>CM046000.1:5000000-10000000 GCA_025175895.1 Wurfbainia villosa | reverse complement strand
ATGTGAGATGTTAGGAAGATGCACTTGGTTCATCATGCTTGTTATGATGCATTACTATGGACCAAAGTGTCATCTAGAGACATTAATCCTTCATTGGACCAATAATTGGGAAAGCTTATACACAATTGATGTGCATATAGCTCCAAGAACATGATTGAAAATGTCAAATAAAATATAATTTAAACTATGTTTATCATATTTTGAAAAATAGTTTTCAAGTGGAACACAAAAGTGATACAAAGTTTGCACAGACATTAGAACTTTTGTTAGTTTCCAAGTTTGTATCAATCTTGAAATATGGAAAACATATATTTTTCAAATTATTTTTCCTTGATAAAGAATGATTTCAAAAATGTATACACAAAATTTCGTGATTTTTTGAGGTTTCTAGAATTTCTAATACATTTCTGAAGATGGTAAAAAAATTTGAAATTACGATTTCGACATATCGATCATTGCATCGAGATACATTGTGTCTTCTGAAAAATAGCTTTATTTCCTGGTGTTTAGTGTATTTTTGATGTCCTAAAACTATGACATGATAATCTTCATTATAAAGAAGTTTTTAGGACTGTTTGATGCAAAGTTTTAAGGGGAGTTTCGTCATATAAATCTTTTCATCCCCTTAACTTATATTGTTGGTGCAAAGTTAGGATTTAACCTCCAATCTTTTGATAGACTTTGCTCCACATATCTTTCATTCATCATAAACCATATCTTGGATTAAGGGGGAGCTTAACTTCAACTTTATACCTTAGTTCAAGATATAACAAATTTCACTCTTTCATACAAATTTATGTATTCTTCTCTTTTTGATGTATGTCGAAGGGGGAGAAGGAATGTTTAAGTTAGAATTTATATTGAAAATATGATGGAAATATAATTATGTGCATGAATGTCTAAAGATAGAATTCATATTGGAAATATGATTATGTGCATGTTTTAAAGACCTAACTTAAATGATTGTCAAACATCAAAAAGGAGGAGATTGTTGGTGCAATAATGCCCCAAGCATTTATATGTTTTGATGTTTGGATAATCATCTAAGTTAGGCAATGCTTTGTGATCTAATTGTGAACGTGTTTAAGTGACAGGAAAATCTAAGTATGAAGACTTGGTAAAGGCAAAGTCCAAGTGTGATCTTGGCAAAGGAAGTCCAAAGGCAAGTCTTGGCAGCGTAAGTCCAAGCATATAGTCTTGGCGGTGTAAAGTCCAAGCACGCTTTGGCAAAGGGAAACCCAAGACATGAGTCGACTGTTAAGGTGCTCGACTGAATCAGGCTGAAAAGTTAACGAGCGATCATTTGCCTAGTCGTGGCGGATCGATGTCACCATCAATCGCGCCAAGCGGTGGCGATTGGTATCGCTCGAGTTAAACACGGGCACAAAATGGAGTCTCACTCGACTGCGCTCCATGATCACTCGACTGATCACTCCATCAGTCGACTGATGGATGGATCAGTCGACTGATGGGAGTGTCGTTGGAAGATGACGATTATGAATCCCGCGAATCCGACTATTCAGAAGTCGTTAACCACGGCGGTAGTCGACTGATCATGCTCCAACGAGAAAAATAACCCTCTCTCTATAAAAAGAGGGATGGTGGTGGCTTTGAGGGCTAATGCTTACTTTCTGATCATCTTCTCAAGCCTCTATGATTTTTCCAAGCTTTCTAGTGTTTTAATCTCCCTCCTCCTCTCTAAACTTCATATTCATCCTTTGTAAGAAGAGGAGGGTTGTTTGTAAAAGAAAGCTTCATAGTGAGATTGCTTAGGGTTGATCCACCTTAAGGATCGTCATGGAGTAGGAGCGTTATCTCCGAACCACGTAAAGGATTTGTGTTAGCATTGTGTTTTCATTTCCTTTATTATTGTTGTTTTTGTTTGTGCTTCCGCTAATCTTTTTGTATAAACGAAAATAAGCTATTCACCCCCCCCTCTAGCATTCCAACGATCTCCTACACTTGATACGATGTAGGCTCATTGAAATCAACAAGCATTACATCATCGTGGTCACACAAGAGAAAAGAATCTCTCAGATTGATGATGTATCCTATCAAATCTGTGTAGTGCATGGTCTACTCGAGCAGGTTGTGCCACAACTTCATGCGGTGTTATAGATTCATAATCTTCACTATCTTGTGGTGCCTGTTCGATTTCCATCAAGGCTTCAAGGCTATCTTGTGTATCTTAAATTTCTTCAAGATCAACTTTATCCCCACTAACTCATTTAGATATAAATTCTCTTTCCAGAAATACACTATTTCTGACAACAAACACTTTACCTTGTGTGGAGAAACCATGGGTATAGTCAGAACCACGGTCATGGTCGTGACCATGGGCAGGTCATGGTACACTCTGGAGGCCACACTAAGCTCATGGTAAGCTCCATGGCCAAGCCATGGTGTGTCATGGAGGCGACGACACATCGACACCACGATCATGGTCGTGTCTATGGCTAGATCGTGGTGCATCATGGAGGTGACAGTGCATCAACACCACGATCATGGCCATGATCACGATTGTGGCCGCGACTACACTGTTGGGTTTTTCCGAGCCGCAAAAATCGCTTTTTGCGTTGCGGAAACCTCAGAAGCCCCGGCCACGGATCCGTGCAAAGATGTATTAAAACAAAAACATGTATGTGTTTATATAAAACCTTAGATCTACCTTAGATCTACATGATAAGGACGTTACCCTCGATGCGATGCCCTTCACAAATCTCGCTCGTCTAAAAGGTTCACCGGAACTCAAGAGTATCAAGTGCACACTCCTCTATTGGTATCCACACAAGCAATAGGTGGAGAAAACCTCGGCCAAGAGGTTGGGAGAGGGAGAGAGCTTGAGGGAAGTTGATCCAAGGTTGAAGATGAAGTTCTGTAACCCACCAAAATGAATTCACACATCTAATGGGGTTGGCCGGCCACATTATGGCTTGGGAGGTTACATGCATGCATGTAACTCCAATGCCTCTTGGTCTCCCTCATGATGTGGCACCAATTGACAAAGTCAATGATGATGTGGAGCATCATCATTGGCCGGCCATGCCAAGTCATCATCATGACATGACATTTGGTCAAGTCAAACTTAACCTTTCATCTTCCCTCTCAAGTCAAGTCAAACTTGACCTCTAATCTCCCATAGTTGATCAAATCTAACCACTTGACTCAAGTCAATTTAATTTAATGAATCTCTATTCATTAATTTAAATTGATTTGATGAATCAAATCTAAATTAGACTCATTCAACACTTGAATCAACTTGAGTCTACTTAATTAGTCTAATTTGGATTACTCTTAATCCAATTTGGTTCATCCCATGAACCTAATCCTCATGGTTCATCATATGAACCTAATCTCCATATAATTGCTCTTATGTGTGTGACCCTGTAGGTTCTTGTAACGTTGGCAATGTCCCTAAACCGATTTAGGAACATAAGCAATGAGAGGTATCTAGCAACACATCATTGCTACCCAAGTTACAAGAATGTTGAGCTCCAACATCACCTTTGTGACTACTAATTGTGACTCTCACAATATGTGACAATGTCCCTCTATCCTTGACATCTAGATTGACCAATTGAGGCATAGACCGTGTCATCCTCGGTACAATCTATATCTTGAACTCCAAGTAGACTCACTCTAATCGAATGAGCTCAATATCTCATATTGACTCATTTGGGCATGGCCATGCACTTCGTGGTCTCACTCTATCAAGAATATCGATGTCACCCCTGTCATATAGGAGGGATAGATCCCATCTACATCACTCACATCCCTCCGCATAATTTGTTACATATCCAGTAATCGCCTTTATAGTCCACTCATTTACGGGTGACGTTTGATGAAGTCAAAGTATGCAACTCCTTATGTAGGGAACCATAGTGACTTCAGGTCTAAGGACTAATAGTCATACTAATAGCCACATGAGAAAGTATATGACACTCATATAATGATCCATGATACTTTCTCATGGCGGGTCATTCAGTATACATTCTCCAATGCATACCCATGTGTCAACTTGATATCTCATATCCATGACTTGTGAGATCAAGTCATCGTGTTGACCTACATGCTAGTCTCTACGCATTAACATTGTCCCTGAATGTTAATACTTGACTAGGAATGATTAAGAGTAGTTTTCTCTATATCATCTCATTATCGATTCAACCAATCGATTGATATAGATAAGAACCTACTACTCAAGGACATTATTATATTTAGTTATTTGGCACCAATACAAGTAAATATAATAACCATGCCTTTATAAATAGGAATATGATACAATAAAGTCCATACAACAATCATCACATGATTGACTCTAGGGCTTTCACTAACAATCACCGTAGTATTTAATACCCAATGACCTAGTGTGACCATCGTGTTTTTCCTGTGCCAAAGCCTTGGTCAAGGGATCTGCGATGTTAGCCTCTGTGTGTACTCACAACACCACAAAACACGAACCCTGACTGTGATCTATAATCATCCTGGTCAGTTTGGAAGCTGGCATCGCTGTAACCCTTTACAGCTAGCTCCTCATCGCCTCCAAATATCAAGAAATATTATTTAGTCCTTCTCAAGTACTTAAGAATATTATTGACTGCTATCCAGTGACACTCACCTAGATCTGACTGGTATCTACTCGTCATGCTCAAAGCATACAAGACATCAGGACGAGTACATAGCATGACGTACATGATATATCTTATAGCATATGCATAAGAGATCTTATCCATGCGGTCTCTCTCCTCTCTAGAAGAGGGACTTTGAGTCTTCGAAAGACTCACACCATGTAACATCGGCAGAAGTTCCTTCTTGGAATTCTGCATGGCAAACCATAGTAATACCGTGTCAATGTATATACTCTGACTTAGGTCAAGCAATCTCTTAGATCTATCTCTATAGATCTTGATGCCTAGAATATAGGCTGCTTCACCTAAGTCCTTCATTGAGAAGCACGTCCCCAGTCAAGTCTTCACAGACTGTAACGAAGGGATGTCATTCCCAATGAGCAGTATGTCATCCACATATAATACAAGGAAGACAACTGTATTCCCATTAACCCTTTTGTAGACACAGGGTTCATCTTCATTCTTGATGAAACCAAACTGTTTGATCGCATCATCGAATCGAAGATTCCAGCTCCGAGAGGCTTGCTTTAGCCCATAAATGGACCTTTGCAGCTTGCATACTTTCCCGATATCTTGTGGATCTTCAAAACCCTCAGTTGTGTCATGTACACATCCTCGAGTAAGTTTCCATTCAAAGCGCGGTTTGACATCCATCTGCCAGATCTCATAATCGTGGTATGCTGCAATAGCAAGCAAGATCCGAATGGACTTAAACATCGCCACTGGAGAAAAGGTTTCATCATAGTCAATACCATGAATTTACTTGAAACCTTTAGCCACCAATCGACCCTTATTGGTATGCGTAAGTCCATCCATGTCAGTCTTTCTCCTAAAGACCCACTTACACCCAATGGGTTTGACCCCTTCAGGTGGATCAACCAAAGTCCATACTTGGTTGGTGTACATGGATTCCATCTCGGATCTCATGACCTCTAGTCATTTCTCAGAATCTGGGCTCATCACAGCTTCTTGATAGGAGGTAGGCTCATTCTCAATGAGTATAACGTCATCATGGTCAGACAAGAGAAATGAGTATCTCTCAGGCTGACGACATACCCTATCAGACCTGCGAAGAGGTAGGTCTACCTGAATAGGTGGTTGTTCCACAACTCTTTGTGCAACAACCTCATCACCCACAACAATTTGTGGTTCCTGTTCAACCTCCATCAAGGCCTCAGTGATATGGTCCTTATCTTGAATTTCTTCAAGATCGAACGTACTCCCACTAGTTTTTCTAGAAATAAAATCCCTTTCTAGAAAAACTCCAGTCTTTGCCATAAACACTTTGTGCTGACTGGGAATGTAGAAGTAATATCCCTTTGTATCCTTGGGATATCCAACAAAATAGCACCTATCGGATTTGGGTCCCAGTTTGTCTGAGACTTGACGTCGAATGTAAGCCTCACAACCTCAAATCCTCATGAAAGACATCTTGGGATTTCTCCCTGTCCATATCGTATATGGTGTCTTTATGATAGCCTTGGATGGTACACGGTTAAGGGTAAAGGCTACTGTGTCTAGAGCATATCCCCAAAAGGATATAGGAAGATCTGTGTGACTCATCATAGATCGTACCATATCTAATAGGGTACAATTCCTCCTTTCGGATACACCATTCCACTGTGGTGTTCCAGGAGGAGTGAGTTGGGATAGAATCCCACACTCAGCTAGATAGTCACGAAACTCATGGCTAAGGTATTCACCACCTCGATCTGATCGAAGTATCTTAATACTCTTCTTGCCAAGTGGTTTTGTACTTCATTCTTGAATTCTTTGAACTTTTCAAAGGATTTTTGATTATTAAGATACACATAACCATATCTACTGAAGTCATCAGTAAATGTAATGAAGTACCTGTAACCACCTCTAGCAGCAACATTGAAAGGAACACATACATCACTATGTATAAGTCCTAATAAATCTGTTGCTCTTTCGCTGTGTCCACTAAAGGGAGTCTTGGTCATCTTGCCTAAAAGGCAAGACTCGCATGTCTCATATGATTCAAAATCAAATGTGTCTAGCAGCCCATCCTTATGGAGCTGAGATAAGCGACTCTCATTTATGTGACCTAAGAGACAATGCCAGAGATAGGTTTGGTTCAACTCATTTGACTTGAACCTCTTGGTACTTATGTTATAGATAGGGATCTCTAAGTCTAGAAAGTATAGTCCGTTCATTAGAGGTGCACTACAATAGAACATATCATTTAAATAAACTGAACAACATTTGTTCTTTATTATAAATGAAAAACCTTTCTTGTCCAAACAAGAAACTGAAATGATGTTCTTAGTTAAGGCAGGCACATAACAACATTCATCTAATTCTAGTACAAGCCCAGAGGGCAGAGATAGATCATAAGTTCCTACAGCAACAGCAGCAACCCTTGCTCCATTGCTTACTCGTAGGTCCACCTCGCCCTTTGTCAATGCCCTGCTATTTCTCAGCGCCTGCACATTGGTACAAATGTGAGATGCACATCCGATATCTAATACCCATGTTGAAGAAATAGATAGATTGACTTATATAACATTTATACCTGAAGTAGAAGTCTCACTTCTTTTCTTCTTAAGATCTTCCAGGTAAGCTTTGCAGTTACGCTTCCCGTGTCCAGCTTCCTTGCAGTGGAAGCAAGCCCCTTCCTTGGCTACCCCTCCTTTGGGTTTAAGTTCTTTGCCTTTGCCTTTGGCTTGGGACTTTCCCTTACCTTTAGGCTTGCCCTTGCCTTTCTTTTTGTGCACCATCAAAATGGTGTCAGATTTTCCCTTCTTAAGGTTAAGCTCAGCAGTTCTCAACATGCTGAGCATCTCAGGCAGTGGCTTATCAATTTCATTCATGTTATAATTCATGACAAATTGATTGTAGGCTTGTGGAAAAGATTGCAAGATTAGGTCAGTGGCCAGCTCTTGGCCAAGTAAGAATCCCAGCCTTTGTAGGTTTTCTACGTACCCAATCATCTTGAGTACATATGGACCTACGGGAGTCCCATCTTGCATTTTGGACCCAAATAATGCCTTAGAGACTTCATATCTCTCATGCCTTGCTTGTCCTTGATATAGTTGACGAAGATGTCCAACCATATCATAAGCATTCATGAACTCGTGTTGCTTCTGAAGCTCAGAGTTCATGGTCGCGAGCATTAGACATGACACATCTAATGCATCATCTTGATGCTTCTTGTAAGCATCTTTGTCAGCTCGCGAGGCAGTGGCAGGAGGTGCCTCTGGAATGGGCTGCTCCAGGACGTACAACTTCCTTTCTTGGGTGAGAACAATTCTCAGGTTCCTGTACCAGTCCAAAAAATTTGCTCCATTGAGCTTGTCCTTCTCAAGGACAGAACGCAGAGAGAGAGTGTTCATGTTTGTCGACATAGTTATCTACAACATACAATACAAAGAATTAATATCATATTCCTTTTATCATTTAATTATGCCTTTAATCAAATGATGCTCCCACTGAATTATAGGAATTTTGTAGAATCGAGTTATGGATGTGGTCAAACCACATTACTAGATTCATACAAACTAGCTATAATTCTTGCGGGACAAGATCCACATCATACTAAGCCTTGAGTTAGCTTTGGCTAAATCGCCCAAGACTTAGTACGATCGGTGGGTAACACATTATCGATTACATCTCTATGCAACTCTTGTTTATAGAATCAAGACTCACATTTACAAAAGACCTTGAGTTAGCTTTGGCTAAATCGCCCAAGATTTAGTGTAAATGCGATCTTAACCTATCTTTCCAATGATTGGAATATGTCTATAGTTCTACTCGATCTAATTGAGTTAACTAGTTTTGCTCAATCAAATTGAGCTTACTCTAACCCAAGTGTGATAGGCGGGACCAAGATTGTCCCTCCGCACCCTACCAAGATAATATGCGTTGCTCTGCTTTGGCAGATTCAACAACAACAAATGATCGAGGTAGTGATGGGTATCAAGGCTCGGTAGGCATTTTCGAGTTGATTCGATTATGATCTAATCTAATCGTAATGTGTATCTTATACGCATTTAGGCCTTTATTATCCTATATTAGCATGCATCACATACATACAATCATTATTCTAGCATGCATCATATATATACAAGAAAATTATCCTAGCATGCATCATATATATACAAGCATTATTCTACTAGCATGCATCACATACATACAAGCAAAATCAAATATATATATATATATATATATATGTTTAACTGTGATGTAGTCATGACCCTACTACGATCTTCTCAAGCCAATGAGAAGATCGGACAGTCAACCTAAGGCTAGCGGCTTCTCCAAGCACTTCCTTTGACCGCCATGTGTCATCGGCACCCTTCTCGTAACCTCGTCTTCAAGTGGACTTTCTACCGCTCCATTTTATACATTACAAATATGAAACTCGAGTTACATTCGAGTCTAAAACTATTTACAACTAGAATATCATAAGAAGAGGTACGACGCGCAGGTCGCATACACTATACACCACGCACAACCACAAAAACGGCACGCAGGCCGTATTATGAATTACAACACATCATCCAATCAAATTGGGGTTATTGGGCCATGACAATCACAGAATTATACATAATTCTAAATTATGTATTTTTACAGAAAATTTCTATAATTTTTTCTATTTTTTTTTTCAATTTTATGAGTCACCTCCCCGTAATGGTCCCGCTAAGCGGTTTCCGGGCGCGATCGCGGGACAAGGCCCCTTTCGGGGATAGGGGCAGCGCCCCTACTCGTAAAATAAACTTTGCGAGTGTCCCTACAATGATCTTACAGCAACTTAAGTCGCTGTCCCAAAAACCTAAAGCGAGAATTTGCGGTTTCAGAGAGTTTTTCTCGACTGTTGAAGCCTACAAGTGTCCCAACACTCGTTGCTTCGATTCTTCGAGAAAATACCCAAAAATTCTATAAAAATAGGAAATTTTCAGAATCATATAAATCTGTAATTTTTATATCTAATACAAAAATTACAAAAAACGAAACACATACATGCTTCGCACGTGGCTCTGATACCACTGTTGGGTTTTTCCGAACCGCAAAAACCGCTTTTTGCGTTGTGGAAATCTCGGAAGCCCCGGCCATGGATCCGTGCGAATATGTATTAAAACAAAAACATGTATGTGTTTATATAAAACCCTAGATCTACATTAGATCTACATGATAAGGACGTTACCCTCGATGTGATGCCCTTCGCAAATCCCGCTCGTCCAAAAGGTTCGTTGGAACTCAAGAGTGTCAAGTCCACACTCCTCTATTGGTATCCACACAAGCAATAGATGGAGAAAACACACCCTTGAGTGTTCTAGCACTCTATGGATGGTTCGGCCAAGAGGTTGGGAGAGGGAGAGAGCTTGAGGGAAGTTGATCCAAGGTTGAAGATGAAGTTCTGTAACCCACCAAAATGAATTCACACATCTAATGGGGTTGGTCGGCCACATTATGGCTTGGGAGGTTACATGCATGCATGTAACTCCAATGCCTCTTGGTCTCCCTCATGATGTGGCACCAATTGACAAAGCCAATGATGATGTGGAGCATTATCATTGGCCGGCCATGCCAAGTCATCATCATGACATGACATTTGGTCAAGTCAAACTTGACCTTTCATCTTCCCTCTCAAGTCAAGTCAAACTTGACTTCTAATCTCCCATGGTTGATCAAATCTAACCACTTGACTCAAGTCAATTTAATTTAATGAATCTCTATTCATTAATTTAAATTGATTTGATGAATCAAATCTAAATTAGACTCATTCAACACTTAATCAACTTGAGTCTAACTCAATTAGTCTAATTTGGATTACTCTTAATCCAATTTGGTTCATCCCATGAACCTAATCCTCATGGTTCATCATATGAACCTAATCTCCATATAATTGCTCTTATGTGTGTGACCCTGTAGGTTCTTGTAACGTTGACAATGTCCCTAAACCGATTTAGGAACATAAGCAATGAGAGGTATCTAGCAACACATCATTGCTACCCAAGTTACAAGAATGTTGAGCTCCAACATCACCTTTGTGACTACTAATTGTGACTCTCACAATATGTAACAATGTCCCTCTATCCTTGACATCTAGATTGACCAATTGAGGCATAGACCGTGTCATCCTCGGTACAATCTATATCTTGAACTCCAAGTAGACTCACTCTAATCGAATGAGCTCATTATCTCATATTGACTCATTTGGGCATGGTCATGCACTTCGTGGTCTCACTCTATCAAGAATATCGATGTCACCCCCGTCATATAGGAGGGATAGATCTCATCTACATCACTCACATCCCTCCGCATAATTTGTTACATATCCAGTAATCGCCTTTATAGTCCACTCATTTACGGGTGACGTTTGACGAAGCCAAAGTATGCAACTCCTTATGTAGGGAACCATGGTGACTTCGAGTCTAAGGACTAATAGTCATACTAATAGTCATATGAGAAAGTATATGACACTCATATAACGATCCATGATACTTTCTCATGGCGGGTCATTTAGTATACATTCTCCAATGCATACCCATGTGCCAACTTGATATCTCATATCCATGACTTGTGAGATCAAATCATCGTGTTGACCTACATGCTAGTCTCTACGCATTAACATTGCCCCTAAATGTTAATACTTGACAAGGAATGATTAAGAGTAGTGTTCTCTATATCATCTCATTATCGATTCAACCAATCGATTGATATAGATAAGAACCTACTACTCAAGGACATTATTATATTTAGTTATTTGGCACCAATACAAGTAAATATAATAACCATGCCTTTATAAATAGGAATATGATACAATAAAGTCCATTCAACAATCATCACATGATTGACTCTAGGACTTTCACTAACATACACCTAGGTCATAGTGCATCTTGGAGGCAACACAGAATTCAGAATTTTTCATAAATTTATAGCATTTTTAGGTCTAAAATAACATATATGGATAGGGATGTATATATATAGGATGATTTTAACCCTAAACAATGAATCTTAATTGTTTTCTCTTGGTCATTTCGTGGAGTAGATAGTTTTTCCAAACCATGCTAAAATCTCCTATGTCTTTCTTCTCGATTTTTTTTTCTTCCATCGTCGTTTTCTTCGCTATTGTTGCATCCCGATTTCTTTAACACAAGCACTAATGAATAAATTCAACCTTACACTTGATATCAAATAATTGACTTATACTCAAGATTAAATTCCATACTTGTAAGTTTTAACTAAGAGAACTTTATTGATGATAAAATGAGAAGAGAGTTCTATATTACCTAATTCAATTATATTAAGCTTATTGCTATTTTTGGAAGACACCATTCTTTTGACATTTTACTTGAGAGTCATGAATTTGTCAACATCTTCAATCATGTGCTTGAGCACCGGCTATCCAATATCTATTTATCAGAGTGCTCATCCCTCGCTTGGACCTATAAAATGTGAAATACTAAATCTTTTAATACTAAAAATTCCAATGGAGTTAAGGAAATATTGCTTGAGTGCCCAAGCCTTTACTATTCTAGATTTTGATAACCCCCTAGTGGTGGTTCTTTACATAAAAGAGGTGTCGTGGCAAGCTCCTAATTAAATATGCAATTGTTTCATATGGTTTATTCAATTCAAAAGAGAATTTCTCATCATGACTTTATAAAGATTCCTCCCCACAACATGAGTCTTCTTCCTCTCCACTAGAGTTCTCCACTCATCATCAATTTCCACAACACAATACCTTCTCCTCAAAAACTCATTTAACGATGAATCATTCTAATGTTGCTTTGAGAGTTTTCTCCTTCGATTTTTCATCTTATTTGTGTAATTCTAGATATTTTTCCTTTTAGTGTCCTATCTTGTTACATTCAAAGCATCTTAGACTCAAATACAACATTAGATAAGTTGGCATTAAATTTGAAAATGATTGTTAAGATTGTACTTAGCAAATCAAAATGATGTGTGCACCACCAAGTTAAAAATTTTAGTGATGGAACAAGAAAGTATAGAAGAAAATGAAGAAGAAACGAATAACCTATAAGTTATTATACACTCATAAGAAGCCAAAAAAAAATTAAAAGTATGCATGCAATAGCCAATAAAGAGGGCAAAAAGTGATGTGTGAAATCAAGAATAAAACTATTGAATGTTTTTATTGACAATTACATATAAAATGAGAGGAAAGAGACATCTATAGAATAGCTAAAGCAAGAAAATAGAAGATAAGAGATCTTGTCCAAATAAGACGCATTAAATAAAAATATAATAGGGTACTAGAGAATGATGAAAAAAAGATTGATGGAATAAATATTTTTATCAACTTTTTAATGAAAATTTAAGTAACTAACTTAACTTAGATAATTTAAATAGGTTAGAGGAGTATAAAAATTTAAATTTTTATCATAGAATTTAACCTTTATACTTTAGAACTAAAACAAGTTTTAAATGAGAAGAAAAATGGACAAGTAGTTGGACTAGATGATATTCTAATAAAAGTATAGAAGTACCTAGGGTAGTAAGATATCGAATAACTTACGAAGTTATTCAACCTGATATTGAAAACAAAAAAAAATTGATTAATAGAGGGCAATTATTCTAGTCTCCTCATATAAAAATAAAAGAAACATATAAAATTATACAAATTATTGGAGTATTTAATTAATGAGGCATGCCATGAAATTTTAGAAAAACATAATAGAAAAAAGATTAAGGAAGGAGACCACGGTGATTGAAAATTAATTTGGACTCATGCTTGAAAGATCGACAGTAAAAGTTATACATCTTCTCAGACAACTAATTAAAAAATAGAAGCAAAACATGCACATGATATTCGTCAACCTAGGAAAAGCTTACGTGAAGAGTCCTAAAAAAAATGTTAACATAGTGTATATTGAAATAATTATGAATATGTATGAAGATATATGACAAGGATGAAAGCTCTAGACAGATTAATCGAAGTGTTTCCTATAAAAATAGAGTTATAAAAAGAATTAACTCTAAATCATTTTTTTTCACTAATCATGAATTAACTTATTGGACACATCCAAGACACGTTAGCATAGTGAATGTTATTTATAGATAATACTGTTTTGGTAAATGAAATACTTGAATGAGTAAATTCAAAACTCAAATCTGGATGAGAAACACTAAATGTGAAAAATTTTAGGCTTAATAAAGTAAAAAATAAAATATATAAAATTTAAGTTTAACAATGTTAAATGTAATGAGATAATTATTAAAATAGGAGATAACAGATTATCTATAACTGAGAACTTTAAGTATTTATAATTATTTTTGCAAAAGAATAAAGGGGTTGAGGGATTGTTTTTACATCAAATACAAATAAGATAGTTGAAATCGAAAAAAACTTCAAGTATTCTTATAATCATAAAGTATCTCTAAAACTTAAAAGAAAGTTCTATAAATTAGCGATTTGACTTATTATGTTATATGAAGTTGAATGTTGAGTTATGACTCGAGTACACAAGTAGAAGATGAGAGTTGTAGAGATCTGAATATTAAGATGGATGTATCAAGATACAAAGATCGATAGAAAAATAGGAACATTAGATCAAAAGTTGAAATTGTACCTATTGAGGGAAAACTCTAAGAGATACATTTAAGATGATATATACGTATACTTAAATAACCAATAAATACTTCAGTTAGATGATTAAAACAATGACAAATATATATATTAAATAAGAAAGAGAAAATCAAAGAAGATTTAGCAATGATAAAATAAGATAAAATTTATTTAAATATAAATAATAATATAGTAGAGAATAACATTCAATAGCGTAGAAGGATTTATTTGACCAATCCTACCTAGTGGGATAAAGTTCAATTATTATTGTTATTTTTTTTATCTCTCCTTGAGATGCTAAAAACTCTTCTTGACATTCTTTTTTGTTAAACTTTTTGCTTTTTTTCATCATTTTTTTACAAAGTGTGTCATATCACTCAATGAGATTTAACCTTCACTTTCAGAATCATATTTGGACTAGGAAGAAGATACCTTCTTCTTCTCCTTTTTATTTCTTCTTTTCTACGACTAAAGCCAAACCTTTTTATTTCTTCTTTTCTACGACTAAAGCCAAACCTTTTTATTTCAATACAAGGTTAGCTTGTTCATTCAATTCAAATGTGCAGTTCAATCAATTTAACTAAAAATAAATCTGAGGAGACTTTATATACATAGACATTAGAAGACAAAAGTGAGGTCCCGAGAGTACTTTGGGTGCATATCTTATGAGGTCTCAATTTTTACTCATTATCCAATTGCATAGAGGTTGTTAAGGATTTCCTTTAACCTCCAGTGTAGTTGGATAATGGTTTCTCTATATATCATTGTACAATGCAAATATCTTTTAGTCACGTAAGAATCTCATGTACCTTCATGAAGCTCTCCCAAGGCTCCTTGGTTCTCATTAAGGGGTCAATTTTGTTGAGTTGCCCCAATGACAACCTGCATTGTAAACGTGACCTTTTGCATTTTTCATATGCCTTTTCTTCATCTCAATAATCCATTTACTTGACTCAAGCAATCGCCAAAATTCATTTACCAATATTTCAAATCCTTCCTTCACTATAAACTAAGTTTCAAGTCAGTTATTGAATAGTATTTCATCTTACATTTTCAACAAGAGAAATTAGTTCTATTGAAGAATGATAGTCTTGCCATGTTATATTCTTCTTGCATCTCCATGTGTTGAAATTACTTCTTTGGGAGGTTAGTCCTCCAGGAGTAACCTGATCAACTTCGATACAACTTGTTGGATCATTGATGAGGCTAGAAGAAGGTGAATAGTTGATTGCCTCATTTGCTTGCTCGATATTACAATCATCATTAGCATTACAAAAAAGCAATACAAACATTACCAAGTTGATATTTCACATGGTTCAGAAATCTCCGATTCTTTTAATCGCCTTCCAAGTTCACTTCAACTTGATCGTATTGAGTCAACTAATTGCGATCAGTTACCAAGCTCCTTGTTCTCCTATTTGTATTGTTTCAAGTCTCTGCTCAATTGATTCACATGCGAAAAAGCACAAGTCAAATCTAACTCAAATTCTTTGTCAAACACATCAAAGCCACCAAGTTAATTAACCTCAACCATTCCGAAACACATCGTTTCCTCAACATATACCACACCATCAAATGGGGAGTGATCACATCATGGTCAGTTCAATCTAAACTGTTTCAATGCAAAAGCCACAAATTCCATATTGTGGAGGAGCTTGTGTGAGGTTTAGCAACAGACAGAAAGGGTATTATGGATGGTCAATGACAAGTGCAACACTCGGTTTTGGGAGAATTATTGATGGAAATGGAGCAGAAATCTCGATGAAGTTGACATAGTAAACATACTAGGGTGATGAAAGAGCTTCTGGTACAAGTCGAAGTGTAGAATGCAACAATGCAGGCAAAGTAAGAAGTGTCCTAGAGTTGTAAAATGTCACTCCATGGATTGCAGGACTGCACAGGTGCTGGACTTCTGGAGAAGACTGGGATGCAGAGGAACGAGGAGACATTTTAAGGATCCAACCAAAAACCTTATAAATCCCATAAAAAAAACAATTAAGTGTTGAGTACTACAAGGCACGAACTGAAGGTGGCGAAACTGCAGTAGCAAAGGTGTAGAATAAACATGGGAAGAAAGAATGGAGGAATAAAGTTTAGAGGAGAACGCATCTATGGAGGAAGCAGAGTTCAAGGACATGTAGATTCTGGGGAGTGATATGGGACACTGAACACTTTTGAGCATGCTTCATGAATCCTATGAGTCCCCATGAGTTAACACAGTTGATAACTAATGAATATTTGTCATCAATTTCCAACGGATATAAAATACCTATATGGTAACAGAATATGGGACCGAGCAGTCACATGGTTGAATAAGAAAGAAAATGGATAGGAGCAAGGCAGTGTCTACTGATACAACTGAATAAGTAGGAATAACAATTTTGGATATCTGGGCCCATTTTAACAAACAAGAAAACTATAAAGGAAAGAAAGAGGGAAAACAAGCTAAGTATTTCTGTTAACCATGAGAAAGAATGGAAAGCTATTAGTATTACTGTTAATTATGAGAAAGAATGGAAAGTAACAAATGAATCATTCAATAGTTAGGAACTATACTTGCAGGTGGCTTTTAATGTGATCACCATCAGAATCAATATTCAAACTCAAGCATTCATACTGGCTTTCACTATCTCAGATTTATCGAAAACATCTTTTAACATTGACAATCCACAATACAACCTATAACTTTTAGTAAAATACCAGGAAAAAACCAACGCTAAGCAGCACACCATCTATCACCTTAAGCAGCTCCCAAATCTGTGTTGCTTCCATGCATGTGCGCATCACCTCTAAGTGCCTTGGGTTCACCTTGTACCTCTCGCTTATGAAGAGCGCACGGGGATTTTGTGGCAGAACAGAACAGTACAACCAGTTCAATTGCTGACTCGCTGCGAGCATCCGCAAGAAGGCAAAGCAAAGCTGCATAGCCAATGTTGTTGGTACCAGGGGAGGCAGTGCTACAATGCAAGGGGAGCTCAACCCAGACAAGGAAAAGAAAAAGGATGACAGGAAGATGAGAACATTTTTTGATACATGAACCAAGAGCAATGTCAAATGCAAAAACTACCATCCTAAAATGGAGCAAGACAGTTCCTCAAATCATAACCCAAGCTCATATCATGAGAAGACAAGCCTAGAGATCACTTGCTAAGAAGGAACACCAAGGAAGGTCCGACGTCACTTATCGACTCTGCCACTCCCCTGCAGACTTGAGAATGCCAGAAGTGTAGATCTAGTTTTAGGTTAGTGTTTTGACAGTAAAAAAAATCAAATAATTTTTGCTCTAAACTACTTGATGACCTCTGTTTGTCAAACTCGCAACCAAAACCTAAACTGAACTTCCAAAAAGTGCTAGGAGTCCATATCAAGTTTTTTGTAAAATTTTACAAATAGAAGGCTATCAAATAATTTTGAGACAATTATTTGATGACCTTGTACTATAAAAATTAAAGAGGTAAAATAGAAATTTCAAGCGGGTACAGGCACCTTTTATATTTAGAGTGAAGTGCACGAAATGAGAATAATCAAAAGATAGTGCACGAAATGAGAATTTTACCAAACCACTATCTTCGATGTAAGTAATAAAGAGCTACATATATGATACAATGAAATTTGGAAGTTGTCTAAACTAGACAACTACCATTCCCACCCCTACCCCCTCGAAGTAGGCAACAGATCATCCATATTATCCTTATCGGAATATTGCTAACAAAGCTTAATCACCTTTATTTGGGCACATGCATTCTTTCTTAGTAGATGGTCCTAAGATGGCTCGATATAAATTGGGAGGCAAAATCCAAAAACAGGTGCTTTGCTTCATCATTGTTTAGACTGGTTTGAAGGAATATCGTCTTGAGCTGCATTTTAAGTATGGACTCGAAGTCACCATTATTGATCATAACATTGAAAAGGTGTACCTGAAAAATGAATTGAAGGATACTTACTGCTCAATATAAAGCCCATAAGAAGGCTCTGGGCTTTCTCAGCCTGCTCTGGGCTTCCTGATATTTGAACAATTTTTCCAGACTGCTCTGGTCTGTCTTCAATGATGGTAATAGATGCTCCAGACATCTGTACAATTGAAACATACAAAAATAACAAAGTTGCTCCTTTTTGTAATCTATGACAACTACTTCGTTAATTAAGATCACCTCACTGATTTGAGCAAGCTTGTTTCCAGATCTCATAATTAGACTCGGAACTGCGTGGTCCGGAATGGTAACTTCCAATGTGCTCTTAGTAACCAAAGGAACATTAAATCTGATAAAAGATAGTATAAGCTATCCACAAAAAGTGTGCATAGGCATCCATCACCTATGGATATAGTATATATTTTCGAAGGTCAATAAAAAAAGATAAATCATGCTACCTTCGTACACCACTTTGCCTTCCCTCATCACTGGCATTGCTCTCTTTCTGGTCTGACCCACTAGGAAATCCGGTGTCATACTGTCCACAACATGTTAATATAGATGTCAAAGACCATTAAAAAGATCAAGAAGAGTTATCATATCAGCAAAAAGAATATAGAACAAGAATCATGGAGGAAAACCATGTGGATAGACCATCTAAATAAATTGACAAGCAACATGAGAGCCAAGAAGCACAATCCATGGCAAAAATGAGAAGAAATGTGAAAATGTAAGGTTAGATTACTTCTGCATAATTATACTACACACTGGGTAGAGGAAGAAAAGTGGATGCATGATTGCATAATTAAATTGCAAAAAATGCCTATAATTCATAATCAAATGCAACTTTTAGCTGCCACTGTATTTCACTGAATATAATATTTTTATGTAGTTACATATATTATCTATGTCACACTTATGTAACTGAAGGGGAGTCTTAATGCAATGGTAAAGTTGATGTCTTGTAATTTAGAGATCACATGTTCGAATCTTAAAAATAACCTATTGCAAAGCAAGTAAGACTGCGTACAATAGACTTTTTTAGGACTCCACATGGTGGGAACTTCATGCACCAAGTTACCTTTTCTTATGTAGCTCTAGTTATCTGTGTTCATGGGGAAAAAAACATGTTTAATTCAGTAATTATTTGAAATTGGAACTAAATTAGGTTTAATTGGGTTCAAACAAAATCAAGTAAAGCTTCATGGGAGGAATTAGAGAGAGTTGTCCAAACTCATTCCACAAATGCCCCCAATGGAGATTGGTGCAACCACAATGTCCACCTCCATGACTTCATTCAATGCAAGAAGTACTAGTTTCAATAGCATTATTAGTAAAGTCATTGATAGAGAGGTCATAATGGATAAAAAGGTGACCAAAAAAAAAAAGAAGAAATCAATGTTTGAAGATTTAGATGCGCATTAGTAGCAAGAAAAAGCCCTACAAAGAGAAACAAATGGACAAGATTTCCTTTTTCAAAAAAGAACAACAAAAATAATAATAATAACCAAGTCTTATCTCACTATGTGGGATCAACTATATGGATCCTTTTATGTCATTGAGCTCTATCTCCTACTATATCATCATTTATACTTAAATATATTTTATTTTATTTTATTGTTACTGATCAAGTTTTTTTTATCTTCCTCTTCCTTATTTGATGTGTGTATTTGTTTTTAAGTACATATTCGTTCCACGTTAAACGTATCTCTCAGAGTTTTCTCTCAATAAATACAACTTCGACTTTCTCTCTAATGCTCTAATTTCTTATTTTGTCCATCCTCGTACGTCCACACATCCACATTAACGTCCTCATCTCTGCAACTCTCATCTTCTGCTTATGTGCTCGAGTCATAGCCCAACATTTAGCATCATATAACATAGCAGGTATAACCATCATTTTGTAGAACTTCCTTCAAATTTTAGAAGTACTTTACGATTACACAAAACACCCGATGCTCTCCTCCATTTCAACCATCCTGCTTGTATTCTAGGTAAGACATCTCTCTCAACCCCTCCATCATCTTGCAAAAATGATTCTAAATACTTAAAACTTTTAGTTCCAGACAACTCGTCATCTCGTATCTTAACACTTATCTCATTACATCTAATATTGTTAAATTTAAATTTCATATATTCTGTCTTTGTTCTACTATGCCTAAAACCTTTCACTTCTAGCATTTCTCGTCAAGATTCTGGTTTAGCAATTACTCCTTCACGTGTCTCATCTACAAAAATAATATCATCTGCAAACAACATACATCATGATACTGTATTTTGAATGTGCCCAGTAAGTTCGTCTATGATTAGTGTAAAAAGATAGAGACTTAGTTGATCCTTGATGTGACCCTATCTTTATTAAAAATGCTTCAGTTAATCTACCTGAAGTCTTCACTTTGATCGTTACTTCCTATACATATCCTTAATTAGTTTAATATATGTTATGCTAACATCTCTCTTTTTTAGAATTCTCCATATAATTTCTTTTAGGACTCCATAAGTTTTTTTTTTAAGTCAGTGAATAACATGTGCAGATCTTGTTTTTGCTCTCGATACTTTTCAATTAGTTGACTGAGAAGATGGATAGCTTCTATTGTTGACCTTCTAAGCATGAATCCAAATTAATTTTTGAAAATCGTGATTACCTTTCTTAATATTTTTTCTATTACTCTTTTTCAAAGTTTCATTGTATGACTTATTAGTTTAATACCCCTATAGTTTGCACAAGTTTGTACGTTTCTCTTATTCTTATATAGGGAAATTTGAGTACTTACCCTTTATTGATCCGACATTTTTTTATTTTCAATATCATATTAAATAATTTTATAAGTCATTAAATATCTTATTTCCTTAAGCATTTTCATACCTCTATCGGAATATCATCTAGTCGAATGATTTTTCCATTTTACATCCCATTTAAAGCTTGTTCTATTTTTTAAATTTGAATCCTACGATAAAAATTTAAATTTCTATAATCATTTGATCTACATAAATTATCTAAATTAAATTGGTCACCTAAACGTTCATTAAAAAGTTGATGAAAATATCTTTTCCACTGCTCTTTTATTTCTCCATCATTTGCTAATACCCTATTGCATTCATCTTTAATACATCTTATTTGGATAAGATCTTTTGTCTTCCTCTCTCTCACATTAGCTATTCTATAAATGTCTCTTTCCCCTTCTTTTGTATCTAATTTTTGATATAATTATTCAAAAATTTCATTCTTAGCTTAATTCACGGCTTTCTTAACCTCTTTCTTAGCTATTGTATATTTTTTTAAGTTTTTCCTATTCTTACAAATATAAAATTCCTTATAGGTTATTCGTTTTTCCTTCACTTTCTCTTATACTTTCTCATTCCATCAACAAGATTCTTTATTTGGTGGTGCATGCTCCTTTAACTCACCGAGTGCACTCTTGGTTGCTATTTTTAACTTTGATATCAACCTATCCCATGTCGTATTAGGGTCACCGTATATTTCATCTAATACTTGTACTCCTGCATTCTCCTTAAAAATGTTTTGTTTTCCATCCTTTAACTTTCCCCACTTAATTCTAGAAGTCGTGTATATTTTTCTTCCATTAATACTATGCTTAAGGTATCTATTCAATACTACTAACCTATATTGGATAGTTATGTTTTCTCCAGGGATGACCTTACAATATTTACAAATCTTTTTATCTTTCTTCCTAACCATTAGAAACTTAATTTATGATTTATTATTCCCACTCTTGAATGTGACCAGGTGCTCTTCTCTTTTCTTAAAAAATGTATTAGCCAGTGTAAGTTATATGTTATCACAAAATCTAATATAGTTTTACCTTCTTTTTTTTCCAAATCCATAACCCTTATGCACCCTCTCATATTCCTCATTTTTCACTCCGACATATCCATTTAGATCGTCTCCTATTAAAATCATTTCATTTGACGGAATATATTGAAATACTTCATCTAGGTCATCCTAAAACCTTGATTTAATATCTTCATCTAATCCTGCTTGAGGTGCATATACGCTAATTACATTTATAGTTTTTTTCTCCGCTATTATTTTGAGAGCTATAATTTTATCCCCTTTTTAACTACTCCTACAATTTCATCTTTTGATGAACTATCTACAATAATACCCACTTCATTTCTTATTTTACTCGTTCCTATGTACCATAACTTAAAATCTGAGTTCTTTATCATCTTTGCCTTCTCGCATATCCATTTTGTCTTTTGTATACACAAAATATTAATTATTCTCCTAATCATCGTATCTACTAACTCCATTATTTTACCAGTGAGGATTTCTATGTTCCATATTCCAAATCTTAAATTATTAATTTTTCTATAATATTTGTTCTTACTTAACCTATGATGTGAGAACTCTTGCTTATTTAACACTACACTCAAGTTTTCATGGAAATGTAGTAGTCATTGTCGTTACGTTATAGTCCTTTTTCAAAAAAGAAGCTTACATAATTAATTGTAGCATGTTATGGAGGGGAATTACGTGAATTGATGGATGTTTATGCAACAACCAGTCTTGCACCAATGATCTGGACTTTACAAGTTGAGGAGACATGATGAAAAATAGGGGGAAAGAGGGTTGTGGGATATCATGAAGAGGAGAGAAAGGGCAACTGCAAAAGGGGTTTCTAGAAAGTAGGGCTGCTGGCTATTGGAAAGCATGGAGAAAAGAAGGGAGGGCTGCTTGAAAAGGGAACTGGAAGGCCATTGAAATAAGGGACAAGAGGTTGGGGGTTTTCTCCTTTACATACCATCCAATGGATACACTTCATACAACAAAAAGATCCACCTATACACAATAGGGTTTATATTATTTCACTAGAAGAGATTAGAACCAAAAGTTTATATTAACTAATTGATCTAAAAACTAGATATAGGAACAAACATGTAATTATTAAGACATTAGAGCCATTAGGTACTAGGTGTTGTAGTATTTAGTTCCAGATTGGTATTTTAAATTCAGAGTTTTAACAATGGTCCATGAAATGGATATACTTCCATAACAATAAGGTCAGCATAATTCCCTAACTTCTACCTGATATCAAAGCCTCCTGTTTAGGTTTTGGGTTTCTTCTCTTCAAACTGGTTTGAGGGGACTGTAGTCTAGATGGTTGTCTCCCCCAAGTTATTAAATTTCGACCCAAGATGCCCGAGACGCACAATTTTTTTCGTTCCTACGTGGAACCAGCATCGACACACGGGCGAGATACAGATAAGCAGCAACGATGAAGCAGCAGGGATTCGCGCTGCGGGAACGCAACCGCGATCGCGTTCCCGGAGCGCGATCGCGCTCGCGTTCCCAAAACGCGATTGCGCTCGCGTTCCTAAAACGCGATCGCGTTTGTGATCGAGCTCTGGGAAAGCGATTGCATTCGCGATCGCGCTCTGGAAGCGCAATTGCTTGCGGGAACGCGATCGCGCTCGCATTCCCGGAACGCAATCGCCTTTGCGATCAAGCACCGAGAAAGCAATCGCGCTCTGGGAGCACAATTGCTTGAGGAAACGCGCGATCGCATTCGCGATCACTGCGAAAACGCACGATAGCAAATGCGATTGTAAAATGAATTAATATATAAATTATAATATAATTATAATTAAATAAATTATATATATATAATTAAACTGTAAAATTTAATTAAATAAATTATTAATTAATTTATATAATTATATAAATTTATATTTTTATTTAAAAATATAAAAATAAAAGATATTTTAATTAAAATTCTAAATTCGAATTTATAATTTATTTAAAATTAAATCTTAAATTCTTTTTTAAAAATTAATTAAAAATTCAAAATAATTTGAAATAATTTTAGAATTTTATAAGGAAATCATTTTAAAAAAATCGAAATATACTTTAACAATAAACACTTGAAATCAACCGAATAATAAACATTTTAAATAATTAAATATTAATATTTAAAAGATAAAAAAATATCAAAATAGTATCGAAATGGACGATACAGTATCGAAACCGTATCGTTCCGGTCGCAGATCGAAATTTCGATACGGGTCGAAATTTTAAACCTTGATCTCCCCTTTCTGTTTGAAGTCTCCTACTTTCATCATCTCCTTAATCTCTCTTCAATTAACAATGTTCTCTCTGTGCGTCCTTGCTCAAAAGCAAGTATTCTGCCCCTTTTTTCCACCCTCTACCTTCAGTGCAACTCTTGACAACTCTACATCCTGTCTCCATGATCAATGATCAAACCAAGAGTTATCCTGATTGAATAGGCATTTGACTCTTCCCCTATCATCACCTTTGTTCCAAATCCCATCTGCATCTTCTTCTTCCCAATCTTCATCTTGCCTCCCTGGTTGTGCTTTAGTCTCCAATTGGACCTCCTCAACACCATCTTCCAGCAGTTCCCACCCGAGTCTTCCAACTATCACACTGCTCCAAATCCTACAACACCTGGAGTTACATCAATGTGTCACTGTCATCCTCCAGCAACTCTTTGTTAGCATATTTGGCTCTGCAGATTGCTTCACTTCGTAGGTTCTTCAACAATTTGGCGATTGAGTCCAACTGCTCTCCCATGACAGTCTCCGGCTCCATGAAATCCAACCAAGCAACCCAAATCCAGCCTCATTTCCTCTTTTATACATGCAAATGCATCTGGTAGACCATCTCTTCCCCCATAGACTCAGTTGGCCTTCTCTGGCAATGTAATTCATCATATGCTAGCGTCTTCCTCCCTTGGTATCTAGCACTAATTGTCATTTATTCTCAGATAAGTTGTCTCCATTTTGTCCACCTCTTCTCTCAGATCTGCTATCTTGATAGCAAATCTGCACTCTCTTGCTTCTCACCTCTCCTCAAGCTGCCTTCGGCAGCAACTTCTTTTCCCATGCAGTAACTTAACATCTTACTCTCCTCTTCTTCTCCTTTCCTTTTCAAAAATAAACTTTGATCTAATTTGAGAATAAAGACAAGTTGATCTTTCTAATGGCATCACATTTTATTGTTCTTCAGGTATTGTCCTTGAATGGCCCCTACATCACTAGAAATTCTAGCAACAAACGCACATGCAGAAGCTATTTTAAGATGCTTAAAAATGTCACTTAAATTATCAGAGATGTATATGAGAGAGAGAATGTACACGCCAAACCATAGAGATCTAAATAACCTGCTACCTTTGAATGTCGTGTGCCAATTACCGCATGCATATTTTGAATTTCTGTCTGTGGATCACTTCCTTGATAAGATTCATGTGGTGATGCTTTAGCAGGAGAGTTAGACTCCTTTCCGGCAATAATACCAGCATGGCTCGGGGCAGCAAAGGCAGGCAGAAGCGTATTTTTTGGAGCAGAATTATCCTGGTAAAGGTAATCCCGTAGCTTTGCAGTCACTTGAATAAGAGCATTTCTAGCTTCTCTTATCTCCCCTACAATCTGAGATCAATTGGAAATTTTCAGGTAGCACATGATCATTCTCACAGAAAAGGTAACAAACCTGAAGCAAAATCTGCATGATGAGATTTATCATATAAGTATCAATATCTTAAGTGCTTAAGGGAACCAACCTGAACAAGCTCATCAGCCTCCATTGCACAAGGAGGAAGGTCTTCTTTAGGTAATATCTGTATGTTTGCACTGGTCAATCTTTGAATATCTGACAATGATCCATCAAATCCCTCCAGGGAAACAATTTCACAGGTTGGAACAAGAAGCCTCGTTGTAATGACGTTGTCCTTATCAGGACCAAGGTCTACTATTTTAGTCTGTATATGCAACAAAGCCTCCTGAGCCGGAAAAAGATCTGCATCTGGTCCCTGATGCAAAAACCAGACATATTTCTTAATATTCAATAAATTAACTGGGCTGGCAAAGAATCTAAAAAAGAAATTACCTTGTTTTGATCAAATCAATATGCAATAAAAAAAGAAACCAATTTAGATTATTAATAAAAAAAAAGTTGATGGCCTTATTCTTGTTGAATCAATCACTATTTTGCATGTAGGATTTTGTCATTGATCCATGGACTTCTAGTTTTAGTGATAATTTATGGGCAATTACTTGGTTACTTTTCCTTGGTAGTGCCCTCCACCTGTGTATACTTTTCATCTACTACCTTCTGTATTTCCATATGTGAAAGGAAGTCCCTGACTACTTACAGGTACCTAAAACTCACAAGCAAACTGGTTCAAAAATATTATAAAACCCTAGTTTGAGGGGCAATCAATAAATTAAATTTTGCAACCTTTTAAAGATTCATCAGAAAATGTTAATTGAACACTAGAACCAATAAATGAAATGGCGATAACTTCGGTTTACATATTTTACCTAACAAAGTAACAACTAAGTTCTACATGTTGTATCCTCTCACAAATACTACACTGGAAGCAATGTGCACAGTGATCCAGACAATATCTTGAATATCCCCTGTAAGAGAGCAAATCCTTCATGTTGAAAATTGAGTTAACATTTAATTTTTTTGGCAGATAAAATTAAAAAACCATAGTACTTTGCTCGATAAGAAAGCACTTGAGGAATGGTCATGAAGTTTCTTAACAGAGATTTTAGGAAAATGTCTTGGGCATATGAATGCAAGAACATAATCTCCTATCTTGTCCTCTTTTAGTTTACGATAAATATCAGTATGTATCAAGTGTAGTTTTTCTCCAAACACAAACATAAATCTCACATATGCTCAGTACAAACATAGATTCATTGGAGATATGAGAAGCAAAATTAGATCAATAGGCTAAAACTAACAATATCCTGAAAGAATAATTTGACTAGTTGTAATGCATTATTGGTTTTATCTACGCTGAATAAAGTGACATAAAAATTTATCCACAATTATCTGAATAGAATTGGCTAATTTTGAGCATCCTAAAACAAAGTCCTTATTAAGGTCATTCAAAGGGTTGCTGATGATAGAAAATATGTAATGGTTAGCAAACGTCATGGTTTTGTTTGAATGTTTTAGTCGTCTGACATAACATTGACACAATTTTTGCAAAGTTTCTCCTTAGGGATATCTAAAATGAACTACCAGCTAATAGAGTTATTGTCTTGTCATTCCAAAAGTGGCCTACAAGGTCACCTACATAAAGTTCTGCATCAATAAATCTCCTAGGCATGTCCAAAGAATATACAAATACATCCTTGAAAAAAAAAAAAACTATCATTATTCATGTAATCTACCAATAGTGGTAGGTCCGTGTGTCACACAGAAGATCATACCAATGTAAAGACAAGGTAGTCATTATTAAGATGCTCAAATCATGTGACTTTGTATTTTTCTAGGGTAGCCACAATCCTAGAATTTGCATCAGTGGATTTATTCTCCTTTCCATGGTGATACTTCAGCAAAAAAAGTTCATTCTCGGAACATTACCAGCCTAGCATGTTTTGAAAAACCTTTTAGCTTTTTTGTGATTTGATAAATCTTAACGCATAGTGATCAGAGTGTAAGATGAACTCATTTAGTAGTAAGCAAAGTTCAAAATTTCAAACCGTGATGAAATTTCAATTTTAATTGAGACAATAATGTTATGATACTATGTCAGTGTTTTGAGGTATAGTATTGGTAGAGAATTGGCAAGGAAAGGAAGAAGAGATGAAAAGAAGAGAACACAACTATATAAATAATTTTGGATTTTACATCCCATTTAAAAAACATTAATTAAATTAATCTTGACACATTTTATAATATGTCATTATCGAGGGGTGTCAAATCTCAATATGACACAATACTCATTGACATGATTAACAGTACATTTTCAAGTGTCAAGTACTATCGAGTTTTGATAAAGTATCAAAATATATGTTTCAATAGTATTGTCTGATATGGTATAGGAGATTTCAAATCATGGTAGTAAGTAAAATAGCTAATGTCTCAAGGTTTAAATGGTAGTGGAAAACTCCTTATCATATGTTGATAGCATTGACTAGTCTCATTGAATAAGTTGCTAAAGAATGCAGCCTTAATTTAAGGTGATATATATCCGTATTCCCAATGCATCACAATTAAGCTCAAATTTTATGGAGAGGTTAGAATGCATAAGGTTGTGTATAGACATGCTTTTCTTGGTCTTCCAGAAGGTTGCAAAGCATTTGATCATTTAATTAACTGGGCAAAACATTTTTCAAGAGATATTCTCTTGCAAGATCATCAATTGAATGAATCCCATGAAATCTTCAGTTGAAATACACAAACTTATCCAAATAACAAGTCAAGTCCCTTTAGATTTTTGGTGAAAACATGCAATACTTGCTCATGCCATCACTTGATCATATACGAGAAAGTGAAAATCATTGATCAGGGAAGGAAACAAGAATTGTATACTTCTATTCCATAATATATCTAGTTCACATATATATATAAATAATCAATGTTCCAATGATGATAAACTTCTAAGTAAAACATCATATTAAAAAGTTTTATACAGTAAAATGTTACCTTGGTGCTGATAAATTCACATGCAAACAAAAGGTACTAAGCATATAGACATGCAACATGACTTCAAATCATGGCTAATTTGGCATACTTCAGCATTGCAATCTCTAGCGATCATATAAAATCATTAACACATGAACTTCTTAAGATGACATGTGAATTAAAAAGATAAAACTCTCAAGCAGCATAATCAGGTTTGATTTCTTGGACACAACAATATTATTTTTTACTCAAATCAATTTACACTCATAAGTGAGACTAGTTTCCACAAACAAAAAAGAGATATTGGAATTTGTGAATGAAAATCATAAACAGTTCTTTTCTACCTCATCAGAAGTAATAGTTATAATGCATTCATCTGAACCTGGCACAGGTTCAGAAACTTGCACATCCACACCTATATCAGCTTGCAACATTTCAATAATTCCACTTGAAAGTCCAATGATCCTTTCCACTTTATCATTGGGACAAAGAATACGGAATACAAGATCCTCAAAGGATAATGCCTGTGATTGGTCATTCACGTGATTAGCATCCGAATCAAATGAGTATCCATGATGGTCCAATGCATACGAGTTATTTCTTGATCTATCTAATCCAGCTGAGGATCGTGAAGCCAAAAGAGATTCTTCAGCGCCTGATAGATGTGGTGTATTACTTATAAACTCATCATAGCGCTCTGGTGAATATGTTCGTCCACGGGAAGGACCACGATCACGATGTAAGCTCTCCTTTAAACGAGATAATATGATGACTACAGCTTTTTTCACACAATTTCCCTCTCCAACAATCTGCAAAAATAGGAGACAATAAAAATTAAAAAATACTGTTAAACTATGAATTTCAAATTAAGAAGAAATAAGAATTGGTTTGCCATAAATAGTAAAGCAGGATAAGAAATCTCGGATCATCCATATAATAGAGTCTTGCCACTGTTTTCTTACAATGGAATATTGAAAAATAATAAAGAACAAAAATAAAAATGAATGAAAATGGAAATGCAACATCATAAAACAAGTAAAAAATCTGTCACCAAAACTACATCACAATATAAATTATTTAGTTGAGTATTACATCTCACATGAAAGGGATATACAAACATTTATAAGTTTTCAAAATCTCCAACAAAAACACTAACTAGAAATAGCGAGAACTGTCTTGTATATTACTTATAATGGCATTAAACAGGAAAACTCTTTAAAACACAATTCCGAATCTCATTTTAACTTCAACCATTTCATCTCAACCATGTCACTGCATATACTCAACCCATGAACTTAAACCATTATTGTCCAATGAAAGCTCATGAGAGCAGCGTAGTTGAGGTATCTGGCTATGTTTTTTAGGAGATAAGTTATAGTATAGGGAGATATCACATTTAGAAACATTGCTGACTCAAGAATAGGTACCAAAACTCTCCAGCTACAGATCAGCAAGATAAAAAACATGAGTATCAACGTTGGTAATGTTACCTGAACTACCTCCTCTGCAACTGTGACACATCGAGGAGTGTACTGATCCCGTGGCAAGATTCGGATGTGGGTATTGGTTTCCATCCTCATCTGCTCAATTATCTTCCCTCCCCTCCCTAACAAGCAACCCACATGAGTTCTCGGTACAACCAGCCTCGTTGTAACCCTTCCTCGATCCCTATCCCCACCTCCCCACCCCACCCCGCCGCTGCCATACACTTCCTCCTCATTGCCGTCTCCGAACTCAAACTCTGCGTCTACGATCCGCTCATGGATCAACCGCAGAGCGTCCTCCGCTGGTGAGTACTGGGGCGGGCGACCATCTAACTCCTTCCTCCGATCGTCCAACGTCTCAATTATCCTCTCGTCATCACCGGGGACCAGTTGGTGGACGTTGATCCATGCGCCGGTCTCCTGCCGGAAGGCCTTAATAACGCTGCCGTACTTGCCGATGACGCCGCCGGCCTTGGCATCAGGGCACAGGATGCGGAAGAAGGTGGTGACAGTGGCCGCGCTGTGGGGGCCGTCCTGCAGCTTGGGAGAAGGGGAGAGGGTGGAAGAGGAGGGCAGTGCGGGCGGGGGCGGGGGCGGAGGTGGTAGAGGTGGTGGTGGGGGTGGGCCGCGCCGATCACCGCTCCGCCGGTAGTGGTTTCCGCGCCGGTGGTGTCCTCCGCCGCCGCCGTCATAGCGAGACTTGGATCGAGGGGGAGGGCTCGGGGAGTGGGCGTCGAGGTCGTGATGGTAGACCCGCTTGGAGCGCGATCGCTCCATCGCCCCCCAAGTAGAAATCTGTGGAGATTTAAGCTTCTCGATTCGATCCGATCCGATATGGAAATCGTTGGTTAGGGTTTTCCTTTGGCTGGTCTTCCACTGCCACTCGAGCTTCCAGAAATCGACGAGCAGCACAGTACCATAATAAAACTGGGTACTTCCGCTGGAGAACAAATTTTATAACGGCGTTACAATGAGAAATGATTCACTAATTTTTATGCTAAATTATCAATAAACATCATCTTATTCTCTATTATTATACTAACTAATGATAGATTGCTGGGCGTTTTTACATAAAATTATTTTAGACAAAAATTAAAATTGTATTTTTTTTTAAAAAATCAAAAAAATATTCCTTTTTTAACTTAGCAATAAAAGAAAGTTATAAACATGCCACATGGGATATTTTTATAAAATTTAACTTTTAATTGAAACGGCTATATAAATTTCATAACGACAAAAAAAAAAAATTAAAATTTTATATATTTAAAAAAAGGATAAAGGAAAAAAGTCACATAAATTTCTATGATAAATTTTTAAGAATTATTTTATATTTACAATAATAATAATAATAATAATAATAATTAAATTGTTATCTCACTAAATAGGATCTTTTGATATATACCTCGATCATCTACTATATATTCTTAGCTATATTAAAATGAATTTTATACTTATTTAACCGGTGATAATAAGTTTTTTTTTAATTTTCCTGTAGACTATTATATGTATTTATTATGGTCGCATATTATTTAACTAAGATAATCCATATTGTCTTAAATATGTTTTTTTTTTGAGTTTTTTCTTAGTAAGTGTAATTTCAACATACTATCTATCTTTTTTATTTTTTATTCTTTATTTTATCTATCTTATATTGCACATTCACTTTAAAATTCTCATCTTTTCAACTCTTATCTTTTTATTTACGTACTTAAGAGTATCCACAATGGATGCATTAATGGAGTGTTATAATATCCCTTGATGTTAACACCCCTTCACTTGAACGTGTTCAAAGTATTGAACGCGTTCAAGTGAACGTGGGGTGGGCCACCCCATGTGTATTTTTTAATTATATTTATTAAAAAATTATAAATTTTAAAATTAAAAATTAAATAAAATGGTTAATTTTTTAACGATTATTTTTTAATAGATAATTAACAGCTAGTTCAAAATTTCATTTAACACATATTTCCATTCCAACTCACTATACTCTCCAATTCTACTCTCTAAATATTCTCTCAATCTATTTTTTTTTAAGTTCCTACAATCTTATTTTCTATCTGAAATGGATAAAAATAATATGATATTCTTTATAAATTTATTGAATTCTACAAATAACCTACAAAAATATTCATCTTCTCAAAATCTATAAATTCCATCAGATTATCAATACTCACATCAATTTCGAAATATGTCGTTTCCTCCATAAAATCTTCAAAATTTCTAAGATTTTGGAAATTCTATGAATCATCTAAATTATGTCCCTTGTGGGTCATATCAATCGCTTCTAGTCGAATATTAGCAAAACATGAGTCATCCGTATTTCACGTCGTCAGTTGTTCATGGATATAGTACTTCGCACACAACTGGTATGTTTTTCACTCCTCCAATATCGAATGGACCTGCAACTCCGACTTTTATCCCAGAGACTCAACTTTTCGGCCGTGAATCCTCAATTGAGATGGTCAATTTTGAAAAAGTGGTTTCAAATGTTGAGGGTACAAGAAAGCGTTCAAGTTGGACAAAGGTCAAAGATAAGGTCTTAGCAAGAAGTTTTGTCACTATTAGCAATGATCCAATAATCGGCAATGATTAAAAGGCAAATGCTTTTTGGGGACGTGTTGCAAGCTACTACAATGAGAATCGTCCCCCAGGTTAAAACACCAAAAGTGCAAATGTTATATGGTCACATTGGCACAATACAATCCAAAAGAAGGTATATCGATTCTGTCACGCCCCGGGGCATATTGGTCATCCAAATGACGGAGGAGCCCCTTAGTGACAATATTCCGAAATACATCGCTGGAACTAGATATAGTAAAAACTTCGAAATAATATAAAATATAATTATTTTATTAACTACATACATGCACTGACTAAAATATAAATCAATTAAAAGTAAATTAGATTTATAACACCCAATCAAATTGGGATAAAACCAAAGTGCATAAACAAACTACGATAACAATAAAGGAAAATAGAACGACATCTCGACAAATACAGTGAGACCAGCACGACAAGGGACTCTTTGAGCGATGTGAAGGTAGGTCAATAGGACACGTCCTCTATCAGCTAACCTGGAGGATAAGAGAAGAGGAGGTGAGTACAACCACTCAGTAGGTGAATAGAAAATAGTGCATGATTATATAAATATAATGGAGGTCAAAGAAAACAAACTAGAGTAACTCAAATCTCAGAGTACCAATATCAGTTCGCAACTAACTTGGTCAACAATATAATAAATGCACCTGTGACATACACAACCAACTGTAAATCTATAAGCAGTAAATATCCAGATACCACAACAAAGTCTCATGGCTCTCGAGGTAATACCAAGGGGCACTATCTGCGAGCTACCACGAATGAGACTCGTGGATAGACAGACAATATAAAGACTCAATGTCTACGGGCAACGACATGCTACCATGAATGAGTTTTGTGGGCAGACAGGGTATATAACTATCTAGCTATTGATTGCACGCAACAATATGCTACTGCGAATGGGTCTCATGGACAGTCAGAGTATATAACTATCTAGTTATCGACCGTAGGCAACAACATGCTATCACGAATGGGTCTCATGGCCAGTTGATTATCCTAGGTTGTTAAGCCTAGGGTTATCCAACACATCTACCATGGAACGTCTATCAAAGTCAATAAAAATCATCAATCTACTAATAAGCACGTCGAGGTGGTTAATCCTAGGGTTCCAACCCAACTAATGTGAAACACCTATCAAGGCCGATAAAGACAATAAATTCACTAATAAATACATCAGGGTAGTTAAGCCTGGGATTCCAACACATAAAATATAAAACGCCTATCAAGGCCAATAAGGATAACAAATCTACTAATAATACATGTTCCATAACTGATATTTCATTCCTTACATTTCTTTCTAAGGAAATAATCTCATCTAAATTATATTATTTCTACCAGTTCAATCATGCATGCAACAACATGCTACCACAAACAGGTTTCATGGATACTTAAGATGTAAGGTGGCTATCTAGCTACAGACGACATACGAATCCAATTATCACTAACTCCGAACGGATAATGCAAGAGTATAACTTTACAGTAGATTATCTCAACCATGATTGAGAGACATGATCGACCCCAGGTATACAAAGCAACAGTAGTTCAAAAGTAGGAAAACTCTACTGCAGACTCTCTCTCAATCACGAATGGGAGATATAGTTGGTAACCGAGATATAAGAAACGTTATATACCTTCTAAGGCTTAATTTCATCTTAATCATGTTGGGTTCCCTCGGCACCAACGTGGGTGTGTGTTCGAACATGTTTCGTAAACATGCACACAGCGGAAGCAAAAATAAGTAATAAACTAATTTATTATAACACGCACACCACACACATGCAAGGATACACCAAGTGTAGACATAATCGCTATTTCAAATTTTGCAATAAAGAAACTAATCTAGGTATACCTAACGAACTACGTGAAGCGGAAATGGCATCAACCAGGTAACCCTCGTGAGTTTCGCCTCTATCCATATCCACGCCGAGTATCGTTAGGATAGCTTCACAAAGTCATGAGCCCCGACTTCATGAGAGGTGCTAGCTTCGCATTGAAGTCGTTGTGATCGAGAGACGATCACAATCCAAATCAAATTCGGATCCAAAAATCGAATTCCACGAACTCGCTTCTCGGAAGCGATTTTCGTCAACCAATTGATGAAACCTCGGTCCTCCACTAAAAAAGATTGTCGGAGATCCAATCCTCAGAAAGTAGGTCACTATCCGAGCGCAAAACGTCGACCAAACGACCTCTCTATGAAGAGGACAACAAGTTGTCCAAAATGGACAACTTGTTTTGGTGAAGGATATTAGGGCAATCTCTTGCCATGATAAGGTTTTGATGTGTGTGGCAAAGGGTTTAAGTTAGGTTGTTATTATGATTTGATATGTGCGTTGGAGTCTTGCCGGACTTAGAAATTCGCACATGGAGCCTTGGCGGGTTCACCACTCAGAACCTCGTGCTTGAGTCGGAGAAGGAGCATTGCAGAGTCGTGCGCTTGATGCTGCCGAGGGACCGCCGGACGAGATGACTTGAAGCGAAGCCAAGGAAGCAGACTTCGGAGGCAAGAGACGCGAAGGAGCATTGCAGAGTCGTGCGCTTGATGCTGCCGAGGGACGTGGCCGCGAACAAAGAGAGCTTCGGCGAGGGACTTCGAGTGAGATGAGAGAATGAGTGAATTATAAGTAGCTCATTAGGTGAACTTGGCTGAATGGCTAAGTGTCGGATGAGTTTTCCCGACATCAGTCAACTGCCATGGAATACCAGTCGACTGCTCTGAGTCGAATAGGTTCGACTGGTATCCGACTGATGGGTTTATGCCCACGATCATCGCTATGGAATGTCGATCGCCGGAGGATATCGCGGGAACCGCCGTGCCAAGCGATGGGCGTCGACTACGAAGGCAATGATCGTGATGGGATTCATCAGTCGACTGTCAAGTGTTCCATTGGACTACAATGGTCGGGATCCGACGTGTTCGGAGGTCGTTGAAGTGGCAACAGTCGACTGCCAAGGGCCGCAGTCGACTGGTGGCGGCCAACAGGAAGAAATCAGCCCTTTCTATAAAAAGAGAGGGTGTGGGCTTTTGGATGACTAATGCTTATGCTCTAAGTGACCATCTAAGTGCTCTACAAGATTCAAACTCCTTCTCTTAGCTTTCTTTCACATCTATTGTAAAAGGAGTGTCTTTGAGTTGTAAGGGTTACCTCCACCTAGCTTAGTGCAAAGGAGAGACCGATAGTGATTTGGTTGCGGAGTGATTCACCGAGGACGAATCGGGGATCGTGGATTAGCGGCGTAGCCGTGAACCACGTTATATTTCGGTGTTAGCATTGTTTGTATTCTTCTTTGTTTATTTGCTTGTCTTTATTAGTATTAAAGCTTGCGCTAACAATTGTGTAGGCGAGCAAATTCCACCATCCAACGACAAGGGCTATTCACCCCCTCTAGTCGATCGATCCCCTACAAGTGGTATCGAGCCAAGGAAAGCTTATCGAGGACTAACACCACAACAAGCACATTCTAGAATGGTGGCTCTAATATTCATCACTTGAAGTTAGAAATTCTCTTGGTGGAAAAAGAGAATGGAGGTATTTTTCGAGACCGATTTTGAAATTCTTTTGATTATGGAAAACGGTTTCGAATTGCCTAGGAATGAAGAAGGGGAGCTATTGGAAAAATCAAGATGGAGTAAAAGACAAAGAGAGGAGTACTTGGCGAATTCAAAGGTCAAGCACCATCTCTACAATGTACTCCCCCAACAAGAAGTAAATAGGATAGGGGAGTGTGCTAGTGCCAAGGAAATGTGGGAGAAATTAATAGAAATTCATGAAGGCACATCCGAGGCGAAACTAGCAAGGAGAGATGTCCTTCGCTCCCAATTATCCAACATCAAACTCGAAAAGGGAGAGAAGGTAAAATCCCTACACTCTAGATTTAAGGAAATTCTAACCGGCTTGACAAGTGTAAGTGAAAGGCTCTCCAACCGGGATATGGTAATGAAGGCCATAGATGTCTTTCCCCGGTCCTTAAGATGGAGCTCCATGGTGGACTCGTTTTACATCTCCAAGAACTTAGAAGTGAGTACCTTGGAGGAGTTCTTCTCAACAATGGAGCTCTATGAAACAAGGCTTGAAGGAATAGTTGAAGAGCCTAGAATTCAACCTTCAAGAGGAGTAGCATTTTTGGCCAACAAGGGGAAGAAGAAGATGGAGATCCCCTCTTCCTCCGATGAAGCGTCTTCCTCCTCCTCCATGGATAGCACGGAAGAAGTGTAACACCCCCTAGTCTTTCCACTCTTTAACAGGGAAGATGTCACTACTTTACTGTCTTTATCTTTAATTCATGCAATATACTAATGTAATATGCTAACAACTAAAATAATCATAAGGACCTTTACATCACTTAAACAATATCAAACATGACATAAGAAACTAAAAAAAATCTGATTTAGACATCTGCACTTAGGATCTTTTACTTCCACTATTCCGTCGCCACACACACCCAACACTTCATCCGCCATGCCACCTTACTGAAGCTTTTCTTTACCTTTATCTGCAGTATAAGAAAATGCAAACTATAAGCAATAATGCTTAGTAAGTACTTTCTATGCTCACAAAAACATGCACTGTATGAAATCATGCAACTAGTTCTCTTGCCCTGGATACATTGATACACATGCAAACATAACTGGAAATCATAACTCTGATTACTTGTCTCTTGTATAAATCATGCTCTTAAGTATTTTAAAACCTGTAAACAATGTATCTGAACTGGAATGATTAACTTTGAAAACTTTTACTTATACTTATACTGATACTTCAAAATAATAATCATCCTAGATATGAGCCCGGCATAGTACCAATGCGCGCATTCCTAATAGGCCGGGTGGCAACCACCGAACCTACTAGGGTAATCAAATCAGGGCCTCACCTCGGCGAATCATGCCCTGATGCAGTACATGCCTGTCACAAAAGTAAAATACTTCCTTTATACTTATATTCTTATACATCTGAAGGAAATGCTCTTAATCCCTAAATCACGAATGAGGAGCACCACATTATGCTCTTGACCCCCAAAAGCTGAAATGGGAGCATCAAGATCGTTGTGCTCTTGATCCCCAAGTCGAGCAGGAGCATCTTTAAATTTTCTTTATAAAGGAAATATTTTTTTTTTTACATCTTACTCCATATCATGCATATGATTGTAAGCTACAACTCATCTACAACATGCATGATCATGAATCACATTCTTATCATGGATCTAAACATGATGATGAATTATCCATAATATAAGTAAAATCATGTAATCAAAACACCATGCATAATCAAAATAACATGCACATAAAAACATATCAATAATATACGATAACTACTTATATGCAGGTGAGCAATACTTACCTTCGATTGCTTTAACTTATATTTGTAAAACCTAATGAGATGCAACCTTCTATCCCGCCCCTAGCAGTTGCCCTCAGGTCTCTTGAATCCCACCTTTCCTTGGATTAGGAGAAGACAACCACAGGAGAAAATTCTCCTTGATATGTGGTTCGGGAGGGACCAAGAGAGTAGAGAGGTGTCCTCTAGGGTATTAGGGAGGTTAAATTTATAACCGTCAAGGCTTAACCTATTCCCTTATAAATTTCCTTAAATCTCTCTCTTTAACAGAATTAATTCCTTCTTCAATTAAATTCGTGACTTCTCCCTAATCATATAAAATTTTTATTGGATTTTTGATGACTCACCCTTTTTGAAAAATTTCCTATTGAATTAATCCACGAGGAAGAAATTATGGAGGCTCTTTCTTTCTTCTTCTTTTTTTTTTCTTTGATTCGACGGCGGTTTAAAGGAGAGGAGAGAGAGATTCTATAATAAAATAATCTATATATATATATAAATTAGAGTTTTCTTCATTTAATTACCCCTTTAAATAATTAGTCAAATTAACCAATCTTTCCTTTTTTTTCGCCTATAGATATATTTTGTTATATCCTATCCATTGGTAATCTTATGACTTAGTAGTGGGAAGTCTATTCTCCCAAACCAACGGTTCATGGTTCAAGCCTCGACTAACGAACCAATTATTTCTATTTATTATTATTATTATTATTATTATTATTATTATTATTATTATTATTATTCTATTCCTATTTTTATTATTCTTATTTCTATTTTCCTCTAATAAAAATAGGAATTAAAATTTGGGATGTTACAATCCCTTATACCTTATAAAAGTTTCGTCCTCGAAACTTAGAAAAGCTCAGGGTACTTTTGCTTCATGTCATCCTCACGTTCCCAGGTTGCTTCTTCAACCCTTTGACTTTGCCATAAGACTTTTACTAACGATATTTCTTTGTTTCTTAGTTTCCTGACTGCTCGATCTATTATCTGAATAGGTCGACTTTCATAACTTAGATCTGTCTGAATCTGTACCGTCTGTGGCTCAATCACTTGGTTGGTGTCTGGGACGTGCTTCTTAAGCATTAAAACATGAAATACATTGTGGATAGCTGACATTTCCTGTGGTAGCTCTAACTCATAAGCTACCTTACCAACTCTCTTGGTGATCAGGTAGGGGCCTATATATCTGGGACTTAACTTGCCTTTCTTCCCAAATCTCATTACCCCTTTCATAGGAGCTATCTTAATGAAAACTGAATCTCCGACTTGGAACTCTAGGGGTCTGCGTCGGACATCGGCGTAACTCTTCTGCCGACTTTGGGCAGTCTCTATCCTTTGACGTATGGTCTTTATAGCTTTGGTGGCGTCATCTATAAAATCAGTCTTGAGTCCCATTTCTTTCTTCTCGCCACCCTCATACCAACAGATAGGCGATCTGCATCTCCTTCCATACAAGGCTTCATAAGGTGTCATTCCAATTGTGGTTTGATAACTATTATTATAGGCAAACTCTGCCAAACACAAATATTTGCACCAGCTTCCTTTAAAATCCAAGGCACAAGCTCTGAGCATGTCCTCCAAAATCTGATTCACTCTTTCTGTTTGCCCATCTGTCTGAGGATGAAATACAGTGCTGAATCGTAACCTAGTGCCGAGGGCTTTCTGAACACACTCCCAGAAGTGTGAAGTGAAGCGACTGTCTCTATCAGAGATAATGGTTTTAGGTACTCCATGCAGTCTAATTACTTCCTTGACGTATAACTGGGCTAACTGCTCCATGGAGTATGATATTTTGATAGGCATGAAGTGAGCAGACTTTGTCAATCTATCGATAACTACCCAAATAGAATCGTAGTCATTGGTTGTTTTGGGCAATCCTACTATGAAATCCATGGCTAGTTCCTCCCACTTCCATTCTGGAATCTGGATAGGTTGTAGAACTCCTCCTGGTCTCTGGTGTTCGATTTTCACTCTCTGACATGTCAGGCAAGTGCTAACATACTTAGCCACGTTCCTCTTCATACCAAGCCACCAGAATTTCCCTTTCATATCTTGATACATCTTAGTGGATCCAGGATGCATCGAATATGGGGTCCCATGAGCTTCTTCTAGGATCTTCTTTCTTAAGTCTGGGTCGTTGGGGATACATAGGCGTTCACCCAAATATAATACCCCACTATCAGAGACACGGAATCCTTCATCCTTCCCTTCTTGGATCTCTTGCTTGATCCTTTGGATGCTAAGATCTTTGTCCTGTCTCGCTAATATATCCTCAAATAGTGTAGGTACTATGGTCAAGGTGGAGAGCTGTCCAGAAATGATCTCAACTCCAAAATTCATTATCTCTTTCTCCAGTGGTTGGGATAGTGTTGCTAGGGACATCAAGGTGGCGCATGATTTTCTACTCAGTAGCGTGCTCGCTACTTTGTTTGCCTTTCCGGGATGGTAGTGGATTTCATGTCATAGTCCTTTACTAGCTCTCAAGCCATCTACTGCCGCATATTCAAATCCTTCCGAGGAAGAAGTACTCAGACTCGTGATCTGTAAATCTTGCATCGACTCCATATAAGTAATGTCTCCAAACTTTCAGAGCAAAGACTATCACGCCAACTCAAGGTCATGAGTGGGGTAATTCTTTCATAGTCCTTGAGTTGTCTAGATGCATAAGCAATGACTTTACCCTTCTCGCATAAGTATCGCTCCGAGTCCCATCTTGGATGCATCACTATACGTCCAAATCCTCATTACTTTCGAAGGGTAAGCACTGAGCACTTGTGAGTCTCTTCTTTAATTCAAGGAAGCTCTTTTCACAATCTTCGGTCCATTCAACTTCTTATTCTTTCTAGTAAGAACCGCCAACGGTGAAGCTATCCTTGAGAAGTTTTCCACAAACTGATAGTACCGCTAATCCGAGGAAACTGACTTCACGGCATTCTTTGGTTGACCCACCATCGATCGCTTCTATCTTTGTCGGGTCTACCATAACATCTTTTGAAATAACATGACCCAGAAACGATATTCGATCAAGCCAAGACTCACACTTGGAGAACTTTGCATATAACTGTCTTTGCTGAAGGGTCTGCAAGACTGTCTTCAAGTGTTCGACATGTTCTTCCTGGGTTCTCGAGTAGATAAGGATGTCGTCAATGAAAACGACCATAAACTTGTCAAGGTACTCCTTAAATATCCGATTCATCCAGTCCATAAACATAGCGGGTGCATTTGTCACAAGGGCATGACCACGAACTCATAGTGTTCATACTCGCTCGAAGGTCGCTTTTGTATATCATCCTCTTTAACTCTTACTTGATGATAACCTGACCACAAGTCAATCTTGGAGAAAACTGTAGCTCCCCTCAATTGATCAAATAAATCCTCTATCCTTGGCAGAGGATATCTGTTCTTGATTGTCACTTGATTTAAGGCTCGGTAGTCTATGCAGATCCTCATAGATCCATCTTTCTTTTTCACGAACAACACCGAGCTCCTATGGGGAGTGACTAGGCGATGAATCCCTTGTCTAATAACTCCCGTAATTGTTCCTGAAGCTCTTTCAATTCAGCTGGATCCATACGATAGGGTGCTTTTGAGATTGGGTTGGTACCAGGAATAAGTTCAATCTCAAACTCAACTTCCCTTCTAGGTGCTAGTTCTGGTAGCTCGTCAGGAAATACTTTCGGGTAGTCACATACGATTGGGACTTCTTCCAGCTTTTGGCTTCTTTCTTGCTTAGTATCAACTATATGTGCTAAATACCCAGTGCATCCCCTAGCTAGCATCTTTTGAGCTTCTATGACAGACAAAAACTTCTTAGTCTTCTTCCTTGGTTCTCCAATAAACTCAAATTTGGCCTCGGTCTTGGGTTGGAATACTATCCTTCGCTTATGACACTCAATGGAAGCACCGTACTTGCTAAGAAAGTCCATTCCAAAGATGACATCATAATCATGCATGTCTAATAAGATCAAATCATTATAAAGCTCTCTGTCTGAAATTCTGATCGGCACGGCACGCAACCAGTGTGTAGATGTCATTATTTCACCCGAAGGTAGAGTCGTTAAAAACTGAATATCTAAGGTATCCGGAGTTATATCTATCTTCTTAGCAAATGTCATAGACATGAAAGAATGGATTGCCCCAGTATCAAACAATACGGTAGCATGCTGACTAAGGATAGGTATCTGACCTGTAACCACCGTAGAAGCATTTGCTACCTCTTCCTTGGTGAGGGAGAAGATCCGGGCATTAGGTGTAACTGATGGGGCCTCCAATCTTCCTTGGCTGATGTAAGGACCCTCCAGTGCTCTTTGCATCTGATGTAGCTAAGCTGGTCTACCTCCATACTGAGTAGACTATGGCAGAGGTAGATTGGTCTTGGTGGGGCACTGTTTGGCGAAGTGTCCCTTGACACCACATATATAACACCCGCTCATGCCCTGGCGGCAAACTCCTGGATGCTTCCTCCTACACTTAGAACATGTTGGATACGTAGGTCGCCATCGCCAACCTCCCTTTGCATTATTCCATTGTTTCCTCTTGCCATTGTTGTTTCGCTTCCAGTTCAAATTACCGCTCTGAGGTTTCTGACCCCCTGAACTTCCCTGGCTTTTGTTTTCTATTGAGGCTAGCTTCTGGTGCTTGATACTATTCATGTAATGTTCCGTGATTTGCGCACTACTGACTAGCTCTTCAGTGGTATGTGGTCTATTAATTCTACTAGCTACATTCAGAGCTATCTCCGGTCTCAACATCTTTAGCATCAACCTAACTCTTTCCTTCTTAAGATGACGATTCTGGACATAAAGTAGTCAACCTATTGAATATCCTTACCTTGTCTCGATAAATTCTCTTGTCGGAACTCCGTGAACTCATCATAAGATGATCAAGTGAAACCACTATAAGGCTATTATCACTACTTTTTATCATCTTCACATACATATCTAGATATACTCTATTACTTACTGTCTATCATCTTCATATATATATATATATATATATATATATATATATATATATATATATATATATGCAAACATGTTTAACTCAAAGAGAACATTCTAAGTGAGCATGTTTAACTTAAAAGAAGCATTCCTTACTACTCATAAAGTAAATAAAACAGATAAATACTTGCTTACTTGGAGGCGGCAGGACTGATGCTCGATGTGTGTGTGACGGAAGGGCGGAACCCGCTCTGATACCATCTTGTATAAACCCCCCTAGTCTTTCCACTCTTTAATAGGGAAGATGTCACTACTTTACTGTATTTATCTTTAATTCATGCAATATACTAATGTAATATGCTAACAACTAAAATAATCATAAGGACTTTTACATCACTTAAACAATATCAAACATGACATAAGAAACTAAAAAAAATATGATTTAGACATTTGCACTTAGGATCTTTTACTTCCACTATTCCGTCGCCACACACACCCAACACTTCATCCACCATGCCACCTTACTGAAGCTTTTCTTTACCTTTATCTGCAGTATAAGGAAATGCAAACTATAAGCAATAATGCTTAGTAAGTACTTTCTATGCTCACAAAAACATGCACTGTATGAAATCATGCAACTAGTTCTCTTGCCCTGGATACATTGATACACATGCAAACATAACTGGAAATCATAACTCTGATTACTTGTCTCTTGTATAAATCATGCTCTTAAGTATTTTAAAACTTGTAAACAGTGTATCTGAACTGGAATGATTAACTTTGAAAACTTTTACTTATACTTATACTGATACTTCAAAATAATAATCATCATAGTATCAATGCGCGCATTCCTAATAGGCCGGGGTGGCCAACCACCGAACCTACTAGGGTAATCAATCGAGGGCCTCGGCGATAAATCGATGCATACATGCCCTGTCAAAAAGTAAAATACTTCCTTTATACTTATATTCTTATACATACTGAAGGAAATGCTCTTAATCCCCTAAATCACGAATGAGGAGCACCACATTATGCTCTTGACCCCCAAAATTGAAATGGGGAGCATACTGAAGATCGTTGTGCTCTTGATCCCCAAGTCGAACGGGGAGCATCTTTAAATTTTCTTTATAAAGGAAATATTTTTTTTTTACATCTTACTCCATATCATGCATATGATTGTAAGCTACAACTCATCTACAACATGCATGATCATGAATCACATTCTTATCATGGATCTAAACATGATGCTGAATTATCCATAATATAACGGTAAAATCATGTAACCGAAAACACCATGCATAACTGAAAATAACATGCACATAAAAACATATCAATAATATACGATAACTACTTATACTGCAGGTGAGCAATACTTACCTTCGATTGCTTTAACTTATATTTGTAAAACCTAATGAGATGCAACCTTCTATCCCGCCCTAGCAGCTGCCCTCCAAGGTCTCTTGAATCCCACCTTTCCTTGGATTCGGCGGAGAAGACAACCCTAGGAGAAAATTGTCCTTGATGTGTGGTTCGACAGTGGAGGGACCAAGAGAGAGTAGAGAGGTGTCCTCTAGGGTATTAGGGAGGTTAAATTTATAACCGTCAAGGCTTAACCTATTCCCTTATAAATTTCCTTAAATCTCTCTCTTTAACAGAATTAATTCCTTCTTCAATTAAATTCGTGACTTCTCCCTAATCATATAAAATTTTTATTGGATTTTTGATGACTCACCCTTTTTGAAAAATTTCCTATTGAATTAATCCACGAGGAAGAAATTATGGAGGCTCTTTCTTTCTTCTTCTTTTTTTTTTCTTTGATTCGGCGGCGGTTTAAAGGAGAGGAGAGAGAGATTCTATAATAAAATAATCTATATATATATATATAAATTAGAGTTTTCTTCATTTAATTACCCCTTTAAATAATTAGTCAAATTAACCAATCTTTCCTTTTTTTTCGCCTATAGATATATTTTGTTATATCCTATCCATTGGTAATCTTATGACTTAGTAGTGGGAAGTCTATTCTCCCAAACCAACGGTTCATGGTTCAAGCCTCGACTAACGAACCAATTATTTCTATTTATTATTATTATTATTATTATTATTATTATTATTATTCTATTCCTATTTTTATTATTCTTATTTCTATTTTCCTCTAATAAAAATAGGAATTAAAATTTGGGATGTTACAAGAAGCCTATATGGTAAGGAGGATTAGGCGTGCTTTAAAAGGTTTTCAATTTAATAAATCTAATGATAGGAGGAGAAGACCAAGGGGAAAGGTCATTTGTTACAATTGTCAAGGAGAGGGACACATAAGGGACAATTGTCCTCTCCTAAACAAGAGCAAAGAAGAGAGGAAGAAGAAAGAAGAAAAGAAGAAGAAAAAGGGGAGAAAAAAGAAGGAAGAAGAGAAGAAGGCCAAAGAAAAGGGGAAGACCAAGGCTTTAAAGGCAAGGACTTGGGATGACCCCTCCTCATCATCTTCCTCATCATCGGAAGAGGAGAATGTCTTTGTCACCAACTTAGCCCTAATGGCTTTTGACGACTTGGATTGCTCCTCCTTCGAAAATGAAGGATCAAACTCAAGTGGAGAGAGCTCAAGTGAAGGGGGAGCCTCCTCTACATCCTCATCATCGGAAGAGGATTTGGTAAGTGAGGTAACGAATCTACCCCCTAAGCAAATAATGTCTATGATTTCTAGCCTCACTAAGGATTTATTTAGGGCAAAGAAAAGGAATAAATGCATGCTTGAGCAAATTAAGGATTTAGAACAAAAGTTAGAAAAAGCATGTTTTAATGATGATAATGATGATGCATGCTTACATGATAATTATATGTCTTTGGATGTTAATGATGCATGCATAAAAGAAAATAGAGCTTTAAGGGAAAAGGTAGATTATTTGACCAAAGCCCTAGAAAAGTTTACTATAGGCTCCAACACCTTGAACATGATCATTGGGAGCCAAAGAGCAAGCTTCAACAAGAAAGGCCTAGGTTATAAAGAAAAGAAAAATGAAAAGGCCTACAAATGTCTAATTGCTAGGGGTCAAGATAAAAAGAAAGTAATAGCTAGAAAATGGATCCCTAAGGAATTTTTAGTGAACCCCATAGGCAAGAATTTATATTGGGTTCTAAAATCCATCCTTAAGGGTTAGGAAAACCCTAGGATAATCAACCATATGGACTTTACCTATATCATATTTTTGGTTGACTTAGGATGGCGGGACAACATTTTTGAAATAGTGTTAGGTGATGATAATGCACCTATAAGTAGATAAATCATGCTTTAGGTAATGTTTACCTTATTATCATCATGTAATACCTAATGCATGATCACAATTTGATGAATACATTTGTTTCATGATCATAATGTGAAATTAATTCATATACATCTTTATGATCATGTGGAATGATAGGATGATACTTAACTTTGATAGAATTGCATGAAAATAATGGTTAAGTATCTACAAATACCTTTAGGATACATCTCACACTCACTATAGGCTACTTTGATTGAAAACTTAGTATGAGTGAGATGTTAGGATGATATAAATGTCCACTAGTACCTATGGCATTTAGATGATCATTTAAGGAATCAAAATAGCAATAATAGATCAATCATAGGGAAGACTTATGTTTAATTCATAGACATATTGCCCAAAGATCATGGTTGGATATTTCATATGTTTTCAAAACAATTTTTTACTTTAAAATCTGTGTATTCATGTTTTGAAACAATTCAAAGCAAGACTAGGTGTTAAAATGGATACTAACATGTTCAAAAATCTAGTGGTTTTTAAAGCTTTTGTATTTTTGGCAAATCTCTCAAAATATGATGATTTTTTATGAAAAACTATTTTTCATTGATAGATATACTTAAAAGAAATGTGTTCCCCAAATTTCACTATTTTTCGAATTTTATGGAATTTATAGTGCATTTCTGAATTTCATCCAGAAAATCAGAAAACTGGATCTCTTTGTGCCAGTCGACTGCCATACTGATAGCAGTCGACTGATGGACTGTAAACAAGCACAGTAACCTGATTTTATCAGGTTTTTGACTGATTTTAGTTTTTGTTTCTCTCTAGACTTGATGTCATGATGTATAAACATTGTTTATTATTTTTGATGGTGTCAAAGGGGGAGAAGTGTTATGTTTAAGTAAGAGAGAATAATTTAAATAAGGGGGAATATATGTAGGGGGAGTTTCATGTATTAAGGGGGAGAGTTGCTAATCATGTTATCACATGCTTTCCTTTCTTAATAGTTTTATCAAATGTTTTACCTAACTTAAACGGATTGCCACACATCAAAAAGGGGGAGATTGTTAGGGCAATCTCTTGCCATGATAAGGTTTTGATGTGTGTGGCATAGGGTTTAAGTTAGGTTATTATTATGATTTGATATGTGCGTTGGAGTCTTGCAGGACTTAGTAATTCGCACATGGAGCCTTGGCGGGTTCACCACTCAGAACCTCGTGCTTGAGTCGGAGAAGGAGCATTACAGAGTCGTGCCCTTGATGCTGCCGAGGGACCGCCGGACGAGATGACTTGAAGCGAAGCCAAGGAAGCAGACTTCGGAGGCAAGAGACGCGAAGAAGCATTGCAGAGTCGTGCGCCTGATGCTGCCGAGGGACGTGGCCGCGAACGAAGAGAGCTTCGGCGAGGGACTTCGAGTGAGATGAGAGAATGAGTGAATTGTAAGTAGCTCATTAGGTGAACTTGGCCGAATGGCTAAGTGTCGGATGAGTTTTCCGACATCGATCGCCATGGAATAGCGATAGCCGATCGCTTCCGAGTCGAATAGGTTCGTGGTATCCGATCGATAGGTTTATGCCCAGGTGATCGCTTGGAATGAATGGATCGCCGGAAGATATCGCGCACGACCGCGAGCCGATGGCGGCCGACGATGGAGGCGCAGCGATCGTGATGGGATTCATCAGTCGACTGCCAAGTGTTCCGTTGGACTACAACAGTCGAGATCCGACGTGTTCGGAGGCCGTTGAAGTGGCGGCAGTCGACTGCCAAGGGCAGCAGTCGACTGGTGGCGGCCAACGGGAAGAAATCAGCCCTCTCTATAAAAAGAGAGGGTGTGGGCTTTTGGATGGCTAATGCTTATGCTCTAAGTGACCATCTAAGTGCTCTACAAGATTCAAACTCCTTCTCTTAGCTTTCTTTCACATCTATTGTAAAAGAAGGAGTGTCTTTGAGTTGTAAGGGTTACCTCCACCTAGCTTAGTGCAAAGGAGAGACCGATAGTGATTTGGTTGCGGAGTGATTCACCGAGGACGAATCGGGGATTGTGGATTAGCGACGTAGCCGTAAACCACGTTACGACCTTGTGTTAGCATTGTTTGTTTATCTTTTGCTTTGTCTATTTGTATTTGCATATTCCGCTTGCGCTAATAATCTTTGTAGATAAGCAAATTCCACCATCCAACGAAAGAGGGCTATTCACCCCCTCTAGTCGGTCGATCGATCCCCTACAAAGGAGATGGCCGACCAAAGACTTGGGCAGTTGCCCTTGAAGTTGGTAACCAAGGGAGGATGGCCGAAGGAGTTTGCCGGCGACCGGTGGATGGTCGATGACAAAGAAGAGGACAACAACTCCAATGAGCGATGACACAAGGAACTTGGGCGGCAACCACACCTCTCCTAGGGTTGGGTAGCAACAATAAGGGAGGAGAAGATAAAAACGACTAGGGTATCCAAAACCTTGAACTGATTAAATCACAAAAACCCTTAAGCCATATTTTTTATAGAAAATATATTCTCGTAACGATTATTGGTTCATAACCAAAATCTGTTAACCCTCTCCAATAACTTAAGTTTAAATAAATCAAACTACGTCAGTCTATTTTAAGTTAAAATGAACCGAATCAATTTCAGTTCATTCGTTTAAAACAAATCAAACCCCTTTGGTTTATTTTCCACCATAGGATTAGAACCAAACCGATTTGGTTCATCCATCATGTCTTCATAAGGCTCAGCTCATCCATGCTTCCGATGCGACTGAAACAGTTTCATGCTCGCTCTTCGTTTGGTCCAACCAAACCATGTCTCTCTTGATATGAGAATCCTATTCTCAAGCTCGTTTTAAATCCTTCGTATAACACTCGTAGTGCGTGTGACCAAATAGGTTACCGATTTATGTTGGTCGTCTATAATTAACCATTAATTATAGAACGATCATGAGTGACACCTAGTAGCACATCATGATCCCCAATTAACCGGAAGATCAATGGTTGATCCCAGAACGCTTCTGAAATCCTTCAGCAGCTATAGTGAATCGTGCTCTGTTCCCATCACTCATCTTATACCCACTTGGTTCAGGACATGGTCTATATGTCAGTCTCCACTAGTCTGACTACGTCACACATAGCCTAAGTATTACTTTCTCGTCCTACGGATTCTAATTACTGCACATGTATCCAAGAGTATCATACTCTAAACATGTAATACTTTGGCCAAAGACTTTAGTAACATTCCGACGAGAGGCCATAGGGTATACATCTCCTCGCAAGGAGCGGTGAATCCTCTATAGGCTATTCAAACACCTTCGGACATTTCGACTTATACCCAATCATCATAGGTCCACATCTCCTCGAAGATGCTTGCTTAAGATGTCAAAGTATAAGTCTTCATGACCAAGATGACTTGAATACCGCAAGTCAAAGGAACATCGCACTTAAGTTGCAGTAAGAACTTCATTGACATATCCATATATGCAAAGAACCATATGAAGTCCTACAACTAGTCACTCCAATGAAGTTACCATAACTAGCATCCACAATTAACTCCGGACATCTCAATGTCTCCAGCCAGTGAGGAACAACTGCTTAGATAAACCAAGAAGTATAACCCATGCTAGTCTCAACCGAATTGATGGTGTCTGAATATATCAATTCATCGACTAGGGATAATTTCAGTACATCACAATTATACATGTAGAGATACTCACTAGTTGTGACCCAATCACAAATTTTCTCATGTTGTGAATCATATTGCGGGCATTCAGTAAATGAGTTTAAGATCCAATCAAATACATGAAAATATGTATACTCAAATAGTGAATCTTCATTTATCAAATAAATGGTACAACAATAAGACGATTGCCTTAGGACATCTCTTATATATCACTAACAAGCTCCCACTTTGCCTAATGCTAATCGCCACGATATCCAATACCATAAGCTCTAACATGACCCTCAAAATTACTTTGAGGTAAGGCCTTAGTTAAAGGATCGGCTAGGTTTCTTTTATTGGGAATCTAATAGATTTGTATTTCATTCCTACTTCTGATCTCTCTGATCAAATGATAGTGGCGAAGCACATGTTTGGATCGTTGATGATACCTCATCAAGTTCAGAGATGAACTTCTTGATTCAAACCATTTTCTTTGCTACTTCCAAAGCTGCAATGTATTTTGCCTCAGTGGCAGAATCTGTTATAATGTCTTGCTTGGAACTTTTCCAATTTATTGCGCCTCCATTCAAGGTGAATATGTACCCAGACTGACACCTCGAACCATCCCTGTCTGTCTGGAAGCTGACATCCGTATACCCACGTATTACCATATCATCCTCTCTATATATTAGGAACACATCCTTAGTTCTTCTTAAATACTTAAGGATTGTTTTAACAGCCTCCCAATGATCCATTCTTGGATTAGATTGGTATCTGCTTGTGACACTCAGAGCATACGATACATCGGGCCTCGTACATAGCATAACATACATGATAGATCCCATTGCGGATGCATAGGAAATCTTACTCATACAAATCCTCTCGTCTTCTGTGCACGGACAAATAGACTTCGAAAGGTGTATCCCATCCCTGATGGGAAGGAAACCTTTCTTGAATTCTGACATGCTAAACCTCTTTAGCACTCGATCTATATATGTAGACTGTGAAAGACCAAGCAACAGTTTCGATCTATCTCTATAGATCTTGATCCCGAGGATGTAGGTCACTTCTCCCAGGTCTTTTATAGAGAATATTTTGGATAACCAAATTTTAACTGACAATAAGACAGATATATCATTTTCTATAAGTAATATATCATTGACATACAATACTAGGAATACGACTGCACTCCTACTAACCTTCTTGAACACACAGGATTCGTCTAGATTTTGCGAGAAATCAAACCTTATGATTGTCTCATCAAAACGGATATTCCAGCTCCTGGATACTTGCTTCAGTCCATAAATGGACCGTCGAAGTTCGCATATCTTGGTTTTATCAACCGATGTGAAACCCTCAGGCTGTATCATATACACGTCATCGAGGAGGTTTCCATTAAGGAAAGTCATTTTCATATCCATTTATCATATCTCATAATCATAATGAGCCGCTATGGCCAGGAGCATCCGAATGAATTTAAGCATAGCTACTGGTGAATAGATCTCGTCATAATCAACACCTTACTTTTGATGATAGTCTTTTACCACTAATCTATCTTTAAAAGTAATCACATTACCATCCATGTTGGTTTTCTTCTTGAAAACCCACTTGCACCCTATAGGTTTAATGCTTTCAGGTGGGTCCACCAAGTTCCAAACTTGATTTTCATACATGAAATCCATTTCCGACTTCATGGCTTCAAGCCATTTGTCCCTTTCTAAACTTTTCAGAACTTCTTCATAACTGGTAGGCTCCTCATCATCAATGAGTAACACGTCGTTCAATTCACTTATGAGAAATCCAAATCTCTCAGGAATGTTGTGTGTTCTACCAGATCTACGAAGATGTGGTGTCACAATAGGTTCAGTTGATGGCTCATCACTATGAGTTATCTGTTGTGGTGTTTGACCAGGTATCTCCTCAATGTCTATTGGAGTCTCTTGAACCTCCTCAAGTTCAACGATACTCCCACTGTTTTCTTGCAAGATAAACTCTTTCTCTAGAAACACAACATTCCTTGAAACAAACACTTTTTGTTCCAAGGGATGATAGAATTGGTAACCCCTTGTTTCCTTAGGGTATCCAATAGATAGACATTTATCAAACTTAGCATCCAATTTGTCTAACACAGTCCGCTTCACATAAGCAGGACAACCCCATATCTTCAAGTAAGATAAATGAGGTTTCTTACTAGCCCATATCGCATATGGAGTAGTAGAGACTACCTTGGTTGGGACTCTATTTAGCAAGTAAATAGTTGTCTGAAGTGCATAGCCCCAAAAGGACATGGGAAGATTTGTGTGATTCATCATCGACCTAACCATGTCCAACAAGGTCCAGATTCGCCTCTCAGATACACCATTAAGCTGTGGTGTATACGGTGGAGTCCATTGAGACAATATACCATTGTCCCTTAGATAATCTAGAAACTCTTGACTCAAGTATTCACCACCTCGATCCGATCGAAGTATTTTAATACTCTTGTCAAGTTGTTTCTCTACTTCATTTCTTAATTCTTTGAACCTTTCAAAGGCTTCAGACTTGTGTTTCATCAAGAACACATACCCAAACCGTGAGTGATCATTGGTGAAGGTAATGAAGTAGCTATAGCCTCCTAGAGCTTAAGTTGACATAGGTTCGCATACATTAGTATATATTAGACCAAACAACTCTCCTACTGGTTCACCTTTTCTAGTAAAAGGTAACTTGATCATCTTGTCCTTTAAGCATGATTCGCATGTATCGTATGAATCTAATTCGAACGATTTCAGAATTCCACATCGGTGTAATTCAAACATCCGTTTCTTACTCACATGGCCAAGACAACAATGCCACATGTAGGAGTCTAATTGATTATCTTTTCGAGCACACTTGTTGCTCGCTTCGATATTGAAAATGTTACTAGATACGTCCAACGTATAAATATCATTGCTTAAAGTTCTAGTCCCATAAAGAACATTATTCAAAGTTATGTAACAACAATTGTTACTAAAAGTTAAATGATACACATTTCTATTTAAATAAGAAACAAAAATGATGTTCTTTATCAACGAAGGAACATAAAAGCAATTGTCCAGTTCTAAGATAATTTCGATAGGGAGTTTCAACAAATACATTTTGATGGCGAGTGCAATAACCTTTGCTCCATATCCAACACGTAAATTTGACTCTCCCTTGATGAGTCTTCTTCTATTCCTTAGCCCATGTATGTTATTACATATATGTGAACCACACTCGGTATCCAATACCCAAGTGTCTAAGGAAATAGAATGACAATCAATAACGAAGATATCTGAAGAAAATGGGGTATCAGATACCTTATTCTTCTTCACGGACTCAAGATAAATCTTGCAGTTTCTTCACTAATGACCATCCTTGCCGCAATGATGGTAAGTACCCTTTTGAGCTTGTTCTGCCTTCCTTGCCTTCTTCTTCCCCTTGTGTTGTTCCTTTGATTTCCTCTTAGAACCTTCTTTGAGGAATCAACTAACAACACCGTCCCCTGCTCATGCTTCACAGAAGGCTCCACAGTCTTCAGCATGTTGAGCAGTACCACATATGAACCTTCTTGCATCTCAGAGGTGAAGAGGAGCTTGGAGACTTCGAACCTTTCGGATCTCACTTGCTCATCAAATAACTCATAAAGAAGAAAGACTATGGTATGAGCATCCATATGCTCATGCTGCTTCCGTAGCTCGGGTACCATCACGGCTTGCATGATGCAACTCACTAGTTCAGAATCACTCATGTTTCTGATGGGCCAACAATTGGGCTAGAGTTGCATCATCACTAGGACGGGCGGGAAGAGGCACTTTGAGGACATACGCAAGCTTTTCAACCTTAAGAACAGTTCTCAAGTTTCTAAGCCAGTCCAAGAAGTTCGGCCTAGTCAATTTATTTGAATGCAAAATAGATCGTAAATTTAAAGACATCATGATCAAGCGATTAACCTAGAAATACAAATCGAGCATATATGAGAAAGATGATTTTTAAAATGCATCAACATACATTTACAAATTCCATTCATTTTTCGAAATCAAAACCCTCAAAATCAATTCAAGAGATCATAGGTTCATCTCCGAATGAGTTGATATCCAACATAGATAAGAACAACCTTGGAATGAGTCCAACAAGCCAATCTTAGCTATGATGGTAGGCATCAAGTATACCGATTACATATAACATATATCCAACTATCACAATGTGCTATCAACTAATTGAATGTTCACATATATATTGGGTTGTTAACACATTAACAAGTATGCATCATATGCATAGCATCCAACTTCACCTCTCTTCACATCGACCTTGGAGTGGGTCCAACAAATCGATGCTCCAAGTTAGAGCCGACCCATTAATCACGAAATAGTTTTAATATGGTTAGAGCACATTCAACCAATTAGCCAGGCTTGGAGTGAGTCCAACAACTCAAACTAACGATTGACCTCTAACTCTTACCATATTAGTGTTAAACTATTCCAATTATTTGAACATGTTCAGGTTCAAGCCGGGCTTGGAGTGAGTCCAACAACCCAAACAAGAAACGGAACTCTAGTTCTAACCATATTAATGGAAGGTGTAAACTTTAATATTATATAAGAGATTTAAAGTCTCATCCTCTTTGCTTGCAAATAACTATTATCTACATAACATGACACACATGGTATACATCTATATGTCACGAAATGCATGACATAATGATATGTATCTATTGCAATTATATGACATACAATTATGCATGTATAAGTAGTTTCTATATTGTCAAAATTAATTTTTGGAAATAAAATATGTTTGTGATTTGATTTCCCAAATCAAATCCTAATTAAATTAGGAAATAAATTTTCAAATTTAATCACATATTCTATTTATGGAAACTATTAATTAAAAAAATTCAAATTTAATTTATGAAATAAATTTTCTAAATTGTAATTTCCTAATCACATTAGAAAATTTCCAATTTGAATTTTTTTACTAATTAAAATTTCCATAATTATTTCTAAACTTTCTAAAAGTAGAAAATTTCCAAAAATTCAATTATGACTATCGCAAAATTTTTTTACGATTATGTTGAAACACAGTCGGGCTTTGATACCACTGTTGGGTTTCCTCGACACCGATGTAGGTGTGCGTTCGAACATGTTTCGTAAACATGCACACAACGAAAGCAAAAATAAGTAATAAACTAATTTATTACAATACACACACCACACACATGCAATGATACACCAAGTGTAAACATAATCGCTATATCAAATTTTGCAATAAAGAAACTAATCTAGGTATACCTAACGAATTACGTGAAGCGGAAATAACATCAACCAGGCGACCCTCGCGAGTTTCGCCTCTATCCATATCCACGCCGAGTATCGTCGGGATAGCTTCACAAAGTCATGAGCCCCGACTTCATGAGAGGTACTAGCATCGCGTTGAAGTCGTTGTGATCCGAGAGACGATCACAATTCGAATCAAATTCGGATCCAAAAATCGAGTTCCACGAACTCACTTCTCGGAAGTGGTTTTTGTCAACCAATTGACGAAACCTTGGTCCTCCACCAAAGGGGATTGCCGGAGATCCAATCCTCGAAAAGTAGGTCGTTGTCAGAGCGCAAAACGTCAACCAAACGACCTCTCAATGAAGAGGACAACAAGTTGTCCAAAATGGACAGCTTGTTTTGGTGAAGGAGATGGCCGACCAAAGACTTGGGCAGCTGCCCTTGATGGTCGGCAACCAAGGGAGGATGCCCGAAGGAGTTTGCCGGCGACCGGTGGATGGTCGGTGGCAAAGAAGAGGAGCAGCAATTCCAATGAGCGACGACACAAGGAGCTTGGGCGGCAACCACACCTCTCCTAGGGTTGGGCGGCAAACCATGAACCGATTAAATCACAAAAACCCTCAAGCCGTGTTTTTTATAGAGAATATATTCTCCTAATGGTTATTAGTTCATAACCAAAATCCGTTAACCCGCTCCAATAACTTATGTTAAAATAAACCAAACTGCGTCGGTCTATTTTAAGTTAAAATGAATTGAATCAATTTCGGTTCATTTGTTTAAAAATAATCAAACTCCTTTGGTTTATTTTCCACCATAGGATTAGAACCAAACAGATTTGGTTCATCCATCATGTCTTTATAAGACTCGGCTCATCTATGCTTCCGATGCGACTAAAACAGTTTCATTCTCACTCTTCGTTTGGTCCAACCAAACCATGTCTCTCTTGATCTGAGAATCCTATTCTCAAGCTCGTTTTAAATCCTTCGGATAACACTCGTAGTGCGTGTGACCAAATAGGTTCCCGATTTATGTTGGTCATCTATAATTAACCATTAATTATAGAACGATCATGAGTGACACCTAGTAGTACATCATGATCCCCAATTAATCGAAAAATCAACGGTTAATCCCAGAACGCTTCTGAAGCCCTTCAGCAGCTACAGTGAATTGTGCCCCATTCCCATCACTCATCTTATACCCTCTTGGTTCAAGACATGGTATATGTGTCAGTCCCCACTAGTCTGACTACGTCACACCTAGCCCAAGTATTACTTCCTCGTCCTACGAATTCTAGTTACTGCACATGTATCCAAGAGTACCATACTCTAAACATGTAATACTTTGGCCAAAGACTTTTGTAACAATCCAACAAGAGGTCATAGGGTATACCATCTCCTCGCAAGGAGCGGTGAATCCTCTATAGGCTATTCAAACACCTTCGGATATTTCAACTTATACTCAATCATCACAGGTCCATATCTCCTCGAAGATGCTTGGTTAAGATGTCAAAGCATAAGTCTTCATGACCAAGATGACTTGAATACCGCAAGTCAAAGGAATATCGCACTTAAGTTGCAGTAAGAACTTCATTGACATATACATATATGCAAAGAACCATATGAAGTCCTACAACTAGTCACTTAAATGAACTAGTTACCATAACTAGCATCCACGATTAACTCCGGACATCTCAATGTCTCCAGCCAGTGAGGACCAACTGCTTGGATAAACCAAGAAGTATAACTCATGCTAGTCTCAACCGAATTGATGGTGTCTGAATATATTAATTCATCGACTAGGGATAATTTCAATACATCACAATTATACATGTAGAGATACTCACTAGTTGTGATCTAATCACAAATTCTCTTATGTTATGAATCGTATTGCGGACATTCAGTAAATGAGTTTAAGATTCAATCAAATACATGAAAATATGTATACTCAAATAGTGAATCTTAATTTATCAAATAAATGGTACAACCATAAGACGATTGCCTTAGGACATCTCTCATATATCACTAACAAGCTCCCACTTTGCCTAATGCCAATTGCCACAGTATCTAATACCATAAGCTCTAACATGACCCTCAAAATTACTTTGAGGTAAGGCCTTAGTTAAAGGATCAGCTAAGTTTCTTTTAGTGGGAATCTTCTAGATTTGTATTTCATTCATACTTCTGATCTCTCTGATCAAATGATAGCGGCGAAGCACATGTTTGGATCGTTGATGAGACCTCATCAAGTTCAGAGATGAACTTCTTGATTCAAATCGCTTCCTTTGCTACTTCCGAAGCTGCAATGTATTTTGCCTCAGTGACAAAATCCGCTATAATATCTTGCTTGGAACTTTTCCAACTTATTGTGCCTCCATTCAAGGTGAATATGTACCCAGACTGACACCTCGAATCATCCTTGTATGTCTGGAAGCTGACATCCATATCCCCGTGTATTACCATATCACCCTCTCTATATATGAGGAACACATCCTTAGTTCTTCTTAAGTACTTAAGGATTGTCTTAACAGTCGCCCAATGATCCATTCTTGGATCAGATTGGTATCTGCTCGTGACACTCAGAGCATACGATACATCGGGCATCGTACATAACATAACATACATGATAGATCCTATTGTGGATGCATAAGAAATCTTACTCATGTAAATCCTCTCATCTTCTGTGCGCGGACATATAGACTTTGAAAGGTGTATCTCATGCCTGATGGGAAGGAAACCTTTTTTTGATTCTGACATGCTAAATCTCTTTAGCACTCGATCTATATATGTAGACTGTGAAAGACCAAGCAACAGTTTCGATCTATCTCTATAGATCTTGATCCTGAGGATGTAGGTCACTTCTCCCAGGTTCTTCATGGAGAATATTTTGGATAACCAAATTTTAACTGACTATAAGACAGATATATCATTTTCTATAAGTAATATATCATCGACATACAACACTAGGAACACGACTGCACTCCCACTAACCTTCTTGAACACACAGGGTTCGTCTAGATTTTGCGAGAAATCAAACCTTTTGATTGTCTCATCAAAATGGATATTCCAGCTCTTGGATGCTTGCTTCAGTCCATAAATGGACCATCGAAGTTTGCATATCTTGGTTTTATCAACCGATGTAAAACCCTCAAGTTGTATCATATACACGTCCTCGAGGAAGTTTCCATTAAAGAAAGTCATTTTCGCATCCATTTATCATATCTCATAATCATAATGAGCCGCTATGGCCAGGAGCATCCGAATGGATTTAAGCATGGCTACTGGTGAATAGATCTCGTCATAATCAACACCTTACTTTTGACAATAGTCTTTCGCCACTAATCTAGCCTTAAAAGTAATCACATTACCATTCATGTTGGTTTTCTTCTTGAAAACCCACTTGCACCCTATATGCTTAATTCCTTCAGGTGGGTCCACCAAGTTCCAAACTTGATTTTCATATATGGAATCCATTTATGACTTTATGGCTTCAAGTCATTTGTCCCTTTCTAAACTTTTCAGAACTTCTTCATAACTGGTAGGCTCCTCATCATCAATGAGTAACACGTCATTCAATTCACTTATGAGAAATCCATATCTCTCAGGAATGTTGTGCATTCTACCAGATCTACAAAGATGTGGTGTCACAATAGGTTCAGTTGATGACTCATCACTATGAGTTATCGATTGTAGTGTTTGACCAGGTATCTCCTCAATGTCTATTGGAGTCTCTTGAATCTCCTCAAGTTCAACGACACTCCCACTGTTTTCTTGCAAGATAAACTCTTTCTCTAGAAACACAACATTCCTTGAAACAAACACCTTTTGTTCCAAAGTATAATTGAATTGATAACCCCTTGTTTCCTTAGGGTATCCAATAGATAGACATTTATCAAACTTAGCATCCAATTTGTCTAACACGGTCCGCTTTACATAAGCAGGACAACCCCATATCTTCAAGTAAGATAAATGAGGTTTCTTACTAGCCCATATCTCATATGGAGTAGTAGAGACTACCTTGGTTGGGACTCTATTTAGCAAGTAAATAGTTGTCTGAAGTGCATAGCCCCAAAATGACTTGGAAAGATTTGTGTGATTCTTCATCGACCTGACCATGTCCAACAAGGTTCAGTTTCGCCTCTCAGATACACCATTAAGCTGTGGTGTATACAGTAGAGTCCATTGAGACAATATACCATTGTCCCTTAGATAATCTAGAAACTCTTGACTCAAGTATTCACCACCTCGATCCGATCGAAGTATTTTAATACTCTTGCCAAGTTGTTTCTCTACTTCATTTCTGAATTCTTTGAACCTTTCAAAGGCTTCAGACTTGTGTTTCATCAAGAACACATACCTAAACCGTGAGTGATCAATGGTGAAGGTAATGAAGTAGCTATAACCTCCTAGAGCTTAAGTTGACATAGGTCCGCATACATCAGTATATATTAGACCAAACAACTCTCCTACCGGTTCACCTTTTCTAGTAAAAGATAACTTGGTCATCTTACCCTTTAAGCATGATTCACATGTATCGTATGAATCTAATTCAAACGATTCCAGAATTCTACATCGGTGTAATTCAGACATGCGTTTCTTACTCACATGGCCAAGACAACAATGTCACATGTAGGAGTCTAATTGATTATCTTTTCGAGCACACTTGTTGCTCGCTTCGATTTTGAAAATGTTACTAGATACGTCCAACGTATAAATACCATTGCTTAAAGTTTCAGTCCCATAAAGAACGCTATTCAAAGTTATCTAACAACAATTGTTACTAAAAGTTAAATGATACCCATTTCTATTTAAATAAGAAATAGAAATGATGTTCTTTATCAACGAAAGAACATAAAAGCAATTATCCAGTTCTAAGATAAGTCCGGTAGGGAGTTTCAACAAATACATTTTGATTGCGAGTGCAACAACCTTTGCTCCATATCCAACACGTAAATTTGACTCTCCCTTGATGAGTCTTCTTCTATTCCTTAGCCCATGTATGTTATTACATATATGTGAACCACACCCGGTGTCAATACCCAAGTGTTTAAGGAAATAGAATGACAATCAATAACGAAGATATCTGAAGAAGATGGGGCATCATATGCCTTATTCTTCTTCACGGACTTAAGATAAATCTTGTAGTTTCTTCGCCGATGACCATCCTTGCCGCAATGATGGCAAGTGCCCTTTTGAGCTTGTTCTGCCTTCCTTGCCTTCTACTTTCCCTTGTGTTGTTCCTTTGATTTCCTCTTAGAACCTTTATTTGAGGAATCAACTAACAACATCATCCCCTGCTCATGCTTCACAGAAGGCTCCACAGTCTTCAGTATGTTGAGCAGTACCACAGATGAACCTTCTTGCATCTCAGAGGTGAAGAGGAGCTTGGAGACTTCGAACCTTTCGGATCTCACTTGCTCATCAAACAACTCATAAAGAAGAAAGACTATGGTATGTGCATCCATATGCTCATGCTGCTTCCGCAGCTCGGGTACCATCACGGCTAGCACGATGCAACTCACTAGTTCAGAATCACTCATGTTTCTGATGGGCCAACAATTAGTCCAGAGTTGCGTCATCACTAGGAGGGGCGGGAAGAGACACTTCGAGGACATACGCAAGTTTTTCAGCCTTGAGAATAGTTCTCAAGTTTCTAAGTCAGTCCAAGAAGTTTGGCCCAGTCAATTTATCGAATGCAAAATAGAGCGCAAATTTAAAGACATCATGATCAAGTGATTAACCTAGAAATACAAATCGAGCATATATGAGAAAGATGATTCTTAAAATGCATCAACATACATTTACAAATTCCATTCATTTTTCGAAATCAAAACCCTCAAAATCAATTCGAGAGATCATAGGTCCATCTCCGAATGGGCTGATATCCAACATAGATAAGAACAACATTGGAGTGAGTCCAACAAGCCAATCTTAGCTATGATGGTGGGTATCAAATATACCGATTATATATCATGTATATGTAACTATCACAATGTGCTATCAACTAATTGAATGTTCACACATATATTGGGTTGTTAACACATTAACAAGTATGCATCATATGCATAGCATCCAACTTCACCTCTCTTCACATCGACCTTGGAGTGGGTCCAACAAATTGATGCTCCAAGTTAGAGCCAACCCATTAATCGCGAAATAGTTTTAATATGGTTAGAGCGCATTCAACCAATTAGCCAGGCTTAGAGTGAGTCCAACAACTCAAACTAACGATTGACCTCTAACTCTTACCATATTAGTGTTAAACTATTCCAATTATTTGAACATGTTCAGATTCAAGCCGGGCTTAGAGTGAGTCCAACAACCCAAACAAGAAACGGAACTCTAGTTCTAACCATATTAATGGAAGGTGTAAATTTTAATATTGTATAAGGGATTTAAAGTCTCATCCTTTTTGTTTGCAAATAACTATTATCTACATAACATGACACACATGGTATACATCTACATGTCATGACATGCATGACATAATGATATGCATCTAATGCAATTACATGACATACAATTATGCATGTATAAGTAATTTCTATATTGTCAAAATTAATTTTTGGAAATAAAATATGTTTGTGATTTGACCCAAATCAAATCCCAATTAAATTAGGAAATAAATTTCCAAATTTAATCACATATTCTATTTATGAAAAATATTAATTAAGAAAATTTAAATTTAATTTAGGAAACAAATTTCCTAAATTGTAATTTCCTAATCATATTAGAAAATTTCCAATTTGAATTTCTTTACTAATTAAAATTTCCATAATTATTTCTAAACTTTTCAAAAGTAGAAAATTTCCAAAAATTCAATTATGACTATCGCAAAACAATTTTACGATTATATTGAAACACAGTCGAGCTCTGATACTACTGTTGGATTTCCTTGGCACCGATGTAATTGTGCGTTCGAACATGTTTCGTAAATATGCACACAACGGAAGCAAAAATAAGTAATAAACTAATTCATTACAACACACACACCATGCACATACAAGGATACATCAAGTGTAAACATAATCGCTATTTCAAATTTTACAATAAAGAAACTAATCTAGGTATATCTAACGATTTACTTGAAGTGGAAATGGCATCAACTAGGCGACCCTCGCGAGTTTCGCCTCTATCCATATCCACGTCGAGTATCATCGGGATAGCTTCACAAAGCCACGAGGTCCGACTTCACGAGAGGTACTAGCTTCGAATTTTGAAGTCGTTGTGATCCGAGAGACGATCACAATCTGAATCAAATTCGGATCCAAAAATCGAGTTCCACGAACTCGCTTCTCGGAAGCGATTTTCGTCAACCAATTGATGAAATATTGGTCCTCCACCAAAGGGGATTGCCGGAGATCCAATCCTCGGAAAGTAGGTCGCTGTTGGAGAGCAAAACGTGGACCAAACAACCTCTCCATGAAGAGGACAACAAGTTGTCCAAAATGGACAGCTTGTTTTGGTGAAGGAGATGGCCGGCCAAAGACTTGGGCAACTGCCCTTGATGGTCGGAAACCAAGGGAGAATGGCCGGAGGAGTTTGTCGACGATCGGTGGATGGTCGGCGGCAAAGAAGAGGAGCAACAACTCCAATGAGCGACGACACAAGGAGCTTGGGCAGCAACCACACCTCTCCTAGGGTTGGGCGGCAACAATAAGGGAGGAGAAGATAAAAACGGTTAGGGTTTCCAAAACCTTGAACCGATTAAATCACAAAAACCCTTAAGCCATGTTTTTTATAGAGAACATATTCTTGTAACGGTTATTGGTACATAACCAAAATCTGTTAACCCGCTCCAATAACTTAAGTTAAAATAAACCAAACTGCGTCGGTCTATTTTAAGTTAAAATGAACCGAATCAATTTCGGTTCATTCGTTTAAAACAAATCAAACCCCTTTGGTTTATTTTCCACCATAGGATTAGAACCAAACCAATTTGGTTCATCGATCATGTCTTCATAAGACTCGGCTCATCCATGCTTCTGATGTGACTAAAACAGTTTCATGCTCGCTCTTCGTTTGGTCCAACCAAACCATGTCTCTCTTGATCTGAGAATCCTATTCTCAAGCTCGTTTTAAATCCTTCAGATAACACTCGTAGTGAGTGTGACCAAATAGGTTCCCGATTTATGTTGGTCGTCTATAATTAACCATTAATTATAGAACGATCATGGGTGACACCTAGTAGTACATCATGATCCCCAATTAATCAAAAAATCAACGGTTGATCCCAGAACGCTTCTGAAGCCCTTCAGCAGCTACAGTGAATTGTGTCCCGTTCCTATCACTCATCTTATACTCACTTGGTTCAGGACATGGTCTATGTGTCAGTCTCCACTAGTCTGACTACGTCACACCTAGCCCAAATATTACTTCTTCGTCCTACGGATTCTAGTTACTGCACATGTATCCAAGAGTACCATACTCTAAATATGTAATACTTTGGCCAAAGACTTTAGTAACAATCCGACGAGATGTCATAGGGTATACATTTCCTCGCAAGGAGTGGTGAATCCTCTGTAGGCTATTCAAACACCTTCGGACATTTCGACTTATACCCAATCATCACAGGTCAACATCTCCTCGAAGATGCTTGCATAAGATGTCAAAGCATAAGTCTTCATGACCAAAATGACTTGAATACCGCAAGTCAAAGGAACATCGCACTTAAGTTGTAGTAAGAACTTCATTGACATATCCATATATGCAAAGAACAATATGAAGTTCTACAACTAGTCACTCCAATGAACTAGTTACCATAACTAGCATCCACGATTAACTCTGGATATCTCAATGTCTCCAGCCAGTTAGGAACAACTGCTTAGATAAATCAAGGAGTATAATGCATGCTAGTCTCAACCAAATTGATGGTGTCTGAATATATCAATTCATCGACTAGAGATAATTTCAATATATCACAATTATACATGTAGAGATACTCACTAGTTGTGATCCAATCACAAATTCTCTCATGTTGTGAATCGTATTGCGAACATTCAGTAAATGAGTTTAAGATTCAATCAAATATATGAAAATATGTATACTCAAATAGTGAATCTTCATTTATCAAATAAATGGTACAACCATAAGGCGATTGCCTTAGGACATCTCTCATATATCACTAACAAGCTCCCACTTTGCCTAATGTCAATCGCCACGGTATCCAATACCATAAGCTCTAACATGACCCTCAAAATTACTTTGAGGTCAGGCCTTAGTTAAAGGATTGGCTAAGTTTCTTTTAGTGGGAATCTTCTAGATTTGTATTTCATTCATACTTCTGATCTCTCTGATCAAATGATAGCGGCGATGCACATGTTTGGATCATTGATGAGACCTCATCAAGTTCAGAGATGAACTTCTTGATTCAAACCGCTTCCTTTGCTACTTCCGAAGTTGTAGGTATACCTGACGAATTACGTGAGGTGGAAATGGAATCAACCAAGCGACCCTCGCGAGTTTCGCCTCTATTCGTATCCACGCCAAGTATCGTCGGGATAGCTTCACAAAGCCACAAGCCTCGACTTCACGAGAGGTACTAGCTTCACGTTGAAGTCGTGATTCGAGAGATGATCACAATCCGAATCAAATTCAGATCCAAAAATCGAGTTCCACGAACTCGCTTCTCGGAAGCAGTTTTCGTCAACCAATTGACGAAACCTTGGTCCTCCACCAAAGAGGCTTACTGGAGATCCAATCCCCGACAAATAGGTCGCTTCCAGAGCGCAAAACATCGACCAAACAACCTCTCCACGAAGAGGACAACAAGCTATCCAAAACTAGATAGCTTGTTTTGGTCGAGGAGATGTCCGCCAAAGACTTGGACGGCTGCCCTTGATGGCCGACAACCAAGGGAGGATGGCCGGAGGAGTTGTCGATGACCGGTGGATGGTCAGCGGCAAGGAAGAGGAGCAACAACTCCAATGGGTGGCGACACAAGGAGCTTGGGCGGCAACCACACCTCTCCTAGGGTTGGGCGGCAACAATAAGGGAGGAGAAGATAAAAATGGTCAGGGTTTCCAAAACCTTGAACTGATTAAATCACAAAAACCCTTAACCCGTGTTTTTTATAGAGAATATATTCTCTTAATGGTTATTAGTTCATAATCAAAATCCTTTAACCCGCTTCAATAACTTAAGTTAAAATAAACCAAACTACGTTGGTCTATTTTAAGTTAAAACGAACTGAGCCAATTTCGGTTCATTCGTTTAAAATAAATCAAACTCCTTTGGTTTATTTTCCACCATAGGATTAGAACCAAACTGATTTGGTTCATTCATCATGTCTTCATAAGACTCGGCACATCCATGTTTCCGATGTGACTGAAATAATTTCATGCTCGCTCTTCGTTTGGTCTAACCAAACCATGTCTCTCTTGATATGAGAATCCTATTCTTAAGCTCATTTTAAATCCTTCGGATAACACTCATAGTGTGTGTGACCAAATAAGTTCCCAATTTATGTTGGCTGTCTATAATTAACCATTAATTATAGAATGATCATGAGTGGCACGTAGTAGTACATCATGATCCCTAATTAACCAAAAAATCAACGGTTGATCCCAGAACGCTTCTGAAACCCTTCAGAAGCTACAGTGAATCATGTCACGTTCCCTTCACTCATCTTATACCCACTTTGTTTAGAACATAGTCTATGTGTCAGTCCCCACTAGGCTGACTACGTAACACCTAACCCAAGTTTTACTTCTTCATCCTACGAATTTTAGTTACTGCACATGTATCCAAGAGTATCATATTCTAAACATGTAATGCTTTGGTCAAAAACTTTAGTAATAATCCGACGAGAGATCATAGGGTATACATCTCCTCGCAAGGAGTGGTGAATCCTCTGTAGGCTATTCAAATACCTTTGGACATTTCGACTTATACCCAATCATCCCGAGTCCATATCTCCTCGAAGATGCTTACTTAAGATGTCAAAGCACAAGTCTCCATGACCAAGATGACTTGAATACCGCAAGTCAAAGGAACATCGCACTTAAGTTGCAGTAAGAACTTCATTGACATATCCATATATACAGAGAATCATATGAAGTCCTACAACTAGTCACTCCAATGAACTAGTTACCATAACTAGCATCCACGATTAACTCCGGACATCCCAATGTCTCCAACTACTGAGGAACAACTGCTTGAATAAACCAATGAGTATAACTCGTGTTAGTCTCAATCGAATTGATGGTGTCCGAATACATCAATTCATCGACTAGGGATAATTTTAATACATCACAATTACACATGTAGAGATACTCACTAGTTGTGATCCAATCACAAATTCTCTCATGTTGTGAATCGTATTGCGGACATTAAGTAAATGAATTTAAGATCCAATCAAATATATGAAAACATGTATACTCAAATAGTGAATCTTCATTTATCAAATAAATGATACATCCATAAGGCGATTGCCTTAGGACATCTCTCATATATCACTAACAAATCATACCACCTCTACTAGTCCAATCACAATATCCACCGAATCAATAAATAGATAAAATATATACCAGTAGCATCTACCATTAAGCACATCCGAGTTAGTATGCCTAGGGACGTTCCAACACCTAGGGATCTATTAATGTTGTTTCATTCCTTAGATTCGCTCATACGGAATAATCTCATCTCGATTATACTATCTCTACTAGTCTCAATCAAAATATCAACCGAAGTAATAACTAAATAAATATATACCAGTAACATCCACCAATAAGCACGTCCGAGTTATTATGCCTAGGGTTCCAACACCTAGGGTTCTGTTAATGGTGTTTCATTCCTTAGATTCGCTCCTAGAGAATAATCTCATCTAAGTTATACTATCTCTACTAGTCTCAATCATGGTATCAACCGTAACAATACATAATCAAATAAGCACATAACAGTGATATCCAATAAACTACAGAATAAACATACTAATGGAAATCAATAGCTCGAAGTTAAATAAGGTATAAAAAGGGGTCAAGCAAGTACAAGGTCACTACAATACTAGAAAGAGCGTCTAGTACAAATATAATATAAACTAAGTAAGCAACACAACCACAATAATCATGCACTAAAATATAAAGATGTCATAGAACCTATATATATACCTTCTAAGAATTTATCTCATCTTAGTCATACTACCCCACTAGTCCAACCATAATATCAATCCAACAAATAATAGGTAAGCATATACCAGTAATATCTACCAATTTATATCGCAGAAATAAATAGGCATGCATAACAGTAATATTAATCAATAACTACATGCTAATGATGAGCAAGCAACCTAGAATCCAACGGTCCAGCAGATATAGGGTTAAAGCAATTATGGAAAGAACGTAAAGTGTAACTATAATATAACCTAAGTAAACAACGTAACCAATATAACCATGCACTAAATTCTAAAGAGATCACAAAACCACCCACCTGATACGTAGAATGTCTCAAAATCTCTGTATCTGATAGCTTATCTTGAATCAAAACTAGATATGAAAATCGTGTAACCATCTTCACATCCGAGTGTCTGTCACTAACCAAAGTCCTTGCTTAACTTCACCCACACAACTTTTTGCTTCAATTTAGGGTTAAAGCAAGCAATTATAGAAAGAACGTAAATTGTAACTATAATATAACCTAAGTAAACAACGTAACCAATATAACCATGCACTAAATTCTAAAGAGATCACAAAATCACCCACCTGATATGTAGAATGTCTCAAAATCTCTGTATCTGATAGCTTATCTTGAATCAAAACCAGATATGAAAATCCCATCTTCACATCCGAGTGTCTGTCACTAACCAAAGTCCTTGCTTAACTTCACCCACACAACTTTTTGCTTCAATTTAGGGTTCCATTAAATAGTTGAATAGAAGGCAAACGATCCCAACTAACAACCTTCACAAGTAACCCCTTTCTTTGGTGAAAACGAGTCACGACGATGGCATCCACAACAAGGATGTTGGTAGCGGGGAGACAATCCAAAGACAGGTTCGACTGTAGCCGTAGGTGACTGGCAGCAGCAGTGGAGCTACGTCTGGTACACCTTCGGAGCATTTGATCCACCGAGAAACTAGGGGAAGGAGGGAATCAGGTCGGCACAGGGATCTGGTGGTCAGGATGCCGACGACACATGAGTGACACAGCTGGTGGCACGCGCGTGTCTTATTGGCGATGTCACGACGATTCTTCAAGCGTGCCCCTTCGTGCGGTGCGCGAGCGGTGGCCGGTGAGGTGAGGCTCATAGTGGCCAGAGATGTTGCTGGCAGGTGATCTCGGTTTCTGGCAGTGGCAGCGGCTGCGTCGGACGCGCGGTGCGTGAGCAGCGGCAAGGTGGACGGGCGACACGGTGAAGGAACCGACGTGGTATTTCGATGGATCGTGGGGTGTGCAGTGTGTGCGTGAGCGGTGTCAAAAGGGACGGCGGTTCAAGCTCACGAGAGGGGGAAGTGCGGCGCTATAGGTGACGCGACGAGAATGGGGAAAGAGGGGATTAAATTTTCATTAAATCTTAACCTAGGCTTTAATTTATATAACTCTAGGTTACTTAATCAATATCTTGGAAAAATTTAATTAGACTCATCCAAATCTAATAAAATTTTATCCCAAAATTTCTAATAAATATTTAATTAATATAACCTTATAATAATTGACTTAATCAATGGGTCAGATAAAATAATTAGACTTAGCTAAATCTAATAAAATCTTATCCCGGAATTATCAACTAAAATACTAATAAATAACTAATTTCCTTTTAATAAAATAAATAAATATATTTATTTTATTTATCTCATTTTAAAATTATATTATATTATTTTAATTTTTTTATTTAATTTGTTTAATTAATTTATTTTTTATATATATTACAGATTCAATGCAAATTACAATAGTGTTTACAGTGTTGGACTTTCCGAGCTGCAAAAACCGCTTTTTGCGTTGCGAAAACCCCGAAAGTCCGGCCACGGATCCGTGCGAAGATATATTAAAATAAAAATATGTATGTGCTAAGTAAACCTAGATCTACCTTAGATCTAGAAGTTGAGAGTATTACCCTCGAAGCAATGTCCTTCGCTTATCCCGTTAGTCCAAAAGCCTCGCCGGAACTCGAGAGTGTCAAGTGCACACTCCTCTATTGGTATCCACACAAGCAATAGGTGGAGAAAACACAACCTTGAGTGTGCTAGCACCCCTTGGATGGTTCGACCAAGATGAGGGATGGGAGAGCTTGCTTGAGAGGAAGATGATCCAAGGAAGAAGATGAAGTTAGAGTAACTCACCAAAATCAATTACACCCATCAAATGGAGTGGCCGGCCACTTCATGACTTGGGGGGTTACATGAATGCATGTAACTCCAAGAGTCAATGGCTCTTGGTCTCCCTCATGAGGTGGCACCACATGATAAGTCAATGATGATGTTGGCCGACCTCATGCCATGTCACAATGACATGACAATTGGTCAAGTCAAAATTGACCATTCATCTTCCATTTCAAGTCAAGTCAAACTTGACCTCTAATCTCCCATGGTTGATCAAATCTAACCACTTGACTCAAGTCAATTTGATTTAATGAATCTCTATTCATTAATTTAAATTGACTCAATGAATCAAATCTAAATTAGACTCATTCAACACTTGAATCAACTTGAGTCTAACTCAATTAGTCTAATTTGGATTACTCTTAATCCAATTTGGTTCGTCCCATGAACCTAATCCTCATGGTTCATCATATGAACCTAATCTCCATCTAATTGCCCTTTGTGTGTGACCCTATAGGTTCTTGTAACGTTGGCAATGTCCCTAAACCGATTTAGGAACATAAGCAATGAGCGGTATCTAGCAACACATCATTACTACCCAAGTTACAAGAATGTTGAGCTCCAACATCACCTTTGTGACTACTAATTGTGACTCTCACAATATGTTACAATGTTCCTCTATCCTTGACATCTAGATTGACCAATTGAGACATAGACCATGTCATCCTCGGTACAATCTATATCTTGAACTCCAAGTAGACTCACTCTAATTAAATGAGCTCAATATCTCATATTGACTCATTTAGGCATGGTCATGCACTTCGTGGTCTCACTCTATCAAGAATAACAATGTCACTCCCGTCATATAGGAGGGATAGATCCCATCTACATCACTCACATCCCTCCGCATAATTTGTTACATACCCAGTAATCGACTTTATAGTCCACCCATTTATGGGTGACGTTTGACGAAGCCAAAGCATGCAACTCCTTATGTAGGGAACCATGGTGACTTCAGGTCTAAGACTAATAGTCATACTAATAGCCACATGAGAAAGTGTATGATACTCATATAACGATCCATGATACTTTCTCATGGCGGGTCATTCAGTATACATTCTCCAATGCATACCCATGTGTCAACTTGATATCTCATATTCATGGCTTGTGAGATCAAGTCATCGTGTTGACCTACATGCTAGTCTCTACGCATTAACATTGTCCCTGAATGTTAATACTTGACTAGGAATGATTAAGAGTAGTGTTCTCTATATCATCTCATTATCGATTCAACCAATCGATTGATATAGATAAGAACCTACTACTCAAGGACATTATTATATTTAGTTATTTGGCACCAATACAAGTAAATATAATAACCATGTCTTTATAAATAGGAATATGATACAATAAAGTCCATACAATAATCATCACATGATTGGCTCTAGGGCTTTCACTAACATACAGTTCATATCGAAGTGGTCACAATGACGAAGATATATTGAGGTTTGCGTACGAAAAATATCAATCCGAAAACAATGGTGTTGCATTCAATCTTGAGCATGTGTGGAGAATTGTCAAAGATCATCCAATGTATCCTTCACAGTCTGTTGATCACTTTATGGCGACAAAGAAGACGTGGACCTCAAAATTGGGAGCAAGCAACACCTCCTTCGACCAAGATGTAAGTATAGACCTGGATAATGAAGATACTCATCCAATGGGATAGAAGGCAACAAAAAGAAAGGGAAAAGACAAAGTAAAATTGACCATGGAGGATCTGTCAATAAACTACAATAATATTTTCGCAAAATTCACTGAGTACACAAGCATGAAGAAGTCCGAAGTCGATTTGAAGCAAAAACAACTCGAAGTAGAGAAGATTAAGGTAATTAAAAGCTACCTTGTCCAAATCTGAGGCTAAGAATCATCACCTGAAGTTGAAGGAGTACAAAATATTGAACAAAGACACCTCGTAGATGACAAAGGAGCAGTTTATCATACATGAATGTTTATGCCAAGATATTAGGTCGAGATGGAATATCTAAATTATTTACTCCACGTTCATTTTCTAGTATTATTGTATTTTTAAGTGATTGTAATTTTCAATTATTGTATTTCTCATTTCGATTAATGTGATTTTCAATTATTAAAATTTTGCAAAATAGTCGTTGTAAACTAGCCATTGGAAACTAGTTGTTGCAACTAGCCTTTGGAAACTAGCCGTTACAAGCTAAGCGTTACAAACTAGCCGTTGCAAACTAACTGTTGCAAACTAGCTATTGCATGAGAAAAACAATATATATAGACACATTGTGCTACGAGATTTTCATTCGACTATCATACCATTTCTCAAACACATATACTAAAACGTGTTTCCTCTAAAAATGTCTCATTCTACAAGCAACTTTAGCTCAAGTTCCAGCTCGACAAATAAAGACAAAGTCCATGTTGAAATTGATAAGTAAGCTTATGATTTGGGTGAGGAACTGACGTTATTGGTCTTCAACAACACTAACAACTTATGGAAACATATCAGAGGAGGGACACACGCAAAAGAAGAAGGTTTATTCAAAGAAATCGTGAAGTTGAGCATGAGAGGCTCATCAATGATTATTTCTCTATAAACCCAGTGTATCACGATGAAATATTTCGAAGACGATTTTGAATGCGAAGAGAGTTATTCCTCCACATAGTGAATGCATTATAGAATCATTCAACGTTTTTTCAACATAGGGACGATGTTGTACAAAGAAAAGTGTTGTCACCACTACAAAAATGCATCGCTGTGATTCGTTAACTTGCTTATGGAGTCCCCGCCGACCATCTTGATGAGTACCTACGTATGGGCGAATCAACTGCCATCATGTGTCTTTTCAAGTTCTGCAGATACGTGGTTGAAATATTTGGTGATAGGTACTTGAGAATGCCAAATGCTGATGATGTTCAACGTCTTCTTCAAATGCATGATGAGAAACACGACTTCCCTGGCATGTTGGGTAGCCTTGATTGTATGCACTGGAAATGAAAAATTTGTTCAGTTGCCTAGAAAGGTCAATTTACAAGGGGACATGGGTCACCAATAATTGTACTTGAAGCGGTTGCGTATCATGACTTATGGATATGACATGCATTCTTTGGGGTCGTGCGGTTCACGTAACGATATTAACGTGTTATATGAATCTCCCATATTCAACAACGTCTTGCAAGGGAATACACCTAAGATTAATTTCACGGTGAACGACATTGCATATACGAAGGGTTATTATCTAACAGATGGAATATATCCCGAGTGAGCTACTTTCGTTAAGGCTTTTCCTTGCCCGGAGGATCCCAAGAGGAAGTTGTTTAAGGAAAGACAGAAGTTTGCAAGAAAAGATGTCGAATGGGCATTTGGGGTGCTCCAGTCTTGATGGGTGATTGTCAGAGGTCCCAACTCGTTATTGGTATAGGAAAAGGTTAAAACAAATCATGTTAGCATGCATTATTTTGCATAACATGATTGTTGAGGATGAGAAAGGTCACGTGACAAATTGGTACAACGATGAAGGTGATGAACTGGCACAACCTATCCATGGCTCAAACCGAGGATTTCAGGATTATCATAGGATAAATTCTGAGCTATGTGACACTCAAATTCATCACCAACTTCGCATCGACTTAGTTGAACATATTTGGGGGCAATACAATAATAATCCGTGAATTAGTATTTCATATGTTATTTTTAATTTCATCATAGTGTGGTTTATTCTAAGTTATTGTTGCATTTCAATTTCATAATTACATAGTAATTTTAAATAAATTTCATTTTCCCAACTTTGTAATTTTAGCTGCTTAGTTGTCATAAGGTGCACCCACGTCTTATGTCAAATCTTCTTCTGGTTTAATTGTTTCAGGTTCTCTTCAAGAAAAAATATAACAGAAGAAGTATTTAGATAAGACATGTCCACACATTGTTTAAATACTTCTTTTGTTGTAGTATTTCTCACAAATATCTATTTTATTTAATAAATATATAAAAAAATTTAATATTATTTTTTTAAAATAGTAAAAAAAATTTAAGTAAGATTATTATTAAAAATAATAATTTTAATTTTAATATTTTAAAACATTTCTAAAATACATTTATTTAATATGATATAATTTTAAGATGATTGAGTGGATTGTGAGACCCATAAATAATGAGTATTAATGTTAAAAGGAATATGGGTGAAAGAGATATGTTGTTATAATAAATATGTGACAGTGGATTTCATGCTTTTTAATTAGGTGGAGGGTGTTATAATGGGAATGGGTTGTGGATGACCTAATATTCAACTGCATATATATAATATAACATGTCTAATTATTATTTTATAAAATTTCTTTTTAAATTTTAGAAAAAAAATTATTATCATAAAGAACATCCGATGTCTTTCTCCATTTCAACTATCATATTTATATTTTTGTAAAATATTTCTATCAACTCCTCTGTCATTTTATAAAAAATATCCTAAATATTTAAAACTTTCAATGATAAATAATTTATCGTATCCTATTTTAATAAGTATTTTACTACATATTCTACTATTAAACATAAATTTCAGTTTTATTCTACTAACTCTCGCCAAAATTCGAATTTAGCATTTACTCATTCATATGTTCATAGACCAAAATAATATTATCTATAAATAATACGTGCCAAATTAATACTTCGGTTAATTGACTTGGAGTTTTCGCTCTTAATATTACATTATCAAATATATCCATATTATTTCTCTCAGGATTTCAAATTTAAATATAAATGCATAAATGTAGATTAGAAGACCATTACCGTTGACCTGTACTACAAAATTATTAAATGATTAAAAATTAATCGTCTAATAGTTTTGGCCCAAAACTTCTACAAGGTTTTTTTTTTTGCTCAAATTTACAATCATAATATACAAGCGCATTCTACAAAGTCACCAAAGTTCATTTATTTTTAAAGTAATAAATGACTCAAAAATGGTTATATAAAAGTTGACTAAAATTTTTATATGATTATTTTCTACTCAAAATTTTGATATAAACTCATAGATGCACTTTAAAATATTTAATTAAGATTTCAAATGATTAAATGACATAAAAATGATGATATAATAATTTTAATCATGTGTTGTAATTTTGATCATTCAAAATTATTAGTGAAATCAAGTAATTGTAGTACGTTTTGATGTTTGTACAGTATATTGTATATAATATATATATGATAATGATAAGTTAGAATTAACATGCCAAACATTTGGCAAGGATGGAAAGTCTAATAGAGAATTAGCAATGAAAAGTTGAACGCTAAGTGTAACAAGCATTGGCAAGTATAAAATTCAAACAAAAGAATTGACAATGAAAGAGTTAAATAAGTATTAGTAAGTGAAAAGATCAAGGAGTGGATAATAGAAGTCCAAGTAAATTAAGGAGGAATAGATGCTTAGTAAGTGATCGAAATCCAAACAAGTTAAAAAAAGACTAAATATTTATAAGTAATAGAAATCTAAAGAGGTCAAGGAGCACAGAATGTGCAATAGATGATAGAAATTCAGATAGATTAAGACAACTAGATATTTGACAAGCAAGTAGAAATCCTAATGGATTAAGATTGACTTGAGTGAAAAGTCTTGATGAGTCAAAGGTTACTAACATTGACCAAAGAATGGAGTCCTATGAGTTAGATCTTAGGCAATTGAGGTTTTACTAAGTCGAGGTTGACTTGCACTAAGTATATGAGAAAATCCTAGAGACATAAAGTCACATAGCAAAATGAGACTCCACCTTAGAGCTTGTTGGAATCAAGGTATTAGTCAACTTATGTAAAGGTTTCAATCAAAATGATGGTTGAGTCGGTTAGGTAGTCAACTTAGACTAAATGTCATCAAACAAAATATTTTGTGGAGCAAATATCACCAAATTAATGATTAAACTAGTATGCTAATTTATGACGAAGATTTTAAAGTTAGTCATTGTGTAATCTAATATGTGTGTCAAGTGTTTAGGTACAGAAAAACTTAATAGATATTTTGCAAAAAAAAAAACGAAGAAAAAAAATCTAAACGGATTAGACAAGTCAAACAATTAGCAAGCATAAAGAAGTCCAAATGGATTAGATAGACTTAACATTTAGTAAAAGAGGAGAAGCCCAAATGAGCTAAGTGAATTAGACATTTAGCAAGACAAAAAGTCTCGATAGGAAGTCTTAGTATGTTAAAAGACGAGTACCAAGTAAAGTTAAATAGTCCAAGCAAAGCAGGCTAAAGAGGCCTCCACCTTAGGCCCAACTATCAAGGGCCCAAAAAAATAATATAAATTAATTAATTCTAATTTTTTGACCCTACATAATCTAATTATCCAAAGCATATATAAAGAGCTCAAAATTTTTTTAAGTCCCTTTTAAATCATATGGTGTAAAATAAAATAGGTTTAAAAAAATTATTGTGATGCGGTGATGGCTATGTGACAATGTTGAAAGGTAATGAATCACTAATATAATCTGCTTTTATTGACAATTTATATCTCCTTTATTTGATCGAGAATGAGCTAGAGATTTTTTTTTTTTGTCAATTACTATACTCCATCTAACTCAAGATCTACTTTCTTTCAATTTTAGTATATATGTTTTCTTTCTTATGTAATGTGTTCAATTTTGGGGAGTGCTATCGGATCTATGAACTTTTTAATCTGCTCCACTTCTATGAACTTTTTAGTATATATGTGCATTTATTTCTGATATCTTTTTTGTTGCTTAATTAACCAGGTCATGTACATTAATTTTTCCCTTATTTGGTACAAATTTATAAATTATGTGAAATCGAGCTGTGTAATTACTTAATTGATTTGAGAATGTAAGAAATAAAGGGGAGATTCAACAAAGTTGAGTACTTAAGTTTTTTAAAAAATCATAGAAAATTTAATCATAAATTTTAATTATATTTTATTAGTACGATAGATTCCAATTTCATTAATTTTTTCATTGTGCAAGTATACACATCGTTCATTTATATATTATGTGTTCATATTTCTCAAATTGGATTTAAAGCATTTGAATTAATTATTTACAAATAAATCAATAATTTATGTGTTCTACTCTATTTTTAATATTTTTCTAGATATATTGTGTAAAAAATGACTCCTAAACATTTATTTAGCTCTCAAAAGCGAAAAAGAAAAATATAGAGAAGAAACATTAATTTAAAGCCTAATTAGGTAATAGTGTTTAAGGGGGCCAAGTTTTCAAATTCGCTTTGAGCCTGAGAAATGTTAAATATGAGGTGAAAATATTCTGTCAAAAAAGGTTGTGAGAAATATCTCTTAATCTAGGGATGAGTGTAATCTCTTACAATCTAGGTGATTGACTTAAACTAAAAAATCAATAAGAATTTCAAAGTCAAAAAGACAGTTGCCTAAGTCAATTGAGTTGTAAAGAGATGCTTAATTGAATTTAGCCTCTGAAGCTATAATCATAGTTGAACAATAACAATTCAATGGTTAATTTATTGCAATAATAAGTAGATCAAAATTGATCAAATACTTAATAGGAAGAAAAGTTTAAATAGAATTATGGAGGATTGAATATTTGAAGGTTGAAATGTTGGGGACCGTTTGGTGGGATGGAGGGGGGGGGGGGGGTGAATAGTATTTGTCAATTTCGAGTTTTGTTCGCATTCGTACTTGTCTATAATATTGTTAGTGTGCAATATAATATGAAATACAAGTAGAAACAAAATACGCAAGACAACTACAAGCACAAGATATTGATTTTTACGTGGTTCGAAACCTATGGTTCCTATTCCACGTACAATCGAGCTTAGTAATCCACACTTACTATAACTCTTTTCCTTCTCGAAAATACTCCGAAGGCGGAGAAACTTCTTACAAGAGCTTACACAAAATGAAAAGACAATCAAATAGAAGAATACAAAATAAATAAGTGAAAACGCTTTATAAATAAGAGCTTTTGATTGCTTGTTCTTGGTTGATTTAGAATGACATTTAAAGACATGAAATTGTAGCAACACTTGTTGGTGCAATCGACCCAGGTCACGATTGACCAGACTCGAGTTTGACTCGAGTGATGTTTTGATGTTTGACATAGGATGTTTGACAAAGTGGTTTGACATTGATGTTGGACATTGATGTCGGTTAATATGTTGGGGAGATTGTTGGAGCAATCGACCCAGGTTATAATTGACCGGACTCGAGTTTGACTCGAGGGAGACTTTGATGGTTGACTAGAGTTGACCATGTGATCAAGGGTAAGTCCAAGCATGAGTCTCGGCAAGGTAAAGTCCAAGTCATGGGTACTTGGCATGGAAAGTCCAAGTCATGGGTACTTGGCACAAAGGAAAGTCCAAGCATGGTCTTGACATGGAAAGTCCAACATGGGTTGGCTAGGGAAAATCCAAGATTGAGTCTTGGCATTTGAGAAGTCCAAGGAGATTGATATTGGCGGCGTAAAGTCCAAGCGGAGTCTTGGCGGCGTAAGTCCAATGTGCCTTGGCGGTGTAGACACCGTTAGCATGACATAGCCGAGGGAAGCACCTAGAGGCTAGCGCGATAGATGAACAAGTCATGGATGACTTGGAGGGATCCGAGAGACGTGAGGCTGATGGAGGTGGCTAGAAAGCTTAGGTCTAGGCTAAGGGTGGTCTAGCAGGTATGGGGGCACCATACTTGGGTTAAACCCTCATTTTTTAGGTTGGCAGTCGACTGACATTATGGTCGGTTCGACTGCCGTGAGTCGACTTGAGTTCGACTGTCGTTTAAGAGCTGAAATTGCTCTGGCAGGCGACTGCTCATTGGAGCAGTCGACTGATGTCGATAGCAGTCGACTGCTAGTTCATCCGCGAGCACAAAATGCTCCGTAGTCGACTGGGCAGTCAACTACGCGGCTGACAGTCGACTGCTAAGAGATCCGTTGGAGTTTTTCTAGTGTGGATCGAGTCGTTGTCTCACGACAACAGTGGCATCAGTCGACTGGTGACTTATGACAGTCGACTGATAGGCGGAAATCTAGGTCGCGCACAAGGATAAAAGGAGCTCGATGGGAGGGTTTTTGGCAGCGATTTCTTGGACGTTTTTGAGACGATTTGCTGCTGCAAATCAGGGTCTTCAACCACGGTTCAAGCGATCAACAAGCAAGCAATCGAAAGGCATTTGTAAAGCGTTTTCTTTACTTATATTGCATTGTATCTCATTTTATTTGCTTGTTGTTATTTGATTATTGTTGTAATCATCTTGTACGAGGTTTCTCCGCCTCCGGATTGTTCCGAGAAGGAGTGTTTTATAGTGGTGTGTGATTGGCATCGCTAGGGTTCGTACGAACCCAATCCGTGGAGTAGGAACCGTTCGGTTCCGAACCACGTTATATCCTTGTGTTTGTATGCTTGTTATTGTGATTGTTGTTTCATTTCTATATTCCGCTGCGTACTAACAATCATAGGCAAGCGAACGCGATCAAATTCCATCTACGTACGGTCAACGCGCTATTCACCCCCCCTCTAGCGGGCGCACAGGTCCTAACAAGTGGTATCAGAGCGAGGCCGCTCTTCTAAGTCTAACAACGAAGGGAGCAAGCTAGAGGGTAAAAGATGGAAGTCCAAGGACAATTGGGATGGGATATCAACACCCTAATTCCGTATATCTTCTATGGACGAGAAGGTTTCAATTGTTGGAAGGCGAGAATTGAAGATTTTTTTATGATGAGAGACCTTGAGGAGTGGTCCGCATTGATGGAAGGATTTGAATATCCTAAGGGACCAAAGGGAGGGTTTCTCAAGAAGAAGAAGTGGAGTGAGGAGCAACTCCAACAATTCAATAAAAACAAGAAGGTAATCAAATTCATTTTTGATTTAATTCCTAATGACCTCTTGTGTAGCCTAGGTGACTATGTGGATGCCAAGGAGCGATTTGGCCAAGCTCCATGAAAGTCTATCATCGGTCCAAGAAGAAGGACTATCACCCTCTCAAGCTCAAGAAGAAACATCCAAATAGCTAGAGGATTCAGAGGTTGATAGGGAATCAACATCCGGATCTGAAGAGGTAGAAGCGGTGGAAGAAGTGGAGGAGGTATCCACCTCTAGGTTTGAGGGGGAGAGACTATCCACACCGGAGCCGGAACCAATTCAAGAAGAAGTCTCAACCTCCGGGAGGAATGAAGAATCCACTCCAATCACCACAACCACCCTAGGTAACTCAAACATATCAATTTGTAATAAAAATCATATCATATGTTTTGAGTGTAGAGAAGTCGGGCACTACAAGAGCAAGTGCCCAAAGAAGATTAGGAAAGTTCCGTCGGCACCTAAAAGTCAAGAAAAGTCAAAGGATGCCGGTTCCCCAATACTTAAAGGCAAGGAGCACATCATATGCTTCAAGTGTCATTCAAAAGGACATTATAGGAATCAATGTCCTAGGGGGAGCAAAAAGACTCAAAATGGAGCATCACAAGTAGGGGGAGCCACTAAGGCAAACCCTAAGGTATATTTTAATAATGCTCTTTCTTTAGTCAATAGACAAAAGCATGCTAGGAACTTTGATTCTCTTACAATTTATGAAAATCATGCTAATAGAAATAAATACTTGTGTTTAGGAGCTAAAAGTGTCCACCTAGATAATAAGAAGAAACTTGGGACTAATGTCCCTAAAAACAATTTACCTAAGGACAAACCTAGATCAAATAACTCAAGATCAATTTTACCTAGGGAGACAATTAGAAAGGTGCAAGAGCACCTAGGTTTCAATCCTAAATGGACTATGCATATGCCTAGGAAGTCTCATGCCCAAAGACCAAATCAAAATTCTAAAGTTGGGCAATTAGAATTAGAGAACCAAGCCTTGAGATCAAGGCTTGAAAAGCTTGAAAAGACCCTTAAGGTTATGCAAAATCAAATGCAAGGGTCAATTAGTCAAACTTCTAGGTCAAAATCTCAAAGTCAACATTTAGGACCCAAGAAGCAAAAGTCATTCGAGGGCAAGAATGGTTTGGGTCACAAACCTAAGCCTAAGGTGGCTTATCATAGTGTTCCATTAGATTATGGAACACTAATTAGGTCTAGGAAGACTAAGGTCAATAGGGAAGTCATCCCTAAGGTTGACCAAAGGTTGTGCCTAGTGGCTAGGGTTTCTAGGAAACCTAGGGTGGCCACTAAGAAGGTTGTTAGGGAGGCAATCCTTAAAGTTAACCATTGTAAGACCCAAATGACCAAGGCTAACAAGCCTAGGAGGGTCATTAGGAAGGTATCTAGGGAGGTTATCCCTAAGGAATACCTAATTAACCCTAGGAGCTCAAATCGGTTTTGGGTTCCTAAGAGCGTGATTGATTCACGCTAGATGGGTTTAGGGTGTGTCAACCTTGATTGGATGGGTAGTTAACTCAACCATGGTAAAGGTGACACTTTAGGATATTTTCAAGGTTATGGTTACCTTGGAAATAGATTTGAATCAATATCCTAAAAGATTTTAGGATGTGCTAATGCACTTTTGAAATTAAGAAAAATTAATTAAATTGACACAATTTAGGTTTAGAGGTTAGTGTGTCATTTTGGGTTTTTGGCACACTAGGGAGATTAATGATAATATGGCAAAATATATCTAATTATGTCAAATGACAATTAATATTAAAATTTAGGTATTACTATACCTATATATTTTATATGTCATGCTTTGTTTGTCATATAACATGCCATGACATCATGTTTATTTTTAATCATTTTATATGTCATGTTCATGTTTAGAATTAAGGTTTCAAATGTCATGTGTTTTTAGATTTCATCTCATGCCATGACATCATGATTATGAGCATATGCTTATTTATATCATTTCTAATGTCATAATCATTCATGCATTTAAGATAATTTGATTAAAATTGAATTAAGGACAATGTCATGACTTGGAGTCTCATTTATAAGGGAATCAAGTAGAGTTGCCTTAGAAAAATACATGAAACCCTAGATTAGGGAGAACAAAACCCACATCTCACATCAAATTGACATGTATGTGTATTTATACACCCTAGATACATGTGAGATGCTAGGATATGAGTTAAGTTCAAGGTGCATAGTTATTGCATCTAGATGAATTCAAACTCATCTTATATAATTTGTGGATCATTGGGAAAACTTGTATACAAGTCATGTACTTAGAGCCCAAAGAATATGATCCAAAAATAAGGTCTTGAAAACGTTTTAAAATCATTTTGAAAAATCTTGGTGAAGTCTATCTTTTGATAGTAATCATCATTGATAGAGTTGATACAAGATAGGGCCAAAACATTGAAAATTTCAATGGTTTTGAGTTTTGTATCAAACTCACTATTTTATGGGTAAAATAATTTTCAAATATTTTTCACCCATTGTTTTGCTTATAAGTAATGTATGTATGAATTTTCATGAATTTTCAAAATACGTAGAATTACTTATGACTTTTCAAAATTCGATTCTGATAGTTGAAATTCGGAAATTTCAGCTATTTGATGTGAGTGGCAGTCGACTAATTACTGTTAGGAGTCGACTGCCAGGTTTGATTTCGTCTTAATAAGTTTGTTTAGCCTAATTTCAGCCATTGTAAAGGTCCCTAACTACTCCTAACCCTAGGATATGCTTTGGGAAGCATTATAAAGGGTGAAAATCCATTGGATATGGATTAGGAGAGGTGTTAGGTCAAAATATCAAATTTAGGGTGTGGAAAGTTCAAGTTTGAACTTAGAACCTTAATTTTGATGGTTTAGAGTTTCTATTGGCTTAGAGACTTCCCAAGGACATTGTTGGTGCAATGGTCAAGGGGGAGCAAGCCTCTAGGGGGAGTTATCCATCTTGGGATGATGAATGTGTTTCTCTTCTTGAAGGGGGAGAAGTTATTGGGAGAGTATCATCAATTGAAAAAATTGATGGGATTTTGAGAAACCCAATTTGGAAATTGGGAGAGAGTATAGGATTGCCTCTTTTGAGTGATATGGGACTTATCACTAGGAAGATGGTAGGCATCCTAGGTATTTTTGGATCAAGGGGGAGATTGTAAGATCTCATTGGAACATGAGACATTGACCTCCTTGGAGAGATAACCTTTTTGATGTATGTCAAAAAGGGGGAGAAGATAAAATTACCAATTTGGAAAATTGGTAAGAGAATTTGAGTTAGGGGCCTAACTCAAAGTTTGTTTTGTCAAACATCAAAAATGGGGAGATTGTTGGTGCAATCGGCCCAGGTCATGATTGACTAGACTCGAGTTTGACTCGAGTGATGTTTTGATGTTTGACATAGGATGTTTGACAAAGTGGTTTGACATTGATGTTGGACATTGATTTCGATTAATATGTTGGGGAGATTGTTGGAGCAATCGACCCAGGTTATAATTGACCGGACTCGAGTTTGACTCGAGGGAGACTTTGATGGTTGACTAGGATTGACCATGTGATCAAGGGTAAGTCCAAGCATGAGTCTTGGCAAGGTAAAGTCCAAGTCATGGGTACTTGGCATGGAAAGTCCAAGTCATGGGTACTTGACACAAAGGAAAGTCCAAGCATGGTCTTGGCATGGAAAGTCCAACATGGGTTGGCAAGGGAAAGTCCAAGATTGAGTCTTGGCATTTGAGAAGTCCAAGGAGATTGATATTGGCGGCGTAAAGTCCAAGCGGAGTCTTGGTGGCGTAAGTCTAATGTGCCTTGGCGGTGTAGACACCGTTAGCATGACATAGCCGAGGGAAGCACCTGGAGGCTAGCGCAATGGATGAACAAGTCATGGATGACTTGGAGGGATCCGAGAGGCATGAGGCTGATGGAGGTGGCTAGAAGGCTTAGGTCTAGGCTAAGGGTGGTCTAGCAGGTATGGGGGCACCATACTTGGGTTAAAACCTCATTTTTGAGGTTGGCAGTCGACTGGCATTATGGTCGGTTTGACTGCCGTGAGTCGACTTGAGTTCGACTGCCGTTTAAGAGCTGAAATTGCTCTGGCGGTCCATTTGCTCGTGGAAGCGATCGGTGATGTCGGCGACGATCGCGCCAAGAGCGGCAATCGATCGCTAGTTCACCGCGAGCAGAATGCTCTGTAGGCGTCGATTCTGGTAGATCCGTTGGAGTTTTTACAGTGTGGATCGAGCCGTTGTCTCACGACAAGCGATGGCATCGATCGAGGTGACTTATGACGATCGGTGATAAGAGCGGAAAGGAACTCGATGGGAGGGTTTTGGCAGCGATTTCTTGGACGTTTTTGAGGTGATTTGCTGCTGCAAATCAGGGTCTTCAACCACGGTTCAAGCGATCAACAAACAAGCAATCGAAAGGCATTTGTAAAATGTTTTCTTTACTTATATTGCATTGTATCTCATTTTATTTGCTTGTTGTTATTTGATTATTGTTGTAATCATCTTGTACGAGATTTCTCCCGCCTCCGGATTGTTCCGAGAAGGAGTGTTTTATAGTGGTGTGTGATTGGCATCGCTAGGGTTCGTACGAATCCAATCCGTGGAGTATGAACCGTTCAGTTCCGAACCACGTTATATCCTTGTGTTTGTATGCTTGTTATTGTGATTGTTGTTTCATTTCTATATTCCGCTGCGTACTAACAATCATAGGCAAGCAAACGCGATCAAATTTCATCTACGTACGGTCAACACGCTATTCACCCCCCCTCTAGCGGGCGCACAGGTCCTAACAACACTTCCCTTCAAATTCCTCTAAAAATTGATAGCTCCAAATCTTCCCCGCAACCTCCTTTTAAATCTTTCGTCGGGCTGATCTTCCAGCATCCAATCGACTGGTCTTACCCACCAGTCGATTGGGCATTGTGTCGTTGTCTTACAATGGACTAATTTATGTCAGATTATTGTCGATCAGTCAACTGTCATAGCCACCAGTAGACTGCCATAAGTCAGCAGTTGATTGGAAAAACCTCGTGTGCTCTTGTTCACCGAAGCCAGTCGACTACCCATCCATGATAGTTGACTACTATAGCATGAGCACCACAGCCGACCGAGCACTTCAATCAACTCGACTGCCATACCACGACAGTTGATTGTCTGAGTGTCGAGTCTGAGTGTCGAGCCATTGCTCGATTAGTTGACTGGATCATAACCCTAGTCAATTGCCCGAGTCAACTAGGCCTCCTGAGTGCCGAGCACTTGACCAGTCGATTAGTAAACCTCAAAATTGAGATTTAACCCAAGTATGATCTATCATACTTGATATTCACCCTAGGTCTGGACCTAAGCATTCTAACCACTTCCATAAGCCTCACACCCATAAGCCTCACACCCTTAAGGTCCATTCGAGTTCTTTATGACTCCTTCACCCTTTGCATTAGTCTTCAAGTGCTTCCATCGGGTACCCTTAGCCTAGACCTTAGCCTTCAAGTCACTTCCATCAGCCTCACACCCTTGGTTTGAGTCCACGACTCCTCTCCCTTGGCACTAGCCTTTAAGTGCTTCCGTCGGCTTATCATACTAATGAGTCTCCCTTTTCCAAGAGGTCGTGCTTCTGGGACTTTTATTGTCATGCCTCAATGTTTGGACTTTCGCCACCAATACTACACCTTTGGACTTACACGACCAAGACTACACCCTTGGACTTTTCCCTTTGTCAAATATCAATAGTTGGGTTTTCCCTTGTCAAGACTCTACCCTTGTCAAGTATCCATATTTGTACTTCTCCATTGCTAAAAATCCAATCTTAGACTTTTTCTTGCTAAGTATCCATACTTGGACTTCTCTATTATCAAGACTCCAATCTTGGACTTCCACTCGAGTCTCACTAGAGCTTTGTCAATTTTGATCTGAGGTTGATTGCTCCAACAATCTCCTCCTCACGATCTCCCTCACATGACCTTGGATATCCCAATCATCCACTAGTCATATGGTCAATATATGGTCAAATCCATATTATCAAACAATTATCAAATATCAAAACCCTACTCAAGTCCCACTCCTCGAGTCTGGTCAATCATGACCTGGGTCGATTGCACCAATAATCTCCCTCTTTTCGATGTTTGACAATACCTTTAAACTAGACTATCTCATAAGCCCAACTATGACTTTTCTTATACCAAAGTATAATGAGGGTTTCCTAACTTAAACCCTTCATTTCTCCCCCTTTGACATACATCAAAAAGTCTGCCAAGGTTTTCATATCTCATCTTCCAATGAGATCCTTCATTTTTCCACTTGGTCCAAGACTCACTATAAATGTCTTCATTCCAATGAAAGATAATTCTTCACTCTCTCCTTTTTCAATTTTCATCCATCATCCCTTGATGGACAAACTTCCCCTTGACCATTGCATCAACAATATCTAAACCATCAAAAATAAGAGTAAAAGTTCAAACTTGAACTTTAACCTCCCTTAAACTTTGACCCTTACCCTAATTAACTCTCAAATTCATTTTCAATGAATATTTCACCCTTCCAATGCTTCTTTAAGCATATCATAGGATTAGAAGTAGTTAGGGTATATAAGAGTGTTGATAACCAGCTAAACAAATCTTGTTTAGACAAAATCAGCTCCATCAGTCAATTGTGTCAACAACCAGTCGACTGATTGCTTACAACAGTCAACTGGAGTCTGATTTTTCAAAAATCAGACTTTATAGACAAATTTTAAAAAATCATAAGTAATTATATGATTTTCGAAAAATCATGAAATTTCATACGTACATTACTTATGTCACATATCTTGGGTGAAAAATAATTTTATATGAAAATACCTATTAATTTGAATGATTGATACAAAGTTCAAAACCATTGAAAATTTCAATGTTTTTGCCCAACTTGTATTAACATTCTTAATGGTGATTGCTATTAAAAGATAGACTTCACCAAGGTTTTTTAAAATGATTTTAAAATGGGTTTTCAAACCTATTTTCAATCATGATCTATGGGCTAAGTATACATGACTTGTACATTAGCTTTTCTCATGATTTAATTATATGATTGAAAGAGTTTAAGTTCATTTTGATGTACCATATAAGCACATTGAACTTAACTCATATTCCTAACATCTCACATGTGTCTAGAGTATCTTAATATACACACATGTCTCCTTATGATCTTTGTGAGATGTAAGTTTAATTTTTTCCTAAATCAAAGGGTTCATGCATTATTATCTAGGCATAACCATTTGATTCCTTTATCTAGTACATCAAATAATATCATTTGTCCTTAAATTCAATTTTAATAAACTTAATACATGAATTATGATCATGGTATAAATGATTTGCATAATTGAAAAGTATTTGCCAATGATTCATGATGTCATGATGTAATAAAATATAATCTAGGTATGAACATGACATTAATCAATCTACATACTATCATGACATTTTAAAAGATCATATGAAGCATGATGTCATGACATGGATTATGACAATAAAAGCATGACAAATATTATAAAGTAAAGGAATAGAAATACCTAAGTCTTAATATCTAATTTGTCATTTTCTATAATTCTACCCAATTTTCCATAATAACAATTTAACCCTTGAGTATGCCAAATCCCTAAATTTTGGCACACCCTTGACTCTAACCTATTTGTATCAATTTTAATCAATCTTACAAACTTCCTTATCTTTATTAGCATATCCTAAAATCTTTTAGGATTTCTTCTTATCTCATTTCCAAGGTATCACATTATCTTGAAAATGCCCTAAAATGCCAACTCCATTATGGTTAGGTTAACTACTCATTCATTCAAGTTGACACACCCTGAACCCATTTAGCATGAAGGAATCATGTTTCTAGAAATCCAATATCTATTGGAGCTCCTTGGATTTACAAGGTACTCACTAGGGATAACCTTCCTTAGTACATTTCTAATGACCCTCCTAAGCTTAAAAACCTTGATAATTGTGGTCTCTTCTAGGTTATCTCTAGGGATATCTTCCTTTGTAACCTTCCTATTAAGATCAATTCTAAGGATAACTTTCCTTTTAACCTTGACACTGCTAGGCCTAGTGTTGGTTCCATAGTTAAATGGAACATTATGGTAGGTTTGCATGATTTCCTTGAACTTAAGCTTGTAACCCAAACCTTTATTGTCCTTAAACAATTCTTACCTCCTAAATCCTAAATTTTGACTACTAGATCCTTTAATTGACTGTTTCATCATATTAAGGGCCTTTTCCAATTTATTAAGTCTTGACCTCAAGACTTGATTTTCTTCTAATACCTCAAGTTTTATTTTTCTATCATTTCTTTGAACATTTTGTTTCTTCCTAGGTATATGTCTATTTTTCTTGGGATTATTGCCTAGGTTGTTGACATTCTTAGGTGGGGTAGTTTTAGAACTAACAATCCTAGAATTGTCCTTAGTTTTAATTTCATGCGATTTTGCACCTAAACAATGAAATTTATTTCTAGCATGCTTTTTATCATGATGAACAATTGCAAGTAAATTATTAAATGATACCTTAGGCCTTACCGTAGATGCCCCCCCTACTTTTGAACTTTATCCTTTGTCCTTGGTTGAGTGCCTCCCCCTAGGACATTGACTTCGATAATGACCGTTTTGTTAGCACCGGAAGCACACTATATGCTCCTTGCTCTTGCAAATTTGGGCTCTCATTTCCTTGCTCTTCACTTTGGCCTTAGGTGTCTGAGTCGTCTTCATGACTCTTTTTGGACGTTTGCTCTTATAGTGCCCTTGTTCCCTATACTCAAAATATATGATAAGATTTTTTATCTTTATAAATTATGCTTGAGTTACCTATAGAGGAAATTTGAACTTGTTCTTCATTGTGTCTGGATTTAGAGGGTTCCTCCTCTTACTTCAGCATTAAAGGTCTAACCTTCCCCTCAATCCTAGAGATGAAGATTTGTCTAACTTCTTCTTCCTCTTCAGATGTTGAGCATCTCTCAACTTTCGAATTTCCAATCTCATGAGATGATGATGAAGAGCTTTCCTCCTTGAATTCCTCCACACATTGTGCTAATGTGGGTTCTTCATGAAGCTTGATCAATTTACTCGATAGCTCCTTAGCATCTTGATATTCACCTATCTTGCATAATAGGTCATTAGAAATTAAATCAACCAAAAATTTTGTTACCTTCTTATTGATTTTGGTTTTTTTCAATTTGCTCCTTTGCCAATTTGCTCATTTTTAGAGTGTTTTCCTTCTTGTCCGTAGGACCTTAGACCACTAATCAAGATGATCCAATCTTCAATTTCCATTTGCAAAAATGTCTCGATTCTCGCCGCCTACAAATCAAATCCCTCTTGTCCATAGAATCCATATAGAGGAGGTACTCGGATGTCGTATCCAAGTTCATCATTGGACAACTCCATTATCCTATAACGTAGGGGTGACCACGGTTCCAAAACCGTCAGTTTAGGTTTTGGAATCGTTAGTTCTGGTTTATTATCCAATGGAATCGAAACCGAATCGCTCATCAACGGTTTCATTTCCGATTTCAGAACCGTCGATTCCAGTTCCTTATGGTTTAGTTTTGATTTTAGAACTGTCAGTTCTGGTTCATCATCCATCGGAATCAGAACTGAACCGTTAACCGACGGTTTTATATCCTTACGATTCAATTTCGGTTCGAACCGTTTAGAACCAAAATTTAAATTATTTAATTTTAAATCCCTCAATTTAAGTATATTATTTTTCATTTCATTAATTCGATCGATTTATTTTAATTTAAATTATATTTAAATTTAAGTTTCATACGTGGAGATTTAATTTATATCGATTTATTTATTTTATATAACTCTTTAAATCAAATATTTGTCATAAAAAATTATGATCGAAAAGTATTTAATTAATAAATTCACATTAATAAATTAAAAAGAAAGAATATATATATATATTATTATAATAACAATACATTACATCTTTCGTTCTTTGACTTAACAATAAAAAAAAAGAAAGGAAAAAGCTGGAGCTTAATTTATATAAATTAGTTCACTTACCATTTAAATATGGTCTCCTTATCTTAATTTAATCTGAAATATTATCAAAGATAGCGATTGATGTGCTTTCGATTGTAAGATCATATAAGTCTTCATTATTCTTCTTCATTATCTCTTGTTGCCTAAGATCTGCTTTTAAAAATTCAATTCTGGTTTCAACAAAAAAAAAATACTCAGTTCCGATTTCGATTCCGATTCCGAGTTGATTTTGTTTCGGATTCGGTTCTGATTTCAAAATTTTAGAAACTGGAACCAACCCATATGTCTCTGATTTTGGTTTCGATTTCCGAATCGGAACCGAAAAAGCGATTTCGGTTTAGTTTTTGAGCCATCGGTTCCGGTTCGGTTCACGGTTCAAATCGAACCATGGTCACCCCTACTCTAACGCTTACTCTCGCGGTGGTTAGTCCTTGAAGAGTAGTCTCACTTTGATATTACTTGTTGGAGACCATTTGGTGTGCTAGAGGGGGGTGAATAGTGTTCGTCAATTTCGAGCTTCGTTCACATTTGTGTTTGCCTACAAGATTATTAGTGCACAGTGGAATACGAAATACAAATAGAAATAAAATACACAAAACAATCACAAGAACAAGACAATGATTTTTACGTCGTTCGAAACATATGATTTCTACTCCACGACCAAGCTTAGTGATTCACACCCACTATAACTCTTCTGCTTCTCGAAAACACTCCGGAGGCAGAAAAACCTTTTACAAGAGCTTACACAAATGAAAAGACAATCAAATACAAGAATGCAAAACAAAGAAGTGAAAACACTTTACAAATGAGAGTTTTTAATTGCTTGTTCTTGGTTGCTTTGAAATGATGTTTAAAGACCTGGAATTGCAGCAACACTTCCTTTCAAATCCCCCAAAAAATTGACAACTCCAAATCTTCCCACAACCTCCATTTAAAGCTTTCGTTGGATTGATTTTTCACTGTCCAGTCGACTGACCTTACCCACCAGTCGACTGGATACTGTATCGTTATCTCACAATGGACTAATCCACGTCAGATTATTGTCGATCAGTCGACTGCTGTGACTCAACAGTCAACTACCATAGCCACTAGTCAACTGTCATAAGTCAGCAGTCGACTGAAAAACTTTCTGTTCTCCTGTCCACCAAAGTTAGTCTATTGCCCATCCATGGCAATCGATTGCTCTTTCTTGAGCACCACAGTCGACTGAGCACTTTAATCATCTCGACTTCCCGAGGTCAGTTGACTGCCATACCATGGCAATCGACTGCCTGAGTGTTGAGTCTGAGTATCGAGCCACTGCTTGATCAGTCAACTAGGTTATAATCCTAGTCGATTGCCCGAGCCAACTAGGTCTCCTCGAGTGTCGAGAACTCGATCAGTCCACTGATTAATACCACCAGTTGATGGGTAAACCTCAAAATTGAGGTTTAACTCAAGTATGATCCCTCATACTTGATACTCACCCTAGGCCTATACTTAAGCCTTTTAGTCACTTCCATCAGCCTCACACCGTCGGGGTCCATCCGAGTCCTCCACGACTCCACCCTTCGAGCTAGCCTTCAAGTACTTCCATCGGCTTCGTCATGCCATCAGATACCCTTATCCTAGACCTCTGCCTTCAAGCCACTTCCATCAGCCTCACGTCCTTGTTTCGAGTCCACGACTCCTTAATGTTGATGTTAGCCTTCAAGTGCTTCCATCGCCTTTGTCATGCTAACGGATCTACCTTTTCCATAAGGTTGTGTCTCCGGGACTTCCATTGTCAAGCCTCAATACTTGGACTTGTGCCACCAAGACTACACTTTTGGACTTACACGACCAAGAATACACCCTTGGACTTTTCCTTTTGCCAAGTATCCATACTTGAACTTTCATCGTAAAGACTACACGCTTGGACTTACATGGCCAAGACTACACCCTTGGACTTTTCCCTTTGCCAAATATCATATTTGGACTTTCCCTTGTCAAGACTCCACCCTTGAACTTTTCCTTGCTAAGTATCCATACTTGGACTTCTCCATTGCCAAAAATCCAATCTTGAACTTTTCTTGCCAAGTATCCATACTTGGACTTCTCCATTGCCAAAAATCCAATCTTGAACTTTTCTTGCCAAGTATCCATACTTGGACTTCTCCATTGCCAAGACTTCAATCTTAGACTTCCACTCGAGTCTCACTCGAGCTTGGTTAACCTTGACCTAAGATCGATTGCTCCAACAATCTCCTCCTCATAATCTCCCCATATGACCTTGGATATCCCAATCATCTACTAGTCATATGGTCAACATATGGTCAAACCCATTGTCAAATATCAAAACTCTACTCGAGTCTCACTCGAGTTTGGTCAATCATGACTTGGGTCAATTGAATCAACATGAAAGTCCAAGTGGATCATAGAGGACCTGACACTTGGTGTGAAATGGATAAATTCCAAGTGGATCTGAAGAATCAGACACTTAACGTATGCATGAAAGTCCTAATAGTTAGTGGTTGACCAAATACTAAGCATAAGAAGAAGAAAAGTCCAAATAGGCTAGGGAGGAATGGACTTTTAGTATCAATGAAGTCCTGGTAAGTCAAGAGTAATCAAATGCTAGGTGGGTGAAGTCTTGATAGGTCAAGGATGATCAAATGCTAGGCGAGTGAAGTCTCAACATATCAAGAATAACTGGAAGCTAAGCAAGAGAAATTATAATAGGTTAAGGTCAACCTAATACTAGGTGAAGCAAGAGCTAGGCTCGGTTAGGATTGAAAATGAGGTATTAATCGACTGATAGGGTACAACAATCAACTAATAAATCGTAAACCTTGAATTTAGGGATTTGAGAGGATTATAGGGGTTTCATATATGATTAGTCCACTAGGGTTAGTAGTCGACTAATGTACTATTCAAGTGAACAAAGAGTTTGAAACTTGATTGATCGTAATCAGTCGACTAATGATATTGCAATAGGAAATAAAAAGTGTAAAACTCAACTACGAGATTTGATTAATTAGGCAATAGTCCAGTAATAGTAATGAGCATTCGATTGATACTAAGGTGGATGGAGTCGTTAAGCTAACATGTCTGAATAATATTCAAATCTACAATAGAGCAATCGACTGATGGGAAAAGATAGTCAACTGATTGGTTGAAATTAGTCTAATAACAACCTTATAAAAGAGAGTTTCGAGGAGATTTATAATAGCTAATTGTTGAGGGTTTGCATCCAGACTTTCAAGAGACAAATTTAAAGCAATCTAACAGTAAGTAAAACAAAGATATTGTGTAAATTATTATTTATATTGTATTCTATTTTTTTTATATTTGTATATTTCTTGTATTTATTATAAAGAAAATATTGTAAAAAGTTTTTCCGCCTCCGAAAGGTATCCGAGAAGAAGAAAAATAATGGTACTCATGCTAGGGAGCTAGGATGTGGATTAGAAATTAGTTGTTGTATTGTATTTGTTTTTGTATGATATCTTTTATATTTGTACTATATATTAATTGATTGTATACAAGCACGAACAAACAATGATCTAGGTTGAACATGAGCACTATTCACTTCTCCCTCTGGTGATGTCAATGATCCCAATAATGTTTTCAACCATCAAATCTTGAGTTAATGTTGTTGCATTCCTAAATTAACTTGAACATTGTAAAACAAAAAAAAAATCAAACCAAAGCAATCTTCATTATTTTAATTTATTTCTTTGCATTGTAATTATTTTCTTTTGTTTATACATCTCTTTTCTTGCTTTGGTTGTAATTAACATGTGAGATTTCTCCACCCTTAGAAGGTATCAAAAAAAGGGAGAAAGATAGAGGAATTTTGAAAAAGATCTATTGATGAATTATAGGTCATGAAGTAGGAGACAAAGAGTTGTCGAACCATATAAAATCAATTTGTATGTTGTGTGCTTGTGTTTTTTTAATGTCTGCTTAGTTTTTTATATTTCCACTGTATATTAATGACTTGTAGACACAAACTCAAGTCAAACAAACATATATTTATTCCTAGTAATGTATCTTGATCTAAGAAATAATATCAAAGCAAGGTTACCTTAATTGGACTAGCAATTGATAGAGCACAACTAGGAAGAAGGTTATTAGAAGAGTAAACCAGAATTATAATAGAGTTCATAGACCACTTTTGGATATGACATTTGAATTCCTCAATCATTTGGCATAGGAGGATTTTCTTAATGAAAATTAAGAATGAAGATTTTCCCACAAGTCAACATCAAATATTTGTTTAAGAGAAAGGTTCAAATCTGTGAAGGACAAAAAGAGAAGAGTCATCAAGAAAGAAAAATGGATCAAAGACCATATTAAATGATTCAAGACAAATAATAACGCAATGAATTAGTCAATTAAAATTGTATCTAACGATGTTTTTTGCAAGATAAGTTATTTCAATGATGCATGTGCTTTATTTAGTAAATTGGTCAAACTTCAATCGACTATCCAATTGACTGATTTAGCTTTAATTGATTGGCTGGGCTTGGCTTTACCCTTCTTAAAATGTAGTCGTCTAAGAAGGGAGCTCTACACTCGGGTAGGTGGAAGAGAATGATCTCCCCATCTACTTCCAAGGAGATCTTGTGGCCTTTACGTCTATACATGCTCCTGCAGTCGCCAGAAAGGGTCTTCCCAAGATGATGAGATTCTAGGAGTTTGGTCATGTGTCAAGTATAATAAAATCTATATGTATCACAAAGTTCTCGATGACCACAGGCACATGTGCTAGCATGCCGACGGGTTCCTTAACTGAGTTGTCCCCCATATGAATACCAAGGTTCGTTGGTTGGATCCCATTCAGCCCCATCTTCAAATAGAGTGCGTAGGGCATCACGCCGATTGATGACCCTAAATCGAAGCTCTCCCCATAAATCGAGCAGGTTATAACAAATTCACTAGGGTCCTCAAGCTGGGGTGGAATCTTATCTTCAATTTTGGCTTGGTCGGGTAGGGTGGAAATCATGGCTGCACACCCCTTGGCGAATTTGTTTCTCTGTGCTACTCTCTCGCTGCACACTCCCTCTTCCTTGACCTAACTCGGCTTGGGTAATGGTGGAGAGCTATCCATGATTTGCGACACAGTTTGGGCTATCTGGGCCACTTGTGTTTCCAACATCCTTGTGTGACTTGCAAGACCGTCAACAGTGGCCTTCAAATCCTTAAGTGACTCTTCTGTTTTCTGATGTTGCCATCAAAATTCTTCATTGGCCTTCGTTTGGGTAACAATGAAGTCTTCTATCATCAATTATAGCCTAGACTTCTGTGGTTGCTGCTGCCCATTGCCCTCCTGATGGTTGGAAGTTCCCCGAGTTATTCTGATAGAAAAATTCGGGTGATTCCTCAATCCAGGATTGTAAGTATCGGATTATGGATTGTTGGGCATTTGATTATAATCTCCAACCGCATCGACATGCTCAATCTGCTCTTCTAAGCCACCCTGCCCTCCATAGTAGTCCTCCCGATACGCTGCTGCTCCCTCTCCAAAGTTATTGGCTGCACATGCAGAAACAGGATCTAAAGAGTCGAACCGTTTGCTAAGCACACCCATCCTCGCTGCTAGGTGGTCCATGAAGTTAACAATATATCGTCCTGCTACAGGAGCTGGGTGACTACGTTCGGAATCCCATTGATGGTGGTTCTGGGCCACCTCTTCTATCAGCTCCTCCGTTTCCTCGATAGTCTTGTTCATTAACGCTCCTCCTACAGCAAAATCGAGGGACATCTTTGTGGCGTACGTGATCTCATTATAAAAGATGTGGATCACTAGTCACCTTTCTAGTCCATGGTGAGGGCATTGGTAGAGTAGGCTCTTGTAGCGATCCCAGGCTTTAAATAGGGACTCTCCTTCCTTCTAACGGAAGCTCGTGATTAGATGGAGCATGTGAGCAGTCTTGCTTGGTGGAAAGTATTTGTTCAAAAATTGCTGCTCACACTGCTCCCATGTAGTAATGCTTTCCCGATGGCAGAGAGTGAAGTCATGCCTTAGCCTTATCTCACAATGAGAAAGGGAATAGACTCAGGCAGATCACGTCGGTAGGGACTTCATTGATCTTCATTGTCGAGCAAATTTCCAAAAATATCTCCAGGTGTTGGTTTGGGTCTTCAGTCGCAGCTTCCCCGAATTGACTCTGCTGAACCATGTGTATGAGTGTCAGCTTCAACTCAAAGTTGTTTGCCGAAATGGACGGTCCAGCTATACTCGGCCTAAATCCTTTAGCACTAGGGGTTGCGTAATCCCACAAAGGTTGGCTACCTACGTTAACCACAGATGCAACTTGGTCCTCCATATATCCTCTTCTGTTCAGCTCTCCGGTGATGGTAGGTTCGTTCGATTTCTAGATCGATCGAAATTAGGCCTTCCGATCCTAGGCGTCTAAGCATACGAAGAACCGAGCCACAAAATTAGGAGTATTCCCTAATGCTCAGAAACAAGAAATAAACTAATCTAGCTGACTAAATTAAATGAAGAAAAGCTAATTATAAAAGAAAATGTAAAATTACTGCTAAAATAAAAACTAAATCTAGATATAGAAAATCTAAAACTGAAGTAAATACAGTAAAATAAAAATAAAAATAAAAAATAAAAGTAAAGCAAGTAAATAAATCTAACCTAAGTCCAATCCAATTATCTACTTCTTGATTCGATATCGAATCAATCAGTCCCCAGCAACGACACCAAAAACTTGATGTACACGAATGCGATCTCAAATCTCGTGATGGAGACTGACGAGGACTCGAAGTGCACGCTCATACTCAACGCCCGCAAGTGCACGGGGGTCGTCAAGTAATAATATAGATTATCTATCCCACAGGGACTGAGATTCAAGTACCGATCTATTCAGTGGACGCTATTGTTCGAAATTTAGTTCTAATGGTTGCGATTTAGAGGGTTGTCGGCGGTCCTAACTCTAGTACGGTTCACACGGAGGAAGAGAAGGGTCACTACGAGGCTTTTAGGGAATTCTAGGATTTCAGTTTCATTTGTGTGTCGTAGAACACACTACCAATTGAGTATTATCTAGACTTCTAACTACGACCTTGTGGAAGGGACATCATACACTCCCCCGATGAACTTTTGCATCTATCGGAAGCTACCTCTGTCATCCCAGGTCAACCCCTGGCTTTAAGATGGGGTAGGTGGTACGAGGATGCCGAATCAATCCATGTGGTGAGACGGAACGTATCTCGTCCTGACTCTATCGCATTCTTCTATCTATGGTTACGAGAGATAAAGCCAACCCCTTGGGTTCCTCCTTAATTATCCTAAATCTTTGATACGAGGGCCCTCGTATCAGTTTCGCATAGTAGAGAGAAAACCAAAACATGTACTATTGATCTAAACAAATATCAATTGCAAATATAAACTAAAGAATCAGAAATATATTTGGAATAACATGTTCTACATACACAAATTACTCCATAATCCTAGAATCGGTAAATCTACTCCATGAATATAAGAGAAGAAACACAAAGCATGATCATGTTCAGATATACAATGGAAGTTATGCGCAGAAAGTAAATTACAATGCAATGGTGCTCTTCTCCTTGGCGTTGAGGTGCAGAATTTGATCCTCGAGTGACTTCCTTCCTCCCCGTTGCGAGTTCCCGAAGCTTTTTAGGGCATCAAAGTGTCATCTTGGCCATCGTGCCTCTCCCCTAGGGTTTGGGCGTGACTTTCTTTATATAGACATGAGGTCGGCTCTTCACGAAATTCGAAAAAAACCTAATCACGTTAAAACGCTTGGCCGCCACACGACCGTGTGTTTCCACACAGGCCAGGCTGTGTGTGGCCCTGTGGTAGATAATCTCGAGCTTCGGACATGACCGTGTGTAGCCACATGCCCTGACCGTGTGCCCTACTGCATCCAACTGCCAAATGCTCTTTTTCACTCCAAAAGTGCACAATTTTTCCCATGAAATGCTATCTTGCATACAAAAGTACAAAGAATAGATCTCCGAACCAAAAAATAGTAAATACATGCAAAATAAAGTAAAATATGCATGAAACAAACATAAAATGAAATGAGATGTGAGCGAAAACTACTCCTAAAATTCTATATGTTTTGCTCACATCAGCTCTCATTCTCCATTCGGCACGACCAGGCAATGCATATGCCCTGCATCGCCTGAAGTGTTCTTTCTCTATTTGGCATGGTCATACAATTTGTAAGTCCTACGCAGCCTGAGGCTCTCAATCTCCATTCATCACGACCAAGCAATATGTACGCCCTGTACTGCCCGAGGCTCTTATTCTCCATTCGACACGGCCAAACAATACGTAAGCCCTGCACTGTCCAAAGTGTTCATCATCCAGTCAGCACAGATAGGCCAATCATAAGTCCTGCATCACCCAAAATGCATATTCTTCTACTCGATGCAGCCAGGCCCATTGTAAGGCCTGGACAGCCTGTAGTATACGTCTTCTACTCGACATTGTTAGGCCAATCGTAATCCCTGGACCACTCGCAGTATCTATCCTCCCCTTGGGCCAACCAACCCCAATGTAAGCTGGTGCCCTAATTATTCGAGGCAAAGCGTAAGTCCTCGAAAATGGTACACTCTTTCCTATTATCCCTAGCATTCCCCTTCTGAGGAATTCTATACGCTTGTTAATATTTAAAGTCTCAGTGGTTTTATTCTGTCTGTATACTTCGAGATCAACGCTGAGTTCGTAGTAAAGGTTTCACCCTCCTCTTAAACTGTATGAACGTAGCTCAACACAATATTCCTTTTGGAAAACATTTTCACCCAATGTTTGGAGAGTATAATAAATAAGGCAAAGAGGTGGGAAACATGCTAGCCCCGCTAAACAAAGGAAAAATCAGTCCTAGAGTGTTGGGGAAATCAAAGGAAAACATTGAGGCAGGGAGTCACTTGACAGCAAAATACTCCTTCGACAATAGTATTGATCAGGAAGCTTGGCCCATAAGCCTGAGGAGAAGCCCCTGCAGTTTAGTTATCTCCCTCAACTATGGATAAAGTTGCCTCAGCTTCCCTTAGCTAGTCCCACAGGGTTGATAATATCTCAAGCATTGTCTGCTCTTGTAAGAACACCTTCGTGAGACGGTAAGGATGGTGCGGTGAAGGATTAGTTCTTCATCCCTGTGTGTAACTACTTCTAGTTGTACGGTCAAGTCCAGGACATTAGCCAGATGCGGAATTAACATGTCCTCGGTGGTCACAGGACCATCCTGCAAAGCAAGGAAGAATCAGGCAAGTTAGGTTAGTCATAGAATGACATTGTCAAGAGGCTTTAGGAAATACTTGGGGGGCGCCCCTGCCATAGGGACAAATGACGGAGAAGAGGGGGAACCTTCCAAAGGACCGTCAGACGATATTGATATATGAGAAGGCGAAGGGGTTGAAACAGGCGAGGGATGAGGAGACGGGAGGAGCGACGAGAAGTGCCTCGAGAGCTACTCGTGAATGGGGAACGTCAGCCTACGAAAGGAAAGGCTAGAGTGGTTGGTCCACACAGAGCAAAGGGTGTAGCCATGGCTAAAGCTATGGGGTGTGGAGGCTAGTCGGAAGACTCCTCAAGAGATGTCATACACAAGCTAAAGGACGTGGGAAAAATGGTGGTTGGGAAAAGGGAAAAGGGGGGGGGGGCTTTATATGGAGTGGCACCGAGGGGATTTTTGTAGCTTCGCTCAGAAAACTCTCGAAGCATTTCGATAAAAGTGATGGTGATCTCACCCATAGTTCCTCAAAACCCTAAGCAACTAGAGCCAGAGGGTCGCGCTATGAGCTACTCTATTTTCATAGAAAACCAAAAGGACATATGACGATACTTTGAAAAATGAACCCCCTTGAGGATGAGGATGCTCCGCGTTATGGAGCTAATGGAAAGTGGGAAATATTTTTATTAATAATAATCGAGGATACAGAAAATAGGAAAATAGAGATACAATACCTTGTGGATGCAAGTAAGACAAATTTTTGTTGCTATGCATTGATCTCATGCTTGAAACATAAGTTTAGACCACCAATGTCACTCTAATGATCAATGTTAAGTCTGGTGGACATTGCGGGTTGATAGGGGAAGCTGCCCTCCTTTTCGCTGGCCTTCAGTCCATGGGAGCCTTGCCCTTTTGCACATCTACCTCTTTTTCTTCCGCTCTAGGTTTATAGCCTCACCAAGAAGGCGATAGCTGCCTCCTCCTGCCGAGACATGTCCTCCAAATGATTGGCAGCTGCAGCTTGCGCGATGTCCTAATACTTCCACCCAGGCTCTCATAATGCACAGTTGAATGCCCCATTCAAAGATGCGAGTGAGGGAAGAAGAAGCCGCAACAAAGGCTCTTTCGCCAACCTCAATTCCTGCAAGGCCCTACGAGACTTGAAAACAACGGAGAAAAGATAAATGTGCACCAAAACGACCTTAGGGAACCTTGGAAAGATTGGTGTGATTCATTACAACATCACCTTTGGAGATAAGGGTGTACATGTAGAGTCAACAGGGAACGTATCAGGGGGCGGAGAATCTTGAGCTAGGCTGGAGGAACTCTCACCCCCAAGGATAGGTTGGGCCTCTAGAGCCAGTACATAAGGAAAGAAGGAGGTATAGCATTCTCCGTTCCCGACCTCCTACTGGAATCCATAAGATCAGAGGGACCATAGAGGGAATAGGGAAAAGGAAACCAGGATGGATGGATTGCAACGATCTCACCGAAGGGTTACCTTTATAGTCCCTCAAAGGAGAACCATCCAAGAGACGAACGAAGAATTTAAAGAACGTAATAAATAGTCTACCTAATCCTTTATGAGGAAGGGAGTGGGTTATTAATAAGGAGAGTAAAGGAGGTCCACTAAGTCCTCCTGACAAGAAGAAATAGTGAAAATTCACCGCTCCAGCTCGGATACGAGTGTCGGTATTATAGATGATTGAAGAATCTTCCTACCCAGAGTAAAGGAAAATACAATTCAAAGAGAAAAGTACTGCCAGGTATCTCACCCCAACATTAGGTTACTTATTACAAAAGTCATATATCAAACGACTCGAGAGGGTACAGAGACATAGCCTCCTCATAGCTAAGAAAGGAGGTATCCTCCCCCAAGTGAAAAGAACCCCAGTCAATAAACTATTTCACTGCTCCGTCAAAGCCCATTTTGAAAAAGAAAGCCACCTTGGGAGCCAAGTTCTTCAACATCTGTTGCTCTCGAGTGCGATAGTGGGCTTCTTCCGGCTCCACTTGCAGGGCCAAGGCATCCCGAAGTTTGTCACTCTCCTCAAGTGCCTTGGAGCATTCTCGACCTAGTTTCTCTAATTCCTCAATATGAGCTAACTTTAGGGACTTCATGTAGGAGGAAATATCTGCCACATCATTGGAAAGCTAGGAGGCCACCGTCTGAAGATGGACCATTTGAGTAAGAACCGAAAGGGGAGTGGCATGAGGTCGACCCAAAGACTCCCCCTGAGAGCTACTTAGGAGAAGGGCTTGATCTCTCTCCTTTTCAGCTTGTAGTCTTTGCTCCATCTCCGAGGACACCTGCGCTTACAGGCATGTCATCTCTAATTGAGTTTTCTCTTTGGCCGGCTCGACTCCTAGTAGGCAAGCTTAGCACACCACTAATTTTGCGATCAAAAAGTCATTCTTACGCCACATTTCCTCTTGGCCTTGACGATCCGCCAGTAGGGATTCAACCCTTGTTTGAGCTTCTGACTCTACCACCTCAGCCTTATGAAGACTATCCCGGCATTGGGCTAGCTCAGTGGCCAAGGATTTGTTCTAACAGTGTATTTCCTCTTGGCCTTGTAGCTCGGCGATCGTAGAGTCTATGCGTCACTTGGCCTCATCCCGACTAGCCTGTAACTTGTCACCTGTTTCCTTATATCATCGTAGGTTTGGCACAAAGCGTCCCTCGTCTGCCTTTAGTTCATCTTCTCGCTGAGACGACTCAGAGAAATGCTGAGTCACCTTTCACAGGTGGGCCTAAGATGTTGCGTGATAGGTTTCTTGGTGGACTTGGTAATCTGCCACTCGACGAATCGACTCATCACAATCCTTGGCTATCTAAATAGACATAAATTGGGTGCAGTTAGGGGATCAAAAAGAAGGGAAGAAAAATCATAAAAGAAGGATTCACTCACTAAAATTACTCCTTGACACATCCGCTCTAGTGGAGCTTGCAGTCCTACATGATTCAACAATTGTACTTCCTCAGAAGAGTAGGCATGCAGAGTGGAGCAAAGAGAAGCCATTGGGGAACCCTCGTAGGGGGACATCGGAGGTGCCTCTGTAGGGGGTCGTAAAGAAATCGAAGAGGCCGTCTCTAAGGAAGGAAAAGTCAAGGGGTCATGGGGGCCCCCGTTGGTAGGATATAAGGATTTGGATTATAGGGGACCAGGGCCAAAGGCGTAAGGGCTATTTAGAAGGAGACAAGGGAATAAGGGGAGGTGGAGATTTCAAAGGACTATGATGGGGAGAAGGAGCCTCGGTGTCTTCCGATGATGAGGAAATGACAGAGGGAAAAGAAACCTAAACTGGAAGAGACGATGCAGGCCCCAAAAGATAGGGACGACACTACAAAATCAAAGAAGCTTCCTCATCTAAGGAAGGAGAAAAGGCAAGGGGAGAGGGGGAAGGTATTGGAGTGGCGACTGTGATTTTTCTTTTCTTCTTAGCTGGATGGGTTTCTTCGTCTGTATGCCCCCTCTCGTGTTTATCCCGAGAAGGGGAAGCCACAATGGTGGGAATTTGAGGGGGAAGAGGAATGAACCATCCTGGAGGAGGGTGGCATAGAGACCGTCATAGAGCCTGGAGCCAAGGATGATGAGGTTGCTTGGGTCAGTGGACCCAAGCTTGTTTTTCTTCTCTTCCCGGCCTAAGTTCAAAAGAGCCTCCACCATAGCTTCCTGCATTATATCATCTGCCCAAAAAACCTTAATACAATTAGCACCCCTTATTTTCAGCAACCCCTAAACCCTGTAAGATAGCTCTGATACCTATCAAAGTTAGATCGTCGGAAATGAAGGGAGATAGCTTGAAATGACTAAGTAATCTCTCATCTATCAAAACCCGAAGGTTGTAGCTGTGGTCCCGCAGGAGGTGTTGAGCATCTTCAAAAGTACATTTGGAACAACACTCCTTGAGAGAGGGAAGAGTGGGAAGTTTGATCCTACAAGTGTCAAAGTAAGGCAAAGGATCCAACAGGCGAGAAAAGAAATACAAGCTCTTCCATCCTTTATTGGAGGAAGACATTCCCCACAAAAATAGGCAATTCGGTCACCCCACGAAATAGAATACCCCCACTCCAACATCTTCAGCTGGAACAAGCCATAAAACAAGAGGAGAGAAAGCGGAATCTGAAGGTGCTCAAGAATAATGACCGTCCCCACAAGGATACGGAAGACATTCAGTGCTAGTTGATTTACATCTATCTGAAAGAAGTCTAGGATTTGGAGGTAATTGGGGGGGGGGGGGGGATCGGCAGATGTTGACTGCCTTCAAACTGACCCACAAAGAAGGAATGGTAGGGGGTGGAGGGTGATGGGGTTGGTTGGAAGGTTTTGCGAATAATAGGGGGATGCTCTTCGAGACATATTGAGATTTCTACCGGTAAAAGAGGTGTGACAAGGTCAAGGTAGAAGCTTGAGTCTCAACCCAAGGAGGGTTTCACGACCTCGCTGATCTTTTAAAATGAGAATCCATGATCGAAAAGAGAAAGTAAAAGACAAGAGCGTCCTATTTACTGGGACTGTGACAAGGAAGCAATGGGACAAGGAAGGAGAAGAGGAGCAGATGAAGGATGCAAAGAAATTTTGTTTCACCTTAAATCCTTCTACCATAGGGATGGTGACATGCAACTAAAGCGGAATGGGATGAAGGGGTGTCGCGAAAACGTGGAGGAGGGAGGAACAAAAGCCTTTAAGAATAATGAAGGGGGAGTTCATAACCCTAAAAAGAGGGGCGATGTGTGACTGCTCGGACCACTAGTTTGGATACCTAGCCTAACGTTAGGCTATGAGAATACCCTAACTATTTTGGGGGGCTAATGATACCGTCCGAAAATGCTTATTGTTAGTGCCTATAAGATTCACATATCTCCAATGGTATGATATTGTCCACTTTGGATCTAAGCCCTCATGGTTTTATTTTTAGGTTTTACCCAAAAGGCCTCATACCAATGGAGATATCTTTTTATCTTATAAGCACATGATCTTTTCCATGTCTTACCACTATGAGACTTTGATTGTATTCCCCATACTCCCAATAATTCCCCCTCAAACGAAGGACCACATTGAGCCCCCCTTAAACCTATCCCTCCTCGAAGGACATTCTCTGTTTGATGTCCGATCTTCAACCCACCAGGACTTCCTGCCAACTGTCTAGTCCTCCTGACCCAGTTGGACTTTCTGCCAGTTGTCCAGTCCTGTTGGCCCAACTGGACTTCCTGCCTGGTGTCTGATTCTCTAGATCCGGACATGAGAGCTCCACTTCCTTCGTTCAAGGTTCATGACTTGACATGGACCATGACTCTGATACCAATTGTTAGTGCCTATAAGATTCACATATCTCTACTGTTAGTTCCTCATACCAATGGAGATATCTTTTTATCTTATAAGCACATGATCTTTTCCATGTCTTACCAATGTGAGACTTTGATTGTATTTCCCATATTCCCAACACTTAACAGGTTGAAAAAGTGGAAACAGGGGGCCAAAGAGTACTCGACCTAAGGAGAAGGATTGTTAGGGGTTCAGGGAGAGAAGTTGGGCTACCTTGGGATCTGACGGGAGAAGTTAGAAGCAAGGGGGCCATCAATCCCCGAATCGAGACACAATGAACAAAGGGGCACTCAAATATAAGGTCAAGCCACTCGATCGCCTTATCCACCAGCCACCCGACCACGCTATAAGGCCAAGCCACTCTGCCACCTTGCCCACCAGCCACCCGGCTACCCTAGAAGCCCAAGCCATTCACCTACCTTATCCATCTACCACTCGGCTGTGCTATAAGGCCAAATCACTCGATCGTCTTGTCCACCAGCCACCTAGTTGCGCTATAAGACTAAGCCACTCAGCTGCCTTGCCCACCAGCCACTCAGCTTCATTAAAAGGCCAAGCCATTCAACTGTCCTATCCATCCGTCACTTGATTGTACTATGAGACCAGGCCATTCATCTATCTCGTCCTTTTTGTCCTCAAACTATCCCATAAATCGGTCACTATTAAGATAGGGTACATGGGGACCATGCGGAGGAAACCTCATAGCCTGGGCCATTATCTCTTGTCCCCTAACAACTCGATATCATGATAATATAGACGTCCGTGGTTTGCCAAGTGGAGGGTCTGCTCAGAGTTTGTCCTTTAACGATTTGCCAAAGGACATCTCAGAGGTGGGCTTGGGAGAAGAGATTCCTCGGAGCTGAGGTATATAAAAGCAAGGATGAGGAAAAGGTAAAGAGAGAATTCTTTGAATATTCTTTTTTGGATATTACTACATTTTCTTCATTCTTTTTCTTCATCATCTCCTTGTTTGACTTAGGCATCGAAGGGTTGCAGTTGGACCCCAACGATCATTTGACCTGTATTGATCTTGACAGGGAACTACTATTGCGGATCGTAAGAACCCACCCTGACTTTTTTGTAGGAGGGCATCAGAAGTCGCATCAACATCCATGTAGCCTCACAGACATCTTAATTAGATTTGATCCCCAAATGCAACGTACTTACAGATATTTTCTTTCTAGTGGGATGAAAAATTCTAAAATGTTGGATTGTTAAATCGTCCACCGTGAATATTTTTCAATTTATCTTGATGGATGATGAAAAACTTAAATAGAATTAGATCGATCGTTTTTAGGATTAGTCGGATCAAAGATTTGAATATATTATGTTAATTAAAAAAATAATTATTTTATGGCCATCAAAATGTTTTTGGTTCAAACCATACCTAAGCAATTCAAACGACATAATTTATCACACAGTTTGAGCGATAGGCGAACTTACAAAAGCCCAATTTTATCATTTCACTTTGAGAAATTGTTCGCTTTAGAAATCCTACAATGTGATGCACATGTTGAGTAATACTAACTTTGAGTATGCAAAATGGTAAAACGCCATTTTTTTTCTTCACAAGATGATTGTAAAGCATATAATAAAGAACTCGTTGTCGTCGCTTTTATTTTTAAAACTTCTCTGTCTTTCTTATTAACATTCAGCATTTGTCGAGCAGACTTTCATTGATTGTATATTAATCAAATATTTTTTTTAAACTGTTAAATCTAGATCAGCTTTTTTAACTTATTAATCTTTTTTTTATTGAAGTGTCTAAATTTTATCCGATTAATCATTTCAAATTTTAATTCTCATACAATTTCACTAAAAGTTTTAAAACGAGTGCAGCTTTGTATCAAATGAATATAGATCAATTTCTCACATTCATATAATATCTATCCTCTATTATATCAAATATTGATACGATCAAAAATCGATCGTGATTTATTTTTCTTCATTTAATTATAAAACTGACAATAAAGGATGTCTAAAGTGAACACATCACTGGGTGCAACTTATTACTCCATTTATGCAGAACTATTTATTGCTTCTTAGGATAATTACCCTAAGACATTTTACTGTCTCACTGTATTTTCCTTGAAAGGGTGATATAGATGTCCATAGGACCCCACAGTCGCTTCGTTCACTTTAAAATTAAACCATTCCCTTCTTTTCAGAAAGTAATGTTTACAAAAAAATTGCCAGATTAAAATTATGCCAATTTTCATTACTTTAGATTTCGGACAGACATGCCTTAACATCCAAATCATCCATAATTTAACGCGGAATTTAAAATAATCCATAAGAGGCTTGGCCGCATTATTCTTATTTTTATATTTAAAAAAAAAAATGAAAAAGGGAGAGAATAAAACCCGAGTTTGTTTGGCCATTGACCGCCTTAGGATTGCCCTTTGTGAATCTATTCGTCGCTGAGGGTAGACCATGAATTGGCTTGAACCCAATCAAAAGCAATTGGTCCGAGGAAAGCATCAGGGATGCCAAAGGAACTCACCACCGAAAGTGCGTGAGGCCTTAATTCACTACACAGTTTCACGGCTTCTTTCCGGGCAGCAGCTGCATTTTCAAGAGACAGGTAGCCATAGCGGAGGAAGGTCGCATCTTCTTCCACGCTGATCAAGGCATACATGGACCTGAGTAGTCCCACTACATCCTGCAAAAGAATTACGACTTGACGAAACAGTTTATGAACATAAAATGAAGTGCAATTAGAAAGAGGAGCCATTTTTATTGCTTTAATCATGTTTAAATCAAACGTTTTGCTTTTAAGTTTTATCATAAATATACCTTTAATGGGCCGTTTGAAAGAGCCATCTCGTCATCCACAAATATTTGCAATATAGTACGTTCGACAAAGGCCTTTGCCAATTCGCCAGCAAGTTGATAGCTCTGGTGCAATCAGGAAAAGCTCAGGATGGTTAGAAAATAATGAAACATATGAGCATGAGGGTGCCAACTAGCATATAATTGGTTAAGTATTTTGGAAGTTGTTGCCAAGTCTTGAATTCTCAGTCCACTTTTACTGAGATGTGAGTTATCGAGAGAGAGAGAAAAAAAAAAGTAGTGCTGAAAACACACCAGGAGCATTGCATTCTCGGTACTTTCACCCTGAGCTTGATAGTGTGAAATTTCACTAGCATAACGACTCAACAAGTCTCTCTCTCTCAAGCGGAACAGGTCCAGCTGAAAATTTGAAATGGACAAAGAGAACATCTTGATTTAACAGAAAGGATAGAAAAAAGTAGCTAACTTGTTACCTGGAACTTGATGGATCTAAGCGTGCAACTAGTTAGATTAGCTGGAATAACTGGGCGAGGATCATTCAGGTGTTTCAACCCCAAAGCTTCAAGTAGACTCTTCCTCTTACGAGCTGCAATGTATTCTGAAAGAAGTGCTTTGCTAACCTGGTCCAATATCCCAGTCTTACTAGAATGCATTTGCTCAAAATTAAATGTTGTCAATAAAATAAATGCACGGCACCTGTTGCATCAGTACATTGTTATCTCCCTCAAAGGTAGATTGCACATCAAATTCACCTTTTAAAATACCAATACGATTCTCTGTTTTCAGTCCTTGCCCACCACAGGCTTCGCGACACTCCTGACAGGATCAATAACATCTAAATTAGCGGAAAGCATGACAGAAGAAATGGAACTGCAGATCAGGAACATGAACCTGGAGGACTCTCATATTGTGCCATGTAAGCGTAGCTTTGAGGGCACTGGAGTATATATGAATACTTTTGTTTGTCTCTGGCGTTCTTTTAATGTATAATAGTTTCAAATAATTGGCTGCAGAGCTCATGGCACAACTGACAGGAGAGGAGAACACAATGAAGGATACAATTTGTTTATTTCAATTTCCTCAGTAATTATATATGGCCGATCTCTGCAAAATTTGACAACCAAAATAGTTAAAGCAAATTACGTCTTTGCAATTAAAGAGAGGAGACGCCATTGATGAGCAGGATAGTCCAGCAACAGAACTTCAGGGCCATCCGCAGTGATAGAAAAAGCTCTCCTTGTCAAAGCATATCTTACAGCAATTGCTAAACCAACCTAGTAACATTTGGAAGACAAAAATTGCTCACCCTTATATATATATATATATATATATAGAAGATGATAAACATCAATAGCATATGAAAGACACCTTTGATATATAAACTGAATTAGCTGCAATATTCACACGCCCAGAAGTCAGCGGAGATAGAAAAGCTGCAAATCTCTGCAATATCAATGTCAACCATTTAATACCAATATCATCCATCTATTCAAGAAATAAACTAAAGAAAGGTGCTTTGCATAGTTCAAAATATGAAGAAAATATGATTGTCAAAGCTGTTTTTCTAACCTGATCTGGGTCTTTTATAGAGCTCACATATTGCCCATCAGGCAAAACATCACCCACAGAGTTTAACAAGTTTTCCCGAGGTACTCTAAGATTATCAAACCTTCAAGAAAAGAAAATGACATTAACTAGCAATTCAAAAGCTGATCAACACTCATCAATTAAATTTCTGCCCTCACCAGATCCTGCCATTATCAACACCATTCAAGCCTATCTTGTGTCCGCAATCAGCTATACGAACATTGGGGCATACATTTCCATCTGCATCTCGAATTTGTGCTATAAAAGCATGAACCCCTTGGTTGGTTCCATTTACAAGGAGCTGAGAGAATATTATTGTGTGTGTTGCATGCTATACATGAAAGGTTAAAATGTCAACACTTGATGGAACTATGAATACTTTTTTTTCAAGCATAAGAAAAAATTATTATCTACCATAAAAAAATGGCACTGATTCTTTTCTTACATTAGCAGCTCCTCCTATCCAATATTTCTGAGCTGACTCACATGGAGTGTTGATGATAAATTCACAAGTATTTGTGTCATAAGTGGCAATTGTCTCAATCCCTCTAACCTAGAAAGTTAAATAACTCAGGTTTTAAAGACAACAAACTATAATGAACATATACTGTTGTTAACAAACTGATTGAGTTTTAGATACGTCATACATTACTTCCATGCCCCAACTCAGTCATTGCAAAACAACCCATAACTTCATATTTCTCAGTAGCCTTGAGCCATTTGTCATGATGGCGCTTAGTGCCAGTAAATTTGATTGCTCCTCCCCTGCAATACATGGAAAATGGGTAAGGAAAAAGGAACTACTTGTTCAGAAGTGCAGATGAGATGATAGCAACAAAATTAGCCATATGTCCCAGCAAGAAAACAATTGCCACAAATACCATATCTAAAAGTACTAGGATGACAACTAATACCAACAGTTTAACAAGTCCACTCATGTTATGTACAGCAGCCAAAAGAGAGCAAGTGTAACAAACATCCATTTAATTGGTAATCAAAGCAAGTAACTTGTTTTGAGTTAGAGTAAATGGTCATCAGGTGGTCCAGCATCGTTTTGCATCTCTTCTTCAAAGTTTGAATAAATAAATCTTATTATATTTATTTGTATATCTTTGATCAACAAAGAAGAGCAAAATTACACTTTTTAAAGTCATATTCAGTGTTTACATGTTCTAAATAGGTCAGACTAATTTCAATACTACTGTAGCAGTCTCGAGAAATAAGCTTGGTTAATTTGATTTGAATAGAAAGGAGATCCTAAAAGGAAAGATCCATAAAAGAAGGGAAGAAAAGATGTTACTGATTAAGCTAATGGTTAAAGATATTGGCATTCTTCATTTCTATCCATTGCTCAGCAATGCTGGAAAGCTCTCCCTGAAGATCTGTTCCATCATCTGTTGGGACTGCAGCTTCTCCAAATGGGTATTCACTATCTTCATTTGATGTCTTGGACATCTTCTACTTCGTGTATGCAGTTGGATCAATGTTGAGTGGTGAGGGAGGGGGGTGAACAGGCATCAACTGAATTTCTTACTCATGTCTACAATCGAGTTAGTATAGAGCAAAATATGTCAAAATAAAGACATGAATTGCTTACTTGTAAACATTGAAACATAAGCAACGCTCACACTGACTGAATTGTTTACTTGTGTCTACAATCGAGTTAGTATAGAGCAGAATATATCAAAATATAAACATGAAACACAAGCAATGCTAACATTTAGTCTTTATGTGGTTCAACCCCCTCGGTTTTACTCCATAACTTATGACTCGAAGTGAATCACTCTTGAAATCCCTTTATACTTTCTTCTTCTTGGAGGTCTTTTAAAGGTAGAGAAAACTCTTACAATCTTTCTTACAAACAAGAACAAGTAAATAAACAACGAATATAATATGAATGGATTAAAGAAATACTACAAGATTAGAGCTCTACTTTTGACTTTGCTTTCATGTGGTTTCTTTCTTTCATTTGTGTGTACTTGCTACTAAAAACTCCTTTTGTTTCCGTTTTGTAGACTTCTTGTTCTAAAGAACTACGTATTGTTTAGCCTATAAGTCAATTGCATCTATCTTTAGTCGATTGTCTAGCTCCTCAGCAATTGGAAACCCGTACTCAAAAGAGTCATACACAAGAACAAGTGACATTCCGATCCTCTCCTTGCTTATCCTCCTCAAGGATGAAATTTTTGAAACTAGGAAGAAGGATGGATGAGGTTGCTGCTGAGGATGGTCTTTTGAAACTACAATGATATCCCTGCTTCTTGTCTACAACATATCATGTTTGCATTATTTAGCAACAATTTTCCTCGAGGGCCACAGTATAGCAGAATTTTGTAAGTGAACTCTTGAGGCCTTTAATTAGTGTAAGGGAAAAGGTAAAGATATTGAGATTGTTAATTTTGACTTTAGGAAGGTATTCAACGATATAAATTGGCCGACATTGGAAGATGTCCTCTCTTTGCAGGGTTTTCCTTCACATTAAATTTTTTAGATTGTGTCGTAATGGATATATGCCCATGATAAGTTAACCTTGTCGTGGTCGGTCCCAAATCCGGATAAAGGAGGAGGGTTACGTTAGGTTGTCAGTCAGTGTTACAACAACAACAACAACAAAGCCTTATCCCACTAGGTGGGGTCGGCTATATGGATCCTTCTACGCCATTGGACTCTATCCCCTACTATATCATCATCTATATTTAAATAAATTTGCTTTCCTTCAATAGATGCAACACCAACTTTTTCTCTAATGCTCATTTTCTTATTTCATCATCCGTATGTCCAAGACATCACCTTAATATCTTCATCGCATCTCTTTTGCTCATATGCTCAGTCGTAATTTCAACATTCTCATATCCACATAACATAGGTCAATCGCCGTTTTGTAGAACTTCCCTTTAAGTTTTAGAGGCACTTTACGATCACATAAAATACCGATGCTTTCTCCATTTCAACCATCCGCTTGTATTCTACATAAGACATCTTCTTCAATCCCTCATTATCTTGCAGAAATGATCCTAAATATTTAAAGCTCGATTCAGAATGACTCATCATCTCTATCTTAACACTTGTCTCATTCGTCTAATATTGCTAAATTTAAATTCCATATCTCGTCTTTCCTCTACTTAAGCTTAAAACCTTCACTTAGTGTTTTCCAAGATTCTAGTTTAACATTTACTCCTTCACGTGTCTCATCTACTAAACAATAATATCAAACAACAACGCAGCGGTAATGTGTCTTGAATGTGTCAGTGAGTTCGCCCACGTGATTAGTGTAAAAGATAGGGACTTAAAGGCGATCCTTGATGTAACCTATCTTTATTGGAAATGCTTGATTAATCCACCGTCTTTTCCGTCGTTATTTCTTATACATATCTTCAATTAGTTCAATATATGTTACATTAACCTTCTTTTCTAAAATTCTCCATATTATTTCTCTTGGAACTCTATCATAAGCTTTTCAAATCGATGAATACCATGTGTAGATCCTCGCTTTTGCTCTTCATACTTTTCAATTAGTTGCGAGAAGCTGTATCGCTTACCTTCTGGCATGAATCAATTGATTTTCGAGAACCGTGTCTCCTTTTCTATTATTTTTTCCCAAAGTTTAGGTACTTATTTAGTTTAATACTTATAGTTTCAAAGTTTGTATGTCTCCCTTATTCTTATATAAGGGAATTAGGACATTTCTCATCAGCATCCTTTTGTTTTCAATATCATTAAATAATTTTGTAAGCCATTCCATTACCTTGTTTCCTAGACATTTCCATCTATCGGAATATCCTGTCAGCTTTTCCATTTGCATTCCATTTAAAGCTTGTTTACGAAATTTGAATTCTCGATAAAAATTTAAATTTATATATTGACCTACTTAAATTACCTAAATTAAGTTGGTCTCTAAACTTCATTAAAAGTTGATAAAAATATCTCTTCCATCGCTCTTTTATTTCTCATTTACTAGTACTTATCTGCATTCATCTTTAATACATCTTATTTGATTAAAATCTTTTGTCTTCTCTCTCACTTTAGCTATTACTATAAATGTTCTTTCCCTTCTTTTGTATCTAATTTTCGATATAATCGTCAAAGTTTGATCTTAGCTTTCTTAACGCTTAGCTTTCTCGTTATTTTTTAAATTTTCCTCATTTTTACAAATATTTAATTTCTTATATGCTATTCGTTTTCCTTCGACTTTTTCTTGCACTTTCTTTTTTAAGATTCTTTACTTGGTAGTGCGTATCTCTGACTCGTACACTCTTAGCTATCTATTTTCATTTTGATACCATTTTATCCCACACATTAGGTCGCGTAGATATGTCATCTCATCCTTTCTTCTTTGAATATATTTAGTTTCATCCTTTACTTCACCACTTGTTCTAGTGTATATTTTCCTTCTATTAATACTATATTTGAGGCGTATATCCAATACTACTTTATGTTGAGTAGTTAAACTTTCTCGACAATCTTCCTGATCTTTCTATCTCTTCTTCCTAACCATGAAAGTCGATTTGTGACTTATTATTTCACTTCGGCATGACTAAGTGTTCTTCTCTTTCTTAAAAATGTATTAGCTAGATATAAGATCGTATGCTATCGCATTCAATATAGTTTACCTTCTTCTTTTCTTGTTAAACCCATTACGCACTCGTATTCGTTTTTTCACTCACATTGCCATTTAAATCACCTCTATTAAAATCATCTCAGTTTGATGGAATATTTGTAATACTCCAAGTCCTCCCCCAAACCTTAATTTGGTATTTTCATCTAATCTCTATTTGAGGTGCATATACTAATTACGTTTATAGTTTTTTCCACTCTTATTTTGAGCTATATTTTATCTCCTTTCTAATTACTCCTACAACCGTCATCTTTAACGAACTATCAACAATAATACACTCCGTTTCTTGTTTACTCTTCTCTGTACCATAACTTAAAACTCGAGTTCTCTATCTTTTGCCTTCATCGACCCATTTTGTCTCTTGTAGACATACAATATTAATTTTCTTCTAATCATCGTATCTTATCTCCATCTCCGTTGTTTTAAATGAGGTTTTCATGTTTAGTCACAAATCTTAGACTACTAGTTTTACATAATATCTATTCTTACCTAACCTACGTGTGAGAACTCTTGTTTATTTAACACTACACCCTGTTCACGATGTAATGTCTAGATTGCGCGGACCGCAACGCGTGAACTCTAGCATATTTTCACTACACCGAGTTACGAAAATGTAGCGGTCGCCGAGACATTATAGCGATCCGCTTTCCGAAACCTAACCTGATTAAGACAATTTCATACATCAACATTTCGCTTCGCTTAACGCTGGCCTAATAACCTAACGCAACCCTCCTCCTTTATCCGGGCTTGGGACCGGCCACGACAAGGTTAACTTATCATGGGCGGAGTTGTTGTCAGTCAGTGTTAAACTAAAGTAAATGTTCAATGAATGGATCAATTAAACTATTGTGTTAATGCTAGGTTGTTCCCCAGAAGGAACGCGTTACAGGGTTCGACTATAACATCTCGACAAGGACCGCTACATTTCCATAACTCGGGTGTAGTGAAAAATATACAAAAGTTCGCGTTGTAAGGTCCGAATGCAACGTATCTGCAAGGACCGCTACATTTCCATGAGAACTTGCGTGTAGTGTTAAATAAGCAAGAATTCTCACATCATAGGTTGGGTAAGAACAAATATTATAAAAAAACTAATAGTCTAAAATTTGGTACATGGAACATAGGAACCCTCACTGGTAAAACAATGAAGATAGTAAATACGATGATTAGAAGGAAAATTAATATTGTATGTGTACAAGAGACAAAATGAGTAGGTAAGAAGGTAAAGATGATAGAGAACTCAGATTTTAAGTTATGGTATATAGGAATGAGTAAAACAAGAAATGGAATAGGTATTATTGTAGATAGTTCATTAAAGGATGAAGTTGTAAGAGTAATTAGAAAGGGGATAGAATTATAACTCTCAAAATAGTAGTGGAGAAAGAAACTATGAACGTAATTAGTGTATATGCACCTCAAATAAGATTATATGAAAATACCAAATTAAGGTTTTGGGATGACTTGGATGAAGTTTTACAAAATATTTCGTCAAATGAGATGATTTTAATAGGAGGCGATTTAAATGGATATGTCGGAGTGAAAAATGACGAATATAAGAGAGTGCATGAGGGTTATGAGTTTGAAATAAGAAATGAAGAAGGTAAAACTATATTGGATTTTGCAATAACATATGATCTTATACTAGCTAATATATTTTTTAAGAAAAGAGAAGAACACTTGGTCACGTTCAAAAGTGAAAATAATAAATCATAAATTAACTTTCTTATGGTTAGGAAGAGAGATAGAAAGATTTATAAAGATTGTAAGGTCATTCTTGGAGAAAGCTTAACTACTCGACATAGGTTAGTAATATTAGATATACGCCTCAAATATAATATTAATAAAAGAAAAATATACACGACTCCTAGAATTAAGTGGTGGAAGTTAAAAGATGAGAAATTAAATATATTCAAAGAGAAGGTAGGAGTATAAGTATTAGATGAAATATACAGTGATTCTAATACGACATGAGATAAGATGGTATCAAAGTTGAAAATAATAGCCAAGAGTGTACTCGGTGAGTTAAAGGGACATGCACCACCAAGTAAAGAATCTTGGTGGTGGAATGAGAAAGTGCAAGAGAAAGTCAAGGAAAAACGAACAGCATATAAGAAATTATATATTTGTAAAAATGAGGAAAATTTGAAAAAAAAAAAAATATATACAATAGCCAAGAAAGAAGTTAAGAAAGCAATAAATGAAGCTAAGACTGAAACTTTTGAACGGATATATCAAAAATTAGATACAAAAGAAGGAGAAAAAAACATTTATAGAATAGCTAAAGTGAGAGAGAGGAAGATAAAAGATCTTAATCAAGTAAGATATATTAAAGATGAATACAATAGGGTAATAGTAAATGATGAAGAAATAAAAAAACAGTGGAAAAGATATTTTCATCAACTTTTTAATGAAGGTTTAGGAGACCAACTTAATTTAGGTAATTTAAGTAGGTCAAATGAGTATAGAAATTTAAATTTTTATCATAGAATTCAAATTTCAGAAGTAGAACAAGCTATAAATGGAATGCAAAATGGAAAAGTCATTGGACCAGATGATATTCCGATAGAGGTATGGGAGTGTCTAGGGAAATAAGGTATTGAATGACTTACAAAATTATTTAACATGATATTGAAAACAAAAAGGATGTCTGATCAATGAAGGGTAAGTATCCTAATTCCCTTATATAAAAATAAGGGAGACATACAAACTTGTGAAAACTATAAGGGTATTAAACTAATGAGTCATACTATGAAACTTTGGAAAAGAGTAATAGAAAAAAAGATTAAGGAAGGAGACCACGGTCCTCGAAAATTAATTTGGATTCATGCCAAGAAGGTCGACAATAGAAGTTATACATCTTCTCAAACAACTAATTGAAAAGTATAGAGAGCAAAAACAGGATCTTCATATGGTATTTATTGATTTAGAAAAAACTTATGATAGAGTTTCAAGAGAAATTATATAGAGAATTTTAGAAAAAAGAGGGTTTAGTATAACATATGTTGAACTAATTAAGGATATGTATGAGAAAGTAACGACCAGAGTGAATACTTCAGGCAGATTAACTGAAGCATTTCCAATAAAGATAGGCTTACATCAAGGATCAACTTTAAATCCATATCTTTTTACACTAATCATGGACGAACTCACTGGACACATTCAAGACACAGTACCGTGGTGAATGTTGTTTGTAGATGATATTATTTTGGTAGATGAGACACGTGAATGAGTAAATGCTAAACTAGAATCTTGGTGGAAAATATTAGAAGTGAAAGGTTTTAGGCTTAGTAGAGTAAAGACAGAATATATGGAATTTAAGTTTAGCAATATTAGATGTAATGAAACAAGTGTTAAGATAGGAGATGACGAGTTGTCTGGAACTGAGAGCTTTAAATATTTAGGATCATTTTTGCAAGATAATGGATGGATTGAGAGATGTCTTATATAGAATACAAACAGGATGGTTGAAATGAAGGAAAGCGTCGGGTGTTTTATGTGATCGTAAAGTGTCTTTAAAAGTTAAAGAGAAGTTCTACAAAACGGCAATTAGACCTGCTATGTTATATGACGCTGAATGTTGGCCTACAACTCGAGCACATGAGCAAAAGATGAGAGTTGCAGAGATGAGGATGTTAAGGTGGATGTGTGGACATACGAGGATGGACAGAATAAGAAATGAAAGCATTAGAGAAAAAGTCGGTGTTGCATCTATTAAAGGAAAGCTCCGAGAGATACGTTTAAGGTGATACGAACATATACTTAGACGACCAATAAATGTTCCAGTTAGGCGATGTGAAACAATGACAAATATACACATCTAACGAGGAAGAGGAAGACCAAAAAAGACTTGGTTAGCAACAATAAAACAAGATAAATTTTATTTAAATATAGATGATGATATAGTAAGTGATAGAGTTTAATAGCGTAGAAGGATCCATATAGTCGACCCCACCTAGTGGGATAAAGCTTTGTTGTTGTAGTATGTCATTATGGATATAGTTTATATTTCTCATAGAATTGTCATCATTAATATCGTGGTGGGTCTTTAGTTTTAATAATTTGAGTTGGGCCTGTCGGGGCCCAACTCCACCAAATGATTTAAGCAGATTGGGTTGAAATTTTATCAATCCATCATCCGATGAGCTTAAACGGATTAATCCGTGCGGATTGCGGGTCAAGACTGGCTGGCCTACAATGGGCTTGGGTTGACCCACGGGTTGAGAAAGTTAAAAACCCTTCTCTCTCTCGTAAAACATTAATAGTTTGTCTATGCATTTATGGTATTAAGCGAACTTAATTGAATTTATTATACTCAACTAATAGGAGAAAGCAATATCTCCAATTGAACTCTTATTTCTTCCAAATGGAATTACTTTGGTTATGTGCAAGTGACACTTCAAGATAATATTTTTAGAGAAAGTGACTGAGTAAATTTAGAGTTTTTTTTTAAATTTTTTTTGTACCTCATGGACTGGCCCGCCTAATCCAGCTTGGGTTGGATTGGAGATTTCTCAACCCACCGAGATGGCGGACCGACCCGCCTCTCCCCGTTAAATATTGCATTTATTGTTGGTGTAATTAGCCCAGGTCATGATTGACCAGACTCGAGTTTGACTCGAGTAGTGTTTTGATGTTTGACATGGAGGTTTGACATTAATGTTTGACATTGATGTCTGATAATATTTTGGGAAGATTGTTGGTGCAATCGACCCGGATCAGGATTGACCGGACTCGAGTTTGACTCGAGGGAGATTTTGATGGTTGACTAGGGTTGATCATGTGATGAAGAAAGTCCAAGTCATGGGTACTTGGCATGGGAAGTCCAAGTGGGACACTTGGAATTTGGGAAAGTCCAAGTCTTGTGTACTTAGCATGGAAAGTCCAACATGAGTTGGCATGGAAAGTCCAAGAGGATAGTCTTGGCTACGTAAGTCCAAGGGTGTAGTCTTGGCGGTGAAAGTCCAAGCTTGAGTCTTGGCAATTGGAAAGTCCAAGGGGTTTGATATTGACGGCGTAAAGTCCAAGGGTGGAGTCTTGGCAGCATAAGTCCAATGGTTGGCGGCGTAAAGTCCAAGCGAAGTCTTAGCAGCGTAAGTTCAATGTGCCTTGGCGGTATAGATCAACTTAGCATGACATAGCCGATGAAAGCACCTGAAGGCTAGCGTATAAATGAACAAGTCATAGATGACTTGGAGGGATCCGATAGGTGTAAGGTTGATGGAGGTGGCTAGAAGGCTTAGGTCTAGGCTAAGGGTGGTCTAGCAAGCATGGGGGCACCATACTTGAGGTTAAAATCTCATGTTTGAGGTTGACAGTCGATTGACATTATGGCCGGTTCGACTGCTGAGAGTCGACTAGTGCTCGACTGCCGTTTAGAAGTGAAAAAGCCACAGCGATCGGCTTGCTTGTTGGCCGCGACGCGAGCGCTCGTCCGTGGCCGCGCCGATCGGCTTCGATGTTGGCGATCGGTCGGTGATGAATCCGTTAGGAATTTTTCTAGCGTGGAGCAGTCGTTGTCTCCGGCAAGCAGTGTTAGCGATCGGTGATGAGAGTCCCGTTGGAATTTTCCGGCGTGGAATGGCCGTTGTCTCGCGGCAGCGATGTTAGCGATCGTTGGTGCCTTATGGCGATCATTGCGGTCGGCCAGCGAGTTAAAGGGAGTTGTTCGTGGAGATTAAATGATGGTTCTTGGATCGATTCTTGAGGAGTTTGAGGCGATTTATTCTGCAAATCGGGGTCTCAGTCGCGATTAAGCAACCCAAGCAAAACGATCAAGTTAGCGATTGTAAAGTGTTCTTTACTTGTATTTGTGTAGTTTACTTGTATTAACTTGTATTTGTGTTCATTACATTTTTAATACATTGTACGAGGTTTCTCCACCTCCGACTTGTTGTCGAGAAGGAGTTTATTTGATTAGCGGTGTTGTACGCATTGCTATAGCTTGTTTGAGCTCGATCCGTGGAGTAGAAACCATTCGGTTCCGAACCACGTTATATCCTTGTGTTGTGATCGTGTTTGTGTGTTTGTATTGTATTATTTCTATTTCCGCTACGTATAACACATTTTGTAACAAGCACGATCGAGATCCATCGCAAACGACGAACACACTATTCACCCCCCCCCCTCTAGCGGTCACGACGGTCCCTACAATTGGTATCAGAGCGAGGTCGCTCTTCATTTGGACTAACCGCCAATAGAGCACCACTAGAGGTTGAAGAGATGGATTTTCAAGAACAACAAGAATGGGATATCAACACGCCGGTCTCATGTGCGCTATATGGACGAGAAGACTTCAATTAATGGAAGATTAGAATTGAAGACTTCATCATGATGAGAGATTTTGAAGAATAGTCCATTTTGATGGAAGGATTCGAATATCCAAGAGGACCAAAGGGAGAATTCCTCAAGAGGAAGAGATGGAGTGAGGAACAACTCCAAAGATTCGAGAAAAACAAAAAGGTAGCAAAATTTATTATTGATTTGATTTCTAATGACATTTTGTGTAGCTTAGGTGAACACATGGATGGCAAGGAGCTATGGAGCCAAGTGGCAAGACTCCATGAGGATCTCAAAGAACAAGAATGCTCGGCTCAATCGGAGGAGACCGAGGAAGCAAGCACATCATCCTCACAAGCAAGTGAGGATTCGGAAGTTGATAGAGAATCAACATTCGAGAAGGAAGAAGAGGTGGAAGAAGCCTCCACCTTTAAGATTGATGGGGAGGAGATATCATCTTCCATGCCGAAGCAAGAAGAAGAGCCTTCAACATCCGGTCAAGATGAAAAAGCTCAAAATTCGACTGCCATTGACCTAGGTAATTCAAGCAATGTAGGATTAAATAAAAATCATATAATTTGCTTTGAGTGTAAGGAAGCCGGACATTACAAGAGTAAGTGCGCAAAGAATATTAAGAAAGCTCCACCGGTGCCAAAGGTCAAAGAGACTGGAGCCTCAACCATCAAAAGCAAGGAGCACATTATATGCTTCAAATGTAATCAAAGAGGGCATTATAGGAGTCAATGCTCTAGGGGGAGCAAGAAGGTCAAAGAAGGAGCATCACAAGTAGGGGAAGCCTCTAAGACAAACCCTAAGGTAAAATTTATAATGCACCTTCTAAATTTTATGGTAAAAAGCATGCTAGAAATAATGTTAGCAATCTTGCTATTTATCATAAAGAGCATGTTATAAATAGTAGATACTATTGTTTAGGAGCTAAAAATGTCCACATTACAAATAAGGAGAAATTTGGGACTAATGTCCCTAAAAAAACCTTACTTAGGGAATCTATTAAGAAAATAGAAGATCACCTAGGTTTTAACCCTAAATGGATGAGGCATATGCCTAGAAAAAATAATGTCCAAAGAATATATGCAAAATCAAAAATTTGACAATTAGAATTGGAAAACTAAGCCTTGAGGTCAAGGCTTGAGAAATTAAAGAAGACCCTTACAAAAATACAAAATTCAATTAAATGGTCAAACAGTCAGAACCATCCAAGGGCAAGCTTAAGCCCAAAAAGGCCTACCACAATGTTCCATTTGATTATGAAACTCAAGTTAGGTCTAGGAAGACTAAGGTTACTAGGGAAGCCATCCCTAAGGGCAACCAAGGTATGTGCCTAGTGGCTAGGGTTTCGAAGAAACCTAGAGAAGTCACTAAGAAGGTTACAAGGGAAGTTACCCCTAGAGTTAACCTAGACAAGACCAAGATGACCAAGGCCAACAAGCCTATAAGGGTCATTAGGAGGGTTTCTAGGGAAGTTATCCCTAGCAAATACCTAGTAAACCCAAGGAGCTCCAATAGGTATTGGGTTCCTAGGAGCGTGATCGATTCACGCTAAATGGGTTTAGGTGTGCTAACCTTGAATGGATGGGTAGTTAACCTAACCATGGTAAAGGTGACACTTTAGTTTATTTTCAAGGTTATGGATACCTTGGAAATAGATTTGAATTATGATCCTAAAAGAGTTTAGAATGTGGCAATATATTTTTGGGATTATGAAAAATCAATTAAATTAGCACAATTGAGGTTTAGAAGTTGTAGTGTGTCATTTTGGGTTTTTGACACACTTGGGAGATAATTGACAATATGGTAAAATGGACTTAACAATAACAAATGACAATTAATATTAAAACTTAGGTATTATATACCTATATCTTTTATGTGTCATGTCTTGATTGTCATATAATATGTCATGACATCATGTTTATTTTTATCATTTATATGTCATGATCATACTTAGGTTAGATTTTTATGTCATGTGTATTTGAATTTATTTTTATGTCATGACATCATGATTATGAGCACATATTTACTTATATCATCATTAATGTCATAATCATTCATGCATTAATAAAAATTGAGTTAAGGATATTGGCATGACTTGAAGTCCCATGTATAAAGGAATCAAGTAGTGTTGCCCTAGAAAATGCATAAAACCCTAGATTAGGATGAACAAAACTTATATCTCACAATCACATCGACTTGTATGTGTATTGATATACTCTAGATACATGTGAGATGCTAGAATATGAGTTAAGTTCAAGGTGCATAGTTTTTGCATCTAGATGAACTAAAACTCATTTATATCATGTGGTGGATCATTGGGAAAACTTATGTTCAAGTCATGTACATTAAGCCTAAAGAATATGATCCAATATAAGTTTTCAAAATCATTTTAAAATCCTTTTAGAAAACCTTGGCGAAGTCTATCTTTTGATAGCAATCACCATTGATGAAGTTGATACAAAGTGAGCTAAAACATTGAAGTTTTTCTTCACTTTTGAACTTTGTATCAATTTCACTATTTTATGGGTAAAATATTTTTCAAACATTTTTCACCCATTGTATTGGTCATAAGTATTATACGTATGAAGTTTCATGATTTTTCAAATTACATATAATTATTTATGTATTTCTGAAATTCGTTTCTGATATATGAAATTCGAAAATTTCAGTTATCAGTCGACTGCCATGGATGACAATCGACTGATGTGAACGGAAGTCGACTGGTATCTGAAAGAGTCGACTGCCAATGCTGATTCGGGAAAACAAGGTATGTTTAGGCCATTTTCAGCTATGGTAAGGTTTTCTACCCACTCTTGACCCTAAGATATGCTTTGGGAAGCATTATAAAGGGTGAAAATCCATTGGATATAGATTAGGAGAGTTGTTAGGATGATGTATCAAATTTAAGGTGTGGGAAAGTTCAATGTTGAACTTTTAACCTTATCTTCGATGGTTTAGAGTTCCTATTGGCTTAGAGACTTCCCAAGGACATTGTTGATGCAATGGTCAAGGGGAAGCAAGTCTTTAGGGGGAGGTATCCATCATAGGATGATGGATATTATTTTTTCTCATGAGGGGGAGAATTTTGAGAAATGAGAATTTCAAATACCGAATTTGGAAATTGGGAGAGTTTGTAGGATTATCTCTCTTGAGTGATATGAGACTTATCACTAAAAAGATTATAGGCATCCTAGAGGTTTTTGGACCAAGAGGAGATTGTAAGATTTCATTGGGATATGAGACATTGACCTCCTTAGGGAGAACCTTTTTGATGTATGTCAAAAAGGGGAGAATTATTGGGAGAATTTATGAAATTATCAATTTGGGAAAATTGGTAAGGAATTTGAGTTACGGGCCTAACTCAAGGGTGTTTTTGTCAAATATCAAAAAGGGGGAGATTGTTGGTGCAATCGGCCCAGGTCATGATTGACCAGACTCGAGTTTGACTCGAATAGTATTTTGATGTTTGACATGGAGGTTTGACATTGATGTTTGACATTGATGTCTGATAATGTTTTGGGGAGATTGTTGGTGCAATCGACCCGGGTCATGATTGACCGGACTCGAGTTTGACTCGAGGGAGATTTTGATGGTTGACTAGGGTTAACCATGTGATGAAGAAAGTCCAAGTCATGGGTACTTGGCATGGGAAGTCCAAGTGGGACACTTGGCATTTGGAAAAATCCAAGTCTTGTATACTTGGCATGGAAAGTCCAAGGGGGTAGTCTTGGTCACGTAAGTGTAGTCTTGGCGGTGAAAGTCCAAGCTTGAGTCTTGGCAATTAGAAAGTCCAAGGGGTTTGATATTGACGGCGTAAAGTCCAAGGGTGGAGTCTTGGCAGCATAAGTCCAATGATTGGCGGCGTAAAGTCCAAGCGAAGTCTTGGCACCGTAAGTCCAATGTGTTTTGGCGGTATAGATCAACCTAGCATGACATAGCCGATGGAAGCACCTGAAGGCTAGCGTGTAAAATACCACAGAAAAAAAAATAATAATAAAATAAAATAAATGTTGGGTAATTAGGAGAATACCCTAAGAAATTTTCCAAGAATTTTTAAGAATTTTCTGGACTCGAATGGAGATTTCTAAGACCCTTTTTGCTTAGAGGGAGTTAAAGGCCTTAACGGGTCTGAAATTCGACCCGTTTATCTACCACCCGACTCGTTAAACCTTTAACGCCGTCGTTTCTCCTTTTTCCGTTCTTCGCCGACTCCGCCGTCAACATTTCCTTCAGTGCGGCGTTCACGCGCCTGGCTCGACGATCGTCGCCGACTCATCGCCCGATCTTTGTCTTTCGAGCCCCTCTCCTTCGTTTCTTCTCCGTCGCACGACTCTCCCCTCCTCACGCAGTTCTTCTCCTTCCGACGCGCCGCGCGGTCGGTGCCTTCTCCTACTTCCTTGCGGTCTCTTTCTTCCCTTCTTTGCGGCGACGACCCGATAGTACCCGCTGTGGCGCGGTCAGTCGGAGCGGGCGCGAGGTCGTGAGGTTGGGTCAGCGGCAGCAGCGGTGTCTGATCGAGTAATGACTTCTTGCTTGGCCGAAGTAGCGATGTCTCTCTCGATGCCAGAAGGAATTCTTGTGCGATTTGGGGTAGTTGATTTTGAGTCGTTTGAGCGGGGTTCAGAGCGAGAAGCGCAATGTTTCTGGTCGGATTATTGGGGATTATTCTTTGCCATTGAGGTTTCGATTTACGTAAGCAAAATCGGTTCGCCTCTTTTGTCTTTGTGAATTGATTTGATTCATTGGATGGACAAGGAGTTGAGAGCTTAATGAGGTGTTGATTAGGTTTTGGGCAGTGGTTTCCGGTGAACAGGGGTAGCGGGATTAATTGCCGGTTTTGTGGAGTTGCTGTCGGTGAGGATTAATTGCTGGTGAAGCTTCAATTTCTAGTAAGCAAGATCAATTCCCTTTTGTTCAGTGAATTCCATTCGGTGGAGATGGCTATGGGTTTGGTTGTGAAGTGTTGAACGGGATGTGTTGTTGTATTGGCTATGAGCGAGAGGAGAGGATGTGTGTGGCCTGTCCCGGTGAATAAAATAGGTAGGGATGGCTGTAAACGGTTGTAGGTTAGCATACTTGTTAACTGAGAATGGTGGATGTTAATTATAGGGTTAATTATAATATAGGGCAGCTGTAAATTTAAGTGTTGTGTTTATGGATTAGATTTATAACTGATTCTGTTAGTGATACTATTATAATAGATTGGGGGTAAAAGGTTAAATCTTTATGAGGTTAACTTTGTTAAGTTGGATATAGAGTTGGATGAGGAAGTTAGCACTTTTGCTAATTGAAATCGATGGGTTTAAATTAAATGGTCAAGTCTGGCTATTTGGGTTTCTAATTCGTATTCGATTAAGGGACGCGAATATAGAAACGGGAGAATAGTGAATTTATATATATATTGTTGTATGCTTGAACATGACCACAATGTTTGAAATGTGCAGGACGTGGATACGAGACGGGTCTGCGGACGTGAGGACTCTAGTACTACGAGCATTTACAGCAAGTGAGTAATTTCCTACCCTGGTCAGGTAAATGTAATTGCATTCAGATTTAGTTATAGATATGAACATGTTAGGTGTTCATATTATCTTGACCCTGCTCTTATTTATCTTATGCTTGATATTTATCGTTGGCTATATTTACTCAAAGGTTGATATCACATTTTCTTTATTATGATTTAGGGTTATAGATGTGATGTAAATAGGCCTAGATGTTTAGTAGGGTGTAGATGTTAGAGTACGGGTGATGACCCAATTTATAAATTGACAAAAAGGTCATCCGTGGGTAGGTAATGCCCTAAATGTAGGAGTTATTCCAATACCCGTATGTTGCATACTTATTTACCATGTGTTGTGTAAATGGTCAGGTGAGTCGTAAATAGGGTGTCACTATGGATCGGTGGTCCTAGTTTGCCATGATCAGTTGAGTACGACTCTCTACATGATAGAGAGTGTACTGATCAAAGAGATATGACTCTCTGTTGAACAGAAAGTCTGTGATAGATATCTGTATGTGGGACAGTACCTTCATGTCATTGCATGCATACTGACGACATCGTCTCGTTTGGGGTTGAGAGAGTTGTCAGTCATCCTGCCTCCCAGGTTACTCCCAGAGGAGTAATTGGTGTGAGGGCAGAGCATTTGTTGTGCTGCACTCTACCATTATAGACGATGGTAGTTGGAGTGCGTGCAGCTGTCCTGTGTGCGTAGCACTCGACCACTCATTAGTAGTGTCAGTCGGAGTGGCCAACAGCAGGGACCCCTGTTGCGTAGCGAGCTCTTTACGCTCATATACTACTTGATCATACTGCCCACTCGGCCACTCTAGAGCAGTGGTTGGTGTGCGTTGGGACAGTTGTCATGTCGTGTCACCTAGGTCACACTGGGGTCGTAGTAGCGAGTAGGGGTGTGCAGGCATGACTATGCATGTTGTATTGTCGTATCATACGGTATTTTGCATATTGCTATATATATATATATATACATACATGCTTGTATATATATATACATGGATGATGGTGATTAGTATACATACAGATACAGTCTATATGTATACTCACTTTGATGATACATTTGTATGTACTATGCTTGTTGCATTTGTTTGTATATATTCATACATGCTATTGTATTTTCTGTATGGTAGTAGACAGGGTACTTGTATACCTGTTAGTTATTCACGGTGATACCCTCGACCCATATCATGATGTAATGTGAGTTAGTATTATTCGTTATACCTTGTGTTGTGGATATATGCCCAGGTTGGATGAGGATAGAGTAGTTGACTGTCAGGTATGTCAACATCGGTTGTTGTTCAGTTTATTTAGTGTATGCATGTATGTGTACTTGTTATGCTGATGTATACCTGTTGTACGAGTAGATTAAACGGTTGAATGACATGTAATATATATATATATATATATAGATATATATATATATATATTTACATGTTCTATCTTATTACCTACTGAGTTTTACTCATCACCACAGACCCTGGGTTTTTCTGTCGCCCAGGTAACAGGTAGAAGTCTTCATGACGACTTGGAGCTGCGCCGACGATCCATCCCATCTCCATTTTCCGAGTCTCCCGAGGAATTCATTTTATGTCTTGGACTTTGATTATGTTATGGACTTGTTTTATTATAGACTTTGTCGTGATGTCGTGGACTTTATTTCTGTATTCGATGTTTTATTTACGGTTTTATTACTGTAGACTTGTCAGGTGGTGTACACCTGTATGTTTTTAGTATGTTTGTTGTGGGTATGTGGTTTATATTTCCGCTGTGGTTGTTATATTTATATTATGTTGTTGTTGTGGGCCTACGGGCCTTGTATTAACCCGAAATGTTGCCACGTACAGGGGAGATGTCGTCCGTTTGATTTTCGGCATGGCATACTCTCGGGGCATGACAACTTTATTGGTATCAGAGCCGAAGGTTCTACGATGTCATACAATGATTTTATTTTTGAGTCTTGGATTCTCGGGAGTCGGTATATATTTTTCGGATTTTGTTTTTGTGAGATGGGATTGACAGCGGCATAAGCTCCAGGCATCACGAAGTAATAATTTCTGATAACTCATATTTCAGATAGTTGCTTATCTAAATTTGTTTAACAGGTGTATACAGTCAAAGTTATGGCACCTATGCAGACTCGTAGTAGAGGTCTTCTATCAAGGCGATCCGTCGGAGTTGAGGGACAGGAGGCTGCTGCTACTGAGCCCGTTATTCGGGAATCATCTCAGCTTTCCCCTATTGGTGATTCGGAGCCTCAGAATCCAGATGTACCATTGACTATGCCAGAGCCTACAGAGTCCAGTTGGCTCAATGATAAGGCACGGATACTCGTGTTAGCACGTTCGGCCAAAGAAAAGTTCACCTTGTTCCGAGGGGAGTTCGACCCATGGATTGCCCGGTCTTGGCTGGAAAATATGGAAGACACTTTCGAGTATATGAACTGTACAGATGAGGAGAATGTGGGCCTTGCTGCGTATCATCTCAGAGATCAGGCTGTTACTTGGTGGAAAATGCAGAAGACTCTACTCGGGGAGCGTGGGATTACTTGGGCCATCTTTCTAGACGCTTTCTGAAGACAGTACTTTCCTTCGGCGTTTTCTACAGCACGTCGTCAGGAATTTCTGAGCCTGAAGCAAGGTGATCGTTCCGTCATGGAGTACAACGCAGAGTTTACCAGACTGTCAGAGTTCTTCTCTCATCTAGTAGCACAGGATGCAGATCGGATGTACCAATTCACCACGAGGTCTTCGCTTATATTCGAGCGGGATGTCGGGATCTATCATTACCTCGTCTGAGGAGGCATTGACCGCACCATTTTCATCGAGATGACTTCCATAAATTTCAGGAAAAGGATATAGAAGCGGATGACTCGAGGCAGCGGCAGAACCGGGGGTTGGCTCGGGGACTCGGAAGAAGCGGGAGCAAAAGGAACTACGAGGTGTCTTTGCGAAAGGGTCATTCGTCGCGAGAAGGGAAGCGTCCGGCATCGAGTATTGCGGAGGGTCTCGGAATAGTCGTAGGAATGGATGTTATAAATGTGGATCTAAAAGCCACAGAGTATCAGAGTGTCCTTTGGAGCAGTCGGTTTGCTATTATTGCAAACAACACAGTCATACTAGTCGTGATTGTGAAAGCACAATTGGAGTTTCGATAGCTCCAACAAGGGGAAGAATCTACCCAGGCGAAGGGCGACAGCGGACTAAGACATATGGTCGAGAGAGCGGCCCACCTCCACGGGCGGTTGTACGGATGCGGTGCCGCTACGATCTTGACCGGTGATCGATATCCTGCATCTCTCAGATGATCTACTATCCAGAGTATCGCACACAGCCAGTTCTTATCGGCCAACTCTCTCGGATATCTTATACCGCAGCGGCTTCGACCTCGTACCACAGTCGGATCCACGGTAGGAGTGGAGACACTCTTACTTGCCGTCGGGGATGCGGTAGCGAATATCGAATGGGCGAGTTTTGCCATCACCGAGATGAGGCCTGCTGGTGAGAGGATCGATCATCTGTGATATGATTTCAGTTTATTCTATATACGTTGAAACTTTGATTGATACCGGTAGTTTCCATTCATTCGTATTTAGAATATTTCTGGGTAGAGTTGGAAGAATCCCAATGGTTCGTTCTTGTGGGTTAGCAGTATCCTTGCCATCAAGAGAGGTACTGACTAGCCACCAAGAAATCAAAAGTTGCCCATTAGATTTTGACGGGCATATCCTTATAGTGGACCTCCAGGTGTTGAAAATGATAGAGTTCGATATTATTCTCGGTATGGACTGGTTGGCCGCTTATTATGCTACAGTGGATTGTAGAGCAAGGGTGGTGACATTTCGACTACCAGATCAACCAGCTTGGGAATTTGTTAGTACTAGAGATGATGGATTATCCATTATATCGGCTTTACAGGCTCAGAAACTATTGGCCCAGGGTTGTCAGGGTTATTTATTATCTCTAGTCAAAGTTGTGAACGAAAGACTACCACCCCTCTCTGATGTGCGAGTAGTCCGAGAGTATCCAAATGTATTTCCATATGAACTTCCAGGCTTGCCACCTCCTAGGCAAGTGGAATTTACGATAGAGGTGATTCCAGGAACTGCGCCTATATCGAAACCTCCTTATCGGATGGCGCCAAAGGAGCTGAATGAGCTTAAAGTTCAACTGCAGGAGTTGCTGGATAATGGATTCATCCGACCTAGTGTTTCACCATGGGGAGCACCGGTACTTTTTGCCAAAAAGAAGGATGGATCGTTGCGGTTATGTATTGACTATCGGCAGAATCATGCGATCGCGATTAAGAACAAATATCCACTGCCGAGGATAGAAGATTTGTTCGATCAGCTTAAGGATACATGTGTGTATTCTAAAATTGAGCTGCGCTCAGGATATCATCAGCTTCGGATAAGAGATGAGGATGTTCAGAAAACAGCTTTCTGCACCCATTATGGGCATTACGAGTTTCTAGTGATGACGTTCGGTCTCACGAATACCCCAGCTACATTTATGGACTTAATGAACCGGGTATTCCTGAGGTATATAGATCAGTTCGTGATAGTGTTCATCGATGATATATTGATTTATTCTCGATCCGAGGAGGAGCATGAACAACATCTGCGGATAGTATTGGAGACGTTACGACGGGAGCAGTTGTATGCCGAGTTTAGCAAGTGTGCATTCTGGTTATCCTCAGTGGGTTTTCTTGGACATATGGTGTCCAACAGAGGTATTTCTGTAGATCCCCAGAAGATTGAGGCGATTACCAGTTGGGAGCAGCCAAAATCAGTTCAGGAGGTCCGTAGTTTCCTTGGTCTGGCCGGGTATTATCGGAGATTTGTGGAGGGATTCTCGAGTATCGCCATGCCACTCACTCGCCTGACTCGGAAAGGGGTCAAGTTCACCTGGTCAGAGGCTTGTGAAACTAGCTTCCAGGAGCTTAAGCGACGGCTAGTTTCTGCATCAGTCTTAGTGATTCCTTCTGGTGTTGATGGGATGGTTCTTTATAAGGATGCTTCTATCCAAGGGTTGGGTGCAGTTCTGATACAGTCCAACCGTGTGGTATCTTATGTCTCCCGTCAACTAAAGGATCATGAGAGAAATTACCCAGTGCACGATCTGGAGTTAGCCGCCATTATTTTCGCATTGAAGAAATGAAGGCACTACTTGTATGAGATTACCTTTGAGATCTATACAGACCAAAAAAGTCTGAAGTCTCTGTTCACACAGAAAGAGCTGAATCTGAGACAGAGACGGTGGATGGAATATCTGAAAGATTACGACTGCACCATCCAGTATCATCCGGGAAAAGCTAATGTGGTAGCGAATCTGAGCAGAAGTCTCGCGGAGTTCGCCACCATCGTAAGACGATCCGATCTAGTTTGACAGATTCTCGAGTTAGGATTGTAACACGGCCAAACATCCCGGGAGTATTGGTATCGGTTGCCCGATCCGCCCATTCTTTGAGAGGATCAAGGAAGCCTGGTCGATGACCCGGCATCTGCGATTCTTGCGTACGATAGACTCGAGCGTCGAGCCAGTTTCTCGAGTGACGAGAATGGTATACTTTGTTTCCGTGGACGATTATGTGTTCCGGACACGCACCCAGTTAAGGAAGAATTGCTACAGGAAGCACATCAGTCGAGATTTACTATACATCCTGGTGGTACTCGGATGTACCGGGATTTGAAGCGTTTATACTGGTGGAACGGTATGAAACGAGATATTACGGACTTTGTTGCACGATGTCTAGTATGCCAGTAAGTGAAGGCTGAACATTAGAAACCTACTGGGTTACTTCAAGAAATTCCGATTCCGGAATGGAAGTGGGAGCATATCACGATGGACTTCGTTACGGGATTACCCATAACCCGTAAAAGACATGATGCAATTTGGGTGATCGTAGATCGGTTGATCAAATCAACTCACTTCCTTCCGATTCGTGGGACGGACTCATTGAATCATCTAGCGGAATTGTACTGCCGAGAGATCATCAGATTGCATGGCGTACCATTGAGTATCATATCTAATAGAGATCCGCGATTTACTTCGCGATTCTGACAGAATCTGCAGCAAGCCATGGGCACAGAGCTTCGACTCAGTACAACATTTCATCCGCAGACAGACGGACAATCCGAACATACCATTCAGACTCTGGAGGATCTATTGAGATCTTGTGTCATGGATTTCGGTGGCAGTTGGGAGGATCACATTCCTTTAGTGGAGTTTGCCTACAACAATAGCTACCACTCTTCTATCCAGATGGCTCCTTTCGAGCCGTTATACGGCAGACCCTGCAGATCTCCTGTGTTATGGGAGGAAGTTGGGGAACAACAGATATTAGGCGTCAGTATCGGCGTGATCGCGGAGTTAGTACAGTCGTGAGCAGGTTATCGAGGCCAGGGAGCGAAGAGTTATGCGGACCGGAGGCGAAGGCCTTTGGAATTCTCAGTCGGGGACCATGTATTCCTACGAGTGTCACCCACTAAAGGAGTCAAGAGATTTGGGCTAAAAGGAAAATCAGCTCCACGCTACATTGGTCCATTTGAGATATTGGAGCGGATTGAAGGTGTTGCTTATCGGTTGGCTTTACCTCCGACACTTGCGGGTGTTCACAATGTATTTCATGTATCTATGCTGAGGAAATACGTGCCGCGATCTGACCATGTTCTGAAAGAGGTTCCGATACCACTCCAGGCGAATGCGACTTATGAGGAGATTCCGGTGCGGATTCTTGGTCGCAAGGAGCGGCAGTTGCGGAATAAAACCATCCGACTCGTTAAGGTGGGATGACAGCATCATACGGATGAGGAGGCTACATAGGAGCTGGAAGATACTATCCGAGCTCGATACCCTCATCTATTTACCTGAGGTATGTGGTTATTTCGGAATATGCTTGAATTAATTTTTGCATTTAAGTACGAAATTTGGGGACCAAATTTTTATAAGTGGGGGAGAATGTAAAATACCACGAAAAAAAAATATAATAATAAAATAAAATAAATGTTGGGGAATTAGGAGAATACCCTAAGAAAGTTTTCAGAAATTTTTAGGAATTTTTTGGACTCGAATGGAGATTTCTAATACTCTTTTTGCTTAGAGGGAGTTAAAGGCCTTAACGGATCTGAAATTCGACCCGTTTATCTACCACCCGACTCGTTAAACCTTTAACGCCGCCGTTTCTCCTTTTTCCGTTCTTCGCCGACTCCGCTGTCAACATTTCCTTCCGCGCGAGCATTTCACGCACGCTGCGGCGATTTTCGTTCGTCGCCGACTCCGTCGCCAGTGCTGTCTTTCCCGAGCCCCTCTCCTTCGTTTCTTCTCCGTCGCACACGACTCTCCCTCCTCACTGCACAGTTCTTCTCCTCCCTTCCAATGCACACGACTGGTCGAGTGCCTTCTCCTACTTCCTCGTCAGTCTCTTTCTTCCTTGCTGCAAGCGACGACCAATGAGTACCCCGCCTGTGGCCACGGTCGAGTCGGAACGGCAAGCGGGCGCGAGGTCGTGAGGTTGGGTCAGTGGCGACGACGCGGTGTCCTGATCGGAAGTGACGACTTGCTGCTGAAGCCGAGTAAGGCAGTGTTCTCTCTCGATGCCAGAAGGAATTCTTGTGCGATTTGGAGTAGTTGATTTTGAGTCGTTTGAACAGGGGTTCCGACAGGAGCGAGGGCAGCAACGTTTCTGTTGGCTGCCGGATTATTGGGGATTGTTGTTGCCGTTGAGGTTTCGATTTCTGGTAAGCAAAATCAGTTTCGCCTCTTTTGTGCTGTGAATTCAATTTCAATTCATTGGATGGACAAGGAGTTGAGAGCTTAATGAGGTGTTGATTAGGTTTTGGGGCAGTGGTTTCCGGTGAACAAGGGTAGCGGGATTAATTGCCAGTTCTGTGGAGTTGCTGCTGGTGAAGCTTCAATTTCTGGTAAGTAAGATCAATTCCCTTTTGTTCAATGAATTCCATTCGGTGGAGATGGCTATGGGTTTGGTTGTGAAGTGTTGAACGGGATGTGTTGTTGTATTGGCTGTGAGCGAGAGGAGAGGATGTGTGTGGCCTGTCCCGGTGAATAAAATAGGTAGGGATGGCTGTAAACGATTGTAGATTAGCATACTTGTTAACCGAGAATGATGGATGTTAATTATAGGGTTAATTATAGTATGGGGCAGCTGTAAATTTAAGTGTTGTGTTTATGGATTAGATTTATAACTGATTCTGTCAGTGATACTATTACAATGGATTGGGGGTAAAAGATTAAATCTTTATGAGGTTAACTTTGTTAAGTTGGATATAGAGTTGGATGAGGAAGTTAGCACTTTTGCTAATTGAAACCAATGGGTTTAAATTAAATGGTCAAGTCTGGCTATTTGGGTTTCTAATTCGTATTCGATTAAGGGACGCGAATATAGAAACGGGAGAATAGCGAATTTATATATATATTGTTGTATGCTTGAACATGACCACAATGTTTGAAATGTTCAGGACGTGGATACGAGACGGGTCCGCGAACATGAGGACTCTAGTACTACGAGCATTTACAACAGGTGGGTAATTTCCTACCCTGATCAGGTAGATGTAATTGCATTCAGATTTAATCGTAGATATGAGCATGTTAGATGTTCATATTATCTTGACCCTGCTCTTATTTATCTTATGCTTGATACTTGTCGTTGGCTATATTTACTCAAAGGTTGATATCACATTTCCTTTATTATGATTTAGGGTTATAGATGTGATGTAAATAAGCCTAGATGTTTAGTAAGGTGTAGATGTTAGAGTACGGGTGATGACCCAATTTATAAATTGGCAAAAAGGTCATCCGTGGGTAGGTAATGCCCTAAATGTAGGAGTTATTCCAATACCCGTATGTTGCATACTTATTTACCAACCATGTATTGTGTAAATGGTCAGGTGAGTCGTAAATAGGGTGTCACTACGGATCGGTGGTCCTAGCTTGCCATGATCAGTTGAATACGACTCTCTACATGATAGAGAGTGTACTGATCAAAGGGATATGACTCTCTGTTGAACAGAGAGTCTGTGGTAGATGTCTGTATGTGAGACAGTACCTTCATGTCATTGCATACATACTGACGACATCGTCTTCCTTGGGGTTGAGAGAGTCGTCAATCATCCTGCCTCCTAGGTTACTCCCAGAGGAGTAACTGGTGTGAGGGCAGAGCACCGCACTCTACCATTATAGACGATGGTAGTTGGAGTGTGTGCAATTGTCCTGGGTACATGACACTCGACCACTTATTGGTAGTGTCAGTCGGAGTGGCCAGCAGCAGGGACCCCTGTTGCGTAGCGAGCTCTTTACGCTCATATGCTACTTGATCATACTGCCCACTCGGCCACTCTAGAGCATGTTGGTGCAATTGGCCCAGGTCACGATTGACCAGACTCGAGTTTGACTCGAGTGATGTTATGATGTTTGACATAGTATGTTTGACATTGATGTTTGACATTGATGTCGGTTAATGTTTTGGGGAGATTATTTATACAATCGACCCAGGTTATAATTGATTAGACTCGAGTTTGACTCGAGGGAGACTTTGATGGTCGACTAGGGTTGAGCATGTGATTATGGGAAAGTCCAAGCATGGTTCTTGGCAAGGTAAAGTCCAAGTCATGGGTACTTGGCATGGAAAGTCCAAGTGGGACACTTGGCATTTGGGAAAGTCCAAGTCTTGAGTACTTGGCACAAGGGAAGTCCAAGCATGGGTCTTGCCATGGAAAGTCCAAGCATGGGTCTTGGCAAGGGAAAGTCCAAGTCATCGATACTTGGTATGGAAAGTCCAAGTGGGACATTTGGCATTTGGGAAAGTCCAAGTCTTGAGTACTTGGCACAAGGGAAGTCCAAGCATGGTCTTGGCATGGAAAGTCCAACATAGGTTGGTAAGGGAAAGTCCAAGTTTGAGTCTTGGCATTTGAGAAGTCTAAGGGGTTTGATATTGGCGGCGTAAAGTCCAAGGGTGGAGTCTTGGCAGCATAAGTCCAATGGTTGACGGCGTAAAGTCCAAGCGGAGTCTTGGCAGCGTAAGTCCAATGTGTCTTGGCGGTATAGACCGACTTAGCATGACATGGCCGACGGAAGCACCTGAAGGCTAACGTATGGATGAACAAGTCATGGATGACTTGGAGGGATCCGATAGGCGTGAGACTGATGGAGGTGGTTAGAAGGCTTAGGTCTAGGCTAAGGGTGGTCTAGCAAGTATGGGGACACCATACTTGGGTTAAAACCTCATCTTTGAGGTTGACAGTCGACTGACATTATGGCCGGTTCGACTGCCGTGAGTTGACTAGAGCTCGACTGCCACTTAGGGCTGAAATTGCTTTGCGATCATTGCTCGTCATTGAGCGATCGCTACCAGTCGCGAGCACAGACGCAGAATGCTCCGTGGCCGTGCGTCGACTATGGGTGGCGATCGCTAACCGCGATGATCGTGAGAGTCCCGTTGGAACTTTTCCAGCGTGGATTGAGTCGTTGTCTCACAGCTACAGTGTTGGCAGTCGATTGCCAGGCGGAAATCCAGCCCGACGCAGGATATAAAGGCAGCTCGGATGGAGAGTTTTTGCAGCGATTTTCTTGGGCGAAATTGAAGGGGAGAGTTGGTGCTTTCCAGTTCTTCAAAGCTAGTTTAAGACAATCAAAGATCAAGCAATCAAAAACTCTTGTAAAATGTTTTTCCTTTACTTGCATTTGTATTTCATTATCGTATTTGCTTGTATCTATTTATTTATTGTTGTAAACAATTGTAAGAGGTTTCTCCACCTCCGACTTGTGTCGAGAAGGAGTTAGTTTTGATTAGTGAGTGCATGTGCATCACTAGAGCTCTTTAGAGCTTGATCCGTGGAGTATGAACCGTTCGGTTCCGAACCACGTTAAATATTTGTGTATTGGTGTGTTTGATTGTGTGTATTTCGTTATTTCTTTTATTATCATTATTCCGCTGTGCTAACAAAATTTGTAGACTCAATCACGAACGAATTCCATCATCGGTACTAGCACGCGCTAATCACCCCCCCCTCTAGCGTCCAATCGATCCCCTACAAGTGGTATCAGAGTGAGGTTGCTCTTGAAGTTTAACAACTAAGGGAGCACGCTAGAGGGTGAAGATGGAGTTGGAAGAACGACTAGGTTGGGACATCAACACACCGGTGCCCTACACCCTATACGGACGAGAAGGCTTCAATTCTTAGAAGAAAAGAATTGAAGATTTTTTTGATGATGAGAGACCTTGAGGAATGCTCCCTATTAATGGAAGGATTTGAGTATCCAAGAGGACAAAAAGGTGGATTCCTCAAAAATAAGAGATAGAGTGAAGATCAAATTCAAGTCTTCAAGAAAAACAAGAAGGTAGTAAAATTTATTTTTGATTTGGTCCCTAATGATATTGTGTGTATGGTAGGGGACTATATGGATGCTAAGGAGTTGTGGAGCCAAGTGGCAAAGCTCTATGAAAATCCATCATCAATCCAAGAAGAAGAAGAAGAAGAAGAGTGCTCACCCTCTCAAGCTCAAGCAAATACATCATCATCTAAAGAGCTTGAGAAGTCGGAAGTTAAAGAGGAGTCAACTTCCATATCGGTGGAAGAGGTGGAAGAAGTAGAAGAAGTAGAAGAAACCTCCACCTCTAGGATTGAGGGGGAGGAAAGAATTTCCACTCCGGAGCAACAAGAAGAAGCTTCCACATCCGGTCAAGATGAAGAAGCTTCAATTCCGACACCTACCACCACCATAGGTAACTCAAACACCGTAATTCAAAATAAAAATAACATTATGTGTTTTGAATGTAGGGAATTTGGGCACTATAAGAGCAAATGCCCAAAGAGAATAAGAAAAGCTCCACCGGCGCTAAAAGTCAAAGATGTCGGTCCCTCAATGCAAAAGAGCAAGGAGCAAGTGATTTGCTTCAAATGTCGGCTACCGGGACATTACCGGAGTCAATGCCCAAGAGGCAAGAAGAAGGGGCAAGAAGGAGCTACACAAGTAGAGGGAGATTCCAAAGCTAACCCTAAGGTATTTTTAAATAAAGCTCCTTATTCAAATAATGTCAAAAAGCATGCTAGAAATAATTTTAGCAATCTTGCTATCTATCATAAAGAGCATGCTAGAAATAAGGAATTGTGTCTAGGAGCTAAGAATGTCTACTTTTCAAAGAAAGAAAAATTTGGGACTAATGTCCCTAAAAATGTCATACCTAGGGAATCTATTAGGAAAATACAAGAGCACCTAGGTTTTAACCCCAAATGGACTAGGCATATGCCTAGGAAGAACCATGTCCAAGGATTAAATCAAAATTCTAAAATTGGACAATTAGAATTAGAGAACCAAGCCTTGAGATCAAGGTCAGGGCTGAGAAGACCCTTAAAATTATGCAAAATCAATTTAAAGGGTCAAGTGATCAAAAGTCTAAGTCCAAAAGTCAAAGTCAACACCTAGGACCTAAGAGTCAAAAGTCAACCAAGGGCAAGCAAGGTTTGGGTCACAAACCTAAGCCTAAGGTGGTTTATCATAGTGTTCCATTTGACTATGAAACACAAACTAGGTCTAGGAAGACCAAGGTTACTAGGGAAGTTATCCCTAAGAGTAACCAAGGTTTGTGCCTAGTGGCTAGGGTTTCAAGAAAACCTAGGGTGGTCACTAAGAAGGTTGCAAGGGGAGTTACCCCTAGAGTCAACCTAGGTAAGACCACAATGACCAAGGCTACCAAGCCTAGGAGGGTCATTAGGAAGGTATCTAGGGAGGTTATCCCTAAGGAATACCTAATTAACCCTAGGAGCTCAAATAGGTTTTGGGTTCCTAAGAGCGTGATTGATTCACGCTAGATGGGTTTAGGGTGTGTCAACCTTAATTGGATGGGTAGTTAACTCAACCATGGTAAAGGTGACATTTTAGGTTATTTTCAAGATTATGGATACCTTGAAAATAGATTTGATCCTAAAAGATTTTAGGATGTGTCAATATCATTTAAGAAGATTGAAAAATCAATTAAATTGACACAATTTAGGTTTAGAGGTTTGTGTGTCATTTTGGGTTTTTGGCGCGCTTGAGGGATAATTTAGGAATATGGAAAAATGAATTTAATCCCAACAAATGACAACTAATATTAAAATTTAGGTATTCTTATACCTATGTATTTTATTTGTCATGTCTTGTTTGTCATATAACATGCCATGACATCATACTTATCTTTAATCTTTTATATGTCATGATCATGTTTAGGGTTAGGATAAATGTCATGTATGCTTAAATTATATCATATGTCATGTCATCATGATCATTGGTCATGCTTAATTATTGCTATCATTATGCCATGATCATTTCATGCATTTAATTTGACTAAAATTGAATTAAGGACAATGACATGACTTGAAGTCCCATTTATAAGGGAATCAAGTAGGTTTGCTTAGGAAATGCATGAAACCCTAGATTAGGGAGAACAAAACCCACATCTCACATTACATTAACATGTATGTGTATTTATACACCCTAGATATATATGAGATGCTAGGATATGAGTTGAGTTCAAGGTGCATAGTTTTTGCATCTAGATGGACTATATACTCATCTAATTTCATTGGTGGATCATTGGGAAAGCATGTGTACAAGTCATGTACATAGAGCCCAAGGAATATGATCCAAAATAAGGTTTTAAAAATATTTTAAAATCAATTTAGAAAACCTTGGTGAAGTCTATCTTTTGATAGCAATCACTATTGATGAAGTTGATATAAAGTGAGCTAAAATATTAAAGTTTTTATTCACTTTTGAACTTTGTGTCAATTTCGATATTTTATGGGTAAAATATTTTTCTATCATTTTTCACCCATTGTATTGTCTATAAGTAATATACGTATGAATTTTCACGATTTTTTAAAATACGTAGAATTACTTATGATTTGTCAAAATTCGATTCTGATAGCTGAAATTCGAGAATTTGATTATCGATCGCTATTACTGATGGCGATCGTGATGGTGGCGATTCGACTAATAGCGTAAGTAGTCATTGCCGGTGATTTCGGGAAAAACAAGGTTGTTTAGCCCGTGTTCAGCTGCGGTTAAGGTCCCTAACCACTTCTAACCCTAGGATATGCTTTGGGAAGCATTATAAAGCGTGAAAATCCATTGGATATAAATTAAGAGAAGTGTTAGGTCGATGTATCAAATTTAAGGTGTGGAAAGTTCAAGTTTGAACTTTGAACCTTATTTTTGATAGTTTAGAGTTCTTATTGGCTTAGGGACTTCCCAAGGACATTGTTGGTGCAATGGTCAAGGGGGAGCAAGCCTTTAGGGGGAGGTATCTATCATGGGATGATGGATGTGTTTTTTTCTCTTCTTGAAGGGGAGAAGTTATGAGGAGAATATCATCAATTGGGAAAATTGATGGGTTTTTGATACCCAATTTGGAAATTGGGAGTGAATAGGATTGCCTCTCTTGAGTGATATGGGACTTATCACTAGGAAGATGGTAGGCATCCTAGGTATTTTTGGACCAAGGGGGAGATTGTAAAATCTCATTGGGACATGAGACATTGACCTCCTTGGAGAGAAAACCTTTTTGATATTAGTCAAAAAGTGGGAGAATATTTTGGGAGAGAATTTATTGGGAGAAAGATAAGATTACCAATTTGGGATAATTGGTAAGGGAATTTGAGTTACGGGCCTAACTCAAGGTTGGTTTTGTCAAACATCAAAAAGGGGAAGATTGTTGGTGCAATCGGCCTAGGTCACGATTGACCAGACTCGAGTTTGACTCGAGTGATGTTTTGATGTTTGGCATAGTATGTTTGACATTGATGTTTGACGTTGATGTCGGTTAATATTTTAGGGAGATTGTTTATACAATCGACCCAGGTTATAATTGACCAGACTCGAATTTGACTCGAGGGAGACTTTGATGGTTGACTAGGGTTGACCATGTGATTATGGGAAAGTCCAAGCATAGGTCTTGGCAAGGTAAAGTCCAAGTCATGGGTACTTGGCATGGAAAGTCCAAGTGGGACACTTGGCATTTGGGAAAGTCCAAGTCTTGAGTACGTACCTGAGGAAGTCAGCGTGGGTCTTGGCGTGGAAAGTCAAGCATGGTCTTAGCGAGTAAAGTCAATCGTGGGTACTTGGCATGGAAAGTCCAAGTGGGACACTTGGCATTTGGGAAGGTCCAAGTCTTGAGTACTTGACATAAGGGAAGTCCAAACATGGGTCTTGGCATGGAAAGTCCAACATAGGTTAGCAAGGGAAAGTCCAAGCTTGAGTCTTGGCATTTGAGATGTCCAAGGGGTTTGATATTGGCGGCGTAAAGTCCAAGGGTGGAGTCTTAGCAGCATAAGTCCAATGGTTGGCGGCGTAAAGTCCAAGCGGAGTCTTGGCAGCGTAAGTCCAATGTGTCTTGGCGGTATAGACCGACTTAGCATGACATGGCCGACGGAAGCACCTGAAGGCTAACGTATGGATGAACAAGTCATGAATGACTTGGAGGGATCCAATAGGCGTGAGGCTGATGGAGGTGGCTAGAAGGCTTAGGTCTAGACTAAGGGTAGTCTAGCAAGTATGGGGACACCATACTTGGGTTAAAACCTCATCTTTGAGGTTGGCAGTCGACTGGCATTATGGCCGGTTCGACTGCCGTGAGTTGACTAGAACTCGTATCGCCAAGTGAAATTGCCTTGGCGATCGCTCATTGGAAGCGATTATTCTTGTGATTGGCTACCATGGATAATGATCATTGTCGATAGTCGTGAGCCTGAGAATGCTCCATGCTAGGCGGTCATTCTGAAATTTGTGATCGATTGGTGAGAGTCCGTTGGAACTTTTCGGCGTGGATTAGTCGTTGTCTCATAGCTTCTGATGTTAGCGATCGTGGGGCCTTATGGAAGTCGACTGTCAGGCGAAAATCCAGCCCGACGCAGGATATAAAGGCAGCTCGGATGGAGGGTTTTTGCAGCGATTTTCTTGGGCGAAATTGAAGGGGAGAGTTGGTGCTTTCTAGTTCTTCAAAGCTAGTACAAGGCAATCAAAGATCAAGCAATCAAAAACTCTTGTAAAATGTTTTTCCTTTACTTGCATTTGTATTTCATTATCGTATTTGCTTGTATCTATTTGTTTATTATTGTAAACAATTGTAAGAGGTTTCTCCACCTCCGACTTGTGCCGAGAAGGAGTTAGTTTTGATTAGTGTGTGCGTGTGCATCACTAGAGCTCTTTAGAGCTTGATCTGTGAAGTAGGAATCGTTCGGTTCCGAACCACGTTAAATATTTGTGTATTGGTGTGTTTGATTGTGTCTATTTCGTTATTGCTTTTATTATCATTATTCCGCTGCGCTAACGAAATTTGTAGACTCAATCACGAACGAATTCCATCATCGGTACTAGCACGCACTATTCACCCCCCCCCTCTAGCGTCCAATCGATCCCCTACAGAGCAGTGGTTGGTGTGAGTTGGGACAGTTGTCATTTCATGCCACCTAGGCCACACTGGGATCGTGGTAGCGAGTAGGGGTGCGCAGGCATGACCATGCATACTGCATTGCCGTATCATACGGTGTTTTGCATATTGCTATATATATATATATATATACATACATGCTTGTATATATATATATATGGATGATGGTGATTAATATACATACAGATGCAGTCTATATGTATACTCACTTTGATGATGCATTTGTATGTACTATGCTTGTTGCATTTGTTTGTATATATTCATACATGCTATTGCATTTTTTGTATGGTAGTAGGTAGGGTACTTGTATACCTGTTGGTTATTCACTGTGATACCCTCGACCCATATCATGATGTAGTGTGAGTTAGTATTATTCGTTATACCTTGTGTTGTGGATATATGCCCAGGTTGGATGAGGATAGAGTAGCTGACTGTCAGGTATGTCAACATCGGTTGTTGTTCAGTTTATTTAGTGTATGCATGCATATGTACTTGTTATGCTGATGTATACCTGTTGTACGAGTAGATTAAATTGTTGAATGACATATAATATTGATATATATATATTTACATGTTCTATCTTATTACCTGCTGAGTTTTACTCACCACCACAGACCCTGGATTTTTCAGTCGCCCAGGTAACAGGTAGAAGTCTTCGTGACGACTTGGAGTTGCGCCGACGATCCATCTCATCTCCGTTTTTCGAGTCTCCCGAGGAATTCGTTTTATGTCTTGAACTTTGATTATGTTATGGACTTGTTTTATTATAGACTTTGTCGTGATGTCGTAGACTTTATTTCTGTATTCGATATTTTATTTACGATTTTATTACTGTGGACTTGTCAGGTGGTGTACACCTGTATGTTTTTAGTATGTTTGTTGCGGGTATGTGGTTTATATTTCCGCTGTGGTTGTTATATTTATATTATGTTGTTGTTATGGGCCTACGGGCCTTGTATTAATCCGAAATGTTGCCACGTACAGGGGAGATGTCGTCCGTTTGATTTTTGGCACGACATACTCTCGGGGCGTGACATAGCGTATGGATGAACAAGTCATGAATGACTTGGAGGGATCCGATAGACGTAAGGCTGATGGAGGTGGTTAGAAGACTTAGGTCTAGACTAAGGGTGGTCTAGTAAGTATGGGGGCACCATACTTGAGGTTAAAACCTCATGTTTGAGGTTGGCAGTCAACTGGCATTATGGCCGGTTCGACTGTTGAGAGTCAACTAGTGCTCGACTGCTATTTAGGGCCAAGCCCCGGCAATGATCGATCATCGATCGATTGACCGATGGCGATCGGCCTTGTTTGGCTACGAGCACAGACGCCGTAGCCGATCGGTCACGACTACGGCGCTATCGATCGGATCGCCAATGTTGATTGATCGATGAGAGTCCCGTTGGAATTTTTTCAGTGTGGAACGAGCCGTTGTCTCACAGCAACAGTGTTGGCAGTCGACTGTCAAGCGAAAATTCAGCCTGATGCCGATTAAAAGGGAGTTGTTCGTAGAGATTCCGACAATGGTTCTTGGATCGGTTCTTGAGGAGTTTTGGGGCGATTTGTTACTGCAAAACAGGGTCTCCAAGTGCAATTCAAGCAACCACAAAGCAAGCATCCAAGTTCACAATTGTAAAGTGTTTCTTTACTTGTATTTGTGTAGTTTACTTGTATTAGCTTGTATTTATGTTCATTACTATTGTAATACATTGTACGAGGTTTTTCCACCTCCGACTTGTTGTCGAGAATGAGTTTATTTGATTAGTGGTGTTGTACGCATCGCTAGAGTTCGTTTGAGCTCGATCCATGGAGTAGGAACCATTCGGTTCCTAACTACGTTATATCCTTATGTTGTGATCGTGTTTGTATTGTATTATTTCTATTTCCGCTGCGTATTAGACATTTTGTAGCAAGCACGATCGAGATCCATCGCAAACGACGAACGCGCTATTCACCCCCCTCCCCTCCTCTAGCGATCACAACGGTCCCTACATTTATGACGAATTGACCCACCCTGCCATAGATCGGCCTATTTGACAACTCTATATAGTATGGTCAAACTATTAAATTGGTTTATGTGGCTGCCAAGAGTAGCTACCCACACAGATTTCAGATTGTTCAATATGTTGATGAGATTGTCTTATTTTCCAAGGGTGATCTTACCAATGTAAAGAAATCTTCATATGCTATATGCTTAATGACTGTTCTCATCTTCAAAGTATTGAGAATAGCCACAGTGAGATCATTTAATGATCTATTTTGATTTGCCTTTTAGTCCGATGGGAGGAGATTTTGTTGCCAATTTCCTAATTTTTTATCACGTTTTAATAGGGAGATTTTCAAAAAAAAGTTGGACTTCTCCTCTTAATGACATTAGATAACATTAGACACTCTGAAAAAGAGCAACTTGGTCTACGAAGCTCTCATCATATGGGATTCCAAGGAAGGATATATTGTATACAGTTTTATCATGCTTTACAATAAATTATTTTTAAGACTTGAACTTATAATCTGTCACAAAATAATAACTTTATCATTGCACCAAGATTTCCCATCAATAAATTTATTTGGACTTTGGAAAAGTATTGTAAATTTACCTAAAGGTCATTCCAATTCAACAAATTTATGTACCTTCTTTGGCTTGATAATGGTCTTCTGATGGCGGTTTTCAATTCACTCTGTTTACAGTGGCCTGGCCTGTTCTTCTGTGAGAAAGCAGGGCAAGGGTCCCACAATAAGGGTGAAAGATATAGTTGTAATTCACATTTATTCTTCCACTGTAGCAGGGCAAGGGTCGGCTCGCAATTGTTTAGAAGTTTTCCACTTTGGCTCCCGCGCGCCTGTCTCCTCAGATGTCGGATTGGAGTTCACCTTGTCGAGACAAGCTCATTTGATTTGGTTTGTAAGGTGCAGATTCATTTGTTAAGATAGGTGATCATGTACCAGGGATGCTCTACCATCATTGGCTCTACCTTTAGTCTAGTTGCGACTGTTCATGGCAGGATATTCAGGGAGATATTTTCCAGTTGGAGCAATCTGATCCATTTTATCAGTCCCGTTCTAGTATCTGTTTCAGAGTTATTAATTTTTATATTTTTTTTTCAGCTTGCAGTGTAATCTTATTGTTTCGGTAAGTCGATTTGACTTGACCTTCAGTGATGGATTGGAGCGCACAAACTAATTCAGAAATAAAATTCTAGTGAAAGGATTATGATTGATCCGGTAGTTTAGACATGATCATGTGGTGCACAAAAAGGAGCAGGAAAGAAAGAAGAGAAAAAAGGAAGAAACTAACCAAAGGAAGAAATGGACCCCTGATTTGATGGCGAGTGAATGATCGTAGATTCCAATGCACTCTAGGAAGGCTAACTTCCTCATCTCCGTCTCCGGATCGCTCGCTATGAGCCACCCATCGAAGACGCCGTGGCGAAGCAGGTACTCGATCCGCCGCATGGTGATGAGCCGCTGCTGCTCTTTGCTCTGGTTGTAATCCGGCGCGACGAAGGTCCTGCCGCCGCGGTGCCGGGGGCAGAAGAGATGGCTCTCCTCCATCAGCTGGAAAATCCAGTCCCGCGAAGCGAGGTCGTGGCCATCGAGCAACTGGCGGAGCGCGGAGGTGCTGAAGGCCGGCGGCTTCTCCGAGAGCTCGGGAGGGGCGTAGTGGAGGCAGGCAAAGGGCTCGAGAAGGGACGAGGAGGAGGAGGAGGAGGAGGAGGGGGCGGCAGAGAGTTGGCCGGCGATGACTGCAGTGCGGCGTATGACGGACGAATCGCGATCCATCGGATCGGGGATGACGAGGGCGTATTGGAAGAGAAGGCGGTAGCCTCAAATGGGATAGGAAGGGATCCACGTGGTCGCGTGGGAAGTGCAAGGTGTACTACATTTATTGGGCATTGACCTTCGCGAGGAGAAAGAGCAACGGGCGGGCGTTGACCAGGCAATTATAGAAACACGTGCAAGGCAGCAAAAAAGGACAAAAAAATAAATAAAATAAAACATTTATGTTTGGTTTCACCGTCTTTTCCATTTTTTTTATTTTCTACTTTTTCTTTTCATTTTTCCAAAAACGATTTTTCTGAATTTTTTAATTTTAAAAAAATACTTTTTCATTTTCTAGAAAACGCAGTTGAAAAACACAAATCAAATATATTTTTTTATTTTCTCAAAAAAAAAAAATACTTCATTTTCTATATATCAAATACTTGATGAGATATTTCAAGGAAGAACGTATTAAATGATAATTATGACCTTTTCGTTTTGTCATTTAATAATTGAAATTATTGAATAATCAATGCAAACATATGAAATTGATATCTAGACATAAATAGAAAATGAAGAGATATACACCACCACCTGCATACACATTTTTTATTTCTATCTTTTTTTTGTTTCGAACACGATAATTATATCAATAAATGAAAATCAATCTCAAAGCCTTTCGATTCAGAATGTCTATTCTCATGCCGTATTAATTCTGTATTAGATAATATATTTCTATGATTTATATTTTTTGTGTTAACTGTAAAAATCGATTTACGGAGATACGAGGACGAACAAATCTTCTTTGCACCAACTATTTATTTTCAATTTTCCTTAAATATTTTTTATTAAAAATAATATAATTGTTTATACAATGAATAATATTGCTAAAGGGGAAAATAAAATTAAAATATGTACAGAAGTAACCTAAATTAAATACATTTATCTAAATTATCAATAGAAGCATTTGAAAATAATCATTAATATAATTAATTAAAGAGTGGAAGGAAAAAATGATCCGATTTGAAAGGCGACCACTTTAGTAGTAATTGCAGCGGTGTGCAAGGCATCTGGCGACAAAGTATTTAGCAGCAATATAGACAGATATTTTACCGAATGATATAATTCGATCTTCGAATATATTTGATAATAAATATAAGAAAATAGGTATTTGATGATTTTATATCAAGTGATCTAGATCAAAAGTTTTTAAATAGATGTTGAATGGTTTTATAATGATAATGTGACTGCGGAAATTGAATTTTGCAGTGGAATCGTAAGTAATTTTTAAATTTATTATGATGATTAAAGAAAAACTTTTGTCTGATGTAAAAAACAAACAAAGGATTTAGGTCAAACTCCGATGACTTTAGGCTACGTTTGATACGAGGTAATGTAATCAACCTTGTAATGTAATTAAGTTTGTAATGTAATGTAATGTGTATTACATTACTGTGTTTGATTAGCGATTGGTATAATCTTTGATTACAAAAGTGATTACATTCGTTTGTTTGGTGTCCATATTTATTATAAGGAATGTAATTCATATTATTATAAAATGACAAAAAATACCCTTATAATTTCTTTTTAAGGTAATATAATTCTTAGTCGCCAATCGCCGATCGCTGACCATCGGGCGGTCGTCGTCGGTCGTCATTGGCTGTCGTTGGCCAATAGCCAACCATCGCCAGTCGGTCGCCACTCGATCGCTAACAGATCGACAATGGCCAATCGCCGATCGATCGCATCACCGATCGATCATCGATCATCGATCGACAGGTCCACCGACCGCCGATCGCCGGTCGATCGTCACGGCTGTCATTGGCCATCGGCGGCACCGGCCGATCGTTCATGCACCGACCGATCGTCTACGATCGTCGGCGCCATCGGTCATCGGCGCCATCGACCGGCCGTTGATCGCCGATCAATCACGGTGGTCGCCGATGGTCGTCATCGATTGCCGGGAAGTAAGGAGAAAAATAAAAGAAGGATATATTTGTCATGATAAATATTGAGTTCGTAATGTAATTGGATTATATAGTTTTTCCTTCGTAATCGAGATTACGGATCTTGGCTCTTATTTTGTAATATAATTATATTACATTACATCTTTGAAATGATATTAAACAAAGTAAATCATCTTATAATGTAATATTGATTACATTACAAGCATGATCAAACATAGTCTTAATGGTTCCCGATGGGAATGCATATCTATTACACATTGGTACGTCAAAGTTGGTCTCGTTCAAAATTAATTAATATCCAAATTTAATACAAACTAAGTCATTGAAATAGTTATTGAAACTTATATTAATTATTTAAAAAAAAATTATTTACTTATAAGTGCAATAAGAGTATTGTTAATTAGCATGGTTTACAAGTTTTGTATGTGAATATTATTCGTGAATATTATCTACGAATAGTTTACAATCTATGTTTAGGAATATTAACAAATTGAATACATTCAAATTTATTTATTTAATTTAATAGATTGTTAAAATTTATTTATTTAATTGATCTAGTGTAAAACTCCACCTAGCTAACCCTATCATGACCTGTCTAAGTCTGGATAAAGAAAGTTCAATCAATGGATCCATTAAACTATTCTATTAATGCTAGATTATTCTCTAGAAGGAATGCGTTGCAGGGTCTAATTGTAACGTCTTGATAAGTATCGTTACATCTTCAAAACTTGAGTGTAGTGATAAATATATAAGAGTTCGTATTGCATTGGCTAACTGTAATATATCAACAAAGATTGTTATATCTCCATGAGAATTTGGGTGTAGTGTTAAATAAGCAAGAGTTCTCACACCATAGATTGGGTAAGAATAAATATTATAGAAAAACTAATAGTCTAATATTTAGAACATGAAATATAGAAACTCTCCCTAGTAAAGCAATGGAGGTAGTAGATACGGTGATTAGGAGAAGAACTAGTATTTTATATGTACACGAGACAAATGGGTGGTAAATAAGAAAGCAAAGATGATAGAGAACTCAGGTTTTAAGTTATGATATATAAGAAAGAGTAAAACAAGAAACATAGTGGATATTATTATAGATAGTTCGTTAAAGAATGAAATTGCAGGAGTAGTTAGAAAGAAGGATAGAATTATAGCTATCAAGATAGTAGTGGAAAAAGAAACTATGAATGTAATTAGCATATATACACCTCAAGCAGGATTAAATGAAGATATCAAATCAAGGTTTTGAAATGACCTAGATAAAGTATTACAAAACATTCTATCAAATGAAATAATTTTAATAAGAGACGATCTAAATTGACATATCAGAGTAAAAATGAGGAATATAAGAGAGTGTATGGGGGTTATAAATTTGGAACAAGAAATAAAGAAGGTAAAACTATATTAATTTTGTAATAGCATATGCCTTTACACTAACTAATATATTTTTTAAGAAAAGATAAAAATACTTGGTCACATTCAAAAGTGAGAATAATAAATTATAAATTTACTTTCTTAATGTTAGGAAGAGGAATAGAAAGATTTGTAAAGATTGCAACATCATCCCTGGAGAAAGCTTAACTATCCAACATGAGTTAGTAGTATTGGATATACACCTCTCAAACATAATATTTGTTGGTGCAGGGGCACCAGATAATCGAATCTATATTTTGATTATGACAAAGATACAAAGTCAAGATTATTTTGTTATCTCACGAGCTAAAATAAGTGTGCAGAATTGCTAAGCTAAAGCTAAAGGTCAGCGACACCTGGAGAGAACCGTGGTGTTCGGGCAACATCGGGAGGACTTCGGAGGGAGCCAAAGAAATCAGGTGGAGACCGAAAGTGAAGCTTCAAAGGTAAAAGGTTGAGGTAAGCTCATGTGAGTGAGCGTAAGTAAGGTCGTGTCCTCCGTACGGAGACGTCCTTAGGCGACGATCTAACTAAGACATCCCATGGAAGGTCTATATCGAGATCGGACGGTCGGTGATCATCGAAAGTACTTATTTTAGTTTCATTTTGAGCTAACTTTCTAATGCAGTCGAAAACCCTAACCAACAGTCGATTGATGGCTTGTATCAATCGACTGATGAGTTCATCAGTCTTGATGAGGGTGAGCAGTCGACTGATGTTCAAATTTCAACCTCGAGAAGAGTCAAAGCTTATCACCATTTCTCAAGGGCTAGGTGGCATCACCTCATGAAACCTTATCTCAACGATTAGGGTTTCTCAAGGCTATAAAAGAAGGGGTTCTCCACACCATTTTCATCATTCCAAAGCCTCCAAAGTGCCTCCGCGATGCTGCTACTCTCCGACGATACTACGATGATGAAGTGCCACTGAGACGACGACAAACCAACTCTAAATCCTCAAGTCGTCGGTATTAGTTTTATTTTCAATTCAATATCCTTTTAATTGTCTTTATTTCTGAGGCTTTATCGCAATGAGGAGAGAAGAAGTATCTCTCTACCTCTTGTCTTTTTCGTTTTCTTGTATTCGTCAACTCCTACCTTCAACGAGGAGGAGTATTTTAGTGAATTGCCCTCCGTTCATGGTCTAGGCATTGGATTAGCAGCCGGAAGGCTGTGAACTAAGTAAAAAATAGTTTTGTCTTATTTATTTTTCACTGCACACTCGTGTCTTTAATTGAACGAAAGAGAAAATTGTTTTGCGTTATTCACCCCCCCTCTAGAGCTCAAATCGATTCAACCACCAATCTAGCATCGTTTTTGATTTTCTTTTCGTATTTGATTTAAGTTTTCTCCCACACTATTAATCCAACATGAAGTCTTGGTACATTATTTTCTTTGTTGTGTGTTTGCAAGAATTTCGCTTTTGGAGTAACCTACAGTAAAATGACCATAACTTTTACTACAAGTGGATCCACAAAACATTCTACCCACCAAATCGAATCTCTCTGAGAGATCTACACTTCTTACTAGGGTTTACCCCCATAACAAGATGTTTTTTATCCCAAAAAATGACGTTTAGTACCTTTTCCGAGACACCAAAGATCGTAAGTGTTTAATTTTTATTTAACCTTTTATTTCTCTTTGTTTTCTTGTTACTTCTTGCATTACTAATCCAAGACTTGAGTCTTGGCAAGTTTTTCGTGTTCTTTTTGTTTGTGCAAGATTTTTTTTAATGGCCCACATTGAGGGGTATAACACTACCGACCTCCGTTCTTTAACGGAGATGATTTTTGTTATTGGAAAGGTCGGATGGAGTGTTTTCTAAAAATACAAGTCGAGACTTGGATAATCATCCAAACCGACTTTGCTCTACCCACCAATGATCAAGGCGAGCCTTAGGACTTTGACAAGTGGACCAATGCAACCAAGAAGCAAATCAAAGCCGATGCAAAGGCGACCCAAATGTTGCAGTTCGGTCTGTCCAAAGAGAAGTTCAATCACATAGGACCCTTCATCAGCGTAAAAGACCTGTGGAATAAATTAATCGAGCTACACGAAGGAACATCCAATGCTAAGTTATGTAAAAGAGATTTGTTTTTAAATAAACTATACAATTTAAAGATGCAGGATCGCAAGACCGCCACCCAACTACATGCGCAGATCCAAGACATCGTCAACGGTCTTCACTCAATCGGGCAAGTCGTAGAGAACCAAGACCTTATAAGGTATGCTTTAAATGCTTTCCCTAAGACTACCTTGTGGGCATCCATGGTTGATGCCTACATGGTTTCTAAGGACCTTTCAAAACTTAGACTAGACAAAATGTTTTCAGAATTCAAACTTCACGAACAAACTAACGTGGTCTGGGCCGAGAGAGGTGTTGCTTTACTTGTAGGACGAAGAAGAAAGGAAAAGAATAAGCCACCTCTCGAGCAAGAAGACGAATCCGAACCCGAGGACGAATCCGAATCCGAATCTGAAGAGAAGGCCGCAATAGTCAACATGGTGCAAAGAATAGTTCGAAAAGAAAGAGAGAAATTGAGGAACGAGAAGAAGGGGCAATTCGAATCAAAAAGGAGGCCAAAACAAAAGGGAGCAAAGAAGGCTCTTCATGCAACTTGGGAGAACGAAGAAGAAGAAGGCGTTGGCATAGCATACATGGCAAGACCAGAAGAGTCAGAGTCAGAGTCCGAAGCCAAGTACGAGTCTAACTCCGACCCTGAAGCCTACTTCGAGAAGAAACTCAAAGACGGGCCGAAAGAAAAAATAAAGGTTAGTCGTTCTTTAATTAGTACTTTGTATCATACTATTAAAATGCTAACTAGGAAATTAACTAAGTCCGAGTTTAGGGTTGAGTCCTTGCTTAAGGAGGTTGAAACCCTCAAGCAAGAGACCACTCTAACCTCTTCGACTAGTCAAATTCAAGAAGAGGACTCAACTCAAGTTGAAAAACTCGAAGAGGAGAACTCACTCTTGAAAGGACAAGTCTAAGAGCTCGAGGCTCGGTTGAACAAGTTCTCGATGGGATCTAAGAATCTTAACCGACTTCTTGAAACTCAGAGAGTTGTATACAACAGAGTCAGACTCGGGTTTAGCTCAAAGACTACGAATAGATCGTATATGTCTATCGTAAATCGTAGTCATCAACGAGTCCAAGCGTGGGTCCCTAAAATTTTCTTAAATTCACATATAAGGAAAAACAAGTACTAGATTCTCCAGGATCAAGTTCATTATTTGAATAGACCATATTGGTCAATGGTCCAGGAGGAGCTAATACCAAAATAGTATGCCCGATACCTTAGCATCATCAACCTTTTGTTTTACTTTTTAGAATGGCTAGATAGGACAAATAGTTAGTCAACTCTTGATAACATAGTATCAGGATGCGGTAAGATGATAATACGTTAGGGAAACAAAGTCTCCTGTATTCAAGCTAGATAAGGCATATCTAGCTTGGTGCACTTGACCGAGTGGAACTAGCTGAAGCTACCTCGCCGTATCCTAAACTAGTTAGACCAGGAAGTGATCTTAAGTGACTCAAGTAATCAATTTCTTGAATTTGGCTTTGTCTAAGGAAGTGGTCATTGTTCCGATCAAAAAAGGCCCCTGTGCCTCACCATGACCTAGAAGCCAACTTCTTGAAAAATTTACTTGACGAGCTTAGGGATAAATCTAAATCTAACCCAAGGTTGACTAACTTTAATTAAGTTCAAATCATCTCACAAAACATATAAGGCGAACAAATCCTGAGACACATAGAATGGGTGAGATGTTTAAAGAACAATTTTAATATAAATAACATTTTCAAAATGCTATCTATTTTTCAACTATTGCGCTTAGACGAATAATTATAATCGATCAAAGTTTAGCGCCCCCTAACTCTCTTATACCTTATGAACTTGACTAGGGGAGAGAGAAAACTAACCCTAAGGGTTATAAATCTTTAAAGTTTTTCTTGAAACTAAACTTATAAGTATTTTGAAACTATCTTTCAAATACTTTTATTGTTGGTGCAGAGGGATATGTAGGGGATCCTTGGAACGCTAGAGAGAGGGGTGAATAGCTTGTTTTCGTTCGTGATGGAATTTGTTTGATTGTGTTTGTCTACAATTTTTGTTAGCGCGCAGCGGAATAATAATAAAGTGATAATGAAATAGACAAACACACCACAACACAAAGATATAACGTGGTTCGAAATCTCAAGGTTCCTACTCCACGGATCGAGCTCTACAAGCTCTAGTGATGCACACGCAACCACTAATAAACTCTCCTTCTCGGAACAATCCGGAGGCGGAGAAATCTCGTACAATAGTTTACAACAATAAACTAAATATAACAAGCAACTAATATGAAATGCAATGCAATACAAGTAAAGAAAATACTTTACAAATGCCTTTGGATTGCTTGCTTTTGGTTGCTTGAAGAATGACCTTGGAGACCCTGATTTGCAGCAACAAATCGCCCCAAGGATGCTCAAGAACCAGATGCTTTTTCCTCCTCCACGATCTCCATTTAAAGCTTCTGCCTGGGCTGGAAAATGCCGATCAGTCGACTGCTCGGGACCATCAGTCGACCGATGACACTATTGCTGTGAGACAACGGTGTAATCCACACTGGAAAAATCCAATGGCTAGGACATCAGTCGACTGATTATGACCATCAGTCGACTGATCAAGCCATCACTCGACTGATGACCGCAGCAGTCGAGTGAGACTCCATTCTGTGCCCTAAAACCCGAGCATCAGTCGACTGATCACAAGATTAGTCGACTGCTCATCCAATCAGTCGACTGCCCACCTATGACAGTCGACTGCTAGGGCAATTCCCGTAGTCAAAACCTAGTTGACTCACACCAGTCGACTGTCATATGATACCAGTCGACTGACACACCTCAAACATGAGGTTTTAACCTCAAACATGAGGTTTAACCCAAGTATGGTTCCCCCATACTTGCTAGACCACCCGTAGCCTAGACCTAAGCCTTATAGCCACCTCCGTCAGCCTCACGCCTCTCGGATCTCTCCAAGTCATCGATGACTTATTCATCCATTGCGCTAGCCTTCAGGTGCTTTCATCGGCTATGTCATGCTAAAAGTGTCTACACCGCAAAGGCACATTGGACTTACGCCGCCAAGACTCCGCTTGGACTTTACACCGCCAACCATTGGATTTATGCTGCCAAGACTCCCACTTGGACTTTACGCTGCCAATATCAAACCCCTTGGACTTCTCAAATGCCAAGACTCAAGCTTGGACTTTCCCTTGCCAACCCATGTTAGACTTTCCATGCCAAGACCCATGCTTGGACTTTCCTTGTCAACCTATGTTGGACTTTCCATTGCCAAGACCCATGCTTGGACTTTTCCTTGCCAAGACCCATGCTTGGACTTTCCCATAATCACATGGTCAACTCCAGTCAACCATCAACATCTCCTCGAGTCAAACTCGAGTCCGGTTCATCATAACCCGGGTCGATTGTACAAACAATCTCCCCAAACCATAATTAGACATTAATGTCAAACATTAATGTCAACTCTCTATGTCAAACATCAAAATATCATTCGAGCCAAACTCGAGTCCGGTCAATCGTGTCCTGAGTCAATTGCACCAACAATCTTCCCCTTTTTGATGTTTGACAAAAACACATACCTTTGAGTAGAACACTAACCCAAATTTCCTTACCAATTTTCTAAATTGATAATCTTACTTTCTCCCCCTTTTTGACATACATCAAAAAGGTTCTCTCCAAGGAGGTCAATGTCTCATGTCCCAATGAGATCTTACAATCTCCCCCTTGGTCCAAAAAATACCTAGGATGTCTACCATCTTCCTAGTGATAAGTCTCATATTACTCAAGAGAGGCAATCCTATACACTCTCCCAATTTCAAATTGGGTATCTCAAAATCCCATTTTCCTCCTCATGAGGAAAAAATATCATCCATCATCCCATGATGGATACCTCCCCTTAAAGGCTTGCTCCCCCTTGACCATTGCACCAACAATGTCCTTGGGAAGTCCCTAAGCCAATAGGAACTCTAAACCATCAAAAATTAAGGTTCAAAGTTCAAACATGAACTTTCCTATACTTTAAAATTGATACAAACCCTAAACAACTCTCCTAATCCATATCCAATGGATTTTCACCCTTTCTAATGCTTCCCAAAGCATATTCTAGGGTTAAGAGTGGTTAGGGAACCTTATCATAGCTGAAACTGGACTAAACAACCTTGTTTTTCCCGAAATCAGCATTGACAGTCGACTCTCTCAGCTACCAGTCGACTGCCACCCTCATTAGTCGACTACTACCCAGGACAGTCGATTGATAACTGAAATATCAGAATTTCAGTTATCAGAAATGAAATTCGGAAAATCATAAGTAATTATACGTATATCGAAAAATCGTACGTATATTACTTATAGGCAATACAATGGGTGAAAAATAATAGAAAAATATTTTACCCATAAAATATCGAAATTGATACAAAATCTAAAAGTGAATAAAAACTTCAAAGTTTTAGCTCACTTTGTATCAATCTCATCAATGGTGATTGCTATCAAAAGATAGACTTCACCAAGGTTTTCTAAAATGATTTTAAAATGTTTTGAAAACCTTATTTTGGATCATATTCCTTGGGCTCAAAGTACATGACTTGTACACAAGCTTTCCCAATGATCCACCTTTGAATTAAGATGAGTTTTAGTTCATCTAGATGCAAAAACTATGCACCTTGAACTTAACTCATATTCTAGCATCTCACATGTATCTAGGGTGTATCAATATATATACATGTCAAATTATATGTGAGATGTGAGTTTTGTTCTCCCTAATCTAGGGTTTCATATATTTTTCTAAGGCAACTCTACTTGATTCCCTTATAAATGGGACTTCAAGTCATGTCATTGTCCTTAACTTAATTTTAATCAAATTAAATGCATGAATGATCATGACATAAAGGATAGTAATAATTAAGCATGTCCAATGATCATGATATCATGTCATATGATACAATCTAAAAATACATGATATTAAACCTTAATCCTACACATAATCATGACATATAAATGATAAAAATAAACATGATGTCATGACATGTTATATGACAAACAAAACATGACATATAAAATATATAGGTATAATAATACCTAAATTTTAATATTAGTTGTCATTTGTTATAATTAGATTTATTTTGTCATATTATTACTAATCTCCCAAGTGTGCCAAAAACCCAAAATGACACACTAACCTCTAAACTTAAATTGTGCCAATTTGATCATTTTATCACACTTCTCAAGATATATTGGCACATCCTAAGATCTTTTAGGATTTAAGATTAAAAACACATTCCCAAGGTAACCATAACCTTGAAAATGACCCAAGGTGCCACCTTTGCCATGATTGAGTTAACTATCCATCCAATCAAGGTTGGCACACCCTAAACCCATCTAGCGTGAATCAATCACACTCTTAGGAACCCAAAACCTATTTGAGCTCCTAGGGTTAATTAGGTATTCCTTAGGGATAACCTCTCTAGATACCTTCCTAATGACCCTCCTAGGCTCGATAGCCTTGGTCATTTTGGTCTTACCTAGGTTAACCTTAGGGATTGCCTCCCTAATAACCTTCTTAGTGGCCACCCTAGGTTTCCTTGAAACCCTAGCCACTAGGCACAAACCTTGGTTACTCTTAGGGATAACTTCCCTAGTAACCTTGTCTTCCTAGACCTAGTTTGTGTTCCATAATCTAATGGAACACTATGATAAGTCACCTTAGGCTTAGGTTTGTGACCCAAACCTTTCTTGCCCTTGGTTGACTTTTGTCTCTTAGGCCCTAGGTGTTGACTCTTGGTCCTAGACTCTTGACTTTAACCATTTAACCCTTTTATTTGATTTTGCATAATTTTAAGGGTCTTCTCAAGTTTCTCAAGCCTTAACCTCAAGGCTTGTTTTTCAACCTCTAATTGCCCAATTTTAGAATTTTGATTTAATCCTTGGGCATGGTTCTTCCTAGGCATATGCCTAATCCATTTAAGATTAAGACCTAAGTGCTCTTGTACCTTTCTAATTGTCTTCCTAGGTAGAATTGGTCTAGAATTATTTATCCTAGATTTGTCTTGAGATAAATTTATTTTAGAGACATTAGTCTCAAATTTCTCCTTATTATTAAAATGAATATTCTTAGCTCCTAGGAAAAATATTTATTATTCCTAGCATGCTTTTCATGATAAATTGCAAGGGAATTGAAATTCCTAGCATGCTTTTTGACATTTAAATTAGAAGGAGCATTACTAAAATATACCTTAGGGTTAGCCTTATCTCCCCCTAAATGTGATGCTCCATTTTGAGCCTTTTTCTCTCCCTTTTTGCATTGACTCCGGTAATATTCCGGTTGTCGGCACTTGAAGCAAATGACTTGCTCCTTGCTTTTGATAGTTGGGGGACCGACTTCCTTGATTTTTGGCGCCGGTGGAGCTTTCCTTACTCTCTTTGGGCATTTGCTCTTGTAATGTCCACTTTCCCTACACTCAAAGTAAATTATATGTTTTTTATTTAAAATCAAATTGCTTGAGTTACCTAGTTCGGTGGTGAGGGTCTCTTGAGCTTGTTCTTCCTCTCGACTGGATGTAGATAGTTCTTCTTGTTGCTCCGGTGTTGAGGATGCTCTAATCTCCTCCCCCTTAATCCTAGAGGTGGAGGTCTCCTCCTCTTCCACTGATCCGGAGGTTGACTCCCTATCAACTTCCGAATCCTCAAGCTCTTTAGATGACGATGTACTTGCTTGAGCTTGAGAGGGTGAGCACTCTTCTTCTTCTTCTTCTTCTTGGACCGATAATGGACTTTCATGGAGCTTAGCCACTTGGCTCCATAGTTCCTTAGCATCTATATAATTACCTAACATACACAAGATATTGTTGGGTATTAAATCAATCAAAAATTTTATTACCTTATTATTTTTCTCGAAGGCTTGGACTTACTCTTCGGTCAATCTCTTCTTCTTGAGGAATCCTCCTTTTGGTCCTCTTGGATATTCGAATCCATCCATCAAGATGGACCATTCCTCAAAATCTCTTATCATAATAAAATCTTCAATTCTTCTCCTCCAAGAATTGAAGCCTTCTCGTCCGTATAGGGTGTAGGGCACCGGTGTGTTGATGTCCGATCTTAGTTGTTCATGGACTTTCATCTTCACCCTCTAGGTGCTCCCTTAGTTGTTAAACTTTGAAGAGCGGCCTCGCTCTGATACCACTTGTAGGAGATCCTTGGAACGCTAGAGGGGGGGGGGTGAATAGCTTGTTTTCGTTCGTGATGGAATTTGTTTGATTGCGTTTGCCTATAATTTTCGTTAGTGCGCAGCGGAATAATAATAAAGCGATAATGAAATAGACAAACACACCACAACACAAGGATATAACGTGGTTCGGAACCTCAAAGTTCCTACTCCACGGATCGAGCTCTACGAGCTCTAGTGATGCATACGCAACCACTAATAAACTCTCCTTCTTGGAATAATCCGGAGGCGGAGAAACCTCGTACAATAGTTTACAACAATAAACTAAATACAACAAGCAAATAATATAAAATACAATGCAATACAAGTAAAAAAATACTTTACAAATACCTTTGGATTGCTTGCTTTTGGTTGCTTAAAGAATGACCTTGAAGACCCTGATTTGCTTCGACAAATTGCCCCAAGGATGCTCAAGAACCAGACGCTTTTTCCTCCTCCACGAGCTCCATTTAAAGCTTCTGTCTGGGCTGGAAAATGACGATCAGTCGACTGCTCGGGACCATCAGTCGACCGATGACACTGTTGCTATAAGACAACGATGTAATCCACGCTAGAAAAATCCAACGGCTAGGACATCAGTCGACTGATCATGACCATCAGTCGACTGATCAAGCCATCACTCGACTGCTGACCGCAGGGTCGAGTGAGACTCCATTCTGTGCCCCAAAACCCGAGCATCAGTCGATTGCTCGTCCAATCAGTCGACTGCTAGGGCAATTCCCGCAGTCAAAACCTAGTTGACTCACACCAGTCGACTGCCATATGACACCAGTCGACTGGCACACCTCAAACATGAGGTTTAACCCAAGTATGGTTCCCCCATACTTGCTAGACCACCCGTAACCTAGACCTAAGCCTTCTAGCCACCTCCGTCAGCCTCACGCCTCTCGGATCCCTCCAAGTCATCCATGAGTTGTTCATCCATTGCGCTAGCCTTCAAGTGCTTCCATCGGCTATGTCATGCTAACGGTGTCTACACCGCCAAGGCACATTGGACTTACGCCGCAAAGACTCCACTTGGACTTTACGCCACCAACCATTGGACTTATGCTGCCAAGACTCTCGCTTGGACTTTACTCCGCCAATATCAAACCACTTGGACTTCTCAAATGCCAAGACTCAAGCTTGGACTTTCTCTTGCCAACCCATGTTCGACTTTCCATGCCAAGACCCATGCTTGGACTTTCCTTGCCAACCCATATTGAACTTTCCATTGCCAAGACTCATGCTTGGACTTTTCCTTGCCAAGACCCATGCTTGGACTTTCCCTATCACGCCCCGAAGGAGACCCCGCCAGACGAAAATCCGGCAGCATCTTCCCTGTACGGGTGACAATCCCAATTTACATACAAGACCTACACGGCCACAATACATCGGTCAACACGACCGGAATCCAAACTCACACGCAGTTATTAAAATAGGCCTCTGGCCATCCACCAAAATAAATGCATAATATCTATCACAACTTTACTTACCCCTTCTGCCATCTAGGCAGGAATACTCACCAAAACTAATCCAACAAAACCGAATAAAAGTCCATAAGAACACCAAAAATCCACGAATACAAATATCAACCACCAATCCTAAACATGTCTCTAATCAAAGTCCAAATACTATAAAACAAATATCCAAATCAGACATTTACGATGAGTGGGGTCCGGCAGCTGCACTCTTTTGACAACTTCATCCTGAAATAGATATAAATCAACGGGGTAAGTCCAAAGAACTCAGCGGGTATAGTAGATATGCAAAGTAAGGTATAACTAACAATAAAAATCATGCTAGTACAGTCTCACATATAGGGTAAGCAAGAAATAAATGCAAAAGGACTGTACTTACCTGAATCTCCTACCCTGATATAGGAGCAAGTGCCCTACAATAAGAGTCATCACCATATACAAACATGTATCCTGTATGCATGGCAATCATAAGCAACATCCAAGGCATTAATACAATAATGCAACAAACACAATACAAATGCAATCCGTGCAAAGTGCATGTCGTGCCAATGACATGGTCACCCCTGACGCCAGTCAGCCGCCTCACACGCGATGGTGAAGCCGAGTGGGTAGGGCTATGACAACTGTGCACTCTGTCATCACTGCTCCTGAGTGACCGAGTGGACAGGATGCTGTCGGAGTACACCTATCCTCCTGCCCCAAACAGAGTGGGGGAGCTAAGCTCTCATCTCCCGGTGTCATAGATCAGAGGAGGGATCCCTGCCCGCTACCACGCTGCCTCATCGCTACCCATGAGCGGACCAGCGGAGCCTGACAGAGCAACTGCACACACCCTCCTGATGTACCACTAACCCATGAGTGGCAGTGTGTGCAGGCCATGTAACTGGTTGCGGGCTCTACAATAATGGAACCTCGTCCAACCAGCATGCAATCATGCAAAAATGGTCCATGATATTAAAGCATGAAAATCCTACTCAAAATACCTATTCGAATAATATATACAATCAATATGTACATATCCATAATCCATGTACTATGATCCAAATCAAACAGGGAAATATAATCATATCCTATCACATGCATGTTTCAAGTAGGCACCAAAAGCATACCAGACATATAAACATGAAAAATTATTGTAAGCTATCCTAACTAGCATATCAACAATGACTATATCTAAAAGATAAGTCAAAATACCCGCCTGAATATATATCCGCAAAAAGAACCAAATTGTCACGACTGGGAACCTGCCTCGTGACCGAAACCTGCATATAACATAACTATAGTTAAGCACAAAAATACAATTCACTGACAAATCGAATACTTAAACTCCTTCACAACCCAATTGCCCCAAATCAATTTCCAATTCTCCTAAATTTTCTAACCGTCTTATTAATCCTTTTCCTACCACAAATATCCATACAATTAATTTAGCCCACTAAATCAATTGATAAAATTTTTGATTAATTAATGATAAGCTAATTAATCAATTAAACCTGGAATAACCTACATTTTAACAACCTAAGCCAAATAAATAAAATTTAATGGCTTTTAATTTATCCAATAATTGTACCAATCAATTTATCCAATTAATTCCTAATCAACTAACCTAATTCATCACCTTCAAAAATCCTCAAAATCAAACAATCTCATCTCACCGGGGCCGACGGGATACTACAAACGCTCGACAATGGCTCGTCGTGTGCTTTTGGCCACGATGGCGCGCGGCACGCAGCATGATCGGTGATGGACGCAGATGGTCCGATCGCTGGTCTCGACGGCAGTAGACACACGGTGGCAGGACACACGACTTGTATGAAGTAGCGCAAAGGGGCGATGAGTCGGCGACGAGGTGAGACGACCAAAAATGGCATCACCATACTTGGCACAAGGAACTGCGGCGGCAGTGTCACTGCTCGCGGCGGTGAAGAGGATGGCACCGTCGTCTAGGGCAGAGGAGGCTGGCGCGAGGAAGAGCGAGGCTCGTGGCGACTCAGAGTTGAAGAGCCGGAGGCCTAGGCACCGGGAAGGCGGCGGTCAGAGGCGAGGAACCGGTGAGAACCGTCTGCCGGTGCGATCCTGTCGCCGCGGCTGTGGTCGGCGAGTGCGGCTCGAGCGCGTGGGGAGAGGAGGCGTCGGGCAGCGAAGGGAAAGAGGCGACGCGCCGAGGCAGCGGCGGCGGTGGACGGCGAGCTCGCGGTGAGTCGAGCGGCGGTGCTCGCGGGAGCACAAGTGAGGGCTGCGGCGTCGGACGACGAAGGGAAAGAGGCGTCGACGCTCGGGGAAGAAAGGCGTCGTCGGCGAAGAAGAGGGCACCGACGGAAGTGGGTTCCCGAAAGAAGATGAGGGCGCCGGCGAAAGAAACTGCCGAAGGAGTCGCAGCGGGGAAAATAGAAAAGGAAAAATAAATTTAGGTTTTCCGGTTTAGGTTACCCTCTTAAATAGACTCCACAAAAGCCTATTTATTTTATCTCCGTAAAAATCTCGTACGGAATCCGTTTAAATCCATAAAAATTCCGGAAAAATTCTTAAAATTCCCTAAAAATCTCGAAAAATTTCCAGGATTATTTTTAATTCTTTGACCATTAAATTTAATATTTTAAATTTTTCAGTATCTAACATTCTCCCCCACTAATAAAAATTTGGTCTCCAAATTTCCTACTCAGATGCACAACGAGTAAGAAATACTACAAGTACTGAAAATATACCTCACGTACCTTAAGTAAACAAGTGGGGGTATTGAGCTCTGATCTTTTCCTTGAGCTCCCAAGTAGCCTCCTCGTCGGTGTGGTGACTCCACCCGACTTGACAAGTCGCACAACCTTGTTCCGCAATTGTCGTTCCTTGTAATCCAAAATCCGTACCGGAACCTCTGCGTAAGTAGCATCAGGTTGAATGGAACCTGACACATCTGACAGAATATGTGTAGAATCTAGCACATACTTCCTCTACATAGACACATGGAACACATCATGTATACTCGTCAAAGATGGTGGTAGCGCTAGACGATAAGCCACTGCTCCGATCCTCTCCAAAATCTCAAACGGACCAATATATCTAGGAGCTAGCTTACCATGGAGGCCAAATCTCTTCACCCCTTTTGTAGGTGAGACTCGCAGAAATACACGATCACCTATCGAGAACTCCAAAGGTCTCCGTCTACGATCTGCATAACTCTTCTAGCAATCCTGTGCCTCTGCCATCCTACGTTTGATAGTACGGACCAACTCTGCCTCATGCTGAGCTCTCTGGGGTCCTAGCAACTGGGCATCCCCAACCTCCTCCCAGAGGGTGGGTGTACGACACTGCCTGCCATACAATGCCTCATACGGGGCCATTTGGATAGCTGAATGATAACTGTTATTGTAGGCGAATTCCACTAACGACAAATGATCCTCCCAGTTGCCTCCGAAATCTATAACATAGGACCTCAGCAAATCCTCTAGTGTCTGAATGGTCTGCTCAGACTGTCCATCGGTCTACGGATGGAGTACTAAACCGAAGTTGTGTGCCTAAAGCCTGCTGCAGACTCTGCCAGAACCTAGACGTGAACCGGGGATCTCTATCTGATATAATGCTCAAAGGAACACCATGCAATCTGATGATCTCCCGACAATATAGCTCTGCCAACCGATCCAGAGAGTCGGTCTTCCGAATCGATAAGAAGTGCGCAGATTTGGTTAGTCGGTCTACGACTACCCAAATCGCGTCATGGCCTTGACGTGTCCTAGGCAAACCCATCACAAAATCCATAGTAATATGATCCCACTTCAACTCAGGAATAGGAATCCTCTGGAGTAATCCAGCTGGTCTTTGGTGCTCAGCCTTTACCTGCTGACAAATCAAACATCTTGCTACAAAATCTGCGATGTCTTTCTTCATACTGTTCCATCAATACAAACGCTTTAAATCTCGATACATGCGGGTTCCGCCTAGGTGGATCGCAAATCGAGAGCGATGAGTCTCCTGTAGTAACTCCTCCATAACCGGGTGAGGCTGAGGTACACATAATCTGCCTCGGAAATATATAATACCCTCATCATCTCGGGTGAACTCAGTCTGCTGTCCAGAAGTTATCTGACTACCAATGAACTGTAAATGCTGATCACTGGCCTGAGCCTCCCGGACTCTCGTCCGGATAGACGACTGAGCAACCATGGTAACCAGAACACCCTGCTCTATCGGTCCCTGCTCCTCAAGACTCAACTCATAAAAACCCTGAATCAAATCCGTGACTAAAACTCGGAAGAAAGCTAAAGTCCCTCGGGACTTCCGGCTAAGTGCATCAACAACCACATTGGCTTTCCCTGGGTGGTAGCTGATGATACAGTCATAATCCTTCACGAACTCCATCCATCTCCTCTGTCGGAGATTGAGTTCCTTCTGCGTAAATAGATATTTGAGACTCTTATGATCAGTAAGAATCTCAAACGTAATACCATATAAATGATGCCTCCAAATCTTCAAGGCATAGATAATAGCGGCTAACTCTAAATCATGAACTGGGTAGTTTTCTCATGATCCTTCAACTGGCGAGAAGCATAAGAGACTACTCGCTGCGGCCATCAATATCGCGTGCCTAAACCTCGTAGAGACGATTCAGAGTAAAGAACGAAACCATCATCCCCTGATGGCAATACCAGGATCGGTGCTGACACCAATCTCCTCTTCAACTCTTGAAAACTAGTCTCGCACGCCTCTGTTCACGTGAACTTCACGCCCTTCTTGGTAAGGTGTGTCAATGGCATAGTAATGCTCGAGAAACCCTCAACGAACCGTCTGTAATAACCGGCCAAGCCTAGGAAACTGCGAACCTCCCGAATCGATTTTGGTCGCTTCCTAATCGTGACACCTCGATCTTCTAGGGTCAATCAAATACCTCTACTCAAAACCACATGTCCAAAACCAATCGAGTGTAACCAAAATGCGATTTATTGAACTTCGATATAGCCGCTTCGGAGAACAAGACGAAGATGTTGCGCGTGTTCCTCCTCGGAACGAGAATAGACCAGAATGTCATTGATAAAAACAATGACGAACCGATCTAGAAAATCCATAAATTCACGATTCATCAAATCCATGAATACCGCTGGAGCATTGGTAAGCCCAAATGGCATTACCAAAAACTCATAATGTCCATATCCGCAGGAACGCCGCCTTCCAATGTCGTAATCTCTAACCCTTAATTGATGATATCCGGACCACAGATCAATCTTAGAATAGACTGATGTACCTCTGAGCTGATCAAACAAGTCCTCAATACGTGGTAGGAGATATTTATTCTTGATAGTGACAGTGTTCAACTGCCTGTAGTCGATGCACAGTCTCATCGAACCATCTTTCTTCTTCACGAAGAGAACCGGAGAACCCCAAGGTGATACACTAGGGCGAATAAAACCTCTGTCCAAAAGTTCCTGGAGCTGAACCTTTAACTCATCCAACTCTCTCGGGGCCATATGATAAGGAGCTTTCGATGCCGGCGCCGTCCCAGGTATTAACTCAATCATAAACTCCACTTGCCTTCTGGGAGGCGCATCTTAACTCCTCCGAAAGACATCTGAATACTCTCGGACAATAGGGATGTCCGCGATCTGAGAGTCACCACTGTCTTCTACATTGATCATAGATAATAGAAAACCCTGGCAACCGTGCAATAAAAGCTTCTGAGCCTGAATCGTAGAAATGGTCGCTATACCGTCATCTCGGATGCCAGTGAAATCCCACGAGGGTTGGTTCGGAGGTCAGAATGTGACCACCCTCGTATGGCAATTAACTGTGGCATGATATGCTGACAACCAATCCATGCCAAGGATAATGTCGAACTCGACTATGTCCAGTACCAATAAATCTACTGTAAGAATGATATTATCGAAATCTAAGGGACAACCTCGAACCTCCTGGTTAACGTCCAATGTATCGCCAGACGGTAGGGAGACGACTAATCTCTGTGATATACTAGTAGGTAGTCTACTTATCTCTCTCATAAAAGTACGAGAAATAAACGAATGCGAACTACCAGTATCAACTAGCATAATAGCTGAACATGCATAAAGTGAAACCGTACTGCGAAATACGGATTCGTTGGCTCACTACGCATCCTCTCTGGTAATTGCATGAATCTGCCCAGTCTCCGGTGGAGGTGGAGGTGGTATCACTGCCAGAGGTGGCTGTGCGGCACGAGGATCGAAGGTGATACGAAGCGTACATAGGCCGATACGAAGACTGGTATGAAGCTGCCGGTATCAGACGAGCGCTGATCTGAACGATGGCGGAGGCTGCGGTATCTTTATGTCGATGGGCTGCTGCGAATGGTACTATACCGATGGTCATTCGAATGGTATTGTACCGATGGATGGGACTACATCCTCTGCGTCTGGCCCGAATCAACCTGTGACACCGTACGGGCCCTGGTGTACTCCTGTCCATAAATACCATAGGCGACTCCTGCAGGGGGAGCTGTCCTCTGCGAGCGTTGCGAAGGTCTGGCTGTCTGGCCCTCTCTCTGAGTCTCGGATTGGCGCAATGGTCCTCTCTGAATAGAAACCCCAGAAGCCACATGCTGAGCCTTCAACGAACAATCTCGGCTCAGATGTCCAGGTAGTTTACAATAATAGCAAACTGACTATCCCAAGGTGCAGGCTGAGACGATATGCTCTCTCGATCTGCAATGAGTACAGTGGGTGTCACTAGTGGGCGGCCTCCGGCTCTGCTGAGAAGACCGGGAGGGCCCAGCTGAAGATCGTCCTGATTTCTGAGGTCGGCTAGATGCCCCAGAATGACTCTGACCCCGCTGATCGGCCACTTTCTTTCAGTATCCGATAGTCTGTCTGGAGTCGACTTGTGGTTATTTCGGTCTGTTTCCTCTTCCTGTCTGTATTAACCCTCTGTTGAGCCGACTCGATCAACAAAGCTCTATTTAATGCCTCTCGGTAGGATGAACTACCAAATCCTGCCATCTTGACCTGTAGATGCCCATCTAGTCCCTGAACAAATTGCATCATCCGTGACCTATCCTCAACAACTAACTCTGGACAAAACCTGGCTAACCGATTAAATTCTGTATTATACTCCATCAGCGGCGATTATTACGTGTAGACTCATAAAATCTGACGTCGCATCATCCGATATGCCCATGAAATCGACTCTCAAAGCCTCTCTAAATCTACGCCCGGGTAACTCTGCTCGCCCGATAATCGGCGCATATCCCACCAGATCTCGGCCTCGCCTCGTAAATGGAAAGCTGCCAACTCTACCTTCTCCCACTCGGAGCAGACCATATAGTAGAAGGTATGCTCCATCGTCTCGATCCAAGACTGAGCCACGATCGGATCAGTCTCTCCGCTGAATAAAGTGAACCGGCTTTTCATTGACTTTGCTAATCCTAGAATCCGAGCTCGTGCCGCAGCTACATCAGTAGGATAAGTAGGGGCCGACGCAGGAGCTGGTGAAACTACCGTAGATGGTGTCATTTGCTGGCGAGGCGGAATCTGAAAGTGAGGGCCGATCGGCTCCACTAATGGGCCTGTCGAGTCTGTAGTAGCAGGTCCTGCTGGCGGGGGTGTCTGATGTGTAGCAGCAGGGTCTTCCGCTGGTACATCGGATACTCCAGAAGCAGGTATCTCTGGAGGAGGAACCGCCGAGGACTGAGGATCCACGACTCCCGCAGCACCATGTGGAACCTGACCCTGATCAACATGCTCACCCTCAGTAGATCTCTCTGGCAAGTCAGTCGCCAAAGATCTCAAGGTCCTCTGGCGTGGCCGTCCCACACCACGTCTCGGCGCAGAAGCACGCCCACCTCGTCTCATATCTGTTAAATGAATACAGATATTACCACAAATAAAAACATATCAAATTAATCATCATACCTATTTCACCGTCAGGAGAGGTTCCGTAGCCGCCAAAACCCCATATTAACCTCGTAAAAAATCCTCGAATTTCCGAAACATAAAAATCATCAGAAATCCATACCAATCCAAAATACCTCGCAAAACCTGCAAATACATGGCGAACTTCGAAAAATCCAAAAACCCCTAGGAACTCGAAAACCTAGGCGCTCTGATACCAAATAAATTGTCATGCCCCGAAGGAGACCCCGCCAGACGAAAATCCGACAGCATCTCCCCTGTACGGGTGATAATCCCAATTTACATACAAGGCCTACACGGCCATAATACATCGGTCAACACGACCGGAATCCAAACTCACACGCAGTTATTAAAATAGGCCTCTGGCCATCCACCAAAATAAATGCATAATATCTATCACAACTATACTTACCCCTTCTGCCATCTAGGCAGGAATACTCACCAAAACTAATCCAACAAAACCGAATAAAAGTCCATAAGAACACCAAAAATCCACAAATACAAATATCAACCACCAATCCTAAACATGTCTCTAATCAAAGTCCAAATACCATAAAAAAAATATCCAAATCATACATTTACGACGAGTGGGGTCCGGCAGCTGCACTCTCCTGACAGCTTCATCCTGAAATAGATATAAATCAACGGGGTAAGTCCAAAGAACTCAGCGGGTATAGTAGATATGCAAAGTAAGGTATAGCTAACAATAAAAATCATGCCAGTACAGTCTCACATATAGGGTAAGCAAGAAATAAATGCAAAAGGACTGTACTTACCTGAATCTCCTACCCTGATATAGGAGCAAGTGCCCTACAATAAGAGTCATCACCATATACAAACATGTATCCTGTATGCATGACAATCATATGCAATATCCAAGGCATCAATACAATAATGCAACAAACAAAATACAAATGCAATCCGTGCAAAGTGCATGTCGTGCCAATGACATGGTCACCCCTGACGCCAGTCAGCCGCCTCACACACGATGGTGAAGCCGAGTGGGTAGGGCTATGACAACTATGCACTCTGCCATCACTGCTCCTGAGTGACCGAGTGGATAGGATGCTGTCGGAGTACACCTATTCTCCTACCCCAAACAGAGTGGGGGAGCTAAGCTCTCATCTCCCGGTGTCATAGACCAGAGGAGGGATCCCTGCCCGCTACCACGCTGCCTCATCGCTACCCATGAGCGGACCAATGAGTCGACAGAGCAATCGCACACACCCTCCGATGTACCACTAACCATGAGTGGCGGTGTGTGCGAGCCATGTATGTCATGCATGCTCAACAATAATGGAACCCCGTCCAGCCAGCATGCAATCATGCAAAAATGGTGCATGATACTAAAGCATGAAAATCCTACTCAAAATACCTATCCGAATAATATGTACAATCAATATGTACATATCCATAATTCATGTACTATGATCCAAATCAAACAGGGAAATATAATCATATCCTATCACATGCATGTATCAAGTAGACACCAAAAGCATACCAGGCATATAAACATGAAAAATTATTGTAAGCTATCCTAACTAGCATATCAACAATGACTATATCTAAAAGATAAGTCAAAATACCCGCCTGAATATATATCCGCAAAAAGAACCAAATCGTCACGACTGGGGACCTGCCTCGTGACCGAAACCTGCATATAGCATAACTATAGTTAAGCACAAAAATAAAATTCACCGACAAATCGAATACTTAAACTCCTTCACAACCCAATTGCCCCAAATCAATTTCCAATTCTCCTAAATTTTCCAACCGTCTTATTAATCCTTTTCCTACCACAAATATCCATACAATTAATTTAGCCCACTAAATCAATTGATAAAATTTTTGATTAATTAATGATAAGCTAATTAATCAATTAAACCTGGAATAACCTGCATTTTAACAACCTAAGCCAAATAAATAAAATTTAATGACTTTTAATTTATCCAATAATTGTACCAATCAATTTATCCAATTAATTCCTAATCAACTAACCTAATTCATCACCTTCAAAAATCCTCAAAATCAAACAATCTCATCTCACCAGTGCGGCTGACGGCGGACAGCGGCGCTACAAACGCGTCGACAATGGCTCATGTGTGCTTTTAGCCACGATGGCGGTCTGGCCGGTGCGGTTCGCAGTGGATGACGGATAAAGATATGGTCCCGATCAGTTCGACGGCGGCGAACCGATGGCAGGACACACGACTCGTATGAAGCAGCGCAAAGGGGCGATGAGTCGACGATGAGGTGAGACGACCAAAAACGGAGTCACCGTACTTGGCACAAGGAACTGCGGCGGCAGTGTCACTGCTCGCGGCGGTGAAGAGGATGGCACTGTCGTCTAGGGTAGAGGAGGCCGACGCGAGGAAGAGCGAGGCTCGCGGCGACTCAGAGTTGAGGAGCCGGAGGCCTGGGCACCGGGAAGGCGGCGGTCAGAGGCGAGGAACCAGCGAGAACCATTTGCCGGCGCGATCCTGTCGCCGCAGTTGTGGTCGGCGAGTGTGGCTCGGGCGCGTGCGGAGAGGAGGTGTCGGGCAGCGAAGGGAAAGAGGCGACGCACCGAGGCAGCGGCGGTGGTGGACGGCGAGCTGGCGGCGAGTCGAGTGGCGGTGCTCGCGGGAGCGCAAGTGAGGGCTGTGGCATCGGACGGCAAAGGGAAAGAGGCGACGCTCGGGGAAGAAAGGCGTCGCTGACGAAGAAGAGGGCACCGACGGAAGTGGGCTCGCGAAAGAAGATGAGGGCGCCGACGGAAGAAACTGCCGAAGGAGTCGCGATGGGGAAAATAGAAAAGGAAAAATAAATTTAGGTTTTCCGATTTAGGTTACCCTCTTAAATAGACTCCACAAAAGCCTATTTATTTTATCCCCGTAAAAATCTCGTACGAAGTCCGTTTAAATCCAGAAAAATTCCGGAAAAATTCCTAAAATTCCCTAAAAATCTCGAAAATTTCCAGGATTATTTTCTTAATTCTTTGACCATTAAATTTAATATTTTAAATTTTTCAGTATCTAACATCTTATCTCCGTAAAAATCTCGTACGGAGTCCGTTTAAATCCAGAAAAATTCCGGAAAAATTCCTAAAATTTCCTAAAAATCCCGAAAAATTTCCAGGATTATTTCCGTAATTATTTGGCCATTAAATATACATGTTAAATTTTTTCCAGTATTTAACATTCCCATAATCACATGGTAAACTCCAGTCAACCATCAACATCCCCTCGAGTCAAACTCGAGTCCGGTTCATCATAACCCGGGTCGATTGTACCAACAATCTCCCCAAATCATAATTAGACATTAATGTCAACTCTCTATGTCAAACATCAAAACATCACTCGAGTCAAACTCGAGTCCGGTCAATCGTGACCTGAGCCGATTGCACTAACAGGATATACCTCGAACCGATGAACTTAACCAATTCGAGACGCATACTTGGACTCATACTCATTTTTTTGATGCCTACTATAATATTACATTTTTAAAACCCCTACTTTTTATAAAAACCCCAACCTTATTTTTGATTCATGGAAAAAGGGGGAGAAGAGCATAAGTTAAGGGGGAGTAACAAAATTTAAATTTGAAAAATTAAATTATTTCTTCTAAAACTCACCTAGGGTTAAGGGGGAGTTCGTTTACTTATTGTCTTGCTTTAAATTTTTCTTAACTTTGCGCCAGTTTGCCATAGGATCAAAAAAGGAGAGTTTGTTGGTGCAGGGGCACCAGATAATCGAACCTATATTTTGATTATGGCAAAGACACAAAGTCAAGATTATTTTGTTATCTCATGAGATAAAACAAGTGTATAGAATTGCTAAGCTAAAGCTGAAGGTCAGCGACACCCAGAGGGAACCATAGTGGTCGGGCGACATCGGGAGGACTTCGGAGGGAGCCAAAGAAATCAGGTGGAGACCGAAAGCGAAGCTTCAAAGGTAAAAGATTGAGGTAAGATCGTATGAGTGAGTGTAAGTAAGGTCGTTTCCTCCGCACGGAGATGTCCTTCGGCGACGATCCAACTAAGACATCTCATGGAAGGTCTATGTTGAGATCGGATGGTCGGTGACCGTCGAAAGCACTTATTTTAGTTTCATTTTGAGCTAACTTTCCAATGTAGTCGAAAACCCTAGCCAATAGTTGACTGATGGCTTATATCAGTCGACTGATGAGTTCATCAGTTGACTGATGAGGGTGAGCAGTCGACTGATGTTAAAATTTCAGCCTCGAAAAGAGTCAAAGCTTATCACCATTTCTCAAGGGCTAGGTGACATCACCTCATGAAACCTCATCTCAACGATTTGGGTTTCTCAAGTCTATAAAAGAAGGGGTTCTCCACACCATTTTCATCATTCCAAAGCCTCCAAAGTGCCTCCGCGATGCCGCTACTCTCCGACGATACTAGGACGACGAAGTTGTTGGTGCAGTAGGCACCTAAGTCGAACCTGAGTTTTGATTATAGCAAACGATACAAAGTTAAGCTCATTTTGTTATCTCACGAGCTAAATCAAGTGTGCAGAAAGTGCTAAAGCTAGAGCTGAAGGTCAGTGACACCCGAAGGGAACCATGGTGGTCGGGCGACACAGGGAGGACTTCGGAGGGAGCCAAAGAACTCAGGTGAAGACCGAAGTGAAGCTTCAAAGGTAAAAGCTGAGGTAAGCTTGTGTGAGTGAGTGTAAGTAAGGTCGTGTCCTCGGTACGGGGATGTCCTTAGGTGATGATCTGACTCAAGACTTCCCATGGATAGTCTAAGTCAAGATCAGATGGTAAATGACCATCAAGTTCACTTATATTAATTGCATTTTCGAGCTAACTCTTCATTGTAATTAGAAAACCTACCATCAGTCGACTGAGGGCTTGCATCAGTCGACTGATCCATCTAGCAGTCGACTGGTAAGGGTAGCAGTCGACTGTTGGTCAAGGATCAGCTTCGAGGAGAGTCAAAGCTTATCTCCATTTCTCAAGGGCTAGGGGGTTTACTCTCATTGGTTGAAGATTTGAACGTCTAGGGTTTCCAAGGCTATAAAAGTAAGGGTTCTCCACCCTATTTCCATCATCAAAAGCTCTCCAAATAGCCTCCGCAACGCCTCGACTCTCGGACATCTTTACAGTGAAACTCTACTACTCCGACGATCAAGCTTTAGTTTCATTCGTTTCCTTGTCGGTATAATTTTTATTCAAGTCTTCTATTGTATTCATTTTAGTTTCTCGGAACTTTATATCGTAATAAGGAGAGGGGGAGTGTCCCTTTACCTTAATCTTTCGAGCTTTTGTATTGCGTTGTCTCCTACCTCCAACAAGGAGGAGATTATTTTAGTGAATTACCCTCCGTACGTGGTCTCGGACGACTAGGGCCTTGGATTAGCAGCTGAAGACTATGAACCAAGTAAAAAAAGGGTGTTATTTACTTTTTCGCTGCGTACATTTTCTTTAATCGAACGATTTCGTAAAGTTTTCATTTGTGCTATTCACCCTCCCCCCTCTAGCGCTCAAATTGATCCAACAATTGGTATCAGAGCCGGGGGCGCTACGATTTGGTGAAACCACCAATCTAGCAATTTTTACAGATTTATTTTTATTTTTATTTCTGTTTATTTTTGGTTTTTAGAAGTTTTTTCGTTTAAGTTTAAATTGTTCTCCCGCACTACTAATCCAAGACGAAAGTCTTGGTACTTTTTGGTTGTTTGTGTTTTTGCGAGGTATTAGTTTTCTCTCTTTTGTCTAAATGGCCCATCTCGAAGGGTTTACCACCATCCGACCTCCGTTTTACAATGGAGACGACTTTCGTTATTGGAAGGGTTGGATAAAGTGCTTCCTAAAGACCCAAATAGAGATGTGGATCATAATCCAAACCGGATTCACGCTTCCTACTAATGAAGTGGGTGAATCGTTGGATTATGATCAATGGACTAATGCCATGAAGGGACAAGTGGAAGCCGACGCCAAGGAAACCCAAATCCTTCAATATGGCATATCCAAAGAGGAGCTAAACTGCGTCGGCTCCTTCATTAGCGCTAAAGATTTATGGACTAAACTCATTGAGTTACATGAAGGAACCAACGACGCTAAGGTATGTAAGCGTTATTTGCTTTTCAATAAATTGTATAACTTAAAAATGCAGGAACATGAGATGGTGACACAACTACATGTCCGTATTCAAGATTCGTCAATAGCTTGCATGCCATCGGACAAAAGGTCGAGATTCGAGACCTTATAAGGTACACTTTAAACTCTTTTCCTATGACCACCTTGTGGGCATCCATGGTCAATGCCTACAAGGTTTCTAAGGATATTTCTAAACTTAGATTAGACGAGTTATTTTCTTAGTTTGAACTTCATGAGCAAATTAACGTGGTCTAGGCCGAGAAAGATATTGCCTTAATTGCAGGTTCCAAGAAGAAGGTCGCGAACAAATCACCCCCCAAGGAAGAGGACGAGTACGAGTATGAGTCGGAGGTAGATCCTGAAATGGAAACCGAACTAGTAAATCTAGTTCGGAAGATGATCAAGAGCCGGAAATGACCTGTCAATCAAGGTAAAACTAAGTCTAAGTCTAATTCGAATTTGAGATGTTTTGAATGTAACAGGTTCGGGCACATCAAGTCGGAGTGTCTGAAACTAAAAGGCAAAGTACCCAAGAAAGTGCTTAACGCTACTTGAGAAGAATCGTCGGAGGAGGAAAACGATGATCTCGTCTTCATGGCCAAGCCGACTGAGCCCGAACAAGACTTCAAACCCGAGGAAGAGTCCGAGTCTGAGTCTGATGACGAGTCGCTATTCAAGACAAGCCACAGATACGCATCCGGTTCAAAAGAGTCACTTAAGGTAAGTCGATCTTTACTTAGCACTTTATACAATGCAATTAAATTCTTAACTAGAAAGTTAACTAAGTCCTAGTCCAAGGTCGAGACCTTAGTTGAGTCACAAGGTCTCCCTAACCTCTTTGACTAGTCAAGTTCAAGAGGAGGGCTCAACTCGAGTTGAAAAGCTCGAAGTTGAGAACTCATTTTTGAAAAGTTAAGTCGAAGATCTTAGGCATACGTTGGAAAGGTTAACTTTGGGATCCAAGGGACTTGACCTTTTACTTGGATCGCAAAGGGCCGTGTACAACAAGGTTGGGCTTGGGTTTAGCTCAAATACGACTAATAAGTCGTATATGTCAATTGTAAGTAGAAATAAAAAATATGTCTAAGAATGGGTCCCTAAGACCATTTTGATTTTTCAATTAGGATCTAACAAGTACTGGGTTCCCAAGGACCAAATCCACTATGTGGAAAGACTGAACCGATTCAATGGTCCAGGGGGAGCTAATACAAAATTTGTTTGCGCTATTAATTAGACTTTGCATGCTTAGGTATTTTTATTTTTATTTCTTTTAGAATGGTTAGATAGGACGAATAACTAGTCAGTACTTCACAACATAGTACTAGGACGCGACGAGATAATAGTACGTTAGGAAAGCGAAGTCTTGTGTGTCCGAGTTAGATAAGGCGTATCTAGCTCGGTGCACTCGACTAAGCGGAACTAGCTGAAGCTACCTCGTCGTATCCTTAACTAGTTATACTAGGAAGTGATCTTAGGTGAATCAAGTTATTACTTTCTCGAATTTGTCTTTGTCTAAGGAAGTGGTCATTGTTCCGATCAAAGAAGGCCTCTATACCTTGCCATGACCTGGAAGCCAATTTCTTGAAAAGATGACTTGGTGAGCTTAGGGTTAAATCCGAATCTAATCCAAGGTTGACTAGTCTTAATTCATTAAAATTAATCAAGTAAAATTGAAGTCATCTCACAAGAACACATAAGGTTAACGTGTTTGATCATGTAGAAATGGGTGAGATGATCTAGGACTAATAATTTCAACCAACCCTTAAATTCTAATATCCGATCCAACTACCTTGTGTGTAGGATCAATAGATGTTGGACAGTGGGTGCTCCCGACATATGACCGGAGACCAACTTAAATTTTCGAAGCTTAGATTCAAACGACAAGGATCGGTAGCTTTCGAAAACAACGGCAAGCTCAAAATCATCGGATCAGGTGATATTGAGCTAAATTCTAATTTCACAATTTATAATATTTTATTAGTTGAAGATTTTCAATATAATTTACTTAGTGCAAGTCAATTGTGTGATAACAACTATAAGATTATATTCCTAGAAAATGAATGCTTAATTAAAACAAATGAAACCTCTAAAACAATACTTAAAGGAACTAGGAATAGCAATATCTATACAATTAACTTACCCAACTCCTCAACCAAGTGTCTTATGACACAACAAGAGGAATCTTGGTTGTGGCACTGACGACTCGATTACTCGCACCCAAGACTCGTTCACAAGATGAGTCAGAGTGGCTTAGTCAGAGGTTTGCCTAACCTTAACAACTTAGATAATAAAATTTGTAATGCTTGTCAACAAGGTAAACAACCTAGGACATAACATCAACTAACTAACCAAGAACGAACCAAAAGTGTGCTTGAGCTCATTCATTTGGATCTATTCGATTCTCATTGAGCCAAGTCACTTAATGGGAGTCAATTTTTCTTAGTCATCATTGACGACTATTCTAGGTTTACCTGGGTTAGGTTCCTTAAACACAAAAGTGATACCTTAGATCAACTCATCAACTTGTTTAAATTAATCGAAAACCAAAAGAACCTTAAAATTAAAAGACTTAGAAGCGATCATGGTAGTGAATTCGAAAACCACAGGTTCACATATTTCTGTAACCTAAACGGATACCACCATGAATTCTTATGTCCTAGAACCCCACAATAAAATGGCCTAGTCAAGCAAAAAAATAGAACCCTACAAGAAGCTGCTAGGACTATGTTGAACGAATACAACCTACCCGATAGGTTTTGGTGGCGAAGTCATCAAAATAGAATTCTTATGGTAAAGAGGCACCTTAAGACCTCATACGAAATCTACCATGACAAAGTACCTAACATTAAATACTTTAGGGTATTTGGGTGTAAGGTACATATCCTAAACACTAAGGACTACCTAGGAAAGTTCACATCCAAAATCTCTATCGGTATCTTTCTAGGATACTCAATTACAAGTAGAGCCTATAGGGTATATAACAATGAAACCCTTAAAATTGAGGAAACCATTAATGTAGTATTCGACGAAGGACATGAACTTACAAAATCCGTAGTAAAGCCAACTAGCGAACCGATTCAAACCAGACTCAACTCTGATCTTGAACACGAATCTAGTATTAATCCTAATCCAAGCTAGTCTAGGATTCAATCGAGTCATCCTACGGACCAGGTGATAGGTGACCCTAACCCAAGTCATTCTAGGATTCAATCGAATCATCCTATCAACCAAGTGATAGGTGATCCTAGCCTAGGAGTTCGAACTAGATCATCATATAGAAATCTTAGTCAAATCTCCTTGATTTCGAAAATCGAACCCAAAACCATTGAACAAGCTCTTCTTGATCCCGATTGGATCATTGCAATGCAAGAAGAGCTAGCTCAATTTACTAGGAATAAAGTTTGGGAATTAGTACCACCACCTCAAGATAAGTCAATTATTGGAACAAGGTGGGTTTTTTGAAACAAACTTGATGACAAAGGTGAAGTAGTTAGAAGCAAAGCGAGATTAGTTGCGAAAGGGTTTAGTCAAGTAGAGGGGTTAGATTACGATGAAACCTACACCCCCGTGGCTAGACTAAAATCCATCCGAATGTTGTTAGCATACGTTGTACATCGAGGATTTAAATTGTTTCAAATGGATGTCAAGTCAGCATTTTTAAATGGACTAATTAAGGAAGAGGTGTATGTTAGTCAACCCTCAGGATTCGAAAGCCTAGATAAACCCGACCATGTCCTTAAACTAAAGAAAGCTCTTTATGGACTCAAACAAGCTCCTCAAGGTTGGTACGAGAGACTTTTAATTTATCTTAAGTCAAAAGGGTTTAACCAAGGCCTAGTCAACCCGACCCTGTTCGTAAAAACCATAGGTAAGGAAATCTTTATAGCCCAAATCTACATAGACGATATCATTTTCGGAACAACCAATTCGATCCTATTGAACGAGTTTATTTCACTTATGGAAAGTGAATTTGAAATGAATTTAGTAGGTGAATTGAGTTTTTTTCTAGGATTACAAATTAAACAAACTAAGGATGGAATATATTTACATCAACAAAAATATACTAGGGAACTAATTAAATGTTTTGGAATGCAAGATGCTAAAACCATCAATACACCCATGACAACTAATGTCAATATAGGAGAAGACTTAGAAGGAAAGCCCATCGACCTAAAATACTATAGGAGTGTGATAGGGAGTCTTCTATACTTAACTGTGAGTCAACCTGACATTTTATTCGCAGTAAGTATGTGTGCAAGGTTTCAAACCTGTGCCAAGGAGTCTCACCTAACCCTAGTTAAGCGTATTCTTAGATATCTAAAGGGCACACTAAGCGTAGATATTTGGTACCCTATATCTACCGAGTTCGAACTAATCGGCTACTCTGACTCGGACTATGACGGTAGTAAACTAGATAGGTAGAGCACGAGTGGTTGTTTTCAACTTCTCGGCTTGAGTCTAGTGAGTTGGTGCAGTAGGAAGCAACACTGCATTGCCTTGTCTACCACCAAAGCCGAATACGTCGCAATGGGTGAGTGTGTAGCTCAGCTTCTTTGGATGAAGCACACTCTCCAAGACTTTAACTTAAACTTCAACAATATTAAAACTCACATAGATAATATTAGCTCAATCAACTTAACCAAGAATCCTATATGTTACTCTAGGACCAAACATATAGAAGTTAAACACCACTTCATTCGATAACATGTAGCTAACGGAACCATTCAACTCGAATATGTGGAATCCAAGTCTAACCTAGCCGACCTTTTTACCAAGCCGCTACTCGAAGCCGAATTTAGTCTACTTAGACGAAAATTGGGCATGTGTGTAATAGAGTAGGACTTGCATTTTTCTTATTATATGATATACTCTATTATTTACTATTTCATGTTAATGGAACTAGCTTAGGGCTTACCCTAGATATCATGCACCTATAGATTTAAGGAGTCATTACATCTCACAACACATATGACTAATGTGTTTGTGTACTTAGCCATGTAGATGGGTGTGAGATGTTAATACCTTACTCCTGGTTTCAGATGTAGATTCAGTGCATCGACATGAACCACGAAGTATAATTACATAAATTAACCAACTCTAACCAGGACTTGTTGATCTTTCATATCAATCGAGTCAAATAAGAGTTGAACATCCAAATAGATGAGCTTATGTTCAAATTATTATTTTCAAAATTTATTTAGAACATGCTTGGACTTGAAGCTTATTTTTCGAACTATGTTCTTCAATTCCTCCACTCTTTCCGATTTATGGCAAAAGGGGGAGAAAAGGCCAAAGTTAAGAGATCATTTTTTTTGGTACCTTAACTTAAAACCTATTTTAAACACTAAGGCCAATATTAAGTAATTTCGATTACTTAAGTTCTTTTTAAGATAGCACACATTAAGGGGGAGGGTCAAGATCCTTTTTCAAGTCCTCACCCTCAGTCAAGGGGGAGGATTCCTTAAGGGAGAGCACTTGAAAAAGGTTTCTCTTACTCCTACTTAACTTGCTAATTTAAGTATACTCATTTCTTCATATTTTATTCTTGTCATTCATGAACTTTAAACTCATTCATGTCTTATGCTTGTCATTTATTTAATGCACTTCAAATCATTTACTTAACTTTGTGTCCGGGTTTGCCATAGATCAAAAAGGGAGAGATTGTTGGTGTAGTAGGCTCCTAAGTCGAACATGAGTTTTGATTATAGAAAATGATACAAAGTTAAGCTTATTTTGTTATTTCATGAGCTAAATCAAGAGTGCAGAAAGTGCTAAAGCTAGAGCTGAAGGTCAACGACACCCGGAGGGAACCGTGGTGGTCGGGCGACACCGGGAGGACTTCGGAGGGAGCCAAAAAACTCAAGTGAAAACCGAAAGCGAAGCTTCAAAGGTAAAAGCTGAGGTGAGCTCGTGTGAGTGAGTGTAAGTAAGGTCGTGTCCTCCATACGGGGACGCCCTTAGGCGATGATTTGACTCAAGACTTCCCATGGATAGTCTAAGTCAAGATCAGATGGTAAATGACCATCAAGTTCACTTATATTAACTGCATTTTTAAGCTAACTCTTCATTGCAACTGGAAAACCTGCCATCAGTCGATTGAGGGCTTGCATCAGTCGACTGATCCATCTAGAAGTCGACTGGTACGGTAAGGGTAGCAGTCGATTGTTGGTCAAGGATCAGCTTCGAGGAGAGTCAAAGCTTATCTCCATTTCTCAAGGGCTAGGAGGCTTACTCTTATTGGTTGAAGATCTGAACATCTAGGGTTTCCAAGGCTATAAAAGTAGGGGTTCTCCACCCTATTTCCATCATCAAAAGCTCTCCAAATAGCCTACGCAATGCCTCGACTCTTCGACATCTTTACGGCGAAGCTCTACTTCTCCAACGATCAAGCTTTAGTTTCATTCTTTTCCTCGTTGGTATAATTTTTATTCAAGTCTTCTATTGTATTCATTTTAGTTTCTCGGAGCTTTATATCATAATAAGGAGAGGGGGAGTGTCCCTCTACCTTAATCTTTCGAGATTTTATATTGCGTTGTCTCCTACCTCCAACAAGGAGGAGATTGTTTAGTGAATTACCCTCCGTACGTGGTCTCGGACCACTAGGACCTTGGATTAGCAGCCGAAGGCTATGAACCAAGTAAAAACAAAGGGTGTTATTTACTTTTTCACTGCGTACATTTTCTTTAATTGAATGATTCTGTAAAGTTTTCATTTGCACTATTCACCCCCCTCTAGCACTCAAATCGATCCAACAGAAGCGCCGCCGAGACGATAACAAACCAACTCCAAATCCTCAAGTCGTCGGTATTAGTTTTGTTTTCAATTCAATATCCTTGTAATTGTCTTTATTTTTGAGGTTTTATCGTAACGAGGAGAAAGGAAGTGTCTCTCTACCTCTTGTCTTTTTCGTTTTCTTATATTGGTCAACTCCTACCTCCAACAAGGAGTATTTTAGTAAATTGCCCTCCGTTCGTGGTCTAGGCCTTGGATTAGCAACCGAAAGGCTGTGAACCAAGTAAAAATAGTTTTTTCTTATTCCGCTGCATACTCGTGTCTTTAATCGAACGAAAGAGAGAATTATTTTGCACTTTTCACCCCCCTCTAGCGCTCATATCGATCTAACAATACAATAGAAGAAAAATATACACGACTCCTAGAATTAAGTGGTGGAAGTTAAAGGATGTGAAACATAATATATTTAAGAAGAAAGTAGGAGTATAAATATTAGGTGAAATGTACAGTGACCCTAATACCACATGGGATAAGATGATATTAAAGTTAAAAAATATTAGCCAAGAGTGTACTTGGTGAGTTAAAGGAGCATGCAAAACCAAGTAAGAAATCTTAGTGTTGGTGCAATCGATCTAGGTCATGATTGACTAGACTCGAGTAATGTTTTGATGTTTGACAATGGGTTTAACCATTATTTTGATAATATGAGTTTGACCATATGACAAGTGAATGTTTGGGATATCCAAGGTCATATGGGAGAGATTGTTAGGAGGCAATTGTTGGAGCAATCGACCTCAGGTCAAGGGTGACCTAGCTCGAGTGAGACTCGAGTGGAAGTCCAAGTTTGGAAACTTGGCAAGGAAAGTCCAAGTATGGATATTTGGCAAAAGAGAAGTCCAAGGGTGTAGTCTATTAGGAACTTTAGCATCACTAGAGGGGAGGAGGGGTGAATAGAGATTTCACTTCGTCGCTTGGAATTCATTCGTGTTCATTCGATTGCTTATCTATAATGATGTTAGTGTGCAGTGGAATATACAACAAATACACAAGCACAACACAAGATATAATATGGTTCGAAACCTAGAGTTCCTACTCCGTAGGGCGAGCTCAAGTGAGCTCTAGTGATGCACACTACCACTAATGAACTTCTCCTTCTCAGAAAATACTCTGGAGGTGAAGAAACCTCTTACAACAAGATTACAAAAGTAATACACTAAGCAAATACAAATATACAAATGAAATGCAAAGAAAAACTTTGCAAGAGTGTTTTTGATTGTTTGCTTGTTGCTTACTTTGGATTGCTCTTGAATGTCTGGAATGCAGCAACAATTCTCCTTCAAAATCTCCCCAAGAACTTGTTGGTGCAATCGGCCTAGGTCACGATTGACCAGACTCGAGTTTGACTCGAGTGATGTTTTGATGTTTGACACAGTGAGTTGACATTGATGTCTATTAATGTTTTGGGGAGATTATTAGAACAATCGACCCGGGTTATGTTTAACCGGATCGATGTTTGACTAGAGGGAGACTTTGATGGTTAACTGGAGTTGACCATGTCATGGAAAGTCCAAGCATGGGTCTTGGCAAAGAAAAGTCCAAGCATGGGTCTTGGCATGGAAAGTCTAATATGGGTTGGCAAGGGAAAGTTCAAGCTGGAGTCTTGGCATTTGAGAAGTCCAAGGGATTTGATATTGGCGACGTAAAGTCCAAGCGAGAGTCTTGGCAGCATAAGTCCAATGGTTGGCGGTGTAAAGTCCAAGCGGAGTCTTGGCGGCGTAAGTTCAATGTGCTTTGGCAGTGTAGACACCGTTAGTATGACATAGCCGATGGAAGCACCTGAAGGCTAGCGCAATGAATGAACAAGTCATGGATGGCTTGGAGAGATCTAAGAGGCGTGAGGATGATGGAGGTGGCTAGAAGGCTTAGGTCTAGGCTAAGGGTGGTCTAGCAAGTATGGGGGCACCATACTTGGGTTAAACCTCATGTTTGAGGTGTGCCAGTCGACTGGTGCCATATGACAGTCGACTGGTGTGAGTCAACTAGGGTTTGACTGCGGGAATTGTCCTAGCAGTCGAATGATTTGTCAAGTAGTCGACTGATCGTGTGATCAGTCGGCTGATGCTCGAGTTTTGGGGCACAAAATGGAGTCTCACTCGACCGCTACAGTAAGCAGTCGAGTGATGGCTATAACAGTCAACTGATGGTCATAATCAATCAACTGATGTCCTAGCCATTAGATTTTTTCAACGTGGATTACACCGGTGTCTCACAACAACAGTGTAATAAGCCGACTGATGGTCCCGAGCAGTCGACTGATCGGCTTTTTTCAGCATATGCAAAAGATATAAATGGAGCTCATGGAGGAGAAAAAGCTATCCGGTTCTTGAGAGCTTTTGGGGCGATTTGTTGCTGCAAATCAGGTCTCCAAGTGCAAGTCAAGCAATCAAGCAATCAAAAGCGAAGTGTTGTAAAGTTTTCTTTACTTGTTTTTCATATTTGCATTATATATTGCTTGTATTTCTCTCTTGCTATTGTAAGATCACTTGTATGAGGTTTCTCCACCTCCGACTTGTGTCGAGAAGGAGTTATTGTGATTAGTAGTGCGTGTTTGCATTGCTAGGGCTTTTAGAGCCCGATCCGTGGAGTAGGAACCGTTCGGTTCCGAACCACGTTACATCTCGTGTCTATTGTGTTTTTCTATTTCGTATTGCTTCATTATTATTCCGCTGCACGGTAACGAAATTTGTAGACGAACACGACACGAATTCCATCACGCAACGAATCGACGCTATTCACCCCCCTCTAGCGGCCTCAAATCTCCTACAATTGGTATCAAAGCTCGGGGCTCTTCTACGGATTAACCGCTGGGAGCTAAAGAAGCTAGAGGGAAGATAGAATTCCAAGACAAGCTTGGATGGGACATCAACACTCTACCACCATATGACTGAGAAGATTTTCCGACGTGGAGAGCAAGAATGGAGACATTCTTGATGATGGATAAAGAGGATTGGTTCATCCTCGTAGAAGGCTTTGAACCTCCTCGAGATAAGAAGGGAAACGTCTTGAAGTTGAAGAAGTGGACACAAGAGCAACGTCTCAAGTTCAAGACCGAAGTCAAGGTAACAAAGCTTTTAGAAGATTTGATACCTAATGACATTTTGTCTAGCTTAGGTGAATTTCAAGATGCTAAGGAGCTATGAGACAAATTGGCCAAGTTCCATGAGAAGCCTCACTTGGCACAAGTAGAAGAAGAAGAATATTCATCGGCTCAAGAAGAGGAAGAAGCCGAGGAAGAATCATCATCATCCTCACAAGCGAGTGAGGACTTGGAAGTTGAGAAGGAATCAACTTCCGGATCGGTGGAAGAAGAGGAGACTTCCACCTCTAGGATTGAGGGGGGAGGAGATTAGAGCATCTACACCAGAGCAATCTCAAGAAGAACCATCCACATCCGGTCGAGAAGAAGCTCAAAATTCCACCATTGACCTAGGTAACTCAAGTATTTTGGTTCAAAATAAAATCCATATAATTTGCTTTGAGTGTAGGGAAACCGGGCACTATAAGAGTAAGTGTCCAAAAAGGGTCAAGAAAGCTCCTCCAGCACCAAAAGTCAATGAAAAAGTCAAGGATGTTGGTGTCCCCACCAAGAAGAGCAAGGAGCACGTGGTGTGCTTCAAATACCGACAACCGGGACACTATAGGAGCCAATGTCCTAGAAGAAAGGAGGGAGCATCACAAGTAGGGGGAGTCTCTAAGACTAACCCTAAGGTATATTTACATAATGCTCATTCTTTAAAAGTTAGGCAAAAGCATTCTAGAAATAATTTAAACAATTTTGTTATTACTCATGAATCAAATCATGCTAGAAATAATAAGTATGGTTGTCTAGAAGCTCAACATGTTGGTTTTAGGTCCAAGGAGAAATTTAGAAATAATAACTCTAGACCCATTTCAAAGAAGGAGAAATTTGGGACTAATGCCCCTAGAAATGTCCTTCCTAGAGAAACAATTAAGAAAATTGAAAACCATTTAGGCGTTAACCCTAATAAGGGTAGGTATATGCCTAAAGAAAATGGTAATGCCCAAAAACCTAATAAAAAATCAATTGGGCAATTAGAGTTAGAAAATCAAGCCTTGAGGTCAAGGCTTGAGAAATTGGAAAAGACCCTTACAAATATGCAAAATCAATTTAAAGGGTCAAATTGTCAAACTCTAGGATCTAGGAGTCAACGTAAAGGGTGTAAGAGGCAAGATTCATCTAGGAGACAAGGTTTGGGTCACAAGCCTATGTCTAAGAAAGTAATGCCTACTTACCACAATGTTCCATTTGATTATGAAACTAAACCTAGATCTAAGAAAATCAAGGTCTCTAGGAAAATTATCCCTAAGGCCAACCATGGTGTGTGCCTAGTGGCTAGGGTTTCTAAGAAACCTAAGGAAGGCACTAAGAAGGTTACTAGGGAGGCAATCCCTAAGGTTAACCATGACAAGACCATAATGACCAAGGCTAACAAGCCTAGAAGGGTCATTAGAAAGGTATCTAGGGAGGTTATTCCTAAGGAATACCTAATTAATCTAATGAGCTCAAATAGATTTTGGGTTCCAAGGAGTGTGATTGACTCACGCTAAATGGGTTAGGATGTGCCAACTTTGATTGGATGGATAGTTAACTCAACCATAGCAAAGTTGACATTTTAGGTTATTTTCAAGGTTATGGATACCTTAGAAATAGGTTTGATCTTATATCCTAAAAGATTTTAGGATGTGTCAATACATTTATGGAATCATGAAAAATCAATAAAATTGACACAATCTAGATTTAGAGGTTATAGTGTGTCATTTTGGATTTTGGCACACGTTAAGAATTAGTGTATCAAGAGGAGTGTCTTTAGGTTTGAAAGTTACATCAAGAATGATACTCAAGTGCCACACACCTTGATGTCTTGCACCTACCATGCTTCATGTGTTTTACCATATGTTTGCATGGAAGGAATGTTTATGGTGTATTGCATCTCACAAAACAGATCATTCACCTTGATTGTGTATTTCAACACTTAGAAAGGGTAAGATGTTAGGTTTTTGAAGCCATTGGATGTTAATGTTTGTTAAAATGAAATAAAATACCAAAATACATTAACAAATACCTGAACATAAGCATGACATTAATATATTTGACATACAAGAATAAACATGATAAAATGGAACAATTTGAGTGAAGAAATTGAAATTCACTCAATTTCAGAATTGGAAATCAGAGATCAGTCGACTGATACAGTATATAAGTTGACTGATCATACTATAGCACGATATCGTGAGTCCAGCAGACGAGTGATGCTTCCAAGACTCGACTGATTTGTAATTGATCCGATGATCGATACATCGATCATTGTTAGTGCATTCATCGAGGCGAAGGATCATCAATTGAGTGGCTCCGAGCGATCAGTGATGATCGCATCGACCGATGATGACCAATAGCGATTGATTGATGTTCGTAGCTTGATACGAGAATGCTCGATAGTCGAGTCTTTGGTAGGGCGAGCAAGATCACGGCTCGAAACCTCTCAATAAGCCGCAATCAGTCGATTGATTTCGCCATCAGTCGACTGGCTTCACGATTTTATAACGCCGAACCACTAGGGTTCAGCGTCTTTACGCTCGCTTCCTTCACATTTTTTCTCTTCTCCGATCGTTGCTCTCCTTCTCCGACCAGTCTTTCCCGTCTGCGCCGGCGACCTAAACCCTAGGTTTGAAAGACGACTCTCCCATTCATGTTTTTGATAGACCTAATAGCATCTCACAACCCTAGTTTTTTCCTCTCCGACGATTTTCCTTGTGATTAGGGTTCCGACGAGACCCTTCCTCTGGCGATCCTTTCGGCGTTCTACTCAGCATCTGCCTTGTGCCTTCCCTTTATCACCTTCAAATGACATCAAAGTATAATTTCTATACCCCTTAAACCCTAAATTTCTTTTTACAACTCATTTTGATCTAATCATTGTGTTTGTATCATCGCATTCCATTGCATTGCATTGCATTCATGTAGAAGACCATGTAGGAACGATCCGATTGAGGGTGGATCATGATTGTACCAACCCATGTTGGTTAGGTACATCGATGGCGATTTCTTTAGTCATTACTGTAGCGATATCATAGAGATTTTAGCGTATTATCAGCTCATGAAGGTAGCTCTGTGCACTCATGCTATAAATGATGATCTCCTTAATGAGTTCTATCAAAATTTAAGGAAGGTAGACGATGGTCCTACCTACACTACTCGCCTTGCAAAACACGATTTGGAGTTCACTCCAGCGATCTTGCAGGAGTTCCTTGAGTGTAGGCCATCGGATGATACCTTCATCTTCTATCCTACCTTCGATGCCCTCTTCCTGAGCCTTTTGATCATATTTTTTTAGACTCCATGCATGAGGACATTTTTCGCCATCCTCGCCCACCAGCTCAGAACCTATTTCCTATCACTGAGCTATTTGCATCTGACAATGTGCTCTACAAAGTCATTGTTGGGTGCTTTCTCCCTATTGTGACTCGGGGTCTGGCCAAGATTTGGCCTCCCCATCTTTTCCTTCTGTATGCTATGCGTCATAGATTAGATGTAAACATTGCATTGAATATGTTTCATTACATTGTCCATTTCATATCCCCTGTACAAGGGAAAGTGCATATGTCTTTTGGACATATCATCACTGCATGGCTAGAGTCCATAGGCATTAACATTTACAAGGGATCTCTGAGGGCGCTATTCGAGGTTTACAACTGTATATCAGTTCGTAACTTCACATTGGCGAGGCTGGGGATCGGAGATGGGCAGATGGAGCTGATACCTCAGCCTCAGCCCAGGGCACATGGGGAGCCACCAGAGCCTATAGGACGATATGAGGACCCTGATGCTACTGACGAGGATGACCAGATGCCAGCAGATGCATCAACAGCAGGTCCTTCAGATCGGATTGCCCAGTTGGAGTCCAGATTCCAGGATTACCAGCAGATGATGGACTCCCAACTGGCAGAGATTTTATCAGGGCAATCCTCCATGGGTCAGCACCTCCGTCGGATGGAGGAGCGCCACACCCAGATGGAGGAGCGCCACACCCGGATTGAGGAGTGCCAGACAAGAAACTGAAATTATGTTCTTAGTCAGAGTAGTCATATAACAACATTCATCTAGTTCTAGTACAAGCCCAGAGGGCAGAGATAGAAAATAAGTTCCTACAGCAGCAGCATCAACCCTTGCTCCATTGCCTACTCGTAGGTCCACCTCACCCTTTGTCAATGCCCTGTTATTTCTCAGCACTTGTACATTAGTACAAATGTGAGATGCACATCCGGTATCTAATACCCATGATGAAGAAATAGATAGATTGACTTCTATGACATATATACTTGAAGTAGAAGTCTCACTTCTCTTTTTCTTAAGATCTTCCAGGTATGCTTTGCAGTTACGCTTCCAGTGTCCAACTTCCTTACAGTGGAAGCAAGTCCCTTCCTTGGCCACCCCTCCTTTCGGTTTCAGTGCCTTGCCTTTGCCCTTGGCTTGGGACTTTCCCTTACCTTTAGGCTTGTCCGTGCCATTCTTCTTTTGCACCATCAAAATGGAGTCGGGTTTTCCCTTCTTAAGGTTGAGCTCAGCAGTTCTCAACATGCTAAGCATCTCAGGCAGTGGCTTATCAATTTCATTCATGTTGTAATTCATGACAAATTGATTGTAGCTTTGTGGCAAAGATTGTAAGATCAAGTCAGTGACCAGCTCTTGGCCAAGTGGGAATCCCAACCTCTGTAGGTTCTTTATGTACCCAATCATCTTGAGTACATATGAACCTACGGGAGTCCCATCTTGCATCTTGGACTGAAACAGTGCCTTAGAGATCTCATATCTCTCGTGCCTTGCTTGTCCTTGATACAGTTGATGAAGATGTTCAACTATATCAAAAGCATTCATGAACTCGTGTTGCTTCTGAAGCTCAGAGTTCATGGTCGTGAGCATGAGGCATGACACATCTAATGCATCATCTTGATGCTTCTTATAAGCATCTCGGTCAGCTCGCAAGGCAGTGGTAGGAGGTGCTTCCGGAATGGGCTGCCCTAGGATGTACAGTTCTCTTTCTTGAGTGAGAACAATTCTCAGATTCCTGTACTAGTCCAGGAAATTAGCTCCATTGAGCTTGTCCTTCTCAAGGACAGAACGCAGGGAGAGAGTGTTCGTGTTTGACGACATGACAATCTACAACATAACAATGCAGAAAGTAAATATCATATTCCATTTATCATTTAATTAGACCTTTAATCAAATGATTCTCTCACTGAATTATAGGACTTTTGTAGAATCGAGTCTTGGATGTGGTCAAACCACATTACTAGATTCATATAAACTAGCTATAATTCTTGCGGGACAAGATCCACATCATACTACGCATTGAGTTAGCTTTGGCTAAATTTCCCAAGACTTAGTATGATCGGTAGGTAACAAATTACCGATTACATCTCTATGCAACTCATGTTTATAGGATCAAGATCCACATTTACAAAAGAACTTGAGTTAGCTTTGGCTAAATCGCCCAAGATTTAGTGTAAATGTGATCTTATCCTATCTTTCCAACGGTTGAAATATGCCTATAGTTTTACTCGATCCAATTGAGTTAACTAGTTTTACTCAATCTAATTGAGCTTATTCTCACCCAAGCTGTGATAGGCGGGACCAAGATTGTCCCTCCGCACCCTACCAAGATAATATGCATTGCTCTGCTTTGGCAGATTCAATAACAACAAATGATCGAGGTAGTGATGGGTATCAAAACTTGATAGGCATTTCGAGTTGATTTGATTAAGATCTAATCTAATCGTGAATGTGTATCATATACGCATTAAGACCTTAATTATCCTACACTAGCATGCATCAGATACATACAAGCAAAATATACTAGCATGCATCATATACATACAAGCAAAATATCCTAGCATGCATCACATACATACAAGCAAAACAAATATATATATATATATATATATATATATATATATATATATATATATATATATATATATATATATATATATATATATATATATATATATATATATATATATATATATATATATTAATAATAATAATTAAATTGTGATAAGGTCATGGCCCTACTACGATCTTCTCAAGCCAATGAGAAGATCGGACGGTCAACCTAGACTTAGCGGCTTCTCCAAGCGCCTCCTTTGGCCGCCATGTGTCGTCGACACCCTCCTCGTAACTCCGTCTACTAGTGGACCTTCCATCGCTTCATTTTTTGTACATTACAAACATGAAACTCGAGTTACATTCGAGTCTAAAACTATTTACAATGGGAATATTAAAAAGAGAGGCACGACGCGCAGGTCGCATACCATATACAACATGCACAACACAAAAACGACGCGCAAGCCGTATTATGAATTACAATTTATCCAATCACATTGGGGTTCTTGGACCATGACCATCACAGTATTATATATAATTCTAAATTATATATTTTACAGAAATTTCTATAATTTTTCATATTTTTTTAAAATTTTATGAGTCACATCTCCGTAACAGTTCTGCTAAGTGATTTCCGGGCGCGATCGCGAGACAATGCCCCTTGCAGGGTTAGGGGCAGTGCCCCTTCTCGCAAAATGAATCTCGCGAGTGTCCCATCTTGATCTTACATTGCCTTAACTCGCTGTCCCAAAAGACTAGAGTGAGAATTCACCGTTTCGGAGAGTTTTTCTTGGTGGTTGAAACCTACAAGTGTCCCAACACTTTGTAGGATTGAGTGAACCGAGAGAGGGGGGTGAATCTCGATATTTTATAATTTTAGACTAATTTTATATTATTCTAATTAAAGTACGTAGCGGAATCTAAAGCAATTAAGAACACAAGCAATTTTACTTGGTTCACAATCTGGACTGGATTGTTACTCCAAGGCCCATAGCTCTACCACGAGCTACCTCGATGGGCAATTCACTAAATACCCCCCCCCCCCCGACTCGAGTGCTCTCGGCTTCGGAGGGTTTCACTTTTACAAATGATAGAGTTAGGTGACAAACCACCCACTCAGAGAATTAAGTATACAAGAGAAATAATAAAGTAAAGAGATTACAAGACTTTATACCGACACTTAATAATCGTAGAGGTAGTCACAGAGTGTCGGAGGAATGTCTTGTCGTGGAGTCAAAGTGTAGTGGACGAGCAAGTATTTTGGCAGCACTTCGACGTTGATTCAATTTCGATAAATGGATCTGATGGAGCACAACTTTTATAAACTCTTTCCAGTCGACTGGAATGCCTTCTAATCGACTCCACATCATCCCGTCGATATGGAAGTCGTGGTCTTCCAGTCGACTGAATCCCCTTCAGTCGACTCCACGTCACTCGGCTCCGTATCGAGAAATTCCTCTCATCAGTCGATTCAACATTTTCAGTCGACTCAGGCTCTTTCCATTTGCGTCGCACGATCTCCGATCGATCACAAGCTAATCCTGCCAAATAGGTATCCAATCGACTAATACCTCTTCAGTCGACTGGACTTCAATCGACTTGAATCCATTCAGTCGACTGGTCCCTGCAAAATAGGATTAGCACAAAATAGATAATGTGAATTATGATAGCAGTAGTAATACTGCTCAAACTCAATTACTAAGTTCCACGCGGACTTTTCGTCGGATTGATGCCTAGCTTTGTCCCCCTACCGAGGACTCGGCCTCACCTCTTCACTCGAGGCTTACCTATCGAATACCTGTCGTACTTACCATTCTTGACATCCGATCTGACCCACCAGGGCTTCCACCAGTTGTCCGGTCTGCCTGACCCAGCTGGACTTTTTACCGATTATTCCCTCCTGACCCAACCGGTCTTCATGTCAAATGTCTGATCCACGCGACTCATCTGGACTTCATGTCTGGTGTCCGATCCTCCTGATCTGTCAAGATTCATGCCTAGTATTTGGTCAACTCGACCTACTAGGACTTCCTGTTAAGCCTGCACACTTAACACTTATATTAGATCACATGTGAATCCTAACCTTTAGCTGTGGTTCATACATCAAAACTAAGGAGTGATGCTCACTGCATCAATAATCTCCCCCTTTTTGATGTATGACAACACATCAGTTAAAGTTAGGAGAATCAAATACCAATCTTCATTTTTCGACATGTATAAGAAATGAACTAACAACTTTTGTCATGCATAAATTTAACCATGTATGAAATACATAGGTCCTTATCAAATTTTTGCATCCTCTTAACTTTATATCTCTTTTTAAATCTATAATTTTATATCTCTTCTCTCCTCCTTTGGCATATATCAAAATAAGAGTTAAGCTAAAAATACGTCAACACAATGTAGTGGAGAGTTATTAACATGACAAATTATCAAACTAAAAAAAACTTTAAAATTTGATTTACTTTAAGCTTTCAACAATATTTCTAACTTCAAAAATTGTCAAAAAAAATTCAAACTTTTAAAAATTTACAACTTTTAACACTCCCTGAAGAATTTTTAAATACTCCCCCTTTTTAAATACGCCAACTTTTTCAAATATTTCAAAAACTCCCCCTGAATTATTCAAGATTTTTTAAAATTTTTAAATTTTTCAAAAACTCCCCTTGAATTATTCAAAATTTTAAAAATTTCAAATTCTAAATTTTTTAAAGAATTTCAAAATTTTCTAACTCTTTAAAGTTTTTCAAAACTCCCCCTTGAATAAAGCTTTATAATGTTTAATTGTTTTCTTCCCATACATCAAAACATAAGTAGTAATTTTAAAAATCTTTAAGCTTTTTTAAGACTTAATCTTTTCAAAGTAAGTTTTTCTCCCCCTTAATTTAAGTTTTAAATTTTCAATACTCCCCCTAGAATTATGTTTTTATTTTAAGTTTTTTTTAAAAAAAAATAAGATATTTGAAAGTATCTTAACTCCCCCTTAAAGCTAAAGTGTTTGAAACACATTTAAGACCCCCTCTTAATTGAATTTTTTCGATATTTAATAAACTTGAAACTATTTTCTCCCCTTGACTAAATTTTGAATGGAGAAAATTATCTTGAATTGATTTGGGATTAATTATGTTAATTGTTTTGATTTTATTTGAGTTGATTAGCTGAGTTGAATCGATTAAGTTCACTAGATTGTTTAAGTTGAAATAGTTAAATTGAATTGATTAGATTGTTTGGATTGATAAGATGGTTAATTAAGTTGATTAGAATTGACTTAATTTAATTGATTATTTTTAGTTGTTTAGTTAAGTTTAATTAAGTTGTTGTTAACTTTAATTAAGTTGTGATTAAATTTAATTATTGTTAAGTTTAATTAAGTTGTAATTAAGTTAAGTTATTGTTAAGTTTAATTAAGTTGTAGTTATTGTTAAGTTTAATTAAGTTGTAATTAAGTTTAAGTTATTATTAAGTTTAATTAAGTTGTGATTAAGTTAAGTTATTGTTAAGTTTAATTAAGTTGTAATTAAGTTATTATTAAGTTTAATTAAGTTGTGATTAAGTTTAAGTTATTGTTAAGTTTAATTAAGTTGTGATTAAGTTTAAGTTATTGTTAAGTTTAATTAAGTTGTGATTAAGTTAAGTTATTGTTATTAAGATTTATTAATCTTGGTTTAAGTATATTAGGTTTAGAGTAGTTACATAAAACTAATTAAGCTTAATTAAGATATAAATCATCTCACCCAAGCTAGGTTTTCAAAACACTTTTTCCTATGAGTATTGTGAGATGAGAATTTCTTTTATCTTAATTAAATTTAATGAGCAATTTCTGTTAGGGCAATCTCTTGTCATGATAAGATTTTGATGTGTGTGGCAAAGGGTTTAAGTTAGGTTGTGATTATGATTTGATATGTGCGTTGGAGTCTTGCAGGACTTAGTAATTCACACATGGAGCCTAGGCGGGTTCACCACTCACAACCTCGTTCCTGAGTCGGAGAAGGAGCATTGCAGAGCCATGCGCTTGATGCTGCCGAGGGACCTTCGGACGAGATGACTTGAAGCGAAGCCAAGGAAGTAGACTTCGGAGGAAAGAGATGCGAAGGAGCATTACAGAGCCGTGTGCCTGATGCTGCCGAGGGACGTGGCCGTGAACGAAGAGAGCTTCGGCGAGGGACTTCGAGTGAGATGAGAGAATGAGTGAAATGTAAGTATCTCATTAGGTGAACTTGGCCATTTGGCTAAGTGTCGGATGGGATTTTTCGACATCAAGTTGACTACCATGTTATGGTAGTCAACTACTCTAAGTCGACAGTGACTCGACTAGTGTTCGAGTCTGATTCAAGTGTCAACAGTCGACTACCATGGATTGACAGTCGACTACGAGACCACCAGTCGATTGATGAAGGCATCAGTCGACTGGTCGCAAGTGTTTCGGGTACAGAATGGAATCGAGCTCATGGAGCACTCGACTGATCGAGCATCAGTCGACTGATGGCAATATCAGTCGAATGATGCCAGTGTCGTTGGATGAAATCTAACGTGGAAAGCAGCCGTTATTAGGAAACGGCTATAGGACCAGTCGACTGATAGGGATATCAGTCGACTGCTCCTGTGTCAACGGAAAGAAACCCTCTTCCTCTATAAAGAGGAAGGGTATGGGGCTTTGGGGGGCTAATGCTTCAACTCATAACTTCTCCCAAAGTGCTCTAAGGGTTTTTCCACTCTTCTTCTTGTGCTAATTCTCATTCAATTGTAAGAAGAGGGATTGTAAAGAGGTTACCTCCACCTAGCTTGGTGCAAAGGAGAAACTTAGTAGATTTGGCAAAGGAGTGATTCACCTTGGACGAATCGGGATCGTGGATTAGCGGCGTAGCCGTGAACCACATTACATATTGTGTTAGCATTTGTATTCTTGTCATTTCTATTTGCTTGTCGTGTTTTGTTTTTCCGCTTGCGCTAATCTTGTTTGTAGACGAGCAAATTCCATTATCCAATAAAAGAGGGCTATTCACCCCCCTCTAGCCGGCCGATCGATCCCCTTCAAGTGGTATCAGAGCCAAGGAAAGCTTGTCGAGGACTAACCGCCACAAAAAACACATTCAAGGATGGTCGGCTCAAACATTCATCCACCAAAATTCGAAGGCGAATTCTCTTGGTGGAAAAAGAGAATGGAGGTATTCTTTGAAACCGACTTTGAAATTTTATTAATTATGGAAAACGGTTTCGAGATGCCTAGGAATGAAGAAGGGGAGCTATTGGAGAAATCAAGGTGGAGAAAGAGGCAAAGGGAAGAATACTTGGCAAATTCAAAGGCCAAGCACCACCTCTACAATGTACTCCCCCAACAAGAAGTTAACCGGATTGGAGAATGCTCTAGTGCCAAGGAGATGTGGGAGAAGCTAGTAGAGCTTCATGAAGGCACTTCGGAGGCCAAACTTGCAAGAAGAGACCTCCTCCGCTCCTAACTATCAAACATCAAATTAGAAAAGGAAGAAAAGGTAACATCATTGCATTCTAGGTTTAAAGAAATTTTGATTGGACTAACAAGTGTAGGAGAAAGACTCTCGAATCGGGACATGCTCATGAAAGCAATTGATGCCTTTCCCCAGTCATCAAAATGGAGCTCAATGATGGACTCCTTCTACATGTCTAAGAATTTAGAAGTGAGCACCTTGGAGGAGTTCTTCTCAACCATGGAGCTTCATGAGACAAGACTTGAAGGAATAGTAGAAGAGCATAGAATTCAACCTTCAAGAAGAGTAGCCTTGATGGCTAGCAAAAAGGGGAAGAAGAAGATGGAGACCTCCTCCTCCTCCGACGAAGCGTCCTCATCCTCCTCCATGGATAGCACGGAGGAAGCCTATATGGTAAGGAGGGTAAGGCGTACATTAAAAGGTTTTAAATTTAATAAATCAAATGATAGGAGGAGAAGACCAAGAGGAAAGGTTATTTGCTACAATTTCCAAAGAGAGGGATACATAAGGGATAATTGTCCCCTCCTAAACAAGAGCAAGGAAGAGAGGAGAAAGAAGGAAGAAAAGAAAAAGAAGGGGAGCAAAAAGAAGGAAGAAGAGAAGAAAGCCAAAGAAAAGGGAAAGACAAAGGCACTAAAGGCAAGGACTTGGGATGACCCCTCCTCATCATCCTCATCATCATCAGAAGAGGAGAACGCCTTTGTCACCAACTTAGCCCTAATGGCCTTTGACGACCTAGATTGCTCCTCCTCCGAAAATGAAGAAGTAAGCTCAAGTGAAGGGGGAGCTTCATCATCCTCCTCATCCGAAGAAGAGGACATGGAAACTATGGTAACTAACCTTTCACCTAGTAAAATAGTTTTTATGATTTCTAGTCTTACTAAGGATTTATTTAGAGCAAAGAAGAAAAATAAGAGCATGCTAGATCAAATTAAGGACTTAGAAGAAAAATTAGAAAAAACATGCTTAAATGTAAATGATAATATTTCTTCTAGCTTAAATGATACATGCTCACATGAATATATGCCATTTAATGTTAGTGATGCATGTATGGATGAAAATAGGGCTTTAAGAGAAAAAGTAGACTATTTGACCAAAGCCCTAGAAAAGTTCACTATAGGCTCCAATACCCTTAACATGATAATTGGGAGCCAAAGGGCAAGCTTCAACAAGAAAGGCCTAGGATATAAGGAAAAGAAAAATAAAAAGACCTATAAATGCTTAATTGCTAGGGGTCAAGACAAAAAGAAAGTAATTGCTAGAAAATGGATCCCTAAGGAATTCTTAGTGAACCCCATAGGAAAGAACTTATTTTAGGTTCCTAAATCCATCCTAAAGGGTTAGGAAAACCCTAGGATAGTCAACCATATGGACTTTACCTATATCATATTTTTGGTTGACTTAGGATGGCGGGACAACATTTTTGAAATAGTGTTAGGTGATGATAATGCACCTATAAGTAGATAAATCATGCTTTAGGTGATATTTGCTTTATTATCACGATGTAATATCTAATGCATGATAACAATTCGATGAATACATGTGTTTCATGATCATAATGTAAAATTCATTCATATATGTCTTTATGATCATGAGGAATGATAGGATGATACTTAACCTTGTATAGAATTGCATGAAAATGATGGTTAAGTATATACAAATACCTTTAGGATACATCTCACACTCACCATAGGCTACCATGATTGAAAACTTAGCATGGGTGAGATGATAGGATGATACAAATGTCCACTAATGCCTATGACATCTAGATGGTCATTTAAAGTATCAAAATAGCAATAATAGACTAATCATGGGGAAGACTTATGTTTAATTCATAGACATATTACCCAAAGATCATGGTTGAATATTTCATATATTTTCAAAACAATTTCTTACTTTAAAATTTGTGTATTCATATTTTGAAACAATCCAAAGCAAAACTAGGCGTTAAAATGGATACTAACATGATCAAAAACCTAGTGGTTTTTAAAGCTTTTGGATTTTTGGTAAATACTTGAAAATATAATGATTTTTCATGGGCAATTATTTTTCCTTGATAAATATACTTACAAGAAATATGTTCCCCAAATTTCGTGATTTTTCAAATTTTATAGAATTTTTTATGCATTTTTGAAATTCACCCTGGAAAATCAGAATTCCTGAAATCCATGTGCCAGTCGACTGGTAGCCTGATAACATGCCCAATAACATTGTGTATCCGATTTTAAGGCATGTTTTGATATATGTTTTTTCTCTAGACATGATGCCATGATGTATAAACTTTGTTAATTATTTTTGATGGTGTCAAAGGGGGAGAAATGTATGTTTAAGTAAGGGGGAATATATGTAGGAGGAGTTTCATGTATTAAGGGGGAGAGTTGCTAATCATGTTTACTTACATGCTTTCCTTAATATTTTATCAAATATTTTTACCTAACTTAAACAGATTGCCACACATCAAAAAGGGGGAGATTGTTAGGGCAATCTCTTGCCATGATAAGGTTTTGATGTGTGTGACAAAGGGTTTAAGTTAGGTTGTGATTATGATTTGATATGTGCGTTGGAGTCTTGCAGGGCTTAGTAATTCGCACATGGAGCCTAGGCGGGTTCACCACTCACAACCTCGTGCCTGAGTCGGAGAAGGAGCATTGCAGAGTCATGCGCTTGATGCTGCCGAGGGACCTCCGGATGAGATGACTTGAAGCGAAGCCAAGGAAGCAGACTTCGGAGGCAAGAGACGCGAAGGAGCATTGCAGAGTCGTGTGCCTGATGCTGCCGAGGGACATGGCCGCGAACGAAGAGAGCTTCGGCCAGGGACTTCGAGTGAGATGAGAGAATGAGTGAAATGTAAGTAGCCCATTAGACTCTTGGGAACCCAAAATTGATTCGGTCCAACTTGGTTGACTAAGCTAGTCTTAGGAACCCAAGCTTGGACTCGACCCTTAGCATTTCTATTAAACAAGGACATGTATGATCTATTTGTGTCCTTAGCCTTGTATCCGAGTCCGTACTTGTTGTACATGGCTCGTTGAGACCAAGCATCATGTTGAGATACTTGGAGCCCAAAGTGAACCTTTCCAACGATCCAGTTAGATCTTCTACTTGTCATTTTAGGACCGAGTTCTCTTCCTCAAGCTTTGCAACTCGAGTTGAGCCTCTATCCTTAATTTGGCAAGTCAAAGTCTTCGAGTTGACTTGCTCCTTAAGTACCTAGACTTCCTCAAGAAGTGAGTCGACTCGATTTTCGGACTTGGCTAGTTTCCTACCTAAGCATGCAATAATGTTATACAATTTATCTTCTTGTGGAGAAGTTACCTCGTCAGAACCTTCGGAAATGGATGCAGATCTGTGGCTTCTCTCGGACTCGGACTCAGAGTTTGTCTCGTCTTTAGACTCGTCGGCTACCATGAGTGCTACGAAGCAATTCGTTGATATTTCCGCGTTCGACTCTTTCGACAATGACTTGTCCAATTTCGCCTTAGATGCTTTCTTCCTTCTCCTCTTGCTTGATTTGGATTTATTTCCTTTGTTGTTCGTTCCTGCCATCAAAACTAAATCATCCTCGGGTTGACTCAAGTTAGCCTGTTCATGTAATAAAATTAATTTATATCACAATTCTTTAGCATTTTTGACTAACCCGACTCGACTTAGCTCATCATTTGTAAGTCCGCATTGCAAGGTGTTTAAAGCCTTGTAATCGATTTGAGCCATTTTCCTAAAGTTTGCGGTCCATTTCTCCGGATCTAACAACTCACTCGAGTCGTCTACCAGAGCTATGAACCCTTTCCTAATCGAGAACTAGACCTCTAGGTCGGTTTTCAAAAAACACTCCATTCGCCTCTTCCAAGAAGGAAAACCCTCTCCATTAAAGAGAGGAGGGCGAACGGTGCTTAGACCCTTTAAATGCGACATTTTTATTTTTCTAAAATATTCCTAGAGTTATTAAAATTAAATAATTCTAAATGGAATAATTAATGAAAAATATTCTAAGCGTAGAAAATTAATAAATGCTTTCCTAATATGTAGAAAAAATATTCTAAATTATTTAAATGCTGAAAAACTATTTTTAGTAATTTTTTAAATGATTAAAAAAATATTCTAAATTATCTAAATGCTGAAAAACTATTTTTAACAATTTAAATATGTAGAAAATAATTTTTTTTACGAATTTAAATATGCAGAAAATAATTTTTACAAATTTAAATATGCAGAAAATGATTTTTATGAATTTATAAATGCAGAAAATTATTTTAATACAGAAAACTATTTTGAAATGTAGAAAATTAATTTAATGCAGAAAACTATTTTTAAAATGCAGAAAACTAATTTAAAATGCAAAAAACTAATTTAATGCAAAAAACTATTTTTAAAATGAAGAAAACTAATTTAAAATACAGAAAACTATTTTAATGCAGAAAACTATTTTTAAAATATAGAAAACTATTTTAAAATGCAGAAAACTAATTTATTATATTTAAATATCCAGAAAATGAATTTAAATATGCAAAAAATTATTTTAATGAATTTAATGCAATAAAAATTAGTCTAAAGCAATAAAAATTAGTCTAATACAATAAAAATTAATCTAATGCAATAAAAATTATTCTAAAATAATAAAAATTAATCTAAAGCTCAACGATGGTGGTTGCACCAATTTGGAGCGCCCCCGCTCTGATACCAATTGTAGGATCGAGTGAACCGAGACAGGGGGTGAATCTCGGTATTTTATAATTTTAGACTAATTTTATATTATTCTAATTAAAGTACACAGCGGAATCTAAAGTAATTAAGAACACAAGCAATTTTATTTGGTTCACAACCCGGACTGGGTTGCTACTCCAAGGCCCGTAGCTCTACCACGAGCTACCTCGATGGGCAATTCACTAAATACCCCCCGACTCGAGTGCTCTCGACTTCGGAGGGTTTCACTTTTACAAATGATAGAGTTAGGTGACAAATCACCCACTCCGAGAATTAAGTATACAAGCGAAATAATAAAGTAAAGAGATTCCAAGACTTTATACTGACACTTAATAATCGTAGAGGTAGTCACAAAGTGTCGGAGGAATGTCTTGTCGTGGAGTCAAAGTGTAGTGGACGAGCAAGTATTTTGGTAGCACTTCGGCATTGATTCAATTTCGATAAATGGATCTGATCGAGTACAACTTTTATAAACTCTTTTCAGTCCACTAGAATTCCTTCCAGTCGACTCCACATCAGTCCGTCGATATGGAAGTCGTGGTCTTCCAGTCGACTGAATCCCCTTCAGTCAACTCCACGTCACTCGGCTCCGCATCGGGAAATTCCTCTCATCAGTCGACTCAACATCTTCAGTCGACTCAGGCTCTTTCCATCTGCATCGCACAATCTCCGATCGATCACAAGCTGATCCTGCCAAATAGGTATCCAGTCGACTGATACCTCTTCAGTCGACTGGACTTCAGTCGACTTGAATCCATTCAGTCGACTTGTTAAATACAAAAAATTTAAAATATAATATAATGTCCAAAATTTAGGAAAAATAATCCTGGGAATTATTTCGGGATTTTTGGAGAATTTTAGAAATTTTTCTGGAATTAAACAGGGCTTGTACGGGGTATTTACGGAGATAAGGAAAATCGACTTTTAAAAGGCCTATTTGGGTTATCTGACCTAAGGTTTTAAATATAAAACTTAGATCTTTCTAATTCCTCGATTCCTTTCTCACGCGCCGTCTCCTCTCCACTCGCGAGCCCTTCTTCCCTGCGTCGCAACTGCCGCCGCTGCCCTGGCGCGTCGCGAGCTCCCCTTCGCCGTCCGACGCCGCTCCTTCCGTTTTCTCCTCGCGACAGACGGCGGCGGCTAAATTTCCCTCTGCCATTGCTCGCCCACATCGCACACTCGCTGACTATCTCAGTTTCACCGCGAGCCACTGCCAGCCGACCTCGCAGACGATCGCCGACCTCGCGTTGTCGGTGTCACCCCCAGACAGCGCCGCCCTCGTATACGATCGCCGATCGCGCGATCTCCACCTCTTCACCGCGCGTTACCGCTTGCTCCGCCTCCTCACCGTCGACCATCCTTCTCCTCCACCAAGGCCGACGGTGGTGGTCTTCTCCACCGTCTCCATCCCTTCCACTCCGGCTGCATCTTCCTCACCAATCTCCGCCGCTGATAACCAGTCGGAGAAGGGGTTTCCCCTTCAATTAGTGAGTCTTCCCAAGCCTGGCCACCTCCAGTCTCTGCAACCACCGGATCGCCGCTGGCAACTCCCTCTTGTTTTTCTTCCTCACGGTCGCCTGTGGCCACAGCGAGGGTGAGCGACTGGAAGGCAGAGTCGACGGTCGTCATTCGGTTGCGGCGGCAGTGAGGGAACATGCGCGGCAGGAGTCAGAGTCGACTGCAATTTCTTCGTGTTATGTACGGGAGTCACAGCCTTTGCCGGAGCAAGCAATTAGGGCAACCACGTAATCAAGGTAGAATCTTTTCCCTATTTCTTTGTTGCGAGTAACTTCAAGTTCTTAGTTGCCAAATTAGGATGAGGTTTTTGGGTCTGTGCATGAGGTGGATTTTGTTGTAGGTGATGAGTTAGGTTAGTTGATTAGGAATTAATTGGGTAACTTGATTGGTACAATTAATTGATAAATTTAAAAGCCATAGAATTTTATTTATTTGGCTTAGATGGTTAAAATACGGGTCAATCCAAATTTAATTGATTAATTAGCTTATGATTAATTTATCAAAATTTTGATCAATTGATTTAGTGGGTCCGAATGTGATTTAATTTGTAGGATGGAAATGGGTAATCTAGAAATGATTGTAAACGGTTGTGAAGGCTAAAAAGGGGTGTTGATTATGGTGTATGATTTAGGGAGTTTAATATGGAAGGTGAGTTAATATGGAAATTCTAATGGGATTTAGTTTGATGTACAGGTGAGAGTTTCTAATTCGTAATCGATGAAAGAATGCGAATATAGAAACTGTATAGTAGTAATTTAGCACGTGTGTGTTTAGATTTGATGATAATTATGTTGTATGTAGGTTTTGGTCACGAGGCAGGTTCACGGTCGTGACGATCTGGTTCTTTTTGCGGACATTTTATCAGGCGGGTATTTTGACTTATCTCCTAGATATAGTCATGTTGATATGCTAGTTAGGATAGCTTGCAATAATTTTCATGTTTATATGCCTAGTATGTTTTTGTGCCTACTATATACCTGCATTTGATCAGTATGATTATATCTTCCCTGTTTTATTTGGATCATAGTTACTTGGATCATAAATATGCACTTATTGATTGTGCATATTGTTCGGATAGGTATTTTTAGTTGGATTTTCATGCTTTAGTATCATGCACCATCTTGCATGATTGCATGCTGGCTGGATGAGGTTCCTTTATAGTTGAGCCCGCAGCCAGTTACATGGTCTGCACACACTGTCACTCATAGGTTAGTGGTACATCAGGAGGGTGTGTGCAGTTGCTCTGTTAGGCTCTGCTGGTCTGCTTATGGGTAGCGATGAGGCAGCGTGGTAGCGGGCAGGGATCCCTCCTCTGGTCTATGATACCGGGAGATGAGAACTTAGCTCCCCCACTCTATTTGGGGCAGGAGGATAGATGTACTCCGATAGCATCCTGCCCACTCGGTTACTCAGGAGCAGTGATGGCAGAGTGCATAGTTATCATAGCCCTACCCACTCGGCTTCACCATTGCGTGTGAGGCGGCTGACTGGCGTTAGGGGTGACCATGTCATTTGCCCGGCATGCATTTTGCATGGATAGCATTTGTATTGTGTTTGTTGCATTTTTATTGATGCCTTGGATGTTGCATATGATTGCCATGCATACAAGATTCATATTTATATATATGGTGATGACTTTATTACTTCTAGTCAGGCACATGCTTCTATATCAGGGTAGGAGATTCAGGTAAGTACAGTCCTTTTGTATTTCTTACTTGCATATCCTATTTATGTGAGACTGTACTGGCATGATTCTTATTGTTATCTATATCTTACTTTGCATATCGACCATATCCACTAAGTTCTTTGAACTTACCCCGTTGATTTATATTTATTTCAAGATGAAGCTGTCAGGAGAGTCCAACTGCCAAACCCCACTCGTCGTAACAGTTTTATTGGTTAATTGCTTTTATGGTTTCAAATTTTTATTAGAAGATATGTTTAGGCTTGGAAATTGGATTTATGTACTCATGGATTTTTGGTGTCCTTGTGGACCTTTATTCGGTTCTTATTTTGATTGGTTTTGGTTAGGTTATTCCTACCTAGATGGCAGAAGGGGTAAGTCTAGTTAGTGTAGACTTTTGTTTACCTTGATTTGTTGGCCTGAGGCCTATTTTATTACCTGCGTGTGATGTTTGGATTCCGGTCGTGTTGACCGATGTATAGTAGTCGTGTAGGCCTTGTATGAAATTTGGTATTGTCACCCATACAGGGGAGATGTTGCCGGATTTTTGTCTGGCGGGGACTCCCTCGGGGCGTGACAATTTATTGGTATCAGAGCCAGGTTTCCGAGTTCCTTAGGGTCTTTGGGTTTTCGGAATTTGCCATGTTTGGCAGGTTAACTGGGGTATTTTCGAATTGGTACGGATTTCCGACGATTTTTATGTTTCGGAAATTCGAGGTATTATTGACGATGTCAATATGGGGGATTTGGCGGCGATAGGACATCTCTAGACGGCTAACAGGTAAATAAATTCTAGAAAATTTTCTAGATGTAATACATATTTGTATTGGTTATATTGGTTATGCGGTGGTATCATGTTTTATCTAGTATTGTTTTAACATTATATCTGTTAGACTATTAGATTTTTAGGTTGCTAGTTTATCGTTAGCATATGGTTATAAATTGCTATTACTGCTATAGGTAGCTAGTTATCATTGTGATATAAATGATTAGATATTATTGGTAGATGTTTACCTATTACTATTTAGACTAGTATTAGGATTGGACTAGTTGAATAATATGAATAAGATGGATAAATTCGTAGAAGGTATATACAGAGGTTCTTTGACTCTCTAGATCCTAGTGCATGATGACATGATTACATTGTTGGAGATTTGAGGCCGCTAGAGGGGGGGTGAATAGCGTTGTGACCGTACGAAGATGGAATTCAATCGTGATCGTGTCTACAATTTCGTTAGCGCAGCGGAATATAGAAATGAAAGCAATAACGAAATACAACAATCACGAACACAAGTATATAACGTGGTTCGGAACCGAACGGTTCCTACTCCACGGATCGAGCTCTAAAGAGCCCTAGTGATGCACACGCAATCACTAATCAATAATAACTCCTTCTCGGAACACTCCAGAGGCGGAGAAATCTCGTACAAGGATTACACTAAGTAATACACAAGATACAAGCAAATACAAGTAAGAAATACAATGCAAGTAAAGGAAAAACAACTTTACAAGAACTTTGGATTGCTTGATCTTTGATTGCCTTGAACTAGCTTTGAAGGACTGGAAAGCACCAACTTCCCCCTTCAATTTCGCCCAAGAAAATCGCTACAAAAACCCTTCTTCCGAGCTGCCTTTATAACCTGCGTCGGGCTGGATTTCCGCCTATCAGTCGACTTCCATAAGTCACCAGTCGACTGATGCCACTGTTGTCGTGAGACAACGGATCGATCCACGCTGGAAAAACTCCAACGGATCTCTTGGCAGTCGATCGCCTAACATTGGCCGATCGGCCCGGTAGTCGATCGCCTCGGCCACGAGCATTCTGCGTGCTCGCGGTGAACTAGCGATCATTATCCCTTGGTAGTCGATCGCTCCAATGAGCAATGACCGCCAGAGCGCTACCTAAACTGGTAGTCGAACTCAAGTCGACTCACGTCAGTCGAACCGACCATAATGTCAGTCGACTGCCAACCTCAAACATGAGGTTTTAACCCAAGTATGGTGCCCCCATACTTGCTAGACCACCCTTAGCCTAGACCTAAGCCTTCTAGCCACCTCCATCAGCCTCACGCCTCTCGGATCCCTCCAAGTCATCCATGACTTGTTCATCCATCGCGCTAGCCTCCAGGTGCTTCCCTCGGCTATGTCATGCTAACGGTGTCTACACCGCCAAGGCACATTGGACTTACGCCGCCAAGACTCCTCTTGGACTTTACGCTGCCAATATCAATCCCCTTGGACTTCCTAAATGCCAAAACTCAAGTTTGGACTTTCCCTTGCCAACCCATGTTGGACTTTCCATGCCAAGACCCATGCTTGGACTTTCCATTTGCCAAGACTCATGCTTGGACTTCTCATTTGCCAAGACCCATGCTTGGACTTCTCATGCCAAGTACTCAAGACTTGGACTTTCCCAAAAGCCAAGTACCCATGACTTGAACTTTCCATGCGCCAAGTGTCCCACTTGGACTTTCCATGCCAAGTACCCATGACTTGGACTTTACCTTGCCAAGACCCATGCTTGGACTTTCCCATAATTACATGGTCAACCCCAGTCAACCATCAAGGTCTTCCTCGAGTCAAACATGAGTCCGGTCAAACATGACCGGGTCGGTGCTCAACAATCTCCCCGACATATTAGCACATTAATGTCGAACATCAATGCCAAACCACTTTGTCAAATCCTTTGTCAAACATCAAAACATCACTCGAGTCAAACTCAGTGCGGTCGTCGTGACTGGGCGATTACCAACAATCTCCCCCTTTTTGATGTTTGACAAAAACCAAACAAATCATCTGAGTTAGACCACTAACTCAAATCCCTTACCAATTATCCCAAATTGGTAAACACTCTCCAAATGTTCTCCCCCAAACATTCTCCCCCTTTTTGACTAACATCAAAAAGGTTTTCTCTCCAAGGAGGTCAATGTCTCATGTCCCAATGAGATCTTACAATCTCCCCCTTGATCCAAAAATAAATACCTAGGATGCCTACCATCTTCCTAGTGATAATTCACATATCACTCAAGAGAGGCAATCCTTTACTCTCTCCCAATTTCCAAATTGGGTATCAAAAACCCATCAATTTTCCCAATTGATGATACTCTCCCAATAACTTCGCCTCTTCAAGGAGAAAAACACATCCATCATCCCAAGATGGATACCTCCCCCTAAAGGCTTGCTCCCCCTTGATCATTGCACCAACAATGCCCTTGGGAAGCCCCTAAGCCAATAGGAACTCTAAACCATCAAAATTAAGGTTCTAAGTTCAACATAGAACTTTCACTCACCCTAAATTTGATACTTTGACCTAACACAGCTCCTAATCCATATCCAATGGATTTTCACCCTTTATAATGCTTCCTAAAGCATATCCTAGGGTTAGGAGTGATTAGGGACCTTTACCATAGCTGAACACGGGCTAAACAAACCTTGGTAACCCGAAATCGGACTGGCGATCGACTCGACGATGTCGATCATTGCCCTCACATCGATCGCCACAGGCGATCGATTGATCTTGAAAATCTCGATTTTCAACTATCAGAAATGAATTTTAAAAATTCATAAATAATTATACGTAATTTGAAAAATCATGAAAATTCATACGTATAATACTTATGACACACACAATGGGTGAAAAATATTTTAAAATTATTTTACCCATAAAATAGTGAGTTTGATACAAAACTCAAAACCATTGAAATTTTCAATGTTTTGGCCTTATTTTGTATCAACTCTATCAATGGTGATTGCTATCAAAAGATAGACTTTACCAAGGTTTTTCAAAATGATTTTAAAATATTTTCAAAACCTTATTTTGGATCATATTCCTTGGGCTCTATGTACATGACTTGTACACATGTTCTCCCAATGATCCACAAATTGAAACAAGATGAGTTTTAGTTCATCTAGATGCAAAAACTATGCACCTTGAACTCAACTCATATCCTAGCATCTCACATGTATCTAAGGTGTATAAATACACATACATGTCAATTGGATGTGAGATGTCGGTTTTGTTCATCCTAATCTAGGGTTTCATGCATTCTCTAAGGCAACCCTACTTGATTCCCTTATAAATGGGACTTCAAGTCATGCCATAGTCCTTAATTCAATTTCCAACCAAATTGTCTTAAATGCATGAATGATTATGGCATTAATGATGATATAAATAAGCATATGCTCATAATCATGATGTCATGGCATAAGATGAAATCTAAAAACACATAACATTTGAGACCTTAATCCTAAACATGAACATGACATATAAAATGATTGAAATAAACATGATGTCATGACATGTTATATGGCAAACAAAGCATGGCATATAAAATATATAGGTATAGTAATACCTAAATTTTAATATTAATTGCCATTTGATATAGTTAGATATATTTTGTCATATTATCATTAATCTCCCTAGTGTGCCAAAAACCCAAAATGACACACTAACACTCTAAACCCTAATTGTGCCAATTTGATCATTTTATCAAACTTCTCAAATAATATTGGCACATCCTAAAATCTTTTAGGATTAAAGCTCAAATGTATTTTCAAGGTAACCATAACCTTGAAAATATCCTAAAGTGCCACCTTTACAATGGTTGAGTTAACTACCCATCCAATCAAGGTTGGCACACCCTAACCCATCTAGCGTGAATCAATCACGCTCTTAGGAACCCAAAATCGATTTGAGCTCCTAGGGTTAATTAGGTATTCCTTAGGGATAACCTCCCTAGATACCATCCTAATGACCCTCCTAGGCTTGTTAGCCTTGGTCATTTGGGTCTTACCTAAGTTGACTCTAGGGGTAACTCCCCTTACAACCTTCTTAGTGGCTACCCAAGGTTTCCTAGAAACCCTAGCCACTAGGCACACCCTTTGGTCAACTCTAGGGATAACCTCCCTATTGACCTTGGTCTTCCTAGACCTAGTTAGTGTTCCATAATCTAATGGAACACTATGGTAAGTCACCTTGGGCTTAGGTTTGTGACCCAAACCTTGCTTGCCCTTAGTTGACTTTTGACTCTTAGGTCCTTGGTGTTGACTTTGGCTTTTGAACCTTTGACTTTGACCATTAGACCCTTTAAATTGATTTTGCATATTCCTAAGGGTCTTCTCAAGTTTTTCAAGCCTTGACCTCAAGACTTGATTCTCTAATTCTAATTGCCCAATTGATTTTTGATTAAGTTTTTGGGCATTACCATTTTCTCTAGGCATATGCCTACCCTTCTTAGGGTTAATGCCTAAGTGGTTTTCTATTTTCCTAATGCTTTCCTTAGGAAGAGTTTTTCTAGGGACATTAGTCCCAAATTTCTCCTTTCTTGAAAAATTTATCCTCTTGGCTCCTAAGCAAAAATATTTATCTCTAGCATGCTTTTCATGGTGAATTGCAAGAGAATTGAAACCCTTAGCATGCTTTTGACTATTAAATCTAGAAGGTGCATTATTGAAATATACCTTAAGGTTTACCTTGGAGGCTCCCCCTACTTGTGATGCTCCCCTTTGCCCCTTCTTCTCTCCCTTCGGGCATTGACTCCGGTAATGACCCGGTAGTCGGCATTTGAAGCAAATCACTTGCTTCTTGCTCTTTTTAATTGAGGCACCGGTCTCCTTGACTTTTGGCATGGGTGGAGTCTTCTTAACCCGTTTAGGACACTTACTCTTGTAGTGTCCTTTCTCCCTACACTCAAAGCATATAATATTCACTTTATTATTAATTGACATGTTTGAGTTACCTATGGTGGTGGAAGGTGTTGGAATTGAAACTTCTTCATCTTGACCGGATGTGGAAGCTTCTTCTTGATGCTCCGGTGTTGAGGAAACTCTAATCTCCTCCTCAATCCTAGAAGTGGATGCTTCTTCCACTTCCTCCACCTCTTCCGATCCAGATGTTGATTCCCTATCAACCTCCGAATTCTCAAGCTCTTTGGATGAAGATGTACTTGCTTCTTTTTGAGCTTGAGAGGATGAGCACTCTTCTTCTTCTTCTTCTTCTTGGACCAATGATGAGTTTTCATGGAGCTTTGCCACTTGGCTCCACAACTCCTTAGCGTCCATATAGTCCCCTACCATACTCACAATTTCATTAGGGACCAAATCAAGAATAAATTTTACTACCTTCATGTTTTTCTCGAAGGCTTGGAGTTGATCTTCACTCCACTTCTTCTTCTTGAGGAATCCTCCCTTGGGCCCTTTTGGATATTGAAATCCCTCCATCAAAATGCCCCACTCTTCAAAGTCCTTCATCATCAAGAATTCTTCAATCCTCACCTTCCATTGATTGAATCCTTCTTATCCATAGAAGGTATAAGGGATAGGTGTGTTGATATCCCATCCAAGCTTGTCTTAGAATTCCATCTTCACCCTCTAGCGTCTTGCTCCCGGTTGTTAATCCGTTGAAGAGCAACCTTGCTCTGATACCACTTGTTGGAGATTTGAGGCCGCTAGAGGGGGGTGAATAGCGTTGTGACCGTACGAAGATGGAATTCAATCGTGATCGTGTCTACAATTTCGTTAGCACAGCGGAATATAGAAATGAAAGCAATAACGAAATACAACAATCACGAACACAAGTATATAACGTGGTTCGGAACCGAACGGTTCCTACTCTACGGATCGAGCTCTAAAGAGCCCTAGTGATGCACACACAATCACTAATCAATAATAACTCCTTCTCGGAACACTCCGGAGGCGGAGAAACCTCGTACAAGGATTACACTAAGTAATACACAAGATACAAGCAAATACAAGTAAGAAATACAATGCAAGTAAAGGAAAAACAACTTTACAAGAACTTTGGATTGCTTGATCTTTGATTGCCTTGAACTAGCTTTGAAGGACTGGAAAGCACCAACTTCCCCCTTCAATTTCTCCCAAGAAAATCGCTACAAAAACCCTTCTTCTGAGCTACCTTTATAACCTGCGTCAGGTTGGATTTCCGCCTATCAGTCGACTGCCATAAGTCACCAGTCGACTAATGCCACTGTTGTCGTGAGACAACGGATCGATCCACGCTGGAAAAACTCCAACGGATCTCTTGGCGATCGGCGCCAACATTGGCGATCATTGCCTACGCTAGTCATTGCCCGATCGACTACGGAGCATTCGTGCGGTTTCATTATGAACTAGCGATCATCATCCTTGGTCGCTCATCGTTGCGTCGACTCCGATCATCATCGATACATGAGGTTTTAACCCAAGTATAGTGCCCCCATACTTGCTAGACCACCCTTAGCCTAGACCTAAGCCTTCTAGCCACCTCCATCAGCCTCACGCCTCTCGGATCCCTCCAAGTCATCCATGACTTGTTCATCCATCGCGCTAGCCTCCAGATGCTTCCCTCGGCTATGTCATGCTAACAGTGTCTACACCACCAAGGCACATTGGACTTACGCCGCCAAGACTCCGCTTGGACTTTACGCTGCCAATATCAATCCCCTTGGACTTCCCAAATGCCAAAACTCAAGTTTGGACTTTCCCTTGCCAACTCATGTTGGACTTTCCATGCCAAGACCCATGCTTGGACTTTCCATTTGCCAAGACCCATGCTTGGACTTCTCATTTGCCAAGACCCATGCTTAGACTTCTCATGCCAAGTACTCAAGACTTGGACTTTCCCAAAAGCCAAGTACCCATGACTTGGACTTTCCATGCGCCAAGTGTCCCACTTGGACTTTTCATGCCAAGTACCCATGACTTGGACTTTACCAAATGCCAAGTGTCCCACTTGGACTTTCCATGCCAAGTACCCATGACTTGGACTTTACCTTGCCAAGACCCATGCTTGGACTTTCCCATAATTACATGGTCAACCCCAGTCAACCATCAAGGTCTTCCTTGAGTCAAACTCGAGTCCGGTCAAACATGACCCGGGTCGATTGCTCCAACAATCTCCCCAACATATTAACCGACATTAATGTCAAACATCAATGCCAAACCACTTTGTCAAATCCCTTTGTCAAACATCAAAACATCACTCGAGTCAAACTCGAGTCTGGTCAATCGTGACCTGGGCCGATTGCACCAACATACATTGCTTACGCAATTTAGGGTATATAGGCACCTGATATTTTATTGAATATTGCCTTGACTTTGTTCTGGCATGACCCTTTAGTTATACCCTAATTAAAATTTCAGCCATTGATTGCCATTAGTATGACTATGCTGTCGTTTATTAGACAGTGTGTTATATGTTCATATAGTTATGTGTTTTTGCGGTGGATACTATGATTAAGACTAGTAGAGGTAGAATAACTTAGATGAGGTTATTCTGTAGGAGCGGATCTCAGGAATGAAACAACATTAGTGGAACCTTAGGGTTTGGAACCCTAGGCGTAATGACCCGGATGTGCATATTGGTATATGTTTATCCATTTACTATTTCAGTGATATGGTGATCGGACTAGTAGAGTTCGTATGGTTAGTATGTAATTAGTCCTTGCTATATCTCCCATTCGTGGTTGAGAGAGAGTCTACAGTAGAGTCTCTCTATAGGTAAGTGCTTTGTATATTATGGTCAATCATGTCCCCCATGCATGGTTGAGATAGTCTACTGTAACGTTATACTCTTGCGTTATTCGTTCAGAGTTGGTGATAATCGGATTCGTATGACGCCTATAGCTAGATAGCTACTTTACAGGTTAAGTACCCACGAGATCTGTTCGTGGTAACATGTTGGAGCATGCATGATTGAACTAGTAGGATGGTATAATTTAAACTTAACCCTCTTGCCGTGTTTGTTAGTAGAGGGGTTGTCTTTATTGGCCTTGATAGGCGTTTCCTGTTAGTTGGGACGAACCCTATGATTAATCATCTCGACGTGATTATTAGTAGACTTATGATTTTGATCGACCTTGATAACCGATCATGTTAGAAGGGTTGGAACGCTAGATTTAACCATCTCGACTTATTTATTTATAAGTCGATGATCTTTACCGACTTTGGTAAACATTTTGTTTTAGAGGTGTTGAAACCCTCGCTTGACCGCCTCAATGGGTTTAATTGTAGATCGATGATTTTTGTCAACGTTGAAAGTCGATTTATGCGGGATGTATTGGATAAGCTTAGGCTTAACAACCTAGGATAATCGACTGCCCACGCGACCTATTAGTGGTAGTATGCTAATACCTATAGTAGATAACTAGATATCTATATACTGCCTATCTATCCACGAGTCCCATTCGTGGTAGCATGTAGTTGCACGTAGACAGTGCTATTGATTGTCGACCCACGAGTTACGTTCGCGGTAGCTCATAGATAGTTCCCTTTGTATTACCTCGAGAGCCACGAGGCTTTGTTGTGGTATCTGGATGTGCACTGCTTGTTATAGTGGTTGTGTATGTTGCAGGTATATTTATTATACTGCTGATCAGGTTAGTTGCAGACTGATATTGGTACTCTGAGGGTTGGGTTACTCTAGTTGTTTCTTTTAACTTCCATTATGTGCATTATGAGTATGCACTATTGTCTATCCATCCACTGAGTGGTTATACTTACCTCCTCCTCACTTATCCTTTAGGTTAACTGATGGAGGACGTGTCCTGTTGACATACCTTCGAGTCGCTCAGAGAGTTCCTTGCCGTGCTTGTTCTACTGCATCGTCGAGATATCGCTTTGTTTACTTTATCGGTATTGCATTTTGGTTATGCACTTTGTCGCAATTTTTTTTTGTGTCAAAAAACTATTTTACTTTAATTGATATATGTTTAGTCGTGCATGCATGCAGTTATTAAAAATACTTGTATTTCTATAATTATTTCGAGGTTTTTACCAGATTTGGTCTATGTATTTCGGGATATTGTCACTTAGGGGCTCCTCTGTCATTTGGATGATGGATATGTCCGCACGACGTGACAATTTTATTGGTTTGCGGTTTTGATTGGTGGGTTTTGTGTTTCGAGGATTTTTTTTTCTTTGGATTTTTGGGAGTTCTCGTGTTTTAGGACCAAGCAAGATGAAGGATGTCTCTGAGCTATAGGAAAAGTGTTGTCTTTAGTGGTTACTGTACTTTAGTGGTTAGGAAAAGTATTGACCTAGTAAAATTGTCCCTACTCATGGTCGGGGACGAGATCGATGACGTATTAACCTTGCGGAACCTAACGATGATTTCGAAAATACGGAGTCTTTAGAGGTGCCGACTGATGTCAAATTAGGAAACTAGGGATTTGGCCTGCTAGCTACCAATTTGAAGGACAAGGAGTAAACCCTCAGAAAATATCAGTCCCTACTAAAAGTGATTTGGTTATGGATAAGGAGTGTATGTCTACACTGGTCAAGACGATGAAAGATCGTTTTACCTTATTATAGGAGGTGTTGGATGGGATATTTATCTGTCCCAGTATTTCTTTCAGAAAAGATCCAGAACTCTTTGTTAAAGGAGAGATGGACCATTGAGGTTATGCATCAATTATCGATGATAGAATACAATAGTTGTAGAAGGAAATGAATATCCTTCATTGTGGAAAGATGATCTATTTAGATCAACTATAGGATACCTGTGTATACTCTAGGATTGATCTATGGCTAGTGGGTTGATATTGCTATGACACGGTGTCATACAATTATCATTGTCATTGGGATGATTGTTATATCATCAGCCTAGAGTAAAGAGAATGCAGTTGTATAGCGACGACAATTTCATACTTGGTATGAATTGTATGATCTTGTGATTATCTTATTAGACTTATTGATGACTTAGTCGTCTAGGGATTTGGGAAGTCGTGTATTCTGGACACGATTGGCTCAGTTGTGGTCGTTGGAGTTGCGTAACTTGGCCACTGTTGATGGTGGTAGTTAGAGTTGTGCACTCGACCACCGTAGATGGTGGTTTTCTGGTATTGATTTGATTATTACCATAGATATGGATAGGATGCTCTAGCGGTACTACATCGCTGGCTGGTGAAACTAGGAAGGTGATGAAATTTACTTGGTCTGAAGCTTGTGAAATTAGTTTCAGGGCTCAGACAATGGTTGACTTTTACGCTAGTGTTGATTAATCATTCTGGTGTGGATGGAAGGGTAGTGTACATAGATGCATCATTTCGGGGATCGTAGCGATTCCAATGCTATTGAATAAGACGTATCCTAAGCATACGGCAGATAAAAGACTATGAGATAAGCCGTCATATATATGACATGGACTTCGCAGTTATTATGTTGTTTTGAATAGGTGAGGAGCAGAATGCTCATGGAGTTTTGGGATAGCTACTGGATAACTACTATAGAGTAGCTGGAATGCGAACGGTTGTAACAAGGGAGTTTGGTCGTGATAGCCTCCCATGCCCTTACAGAGTGTGTGGTGGAGTGGATTTTGGACGGTAGGTGGACTACCGTCTCTGACTCCGAGGAGGATAATGGTTTCCGGAGTTGCATTAGTTTAAGGAACAGATGCTTCAGGAAATTCTGATTCCGGAATGGAAGTGGAAGCGTATTGTTATGGATTTTAGTGGTGGGTTTACCTAGGACACATCAAGGCCATGACGCGATTTGGGTAGTCATGGACCGACTAATCAAATCCGCGCACTTCTTAGCGATTTGGAAGATCAACTCTTTGGATCGTTTGACAGAGTTATATATTGTCAGGATATCATTAGATTGCATGGTGTTCCTTTGAGCATTATATCAGATAGAGATCCCCGATTCACGTCTCGGTTCTGGCAGAGTCTGCAGCAGGCCTTAGGCATGCAGTTTCATTTTAGTACTGCATTCCATCCGTAGATAGATGGGCCCATTTAGTTTAGACACTAGAGGACTTGTTGAGGTCCCGTGTTATGGATTTCGGGGTCAACTGGGAGGACCAGTTGTTAGGACACATAGAGCTCAGTATGAGGCAGGGTTGGTCCGTACTATCAGACAAAGATGGCCGAGACACAGGATCGTCAGAAGAGTTATGCATATCGGAGATGGAGACCTCGAGAGTTCTCTGTTGGTGACCAGGTATTCCTGCGAGTCTCACCCACGAAAGGGGTGAAGAGATTTGACCTCCGTGGTAAGTTAGCTCCAAGGTACATTGGGCCTTTCGAGATTTTGGAGAGGATCGGAGCAGTCGCTTATCGACTAGCACTACCACCATGTTTGGCTGGTATCCATGATGCGTTTCATGTGTCCATGCTGAGTAAGTATATGTCAGACTCTACACATTCTGTCGGATGTGTCAGGTTCCATTCAACCTGATGCTACTTACGAAGAGGTTCTGGTACGGATTTTTGATCACAAAGAACGACAGTTACGGAACAAGATCGTGCGACTTGTCAAAGTCGGGTGGAGTCACCCCACCAATGAGGAGGCTACTTGGGAGCTTGAAAAAGAAGATCAGAGCTCAATACCCCCACCTGTTTACTTAAGGCACGTGAGATATATTTTCAATACTTGTGGTATCTCCTACTCATTATACCTTTGAGTAAGAAATTTGGGGACCAAATTTTTATTGGTGGAGGAGAATGTTATATACGGAAAATTTAAAATATAATATAATGGCCAAAATTTAGGAAAAATAATCCTGGGAATTATTTCGGGATTTTTGGAGAATTTTAGAAATTTTTCTGAAATTAAACAGGGCTTGTACGGGGTATTTACGGAGATAAGGAAAACCGACTTTTAAAAGGCCTGTTTGGATTATCTGACCTAAGATTTTAAATAGAAAACTTATATCTTTCTAATTCCCCGATTCCTTTCTCATGCGTCGTCTCCTCTCCACTCGCGAGCCCTTCTTCCCTGCGTCGCAACTGCCGCCGCCGCCCCGGCGCATCGCGATCTCCCCTTCGCCGTCCGACGTCGCTCCTTCCATTTTCTCCTCGCGGCAGACGACGGCGGCTAAATTTCCCTCTGCCGCTGCTCGCCCGTGTCGCACACTCACCGACTATCTCAGTTTCACCGCGAGCCATTGCCAGCCAACCTCGCAGACGATCGCCGACCTCGCGTTGCCGGTGTCACCCCCGGACAGCGCCACCCTCGTATACGATCACCGATCGCGCGATCTCCACCTCTTCACCGCGCGTTGCCGCTTGCTCCACCTCCTCACCGCCGACCATCCTTCTCCTCCACCAAGGCCGACGGTGGTGGTATTCTCCACCGTCTCCATCCCTTCCACTCCGGCTGCATCTTCCTCACCAAGCTCCGCCGCTGATAACCAATTGGAGAAGGGGTTTCCCCTTCAATCAGTGAGTCTTACCAAGCTTGGCCACCTCTAGTCTCTGCAGTCACCGGATCGCCGCTGGCAACTCCCTCTCATTTTTCTTCCTTGCGATAGCCTGCGGCCACAGTAGGTGGCGGGCTGAAGGCGAGAGCCGAGTCATTATTCGGCCTTTGCGCGTGAGGGAACGTGAGTTAGAGTCAACTGCAATTTCTTTGTGTTCTGTACGGGAGTCACAGCCTTTGCCGGAGCAAGCAATTAGGGCAACCACATAATCAAGGTAGAATCTTTTCCCTATTTCTTTGTTGCAAGTAACTTCGAGTTCTTAGTTGCCAAATTAGGATGAGGTTTTTGGGTCTGTGCATGAGGTGGATTTTGTTGTAGGTGATGAGTTAGGTTAATTGATTAGGAATTAATTGGGTAATTTGATTGGTACAATTAATTGATAAATTTAAAAGCCATAGAATTTTATTTATTTGGCTTAGATGGTTAAAATGCGGGTCAATCCAGATTTAATTGATTAATTAGCTTATGATTAATTTATCAAAATTTTGATCAATTGAATTAGTGGGTTAGAATGTGATTTAATTTGTAGGATGGAAATGGGTAATCTAGAAATGGTTGTAAACGGTTATGAAGGCTAAAAAGGGGTGTTGATTATGGTTTATGATTTAGGGAGTTTAATATGGAAGGTGAGTTAATATGGAAATCCTAATGGGATTTAGTTTGATGTACAGGTGAGAGTTTCTAATTCGTAATCGATGAAAGAATGTGAATATAGAAACTGTATAGTAGTAATTTAGCACGTGTGTGTTTAGATTTGATGATAATTATGTTGTATGCAGGTTTCGGTCATGAGGCAGGTTCACGATCGTGACAATCTGGTTCTTTTTGCGGACATTTTATCAGGCGGATATTTTGACTTATCTCCTAGATATAGTCATGTTGATATGATAGTTAGGATAGCTTGCAATAATTTTCATGTTTATATGCCTAGTATGTTTTTGTGCCTACTAGATACCTGCATTTGATCAGTATGATTATATCTTCCCTATTTTATTTGGATCATAGTTACTTGGATCATAAATATGCACTTATTGATTGTGCATATTGTTCGGATAGGTATTTTTAGTTGGATTTTCATGCTTTAGTATCATGCACCATCTTGCATGATTGCATGCTGGCTAGACGAATTTTATTTATAGTTGAGCCCGCAGTACATGGCCTGCACACACTGCCACTTATGGATTAGTGGTACATCACGAGGGTGTGTGCAGTTGCTCTGTCAGGCTCCGCTGGTCTTCTTATGGGTAGCGATGAGGCAGTGTGGTAGCGGGTAGGGATCCCTCCTTTGGTCTATGACACTAGGAGATGAGAGCTTAGCTCCCCCACTCTGTTTGGGGCAGGAGGATAGGTGTACTCCGACAGCATCCTGTCCACTCGGTCACTCAGGAGCAGTGATGGCAGAGTGCATAGTTGTCATAGCCCTACCCACTCGGCTTCACCATCGCGTGTGAGGCGGCTGACTGGCGTCAGGGGTGACCATATCATTTGCACAACATGCATTTTGCATGGATAGCATTTGTATTGTGTTTGTTGCATTTTTATTGATGCATTGGATGTTGCATATGATTGTCATGCATATAGGATTCATATTTATATATATAGTGATGACTTTATTACTTCTAGTCAGGCACATGCTTCTATATCAGGGTAGGAGATTCAGGTAAGTACAGTCCTTTTGTATTTCTTGCTTGCATACCCTATTTATGTGAGACTGTACTGGCATGATTCTTATTGTTAGCTATATCTTATTTTGCATATCGACCATTTCCTCTAAGTTCTTTGAACTTACCCCGTTGATTTATATTTATTTCAGGATGAAGCTGTCAGGAGAGTCCAACTGCCAAACTCCACTCGTCGTAACAGTTTTATTGGTTAATTGCTTTTATGGTTTCGGATTTTTATTAGAAGATATGTTTAGACTTAGAAATTAGATTTATGTACTCGTGGATTTTTGGTGTCCTTGTGGACCTTTATTCGGTTCTTATTTTGATTGGTTTTGGTTAGGTTATTCCTGCCTAGATGACAGAAGGAGTAAGTCTAGTTAGTGTAGACTTTTGTTTACCTTGATTTGTTGGCCTGAGGCCTATTTTATTACCTGCGTGTGATGTTTGGATTTCGATCGTGTTGACCGATGTATAGTGGTCGTGTAGGCCTTGTATGAAAATTGGTATTGTCACCCGTACAGGGGAGATGCAGGATTTTTATCTGGCGGGGACTCCCTCAGGGCGTGACACGATTGGTCCCTGCAAAAAAGGATTAGTACAAAATAGATAATATGAATTATGATAGCAGTAGTAATACTGCTTGAACTCGACTACAAAGTCCCACGCGGACTTTTTGTCGGATCGACGCCTAGCTTTGTCTCCCTACCGAGGACTCGATCTCACCTCTTCACTCGAGGCTTACCTGTCGACTACCTGTCTTTATTGGCCTTGATAGGCGTTTCCTGTTAGTTGGGACGAACCCTATGATTAATCGTCTCGACATGATTATTAGTAGACTTATGATTTTGATCGACCTTGATAACCGATCATGTTAGAAGGGTTGGAACGCTAGATTTAACCATATCGACTTATTTATTTATAAGTCGATGATCTTTACCAACTTTGGTAAACATTTTGTTTTAGAGGTGTTGAAACCCTCGGCTGACCGCCTCAATGGGTTTAATTGTAGATCGATGATTTTTGTCGACGTTAAAAGTCGATTTATGCGGGATGTATTGGATAAGCTTAGGCTTAACAACCTAAGATAATCGACTGCCCACGCGACCTATTAGTGGTAGTATGCTAATGCCTGCAGTAGATAACTAGATATCTATATACTGCCTATCTATCCACGAGTCCCATTCGTGGTAGCATGTAGTTGCACGTAGATAGTGCTATTGATTGTCGACCCACGAGTTACGTTCGCGGTAGCTCATAGATAGTTCCCTTTGTATTACCTCGAGAGCCACGAGGCTTTGTTGTGGTATCTGGATGTGCACTGCTTGTTATAGTGGTTGTGTATGTTGCAGGTATATTTATTATACTGCTGATCAGGTTAGTTGCAGACTGATATTGGTACTCTGAGGGTTGGGTTACTCTAGTTGTTTCTTTTAACTTCCATTATGTGCATTATGAGTATGCACTATTGTCTATCCATCCACTGAGTGGTTATACTTACCTCCTCCTCACTTATCCTTTAGGTTAACTGATGGAGGACGTGTCCTGTTGACATACCTTCGAGTCGCTCAGAGAGTTCCTTGTCGTGCTTGTTCTACTGCATCGTCGAGATGTCGCTTTGTTTACTTTATTGGTATTGCATTTTGGTTATGCACTTTGTCGCAATTTTTTTTGGTGTCAGAAAACTATTTTACTTTAATTGATATATGTTTAGTCGTGCATGCATGCAGTTATTAAAAATACTTGTATTTCTATAATTATTTTGAGGTTTTTACCAGATTTGGTCCATGTATTTCGGGATATTGTCACTTAGGGGCTCCTCTGTCATTTGGATGACGGATATACCCCCAGGACGTGACAATTTTATTGGTTTGCGGTTTTGATTGGTGGGTTTTGTGTTTCGAGGATTTTTTTTTCTTTGGATTTTTGAGAGTTCTCGTGTTTTAGGACCAGGCAAGCTGAAGGATGTCTCTGAGCTATAGGAAAAGTGTTGTCTTTAGTGGTTACTGTACTTTAGTGGTTAGGAAAAGTATTGACCTAGTAAAATTGTCCCTACTCATGGTCGGGGACGAGATCGATGACGTATTAACCTTGCGGAACCTAACGATGATTTCGGAAATACGGAGTCTTTAGAGGTGCTGACTGATGTCAAATTAGGAAACTAGGGATTTGGCCTGCTAGCCACCAATTTGAAGGACAAGGAGTACACCCTCAGAAAATATCAGTCCCTACTAAAAGTGATTTGGTTATGGATAAGGAGTGTATGTCTACACTGGTCAAGACGATGAAATATCGTTTTACCTTATTATAGGAGGTGTTGGATGGGATATTTATCTGTCCCAGTATTTCTTTCAGAAAATATCCGGAACTCTTTGTTAAAGAAGAGATGGACCTTTGAGGTTTTTCATCGATTATCGATGATAGAATACAGTAGTTGTAGAAGGAAATGAATATCCTTCATTGTAGAAAGATGATCTATTTAGATCAACTATAGGATACCTGTGTATACTCTAGGATTGATCTATGGCTAGTGGGTTGATATTGTTGTGACACGGTGTTATACAATTATCATTGTCATTGGGATGATTGTTATATCATCAGCCTAGAGTAAAGAGAATGCAGTTGTATAGCGACGACAATTTCATACTTGGTATGAATTGTATGAGCTTGTGATTATCTTATTAGACTTATTGACGACTTAGTCGTCTAGGGATTTGGGAAGTCGTGTATTCTGGACACGATTGGCTCAGTTGTGGTCGTTGGAGTTGCGTAACTTGGCCACTGTTGATGGTGGTAGTTAGAGTTGTGCACTCGACCACCGTAGATGGTGGTTTTCTGGTATTGATTTGATTATTACCATAGATATGGATAGGATGCTCTAGCGGTACTACATCGATGGCTGGTGGAACCAGGAAGGTGATGGAATTTACTTGGTCTGAAGCTTGTGAAATTAGTTTCAGGGATCAGACAATGGTTGACTTTTACGCCAGTGTTGATTAATCATTCTGGTGTGGATGGAAGGGTTGTGTACATGGATGCATCATTTCGAGGATCGTAGCGATTCCAATGCTATTGAATAAGACGTATCCTAAGCATACGACAGATAAAGGACTGCGAGATAAGCCGTCATATATATGACATGGACTTCGCAGTTATTATGTTGTTTTGAATAGGTGAGGAGCAGAATGCTCATGGAGTTTTGGGCTAGCTACTGGATAGCTACTATAGAGTAGCTGGAACGCGAACGGTTGTAACAAGGGAGTTTGATCGTGATAGCCTCTCATGCCCTTACAGAGTGTGTGGTGGAGTGGATTTTAGACGGTAGGTGGACTACCGTGTCTGACTCCGAGGAGGATAATGGTTTTCAGAGTTGCATTAGTTTAAGGAACAGATGCTTCAGGAAATTCTGATTCCGGAATGGAAGTGGAAGCGTATTGTTATGGATTTTAGTGGTGGGTTTACCTAGGACACATCAAGGCCATGACGCGATTTGGGTAGTCATGGACTGACTAATCAAATCCGCGCACTTCTTATCGATTTGGAAGACCGACTCTTTGGATCGTTTGACAGAGTTATATATTGTCAGGATATCATTAGATTGCATGGTGTTCCTTTGAGCATTATATCAGATAGAGATCCCCGATTCACGTCTCGGTTCTGGCAAAGTCTGCAGCAGGCCTTAGGCATGCAGTTTCGTTTTAGTACTGCATTCCATCCGTAGATAGATGGACAGTCTGAGCGGGCCATTTAGACACTAGAGGACTTGCTGAGGTCCCGTGTTATGGATTTCGGGGTCAACTGGGAGGACCAGTTGTTAGGACACATAGAGCTCAGTATGAGGCAGGGTTGGTCCGTACTATCAGACAAAGATGGCCGAGACGCAGGATCGTCAGAAGAGTTATGCAGATCGGAGACGGAGACCTCGAGAGTTCTCTGTTGGTGACCAGGTATTCCTGCGAGTCTCACCCACGAAAGGGGTGAAGAGATTTGACTTCCGTGGTAAGTTAGCTCCAAGGTACATTGGGCCTTTCGAGATTTTGGAGAGGATCGAAGAAGTCGCTTACCGACTAGCGCTACCACCTTCTTTGGCTGGTATCCATGATGCGTTTCATGTGTCCATGCTGAGGAAGTATATGTCAGACTCTACACATTCTGTCGGATGTGTCAGGTTCCATTCAACCTGATGCTACTTACGAAGAGGTTCTGGTACGGATTTTGGATCACAAAGAATGACAGTTACGGAACAAGATCGTGCGACTTGTCAAAGTCGGGTGGAGTCACCCCACCAATGAGGAGGCTACTTGGGAGCTTGAAAAAGAAGATCAGAGCTCAATACCCTCACCTGTTTACTTAAGGCACGTAAGATATATTTTCAATACTTGTGGTATCTCCTACTCATTATACCTTTGAGTAAGAAATTTGGGGACCAAATTTTTATTAGTGGTGGAGAATTTTATATACGGAAAATTTAAAATATAATATAATGGCCAAAATTTAGGAAAAATAATCCTGGGAATTATTTCGGGATTTTTGGAGAATTTTAGAAATTTTTCTGGAATTAAACAGGGCTTGTACGGGGTATTTACGGAGATAAGGAAAACCGGCTTTTAAAAGGCCTGTTTGGATTATCTGACCTAAGGTTTTAAATAGAAAACTTAGATCTTTCTAATTCCCCGATTCCTTTCTCACGCGTCGTCTCCTCTCCACTCGCGAGCCCTTCTTCCTCGCCGCAATCGCCGCCGCCGGCTGTCGCGATCTCCCCTTCGCCGTCCGACGTCGCTCCTTCCGTTTTCTCCTTGCGGCAGACGACGGCGGCTAAATTTCCCTCTGCCGCTGCTCGCCCGCGTCGCACACTCGCCGACTATCTCAGTTTCACCGCGAGTCATTGCCAGCCGACCTCGCAGACGATCGCCGACCTCGCATTGCCGGTGTCACCCTCGGACAGCGCCACCCTCGTATACGATCACTAATCGCGCGATCTCCATCTCTTCACCGCGCGTTGCCGCTTGCTCCACCTCCTCACCGCCGACCATCCTTCTCCTCCACCAAGGCCGACGGTGGTGGTCTTCTCCACCGTCTCCATCCCTTCCACTCCGGCTGCATCTTCCTCACCAAGCTCCGTCACTGATAACCAATTGGAGAAGGGGTTTCCCCTTCAATCAGTGAGTCTTCCCAAGCTTGGCCACCTCCGCCTGCGCCACGGACGTCACCGGCAACTCCCTCTCATTTTTCTTCCTCACGATAGCCTGCGACCACAGCGAGGGTGAGCGGCTGGAAGGCAGAGCCGACGGTCGTCATTCGGTTGCGGCGGCAGTGAGGGAACGTGCGCGGCAGGAGTTAGAGTCAACTGCAATTTCTTTGTGTTCTGTACGGGAGTCACAACCTTTGCCGGAGCAAGCAATTAGGGCAACCACGTAATCAAGGTAGAATCTTTTCCCTATTTCTTTGTTGCGAGTAACTTCGAGTTCTTAGTTGCCAAATTAGGATGAGGTTTTTGGGTCTGTGCATGAGGTGGATTTTATTGTAGGTGATGAGTTAGGTTAGTTGATTAGGAATTAATTGGGTAATTTGATTGGTACAATTAATTGATAAATTTAAAAGCCATAGACTTTTATTTATTTGGCTTAGATGGTTAAAATGCGGGTCAATCCAGATTTAATTGATTAATTAGCTTATGATTAATTTATCAAAATTTTGATCAATTGATTGTTGGTGCAATCGGCCCAGGTCACGATTGACCAGACTCGAGTTTGACTCGAGTGATGTTTTGATGTTTGACAAAGGGATTTGACAAAGTGGTTTGGCATTGATGTTTGACATTAATGTCGGTTAATATGTTGGGGAGATTGTTGGAGCAATCGACCCGGGTCATGTTTGACCGGACTCGAGTTTGACTCGAGAAAGACCTTGATGGTTGACTAGGATTGACCATGTGATTATGGGAAAGTCCAAGCATGGGTCTTGGCAAGGTAAAGTCCAAGTCATGTGTACTTGGCATGGAAAGTCCAAGCATGGGTCTTGAGAAGGTAAAGTCCAAGTCATGGGTACTTGACATTTGGGAAAGTCCAAGTCTTGAGTACTTGGCATGAGAAGTCCAAGCATGGGTCTTGGCGAATGAGAAGTCCAAGCATGGGTCTTGGCAAATGGAAAGTCCAAGCATGGGTCTTGGCATGGAAAGTCCAACATGGGTTGGCAAGGGAAAGTCCAAGCTTGAGTCTTGGCATTTGGGAAGTCCAAGGGGATTGATTTTGGCAGCGTAAAGTCCAAGCGGAGTCTTGGCGGCGTAAGTCCAATGTGCCTTGGCGGTGTAGACACCGTTAGCATGACATAGCCGAGGGAAGCACCTGGAGGCTAGCGCGATGGATGAACAAGTCATGGATGACTTGGAGGGATCCGAGAGGCGTGAGGCTGATGGAGGTGGCTAGAAGGCTTAGGTCTAGGCTAAGGGTGGTCTAGCAAGTATGGGGGCACCATACTTGGGTTAAAACCTCATGTTTGAGGTTGTCAGTCGACTGGCAATATGGCCGGTTCGACTGACATGAGTCGACTTGAGTTCGACTACCAATTTAGAGGTAGTCGACGCCAAGGGTCCGATTACTAGTTCGTCGGTCGAGCAACGCCCGTAGCCGATCGCCCGACTACGGTGTTGGCGATCGCCAATGTTGGCAATGATCCGCCAAGAGATCCGTTGGAGTTTTTCCAGCGTGGATCGATCCGTTGTCTCACGACAACAGTGGCATCAGTCGACTGGTGACTTATGGCAGTCGACTGATAGGCGGAAATCCAGCCCGACGCAGGTTATAAAGGCAGCTCGAAAGGAGGGTTTTTGCAGCGATTTTCTTGGGCGAAATTGAAGGGGGAAGTTGGTGCTTTCCAGTCCTTCAAAGCTAGTTCAAGGCAATCAAAGATCAAGCAATCCAAAGCTCTTGTAAAGTTGTTTTTCCTTTACTTGCATTGTATTTCTTACTTGTATTTGCTTGTATCTTGTGTATTACTTAGTGTAATCCTTGTACGAGGTTTCTCCACCTCCGGATTGTTTCGAGAAGGAGTTATTATTGATTAGTGATTGCGTGTGCATCACTAGATCTCTTTAGAGCTCGATCCGTGGAGTAGGAACCATGTGATTCCGAACCACGTTATATCGTGCGTGTTGTGATTGTATCTTGTGTTTGTATTTGTTATTGTTTATTCTGCTGCGTACTAACAAGATTGTAGACAAGCATCGCGAACGATTTCCATCTACGTACGAATTCACCGCTATTCACCCCCCCTCTAGCGGCGTCAAATCTCCAATAAGTGGTATCAGAGCCCGGGGCTCTTCTACGGACTAATCGCCGGGAGCTAGGACAAAGAAGCTAGAGGGTGAAGATGGAATTCCAAGACAAGCTTGGATGAGACATCAACACGCCGGTCCCATACTCCTTCTATGGACAAGAAGGTTTTAGACAATGGAAGGCAAGGATCGAAGATTTTCTAATGATGAGGGACTTCGAAGAATGGTCAATCTTAATGGAGGGATATAGCTATCCAATAGGACCAAGGGGAGGCTTCCTCAAGAAGAAGAAGTGGAGTGAAAATCAACTCCAAGCCTTCGAGAAAAACATGAAGGTAATAAAATTTATTCTTGATTTGGTCCCTAATGAGATTGTGTGTATGGTAGGGGACTATATGGATGCTAAGGAGTTGTGGAGCCAAGTGGCAAAGCTTCATGAAAATCCATCATCAATCCAAGAAGAAGAAGAAGAAGAGGAGTGCTCATCCTCTCAAGCTCAAAAAGAAGCAAATACATCTTCATCCAAAGAGCTTGAGGATTCGGAGGTTGATAGGGAATCGACATCTGGATCGGAAGAGGTGAAGGAAGTGGAAGAAGCATCCACTTCTAGGATTGAGGAGGAGATTAGAGTTTCCTCAACACCGGAGCATCAAGAAGAAGCTTCGACATCCGGTCAAGATGAAGAAGCCCAAAATCCAATTCCGGTCTCCATTAACCTAGGTAACTCAAACACTCTAATTTCAAATAAAAATAATATTATGTGTTTTGAGTGTAGGGAAAGTGGGCATTATAAGAGCAAGTGCCCAAAGAAGATCAGAAAAGCTCCTCCGGCACCAAAACCTCAAGAAAGATCAAAAGATGCCGGGGCCACCACTAGAAGAAGCAAAGAGCACGTCATTTGCTTCAAGTGTCAACAACCGGGGCATTTTAGGAATTCATGCCCTAGGGGGAGCAAGAAAGTCAAAGAGAGAGCTATACATGTAGGGGGAGCCTCCAAGGCAAACCTTAAGGTATATTTCAATAATGCACCTTCTAGATTTAATAGTCAAAAGCATGCTAGGAATTTTAATTCCCTTGCAATTCATAAAGAGCAAGCTAGAAGTAAGGAATTTTGCTTAGGTGCTAAAAATGTTTACCTTAGGAGTAAGGAGAAATTTGGGACTAATGTCCCTAAAAATATTTTACCTAAGGAATCAATTAGGAAAATAGGAGAACATCTAGATCTAAATCCTAAATGGACTAGGCATATGCCTAGAAAGTCTCATGCCCATGGTTTAAATCAAAATTCTAAAATTGGGCAATTAGAATTAGAGAATCAAGTCTTGAGGTCAAGACTTGAAAAACTTGAGAAGACCCTTAAAATTATACAAAATCAATTTAAAGGGTCAAATAATCAAAAGTCAAGGTCCAAAAGTCAAAGTCAACACCAAGGACCTAAGAGTCAAAAGTCAACCAAGGGCAAGTAAAGTTTGGGTCACAAACCTAAGCCTAAGGTAGATTACCATAGTGTTCCATTTGATTATGGGACACAAACTAGGTCTAGGAAGACCAAGGTCAATAGGGAAGTCATCCCTAGAGTTGACCAAAGGGTGTGCCTAGTGGCTAGGGTTTCAAGGAAACCTAGGGTGGCCACTAAGAAGGTTGCAAGGGGAGTTACCCCTAGAGTCAACCTAGGTAAGACCAAAATGACCAAGGCTAACAAGCCTAGGAGGGTCATTAGGATGGTATCTAGGGAGGTTATCCTTAAGGAATACCTAATTAACCCTAGGAGCTCAAATCGGTTTTGGGTTCCTAAGAGCGTGATTGATTCATGCTAGGTGGGTTTAGGATGTGTCAACCTTGAGTGGATGGGTAGTTAACCCAACCATGATAAAGGTGGTATTTTAGGTTATTTTCAAGGTTATGGATACCTTGGAAATAGGGTTGAATTATAATCCTAAAAGATTTTAGGATGTGCCAATATTAGTTATGAAGTTTGATAAAATGATCAAATTGGCACAATTAGGGTTTAGAGTGTTAGTGTGCCATTTTGGGTTTTTGGCACACTAAGGAGATTAATGACAATATGGCAAAATATATCTAACTATATCAAAATGGCAATTAATATTAAAATTTAGGTATTACTATACCTATATATTTTATATGCCATGCTTTGATTGTCATATACCATGTCATGACATCATGCCTAGTTCTATGATTTTATATGTCATGATTCATGTTTAGGATTAAGGTTTCAAATGTCATGTGTTTTTAGATTTCATCTTATGCCATGACATCATGATTATGAGCATATGCTTAGTTATAACATTTCTAATGTCATAATCATTCATGCATTTAAGACAATTTGGTTGGAAATTGAATTAAGGACTATGGCATGACTTGAAGTCCCATTTATAAGGGAATCAAGTAGGGTTGCCTTAGAGAATGCATGAAACCCTAGATTAGGATGAACAAAACCCACATCTCACATCCAATTGACATGTATGTGTATTTTATACACCTTAGATACATGTGAGATGCTAGGATATGAGTTGAGTTCAAGGTGCATAATTTTGCATCTAGATGAACTAAAACTCATCTTGTTTCATTTGTGGATCATTGGGAAAGCTTGTGTACAAGTCATGTGCATAGAGCCCAAGGAATATGATCCAAAATAAGGTTTTGAAAACATTTTAAAATCAATTTAGAAAACCTTGGTGAAGTCTATCTTTTGATAGCAATCACCATTGATGAAGTTGATACAAAATAGGGCCAAAACATTGAAAATTTCAATAGTTTTGAGTTTTGTATCAAACTCACTATTTTATGGGTAAAATAATTTTCAAATATTTTTCACCCATTGTGTGTGTCATAAGTATTATACGTATGAATTTTCACGATTTTTCGAATTACGTATAATTATTTATGAATTTCCAAAATTCATAAAATCGAGATTTTATCCCGATCGCTCGGTGGCGATCGACATCTGTCAGGAGTCGACTGCCAGGTCTGATTTCGGGTTAACAAGGTTTGTTTAGCCCGTGTTCAGATATGGAAAAGGTCCCTAATCACTCCTAACCCTAGGATATGCTTTAGGAAGCATTATAAAGGGTGAAAATCCATTGGATATGGATTAGGAGCTGTGTTAGGTCAAAGTATCAAATTTAGGGTGAGTGAAAGTTCTATGTTGAACTTAGAACCTTAATTTTGATGGTTTAGAGTTCCTATTGGCTTAGGGGCTTCCCAAGGACATTGTTGGTGCAATGGTCAAGGGGGAGCAAACCTTTAGGGGGAGTTATCCATCTTGGGATGATGGATGTGTTTTTCTCCTTGAAGAGGAGAAGTTATTGGGAGAGTATCATCAATTGGGAAAATTGATGGGTTTTCGATACCCAATTTGGAAATTGGGAGAGAGTATAGGATTGTCTCTCTTGAGTGATATGTGAATTATCACTAGGAAGATGGTAGGCATCCTAGGTATTTATTTTTGGACCAAGGGGGAGATTGTAAGATCTCATTGGGACATGAGACATTGACCTTCTTGGGGAGAAAACCTTTTTGATGTTAGTCAAAAAGGGGGAGAATGTTTGGGGGAGAACATTTGGAGAGTGTTTACCAATTTGGGATAATTGGTAAGGGATTTGAGTTAGTGGTCTAACTCAGAAGATTTGTTTGATTTTTGTCAAACATCAAAAAGGGGGAGATTGTTGGTGCAATCGACCCAGGTCACGATTGACCAGACTCGAGTTTGACTCGAGTGATGTTTTGATGTTTGACAAAGGGATTTGACAAAGTGGTTTGACATTGATGTTTGACATTAATGTCGGTTAATATGTTGGGGAGATTATTGGAGCAATCGACCTGGGTCATGTTTGACCGGACTCGAGTTTGACTCGAGAAAGACCTTGATGGTTGACTGGGGTTGACCATGTGATTATGGGAAAGTCCAAGCATGGGTCTTGGCAAGGTAAAGTCCAAGTCATGTGTACTTGGCATGGAAAGTCCAAGCATGGGTCTTGGCGAATGAGAAGTCCAAGCATGGGTCTTGGCAAATGGAAAGTCCAAGCATGGGTCTTGGCATGGAAAGTCCAACATGGGTTGGCAAGGGAAAGTCCAAGCTTGAGTCTTGGCATTTGGGAAGTCCAAGGGGATTGATATTGGCAGCGTAAAGTCCAAGCGGAGTCTTGGCGGCGTAAGTCCAATGTGCCTTGGCGGTGTAGACACCGTTAGCATGACATAGCCGAGGGAAGCACCTGGAGGCTAGCGCGATGGATGAACAAGTCATGGATGACTTGGAGGGATCCGAGAGGCGTGAGGCTGATGGAGGTGGCTAGAAGGCTTAGGTCTAGGCTAAGGGTGGTCTAGCAAGTATGGGGGCACCATACTTGGGTTAAAACCTCATGTTTGAGGTTGTCAGTCGACTGGCAATATGGCCGGTTCGACTGACGTGAGTCGACTTGAGTTCGACTGCCAATTTAGAGCTGGAATTGCTCTGGCAGTCGACTGCCAAGGGTTGGCAGTCGACTGCTAGTTCTGTGTCGAGCATTAACGCCCGTAGCCGACCGCTACCGACGATAAGCCGGGCAATGATCGCCAATGTTGGCAATCGACTGCCAAGAGATCCGTTGGAGTTTTTCCAGCGTGGATCGATCCGTTGTCTCACACGACATGATGGCATCGATCGGTGACTTATGGCGATCGTGATAGGCGGAAATCGGCCTGACGAGTTATAAAGGCAGCTCGAAAGGAGGGTTTTTGCAGCGATTTTCTTGGGCGAAATTGAAGGGGGAAGTTGGTGCTTTCCAATCCTTCAAAGCTAGTTCAAGGCAATCAAAGATCAAGCAATCCAAAGCTCTTGTAAAGTTGTTTTTCCTTTACTTGCATTGTATTTCTTACTTGTATTTGCTTGTATCTTGTGTATTACTTAGTGTAATCCTTGTACGAGGTTTCTCCACCTCCGGATTGTTTCGAGAAGGAGTTATTATTGATTAGTGATTGCGTGTGCATCACTAGATCTCTTTAGAGCTCGATCCGTGGAGTAGGAACCATGTGATTCCGAACCACGTTATATCGTGCGTGTTGTGATTGTATCTTGTGTTTGTATTTGTTATTGTTTATTCTGCTGCGTACTAACAAGATTGTAGACAAGCATCGCGAACGATTTCCATCTACGTACGAATTCACCGCTATTCACCCCCCCTCTAGCGGCGTCAAATCTCCAATAAGTGGTATCAGAGCCCGGGGCTCTTCTACGGACTAATCGCCGGGAGCTAGGACAAAGAAGCTAGAGGGTGAAGATGGAATTCCAAGACAAGCTTGGATGAGACATCAACACGCCGGTCCCATACTCCTTCTATGGACAAGAAGGTTTTAGACAATGGAAGGCAAGGATCGAAGATTTTCTAATGATGAGGGACTTCGAAGAATGGTCAATCTTAATGGAGGGATATAGCTATCCAATAGGACCAAGGGGAGGCTTCCTCAAGAAGAAGAAGTGGAGTGAAAATCAACTCCAAGCCTTCGAGAAAAACATGAAGGTAATAAAATTTATTCTTGATTTGGTCCCTAATGAGATTGTGTGTATGGTAGGGGACTATATGGATGCTAAGGAGTTGTGGAGCCAAGTGGCAAAGCTTCATGAAAATCCATCATCAATCCAAGAAGAAGAAGAAGAAGAGGAGTGCTCATCCTCTCAAGCTCAAAAAGAAGCAAATACATCTTCATCCAAAGAGCTTGAGGATTCGGAGGTTGATAGGGAATCGACATCTGGATCGGAAGAGGTGAAGGAAGTGGAAGAAGCATCCACTTCTAGGATTGAGGAGGAGATTAGAGTTTCCTCAACACCGGAGCATCAAGAAGAAGCTTCGACATCCGGTCAAGATGAAGAAGCCCAAAATCCAATTCCGGTCTCCATTAACCTAGGTAACTCAAACACTCTAATTTCAAATAAAAATAATATTATGTGTTTTGAGTGTAGGGAAAGTGGGCATTATAAGAGCAAGTGCCCAAAGAAGATCAGAAAAGCTCCTCCGGCACCAAAACCTCAAGAAAGATCAAAAGATGCCGGGGCCACCACTAGAAGAAGCAAAGAGCACGTCATTTGCTTCAAGTGTCAACAACCGGGGCATTTTAGGAATTCATGCCCTCGGGGGAGCAAGAAAGTCAAAGAGAGAGCTATACATGTAGGGGAGCCTCCAAGGCAAACCTTAAGGTATATTTCAATAATGCACCTTCTAGATTTAATAGTCAAAAGCATGCTAGGAATTTTAATTCCCTTGCAATTCATAAAGAGCAAGCTAGAAGTAAGGAATTTTGCTTAGGTGCTAAAAATGTTTACCTTAGGAGTAAGGAGAAATTTGGGACTAATGTCCTAAAAATATTTTACCTAAGGAATCAATTAGGAAAATAGGAGAACATCTAGATCTAAATCCTAAATGGACTAGGCATATGCCTAGAAAGTCTCATGCCCATGGTTTAAATCAAAATTCTAAAATTGGGCAATTAGAATTAGAGAATCAAGTCTTGAGGTCAAGACTTGAAAAACTTGAGAAGACCCTTAAAATTATACAAAATCAATTTAAAGGGTCAAATAATCAAAAGTCAAGGTCCAAAAGTCAAAGTCAACACCAAGGACCTAAGAGTCAAAAGTCAACCAAGGGCAAGTAAAGTTTGGGTCACAAACCTAAGCCTAAGGTAGATTACCATAGTGTTCCATTTGATTATGGGACACAAACTAGGTCTAGGAAGACCAAGGTCAATAGGGAAGTCATCCCTAGAGTTGACCAAAGGGTGTGCCTAGTGGCTAGGGTTTCAAGGAAACCTAGGGTGGCCACTAAGAAGGTTGCAAGGGGAGTTACCCCTAGAGTCAACCTAGGTAAGACCAAAATGACCAAGGCTAACAAGCCTAGGAGGGTCATTAGGATGGTATCTAGGGAGGTTATCCTTAAGGAATACCTAATTAACCCTAGGAGCTCAAATCGGTTTTGGGTTCCTAAGAGCGTGATTGATTCATGCTAGGTGGGTTTAGGATGTGTCAACCTTGAGTGGATGGGTAGTTAACCCAACCATGATAAAGGTGGTATTTTAGGTTATTTTCAAGGTTATGGATACCTTGGAAATAGGGTTGAATTATAATCCTAAAAGATTTTAGGATGTGCCAATATTAGTTATGAAGTTTGATAAAATGATCAAATTGGCACAATTAGGGTTTAGAGTGTTAGTGTGCCATTTTGGGTTTTTGGCACACTAAGGAGATTAATGACAATATGGCAAAATATATCTAACTATATCAAAATGGCAATTAATATTAAAATTTAGGTATTACTATACCTATATATTTTATATGCCATGCTTTGATTGTCATATACCATGTCATGACATCATGCCTAGTTCTATGATTTTATATGTCATGATTCATGTTTAGGATTAAGGTTTCAAATGTCATGTGTTTTTAGATTTCATCTTATGCCATGACATCATGATTATGAGCATATGCTTAGTTATAACATTTCTAATGTCATAATCATTCATGCATTTAAGACAATTTGGTTGGAAATTGAATTAAGGACTATGGCATGACTTGAAGTCCCATTTATAAGGGAATCAAGTAGGGTTGCCTTAGAGAATGCATGAAACCCTAGATTAGGATGAACAAAACCCACATCTCACATCCAATTGACATGTATGTGTATTTTATACACCTTAGATACATGTGAGATGCTAGGATATGAGTTGAGTTCAAGGTGCATAATTTTGCATCTAGATGAACTAAAACTCATCTTGTTTCATTTGTGGATCATTGGGAAAGCTTGTGTACAAGTCATGTGCATAGAGCCCAAGGAATATGATCCAAAATAAGGTTTTGAAAACATTTTAAAATCAATTTAGAAAACCTTGGTGAAGTCTATCTTTTGATAGCAATCACCATTGATGAAGTTGATACAAAATAGGGCCAAAACATTGAAAATTTCAATAGTTTTGAGTTTTGTATCAAACTCACTATTTTATGGGTAAAATAATTTTCAAATATTTTTCACCCATTGTGTGTGTCATAAGTATTATCATTATGAATTTTCACGATTTTTAATTACGTATAATTATTTATGAATTTCAAAATTCATTTAAAAAATCGAGATTTTGATTATCGATCGCTCGGTGGCGATCGACATCAGTCATCGCCAGTCTGATTTCGGGTTAACAAGGTTTGTTTAGCCCGTGTTCAGCTATGGAAAAGGTTCCTAATCACTCCTAACCCTAGGATATGCTTTAGGAAGCATTATAAAGGGTGAAAATCCATTGGATATGGATTAGGAGTGGTGTTAGGTCAAAGTATCAAATTTAGGGTGAGTGAAAGTTCTATGTTGAACTTAGAACCTTAATTTTGATGGTTGAAAGTTCCTATTGGCTTAGGGCTTCCCAAGGACATTGTTGGTGCAATGGTCAGGGGGAGCAAACCTTTAGGGTGATTGTATCCATCTAGGGATGATGGATGTTTTTCTCCTTGAAGAGGAGAAGTTATTGGGAGAGTATCATCAATTGGGAAAATTGATGGGTTTTGATACCCAATTTGGAAATTGGGAGAGAGTATAGGATTGTCTCTCTTGAGTGATATGTGAATTATCACTAGGAAGATGGTAGGCATCCTAGGTATTTATTTTTGGACCAAGGGGGAGATTGTAAGATCTCATTGGGACATGAGACATTGACCTTCTTGGGGAGAAAACCTTTTTGATGTTAGTCAAAAAGGGGGAGAATGTTTGGGGGAGAACATTTGGAGAGTGTTTACCAATTTGGGATAATTGGTAAGGGATTTGAGTTAGTGGTCTAACTCAGAAGATTTGTTTGATTTTTGTCAAACATCAAAAAGGGGGAGATTGTTGGTGCAATCGACCCAGGTCACGATTGACCAGACTCGAGTTTGACTCGAGTGATGTTTTGATGTTTGACAAAGGGATTTGACAAAGTGGTTTGACATTGATGTTTGACATTAATGTCGGTTAATATGTTGGGGAGATTATTGGAGCAATCGACCTGGGTCATGTTTGACCGGACTCGAGTTTGACTCGAGAAAGACCTTGATGGTTGACTGGGGTTGACCATGTGATTATGGGAAAGTCCAAGCATGGGTCTTGGCAAGGTAAAGTCCAAGTCATGTGTACTTGGCATGGAAAGTCCAAGCATGGGTCTTGGCGAATGAGAAGTCCAAGCATGGGTCTTGGCAAATGGAAAGTCCAAGCATGGGTCTTGGCATGGAAAGTCCAACATGGGTTGGCAAGGGAAAGTCCAAGCTTGAGTCTTGGCATTTGGGAAGTCCAAGGGGATTGATTTTGGCAGCGTAAAATCCAAGCGGAGTCTTGGCGGCGTAAGTCCAATGTGCCTTGGCGGTGTAGACACCGTTAGCATGACATAGCCGAGGGAAGCACCTGGAGGCTAGCGCGATGGATGAACAAGTCATGGATGACTTGGAGGGATCCGAGAGGCGTGAGGCTGATGGAGGTGGCGAGAAGGCTTAGGTCTAGGCTAAGGGTGGTCTAGCAAGTATGGGGGCACCATACTTGGGTTAAAACCTCATGTTTGAGGTTGTCGACCGCAATATGGCCGTTCGGATCGACGTGAGTCGACGAGTTCGACCGCCAATTTAGAGCGGAATTGCCGGTAGTCGACCGCCAAGGGTTGGCGCCGATCGCTAGTTCTGCGGTCGAGCATTAACGCCCGTAGCCGACCGCGGTCGACTACGGGCCGGGCTGATCGGCCAATGTTGGCGGCCGATCGCCAAGAGATCCGCGGAGTTTTTCCAGCGTGGATCGATCCGTTGTCGTGGCATCGATCATGATCGTGACTTATGGCAATGATCGATAGGCGGAAATCCAGCCCGACGCAGGTTATAAAGGCAGCTCGAAAGGAGGGTTTTTGCAGCGATTTTCTTGGGCGAAATTGAAGGGGGAAGTTGGTGCTTTCCAATCCTTCAAAGCTAGTTCAAGGCAATCAAAGATCAAGCAATCCAAAGCTCTTGTAAAGTTGTTTTTCCTTTACTTGCATTGTATTTCTTACTTGTATTTGCTTGTATCTTGTGTATTACTTAGTGTAATCCTTGTACGAGGTTTCTCCGCCTCCGGATTGTTCCGAGAAGGAGTTATTATTGATTAGTGATTGCGTGTGCATCACTAGAGCTCTTTAGAGCTCGATCCGTGGAGTAGGAACCGTGTGGTTTCGAACCACGTTATATCGTGCGTGTTGTGATTGTATCTTGTGTTTGTATTTGTTATTGTTTATTCCGCTGCGTACTAACAAGATTGTAGACAAGCATCGCGAACGATTTCCATCTACGTACGAATTCACCGCTATTCACCCCCCCTCTAGCGGCGTCAAATCTCCAACATTGATTTAGTGGGTTAGAATGTGATTTAATTTGTAGGATGGAAATAGGTAATCTAGAAATGGTTGTAAACGGTTATGAAGGCTAAAAAGGGGTGTTGATTATGGTGTATGATTGAGGGAGTTTAATATGGAAGGTGAGTTAATATGGAAATCCTAATGGGATTTAGTTTGATGTACAGGTGAGAGTTTCTAATTCGTAATCGATGAAAGAATGCGAATATAGAAACTGTATAGTAGTAATTTAGCACGTGTGTGTTTAGATTTGATGATAATTATGTTGTATGCAGGTTTCGGTCATGAGGCAGGTTCACGATCGTGACGATTTGGTTCTTTTTTGCGGACATTTTATCAGGCGGGTATTTTGATTTATCTCCTAGATATAGTCATGTTGATATGATAGTTAGGATAACTTGCAATAATTTTCATGTTTATATGCCTAGTATATTTTTGTGCCTACTAGATACCTGCATTTGATCAGTATGATTATATCTTCCCTATTTTATTTGGATCATAGTTACTTGGATCATAAATATGCACTTATTGATTGTGCATATTGTTCGGATAGGTATTTTTAGTTGGATTTTTATGCTTTAGTATCATGCACCATCTTGCATGATTGCATGCTGGCTGGACGGATTTCATTTATAGTTGAGCCCGCAGCCAGTTACATGGCCTGCACACACTGCCACTCATGGGTTAGTGGTACATCAGGAGGGTGTGTGCAGTTGCTCTGTCATGCTCCGCTGGTCCGCTTATGGGTAGCGATGAGGCAGCGTGGTAGCGGGCAGGGATCCCTCCTCTGGTCTATGACACCAGGAGATGAAAGTTAGCTCCCCCACTCTGTTTGGGGCAGGAGGATAGGTGAACTCCGACAGCATCCTGTCCACTCGGTCACTCAGGAGCAATGATGGCAGAGTGCACAATTGTCATAGACCTATCCACTCGGCTTCACCATCGCGTGTGAGGCGGCTGACTGGCGTCAGGGGTGACCATGTCATTTGCACGACATGCATTTTGCATGGATAGCATTTGTATTGTGTTTGTTGCATTTTTATTGATGCCTTGGATGTTGCATATGATTGCCATGCATACAGGATTCATATTTATATATATGGTGATGACTTTATTACTTCTAGTCAGGCACATGCTTCTATATCAGGGTAGGAGATTCAGATAAGTACAGTCCTTTTGTATTTCTTGCTTGCATACCCTATTTATGTGAGACTGTACTGGCATGATTCTTATTGTTAGTTATATCTTACTTTGCATATCGACCATTTCCTCTAAGTTCTTTGAACTTACCCCGTTGATCTATATTTATTTCAGGATGAAACTGTCAGGAGAGTCCAACTGCCAAACTCCACTCGTCGTAACATTTTTATTGGTTAATTGATTTTATGGTTTCGGATTTTTATTAGAAGATATGTTTAGGCTTAGAAATTGGATTTATGTACTCGTGGATTTTTGGTGTCCTTGTGGACCTTTATTCGGTTCTTATTTTGATTGGTTTTGGTTAGGTTATTCCTGCCTAGATGACAAAAGGAGTAAGTCTAGTTAGTGTAGACTTTTGTTTACCTTGATTTGTTGGCCTGAGGCCTATTTTATTACCTGCGTGTGATGTTTGGATTCCGGTCGTGTTGACCGATGTATAGTGGTCGTGTAGGCCTTGTATGAAAATTGGTATTGTCACCCGTACAGGGGAGATGCAGGATTTTTGTCTGGCGGGGACTCCCTCAGGGCGTGACACGACTGGTCCCTGCAAAAAAGGATTAGTACAAAATAGATAATGTGAATTATGATAGCAGTAGTAATACTGCTCGAACTCGACTACAAAGTCCCACGCGGACTTTTTGTCGGATCGACGCCTAGCTTTGTCTCCCTACCGAGGACTCGATCTCACCTCTTCACTCGAGGCTTACCTGCCGACTACCTGTTAGACTTACTATTCTTGACATCCGATCTGAACCACCAGGGCTTCCACCAGCTGTCCGGTCTGACTGACCCAGGTGGACTTTTTGTCGATTGTCCGGTTTTCTGACCCAATCAGTCTTCATGCCAAATGTCTGGTCCACATGACCCATATGGACTTCATACTGGTGTTCGGTCCTCCTAATCTATCAAGATTCATGCTTAGTATCTGGTCAACTCGACCTACTAAGACTTCCTATTAAGCCTGCACACTTAACACTTATATTAAATCACATGTGAATCCTAACCTTTAACGATGGTTCATACATCAAAACTGAGCGATGCTCACTGCATCAACACACTTGTTGCTTCAACTCTTTGAGAAAAATACTCACAAAAAATCTATAAAATAGGAAATTTACAGAAACTTACAGATCTGTAATTTTTCATATCTAATACAAAAATTTTAAAACTAAACACATACATGCTTCGCACGTGGCTCTGATACCACTATTGGACTATCCAAACCGCAAAAACCACTTTTTGCATTGTGAAAACCTCGGAAGTCAGCCACGGATCCATGCGAAGATTAACAAAAATATACATGTACGTGTTAAAAACCTTAGATCTACATGTGAAGAGCTTTACCCTTGATGCGACGCCCTTCGCTTATCCCGCTCGTCCAAATGGCTTGTCGGAACTCAAGAGTTTCAAGCGTACACTTCTCTACAAGTATCCACATGAACAATAGGTGGAGAAGGCAACTTATAGTGTGCTAGCACTCCTTGAAACCCACGGCAAGAAAGGAAGAGGTAGATAGAGCTTGAGAGGAGAGGAGAGGAAAGGAGGAAGAAGAAGATCTAATCAATTCCCACTCACTTTCACTAATGCACATCTAATATTGGTCGGCCACTTAATGGAAGTTATATACTTGCATGTAATACCAAGAGTCATGGCTCTTGGTCTCCCTCATGAGGTGGCACCCCATGATGATGTAGAACATCATTATTGGCCGGCCCATGCCAAGTCATCAAGACATGACATTTGGTCAAGTCAAACTTGACCATTCATCTTCCCTCTCAAGTCAAGTAAAACTTGACCTCTTATCTCCCATGGTTGATCAAATCCAACCATTTGATTCAAGTCAATTTAATTTAATGAATCTCTATTCATTAGTTTAAATTGACTTGATGAATCAAATCTAAATTAGACTCATTCAACACTTGAATCAAATTGAGTCCAACTCAATTAGTCTAATTTGGATTACTCTTAATCCAATTTGGTTCATCACATGAACCTAATCCTCATGGTTCATCATATGAACCTAATCTCTATCTAATTGCCCTTTGTGTGTGACCCTATAGGTTATTGTAATCTTTGCAATGCTCCTAAATCGATTTAGAAACATAAGCAATGAGAGGTATCTAGCAACACATCATTGCTACCTAAGTTACAATATGTTGAGATCTAACATCACCTTTATGACTACTAATTGTGACTCTCACAATATGTGACAATGTCCCTCTATCCTTGACATCTAGATTGATCAATTGAGGCATAGACCGTGTCATCCTCTGTACAATCTATATCTTGAACTCCAAGTAGGCTCACTCTAATCAAATGAACTCAATATCTCATATTGACTCATTTGGACATGGTCATCCACTTAGTGGTCTCACTCTATCAAGAATCATGATGTCACTCCCGTCATATAGGAGGGATAGATCCCATCTACATCACTCACATCCCTCCGCATAATTTGTTACATATCCAGTAATCGCCTTTATAGTCCACCCATTTACGGGTGACGTTTGATGAAGCCAAAGTATGTAACTCCTTATGTAGGGAACCATGGTGACTTCAGGTCCAAGGACTAATAATCATACTAATAGTCACTTGAGAAAGTATATGACACTCATATAACGATCCATGATACTTTCTCATGGTGGGTCATTCAGTATACATTCTCCAATGCATACCCATGTGTCAACTTGATATCTCATATCCATGACTTGTGAGATCAAGTCATCGAGTTGACCTATATGCTAGTCTCTTCGCATTAACATTGTCCCTGAATGTTAATACTTGACTAGGAATGATTAAGAGTAGTGTTCTCTATATCATCTCATTATCGATTCAACTAATCGATTGATATAGATAAGAACCTTCTACTCAAGGACGTTGTTATACTTAGTTATTTGGCACTAATACAAGTAAGTATAATAACCATAAAGAAATGCATTTATAAATAAGAATATGATACAACAAAGTCCATACAACAACCATCACATGATTGGCTCTAGGGTTTTCACTAACAAAATATGAGTAAGTAGGCCCCCCACATTAATCTCTCCTCTTACTTCTTTGTCCATCTTCACTTGTTTGATGAAATGAGACCCTATATCGATGCTACTCCTTTCTTGTAGCATGTCCCAGAGGCAAAGCAGCTTGCTAGCTCTCACTACACCATCACTCTCCTCACGACTAAATATAGTACTTGCCATGATTCGGTGGAGGTATCAGAAAATGAGATTTTGGAGGCGCGATGCTTTGGCCCTAGAAGGGTCGTAAGCGTGCTCCCCTTTCAATTCGGTCCAAAAGATCCGAGAGTTAAACCTAATAGGGGTTCTTCTCTCTCCCCCACTCAGCAAGCCAAAACATGTATTTTATTGGTGGTGTCCATTCATGCTCAATGTTGAATATCCTAAAGGTAATCCTACCCTCTTCGCTCTCTCTACCCGTTAAAACTTTGGCTTCTAAAGAACTTAAAAACTCTAGAACTATCCTAGGATAAGTTGGGTGTCGTGTTCCCATTATCTCTCCCCATCCTATTTTTGCAAATAGGGCTTGAATGTCACCTAACAAACCTAGAGATTCTAGTAAATCTTCATGAAGATACCTAGTTGCAGTGATTTTACGAGTAGAAAGCATATTATATCTATCCCTATGCTCATTGTTGCGAAAAATAAGGGTTGGAAGAACGTTACCCTCCTTCGAAGCTTGAGGGGTGTCGGTTCTCCTTGCTCATCGCTCCGAAGCACCGGATCGAGATGCCACTTGCTTAGTCCTCTTCATCCTTACTTCTTTTAGGCTTCCTTGAGAGTTGGAAAGACTTCTAGGTGGTGGGGGGAAAAGGATCCACACGGCTAGGGCAAGAAAATCAAAACACGACGCAAATGGGGCGAAAACACACGGTGTGCCCTACTTAACCCCTGCGCGACACGACCGTATGAAAACACACGGCCAGGCCGTGTGCGCCTCAGGTTGGTGGGGCACAGCCGTGGGAAAACACACGGTCAGGTTGTGCGTCCCCTTTTTTCTCTCTTTTTATGCACAACGGTCCGAATTTTCTCATACGCTTCACCGTGTAAGCTAATATTGATTTTATTTTTTACCTAGCAAAGTTCTCTTCTGGTCCTAATGCTAAATGAAATGGAAATCAAAGTTTAAAATAACTAAATGCATGCAATACAATCAAAGGAAAACCTAAAACCTAAACTTGGGTTGCCTCCCAAGAAGCATTTTGTTTAAGGTCGTTTAGCTCGACCACACTCCATTATCAACTTGGCTTCGGAGGTTCAGTGAACCTCCATTCATCCGTCTCTGAATCGACATTTGGTGGCCTTGGCTTTAACCTGCTGAAAGTGAAGCCATCTAGGAAGGGAGCTCTACACTCTGATAGGTTGAAGAGGATGATCTCCCCATCTACCTCTAAGGAGATCCAGTGTGCCTTAACATCTATGCATGCCCCCGTAGTTGCCAGAAAGGGTCTTCCCAAGATGATGGGATTCTGGGGATCTGGTCCTGTGTCGAGTATGATGAAATCCATGGGTATCATGAAATTTTCAATCACCACAGGCACCTGTGCTAGCATGCCAACGGGTTCCTTGACTGAGTCATCCCCCATACGAATACCAAGGTTCACTGGTTGGAGCCCATTCAATCCCATCTTCAAATAGTATGCGTAGGGCATCACACTTACTGATGACCCCAAGTCGCACAATGCTTCATCGAAGCTTTCCCCATAAATTGAGCAAGGGATAATAAATTCACCAGGGTCCTCAAGTTGGAGTGGAATTTTATCTTTGATTTCAGCTTGGTCTGGTAGAGTGGAAATCATGGCAGCACACCCCTTGGCGAATCTGTTTCTCGGTGCTTCTCTCTTGCTGCACACTCCTTCATCTTTAGCTTGACTTGGCTCAGGTACTGATGGAGAACTATCCATATATTTCGACATGGATTGGGCTATCTAGGCCACTTGTGTCTCCAACGTCCTTGTGTGACTTGCAAGACCGTCAACAGTGGCCTTTCAGTCTCTGAGTGACTCCTCTATTTTCTGATGTTGGCGATGGAACTCTTCATTAGCCTTTGTTTGGGTAGCAATGAAGTCTTCCATCATCAATTCTAACCTAGACTTCTGTTGTTGCTGCCCATTGCCCTGCTGCTGGCCATACACTCCTGATGGTTGGAAGTTTCCTGAGTTATTCCGATAGAAAAAATTCGGGTAGTTCTTCCATCCGGGGTTGTAAGTACTGGAGTACAGGTTGTTGGACCTTTGATTGTAGTCCCCAACTGCATTGCAGTGCTCAATATGCTCTTCTAAGCTGCTCTGCCATCCACAGTAGTCCTCCCGATACGTTGCTACTCCTTCTCCAAGGTCAATGGTTGCACATGCAGATGAAGGATTTAAAGAGTCGAATTGTCTACTAAGCACGTCCATTCTCGCTGCTAGGTGGTCCACGGAGTTGACAACATATCGTCCTACTGTAGGAGCTGGGTGACTACGTTCAAAAGTCCATTGATGGTGGTTCTGTGCCACCTCTTCTATCAACTCCTCTGCTTCCTTGATAGTCTTGTTCATAAGTGCTCCTCATGCAACAGAATCAAGGGACATCTTTGTGGCGTACGTGATCCCATTGTAGAAGATGTGGATCACCAACCACCTTTCCAGTCCGTGGTGGGGGCATTGGTAGAGTAGTCCCTTGTAGTAATCTCAAGCTTCGAATAGGGACTCTCCTTCCTTTTGACGGAAGCTTGTGATAAGATGGCGCATGTGAGCAATCTTGCTTGGTGGAAAGTATTTATTCAGGAACTGCTTCTCACATTGCTCTCATGTAGTAATGCTTCCTGAAGGCAGGGAGTGAAGTCATGTCTTAGCCTTATCCCGCAATGAGAACTAGAATAGACTCAGGCAGATCACGTCTGCAGGGACTCCATTTATCTTCATCGTTGAGTAGATTTCCAAGAATGTCTCTAGGTGCCGGTTCGGGTCTTCAGTCGTAGGTCTCCCAAATTGACTCTGCTGGACCATATGTATGAGTGATGGTTTAAGTTAAGTTGTTTGTCGAAATGAATGGTCCAGCTATACTCGGCCTAAATCCTCTAACGCTAGAGTCTGCATAATCCAGCAGAGGTCGACTACCTATATTTACTTCGGATGCAGCTTGGTCCTCCATCCTCTTCTGTTCGGCTCTCCGGCGATGATAGGTTCGTTTGATTTCTAAATCGATTAGAATCAGACCTTCCGATCCTAAGCGTTTAAGCATCTGAAGAACCGAGCCACAAAAATTAGGAGTACTACCTAATACTAAGAAATAGAAAATAAACAAATCTAGATAACAAAATCAAAAAGCCAATAAGGAAATAGAAAACTATTGCTAAAATAAAATAAAATCTAAATCTAGATATGGAAAATCTAGAACTAAAGTAAATAAAGCAAACTAAAAAGAAAATAAAGCAAGTAAATAAATCTAATCCTAAATCCGATCCAATTATCCACTTCTTGATTCGATATCGAATCAATCAGTCCCCGGCAACGGCGCCAAAAACTTGATGCACGCGAACGCGACCTCAAATCTTGCGACGAAGACTGTCGAGGACTCGAAGCGCGCGCTCGCGCTCAACGTCCGTAAGTGCACGGATGTCGTCAAGTAATAAAAAGATTATCGATCCCACAAGGACTGAGATTCGAGTACCGATTTGTTCGGTGGATGTAATTGTTTGGGACTAGACTCTAAGGGTTGTGAATGTGAGGGTTATTAGTGGTCCTACTCAATACGGTGTCACACGGAGGAAGAAAGGAGTTTGCTGCGAGATCTTTTAAAGGGATTCTAGGATTTCGGTTTAGCTTATGTGTCACAAAATATGCTATCAACTGGGCGTCGTCTAAACATCTAACTATGGTGTTGCCACATCGTGCACACATTGCGATGCAATGTGTGCACGATGCTACATGAAGTGTGCAGTTAGTGCACTTCGTGCAGCGCAAGTAACACCCCCTTTATAAGGGGGTGTGCTGCGTCCAAAGAAGAGAGGAGAGAGTTTTAGGGTTTAACGCCGAAAGGCTGCTTCGAGCGGAGAGTTGCCGAGAGAGAAGAGTGAACACCAAGGCGCTGACGGATTTTGTCTTGTGGACAAGGAGGTTCTTTCCGGTGTGATCGATCCTCAGATCGCAAGCAGAAACGTCGTCCAAAATAGTATAAGGAAGCGAGAAGATTTCGGACGACCGCTGTAAGTTTTTTTCCAGCTTTTACATATTCATTTTCTATTATTTTCCTCAGATAATCTCTAATTAGATGCTAAAACTACCAACATTGATATCAGAGCCCTAGTTGGAAAGCATCTAATAGAGTTTAGAATTTTTTCTGAAAAAAAAATCACTCGGTTCATCGCGAAAATCGCGAGGAAGAAAAAGATGAACAGTGCAGAAATCACTGTTTCTGCGTCGAGTGGAAAACCACTCTGGACAAACCACCCTGGGCATTCCAGAGTGGTTTGTCGAGTGGAAAACCACTCTAGACAAACTATTCTGTCCATTCCAGAGTGGTTTGTCGAGTGGAGAACCACTCTGGGCTAACTGCCCTGGTCGAAACTACCCTGGAAGGGTGGTTTCAACGATTGGCAGGGTGGTTTTGAGCCTTGCCAGGGCAGTTTGAGCCTAGGCAGGGCGGTTTTGAGCCTTGCCAGAGCAATTTGAGCCTAGGCAGGGTGATTTTGAGCCTTGCCAGGGCAGTTTGAGCCTAGGCGGGGTGGTTTTGAGCCTTGCCAGGCGGTTGGCAGCGTAGGCGGTTTGAGCCTCACAGGCGGTTTGAGCCTAGCAGGTGGTTTTGAGACTCACAGTGAAGTTGGGCGATTCGCATCACCGAGTGGTGGTTTATCGCTGTCAGTAAGCAGTTTGCATCTACAGCAATTTCCCTACAGGCGGGGCGGTTTGCGCTGGCAGAGGCAATTTCGCATGGCGAGGCGGTTTCCGCTGCGGGGCAATTTCGCACTGCCAGTATGGTTTACCATCTGCGCCAGAGCAGTTTTTTTTAAAGTGGGCTGAATTTAATTGGGCTGCCATGGTTTTAATTTGGCTTAATTTAATTGGGCTGAATTAAATGGGCTCAGAATCAGTTTTTTTTTAATTAATTGGGCTAGATTTCTAATTGGGTTGTTAATTAGAGAGGCCTGATTGAATAAATTGGACTTAGGCTTTAATTTTGATATCCAAATTAATTTGGGCATAGGTTCAATTAATTGGATTTCAACGAAAGCTAGGTTCCCAATTAGCTCAAACAAGTATTGTGCTAAGTTGACTATGGTCAACTCAACTCATGACTAAATAATCAAGTAATTGTTTGGAACAATTGAGACTTGATATAAACAACTTAAAGATAGACCAAATGAACTAGAGTTGATGCCTAAAAACGATGAGAAAGAATACTATGCATATTGCTTGAGTGCCTGGGGTACTCGAAGCAAATTGCGTGGTGTTTGGACTCTCACGGTCAAAATTGAGTCTTCATGGTACTAGTCGACTAAGCTTAGATGATAATCAATTGGTAAAAGTACCAATTGACTGGTCTAAGTAAGTCTGTCGACAGTCCTCCATAAAATCAAGGAAATTTGTTCTTGATTTATTTTGTTGAATCCATGCCTATATATAAATTGAATTACTGGTATATATACTGGTTTGTCGGTTTTGTATTGACTTAATTAATTTCAATTTTTTCAGATGGCAAGGATGATTACCACTATGACTAGATGCGATGTGCTACGTAATCGGCTGAGAGAGGCTATCCAGGGGATAGAGTATGACTCAACTCATGGAGTCGGGTGACATATCGAGAGGCTTGATAGATTGTTCTGGAGACTCGAGATGCAAGAGTTTCCGATTCTAGAGAATTACAGAATTTGGGCTCTGGTCCGCTCACTGCCACAACACCTGAGTGAGATTGCGCATGAGATCTGGGGATGCTATGAGGGACGCGTCTCTTATACCCAGTTATGCGATGAGCTGCTTCACTACGAGGACTGTGAGGTGCATCGTGATGATCCAGAGGATGATTCGGAAGAGGACCCTAATGGAATCTTTCCTTTTGGATCGCTTCAAAGGTGTCCTACAGAAGATTCTACATCCTGGCATCATTTTGAGAGCATCTCGACGAGGGATGTCCTGGTTCAACCCAAGAAGATTGGGCATGTTTGGATCATTACTGCACTAGTATTTGTCCTAGTGGGAGTAATGATTATCTATCTAGTTATTTAGTTTTTATTTTTCAGTTATGAGTAGGAAGAATGCTATATGTAACATTCTTAGTAGAGTTATCTTTGTTATCTGTTGACAATGTACAACAAGTTTAATTTAATGATATGTTCATTTTATGCTGTTAACTCTACATGATACATGATATTTTGCTCTTTGATTTGTTCATATTGAGTATAATTTAAATGAAAATGTTCATTTAATAATATCATGTTAAGATGGGATGTATGTAATATAATTGATCAAAGTCGATTCGATTGGAACATACAAATGATGAGTGGGAATTGGATTGTCACTTGATTTTGTAAACCAAATCGAATTCACATTGAGTAAATTTGTAGATTACATACATAAAATCACACACTGAATAACTAAATAATGTGTTTATTTATGTTAGATTATGGCAACTAAAAACATCATAGCTGAACTCAATAAGGGTGAGAAACTCAATGGGAATAACTACAAGATCTGGCACCTCAAGATACAGTATGTACTTGAGGAATAAGAAGTTCTAGAGACTGTAAATCATGTCATGGTAGAACCTGTAGATGGTCTCACTGCACAAAACAGACGAGATATTGATGCTCATAAGGCATGGAAGAAGAAAGACTCCACTGCTAAGGGCATCTTGATTAGTTCAATGATAGATGACCTAGTTTTTGAGTATGAGTTATATCCTTCAGCTCATGCTGTCTGGGTTGCCCTTAAGGACAAGTACAGCGGAGTTAGTCTGAGCAAGCTTCGACAGCTAACGATCAAGTTTGATAGCTACAAGAAGCGCCCGAATGTCACTATGGTTCAACATCTCAGGGAGATGTTGAATATGATTCGGGAGCTTAGAACTGTCGGTTACGAGCTGACAGATGAACAACAGGTTCAGGAAGTCATTCGATTCCTTCCAGATTCTTGGGAGACCATGAAGCAGACCCTTACTCATAGCGAGAGTATTAAGACTTTCGCTGATGTCTCGCGCCATGTTAAACTAGAGGCAGAGAGAGAAGCCTATTTCATTTGGTCGGTTCTGCTGGATCATCTGGATCCAAGAAAAAGAGATGGTTCAAGAAGGAGAAGGGAAAGAAGAAGGAAGCTGTTGTTGTAGGTGGGACAAACCCAATCAAGAAGAAGAAGAACAAGAAGACGGGGAAGAAACCTAAAAGCAAGGTAACTTGCTTAAATTGTGACAAGAAAGGTCACTATGCTCGGGAGTGTACCGAGCCAAGAAAGGTAACTTTCAGTTTGTCTTCTGAGCATTTTGTTGTTAGTTCTGTGTTGTTGGCTGATTCTTATCCTTTGTGGATTATAGATTCGGGAGCAACCAACCATATAGCTCGGGAGCAAGTTACATATGTGGAGTACCGCCGAGTACCAGCTGACAACAAATGGATATATGTAGGAAACAATTCAAGAGTCGAAGTCAAAGGAGTCGACACTTGCAAACTTAACCTTCGGGGTGGAAGAACTTTATTTCTACATGATATCTTGTATGCTTCTGAGATTCGGAAGAATCTTGTTTCTGTTACTCGTCTTCTTGATCTAGGGTATTGTATAAATTTTTACAGTCGGTGTGTTGAACTCAAGATTGACTCAGTGTCAATCGATTATGGTTTTTTAATGAATGGTTTTATGGTTCTTGATGTGGAACCAAATGATAATTGTGCGATTGATAATTGCTTTTCAAATATTGCTCTTACTAGTGATGCAGAAATAACTGATGATATTTGACATACTAGATTATGACATATAGGACAAGATCGCATGAATCGGTTAGCTAAAGAGGGCTTATTGGGCTCTCGAGCTAAGATTAGCTTGTCTATATGTGAGCATTGTCTTGCTGGAAAAGCAATTAGAAAACCATTCGGTAAGGCTATTAGGACAGAGTCGCCATTGCAATTGATTCATTCGGATATTTGTGGTCCAATGAATGTGAGGGCTAGACATGGAGCTTCCTATTTCATTACATTTATTGATGATTTCTCTCATTTCGGTCATGTGTATTTGATTTCTCACAAATCTGAAGTATTGGATTGCTTCATTCGTTATATGAACGAAGTTGAGAATCAAATGGAACGTAAGGTTAAGACTTTACGCACTGACCGTGGTAGAGAATATTTGTCTGATATGTTCAAGACAATATGTAATGATAAAGGGATTATTAGACAGCTGACGATCCCTAGAACTCCACAGCAAAATGGGATTGCTGAGAGAAGAAATAGAACTCTTCTCGAAATGCTTAAGTCTATGATGGCACAAGCTAATTTGCCGATCTCTTATTGGAGAGATGCATTGTTAGTTGCAGCCTATATACTTAACAAAGTGCCTTCAAAGTCAGTTCCATCTACCCTATATGAACGTTGGATAGGCAAAAAACCAGATTTGGAAAATCTGAGACCCTGGGGGTCGGCTGCATATGTTCACGATAGTTCTCACAAGTATGGAAAACTAGGACCTAGAGGTAAGAAGTGTATCTTTATAAGATATTCTGATACCTCAAAAGGTTATGTTTTCATAGGTGAGACATCAGATGGAACAATCTCTGAATTGAATTCGAGAGATGCCACTTTTCTCGAAACTGAATTCTCAACTAGAGGTGAAGTTGATAAGACAGTTCCTCTATTTGAGGAGGAAGAGTCGTTATCAATTGGACAGGTGTCTAGTGGGATACCTGGAACTAGTCAACCCAGTGGGAGTACTTTGCCTAGTCACGGGGTGACTTCTCGTCAGCCCAACTTACGGAAAAGTGTTTGTAAGATCAAACCTAAGAAGAGGTTTGATATTGAGAATGAGGCAATGATGACACTCCCTGTTGACGATGAGGAACCTCAGTCAGTAAAGGAAGCTCTGGGCTCTAGAGCTGGAGAAAAGTGGAAAGTTGCAATGGTTGAGGAAATGAAGTCAATGATTAAGAATCATGTTTGGGAGTTAGTCGATCTTCCTCCTGGCCGAAGGGCTATTGGGAATAAATGGATTCTCAAAATAAAGAGGAAAGCTGATGGATCGATTAACCGATACAAAGTTCGTCTAGTTGCAAAAGGATTTATCCAATTGGAGGGTATTGACTTTGAGGAGACATTTTCTCCCGTAGTGAAGTTTGTGTCAATCCGAGTTATTTTGGTTTTAGTGGCGCATTATGACTTGGAGTTACATCAAATGGATGTAAAAAACGCTTTCCTTAACGGTGAGCTTGATGAGGAAATCTATATGGTCCAACCAGAAGGTTTTGTTGCTGAAGGCCAAGAAAATAAAGTATGTAGATTGAAAAAATCTATATATGGGCTAAAGCAAGCATCAAGACAGTGAAACATAAGATTAAACGAAGTGGTTTTATCTTATGGTTTCGAAATGATCAATGAGTTTCATTGCATTTTCCTGAAAAAGAATAAAGGAAAGTATGTCATTTTATCATTATATGTTGATGATATACTGATTGCAGGAAATGACATAGGTTTTGTGATAGAAATCAAAAAGTGGCTTTCATCACAATTTAACACAATAAATATGGGAGAAGCTGAATACATCTTAGGAGTAAAGATCATCAGGGATAGATCTAAAAGACTTTTGTGTTTGCCTTAAGAGTCTTATATAAATAAGATGTTACAACATTTCAGCATATCTAATTGCAACAGTGAACAAACACCTATTGTAAAAGTTACTGTTCTGAGCAAGAGTATGAGTCCCAAAACTCCAAATGAAATAGCCGAGATGAATAAAAAACCATATGCCAGTGTTGTTGGTAGTTTAATGTACACTATGTTGTGTACTCGTCCCGATATCAGCTATGTTGTTGGCTTAGTCAACCGTTTCCAATCAAACCCAGGACCGAGACACTGGAAGGCAGTAAAAAGGATATTCAGATATCTGAAAGCGCCGACAGATTATAGTTTTTGTTATCAAAGATCAGATATGAGTCTGAAGGGATATTCAGATGCAGATTGGGCTGGAGACCTGAATGATAGAAAATCTACATCATGCTATGTGTTCTTGTTGAATGGTGGCACCATCTCTTGGAACAGCAAGAAACAGGCCTGTGTGGCCTTATCAATCATGGAAGCTGAATATGTGGCATGTTCAGATCGCATAAGATGCAGTTAAGGTTCTCAAGCATCCAAGATTGATGAGGATGAGTGAGTCGATGTGATCGCTCATGTGATCAAGTGATAGCTTTTTCCAAGGATCTCAAATATCACAGCAAGGGCAAGCATATTGCTATAAAGTACAACTTTATAAGGGATATTGTTGCTAAGAAGAAGGTTATTCTTGAGTATATCCCTACTCGAGCTATGCTTGCAGATCCTTTTACTAAGCCAATGACTAGAGAGTTATTTAATGAGCATGTAAAGTCTATGGGACTTCGTAGAATGTAACAGTTCTGTAATGACAATCGGATATTGTAATTTGATTGTTCTTTAAAATCAGCCATAATTTATTCAGTGTATGTGATGTTATATTCTGATAAGATCTCGGTGAGCATGTTGACAGGTAGTGATTGGTCCTCTCACATGGACAATCATCTCTGTTTGTTATGTACGAATATGGGTAAGACTATTGCTTATAGGATAGCTTTAGAAGCTATATGTATGAGATACATACCTATAAGTTGGGGTCGTCTTGATATATGTATCAAGATAAAGATCATTTAAGAAAAATGATCGAAGTAAATGGTCCCACCATTTACTATATCTGTTTATGAGCCAGATTGGAATTCATATGTTGAATTTAGGATTAGACATTTGGAATGTCTGGATCAAAATTTGTACGATGTTGAGATAAACATGCACTCTTTATTGATAAAGAGAATAACATCATAGCATGTGATTCATACCACGTGTGCTAAGGCGACAATAAGGGTAGTAGGAGAATGGATCCCTGCTTCTCTACTATATGAGCCCTTGGAGATTATATGTTGATCTCAGCATTTGCCCTTTGTGACTATTTAGGTGTCTGCTTAAAGTTTTAATCAGGGTTTGCTACTTTAGCATGTAAACCTATTGACTATGGATGATTCGGTCTATGGAACATGACTATGAAAGCGGCTGATTAAAATGAATGGATTCATACTAAAAAGAAAGATTAAATATGTTTACATCCTTTGATAATTATTCACTGGTCGACCCATTTTTGTTATGTATGGAAATGTTTGTGAATATTTAAGAATATAGAACATGCTCTTGACTTGATGGTCATTATGAGGGATTAGAGATGTTCATATTGATGTAAGTGGAGATTATTTAATTTGGGCAAATAGCAAGACATTATATCCAGGAAAATGATTAAGTACCACCAGGAGAAAGGTTAAGTACCACTTGGAAAATGGTTGGGAGCCAGCTGGAGGATGACAATGGGTCATCAGGTGAGTGACTATGTGTCATTCAGAGAATGGTTATGTACCATTTGGGAAGCGGCTAAGTTAGGCGTAACAACTTTTCTTAGCATTGATCGCTCTTTGAGCAGCTATGTAAGGTGTAACAACCTTCATAGCATTGGATTGCTCAGCGTGCTTGCTGTCGCACGAGCCATTTTCCTAAGTATGAATTGGTTATTCTAATGGTTTTTGTGACTATTGATCTCTATTCTATTAGTCTTTTGAGACTATGATCTCCGACACGATTTTGGTCTATGTGACTGGATACTTCTATTAGTCATTTGGGACTAATGACTCTTGCTCTATTTGGTCTATGTGACTAAATACCTTTTATTGGTCTATATGACACATTGCGGTGATTACAGCGTGTGCAATAATGCGAATCTTGTGATTAGCGCACTTCGATGTAACACCTCCTTTATAAGGGGGTGTGCTGCATCCAAAGAAGAGAGGAGAGTTTTAGGGTTTAACGCCGAAAGGCTGCTTCGAGCGGAGAGTTGCCGAGAGAGAAGAGTGAACACCAAGGTGCTGACGGATTTTGTCTCGGGGAGAAGGAGGTTCTTTCCAGTGTGATCGATCCTCAGATCGCAAGCAAAAATGTCATCCAAAATAGTACAAGGAAGTGAGAAGATTTCGGACGACCGCTGTAAGTTTTTTTTCCAGTTTTTACATATTCATTTTTCCATTATTTTACTTAGATAATCTCTAATTAGATGCTAAAACTACCAACATATGCTCTTGTGGAAGGGACATCATACACTCTCCCGATGAACTACCGCATCTATCGAGAGCTATCTCTTCCTTACAAGGACTGGATAGGTGGTACGAGGATGCCGAATCAATCCCCACGACGAACCGTTTCCAGTTCTATCACATCCTTCTACCCACGGTTACAGGAGATGAAGTCAACCCCTAGGTTCCTCGTATAAATCCTCTAAATCTTAGATGCGAGGGCTATCACCTCTCGTATCGGCTAAGTACAGTATATGTTGGTGCAACAATGCCCCAAGCATTTATATGTTTTGATGTTTGGATAATCATCTAAGTTAGGTAACAAATTATGATCTAATGATGAACATGATTAAGTGACAGGTAAAGGCAAAGTCCAAGTATGATCTTGGCAAGAGAAGTCCAAGGTAAAAGTTTGGTGTCATAAGACCAAGCATGTTGTCTTGGCGGCATTAAGTCCAAACGGACCTTGGCAAAGGAAGTCCAAAGGCAAGTCTTGGCAGCGTAAGTCCAAGCATGTAGACTTGGCGGCGTAAAGTCCAAGCACGCCTTGGTAAAGGAAACCCAAGACATGACAAAACCAAAGGAAGCTCTTGGAAGCAAAGCGCAAAGGATGAACAAGTCACGGACTCGGAGGGATCCTGGAGGCGCAAGGCTTAAGGAAGAGCTAGAAGGTTGAGTCTAGGTCTAAGGGGTAAAATCAAGTATGAATTACTCATACTTGGGGTGCTCGTCGAGTCGGGATGAAACCACGACCATCGATCATCGCTTTGGTCGTCGCAGTCGACTGATGTTGCGATCAGTCGACTGCCAACAGTGGCAGTCGACTGATCAAGTTAAATACGGGCACAGAGTGGAGTCACACTCGACTGCGGCCTGTGATCACTCGACTAATCACTCCATCAGTCGACTGATAAGAATGTCGTTGGAGGAAACGACTCTGAATCCCGCGAATCTGGCTGTTCAGAAGCCGTTGATCGCGTCGGCAGTCGACTGATGTTGTGCATCAATCGACTAATCGTGCTCCAATGGGAAAATCAGCCTTCTCTCTATAAAAAGAGGGCTGATGAAGGTTTTTAGGGTTAATGCTTATTCTCTGATTCTTCTCCAAAGCCTCCATGAGTTTTCAAGCTTTCTAAGTGATCTTAAATCCCCTCCTCCTCTCTCTAAGCTCAAGTTTCATTCTTTGTAAAGAAGAGGAGGGTTGTTGTAAAGAAAAGCTTCTTAGTGGAATTGCTTGGGTTGATCCACCTTAAGGATCGCCGTGGAGTAGGAGCGTTATCTCCGAACCACGTAAAGGCCTTGTTAGCATTGTTCGTTCGTTTTTACTTATATTATTTTTGTTTGCTTCCACTAATCATTCTTGTAGAAATGAAAACGCGCTATTCACCCCCCTCTAGCTTCCAAACGATCTCTAACAAGTGGTATCAGAGCCCGGATCGCATCGGAATATCTAGCAATCAACCGGAGCAAAGATGGCTTTTCAAGAGGGGTATAGCACGGTGAGGCCTCTGTTCTTCGACGACAACGACTTCGGCTATTGGAAAGGTAGGATGGAGTATTACTTAATGAATGATATTGAGAATTGGTTTAGTGTTGTAGATGGTTTCGAGAAGCCGGTGGATGAACACGGAGCACCTATACCAACGAAAGATTGGACAAGAGAGATGGCAAAGAAAGCACAAGCTAATGCAAAAGCAACGACCACACTTCAATGTGGTCTATCCAAGGAGCAACTTTCCAAAGTCAGGCCTTTCAACTCCGCAAAAGAGCTTTGGGAGAAGCTCATCAAATTGAATGAAGGTTCAAAGGAGACTAGAAGAGCCAAAAGAGACTTATTGATAGGTCAACTCCAAAGCTTCGCCATGAAGACCAACGAGACCGTGAGCCAAATGCACGATCGCTTTAAGGAAGTAGTCAACGGACTACATGTTATAGGTGAGAAGGTCGACAACCGAGACCTTGTAAGGTATGTGCTACAAGCTTTCCCTAGAACAACCTTATGGGCCTCAATGGTAGATGCCTATAAGGTCTCTAGGGATCTTTCATTAGTTAAGTTAGATGAGCTATTTTGTGAATTTCAATTACATGAACAAGCTAACACTTCATCCAAAGAGAAGGGTATAGCTCTTTTTGTAGGAAAGAAGGAGAAGAAGAAGAAGGAGAAGAAGGAAGTGTCCTCATCCGAATCCGAGGAAGACTCATCAAGTAGTGAAGATGAGTTATCGGCAAGCGAGGTGGCACATTACGTCAAGAAGTTTGGTGGGAAGTCAAGAAAACTCACCAAGAAAGATGTGAAGAGGATGTTCCAATCCTCAAGAGGTAAGTCTTCAAATAGTTCAAATTCTACCTCTAACGTGACTTGTTTTGGTTGCAACAAGAAAGGGCATATAAAGCCAAATTGCCCGGAACTAAAGAAGAAGGAGGAGAAGGAAAAGAAAAAGAAGGAAAAGAAGGAGAAGAAGAAGGAGGAGGCAATTGTGGCACAAACATGGGACACTCTAAGCATGGAGGAGTCTTCCGACGATGAAGAAGTATGTCCTGCCACCCGGAATCTAGCCCTCATGGCATTGGAGGAAGAAGCCGGGAGCTCAAACGAGGAGTCCTCCTCCTCTTCAAGCGACGAATCATCAAGTGATGATGATGAGGTAAATAACTCATCTAAAGTAGATTTACTTTACAAGACTATTGCATGTTTACAAAATTCTTTGAATAGATCGAAAACTAGGATTAAGGATTTAAAAATAGAGATTAAATCACTTAAAAGTGTAGAATTATCATGTGGTAAATTATCTAGTGATGACGATGAATGTACCCTTAGGGATGAAAATGATGAATTAAGAAAAGAAATAGGTAACTTAAGAGCATGCTTAGAAAAATTTACAAATGGTTCAAAATACCTAGACATGATTATTAAGAATCAAAGGGCTATCTACAACAAGGCCGGATTAGGATATAGGCCTAAGGAAAAGGAGGTAGCATTTACATCCCTTGTTAGTAGAAAATTCATAATTAAAAGCAAGAGTAGAAAGGCTTGGGTACCTAAGAAATTTATAATTGATGCTAGTGGTCCTAAGATTTGGGTACCTAAGGATTGTATTTTTCATGTGATATAGGTAGAAGAACCAAGCTTGTGGATAGTTGATAGTGGGTGCTCAAAGCATATGACCGGTGATGATAGAAAATTCTCCACTATCAACCACACTAGCAAAGAAAAGGTCTCATTTGATAATAGCGGCAAACTTAAGATTCTAGGAAAGGGCACAATTGAGGTATCCTCCAATCTTGTCATTCATAAAGTGTTATTAGTTAAAAATATGAAATTAATTTACTTAGTGTAAGCCAACTATGTGATGCAAACTTTGATGTTAAATTTGATTCCTCAAAATATTTTATAAGACACAAAATTCTAAATGATTGCATGTTAGTAGGTTTTAGAAAATCAAATATATATTATGTTGATTTATCCTATGCTACTAATGCTTCTACTAAGTGTCTCATTATAAAAGAGGAAGAAAGTTGGCTTTGGCATAGGAGGCTAGGACACATAAACATGAAGAATATAGTCAAAATAGCAAAAATGAAATTAGTCAAAAGGTTGCCTAAAGTCAAATTTCTCAAGGACAAGATTTGTGATGTATGCCAAGAAGGGAAACAATCAAAAACATCACACAAAGGTAAAAATTTACTCAGTACCGCTTTACCGTTAGAACTTTTACATATGGATTTATTTGATTGCCATAGTACCCCTTCTATGATTGATAGTAAATATTGCTTAGTAATAGTAGATGATTTCTCTAGGTTTACTTGGGTATTTTTCTTGAAAAATAAAGATGAAACCTTAGGAATAATCATAGGATTTAGCAAAAGAGTAGAAAATGAAAGAAAACTCAAAATCAACCGGATCCGTAGTGATCATGGTGGAGAATTTGAGAATTCTAATTTTTCAACTTTTTGTTTAGAATAAGGGTACAAGCATGAGTTTTCTTGTCCTAGAACACCCCAACAAAATGGGGTTGTGGAAAGGAAAAATCGTGCCCTACAAGAAGCAGCTAGGACAATGCTTAATGCATACTCCTTACCTAGCTACTTGTGAACGAAAGCGGTCAATACCGCTTGCTATATCCAAAATAGGGTATTGATTCATAGGTTTTTAGGAAAAACTCCATTTGAATTGTGGAATGGTACAATTCCAACAATTCATTATTTTAAGGTCTTTGGATGTAAAGTCTATATTTTAAATACCAAAGACAACCTAGGTAAGTTTGAGTCCAAAGCGGATGAGGGAATCCTAGTTGGATACTCATCCACTAGTGTAGGGTATAGAGTTTACAATAAAAGAACTCAAAAGATTGAAGAATCATCAAATGTCCAATTTGATGAAACTTCCAATACATACCTTAGAAAATCCCCTATTGATGATGATATTAATGAAAATCAAGAAATTACCCAACAATTTCAAAATTTAACCTTAGGGGGTAATGATCAAGGGGGAGGATTGAATCAAGGGGGAGTAAGAGGTGATTCCGATGATGAGCAAAGGATTAAGGTTAATCATGATCAAACTCAAATTAATACACCTCCTAGAACTATAAGAGTTCATCAAAATCACCCCTTAGATCAAATTGTGGGTGAATTATCTCAAGGTGTTAGGACTATGTCATTTCATAGGGATCCCACTAGTCATATAACTCTAATTTCTCAAATTGAGCCCAAAACAATCAAAGATGCATTACTTGATCCGGATTGGATCTTAGCAATGCAAGATGAATTGGCTCAATTTGATAGGAGTCAAGTATGGGAGTTAGTTCCTAGACCTAATAAAAACACCATCATTACTACAAGATGGGTCTTTAGGAACAAACTAGATGACCAAGGAAATATCACTAGAAATAAAGCAAGATTAGTTGCAAGGGGTTTTAATCAAGTTGAAGGACTTGACTATGATGAAACATATGCCCCGGTTGCTAGATTAGAGTCTATTAGAATACTATTAGGGTATGCCTCCTATATGGGTTTCAAACTCCATCAAATGGATGTCAAATCGGCATTCCTAAATGGGTTTATTAAGGAAGAGGTATATATAGAACAACCTCCCGGGTTTGAGAATATGGACTATCCAAACCATGTATACAAGCTTAGGAAAGCTTTGTATGGTTTGAAACAAGCTCCCCGGGCTTGGTATGGAAGATTATCATCTTTCTTAATCTTTAAGGACTTTAAGAGGGGTAGTGTAGATCAAACTCTATTTATAAAGTCAACATCAACGGACATCTTTGTAGCCCAAGTATATGTTGATGACATTATTTTTGGGTCAACAAATGATGAACTTCTCCAAGACTTTATTAAAAATATGGAAAAAGAGTTTGAAATGAGTCTAGTTGGGGAATTAAATTTCTTCTTAGGATTGCAAGTCAAACAAACTAGTGAAGGTATTTATATTTATCAAACCAAATATGCTAAGGAAATGATTAAGAAATTTGGTTTGGAAAATGCTAAGGTAGTTTCAACTCCAATTGCAACCAATACTAAAATAGATAGTGATAATGAAGAAAAACAAATCGATCTTACACTTTATAGGAGCATGATTGATAGTCTTTTGTACTTAACCTCTAGTAGACCCGACATATTATTTGCGGTTGGAATGTGTGCTAGATATCAATCATGTGCTAAAGAATCTCATTTAGTTGCCGTTAAGAGAATCTTAAGATATGTTAAAGGCATACTAAATGTAGGATTATGGTACCCTAGGACTAGGTCTTTTGATTTGATTAGGCACACCGATTCCGATTATGCCGGTTGCAAATTGGATTGAAAGAGTACTAGTGGTGGATGCCAATTCCTTGGGTCCTCCCTAGTTAGTTGGAGTAGTAGGAAACAACCTTGTGTTGCCTTATCCACCACCGAGGCCGAGTATGTGGCTATGCGTGGTTGTGTAGCTCAACTACTATGGATGAAACATACCTTAGAGGATTATGAGCTATCTTACTCTAACATGAAAGTATTTTGTGATAATGTGAGTACCATTAACTTGACCAAAAATCCGGTGCATCACTCTAAGACCAAGCACATTGAAGTGAAACATCACTTCATTAAAGATCATGTGGCTAAGGGGGACATTGAGCTTAATTACATTGAATCCAAGTCCAACCTAGACGACATATTCACCAAGGCTCTCCCCGAGGTAGAATTTTCATCACTTAGGAGAGAACTTGGAATGTGCTTGGTTGAGTAAAGGTATAGGTTTGCATGATCTTATAGAAATACTAGGATTTATACCTTTAAGCATCTCACAAAATACCTAAAAAATCATGAATTTTGTATTGAGTCACTTAGACAACATGTGAGATGTTAGAAAGATGCACTTGGTTCATCATGCTTGTTATGATGCATTACTATGGACCAAAGTGTCATCTAGAGACATTAATCCTTCATTGGACCAATCATTGGAAAGGCTTATACACAATTGATGTGCATATAGCTCCAAGAACATGATTGGAAATGTCAAATAAAATATATTTTAAACTATGTTTATCATATTTTGAAAAATAATTTTCAAGTGAAACACAAAAGTGATACAAAGTTTACAAAAACATTAGAACTTTTGTTAGTTTCTAAGTTTGTATCAATCTCGAAATCTGGAAAATATATATATTTCAAAATATTTTTCCTTGATAAAGTATGATTTCAGAAATGTGTACGCAAAATTTCATAATTTTTCGAGGTTTCTGGAATTTCTAACGCATTCAATTTGAATCAAAAGGTCAAATTGATTAAAGTTAGAATGATCGTTCGTAAACCAATGATCGACATAATGTATTTTCTAATAAATAACTCCATTTTTTGATATTTAGTGTATCTTTGATCTCCTAAAACTTTAGCATGATAATACTGAGTATAAACCAACTCTTAGAACTGTTTAATGCGGTGTTCTAGGGGGAGTTTTTCATAAAATAGATTTTTTTTTAAATTTATATTGTTGGTGCAAAGTTAGGATTTAAACCTTCATGAACTATATCTTGGACTTTTGCTCCACATGTATTTTACTCATCATGAACTATATCTTGGATTAAGGGGGAGCTAAATTTTAATTCTATACCTTAGTTCAAGATAACAATGCATTCAATTCTTCTATGAAATATATGATTTCTTCTCTTTTAGATGTATGTCAAAGGGGGAGAAGAAATGTTTAAGTTAGAATTGGATATATGAGTATGTGATATGACTATGTATATCTTTAAAAGACCTAACTTAAATGATTGTCAAATATCAAAAAGGGGGAGATTGTTGGTGCAACAATACCCTAAGCATTTATATGTTTTGATATTTGGATAATCATCTAAGTTAGGCAACAAATTATGATCTAATGGTGAACATGATTAAGTGATAGGTAAAGGCAAAATCCAAGTATGATCTTGGCAAGAGAAGTCCAAGGTAAAGTTTTGGCGGCATAAGACCAAGCATGTTGTCTTAGCGGCATTAAGTCCAAACGGACCTTGGCAAAGGAAGTCCAAAGGCAAGTCTTGGCAGCGTAAGTCCAAGCATGTAGACTTGGCGACGTAAAGTCCAAGCACGCCTTGGCAAAGGAAACCCAAGACATGACAAAACCAAAGGAAGTTCTTGGAAGTAAAGCGCAAAGGATGAACAAGTCACGGACCCGGAGGGATCCTGGAGGCGCAAGGCTTAAGGAAGAGCTAGAAGGTTGAGTCTAGGTCTAAGGGGTAAAATCAAGTATGAATTACTCATACTTGATGAGTATCAGTCGACTGATACGATGTATCAATCGACTGGTCAGGTGCTCGATCGAGTCGATGAAACCTCGACCATCGGGCCGATCGCTTTCGCCGCAGCCGATCGATCAGTGATTGACCGATCGCCAACAGCGGCGCCGATCGATCAAGTTAACACGCACAGAGTGGAGTCACACTCGACTGCGGCCTGTGATCACTCGACTGATCACTCCATCAGTCGACTGATTGATGGATCAATCGACTGATAAGAATGTCGTTGGAGGAAACGACTCTGAATCCCGCGAATCCGGCTGTTCAGAAGTCGTTGATCACGCCGACAGTCGACTGATGCTGATCGTGCTCCAACGGGAAAATCAGCCTTCTCGCTATAAAAAGAGGGTTGATGGAGGTTTTTGGGGTTAATGCTTATTCTCTGATTCTTCTCCAAAGCCTCCACGAGTTTTCAAGCTTTCTAAGTGATCTTAAATCCCCTCATCCTCTCTCTAAGCTCAAGTTTCATTCTTTGTAAAGAAGAGGAGGTTTGTTGTAAAGGAAAGCTTCTTAGTGGAATTGCTTGGGTTGATCCACCTTAAGGATCGCCATGGAGTAGGAGCGTTATCTCCGAACCACGTAAAGGCCTTGTTAGCATTGTTCGTTCGTTTTTACTTATATTACTTTTGTCTGCTTCCACAAATCATTCTTGTAGAAACGAAAACGCGCTATTCACCCCCCCCCCCTCTAGCTTCCAAACGATCTCTAACAGTATATAGAAAACCAAATACACATAGATATCGATATAAACTAATTCCAATTGCAAATTTAAACTCAATACCAAAATTCAATTTGAAGCAACATATACTATGCACACAAACTACTCCATAATCTTAGAATCGAATAAACTACTCCATAAATAGGAGAGGAGAAACACAAGACATGTTCATGTTCAAATAAATAATAGATAAAGTGCAAGAACAGAAATTTACAATGCCAATGTGACCTTCTCTCTAGCGTTGAAGTGCAGAAATCGGATCTCCGATGGTGTTCTTCCTCCCCGTTGCGAGTTCCCTAAGGTTTTTAGGGCTTCGATGTGCCGCCCCAACCGTCTTGCCTCACCCTTAGGGTTTAGGTGTAGCCTCCTTTATATAGACATCATCCTTGATCTCTCTGAAACCTGGAAAATAATCGACTCGCATCGGAATCATGCAGCGCCACACGACCGTATGTTTCCACACGGCTAGGCCGTGTGTGGTGCTGGGTGGCCGATTTTGCCTCTTGGATACGACCGTGTGTAGTCACATGCCTTGACCATATCCCCTTCTACATCTAGCTGCAAAATGCCCTTCTTTTGCTCCGAAAGTGCGCCTTTTCCCCCACGAAATTCTATCCTGCATACAAAAGTACAAAGAGCAAATCTCCGAATCAGAAAATAAGAAATACATGCAAAACAAAATGACATATGCATGAAACTAACATAAAATGTAATGAAATGTAAACAAAAATTACTCCTAAACTCCTATATACTTTGTTCACATCAAATACTGAGCCTAGCTCTCCTCATGCGAGTACCATCTATCATGGTCAAGCACTAGATACTGTGTTTCACGCTGCACCGAGCATGAACAATAGCACCCCCAACACAAAACCCAAGAACCATTGTGCTCAAGTGATGTATAACACTTTGACATTATGCATGCCAATCCACTTGGTGCAAAACTCATTCTACTATTGGACTTAATTGGATTTCTCCCTACCTATTTGGATTTATATTCAATTGGATTGTCCCAAAAATGAAGTTGAAATGATTTGTAGCCACGTGAACATTTTATTCATTTCAATCATTGAAACCTATGCCAAAAAGAAACAGGAAAAAAAACTTTCCTCTTCGACTATTTCTTCTTCGTCTGCATCTGCTCCTCCAACTCCGTTGCCACAAAAGCTTCCGCTCTTTCCACACAAGATGACGGCGGTTTCTTTTGCAAATCATGACAGATCACGATTTTAACCGGTGATGACAACAAATCGCGATAGATCCGATGACTACCGCATTTGGCGACGCAGTTTCGCCTCATACCACGACTTCAAATTGCGATTTTGTTTATTGCAACAAAGCAAACTCCGTCGACAATGCATTCAGTGTCAAACAGGAGCCTTGATGCTTAATTTAGCCGGATTTCAACATTGAAATCGCTTGCAGAATTTTTATGAAGAGGTAGACAAAAACAAAAAAAATCATATGCAATTTTTTTTTACAGATCCTATTATCCTCCTGTACTGAGGTGATGAGGATCTAAAGATGGTGAAAATCACAATAGATTTTCCTAGTAACTCGCAGATCGACCTCATTCATCGAGACATACAATCCGATCAGATTTCGTCAATGAAATCATGTGCACCAGGCGACGCTGAAATTATTCATCCCCTGATCCGATCGGTAAGAAATTTACAATTACGATTTACATGATTCATATGAAAATTAACTATATCATTTATCACAAATGATATTGCTCTTATACCATTGTTATCATTCATGGAAATTGTTAACAATCATGGAATCATGCACTGACATATTGCAAAGATTAAATAAGCACTTATCTGATCCGGAGAAGAATCTAATTCTATTTCTTTCACCTACTATCTAAAGAACAATTACAAACTAAAATGTTCTTTTGCATTCCACAAATCAAATCCACCGATTCGTTTGGATGTCCTTGACTCTAAAATCTTCTCTCTTTTGACAACTTTTCGGCACTTGTCTCTGTAGCCTTTCATCTTTCATCTTGGATGCACACTCCCTTTTAAAAGGGATGTTTTGCTATTACACACTGCATGAAGTGCAGTGCATGCACACATTGTCAATCATCATATGACAATGTGTGCACACTGCAGCAGTTGAGAAACTGCTTGCAAAATCATCATATTATAGGTTACAACATTATGTTCAGGCCTCTTTGTGAAAAGCTCCATGGCTTTTTGGAGTGAACCATATTTTAGATAGCCATACATCAAAATAGCGTATGCTACTGCATCCATGTAAGGCATCATGTTGAATAAATTTTGTGCTTCATGCAAATGTCCATCTTGTATGAAGCTAAGCATTATAGTAGTACTAACCTCAATAGGAGGTTCATGCATCTTCGAGCACAACTCAAAGGCAACACCCATTATCTTATTTTTTAAGTAACCATTGATCATCAAATTCAATAGAATCATATCTCGTTGTTTCATACATGATGTGGCACAGATTTTTCTTCTTCCTCGATCTTGTGCCACTGAGGAGTCCTCTCCGACTACATCAGTAAATTTATCGTAAAAAAATTAACACGTGTTAAACCACCATCGGCCTATCCGACAGCGACCCTCCAATGCTTAAGTTCGGTCGGAAATATTAATGAAAGAAAATATATTAAATGTAGTTAAAGTAATATAGAATAATAAGAAGAGAACTTATTTTATGTGTAGCGAGAAATATATAAGAGTCCGCGATAGTGCTTAAATAAGACCATAAGTAGAAGAAACCGCTAGATGACTAGAAGGGAAATGCCGATCATAAAAAGGTTATTGTATTTCTTCCAGCTCCATTATGGCTTTCATTGACTAGAGATGTTCTTAGATGATGAAGAGTTGATGCATGAATAACTGCACTTGGGATAGTGGGATCTTTAGTTCGGATTAATGTAGACCACCTAAGACTATAATTTTGCTCGGGGTTACTTTTGAGATGGCGGAGCAACCGGAGAAAAAGGTATATGTTCACCCAAAACTGTCATACTAGCCGGAACACTAGGAGTAATGGCTGCTGATACACGCAAACATGACCTAAAATTTTCGACCAAGATTGTCAAGGCCTTGAAGTACACGCTCATACTCAACATCCGCAAGTGCATGGTTGTCGTCAAATAATAAAATATCCATAATCAAATATTAGTTTACTAAGTGAATATAGATAGTTTAGCTCGAATTAGGTGGTTGATAAGCAAAAGGATGAACGAGAGGGCTAGGAGATCACTTTTACATGGACACCACCGTCTGTTATGATCAACGACAATGATTCTAAGATTTTGATTTCACTTAAATGAATATAAACATATGTTTTACTCCTAACTTTCAATGGTTGTTCATGTAGATAGGATATCTTTTTTATCTGATGTGATCTTTTGGAACTACATCGAATTACCCTATTCCTAACCAAGTTTCCCTTTCGGATCATCAGAGCTCAGGGAATATGCTATCCTTGGGAAGCCCCCTGTCACTGGGTCCCACAACCCTTTTAAAGTTGATTTCTCCTATTTTGGGCCTTCTGCTGGAATAAGTTCATTATGTTCTATGATACCTATGGGTCATCGCGATGAATCAATCTACTTGTGGGGCTGGGTAACCTTCGTTGCACAGGGAACCTGTCACTAGAACCCTAGTGGATCAACTCTTCACTTATAGTCGATTCTCTCACGTCTCGATTCTTTATGGTTCGAAGGAATAGGTTCTCCTTTCGATCATTCCCCATACCTCTAAAATACGATCTAATACTTTTGGCATCTAAATCGTATTAACACAATAAAGTCGGACCACAAAAATCATATCATAGAATAAAAAGCAAGCATATATAATGAAAGCGATGTAAGATAACACGAATTCATTGCATATGTATGTTTACAAATCAAGATAGGCTACTCTCTAATCAGAGAATCATAGAAACTACTCCATAAATAGAAATACAATCATAAGATGTGAACTAAATAAGATTTAACTCACAGGAATTGCAGAAAAGGAGAGAGAAGGGCTTAGTCTTGATCGAAGAGAGTCTTTAGCTGCAGCTTATCCCTAAGTTTGGAGTAATGATGTCAAGATCTCCTCCTCCGGCGGTTAGGGGGCCCTTGGATGCCCCCCTTTCGGGGCTTGGGAGCCCTAGGGTGGCTTCCCTCATGATCCTCACAATCCCTAGTCTCTTGGACAAGTTTCCTATATATAGAGGCGACTCTGGCTTTCCATAAATGCTCAAAAATCCTATTTCCTCGAATTTACAACGTTGTCACACAACCGTGTGAATTTCACACAGTCGGTCGTGTGCAAGGCTAGAAACTTTTGAAATCTAGGATGAAAATCGAGCTGAAAAAACACACAACCGTGTGAAATTCACACGACCAACCTTGTATCACTCTGGAGCCTCCGTTTTGATCTGTTGCACTTTGGGAACATGCCTGTGTCTTGGGACACGACCAAAGTGTGTTCCCTAAAGTCCGTGCTCCATATAATGCTTCATATTTGCTCCACAAACACCATCCTACACATAAAATTAACAAAAATAGATCTCTGAATGAAGAATATAGAAAAGTGGAGTAAACAAAGATAATATGCAATGAATATCCTAAAAACGAAGTAAGATGTGCACTAAAATGATAGCTAAACCCCTATATAAATTGCACACATCAAAATCCCCCATACTTAAACTTTGCTTGTCCTTAAACAAGCTTCCATGTTCAACTCAATGCATATAAATGAATAACTTCATTATCTAGCATGTTCGTCTAACCCTATCAAGTGGTGCTACTATTAAATCAAATAAATAAGTTTACCAAGTCTACAAAGAAAGTTTTTCGTGCAAGCGTAAAATTTTATCCTAGAGTTTTCAAATTCCATGTTAAGTCAAGTTGTCATCTCATTATGTTCCTAAGGTTTCCAGCTTTGGGCACTAATGTTGTGCAGGGGCACCAGATAATCGAACATGCATTTTGATTATGGCAAAGATACAAAGTTAAGTTTACATCGTTATCTCACAAGTTGAATCAAGTGTGCAGAAATGCTAAGCTAAGCCGAAGGTCAGCGACACCCGGAGGGAACTGTGGTGGTCGGGTGACACTAGGAGGACTTCGGAGGGAGCCGATGAACTCAGGTGAAGACCGGAAGCGAAGCTTCAAAGGTAAAGGTTGAGGTAAGCTCGTGAGAGTGAGAGTAAGTAAGGATGTGTCCTCCGTACGGGGACATCCTTAGGCGTCGATCCGATCAAGACTTCTCATGGAAGGTCTAAGTCGAGATCGGATGGTAAACGACCATCGAACTTACTTATATTAACTACATTTTCGAGCTAACTCTTCATTGCAGCTGGAAACCATGCCATCAGTCGACTGATGGCTTGCATCAGTCGATTGATACCTTCAGCAGTCGACTGGTAAGGGTAGCAGTCGACTGATGGTCAAGGATCAACTTCGAGGGGAGTCAAATCTTATCTCCATTTTTAAAGGGCTTAGGAGGCTTGCTCTCATTGGTTGAAGATCTGGACGTCTAGGGTTTCCAAGGCTATAAAAGTAGGGGTTCTCCTCCCGTTTTTCCATCATTCTAAGTGCTTTCAATTGTCTCTACAGCGCCGCTACTCTCTACGACAACGAAGTGCTGCACAAATGCCAATGATGCGAGCTCGATCCTCAATCCCTTAAGTCGTCGGTATAAGTTTAGTTTAAGTCTTTAATTCTTGTATTCTTTATTCGTGAGCTTTTATCGTAACGAGGAGAGAGAGATTGTCTCTCTACCTCAAGTTCTCTTTTGTATTGTATTCGTTGTCTCCTACCTTTAACGAGGAAGAGATTATTTTAGTGGATTGCCCTCTGTACACGGTCTAGGATCGTTAGGGCCTTGGACTAACAGCCGAAGGCTGCAAACCAAGTAAAAAGAAATAGTGTTTTTATTATTTCCGCTGTGCATCTCTTTATTACTCGTATTTTATATCGAACGAAAGAAAACTTTTAACGTGCGCTATTCACCCCCTTTAGCGCTCAAATCGATCCAACAATTGGTATCAGAGCCGGGGGTGCTAAGATTTGGTGAAACCACCAATCTAACCTTTTTTTTATAGATTTGTTTTAAATTTTTCGAGTTTTTTTTTGTTCATTTAAATTTTCTCCCGCACTACTAATCCAAAACGCAAGTCTTGGTACATTTCGTTGTTTTTGTCGTTGCTAGATTCCTTCTCTTTACTTGTTTTTTTTGTGTCAATGACCCATCTCGAGGGTTTTAGCACCGTCCGACCTCCGTTATTAGAAGGGTTGGATGGAATGCTTTCTTAAGACCCAGATCGAAATGTGAATCATAATCCAAATAGGATTCACACTTCCGACTAACGAAGTGGGTGAATCCTTGGATTATGACCAATGGACTAATGCTACAAAAAGACAAGTCAAAGCCGAGGCCAAGGCGACTCAAATCCTCCAATGCAATTTGTCCAAGGAGGAACTCAATCGCATCAGCCCCTTTATCAGTGCGAAGGACTTGTGGACCAAGTTAGTGGAACTACACGAAGAAACCGATGAAGCTAAGGTATGAAAACGAGACCTTATTTTCAATAAATTATATAATTTAAAAATGCAGGAACATGAGACGGCTACTCAACTACACGCTTGTGTACAAGACATCGTCAACAATTTGCATGCCATCGGAAAAAGGTCGAAAACCGCAACCTCATAAGGTATGTTTTAAATTTATTTCCTAGGACTACCTTGTGGACATTCATGGTCGATGCCTACAAGGTTTCTAAGGACCTTTCAAAACTTAGACTAGATGAAATGTTTTCGGAATTCGAACTTCATGAACAAACTAACGTGGTCCAGGATGAGAGAGGTGTTGCTTTACTTGCAAAACGAAAAAGAAAGGAGAAGAACAAGCCACCTCCCAAGCAAGAAGACAGATCCGAACCCGAGGACGAATCCGAATCTGAAGAGGAGGCCACAATAGTCAACATAGTGCGAAGAATAGTTCGAAAAGAAAGAGAGAAATTGAGGAATGAGAAAAAGGGAGCAAAGAAGGCTCTTCATGCAACTTGGGAGAACGAAGAAGAAGAAGACGTCAGCATAGCATACATGGCAAGACCAGAAGAGTCTGAGTCTGAGTCTGAAGCCGAGTACAAGTCCAACTCCAACTCCGACTCCGACCTCGAAGCTGACTTCAGGAAAAGACTCAAAGCTGGGCTGAAAGAGAAAGTCAAGGTTAGCTATTCTTTAATTAGTACGCTTTATCATACAATTAAAATGCTAACTAGGAAATTAGCTAAGTCCGAGTCTAGGGTCGAGTCCTTGCTTGAGGAGGTTGAAACCTTCAAGCAAGAGGCCACTCTGACCTCTTCGACTAGTCGAATTCGAGAGGACTCAACTCGAGTTGAGAAACTCGAAGAAGAGAACTCCCTCTTGAAAGGACAAGTCCAAGAGCTCGAGGCTCGGTTGGACAAGTTCTCAATGGGGTCCAAGAATCTTAATCGACTTCTTGGAACTCAGAGAGTTGTGTACAACAGAGCCGGACTCGGATTTAGTCCAAAGACTACAAATAGATCATATATGTCTATTGTAAATCGTAGTCATCAACGAGTCCAAGCTTGGGTCCCTAAAACTCTATGTTACGTATTACTAAGGACCAATAAGTATTGGATTCCCCAGGATCAAGTTCATTATTTGAATAGACCATATTGGTTCAATAGTCCAAGGGGAGCTAATACCAAAATAGTATACCTGATAACTTAGCATGATCAAACTTTTATTTTATTTTTTAGAATGACTAGATAGGACAAGTAGTTAGTCAACTCTTGACAACATAGTATCAGGACGCGGCGAGATGATAGTACGTTAGGGAAACAAAGTCTCATGTATTCGAGCTAGGTAAGGCATATCTAGCTTGGTGCACTTGACTGAGTGGAACTAGATGAAGCTACCTTACCGTATCCTAAACTAGTTAGACCAGGAAGTAGTCTTAAGTGACTCAAGTTATCATTTTCCTGAACTTGGCTTTGTCTAAGGAAGTTGTCGTTGTTCCGATCAAAGAAGGCCCCTGTGCCTCGCTATAACTTGGAAGTCAATTTCTCGAAAAGGTGACTTGACGAGCTTAGGGTTAAATCCGAATCTAACCCAAGGTTGACTAACTTTAATTAAGTTTAAATCATCACGCAAAACATATAAGGCGAACAAATCCTGAGACACATAGAATGGGTGAGATGATTAAGGAACAATTTTAATATACATAACCTTTTCAAAATGCTATCTATTTTTCAACTATTGCGTTTAAACGAATAATTATAATTGGTCAATGTTAACTATAAAACTCTCTAGGCCAAAGTTTAGCGCCTCTAACTCTCTTATACCTTATATACTTGACTACGGGGGAGGACAAACTAACCCTAAGGGTTATAAATCTTTAAAGTTATTCTTGAAAATTAGCTTATAAGTATTTTGAAAATTAAAGCTAAGTTTCAAAAACTTATTGTTGGTGCAGAGGGATATACCTCGAACCAATTTACTTAACCAATTCGAGACACATGCTTGGACTCATACTTATTTTTTTATGCATGCTATAATATTATGCATTTTAAAACCCCTTATTTTTTATAAATCCCCAACCTTATTTTTGATTCATGGCAAAAGGGGGAGAAGAGCGTAAGTTAAGGGGGAGTAACAAAATTTAAAAAATTAAATTATTGTCTTAAACTCACCTAGGGTTAAGGGGGAGTTCATTTACTTATTGTTTTAAATTTCCCTTAACTTTGTGTTGATTTTTCATAGATCAAAAAGGGGGAGATTATTAGTGCAGGGGCACCAGATAATCGAACATGTATTTTGATTATGGCAAAGACAAAGTTAAGTTTACATCATTGTCTCACGAGCTAAATCAAGTATGCAGAAATGTTAAGCTAAGCCGAAGGTCAGCGACACCCGGAGGGAACCGTGGTGGTCGGGCGACACTGGGAGGACTTCAGAGGGAGCCGATGAACTCAGGTGAAGACCGGAAGAGAAGCTTCAAAGGTAAAGGCTGAGGTAAGCTCGTGTGAGTGAGAGTAAGTAAGGACGTGTCCTCCGTACGAGGACATCCTTAGGCATCAATCCGACCAAGACTTCCCATGGAAGGTCTAAGTCGAGATCGGATGGTAAACATCCATCGAACTTACTTATATTAACTGCATTTTCGAGCTAACTCTTCATTGCAATTGGAAACCATACCATCAGTCGACTGATACCTTCAGCAGTCGACTGGTAAGGATAGCAGTCGACTGATGGTCAAGGATCAACTTCAAGGGGAGTCAAAGCTTATCTCCATTTTTGAAGGGCTAGGAGGCTTGCTCTCATTGGTTGAAGATATGAACGTCTAGGGTTTCTAAGGCTATAAAAGTAGGGGTTCTCCACCCCTTTTTCCATCATTCTAAGTGCCTTCAATTGTCTCCACAAACGCCGACGACGCGAGCTCGATCCTCAATCCCTTAAGTCGTCGGTATAAGTTTAGTTTAAGTCTTTAATTCTTGTATTCTTTATTCGTGAGCTTTTATCGTAACGAGGAGAGAGGGATTATCTCTCTATCTCAAGTTCTCTTTTGTATTGTATTCGTTGTCTCCTACCTCTAACGAGGAGGAGATTATTTTAGTGGATTGCCCTCCATACACGGTCTAGGATCGTTAGGGTCTTGGACTAGCAACCGAAGGATGTGAACCAAGTAAAAAGAAATAGTATTTTTATTATTTCCGCTGTGCATCCCTTTATTACTCGTATTTTATATCGAACGAAAGAAAACTTTTAACGTGCGCTATTCACCCCCCCCCCCCCCTAGCGCTCAAATCGATCCAACAACTTACTTGCCCTAAGCGAGGATCATCCCCCTAAACTAACACAAAGTTTCAAAGCGTACTCGGTATTGAGAGAAATTGATGGGTGTTTCCCCAATAACTTAACTCGGTTTCAAAGGGGCCCCAAATCATTTCCATCCACGACAACTCTTTTTAACCCTTTTTTTTTCTCTTTTTCCTTTTTTTTTCCTTTATCAGAAAGTTTCTTTTTTTTTTCTCTTATCCTCACTAGCATCTTGATTTATCCGAATGAGCTTACATAATCCGAGAATCTCTAGTAACTAAAATGTTGACTAAAAGTTATCTATGGATTTCAAAGTACTAGTCCAACGAGATGAATCATGACTAATTATGTACTAGATCAACTTTTCGAATTTCAGTTAAAGTGTAAGTGAAAAATAAAAACTAGCTAGTAGAATTTGGTAAACACTCATATAACTTTTATAAAATTTGCACCACAAGATAAAAGAATATGAATTACTAAAAATAATAAAGCATATCAACTTGATACCATCAAAATAGTACACATTGAAGCCTAGTTAAAGGACAAGTGGATGCTTGAACTAAAAACAAAATTGTCAATGCATGAATATGACAAGAAAGCAAGTAACCATATGAATAAATAATAAACTAGACCAAAAAATTGTAAAAGCAAATAACTAAACTACTTAAGTAAGATAACTAAATGTGCTAATGTCCAATTAAATCAAAATAATATTTCTTCCCCCCAGACTTACATTGAAACATACTTCTGCAGATGAAGCAATTAAGATGGTCATGGAGGAAGATAAGGCAGTTAAAGCATCTGTGTATTCATGTGTACCATTAGTCACATGAGAAATGAAATAAAATAAAGTAGTAAAATAGAAAAGGGAAATTGCAGTTATAATGGAAATAGACAAAAATAGAAAAGATGATACTAGAAAAAGAAGAACTAAAAATAAAGTGGTCTAATCCAATCAATTCACCTTTCGACCAATATCAATTTAAATAAGTCTCCGACAACGACGCCAAAAACTTGATGCACGCAAGCACAACCTCAAATCTCCGGCCGAGATTGCTAAGGACTTGAAGCACGTGCTTGTGTTCAACGCCCGCAAGTGCACGATTATCGTCAAGTAATAAAATATCGATCCCATAGGGACTGACAATCGAGTATTGGTTTACTAAGTGAATATAGATTATTTTGATCGAATTAGTTGGTTGATAAGAAAAAAGGGCCAAAAGGAAAATGAGAGGACTGGGAGATCACTTTTACAGGGACACAACTATCATTGGGTCCCTGTTATGACCAACGATAATGATTCTAAGGTTTCGATTTCATCTAAATGATTATAAACATATGTTCTACTCCTAACTCTCAATGGTTATTCATGTGGGTAGGATATCTATTTTATCCGATGTGATCTTTTGGAACTACACTAGATTACCCTATTCCTAGCCAAGTTTCCCTTTTGTATTGTCAGAGCTCAAAGGGTTGCTATCCTTGAGAAGCCCTTATCACTAGATCCCACAACCCCTCTAGAGTTGATTTCTCCTACTTTGAGCCTTCTGTTGGAATAGGTTCATTATGTTCTATAATACCTATGGGTCCTCATGGTGAATCAATCTACTTGTGGGGTAACCTTAGTCACGCAAGGAACCTGTCACTAGAACCCTAGCGGATCAACTCCTCACTCATAGTCGATTCTCCCATGTCTCGATTCTCTATGGTTCAGAGGATTGGGTTCTCCTTTCGGTCATTCTCCATACCTCTAAAATATGACCTAATACTTTTGGCATCTAAATCGGATTAACACAATAAAGTCGGACCATGAACAATCATATCATAGAATAAAAAGAAAGCACATATATAATGAAAACAATGTAAGATAACATGAATTCATTGCATATGTATGTTTACAAATCAAGATAGACTACTCCCTAATCAGAGAATCATAGAAACTACTCCATAAATAGAAATACAACCGTCGACAAAATAAGATTCAATTCCACAGGAATTGCAGAAAAGGAGAGAAGGGCTTAGTCTTGATCGAAGAGAGTCTTCGGCTATAGCTTGTACCCAGGTTTGGAGTAACGACATCAAGATATCCTCCTCCGATGGTTAGGGGGCCCTTCGACGACCCCCTTTCGAGGCTTAGGAGCCCTAAGGTGGCTCCCCTCGTGATTCTCGCCATCGCTGACCTCTTGAACGAGTTTTCTATATATAGAGGCGGCTCCAACTTTTCATAAATGCTTAAAAAAACTTAGTTTCCTATAATTTATGGTGCCACCGCATGACTGTGTGAATTTCACATGACCGACAGTGTGCAAGTCTAGAAACTACTGAAATCTAGGCTGAAAATTGGGTTGGAAAAAACACACGACCGTGTAAAATTCATTCGGCCAACCTGTGTCACTCTGGAGCCTCTATTTTGATTTGTTTCACTTGGGGAACATGCTCGTGTCTTAGGACACGACCAGAGCATGTTCCCTAAACTCTGTGCTCCATTAAATACTTTATGTTTGCTCCAAAAACACCGTCCTACACATAAAATTAACAAAAGTAGATATTCGAATGAAGAATATAGAAATGTGGAGTGAACAAAGATAATATACAATGAATATCCTAAAAACAAGATAAGATGTGTATTAAAATGATATCTAAAACCCTATATAAAATACATACATCAGTTGCTATAGCATGAACTTTGAGAGGCCCAGTTCCATACGTACAACACTCATCCTTGATATGACAGATGCCATTCTGAATAAAATAGCCAACTCCAAATCGAATATAATTTCTATAATTACCTTAGAATGTCTCAGTTCCTGATCTTGCCTTCTACTCTTATGGATGTGAGGCCAAGTGTTCAAAAGAGCAAACACCACATCAACTGAGAAACCAAGTAGGGGTAAATAGTAAAGTGAGATTGTGGCAATACTTTGCTCCTCTCCTCCATAGCCAACTCTTATTATGCTAGCACCAACCAATATTATCGCTATCCAATTAAGACCATTCATGACTTCTGTGAGATAAAAATGAGAAAAGGCATACAATATAGCAAGACCACAACCAGAGACAGGGTGTATTATATAAATGGGTGCTTGAGACAAAGTCCTCGACATTAAGATGGCCCCAGATATATCTACGAGAAATCCTATCACCCACAACCTGTTCAACATATATGATTTGATTACCTAGAGCTCGAAGGATCACGGAAGGAGGATGACAGTGCCCTTCTTTTGAAGAACCTTGCCGATGTTGTTCCCAGCCGCCGTTATGAGCATTCAACAAATGGATTCCCCCCTCCCCTCTTTCTCGCGCTGCAATACAAAACTTCTCATGCAGAAGGACGGATGAAGTGTGGTGAGGGGGCAATGATCTAGTGGCATGCAAAGCGGAGCGAGGGCTGGGGTAACACGAACGACAATGCAGATGGTGAACTCGAGAGGTTGAGATATAAGACACAACGAAGTGGAAACCGATAGTGAGGGAAAAAGCATGGAGCTTCTAGCCATGAGCTCGAACACCTTTGGAGGCGCGCCCGATTAGGACAGATGAGGAGTGACGCAGGGAAGCCTCGAGGCAGCGAAGGTGGAATCCCCTTCCCATGAACCTAGCGCCCTCTTTTATCCCCTTCAATGAGCTAGGCCCCTAGCTTTAATCTATGGGCCAATATTCCCTCTCACATTAGAGGTAACCCTCCTAAAAAGTTAGACGAGTTGCTTTGATGAATCTGACTTCAAATTTATTACTCCGTCATCTAAAGTCGGATCATATCTCTGCTCCGAATTGTCTCGGATGAATATAATAAAATAATTGATTCGAGGACTTACGAATGACCTTGGTCAGATGTGGGAATGATTGAAGTTAGGACTTACGAATCGCCTCATGTCTAGAGGAAAAGACCACACTTCACATATCTTCGCTTCTCACCTGCCAAGATAAAAAAACAACGCTCCATATAACTCCTCTGCTCGCTTACCGAGAGTGAAGAACAACACTCCGTATGACTCCGCTACTCACCTTGAGTAGATCAAAGAAAGAACCCGACCAAATAAAATAATATCTATCTCAGAATAACTCAGATGAATAAAATAAGAGCTAGTTAAGAACTCCTAGACCGAATGAAATAATATTCACTTCAGAACACCTCAGATGAATAAAATAAGACCTGGCTAGGAATGCTTCAACCGAATGAGATAATATTCACTTCAGAACACCTCGGATGAATAACATAACGGTCGACTTAGAGCGCCTGGCCGGAATGAAATAATACCTATTCCAACTCAATTTGACTAAATAATAGCTAACTTGGAGTAGCTTGGTTCAAATCAATTTGGCATAAAGAAATAAAATAATAACTAGCGTGACACGCCTTAGTTGTACTAAATACAATAATATCCGCCTCACAACACTTCAATAAGATAAGAATTGGTTCGATAATGCCTAGGCTGAACTGAATAGAATAATATCCACCTTAGAACATTTGAAAGGAATAAAACAAGAAACAAATCAGAACACCCCGGGTGCTTGATACACGCCTCAGAACATGTTAATGGAATACAATAATAATTAAACTGGAATGCCTTGGCTACTCAAAAAAACATATAGACTGAATAAAATAAGATCTCTCTCTGTAAAAACATCTCATAAGTAGACGAGTGGAATACCCCTCTCCTTGACTAATAGAATATCAAACCGTACTCCTCCCGGTTCAACACAACATGGGGATAGTAAGCTTCGGCTAGTACCGAACTGAATAAGAATGTAGATGCTCTTCAGCAATGAAATTTTCTTTAAGACCCAACTCCTTCGATCCACCACCACACGTGGATAATAGTCTTGGCTAGGGCCGAGCTATAAAAAATAGTGATGATCTGACCTAAGGTCTTGCCTTGTCAGATCGGAATAATTTTTTACTCCACCAATCTTCCAAAGTGATTTTACATTAAACCCGACTCCTTTGATCCGCCACCATATAGGGATAATAGCTTCGACTCTTGTTGAGCTATAAAAAATAGTGATAATCTGACCTAAGGTCTTACCTTGTCAGATGGAATAATAATTTTTTACTCCGTCAATCTTCTAGAGTGAATCTATCTTAAATCCGACTCCTCCGATCCGCCACCACATGAGGATAATAATATCGGCCAAGGTTGAGCTGTAAAAAATAGTGATGATCTGACCTAAGGCCTTGCCTTGTCAGATTGGAATAATAATTTTCTACTCCATCAATCTTCCAAAGTGAATCTACCTTAAACTTGACTCCTTCAATTTGTCACCACATGGGGATAATAGGATCGATCAAGGCCGAGCTGTAAAAAATAGTGACGATCTGACGAAGGCCTTGCTTTGTCAGATCGGAATAATAATTTTTTACTCCGCTAATCTTCTAGAGTGAATCTACCTTAAACTTGACTCCTCCGACCCACCATCACATGAGGATAATAGCATCGGTTAGGGCCAAGCTGTAAAAAATATTGACGATCTGACCTAAGGCCTTGCCTTATTGGATCAGAATAATAATTTTTACTCCATCAATCTTCCAGAGTGAATCTACCTTAAACTCAACTCCTCCGATCCGTCACCACACAGGAAAAATAGCATCGACCAGGGTCGAGTTGTAAAAAATAGTGACGATCTGACCTAAGGCCTTGCCTTGTTAGATCGGAATAATAATTTTTTACTCTGCCAATATTCCAAAGTGAATCTACCTTAAACCCGACTCCTCCGATCCGCCACCACACGGGGATAATAGCATCGACCAGGGCCGAGCTGTAAAAAATAGTGACAATCTGACCTAAGGTCTTGCCTTGTCAGATCAGAATAATAATTTTTTACTCCGCCAATCTTCCAGAGCGAATCTACCTTAAACCCGACTCCTCCGATCTACTACCACACAGGAATAATAACATCGATCAGGGTCGAGCTGTAAAAAATAGTGATGATTTGACCTAAAGCCTTGCTTTGTCATATCTGAATAATAATATTTTACTCCGCTAATTTTCCAGAGTGAATCTACCTTAAAAGCGACTCCTCCGATCTGCCACAACACGGAGATAATAGCATTGACCAAGGCTGAGCTATAAAAAATAGTGACAATCTGACCTAAGACCTTGCCTTGTCAAATCAGAATAATAATTTTTTACTCCGTCAATCTTCTAGAGTGAATCTATCTTAAACTCGACTCCTTCGATCCACTACCACATGGGGATAATAGCATCGGCGAGGGTCGAGCTATAAAAAATAATGACGATCTGACCTAAGGTCTTACCTTGTCAGATCAAAATAATAATTTTTACTCTGTCAATCTTCCAGAGTGAATCTATCTTAAACCCAACTCCTCCGATCTGCCACCATATGGGAATAATAGTATCAGCCAGGGCCGAGCTATAAAAAATAGTGACAATTTGACCTAAGGCATTACCTTGTCAGATCAGAATAATAATTTTTTACTCCGCAAATCTTTCAGAGTTAATCTACCTTAAACCCGACTCCTTCGATTCGTCACCACATGGGGATTACAATATCAGCTAGGGTTGAGCTGTAAAAAATAGTGACAATCTGACCTAAGGCCTTGCATTATCAGATAGGAATAATAATATTTTATGTTGGATCGAAGCGGATCGCTAGAGGGGGGGTGAATAGCGATAAAACCTTTTTCTTTTCTTTTCGTTCGTTAAAAATCGAGAGATAATTAATTGCAGCGGAAATGTAAATATAAAGTAAAAAGAGACAAAGGAGTTTTACTTGGTTCGTAGCCTTCGGCTACTACTCCAAGGCCCTAGCGGTCCTCGACCACGTACGGAGGGCAAAAATACTAAAGAACTCCTCCCCTTTAGAGGTAGGAGTTTAATCGATACAAGTAAAGCACAAAGCTTGAGGTAGAGGGACACTCCCCCTCTCCTCGTTACGATAAAAGCTCCGAAAATGAAAGTACTAAACTAAAATAAAACTCTAACCGACGTAATAAAATGAAAACAAATAAACCTAGACGTCGGAGAAGAAGCACTTCGTTGTCGGAGAAGTTGTAGCTTTGCGGAGGCTTTTGGAGGCTTAGAATTGATGATGAAACCCTAGGTTAGGACCTCCTTTTATAGCCTTTAAGCCCCTCATCGAATGGGTCTTCAACCAATAGGAATTGGGCACAAAACTCCTTGAAAAATGGTGATAAAGCTTGACTCCTCGAGGCTGATTTTTACCATCGGTTGAATCGATTTCTTGGCTTGCTGAATCGATGGCTCAAGATTGAACTGATTTTTGGCCGGTTGAACTGATTTTTAGACTTTTCGACTGTAATAAAGAGTTAGCTCGAAATATAAGTGAATTCGACGGCCACTTGTCATCCGATCTCAACATAGACCTTCCATGGGAAGTCTTGGTCGGATCGTTGCCTAAGGATGTCCCCGTATGGAGGACTCGACCTTACTTACGCTCACTCACACAAGCTTACCTCAACATTTACCTTTGAAGCCTTGCTTTCGGTCTCCACCTGATTCCTTCGGCTCCCTCCGAAGTCCTCCCGGTGTCGCCCGACCATCGCGGCTAGCCTTTAGCTCCAGCTATAGCAATCTTCTGCACACTCGATTCAGCTCGTGAGATAACGACATGAGCTTAACTTTGTTATCGTTTGCTATAATCAAAACTCAGGTTCGACTTAGGTGCCTACTGCACCAACAATCTCTCCCCTTTTGATTTATGGCAAACCCACATACAAAGTTAAGTAAATAGCAAGCATGAAGAAAAATGTGCATTAGAAACAAGAAATAAAGAAGATTAAGTTGGAGTAGTAAGGATTTTCTTCAAGTACTCCCCCTTGAGGAAACCTCCCCCTTGACCGAGGGTGAGTCTTGAAGAAAGACCTTAATCCTTCCCTTTGAGGGTTTCTTTAAGTAATTAACATTACTTAAAGTTGGCCTTAGTAAAACGTTTAAGTTAAGAGTTCTTCTTAACTTGGCCCTTTCTCCCCCTTAAGTAAAACATTAAGGGCATAATAAAAAATAAGTAAAACGTTGACGCCACAAATAAGTTTAAGTTAAGAATTCTCTTAACTTGGCCTTTAATAAGTTTTCAAAACTTAAAGTTAACTTTTGGTTTAAATATAAAGTAAGAGTTAAGTTATCAAAAACAATTTTGACCCCTTAACTTTGGCCTTTTTCTCCCCCTTTTGCCATATATCGAAAAGAGTGAGTGTGTGTGTGGAAAACAAAAATAAGTGTTAAATTTAAAGTCCAAGCATGTTCCACATTATTTTGAAAATAATATACTGAAAATAAGTTCATCTATAAGATGTTTGACTCATATTTGGCTTGATTGATATGAAAGATCAACTAGTCCTGGTCAGAGTCGGTTAGTATGTATGATTATACTCCGTGGTTCATAGCGATGCACTAGCTCTACATCTGGAACCAGGAGTAAGGTCCTAACATCTCACGCCCATCTACGTGGCTAAGTACACAAACACATTAGTCCTATGTGTTGTGAGATGTATTGGCTCCTTAAATCTATAGGTGCATGATATCTAAGGTATGTCTTATACTAGTTCCATAAAAAATGAAAGTTAAGAAATAGTAGTAAGAAAATATAATTTGCAAGTTTCTATTCTACTACGCACATGCCCAATTTTCATCTTAATAGACTAAATTCGACTTCGGGTAGGGGTTTAGTAAATAGGTCTGCTAAGTTAGACTTTGATTCGACGTATTCGAGTTGTATGGCTCTGTTGGCCACATGTTCTCAAATGAAATGGTGTTTAACCTCTATATGTTTGGTCCTAGAGTGACATATCGGATTCTTTGTAAGATTAATTGAACTAATGTTATCTACGTGAAGTTTAGTATTCATAAAGTCTAACTTAAAGTCGCGGAGAGTGTGCTTCATTCAAAGAAGCTGCATGACACACTCACCCATCGCGATGTATTCGGCTTCGGTGGTAGATAAAGCAACACAGTGTTGCTTCCTACTGCACCAACTCACTAGACTCGAGCCGAGAAGTTGACAACAACCACTCGTACTCTTTCTATCGAGCTTACTACCGGCATAGTCCGAATCGGAGTAGCCAGTTAGTTCGAACTCGGTAGATCTAGGATACCAAATACCGACATTAAGTGTACCCTTTAGATATCTAAGGATACGCTTGACTAGAGTTAGGTGAGACTCCTTGGCACAGGTTTGAAACCTTACGCACATACTTATTGCAAATAAGATATCAGGTCGGCTTGCAGTTAAGTAAAGGAGACTCCCTATTATGCTCCTATAGTATTTCAAATCAATTGAATTTCCGATTACATCTTCTTCTATATTCACATTAGTTGTCATTGGGGTATTAATAATTTTAGCGTCTTGCATTCCAAAGCGTTTAATTAATTCCCTAGTATATTTGCGTTGATGTAGGTATATTTCATCTTTAGTTTGTTTAATTTGTAGACCTAAAAAAAAACTTAACTCACTTACTAAATTCATTTCAAATTCACTTTCCATAAGTGAAATGAACTCATTTAGTAGGATTGAGTTGGTGGTTCCGAAAATAATATCATCTACGTAGATTTGGGCTATGAATATGTCTTTACCTAATGTTTTTACGAAAAGGGTTGGGTCAACTACACCTTGGTTAAAGCCTTTGGACTTAAGATAAATCGAAAGTCTCTCGTACCAAGCTCGAGGAGCTTGTTTAAGTCCATAAAGAGCTTTCTTTAACCTAAGGACATGATCGGGTTTGTCTAAACTTTCGAAACTGGGGGGTTGACTAACATAAACTTCTTCTTTAATGTATGCATTTAAGAATGCAGATTTCACATCCATTTGAAACAACTTAAATCCTCGATGTATTGCATATGCTAATAGCATTCGAATGGACTCTAATCTAGCTACTGGGGCATAGGTCTCGTCGTAATCTAAACCTTCGACTTGACTAAACCCTTTAGCAACTAGTCTAGCTTTATTTCTAACTACTTCACCTCTATCATCAATTTTATTTCTAAACACCCATCTTGTTTCAATGATTGTGTTATCTTTAGGTGGTGGTACTAATTCCCATACTTCGTTCCTAGTGAATTAAGCCAACTCTTCTTGCATTGCAATAATCCAATCGGGATCAAGAAGAGCTTGGTCAATAGTTTTGGGTTCAATTTTAGAAATCAAAGATATTTGACTAAGGTTTCTGTATGAGGCTCTAGTTCGAACTCCTAGACTTGGATCACCTATCACTTGGTCGATAGGATGATTCGTTTGAGTCCTAGTTGGATTTGGGTTTGAGTCTACAACTTGATCCATAGGATGACTCGTTTGAGTTCTAGTTTGGTTGGAGTCATCTATCACTTCGTCGATAGAGTGACTTGGTTGACTTAGGTTAGGATTAACACTAGACCTGATCTCCGGATCAGAGTTAGGTCTAGTATGAGTCGGTTCGCTAATTTGGGGTTAGGTTCGTGTCCTTCATCAAATACTACATTGATAGTCTCCTCGACTCTAAGGGTGTCGTGGTTATATACTCTATAAGCTCTCGTAGTCGAGTATCCTAGAAAGATTCCTGCCGTGGTTTTGGATGTAAATTTCCCTAGGTAATCCTTAGTGTTTAGGATATGTACCTTACACCCAAATACCCTAAAGTACTTGATGTTAGGTATTTTATCGTGATAAATCTCGTATGAGGTCTTAAGGTGCCTCTTTACCATAAGGATTCTATTTTGGACATAGCATGTCGCGTACTCATGGCTTCCCGCCAAAACCTATTGGGTAGGTTATACTCATTTAACATTGTCCTAGCGGCTTCTTGTAGGGTTCTATTTTTGCTCTACTAGGCCATTTTGTTGTGGAGTTCTAGGCAAGAGAACTCGTGGTGAGTATCCATTTAGGTTCTGAATTACTATAAACCTATGGTTTCGAATTCACCACCATGATCGATCCTAAGTCTTTTGATTTTAATGCTTTGTTGATTTTCTATTAATTTAAATAGATTGATTAATTGATCTAGGGTATCACTTTTGTGTTTGATGAACCTAACCCAAGTAAATCTAGAATAGTCATCAATTATGACTAAGCAGAATTTACTTCCGTTAAGTGACTTAGCTCCGTGTGAATCAAATAGATCCATGTGTAGGAGCTCAAGCACACTTTTGGTTCGTTCTTGACTAGTTAGTTGATGTTGTATCCTAGATTGTTTACCTTGTTGACAAGCATTACATATTTTATTATCCAAGTTATTGAGGTTAGGCAAACCTCTAACTAAGTCACTCTGACTCATCTTGTGGATGAGTCTTGGGTGTGAGTGACCGAGTCGTCGGTGCCACAACCATGATTCCTCTTGCCATGTCATAAGACACTTAGTTGAGGAGTTAGTTAAGTTAATAGTGTAAATATTGTTATTTCTAGTTCCCTTAAGAATTGTTTTAGAGGTTTCGTTTATATTAATTACGCATTCGTTTTCTAGAAATATGACCTTATAGTTATTATCACACAATTGGCTTACACTGAGAAGATTATATTGAAAATTTTCTACTAATAAAATATTTTGAATGACAAAATTTGAGTTAAGCTCAATATCACCTGATCCGATGATTTTGAGCTTGCCGTTATTTCCGAAGGCTACCGATCCTTGTCGTTTGAATCGAAGCTTCGAAAACTTGAGTTGATCCCCGGTCATGTGTCGGGAGCAACCAGCACCCAACATCTACGATCCTACACGCAAGGTAGTTGGATCGGATATTGGATTTATTAAAGATTGGTTGAAAATTATTAACCTAAATCATCTCACCCATGTCTACATGATCTAACATGTTAACCCTATATGTTCTCGTGAGATGACTTCCAATTTTACTTGATTTAAATTTAATGACGTAACCACTTGTCAACCTTATGCTAGATTCGATTTGACCTTAGGCTCATCAAGTCACCTTTTCAAGATCATGGCTTCCGTGTCGTGGCGAGGCACAGAGGCCTTCTTTGATCGGAACAACGACCACTTCCTTAGACAAAGCCATTTTCAAGAAAATAGAGACTTGACTCACCTAAGACCACTCTGGTCTAACTAGTCTAGGATACGGCGAGGTAGCTTCACTAGTTCCGCTGGTCAAGTGCACCAACTAGATACGCCTTTATCTAGCCCAATACACAAGACTCCGCTTCTAGCGCATCTATCATCTCGCCACATCCTCGGTACTATGTTATCAAGCATTGACGAGTTATAGTCCTATCTAACCATTCTAAAAAGAAAATAAAACCTAAGCATGCAATTTCTAAGTTAAAACACAACAAATTTCAGACTAGCTCCCCTCGACCGCTGAATCGATTCGGTCTCTCCACATAGTGGATTTGGTCCTGGGAACCCAAGATCGGTTTGATCCTAAGTTTGAAATTAAGGTGGTCTTAGGGACCCATGCTTGACACGCTTTTTATGTCTACTTACGATTGACATATACGACTTATTGGTCGTGTTTGAGCTAAACCCTAGCCCGACCTTGTTGTTGTACACGGCCCTTTGCGATCCAAGTAGGAGGTCAAGTCCTTCGATCCCAAAGTAAACCTTTCCAACGATTCCTAAGATCTTCGACTTGACTTTTCAAGAGTGAGTTCTCAACTTCGAGTTTTTCAACCCGAGTTGAGTCCTTCTCTGAACTCGACTAGTCGAAGAGGTTAGGAGACCTCGTGTGTTTAAGGAGTTTAACTTCTCAACCAGTGGTCTCGACCTTGACTCGGACTTAGCTAACTTTCTATTTAAAAACTTAATTGCACTATAAAGTGTGGTAATAAGAGAGCTTACCTTGAGTTTATCTTTTGAACCGATGCTTATCCGTGGCTTGTCTTGAATAGTGCTTCGCAATCGACTCATCTTCGCTTCCGATTCAAGTTCCGCTCCGACTCCATCTCCGATTCCACCGTTTAGCCATAAGGACTCGATCGTTGTCTTCTTCCTAAGCTTCTTCCCAAGTAGCGCTGAGTGCCTTTTTGTATTTTGGTGTCTTGCTCTTGAGTTTTGGGCATTCTGGACTTAATGTGTCCAAACTTGTTGCATTCATAACATCTTATGTTTGAACTTTTAGGCTTACCTTCGTTGGGTCGAGTGACGGCTCATTTTCGACCCTTGACTATCCTCCGAACTAGGTTGACTAGTTCGGCTTCCATTTCCGAGTCGACCTCAATCCGACTCATCCTCTTCTTCCTTCTGAGGTGGCTTGCTAGCGTTTTCTTCTTTGAACCTCGCAAATAAAGCTATACCTTTCTCGGTTTCAATTAGACCGCCTCATGAAGTTCAAAATCGAAAAAGTTCATCAAATCTAAGTATATAAAGAACCTTGGAGACCTTGTAGGCATCGACCATGGATGCCCACAACGTAGTCCTTGGAAAGGAGTTTAGGACATACCTTATAAGATCGCGGATTTCAACCATATGCCCGATTGCGTGTATATTGTTGACGATGTCCTGGACTCGGGCGTGAAGTTGCGCGCGGACTTGTGTTCCTGCATTTTTAGGTTATATAGTTTATTGAATAGAAGATCACGCTACATACCTTGGCTTCATCGGTCCCTTCGTAGCTCCACTAGTTTTGTCCAAAGGTCCTTTGCGCTATGAAGGGGCCGACGCGATTTAGCTCTTCCTTGGATAAGCCGCATTGAGGATTTGTGTTGCCTTGGCGTCGGCCGACTTGTCTTTGTCGCAATGGTCCATTGATCATAATCCAAGGAGTCACCCACTTCATTAGCTCCAAGTGTGAAACACGTTTGTATTATGTTCCAAATCTCGATTTGGTTTTTGAGAAATCATTACTTCCGACCGTTCCAATAACGGAAGTCATGTCCGTTGTTAAACGGAGGTCTGACGGTGCTAAAACCCCGAGATGGGCCATTAGAACAAAAGACACAAGGAGACGAAGACGAAGAAACTAACAACGACAAAACACAAAGTACCAAGACTCGCCTTGGATTAGTAGAGGAGAAAAATAACAAAGCGAAATAAATCTGAAATAAACAGAATTAAAAAAAAAAAATCTGTAAAATGGCTAGATTGGTGGTTTCACCAAATCTTAGCAACCCCGACTCGATACCAATTGTTGGATCAAGCGGATCGCTAGAAGGGGGTGAATAGCGATAAAACCTTTTTCTTTCTTTTCGCTCGCTAAAACTCGAGAGATAATTAATTGTAGCAGAAATGTAAATGTAAAGTAAAAAGAGACAAAGGAGTTTTCTTGGTTCAGAGCCTTCTGGCCATTACTCCAAGGCCCTAGCGGTCCTCGACCACGCACGGAGGGCAAAATACTAAAGAACTCCTCCTTTAGAGGTAGGAGTTTAATCGATACAAGTAAAGCACAAAGCTTGAGGTAGAGGGACACTCCTCTCCTCAAGCTACGATAAAAGCTCCGAAAATGAAAGTACTAAACTGAAATAAAACTCTAACCGACGTAATAAAATGAAAACAAATAAACCTAGACGTCGGAGAAGAAGCACTTCGTTGTCGGAGAAGTTGTAGCTTTGCGGAGGCTTTTGGAGGCTTAGAATTGATGATGAAACCCTAGGTTAGGACATCCTTTTATAGCCTTTAAGCCCCTCATCGAATGGGTCTTCAACCAATAGGAATTGGGCACAAAACTCCTTGAAAAATAGTGATAAAGCTTGACTCCTCGAGGCTGATTTTTGACCATCGGTTGAACTGATTTCTTGGCCGGTTGAACTGATGGCTCAGCAGTTGAATTGAATTTTGGCCGGTTGAACTGATTTTTAGACTTTTCGACTGTAATAAAGAGTTAGCTCAAAATATAAGTGAATTCGACGGTCACTTGCCATCCGATCTCAACATAGACCTTCCATGGGAAGTCTTGGTCGGATCGTCGCCTAAGGATGTCCCCGTATGGAGGACTCGACCTTACTTACGCTCACTCACACGAGCTTACCTCAACATTTACCTTTGAAGCCTTGCTTTCGGTCTCCACCTGATTCCTTCGGCTCCCTCCGAAGTCCTCCCGGTGTCGCCCGACCATCGCGGCTAGCCTTTAGCTTCAGCTATAGCAATCTTCTGCACACTCGATTCAGCTCGTGAGATAACGACATGAGCTTAACTTTGTTATCGTTTGCTATAATCAAAACTCAGGTTTGACTTAGGTGCCTACTGCACCAACATTTTACTCCATCAATCTTCCAAAGTGAATCTACCTTAAAACCCAACTCCTTCAATCGACCACCACAGGGGGATAATAGCCTCATCTAGCACCGAGTTGTGTAGAAATATAGACCTGATATGAGGACTTACGAATTACCTCGACCGACCGTAGAGATACTCCGCCATCCTTCCATAAATGAATTCTAACCTAAACCTAACGCCTCCACTCTACCACCGAACGGGGAATGTAGCTTCGACCAGTGCCGAACTGTGAGAAGAATAATTTGTGATTTGAAGCATCGATCGCACAGAGTCACTCAGCCTTCATCACCGATCACGAGGTTGTGACTCGACGTACCATCATCGATGATGATGGCCATCGATCGATGATGGCCATCACCGATCGTGATGGTCAAGGATTAGCTTCGAGGAGTCAAGCCTTATCACCTCATTCCAAGGATCTTTGTGCCTAGTTTTGATTGGCTGAAGATCCCCTCGATGAGGGGCTCAAAAACTATAAAAGGAGGGTTTGTCTAAGGGGTTTTCATCAATTCTTAAGTACTCTAAAGCCTCCGTAATGTGATGACACTCCAACGACTCTACGACGACGAAGTGCTACAAAAACGCCGACGACACAAGCCTAAGCCTCCATCCTTTTGGTCGTCGGTAAAGGTTTTTTTTAGTCGTCTATTAATTCTTGTATTTACTTTCTACTCTACAAGTTTTTATTGCAACGAGGAGAGGGGGAGTGTCCCTCTACCTCAAGCTTTGGCTTTTGTGTATTAGATTAACTCCTACCTCCAACGAGGAGGAGTTCGTTAGTGATTTGCCCTCCGTGCATGGTCAAGGACCACTAGGGCCTTGGAGTAGTAGACGTAGGCTACGAACCAAGTAAAACCCTATTATATTCATTTTATTTTTCCACTGCGTTTACTTATATTTTTGAAACGAATTCGATGAAAAATCTTTTATCGCTATTCCCCCCCCCCTCTAGTGATCCGCTCGATCCAACAATTGGTATCAGAGCCGGGGTGCTAAGATTTGGTGAAATCACCAATCTAGTTTTTCTACAGATTTTTTTTTCATTTTTATTTCTGTTTATTTCGATTTTTTTTATAAGCTCTTTCATTTGTTTAGTTTTTCTTCCGCACTACTAATCCAAGATGCGAGTCTTGGTACATTCCGCTCGTTTTTATTGTTGCTAGGTTTTTTCTTCATTTTCTTGCTCTTTTTGTATCAATGGCTCATCTCGAGGGTTTTAGCACCATCCGACCTCCATTTTACAACGGAGATGACTTTTGTCATTGGAAGGGTCAGATGGAGTGCTTCCTTAAGACCCAAATCGAGATGTGGATCATAATCCAAACGGAATTCACACTTCCGACTAACGAAGTGGGTGAATCTTTAGATTATGACCAATGGACCAATGCTACAAAAAGACAAGTTGAAGCTGATGCTAAGGCGACTCAAATCCTCCAATGCGGCTTGTCCAAGGAGGAGCTTAATCGCGTCGGCCCCTTCATCAGCGCAAAGGATCTCTGGACAAAGCTAGTGGAGCTACACGAAGGGACCGATGAAGCCAAGGTATGTAAGTGTGATCTCCTTTTCAATAGGTTGTATAATCTAAAAATGCAGGAACACGATATGGCGACGCAACTGCACGCTCAGGTTCAAGATATCGTCAACAACCTACATGCAATCGGAAAAAAGGTCAAAAATTGCGAACTTATCAGGTATGTACTAAACTCGTTTTCTAGGACCACCTTGTGGGCATCCATGGTCGATGCCTACAAGGCCTCTAAGGATCTTTTAAAACTTAGATTAGATGAATTATTTTCGGATTTCGAATTCCATGGACAGTCCAACTCGGAACCCGAGAAGGGTATAACACTTTTTGCAGGTTCGAAGAAGAAGACCGCGAGCAATCCACCCCCGAAGGAGGAAGAAGATGAGTCTGATTCGGAGGTCGACTCGGAATTAGAGACCGAACTAGTGAACCTAGTTCAGAGGATGGTCAAGGGCTGAAAGCGAACCGTCACTCGACCCAACGAAGGTAAGCCTAAAAGTTCTAATGTTAGGTGTTACAAATGAAACAGGTTTGGACATATCAAGTCCGAATGTTCGAAGCTCAAGAGCAAAGCACCGAAACTCAAGAAGGCACTCAACGCTACGTGGGAAGAAGCGTCAAAGGAAGAAGACGACAATCACGTCTTCATGGCTAAACCAGTTGAATCGGAGATGGAGTCTGAACTGGAGCACGAGTCTAAACCTGAAGACGAATCGGACTACAAAGCTCTATTCAAGACAAGCCACGGATCCACATCCGGTTCAAGAGATACACTTAAGGTAAGTCGATATCTTATTAGTACTCTTTACAGTGCGATTAAATTCTTAACTAGGAAATTAGCTAAGTTCGAGTCCAAGGTCGAGACCCTGGTTGAGGAGGTTAAACTCCTCAAACACGAGGTCTCCCTAACCTCTTCGACTAGTCAAGTTCGAGAGGAGGACTCAACTTGGGTTGAAAAGCTCGAAGTTGAGAACTCACTCTTGAAAAGTCAAGTCGAAGATCTTAGGAACACATTGGAAAGGTTTACTTTGGGATCCAAGGGACTTGACCTCCTACTTGGATCGCAAAGGGTCATGTACAACAAGGCCAGACTAGGGTTTAGCTCAAATACAACCAACAAATCATATATGTCGATTGTATGTCGACATAGAAAATGTACCCAAGCATGGGTCCCTAAGACCGCTTTGATTTCAAACTTAGGATCCAACCAGTACTGGGTTCCCAAGGACCAAATCCACTATGTGGAGAGACCGAACAAATTCAACGGTCCAAGGGGAGCCAGTACAAAATTTGTTTGTGCTCTAACTTAGAAATTGCATGTTTAGGTCCTTTATTTTTTTATTTTTCTTTTTAAAATGGTTAGATAGGACTATAACTCGTCAATACTTGGTAACATAGTACCAGGACGCGGCGAGATCATAGTACGCTAGGAAAGAGGAGTCTCGTGTATTCGGGTTAGATAAGGCGTATCTAGTTTGGTGCACTTGATCGAGTGGAACTAGCTGAAGCTACCTCACCGTATCCTAGACTAGTTAGACCAGGAAGTGGTCTTAGGTGAATCAAGTCTCTATTTTCTTGAAAATGGCTTTGTCTAAGGAAGTGGTTATTTTTCCGATCAAAGAAGGCCTCTGTGCCTCGCCACGACCTAGAAGCCATGATCTTGAAAAGGTGACTTGATGAGCTCAAGGTCAAATCCAAATCTAACACAAGGTTGACAAGTGTTCAAATCATTAAATTCAAATCAAGTAAAATTGGAAGTCATCTCACAAGAACATATAAGGATAACATGCTTGATCATGTAGACATGGGTGAGATGATTTAGGTTTAATAATTTACAACCAACCTTTAGCGATTCCAATATCTGATCCAACTACCTTGTGTGTAGGATCAATGAATGTTGGATAGTGGTTACTCCCGACACATGACCGAGGATCAACTCAAGTTTTCGAAGCTTCGATTCAAACGACAAGGATCGATAGCCTTCAAAAACAACTGCAAGCTCAAAATCATTAGATCAGGTGATATTGAGCTCAACTCAAACTTTATTATTCAAAATGTCTTATTGGTAGAAAATTTCCAATATAATTTACTTAGTGTAAGTCAATTGTGTGATAATAACTATAAGGTCATATTTCTAGAAAATGAATGTGTAATTAAAAAAAATGAAACCTCTAAAATAATTCTTAAAGGAACCAAAAATAACAATATTTATACTATTAATTTAACTAACTCCTCAACCAAGTGCCTTATGACACGGCAAGAGGAATCTTGGTTGTGGCACCGACGACTCGGTCACGCACCCAAGACTCATCCACAAGATGAGTTAGAGTGACTTAGTCAGAGTTTTGCCTAACCTCAACAACTTGGATAATAAAATATGTAATGCTTGTCAACAAGGTAAACAATCTAGGACACAATATCAACTAACTAATCAAGAACGAACCAAAAGTGTTCTTGAGCTCCTACACATGGATCTATTTGATTCACACGGAGCTAAGTCACTTAATGAGAGTCAATTCTGCTTAGTCATAATTGACGACTATTCTAGATTTACTTGGGTTAGGTTCATCAAACACAAAAGTGATACCCTAGATCAATTAATCAACCTATTTAGACTAATAAAAAATCAACAAAACCTTAAAATCAAAAAACTTAGGAGTGATCATGGTGGTGAATTCGAGAACCACAAGTTTACAGAATTCTGTAACCTAAATGGATACCACCATGAGTTCTTATGCCCTAGAACCCCATAACAGAATAACCTAGTAGAACGTAAAAATAGAACCTACAAGAAGCCGCTAGAACAATGTTAAACGAGTATAACCTACCCGACAGAAGCCGTTAGTACGACTTGCTATGTCTAAAATATGATCCTTTTAGTAAAGAGGCACCTTAAGACCTTGTACGAGATTTATCACGATAAAATACCTAACATCAAGTACTTTAGGGTATTTGGATGTAAGGTACATATCTTAAACACTAAGGATTACCTAAGGAAATTCACATCCAAAACCTCTACCGAAATCTTTCTAGGATACTCGACTACGAGTAGAGCCTATAGGGTATATAACCATGATACCCTTAGAGTCAAAGAGACTATTAATGTAGTGTTTGATGAAGGACACAAACCTACAAAACCCCTAGCAATCCCAATTAGCGAGCCGATTCATACCAAACTCGACTCCGATCTTGAGATCGAGTCTAGTATTAATCCTAACCTAAGTCAACCAAGTCATCCTATCGACCAAGTGATAGGTGACTCTAACCCAAGTCAAACTAGGACTCAAAGGAATCATCCTATCGACCAAGTGATAGGTGATCCAAGACTAGGAGTTCGAACTAGAGCTTCATACCAAAATCTTAGTCAAATCTCCTTGATTTCCAAAATTGAACCCCAAACCATTGACCAAGCTCTTCTTGATCCCGATTGGATTATTGCAATGCAAGAAGAGCTAGATCAATTCACTAGGAACGAAGTATGGGAATTAGTACCACCACCTAAAGATAAAATAATCATTGGAACAAGGTGGGTGTTTCGAAATAAACTTGATGATAAAGGTGAAGTAGTTAGAAATAAAACTAGATTAGTTGCTAAAGGGTTTAGTCAAGTCAAAGGTTTAGATTACGACGAGACTTATGCCCCAGTAGCTAGATTAGAGTCCATCCGAATGTTATTAGCATATGCTACACATCGAGGATTTAAGTTGTTTCAAATGGATGTAAAGTCAGCATTCTTGAATGGATATATTAAGGAAGAGGTATATGTTAGTCAACCCCCCAGATTCGAAAACCTAGATAAACCCGATCATGTCCTTAAACTAAAGAAAGCTTTCTATGGACTCAAACAAGCTCCTCGAGCTTGGTACGAGAGGCTTTCGATTTATCTTAAGTCAAAAGGGTTTAACCAAGGCCGAGTCGATCCAACCCTCTTCATAAAAACCTTAGGTAAGGAAATATTTATAGCCCAAATTTACGTAGACGATATCATTTTCGGAACAACCAATTCGATCCTACTAAACGAATTCATTTCACTTATGGAAAGTAAATTTGAAATGAATTTAGTAGGTGAGTTGAGTTTCTTCTTAGGTCTACAAATTAAACAAACTAAAGATGGAATATACTTACACCAACGCAAATATACCAGGGAATTAATAAAATGTTTTGGAATGCAAGATGCTAAAATTATTAATAATTTTATCGCGTATGATATCAGATTGGAGCGCTTGTTTGATAGTTCGCGGTCTAATGATGGGCATATCGATCGTAGTAGTAGTCGACTGTCAATGCTGATTTCGGGAAAGCTAGGGTTGTTTAGCCCGATTTCAGCTACGGTTAAGGTCCCTAATCATCCCTAACCCTAGGATATGTTTTGGGAAGCATTATAAAGGGTGAAGATCCATTGGATATGGATTTGGAGAGGTGTTTAGGGTTTGTATCAAATTTAAGGTGTTGGAAAGTTCAATGTTGAATTTCTAATCTTATCTTTGATGGTTCAGAGTTCCTATTGGCTTAGGGACTTCCCAAAGACATTGTTGGTGCAATGGTTAAGGGGGAGCAAGCCTTTAGGGGGAGGTATCCATCATGGTATGATTAGAGTCCATCCGAATGTTATTACCATATGCTACACATCGAGGATTTAAGTTGTTTCAAATGGATGTAAAGTCAGCATTCTTGAATGGATATATTAAGGAAGAGGTATATGTTAGTCAACCCCCCAGATTCGAAAACCTAGATAAACCCGATCATGTCCTTAAACTAAAGAAAGCTTTTTATGGACTCAAACAAGCTCCTCGAGCTTGGTACGAGAGGCTTTTAATTTATCTTAAGTCAAAAGGGTTTAACCAAGGCCTAGTCGATCCAACCCTCTTCATAAAAACCTTAGGTAAGGAAGTATTTATAGCCCAAATTTACGTAGACGATATCATTTTCGGAACAACCAATTCGATCCTACTAAACAAATTCATTTCACTTATGGAAAGTAAATTTGAAATGAATTTAGTAGGTGAGTTGAGTTTCTTCTTAGGTCTACAAATTAAACAAACTAAAGATGGAATATACTTACACCAACGCAAATATACCAGAGAATTAATTAAATGTTTTGGAATGCAAGATGCTAAAATTATTAATAATTTTATCAGTCGATCAGTCGATCAGTCGATCAGTCGACTGCCTCTACAGGGCATTCGACTGATGGGAGCGCTTGGATTCGACTGGAAGCGCAGTATCACTCGATTGTTGCTTCGTGCCAGTCGACTGATGGGCACATCAGTCGACTGGTAGCTGACAGAGTCGACTGTCAATGCTGATTTTGGGAAAACTAGGGTTGTTTAGCCTGATTTCAGCTATGGTTAAGGTCCCTAATCACCCCTAACCCTAGGATATATTTTGGGAAGCATTATAAAGGGTGAAGATCCATTGGATATGGATTTGGAGAGGTGTTTAGGGTTTGTATCAAATTTAAGGTGTTGGAAAGTTCAATATTGAATTTCTAACCTTATCGTTGATGGTTCAGAGTTCCTATTGGCTTAGGGACTTCCCAAAGACATTGTTGGTGCAATGGTTAAGGGGGAACAAGCCTTTAGGGGGAGGTATCCATCATGGTATGATGGATGGTGGTTCATGGGAAGGAAAAATGAGATTTTACCATACCCAATTTGGAAATTAGGAAAATATAGGATTGCCTCTCTTGAGTGATATGTGACTTATCACTAGGAAGATAGTAGACATCCTAGACATTTTTGGACCAAGGGGGAGATTGTAAGATCTCATTGGGACATGAGACATTGACCTCCTTGGAGGGATAACCTTTTTGATGTATGTCAAAAAGGGGGAGAACATTAAATCACCAATTTGGGATAATTGGTAAAGAGTCTATGAGTTAGATGGTCTAACTCAAATGGTTTGTTTTGTTTGGTTTTTGTCAAACATTAAAAAAGGGGAGATTGTTGGTGCAATCGGCCCAGGTCACGATTGACCAGGACTCGAGCTTGGCTCGAGAGATGTTTTGATGTTAGACAAAAATATATGACAATGTAATTGTCATGGTAAAGTCCAAGTCATGGGCACTTGGCATGGAAAGTCCAAGTGGGACACTTGGCATTTTGGAAAGTCCAAGCATGGGTCTTGGCAAGGTAAAGTCCAAGTCATGGGTACTTGGCATGGAAAGTCCAAGTGGGACACTTGGCATTTGGGAAAGTCCAACCATGAGTCTTGGCATGAGAAGTCCAAGGGGTTTGATATTGGCAGCGTAAAGTTCAAGCGGGAGTCTTGGCAGCATAAGTCCAATGATTGGCGGCGTAAAGTCCAAGCGGAGTCTTGGCGGCGTAAGTCCAATGTGTCTTGGCAGTGTAGACACTGTTAGCATGACATAGCCGATGGAAGCACCTGAAGGCTAGCGCGATGGATGAACAAGTCATGGATGACTTGGAGGGATCCGAGAGGCGTGAGGCTGATGGAGGTGGCTAGAAGGCTTAGGTCTAGGCTAAGGGTGGTCTAGCAAGTATGGGGACACCATACTTGGGTTAAAACCTCATGTTTGAGGTGTGCCAGTCGACTGATGCCATGTGGCAGTCGACTGGCATAGTCAACTAGGGTTTGACTACGGGAATTGCCCTAGCAGTCGACTGCCATAGGTGGGCAGTCGACTGATTGGCCGAGCAGTCGACTGATGCTCGAATTTTGGGGCACAGAATGGAGTCTCACTCGACCGTTGGGACGAGCAGTCGAGTGATGGCTCATCAGTCGACTGATGCTGATGATCAGTCGACTGATGTCCTAGCCATTGGATTTTTCCAGCATGGATTACACCGTTGTCTCACAAAGAATCAGGTGATTGGCCGATCGACGGTCCCGAGCAATGATCGATCGATTTTTCCAAAGAGTCAAGCTAAAAAAGGAGCTCGTGATGGAGAAAAATGGATCCGGTTTTTTAGAGCTTTAGGGGCAATTTGTTGTTGTAAATCAGGTCTCCAAGTGCTAATCAAATAACCAAGCATTCAAGCAATCAAAAGCAAGAGTTGTAAAGTTTTTCTTTACTTGTCTTTCATATAAATTGTTATAATTTCTTGTTTTAGTTTCTTACTGTTGTAAGATTACTTGTAAAGGGTTTCTCCGCCTCCGACTTGTGTCGAGAATGAGCGTTTATCATAGTGGTGTGTGATTGACATCGCTAGGGTTCGTACGAACCCAATCCGTGGAGTAGGAACCATTTGGTTCTGAACCACGTTAAATATTTGTGTTTGCATTGTTGTTTATTTCGTTATTGCTTTCATTACTATTCCGTTGCGTGCTAACGAAATTGTAGAGACAACCACGATCGAATTCCATCTATGTACGAACTCTACGCTATTCACCCCCCCTCTAGCGGCTTCAAATATCCTACATTTGGTATCAGAGCCCGGGGCTCTTCTACGGATTAACAACCCGAAGTCAAGACACTAGAGGGACAAGATGGAATCCCAAGATAAGCTTGGATGGGACATCAACACTCCACCGTCATATGATCGAGAAGACTTTTCGGCGTGGAGAACAAGAATGGAGACATTCTTGATGATGGATATAGAGGATTGGTTCATCCTCGTAGAAGGTTTTGAACCTCCTCAGGATATGAATGGACAAGTCCTCAAGTTGAAGAAATGGACTCAAGAGCAACGGCAAAAATTCAAAACCGAAGCCAAGGTAACAAAACTTTTAGAAGATTCGATACCTAATGATGTTTTGTCTAGGCTAGGTGAATATCTTGATGCCAAGGAGCTATGGGACAAATTAGCCAAGCTCAATGAGAAGCCCCACTTGGCACAAGTAGAAGAAGATAAGGAAGAGGATGAAGAGAGTTCATCATCCTCAAGAGCAAGTGAGGAATCGGAAGTTGAAGAGGAGTTAACTTCTGGATCGGTGGAAGAAGAAGTAGAAGACACCTCCACCTCTAGGATTGAGGGGGAGGAAAGAATTTCCGCTCTGGAGCAACAAGAGGAAGATTCGACATCTAATCAAGATGAAGAAGCTCCAATTCCGGCACCTACCACCACCATAGGTAACTCAAGCATGTCAATTGTAAATAAAAATCATATAATATTCTTTGAGTGTAGGGAATCCGGACACTACAAAAGTAAGTGTCCAAAAAGGGTTAAGAAAGCTCCTCCGGCACCAAAAGTCAATGAAAAAGTCAAGGATGCCGGTCTTCCAACCAAGAAGAGGAAGGAGCACGTGGTATGCTTCAAATGCCGACAACCGGGACACTATAGGAGCCAATGTCCTAGAAGAAAGGAGGGAGCTTCACAAGTAGGGGGAGGCTCTAAGACTAACCCTAAGGTATATTTTCATAATGCTCATTCTTTAAATTCTAAGCAAAAGCATGCTAGAATTAATTCAAATAACTTTGCTATTACTCATGAATCAAAGCATGCTAGGAATGATAACTCTAGGTCTATTTCAAAGAAGGAGAAATTTGGGACTAATGTCCCTAGAAATGTCATTCCTAAGAAAGCAATTAAGAAAATCGAAAACCATTTAGGTATCAATCCCAATAAGGGTATACATGTGTCTAAGGTGAATGGTAATGCCCAAAAACCTAATCAAAAATCATTTGGGCAATTAGAGTTAGAAAATCAAGCCTTGAGGTCAAGGCTTGAGAAATTGGAAAAGACCCTTGCAAATATGCAAAATCAATTTAAAAGGTCAAAGTGTCAAACTCTAGGATCTAAAAGTCAACAAAAAGGGGGTAAGAGGCAAGAATCATCTAGGAGACAAGGTTTGAGTCACAAACCTATGTCTAAGAAAGTAATGCCTACTTATCACAATGTTCCATTTGATTATGGAACTAAACCTAGGTCTAGGAAGACCAAGATCAACAGGGAAGTCATCCCTAAGGTTGACCAAAAGTTGTGCCTAGTGGCTAGGGTTTCAAGGAAACCTAGGAAAGCTACTAAGAAGGTTGCAAGGGGAGTTACCCCTAGAGTCAACCATGGCAAGACCCAAATGACCAAGGCTAATAAGCCTAGAAGGGTCATTAGGAAGGTATCTAGGGAGGTTATCCCTAAGGAATACCTAATTAACCCTAGGAGCTCAAATAGATTTTGGATTCCAAAGAAAGTGATTGATTCACGTTAAATGGGTTAGGATGTGCCAACCTTGATTGGATGGGTAGTTAACTCAACCATGGTAAAGGTGGCACTTTAGGTTATTTTCAAGGTTATGGTTACCTTGAAAATACATTTGAGCTTTAATCCTAAAAGATTTTAGGATATGCCAATATATTTTTAAAATCATGAAAATCAATAAAATTGACACAATCTAGATTTAGAGGTCATAGTGTGTCACTTTGATCTTTGGCACACTTTAGGAATCAATGTATCAAGAGAAGTGTGTTTGAGGTGTAGAAGTTACATCAAGAGTGATACTCAAGTGCCACACACCTTGATATCTTGCACTTACCATGCTTCATGTGTTTCACCATGTGTTTGCATTGAAGAAATGTCTAGGGTGGATTGCATCTCATAAAACAAGTCTTTTACCTTGATTGTATATTTCAACACTTATAAAGGGTGAGATGTTAGGATTTTGAAACCATTGGATGTTAATGTTTGCTAAAATGAAATAAAATATCAAAATACATTAACAAATACATGAACATAAGCAAAACATCAATATATTCGATATACAAGATTAAACATGAGAAAATGAAATAAGTTGGATAAAGAAATCAAAATTTTCTGAATTTCAGAACTAGAAATCGAATGATCACGATCCGATCATATCAGAGCGTGATACGATGCATCCGAATGAAAGTCGTCTCGAGACTCAATCGTTGCAAATCACCGATCGATGGGATACATCGATCGATGGTATCGTTTCATCGAGGAAGGAGCCGAGTGGTGATCGCATCGATCGATCGATGTACTATAGCACGACACGAAGACTCAATATCGATTGCCGAGCGAGCAATGATCGGTTTCTCGATCAAACCGCCATAATCGCAATCCGCCGATCGATGCTTCACATCAGTCGACTGGCGTCGTGATTTTATAATGTCGAACCACTAGGGTTCGGCGTCTTCATGCGTCGATCCTTCGCCTCTTCCTCCTCTCCGATCGCCAACTTCTTCTCCGACCAGCGTTTCCGACCGCTCCGGTCACCCAAGCCTTAGGTTTGATAGATAAACTCTTCCACTCACGTTTCACTCATCTCACAACCCTAATCCACTCATTTCCAGCGATTTTTTCCCTTTTCGATTAGGGTTCCGGCGATCCAGTGCTCCGATGAACTCTCCGGCGGTCTTTTCAGCGATATCCGAGTATTCTCTCATCATTTCTCTAAATGGCGCCAAAGTAAAATTTTCTTACTCTAAAAACCCTAATTTTTCTTTCCATTGTAATCTATTATAATCTAATCGTGCATTGGTGCCCTTGTATTCCATGTCATTGCATTACATTCATATAGGTGATCCCGTAGAAATGATCCACCCGAGGTTGAATCACGATTGTACCAAACCATGTTGGTTAGGTACATCGATAGGGACTTCTTTACACATTACTGTAGTGACATCATGGACATATTTGCATATTATCATCTTATGAAAATAGTGTTATGCACACATGCCATCAATGTTGATCTCCTTAAGGAGTTCTATCAGAACTTGAAGAAGGTAGACGATGGCCCTACCTATACTACTCGCGTTGCAAAACGCAATTTAGAGTTCACTCCTGTGATATTGCAGGAGTTTCTTGAGTGTAAGCCATCGGATGACACCTTCATTTTCTACCCTACCTTCGATGCCCCTTTACCCGAGCCCTTTGACCATATCTCTTTGGATACCATGCATGAGCATGTTTTTGGCCATCCTCGTCCACCAGCTCAGAACTTATTTCCTATTACTGAGCTATCTGCACCCGACAATATACTCTATAAGGTCATTGTTGGGTGTTTTCTTCCGATTGTGACTCGGGGTCTGGCCAAGATTCGGCCTCCCCATCTTTTTCTCCTGTACGCCATGCGTAATAGACTAGACATAAACATTGCATTGAACATGTTTCATTGCATTGTACATTTCATATCCCCTGTACAAGGGAAGGTGCATATGCCTTATGGCCACATCATTACTGCATGGTTAGAGTCAGTAGGCATCAACATTCACAGGGGATCACTGAGGGTGCTATCTGAGGTGTACGACTGCATATCAGTTCGTAACTTCTCGTTGGCAAAGCTGCGAATGGGACAGGGGCAGATGGAGCTGACACCTCGACCTCCGCCCAGGGCACGTGGGGAGCCACCTGCTGCAGAGGACTATGAGGATCCTGATGTTGCTGATGAGGACGATCAGATACCTGTAGATGCATCAGCAGCAGGTCCATCAGATAGGCTTGGACAACTGGAGGCCAGATTTCAGGAGTACCAGCAGGCTGGACTCAGACCGATGAGATTCTGCAGGCGTGCATTGAGCAAAGGCTACCGACATATATGAGATGATGCGAGCCTGTACCTTGAGCCAGCAGCCTCCTCCACCTCCACCTCCACCTCCACCTTCTGCAGACGATTAGAGATAGAGGATGTTAGGATTTTTGTTTTCAGTTTTTGTAGTGAGATTGAGCGTCTCAAATCTCCATTTTGGATGTAAAAATTGAAGTTTTTTTTAATTTGAATGAAATATTCTCTTTATGAAAATCACTTGTGTCTGATTATGTGCCTGTATTAATTTATTGATTTATGGAAAATTACCATATCATGACATGAAATTTCATCTTATCATATAACATGTCATGCTATTGTTTAGGATTATTTTATATGTCATGTTTGTTTTTAGATTATATCATATGCCATGACATCATGATCATTGCCCATGTGTTATTATTGATATCATTATGCCATTATCATTCATGCATTTATTGTGATTAAAATTGATTTAAGGAAAAATGGCATGACTTGGAGTCCCAGTTATAAGGGAATCAAATAGAGTTGCCTAGAAAATGTATGAGGCCATAAAAATCCTAATCCCACATCTCACATTTAAATTGACATGTATGTGTATTTATACACCCTAGATACATGTGAGATGCTAGGATAATAAGTTAGGTTCAAGGTGCATAGGTAGTGCATCTAGATGAACTCAAACTTATTTTAATCATCACCAAGAATCATGAGGAAAGCTAATATACAAGTTATGTATATTTAGCCAATAAACCATGGTTCAAAATAGGTTTTCAAAAATATTTTAAAATCAATTTAGAAAACCTTGGTGAAGTCTATCTTTTGATAGTCATCATCATTGTAGAAGTTGATACAAAGTAGATCAAAAACCTTAAAGTTTTAATAGTTTTTTTAACTTTGTATCAATCTCCTATTTCAATGGTAAAAATATTTTTCCAAAATTTTTCATCGATTGTATGTGTGATAAGTAATATACGTATCAAATTTCGTGTTTTTTTATTTACATAGAATTACTTATGAATTTCCAAAAGTCGAGTCTGATATTTGAAAATCAGTTTTAGCTATCACGATCGCCTACAGGCCTGATCGATGGGTAGCACTTGGATTCGACTGGTAGCGCAGTATCACTCGACTGTTGCTTCGTGCCAATCGAGTGATGGGCACATCAGTTGACTGGTAGCTGACAGAGTCGACTGTCAATGCTGATTTCGGAAAAACTAGGGTTGTTTAGCCCAATTTCAGCTACGGTTAAGGTCCCTAATCACCCCTAACCCTAGGATATGTTTTGGGAAGCATTATAAAGGGTGAAGATCGATTGGATATAGATTTGGAGAGGTGTTTAGGGTTTGTATCAAATTTAAGGTGTTGGAAAGTTCAATGTTGAATTTCTAACATTATCTTTGATGGTTCAGAGTTCCTATTGGCTTAGGGACTTCCCAAAGACATTGTTGGTGCAATGGTTAAGGGGGAGCAAACCTTTAGGGGGAGGTATCCATCATGGTATGATGGATGATGGTTCATGGGAAGGAAAAATGAGATTTTCCCATACCCAATTTGGAAATTGGGAAAGTATAGGATTGTCTCTCTTGAGTGATATGAGACTTATCACTAGGAAGATGGTAGGCATCCTAGGCATTTTTGGACCAAGGGGGAGATTGTAAGATCTCATTGGGACATGAGACGTTGACCTCCTTGGAGGGATAACCTTTTTGATGTATGTCAAAAAGGGGGAGAACATTAAATCACCAATTTGGGATAATTGGTAAAGAGTCTATGAGTTAGATGGTCTAACTCAAATGGTTTGCTTTGTTTGGTTTTTGTCAAATATCAAAAAGGGGGAGATTGTTGGTGCAATCAGCCCAGGTCACAATTGACCAGGACTCGAGCTTGACTCGAGAGATGTTTTGATTTTAGACAAAAACATATGACAATGTAATTGTCATGGTAAAGTCCAAGTCATGGGCACTTGGCATGGAAAGTCCAAGTGGGACACTTGACATTTTGGAAAGTCCAAGCATGGGTCTTGGCAAGGTAAAGTCCAAGTCATGGGTACTTGGCATGGAAAGTCCAAGTGGGACACTTGGCATTTGGGAAAGTCCAAGCATGGGTCTTGGCATGAGAAGTCCAAGGGGTTTGATATTGGCAGCGTAAAGTCCAAGCGGGAGTCTTGGCAGCATAAGTCCAATGATTGGCGGCGTAAAGTCCAAGCGGAGTCTTGGCGGCGTAAGTCCAATGTGCCTTGGCGGTGTAGACACCGTTAGCATGACATAGCCGATGGAAGCACCTGAAGGCTAGCGCAATGGATGAACAAGTCATGGATGACTTGGAGGGATCCGAGAGGCGTGAGGCTGATGGAGGTGGCTAGAAGGCTTAGGTCTAGGCTAAGGGTGGTCTAGCAAGTAGGCTAAGAGTGTCATATACTTTTTCATGTGACTATTAGTCCTTAGATCTGAAGTCACCATGGTTCCCTACATAAGGAGTTGCATACTTTGGCTTCGTCAAACGTCACCCGTAAATGGGTGGACTATAAAGGCGTTTACTGGGTATGTAACAAATTATGCGGAGGGATGTGAGTGATGTAGATGGGATCTATCCCTCCTATATGACGGGAGCGACATCGTTATTCTTGATAGAGTGAGACCACGAAGTGCATGGCCATGCCCAAATGAGTCAATATGAGATATTGAGCTTATTTGATTAGAGTGAGTCTACTTGGAGTTCAAGATATAGATTGTATCGAGGATGACACGGTCTATGCCTTAATTGGTCAATCTAGATGTCAAGGATAGAGGGACATTGTCACATATTGTGAGAGTCACAATTAGTAGTCACAAAGGTGATATTGGAGCTCAACATTCTTGTAACTTGGGTAGCAATGATGTGTTGCTAGATACCGCTCATTGCTTATGTTCCTAAATCAATTTAGGGACATTGGCAATGTTACAAGAACCTATAGGGTCACACACAAAGGGCAATTAGATGGAGATTAGGTTCATATGATGAACCATGAGGATTAGGTTCATGGGATGAACCAAATTGGATTAAGAGTAATCCAAATTAGACTAATTGAGTTAGACTCAAGTTGATTCAAGTGTTGAATGAGTCTAATTTAGATTTGATTCATTGAGTCAATTTAAATTAATGAATAGAGATTCATTAAATCAAATTGACTTGAATTAAGTGGTTAGATTTGATCAACCATGGGAGATAAGAGGTCAAGTTTGACTTGACTTGAGAGGGAAGATGAATGGTCAATTTTGACTTGACCAATTGCCATGTCATGGTGACATGGCATGGGGGTCGGCCAATGATGATGCTCCACATCATCATGGACCTATCATGTGGTGCTACCTCATGAGGGAGACCAAGAGTCATTGGCTCTAAAACTAGTGGGAGTACGTTCAATCTTGAAGAAATTCAAGATAAGGACCATAGCACTGAGGCCTTGATGGAGGTTGAACAGGAACCACAAAGTGTTGTGGGTGATGAGATTGTTGCACAAAGAGTTGTGGAACAACCACCTATTCATGTAGACCTACCTCTTCGCAGGTCTGATAGGGTACGTCGTCAGCCTGAGAGATACTCATTTCTCTTGTCTAACCATGATGACGTTATGCTCATTGAGAATGAGCCTACCTCCTATCAAGAAGCTGTGATGAGCCCAGATTCTGAGAAATGCCTAGAGGTCATGAGATCTGAGATGGAATCCATGTACACCAACTAAGTATGAACTTTGGTTGATCCACCTGAAGGGGTCAAACCCATTGGGTGTAAGTGGGTCTTTAGGAGAAAGACTGACATGGATGGACTTACGCATACCTATAAGGGCTGATTGGTGGCTAAAGGTTTCAAGCAAATTCTTGGTATTGACTATGATGAAACCTTTTCTCCAGCGGCGATGTTTAAGTCCATTCGGATCTTGCTTGCTATTGCAGCATACCACGATTATGAGATCTGGCAGATGGATGTCAAAACCGCATTTCTGAATGGAAACTTACTCGAGGATGTGTACATGACACAACCTGAGGGTTTTGAAGATCCACAGCATACTGGAAAAGTATACAAGCTGCAAAGGTCCATTTATGGGCTAAAGCAAGCCTCTCGGAGCTGGAATCTTCGATTCGATGATGCGATCAAACAGTTTAGTTTCATCAAGAATGAAGATGAACCCTGTGTCTGCAAGAGGGTTAATGGAAACACAGTTGTCTTTCTTGTATTGTATGTGGATGACATACTACTCATTGGGAATGACATCCCTTCGCTACAGTCTATGAAGACTTGGCTAGGGACGTACTTCTCAATGAAGGACTTAGGTGAAACAACCTGTATTCTAGGCATCAAGATCTATAGAGATAGATCTAAGAGATTGCTTGGCCTAAGTCAGAGTACATACATTGACACGATATTACTACGGTTTGTCATGCAAAATTCCAAGAAGAGACTTCTGCCGATGTAACATGGTGTGAGTCTTTCAAAGACTCAAAGTCCCTCTTTTAGAGAGGAGAGAGACCGCATGGATAAGATCCCTTATGCATCTGCTATAGATCTATCATGTACGCCATGCTATGTACTCGTCCTGATGTCTCGTATGATTTGAGCATGACGAGTAGATACCAGTCAGATCCAGGTGAATGTCACTGGATAGCAGTCAAGAATATTCTTAAGTACTTGAGAAGGACTAAAGAATATTTCTTGATATTTGGAGGCAATGAGGAGCTAGCTGTAAAGGGTTACAGCGATGCCAGCTTTCAAACTGACCTGGATGATTATAGATCGCAGTCAAGATTCGTGTTTTGCTTGAATGGTGGCACTGTGAGCTGGAAGAGTTCGAAGCAGGACACAGTTGCTGATTCTATAACAGAAGCCGAGTATATCGCTGCATCTGAGGCAGCAAAGGAGGCAGTTTGGATTCGCAAGTTCATTACTGAGCTTGGGGGGGTTCTTAGCATTGCAGATCCTATAGAGCTCTATTGTGACAACAATGGAGCGATTGCACATGCTAAGGAACCTCGCTCACACCAGCGGACCAAACACATACTACGGCACTTCCATCTCATTCGAGAGATTATCGATAGAGGAGATGTGAAGATTTGCAGAGTACCCATAGAGGCTAACATCGTAGATCCCTTGACCAAGGCTTTGGCACAGAAAAAGCATGATGGTCACACTAGGTCATTGGGTATTAGATACTACGGTGATTGGAACTAGTGCTAGTGAGAGATTGTTAGTGAAAGCCCTAGAGTCAATCATGTGATGATTGTTGTATGGACTTTATTGTATCATATTCTTATTTATAAAGGCATGGTTATTATATTTACTTGTATTGGTGCCAAATAACTAAATATAATAACGTCCTTGAGTAGTAGGTTCTTATCTATATCAATCGATTGGTTGAATCGATAATGAGATGATATAGAGAACACTACTCTTAATCATTCCTAGTCAAGTATTAACATTCGGGGACAATATTAATGCATAGAGACTAGCATGTAGGTCAATACGATGACTTGATCTCACAAGTCATGGATATGAGATATCAAGTTGACACATGGATATGGATTGGAGAATGTATACTGAATGAACCGCCATGAGAAAGTATCATGGATTGTTATATGAGTGTCATATACTTTCTCATGTGACTATTAGTCCTTAGACCTGAAGTCACCATGATTCCCTACATAAGGAGTTGCATACTTTGGCTTCGTCAAACATCACCCGTAAATGGGTGGACTATAAAAGCGATTATTGGGTATGTAACAAATTATACGGAGGGATGTGAGTGATGTAGATGGGATCTATCCCTCCTATATGACGGGAGCAACATAATTATTCTTGATAGAGTGAGACCATGAAGTGCATGGCCATGCCCAAATGAGTCAATATGAGATATTGAGCTCATTTGATTAGAGTGAGTCTACTTGGAGTTCAAGATATAGATTATACCGAGGATGACATGGTATATGCCTTAATTGATCAATCTAGATGTCAAGGATAGAGGGACATTGTCACATATTATGAGAGTCACAATTAATAGTCACAAAGGTGATGTTGGAGCTCAACACTCTTGTAACTTGGGTAGCAATGATGTGTTGCTAGATACCGCTCATTGCTTATGTTCCTAAATCGGTTTATAAGGGACATTGCCAACGTTACAAGAATCTATAGGGTCACACACAAAGGTCAATTAGATGGAGATTAGCTTCATATGATGAACCATGAGGATTAGGTTCATGGGATGAACCAAATTGGATTAAGAGTAATCCAAATTGGACTAATTGAGTTAGACTCAAGTTGATTCAAGTGTTGAATGAGTCTAATTTAGATTTGATTCATTGAGTCAATTTAAATTAATGAATAGAGATTCATTAAATCAAATTGACTTGAATTAAGTGGTTAGATTTGATCAACCATGGGAGATAAGAGGTCAAGTTTGACTTGACTTGAGAGGGAAGATGAATGGTCAATTTTGACTTGACCAATTGTCATGTCGTGGTGACATGGCATGGGGGCCGACCAATGATGATGCTCCACATCATCATGGACCTATCATGTGGTGCCACCTCATGAGGGAGACCAAGAGTCATTGGCTCTTGGAGTTACATGCATGCATGTAACCCCCCATCCAAGAGTGGCCGGCCACTTCTCATTAGATGAGAATTGATTTTGGTGAGTTACTCTAACTTCATCTTCTTCCTTGCTCCACTCAAGCTCTCCCATCCCTTATCTTGGCCGAACCATACAAGGGGTGCTAGCACACTCAAGGTTGTGTTTTCTCCACCTATTGCTTGTGTGGATACCAATAGAGGAGTGTGCACTTGACACTCTCGAGTTCCGGCGAAGCTTTTTGACGAGCGGGATAAGCGAAGGGCATCGCTTCAAGGGTAATGATCTCACCTTCTAGATCTAAGGTAGATCTAGGTTTACTTAATCACATACATATTTTATTTTAATATATCTTCGCACGGATCCGTGGCCGGACTTTCGGGGTTTTCGCAATGCAAAAAGTGGTTTTTGCGGCTCGGAAAGTCCAACAAGACCTTCCACTAGAAGTCTTAGTCGGATAGCCACCTACAGTCATCCTCATATGGAGGAAACAACCTTACCATGTCTCTTCACACTCGTGCTTACTTTCAGGCCTTTTTGTCTAGTCGCTTAGCTTCCGGTCTCCACCTGGGTTCTTCGACTCCCATGAAGTTCTCCCGGTGTCACCCGACCACCACAGTTTCTCGACTCGAGATACTTCGGGTGTCACTGACCTTCGGCTTAGCTTAATCATTTCTGTACACTTAACCAAGCATATGAGATAACGAAAAGATCTTAACTTTGGGTCTTTTCCATAATCAAAACTAAGGTTCGATTATCTGGTGCCATTGCACCAACAATCTCTCCCTTTTTGATCTATGACAAACCGACACAAAGTTAAGGGAAAATTAAGTGTAAAACAAGATGAGTAGTAAATGTGAAACACAATTAGCATGAGTATAAAAGAAGCATGAATATGAAAGAGTGCATAACTTAGTAAGTTAGTATGAGTAACTTAGTAAGTTAGCATAAGTAAGAGTAAGATTTCTTTTTTAAGTCTTCCCCCTTGAGGTAACCTCCCCCTTGACCTTAGGTGAGTACTTGAAAAAAAAAAAGCTTACTCTCCCCCTTAACGTTTACCACTAAAAAAGATTAAGCAAGTTAAGTTATCAAAAAATAATTTTTAATCCCTTAACATTGGCCTTTTTCTCCCCCTTTTGCCATAAATCGAAAAGTATGGGGGTTTGGAAAAAAAAACTTTATAAAATAAGTGAGTATAATTTGTAAGTCCAAGCATGTCCCATATAGATTTTGAAAATAAATAATTTTAAAATAATCTCAACTAAAAGTATGTTCAACTCTTTGTGACTTACTTGATATAAAATGATCAATAAGTCCTGTATAGAATTGGTTATTTTAAATAATTATACTCCATGGTTCATATCGATACACTGGATCTACATCTGGAACAAGGAGTAAGGTCCTAACATCTCACTCCCATCTACGTGGCTAAGTACACAAACACAATGATCCTATGTGTTGTGAGATGTGCTAGCTCCGTAAATCTATAGTGTTGGTGCAATCGGCCCAGGTCACGATTGACCAGGACTCGAGTTTTACTCGAGATATGTTTTGATGTTCGACAAAAACATATGACAATGTGATTGTCATGGGAAAGTCCAAGTCTTGGGTACTTGGCATGGAAAGTCCAAGTGGGACATTTGGCATTTGGGAAAGTCCAACATGGGTTGGCAAGGAAAAGTCCAAGCATGGGTCTTTGCAAGGAAAGTCCAAGCATGAGTCTTGGTAAGTAAAGTCCAAGCATGAGTCTTGGAAATGGAAAGTCCAACATGGGTTGACAAGGGAAAGTCCAAGCTTGAGTCTTGGCACTTGAGAAGTCCAAGGGGTTGATATTAGCGGCGTAAAGTCCAAGGGTGAAGTCTTAGCAGCATAAGTCCAATGGTTGGTGGCGTAAAGTCCAAGCGGAGTCTTGGCGACGTAAGTCCAATGTGCCTTGGCAGTGTAGACACCGTTAGCATGACATAGCCGATGGAATCACCTGAAGGATAGCGCAATGGATGAACAAGTCATGGGTGACTTGGAGGGATCCGAGAGGTGTGAGGCTGATGAAGGTGGCTAGAAGGCTTAGGTCTAGGCTAAGGGTGATCTAGCAAGTATGGGGAAACCATACTTGGGCTAAAACCTCATGTTTGAGGTGTGTCAGTCGACTGGTGTCATATGACAGTCGACTGGTGAGAGTCAACTAGGGTTTGACCACAAGAAGTGTCGCAATCGATCTTGTTATCGATCGGCGGTGCTCGATTTTTGGGCACGACGAATGATCGACTGATCATTGGGTCTAGCAGTCAAGTGGAGGCTTGATCAGTCGACTGATGGTCATAATCAGTCGACTGATGATGGATCCGTTGGATTTTTCCAGCGTGGATCTAGCCGTTGTCTCACGACAACAGTGGCAACAGTCGACTGATGGTCCCGATCAGTCAATTGATCAGCGTTTTCCAGCACAGGTTGAAGCTTTAAATGGAGCTCGTGAAGGAAGAAAAACCCAACGGTTCTTGAGCATCCTTGGGGCGATTTGTTGCTGCAAATCAGGGTCTCCAAGGCCATTCTTCAAGCAATCCAAAGGCATTCGTAAAGTGTTTTCTTTACTTGTATTGCATTGTATTTCATTATAATTGCTTGTTGTATTTAGTTTATTGTTGTAATCAATTATAAGGGGTTTCTCCACCTCTGACTTGTGTCGAGAAGGAGTTATTTGTGATTAGTGATTGCCTGTGCATCACTAGAGCTCTTTAGAGCTCGATCTGTGGAGTAGGAATCTTTCGGTTCCGAACCACATTATATTCTTGTGTTTGTTTGATTGTCTATTTCGTTATTGTTATTATTATCTATATTCCGCCGCGCTAATGAAAATTATAGACGAACATGCGAACGAATTCCATCGACGTATAACACGATGCTATTCACCCCCCTCTAGCATTACAACGGTCCCCTACAAGTGGTATCAGAGCGAGGTGGCTCTTCAAGGTTTAACAACTAAGGGAGCATGCTAGAGGGTGAAGATGGAAGTCCAAGAACAACTAGGATAGGACATCAACACACTGGTGCCCTACACCCTATACGGACGAGAAGGCTTCAATTCTTGGAAGAGAAGAATTGAAGATTTTATCATGATGAGAGATTTTGAGGAATGTTCTATTTTGATGGATGGATTCGAATATCCAAAAGGACCAAAGGGTGGTTTCCTCAAGAAGAAGAAATGGAGTGAAGATCAAATCCAAGCTTTCGAGAAAAACATGAAGGTAGTAAAGTTTATTTTTGATTTGATCCCTAATGATATTGTGTGAATGTTAGGGGATTATATGGATGCTAAGGAGTTATGGAGCCAAGTGGCAAAGCTCCATGAAAATTCATCATCGATTCAAGAAGAAGAGGAGTGCTCACCCTCTCAAGCTCAAGCAATTACATCGTCATCTAAGGAGCTTGAGGATTTGAAAGTTGATTGGGAGTCAACCTCCGGATCGGTGGAAGAAGAGGAGACCTCCACCTCTAGGATTAAGGGGGAGGAGATTAGAGCATCCTCAACACCGGAGCAACAAGAAGAACCATCTACATTCGGTCGAGAGGAAGAACAAGTTCAAGAGACCCTCACCACCGAACTAGGTAACTCAAGCAATTTGGTTTTAAATAAAAAATATATAATTTGCTTTGAGTGTAGGGAAAGTGGGCATTACAAGAGCAAATGCCCAAAGAGAGTCAAGAAAGCTCCTCCGGCACCAAAGGTCAAGGATGTCGATCCCTCAACAATCAAGTGCAAGGAGCAAGTAATTTGCTTCAAATGCCGACTACCGGGTCATTATCGGAGTCAATCCCCAAAGGGGGAAAAGAAGGGGCAAAGGGGAGCATCACAAGTAGGGGGAGCCGCTAAGGCAAACCCTAAGGTATATCATTTTAATAATGCTCTTTCTAATTTAAATAATAAGCAAAAGCATGCTAGGAATTTTAATTCTCTTGCAATTCATCATGAAAAGCATGCTAGAGATAAATATTTGTGTTTAGGTGCTAAAAGTGTCCATTTTGGTAATAAGGAGAAATTTGGGACTAATGTCCCTAAAAATATTTTACCTAGGGAATCTATCAAGAAAATAGGAGAATACCTAGGTCTTAATCCCAAATGGACTAGGCATATGCCTAGGAATAACCATGCCCAAGGATTAAATCAAAATTCTAAAATTGGGCAATTAGAATTAGAGAACCAAGGCTTGAGGTCAAGGCTTGAGAAAATTGAAAAGACCCTTAGGAATATACAAAATCAATTTAAAGGGTCAAATGATCAAAAGTCTAGGTCCAAGAGTCAAAGTCAACACCTAGGGCCTAAGAGACAAAAGTCAACCAAGGGCAAGAAGGGTTTGGGTCACAAACCTAAGCCTAAGGTGGCTTATAATAGTGTTCCATTTAATTATGGAACACAAACTAGGTCTAGGAAGACCAAGGTCAATGGGGAAGTCATCCCTATAGTCGACCAAGGTATGTGCCTAGTGTCTAAGGTTTCGAAGAAACCTAGGATGGCCACTAAGAAGGTTACTAGGGAGGCAATCCCTAAGGTTAACCATGGCAAGGTCCAAATGACCAAGACTACTAAGCCTAGGAGGGTCATTAGGAAGGTATCTAGGGAGGTTATCCCTAAGTAATACCTAATTAACCCTAAGAGCTCAAATAGGTTTTGGGTTCCTAAGAGCCTGATTGATTCACACTAGATGGGTTTGGGTGTGCCAACTTTGATTGGATGGGTAGTTAACTCAACCATGACAAAGGTGACACTTTAGGTTATTTTCAAGATTATGGATACCTTGGAAATAGTTTTGATCCATGATCCTAAAAGATTTTAGGATGTGCCAATACATCTTTGTAATCATGAAAAATCAATTAAATTGGTACAATTTAGGTTTAGAGGTCTTTGTGTGCAATTTTGGGTTTTTGGCACACTAGGGAGAAAAGTAATAATATGACAAAATATATTTAATTATATCAAATGACAACTAATATTAAAATTTAGGTATTATTATACCTATACCTTTTACTTGCCATACCTTGTTTGTCATATAACATGTCATGACATCATGTTTATTTTTATCATTTATATATGTCATGATCATGTGTGGGATTAAGGATTAAATGTCATGTATTTTTAGATTATATCATATGTCATGACATCATGATCATTGGTCATGCTTAATTATTGTCATCATTATGCCATGATCATTTCATGCATTTAAATTGATTAAAATTGACTTAAGGATAATGGCATGACTGGGAGTCCCATTTATAAGGGAATCAAGTAGTGTTGCCTTAGAAAAATACATGAAAATCTAGATTAGGGAGAACAAAACCCACATCTCACATTACATTGATATGTATATGTATTTATACACCCTAGATACATGTGGGATGCTAGGATATGAGTTAAGTTCAAGATGCATAGTTTTTGCATCTAGATGAACCAAAACTTAACTTATATGATTGGTGGATCATTGGGAAAGCTTGTGTGCAAGTCATGTACATTGAGCCCAAGGAACATGATCCAATATAGGTTTTCAAAAACATTTTAAAATCAATTTAGAAAACTTTGATGAAGTCTATCTTTTGATAGCAATCATCATTGATGAAGTTGATACAAAGTGAGCCGAAACTTAGAAGTTTTTATTCACTTTTGGATTTTGTATCAATTTCACTATTTTATGGGTAAAATAATTTTCAAACATTTTTCACCAATTTTATTGACTATAAGTAATATACGTATGAATTTTCACGATTTTTCGATATACGTAGAATTACTTATGATTTTCTAAATTTCATTTCTGATAATTGAAATTCTAATATTTTAGTTATCAGTCGACTGCTCTGGGTGGCAGTCGACTGATGAGGGTGTCAGTCGACTGGTAGCTGAGAGAGTCGATAGTCAATGCTAATTTCAGGAAAACAAGGTTTTTTTAGCCCGTGTTCAGCTACGGTTAAGGTCCCTAACCACTTCTAATCCTAGGATATACTTTGGGAAGCATTATAAAGGGTGAAAATCCATTGGATATGGATTAGGAGAAGTGTTAGGATGATGTATCAAATTTAAGGTATTGGAAAGTTCAATGTTGAATTTCTAACCTTATTTTTTATGGTTTAGAGTTATTATTGGCTTAGGGACTTCCCAAGGACATTGTTAGTGCAATGGTCAAGGGGGAGCAAGCCTTTAGGGGGAGGTATCCATCATGGGATGATGGATATTATTTTTCCTCATGAGGGGAAAAAAGGAATTTTGAGATACCCAATTTGGAAATTAGGAGAGTGAATAGGATTGTCTCTCTTGAGTGATATGAGACTTATCACAAGGAAGATGGTAGGCATCCTAGGTAATTTTGGACCAAGGGGGAGAATGTAAGATCTCATTGGGACATGAGACATTGACCTCCTTGGAGAGATAACCTTTTTGATGTATGTCAAAAAGGGGGAGAAGGTAAAATTACCAATTTGGGAAATTGGTAAGGGAATTTGAGTAGTGTTCTAACTCAATGGTTTGTTTGGTTTTTGTCAAACATCAAAAAGGGGGAGATTGTTAGTGCAATCGGCCCAGGTCGCGATTGACCAGGACTCGAGTTTTACTCGAGATATGTTTTGATGTTCGACAAAAACATATGACAATGTGATTATCATGGGAAAGTCCAAGTCTTGGGTACTTGGCATGGAAAGTCCAAGTGGGACATTTGGCATTTGGGAAAGTCCAAGCATGGGTCTTGGCAAGGAAAGTCCAACATGGGTTGGCAAGAAAAAGTCCAAGCATGGGTCTTGGCAAGGAAAGTCCAAGCATGGGTCTTGGCAAGTAAAGTCCAAGCATGAGTCTTAGCAATGGAAAGTCCAACATGGGTTGGCAAGGGAAAGTCCAAGCTTGAGTCTTGGCACTTGAGAAGTCCAAGGGGTTGATATTGGCGGCGTAAAGTCCAAGGGTGAAGTCTTGGCAACATAAGTCCAATGGTTGACGGCGTAAAGTCCAAGCGGAGTCTTGGCGGCGTAAGTCCAATGTGCCTTGACGGTGTAGACATCGTTAGCATGACATAGCCGATGGAAGCACCTGAAGGCTAGCGCAATGGATGAACAAGTCATGGATGACTTGGAGGGATCCGAGAGGCGTGAGGCTGATGGAGGTGGCTAGAAGGCTTAGGTCTAGGCTAAGGGTGGTCTAGCAAGTATGGGGGAACCATACTTAGGCTAAAACCTCATGTTTGAGGTGTGCCAGTCGACTGGTGAGAGTCAACTAGGGTTTGACTACGAAAAGTGTCCCAGCAGTCGACTGCCAGAGGTTCAATGATCATTCTTTGGAGCGGATCGATCTTGTGATCACCGACCGGTGCTCGATTTTCGAGCACGCATGAAGTCCGACTCGACATTGGGTCTAGCGATGAGTGGAGGCTTGATCGATCGTGATGGTCATAATCACCGGATCGATGATGGATTCATTGGATTTTGCCGCTGTGGATCTAGCCGTTGTCTCACGACAACAATGATCGATAGTCCCGATCGTTTAAATGGAGCTCATGAAGGAGGAAAAAGCCAATGGTTCTTCAGCATCCTTGGGGCGATTTGTTGCTGCAAATCAAGGTCTCCAAGGCCATTCTTCAAGCAACCAAAAGCAAGCAATCCAAAGGCATTCGTAAAGTGTTTTCTTTACTTGTATTGCATTGTATTTCATTATAATTGCTTGTTTTATTTAGTCTATTGTTGTAATCAATTGTAAGGGGTTTCTCCACCTCCGACTTGTGTCGAGAAGGAGTTATTTGTGATTAGTGATTGTGTGTGCATCACTAGAGCTCTTTAGAGCTCGATCCGTGGAGTAGGAACCATTCGGTTCCGAACCACGTTATATTCTTATGTTCATGTGATTGTCTATTTCGTTATTGTTATTATTATCTATATTCTGCTGCGCTAACGAAAATTGTAGATGAACACGCGAACGAATTCCATCGACGTATAGCACGACGCTATTTACCCCTCCCCCCTCTAGCATTACAACAGTCCCCTACATATAGGTGCATGCTTGCTAAGGTAAACCCTAAGCTAGTTCCATTTAGCATGAAAAAAATAGAGTATGTAAGAAAAGTATAAGTTTTAAATCCTACTCTATTACGCACATTCCTAATTTCTATCTAAGCAGACTAAACTCTGCCTCGGGTAAGGGTTTGGTGAATATATTTGCTAGGTTCGATTTAAACTCAATATATTCGATTTGTATTGTTTCATTTGCTACGTGTTCTCGAATGAAATGGTGTTTAACCTCTATGTGTTTAGTCCTAGAGTGACAAATTAGGTTCTTAGTTAGGTTAATGTAACTAATGTTGTCGATGAAAAGTTTAATTGAAAATCTTGGAGAGTGTGCTTCATCCAAAGAAGTTGAGCCACACACTCACCCATCGCAACGTACTCGGCTTCAGTGGTAGATAAGGTAACACAATATTGCTTTCTACTACACCAACTAACTAGACTTGAGTCGAGGAGTTGGCAACAACCACTCGTGCTCTTCCTATCGAGTGTACTACCGACGTAATCTGAATCGGAGTAGCCGATTAGCTCGAACTCGTTAGACTGAGGGTACTAAATTCCTACGTTTAACGTTCCTTTTAGGTACCTAAAGATGCGTTTGACTAGTGTTAGGTGTGACACCTTAGCGCAAGATTAAAATCTTGCACACATACTTGCCGCGAAGAGTATATCGAGTCGACTCACAATTAAGTAAAGGAGGCTACCTATTGCGCTCCTATAGTATTTTAAATCGATTGGTTTTCCTCCTAAGTCTTCTCCTATATTCACATTAGATGCCATGGGTGTGTTAATTTTCTTAGCGTTTTGCATTCCAAATCTATTAATTAATTCCTTAGTATATTTTCGTTGGTGTAGGTAGATACCTTCTCTAGTTTGTTTAATTTGTAAGCCTAAGAAAAAAGTCAATTCGCCTACTAAGTTCATTTCGAATTCACTTTCCATTAGTGAAATGAATTCATTTAGTAATATTTTATTAGTTGTTCCAAAGATTATGTCATCTACGTATATTTGGTCAATGAAAATCTCTTTTCCGATGGATTTTACAAATAAGGTTGGGTCGACTAAGCCTTAACTAAACCCCTTAGACTTAAGGTAAATCGAAAGCCTTTCATACCAAGCTCTAGGAGCTTGTTTTAGTCCATATAAGACTTTTCTAAGTCTAAAGACGTGGTCGGGTTTGTCTAGACTTTCAAATATGGGTGGTTGGCTAACGTAAACTCTTTCTTAATGAATCCATTTAAAAATGCTGACTTGACATCCATTTGAAATAGCTTGAATCCTCGATGTGCATCGTAGGCTAATAACATTCTAATCGATTCAATTCTAGCTACAGATGCATAGGTTTCGTCATAGTCTAAGCCTTCAACTTGGCTAAATCCTTTAGCGACTAACCTAGACTTATTCCTAACTACTTCTCCTTTATCATCGAGTTTGTTCTGAAATACCCACCTTGTTCCAATTATCATTTTTTATTTAGGTGGGGGTACTAATTCTCAAACTTGACTCCTAGTAAATTGAGCTAACTCTTCTTGCATAGTTATAATCCAATCGGGATCAAGAAGAGCTTGTTCGATTGTTTTGGGTTCGATTTTCGAGATTAGTGAAATTTGGCTTAGGTTTCTATAGGATGCTCTAGTTCGGACTCCTAAATTGGGATCACCTATTACTTGATCGATCGGGTGGTTTGATTGTATCCTAGATTGATTTGGGTTAGGATTTGCACTAGATTCGTTTTGTGAGTTAGGTTCGAGTCTAGAGTTAGGTTCAGGTCTAGAGTTAGGTTTAGGTCTAGAGTTAGGTACAGGTCTAGCGTTAGGTTCACTAATCACTTCTAATCTGGGTTTTGTAGTTTCGTTTCCTTCATTAAATACTACGTTAATTGTTTCTTCGATTTTTAGGATTTCATTGTTATACACTCTATAAGCTTTACTAGTGGTTGAGTATCCTAGGAATGTTCTGGTAGTTATTTAGGGGTGAATTTCCTTAGGTAATCCTTAGTGTTTAATATGTGCACCCTACAACCAAAGACCCTAAAATACTTGATGTTTGGTAATTTTTCGTAATAGATTTCATAAGAGATTGTAAGGTGTCTTCTAACTAAGAGGATCTTATTTTGAACATAGCAGGTCGTATTGATGGCTTCTGCCCAAAACCTATTAGGTAAGTTATACTCACTCAACATGGTTCTAGCAGTTCTAGCGGCTTCTTGTAATGTTCAATTTTTACGTTCAACTAGATTGTTTTGTTGAGGAGTCCTAGGGCAGGACAACTCATGGTGGTATCCATTTTGGTTATAAAAATCGATAAACCTATGGTTTTCGAATTCACCACCATGATCACTTCTAAGTCTTTTTACCTTAAGATTCTTTTCATTTTCTATGAATTTACATAAGTTGGTGAGTAGCTCTAAGATTTCACTTTTATGTTTTAGAAAGCTAACCCAAGTGAACCTAGAGAAGTCATCGACTATGACTAGACAATATTGCCTTCTATTTAGTGACTTGGCTCCATGAGAATCAAATAGGTCAAAATGTAGGAGCTCAAGTAGACTTTTGGTTCTTTCTTGGTTGGTTAGTTGATGTGAGGTCCTAGTTTGTTTACTTTGTTGACTCACATTACAAATTTTATTTTCCAAGTTATTAAGGTTGGGTAGACCTCTGACTAAGCCACTCTGACTTATTTTATGTACAAGTCTTGGGTGAGAGTGGCCAAGTCATCGGTGCCACAGCCAGGATTCCTCTTGTTGTGTCATAAGACACTTGGTTAGGAGTTGGGTAGGTTGATTGTGTAAATGTTGCTATTCCTAGTTCCTTTAAGTATTGTTTTTGAGGTATCATTAGTTTTAATTAAACATTAATTTTGTAAGAAGGTAATATTATAGTTGTTATCACACAATTGGCTTATGCTAAGTAAATTAAAATCAAAATTCTCAACTAAAAGTACATTACGAATTATAAAGTTAGAGTTCAGCTCAATATCACCTAAACTGATGATTTTGAACTTCCCGTTGTTTCCAAAGGCTACCAATCCTTGACTTTTGAATCTAAGCTTCAAAAATTTTAGTCAGTCTCCGGTCATGTGTCAGGAACATACATTGTCCAACATCCATTGATCCTACACATATAGTAGTTGGATTGGACATTGGAATTTTAAGAGTTGGTCGAATATTTTAGACTAGTAGTCATCTCACCCTTTCTACATTATCAAACATGTTAACCTTATATATTTTTGAGATGACTTTAATTTTACTTGATTAAATTTAGTATTTCGAAACTAATCAACCTTGTGTTAGATTCAGATTTAACCCTTAGCTCATCAAATAAACTTTTCGAGAAATTGACTTCCAGGTCGTGGCGAGGCACAGAGGTCTTCTTTGATTAGAACAACGACCACTTCCTTAGACAAAGCCAAATTCAAGAAATTGATTACTTGAGCCACTTAAGATTACTTCCTGGTCTAACTAGTTAAGGATACAATGAGGTAGCTTCAGCTAGTTCAACTTAGTCGAGTGCACCAAGCTAGATACGCCTTATCGAACTTGGACACACAGGACTTCATTTTTCTAACGTACTATCATCTCGCCGTGTCCTAATACTATGTTGTCAAGATTGATTGGTTATTAACCCTATCTAGCCATTCTAAAAATTAAAACAAAAACTTAACTAAGCATGCAAGTCTAATTCAAGAAATAAAACAAACAAGTTTAGTACTAGCTCCCCCTGGACCATTGAATCAATTCGGTCTCTCCACGTAGTGGATTTTGTTCTTGGGAACCCAATACTTATTGGATCATAATTGTGGAATTAAAGCGGTCTTAGGGACCCATGCTTGCACTATTGTCTATTTCGATTCACGATTGACATATACGATTTATTGGTCGTGGTTGATCTAAATCCTAGTCCGGCCTTGTTGTACACGTCCCTTTGTGATCCAAATAGTAGGTCAAGCCCCTTGGATCCCAAAGTAAACCTTTCCAACATTTGCCTAAGATCTTGGACTTGTCCTTTCAAGAAAGAGTTCTCTTCTTCGAGTTTTTCAACTCGAGTTGAGTTCTCCTCTTGAACTCAACTAGTCGAAGAAGTTAGGGAGACCTCATGTTTAAGGAGTTTAATCTCCTCAACTAAGGTCTTGACCTTGAACTCGGACTTAGCTAACTTTTTAGTTAAATAATTAATTGCATTGTAAAGCGTATCAATTAAAGACCGACTTACCTTGATTGAATCTCTTGAACCGGATATGGATCTGTGGCTTGTCTTGAATTGAAGTTCATCTACGGATCCAGAGTTAGACTCGGTCTCGGACTTGTCGCTTTCTTCGGGTTCAGACTCGTCTTCGGACTCGATCGTCTTGGCCATGAACGCAAGATTGTTGAGCTCATCTTCCTCCTCCGACGACTCCTCTCATGTTGCGTTGAGCGCCTTCTTCTTGAATTGAGATGGTTTGTTCTTTAGTCTTGGGCAATCCGATTTGATGTGGCCCATCTTGTTGCATTCGTAGCATCGATAATTGGAATTTTGCTTGGGTTGCTTGATCGAGTGTTTTCGGCTCTTGACCATCTTCTGAACTAGATTCACTAGTTCAATATCCATCTCATCGTTTACCTATAATTCGTACTCCTCTTCTTCTTCTTCTTCGGGAGGTGGTTTGCTCTTCGCCTTCTTCTTCCGACCTGCAACCAAGGCAATTCCTTTCTCGATCGGGACCACATTAGATTATTTGTGTAATTCAAATTTTGAAAAAAGTTCATCTAACCTAATCTTAGATAAATCTCTAGATATCTTGTAGGCATCAACCATGGATGCCCACAAGGTAGTCTTAAGAAATGCGTTTAACACGTACCTTATTATGTCCCGATTCTTCACCTTTTGTCTGATCGAGTGGAGTACTCCATTCATGATCTCCTGGATCCTTGCGTGTAATTGAGTGGTGGTCTCGTGTTCCTGCATTTTCAAATTAAATAATTTATTTAATAATAAATTATGCTTACATACCTTTGTGTCGGTCGTTCCTTCATATATATAGCTGGATGAGCTTGTTCCATAAGTCCTTCGCGCTTATGAATGGTTTGACCCGGTTGAGCTCCTCCTTGGAAAGACCACATTATAGGATTTGGGTTGCCTTTGCATCGACCTCCACTTGATGTTTCATGGCATTGGTCCACTTGTCGCAATCAAGGAACTCACCGTCGTCATTGGTAGGTAGCGAGAATCTGGTTTGAATCACGATCCCCATCTCTACTTGGGTTTTTAAGTAGCACTCCATCCAACCCTTCCAGTAATGGAAGTCATCTCTGTTGTAAAATGGAGGTTAGGAGGTGCTAAACCCTTCGAGATGGGTCATCTAAACCAAATCTTGCATAAAAACAAAAAGACATGAAAAAAGTTCCAAGACTTCGCCTTGGATTAGTAGTGCGGGAAAAATAGTAAAGAAAATTTAACGAAATGAAAAACAATACGAAAAGAAAAATTAAAATAATGCTAGATTGGTGGTTTCACCAAATCTTAGCGTCCCCGTTCTAATACCAATTGTTGGATCGAAAGCGCGCTAGAGGGGGGGGGGGGTGAATAGCGAGCGTAAAAAAAGGCTTCTTTTCGTTCGATTAAAATCAAAGTAATGCAGGGGAATGTAAAACAATAGAAAATAAATAGACATTTCACTTTTACTTGGTTCGCAATAAAAAGTTGCTACTCCAAAGCCCCGCGATCCTTGACCACGTATGAAGGGGCAATCCACTATAGAGTTTCCTCCTCGTTGGAGGTAGGAGACAACGATTACACAAAAAACCAAAACTCGAGGATGAGGCAACAAGCCTACCTCATCTCGTACGATAAAAGCTCCGAGTACAAAATAAAATAACTAAATGAATCTATCGACGAAGTAGAGTGGAGATCTTTGGCTTCGCATCAGTGTTACGACGGCGTTACGGTGGTGTGGGAGCACTTTAAGAGCAATTTTTGATGACCTAAAGGGGTGACCCCCCTCCCCTTCTTTTATAACTCTCCAACCTCCTGAACGTTGAGTGGATGATCTGATCCAAATGGACACCTCACCCCAAGAAAAGTGGTTCTTATCTTGACCTTATCGAAGTGGCAGTTTGAATAGCAGTCGACTGATGGCTCTCATCAGTTGACTGATGTCAGCAACAGTCGACTACCAGCCTGGTTATTCAACTGCAATAAAGAGTTAGCACAAAACAAACGAAAGATAGTAAATATGATGGTTCCTTATCGTCCGATCTCGACCTAGATCTTCCACTGGAAGTCTTAGTCAGATCGTCGCCTACGATCATTCCCGTACGGAGGACACGACCTTACCATCTCTCTTCGCACTCGTGCTTACCTTCGGTCCTTTTTGGCCAGTCGCTTAGCTTTCGGTCTCCACCTGGGTTCTTCGACTCCCACAAAGTTCTCCCAGTGTCGCCTGACCACCATGGTTTCTCGACTCGAGATTATCTGGGTGTCGCTGACCTTCGGCTTAGCTTAATCATTTCTGCACACTTAATCGAGCATATGAGATAACAATAGACCTTAACTTTGGGCTTTTGCCATAATTAAAACATAGGTTCAATTATCTAGTGTAACTGCACCAACAATATCTAGCGTGTATCATTACACAAAAATGTCAATGTGATGTGAGATGTGAGTTTTGTTCATCCTAAACTAAGGTCTCATGCATTTTTCTAAGGCAACACTATTTGATTCCCTTATATATGGGACTTCAAATTATGTCATATTCCTTAAATCAATTTTATTAATGAATGAATGATGATCATGATATAAGTGATAGCATAAATAAACATGTATCAATAATCATGAAGTCATGGCATATGAATACAATATAAGTATGAAGGTGACATAAAAATTAATCCTAGACATTATCATGACATATTAAATGATTAAAAAGAATTATGATTTCATGACATGGCATATGACAAACAAAATATGGCAAATAAAATATAAAGGTATGATAATACCTAAGTTTTAGTATAGATTGTCATTTGTTATGATTAAGTTCTTTTTACCATATTACTACTTATCCCAAGTGTGCCAAAAATAAAAAATGACACACTATGACCTCTAAACCTTAATTATGACAATTTGATCAATTTTTCATAGTTCTTAAAATATATTGGCACATCCTAAAATCTTTTAGGATATAAATTCTAATCCTATTTCCAAGGTACCCATAACCTTGAAAATGTCTTAAAGTGCCAACTTTGCTATGGTTAGGTTAACTACCCTACCAATTCAAGTTGACACAACCTAACCCATCTAGCGTGAATTGATCCCGCTCTTAGGAACTCATACCTATTGGATCTCCTTGGGTTTACAAGGTATTCACTAGGAATGACCTCCCTTGATATCTTTCTAATGACCCTTCTAGGCTTTGAAATCTTGGTCATTTTGGTCTTGCCTAGGTCAACTCTAGGAGTAATTCCCCTTGTGACCTTCTTAGTGGCTTCCCTAGATTTCTTTGAAACCTTGGCCACTAGGCACACACAATGGTTAGCCTTAGGGATAACTTCCCTAGTAACCTTAGTTTTTTTAGACCTAGAAATGGTTCCATAACTGAATGAAACACTATGATAGGTCTTCTTGGCCTTAGTTTTGTGACTCAAACCTTTCTTGCCCCTAGATGATTCTTATTTTCTAGACCCTAATTTTTGATCATTTTACCCTTGAATTTGATTTTGTATTTTCCTAAGGGTCTTCTCTAATTTCTCAAGCCTTGACCTCAAATCTTGGTTCTCTAATTCTAATTTTCCCAATTTTGATTTTTCATAAATCTTTTGAGAAAAATTCTTCCTAGGCATATGCCTATCCTTCTTAGGATTAATGCCTAAGTGATCTTCTACCTTCCTAATTGCTTCCTTAGTTAGAATTGTTCTAGGGTTATTGTTTCTAGTTTTATCCTTAACCCTAAAATTACAATATTTAGCACCTAAACAATAAAACTTATTATTTCTAGCATGCTCCTTATGATTATGCATAATTGTAAGAGTATTGAAAGCATGTTTTTCATTATGAAATAAGGAAGGTGCATTACTAAATTTTACCTTATGGTTTGCTTTAGAAGCTCCCCCTACATTTGATACTCCTTCTTACCCTTGGTTTGCTTCCTCCCCTTAGGGCATTGACTTTTATAATGCCCCCTTTGATTGCACTTGAAGCAAATTACATGCTCCTTGCTTTTCTTAGTGGGGACATCGGCATCCTTGACCTTTGGCGTCGGTTGAGCCTTCTTGACCTTCTTAGGGAACTAACTCTTATAGTTCCCATATTCCCTACATTCAAAATACATAATATGATTTTTATTATTAATTGAAGTGTTTGAGTTACCTTCCATGATAGGGAAATCTCAAACTTCCTCTTCTTCTCGACCGGAGGTAGATGGTTCCTCTTGAGTTTGCTCTAGTATGGAAATTATCTCCTCCCCTCAATCCTAGAGGTGGAGGCTTCTTCAATTTCTTCCACTTCTTCCTCGAATGTTTAATCCTTCTCAACTTCTGAATCCTCACTTTCTTGTGAGAATGAACTTTCCTCTTCGGTCTCCTTCTCCAATTGAGCCGATGATGGTTCTTCATGGAACTTTGCCAATTTGCTCCATAGCTCCTTGATATCTTTAAATTCACCTATCTTGGACAATAAATTGTTAGGTATTAAATCAACTAAAATATTAATTATCTTGTCATTTATTTTGGATTTTCGGAGTTGGTCTTGGGTCCATCTCTTCTTCTTTAAATATCCTCCTTTTGGACCCCTTGGAATTTCGAATCCATCCATCAAGATGGACCAATCTTCGAAGTTCCTCATCATAACGAATTCTTCAATCCTTGTCTTTCATTGATTGAAGTCTTCTCATCCATGGAATGCGTATAAAACCGGAGTGTTGATATCTCATCTCAATCCCTCGTTGGGCAACTCCATCTTCCTTCTACCCTCTAGTGGTGCTCCCTTAGTTGTTAAACCTTGAAGAGCGACTTTGCTTTGATACCACTTATTGGGGATCGTATGGCCGTTAGAGGGGGGGTGAATAGCATCGCGTTGCTTGACGGAATTCAATCACGTATTTGCTACAATTATTAGTGTACGCAGTGGAATATATAATAGTAGAAACAAATGCACAATAAAATCACACAATACACAACGATATATGTGGTTTGGAACCTTAGGATTCCTACTCCACGGGGCGAGCTTAATGAGCTCTAATGATGCACACACTACTAAAAAAACTCCTTCATGGTGACACACTGGAGGTGGAGAAATCTCATACAAAAGATTACAATAATAATATGAAAGATACAAGCGATTACAAAGATAAAAGGAAATACAAGTAAAGAAAAATACATTACAAGAATGCTTTGAATGCTTGATCTTTGGTTGGTTGTGAAGTACCTTGAAGGTCTGGATTGCAGCAGCAATTTCCCTTCAAATTGCCTCAAGAATCATTTCCAAAAACCTCCCCTTTGAGCTCCTTTTAAAGTTGTAACTCGGGTTAATTTCAGCCTAACAGTCGACTGCTCATACCCATCAATCGACTGCTCTTGTAGCCATTGTCTCACAACGACTTAATCAACGTCGGTATTCCAACCAATGGGTATACTAGCAGTCGACTGCCATTACCAGTAGTCGACTACCAAGCTCGTAGCCAACTGCTTAGTTGACTACTGAGCTTTCTGTACTTGTGACCAAATCCAACAATCGACTGCCCTTCATGGCAATCAACTACTCAAGGGCAGTCGAGGCGCCGCCTTGACTGGGACACTAGTCAAGGTGTCTTGCGTCTGTGGTCGTAGCTCGACGCAGTTGATCGTCAGTCGGTTGGTCATAATCCCAGTTGACTTCTCTATGTCGACTCAGTTGCCAAGTGTCAAAACACTTGACCAGTCGACTAGTACAAACCCCCAATCAACTGATAACCTCAAACATGAGGTTTAACCCCAAGTATGATGCCCTCATACTTGCTAGACCATCCTTAGTCTAGACCTAAGCCTTCTTGCCACCTCCATCAGCCTCCCGCCTATCGGATCACTCCAAGTCATCCATGACTTGTTGACCCATGCACTAGCCTTCAGATACTTCCATCCGCTATTGTCATACTAAGCTGGTCTACACTGCTAAGGCACATTTGGGCTTACGTTGCCAAGACTATCGCTTGGACTTTACGCTGCCAATATCATATCCTTGGACTTCCCAAATGCCAAGTATCCATGATTTGGACTTTCACCGCCAAGATTACACACTTGGACTTGCGTGGCCAAGACTATACCCTTGGACTTTCCATGCCAACTCCATGTTGAACTTTTCAAATGCCAAGACTCATGCTTGGACATTCTATTGTCAAGTACCTAAGACTTGAACTTTACCATTTCCAAGATCCATGCTTGGACTTTCCATGCCAAGTGTCCCACTTGGACTTCTCCATCATATGGTCAACCTCATATCAACCATATAGTCAGCCCATTGTAAAACAATGGTCAACTCATCGTCAAACATCAAAACACTACTCGATTCAAACTCGAGTCTGGTCAATCGTGACCTGGGCCGATTGCATCAATAATAATTAGGAATATGTATGAGGATTCAATGCAAAGAGTGGAAACACTAGGAGGATTAACCGAAGTGTTTACTACGAAGATAGGATTACATCAAGGGTCAACTTTAAGTTTCTATTTTTTTACACTGATCATGGATGAACTCACTAAACACATCCAAGATAGGGTATCATGGTGTATGTTATTTACATATAATATTATTTTGGTAGATGAGACATATGGAGTAAATGCTAAACTTAAATCTTGGAGGAAAGCACTAGAAGCGAAATGTCTTACACTTAATAGAGTAAAGATAAAATATATGAAATATAAATTTAGCAAAGTTAGATACAATGAGACAATTGTTAAGTTAGGAGATAATAAGTTGCTTATAACTGAAAGTTTTAAATATTTAGAATCATTTTTGCAAAAGAATGGAGGGGTTAAGAGAGATATCTTACATAAAATATAAACATGATGGTTGAAATAGAGGAGAGTATTATGTATTCTTTATGATTATAAAGTACCTTTAAAACTTAAAGAAATTGTTTGCAAAATTACAATTAAACTTTCTATGTTATATGGAGCTGAATATTGAGCTATGCTCAAGCACATGAGTAGAAGATGAAAATTATAGAAATAAGGATATTAAGATGGAAGTGTGGACATATGAGGATAGATAAAATAAAAAATGAGAATACTAGAGCAAAAGTTGGAGTTGCACTTGTTGAGAAAAAAATTTTGAAAGATATATTTAAGATGATACGGATTTATACTTAAATGACCGGTAGATACTCCAGTTAAGCGATGTAAAATTATTACAAATATACAAATCAAATGAGAAAGAGAAAGGCCAAAGAAGACTTAATTAGCAACGATAAAATAAGATAAAATTTATTTAAATATAGATGATGATATAATAGGAGATAGAGTTCAATTTCGTATAAGGATTCATATAACAGACCTCATTTAGTGGGATAAGACTTTTTATTGTTGTACTTATTTTTTAAAATTTATTTTAATCAATGAACTTAGCCTAGGTATTATCATAGAACTACATGTACCTATAGATTTAGAAATTCTTTATATCTCACAAACATAGTAGAATTAACTATTTGTATACTTAACCATGTAGATGAATATAAGAAGCTAAGGGGTTGTTTGGCAGCCTTTTCATTTTTTGTTTTCTGGAAAACAGAAAATAATTTTTTTTTATTTTCCAATTTTTTAAAAAATTCTCTCTCAGAAAATGGAAATGGAAAACGTCAATCAAACGTTATTTTCTTATTTTTTCAGAAAATGAAAATAGAAAATGAAAAAAATTTTACAAACCAAATGCTACCTAGGATTCTTCCTTGATTCCAGGTGCTTAACTTTTTGCATCAATATGAGCTAGGGATTACAAAACATAGATCACATAATGTGATCAATCTATCGAAGACTTATGTTTTATGGACATTAAATTGTAAATGTAAAAATTGGACAAGTTCAAAATCTTTTTTAAAATAGTATATTTCAAATTTATTTATTTTGTAAAATTTTTTACTATAAATTAAAATTTTACTATTCTAGGCAATTGGAGTAGATCTGGATGCATTATTTATTTATTAACTTAAACTTTAGAATTTCTATTGGCTTTGACCTATTTTGACCATTTTGGGTGACCGGAACCGTTCTGGGTGCTTGCATAGTGATAAATATTAAAATTAATTATGACAATAAAAGTTATGACTCCATGTGCCTGAAACCATTCTAGGCACTTGGAGCATTTGTCATCCATCAGATTGACTTAGCCAATCAAGCACCCGGATTAGCTTTACAAAATCAGATCGAGACTTCATTTCTAGGTGCTCCAATCAATTTACCTTCCCTCGATTAGTTAATTTTTGGTCCGATTCAATTTGATTTCAACTCAAATTTCCAAGTTTGCCCTATATATATATATAGAGGAAAATCTTCTCCTGCGTGACGAAATTCTCCGCCCATGTCCGCTCCACGCTGACCCCGTGCCTGTTCGCTCCACGCCGCCGTGTCATTCGATCATCGTCGACCGTCGGACCGGGCGCGATCAATGCGCAACTCGCCGGCGGTCCGACGGAGCTCGGATTCCGACCGATTAGCGCACAGAATCCGGTGCAAACTGGCCAGAAACGACCGAATTGCACGGTCGACAGTGGCGCGGCCACTGCCGTCCGTGATCGAGCTAGATTCCGATTGAATTGCGGTCGGAATTCGGCATTGGACAGGCCGACGTCGGCTGCCGGTCCATCCGCCGTCGGGTTCCGACTGCAATTCGATCGGAATCCGACCCGATCGCGGCTGAAATCAGCCGCCCGATTCTGGCGGTCAATTTCAGCCTCGATTTGGCCGGCCGACGGCCGAATCCTGGCCAACCAAGTATACCGGACGGATCGGCGTCGGTTGCCGATCCATCCGACGTCGAATTCCGGCCACGATTTGGTCGGAATCTAGTCCGATCGCAACCGACAGTAATCATGCCACTGTCGACAGCACAATTCGATCGTTTTCGGTCGATTTACGCCGGATTTCGGGCGCTAACCGGTCAGAATCCGAGTCCAGTCGGACCGCCGACGAGTCGCGCGTCGAGCGACTCACGCGTGGCACGGACGAAATAGTCACGTAGGAGAAGATTTCTCATATATATATATATATATATATATATATATATATATATATATATATATATATATATATATATAAGAGAAAAGGGCAGAGGGTTGCCCCTCAAACCTACGTAGTAATCATTTTAGGTTCTGATCGAGGACCTGAGGATTTGATTTATGTCTACTACTTCCATGCTCATCCTTACTTGGGAACTTAAATAGGAGATTCTTTAACAAATCTTATCATCGTGTTGTTGAAATTATTGATTATTATTAATTTAGAAAACTAATTTATTATACTAACTCCGTTAATATAGACTTGTATGATGAGTTCTATTATAATTTAGCCAGAATAGATGATCATATATATACTACTAAATCAAGAGATAAGGACATTATTTTCACTCTTGAGCTTAGACCTTCATCACTACTTTCTTGTGTTTTCCTTGTAGAGTTTTACCTTTTAGTGATCTTACTCCCATATCACTTTAGACACTATATATACCTATTTCTTTGGAGAAGAAAGGACACGGACTGAAAATAACTTATCTATTTGGACTTAACTTTTGCCAAGTCTTTGATTTAGCGAACATTATGTTGTTTGCTAGTCTTTGACTTGATGCATGATTACTAATGCTTGACCTACTTAACTTGGAATGTTTAGTTGATCTAGATACACACTATTGTAAAGATACAATCATTGCTTCATGTTGGCTTTATGATTGAATTGTCACCTACATATTTATTGTTGTGATAACATACTATTACTTGTGTTGGGAAAGATTTTTTCTCTCCTTATTTTGATGTATATTAATGGAGCAGAAAGTGGAGAAAGTTTAAGGTTAAAAATGATTATTTGAAAAAGCAGGGAGAGTTAAAAAATTTCTATTAAAGAGGAGAATGCATTCATTCCTAACTTTAAATAGATTGTCACACATAAAAAAGGAGAAGATTATTAGTGATGAGGCAACCGCAAGATTGAACTTGTGTTTTGATATATGAAATAGAGTTTAAAGTTAGGATGTTTTGTAATTTGACTTGGTACATCAAGTGTGTAGGTGCAAGAAGTTCACAAGTGAAATCCACAAGTGTCGAGAAGACATGAATTTTGACAAGGAGGACAAGTGACTAGGAAAGATCTAGTTGGACCAGGTAGATGAAGTACAAAAGTGCCCAAGAGATAGAGATTTTGGTAAGGTGGTCAGGTGACGATGAAAGACTTGGTGGGATCAAACAAGGTAAGTTCTGGAGGTGCCAAACAATATAAGCTCAGAGATCTTCTATTTCATAAGATAGTGAGAGAATGCCACTAATTTTGTACAAGAGTAGTTCTGAGCTTGGCACAACCCAAACGTAAGTTACGAGTGAAGCAATTGAGTTGCTTCATACTAGAAATATTTGTGTACTAACTTTGTGATGCAGAAACTCATGAACTCAGTTTGGATCAGGTCAACTAGATCAGAACAATCTGAGCACTCTTATTAGATCCAGGTGCTCGGATGTCCAAGTGATCGGAGGGAATCCAGAGAACTAGAGTCATGATCTAGATCAAGTCCATATACAAGAGAATGTGACAAAAGTTTATCTTAGAAATTGTGGATTTGTCGTTCATGGGGTTCTACCATGTTAGAATTTGGATGACTAGAAGGAGGTTTGGTGACCAAAGTTCGGATGGAAATTAGCTTAATTGAATTAGCTTGATGCAATGGGGTTCTGCCACATCAACATCAGGGCATCTGAAAGGCATCAGGGTGACGAGATTCAGATAGGAACTAGATTAATCGGATTGAAGTGATGCAAAGCTCAGGCACCTTGAATAGGTTTATAAAAGGGAACAGAGTCCACAATAGTTATAAATCATATAATCAATAATCAATCATCAAAGTGCTATGTAAAAAGGTCCTCCTAGTGCAGTTATTCTTCTCTTTCAAGTAACCATCTAAGTTTGGTATGTTTAATTATTGTTGCCTTCTTATTTCTAACTCTTACTGTACATTATACTATATATCATTTGTGCAAGAGGTTTCTCCACCTTTAGATCTTCTGGAAAGGAGAAAATTTAGTAGTATTCTTTCAATTGATCCACAGGATAAATTATAGATCGTGGAGTAGAAATCCAAGAGGTAAGTCGAACCATGTTAAATTTACTATGTTTTCTTTCACTGTATTTTTTTACTTTTCAACTGCATTATTTTGCTCCATTGCTTTACTTTGTCTATTTGTTTATTCATTTGCTTGTTTGTGTTTAAATATTTATTATTAGCTCAATTTATAATAATGATATTCACCCTCTTTTATTGTTATTTTAGTCCTATCAGTTCTAAAAAGGATATTATTATCAATCAACAAATGCACCCATGATATTCTTCAAAAATCAAATTACTTGGTAATAAACAAGCTAAGTTTGCTATGGAACAATCTTTGAAACTTACTTCGTTTAATGACGACTTACTCAAAGATCCAACACATTATCAACGTCAAGTAGCAAAATAAATTTACTTGACCATCATAAGAGTAGCTAAAAATCTCATTTTCAATCAACACACTTAGTTAATTCATGAAAGAGACTAGACGACTTAATCTTGATGTAGTTCATAATTAGATACTTAAACGGTTTACTTGAATAAGGTCTACTTTTTCCTTTTGAAAATAATTTAAACTTAATAGGATTTTGTAATGCGGGTTGTATTGAGATTGTTTACGTTGCTATAGGAGATGAATAGTGATTCTCAATTTCTTATTTATTGTTCTCCTCCACAAAGAAATTAGAAATGAAGAGGAAACAAAAACACAACATAAAACAACACAGCCACAACAACTGATTTATGTGGTTCGAAACTGATGTGAGCAAAATATATAGGATTTTAGAAGTAGTTTTAGTACACATCTCATTGCATTTTATACTTGTTTCATGCATATTTTTCCTTGTTTTGCATTCATTTCCTATTTTTCGTTCGGAGATTTACTTTTGTTAATTTATGTATAGGATGATATTTTTGGAGCAAAAATGGAGCAATTTATAGAGCACGGACCTTAAGGAACACGCATTGGCCATGTCCCAAGACATAGGCATGTTTCCTAAGCGAAACGGATCAAAACGAAGGCTCCAGAAATCCACATGGGTGGTCGTGTGAAATCCACATAGGCGGCCGTGTTAAAATTCTAGCTTAATTTTTAGCCTGGTTTTCAACCATTTCAAACCTTGCACATGGCCCGACCATGTGAAATTTACACAGCCATGTGGCGGCGCTGCAAATTCGATGAAATAGGGTTTTCCCAAGAATTTATGGAAAGTCAGAGCTGCCTCTATATATGAAACTTGTCTAAGAAACGGGGGCATGAGGGGAGCGGCCCTAGGGCTCCCAACCCCTAGAGGAGGCCCCGACGGCTAGAACGACAAACAATGTCCTAAAAAGCACCGGAGACTCACAACGGGGAGGAAGAAAGTGGCTAGGAGATCCATTTCGACACTCCGGCATTATGGAGAACAACCAAGACATGCATATTGGTTAGGAGAGAGAGTATCTTCTTTATCTCCTAGTTCTACTTTCATTTTAATGATGTTTTCTAAGTTGTCTTGTGTTTATTCTTCCTTGTTTAGGGAGTAACTTGTGTTTGTGGACATGTTAGTTCAAATAGTCATTTTTCTCCTTTGATTCTATTTGCAGTTTTGCATTGTTGAGATTTATGAAGATTGTGTTTTGATTCTAATTCTACTTTGCGTAGACGATACAAAGGGTGACAATCTTAGTATCAAAAACCTAGGAGAATCAAGGATGAGCCTTGTAGTCATCCTACCTTCCATAATTGTAGAAGATAGAATATGATAGGACATGATATGAAACAAGATCCACCTCTACATAGGAATTGTTAGGACGTCTTGGTACCCAATAACCTATCTTAACAGAAGGGCCAAAGTATGAGAGATTAACTCTAGAAGGGTTGAGGGACCTTAGTGATAGAGGGCTCTCAATGGTATCAACCCCCTGAGCTCTGATGATCCTAAAGGTAAACTTGGTTAGGAATAGGTAACTCTCGATAGAAACAAAAGTTCATCGGGCAATTACATATTGATCCTCCCTCAAGATTATAATTGGAGATCTCAACTCACCTAATTGATAGCATGTTCCATGATACATAAATGAAATCGAAGTCCTAGAATCCTTTTTGAGAACTTTGAATCAACGTTCCCTTCCTCCGAGTGACACCGTACTAGAGTTAGGACTAGCGTCAACCTCGCAACCTATACTCTTAGGATAATAATTCCGAACAACAACATCCACTCGACAGATGGTAATCGAATCTCAATCTCTGTGGGATCGATAATTTTGTATTACTTGACGACACCTGTGCACTTGCGGGCATTGAGCGCGAGCGCACGCTATGAGTCCTAGGCGATTTCCCATTGGAGATTTGAAAGTCGTGCTCGCGTGCATCAAGTTTTTGGCACCATTGTCAGGGACTATTGATTCGATATCGAATCAAAAGTGGATAGTTTAGATCGGACCTAGTTTAGGATTATTTTCCTAGTATTTATTAATTTCTAGTTTAATCTAGTTCTAATTTAGATTTTAGTTTTTCTTTTAGCTTTAGTTATTTTCTAACAGTTTTTTTATTTTAGTTATTTTCTTAGCACCATGTTTCCTTTATTTTGTTGTTCATGTTTTTTTTAGTTTCTTGCCAAGGCACTGTTGTTCTTTCCTTATCTATAATTTCATATATATAATAATGCATACTTTTACTCATGATTATGATCAATTTAATGTTGTGAGTTTTGGTAGTATTTATTGTGAGCATTGTGGTGAAACATAGCATACCATCAATGATTGTCCGGATACATTTGAACCTTCGCAATTTGAATAAGATGTCACCTACGATTACAACCAGTGGACACGAGATGATTCATATACATATTGTCCACCTAAATCCTTAATATTGTCCACCTAAATCCCGACTTGAGAAGATAATGAACAATTTCATTCAAACGTAACAAGTAGCAAACACTGAATTCCAACGGCGGCATTCGCAAACAGAGATGATACTAGAAGAATTAAGGTCATCTGTGAATGACCTTGCTAGCTGATAAAAGAAGCTGGAGATTCAGATAGCACAGATTGCCAACTTGTCTACTAGAACACTGGGCTGATTACAGGGAGTGAAGAAGGACAATCCATTCAATCACCACTAGAAGGAGAACTTAAGAATTATATAGTTGATACTTTAATCAAGGAGTGCATTGTTTCAATTAAAATGCCTCCTAACCTCAAGGACCCAAAAGAGTCTTCCTTAACCCTCACCGAAACTTTAGTTACCAATAACGAAGCCCTTTTAGTGATTTATAATGATAAAATTTCATTCGACATAATATAATCTACTAATCAATCTTTTGGTGAGGATTTCTGTGGTGAGTTACATTATTTACAACATTTGGACACAATAGAATATCATGATCAGATTCCTGATGATTCTTTGAGGCTAAGCATATTAAATCTTGAGCCAAGGAAAGCAGCTAACAAGTATCTTGCCCCTCCACGAGCAAGATTTAAGAGATATAGTAATGGAGAACCAAAAGGCAAGAAGTATAAAGTGAGAAAGTATCTTGCCCCTCCACGAGCCAGATTTAAGAGATATGGTGATGAAGGACTACAAGGCAAGAGGCGTAAAGTGAGCAAATATCTTTCTCCCCCACGAGCAAGATTAAAACACATTAAGAAAGGGAGAAAAAATCTCCTTCAGCCACTAGAGCCAAGATGAAATGTATGTAGGGGATTGATTGGACGCTAGAGGGGGGGTGAATAGCGCGTGCTAGTACCGATGATGAAATTCGATCATTATCGCGTCTACAAATTGTGTTAGCGCAGTGGAATAATAATAATAAAAGAAATAACATGAAACACAATCACAAACACAAGATGTTTAATGTGGTTCGGAACCGAATGGTTCCTACTCCACGGATCGAGCTCTAACGAGCTCTAGCGATGCCAATGCAATCACTAATCACAAATACTCCTTCTCGACACAAGTCGGAGGCGGAGAAATCTCGTACAAAAGATTACAACAATAATCTAAATGGATACAAGCAATTACAATAATGAAATACAATGCAAGTAAAGAAAACTACTTTACAATTGCTCTTTGAATGCTTGATCGCTTGATTGCTTGATATCAACTTGGAGACCCTGATTTGCAGCAGCAAATCGCCCCAAATGCTCTCAAGAAACCATGCCTTTTTCCTCCTTCACGAGCTCCTTATAAAGCTTCAACCTGTGCTAGAAAAAATTGATCAGTCGACTGGTCGGGACCATCAGTCGACTGATGCCACTGTTGTCGTGAGACAACGGCTAGATCCACGCTGGATAAGTCCAACGGATCCATCATCAGTCAACTGATTATGACCATCAGTTGACTGATCAAGCCATCACTCGACTGCTGATCACATCGATCGAGTGAGACTTCATTCTGTGCTCGATTTCTCGAGCACCGATCGGCGATCACCGATCGATCGGTGATCTAGATCAATCGATCGGCCCGCTCGACCAATCGATGCCCCACCTATGGCGATCGGCGCTAGGGCAATTCCCACATGAGGTTTTAGCCCAAGTATGGTTCCCCCATACTTGCTAGACCACCCTTAGCCTAGACCTAAGCCTTCTAGCCACCTCCATCAGCCTCACGTCTCTCGGATCCCTCCAAGTCATCTATGACTTGTTCATCCATCGCGCTATCCTTCAAGTGCTGCCATCGGCTATGTCATGCTAACGGTGTCTACACCGCCAAGGCACATTGGACTTACGCCGCCAAGACTCCGCTTGGACTTTACGCAGCTAACCATTGGACTTATGCTGCCAAGACTTCACCCTTGGACTTTACGCCGCTAATATTAAACCCCTTGGACTTCTCAAATGCCAAGACTCAAGATTGGACTTTCCCTTGTCAACCCATATTGGACTTTCCATGCCAAGACCCATGCTTGGACTTTACTTTGCCAAGACCCATGCTTGGACTTTCCCAAATGCCAAGTGTCTCACTTGGACTTTTCATGCAAAGTACCTAAGACTTAGACTTTCCCATGACAATTACATTGTCATATGTTTTTGTCGAACATCAAAACATCTCTCGAGCCAAGCTCGAGTCCTGGTCAATCGTGACCTGGGCCGATTGCACCAACAATCTTCCCCTTTTTGATGTTTGACAAAAACCAAAAAAACCATTTGAGTTAGACCATCTAACTCAAAAACTCCTTACAAATTATCCCAAATTGGTAATTCCAAACATTATCCAAAACATTCTCTCCAAACATTCTCCCCCTTTTTGACTAACATCAAAAAGGCTTTCTCTCCAAGGAGGTCAATGTCTCATGTCCCAATGAGATCTTACAATCTCTCCCTTGGTCCAACCATACCTAGGATGCCTACCATCTTCCTAGTGATAAGTCTCATATCACTCAAGAGAGGCAATCCTATCCACTCTTCCAATTTCCAAATTGGGTCTCTCAAAATCCCATCAATTTTCCCAATTGATGTCCTTCTCCTCATAACTTCTCCCCTTCAAGAAGAAAAATACATCCATCATCCTAAGATGGATACCTCCCCCTAAAGGCTTACTCCCCCTTGACCATTGCACCAACAATGTCCTTGGAAAGTCCCTAAGCCAATAGGAACTCTAAACCATCAAAAGTAAGGTTAAAAGTCCAAACATGAACTCTCCCCACCTTAAATTTGATACATTATCCTAACACCACTTCTAATCCATATCCAATGGATTTTCACCCTTTATAATGCTTCTCAAAGCATATCCTAGGGTTAGGAGTGGTTAGGGACCTTAACCGCAGCTGAACACGGGCTAAACATACCTTATTTTCTCAAAATCAGTATTGGCAGTCGACTCCGTCAGTTACCAGTCGAATGACACTCACATTAGTCGACTGTCACTCAGGGCAGTCGACTGATAACTGAAATTTCTGAATTTCAGTTATCAGAAATGAATTTTATAAATTCATAAATAATTATACGTAATTCAAAAAATCATAAAATTCAATATGTATAATACCTATGACCAATACAATGGGTGAAAAATATTTGAAAATTATTTTACCCATAAAATACTGAAATTGATACAAAATTCAAAAGTAAAGAAAACTTCTAAGTTTTGGCTCACTTTGTATCAATCTCATCAATGGTGATTGCTATCAAAAGATAGCCTCCACCAAGGTTTTCTAAAATGATTTTAAAATATTTTCAAAACCTTATTTTGGATCATATACCTTGAGCTCAATGTACATGACTTGTACACAAGCTTTCCCAATGATCCACCTTTGAATTAAGATGAGTTTTGGTTCAACTAGATGCAAAAACTATGCACCTTGAACTCAACTCATATCCTAGCATCTCACATGTATCTAGGGTGTATAAATACACATACATGTCAATTTAGATGTGAGATGTGGGTTTTGTTCTCCCTAATCTAGGGTTTCATGTATTTTTCTAAGGCAACCCTACTTGATTCCCTTATAAATGGGACTCCAAGTCATGTCATTGTCCTTAAATCAATTTTAGTCAAATGCATGAATGATTATGGCATTAATGATGATATAAATAAGCATATGCTCATAATCATGATGTCATGACATAATATGAAATCTAAAAACACATGACATCTAATCCTTATTCCTAAACATGATCATGACATATAAATGATACAAATAAATATGATGTCATGGCATATCATATGACAAACCAAGGCATGGAAAATAAGATATAAAGGTATATAATACCTAAATTTTAATATTAATTACAATCTGATATAATTAAGTATATTTTGCCATAATATTACTTTTCTCCCTAGTGTGCCAAAAACCCAAAATGGCACACTATGACCTCTAAACCTAAAATGTGCCAATTTGATCATTTTATCAAACTTCTCAAATAATATTGACACTGTTGGGGATCGATTGGCCGGCTAGAGGGGGGTGAATAGCCCTCGTTCGTTGGATATCGTATTTAACGTTAGCGCAAGCGGAAGCAATAAACTAAGATAAGCAAATAGAAATAAAACAAAGACAATACAAACACGGAGATGTAACGTGGTTCACGACTACGTCGCTAATCCACGGTCTGATTCATCCACGGTGAATCACTCCGCAATCTATCCACTAGATCTCTCCTTTGCACAAAGCTAGGTGGAGGTAACCTCTTTACAACCAAGATCACTCTTCTACAATGGAATGAAGATTAGAGCAAGTAGAAGAGTGGAAAAACGTTTAGGGCACTTTGGGAGTAGTTGGACGTTCAAGCATTAACCCCTCAAAGCCCCAACCCTTTCCTTTTTATAGAGGAAGAGGGTTTCTTCCCGTTGACACAGGAGCAGTCGACTGATGGCACCCATCAGTCGACTGGTCCTGTAGTCGTTGCCCAATAACGGCCGCTTTCCACGTTGGATACCATCCAGCGATCGACATCACCGATCGATGGCACCCATCGGACCGATGTCGATCGATGAGTCCTCCACGAGGTCGACTCCCATTCTGCGCCCATGCACGGTGACATCGATCGACCGCCTGTCCTTGGCGGTCGATTGATCAACCATCGATCGGCCCATGCCCGTGACGGTCAATTGATCGTCACCACATTAGACCAATCGATCAACCATCGACTTAGACGATGGCGCCATGACATAGCGGTGGCATGATGTCGGGAAAACTCATCCGACACTTGGCCAAATGGCCAAGTTTCACCTAAGAGCTACCCTTCCCGGGTTACAATCGCTCACTCTCATCCCTCGGAGTCCCTCGCCTTCGAAGTTCTCTTCGTTCGCGGCCACGTCCCTCGGCAGCATCAGGCGCACGGCTCTGCAATGCTCCTTCGCGTCTCTTGCCTCGAAGTCTACTTCCTCCAGCTTCACTCCAAGCTCCTCGTCCGGCGGTCCCTCGGATGCTCCAAGCGCACGGCTTCCGCAAAGCTATCCTTCACCGACTCAAGGCACGAGTCATGAGATGTGAAACTCGCCATGGCTCCATGTGCGAATTACTAAGTCCGACTTCAAAGCACATATCAAATCAACATATCAAACTAACTTAAACCCTTTGCCATACCATCAAAACCATAGTACGGCAAGAGATTGCCCTAACAATCTCCCCCTTTTTGATGTGTGGCAATCTGTTTAAGTTAGGTAAAAACATTTGATATAAATTTTAAAGGAAAGAAAACATGTAAACATAATCATGATATAGCAACATGCAACTCCCCCTTAATCCATGAAACTCTCTATGTAATTTCTCCCCCTATCATAAATTTCTCCCCCTTTTATAATTAACTTAAACATAATATTTTCTCCCCCTTTGACACCATCAAAAAGATTATTACTAAGTTAAAAACACATGACATCAAGTCTAATAGAAAGAAAATACCATAAGTTGATTTAAAATCGGAATTCAGCCTTTCTTGATTCGATATTGAGCCATCGATTAGTAGTTCGGATACGATCGTCGCACGTGAATTCGGGATTTTGATTTTGGACGAATTTAAATGCATTAAAAAAATTCAGAAAATTCAAAAAATCATGAAATTTGGGGAACACATTTCTTTTAAGTATATTTATCAGTGAAAAATATGTTTTCATGAAAAATCATTATATTTCCACGTATTTGCCAAAAATCCAAAAGCTTTAAAAACTACTAGGTTTTTGATCATAAGAGTATCCATTTTAACACCTAGTCTTGCATCCAATTGTTTCAAAACATGAATACATGTATTTTAAAGTAAGAAATTGTTTTGAAAACATATGAAATATCCAACCATGATCTTTGGGCAATATGTCTATGAATTAAACATAAGTCTTCCCCATGATTGGTCTATTATTGCTATGTTGATACTTTAAATGACCATCTAAATGTCATAGGCATTAGTGGACATTTGTATCATCCTAACATCTCACCCATGCTAAGTTTTCAATCAAGGTAGCCTATAGTGAGTGCGAGATGCATCCTAGGGGGTATTTGTATATACTTAACCAATATATTCATGCAATTCTATCATGGTTAAGTATCAACCTCACAATTAACATGATCATAATGACATATATGAGTTAATTTCACATTATGATCATGAAACTCATGTATTCATCAAATAATAGTCATGCATTAGGTATTATATGATGATAATAAACAAAGTATTACCTAAAGCATGATTCAAAACTATTTCTCATGATAACGTGCCAAATTTCAAAAACATAAATCATGATTGCAAATATACATAGGAATTACATCAATCATCATGATTTAAGCATTATTATCTATTTATGGGTATGTTATCATCACCCAATACTATCTAAAAAAAATGTTGTCCCGTCATCCTAAGTCAACCAAAATATGATATAAGCTAGGTCCATGTGGTTGACTACCCTAGGGTTATTCTAACCCTTAAGGATGGATTTTGGAACCCAAAATAAGTTCTTTCTTATTGGATTCACTAGATATTCCTTGGGGATCCATTTTCTAGCAATTACTTTCTTTTTATCTTGTCCCCTAGCTATTAGGCATTTGTAGGCCTTTTCATTTTTCTTTTCCTTATATCCTATGCCTTTTTTGTTAAAACTTGCTCTTTGGCTCCCAATGATCATATTTAATGTGTTAGAGCCAATTGTGAATTTCTCTAGGGCTTTGGTTAAATAATCTACCTTTTCCCTTAATGCCCTATTTTCCTCTATGCATGCATCATTAACATCCAAAGGCATATAGTCATGTGAGCTTGCATCATCATTTAAGCTAGAAGAAATATTATCATTTAAACATGCATTTTCTAGCTTTTGTTCTAAATCCTTAATTTGATTAAGCATGCTTTTATTTTTCTTTTTCATTCCAAATAAGTCCTTAGTTAAACTAGAAATTATGGAAACTATTTTCTTAGGAGAGGCTTTCGTTACCATAGTTTCCATATCCTCTTCTTCTTCTTCGGATGAGGAGGATGTAGAAGCTCCCCCTTCATTTGATTTCTCCCCACTTGAGCTTGATTCTTCATTTGAGGAGGAGGAGGAGCAATCCGAGTCATGAAGAGCCATTAGTGCTAGGTTGGAGTAGACATGCTCTTCTTCTTCGGATGAGGATGAAGAGGCAAGGTCATCCCATGTCTTGGCTTTGAGTGTCATGGCCTTCCCTCTTCCTTTTGCCTTCTTTTCTTCTTCCTTTTTCTTGCTCCCCTTCTTCTTCCTCTTTTCTTCTTTCTTTTTCTTCTCTTCCTTGCTCTTGTTTAGGAGGGGACAATTATCCCTTATATGTCCCTCTCCTTGGCAATTATAGCATATGACCTTCCCCCTTGGTCTTCTATTCCTATCATGAGATTTATCAAATCTAAGATTCTTAAATGCACGCCTTACCTTCCTTACCATGTAGGCTTCTTCCGTGCTATCCATGGAGGAGGTAGAGGCTTCATCGGATGAGGAGGAGGGGACTTTCATCTTCTTCTTCCCCTTGTTCGCTATCAAAGCTACTTCTCTTGAGGGTTGGATTCTAGGCTCTTCTTGTATTCCTTCTAGCCTAGTTTCATGAAGCTCCATTGTTGAGAAGAATTCCTCCAAGGTGCTTACTTCTAAGTTCTTGGAGATATAAAATGAGTCCACCATGGAGCTCCATCTTGAGGACCGGGGAAAGGCATCTATGGCCTTCATTACCATATCCCGGTTTGATAGCTTCTCACCTACACTTGTTAGCCCAATTAATATTTCTTTAAATCTAGAATGTAGGGAAGTTACCTTTTCTCCCTTTTCAAGCTTAATATTTGATAGTTGGGAGCGGAGGAGATCTCTTCTCGCTAGCTTGGCTTCCGAAGTGCCTTCATGAAGTTCAACCAATCTCTCCCACATCTCTTTGGCACTTGAGCACTCCCCTATTCTATTTACTTCTTGTTGAGGGAGCACATTGTAGAGGTGGTGCTTGGCCTTTGAATTTGCCAAATACTCCTCTCTTTGTCTTTTGCTCCATCTCGATTTCTCCAATGGCTCCCCATCCTCGTTCTTAGGCAACTCGAAACCGTTTTCCATTATTAATAGAATTTCAAAGTCGGTTTCGAAGAATACCTCCATTCGCTTCTTCCACCAAGCGAATTCGCCATCGAACTTCGGTGGATGGATGTTTGAGCTGGCCATTTTGAAAATTGCTTGTTGTGGCGGTTAGTCCTCGACAAGCTTTCCTTGGCTCTGATACCACTTGTTGGGGATCGATTGGCTAGAGGGGGTGAAGGCCCTCGCTCGCTGGATGTCGATTTTGCCTGCCTACAAAATGTTAGCGCAAGATGAAGCAATAAACTAAGACAAGCAAATAGAAATAAAACAAAGACAATACAAACACGGAGATGTAACGTGGTTCACGGCTACGCCGCTAATCTACGGTCCGATTCGTCCACGGTGAATCACTCCGCAATCTATCCACTAGATCTCTCCTTTGCACAAAGCTAGGTGGAGGTAACCTCTTTACAACCAAGATCACTCTTCTACAATGGAATGAAGATTAGAGCAAGTAGAAGAGTGGAAAACGCTTAGGCACTTTGGGAGTAGTTGGACGGGCTTCAAGCATTAACCCCCAAAGCCCCAACCCTTTCCTTTTATAGAGGAAGAGGGTTTCTTCCCGTTGACACGAGGAGCGATCGATGGCACCCATCACCGATCGGCCAGTCGTAGCCGCTGCCCAATAATAACGAGCTTTCCACGTTGGATACCATCCACAGATCGACATCAATCGTGATGGCACCCATCGATCGGCCCGATGTCGATCGATCGAGTCCTCCACGAGGTCGATCCATTCGCGTCTCAGCCGATCGATCAAGCTCATCGATCGACTTCCCATGCCGCCAATGACTAATCAACTTGATTCACCACATTAGACCAATCGATCGAACCATCGACTTAGAGCCGATCGCCATGACATGGCAATGACCGTGTCGGAAACTCATCCGACACTTGGCCAAATGGCCAAGTTTCACCTAAGAGCTACCCTTCCCGGTTACAATCGCCACTCTCATCCTGAGTCCTCGCCGGGTTCTTCGCTCAGCCACGCCCTGGCGATCAGCGACGGCTCGCAATGCTCCTTCGCGTCTCTTGCCTCGAAGTCTACTTCCTCCAGCTTCACTCCAAGCTCCTCGTCCGGCGGTCCCTCGAATGCTCCAAGCGCACGGCTTCCGCAAAGCTATCCTTCACCGACTCAAGGCACGAGTCATGAGATGTGAAACTCGCCATGGCTCCATGTGCGAATTACTAAGTCCTGCACGACTTCAACGCACATATCAAATCAACATATCAAACTAACTTAAACCCTTTGTCATACCATCAAAACCATATTACGGCAAAAGATTGCCCTAACAGACACATTCTAAAATCTTTTAGGATCATAAGATCAAGTCTATTTTCAAGGTATCCATAACCTTGAAAATAACCTACAATGTCACCTTTGCCATGGTTGAGTTAACTACTCATCCAATCAAGGTTGGCATACCCTAAACTCATCTAGCGTGAATCAATCACGCTCTTAGGAACTCAAAATCTATTTGAGCTCCTAGGGTTTACTAGGTATTTCTTAGGGATGACCTCCCTAAATACCTTCCTAATGACCCTCCTAGGCTTGTTAGCCTTGGTCATTGTGGTCTTACCATGGTTAACCTTAGGGATTGCCTCCCTAGTAACCTTCTTAGCGGTCACCCTAGGTTTCCTTGAAACCCTAGCCACTAGGCACTTACCATGGTTACTCTTAGGGATAATTTCCCTAGTAACCTTGGTTTTCCTAGGTTTAGTTCCATAATCAAATGGAACATTGTGATAGGTTTCCTTGGGCTTAGATTTGCCCTTGGATGAATCTAGTTTCCTAGGTCTTGATTTTTGACCATTTGACCCTAGGCATTGATTTTGTATCTTATTTATGGTCTTTTCCAATTTCTCAAGCCTTGACCTCAAAGCTTGATTTTCCATCTCCAATTGCCCAATTTTTGATTTTTGATTAAGTTTTTGGGAATTATCATTTATTCTAGGCATATGCCTAGTTCATTTAGGGTTAAAAACTAGGTGTTCTCCTATTTTCCTAATAGATTCCCTAGGTAAAACTTTTCTAGTGACATTAGTTTCAAATTTCTCCTTATTCCTAAGATTGACTTTCTTAGCTCCTAAGCAAAATTCCGTATTTCTAGCATGCTCTTTATGATAAATAGCAAGACTATTAAAATTATTCCTAGCATGCTTTTGACCATAAGAATTAGAAGGAGCATTACTAAAATATACCTTAGGGTTAGCCTTAACTCCCCCTACATGTGATGATCCATTTTGATTCTTTTTCTCCCCCTTCTTGCATTGACTCCGGTAGTGTCCCGGTTGTTGGCACTTGAAGCAAATGACTTGCTCCTTGCTTTTGATAGTTGGGGGACCGGCATCCTTGACTTTTGGTGCCGGTGGAGCCTTCTTAACTCTTTTCGGACACTTACTCTTGTAGTGTCCGGATTCCCTACACTCAAAGCATATTATATTTATTTTATTATTAATTGACATGCTTGAGTTACCTAGGGTGGTGGTGGAAAGTACCGGAATTGGAGCTTCTTCATCTTGACTAGATGTCGAAGCTTCTTCTTGAAGTTGCTCCGGTGTGGAAGTTCTCTCTTCCCCTTCAATCCTAGAGGTGGATGATTCTTCCACTTCTTCCACCTCTTTTGATCCGGATGTTGATTCCCTATCAACCTCCGAATCCTCAAGCTCTTTAGATGACGATGTGTTTGCTTGAGCTTGAGAGGGTGAACACTTCTCTTCTTCTTGGATTGATGATGAATTTTCATGGAGCTTTGCCACTTGGCTCCACAACTCCTTAGCATCCATATAATCCCCTAACATACACAAAATATCGTTAGGGATCAAATCAAAAATAAACTTTACTACCTTCATGTTTTTCTCAAAGGCTTGGATTTGATCTTCACTCCATTTCTTCTTCTTGAGGAAACCACCCTTTGGTCCTTTTGGATATTCAAATCCATCCATCAAAATAGACCATTCCTCAAAATCTCTCATCATAATAAAATCTTCAATTCTTCTCTTCTAAGAATTGAAACCTTCTCGTCCGTATAGGGTGTAGGGCACCGGTGTGTTGATGTCTCATCCTAATTGTTCTTGGACTTCCATCGTCACCCTCTAGCATGCTCCCTTAGTTGTTAAACTTCAAGAGCGGTCTCACTCTGATACCACTTGTAGGGGATCGATTGGACGCTAGAGGGGGGTGAATAGCGCGTGCTAGTACCGATGATGGAATTCGATCATGATCGCATCTACAAATCGTGTTAGCACAGCAGAATAATATTAATAAAAGAAATAACACGAAACACAATCACAAACACAAGATGTTTAACGTGGTTTGGAACCGAACGGTTCCTACTCCACGGATCGAGCTCTAACGAGCTCTAGCGATGCCAATGCAATCACTAATCACAAATACTCCTTCTCGACACAAGTCGGAGGCGGAGAAACCTCGTACAAAAGATTACAACAATAATCTAAATGGATACAAGCAATTACAATAATGAAATACAATGCAAGTAAAGAAAACTACTTTACAATTTCTCTTTGAATGCTTGATCGTTTGATTGCTTGATATCAACTTGGAGACCCTGATTTGCAGCAGCAAATCGCCCTAAATGCTCTCAAGAAACCATGTCTTTTTCCTCTTTCACGAGCTCCTTATAAAGCTTCAACCTATGCTGAAAAAAAATCGATCAGTCGACTGGTCAGGACCATCAATCGATTGATGTCACTGTTGTCGTGAGACAACGGCTAGATCCACGCTGGATAAGTCCAACGGATCCATCATCAGTCGACTGATTATGACCATCAGTCGACTGATCAAGCCATCACTCGACTGCTGACCGCAGCGGTCGAGTGAGACTCCATTCTGTGCTCGATTTCTCGAGCACCAGTCGACTGATCACAAGATCAGTCGACTGCTCGACCAATCAGTCGACTGCCCACCTATGGCAGTCGACTGCTAGGGCAATTCCCACAGTCAAACCCTAGTTGACTCAGGCCAGTCGACTGCCACATGACACCAGTCGACTGACACACCTCAAACATGAGGTTTTAGCCCAAGTATGGTTCCCCCATACTTGCTAGACCACCCTTAGCCTAGACCTAAGCCTTCTAGCCACCTCCATCAGCCTCACACCTCTCGGATCCCTCCAAGTCATCCATGACTTGTTCATCCATCGCGCTAGCCTTCAGGTGCTTCCATCGGCTATGTCATGCTAATGGTGTCTACACCGCCAAGGTACATTGGACTTACGCCGCCAAGACTCCGCTTGGACTTTACGTCGCCAACCATTGGACTTATGCTGCCAAGACTTCACCCTTGGACTTTACGCCGCCAATATTAAACCCCTTGGACTTCTCAAATGCCAAGACTCAAGTTTGGACTTTCCCTTGTCAACCTATGTTGGACTTTCCATGCCAAGATCCATGCTTGGACTTTACTTTGCCAAGACCCATGCTTGGACTTTCCCAAATGCCAAGTGTCTCACTTGGACTTTCCATGCCAAGTACCTAAGACTTGGACTTTCCCATGACAATTACATTGTCATATGTTTTTGTCGAACATCAAAACATCTCTCGAGCCAAGCTCGAGTCCTGGTCAATCATGACCTGGGCCGATTTCACCAACAATGTAGGGGTACGGTCGAGCTAGAGACCTTAAATAAGCACTTCTTGGGAGGCAACCCAAGTTTAAATCTACATGTTTTTAGTCTTTTTGCATTCATGCATGTTAGTTTAGACTTTAATTTTTATCCCTTGGAATCTTCACAAGTATTTTAGGTTCAGATAGAACTTGCTAGGTAGAAAGGAGATCCCTTATTAGAACCTCAGAAGGAAGCACAGGAGGACGGGTGGATTTCACATGGTCGTGCTCAACCATCAGAAGAGCACACGGTTGGGCATGTGAAAATTCTCGGACCGTGTTGCACTCTGGGAGAAATCCAGAGTCGCACATTGTCGATCGTGTGAATTTCACACGATCGTGCCAAATCCAGAACTTTTTCTAGGTGCCCAATAGGAACCCACCTAGTTCACACCACGAACCTACTCCTGCACCACCTTCTTTTTCTACCTTTGAGTAGGATGCAGGTACATCGACCTATGATTTCTTTGAGCTCTGATCACGCCTCGATGACATTCACACCGAGCAGCAGACACAGGGGCAACGATGGGAGGAGCATAGGACCTATACACAGACGAAGTTTCAGGCCCTCCAAGAGCATTTCCAGTGGGCCGAGGAGTTCTATGGCCACACCCATGATTATTTTCCGGAGGAGGTTACCTACCATCAGGAGGTTCGACAGCACATGCGAGACACATGATCACAGTGGGCCAAGGAGGAGGAGCACAAAGCCGCCGCTGCATCCACCAGTTCCCAGATTGACCACATGTACATGTGGCATCAGCGGTTGAGCACCAGATTCTTCTAGGAGCCCGACATGCCGAGATTGCCAAATTTCCCTCCTCGACTACCACGCTAGTTTATAGTTTCATGTAAGTCGGGGGAGACCCAAAATTTTGATATACTCTTCTACTAGTGTTAGTTTTCTTTGACTTCTAGGTTCAGTTTTAGATTATTTGCAATTATTTGTTCGTGCATATAATGTTTAGAATCCCTTTAGTGCTTAGTTGTTTGTCACTTTAAGATGCCTCAGTAATATTTTCAAAAAATTTCACGATTTGCTTCCATATATACCATAGATAGCTTAACTTCATTTATCTTGTCGTATTTTATTTTTGGTTTCTTTGATGGATGTTCTAAATTTGCACTTGTTAGCTTTTATCTTTCACTTACACTTGACGAATATTTTGAAAGAGAAAATATATTACATACATAGTTATGATTCATCTCAGTAGTCTAATACTTTGGAATTCATAGGTGACTATAGATTTAGCATTTTAGTTACTGAAGATGCTAGGATTGTGTAAGCTCATTTCGAAAAATCAAAATACCATTGAGCTAGAGAGGAACAAAGTTCCTTGAAAAAAAAGAGAAAGAGAAAAAAGAGAAAGAGAAGAAAAAAAGAGAGTTAAAAATAGTTATTGTGGGTGGAAATAGTTTGGTGCCTCTTTGAGACCGAGTTAGGTTACTGGGGAAACACCTACCAATTTTTCTCAATACCGAGAATGTCTTTGAGACTTTATACTAATTCTAGGGAATGCCCCTCGCTTAGGGCAGGTAAGTGCCTAAAAGTTGGAAGTCTTAGGAAAGCTATAAAATGACGACTTAACTCACTGTGGAAGAGTATCCCTTAGAAAAATCCTCTCAGCATATGCATGAAAAGCTAACTTAGTAAACTTTTAGAACATATCTATTTGCTTTGATTGAAAATACCACTTAATAACTTTAGTTAGCATGCTAAGTATGGAACAATACTTTTAAAATTTCATGGCATTGAGGTTTGCTTGAGAACAAGCAAAGATCTAAGTCTGGGAGAATTGTTGTGAGAAAAATATATAGAGTTTTAAGAGTAGTTTTAGTACATATCTCATTACATTTTATACTTGTTTCATACATATTCTTCCTTGTTTTGCATTCATTTCCTATATTCTAGTTTGGAGATCTACTTTTGTTAATTTATGTATAGGATGACATTTTTGGAGCAAAAATGGAGCAATTTATGGAGCACGGACATTAGAGAACACGCACTGACCATGTCCCAAGACATGGGCATGTTTTTGAAGCCAAACGAATCAAAACGGAGGCTCCAGAAATCCACACGGCCAATCGTGTGAAATTTACACGGTCATGTTAAAATTCCAGCTCAATTTTTAACTTAGATTTCAGTCGTTTTTAGCCTTGCACACGACCCAGCCATGTGAAATTCACACGACCATGTGGCGGTGCTGCAAATTCGATGAAATAGAGTTTTACAAGTATTTAAGGAAAGCTGGAGCTACCTCTATATATAGGAAACTTGTCTAAGAAGTGGGGGGCACAAGGGAAGCCACCCTAGGGCTCCCAAACCCTAAAGGAGGCCCCGACAGCTAGAATGACAAATGGTGCCTTAAAAAATAACGGAGACTCACAACGGGGAAAAAGGAAGTATCTAGGAGTTCCATTCTGATGCTCCAACATTGTGGAGAACAACCAAGACACGCATATTGGTTAGAACAGAGAGTACCTTCTTTATCTCCTTGTTCTACTTTCATTGTAATGATGTTTTCTAAGTTGTCTTGTATTTATTCTTCCTTGTTTATGGAGTAGATACTCCAATTCTAGGATTATGTAGTAACTTGTATTTGTGGGCATGTTAATTCAAATAGTCATTTATCTCCTTTAATTCTATTTGCAGTTTTGTGTTGTTGAGATTTATGAAGATTGTGTTTTGATTCTAATTCTACTTTGCGTAGCCAATACAAAGGGTGACAACCTTCGTATCAAAAACCAAGGAGAATCAATGATGAGTCTTGCGGTCATCCTACCTCCCGTAATCGTAGAAGGTAGAATATGATAGGACAGGATATGAAACATGATCCACCTCTACATAGGGATTGTTAGGATGTCTTGGTACTCAATAATCTATCGTAACAGAAGAGCCAAAGTAGGAGAGATTAACTCTAGAAGGGTTGAGGGACCTTGATGACAGAGGGCTCCCAACGGTATCAACCCCCTGAGCTCTGATGATCTGAAAGGTAAATTTGGTTAGGAATAGGTAACTCTCGATAGAAGCAAAAGTTCATCGGGCAATTACATATTGATCCTCCCTCAAGATCATAATTGGAGATCTCAACTCACCTAATTGATAGCATGTTCCACGATACATAAATGAAATCGAAGTCCTAGAATCCTTTTTGAGAACTTTGAATCAACGTTCCCTTCCTCCGAGTGACACCGTATTAGAGTTAGGACTAGCGTCAACCTCGCAACCTATACTCTTAGGATATTAATTCCGAACAACAACATCCACTCGAAAGATGGTAATCGAATCTCAATCTCTGTGGGATCAATAATTTTGTATTACTTGACGACACCTGTGTACTTGCGGGCATTGAGCGCGAGCGCATGCTACGAGTCCCAGGCAATTACATAGTTAGGAATAGGTAACTCCTAGTAGAAGCAAAAGTTCATCGGGCAATTACATAGTGATCCTCCCTCAAGATCATAATTGGAGATCTCAACTCATCTAATTAATAGCATGTTCCACGACGCACAAGTGAAACCGAAGTCCTAGAATCCTTTTTGAGAACTTCAAACCAACCTTCCCTTCCTCCGAGTGACACCATACTAGAGTTAGGACTAGCATCAATCTCATAATCTATACTCTTAGGATATAAATTTCGAACAACAACATCCACTGGATAGACGGTAATCGAATCTCAGTCTCTATGGGATCGATAATCTTTTATTACTTGATGACACCCGTGCACTTGCAGGCATTGAGCGCGAATGCGTGCTACGAGTCCCTGATGATTTTCCGTCGGAGATTTGAGAGTCGTGCTCGCGTGCATCAGAAACCCCCAATTCCTAATCCACGACTTAATCCTAACATAGCTACCAACGTTATGATTTTTCCTTCTTGAACACTTTCTGGAGGTGAAGGAACTTCTTACAACACATGTTTTTCACAAACAAATAACTTGGATTCTCTCTTAAGGTTTGGAAATACAACAATACTATCCTCCAAAACCTTTAAGATCTGACTCCTTCAAACATCCCCGAAGTCCTCTTTTATAAAGATGAATACAAGGTTGATTTATGCCTAACAATCGACTTATCATCACCATCAATCGATTGTTATATTGTAGATCTGAACACTACACCTGCATAGTGACTCTTCTAGCTCAGCTTTGACCAACGTCAATTGATTAATCATTATCAGCAGTCAATTGATGCCTACATAGTTGAGTGTCAAACCTTCTATATTATATTACAGTGAATCAATCAATTGATCTTCTTCATCAGTCGATTTATCGTCATTAGTTGAATTAGAGCAGTCGAGTGTATAACTCTCTATTCACTCTAATAATAACATTAGTCGAGTCTTTCACTCGACTAATGAAGTAGTTCATTGTTATACCCTAGTAGTCGATTGCTAGCACCTAAAACCCCCCATAACTCCCCTCAAACCTCCAAACTTAGGGTTTACAGTTCATCAGTTGATTGTTATTCCATAATAGTCCAGTGATCACGATTAGTTAAGTTGAACAACCGAGTTTCAAACTCTTTATTCGCTCAAACAGAAACATCACTCAATTGTTACTCTATAGTAGTCAACTAATCACAATCAATCAAGTTGAACAACAAAGTTTCAAACTCTCTATTCGCTCAAACAGAAACATCACTCAATTGCTACTCTATAGTAATCAACTAATCACAATCAATCAAGTTGAACAATTGAGTTTCAAACTCTCTGTTCGCTTGAACAGTAGCATTTGTTGATTGCTACTTCATACAGATGATTAATATAACTATTTTAGCATTTTTAATGCTAAAACTTTACTTTACCTAGTATTCAGTTGACTAAAACTTACCAAGACTTCTCTTGTTTAACTTTCAATCATCCTTGATCTGTCAATACTTCACTCATATAGCATCCGGTCAACTTTGACCAGCCATGACTTCACTATTATCAAACATTCGATCCTTATTGACCTTCTTGGAATTTTCGTCTCATGCATAACATTCGATCCTTCCTAATCTATTAGGGCTTCCATCTGCATGCTTAACATTCGATCCGCAGTGACCTATTGGACTTTCATCATTTTCTAAATGTCTGATCCTTTATGATCCACTTGAACTTCTCTTCTTATCTCATGCATGTTGGTGCAATCAACCTTAGGTCAAAGTTGACCAAGCTCAAGTGAGGCTCGAGTTGAGTTTCGATGTTTAATAATATGACAATATGACTATAGAATGGTATGAGACATTCGAAGTCATATGAAGGAGAGTGTTGGTGTGATAGGAAGTTAAGTAGGTCAAGATTGACAGGATACTTGATGAGTGAGAAATCTAAGTGGGTGAGGAAAGATCAGACACTTAGTGGTCGAAAGTCCAATAAGGAGTTGGCAAGTAGAAAATCCAAGTGGGTCAAGGAGAACAAGACACTTAGTGGTCAAAAGTTCAAAGGGAGTTGGCTAATGTGAAGATCAAGTGGGTCAAGGTTGATCGAACACTTGGCATGAAATGGAAAGTTCAAATAAGTCAAGGAGGACTGGATGTTTGGTGATAGAAAGTCCAGATGGGTCAAGATTGACTAGATACTTGGCAAGTGAAAGTATAAACAGGTCAAAGAGGACTGGATGTTTGGTGAAGTGAAGTCCCGGCAGATCAAGACGATTGGATGCTTAGCAAATTGAAGTCTCGACAGGTCAAGGTGACCAAATACTTGGCAAAGTAAAGTCCTGATATGTCAAGGTAATCTGATGTTTGGCAAAGTGAAGTTCTGACAGGTCAGAGTGACCAAATGCTTGGCAAAGAGAGGTTCTTATTGGTCAAGGGTGACCAAATACTGGATGAGAAAGGTCATGGTAAGTTAAGGTTAATCGTATACCATGAGAGTTAGCTTGAAAATAGGCTAAGACTAAGATATTAGTCGACTGGTGTTACTTTTCAAGCATTGTTTAGTTTAGAACTCGACTGTGAATAATAGCAGTCAATTAATACTATTCACCAGTCGACTACTATAGCAGTCGTTTGCTACTGTTCACCAGTCGACTACTACAGTAGTTGAATGTTATAGTAACAATCGACTATGAACATTATTTTTAGCCTATGAATCAAACAAAATATTTCCAACTCAACTAGCCAGTTCGACCGAAGCTCTTCTGTCGACTAGTGATCTATGGTAGTCGGCTAGCGCACTATAGCAAGTCAAAATCCAATGTGGATTAAGTCGTTAAAGAGCAACGAACGATTGACCAGTCGACTGAGGGTAAGATTAGTCAATTGGTAGGTGGAAATCAACCCGATGAGAAGCTTATAAGAAGGGGTTTCGAGATGATTTAAAGGTGTCGATTCTTGGAGACTTTGAAGGAGAGTTGTTGTTGCATTCCAAACCTTCCAAAAGCTTTACAACGCAACCAAACTACAAGCAAGTAAGATTTCATTGTGTAAACTCATTCTTCTCTTATTCTTCTTATTTCGCTTGTATATTTCATGTTTGATTGTTTTTGTTGTAAAAGCACAAGTTGTAAGAGGTTTCTCAACCTCCGAATGATTTCCGAGAAGTGGAAAGTGATAGTGGATCTATCGCTTGGAGCTAGACCATACAGTAGGTGCTGGGGGTTTCGAACCATGCAAAAATCGATTTGTTATGCTTATTTTCTTGTATTGTTTTTGTTTTTGTTTTCTGTTGCACATTAACTTGTTGTAGACTAGCATGTGAATACAATTAAAGATCGAGAGTTGAATCGCTATTCACCTCCCTCTTGCAATGCAAGGTCCTAACAAGTGGTATTAAAGCGAGGTCACTCTTCACCAGACTAATCGCCAAAGGAGCACAAGGCTAGAGGAATAGAAGATCCATCAAGAGCAATGGAGTTTTAAGATGGATTCGGATATGACATCCAAGTACAACCTCCTTATGGACTAGGAGGGTTCGATCAATGGAAGTCAAGGACGGAGATGTTCTTTCAAATGAACATCTAAGAATGGTTTATCTTGATGGAAGGATTTGAAGCTCCTAAGCATAGCAAGGAAAGTCTCCTCAAGAAAAAGAAATGGATCGAGGAGCAAATTCAAAAATCTAAGGTAAATGACAAGGTAATCAAAATCTTAGTTAATTTGATACCTAATGAAATCTTATGTAAGATAGGTAAATATCAAGATGCTAAGGGTTTATGGAGCAAGCTTACTAAGCTCCATAAAGAACCCTCATCGATACAAAGTAAGGATGAGTTTGAGAAAGTAGACTCATCAATTCAAGACCTTAAGGATTCAAAGATTGAAAAGTACTCAACTTTCGAGGTCGAGAAAGATGAAGAGACCTCTATCTCAAGTATTGAGGGGGAGGTTAGATCATCGCATCGGAGCAAGAGGAGCCATCTACATCGTGAGCTGATAAAAAACAAGCCCATGATTCCCCTACTACCAAGGAAGGTAACTCGAGTGCAATACTTAATAATAAAGATCACATAATATACTTTGAGTGTAGGGAAAAAGATCATTACAAGAGTAAATGCCAAAAAAAAATCAAGAAGAAGATTCAACTAACACCAAAGGCAAAGAAGAAGTCAAAGGAGATTAGAACCCTAATATGCAAAGTAAAAGAGCACTAGTATACTTATCATGCAACCAAAAGGGGTACTATCAAAATCAATATCTGAGGGGGAGGCACCCAACCAAGAACAAAGGAAAGAACTCAAGTGTAAGGGGAGCTCCTAAGACAATGCCTAAGGTATCACTTTTTTATAATACAATTTCAATATTTCATGATAAAAAGCATGTTAAGCCTAAGTTTTATCATCTAGATGCTCAATATCATGAAAATAGGCCTAAAGATAATGTTAGAAGTATTACCTCAAAAACTACCCTACCTAAGGGGAACATTATAACTTTTCAAGGTAGACCTAATCTACTTAAGGATAGGAAGGTCGAGAAAAATTTAGGCAATACCTCCAAGAAGAATAGACATATACCTAAGAAGAAAAAGAATCAAGGAAAAATAAAAATCGAGACATTAGAGAAAGAAAATCAAGTCTTGAGGCCAAGAATTGATAAACTAGAAAATACCCTTAAAAAGATGGATAATATATTTAAAGGGTCTAATGGACAAAATCTAAGATCTAGTAGGCAAGAGTCATATAGGGACAAGAAGGGTTTGGGATACAAACCTAAATCCAAGAAAGATATGTCTTCATACCATAGTGTTCTATATAGTTATGAAACTAATCTTAAGTCTAGGAATGTTAAGGTTACAAGAGAGGTCATCCCTAGAGTTGACTTTGATGAGACCATAATGACTAAGGCTTCCAAGAAGTCTAGGAGAGTCATTAAAAAGGTATCAAGGGAGGTTATCCCTAGTGAATACCTAAAAAATATACAGTGATTTACCAAACAGCGCAGTTGAAGTTTGGAATTGCCCAAAAAGCACCCCATACTTTCATATTTACCAAATAGCGCACTTAATTTCCATTTTACCTCTCCCGCCAAAAAAATCTGCACCACTGTGATGCTGAGATTTGAATTCCCAATACCATAATGGTGGTGCAATCCGAGCACCACCACTGTAGTGCTGAAATTTGCAATTCCAGTACCACTGTGATGCTGGGATTAAAATTCCAACACCACAGTGGTGGTGCAATCCCAGCACCACCACTGTGGTGCTGAAAATTGCAATTCCAGCACCACAGTGGTGCTAAAAGTTGCAATTCCAGCACTACTATGGTGCTGGGATTTGAATTCCCAGCACCACAGTGGTGTTGTGATTTGAATTTTCAGCACCACGTTCGGGAATTTCACTATGCTGCAGGTCTGTTTGGTGGGAGGGATAAAATGGGAATTAAATGCGCTATTTGGTAAATATGAAAGTACAGGGCACTTTTTGGGCAATTCCAAACTTCAGCTGTGCTGTTTGGTAAATTGCCGAAAAATATAAGGAGTTCCAATAGATAATGAATTTCTAGGAGTGTGATCCTTTCACGTGTCAAACTAGAATGGAAAGGTAGTTAACCTAACCATAGTAAAGTCAATACTTTAGAGCAGTTTCAAGGTATAGTGGTACTTTGAAAATGAACTTAGAACTTGTATCCTAAAAGATTTAGAATGGGTCAATAAAATTTGAAGGTTAATTTGATTGAAATTAACACGTTAGGTTAGAGTCAATGGTGTGCCAAGATTGAAATTTTAGCACACTCGAGGGAGTGAGTCTGTCATTGTGTCAAATTTGATATTTGATATAATTGTAGCAAATGACGATTATATTAGAAGACTTGGGTATCTTTATACCTTAGTACTTTATATGGTTGTCATGCCTTATGTGTCATACTATATGTCATGACATAATGTATCACATGATTGCAGAAAACATGCCACCTTGATATTTATGTTAATTTATGCCTTGTCATGACATCATGCATCATTTAGGAATAATAGATTCCCTTTTGAAAGCTATGAAATTAATCTATGTCATGAACATATTCATGCATTTATTCACTTAAAATTAAGGAAAATTGACATTATTTGATATCCTAGGTAGGATGATCAAATTAAAAATACCTAGATAAAAATGCATAATCTCTTAACCTAAGGAAGAACCAATCTACATCTTACATAAATCATAGGATGACTTATGTGTATGTATTGAAACATTTTAGACACAAGTGAGATGCTAGGGTAATGAGTTAAGTTCAAGGTGCTTATATCTTGCATCAAAATGAACTCAAACTCTTCAAATGATATGAATAAATCATGAAGAAAGTTAATGTACAAGTCATGTACACTTAGCCCATTGATCATGATTGGAAATAAGGTTTGAAAATATTTTTAAAATCATTTTAAAAAACCTTAGTGAAGTCTATCTATTGATAGAAATCACCATTGATGATTTTGATACAAAGTTAGCATGAAATATTGAAGTTTTCAACGTTGTATCGTTCTTTGAAAAAGATGGGTAATTTCATATAAAACTATTTTTCTACAATAGTATTTGACATAAATAAGTATGCATGAAGTTTCAAGATTGTTTTAAAAATACAGAATTACTTATGTATTTTCAAAACTCGTCTAAAAATTCGATTTTAGGAAATCAGTCATCAGTCAATTGGTTTCAGATACTAGTCAACTGAGACTTGTAGTAGTCGACTGATGGATATATCAGTCGGTTGATAGAGTTGTTTTTAGCTGAATAGGTCTAGTTTAGCTAATTAGAAACAATCCTAGATAAGGGAAAGATTTTCAATGAAAATAAATAGAAGAGTTAATTAGGGTAAGAATCAAAATTTAAAGGGATGTTAAAGTTCAAGGTTAAACTTTTGCTCTCATGTTTGGAGTTTAGATCTCCAATAGGCTTAGGATCTCTCTAAATACATTGTTGGTGCAATGGTTAAGGGGGAGTAAGCCTTTAAGGGGAGATTGTTCATCAAGGTATGATGGTTAATTTGAGAAAGGGGGAGGATGAAGGATTAATAGAGAATGAAGTATAGAGTTTTATAAGAGAGTTATTGATGTATGTCAAAGGGGGAGAATGAAGGATTTAAATTAGGAAATCTTCATTATCCTTTGACATAAGAAGTGACAAGTTGGGTTTATGGGCTAGCCTAACTTAAAGATATTGCTAAATATCAAAAAAGGGAAGATTATTGGTGCAATCAATCTCAGGTCGTTGACCAAGCTCAAGTAAGGTTTGAGTTGAGTTTCGATGTTTGACAATATGAAAATATGACTATAGGATGGTATGAGACATCTGAGGTCATATGAAGGAGAGTGTTAGTGTGATAGCAATTCAAGTAGGTCAAGGTTGAATGGATACTTAACGAGTGAAAAATCCAGGTGAGTCAGGGAAAATCGAACATTTAGTGGTCGGAAGTCCAACAGAAGTTGGCAAGTAGAAAATCTAAGTGGGTCAGGGAGGACCGAACACTTGGTGGTCGGAAGTCCAACATGGAGTTGACAAATATGAAGACCAAGTGGGTTATGATTGACCGGACACTTGTCATGAGATGAAAAGTTTAAACTGTTGGAATGTATACTGAAAGCCTAGCTCTTTTTGTATGAACATTTTATTTTGAAATAAGAATCACATGATCATTGTTTGCACTTTATATATTTATTATATGTGTGCATATTGTCTAATATTTTACATTGTAGATAACATGGTGCTTGGTGTGGCACAGAAGATCATGTTATCAGTCCCTTGTAAAATATAAGTAGAGGCTCACAACCAAGATGGTTTTGGACAAACCATTGGCATGGTTGTAGTGTAGCTTGGTATTGTTTTGTCTTGAACATAGAGTTACACTAGTACACTTAGGTGTATTGAGTAGGACCGACATAGAGGTGATTCAATTTATTGCTGACTACATAATTGAATCGGACCTCGGATATTATGTTGTACATGCTCTTAATCCTGATATAATAACGGGCACATGTACTTAGTATTTATTTCTTTGATTTACCAGAGGGTGAGATTTAGATGGATTAAATCAATATGTCCGGTAAGTTGGGAAATAATATTATTTACATGGTATGTCGTTGATTATAGGAGGAAATCGTGTCCTATATATTAGGTTGATGATGTCCCCTTGAGGAGCTCATAAGGTTCATCATGTAAACCTAGCTGGTTGACTTAGTCAACATGATGATAAGGTTGAGTGGTACTACTCGAGGAATTAGATGTTAATTAATTGATGGTCAGTAAATCAATTAATTGATAGACATTCGATATCTTAAACACGAGGAGATGGATGTACAAATAATATATGGAGTCCATATTGATTTATGGGGTTGGTGAGGTAGTTCAATGATGATCCTCTAGTGGAATGGAACATCATTGATGGATCAAGTTTGTGTGGTTCCGATCCATCGGGTGGCTAAGATCCAACTTCTCCTTATGGTCCCTATCGTAGCCTAATATAATCCTTGTGAAGTCTAGATCCAAGAATGTAAAACAAAACCTAGAACCAACGGTTGGGATTAAATCCCTAGATCCGATGGTTGGGATGAAACCCTAGAACCAACGGTTGGGATTAAATCCCTAGATCCGATGGTTAGGATGAAACCCTAGAATCGACGGTTGGGATTAAATCCCTAGATCCGACGGTTGGGATAAAACCCTAGATCCGACGGTTGGGATGAAACCCTAGATCCGACGGTTGGGATGAAATCCTAGATCCGACGGTTGGGATGAAACCCTAGATCCGATGGTTGGGATAAAACCCTAGATCTGACGGTGGAGATTAAATCCCTAGATCCGACGGTGGAGATTAAAGGAGGCTTAAGCCCAATTCTATAAATAGAGGGCTTAGGCTTGGGCGGCAAGATAATTCAATTGGAGTTAGGGTTTGGCTCTTCTCAAAGTGGGCGGCTAGGGTTTAGAAGCTAGGGCTTGGGTGGCAATCTTCTTCCATCAAGTAGTTGTCGGCGCCCATCTTCTTCCATCAAGACTTGACCGGCGCCCATCCTCTTGGCCACTCTCTTATTCCTTGGCCGGCGGCTCTCCTTCCATTGGTGGTCGGAGTTCACTTCTCCATACTCTCAAAGGTGGCCGGCGGTTCTCCTTCCATTGGTGGCCGGCGCTTCATCCACTTGTTCCTTGGCCGGCGGTTGCATCAAATTCCCTAACTTGGTGGCCGGTTCTAGAAAGGATAGGTATTTGTTGGTTCTTCTCTTTGTTCGCAGCGGACAACGAAGGGAAGAATGCGATCTAGAAGGCTTCTACTCATGGAGGATCTTCGTCCACACGTCGTCCACGAGAAGGATAGGACATACGGTAGAAGATCGTAAGGTATAAAGTTTTACAACTTTATTTTCAGATCTGAGCATGTTCTTTTATGTGTTGATTATACATGTGTGTGTATGTATATATTTTGTATAATCATGGACCCCGAAGACAAACACAAAAACCGACGATCCGTCCATCGTCTCTTCCGCGGCTAACCAACTAGAAGAGTTGTGTTGCTTGAACAACTAGTTTGTTCAAGCGACCACTCAAGTTGTTAGCAGGACGACAAATTGGTTGTGCTAAGGAAACTCATCCCATCCGGATTAATTCTTTCATTAGTGAAAATTTTAATCCGGGGACATGGGAGCCAATGAGCCTCCGAAGCAACTCCCTACAACTGGTATCAGAGCCACGGTTTTCGGTTTTGTGTGTTTAGGATTCGGTTAATTTTTATGCACTTATTCATATATTATATGTGCCGAATAATAGTAGAATATGCGTAGTTTAACTCTTTGGTTGCAGGCATAAGATCCGACTATTATGGTCATATGTGTGTATGTGATTGGATGTGTGTAAATATTTATTATTTGAATCCTCGGGGTTGACGAGGCTAGATTAGTATTTAATTTTTGTAATTAAATACGGCATTGTTTAGCCGCTCATTTTAGTTTACTTTCGATCTAGATTATTTGTACACTCCTTCGTGGAGTATAGGATCGATGGATGTAAATTAAAATAGTTTTATCTCGGCTCGGATCTCTTTGGTGACTTGCGCACGGGAAAAGATGGAGCGGACGAGGTGGCGATACGACGAAATGCATATTGGAGGACAATGCCATAATAGTTGGAAAAATTCTGTTTTTTTCCATATTTATTGCTTATTTGTTTTATATGCATGTTGTGTATGTTTTAAAATTCCTCATTTTCAATTTACTAAGTGGGAGAGGGACATTTTAATTAATTCCCGCGGCCTCCATTACAATTTGACGTGTGATGCAACAAACTTGCGCGTTGGCTTTGAGTGTCTTCCTCCCCATCGGATGGGTTTGTTTGCGGATCACTAGGTCAAATAATGGTTATAGGAAATTATTTAGGAGCGTGTGTACTTCCCCATCGGTAAGGCACATAATCCGAAATAATTCCCTTAGTATCGTGTAATGGTGCACACTTAGATGCAAATAAAAAGTATCCTCCCCATCGGAGTCACTGCTTTTATTTGTAGGGCTAAAGAGGAACCAACTATTAATTTTATTTGTCAAAAAGTAAGGTTGACAAGATAATAAAATTAATGGGTAAAACCTCCTCTTACAAATGTAGAATTCGTATACGTCCACACTATCGTGGCATGCGATATTCTCGGTGTTGTGAGGTGTTGGTTGATTTCGAAATTTTATTGTTTTGAGGAATCAATAATATTTGAAATCTAATATTTTGATCATTGTGATTTTAGGATTTTCAAATGGCTTTCAACCCACTTCTTTGTGATTTTAAAGAAACAAACTTCTTGGACCAAACTACATTGATTGGAAAAGAAACGGATATTGTCTTAAGCTTGCGGAGGAGTACAAATTTGTACTCTTGAGTACATCCTCTAAGCCCAGATGACTCGATGAAAAGGAGAAGAATGTTATAAGAAATGGATAAAAGCGGATGAGATGGCGCGGTGTTACATTTTGGCATCTATGTCAAATGTCTTTGCAACAACATCGACATCGAGCCATAGCCACGACTTATGACATGATGTTCAATCTCAAGGAACTTTTAGGACATCGAGTAGAGGCGGCTAGGCGAGGCGATGAGAAACTTGATGACGACCACCATGATCGAGGGAACACCCGTTAGGGATCATGTTCTCAAGATGATGGCTCATCTTAATGAGATGGAAGTCCTCGGAGCTGAGATCGATGGGGAAACCCAGGTCGATATCATTCTCCAGTCTCTGCCTAGGAGTTTTGAACAGTTCTGCCTCAACTACAACATGAACAAGAGGTTGTATTCGTTGGCGGAGCTTCTGACAGAACTCCAGGCCATAGAGGGGCTTTTTCGTCAAAGTGCTCAAGCCATGGTCGCTCAGAAGGTTTCTTCCTCTAAACCGAAAGGTAAGAAGAAGAAGAAGCAAGGTGGAGCGAAGAAAGTGGCAATGGGACCTCAGGCAGGAGTGAAGAAGCCGAAAGGCAAGTGCTTCACTTGCAAGCAGACTGGACATTGGAAGGCGGACTGTCCTCGCCGAAAGAATAAAGGTATATCTTCTTATTTAGTTGTTGAAACATGTTTAGCGGTGTTATCTACCAATGCATGGTGTGTAGATACAGGAGCCACTGATCATGTCTGCAATACTTTGCAGGGGTTCCAGGAAACCCGACGACTAGCTGAGGGAGAGATTACCGTCTTCATGGGCAATGCTTCAAAGGTGGCGGCTATTGCAGTGGGAGACGTTTATTTATCTTTTGATAGGAATAAAGTTTTGGTTTTGAGAAATTGTCTTTATGTACCTACTTTTAGAAAGAATTTAATTTCAGTTTCTAAATTGTTTATGGATGGATATTCTGTTTCTTTTAATGATAAAGTGGTTATAAAAAGGAATAGGGAGATTATCTGTTCTGGTACATTGGTTGGCAATTTATATACTCTTGAACCGAAAACTCTCACGATGCATATAGAAATCAATAACTCATCTTCTAAGTCTAATAAGAGAAAAGAACCTTCGCAAATGAACCAAACATATCTTTGGCATCTAAGGCTTGGTCATATTAACCTAAGCAGAATTCAAAAGTTGATAGCTGATGGACCTTTGGGTTCATTAGTGGTGGAGGATCTCCCAACCTGCGAATCTTGCTTGGAAGGTAAAATGACCAAGAGGCCTTTCAAGGCCAAGGGGTATAGAGCCAAAGATGTGTTAGAATTGGTTCATTCTGATTTGTGCGGTCCTATGTCTATCTAGGCAAGAGGTGGTTTTGAATATTTCGTCTCTTTTATAGACGATTATTCAAGATATGGATACATTTACTTGATGCGCCGCAAGTCTGAATGCTTTGATAGGTTCAAAGAATTCAAGGCTGATGTGGAGAACCGTCAAGGTAAAAGTATCAAGACATTACGATCTGATCGTGGTGGCGAGTACCTCTTGGGAGAGTTTAGGAATTACTTATCAGAGGCTGGGATTCAATCCCAATTGTATGCACCTGGCACACCCTAGCAGAATGGTGTAGCGGAGCGAAGGAATAGGACTCTTATGGAGATGGTCAGATCGATGATGAGTTATTCTGAGTTACTGATTAGATTACGGGGTTTACTCGAAAGCAGAGACACATTCTGAACTTGGTTCCATCTAAGTCAGTACCCTCTACTCCCACAGAGTTGTGGACTGGGCGAAAGCCTAGTCTAAGACATATTCGGATTTGGGGTAGTCCAGCACATGTGCTGAAGGGAGATGCTGGTAAGTTGGAATCTCGTACAGAAGTACGCTTATTTGTTGGCTACCCTAAGGGAACGAAGGGTGGTTTATTCTATAGTCCTAGAGATCAGAAGGTGATCGTGAGTACTAATGCCAGATTTCTAGAGGAGGACTATGTGATGAACCACAAGCCCACGAGTAGGATTGTTCTTGAGGAGTTGACAGGGGAAGTCCCGACTTCAGTACCACCGGTACAAGAGGAGACACCACAAGTCACTGCACCGCGTGTGACAGAGCATACACAGGAGGCACCTCGTTGTAGTGGGAGGGTTGTTAGACAACCCGAGAGATTCATGTTTTTGGGAGAGTCTTCGGACTTAGTCCTTGGTGAACATGAACCTGATCCCTGGACATATGATGAGGCACTCCAAGATAAAGATGCAGTATCTTGGCAAAAAGCGATGAATTCAGAGATAGAATCTATGGATTCTAATCAAGTCTGGGAGCTTGTAGAGCCACCCAATGGTGTAAAAGCCATTGGATGCAAGTGGATCTACAAGAGAAAGAGAGGAGTAGATGGGAAGGTTGAGACCTTCAAAGCTAGGCTTGTTGCGAAAGGGTATACTCAGAAAGAGGGTATCGATTATGAGGAGACCTTTTCGCCGGTAGCTATGCTTAAGTCTATCCGGATTCTCTTATCTATAGCTGCTCATGTGGATTATGAGATTTGGCAGATGGATGTTAAGACAGCTTTCCTTAACGGAAGTCTTGAGGAGAACATCTATATGCGGCAACCAGAGGGATTCATTGCTAAAGGCAAAGAGCATCTTGTATGTAAGCTTAATCGGTCCATTTATGGATTGAAGCAAGCTTCTAGATCTTGGAACATCCGCTTTGATGAGGTAATCCAGTCATATGGATTTATTCAAAGTCCGGATGAGCCTTGTGTATACAAGAGATGTGACGGAAACGTAGTGGTGTTTCTTGTACTATACGTAGATGACATTTTGTTAGTTGACAACAATATCAAAGTGTTATCAGACTTAAGGGTATGGTTGTCCAAACAGTTTAATATGAAGGACTTGGGAGAAGTGGGACACATCCTTGGGATCAAAGTTATAAGGGATCGCAAGAAAAGGATGTTGTGCTTATCTCAAGCTTCATACATTGACACTATCCTTGCTTGTTTTAGCATGCAGAACTCCAAGAAAGGTTTTCTACCTTTTAGGCATAGAGTTCCTTTATCTAAAGAGATGTGTCCCAAAACATCAAAGGAGATAGAGGACATGAAGGCGGTTCCTTATGCTTCGGCAGTAGGAAGCCTTATGTATGCAATGCTATGTACGAGATCGGATATCTGCTTTGTCGTGGGCATGGTTAGCATATATTGAAGTACCTGAGAAGGACTAGGGATTATATGCTGGTTTACCGGGCAGATCAATTGATCCCTGTGGGTTACACGGATTCGGATTTCTAATCAGATAGGGACAAGAGTAAGTCTACCTCAGGGTTTGTGTTTACTTTTGGAGGTGGAGCCATAGTATGGAGGAGTGTCAAGCAGAAATGCGTGGCGGACTCTACCATGGAAGTTGAGTATGTGGCAGCCTCTGAGGCAACCAAGGAAGTTGTATGGCTCAGGAACTTCTTGATGGACTTGGATGTGATTCCTGGTTTGCCCAGAACTATCACAATTTATTGTGATAATAGTGGTGCAGTTGCAAACTCGAAGGAACCACGAGCCCATAAGGCGAGTAAACACATAGAGCGCAAGTACCACCTTATACGAGAGATCGTAAAGCGAGGAGAAGTTGTTGTCGCCAAGATTGCATCAGAGGATAACCTGGCGGATCCATTCACTAAGGCCCTTCCAGCGAAAGCGTTTGATAGGCATGTGGAGGACATGGGGATCAGATGTATGGCAGAGAGATGACGACATAGTCTTTTAGTATAAGTGGGAGATTGTTGGAATGTATACTGAAAGCCTAGCTCTTTTTGTATGAACATTTTATTTTGAAATAAGAATCACATGATCATTGTTTGCACTTTATATATTTATTATATGTGTGCATATTGTCTAATATTTTACATTGTAGATAACATGGTGCTTGGTGTGGCACAGAAGATCATGTTATCAGTCCCTTGTAAAATATAAGTAGAGGCTCACAACCAAGATGGTTTTGGACAAACCATTGGCATGGTTGTAGTGTAGCTTGGTATTGTTTTGTCTTGAACATAGAGTTACACTAGTACACTTAGGTGTATTGAGTAGGACCGACATAGAGGTGATTCAATTTATTGCTGACTACATAATTGAATCGGACCTCGGATATTATGTTGTACATGCTCTTAATCCCGATATAATAACGGGCACATGTACTTAGTATTTATTTCTTTGATTTACCAGAGGGTGAGATTTAGATGGATTAAATCAATATGTCCGGTAAGTTGGGAAATAATATTATTTACATGGTGTGTCGTTGATTATAGGAGGAAACCGTGTCCTATATATTAGGTTGATGATGTCCCCTTGAGGAGCTCATAAGGTTCATCATGTAAACCTAGCTGGTTGACTTAGTCAACATGATGATAAGGTTGAGTGGTACTACTCGAGGAATTAGATGTTAATTAATTGATGGTCAGTAAATCAATTAATTGACGGACATTCGATATCTTAAACACGGGGAGATGGATGTACAAATAATATATGGAGCCCATATTGATTTATGGGGTTGGTGAGGTAGTTCAATGATGATCCTCTAGTGGAATGGAACATCATTGATGGATCAAGTTTGTGTGGTTCCGATCCATCGGGTGGCCAAGATCCAACTCCTCCTTATGGTCCCTATCGTAGCCTAATATAATCCTTGTGAAGTCTAGATCCAAGAATGTAAAACAAAACCTAGAACCAACGGTTGGGATTAAATCCCTAGATCCAATGGTTGGGATGAAACCCTAAAACCAATGGTTGGGATTAAATCCCTAGATCCGATGGTTAGGATGAAACCCTAGAATCGACGGTTGGGATTAAATCCCTAGATCCGACGGTTGGGATGAAACCCTAGATTCAACGGTTGGGATGAAATCCTAGATCCGACGGTTGGGATGAAACCCTAGATTCGACGGTTGGGATAAAACCCTAGATCCGACGGTGGAGATTAAATCCCTAGATCCAACGGTGGAGATTAAAGGAGGCTTAAGCCCAATTCTATAAATAGAGGGCTTAGGCTTGGGTGGCAAGATAATTCAATTGGAGTTAGGGTTTGGCTCTTCTCAAAGTGGGCGACTAGGGTTTGGAAGCTAGGGCTTGGGCGGCAATCTTCTTCCATCAAGTAGTTGTCGGCGCCCATCTTCTTCCATCAAGACTTGACCGACGCCCATCCTCTTGGCCACTCTCTTATTCCTTGGCCGGCGGCTCTCCTTCCATTGGTGGCCGGAGTTCACTTCTCCATACTCTCAAAGGTGGCCGGCGGTTCTCCTTCCATTGGTGGTCGGCGCTTCATCCACTTGTTCCTTGGCCGGCGGTTGCATCAAATTCCCTAACTTGGTGGCCGGTTCTAGAAAGGATAGGTATTTGTTGGTTCTTCTCTTTGTTCGCAGCGGACAAGGAAGGGAAGAACGCGATCTAGAAGGCTTCTACTCGTGGAGGATCTTCGTCCACACGTCATCCACGAGAAGGATAGGACATACGGTAGAAGATCGTAAGGTATAAAGTTTTACAACTTTATTTTCAGATCTGAGCATGTTCTTTTATGTGTTGATTATACATGTGTGCGTATGTATATATTTTGTATAATCATGGACCCCGAAGACAAACACAAAAACCGGTGATCCGTCCGTCGTCTCTTCCGCGGCTAACCAACTAGAAGAGTTATGCTGCTTGAACAACTAGTTTGTTCAAGCGACCACTCAAGTTGTTAGCAGGACGACGAATTGGTTGTGCTAAGGAAACTCATCCCATCCAGATTAATTCTTTCATTAGTGAAAATTTTAATCCGGGGACATGGGAGCCAATGAGCCTCCGAAGCAACTCCCTACATAAACATGTTAAGGAGGACCAGATGTTTGGTGATGGGAAATCTAGGTGGGTCAAGGTTGACCGGACACTTGGCAAGTGGAAAGTCTAAACAGATCAAGGAGGATCGGATGTTTGGTGAAGTGAAGTCCCGGCAGGTTAAGGCGATCGGATGCCTGACAAAGTGAAGTCCCAATAGATCAAGGTGACCGGATGCTTGGAAAAGTAAAATCCCGGTAGGTCAAGGTGATAGGTGTTGGTGCAATCGGCCCAGGTCACGATTGACCAGACTCGAGTTTGACTCGAGTGATGTTTTGATATTTGACAAAGTGGTTTAACATAGTATGTTTGACATTGATGTTTGACATTGATGTCGGTTAATGTTTTGGGGAGATTGTTTATACAATTAACCCAGGTTATAATTGACCAGACTCGAGTTTGACTCGAGGGAGACTTTGATGGTTGACTAGGGTTGACCATGTGATTATGGGAAAGTCCAAGCATGGATCTTGGCAAGGTAAAGTCCAAGTCATGGGTACTTGGCATGGAAAGTCCAAGTGGGACACTTGGCAATTTGGGAAAGTCCAAGTCTTGAGTATTTGGCACAAGAGAAGTCCAAGCATGGGTCTTGGCATGGAAAGTCCAACATGAGTTGGCAAGGGAAAGTCCAAGCTTGAGTCTTGGCATTTGAGAAGTCCAAGGGGTTTGATATTGGCGGCGTAAAGTCCAAGGGTGGAGTCTTGGCAGCATAAGTCCAATAGTTGACGGCGTAAAGTCCAAGCGGAGTCTTGGCGGCGTAAGTCCAATGTGTCTTGGCGGTGTAGACACCGTTAGCATGACATAGCCGATGGAAGCACCTGAAGTCTAGCGCGATGGATGAACAAGTCATGGATGACTTGGAGGGATCCGAGAGGCGTGAGGCTAATGGAGGTGACTAGAAGGCTTAGGTCTAGGCTAAGGGTGGTCTAGCAAGTATGGGGGCACCATACTTGGGTTAAAACCTCATGTTTGAGGTTGGCATTATGGTCGGTTCGACTGCCGTGAGTTGACTTGAGTTCGACTGCCGGTTTAGAGCTAAAAATTGCTCTGGCGATCATTTGCTCATTGGAAGCGATCCACGATGTCGACGGATGATCACGCCGAAGACATGATCGATTGCTAGTTGGTAGTGAGCACAAAATGCTCGGTAGCCGTAGGCCGATTACGCTGTGATCGGAATGTTAGCGATCAGCTGCCAAGAGATCCGTTGGAGTTTTTTCAGCATGGATCGACCCGTTGTCTCACGACAACAGTGGCATCAGTCGACTAATGACTTATGACAGTCGACTGATGACTTATGATAGTCGACTGATCGACGGAAATCCAGCCCGATGCAGGTTAAAAGCAGTTGTTCGTGGAGGGTTTCAAGCAAGTGTTTTCTTGGGCGATTTGAAGGGGAATAGTTGGTGCTCTTCCAATCCTTCAAGGCTAGTCCAAGGCAACCAAAAGCAAGCAATCTAAAGGCATTTGTAAAGTGATTTCTTTACTTGTATTGCATTGTATTTCATTGTAATTGCTTGTTGTACTTAGTTTATTATTGTAAACTCTTGTACGAGGTTTCTCCACCTCCGACTTGTGTCGAGAAGGAGTATTTGTGATTAGTGAGTGCATGTGCATCACTAGAGCTCTTTAGAGCTCGATTCGTGGAGTAGGAACCGTTCGGTTCCGAACCACGTTATATCCTTGCGTTTGTGTGTTTGTATTTTCGTTATTGCTTTATTATCTTTGTTTCCGCTGCGCTAACAAAAATTGTAGACAAGCACGCGAACGATTTCCATCTACGTACGAGCACGCGCTATTCACCCCCCCCCCCCCTCTAGCGGTCAACGATCCCTAACAATTAGTATCAGAGCAAGGCCGCTCTTGAAGTTTAACAACTAAGGGAGCATGCTAGAGGGTAAAGATGGAAGTCCAAGAACAAATAGGATGGGATATCAACACGTCGGTCCCATATGCTTTCTATGGACGAGAAGGCTTTAATTCTTGGAAGAGAAGAATTGAAGCTTTTTTTATGATGAAGGATTTTAAGGAATGGTCCATATTAATGGAAGGATTCGAATATCCAAAAGGACCAAAGGGTGGCTTCCTCAAGAAGAAGAAATGGAGTGAAGATCAACTCCAAAGATTTGAGAAAAATAAGAAGGTAATTAATTTCATTTTTGATTTAATTCCTAATGACTTCTTGTGTAGCCTAGGTGAGTGCATGGATGCCAAGGAGCTATGGAGCGATTTGGCCAAGCTTCATGAAAATTCATCATCAATCCAAGAAGAGGAAGAAGAAGAGGAGTGCTCACCCTCTCAAGCTCAAGCAAGTACATCATCATCTAAAGAGCTTGAGGATTCAGAGGTTGATAGGGAATCAACATCCAAATCAGAAAAGGTGGAAGAAGTGGAAGAAGCATCCACTTCTAGGATTGAGGAGGAGAGACCATCCTCAACACCGGAGCAATACCAAAAAGAAGCTTCGACATCCGGTCAAGATGAAGAAGCCCAAAATCCAATTCCAGTCTCCATTAACCTAGGTAACTCAAATACTCTAATTTCAAATAAAATCCATATAATGTGTTTTGAGTGTAGGGAGTATGGGCACTAGAAGAGCAAGTTCCCAAAGAAGGTTAAGAAGACTCCTCCGGCACCTAAAAGTCAAGAAAAATCAAAGGAAATCGGTCCCCCAACCATCAAAAATAAGGATCAAGTAGTATGCTTCAAGTGCCATCAAAAGGGGCACTATAGAAGCCAATGCCCTAGGGGGAGCAAAAAGACCCAAGAAGAAGCATCACAAGTAGGGGGAGCTAAGGCTAACCCTAAGGTATATTTTAGTAATGCATCTTCTAGTTTAAATGTCAAAAAGCATGCTAGAAATTTTAATTCTCTTGCAATTTATCATAAAGAGCATGCTAGGAATAGGGACTTTTGTTTAGGAGCTGAGAAAGTCAACCTTAGGAAGAAGGAGAAATTTGGGACTAATGTCCCTAGAAATATTTTACCTAAGGACAACCTTAGGTCAAACAATTCTAGACAAATCCTACCTAGGGAAACCATTAGAAAGGTACAAGAGCATCTAGGTCTCAACCCTAAATGGACTAGGCATATGCCTAAGAAAAATAATGCCCAAAGATTAGATCAAAATTCAAAAATTGAGCAATTAGAATTAGAAAACCAAGCCTTGAGGTCAAGGCTTGAGAAACTTAAAAAGACATTAAATAGGATACAAAATCAATTTCAAGGGTCTAATGGTCAAAGTCAAGGGTCAAAACCTCAAAGTCAACATCTAGGACCCAAGAAACAAAAGTCAACCAAGGGCAAGAATGGTTTGGGTCACAAACCTAAGCCTAAGGTGGCTTATCATAGTGTTCCATTAGATTATGGAACACTAACTAGGTCTAGGAAGACCAAGGTTACTAGGGAAGTTATCCCTAAGAGTAACCATGATAAGTGTCTAGTGGCTAGGGTATCTAGGAAACCTAGGGTGGCCACTAAGAAGGTTATTAGGGAGGCAATCCCTAAGGTTAACCATGACAAGACCATAATGACCAAGGCTTCTAAGCCTAGGAGGGTCATTAGAAGGGTATCTAGGGAGGTCATCCCTAATGAATACCTAGTAAACCCTAGGAGCTCAAATAGGTTTTGGGTTCCTAAGAGCGTGATTGATTCACGCTAGATGGGTTTAGGGTGTGTCAACCTTGATTGGGTGGGTAGTTAACTCAACCATGATAAAGGTGGCACTTTAGGATTATTTTCAAGGTTATGGATACCTTGGAAATAGATTTTGATTATAATCCTAAAAGATTTTAAGATGTGCCAATGTATTTTTGGGATTATGAAAAATAAATTGAATTGACACAATTTAGGATTAGAGGTCTTAGTGTGCCATTTTGGATTTTTGGCACACATGAGAGATTAGTAGCATTATGGCAAAATATACCTAATCATAACAAATGACAACTAATTTTAAAATTTAGGTATTCATATACCTATACCTTTTATTTGTCATACCTTGATTGTCATATGTCATGTCATGACATCATGTTTATTTTTTCCTCATTTATATGTCATGATCATGTTTTAGGATTAAGAATTAATATCATGTGTTTTTAGATTTCATATTATGCCATAACATCATGATTATGAGCATATGCTTATTTATATCATCATTAATGTCATAATCATTCATGCATTTGATTAAAATTGAGTTAAGGACAAATGACATGACTTGGAGTCCCATTTATAAGGGAATCAAGTAGGGTTGCCTTAGAAAATGCATGAGACCCTAGATTAAATGAACCAAAACCCACATCTCACATTAAATTGACATGTATATGTATTTTATACACCCTAGATACATGTGAGATGCTAGGATATGAGTTGAGTTCAAGGTGTATAGTTTTTGCATCTAGATGAACTAAAACTCATCTTATTTCAATTGTGGATCATTTGGAAAACTTGTGTACAAGTCATATACATAGAGGCCAAGGAATATGATTCAAAATAAGGTTTCAAAAACATTTTAAAATAAATTTAGAAAACCTTGATGAAGCCTATATTTTGATAGCAATCACCATTGATGAGGTCGATACAAAGTGAGCTAAAACATTGAAGTTTTTCTTCACTTTTGGATTTTGTATCAATTTTGATATTTTATGGGTAAAATAATTTTCAAATATTTTTCACCCATTGTATTGACTATAAGTAATATACATATCAAATTTCGTAATTTTTCGATATACGTAGAATTACTTATGATTTTCTGAAATTCAACTCTGATAACTGAAATTTTCTGAAATTTTAGTTATCAGTCGACTGCCCTTGGTGGCAGTCGACTGATGTGAGTGGCAGTCGATTGATTACTGTAAGTAGTCGATTGTCAAGCTAATTTCGGATAAAACAATGTTGTTTAGCCCATTTTCAGCCATAGTAAAGGTCTCTAACCACTCATAACCCTAGGATATGCTTTGGGAAGCATTATAAAGGGTGAAAATCCATTGGATATGGATTTGGAGAGGTGTTAGGTCAAAGTATCAAATTTAAGGGTGGAAGAGTTCATGTTTGAACTTTGAACCTTAATTTTGATGGTTTAGAGTTCCTATTGGCTTAGGGACTTCCCAAGGACATTGTTGGTGCAATGGTCAAGGGGGAGCAAACCTTTAGGGGGAGTTATCCATCATGGGATGATAGATGTGCTTTTCTTCTTGAAGGGGAGAATGTTATCAATTGGAAAAATTGATGGGATTTTGAGAAACCCAATTTGGAAATTGAGAGAGAGTATAGGATTGCCTCTCTTGAGTGATATGAGACTTATCACTAGGAAAATGGTAGGCATCCTAGGTATTTTTGGATCAAGGGGGAGATTGTAAGATCTCATTGGGACATGAGACATTGACCTCCTTGGAGAGAAGACCTTTTTGATGTATGTCAAAAAGGGGGAGAAAGTTAAATTACCAATTTGGAAAATTAGTAAGGGAATTTAAGTTAGGGGCCTAACTCAAGGTTTGTTTTGTCAAACATCAAAAAGGGGGAGCTTGTTGGTGCAATCGGCCCAGGTCACGATTGACCAGACTCGAGTTTGACTCGAGTGATATTTTGATGTTTGACAAAGTGGTTTGACATAGTATGTTTGACATTGATGTTTGACATTGATGTCGGTTAATATTTTGGGGAGATTGTTTATACAATTAACCCAGGTTATAATTGACCAGACTCGAGTTTGACTCGAGGGAGACTTTGATGGTTGACTAGGGTGGACCATGTGATTATGGGAAAGTCCAAGCATGGGTCTTGGCAAGGTAAAGTCCAAGTCATGGGTACTTGGCATGGAAAGTCCAAGTGGGACACTTGGCAATTTGGGAAAGTCCAAATCTTGAGTACTTGGCACAAGAGAAGTCCAAGCATGGGTCTTAGCATGGAAAGTCCAACATGGGTTGGCAAGGGAAAGTTCAAGCTTGAGTCTTGACATTTGAGAAGTCCAAGGGGTTTGATATTGGCGGCGTAAAGTCCAAGGGTGGAGTCTTGGCAGCATAAGTCCAATGGTTGGTGGCGTAAAGTTCAAGCGGAGTCTTGGCGGTGTAAGTCCAATGTGCCTTGGCGATGTAGACACTGTTAGCATGACATAGCCGATGGAAGCATCTGAAGGCTAGCGCGATGGATGAACAAGTCATGGATGACTTGGAGGGATCCGAGAGGCGTGAGGCTGATGGAGGTGGCTAGAAGGCTTAGGTCTAGGCTAAGGGTGGTCTAGCAAGTCTGGGGGCACCATACTTGGGTTAAAACCTCATGTTTGAGGTTGGCAGTCGACTGACATTATGGCCGGTTCGACTGCCGTGAGTCGACTTGAGTTCGACTGCCGGTTTAGAGCTGAAAATTGCTCTGGCAGTCGACTGCTCATTGGAGCAGTCGACTGATGTCGACAGCAGTCGACTGCCAAGGGACGACAGTCGACTGCTAGTTCAGCCGCGAGCACAGAATGCTCCGTAGCCGACTGGGCAGTCGACTACGCGGCTGGCAGTCGACTGCCAATGTTGGCAGTCGACTGCCAAGAGATCCGTTGGAGTTTTTTCAGCGTGGATCGACCCATTGTCTCACGACAACAGTGACATCACCGATCGGGTGACTTATAGAATGACCGATCGATCGACAAATCCACGAGTTAAAAGCATGTCAGAGGGTTTCAAGCAAGTGTTTTCTTGGGCGATTTGAAGGGGAATAGTTGGTGCTCTTCCAGTCCTTTAAGGCTAATCCAAGGCAACCAAAAGCAAACAATCTAAAGGAATTTGTAAAGTGATTTCTTTACTTGTATTGCATTGTATTTCATTGTAATTGCTTATTGTACTTAGTTTATTGTTGTAAACTCTTGTACGAGGTTTCTCCACCTCCGACTTGTGTCGAGAAGGAGTATTTGTGATTAGTGAGTGCGTGTGCATCACTAGAGCTCTTTAAAGCTCGATCCGTGGAGTAGGAATTGTTCGGTTCCGAACCACGTTATATCCTTGCGTTTGTATGTTTGTATTTTCGTTATTGCTTTATTATCTTTGTTTCCGCTGCGCTAACGAAAATTATAGACAAGCACGTGAACGATTTCCATCTACGTACGAGAACACGCTATTCACCCCCCCTCTAGCGGTCAACGATTCCTAACAATAGGATGCTTGTCAAAGTGAAGTCCTAACAAGTCAGAGTGACCGGATGCTTGGCAAAGAGATGTTCTTGTAGGTCAAGGGTGACGGGATGTTCGACGAGAAAGGTCCTGATAGATTAAGGTTAATCGAATACCAGATGAAGTGAGTGTTAGCTTGGAAATAGGCTAAGACTAAGGTATCAATTGACTAGTGGGGTATATCAGTCGACTAATGTTATTACTCAAGCACCATTGAGTTTAGAATTTGATTATGAATAATAGCAGTCGACTACTATAGTAGTCGACTGGTATAGTAACAGGCAACTATGAACAATATTTTTTGCCTATAAGCCGAATAGAATGTTTCCAACTCAACCAACTAATTTAACTGAAGCTCACTAGTTGACTGATGATTTATGACAATCTACTGGTGTACTGTAGTAGGTCAAAATCTGACATGGATTAAGCCGTTTAAGAACAACAGTCGATTGGCCAGTCGACTGGAGGTAAGACCAGCTGACTGATAGACGAAAATCATCCCGATGCAAAGCCTATAAGAAGTGGTTTCGAGGTGATTTAAAAGTATCAGTTCTTAGAGACTTTGAAGGGGAGTTATTGCTGCATTTCAGGCCTTCTAAAGGCTTTCCAACACAACCAAACTACAAGCAAGCAAGATTTCATTGTGCAAACCCATTTTTCTCTTGTTCTTCTTATTTCGTTTGTATGTTTCATGTTTGATTGTATTTGTTGTAAAAGCACAGGTTGTAAGAGGTTTCTCCGCCTTCGAAAGGTTTCCGAAAAGGAGAAAGTGATAGTAGATTTATTACTAGGTGCTAGTTCATGGAGTAGAAATCGAGGGGTTTCGAACCATGTAAAAATTAGTTTATTGTTCTTCTATTGTTTGTATTGTTTATGTTTTTTTATTTTCCGTTGCGCATTAACTTGTTGTAGATGAGCACGTGAACACAATCAAAGATCGAGAGTCGAATCACTATTCACCCCCTCTAGCGATGCAAGGTCCTAACAGTACCAAATGACCTATCCTCCATAACTCACTTGAACTTTACTCATCTCGTACCAAATGTCCAATTAACAATGACCCACTTAAACTTCTCGTTCAACCATCAATATCGAAACCCTTATATGTCTCGGTAAATCTAACCTAAAATTGATTACACCAACAATCTCTCTCTCTAATAATTTCCTCTTGTATACTGATCTTGGTCACCTTTGGTCAATAATCTCCCATTAGAGAGTACCGCTCGGTCATCACCACATATTGTTCAAACATCAAAACCTAACTAAAACTCAACTCGAGCTTGATTAATCTTAATCAGAGGTTGATTGCACTAACAATCTTTCTTCTTTTTTTTTATATATTTAACAATATATTTAAGTTAGACTAGTCCATTGTCTAAACTTGCCACATCTTTTACCAAAGTAAAATGAGATTTCCTAACTTAAACTTTTCATTTTTCCCTTTGATATACATCAAAAAGTTGCTCTAAAATCCTAACTCCCTCCTCACATGCAGAGTCGTACCTGTGTTAGACGGGGTCTGAAGCGAATAATAAAAAAATAGATCCTTTTATTATGATAAATTACTATAAAATTTAATTTATAAATAACAAATATAATAAATACATAAATATATTAGAAATAATATATTATATCAATAAAAAGTTAATAAATATTTAAAATAATTATATAAATACTAGTCGTCTAGCTTTCATAGACTTTTCTTCCTTTCCTTTGTCTCTTAGATATTTGAATTATTAAAAAAAAATATCATTTCTTAAAATCAAATAAATTCAATTTCGACTCTTGCTAATATATTTTTGCATATTTTTGTAAAAAATAAATTAAGAATCGTTTGTGTATAAAATAACATTACACATTGCATTGTAAAATAATAATAACTTTATGATAATAAAAAAAGAGCAATTTAAAATTAATCATGATAATTTGCTCGGTATAATATCTATAAAATCATTTTCAAGTACTCTTTAAAATTAAATCTACTTATAAATCATGTCATTGACTTTCAATTTCTCTCTTACACTTCGTTGAAATCAAATAAGTCACTCAGTCAATTTTTTTTTATTAAATAACTAATGTTCTACAAATTCTAAAGTTAAATTTAGCTATCAAGAAATTTAGCTATCAAATAACTAATGTTCTTAGGAATTAGATTAAGAATATCGATTCTATTTGAATTATTTAAATGCAAAATATATTTTTAGGAATTAGGATTAAGAATAACATAACTAACAAAGTCATATTTCTTCTGTAAAATAAATTATTGTTCAAGATTAACTCCACCTCAAATCCCCAATGATCAATTTAATATGAAGTGAGACGACGACGATGCTAGCAATCACGGTCCAATTGTACAACGATAAGCAATGTCGGTGACGGTGATGATACTGGCAATGACGACGACGATAAAAAATTGATAGGGAGATGGATTAGAATTTAATAAAAATTTTAGGATTAAAAATAGAGAGAAAAATTAAAGAGGTCGACGGAAAAAGATATTGCGAAGTATGAAGGGGGAGGAAGAGGTCAGTCCCGTACCTTTTAATCTTTTTGTAATATTATAAAAAAACCCTCACAATATTTTAAAAAATATGATTAAGCCCTTTAAAATATTTTTTCCATAAAAAGTGAAAGTTTTTTAATCGGTTGTGAAAGTGAGTAGGTTTACTATGCACTTTAATTATTTTTTTATAATATTATAAAAAACTCCATAATATTTTAAAAATTACGATTAAGTCTTTAATTTTTTTTTCTATGGGCCCCTTTCTAGGTCGGATCCTGAGGCGGTTGTCTCTTTGGCCTCTTGAAAATTACGGCCCTGCTCACATGTTAACACTTGAATTCTTTCATTCTCTCCCTTTCATTCCTAATCTTTAGGAACACTTTAATGGAGATTTCTTACCTTCCATTTTCTCCAATGCTCAACCTTGAACATACCATCTTATATATTATCCCCTTAAGTCAGTCTTCTCCTCATAAGTTATTTGATATACCTTTAAGGAGAATCTCCCCCTCAAACTATGCTTCCATCAATTATTATACCGATAATATTTCTAAATTTCTAAATCTTTAGAAAGTTTCAAATTCTTAATTTTGAGATTAAAATTTTAACCTTGAACCTAAACCTCCCTCTCAATTTTTGATTCTCCCCTTTTTAACTTTTTTTTTTAATATTTTTACTAGGGAGATTATCCCTATAAATATTTGTTCAAGCATATTAAAGGATTAGGAGTAGTTAAAATACTTAAGAATAAGCTAAAATGATTGAAATAATCCTATTTCAATCAAAATCCATAGTAACAATCGATTGATGTCTTCAATCAATTGATTGATAATGTCATTAGTCGATTATTTTTCTAAAACAGTTGACTAATATATGATAACTTTTAAATTATATTTTAGAAATGTATAAACAATTTTATGATTTTCGAAAATTTATAAAACTTCATACCGATATTACTTATGTCAAATACTTGAGGAAAAAATAATTTATATGAAAATACTTATTAGTTTAAAAGAATAATACAAAGTTAGAAATCATTAAAAAATTTAATATTTTACCCTAACTTTATATCAATACTATCAACGTTGATTTCTATTAATAAATTGACTTCATTAAAGTTTTCAAAAATAATTTTAAAAGTATTTTCAAAACTAATTTCTAATTATGCTTCATGAGTCAAATGTATATGACTTATATATTAGTTTTTTTCATAATTAATTTACATAAAATCCATACTTTGCAAAGAAGAAATCAAAAATTCAATGAGTCATTTATTTTACATCCTTTAAAAATAGTTTTTGAAATTGTATGTGATAAACATTCATACAATTATCAATTGTATCAATCCGTGCTATTTTATTAGCATTTAGATTCGGGCTAAGACCACGCGCTGACGCGCGTGATTATGATATCTCAAAGTCAACTCGATCACATAATTATTATGCCCTTTGAGGATTTAACATAATCCCTGACTTCAATTAATGAACTCACGTCCGCCCTGACGTTTACTCATTTGGCTTCATGTGACTGGCTGGCTGATTGCTTCGCCTTCTTGCTCTCTCTATTTTAATAACCTACCACTGTAGTTTGTCAGCCGTATCAGTTCAGTTTCTTTTCTATTAATTTTTTCCTGTCTGCCAAAAGTCATCAAAATGTTTACGGTAAACGAGATCCTTTCGCGAAAGCAAAGAACTGTAAAATGTCTCCAGTTTTTTCTCTTGATTAGCAGATTTGATAATATTCCTCTTATCTTTAGGATAAGATAGGAACGTGGATGCTGCAGCAAATTGGACCACTGACGCCATTTGCATGGAACTTGATTTTATGTCACTAAAAGAAGACTCCTTGTTTCCTATTTTGATCATACTTTAATGGAAAAGGATTCGGGACAAATTTTTTTTTTTATTAATGCATGCATTCCTTCAAGAAATGCAAGCAGTGGTATCCTTATCTCTATCCTGTAGTCACCACTTCCGCGTTATTCTTACCATGATAATTCCACCGAGTGCAGTGTCTGAATTGATGATTAAATGGCTCTGGAAGTCCAAAGGAGGAAAAAAGAAGCAATTTTTCAGAATATATATATATATTAATATGGGAAACAGTGGCAACTCAGAATAAATTGGGCGGATATTGTGCTATGGACATGCTTCGGATGTTGCTGTGCCCAGTCTTGGCTCAAAAAGCAAGGAGAGAGTAGTTTGGGGACCGCTAGAGTCTTCTGCTTCTTGCTGCTCTTTATATTTCTTGCGTCGTCGATCTTGTTGGCTCAGCGAAGAAGAAGGGGAGGAGACTGGAGAGGTAAGATGTATGCCGACCCGGGGCTGCTGTTGCCTGTCCTTCAGGGCCTGCCGCAGGAGTTATCTGGTGGCGACCACCGTCTCACCCCATTTCCGTCTTCCCAAGACTTGCTCTCCATCAGCTTGGTATATTTCGGGCCCTGCTGCTGTATTTTTGCCTTGAGTTTTTTTCATAAAGTTTCTCTTATTACTTCCTCAAAGAATTCAACTATGTGAAAGGGTTGTCTTTTGGATTTCTCTGGTAAAATCAGCAGAAAATTGTAAGGGTTTTGTCAACCCTTGCAGCCCTCTCTTTTTTCTACATCGAGTTGCTTCTCGAAGCATATTTGCTCACCACTGCTCTTCTCATTCACATCGATTTACTTCTCAAGGTTAAAGACTTATCGCTCTCCTGTTCTGTAAAGGATAAGTGGTTTTAAGCTAAAATAAAGCACAGAAATGAGGGTTATTCTTGATGTTGTTGAATATGCTCGATTCAGCCCAAGATTTGGCTGATATGATCACACTTTTGCAAAGGAAGTGACATGGATAAACAATGGTTACTTACAGGTCCTAAATTTTCTTTTTTCTCGAAATAAAAAAAATATATATAGCACATTTATTCTCACTTAAATTAATCGGTAGATGTTGATCTAAGTTACACTTCTTATATAGTTATTCTGTGGAAATCTTCTCTGAAATAGGTTAGCTTGAAACTTCATTTGGACACTTTCTAAGTGTTTTCCATCTAGGTCCATATTTTTATTTATCAGTGATATGTTGCTACATTTTGCACTACAGTAGTAGATGAGATTGCAATAAAAAATTGGAGTGCATAGTATGTTCTTGAAGTCTTATAGCAATCCTTTATGGCATCAGCCATATATTTTTTACATATACAACATACAAAGTATAGAATTACCCGTTTGGATAAAACTTTTGCATAGAATTGAAAGAAAGGTAAAAAGCTTTGACACATTTGAAACCACCAAAACAACATTTTATTTTAAGAATAAGTTGTTTACATCAAATTTAAGTTACATAGTTTGTTGAAAACTTTTCTTTGTCTCAAGGGCTCAGAGTGATAAAATCTTGAGCAGTTTAGATAAATTTGCACTTCAATATCTTGAGGAATTTGATAGTCAATAATATACTTGTAGCTAATGTTGAGAAAAACAGTTGTTTATATCCATCTCATACCTTATGGACAATATGCTTATAAGCTATAAAGAAGTCCTCTTACATGCTACCTTCATGCTAGATGTTCTTGCGAGAACACCACAACCTGAAGAAATACTCACCCATGGCTATGAAGCTGAAGTCAGTTGGACGATAAAATTGGTAAATTTTGATGGTTTACTTATGACACAATGGTATCAACTTTTCAAGATTTACTTTACATGCAGCACATGGTGTGGTTTTTGTTGTAGAATCTTCTAGGTTGCCATTTCTATTGTCCAGCAGTTGTGCTCGTTCATTGTGATCTGTTCCGTGGCAAGTCACTAGTAGACCCGAACGTAGGCAGCCACATAAGAGTTCTTGGTAGCTAGTTTGTGCATTGAAGAGGATAATACCGATCGGTTGCTCTCATTATTCAATGTGCCGTCTTTCATGCAAACATTCCAGTGCAGGGTAATTCAGGGTATAGTTATGTTCTGTTTTTTTCTTATACATGAAATGTAGATCATTTTCCGTGACAAATTGTGTGTCCTTTGATGACATTGAAACTGTTGATTATTTTAGAGGTTATTGTTTTTGTTTTTCTGAGAATTTTGAATCCTGAAAGATAATGGTGAATTGTTGCCAAAATGTCTGGAATGTTTTTGAGCGAGCATAACAGCATTAGGAAATAACAGGATTAAGGGCACTTTAAATGAAGCCTGTGCTTCATCTCAGACATTCCTGTCTTATGGACAAGTTTTCCATACTTAAAGTAGTTAATAGAGATGTAAACAAAGAGATACATAAAATTCTTGTCATGTTAAAAAAGAAAATATAACAACTTGGCCAGGTAATCCATTTCTTTTCATGTCAATTATTGTGTGGCATTTGCAGGTTTTTGTTCTTTCTCTTCTGTCAGATTTTCCATGTTTCTCTCATTATACAATAGCTTCTGAACCTTTCCACCATATTTCTTATTCAACCTTCCAATTATGCCTTCTTATGTTTCACTTCAGAAAGTATAATTTTGTTCCTGATCGGTCAAAATAATTTCAGCAATAAGCAAACAAATATTCATCTGACAATATGAGAATCTTTTGAAAAATATTTGTAGTAGTTACTCGTCACATTTATTTACTCAAGTGTGCAATTCTATCTTTCATAACCACTCGGTGGTTTATGTTGTATAGTCAATCTAAGGATTGAAAAATGCGTATTGCTGCCGAAAGAATAACAACTCACATGAACCTTATCATCCTTCAAATTCTTATTCCAAGAAAACAATGAGAATTTTGCTACAAAACGAGTGACAAATTTTGTCATTATGAAACACAATGTTAAATCGTTGAAAAATTTAATAGTACTGAATTTGTCTTGAATCATAAACATAGTGTTGAATTTTTTTATTTTTTTTTGAGGGATGATGTTCATTGATGTTAGAGAAACTTGCTTTGGCATATAGACTTTATATTTGGAATGCCAGATAGAATACAATTAGACAAAGTATTCCCATAAAACTTAGTTTCTTTTATGATCGGTACAGGATAACCTGATACATACATCTGCTGTCTCTGACTACGACCTTGGAGGAGATGGAGATCTGTTCAATGCCCCGAAGCCTGTAGTAGAAGAATCATTACTTGCAGTGGATCCTGTGTCTGCTGCTCTATCAATGATCTCTGGCTATGGAAGTGCTATTGCAGATGAAACAATACAAATTTCAGATATGAAGTCAATTGAAAATGAAGATCTATTATGTGAGGTGCTCAATGACTGGAAGGGAGACCTCCTTTCAAAGTCAGTCACAAATGCGCCTACCAATGAGGCATCGGATATTCCGGTTTCTGCACTGCTGACAGAGGGTTATTCAGTTGGAGGAAAAGGCGATTCTTTTGTGGAGGGATCTTTGCAGAAGATTACCAGTTTAAGCACAGGGGATGGTGCTAACTCTTCCAGTGTTGAACCATGTTTGCTTGGCTTACATGAAACTAATCTTGAGTCTGTTTTTAGCATAAGGAGGGCATACAGTGAAGGCGATATCAAGGTCAGAACTAAGAGTGCACTTTCTAGTTTTTTTTTCTTTTCCCTTAAAAAAAAGTACTATTTGTAGTTTGTCTGGTTTGTTTATCCATATAGCCACATCGCGAAAAAGTTTCTGGGAGATTTCTTTTAAGCATACAAGTGCATTAACTAATCGGTGATAGTTGATTTTTCTTAGCTTGTGATGTTACATATACTAAGATATGTTTAGATCTTTTTGTCAATTTCCACAGGATATTGCAGGTCATTGATTTTGAGTTTCTTCTGGCAGATTCTTGGAACTAATAACCCTGTTCATGGTATCATGAACACTTTTCCTTCTCTTAAGATTTTAGCATCTGTGGAGGATGCGAAGATAGAGGAGAAGATTGAAGCAAGGAGGATAAAGCTTTCTAGGTACAGGAAGAAAAGGACAAGTAGAAATTATGGAAGAAACATCAAGGTGAAATTTTTATCTCCATCAGATCGTCCGACAAGTTCTCAGTATGTTAACAAAAGGAAGAGCCAACCCTGTAAACATGCAAGAGCTCTCTATCTAGCTAAATGCATTTACATCCATGCACAATATGAAAACTTTCTAAATGCATTACTATCCATTAATATTTCTTCTCATAGAAACACATGATTGTTTTAGTCCAATGAATGACAAAAATTTTGTACATATATCAGTACGCGTGCAGAAAGGCTCTAGCAGACTGTCAGCCTCGCATCCGTGGAAGGTTCGCGAAGATAGAAGACAAGAATGCTAAGAATAAGCCGTAAGAGGTGTAAAGAATATCCCATTCGCTAAATGTTCCTTAAGCTGTAGTGTTTGCCTGTATTAAATTAAGTCCTCTGTCGCAGTTATGTTTACTAATGATTATAACAAGCTTCTGTTGCCTTTGTATTCTGTCCTAAAGTGGTAGTAAACTAAGAAAATTTATGATATGATATTTTTCGACAAGGATAAACTTTATTCTTTCTGAAGAAGCTTTCTATGTATACATACATAGATATGAACTGGATTGTAAGATATCTATCCAAACAATAAGAGTGCATCATTTTTTTTTTTTGGGTGCTAGAGGAAGGATCTTCAATTGTGAAGATGGATCCTGCATGGCGTATAGAATGATTGGTTTCGATCTGTCTGTTGCTTTTTATGGTTCTCTACTATCTCATACTCCTTTTGGTTTTGCCACCACATTAGAAGCTTTCGCCTGCGAAGATGCTAGAAGCTTTCATGGAGTCGACTAGTTTCTAAGACCATGATAGTAATTTCGCGAACGGTAAGCTCATCACTACCTGTAACTCAAGCTTGCAGCATCCCTTTGTGAAAATAGAGCGAAGAGAAAAAAAAGTTCATTTCTTTCATTTTCGAATGAACAAAAAAATATTCAAAAATTAATCGGCAGACAGATTGTTTTAATCTACAAGCCCACTTATTCATAATGGATAAGCAAAGGAAAGGATTATGGTTTTTGTGTAATCTATCATTTTCTCTAGTTTGCATCTCCATAAATATGGCATAAAAGAGATGGGTTAGGATAATCATATCTTAAGTTATTTTTGTGCATTTTCAGAAGACAAAACCTATTAATTGTAAAGAGCCAAGTAAGGTAAGAGTTAGCCATACATATGGCTATAAATTAGTCAAGTCAAATTAAGTTTTATGCTATTTAATCTTTTTTTATAAGGTAATTGAGTTGAGCTAAGTGGAGGATAAGATTAATCAAGTTGCTGAACAGTTGCTTAAATTTATCTTGATTTTCTTATTCATGAGCTTGAGCTTGGTTCAAATTTGATTTGCGTAAATATTAAACATGTTTGATAGGTTTAGTGAGTTTGAAATTATAAATTTATTTGTTTGTCTTGAGATAACTTTTTATTTATTTATGTTTAACGAAAGTTTTTGATGAATAAAACACAATCCTACTAAGAGGGGTAGATTCTTATAAGAAAAATCAATAAATTCAAGATAAACTTCTTTTATAAACTTGACTCAATAATAAATAGGTTGAATAAAAAAAATGATAATTAAATAGGGAATATAATTAATTTTCATTATTATCTAAATAGAAAATACTACTTGTTGGTGCAACTAATCTCAGGTCAATGTTGACCAGATTCGAGTGTGACTCGAATAATATTTTGACATTTGATAATGGGTTGACAATGAGTTTGATCATTGTTCAACTATATGGTTTGACCATATGACTAGTGGATGATTGGGAATTCCAAAGTCATATGGGGAAGATTATTTAGAGGAAATTGTTTGAGCAATCAACCTCGGAAGTCCAAGTTTAAATACTTGACATGGAAAGTTCAAGACATGGGCACTTGACAATGGTAAAGTCCAAAGGTATAGTCTTGGTAGCATAAGTCTAAGTGAGTAGTTTTGGCGGTGTAAAGTCCAAGTGAACTTTGACAATTGGAAAGTCTAAGCATGGTCTTGGCAATTGGAAAATCCAAGTCATGGATACTTGACAATTGAAAGTCTAAGTCATTGGTACTTGGCAAAAGGAAAGTCCAAGGGTAGTTTTGGCAGTTGATATGACACGGATTTTTCTCCTTAAGGATGTGTTGTCGAGGAGGGGTTCTCTCCAACCGCAACAGTAAGAGTTTTCCTTGCTCCCTTCTTGTGAAAGTTAACACACGTTAGACCACCATCGACTTACTCGGCAGGAATCCTCCGATGCTTAAGTTAAAGCTTGAAAGAGGAAGAGAGAGCAAGTAGTAGCAGTAATGAAGAAGATAAGTATAGCAGAGAATAGTAAAAATGTATGTAGAATGAGATCAGATCCTCCTCTTCCTTCTTCTCTTCTCTCTTTTATCCCCTCTAACCTAGGGCGAGTTATTGCATAACCAACTGCCATGGTGACCGTCCATGTGGAAAGGGCACATGGACCCAGGTGAGGCTCTTCCTTAGGCCGTTAGAGAATGATTCTTTTATGGGACCCCCGAAGAGTCCTCGGTGGTTATCCTCAAGGATGACAAGTATGTATTCGTTATAACAAACTGATAAAAGAATATTTTATGAGGTCCTCACTTCTTAACAACCTGATCACTTCCTCTTTCATAAAGAGGCCTCATGACCGTTAATATATTATTCCCCTTTCTCATTATTTCTCCCATGAAGGTCAATAATCAAACTGTAGGGGATCGGTTGACCACGCTAGGGGGGGTGAATAGTGATTCGTCGATTTCTTCGCTTGGATTCGTCATGCTTGTCCACAATCGTTAGTACGAAGTAGAAATACAAATACTAATACAAATACAAACACAACACAAACACGACACATGAATTTTACATGGTTCGAAATCCTAGTTTCTACTCCACGGTCAAGCCCTAGCGAGCTCTAGTGATGCACACCACCACTATCAAACTTTTCCTTCTCAAAAATATTTCGGAGGAGGAGAAACCTCATACAAAGTTTTTACAATAATAAGAAGTAACAAAAATACAACCAAATGAAAGAAATGAAATTAAAACACTTTACAAGTGAGCTTTTGGATGCTTGATCTTTTGGTTTCTTTGAATGACTTTGAAGTTATGGAAAGCAACAACTATTCTCCTTCAAATCGCCCCAAGAACCAGCTATGAAATCCTTCCCATTGAGCTCTTTTATGCATCTGCACGACCTGAATTTCCGCTTAGCAATCGACTGCCAAAAGGCCCTAGTCGACTGCCTACAGTGTCATTGTCTCACAACGGACTAATCCATATTATCATTCTAGCCAACAGATACCTTAGCAATCGAGTGCCCTTACCGACAGTGGATTGTCAAACCCGTAGTCGATTGGTCAGTCGACTATGAGATATTCTGTTCCCATGTCGGCCACCACTAGTCGGATGTCCATCATTGGCAGTTGACTGTGTAAGCAGTTTATTAACTGCTACTGTTGTAGTGTGCACATGTTGCCTTTGGCAACGTGTGCATGCACTGCAATTCGTGCAATGCTGCAACAACATTACACCCCTTTAAAAGGGGGTATGCGTCCAAGGAATAAGTAATTCCAAATTGGGAAGAATGTTGTGCTAGTGTGAGGGTTGCCGGAGAGTGAAGTGTTGTGCGTGAGTCGTTGATAGGCTACCGAAGAGAACAGAGAGTTCCGAGAACGTCGAGGCATGATTGGAACTTGGTTTGTGGAAGAGGAGAAACTTTTTGATTTAATAATTATGATCGTTTCTCAGATGGTGAGCAAAAATCATCGTCCTATAGATCCAGGAAGCGCGAAGAATCTGATGACTCACTGTAAGTTTTATTTATAGTCTACTTTTATTTTTTAGCATTTAAATTTGTGCAAACAAATCTTATAATACCAACATTGGTATCAGAGCAAGATTGGTTTGCATCTTTTGTTTGAATTAAAACAAAAAATCTAAGCACAACCGAGCACTTTAGGTGCACGGGAATACTGAGCCAGTTATGGAGTTCTCGCTTCAGTAGGCTGAGCAAAAAAAAAATGTTTCATGTTTTTTTTGCTATGCTTAACGTCAAAAGCAAAGAATGTAGCTTTAATTAAAAAAAATGGGAGCTACTTTTAATGACATGAAAATCAGGGCATCAACGTCTAGTTTAGGTGTAGACATTGGGCAGAGCACCAATCAGAACACAACGATCTTGAGTGAGATGTTGACGGGTTTAGGGTTAAGAGGGATGATTGACCCAGTCCTACGCCACTTTACTCCCGAAGTTGGGCATGAGTCCAATTATAAAGTATGAGTCCACTTTATAAAATTATTGAGTAGAGCCCGATTGGGAGATGCAGTTACTCGAGCATTTTCTGTGCTTGGGACAAGGAGCGTGAAGCGCTCAGGGATCTCCCAATAGTAGAGTGACAATTTCTGAGTGGGAAATAACCACCGCTTGGGTCACTCGACGAGAATAAATCGGACGCACGATGCATGAGCACTGGGTGCTTGACACCGTGTCAGGTGCACAACGCGTGAGCATGTAGTGCTTGGGCACGCGGTGGTTAAGCATTGGCTTCACGACACTGTGACAAAGTGCAACGCCCTAGCGCGAGGGTGCGCGGTGCACGGTGCTCGAGCACTGAATGCTCGTCACTGCGGCAGGCATAAAGTGTTGGTGCAATCGGCCCAGGTCACGATTGACTGGACTCGAGTTTGACTCGAGCGATGTTTTGATGTTTGACATGGAAGTTTGACATTGATGTTTAGCATTGATATCTGATAATATTTTGGGGAGATTGTTGATGCAATCGACCCGGGTTATGATTGATCGGACTCGAGTTTGACTCGAGAGGGATTTTGATGGTTGACTGGAGTTGACCATGTCATGGAAAGTCCAAGTCTTCCAACATGGGTTGGCAAGGGAAAGTCCAAGCTTGAGTCTTGGCATTTGGAAAGTCCAAGGGTGTAGTCTTGACCACGTAAGTCCAAGGATGTAGTCTTGGCGGTGAAAGTCCAAGTCATGAGTACTTGGCATTTGAGAAGTCCAAGGGGGTTTGATATTGGCGGCATAAAATCCAAGGGTGAAATCTTGGCAACATAAGTCCAATGGTTAGATGTGTAAAGTCCAAGCGGAGTCTTGGCAACGTAAGTCCAATGTGCCTTGGCGGTGTAGACACTGTTGGATCGATCGGATCGCTAGAGGGGGGAGGGTGAATAGCGATAGAAATTTTTCTTTCGAATTCGTTTCAAGACAAATATACGCAGCGGAAAAATAAATAAAAATAAAAGCCAATAAACACAAAGGTTTTACTTGGTTCGTAGCCGAAGGCTACTACTCCAAGGCCCTAGTGGTCCTTGACCACGTACGGAGGGCAATCTACTAAAAAACTCCTCCTCGTTGGAGGTAGGAGTTAGACGGATACACAAGATGATAAAAGCTCAAGGTAGAGGGACACTCCCCCTCTCCTTGATATGATTTAAAGCTCGAAATAAGAATAACTTATAAACTAAAATATGATTCAAACTTTCGTTACCGACGACTTCAAAGGATGGAGGTTGAAGCTCTAGTCGTCGTCTCGGCAGCGCTTCGTCGTAGGGATGTCGGAGAGTCAGAGCGTATCGGAAGCACTTGGAAGCTTTTTAATTGATGAAAAACCCTAGGACAAGCCCTCCTTTTATAGCCTTTAAGCCCCTCATCGAATGGGTCTTCAACCAATAGGAATTGGGCACAAAACCTCCTTGAAATGGGGTGATAAGCCTTGACTCCTTGAATCTGATCATTGACCATCAGTCGACTGATGGCCATCATCGATCGATGGCGACATCGATCAGTGTTGACCTGGCAATGATCGATGCTAGCTGCAGGGCAAAGTTAGCTCAAAGAAAATATTATTTCGACGGCCTTCGACCGTCCGATCTCGACCTGGACCATCGATGGGATGTCTCTGGTCGGATCTACGCTTAAGATCATCCCCGTTTGGAGGATACGACCTCACTTACGCTCGTACACACGAGCTTACCTCGATACTTACGTGTTGCTTTTGCTTCCGGCCTTCCACTCGATTCCTTCGGCTCCCTTCGAAGTCACTCGAGTGACGCCCGACCACCGCGGCTTCCTCCGGGTGTCGCTAGCCTTCAGCTCCAGCTATATCAACCTTCTGCACACTCGATTCAGCTCGTGAGATAACGATATGAGCTTAACTTTGTATCATTTGCTATAATCAAAACTCAGGTTCGACTTAGGTGCCTACTGCACCAACAATCTCCCCCTTTTTGATTTATGGCAAACCCACATACAAAGTTAAGAAAGACAAATTAAGTGCATTAAGTAAACTGAGTAAGAGATATGCATGAATGTACAGGAGTATATAAAAACTCTTTTTCAAGTGCTCCCCCTTGAGGAATCCTCCCCCTTGACCGAGGGTGAGTACTTGAGAAAGAGTTTTAACTCTCCCTCTTGATATTTGCTACTAAAAAAGAATTAAGTAACCGAAATCACTTAATATTGGCCATAGGGTTTAAAATAAATTCTAAGTTAAGAAATAAAAAAAAATGATTTCTTAACCTTGGCCTTTACTTTCATTTTGTTAACAAATTAACTAAGAGTTAAGTAAATTACTTTTTGTATTGTTAACGAAAACAAGTTAACTAAATGTGTTTAAGTTAAGAGTTCCCTTAACTTGTTTTGTTAACTTAAAGTTAAGCAAGCCTTGGCCATAAAAAAAATGATCCCTTAATTGATCCCTTAACTTTGGCCTTTTTCTCCCCCTTTTGTCATATATCGAAAAGAGTGAGGATGTGTGTGAAATAAAAAATAAGTTTTAATTTTAAAGTCCAAGCATGTTCCACATTATTTTGAAAATAATATACTGAAAATAGGTTCATCTATAAAATGTTCGACTCATATTCGGCTTGATTGATATGAAGGATCAACCAGTCCTGGTCAGAGTCGGTTAGTATGTATGATTATACTCCGTGGTTCATAGCGATGCACTAGCTCTACATCTGGAACCAGGAGTAAGGTCCTAACATCTCACACCCATCTACGTGGCTAAGTACACAAACACATTAGTCCTATGTGTTGTGAGATGTATTGGCTCCTTAAATCTATAGGTGCATGATATCTAAGGTATGTCCTATGCTAGTTCCATAATAATGAAATTAAAGAAATAGTAATAAGAACATATAATTTGCAAGTACCTATTCTATTACGTACATGCCCAATTTTCGTCTTAATAGACTAAATTCGGCTTTGGGTAGGGGTTTAGTAAATAGGTCTGCTAGGTTAGACTTCGAGTCAACATATTCGAGTTGTATGGAGCCGTTGGCTACATGTTCTCGAATGAAATGGTATTTTACCTCTATATGCTTTGTCCTTGAATGGCATATAGGGTTCTTAGTTAGATTTATCGAACTTATGTTGTCTACAAAAATTTTAGTTTTGGTGAAGTCCAACCCAAAGTCTCGGAGAGTGTGCTTCATCCAAAGAAGCTGAGTTACACACTCACCCATCGCAACGTATTCGGCTTCGGTGGTAGATAAGACAACACAATGTTGCTTCCTACTGCACCAACTCACTAGACTCGAGCCGAGTAGTTGACAACAACCACTCGTGCTCTTTCTATTGAGTTTACTACCGACATAATCCGAATCGGAGTAGCCGATTAGTTCGAACTCCGTAGATCTAGGGTACCAAATACCAACGTTAAGTGTACCCTTAAGATATCTAAGGATACGCTTAACTAGGGTTAGGTGAGACTCCTTAGCACAGGTTTGAAACCTGGCGCACATACTGCGAATAGGATGTCGGGCTCATGATTAAGTATAGGAGACTTCCTATCGCGCTCCTATAGTACTTTAAGTCAATGGACTTACTTTCTGGGTCTTCTCCTATGTTAACATTAATCGCCATTGGGGTGTTTATTATCTTAGCATCTTGCATTCCAAATCTTTTAATTAACTCCTTAGTGTATTTTTGTTGATATAGGTATATACCATCCTTAGTTTGTTTAATTTGTAGACCTAAAAAGAAACTTAACTCGCCTACTAAGTTCATTTCAAACTCACTTTCCATGAGTGAAACGAACTCGTTTAGTAAGGCTGAGTTAGAGGTTCCAAAAATTATATCGTCTACGTAAATTTGAGCTATGAATATTTCTTTACCTAAGGTTTTTACGAAGAGAGTTGGGTCAACTAAGCCTTGGTTAAACCCTTTTGACTTAAGATGGATTGAAAGTCTCTCGTACCAAGCTCGAGGAGCTTGTTTAAGTCCATAGAGAGCTTTCTTAAGTTTTAGAACATGGTCGGGTTTATCTAGATTTTCGAATCCGGGGGGTTGGCTAACATAAACTTCTTCTTTAATGTATCCATTTAGGAATGCCAACTTAACATCCATTTGAAACAGCTTAAATCCTCGATGTGCGGCATAAGCTAGCAACATTCGAATGGATTCGAGTCTAGCTACTGGGGCATAGGTTTCGTCGTAATCTAAGCCTTCAACTTGACTAAACCCTTTGGCGACTAACCTGGCCTTGTTTCTAACTACTTCACCTTTATCATCAAGCTTATTTCGAAACACCCACCTTGTTCCAATTATCGTTTTGTCTTTAGGTGGTGGTACTAGTTCCCACACTTCATTCCTAGTAAATTGAGCTAGCTCTTCTTGCATTGCAATAATCCAATCGGGATCAAGAAGAGCTTGTTCAATTGATTTGGGTTCTATCTTTGAAATTAAGGAAATTTGACTAAGGTTCCTATAGGATGCTCTAGTTCGAACTCCTAGATTAGGATCTCCTATCACTTGATCGATAGGGTGGTTAGTTTGAATCCTAGATTGGGTTGGGTTTGTGTCACCTAATGCTTGATCAATGGGGTGACTTGGTTGAACACTAGTTTGACTCGGATCACTTGTCACTTGGTCGACAAGAGAAGTTGGTTGATGTGGATTAGACTCGATCTCAGGGTCGGAGACGAGTTTGGTATCAGTGGGCTCAACACTTGGGGTCATTAAGGGTTTTGTAGGTTCGGGTACTTCATCGAACACTACATTAATAGTCTCTTCGACTTTAAGGGTATCATGGTTATATACCCTATAGGCCCTACTCGTGGTTGAGTATCCTAAGAAGATTCGTGGAGGTTTTGGATTTGAATTTCCCTAGGTGGTTCTTAGTGTTTAAGATATGTACTTTACATCCAAATACCTAAAGTACTTGATGTTGGGTACTTTATTGTGATAAATCTCGTCGAGGTCTTAAGGTGCCTCTTTACCATAAGGATCCTATTGGACATAGCAGTAGTGCTAACTACGCCGCCCAAAACCTATCGGGTAGGTCGTATTCGCTTCAACATGGTCCTAGTGGCTTCTTGTAGAGTTCGGTTTTCCGCTCCACTAGGACATTTTGTTGAGGTCCTAGGGCAAGAGAATTCATGGTGGTATCCGTTTAGGTTCTGAGTCGGTGAACCTTTGATTTTGAATTCACCACCATGATCGCTTCTAAGTCTTTTAACCTTAAGGTTTTTTGATTCTCGATTAATTTGAATAGATTGATTAATTGATCTAGGGTATCATTTTTATGTTTGATGAACCTAACCCAGGTAAACCTGGAGTAGTCGTCAATTATGACTAAGCAATATTGACTTCTATTGAGTGACTTGGCTCCATGTGAATCGAATAGATTCATATGCAGGAGCTCAAGTACACTTGAGGTTCGTTCTTGGTTAGTTAACTTGTGTTGTGTCCTAGGTTATTTTCCTTGTTGACAAGCATTACAGATTTTATTAACCAAATTGTTGAGATTGGGTAAGCCTCTGACTAAGCCACTCTGACTCATCTTGTGGACGAGTCTTGGGTGCGAGTGACCGAGTCGTCGGTGCCACAACCATGATTCCTCTTCCTGTGTCATAAGACATTTGGCTGAGGATTTGATTAAGTTAATTGTATAAATGTTATTTGTCCTAGTTCCTTTGAGTATTGTTTTAGCTATTTTATTTGTTTTAATTACACATTCATTTTCTAAAAATACGACCTTATAGTTATTGTCACATAATTGACTTACGCTAAGCAGGTTATATTCAAAATTCTCTACAAGTAATACATTTTTAATAACAAAATTCGAGTTAAGCTCGATATCACCTGATCCGATGATTTTGAGCTTGCCGTTATTCCCAAAGGCTACCGATCCTTGTCGTTTGAATCGAAGCTTTGTGAATTTGAGTTGATCCCCGGTCATGTGTCGGAGCAACCGTGTCCTCCTCTTTATGTGTTTTTGTGAGGATGACACACATATTAATCTCTTCTTTCTTTATGTTGAGATGAAAAAATTACAAAATTTTAAACCTAGGTCATCTCACCTGTGTCTATATGATCAAGCATGTTATACTTATGCGTTTTTGTGAGATGACTTCCAATTAAGTTGATTGAGTGTATTTAGGTTCAAGTAATTTTATGTTAGATTTGGATTTGACCCTAGGCTTATCAAGTTTACCTTTTCAAGATCATGGCTTCCAGGTCGTGGCGAGGCACAGGGGCCTTCTTTTATCGGATCATCGACCACTTCCTTAGACAAAGCTATTTTCAAGAAAATGATGACTTGACTCACCTAAGACTATTTCCTGGTCTAACTTGTTATTTTTGAAAAAAGGCTCCCCGAGGCTCAATCTTTTCGAAGGATTTTAGTTAGTTATGTATGTGTTCTAAGTGAGTTCACAAGTTAAAAAAAAACAAAAAAAAATTTCTAAGCATGCAATTTCTAAGTTAAAGCACAAACATGTTTTGTACTAGCTCCCCCTAGACCGTTGAATCGGTTCGGTCTATCCACATAGTGGATTTGGTCCTTGGGAACCCAGTATGGGTTGGATCCTAGAGTTGAAATCAAAAAGTTCTTAGGGACCCATGCTTGGACATGTTTCCTATGTCGACTTACAATCAACATATACGACCTATTAGTCGTGTTTGAGTTAAACCCTAGTCCAGCCTTGTTGTACACGACCCTTTGAGATCCAAGTAGGAGGTCAAGTCCTTTGGATCCCGAAGTGAACCTTTCCAACGTGTTCCTAAGATCTTCAACTTGACTTTTCAAGAGAGAGTTCTCAACTTCGAGCTTTTCAGCTCGAGTTGGGTCCTCTTCTCGAACTTGACTAGTCGAAGAGGTTAGGGAGACCTTGTGTTTGAGGAGTTTGACCTCCTCAATCAGGGTCTCGACCTTGGACTCGGACTTAACTAATTTCCTAGACAAAAACCTAACCGTATTATGTAAAGTATTAAATAAAGTTCGACTCACTTTAAGGGTATCTTTTGAACCGGATGCATATCCGTGGCTTGACTTGAAGGTAGCTTCGTAGTCCGAGTCATCCTCAGGTTCTGACTCAAGTTCAGGTTCGGTCTCCATGTCTGACTCAATCGATTTCGCCATGAAGACGTGGTCTTCGTCTTCTTCGGATGACGCTTCTTCCCATGTCGCGTTGAGGTCTTGTGCTTAGGTGCTTGGTGGTTGAGCTTGGGGCACTCGGACTTGATATGTCCAAACCTGTTACACTCATAACACCTAATATTAGAACTTTTAGGCTTACCTTGGTTGGGTCGAGTCGTGGTTCACTTTCGTCCCTTGGCTATCCTTCGAGCTAGGTTCATTAGTTCGGCAGTCAACTCCGGGTCAACTTCTTCTTCGGACTTGTCTTCCTCCTCGGTTGGTGGTGGCTTGCTTGCGATTTTCTTCTTCTTTGAACCTGCAAACAAGGCTATACCCCTCTCGGGTTCCGAGTTGGACTGCTCATGTAATTCGAAATCTGAAAAGAGTTCATCTAACCTAATTTTAGAAAGATCCTTGGAGACCTTGTAGGCGTCGACCATGGATGCCCACAAGGTAGTCCTCGGAAAAGAGTTTAGAACATACCTTATAAGGTCGCGGTTTTCGACCTTTTGCCCGATTGCGTGTAGGTTGTTGACTATGTCTTGGACACGGGCGTGGAGTTGCGTCGCGGACTCGTGTTCCTGCATTTTTAGGTTATATAGTTTATTGAAAAGAAGATCACGCTTACATATCTTGGCTTCATCGGTCCCTTCGTGTAGCTCCACTAGTTTCGTCCAAAGATCTTTTGCGCTTATGAAGGGGCTGACGCGATTTAGCTCCTCCTTGGATAGGCCGCATTGGAGGATTTGTGTTGCCTTGGCGTCGGCTTCGACTTGTCGTTTTGTCGCAATGGTCCATTGATCATAATCCAAGGAGTCACCCACTTCATTAGTTGGAAGTGTGAAACCCGTTTGGATTATGATCCACATCTCGATTTGGGTTTTGAGAAAGCATTCCATCCGACCCTTCCAATAACGGAAGTCATCTCCGTTGTAAAATGGAGGTCGGACGGTGCTAAAACCCTCGAGATGGGCCATTAGAACAAAAGACACAAATAGACGGAGACGAAGAAACTAGCAACGACAAAAACACAAAAACAAGTACCAAGACTCGTGCCTTGGATTAGTAGTGCGGGAGAAAAACTTAACAAAGCGAAATAAATAAATAAATAAAATTAAAAGAAAAATAAATTTGTAAAAATGGCTAGATTGGTGGTTTCACCAAATCTTAGCAACCCCCGGCTCTGATACCAATTGTTGGATCGATCGGATCGCTAGAGGGGGGGTGAATAGCGATAGAAATTTTTCTTTCGAATTCGTTTCAAGACAAATATACGCAGCGGAAAAATAAACAAAAATAAAAGACAATAGACACAAAGGTTTTATTTTGGTTCAGAGTCAAGGCTACTACCTAAGGCCCTAGTGGTCCTGACCACGACGGAGGGCAATCTATTAAAAACTCCTCCTCGTTGGAGGTAGGAGTTACTGGATACACAAGATGATAAAAGCTCAAGGTAGAGGACACTCCTCTCCTTGATATGATTTAAAGCTCTAAATAAGAACAACTTATAAACTAAAATATGATTCAAACTTTCACATCGAATTTAATTTCCAAAGGATGGAGGTTGAAGCCTAGTAGCCAGCTCGTCGTAGGGACGTGAGAGTCGAGCGATCTAAGCACTTGGAAGCTTTTTAATTGATGAAAACCCTAGGACAAGCCCTCCTTTATAGCCTTTAAGCCCCTCATCGAATGGGTCTTCAACCAATCACAAATTGGGCACAAAAACCTCCTTGAAATGGGGTGATAAAATCTGATCATTGACCATCACCGACCGATGGCCATCATCACGCCGATGGCGATCATCACGTCGATTGCACGATCGCTTGTTGAGTCCTCCTGCCGGCAAATGATCGATGCTAGCCGCAGGCAAAGTTAGCTCAAAGAAAACATTATTTCGACGACTTCGACCGTCCGATCTCGACCGACCATCTAAGATGTCTCGGTCGATTCTACACTTAAGATCATCCCCGCAAGGAGGATACGACTACTCACACACGAGCTTACCTCGACATTTACGTGTTGCTTTGCTTCCGCCTTCCACTCGATTCCTTCTGGCCCCTCCGGGTCACCTGAGTGTCGCCCGACCACCGCAGCTTCCTCCGGTGTCGCTAGCCTTCACCCAACTATATCAACCTTCTCGACACTCGATTCAGCTCGTGAGATAAATACGAGCTTAACTTTGTATCGCTTTCTATAATCAAAACCTGTGTTCGACTTAGGTGCCCATCGCATCAATCAGACACCGCTAGCAATGATATAGCCGGCGGAATTCAAGGCTAGCGAGGGATGAACAAGTCAGACTGAGGATCCGATAGGTGCGAGGCTAACGGAGGTGGCTAGAAGGCTTAGGTCTAGGCTAAGGGTGGTCTAGTAAGTATGGGGGAACCATACTTGGGTTAAAACCTCATGTTTAAGGTGTATCAGTCGACTGGTACCATATGGTAGTCAACTGGTGTGAGTCAACTAGACGGACCGCTGGAGGCCTTAGCAATGATGCCGAGGTGGGCAATGACGCTGGATCTGAGCAATGGTCAATCTTGTGATCAATGAACGGGTGCTTGTATTTCTGGGCATCAGACCGAGTCGGACTCGACCGCCGGGCTAGCAAATGAGGAAGGTCGATTAGTCAACCGATGGACATGATCAATACTAATGTCCTATCCGCTGAATTTTTTCCAATGGGATTCCATCATGTGTCACAAGTTAACAAGATTATCATTGACTATGGTCCCAGCAAATGATCGATAGTGAAAATCCAACGATTATGTGTTATAAAAAGCACTTTTGAAGAAGGTTTTGGCTGATTTTTAAGATTTAGAGCGATTTGCTATTGCAAATCAAGGTCTTCAAGGCTAGTCCAAGGCAATCAACAAGCAAGCATTCCAAAGCAATAGTTGTAAAGTTTTCTGTACATTGTTTTGTACTTTCATCTTGTATTTGCTTGTTTACTTTGTATTACTTGTTGTAATTCATTGTACGAGATTTCTCTACTTCCGACTTGTTGTAGAGAAGGAGTTTATTGGATTAGTAATGCGTGTTTGCATTGTTAGGGCTCTTATGAGCCCAATCCGTGGAGTATGAACTATTCGGTCCTGAACCATGTTATATGATTGTGTAATTATGTGATTGTGCTGTTTGTTATTGTTATTATCATTATTCCGTTGTGCACTAACACAATTTGTAAAAACGATCGAATTCCTCCATTGACAAGCCAACGTGCTATTTACCCCCCTTAGCGGCCACCGAATCCTCAACAATTGGTATCAGAGCAAGGGACTCTTCTACAAACTAACCGCCGGGAGCAAAACTGCTAGAGGAATAAGATGGAATTCGAAGAAAGACTTGGATGAGACATTAACACACTGGTGCCTTACACCTTCTATGGACAAGGAGGGTTTAGGCAATGGAAGACAAGAATTGAAGACTTACTAATGATGAGGGACTTCGAAGAATGGTCCATTTTGATGGAGGGATTTAGCTATCCAAGAGGACCAAAGGGAGGGTTCCTCAAGAAAAAGAGATGGACCGAAGAGCAAGTCCAAGCTTTCGAGAAAAATGATAAGGTAATGAAATTTTTGATTGATTTAATACCTAACAATATCTTGTGTATGTTAGGTAATTATATAGATGTCAAGGAGCTATGGAGCCAAGTGGCAAAGCTCCATGAAGATTCATTACCGGTTCAAGAAGAAGTGGATCTATCCACCGACTTCCAAGTGAGGACTTCGAAGTTGAGGAGGAGTCAAACTTTCAATTGGTGGAGAGAGAATTTGAAGAGGTGGAAGAAGCTTCCACCTCAGGTGATTGAAGGGAGGAGAGAATTCTCACACCGTGAGCAACTCTCAAGAGAAGCCATCTACCTCCGGAGAGATGAAGAATCCACCCTGACCACCACAAATGATTTCCTAGGTGACTCCAAGCAATTTATTTCAAAATAAAATTCATATAATTTGCTTGAAAGGTGTAGGGAAATCCTGCACTATAAGAGCAAGTGCCCAAAGAGGGTCAAGAAGATCGCACCAAAGATCTAAAAGTCAAGAGAAGTCATAGGTAAGCCTGAGCTCTAACAATTAAAAAGCAAGGAGCACGCATGGTGTTTATACGCAGTCATCAAAAGGGCATTATAGGAGTCAATGCTCTATGGGGGAAGAAGAAGGCAAGAAGGAGCATAGCAACACATGTAGGGGAGTCTTCTGAAGACAAACCTTAAGGTATATCTAAATAATGCTCTTTTTAAAATTATAGTGCAAAAGCATGCTAGAAATAATTTTAGCAATCTTGCAATTTATCATAAAGAGAATGCTAGAAATAGGGAATATTGTCTAGAGCTAAGAAGGCTTCAACCTTAGGAATAAGGAGAAAATTTGATTAATGTCTCTAAAAATATTTTTACCCTCAGACATCTATTAGAAAAATTCGAGGACCATCTAGGTTTTAATGGCGAAGGCTGCTACTCAGAGCCTAGCCTGACTAGGCATATGCCTAGGAAGAACAATGCCCAAAGATTAAATCAAAATTCAAAAATTGGACAATTAGAGTCCCCTTGAAAATCAAACCTTTAGATCAAGGCTGAGAATTAAAAGACCTCGTAAAAATGATAAATCAAATGCGTTACCGGCCTTGACTTAAGGATCGGAGGATCCGGCGACAGTGCCACCCGAGGTGGCTAGAAGGCTTGTGGCTCCAAGGCTATGGGTGGCCATAGGGAGACAAGAGTCAACCACGGGCAAGAAAGATTTGGGTCACAAACCTAAGCCTACAGCACTTATTATATCGCTCCATTTGGATTACGAACACAACCAGGGCTCCAGGGAAACCAAGGTCAATAGTGATCCTTGAAGGTTTTGACCTGGGCCAGAGGCGCCAGTGATCTGGCCCCCCCCCCCCCCCCCCCCCCCCCCCCCCCCCCCCCCCCCCCCCCCCCCCCCCCCCCCCCCCCCCCCCCCCCCCCCCCCCCCCCCCCCCCCCCCCCCCCCCCCCCCCCCCCCCCCCCCCCCCCCCCCCCCCACCCCCCCCCCCCCCCCCCCCCCCCCCCCCCCCCCCCCCCCCCCCCCCCCCCTCCCTGAATCCTCACCACCACACCCCCTCACCCCCGCACACTGCCCCCCCCCACAAGACTCTCTTAGCTCCCCAAGGAGGTTCCCCCCAAAGAGCCCATGCCCCCCCCCCCCCCCCCCCCCCCCCAATCCCCTTGTCCCCAACTAAATTCTCCACAGACACCCCCATCCCCCCCCCCCCACAAATACCCTCCAAGAATTGAAAAACCCCTGCAAATAGGGATAATCAGGGTCAAATGGTCAAACTTAGGGTCTGTAAGTCAAGTCACCCTAAAGTCAAGAGTCCCCCCCCTGCCCCCCCACAAACACAACCCCCCTCCCCCCCCCCCCACTACTTACTAGAAAGGAGTCACCCCTAGAGTTAACCATGGGAAGACCACAATGACCAAGGCTAACAAGCCTAGAAGGGTCATTAAGAGGATATCTAGGGAGGTCATCCCTAAGGAATACCTAGTAAACCTTAGGAGCTCAAATAGGTTTTGGGTTCCTAAGAGCGTGATCGATTCACGCTAGATGGGTTTAGGGTGTGCCAACTTTAAATGGAAGGGTAGTTAACCTAATCATGGTAAAGGTGACACTTTAGGTAATTTTCAAGGTTATGGATACTTTGAAAATAGATTTGATATTATGATCCTAAAAGATTTTAGGATGTGCCAATATATTTTTGGGATTATGAAAAATCAATTAAATTGGCACAATTTAGGTTTATAGGTCATAGTGTATCATTTTGGATTTTTGGCACACTTGGGAGAAAAGTGATAATATGGAAAAATATACTTAATTATATCAAATGGAAATTAATACTAAGTTTTAGGTATTATTATACCTATACATTTTATGTGTCATGCTTGATTTTCCATATAACATGTCATGACATCATATTTATTTTTAATCATTTAATATATCATGGTCATGTTTAGGATTAAGGTTCAATGTCATGTGTTTTTAGATTATTTCATATGTCATGACATTATGATCATTGGTCATGCTTAATTATGCTATCATTTATGTCACGATCATTCATGCATTTAATTTGATTAAAATTGATTTAAGGACAATGACATGACTTGAAGTCTCATTTATAAGGGAATCAAGTAGTGTTGCCTTAGAAAATGCATGAGGCATTAGATTAAGAAAACAAAACCCACATCTCACATCTAAATTGACATGTATGTGTATTTATACACCCTAGATACATGTGAGATGATAGGATATGAGTTAAGTTCAAGGTGCAGTGTTTTTGCATCTAGATGAACTAAAACTCATCTTATCGTATTAGTGGATCATTGGAAAAGCTTGTGTACAAGTCATGTACATTGAGCCCAAGGAACATGATCTAATATAGGTTTTCAAAAATATTTTAAAATTAGTTTAGAAAACCTTGGTGAAGTCTATCTTTTGATAGCAACCACCATTGATGAAGTTGATACAAAGTGAGCTAAAACATTGAAGTTTTTCTTTACTTTTGAACTTTGTATCAATTTCGATATTTAATGGGTAAACTATTTTTCTAACATTTTTCACCCATTGTATTAGTCATAAGTATTATACGTATGAATTTTCATGATTTTTCGATATACGTATAATTATTTATGAATTTATGAATTTCGATTCTGATAATTGAAATTCAGAAATTTCAGTTATCAGTCAACTGCCCTTGGTGGCAGTCAACTGATCTTTGATAGAGTCGACTACCAGGCTGATTTCGAAAAAAATAAGGTTGTTTAGCCCGCTTTCAGTTACGGTAAAGTTCCCTAACCACTCCTAACCCTAGGATATGCTTTAGGAAGCATTATAAAGGGAGAAAATCCATTGGATATGGATTAGGAGAGTTGTTAGGGTGATGTATCAAATTTAAGGGTGGGAAAGTTCAAGGTTGAACTTTAGACCTTATTTTTGATGATTTAGAATTCCTATTGGCTTAGGGACTTCCCAAGGATATTGTTGGTGCAATGGTCAAGGGAGAGCAAGCCTTTAGGGGGAGGTATCCATCATGGGATGATGGATGGTATTTTTCCTCGTGAGGGGCAAAATGGAATTTGGATATACCCAATTTGGAAATTGAGAGAGTGTATAGGATTGCCTCTCTTGAGTGATATGAGACTTATCACTATGAAGATTGTAGGCATCCTAGGTATTTTTGGACCAAGGGGAGATTGTAAGATCTCATTGGGACATGAAACATTGACCTCCTTGGAGAAGACCTTTTTGATGTTAGTCAAAAAGGGAGAGAATGTTTGGGGGAGAATGTTTGGAAGAATTTATGGGATTACCAATTTGGGATAATTGGTAAGGAGATTTGAGTTAGTGTTCTAACTCAAAGGTATGTGTTTTTGTCAAACATCAAAAAGGGGGAGATTATTGGTGCAATCGGCCCAGGTCACGAATGACCAGACTCGAGTTTGACTTAAGCGATGTTTTGATGTTTGACATGGAAGTTTGACATTGATGTCTGATAATGTTTTGGGGAGATTGTTGATGCAATCGACCCGGGTCATGATTGACCGGACTCGAGTTTGACTCGAGAGGGATTTTGATGGTTGACTGAAGTTGACCATATCATAGAAAGTCCAAGTCTTGAGTACTTGGCATGGAAAGTCCAACATGGGTTGGCAAGGGAAAGTCCAAGCTTGAGTCTTAGCATTTGGAAAGTCCAAGGGTGTAGTCTTGGCCACGTAAGTCCAAGGGTGTAGTCTTGGCGGTGAAAGTCCAAGTTATGAGTACTTGGCATTTGAGAAGTCTAAGGGGGTTTGATATTGGCGGCATAAAGTCCAAGGGTGAAGTCTTGGCAGTATAAGTCCAATGGTTGATGACGTAAAGTTCAAGCGGAGTCTTGGTATCGTAAGTCCAATGTGCTTTGGCAGTGTAGACACCGTTAGCATGACATAGCCGATAGAAGCACCTGAAGGCTAGCGTATGGATGAACAAGTTATGGATGACTTGGAGGGATCCGATAGGCGCGAGGCTGACAGAGGTGGCTAGAAGGCTTAGGTCTAGGCTAAGGGTGGTCTAACAAGTTTGGGGGAATCATACTTGAGTTAAAACCTCATGTTTGGTACCATGTTGAGTTTTGGAGTGCCTAGCGATCGACTACAGGTGGACGTGTCGACTTACGGGCCAGAGCGATCGACTAATCTTGTGATTAGTCGTGGTGCTCGATATTTCGGACCACGGGAATGGAGTCGGACTCATTGCTTGGGTTACTTGATCAAGTGAAGGCTCGTCGATCGGTGATGGACATGATCGATCAGCGATGTCCTATCCGTTGGATTTTCCAGCGTGGATTGCACCGTTGTCTCACAACAACAATGCCATCAGTCGACTGATGGTCCTGAGCAATCGATTGATAGGCGAAAATTCAGCCCGATTGTAGGTTATAAAAGCAGCTCGGAAGAAGGTTTTTGACAGCGATTTTTTTGGCGATTTGGAGCGATTTGCTGTTGCAAATCAGGGTCTTCAAGGCTAGTCCAAGGCAATCAACAAGCAAGCATTCCAAAGCAATAGTTGTAAAGTTTTCTTTACATTGTTTTGTACTTTCATCTTGTATTTTCTTGTTTACTTTGTATTACTTATTGTAATTCATTGTACGAGGTTTCTCCACCTCCGACTTATTGTCGAGAAGGAGTTTATTGGATTAGTAGTGTGTGTTTGCATTGCTAGGGCTCTTACGAACCCAATCCATGAGTAGGAACCATTCAGTTCCGAACCACGTTATATGATTGTGTAATTGTGTGATTGTGTTGGTTGTTATTGTTATTATCATTATTCCGCCAAGTTGAGTCTTCATGGTTCTAGTCGACTAGACTTAGATGACAGTTGATTGGTAAAAGTACCAGTCGATTGGTTTAAGCGGATCAGTCGACTCTTCTCCAGAGAATCAAGGAAATTTGTTCTTGATTTATTGTATTGGTTCTATACTTATATAAATTGAATTAAGCCAGTATATGTACTGGTTTGTCGGTTTTGTACTAACTTAATTAATTTCAATTTTTTTCAGATGACACAGATGATTACTACTATGACTTGACGTGATGTGTTATGTAATCAGCTGAGGAAGGCTATCCAGGGGATATAATATGACTCTGCTCATGGAGTCGGGTGACACATCGGGAGACTTGATAGGTTGTTTTGGAGACTTGAGATGCAGGACTTTTCAATTTTAGATAACTACAGGATTTGGACTTTGATTCGTTCACTTCCTGAGAACTTGAGTGATATCGCACATCAGATATAGGGGCACTACGAGGGGCCGTATCATATACCCAGTTGTGTGTTGAGCTGCTTCACTATAAGGATTGTGAAGTTCATTATGAAAAGGATCCAGAAGAAGATTCAGAAGAAAACCCTGAAGAGGTTTTTCCTATGGGATCTCTTCGTGTGTGTCCTTTACAGGATTATGCGTCCTGACATCATCTTGAGAGCATCTCAGCAAAAGGTGTCCTAGTTCAACCCAAGAAGATTGGGCATGTTTGGATTATTACTGCGCTAGTGTTTGCTCTAGTGGGAGTAATAATCGCCTATCTAGTTTATTAGAGTTGTCTTTTATTTGTCAGTTATGAGTAAGAAGAATGTTATGTGTAACATTCTTAGTAAAGTCTTGTTATTTGTTGATAATGTACAACATATTTAGTTAATGATATGTTCATCCGAAATGACTAGTTTATTTTATGTTGTTTACTCTACATGATGCATGATATTTGTTTATGCTCTTTGATTTGTCCATTATGAGTATAATTTTAAATGATAAGTTCATTTAATATTTAATATCATGTTTGGATAATGATTAAGTTCATTAAATGAAATGTATGTAATAAAATAGATCAATGTAAGTCAGATTGGCACATACAGATGATAAGTGGCAACGTAGTTATCACTTGATTTTGTAAACCAAATCAGATTTGCTTTGAGCTAATTTAGAGATTACATACATAAATACATACACTGAATATCTAAATAATTTGTTTATTTATGATAGATTATAACAACAAAGAACATCATAGCTGAATTAAATAAGGGTGAACAACTTAATGATGAAAACTATAAAATCTGACACCTCAAAATTCAGTATGTTCTTGAAGAACAAGAAGTTCTAGAGGTTGTACATCATGTTATGGAAGAACCTGTCGAGGGTCCCACGACATAGTATAGACGTGACCTTGATGCCTACAAGGCATGGAAAAATAAAGATTCTACTGCTAAGGGTATATTGATAAGTTCAATGGTTGATGACCTAATTTTTGAGTATGTGTCTTATCCATCGGCTCATGCAGTATAGGTTGCCCTTAGGGACAGATATAGTGGAATATGTCTGAGCAAGCTTCGATAGTTGACAATCAGGTTCGACAGCTACAAGAAGCACCCGAATGTTTCAATGGTTCAACATCTCAGGGAGATATTGAATATGATTCAGAAGCTTAAAACTATTGGTCACGAGCTGACAGATGAACAATAGGTTCAGACAGTTATTCGTTCTCTTCCAGATTCTCAGAAAACCATGAAGCAGACATTAACTCACAATGAGAGTATTAAGACTTTCATTGACGTCTCACGCCATGTTGAATTGGAGGCGGTGAGAGTAGAATCTGCAAGGATTTCTAGTCAAGCCTATTTGGTTGTTGATTCTACTAGATCATCTAGATCCAAGAAAAAAATGGTTCGAAAAAGGAAAGGAAAAGAAGAAGAAAGTTGTTGTTGCTGCTGGGAAGAAGGGATAGAAGATTGGGAAGAAACCTAAAAGCAAGGTGTCTTGCTTTAATTGTGGCAAGAAGGGGCGCTTCGCTCGGGAAAGTACTAAACCGAAAAAGGTAACTTCAAGTCCGTCTTCTGAGCATTTTGTTATTAGTTCTGTGTTATTGGTTGATTCTTATCCTTTGTGGATTATAGATTCGGGAGCAACCAATAATGTAGCTCGGGTGCATATTACATATGTGGAGTACCGTCAGGTACCAATTGGCAACAAATTGATCTATGTAGAAAACAATGCAAGAGTTGAAGTCGAGGGAGTCGACACTTGCAAACTCAACCTTCATGGTGGTAGTACTTTATTTCTACATGATGTCATGATGCTTCTGAAATTCGATGGAATCTTGTTTCCGTCACGTGTCTTCTTGATTTAGGGTACTATATTAATTTTTACAGTCGGTGTGTAGAACTTAAGATTGACTCTGTGTCAATCAGATATGGTTTTTTAACAAATAGTTGTATAGTTCTTGATGTGGAACCAAATGTTAATTGTTCAATTAATAGTTGTTTTTCAAACATTGCTCTTACTAGTGATGTAAATACAACTGATGATATTTGACATGCTAGATTAGGACATATAGGACAAGATCGCATGAATAGATTAGCTAAAGAGGGTTACTTGGGCTCTCGTGCTAAGATTAGCTTGTCTATGTGTGAGCATTGTTTGGATGGAAAAGCAACTAGGAAATCATTTGGTAAGGCTATTAGGGTTAAGTCACCATTACAACTAATTCATTCGGATATATGTGGTCCAATGAATGTGAAGGCTAGACATGGAGCTTCCTATTTGATTTCTCTCGTTTCAGTCATGTGTATTTGATTTCTTATAAATCTGAAGCATTGGATTACTTCATTCATTATATGAACAAAGTTGAGAATCAAACAGAACGTAAGATTAAGACTTTACGCATTGACCGTGGAGGAGAATATTTGTCTGATATGTTCAAGACAATATGTAATGATAAGGGGATTATTAGACAACTGACAATCCCTGGAACTCCACAACAAAATGGGGTTGCTAAGAGGAGAAATAGGACTCTTCTCGAAATGGTTAGATCTATGATGGCACAGGCTAATTTGTCGATCTCCTATTGGGAAGATGCATTACTAGCTGCGACTTATATACTTAACAAAGTGCTTTCGAAGTCAGTTTTATCTACCCCATATGAACGTTGGACAGGTAGAAAACCAGATTTGAGTAATCTGAGACCCTAGGGATCAGCTGCCTATGTTCATGATATTTCTCATAAGTATGGAAAACTGGGACCTAGAGATAAGAAATATATCTTTATAAGATATTCTGAGACCTCTAAAGGTCATGTTTTCATAGGTTAGCAACAAGATGAAATCATCTCCAAATTGGATTTGAGAGATGTTACTTTTCTCGAAACTGAGTTCCCAGCTAAAGCTGAGGTTGATAAGACAGTGTTGGTGCAATCGACCCAAGTCATGATTGACCAGACTCGAGTTTGACTCGAGCAGTATTTTGATGATAGACAAAATATATGACATGTGATTGTCATGAGAAGACCAAGTGTGCAGCCTTGGTCACGTAAGTCCAAGTGTATAGCCTTGGAGGTGAAAGTCTAAGCATGGGTCTTGGCATTGGAAGTCCAACATAGAGTTGGCAAAAGAAGACCAAGTGTGTAGTCTTGGCCACGTAAGTCCAAGTGTGTAGCCTTGGCCGTGAAAGTCCAACATGGGTTGGCATTGACAATGGGACCACATAAGTTCAAGTGTGTAGCCTTAGTAGTGAAAGTTCAAGTTATGAGGACTTGGCATTTGGGAAGTCCAAGGGGTGGTTTGGCGACGTAAGTCAAGCGGTAGTCTTGAGAGCATAAGTCCATATGTACCTTGGCGATATAGACACCGAGAGCATGACAATAGCCAAAGGAAGCACATGGAGGCTAGCATATGGATGAACAAGTCATGGATGACTTGGAGGGATCCGCACATGGATGAACAAGTCATGGACGACTTGGAGGGATTTGATAGGCGCAAACCTAGTAGAGGTGGATAGAAGGCTTAGGTCTATACTAAGGGTGTGTCGGATGCTCACACATGTTGTTTGATATTTTACCCGACGGTCGGATGCTCAAATAACTTGTGTTTGAGGTTTTACCCGGCAATAGTCGACTGGTGGTAGCCGACTGGCATTCAACTGCGTCGCGATGCTTGGCAGTCGACTGCCAACCTTGGGTAGTCGATTGATGGTAGTCGACTGCCATAAAGGAGAAATCGACTGCCAGTGTTGGTTGCAAGCATAGAACGCTCGGTAGCCAACTAATCAGTCGGTTACGAGACTGGCAGTCGACTAATGGAAACTGGTAGTCGACTGCCAGTGTATCCATTGGTTGGATGCCAATGTGGATTAGGTTGTTGTCTCACAATGGCTACAGGAGCAGTCGACTGGGGACTTATGGCAGTCGACTGCCAGGCGCAAAATCATCTTGAGACAAGCATAAAAGGAGGAGCTTAGGGAGGATTTCCACAGTGATTTTTGGGGAGATTTTGGAGGGGAATTGTTGCTGCATTCCAGACCTTCAAGAGCAAACCAAAGAAAGCAACAAGCAAAGTGTTCAAAGTCATTATTATAAAGTTTTCTTTACGTATTTTATTCTTGTCTTTATAATTGCTTGTACTTCTTGTATTACATTTTGTAATTTCTTGTACGAGGTTTCTCGACCTCTGACTTGTTGTCGAGAAGGAGTTTGAGTAGTGTCGTGTGCATCTCTAGAGCTCGTTGAGCTCGCCCCGTGGAGTAGGAACCCTAAGGTTTTGAACCACGTTATATCGGTTGTCTCTTGTGCTTGTATTTGTGATTGTGTATTTGTTTCTATATTTGTATTGTATTTTCTATTTTCGCTGCACTAATATAAATTGTAGAGATGAACGATCGAATTTCATCACGCATGTGAGAATGACTATTCAACCCCTCTTCTAGCCGGACCATGATCCCCCAATAAGTGGTATCAGAGCGAGGAGGTTGTCGTTGGACTCACTACCACGACAACAACCAAAATGGCCAGCATCAACATTCAACCACTGAAATTCGAGGGAGAATTCTCATGGTGGAGAAGAAGGATGGAGTATACTTCGAAATCGATTTTGATACTTTGCTAATCATTGAAAATGGTTTTGAAGTGCATAGGGGTGAAGACAACAAGTCGTTAGTAAAATCAAGATGGACCAAGAAGCAATGACAACAATTCAAAACAAACATTAAGGTAACGATTATGTTAGTAAAATTATTACATAACAATATTTTGTCCAAGCTAGGTGAATATCGGGATACAAAGGATTTGTGGAATAAATTGGTAAAATCCCATGAAAATCCCGAACAGATCCATGGTTAGGAAGAAGAGGAATGTCATCCTCTCATGCTCAAGAAGAAGCAAGTCCATCCTCTCAAGTGAACGAGGATTCGGAGATTAAGAGGGAATCCACATTCGGATTGGTAGAAGAAGTGGAAGAAATAAAAGAAGCATCAACCTTTGGAAGAAGTGATGAAGAAGATCAAGAGACTTCCACCATCCTAGGTAACTCAAATGCAATTCATAATAATAAAGATCACATAATTTGCTTTGAGTGTAGGGATAAAGGGCATTACAAGAGCAAATGCCCAAAATTGGCTAAAGTGAAAGCACCGACACCAAAAGTCAAGGACAAGTCAAAGGATGCCGGAGTCCTCGCTAAGAAAAACAAAGAGCACATTGTGTGCTTCAAATGGAACCAAAGGGGACACTACTGAAGCCAATGCCTTAGGGGGAAGAAGAAGGGGTAAGAAGGAGCTACACAAGTAGGGGGAGCTTCCAAAGCAAACCCTAAGGTATACTTTAATGCACATTCTAGTTCTAGAATTAAGTAGCATGCTAGAAATTATATTAACTCACTTGCTATTGCCTATGAACATAAGCATGCTAGTAAGAATAGATATGTTTGCTTAGGGGCTAAATCCTATGAACTTACAATTAAGGACAAACCTAGGAACAACAACTCTAGACCTATTTTACCTAAGGAGAGTATTAGGAGGATAGAAGAAAATTTAGACATTAACCCTAAGAAGGGTAGGCACATGCCTAAGAAGAAGAGTCCTTCACAAAAGATTAATGAAAAATCAAAATTGGGAAAATTAGAATTAGAAAATCTAACCTTGAGGTCAAGACTTGAAAAATTAGAAAAGACACTAGCAAAAATGACAAACTCATTTAAGGGGTCTAATGATCAAAAATTAAGACCTAAGAGACAAGAACCGTCCAAGGGCAAGAAAGGTTTGGGTCATAAACCTAAGTCCTACCACAATATTCTATTTGATTATGGAACTAAATCTAGGTCTAGGAAAACCAAGGTTAATAGGGAACTTATCTCTAAGATTAATCATGGTGTGTGTCTAGTGGCCAAGGGGTTCTATAAAACCTAGGAAGACCATTAAGAAGGTTGCTAGGGAGGCAATCCCTAAGGTTAACCTTGGAAAGACCCAAATGACTAAGGTTTCAAAGCCAAAAAGCATCATTAGGAATGTATCTAGGGAAATTATCCCTAGTGAATACCTTGTTAACCCAAGGAGCTTTAATAGGTATTGGGTTCCTAGTAGCATGATCGATTCACGCTAGATGGATTATGGTGTATCAACCCTAAATGGATAGATAGTTAACCTAACCATGGTAGAGTTGACACTTTAAGATGTGCCAAAGTATTTTGAGAAGTTGAAAATTGATTAAATTGGCACAACTAGGTGCTAGGGGTCATGGTGTGCCATTTTGGGTTTTTGGCACACTTGGGTGATAAATGAGTATTAAGGCAAAATGAATTTAATTCTAGAAATGACAATTTGGGCTTAACACTTAGGAATTATATACCTTAGTATTTTATACTTGCCATGATTTATTTTCCTTGCCATGTCATGACATCATATTTATTTTTATCATATAAAATGTCATGATTTATGCTTAGGAATGTCATGTTATACTTAAGTTTATATCACATGCTATGACATCATGATTATTGGCACATGTTTTTATTCTTGTTATCATTTATATCATAATCATTATTCATGCATTAAATAAAATTAAGTTAAGGACAATGACATGATTTGAAGTCCCATGCATAAGGGAATCAAATTGTGTTGCCTAGAAAAATATGTAGGGGAAATGTCGACCGCTAGAGGGGGGTGAATAGCATCGTGCTCGTACGCGATGGAATTTGATCGCGTTCGCTTGCCTATGATTGTTAGTACGCAGCGGAATATAGAAATAATACAATAATCATAATAACAAGCACAAAAAAACACAAGGATATAACGTGGTTCGGAACCGAACGATTCCTACTCCACGGATCGAGCTCTAAAGAGCTCTAGCGATGCCACAAACACATCACTATTCAAACACTCCTTGACACAAGTCGGAGGTGGAGAAACCTCATACAAATGATTACAACAGTAATACTAAATACAACAAGCAAATACAATAAAAGAAATGCAAAGAAAACTTTACAATCGATCTTTTGAAAGCTTGCTTGTTTGGTTGGTTGAGTGGCACTTGGAGACCCTGAATTACACCAGCAATTCACCCCAAAAACTCCTTAAAGAACCTTAGCGTTTTCCTCCACCACGAGCTCCCTTTAAAGCTTTAACTTGTTCTGGAAATCTCCGATCAGTCGACTGCTCGGGACCATCAGTCGACTGATGCCACTGTTGTCATGAGACAACGGCTAGATCCACGCTGGAAAAATCCAACGGATCCATCATCAGTCGAATGATCATACCCATCAGTCGACTGATGGATCCTTCACTCGACTGCTTCCCCCGCAGTCGAGTCTCGACTCTATTCTGTGCCCAATTTCTTGAGCACCATTCGACTGATCACAAGATCAGTCAACTGCTCGGCCAATCAGTCGATTGCCCACCTCTGGCAGTCGACTGCTAGGTCAATTCCCGCAGTCAAATCCTAGTTGACTCATGCTAATCAACTGTCACATGACACCAGTTGACTGGCACACCTCAAACATGAGGTTTTAACCCAAGTATGGTTCCCCCATACTTGCTAGACCACCCTTAGCCTAGACCTAAGCCTTCTAGCCACCTCTGTCAGCCTCACACCTCTCGGATCCCTCCAAGTCATCCATGACTTGTTCATTCATTTTTCTAGCCTTCAGGTGCTTCCATCGGCTATGTCATGCTAACGGTGTCTACACCGCCAAGGCACATTGGACTTACGCTGCCAAGACTCCGCTTGGACTTTACGCCGCCAACCATTGGACTTATGCTGCCAAGACTACTGCTTGGACTTTACGCCGCCAACAATTGGACTTATGCTGCTAAGACTCCCGCTTGGACTTTACGCCACTAATATCAAACCCCTTGGACTTCTCAAATGTCAAGACTCAAGCTTGGACTTTCCCTTGCCAACCCATGTTGGACTTTCCATACCAAGACCCATGCCAAGTGCTCAAGACTTGGACTTTCCAAATGCCAACTGTCCCACTTGGAATTTCCATGCCAAGTACCCAAGACTTGGACTTTCCCATGACAATCACATTGTCATATGTTTTTGTCGAACATCAAAACATCTCTCGAGTCAAGCTCGAGTCCTGGTCAATCGTGACCTGGGTCGATTGCACCAACAATCTTCCCCTTTTTGATGTTTGACAAAAACCAATCAAACCATTGAGTTAGACCATCTAACTCAAACCAATAATCCCCATCAATTTTTCCAATTGATGTCATTCTCCCAATAAGTTATCCCCCTTTTTGACTAACATCAAAAAGGTTCTCTTCAAGGAGGTCAATGTCTCATGTCCCAATGAGATCTTACAATCTCTCCCTTAGTCCAACAATACCTAAGATGCCTACCATCTTCCTAGTGATAAGTCACATATCACTCAAGAGAGGCAATCCTATACACTCTCCCAATTTCCAAATTGGGTATCTCAAAATCCCATTTCTCCTCCTCATGAGGAAAAATAACATCCATCATCCCTTGGTGGATACCTCCCTCTAAAGGCTTGCTCCCCCTTGACCATTGCACCAACAATGTCCTTGGGAAGTCCCTAAGCCAATAGAAACTTTAAACCATCAAGATTAAGCCTAAAGTTCAACATTGAACTTTTCTTTACCTTAAAAATGATACAAACCCTAAACAACTCTCCTAATTCATATCCAATAGATTTTCACCCTTTATAATGTTTCCCAAAGTATATCCTAGGGTTAGGAGTGGTTAGGGACCTTAACCGTAGCTGAAATTGGGTTAAACATCCTTGTTTTCCCGAAATCAGCATTGACAGTCGAGTCCTTCAGATATCAGTAAATTGCCACCTCCATCAGTCGACTGCCACTAAGGGTAGTCGACTGATAACTGAAATTTCCGAATTTCAGTTATCAGAGTTGAATTTTAGAAATTCATAAATAATTATACGTATATCGAAAAATCATGAAAATTCATACGTATAATACTTATGACCAATACAATGGGTGAAAAATGATAGAAAAATATTTTACCCATAAAATATCGAAATTGATACAAAATTCAAAAGTAAAGAAAAACTTCTAAGTTTTGGCTCACTTTGTATCAACTTCATCAATGGTAATTGCTATCAAAAGATAGACTTCACCGAGGTTTTCTAAATTGATTTTAAAATGTTTTTGAAAACCTATATTGGATCATATTCCTTGAGATTAATATACATGACTTGTACACAAGCTTTTCCAATGATCCATCTTTAGTTAAAGATGAGTTTTAGTTCATCTAGATGCAAAAACTATGCACCTTGAACTCAACTCATATCCTAGCATCTCACATGTATCTAGGGTGTCTAAATACACATACATGTCAATGTGATATGAGATGTAGGTTTTATTCTCTTAATCTAGGATCTCATGCATTTTTTAAGGCAACACTACTTGATTCCCTTATAAATGGGACTCCAAGTCATGCCATTGTCCTTAATTCATTTTTAAACAAAATAAATGCATGAATGATCATGGCATAAATGATAGCAATAATTAAACATGGCCAATGATCATGATGTTATGGCATATGATATAATCTAAAAACACATGACATTAATCCTTAATCCTAAACATTATCATGACATATTAAAAGGCTAAAAATAAATATGATGTCATGGCATGTTATATGGCAAACAAAGCATGACAAATAAAATATATAGGTATAATAATACCTAAATTTTAATATTTGTTGTCATTTGATATAATTAAGTATATTTTGTCATATTGTTAGTTTATTTCCCAAGTGTGCCAAAACCCATAATGGCACACTAAAGACCTCTAAACCTAATTATGTCAATTTAATTGATTTTTCATAATTCTAAGAATGTATTGGCACATCCTAAAATCTTTTAGGATCATAATATCAAATCTATTTCCAAGGTACCCATAACCTTGAAAATTACCTAAAGTGACACCTTTACCATGGTTAGGTTAACTACCCTTCCATTTAAAGTTGGCACACCCTAAACCCATCTAGCGTGAATCAATCACGCTCTTAGGAACCCAAAACCTATTTGAGCTCCTAGGGTTAATTAGGTATTCCTTAGGGATAACCTCCCTAGATACCTTCCTAATGACCCTCCTAGGCTTGTTAGCTTTGGTCATTGTGGTCTTACCTAGGTTGACTCTAGGGGTAACTCCCCTTGCAACCTTCTTAGTGGCTTCCCTAGGTTTCCTTGAAACCCTAGCCACTAGGCACATACCTTGGTCAACTCTAGGGATGACTTCCCTATTGACCTTGGTCTTCCTAGACCTAGTTTGTGTTCCATAATCAAATGGAACACTATGATAAGTCACCTTAGGCTTAGGTTTGTGACCCAAACCTTTCTTGCCCTTGGTTGACTTTTGTCTCTTAGGTCCTAGGTGTTGACTTTGAGATCTAGACCCTTGACTTTGACCATTTGACCATTTTATTTGATTTTGCATAATTTTAAGGTTCTTTTCCATTTTCTCAAGCCTTGACCTCAAGGCTTGATTTTCAACCTCTAATTGCCCAATTTTTGAATTTTGATTTAATCCTTGGGCATGGTTCTTCCTAGGCATATGCCTAATCCATTTAGGGTTTAAACTTAGGTGCTCTTGTACCTTTCTAATCGTTTCCCTAGGTAAAATTAGTCTAGAATTATTTGACCTAGATTTGTCTTTAGATAAATTTGTTTTATGGACATTAGTCCCAAATTTCTCCTTATTATTGAAATGAATATTTTTATCTCCTAGGCAAAAATATTTATTATTCCTAGCATGCTTTTCATGATAGATTGCAAGAGAATTAAAATTTCTAGCATGCTTTTGCCTATTAAATTTAGAAGGTGCATTATTAAAATGATATACCTTAGGGTTTGTCTTAGTAGCTCCCCCTACTTGTGATGCTCCCCTTTGCCCCTTCTTTTCTCCCTTTGGGCATTGACTCCGGTAATGACCTAGTAGCCGACATTTGAAGCAAATCACTTGCTCCTTGCTCTTGATTGTTGGGGAACTGACATCCTTTGGCTTTTCTTGACTTTTAGGTGTCGGAGGAGCTTTCCTTACTCTCTTTGGGAATTTGCTCTTGTAATGCCAACTTTTCCTACACTCAAAGCAAATTATATATTTTTTATTTAAAACCAAATTTCTTGAGTTACCTAGGTTGATGGGATCTGGATTTTGAGCTTCTTCATCTTGACCGGATGTTGAAGGCTCTTCTTGAGGTTGCTCCGGTGTGGTAATTCTCTCCTCCCCCTCAATCCTAGAGGTGGAGACTTCTTCCACCTCTTCCTCTTCTTCTTCCTCTGATCCGGAAGTTGATTCCCTATCAACTTCCGAATCCTCACTTTCTTGTGAGGATAACCCCTCTTCCTCATCTTCCTTATCTTCTTGGATTGAGTGAGGCTCTTCATGGAATTTTGTCAATTTGTTCCATACCTCTTTGGTGTCTTTACAATTCCCTATCTTGATCAAAATATCATTAGGGATTATATTGAGCAAAATACTCATTACCTTATTGTTGATGTTAAAGTATCGGAGTTGTTCTTGGCTCCAATTCTTCTTCTTGATTTTTCTTCCTTCTTCATCTTTTGGAGTGTCAAAACCTACTAAGGCACTAATCCAATTATCAAAATCACACATTAGAAAATGCATCATTCTACCTTTCCAATGCGCGAAATCTTCGCGGTCGAAGGAGGGCCGAACGTTGATGTCGTCACCCAATCTCTCCATCTTTCCCTCTAGCGTCTTTAGCTCCCGACAGTTAGTCCGTAGAAGAGCCCCGGGCTCTGATACCAATTGTAGGGGAAATGTCGACCGCTAGAGGGGGGTGAATAGCATCGTGCTCGTACGTGATGGAATTTGATCGCGTTCGCTTGCCTATGATTGTTAGTACGCAGCAGAATGTAGAAATAATACAACAATCATAATAACAAGCACACAAACACAAGGATATAACATGGTTCAGAACCAAACGGTTCCTACTCCACAGATCGAGCTCTAAAGAGCTCTAGCGATGCCACAAACACACCACTATTCAAACACTCCTTCTCGACACAAGTCGAAGGTGGAGAAACCTCGTACAAATGATTACAACAGTAATACTAAATACAACAAGCAAATACAAGTGAATGCAACAAAAGAAATGCAAAGAAAACTTTACAATCGATCTTTTAAAAGCTTGCTTATTTGGTTGGTTGAGTGGCACTTAGAGACCATGAATTACACCAGCAATTCGCCCCAAAAACTCCTTAAAGAACCTTAGCGTTTTCCTCCTCCACGAGCTCCCTTTAAAGCTTCAACCTGTGCTGGAAATCGCCGATCAATCGACTGCTCAGGACCATCAGTCGACTGATGTCACTGTTGTCGTGAGACAACGGCTAGATCCACGCTGGAAAAATCCAATGGATCCATCATCAGTCGACTGATCATACCCATCAATCGACTGATGGAGCCTTCACTTGATCGCTTCTACGGTCGAAGTCTCGACTCCGATTCTCGTGCCCAATTTCGAGCACGATCCGATCACATGATCGATCGACTACTGATCAATCGGTCGACCGCCCACCTCGCATCGTAGCTAAACAATTCCCACAGTCAAACCCTAGTTGACTCACGCCAGTCGACTGCCACATGGCACCAGTCGACTGGCATACCTCAAACATGAGGTTTTAACCCAAGTATGGTTCCCCCATACTTGCTAGACCACCCTTAGCCTAGACCTAAGCCTTCTATCCACCTCCGTCAGCCTCACACCTCTCGGGTCCCTCCAAGTCATCCATGACTTGTTCATCCATTGCGCTAGCCTTCAGGTGCTTCCATTGGCTATGTCATGCTAACAGTGTCTACACCGCCAAGGCACATTGGACTTATGCTGCCAAGACTCCGCTAGGACTTTACGCCGCCAACCATTGGACTTATGTTGTCAAGACTCCCGCTTGAACTTTACGCCACCAACCATTGGACTTATGCTGCCAAGACTCCCGCTTGGACTTTACGTCGCCAATATCAAACCCCTTGGACTTCTCAAATGCCAAGACTCAAGCTTGGACTTTCCCTTGCCAACCCATGTTGGACTTTCCATGCCAAGACCCATGCTTGGACTTTTCCTTGCCAAAACCCATGCTTGAACTTTACATGCCAAGTACTCAAGACTTGGACTTTCCCAATGCCAAGTGTCCCACTTGGACTTTCCATCACATGGTCAACCCTAGTTAACCATCAAAATCTCCTCGAGCCAAACTCGAGTCCGGTTAATCATAATCTGGGTCGATTGTATCAACAATCTCTCCAAAACATTATTAGACATCAATGTCAACTCTCTATGTCAAACATCAAAATATCACTCAAGTCAAACTCGAGTCCGGTCAATCGTGACCTGGGCGATTGCACCAACAATCTCCCCTTTTTTGATGTTTGACAAAAACACATACCTTTGAGTTAGGCTCCTAACTCAAATTCCCTTACCAATTTCCCAAATTGGTAATCTTATTTCTCCCCCTTTTTGACATACATCAAAAAGGTTCACCCAAAAAGGTCAATGTCTCATATCCAATGAGATCTTGAATCTCCCCCTTGGTCCAAAAATACCTAGGATGTCTACTATCTTCCTAGTGATAAGTCTCATATCACTCAAGAGAGACAATCCTACAAACTCTCCCAATTTCCAAATTGGGCATCTCAAAATCCCATTTTCCTCCTCATGAGGAAATATATCATCCATCATCCCATGATGGATACCTCCCCCTAAAGGCTTGCTCCCCCTTGACCATTGCACCAACAATATCCTTGGGAAGTCCCTAAGCCAATAGGAACTTTAAACCATCAAAATTAAGGTCTAAAGTTCAACATTGAACTTTTCTTCACCTTAAAATTGATACAAACCCTAAGCAACTCTCCTAATCCATATCCAATGGATTTTCACCCTTCATAATGCTTCCCAAAGCATATCCTAGGGTTAGGAGTGGTTAGAGAACTTTACCGTAGCTGAACACGGGCTAAACAACCTTATTTTTCCCAAAATCAGCCAATCAATCGAGTCCTTCAGAAATCAGTCGACTGAAGTGCTCATCATTCGATTGGCACCAAGCAGCAGTCGACTGATAACTGCGCCAGGGTAGTTCTTCCAGGGCAGTGCATGTCGTGCGCCAGGTCTTCGCCAGGCAATTTTGTCGTCAGGGGCGTTTATCATTTGTGCCCATCGATCATCGCCCTCCAGGCGATCGATAATCAAATTTCTAAATTTCAGTTATCGGAAATGAAATTCAAAAAATGATAAGTAAATATACGTAAGTTGAAAAATCTTGAAAATTCATACATATAATACTTATTACAAACACAATGGGTGAAAAATGTTAGAAAATTATTTTACCCACAAAATACCAAAATTGACACAAAGTTCAAAAATGAAGAAAAATTTCAATTTTTAAGCTCACTTTGTATCAACTTCATCAATGGTGATTGCTATCAAAAGATAGACTTCACCAAGGTTTTCTAAAATAATTTTAAAATATTTTTGAAAACCTATATTAGATCATGTTCCTTGGGCTCAATGTACATGACTTGTACACAAGCTTTCCCAATGATCCGCTATTACGATAAGATGAGTTTTAGTTCATCTAGATGTAAAAACTATGCACCTTGAACTTAACTTATATCCTAGCATCTCACATGTATCTAGGGTGTATAAAACACACTCAAGTCAATGTGATGTGAGATGTGGGTTTTGTTCATCCTAATCTAGGGTTTCATGCATTTTCTAAGGCAACACTACTTGATTCCCTTATAAATGGGACTTCAAGTCATGTCATTGTCCTTAAATCAATTTTAAAACAAATTAAATGCATGAATGATCATGGCATAAATAATAGCATAATTAAGCATGACCAATGATCATGATGTCATGACATATGATATAATCTAAAAACACATGACATTAATCCTTAATCCTAAACATGATCATGACATATTAAATAATTAAAAAATAGATATGATGTCATGGCATGTTATATGGCAATCAAGGCATGACAAATAAAAAGGTATAGGTATAAGAATACCTAAATTTTAATATTAGTTGTCATTTGATATAATTAAGTATATTTTGCCATATTGTTACTAATCTCCCAAGTGTGCCAAAAACTCAAAATGACACACTATGACCTCTAATCATATATTGTGTCAATTTAATTGATTTCTCATAATTCCAAAAATATATTGGCACATCCTAAAATCTTTTAGGATATAAGATCAAAACATATTTCCAAGGTAATCATAACCTTGAAAATGACCATAAGTGCCAACTTTGCTATGGTTGGGTTAGCTACCCTTCCAATCAAGGTTGACACACCCTAAAACCATCTAGCATGAATCGATCACGATCCTAGGAACCCAAAACTTATTTGAGCTCATTGGATTTATTAGGTATTCCTTAGGGATGACCTCCCTAGATACCTTCCTAATGACCCTCCTAGGCTTGGTAGTCTTGATAATATGAGTCTTACTAAGGTCAACTCTAAAGGTAACTCCCCCTTTGACCCTTTTAATGGCTACCCTAGGTTTCTTCGAAACCTTAGCCATTAGGCACCTACCTTGGTCAACCTTAGGGATGACTTTCCTATTGACCTTGGTCTTCCTAGACCTAGGTTTTCTTCCATAATCAAATGGAACACTATGATAAGTCACCTTAGGCTTAGGTTTGTGACCCAAACCTTTCTTGCCCTTTGTTGACTCTTATCTCCTAGGCCCTTGACTTTGACCATTTGACCCTTTAATTAAATTTTGCATTTTTGCAAGGGTCTTCTCAAGCTTCTCAAGCCTTGATCTCAAAGCTTGAGCCCAATTGATTTTTGATTAAGTTTTTGGGCATTACCATTTTCTTTAGGCATATGCCTACCCGTTTTAGGGTTAATGCCTAAATGGTTTTCAATTTTCCCAATTGTTTCCCTAGGAAGGACTTTTCTAGGGACATTAGTCTCAAATTTCTCCTTCTTTGAAATAGGTCTAGAGTTATTATTTCTAGATTTTTCTTTAGACCTAAAATCAACATGTTTAGCTCCTAGACAAAAATATTTATTATTTTTACTAGCATGCTTTTCATGATGAATTGCAAGATTTCTAAAATTATCTCTAACATGCTTTTGCCTACAATTTGAAGGTGCATTAATGAAATATACCTTAGGGTTAGCTTTAGAAGCTCCCCCTACTTGTGATGCTCCTTCTTGCCCCTTCTTCTTCCCCATAGGGCATTGACTCTGGTAGTATCCCGGTAGTCGGCACTTGAAGCAAATGACTTGCTCCTTGCTTTTGATAGTTAGGGGACCGGTCTCCTTGACCTTTGGCACGGGTGGAGCCTTCTTGACTCTTTTTGGGCACTTGCTCTTGTAGTGTCCGGCTTCCCTACACTCAAAGCATATAATATTAATTTTATTATTAATTGACATGCTTGAGTTACCTAGTTCGGCGGTGGTGATCGGAGTGGGTTCTTCATCCCTCCCGGAGGTTGAGGCTTCTTTTTGATTTTGCTTCGGCTCCGGTGTGGATGGTCTCTCCTCCCCCTCAATCTTAGAGGTGAAGACTTCTTCTACCTTTTCTACTTCTTCTTCCTCCGATCCGAAAGTTGACTCCTCACTTTCTTGTGAGGATGTTGAAGCTTCTTCTTCGGTCTCCTCCTCTTCCAAGTCTTCTTGGACCGGTTCAGGATTGTAGTAGAACTTGACCAACTTGTTCCACAACTCCTTGGCATCCCTATAGCTTTTTAATCTAGACAAAATATCATTAGGTATCAAATTAACTAACATTTTTGTTACCATAATGGTTGTCTTGAATTTTTTGTCGTTGCTCCTCAGTCCACCTCTTCATCTTGAGGATTTCTCCATTCTCTCCTCTCAGAGAATCAAATCCTATAATCACGGCAAATCAATTTTCTATATTTGACATTAGAAAATATTCCATCCTACCTTTCCAATACGCGAAATCTTCACGGTCGAAGGCGAGTGGAATCGCTATGTCATCGCCCCATCTTTCTTGAATATCCATCTTCTTCCCTCTAGCGTGCTCCCTTAGTTGTTAAACTTGAAGAGCGGCCTCGCTCTAATACCACTTGTTGAGGATCCTTGGAAGCTAGAGGGGGTGAATAGCTTCTTTTCGATGCGTCGATGGATTTCAATTGCGTGCTTGTCTACAATTATGTTAGTGCACAGCGAAAATAAAACAATAACAAAACATAAACGCGCAAACACAACTATGTAACATGGTTCAGAATCGAATGGTTTCTACTCCACAGATCGAGCTCTAAAGAGCTCTAGCGATGTCAATCACACACCACTAATAAAATACTCCTTCTCGACACACATCGGAGGCAGAGAAACCCCTTACAATGATCTTACAATAGTAAGAAATAAATACAAGCAATATACAAATGAAATACACAACAAGTAAAGAAAATAACACTTTACAATTGCTCTTGGATTGCTTGCTTTGTGGTTGCTTGAATTGAACTTGGAGACCCTGATTTACAGTAGTAAATCGCCCCAAAACACCTCAAGAAATGCTTGTGATTTCCTCCTCCACGAGCTCCCTTTAAAGCTGCTGCCTGGGCTGGAAATCGTCGATCAGTCGACTGCTCAGGACCATCAGTCGACTGCTCGGGACCATCAATCGACTGATGTCATTGTTGTCGTGAGACAACGGTTAGATCCACGCTGGAAAAATCCAACGGATCCATCATCAGTCGACTGATCATACCCATTACTCGATTGATGGAGCCTTCACTTGGCTGCTAACCCCGTAGTTGAGTCTCGACTCTATTCTGTGCCCGAATTCTCGAGCACCAATCGACTGCTCGAGCTAGCAGTCGACTGCCCACCACTTCCCCCAGTCAAACCCTAGTTGACTCACGCCAGTCGACTACCATATGGCACCAGTCAACTGGCACATCTCAAACATGAGATTTTAACTCAAGTATGGTTTCTCCATACTTGCTAGACCACCCTTAGCCTAGACCTAAGCCTTCTAGCCGCCTCCGTCAGCCTCACGCATCTCGGATCCCTCCAAGTCATCCATGACTTGTTCATCCATGCACTAGCCTTCAGGTGCTTCTATCGGCTATGTCATGCTAACGGTGTCTACATCGCCAAGGCACATTGAACTTACGCTGCCAAGACTCCACTTGGACTTTGCGCTGCCAACCATTGAACTTATGCTGCCAAGACTTCCGCTTGGACTTTACGCCGCCAATATCAAACCCCTTGGACTTGTCAAATGCCAAGACTCAAGCTTGGACTTTCCCTTACCAACCCATGTTGGACTTTCCATGCCAAGACCCATGCTTGGACTTTTCCTTGCCAAGACCCATGCTTAGACTTTACATGCCAAGTACTCAAGATTTGGACTTTCCCAATGCCAAGTGTCCCACTTGGACTTTCCATCACATGGTCAACCCTAGTCAACCATCAAAATCTCCTCAAGCCAAACTCGAGTCCGGTTAATAATAACCCGGGTCGATTATATCAATAATCTCCCCAAAACATTATCAGACATCAATGTCAAATATTAATGTCAACTCTCTATGTCAAACATCAAAACATCATTAGAGTCAAACTCGAGTCCGGTCAATCATGACCTGGGCCGATTGCACCAACAATCTATTATATTAGTCTTTTGGGACTATGAACTCCAGCTTTATTTTAGTCTATGTGACTATTGACTCTGACTCCATTTAGTTTATGTGGCTAAATACCTCCTATTGGTCTATGTGACCGTTTGCATATGTTGCATAACTTGGATGAGTGAGAGATGTAAGCAGTTTGTGCACGCACTGTACTTCGTGCAATGCTGCAGTAGCTTTACACCCCCTTTAAAAGGGAGTGTGCATCTAAGGAAGAAGTAATTCTAAATTGGGAAGAATGTTGTGCTAGTGTAAGGGATGTCGGAGAGTGAAGTGTTGTGCATGAGTCGTCGATAGGCTACCGGAGAGAAAGAGAGTTCCGAGAACGCCAAGGCATGATTGAAACTTGGTTCGTGGAAGAGGAGAAACTTTTCGATTTAACAATCGTAATCGTTTCTCAGACGGTGAGAAGAAATCGTCGTCCTATAAATCCAAGAAGCGCGAAGAATCTGATGACTCACTGTAAGTTGTATTTACAGTCTACTTTTATTTTTCAACATTTAAATTCGTGCAAACAGATGCTATAATACCAACAGGCTGCCATGGATCAGTTGACTGCCCATAATTGGCAATCGACTACTAAAGCATAGCTCGAGCAATCAAGCCTAAGTCGACTACACGACCAATCGACTGGGTCATAACCCTAGTCGACTGCCACGAGTCAACTAACCTCCCGAGTGCTAAACACTCAATCAGTCGACTCGTAAACCTCAAAAGTGAGGTTTAACCCAAGTATAATCTCCTCATACTTGCTAGACCACTCTTAGCCTAAACCTAAGCCTTCTAGCCACCTTCATCAGCCTCACATCCTTAGATCCCTCTGAGTCCTCCACGACTCGTTCATTAGCCTTCAAGTGCTTCCATCGACTATTATCATGCTAACCGAGTCTCCTTTGCCAAGGTTCATTTGGACTTATACCGCCATGCTTGGACTTTACGTTGCCAACACTGGACTTATGCTGCCAAAACTCCATGCTTGGACTTTACGTTGCCAACACTGGACTTATGCCGCTAAAATTCCATGCTTAGTGTCACGCCCCGAGGGAGTTCCCGCCAGACAAAAATCCGGCAGCACCTCCCCTGTACGGGTGACAATACCAATTTTCATACAAGGCCTACACAGCCACTATACAACGGTCAACACGACCGAAATCCAAACATCACACGCAGGTAATAAAATAGGCCTCAGGCCAACAAATCAAGGTAAACAAAAGTCTACACTAACTAGACTTACCCCTTCTGCCATCTGGGCAGGAATAACCCAACCAAAACCAATCCAAATAAGATCCAAATAAAGGTCCACAAGGACACCAAAAATCCACGAGTACATAAATCCAATTCCAGGCCTAAACATGTCTTCTAATTAAGATATCCAAAACCATAAAAACATATAACCAATAAAACTGTCACGACGAGTGGGGTTTGGCAGCTGAACTCTCCTGACAGCTTCATCCTGAAATAGATATAAATCAACGGGGTAAGTTCAAAGAACTCAACGGGTATAGTCGATATGCAAAGTAAGATATAGCTAACAATAAAAATCATGTCAGTACAGTCTCACATATAGGGTAAGCAAGAAATAAATGCAAAAGGACTGTACTCACCTAAATCTCCTACCCTAATATAGGAACATGTGCCCTACTATAAGAGATAAAGTCATCACCATATACGAATATGAATCCGGTATGCATGACAATCATATGCAACATCCAAGGCATCAATAAAATAATGCAGCAAACACAATCCAAATGCGATCCGTGCAAAATGCATGTCGTGCAAATGACATGGTCACCCCTGACGCCAGTCAGCCGCCTCACACGCGATGGTGAAGCCGAGTGGGTAGGGCTATGACAACTGTGCACTTTGGCATCACTACTCCTGAGTGACCGAGTGGACAGGATGTTGTCGGAGTACACCTATCCTCCTGCCCCAAACAGAGTGGGGGAGCTAAGCTCTCATCTCCCGGTGTCATAGACTAGAGGAGGGATCCCTGCCCGCTACCACGCTGCCTCATCGCTACCCATGAGCGGACCAGCGGAGCCTGACAGAGCAACTGCACACACCCTCCTGATGTACCACTAACCCATGAGTGGCAGTGTGTGCAGGCCATGTAACTGGCTGCGGGCTCAACTATAAAGGAACCTCGTCCAGCCAGCATGCAATCATGCAAAAATGGTGCATGATACTAAAGCATGTAAATCCTACTCAAAATACCTATCCGAATAATATGTACAATCAATATGTACATATCCGTAATCCAAGTAACTATGATCCAAATAAAACAGGGAAGATATAATCATAACCTATCACATGCATGTATCAAGTAGGCACCAATAGTATACTAGGCATATAAACATGAAAATTATTGCATGTTATCCTAACTAGCATATCAACAATGACTATATCTAAAAAATAAGTCAAAATACCCGCCTGAATATAAATATCCGCAAGAATGAAAACATCACGACCGGGGATTTGCCTCGTGACCGAAACCTGCATATAGCATAACTATAGTTAAGCACAAAAATGCAATTCACCGACAAATCGAATACTTAATTGATTTCCTTCATAACCCAATTAACCCAAATCAACTCTCAATTTCACTAATTATCTAACCCATTCACAGAATACGCAACCCTTCAATCAAAATACATCACAATCATAGCAAATATTAGACCTACTATATAATAATGTACATCCATAATGTATCCATATCTAAGCTTACCGAACAATTGCTTCAATCACACGACTCCTTGATCCAAGTTTTTGAGTATCAAATCTATATCAATCGAACTGCAATACCTCATACTCAGATTTCCTTCAACACCTGATCATTTGCAAGTTATAACCATCCATAACCTATTAAAGAGATATATATAAACTAAAGTCTATTCCAACGAATACCATCAAAGAGGAGATTGCACTAGGCTGTCGATCGGACCTCCAACCACTCTAAGACGCAACGAAACTGAGCTTTCCTGACGCAGCAACAAGTCAGCCTATCTAGGGCTAACGAAAAAAAGTGTGGCAGCCTGAGTGGAGGGAAGGAGATCCGACGATCTCGACTGTCGGCAGCGACAGCTAGCCTGTTGGCTCGACCACTGGTGACAATGGGGCGACGGTACAAGCCCGAGGTGGATACCCGATGAAGCGACGACTGAGATCGAAATCAGGGACTGCTGAACATGGCAATCACGCGTGCACTGCCGACGGACTGTTGTGGCCTGTGCAGGGAAGGGCGGCGATGGCGCTCTTTGGCAGAGGAGATCGGCGTGCGTTGTCTGTCGCAGAGGAGGTCGGTGCGAGGAAGAGCGAGGCTCACGGTGACTCAGAGGTGAGGCCGCGGCGCTGGCACCGAAAGCGCGGTCCGAGGTGAGGAACGGCGAGCGCAGCGGCTGGTCGGTAGCGTCAACGAAGACACGACGGCAGTTCTTTGCGGCCAGGCGTGACCGGTGACCTGGCCGTCGCGTGTGGGGGCTCGGGCGACGGAGAACAGTCAAAGCAACGACGGAATGCAAACGTCGAGTTTACCGGCGCTTGCAGAGGGACGGACGGTGCGATCCTATTGTCGCGGCTGTGAGCGGCAATGATTCCGTGGTCGTGGAGGCCAACACGTGCGGAGGAGGGGCGTCGGGCGCGGCGGGGGAGAGAAGGCTCGGCGGAAGAAACTGCCGAAGGAAGGTGTCGCGGTGGGGAAGGAAAAAGAAAATAGAAATTTAGGTTTTCATCGCGTATTAAACCCCTTAAATAGACCCCCACCTAAAACCTATTTATTTTATCCCCGTAATTATCTCGTACGGACTCCGTTTAAATCCAGAAAAAATTCTGGAAAAATTCCTAAAATTCCCTAAAAATCTCGAAAAATTTCTAGGATTATTTTCTTAATTCTTTGGCCATTTAATTTAATATTTTAAAATTTTCAGTATTTAACATTCTCCCCCACTAATAAAAATTTGGTCCCCAAATTTCCTACTCAGATGCATAACGAGTAAGAAATACCACAAGTACTGAAAAATATACTTCACGTACCTTAAGTAAACAAGTGGGGGTATTGAGATCGGATCTTTTCTTCAAACTCCCAAGTAGCCTCCTCATCGGTGTGGTGACTCCACCCGACCTTGACAAGTCGCACAATCTTATTCCGCAACTGTCGTTCCTTGTAATCCAAAATCCGTACCGAAACCTCTGCGTAAGTAGTATCAGGTTGAATGGAACCTGACACATCTGACAGAATATGTGTAGAGTCTGACACATACTTCCTCAGCATGGACACATGGAACACATCATGTATACTCGTCAAAGATGGTGGTAGCGCTAGACGATAAGCAACTGCTCCAATCCTCTCCAAAATCTCAAACGGACCAATGTATCTAGGAGCTAGCTTACCACGGAGGCCAAATCTCTTCACCCCTTTCATGGGTGAAACTTGCAGGAATACATGATCACCAACAAAGAACTCCAAAGGTCTCTATCTACGATTTGCATAACTCTTCTGGCGATCCTGCGCCTCTGCCATCCTACGTCTGATAGTACGGACCAACTCTGCCTCATGCCGAGCTCTCTGGGGTCCTAGCAACTGGGCCTCCCCAACCTCCTCCCAGAGGGTGGGTGTACGACACTGTCTACCATACAATGCCTCATACGGGGCCATTTGAATAGCCGAATGATAGCTGTTATTGTAGGCGAATTCCACTAACGGCAAATGATCCTCCCAGTTGCCTCCGAAATCTATAATACAGGACCTCAGCAAATCCTCTAGTGTCTCAATGGTCCACTCAGACTGTCCATCTGTCTACGGATCGAATGCAGTACTAAACCGAAGCTGTGTGCCTAAAGTCTGCTGCAGACTCTGCCAGAACCTAGACGTGAAACGGGGATATCTATCTGATATAATGCTCAAAGGAACACCATGCAATCTGATGATCTCCCGACAATACAGCTCTGCCAACCGATCAAGAGAGTCGGTCTTCCGAATCGATAAGAAGTGAGCGTATTTGGTTAGTCGGTCTACGACTACCCAAATCGCGTCATGGCCTTGACGTGTCCTAGGCAAACCCATCACAAAATTCATAGTAATATGATCCCACTTCCACTCAGGAATAGGAATCCTCTGAAGTAATCCAGCTGGTCTCTGGTGCTCAGCCTTTACCTGCTGACAAATCAGACATCTAGCTACAAAATCCGCGATGTCTTTCTTCATACCGTTCCACCAATACAAACGCTTTAAATCTCGATACATGCGGGTTCCGCCTGGGTGGATCGCAAATCGAGAGCGATGAGCCTCCTGTAGTAACTCCTCCATAACCGGGTGAGGCTGAGGTACGCATAATCTGCCTCGGAAATAAATTATACCTTCATCATCGTGGGTGAACTCAGTCTGCTGTCCAGAAGTTATCTGACTACCAATGAACTGTAAATGTTGATCACTGGCATGAGCCTCCCGGACTCTTGTACGGATAGACGACTGAGCAACCATGGTAACCAGAACGCCCTGCTCTGTCGGTCCCTGCTCCTCAAGGCTCAACTCAGAGAAACCCTGAATCAAATCCGTGACCAAAACTCGGAAGGAAGCTAAAGTCCCTCGGGACTTCCGGCTAAGTGCATCGGCAACCACATTGGCTTTCCCTGGGTGGTAGCTGATGGTACAGTCATAATCCTTCAGGAACTTCATCCATCTCCTCTGTCGGAGATTGAGTTCCTTCTGTGTAAACAGATATTTGAGACTCTTATGATCAGTAAGAATCTCAAACTTAATACTATATAAATGATGCCTCCAAATCTTTAAGGCAAAAATAATAGCGGCTAACTCTAAATCATGAACTGGGTAGTTTTTCTCATGATCCTTCAACTGGCGAGAAGCATAAGAGACTACCCTACCATGCTGCATCAATACTGCGCCTAAACCCTGTAGAGATGCATCTGTATAAAGAACGAAACCATCGTCCCCTGATGGTAATACCAGAATCGGTGCTGACACCAATCTCCTCTTCAACTCCTAAAAACTAGTCTCGCACGCCTCTGTCCAAGTGAACTTCACGCCCTTCCTAGTAAGGCATGTCAATGACATAGCAATGCTCGAGAAACCCTCAACAAACCGTATGTAATAATCAGCCAAGCCTAGGAAACTATGAACCTCCTGAACTGATTTCGGCTGCTCCCAACTGGTGACAGCCTCGATCTTCTGGGGGTCAACTGATATACCTCTACTCGAAACCACGTGTCCCAGAAAACCGACTGAAGGTAACCAGAACGCGCACTTATTGAACTTCACATATAGTCGCTTTTGTCGGAGCCTATCGAGAACAAGACGAAGATGTTGCTCGTGTTCCTCCTCGGAACGAGAATAGACCAGAATGTCATCGATAAAAACAATGACGAACCGATCTAGGAAATCCATAAATTTACGGTTCATCAAATCCATAAATACCGTTGGAGCATTGGTAAGCCCAAATGGCATTACCAAAAACTCATAGTGTCCATATCTGGTACAGAACGCTGTCGTCTGAATGTCAGAATCTCTAACCCTTAATTGATGATATCCGGACCGCAGATCAATCTTAGAATAGACTGATGTACCTCTGAGCTGATCAAATAAGTCCTCAATACGTGGCAGGGGATATTTATTCTTGATAGTGACAGCGTTCAACTGCCTGTAGTCGATGCACAGTCTCATCGAACCATCTTTCTTCTTCACGAAGAGAACCGGAGAACCCCAGGGTGATACACTAGGGCGAATAAAACCTCTGTCCAAAAGTTCCTGGAGCTGAACCTTTAACTCGTCCAACTCTCTCGGGGCCATACGATAAGGAGCTTTCGATGCCGGCGCTGTCCCAGGTATTAACTCAATCATGAACTCCACTTGCCTTCTAGGAGGCAGACCCGGTAACTCCTCTGGAAAGACATCTGAATATTCTCGGATAATAGGAATGTCCGCTATCTGAGAGTCACCACTGTCTTCTACATTGATCATGGATAATAGAAAACCCTGGCAACCGTGCAATAAAAGCTTCTGAGCCTGAATCGCAGAAATGGTCGCTATGTCATCGTCCCGGATGCCAGTGAAATCCCATGAGGGTTGGTTCGGAGGTCGTAATGTTACTACCCTCGTCTGGCAATCCACAGTGGCATGATATGCTGACAGCCAATCCATGCCAAGGATAATGTCGAACTCGACCATGTCCAGTACCAATAAATCTATAGTAAGAATGATGTTACCAAAATCTAAGGGACAACCTCGGACCTCCTGGGTAACATCCAATGTATCGCCAGATGGTAGGGAGATGACTAATCTCTGTGATCTACTAGTAGGTAATCTACCAATCTCTCTCATAAAAGTACGAGAAATAAACGAATGCGAACTACCAGTATCAACTAACATAATAGCTGAAAACGCATAAAGTGAAACCATACCGCGAAATATGGATTCGTTGGCTCGCTGCGCATCCTCTCTGGTAATCGCATGAATCCGCCCAGTCTCCGATGGAGGTGGAGGTGGTATGCGGACTGCATATGAAGGAGGATCGTGGTGATATAAATTTGGTATAATGGGTTGCGTGGTGATCTGAACTAGTGGCGAAGGCTGCGGTGTCTTTGTATCGATGGTTCTTCGCGAATAATCTTCGTACTAGTGGCTGGGGATCGCATCATGCTGCATCCTGGCCCGAACTCGTGACACCGTGACGGCCTTTGGTGTACTCATCCCATGAATGCCATAGGTGACTCTTGAAGGGGGAGCTATTCTCTGCGGGCGTTGCGAAGGTCTGGCTGTCTGGCCCCCTCTCTGAGTCTCAGACTGACGCAAAGGTCCTCCCTGGATAGAAACCCTGGAAGCCACATGCTGAGCCTTCAACGAACAATCTCGGCTCAGGTGTCCAGGCAGTTTGCAATAATAGCAAACTGACTGTCCCAAGGTGCAGGCTGAGACGATATACTCTCTCGATCCACAACGAGTACAGTGGGTGTCACTAGTGGGCGGCCTCCGGCTCTGCTTGAGAAGGCCGGAGGGCCCGGTGAAGATAAGATCGATTTACGAGGTCGACTAGATGCCCCGAATGACTCGACCCGATGCGGCCACTTCTTTGTTGTCCGGTGGTCTGGTGCTGGTCCGACTGCGGGTTCTTTCGGTCTGTTTCCTCTTCCTGTCAGTATTGACCCTCTGTTGAGCCGACTCGATCAACAAAGCTCTATCCAATGCCTCTCGGTAGGAAGAACTGCCAAATCCTGCCATCTTGACTTGGAGATGCCCATCTAATCCCTGAACAAACTGCATCATGCGTGACCTGTCCTCAGCAACTAACTCTGGACAAAACCTGGCTAACCGATTAAATTTTGTATTATACTCCATCACTGAGCGACTATTCTGTCGAAGACTCAGAAAATCCTGACGGCGCATCATCTGATATGCCCGTGGGAAATACTGACTCTCAAAAGCCTCTTTAAATCTCGACCAGGTAACCTGCTGCTCGCCGATAATCAAGCGCTGCATATCCCACCAGATCTCGGCCTCGCCTCGTAAAAGGGAAGGCCTCCAACTCTGCCTTCTCCCACTCAGAGTAGACCATATAGTAGAAGGTACGCTCCATCATCTCAATCCAAGAATGAGCCACGACCGGATCAGTCTCTCCGCTGAATAAAGTGAACCGACTTTTCATCGACTTTGCTAATCCTGAAATCCGAGCTCGTGCCGCAGCAACATCAGTAGGATAAGTAGGAGCCGATACTGAGTGAGGGCCGACCGGCTCCACTGATGGACCTGTCGGGTCTGTAGTAGCAGTCCCTTCTGACGGGGGTGTCTGATGTGTAGCAGCAGGGTCTCCCGCTGGTACATCGGATACCCCAGCAGTGGGTATCTCGGGAGGAGGATCCGTCGAGGACTGCGGATCCATAACTCCCGCAGCACCCTGTGGAATCTGACCTGATCAACATGCTCACCCTCAGTAGATCTCTCTGGCAACTCAGTCGCCAAAGATCTCAATGTCCTCTGTCGTGGCCGCCCCGCACCGCGTCTCGGTGCAGAAGCACGCCCACCTCGTCTCATATCTGTTAAATGAATACAGATATTACTAGAAGTAAAAACATATAAAAATTTTCCAGCATACCTATTTCACCGTCAGGAGAGGTCCCGTAGCCGCCAAAACCCCATATTGATCTCGTCAAAAATCCTCGAATTTCCGAAACATAAAAATCATCGGAAATCCATACCAAATCCAAAATTTTCATATTGCCTCGCAAAAACTTGCCAAAACATGGCGAACCCCGAAAAATCCACAAACCCCTAGGAACTCGAAAACCTAGGTGCTCTGATACCAAATAAATTGTCACGCCCCGAGGGAGTTCCCGCCAGACAAAAATCCGACAGCACCTCCCTTGTACGGGTGACAATATAAATTTTCATACAAGGCATACACGGCCACTATACATCGGTCAACACGATCGGAATCCAAACATCACACGCAGGTAATAAAATAGGCCTCAGGCCAACAAATCAAGGTAAACAAAAGTCTACACTAACTAGACTTACCCCTTCTGCCATCTGGGCAGGAATAACCCAACCAAAACCAATCAAAATAAGATCCAAATAAAGGTCCACAAGGACACCAAAAATCCACGAGTACATAAATCCAATTCCAGGCCTAAACATGTCTTCTAATTAAGATATCCAAAACCATAAAAACAAATAACCAATAAAACTGTCACGACGAGTGGGGTTTGGCAACTGAACTCTCCTGACAGCTTCATCCTGAAATAAATATAAATCAACGGGGTAAGTTCAAAGAACTCAGCGGGTATAGTCGATATGCAAAGTAAGATATAGCTAACAATAAAAATCATGTCAGTACAGTCTCACATATAGGGTAAGCAAGAAATAAATGCAAAAGGACTGTACTCACCTGAATCTCCTACCCTGATATAGGAACATGTGCCCTACTATAAGAGATAAAGTCATCACCATATACGAATATGAATCCTGTATGCATGGTAATCATATGCAACATCCAAGGCATCAATAAAATAATGCAGCAAACACAATACAAATGCGATCCGTGCAAAATGCATGTCGTGCAAATGACATGGTCACCCACAGCCTTGATCGACCACCTCACCGCGATGGTGAAGCCCGAGTGGGTAGGGCTATGAGTACTGTGCACTCTGCCATCACTGCTCTGAGTGGCCAGAGTGGACGAGGATGTTGCTCGAGTACACCTATCCTCCTGCCCCCAAGCAGTGGGAGCTAAGCTCTCATCTCGGTGTCATAGACCCGGAGGAGGATCCTGCCCACTTCCAGTTGCCTCATCGCTACCCATGGCGGACCCGGTAGTCTGAGCAGCACACACACCCTCCTGATGTACCACTAACCCATGAGTGGCAGTGTGTGCAGGCCATGTAACTGGCCGCGGGCTCAACTATAAAGGAACCCCGTCCAGCTAGCATGCAATTATGCAAAAATGGTGCATGATACTAAAGCATGTAAATCCTACTCAAAATACCTATCCGAATAATATGTACAATAAATATGTACATATCCGTAATCCAAGTAACTATGATCCAAATAAAACAGGGAAGATATAATCATAACCTATCACATGCATGTATCAAGTAGGCACCAACAGTATACTAGGCATATAAACATGAAAATTATTGCATGCTATCCTAACTAGCATATCAACAATGACTATATCTAAAAGATAAGTCAAAATACCCTCCTAAATATAAATATCCGCAAGAATGAAAACGTCATGACCGGGGACCTACCTCGTGACCGAAACCTGCATATAGCATAACTATAGTTAAGCATAAAAATGCAATTCACCGACAAATCGAATACTTAATCGATTTCCTTCATAACCCAATTAACTCAAATCAACTCTCAATTTCACTAATTATCTAACCCATTCACAGAATACGCAACCCTTCGATCAAAATACATCACAATCATAGCAAATATTAGACCTACTATATAATAATGTACATCCATAATGTATCCATATCTAAGCTTACCGAACAATTGCTTCAATCACACGACTCCTTGATCCAAGTTTTTGAGTATCAAATCTGTATCAATTGAACTGCAATACCTCGTACTCAGATTTCCTTCAACACCTGATCATTTGCAAGTTATAACCATCCATAACCTATTAAAGAGATATATATAAACTAAAGTCCATTCCAACGAATACCATCAAAGAGGAGATTGCACTAGGCTGTCGATCGGACCTCCAACCACTCTAAGACGCTTGCGAGGCTTTCTGATGCGAAGAACAAGTCAGCCTATCTAGGGCTAACGAAACAAAGTGTGGCAGCCTGAGTGGAGGGAAGGAGATCCGGCGATCTCGACTGTCGGCAGCGACAGCTAGCTTGTTGGCTCCGCCGCTGGTGACAATGGGGCGACGGTACAAGCCCGAGGTGGATACCCGACGAAGCGACGGCTTAGATCAAAATCAGGGACTGCCGAACCTGGCAATCACGCGTGCACTGTCGACGGACTGTTGCGGCCTGTGTAGGGAAGGGCAGCGACGGCGCTCTTTGGCAGAGGAGACCGGCGTGCATTGTCTGTCGCAGAGGAGGCCGACGCAAGGAAGAGCGAGGCTCGCGGTGACTCAGAGGTGAGGAACCGGCGGCCTGGGAACCAGGAAAGCGGCGGTCAGAGGCGAGGAACCGGCGAGCACGTCGAGGGCTGGTCGGCGCATCGGCGGAAGACACGACGGCGGTTGCTGGCAGCAGCGTGACCGGTGACCTGGTCGTCGCGTGTGGGGGCTCGGGCGACGGAGAACAGTCGAAGCAACGGCGGAATGCATACGCCGAGTTTATCGGCGCTTGCAGAGGGACGGCCGGCGCGATCCTGTTGTCGCGGCTGTGAGCGGCGACGATTCCGTGGTCGTGGAGGCCGACGCGTGCGGAGGAGGGGCGTCGGGCGCGGCGGGGGAGAGAAGGCTCGGCGGAAGAAACTGCCGAAGGAAGGTGTCGCGGCGGGGAAGGAAAAAGAAAATAGAAATTTAGGTTTTCATCGCGTATTAAACCCCTTAAATAGACCCCCACCTAAAACCTATTTATTTTATCCCCGTAATTATCTCGTACAGACTCCGTTTAAATCCAGAAAAAATTCCTAAAATTCCCTAAAAATCCCGAAAAAATTCCAAGATTATTTTCTTAATTTTTTGTCCATTTAATTTAATATTTTAAAATTTTCAGTATTTAACACTTTGACTTTACACTGCTAGAACCACTTGGGCTTACGTCGCCAAAACTCCATGTTTGGACTTTACACTACCAAGTCCACATTCTTGGACTTTACATTGCCAAGTATCAATGACTTGGATTTTCCAATTGCTAAGACTTATGCTTGGACTTTTCATGACAAGTACCTATAACTTGGACTTTCCCAAATGCCAAGTAACAATGACTTGGACTTTCCATTGCTAAGAATCCATTCTTGGACTTTCCTCATATGGTCAAACCCATGTCAATTATATAATCAATCCATTGTCAAACAATGGTCAAATCCATTGTCAAACATCAAAACCCTACTCGAGTCACACTCGAGTTCGGTCAATTGTGACATGGACCGATTACACCAACATTCTCCCCCTTTTTGATGTTTGACAACACCTTTAAGTTAGGTTGTCCCACAACCCACCTACCCTTGCCAAATATCCATACTTGAATTTCTTATGCCAAAGCATAGATGAAGATTTACCTAACTTAAATCATTCATTTCTCCCCCTTTGACATACATCAAAAAGAACCTGCCAAAGGTATTCATGTCTCATATCCCAATGAGAACCTTCACTCTCCTCCTTGGTCCAAAATCATCTTAAAAGCCTTCATTTACCTAGTGATAAGTCCCATATCACCAAATGCAAGACATTTCTTCATTCTCCCCTTTTTACACAATGAAGGTTTCCTAACACAAACCCTTCATGTCTCTCCCTTTGATCCTTTGATGGATAACTCCCCCTAAAGGCTCACTCCCCCTTGACCATTGTACCAACAATGTCCTTGGAGAGTTCCTAAGCCTATAGGAAACTTAAACCATCGAAAATAAGAGTAAAAGTTCAAACTTTAACTTTAACCTCCTTTAAAATTTGATATTCCACCCTAAACAACTCTCCTAATCATTTTCAATGATATTTCACCCATCCCATGCTTTCTAAAGTATATCCTAGGGTTAGGAGATGTTAGGGTACTTAAGGGTGTTGATAATTGGCTAAACAACCCTTATTCAATCAATATTAAACACATCAGTCAACTGATTTCAGCTACCAGTTGACTGAAAACACCACCAATCGACTGCTCTCTGATAGCAGTCGATTGGACTCTGATTTTTTAGAAATCAAAGTTTTCAATTGAATTTTAAAAATTCATAAGTAATTATACGTATTTTGAAAAATCATGAAGCTTCATATGCATATTACTAACATCAAATGCAATGGGTGAAAAATAATTTTAAATTAAAATATCCATTAAATTAAAAAATTGATACAAAGTTCAAAACATTGAAAACTTCAATGTTTTGCCTAACTTTGCATCAACATCTCAATGGTGATTGCTATCAAAAGATAAACATTACCAAGGTTTTCTAAAATGATTTTAAAATCTTATATTGAACCATGGTCTATGGGCTAAATATACATGACTTTTACATTAGCTTTCCTCATGATTCTTCCATGGTATATTATGAGTTTGAATTCATCTAGATGCAACATCCATGCACCTTGAACCAACTCATTTTCCTAACATATCACATGTGTCTAAGGTATATCAATACACATACATGTCGATTTAATGCCTTTGTGAGATGTGGATTTTGTTCTTTCTTAATCTAGGGTTTCATGCATTTGTCTAGGCAACTCTATTTGATTCCCTTATAATGGGACTTCAAATCATGCAATTATCCTTAATTCAATTTTATTAATCTAAATGCATGAATGATGATCATGACATAAGAATGTGCATAATTTAAGAGCATTTGCCAATATTCATGATGTCATGACATAAAAATGACCTAAATACAAACATGACATATTACCCTTGCATTTTCATGGCATTTAAATAATCAAATGAAATATGATGTCATAACATGACACATGACAAACAAAGAACGACAAATAAAATGTAAAGGTATAAGAATATCTAAATTTTAATATAATTTCATTTGCTAGGATTAAACCATTTTTGTCATAATGCCTCAAACTCTCAAGTGTTCCAAAAATCCAAAATGACACACCATTGACTCTAACCTATTTTGTGTCAATTTTAATCAATCTTTCAACTTTCATAAAAACCATTAGCACATCCTCAAATCCTTTAGGATTAAAATCTAAATTTATTTTCAAGGTATCACAAATCTTTGAAAATATCCTAAAGTATCAACTTTACTATGGTTATGTTAACTACCCATCACCACAATGGTAGTGCTGCGATTTGTAATTCCACTGTGGTGTTGGGATTTAATTCTCAACATTATCTTTTTTTTCGACACACAGTCAAAATTGAGAGGTAGGAGGATTAAAACTAAGTTTCTTCGACATATCAAAAATTCATATTGTAAGATCTTTCAGTCTGTGTCAAGATTTCAGAATTTGGACTCCTCTAGGTCCATCAATGAGTTTCGATCAAAACCTATTGATGGATCTATTCACCTTTTCTTCGATCCAATCCAAGTCCATTGAGTTTGGATAGTGCCCCTCTGTGTATCAGTGGCCAAAATTTTTGATATTCAAGGTTTTATTAGGTATTCATAGAAATATTTCAGAAATCAAGCCGATATAAATTAGAAATTAGATAAAAAAAGGGTGGTGCTGAGAATTATATTCTCAGGAATACAGTGGTCCTGAGATTTGAATTCCTAACACCACGTTTGGATGGTTTGAGATGTTCAATTGTGGTTCGGATGCATATAATATCTAAGCATTAAATACACATTTGGCGGGGAGAGATAAAAAAGGAATGAGGTACGCTCTTTGATAAATATGAAAGTATGGAGCACTGTTTGGGCAATTCTAAACTTCATGTGCGATGTTTGATAAATCGCCAAAAAACTATTGAATGGTTTCATATATGCACTCAACGCATAACCAATCATGATTAGGTAATGAATTTACTTTAAGATATATTCTTAGTGAATCATTAAAGGGTGTTTAAATTTTAAACTTGATTTCAATGTATGATAAGGTAGATTAAGTAGATTGAGTTTCACCTATATTATAGGTTAGGGTGTATTTTTTTTCTTATAGTTAATATGTACATATCTAAAAACAATTAAAATATTGATTCTTAAAGTATGATGATCAAACAAATATAACTATATTCTTAATTAATGAACATTCTTATTGATAAGTAGAGTTAATATGTTATAAGTCGTTTGATAGTTATTATCTTATCATTTTGTCTTCTTTATTGCCACATGTATTATGTAATCTTGTGTACCTTGAATATATATACTCTGTGTTGTAATGAGAAAAATCAAGGATTGAGACATACATAAAATTATAGTTTCTAGCATCCTCCTTCATCCATTTAGTTCCCTTTTCACTTGCAGAAAACTCTTCATGGTATCAGAGCTACCACTACTATCAGCAACCATGGTTTTTTTCTTTGACAACATTAATCACTCAACCAAATCCTGGTATGAATCATCAAACTCTAGCTTCTTCTGCTCTATCAATTTCGATGGTTCAATCTAATCTCAATCCCCTTCCAACACTTCCTTCCATGAATCAATCTCGTTTTATCAAGCTAGATGAAAACAACTATTTGATTTGGAAAATTTATCTCCTGAATATAGTGATTAAGATTTTATAGATGGTACCCATCCTTACCCTCCTAAATTCCTTAATCTTAACAATCTGGTTGTTAATCCCAAGTATACATCTTGGTAGCGCTACAATCATATGATAATGAGCTGTATTTAGTCATCCTTGGTTGAAGGACTCATAAATCAGATTGTTGGGTATACAATAACATGAGATATTCATTTGGTTTTTAATAAAATTTTCTCTGCTTCATCATTTTCTTAAGTATCAGAACTAAGAAGTATGTTGCAAAATCTAAAAAAAAAAAGATTGACCTTCGATAATGGAACACATTTAGGAGCTAAAAGGTATTTTCAACAAACTTGCTTATGTTGGAGAATATGTTTCTTATAATGATCATTTGTATCTATTGGTTAGCCTTGGGAAGGATTACAATGCATTTTCTGACTTTTATACAAAATTGTGGTGATTGACTCTCTATCAAAGAAGTGCATAGCTTATTATGAAGTTATGAATACATATTAGAAAGGAAAAAAAATCGTAAATCAATTGAGCTCCCTTCAAGCTAATATGCCTCATTTGTCAATGGCCAAGAACCTCACTCAGCCAAAATAGTACCAATTTTCAACACCATCAACTAATTCAAATACTCCTTAGTCGAAATCTCATACATCCTACCCCTCTCAAAGTGGTCTTCTTGGAAAGCCTCCTACTTTATAGTTTTATAACTAGTGAAGACCTCCATAGATTAAGATGACTTAGGCCGCAAAACAATGTTGCCAAATTTGTCAAACTCATATATACTACAAATATTTGTTATCATAGACCAAATCTTCATTACCGACTAGTGCCTCCTCAACCAAAGGCATTTAATAATTTTGTTACTACTGAGATGTCTTCCTCTACCATTGGCTCTATTATACTCAGGAGCAACTCACCACTTTACCCCTAACTTGAATATGCTAGATTCTGCCACATGTGATGGTAAGAACATCTTAATTTTGCACATTGGCAATTCAATTTTTCTTACATACTCTAAATCTCAAGTTGTCCACTATTTGTCATACTCCAACCATGTCTAAAAATTTGATTAGTGTTTCTCATCTATTTCATGATAATAAAGTTTATGTTGAATTTCACTCTACATTTTTCTTGGTTAAGGATCAAGTCACACATCAAGTCATTCTTCGATGAATCCTTGAACGTGGTCTTTATCGAGTATACTCTCCTTCACTATCTTCCGCTCCATCTTCTACATTGTTTTCAAGTCCTTGTCAAGTTCATGTTTATAAATTACTTTAAGTTTGTCTTATATACAAAGTTCAAAAAGTGACAAAGTCAACAAATATGAAAAAAAAAATCTAACTAGTAGTATAGAATTATTTTTTTTGTTTCAAACTAATTTGAAATTTTTAAAACTAATTGTTCCTTTTAGGTAAGCTAATTATCTCCATCCAATATGCCATGAATATATGTTGGTCCAATATTATACCTTAAGTGGTTTTATTGGATTATGATTTTTTGATGTATTTGATAGTGTTTTAAATTAGTTTTCCTATAATACTAATATATGCATGAAGTTTGCAAGGGCTTAATATGATGCACATGAGGACCAATGGCTTAGATTAAATTGTGATTTGATAATTGAATTGTGTTGGTTGGCTTAACATGACCAAGTTGATTTGACTCAATGTCTCAAAGGACTATTAAAGATTGAAAAAAAATGATATGGGACATTTGAGGAACCACAAGACGAGGAGCTTGGAGCTACTTTGATAGCTTTTGATGATAACTTTAATAGGTGAGATTTGATGGTGACTAAGTGAAGGATGATATGTGGAATGAGTTGAGAGTTTGATGCATTTGAATAATTGAGTGATGGATCTCTCAATCCGTCAATGGATCGCTCATATGTATATGTATTTGGAGAAATAAAAATAAAATCATCTGAATGTCAATTATATACAACAATCATGTGAAAATAAAATACAACGGAAACATAATAATAGTAAATATACACTCAGATTCGGAGACATCATCACTAAAAGGATATGAAGATCTGATGCCGAAACAATCACAAGGGCGAGATCTTCTACATGTACGTGAGCAACAACCCCCGAATGCTTTGCTCGATGGGGAAAAAGAAACAACTGTTTGTTACCCTCTTCTATGGGGATTACATCCTATATATAGTGTAAGATACGGAAAAAAAAAATTAATTAAGGATAGGGATTGACCCTTTAAGTGGTTATTGGATTTAATCAAAGCTAGGGTTAATTAAGGTTGGGTTTGATTGGGTATAATGGTTGAACCAGTTGGCCGAATGACATTTAAAAGCCAAGAAAAATCTGACAGCCACATAGTTTCCATCGCGATCACCTCTTCTTCCTCTCCTCACCGTGATCGGTGGAATCTCCACTTCTCTTCTTCCTCCGCAAGTCGGCGACTGTAGACGCTTTCGGTAGGAGAACTGGCGGGAGGAAAGACGTCGTGCAGTTGGAATCGGGGTGGAGGTGGGTTGGGGAGTTGGGAACGTTGCGGCAATGAGCTGTCGCGAGTGAGTGAGCTTGCGGTCGGTTGTCGTCAGGGCTAGGTAAGGATCTATCTCCTTCCTCCTTTGAGATGTGAGCTGAGATTTTAGCTATGGGTTTTTTTTTGAGCTTGGATCCATGGTTTTGGGCAGTGATTGGAGCAGATTTTGCCGATGAACAGGGGGTGTTGTCGGTGGAGAGTTGAGCTCGGTAAGCATCGATGTCCCTTTCCTTTTCATTGGTAACTGCTGTAGATCCGGTAGTGTGTCAATACCTATGGAATCAGATGAGTTTTGTCGATGGATTGGTGTTGGTAAACAACGTCGGAGTATGGTGTGAGCTGCGTGGTGAGTCTCTGTTCGCCGCGGAGCTTGGGCTGGGATCGAAGATCTAGTCGGTAAGTTCTTGTTACCCTTTATGTTTCGATGGTATTTGCTATGTGTTTGTGGTGTGTAGGTGTGGTTGTGATCTATGCGATGGATTGTGGAATTGGAAGCTGCGGTTGGAATGATGTCGATTGTGGTTTAGGCATTGATGGGTCTGTTGTGATTGATTCAATGATCTGTGATGTTGTGAGAATGGCAGTGGAGATGTGTATGAGGTGTTTTCTGCTTGATGTAATTGATTTGGGTTGTGGATGTTGATCAATCGGTCAACTGTGGGACAGAGGAAGGCTTTGTTCTGCACAGTCAGGGGTGGAGCTGTAATTGGTGAGTTGGTGCAAGCGGGTTGAGGATGATCCATGTGTTTAGATCTATTTACTTTAATTGATCTTGTGGATGTTGGTGATCTATTATGAGTTTGGTTGTGGGGTATCAGATTGGGATAGCCAGGGTTTCTAACTCGTAGACAAGAAAAGAATACGAATATAGAAACGAAGTAGTGTTTAGTTCGTATATTTGTCTAGTGCTTGTACTTAGTCATAGTTTTCTATTATGTGCAGGTTTGGGATATGAAGAAGATCCACGACCGTGAGGATTATCGACACGTGCTTTGTATCAGGTGGGTAATATCTACCCTGGTCAGGTAGTTTTGATTGAATCCAGTGCATGAATTTGGACTTATGCTAATACTTTGATCTTAAATCCACTTATATTTAATCTTGTGCTTGTACTTAGCTTTGACCTTTGAGATATATTGTTGTTAATTCATCGTTCATCTATCATGGATACGAACTACAAACCCTATTGTGTGTTAGCTGATGGATGTTCAGTTAAGTACATGTGGTTAGGGTTACCATTGTGAACTCAGATTGGGTTACTGGATTACATCACTAAGGTTAGGTGATGAATCAGATTATGGAGTCGATTGTTGTATCGTACACATATTGGTTGTGCATCTATGGTAGATTTATTTATCTATACATAGATAAGTAGGTTGTGATTATGGATTGGTAGTCCTTGCATAGTTGACTTTTGGGTTGACTAGGACTCCCCGTGGGATAGAGAGTGTTGTGAGGATACGTGTGTGGAGCTATGCATCATTACATTGCATGCATGCTGTCGACTGGGTCTCCCTTGTAATTGAGATGGGTCGTCAGTTATCTTGCCTCCCCACCACTTGGGATAGTGGTAGCAGGGTTGAGTGTAGAGCATTGGATGTGTCGTGCTCGGCCACTATAGATGGTGGTAGCTGGAGATGCACACTTGGCCACTGTGCAGAGTGGTGGTTAGCGCACTCGCCCACTATAGATGGTGGTTGTGTGATGTGCAATTATCCTGTGTGTGGTGCTCGTCTACTCATGAGTAGTGACGGAGTGGCTAGCAGTAGAGCCCCCTGTGGAGTAGTTAGCTCTTTACGCTTAGGCTACGTTTGATACAGGGTAATGTAATCAACCTTGTAATGTAATCAAGTTTGTAATATAATATAATATAATGTAATGTAATGTGTATTACATTACTGTGTTTGGTTAGCGATTGGTGTATAATCTTTGATTACAAAAGAGATTACATTCGTTTGTTTGGTATCCATATTTGTTATAAGGAATGTAATTCATATTATTATAAAATGACAAAAATACCCTTATAATTTCTTCTTAAGGTAATATAATTCTTAGTCGTCGATCGCTGGCCATCGGTTGGTCATCGGTCGTCGGTCGTCGACCGTCGTTTGTCGTCGTCGGCCGTCGCTGGCCGATCGTCGACCGTCGCCGATCGATCGCCGACCATCGCCGATCGATCGCCCACAGTCGTCGGTCGATCGCTGGCCGTCGTCGGCCGATCACCGGCTGATCGTCGATCATCGCCGATCGATCGCCCACAGTCGTCGGTCGATCGCTGGCCGTCGTCGGCCGATCACCGGCTGATCGTCGATCATCGCCGGTCAGTCGCTGCCCAATCGCTAACATGCCACCGGCAGCCGACCGATCGTCGTTCGATCCTCGGTCATTGGCCGATCGCGGTCCGATTGCCGACCGATCGCCGATCGGTCACCGATCGTCGGCTGGTTGTCGGTCCCCGACCACCGGTCGACCGGTTGTCGGTAGTCAGGCGATCGCCGACCGGTCGCTTGCCGATCGCCGAGCGATCACCGACCGATCGCTGGTCAGTCGTCGCCCGATCGCCGACCGATCGTCGGTTGTCGGTCGTTGACCGATCGCCGGTCGTCGATCGGTCATCGTCTGCCGGTCGGTCACCGACGGGCACCGATCGGTCGTTGATCGTCGATCGATCATCGACCGGTCGTCAGTAGACCGCCAGTTGTCGATCATCGACCGATCACTGACCGATCGCCGGCCAATTGTCGGTAGTCGGCCGGTCACCGATCAGTCGCCGATCGATCACCGATCGACCGTCGGTCGGTCACCGACCGGTCGTCGATCGCCAGCCAGTTGTCGGTCATCGGCCGGTCGCCGACCGATGGCCGGCCGATCGCCAGGCGGTCGCCGACCGGTCGTCGATCGTCGGTCGTCGGTCGATCGCGGGGTGGTCGCCGGCCGATCACCGATCGAGAAAAATAAAACAATGATATATTTGTCATGATAAATATTGAGTCCGTAATGTAATCGGATTACATAGCTTTTCCTTCGTAATCGAGATTACGGATCTTGACTCTTATTTTGTAATGCAATTACATTACATTACATCTTTTAAATATTATCAAACAAAGTAAATCATCTTGTAATGTAATCCTGATTACATTACAAGCCTGATTACCCCGTACCAAACGTAGCCTTATATGTTACTCATTCATACTACCCAACTTGACCACTCGAGAGTAGTGGTAGCTGGAGTCGGGATAGTTGTCATGTCGTGCCACCCCAGGTCATACTGGGGTCGTGGTTGGTTGGGTCCGCAGACATGACCATGCATATACATTGCTGAGATATGTATATATGTATGCATGTATTCGATATATGTTTTACATATGCCTATGAGATGCTGCATTTGTTTGTTTCATATGCTTGTACATTATGTTACATGTCATTTGCATATTTTATACTGCTATGTGTGTGTTGAGCATGAGTATGTGTTGGTTCAGACTATCGTATGTCATATGGGTTATATTATTGTATATCTGTTTAGGATAATATAACTCATGTTGTTGCAGACCGTCAGGTATGTACATTACTTCATGTTCAGTTGATCAGTTTAGTATATGCATTGTGTATGACTATACTGGTGGTTACTGGTTATTACATTTAGGACTGTATGTCTGTTGAACTCTTTCTGTATACCTGTAGATCTTCACATGTATATTTGTAGATCTCTATATATATCACTATATGTTGTTCATGCACTTTCTACATATTACCCCTGAGTTTATACTCACCACCACAGACCCTGGATTTTCTATCGCCTAGGTGGCAGATAGAAGACTTCGAGATGGACTTGGAGCATCGCCACATGATCTCATCACACCGTTTTTTCGAGGATCTTGTTTTCGTATATCGTATGTATCCCGATATACATTTTGTTTCTAGTGGAGATAGTATTGTAGGTTATTTTGCAATAATTGTGATTTCCGTTACGGATTCATTGTGGGATTTCATTTACTTGTGGGTGGATATATCGGTATGCCCTATCGTTGGGTTATTATCTCTTACTGTGTTTGTCTTCCATTGTCGATGTTATGTATTTCCATATGTGCTATGTTGGATGCGTCTATCTGGATATATATAAGAATTGTCATAAAGGGGTGTTGTCTGTTGGTCGGACAGAGTTTACCTCGGAGCGTGACATATAGTCCTAATCCTAACCCGTTAACATTCCATCAATGCTAGCAGTACGGGCTAAAGGATTCTACATGTATGAATCTAAATCCATTGACCATCATCCAATAACATAAATCCAATAATCAAAACCATAATTAGATCATTTAATCGGGTTCGAACTAATACACTATAATCAAATATGTTACGATAATCACATATAAATCCACCACCAACATTGAGGACTTACCAAGAGGTGGACTCTTGGACAATATAAGGTTACAACAATCTAGAAATAGTGAGTTGTGAGAGATTGTCTGAATTATATTTTAATTTCTTAGTTCACACTTTTAAATTAGATAGGGGTGGACTCTCGGGCAATATAAAGTTGTGATAATCTAGAAATAGCGAGGTGTGAGAGATCGTGTGAATTTTAATCTCTTAGTTCAGACTTTCATGTTAGATAGACTTGATCATGAGTCTTTGATAAAAGGAATATGAGTTATTACTTGTAATCTAGGGATAAGATTGTTTTTCGGAGCTTTTATGAGGGCTCACAAGTAAGTTGATCAAAATCGAAGCTTGAGTTGACATATGTTTATCTCAATTGACCAAGATGTCTAGCCGACTATCAATTGGATTCGAATTTTATGTCTGAGCTAAGTTTTGCACTTTATTAAATTTGAGTCGATTGGAATGCTAGTTGAGTCAACTCATAAGACTTTCAGAAAGCTATGCTTGTTTAAATAGCTAACTGAGTCGATTGGAATGGTTTTAGTCGACTAAATAAGATTTCACTTAATTAAATCTTAATTGATACTACTGGTGCCTTTTCTATATACGCCAGATAGAAGGGTTTGCATGTAATACGTGATCCGAGCCAAAATATTTGGCTCAGCAAAGGGAGAAAGGGGAGAACGGTTCGGGCGCAAATATCCGAAGCAATTGGCACGAGGGAGTTAGCAGAAGCAATTGGCACGGGAGTTAGCAGAAGCAATCGGCACGGGAGTTAACAGAAGCAATCGACATGGGAGTTAGCAGAAGCAATCGGCACGGGAGTTAGCAGAAGCAATTGGCACAGCAAAGAAGAGACGGAAGGCACTTCACTAAGGGCGGAACAGGAATCGGTTCAGCCAGATAATCTCAGAAGCGGATGGGAGGTATAAAGGGTCGACTTAATCTGATCGGTCCGAGGGAAGTGCGGCATGGGAAAAAGGGGAATTTGTTCGGGTTAGTGAGGAGCCCAAAAGCTATACTACCCATGGGCTATGAACCTAAGTTAGTTTCGCCAGAAGTAGAAGGTTGAGGGGGACAGACTAACCTAGTTCGCTGAAATAGGGATGAGGAGGTGGTATGTAACAAAAAAGAGAGGTCCCCACATAATATTCCGAGGAGCCTTCGCCCTTCGTACCTGTAATAGAATTATTCTCCAGGTGAACATGGTGGCCACGTGTACGATAGAGACAGCCCATGACGTCACGATGGAGGAAAAAAGAAAGATAAAAGGGAGGAAGCAAAGAGGAGGAGGGGGATCCGCAATCATTCCATCAGACAGAAAACGAGGACACAGGAGGAAGGAGGAGAGCTATCATCACTTCGCCGGAGAAGAAGAGCTGTGACCTGGATCTTGGGATACACGTATTCTTTCTTGTATTTGTAATCCCCTGTAAGAGGTTTTCTCCTTGACCTCAGGAAGTTTCCTTTCTGTAAAAGAGGACATTCATAGTGGAAAGTGCTTGGGCATTGTCCCCGGTGAGAGAGCTCACCTCCGTGGAGTAGGAATATTCATTCCGAACCACGTTATATCTTGTGTTCGAGTTTCCGCTGTTTGCTTGGGGTTTTTGTGTTTCTTGATTTCGTCTTCCACACCCATTTTTACTATTGTGGCTTGCGAGAACCCTCCCCCAAAAGCTCCCTTCATGCCTTCGTCGCGTGGAAAGGGGGTAAAGCAAATTTTCCTTGCCCCATCAGTTGGCGCCGTCTGTGGGAACATTGAGCTGGATGTTGAGATGCAACCTAAAGAGATACAACAACCCACTGCCTCCGCAGCGGAGGAGCGCCCCATCACCCTCCTACCATCACAGTTGAAAGCCTTGATGGACGACGCTATTACAGAGGCCCTTGCTAGAGAAAGGAGAAGGACCGAATATCTGCATCCTCATTCCGGTGAACCTTCCTCCAGAGGTCCACCCCCAGAAATGCCTCCTCCCTCTCGTACCGCCGTCAATGTGGAAGTAGGGCCTGGAGAAGGACCTGGGGGAAGAGCACCTCAGAACACTATGCCCTTCACCCAAACTCGAAGGGAAGAACAGGGCGAAAGTCAATCAACCAGACCTCCAGAAGTATATGAACCCAGTCCCTTTACCATGGACATCCTCTCTGAAGTCCCCCTGTCCTACTTCCAGAATCCTCAGATCAATAAGTATGAGGGCTCAACGGATCCCGAAGAGCACCTGTCGCAATTCGACAGAGCAGCCTCGCTCCACTGTTATACCGATGCTCTCAAATGCCGAGTTTTCCGAACCACCTTAACTGGCTCGGCACAGAAATGGTTTAATACTCTGCCTCCGGGATCCATTACTTGTTTCGCTGATTTCCGAAGGATGTTCAGCCGGGAGTTTGCCAGCTGCAAGGCGTACAAGCATGACGCTTATACCCTGACACATATCACCCAGGAACCCTCAGAATCCCTTAGAGAATATCTCCACCAATTCACTTCTGCAGCTAGGGGAATCCCCTCTGCTAGATCAGAAACTTTCAGAGGTGTTATTCTTCACGGGATGAAGGAGGGCTCCTTCCTTAGTTCCTTATTAAGACAACCTGCTGATAGTTATGAGGAGCTGCTAGGCCGTGCGGAGCAATTTATCCGCGAGGAGGAAGGATTGAAGGTGAGAAGAGTTGAACGGACTGCCGCAGCCGTTCCAACTAACAGAGCTCGCCCCGCCCCTCTTCAAGCACCCCCTCTGCGGGAATATGTACGACTTTTTCGACAAGGGGCTCCTAGGCCTCATCCACTACTATAGGGCGTTCGCCCCGTATCGTCGTTACAAATTATGGCCGCTGAAGCACTTCCCCCTGCGAGGACCTGGAAGGAGCGGGAGATGGAGTTCTATGACCAACAAGGTCTGCTGCAGCGACCCTTAGGATACAAGGGGATCCCACGTAATCCCTCCGCCCCATTCTTCTACCAATATCATACTGAATATGGCCACGCTAGTAGCCGATGTTTCAAGTTACAGGAGGAACTGGATCGCCTCCACATCGCATATCCGCAAGTACGGTTCCAGGTTGGAGGACCGGCACGGCGAGGCCCCCGACCCAATGTAACCCGTCCAGGGCCATATAATCAACAACCTCAAGTCACTTTCCCCCAAACTCCATCCCAGGAGGTTGTCTCTCAAGAAGGCCCATCAGGTGAGGGCCCCTCGTCCAATCTAGATAACGCTCCCACACGGGGGGTTATTCATGTTATAGCTGGAGGACCTACCGACGGGGATTCTAACCGGGCGCGGAAGTCATACGCCCGTCTTATGGAGAGTTTAGCCATCGTCACTGACCAGACTGTTCAAATTACACCGCCCGTTTCGTTCGGGCCGGAAGATCTACAAGGTGTCCTGCTGCCCCACACGGACGCCCTAGTTATTTGTATATCCTTGGCCAATTATGAAGTGGCCAGGGTATTGGTCGATTCGGGAAGCTCCGTCAATATCCTTTTCCAGAAAGCTTTCGGACAGATGCAGCTGGGAAATACCCAGCTGGAAGATGTGACCACCCCCCTCTTTGGATTCGCAGGGCATGTGGTCCACCCTACCGGGCAGATTTCATTGCCTTTGACTCTGGGTGTAAAGCCCAGCCAAAAAACCAGTATAATCCCTTTCCTCGTCGTGGACGTTCCGTCCACTTATAATGTTATTCTTGGGCGTTCTTTCCTTACCCTTTTTCAGGCGGTAGCTTCCCTGTACCACCAGAAGCTGAAATTTCCTGTGGGACAATTGGTGGGAGAAGTTCGCGGAGAACAGAAGGCCTCCAGGAGCTGCTACGTACAAATGGTTCGGGATGATCAAAAGAAGGCCCGAACCGATGACCTCAAAGGCAAAGCTATCATCATTGCGGACGTCTGCGTCCTGGAAGAATCTCCCTCCAAGGCCGACAAAATAGAGGAAGGAGAGTTAGTGGAAATCGCCCCGGGAAAGGCTATACGGGTAGCACAACAGCTGGAAGCCAAGGAGGAGTTGGTGGCCTGCCTGAAGGAGAATGAAGACATCTTTGCGAGAGATGTGCATGATCTCACTGGGATTAACCCTCACGTGGCTGAACACCATCTCAATATCACTAGAGGAGCCCGACCCATCCAACAGAAGAGGCGACATTTTGGACCGGAAAAGGACAAGGTCATAGCCGGAGAGGTGGAAAAACTGCTAAAAGCGGGTCATGTAAAGGAAATCCAGTTTGCCGAGTGGGTTTCCAATGTAGTTTTGGTCCCCAAGCCTTCGGGGCAGTGGAGGATGTGTATCGATTTTCGTGATTTGAATAAAGCGTGCCCTAAAGACTGCTACCCCTTGCCTCGTATTGATCAATTGGTAGACTCTACTGTAGGATATGAAGTGGTGTCCCTAATGGATGCATATCAAGGATATCACCAAATACCTTTGGCCAAAGAAGATCAAAAGAGGGTTAGCTTTGTGACTGTAGGAGGGTTATATGCTCATGTGGTAATGCCGTTCGGATTAAAGAACGCCGGAGCCACCTACCAGTGCCTCATGGACAAGATTTTTGCGGAGCGGAAAGGGAAAAATGTGGAAGTCTACGTGGACGACATCTTGGTCAAATCAAAGACCACTCGGGATTTAGTCAAGGACTTAAATGAAACCTTCGCTATGTTGAGGCGGTTTAATATGAAGCTAAACCCTAACAAATGCCTGTTCGGAGTAAAAAACGGCAAGTTCTTGGGGCACATAGTGACTGAGAAGGGGTTGCAAGCCAACCTTGAGAAGGTGCAGGCGCTGTGCAACATGAAATCACCCACTAACCTGCGGGAGACCCAAAAGTTGGTGGGCAGGATTGTTTCCTTATCCCGATTCATAGCCAAGTCGGCGGACAAAGGGCTGCCTTTCTTCAAGATCCTGTGCAAGGCTACTAAATTTCAGTGGGATGATCAATGCGAACAGGCTTTCCAGGAGTTGAAGAAGTATTTGGCTGGACTTCCACTGCTAGCCAAACCAATAATAGGAGAACCATTATGGATGTATTTATCCGTCTCGGAAGGAGCTATTAGTTCGGTTTTATTGAAACAAGAAGGCTCTCACCAACAGCCTATTTATTACACCAACCATATCCTGAAGGGGGCCGAATTCCTTTATACAGAGCTAGAGAAGCTGACATATATCCTAGTGTTAACTGCCCACAAATTGAGGTCGTACTTTTTGGCTCATCCCATCACTGTGCAAACTCACAGCGAATTGGGCAAGGTCGTCACTAAGCCTAGTTTCTCCAGAAGATTGGCCAAGTGGGTGGTAGAACTAAGCGAATATGATATTCACTACCAGCCCCAAACGGTTATCAAGGCCCAAGCGCTTGCTGATTTCCTAGCGGAGATACCTGGCAGCCCGGAAGATGGTTCGTCGACAAAAGAGGAAGGATCAGATGCATGGAATATATTCGTAGACGGTTCTTCAGGATCTACGGGCAGTGGCGTCGATATTCTGTTAATTTCCCCTGATAAGGAGGAGACCCGCATAGCCATACGTCTGGGATATCGGGCATCCAACAATGAGGCAGAATATGAAGCCATTTTAGCGGGATTGCAGGCTACTAACGCGGTGGGGGCTTCTTCAATTCTAATTCATTCGGATTCCCAGCTAGTAATATCACAACTTCAAGGTTCTTTTGTGGTTCGAGAGGAAAGACTGCATAAGTACTTGAAAGCTTTTGAGAGAGAAAAAGCTCAGTTTCAGCAGGTCCTCTTGAAGCAAATCCAATAGAGAACAATGGGAAGGCAGATGAATTGGCTCGGATGGCTAGTGCTATGGAAGGGGTGAAATCATCGGAAACGGTCCATGCGGAAATCCCTACTTTCTTAGCGACATGCCATGTGGAGGAAGTCGCACTTGAACCAAGCCCAGCTCTTGATTGGAGAATTGATATCATAGCTTATTTACGGCACGGGAAGGTCCCGGAAGAAAAAGGAGCGGCATCTGCTTTAATGTGCCGAGCCAGACGGTTTACCCTCTTAAATGGGGACTTATACAAGACATCTTTCGGACAACCCTTATTGAAATGCTTGGGAAGTGAGGATGCGGAATGGGTACTCCGGGAGATTCATGAAGGTTGCTGCAGCAATCATCTAGGAGGAAGAGCTTTAGCAAGGAAGGTCCTATTAGCAGGATATTTTTGCAAGCTTGCCCCACTTGTCAGAAGCATAGCAACCGTTCCGAACGGCCGGCTGAATTAATGAAAGTCGTGGTCTCTTCATGTCCTTTTGATCAATGGGGTATGGATATAGTGGGCCCGATGCTAGTGGCACCTTTACAGAAGAAGTTTTTGTTGGTGACTGTAAATTATTTCTCCAAATGGGTGGAGGCAGAGCCCCTAGCCAAAATTACTGAGAATGTTGTGATACAGTTCTTATGGAAGAATATTGTTTGTCGATATGGTATTCCTCGGAAAATAGTCAGTGACAATGGACGACAGTTCCAAGGAAAAAAGATCAAAGAGTGGTGCCAAAGTCTCAACATTCAGCAGACTTTCACTTCAGTAGCTCACCCTCAAGCTAACGGGCAAGTGGAAGTGACTAACAGAATTCTCATTCAAGGATTAAAGACCAAATTGGGGACTCAGAGGGGAAACTGGGTAGAAGAATTACCAGGAGTCCTGTGGGCCTACCGAACTACACCAAAGACTGCAACAGGGGAAACTCCCTTCAGTTTAGTATACGGGACGGAAGCTGTTATTCCGATCGAGGCTCTTTTAAGTAGCGCTCAGATAGAGGCATACGAACCACATCAGAACCAACTTATCCGAAGTACTGAATTGGACTTGGTGGAGGAAAAGTGGGAGATGGCATGGAGGCAAACGGAATTTTACAAGCAAAGAGTGCAGCAAGCCTTTAATAAGAAAGTGATGCCTCGAAGATTTCAAGAGGGGGATTGGGTGTTGCGAAAGGTTAATCCCACTGGAGACCCCGGGAAGTTGGCTCCGAACTGGGAAGGGCCCTATGAAATAACGCGTTGCGTAGCTGGGTCGGCATATTACCTAAAGGACGATCAAAGTAAGGAATTTCCTCGACCTTGGAACGCCATTCATCTGAAATTTTTCCACACTATCTGAGAAGCGAGAGATAGAAGAAAAGGAGTCGTGGGGCTCCCGAGGGGATGTACTTCCTAACTTGATTGTATTAATTAGACGCGAAGTAATTTCAAATTCTGTTGATAATCCATTTACAATGGTTATACGATACTCTTAATAAACTTTGAAAAAGAAAAGGAAGATGGAAAGAGAACTCCATTCCGAAGCAGTATGTCGAATTACATCTTAAATCGGTTGGGAGGATAGCGTTGAAAGACAGCCTCCCAATTTAAGGAGAACGGAGGATAAGCTGGAGGAGGTAGTCCTTGATCAGCATATTGCCGAACCGCTTCGTTAAATCCATCCTGATAAGTGGCACGCATCAGGATGATGAGTCGCTCCTGTCGGTTCAGGTGGTCTGGACTTTTGTCTCGATGGAGCCTGTGACACTTTTCTTGATGCTCTCGGAGTTCTTGACGCATATCACTATAACGCCTAGATACTTCCATAATGGCGTCCGCCAAGACTGAAATATCATCGGCTCGAGAAGTTTGGTCTTGCTGCATCAAGTGTGTCATCTCCACCATATTTTGACGCATTGAAGCTAAAATTCCCTCTACTGCTTCAGAGTAAGATCTGGTTCGGACGAGTTCAGTGCTCAGCCTCTGGAGGGAAGTCTCTTACTTCGCTGAGACGGGCGTGAGCATGCGCCCTGGAATTTATGAGGGATGAGTTTTCTTGTACCTCCTTGCATAAGCGGGTGCGAAGGTCTCCTATTTTATCCTGTGCCTGCCGGTGTTGAACCTGAAGACGAGCGATGCTATCAGAGTCCTGTTGTTTCCCCTGGAGGAGCTCTGTTACCTGCCCTTGAAGACGTATTAATTCTCGAACAGAGGAAGACTCCTCATCAAGAGGAGTCGACTGGACTTCCCGCTGGAGGACGGGTGGCTCCACACCCGCCAAGTTGTTCTGTAATGCCGCAATGGTATCAAGATCCTTTTGAGTTTGTTGGCGAAGCCGCTAATTGCTCGCATGTGCAGTGCTTGTTGCAACAGAGCCGTTCTTGATTCTCGGCGCATAAATCTTCCTGTCGCCGCTCCTATTTCAGAGCTTGAGCTCGGTATTGATGAAGGGAGCGATCCAACTCTTGATAGTTGGTCAGGGCCTGCATGGCGGTTGTAGAAAAGAAATTGGTTAGTAAGATAAAGCTAAGGAAGCTAATTAAAAAAATATACCAAATCAAGAGCATGACGTAGGCCTTCCATGCGAGGAACCAATTCCTCTAAGTTCAGGATCCGAAGACTCCTGGGAGAAAGGGAAGAAGATGGGACGGATGATATTAAGGTGGAAAGTTCGCTTATAACGGGGAGAATGGGAGTGACACCCATGGGTTGAGAAGGGAAAGAAGGGGGGGCGTCAGTCAGAAGGCTCGTGGGGGTGGTAGTCAGAGGCAGCCTATCAGGAGCCGCAGGGAGAACATGTGCCATATCTGGTTGTGAGTTAAGCCTGGCAGGAAAGACGGAAGGAAGCTGGTTGGATGAGGAATCCGGAGAGGATGAGATGATGAGCACAGGGCTGGAGGAGCCTTCGATGGGAGGGCGAGAGGTAGATGGACCCTGGCTAGGGCCCCTAGGAGGAGAAGGGCTCTTCAGGCGATGAGTGGAGGGAGAGGTTGGCAGTGAGGGGACATCAACCGTCATGGGTTCAGGGGAGGAATAGTATTCAGGGGAAAGGGAAGGCAAGGGTGAGCCAGCCTCTGCCATTGGTTGACATAGAAGTACATCCTCCCCAGGTTCATCCTCAGGTTGCGGAGAAGGAGAAGGCGACTTCCAGATATTGGTGGCCGAAGGAGAAAGAGGGGGAGATCTAGGGTTTGTAAATGCCAGAGGAAGTGAGGAGGGACTAATTACCCCGGTTTCCTCCGGGATGGAGGTAACAAGGGTTGCAGGAGGAGGAGAGGAAGAAAAACGAGATGAAGCAGGTGTGGTGGTGATCGGGAAAGGTGAAGAGGAAGACGGAGTTGACGGCTGACCGACACCCTGCTTGCGGTGTGGATAACGGCCCGCTATCTCCTGGAAGAAGTTAGAATGCATTTTGAGGGTCTGAGAATAAGGAAAAAGGGTTGAATAAAGGGATTGAGGCAATGGAGTGTGGCGGCGGAAAAACGAACAGGCGAAGAAGAAGGAGACGAAAAGGCGAAGGGATGAAGATAGCAAGAGGGACGAAGACGAAGGATCCCCTATAAAAGGAGGGAAGAATGGGCTTGTAACCACTATTGGGCTCCTCGTTTGTGGTGAAGGAAGCCCTAAGTGAAAGGGAAAGAAGGGTTTATTTTTCTAATGGCCCGTTATGTACTAAAGCCCTCATTTGCATGGGAAGGGATGGCTGTAGGCGTTCCCCTTCAGGAGGGAAGCAAGAAGAGGGATGATATGAAGGCATCGCCTCCCTTATGCTAAAGGTCTTTAGGCAATATATACTAAATTTTTATCCCCGCGAAGCGGAAGAAATCCCCGTGTGATGGTGGAACGGAAGAACCGAGATTCCTCAGTTATATACTATATTATTTTTATCCCCGCGAAGCGGAAGATATCCCCGTGTGGTGGTGGAACGGAAGAACCGAGATTCCTCGGTTATATATTATATAATTTTTATCCCCGCGAAGCGGAAGATATCCCCGTGTGGTGGTGGAACGGAAGAATCGAAATTCATTCGGTTATACTTAAATTTTTATCCCCGCAAAGCGGAAGAAATCCCCGTGTGGTGGTGGAACGGAAGAACCGAAATTCATTCGGTTATACTTAAATTTTTATCCCCGCGAAGCGGAAGAAATCCCCGTGTGGTGGTGGAGCGGAAGAACCGAAATTCATTCGGTTATACTTAATGTTTATCCCCGCGAAGCGGAAGATATCCCCATGCGGTGGTGGAACGGAAGAATCGAGATTCCTCGGTTATATATTATATAATTTTTATCCCCGCGAAGCGGAAGATATCCCCGTGTGGTGGTGGAATGGAAGAACCGAAATTCATTCGGTTATACTTAATGTTTATCCCCGCGAAGTGGAAGATATCCCCGTGTGGTGGTGGAACGGAAGAACCGAGATTCCTCGGTTATATATTATATAATTTTTATCCCCGCGAAGCGGAAGATATCCCCGTGTGGTGGTGGAACGGAAGAACCAAAATTCATTCGGTTATACTTAAATTTTTATCCCCGCGAAGCGGAAGAAATCCCCGTGTGGTGGTGGAACGGAAGAATCGAAATTTATTCGGTTATACTTAATGTTTATCCCCGCGAAGCTGAAGAAATCCCCATGTGGTGGTGGAACGGAAGAACTGGGGTCTCCTCAATTATATATCATTTTTGTCCCTGCACAGTAGGAGAAGTTGAAGTCCTTATTTAACCTTTGTATTATTCTATGCCTGTGCAGCGGTCGAGCAGTGGAGTCGGTTCATTTTGCAACTCTATATTATTATATGCCCGGCGGGATAAAGGAGCAGAAGGGCCGACGTATGCCCCAGCTATATGTCAACCTATTTAAATATGAAAAGAGTAAAGCGGAGCATAACTCAAGAGGCGCTGGAAGAAGATGATAAGTAGGAAATTTTCACTAATAAGGAAAAATTACATACTCTAAGTCCTTTACAAAGAAGAGATAGCAAAAAAAACCCTTATACATTTAGGGTATTTGTAACGACTGGGCCCCTGTTGGCGGAATTCGGTGACCCCTATTGGTCAACGACCGTCGCCCCTGTTGGCGGAATTCGGTGACCCCTATTGGTCAACGACCGTCGCCCCTGTTGGCCCGTCGTTACTCACCTGGTCTTCCCACCCCTGGAAGTGGGTTTTTGCCTTCCCCAGGATTCGAACTCTAGACCTCCAGGCTAAGTAGAAAAAAAAAATAATAATTAGGGCTTTAATTAAAACCTAACATAGATTTAAAATGATAGGGATTAATTGAAGCTGGGCTTATAGGATCTTCAAACCCAACCCGATATGAGGAAACTCGATCCGTTTCCTTTTCATTAACTGGGTCTTCCGTTTCTCGCCGGTTTCATTGCATTTCTCCGTCCGTTTTTCCTCGATCCGCCGATTCGTCCCCCAATCTGGATCTCGACGGCAGCGCCCCTTCTTCTCCACTCGTCGTCGCTGGAATTGGCTCTTCCCACTTGCCGGCGGACGCTTCAATTTGTCGATCGGTGGTGGCGCCGTGGCAAGCCGCACGAGCACCACATCCGCCCTTTTCTCCCGATCGCCTCTTCGCCTTCGATGCGCGAGCTCCTCCTTCTCCCGATCCGGCTGCCACCATTCCCAGTCGTGATTTCTCTGCCTCTCGCCGCTCGCCGCGCCCCTCGCCGTCGCCGTGAGAGAGCTGCTGTCGCCGGTGTGGATCTCCGCCGCCCTTGCGCATCGGCTAACGGCCAGTAGCCATCGGCCGCGACCTTCGCACACTCGCCGCCGGATATGCTCTTCCCACTCGTCGCCGACTGCTCCCTCTAGATCTTGACAGCAGCGACTTCGCGCCGGTGTCATGCTCCTTTGTGAGATCTGCTCAACTCGGCGTCGCCCTCTTCTTCCACTATTTCGTCGGCAAAGATCTCAGGTCGTACAGCCGCAGTTTCGGTTGATGCTAGTCGCCCCTTCTTCACTGCCGGAGATCTATCTGAACAATCGCCTTCAACCACCGTGGCATCTGGATCGCAACAGCTACCAACGATGGAAGTAACACCGTCGACGTGTTCAACCTTCTGATTTCGTGCTTGGGTTAAGCGTCACGAGGCCAGCTCGCCTCTGGCAACAACAGGGAGTAGTTGCAGTTGATCCACTGATCTCTCTGCCTCAATCGACGGTCGATGAATTTCGATTTGTAACTTTTGTTCCTTGATTCGTCTCCTGATCCAGAGCATAGCTAGGGTAACGATTTTATTGTTGATTTGCTGCTGGTTCATTTTCTAGGTTTTGGTAATCTCTTAGGCTTGTTTTGTTTCTTGAATGGTGGATGCAAGGAGAGGATTCAAGAAGGGTGGTGATGCATTTTAGATGATGAAGAATATATTGTGAGGAGCCTTGTGAATCCAATTGGACTATTGAAATTGAACGTTGAGTTCGGCTATGGATTTGGAGTTGATACCTTACTATTGGGTGTCGGAAGCTAACCTTGGTAAGTCCATATTTGGATGTTATGGATGCATATTGTGTTTACAATGGATTTGGTAATTAATGAATGGTATGAGATTGTATAACTATGGGAATTAGTTGATCAATCGGAGATTAGCATTGGATTAGACTCATATTCCTATAGATTGATTATGTTAGTGTTGAGTTATGTTGTATGTTAATTGCAGGACCTGGGTTCAGGATGGTCTTGTGGACGTGGAGATGCTCAGATAAGTCTTCACAGCAGGTGGGTAATTTCCTACCTGGTCCAGGTAGTTGTATTTCATTCAGATTTAGTCATTGATATGAGCATGTCAGGTGTTCATATTACCTTGACCCTGTTCTTTTTATCGTATGCTTGATCCTTTTCCGTTGGCTATTAACTCTATTGTTGATATCATGTTTATTTTACCATGATTAGGAGTTATACATATAGGTGACGCAAGCAACTTAGAATTTGTTTAAGTTAAGTGCAAATGGTAAAGTCCGGATGACAACCTGAGTGTATATTGGGCAAAAAGGTCATCCGTAGGTAGATAATGTCTTTAACCTAGGGTTAGTTCTAGTACCCTTAGGTTGTGTGTTACCACCGAACATGTGTTGTGTAAATGGTCAGAGGAATGATACTTAGGGTATCGCTACGGACCGGTGGTCCTAGCTTGTTATAATCGGATGAGTACGACTCTCTACAGGATAGAGAGTGCGTCGAGTAGATTAGTATGACTCTCTATAGGATAGAGAGTATTATGATCAGTTGAGTACGACTCTCTACAGGATAGAGAGTGCGTCGAGTAGATTAGTATGACTCTCTACAGGATAGAGAGTATTATGATCAGTTGAGTACGACTCTCTACAGGATAGAGAGTGCGTCGAGTAGATTGGTATGACTCTCTACAGGATAGAGAGTCTATGGTGGATGTCTGTATGTGAGACATTGCATTCATGCATATACATGCACGCTGGCGACGAGGTCTCCCTTGTGGTTGAGAGGGTCGCTTGATCATCCACGCCTCCTACTCATAGGAGGAGTAACCGGTGTGAGGGCAGAGCATTGAGGTGCCGCACTCTACCACTATAGACGGTGGTAGTTGGATTTGCGTGTGTGGTACTCGACCACTCATGGATAATGACTGTCGGAGTGACCAACAGCAGGGACCCCCATCGTGTAGCTTGCTCTTTACGCTTATATGCTACTCGATCATACTGCCCACTCGGCCACTCGAGAGTAGTGGTTGGTGTTGAGTTGGGACAGTTGTCATGCTCGAGCCACCGAGGCCACACTGGGGTCGTGGTAGCTTTAGGGTGAGCCGACATGACCATGCATGCTGCATAGCCGTATCTGATGGCGCTTTGTATATTACCATATATATATACATATATGCATGTATATATATATATATATATATATATAGATGGTTGAGATTAATATATATATGGATACAGTCTATATATATATGATTATTGTGATGTTGCATTTGTTTGTACTATGCTTGCTGCATTTGGGTGGACATCATATTCATGCATATTTCTTGCATATGTTATACAGTTGTGTCAGATATTGGTATGTGTTGGATAGACCATAGATACTTTGGCCTGTAGCATGAGTAGATTATTTGTTGGTATTACTCTTCCTGTTATATATATGTTGGATATATGTTCAGGTTGGATCGAGTAAGCGTACTTGAACTTGAGTATATGTCCGCATTTTATGTTATTCATTCTGATTATTGGGTATATGCTTGTATTTATATACTATGCTGATATACCTGTTGTACTTCTAGGGTATGTCATTGAAATACATGTGATATTACATATATATACATGTTTTCTATTACCTGCTGAGTTTTACTCACCACCCCCACGGACCACAGGTATTACATGCCGCCAGTGCAGTAGAAGACTTCGTGGCAGCTTGGAGCACCGCCGGCTGACATCGTCTCATCTCACCTCCGAGGCTCCCGTGTTTTGGTTTTGGGCCTTCCGTCCGCCGTGTTATGTATTCGGTATTTTCGCTGATGTACATGTATATTCGGATTTTTGACGAAGTTTTGTATTGTTGTGATGTGTTAGTCATACCGGTATGCATGTGTAGGATGTGTATTGTTGTGGTATGTTTCCGCTGTGTTTTTGTGTAGTTGTTGATTTGATATATGTATATATGTTGTTATTGTTGTGGCCTACGGGCCTTGTATTAACCCGAAATGTTGCCACGTACAGGGGAGGTGCTGTCCGTTTGATTTTCGGTTCGGCATGCTCTCGGGGCGTGACAACTTTCACTTGGTTACCAGGATTCATAAACTTTAGTACTTAGCCTGGAGGTCTAGAGTTCGAATCCTGGGGAAGGCAAAAACCCACTTCCAGGGGTGGGAAGTCCAGGTGAGTAACGACGGGCCAATAGGGGCGACGGTCGTTGACCAATAGGGGTCACCGAATTCCGCCAACAGGGGCGACGGTCGGCGACCATGAAGTCGTCGAATTCGCCGACCAACAGGGCCCGCTACAATAAAAGGCGCTTTAGTAACGAGCCCGCTGGCTATTGTCGCCGACGCCGCCGTTGGCTGGCGAGCCGGCGTGATTTACGTCGCCGTCGCCGTCGTTCCCACCGAAATGGTTTTGCCTCAGATTCGAACTCTAGACCTCCAGGTTAAGTACTAAAGTTTATGAATCCTGGTAACCAAGTGATCAAGGATCACTTGGTTACCAGGATTCATAAACTTTACTACTTAGCCTAGAGGTCTAGAGTTCGAATCCTGGGGAAGGCAAAAACCCACTTCCGGGGGTGGGAAGACCAGGTGAGTAATGACGGGCCAACAGGGGCGACGGTCGTCGACCAATAGGGGTCGTCGAATTCCGCCAACAGGGGGTGACGGTCGTCGACCAATAGGGGTCGCCGAATTCCGCCAACAGGGGCCCGGTCGTTAATAAATTGTCACGCCCCTAAGGAGACCCCGCCAGACGAAAATCCGACAGCATCTCCCCTGTACGGGTGACAATCTCAATTTACATACAAGGCCTACACGGCCACTATACATCGGTCAACACGACCGGAAATCCAAACTCACACGCAGTTATATAATTTGGCCTCAGGCCATCAACCAAAATAACTGATAAATAGTCTACCATAAATCAATTTACCCCTTTTGCCATCTGGGCAGGAATACTCACCAAAATCCAATCAAACCAAAATCCGAATAAGGTCCATACGGACACCAAAAATCCAAATACAAAATCAATCTCCAAACCTATACATGTCCTCTAACCAAAATATCCAAACCATAAAGCAAATATCCAAAATAAAACATCTACGACGAGTGGGGGGTCCGGCAGCTGCACTCTCCTAACAACTTCATCCTGAAATAGATACAAATCAACGGGGTGAGTTCAAAGAACTCTGCGGGTATAGTAGATATGCAAAGTAAGGTATAGCTAACAATAAAAATATCATACCAGTACAGTCTCACATAAATAGGGTATGCAAGCAAGAAATACAAAATGACTGTACTTACCTGAATCTCCTACCCTGATATAGGAGCATGTGCCTGACTAGAAGTAATAGAGTCCTGACCATATATAAACATATATCCTGTATGCATGACAATCATATGCACATCCAAGGCATCAATACAATAATGCAGCAAACACAATACAAAATGCAATCCGTGCAAAATGCATGTCGTGCCAATGACATGGTCACCCCTGATGCCCGATTAGCCACACGCAATGGTGAAGCCGAGTGGGTAGGGCTATGACAATCGTGCACTCTGCCATCATCGCTCTGAGTGACCGAGTGGGCGAGGATCTTTGTGAGTACACCTATCCTCCTGCCCCAAACATAGTGGGGGAGCTAAGCTCTCATCTCCCGGTGTCATAGGCCAGAGGAGGGATCCCTGCCCGCTACCACGCTGCCTCATCGCTACCCATAAGCGGACCAGCGGAGCCTGACAGAGCAACTGCACACACCCTCCTGATGTACCACTAACCCATGAGTGGCAGTGTGTGCAGGCCATGTAACTAGCTGCGGACTCAACAATAATGGAACCCCGTCCAGCTAGCATGCAATCATGCAAAAATGGTGCATGATACTAAAACATGTAAATCCTACTCAAAATACTTATCCGAATAATATGTACAATCAATATGTACATATCCCTAATCCATATACTATGATCCAAATCAAACAGAAAAATATAATCATATCCTATCACATGCATGTATCTAGTAGGCACTAAAATCATACCAGACATATAAACATGAAAAAGTTATTGTAAGCTATCCTAACTAGCATATCAACATTTGACTATATCTAGGAGATAAGTCAAAATACCCGCCTGAATATATATCCGCAAGAATGAAACCAAATCGTCACGACTGGGGACCTGCCTCGTGACCGAAACCTGCATAAAGTATGACTATAGTCAAGCACAAAAATACAATTCAACGACAAATCGAATAATTAATCGATTTCCTTCATAACCCAATTAACCCAAAATATTTCCAATTTTCCTTGTCCATAAATATCCATACAATTAATTTAGCCCAATTAATTCCAAATCAATTAACCTAATTCATCACCCACAAAAATATCCTCAAGATCAAACAATATCACCCAAATCCCATATCCTCCGAATACCGTACCGATCAATCGAATAACACCGGAATCAACCCAAATCAACCAATCAAGCTCACCCGCCCTAGAAATTCCACCGACAGCCGATACCAATCCTTTCCCCAAATCAGATCTCCAACTCAATTTACAGCGGCTCAAACATTATTCACAGCCACCCTTGCACGACCACCTCAAAACAAAACCCTACGACCCCTCTCGGTAGTCCCAATTCCTTCCCTACTGCCCTACTCACCGGCACCATCAACAATCACCGATCACTGCCCAAAATCACAGATTCACTATAACAACATACACCTGCACAGATAGGAAACAAGATATATACCGAAATTTCCACTTCACCGGCGACACTTAGGGCTTGGTCCAGAGCGGCAGCGAAAGAAGCTCGCGGCGGCGACCACATGTATCGCAGACTTATTTGAAGGAGAAGCGGCGGTCGCGATGATCCTAATCGTGACCGGCGGATAAAGCACGTCGGCGATGAGGGTCTGTTCCGGTGCCTGGGTGGAGGAAAGAAAGAGGGCGTCGGGCGAAGGAAGGCGGTGGCGAAGAAAGGCATTGCCGTGAAGAATCAGCGAAATAAAAAATAGAAATTAGGGTTTCCGGTTTAGGTTAATACCCCTTAAATAAAGCCTATCTATTTTATCTCCGTAATACCTCGTACGACCTCCGTTCAAATCCAGATAAATTCCGGAAAAATTCCTAAAAATCTCGAAAATAATCCCTAGGATTATTTCCCCGAAATTTTGGCCATTTAATTTCGTATTTTAAATCTTCAGTATTTAACAGTATTACAGTTCTTTGTGGGGAGGAATAAATGGAGCTTCTTTGCGTGGTCGAGGTTGGCATAGTAGTTGCCGAAGATAGGACTGCTGCATGAAGATTTGCTTGGATAGCTCCTTTTGGGACCCAACCAGTTGTTGACGCAAAGAGCGATTGTTGTCGGACGCTTCCCTCAGCCGTTGTTGCAAGTACCTCACATGCTCCTCCAGATTAGCTATGTAGTGGCGATCATCTATCAGTTCTTCAGCAGGAGAGGAACTGCTGCCCTGTTAAGACATTCTGTCCATGACAAGGAGAAAGAAAAGGAGAAGATGGAAGCTATACGGTAAGGGTTGGAAGTCCTTATAACGAGGAAGGAGAAGGGTGCATTCATTTGTAGGGGAGAGGTGGATAATAAATGCTAGTGAAGAAGAGGAGGCGTAAAGATAGTATGTGGAGGGTCGTCGGAACTGTAACTATAATTAAGAGGGTCCGAATCCCCGGGAGATGTTAAGGGAAGGTTTGTTCAGGCCAGGATATAGTCCTTCTGAAGGACAGAAACCTCACTTATATCGAAAAATGACAAAGACATATATCGGTTCACTCCTTCATTTTCATTAGCAAACTTGAAATAGTTACATCGTTTTTCCTTGATTACTCTTAACAGAAGAAGTTTTAGAAGATTCCGCAGGGGACGAAGGCGCCAGTATGACCCTATAGAGTTCTCCTTGAGCCCGAGGGGGAACTGGTGGACCTTCATCTAAAGGAGGAGGACGAATCCTCGCCGGAGAGACGGGAACGAAGGCCAGAGCCCGGGGAAGAGGGGGAAGTTCAGTAGAAGCTCGGGGATCTCCTACTGTGTACTCCCATATGAAGGGAGGGTTCCACACCCGATTGAGGAAGGAGGGGAAGGGCGCTCGATAGGACCTCCCTGGGGAGGGGGAAGGAGCTGGTGTAGGAGGCGGAAAAGAAAGAGGACGAAAAGCTGAAGTAGCGGTTGAGCGGGTCTCCGAATCTTCAGTGTCTTCAGAAACCCAGTCCTGCAGCTCGAAAGATTCTGAATTTGAGGAAATTTCAATGGGGGGTTCCGCTGAAGCCATGAGAGTAAGATAGAAGGACAAAGACATGGAGGGCGGTGATTTATAGCGAAAGGAAAGCGACAGTAGTAGCTCTTGGGAAGGGGAAGAAGAGGAAGAGACTGGTATCGTTCCCGATGCGGTAAGAGAGATGGAGAAGATCAGCAGGCGAAAACCATTTAAAGCATGGGCCAAACCAAAATTAGGACGGATATGAATAAGATTATGTGAGATTCTGCGAGCAAATCTCCGAACCAACTAGGTGATTGCGCCATACGACACGGGAAAAGAGATAACAGTCTAAAAAGAGAGTAGTTTAAAATTGGTTCAAAATTCCTGACCCATCAAAGAGCATGACAAGATGATGACAACTAGATATATGGACAAAATTACTGTTCAGAAGCAAGAGAGAAGCTATTGACAAAATTACTAAAGAAGAGAATAGTGGAAATTACAGCTCAAAGAGTTCGGGAGGACACTTAGCTAGCGCATCCACAGAATTCAAATAGCTAGTGTCCGTGCCGGGGGGCGGGTATCCTTGTTCGGCATTTTGAGCCGAGGACCCCTCAAAGCTTAGTATGAACAAATTTACCCCCTTCTTGACATATCTCCTCTTAAGATCAGCTTCTTGCTCTTTCAGCTGATCTTGACATTTGGCCAGCTGGGCTCGACTTTCCGCCAATTTAGCCGCCAGGGCATCTTTTTCGGTGGCCACTTGTGTGGCTTGCCGACCGAGAGTCGAGAGGGCCTCAGAATACTCTTGGTGAAGGGTGGACTGCTGCCGAGCCACCGTTGATAAGGCTTGAGGAAAAGCTGCCACTATAGAGGAAAGCTCCTGACATCTTTCTATACAAGATCTCTTTGTAGCTTCCCAGGCTTGACGCTCCAATTGAAGCTAGTAGCGTTCTTGCTGAAGCTGTAGAATTGTGGTCGAGGAGTCAACAACTTTGATCATGGCGTCCCCAAGGTGCCCTTTAAATTCCTTCAGTTCCCGGGCCAAGATGTCCACTTGTTGCAGTTCACTGGATTGGAGGAAAACTTGTCGTTCAAGTTCCTCATTCTTTCGCTGCAATTCCCCCTTCTCGCTCTGGACCAGGGCCAGTTGCATCATTGCATCTTCGCATTGGCCCCTCAGATCAGCTTCCTTCACCTCTCGCTCGCTTAACTGTCGAACGAGATCTTTTTGTTGTGTTACAGAGGCGAAGTGGCGCGTCTCCACGGTAGACTGGAACTGAGCCAACTGAGCTACCATTTTGTTATGCTGAGTGGCGGCCTAAAGGAAAAAAAAATCATCAGTATACATCGGCATATAGAGATACCTACAGTAAAGAGGAGAAAAAGAAATAGTAGATACCTCCGCCAGCAGCTTGCCCACTTGCTCGCAGGGGTCTTGTATGCCCGACTGATTGAAAAATTTCACCTCCGAGAGATGTCGGATCTTCAGCAAGGACCCCAATGTGGCCCTCGGAGGAACGGGAAGGGGAAGATCCTCCCCTTCAGAGGAAAGTGGGGGTCTGATACGCCGAAGGGGGGTAGGAGAAGCTCTTGCATCGGAAGGGATAGGAGCTTGGAGAGACTCAGTATGAGAAGGTGTGGGTGAATTCTGTGCAGATGGGGAGGAATGGAGAAAATGGGAAGGAGAGTCCCCTCCTTGAGGAGATGGAGAAGGGACAGATGAGGTATTGCCTTCTCCTCTCGGCTCATAGATGGTTAGGGACTGAGACCCTGGTTGGTCAGAAGAGGAGGGAAGAAGAGCGGATGAACTTGAGGCTCCTTTCTTAGTAAGCCGCAGCTTTTTCCGAGGGGATGACGGAGCTGCTACTGATTTACCTCTTTTAGTGGAGGTTTTCTTTTTCTTGGCAGCCTCAATCGCCTCTCCTTCCACCAAAGCCTTCTGCATTAGATTATCTGCAAAGTGTACTGGTGAGAAAGATGAATAATATAGAAAGGAAGTCATACTGCAGGGTAAGTATCACCCTACCTACAACAACCGAAGTCGTCAAAGGTAGAGGAGACAATCCAAAGTGGCTCAAAAGGGGAGTTTCTATTAGGTGGTTTGAGCAGTAATGTAACTCTCCTAATACTCTATAAACCTCCGGGAAGGGGCATTTGGTCCTCATTTCCCGGAAGGGAGGCAGCTCGGGAAGGTCTACCTTCCAGGTATCAGAATAAGGTAGAGATTCAGGAAGCTGTGCAAAAAAGTATAATTCTTTCCATCCCTTGTGGGAAGTAGGCAGGTTCACTAAGAATTGACAGTCTGAACGGCTAGATAGATAGAAGAGACCTGCCTTGGAAGATTTCAATTGGAAAAAGCAATGGAATATTTCGGGGGTTAAGGGAATGTTTAGGTGTTGAAACACCACAGAAGCCCCTGACAAAATGCGAAAGGAATTGGGGGTGAATTGGTTTAAAGAAAGTCTGTAAAAGTGCAAAATATCTAGATAACCGGAAGGCGCTGGTAGACATAGGCCATTCAGAAACTGTTCGGAGAAAAAACACGTCAAACCGGGAGGAGGACTATGGGGCCGATGCATTTTAGTAGTGAAACAGCATTTTATAGAAGGGTCTATGTATTTGTTCTTAAGATTAAAGAAATAATGGTTGCAATCTAGCTGAGTTATGGTATGTTCATACCAGGCGGGTGAAGGGATGGTCTTAGGAGCCATGGGTGTGAACAAGGCAGAGCACTTACTCGGAGGTTAAGGAAGAATCGTGTGGGAAAGGAAGGACTGGGTCGCTGAAACGCCGCCGGTGAAATCACGGAAGAAGTAGAACAGACAGGATTGTTAAACACACTAAGTGATACCTAAAAGGAGAAGGCGGGGGTTTATATAGGATTTTTCGTGACGGTTCGATTGCACGAAAGGAGAAGGAGAAGCGGGGCCCATGGGCCCATCAGAATACTCTAGGAGCTATAAGGGAAAGAGTGAATTTAAGTTAAGGAATAACGAATAGGGTAGAAACTTTATATACATTTGGAGAGTCAAGCTTATAACTTCGCTTGACTATTTTTCGGGGTTGACTAATGATATTACTGGTACCTTTTCTATATACGTCAGATAGAAGGGTTTGCATGTAATACGTGATCTGAGCCAAAATATTTGGCTCAGCAAAGGGAGAAAGGGGAGAACGGTTCGGGCGCAAATATCCGGAGCAATTGGCACGGGGGAGTTAGCAGAAACAATTGGCACGAGAGTTAGCAGAAGCAATCGACACGGGAGTTAGCAGAAGCAATCGACACGGGAGTTAGCAGAAGCAATCGGCACGGGAGTTAGCAGAAGCAATTGGCACGGCAAAGAAGAGACGGAAGACACTTCACTAAGGGCGGAACAGGAATCGGTTCAGCTAGATAATCTCAGAAGCGGATGGGAGGTATAAAGGGTCGACTTAATCTGATCGGTCCGAGGGAAGTGCGGCACGGGAAAAAGGGGAATTGGTTCGGGTTAGTGAGGAGCCCAAAAGCTATACTACCCGTGGGCTATGAACCTAAGTTAGTTTCGCCAGAAGTAGAAGGTTGAGGGGGACAGGCTAACCTAATTCACTGAAATAGGGATGAGGAGGTGGTATGTAACAAAAAAGAGAGGTCCCCACATAATATTCCGAGGAGCCTTCGCCCCTCGTACCTGTAACAGAATTATTCTCCAGGTGAACATGGTGGCCACGTGTACGATAGAGACAGCCCATGACGTCACGATGGAGGAAAAAAGGAAGATAAAAGGGAGGAAACAAAGAGGAGGGGGATCCGCAATCATTCCATCAGACAGAAAACAAGGACACAGGAGGAAGGAGGAGAGTTGTCATCACTTCGCCGGAGAAGAAGAGTTGCGACTTGGATCTTGGGATACACGTATTCTTTCTTGTATTTGTAATCCCCTGTAAAAGGTTTTCTCCTCGACCTCAGAAAGTTTCCTTTCTGTAAAAGAGGACATTCATAGTGGAAAGTGCTTGGTCATTGTCTCCGGTGAGAGAGCTCACCTCCGTGGAGTAGGAATATTTATTCCGAACCATGTTATATCTTGTGTTCGAGTTTCCGCTGTTTGCTTGGGGTTTTTGCGTTTCTTGATTTCGTCTTCCACACCCATTTTTATTGTTGCGGCTTGCGAGAACCCTCCCCCAAAAGCTCCCTTCGTGCCTTTGTCGCGTGGAAATGGGGTAAAGCAAATTTTCCTTGCCGCATCATTAATAGAATCGATTGAAGTTTAAAGGTATTGATAGATAAGTTTATAATCTTATCAAGGTTAGTGGATTAAAAGCATTTGAGTTACTTGAATGTAAATTGAATTAACTTAAATAAATATATTATTAAAAATTAAAAATCCTTTTATATTCTAAAAATTACAATCATCCTTTATCACATCAATAATAATCTGATAAGAATGTCTGACCTGTGAGTGAAAATAAATCTCATTTTATATTTATTTGGTGGGTGAATCAGATGAAAGACTGTCTATCTCCGGAATTAATTGGGGGAAGCTTATAGAGATTAATTCAGACCATCTGCAATGTCAAAAAATAATAATAATTACCTAATAATAATTAGAAAGATTATATAAAGAGATTTATAATAATAATAATAAAGGCAATTTATCAAAGGATACATTTAAAGTTTGGGATTGCTCAAAAGACGCACTATGATTTCAGAATTCATAAAATCCACATTCAATTCTTTCATTATCTCTATGTCAAAGTTGATTTTTCTTCTCTTTCTTCTCTCCTTTGCATACAATATTTTTTTAACTCTTTTTGTTACTCTTAATTAAATTAAACTTTTATCTCTCCCTTATATGCATGTAACAACCACTGTGATGCTGACTTTAAAAAAAATCAACATCATCAACATCTGAAGAAATCAACACCATCATGATATGGTGTTGATTTTAGAAATTAACACCATAGTAGTACTGGTTTTAAATTCCAGTATTATAGTGGTGCGAGTGTCTATAAACCATTGCCACAGTGATATTGGTTTATAGACACCAAGACCATTGGTGCTCGATTAGAAATCAGAATTAGTCATCTTATTCATCCTCTTATTTAAATTTATATCACATTATCTTTTTATGAACAAAAAAGATATTAGACGATAAATATCATTGATAATATTGATATTGGAATGGTGTTGATGTTGAACATCAACACCAATTAATGTTGATCAAATATCAACACCAAGTACATCAGAACCACTTGGTGCTGATGTTGAACATTTGGTGCTGATGTGGGACCTCAGCACCAGTTGGTGTTGAGGTCCCACATTGATGCGGATGTCCATGGGTGGTGTTGATGTTGGACATCACCACCTAATGGTGCTGATGTTGGATGGTAATGACTTTAAGGGAATTGATAATATGTATAATATATCGTTCGGATATCAAAATTACGTATAGACGTCATAAATATTTTTATTGCACTATTCTCTTCTATTATATATCAACTTTTCAAAAATCTAAATCCTCGAGGTCCATCAATAGATTTCGATCAAATCCATTAATAGGTCTAGACACTACTAAAAATGGACCTTTTAACGACGGAAATAATCTAGTCGTTAATAACATTTAACGACGGTATTCACTACCGTCGTTATTGTTAGTAACGACGGATTTATATACCGTCGTTATTGGCAATAACGACGGTCATATGTACCGTCGTTAATAACAACAACAACGGTTATTTATACCGTCGTTAATAATTTAATATCATTTAATTGTTTAACGACGGTTAAACATACCGTCGTTAATGGCATCAACGACGATCATCATATAGGTGTTATTTCATCATTATTATTTATACACAATTCACAATATATATTAATGAATACTAATAAAAATCAAAACACAATATATTAAAAATCAAAACACCATATATATTAACAAGTCGTCCATCAATACATGTTCATCATTAAACTTATAAAATTAACATCCATTTATATCAAAAGAGAATATTTCTCTAAAATCTTCATTTTAATGTTGACATTCTTAAAAGATCCAAAAAATATGTCCCGATAGATATGTCATCCTCTTGACTCTAGCATCCGGGAGTGAGTTTTTATCCTTTGTATCAACACTTCTCTTCATAATGACCATTAGCAATTCTAGAAATCTTTCCTGTAAATCAAAGTACATAGAAAACAAAGGTTTAGCACATCTAACACAACCAATCATAAAAGGGTACTTTAACATCGAGAATTCAATAGTTTCTAACTCGGCATGACAAGTTATCGAGATAACTATTAGAATCAATTACAGTGAAAAAACATATGGTTAAGATCTTTCCACCTTTAGTTTCTTTGTCCTTTTTTTTCTTAAGAACCTTCCCTGAGGATTCAATACGAAGATAAGTGATGATTTTAGCAATTCATACAAGAATAGAACTATCCATGCTGACATTGTCCATTTCCTACAGAACCAAAGGGACCCAACATTAGCTACCTAACAAATTCAAAATGAGAAAATAACAAGCTAGGGTGGAAGAAATTTACCTCTGGGAAGTATGCTTTGCTCCTATGAAGAGTGGTAGGGATATCATGTGATAAACCTTCCTCCTGGAGAAAAATACAAATCATAGTTACATATGTAAAAAAGACTAATAAACCAAAACTAGTTGAATAAGAAGCCAAGCCTTAAAAACCATATCCCAAAAATTCATTTATAAAGAAGTATAAGACCAAAAAGGCAAGGAAATAGGTGTTCTTTTCATATTAAATCCATGCATGTCTGGAAGAATGAAACACGAAGTGAACTGTAGCTCCTCTTGCATTTTTTTAAATTGAATAACCTAGATAACAAAAACAAACTTTGCCAATGTAGATGTTCTCTCTCATGACCCATGCCAAGAGTATACTGCATCATATCACACACTTCAATTAAATGAAAAAAATAATATAAACAATAGATTTAGAAGCTAAAAACATTTACACAAAGCAATTAAAGATTTATAAACCTATCTCCTCATCTTTAATAAGCCGTGGATATCATCTATGTCGATGAGCATTGAATCTCTCTCAGTTAACATATGATATGAGTATCGAGGATATGTCTTTGTCACTATGTGCCAACCTTTTGAGGTATTATCTTTTACATAAAACACTTGTGATGCTTGAGTGGCCAATACAAATTGCTCATTTGATTTCAACAACCGTTGACAATTTACACTCACAAAACCATATTTATCCACTTTGATCCCCCTTTCTCTAGAATGCACATCAAACCACTTGCATTTAAAGACCACAATTCGCCTTTCACCAAGAAATTACAATTCAATAATTTGTGACAATACTCCATAATAGTCAATATTTTCGGTGTCATAGTTTCCAACAACGAGAATACCACTATTTTGTGTCCTTAGGCCTTTGTTGTGCTCCTCAGTATGGAATTTATATCCATTTACTTTACAACATACAAATGACTTCCCATACTGTGTAGGCCCACGTGACAGAGAAAGTAGATCTTCCATTTTTTTGTTTTTGTCATTTTTATATAACCTCTCGACCTATATAATTTGAAAAAAAAAATTCTTACTCTCAAGATATAATTTATTAGTAAAAACAAAGACATGTATATATATATTAAAAAATGTCACTTACTCTGACTCTGAACCACTTAATAAATTGTTTATCCCATTCCTCATCTGACAAAACCAAATTACTAGAAGCACGAATTTGCAAGTAGTCACTGCAAAAAAAAAATGGAGTTTAATCATAATTGAAACAAAGCAGCACGTAAAATAAAATTTTGAGAAGTTGATGTATCAAATGTTTCTACTCCAGTGTGCCACAATTCACTCAATTCATCGATCAACGGTTGCAGATAGATATCAATTGCATCTCCAGGACTCTCTGGACCAGGAATTAACATGCATAAAATGAAATTAGACAAGTTCATACACATCGATGGTGGTAAATTATAAGGAATAAGAATCACAGGCCAAATGCTATATGTTGTTTTTGCATTTGCGAATGGTTGAAACCCATCACTTGCGAGGCCAAGTCTCACATTGCGAGAATCTGAGGAGAAATCTTTATATTTTTCATCAAATGATTTCCATGTCATAGAATCAGCTGGATGCCTTAGAACTTCATCATCAACCCTTGCATCATTGTGCCATCTCATGTAAGGAGCTATTTTTGAACACATGAATAACCTTTGGAGCCTTGGTTTTAGTAAGAAATAACGTAATATCTTCTTCGGAATCTTCTTTCCATTGGCTTTAAATTGAGTTTCCCCACCATGTCTCTCCTCCTTCCATCTAGATGTTCCACACACTTCACAGAAGTCTAAGTTCTTACGGTCTTTCCAAAATAACATACAATTATTTTTACATGCATCAATCTTTTCATAAGAAAGGCCGATATCTCTAATAAACTTTTTAGCATCATAATATGAATCTGGAAGATCAGAATTTTTTGGTAATATTTCTTCCTTCAACAATTTCAACAACATGCTAAATGATTTATTTGTCCATTGTCCAACATTCTTGAGATGAAGTAACTTTATTAATGCTGACAATTTTGAAACCTTTGATCCTTGGTACAAAGGTTCTTTTGAATCATTTAATAATCTGTAAAAGTTTTTAGCTTCATCATTTGGTTCCTCACTAATATTGACACGGTTTGAATCATCATAATGTGGGTGTAGATCATTTAGAAGATCTTCCAAGAAGTCATCATTATCATCTACTTCATTTTCTGAATATTGTTGCTCCATATCATCCCCTGGCTTTTCTCCATGATGATACCAAAATCTATAATTTTGAAGTATTCCATAAACAATCAAGTGCATTTTAACTAATTCCCTAGACCCAAAACGTGCATTACCACATTTAACACATGGACATCGGATTTCATTTGTTGCACCTGTTCTCTTAAAAGCATAGTTCAAAAAATTTTCAATCCCCTGTTCATATGCTTCTCCAAGGCGATCATTAATAAGATCCATCCATTTCTTATCGGGTGCCATTCTCTAAATGTCAAAAAGGTGAACAAACTTAACTACAAATAATTTTGGACACTGTGACCACTGGGAATGAAAAGATACGTTAAAATGTTAAGTTCTCATGTCAAAATAAATAGCTACTATAAGTCCATATGACTAAGGCAGAGATAGCAAAAACTATAAGTCTATAGTATCATAGGTCAAGACCACCCTTCTCAACCCCTAAAAGGAGTTGCTATAGTCTATTTAATTAGTACCATTAACTGAAGCAGGTTTTACAATCTTAGCACTTAAACATGATGATACCATTTAATTGATGTATACTGCCTATATATTGTTGATGCCACTTGATGTCAAATTCTTTGAACAATATTCTTTACTTGATGTATATCCTATGTGCTAGTCATGTACTTATGGTAGTAGTATGTTTATGTATACTTGATGCAAACTCAATTTACTAGTGGAAAGAAGCCCTAGTTCGGTCAATTTCAAAAATGAAGTTTAAGATAGACAAACATAACATCAAACTTCATAAAACATTATAATTAGTTAAACCTAGGATGGTCACAAATACTTGAAATTAACAAGAAGATGAAATTTGGTTAATCAGAAGTGCAAGGAAAGGATTTGTATAAAATGCTCTATTTCACACTAACATATATTTCACTAGCACACTTGCATTTTAAACCGATTGAATTAATGATTTTGTAGAGCACAGAACATACAAAGCATCTTAGTAATAAAAATTATTATGCCAAAATTCAAATAAGCAAATGAATCTAACATGCAAAACAAACCTAAGAGTACAATGGATCGATTTAGCTAGGTAATCCAAGTAAATCAATCAAACCTACAATATAAATACCTCAACTATGTCAATAAAGTTTGCAACCCACACTCCCTAATGAACATCGATCAAGTTCTCCAGACAGTTCTAGCTCCGCCTAGTCGTCACGAGCAACACCCATCTTCCTCATTGCTTTCAGGCTTCGTCACCTCTATTGCGCCGCCGATCGAGTGACACCCTTCTCCGACGCCTTTTTTCCGCCAAGTCCAAATCAATAAATGCCACACTAAACGATCAAGGTATTCCTAAAAGAAATCAGTAATATTTTTGTTGAAAAAAAATAAATGAATCGTACCCACAGCGGTGTCGGATCGCCCTAGAGAAAGAGGATGGAGCGGCGACGGAAGAGAATGATGGAGAGACAACGGAAGAGGGAGAAAAAAAAACAGCGGAGCGAAGCGATGGATGGAAAACAGAAGATAAAGAAAAAAACCTAAGTTACGTTGATATGAGTTTAGGGGGAAAAATTAAGGGAAGAAAAATATAAAAAAGAAATCAAATAATATAAATAAAATAAAGATATTTTTAATGAAATAAAAATGGAAAAAAGCAAAACGGATATAAATAAAATTGAATTTCCAAATTTTATTTAAATATTTTGTTTTTATATTTAAAAAATCAGATTTCTACTCGGTAAAAAAATTGAGTTAGAGTTTCGACTTTATAAAAAATCAAAAAATTAATAACGACGGGAGAAAAAATCCATCGTTGAAAGTCTTATAATAACGACGGGAGAAAATACCGTCGTTAAAGGTATATCATTAACGACCGAAATAAAAAAAACCGTCGTTAATGATAAAGTATCAACGACGGGACAAAATACCGTTGTTAATGCGTAATCATTAACGACGGACACTAAATGTGGTCGCTATTGAGCTACTAATAACGACGGTATTTTAATACCGTCGTTAAAATCCGTCGTTAAAAGCAGGCTTTCTAGTAGTGAGAGGACTCTAATTAGACTAATTTCAAGTGGCACAAGTTTCTGAAATGCCCTAGAGTCTATAAGTGCTCAAAAAATATTATCTCCAAGTCATCAACAACAGTGATCAAAAAGTTTTCAAAGTTTATAACTTTAAGGCAATTAGTACATATGCATAACTTATCATACAAATATGATAACTAGGCATTGACACTGTAAATACCTTTATTATATCATCCTCTTTCATTACATATCAACTTTTCAAAAATCTAAATCTCTTAGGTCTATCAAAGAGTTTCGATCAAAACTCATTGATGAACCTAGAGAGCTCTGATCGAATTTATTCCAAGTGCTATAAGTTTTTGAAGTGCCCTAAATTCTATGTGTTCAAAAACTCTTGTAACACTTAGAATGAGTCTAATCGGAGTTATCCAAATTTATCAATATGAATTTTCACCTAAATCCATTGATGGACCTATGGGATTTAGATTTTTGAAAAGTTAGCATGTAATGAAAGAGGGTGGTACAGTAAAGGTATTTATAGTGTCCATGTCTAATTTCGATATTTATTTGATAAGTTATGCGTATATGTTAATTATCTTAAAGTCATAAACTTTGAAAATTTCTTGATCATTATTATTAATGATTTGGAGATGATATTTTTGGACACTTATAGACTCTGGAGTACTTTAGAAACTTTTGGCACTTGAAGTGAGTCTAATTGGAGTTCTCTATGTCAATCAATGAGTTTTGACTAATATTATTATAGTGATGGATTTTAAAAACCAAAGTCACTATGATACTGATTTCTAAAATCAACACCATACTATGATGGTGGTGATTTTTTTCAAGCGTTGGTAGTGATTTTTTAAAATCATTAAGAAAAAGTTTAATTTAATTAGGTGTAACAAAAAGAGTTAAAAAAAAATAATGCATGCATATGAGAGAGAAAAGAGAGAAAAAAAAAAGAAGAGAGATAATGCAAAATTTGAGTGCGTCATTTGAGAATTCTAAAATTATTGTGCGTGTTTTGAATAATTCTCAAACTTTAAATGTGCCTTTTGATAAATTGATGAGAGAGAATAGAAGAAAATGCTACTTTTGGTTAATTGACGAGAGAGAATAGAAGAATAAGATTTAGAATGGAAAGAACGCAAGTTTAGCTGTGAGAATGAAAAGGAAGGGGAGTGAAGGATTGTGAAAATATTATAGAAAATTTTAAAAAATTTAATTTCATAAGATTAATTTGACAAATTTAAATTTAATTTAATTAAAAATCCTTCAAAAATATTAAAAGTATTTCAGTTAAATTGATATATATATTTTATAATCAAGGTGATCGGACTGCATCTAATTAAATAGATGGTCTTTTTTTATTCATCTATCGAATATAGAATAAATTTGAAACATAATTTATACTAATTAATAATTTTTAAACGTTTATGCTAATTAATTATTTTTAAGCGTGTGAATAAGTGATCCCGCCTGAGCTGAACTTGGGCCATGCAGTAAGCCAGCAAAGGGGTGGCCTAGCCCGGCCCAGCCCAGATTTTGGTGTGTGCCTGGCCTGGTCGCGGGTGGCCGGACCGATTGCCACCTCTCCTTTCGGTGGCGGATTGAGATCGGCTTTCCAGACTTGGATCGAACTCGAAACCCTAGAGATTCCTAGTTCTCCCTTCTGTCTGCCGAAGACGTCGTCTTATGACTTCACCTCAAAAAATACAAGCGTAGAAGCGTCGGGTTCTGCTTCTGTGGCCTGCGTTTAGAAGGTTTCCTTTCTTTTTCTTCTTTCTCTTCTTCTATTTGAAGCTCACTTAATTTGTGCTCGATCAGTATTTACAGTTATATTTGAAATATTGTAAAAATAATTACCAATTATGGATAAAGCTAGTGATTTCGAGGTCACCCTCTACAAAGGATATTATGTGGTTGTGATCGGGAAGCAGTTGATCGTCAACCACACCACCTTCAGAATTACTTTCCCTGAAAAGAATAATGGTCTTACAGTGAAATAATTGTTCGTATGCTCTAGTACTCTTGTGAAAATACTTGGCGATTCTCAGGCTATTTGTAAGCAAATAGACAGGGAAAATGTAAAACATTTGAGCACTACGGTTTAGTGGATGAAGATATCAATCTGTCGACCACCTCATTGACATAGTGCTCTTTTGAATGCTTCTTTATGTTGTCGATTATAGAATCTACTTGCAATATTAAACCTATATTATATGGCCTCATATCCTTAAATTTGTCCATGATCAATAAAAGAAAGAGGCACTAATATGACCCTCGTTATTTAAATCTTGATCTTATGGTTCATTTTAGATTTAAAATCTAATTGTCTATTTGTTACAAGATGCACTAGCATGATCTTATTTATTTAAAATCTTGGTCTTATGGTTCACTTTTATAATCTTATTGTCTATGTTATGATTGGCAATCTTTTGGGATATCTACCTTTCTTATCTAATCCTAATCCTCTACTAGGAACTTAACAATTATCATGAATAGACTACTGAATAAGACTGTTATCCATCATGATGAGTTCTTATTTGAAAATTTTTAGTCTTGTTATCTACATCGGGGGCATATTGGGCAATTCATTTATAGCATGAACTTTCAGAATAAATTTCTAGAGACAATCCATTTATTGCATGAATTTTTTGTATTTCATAAAGGGGAGGCTTGATGCAACGGTAAAGTTGTTGTAGTATAACCTTGAGGTTATGGGTTTAAGACGTGGAAACAATCTCTTATAATACAGGGTACGACTATATACAAAAGACTTAATGTAGTCTTACCCTTCTCCGAGACTTCTGCATTGACAGGAGCTTCATGCACTGAGCTGTCCTTTGAATTACAAAGCCCACTTGCTATTGTTTTCTCTCTTGTAAGATAACCCTGAATGTTTTCTTACTTATGAGGATCAATGTTTGCAATACATGGCTATATCAGATGATATGGTTTGATCAATTGGAGGTATGTACCGTGTGCTATGCAGAGGACTAAATGTGCTAGATAGAAATGTTGGTGATAGATATGAAATATTTCGTTAGTTGATTGAAGGTCAGATCGTATCCAAGTAATTGGTGTTTTAGCTTAACACGGGTGGACGAAAGCTATAGAAGATATAGATTTATTAGTGTTCTCATTGGGACTATATAGATAAAATAGCATCTATGTTGGTACAAAAGAAACACTGAAAAGAGTTTCGGGATTGTCAGAAATTATAGAAATAGGATGATATCCCATTCATTTCATAATTTCTCGCATTGAGTAGTTTGTCCTACCGAAATTGATTCGTTTAGCTCGTTTGCCCGACATGATTAATCTAGTTAGTTCGGTTGGCCTGAGTTAGTTGGGTTGGTTGGGTCGGTTGGGCTAGTTGTGGCAAGTGGGTTGGTTGAGCTTGTTGGATTAGTTAGGTTGGGTGGGCCAAGTATGTCTATCGGCCAAAATAGACTATCTGAATGGGGTTAAGCATGCCGGTCAGGTTGACTAAGTAGAGCAAACTTGTTGGGTGAGATAAGCCAAGTGGACTGATAGACTTAGGTGAGATAAACAAAGTGGACCGATAGACTTGGGTGAGCTAGTCTGGCAATGTGGGTTAGATAGGTTCGGCATGCCAACATATTGGATGGGATGATCATGCTCGGTGGGTTTGTTCGTCCAAAGGCATTGGCGTGCTCAGTGGAGCGGGTGAGCCGAGTAAGTTGGATGAGTTGGGTAAATTGGATTGGTCGAGCGGAATAGTTGTGTTGCACTACGCACAAGCTAGGCTTGCTATGAAGCTAGCTTCGCGTGTCACTTATAAATTGCAACAATGCTAGAGCATAAATATATACAAATGTCAATCAAACTAACTAAATGTATATTTCTAAAGAAACTCTACTAGTATTTTACACAAAACTCAACTAATAATTTGGAGGTCAAAAACTTCGAAATATGAGTATAAAAATGCAAAGTGAGTGTAAGAGAAGTACATGATGTAAAATAATATATCTCATAATAGAATCCAATGACTAGTAAATAGTCAAAGCCATTAATTTTGCATTTAACATCATTAATCGCTTATCACAAAATTTTCTTAAATTTTGCTTTTAAATGATTTCCTCATTTCTCGTGTTTTCTCTTTTATACTCTTGCAACTATTCTTGATTTAATTTATTAAGGAATTAGATTGATGTGTCTACCGACTCCATTTAGAATTAGATTGGATAGGTTGATGGGAAATCCACTTAGAAGTTGTTGAAAGGATTGAGGAAACTTTGTATCCCGACTCACGAGCGTCTTTGAGTAATCAAACATTCAATTAGGATAGTTGTTGACGCAGCACCAAGTCTTTGAGTAATCAAACATTCAATTAGGATAGTTGGTCAACCCTTATTTTTATAGCATAAAATTAAAAGTCGAAAAAAAGTAGTGCTACAACAATGTATTGGGTCTCAATATCCTGACCCTTTGGGAATTCTTCAAGCTTTGACAATAGAACTAAACTACTTTTGAAAGATCTTCTCTTTTCTAGAGGAGATGTTCATATGTTTAGTGTTGAACCATTTATAATAGTTATATTGATTCTAGTAAGTTATTTAGTAATCCATTTGGGTATCACCTTGTTTCCCATCTCAATATAGATGTTTTTTTTGGATTTCCATTTCAATTATTGGTTCTATTAGGCTTCTTATGTTAGGGTATGAATCGAGTAATATATATATCATATAAGGGCAAACGACCCACAATCTGCCTAGTAAAAGATGCATCCTATATAATGATGAAAACCCACAATTCATCTAGAACGAAGCGTATCATAAATATATATACATATATAGGGTGCACGACCTATAATGCACTCGATAAAGGTGTATTATATAGATATAGAATGAATGCCCTACAATTCTCTCAATGCGAAATATATCATATAAATATATAAAGAGTGAATAACTTGCAATCCACTTAGAGATGCACCTCACAAAAGAAATGGTGAACGAGTCACAATCCACCTACTAAGATGGAGATCTCATGTAAAATGTTTAAAGCCTATACACACGAAAAGACCCAACGACATTTCTTGAGCACGCAGGGCCAATGCTCTATAAGATAAGTAATTCATTCTATTTATATAACTCCTTCAAAACAAAGTTGAAGCTCTATAGTATATGTGTTTCATTTATTATCTCGTTAATTTAATATTTGTAATAACGCAATCTCATTCTGAGTGTGAAGTCATAGCTCTATAATAGTATTGCATCAACTTCGTTGTTAATTTTGTTTAAATAGTCATGTAACTCCTTTAGAGCATGCAGTCGAAGCTCTATGGTATAATTTATGTATTACTTTATTAGTTAACACAATTAATTATGAAATTTAATTTGTCATGTTTCTCAAAGGAGAATAAATGAAATAGATATACAACTATGAATACAAAAGGACAATCAATATAGGAAATATTTGTCAACTAATAAGCCTGGAAAGGATATAATAAATTATTGTGTTTCCAACAACTGCATAATTGTATCATCTATTTTCATAAATTAAATATTCATAAGTTAAATTTAATGAAATAAGCAAGAATAAATCCTCCTTAATTAAGGAAACTCCACTTTGACACTTAGCAAACCAATGCATCCTAAACCCTTTAAGTGCAACTATTGTACCATCTTGAACACCAACACGAAAAAGGGTAGGATAGACCACCCTTCTTTGAATTTTCCTAAACCAAGAGATAGGATCCTAATAAACGACACATATAAGGCACAAACTTTAAGGTAAGAACCAAAAATAAATTTAATTATTAACACTCACTAAGGTATAACCTAGTATCAATGACTCGAAGAAGGCTACTAGGAATTCCAAGATATGACTGTTAAGGGGCCTTAAATGAAAGCAATAACACTCACCACGTAATTATTGACGAGCTCAGAACCTACTTCCTCTCCTCCTTTGTTGAGCATCATCGGAGCCACCTCTCTATTAAGCACAAAACCTCTCTCTTGTTGTGTGTCTCTCTCATACATGACCCCTGCAAGCAGTACACCCATGGTTGCAATAGTTAAAGCCTCTTCTTGTGCTTCCCTCTTGTCGCTTGATCAAATCTCTCCTGTTGATAATGGTTGTAAAACATCTTAGTAGTTTATCTCTTGGAATTCCTAGTAGCCTTCTTTAAGTCATGCCTTGGTGAATGTTAATGTAATTGAGTTTATGTTTAGTTCTTACCTTGGAGTTTGTTTAATGTTGTTTCATGTCTTGTATGCTCTTTATTAGGATTTTGTCTCTTGATTTAGGAAAACTCAAAGAAGGGTGGTCTATCCTACCCTTGTTCGTGTTGGCGTTCAAGATTGTACGATAAGTGTTTAAAGGGTTAGGGTGCATTGGTTGTCCACAAGTGTTAAAGTGGAGTTTCCTTAATTAAGGTGAGTTTATTCTTGCTTATTTTATTACATTTACCTTGTGTTGATAAAATTTATGGAAGTAGATGGTATAATTGTGGTTGTTGGATACGAAGTATTTATAATCTCATCTCTTCTTTTATTACTTGATAGTTTTCTCCCGTATTCATATTGTTTGTTCTTTTATATTTATAGTTGTATATCCATTTTGTTTGTTTTCTTTTGAGAACCATGGTAAGCTTCGTGTACCGGACTGCCCTTAATTAATTATGCTAACTGATAAAGTAATAGATAAATCATACTAGTTTTGGCTCTATGCTATGGAGTTGCACAACTATTTAAGCTAAATTAACAACATAATGGCTGAAACATTTATATTATAGAACTTTGGCTTCATGCTCTGGAGGAGTTGAGTGATTTCTTATACTGAAATAAATAATATAATTAATCCCTTATATTATAGAGCTTTGACTCGGTTCTAAAAAAGACCCTTGAGTGTTTTTGTGTGTATAGGCTTTGACCATTTCAAATGAAATACCTATCTCACTTGGTGAATTGGAGGTTCTTTGGTTGTTCACCCTCTTTATATTTATATATTTATATGATGTATTTTGTATTGGGTGGATTACAGGTTGTTCATCCTATATATGTTTGTCGAGTGGATTATGAGTCATTCAGTCTATATATTTATATATGATTATGATACATTTCATTCAGAATGGATTGCAGATTGTTCATCAGTACATACTATGTACATAGTGTTGGTGCAAAGGTTACAATTGACGAGACTCGAATGAGATTGAGTAGGGTTTTGATGTTTGACAATAGATTTATCATGCGTTTAACAATACGTTTGACATATGTATTGAGGGAGACTGTTAGAGCAATCAACCTCAGGTCAAAGTTTTCTAAGCTCGAGTGAGACTCGAGTGGAAGTCCAAGTTTGGAGACTTGGCAAGGAAAATTCCAAGAATGGATTTTTGGCAAAGAGAAGTCCAAATATGAATACTTGGCAAGAAAATATCGAAGGGTGGAGTATTGGCAAGGGAAGTCCAAGAATGAATACTTGGCAAAGGAAAAGTCCAAGGGTGGAGTCTTGGCAATGTAAAGTCCAAATATGGATATTTGGCAAAGGGAAAAGTCCAAGGGTGTAGTCCTGGCCGTGTAAGTCCAAGGGTGTAGTCTTGGCGACTAAAGTCCAAGTTTGGAGACTTGGCAAAAGAGATCCGTTAGCATGACAAAGCCGACGGAAGTACTTGAAGGTTAGGGCTAAGGGTGAGGAGTCATGGACTCGAACCAAGGGCTTGAGGCTGATAGAAGTGGTTTGAAAGCTTAGGTATAAGCTAAGGGTACCCGATGACAATGTCGATGAAAGCACTTGAAAGTTAGCGCGAAGGGTGAAGGAGTCGTGGAGGACTCGGATGGACCCTGAGGGCATGAGACTGATGGAAATGACTTAAAAGCTTAGGTCTAGGCTATGAGTGAGTGTAAATATGAGGAGATCATATTTAGGTTAAACCTTAGTTTTGAGGCCTACCACCAGTTGATTGGTGGTATTGACCAGTCGACTGGTCGAGTGCTCGACACTCGGTGGGCTTAGTTGACTCAAGCAGTCGACTGGTATTATAACTCAGTCGATTGGTCGAGTAGTTGACTGAGGCTCGGCTGTTGACTGTGGCTCTGGCAGTCGCCATTGGCAGTCAACTGGCCTTGAGTTGATAGGGTATAGAATATCTCGTAGTCAATTGTTGGCTTATGGCAGTCGATTGATGACTATGGTAGTCAACTGTTAGGTCAGAGCAGTCGACTGGTCGGTCAAAAATTTGACGTGGATTAGTCCGTTGTAAGATAACGGATAAGTGAGCAGTCGATTGGTGGGTAAGGCCAGTTGATTGATCGGTGGAAAATTAGGCCGAGCGATGCTTTAAATGGAGGTTGCGGAGGAGATTTCGGGCTGTCGATTCTTGGAGATTTTAGAGAGGAATCGTTGTTGCTTTCCAGACCTTCAAAGCATCTCAAAGCAACCAAAAGATCATCCAATCAAAAGCTCACTTGTGTAAAGTATTTTAACTTCTTTGTATAAGCTTTTTGTTGTAAGCTTCACATTGTAAGAGGTTTTCTCCACCTCCGGTTTTATTCCGAGAAGGAGATAAGTTTTAGTGGTGTGGACACGAAGGCTCGGCCGTAGAGTAGGAACTAGGATTCCGAACCACGTAAAACTCTCATATTGTGCATGTGTTGTATTTAGTTTGTGTTTCTTGTGTATTTATATTCCGTTGTACTAACGTTTGATAGACGAACACGAATGAAGGAAATTGACGAAAAGCTGCTCACCCCCCCTCTAACGCACCAAAACGGTCATAACAATTGGTATTAGAGTGAGGACGCTCTTTAAGGACTAACCGCTGCGAGAGCAAGCACTAGAGGATAATGGAGCTGCCCAATGATGGACTTAGATACGACATCCGAGTACCTCCTCCATATGGATTCTATGGATAAGAAGGATTTGATTTGTGAGTGGCAAGAATTGAGACGCTCTTGCAAATGGAGATTGAAGATTGGATTGTCTTAATGGTTGGATTTAAAGCCCCTACGGATAAGAAGGGAAAGACTCTAAGAGTAAATGGACAAAAGAGCAAATTGAAAAATTCAAAATCAATGAGAAAGTAACAAAATTTTTGATAAATTTAATTCCTAATGACCTATTATATAGAATAGGTGAATATCAAGATGCCAAGGATTTATGGGGCAGGCTAGCCAAGCTTCATGAAAAACCATCCGTGGCTCAAGTCGAGGAGTCAAAGGAGGAATGCTCGCCCTCTCAAGTTTATGAAGATTCGGACGTTGAAAGTTGTTCAACATTCGAGGAAGAGGAAGTTGATGAAGCTTCCACCTCAAGGATTAAGAGAGAGGAGAAACAATTCTCAATGCCGGAGCAAGAAGAGGAGTCGTCTACCTTCGGGAACCATGAAGGACTAGACTAAACTTCCCTTATCAAGCTAGGTAACTCAAATGCAAGTCATAAAGATAAAAATCATATAATATACTTTGAGCATAGGGAACAAGGCATTATAAGAGCAAATACCCAAAAAGAATCAAGAAGACAACTCAAGTGCCAAAGGCCAAAGAAAAGTCAAGGAAGTCGGAGCCCCGATTCGCAAGAGCAAGGAGCACATAATATGCTTTTAGTGCCAACAAAAGGAGCACTATAGGAGCCAATATTCGAGGGGGAGTCACCTTAGGAAGGACAAGAGAGAGAGCTCAAATGTAAGAGGAGCTAAGACAAATCCTTAGGTATATTTTAATAATGCTCTTCCTTTATGTCATAATAAAAAGCATGCTAGTAATATATCACATTTTAATACACTTGCAATTTATCATAAGAAGCATGCTAGTAATAAATATTTTTACTTAGGGGCAAATCTCATGAATTTAGGACTAAGGACAAATATAGGACCATTACCTCCAAAACTACATTACCTAAGGAAACCATTAGAAATGAGGAGAACAATTTAGGCATTAACCCTAAAAAAGATAGACATATGCATAGGAGGAAGAAGGATGTGCAAAAGTATAATGGAGATTCAAAAATTGGAAAACTAGAAGTAGAAAATCAAGCTTTGAGATCAAAGCTTGAGAAATTAGAAAAGATCCTAAAAATGATGGAAACTATGTTTAATGTGTAAAATGGGAAAAAGTTAAGTTTTAGGAGACAAGGCGCATCTATGGACAAGAAAGGTTTGAGTCACAAGCCTAAGCCCAAGGTAGATAAGTCTACTTATTATAATGTTTCATTTAACTATGAATTCTAGGTTTAGAAAAGCCAAGGTCACATGGAAAATCATCCCTAGAGTTGACTATGGTAAGAGTCAAGTGACTAAGGTTTCAAAGAAACCTAGAAAAGTTAGGTTAAAGGGAAGAAATCCCTAGGGTTAACCCTAACAAGGTCACAATGACCAAGACTTCCAAGTCTAGGAGGGTCATTAAAAAGGTACTAAGGGAGGTTATCCCTAGTGAGTACCTTGTAAATTCATGGAGCTCCAATAGGTATTCAATTCCTAGGAGAGTGATTCCTTTACGCTAGATGGGTTTAGGGTATGTCAACCTTGAATAGATGAGTAGTTAACCTAACCATGGTAGAGTCGACACTTTAGAATATTTTAAATATAATGTGATACCTTGGAAATGAGATAAGAAATAGATCCTAAAAGATTTTAGGATGTGTCAATACAAATTATGGAAGTTGAAAAAAAATGATCAAAATTAGCACAAATATGTTAGAGTCAAGGGTGTGCCAAGTTGGAGTTTTGGCACACTTGAGGGAGTTGATAATTATGACAAATTGGGTTTAATTTTAGGAAGTGGCAAATTAGATTTCAAAATTTAGGTATTCTATACTTTTGTATTTTATATATTTGTCATGCTTTGTTTACTATATACCATGTCATGACATTATGCTTTATATGATCATTTAAAATGTCATGATGACACCTAGATTGATAAATGACATGACTAATACTTAGGTGTATCTATATTATGTCATGACATCATGAATCATTGACAAATATTTTTAATTATGCAAATCATTTATTCCATGATCATATTCATGCATTAGAATTGAATTTAAGGATAAATGATATTATTTGATGTCCTAGATAAAGGAACCAAATGGATACGCCTAGATAATAATGTATGAAACCCTTAGATTTAGGGAAGAACAAATCAACATCTCATAAGACCATAAGATGACATGTGTGTATATTGATACATCCTAGACACATATGAGATATTAGGAAAATAAGTTAAGTTCAATGTGTGTATATGATGCATTTATATGAATTTAAATTCTTTCAATCATATAACAAATAATGAGGAAAGCTTGTGTAGAAGTTATGTATGCCTAGCCCATATACCAAGATTGAAATTAAGTTTTGAAAATCATTTTGGAAAATCTTGGCGAAATTTATCTTTTGAAAGCAATCACCATTGAGAGTGTTGATACAAGTTAGGCAAAAAAATTGAAGTTTTCAATGATTTTGAATTTTATATCAATCTTTTAAAATAATGGATATTTTAATATAAAACTATTTTTCATCCATAATGTTTGACATAAGTATTGTACGTATTAAGTTTCAAAATTTTTTAAATGACGTATAATTACTTATGCTTTTTTAAAATTCGAGCTGAAAGTTTGATTTCTGGAAAATTAGACTCCAGTCGACTGTTTCATGGAGCAGTCGACTGGTGGTAGTGGCAGTCGACTAGTCTCTAACAAAGTCGATTGCTGATGTTGATTTTGACTGAACAAGGTTTGTTTAACTATTTATCAGCACCCCTAGGTACTCTAACTTCTCTTAGCCCTATGATATGCTTAGAGAAGCATTGGAAGGGTGAAATATTCATTGAAAATGAATTGGAGAGTCAATTAGGGTAAGAATCAAATTTTAAGGGAGGTTAAAGTTCAAGTTTGAACTTTTACCCCTATTTTTTATGGTTTAGATTTCTTATAGGCTTAGGAACCCTTCAAGGACATTGTTGGTGCAATGGTCAAGGGAGAGCAAGCCTTTAAAGTGAGTGTGTCCATCAAGGGACGATGAATATTTTTTTTTAAATTGGGACAATAAAGGATTGCCTCTTATTCAGTGATAAGTTTTTATCACTAAGAAGAGTGAAGACATCCAAAATGATTTTGACTAAGGGGGAGAATGTATGATCTCATTGGAAGATAAGACATGAACAATCTTGGTAGACTTTTTGATGTATGCCGAAGGGGGAGAAATGAAAGTTTAAGTTAGAAAACTTTCATTATGCTTTGGCATGAGAAGAGGCAAGTTGTGCTTATAAGTTAGCCTAACTTAAAGGTATTGTCAAACATCAAAAAGGGGGAGATTATTAGTGCAATCGAGTCAGGTCACGATTGACCAGACTCGAGTGAGATTCAAGTAGGGTTTTGATGTTTGACAATAGATTTGTCATGGGTTTAATAATGCGTTTGACATACGTATTGAGGGATATTGTTGGAGCAATCAACCTCAGGTCAAGGTTGACCAAACTTAAGTGAGACTCGAGTGGAAGTCTAAGTTTAGAACTTGACAAGGAAAAGTTCAAGAATGGATTCTTGGCAAGGAGAAGTCCAAGTATAGATACTTGGCAAGGAAAAATCCAAAGATGAAGTCTTGGCAAGGGAAAGTTCAAGTATGAATACTTAACAAAGAAAAAGTCTAAGAGTGGAGTCTTGGCAATGGAAAGTCCAAATATAAATATTTGGCAAAGGGAAAAGTCCAAGGGTATAGTTTTGACTGTATAAGTCCAAGGGTGTAATCTTGACGGCAAAATTCCAAGTTTGGAGACTTGGCAAAGCAGACCCGTTAGCATGACAAAGTCGACAGAAACACTTGAAGGTTAGGGCTAAGGGTGAGAAGTCATAGGCTTGAACCAAAGACTTGAGGTTGATAGAGGTTACTTGAAGACTTAGGTCTAGGTTAAGGGTACTTGGTATCATGACAAAGCCGATGGAAGCACTTGAAGATTAGCGCGAAGGGTGAAGGAGTCGTGGAGGGCTCGGATGAGCCTTGAGGGTGTGAGGCTGATGGAAGTAGCTTGAAGGCTTAGGTCTAGGTTATGAGTGTATGTCAAGTACGAGGAGATCATAGTTGAGTTAAACCTCAGTTTTGAGGTTTACCAGTCAATTGGTGGTATTTACTAGTCGACTGGTCGAGTGCTTGACACTCGGTGGGCTTAGTTGATTCGAGCAATCGATTGGAATTATGATTAGCCAACTGGGATTATGACCAGTCGACTGAGGCTCGATTGCTAACTGTGACTATGATAGTTGACTGGTGGCTTGAACTAGTTGACTGACCATTGTAGTCGATTGCTAGAGATGATAGTCGACTGACCTTAAGTGGACAGTAATGTCTCGTGTCGATCATTATTAGTTTATAATGATCACCGGGTTTAGCAGCGATCGATTGGTTGGTCAAAAATCTGACATGGATTAGTTCGTTGTAAGACAACGGATAAGTGAGAAGGTCAGTCGATTGGTCGGTGGAAAATCAGCCCGAGCGGTGCTTTAAATGGATGCTACGGAGAAGGTTTTGAGCTGTCAATTCTTGGAGATTTTGGAGGGGAAATGCTGTTGCTTTCTAGACTTTCAAAGATCTCAAAGTAACTAAAAGATTAAATAATCAAAAACTCAGTTGTGTAAAGTGTTTTCACTTTTTTGTTTCATTTGATTCTTGTATTTGGTTGTTTATTTATTATATAAGCCTTTTGTTGTAAGCTTCACTTTGTAAGAGGTTTTCTTCATCTCCGGTGTTATTTCGAGAAGGAGACAAGTTTTAGTGGTGTGGACACTAAGGATCGGCCGTGGAGTAAGGACTAGAATTTTGAACCACGTAAAACTCTCGTGTTGTGCATGTGTTGTATTTAATTTGTGTTTCTTGTGTATTTGTATTTGTATTCTGTTGTGCTAACATTTTGTAGACGAACACAAATGAAAGAAATTGATGAAACGGTATTCATTCTCCTCGAACGCACCAAAACGGTCCTAACATATAGTGGATTCCTTGATAAATTAAATCAAGAATATTTGAAAGAGTATAAAAGAGGAAATACGAGAAATGTTGAAATCGTCCAAGTGTAAATTTTAAGAGAAATTTGTGATAATGAGGTTAAATGAAAAAAATGATGACCTTAACTATTTATTGCCCATTGGATTCTGTTATGAAATATACTATTTTATGTCATGCCGTTATCTCTTATACTCATTTTATATTTTTATGCTCACATTTTGGAGTTTTCGATCTCCAAGTTACTGGCTTAGTTTTGTGCATAGTGTTAGTGGAGTTTCCTCAGAGGTGCATATTTAGTTAGTTTGGTTACATTTGTTTGTCTATATTTATGCTCTGACGTTACTGCAATTCACACACATCTAGCGAAGCTAGCTTCACAATAAGCTTAGCTCGTGCAGGGTGTGACAAGTTTGATCAGTAGGTTGACTTTGTTGCTTGGGTTGGACAAACTGATGGAGCTTGATGGATCGATTGTTGTGGAGGCCTGACGATCCTACCTTGAGTTAGCTATTCGAGTTGGTCAGGTTGGGCGGGTTGTGCAAATAGGTTAGATTGGATGAGTTGTGCATGATATAGACTAATCAAATAAAAAAGGACAGTCCAATGCACAAAGCTCTCGAAGAAGGGTCTATTGTATGCAGGATTATCCTGCATTGCGAGAAGCTATTTTCAGGATTCAAATCCATGATCTTTAGATCACAAGATAATAATTTTATCATTGTACTAAGGCTCCCCTTCCACGATAGATTAATTAAATGAGTCAAATAAATTTTTTATGTAAGAATAATATTTGTCCAGAGTGAAAATTATTCCTTTTGTATTCCTTGAACATTGATAACTACCAAACATAAGAATAGAAACTTTTCCTTCTCCATTGATCACTTATTCTACTCCATAAGAATTACTATGTTATTTTTGGACCTAAGAAAACATTGGTGAATGGATTAAAATAAGATTTAATTAGTTTGAATTTTCCTAATGAGTTAACACAATGGAGTTATGACATTGATATATAAGAACTCAAATACTTACGACAAACATGGCTATGAACAATGATGTTGTACAAAGAGAACTATATATATTACATGTGCAGTATTAAATTTTGCAATGACTATTATGCTGTTTGGTCATCGAAGGGAAAGAAGTGTATTTGCGCTAAACTTCATAAGTTATGATAATTTTGGAGACTTACTCAGTTTTGAAATATTTTTTGTCCTGTTGCTGCGATAACGTTTTTTTTTTCTTTTTCTGTTTCAAGTTGTTTGATATGCATTTTTCTGCCTTGTTAAAAAGAATAACCAGTAGTTCTGATAAGTGTTTTGATACTCGTTGCATCTTCATTCTTTCCGAACTTGGTGGTGCAAGTCTCTTGGGTAACCTTGTAATCCTGACAATCATGACTAACACAAGTCGGGTCGTAATTAGGGCATGGAAACTGATCGTAAAGATTTGGACACTGATAAAAAACCTCATACTTTATACCGCTGCAAAAGATGCCGGCAAATTGTTGCCTCACAAGACAATGTCGTGCTTCACGAACAAGGTAACGGTCAGTCATCCTTCAAATGGAGTAAACGAAGTGACACATCCAAAGACAATGAGAAACGGGAGTGTTCCTCAATATTTGTGGAGCCTATGAAGTGGATGGAAGCAGGTATGCTTTGTTGCTTGTAAGCTCTCAAAAGATTTCATGCATTGATGTCTTATTCCTGGCATGTCACTCAGTGGAAGCAGGCCATGTCGAGGAGAAACTTTGGTGCTTAGGTTGCAAAGCTCGTTTAGGTTCGTTCAACTGGGCAGGCATGCAGTGCAGTTGTGGTGCATGGATTAATCCAGCATTTCAGTTGCACAAGAGTCGAATCGATGAATCTACTCGTTGAGCTGTGTTAATGGCGATTACTTGCTACTAGACAAGCAATACCACCTGCCTCCATTTTCATTCTTCTTTACAAGTGTCTGAAACTAAATCTTCAAAAGCTTCAAGGTTAGTATCATGGATCTACTTATCGATGCTAATAAACTCCGTAAATTTTACATCTAATGGATAGTTCTCGAAATAAACTGGGTTTGTTTCTGGTCCACAATTTCAATCTAAAAGTTATGGCTTTTTCCTTTTTCGCTCATAATTCATAACTAGAATATGTGGATCCCTGCTGTCGTTTCAGTTTATGAAACAATCAAATCCTCTAGTTTCATGCTTGTCGTTGGCTTTGACCCAACGATATGGACACCACAAGAACAGAACTCCCATGAAATGACTAGGGGAGCGAAAATTTCAGTCAGTTCATATATCTAGACTTGTTAACATTCAACATCATGATCCAGCTCATTTATCGAATGAGTTAGCTGATTAAAATTACTGCAATTATTTTAGATTGAGAAGTTTACATTTAGAATTTTTTTCGTGGAGATTGTCATCCTACATGTTCTGAATGGATCATTCATCGTGCACAGTTGATAAGTTAAAAGCAAGGTACAAGCTTGTGCCCTAAAAGTTAAATTTCTAACCATGGAGGAGTTTCAGTGCAGCGACAAGAATGTTCAGTTTGGCTCTTAGATATTCATGGTTCGATCCCTAACTACGATGAATTTATAGATTTTTTTTTTCAAATGGAATAATAAATCAGGGAAGTTGGGATTACTCGTACGAGTATTTTTCGATTTATTTCTCTTCTTTGGACATGAGACAGTATGAGAGCTGCTAATAGGGTGTTTTTATATTTTTTAAAAAATTTAAATTTCTATTTTGATGTGATTGCTATTGGCCCCTTTCCGAATCTCTTTCGCTTTGGACACTTTCACTTTAGTACTATGAAAATCAATGATGCAAACTGTAGGAGACTCATCCTTCCATTCATATAAATTGTCTAAAAGATCTTTATTCATGCATACTGTTAGATGTGTGACTATCCTCAAGGTTCATCCGCAGATGCCAATTAGCATCTCAGGGGAATCGAACTCTGATGCTCCGAACTTAGGAAGACTTTTCCACTAGATGCTTTGACCATCGCACTGTGCTCGGAGAGAGCGAAATTAAACTTAATGTAGATATCTTGATTCTTACCTTTGGCACATTGTCACTAATGCATGTGATGAACTCTATGAGACCCTAGAAAGAGGAAGGTGATACTGAAATTTGTATCGTCGTCCCATCCTGATTGCTTGTTTGAGTACCCTCTCAAGGAGTGTTCCCTAGCCCCAGCCTGCTTGCTCATCTATCCAGGCAGGAGGGGTAATCACATTGACCCTTCCTCTTTCATCAAATTCATAAATAGAACATGAAGCTCTAGCACCTGAGGCGGTGCTGCCTCCATCTTGTTGCTGGAGGTCACCACCATTGGGTCTGCATTGCTCCAGCGAAGAGGGCAGGCTGGTGGAGTAAGAGCAAAGCCCTGCGGATGCATCCCACATGGAATATGTGCTTGTATCTTGGCATTGAACGTGTCGTAGAGTCTGCCCGAGATTACTTTAAGATCATTCATTTAATAACGCGAAGAAGATTTGGATCTGGAGTCGCGTCACATTGTCTTAGTATTGCAATCCGTTTCCTTCTTCAGTCATAATGAATGACCGAAAGTGGTTTCCCTTGGTGAACTTGAGAGAGGCTTCTTTTGTGGGAGTACAAGAGAAGGATGCCACAATGGAGCAACTAGATATTCCGTAGTGCAATCGGAATTCTGAAAATGACGATAACATCATATTCACGAAGGCTCAAGTTCCTCGTGCGATTCGAATCTCAAACTTTGTTAGGAGATGTTTGGTGGCTTTAACACCATATTAATTTAAGCAATTTGTACGAAGACTTAAAGATTTATAAGAACTAAAGATTACAAATACTCAAGAATTTACATAAATTATAAGACTGGACTAAAATTCAAGCACTCAAACAAGCACACTAGAAAGTTAGAAGAGAGAAAATGTTAGAATGATTCATATCTTGAGGGAGTGACAACGAGCTTTATTAAAAAGATGTCGGTGTCTCGCGGGTGCTAGGATACATTAGTGATAGTGGAGATATCATGGGCGTAAAGGGGCTTCTGAGTGGTGTCACGAGCTGATACTGTAGATGTCCTTGTCATGGTAGTGGGGCACTTTGTGTCACGGGTGTTGTCCTTGTTTTTTTCCTTTCATCATGTTTTCTATATTTCTTTCTGCCATTGAATCCAATGAATTTGTATCTTCTGGGCTAGGTTGAGGTGGGCTGATTTGTTGCAGGCTCTCCCGGTATTATTGAGTTGTTTGCCTGATTTTCTTTAGCAGTCATTCATCATTCCTTTTTTTGTAATGTTGCAGCAACGCTTAGTGTTGTGTAGTTATTTTAAAAGGAAAGAACTTCTTTGCATAAATTTTATCCCAATAAATTTTTTCTATGTATGTTTCTGCGGCAAGAGTATATGTTGACGTTGGGAATGATGTGACTTCATTATAATTCCAAAGTCATTGTGATCCTTGTATGAATGTTCTTCAGTGCTTTAATTGTTCTGCAGGAGTTTGGAGTGCTCAATTTAGATCTTCATCAGAGGGATAAAACTCAGATATAAGCTCATCTTTAGAAAAACGGTTCTGGATGTCTAGTTTGATGACATGTCAGATTGATTCTATGCGGAGGTTTATTCATTCAGGAGGAGAACTGTCAAATGTATATTGTATGATATTTTAAAAAACTTTTTCCTCTATCAGATGTCTTATACATTCTCTAAGTTTGGAAGGTAAGTGTTTTATTGATTTTATGTCAAGTACCCATAATTTATGGAGTAAACCATAATCTATAGGTGAAAAACAAGTAGTTTTTCCCTTGTACTTTAAGTCTTTAAAGTATCTTAGGTCAATGTTTGCTTGTCTAAAATTGTAAAGGAGTTGACAATTGCATCTCCATTTGTGTGTTGCTTGTGGGTATGTGCTGAACTTATTCTGACATTTAAGTTTGGAGTTAAATTCTCCTTCGTAGTTGATTGTAATGTCTGCTTATGGATGTTCATGTATCCATTTAGGGGCTTCTTGTATTTGGCAAAAATCAAGCAATGCTAATTTTTCTCCAAGAGACCTAATATAAGAATTTAAGTATGCTGGGAGGTAGTTTAAAAAAGTATCTGTCTGTTAGTGGTTCTCTTATTTTGTAACTGCTCCTGAATATGTGATTTCAGAAGTTGTCATTGTCAATGTAGGAGATGAAGGGCATGTTGTTGCTTGTTTTCCATTTAGTAGAGTACTGATAAAGAAATGTGATCCGACATTTTATTTTACTGCAGTAAATGCCTCTTCTAAAGAGTAGAAGCCTCTGTAAGAAGATTGTTTGTCACTATCTAAAATTATTGTTTTTATTTCTTCCCATGTAGCATAGACTTTTATATGTAACTCAGTTAATATACCATAATAGGAGAACTTTTTACCCAGTAATTTCTCCATTATTATTTGGAAGTAATTGATTAGAGCATGTATGATCGCAATCTTTTGTTTTGTTGCTCCTTGTATTGTAGGCATATGTCAGATATTGTCAATTAAGCAGTTTTGTATTTAATCTAAGATTTATCTTTCCTCAAAAAGGAATTGTTCTGTTTCTGTATATTGGGGCAGTTTTTGTTGTCCAAATATCATAATTTTCCTTGGTGTGTTTGTATAACCATAATCAAAATTGTTCTTGAACATAAAAGACATTTTCTATCTATCCATGGAATCTGAAAAGTGTAATTATGTAAGTAGTTTTAAAAGTGTGTCAGCTAAGGAATTATTAATTTCTTTTATATATTTTTACTATATTTTTAAACATTTGTTGATTATTGTATCAGTAAATTTTAGTCATCTCTTGCTACTTGGGATTTTTTTTGTTCCTTTTGTTTGCTGATTATATTTTATGATTGCTTCACACTCTGTTCTTATGATGATTTCCTTGTTATCACATATGAATAGAAAGAAGGATTTCAAGCAGTAAATTACCACTAAGATTTTATAATCCAGGGAAGTTAAATGTCTTTTTTCTTTAAATTTGTCGGAAGCATGCTAAAGAAAATCAAGCAAACGACCCAACAATACCAGGAGAGCCTGCAACAAATCAACCCACCTCAACCTAGCTCAGAAAATACAAATTCATTAGATTCGATGGCAGAAAGAAATCGGGAAAACATGATAGAAGGATAAGAACAAGGACAATACCCATGACACAAAGTGCTCCATTACCCGAACAAAGACATCTACAATACCAATTCGTGACACCACTCAGAAGCCGCTTTATATCCATGATATCTCCATCTACCACTAACGTATCATAGCACCCGTGAGATACCAGCCTTTTTTTCTACTATAAATAAAGGTCGTTGTCTCTCCTCCAAGATATGAATCCTTCTAGCATTTTCTCTCTTCTAGCTTTCTAGTGTGCCTGTAAGTTTGAGTGCTTGAGTTCTAGTCCAGTCTTCTAATTTCCGTAAGTTTTTGAGTTTTTGTAATATTTAGTTCTTGTAAATCTTTAAGTTTTTGTACAAATTGCTTGAATTAATATATATCACATTAAGCCATGAACGACTAAAACTCTCAATCTATGAGAAATCTTGGTTGGATCTCAGAGCACTTCTCTTGATCTTCATGGATCTCCCAGTTCTTTTCGTTCTTTTATGAAGGTAACTGTTACCATAAGACTGATAAGACCTGTGCAAACAAAGGCAACAGATAAGATCTCTAAAATTGAGACACAGTAATATATGGTAATAGATGAGACTCATTGGGAAGAAGAGATTCAGTTAAGAACTTGAGATTCACTATACTCTTCTAGACTTATTGTCCATTCTAAACTGGCTAGCTCTTCTGAACTATATTGTCTTGGTTTTAAAAATTTTATTCCCTTTGAACTAAGTGCTTCTACAATACCATCTATTTGTATTTTAGAGCGAATTGTTCATTGTTTTTTCTAAAACAATCATTTCTAAGCAAATATTTTTGCCTATGAAATTGTCATATCCTCTAACCTGTACTACCACCTTCATATATTTTGCAAAATCTTTAATGGTCATGTTAAAAATCGGCCATATGTATGTAACTCTTATATTATCATTTATGTTTACTTCCATTAGTCCGATTATCTGATAGTCTTTTTTTACAAAAATTGTCCATTGCTCTAGGTAATTGTCATATAATTGAGGATCATATTCTGTAATATTTAGTAGTACTGCTTTTGTGACAAAATAAGGTGACTTCTAGTGGTTTTCATTTCCCCAATGTTCTTAATAAGGGATTATTATTTGTATAGAGATCTATTTGTATTTTTGGGGATGTCCTTCACTATAGTTTATAGTTCTCATATGACTTTCTAGGTAAGTGATTTGATATGGTTGACTAGATCTGTTTGTCTCAGTCGATTCTGTTGTATTCATTAGATTTTTGTTGTGGTATAGTATTGTGAACTAATTCATAAAATCTTCCAAGCTGTTATTTTCTAAAACTCTATTAAGTTGATCTATAGATCTTTTCCAATAGCTCCAACAATGACCACCAGCAACCATAGTTGCTGTAATTTATGAAAAAGAAAAAGAAATAAAAGAAATAATTAAAATTATCTGGTTATAATACAGGATAACATTTCCCCTTCTTCATCGATGGCCTCCTTGAGCTTCGACAGCTCCAGTGGTTGCTACCAAAAGGCAAAAGAAGGTAAAACAAGGTTGTTCTTGTTGGGGAGGAAGATAAACAGAAATTTAGGGTCGTTGTTTACTCGAAATAAAGTGATGAAATAGCAACAGAGAAAGAAGAGAAGAGAAAAACCCTTTGTCCTCTTCATTAGCGACCACAATTTGTTTCGACGAGCCTTGGCAACGGGGAAGAGCAGCTTGAGAAGAAAATGTGACTGCTGTTTGGAAAGGCAAGCTCTAAAAGAGAAGACTCTTGCTCTGGCTGTGCTTGAGAAAAGGAGGAGAAAGCTAGGGTGTGGTTGGAAAACAAGCGGAAGAAGGGAGAGGGAAGGAAAAGAAAAGAGGAGCCGCGTGTGTGAGAATGGGTTGAGGGATGGTGGTGTACGGGAGAGGAAAAGAGAGGAGGGAAGAGAATAAGTGATTTTTTTTTTTAATACTTAACATCCTTCCCCCCTAAAAGAAATTTGGTCCCCAAATTTAAAAATTAAGGGATATTCATACCTGAGAAAAACAGGTAAGGATATCTGTTACGCATTTCATCCTCACGCTCCCAGGTTGCTTCTTGGTCAGAATGGTGCTGTCACCCAACTTTCACAAGATTAATGCATTTGTTCCGTAATCGATGTTCCTTGCGATCCAAAATACGAACAAAAAATTCTTCGTATGACACATCGGGTTACAAAGGAACAGAAAGATCCTTTAGAACATTAGTCGGATCTGGAACATAATTCCGCAACATAGATACATGAAAGACGTTATGTACTCCGGATAAAGCTGGGGGTAAGGCAAGTCGATATGCAACTGTACCAATCCGCTCTAGGATCTCAAAAGGTCTGATATATCTAGGAGCTAACTTTCCTTTCAAACCAAATCTTTTAACTCCTTTAATAGGTGAAACACGAAGAAATACATGATCATCTACTGTGAATTCCAACTATCTTCGTCTACGATCTGCATAGCTTTTCTGTCTACTTTGAGCAGTCAATAGTCTCTGTCTAATAACTCGTACTAGATCAAAGATCTCGCCAATACTGTGGACCTAGAAGTTGACGTTCACCCACTTCATTCCATAAGATAGGAGATCTACATGCTCTGCCATAAAGTGCCTCAAAAGGTGTCATCTGGATAGCAGAGTGGTAACTATTATTGTAAGCAAATTCTACCAAATGTAGATGATCCTCCCAGCTACTGCCAAAATCTAAAACACAAGCACGCAAAAGATCCTCTAAAGTCTGGATAGTACGCTCTGACTGTCCATTAGTCTGAGGATGAAAAACAGTGCTAAAACGTAGTTCGGAACCCAACACCTTCTGAAAACTCTGCCAGAATCTCGAAGTAAAGCGTGGGTCTCGATCAGAAATAATACTGAGAGGAATACCATGGAGTTTAGTGATCTCTTTGCAATATAACTCAGCTAAGCGATCCAAGGAATCCCTTTTTCGGATCGGAAGAAAATGAGCTGATTTGGTCAATCGATCAATGATAACCCAAATCGAATCATGTCCCTTATGAGTCCTTGGTAATCCCGTGATGAAATCCATAGTAATATGCTCCCATTTCCATTCGCATGGATCTTCGAGTAACCCAGCTGGTCTCAGATGTTCTGCCTTAATTTGCTGGCAAACCAAACATTGAGCTACAAAATCTGCAATATCTCTTTTCATTCCTTTCCACCAATAAGATCGCTTCAAATCTTAATACATTCGAGTGCCACCAGGATGTACTGCAAATTTTGATCTATGCGCTTCTTGAAGGAGATCTTCCTTAACAGAATGTACCTCAGGGACGAACAACCTGCCTCGGAATCAAAGTGATCCATCCACATCTCGAGAAAATTCTGGCTTGGGACCAACTTCTAATTCACTGGCTAGGCTTCTGAGATACTGATCTGTCATCTGACTTTCCTTGATTCGCTCTACTAAGGGGGACTGTGCGATCAAGGAGACCAATATAACATGTTGTGTTTGTCCTACTTCAGTCAAATCTAACTCTGAAAATTATCTGACTATCTCAGTAACTGCCACCCGATGACATGCCAATACACCTCTGGACTTTCTACTTAAGGCATCTGCTACAACATTAGCTTTCTCAGGGTGGTAGTTGATAGTACAATCATAATCCTTCAGAAATTCCATCCACCTTCTCTGTCTAATGTTTAATTCCTTTTGTGTGAAGAGATACTTTAGACTCTTATGATCAGTGAATATCTCAAAAGTAACACCGTACAAATAATGCCTCCAAACCTTCAGAGCAAATATGATGATTGCTAACTCCAGATCATGAACGGGGTAATTTTTCTCGTGATCTTTCAACTGTCGAGAAGCATAAGCTACCACTTGATCATGCTGTATCAAAACTGCTCCTAATCCTTGAAGAGATGCATCCGTATACAATACAAATCCATGATCTACAGAGGGAATAATTAAAATCGGAGCACTCACCAATCTTTGCTTGAGTTCCTGAAAGCTTGTTTCACAAGCATCAGACCAAATAAACTTGACTTCTTTTCTAGTCAACTGAGTCAAGGGTGCAGCAATGTTAGAAAATCCTTCTACAAATCTTCGATAATAGCTAGCCAGTCCAAGGAAACTACGGATTTCTTGTACGGATTTTGGTGGTTCCCATCTGACCACCGCTTCAATCTTCTGAGGATCTACTGAAATTCCATTGCTAGAAATTGTATGCCCTAGAAATCCCACAGAAGTAAGCCAGAAAGAACATTTACTGAACTTTGCATATAGGCGTTCCTTCCGCAACACTTCCGAAACCATTCGGAGATGATGTTCATGCTCTTCTTCTGATCGAGAATACACCAAAATATCATCAATAAAAATAATTACAAATCGATCCAAATATTCCAAGAATATCCGATTCATCAGATCCATAAAAGCTGCAAGAGTATTAGTGAGTCCAAATGGCATTACCAAAAACTCATAATGTCCATATCTAGTACGAAAGGCAGTCTTCTGAATATCTGTATCTCGAACCCGTAGTTGGTGATAACATGATCTCAGATCAATCTTCGAGTATACACAAGTACCTCTAAGCTGATCAAATAAATCATCTATTCTGGGGAGCAGATACTTGTTCTTGATTGTCACTGAATTTAACTGCCTATAATCCATACAAAGCCTTAAGGATCCATCCTTCTTCTTTACGAATAGAACTGGAGCGCCCCAAGGGGAAACGCTAGGACGGATGAAATCCTTATCTAGTAATTCTTGGAGTTGAACTTTTAATTCCTCCAGCTCCTTAGGCGCCATACGATATGGTGCTTTTGGTATTGGGCCTGTGCCAGGAAATAACTCGATAGCAAACTCAACTTGTCGTTGAGGTGACAAACCAGGGAGTTCTTCAGGAAATACATCCAAATACTCTCGAATTATGTGGACATCAGAAGGGTGTGCTAGACTATCCACATCAACACTTATCAAAGATAAGAAATATCTCTCACATCCTCGTGCTAACAATTGTTGAGCTTGGAGAGCTGAAATGATAGATATTCCTCGATCGCTTATCCCAATAAATTTCCATGATGGCTGGTCTGAGGGTTTGAAAGTTACCACCTTAGCTCGACAATCGACGGTGGCATGATGCTCTGACAACCAATCCATTCCGAGAATAATATCAAATTCAGTCATCTGTAACACATGCAGATCTACTGCAAGGACATGACTATCAAAATTCAAGGAACAACTTTTGACCTCTTGACTTGACATCAACACTCCACCTGATGGTGTCATTACTGCTAACCCATATGAGCGAAGAGTTGGACACCTCCCAATTTTCATTACGAACTTAGGAGAAATAAAAGAATGCGAGCTACCAGTGTCTATTAATATTTCAGCAGGAATATTACAAACTGAAATGGTACCTCGGATAACTGATCCTCCAGCTCGCTGTGCCTCCTCACGAGTCAGAGCATACACGTGTCTGCTCGTGACTCGAGTCTTCCGGGTAGAAGATGGATGACTCGATCCTGGATCTTGGCCGAGGATCGATAAGTTAGAAGCGGTACATATATTGGTGCAGCAGCAGACATCGCTGTGGTGGAGGCATCGACATCTTGAGGTGAGTAAAGATGATGCATACTTCTGAGGTGAGGGTAGCAACACCGCTGAGGTGGAGTCAAATATTGAGGTGTACTGGGATTGCAAATGATAAACTTTGGTTTGTGTAGATGACGAATTTTGTTGTTGTCCTGGCTGAGATTTCTTTGGTCCTCTCTGTTGTCGAGACTGTGGAGGTCGTGGTGTAGGTCGACCCTGCTGAGTTTGAGATCCTACTACCTGATGTTGTGCTCTCAAGGTACAATCTCTACTTATGTGTCCTGGAAGTTTACAATGGTAACAAATACTCTGATCTAGTGGGCATTCCGACACTTGGTGATTCCGTGCACCACATCTATAACACCTCAGAGTGCTCGTCGAAGCTGCAGTATCAGAAATCTGTCTCTGCTGAGGCATAGGTGGACGAGCAGATCCATATGATATCCTGGCCACCTTCTGTGGCTGTGAAGAATCTCTACTCATACCCTGGCTACTGGGTCGACGACCTCGATTCTGTTGTCTAGGGTGTGAGGTCGGGTGACTAGCTTCCCTTTCCTGTGAGACTTGCTGCTAAGTCATCTCAATGAATATAGCTCAGTCAAGTGCATCTCGATAACTAGCAACAGGGAACCCAGACATCCTAATCCGAATATATGGCGCAAGTCCCTGGGTAAACTGAATCATACGGTCACGATCCTGTGCTATCAAGTGGGGGCAAAACTCAGCAAGTCGACTAAATTCTGCATTATATTGCATCACACTTCGGTCGCCTTGCTTGAGACTCAAACTCTTGGCGTCTAGCAATACAAAAGGCGGCAGGAAAATACTGTCTTTCAAATGCCTCTCTGAATGACTGCTAAGAGATAACTTGATCCCCAAAAATGGTCTTTTGCATTTTCCACCAGGTGGATGCTTGTCCTCGAAAATGATAGGTGGCTAACTCCACCTTCTTTGTATCTGAACAGGACATATACTCGAAGGTACCCTCAATATCATCTAACCAAGTTCGAGCCTCCCAAGGGTCGGTGGCTCCTTGGAATAATGTAAAACGATCCCTAGCTGAACTAGCAAGTAGAGGAATACGAGCTTTGTCCATGATACTGGATGTCGTGGAAATGACTGGATCAACTACAGGTGTCTCTGGTACTGACTGGGGTAGGTGAATGGGTGTCTCATCTACACCACGATCACCTCTCTGAATACCAAGGGTACGTCGGCCTGCACGACCACGACTATGTGCACGGCTACTACCCCAACCCCGACCACGTGTACGTGGCATTGCCTACAAAATCAAATAATTTTTTTTTACAACCCTTTATAATCGAAAGAAATAAAACAACAATAAAGGACACATAAATCCTATAAATCATATAGCTCAGAGATACCATTCGACTTGCATTTAAATCTCTTTTTATTCAAAACAAATTTCCGGATTAAAACAAAACAAAGATCCAAGACACAAAATCCACCGAGAAATCGAAATTGGGCTCTGATACCACTAAAACTGTCACGCCTTGAGGGTGTCAGTCCGGTACCCTACTCGGTGACATCTGAATGAATAAGAAAACCTAAGGGTCAAATAATACAAGTAACTCAAAAGATTCCATAAAATGTCTATATTCATGAAGATATATTTTTCTACATAGGCTACAAATACATCTAGATAGAAAATCGACGAAACAAAACAACAGAGAAACCAAACCGGGAAGACAGTAGGTCGATATCTCTGAGCGACTCTATGTACAGCAAAATCAGTGAAATATCAAAAGAGTGCTCGAGCCTGCAAAACTGGAGGCCAAAGAAAGCAAACATTAGCACAGATTGCTAAACGGGTAATAAGGAAAGATGTGCATGAATTTAATCTTGTTTAAGAAGTCAAAAGAGCTAGTAAAATTTTAATTTATTCTTTCGTTTCTGTTTTAAGTCTTTTAATTTGTTCCAAGTTCTTATGCATACATATATATGTATATATCATCTTTATAAACATTATCAATAATATGAATATGATAAATCAATTACAATCTGATAGATCAACAATAATCTGATAAATCAACTAAATAGTCTGATAAATCAACTAAATAGTGAATAACTAGAGCCAATATCATCAGAGTGTATATAACGTCGTTTGACGTATGGGCTAAAAGCCCCATCACCGGTGGAATGCAACAAGGGATAACAACAAGGTGCCGAAGCGCAAATAAAATGCTGACCGCGAGCGATAACACGCTACCATAACAGCATATGGGCGGTCAGGTACTCTGGTATCAAGTCAGGCTCAAAGTTTTCACTTTTAGTTTTCTCATTCATTTCTTTAATATTTAACTTTAATTCTTTTATCACACTTGTTCAACTATATGTGTACATCTTATGATAAATCTGCATGATAACTTAATTCAAGTTATTTAATCACCAACATAAAATTTTATCTACATGTTATATCATTAAAAGGTACAAGTATCAACAGATGAAATAATCCTGAGTAAGGAAGGTCAAGCAATATAAACAGACAAGTATCAACGGAAGAGTGGGTCAGAGTATCCATTTAAAATTTTAAAACAATCCATCCCATGTTCACCCCATATAAAACCCATATATGAACAGAAAGTAATATCAATTATTTACCCACCATCCGTTTAATTATTTATTACCCATTTTGCTATTTTTAAATACCATTTTTATCCCTAATTTTGAAAACAATTATATAAATATAAATAAATCAATTATCTCATTTATTCATGCACAAGGAATATTTAGAGTCCAAGGATCGAATGTACCCGCCTTTATATACAACAAAATGTCGTCGAATCTCGGCCGATCACCGAGCTCCGCTCGAACTCGTATCTACAAAAATAATATAACAATAACTTAGAAACTTAAATGATATCCAACAATAACGCTACTACAAGCTCAAAAATAAACTAAATTCACAATATGGATCAATTCGGACCCCACCATTCCAATTTAATCTCCTACATTTGAGATCTCAATTACCGTCGGATAGTAAAATCGTACTAACAAAAATAAAAATATAACGCTAATCAAACCCTTAATTAATCGTCATACTAAAATACCCAGGTCGAGAGGTTTCGAAAATAGGAATATCAAAAAAATTTAACTGTGGCATTTCCTCTAAATTTCCAATAGCTCCAACAATGACCACCAGCAACCATAGTTGCTGTAATTTATGAAAAAGAAAAAGAAATAAAAGAAATAATTAAAATTATCTGGTTATAATACAGGATAACATTTCCCCTTCTTCATCGATGGCCTCCTTGAGCTTCGACAGCTCCAGTGGTTGCTACCAAAAGGCAAAAGAAGGTAAAACAAGGTTGTTCTTGTTTGGGAGGAAGATAAACAGAAATTTAGGATCGTTGTTTACTCGAAATAAAGTGATGAAATAGCAACAGAGAAAGAAGAGAAGAGAAAAAACCTTTTGTCCTCTTCATTAGCGACCACAATTTGTTTCGACGAGCCTTGGCAACGGGGAAGAGCAGCTTGAGAAGAAAATGTGACTGTTGTTTGGAAAGGCAAGCTCTAAAAGAGAAGACTCTTGCTCTGGCTGTGCTTGAGAAAAGGAGGAGAAAGCTAGGGTGTGGCTGGAAAACAAGCGGAAGAAGGGAGAGGGAAGGAAAAGAAAAGAGGAGCCGCGTGTGTGAGAATGGGTTGAGGGATGGTGGTGTACGGGAGAGGAAAAGAGAGGAGGGAAGAGAATAAGTGGTTTTTTTTTAATACTTAATAATGAATGAGTAGCATATAAGCGTAAAGAGCTAACTACTCTACGGGGGTCCTTGTTGTTGGTTGCTTCGTCACTATCCAGGAGTAGACGAGCTCCGCACACAGGACAACTGCACGTCACACAACCACTGTCTATAGTGGGCGAGTGCTAACACTACTCTGCACAGTGGTCAAGTGCGCATCTCCAGCTATCATCGTCTATAGTGGTCGAGCGCGGCACATCCAATGCTCTTCCCTCAACCCTGCTACCACTAACCCTAGTGGCCGAGGAGGCAGGATGACTGACGACCCTCTCAACCATAAGGGAGACCTAATCGCCAACATGCATGCAATGTAATGATGCATAGTTCCATACACGTATTCTCGCAACACTCCCTATCCCACGAGGAGTCCTGGTCAATCAAAAGTCAACTATGCAAGGACTACTAATCCACAAGACTCTCTCTCTATCACACAGAGAGTCATACACATCTGACAGTCAACCACGCTAAGACCTCTAGTCCGTTGCGAGACACCGTCGACCATCCATATAACCATACGCAGTCACACGATCTATAATGGATATATAATCACGCTAGGACCTCTAGTTCTTAGCCACATACTGACAACCACACACACTTGTCTATGCACAGATGACTAGATCCACCATAGATGCACAACTAATATGTGTACGATACAAAAATCGATTCCATAATCTAATTCATCACCTAACCCTAGTAATGTGACACGGTAACCCAATCTAAGTTCACAATGGTAATCCTAACCACATGTACTTACTGAACATCCATCAGCTAACACACAATAGGATTTGTAGTTCATATCCGTGATAGATAATCAATGAAGTAACAGCAATATATCTCAAAGGTCAAAGGAAGTACAAGCATATGATTAAATAAGAGTGAATTTAAGATCAAAAGTATAAGCATAAGTCCAAATTCATGCACCAGATTCAGATCAAACTACTTGACCAGGGTAGATATTACCCACCTGATGTTGGATCGATGCGGTTCGCTAGAGGGGGGGTGAATAGCGAAAAGCCTTTTTCTTTCGAATTCGTTTCAAGACAAATATACGCAGCGGAAATGTAAATGAAACAAAAAGAGACAAGTTTATTTTTTACTTGGTTCGTAGCCTTCGGCTACTACTCCAAGGCCCTAACGGTCCTAGACCGTGTACGGAGGGCAATTCACTAAAACACTCCTCCTCGTTGGAAGTAGGAGTTTGACGATTACAAAAAACTTTCGAAGCAAAATGATATAGAGACAAACCCTCTCTTCTATTAAAGTAAAATGCAACGATAGAAAAATCTCGAGTAAAAGAGTTGCAATATTGAAAACAATAACAAGGATTATACCAACAACTAAAAAGAAAGACCTTAAGCTAGGGTTGGCAAAGACTTCGCTGTCGAGAGTCGCTGAGAGTCGCAGCCACAGGGAAGCTTTTGAGCACTTAGAATTTGTTTGAAAACCCTAGGTTAGGACCTCCTTTTATAGTCTTTGAGCCCCTTTTCGAGAGGAACCCTAACCAATCATATTTGAGCACCACTCCCCTTGAAATTTGGTGATAAACCTTGACTCCTTGAGGCTGATCCTTTGACGAATGATCGATAGCCATCACGGTCATTGGCGGCGATCGATCGAGTGCTAGCCGTAGTCACCCCGTGATGGACGGCATACGAGTCCTTCAGTTGGCAATGATCGATGTCAGGCAATGTTAGCTTAAAGAAAACATTATTTCGATGGTCGTCGACCGTCCGATCTCGACCTAGACCACCTATGAGATGTCTTGGGTCGAATCTACGCTTAAGTCTTTCCCCGTAACGAGGATACGACCTTACTTACACTCGCACACACGAGCTTACCTCGATACTTACGTGTTGCTTTTGCTTCCGGCCTTCCACTCAATTCCTTCGGCTCCCTCCGAAGTCACTTGAGTGTCGCCCGACCACCGCGGCTTCCTCCGGGTGTTGCTAGCCTTCAGCTCCAGCTATAGCAATTTTCTGCACACTCGATTCAGCTCGTGAGAAAACGATATGATCTTAACTTTGTATCGTTTGCTATAATCAAAACTCAGGTTTGACTTAGGTGCCTGCTGCACCAACAATCTCCCCCTTTTTTATTTATGGCAAACCCGCATACAAAGTTAAGAAAAATAAATTAAGTGCATTAGGTAAAATGAGTAAGAGATATGCATGAATGAGCAGGAGTATATAAAAACTCTTTTTCAAGTGCTCCCCCTTGAGGAATCCTCGCCCTTGACCGAAGGTGAGTACTTGAGAAAGAGTTTTAACTCTCCCCCTTGATATTTGCTACTAAAAAAAATTAAGTAACCGAAATTACTTAATATTGGCCATAGTATTTAAAATAAATAAGTTTAAGTTAAGAATTCTTTGGCCTTTGAATAAGTTTTAACTTTTGGTTTAAATATGAAATAAGAGTTAAGTTGTCAAAAAAATTTGACCCCTTAACTTTGGCCTTTTTCTCCCCCTTTTGCCGTATATCGAAAAGAGTAAGGGGTGTGTGGAAAACAAAATAAGTGTTAAATTTAAAGTCCAAGCATGTTCCCCATTTTTTATTTTTAAAAAAAATATACTGAAAATAAGCTCATCTATAAAATGTTCGACTCATATTTGGTTTGATTGATATGAAAGATCAACCAGTCCTGGTCAGAGTCGGTTAGTGTGTATGATTATACTCCATGGTTCATGGCGATGCACTAGATCTACATCTGGAACCAGGAGTAAGGTCCTAACATCTTACGCCCATCTACGTGGCTAAGTACACAAACACATTAGTCCTATGTGTTGTGAGATGTATTGGCTCCTTAAATCTATAGGTGCATGATATCTAAGGTATGTCCTATGCTAGTTCCATAAAAATGAAAATTTAAGAAATAGTAGTAAGAACATATAATTTGCAAGTACCTATTCTATTACGCACATGCCCAATTTTCGTCTTAATAGACTAAATTCGGCTTCGGGCAGGGGTTTAGTAAATAGATCTGCTAAGTTAGACTTCGATTCGACGTATTCGAGTTGTATTGCTCCGTTGGCCACATGTTCTCGAATGAAATGGTGTTTGACCTCTATATGTTTGGTCCTAGAGTGACATATCGGATTCTTAGTAAGATTAATTGAACTAATGTTGTCTACGTGAAGTTTAGTATTCGTAAAGTCTAACTTAAAGTCGCGGAGAGTGTGCTTCATTCAAAGAAGTTGAGTGACACATTCACCCATTGCGATGTATTCAGCTTCGGTGGTAGATAAAGCGACACAGTGTTGCTTCCTACTGCACCAACTTACTAGACTCGAGCCGAGAAGTTGACAACAACCACTCGTGCTCTTTCTATCGAGCTTACTACCGGCATAGTCCGAATCGGAGTAGCCGATTAGTTCGAACTCCGTAGATCTAGGGTACCAAATACCAACGTTAAGTGTACCCTTAAGATATCTAAGGATACGCTTAACTAGGGTTAGGTGAGACTCCTTAGCACAGGTTTGAAACCTGGCGCACATACTTACTGCGAATAGGATGTCGAATTAGGCTTCATGATTAAGTATAGGAGACTTCTATCGCACTCTATAGTACTTTAAGTCAATGGACTTACTTTCAGGGTCTTCTCCTATGTTAACATTAATCGCCATTGGGGTGTTTATTATCTTAGCGTCTTGCATTCCAAATCTTTTAATTAACTCCTTAGTGTATTTCTATTGATATAGGTATATACCATCCTTAGTTTGTTTAATTTGTAGACCTAAAAAGAAACTTAACTCGCCTACCAAGTTCATTTCGAACTCACTTTCCATGAGTGAAACGAACTCGTTTAGTAAGGCTGAGTTAGAGGTTCCAAAAATTATATCGTCTACGTAAATTTGAGCTATGAATATTTCTTTACCTAAGGTTTTTACGAAGAGAGTTGGGTCAACTAAGCCTTGGTTAAACCCTTTTGACTTAAGATGGATTGAAAGTCTCTCGTACCAAGCTCGAGGAGCTTGTTTAAGTCCATAGAGAGTTTTCTTAAGTTTTAGAACATGGTCGGGTTTATCTAGATTTTCGAATCCGGGGGGTTGACTAACATAAACTTCTTCTTTAATGTATCTATTTAGGAATGCCGACTTAACATCCATTTGAAACAGTTTAAATCCTCGATGTGCGGCATAAGCTAGCAACATTCGAATGGATTCGAGTCTAGCTACTGGGGCATAGGTTTCGTCGTAATCTAAGCCTTCGACTTGACTAAACCCTTTGGCGACTAACCTAGCCTTGTTTCTAACTACTTCACCTTTATCATCAAGCTTATTTCGAAATACCCACCTTGTTCCAATTATCGTTTTGTCTTTAGGTGGTGGTACTAATTCCCACACTTCATTCCTAGTAAATTGAGCTAGCTCTTCTTGCATTGCAATAATCCAATCGGGATCAAGAAGAGCTTGTTCAATTGATTTGGGTTCTATCTTTGAAATTAAGGAAATTTGACTAAGGTTCCTATAGGATGCTCTAGTTCGAACTCCTAGATTAGGATCTCCTATCACTTGATCGATAGGGTGGTTAGTTTGAATCCTAGATTGGGTTGGGTTTGTGTCACCTAATGCTTGATCAATGGGGTGACTTGGTTGAACACTAGTTTGGTTGGAGTCATCTATCACTTGATCAATAGAGTGACTTGGTTGACTTAGGTTAGGATTAACACTAGACCTGATCTCCGGATCAGAGTTAGGTCTAGTATGAATCGGCTCGCTAATTGGGGTTGCTGGGGGTTTTGTAGGTTCATGTCCTTCATCAAATACTATATTAATAGTCTCTTCGACTTTAAGGGTATCGTGGTTATATACCCTATAGGCCCTACTCGTGGTTGAGTATCCTAAGAAGATTCCGGTGGAGGTTTTGGATTCGAATTTTCCTAGGTGGTTCTTAGTGTTTAAGATATGTACTTTACATCCAAATACCCTAAAGTACTTGATGTTGGGTACTTTATTGTGATAAATCTCGTACGAGGTCTTAAGGTGCCTCTTTACCACGTGCTAATGGCTTCTGCCCAAAACCTATCAGGTAGGTCGTATTCGTTCAACATGGTCCTAGCGGCTTCTTGTAGAGTTCGATTTTTCCGCTCCACTAGGCCATTTTGTTGAGGTGTCCTAGGGCAAGAGAATTCATGGTGGTATCCGTTTAGGTTATAGAAGTCGGTGAACCTTTGATTTTCGAATTCACCACCATGATCGCTTCTAAGTCTTTTAACCTTAAGGTTTTTTTGATTCTCGATTAATTTGAATAGATTGATTAATTGATCTAGGGTATCATTTTTATGTTTGATGAACCTAACCTGTAACCTGGAGTAGTCGTCAATTATGACTAAGCAATATTGACTTCTATTGAGTGACTTGGCTCCATGTGAATCGAATAGATCCATATGCAGGAGCTCAAGTACACTTGAGGTTCGTTCTTGGTTAGTTAACTTGTGTTGTGTCCTAGGTTGTTTTCCTTGTTGACAAGCATTACAGATTTTATTAACCAAGTTGTTGAGGTTGGGTAAGCCTCTGACTAAGCCACTCTGACTCATCTTGTGGACGAGTCTTGGGTGCGAGTGACCGAGTCGTCGATGCCACAACCATGATTCCTCTTCCTGTGTCATAAGACATTTGGCTGGGGATTTGATTAAGTTAATTGTGTAAATGTTATTTGTCCTAGTTCCTTTAAGTATTGTTTTAGCTGTTTTATTTGTTTTAATTACACATTCATTTTCTAAAAATACGACCTTATAGTTATTGTCACATAATTGACTTACGCTAAGCAGGTTATATTCAAAATTCTCTACAAGTAATACATTTTTAATGACAAAATTCGAGTTAAGCTCGATATCACCTGATCCGATGATTTTGAGCTTGCCGTTATTCCCAAAGGCTACCGATCCTTGTCGTTTGAATCGAAACTTTGTGAATTTTAGTTGATCCCCGGTCATGTGTCGGGAGCAACCGCTGTCCAACATCCATTGATCCTACACACAAGGTGGTTGGATTGGATGTTAGATTTTTTTTTTTAAATTGGTTGTAAGTTGTTAAACCTAGGTCATCTCACCTGTGTCTATATGATCAAGCATGTTATACTTATGTGTTTTTTGTGAGATGACTTCCAATTAAGTTGATTAAGTGGATTTAGGTTCAAGTAATTTTATGTTAGATTTGGATTTGACCCTAGGCTTGTCAAGTTTACCTTTTCAAGATCATGGCTTCCAGGTCGTGGCGAGGCGCAGAGGCCTTCTTTTATCGGATCATCGACCACTTCCTTAGACAAAGTCATTTTCAAGAAAATGATGACTTGACTCACCTAAGACTATTTCCTAGTCTAACTGGTTATTTTTTAAAAGAGGCTCCCCGAGGCTCAATCTTTTCAAAGATTTTTAGTTGGTTATGTTTTTGAAAAGAGGCTCCCCGAGGCTCAATCTTTTCGAAGAATTTTAGTTGGTTATGTTCGTGTTCTAAGTGAGTTCACAAGTTTTAAAGCACAAACTTTCTAAGTTAAAGCATGCAATTTCTAAGTTAAAGCACAAACTTTCTAAGTTAAAACATGCAATTTCTAAGTTAAAGCACAAACTTTCTAAGTTAAAACATGCAATTTCTAAGTTAAAGCACAAACATGTTTTGTACTGGCTCCTCCTAGACCGTTGAATCGGTTCGGTCTATCCACATAGTGGATTTGGTCCTTGGGAATCCAGTACAGGTTGGATCCTAGAGTTGAAATCAAAAGGTTCTTAGGGACCCATGCTTGGACATGTTTCCTATGTCGACTTACAATCGACATATACGACCTATTAGTCGTGTTTGAGTTAAACCCTAGTCCAGCCTTATTGTACACGGCCCTTTGAGATTCAAGTAGGAGGTCAAGTCCTTTGGATCCCGAAGTGAACCTTTCCAACGTGTTCCTAAGATCTTCGACTTGACTTTTCAAGAGTGAGTTCTCAACTTCGAGTTTTTCAACCCGAGTTGAGTCCTTCTCTTGAACTCGACTAGTCGAAGAGGTTAGGGAGACCTTGTGTTTGAGGAGTTTGACCTCCTCAACCAGGGTCTCGACCTTGGACTCGGATTTAACTAATTTTCTAGACAAAAACCTAACCGTATTTTGTAAAGTATTAAATAAAGTTCGACTTACTTTAAGGGTATCTTTTGAACCGGATGCATATCCGTGGCTTGACTTGAAGGTAGCTTCATAGTCCGAGTCATCCTCAGGTTCTGACTCAAGTTCAGGTTCGGTCTCCGTGTCTGACTCAATTGATTTCGCCATGAAGACGTGGTCTTCGTCTTCTTCGGATGACGCTTCTTCCCATGTCGCGTTGAGGGCCTTCTTGTGCTTAGGTGCTTTGTGGTTGAGCTTGGGGCACTCGGACTTGATATGTCCAAACCTGTTACACTCATAACACCTAATATTAGAACTTTTAGGCTTACCTTGGTTGGGTCGAGTTGTGGTTTGCTTTCGTCCCTTGGCTATCCTTCGAGCTAGGTTCATTAGCTCGGCAGTCAATTCCGGGTCAACTTCTTCTTCGGACTCGTCTACCTCCTCGGTTGGTGGTGGCTTGCTTGCGATTTTCTTCTTCTTTGAACCTGCAAACAAGGCTATACCCCTCTCGGGTTCCGAGTTGGACTGCTCATGTAATTCAAAATCGGAAAAGAGTTCATCTAATCTAAGTTTAGAGAGGTCTTTGCAGACCTTGTAAGCATCGACCATGGATGCCCACAAGGTAGTCCTCGGAAAAGAGTTTAGAACATACCTTATAAGGTCACGATTTTCGATCTTTTGCCCGATTGCGTGTAGGTTGTTGACTATGTCTTGGATATGGGCGTGGAGTTGCGTCGCGGACTCGTATTCCTGCATTTTTAGATTATATAATTTATTGAACAAGAGGTCGCGCTTACATACCTTGGCTTCATCGGTCCCTTCGTGTAGCTCCACTAGTTTTGTCTAAAGATCTTTTGCGCTTATGAAGGGGCCGACGCGATTTAGCTCCTCTTTGGATAGGCCGCATTGGAGGATTTGTGTTGCCTTGGCGTCGGCTTCGACTTGTTGTTTTGTCGCAATGGTCCATTGATTGTAGTCCAAGGATTCACCTTCTTCATTAGTAGGAAGGGTGAACCCGGTTTGGATCACAATCCACATCTCTAGTTGGGTTTTTAGGAAGCATTCAATCCGACCCTTCCAATAACGGAAGTCATCTCCGTTATAAAACGGAGGTCGGACGGTGCTAAAACCCTCGAGATGGGCCATTAGAACAAAAGACACAAGGAGACGACAACGAAGAAACTAGCAACGACAAAAATACAAAAACAAGTGCCAAGACTCGCGTCTTGGATTAGTAGTGCGGGAGAATACTTAACAAAGCGAAAAAAAGAAAATAACAGAATTAAAAGAAACAAAAAAAATAAATCTGTAAAAATGGCTAGATTGGTGGTTTCACCAAATCTTAGCAACCCCCGGCTCTGATACCAATTGTTGGATCGATGCGGTTCGCTAGAGGGGGGGGTGAATAGCGAAAAGTCTTTTTCTTTCGAATTCGTTTCAAGATAAATATACGCAGCGGAAATGTAAATGAAACAAAAAGAGACAAGTTTATTTTTTACTTGGTTCGTAGCCTTCGGCTACTACTCCAAGGCCCTAACGGTCCTAGACCGTGTACGGAGGGCAATTCACTAAAACACTCCTCCTCGTTGGAGGTAGGAGTTTGACGATTACAAAAAACTTTCGAAGCAAAATGATAGAGAGACAAACCCTCTCTTCTATTAAAGTAAAATGCAACGATAGAAAAACCTCGAGTAAAAGAGTTGCAATATTGAAAACAATAACAAGGATTATACCAACAACTAAAAAGAAAGACCTTAAGCTAGGGTTGTTAGCAGCACTTCGTTGTTGTAGAGTCGTCGGAGAGTCGCAGCGTTGCGGAAGCTTTTGAGCACTTAGAATTTGTTTGAAAACCCTAGGTTAGGACCTCCTTTTATAGCCTTTGAGCCCTTTTTCGAGAGGAACCCTAACCAATCATATTTGAGCACCACTCCCCTTGAAATTTGGTGATAAACCTTGACTCCTCGAGACTGATCCTTTGACGTGATCGGATGGCCATCACACCGATCGGCCGGCGATCGATCGAGTGCTAGCCGTAGTCACCCGTCGATGGATCGCAATGAGTCCTTCAGTTAGCGATGACCGATCTTTGGCTGCAAGGCAATGTTAGCTTAAAGAAAACATTATTTCGATGGTCGTCGACCGTCCGATCTCGACCTAGACCACCTATGAGATGTCTTGGGTCGGATCTACGCTTAAGTCTTTCCCCGTAACGAGGATACGACCTTACTTACACTCGCACACACGAGCTTACCTCGATACTTACGTGTTGCTTTTGCTTCCGGCCTTCCACTCAATTCCTTCGGCTCCCTCCGAAGTCACTTGAGTGTCGCCCGACCACCGCGGCTTCCTCCGGGTGTCGCTAGCCTTCAGCTCCAGCTATAGCAATTTTCTTCACACTCGATTCAGCTCGTGATAAAACGATATGATCTTAACTTTTTATCGTTTGCTATAATCAAAACTCATGTTCGACTTAGGTGTCTGCTGCACCAACACCTGATACGAAGCTCGCAATAGAAATCCTCACAACTATTGACCTGCTTCATATCCCAAACCTGCATATAATAGCAAACTATGATATAATAGAAACCTGCATATAATAACAAATACATAACTTAGCTACTATGTTGTTTCTATACTCCCGTCCTTTTATCGAACGCGAGTTAGCACTACGAGCACACACCTCTCGTAACCCCAAATCTACATTCATCCTTGGCCGATTCACACCAAACTCAATCCACAACAGATCACCAACATCCAAAAGATCAATTAAAGTAATTAGATCTAAACAACACTCAAATAACGATCCAATCATCTAAACATAATCTCAACACTCAGAACAATCCAAGCTCGCCACCAATCCATCGACAGCAAACTCATCGGATCCCACCCTTACCTCAAGCACAATCCACAAAATATCATGGTCAGCAACCCGAAGAACAATCAGAATATAAAAACATCCCCACAAATCTGAGTTGTAATAGTAGCTTACCACAAGATCAAACCAACACCTCATTCAATTCAATAAACTAAGATCTCCATCAACCGAACAAATCACAACCCCAACAACTTATTGAACATCTAAACCATAGCAGTAGCTTACCTTCCTCATCTCATACATAGCTTCCGACTGAAATCCCTAACATCACAGCTCAACAACCACCTGCAGATAAGTTTCATACCAATACCCCATCACAGCTGAAATCACTGAAATCTCTAAATCCAAACCTTACTACAATCAAAACAACATCCAGCTTGACTTACCTTGCACAAGGAAATCTGACGACGACTGTGGCAGAAATAGAGAGCGACACCACGAGACCAATCTCACTGCAAAAAAAGAGCTCGTGGCGGACATAGGCTGCGACGGGGCAACGGTGCGAGCTGAGCTCAAACGTCGGCGGTGGCAGATCATCGGAAAAGGTGAGATCCAGCTTGGCAAAGCCGGCAACAGCTGGTTCTCGCGGCGAGGAGGATTGAGCAGAGGCAACATCGACCGGCCGACTGCTCCAATGAAGATCTCCGACGATGCTGGAAGAGGAAGAACAATCGACGATGGTGAGGAAGAGATCGGCAGAAGAAATTTGGAAAGGGAATCTCGCGATCGGGAGGAGGAGGATGAGTGGCGACGGCGAGAAGAGAGGATTCGCGATGAGAAAAGAAGTCGGGATCAGTTTGGGTTCGGGAGGTTTTTAAAAGCCGGTGGAATGGGTTCAGTTAACTCAAGTCTAGCCTAAGTTTAACCCAACCATCTATTTAAGCTTAAATCTTCTTCGTATGGACTCCTTTTGAATCTGAAAAAATTTCTGTGAACTCCTGATAAATTATATAAGACAATTTCTCCGTTAACAAGGGGTATTTTATTTTATTTTTATTATTATTATTTTTTCCGTATCTTACAATTGGGTAAAAAGTTATCCTATTATGGTATATTAACTGGGTCATATGTAGAAGTCTATGCTACATGGGAAGAAGTAAAAAACAGTGATTTTAGATAGTGACAAACAATCTTCTTATAGAAGTTTCTACTCCCTAGAAGAGGCATTTACTACAGCAAGATAAAATGTCGGATCATATTTCTTTATCTGTACTCTATTAAATGACAACTTCTGAAATTACATATTCAGAAGCAGTTACAAAACAAGAAGAGAAACACCAATAGACAGATACTTCTTTAAACAACCTCCCCACATACTTAAAATCCTACATTAGGTCTCTTGGAGAAAAATTAGCATGACTTAATTTTTGTCAAATATAAGAAGCCCTTAAATGGGTACATGAACATTCATAAGCAGACATTACAATCAACTACGAAGGAGAATTTAGCTCTAAACTCAAATGTCAAAATAAGTTCAGCACATACCCATAAGCAGCACACAAATGAGGATGTAATTGTCAACTCCTTTACAGTTTCAGACAAACAAACATTGACCTAAGATACTTTAAAGACATAAAGTACAAGGGAAAAATAATTATTTATTTTTCACTTATGGATTATGGTTTACTCCATAAATTATGAGTACTTGACATAGAATCAACATAACTCTTCCTTTCCAAACTTAGAGAATGTATAAGACATCTGATAGAGGAAGAAGTCTTTCAAAATATCATACAATGTACATTTGACAGTTCTCTTCTTGAATGGATAAACCTCCGCATAGAACAAGCTTGACATGTCATCAAACTAGACGTCTAGAGCAATTTTTTTAAAGATGAGCTTATATCTGAGTTCTATCTCTCTGATGAAGATTTAAATTGGGAAGTACTCCCAACTCCCGTAGAACAATTAAAGCACTAGAGAGCATCCATACAAGGATCACAATAGCTTTGGAATTACAATGAAGCCACATCATCCCCAACATCAACGTACACTCTTTCCGTAGAAACGTACACAAAAAATTTATTGGGATAAAATATACACAAAGAAGTTCTTTCCTTTTAAAATAACTACACAACACCAAGCATTGCTGCAACATTACAAATATAGGCAAACAACCCAACAATATCCAGAGACCCTGCAATAAATCAACCCACCTCAACCTGGCCAGAAGATACAAATTCATTGTATTTAGTGGAAAAAAGAAATTTGAAAAACATGATGAAAGGATAAGAACAAGGATAACACCCGTGACACAAAGTGTCCCACTATCAGGACAAGGAGGACATCTACATTACCAACCCGTGACACCACTCAGAAGCCTCTTTACACCCGTAATATCTCCACTACCACTAATGTATCTTAGTACTCGTGAGACACCAACCTCTTTTTTTGTTATAAATAAAGGTCGTTGTCACTCCCCCAAGATATGAATCCTTCTAACATTTTCTCTCTTCTAGCTTTCTAGTGTGCCTGTAAGTTTGAGTGCTTGAGTTCTAGTCCATTCTTTAAATTTTTGTAAGCTTTCGAGTTTTTGTAATCTTTAGTTCTTGTAAATCTTTAAATCTTCGTGCAAATTGCTTGAATTAATATAAATCACATTAAGCCATGAATGGCAAACTCTTTATCTCTGAGAAGTCTTGGTTGGATCTCAAAACACTTCTCTTGATCTTCATGGATCCCTCAGTTCATTTCCTTCTTTTATGAAGGTAACTGTTATCATAAAACTGGTAAGACCTATGCATACAAAGGCAATGAATAAGACATCTAAAGTTGGAGCACAGTAATGTATGGTAACAGGTGAGGCTCATTGGGAAAAAGAGATCCAATTAAGAACCTGAGAGTCATTATACTCTTCTCAGAGACATCTCTTTACAATTTATTTAAGCTTTTCCTACCACTAGTTTAATATTTTTGCAACTTTATTTTCCTCCATGTTGCATGTTGTATTTATGTGTTTTTAGAATATTTGTCACTATAACAAAACACTGTAGCACCTTTCACTCCGGTCACTGTAAAAAAAAAAAGTGGTACATTAAATAACAAAACCTATGTGAAAGGATAAAGATATTTCAATCAACAGGATATAGATCTAATTATAAAAATTAAATAGGTAGTTAAAATACTAACTACTTTATCTCTCCCCTTGATAATGACTATTTAATCATAGAAACGGATGGATGCGAAACAAGATGGGGAGGAGCCCTTTAAAAAAAATTGAATACGATCCAAAATATGTAGAAGTCCTTTGTAGATATGCTTCCGACAAATTTAAAGAAAAATGACATTTAACATCCTTGGACTATGAAATCGTAACTGTAATTTATTGTCTAGAATTCTTCTTTCTATTCATATGTGATAAAAAGGAGATCATCATAAGAATAGATTGTGAAGCAATCTTAAAATAGAGTCAGCAAACAAAAGGAATAAGAAAAACCCTAAGTAATAAGAGATGGCTAAAATTTATCGATACTATAATCAACAAAGGTTTAAAAATATAATAGAAACATATAAAAGGAATTAATAATTCCCTAGTTGGCACACTTTTGAGACTACTTACATAATTATACTTTTCAAGTTCGATAGATAGATAGAAAAAACCTTTTATGTTCAAGAATGATTACACAAACACACCAAGGAGAGTCATGATATTTGGATAACAAGAACTACCCAATATATGGAAAGAGAATAGTTCCTTTTTGAGAAAGACAAACCCTGAACCAAATACAAAACTACTTAATTGACAATATCTGACATCTGCCTACAATACAAGGAGCAACAAAACAAAAGATTGTAGTCATATATGCTCTAGTCAATTACTTCCAAACAGTAGTAGAGAAGTCACTAGGTAAAAAGTTCTCTTGTTATAGTATATTAACTAAGTCACATGCAGGAGTCTGCTACATGGAAAGAAGTAAAAACAGTGATTTTAGGTAGTGATAAACAATCTTCTTACAGAGGTTTCTACTCAGAAGAGGTATTTACTGCAGCAAGATAAAATGTCGGATCACATTTCTTTATCAGTAATCTACTAAAAGGAAAACAAACAATATGTCCTTCATCTCTTACATTGACAACGACAACTTCTGAAATCATATTCAGAAGCAGTTAAAATAATATTTTAAATTTCTACTATACCATGCATAGAATACTTACACCAAAAAATGCTAACATAGGCCTAGACCTAAGACAAAGAGAAACAATGAGACTTGGAACTATTACAAATCATAAATTTGTCATACATTGAACACTTTTATAATGATTTTTTCACATTAACAATAGTCTCTAATAACTATTATAATCCAGAACCGACATAGTCTTTTGTAAGGAGAAGGACCCTTTGGGTCGACAGAAGAAAATTGAGCCCAAGGATAAGGTGTAAGTTAGCTTGTTTAAGTGAAGTGACCCATAGTTTAGGAATTGAAAGGGACTAACTATAGATTCCACAATTTGTATAAAATTTTAGATGTGCATTAGTACGTGTTTATGGATAGTATGTTTAGAATCATCAAATAAAATACTTATTTGTGGAGTATTAGTGTATTTAACTAGGTGTTGAGGGATAAAAGAATTAAGGATACCTTCATCTACCATGGAGCTAGTGGCGTCTGTGTTAATTAAAGCTTATAGTTCTAATTTATGTCCTTGAATTGTAAGAGTGCATTGGATTCTTAATTCTGCTGTAAAACCACTATTACACATACTAGGGGTCTTGATAAAAGTTCTATTTTGGTTATTTTGGTTGCTTACTAAGGGGGAGGAATTGTGGGTTAATAAGATGAGGGTCTATGGGAGATGGTATTCCTGGAGAGGAGGGTTCTTCACATTTTTCACACCTAGTTAAATACATTAATACTCCATAAATAAGTACTTTATTTAATGGTTCTAAATATACTATTTATAAATACGTACTTAATGCACATAAAATTTTACACAAATTATGGAATCCACAGTTTGCCCCTTCTGTTAGTACAATCGATCCAGGTCATGATTGACCGGACTCGAATTTGACTCGAGTAGTGTTTTGATATTTGACAATGTTTGGGGAGATTATTGGTGCAATCGACCTAGGTCATGATTGATTGTTTGACGATGGTTTGACTATATGGTTGACTTGGGGTTGACCATATGATGGAGAAGTCCAAGTGGGACACTTGACAATGAGAAAGTTCAAGTCTTGAATACTTGACATAGAAAGTCCAAGCATGAGTCTTGGCAAGGAAAAATTCAAGCTTGAGTCTTAGCATTTGGAAAGTCCAATATTGGGTTGGTATGGAAAGACCAAGGGTGTAGTCTTGACCACGTAAGTCCAAGTCATGGGTACTTGGCATTTGGGAAGTCCAAGGATTGATATTGGGGGCGTAAAGTTCAAGGGTGGAGTCTTAGCGGCATAAATCTAATGATTGGCGGCGTAAAGTCCAAGCATATCTTGGCAGCCTAAGTTCAATGTGCCTTGGCGGTGTAGATACTGTTAGCATGACAATAGCCAATAGAAGCACCTGAAGACTAGCGTATGGATGAATAAGTCATGGATGACTTGGAGGGATCGAATAGGCGTGAGGCTGATGGAGGTGGCTAGAAGGCTTAAGTCTAGGCTAAGGGTGGTCCAGCAAGTATAAGGGCATCATACTTGGTGTTAAACCTCATGATTGAGGTTTGTCAGTCGACTGGGGTTATTGACCAATCGACTGATCAAGTATTTTGACAGTCGATTGGGGTTATTGACCAATCGACTGATCAAGTATTTTGAAACTTGACAGTCGAGTCAACACTCAACAGTCGACTGGAATTATAATCAGTCGACTGCTGTGAGTCGATTAGGGTTCAATTGCGGCAATTGACAGTCGAGTCAACACTCAACAGTCGACTGGAATTATAATCAGTCGACTGACGTGAGTCGACTAGGGTTCAATTGTGGCAAAATGGCCTAGCAATGATCGTTATCATTGCGCTTGATCGCCATGGATGACGATCGCCGTTGAATTTACGAGCCTGTAACACTTGTGAGCCGATCGGGCAAGGCCGGCTTACGACGCTGGCCGATCACAACCGATCCGCTGGAGTTTTTCGCCGCGGGATCAAGTCGTTGTCTCACAATGATATTGTTGGCAGTCGACTGGGGCCTTATGACAGTCGACTGCCAAGCACAAAATAAGCCCGTTGCAGGTTAAAAGGAGTAGCTCGTGGGAGATTTCGGCATTGGTTCTTGGAGAGGTTTCTTGAGGCGATTTGGAGGTGAAGTGCAGGTGCATTTTAGGATCCTTCAAGCTCGTTCAAGCAACCAACAAGCAAAACGCTTAAACCCTAGTTTGTAAAGTGTTCTTTACATTTCAGTTGTATTTTACTTGTATTTCTTTGTATTGCTTTTGTATTCATTTGTACGAGGTTTCTCCACCTCCGACGTGTTGTCGAGAAAGAGTATTTGAGTAGTGGTGTGTGTTTGCATTGCTAAAGCTCATTTGAGCTCAATCCGTGGAATAGGAACCATAAAGTTCCGAACCATGTTATATTTTGGTGTTGTGATTGTTCTTGTGTGTTTAGTTTGTTTATTTCATTATTTCCGCTGCGTAATAACATTGTGTAGCAAGCACACGAACAAATTCCATCGAACCGACGACAATACTATTCACCCCTCTCTAACGGGCACATAGGTCTTAACAATTGATATCAGAGTGGGTCGCTCTTCACCGACTTCACATTCGAGGGAGCACGCTAGAGGGAAGAAGATGAACCTTCAAGAAAGATTGGGTGACGACATCAACATTCTACCATCCTTTGACCGCGAAGATTTCACATATTGGAAAGGTAGAATGATGCACTTTCTTATGTGCGATTTTGACAATTGGATTAGTGTCGTAGTAGGTTTCGACACCCCAAAGGATGAAGAAGGAAGAAAACTCAAGAAGAAGAATTGGAGCCAAGAACAACTCCGATATTTCAATATAAACAATAAGGTAATGGGTACTTTGCTTAATGTAAATCCCTAATGACATTTTGATCCAGATAAGGGATTGTAAAGATGCTAAGGAACTATGGAGCAAATTGGCGAAATATCATGAAGACCCATCATTGGTTCAATTGGAAAAAGAGCCTGAAGAAGAGGAAGAAAGCTTATCCTCACAAGAAAGTGAGGATTCGGAGGTCGAGGAGTGTTCGACATCCGAGGAGGAAGAAGAGGTGGAAGAATTGGAGGTTGAAAGGCCATCAACATCCAAGGAAGAGGTAGAATTAGAAGAAACCTCAACCTCTAGGATTGAGGAGGAGGAGAGACCATCTACTCCGGAACAAGAGCAAAATAAAGAAATACCATCAACTTTCAGAAGAGATGAAGAAGCCCAAACATTCACCGATGACCTAGGTAACTCAAGCATTTCGATAAATACTAAAAATCATATAATATGCTTTGAGTGTAGGGAACCCGAACACTACAAGAGTAAGTGTCCTAAGAAGGTTAAGAAGGCTCCACCGATGCTAAAGGTCAAGGATACCAGCGTCCTCGCTAAGAAGAGCAAGGAGCATGTCATTTGCTTCAAATGTCAACAACCGGGACACTATAGGAGTCAATGCCCAAAGGGAGAGGGGAGAAGAAGACTCATGAAGGAAGAGCTACGCACGTAGGGGGAGCTTTAAAAGCAAATCCTAAGGTATATTTTAATAATGCACTTTCAACTTATGTTCAAAAGCATGCTAGAAGTAATCTTGCAATTATTCATGAAAGACATGCTAGAAATAAGACTTTATTGTTTAGGAGCTAAACATGTTCATTTTAGGAATAAGGAGAAATTTGGGTATAATATCCCTAAAACAATTTTACCTAAGGAAAGTATTAGGAAGAGAGAGAACCATCTAGGCTTTAACTCCAAGAATTCTAGACATATGTCTAGAAAAAATAAATTAATTCAAAGAAACAATGAGCCTACAAAATTAGAGAAATTGAAGTTGGAGAACCAAGCATTGAGGTCAAGGCTTGCAAAAATGGAAAAGATTCTTAGGATTATGCAAAATCAAATGAGGTCAAATAGTCAAAGCCTAGAATCTAGGAGTCAAAGTCAAAGGCCTAGGAAACAAGAACTATTCAAGGGCAAGTTTAAGCCCAAAAAGACCTATTATAATGTTCCATTCGATTATGGAACTCAATTTAGGTCTAGGAAAACCAAGGTCAATAGGGAAGTCATCTCTAAGGTTGACCAAAGTAGGTGCTTAGTGGTTAAGGTTTCAAGGAAACCTAAGGAAGTCATTAAGAAGGTTACAAGGGGAGTTACCCCTAGAGTTAACTTAGGTAAGATCCAAATGACCAAGGCTTCTAAGCCTAGGAGGGTTATTAGGAGGGTATCTAGGAAAGTTATCCTTAGCAAATACCTAGTCAACCCAAGAAGCTCCAATAGGTATTAAGTTCCTAAGAGTGTGATCAATTCATGCTAAATGGCTTTAGCTGTGTCAATCTTGAATGGATAGATAGTTAACCTAACCATGGTAAAAGTGACACTTTAGGTCATTTCCAAGGTAATGGGGTACCTTGGAAATAAGGATGATTTTTAATCCTAAAGGTTTTTAGGATTTTCCAATGTCGTTTATGAAAGTGAAAAATCAATCAAATTGACACAATTTAGGTTTAGAGGTTGAGGTGTGTCATTTTAAGTTTTTGGCACACTTGGGGGATAAGTAATAATATGACAAAATGGACTAAATAATAACAAATGACAATTGATATTAAAAATTAGGTATTTAATACCTTAGTATTTATACTTGTCATGCTTTGTTTGCCTTGTCATGTCATGACATCATGTTTATTTTAAACATACTTTAAAAAAAAGTTTGTACTTATCAGCAAAAGTGGTACAAATTTGTGAAAAACTTTAAAGTTTTTGCTAGATTTCAAGTTTGTGTCAATATTAAAATTTGAAAAAGATATATTTTTCAACATATTTTTCCTTGATAGTAAATGACTTCAAAAGGGTGTCCACAAAATATCATGAATTTTTTACCTTTCTTGAATAAGTTACGCATTTACCAACCTAGCTGAAAAACCTATCAGTCTATTATCATTCGACTGCCGTTTGTCACCAGTTCGACTGATAAGTGTGTCCTAGACCAAGTCATCCCAGTTCACTAAGCAGTCCACTGCCACTTATGGCGATGACCGTCGCACCTACGCATCGCTCCATAGTTGCTCGACTAGCCGATCGATCTACATCCCGATCGTCGATATTCGGCTACCGACCGACGCGCCCACATAATGCTTCAGAGTAAATCGCCGGGCCTGACGATCTTCATCACGATCGGGCGATTTCGCCGCCTCGACTGATGCCGCGAATATTAGGGTAAATCGGCCCGATTCGACTCACGAAAAACCCAAAGCCCTTCCTATTTCCTCCTCCGTCGTGTTCCTCCGTCGAGTTCTTCTCGCCCTTCTCTCTCTTTCCGGCGTTGCCACCGGTCGTTCTTGCACTTCGAGTCCTTTTCGACTCGAGAACCTTTTCCTCTCAACATTTCCAAGCCCTTGTCTCCACCACATCCTGCCCTTTCGATTAGGGCTTCGCTGAACCTCGACTCTCGGCGTTGTTTCTGACCTTCCACCACCGTCAACCATGCCTCCTAGGTAAACCCTAATTCCTAGTCTTGGATTCATTGTTTATCTATCTATACATTCACTAATCACTGTTTTTCTTTGTTTTGTTGTGCATTTATCCATTATCATGCATTCTTGACCTACATTATTCCTTTCTTTCAATATGCATACTTAGAATTAAGCATTTTGCATCTAAATGTATCTGTTCACCACCTGTCGTTGAGGGCTCGTCGAACCCTCAACCCTCTACTAATGATCGGTTTCCCACTCCGGGCCATGAGCTTGCATTTTGCAAAAACGAATTTCAACTCATTCCTCCTCGAGCATTGGACCCCAAATTCTTTCAAGACCACTGCTTTGACATTATCCAGATCATCCGTTTCTACAACCTCGAGTCTTTGGTGTTTAAGGTCATTGCTCATTGCATCCTTCCTATAGTCACTCGTGGATTGACTTTGGTTCAGCCCCCACATCTGTTTCTTATGCATGCATTCTGCCAAAGGTTAGATATGAATATTAGTCTGAACACATTCCATTGCATCATTCATTTCATTAAACCAAACAGTGGCAAAGTCCACATGCCCTTTGGTCACGTGCTCACTGAGTGGTTTGGTCTGTCGGCATTGACGTAACCAAAGGGGTCATCAAGCCCATATCCACCAAGTATGACCACATGAATGCACGGAGTTTTTCTTTAGCAGGCTTGAATCCCTTCGAGGGATCCATGACTTGGGCCGCTAGACGACAGTAGGCAGGCGATGCTCTAGCACCTGAGGGTGCTGATGTAGAGGATGACACTGTGCCAGACTCGGCCTTCACAGCGCACCTCGATGCATTTGAGGAGGTGATAGATACCCATTTTGCAGAGCTTCATCTGGAGTACGAGGAGCTTCGTCTGGAGCACCAGGCGTTTCGCCAGGAGCAGTGGGAGTTCCAGTCTTTGGTCATCTCCCAGCGGGGGACATTGGACCGACAGCAGCAGGAGCTCCTAGCGCTTCTCCACCCTCCTGCACTTGGACATCCGCCTGTTGTCGGCGGTTCACAGTCGACGACCATGGACATTGATGACCCTACATCTTAGATAGTCGTCCACTGTATTTTGATTTTCTTTTGTTTGTTTTCCTTTATATGTGTAAGGCGCTGCCTTTTAACTTTGTGATTAATGAAATGAACTTTTTTTTGGGTACATCCCTATAGTCTATTTCATCTTCTTATGGTTTGGTAATTTGAATTTCACGATTTGACACACTTTAATAAGTATTTTTGAAACTGTACCGGTCTAAATATTTTGATTGCAATAATCATTCATCTTTTTGATACATTGTTGTTCGAACAAGTTAACATTTGTTTTACTATTTTGAACTTTGTATCAATTCACTATTTTGTGAGTATATGTTTTTTCAAATATTTTTCACCCATTATGATTGACATAAATATTATACATACGAAGTTTCATGATTTTTCAAATTATGTATAATTATTTATGTATTTTCCAATGTTGATTTCTACAATAAAATCACCAATCACAAGATTGGCAATGATCGAGTCAATAAATGAGTTGGCGACTCGACTACAACTGTTGTTACTCGACTAGCCTTAGTGTCAGTCGATTGATATCTGAAGGAGTCGACTGTTAGACCTGATTTCGGGTAAACAAAATTTATTTAGTCTGATTTCAGCTATGTTAGGTTACCTTAACTACTCCTAATCCTAGGATATGCTTTGGAAAGCATTAGAAAGGATGAAAATCCATTGGATATGGATTAAGAGAATTGTTTGGGTGTTGTATCAATTTTAAAGTGTGTAAAAGTTCAAGTTTGAACTTTTAACCGAGTGATATGGGACTTATCACTAGGAAGATGGTAGGCATCCTAAGATATTTTTGGACCAAGGGGAGATTGTAAGATCTCATTGGGACATGAGACATCAATTCCTCCTTGAGAGAAGACCTTTTGATGTTAGTCAAAAAGGGGAGAATGTCTGGGGGAAAACATTTGGAGAGCATTTACCAATTTGGGATAATTGGTAAAGGATCGGAGTTAGTATTCTAACTCAATTATTTGTTTGGTTTTTGTCAAACATCAAAAGGGGAGATTGTTGGTGCACCTACCCAGTCACGATTGACCAGGACTCGAGTTTGGCTCGAGTGAAGTTTTGATGTGTTTTGATGTTTCGACAAAAACATATGACAATATAATTGTCAAGGAAAGTCCAAGCATGGGTCTTGGCGAATGGAAAGTCCAACATGTGTTGGCAAGGAAAGTCCAAGCATGGGTCTTGGCAAATGGAAAGTCCAACATGAGTTGGCAAGGAAAGTCCAAGCATGGTCTTGGCATGGAAAGTCTAACATGTGTTAGCATTTGAAGTCCAAGGGGTTTAATATCGGCGCCAGAAAGTCCAAGTGGTAGTCTTGGCAGCACAAGTCCAATGGTTGGCGGCATAAAGTCCAAGCGGAGTCTTGGCGGCGTAAGTCCAATGTACCTTGGCGGTGTAGACACCGTTAGCATGACATAGCCGACGGAAGCACTTGAAGGCTAGCGCGATGGATGAACAAGTCATGGATGACTTGGAGGGATCCGAGAGGCGTGAGGCTGATGGAGGTGGCTAGAAGGCTTAGGTCTAGGCTAAGGGTGGTCTAGCAAGTATGGGGGAACCATACTTGAGTTAAAAACCTCATGTTTGAGGTGTGCCACCGACCGTGTCATGTGCGATCGACCGAGTCAACTAGGGTTCGATCGCGGGTTATGCTAGCAGCCGACCGCCATAGGTTAGCGATCGATCGATGGATCGAGCATGATCGATCGTGTGATCACCGACCGGGTGCTCGAATTGGCCACAGAATCGGAGTCGAGACTCGATCGTCGAGTGAGGATTCCATCACGACCGATGGTCACAATCACGATCGATGGTAGTTCCGCTGACTTATCCAACGTGGAACTAGCCGTTGTCTCACAACATGCATCACGACCGATGGTCCCGATCACCGATCGATAGACTTTTTCCAAAGACAAAGTTGAAGCTATATATGGAGCTCGTGATGGAGGAAAAAGTAATCAGTTCTTGAGGGCTATTGGGGCGATTTGTTGGTGCAAATCAGGTCTCCAAGTGCAAGCAAGCAACCAAGCATTCAAGCAATCAAAACAAGTGTTGTAAAGTCTTTTCTTTACTTGTATTTCATATTTACATTGTATATTGCTTGTATTTCGTTCTTACTGTTGTAAGATCTATTGTAAGGGGTTTCTCCGCCTCCGACTTGTGTCGAGGAGTGTTTATCATTAGTGAGTGCGTGTGCATCACTAGGGCTCTTTAGAGCTCGATCCGTGGAGTAGGAACCGTGCGGTTCCGAACCACGTTATATCATTGTGTTAGCTTGTTGTCTATTTCGTTATTGTTTTTATTATTTCTATTTCCGCTGCATACTAACGAAATTGTAGATACAAACGCGATCGAATTTCATCTACGCTATTCACCCCCCCCTAGCCGTTCCAATATTACTAACAAGTGGTATCAGAGCCCGGGGCTCTTCTACGGACTAACCGCTCGGAGCTAAGACAAAAGGCTAGAGGATGAAGATGGAATTCCAAGACAAGCTTGGATGGGAAATCAACACTCCACCTCCATATGATCCAGAAGATTTTCCGGCATGGAGAGCAAGAATGGAAACATTCTTGATGATGAACATAGAGGATTGGTTCATCCTCATTGAAGGCCTTGAACCCCCTAGGGATAAGAAGGGGAATGTCCTAAAATTGAAAAAGTGGACCCATGAGCAACGCCAAAAGCTCAAGACCGAAGTTAAGGTAACGAAACTTTTGGAAGATTTAATCCCTAATGATGTTTTGTGCAAGCTAGGGGATTACATGTATGCCAAGGAGCTATGGAGAAAATTGGCAAGATACCATGAGGAGAGTTCATCCTCAAGTGAAAGTGAGGAATCGGAAGTTGAGATGGAGTCAACTTCCGAATCGGAGAAAGAAGTAGAAGAGGTGGAAGAAGCATCTACTTCTAGGATTGAGGAGGAGAGACCATCCTCTACACCGGAGCAACCTCAAGAAGAGCTCTCAACATCCGATCAAGATGAGGAAGCTCAAAATTCAACTCCGGCACCTACCACCACCCTAGGTAACTCAAACACTTTATTTTCAAACAAAAATCATATTATGTGCTTTGAGTGTAGGGAGTATGGGCATTACAAGAGCAAATGTCCAAAGAGGATCAAGAAAGCTCCTCCGGCGCCTAAAAGTCAACAAAAGTCAACTGACGGCTTCCAAGACAAAAGAGCAAGGAGCATGTCATTTGCTTCAAATGTCGACTACCGGTCATTAATGAGTCAATGCCCAAAGAAGAAGAAGAAGGGGCAAAGGGAGCATCACAAGTAGGGGGAGCCACTAAGGCAAACCCTAAGGTATATTTAAATAATGTCTCCTAATTTAAAGCATGCTAGAACTAATTTTAGCAATTGTGGTATGTATCATAAAGAGCATGCTAGAAATAACAAACATATGTGTTTAGGAGCTAAGAATGTTCACCTTAAGAATAAGGAGAAATTTGGGACTAATGTCCTAAAAACAATACCTAAGAAATCTATTAAGAAAATCCAAGAACATCTAGGTTTTAATCCAAAATGGACTAGGCATTCGCCAAGAAAGTCCAATGCCCAAGATTTAAATAAAAATTCTAAAATTGGGCAATTAGAATTAGAGAACCAAGCCTTGAGGTCAAGGCTTGAGAAATTGGAAAAGACCCTAAACAAGATACAAAATCAATTTCAAGGGTCAAATTGTCAAACTCTAGGATCTAAGAGTCAAAAGTCAACCAAGGGCAAGAATGGTTTGGGTCACAAACCTAAGTCCAAAGTGACTTACCATAGTGTTCCATTCGACTATGGGACACTAACTAGGTCTAGGAAGACCAAGGTCAATGGGGAAGTCATTCCTAGAGTTGACCAAGGTTTGTGCCTATTGGCCATGGTTTCGAAGAAACCTAGGATGGCCACTAAGAAGGTTGTTAGGGAGGCAATCCCTAAGGTTAACCTAGGCAAGACCAAAATGACCAAGGCTAATAAGCCTAGGAGGGTCATTAAGAAGATATCTAGGGAGGTTATCCCTAAGGAATACCTAATTAACCCTAGGAGCTCAAATCGGTTTTGGGTTCCTAAGAGCGTGATTGATTCACGCTAAGATGGGTTTAGGGTGTGCCAACCTTGATTGGATGGGTAGTTAACTCAACCATGATAAAGGCGGCACTTTAAGGTTACTTTCAAGGTTATGGTTACTTTGGAAATATCTTTGAGCCTTAATTTCAAAGAATTTTAGGTTGTGTCAATATATATCTTGAAAACATGAAAATCAATAAAATTGACACGATCTAGATTTAGAGGTCATAGTGTGTACCTTTGATTATTGGCACACTTTGGAAGGTCATGTATCAAGAAATGTGTGGTTAAGATGTAAAGGTAACATCTAGAGTGATACTCAAGTACCACACAACTTGATGTCTTGTACTCACCATGCTTCATATGTTTTATCATATGTTTGCATGGATGGAATGTCTAGGATAGATTACAACTCACAAAATAAGTCTTTTACCTTGATTGTGTATTTTAACACTTAGAAAGGGTGAGATGTTAGGTTTTGGAAATCATTGAATGTTAATGTTTGCAAAAATGAAATAAAATATTAAAATACATTAACAAATACATGAATAAATGTATAACATCAATACATTCGATATACAAGATCTAACGTGATAAAATGGAATAATTAAGATGATGAAATTGAGACATTCTGATTTTCAGAACTGAAAAATCAGATATCAGTCGACTGATAACACTGTAGCGCGATACGATACGGCCATTAGTCGAGTGCTAGCTTCATGACTCGACTGATTGAACATCAGTCGACTGATTAGGTTCATCACCGATCGATGGTATCGTTTCACCGAGGTAGAAGGCCATCACCGAGTGCTCGACGAGCAATGAGTGATGTGCACATCCCGATCGATGCTACCGTAGCACGCTACGGCGGTTCGTGATCGACGAGCCGATCGGCTGATCGCTTGGTACGGAAACCCGATAATAATAATCACCGACTCGTGATGCTCCACATCACCGATCAATCACGTTTTTAAAACGCGAACCGCTAGGGTTCGGCATCTTCACGCGACGAACTCCTTCTTCTCCCTTCCGTCTCCGATCGCTGCCTCTCTCGGCCAACTCTTCCAGTACAACCTTCCAAAGTGCTAGGTTTGATAAACAAGCCTCTCCTCTTCCATTTTCCACCTATTTGGAGCCCTAGTTCACGCGATTTAGGGTTTATTTCTCCTGTTCCGATTAGGGTTCCGGCGTCTGAAGCTCTCCGACGACTTTTCCGGCGATCCTCAGCAACATTTGAGTCTTCCTCCTAAGACACACATTCAAATGGCGCCTAAGTAACGATTTATCTTTCCGAGCCCTAATTTTCATTTTCATTACAATTTAGGTTTATCTAATCGTGTATTGTTGTCATTGCATGTCATATCATCACATTGCATTCATAATAGGAGAGTCCGTAGGAATGATCCACCCGAGGGTGAATCTCGATTGTACCAACCTATGTTAGTTAGGTACATCGATAGGAACTTTTCAATAGGCATTGTAGTGACGTCATGGAATTAATTGCATACTACACAACTGATGAAAATCTCTTGTGCACGCATCCAATTAATGATGACCTTATTAAGGAATTCTATCAAAACCTTAAAAGGTGGATGGCGGCCCTACTTTACACTACTGGCGTTGCAAAACGCGAGTTAGAGTTCACTCGCGACATCGCAGAGTTTCCGAGTGTAGGCCTTCGGATAACACCTTTATCTTTACCCTACCATGGATTTTCCTCTACCCGAGCCTTTTGACCATATCTACATGGAGTCCATGCATGAGCATATCTTTGGTTATCCTCGTCCCACCGCCCGTAACTGCTTCCTATCATCGAGTTATGCAGACTGACAATGTCCTTTACAAGGTCATTGTTGGGTGTTTTTCGCCATTGTCACTGGTCCGCCAAGATTCGGCCTCCCATCTTTTCTTCTATATGTCATGCGCCATCGCTTAGATATAAACTTTGCATTAAACATTTTCCATCAGATTGTGCACTTCACTTCGCATAAGGGAAAGTGCATATGCCATTCGTCATATCATCACAAAGACGACTCGACTCTGGCGCCAACATCCACAGGGGCTCTCTGCAGCACTATCGGAGGTGTACGATCAGATATCGGTCGTAACTTCGTTAACGGTTACTACGGATGGGCGGGACAGATGGAGTCAGCGCCACGACCACCACCGAGACAGACCCTCCTCCGGTACCCAGAGAGGCGACAGAGGACCACGAGGATGCAGAGACCACTGATGAGGATGACCAGATGCCGGCAGACACATCAGCGGCGGGTCCATCAGATCGTCGTGGTACCGGAGTCCGATTAGACTATCGTCGGTGGACTCTAGGTCGTGAGATATCGGCAGGCTGCATCCTTCAGCACGCCTCGATAGGATGGAGGAGTCCGTGGCGCGTAGAGCAAAGATCACCGATATGCTAGATATGATGCGGGCCTGGACTCTGAGTCAGCAGCCTCCTCCGCCGCCACCTCCTGCGGACGATTAGAGGATATTAGATTTTTTTTGTGGTTATCATTTTTGTAGTGAGATCGAGCATAGCCAATCTCCATTTTGAGTGTAAAAGACAAATTTTAAGTTAAATGAAATCTTTGTTTCTGAAAAATCTTGTGTGTATGAATGAATATTTATATAATTGTATTGCTATCATATACCATGTCATGACATTGTTTAGGGTTACTTTAGATGTCATGTGTTCTTAGATTTCATATTATGCCATGACATCATGATTATGGGCATGTGTTTATCTATATCATCTCTAATGCCATAATCGCTCATGCATTTAAGATATTTTGATTAAAATTGATTTAAGGACTATGGCATGACTTGGAGTCCCATTTATAAGGGAATCAAGTAGGGTTGCTTTCGAAAAATGCATGAAACCCTAGTTTAGAGAGAATAAAACCCACATCTCACATCTAATTGACATGTATGTGTATTTATACACCATAGATGCATGTGAGATGCTAGGATATGAGTTAAGTTCAAGGTGCATAGCTTTTGCATCTAGATGAACTAAAACTCATCCAATTCCATTGTGGATCATTGGGAGAGCTCGTGTACAAGTCACATACATAGAGCCCAAGGAACATGATCCAAGATAAGGTTTTGAAAACATTTTAAAATCATTTTGAAAAACCTTGGTGAAGTCTATCTTTTGATAGCAATCACCATTGATGAAGTTGATACAAAGTAGAGCCAAAACATTGAAAATTTCAATGGTTTTGAACTTTGTACCAATTTCACTATTTAATGGGTAAAATAATTTTCAAACATTTTTCACCCATTGTATTAGTCATAAGTATTATACGTATCAAATTTCGTGATTTTTCGATATACGTATAATTAGTTATGATTTTTTAAAACTCATTTCTGATAATCAAAATCGATTTTAAGATTATCGACGCTACTGGGTGGCTGATCGATGAAAGGTTCCAGATCGATTTCTGAATCACTCGACTGGTAGCCTGATTTCGAGGTAAACAAGGTTGTTTAACCCGATTTCAGCTACGGTTATGGTCCCTAATCACTTCTAACCCTAGGATATGCTTTGGGAAGCATTATAAAGAGTGTAAATCCATTGGATATGGATTAGGAGAAGTATTTGGAGTTTGTATCAATTTTAAGGTGTTGGAAAGTTCAATGTTGAATTTCTAACCTTAATTTTGATGGTTTAGAGTTCCTATTGGCTTAGGGACTTCCCAAGGACATTGTTGGTGCAATGGTCAAGGGGGAGCAAGCCTTTAGGGGAAGGAATTCATCATGGGATGATGAATGGTATTTTTTGTAGGGAATTCTTTATGCCAAATGGCATATGCGCAACGGAAAAATTAGGATCCCTTCCAAGTGATCCATGCGAAAGCAAACTCGTATAAAATAAATTTCTCTAAACCAAGCCTATCTTATAGGAGAGGATTACCTTTGTTGCGTGCCCTTGTTAATCCCGCTTCTTCCTTTTGTTTGTTGGATCTTTAGCACGTTCAAGTGTCCGTGCCTCTATATGTATCCACACGAGCAAGCTCTTGTCTCACAAAAGAAAACTAGAGGAGCTCTCCTTTACTTCTTGCTAGAGAAGTCCCTAAAGGAGAGGAAGCTAGGGAAAAGAGAAGGGAAGAAGAAGACTACTCTTCTTGCTACACTCACAAAAGCCACACAACAATAAGCTCTCAAGCTCTCTCCAAGCCTCAAGCTCCCAACAACCACACTCCACCAAAAACTCTCTTTGGCCGGCCACTCCATGGAGCCTTTTATAGGGTTGGAAAAACCCTTCCACCTCCTTCACATTCAATGCAATCCATTGCATTGAGACACACTCAAAAAGGATTTGGCTTCCTTGTTTGGCCGGCCACTTAAGGAGACAAAACCATTTTGTTTCCTTCCACCTTATCTAGCTTAGGTGGATGCTTAGGTGGCATGCTTATGTGGCATGCTTATGTGGCATGCTTATGTGGCATTCATACATGTTGAATTAATCTTATTAATTCAATTAAGCTTATGTTATCATATTGAATTAATCTTATTAATTCAATTAAGCTTATGTTATCATATTGAATTAATCTTATTAAATCAATAAGGTAACATATTGAATTAATCTCATTAAATCAATTAGCTAAAATTCTCATTAAGCTTAAAGTCCAAAAACCATTTTGTACTTAAGCTTATTCCCAAATTATTCTAGTCAAACTAGAATACTCTAATTCCTCTAATTATCATGCTCTTTGTGTGTGACCCTATAAGCTCTCATAACGTTGGCAGTGGATCTAAACTCTTTTAGATACACAAGCAATGAGCGGCATCTAGCAATACATCATTGCGACCCAAGTTACGAGATAAGTCAAGATCCGACTAACCTTTCCGTGACTACTATAATATATGATTGTGTCCTTCTATCCTTGATATCAGATTGATCAATGAGGCATAGACCGTGTCATCCTCGATCAATCTATGTGTTTCTTGATCCCTGAGTAAACTAACTCAAACAAATGAGCTCAATATCTCATATTGACTCATTCGAGCATGGCCATGCGTTTTAGTAGTTCTACTCAATCAAGGGGCCCACCGATATCACTCTCGTCATATGAGAGGGATAGATCCCATCTACATCACTCACATCCCTCCGCATAATTTGTTATATACCCAGTAATCGCCTTTATGGTCCACCCTGTTACGGGTGACGTTTGACGATACCAAAGTACATAACTCCTTATGTAGGGAACCATAGTGACTTCAGGTCTGAGGACTATTCATACCAATAGTCACATGAGAAAGTTTACGACACTCATATAACGATCCATGAAACTTTCTCATGGCGGGTCAGTTCAGTATATATTCTCTAATATATACCCATGTGTCAACTTGATATCATATATCCATGACTTGTGAGATCAAGTCATCAATTGACCTACATGCTAGTCTTTATGTATTAATATGGCCCTTGCATATTAATACTTGACTAGGAACATTTAGAAAGTGTTCTCTACAGCCTCTCATAATCAATTCTGCCAATTGATGTGCTGTAGATAAGAACCTACTTTTCTAGGGCATTACTATATTTAATTTAGTGCACAAGCAAGACTTAAATATAATAACCAATCCTTTGCCTTTATAGAATATGATACAAAATGTTCCCTATTCAACCATCACATGATTGGTTCTTAGGGCTATAACTAACAATCTCCCACTAGCACTAGTACCAATCACTATGATATCTAATACCTAGTGACCTAGTGTGACCATCATGCTTCCTCTGCACAAAGCCTCGTCAATGGATCTGCGATGTTAGCTTCTGCAGACTCTGCAGATATCCTCACATCTCCTCTATCGATGATCTCTCGAATGAGATGGAGCGCCGCGATATGTGTTTGGTCCGTGATGTGATCGAGGTTCCTTAGCTGTCGCAATAGCCCCATTGTTGTCACTGATAGAGTCTATTGGATCTGCAATGCTAGGAACTACCCCAAGTTCATTTGATGAACTTACGGAGCTGACCTCCTTTCACTGCACGGATGCGAATATACTATACCTGTTGTAGAATCAAGAATCGTGTCCTCGCTTTGAACTCTTCGACTCATGGCTCCACCATTCGTGCAAAACACGTACTCGATTGCGATCTATAGTCATCCTTGTCTTTGGAAGCTTGCATCATCGTAACCCTTTACGGCTAGCTCCTCGTTGCCTCGAATATCGTGAAATATTCTTTCGTTCTTTGTAAGTATTTAAGAATATTTTTGATCGCTATCGATGACTTTCACCGGATCCGATTGTATCTACTCGCCATGCTCAAAGCATACGAGGCGTCGAGGATAGTACAAAGCATGGCGTACATGATAGACCTCTACGCGGACGCATAAGGGATCTTATCCATGCGATCTCTCTCCTCCTTAGAAGAGGGACATTGAGTCTTGAAAGACTCACACCATGTGATAAAGCGAAATCCTTTCTTGGAATTTTGCATAGCAAAGCGATCTAGCACTTTATCAATGTATGTACTCGACTTAGGCCAAGTAATCTTTTAGATCTATCTCTATAGATCTTGATGCCTAGAATATAGGCAACCACCTAAGTCTTTCATCGAGAAACAATTCCTAACCACATCTTCACGGTCGAGTGAGGGAATATCATTTCGATGAAGTATGTCATCTACATACAAGACAAGAAATACAATCGTGCTCCCACTATTTCTCTTGTAGACAAAGGTTCATCTTCATTCTTGATGAAACCAAACTCTTTGATTGCATCGTGAATCGAAGATTCGACCGAGAGGCTTGCTTTAGTCCATAAATGGACCTTTGCAGTTTGCATACCTTTTCAGGATGCTTTGGATCTTCAAAACCCTCAGGCTGTGTCATGTACACATCCTCGAGTAGCTTTCCATTCAGAAAAGCGGTTTTGACATCCATCTGCCAGATCTCATAATCGTGGTAGGCTGCAATAGCAAGTATGATCCGAATGGATTTAAGCATCGCAATCGGTGAAAAGGTTTCATCATAGTCAATACCATGAATTTGTTTGAATCCTTTAGCCACCAATCTACCTTTATAGGTATGCTTATTACCATCCATGTCAGTCTTTACTTTAAAGACCCACTTACACCCAATGGGTTTTACCCCTTCAAGTGGATCAACCAAGGTTCATACTTGGTTAGTGTACATGGATTCCATTTCGGATCTCATGGCCTCTAGCCATTTCTCGGAATCTGGGCTCATCATAGCTTCTTGATAGGATGTAGGCTCGTCAAGATTGACAAGCAATACATCACCATTGTCGATCCAAGAGAAAAGAATATCTCGGGTTGACGACGGATCCTATCGATCTACGAAGAGGTTGGTCTACTTGAGCAGTGTTTGCTCCACAACTCTTTGGGCAACAATTTCCTCATCCACAACACTTTGTGGTTCTGCTCATTTTCCATGAAGCCTTAGTGTTATCGCCATCTTGAACTTCTTCAAGATGAATTTTACTCCCACTAGTTTTTCTAGAAATAAATTCTCTTTCTAGAAAGACAAAGATTTCGCAACAAACACCTTGCCAAGTGTGGGATTGTAAAAGTAATATCCCTTAGTTTCCTTGGGATATCCGACAAAATAACACTTATCCGATTTGGGTCCTAGTTTATCGAGACTTGATGCCTTACATAAGCTTTCACAACCCCAAATCTTTATAAAAGATATTTTGGGGATCCATATCGTATATGGTGTCTTTTCTACGACTTTTGATGGGACGCGATTCAGTGTGAAAGCGACTGTCTCTAGAGCTAGTCCCCAAAAGGAAGTAGGTAGATCATCGGCTCATCATCGATCGTACCATATCTAATAGAGTACGATTTCTCCTCTCGGATACACCATTCCATTGTGTGTTCCAGGGGAGTGAGTTGGGATATTATCCCACACTCACCAGTGATCACGAAACTCTTGACTAAGGTATTCACCACCTCGATCCGATCAAGTAGCTCGACACGCTTACCAAGTTGGTTTTGTACTTCATTCTTGAATGCTTTGAACTTTTCAAAGGATTCGACTTATGTCTCATCAAATATAAGTAGCCAAATCTACTCATATCATCGGTGAAAGTAATAAAGTACTTATAGCCTCCTCCGCCGACATTGAAAGGCCCACATACATCAAGATGTATGAGTCCTAACAAGTCCGCGCTCTCTCTCCATGTCCACTAAATGGAGTTTTAGTCATCTTTCCTAAAGGCAAGATTCGATACCTCATATGATTCAAAATCAAATGAGTCCAATAATCCATCTTTATGGAGTTGGGATATGCGTTTTCATTTATGTGACCTAGGCGGCATGAGAGATATGTTTGGTTCGAATCATTCGATTTGAACCGCTTAGTATTTACGTTATAAATTGGGTTTTCTAAATCTAGAACATAGAGACCATTCATAAGTGGTGCATTACAATAGAACATTTCATTCAAAATAAATGGAACAACATTTGTCCTTTATTATAAAGAAAAGTTTTCTTGTCTAAACAAGATCTGAAATTATGTTCTTTTGTTAATGCAGGTACATATAAGCACTCCTCTAGTTCTAAGATAAGCCCGATTGGGCAAAGACAAAGAATATGTTCCTCTGACTCTGAATGACAACTTTTGCGCCATTGCCTACTCGTAGGTCTACTTGCCTTTTGCCATTTGTCTACTATTTCTCGGTCCACGCACATTATTACAAATGTGAGATGCACATCCGGTATCTAATACCCATGTAGAAGAAATAGATAGATTAACTTCTATAGCGTGTATACACAGGCGAAGTCCCACTTCTTTTATTCTTTACTTCCTCAAGGTAGACTTTGCGATTCCGCTTCCGGTGTCGATCTCACACGCAATGAAGCGTCCCCTTCCTTAGGTACTTTACCTTTACCCTTTGAAGTGGATGAAATGGCCATGCCATTGGCGTGGGTCATACCCATGCCTTTGCGCTTACCTATGCCCTTCTAGACCATTAGTACGTTGCTAACTTTCTTTTTGAGATTGGTTCGTGATTCTTAACATCTTTGAGAATCTCGAGAAGCAAAATTTATCAATTTCATTCATGTTATAATTCATGGCGAATTGATTATATGCTTCGGCAGCGATTGCGGGATAACATCGGTTGCGATTCTTGGCTCGATGGAAAACCTAGTCTTTGAGGTTCTCAGCGTACCCAATCATTTTTAGTCGTGAGTTCCTACAGTGTTCCTTCTTGCATCTTGCATGCAAAAGAGCCTTAGACACTTCAAAAGCGCTCGTGCCTAGCTTGTCCTTGATATAGTTGTTTCAAATGCTCAACCATATCATAGGCATCCATGTTCTCATGTTATACAGCTCGAGTTCATGGTGGCAAGCATAAGACATGACACATCTAATCGTCATCTTGATGCTTCTTATAAGCATCCTTTTGACCACAGTGGCGCATGGCGGGTGTTTGAGTAGATTGCTCTAGGACATACTGATTGCGTTCTTGCTTGAGGATAATCCTCAAGTTCCTATACCGATCAAGAAAGTTAGCTCCATTAAGCTTGTCCTTCTCAAGGGCCAGATCCTTGAAGTTGAGGGTGTGTCGTGTTAGATGTCATGGTGATCTACAACATTAAAATGCAAAGTTAAGTATCATACCTAAATCATTTAATTAGGCCTTTAATTAAATGAGGCTCCCACTAAATTCTCATAGCTACTATTTAGCTATAAATTTATATGGGATAAAGATCCACAGTATAATTCGTCTTGAGTTAGCTTTGGCTAATCGCCCAAGACGTAGTATACTTAGGTAGGCAATCTTTTGCCAATTACATCTGATGTAACTCTTTAATAGCTTTGGTTAAGTTTTAGATTAGTTTAGTGTTTATTCCTAAACCAGCTTCGGGCTATGGCGAGGCGAGGGCCTTCTTGGATATCGAACAGCGACCACTTCTAAAGACAAAGTGATGTTGAATCACATAAAACTAATTTTAAAACTTATGTTCAAAGCTAATATATGCCTCTACTTTCTTAACTAATTAAGAAAACTTAATTAAGTCTTAACCAAGTTTGATAGCGGGACATCACGATTGTCCACTCGCACTCTTCCAAGATAAAATGCATTGCTTTGCTTTGTGACCCAATAACAAATGATCGAGAAGTAGTGAGTACCAAGCTTTAGTAGGCATATCGTTTTTGACTTATTAAGAAATAAACATGTATCATATACATATTAGCATACATCACATATAAGCTAAACTAATCATGCATCACATACAAGCTAAACTAACATGCATCACATACATATTAAACTAAGCGTGTCATAGTTATGGCCCTTATTCTACAATCTTCTCAAGCCAATGAAAAGATTGATTGGTCAACCTAGGGATAGCATCTTCTCCTAAGTGCTTCCTTTTGGTTGTCTTGTGTGTTGACTTCCTCCTTGTAACCTCATCTTCCAATGGACCCTCCATCTTTGTACATTACAAAAGGAGAAATACTCGAGTTACATTCGAGTCTAAAACTAATTTTACAACAAGAATTTTAGGAGGAAGGCACGACACGCAGGCCGTATTTAAGAATTACAACACACACACATTCACAAACCTTTTGGGACTAGGCCATAACCATGCACCATGTCATTTTAACTTTTAAAAGACATTGAATATTTTATTATGTTTGACAATTGCTAATGCAATTATCAACTCATAATAAAATTTATCCTACTTCTATATCACATATAAAATAGAGAAAACCTATTTTATACGATCTTTCATAAGTGGCTCTGATACCCTTTGTAGAATTCTTTATGCCAAATGGCATATGCGGAAAAATTAGGATCCCTTCCAAGTGATCCATGCAGCAAACTCGTATAAAATAAATTTCTCTAAACCAAACCTATCTTATAGGAGAGGATTACCTTTGTTGCGTGCCCTTGTTAATCTCGCTTCTTCCTTTTGTTTGTTGGATCTTTAGCACGTTCAAGTGTCCGTGCCTCTATATGTATCCACACGAGCAAGCTCTTGTCTCACAAAAGAAAACTAGGAGGAGCTCTCCTTTACTTCTTGCTAGAGAAGTCCCTAAAGGAGAGGAAGCTCGGGAAAAAGAGAAGGGAAGAAGAAGACTACTCTTCTTGCTACACTCACAAAAGCCACACAACAATAAGCTCTCAAGCTCTCTCGAGCCTCAAGCTCCCAACAACCACACTCCACCAAAACTCTCTTTGGCAGCCTCCATGGAGCCTTTTATAGGGTTGGAAAAACCCTTCCACCTCCTTCACATTCAATGCAATCCATTGCATTGAGACACACTCAAAAGGATTTGGCTTCCTTGTTTGGCGGCCACTTAAGGAGACAAAACCATTTTGTTTCCTTCCACCTTATCTAGCTTAGGTGGATGCTTAGGTGGCATGCTTATGTGGCATTCTTATGTGGCATTCATGCATGTTGAATTAATCTTATTAATTCAATTAAACTATGTTATCATATTGAATTAATCTTATTAATTCAATTAAACTATGTTATCATATTGAATTAATCTTATTAAATCAATAAGGTAACATATTGAATTAATCTCATTAAATCAATTAGCTAAAATTCTCATTAAGCTTAAAGTCCAAAACCATTTTGTACTTAAGCTTATTCCCAAATTATTCTAGTCAAACTAGAATACTCTAATTCCTCTAATTATCATGCTCTTTGTGTGTGACCCATAGGCTCTCATGCGTTGGCGGTGGATCTAAACTCTTTTAGATACACAAGCAATGGATCTATCTAGCAATACATCATTGCTACCCGATTCTGAGATAAGTCAAGATCCGACTAACCTTTCGTGACTACTATAATATATGGCCGTGTCCTTCTATCCTTGATATCAGTTGATCGATGAGGCATAGGCCGTGTCATCCTCGATCAATCTATGTGTTTCTTGATCCCTGAGTAAACTAACTCAAACAAATGAGCTCAATATCTCATATTGACTCATTCGAGCATGGCCATGCGTTTTAGTAGTTCTACTCAATCAAGGGGCCCACCGATATCACTCTCGTCATATGATAGGGATAGATCCCATCTACATCACTCACATCCCTCCGCATAATTTGTTATATACCCAGTAATCGCCTTTATGGTCCACCCTGTTACGGGTGACGTTTGACGATACCAAAGTACATAACTCCTTATGTAGGGAACCATAGTGACTTGTCGAGGACTATTCATACCAATAGTCACATGAGAAAGTTTATGACACTCATATAACGATCCATGAAACTTTCTCATGGCGGGTCATTCATATATATTCTCTAATATATACCCATGTGTCAACTTGATATCATATATCCATGACTTGTGAGATCAAGTCATCAATTGACCTACATGCTAGTCTTTATGTATTAATATTGCCCTTGCATATTAATACTCGACTAGGAACATTTAGGAAAGTGTTCTCTACAGCCTCTCATAATCAATTCTGCCAATTGATGTGCTGTAGATAAGAACCTACTTTTCTAGGGCATTACTATATTTAATTTAGCTGGCACAAGCAAGACTTAAATATAATAACCAATCCTTTGCCTTTATAGAATATGATACAAAATGTTCCCTATTCAACCATCACATGATTGGTTCTTAGGGCTATAACTAACATTTTTTCCTTATGGAAAGGAAAAATGAGTTTTTGTGATACCCAATTTGGAAATTGGGAGAGTGAATAGGATTGCCTCTCTTGAGTGATATGAGACTTGTCACTAGGAAGATGGTAGACATCCTAGATATTGTTAGACCAAGGGGGAGATTGTAAGATCTCATTGGGACATGAGACATTGACCTCCTTGGAGAGAAGACCTTTTTGATGTTAGTCAAAAAGGGGGAGAATGTTTGGGGGAAAACATTTGCAGAGTATTTACCAATTTGGGATAATTGATAAAGGATTGGAGTTAGTATTCTAACTCAATTATTTGTTTGGTTTTTGTCAAACATCAAAAAAGGGGAGATTGTTGGTGCAATCGGCCCAGGTCACGATTGACCAGGACTCGAGTTTGGCTCGAGTGAAGTTTTGATGTGTTTTGATGTTTCGACAAAAACATATGACAATATAATTGTCAAGGAAAGTCCAAGCATGGGTCTTGGCGAATGGAAAGTCCAACATGTGTTGGCAAGGAAAGTCCAAGCATGGGTCTTGGCAAATGGAAAGTCCAACATGAGTTGGCAAGGAAAGTCCAAGCATGGTCTTGGCATGGAAAGTCTAACATGTGTTAGCATTTGAAGTCCAAGGGGTTTAATATTGGCGTCAGAAAGTCCAAGCGGTAGTCTTGGCGATAAGTCCAATGGTTGGCGTGATAAAGTCCAAGCGGAGTCTTGGCGGCGTAAGTCCAATGTGCCTTGGTGTAGACACTGCATGCGCATAGCCTAAGCACCTGAAGGCTAGCGCGATGGATGAACAAGTCATGGATGACTTGGAGGGATCCGAGAGGCGTGAGGCTGATGGAGGTGGCTAGAAGGCTTAGGTCTAGGCTCAGGGTGGTCTAGCAAGTATGGGGGAACCATACTTGAGTTAAAAACCTCATGTTTGAGGTGTGCCAATGACCGTGCCATGTGGCGCCGATCGGACCGAGTCAACTAGGGTTGACCGCGGTTATAGTTTCAGCAATGATCGCCATAGGTTAGCAAGCCGATCGATGGATCAGCCGATCGATCGTGATCACCGACTGGTGCTCGAGAATTTGGCCACAGAATGGAGTCGAGACTCGACTGGTCGAGTGAGGACTCCATCAGTCGACTGATGGTCACAATCAGTCGACTGATGGTAGTTCCGTTGGACTTATCCAACGTGGAACTAGCCATTGTCTCATGACAACAGTGGCATCAGTCGACTGATGGTCCCGATCAGTCGACTGATAGACTTTTTCCAGCACAGGTTGAAGCTATATATGGAGCTCGTGATGGAGGAAAAAGTAATCGGTTCTTGAGGGCTATTGGGGCGATTTGTTGGTGCAAATCAGGTCTCCAAGTGCAAGCAAGCAACCAAGCATTCAAGCAATCAAAACAAGTGTTGTAAAGTCTTTTCTTTACTTGTATTTCATATTTACATTGTATATTGCTTGTATTTCGTTCTTACTGTTGTAAGATCTATTGTAAGGGGTTTCTCCGCCTCCAACTTGTGTCGAGAAGGAGTGTTTATCATTAGTGAGTGTGTGTGCATCACTAGGGATCTTTATAGCTCGATCCGTGGAGTAGGAACCATGCGGTTTCGAACCACGTTATATCATTGTGTTAGCTTGTTGTCTATTTCGTTATTGTTTTTATTATTTCTATTTCCGCTGCGTACTAACGAAATTGTAGACACAAACGCGATCGAATTTCATTTACGCTATTCACCCCCCCCCCCCTCTAGCCGTTCCAATATTACTAACATATGAGACATTGACACCCTTGGGGAGAACCTTTTTTGATGTATGTCAAAAAGGGGAGAAAGTGAAACTATCAATTTAGAAGAATTAGTAAGGAGATTTGAGTTAGGGTTTAAGCCTAACTCAAAGGTGTTTGATTTTTGTCAAACATCAAAAAGGGGGAGATTGTTGGTGCAATCGGCTTAAGTCATGATTGACCAGACTCAAGTTTGACTCGAGTAGTATTTTGATGTTTGACATTGATGTTTGACAATGTTTGGGGAGATTGTTGGTGCAATCGACCCAGGTCATGATTGACTGTTTGACGATGGTTTGACTATATGGTTGACTTGGGGTTTGACCATATGATGGAGAAGTCCAAGTGGGACACTTGGCAATGGGAAAATTCAAGTCTTGAGTACTTGGCATAGAAAGTCCAAGCATGGGTTTTGGCAAGAGAAAGTCCAAGCTTGAGTTTTGGCATTTGGAAAGTCCAAGAGTGTAGTCTTGACCACGTAAGTCTAAGAGTGTAGTTTTGGCCACGTAAGTTCAAGAGTGTAGTCTTGGCGGTGAAACTCCAAGTCATGGGTACTTGGCATTTGGGAAGTCCACAGGTTGATATTGGCGACGTAAAGTCCAAGGGTGGAGTCTTGGCAACATAAGTCCAATGGTTGGCGACGTAAAGTCCAAGCGTGTCTTGGCAGCGTAAGTCCAATGTGCCTTGATGGTGTAGACACCGTTAGCATGACAATAGCCAATAGAAGCACCTGAAGGCTAGCATATGGATGAACAAGTCATGGATGATTTGGAGGGATCTGATAGGCATGAGGCTGATGAAGGTAGTTAGAAGGCTTAGGTGTAGGCTAAGGGTGATCTAGCAAGTATGAGGCCATCATACTTGGTGTTAAACCTCATGGTTGAGGTTTGTTAGTCAACTGAGATTATGGACCAATCGACTGGTCAAGTATTTTGACACTTGACAACCGAGTCGATACTTAGCAGTCAACTGGGATTATGACCAGTCAATTGCCGTGAGTCAACAGGATTCGACTGCGGCAAAATGACCTAGGAGTCGACTGTCATCATTGGACAGTCGATTGATGGCCTGAGCAGTCGATTGCTATGGATGACAGTCGGTTGCTGGTTGAGTTTACGAGCATAGAATGCTCGATCGATCGGTGATACGCCATTTACATTTCGATCGATGATGTTGGCGTGTACTTTTTTCACCGTGGATCAAGCCGTTGTCTCACAACGATACTATTGGCAGTCGACTGGAGCCTTATGGCAGTCGACTGCTAGGCGCGAAATCAGTCCGTTGCAAGTTAAAAGGAGCAGCTCGTGGGGGATTTTGGTATTGGTTCTTGGAGAGGTTTCTTGAGGTGATTTGGAGGCGAAGTGCATGTGCATTTCAGGGTCCTTCAAGCTCGTTCAAGCAACCAATAAGCAAAGCGTTCAAACCCTAGTTTGTAAAGTGTTCTTTACATTTTAGTTGTATTTTTCTTGTATTTCTTTGTATTGCTCTTGTATTCATTTGTACGAGGTTTCTCCACCTCCGACGTGTTGTCGAGGAGTATTTGAGTAGTGTGTGTTTGCATCGCTAGAGCTTATTTAAACTCAATCCATGGAGTAGGAATCATAAGGTTCCGAACCATATTATATTTTGGTGTTGTGATTGTGCTTGTGTGTTTAGTTTGTTTATTTCATTATTTTTGCTGCGTACTAATATTGTGTAGCAAGCACACAAACGAATTCCATCGAACCGACGACAACGCTATTCACCTCCCCTCTAGCGGGAGCATAGGTCCTAACACCTTCTAATTCCTGAACTATGGGTCACTTCACTTAAACAAGCTAACTTACACTTTATCCTTGGGCTCACATTCCTTTTGTCCACCCCAATTATCTCTCCCCTTTTATCCAATTATCTTTCCTCTTTCTGCGGCCCGGAGCGTGGTGGACTTGATATTGAAAAAACAATAGAACTTCCTAAGAAAACTACAAACTTATCCAGCTTACTTGACTAATTTGTTATGGATAAAATAGCACAAGAATGCCCCTGTGCAGTGCTTGGAGAATGTAAAAAAATGGTTAACAGAGACTGCAGTTAATGCAAAAAAGTTATTATAAAAGTATTTAATGTATGATCAATTTGTGATTTATAATTGTTCTAAGTCTCTCATTGTTTCTCTTTGTCTTAGATCTAGGTCTGTGTTAGCATCTTTTGTTGTAAGTATTCTATGCATGGCATAGCAGAAATTTAAAATGTTATTTCCTTGATTTACTATTTTTGTTATTTCTTCAAGAAATTTAGCTTTAAATGATTCTCAGGTGGCTTTACCTACATCTCCTAGGTAGTTTTTAGCAATTCTTAACATGACATTACCAGTTTCTATGTATAGCTCATGTTATGAGAACACAAATAGATTTCCTAGGAACAGAAATAAGATAAGGAAAAATAAGGCTACAGTCTCATATTGCTAATAAAATATTATATTTTTCAAACAAAATTGAAGAAACTAAACATCTAAGAGCTTTTCTAGGACTCTTTAACTATGTCAGACCCTATCTTAAGAATATAAGAAAAATTAAATGGTACATTATATAACAAAACCAAAGACATTTCAATCAACAGGATATAGACCTAATTATAAAAATTAAACAGATGGTTAAAACACTATCTACTTTATCTCGCCCCCTTAACAATAACTATTTAATCATAGAAATGGATGGAAGCGAAACAGGATGAGGAGGAGCCCTTTTAAAGAAAAAAATTCTAAATACAATCCAAAATTTGCAGAAGTCCTTTGTAGATATGCTTTCGGCAAATTTAACTTCCCTGAACTGTAAAATCTTAGCGGTAATTTTATCACGCCCCGGGGGAAAGTCCCCGTCAGACGAAAATCCGACAGCATCTCCCCTATACGGGTGACAATACCAATCTTGCATATAAGGCCTACACGGCCACTATACATCGGTCAACACGACCGGAACCAAACTACACATGCAGGTTATAAATAGGTCTCAGGCCAACAATCAAAGGAAATAACAAAAGTCTATCACATCTAGACTTACCCCTTCTGCCATTTGGGCAAGAATACACAACCAAATCCAATCGAATAAAAATCCGAATAAAGGTCCATAAGGACATACCAAATATCACCAAAACATCCACGAGTACATAAATCAAACATCAGTCCTAAACATATCTTCTAGTCAATACCAAAACCATAAATCTAATGACAAGAAAACTATCACGACGAGGGGGTTTGACAGCTGGACTCTCCTGACAGCTTCATCCTGAAATAGATATAAAACAACGGGGTAAGTTCAATGAACTCAGGGGATAATAGTCGATATGCATAGTCAGATATAACTAACAATAATAATCATGTCAGTACAGTCTACTAATCAATAATAGAGAATGCAAGAAAGAAATGCGGGAAGACTGTACTTACTTGAATCTCCTATCCTGACATAGGAGCCTGTGTCATACTAGCAGAAATAAAGTCGTCAGACCATATACAAAAAAAAATGTATCCTGTATGTATGGCAATCATATGCAACATCCAAGGCAGCAACCAAAATGCAGCAAACCCAATACAAATGTCATCCATGTAAAATGCATGCGATGCAAATGATATGGTCACCCCTGACGCCAGTCAGCCGCCTCACACGTGATGGTGAAGCCGAGTGGGTAGGGCTATGACAACTGTGCACTCTGTCATTACTGCTCCTGAGTGATCGAATAGACAGGATGCTGTCAGAGTACACCTATCCTCCTGCCCCAAACAGAGTGGGGGAGCAATGCTCTCATCTCCCGGTGTCGTAGAACAGAGGAGGGATCTCTGCCCGCTACCACGCTGCCTCATCGCTACCCATGAGCGGACCAGCAGAGCCTGACAGAGCTACTGCACACACCCTCCTGATGTATTACTAACCCATGAGTGGCAGCGTGTGCAGACCATGTAACTGGCTGCGGGCTCAACTATAAAGGAACTCCGTCCAGCCAACATGCAATCATGCAAGATGGTGCATGACACTAACGCATGTAACACCAACTAAAATATGTCTCCGAATAATATGCACAACAACTAGGTATATATCAATGATCCAAGTAAAATAGGAAAGATATAACTAAAAGCTGATCAAATGCATGAATCAAGTAGGCACAATAACATACAAGGCAGTTAAAAATAAAAATTATTGCAAGCTATAACTAACTAGCATATCAACATGACTATATCTAAAAGATAAGTCAAAATACACGCCTGATAAAATGCTCGAAAAATGAAATTGTCACGCCTGTGGGTCTGTCTCGTGACCGAAACCTGCATAAAACATAATATAATCAGATTATATTCCCAACCATAATATCAAGTCCAAAACCTAATGGATTAAACTATCCCCTTAACCGACCACTCACTGCCGTCATATATCAACACAATAATCGAACCCATAACCATCCCTCCAATCACACTCGTACAACACCTCTTCACTCAAATTCACCATCCACGAGACGGAGCCAAAACCCAAATAGCTTCCTCACATATCAAAACACATTCTGAATCATTCATCGCTCACTTAACATACAAATTATGGTCGTACAGCCGACATCAACCCAAACTTCCGTGAACAGAACACTCCAAGCTCAACATCACAATTATAAAACCTTACCACAGAATTTATCCCACACCCAACAATAATCTGCTTCCGGCATGAACAACCCCCAATTTACAGTCCCTAATCAACCACAACTCCGACTCACAACCGTGCACTGCCCACTTACAGCCGACCTCGCACGACCACCTCTAACCCCAACCGCACGACACCCCCAATTAGACCCTCACAACCCCTCTCAGTCGGCCACAGTTCCTTCCCTACTGCCCTGTTCACCGGCACCATCAACACTCACCGATTACTGCCCAAAATCACAGATTCACTATGAATAAGGAAAACAAGATATATATACCGGAAATTAGAAGTTCCCCTTGGCAGTATTTCCTCGATGCGGGCCGATCATGGTTATGAGGTGGCCGGGGACCCGACGGCAGAGAAGGGCACACACGATGTGTCGCGTGGGAGACCGACGGCTATTCTGACGAATAGCGTGTCGGAGATCGCGACTCGCCGTCGGCAGCTTGTGGCTCGTAGCGGCAATGGCGAAGAGGGCACCCACGGTGACCTGAGCACTGGGAAAGGCGAAAGGTTGTCGGTGCTTGCGGAGGGACGACCGACCGTAGGGACTTGGGTGGCTGCGGACGCGAGGAAGAGAAGAGGCTCGTGCGAGAAGGAGAGGCACGGCGATGGGGTGAGGTGCACCGTCGGAAGATGAGGAATGGTCGGCGCTCGAGCGTCGACGACGGAGAGGAGAAGACAACGACGCGTGAGAAACCGAGAGGAAGGAATCGCGGCACGTTAGAAAGGAATCGGGAATTTAGGAAATAGATAAACCTAGATTTATAACCTAGGTTAAATTTATCCTATTTATGCATCTAAACATGCCCTTTTAAAAGTCTGTTTTTCTTATCCCCGTAATTACCTCGTACAAGCTCCGTTTAAATCCAAAAAAATTTCGGAAAAAATCCTAAAATTTTCTCCAAAAATCCCAAAATAATCCCCATGATTATTTTTCCTAAATTTTATATTTTAAATTTTTCCGTATTTAACAAATTTATTGCCTGAAATCCTTCTTTCTATTCATATGTGATAAAAAGGAGATCACCATAAGAACAGATTGTGAAGCAATCATAAAATATAGTCAGCAAACAAAAGGAACAAGAAAAATCCTAAGTAACAAGATATGGCTAAAATTTACCGATACAATAATCAACAAAGATTTAAAAATACAATGAGAACATATAAAAGGAATTAACAATTCTCTAGTCGACATACTTTCAAGATTACTTGCATAATTACACTTTTTAGGTTCTATGGATAGATAGAAAAGATCTTTTATATTCAAGAACAGTTTTAATTATGGTTATACAAACACACCAAGGAGAGTCATGATATTTGGATAATAAGAACTACCCAATATATAGAAATAGAATAGTTCCTTTTTGAGGAAAGACAAATCCTGGACCAAATACAAAACAACTTAATTGACAATATCTAGTATCTACCTACAATACAGGCAGTAACAAAACAAAAGATTGCGATCATACATGCTCTAGTCAATTACTTTCAAACAATAGTGGAGAATCCACTGGGTAAAAAGTTCTCCTGTTATGGTATATTAACTGGGTTACATGCAAGAGTCTATGCTACATGGGAAGAAGTAAAAATAGTAATTTTAGATAGTGATAAACAATCTTCTTACAGAGATTTCTACTCCTTGGAAGGGGTATTTACTACAACAAGATAAAATATCGGACCGCATTTCTCTATCAGAACTCTACTAAAAGGAAAACAAGCAGCAATATGTCATTCATCTCCTACATTAACAATGAAAACTTCTGCGCATCCAGGGGTCGATTCCGCCCTGGCTGCACGCGCTGGGCGAGTGGAGGTGCACGCTGCCCCCTCGTCCCAGCGTGGTCGATCCTTCTGGGCAGCATGGGTCCTAACGTGTCGGGCCACGCGTCACCCTGATTTACCCTCGTTGACCGGTGGGGACTCTCGTTGAAGGTCGTGGGGCAGGGCCGGTCAACCATCAGGATTAGTAGGGAAGAGAAATCGTACCTGATACCTGATGTAAATCAAAAAAAAAAACAATGAAAACTTCTGAAATCACATATTCAGAAGCAGTTACAAAACAAGAAGAAAAATACAAACAGACAGATACTTTTTTAAACAACCTCCCTGCAGACTTAAATTCTTACATTAGATCTCTTGGAGAAAAATTAGCATGACTTGATTTTTGTCAAATACAAGAAGCTCTTAAATAGGTACATGAACATCCACAAACAGATATTACAATCAGTTAGGAAGAAGAATTTAACTCCAAACTCAAATGTCAGAATAAGTTCAGTATATGCCCACAAACAACACACAAATGGAGATGCAATTGTCAATTATTTTACAATTTCAAACGAGCAAACATTGACCTAAGACATTTTAAAGACTTAAAGTACAAGGAAAAAATAATTACTTCTTTTTCACTTATGGATTATGGTTTACTCCATAAATTATGGATACTTGATATAGAATCAACAGAACACTTTCCTTCCAAACTTGGAGAATGTATAAGACATCTGACAGAGGAAGAAGTTTTTCAAAATATCATACAATGTACATTTGACAGTTTTCCTTCTGAATGGATAAACCTTCGCATAGAACCATCCCGACATATCATCAAACTAGATGTCCAAAGCGATTTTTCTAAAGATGAGCTTATATCCGAGTTCTATCCCTCTGATGAAGATCTAAATTGGAAAGCACTCCTGTAACGCCCGCCCTTATCGGCTCTCAGGGCGGCGCTACTTTTTTTTTTTTTATATCATAACATATATTGATCATTTCACAATCTACATAATCAAACATGTTATCATGGCATGAATCTTCTTTTATATCATGCATCACATATCCTAGACCTAATTAGCATGTTAACATATCATATCTTCTTTATAACGTGCATCACATATCATAATCTTAATTAGCATGTTAACATATCATAACTTCTTTTATAACATGCATCACATATCATAATCATAATTAGCATGTACCATATCGTATCACATTTTATAACATGCATAACATAAAGGTTAGAGAATGTAACTATTACTAACACGATCCATTCATGAGTTCTAACATATCAAACTTTCATAAGTAAGGTGAACAGAAACATAAACTAAGCAACATCCAACACGGTACTAATAAATCACAAGTCATAAAAGCGGAAGCAAATGTCTTAAGTTGTTCATTGAGCATATAAATAAAAGCAGAGAGTAATAGGGTCTTTTTCCACCATGCCACTATCACACATACTTTGCCCCTCCTGCTACTTCCTCTAGTTCATGTTTCCTTTATCTGCAGTATATGGACAACATAAACTATAAGCATATAGCTTAGTAAGATTCTTGCCTACTCACAAAAGCCACCAATTACTGTTAGGAATATTGGAACAGCTAGAGGGGGGGTGAATAGCGTTTTGCCCGTTCGTGGATGGAATTCGATCTCGTTCGTGTCTACAATTTCGTTAGCGCAGCGGGATACAGATAATGATAACAATAACGAAATAGACAACAAGCTAACACAATGATATAACATGGTTCGGAACCGCACAGTTCCTACTCCACAGATCGAGCTCTAAAGAGCCCTAGTGATGCACACGCACTCACTAATGATAAACACTCCTTCTCGACACAAGTCGGAGGCGGAGAAACCCCGTACAAACGTTTATAACAATAAACGAAAGGAATACAAGCAATATACAATGTAAATACGAAATACAAGTAAAGAAAAGACTTTACAACACTTGTTTTGATTGCTTGAATGCTTGGTTGCTTGCTTGCACTTGGAGACCTGATTTGCACCAACAAATCGCCCCAATAGCCCTCAAGAACCGATGCCAAAATCCTCCATCACGAGCTCCTTATAAAGCTTTAACCTGTGCTGGAAAAGGTCGATCAGTCGACTGATCGGGACCATCAGTCGACTAATGCCACTGTTGTCGTGAGACAACGGCTAGATCCACGTTGGATAAGTCCAACGGAACCTTCATCAGTTGACTGATCATGACCATCAGTCGATTGATGGAGCCTTCACTCGACCAGTCGAGTCTCGACTCCATTCTGTGCCCGAAATACCGAGCACCAGTCGACTGATCACACGATCAGTCGACTGCTCGAGCCATCAGTCGACTGCCAACCTATGGCAATCGACTGCTAGGCCATAACCCGCAGTCAAACCCTAGTTGACTCGGTCCAGTCGACTGCCACATGGCACCAGTCGACTGGCACACCTCAAACATGAGGTTTTAACCCAAGTACGGTTCCCCCATACTTGCTAGATCACCCTTAGCCTAGACCTAAGCCTTCTAGCCACCTCCATTAGCCTCACGCCTCTCGGATCCCTCCAAGTCATTCATGACTTGTTCATCCATCGCGCTAGCCTTCATGTGCTTCCATCGGCTATGTCATGCTAACGGTGTCTATACCGCCAAGGCACATTGGACTTACGCCGCCAAGACTCCGCTTGGACTTTACGCCGCCAACCATTGGACTTATGCTGCCAAGACTACCGCTTGAACTTTACGTCGCCAATATCAATCCCCTTGGACTTCTAATGCCAACCCATGTTGGACTTTCCATGCCAAGATCATGCTTGGACTTTCTATGCCAAGACCATGCTTGGACTTTCCCAAATGTCAAGACCATGCTTGGACTTTCCCTTGCCAACCCATGTTGGACTTTTACATTGCCAAGACCATGCTTGGACTTTCCATGCCAAGAACTCAAGACTTGGACTTACCATGACAATTACATTGTCATATGTTTTTGTCGAAACATCAAAACACATCAAAACATCACTCGAGCCAAACTCGAGTCCTGGTCAATCGTGACCTGGGCCGATTGCACCAACAATCTCCCCTTTTTTGATGTTTGACAAAAACCAAACAAATGATTGAGTTAGAATACTAACTCAAATCCTTTACCAATTATCCCAAATTGGTAAATACTCTCCAAATGTTCTCCCCCAAACATTCTCCCCCTTTTTGACTAACATCAAAAAGGTTGTCTCCCCAAGAGGGTCAATGTCTCATGTCCCAATGAGATCTTACAATCTCCCCCTTGGTCCAAAAATACTTAGGATGTCTACCATCTTCCTAGTGATAAGTCCAATATCACTCAAGAGAGACAATCCCATTTACTCTCCCAATTTCCAAATTGGGTCTCTCAAAATTTCCCATCAATTTCCCAATTGATGTCATATTCTCCCAATAATTTCTCCTCTTCAAGGAGAAAAACACATCCATCATCCCAAGATGGATACCTCCCCCTAAAGGCTTGCTCCCTCTTGACCATTGCACCAACAATGTCCTTGGGAAGCCCCTAAGCCAATAGGAACTCTAAACCATCAAAAATTAAGGTTCTAAGTTCAACATAGAACTTTCACTCACCTTAAGATTGATACAAAACCCTAAAACCTCTCCAAATCCATATCAAATAGATTTTCATCCTTTATAATGCTTTCCAAAGCATATCCTAGGGTTAGGAGTGGTTAGGGACCTTTACCATGGCTGAACACGGGTTAAACAACTTTGGTAACCCCGAAATCAGGCTATCAGTCGACTCTGTCTACGATCGATGTGTCCATCACCGATCGGCCGCACGAGACAACAATGAGTGATAGATCGCAATGAGTCCAATCGCCCGTCATCACGATCGCAGTAGCGGCGGATCGATAATCAAAACCTGATTTTCAGAAATCAGACTCAACTTTTGGAAATTCATAAGTAATTCTACGTAAATCAAAAAATCACGAACCTTGATACGTATATTACTTATCACACATATAATCAGTGAAAAATTATGGAAAAATATTTTTACCATTGAAATAGGAGATTGGTACAAAGTTCAAAACTATTAAAAACTTTAAAGTTTTTGATCCACTTTGTACCAACTTCTACAATGATGATGGCTATCAAAAGATAGATTTCACCGAGGTTTTCTAAATTGATTTTAAAATGTTTCTGAAAGCCTATTTTGAATCATAATTTATTGGCTAAATATACATAGCTTGTATATTAGCTTTCCTTATGATTCTTGGTGATAATTAGAATAAGTTTGAGTTCATCTAGATGCACTACCCATGCACCTTGAACCTAACTTATTATCCTAGCATCTCACATGTATCTAGGATGTATAAATACACATACATGTCAATGTTATGTGAGATGTGGGTTTGGATTCACTTTATCTAGGGTTTCATGCATTTCCTAGGCAACCCTACTTGATTCCCTTATAAATGGGAATTCAAGTCATGTCATAGTCCTTAAATCAATTTCAACCAATTGCCTTAAATGCATGAATGATTATGGCATTAGAAATGAAATAAATAAGCATATGCTCATAATCATGATGTCATGACATAAGATGAAATTTAAGAATACATGACATCTAAAATAACTCTAAACAATGACATGACATGGTATATGATAGGATGCGATTTCATGTCATGATATATCAACTTTCATAAGCAATACAATTATACAAATACTCATCCAAACACACAAGATTTTCAAAAATTTCATTTAACTTAAAAATGTTAGTCTTTTACATTCAAAATCGAGATTGGCTATGCTCAATCTCACTACAGAAACTGACAACAAAAGAAAATCTAACATCCTAAATATCTAATCGTCTGCAGGAGGTGGCGGTGGAGGAGGCTGCTGACTCAGTGTCCAGGCCCGCATCATCTCTAACATATCGGTGACATCGCCGATGCGGCTCTAGGACTCCTCCATCCGATCCAGACGTGCGCCGAAGGCGCTCGCCAATAACTCGATGACCTAGCGTCGGCCGATTGCGATAGTCACGAAATCGGACTCCGGCCACGACGATCATCTGATGGACCCACCGCTAATGCATTTGTCGGTATCTGATCGTCCTCATCAGCGGCGTCTACATCCTCGTAGTCCTCTGTTGTATCTCTGGGTACTGGAGGAGGCTCTCTGCGTGCCCTGGGTGGTGGTCGTAGCGCCAACTCCATCTGGTCAGGCCCCATCCGTAGCTTTGCTAACGAGAAGTTACGAACTGATATACAGTCGTACACCTCCGATAGCGCTCTCAGAGAACCCCTGTGGATGTTGACGCCTATGGACTCTAACCATGCAGTAATGATATAACCAAAAGGCATATGCACTTTCCCTTGTACAGGGGAAATGAAATGCACAATGCAGTGGAACATGTTTAATGCAAAGTTAATATCTAACCTATGATGCATGGCGTATAGTAGAAAGAGATGGGGAGGCCGAATCTTGGCCAGACCCCGAGTGACAATGGGAAGAAAACACCCAACAATGACTTTGTAAAGGAGTGTTTATCATTAGTGAGTGCATGTACATCACTAGGGCTCTTTAGAGCTCGATCTGTGGAGTAGGAACCGTGCGGTTCCGAACCACGTTATATCATTGTGTTAGCTTGTTGTCTATTTCGTTATTGTTATCATTATCTGTATTCCGCTGCGCTAACGAAATTGTAGACACGAACGAGATCGAATTCCATCCACGAACGGAAAAAACGCTATTCACCCCCCCCCCTCTAGTCGTTCCAATATTCCTAACAATTACCTCAAATAGTTAGAAAACATGAGCATACTAGCATAAATAACATAAGCATTGCATAACAACACTAAACATCAGCATACTAACGTAATGAACCTAAGCATGGCATAAAATTTACATAAGCATTCATGACATCATCAATTCTAAACATGCATAAAGGACATAATCATAAGCATTCTTAAACTTAAACATAAGCATTCATGACATCATCAATCCTAAACATGCATAAAGGACATAATCATAAGCATTCTTAAACTTAAACATAAGCATTCACAATTTCATGCAAGTCCTTTCTTTTCAAAACATATACATATAGATACTTCAACATAATCATAACATGAAGGGGGGGCCCAAGCTAAGTACCACATAAAGCGCGTTCCCTAATAGGCTGGGGTAGCTAGCCACCAGACATACTAGAGCAAGACCTCTTACGTCTTACCAGGGCAAGACCTCTTACGTCTTCTTATGTCCCTTGGATTTGATTAACGACCACCTAACGGGTCGGGTACTTAACCTCTTACAAAGTAAAATACTTAATTTTCTTTCTTTTCTTTCTTATCATATCATAAAGAATGCTCTTAATTCCTAACATAAAAAGGGAAGCATCTCCGTCTTATCTTAACATAAAGAGAGCTCTTAATCCCAACATAAAAAGGGGAAGCATCTTCTTAGACATTTCATAGCATATATGCATCCATAACATAAGAATACCCTAAAGGGGTCTTAAAGCATAAACATGTTCATCACATAAGCATATTTCATGGCATATCAAGCATAAACATGCTCATCACATAGGCATATTTCATGGCATATTAAGCATAAACATGCTCATCACATAGGCATATTTCATGGCATATTAAATCATAAACATGTTCATCACATAGGCATATTTCATGGCATATTAATTCATAAACATGTTCATTACATAGGCATATTTCATGGCATATTAATTCGTAAGCATGTTCATCACATAGGCATACATACAATCATGCAACATATCATGAATTCTAAGGGAATTTTGGTACACCAATTTAAGCACATAATCTTAACCCTAGCTTAGGTACCCTAAGTGGCCGAAATCACTAGGGAGGGGTTCCTACATTTTTTTTTTTTTGCACATGAAGCTTACACGAGTGTCACATAACATATCATAAACTTAGGGGGAGTATTTGCACATGAAGTTGGGTACTTAGACCCCACCCTAGCCCTAACACCCTAGTTGGCCGAAACATTAGGGCACAAGAAAACTTATTTTTGTCACCTAAAATTCATACATGAAGACATACAACATATCATAATTTCATAAGGAGTGTTTTCATGCAACCCTAGCCCTAAAACCCTAGTTGGCCGAAACTTGTAGGGGCACAAAACTTTTATTTTTGTCACATAACATTTATACATGAAGACATACAACATATCATAATTTCATAAGGAGTGTTTTCATGCAACCTTAGCCCTAAAACCCTAGTTGGCCGAAACTTGTAGGGTATAAAGCATCACCTTTCTTTCATATATCATGTCCTACAAGAGCAAATATACTACAGGTGAGGGAATCTTACCACTTATAATTGGTTACCCCTTAATAAGAGAGGACCTTGATTGGAGAGGAGACTAAAATAATCTTGCCCTAGAACCCTTCTTGGTGCTCTTGACCCTTAGATGAAGGTTAGCCCCTTAGATGAACCCTTCTCTTTGCTTAACTCACTAGGGTGGAACCCTAGTTTGCTTTGGCCGAAACTCAAGGAAGGAGCCCTAGGGTTTCGGTGGAAGGAGGAAGAAGGAAGAAGAAGTGGTCAAATGAAACCTTCCCTCTTATTTATAAAGGGAGGAAGAGAAGTGTCTCTTCTCTTTTCATGTCTCTTCATTTACCCTCCTCACACTCATCTAACATTTCTCCTCTTTCTCCAATAGTAAGCTACTGCTGAGCACTTGGTCATCACATGCATGGTAAGAGTTAACTCTCACCAAGAGGTTTAAGGTTCAATTCTCACCTCTCCACTTTTATTCTTTTATCATCATTTTTCCAGGATTCCATATATATAATCTACTAGACATGAAATTAAATTCTATACAAAAAATTTTTTGGAGAAAAATTTTTGGGGTGTTACAACTCCCAACTCCTGCAGAACAATTAAAGCACCGGAGAGGATTCATACAAGGATCACAATAACTTTAGAATTACAATGAAATCACGTCATTCCAAACATCAACATATACTCTTGTCGTAGAAACATACATAGAAAAAATTTATTGGGATAAAATTTACCCAACGAAGTTCTTTCCTTTTAAAATAACTACACAACACCAAGCGTTGCTACAACATTACAAAAAAAGAATGATGAATGGATGCTAAAGAAAATCAAGAAAACAATCCAACAATATCGGGAGAGCCTACAACAAATCAACCCACCTCAACTTGGCCCAGAAGATGCAAATTCATTAGATTTGGTGGCAAAAAAAAATCTGGAAAACATGATGGAAGAATAAGAACAAGGACACCACCTGTGACACAAAGTGAGCCCAAGGATGAGGTGTAAGTTAGGTTGTTTAAGTGAAGTGACTCATAGTTCAGGAATTGGAAGGGATGAACTGTAGATTCCATAATTTGTGTAAAATTTTAGATGTGCATTAGGTATGTATTTATGAATAGTATGTTTAGAACCATCAAATAAAGTACTTATTTGTGGACTATTAGTGTATTTAACTAGGTGTTGAGGGAGAAAGGAATTAAGGATACCTTCATCTACCATGGAGCTAGTGGTGCCTATTTCAATTAAAGCTTGTAGTTCTAATTTATGTCCTTATTGTAAGAGTGCATTGGATTCTTAATTCTGCTGCAAAACCACTATTACACATACTAGGGGTCTTGATAAAAATTCTATTTTGGTTATTTTGGTTGCTTACTGAGAGGAGGAATTGTGGGTTAATAAGATGAGGGTCTATGGGAGATGGTATTCTTAGAGAGGAGAGTTCTTCACATTCTTCATAAGCTTGATTTTGTTATTGTTATTGTAGGTTATGAAAGTTTTCTTCTAGCAAATTAAGTCTTATTTCAAGAACTGAAATTTTTGCTTCCGAGAAGACTATATGCAAACAGTTTGTTCTCATTCCAAACCTCACTTTATAGAAATTGATGAGCAAAGACTCTACACCTCCCCGAAGGAAGGGAAGAAAGACTAACTCTTATAACTGATAATTCTGCTAGACAACTTTTAACAAGAAAACAAAATTATATACATCTAGGATTAATCATATTCGGCGTTAGAGGATTAACAAGAAGTAAAACTGGGGGAAAAGTACTAATAGTACTATATGATTCTAGATTTTAAGATAAAGAAAAAGTTATAATCGAGCTAATGGAAATAGACATGAATGATAATATAGAAGTTACATACAAATGGCCAAATTTTAACAATACCATTAAAGATTTTGCAAAATATATCAAGATGGTAGTATAGGAGGATATGACAATTTCATAGGCAAAAATATTTGCTTAGAAATGATTGTTTTAGGAAAAACAATGAACAATATACACAATTCGTTTAAAATACAAATAGATGGTATCATAAAAGCACTTAGTTCAAGGGGAACAAAGTTTTTAAAATCAAGACAATATAGTTCAGAAGAGCTAGCCAATTTAGAATGGACAATAAGTCTAGAATATATAGAACCTTTGTTACAACCAACAGATTCAATTCTTTACAAGGACAAAAATGGAAATTTAAATATTAGGTTTTTAGGATACCAAAAAACTACGGAATTAGAAGAAGAGAATTTAGATACTCATGATAGACAACCAGGGAGCTTGAACCTAGTATACATAACAGAGCAAATAAGAATTCAAACCTCATTAGATGAACTCTGATCTCAACTAAAAACCATAGGATTACAACATCTAAAAAAAAACAATCTTTACAAAATGAACAACTAAATTTCATGAATATAGGTAATAATAAAGACTCGATACCGAAGGAATATTTGATGAATTGTGTATAAAGATATATAGATCAACTTGATAGACATTTAGAAAATAACAACTTGGAAAATTTTATGAATCCTACTGAGTTCACAAGACTTAGCCACAACAAAAATCTAATGAATACAATAGAATTGATCGAGACAAACAGATCTAGTTAATCATACCAAATCACTTATCCAGAAAGTCATATGAGAATTATATACTATAGCCAAGGACATCCCCAAGAACACAAATAGATCCCTATACCAATTATAGGAGAAAATATTAACAAAGACCTTAAGAGCCTATCTACTGGGAAAATAATAAAACATAAACCACAAATTTATTCTTATTAGTTGTTTTTTATTTGGTATTTTATATTCATCTTCATGACAATTATCATTTAATCTCTTATAATTAAAGATCATTCTAGACTGTCTCCATTTTTGTTCGGAGCTTTTATTTACTATGAAGGCAGGACTCCTATGCTTGGAAGTAAATCTCCGTATTAAGTTTAGATCAAATAGTTGTTTGATATGTATTATGCACTTTTTCTATTTCCTAGTTTGTGTATTTAAAGTCTTGAGCCTTAATTGTAATATTTGGATTTATAATATCTAACTTATAGTATGTTTTATCTAAGTTTCAGTATTTTGTAGGATTTTCTCCTATAATTTCTAGTTTTCCCATTCTAGATATTAGAAGATTTAGATGTTCTTGTGTTTTTAGGAAATTTAGAAAGTCTTATATTCATTTAGAAGTTTTGGGTCTCTGTAAGTTATAAAAGATAAGTTTGTGGTATATGTTTTATTATTTTCCTAGTAGATAGGTTCTTAAGGTCTTTATTAATATTTTTCAACGTTTGGTGTCAATCTTTAGATTGAGATAGATTTGTTCTTGCTATAGTTTTCTCTATATTAAGAATTTTTGTTTCAAGTAGGGTAATTTAGTGATGTAAAGAAGTTAAAAAGACAATTATTGTATTGTATTGTTGTGTTGTTATCTGATCTCCTTTTCCTGTCAGGTCTACTTTATAATATCCATTTTTTTTTGTTTTTAAGAATTGTAAGGTAAAATATAAAGCTTCTTCATCATAGTTGTTTTCTATCTAATTCTATTCATGACAGAAAAACTATTAATTACCCTCTTTCTATATAGGTCATTCGCCAATGGTAAATTACAAATAAATCCTCGCATTATATTTATTTACAATTTAGTCCATAACAATTTGACTTTACAATTTAGTAAAAAAGTTTGTATTTTATTTTGAATTCCCCTTAAATTTACATTTTTCTTTTTAAAAGGAGAGTAAGATTAGACAACTTATTTAGATTTTCAGAATTTTAATCTTTATCTTTCCTCATCATCTGGAATGGATGTCAAGAACTATCGACTCAAGGGCAAAAATAGCTATCTATTCACAGTAAAGACTAATATTTTTATATCCATTTTAAAATTGCAAAATCTCTCAATTTAACCATAATTTTTTTTTTTTCAAAAGAAGTCAACTTGATCCTGCTAAATTATCAAAACTCTCAAAATCTTTTGAAATCAAGGTATGAAAACAAATTTAATAACTTAAAATCAATTTTCTGAATGATTTGATGGCTTGCAAAATTTTGATTTCTTCAATCGAATCCAAATTAAATTTCTCAACGTCAAATCTCTCTTTATGTTAAAAATCTAGTTGTTAATGATTAAAAATCAACACTGATAAGACCTATCAAATGCGACCAACTTCAAAATGGATGTGCCTTTGCCAACTCGGAGTGGCTACTTGGTGCCAAAATCATGCATTTCAATCAAACTAATTTCTCAAGGTGAAAATCCTAAATTTCTAATTCCCAAATAATATATCAAACTAAATATTTGTGTAGATAGATATACATTTTAAGGGATTGAGAAGGTCATATTATCATATAAATTATTTAGCCCTTCAAAGGTAAAATTTTGAAAAATTAAAGATGTCACACCCCCAAGACTTTTTTTTTTTTTTTTTTTGAGTAGTGTCTCCCTTGTATCACTAGGAAGATTAAAACCTTTCCAAACTAAAACCTCTCATTCCTTTTGAAATTTAGTATAACAAACTAATTTATATGCTCTTATTTTATGTGTTGAGGTATTTGTTTTGCAAAAATGCTTTAAATGGTTCTACATTACTCACATGACCAAAGTGAAAATAGAGATGAGTATTAGGGACTTAAATGCTTGGAAATGTGTTGTTCTTGTTAAAAATACTTTTATGACTCTTCAGTTTTTTTTTGTTAATCCAGATACCACTAAGAATAAATCTTAAAAACATGGATGATTTTGACAATGATCCAACATCACTAGTAGTTCGAGCACCACAAACCACAAATATGTAATTTATATTGCGTGAGTCCCAAACTCTATTTGCTTGGAAAACTATCTCACCTCTTACCACTGTACCATGCTAGGGACTCTGGCCCTTCATTGCATATAAGATAGAAGGAAACATAAATACTTGTTCAAAAGTGTCCAAGGAGAAGAAATATAGTCTCTCATTTTATGAAAAGTATAGGGATGTCAAAATATTTCTTGACCCTCCACTACTTATATGGGGAAAAAGATAAAAGCAAATATGATATTTTAAGAAACCAAGGACAAGCAAAAAATATGCATCTATTTTATAACTTAAACAAAGTGATGGGTTCTCAAGGAATGTTTACCCTTGGACGATCTTACAATGCTCATATGATGTTAGTGAAAGTGGATTTGAATTCCTATGGCCAAGAACATGGCTTCCTATGATCATGCTTTATAAGTAGGATCGAATATGGTTCTACAAGAGAAGGATGAATTAACAATGATGAAAACTCTTTGCTAAGTCATGCACTTAAATAAAAAGGGCATCCTCTCAAGAAGATATAAATATAGATCAACAAAATCCTCTCCGCCTACATGGATAGAAATCTAACTTAGAAAAGAAGAATATTAGCTGAGAGATTCAACCATAAGGATGAAACCTTGCCAAGCTTCTAAAGCCTTTTGTTATATCTTTTGACACTTGAGTATGACGGAGGAATGCTAGAAAAGTTTTCTTGCAATTTTTTTTCCCTAAAGATCAAATGGAATCTCTAAAATTTTCTAGACCCAATGTTGGTTGCCAAAAAAACCAGTTTGATCAATCCAAATTTGGTCTAAGAGTGGGGTAAACTTTGTTTTAGTTTATTCGATATTCAATTCGCTAAGGTGTTGGTGTAATTATACCCGAAGGTTGAGTGGACCTATTTTGTGATACTAGAGAATGTAGAGAATGAAATATTAAAGAGATTATTCCATAATAATATCACACGGAAGGCAAAGTTTAAATTATATTATGATTACTAATATAGTTTGTCAAATGTACAAGTGCAACAAAGTAATTTTCAATGGACGAGATCCAAATGAATCAAAATTGAATAAACAAACCGAAGAGGTAGGTCGAGCATTGAATACTTGACAAATACAAGTCCAAAAAGGGCAATAGTAATTGGATGCTTTAAACGCTTGACAAATGAGAAAGACTTGGAGGCAAAGCCTCTTGGTCCAAAAAACTCAAAAACAAGGCTTCTTGACACATGAAGTTGAGAGTCTCTTGATAGGTAACTCCGGGGGTGTCTTGAGAGTCGTGTGAATTTATAATTTAGCTTGAGTGAGAATGATAGCCTCATTGTTATCTTTTGAGCTCCTTTTATACCTCTTTTACTAGCTCTCCAAATGACCATGGATAAGCTCCAATAGTTATTCTGCATTAATTTAAATCGACTCACTTTAAGCTTCTGGTCAACTAAAACTTGGATCTCAAAATCAATATATGCCAATTGACTCCTTGGCAGTCTAGTCAACTAGAATACATTCTAGTTGACTTAATGTAACATCAACCAATTCCTCTAGATAAGATTTTATTTGAATGGTCGTCTTCTTTAAATTTGAGCCATAACTTTGTCAAATGACCAATCCATCAAAAGCCTAACAGTCAATTGCCTAGTCAACTTAGCTCCATCAAAAATCAAACAAAAATATTTTGTTTGCAGCAAATCAAGTCTTTAGTCAACTTAAATCATCAACCGACTGAAGTCAACTTCCAGTTGACTGAAACCTCAACTACAACCAGGAAGCACATTGTTTCTCGATCAAATCTTATGCCCAAGTAAGAATCTATCTGAACTTGAAAGCACAAGTTACTCGACTTTCACAACGCATTTAAGAGTTCCCATGTGCAGTTTGACTTCATCACAAAGGTCATCTTTTGCTAGCCTACTTGTCCCTCGAATGCATTGAGCTCAAAACTTGCTCCTCACGCTATCCTTCATGCTTCACCTATGTAATTCGCCTCCTCCTTGCTGTCATCAACTTGCAACTTCAATGCTCCTCATTTGTGGTTCCTTGGATGTCTCATTCCATTGTTCTCTGATCTCCAACATACCTCAAGCAAATCAAGCCAAACAACCTTTGTGTGCATCCAATCTAAAGAAGGAAAAGATGTACTAAGAGTCTTCAAGGACCCATACAAAATTTTAAAAGAAGAACAGGAGAAACTAAAGAATTAATGACATCGACAAGAACTATCACGGAGCAACCGTCAACATTATCAGTACTCCTCTTTGAAGATCAAATAAGAGAGTACCGTCGTAACCAAAGAAGACTCCACAATACTCAGCAAGCAATTAGAAGACTTGGAAGAAGGTTGACTGATGGATCTGCCCCAACTCATACCACCTTGGAGCACCCATATGGGGTGTGTCCTCAGAATCGAGGAATGGGAATGAATGAGAGGCCAAATAATGTAGTCTAAGAAATCATCTTCCGACTCAGTAACTTTCTCTTGGATGACTATGGACTGGAGTACAAAGACCCTGAGCTTGTATCTCCTGCATAGTTCCTTGAGGTTCCTAGCTGAGATGAAGGTGTTTCACCATTATTGCATATGGAAACTGCAATTGTATACTTGTGTTGGCTCTCAAAACATTCGACGGGTGTAACTTGTACATAACTCAACACACACATTAGAGAAACTTGGGTGATCCTAATTTAAATATTTTGTCAAACACATAAAAAAAAAAAAAACAAACAAACACAACCACTAGAGTATAATTGCACTAACAATTGGTGAAGAAAACTCTTATAATGTAATCTATACAATGAAGGTTAGAGAAACTTATAACCCAGCCACTTAAGTCGATTGCTCCACTACGATCGATTGTACCACTATACCTCTTAGGTTATTTGGCCTCCATTACAATTTTGTCATATTAACGACTCCTTTAGACTTTCGTATTGTAGCATCACTTGACAAGAATTCACCATTAATCAATCGCCTAGTCGACTTTGTTAGATCAGTGATGCGACTAGAGGGGATGAATATGTCCTCATTATTTTTCTTGTTAGATTGCGCTCGTCTCTATAATTTATTGGTACACAGTAGAAACAAATAGAATAACAAATCAAAATATAAACACAAAATAAATCAACATTTATATTATTCGAAATCTTGGTTCCTATTTCATGACCTATGATGTGTTGGTAGATCACTCTCAAAATTTCAACATCTATTCTTCTTTTGGAATACCTTTTGAAAGTTGAAAAAATTCTTAGAGAATCATGATTTTATAGCAATATATAGAAGAATACAAAGATACAAGCAAATGATAAAAACAATTATTACACCACGAAAATCTTTCTTTGCTTGCTTTATATCATTGTAGGTTGCTCACAAAGATCGTGGAATGTAGCAGTACTCTCCGAAGAGTTGATCGTCAACAATGTTGTGTTCCAGACGAAACCCTAAAAGCTTATTTATAAGTCGATTGATATCCAACATTAATTCTATATTTGACCAACTATCAGTTATCACTATATGTAAAAGGTTGGAATCGTCAACCTAGCATACCCCACTGACCTGTCTCACGACCATTGTGAAGGAGGTAAATTACAGAGGACCCTATGGGCCTTGATGTGGTAGCCAAGACACGTGAGGGTCATATGAATCCAGAAAAGAATTTTAGACCTCCTTCGGAATCGACCCATACCACTTCTGCAAGCACCGCCGTATCTTAGCCACCACGCTATCCTCATAGGACAACTATCAGTTATCACTATCAACCAATTGACTAGTGTGAGAGATTCAATCAAAATCTAAATATTGTAGCTAGACTTATTATCGTGACATCGTATAGTTTGTTTCTTGTTCTGGAATCAATTGATTGTTTCATAATTCCAATCAATTGGTCAACAAAAATATTCCTTTTGCTTATACTTCCATTTACACAAGTGGACTACACATTCGATTGATCCCTTCTATTCATTAGCATTTCAAGCTAATTGACTGAGTAGTTAATTCTTCCATTAGTCAAATGCTTCATACCATAAATTCCTAAATGATCTTTTGTGGTTTTGGATTCTTTAGTTTATTAGATTATTATTGATGCAAGCCTCAAGTATTTATATCTTTTGATGTTTGGATAATCATTTGTAGTTAGACATTAATTGTAATTTAATTGAGATTGTGTTAAGTCACGGGAAAATCCAAATATGAAAACTTGGTGAAGGAAAATCCAAGTATGATCTTGGCAAGAAAAGTCCAAGGAAAGATCTTGGTAGCATAAGTCCAAGCATGTAGTCTTGGCGGCGTAAAGTCCAAACGGACCTTGGCAAAGGAAGACCAAAGACAAGTCTTGGCAGTGTAAGTCCAAGCATGTAGTCTTGGCGGCGTAAAGTCCAAGTGGTCCTTTGGCAAAAGAGAAATCCAAGACATGACAAAATCGAGGGAAGCTCTTGGAAGCAAGCGCAAGGATGAAAAAGTCGCGGACTCGGAGGGATCCTGGAGGCGCAAGACTGAAGGAAGAGCTAAAAGGTTAAGTCTAGGTCTAGGGGGTTAATTCAAGTATGATTTATTCATACTTGAAGTGTATCGATCGGTGCTTCCCCGATCGCCACTCGATCAAGTCGGGTCAATTTGAATCGGGCCAATGATCGATTGCTAGGGTTTGGCAGTCGACTGATCCACCATCAGTCGATTGCTATAAGTGGATTTCGGCACAGAGAGTTTTCCAGTCGAGTGATTGCTTGGAGCACTCGACTGGTTACTCAATCAGTCGACTGATCAGTTTCCCATTGGGTCGTGACGATCGCGAATCCGGCTTGTTAAAAGTCGTTGGATTGCTTCGGCTACAACAACAGTCGACTGATGGAAACCATCAGTCGACTGATTGAGGCTCAATGGGAAAATCAACATCTTCTCTATAAAAAGAGGTCATGGAGTGTTTGAGGAGGCTAGTGCTTATATTCCAAACTTACTCTCAAGCTCCCCACATTTTTCTTAAGCTTTCTAAGTGTTTTTAATCCTCCTCTTTTCCAATCTTCATCTTCATCATTTGTAAGAAGAGGAGTGTCTTATGAAAGAAAGCTTTCTTAGTGGAGACTCATTTGGATTGATTCACCTTAAGGATCACCGTGGAGTAGGAGCTTAATCTCTGAACCACATAAAAATCCTCCTTGTTAGCGATTGTGCTTTTAGCTTCTTAATTTCGTTTAGTATTTGTTTTTCTTCCGCTAACCTTTCTTGTAGAAACAAAAAAAGGTTATTCATCTCCCTCTAGCCTTTCAAAGATCACTAACAAGTGGTATTAGAGCCCGGATCGCATCGGAAGATCTAACAATCAAACGGAGCATGATGACATTTCCAAAGGCATATAGCATGGCGAGGCCTCCATTCTTCGACGGCAACGACTTTGGATATTAGAAAGGTAGGATGAAATACTACCTTATGAACGATATTGAGAATTGGTTTAGTGTTGTAGATGGGTTCGAGAAGTCGGTCGATGAGTTTGGAGCACCACTATCGACCAAGGATTGGACAAGGAAAATGGAAAAGAAGGCATAAGCAAATGCAAAATCAACGACCACACTCCAATGTGGTCTATCAAAGGAGTAATTATCCAAAGTAGGAACCTTCGAATCCGCAAAGGAGCTTTGGGAGAAGCTCATCGAACTAAATGAATGGTCAAAGGAGACAAGAAGAGCAAAGAGGGACCTTTTGATAGCTCAACTCCAAAGTTTCAACATGAAGACCAACGAGACCGTGAGCCAAATGCACGATCGCTTCAAGGAGGTAGTCAACAGACTACATATAATAGGTGAGAAGGTCGAAAACTGAGACCTTGTAAGGTATGTTATACAAGCTTTCCCTAGAACAACTTTATGGGCATCAATGGTCAATGCGTATAAAGTCTCTAGGAACCTTTCTTTAGTTAAGATAGATGAACTATTTTGTGAATTTGAGTTGCATGAGCAAGCTAATACTTCTTCGAAAGAAAAAGGTATAACTCTTGTTATAGGGAAGAAGGACAAGAAGAAGAAGGAGAAGAAAGAAGTCTCTTCTTCATCCGAATCCGAGGAGGAGCCATTTAGTAGTGATGAAGAGCTATCGGCAAGTGAGGTGACTCACTATGTGAAGAAGTTTGATGGGAGGTCAAGGAAGCTCACCAAGAAGGATGTGAGGAGGATATTCCAATCCTCAAAAGGTAAATCCTCTAGTAGTTCAAGTTTAAACACTAACGTAATTTGTTATGGTTGTAACAAGAAATGACACATTAAGCCGAATTGTCCAGACCTAAAGAAGGAGGAGAAGGAAAAGAAAAAGAAGGAAAAGAAGGAGAAGAAGAAGAAGAAAGTCATGGTAGCCCAAACATGGGATACACAAAGTGTAGAAGATTCCTCCGACAACAAAGAACTTTGCCACATCACAAGAAATATGACACTTATAGCCCTAGAAAATAGCTCAAGTGAGGAGTCATCATCATCCTCAAGCGACGAATCGTCCTCTAGTGACGATGAGGTAACAGACTCCCTTAGGATAGAATTACTTTATAAAACCATTGTATGTCTTCAAAATGCTCTAAAATAAATCAAAATCTAGGATTAAGAATTTAAAAGTAGAAATTAAATCAATTAAGGATGTAGAAATTTCTTGTGATGATGCATGTTCACTTAGGAATGAAAATTATGAACTAAGAAAAGAAATAGGTGAACTAAGAGCATGCTTAGAAAAATTTACAAATGACTCCAAATACCTAGACATGATACTTAGGGATCAAAGGGCTATTTACAATAAGGCGGAATAGGTTATAGGCCTAAAGAGAAGGAAGTAACTTTTACCTCCCTTGTTAGTAGGAAATCAACCATTATGAGCAAGGTTAGAAAGACATGGGTTCCTAAGAGCTATGTAGTTAATGCTACCAGTCCTAAGATTTGGGTGTCTGAGACTTGTATTTTTCATGTTGTGTAGGTAAAAGAATCAAGCTTGTAGATTGTTGATAGTGGTTGCTCAAAACATATGACCGGTGATGAGAGCAAATTTTCCACAATCAACCACATTAGCAAGGGGACCGTGTCTTTTGGAAATAGTGAAAAACTTAAAATTCTAAGAAAAGACACAATTGAGGTATCCCCAAATCTTACTATTCATAAAGTATTGTTAGTTAAAAATATGAAGTTTAATTTGCTTAGTGTAAGTCAATTATGTGATGTCAATTTTGATGTTCAATTTACCTCTTCTAAATGCTTTATAAGACATAAGACATTAAATAATTGCATGTTAGTAGGATATAAGAAATCAAATATTTATTATGTTGATTTATCCTATGCTTCTAACATTTCCCCTAAATGTCTTATGGCAAAAAAAAAAAAAATTGGTTATGACATAGGAGGCTTGGGCACATCAATATGAAAAATATTGTCAAGATAGCCAAGATGAAGCTAGTCCAGGGTTTGCCAAAAGTCAAGTATCTCAAGGACAAGATGTGTGATGCATGTCAAGAAGGAAAACAATCAAAGTCATCACACAAGGGTAAAACCTTAATTAATACATCTTTACCTTTAGAACTTTTGCATTTAGATTTATTTGATTGCCATAGTACTCCTTTAAATAGTAGTAAATATTGCTTAGTTATAGTTGATGATTTTTCTAGATTTACATGGATATATTTTATGAAACATAAGGATGAAATCTTAGAAATAATCATAGGTTTTAGTAAAAGAGTAGAAAATGAAAGAAGCCTCAAAATCAACCGGATCCGTAGTAATCATGGTGGAGAATTTGAGAATTCTAATTTCTCCAGATTTTGCTTAGAACAAGGGTACAAACATGAATTCTCGTCTTAGAACACCCCAACAAAATGGGGTGGTGGAAAGGAGAAATCGTGTCCTATAAGAGACGACTAGGACTATGCTTAATGCATATTTACTTCCTAGCTACTTGTGGACGGAAGCGGTTAATACCGTTTGCTATATCCAAAATAGAGTTTTCATACATAGGTTTTAGGAAAAACACCCTTTGAATTATAGAATGACACAATTCCTACAATTCACTATTTTAAGGTCTTTGAATGCAAAGTCTACATCTTAAACACCAAAGACAATTTAGGTAAATTTGAATCCAAAGTGGATGAGAGAATCCTAGTTTGATACTCACCCACTAGTAGAGGGTATAGAGTTTATAACAAGAGAACTCAAAAGGTTGAGGAATCCTTAAATGTTAAATTTAATGAAACATCTACCACTTACCCTAGGAAATCCCCCATTGATGATGATATTAATGACAAAAATCAAGAGATTATCCAAAAATTTCAAGACTTGACCTTAGGGGATAATTATCAAGGGGGAGGATTAGTGAGTAATAATCAAGGGGAGCAAGAGGAGATTCCGATGATGAAAGGAGAATTGAGGATAATCAAGATCAAAATCAATTTAATACACCTTCTAGAACATTAAGAATTAATCAAAATCATCCTCTTGACCAAGTTGTAGGAGAATTATTTCAAGGTCTTAGAACTAGGTCCTTCCATAGAGCTCCCTCTAGTCAAATAGCTCTTATCTCCCAAATTGAGCCTAAAACAATCAATGATGCATTACTTGATCTGGATTAGATTTTAGCAATGCAAGATGAATTGACTCAATTTGAAAGGAGTCGAGTATGAGAGCTAGTTCTTAGACCCAATGATAGCACCATCATTACTACAAGATGGGTATTTAGGAATAAATTAGATGATCAAGAAAATATAACTAGGAATAAGACAAGGTTAGTTGCAAGAGACTTCAATCAAGTTAAAGGATTTAATTATTATGAAACTTATGCCCCTGTTGCTAGGTTAGAGTCCATTAGAATCCTGTTAGGATATGTCTCTTACATGGGCTTTAAAATCCACCAAATGGATGTAAAGTTGGCATTCCTAAATGGGTTCATTAAGGAAGAGATATATGTAGAACAACCTCCCGGGTTTGAGAATATAGATTATCCAAACCATGTATACAAGCTTAGAAAAGTCTTATACGGGTTAAAACAACCTCCCCGGGCTTGGTATGAAAGATTGTCATCTTTCTTAGTTTCTAAGGGGTTTAGAAGAGGTCAAGTAGATCAAACTCTCTTCATAAAATCAAAATCAAATGATATCTTTGTAGCCCAAGTATATATAGATGACATTATTTTTGGGTCAACAAATGATGAACTCCTTCAAGATTTTATCAAAAATATGGAGAATGAGTTTGAAATGAGTTTAGTTGGAAAATTAAATTTTTTCCTAGGGTTACAAGTCAAACAAACAAATGAAGGAATTTATGTATACCAAACCAAATATGGCAAAGAAATGATCAAGAAATTTGGTTTGGAAAATGCTAAGGTAGTTTCAACTTCTATGACAATCAACACAAAAATAGATAATGATCAAGAAGGTAAAATAATTGACCCAAAACTTTATAAAAGCATGATTGGTAGTCTTCTATACCTAACCGCTAGTAGACCCGATATCTTATTTGTGGTAGGTATGTGTGCAAGATACCAATCTTGTGCCAAAGAGTCTCATTTAGTAGTCGTTAAGAGAATTTTAAGATATATCAAAGGCACACTAAATATAGGATTTTAGTACACTAAGATAAAATCTTTTGATTTAGTTGGGTACACCGATTCCGACTATGCATATTGCAAGTTGGATAGGAGGAGTACTAGTGGTGGATGTCAATTTCTTAGATCCTCCCTAGTTAGTTGGAGTAGTAGAAAGCAACCTTGTGTTGCTTTGTCCACCATCGAAGCCGAATATGTGGCTATGGGTGATTGTGTGACTCAATTACTTTGGATGAGAAACACTCTAGAGGACTATGAGTTACACTACTCCAATGTCAAGGTTTATTATGATAATATGAGTACCATAAATTTGACCAAAAATCCAGTACATCACTCTAGGACTAAGCACATTGAAGTGAAGCATCACTTTATTAGAGATCATGTGGCTAAAGGGGACATTGAACTCAATTACATAGAATCCAAGTCCAACCTAGCCGACATATTCACCAACGCTCTCCCCAAAGTGGAATATTCATCACTTAGGAGAGAACTTGGAATGTGCTTAGTAGAATAGAGGTCTACTAAGCATGATCCTATAGAAACCCTAGGATTTATATCTCTAAGCATATCACAAAAAACCTAAGAAACCATGATTTTTATATTGAGTCACTTAGACAATATGTGAGATGTTAGGAAGATACATTTGGTTCATCATGCTTATTATGATGCATTACTATGAACCAAAATGTCATCTAGAGACATTAATCCTTCATTAGATCAATTATTGGGAAGACTTATGTACAATTGATGTGCCTACAGTTCTAAAAACATGATTAGAAATGTCAAACAAAATATATTTTAAACTATGTTTATTGTATTTTGAAAAATAGTTTTCACTTGACAAGCAAAAGTGGCACAAAATATTGAAATTTCATTAAGGCTTTTGCTAGTTTTCAAAATTGTATCATTTTCGAAATCTGGAAAACATATATTTTTCAAATTATTTTTCCATGATAGAAAATGGTTTCAGAAATATGTTCACAAAATTTCGTGATTTTTCGATGTTTCTTAAATTTTTGGCGCATTTCTGAAGTTGGGATGAAAAGGCTGAAATTGACGTTTCAGGTTGGGCAGTCGACTGCCACACTGGATTTCTGCAGTTTCAGTCCTGTTTTATCATCTCAAGTGTAATTCTAAATGTCCTAACCCTATGGTATAATAATCCAAGTTAATAAGAGGAAATAAGACTATTGATGCATTGATTTAGGGGGAGTTCTATGATACGTTAAACTTTTATTCCCTAAGTCTATATCATGTTTATTGTTGGTGCAAAGTTAAGACATATTTTCATATTATGTTTTGCTCAACATGTTGGTTACACATCATGAAACATGTCTTAGATTAAGGGGGAGCTTTATTTCTATCTTATACCTTAGTTCAAGACATACCTAAACTTTCCTCATGCATAACTTAATTTCTTTTATACCTTCTCTTTTTGATGTATGTCAAAGGGGGAGAAGGAAAATTTAAGTTAGTTAGAATTCATATTGATATATGATGTTTAATTCTGAGCATATTTCAAGACCTAACTTAAATGATTATCAAACATCAAAAAGGAGGAGATTGTTGGTGCAACAATGCCCCAAGTATTTATATCTTTTGATGTTTGGATAATCATTTGTAGTTAGACATTAATTGTGATTTAATTGAGATTGTGTTAAGTGATAGGAAAATCCAAATATGAAGACTTGGTGAAGGAAAGTCCAAATATGGTCTTGGCAAGAGAAGTCCAAGGAAAGGTCTTGACAGCGTAAGTCCAAACAAGTAGTCTTGGCGGCGTAAAGTCCAAGCGGTCCTTTGGCAAAAGAGAAACTCAAGACATGACGAAACCGAGAGAAGTTCTTGGAAGCAAGCGCAAGGATGAAGGAGTCGCGGACTCGGAGGGATCCTGGAGGCGCAAGGTTGAAGGAAGAGCTAGAATGTTAAGTCTAGGTCTAGGGGGTTAATTCAAGTATGATTTATTCATACTTGAAGTATATCAGTCGACTGATGCTTTGTCCTAGTCGACTGCTCAGTCACTCGACTGAAGTTGGCTGAATTCTATGGCTAACAGTCGACTGCTAGGGTTTGACAGTCAACTGATCCACCATCAATCAACTGCTATACCCCAGCAGTCGACTACTATAAGTGGATTTCGGCACAGAGAGTTTTCCAGTCGAGTGATCGCTTGGAGCACTCGACTGGTTACTCAATCAGTCGATTGATGATATGATCAGTCGACTGATCAACTTCCCGTTGGGTCGCGACGATCGCGAATCCGGCTTGTAAAAAGTCGTTGGATTGCTTTGGCTATAACAGCAGTCGACTGATGGAGACCATCAGTCGACTGATTGAGGCTTAATGGGAAAATCAACCTCTTCTCTATAAAAAGATGTCATGGGATGCTTGTCCAAACTTACTCTCAAACTCCTCATGTTTTTCTTAAGTTTTCTAAGTGTTTTTAATCCTCCTCTTCTCCAATCTTCATCTTCATCATTTGTAAGAAGAGGAGTGTCTTGTGTAAAGAAAGCTTTCTTAGTGGAGACTTATTTGGATTGATCCACTTTAAGGATTGCCGTGGAATAGGAGCTTAATCTCCGAACCACGTAAAAATCCTCATTGTTAGCGATTGTGCTTTTAGCTTCTTAATTTTGTTTAGTATTTGTTTTGCTTCCGCTAACATTTCTTGTAGAAACAAAAAGAGGTTATTCACCCCTCCCCCCTCTAGCCTTCCAAAGATCACTAAAAATTATTCCATCAATCGACTACATTATCATTCAACTCCCAATCTATATCAATCAATTGTTATAACTCTAGAATCTAGCCAAATCACAACTTCGTGATTTTGGGTTCATTAGTTAACGACTTCATTTCACCAGTTGACTAACACTCGAATTTCAACCACAAGGTTGAATTCATATCATGCCAAGAAATCTTATGCCTCTGGGACTTACTCGTGTGCCTAATATAAGTCGACCTTGACTTATTAGACTTCATTTTTGCATAATATCCAATTGACCTCCACATATCATAACTTTCTATGCCTAGAGGAGCAGCTGGAGGGGGTCGTTAATATGGCGGTTCTATTTTTTTCTCTATGCCTAGAGACTCTTCATCTTTGGAATTTCATCCATTGCTCAATATCCTACTAGAATTTCTACTTGCCCAATCTCATGTTACCCTTGACCTACCAAAACTTCTAATTTACTCCTTGGGAGTTCAATATTTCTTAGCATACAGTTACTCTTGACCTACCGAGATTTTAACATTGCCAAGCATCTAGTCCTCTATGACCTACATATACTTCATCACTACTAAGCTTCAAGTGTCCCCACGGGAATGGCGTGTTGGTTAGGGCAGGGAAGCACTTGCGAAATAAGCATAGGTCGATTCCGGAGGAGGGTCTAAAACCCCTCTCTGGGTTCAGATGACCCTCCTCTGTCCTGACCAATCGCGTCAAGACAAAAAGCCTACGATTTACCTCTCTTACAATGACTGTGGGATAGACTGATGGGGCAACAAGGTTGGCAGTTCCAATCTTTTACGAAACTACTAAGCTTCAAGTCCTTCAGAACTTGCTTGAGCTTCCACCACTTGTCTAACATCTAGTCCACTTTAACATATTAAAACTCTCATCATTGCCAAGCCTTATTTGATTTCACCTTTGTCGAGTGTGTAGTCTATTTTAGTCCACTTGGTCTTTTTCAACTTTTTATTGGACTATCTATGTCTGCCAACACCTATTGGACTTCAAGCAATATCAAATGCCAAATCAACTTCGACCCATATTGTAAAATACCGAAAAAAATAATAATAATAATAAATATCCTTGTTAATTAAGAAATTTTCTTATGGAATTTTTCAGAATTTTTTAAAAAAATTTCTGGATTTAAACGGAAGTGTTAAGGACATTTCATGGGGATAAAGCGGATAGGCTTTTGTAAAGTCTGTTTAGACTATCTATTAGGAATTAATAGGTTTAATAAAACCATTTAATTTCTCCCCCGATTCCTTTCGTTTTCCCTCTTCCTCGATCGATCGATCCTCTTCTTCCCTTCTTCCCGATCCGATTCGCTTCTCATCGCAATCTCCTTATTCCTCCTTTTCTTCGCCGATTGAGTGTTGTCGCCGTCGCTTCTTCCCACTCGTCGAGGTTGGTCTTCACAGTGAGCAGGTAGCATCGGTCGAGCGCTGCCAGTGGCCGGTGTCCGTGGGTCGCCGATCCGTCTCCGCGCCGCTCATTGCTGCCCGATTCCTTTCTCTTCCAGCCGCCGAACTTCCTCTTCTCATGAGTGCACGCTACCGCCGCGAGAGATCGGCTGCCGCCACCCTAGGCCCTCCTCTTTGCCGCCGCAGTTTGAGCGCTCTTCTTCCTTGTTCCGGTGCGCGATCTTCATCCCTCCATCGGCGGTTTGCGAGCTCCAACTGGTGACTTTCTTTCTCTACAGCGTTGTTCTGATCAGCGATCTTCCGACGCGAACAATCCTTCGTGATCCTAGCACGGTGGTGATGTTTTCTACCTTTGTGTCGTTCCCACAACACACCCCCTCTCGATTTTCTCCTATTTTCTTTGTTGCTCTCCATTGTTTCCTATACAGGGATGTCAATCCAAAGTGAGTTTTTTGTAGTGATCTCTTGGTCTGCTGTTACGAGTTGGGGGTCAACGAATCTGATCTTCTCGGTGGTGTTACTGATCGAGAGTGTGGTCATCTTCCAAGATTATCGTGAGTTTAGAGGTAGGAGCTGTTGATTTCTGTCTTCTCCATGTTGTGTCCTGTTTTTTGCTTCTTTGGGTGAATCTGTGATTTATTGAATAAGGGAGACAGTAATAGATGGGGCAAATTCTGCATCAAAGAAAATCAAGGGGAGCTTGACCTTACGGTGGCTAACAACTTTGTCGTCATTTGCTGTGTTAATCACCTACACAGAATGCTTCAAGGCTTGATGCTAGCCACTCAGTTTTTGGTTACCCTTCAACCTTCAGGTAATCGATGTGTCTTATCTTTGTTACTTGGATTTTAATTTCAAAAGGTTGTAGATTGGGTAATGATCTTGTGATAGTTGTGGTACCTTGTGATTGTCAAGGTTGGAATTGATCTTGCCTTAATTTGGTTGTTTGATACAGAGTAGATATGGATTGGGGCAAGAAGTTGTACGGGTAAAATTAATCAAAGTGAGTTGTGATTTAAGTGTTATGGATGAGAATGTTCGATCTATAGCTAGATTATTAATTTGCTAATTGGTCTAATGGTTGATAGGGATTAATGTGGAGGATTGATTAGGTTAATTGGATAACTAGATCAATCTAGTTAATCGGGATACGAAGTCGATGTAAGATTCGATTCGATTATTTCTTGTATGCTTGCACTTAATCATAATGTTTGATACATACAGGACGTGGATACGAGACAGATCCTTGGATGTGAAGGCAAATTATATTTCTAGATACTCTACATCAACAGGTGGGTAATTTCCTACCCTGGTCAGGTAGATGTAATTGCATTCAGATTTAGACATATATATGAGCATGTTATATGTTCATATTATCTTGACCATGCTCTTATTATCCTTATGCTTGATACTTGTCGTTGGCTATATATGCTAAAATGTTGATATCACATTTTTCCTTTATCATGATTTAGGAGTTACAGATGTGATGTAAGTAGATCTATAAATATTTAGTAGGGTGTAGATGTTGGAGTACAGATGATAACCTGATTTGTAAATTGGGTAAAAGTTTATCCGTGGGTAGGTAATGCCCTAAATGTAGAATTTATTCCAATACTCGTATGTTGCATACTTATTACCAACCATGTGTTGTGTAATAGTTAAGTGAAGGGTGATTAGTGTGTCGCTATGGACCAGTGGTCCCAGCTTGATATAATTAGTTGAGTACGACTCTCTACAGGATAGAGAGTGCGTCGATCAGTTGAGTACGGCTCTCTACAGGATAGAGAGTTCGTTGATCAGTTGAGTACGACTCTCTACAGGATAGAGAGTGTATTGATCAGATGGGTACGACTCTCTGTTGAACAGAGAGTCTGTGGTAGATGTCTGTACGTGTGACAGTACATTCATGTTATTTGCATGCATTCTGACGACATATTCTCCCTTGGAGTTGAGAGAGTCGTCAGTCATCCTGCCTCCAAGGTTACTCCCTGAGGAGTAACTGGTGTGAGGGCAGAGCATTTCTTGTGCCGCATTCTACCACTATAGACGGTGGTAGTTGGAGTTGCGTGCAGTTGTCCTGGGTGCGTGACACTCGACCACTCATAGGTAGTGTTAGTCGAAGTGGCCAGCAGCAGGGACCCCCGTTGTATAGCGAGCTCTTTACGCTCATATGCTACTTGATCATATTGCCCACTCGGCCACTCTAGAGCAGTAGTTGGTGTTGAGTTGGGGCAGTTGTCATGTCGTGCCACCTAGGTCATACTGGGGTCGTGGTAGCGAGTAGGGGTGCGCAGGCATGACCATGCATGTTGTATTGTCGTATCTTATGGCACTTTGCATATTACCATATATATACATATATGTATGTGTGTGTGTATATATATATATATATATATATATATGGATGATTGTAATTAATATATATATAGATGCAGTCTATATATATATGCTTATTGTGATGTTGCATTTGATTGTACTATGCTTGTTGCAGTTGGTTGTACATCATCTTCATACATGCTACTCGCATTTGTTATACGGTTGTGTCGGATATTTGTATACTTGTTGGATAGACCATTAGATACTGTTGACCTGTATCATGAGTATATGGTGAGTTAGTATTACTTTTCCTGTTATATATTGGATATATGCTCAGGTTGGATCAGAGTAGCGTAGCAGACTTTCAGGTATGTCTGCATTATACGTTGTTTATTTGGTTAGACGGTATATGCATGTATTTATATACTGTGCTGGTATACCTGTTGTACCTCTAGGTTATGCTGTTGAATTGCATGTGATATTTGATATATACATGTTTTTCCTATTACCTGCTGAGTTATACTCACCACCACGGATCCTGGTTTTTTCTGTCGCCCATGTAACAGGTAGAAGTTTTCGTGACGGCTTGGAGCACCGCTGGCTGACATCTCATCTCACCTCCGAGACTCTTGTGGTCGTTTTGGGCTTTCCGTATGATGTGTTATGTATTTGGAGTTTTTTCGTGGTGTTATGTGTTGTGGACTTGTCATGTGATGTACACACTTGTGGATTCGGGTTTTGTCGATGTTTTCTTATGATGTGGTTAGTCATACCGGTATGCACTATGTAGTTTGTTATGTTGTTGTGGTTAGTTTTTGCTGTGGTTTATTTACATATATATATGTTGTTGTTGTTGTGGCCTACGGGTTTTGTATTAACACGATATGTTGTCACGTACAGGGAAGATGTCGTCCGTTTGCTTTTCGGCATGACATGCTCTCGGGGCGTGACACATATGAACTTCTTCCACTATCAAATATCCAATTAACATTCTTATTTAACACATCGTCTCTAATCTCAAACATACTACTTAAACATCAAAGCACTAAACCATAGTCAACACCTTAACTAGGGGCCAATTGCACCAACAAACTCAGTCACAAACATAAATTCACTAGTTGATCAATCTGAGTCAACTTCCTCATACAATCGCAAGCTCTGTGAGCTCTATGTGTGGCCTGCTAAGTTTCTGCAACAACTTAATCACACATATCAAATATAAATATAATACCTAAATTGAACCCTTTGCATAAGGATCAAAATCCAAGGTTGAACCCAATCACTAAGGCCCAATTGCTCTAGCAATATCCTCCTTTTAATGGTTAACAATCCATTTAAGTTAGGAAAACCAAGAAAAGAGTGATAGATACCTAAGATAAGGCTCCCCTACACTTAAGCTACCTCCCCTTTGGGAATTTTTTAAATTTTCATTAAATGAGAATAATATTTCTAACTTAAACCATGATTTGAAGTTTCTCCCTCGAATGCATCAAGCTCTCGGCTCACTTAACATGCCTTCACCTTCCCTTGAGTACGTAGTTCATCTCCTTGTGATTCAACAATGTTCCTTGTTCTACAGTCGGGCATCCATGCCATCTTTCTCCATACTCTTGCAATCCCTCATATGTCCATGCTATTCTTCTACAAACTCCAATGGATGACGATTAAATGGAACGCCGAGCCTCAGGCACGCCCGTGCGTGCGTCTCCTTCCCTTAAAAGGGAAGGAGTGCGTCCAAGGCGGGGTTCCCCGGAGAAAAGCAAAAGGAAAGGAAACATCCAGCGATTTGGTTTGTGGAAGCGAGAGGAATCTTCCGGCTGTGATCATTTCCTCCGACGCAAGTCCAAAATCCTCCAACCGGGTAAATTCAACCAAGAACAGGTATATATCGTTCAACATTGGTATCAGAGCATAGATAATTACCTGTTCAATTTGTTTCTACGCCGCAATCGAATCGAGAATGCGAATGCAGTATCTCTCGATTGCTCGATGGCGCGGCGCCGCCGATCCGGCCGCTTGAAGCGACGCGAGCCGACGCCTTCCGGCGCCAGCCGGAGGCGACGCGGCAGAGGCGCGAGACGACGACGTTAGCGTTGCCGACGCGGCGGCGACGCAACGGACGGCGCCGAGGCGGCGCCGAGGTCGCCGATGCCTCGCGACGCCGAGCGGCGCGTGCCGTGGCGCTGCGGCATGCGCGCCACCGGAGGCGGCGGCCATCGCGCGCGAGGCGGTTTGAGGCGCGCGCCACCACCTGCCGGAGGAGGCTGGCATCGGCCGAGGAGGCGACGGCGATCGGCCGTGCCGAATCGCAGCGCGACTGGAACTCGCGATTGGCGAGGCCATCGGCCAGAGGCGGCGGCCGGTGTGCCGAGGCGACGGCCCGGCGTGCCGGAGGTGGCGATCGCCGTGGCGCGAGGCAACGGCCACGCTGCTGACGCGCAGCGTACCGGGATTAGGGCGCGCGCACGGATAGAAAATTTTGCTATTAAATAAATAAAAAAAAAAGTTTTTTTTATTTTTATCCGCTTGCATGTGAGATATTAAATAAAAAATGAAAAAGTTTTTTTATCTGCTTGCATGATATAAAAAAAATAAAAATAAAATAAAATAAATTTTTTTATTTTATTAATCTGTTTCGTACCGATTAAATAATTGGGCCAAATTTGATGGGCTTAATTGGTAAAAATGAGCTTTAATTGGACCGAATTAATTGGGCAGAATTTAATTGGGCCAAATTAATTGGGCAGAATATATGGGCCGAATTAATTGGGCAGAATTAAATGAGACTTAATTTAGCCAGGCTAAATTGGGCCTAATTAAATGAGTCTTGAATCAAATTTTAATTGGACATAGGTTCAATTAGTTTGATTCTAACAAAAGACTAAGTGTCCAATTAAATGTACACAAGTGTTGTGTGTAAGGTTGACTTTGGTTGACTAAACTCATAACTATGGTTAGATGGATTGTTTTGGAACAATTAGAATCTGACCTAGATAACTTTAGGATAGAACTAGTATATGACTGTCTGTGGGTCAAAATTGATTGATCAATGGGTCAATTGATAATAGCCTAAAATTCAAGGAGTTTAATTCTTCTTGAAATATGTGTATTTGTTCTGTGCCTTGATTAAATTGGAATATAAGATTTATCTTGGTTTTATCGATTATGTCTTATTTCAATTTCTACAGTGGTGCGGATGTATACCACTATGACGTAGCGATGTGTTCTTGCGATCGGTATAGGGAGGCTATCGAAGATTTGGATTATGACCCTTACCATGGAGTCGCTGGACACATAGGGAAGTGGATGATCGTCCGAAGCTCGAGATCACGCAGGAGTTTCCAGATTAGACAACTACAGATTTGGGCGTTGATTCGCTCATTGCGATAATCTTCGATGCGCACGACAATTTTGGGGGTTACATGAAGGGCGATTTTCATATACCCGGTGTCTGGTGATTAACTATCTTGTTGTGAAGAGGATCCTGAAGAAGACCCAGTGGAGGATTTTGGTTCTCGATTTGTGGGGTCTTTAAAGGACTCTCAGAGACGATGTTGTGAGTGTCCCAAAGAGAGTATTGAAGTCGAGTCAATGGAGAGGACATGTCATGATTCTTGCAAGGCTAGGGCTTGTCCTAGTGGGGGAGCATCGCTATCTAGTCTATTAGGAGTTGTTTTAGTTTCTGAGTAGGAAGAATGTAATTTGTTACATTCTAAGTAGACTTTGTTATTTGTTAACATTGTACAGCATGTTTATTTTAATGATGTGTTCATTTAATGATTAGTTCATTTGATGCTGTTAATTCTACATGATGCATGATTACTGAGTATGCCCTTGATTAGTTCAAATGTATATATAATGATATGTTCATGTGTAATATCATGTTGTAATAATGATTAATATCATTAAGTGGGATGTATGTAATAAAATATATCAATCTAAGTCTGATTGGCACATACAAATGATGAGTGATACTTGATTGTCACTTGATTTTGTAAACCAAATCAGATTTATCTTGAGTTTATTTTTGAGATTACATACATAAAAGCATACACTGAGTAACTAAATAATGTGTTTATTTATGTTAGGTTATGGCAACTAAAAACATCATAGCTGAACTGAACAAAGGTGAAAAACTGAATGAGGATAACTATAAGATATGACACCTCAAGATTCAATATGTTCTTGAGGAACAAGAGGTTCTAGGGGCTGTTAATCAGGTTATGATAGAACCTGTTGAGAGTAATACAGCACAGTACAGACGTGACCTTGATACCTATAAGGTATGGAAAAGGAAAGATTCCACTGCTAAGGGCATATTGATAAGTTCAATGGTGGATGACCTAGTGTTAGAGTATGAGCCATATCCTTCGGCTCATGCTGTCTGGGTAGCCCTTAGAGAGAGATACAGTGGAATAAGTCTGAGCAAGCTTCGGCAGCTGACGATCAGGTTCGACAGCTATAAGAAGCGCCCGAATGCAACGATGGTTCAACATCTCAGGGAGATGTCGAATATGATCCGAGTCAAAACGGCCATGAGTTAACCAATGAACAACAGTTCAAAGCGGTTATTCGTTCTCTTCTCGATTCTTGGGAGACCATGAAGCGCGACTTTAACTCACAAAGGAGAGTATTAAGACTTTCGCCGATGTCTCTCACTGCATGTTGAAATGGAGGTCGAGAGAGTAGAATCATGAGGATTTGCCGCCTATTTGGGTCAGAGGCTCCTTGGATCATCTGGATCCAAGAAGAAATGGTACAAGAAGGGAAAGGGAAAGAATAAAACCGTTGCTGCTGCTGCTGGGAAGAATCAAATCAAGAAGAAGAAGACAGGGAAGAAACCTAAAAGCAAGTTATCTTGCTTTAATTGTGGCAAGAAGGGCCATTTTGCTCGGGAATGTACTGAGCCTAAGAAGGTAACTTCTAGTCTGTCTTCTGAGCATTTTGTTGCTAGTACTGTGTTGATGTCTGATTCTTATCCTTTGTGGATTATAAATTCGGGAGCAACCAACCATGTAGCTCGAGAGCGGGTTACATATGTATGTGGGTATCGTGGCAACCAGAGTAACAAATGGATTTATGTAGGAAACAATGCAAGAGTCGAAGTCAAAGGAGTCGGCACTTGTAAACTCAACCTTCGTGATAGAAGTACTTTGTTTCTTCATGATGTCCTATATGCTCCGGAGATTCGAAGGAATCTAGTATCTGTTACTAGTCTTCTTGATTTGGGTTACTCTGTAAAATTTTTCAGTCGTTGTGTAGAACTTAAGATTGACTCTGTGTCAATCGGATATGTTTATTTATCTAATGGTTTTATGGTACTAGATGTGGTGCACGAAGTAGAATTGTGTTGTTTTCAAACATTGCTCTTACTAGTAATGCGATATAATCGAGGTTCGCACATGCTAGATTGGGACATATAGACAAGATCGCATGAATCGATTAGCTAGAGAGGGTTTATTGGGCTCGTGCTAAGATTAGCTTGTCTCAGATGTGAGCATTGTTGTCTTCGGAAAGCAACTATGAAACCATTCGGAAAGGTTATTAGAGCAGACTTGCCATCGCAATTGATTCATTCTGATATTCAGGGTCCGATGAGTGTGAAGGCTAGTACGGAGCTTCCTACTTCATTACATTTATCGATGATTTCACTAGGTATGGTCATGTGTATTCGATTTCTCAAAAATCAAGCGCTGATTATTTCATTCGCTATTCGAACGGTTGAGAATCAAAGAACGTAAGGTTAAGGCCTTACGACCGACCGCTGGGTGAATATCCGTCCGATTTGTTCAAGACGACATGTAATGATAAGGGATTATTAGACAACCTAACGATCCTGTGAACTCCACAAAGAAAACGGGTCACAAAGAAGAAATAGACTCTTCTTCAAATGGTTAGGTTCATGAGGCGCAGCTAATTACGGCCTCCTATCGGGAGATGACATTAGTCGCGATATATACTTAACAAAGTGCCTTCAAAGTCGCCATCAACCCCATATGAACGCTGACGCGTAAAACCGATTTGAGCAACTGAGACCCCGGGGTCACCGCCACGCTCATAATAGTTCTCACAAATATGGAAAACTAGGACCCAGAGGTAAGAAGTGTATCTTTATAAGATATTCTAATACCTCAAAATAGGTGATGCGAGATGGAACAATCTCCGAGATCGAGTCTAGAGATGCCACTTTTCTCAAACCGAAGTTCCCAACAAAGGGTGAAGTTGATAAGACAGCCTTCTTTTCGAGGAGGATGAGTCGTTATCAACAAGTCGATGTCCATGGGATACCAACCTAGTCAACCGAGTGGGAGTAATGCTCCGATCACGGGTGACTTCTCATCACCCCAACTTACTTTAAAAAGTGTTCGTAAGATCATACCTAAAAGGAGGTTTGATATTGAGAATGAGGCAATGATGACACTCCCAATGACGAAGATGAACCTCAATCACCTGAGGAAGGCGGGATGTAGAGTTAGAGATAAGTGGAAAAGTGCAATGGAAGAAGAGATGGAATCAATGATTCGGAATCAAGCTCGGGAGTTAGTCGATCTTCCTCCCGGCCAAGGGCTATCGGGAATAAGTGGATTCTCAAAATAAAGAGGAAGTCCGATGGATCGATTAACCGATACGAGGCTCGCTTGGTTGCAAAAAAGGATTTACCCAAAGAGAGGGTATTGACTTTCAAGAGACATTTTCTCCCAGAGTGAAGTTTGTGTCAATCCGAAAGTTATTTTAGCCTCAGGCACATTATGACTGGAATTATATCAAATGGATGTCAAAACCGCTTCCTTAACGGTGAGCTTGACGAGGAAATCTATATGGTTCAAATGTAAGGTTTCGCTGTTGCTTTAGGCCAAGAGGATAAAGTATGTAGATCAAGAAATCTATATATGGGTCAAGCAAGCTACAGACAATGGAACATAAGATTTAACAAAGTGGTTTTATCTTATGGTTTCAAACGATCAATGAGGATCATTATGCTTTCCTAAAGAATGAAAAGGAAAGTATGTCATTTTATCATTATATGTTGATGATATGTCGATAGCAGAAATGACATAGGTTTTATAGAAGTCAAAAAGTGGTTGTCTTCACAATTGACACAATAGATATGGGAGAAGTCTAATACATCTTAGGTTAAGATCATCCGGATCGATCAAAGAGACTTTTGCTCATTACAAGAGTCTTATATTACTAAGATGTTACAACATTAATCATTTAAAGGTACTGCTTGAGCAAAAAAGTATGAGTCCCAAGACTCAAATTAAATAGCCGACATGAATAAAAAACCATATGCCAAAGGTCATAGGTAGTTTAATGTATACTATGTTGTGTACTGTCTCCGATATCGCCTATGCGCAGTGGGCTTAGTCACCGGTTCCAACCAAACCCAGATCGAGACACCGGAAGGCAAAGTGAAAAGGATTTTCGATATCCAAGGCGACGACAGATTATTGTCTCGTTATCAAGGATCGATATAAGCCTTAGAGGCTATTCAGATGCAGATCATGGGGACTGATGATAGAAAATCAACATCGCTATGCGTTTGTTGAATGACGGGCGCCATCTCTCGAAAACAAGAAACAGCCCTGTGGCCTTATCTACAATGGAAGCCGAATATGTGGCATGTTCAAGAATTGCATAAGAAGCGTACCGTCGAGGAGGTTCCTAAAGCATTCAAGATCTGAGAACAGGGAGTCCAGGATCGTATCACGATACTCAAGCTGCGATAGCTTTTTCCAAGGATCCCAAATATCACAGCAAGGGCAAGCATATAGCTATAAAGTCCAACTTTATAAGGGAGATTGTTGCTAAAAAGAAGGTGATTCTTGAGTATATCCCTACACGAGCTATGCTTGCAGATCCTTTTACTAAGCCAATGACTAGAGAGTCATTTAATGAGCATGTAAAGTCCATGGGACTTCGTAGAATGTAATAGTCTTGTAATGACAATTAAATATAATGATTTGATTGTTAAATGCCAACCATAACTGCTCAAACAGGTATGTTATGTTACATTCTAGTGATAAGATCTCGATAAGCATGTTATGTGTAATGATCGGGTCCTCTCACATGACAATCATCTTTATTCATGTCAGATTTAACAGAGGTAAGACCGATGCTTATAGTCAACCTATTGGTTGTTAGCTTCGAAGTCGTGAAAATTTGTTACATCCCTATAAGTTAGGGTCGTCTTAATATTTGTATCAAGATAAGATCATTTTGTGATAAATGATCGAAGTAAATGAACCCACCATTTACTATACCTGTTTTGAACCAGATCTGGATTCATGTGTTGAATTCTGGATTAGACATTGGGAATGTCTAGATCGAAATCTGTACGATGTTATTTTGAGGAAAACATGCGCTCTTTATTGGTAAAGAGGACGACATCGTAGCATGTGAATGATATCACATGTGCTAAGACGACAATAAGGGTAGTAGGAGAATGGATCCCTGCTTCTCTACTATGTGAGCCCTTTGAGATTATATGTTGATCTCAAAATTTACCCTTTGTGACTATTTAGGTGTCTACTTGAAGTTTTAATCAAGGTTTGCTACTTTAGCATGTCTACCTATGACTATGGATGATTCGGTCTATGGAACATGTCTAGGAAAGCTATTGATTAAAATGAATAGATTCACACTAAAAAGGAAGATTAAATAAGTTTACATCTAATGGGTATTATTCACTAGTCGACTCTTTTCTATTGTGTACAGAAATGTTTGTGAATATTTGGAATATGAGACATGTTCTTGACATGATGGTCAATTTAAGGGGTTAGAGATGTTCATATTGATGTAAATAAAATTATTTAATCTGGGTAAAAAGCAAGACATAAATGTTTCAGGTAAATGGTTATGTACCACCAGAAATATGATTTTGTATCATCTGAAAAACGACTGTGTCACCTGGAAAATGGCTGTATGTCATACGATAAATGATTTTGTACCACCTGGAGATGACTCTGTGTCATCAGGAGAATGATTATGTATCATATGAAGAGTGGCTAAGTTAGGCGTAACAACTTCTCTTAGCATGTATCACTCAATGAGCAGCTATGTAAGGTGTAACAACTTTCTTAGTATTTGAACGCTCAATGTGCTTGCTGTCGCACGAAACATTTTCTAATTTGATGTTTCATTAATCTTTGTTCTATTAGTCTTTTGGGACAATAGATGTTGCTTCGATTTAGTCTATGTGACTAGACTTCTCTTTTGAAATGGTCTGTGTGATCATTTAGTCTATGTGACTAAACACCCCTTCTAAAATGGTCTGTGTGATCATTTTTGTCTGTGTGACATACCTTGGACGAGTGGGAGATGTTAGTTCGTGGCGGCCTCACGAATCGCACAGATTCGGAATCACCGAGCACGCCTCAGTATGCGTCTCCTTCCCTTAAAAGGGAAGGAATGCGTCCAAGGCGGGGTTCCCCGGAGAAAAGCAAAAGGAAAGGAAACATCCAGCGATTTGGTTTGTGGAAGCGAGAGGAATCTTCCGGCTGTGATCATTTCCTCCGACGCAAGTCCAAAATCCTCCAACCGGGTAAATTCAACCAAGAACAGGTATATATCGTTCAACAGTTAAGCCATTGAGCCATCAAGCACATTGGCTATGCCAAGTCTCCACGTGTTTCGCCAAAGTCCTATACGATTTCACACACTCTTTATCATAACCATCAAACCCAAGATAATCTCAGTCTTAAAGGATCAAATGTTCCAATACTCCGAACTTCTTGCACTGTATCCAAATCACTCCCATCCCATTGAAACCTTTTCCCATTCATCCATACTTGATGAACTACTCCTACCTCATCAATGAACGAACAACTCCCAGTTTAGAAGAAGAGGACTGGCAGGCAAGTAGCCAATCTAAAAAGACTTTATTCAATCTCCATCCTTTCCTTCCACCAAAGTGCCATACTCAAACTTGCATTCAACCTAAATCAAACAGACTTCGGTTTTTAGTGATTTAACCATAGAAACGGGTGCAGAAAGGCCAACAAAGAATGCCATTTCCTATTACTATTTCCTAACTCGAATCACATAGAACTAGCATTCTATCTAATATGAATCAAGAGTAAAATGGATAGCGAAGACTAAACAGCATCTCAGTTATGACTAGCCACACTAACATCCATTATACTGGTTCCAGCTTGCTAGTTCTCAACTCGATCTTCAGTTAGTGCCTTGTTCTTCTTTTTTTCCTGTGATATGAACATCTTGTGGAGTTGCTTCTGCAACAACGTTCTGAAATACTCACTTGAAATTAGATACTTCTCTAATTTCTCCTTCTCTGCTAAGAGCTCAGACTTTTTGGTCTCTGCTGCAGCAATCCTACCACTGTTGATATATCCATCTTTGCCCTGAAGGAGGTTCAGAGTTGATTTGAGCTGCAACGGCATGGCATTACACAAAATGAATTGCATTGCTAAGAGGTCACAAGTGTTCTGCAACAAATACTATGCACCATCATCAGTTTCAGATTTAAACCATACATAGTTCTTCAACCAGCAAAGCTCGATGCTCGATTAGCTCAATTGTTTAAAATCCTCTTGCAAAATTCGAATTTGGAACAAAATGTAGCTAGCTTAATACAAGTTCCAGAAGGAAGAAATAATCATGTTCTAGATTACATAACCACATACCTGTGTCAGTACCAAGCTATGTGACCAGCCTGCAACTATCATTTTGATCTTTCTCGTTGTTCAATTAGGTGCCAGATCATTAAATAATATGCCTTCTAAGAGTTAAGCGGAATAGAAAAATCCAAAAATAAAAATGGAAAAAAGAAAGAAGGATTAAGCATCATCATATCGGAGATGCAGAGAGCAAAAAGAAACTTACTTGGGAGACTGAATCATGCAGTTTCTGCACTTTTTCACGGTTATCCAAAAGGAACCTCCTAGTGGATTCCTTGAATTCTTCCAATTCCGATATCCGCGCATTATAGAACTCGTCCCTCGTCTTCTCCTTCTCTTCCAGTTCCTCAATCTCCCTCTTCAAATCCCTAATTTTTCATGTTTCCATCTATAAATCACGGAATAAAGCCACAAGTAGGAATAAGAAGGGGAGATAGCAGAAACTTACCTGTACTCGCATGCGGCCGCCTGGTGCCGGGCTTCCACGGCGTCGATCTCGGACTTGCTAGCGAGAATCTGGCAAGCGAGCTCGGTACCTCTCCTCTTCAAGAGGAGGCACCGACACTCCTCCCGCCGCAGGTCCTCGATCTTCTTCGACAGCAGCTGCGACTTGGCAAACTGAAGCTCCTTCTCCACCTGGAGCAACACCAGCGGATGTGGATTAGCGTTTGTCGGAGACAGTGGAGGAGGAGGAGGGTCACCTGAAGGAGGAGAAGCCTTTGGCTTCGAGTGGCTTCCATTTTTTGAAGCCTCTCTTGGAATGTGGATGGGAACGCCATTGCTGGAAGCTTCTCTAGGAAAATGGCTTAAGTTTTACTTCTTTACTCTTCTCCTCCACTTTTAACCTACAAAATTAGACTGATTTATAAATTAATTTGTATATTACGAAAATAGTATATAATATGGGTAAAAATTAAGATGGTCTTAAACTTTAGAAAAAAATTATATTAGATTTTACAGTCGCATATGAATTTATAATAGTCAATATAATTTTTTTAATAATAAAAAAAGGTATTTATCATATTAAAAAATAATAATAAATAGTAAATTGACCTTTTTTTTTATTAAGGAGAATGATAGAAAGATTTGTAAAGACTATAAAATCATTCCTAAAAAACTTAACTATATTATATAGATTAGTAGTGTTGAATATGTACCTCAAGTATAGTATCAATTGACATGACTCCTAAAATTAAATAGTAAATATTAAAGGATAAAAAATAAAATATATTTAAAGAGAAAATAGAAATATAAGTATTAAAAGAGTTACATGACAATTCAAATATGATATGGGATAAGATAAATTAAAATTGAAAATAATAGTAAATGTGTACTAAGTGAATCAAAGACATGAACATCACTGAGTAAAGAATATTAGACGTAGATGAGAAAATCTAAGAAAAAGTGAAAAAAAAAATACAAAGTCTATAAAGTATTATATATTTATAAAAATGAGAAAATTAAAAAAAAAGTATATAATAGTAAAAAAAAAAAAAGGCTAAAAAGTAATAAATGAAGCCAATAATAAAACTTTTGAATACTTATATTGATATCTGGATATAAAAGAATAAGAAAGAGACATTTATACAATAGTTAAAGTCAAAAAGAGGAAGGTAAGAGATCTTTTTCAAATAAAATACATTAAAGATGAGTATAATATGGTACTATTAAATGATAAAGAAATAAAAGAGTAATGAAAAAGATATTTTTATCAACTTTTTAAGAAATATTTAGATGATAAATTTAACTTAGGTAATTTAAGTAGGTCAAAGAGAAGTATATATAAAAGTTTAAATTTTTATCATAAAATTCAAATTTTAAATATAGAATAGACTTTAAATGGGATGAAAAATAAAAAAAATAATTGAAATAGAAGATATTCCCACAAAGGTATGAAAATGACTAAGAAAATATAGTATTAAATAACTTACAAAATTATTCAACCTAATATTGAAAATAAAAAAAAATTGATTAGTGGAGGATAGTTCCCTTTTTGAAAAAAAATAAACGAAATGTACAAAATTGAGCAAATTATCAATGTATTAAACTAATGAGTCATGCCATAAAATTTTACGAAAAAAGACCAAGGAAAAAAAGACTATAATGACCTAAAATCAATTTGAATTCATGCCTAAAGAGTCAATAATAGAAGTTATACATATTTGCAGGCAATTAATTGAAACCTGTCAAGAACTAAAGTAAAATTTACACATGATATTTGTCGACCTAAAAAAATATTATGATAAAATCCCAACAGAAATTATATGGAGAATTCTAGAAAAAAATGCGTCAACGTAACGTATATTGAAATAATTAATAATATGCATAAAGAATGTAATGCAATAGTTAAGATTTTGGGAGGATTAATCAAAATATTTTCCATAGAAATAGGGTTACATTAAAGATCAATTTTAGGTCTTAGCTTTTTATACTAATCATGGATAAATTCATTTGGCACATTTAAAACACAGTACCATAGTATATATTTTTTGCAGATGATATTATTTTGATAGATGGAGACACCTGCATTAGTGAAAGCTAAACTCGAATCTTGACGAAATGTGTTGAAAGTAAGAGGTTTTAGATTTAATGAAGTAAAGACAAAATATATGAAACTTATGTTTAACGATATTAGATGTAATAAAATAATTATTAAGATAGGAGATGACAAGTTATTTGTAACTAAGAGTTTTAAGTATTTAAGATTTTTTTTATAAAAAATGAAGAGATTGAGAGAGATGTCTTACATAAAATACAAACAAAATAGTTGAAATGAAGGAGAATGTTAGGTATTCTTTGTGAATGTAAAGTACCAGTACAACTTAAAGAAAAGTTCTATAAAATGACGGTTAGACCTATAATATTATATGGAGTTAAATGTTAGGATATAAATCAATCATATAAGTAAAAGATGAGAGTTGCAGAAATGATAATGTTATAGTGGATGTGTGATATACGAGAATAGACAAGATAAAAAAATGAGAATATTAGAAAGAAAGTTAGAAGTGCACTTATTAAAGTAAAACTCTAGAAAATATATTTAAGATGATATAAACATATACTTAGACGACTAATAAATATTTCAATTAGGTGATTTGAAACTATCACAAATATACATTTTAAACAAGGAAGAGGAAGACCAATGAAGATTTAGTTAGTAACAATTAAACAACATAAAATCAATTTAAATATAGATGATGATATAAAGGAAATAGAGTCGATATAAAAAAATCAAACTATTCTTGCTACAATCCCCCCACCCATATGACAAAGTATATTCACTCCTGCAGTTATTGTATTTATTTTTATTCTATTGCTTTCTAATTTTGAGTTAAAGATATTTACCTGTAAACTCCATAGTTTACAGATCTTTTACGGCTTTTGTAAAATGTTTCACTATATCCAGAAAATTTTTGAGAAGGAAAAAATTCATTAGTTTCCAAAGTGGACTCACCTTTTTTAAGTCCAAAGGCTATTGAATAAGAATCAAGAGTTTTAAACCACATAAATAGTAAAATTTCTTATTGCATTACTTACTGTATTTTACATTTTGGGTGCATTTATTATTTTAGATTTAAATTTGTCTTGGTACACTATTAACCCCCTGCCATACTTCATCTTACAAGGATAAAAATTTCGGCAATTTATCAAATAGTGCATCTGAAGTTTAGAATTGTCCAAAAAGTATCCTATATTTTTATATTTATCAAATAGCGCACTTAATTTCCTTTTTATCCCTCCCGCCAAACAAATCTGTAACACAATAAAATCTCCGAACGTGGTACTGAGAATTCAAATTTTAACACCACAGTTGTATTGCAATCCCGCCAAATAAATTTGCAGCACAATAAAATCTCCGAACGTGGTACTAGAAATTCAAATCTCAACACCACTATGGTGCTGGGAATTGCAAATTCCAACACCACAGTTGTAGTGTTGGAATTGCACCACCACTGTGGTACTAGAAATTCAAATTTCAGCATCACAGTGGTGTTGAAATTGTAACTTTCAGCACCACTGTGGTTCTGAAATTGCAAATTCTAGTACCACAGTGGTGGTGCTGGAATTGCATCACCACTGCGGTGCTGAAAATTCAAATCCTAGCACCACTGTAGTGTTGGAAATTCAAATCCCAACATCAACACCATAGTGGTGCAGATTTTTTTGGCGAGAGGGATAAAAAGAAAATTAAGTACGTTTTTTGATAAATATGAAAGTATGGAATGTTTTTTGGATAATTCCAAACTTCAAGTACGCTGTTTGATAAATCGTCGAGAGAATTTCGAACTATATTACATTGTTGTGTTAGAGATTGTATGAATTGATTTGCATGCATATGTTTTTCATGACACATACCTATCTGTATAACCCTGCAAAGGCATTAGAAAAAATAAAATTTTTTATTGCAATTAATCATTATTCACCCCTCTACCTAATTCCCCTTGCCAACGATCCTTAATGAAATAATATTTTATCCAAAAAGTTGAGAATATGTCCAACTAGCAGTCCTCTGTCATTCGTCTCAGGACTACGGTAAAAGGGAGGGTAAATCACGGGGGAGACTATGTCCCTGGACACGGTGACAAGGCAGAGGGGGGTCATCTGACGCCAGGGGGATTTTTAGACCCCTCATCCGGAATCGATCCCAGCCCATTTCCAAAGCGACCACCCTATTTTACCATCGCATCATACCCGTGGGGACATGAAATAATGTTTTATGATTATATGTTATTGGTATAATTGACCTTTGATCAAGGTTGGCCATGGTCTAGGGTTTTAGTATTTGAGTAATATGGTTGAATATGTTAACTAATTAGGTCTGATGATAGCAGATACTTAGGATGGCTTAAAAGTCAAACTAGTGTTGACATTGGAAAATCCAAAGAAAGTCAAAAGTGATCAGATTCTTGGCAAGTAAGAAGACTTAGAAGAATAAACTCTAATAAGTGAAGAAAGGAGAGGACTATAAACAGAAAAGTTATGGAAGTAATATAGGAGTACACTCTAGACAAGTGAGGAAGTCATATAAGAGTGAACTCTAGGCAAGTGAGGGTCTTAGCAATAAGGGTGGGTAAGAGGTAAAGTCCCAGAGACGAAGAGCCGAAGAGCCTATTGAGATGAAAAATCATAGTAGGTTGAGACACTAGGCAAGGTTAAGGTTCAAATAGTATGATTAAAGTTTAAAAATTGTGTATTTGAGCAATAAATTATCTAACTCAATTGATAGAATGCAAGGATTCTAAACTTGAGCTCTTGTGTTTGAATCCCCTATTGTGAAAATTAAGCATATATTTTGTCAAAAATTTCAAAAGTTGGTCGATCACATGTACATGATTAGTCAACCACTCACTTGCTTAGTTAATAGTTGATGTGGCAAAGGAGCACAATCATCAATAAGGATCAAGCTTGGAACTTATTCGAGTTGGTCGACAAGGATGGTAAGTTGGTCAACCATTTTCTCGGTCAAAGGATGATGTAGCAAGAAGATATAGTCTGAACAACAAAACTTACAGTGGAATACAAAATACAAGTACAAATACACATAAAAAATACAATACATGCATAACACAAGTATTTTTATTTGGTTCGGAACCCTAGTTTCTATTCCACGGTCGAGCTTTAGTCAAACTATAGTGATGCACACCACCACTATGAACTACTCCTCAGAAATAATCTGGAGGTGAAGAAACCTCTTACAATGAGCTTACAAGAAGTATACAACCAAAAATGAAATACAAAAGCACAAGTAAAAAATACTTTACAAAAGATTGTTTTGATTGCTTTGGATGACTTTTGAAGACTTGAAATGCAGCAATACTTCACCTCAAAATCACCCAAGAACCGTTGTCAAAATCCTCCACGAGCATGTCCTTTTATAACTTGCATCGGGCTAAATTTCTGCTTGACAATCGACTGGCCTTGCCACCAGTTGACTGCCTACCTATCTGTTGTCTCATAACAGACTAATCCACATAGGATTCTGCCCAATGGACACTTAAGCAGTCGACTGCCATTATCCATCATTCAACTGGCAAGCCATCAGTTGACTTCCCAGTTGACTATGAGACCTTCTATGCCCTGCCCACTTAAGGTCAATCAACTGTCCATCCATGGCAGTCGACTGTCAGTGGTTAGTCGACTGTGCAAGCCACCAATCGACTACCAAAGCTATGCAAAGAAATATGCGGAGGAAGTGATAAACATGAAAAATATGCAAAGCTACCAATAGGAAAGAAATATACGAAGCTACTCCCCCCCCCCCCCCCCCCCAACTTAAAATATGCATTGTCCTCAATGTATAGAAGGGTAACAATAACGTTAACTACTCAGGAGGAGGTGGAAAGAAATGACCTTGCGAAATATGCCACTAATACATGACATCTATCATCTTCCTCTGCTCCCTGAGTTCGACCCACTTCTCCCTTAAGTCTATGTGCAGTGCATCTAAGGAGGACTAAATCCCAACATATGCATCATCAGAAGTATTAGTACCTACATAAGATGTGCCTCCAAAAGCAAAAGAATGCCTAGGGGGATTGACCCTAATAGGTGGTACTGTAGTGGACTCCAAAGGGTCAGGAACAAGTACTACATTGGTCATGAGTCAGTTGGCTCTGTTCCTCACTGTTATTCGATCAGGATTTGGGAGAGTGAGGAGAAAATGATGTAGTATACCAAAAAAAAAATGATGAATTAACCGTTAATTAATTAGGATTAATTAAGGGATTAATTAGGCTTAATTAGTAGGCTGAAATCGGGCTTGATTTGTAATTGGGCTTGGGCTAAAATCGGGCTTGATTTGTAATTGGGCTTGGGCTGAAATCAGGCTTGATCTGCAAGTGGATTGGGCTGAACTCGGATTGAATTTGACTTGGGTTAAGTGGCTGAACCGGCTGGGCTGAATCCAACCGGTTTGGGTTTGGAACGGGCTGGGTTAGCCAGATTTGCTCGATTGGTTTTTTAAAGCCACCGAACAGAATCAAGTTTCGCGATCCCCATTTCGTCTTCTCCGCGATAGTTCTCTGCTCCGCGCGGTGTCCGGTGCGAGGAGCTCGACGGCGCCATTTGGTAGATCTCCGGCCGGGGGATCAAAGGGGGGTTCTCGCCTGGACGGAAATCGCGGCGACACTCCTAGCGGACAGCGGCGTCGTTGTCGCGGCAGCAAGCTGCCATCGGAGGTAAGGATCGATCATTCCCTTCCCTTTTCGAGTGGAGATATGGAGTTTTGGGTTGTTTTTAGCTTCGATCGGGGTATTGGCAGTGATCGGAGCTGGTTGGTTGATGGCGTGAGAAGGGGAAAAGTCGGATGTCACCTGTCGCCGGAGATAGGGATCAGAGCTCCGATCTTCGCTGGTAATCCGGGGATGAGTAAGGTGGATTTCCGGTGGAGCGCAGAGTTCGGGATTGAATTGTGCTTCCATCGGGAGCAGCCGAAAAATCCGACAGAGGGCTAGAACGGGTAAGCTTTATTACCGGGTATTGTTCGATCTTGATTTGCTTGTTTATGGATGTTGATTATGCTATGAATTTGGGAATCGGAACTGTGGGGTTGGATGATTACGGTAGTTGCTGTGATACGGGTTGAATTCGGTATAATGCTCGGTGATACTTGTTGATAGGTGAATTGTATTCTGTTGTCGATGCGTGTGATTGGAGTTCTGTCGGTAGGCAGAAGGTGAGCCGGAGTGAACTGCCGGTAGGAGTTGGATCTGGTAAGTTTAGATCTAACCCAATGTTGCCAATGGTGGTATCCCTTGATTGATGTGTTGTTAATGTGATATTGAGTAGTATTGTTGATTGTAGGTGTAGGTTCTGTCGATGGCTTGGTTGAGTGTATGGATAGATCGGTGGAGCAAGGGGATGGGTTGTTTGGTAAGATTGTGGATTGTGATCAGGAGGTGGAATTGGTGTTTGTCTTGTTTGATGTCCATAGTGTTTGCGGTTAATATTAGTGGATGACTGATATGCTTAGATTTGGGAGTTTGTAGTGTGTTGGATCATATTGGGTATACTCTGATAGAGAGATGACGATTGGGTTAAGTAAAGGGCAAGATGCGAATGTAGAACGAATAAGTATTTTATTCGTATTATTATTGGAGTGATATGCTAAATCCTAATTTGTGATTATGTGCAGGTTTGGGATCTGACGGGGCCCAGTGAGGATTATCTGAGCTTCCGTGATCGGTGGGTAATATCTACAGGTCCTTGGTTTGATCGATTCTAGTGCATGACAGTTTACATATGGTTATTCTTGTTTACCTTAGATCCACTCATATTGTATCTTGTGCTTGTACTTAACCTGCGATCTTTGAGATATTGCTGTTAATCTATCATACCTTTATCTCAGATAGAAATTATAACTCTGTTTGTATGTTAGCTGATAGGTATTCAGTTAAATGCGTAGTCACTAGTGTGGACTTAGATGGGGTTCTGGGGTTCCATCACTAGGTTAGGTGATGAGTCCAAATTATAGGTCGGTCGTTGTGCGTACATATATTAGTGAGATAACTTGATGAACCTATTTATCCGCATAGGTAAATAAGTTGGGGTTCTGGATCAATCATCCTTGCATGGTTGACTTTTGACTAGATCTCCTTGTGGATTAGGAGTGTTGTGAGGATGTATGTGTGAGCTATGCATCATTACATTTGCATGCATCTTGTCGACGATCGGGTCTTCCTTGTGGAAGAGATGGGTCATCTCGTCCTGCCTCCGACCACTCGGGGTAGTGTAGCGAGTTGAGGCGAGCATTAGATGTGCGCTCGACCACTATATATGGTGTAGTGGAGATGCGCTGCACCGCGCGAGTGGTGTTAGCACTCGCCCACTATAGATGGTGGTTGTTATGACGCGATTATCTGTGTGCGGCGACGCTTGTCTACTCATGGGTAGGGACGGCGTGGCTTGCAGCAGGGACCCCTAGGAGTAGTTAGCTTTTCACGCTTATATACTACTCATTCATACTACCCAACTCGGCCACTCGAGAGTAGTGGTAGCTAGAGTCGGGCTAGTTGTCATTTGTCGTGTCACCCTGGCCACTCTGGGGTCGTGGTCGTGGTTGGGCCAGTCATGACGATGACCATGCATATGCATTGATGATATATATGTATGCATGTATTTGATATATGTTTTACATATGCCTGTGAGATGCTGCATTTGATTACTACATATGATTGTACATCATGCTACATGCCTTTTGCATATTTTATATACCGCAGTATGTGTTGAGCATGAGTGTGTACTATTTGGATTATGTCATGATATACATTCGAGGATGTTATAGATCATATGGAGGAATGACCGTCGTGTATGTACATTACTTTATGTAAGTCGATCCGCTCGGCTTTATGCTATGAGTAGGACATATATGTGATTACTGATTACTATGCTTAGTACTGTATGTTTGTTGGACTCATGCTGCATACCTGTAGATCTTCACATGTATACTTGTAGATCTCTTACCCTGTATGTTGTTCATGCACTTCTATATATTACACCTGAGTTTTATACTCACCACCTGACCCCGGTTTCTGAGGTAGTAGATAGAAGACTTTGGCAGAAACTTGGAGCATTGCCACCCGATCCCATCTCGCCGTTTTTCCGAGGGTTTTGTTTCCCATCTCATGTATCTGCATATGGACTTTTATTGCTATTGGAGATCGTGATGTATTTTTCTCTTGTGATATTGGTATGAGATTCGCTTTTTGGTATGGACGGATATACCGATGTCTCGATGTTGTTGAGTTGTATTTCCATTATGTTTGGCTTCCGCTATTGATGTTATCGTTTTTTTTTGTGTTGTATACATTTCGATATGTGTTATCGTGCGACTTTTATACCGTATTGGAATTGTCATAAAGGTGTCGTCAGATTGGCGGACGAGTCTACCTCGGGGCGTGACAATTTTATTGGTATCAGAGCTCTAGGTTGCGATGCCATGCAATAATGTTTTTGTCGGATTTTGGGACCTCGGAAATCATTTTGATTTGATTTGATTTCGATTTTGGTAAGATGGGATTGACAGAGGCATGAGCTCCAAGTTGTCCGAAGTAAGAAATCTTAACACTTAGTATTTTCTGGTTAAATATTTATGGAAGTCGTTCAACAGGTGTGAGCACGATATTATGGCACTGCTCGGACAGAAGAGAGGTCGACCCTCTAAACAGCCTACTGCCGGAGGACCGATTGATCAGGAGGAGCCACGACAGTCTCCTACCAGAGGTTTTGAACCTCAAGAGCCTGATGTACCCCGGACTATGCCGACTGCTACGGATTCCAGTTGGGTCAGAGTCAAGGCACGTATACCGATGTTAGCACGGTTAGCCAAGGACCGATTCACGCTATTCCGAGGCGAGTCTGATCCCTGGATTGCACGGACTTGGTTAGACAATTTGGAGGATACGTTTGAGTTCATGAGTTGCACCGATGAGGAGAAGGTGGGTCTAGCAGCTTATCACCTTCGAGAGCAGGCGGTTACATGGTGGAAAATGCAGAAGACCTTGATGGGAGAGCGCATCACCGGGCGCTTTCCGAGATATATTCGAGGCGATTTTCCTTCTGGCTTTCTACAAAGACGCCGTCAGGAGTTCTTAAGCCTTAAGCAGGGGGATCGATCAGTTATGGAATACAATGCAGAGTTTACTCGATTAGCGGAATTCTGTCCGCGTCTGGTAGCACAGGATGAGGACCGGATGTTACAATTCATACAGGGTTTGACAGCCTATATTCGAGTAAGAATGTCTGGATCCTCCATTAACTCGTACCGAGAGGCACTGGATAGAGCTCTGTCTATTGAGATGACTTCTCAACAAATTGCAAAGGAGAAGGAAGTGGAGAAGCAGATGTCCCAGGGAAAGCTACGGAAGCAGGATACGACCACGGAGACTCAGAAGAAGCAGAATCAGAGTGGGGCTTCTCGTGGTACTTCAGAGGGATCATCTAGGGCACAGAAAGGGAAGCGACCACGGGCGATACCGGGTGATTCTCAGAAGAACCGTAAGAGTGGATACATGACTAGATGTCGTAGATGTGGGTCCGAAAATCATAGTGTTCCCGAGTGTCCCCTAGATCGAGATGTTTGTTATTACTGCAAGCATCCAGGGCATACTAGTCGAGAGTGTACTCTGAAGGCACAGCTGGAGGGTTCAGGAAATTCCAGCAAGGGAAAGAGATCTGATCAGCATCATCAGCAGAGGTCAGCACCTAGGACGCAGATGCATGGTCAGAGACAGACACTACCTCCTACAGCTCAGATATATCATATACATGGGAGTGATTCTTCCGGGATGCCAGCAGCGATTCATTATACCCCAGCTCCAGAGAGTTATTAGACCACCTACTCGTGATATCTACCTAGGCTCAGGGGATATATTATGCTCACAAGAGAGTCACCTCCAAAGAAAGATCATCACGTGCACCAGATCCATCCGGAGTGGAGGCATTCTACTATTATATCTGGAGCGCACCACGCATGTGGAGATCGGAAGTTTATGCCATTACCCGGGAGGATGCTCAGCGGGCCGAGGGATCGGTCATTCGGGGTATGATTTTGGTTTATTCTATACCTGCTGATACATTGATTGATACTGGTAGCTCGCATTCCTTTATTTCTAGTATATTTCTGAGAAAAATTGGGAGAATCCCTATGATTCGTTCTTGTGGATTAGCGGTATCATTACCATCGGGCGAGGTTTTGACCAGTCATCAAGTAATCGAGGGTTGTCCGTTGGATTTCGAGGGACATATACTTACGGTGGACCTTCAGGTGCTAGAGATGGTGGAATTCGACATTATACTCGGAATGGATTGGTTGGCTACATATTATGCTACAGTGGATTGTAGAGCGAGAGTAGTGACCTTCCGACCACCCGATCAGCCTGCATGGGAATTCGTGGGTACCCGGGATGATGGAGTGTCCGTTATATCTGCACTTCAGGCTCGGAGATTATTGTCGCATGGTTGTCAGGGTTACTTATTCTCTTTGGTCAAAGTGGAGAGTGAGGAGATACCACCTCTTTCCAGCGTACGGGTAGTTCGTGAGTATCCGGATATATTTCCAGATGAACTTCCGGGCTTGCCACCTCCGAGGCAAGTGGAATTCGCGATAGAGGTGATTCCAGGAACCGCACCGGTGTCAAAAGCTCCATACCGGATGGCACCGAAAGAGTTAAGTGAGCTAAAGATACAGCTGCAAGAGTTATTGGATAGGGGTTTTGTGCGTCCTAGTGTTTCACCTTGGGGAGCTCCGGTGCTGTTCGTTAAAAAGAAAGATGGATATCTGCGGTTATGTATTGATTACCGACAACTTAATGCAGTGACCGTTAAGAACAAATATCCATTGCCGAGGATAGAGGATTTGTTTGATCAGCTCAAGGATACTTGCGTGTATTCCAAGATTGATCTGCGATCAGGTTATCATCAGCTGAGGGTAAGAGACGAGGATGTTCAGAAGACAGCGTTCCGCACGCGTTATGGACATTACGAGTTTCTAGTGATGCCATTTGGTCTTACTAATGCTCCAGCTGCATTTATGGATTTGATGAACCGGGTATTCTTGAGGTACTTAGATCAGTTTGTCATCGTATTCATAGATGATATCTTGATATATTCTCGTTCTGAGGAGGAGCATGAGCACCATCTTCGGATTGTATTGGAGACATTACGACGAGAGCATTTATATGCCAAATTTAGTAAGTGCGCTTTCTGGTTATCTTCTGTGGGATTTTTTGGACATGTGGTATCTAGCAGAGGTATTTCAGTTGATCCCCAGAAAATCGAAGCGATTACTAAGCAAAACAAAGTCGATCAGGAAGTCCGTAGTTTTCTTGGATTGGCCGGGTATTACCGTAGATTTGTGGAGGGATTTTCCCGTATAGCCACACCACTTACTCGCTTGACCCGGAAAGGGGTCAAGTTTGCTTGGTCAGAGGCGTGTGAGTCCAGTTTCCAGGAGCTTAAGCGTCTAGTTTCTGCACCGATACTGGTGATTCCTTCTTCTTGCGATGGAATGGTCCTATATACTGATGCTTCTTTTCAAGGCTTGGGAGCGCGATGCGTCGAGTGTAGTATCTTATGCCTCCCGTCAGCTTAAGGATCATGAGAGGAATTATCCGGTACACGATCTGGAGTTAGCGGCCATTATTTTTGCGCTAAAGATATGGAGACATTATCTATATGGAATTACTTTTGAGATCTATATGGACCATAAGAGTTTGAAATATCTTTTCACTCAGAAAGAATTGAATCTTAGGCAGAGACGATGGATGGAGTACCTAAAGGATTATGATTGCACCATTCAGTATCATCCGGGTAAAGCTAACGTTGTAGCAGATGCACTGAGCAGGAAGTCCCGTGGGATTCTGGCTAGTCATTTGACCGCAGTGACTGATCTTGTTCGACAGTTCTCAGAGTTGGGGTTGTCTGAACAGGGTCAAACATCCCGGGGGATATTGGTATCTATGGTTGCCCAGTCTGCTATTATTGAGAGGATCAAGGAGGCACAAGCTAGTGATCGATCTGCAGTTTATGCAAAGACTGACTCGTGGACTCGGGGCAGAGAATTTCTCGTGTGACGAGACTGGAGTCCTCCGATTCAGAGGGAGATTATGTGTTCCAGACACACATCCGATTAGGGAGGAGTTATTACGAGAGGCACATCACTCGAGATTTGCTATACATCCTGGCGGTACCCGGATGTATCAGGATTTGAGGCGTTCATATTGGTGGGACGGTATGAAGAAGGATATTGCGGATTTCGTCGCTCGATGTTTGGTCTGCCAAACAGTGAAGGTGAACATCGAAACCCACCGGTTACACAGAGAATCCCAATTCCGGAATGGAAGTGGGAACATATTACGATGGATTTTGTTACGGGGTTGCCCAGAACCCGTAAAGGACATGATGCGATTTGGGTGATTGTGGATAGGTTAACCAAATCCGCTCATTTCCTTCCGATTCGTGAGACTCATCCATTGGATCGACTAGCTGAGCTATTCTGTAGAGAGATTGTCAGACTGCACGGAGTACCTTTGAGTATCATATCTGACAGAGATCCGCGTTTTACTTCACGATTCTGGCAGAGTCTTCAGCATGCTATGGGCACCGAGCTTCGTCTTAGTACCGCATTTCACCAGCAGACGGATGGACAGTCGGAGCGTACTATTCAGACTCTGGAGGACTTATTGAGATCTTGCGTCATGGATTTTGGAGGCAGCTGGGAGGATCACGTTCACTTGGTGGAATTCGCGTATAATAATAGCTATCACTCTTCCATTCAGATGGCTCCCTTTGAGGCTTTGTATGGTCGACCCTGCAGATCTCGATGTGTAGGAGGATGTTGGGAAGCGGCGATTAATGGGCCCTCGAGTATTCGACGATCAGAGTTAGTTCGTGTTATCGCACGATTGTCGAGGCTCGGGGACGAGACGAAAAGTTATGCGGATCGGAGGCGAAGACCCCTGGAGTTTTCTATAGGGGATCATGTGTTCCTACGTGTATCGCCTACGAAAGGAATCAAGAGATTCGAAATTAAAGGAAAATTAGCACCCCGCTACATTGGACCATTCGAGATATTAGAGCGGATTGGAGGTGTAGCATACCGATTGGCTCTACCTCCGACGCTTGCGAGCGTTCATAACGTATTCCATGTTTCTATGCTGAGGAAATACGTACCGCATCCGGATCATGTTTTGACGGAGGTGCCAGTTCCACTCCAGCCTAACGCGACATATGAGGAATTTCCCGTGCGGATTCTTGGTCGCAAAGAGCGTCAGTTACGGAACAAAACCATCCGCCTTGTAAAGGTTGGATGGCAGCATCACACTGATGAGGAGGCTACCTGGGAGCTGGAGGATATCATCCGAGCTCGATATCCTCACCTGTTCACGTGAGGTATGTAGTAATTCAAGAATTTCTTACTTTGATTACTGCATATAAGTACGGAAATTTGGAGACCAAATTTTATTAAGTGGGGGAGAATGTAGTATACGAAAAAAAATGATGAATTAACCGTTAATTAATCAGGATTAATTAAGGGATTAATTAGGCTTAATTAGTAGGCTGAAATCGGGCTTGATTTGTAATTGGGCTTGGGCTGAAATCGGGCTTGATTTGTAATTGGGCTTGGGCTGAAATCGGGCTTGATCTGTAATTGGGCTTGGGCTAAAATCGGGCTTGATCTGCAAGTGGATTGGGCTGAACTCGGATTGAATTTGACTTGGGTTAAGTGGCTGAACCAACGGGAATCCAACCGGATTGGGTTTGAACGTCAAGTTAGCTGATTTGCTCGATTGGTTTTTTAAAGCCACCGAACAGAATCAAGTTTCGCGATCCCCATTTCGTCTTCTCCGCGATAGTTCTCTGCTCCGCGCGGCGTCCGTCACCAACCTCCGTTCGTCGGCGTCCGGTGCGAGGAGCTCAACGGCGCCATTTGGTAGATCTTCGGTCGGGGGATCAAAGGGGGTTCTCGCTGATGGAATCGCGACGACACCTAGCGGACAGCGTGTTGTTATCGCGCAAAGAAGCCATCGGAGGTAAGGATCGATCATTCCCTTCCCTTTTCGAGTGGAGATCTGGAGTTTTGGGTTGTTTTTAGCTTCGATCGGGGTATTGGCAGTGATCGGAGCTGGTTGGTGAGAGCGCGAGGGGAAAAGCGGATGTCACTGTCGCCGAGCTAGGATCGAGCCCGATCTTTAATCCGGGATGAGTAAGGTGGATTTCCGGTGGAGCGCAGAGTTCGGGATTGAATTGGGCTTCCATCGGGAGCAGCCGAAAAATCCGACAGAGGGCTAGAACGGGTAAGCTTTATTACCGGGTATTGTTCGATCTTGATTTGCTTGTTTATAGATGTTGATTATGCTATGGATTTGGGAATCGGGCGTAGGGTTGGATGATTACGGTAATTCTTTGTGATCTGAGTTGAATTCGGGATAATGCTCGGTGATACTTGTTGATAGGTGAATTGTATACATTGTCGATCGTGTGATTGGAGTTCGCCGGTGGCGGAAGGTGGCCGAGTGAACTGCCGGTAGGAGTTGGATCTGGTAAGTTTAGATCTAACCCAATGTTGCCAATGGTGGTATCCCTTGATTGATGTGATGTTAATGTGATATTGAGTAGTATTGTTGATTGTAGGTGTAGGTTCTGTCGATGGCTTGGTTGAGTGTATGGATAGATCGGTGGAGCAAGGGGATGGGTTGTTTGGTAAGATTGTGGATTGTGATCAGGAGGTGGAATTGGTGTTTGCCGATTGTCTTGTTTGATGTCCATAGTGTTTGCGGTTAATATTAGTGGATGACTGATATGCTTAGATTTGGGAGTTTGTAGTGTGTTGGATCATATTGGGTATACTCTGATAGAGAGATGACGATTGGGTTAAGTAAAGGGCAAGATGCGAATGTAGAACGAATAAGTATTTTATTCGTATTATTATTGGAGTGATATGCTAAATCCTAATTTGTGATTATGTGCAGGTTTGGGATACGAAGCAGGCCCGCGGCCGTGAGGATTATACGAGCTTCGTATCAGGTGGGTAATATCTACCTGGTCCGGTAGTTTGATCAATTCTAGTGCATGACAGTTTACATATGGTTATTCTTGTTTACCTTAGATCCACTCATATTGTATCTTGTGCTTGTACTTAACCTGCGATCTTTGAGATATTGCTGTTAATCTATCATACCTTTATCTCAGATAGAAATTATAACTCTGTTTGTATGTTAGCTGATAGGTATTCAGTTAAATGCACGTAGTCACTAGTGTGGACTTAGATGGGGTTATCGGGTTCCATCACTAGGTTAGGTGATGAGTCCAAATTATAGGGTCGGTCGTTGTACCGTACATATATTAGTGAGATAACTTGATGAACATATTTATCTGTACATAGGTAAATAAGTTGGGGTTACGGATCAATCGTCCTTGCATGGTTGACTTTTGTTGACTAGATCTCCTTGTGGATTAGGGAGTGTTGTGAGGATGTATGTGTGAGTTATGCATCATTACATTTGCATGCATGCTGACGACTGGGTCTTCCTTGTGGAAGAGACGGGTCATCGGTCATCCTGCCTCCCCGGCCACTCGGGGTAGTGGTAGCAGGGTTGAGGGCAGAGCATTAGATGTGCCGCGCTCGACCACTATATATGGTGGTAGCTGGAGATGCGCACCTGGCCACTGTGCAGAGTGGTGTTAGCACTCGCCCACTATAGATGGTGGTTGTTATGACGTACAGTTGTCCTGTGTGCGGCGCTTGTCTATTCATGGGTAGGGATGGCGTGGCTTACAACAGGGACCCCTAGGAGTAGTTAGCTTTTCACGCTTATATACTACTCATTCATACTACCCAACTCGGCCACTCGAGAGTAGTGGTAGCTAGAGTCGGGCTAGTTGTCATTTGTCGTGCCACCCTGGCCACTCTGGGGTCGTGGTTGGACGGGTCCGCAGACAGTGACCATGCATATGCATTGCTGATATATATGTATGCATGTATTTGATATATGTTTTACATATGCCTGTGAGATGCTGCATTTGATTGCTGCATATGATTGTACATCATGCTACATGCCTTTTGCATATTTTATATAGTGCATATGTGTTGAGCATGAGTGTGTACTATTTGGATTATGTCATGATATACTGCTCAGATGTTATAGATCATAACCGTCGGTATGTACATTACTTTATGTAAGTCGATCCGTTGATTTTATGCTATGAGTAGGACATATATGTGATTACCGACATTACTGCTTAGTATTGTATGTCTCATTGGACTCATGCATACACAGTAGATCTTCACATGTATACTTGTAGATCTCTTACCCTGTATGTTGTTCATGCACTTCTATATATTACCCCTGAGTTTTATACTCACCACCCTGGACCCTGGGTTTCCTGTCGCCCAGGTAGTAGATAGAAGACTTTGGCAGAGACTTGGAGCATTGCCACCCGATCCCATCTCGCCGTTTTTCCGAGGGTTTTGTTTCCCATCTCATGTATCTGCATATGGACTTTTATTGCTATTGGAGATCGTGATGTATTTTTCTCTTGTGATATTCGGTATGAGATTCTATTTTTTGGTATGGACGGATATACCGATGTACTGATGTTGTTGAGTTGTATTTCCATTATGTTTGGCTTCCGCTATTGATGTTATACGTTTTTGCTGTGTTGTATACATTTCGATATGTGTTATACTGGCTGCGACTTTTGTACCGTATTGGAATTGTCATAAGGGGGTGTCGTCCGTTGGCCGGACAGAGTCTACCTCGGGGCGTGACAAATGATCCTGTAAAACTAAATAATATCTACCTTCATTCTTAGTGATCATTCTCATGGCCATACATGCATCAAGATCAATCTTGGGGCTAAGTGGAATTGACTCTAATCCATCAAGATTACACCCCAAGGCCAATGCTATCTGAGTTATTAAACCTCCAACTAAGATTGATCCTGTCAAACTTTTTTCTATTTTTACCAAATGTCTAATAAAATGTGAGCCAGTATCGATATTTACATTGTTTATTATGACCTATAAAATAATCAATTCACTTTTCCTAACTACACCTTCACTATCTCCTCTACCAAAGATTATATTAGCCATTACCCTATGGAGGTACCTAAAAATTTGGTTAGGGAGGTTTGAAGATTTAGATCAAGAAGGATCATAAGTGTCAATACCTTTTGAAATTTCTCCCCAAAATACAAAGTATTGAGATCCCCTAGGTAATCTCCTCTCTCCTTCACATGGTAAATCATAAACATTATTAAATTCATCAAGTGTCTATGTGTATTCATTATTAAATATCCTAAAGGTGATCTTCCCCTCTTCATAATTAGGACCATTCAAGATTTTAGCATCCACAGAACTTAGGAATTCTAGGGTTATTTTTGGGTAAGTAGGGTAATCAATATTCATCAATCCATTCCATCCAACCCTACTAATCATCCAATTAATATCATCCCTGAATCCTAAGGGGTCAATGGTATAATCATCAATATATATATCGAGTGCTAATCAATTTTCATTTAACCAAAGTATCAAATCGAGCCCTATGATTAGCATTATGAAAAATAATACCGTAATGATTTTCGTTACCCTCGTCGCGTGACCTACACCTTGGATTTGGGGTTCCAACAGTGGAAGTAGTGACGAATGCGATGGTGGTGTTCCTTCTTAGTCTTTTGAACATGGTGATGGAGATTTTCTTCACCATAGAAATTGAAACTTCTTGGATTAGCCTCTTCGTACTTGGAATTTCTTGGAGAAGCTAGATTGACCTTGGAGAAGGCATGATCTTCAATTGGGAAGAAGGATCCGGTTGGAAATCGAAGGATACGACTGCACTTGCAAGAAAGAGTGTCAAATCGTCGGATCTTCACCTCGAATGGCCGCTATGTCATCGTCAGTCCATGAGGAAGCTTGATCTTGGCTTGGAAAGGCTTGAAAATTGCTGGAAATTGTTGGAAATTGAAGGAGGATGGTTGAAAGGAATTTTTTTTTTTTGCCTAGACGCACCAAATAGCACAACTAGGGTGGGTTGAGTGATGTGGAGCAGATTCTAAACCAGTTTACGTTCAGTTTGCCATTTATTGCCTGAAAAGAAAATTTAAAGTTAAGTGCAAAGAATGGAAATTGTGAAAATAAAATGAAATAAAATCTTGAGTTGCCTCCCAAGAAGCGCTTGTTTTAGGTTGTAAGCTTGACCATTGTTATTGTTCATTCTGGATCAAAACTCATGTTTTGTCTTCGTCTGAATGGAGTACATATGTGACGAGCTAAATTATAGGGCATTTTATTCTTCTCGCCTTTTATCCACATGAGTTCTTCCACGGAATACCTGTGATTATTCTATTTTGTCTTACAATAAATTCCTTGACATATGGTGAGTTAAGAGATTTAGCGAAATTAAACTCAATTTTCTCATCTTCAATTTCAAAAGATAGTCCTTGATTCTTGACATCAATCATTGTTCCAATAGTAGCTAAAAAAAGTCACCCTAGGACAATAGGACTTTCAAGATTTTCTCTCATATCCAGGACAAAGAAATCAGTAGGTATTATAAAATTTTCTATAGCTATTGGGATGTCTTCTAGTATGCCTATGGGTTGTTTTAATGAATGATATATACATCTTATAGTTATATTTGTGGGTTTTAATCCATTCGACCTCAAATATTCATAGAATGCAGATGGTAGAAGGTTTACAGTAGACCATAGGTCGCATAAGGCAAAATCAAAATTAATTCCATATATTGTGAAAGGAATTGAAAAATCACCTGGGTCTTCGAGTTTAGAAGCATATTTATCTTGAATTATCAAGTTGTCATCTTTTATTGAGACGATGGTTGCACAATCTTGAGGTTCTTCATGGTTATGTTCATCCATGCTATGGTACTCCTCAGTAAGTATTGCAATGCAATGTTTTACCGGATTTGCTTTAGCTTTTGTAGGGAATCTCCTCGGTATTCTTGAAGTTGAGCTAGCTACCTATGCAATCTGAGTTTCTAACAATTTAGTATAGTTAGCTAAATTATCGATCTTACTTGGTAGTTGATGGAGTGTTTTTGTTGTCTCCTTATGTTGTTGGCAGAACTCGTTATTTTGAACAATCTGTGTTTCTATAAATTTTTCCATCATTAACTCGAATGCAGTCTTTTGCTCGTGCAAAGGACCTAAAAATTATTCTGGAATGTTCTGTCCATATTAGGTTTGATTGTTCTGGTATAAAAAATTTAGATGGTTCCTCCATCCTTGATCGTAAGTATTGGAGTAAGGATTGTTCATAGGTCATTGGTTGAAATTATTTAATGCGTCGACTTGTTCAATGGAAGATAGGATAAGTCCTACTCGGTAATTTTGAGCTGCATGACCTGAAATTCCACATATCTCGCAAGTAATATTAGTAGAATTGATCACATTAAAATGTTCAAATTTGTGAGATAATGCATCTAATTTTGCATTGAATAAATCTATAGCGTTTACCTTATACTTACTTAGGGTACGAGTAACGTTTCCTCGCTCTGTAGCCCATTGGTGATGGTTGAGTGTGATGCTTTCGATGATATCAAATGCTTCGTCTAGCGTTTTTTTCATTAGGGATCCACCTGAAGTAGAATCTAGAGAGGTTTTTGCAGAATACGATATATCATTGTAGAATGTATGGACAATTAGTCATCTTTCAAGTCCATGGTGGGGGCATTATTGCAGTAATCCTTTGAAATGGTCCCAAGCTTCAAAAAGTGACTCTCCGTCTTTTTGTGAGAAGTTCGTGATCTGATGACGGAGGTTTACAATTTTACTTGGGGGAAAGTATTTATTGAGGAATTTTTGCTCAAGCTGGTCCCATGTCGTGATGCAATCCGTAGGAAGAGAATGTAGCCAGACTCTTGCCTTGTCTCGGAATGAGAAAGGGAATAACCTTAACCTGATAGCGTTTGTAGAAGCCCCATTAAATTTCAGAGTTTCACAAAATTCTAAAAATACCTCTAGATGTAAGTTAGGGTCTTCTATAGCTCCTCCTCCGAACTGATATTGTTGTATCATGGATAGTAATGCTGGCTTTAATTCAAAGTGGTTTACTTCGATAGGAGGTCTTCATATGCTTTACCTTAGCCCTCTTGTAGTTGGAGTTGTGTAGTCTTTCAAAGGTTTGTTTTCCTCCTGTGCTGCCATAGCGACAGATTGTGCTTCCTTCAGTCGTCTTTGGAGTCTCTACCTAGCAAGAAGGGTTCTTTCTATCTCAGGATCTTCTTCTATTAGTTCTCCTTGTCTAGTTAATTTATGCATAAAACAAGAGACGAACTCCAAAGGAAGTTATTAATGATACTTCAAAGAATAAAATAAAGCTAAGAAAAGATAATTAAAAATCTAGATTAACCTAATTACAAATTAACTAATATTGACGCAGTCCCCAACAACGACACCAAAAACTTGATGTGCATCGATTCCGCAAGTGCACGGCCATTGTCAAGTAATAAAATATCGATCCCACAGAGACTTTGTCAAGTACTAGTTGTTTTGCAAGGAAAGATTATCTATAAGATTAAATAATTGAGAAATGGTTAAGTAGAAGATGGTGTGAGATACAAGAGCTAGTTTACGAGGAAATCTTTGGACTTTGGTTTCGCTACAATGTTGGATATCTTGGCAACTCTTGGTTAATATGTATTCTTGAAGGAAACCTATCTACATATAAAATATCTTTTGGATCATTCATAGGTCGATGAACTTATTGCAACAATGGGCACCTATCACATACCCCGGCAGATCACTACAGTTAATGAATGATCCCAGAGATATACTTACATTCTAGGATAGGTTATGAAATATCTTTTCGGAGTATCCATAGGTCGATGAACTTGTTGCAATGGTGGGCATCTGACACATACCCAGGCAGATCACTACAGTTAATGAAAACCCTAGAGATGGATCATGAAAGCCTCGAGAGAGTATAATTGCTTTTAATTAGAACATTCATGTAACGCCCGTAAAATTCCTAGCAATTTTATAAGAATTTTTGCATGATTATAATGGGCTTTATGTGGGCTCCTTCAAAAAAATAAAAGAAATAGAGCCAAAAAAGATGCATGGCCCAGGGTTTGAACCCTAAACCTCCAAGTAGATAACTAAACCTTAAGATGCATCCAATAACCAGAAGCCCAGCAGAGTTGTGCTATTAGAAGGGTATAGGAAATGATAGATAAGGGGTAAGGGAGGCTAAGGGACACCTTCGAGTGAATAAATAGGAGAATGAGGAGACAAGAGAAACAAAATTTGTCATTCTCCCCTCCTCTTCTTCTTCCTCACCGAAACCCTAGCTCTCCCTTCTCCCATTTCTGAAAACCAACTTATCTAGGAGAAAGCTCTAGTCTTGGCACAACCTAGGGTATATTCTACTACTAAACAAAGAGAAGGATGTAAGTATCCCCTCACCTACAGTACAAGTTGCTTCGGTTGATGGTTGTTAAGAAAATCCTTTATGAAACTTTAGGCCAAGACCTCCTTCATGCTTCCCATGATTGTCCATGCTATGTTTTGTATGAATATGATGATAATATGTTTCTAGATAGGCTTAGTTTAAGTGTTTGATCTTAAAGTTCTTGAAACTCTCGGCCAAGACCCCTTTTAGGCTCCTAATGGTCTTCTATGCTATGATCTATATGTAGTCATGTTATGTTTTGATTGTAGATGAAGATAATATGTTGATAGCTAAGCTAGATTTAAGTGTTGGATCTTTAAGCCTCTTGAAACTCTCGGCCAAGACCCATTTAGGCTCCTAATGGTCTTCCATGCTATGATCTATATGTAGTCATGCTATGTTTTGAATGTAGATGAAGATAACATATTGATAGCTAAGCTAGATTTAAGTAATTGATCTTAAGGTTCCTTGAAGCTCTCGGCCAAGACCTATTTAGGCCCTTAAGGGCCTTCCATGCCATGATCTATATGTAATGGATATTAACATGTGGTTAGTTAGATCTTGTACAAGTTGTTTAGGGTTTAAAATTTTGTTAGAACCCCATGGAATTTAGACCACACCATCTTATGCTTGTTCATGATGTTTATGTCATACTCTATATGTGTATGATGTTGGTATGATGTTAAGTAGACCTTGCACAAGTTGTTTTAGCATGTAAACTCCTAAGAACCCTCCCTTAGGGTTTTGGCCAGCCCATGTACATGCCCTCTACTAATCCTCCATGCCATGCTACATGTAGATAAAATGCAAATATGATGTTAGCTAGACTTTATGATAGCATGATATGTTATAAAGAAGGGACATGATATGTCATGATAAGGAACATGATATGTATAGGAAAAGAAATGTTATATGTCATGATAAGGAACATGTTATGTTTATGAAAAGAAATATGATATGTTATGATAAGGAACATGATATGTTATGAAAAGAAATATGATATGTTATGATAAAGAACATGATATTGTTGGTGCAACAATGCCCCAAGCATTTATATATTTTGATGTTTGGATAATCATCTAAGTGAGGCAATGTTTTGTGATCTAATTGTGAACATGTTTAAGTGACAGGAAAATCCAAGTATGAAGACTTGGTAAAAGACAAGTCCAAGTGTGATCTTGGCAAAGAGAAGTCAAAGGAAAGGTCTTGGCGGCGTAAGTCCAAGCATGTAGTCTTGGCGGCGTAAAGTCCAAGCAGTCCTTGGCAAAGAAAGACCAAAGGCAAGTCTTGGCAGCATAAGTCCAAGCATGTAGTCTTGGTGGCGTAAAGTCCAAGCAGTCCTTGGCAAAGAAAGACCAAAGGCAAGTCTTGGCGGCATAAGTCCAAGCATGTAGTCTTAGCGGCGTAAAGTCCAAGCGTACTTTAGCAAAGAAGAAACCCAAAGCATGACGAAACCGAAGGAAGCTTTTAAAGGTAAGCGCATGGATGGAGTCGTGGACTCAGAGAAATCCTAGAGGCGCAAGGCTGATGGAGAAGCTAGAAGGTTAAGTCTAGGCTTAGGGTATGTTTTCAAGTATGAATTAGTCATACTTGGGGTGTGCCAGTCGACTGAAACATGGTGTCAGTCGAATTGACCTTTAAAATGCAGCATTAGAGGTTGTGAGTCGACTGCGAACCGACCGCGCATACAAGATGGCGATGATCGCCATTATTGGCGATCGCCCGCCATGAATAGAAAGGCTCATAGCTGGTGGCGGCGGTCGACTACGGGCAATATCGATCGGCCGAATCGCCATCGCTGGCGGCCGATCGATAGTCTTCCCGTTGGCGATGACGGTGGCAAATCCCGCGAATCCGGCTGTTCAGAAGTCATTAGAATCGACTGATGTAAGTCATCAGTCGACTGATAGACCTCCAACGGGAAAAAGAGGCTCTTTCCTATAAAAAGAGGCCAAGGGGAGCAATAAGAGGTTAATGCTTATATTCTGATCATTCTCCTAAGCTCCCACAAGTTTTCCAAGCTTTCTAAGTGTATTAATTTCTTTCCTCCTCTCAAATCTTCATTGTCATCTTTTGTAAGAAGAGGAGGTATTTGTAAAGAGAAAGCTTATTAGTGAAGATTGATTTGGGTTGATCGACCTTAAGGATCGCCGTGGAGTAGGAGCGTTATCTCTGAACCACGTAAAAGCTTCCGCGTTAGCATTGCATTTTCGTTTCTATTATTATTGTATTTGTTGTGTTTCCACTAATCTTTTTGTAGAAAACAAAAAGAGGCTATTCACCCCCCCCCCTCTAGCCGTTCAAGGATCCTACAAGTGGTATCAGAGCCCGGATCGCATCGGAAGATCTAACCATCAACCGAAGCATGGCATTTCAAGAGGGATATAGTACGGCGAGGCCTCCATTTTTCGACGGCAATGACTTCGGCTATTGGAAAGGTAGGATGGAATACTACCTCATGAATGACATCGAAAATTGGTTTAGTATTGTAGATGGATTCGAAAAGTCGATCGACGAATTCGGAGCACCACTACCGACAAAAGATTGGATAAGAGAGATGGCAAAGAAAGCACAAGCTAATGCAAAAGCAATGACCACACTTCAATGTGGTCTATCCAAGGAGCAACTTTCTAAAGTCGGGCCTTTCAACTCCGCAAAAGAGCTTTGGGAGAAGCTCATCGAATTGAATGAAGGTTCAAAGGAGACTAGAAGAGCCAAAAGAGATCTATTGATAGGTCAACTCCAAAGTTTCACCATGAAGACCAACGAGACCGTGAGCCAAATGCACGGTTGCTTCAAGGAAGTAGTCAACGGACTACATGTAATAGGTGAGAAGGTCGACAACCGAGACCTTGTAAGGTATGTACTCCAAGCCTTCCCTAGAACAACCTTATGGGCTTCAATGGTAGATTCTTATAAGGTCTCTAGGGATCTCTCTTTGGTTAAGTTAGATGAGTTATTTTGTGAATTTCAATTACATAAACAAGCTAACATTTCATCCAAAGAGAAGGGTATAACTCTTTTTGTAGGCAAGAAGGACAAAAAGAAGAAGGAGAAGAAAGAAGTGTCTTCTTCATCCGAATCCGAGGAAGATTCATCTAGTAGTGAAGATGAGCTATCGGCAAGCAAGGTAGCTCATTACGTCAAAAAGTTTGGTGGGAGATCAAGGAAACTCACCAAGAAAGATGTGAGGAGGATGTTCCAATCCTCAAGAGGTAAGCCTTCAAATAGTTCAAATTCTTCATCTAATGTAACTTGTTATGGTTGCAATAAGAAAGGGCACATCAAGCCAAATTGCCCGGAACTAAAGAAGAAGGAGGAGAAAGAAAAGAAGCATAAGGAGAAGAAGGAAAAGAAGAAGAAAGAAGCAATGGTGGCTTAAACTTGGGACACCCTAAGCATGGAAGACACTTCCGATGATGAAGAAGTATGTCATGCCACTCGAAATCTAGCCCTCATGGCTTTAAAGGAAGAAGCCGGGAGCTCAAGTGAGGAGTCTTCATCCTCTTCATCAAGTGACGAATCATCATCAAGTGATGATGATGAGGTAAACAACTCACCTAAGGTAGATTTACTTTACAAGACTATTGCATATCTTCAAAATGCTTTGAATAGATCGAAAACTAGGATTAAGGATTTAAAAATAGAGATTAAATCACTTAAAAGTGTAGAATCATCTTGTGGTAAATTATCTAGTGATGATGATGCATGTACTCTTAGGGATGAAAATGATGAATTGAGAAAAGAAATAGGTAACTTAAGAGCATGCTTAGAAAAATTTACTAATGGTTCTAAATACCTAGATATGATAATTAAGGATCAAAGGGTTATTTACAACAAGGTCGGAATAGGATATAGACCTAAGGAAAAGGAGGTAGCATTTACATCCCTTGTTAGTAGAAAAACCATTATTAAAAGAAAGGGTAGAAAGGCTTGGGTTCCTAAGAAATTTCTAATTGATGCTAGTGGTCCTAAGATTTGGGTACCTAAGGATTATATTTTTCATGTGATATAGGTAGAAGAACCAAGCTTGTGGATAGTTGATAGTGGGTGTTCAAAGCACATGACCGGTGATGAGAAAAAATTCTCCACTATCAACCACACTAGCAAAGGAAAAGTATCATTTGGTAATAGCGACAAACTTAAGATTCTAGAAAAGGGAACAATTGAGGTATCCCCCAATCTTGCCATTCATAAAGTATTATTAGTTAAAAATATGAAATTTAATTTACTTAGTGTAAGCCAACTATGTGATGCAAATTTTAATGTTAAATTTGATTCCTCAAAATGTTTTATAAGACACAAAACTCTAAATGATTGCATGTTAGTAGGTTTTAGGAAATCAAATATATATTATGTTGATTTATCCTATGCTACTAATGCTTCTACTAAGTGTCTTATTGCAAAAGAGGAAGAAAGTTGACTTTGGCATAGGAGACTAGGACACATAAATATGAAGAACATCGCCAAAATAGCAAAAATGAAGCTAGTCAAAGGGTTGCCTAAAGTCAAATTTCTCAAGGACAAAATGTGTTATGCATGCCAAGAAGGGAAACAATCAAAAACATCACACAAAGGTAAAAATTTACTTAGTACCACTTTACCTTTAGAACTTTTACATATGGATTTATTTGATTGTCATAGTACCCCTTCTATGATTAGTAGTAAATATTGCTTGGTAATAGTAGATAATTTCTCTAGATTTACTTGGGTATTTTTCTTGAAAAATAAAGATGAAACCCTAGGAATAATCATAGGATTTAGCAAAAGAGTAGAAAATGAAAGAAAACTCAAAATCAACCGGATCCGTAGTGATCATGGTGGAGAATTTGAGAATTCTAATTTCTCAACTTTTTGCTTAGAACAAGGGTACAAGCATGAGTTTTCTTATCCTAGAACACCCCAACAAAATGGGGTTGTGGAAAGAAAAAATCGTGTCCTACAAGAAGCGGCTAGGACAATGCTTAATGCATACTCCTTACCTAGCTACTTGTGGGTGGAAGTGGTTAACACCGCTTGCTATATCCAAAATAGAGTATTAATTCATAGGTTTTTAGGAAAAACTCTATTTGAATTGTGGAATGGTACAATTCCAACAATTCATTATTTTAAGGTCTTTGGATGTAAAGTCTATATCTTAAATACCAAAGACAACCTAGGTAAGTTTGAGTCCAAAGCGGATGAGAGAATCCTAGTTAGATACTCATCCACTAGTGTAGGGTATAGAGTTTACAATAAAAGGACTCAAAAGATTGAAGAATCTTCAAATGTCCAATTTGATGAAACTTCCAATACATACCCTAGAAAATCCCCTATTGATGATGATATTAATAATGAACATCAAGAAATTACCCAACAATTCCAAGATCTAACTTTAGGGGGTAATGATCAAGGGGGAGGATTGAATCAAGGGGGAGTAAGAGGTTATTCCGATGATGAGCAAAGGATTGAGATTAATTATGATCAAACTCAAATTAATACACCTCCTAGAACCATAAGAGCTCATCAAAATCACCCCTTAGATCAAATTGTGGGTGAATTATCTCAAGGTGTTAGGACTATGTCATTTTATAGGGATCCCACTAGTCATATAGCTCTAATTTCTCAAATTGAGCCTAAAACAATCAAAGATGCATTACTTGATCCGGATTGGATCTTAGCAATGCAAGATGAATTGGCTCAATTTGAAAGGAGTCAAGTATGGGAGTTAGTTCCTAGACCTAATGAAAACATCATCATTACTACAAGATGGGTCTTTAGGAACAAACTAGATGACTAAGGGAATATTACTAGGAATAAGGCAAGATTAGTTGCAAGGGGCTTTAATCAAGTTGAAGGACTTGACTATGATGAAACATATGCCCCGGTTGCTAGGTTAGAGTCTATTAGAATACTATTAGGGTATGCCTCCTATATGGGTTTCAAACTCCATCAAATGGATGTTAAATCGGTATTCCTAAATGGGTTTATTAAGGAAGAGGTATATGTAGAACAACCTCCCGGGTTTGAGAATATGGACTATCCAAACCATGTATACAAGCTTAGGAAAGCTTTGTATGGTTTGAAACAAGCTCCCCGGGCTTAGTATGAAAGATTATCATCTTTCTTAATCTCTAAGGACTTTAAGAGGGGTAGTATAGATCAAACTCTATTTATAAAGTCAATATCAGCGGACATCTTTGTAGCCCAAGTATATGTTGATGACATTATCTTTGGGTCAACAAATGATGAACTTCTCCAAGACTTTATTAAGAATATGGAAAAAGAGTTTGAAATGAGTCTAGTTGGGGAATTAAATTTCTTCCTAGGATTGCAAGTCAAACAAACAAGTGAAGGAATTTATATTTACCAAACCAAATATGCTAAGGAAATGATTAAGAAATTTGGTTTGGAAAATGCTAAGGTAGTTTCAACTCCAATGGCAACCAATACAAAAATAGATAGTGATAATGAAGGAAAAGAAATTGATCTTACACTCTATAGAAGCATGATTGGTAGCCTTTTGTACCTAGCCTCTAGTAGACCCGATATATTATTTGCGGTTAGTATGTGTGCTAGGTACCAATCATGTGCAAAAGAATCTCATTTAGTTGTCATTAAGAGAATCTTAAGATATATTAAAGGCACACTAAATGTAGGACTATGGTACCCTAGGACTAGGTCTTTTGATTTGGTTGGGTACACCGATTCCGATTATGCCGGTTGCAAATTGGATCGGAAGAGTACTAGTGGTGGATGCCAATTCCTTGGGTCATCGCTAGTTAGTTGGAGTAGTAGGAAGCAACCTTGTGTTGCCCTATCCACCACCGAAGCCGAATATGTGGCTATGGGTGGTTGTGTAGCTCAACTTCTATGGATGAAACATACTTTAGAGGACTATGAGCTATCTTACTCCAACATAAAAGTATTTTGTGACAATGTGAGCATCATAAACTTGACCAAAAATCCGGTGCATCACTCTAGGACTAAGCACATTGAAGTGAAACATCACTTCATTAGAGATCATGTGGCTAAGGGGGACATTGAGCTTAATTACATTGAATCTAAGTCCAACCTAGCCGACATCTTTACCAAGCCTCTCCCCGAAATAGAATTTTCATCACTTAGGAGAGAACTTGGAATATGCTTTGTAGAATAGAAGTGTAGGTTTGCATGATCCCATAAAAAAATCTAGGTTTTATACCTCTAACCATCTCACAATAGACCTAAGAAACCATGATTTGTGTATTTAGCCACCTAGAAATCATGTGAGATGTTAGGAAGATGTACTTGGTTCATCATGCTTGTTATGATGCATTACCATGAGCCAAAGTGCCATCTAGAGACATTAATCCTTCATTGGACCAATCATTGGGAAGGCTTATGTACAATTAATGTGCATATAGCTCCAAGAATATGATTGAAAATGTCAAATAAAATAAAATTTAAACTATGTCTATCAAACCTTGAGAAACAATTTTCAATTGATAAGCCAAAGTGATACAAAGTTTGCAAAAATATCATAACTTTTGCAAAATCTCAAGATTGTGTCAATATCAAAATCTAGAGGTGATATATTTTTAAAATAATTTTTCCTTGATAGGAAATGATCTAATAATATTCACCACAAAATTTCATAATTTTTTTATCTTTATTGAATTAATTATGAATTTTTTAATCTGGCCAAAAAGGCTATCAGACTGATATCAGTCGACTGGCGCTTATCGCCAGTTCGACTGATACGACGATATCGAACTGGGCTTACCGGTTCATTTATGGCAGTCGACTGCCGCGCACAGAAGCACTCGTATGCGACTGGCCGGTTCGACTGATCTCCATCAGTTCGACTGCCGACTAACGGCAGTCGACTGCTGTCGCGGTTTTTAGGGTTTTCCCACCGGTTCGACTCGCCAAAACTTCCCGACCTTCCTTCTTTTCCTCTTCCGATGAATTTCCACCGCACTCCTCTCGTCGTTCTCCCTCGTTTTCCGGTGACTTCACCGACTGGTGCTCCCATTTGAAGTGTTCTCCGACTCGAGGTCCACCTCTTCTCACCCGGTTCACGCCCTAGTCTCCACCGCAGACCACTCGCTCGGCTAGGGTTTCGTGGACACTCGCGTCCAACACCTTTCTTTGATCTTTCACCATGCCGCCTAGGTAAACCCTCATCCCTGCTCACAGTTTGTTTGTTCCTATAGTTTTGTTTCACCAACCGGTGTTTGTTTTGTTGTCTTGTGCATGCATTCATCATCCTTAACCTACATTGCTCTTTTTTGCACATTTAGACTTAAGCATTATGCATCTAAGCGTGCCCGGGTACCGCCGACCAACGAGGGCCCGTCAAACCCTCCACCCACTGTCGATCCTAGATTTCCAAACTCCGCACTTGAAAATGCCTTCAATAAAAATAAATTCCAATTCATTCCACCTCGATCAATGGACCCAAATTTTCTTAAGGACTACTGCTTTGATATTGTTCAAATCATCCAATTCTATAAACTTGAATCATTAGTCTTTTGTGAACATCATGTCAATATCACTCTTATTTCTGAATTCTTCAATAATTTGCGATCGGTTGGAGATGGCTTGAGATACCGGACTCGCGTTGCTCAGTGTGATCTGGATTTCAGCCCCCAGATCTGGACCGATTTTCTCGGATGTCTCTCTTCCGAGAATGATTTCATTTTGTATCCGTCTTGGAGTGATCCACTTCCACCTCCCTTTGAGGAGATTTCTCTAGATTCACTTCACACTACTTTCTATAACTCTCCTTGTCCTTTGAACACCAATCTCTTTCAATCCCAAGAGCTTTCTGCTTCTGACAATGTCCTTTATAAGGTCATTGCTCATTGTCTTCTTTCTATAGTTACACGTGGGTTGGCCTTAGTTCGACCTACACACTTCCTTCTCATGCATATCCTCCGTCAGTACTTAGACATCGATATTGGTCTCAACACCTTCCACTGCATTATTCATTTCATAAAGACAAACAATGGGAAGGTTCATATGCCTTTTGGAAATGTCCTTACTCAGTGGCTTAGCTCCGTAGGCATTGATGTCAACATAGGGGTCATTAAAATCATGAATAAAAAATATGACCAGATGACTCATCGGAGCTTCTCCTTGGTGGGCTTGAAGGTCGACGAAGGGTCCATTTTCTGGGACCCTGCACGACGGCCAGCAGGTGGCGCTCCGGCACCAGAGGATGCCATTGCGGCGGGGAGATCTTTGAGGGTGTTCTTGAGGAGCGATGCGAGAGGGGCTAGCTGCGGCGATCTTTATTACGCGGACTCATCTTTCATTGCCCGCTTCGATGCTTTTGCAGAGCGGGTAGATACACGTCTTGAGGAGCTGCGCTTGGGGCAACAGGAGCTTCGCTAGGAGCATCAGGAGCTCCTCTCCCTCGTGAGTGGGATGCATCGGCAGCAGCAGAACATTTTGGCGATTCTCCGCCCTCTTGCACCCGGACACCCACCTCCTCACGATGGTTCGTCATTAGCACCGATGGATGCTGATGACGACGATCGTTAGCTAGCATGTTTTTGTTATTTTCTTTTTGGCCGTATGTACGACACAAACTTCAACTTGTGTAATGATTTTTGATTAATGAAATGAAGTTGTGTTTTGTTTAGTTCATTTCTATTAGTGCCTACATTACTATAATTTGTTATTTTTCAAGTTTAGAAATTGAGCACATAGTACTAAGTTATGAATATTGATACGATACAATTCCACTTTTGCTTCATATTTTTATCATTTTGAATATCGTATCAATCCGTTAATCTGATGAGCATATTTTTCATCTAATATTTTTCATATGTTATATTAGTCGAATAAAATGTGTATGACGAGTTTCGTGATTTTTGGACATCCACAGAATTTTCTATGCATTTTTAAACCTTGATTGAAAAATTTGAATTTCAGATTTATACGATATCGATCATTAGTTATTAGCGATCATTTATAAACAGATTGGTGATGACAATTCCAGTCGAATCGGTGACACTATTTTGGAATAGAAAATGGTTTTTCATCGGTTAAAAGGTCCAATTTTGGACATTATATGATTTTCACAGTATATACATGATAACTTGTATGAAAAGAAGGATCTTCTTGATGCACTGGTTTAGGGGGAGATACATCCCTTAATTCTATAATTGTTGGTGTAAATCTAGGATATATTTGCCTATTCTATTATTTATGTTTTGCTTCACATGTTATTTCCACATCATGAATCATGTCTTGGATTAAGGGGGAGCTTCATATCAATTTTATATCTTTGTTCAAGATGTGTCAATTATAATTCTTTCCTGCACTTATTGGATAAACTCTTCTCTTTTTGTTGTATGTCAAAGGGGGAGAAGGGATATTTAAGTTAGAATTCATATTGAAATATGTTTATATGCATGTGTTAAAGACCTAACTTAAATGATTGTCAAACATCAAAAAGGGGGAGATTGTTGGTGCAACAATGCCCCAAGCATTTATATATTTTGATGTTTGGATAATCATCTAAGTTAGGTAATGTTTTGTGATCTAATTGTGAACATGTTTAAGTGACAGGAAAATCCAAGTATGAAGACTTGGTAAAAGACAAGTCCAAGTGTGATCTTGGCAAAGAGAAGTCAAAGGAAAGGTCTTGGCGACGTAAGTCCAAGCATGTAGTCTTGGCGGCGTAAGTCCAAGCATGTAGTCTTGGCGGCGTAAAGTCCAAGCAGTCCTTGGCAAAGAAAGACCAAAGGCAAGTCTTGGCGGCATAAGTCCAAGCATGTAGTCTTGGCGCCGTAAAGTCCAAGCGTACTTTGGCAAAGAAGAAACCCAAAGCATGACGAAACCGAAGGAAGCTTTTGAAGGCAAGCGCATGGATGGAGTCGTGGACTCAGAGAAATCCTGGAGGCGCAAGGCTGATGGAGAAGCTAGAAGGTTAAGTCTAGGCTTAGGGTATATTTTCAAGTATGAATTAGTCATACTTGGGGTGTGCCAGTCGACTGGAACATGGTGTCAGTCGAACTGGCCTTTAAAATGCAGCATTAGAGGTTGGAGGGTTGTTGGCAGTCGACTGAGGGTTATCGGTCGAATGCCGAGAGTCAACAGACTGCCGCGTACAAGTTGGCGATCGACTACCATTATTGGCGATCGATCGCCGAGCGAGGCCCATAGTCGATCGCCGATCGGCTCATGGCAAGATATCGAATCGCCATACGGTTGGCGATCGATCGATAGTCTTCCCGTTGGCGATGACGGCGGCAAATCCCACGAATCCGGCTGTTCAGAAGCCGTTAGAATCAGCGGCAGTCGACTGATGTAAGTCATCAGTCGACTGATAGACCTCCAACGGGAAAAAAAGGCTCTTTCCTATAAAAAGAGGCCAAGGGGAGCAAGAAGAGACTAATGCTTATATTCTGATCATTCTCCTAAGCTCCCACAAGTTTTCCAAGCTTTCTAAGTGTATTAATTTCTTTCCTCCTCTCAAATCTTCATTGTCATCTTTTGTAAGAAGAGGAGGTCTTTGTAAAGAGAAAGCTTATTAGTGAAGATTGATTTGGGTTGATCCACCTTAAGGATCGCCGTGAAGTAGGAGCGTTATCTCCGAACCACTGTTAAAAGCTTCCGCATTAGCATTGCATTTTCGTTTCTATTATTATTGTATTTGTTGTGTTTCCACTAATCTTTTTGTAGAAAACGAAAAGAGGCTATTCACCCCCCCCCCCTCTAGTCGTTCAAGGATCCTACAGATATGTTATGAAAAGAAATATGATATGTTATGATAAGGAACATGATATGCTATTTTACTTTTTGCATAGCTTATATCGGACCCTAATAAGGTCCAAGGGATGGGCTCCTACGTGCCCCTAGGTCAATGGTCGTAGTACGGACCCAGTACGGGATGGGCTCCTAGTTGCCCTAGGCCGACGATCATAAGTACGGGCCTAGGATGAGCTTCTATGTTATGTTGCCTCTAGGTCGACGGACATAGTACGGACCTAGTACCCTAGTAGGTTCGGGATTAGCTACCTCGGGTCTATTTAGGGATGCGCGCTATGATGATGATGTATGTGGTACAATGCCGGGCCCAATATGTTGAGATTATGTTTAAGTACCTATAAGATATATGTTTTCAAAGAGCATCTTGCATATACCCTTATTTCATGTCTAGGTGATTATGATGTTTAGATGATTGTTATGCTTATATGTTTCTGAATGCTCATATCATTTCTCTTATATGAATGCTATATTTATACGTTCTTGAATGTTTATATGAATATTATGCTTATATGTTCTTAAATGATCGTATCACTACTCTATGTCTAGTTCTTGATGTATGGATTTTGTGAGTAGGAAAGGATCTTACTAAGCCTATGTGCTTATAGTTTTATATCCCCTTGTACTGCAGATAAGGGTAAAGAATGGCTAAGCTAAAAGGAGCAGTAGGAGGGGCAAAGTGTGTGTGGTAGTGGCATGGTGGAGGAGATCTGTTTATGTTCCCAAACTTATGCATGTTTTCCTTTAAGTTTTGCATGTTAATTGATAAGAGTCGAACTCTACTTGATGTTGATGGTTGCTACTTGATGTCCTTAAGTTGATTATCATGAACTTGAACTAAGTACTTATGAAATGATGATGCATGCTCCATGTTTCATGCTTTATGTTTTAAAAGGAAAGCAAAAAAAAAAAATGTTAAGTCTTCCGCTGTAAATGCATGTATGTAGTCTTTCGCTGTAAATGCATGTATGTAATCTTCTGCTGTAAATGCATGTATGTATGATCGCGTCGTGCCGCCCCTCCAACCCCTAGAAAGGGCGGGCGTGACAATTCATAGGTCGATGAACTTGTTGTAATGGCAGGCACCTGTCACATACCTAGGCAGATCACTACACTTAATGAAAGCCCTAAATTACAATAGGTTCTCACGATTGGCTATACAAATCCAGGATATAAAAACCCTAAAGCATGCGAATAGGCGATCAACAAAATCGCAAGGCAAACCATATGTGTTGCAAAACCAATTTAAGAAATTTGCAATGAAATAAATAAAAGAGTTATACAATCCAAGGCAAACCGACAAAAGAGATACTCCCTAATCCTAAGATACAAGACTACTCCATAAATGAGTTACAAAACATAGGTGATAGAAAAGAAAGAATTAACCCAACATCCTATGCTACGCGCATCTTGTCCTCGGCTTCTAGACCTCGATCCTCCTTCGAAGAATCCCAAGGATCGGAGTGATCTTGGGATTATCGAATGAACCCCAATCCTCCAATGAATCATAATGCCTTTCTCTTAGGTCCTGGGGTCTTTTTATAGCTTTTTCTGGAGAACAATTCGTGAATTTCGTTAGCAAAGAGGTGGAATTTAGCATGGTCATGCCATTTGGCACGACCTAGGCATGCCAGGCACTATGAAGACCAGGCATGCCCCCAAATCGAGTGTGTTGGCTGGTTTTTGGCATGGGCATGCCCCCTGGCATGCCCTGGGCGTGTCGACTGATATGCCTTATGGCTCCGTTTGCTTTCTGTTTCGTCATGGCTTCCCTCCTGAGAGTAAAAACACAGAAACCGCAATCATCTTAACTAAAAATGAAATATGAAAGTAAATTCTAAGTTTTATGCATGATATGTGAATGAAATGCTAGAAAAACATACTAAATAAACCCTAAAATATGCATGTGATTCTCACTCATCAATAGGGTAGTCCTAGAGTTATCCTTAGACCTAATATTAAAATGTTTAACACCTAAGTAAAAATATTTATTTCTCGCATGCTTTTTATCATGAACAATTTCAAGTAAATTATTAACATATTTTTCATCATTTATAATCGAAATTGCATTATTAAAAGTTACCTTAGGCCTTGCCTTAGATGCTCTCTCTACATTTGAGCTCTCAACCTTGTCCTTCCTAAGGTGTCTCCCCCTTTCCTAAGGTGCCTCCCCCTTAGACATTAGCTCTAGTAGTGCTCTTTTTTATTACATTTGAAGCACACTATGTGCTCCTTTCTCTTGCAGATCAAGGCTCCAACCTCCTTTGACTTTTCTTTGGCCTTTGGTATTTGAGTTGACTTCTTGACTCTTCTTGGACATTTGCTCTTATAATACCATATTTTCCTACACTCAAAGAATATAATATGATTTTTATTTTTACAAATTATGCTTGAGTTACCTTCCATGGTGGTTGTAGGAGAAGCTTGGTCAAATTCTTCATCTCTCCCGGATGTAGAGGCTTCCTCTTACTTCGGTGTCGATTGTCTCTTCTCCCCCTCAATCCTAGAGGTGGAGGCTTCCTATAATTCTTCTACCTCTTCTTCGGAAGTTGAACATCTTTCAACATCCAAATTTTCATGAACTTGAGAGGGTGAACATTCTTCCTTGGACTCCTCTACTCGTGTCGGTGAGGGATTTTTGTGGAGCTCAATCAATTTACTCCATAATTCTTTAGAGTCATATAATTCTCCTATTCTATACAATAAATTCTTAGGTATTGAAGTAGCTAAAATTAACGCTACCTTTTCATTTATCTTGAATTTTCGGATTTGCTCCTCGTTCCATTTCTTCTTCTTCTTGAGAACTCTTCCTTTCTTGTCCACCGGGGGTTCAAATCCTTCCATCAACACAAACAAATTATCTATATCATTCATCAAAAAAATTCCATTTTACCTTTCCAATACACGAAATCTTTATCGTCGAAGATAGGTGAAAGTTGCGTACGTTGTATCCCAATCCATCATTTGACAACTCCATTTTTCTTGACGGATCCTCTAGCGCTTTCTCCTTTAGCGGTTAGTCCTTGAAGAGTGTCCTCACTCTGATATCAATTGTTGTAGACCATTTGGTACGCTGGAGGGGTTGAATAGCATTGATCACTTTATGCTTCGATGCATGTCGTCCTTGTCTACAATTCGTTAGTTTGCAACAAAAAATTGAAGAAAAAACAAAAAATGCAAGCACAAATCACAATACCAATATTTTACATGGTTCAGAGCCTATGATTCCTACTCCATGGTCGGGCTTTAGTGTTTACTCCACTAAACCTCTTTCTCCTTCTCAGCAACACACTGGAGGTGGAGAAACCTCTTACAATAAGCTTACAATAGTAATACATAACCAAATACAAATATAACAAAAAGCACGAAAGAAAACTTTACAAGAAAGCTTTTGATCACTTGATTGCTTTTGGTTGTTTTGGACGAGCTTGGAAGGTTTGAAATGCAACAGTAGATCCCCTCCCAAATCACCAAGAACCAGCTGCTTTCTTCTCCACCATGAGCTCCTTTTAAAGCCTTCGCTCGGGCTGATTTTTTATCTAGCATTCGATTGCCCTTTCCCAGTCGATTGCCTACTTGACCGTTGTCTTACAATGGACCAATCCATGTCGGATTATGCCCAACCAATCGATTGACCTAATCTAGCAGTCGACTGCCATAGTCACCAGTCGACTGCTATAAGCTAACAATCGACTACGAAACCTTCTGTGCTCTGTCCACTTAATTTCAGTCGACTACTAAATCCTAGAAGTCGACTGCTAAATCCTAGAAGTTAATTGTCAGAGCCACAATCAACAGTCGAGCCTCAGTCGACTACTCGGCCAGTCGACTGGGTCATAACCCCAGTCGACTGCTCGAGTCAACTAAGCCTCCTGAGTGCAATGCACTCGACCAGTCAACTGGTCAATCCTATCAGCCAACTGGTAAACCTCAAAAGTGAGGCTTAACCCAAGTATGATCCTCTCATACTTAACACTCATTCATAGCCTAGATCTAAACCTTCAAGTCACTTCCCTCAATCGCATGCCCTTGGTTTGAGTATATGACTCACCCTTGGTGCTAGCCTTCAAGTACTTCCGTTAGCTTTGTCATACTAATGGGTTTACCTTTGTCAAGTCTCCAAACTTGGACTTTCTCTACTAAGACTATACCTTTGGACTTTTCTCTTTGTCAAATATCCATATTTGGACTTTCACCGACAAGACTACACACTTTAACTTACACTGCCAAGACTACACCCTTGAACTTTTTCTTTGTCAAGTATTCATACTTAGACTTCCTATTGTCAAGATTACCCACTTGGACTTTTCCTTTGCCAAGAATTCATTCTTGGACTTCTCCATTGCCAAGTATTCATACTTGGCAATTCCCTTATCAAGTCTCCAAACTTGGACTTCCACTTGAGTCTCACTTGAGATTGGCCAATCTTGATCTGAGGTCGATTGCTCCAACAATCTCCTCATACCAATTTCCACCATATGATCTTGGATATCCCAATTATCCACTAGCTAGTCATATGATCAAACCATATTGCCAAACCCAATGACAAACTCATTGTCAAACATCAAAACTCTACTCGAGTCTAATTCGAGTCTGATCAATCATGACCTGGGTCGATTACACCAACAGAATTTACTTATTTGGCGGTTAGCCCCTCCTAGTGACCTTACTCCTATACCACTTAGTGGATCAATAGCCAATCATTTGTTCAATTGCTTTTTTGGTTCTACACGTGAATTTAGTGTGCAATGGATAAACAAAATATAAATAAAAGTACAAAATATAAATAAAATTACAAAACAAGTAACACAAACACTTGGATTTTATGTGGTTTAAAAACTTCAATAATTCATCAATGAGTCACTCCTCACAATTTACAATTTTCTTCCTTCTTAATAATCTTTTGGAGTTAGAGAAACCTATTACTCTCTTCTTACAAGTTATAAATTAAATATTTAGATGAAAATTATAAGATTAAGCACTTCTAGTCATTTTTCCCATTGCTCATTTGACCCATATTTATGGACCAATCAATCATCTTGTTTTCAAATTTTGTACTACTTTTCAATGCCGGATTAGTTGACTAATCTATGTCTCAAGTCAATTACTGACTTGAATTAGTCGTCCTTCTACATGACAAAGGTAACCTCAGTCAACTCAACATAACCATTAATCAACTAAAGTGTTGAAGCATTTAGGTCATTTGATATTCGCAACCTAATTGTGTCAGATCAATGGCTTCCTACCAATATTTATTGGTTCCATCGTCAACTCACCTTAACCATCAACTGATCACATGTCATTTTGACTAGTTAGTTGACTGAGTCTTAGAACACAATCTTACATAAACACTTTGTTCTCTTCCGGATTAACTTTGAGTTGACTAGATAGTCAACTCAAGTTTTAATTAAGTGAAGACTCTTTTAGTTGACTAAATACTCAATTAAGACCATTTCTAAAGTGGATCCCTTCCCAAGTCTAGTCTCAAAAGTTGATTCCATCCCAAGTCTAGTCTCACCTATAACCCAACATATAGATGGACTCAACTCTCAACTTCACCAAAAGTTAACTATCATGAGGTTTCATCTCTAAAACTTCATGCACTAAGGAACCTTGCTTCTGAATCTTACATGCAAAGAGACTATGTCTTTAGCACTTCCTCATTTTCCAAGCAACTAGCCCTCCTTGACTGTTGGAGTTCTAATCTGCTCAGAATCTTATCCTTGATCTACTTGAATTTTTACTTGCTAAATATCTGATCCTCGACCTACTTGGATTTTTATTTGGTATATGGTCCTTAACCTACTTAAACTTCTAGTATTCCACCTACAATATCAATGTCAAGTAACGTACACCTGTAAACTTGACATATCATATCAACAATCACAATATAGTTCTAATTTAAACCTTAGTTCAAATAACAAAATTAGATGTTTAAGGGTAACATGATTCACCTAACAAATAGATAGGTTGAGTACAAGTAAGGCTTTGAACCATGTAAAATGTAATGTGTTAGTTCTTTATTTATTTATTGTTGCACAAATAACCAACCAAATTTACATACAAGCACTCAACACAATCAATGATTGACTAGTTTGTGATATTAAAAGAGAAAGAAATCTATTTTAGGTTACTTCCTATTGATGCATCCTCTCTAGTTGGTTCGAATCATACACTATAATAATCCTAAACTTTATTCTTTGCTTGATTCCAAAACATTTTTCAATGATAATTTTGTTCAAATGTTTGATCTTTCTTATTATCTTCTTCATAATGTGTGGCATCTCATTGGATCATTATCATCATGTAAAAAAGAGTCAGAATATAATGAAAATCTATTGTCCTTAACTAGTTGTTGCATCTTCTTCTTTGAGATTCTTTTCTTTCTTGTATCTTCTATTACCACATGCAATCCCCTTCTTGCCTTCTTTCTTAGTAGATGTAGAATTTTCATGTGATTCCATAGTATGACTTGCATTTAGATAGTATAACTTACATCTCATTGGAATTTTCATGTAGTAAAATCAAATACCACAATTGAATCTAGGGTTTAAGGGTTTATATTTGATTAGAATGTGTATTTTAGTTGATTAGTGGATCAATCAACTAGGATAGTTGAGTAAGTCAAAAGAGCAAGCAAAGAAAATAGTTTTGTTCATGGCTGAATCGACTAGACAATCAACTAATAGTATTAGTCAATTGTTGAAAAGTTTTCAAATGATTGATAGCCCATGTGGAAAGAAAAAATGAGCTATTATTGCATAATAACAATTCGATTGTGAGGAGTAATCGATTGATGACGATAAACCAATCGACTATTGGGCAATAGTCTAGTAACAAAGTGTTAAAAGGCTATAAAGGAAGCTTCGCAAAGGCTTTGAAAATGGGAAAATAAGTATTGATTAAACCTATTAGAAGCTTTGTATTATTGTCGTTTGTATTTTCCTTTTATATTATTTACTCTGTAAGAGGTTTCTCCAACTTTATTAGTTGATCAAGAAAGAAAAAGGATGATGACTTTTTCAAGAGAGATCTATCCGTGGATCATAAGTCATGGAGTATGAATTTAATGGTTATCAAATCATGTATATATCTTTCTTAGCAATTGTCGTAAATGTGATTGCATGATTATTTTATTTCAACTACTAATATTGTTTGTATGATTTTGCTATCGAGAGTAAGAGTCGTATAGAACCACATTTACAAGTTAATAGTCGCTATTTACCCTTTTCTAACTCGATCATCTGATCTCAACACTTCCTTCTTAACAACCTAGTAGTACTCAAAGGTATAAAAGGAAAAAATGACTTTGCAAATGAGATGGAGTTGTAACCATTTTTTGGCCAACGATTTTCCACGCCTTTAAATTGCTATTCTAAACATTAATTTTTGTATATATAACATGATCAGACAGGACAATATAATAATTTGATTGTTATCGATATCAAGTTTTCTAATTTTAACTAAAAAATTATACATTTATCAATAATATTATTTTATATAATTTAAGATTTCCTAAAAGGTTTTTTATATGTAAATATAATTTAATATGTAGTCTCATATAATACCGTGGGTATTCAATCTGAACTGTATCAATAAAATTATTGATATTAAAAAGTAGATTTCTCTTTCGACCCAATAGATTTATTCCCTTTTAGTCCAACAGATGGGGTTTATTAATATGACACAAGTCCAATTCATCCTAATTACTATTGAGGTATGTTGAAACAACATTTACATACCACTGATAATCTGTAGATCTGAGACTCGATAATTTACTAGAGTATGTCATTATAGATATCACAACAAGAATGAAAAAGATTCTCTTTTTTCTTCTCGATGGAAGATGCCAAGGCGTCTCACCGATAGTTTTCCGACGAACCCTCGAACACATATCAATCCATGTAGATCCAACATGTCATCGGAGAAAACATCATCAACAATCACAAAGAAAAAGCTTTGTCAATAATTTTAAATGATGTGATAGATCTTAGTCGCATCCTCATACCATTAATAGAAATTTAAAATTTAACAATAGACAAACATTTGAGATATTCGAATGCGAAGTTAGTTTAAATAAGTTGATTAAATAAGAATGATTTCCAAGATAGTATAGTTTAGTAATGCATACTTTTAAGTCCCCCAAACTAGAGTGCTCATGTAATTTTTCAGGTATTTTCGATTCGATCCCTAGATATGACATATTTATAGAAATTTTTTTCAAATAGAATGACAAATACTATAACACTGGACTATTGGTCCGTCCGCTATGAGTGCTTCCCGATTTATTCGAACGATCGAAATAAAATTTTCATGAGATCGAATTAATTAAAAAAAAAAAAAGCAATGCATACTTTTATATAATTTAAGATTTATTTAAAAAAATATATTTTAAATTTATTAATTAAGGGGGCAAACAATTGGGATATTGGAATGAGAATTCAATTTAAATAAATTTAACTAAATCAGAATAATTTCTGATAGTTTGGTTCCATTCATTTTTTTATATTAAAATAATAAATTAATTTTAATTTTAGTTTAGTGGTCTGAGTAGTGCAAGCAAGCGTAAAATGCCAGTGTAAAAGGTATTAAAAAAAAATAACATCATAAATGAGCTGGACCTTCCCGCCAGGAAGTCGTCATGGCCAATTCCTGGCTGGCTGGCTGGCCAACGATATCTCATACCTCACCATTCTTATTTTCAACTGTCACAACTGTCAACGACAATTTTGGGACGACAAAGGCCAAAGACGAGCCATATTTATTAACACCTGCCTCAACCTCTCAATCCATCCCTCATTCTTGCAATTGCTACTAGTTTAGTCTAAGAATCAATTTGATTTTATTTTCCCCCCAAAATGAACATTCTTTTGTCTTCTTCGTCTTCTTCGTCGCCACTGGATGACTCTAGCCCATTGCAACCGGCGATAGCAGTGGCGATCGACAAGAGCAAGAACAGCCAGCAAGCGCTCAAATGGGTGGCCAACCACCTGTTCGTCGACGCCAAGTCCATAGTCCTCATTCATGTGAGGAGCCCAAGAGGTCTCTCCTGCCGTCTGCCTTTTAATTTCCTTTCGTTCCTCAAAACTAACTGATAATATTCATAAAATGGTCGATTAATTCATTGTTAATCTCATGGCAATTCCTCTGTAAATTGCAGCAGATGGCCCTCTGCGAACCGGAACATCGAGTTCAGAGACGAAGAGCGAGCTAGAGGATGCCGAGGTCGCAGAGCTCTTTCTTCCTTACAGAGCTCTCTGTGCCCGTAAAGAGGTGAGCAGCAGTCGGCTCGAAGAACTCCTTCAAACGATAGGAATAGAAATGTAAACTTTTGCTCATGGACATTAAATTACAGTTGCAGATGAAGGTGGTGGTGCTGGAGAGTTGGGACGTACCGAGAACCATAGTCGACTACGTCGCTGCCAACAGAATCCACAGCGTTGTTCTTGGTGCTTCCAACAGGAACGCGTTCAGGTAGGTCTCCACATTGGATTTCAAGAATATATATATATATAAATAAAATTGAATTTGTTTTTTTCAATGATTTGATTGCATGCGCTATGGTTGCAGGAGGTTTCTGAATCCGGATGTTCCAACGTGTTTGATGAAAGGCCTGCCGGATTGGTGTGGTGTGTACGTGATATACAAGGGGAAGCTACTGACGAGCCGGCCGGCAAAAGTGCAGCCTGCCCATGTCAATGTTGTTCCTCCCAGGCGTTCGCTGCAACTCGATCTCCCATCTCAATCATTACCGCAACTGGATTGCTCCGTCAGGTTTGTGCTCTGCTCTGCTCTGCTCATTTCGAGTCCATCAGCGAATTGAAATAGAATTGTTCAATTTTTGTCATCCGATCCTGCACGGGTTGTGACTCCTGGAACTTCGACATGAGCAGAATGAATTCGACGCTGCGTGAATCGTCGATCACACCTGTTAGGACCCGCCATCTTCGCTCATTATCCGGCGACGACGTTGACTTGGCAAGGAGCTTGGATTGTCGGTCCATGGTCTTGGATGAATTCGAGTTCGGAAAAGAGGAGAGCTGTCCGAGTCGGACGTCATTTTCCCCTGCAGTTCCCGTGCGTGCAGAAGCCATTCTTGTGTTTTGTTTTGATCGGTCAATGGCTGTGCTGATTGCCTATGCGTTGTCAGGGACGACGGGCTGCGGCAGAGGACGAACTGCGAAGGCTAAGACTGGAGCTCAAACAGACGACGGAAATGTTCAATGCGGCTCTGAAAGAGGCGATCATTGCCAAAGACGAGACCGAAGAGCTGCAGAGGATGAAGATGGTGGAAGTGCGGAAGGTCGAGAAGGTGAGGCAGTCGGAAGAGGCGGCCCTTGCGCTCGCCGCGTTAGAGAAAGCCAAGTGCAAGGCGGCTCTGGAGGCTGCCGATGCAGCGCAGAGGATCGCAGAGCTGGAGGTCAAACGGCGACTCAAGGCGGAGTCGAAAGCCAGACGCAGGGCCAAGGAGCAGCAGTCGTCGTTTCTTCGCTCTGACCTGAGGTGCAGGAAGTACAGCATCGACGAGATCGAAGTGGCCACGAACTTCTTCGCCCCGTCCATGAAGATCGGTGAGGGCGGATATGGGCCTGTGTTTCGCGGCGTGCTCGATCACACTCCCGTCGCAGTCAAGGTTCTGAGACCGGACGCTGCGCAGGGGAGGAGGCAGTTCCAGCAGGAGGTGGAGATCCTGAGCTGCTTCAGGCACCCGAACATGGTGCTGCTGCTCGGGGCGTGCCCGGACTACGGATGTCTGGTGTACGAGTACATGGACTACGGGAGTTTGGAGGACAGGTTGTTCCGGCGAAGAAACACTCCGCCGATTCCCTGGCCGGCCAGGTTCAAGATCGCGTCGGAGATAGCCACCGCCTTGCTCTTCCTTCACCAGGCCAAGCCGGAGCCGCTGGTCCACAGGGACCTCAAACCCGCCAACATACTACTCGACCGCAACTACGTGAGCAAGATCAGCGACGTCGGCCTCGCGCGGCTGGTGCCGCCCGCGGTGTCCGACAGCGTCACCCAGTGCCGGATGACTTCGGCCGCCGGGACGCTCTGCTACATCGACCCGGAATACCAGCAGACCGGCATGCTCTGCGTACAGTCCGACGTCTACTCGCTCGGCGTTCTGCTGCTGCAGATCATCACGGCGAGAGGTCCGATGGGGCTGACGCGCCACGTTGCGCTAGCCGTCGAGAGGGGGACTTTGGCGGAGATGCTCGATGGCTCTGTCACAGATTGGCCGGCGGAAGAGGTTGTTTCGTTCGCTAAGCTGGCTCTGAAGTGCGCCGAGTTGAGGAGAAAGGACCGCCCTGATATGGCCAAGGCCGTCGTGCCGGAGCTCAGCCGGCTGAGCCGCATTGGTCAAGAATTCGAAGCCAAGCGATTCAAATTGTTCGTCGGCGATGTCGGCGCCCTCCCGAACACATTGCGAGCATCTCCACTCAGCAAATGACAATCCTCCATTCGCGAGTTGGCCAAATTGTCAAGGAGTTTAATATCAAATTTTTCTCATATATCTTTCTTTTTTTTTAGAAAAATAATTGCCATGTTCTTAATAAAATTTAGAAATAACTAGGATGGTTTAATGAATCTACCATAGATTTTCAAGTTTAATAATTATATATATGTATACTTTTCCTCAATTTAGACAAAAACTTACATTCAACGACGCAACCAAGAAAGCTAGAAGAAACTATTAATTTGGTCCGAAGACTATAGGATACAGTGGTAGATATATTCATTTTGACTTTCAAATATTTACAATTCAATCATCAAACATAATATATTTATAAAAATTTTCTATAAATAGAGATGTTGAGTTGCTAGTGCGAGATATTGAGTTGCTAGCGTGAACGCTTTCTAGTATACATTGAGGATCGATAGAATATACTTCATATAAAATTTATTTAGCATTCCATTAAAAATTTATGAAACAATCGCCCATCTACAAGATTAATATTCTTGATAATTTTTTGAAATTTACCGTTCACATAATAGTTTTTAAAAATTTATGATTGGATTTATTTTATTTTAAAGATTATAATTAAAATATTATTTATACAGTAATTTTAAACAACGTTGTTTGAACAACAACCTGAGATTTAATTAAACGAGGTGAGTAGAAATATGAAGGATTTGGAGGGACAAATTTAACAACAAAAAGAAAAGAAAAGGCAACGTCCTAAAACACGCTCTTAATAATAAATGGAAAAACTATGCCCGTTTAATTTTTATTTGAATAATTTGTGATTTTAAATCAGCCATCAAAATCCATTTGGACTTCCTAAATTTATTTTGGTAACAGAAGAAAAACTTGAGGTCGAACTGATCACTTACAAAATCAATAAAAACAAAACAAAACAAAACGGTGCAGAAGTGAGAGTTAAGGCTAATTGTCAATGCAAAATCACAATTGAAAAGATGAATCTAAAGCTGCATCCATGCATAAACTAGTTATAAAATCTGGAACTGGTTGCAATCAATTTCATTCTTCAATTGACCCAACAAAATATACTCTATTTTAATTCAGCAATCAACTCACTAAATGAATGAACAATTAGGAGAAAACAATTCAGTAATTGCTGACATGAACAATAGTGAAGGGCAACTTGCTGTTTCTCCTCGCCTTACCTGCCATATAGCATTTTAAGACAAATGCCAAAACAATTCTGAAAAAAAAATTGAGAAACCGGCAAACAGCTCCATTTTACGACGTGATGAAGACGCCAAGATTATATACATATGAATGGCAACGACATTGATAGTCTTACAATTCTGTTATTGTCGAATGACCGAGCAGAAACAGAATAATGTGAAATGAAACTGGGAAGGCAATCATCTCCAAAAGACGCCAAAAATGTCTTTAGACTTCAGGTTAATCTGGAAGAGGCATTTTTGCCAGCAGAACTACGGCCCCTGAAACCGACGACTCTAAGTTTAGATGTAGGAGCTTTTTTAGCACCGGATAATTTAGTCTGGCGAAGCTTGTTGATCTTAGGCGATTCCCTTCTCGGAGCACCGGAGGACTTGTTCGCCCTGGAGAGAGTAATACCCTTCTTTGTTTTACCCGGAGCTGAAACGACTCCTTTCTTACTAGCTACTAAGTTTGAGGGAGCGGATTCCTTTTTGCCGACTTTGGATGATGAAGGCTTGGACAAAACTTTCATTTTGTATGTCTTATTAATCTGTCTTGATATAGCGGCATCTCTTTTCACACCGTTAATAGTGAGCGATTCCAAACTCTGATTTTTTTTCAACGCTTCCTCAATTCTTGTGGCTAAAGGTATGTCTTTCTTTGCAACTAGGCTAGTCACTCTGCCTGCATGAAGTAGCGGGTCAAGATTTTTATCGTATCGCAAGTAGAATTTTCTTGCGAATCACAATGATGAAATATAAAAGTTCAGCAACTCGAACGAGGATTTTCTTTACTTATTGAACAATATCTCACTTGGTAGATATGATTAAAAAGGAAAACAGAAAACAGTTATAGCTTGGGACTTCAATGCTAGAATAGAACTACTACTCCCTTATTTGGTTTAGGAAACCATGTTAAAATTTAAAGCAAGAATGCGTACCTTTGGCACCCATACGAGCAGTTCTTCCAGTTCGATGGAGATAATCAATCTAAAAATGCAACAATAAAGATATAAATTTCACAGAATGATTAATGAAATGGGCAAAACATGTATATAACCTGAACTGTTAAACAAAATCTAAAAAAAAAAAGAAATATAACACCCACAGAGTTCTTGGGAAAATCAAACATGATAACATGATCCACAGCTAGGTCAAGTCCTCTAGCAGCCAAATCCGTGCAAACCAAAGTAGGACAATCTCCATCATCACTCTTAAACTTCTTCAGATTTTCGACTCTGACATAAAGAAACAAAACAGCAACCAATCAATTAAAAATAACAATCATATAGAAACAAAGAAAAATGGCTACGATGACATTTATCTCAAATATATTGTCATATATAGAGGTCTTTGTGCTACATGAAGCAAGAAAATTAGACAATGCTCCTACAGGGAGGGAAAGTGCAGGAGAGAAGAGAGAAAATTTGTAGAGGGAGGATAAGAAAATTGATCTCTTATTTTCGTTTCCTTTGAGAGAAATAAACCAGGAGAAAAATATTCACTGTTTCTTTAGAGAGAAAATGAGGTGGAACTTTATTTTGTGAAATTGATTTTTAAATAAATAAAAATCGATAAAATAAAAAATATATATGTTTGTAAAAATTTCTGATGCCCGATTGGACAGAAGCTAGTTTGGAACATTTGGAGAAAGTCTTCGCTGCCTCTTTCATTACTCTGAGATAGGTTCCATCCATTCTGTAGGGGTGTATCCTTCCCCAGATGTTTCCAAAGAAACGTGGAAAAAAAAGTAAATCAATTTGTTAAAATCTGTTCCCAAGGTTTTGAGAACCATCCATGCTGGATACGAGTCAATGGCCATATGGGCGCTTCACTGATACCAACCAACGCACCATGCATTAGTAGGGATTCTTATGGTCAGAGCCAACAACAAAGAAGTAAAGCTAACTTTGTGAATCAGAGTGAAACTTATTCAGGGATCTTCACCTCTTCGATAATGCTGCAGGAGCTGAAATCGACGTAATGGAACTTGTTCCAGCTGAACACAGTCCTTTATTCTCACAAGTGATCATTTGAGTCAAAAAGGGCAAGATGAGAGTAAAGGTGGGTAAAACTATCAGTAATGTTCAACTGGTTTGTGGAAGGGTTCAAATCCTCAGTTCTCATATTTAGTCATTTTGTGAAAACAAAATACTAGTAGGCAATATCGTAGCTGATGGTGGAAGACGGGGTTGTGGCAAATCATTACTAAATACAGAAAATGCAAGGAAGAAATGCTAGCAAGTTTTAGGTAAGAAAATAACAGAGCGCTCAAAGCACCAAATATAATGCCCATACAGATAAAAAAAGAAAATGGTAAAGCCACAAAAATTCCAAAAAGCAGAGAAATACAGGAACGTGTTCAGGTAAGCCAGGGAATTACAGCAATAATGAAAAAGAAAGAAGGAACAACCCTATCAAAGTTTGATGAAGTTCACTAGAAGCAAGAATTATAAGAACATTACAATATGCTAACAGGATATAAACAGTGTTTGTTGAAATAGTACAGTAGTAACAGAAAGTCGAAATATGGAACCAACTGATTTACCTTTCTTCTGCTGGCACCTCTCCATGGTAATTTACAGTGAATATTTGATTTTCACCAAGGAAATGATCGACAGCACGACTTGAGTTCAAAGTATTGCAGAATACCATTACCCTGTTACCCTTTACCAAGCTTGGCTGAAGAACCTGCCATAAAATACTGCATATTGTTTAAAAGACTACACATTTTGGACACTGGATTAGCTTTCATAGCAAGTTAATTATCTAATTTTAACATGTGCATGGAACAGGTAGCTGAAATTGAACCTTAGCAATGAGATGTTAAAGAAATAAATCATTCAAACACCTTCCTGCTACTTTCACAATATAGGCAGAACTTACGCTCCAACTTTGTTAAAGTGCAACTTTCGCCTTAGGATGTAAACAACAATCATTCTTATTCCAAAAGAAAATTAGGTTTGAGATGATGATCAAATTGACTAAATTTCATAGATCTAAGTAGCCAAACCAATATAATTAACTCATGGTTCATTATTGTTTTTGCATTAAGATGGTAAGATAACTCAAAATTATTAGTATGAAGCGTTATGTCCTAAATGGTTCTTAAATCATCAAGGTTCAGAATCTGTAGTCTAACAAACATAGGAAGAAGTCATGCTAAGAACGACTGTTCCAGAGGTAGAAAAAACCACCAAAACAGTTTTTTAGGTGTTGGACAGATCTACTATTCTTCTATAGATAACATTACAGAAGGAACACACAAGATCTCTGATATGCAGGATGGAGCTATAACTTGTACCATACCAGCAATAAGAAGTTTAAACATTGTTATAGGAGTAGGTTTACAAAACTAATCTTCCTCTTTGATGAATCAATCACACATAACTATTAATCAATGTTTTATCGATGGAGTATATAGGCTTTATCCAATTCTTCTTAATTTTAGCTCTCGTGACCTGCTACAGTTAACAAAAACCATTACTTTAGACAATGCATATGTAGAAAGCCTATTTCATTCAAGTATTTACTAGTTAATTAGATCCTTTTTCTTTCTTTCTAAAGTAGAGATAGTCACATGTAATGACAGACATTATTAAAAGCTTGTGCTATTAAGGTAAGTTTATATTTCTCAAAAGGGAATGTTATAAAGGGGTAGTCCGGTGCACGAAGCTCCCGCCATATGAGGTCCCGGAGAAGGATCCATTGTAGACAGTCTTACCTTGCTTTGCAAGAGACTGTTTTTAAGATTTGAACCCGTGACCTCTAGGCCATAAGACAGCAATTTTACCGTTGCACCAAGACTCCCCTTCTCAAAAGGGAATGTTATATTGAAGAATATTTTAATTTCTAGTGGACCCACTTGTCATATGCTTAATAGAATATATACATCACTACGAGGAATCAAGTTGTATTATGCCACATTTAATGAAGACAAAAATCATAATATCGACCTGAAAACTTGAGACACATGACAAAATGCTTATTATAAATGTATGATAACAGACTCACAAAGTCTTTAATAAATAGCACACCATTGCCTTCCCGTGTCCAAAAAACCTAAAATGGCATATTGTTTTCTATTGGTTGACAATTTAGTCAGGGCACGAAAATCTAATTCATAGCCTAGACTTTTGCTGCATACGAGAAAATCAGTCTCGTAGAAGCTTCACCATAGAAGTCAGTCTTTTCATATCAGACAATGTGCCCAAGTGTCTAAATTCCTTCCAGTGCTAATTGATGCCGCCAGTTGCAATCTTGGGTGCTTTAACAAAGGAAGTTGAGAGAGAATAAAAAAACGAGAGGAGGGGATGGTGAGGAAGAGTATTTTCCTTGTTTGAATGGACCTATAGAAAATAGGGTAAAAATAAATCTTGTAAAGAATTCCCTCCTTATTCTCCCCAATTTGGAAGGTTGCAAAAAACTTGTATTTTGAGGGTGGTATGATATAAAATACTTCCCCCTCCAGTTTTAGACTCATCAATGGGATAAACCCCAGCCCAAAAGCCTTTCGTTGAAGGCTATAATGCATCACAACAACAACAACAACAACAACAACAACAACAAAGCCTTATCCCACTAGGTGGGGTCGGCTATATGGATCCTTCTACGCCATTAGACTCTATCCCCTACTATATCATCATCTATATTTAAATAAATTTTATCTTGTTTTATTGTTGCTAACCAAGTCTTTTTTGGTCTTCCTCTTCCTCGTTTGATGTGTATATTTTGTATCGTTTCACATCGCTTAACTGGAGCATTTATTGGCCGTCTAAGTACATGTCCGTATCACCTTAAACGTGTCTCTCGGAGCTTTCCTTCAATAGATGCAACACCAACTTTTTCTCTAATGCTCTCATTTCTTATTCTGTCCATCCTCGTATGTCCACACATCCACCTTAACATCCTCATCTCTGCAACTCTCATCTTTTGCTCATATGCTCGAGTCGTAGCCCAACATTCAGCTCCATATAACATAGCAGGTCTAATTACCGTTTTATAGAACTTCCCTTTAAGTTTTAGAGGCACTTTACGATCACATAAAATACCCGATGCTTTCCTCCATTTCAACCATCCTGCTTGTATTCTATGTAAGACATCTCTCTCAATCCCTCCATCATCTTGCAAAAATGATCCTAAATATTTAAAGCTCTCAATTCCAGACAACTCATCATCTCCTATCTTAACACTTGTCTCATTACGTCTAATATTGCTAAATTTAAATTCCATATATTCTGTCTTTACTCTACTAAGCTTAAAACCTTTCACTTCTAGTGTTTCCCACCAAGATTCTAGTTTAGCATTTACTCCTTCACGTGTCTCATCTACTAAAACAATATCATCTGCAAACAACATGCACCATGGTAATGTGTCTTGAATGTGTCCAGTGAGTTCGTCCATGATTAGTGTAAAAAGATAGGGACTTAAAGCTGATCCTTGATGTAACCCTATCTTTATTGGAAATGCCGATTAATCCACCAAGTCTTCACTCGTCGTTATTTCCTTATACATATCCTTAATTAGTTCAATATATATTACACTAACACCTCATTTTTCTAAAATTCTCCATATTATTTCTCTTGGAACTCTATCATGTTTTTCTAAATCAATGAATACCATGTGTAGATCCCGCTTTTTCTCTATACTTTTCAATTAGTTATGCGAGAAGATGTATAAATTTATTATCGACCTTCCTGGCATGAATCCAAATTGATTTTCGAGAACCATGGTCTCCTTCCTTAATCTTTTTTCTATTACTTTTTCCCAAAGTTTCATGGTATGACTCATTAGTTTAATACCCCTATAGTTTTCACAAGTTTGTATGTCTCCCTTATTCTTATATAAGAGAATTAGAATACTTGCCCTCCATTGATCAGGCATCCTTTTTGTTTTCAATATCATGTTAAATAATTTTGTAAGTCATTCAATACCTTGTTTCCCTAGACACTTCCATACCTCTATCGGAATATCATCTGGTCCAACGGCTTTTCCATTTTGCATTCCATTTAAAGCTTATTCTACTTCTGAAATTTGAATTCTACGATAAAAATTTAAATTTCTATACTCATTTGACCTACTTAAATTACCTAAATTAAGTTGGTCTCCTAAACCTTCATTAAAAAGTTGATAAAAATATCTCTTCCACCGCTCTTTTATTTCTTCATCATTTACTAGTACCCTATTGCATTCATCTTTAATACATCTTATTTGATTAAAATCTTTTGTCTTCCTCTCTCTCACTTTAGCTACTCTATAAATGTCTCTTTCCCCTTCTTTTGTATCTAATTTTTGATATAACTGTTCAAAAGTTTCAGTCTTAGCTTCATTCACTGCTTTCTTAGCCTCTTTTTTAGCTATTGTATATTTTTTCAAAATTTCCTCATTTTTACAAATATTTAATTTCTTATATGCTATTCGTTTTTCCTTAACTTTTTCTTGCACTTTTTCATTCCACCACCAAGATTCTTTACTTGGTGGTGCATGTCCCTTTGACCTATAATGCATCACAACTAATAGAAAAATTTCAATGGACGATAATATCATAGAACCATAGTCAACAATTACATTTTTTTCAGTTGTTCCAATATTTGACAAGGGCAATTTAGAAAATTAAAAGAAAGGCGCAAGAGAATTCACTTAATTGAATCAACTAACATACACATGAAAATTAGAAAGAACTATTAACACAATCTGAAAGTTGGGGAAGGGAATAAGAGTAACCTGTAGAAGAGCTTCAAGCTTGTTCTCTGCACCAGAAAGCTTTATAAAGTCATGTCGAGCAGATGCAACTTTCTTTTGAAAGCTAGAAGTTCTTAAATGAATTATTCCTTGGAATTCTTCATCAATCAATTTCTGCACTGCCTATAGACAATTATCATGTCAGAGATCACAGAATACAACACAGTCACAACATAGGGATTTAAAAGCTAACTCCTATTAGTTTATAATTAACATTGTACAAGACAGTCATCCAATCCAATCTGAGGATTCAAGGCTTACAGAGCTAAGCATAACCTATAAATCAAAAGTCTTGAATAGGGCTGCTTCAAGCCAGACAACATGCATAGCCAATGAGAAAGTAGAAAAAAGATCTACTGACATGTATAAATTAAAATAAGGCATTCAAGTTAAGTAATTGTCAAAATCTAAGCAAGCATTCAAGTCAGCTTAAAGTCATAAAACTAGAAGAATTACAGTTGTAATCAGCTAGTTTTCTCTTAATATTTAGTTGTAATGGAGCTAAGGCTCTAGACTCTCCAAAAAAAATAAAATATAGGTAGATATCTGAATCACACACCTGGGATCTCAAAATCACACCCATGCAATTTTCTTTAAAAACAAATCATGCCCCTACTTCCAAATATCAAAATCACCCACTTGCTCCCCACATACTCAAAACAAGTTCAGTTTTTTTAGTTCAAGAACAAATTTTGGACTTTTGAATCCAGCTTAATCAATCATTTGAAACTAAAAACAATAGAAAGCTGTAGTTGACCATTAAGATATATTGCTTGGGGATTATTAATTTGTTAATCCCTAAACATGTTTTCGATTGTCAAAACCTATTTAGTAAGAAAATGTTAAATACATAGAACTAGAAGTGGCAATGCAGATCAAATCATGGTACTGTATCATGAGTGATCATGTCATTTGTGTCAATATAAAACTATATAAAATAATATACAATTGATTATATATTTTAAAATAATTTTACATGATTTAAGATTAATTAAACCTCCTAAAAAATTTGAGGCAGTAAAAAGATACTAGTTACTAAAATTAGTTTCAGCCAGCGAACAGGTCAATCTATGTCACTCATTTACATATTCAAATCATGTCATATCATTTTTGGTTGTCTCAATTGATCATGCTTCAAATCAGTTATATCATGTTAACGGATCATATTCAATATTGATAATACTATATAAGATTTAAATATCTAATCATTTGATAATGACATAATATACACCTTATTACAAATAAGTATCAGTGGGCGTAAGCCCATCCGCCATCAAGATTCAAGTAGCCAACCAATCACTAATTAGTGACTAGAAATGACCATATTTCCCAACTACTGGAGTTGACTAAGTGGATTTAATCCAACTATTTGCTCTGGGTGAATGCTATATTGTTGATGTTCCAGTCCCAATTCAACACTACATCAATACTAGGTTTCCTTGTGGTAAAAGCCGTTTACAATCGGTTCTTGTCTCTAAATGAATTTGCATTGAATAACAAAAACTTTGCGATGAGTAATAGCATATATTAGTAACAAAGTGTCGGTAACATATATACATCACTGGAAGAGACAAAAACAGCCCTCCGACCTAGGTCCAATTGAACAAGCTTTCCTCAACAAGAAGAAAGCACGACGGATTATGTCTTTGTACAGATTAAGCAAAAACCCATCAGACTTGAAGGCATTGAATGGAAGGTTTGGATATGTAGTTAAGCATAAAGCAGAAAAGGTTAAGAACAAACAAATCTCCCATGGCAACCAAAATTCAACAAAAGAACTTCCATTAAATTGAAAACTGATTTACAATGGGGAAGGGAAGGTGAGAACCCTTTTAATAGAACAATTAAAGAGAATGGTCTTACAAACAAATCTCACATAGAAACAAAAAAAAAAAAATCATAAAGAGAATTTTTGCTAAATCAAATAATGATTTGCAATGGAGCAAGGAAGGGTTAGGGTTAGGGCCCTTTCCATAAAACAATTAAAGGGCATGGTCTTTGTAACTAGTTCTCCTTAAAACAAGGTCTAATTATCTTAATAAAATAACAAACTTTTTAAAACTTAAAACAACTTTTAAAAGTTTAAAACTAACCCTAAAGCAAACCCCATACTCATCTACTGCATTAGATTAAAATTTCCCAACTAAAATGTCAAAAGCAAGTTGGGTGTTCCAACTATTTTGAATGGGTTGCATGGATCCATTTATTTCAATCAATATTCAATACATCTACAAGACCATATTGCTGGCAATAACTACTAGGTATTTGATCATTTTTAATGATATCAATTAGAGGTTTCTTCAATCGCCTACTCTCACACCTTGCTTTTGCCCAAATAGGCATACGGGCACCATACCATACCATACTTAAAAACAATCTCTATTTTGAACACTCAATCTTTAGTCAATATTTTGCTAAGATATTCACATTGATATCTCCTTGAATAGCAAATTTAAAATTTCTTAGCTTAAGAATTTGACAAAGAAAAGGAATATAACATATGACTCAATGATTAATAAAACAACAAATTTGCACGAAATTTCAACGAGCATCATCCAAACCATTAGTTCCTGCCACACTAATTGATGAATGCATCAATTAGTTCCTGCCACACTAGGGCTTACTCGAGCTAATGTCATAAAACATGCCCATTCATTTCCATCTAGATGTGGACACAGGGCGTTAAGGCATCTTAAACCAACGCTTAACCATTATCAGGTCTAAGACTTAGTGTCCAGATACATAACAGACAAAATTGCACCATTAATGGACCATAACTGCATAATGGAAGCAATTACCAAAGATACATTACGAAATGTGACATGAGCAACACCCAATTTAGGATCACATAAATTTCAACACAACTTCACAATTACAAGCAAGTGCTCAATTTAGCTGTCTTTTTCTTTTTTTAATTTCACTTTATTTCCATTCATTATTACTTTATGATATTTAGGAGCAAAATTGTGAACTAAGGAAAGTTATGTAGGCATCTTTGCAGAAATTTGCATCATAAAAAAAGTGCATCTCAGTGCACAAGGCTCCCATCAATGCAAGTTTTGGGGAAGGATCGGACTATATTGGATTCACTATACGCAGTCTTACCTTGCATTGTAAGATGTTGTTTCCCCAACTTGAACCCGTGACCACAACTATTTCTAGTCCTACCTTAATAATGCAAAACAAAATAAGCAAATGGCACAACACATATTGTAAGATACCGAAAAAAAAAAAAAAACCCTTGGTAAGTAAGAATTATCTTGTGGAATTTTTTTAGGAGTTTTTAGAAATTTTTCTAACATTGAATGGAGTTCATATGATCGATTAGGAGGAAGATTAAGGCTTAAATAGGGGATTGAGTTAGACTTGAGCTAGCTCAATCAATTGGCCAGTTTTAAACAAAACGCTCGAACCTGACCCGTATAACCCGTTTCCTTTTTTCCATTCGTTTTCTCCCCGTGCCCCTTTTTCTTCCCAATCGTCGCGATTCTCCTTCCTCGTGATTCTTTCTCTGCGCGCCGCCGATTGATCCTTCTATCTCCGCCCGATCTCCGCCTCCACGCCGCGTCGCTCGCCGCCGCTTTCTCCCTCGCGGGCGCCGGCCACGACAGTCGCCGTCGCCATGCCGGGCGCCGCATCGCATCGCCGGCGACGGTTTCCGATCTCGACGACAGCGAAGTCGCCGCGCTTCTCCCTCGCAAGACCGCGGACGATCGCCGCCGCCCACCGCGCGCTTCGTCAGCCGCTGCGCGTCACGCGCTACCGTCTATAGTCGTCTTCTCCCGCGCCACGCCTGGGCCCTTTTCGCTCGGCCGACGGCCACTACCTCTCATCCGCGACCTGCTCTCCGACGACCTCAACACCAGGTGATTTCCCTCAATTGCGAGCCTTTCTCCTCTTCCCGGTCGGCAGCCTTCCCTACTCGTCGCTGTCGCAGATCTGTTGCCGCCGCCACCTAAGCTCGCTACGTCGTCGCCGGAGCAAGGTTAGGGCGCAATTCTTTACTGGATTTTAGTCGATTGCTGCCATTATCAGACAGCGCCGCCCTCTGTTGATCTGCATTTCCATCTTCTTGTTGTGCTCTGTTGATCCAGATGAGGGTTGTAGAGCCGGCGATTTTTCTTCAACTCTGGGGTGAGGATTGTAAGGTGGTTGCAAAGTGGATGGATGTTATCCTTGTAGCTCAATGGCAGACTGGTGGTTAGGGTTGTGATTCAGCCATGGGGATTGATTAGGAGAGGTAAGTCCTGATTTGGATGTTGTAAAGGTATATCACTAATTAATTGATCAACTGATGTGTTGATTATGTTGTTGATTTGGAGATTTGTAGATCAGATCATAATTGTGTATCAAAAGAAGTTGTGGCCAGAGATTGTGATCCATTCCTACGTGCTTGGGTAAGTTTTTTCATTGGTTTATCTAATGCTTGGATTGTGATTATGTAATGAGATAGAGCTAGGATTGGAATTTGAAAATTTGTCTATGGTGTGTTTGCAGGTGATAAGTGATATGAGATTTGGGAGATGCTACTTCCAGTTCGGCTATTGATTTGGAGTTTATACTGTACTATTGGATCAAGAGGTTTTGTGATTTAGCTGGACTAGGTAAGTAATTTACAGCTAAATAATTGCCGAAGAATTTGTGCATTTTTATAGTGAACCGGTATATGGTTTAATGTGAATGCTTAATTAATATGATGATATGGAATGAGATTATGCCATGTGGGATTTGGTTAATTAATCGGGGATCAAGATTGGTTTAGATTCTCATTCCTACAATCTAATTATGCTAGCATGTGGTTATATTGAATTCTACTGTTTCAGATATTGGATTCGAGGTAGAGATCTTGGAGGTGGAGACTGTCAACATGAGCTTCCTAGCAGGTGGGTAATTTCCTACCTGGTCCGGGTAGATGTATTGCATTCAGATTTAGTCATAGATATGAGCATGTTAGGTGTTCATATTATCTTGACCCTGCTCTTATTATCGTATGTTTGATCCTTTACCGTTGGCTATTAACTCCATTGCTGATATCATGTTTATTTTATCATGATTAGGAGTTATATATATAAGTGATGTAAGTAACTTAGAATTTGTTTAAGTTAAGTGCAAGTAGTAAAGTCCGGATGACAACCTGATTGTAAATTGGGCAAAAAGGTCATCCGTGGGTAGATAAGGTCTTGAACCTACGGTTAATCCTAGTACCCCTAGGTTGTATGTTTACCACTGACTATGTATTGTATAAATGGTCAAGTGAATGGTACTTAATGTGTCGTTACGGACCTGTGGTCCTAGCTTGATAATCGGTTTGAGTACGACTCTCTACAGGATAGGGAGTGCGTCGATCAGTTAGGTACGACTCTCTATAGGATAGAGAGTGCGTCGATCAGTTGAGTACGACTCTCTACAAGATAGAGAGTACGTTGATTAGATTGGTATGACTCTCTCTACAGGATAGAGAGTATTATGATCAGTTGAGTACGACTCTCTGCAGGATAGAGAGTGCGTTGATCTGGTTAGTATGATTCTCTGTAGAATAGAGAATCTATGGTGGATGTTTGTATGGGAGACATTGCATTCATGTCATTTGCATGCACGCTGGCGACGAGGTCTCTCAGGGTTGAGAGTGTCGCAATATCCTCGCTTCCACGGTTACTCATGGAGGAGAGCGGTGTGAGGGCGAGCATCTGTGTCGCACTCTACCACTATAGAGCAGTAGTTGGATTTGCGTGTCGTAGTCCTCGCGTGTGGCACTCGACCACTCATGGGTAGTGTCGGAGTGAGTGGCAAACAGGACCCCCATCGTAACTTGCTTACGCTTATATGCTACTCGATCATCGCCCCACTCGGCCACCGAGTAGTGGTTGGTGTTGAGTTGGGCGGTTGTCGTGCCGAGCCACCGAGGCCACACTCGGGTCGTGGTAGCTTTAGGTGAGCCGACGACATGACCATGCATCTTTGCATTCTTGACTTATGGCATTTTCAGATATTGCGTATATATACATATACGCATGTATATATATATGGATGATTGTGATTAGTATACATATATGATACATATATATATACGCCTTGTGTGATGTGCATTTGATTGTATTATATTTCTTTGCATTTGATTGTACATCGTCTTAAATGCATGTTTCTTGCATATATGTTATCTGATTGTGTCGGATATTGGTATGTGTTGGGACGGACCATGAATACCTTGTAACATGCATGAGTAGATTATGTGTTGGTATTACTCTTCTGTTATATATATGTTGGATATATGTTGAGTTGGATCGAGTGGCGTAGCGAACTTGAGTATATACTGCATTTATATTATTCATTTGATTAGGCGGTATATGCTTGTATTTATATACTTATCTTTGATATACATTATACATCTAGATTATGTTATCGAAATACATGTGATATTACATATATACATATTTTCTATTACCTGCTGAGTTTTACTCACCACCCCCGCGGACCCTGGGTTTTCTGTCGCCCAGGTAACAGGTAGTCGACTTCGTGATGGACTTGGAGCACCGCTGGCTGGCATCATCTCATCTAACTCCGAGAGTCTGGATTTTTGGTGTTCTCATTTGTATTCCGTTATGGATTTGTTTTCGTGATGTTATGTATTATGTGATGTACGCACATGTTGGTGCGGGTTTTGTCGAGGTTTTCTTTATGTTATGGTGTTAGTCATACCGGTATGCATGTGTGACATTGTATTGTTGTTGTATCGTTTCCGCTGTGTATTTGTCGTAGTAGTTTTGTTATGTTGTTGTGGTTTGATTATATTGTTATATATTGTTGTTATTGTGGGCCTACGGGCCTTGTATTAACCCGAAATGTTGCCACGTACAGGGGAGGTGCCGTCCGTTTGATTTTCAGCTCGGTATGCTCTCGGAGCGTGACACATACCACTCACCAAATAATTTCTATCCATACAACATCTAGAAAAGAAACAATTGTTACTAGTCAAATAAAAAAATAGATACTAACTTGATTAGAATGAAAACAACAAATTAATTGATGCACAAATTTGAAAGTAGTCTGCATTTTTAACTAAATATGAATCTGAATCTGATTGCATAAAAATGTCATCCAAATGACTTTTTAAAGAAACAATATCAAACCTTTGTCATTGTTGCAGTCACCAAAACAGTTTGAAAACCTTGGTCACCGGGTTTTTCTGCACGACTCTTTAGGGGACCAAGAAACTTGCGTATGTCAGGACCAAAACCTTGATCAAACATTGTGTCAGCCTCATCCAACACCTAATATGAAGTTGGTCAAATTCAATATCATGTTGGTATTATTACTCATCAACATGTTTCCCGTAAACAGAACAGGAAAGAATTGCAGCTAAATGACAATACAAACATAGAATTGATTGAAGCTACGGCGGATTCTGATAAGTCTTACCAAGTACTTTATGTCCCCATAAACCATGTTTCCTTCATTGATATGCTGAAGAATTCTCCCTGGGGTTCCAACAACCATATCAATTGGCTCACTTAGTGAATCCTCTTGAGGTCTTAATCGGCCACCTCCACTGATCATCGTTGATCTAAAGCGTGCATGGTGGCTAATGGACTTTGCTACGTGGAAAACCTAAAGATTCACAAAGAATAAAAATCCATAAAGGATGAAATTTTACATAGTATACTTTTTCCACGTTTTCAGTGTCTAGCCCTAGTGAAATACTATGACCTGTTCACATAACTCCCTCGTAGGACAAAGTACCACCACTCTGGGACGCTTGGATTTCATCAACTTTCCAGACACTGCTTCATCATGCCGCATCAACTGCAAAATCAAAGATCTAGTCGGTAGAAATTGAAAAAAGTTGACCCAGATATCTGGTCCAAAGTTAATTAGAAGATGGATAACTGTTAAAACAAGGCTGCTTTATCATAAAATTTTTAAGCAATGTTCTGAGGCAATGAAACTGCAAATATCTTCCAGGAATGAAATCATGAATCAATCGTTCAACAAACTGCAAACATGCAAGATCATTTGCTCAAAACAGAGAATCGGAAATAAGTATAGGATCAAGTTCGCTTAGATGATGTATGAACAATCCAAAAGTCGTAAACTAAGTGGATGGTAGGCAGAGAATGACCCTATCAAACGCCAGATGAAACAAACATGAACCCTGTGTATATGTATTTAAGGAAAAAGGTAAATGATAAGGTAGAACAAGAAAAAAGCGGCAGATCATAAAAAAATAATAAAAATGACCTGAACTATAGGCAACATATACGCCAGAGTCTTCCCAGAACCAGTATGCGAGCCCAAAGCCAGACTTTTACCCTCGAGAATGGCAGGCACAGCGATGCACTGGATCTCAGTAGGCACAGAGATGCCCATCTCCTTCACGGCTCCCATCACCTCGTCGCTGAGGCCCAATTCCTCAAAGCTCTCCACCATATTGCTCCGCTTATCCTTGATCTTCTTCCTGTCCACAACATTGGCAGGCTTTGGGAGCGAGGAAGGGGCTCCCTTGGCTTGGTCCTTGAGATGCCGATGGCGCAGCCGCTCAAGAAGGACCGAGTGCAGGACGGGTTTCTCTGCCTGCTCCGGCTCGACGGTAGCCGTGGAGGCGGTGGCGGCGGGAACTGAGGAGAGGCATAGAGGGCGTGCGAGCACAGGGAAAAGCCTAGGCAGCGGCGGGAGGCAGGGATTGGAGAAGGAGCGGAACGTGCGAGATAAGAATAACGAGGAGGAAGCGAAAAAGAGGGCTTTCCCGGCAGCACCACTAGCGGCCGCGGCCATGGGCATGCCAAATGCGGCGGCGGCGGCACAGAGCGAGGAGTGCGGATAAAGTCGGGGGACTCTTGAGTATTAATACTATTTTGTTTTTATTATTGACACCGGGTGTCCGTCCGGTCCGATTAATCGGAAAGTAATATTCACGAATTTTCGATATGTCTTATCAATAATTGAATTCGATAATTCAGAATTCAAATGATTTTTATCGATCTTTAAAAATAAATTTAAAAAATTATTTAAAATTTTTTCATGATTTAATCTGAATTTCACAATCGTATCATCCATGAATGACGATCCAACGTCGAAAACATATTTTATCCATCAGATAAATTTTTAGACTCTAAAATCATCCGAATAAATTTATTTTAATTTCATCATCGAACAATATCGCAATAAAAAATCGAATTATATTTTCTTATAAAATATCTTTTCGTTTTTACCGTTACAAACATTAATACTAAATCCTACTCCACTTACAAAATATCTATAATTAAATGGGTTAATGTAGCACCTCATTATTTATTTATTTCTTTTTCTATTATCAAAATAGTACATTTCAGAATTTAATTAGATCATAAAATTTAAATATTTAAATTATAAAACAAAAAATAGCACAATTCATAGTTAATTGTATAATTGGGGTTTGATTAAAAATGCTCTATTTTAAAAAATTTTAGAAGAAAAGTACTCGATGTAGATTTTAAAAAAAATTATTTGAGGAGAGCATGAAATGCAGACTCCAGATCTTCATCTATTTTTTAAATATATAATTTGAGGATTAAATTCTTTTTAAAAGAATGACTTAATATTCTTAATTTTTTAAAATTTAACTTTAATTATTTATGTGTTTTAATAATTAAAATTGTAGTTGTATTAAAATGTTAAAGTTGGACTAATAGGAGAGTTTTTTTTTTTTTTGTAAAGTTAAATTCTTTTATATAGGATTGATCAGGGCATCCACAATGGGAGCTCCTTGAGCTCCCAACGTGGATGATGTGTCAATTAAAAATCTCTCTCTCCTAATGGGAGGGAAGTTTTTATGAAAATCTAAGAGCGACTCTCTGCGGGAGTACTTCTTTGTGATTTCTTTTTTTTTTTTAATAAAATAATAGTAAAGAAGTTCTCCAATGATTTCTACCATGCTTTCATGAGTTAATTAATATTTAAATTTAGGTCGATTTAAATTGAGCGAACTAAATTTAAACAAAAATGTGGTTCAAGTCAAATAAAATATATATATTTAATTTTTTTTCTATTAAACATTATTTTTATTTGGCCAATGATCTCTCTTTTTTTTTTTAATATTAAAATTTTGAATTTCCGATCTAATCCAATCTCACAGAAATCTTCATCGATCAAGGATACATTCGAAAAATGCTCATGATCCAATAGTAAAGCTCAACTTCTACAATTACATTGTTTATGTACAAATATTCGACGTTAAAATGACACTTTTTTATGAAAAAAAAATCTTGATTCATATCATTTGATTAGGCCATCAAGCATAGATTTTTTTATATTTACGCTGAGAATCAAATTATATTATTATGTGAATTGTCTATCTATTTGATCGTTGCACTGTATTGGAATCTCACTTCTATTCTTATATATATCCCTTCTCTCACTCTTATCAAAATTAGTAAAATTCTGATTTAAGTTCTCTCCTATCTTTTTTTGCACGATCAATTTTTTGGAGTTAAAAGAATTTTTTTTTCTCTCTCTTTCTCCCTCTTATTTTTTTTTTTTTTTTCTACTTCCCACGCTAAACTTAGAAGATTTTCTCTTCGAGGCGAGGTATAACAAGTGGTGTTTAATTTGAGTGCGAGAATAAAAATATAATAGATTTGATAATAAATTGAAATAGAAATAAGTTTAGTCATTTCAATATTATTATTTAATTTATAAGATGAAATTAGATATGATTATTATGACAGCGACGATCGACAGTCAACAATTGATGGTGATCAATCTCGATCGTGGTAGGCAGCGAGTGCGGTCGGCGACTAATGGTGGACGACAAACAACGAGCGACGGAAGACGGCTGGAGGCGATGGGCGACGAGCGACGAGCAACGAGGGTGACGACCAATGGCAGGGGGGCGACGACGGTGGTCGACGGGCGACGACCGATGGTCGACGACGAACGGTGGTCCACGATTGATGGGCGACGACGATGAACAACAACCGATAATCGGCGATTGACAGCAATGGGCGACACCGACAGTCGGTGGACGATGTCGACGGGTGGCGAGCGATGCCGACAACCGATGATCGACGATCGACGTCGACAACGATGACGGCGACGGACGGGCAACAACAATGAGTGACGCCGACAGGCAACGATGGCAGGCACCGTCAACAATCGGAGGTCAACGACAGACGATGACGACAACGACAAAGACAACGATGGACAATAAGAATAAATCATAAGCTCACAGTCTCCTTAAATTTTATCTATTTTTAAATAATTAAAAATTATTCTATTCCATCACTTCTCAAATTCATTAAATAAATATTATAATTAGAAATCGTTCATTCGGACCTTTAAACCAAACGCCTTGGTTCTTTCGTATTTTTCTTTAGCTTTTAGAATTTATCCTTGAGTTATATTCGTGGCTGATTAAGGTCCTTTTATCGATAAACTCTTTGTCTATATTAAGTTTTTAGAGTCCTTTTATCCATAAACTCTGTCTATATTAAGTTTTTAAAAAAAAAAAATATTTTTAATTATATTCTTAATTTCTAATAAAATAATTTCAAAATTATAAGAATAACAAAAAACCTCAAAATTTAAAATTTAACATTTTTGGTGGCCAATTATTTTTTAAAAGTAACTAGCATTCTGTGAACATCTTTATTATCCATCGTCTGATCTTCATTATCTAAGCATCTAAGCGTCGATTTCTTACGCTTGTGTGTGCGCAGTGGAGGGGAACAGTGAATTCACTGTTCATGTGAGAAGGTGCACACAAGTGCGTATGAAATTAGCGCGTATATATATTCACTGTTCATGTTGTGTGCTTGTACGACTCGTGCACGATAGTTTCTTCTGTTAGAGCAATCAATCCATGCGATGTGATTTTGATAGGTGTATAGCAAAGGGTTTAAGTTAGGATTGATATGGATTTGATATGTGTGTTGAAGTCATACAGAACTTAGTAATTCGCACATGGATGTAGCATTGACAAGATTCACCATCTCATGACTCGGTCCTTGAGTCGGTGAAAGATGCATTGCGGAAGCCGTGCGCTTGTTGCATCCGAGGAACCGTCGGACGAGGAGCATTGGAGTGAAGCCGGAGGAAGTAGACTTCAAGGTGAGACACGAAGGATGGCGCTGCGAAGCCGTACGCTTGGCGCATCCGAGGGATGTGGCCGGACGAAAAGAACTTCGAAGGCAAGGGACTCTAATGGAAAATGAGAGTGAGCGAATGTAACCCGGGATGAAGTAGCTCGTTAGGTGAACTTAGCCAATTGGCTAAGTGTCGGATGAGTTTTCCCGATATCAGTTGACTGCCATGATATGACAGTCGATTTCTCCAAGTCGACTGGAGACTCGACTGGTGTTCGGGTCGAGTTACGAAGCGATCAACTACCAACTTATGGCGGTCGTTGCCAGGGAGTAGTCAAGCGATGTTGAGGTTTGAACCGAAGCCGGTGATCAGTGATCGCGTCGACCACTCGACTATTGGCTCCATCAGTCGACTGATGTGGGAGCCGTTGGTTGGAATCCAACGTGGAAGAAGTCGTTAGAGGGCAACGACTACAGCGACAGTTGACTGATCGGGGCATCAGTCGACTGCTGCTGGCTCAACGGGAAGAATGACCTCTTCCCTATAAGAATAGACCTTGGGTCATCTTGGGGGGCTAATGCTTTATTCCTAAACATCCTCACTGTTGGATCGTTTAGAGTCACTAGAGGGGGGTGAATAGCGAAAGACAAAATTTCTCGTTCGTTCGATTAGAAATGAGTACGCAGCAGATAAAGAAAAGGAAACAAGATATTTTACTTGGTTCACAGTCTTTCGACTGCTAATCCAAGGCCCTAGTGGTCCGAGATCATGTATGGAGGGCAAAACACTAAAGTACTCCTCCTCGTTGGAGGTAGGAGTGAAACGATTACAAGAAAACTCAGGGTAGAGGGACACTCCCCCTCTCCTCGTTACGATTAAAGCTCTGAAAAATAAACTTAACAATATATGAAATGAACTTTAAAATAGAGCTTTTACCGACGATCTAATAGATGGAATTTGAAAGAAGATCTCGGGTCGTCGTCTCGGTGGCACTTCGTCATAGGCTTGTCGGAGAGTCGAGGCGTTGCGATAGCACTTGGAGGCTTTTGGAATCACTTAGAATTGATGAAATGGTGAGGAATGGACCTTCTTTTATAGCCCTAGAAGTCCCCTCCTCGAGCACATCAAGATCCTACATCAATGACCGCCTCACCCTTGAAGAAAGGGATGAGTTTTGACTCATCTCGGTGATCCTTGACGGTGAGTTGAGCGATTTCTTGGCGGTTGAGCGATGGCTCGTGATTGAATTGATCCTTGGCGGTTGGCGGATTGCAATTTTATTGCAATAAAGAGTTAGCTCGAAATATAAGTGAATTCAGTGGTCACTTGCCATCCGATCTCGACATAGACCTTCCATGGGAAGTCTTGGTCGGATCGTCGCCTAAGGATATCCCCGTATGGAGGACTCGACCTTACTTACGGTCTCCACCTGATTCTTTCGGCTCCCTCCGAAGTCCTCCCGGTGTCACTCGACCACCACGACTAACCTCCGGGTGTCGCTGACCTTTGGCTTAGCTTAGAATTTCTGCACACTTGACTCAGCTTGTGAGATAACAAAATGAGCTTAACTTTGTATCGTTTGCTATAATCAAAACTCAGATTCGACTTAGATGCCTACTGCACCAACAATCTCTCCCTTTTTGATCTATGACAAACCAACACAAAGTTAAGGGAAATTTAAAGGATAAGGCATAAAACAAGTAATAAATGATAAACTCACTTTAAAAAACTCCCCCATAACCCCAGGTGAGTTTTGAAAGAATTAATTTTTAAAATTTTGTGGTACTCCCCCTTAACTTACGCTCTTCTCCCCCTTTTGCCATGAATCAAAAACAAGGTTTGGGGGTTTTTATAAAAAGTAGGGGTTTGAAAAAATGTAATATTATAGCATGCATAAAAATAATCTAGTATAAGTCCAAGCATGCATCTCGAATTGGTTAAGTTCCTTGGTTCGAGGTATATCCCTCTGCACCAACAATAAAAGTATTTGAAAGATAGTTTTATAAGTTTAGTTTCAAGAAAAACTTTAAAGATTTATAACCCTTAGGGTGCGTTTGGTTGGGGGGCATCCGTGATTACCTTGGTTATCCATCTAATGGTATCAATGAAAATCTTATTTGGTGTAGGTAATCGGCGATTCCCAAGTAATGCCTCATATCCGACACGTCAGCATACATCAGCAAAAAGGGTTATTCAACCCGGAATTGAAAAACCAAGGAAATCTTAGATTTTTCTTGATTCTGGGGTTAAGATACTTTTCTTTCCAAAATTATCCTTTTACAGTTAAGCAAATTACACCTAATATTAAAACTCCGACTCACTTGCTCCCCATCGCACGAAAACGGTCAAGGCGAAACCCTAGCAGCAGCGGCGATTCGAAGGCATCGTCCACCTTCGTCCACCTCGTGTCGAAGACCTATCACCGAAGAGAGATAGGTCTTCGAACCCAATCGGTGATAACTTCTCCTCGTGCTTCGGTGGCTCAGCGTTGACGAAGGTGGGATACCGCAGCCCCATCTCAATCTCTGCCTTCGAAGATACAAGCCAGATAGCCCAGGCCATTCATCGCTCTGCAAAGACTAAAGATCACTCACAGATAACACCAAAGATCGCTTCAAATCAAGATCGCGATTTCATTACGGAGGTAAACTCTTGAGGTTAACTCAGATTAATTTTGTCTTCATCTGGATCATCAAAAAAAAAAGGAAAAAATAAACATGACTAATTTCCTCTAGAAATATTACTATGTTTGCTAGTTTTGTTTTCTTCCATTTTGATTTGCTGGAGATCTCTTCAGTTCTAGCATTCTGCATCTTTCATTTCTTCACCAACGCTTTTGATATGCTTGTTCTTCATTACCAAATAAATCTAATTATTCTGCCAGATCAAACGCATTCTTCTGTTCTTCCAACCACAACACACATTGGTCTCCTTTTGTGCAAATATTTGAGCTGTGGCTGCCTCCGATCATCTAGATGTCTAAATCCCTGCTAATCTAGAGATCATCATTGTTCAAATGGTTGTTTAATGTATTTCTTGGTATATGTTACTAGCAGAGTTATGGAGGAAATATAAGATTACTTCATATCTTGTTTTTATCTTCATCCAAAGTATACAAGTATAGAGGCTTTTTTATTTTTTTTATTTGCTTTATTTCATGATCTGTGTTCCTTTCTATGGTTCCTTTCTATAGATTTTGTTGCTAGATTTACTTTTCATTGGCTTATTTTCATGATAGGCTGGTATGGATCAATTAGCACTAAGGCAAGAGATGAAGATCATTTCTCTACTTATTATACGCAAGAAGAGGATGCAAAGGAAGTTATTGATGCTTTAAATGTTGGCGGTTGTCTTAGCCAACAAGAGGAGTGCTAGGTTTAGGAGAAGTATATCATATACTAATCAAGCATTGTCTAGATATAATATTAGGTCTATAAACTTAAATGAGATGGTTTTTCATAGTGATCGACAATGTATTGATAACTGTAGGATGGATAGAAAGTCTTTAGACAAACTTTGTTCTTTGCTAACGACTCATGGAAAATTGGAAGGAAATAAAAATATGTCAATTAGTGAACTTGTAATATCTTTTCTTCACATTATTGCACATAATGTGAAGAATAGAGTCCTAAAACGCCAAACAGCTAGATCCGGTGAGACAATTAGTAGGCAATTTCATTCAGTTTTGAATTCTGTTTTACGGTTACATAACATTTTACTTAGGAAGCCTGAACCAATCCCAGAAAATTGCACGGATGAGAGATGGAAATGGTTTAAGGTACAAGTATATAATTTCTATATATTTATTTTTTAATCATTTTAATGTACACAATAAATTAATTTGATTTATGATACTTCTTTGATTGTAGGGTTGTTTGGGAGCATTAGATGGGACATATATTAATGTCAATGCCCTAGCAGTTGATAAACCTAGGTATCGAACCAGAAAAGGTGAAATTGCAACCAATGTCTTAGGTGTGTGCACATCGGACATGCAATTTAGCTATGTCTTACCGGGTTGGGAAGGATCTACAGCAGATGGTAGAGTCTTAAGGGATGCTATTAGTAGGAGGAATGGATTGAAGATTCCTCGAGGTAATTAAGTTGTAATTATCATAAAAAGGGTTGTTATTATATATATTAACACAGATTCACTTGTAATATAGGTTGTTATTATTTGTGTGATGCTGGATACACAAATGGGGAAGGATTTTTAGCACCATATAGAGGTCAAAGGTACCACTTGACTGAATGGAGGCAAGGTTACCAACCAGCGATAACCAAATAGTACTTCAATATAAAACACTCTCAAGCCAGAAATTGCATTGAGAGGTGTTTTGGTATTTTAAAAGTCAGATGGGCTATATTGAGAGATAAGTCATTTTATGATGTTAAGACTCAATGTAGGATTATTTTTGCTTGTTGTATCCTGCATAATTTCATAAGGTATGAAATGACAATTGATCCGATAGAGAGTGAGCTTGATGTCCTTGAGACAAACGAAAGTGATGATGATGATGTAGATGATAGTGGTGATTTGATCAGACATTGTGAGACCAACCCTGCTTGGACTGAATGGAGAGACAAGCTTGCGGATGATATGTTCATAAGCTGGCAGTCATCAGTTAATTAAATATAATGTTCTTTCTTGAAATTTGAGTTTCCATGTATTTGAACTCTTTGCTTATGTTGTATTTGGGTTTATTATCCATTTGAATAGTTTTAACAATTTGGTTGTATCTGAATTTCATTAAGTTTGAACAATTTAGTTGTATATGAATTTGATTAAGTTTGAACAATTTGATTGTATCTGGGTTTGATTAAGTTTGAACAATTTGATTGTATCTTGAATTTATTACGTTTGAACAATTTGATTGTATCTGGGTTTATATATTATTTTTTTAAACAATTTGATTATGTTTTATGCACGAATAATGTGTTCTTTGGATGGTTTAATTTCAGTTTCAATGGAAGGACATAGGCAAAAGAGGATAAAAGGAGTAGCAACAACCAAGGATGCATCAAGTGAACAAGTAGAAAGTTCAATGCTACCGAAGTTCAAAAGAAAAACTTCGAGCACTAAACACTTGTGGACAAAACAAGAGGATGCTATTTTAGTTGACTGCCTTGTTGAGTTAAGCAAAGATTCAGCTTGGAAGAGCGAGAATGGTTTTCGAACTGGGTACTTGATGCATTTGGAGAAAGTCATGGCTACAAAATTGCCATCCAGCAATCTGAAGGCTACCCCTCATATTGAGTCACGGTACAAACTACTGAAGAGGAAATTCCATGCTATCAATGAGATGTTGAATCATAGTAGTGGATTTGGATGGAATGATGTTGAGAAGTGTATCATTACAACAAAGGATGTCTTCGATGATTGGGAAAAGGTAACTTTTTCTAAATGGCTCCAGCCCTTTTTTTTCATTGTTCCAGTAGTCTTATTACAAGTCTGACTTCTAGAACAACATTGTGTAGGTTTTCCCAAACCAAAGTATAGCTGCTATATTATTTTAGAAACTAGCAGAATTCATCAAAGATTGCCTACTTGTTACTTCGTTCATGAAAAATTGAAATTTTATTATGTGCTGATAGCTTATGTGAATAATTATACTGTGAGTTTTTTTTACTAATGATATATTTTTAATTTAGAGTCATCCAGCTGCCATTGGTTTAAGGAACAAAGAGTTCCCCCACCTTGATGACTTGATGTCTGTGTGGGGGAAAGATCGTGCCACAGGAGCTAATGCAGAAACTCCAGCTGATGCAGTAGAAGAGATAAATTTATGTGATGAAGAGGTTGGCACCTTTGAGCTTGAAAACGATGAATATGCTGAAGGTCACAAAGATGAAGAATCTGATGATGACAACCAAGCAATAAAGCGAGACTCCAAGTTCATCAGTTTGTCCAACAAACAAGACTTCAACCAGAAAGAAAAAAGGAAAGTCTGATGATGCTCTAGGTGACTTGGTGGGACAGATTCAAAAATATATTACTTATGTTTCTAAATCTGATGAGGAGATCTCCAACTACTTCAAGGAACAAACCGAAAATAATCATAGAAAAAAGAAGATATACGAAGAGTTAATAGAACTTTCTGAATTCTTTGAGCAAGAAATTATGGATGTTGGAGAGTATATTCTCAAGGATGAACACAAGCTTGACAACTTCTTTGCATTGCCAAAGATATTTAGGAAAAGTTATGTGTTGAAGCTGCTTTCTGAGATCCATTCCAAATGAATTAGCTATTTGAATTATATTGTCATTTTGGTATACATTGTTGGTACTTATATTTTGGATATACTTTTGGATAGTTGTGATATCATTTTGAACAAAATTTTTTGGACGGATGTCATTTTGGGTTATACTGAATGATGTGTCTAAGACTATGATTTTTGGATAAACTATGTTTTTTGGAAAATGGTATCCTATGTGTCTAATGATGTGTGTTTAAGAAGTATTGTGTGGTTCTTCTGACATTCTCTAGATTTGTTTCCTTAGTTTGCATTCAAATGTTTTGATTACATCTTCTTGGTAGTGTAGCTTATTTATGTTTGTGCTGCATTGCTTAAGCATATTGGTTGTTACATGCAACCAATATCAGGTTTTATGATTCTTATGTCGATATATCTTTTAACTGTCATCATCCTGTTATTCCAAAGGCAAATCACTAGGTTCTTACGAGCATATTTAGATTACTTTTATCTTTAGGTTGAGTCTCTTTCCTCTGAGAAAGCTACATTGGTACTTAGGATTGAGGTATTGCACTCCATTTAATTTCAATCCTATTTGAACTCATCCAGTCATAACACCAAGCAGTGATCTAAATTCTCCCTTACAGACGGTTTCCAGATTACTCGAGGAAAACAGGCTTCCCCAGCAATCAAATGATCTCACACGAAATTCAGATGCAGCCGGTTCATTTGAAAAGGTTGACATTGAGTCTGGAATATGGCAATAGTCTAGTTCATCTTTCCAAATAGCAACTATTCGCGACAAAATAAAAGCTGGGCAGAGGCAATTAGGATCCATTCTTCGACAATTTGATCTTGTATTCTCCATTGGTGTAGTGTACCTGAGAAGGAATCAGAAGGCCCAGGTTTTGGCATTAATTTATCTCTTATGCCTCCATTTTTGGGTGTTCTTCATATTGAATTCTAATTCCCATATCTCATATGGTACTAAATCTGGTGCTGTTTTCTCTCTAGAAACCATCAATAACACTTCTAATCCCTGATGACCTTTCGATGCTATATATCATTTTATCATGGTATCATCCCACTTGATATCAGGATATTTCTTAAACATCTTTTTTACCTCTCATTTTTAACATTGGTGTACATTGGTGTTATCAGGTTTTTATGAGTGGTTGTGAGAAGTTAATATCTCTTTTTTGTTTTGATTTCTTAACAAAACCTGAATGATAGCATATTTTTGAAATATCGTATGGGAAGTGGAGAAACACCAGAACCTTGTTTCATTTTGTTCCTAGCTCTATGCTTCAAACCAGGAATATCGAAATGCAGAACTTGTGATGGTTTTGATGGTAATTGTTGATCAATATTTGAGAAAATAATAGAACGGTGGCTGTATCCTAGGAGCTGTTATCTAGTAATTATTTTTTGTCTCTAGAGATTTTTTTTATGTTTTGGTTAATGCATTTGAGTTTCGATATAGATTACTATGTTGTTTACCTGTTATTTATTTTAACAAATATTTTCTTTCCCTTTTCTCCCATTTATTTTTTATGCATTGGTTTGCCTGTGTGAATCCGTCTCTTAATTTAGAGTCTGATATGTTAATTCTCAATTCTTTCTGTTTTTTGCTATATGTTTTCTTTATTAAGCCTCCAGTGGTAGACACTTAATAAGGCTCCACTTAAGCTATTTTTACTTGAACAATGCAGTAAGCCATCTTGCACATTTTTCATTTCCTCTTTGGAGATCTAGTAGTTTTGTTGCTTGATCAATGCCTATAGTTCTAACAATCACTACGACTGTTTCCTTGGCCTTCTAAGAACTCCTGAGATCGTTGAGACAGTCTACGTTAGTATCCGTCCGATTTAATAAATTCTTTTGAAGACGAGAGAAAAGAGTGGAAATACAAATATCGTAATAAATTAATAATTTTATTTTATTTTATTTACACTCATCGATCATTCACACTCTCTCACTTAGATTCTCGCTTCGCCCGTCAACACTTGTTATAATTAATAATTTAATTTAATTTTAAAAAATAATTAAATATCAAATCAATTTAGTTGTAAAAAATATTATAATTGATCTAGGGATAATACTGTAAATGTCAAAGTAAGTAATACATTAAAACCTTCGAACAAACAAGGTGTTGGCTCATTATCTAGGATTAAACCAAACAGTATTAAACAAACAAGGTTATGTTTTATTCCCCATAACCTTGGTTATGTGATTACTTGGTAATCACATAACTAAGGTAATCACGGATGCCCCCCAACTAAACATACTCTTAGAGTTAGTTTTCTCTCCCTCTTAGTCAAGTATATAAGGTATAAGAGAGTTAGGAGACGCTAAACTTTGGCCTAGAGAGTTTTATAGTTAACATTGGCCGATTATAATTATTCGTTTAAGCGCAATAGTTGAAAAATAAATAGCATTTTGAAAACGTTGTGTAAGTTAAAATTATTCTTTAATCATCTCACTCATTCTAAGTATCTCATAATTTGTTCGCCTTATATGTTTTGTGAGATGATTTGAACTTAATTAAAGTTAGTCAACCTCAGATTAGATTCGAATTTAACCCTAAGTTCGTCAAGCAACCCTTTCAAGAAATTAGCTTCCAGGTCGTGGCGAGGCACGGGACCTTCTTTGATCGGAACAACGACCACTTCCTTAGACAAAGCCAAGTTAAAAAAAAAGGTAACTTGAGTCACTCAAGATTACTTCCTGGTCTAACTAGTTTAGGATACGACGAGGTAGCTTCAGCTAGTTCCACTCGGTCAAGTGCACCAAGCTAGATACGCCTTATCTAGCTCGAATACACGAGACTTTGTTTCCCTAACGTACTATCATCTCGCCGCATCCTGATACTATATTATCAAGAGTTGACTAACTATTTGTCCTATTTAGCCGTTCTAAAAAGTAAAACAAAAGGTTGATGATGCTAAGGTATCGGGCATACTATTTTGGTATTAGCTCCCCTTGGACCATTGAACCAATATGGTTTATTCAAATAGTGAACTTGATCCTCGGGAATCCAATACTTGTTTGTCCTTATATGTGAATTTAAGAGAATTTTAGGAACCCACGCTTGGACTCATTGATGACTACGATTTACGATAGACATATACGATTTATTCGTAGTCTTTGAGCTAAACCCGAGTCCGGCTCTATTGTACACAGCTCTTTGAGTTCCAAGAAGTCGGTTAAGATTCTTGGATCCCGTTGAGAACTTGTCCAACCGAGTCTCGAGCTCTTGGACTTGTCCTTTCAAGAGAGAGTTCTCTTCTTCGAATTTTTCAACTTGAGTTGAGTCCTCCTCTCGAACTTGACTAGTCGAAGAGGTTAGAGTTGCCTCTTGCTTGAGGGTTTCAACCTCCTCGAGCAAGAACTCAACCCTAGACTCGGACTTAGCTAATTCCCTAGTTAACATTTTAATTGTATGATAAAGCGTACTAATTAAAGAACGGATAATCTTAACTTTCTCTTTCGGCCCGACTTTGAGTCTCTTCTCGAAGTAGTCTTCGGGGTCGGAGTCGGAGTTGTAGTTGGATTCGACTTCGGACTCTGACTCGGACTCTTCTGGTCTTGCCATGAATGCTATACCGACGCCTTCTTCTTCATTGTTCCAAGTGGCATGTAGAGCCTTCTTTGCTCCCTTTTGTTTTGGCCTCCTTTTTTATTCGAATCACCCCTTCTTCTTGTTCCTCAATTGCTCTCTTTTTTTTCGAACTATTCTTCACACCATGTTGACTATTGCGGCCTCCTCTTCGGATTCGGATTCGTCCTCGAGTTCGGATCCATCTTCTTGCTCGGGAGGTGGCTTGCTCTTCTCCTTTCTTCTTCGTCCTGCAAGTAAAGCAACACCTCTCTCGGCCCGGACCATGTTAGTTTGTCCATGAAGTTCAAACTCAGAAAATAACTCGTCTAATCTAAGTTTAGAAAGATCCTTAGAAACCTTATAGGCATCGACCATGGATGCCCACAAGGTGGTCCTAGGAAAAGAGTTTAAGGCATACCTTATGAGATCTCGATTCTCGACCTTTTGTCCGATGGCGTGCAAGCTATTGACGATGTCTTGAATATGGGGGTGTAGTTGTGTCGCCGTCTCATGTTCTTGCATCTTAAGGTTATACAACTTATTGAAAAGAAGATCACGCTTACATACCTTTGCGACGTCGGTTCCTTCATGTAGTTCTATGAGTTTAGTCCATAAATCTTTAGCGCTAATGAAGGGGCTGACGTGGTTTAGCTCCTCTTTGGACAAGCCACATTGAAGGATTTGAGTTGTCTTGGCGTCGGCTTCCACTTTTCTTTTCATGACATTAGTCCATTGATCATAATCCAACGATTCACCCACTTCATTAGTAGGAAGCGTGAATCTGGTTTGGATTATGATCCACATCTCGATTTGGGTCTTTAAGAAGTACTCCATCTGACCCTTCCAATAGCGGAAGTCGTCTCCGTTGTAAAACGGAGGTCGGACAGTGCTAAACCCTTCGAGATGGGCCATTTAGACAAATTAAAAGACGAAAGACAAGTACCTCACAAAAATAAAAACACAAAAATATACCAAGACTTTCGTCTTGGATTAGTAGTGTGGGAGAACGAATTTAATTTAAACGAAAAACTCATAAAACATGAAATAAAAAGAAATAAATCTGTACAAAATTGCTAGATTGGTGGTTTCACCAAATCGTAGCGCCTCCGGCTCTGATACCAATTATTGGATCGTTTAGAGTCGCTAGAGGGGGGGGGTGAATAGCGAAAGACAAAATTTCTCGTTCGTTTGATTAGAAATGAGTACGCAGCGGATAAAGAAAAGGAAATAAGATATTTTACTTGGTTCACAATCTTTCGACTGCTAGTCCAAGGCCCTAGTGGTCCAAGGCCCTAGTGGTCCGAGACCATGTACGGAGGGCAAAACACTAAAGTACTCCTCCTCGTTGGAGGTAGGAGTGAAACGATTATAAAAAAAACTCGGGGTAGAGGGACACCCCCCTCTCCTCGTTACGATTAAAGCTCTGAAAAATAAACTTAACAATATATGAAATGAACTTTAAAATAGAGCTTTTACCGACGACCTAATAGATGGAATTTAAAAGAAGATCTCGGGTCGTCGTCTCAGTAGCACTTCGTCGTAGGCTTGTCGGAGAGTCGAGGCGTTGCGATAGCACTTGGAGGCTTTTGGAATCACTTAGAATTGATGAAATGGTGAGGAATGGACCTTCTTTTATAGCCCTAGAAGTCCCCCTCCTCGAGCACATCAAGATCCTACATCAATGGCCACCTCACCCTTGAAGAAAGGGATGAGTTTTGACTCATCTCGAAGCTGATCCTTGACCAACGGTTGAACTGATTTCTTGGCCGGTTGAACTGATGACTCAGCAGTTGAACTGATCCTTGGCCAGTTGAACTGATGGCTCAACATTTGAACTGATTTTTGGCCGGTTGAACTGATTGCCAGAATTTTCGACTGCAATAAAGAGTTAGCTCAAAATATAAGTGAATTCGACGACCACTTGTCATCCGATCTCGACATAGACCTTCCATGGGAAGTCTTGGTCGGATCGTCGCCTAAGGATGTCCCCGTATGGAAGACTCGACCTTACTTACGCTCACTCACACGAGCTTACCTCAACATTTACCTTTGAAGCCTTGCTTCCGATATCCACTTGATTCCTTCGGCTCCCTCCGAAGTCCTCCCGGTGTCACCCGACCACCACGACTAACCTCCGGGTGTCGCTGACCTTTGGCTTAGCTTAGCATTTCTGCACACTTGACTCAGCTCATGAGATAACAAAATGAGCTTAACTTTGTATCGTTTGCTATAATCAAAACTCAGGTTCGACTTAGGTGCCTACTGCACCAACAATCACAAGTGCCCAAACGAATTCTACTCCTCTTACTAACTTTTATTTCAATCTTATTGTAAGAGGGAGTGATCTTGTAAGAAAAGGTTTACCTCCACCTTGCTTGGTGCCAAGGAGAGAATAGTGAAGGTTTAGGCGTGATTCACCTAGAACGAATCAGTCCGTGGATTAGCGGCAAGATCGTGAACCACGTTACGTCTTCGTGTTTGTGTTTGCCTTCCTTTGTCTTAATTGTTTTATTTTAGCTTTATATTTCCACTTGCGCTAATCATATTTGTAGATGAGCAATCGACGAGCGAATTCCACCGTACATGCGAAAGGCTATTCACCCCTCTCTAGCCGGCCACCGACATTCTAATAAGTGGTATCAGAGCCAAGGTTGCTTATCACCGGACTCACCGCCGCAACAAACACAACAACTACAATGGTCGGCTCCAACATCCATCCGCCAAAGTTCGAGGGGGAATTTACTGGTGGAAGAAGTGTATGGAGATATTTTTTGAAACGAATTTTGATATCATGTTAATAATGGAATCCGATTTCGATATACCTAGAGATGAAGAGGGGGAGCTAATAGAAAAATCAAGGTGAACCAAGAAGCAAAGGGAGGAGCACCTTGCAAACTCAAAGGCCAAACACCACCTTTTCAACGTGCTCCCCCAACAAGAAATAAACCGGATAGGAGAATGCTTTAGCACCAAAGAGATGTGGGAGAAGCTAGTGGAGCTTCATGAAGACACATCCGAGGCCAAGTTAGCAAGAAGGGACCTTCTCCGCTCCCAACTCAACAACATCACATTAGAAAAGGGAGAAAATGTACTTTCTTTACATTCTCGATTCAAGAAAATCATAACCAGTTTATCAAGTGTAGGAGAGAAGCTATCAAACTGGGACATGATAATGAAGGCTATAGATGCATTCCCCCGGTCTTCAAAGTGGAGCTCCATGGTGGACTCCTTCTACATTTCGAAGAATCTAGAGGTGAGCACCCTAGAAGAGTTCTTCTCCACCATGGAACTTCACGAAACAAGGCTTGAAGGAGTAGTAGAAGAGCAAATCAAGCCAACAAGGGGAGTGGCACTAGTAGCAGAAAAAGGAAAGAAGAAGAAGAAGGAGATTGCACCGTCTTCCTCTGATGAATCATCCTCCTCCTCCATGGATAGCAATGAGGAGGCCTACATGGTAAGAAAGGTGAGACGTGCACTTAAGAATTTTAAATTTAATAAATCTCATGATAGGGGAAGAAGGCCAAGGAGGAAGATCATATGCTATAATTGCCAAGGAGAGGGACATATAAGAGATGATTGCTCCTTCTTGAACAAAAGCAAGGAGGAAAGGAGAAGAAAAGAAGAAAAGAAGAAGGGGAGCAAGAAAAAGGAAGAAGAGAAGAAAGTCAAGGAAAAAGGGAAGGCCAAGGCACACAAGGTAACATGGGATGATCCATCATCCTCATCGGAAGAAGAAGAAGCCTTCATAAGTCTTGCCTTAATGACAATAGAAGATTTGGACACCTCCTCCTTCGAGGAAGAAGAAAGAAGTTCAAGTGAGGAGGAGAGCTCAAGTGAAGGGGGAGCTTCATCTTCATCCTGATCATCGGAAGAGGATTTGGTAAGTGAGGTAATGAATCTCCCTCACAAGAAAATTATGTCTATGATTTCTAGTTTAACTAAGGAGCTATTTAGGGTTAAAAAAAAAAATAAATGCATGCTTGATCAAATTAAGGCCCTAGAAGAAAAGCTAGAAAAAACATATTTAAATATTAATGATAATGCTTCTTCTAGTTTTGATAATACATGCTCACATGATGATTATATGTCTTTTAATGTTAATGATGCATGTATTGAAGAAAATAAGGCTCTAAGGGAAAAGATAGATTTCCTAACTAAGGCATTAGAAAAATTTACAATAGGCTCCAACACAATGAAGATGATCATAGGGAGCCAAAAGGCAAGTTTCAATAGGAAATGCCTAGATTACAAGGGGAACAAGAATGAAAAAGTCTACCATTGTTTGATTGTTAGGGGTGAAGCTAAAAAAAAATGGTAGCTAGAAAATGAATCCCTAAGGAGTTTTTGGTGAACCCTATAGGAAAGAATTTATATTAGGTTCCCAAATCCATCCTTAAGGGTTAGGAAAGGCCTAAGTTAGTCAACCATAGTGGACTTTATTTTATATCATATTATTTGGTTGACTTAGGATGATGTGGGTTATAAATTTTTAACATAGTGTTGGGTGATAATAATGTATAACCCATGAATTGAATGCTTGAATCATGATTCATGCTTAATTTTATATTAATGATTTATAATCATGATATGCAATGATTGATGATTTATGATCATGATTGATAATTCTTGATGCATGTTCATGATTGAGTTTTTAGGATGATACTTAACTTTGGGTAGAATCACATGAAATTTTGGTTAAGTATAATATCTTTAGAGTCATCTCACATCCCACTATAAGGCTAACTTGATTGAGAACATAGCAATGGGTGAGATGATAGGATGATACAAATGGTCCACTAATGCTTATGACATTTAGATGGGTCATTAAGTGTATCAATAAAGCAATCATAGACCAACTATGGGGAAAACAAATGTTTAATCAATAGACATATTGCCCATAGATCATAGTTGAATATTTTAAATGATTTAAAAAATATTTTATATTTCATAAATAGTAAGTTCATATTTTGAAAAGTTTCAAGGCAAAACTAGGCTTTAAAGATGATACAAACTTTAGACTTTTTGCAACTTTTGAGTTTTTACCTAATTTTCGAAAATAAAATAAATTTTCATGAAAAATAGTTTTTTCAATGATAAAGAAACTCATTAAAAATATGTACTCAAAATTTCATGATTTTTTGAATTTCCTAGAATTTTTGATGCATTTTTTAATATGAAATTTGAAAATCAGAAATCCTGAAACTTAGGTGCCAGTCGACTGAATCAGTGGATCAGTCGACTGATGTACTGTGCACGAGCATAGTAACTTATTTTTATCAGGTTTTGAGTGATTTTTGGTATTTTTCTTCTATTATACTTGATGTCATGCGTGTATAACATTTATATAATATTTTTTGATGGTATCAAAGGGAGAGAAATGATGGGTTTAAGTTAATTATCCTAAGGGGGAAATTTAGCATGTCTTAAGGGGGAGTTGCATGTTTAAGGGGGAGTTGTTATACTCATGTTATTTACATGTTTTCTTGCCTTATGGTTTATATTATTATTTTTACCTAACATAAACGGATTGTCACACATCAAAAAGGGAGAGATTGTTAGAGCAATCAACCCATGTGATGTGGTTTTGATGTGTGTGTGGCAAAGGGTTTAAGTTAGGATTGATATGGATTTGATATGTACGTTGAAGTCATGCAGGACTTAGTAATTCGCAAATAGATGTAGCATTGACAAGATTCACCATCTCATGACTCGGTCCTTGAGTCGGTGAAGATGCATTGCGGAAGTCGTGCGCTTGGTGCATCTGAGGAACCGCCGGACGAGGAGCATTGGAGTGAAGCCGGAGGAAGTAGACTTCAGGGCGAGACGCGAATGATGGCGATGCGAAACAATGCGCTTGGCGCATCCGAGGGACGTGGTCGGACGAAGAGAACTTCGAAGGCAAGGGACTCCAAGGGAAAATGAGAGTGAGCGAATGTAACCCAGGACGGGGTAGCTCGTTAGGTGAACTTGGCCAATTAGCTAAGTGTCGGATGAGTTTTTTCGACATCAGTCGACTGCCATGATATGACAGTCGACTGCTCCAAGTCAACTGGAGACTCGACTAGTGTTCGAGTTCAAGTTCTAGCCGAGCCGATCATTGCCGACATGGCGATCAGCTAACTCCATCACCATGCCAAGGGAGCAATCGATTGATGTCGAGGGTTTCGGGCACAGAAGCTTCAGCAGTCGAGTGATCGCGTCGACCACTCGACTGCTGGCTCAATCAGTCGACTGATAGGAAGATCAGTCGACTGATGTGGGAGTCGTTGGTTGGAATCCAACGTGGAAAAAGCCGTTAGAGGGCAACGGCTACAGTGGCAGTCGACTGATCGGGGCATCAGTCGACTGCTGCTGGCTCAACGGGAAGAATGACCTCTTCCCTATAAGAAGAGGCCTTGGATCATCTTGGGGGGCTAATGCTTTATTCCTAAACATCCTCACAAGTGCCCAAACAAATTCTACTCCTCTTACTAGCTTTTATTTCAATCTTATTGTAAGAGGGAGTGATCTTGTAAGAAAAAGTTTACCTCTACCTTGCTTGGTGCTAAGGAGAGAATAGTGAAGGTTTAGGCGTGATTCACCTGGAACAAATCGGTCCGTGGATTAGCGGCAAGGTCGTGAACCACGTTATGTCTTCGTGTTTGCGTTTGCCTTCCTTTGTCTTAATTGTTTTACTTTAGTTTTATATTTCCGCTTGCGCTAATCAAATTTGTAGACGAGCAATCGACGAGCGAATTCCACCGTACATGCGAAAGGCTATTCACCCCCCTCTAGTCGGCCATCGACATTCCAACATCTTCATCGTCCGATCCATCGCGATTGCATAGTGAATGGGAATACACAGTGCTCCTCCGTTGTGTATTTCTTCCTTGAATTTGCATTATAGCCAATACCTGAACTTGTTGGGTCGCTATCGTCGTCCGACCGATCGGACCGCGATCGAATTCCGACCAAATTGCGGCAAGAGTCCGGCCGAATTGCAGCCACCAGTGTCACGGCCATTGGCGGCGACCACAATCGAGGTCGTTTTCGACCGTAATCTGATCGACATCGGAGTCCGATCCGATTGCAGTCAAATTTTGGCCCGAAACAGTCGCGATTGCGACCGCTAGTAGCTGCGACATTGGTAGTCGCAATTCGAATGGATTCCAACCGCGATTCCGTCAGTATTAGATTTCAATCGAATTGCGACAGTTAGTGTCGCGGGCGCGATTCGATCAGTATCCGGTGCTGGTAGGATCACGATCAGATTTGATCGTATTACGAGCGCGATTGTGCCCGCCAATGCTCGCGACACTGGCGGCCGCAATTCGACTGCAATATAGTCCGAATTCGATCGCAATCTGATCGAATTCCGATGTCGATCGAATTGCGGTCGGAATCCAACCGTCCGTCGACGATTCTGAGCTTTATATATATATAAAGAAGTTTCTCGTTGCCCCTTTTATATAGCTGGTTATGTTAGCAACTTGAAATAAAATTTCCTTTGAAGCTTGTAAAAATGTAAACTAATGGATAATAGAGAAAGCCCATCAAGTGGGAAATTAATTCATCAAAATAGTCTTTTAAACTATCATTAAGCATGTATTTGTATCAAATAATTGATTCAAGTTGATTAGCTCACAAATATAATATATATTTTTTCTGGCTAAAACAATTGCTTAATGGAGTGACCTAGAGATGTTAAATTCTAGTTAATAGATAATATAACAGAAAAGACGAAGATAGGCATTGATTTGATAAGCCAAAGTGGTAATCGAATTCGATGACCTAAGAACTATAATAATCTAATCGATTGTTGGTGAAAGGATAGGAGGTATTGCGATTGAGAAAATAATGGACTAGTAGTAGATCTAGTCAATTGATTAAAGATACAACAATAATAAAATTGAAAATGATTGTAGGCTATAAAAACAAGCATTTGACCATTTTATTTTGATCTTTTAGGCTCTCTTAAAATGTGGAACCGTCACATTAGCGGTCTCCACCGCTGTCCCTACGTGTGGAGAGGATAAATCAGGTCTCAAATGACTAACACAGAAATGCAGAGTCATCAGTAGCCTGATCGTCACCTCCAGAAATTAACATCTTTTAGGCTCTCTTGCGTTCTCTTTATCTAAATCTTTAAGCTTCTATTATTCAACAACAATAACAATCAAATCTTAATTATCCTATTAGATATGATCGATTATATAAATCTTTTTACATCATTAAATTTTATCTCATATTATCTCCGCCTCTAGAAGAAGAAAAAACAAGCTATGTCTATTAGAATAACTCGCTAAAAAGTCATAAACCTGGAAGAAAAACGAGAGTTATGAACTGTCACATACATCAAGATGTTAATGTTGTGTTTTATTGTCGCTTTTTATTCCCTTTGCATATTGTGTTTTCATTGACCTCGACAAGTCATTAGCAAGTGCACATTGTGTTCTAATCGAGACTTGATTAAACTTCCCTAGTCATCAACTACTTAATATAATGGTCTCGACAACCTCTTCGGCCACCATTGCACCTACAGTTACCTGTCAAACTTCCAACATGCACACTTCACTTTATAAGCTTATAGAATTACAAGGTAAGCCTAATTTAAAATATTATCAATCATATCAAAACACTCCGTTTAAACTCAACCACTTGGAATATAATTGCACTGGAGTCTTTGAGGTCATCGTGTAAATAATTAAGGTAAATTGTATTAAGTGTCGGTTAATGTTTTACATGAGAACCATTCAAAAATCGAATAACATGCGTTTGGACATTCTTAAACATCCTATCGACGTTTGGCACATCCCCTTCATATTGACATGGATTACTAGTTTACCATATCAGACACACCACGCATATATGATATATCCAAATGACGTGTTTTGTCGAGGTCGCAGCCCTGTCAATGGAATTGTCGTCTAAATCCGTCGAGCATCACTGCTGTTGAATTCGCATACCACAACAACTTACTTATTGCACAACTGAAGAAGAGGTGGTCTAGTGTTTTTGTTCGCCCTCTGACAAAGAGGGTATGTCTTGCAATCTTCATACAGTAGTTTGTCCTTCGTGTGTAGCCTACTATTTACGAGCATTCAAAGTGTGAACCAGTGCTTTGGCATAATGCAGGATTGCCACACAACTTAGCTCCATCCTTTTTTTTTTTTTTTTTGCTCCTCGACCTGAAGAAGTCGTGTGCCACCTTGGCATCCCATCGCAGTGTGAACCAAGAGTGGGCATGAACAACCTACTTGATCTCGATCAGGTGCTTGATGAGAGGAGAGTGAAATGCTTTGGCTTGCTACTTCCACATGTCGAAGCTCTGGAGGCATTGATGATGAACTCAACACACCCACAGGGAGCTCTTTTTCCGTTGATGATGAACCTAACACACCCAACTTACTCCAATATTCGTCTCACAATGGTAATAGTTGTGGGTACAATGATGTGATCGATTGCAGTTGGATTGTTTTGAAAGTATTGGTTAAGTATGCAAGTGAAAAGACTTTATACGTAAATAGATAAAGACTAGTGAGTCTTTGGAGATTATGAACAATATACAATCTTGGATTTTCTAGATAAATTACCAATATGTCATCTCAACCAAAGGATAAATGTACTAGGACATAGTCACATAGTCGATAAAAAAGTTTGACCTTGAGTTAAATTGGGATCTCTAAATCAATTTAGTCAAATAAACTATTGAGTTGACTCGGCAATTGATCGTTGATATTCTACTCAGAACTGAAGTGTTTTTTTTTTATTGTATAATTGATTGATGTCAGTTCTCGATTTAAATTAAGTCAAGAAGAGACCTTAAGTTGACTCAAAAAAAGTATCAATTGAAGGGTAAAGTCTACAACAACAATCATTTTGAGTAGGCTTGAAAGAGTCAAGGCCAATAACTTGGATTTCAAAAATAATGTGAACAGTTGAGTCATTTGATAGGTGCTAAGATGACCAAAATGAATTTGGGTCAACTGGACAATTAATAATTGAACTAAGGAGTAACTGGCTTCTATGATCAACATTCCAATCAACTAGAGAAGATTTGAGTGGCAAGGAAAGCTTGTTCATAATAACTCAGTAGCAAATCTATTGCTCAAATCCTAATTGTCTTGTTTATTTTTATATTCTTGTTCAAACTTCAAAAGCTTGGAGACGTTTGGTAGAGAGAAAATTTTTCATTTTCTATTTTTATTTTCTGAAAAAATGAGAAAACGTATTTGGTTGACATTTTTCATCTCCGTTTTCTAGAAAATAAAAGAGCATTTTCTGGAAAATTGAAAACTCCAGAAAATCATTTTCTATTTTCATTTTCATTTTCCAAAAAATAAAAAAATATTTTCTGAAAAATTAGAAAACACTAAAAAATTATTTTCTACTTTTTGAAAAAGAAAAATAAAAAATAAAAAATAAAAAATAAAAAATTTTCTCTCTACCAAGCGCTACCTTAAGATTTCTATTTTCAAGCTCTTACAATAATTCCTTTTTTTTTTTCCCTTTTGTGCTGACTTATTTTGTACCTTCGAAAAAAGAAAAGCTTTTTTACAAGGTTTGTCAACATCTCCAAGGAAAACAATATCAGTAGCATTTTCCCAAAAATGACTCACCCAAATAAGTCACTAGCCGTTAAGCTTTGTATTTGAGTTATTTTGATTTTTTTTTTTTTATTTATGGCTATTAACTTCCTCTAGTCATGCCACTGTTCCTACAATAGTGTATTCAATCATCCATCCATTTTTATAAACAAGGGATGATTGAATAAAAAAAAACCAAACAATGAAGGAAATAGAATAAAAAAAACCAAGTGATATAAAACGATACCTCCAGTTCAAAAAACTTCACCAAGAATGATCGCATGAAAATGAAGAAAATGAAAATGCTAGCTTTGATTCAGAAATTGTCTACCTTCTTCCCAAAGATCCAACCTAGCTGCAATCAAGAATGAAGACAATCACTAGAAAATGAAGAATGAAGCACATGGAAGGTAGCAACCCTACAAAACAGACTTGAGTTACAATACCTCCTCGGAGCAACTCAAAGCTTAAAAAGATGTAGGATGGGAGGGAATGTGGAAGGTAGCACGGGAATATGTTGTCATCTCCTAGAATTGTCACCAAGGCTTTGAGACACTGATTTCCTTCTATTCTTTTTTAGAGTAAACAGAGGAAGGAAGAACAAATGCATCTATCCTTCGTTCACTACTAAACATATACAAAGGATCTATTTTTCTCATTCAATCCACACCTCTCCCACTCCCCTAAGTGTCTCCTTTCCTTCCTCTTTCTACGGACCCTTAAGGTTTGGGGGGATCCTTCCACTTCATTTTTCTAGCCAAGTAAACCAATCTAGACCATCCCATTCTTATCTTTCAAACCTAAGTAAACTCAAATAAGTAATTAGGAACCAATCGCATAAACCTTACAAGAAAGCAGGCTAATTTTCTAACTGAAGTGGGTGATTTCATCGCAAAATGAAAGCCAGTACACGAAACAACAAACGAAATTGGACAAGAATGCATTTTCAAGTGAAGCTGGGGAAAATTTCTCACCAGTAACCGTTGGTCGAGTGAAAATAACAAAAAATGCAAAGCATTTAAATGGTGTCAGGGTTAAAAATCTGCAGCACTGCAAGAGCTGCTCGCTGAAGACTCTCTTTTTCTTCCTCCAGTACCTTACTCCTAACTAGCACAGATTCCTTGCATTTCTCAATCTCTTCCACTATCTCAGCAGATGTTTGTTCAATCTCACTGTCGTACAAATAAATTTTATTAGTGAAGGCTGGATATATAGCAAATATTTGCTGCAACTAATACGGATCACCTATATATTGGTCCTAGATTAACATTTGGCATACATTTTAAGAACATTGAGTTGCAATTTTTGCAGGTGCCGCTACAAACTTCAAACAGCCTGAAATTGGCTATTAAAGAGAAAGAAGAACCAAAAACAGAAGAATTCAGATCTTGTTTGAAGATGAGATGCATTGCCTTGAATGTTTAAGGTTCGACTTTTCACTTCCTGAAATGATGATTAAGAAAAGGGGCGAAAGGATTGAAACTAACATATGCAAGATCAATTGCTCAAAATAACCATGGGCAACTACGATATTATAAGTCTCTTCCTCTTGTTTGTATTTGTAACCTACATTAGTATATTCCTTTTCACTTGTTTCCTTGATCAAAGTTGAGGTTACAAAGGAACCATGCCTATTACTGAGAAGAAAACCACTGAATACACTAGCTACACCTAATATACGAAATAGATGCATAAGAATGTTGTGTTCTACATGTAAAACAATCATAAAGTTGAAAGTACCACATATTCCTAAAGGCATACCATCAAGAAAACTTCCTTGACAATATGATAGATCAAGAAAACAACAATAACTCAACATGATTGTTTTTATAGTTAAAAATAAAAAAAATGCAGATCTCACTTAGTCATTTTAATCATGCTCTCCATAGCATCTTGAACTTGTTGCCATGTCTCTGTAAAGGTTAAAATGTGTCAACTAAATCCATTTGAAATCTTAAGCCCCTGGTGAATCAGCTATCACATGAACAAGTATTTATAACAAATGTTGATTGACAAAAGATCTTCTATTAAATATAACAAAATTAAAATTAACTTCAATAGTCATCCTTCAATGAATTAATTGATGAAATACATATTTATAGGCACATGATAACAGCAGTGCAAGAGATTCTATGAAAGTTTGATGGCATCTCTACTATCTATATGGCTAATAGCAGAATTATCCCCAGAGTTTGACTTTGTTGAATTTCAGTAATCCACAATTTGGTCCCTAAAATCTACAATTTAGTCTTCATACGCAAATGAACTCAATTAATTTACTTTTCAACATAAAACATTATGTTATTAGGATTTGTTGGATTAGAATATGAACTTCTTCAGTCGACTTGAGATTTACAAAATTTGGTGGCGCTGAGTTCAAATTCTTCCTATTGATGTTAAGCAAAAGATATATCCCTAAAAAATGTGACTATAGGTAAATGATAAAAAATAAAAATGTCCTAGTTCACAGTTTGTTTACACCTTCCTTTGCCATTGCTAATGTACAGGGTTTTTTTTTTTTCTTTTTGACATATGACGCCAAAATGCTCAAAGGAAATACTCTTTTACACTTCAAAATACTGATGCCCAAAAGTTGGAGTAACATTCCTCAGGTGATAATACAGATTTGGAACAACATCCACACAAGAAATTAACATCATAACCCAGGACACATCCAAGATGAAAGAGAAACACATGGATGAATCCCCTTATCAGCAGATATTTATATGACTTAGTAATTAACGAGGATATCTTGGAGAAGACAAAATCCCACTTAATTAGAGAATATGACTAAATTACTAAGCAATTCACAAATGAGCCAATCGAAATCCTACATTCGTAAAATCATTAACATTTCAAAAATCTTTACACACACACACACACAAACAAAAGTTTCAAAAATCTCCCTAATCAATCGTGCAAGCATGCACCTTCTGCATTGCCACTCTTTACTCATGGTCATTGAGCCAGCCTCGTTTATCAAAGGATCGAAACCAAAGCGGTTTGCTTAACCTCCAAAATCTTCGACAAAGTTGCCGATTAGGGACATTCCATGTGGATACATTACAACCAGAATCGGTATGTAGAAATCCGGGGCTAAAACTGTCGTAATCTATGTATACGAACTCCTTTTCGATGAAATCTGAACTGGAAGAATCGAAGTATCCTTTTCATTGAGAGAAAAAAAGGAAAGAAGAAACATCAAGAGAAAATCTCTCGCCCAAATGCCATTAAATAGAATGAGATCAGAAACAAAACATGTTTCAGATTGATAGGCAAGCAAACAATGGCGTGTCGACTATTGAGACAGGAGATTCGATGAAATGAGATTTTAGGAGTACGCAAGAGAGAGTTAGTTCCTACCACAGATGAGAGCCGAGATCTGGGACTGGATTTCGGCGGGAGGAGAGGAGCTGATATCGATCGCCCTAGCGTCCTCCATCTCAAGCTGCTCCATGTAGACGGGCGCCGGAAACGAAACGGACAAATTGAGCAAAGAGAAGCTCCAGTATAATACTAAGGGCATCCAGGTAAATATTTCACACGACATTACTGTCTATTTTCATTCTTCATAAATCAATAGAAATCGAATTTCGATATACAATATAAAATTTTCATCTAGATTTAAAAATTCTTTACTATTTTTGATTAACAGATCGAAAAATATAATCATCCATGATTTACTTTTTTTCACTATCATCGAATAACTGACAGAGAAAGACACCAAAAACGAACATAATTATTTTTTGCTATAAATATTTCACTCTTCAAATATTTTAATCTTCACCATCACTTCCACAAATCAAATATTTATAAACTCTACCCATTAAATATCTCTCTCAATTATCTTAAAATCCACTATAAAATATTTCACTAATCAAATATTAACTCACTCACATTGCATTAATTTACATTAAATTTTATATTTGAATAAAATTAATTATATTTTTTAATTCTTCAATTTAATATATTTCGTTTATATGTCTATAAATAAATTTTTAAATAATTATTTATCTTTTTTTTTTTACAATTATATGGTATAATTAATTTAATAATATGGAAATAGAAATTTAAAAATAATACTAATAATTAAAAAGTAGATTATATGGATACTATAACACATTACATGAAAACATTACAAATCTAAGTTAAAAAAAAATACTAAATGATAACCCATAGAAATTACAAAATCACATTAAGTTAATAAAATAAACAAATCTACTATATATTCAATCTTCAGCTGTTCACATATTGCTAGATGGTTTTGAAGTTGTTCATCTATCATGCCTCGTGTGTTCATTACGAAGAGTTGATGTGCTTGGATGAGTTAGTCCACTTTTTTACTATTATTATACTCCTCTAAATGTGATATTCAATGTTGCACGGTCTAACTCAATTCATCAATTAGGTCTACACTTTCTTTGTCTTTCCTTTATGTCCTTCTGTCCCATCGGACGAGATCGAACTTCTTTATTATCCACATCGACAGTTGTATTAGGATTAGAAGAATCAATATGTGCATCTAATGATTCTGATGTCTTTGCTTTCTTTGCAGTTCGTCGCCTTAAGGATTAGAAAGCATACATCGAACCATTTTTCACAATCCTCTACACATGTTCATATTGGAAAGTAGATTTAAAAATACTTTGTATTCTTCATGAGCCACCATCAAATTCTCATCACTCCGCTTGGTTGATTGTTGTGCAATTTAGTATAGATTCTATTGTACCTATTCACGATTTTTTTTCATCACATTTCAATGTGATTTTGTTTTATCCATAGTTCTTTTTTTAGCTCATTTATCTCAATTGGTATTGTAGTATGTCACCACCCGTTTCTAAAACGACTCATTATTCTAGGCATTGCCAGCTTTTGGATCTTTATTTATGATAGTGTAGGCTGATGCAAGGACTTTATCATCTAGTACTATTCACATTGTTCGCTTGTTATGATCTATGATGGTATCTAGGATTCTTGGGAGAGACTTATGACCGTTTGATGATTTTTCTCGATTGCATGCATGCAACTCTTGCCGAGTGCATGTATACATCCCACGTGGCATTATTGCTCTTCCCAATTGCATGCATGCTACTCTTTATGAGTCATGCATGCTACTCTTCCAGAGTGATATAGGCTACTCTTGTAGAGTCATGCAAGTCACTCTTCTAGAGTCATGCAGACTACTCTTCCTGAGTCATGTAGGTTACTCTTCTCGAGTCAAGCTACTCTTTCAGAGTCATGCAGGTCACTCTTCCATAGTCATACAGGCTACACTTCTAGAGTCATACAGGTCACTCTTCCAGAGTCATGCATGTCACTCTTCCTAAATGTATACAGGTTACTCATCCCGAATGCATGTAGGTTACCCTTCTCGAGTGCATGCAGGCTACACTTCCCGATGTATACAGGCTACTCCTCCTGAGTGCATGCATACGACTCTTTCTGAGTGCATGCATGTGACTCTTCCTAAGTGCTTGTATACAGTGCATGCATGTGGCTTTTTTCCCAGGCAAGCATGCAACACAAGCATGCAACTTTTCCTAAGGTAAGCATGCAACACATGTATGCGGCTCTTCCGAGATATGCAGGCAGCTCTTCTCGAGTGCAATTCTTCCTGAATACATGCATGTAATGATTGTACGCGACTCTTCTTGAGTCTTATCTTTTCTCTCAAATCTCTCTCTTGGACACTCAACCTGTATGGCATACATGACGATTCACCTGGAATATTTTTATCTCATCAATATATGACAAAGAAGAAATATATCAGAGCGTATGGAGATTCTGTGCAGTGTTGGTCCCCTAACCATCCTCCAAGGAATATGATAGGTGTACAAGCATATTGATGAGGTGATATGTAAGTTGTTATATAAGACCTATGAAGGTAAAGAAAAAAGGGTTCTCCTACTCTTCTTCTTCTTCTTCTCGATTAGTTTTTACTACATTGAATACATTCTTTCTTTCTTCTAAGTCCCTTTCTGACTTAAGCATCGAAGGGTCATTGACGGAGTACCAACAATGCCCTTTGACCAGTGTTGACTTTGACAAGAGAAGGGGATTACTACTGCAACTGTGAGAACTCATCCTCTCCCAATGACTTGACAAAAGGGATACAAAAAGAGGTTATATCAGTTGACGTCGTCTATGGAAAACTTTGAGCAAGACGTCGAGACAATAACCATATGAGATATGGTATTCACCGCACCATTCCATGTGATGATAGCCATGCAACCGAGCACTAGGATTGGCTTCGCAACGATGTTCTGCTGTTGGGGTTTCCCTCTAGTCTTCTTTCTCAATCGTTTGCCTGGGTTGCTTCTCTCGGCTTAGGATGTTTCCTCTCCATGATGACCTTCATATTTCACCCTTCAATGGATGTGTCCTTGGATTACTTTAACCTAGGAATATGCGATATATTTACTCTAAGGGTCTTATCATCCCCAAGAAAAGGGGCACAGTGGATGTGTTCTTGGATTACTTTAATAAAAAAAGATGTGATATCTAAACTCAAACGATCTTATCATCCCAAGATAAAGTCGTGCAATAGATGTGTCCTTGGATTACTTTAACCAAGGAAGATGTGATATCAATACTCAAGAGGTCTTATCATCCTAAGGCAAAGTGGCGTAGATGCATGTTTAAGAATCTTCTGTTGGGGATTCTTTGGATGGCTAGAGGGGGGTGAATAACCCTTTTTCATTTTCTACAAGAATCGTTAGCGGAAGCAAAACAAAAACATAATTGAAAACGAAAAACAATAAGAACAATGACAATGCTAACTCAAGGATGTAACATGGTTTGGAGATGAAGCTTCTACTCCACGACGATCCTTAAGGTGAATCACTTCTTCAAGCCTTCACTAGAATTTCTCCTTTTGATGATCACACCAAGATGGAGAAGCCTTTTTATAAGCATACTCTTTTTCTTACAAGATTTGAAATGAAATTAGGAAGAAGAGGTTAAAGAAACTTAGAAAGCTTAGGGGAAGGCTTGGAGAGCTTAGTATGGACGTTTAGAATTAAAGCACTAGCCATATCCAAACTCCTCAAGCTTCATTTTATAGAGTTTGGGTGTTTCTGCCCATTGAGCCCGACTCCAATCGACTACTGCATACCAACAGTCAATTGGTGTTACTATTGATCGGATCCAACGGCTTCTGATGAAGCCTGATTGCGATCGTCGCCACTCAATGGACACTTGATCAGTCGATTTCTCATACCAGCAGTCGACTAGTGAAAGCTCAGTTGATTAATCAGTCGACTGTCAAACATTCTGTACCCTATCCACTTAATTCCAATCGACTATTAAACTCTAGCATTTAGCAGTCGACTGACGTGGACTAGTTGACTGGTATAAAACATCAGTCTACTATCAAAACTTATGTTCAGTAGTTGACCCATAGTCGACTACTCGACCAGTCGATTGGATCATAATCTCAGTCAATTGCTCGAGTCAATCTGAGTTCTCGAGTGCCAACACTCGAGAATAGTCGACTGGTAAATGCTCCAATTAACTGGTATATCTCAAGTATGACTCATTTATACTTGAAAATACACTCTAAGCCTAGACTAAACCTTCTGGCTTCTCCATCAACCTTGTGCCTCTAGGATCCCTTCGAGTCTACGATTCCATCCTTGTGCTTGCCTTCAAAAGTTTCTTTCGATTTTGTAATGCTTAGAATCTTTCTTTGCCAAGGTCCGCTTGAACTTTACGCCGCCAAGACTACATACTTGGACTTATGCTGCCAAGACTCACCCTTGGACTTCTTTGCTAAGATCCACTTGGACTTATGCCGTCAAGACTATATGCTTGGACTTATGCCGCCAAGTCCACATTCTTGGACTTTTCTTGCCAATGCTTCACCCTTGGACTTCCCTTGTCAAGTCTTCACACTTGGACGTTTCTTAGTAAGATTCACACTTGGACTTTCCTGCAACTCAACCATTCATGTTAAATCACAAATATTTCCTAACTATACATGATTATCTAAATATCAAAATATATTAATACTTCGGTCATTCTTGCACCAACAATCTCTCTATTTTTTATGTTTGACAATCATTTAAGTTAGGTCTTTAAATATTCAATAAAAAAATCATATGAATTCTAACTTAAATACTTTCCTCTCCCCTTTTGACATACATAAAAAAGAGATAGGCAATATTCAATGAAGCATGTAAGAATTTATGTCTTGAACTAAGGTATAAAATACACTTAAGGCTCCCCTTAATCCAAGACACATTATGAATGAAAAACATGTTGAACAAAGTAGAAAATATGGATAAGAAGTATTGCCTAACTTTGCACCAACAAGAAAATATATGCGTAGATGTTTTGGGTTTAGAAATATATCATAGGATAACTCCCCCTTAATCCTTAAATAATTATCAGTTTAATGTTGCGCTAAACATATTATAGGATTAGGACAACTAAGGATTGGTGATAAATGGTTAAACTGTTGGTGCAATCGGCCCAGGTCACGATTGACCAGACTCGAGTTTGACTCAAGAAGTATTTTAATGTTCGACAAAACATATGACATGTGATTGTCATGGGAAGTCTAAGTCTTATGTACTTAGCATGAAAAGTCTAAGCATGAGTCTTGACAATGGTAAAGTCCAAACATGGGTCTTGGCAATGGTAAAGTCCAAGTCTTGTATACTTGGCAATGATAAAGTCCAAGTACGGGTCTTAGCAATGGTAAAGTCCAAGTCATGGGTACTTGACAATTGGAAAGTCCAAGCATGGGTCTTGGCAATTGGAAAGTCTAAACATGAGTCTTGGTAATTGGAAAGTCTAATATGGAGTTGACAAGGGAAGTCCAAACTGTAGTCTTGGTGGCATACGTCCAATGTTTGGCGGCGTAAAGTCCAAGCGTGTGTCTTGGCGGTGTAAGTCCAAATGTACCTTGGCGGTATAAACCCATTTAGCATGACAATAGCCGATGAAAGCATCTGAAAGCTAGCATATAGATGAACAAGTTATAGATGACTTAGAGGGATCCAATAGGTATTAGGCTGATAGAGGTGACTAGAAGGCTTAGGTATAGGCTAAGAGTAGTGTAGCAAGTATGAGGGGATCATACTTAGGTCAAATCTCATATTTTGAGGCTTATCAGTCGACTGGGTTATGAACCAGTCGACTAGCCAAGTGTTTGACACTTGACAACCTTATCGATTCTGAGCAGTCGATTGAGATTATGACTAGTCGATTGGTCAAGAGTCGACTAATGCTCGATTGTTGTTCTGTAGTATAACAGTCGACTGTTAGGGTTTGATAGTTGACTGGTCCACAACAGTCGACTGCCGTGAAGGACAGTCGACTCTTGTAAGCGGATACGAGCACAAAAACTTTGGTAGTCGACAGAGTAATCGACTGTAAGGCTAATAGTCGATTGCTATGTATTCGTTGGAATTTTTTCTGTTGGTGCAGTAGGCACCTGAATCGAACATGAGTTTTGATTATAACAAATACACAAAGTTAAGTTTACTTTGTTATCTCACGAGCTGAATCAAGTGTGCAAAATTGCTAAGCTAAAGTTGAAGGTCGGTGACACTCGGAGGTTAGCCGTGGTGGTCGGGCAAAACCGAGAGAACTTCGGAGGGAGCCGAAGAACTCAGGTGAAGACCGGAAGCGAAGCTTCAAAGGTAAAGGTTGAGGTAAGCTCGTGTGAGTGAGTGTAAGTAAGGTCGTGTCCTCCGTACGGGGACGTCCTTAGATGACGATCCGACCAAGACTTCCTCATGGAAGGTCTAAGTCGAGATCGGATGGTAAATGACCATCGAGCTTACTTATATTAACTGCATTTTTGAGCTAACTCTTCATTGCAACTGGAAACCCTACCATTAGTTGACTAATGGCTTATATCAGTCGACTGATACCTCCAACAGTCGACTGTTGATGTAATGTGGTTCGAAACCAAATGATTCCTACTCCACGGATTGAGTTCTAAAAGCCCTAGCAATGCAAACACACACTACTAATCACAAATATTTCTTCTTGGAACAATCTGGAGGTGGAGAAACCTCGTACAAATGGTCTTACAACAGTAAGAAATAAATACAAGCAAGATACAAATAAAATACACAAGTAAAGAAAATAACACTTTACAATTGCTCTTTTGATTGCTTGTTTTATGGTTGCTTGAAATGCACTTGGAGACCCTGATTTACAACAGCAAATCGCCCCAAAACTCCTCAAGAATTGGTTATTGAAATCTCCTTCATGAGCTCCCTTTAAAGCTGCTGCCTGGGTTAGATTTTGTCTATCATTCGACTGCTCGGGACCATCAGTCGACTGATGCCACTATTGTCGTGAGACAACGACTACATCCACAATGGAAAAATCCAATGGATACACCATCAGTCGGCTGACCATACCCATCAGTCGATTGATGGCTCAATCAGTCGAGTGGTCGCACTGATCACTCGACTGGAGAACCTTCTGTGCCCGAAATCTCGAGCACCAATCGACTAATCACTAGATCAGTCGATTGCTCGAGCCAGCAGTCGACTATCCACCTCTGGCAGTCGACTGCTAGGACACTCCCCACAGTCAAACCTTAGTTGACTCACACCAGTCGACTGTCACATGGTACCAGTCTACTGATACACCTCAAACATGAGATTTTAACTCAAGTATGGTGCCCCCATACTTGCTAGACCACTCGTAGCCTAGACCTAAACCTTCTATCCACCTCCGTTAGCCTCGCGCCTATCGGATCCCTCAAAGTCATCCATGACTTGTTCATCCATACGCTAGCCTTCAGGTGTTTCTATCGGCTATGTCATGCTAACGGTGTCTACATCGCCAAGGCACATTGGACTTACGCTGCCAAGACTCCGCTTGGACTTTACGCTGCCAACCATTAGACTTATGCTGCCAAGACTTCACCCTTGGACTTTACGCCGCCAACCATTGGACTTATGCTGCCAAGACTTCACCCTTGGACTTTACGCTGCCAATATCAAACCCCTTGGACTTCTCAAATGTCAAGACTCAAGCTTGGCCTTTCCCTTGCCAACCCATGTTGGACTTTCCATGCCAAGACCCATGCTTGGACTTTACATGCCAAGTACTCAAGACTTGGACTTTCCATGACATGGTCAACCCCAGTCAACCATCAAAATTCTCCTCGAGTCAAACTCGAGTCTGGTCAATCATGACCTGGGCCGATTGCACCAACAGAAACCTATGCCCTCGTAGCTAGATTAGAATCCATTCAAATGTTGTTGGCATACACTGCACATCAAGGATTTAAATTGCTTCAAATGGATGTCCAGTCAGCATTTTTGAATGGACTTATTAAGGAAGAAGTGTATGTTAGTCAACCCCCAGGATTCGAAAGCTTAGATAAATCCGATCATGTGTTTAAACTCAAGAAAGCTTTATATGGACTAAAACAAGCTCCTAGAGCTTGGAATGAGAGACTTTCGGTATACCTTAAGTCCAAAAGGTTTAGCCAAGGCTTAGTCGACCCAACCCTTTTAGTAAAATCCATAGACAAAGAAATTTTTATAGCTCAAGTCTATAGATGACATAATCTTTGGAACAACTAATTCAATCCTACTAAAAGAATTCATTTCACTCATGGAGAGTGAATTTGAAATGAACTTAGTAGGAGAATTAAATTTCTTTCTAGGATTACAAATTAAACAAACTAAGGAAGGAATTTATTTACATCAACAAAAATAGGCTAAGGAATTAATTAACCGATTCGAGATGCAAAATGCTAAAATCATTAATACACCCATAGCAACAAATGTTAATATAGAAGAAGATGTAAAAGGAAAATCCATTGACCTAAAATATTATAGGAGCGCAATAGGAAGTCTCCTTTACTTAACTACGAGTCGATCCAATATATTATTCGCAGTAAGTATGTGCATAAAATTCCAAACTTGTGCTAAGGAGTCTCACCTAATATTAGTTAAGCGTATCCTTAAATATCTAAAGGGCATGCTAAACGTAGATATTTGGTACCCTAGATCTACCGAGTTCGAACTAATCGACTACTCCGACTCGGACTATGCCGGTAGTAAACTCGATAGGAAGAGCATGAGTGATTGTTGTCAACTTCTCGGCTCAAGTCTAGTGAGTTGGTGCAGTAGGAAGCAACACCGTGTTGCCTTATCTACCACCGAAACCAAATACGTCATGATGGGTGAGTGTGTGGCTCAGCTTCTTTGGATAAAGCACACTCTCCAAGACTTTAACTTAAACTTCAGCAATATTAAAACTCACATAGATAATATTAGCTCAATCAACTTAACCAAAAATCCCATATGCCACTCTAGGATCAAACATATAGAGGTCAAACACCACTTTATTCGAGAACATGTAGCTAACGGAACCATACAACTCGAATACGTGGAATCAAAGTCGAATCTAGCAGACCTATTTACCAAACCGTTACCCAAAGTCGAATTTAGTCTACTAAGACGAAAATTGGGCATGCGCGTAATAGAGTAGGGTTGACAAACTTATATTTTTATACACTCTATTATTTACTTTTCTTTTCATGTTAATGGAACTAGCTTAGGACTTACCCTAGATATCATGTACCTATAGATTTAAGAAGCCAATACATCTCACAACACATAGGACTAATGTTAGAACTTTACTCTTGGTTCAAGATGTAGACTTAGTGCATCGATATGAACCACGAAGTATAATTACATAAATTAACTAACTATACTCAGGACTTGTTGATCATTTCATATCAATCAAGTCAAATAGAGTTGAACATCTAAATAAATGAGCTTATGTTTAAACTAGTATTTTCAAACTTTATTTGGAACATGCTTGGACTTAAAACTAAATTCAAAACTATGTTTTTCAAACCCCCCACTCCTTCTGATTTATGGCAAAAGGGGGAGAAAGGCCAAAGTTAAGGGATCATTTTTTTTAAGTTAAGGGATTTATTTTGATAAATTTACTTGAGTACAGATCTTATACTTTTATGACCCAAAGCTAAGTTAACTTTCTTTACTTAACTTAACCTTTTTTAACCTAACCTTGTTTACTGAACTTTTTAAACTTAACCTTTATGGTTAAACTTTCTTAATTGATAAAGGGGGAGAAAGGCCAAGGCTAGCTTGAACTTATTCTAAACAATAAGGCCATTGTTAAGTAATTTCGATTACTTAAAAATCCTCTTTAGTAGCTAACATCAAGGGGGAGGGTCAAGACACTTTTTCAAGTACTCACCCTCGGTCAAGGGGGAGCACTTGAAAGAAAGTTCTTCTCATACTCCTACTCATTCATGCTTATTTCATACTCATGTTATTCATTTTACCTAATGCACTTAATTTATTTACTTAACTTTGTGTTAGTTTTCCATAGATCAAAAATGGGGAGATTGTTGGTGCAGTAGGCACCTGAATCGAACCTGAGTTTTGATTATAGCAAATACACAAAGTTAAGTTTACTTTGTTATCTCACGATCTGAATCAAGTGTGCAGAATTGCTAAGCTAAAGCTGAAGATCAGTGACACCCAGAGATTAGTCGTGGTGGTCGGGCGACACCGAGAGGACTTCGGAGGGAGCTGAAGAACTCAGGTGAAAACTGGAAGCGAAGATTCAAAGGTAAAAGTTGAGGTAAGCTCATGTGAGTGAGTGTAAGTAAGGTCGTGTTCTCCGTACAGGGATGTTCTTAGGCGACGATTAGACCAAGACTCCCCATGGAAGGTCTAAGTCGAAATCAGATGGTAAATGACCATCGAGCTTACTTATATTAACTGCATTTTCGAGCTAACTCTTCATCATTGGAAACTCGCCATCACGATCGATGGCTTGTATCGGATCGATACCTTGTATCGATTGATCGATGCCTCCAAAGAATGATCGATAGGGTTGATCAGTTGACTACGGTCAAGGATCAGCCTCGAGGAGAGTCAAAGATTATCACTATTTCTCAAGGGCTAGGTGGCATCACCTCATGAAATCTCATCCCGACGATTAGGATTTCACAAGGCTATAAAAGTAGGGGTTCTCTACCCCTTTTCCATAATTCTAAGTGCTCTCAATTGCCTCCGTAACGCCGCTCTTCTTCAACGACCTCTCTACAACGAAGCGCTGCCGAAACGACAATAACCTGTGCTCAATCTTCCATTCTTTAAGTTGTCGGTAAAAAAACTTACTTAAAGTTTATTTCAAAATCTGTAATCTTCTTTATTTTTGGAGCTTTAATCGCAACGAGAAGAGGGGGAGTGTCCCTCTACCTCTACTTCTTGATTTTTCTTGTACTTGCTTACTCCTACCTTTAACGAGGAGGAGTGTTTTTAGTGTTTTGCCCTTCGTACGCAGTCTAGGATCATTAGGGCCTTGGATTAGCAACCGGAGGCTGTGAACCAAGTAAAAACAAAGAGTGTTTTATTTATTTTCCGCTGCACTTTACTCTTATTGCTTTTCTTAATCGAACGAATTCTGAAAGTTTTCTCTTGCGCTCAAATCAATCCAACATTTCCAACGTGGATATAGTCGTTGTGAGACAACAGCATGAAGGCTAGTCGACTGCTGGGTAAGAGCAGTCAACTGGAAGGCAAAAATAAACCCGAGTTACAACTTTATAAGGAGCATTGAAGGGAGGATTTTGGCTAGCATTTCTTGAGGAATTTGAAGGAGAATTGTTGTTGCATTCCAAAGCTTCAAGGCATTCTAAAAGCAACCAAAGATCAAGTATTCAAAAGCTCACATTTGTAAAGTGTTTTCTTTACTTGTAGTCGTTTGCTTAGTGTAATTGATTGTATCTTGTTCTTATTGTTGTATTACTTTTTTAATCACTTGTAAGAGATTTCTCCATCTCCGGATTGCCCGAGAAGGAGTTTATTAGTGGTGGTGTGCATCACTCAAGCTCACTTGAGCTTGACCCATGGAATAGGAACCCTAAGTTATGAACCATGTTATATGCTTATGTATTGCATGTGAGTGTTTGTCTTTGTTTCTAGTTTATGCTTTGTTATTTCCGCTGTGTATACTAACAAATTGTAGAGATGAACATGATCGAATTCAAAGCGACGATGCAAAATCGCTATTCACCCCCTCTTGCGCGTCATCAACGTTTCTACATAAACAAGGCTTAAATAACCAAAATCAGAGTTTTCAATCAACTCAAATGAACATTAGATGACCGGTGCAAGACTAGTCGACTGGTATCTGAAGTAGTCGACTGCTTTTGACTGATACGTGCAATTTGATCTTTTAGTCGAATTTTCAAAATGCATAAATAACCTAGATGTGTCAAAAATTCATGAAATTTTACAAACACATATATAAACCCAATTTCTTTCAAGGAAAAATAATTTACAAATATATCTTTTCCAAATTTTGAAATTGACACAAACTTGAAAACTAGCAAAAACTCTAAAGATTCCAACCCTCGTTCAAGGCATTCCAAAAGCAACCAAAAATCAAGCATTCAAAAGCTCATATTTGTAAAGTGTTTTCTTTATTTGTAGTCATTTGTTTAGTGTAATTGCTTGTATGTTGCTTTTATTATTGTATTACTTTTGTAATCACTTATAAGAGGTTTCTCCACCTTTGGATTGTTCCAAGGAGTTTATTAGTAGTGGTGTGCATCACTAGAGCTCACTTGAGCTCGACCCGTGGAGTAAGAACTTTAGGTTCTGAATCACGTTATATGCTTGTGTATTGCATGTGAGTGTTTGTCCTTGTTTCTATTTTATTCTTTATTATTTTTGCTGCGCATACTAATGAATTGTAGAGATGAACACGATTGAATTCAAAGCGACGATGCAAAACCGCTATTTGCCCCCCTCTAGCGCGTCATCAACGTTCCTACAATTGGTATTAGAGCCCGAGGCTCTTCTATGGATTAACAACCGAGGGAGTAATGCACTAGAGGGCATGATGGAACCAAATCTTGGATTGGGATGGTATATCAACACTCCGATTCCATATGCATTTTATGGACGAGAAGACTTCAATCAATGGAAGGCAAGGATTGAGGACTTCATGATGATGATGGACATCAAATTATGGTCCTCCTTGATGGAAGGTTTTGAATTGCCAAGAGGCAAGAAGGGTGGAATCCTCAAGGTTGAAAAATGGACCAAGGAACAACTTAAGGAGTTCAAGAAAAATATTAAGGTAATTAAAATGTTAAGTGATTTAATTCCTAATGATGTCTTGTCCAAGTTAGGTGACTATAAGGATGCAAAGGAGCTTTGGAGTGAATTGGGAAAGTTCCATGAAAATCCGTCACCGGCTCATGAAGTAGAAGAGGAGTCCAAGGGGGAGTGCTCATCTTCCCAAGCTCAAGAAGAAAGCACATCATCTTCATCTCGAGAGCTTGAAGAATTGGAGGTTGAAAGGCCATCAATATCCGAGGAAGAGGTGAAAGAATTGGAGGAAGCCTCCACCTCTAGGATTAAGGAGGAGGAGAGACTTTTCATGTCGGAGGAAGAGCAAGAAGTTTTTACATCCGGAAGAGATGAAGAACCAACTCTGGCTCCCACCATCGACCTAGGTAACTCAAGCATGCAAATTAAAAATAAAAATCATATTATGTGTTTTGAGTGTAGGGAACATGGGCATTACAAGAGTAAATGCCCAAATTTGACCAAGGAGAAAACGTCGGCACCGAAAGTCAATCAAAAGTCTAAGGATGCCAGAGTCCTCACTAGGAAGAGAAAGGAGCATGTGGTGTATTTCAAATGTCAACAACGAGGACACTGTAGGACTCAATGCCCTAGAAGGAGGAAATAAACCAAGGAGCAAAGGAGGAGCTTCAAATGTAGGGGGAGCTAAAGCAAACCCTAAGGTAAATTTAAATTATGATCCTTCTTTAATTAATAGTCAAAAGCATGCTAGGAGTAATTTTAATACTCTTGCTATTGTTCATAATCATGAAAAGCATGCTAAAAATAGATTTTATTGCTTATGTGATAAATCTTGCAATATTAGGGTTAATGACAAGTCTAGAACAATTAACCCTAAAACAATTCTACCTAAGGAAGCTATTAGGAAGGTAGAAAATCATTTAGGCATTAATTCTAAGAAAGATAGACATATGCCTAAAAGGAAGAACTATGCCCAAAGAACAAATGAAAATATAAAAATTGGACAATTAGAGTTAGAAAATCAAGTTTTGAAATTAAAACTTGAGAAAATGGAGAAGACCCTTAGAAAAATAGAAAACATGATATTGGGGTTTAATGATCAAAAAGTAGTGTCTAGGGGCAAGAACCATCTAGGGGAACAAGCACTTATTTCCGACGCTCCCAATGCTCTCGTTCTTCCCTGTCCAAGTGCTCGTCGGCAATTCCAACCCTCGGTAAGCCCTAGATCTTGAAACCTAACCCTTTTATCCTATTTTTGTCTCTCTATCATGCTAATGGAACCCTATCTTCCTTCTATTTTCGTCGATTCCGCCCAAGTTAGGGTTCTAGGCACAAGAGACAGTTTCCTGACACTTTTCTCTAGCATTTGCTTGTTCCAACCATCTCCTACAACATCATATCCGAATGGCACCTAAGTAAAGCTTCTAACCCTAAACCCTAGCCATTTTCTTTATGAATGCCTTGATCTAATCATAGTTTTGTGTTCATTCATTGCATTCATTATATTCATGTAGATAAAAACATAGGGAAAGCCTGGTGAAGGATCCCAGGCTCCATCCCGTACGTATCAGCCCATGGCTATAGGTTACTTAGATGAGCCTTTCTTCCGGTCCTATTATGGAGATGTCATTCAAATCATAATGCATTATCAATTAGTAAAACTAGTTTTTTGCACACATCCGGTTCATATTGGCCTTCTCATGGAGTTTTACTCCAATCTTAGGAGAGTCGAGGATGATTTTACATATCAGACTTGCATTACAAAATGCAATCTGGACTTTACTTCAGAGATCCTACGATAATTTTTGGAGTGTCGACCATTGGATGACACTTTTATGTTTTATCCTACCCTAGATCCGACACCCCTACACCTTTTGATCATATTACTCTTGATCATATGCATCAACATTTCTTTAACCATCCCCGTCGTTTAGGTCAAAACTTATTTTCCATCAATGACCTATCAGCTCCAGATAATGTTCTCTATAAGGTTATTGTTGCATGCATCTTACCTATAGTGACTAGGGGTTAAGCCATGGTTCGAACTCCTCATTTATTTTTGATGTATGCAATGCGCAACCTATTAGATGTTAATGTGAAATTAAATATTTTTCATTACATCATCCATTTTGTGTCCCTTGTCCAAGGAAAGATCCATATGCCTTTTGGTCATATCATCATTGCATGGTTAACATCTAGAGGCATAAACATCTCCAGGGGGACCTTGAGGCCACTGTCTAATTCCTACAATCGCATCACCATGATGCACTTCACATTAGCTAGGATGCGAATGGGCTATGGAAGGATGAAGTGGTCCGTGGAACCGCTGCAACCAGTTGGGGAGCATGGAGAGGGACTTGCAGAGCATGGAGAGGGAGCTGCAGAGCAGGATGTCCCTGAGCTATCAGACACACCGACTGAGGGTCTCTCGGCACGCTTTGCACGACTAGAGTCCAAATTCGAGGGCTTTCACGAGGAGATCGACACCCGGTTGGAGGAGCTCATCTTATAGTAGTCCTCCATTACCTACCAAGTGTCATCGATTTAGCGGGAGCAGTCCTCTATGGCCCAACAGCTGAGTCAGACAGAGCAGCATCAGCTCAAAATGTATGAGATGATGTAGAGTTAGAGTTTGACTCAACAACCTCTACCTCCTCCACCACCTTCGGTAAACGATTCTAGTGGATGGTAGTTAGGACTATGCTTATGTATTTTTCTTTTGTTTTTGTAGTGAGGTTGAGGGTATGAACATCTGTCTTTCACTTGCAAGAATGACTTTAAGATGAATAAAATATTTTATTTTAAAAAATTGTGTGTCATTTATCTTCTATTATTTGGTGTGTGATGCGTGCTTATTACATGTGTTGATGTGTATATTCATGTATTCCTATTATGGCATGTCATGACATTATATTTCATTTAATCATTTTAAATGTCATGATAATGCTTAGTGTTGATTTTAATGTCATGCTTGTATTTAGATTATATCTTTATGTCATGACATCGTGATTATTGGCACATGCTATTAGTAATATATGAGAGATGTCCTAAGGCAATCGCCTTATGTATGAACCATTTATATGATAAATGAAGATTCACTATTTGAGTATACATGTTTTATGTATTTGATTGGATCTTAAACTCATTTACTGAATGTCCACGATACGATTCACAGCATGAGAGAATTTGTGATTGGATCACAACTAGTGAGTATCTCTACATGTGTAATTGTGATGTATCGAAATTATCCCTAGTTGATGAATTGATGGATTTGGACACCATCAATTCTGTCGAGACTAGCACGAGGTATACTCCTTGGTGTATCCAAGCAGCTGATTCTCACTGGCTGGAGACATAGTGATGTCCGGAGTTAATCGTGGATGCTAGTTATGGTAACTAGTTCATTGGAGTGACCAACAGTAAGACTTCATATGGTTCTCTGCATATATAGATATGTCAATGAAGTTCTTACTGTGGCTTAAGTGCGATGTTCCTTTGACTTGCGGTATTCAAGTCATCTTGATCATGGAGACTTATGCTTTGACATCTTAAGCAAACATCTCTGAGGAGATGTGGACCCGGGATGATTGGGTATAAGTCGAAGTGATCGAAGGTGTTTGAATAGCCTATAAAGAATTCACCACTCCTTGCGAGGAGATGTATACCCATGGCCTCTCGTCGGATTGTTACTAAAGTCTTTGGCCAAAGCATTACATGTTTAGAGTAAGGTACTCTTCGATACATGTGTAGTAACTAGAATCCGTAGGACGAGGAAATAATACTTGGGCTAGGTGTGACGTAGTCAGCCTAGTGGGGACTGACACAATAGACCATGTCCTGAACCAAGTGGGTATAAGATGAGTGAAGGGAATGGGGCACGAATCATTCGAGTCATTTGAAGGGTTTGAGAATAGTTCTCGAATCAATCGTTGATCTTTTCGCTAATGGGGATCATGATGTACTACTAGGTGCCACTCATGATCGCTTCTATAATTAATGGTTAATTATACGACCAACATAAACCGAGAACCTATTTGGTCACACGACAACGAGCGTAATCCAAAGGATTTAAAACGAGCTTGAGAATGATCGAGAGAAACTAGGTTTGGTCGACCAAACATAAAGCGAGCATGAAATCGCTTCACCGCAATGGAAGCGTGGATGGGCCGAGTCTTATGAAGACGTAATGGATGAACCAAAATGGTTTGGTTCTAATCCAATGGATGAGAATAAACCAAAGGGTTTGGTTTATTTTAAACGAATGAACCAAAAAGTTGGTTCGGTTCGTTTTAACTTAAAATGAACCATCAAGGTTTGGTTTATTTTAACTTATCTTAATGGAGCGGGTTAACGGGCCTAATGGTTATGATCCAATAACCATTAAGAGAATTAGTTCTCTATAAAAGAGGGCTTAATGGATAATTAAGCCCTAATTGGAAGAGCCCTAAACCTAGTTGCCGCCAACCCCATCAAGGAGTTGCCGCCAAGCCCTTGGCCGCCTAACCCCTTGTCAAGGCCCAGCCTCCTTGCCGGGCGACTGCTTCAGCCGGTGATCCTCCGGCGACCCTCCGGTGATCTTCCTAGGCCTCGGTGAAAAGGTGAGCACTTGGCTTCCTTGGTTTTGCCGGCGCCTACTCCTCCACCAAGCTGTCCAGTTTTCTGGACAGCTTCTTCTCCTCTCGTCGGAGCATCGTTTGGACGACGGTTAGAGCTCCGACAGTGGATAACTTACCGGGGATTTGATCTCCGGTAATCCTCTGAGGTGGAGGACGGCGATCTGGCCAATCGGGTAGACGAATACCTCTCGGAGAAGCGAGTTTTGAGGACTCGTTTTGGATCCGAATTTGGATTCGGATCGTGATCATCTCTCGATCACGTCGTCTTCAACACGAGGCTAGTAACCCATACGAAGACGAAGCTCGTGGCTTAGCGAAGTCATCCCGAGGAACTCGGCGTGGATACGGATAGAGACGATTCTAGCGAGGATCGTTCCGGTTGATGCCGTTCCCGCTACACGTCATACGAAAGGTATAACGTAGATAAATTTCCTTTTATTGCAAATTTAAATTTACGGTTATGTCTACACTTGTTGTAATATGCATGTGTGTGTTGTGTGTGTTGTAATAAATAGGAGTATTTATTATTTTTATTGCTTCCGCTGTGTTCATGTTTACGAAACATGATCGAACACACACACGCCACGGTGCCGGAAACCCAACACATGCTTTATTTATGCTATCTTATATGTCATAATCATCTTTCATACATTTTTGGTTAATCAAATTGATTTAAGACAAATGACATGATTTGAAGTCTCATGTATAAGGGAATCAAATAGAGTTGCCTAGAAAAATACATAAAACTCTAAGAAGTAAAAATCACATCTCACATTAAATTGACATGTGTGTATATTTATATACCCTAGACACATGTAAGATGTTAGAAAATGTATTAAGTTTATGTGCTTATTTAGTACATCATATCGAACTTACAACTCATTAAATGATAATGATGAATCATGTGGAAAGCTAATGTACAAGTCATGTACATCTAGCCCATAGTTCATGGTTCAAAATAGGTTTTCAAAAATATTTTTAAATCATTTTAGAAAATCTTGGTAAAGTCTATCTTTTGATAGCAATTACCATTGAAGAAGTTGATACAAAGTAGGTCAAAAATATTGAAAGTTTTAATGGTTTTGAACTTTGTATCAATCTCTCATTTTAATGGGTATTTTATTTTAAAACTATTTTCACCCATTGTATTTCATATAAGTAATGTATGTATGAATTTTTAAGATTTTTTGAAATACATATTTTTACTTATGCATTTTCAAAATTCATTTCTGAAAATTTGATTTATGAAAATCAGAGGGCAGTCGACCAATGTTGCTATCAGTCGACTGCTTACTGATTAAGTCGACTGTTGGGCTGATTTCAAACAAACAAGATTTGTTTAGCTCATTTTCAGTCATCTTTAGGTATCCTAACGTCTTCTAACCTTGGGATATGCTTTGGAAAACATTGGAAGGATGACAATTCATTCGAAATGAATTAGGAGAAATGTTTAGAGTGAGAATCAAATCTTAAAGTGTGTGAAAGTGGTATGACACTTATTACTAGGAAGAGTGAAGAGATCCTAAATGTTTTTGGACTAAGGAGGAGATTATAAGATCTCATCGGGATATGAGATATTGATACCCTTGGGGAGAGCCTTTTTTGATGTATGTCAAAAAGGAGGAGAATTGATAAATTGATGGCTTGAGTTAGGTGGCCTAACTCAAAGGTTTTGTCAAACATCAAAAAGGGAGAGATTGTTGGTGCAATCGGCCTAGGTCACGATTGACCAGACTTGAGCAGTATTTTGATGTTCAATAAAACGTATGACATGTGATTGGCATGCGAAGTCCAAGTCTTGTGTACTTGGCATGAAAAGTCCAAGCATGGGTGTTGGCATTGGTAAAGTCCAAGCATGGGTCTTGACAATGGTAAAGTCCAAGTCTTGTGTACTTAACAATGGTAAAGTCTAAGCATGAGTCTTGGCAATGGTAAAGTCCAAGTCATGAGTACTTGGCAATTGAAAAGTCCAAGAATGGGTCCTGACAATTGGAAAGTTCAAGCATGAATTTTGGCAATTGGAAAGTCCAATATGGACTTGGCAAGGGAAGTCCAAGGGTGTGATATTGGCAATGTAAAGTCCAAGTTATAGTCTTGGCGACATAAGTCTAATGTTTGGCAGTGTAAAGTCCAAGCGTGTGTCTTGGCGGTGTAAGTCCAAATGTACCTTGGCAGTGTAGCTCCATTTAGCATGACAATAGCCAATGGAAGCACCTAAAGGCTAGCATATGGATGAAAAAGTCATGGATGACTTGGAGGGATCCGATAGGTGTTAGACTGATAGAGGTGGCTAGAAGGCTTAGGTATAAGCTAAGAGTGGTCTAGCAAGTATGAGGGGATCATACTTAGGTCAAATCTCATGTTTTGAGGCTTATCAGTCGACTGGGGTTATGAACCAGTCAACTAGCCAAGTGTTTGACACTTGGCAACCTAGTTGATTCTGAGCAGTTAACTGGGATTATGACCAGTCGACTGATCGAGAGTTGACTGATGCTTGACTGCTATTCTGTGGTATAACAGTCGACTGCTAGAGTTTGACAGTTGACTGGTCCACAACAGTCGACTGCCGTGAAGGGCAGTTGACTCTTGTAAGTGGATATGAGCACAGAAGCTTTGGTGGTCGACTGATCAATCGACTGTCAGGCTAGCAGTCGACTGCTGGGGTTTGGCAATTGATTGCTATATATCCGTTGGAGTTTTTCTAGCATGGATATAGTCGTTGTGAGACAACGACATGAAGGTCAGTCGACTGCTGGGTAAGAGCAGTCGACTGGAAGGTGAAAATCAACACGAGTTCCAACTTTATAAGGAGCATTGAAGCGAGAATTTTGGCTAGCGTTTCTTGAGGAATTTGAAGGGGAATTGCTGCTACATTTTAGACCTTCAAGGTATTCCAAAAGCAACCAAAGATCAAGCATTCAGAAACTCACATTTGTAAAGTATTTTTTTTACTTGTAGTCATTTGCTTAGTGTAATTGCTTGTATCTTGTTCTTGTTATTGTATTACTTTTGTAATCACTTGTAAGAGGTTTCTCCACCTCCAGATTGTTCCGAGAATGAGTTTATTAGTAGTGGTGTGCATCACTCGATCTCACTTGAGCTCGACCCGTGGAGGAGGAATCCTAGGTTCCGAACCACGTTATATGCTTGTGTATTACATGTGAGTGTTTGTCTTTGTTTCTAGTTTATGCTTTATTATTTCCACTATGCATACTAACGAATTGTAGAGACGAATATGATCGAATTCAAAGCGACGATGCAAAATCACTATTCACCCCCCTCTAGCGTGTCATCAACGTTCCTACATAAACAAGGCTTAAATAACCAAAATCAGAGTTATCAGTCAACTCAGATGAACATCAGGCGACTGGTGCAAGACTAGTTGATTGGTATCTAAAGCAGTCGATTGCTTTTGGCTGATACGTGCAATTTGATTTTTCAGTCGAATTTCCAAAATGTATAAATAATCTAGATGTGTCAAAAATTCATGAAATTTATAGACACATTTAAACTCATTTTCTATCAAGGACAAATAATTTAAAAATATATCTTTTTCAGATTTCGAAATTGACACAAACTTGAAAACTAGCAAAAACTCTAAAGATTTTTTAAAACTTTATACCACTTTTTTTTAGCAAGTGAAAGTTGTTTTCCAATACTTGATAAATACAGTTTAAAAGTTATTTTATTTGACATTTTGAACCATGTTCTTAGAGCTATGTGCACATTAATTATACACAAACCTTCTCAATGATTAGTCCAATAAAGGATTTATGTCTCTAGATATCACTTTGGTTCATAGTAATACATCATAACAAGCATGATGAATCAAATGCATCTTCCTAACATCTCACATGATGTCTAAGTGGTTAAATACAAAATTCATGATTTCTTAGGTATTTTGTGAGATATATCAAAGTATAATCCTAGAGTTCTATGAGATCATGCGAGCCCTGGTGAAAATTAAATATCGGCAAGATTAGACTTAAATTCAATGTAATTAAGTTCAATATCCTCTCTTGTCACATTATCTCTAACGAAGTGATGCTTCACTTCAATGTACTTTGTCCTATAGTAATGTATCGATTTTTTTTTGTCAAATTGATGGTACTCATATTATCACAATAAATTTTGACTTTGGAGTAGTATAGCTCATAATCCTCTAGATTATGTCTCCTCCAAAGTAATTGAGTTACACGACCATCCATGGCCACATACTCAGCCTCGATTGTGGATAGTGCAACAATCCTTGCCTTCCATTCAGCGATTGCGATCGGATTGCAATTGAAATCAATTGCGATTACGACCGCCAACAATCTCAATTCGATCAAATTCTAATCGAAATTCAATCATGGTTCAATCGGTCGAAACCCTAACTCCGACGGATATAAAGATTAGCTATAGTATTCATCGAGATATATATATATATATATATATATATATATATATATATATATATATATATATATATATATATATATATATATATATATATATATATATATATATATATATATATAATTTTGAAGAAGATCAATTCGATCCTATCAAAATTTCCTCTCTATTATCAAAATAAATTCTAAAATCATAGTTAAATTTTGATGACAATTAACTTAATATCATAAGTAATTCGAATTACAGTGACAAATATTTACGTAATGTAGAAATTAAACTTTAGTCGCAAGGATATCTTCGTCCTATTGTTACCAAACTCCGAAGGCATATTGACATAAATATTTTGAAAATTATTTTATTGGATAAATTAAGGAATAATTCTGCTGTAGTCAGTCCCAAGTTCATATAAGAAAAAGAGAGAACTGTGTCAATATTAATTACAGTTCCATAGATTTTAATGAATAAATTCTTCAAATTAAATTAAGAAAGATTATTAAATTTTTAAAGAAAAAACTTATCATTAAATCAAAGAGCTGTTGGCCAATGAATTAATCTTCAACTGGCATCGACAAACCAACGATCAAAATCACAAGCTGTCCATTTCCCCTTGCGATCAGCAGATAATTTTGTTTTTTTTATTTGCTTTACAGGTGTACGGAGCAGGAGAAACCAAATGAAAGCGAAGAATTAAGGAGCAGCAACGGGAGGAGGAGGAGGAAGAGTGATACTACTAGGGCGGCGTTCTGTTCCTTGGCTGAAGGCTGCCGGAGTCTGCTCCCTTCTTTCTGGTCTTTCCTCCGGCTCCTCGCTGTCCCAGAGGAATCTGGCATACGCAGCCATGATGTTGCTGCGATTTCTAACTCGTTTGAGCAAACAAAAAAAAAAAAAAAAAAAACATCAACCAATTCTTTGGCCAAAATGAAAATGAAAATGAACGGAATGTGTTAGCTCAGCTCGCGTACCAGTCGTCGGGGTCAGCGGCTTGGATGGCACGAGCGAAGTAGGCGTCCGCTCGAGGTGCGTCGCCACTGGCCTGCCACAGAACATCGGCGTAGAGGGCGAGAACACCTGCGTCTCCTGGGTTCGCCACGATCGCCCGCTCGCAGTATTCTTGGGCTTTCGCCATGTCGCCCCGAACCTCAATCAAGAACTCGGCGTATTTCCTAAGGATTAGCGAATTCCCCGGGTTGGCTTCGATCGTCTTCAGGTAATAGGCATCGATGCCGTCTCTTCTGAATCTGCCGTCAGAATTTGAACCATCGAATACGCCGTCTCCCTCGTCATTGTCATCGCCGCCGCAGCCACGCCTACCTCTTCCACCGTTGCATATCTTTACGCCGCCATCCCCACCGCCAGTGCAATCGTCGGCATCGGTAACGGAGCAGCGTTTCGCCTCTTCTTCCGCCGCCACGCCACTCTCTTCCAGCCCCGAAATGGAAAAAATCCGGCCCGACGTGGAGTCGGTAAGCTTGCCGAATGTCTGCTCGTCACCGGTCTCCCCTGTTCCCTTCTCTTCGAGGTTGATGGGGGAAGAGTGGGCGTGGGAGGCAAAAGGCGGCGCCCAGAATCTGTGACCGGAGAAACCGCCATCAGAAAGGGTGCGGCAGATGGGGACCGCCATCCGCCTTCTGCCGGAGGGCGAGGAGGCAGACGGCGAGGAGCTCGAGGAGGAGGTAGAGAAGAAGCACTGGGCGAGGTGGCCGACCGAAGAGGTCGTCGGTAGAGGAAGATAGGCCTCGTGGGCCGCCGCTGTCACTTTCCCTGAGAGCAGCAATGAGGCACTTCGAAGTAGCATCGATTGCAGCAACGAACCAAGAAGAAGAAGAACACCGGGTATTGATCGATCCACAACCGTACGGTTTCAAGGTCTATTAGAATGAAATTCCGCGGTGCAGCGGTATATCAACGGTGCAAAGACGATTAGTTCATCCTACCGTGCAAAGGTTGGAATTCGTCAATCTAATAATTTTTATCAGTCTATTTTCGGATCATTATAAGGAAGATAAATCATGATAGATCTTTAATCCTTGAGATTAATAATTAGCGTATGGAGAGACGATTAGTTCATCCTGAATGTCAATGTTTTTGTGGATCAATTGATAAATCGTAAAAATATATTATCCTATCTAAGACTAAATGAATAAATATACAATCGGTTATAATCCAACTCTCAAAAATAAAAAATGCACAGCAACAAGACTGACGGTGCTCGGAACAATTTTTTGACATCAGTCATCTGATAAATCGAAGAGTGTTCGGGAATAAAAAAGGTATAGAGAGAGTCCTCGGGACGGATGATAAATACACAATACTCCATAGTTCGCTTGAGCATCCGTGCTCGAGCACACACTATTGCTCGGCATCGTAGTCGTACGGTTGGAATCCGACCGTGATTCGGATAGACTCTGATTTTGATCGGATCACGATCGGATTCTGACCAGATCGAGATCGGAATCCGATGCGATTATGGCCGACAAACCGTCACAATGTTGATGGCCACAATTTGTTTGGATTCCTATCCAATCCGTTCAGAATTCGACCACGATCAAATATGACTTCGATTTCAATCGAACTGTGAACAAATTCCGATCGGAATATGACGCGATTTTAACTGCTAATAGTTGCGACATTGGTGACTGTAATTTAGTCGGATTCTGACTGCGATCTGGTCGGAGAGACGACGATGATCCGATGGGTCGACTAGGCTATAGTGCTAGCTCCAACGATGCGCAACAGCATTGTCATCGAATAGAAATCATAGAATCGCAAAATCGTGATTTCAGAATTACGATTCAGAGAGATCGATCGACTATTTATACAAATCAATCGATTGATAGGATAATACTAAATGCTAACTAAAAATAATAATAATTGATCTATTGATCTACCATCTTTCTCAATTTACCTATGAAAAATTTACATTCACTTTTAGAATTAATAGGATGAAATTTCTCTAAGGCGATTAATTTATTATAAATGAACAAAGATAGATTTTAGAAAATTATAAAAAAATTTAGAGATATTTATCTTTCTGTTTTATTAGTATTCGATTGAATAAAAAATATTCTTTATGATTTACATTCAACGTCGAGTCACGATTTATTACTTCAATAATAATAATTATATGCGCAGGATGAGATTTCCTCCGTCCATTCCAAAGTAGATGCAAGAAGTCAGTCAGTGTCGGGGGCTCCACGAACCGTCGAATTCGTCGCGTAGCCAGGCGACGGACGGACGATATCGCCCGTGAGGGGCAGGGTATCTCAGTGGGTCAATTTGGAGTGTCATCTCAGGAGCAATCCGTCGTGAATAAAATCAGGCCATCTCTGCTCTCTGTGTCTGTGTGTCTTTTAATGGGTGCGGCAGCGGCATTCGGTCCAAACACAGAGGAGAAGATAGTGTGAGTAGCCTCCAAAAGTCAACAATTGTGGCTAATTTAATGCCAATAATTGGGCCTCAGTATCTATCACTGATGATTTCCAAATCTCTTACTTGCTTATCGAACGAGTATACACTACTTTTGTTTTTGTTTTCAAGCGATTTAGTAAACGATGCGGTCATTTTTTTAAATTTTTTTTATCGAGTCATTAGGAGAGACTGAGTTTTTACAACCACAATAATAATCTTATCAAAATTAACACAAATTAAAGGACATCGTCGATACTCTAATGATAACCCTCCGATATTTAAATCGAACAACACTTGGAAAAAATAATGAATAAGAAGAAGAAGTCTCTCTCCCTTCGTTATATCCATCGACTCTTGTATTGGATTTTTGATTCCTCCACCGACCAAACTTGTCTGCCGTGTATATTTTTTGTTGGGCTGTTAGGAAATAGATATTGTGTGGAGTCTCTATATACTCTGACATATACCTTCTTAATTATATATTGAAAAGACTAGAATATTCTAAGTAATTCGTCACATGGACCACCTGCATTACTAATAGTTGGGTAATTTATCAAACACAGCTCATAAAGTTTGAAATTACCCAAAAAACACAACATGGTTTCAGATTTATCAAATCGCGCACCTAATTTCTCTTTTACTCCTCCCGCCAAACAGTCCTGCAATTTAATGATGAGAGAGAATTTTCATACATCCGAGCCATTACTGGAAATTCCGAACCATGTAAACGTGGTACTGGAAATTCAAATCTCAGCACCACAGTATTCCTGGGAATATAATTTCCAGCACCACCTTTTTTTTATCTGATTTCTAATTTATATCGGTCTGATTTCTGAAATATTACTGTGAATACCTAATAAAATCTCGAATATCAGAAATTTTGGTCACGGATACACAGAGGGACACTACTCAAACTCAATGGACTTGGATTAGATCGAAAAAGAGGTGAATAGGACCATCAATGGGTTTTGACCGAAACCCATTGATGGACTTAGAGAAGTCCAAATTTCGAAATCTTGACATAGACTGAAAGGTCTTACAACATGAATTTTTGATATGTCGAGGAAACTTAGTTTTAATCCTCCTATCTCCCAATTTTAACTTGTGTCGAAAAAAAAGATGGTACTGGAAGTTGAGAAATTGGTGGAAGATGGTGGTAGTGGTGCTAGAATTAGAATTTCCAGCACCACAGTGGTGTTGCAATCCCAGCACCACCACTGTGGTGTTGGGAATTCCAATCCTAACACCATAGTGGTGCTGAAAATTCCAATTCCAAAGACTACAAATGGTGTTGAAAATTTCATTTGAAGATTGATATTTTTCATCATTAATTTTTCATCAAATTTTAATTAGCAAGAAACAACTCGATCCAAAGAGAAGAAGCTGAACTGTATTCTTAATACAAATTAGAGATAAAAACTAATCTTGTGATCAGAAACTGAGAGGAAGTTCGAGGACACCAAAAGAATATTTTTCAGGCTTTAGATCCGTATGGATAAGTCGTAGATCATCGTGCATGACTACAATGAGAATAAAAAGAAGAATCATCGTCTTAGTTTATAGTTTCGAAGCATATTCCCCTGATAACGATAGGAAGTGACTAATATTTCACAAACCTGCAATAGACTTCAGTAGTTGTCTACCGATATCGCGGACTAGATCAAGTGGCAAGGATCGATCGCCATTCTTCCGAAGAAGATCATGTAGACTCGGCCTGAGCTTCTCAAATACCTATTATTTTTTTTTCAAAAAAGAAAAGATTAAGATCACATTAAACCAATAAGAAATCAGAGAAAGGATTAACGTTGTGGACTTACTATGCATACGTGATGACGATAGTTGAAGTAATTTCGAACTCGCACAAAACTACAAGAACAGAGTGTTTAGCATGCGAGTTAGCTAATTTCAGTTTTAAGATTGTCAAATGCAATTAATTATAATTAATTAATGACGTATTATAATTGAACTATGGTGTTGAAAAATATATTCATCACAACAGAGGTGCTGGAATTGCGAATTCTAACACCACTGTGGTGCTAGAATTGCGAATTCTAGCACCACTGTGGTGCTGGAATTAGAATTTCAAGTACCACTATGGTGCTGTGATTGAAATTTTCAGCACCACAGTGGTGGTGCTGGGATTGCAACACCACTGTGGTATTGGAATTCGCAATTCCAGCACCATAGTAGTGGTGCAGGGATTGCAACACCACTGTGGTGCTGAGAATTCCAATCCCAACACCACAGTGGTGTTGAAAATTCCAATTCCAACACCACAGTGGTGTTGGAATTGCGAATTCCAACACAACTACCACCATCTTCCACCAGTTTCTCAACTTCCAGTACCATCTTTTTTTTCGACACAAGTTAAAATTGGGAGATAGGAGGATTAAAACTAAGTTTCCTCGAATATCAAAAATTCATATTGTAAGATCTTTCAGTCTATGTCAAGATTTCGAAATTTGGACTCCTCTAAGTCCATCAATGAGTTTTTGTCAAAACTCATTGATGATCCTATTCACCTCTTTTTCGATCCAATCCAAGTTCATTGAGTTTGAGTAGTGTCCCTCTATGTATCCGTGGCCAAAATTTCTGATATTCGTGGTTTTATTAGGTATTCACAGCAATATTTCAGAAATCAGACCGATATAAATTAGAAATCAGATAAAAAAAAGGTGGTGCTGAGAATTATATTCCCAGGAATACTGTGATGCTGGGATTTGAATTTCCAGCACCATGTTTAGATGGTTCGGAATTTCCAGTAGTGGCTCGAATGTATGAAAATTCTCTCTCATCATTAAATTGCAGGTCTGTTTGGCGGGAGGGGTAAAAGGGGAATTAGGTGCGTGATTTGGTAAATCTGAAACTATATTATATTTTTTGGACAATTCCGAACTTTAGAAACTATGTTTGGTAAATTGCCGCTAATAGTTCCATAGTCCCTAGAAAGAGTACTAGTGCTCAAGAGGATTCATAATGTCACGTGGGTCATATATATGCACTCGTGAAGAGTTGCATGTGTGCATTCGAGAAGGGTCGCATGTATGCACTCAAAAAGAATCACTTACATGCATACATTCGAGAAGAATTATAAGCATGCATTAGGAAAAAGTTATCTACATGCATGCATTTGTGAAGAATCACATGTATATACTCAGGAAGGATGATAGTGCTCTGGGAAAAATAATAATACTCGAGTGAAGCCAATAACACTTGAGAAGGACAATCATATTTGAAAAAAAAAAGTCTTATTATTCAGTAGAACTAGACTATAATACTCGGGATAGCCATGAATCATTAACCAAAAATTTCAAAAACTATCATTTAGCTTGTATCCCATTCTAACCGTATCAATAAAGATATCATCTTATTATTAGCACTTGATTGATTGAGTTGTGATATTATTGATATCCTCGCAAATTGATTGTGTTCTATTATAAAGTGATAGTAATAAGTACAAATCTTGATGGTGGATGGTTGTGCTCTTAAGTGAATAATAAATTTTAATCCATAGTAGCTGATTTGTTGCGACCTATATTTTCTTTTTGCCAAGCATCTTAAAATAGTTGTTTAATTCTTGCAAAGTAAGAACAAAGGGATAACATTTTTCACTTAATAGGAAGACTATAAGGATAGTTCTTCATTATCACCATCAACATCAACATCATCCTCGTCCTCTAATAGCGGTGAAGAAACTCATGTACCCAAATGATCGATGAAAAAACTTCCGTAGAATCAAGCCATCCACCTTAGAATTAGTCGAGTCAAAGATCTGAATATCTAGTGTCAACTAAAAAAATGACGAAGAAACTCAGGTAGCACACATGCATAGTGAAGAAAGCTACGAAGAAGAACAAAGAATTGATCACAAGTGATCTTAAGAAGTTGTTCGGGGAAAGAAAAAGAAAGAAAGGAAAGAAGAAGAGAGTGGTAAGATACTTCAATTGTAATAAAGATGGTAGTATCAAGAGTGATTGCCCCAAGTTAAAAAACAATAAAGAGATATTATTGAGCATCACATGATACATCCTCTTTCTAAGATGAAAAAAAATAGGAGTCCAGCTCAACTACGGTACAACAATAGGGTATCCAGTTCGACTCTCAGATATCCACGAATTTCTAGTCATAGTGCATTTATAGAATTTTCTTCCAAATGGGGTGATAAATCAAAGACGTTGCAACTGTTGAGATTGTTCACGTGAATATTTTCTGATTTATCCTGATAATTGATGGAGCATATCTCGCTCAGGGATTATTTAGCGCTCCATTAAAGATCCATGGGACTTGATCATCCCTAGGATTAGTCAGGTCGAAAGTTTGAATATCTAAGTCTAGTCAAAAAAAAAAAAAAAAATCCTTGCCACTATAGTGTTATTTGAAGATCAATTAACGAAGAAGCAATAGTGATCAGGGATATAACCTCAGAGGGGAGGGGGGTGGCATCATGAAAAACTGATAATGAGGTATAAATGAACTTTGACATACTATTTCTAGTTTTACAAATTTATTGAATAAGCCTAAGGTTAAGAGCAAGACATAAGAAATAAGTGAAAACCTTATAGACCCAAATTATATTGTCCATCTTCCTTGTGAAGAGAAAAGTCCATGATCATCATCAATCTCAAGTTGAAAAGATTTAGATTTAGAATGATCAATTAGAATCACAAGTGGATAGGTTAAAAAACTTTAGAAATTTTTTTCTAGGCCTCTAAATACCTTGGTATGATTATAGCGAGATTTATAGCAAAGTTGATTTGGAATATAAATCTAAAGTCAAGGGGGGAAAAGGCTTATACTTCATCGAGTGTTAGGGGTTAACCAAAGAATAAGCCATATGTAACCTCTAAAAATACTATTAGAAAAACTGTAGGGGCATTTGGTAGAGAGAAAATTTTTCATTTTCTGTTTTTATTTTCTGAGAAAATGAGAAAACGCATTTAGTTGGCGTTTTTCATCTCCGTTTTCTAGAAAATAAAGGAGCATTTTCTGGAAAACTAAAAAACTCCAGAAAATCATTTTCTGTTTCCATTTTCATTTTCCAAAAAATAAAAAAATATTTTCTGAAAAATAAAAAACATTAAAAGATCATTTTCTATTTTTTGGAAAAAAAATAGAAAACAAAAAATAAAAAATTCTCCCGCAAACTAAACACTATCTAAGAAGTTGTCAGAGAGATTGACACATCAGTTAGGGTCAATCTCCTCGTACTATATATATATATATATATATATATATATATATTATTGGTGCAATTGATTCAGGTCACGATCGACCAGACTCGAGTTTGACTCAAGAAATGTTTTGATGTTTGACGATGAGTTGACCATTATTTGACAATGGGTTGACTATATGGTTGATATGGGATTGACCATATGATGGAAAGTCTAAGCATGAGTCTTGGTAATCGTAAAGTCCAAGTCTTGAGTACTTGTCATGGAAAGTCTAACATAGATTGACAAAGAAAGTCCAAGGGTGTAGTCTTGGCAACGTAAGTCCAAATATGTAGTCTTGGCGGTGAAAGTCCAAGTCATGGGTACTTGACATTTGGAAAGTCCAAGGGTTGATATTGGCGGTGCAAAATCCAAGGGTGGAGTCTTTGCAGCATAAGTCCAATGATTGGTAGAGTAAAGTTCAAGCGTGTGTCTTGGCAGCGTAAGTCCAATGTGCCTTGGTAGTGTAGACCAACTTAGCATGAAAAAAACCGATGAAAGCACCTGAAGGCTAGCATATGGATGAACAAGTTGTTAGGATCGTTGGCGTCGCTAGAGGGGGTGAATAGCAATTTGCGTCGATTTTGTTGCTTGGATTCGTCGTGCTTATCTACAATCGTTAGTATGCAGCGGAAACACAAATACGAGTACAAATACAAATACAAATACAAATCACACAACAAGCACAACACAAAAAATTTTACGTAGTTCGAAACCCAAGTTCCTACTCCACGGTCAAGCCCTAGTAGGCTTTAGTGATGCACACCACCACTATAACACTTCTCCTTCTCGGTGACACACCGGAGGTGGAGGAACCTCTTACAAGTCTCTTACAATAATAACAACGAGATAATGACAAGCAAATACAACAAATACAAAAGCAAATGAACACACGTTACAGATTTAGGGCTTTTGAATGCTTGCTCGTAGATTGCTTTGGGATGACTTTGAAGACCCTGAAATGCAGCAGCACCTCCCTTCAAATCACCCCTCAAACCTCCAAGAGAATCGTTGTTGAAGAAGCTTTAAAAGCCCCTTCTTATAGATTTGCGTCGAAGCCTTCTAAGCACAACAGGCACCTCGGCAGTCGAGGCGCCGCCTCGACTGCGACCCCAATCGAGGCACCAGTCGAGCCACCTTGCTTCTGTGCTGTCGTCTTCATACCTATGTTGAAAGCAGTCGAAACACCAGTTGCATACTCCAGTCGAGGCGCCGCCTCGACTGATACTCCAGTCGAGGCGCTGGTTGAGCCAAGCTTGCTTCTGTTTGCCTACAAATGAAGCCCAATTGACTGATCCAACCTAGCAGTCGACTGTTATACCTCTACAATGAGGTTTAACACCCCAAGTATGATCCCTTCAAATTTGATACTCACCCTAAGTCTAGACCTAAGCCTTCAACCCATTTCCATCAGTCTCACGCCTCTCGGATCTCTCAAGTCTGCGACTCTTCATCTTTGCGCTTGCCTTCAAGTGCTTCCATCGGTTATCATCATGCTCTCGGGTCTACTTTTGCCAAGAGGCCTCGCCTCCGGGACTTCCCTTTTTCCAAGCTCGATCCCCCTGATCAGCCGGGTCTTCATTTGCCAAGACTCCTCGTCTGGGACTTCACTGCTAAGAGGCCTCGCCTCTGGGACTTCATTCACCAACTCCCCGTCGGTCTTTCCTACACCAAGTGTTCGGTCTCCCTTGATCGACTTGGGTTTTCCCTTGCTAAGTATCCATACTTGGACTTCTCCTTGCCAAGTCACCAAACTTGGACTTCTCCATTAGTCTTCCTCATATGACCTTGGATGTCCCATACCATCAACTAGTCATGTGGTCAAACCACATTATGAACTATTGTCGAACATCAAAACTCTACTTGAGTTCTACTCGAGTCCTGTCAATCATGACCTAGGTCGATTGCACCAATAATCTCTCTCTTTTTGATATTTGACAATACCGTTAAGTTAGGTTATCCCCTAAACACAACTTGACACTCCTTATGCCAAAGCATCACGAAGTGTTCCCAATCTCGAATTTCAAATTTTGAAATTTTTGGGGTTTTATTTTGTGTATATTAGGGTATCCTAAGTTAAAACCTAACTTAACCCCTTCTATTTCTCTCCTTTCTTGACATACATCAAAAAGTCCACCAAGGTTCTCAATGTTTCATTGTCTTTCTCCTCCTTGGTCAACATTTATCTTGAATGTCTTCATTCTCCTTAGTGATCTATCACTAGATGAAAAGCAATCTTCCATTTTTTTTTCTTTTTTTGTGATAAAATATCATCCATCATACTTAAATGAATAATATCCCTCTAAAGGCTTACTCCTCCTAGACCATTGCACCAACAATGTCCTTGGAGAGTTCTTAAGCTAATAGAACCCTTTAAACACTAGAAAATTAGGATAAAAATTCATATTTGAACTTTTACAACCATTACAATTTGATTTGTACTCCAATTCATTTCCAATGAAAATCCCACCTTTTCAATGCTTGTCTAAGCACATTAGAGGTGTAGGAGTAGTTATCTAGCCTAGGGTTATGGTCAGATGACTTAAACCAACTTTGGTAAGCCAAAAACGGTACAGTTTGATATGGTTCCAGGGTGGTCTAACAAGGTTCCAGGGCAGTTTAACAAGGTTCCAGGGCGATTTAGTATAATCCCAGGGCAGTTTGGCCAGGGCAGTTTTGCCAGGGCAGTTTGGTTAGGGCAGTTTCGCCAGGGTTAATTCGTATAGCTCAATTCGAGGCGCTCCTTCAACTGGTGTGGAGTTCTACTCAAAACAAGCTACTCCAGTCGAGCTCACAGTCGACAGACACTTGCTTCTGCTCGTTTGAACCTAGCTCCAGTCGAGGCACTGCCTCGACTGATGTCTGAAATTTCTGAAACCGAAATTTCAGACCAACTTCAGAAAATGGATAAATAATTTTAGAAAATTCAAAAAATCATGAAATTTTAACCACACATTACTTATGCCAAACACTATCGGGGAATTTTTTTTTTCTATGATAATAACCTTTAAATTATAAGAATGATACAAAGTTCAAAAGTATTGAAATTTTCAATGTTTAGAGCCAACTTTGTTTCAATCTTCTTAATGGTAATTTCTATCAAAAGATAGGTTTCATCAAAGTTTTTCAAAATGATTTTAAAATATTTTAAAAACCTTAATTTCAATTATAGTCTATGGGCTAAGTATACATGACTTGTATACTAACTTTCCTCATGACTTATATCTATGATTGAAATGAGTTTAGTTCATCTAGATGCAACATTTATGCACCTTGAACTTAACTCATTTCCTAGCATCTCACATGTGTCTAGAGTGTATCAATACACACACATGTCAATTTGATGTGAGATGTGGATTTTGGTTATACCTATACTAAGGTCTCATGCATTTTCTAGGCAACACTATTTGATTCCCTTATAAATGAGACTTAAATCATGCCATTATCCTTAACTTAATTTTATTAATACATGAATGATGATTATGACATAAATGATAGCATAATTAACCATGTGTCAATAATCATGATGTTATGACATATAAATGAAATTTAAACATACAAGACATTAAACATTAATCCTAAGCATGATCATGATATTTTATATGATAAGAAGTAAATATGATGTCATGACATGTATATGACAATCAAAGCATGACAAATAAAGTATAAAGGTATATAATACCTAATTGTTAAGCCCAAATTGCTATTTTTAGGATTAAATCTATATTTGTCATATAACAACTTATCTCCCTAATGTGTCAAAAATCCAAAATGACACACTATGACCTTTAGCCCTAATTGTGCCAATTTGATCAAATATTTTTTTTTTCAACTTTCATAAATTATATTGGCACATCCTAAAAACTTTTAGGATATAAGATTCAATCTTATTTCCAAAGTACCCAATTACCTTGGAAATAGCCTAAAGTATCAACTTAGCTATGGTTAGGTTAACTACCCCACCAATTCAAGTTAACACATCCTAACCCATTTAGCGTGAATCGATCACGCTCCTAGGAACCCAATATCTATTGGAGCTCCTTGGATTAACAAGGTATTCACTAGGAATAACTTCCCTAGATATCTTCCTTATGACCCTCCTAGGCTTGGAAGCCTTGGTCATTTTTGTCTTGTCAAGGTTAACCCTAGGGATTACTTCCCTTGTAACCTTGTTAGTGGCTTTCCTAGATTTCATTGAAACCTTAGCCACTAGACACTTACCATGGTCAACTCTAGGGATGACTTCCCTTGTGACCTTGGCTTTCCTAGACTTAGAACTTGTTCCATAACTATATGGAACACTATGGTAGGTAGACTTATCTACCTTGGACCTAGGCTTGTGACCTAAGCCTTACTTGTCCTTAGATTCACCTTGCATCCTATAGCCTAAGTTTTGTTCATTTGACACATTAATCATATTTTCCATCTTTTGAAGAATCTTTTCTAATTTTTTAAGCCTTGACCTCAAAGCTTGATTTTCAACTTCTAATATCTCAAGTTTTGATTTTTCATTGGCTCTTGAGATATTCTTCTTCCTAGGCATATGTCTAATCCATTTAGAGTTGATGCCTAGGTTATTGTTCTCTACCTTCCTTTCCTTAGGTAAGGTTGATCTAGCATTGTCCTTAGTTAAATTGACATGCTTAGCACCTAAACAATGAAATCTATTTTTAACATGCATTTTGTCATGATGAATAACAAGTGCATTAAAATTATGATCATGCTTTCTAACATCAGATAAAGGAAGAGCTTTATTTAAATTTACCTTAGGGTTTGCCTTAGCTCCCCCTACATTTGAACTCTCTCCTTTGCCCTTCTGAGGGTGACTCCCCCTAGGACATTGGCTCCGGTAATGTCCCCTTTTGTTGCACTTGAAGCATACTATATGCTCCTTGCTCTTGTGAATTGGGACTCCGACTTCCTTTGACTTTTCTTTGGCCCTTGGTATCGGTTGAGTCTTCTTGACTCTTTTTGGGCATTTACTCTTATAGTGCCCCACTTCCCTGCACTCAAAGCATGTTATATGACTTTTATCTTTAACAATTGCATTTACATTACCTTCTTGAATGATTAGAGAATTTTGAACTTCTTCATTTCTCTCAGAGGTAGAGGGCTCCTCCTCTTGTTCTTGTTCCAAGGTTGAAGATCTAAGCTCCCTCTCAATTCTTGAAGTGGAGGCTTTGACTATTTCTTCCACCTCTTCATCGGAAATTGAACATCTATCAATCTCCGAGTCTACATGAGCTTGGGACGAAGATGGACTATCTTCTTCTTGTGGCTCCTCCATTTGTGTGGATGAGGAATCTTCATGAAGCTTGGTTACCTTGCTCCATAATTTCGTAGCATCCCTAAACTCACCTAATCTAGACACAAATCTCATTAGGTAACAAATTTAATAACAATTACGTTACGTTATCATTTCTTTCGAATTGTTCTAGTTGCTTCTTTATCCATTTCTTTTTTTTGAGTATTCTTCCCTTCTTGTCCATAGGAACTTCAACTCCTTGCATCAAAATAAATCAATTTTCTATTTCACACATTAGAAAATATTCCATCCTTACATTCCATTGATCGAATTCTTTAGCTCCATAGAGTTCATATGGAGGAGGCACATCGATGTCCCATCTCAAATCAAAATTTGGCTCCTCCATCTTCCTTCTTCCCTATAGCGTGCTCCCTTAGTTGTTAAGCCTTGAAGAGCGACCTCGCTCTGATACCACTTGTTAGGACCGTTGGCGTCGCTAGAGGGGGGGATGAATAGCAATTTGCGTCAATTTCATTGCTTGGATTCGTCATACTTGTCTACAATCATTAGTACGCAGCGGAAATACAAATACGAGTACAAATACAAATACAAATCACACAACAAGCACAACACAAAGAATTTTACGTGGTTCGGAACCCTAGTTCCTACTCCACGGTCGAGCCCTAGTGGGCTCTAGTGATGCACACCACTACTATAACACTTCTCCTTCTCGGTGACACACCGGAGGTGGAGGAACCTCTTACAAGTCTCTTACAACAATAATAACGAGATAAAGACACGCAAATACAACAAATACAAAAGCAAATGAACACACGTTACAGATTTAGGGCTTTTGAATGCTTGCTCATAGATCGCTTTATGAAGACTTTGAAGGCCCTGAAATGTAGTAGCACCTCCCTTCAAATCGCCCCTCAAACCTCTAAGAGAATCGTTTTTAATCATTGTTGAAGAAGCCCTAAAAGCCCCTTCTTATAGATCTGCGTAGAGCCTTATGAGTATAACGGTCACCTCGCCAGTCGAGGTGCCGCCTCGACTGCGACCCCAGTCGAGGCACCAGTTGAGCCACCTTGCTTCTGTGCCGCTGTCTTCATATCGAGAATTGCTCAACAATCTCAACTGGTCTGTAAACCAAACCGGTCTAAAATTGCTCGGGAAGCAATTTCCCACCGGGGAACTGTTCCCACTAGGGAACTGTTTGGAAATTCCCAATCGGTCTGAAAACCAGACCGGTCTCAAATGCCAACCGGTCTGTAAAACAGATCGGTCTGAAATTGCTTGGGAATTACTCGACAAAATCACTGTTCTTCGTTCTCACGGTGAACTGTGATCTTTATGAGTAAATTTCTTTCGAACAGACGCAAACCAACCATCTCTGATACCATTGTCGGTTTTATTGCATTTGTTTGTACAAATTGAAATGCTGAAAAATTAAAGCATGACTATAAATTAGAACTTACAGTGAGTCTTCAGAATCTTCACGCTTCCTGGGACCAGTGGGACGACGATCTCTCCTCACAATCTGAGAATCGATTACGATTATTGAATCGAAAAGATCCTCCTCTTCTACGAGTCAAATTCCAACCGCACCTCGGCGTTCTAAGAACTCTTCGTTCACTCCGGCAACAATGAGTCATGTCTCACACTCACTTTTGACACTGGCAACGCTCTTGCAGAAGAGCTCTCTAATACCTCTCACCCAACTTCCGAACCCCAGGTTCATGGATGCATCCTCCTTTTTATAGGGATTTGGATGCAATGGAAGTCGTGGAGTTATGCACGCACTTATTCAATTGCGTGTGCAATTACCGTGCGATACGCGCGGTAACTCCCTCCACGTCTTGCAGTGGTAATCAACGACAAAATTGTGGATAATGAGGCTGGGTGATGGCAAAAAAAAAAAAAGTAATAATGGGTAGGAAATGCAATGGACATCATTTGACGAGGAGAAATATGGAGGGACAATAAATTAATAGAAAAGAAAATATGAAAGTGCACTTTTGCATATACTCAAAGAAAAACACGGTGATATTAAAAATCATAGGGGGTGTCATAAGCTTAAGAAGTTTAACTCGAGTCTCTTTTGATCTATACTCATCAACTCGATAAGGAGCAAGGTTCTTGCGATTCGTGATAGCAAAAATGAGAGTAAAACTTAATTGTTTAGACGAACCTTTTCTTTCCTTTCCGGCTTACTCTTGTAAGTTCTCAATATGCGAGGTTTGACTTTTAGCATTTTGAACCAACATTTTTCAAGTAAAAAAAAATGTTACATCAGTTAGGATAACTACACAACAATTTGCTACGTAGGATGTTGTATTTAACATGAAATATGAAAATTTTGCCTCAGATTGCTTGTCTTTTTCTTACCATTAATTTTAGGCTCAGTTCCTGTTTCTAATTATTTTTTAAAAATTTAATTGGAGATTTTTTAAAATAAAAATCATGCACAATTAAGTAAAATATCAATTACTTATCTAGAAAGGAAAAAAATGTACAAATTATATAAATCAAAATTTGTCTATTATATTTCATTCTAATTTTTTTATAGTGAAATAAAAAAAATTCTTATAAAATCTAAATTATTTTTAAAAAATAAAATAAAATACCTTTATAAAAGGTCTAGCAAATTTAAAAAATTGATGACTTAAATTTTATTTTTTTTAACCAAAAGAGCATTTGATTTTGTCAATGCGAAGGAAGAATAATTATTTATTTATTTTATTGTTATTCTTTTTTATGTTAATGTGTTTCTTACTAAAGTGGATATATATATAGCGTTTATATGTTGTGCGACTCGTGCACGACAGCGTCTCAATCGTCGGATCAAAATCGTGATTGACAGAGAACACATGTGCGATTTTCACCGTGTCACCGCGGTTCACCGTCAGCCCGTCGGATTCCGATCGGAAACCGACGCAGACGAGTCCGGCCAAATCCCGACGGTTTCGGCCGGATTGCCGATTGGCGCGTCGATGCGACAGGCCGCCAATGGGCGCGCATCGCGATCGCAATCGCGATCGCTTCCAAACGTATCCGGACGAAACCGATCGGGATCGGCCGATCCCGCCAATTTTCCGATCAATTTCGATCGCGGTCGCGATTGCGGCCAATGGTGCGCTCGGGCCGCAATCGCTCAATTGGTCGATCCGGTAGGACTGTTTGCCGGATCGGCCGATTCGACGGATTCGATCAACCTCCGGTGTCGGTCGGATCGTGTCTGGATTCCGACCAAACCGCCGTCGAATTTCGGTCGAATCGGAGCCGAAATCCAACCTTCCGCCGACAATCGAGGGCATCGGACGTCAAGGGACATCGTAAGGCGTCACAGATAATAATAAACGACGCTCAACAAATCAACTCTCTCTGTATATATATTAGTAAATCGTTTGTTACTTTATTTACTTATACCTTGTTTATATTAATTTTTTAGAAAGAAATTGATCGCTTTCTAATATAATTTCTATGTTTCTTATTAAATTTTATTACTATAGAATAAAAGAAAGAAAATTAAAATATATATAAAAAATATCTGGTATCAATCTTTTCTGTTTTCCTATAGTAATTATATATTAACTTTTTTATTTATTAAATTTAAAAAAAAAAGGAGGATTATGTCCTTAAACCCTAGATAATGATCTAAATAAAGTAAATTTCTTAAGATAAGAACGCCTTGTTCAAACGGATCGTGGCGGTTCCAATTTTTTAGAAGAAGAGATCGACAGATAAAAGGTCGCAACTATTAGGTTGCGTCTGTACGTATCATTGCGACGCAGAAATTTGATTTTTTTTTTTTCCTGTTATTGATTCAGAAACTTTTTAGGGTTTTTTTCTTTTTCACCGGGTACTTGTTGGCGATCTCATCTTCTTCGTGGAGGAGTCGGGGAAGGAGAGAGATCCCATCCACCACGAGGTTGCAGAGATCAGGATGATGCCTGGAGACGGTGACGGCGAGGAGGAGAGAGATAAGGGCTTATTGCTGTCGTGGGACGGCATTCTGCCGGACGAACTCCTGCAGAAGGTGCTTTCCTTATTGCCAATCGCCAACATCATCAAATTGGGCATAGTGTGCAAACGGTGGTACGAGGTGATTCACTCCTGCCCGTTGTGGACGATGATGGCGCCCCAGAAGCCGTTGTTCTTGACGTCCTGCATCAAAGACTGCGCCTTCTCGGGCCGCGTATACGATTCTTGCTTCCTCCGGTGGTACAACTTCGACTTCCCCCTCTTCGAAAAGAGCTTCTGGCTCACGTCCTCCTCTTGCGGCCTGGTCTGCTTAATGAACACCAAAGACGGGAGACGCTTATTGGTCGGCAATCCCATCAAAAGCGACTGGAAGCTGCTTCCTCAAGTTCCCGGCGGTTGCTCCCCCGACTACAACGTGCTCGCCTTGTCGTTCGACCGCCGCACGCGCGGCTACACCGTGGTCGTCGCCAAGTGCTCCCAGCTGACGAAGAACTCTTGCCAACTGCACTTCTCAGTTCACATCTACGAATTGACAACGCAATCGTGGGCCACGCCCTTCGCCCAAGACATCGACTTCTGGATGGGCAGACAGGAGGCCGTCATATGCGACGGCATGCTCTACTGCTTCATCATCTCGCCGACGGCGGTCCATTACATAATGCCGTTCGACCTCACCAAGCCGCCCTCTAGCTCTCAGTCTCTGATTCAAGAATCGATTCGTGCGCCATCATACCGTCTTGAATGTGTTGGATTGATCAACCTGTCAAACAAATTGGTCATGGTCGGCAGGACAGTATCGCGTTCCTTCCGGCACAACGTACTGGTGATTTTTGAACTCGAGGATAAGACATGGCAGGAGGTGGCTCGAATGCCGTTGAATAGGTACTTAAGCACCTGCAGGTTCATCTGCTGCGGCGCCGGCGACTTCCTCTTCATGCGCTTCTTAAAGTGGCCAGACCTACTGAACTTCGACATGAGGCAGAAGGTGTGGAAATGGTCAAGGCAGCCCCCGTGCGTGTGCCCCTACGAGCCCGGGCAGCTCAGGTCCGTATTGTACCACAGCTTCTGCTTCGAGCCGAGGCTCGACGTCTCCTCTTGATCTCTGCTGCTTCATTTACAACTCAACAAAACATATTTAGTTTCTTCTCCGATCCTTTTGGTTAGGAAGAAATTTTCATTATCTGTCTGAGATAAGATTAACGAATCAGCTGAATTATGAATGTAGCATTGCATCTTTGCCATCCCATGGAAAATCATGACTAATTTGGAAACTGTTTATAGACTTCAAGAACACTACGTATTTAAACTTGGACTAGTAGGATGAACAAGCTACTTTGGGAACAAAGTAGCCAAACTAGAAACAGCAATTTGCTCATGGGTTACAGAGCTATTCGTGTTGATTGGAAAGATCTTGACAGATGTGGTGTTTGTGATATGGATGGGGTATAATGTTTTGTCCTAGTATTTCCTTCACTGCAGCTACAAATGTTGGTCTCATGCTTCTTGCATTTGCCAGCATATGCTTTGTTATTTGTCATTTATTAAAGTTTTAATGAATTTCTTTTCTTATGAGTCCTACATAAAATGGTCGGTTTCTAGCAGGAGTATGAGGACAATTTATTTCTGCAGTGTGACAAAATGCAGAATTATGGTACACCTTTTATTTCAAGTACAGTGTAACTTTTTTGTCCAAGTACATATAGGTTCGATCATAGTTTTATAATACTTACACATTTTTAAGGTTCATGCCAAGTGCTACAGTGAATTGGAACTAATAGACGAAACCCTTTGGCTTTGCAATCTATGTTGACCTGGGGCACCAAAGGTTCCTCCAAAATGTTGTCTCTGTCCTGTTGTTATTGGTAAAGTTGTATATTTATCTCTGAGATCTTAGGCATTGATGTTGTTGATTTTACTTAAACTCTTAATTGTTATAGGTGGTGCAATCAAACCTACTACAGATTGTGATTGGGCTCACCTCAGCTGTGCAATGTGGAGACCTGATACTTGACAAGCCATAAGTTTGAATGATAATTGATAAACTGATCTTGATTAACTTAATGAATTATCCACAGAAACATGCCTTGTAAATGTGAAGAGAATGGAGCCTATCGATGGAATAAGCAGAATTCACAAAGTACAAATTTCAGTTTATATGAATATGTTTTATTCTGTTTTGTTTCTTTTTTCTGTATTCTGGAACTATAATTTTTGCCATTCCTTTTCTCATGTAAATCTTCTATATTGATATTATTTTCTTTGAAATGTATCCCAGGATAGGTGGAAACTCCTGTGCAGCATCTGTGGGGTAGCTTATGGAGCCTGCACATAGGTTTTAACCTGTAAAATTTATTGTTTTTATGAATAGTCAAATTTCTTTTCCTGTTAAATCAATGCCTATCAATTGCATGCATGCAATGCATCTGGTTGTTCAATAAACAATATATTATAGCTTAATAAAATTGCATCTTAACAGTGCTCTCATAATACTTGTCGAGTGACATTTCATCCTCTCTGTGCTTGTGCTGCTGGTTTTTGTGTTGAGGTACTTGCTATTGTCTGACATCTCTTCATTCAAGATCTTTAGTTTGATGCTCTTGTTAATTATATTGCTGAGCACTTATTTGTTTATTTATTGCAATATTTATCTTTTTGTATAAAGTTAGAGGATGAGGAAAAAATTCATCTCATGTCACTTGATGAGGATGATGATCAATGCATCTGCCTACTTTCTTTCTGCAAGAAACATAGACAGCCATCAAAGGAAAGGCCACCTGCAGATAACAACTTAAGTTTGCCCCCAGAGCTAGATTCAAGTTTTGTTCTTGCTTCCAATTCTTCTGGCTGTGCAAGGAGGGGCAGGGATATAAGTGCTATATGTTATACTATTTGCATCAATTGCGTTACTATCATTCCCATACTATAATAAACAGTGCAGGAATCTTTTCTTTTTGATCTTTGGCTGCAAAATGCTTTCTCATCATCTGCATTTTATGCTTCTTTAAGCTTTTGACCGCTGAGCATTTTGTTTCCAATGAATAAAGCCATATAATTTCTTGGGAAGGCGAGGTCAGAAGCAACCTCAGGTTCTTGTCACTGCATCCCGGAAATGATCATATGTAGAGAACGAGCCATATCTGGTCACTGGTTATTGTCAAAATGAAAGTGACAGTGGTTTATCAAGCAGCATTTCCTCACAAGCTCAGTGCAGAATGGATGATTCTAGTCAGAGTACGTCTGAGTCTGAGAAGCATAGTAGTGTTTGTTCAATGGCCGAGAAGTACAGAAACATGAAGACAACATTCGGAAAGCATCTTGCATTTGATAAGTTCAGTATTTTCGACTAAGTAACTTGAGTCCAATACCTAGATATTGAATCCTTTTAACCATTGAGTTATTTTAATCCATAGTTTTTTATGTTCTGCATTGTCAAACATGGTGTTTTCTCTGATAGGAAAATAAAAAATTCATGGGTTTGGTGTTTTTGCAAAGCTTTCACATAAGGCTGGAGATATGGTAAGCTTCATGGCTTCTGTTGATTGATTCTCTGGATTTTATTGGTTAGTTTATCTCGTACAAATGAGTGTCCTTTTGCTGCAGGTAATTGGGTACATATGCGAACTTGTTAGGCCAACAATAGCAGATATAAGAGAGCGCTTCATTTATAATTCATTGGTTGTAAGTGCTCTCTTATTTTTTCTCTACTTTGAACTCTGAAACATTATTCTAAAGGGGCAACATAATTTTTGTTTGCGTATATTTGTTTCTTTACTTCCAAATTTAGTTTCCATGAAGTTTTTTTATATATGAGATGAATGAAGTGGATGACAATTAAATACTAAATTTCATAAGAAAAATATTTTGTTGGAAATGACATAATTCAAGGAGTTCAGATTTTATTATGCCATTGAACTCTCTATGCATAACTACACCACTATTAATATTTAGATCTTTTAATCATTATTTATTACATTAATTAGAGTTTTTTTTTTTTGGTTTCTCTGAATCTCTTGCATTTGTTATTCTTATTAACTTATCTAGCCATAGAGTCCATTAAATGCTTTTTCTGTACATGTGTATATAATTTTATTTCATTTTATCTCATTTTGTCATCTCATGACGCCACACCCCTATTCTTGTACAGCAATATATCTTATATATAATCTGTTTTAGTGCCATCACACATTCATTTTAGTATTTTCGCTTTTGCATGCATTGTTTTCTAACTGCTCATGATCCATAAAATATGACAGGCCATAATACCATAATCTCATATGAGGCACATACTGATCTCACAACTCTCCAACAACTCATTCTTATTTCAACCTACTTTTGATTCTATTAAAGTTGTGTTTATCAATAATTCCTTGTTAGATGTTAGATCTGATATATTTAAACTGTTACATTTGTATTAACTATTCCCTTATTTGTTTTTGTATTGAAATTGCTCTCACCTGTTCAATTTTAGATTTAGTTCTACTTAATTTGAACGATTTCCAGTTTTCTTTATGTTCCTAATAGCATCATTTTATTTACAGATTCAGATAATATAGAGGTTTATCTTGAATATGACTAGCAAGTTCATCTAAATAGTTAAATAATGAAATAAGGACTTAAAGCTAATCTTTGTTGTAATTTTAAGAAAATCCTTTATGACATTCTTAATACCTCCAACGCCAGTTACTACATTATCATCTGTTATCTTATCAATGTACTTGATTGTTAATCCTCTAAGTTCCACTATAGTAATTGTCTAGGAAGTTGTATACTTCTATTCTTGTACTTATGTTCAAACATTTTTTTATTTTATCACTGTCATTTTTTTAATGTTATATTAGAATAAGCAAGGAATAAGTATAAATATGAAAACGTGTAAAATACCATATATCTTAATAATTTGAACAGAATTAATTTTATATAGAATTGTTATGTAAATGTTATGTATTTTCAGGCTACCTAAGAGCATAGTCATAAATTCCATAGCAATGGTTATTTAAAACTGTCAGTCTATTACTCATCAAATTCATCCAGCTCTCATATAGGAACTAAGATGATTTTCCCTGAGATTATAGTTTACTTCTGAGCCTCTTTTGTGATTTTGAAACCTTGTACAGTGCTTCTTCATGTTTATTTACTTTGTTGCTATGCTCATGACTTTTTTGCTACTTCAAACGTGGTCTTCAGTGAGTATTGAAGTTCTTAATAGTCAGTTCTTAATAGTCTGCTAAGTGTATAGTAACTAATGCCAAGGTCCAACTCAATAAGAAAATGTTACACGAGCCTTACATAAACTTTGATAATCAGTTCTAAATGCCAAGGTCTAACTCAATAAGAAAATGTTACACAAGAACACCAAAATCCAGAGCTTTACAAAAACTATGATGACCAGTTCTAAATGCCAAAGTCCAACTTAATAAGAAAATGTCACACAAGAACACCAAAATCCAAAGCATTACAAAAACTTTGATGATCAGTTCTAAATGTCAAGGTCCTACTCTATAAGAAAATGTTACACAATAACACCAAAATCCAAGCAACAATCACATCGGCTCAGAGCAAACTATTTAATAGGAAGTGAAGAAGATTGGTAACTCCTTTTATCTCGTACAAAGAAGTGTAAAGATATTGAATCAATAGCAGCAGCAGGGGTTATCAATTGTGGCTTGAGAAATACACAAGTAGAGGTCCTGTTTCAAAGGTTAACAGTGCACACACTTTAATTAAAGCAAAAAAAGGATGTCAATGTGCGGTGTGGATCTTTACCTCACTCTCTATACTGCAATCCGAGTTGGAGTTGGTTCAGTCTGAAGTTGGTTCAGTTGCATTTGGCGTCCAGATCTCTATGTCATTGTCTCCACCGCAACTAGCAATAGCAACAACATAAGGATGATATGCAATGCGCCTAATAAAAGATTGATCTCCTTTCAGCTTATGCAAAAGTTTGTCATCCCTTTTTCTCCAAATAAAAATTTGGCCTTTGTCTGAACTGCCGCTGACGTATTCACAATTTGGACCAATGAAGCTCACACTAGTAATTTTTTCTACTCTAGAATATCCCTTGTATGCCTGTGGATCACCAATCATTTGATCTTCATCGTCTGGCCATGGATATAAAGAATCACTTTCAAAGAAATTGTTTGGCCGTGGATATGAAGAATTACTTTCAAAGAAACCGTTGATGGACTCATTCACTGAATTTTGTCTCAATCCTTGATCTTTAGAGAATAAGTATATTTCTTTGCTGTAGGAAGCCAGTAACTCACTCCCATATGAGAATGCTAAGCCTTTAATTTCACAATTTTTATAATCGATGAGATGAGCAGGACAAAAATAATTGATGGGATAATTACGATCGCATTGAAGCGTGCGAATATCATAAACCCTAATGTATTTGTCTTCTCCACCGATGGCAAATTGATACTCATTCTGTGGATCAATGGCGATACTATTTAGAGGAACAAACCCCAACATGTTGCTGCATATGAATAAGTTGTTCGCATTTTGTATTCTCAAATCAATCTGCACAGTAAAACGTAGTCATGCATGTCTGCCAATAATTAAAACATGGAATACGAAAATGTAAAGATATAAACTGCATGCTTACACACTGAACAAGTCCTTCACAGCCACAACAATAAAATACGTGTGGATTTCTGGGCTCTACTGCCAACCTAGTAGCTATATTGCCGTGGTCAGCTAAAGGAGTTGTGATAACATTTCCGTCTTCTAAAATTAAAGCTCGTCTAACCTAATGGCATACACAAAGACACGTACATGTTAAATACAATGAGATATTACATATGGGAAGAAAGGTATAATACCTGTCCATCGTAACCAGTAGTGACTATCGTACAATCATCTGTAAACGGTATAAAACATGCGTCTAAAATATAGCCCTTGTGACCGGAATGAAATGGCACTTTAACTCGGTTTGCATCCCAATCCCATAGAATTATTTTCAAATCGTCAGCCCCGGAGATGAGAATATCACCGCCTGCATTGTATCTCACAATGTTCACATCGCCCGTGTGTTTGGCTAATTTATTATGAATGCTAAAACGTCGGATAAGATCCTGTCACCAAAAGCACACTTTCAGTCCTCTATTAGAAATTTGAACTATGCATACACACAAATTAGGCAAATTAGACCGGAAAAAGTACATTAATTACCTCCGAGGCATCGTAAAGGCTGGCAAATGCTCTCGGGATTAAATATCCCATTTCACGGCGTTGTTGCATGACGATGCCATTGCCTTTGGCCCTATGCATCTCGGATCACCTGTCAAGTTCCAACCAACAATCGACAAATCAAATGGAGTTCAAACAAATAATGAGTCATACCATGGTATTATTTTTGGCAACGTAACTGTATATGAAGCTCAACCGAACTGATGGAGAGCAGCAATCTTACAAAGATGAACGTCAAGTGACTCAACAAAGTTGATGAGTGACAAAGAAACTGGTTTATATTTCTGCAGTAATGCAAGTCCCGTGAAAAAATAAATGAGAATATAAATATTAAAATAGTTTAGTATCAGACTGCATTTTACAGTTTCAAAAGCAATGTGGCATTTTACAGTTTCAAAAGTTTTGCCTCGCATACATGTCTGGGTTCATGGATGTTGTTACATGGATATTTAGGAGTGTGAAATCAGAATTAATTTATGAGATTTGGCTGCAAATTAAGAGGATTAATTAACTGATTGATTAAAATTAATCAATTAATTATTTGCTGCAGTTAATTGAATGATTAATTAATCAGTCAATATCTCTGGACAGATTAATTAATTGATTAAATAATTAATCAATTGATAAATTAAAAAAATGCTACTGCACTATTGATTGAATATGAATAATTGTCCCTACGGGGATGACGTGGTGGTTAAGACATGGCGGTGCCTGTAGAAGTGGTATAGATCGATTTCGAATGTTTAAAGTCCTTTCTTGAATTCAAATGACCACCATTGTGATTTACCTTCCTCACAATGGGCATGGAATAAATCGGTAGGAGCCGTTAGGATGACGGTTCTAACCTTTTGCAAAGGAATATGAATAATTAATCAATTAATTGATATGTGATTGTATTGATTAAAAGACACTATATTTTTTATATGTTGGAAGAACCCCCGAAAGAAACTCCACTTCTTCTCCTCAACTTACAATCCTCGAGTTGTAAAATGCCCTCTTAAGCTCTCTCCTCTTCTAAGAGTTTCAAAGTTTCAAAAGTTCATCAAGGCTAGAAATTTAAAATGCTCCTATTTTGAGACATAGGACATTGTATCTTGAGAGATAATTGTTAATAAACTATAAACATACAGTATCATCTTAAGAAAAGAAGACTAATTTTCGCCTCGACCTTAAAACTCTTATCCGTATGAATAAGATTATCCAGAAGGTGTACTCGAAAGGGCATGTCAATATATGAAAAGATAACTCAACAACCAATGAAATTAAGTCTATAATGCGGCACCAAGAAGGTTACGCTTATTATCGGGTGCCTCAATAACCAAAAGAGTATGTCGAGAATATAAATAGAACCATCTACTCATTATTGAGTCAACTAATTGGACCTAGTTGTTGGATCAACACTGCTAATGCCTCTATCCGCATTAACATTAAGATAATCTCCTTCACCGTTGTCCCACTCTATCTCATCAAATTTGTGAAAAGATAAACAATAATAATATAGATTACTATAAAAAGAATTCAACAACGTTGTTTGCTATAAAAAAAAACAAATAGAAGTTGCAATGGTTAAAGTCGATCATGAAAAATCTTTTGGTAAAGTCATCTGGGATGACCACCTGTTGATTCTTGGGACAATGGAATCCTCTATATTAGTAGTGAATCTTATCGACTATTTGTGTTCTGTCTTAGGCATGCATTTCTTCTACAATATCAATTAGTATTCACGTATGAACTTAGTATATGCAAATAGCAATCCAAAAAGAAGTCTCAGATAGCTAGAGGAGTAGAAAACACAATTAAGCAATCACAAATTAATCGGCCAAAATTAGGAAAAAACAATCAGAAATATATATATGTTGTCCCTTAACAAAAGTTAAGCATAACCACACATTAATTAAAAGTTACAGCTTGGCAATTTATGGATCTAATAAACTAAATTTTCGGTTAAATATGTATACCTCTCGATCCATTTGGATCCTCTAGAAGCTAAACAATTTAAGCGGGTTGGGTTGAACTTTTATCAACCCGCCATTTTGGCGGGCTAAGCGAGCGACATGTCAGTTCTTGGGTCTAAGACAGGTTGGCCCGCAGTGGGGCCAGGTTGGCATGGTTGAGAAATGTCAAAAGACAAATTTTTCACCATTACAATCGTCTTCTATCACACATACACCTCAACAAAGTATAAAAGAAGTTAAGAATAAAGAACAAAAGAATATTTTTTATACTCTAATTGCTTTTTATTATCTTGTCACTACTATTCTAATCAATATAGGAAATAATAACATATCAAAATCAAATAATTACCCAAGTTAAAAAATCTCAATTGAATCTCTATTTGAAAGAGTAAAAATTTACATTTACATATTATCAAGATTTAAATATTTTAGAACATTGGAAAGGAATCAAAAATATCGGTACTTAATTTTGTAAGTCGATAATTGAATCACAATTATAAGATTTTAATTACTTCAAATATTTTTTTTTAATCATGGTACTCTATCTGTCTTACAAATCATTATCTCAAGCCCTCAACACCTTAGTAATTTTAAATATATTTTTGGGTTGAAATTCTCAACTCCGGAGATAGGTCGGCCCGCCCCTCTCCGCTAAATATTGAGTTTACGACGGGTTAGCCCGCCCCGCCATGGGTCGGTCCGTTTGACAACTCTAAACCTCGTCACCAAAATGTATTATCTGCACAGGAAAATTAAATAGAGTAAGAACTAATTAATTCTAATGATGTGGGGGCATATAACTAATTAACCACCACCATGCATTCCAAATGAAAGCAAATCCAACTGCAGTTTCGTTATAATTTCAAGAATGGATTTCTCTTACTCTTACACATGCATGGCCATGGGGCTATTTTCCAGCAAAAGGGCAAATCTCAAGCGACAATTACAGAATGCCTATACACAGTAAATGATAGAAGAGAGTAAAGCAAACATGGTTATGAAACAGATGGGAATCAAGTCAAAGAAAAACAAAAAACAAAAGAGCGAACGTTCTAATTATCATGATCCAATATCATTCTTTCTTGGAAGATGTTAAATATAATGATATGTCTCGATAGCAATGCATGTACAGCTGATAGTCAATGCAATTGGTATTAGCTCGTATAACTAACCTATATATGCTCTTATAACTACTCTTAACAATCAAGATAGAGAACAAAATAGCATTCCGGGATCGGATCACATTCATACAACCATTCTTGTCCGAGATAATGCATATTCTGATGAAAGATCATATGAAGATATTGTTGCATGCAAAAGCAGTGAATTGTCTTCCATCTGTTCGATCGATATATGCGCATAGTTGGTCAGTGTGTACGTAGCTTTATTTGCAAAGAAAACAAATTATTAAAAACATTCGAGTGTTCGCCATTCATTCATATCTTTGGTTTGCGCGGCTCCAGCCAATAACACCGAACATATATCAAGATCTCAGTAAAATCTTTGGTCAGGCATATGCATTTCTTTCTTCATTGATCGAACAATTAATAGACTAAAAACTTGCCTGTTTCAGTGAGATCAGAAACGAAAGCAAGGAATGCCAGACCACGCTGCCGGAGGGTGCGGAGGCAGACGGCGAGGAACCGAAGGAGGAGGAGAAGAAGCACTGGGCGACCGAAGAGGAAGATCGAGATAGACCTCGTGGACTGCGCTGTCACTTTCCCTGCGCGCGGCCACCTAGGATGAGTTCAGCAGCGGCAATGAGGCGCTTCGAATTAAGTAGCATCGGTTGCAGCAACGAACCAAGAAGAAGAAGAAGAAGAAGAAGAAGAAACACACGCACAAGGGGTTTGATCGTTCAACAAATGTTCGATTTCAAGGTCCATTTATAGTAATACTCGATTTATATGTTCCGGGGTGCAGCGGTATATAACGATATTTTGAATTTGATTTGATTTTTAATTACCAGTGTATTATAATAATTTTTTTTTTGAAATATTGATCTGGATTTATTTTGATGATCAATTTTTTTTAATAAAATCATCATTTTCAAAATTAAATATTCGAAACTAATTAATAATAATAATAATAATCAATCTACTATTTTTTTAATTTACCCATGAAAAGCTTCTAGTATTAATGGGATGAAATTTGGTTACTCCAATAATAATAATTATAGACGCAGGATGAGATCTTCGTCGTCCATTTCAAAGGAGATGCAAGAAGCCAGTCAATATCGAGAGCTCCACGAACCGTTGAATTCGTCGCATAGCTAAGATACTAACGGGCGATATCATAAATCCATGAGGGAAGCAAGGACATGCAATGTATATCATTGGGTCAATTCCTATTGCAAAAGAGTCGTGTACATACATACATTTGGGAAGAGTCATATGTATATACTCAAAAAGGATTGTACATATGCATTCGAAAAGAACCACCTACATGCATACATTCAGGAAGACCTGTAAGCATGCACTCATAAAGAGTCACTTACATGTATACATTCCGGAAAGATCGCATGCATGCATTCAAAAAAGATAGTAGTGCTCTAGGGAAAATAATAATGCATGAGTGGAGCCAATAGCACTTGGATAAATCAATCATATGTTTGGAAAAGATCTTATGATTTGATAGAATTAGACTATAGTATTCAGATCAGAAAAATCATGAATTCTTACTCAGAAATTTTTTCATTTAACTTAGGTTACATTCTAACCGTATCAATAAAGATATCATCTTATTATTAGTACTTGATTGATTGAGTTGTGATTTATCGATATCCTCACAAATGGAGTGTGTTCTATTATAAAGTGATCACAATAAGTACAAATCTTGATGGTGGATGGTTGTGCTCTTAAGCGAATAATAAACTTTAATTCATAGTAGCTGATTAATTTGTTGACGTCGCTTTTATATATCGACCTATATTTTCTTTTTGCAAAGCAACATAAAGTGATCGCAATAAGTAATAAATAAGTATGACAAAGAACGTCAAATTAATAGATAACTCATTTAGTCTGAGTCATAATAATAGGCAATAATAAAGTCGATAAGATTCTCTATTTCAAATGTTTCTTTAGATCGATTGATATCACAATGACTCTCGTATAAAGATTCTCTAACCCCTTAATATAAGCTTTGATGACAATATTTACATCGCCTTGTGCATACGAGAGCATGTAGTTCAACATGCTACAAAGAGAACATGTAGTTAAACTTTGATAGTTTACTTTGAAGTCATAATGTTTGGCTACAAAGGCAAAAAATTTCAAAATAATTTCGAAAAGCTTGCTTCGATCAATATAAAGATTCGAGGCACCCAAGATTTATTAGTTATATCCTAATTGTTTTTAAATATATTCGAGTGCTCGATCGAATCTTAAGGTTGTACAAATGATATATGAAAGACTTCTAACCAAGCGCTTAATAATTTTCTTTTTCTTGTGAATTCATTTACATCCTTGGAAGAGTGAGGATTATTTGAGCGTGAATCCATTGATTGGGTATTATATTTGCCTAATTGTCTTATGTAAATGTGGAACCGCCACATTAGCGGCCCCCTATCGCTGTCCCTACGTGTGGAGGGGGGTAAATTAGGTGTCAGATGACTAGTGTAGAAATACGAAGTCATCGGTAGCCTGGTCGTCACCTCCAGGAATCGACCCCTTGCCCTTTCAAGCCTTAACACGGCTGTGTTAGTCATCTGGGTTTGCCTTGGGGGCTGCCTAATTGTCTTATGTAAAGAGGCGCTTTGTAGTGGATTTGTGGGCGGTGCCCTTGATGCGTTTGTAGGTCATAGAGTAGAAACAAGGTATTCAAATCATGCTGTATATATCAACATATTAACATTGTGTCTTTTCTTTTATCTTCTATTGCAATTATAACTCGATAAAAATTAATTAATTACACACAAACACATTCGTATTTGTCACGCCCCGAGAGCATACCGAGCCGAAAATCAAACGGACGGCACCTCCCCTGTACGTGGCAACATTTCGGGTTAATACAAGGCCCGTAGGCCCACAATAACAACAATACATGTAAGAATATAACAACATAATGAAAACACAGCGGAAACAACACGACAACAATACCATCCCACAGAGTGCATACCGGTATGACTAACACCAGAACATAAAGAAGCCTCGTCAAAACCCGCACCAACATGTGCATACATCACATAACACAAATCCATAACGGAATACAAATGATAACACCAAAAATCCGGACTCTCGAAGTTGAGATGAGATGATGCCAGCCAGCGGTGCTCCAAGTCCATCATGAAGTCGACTACCTGTTACCTGGGCAACAGAAAACCCAGGGTCCGCGGGGGGTGGTGAGTAAAACTCAGCAGGTAATAGAAAACATGTATATATGTAATATCACATGTATTTCAACAACATAATCTAAATGTGCAACAGGTATATCAGCATCGTAAATAAATACAAGCATATACCATCTAACCAAATGAACAATGTAAAATGTAGACATACCTGAAGTCTGCTACGCTACTCTGATCCAACCTGAACATATATCCAACATATATATAACAGGAAGAGTAATACCAACTTACCATACTACCGGTCAAGGTACCTAATGGTCTGTCTAACACATATACAAATATCCGACACCACCGTATAATAAATGCAAGAAGCATGAATGAATATGATGTACAAACAAATGCAGCAATCATAGTACAAACAAATGCAACATCACAATAATCATATATATATAGACTGTATCCATATATATATTAATCTCAACCATCCATATATATATATATACATGCATATATGTATATATATATGGTAATATGCAAAGCGCCATCAGATACGGCTATGCAGCATGCATGGTCATGTCGGCTCACCCTAAAGCTACCACGACCCCAGTGTGGCCTCGGTGGCTCGAGCATGACAACTGTCCCAACTCAACACCAACCACTACTCTCGAGTGGCCGAGTGGGCAGTATGATCGAGTAGCATATAAGCGTAAAGAGCAAGCTACACGATGGGGGTCCCTGCTGTTGGTCACTCCGACAGTCACTACCCATGAGTGGTCGAGTACCACACACGCAGGACTACGACACGCAAATCCAACTACCACCGTCTATAGTGGTAGAGTGCGGCACCACAATGCTCTGCCCTCCCACGGGTGACTCCTCCTATGAGTAACCGTGGAGGCAGGATGACTGGCGACCCTCTCAACCACAAGGGAGACCTCGTCGCCAGCGTGCATGTAAATGCATGAATGCAATGTCTCACATACAGACATCCACCATAGACTCTCTATCCTGTAGAGAGTCATACCAATTTACTCGACGCACTCTCTATCCTGTAGAGAGTCGTACTCAACTGATCATAATACTCTCTATCCTGTAGAGAATTATACCAATCTACTCGACGCACTCTCTCATACTCATCTGATTATAACAAGCTAGGACCACCGGTCCGTAGAGATACCCTAAGTATCATTCCTCTGACCATTTACACAACACATGTTCGGTGGTAACATACAACCTAGGGTACTAGAACTAACCCTAGGTTAAAGACATTATCTACCTACGGATGACCTTTTTGCCCAATATACAATCAGGTTGTCATCCGGACTTTACCATTTGCACTTAACTTAAACAAATTCTAAGTTACTTGCATCACCTATATGTATAACTCCTAATCATGGTAAAATAAACATGATATCAACAATAGAGTTAATAGCCAACGGTAAAGGATCAAGCATACGATAAAAAGAACAGGGTCAAGGTAATATGAACACCTAACATGCTCATATCGATGACTAAATCTGAATGAAATACCACTACCCGGACCAGGTAGGAAATTACCCACCTGATTTGTAGTTCGACTGATTGTATTCACGTCCGCAAACCTGCCTCGAATCGAAGTCCTGAAACCATAGAATCAAAATAACTCTAGTTTCCACTAACCACCAATATAATCCAATAATAACATATTCAAATTAGTTTACTAAATTAATATGATACACAACTATGAACAACCAAATCTCACTTACCAAGCCTAGCTTTCATTTGCTCGACTTCTTGATCCTCATCAAATCTACTCAATTGCCCAAAAATACGATATATAAATCTACAATTAACACCACTATATTAATGATCACAAACAAATATGATTGTTCTCCAACTATATCATTATTAGATCAAAGCTTACCTCTCCCCCTTCAATCGGCCACAACTTATCAACAAGATAAATCCAATTCCATGATTACACAGCCGATCTAAACAAGCATCCATTCAAATTCATCAACTATTCCAAATCAAAACAGAGATAGGACAAGGATTACCCAACCGTGTAAGCCTAAATCGTTGAATAACCACCATGGTTGATCGATAGAAGAGACCAAGCTAAATCACCGCTGCTATTTGAACAAATGTCAGCTGCTGGTCGACACTGCTCAGGTTGAGGCAACACAGGAAAGGGAGAGGTCGACAAATGGAGCTCACAAACTATTAGTGGAAGGCATCTTCTATTTGCAACAATCAAATGGTAGGTGAATAGGGTGTCCCAATAGCCACGATGAAAGCGACGACAACCTGAGCTGGGAGAAGGGAAAAGGCCGGCGAGATCAGCTATCAGCAAAGGCAACGGTGGCGGCTAGTGGGAGAGGGAAGATTGTCGGAGCTTGCTACCATCTGAAACGGCGGAGCACGGCAAGGAAATCCGACGGCACACTAGGGCAGAGCGCACGGGATGTAGATCGTCACTGGCGAAGGGGGAATTGACCGGGATGTGAAAACCAGAGGCCGGTGAGAGGGCCACAGTGCCGACGAAGCCAAGCTTGAAGCGATCCAAGGCGACTGTAGATCGATATCGGCGTCGGAAGAGGAGATGTGGCGTCGAAACAGAGGGGAGAAGAGGCGACGATGTCACGAGGAGGCACCGTCGGCGCCCGATGTGGCGCACAGTCGAGAGGGCCGAAGATGACGACAGCGATCAGGCGTTGCGACGACGCTCAATCGGGAAGAAAAGAAGGGTGGTTGGGGTTCTTGCGTGGCTTGCCACGACGCCACGACCGATCAACAAATCGAAGGGTCTGGCGGCAAGATGGAATAGCCAGATCCGACTGCGACGAGTGGAGAAGAAAGGGTTGCTACCGGCGAGATCGAGATCGGGAAAGAATCTGCGGATCAGGGAAAACGAGATCGCGATGAGACGAGGTCGGGAGCCGAAGGAGGAAGAAAGAAAATGCTCGGCTTTTAATCCGCGATGTGAAACCGCAGAAAAGGGTGGCTGGCGTTAATGGGAAAAGAAAACGGATCGGGCTAAGTAAACGGGTTGGGGGTTTGGAGATAACGGGTCGGTTTAATCCTACAATTGATTAACCCTTGGTTCAATTAAACTAAGATTCAATTAATTAATCTCATAGATTTCCGTTTGAGTCCAGAAAAATTTCTAAAAATTTCTGAAAAATTCCACAAGATAGTTTATCAATTAACGAGGAATATTTTTTTTTCCGGTATTTTATAGTATTACTAACCTTGCATTTATTTTTGCTTGTTTGCAGACAATTAATGATTCGTACTCATCGTATGCACCCCACCCTCTCATCTTCAATTCAACTCTACATTCGATAGGAACTTTGCTATTTAGAAAATGAAAATTGCAAACCTACTTTCGGATTGAGTTTGAAATGACATTTGCAATGGAAGAAGGGTATGAAGCTCTAAAGGACAAAGATGGAGGAGGGGTTGATTGAGTTGAGCCGTTGAACTAAGGAGCAAAATGATGAGTCCATAGCCAATGAAAAAGGAACTTATGCTTTGATGTCTAAACTTCCAACTCAAGTATTGAACAAAGCTTGGAAAGTACAAGAGTGCTAAGGATTCGTTAAACAAGCAAGCTTATAGAATTGCACAAGGGCACCTCAAATTCAAGATTTGTAAAGAGGAATCTCTTGAAAGAACTCAAATAACTACATTAAAGATTTCAATGTAAGATAGAGATACTCTAGCTCGAATGATTCAATAAAGTGGTCAAAGAACTCATGGCAATTGGAACAAAAATAAACATATTAAAAAAAATGCTCTAAAAGAAACAAGAGCATTTAAGGATATGTTTACCACTATGGAGATTTGCAAAGAAAAAATACATAGATGGAGAGAAGAACAAAGGAATAGCATTTTTCACTTAATAGGAATAGTAAGACCACCAGCATCAACACCATCCTCTTCCTCTAATAGCGGCGAAGAAACTCATGTAGCACACATAGTGAAGAAAGCGATGAAGAAGAATGAGGAATTGATCACAAGTGATAAATTGATCTCAAGTGATCTTAAGAAGTTGTTTGGGGATAGAAAAATAAAGAAAGGAAAGAAGAAAGAATAGTAAGGTACTTCAATTGTAATAAAGATGGTAATATCAGGAGTGATTGCCCCAAGTAAAAAAAAAAAAAAAAAAAAAAAGGAGATATTACTAAGGGCCACATGATACATCCTCTTTCTAAGATGAAAAAACAGGAGTCCTTGGATAAGGGAAGGATGGCTAGTTCATTCCTTGTGAATTGACACATCAGTTAGGGTCTCCTTGTACTAGAATATATTAATATTCATTCACAATTACTTGGAACGGCCAAATAAGAATCTACATGTCGTTCATGTAATATTGATTGATTGATGCTTAATATGTCATGTACACACATCATAAATATTGGTTATATGATTTATATGTCTATTTGTATTAAAAAGATGATAACTTGCATATTAGGCACACTCATGTTACATGTGTTGGTACAATCGATCCTGGTTATGATTGATCAGACTCGAGTTTGACTCGAGCAATATTTTGATGTTCGACAAAGCGTATGACAATATAATTGTCATGGGAAAGTTCAAGTCTTGGGTACTTGGCAAATGGAAAGTCCAAGCATGAATCTTGACAAGAGAAAATCCAAAGGGGTTGATATTGGCGGCGTAAAGTCCAAGCGGGAGTCTTGACAGCATAAGTACAATGGTTTGGCGACATGAAGTCCAAGTTGTAGTCTTGACAGCATAAGCCCAAATGTGCCTTGACGGAATAGACTAGCTTAGCATGACAATAGCCGATGGAAGCACCTGAAGGCTAGCGTATGAATGCACGAGTCATGGATGACTTGGAGGGATCCAATAGGCGTGAGGCTGACGGAGGTGGCTAGAAGGCTTATGTCACGCTCCGAGAGTATGTCGTGCTGAAAAGCAAATGGACGACATCTCCCCTGTACGTGGCAACATATCGTGTTAATACAAAGCCCGTAGGCCCACAACCACAACATAATAAGCAAAATATATATCCAACACAGTGGAAAATATAAAATCACATACCCATAACCACACATACTGACATACAAATCCATAACCAACATAAGTGCATACCAACTGACAAATCTACAATACCAAACAGTTCATAAAACTTCGGACACAAACATAAAGTCCACAACATAAAAAACAAAGTTCACGGGAGGCTCGAAAAAATGGAGATGGAATAGACCGTTGGCCAAGCTCCAAGCCACCACGAAGACTTCTACCTGTTACCTGGGCGACAGAAAAACTCAGGGTCCGTGGTGGTGAGTAAAATTCAGCAGGTAATAAGATAGAACATGTAAATATATCAATATCACATGTAATTCAACCGTATAATCTACAAGTACGACAGGTATACATCAGCATAATAAATATACATATATGCATACCACTAAGCAAACTGAACAACAAAAGATGCTGACATACCTGACAGTCAGCTACTCTACACTCATCTAACCTGGGCATATATCCACAACATAAGGTATGAAGAGTAATACTAACTCACACTACATCATGATATGGGTCGAGGGTATCACAATGACCGACCCACAAGTATACGGGTACCCGACCTACTACCATACAGAAAATGCAATAGCATGTATGAATATGTACAAACAAATGCAACAAGCATAGTACATACAAATGCATCAATAGAGTGAGTATACATATAGACTGCATCTGTATGTATACTAGTCATAATAATCCATGTATATATATATACATGCATATATGTATATATATAAATATATATAGCAATATGCAAAATGTCGTATGATACGACAATACAGCATACATGGTCATGCCTGTGCACCCCTACTCGCTACTACGACCCCAGTGTGGCCTAGGTGGCATGACATGATAACTGTCACAACTCACACCAACTACTGCTCTAGAGTGGCCGAGTGGGCAGTATGATCAATTAGCATATGAGCGTAAAGAGCTCGCTACACAACGGGGGTCCCTGCTGCTAGCCACTCCGACTGACACTACATATAAGTGGTCGAGTGTCACGCACCCAGGACAACTGCATGCAACTCCAACTACCACCATCTATGGTGGTAGAGTGCGGCACAACAAATGCTCTATCCTCACACCAGTTACTCCTTTGGGAGTAACTTGGGAGGCAGGATGACTGATGACTCTCTCAACTCCAAGGGAGACTATGTCGTTAATATGCTGTTAGTGCAATCAATCCTTGATATGGTTTTGATGTGTGTGGCAAAGGGTTTAAGTTAGGTTGTTATTGTGATTTGATATGTGCATTGGAGTTTTGCAGGACTTAGTAATTCGCACATGGAACCTTGACTAGTTTCATCTCTTATGACTCGGTCCTTGAGTCGGTGAAGGATGACTTTGCGAAACCCTTACACTTGGAGCATCCGAGGGACCGCCGAACGAGGAGCTTGGAGTGAAGCCGGAGGAAGTAGACTTCAGGGCGAGATGCGAAGGATGGCGCTGCAGAGCCGTGCGCTTGGCGCATTCGAGGGACGTGACCGGACGAAGATAACTTCAAAGGCGAGGGACTCCAAGGGATGAGAGTGAGCGAATGTAACCCGGGAAGGGGTAGTAGCTCTTAGGTGAAACTTGACCATTTGGCTAAGTGTTGGATGAGTTTTTCCGACATCAGTCGACTGCCATGAAATGGAAGTCGACTGCTCTGAGTCAAACGACGTTTGACTGGTATCCGACTGATGGGTTTTGTCAGCAATGATCGCCATGGAATGACAATCGATGGCGAGCCATCGACTACCATGGAATGACAATGATCGGTGGAGGCAGCGATGTCGAAGCACAGAATGGAGTCGAGCTCGCGAGCACTCGACTGATGGTCCATCAGTCGACTGATGGTAAGATCAGTCAACTGATAATGTTGTCGTTGGATGGAATCCAACGTGGAAAGCGGTCATTATTGGGCAACGACTACAGGACCAGTCGACTGATAGGGACATCAGTCGATTGCTCTTGTGTCAACGGGAAGAAACTCTCTTCCTCTATAAAGAGGAAGGGTGTGGGGCTTTAGGGGCCTAATGCTTCTCTTCTAAACATCTCCCAAAGTGCCCAAACGAATTTCCTCCTCTTCCTTGTTCTTATATTCATCTTATTGCAAGAGGAGTGATTTTGTAAGAAAGGTTACCTCCACCTAGCTTTATGCAAAGGAGAGATCTAGTGGATTTGGCAAAGGAGTGATTCACCTTGGACAAATCGGACCGTAGATTAGTGGCATAGCCGTGAACCACGTTATATTTCTTTTGTTAGCATTGGTTTTTATTCTTGTTGTTTTGATTTGTTTGTTTAGTTTTGTTTCCATTGCGCTAATATTATTTGTAGACAAGAGAATTCCACCATCGAACGAAAGAGGGCTATTCACCCCCCTCTAGCCGGCCAACACTACACTTCATCGATCCTACAAGTGATATCAGAGCCAAGGCTCTTGTTGAGGACTAACCGCCAACACAAGCACTACAATCAAGAATGGCCGGCTCAAACATTCACCCACCAAAATTCGAAGGCAAATTCTCTTGGTGGAAAAAGAGAATGGAGGTATTTTTCAAAATCAATTTCGAAATTCTTTTAATTATGGAAAATGGTTTCGAAATACCTAGGGATGAAGAAGGGGAGCCATTGGAAAAATCAAGATGGAGCAAGAGGCAAAGGGAAGAGTATTTGACAAATTCAAAAGCCAAACATCACCTTTACAATGTACTCCCCCAACAAGAAGTAAACCGGATTAGGGAATGCTCTAGTGCCAAGGAGATGTGGGAGAAGCTAGTAGAGCTTCATGAAGGTACCTCGGAGGCTAAACTTGTAAGGAGAGACCTCCTCCGCTCCCAACTATCAAACATCAAATTAGAAAAGGGAGAAAAAATAACCTCACTACACTCTAGATTTAAAGAGATAATAACCGATTTATCTAGTGTAGGTGAGAAGCTTTCAAATAGGGACATGCTCATGAAGGCTATAGATGTCTTTCCTCGGTCCTCAAGATGGAGCTCTATGGTGATCATTCTACATCTCCAAGAACCTAGAAGTTAGCACTTTGAAGGAATTTTTCTCAACAATGGAGCTCCACGAAACAAGGCTTGAAGGAATAGTAGAAGAGCCTAGAATTCAACCTTCAAGAGGAGTAGCCTTGATGGCACACAAGGGGAAGAAGAAGATGGAGACCCCCTCCTCCTCCGACGAAGCATCCTCATCCTCTTCCATGGATAGCACGGAAGAAGCTTATATGGTAAGGAGGGTAAGGCGTGCATTAAAAGGTTTTAAGTTCAATAACTCTAATGATAGGAGAAGAAGACCAAGGGGGAAGGTGATTTGTTATAATTGCCAAGGAGAGGGACACATAAGGGACAATTGTCCCCTCTTGAACAAGAGCAAGGAGGAAAAGAGAAAGAAGGAAGAAAAGAAGAAGAAGAAGGGGAGCAAGAAGAAAGAAGAAGAGAAGAAAGCCAACGAGAAAGGGAAGACAAAAGTGTTGGTGCAGTAGGCACCTAAGTCAAACCTGAGTTTTGATTATAGCAAACGATACAAAGTTAAGCTCATGTTGTTATCTCACGAGCTGAATCGAGTGTGCAGAAAATTGCTATAGCTGGAGCTGAAGGCTAGCGACACCCGGAGGAAGCCGCTGTGGTCGGGCGACACTCAAGTGACTTCGGAGGGAGCCGAAGGAATTGAGTGGAAGGCCGGAAGCAAAAGCAACACGTAAGTATCGAGGTAAGCTCGTGTGTGCGAGTGTAAGTAAGGTCGTATCCTCGTTACGGGGAAAGACTTAAGCGTAGATCCGACCCAAGACATCTCATAGGTGGTCTAGGTCGAGATCGGACGATCGACGACCATCGAAATAATGTTTTCTTTAAGCTAACATTGCCTTGCAGCCAACATCAGTCGACTGCCAACCTGAAGGACTCGACTGTCGTCCATCAGTCGGGTGACTACGGCTAGCACTCGACTGATGCCGATCGATCGGGTGATGGCCATCGATCATTCTGGTCAAAGGATCAGCCTCGAGGAGTCAAGGTTTATCACCAAATTTCAAGGGGAGTGGTGCTCAAATATGATTGGCTAGGGTTCCTCTCAAAAAGGGGCTCAAAGGCTATAAAAGGAGTTCCTAACCTAGGGTTTTCACAAGAATTCTAAGTGCTCAAAAGCCTCCGTTACACTGCAACTCTCCGACGACTCTACAACAACGAAGTGCTGCCAACAACCCTAGCTTAAAGTTTCTTTTGTTTAGTTGTTGGTATAATTTTAATTTGTTATTGCTTTCAATATTGCAATTATTTTCAATCGAGGTTTTTCGTTGCATTTTACTTTAATAGAAGAGAGGGTTTGTCTCTCTATCTTTTTGCTTCGAAGGCTTTTGTAATCGTAAAACTCCTACCTCCAACGAGGAGGAGTGTTTTAGTGAATTACCCTCCATACACGGTCTAGGACCGTTAGGGCCTTGGAGTAGTAGCCGAAGGCTACGAACCAAGTAAAAAAACTATTTGTCTCATTTAGGTTTTATTTACATTTCTGCTACGTTTAATTGTCTATCGAACATTTTAAAAGAAAAGTTTTTATCGCTATTCACCCCCCCTCTAGCGATTCGCTTCGATCCAACAATTGGTATCAGAGCCAGGGGTTGCTAAGATTTGGTGAAACCACCAATCTAGCCTTTTTTACAGATTTATTTTTCTTTTAATTCTGTTTTTTTTTATTTTTTATTTTTATTTCGCTTTGTTAAGTTTTTCTCCCGCACTACTAATCCAAGACGCGAGTCTTGGTACTTGTTTTCGTGTTTTTGTCGTTGCTAGTTTCTTCGTCTTCGTCTCCTTGTGTCTTTTGTTCTAATGGCCCATCTCGAGGGTTTTAGCACCGTCCGACCTCCATTTTACAACGGAGATGACTTCCGTTATTGGAAGGGTCGGATGGAATGCTTTCTCAAAACCCAAATCGAGATGTGGATCATAATCCAAACGGGTTTCACACTTCCGACTAATGAAGTGGGTGACTCCTTGGATTATGATCAATGGACCATTGCGACAAAACGACAAGTCGAAGCCGATGCCAAGGCAACACAAATCCTCCAATGAGGCCTATCCAAGGAGGAGCTAAATCGTGTCGGCCCCTTCATAAGCGCAAAGGATCTTTGGACAAAACTAATCGAGTTACACGAAGGATCAGATCAAGCTAAGGTTTGCAAACGCGATTTGTTGTTCAATAAATTGTACACACTAAAAATGCAGGAACACGAGTCCGCGACGCAACTCCATGCCCGTGTACAAGACATAGTCAACAACCTACACGCAATCGGGCAAAAGATCGAAAACCGCGACCTTATAAGGTATGTTCTAAACTCGTTTCCGAGGACTACCTTGTGGGCATCCATGGTCGATGCCTACAAGGTCTCCAAGGATCTTTCTAAAATTAGGTTAGATGAACTCTTTTCCGATTTCGAATTACATGAGCAGTCCAACTCGGAACCCGAGAGGGGTATAGCCTTGTTTGCAGGTTCAAAGAAGAAGAAAATCGCAAGCAAGCCACCACCAACCGAGGAGGAAGACGAGTCCGAAGAAGAAGTTGACCCAGAATTGACTGCTGAACTAATGAACCTAGCTCGAAGGATAGCCAAGGGACGAAAGCGAACCACGACTCGACCCAACCAAGGTAAGCCTAAAAGTTCTAATATTAGGTGTTATGAGTGTAACAGGTTTGGACATATCAAGTCCGAGTGCCCCAAGCTCAACCACCGAGCACCTAAGCACAAGAAGGCCCTCAACGCGACATGGGAAGAGGCGTCATCTGAAGAAGACGAAGACCACGTCTTCATGGCGAAATCGATTGAGTCAGACACGGAGACCGAACCTGAACTTGAGTCGAACTCGAGGATGACTCGACTCGGCTACCTTCAAGTCAAGCTACGGATACGCATCCGGTTCAAAAGATACCCTTAAAGTAAGTCGAACTTTATTTAATACTTTACAAAATACGGTTAGGTTTTTGTCTAGGAAATTAGTTAAATCCGAGTCCAAGGTCGAGACCCTGGTTGAGGAGGTCAAACTCCTCAAACACAAGGTCTCCCTAACCTCTTCGACTAGTCGAGTTCAAGAGAAGGACTCAACTCGGGTTGAAAAACTCGAAGTTGAGAACTCACTCTTGAAAAGTCAAGTCGAAGATCTTAGGAACACGTTGGAAAGGTTCACTTCGGGATCCAAAGGACTTGACCTCCTACTTGGATCTCAAAGGGCCGTGTACAACAAGGCTGGACTAGGGTTTAACTCAAACACGACTAATAGGTCGTATATGTCGATTGTAAGTTGACATAGGAAACATGTCCAAGCATGGGTCCCTAAGAACCTTTTGATTTCAACTCTAGGATCCAACCCGTACTGGATTCCCAAGGACCAAATCCACTATGTGGATAGACCGAACCGATTCAACGGTTTAGGGGGAGCCAGTACAAAACATGTTTGTGCTTTAACTTAGAAATTGCATGTTTTAACTTAGAAAGCTTGTGCTTTAACTTAGAAATTGCATGTTTTAACTTAGAAAGTTTGTGCTTTAACTTAGAAATTGCATGCTTTAACTTAGAAAGTTTGTGCTTGTGAACTCACTTAGAACACAAAAACATAACCAACTAAAATTCTTCGAAAAGATTGAGCCTCGGGGAGCCTCTTTTCAAAAACATAACCAACTAAAATTCTTCGAAAAGATTGAGCCTCGGGGAGCTTCTTTTCAAAAATAACCAGTTAGACTAGGAAATAGTCTTAGGTGAGTCAAGTCATCATTTTCTTGAAAATGGCTTTGTCTAAGGAAGCGGTCGATGATCCGATAAAAGAAGGCCTCTGCCCGCCACGACTGAAGCCATGATCTTGAAAAGGTAAACTTGACAAGCCTAGGGTCAAATCCAAATCTAACATAAAATTACTTGAACCTAAATCCACTTAATCAACTTAATTGGAAGTCATCTCACAAAAACCACATAAGTATAACATGCTTGATCATATAGACACAGGTGTGATGACCTAGGTTTAAAAACTTACAACCTTTTTTTAAAAAAAAATTATAAAAAATCTAACATCCAATCCAACCACCTTGTGTGTAGGATCAATGGATGTTGGACAGCGGTTGCTCCCGACACATGACCGGGGATCAACTCAAATTCACAAAGCTTCGATTCAAACGACAAGGATCGGTAGCCTTTGGGAATAACGGCAAGCTCAAAATCATCGGATAAGGTGATATCGAGCTTAACTCGAATTTTGTTATTAAAAATGTATTACTTGTAGAGAATTTTGAATATAACCTGCTTAGCGTAAGCCAATTATGTGACAATAACTATAAGGTCGTATTTTTAGAAAATGAATGTGTAATTAAAACAAATAAAACAGCTAAAACAATACTCAAAGGAAAACAACCTAGGACACAACACAAGTTAACTAACCAAGAACGAACCTCAAGTGTACTTGAGCTCCTGCATATGGATCTATTCGATTCACATGGAGCCAAGTCACTCAATAAAAGTCAGTATTGCTTAGTCATAATTGACGACTACTCCAGGTTTACCTGGGTTAGGTTCATCAAACATAAAAATGATACCCTAGATCAATTAATCAATCTATTCAAATTAATCGAGAATCAAAAAGACCTTAAGGTTAAAAGACTTAGAAGCGATCATGGTGGTGAATTCGAAAATCAAAGGTTCACCGACTTCTGTAACCTAAACGGATACCACCATGAATTCTCTTGCCCTAGGACCCCTCAACAAAATGGTCTAGTGGAGCGGAAAAACCGAACTCTACAAGAAGCCGCTAGGACCATGTTGAACGAATACGACCTACCTGATAGGTTTTGGCGGTGCCGTTGCTAGCACGACTTGCTATGTCCAGAATAGGATCCTTATGGTAAAGAGGCACCTTAAGACCTCGTACGAGATTTATCACAATAAAGTACCCAACATCATGTACTTTAGGGTATTTGGATGTAAAGTACATATCTTAAACACTAAGAACCACCTAGGGAATTTCGAATCCAAAACCTCCACTGGAATCTTCTTAGGATACTCAACCACGAGTAGGGCCTATAGGGTATATAACCACGATACCCTTAAAGTCGAAGAGACTATTAATGTAGTGTTCGATGAAGTACCCGAACCTACAAAACCCTTAATGACCCCAAGTGTTGAGCCCACTGATACCAAACTCGTCTCCGACCCTGAGATCGAGTCTAATCCACATCAACCAACCTCTCTTGTCGAACAAGTGACAAGTGATCCGAGTCAAACTAGTGTTCAACCAAGTCACTCAATTGATCAAGCATTAGGTGACACAAACCCAACCCAATCTAGGATTCAGACTAACCACCCTATCGATCAAGTGATCGGAGATCCTAATCTAGGAGTTCGAACTAGAGCATCCTATAGGAACCTTAGTCAAATTTCCTTAATTTCAAAGATAGAACCCAAATCAATTGAACAAGCTCTTCTTGATCCCGATTGGATTATTGCAATGCAAGAAGAGCTAGCTCAATTTACTAGGAATGAAGTGTGGGAATTAGTACCACCACCTAAAGACAAAACGATAATTGGAACAAGGTGGGTGTTTCGAAATAAGCTTGATGATAAAGGTGAAGTAGTTAGAAACAAGGCTAGGTTAGTCGCCAAAGGGTTTAGTCAAGTCGAAGGCTTAGATTACGACGAAACCTATGCCCCAGTAGCTAGACTCAAATCCATTCGAATGTTGCTAGCTTATGCCGCACATCGAGGATTTAAGATATTTCAAATGGATGTTAAGTCGGCATTCCTAAATGGATACATTAAAGAAGAAGTTTATGTTAGCCAACCCCCCCGGATTCGAAAATCTAGATAAACCCGACCATGTTCTAAAACTTAAGAAAGCTCTCTATGGACTTAAACAAGCTCCTCGAGCTTGGTACGAGAGACTTTCAATCCATCTTAAGTCAAAAGGGTTTAACCAAGGCTTAGTTGACCCAACTCTCTTCGTAAAAACCTTAGGTAAAGAAATATTCATAGCTCAAATTTACGTAGACGATATAATTTTTGGAACCTCTAACTCACTTACTAAGCGTTCGTTTCACTCATGGAAAGTGAGTTCAAATGAACTTGGTAGGCGAAGTTAAGTTTCTTTTTAGGTCTACAAATTAAACAAACTAAGGATGGTATATACCTATATCAACAAAAATACACTAAGGAGTTAATTAAAAGATTTGGAATGCAAGACGCTAAGATAATAAACACCCCAATGGCGATTAATGTTAACATAGGAGAAGACCTAGAAAGTAAGTCCATTGACTTAAAATACTATAGGAGCGTAATAGGGAGTCTCCTTTACTTAACCGTAGTTTCGACCTGATATCTTATTTGCAGTAAGTATGTGCGCCAGGTTTCAAACCTGTGCCAAGGAGTCTCACCTAACCCTAGTTAAGCGTATCCTTAGATATCTAAAGGGTACACTTAATGTCGGTATTTGGTATCCTAGATCTACCGAGTTCGAACTAATCGGCTACTCCGATTCGGATTATGCCGGTAGTAAACTCGACAGAAAGAGCACGAGTGGTTGTTGTCAACTACTCGGCTCGAGTCTAGTGAGTTGGTGCAGTAGAAAGCAACATTGTGTTGCCTTATCTACCACCGAAGCCGAATACATCGCGATGGGTGAGTGTGTCACTCAGCTTCTTTGGATGAAGCACACTCTCCGCGACTTTAAGTTAGACTTTACGAATACTAAACTTCACGTAGATAATATTAGTTCAATTAATCTTACAAAGAATCCGATATGTCACTCTAGGACCAAACATATAGAAGTCAAACACCATTTCATTCGAGAACATGTGGCCAACGGAGCCATACAACTCGAGTACGTCGAATCGAAGTCTAACCTAGCAGACCTATTTACTAAACCTTTACCCGAAGCCGAATTTAGTCTATTAAGACGAAAATTGGGCATGTGCGTAATAGAATAGGAACTTGCAAACTATATTTTCTTACTACTATTTCTTAATTTTCATTTTGATGGAACTAGCATAGGACATACCTTAGATATCATGCACCTATAGATTTAAGGAGCCAGTACATCTCACAACACATAGGACTAATGTATTTGTGTACTTAGCCACATAAATGGGCGTGAGATGTTAGGACCCTACTCCTGGTTCCAGATGTAGAGCTAGTGCATCGCTATGAACCACGGAGTATAATCATACATACTACCGACTCTGACCAGGACTGGTTGATCTTTCATATCAATCAAGCCAAATATGAGTCGAACATTTTATAGATGAAATTATTTTCAGTATATTATTTTCGAAATAATGTGGAACATGCTTGGACTTTAAAATTAATACTTATTCCACACACACCCTCGCTTTTTTCGATATATGGCAAAAGGGGGAGAAAAAGGCCAAAGTTAAGGGATCGATTTTTTTTTGGCCAAGGCTTACTTAACTTTAAGTTAACAAAACAAGTTAAGGGAATTCTTAACTTACTAGTTTTAAGGGAATTCTTAACTTAAACATATTTAGTTAACTTGTTTTTGTTAACAAATAATTTACTTAACTTTAAGTTAACTTGTTAACAAAACGAAAGTAAAGGCCAAGGTTAAGAAATCTTTTCTTAACTTAAAACTTATTTTAAATACTATGGCCAATATTAAGTAATTTCAGTTACTTAATTCTTTTTTTAGTAGCAAATATCAAGGGGAAAAGTTAAAACTCTTTCTCAGGTACTCACCCTCGGTCAAGGGGGAGGATTCATCAAGGGGGAGCACTTGAAAAAGAGTTTTTATACTCCTACACATTCATGCATATCTCTTGCTCATTTTACTTAATGCACTTAATTTGTTTTTTTTCTTAACTTTGTATGTGGGTTTGCCATAAATCAAAAAGGGGGAGATTGTTGGTGCAAGAGGCACCTAAGTGAACTGAGTTTTGATTATAGCAAACGATACAAAGTTAAGCTCATGTTGTTATCTCACGAGCTGAATCGAGTGTGCAGAAAATTGCTATAGCTGGAGCTGAAGGCTAGCGACACCCGGAGGAAGCCACGGTGGTCAAGCGACACTCAAGTGACTTCGGAGGGAGCCGAAGGAATTGAGTGGAAGGCCGGAAGCAAAAGCAACACGTAAGTATCGAGGTAAGCTCGTGTGTGCGAGTGTAAGTAAGGTCGTATCCTCGTTACGGGGAAAGACTTAAGCGTAGATCCGACCCAAGACATCTCATAGGTGGTCTAGGTCGAGATCGGACGGTCGACGACCGTCGAAATAATGTTTTCTTTAAGCTAACATTGCCTTGCAAAGATCATCGTCATTGCCAACTGAAGGACTCATTGCCGTCCATCATCGGGTGACTCGGCTGATCGTGTGATGGCCATCAATCGACTGCTGGTCAAAGGATCGGCCTCGAGGAGTCAAGGTTTATCACCAAATTTCAAGGGGAGTGGTGCTTAAATATGATTGGCTAGGGTTCCTCTCGAAAAGGGGCTTAAAGGCTATAAAAGGAGGTCCTAACCTAGGGTTTTCACAAGAATTCTAAGTGCTCAAAAGCCTCCGTTACGCTGCAACTCTCCGACGACTCTACAACAACGAAGTGCTGCCAACAACCCTAGCTTAAAGTTTCTTTTGTTTAGTTGTTGGTATAATCTTAATTTGTTATTGCTTTCAATATTGCAATTATTTTCAATCGAGGTTTTTCGTTGCATTTTACTTTAATAGAAGAGAGGGTTTGTCTCTCTATCTTTTTGCTTCGAAGGCTTTTGTAATCGTAAAACTCCTACCTCCAACGAGGAGGAGTGTTTTAGTGAATTGCCCTCCGTACATGGTCTAGGACAGTTAGGGCCTTAGAGTAGTAGCCGAAGGCTACGAACCAAGTAAAAAAACTATTTGTCTCATTTAGGTTTTATTTACATTTCCGTTGCGTTTAATTGTCTATCGAACATTTTAAAAGAAAAGTTTTTATCGCTATTCACCCCCCCTCTAGCGATCCGCTTCGATCCAACAAAAAGCACTCAAACCAAGAACATGGGTTGATCCCTCTTCATCATCATCATCATCCGAAGAGGAAGAACATGTCTACTCCAACCTTGCCCTAATGGCCTTTGACGACCTAGATTGCTCCTCCTCCGAAAATGAAGAAGCAAGCTCAAGTGAAGGGGGAGCTTCTTCACCATCCTCATCCGAAGAAGAAGAAGACATGGAGACAATGGTAACGAACCTCTCACCAAGAAAAATAGTCTTCATGATATCTAGTCTCACTAAGGATTTGTTTAGGGCAAAGAAAAAGAACAAATGCATGCTAGATCATATTAAGGACCTAGAAGAAAAATTAGAAAAAGCATGCTTAAATATTAATGATGATATTTCTTCTAGCCTAAATGATGCATGCTCACATGAATATATGCCATTTAATGTTAGTGATGCATGTATGGATGAAAATAGGGCTCTAAGGGAAAAGGTAGATCATTTGACCAAGGCCCTAGAAAAGTTTACAATTGGCTCCAACACCCTTAACATGATTATAGGGAGCCAAAGAGCAAGTTTCAATAAGAAAGGCCTAGGATATAAAAAAAATAAAAATGAAAAGGCTTATAAATGTTTAATTGCTAGGGGTCAAGACAAAAAGAATGTAATAGCTAGAAAATGGATCCCTAAGAAGTATTTAGTGAACCCCATAGGAAAGAATTTATTTTGGGTTCCAAAATCCATCCTAAAGGGTTAGGAAAACCCTAGGATAGTCAACCATAAGGATTTCACCTATATCATATTTTTGGTTGACTTAGGATGGCGGGATAATATTTTTGAAATAGTGTTAGGTGATGATAATGCACCTATAAATAGATAAATCATGCTTTAGGTGATGTTTACCTTATTATCATGATGTAATACCTAATGCATGATCATAATTTGATGAATACATTTGTTTCATTGTCATAATGTAAAATTAATTCATATATGTCTTTATGATCATGTTGGATGTTAGGATGATACTTAACCATGGGTAGAAATGCATGAAATTAATGGTTAAGTGTATACAAATACCTTTAGGATGCATCTCACACTCACCATAGGCTACCTTGATTGAAAACATAGCATGGGTGAGATGATAGGATGATACTAATGGTCCACTAATGCCTATGACATTTAGATGGTCATTTAAAGTATCAAATAGCAATAATAGACCAATCATGGGGAAGACTTATGTTTAATTCATAGACATATTGCCCAAAGATCATGGTTGGATATTTCATATGTTTTCAAAATAATTTCTTACTTTAAAATCTGTGTGTTCATGTTTTGAAACAATTTAAAGCTAAACTAGGTGTTAAACTTGATACTAACTTGATCAAAAACCTAGTTGTTTTTAAAGCTTTTGGATTTTTGGCAAATACTTGAAAATATAATGATTTTTCATGGACAACTATTTTTCATTGATAAATATACTTACAAGAAATATGTTCCCCAAATTTCATGATTTTTCAAATTTTATAGATTTTCTAATGCATTTCTGAAAACCGAAAACAGAAATGCATGTACTGATCATTGGTAGTTTGAACCAATGATCATTGCTCACCTGAAAAACTGCCTAGCAACTTCTGATACACGGTTTTAAGGTATGTTTTTGGTTTATGTTTCTCTCTAGACTTGATGCTATGCGGTATAAACTTTGTTAATTATTTTTGATGGTATCAAAGGGGGAGAAATATATTTGTTTAAGTAAGGTGGAATTATATTTAGGGGGAGTTTCATGTATTAAGGGAGAGAGTTGCTAATCATGTTACTTACATGCTTTCTTTCCTTAATATTTTATCAAATGTTTTATCTAACTTAAACGGATTGCCACGCATCAAAAAGGGGGAGATTGTTAGTGCAATCAATCCTTGATATGATTTTGATGTGTGTGGCAAAGGGTTTAAGTTAGGTTGTTATTGTGATTTGATATGTGCGTTGGAGTCTTGCAGGACTTAGTAATTTGCACATGGAGCCTTGGCGAGTTTCACCTCTCATGACTTGGTCCTTGAGTCGGTGAAGGATGGCTTTGCGGAAGCCGTGCGCTTGGAGCATCCGAGGGACCGCCGGACAAGGAGCTTGGAGTGAAGTCGGAGGAAGTAGACTTCAGGGCAAGACGCGAAGGATGACGTTGCATAGCCGTGCGCTTGGCGCATCCGAGGGACGTGACTGGATGAAGATAACTTCAAAGGCGAGGGACTCCGAGGGATGAGAGTGAGAGAATATAACCCAGGAAGGGGTAGTAGCTCTTAGGTGAAACTTGGCCATTTGGCTAAGTGTCAGATAAGTTTTTCCAACATCAGTCGACTGCCATGAAATGACAGTTGACTGCTCTGAGTCGAACGACGTTCGACTGGTATCCGACTGATGGGTTTTGGCAGACCGCCATATGGAATGACAATGATTGGCGGACCATCGATCATCGCTATGGAACGACAATGATCGATGGAGGCAGTGTCGGGCACAGAATGGAGTCGAGCTCGTGAGCACTCGACTGATAGTCCATCAGTCGACTGATGGTCCATCAGTCGACTGATGGTAAGATCAGTCGACTGATGATGTTGCCATTGGATGGAATCCAACGTAGAAAGCAGCCGTTATTGGGCAACGGCTACAGGACCAGTCGACTGATAGGGACATCAGTCGACTGCTCCTGTGTCAACGGGAAGAAACCCTCTTCCTCTATAAAGAGGAAGGGTGTGGGGCTTTGGGGACCTAATGCTTCTCTTCTAAACATCTCCCAAAGTGCCCAAACGAATTTCCTCCTCTTCCTTGTGCTTATATTCATCTTATTGTAAGAGGAGTGATTTTGTAAGAAAGGTTACCTCCACCTAGCTTTGTGCAAAGGAGAGATCTAGTGGATTTGGCAAAGGAGTGATTCACCTTGGACGAATCGGACCGTTGATTAGCGGCGTAGCCGTGAACCACGTTATATTCCTTTTGTTAGCATTGGTTTTTATTCTTGTTGTTTTGATTTGTTTATTTAGTTTTGTTTCCGCTGCACTAATATTATTTGTAGACAAGCGAATTTCACCATCGAACGAAAGAGGGCTATTCACCCCCTCTAGCCGGCCAACACTACACTTCATCGATCCTACATATGCATGCAAATGACATGAGTGTATTGTCACACATACAGACATCTACCACAGACTCTCTGTTCAACAGAGACTTATACCCATTTGATCAATACACTCTTTGTCCTATAGAGAGTCGTACTCAACTGTGTTGGTGCAGGGGCACTAGATAATCGAACCTGTGTTTTGATTATGGCAAAGACACAAAGTTAAGTTTACATCATTATCTCACGAGCTAAATCGAGTGTGCAGAAAAGTACTAAAGCTGGAGTTGTAGGCTAGCGACACCCGGAGGAAGCCGTGGTGGTCGGGCGACACTCGAGTGACTTCGGAGGGAGCCGAAGGAATCGAGTGGAAGGCCGGAAGCGAGAGCTGCAAGGTAAGTATCGAGGAAAGCTCATGTGAGTGAGAGATTGTAAGGTCGTATCCTCTTTACGGGGATGACCATAGGCGGCGATCCGACTAAGACTTCCTGTGGAAGGTCTAGGTCGAGATCAGACGGTTAGAAACCGTCACATTTATTATTTTCCGAGCTAACCTCTTACTGCAGGGAAGTGGCCAGGCTGACAGTCGACTGCTGGCCATTGGGCAGTCGACTGATGCTCATCATTCGACTGATGGGAGTCATCAGTTGACTGATGGCGACGAATCATCCTTTGCGCTAGATCAAAACGGATATGATTTGACACGGCCACTTCGCGATAAAAATTATACAACTTCGTGATCTGTTCCAAAAAAAGAAGAGACATATTCAGAGGCCAAAATCTATAAAAGGAAAGGAGGATTCCAACTCCAAAAATTACATCAAGTTTATTCATCAAGTTCTCCTACAACGCCAACGCTCCAACACCGTCATAACGCCGACGCGACAACAAGTTTAGATCTTCTTCGTCGGCAACAGCATCTAGTAATATATTTTGATATTGTATTCGTTGTTTTTATTCGTAACGAGGTGAGGTAGGCTTGTTGCCTCATCCTCGTACATTCGGTTTTGTGATCGTTGTCTCCTACCTCCAATGAGGAGGAGACGTTATAGTGCTTTGCCCTCCGTACGCGGTCTAGGACCGATAGGGCCTTGGAGTAGCAACCGCTGGGTTGTGAACCAAGTAAAAATAAACGTGTCTCTTTATTTTCCGCTGCTCTTACTCGTATATTGAACGAACTAACGAAAAGATTTACGATCGCTATTCACCCCCCTCTAGCGACGCTTCTCGATCCAACAAATTGATCATAAAAAGCTAGGACCACCGGTTCTTAGCGACACTATTCACAACTCACCTGCCCATTTACACAACACATGGTTGGTAATAAGTATGCAACTTACGGATATTGGAATAAATCTTATATTTAGGGCATTACCTACCCACGGATGACCTTTTTACAAATTAGGTCATCATCCGTACTCTAACATCTACACCCTACTAAACATTTATAAATCTACTTACATCACATCTGGAACTCCTAAATCATGATAAAGGAAAATGTGATATCAACATTTGAGCATATATAGCCAACGACAAGTATCAAGCATAAGGATAAATAAGAGCAGGGTCAAGATAATATGAACATATAATATGTTCATATCTATGTCTAAATCTGAATGCAACTATAACTACCTGATCAGGGTAGGAAATTACCCACCTACTGTAATGCTCGTAATACTAGAGTCCTCATGTCCGCGGACCTGTCTCGTATCCACGTCCTGTAAATATCATCAATTATAATTTAGTGCAAGCATATAACAAAATACGAATTAACTACTACGTATTTCCTCATATCCATATCCCTTATCGAATACGTGTTATAACTCTCATTTTGTAGCCGAGATCAGAGCATCACATAGCTCAATCGACAACCGACATTTCACACTAATTTCAGGACCTGACTAACCTCAACCAAGCCCTAATTACCAGCCTTGAAATGATGCATAACAACCCATAATTATGCCAAATCAGGGATCTAACCACCCTAATTGACACACCTCATTCCACCTGACCCTTTCTCACTTAGCCACATCCGAGCAAACCCCAGAACCAACCATTTACAACCCCTTCGTGGCCCAGAACAGCCGTATTCACAGCTGCACAGCCGATAATTCCTTGCTCACAGCTGCACAACCATTCACAGCTCGCTCACACAAGACACACATAGCTCTCACAACCCACACAACCCATTGACAACTCGATTCACAGCCATACTGCTCCTCCCAACTCACACACAGAATACTCCACTCCCCCGAAATAGAACCACACTTCACAATCAGCTCATCTTGCCTATACCAGCCCATCATAGCCACAAACAACCACACGACAGTCAATCAACATTATCCACAGCAACACAACGAATTGAACTAGACTGATAGAACAAAAAGGAACGGCTCGTTCTTACCAGCAAATTGAAACCTCACTAGCAGCAAAATCCCCAACAACCGACATCCAACCCTTCCCCAAATTCCATCGTCCGTCGGAAACCAACAAAAACGTCGCTGCCCTAGCTCCCACTGGAACCCCTGTTCAATCGACTCAAAGTCAACTACCCAAATCACACAGGAATCCCTTCCGACGTCGAGGGAGAAAACACTATCTTACCCGGCTCCGACAACAAGTCGCAGCTTTCCTATCCGAGCACGGTGCCGTCGCTGTAGGGGATCGAATGGCCGGCTAGAGGGGGGTGAATAGCCCTCTTACGATGGATGGAGTAAATTGCTCGATTACAAAAGATTAGAGCAAGCGGAATATACAAATACAAATAGACAAAGCAAAAGATAAACAATAAAACAAACGCTAACACGATGGTATAACGTGGTTCACGGCTACGCCGCTAATCCACGATCCCGATTCGTCCGAGGTGAATCACTCTTCCAAAGCCAATCACTATTGGTCTCTCCTTTGCACCAAGCTAGGTGGAGGTAACCTTTACAATTTCTCTTCTTACAATAGAATGGAAATAAAACAAGTAAGAAGAGGATGGAAAGCTTTAGGGCACTTTGGGAGAAGATTGGAGCATGAACATTAGCCTCCCAAAGCCCCATCTCCTTCCTCTTTATAGAGGAAGAGGGTTTCTTCCCGTTGACACAGGAGCAGTCGACTGATGTCCCAATCAGTCGACTGGTCCTGTAGCCGTTGCCCAATAACGGCCGCTTTCCACGTTGGATTTCATCCAACGGTATTGTCATCAGTCGACTGATATTACCATCAGTCGACTGATGCTCGATCAGTTGAGTCTTCAACGAGGTCGACTCCATTTTGTGCCCGTGCACAGTGCCATCACGATCGATCTTGGCGATCACCCATGGCGATCACTTGGGGCCAAATGCCCATGAGTCAGACACCAGCCGAACCCAATCGACTCAGATCAGTCGACTGCCATGGACTGGCAGTCGACTGTTGTCGACATCAGTCGACCGCCAAGTTTACCTAATGAGCTACTTACATTTCACTCATTCTCTCATCTCACTCGAAGTCCCTCGCCGAAGCTCTCTTCGTCTGCGGCCACGTCCCTCGGCAGCATCAGACGCACGACTCTGCAATGCTCCTTCGTGTCTCTTGCCTCCGAAGTCTGCTTCCTTGGCTTCACTTTAAGTCATCTCGTCCAGCGGTCCCTCGGCAGCATCAAGCGCACGGCTCTGCAATGCTCCTTCTCCGACTCAGGCACGAGGTTGTGAGTGGTGAACCCGCCAAGGCTCTATGTGCGAATTACTAAGCCCTGCAAGACTCCAACGCACATATCAAATCACAATACCAATCTAACTTAAACCCTTTGCCACACACATCAAAACCTTATCATGGCAAGAGATTACCCTAACAATCTCCCCCTTTTTGATGTGTGACAATCCGTTTAAGTTAGGTAAAAACATTTGATATAAATTTTAAGGTAAGAAAGCATGTAAACATAAACATGATATAGCAACATGCAACTTCCCCTTAATCCATGAAACTCCCCAAACAAATTTCTCCCCCTATCATAATTAACTTAAACACAATCATTTCTCCCCCTTTAACACCATCAAAAAGATTAACATTAAGTTATAAACTCATGGCATCAAGTATAATAGAAGGAAAAATACCAAAAATTGAATTAAAACCTGAATTCGACCTTCATTGTTCTGATTTTCAGGCCACCAGTCGATTGGTTCAGACTACCAGTCGACTGACACACGATTTTCAGAAATTTTTGATTTTCGGACCGAATTTCAGAAATGCGTTAAAAATTCCAGAAAATTCGAAAAATCATGAAACTTGGGGAACATATTACTTTTAAGTATATCTATTAGTGAAAATTAGTTTTTCATGAAAAATCATCATATTTTCAAGTATTTGCCAAAAATCCAAAAGCTTTAAAAACCACTAAGTTTTTGATCATGATAGTATCAAGTTTACTACCTAGTTTTGTATCCAATTGTTTCAAAACATAAATGTATAGATTTTAGGGTAAGAAATTGTTTTGAAAACATATGAAATATCCAACCATGATCTTTGGGCAATATGTCTATGAATTAAACATAATCCTTCCCCATGATTGGTCTATTATTGTTATTTTGATACCTTAAATGACCATCTAAATGCCATAGACATTAGTGGACATTTGTATCATCCTAACATCTCACTCATGCTAAGTTTTCAATCATGGTAGCCTATAGTGAGTGTGAGATGTATCCTAAAGGTGTTTGTATATACTTAACCATTTTATTCATGCAATTCTATCAAGGTTAAGTATCAACCTAACAATCCTCATGATCATAATGACATATATGAATGAATTACACATTATGATCATTAAATACATGTATTCATCAAGTAATAATCATGCATTAGGTATTACATGATGATAATAAGCAAATATTACCTAAAGCATGATTTAAACCTATTTCTCATGATTATGTACCAAATATCAATATCATAAATCATGATTGCAAACATGTGTAACAATTACATCAACTATCATGATTTAAGCATTATTATCTATTTATGGGCACGTTATCATCACCCAACACTATTTCAAAAATGTTGTCCCGCCATCCTAAGTCAACCAAATTATGATATAGGTCAAGTCCATATGGTTGACTATCCTAGGATTTTTCTAACCTTTAAGGATGGATTTTGAAACCCAAAATAAGTTCTTTCCTATGGGGTTCACTAGAAATTCCTAAGGAATCCATTTCCTAGCAATTGTCTTCTTCTTATCTTGACCCCTAGCTATTAGGCATTTATAGGCCTTTTCATTTTTCTTTTCTTTATAACCTAGGCCTTTCTTGTTGAAGCTAGCTCTTTGGCTCCCTATGATCATGTTCAAGGTGTTGGAGCTTATAGTAAATTTTTCCAAGGCTTTTGTCAAATAGTCTACCTTTTCCCTTAAAGCCCTATTTTCATCCATACATGCATCACTAACATTAAATGGCATATATTCATGTGAGCATGCATTATCATTATCATGACTAGAAGAATTATCATCATTTAAGCATGCTTTTTCTAACTTCTCTTCTAAGTCCTTAATTTGTTCAAGCATGCATTTATTTTTCTTCTTTGCTCTAAACAAATCCCTAGTTAAACTAGAAACCATGGAAACTATTTTCTTGGGAGTTAGATTTGTTACCATAGCTTCCATGTCTTCTTTTTCTTCGGATGAGGAAGTAGAGGAGGCTCCCCCTTCACTTGAGCTCTCTCCACTTGAGCTTGATTCTTCATTTTCGGCGGAGGAGCAATCCAAGTCATCGAAAGCCATCAATGCAAGGTTGGAATAGACTTGTTCCTCTTCTTCGGATGAGGATGAAGAAGATGTGTCATCCCATGTCTTTGCTTTGAATGCCTTGGCCTTCCCTTTTTCTTTGGCCTTCTTTTCTTCTTCCTTCTTTTTACTCCCCTTTTTCTTCTTCTTTTCTTCTTTCTTCTTCCTCTCTTCTTTGCTCTTGTTTAGGAGAGGACAATTGTCCTTTATGTGTCCTTCTCCTTGACAATTGTAGCAAATGACCTTCCCCCTTGGTCTTCTCCTCCTATCATTAGATTTATTAAATTGAAAACCTTTTAATGCACGCCTTACCCTCCTTACCATATAGGCTTCTTCCGTGCTATCCATGGAGGAGGAGGAGGAAGCTTCATCATCGGAGGAGGAGGGGATTTCCATCTTCTTCTTCCCCTTGTTGGCCATCAAGGCTACTCCTCTTGAAGTTTGAAACTTTGGCTCTTCTTGTATTCCTTCAAGCCTTGTTTCGTGGAGCTCCATTGTTGAGAAGAACTCCTCCAAAGTGCTCACTTCTAAATTCTTCGAAATATAGAAGGAGTCCACCATGGAGCTCCACTTTGAAGATCGCGGAAAGGCAAATAGCCTTCATAACCATATCCCGGTTTGATAGCTTCTCACCTACACTTGACAAACTGGTTATAATTTCCTTGAAACGAGAATGTAAGGAAAGTACATTTTCTCCCTTTTCTAGTTTAATGTTGTTGAGTTGGGAGCGGAAGACATCTCTCCTTGCGAGCTTGGCCTCGGATGTGCCTTCATGGAGCTCTATAAGCTTCTCCCACATCTCTTTGGCGCTAGTACATTCTCCGATCCGGTTGATCTCTTGTTGAGGGAGCACATTGAGAAGATGATGTTTTGCCTTTGAGTTTGCAAGGTGCTCCTCTCTTTGCTTCTTAGTCCATCGTGATTTTTCAATTGGTTCGCCCCTTTCATCCCTAGGCAACTCGAAACCATTTTTCATTATAAGCATAATATCAAAATCAGTCTCGAAGAATACCTCCATTCGCTTCTTCCACAAAGCGAATTCCCCTTCGAACTTCGGCGGATGAATGTTCGAGCCGACCATCTTTTGATGAAGAGCTTGTTGCGACGGTTAGTCCGGTGACAAGCAACCTGGCTCTGATACCACTTGTAGGGGATCGAATGGCCGGCTAGAGGGGGGTGAATAGCCCTCTTACGATGGATGGAGTAAATTGCTCGACTACAAAAGATTAGAGCAAGCGGAATATACAAATACAAATAGACAAAGCAAAAGATAAACAATAAAACAAACGCTAACACGATGGTATAACGTGGTTCACGGCTACGCCGCTAATCCAGGATCCCGATTCGTCCGAGGTGAATCACTCCTCCAAAGCCAATCACTATTGGTCTCTCCTTTGCACCAAGCTAGGTGGAGGTAACCTTTACAATTTCTCTTCTTACAATAGAATGGAAATAAAACAAGTAAGAAGAGGATGGAAAGCTTTAGGGCACTTTGGGAGAAGATTGGAGCATGAACATTAGCCTCCCAAAGCCCCATCCCCTTCCTCTTCTTACACAGAGCGATCGGTGATGTCCCAATCGATCCGATCGTCCTGTAGCCGCTGCTAATAACGGCCGGCTTTCCACGCTGGATTTCATCCAAATCGCATCATCGATCGATGATATTACCATTAGTTGGTGATGCTTGATCACGAGTCCTCAACGAGGTTGACTCCATTCGTGCCCGTGCATAGTGCCATCGATCGCCGTCGTCCCTTGGAAGTCGATCGATGTCGACAGTGATCACCGCCGATCCATGGCGTTGATCGCTTGGGGCCAAATGCCCATGAGTCAGACACCAGTCGAAACCAATCGACTCAGATCAGTCGACTGGTGCCGTGTGAAACTCAAACTTAACATTAGTTTGAGCTTCCGGCGGTCGGGTAAACCTTAACCCTTGCGGTCAAGTTTTCGACACTCAGTCATTCGGCCAAGTTTACCTAATGAGCTACTTACATTTCACTCATTCTCTCATCTCACTCGAAGTCCCTCGCCGAAGCTCTCTTCGTCTGCGGCCACGTCCCTCGGCAGCATCAGGCGTACGACTCTGCAATGCTCCTTCGCGTCTCTTGCCTCCGAAGTCTGCTTCCTTGGCTTCACTTCAAGTCATCTCGTCCGGCGGTCCCTCGGCAGCATCAAGCGCACGGCTCTGCAATGCTCCTTCTCCGACTCAGGCACGAGGTTGTGAGTGGTGAACCCGCCAAGGCTCTATGTGCGAATTACTAAGCCCTGCAAGACTCCAACGCACATATCAAATCACAATACCAACCTAACTTAAACTCTTTGTCACACACATCAAAACCTTATCATGGAAAGAGATTACCCTAACAGTCGTCGCCGATCCAAGCCCCCAAATCGCGAGCACCCTTGTTGCTCTGGTATGTCTGCAAGCACCGGCGAGGGAACATCTCTCGCCGCTGTCCACTCGCATAGAGAAGCCTACGAACTCTGGGCGACAGGAGTTGAAGAGGTCGTGTTGAGGAGATTCACGGGGGAAGAGAAGAACAGGAATAACTGCGGTGGTGAAGAGCTTCCGTCGCGAAGAAATAAAAGGGAATAAAGATCGCGATCGGGAAACGCTTGGGCGAGAATTAAGGTTAGCGGCGCGGAATGGCTTCGTTAATGAAGCGGGTCGGGTTTGGCAGATAAACGGGTCGGATTTCAGACCCGTTAAGCCTTTTAACTCCTTCTAAGCAAAGAAGGTCTTAGAAATCTCCATTCAAGTCCAGAAAAATTTCTAAAAATTCCTAGAAAATTCCATAGGGTATTATCCTAATTACCCAACATTTATTTTATTTTATTTTATTTTCTATGGTATTTTACATTCTCCCCCACTTATAAAAATTTAGTCCCCAAATTTCGTACTTAAATGCGAAAATTATTTCAAGCAAGTTTCCAAAATAACCACATACCTCAAATAAACAGATGAGGGTATCGAGCTCGAATAGTATCTTCCAGCTCCCATGTAGCCTCTTCATCCGTATGATGCTGCCATCCTACCTTTACGAGTCGGATGGTTTTGTTCCGCAACTGTCGCTCCTTGCGACCAAGAATCCGCATTGGAATCTCTTCATAAGTCACATTTGCCAGGAATGGTATCGGAACCTCTTTCAAAACATGGTCAGATCGTGACACGTATTTCCTCAGCATAGAAACATAAAATACATTGTGAACACCCGCAAGTGTTGTAGGTAAAGCCAACCGATAAGTTACACCTCCAATTTGCTCCAATATCTCAAATGGACCATGTAGTGTGGAGATAATTTTCCTTTCAACCTAAATCTCTTGACTCCTTTGGTGGGTGACACTCGTAGGAATACATGGTCCCCGACTGAGAATTCCAGAGGCCTTCGCCTCTGGTCCGTATAACTCTTCTGCCGATCCTATGCCTCAGATAACCGTCATCTAATCACTCGCACCAACTCTACATCATGCTGAATACTCTGTGGCCCCAGCAACTGTCACTCCCCAACCTCCTCCCACAACACGGGAGATCGGATGTTTCCGCATTTTCCCCGATCGCGCCGATTCCTTTTCTCCGCTCGACCCCTATTTCTCCCGAATTCCCTTCTCCCACCGACCAATCCCTCTTCTCCTCCTCTCTGACGCACAACCCTTCTTGCCGCTCATCGACCACCGTGAGCCTCCAGTCGATGCGACGCCGTCGCTCGAGCACAGGTCGATGTCGTCGCGAGCGATTCACTATCGCTAGTCTCTTCCTTAGCACCTGTTTCCCTCCTTTTCGATCTTGAGTTTTGGGCATTTCCTCACTGGATCAAGATCTCGAGCACATCCCCACCGAACACCCTGCTCCAGTCGCCACCTGGATTGTTGGTGAGTGGTTTCACTAGTTTTCTTGTCTTCTCTTCCGATTTCGTCATCATCGTTGTTTTCATCTTACCGCGAGATCAGTCTGTTGTCGCCTCTGTCGCCTCTGTCGCCTCTGTCGCCGCTCGAGCCAGGTTGTTGTTTCCCTTCTCTGCAGTTTCACCGTCGGAGATTTCCACTAGGGCAGGCAATCGATCATGCAGCTTTCTTGTCCTCACATCGCCGACGGTTTGTTTCAACTTCCATTTCCTCTCCTTCGCATCCTACTTCGCTGATCATGAGCACAACCATCGACCAACGCTGCCACCATCAGTAGCTTACGGTGGTTCGAGGGAATTGGATCAGGGAATCTGCCATGGAATTTCCTATAGTCTCCACCTTCAATTTGTCGTAAAAGACCTCTGTTTTCATTCTATTTATTTAGATCAAGGAAATCTGAGAATTTACAAATTGGATTAAATCTAGATACTGTGATTGCAGGTGTTTAGAGTTATTGAAATTGGGTATTGGTTGCAGTTTAACTAATTCATTTGGATCATATACGTGTAGGTGTATCAAGAAGCTATTTGGATTTAAAATCTAAGATCGCTGATTAGAAGCAACTAGTAATTTTCCTATGATGTAATTATCAGATATTCGGTATGTAGAATTTAGAGGTTGTCCTCGGTTTAACTGGATTGAGCAAGTTGAATTCATCAAAGGGAATCAAGGAGCGGGGAGACATTGAAGCAGTGTGAGGTAAGTATAGATCTTGGTATTTTGGAAAGTAGGATTTGATTTACAGTGTGGTTAATATTGGCATAGTTGTACAACTGCTATTAGGTGAAGAGTTTGATCCGAGGAGGGTGATTTCCGTATACGGGTTGAGTAAATGCAGATCTAATACCCTATACTTGATATAGGAAGTGGTGTGGATGATACAAGCTTGGTAAGTTCATATTTGATATCATATGGTTGTGTAATATTCTTACCATTAGCTTTGTTGTGGATTTGATTATTAAGAGTCCATGAACAAGGGTTAATCTTTTGGTTGAATCCATCTGGTTGTTATAGATTCTTTGCAATGGAAGCTAAGCTAGGATTTGATTTGAGGCAGAGTTTTCGAACGTGAAAACAATTGGTTTTCTACATATCAGGTGGGTAATTTCCTACCCTGGTTAGGTAGTTGTTGTTGCATACAGATTTAGATATATGATCATCGTATATGATCATTTTACCTTGACTCCGCTCTTATTTATTCTTGTGCTTGATACTTTATCTTTGGCCTATTATGCTCTATTGCTATTATCATATTTCACTTCATCATGATTAGGAGTTACAGATGTGATGTAAGTAAACCAAGAATTTCTTAGTTAGGTGCAAATAGTGAAGTACAGATGATGACCTGATTTGTAAATTGGGTAAAAGGTCATCCGTAAGTAGGTAATGTCCTGAACGTAGGGTTGATATCAATACCCTTTTGTTGCGTGTTACTACCGATCATGTGTTGTGTAAATGGTCAGGTAAATTGTGATTAGTGTGTCGCTACGGATCGGTGGTCCTAGCTTGTTATGATCAGTTGAGTACGACTCTCTACAGGATAGAGAGTGCGTCGATTAGATTGGTATGACTCTCTACAAGATAGAGAGTGTTATGATCAATTGAGTATGACTCTCTGCAGGATAGAGAGTGCGTTGATCAGATTGGTATGACTCTCTGTAGAATAGAGAGTCTGTGGTGGATGTCTATATGTGTGACTATGTATTCATGTCATTTACATACATGCTGGCGACGTGGTCTCCCTTATGGTTGAGAGGGTCGTCAGTCATCTTGCCTCTATGGTTACTCATAATAGGAGTAACCAGTGTGAGGGCAGAGCATTTGTGGTGCCGCACTCTACCACTATAGATGGTGGTAGTTGAATTTGCATGTCGTAGTCCTGCGTGTGTGGCACTCGACCACTCATGAGTAGTGACTGTCAGAGTGGCCAACAGTAGGGACCCCCGTTGAGTAGTTTGCTCTTTACGCTTATATGTTATTCGATCATACTGCCCACTCGGCCACTCGAGAGTAGTGGTTGGTATTGAGTTGGGACAATTATCATGACGAGCCACCGAGGCTACACTGGGGTCGTGGTAGCTTTAGGGTGAGCCGGCATGACCATACATGCTGTATTGACATGACTTATGACATTTTTGCATATTGGCATATATATACATATATGCATGTATATATATATATATATATATATATATATATATATATATATATATATATATATATATATATATATATATATATATATATATATATATATATATATATATATATATATATATATATATATATACTTATTGTGATGTTGCATTTGATTGTACTATGCTTATTGCATTTGGTTGTACATCATCTTCATACATGCTACCCACATCTGTTATGTGGTTGTGTCGGATACTTATATACTTATTGGTTAGACTATTGTATGCTTTGACCAGTCTTTATGATGTTGTATGGTTTAGACCAGATTTCCAATTATATACATATATTGTGGATATGTGCTCAGGTTGGATAGGTGTAGCGTAGCAAACTTTCAGATATATCTGTATTTTACGTTGGCCATTTGGTTAGAAGGTATATACATGGATATGTTTATCATGCTAGTGTTACATGATGTACCTGTAGATTTTTCTGTTGAATTACATGTGATATCTAATATATACATGTTTTTCCTATTACTTGCTAAGTTTTACTCACCACCACGGACCCTGAGTTTTTCTGTCACCCAGGTAACAGGTAGAAGTCTTTGTGACGGCTTGGAGCTTCGCCGACGATCCATCCCATCTCCATTTTCTGAGCTCCCATGGATTTGTGGTTTATATTGTGGACTTATGTTTATGTCCGAAGTTTTATGAACTGTTTGGTACTGTGGATTTGTCAGTTGGTATGCACTTATGTTGGTTATGGATTTGTATGTCAGTATGTGTGGTTATGGGTATGTGGTTTTGTATTTTCCACTGTGTTTGATATATATTTTTGCTTATTATGTTGTGGTTGTGGGCCTACGTGCCTTATATTAACACGATATGTTGCCACGTAGAGGGGAGATGTCGTCTGTTTACTTTTCGGCACGGTATACTCTCGGGGCGTGACAGCTTAGGTTTAGGCTAAAGGTGGTCTAGCAAATATGAGGGCATCATACTTGGGGTTAAACCTTATGTTTGAGATTTGTCAGTCGACTGGGGTTATGGACCAGTCGATTGGTCAAGTATTTTGACAGTTGACAACTGAGTCGACTTGTATCAGTCGACTGATGAAAGTCGACTATCGTTCGACTACTGCAAATGGCCTTGGCAGTCGACTGCCAGCATTGGGCAGTCGACTGATGGCCTGATCAGTCGATTGCTATGGATGGCAGTCAACTAATGGTCAATGTCACGGATACAGAAGGTTCCAGAGTCGATTGTTAGGGTTTGACAGTCGAGTAGAGGCATGAGTAATTGACTGATGGATATGATCAGTCGACTGATAGTCTAGCCGTTGGAACTTATCCAATGTGGCTCGAGTCGTTGTGAGACAATGGCTACAAGAGCAGTCGATTGATGGTCTTGATCAGTCAATTGTTAGGCAGAATCTAGTCCGAATGCAGGTTATAAAAGCAGCTCGTGGAGGAGGATTTGGCAATGGTTCTTTGAGGCGATTTGGAGGGGATTTGCTGCTGCAATCTAGACCTTCAAGGCTCTTCTCAAGTAACCAAAAGAAAGCATTCAAGTTCACATTGTGTAAAGTTTTCTTTACTTGTATTTGTGTAGTTTACTTGTATTTGCTTGTAATTGTTTCTTATTGTTGTAAGAACCTTTGTACGAGGTTTCTCTGCCTCCGACTTATTGTCGAGAAGGAGTATTTGATTATTAGTGGTGTTTGGCATCACTAGAGCTCATTCGAGCTCAATCCATGGAGTAGGAACCTTGAGATTCCGAACCACGTTATATCTTGCATATTTGTGCGTTGTGATTGTGTATCTTGTTATCTGTATTTGTCATTATTATTCCTCTGTGCTAACAAGAGTGTAGACGATCAAACATGATCGAATTCCATCAATGCAACGAACACGCTATTCACCCCCCCCTTTAGCGGTCATCAACATTCCTACAATTGGTATTAGAGCGAGGCCGCTCTTCAAGGTTTAACAACTAAGGGAGCATCGCTAGAGGGTGAAGAAGAAGATGGAGTTTGAAAAAAAATTAGGATGGGACATCAACACACCTCCACCATACGACCAAGAAGATTTTCCGACATGGAGGGTAAGAATGGAGACATTCTTGATGATGGACATAGAAGATGTTGGTGCAGTAGGCACCCAAGTCGAACCTGAGTTTTGATTATTGCAAACGATACAAAGTTAATCTCATTTTGTTATCTCACGAGCTAAATCAAGTGTGGAGAAAGTGTCAAAGCTAGAGCTGAAGGTCAACAACACCCAGAGGGAACTGTGGTGATCGGGCGACACCGGAAGGACTTCGGAGGAAGCTGAAGAACTCAGGTGAAGACCGGAAGCAAAGCTTCAAAGGTAAAGATTGAGGTAAGCTCGTGTGAGTGAGTGTAAGTAAGGTCGTGTCCTCCATACGGGGACATCCTTAGGCGTCGATCCGACCAAGACTTTCCATGGAAGGTCTAAGTCGATATCGGATGGTAAATGACCATCGAGCTTACATATACTAACTGATTTTCAAGATAACTCTTCATTGCAACTGGAAACCCTGACATCAGTCGACTGATGGCTTGTATCAGTCGACTGATACCTCCAGCAGTCGACTAATCAATCCTATCAGTCGATTGCTGGTCAAGGATCAGCCTTGAGCAAAGTCAAAGCTTATCTCCATTTCTCAAGGGCTAGGTGGCATCACCTCATAAAACCTCATCTCAATGATTAGGGTTTCACAAGGCTATAAAAGAAGGTGTTCTCCACCCCATTTCGATCATCAAAAGCTCTCCAAAAAGCCTCCGCAATGCCTCGACTCTCCGACAATTCTACGACAACGAAACTCTACTTCTTCGACAATTAAGCTCAAGCTCTCATCCCTTCATCATCGGTATAAGTTTTATTCAAGTCTATTGTATTTCTTTCAGTTATTTGGAGCTTTCTATTGTAACAAGGAGAGAGGGAGTGTCCCTCTACCTTAAATCTCTTGTCGGGCTTTTGTATTGCGTTGTCTCCTACCTCCAACGAGGAGGAGATTATTTTAGTGTATTTCCCTCCGTACGTGGTCTCGGACCATTAGGGCCTTGAATTAGTAGTCGAAGGTTGTGAACCAAGTAAAAACAAAGCGTGTCATTTACTTTTCCACTGCGTACATTTTCCTTAATCGAACAATCTTGTAAAGTTTTCTTTTGCGCTATTCACCCCCCCCCTCTAGCGCTCAAATTGATCCAACAAGTGGTATCAGAGCCAGGGGTGCTACGATTTGGTGAAACCACCAATCTAGCAATTTTTACAGATTTATTTTTATTTATTTCTGTTTATTTCGGGTTTTACAATATTTTTTGTTTAAATTAAATTTGTTCTCCTGCACTACTAATCCAAGACGAAAGTCTTGGTACATTTTGGTGTTTTTGTTTTTGCGAGGTACTTGTCTTTCATTTTTTTTTTGTCTAAATGACACATCTCGAAGGGTTTAGCATCGTCCGACCTCCGTTTTACAACAAAGATGACTTCTGTTATTGGAATGGTCAGATGGAGTGCTTTCTAAAGACCCAAATCGAGATGTGGATCATAATCCAAACCAGATTCACGCTTCCTACTAATGAAGTGGGTGAATCGTTGGATTATGATCAATGGACTAATGCCATGAAAAGACAAGTGGAAGCTGACACCAAGGCGACCCAAATCCTTCAATGTGGCTTATCCAAAGAGGAGCTAAACCGCAGTCGAAAGATTGTGAACCAAGTAAAATATCTTATTTCCTTTTCTTTATCCGCTGCGTACTCATTTCTAATCGAATGAATGAGAAATTTTGTCTTTCGATATTCACCCCCCCTCTAGTGACTCTAAACGATCCAATAATTGGTATCAGAGCCGGGGGCGCTACGATTTGGTGAAACCACCAATCTAGCAATTTCGTACAGATTTATTTCTTTTTATTTCATGTTTTATGAGTTTTTCGTTTAAATTAAATTCGTTCTCCCACACTACTAATCCAAGACGAAAGTCTTGGTATATTTTTGTGTTTTTATTTTTGCGAGGTACTTGTCTTTCGTCTTTTAATTTGTCTAAATGGCCCATCTCGAAGGGTTTAGCACTGTCCGACCTCCGTTTTACAATGGAGATGACTTCCGCTATTGGAAGGGTCAGATGGAGTACTTCCTAAAGACCCAAATCGAGATGTGGATCATAATCCAAACCAGATTCACGCTTCCTACTAATGAAGTGGGTGAATCATTGGATTATGATCAATGGACTAATGCCATGAAAAGAAAAGTGGAAGCCGACGCCAAGGCAACTCAAATCCTTCAATGTGGCTTGTCCAAAGAGGAGCTAAACCACGTCAGCCCCTTCATTAGCGCTAAAGATTTATGGACTAAACTCGTAGAGCTACACGAAGGAATCGACGATGCAAAGGTATGTAAACGTGATCTTCTTTTCAATAAGTTGTATAATCTTAAGATGCAGGAACACGAGATGGCGACGCAACTACATGCCCGTATTCAAGACATCGTCAATAGCTTGCATGCCATTGGATAAAAGGTCGAGAATTGAGAACTTATAAGGTATGCTTTAAACTCTTTTCCTAGGACCACCTTGTGGGCATCCATGGTCGATGCCTACAAGGTTTCTAAGGATCTTTCTAAACTTAGATTAGACTAGTTATTTTCTGAGTTTGAACTTCATGAACAAACTAACATTGTCCAGGCCGAGAAAGATATTTCCTTAATTGCAGGTTCGAAGAAGAAGGCCATAAACAAATCACCCTCCAAGGAAGAGGACGAGTACGAGTAGGAGTCAGAGGTAGATCCCGGAATGGAAATCGAACTCCATTAATCAAGGTAAAACTAAGTCTAAATCTAATTCAAATTTGAGATGTTTTAAATGTAACAGGTTCGGGCACATCAAGTCGGAGTGTTTGAAACTAAAGAACAAAGCACCCAAGAAAGCGCTTAACGCTACTTGGGAAGAATTGTCGGAGGAGGAAAATGACGATCTCGTCTTCATGGCCAAGTCGACTGAGCCTGAACAAGACTTCAAACCCGAGGAAGAGTCTGAGTCCGAATCCGATGATGAGTCACTATTCAAGACAAGCCATGGATATGCATCCGGTTCAAAAGAGTCACTTAAGGTAAGTCGGTCTTTGCTTAGCACTTTATACAATGCAATTAAATTCTTAACTAGAAAGTTAGCTAAGTCCGAGTCCAAGGTCGAGACTTAGTTGAGGAGGTTAAACTCCTTAAACACAAGGTCTCCCTAACTCTTCGACTAGTCAAGTTCAAGAGGAGGACTCAACTCGAGTTGAAAAGCTCGAAGTTGAGAACTCACTTTTGAAAAGTCAAGTCGAAGACCTTAGGCATACGTTGGAAAGGTTTACTTTAGGATCCAAGGGACTTGACCTTTTACTTGGATCGCAAAGGGTTGTGTACAACAAAGTCGGGCTTGGGTTTAGCTCAAATACGACTAATAAGTCGTATATGTCGATTGTAAGTAGAAATAAAAAAACATGCCCAAGCATGGGTCCCTAAGACCATTTTGATTTCTCAATTAGGATCTAACAAGTACTGGGTTCCCAAAGACCAAATCCACTATGTGGAAAGACCGAACCGAATCAATGGTCCAGGGAGAGCTAGTACAAAATTTGTTTGTGCTATTAATTAGACTTTGTATGCTTAGATATTTTTCTTTTTATTTCTCTTAGAATGGTTAGATAGGAACTATAACTCGTCAACACTTGACAACATAGTACTAGGACATGGTGAGATGATAATACGCTAGGAAAGTGAAGTCTTGTGTGTCCGAGTTAGATAAGGCGTATCTAGCTCGGTGCACTCGACTAAGTGGAACTAGCTGAAGCTACCTCGCCATATCCTTAACTAGTTAGACCAGAAAGTGATCTTAGGTGAATCGAGGTATTATTTTCTCGAATTTGGCTTTGTCTAAGGAAGTGATCATTGTTCCAATCAAAGAAGACCTCTGTGCCTCACCACGACCTGGAAGCCAATTTCTTGAAAAGATGACTTGATGAGCTTAGAGTTAAATCCGAATCTAACCCAAGGTTGACTAGTTTCAATTCATTAAAATTAATCAAGTAAAATTGAAGTCATCTCACAAGAACACATAAGGATAACGTGTTTGATCATGTAGAAATGGGGGAGATGATCTAGGACTAATAATCTTCAACCAACCCTTAAATTCCAATATCCGATCCAACTACCTTATGTGTAGGATCAATGGATGTTGGACAGTGGGTGCTCCCGACATATGACTGGAGACCAACTTAAATTTTTAAAGCTTAGATTCAAACGACAAGGATCGGTAACTTTCGGAAACAACGACAAGCTCAAAATCATCGGATCAGGTGATATTAAGCAAAATTCTAATTTCACAATTCATAATGTTTTATTAGTCAAATATTTTCAATATAATTTACTTAGTGTAAGTCAATTGTATGATAACAACTATAAGGTTATATTCCTAGAAAATGAATGCTTAATTAAAACAAATGAAACCTCTAAAACAATACTTAAAGGAACTAGGAATAGCAACATCTACACAATTAACTTACCCAACTCCTCAACCAAGTGTCTTATGACATAGCAAGAGGAATCTTGGTTGTGGCACCGACGACTCGGTCACTCGCACCCAAGACTCATTCACAAGATGAGTCAGAGTGGCTTATCAAAGGTTTGCCCAACCTCAACAACTTGGACAATAAAATTTGTAATGCTTGTCAATAAGGTAAACAACCTAGGACACAACATCAACTAATTAACCAAGAACGGACCAAAAGTGTGCTTGAGCTCATTCATTTGGATCTATTCGATTCTCATGGAGCCAAGTCACTTAATGGGAGTCAATTTTGCTTAGTCATAATTGACGACTATTCTAGGTTTACCTGGGTTAGGTTTCTTAAACATAAAAGTGACACCTTAGACCAACTCATCAATTTATTTAAATTAATCGAAAACCAAAAGAACCTTAAAATTAAAAGACTTAGAAGCGATCATGGTGGTGAATTTGAGAACCATAGGTTCACAGATTTTTATAACCTAAATGGATACCACCATGAATTCTCATGTCCTAGAACCCCACAATAGAATGGCCTAGTCGAGCCAAAAAATTGAACCCTACAAGAAGCCGCTAGGACCATGTTGAACGAATACAACCTACCAGATAGGTTTTGGGCAGAAGCCATTAGTACGACTTGTTATATCCAAAATAGAATTCTTATGGTAAAGAGGCACCTTAAGACCTCATACGAAATCTACCATGACAAAGTACCTAACATTAAATACTTTAGGGTATTTGGGTGTAAGGTACATATCTTAAACACTAAGGACTACCTAGGAAAATTCACATCCAAAACCTCTACCGGTATCTTCCTAGGATACTCAACTACAAGTAGAGCCTATAGGGTATATAACAATGACACCCTTAAAATTGAGGAAACCATTAATGTAGTATTCGATGAAGGACATGAACCTACAAAATCCGTAGTAAAGCCAACTAGTGAACCGATTCATATCAGACTCGACTCTGACCTTGAACACGAGTCTAGTATCAATCCTAATCCGAGCCAGTCTAGGATTCAATCGAGTCATCCTATCGACCAAGTGATAGGTGACCCTAACCCAAGTCATTCTAGGATTCAATCGAATCATCCTATCGACCAAGTGATAGGTGATCCTAGCCTAGGGGTTCGAACTAGATCATCATATAGAAATCTTAGTCAAATCTCCTTGATTTCGAAAATCGAACCCAAAACCATTGAACAAGCTCTTCTTGATCCCGATTGGATTATTGCAATGCAAGAAGAGCTAGCTCAATTTACTAGGAACGAAGTTTGGGAATTAGTACCACCACCTCAAGATAAATCAATTATTAGAACAAGGTGGGTTTTCCAAAACAAACTTGATGACAAAGGTGAAGTAGTTAGAAACAAAGCGAGATTGGTCGCGAAAGGGTTTAGTCAAGTAGAGGGGTTAGATTACGATGAAATCTATGTCCTCGTAGCTAGATTAGAATCCATCCGAATGTTGTTATCATATGATGCACATCGAGGATTTAAATTATTTCAAATGGATGTCAAGTCAGCATTCTTAAATGGACTAATTAAGGAAGAAGTGTACGTTAGTCAACTCCCAAGATTCGAAAGCCTAGATAAACCTAACCATGTGTTTAAACTCAAGAAAGTATTATATGGACTAAAACAAGCTCCTAGAGCTTGGTATGAGAGGCTTTGTGTGTACCTTAAGTTTAAAGGGTTTAGCCAAGGCTTAATCGACCCAACCCTTTTCGTAAAAATTGTAGGCAAAGAAATTTCTATAACTCAAATCTACGTAGATGACATAATCTTTGGAACCACTAACTTAATCCTCTAAACAAGTTCATTTCACTCAAAGAAAGTGAATTTAAAATGAACTTAGTAGAAGAATTAAATTTCTTTCTAGGATTACAAATTAAACAAACTAGGGAAGGAATCTATTTACATCAACAAAAATATGCTAAGGAATTAATTAATCGATTTGGAATGAAAAATGCTAAAATCATTAATACACCCATGGCAATAAATGTTAATATAGGAGAAGATGTAGACGGAAAACTTATTGACCTAAAATACTATAGGAGCATAATAGGGAGTCTTCTTTACTTAACTGCGAGTCGACCTGACATACTATTCGCAGTGAGTATGTGCGCAAGGTTCCAAACCTATGCTAAGGAGTCTCACCTAACATTAGTTAAGCGTATCCTTAAGTATCTAAAGGGCACGGTAAGCGTAGGTATTTGGTACCCTAGATCTACCGAGTTCGAACTAATCGACTACTCCGACTCAGACTATACCGGCAGTAAACTCAATAGAAAGAGCACGAGTGATTGTTGTCAACTTTTCATCTCGAGTCTAGTGAGTTGGTGCAGTAGGAAGTAACACTGTGTTGCTTTATCTACCACCGAAGCCAAATACGTCGCGATGGGTGAGTGTGTAGCTCCACTTCTTTGGATGAAGCACACTCTCTAAGACTTTAACTTAAACTTCAACAATATTAAAACTCACATAGATAATATTAGTTCAATCAACTTAACCAAAAATCCCATATGCCACTCTAGGACCAAACATATAGAGGTCAAATACCACTTTATTCGAGAATATGTAGCTAACGGAACCATTCAACTCAAATATGTGGAATCCAAGTCAAACCTAGCCGATCTTTTTACCAAGCAGCTACCCGAAGCCGAATTTAGTCTACTTGGACGAAAATTGGGCATGTGCATAATAGAGTAGGATTTACAAATCATAACTTCTTATAACTCTATTATTTACTTTTCTCGTTAATGGAATTAGCTTAGGGCTTACCCTAGAAATCATGCACCTATAGATTTAAGAAGCCAATACATCTCACAACACATAGGACTAATGTGTTTGTGTACTTAGCCACGTAGATGGGTGTGAGATGTTAGGACCTTACTCCTGGTTCCAGATGTAGATTCAGTGCATCAACATGAACTACAGAGTATAATTACATAAATTAACCAACTCTAATTAGGACTTGTTGATTATTTCATATCAATCGAGTCAAATAAAGTTGAATATTTAAATAGATGAGCTTATGTTTAAATTACTATTTTCAAAATTTATTTGGAACATGCTTTGACTTAAAACTAAATTCAAAAACTATGTTTTTCAAAATCCCCCGCTCTTTTCGATTTATGGCAAAAGGGGGAGAAAAGACCAAAGTTAAGGGATCATTTTTTTTTTTGGTATCTTAACTTAAACCTATTTTAAATACTAAGGAGAATATTAAGTAATTTTGATTACTTAATTCTTTTTAAGTAGCACGTATCAAGGGGGAGGGTCAAGATCCTTTCTCAAGTACTCATCCTCGGTCAAGGGGGAGGATTCCTCAAGGGGGAGCACTTGAAAAAGGTTTTTCATACTCCTACTTAACTTGCTAATCTAAGTATACTCATTTCTTCATATTTATGTTTTATGCTTGTCATTCACTTAATGCACTTCAATTATATACTTAACTTTGTGTCTGGGTTTGCTATAGATCAAAAAGAGAGAGATTGTTGGTGCAGTAGACACCTAAGTCGAACCTGAGTTTTGATTATAACAAACGATACAAAGTTAAGCTCATTTTGTTATCTCACGAGCTAAATCAAGTGTGCAGAAAGTGCTAAAGCTAGAGTTGAAGGTCAGAGACACCCGGAGGGAACCTTGGTGGTCGGGCGACACCGGGAGGACTTTGGAGGAAGCCGAAGAATTCAGGTGAAGACCGGAAGCAAAGCTTCAAAGGTAAAGGTTGAGGTAAGCTCATATGAGTGAGTGTAAGTAAGGTCGTGTCCTCCGTACGGAGACATCCTTAGGCGTCGATCTGACCAAGACTTCCCATGGAAGGTCTAAGTCGAGATCGGATGGTAAATGACCATCGAGCTTACATATACTAACTGATTTTTGAGCTAACTCTTCATTGCAGCTGGAAACCCTGACATCAGTTGACTGATGGCTTATATCAGTCGACTAATACCTCCAGCAGTCGACTGATAGGGTTGATCAATCGACTGCTGGTCAAGGATCAGCCTCGAGGAGAGTCAAAGCTTATCTCCATTTCTCAAGGGCTAGGTAGCATCACCTCATGAAACCTCATCTCAACGATTAGGGTTTCACAAGGCTATAAAAGAATGTGTTCTCCACCCTATTTCGATCATCAAAAGCTCTCCAAAAAGCCTCCGCAATGTCTCGACTCTCCGACAACTCTACCATGACGAAACTCTACTTCTCCGATGATTAAGCTCAAGCTCAAGCTCTAATCCCTTCATCGTCGGCATAAGTTTTATTCAAGTCTATTGTATTTCTTTCAGTTATTTGGAGCTTTCTATCGTAACAAGGAGAGGGGGAGTGTCCCTCTACCTTAAATCTCTTGTCGAGCTTTTGTATTGCGTTGTCTCCTACCTCCAACGAGGAGGAGATTGTTTTAGTGTATTGACCTCCTTACGTGGTCTCGGACCATTAGGGCATTGGATTAGCAGCCAAAGGCTATGAACCAAGTAAAAATAAAGTGTGTCATTTACTTTTTCACTGCGTACATTTTCCTTAATCAAATGATCTCGTAAAGTTTTCTTTTGCGCTATTCACCCCCCCCCCTCTAGCGCTCAAATCGATGCAATAGAAGATTGGTTCATCATCATGGAAGGTTTTGAACCCCCTAGGGATAAGAAGGGAGATGACCTAAAATTGAAGAAGTGGACCCAAGAGCAACGCCTAAGGTTCAAGACCGAATTTAAAGTAACAAAACTTTTAGAAAATTTGATAGCTAATGATATTTTGTCTAGACTAGGTGAATATCAAGATGCCAAGAAACTTTGGAGCAAATTGGCAAAGTTCCATGAAGGACTATCACCGACTTCATGTGAAGAACATTCACAAGAAGCCAAAGAATGTTCATCGGCTCAAGAAGAGGAGGCCGAAGAAACAAGCTCTTCCTCACAAGAAAGTGTGGATTCAAAAGATGATAGAGAATCAACATCCGGATCAAGATCGATGGAAGAAGAGGTAAAAGTCTCCACCTCTAGGATTGAAGGGGAGGATATTAGATCACCAGAGCAAGGGCAAGAGCAAGAAGAGTCATCTATCTCCAGGAGAGATGAAGAACTCACTCCGGCCACCATCATTAACCTAGGTAACTCAAACACTTCAATTAAAAATAAAAACCATATTATGTGTTTTGAGTGTAGGGAATATGGGCACTATAAGAGCAAGTGCCCTAAGAAGGTCAAGAAGACTCCGCCAGCACCAAAAGTCAACAAAAATTCAAAGGATGTCGGAGTTTCCACTAGCAAGAGCAAGGAGCACGTGGTGTGTTTCAAGTTCCAACAAAGAGGGCACTATAGAAGTCAATGCCCTAAGAGAAGGAAGCCTAACAATGGTCAAGAAGGAGCATCACAAGTAGGGGGAGCTTCTAAAGTAAACCCTAAGGTAAATTTCAATAATGCTCATTCTTTAAGTTATAGACAAAAGCATGCTAGAAATAATTTTAGCAATCTTGCTATTATTCATAAAGAACATGCTAGAAATAGGCTTTATTGCTTATGTGTAAAGTCTTTCCATTTTAGAAATAAAGAGAAATTTGGGACTAATGTCGCTAAAACAATATTACCTAAGGCAAGCATTATGAAAATAGAAGACCATCTAGGCTTAACCCTAAGAATTCTAGACATATGCCTAGGAAGAATTTTCCCAAAGGGTTAACGAAAATTCTAAATTGGAAAGATTAGAGTTAGAAAACTAAGCCTTGAGGTCAAGGCTTGAAAAACTTGAAAAGACCCTCGCAAGGATGCAAAATTCAATTAAGGGGTCAAATGGTCAAAATCTAGGTCATAGGAAGCAAGAACCATCCAAGGACAAGAAAGGTTTGGGTCTCAAACCTAAGCCCAAGGAGACCTATCATAATGTTCCATTCGATTATGAAACTAGTACTAGGTCTAGGAAAGCCAAGGTTAAAAGGGAAGTCATCCCTAAGGTTAACCAAGGCAAGTGTCTAGTGGCCAAGGTTTCCATGAAACCTAGGAAGACCACTAAGAAGGTTACTAGGAAGGCAATCCCTAAGGTTAACCATGACGAGACCTAAATGACCAAGGCTACCAAGCCTAGAAGGGTCATTAGGAGGGTATCTAGGGAAGTTATCCCTAAGTAATACCTAATAAACCCAAGGAGCTCAAATAGGTTTTGGGTTCCTAGGAGCATGATCGATTCACGCTAAATGAGTTAAGTTGTGTCAACTTTAAATGGATGGATAGTTAACCTAACCATGGTAAGGATGACACTTTAGGTCATTTTCAAGGTTATGGGTACCTTGGAAATGTTATTTGAATTTATATTCTAAAGGATTTTAGGATGTGCCAATATTATTTGAGAAGTTTGAAAAATCAATCAAATTGGTACAACTTAGGTTTAGAAGTTATAGTGTGTCATTTTTGGATTTTGGCACACTTGGGAGAAAATTGGTAATATGATAAAATAGATTTAACCTTAACAAATGGCAATTAATATTAAAATTTATGTATATATACCTTTATATCTTATTTGTCATGATTGATTTGTCATATGTCATGTCATGACATCATATTTATGTTTATCATTTATATGTCATGATCATGCTTAGTTTAAGTTTTTATGTCATGTATGCTTAGGTTATATCATATGTCATGATATCATTATCATTGGTCATGCTTATTTATGTTATCATTTATGTCATGATCATTCATGCATTTAAGGTAATTAAAATTGATTTAAGGACTATGACATGACTTGAAGTCCCATGTATAAGGGAATCAAGTAGGGCCTTAGTGATCCAATATAGATTTTCAAAAATATTTTAAAATCATTTTAGAAAATCTTGGTGAAGTCTGTCTTTTGATAGCAATCACTATTGAGAGAGTTGATACAAAGTAGGGCCAAAACATTGAACTTTTCAATGGTTTTGAACTTTGTGTCAATCTCATTATTTTATAGGTATTTTATTTTTCAAATATTTTTCACCCATAATATTTGACTTAAGTATTATACGTATGAAGTTTCAATATTTTTCTAACTACGTATAATTACTTATGTATTTCGAAAATCCAGTTTCTGAAATTGAATTTCTGCATTTGTAGAAATCGATCACGCTTATGAATGATCGATCGGCATCAACGATACGATCGATGGTGAGAGAGTCATCGTTAGAGCCTGAATTTGGATAAACAAAGTTTGTTTAGCCTGATTTCAGCTATATTAGGTTACCCTAACTGCTCCTAACCCTAGGATATGCTTTGGAAAACATTGGAAAGGGTAAAAATCCATTGGATATGGATTAGAGAGTTGTTTAGGGTGTGTATCAATTTTAAGGTGTGTTAAAGTTCAAGGTTGAACTTTTGACCTTAATTTTGATGGTTTAGTGTTCCTATAGGCTTAGGAACTCTCTAAGAACATTATTGATGCAATGGTCAAGGGGGAGCAAGCATTTAGGGCGAGGTATCCATCATGGGATGATGGATGTGTTCTTCCTCATGAGGGGGAGAATTTTGAGAATGTGAGATGTCCAATTTGGAAATTGGGAGAGTTTGTAGGATTGCCTCTCTTGAGTTATATGAGATTTATCACTAGGAAGAGTGAAAGCATCCTAGGTGTTTTTGGACCAAGGGAGAGATTGTAAGATCTCATTTGGATATGAGACATTGACATCCTTGGGAAGAACCTTTTTGATGTATGTCAAAAAGGGGGAGAATATTTGGATTACCAATTTGGGAAAATTGGTAAAGAGATTTGAATTAGGTGGTCTAACTCAAAGGTGTTTAATTTTTGTCAAACATCAAAAAGGGGGAGATTGTTAGTGCAATCGGCCTAGATCACGATTAACCAGACTTGTGTTTGACTCAAGCGATATTTTGATGTTCGACAAAATGTATGACAATGTGATTGTCATGGGAAAGTCTAAGTCTTGGGTACTTGGCAAATGAAAAGTCCAAGCATGGGTCTTGGCAAGGGAAAGTCCAAGCTTGAGTCTTGACAATTGGAAAGTCCAACATGGGTTGACAAGGAAAGTCCAAGGGGTTGATATTGGCAGCATAAAGTCCAAGCAAAAGTCTTGGCAATATAAGTCCAATTGTTTGCAGCGTAAAGTCCAAGCGGTAGTCTTGGCAGTGTAAGCCCAAATGTGCCTTGGCGGAATAGACCAGCTTAGCATGACAATAGCCGATAGAAGCACCTGAAGGCTAGCATATGGATGAACGAGTCATGGATGACTTGGAGGGATCCGATAGGCGTGAGACTGATGGAGGTGGCTAGAAGCCTTGGGTTTAGGCTAAGGGTGGTCTAGAAAGTATGAGGGCATCATACTTGGGGTTAAACCTTATGTTTGAGGTTTGTCAGTCGACTGGGATTATAGACCAGTCGACTGGTCAAGTGTTTTGATACTTGGCAACCGAGTCGACTTGTATCAATCGACTGAGACTATGACCAGTCGAATGATGGGAGTCGACTGGCGTTCGACTACTGCAAATGACCTTGGCAGTCCATTGCCAACATTGGGCAGTCGACTGCTATGGATGGCAGTCGACTGATGGTCGATGTCGCGGATACAGAAGGTTCCAGAGTCGATTGTTAAGGTTTGACAATTGAGTTGAGGCATGAACAATCGACTAATGGGTATGATTAGTCGACTGATGGTCTAGTCGTTGGAACTTATCCAACGTGGTTCGAGTCGTTGTGAGACAACGACTACAGGAGCAGTCGACTGATGGTCTCGATCAGTCGACTGCTAGGTAGAATCCAGCCCGAATGTTGTAACATCCCAAATTTTAGTTACTATATTTTTATTTAAAGGATATATATATATATATATATATATATATATATATATATATATATATATATATATATATATATATATATATATATATATATATATATATATATATATATATATATATATATATATATATATATATATAAGAATAAAAAAATGAATAAATAGTTCGTAGTCGAGGCTTGAACCATGAACCGTTGATTTGGAGGAATAGGCTTCCCACCACTAAGTCATAAGATTACCAATGAGTAGGATATAACAGAATATATCTATTGGTAGAAAAAAAAAAGAAGTTGATTAATCTAGATGATCATTTAAAGGGATAATTAGGTTAAGAAAAATCCTAATTTATATATATATTTCTTTTCTTTCCTCTCTCTAAAACCTCACGCCGACCTCTCTCTCTCTCTCTCTCTCTCTCTCTCTCGCTCGTTCTTCCTCCAGCCGCCGAATAGCCTTCTCCCCTCTCCTTCCCTAACCCTCCGACCTTATCTGCATGGCGTTGTGCCGATTGCGAGAGCAAGAGGTTCCTGCGTGGTGCGCCGCCGAGGACGAGGGAACGAGTCCGATAAAGGGCGGTGACGAAGAGGAGGATTGGAAAGAAGGAAGCCGCCGAAGCAAGGAAGAAGGTTGTCTTCTCTTTAGATAATTCAAGAGGGGATTTTCAAGAGGGACTTGGTAGAGGATCACACTAAAGCAAGGAAACATATAGGAGGTTTTCTCTTGCGAAGTCTAACGGTATAAATTGGTGAAAAAGCGTAGGATGTAAGTATCCCCTCACCTACAGTATAAGTGCTTACGATGTAATATTGTATGCTTGATTTTGAACGAAAGAATCTAGAACTATGTGTAGAAGGTTCGGCTAATAGGATTAGAGAAATTATTCTTGTTGAAATTCTTCCACGTTATGCATGTTAGATGATGATTTCTATTTATGTTAGCTTAATTTTCCTTATGTCACTACCTTATGCCATGTTAAATTGTACTCATGCCGATTTATGCTATGCTACATGCTTATGTTTTCACCCATGTTAGGCAGGACTCACGTATATGAAATGTCTAAGAAATGTTTCCCTAAGAGTGGGGACAAGAACACTCTTTAAGACAAAGAACATGTATGCTATTTTACTTTATGCATGGCTTGTACCGGACCCTAACAAGGTCCAGGGATGGGCTCCAAGGTTGCCCCTAGGTCGACGGGCATAGTACGGACCTAGTAACCTAGTAGGTTCGGGATTAACTACCTCGGATCTATTTAGGATGTGCGCGAATGATGTATGTGGTACAATGTCGGGCCCAATATGTTGAGATTATGTTTAAGTATATAAACTTTATGTTTTCAAAGAGCATCCTGCATATACCATTTTATGTTCATTGCATTATCATGTTTAGAGACAATGTACTGTTGCGACGAAAATGCTAAGTTTATGTTCTTTTCCTAAATTGATCATGTCTCTACTTTAAATAAATGTTGTGCTCATATGTTGTTTAAACGAACATGTCATTACTTTACGTTTAATTCATGATGCATGTTTTTGTGAGTAGGAAATGACCTTACTAAGACTATGTGCTTACAGTTTACTTTCCTTGTACTGCAGAAAAGGGCAAGGAATGGATAAATTAAAGGGAGCAACAGGAGGGGCGAAAATGTGTGTGGCAGTGGCATGGTGGACGAGATCATTTTTCATATACGGACTTATGCATGATTTTCAGTTTATGTGTAAACTGTTAGGAGACGTTAATGCTTTCTATGGTTGTTACTCATGTTTATTTTTATGAACCTTGAAATGGTTAATACATGTTTAGTTAAATAAATTGCTAAGACCTTTTGCCATGATTAAATTGTTAGGTTGATTGGGTTAATGTAATTAGGGTTAAAAGTTATAAAGTTTTTAAATGCTTCCGCTGTTATATGCATGAATGTATGATCGTGTAGCGCCGCCGCCCGTCTATAGGATCTGTGTTAGGAGGACGGGAAGGGCGGGCGTTACAGGTGGTATCAGAGCCCAGTTCTGTCTTTCCACTACACACACATCAAGCTTCCATCCTGCCGCTCCAAGTAAGACATTCTATGCCTACTCTATTTATTTCATGTATGATATATATACGCTAAGAAATGTTTTTAGTTGGGTATGCATGAATATAAGTAAGGATGATAAACTTATGTTGGCATTTTTTTATTTACTATAAAAAAAATTGTAACATGTTATGCCTCAAATTGCTGGATCACAGATTAGAAAGAACATCTTTAAAAAAAAGGGATTTATAGTGAGATCGCTACACCATTGGTTGTCCATCGAAAGTCTACTGGATAAGATACTGGAACACGCAATGCAAGAGAAACAAAATAGCTCGTTAATAAGAGCATACAAAAACAGGATCTTTGGTTAGAGGAAACAATGGAACGACTCTAAAGGTGGTCCAGCGAACAAACAAGCCAAGATTCTCCAATGTACTATAAGTGGGAAACCACATATCGGGGTGTGCTACAAGGGCACGAATAGATCTTTGCCATTGGATCGGAAGGACACAGAGTCAAGGATCAGCACTACCCAAGTTCGTGCACCTCCTCGAAGATGCCCAAGATAGTGTGCTCCTTCACAGCTACACCAGATGCAAGCTGCAATAGAAGGTACCCGGATAAGCCAAGGGAGATTGGAAGCCCCGTCAGTTGCGACGAATGCCAGGGTTTTCTCTCTCACTAAGGAAGATGTGGCGAACGATTCTACTGTTGTCACAGGTCAGATAATTATTTTCTGTCAGCATGCTACTGTATTATTTGATACTGGTGCAACACACTCGTTTGTCTCAATGCCTTTCACAAAGAAGATTGACATACCCCCACAAGTTTTGGATTGCGAGTTCTTAACGACCCTGCCCTCGGGAGAGGTGATGCCTTCTACTCATATGCTGCGAGCCACACCCATCAGAATTGCAGATAGAGAACTCTACTGTGATCTGATAGTGCTCGGCATGTAGGATTATGATGTCATATTGGGCATGGATTTCTTAAGCAAGTATGGTGCTTCCATCGAGTGCCGTAAGAGAAAAGTGGTCTTTCAGCCTGAGGCAGAACCTATGTTTGAATTCATTGGAGAGCCAAGGAACATAACCTATAAATTCTTATCAGCTCTAAAGGCACGCAAGATGTTAGACAGGGGATGCACTAGGTTTCTAGCACATGTGGTTGATACAAGTCAAGCCGAGGACCAGAAGCTAGAAGATGTCAGAGTGGTATGCCACTACCCATAGGTATTTCCTGATGAACTACCAGGGTTAGCCCTGATAGGGAAATTGAATTTGAGATCGAATTAATTCCTGGTACTCACCCGATCTCTAAAGCACCTTATCGGATGGCACCGACCGAATTGAAGGAACTTCAGGGACAGTTGCAGGAGTTACTCGACAAGGGTTTTATTCTCCCTAGTCACTCTCCATGGGGAGCTCCGGTACTATTCGTAAAGAAGAAGGATGGGACTATGCGCCTGTGTATAGACTACCGAGCGCTAAATAATGTGACGATCAAGAATAGGTATCCTTTACCACAGATTGACGATCTATTCGACCAGTTAAAAGGTGTCACCGTCTTTTCAAAGATTGACCTCAGATCTGGCTATCATCAAGTGAAATTGAAACCAGATGATATACCGAAGACAGCTTTCCGAACAAGATACGGACATTATGAGTTCATAGTCATGCCTTTCGGAGTGACGAATGCTCCTGCTATGTTCATGGACCTGATGAATCGGGTATTCTCGACGTTTTTTGACAAGTTCGTGATCGTCTTCATTGACGATATCCTCGTCTATTCGAGAAATCAAGAAGAGCATGCCGAACACCTGAAGATGGTATTACAGATTCTTCGAGAAAAGCAACTATATGCCAAGTTCTCCAAATGTGAATTCTGGCTCGATCAAGTATCTTTTCTGGGTCATATTATATCCAAAGACGGAGTTATGGTAGACCCAAGAAAGATTGAAGCTGTGAGTAACTGGAGCAGGCCAAAGAATGCTAGCAAAGTGAGGAGTTTTCTCGGATTAGCAGGCTATTACCGGAAATTCGTAGAAGACTTCGCCAGAATAGCAGCACCTATGGCACAGCTTCTCACGGAAGAACAAGAAGTATGTATGGACGGAGGAATGTGAGAAGAGTTTCTTGGAGCTGAAAAGGAGACTTACAAGTGCTCCAATCCTTACTCTCCCAGAGAACGACAAGAGCTTCGACATGTACAACGATGCCTCTGGATTGGGACTGAGTCAGACTTATGCAGAGGGGTAAAGTTATTGCCTATGCCTCTAGGCAACTCAAGGAACATGAAAAGAACTATCCCACTCACGATTTAGAGCTAGCAGCTGTGGTCTTCGCTCTCAAGGTATGGAGGCACTATCTGTATGGAGCACAGTGCAAGATTTATACAGATCACCGGAGTCTGCGGTATTTCTTCACTCAGAAGGACCTCAATATGAACAACGCAGATGGCTGGAGCTCGTGAAGGACTATGACTGTGAGATCTTTTACCATTCTGGAAAGGCAAACAAAGTGGCTGATGCACTCAACAGGAAGTCCAGTGCCACCCTGATGTCCTTATCGGTATTGTCTCGACCGCTGGAGAAGGAAATTATGCCCTATGGAATCGAGGTTATTTCCGGGCAGCTTTCGACCATGGCATAATACCAACACTATTCAATGACATATTAGCAAAACAAAGTGATGATCCAAGTCTCCAGAGGATCAAGCAGAAGATCCTAGAAGGAAAAGGCGAGGGTTTCGTATCGCCAATAGCGGAGTATTATACCTTAGGGATCGGTTATGTATCCCTAACGATCTGGAACTATGCAAAAAGATATTAGAGGAGGCTCACGGAACCCCCTATTCTATGCATCCGGGATCCACCAAAATGTATCAAGACCTGAAAGAGAAGTTCTGGTGGTCCGGTATAAAGAGGGACGTAGCTCAGCACGTCAGTACCTGCCTGACCTTCCAGCAAGTTAAAGAAGAACACCAGAGGCCTAGAGGAGTTCTGCAACCGATCCAAATTCCGAAGTAGAAATGGAAAGACATCTTTATGGATTTCATTTCAGGTCTTCCCAGGACTACGAACGGATATGACGCTATATGAGTTATCATTGACAGATTGACAAAGTTAGCTCATTTCCTAGCGATCAAGATGACATATTCGATTGAGCAACTGGCTCAATTATATGCTAAGGAAATCATCAGACTGTATGGTATTCCCAAGACCATCATTTCAAATAGGGATGGTCGCTTCACTTCACAGTTTTGGGGATGCGTTCATAAGGCACTTGGCACGAAGCTGCATTTCAGTACCACCTTTTCATCCTCAGACAGATGGGCAAACAGAAAGGGTGAACCAAGTACTGGAAGACATGTTACGAGCTTGTGCCTTGGATTTCAAAGGGAGTTGGTGCCGCTACTTATGTTTAGCAGAATTCGCTTACAATAATAGCTACCAAGCTACCATCGGAATGACACCTTATGAAGCATTATATAGGAGGAGATATAGGTCTCCGATCTGTTGGTACGAAGGTGGTGAGAAGAAAGAGATGGGACTTCAGATGGATTTCATCGACGACACCACCCGAGCGATACAGAATATCCGCCAAAGAATAGAGACTACTCAGAGCCGGCAGAAGAACTATGCAGATCAGCGACGTAGACCTTTGGAATTCAATGTCGGAGATTTGGTATTTCTCCGGGTAGCTCCTATGAAAGGAATAATGAGATTCGGGAAGAAAGGAAAGCTAAGTCCGCGATACGTAGGACCGTACAAGATCCTGAAAGGAGTTGGCAAGGTAGCTTATGAGCTAGGACTACCTCAGAAGATGTCTGCTATTCACAATGTGTTCCATGTTTCGATGCTTAAGAAGTGCATTTCCAGTACCGACCAAGTGGTCGAGCCACAGACAGTGCAAATTCAAGAGGACCTGAGCTATGAAAGTCGACCTATCCGGATACTAGACCGAGAAGTCTAAAGACTAAGGAATAAAGAAGTACCCTTAGTGAAGGTCCTATGGCAAAGTCAACGATACGAAGAAGCCACCTGGGAACATGAGGATGACATGAAGCAAAAGTACCCCGAGTTGTTCTAAGTTTCGAGGACGAAACTTTTATAAGGTATAAGGGATTGTAACATCCCAAATTTTAGTTACTATATTTTTATTTAAAGGAAATATATATATATATATATATATATATATATATATATATATATATATATATATATATATATATATATATATATATATATATATATATATATATATATATATATATATATATATATATATATATATATAAAAGAATAAAAAAAATGAATAAATAGTTCGTAGTCGAGGCTTGAACCATGAACCGTTGATTTGGGGGAATAGGCTTCCCACCACTAAGTCATAAGATTACCAATGAGTAGGATATAACAGAATATATCTATTGGTAGAAAAAAAGAAAGAAGTTGATTAATCTAGCTAATCATTTAAAGGGATAATTAGGTTAAGAAAATCCAATTTATATATATATTTTTCTTTCCTCTCTAAAAACCTCACGAACCTCTCTCTCTCTCTCTCGCTGCTTTTCCTCCGGCCAAATTAATAGCCTTCTCTCCCTCTCCTTCCTAACCTCCGACCTTATCTACGGCGCAGCCGATTGCGAGCAAGAGGTTCCTCGGTGTACGGGCCGAGGATGAGGGAACGAGTCCGATAAAGGGTGGTGACGAAGAGGAGGATTGGAAAGAAGGAAGCCTCCGAAGCAAGGAATAAGGTTGTCTTCTCTTTAGATAATTCAAGAGGGGATTTTCAAGAGGGGCTTGGTAGAGGATCACGCTAAAGCAAGCAAACACATAGGAGGTCTTCTCTTGCGAAGTCTAACGGTATAAATTGGTGAAAAAATGTAGGATATAAGTATCCCCTCACATGCAGTATAAGTGCTTACGATGTAATATTGTATGCTTGATTTTGAATGAAAGAATCTAGAACTATGTGTAGAAGGTTCGACTAATAGGATTAGAGAAATTATTCTTGTTGAAATTCTTCCATGTTATGCATGTTAGATGATGATTTCTATTTATGTTAGCTTAATTTTCCTTATGTCACTACCTTATGCCATGTTAAATTGTACTCATGCCGATTTATGCTATGCTACATGCTTATGTTTTCACCCATGTTAGGTAGGACTCACGTATATGAAATATCTAAGAAATGTTTCCCTAAGAGTGGGGACAAGAACACTCTTTAGGACAAAGAACATGTATGTTATTTTACTTTATGCATGACTTGTACCAGACCCTAACAAGGTCCACGGGATGGGCTCTAAGGTTGCCCCTAGGTCGACGGACATAGTACGGACCTAGTAACCTAGTAGGTTCGGGATTAGCTACCTCGGATCTATTTAGGATGCGCGCGAATGATGTATGTGGTACAATGTCGGGCCCAATATGTTGAGATTATGTTTAAGTATATAAACTATATATTTTCAAAGAGCATCCTGCATATACCATTTTATGTTCATCGCATTATCATGTTTAGAGACAATGTACTGTTGCGACAAAAATGCTAAGTTTATGTTCTTTTCCTAAATTGATCATGTCTCTAATTTAAATAAATGTTGTGCTCATATGTTGTTTAAACGAACATGTCATTACTTTACGTTTAATTCATGATGCATGTTTTTGTGAGTAGGAAATGACCTTACTAAGCCTATGTGCTTACAGTTTACTTTCCTTGTACTGCAGAAAAGGGCAAGGAATGGATAAATTAAAGGGAGCAACAGGAGGGACGAAGATGTGTGTGGTAGTGGCATGGTGGACGAGATCATTTTTCATATACGGACTTATACATGATTTTCAGTTTATGTGTAAACTGTTAGGAGACGTTAATGCTTTCTATGGTTGTTACTCATGTTTATTTTTATGAACATTGAAATGGTTAATACATGTTTAGTTAAATAAATTGCTAAGACCTTTTGCCATGATTAAATTGTTAGGTTGATTGGGTCAATGTAATTAGAGTTAAAAGTTATAAAGTTTTTAAATGCTTCCGCTGTTATATGCATGAATGTATGATCGCGTAGCGCCGTCGCCCGTCTATAGGATGTGTCTTAGGAGGACGGGAAGGGCGGGCATTACAAATGCAGGTTATAAAAGTAGCTCGTGGAGAAGGATTTGGCAATGGTTCTTTGAGGCGACTTGGAGGGGATTTTCTACTGCAATCCAGACCTTCAAGGCTCTTCTCAAGCAACCAAAAGCAAGCATTCAAGTTGATATTGTGTAAAATTTTCTTTAGTTGTATTTGTGTAGTTTACTTGTATTTGCTTGTATTTATTTCTTATTGTTGTAAGAACCTTTGTACAAGGTTTCTCTGCCTCTAACTTGTTGTTGAGAAGGAGCATTTGATTATTAGTGGTGTTTGACATCGCTAGAGCTCATTCGAGCTTAATCCGTGGAGTAGGAACCTTGTGGTTCCGAACCACGTTATATCTTGCATATTTGTGTATTGTGATTGGATATCTTGTTATTTGTATTTGTCATTATAATTTTGCTGTGCTAACAAGAGTGTAGACGATCAAACGCGATTGAATTTCATCGACGCAACAAACACGCTATTCACTCCTCCCCCCCCCCCCCCCAATGGTCATCAACGTTCCTACAACATGCATGTCGCATTTTAAGCACATGTTGGCACATTGACTTGGTATTGGTGGTGCAATCATGCTTCGGATTGGTCTTGTTATATTAAGGTATTATGATATTTAGTCAAAGGTATATGCTTAAGTGTTTAGGTCAATATGGTGTATTAAATAAATCAAGATTAATTGGATACTTAATAGTAGAGAAGTTCAAGTGGATTGAAGATGATTGAACACTGCAATCGAAGAAGTTCAACGAGTATTAATAATGGATAAAGTCCAATAAGTATTAGCAGCGGTTGAAGTTCATAACGTATTGACAATGGATAAAGTTCAACAAATGTTAACAATGGATGAAAATCAATAGGTGTTGGTAACAATTGTTAGCAAAGATTAAAAAAATACAACATGTGTTGCCAATGATGAAGTCGAATAGGTGTTAGCAAACAAAAAGTTTAACCAATGTTGGCAAAGGAAAATTTCAATTGATGTTAATAAGTGAAAATTTTAATGAGTCAATGTTAACTTGACGAATGAAAGTCTTAGCAAATAAAGATTGGTCAAATGTTTAGCAAATGAAAACCTTGTTAAGTCAAGGTAAATCGATACTAGGCAAATAATGGTCCTCGAGGCAAGACTTCTTGACAAAGAAAGCCCTAAATATATGGTCTCTTGGAAGGGAAGTTTAGATGTGATGAAAGTCTACAAGTGACTTGTAGGTTGTCTTTTGGATAGATTTGACTTAGATGAAAATTCAATCTTTAGAGTCAACCAAAGTTAATAATTCAATTGACTAAAGATTTGGATCTAGACTCTGAACAAGTCGCCTAAGTTGCTAACTCGGGTTGATTTGTTAGCAAAAATAGTTTTTCTATTCAAGAGTCAATTAATTAAATAGCCAACACAAATGAATGATTATAAATAAAAACAATGAAATCGAGTGAAAAGCAAGTCTAAAAGAAGAGCTTCAATCTTTTATTGTTTTCATTGTTATATTTTCATTATATTACTCATTGATTATCTTCTTATTCTTGATTGTAAGTGTTTGTTATGCCCACGTTGGGGCATGGGATAATGGCTATTGGTTTTATTGCATCTATTGCATGAATTTAAATGTTGTAAATAAAACTGTAAATACGGAACCTACAACGTTTCATTAGAATCTTTGCGCTTCCATATCTGTAGGGATGACGATCTCTCAATCATTTTCTTACCGTCTGGAAGACAATTACATACGAAAAGTCTTCTCTGATCCACGAACCAAGATCTGATCGCACCTTGGTGTTCTCAAGATCTCTCCATTCTGTTCGGCAGAGCTTCTGCAGCAATCCACAGATTACACGCAGATTCCGACAACCTAACAACAATCCTCACACTCTCTTCTTCTCTAGCACTTGCACTCACACCTCTTTCTAGTACATCACTTCCTCACATAACTTGGATACACACCCCTTTTTAAAGGGGTGTTCTGTTGCTGCAGCACTGCACAAAGTGCAGTGCGTGCACACATTGCCAATGACAACGTGTGCACATTGCAGTAGTTAAGAAACTGTCTACATCTCTCACTCGTCTAAGTTATGCAATATAGACCAATAAGAGATATTTAGTCACTTAAACTGAATAGAGCCGGAGTTCATAGTCACATAGACTAATAAGAAGTATTTAGTCACATAGACTAAAATAGAGCTGAAATTCATAGTCTCAAAAGACTAATAGAACAGAGATTAATAGTCACAAAGACCATTAAAATATCCAATTCATATATAGGAAAATAGTTCGTGCGACAGCAAGCATACTGAGCATTTATTGCTAAAAAGTTGTTATATCTTACATAGCTACTCTAGAGCGATCAATGCTAAGAAAAGTTATTACACCTAACTTTGTCGCTCCCCAAATGGTACATAATCATTCTCTGAATGACACATAGTCATTCTTCCAGGCAGGGGAGAATCCAGGATTTTATATTTGGGGGGGTCACATACTAAAATATAATCACATTAATTAAAGAAAAAAGAAAAAATAAATAGTAATCACTTGTGGTACACAACCATTTTCAGGTGGCACATAACCGTTCTCCAGGTGGTACAAAATAATTATCCTGATGGTACACAACCGTTTCCCTGGATACATCCATATCTTGCTATTTACCCAGATTAAATAATCTTATTTATATCAATATGAACATCTCTAATCCCTCATAATGGCCATCATGCCAAGAGCATGTTCCATATTCTCAATATTCACAATCATTTCTATATACAACCAGTAAATAATTCTCAAAAGATGTAAATCTATTCATTTTAATCAATCGCTTTCCTAGTCATATTTCATAGACCGAATCATCCATAGTCAATAGGTTTACATGCTAAACTAGCAGACCTTGATTAAAACTTCAAGTAGACAGCTAAATAGTCACAAAGTGAAAATGCAAGGATTATCATATAATCCCAAAGGGCTCACATAGTAGAGAAGCAAGGATTCATTCTCCTACTACTCTTATTGTCGTCTTAACACATACAGTATGAATCACATGTTACGATGTTATTCTCTTTACTAATAAAGAGTATATATTTTCATCAAATTAACATCGTACAAATTTCGATCTAGACATTTCAAATGTCCAATCCTGAATTCAACACATGAATTCAAATCTGGCTACAAACACGTATAGCAATGGTGGTAGCATTTACTTCGATCACTATTCTCAAATGATCTTATCTCGATACAAATATTAAGAAGACCCCACCTTATGGATATGTATCTCTATACATATAACTTCTAAAGTTATCCCATAAGCAATGGTCTTACCCCTATTCATACTTAACAAATAGATATGATTGTCTATGTGAGAGGACCAATCACTACCTGCCAACATGCTCACCAAGATCTTATCATAATGTAACATTACATACACTGAATAAATTATGACATGCATTTGAAACAATCAAATTACAATATCCAATTATCATTTACAATATTGTTACATTCTTAGAAGTTTCATAGACTTTACATACTCATTAAATGACTCTCTAGTCATTGGCTTAGTAAAAGGATCTACAAGCATAACTCATGTAGGGATATATACAAGAATCACCTTTTTCTTAGAAATAATATCCCTTACAAAGTTATACTTTATAGCTATATGCTTTCCCTTGTTGTGATATTTGGGATCCTTAGAAAAAGCTATAGCAGCTTGACTGTCACAGTAGACGGTCACTGGACTCTCACTGTCCTCAACAATCTTCAGATACTTCAAGAACCTCTTTAACCAAACTGCTTCTTGCACAGCTGCTTAACATACCACATATTCAGCTTCTATAGTTGACAAGGCCACACAAGCCTGTTTCTTGCTGTTCTAAGAGATGGTGCTACCATTCAATAAGAACGCATAGTCTGATGTGGATTTTCTATCATCCAAGTCCTCAACCCAATCTGTATCTGAATAGCCCTTCAGGATTATATCTGATCCTTGATAACAGAAACTATAACCTATTGTCGCTTTCAGATATCTAAATATCCTTTTCACTGCCTTCCAGTGTCTCGGTCCTGGATTTGACTAGAACCGACTGACTAAGCCAACAACATAGCTGATATCAGAATATGTACACAACATAGTGTACATCAAACTACCTATAACACTGACATATGATTTTTTATTCATCTTAGCTCTTGCTTCAGGAGTCTTGGGACTCATACTCTTACTCAGAATAGTACCTTTCACAATGGGTGTATGTTCACTGTTGCAATCAGACATGCTGAAATGTTGTAACATCTTATTTATATAATGTTGGTGCAGGGGCACTAGATAATCGAACCTGTGTTTTGATTATGGCAAAGACACAAAGTTAAGTTTATATCGTTATCTCACGAGCTAAATCAAGTGTGCAGAAAAGTGCTAAAGCTGGAGCTGAAGGCTAGCGACACCCGGAGGAAGCCGCGGTTGTCAGGCGACACTCGAGTGACTTCGGAGGGAGCCGAAGGAATCGAGTGGAAGGCCGGAAGCGAGAGCTACTATCGAGGTAAGCTCGTGTGAGTGAGAGATTGTAAGGTCATGTCCTCTTTACGGGGACGACCGTAGGCGGCGATCCGATTAAGACTTCCCGTGGAAGGTCTAGGTCGAGATCGGACGGTCAGAAACCGTCACATTTATCATTTTCCGAGCTAACCTCTCGCAGGAAGTGGAGCGGGCGATCATCGCTGGACATCAAGCGATCGATGATTCTCATCGGGCCGATCGATGGGAGGCATCTCGATCGATGGCGACGAATCAGCCTTTGCGCTAGGTTAAAACGGATAAGGTTTGACGCGGCCACTTCGCGATAAAATTTGGACAACTTCGTGATCTGTTCCGAAAAAAGAGGAGACATATTCAGAGGCCAAAATATATAAAAGGAGGGGAGGATTCCAACTCCAAGTATCATTAAGTTTATTCATCAAGTGCTCCTACAACGCCAATGCTCCAACATCGTCATAACGCCGACGCGACGACAAGTTCAAATCTCCTCCGTCGACAGCAGTAGCAAGTAATTATTTTTATTGTATTCTTTATTTTAATCATAACGAGGTGAGGTAGGCTTGTTGCCTCATCCTCGTACATTCGGTTTTTGTGATCGTTGTCTCCTACCTCCAACGAGGAGGAGACGTTATAGTGCTTTGCCCTCCGTACGCGGTCTAGGACCGATAGGGCCTTGGAGTAGCAACCGCTGGGTTGTGAACCAAGTAAAAATAAACGTGTTCCTTTATTTTTCGCTGCTCTTACTTGTTTAATTGTCTACTCGAACGAAACGCCGAAAAGATTTACGATCGCTATTCACCCCCCCTCTAGCGACGCTTCTCGATCCAACAATTGGTATCAGAGCGAGGGCGCTAAGATTTGGTGAAACCACCAATCTAGTACGTTTTAGTTTTCTTTTCGTATTTTTCGATTCGTATCTTTCTTAGGTTTTTATTCCTCCCGCACTACTAATCCAAGACGAAGTCTTGGTACGTTTCTTTTGGTTGTGTGCTTGCAAGTATTCTCCCTTGGAGTAGTCGACGGTAAAACGGCCATAACTTTTCGCACAAGTGGACTCATGTAACGATCTACCTACCAAATCGAAGCCCTCTGAGAGATCTACATTTCTTACAAGGGTTTACCCTTGTAACAAGCTGTTTCCAGCCCCAAAATCTAACGTTCAGTAGCCTTTCGGGGACACCGAAGGTCGTAAGTTTCTAGTTTTTGTTAGTTTCTTATTCTTCGTATTTATTTCTGTTTATTTTCTATTATTTCCCGCACTGCTAATCCAAGACCAAGTCTTGAAATTCTCTTTGGTTTTTATTCGTGGTTTTGCAAGAGACTTAATGGCTCACATTGAGGAGTATAGCACCACCCGACCTCCGTTCTTTAACGGAAATGATTTCCGTTATTGGAAAGGTCGGATGGAGTGTTTCTTGAAAACACAAGTCGAGACTTGGATAATAATCCAAACCGGCTTTGCTCTACCCACCAATGATCAAGGAGAGCCCTTGGATTTCAATAAGTGGACAAATACAACCAAGAGGCAAATCGAAGCCGATGCAAGAGCAACTCAAATATTGCAATGCGGGTTGTCCAAGGAGGAACTCAACCGCATCGGACCATTCATTAGCGCCAAGGACCTATGGAATAAATTAATCGAGCTACACGAAGGAACGTCCGATGCTAAGGTATGTAAACGTGACCTTCTTTTCAATAAGTTGTATAACCTTAAGATGCAGGAACATGAGACGGCGACACAACTACACGCCTGCGTCCAGGACATTGTCAACGGCCGCACACCATCGGACACAAGGTCGAAAACTGTGACCTACTAAGGTACATTCTTAATTCATTTCCTAGGACTACCTTGTGGGCATCCATGGTCGATGCCTACAAGGTCTCTAAGGACCTTTCGAAGCTTAGGTTAGATGAATTATTTTCCGAGTTTGAACTTCACGAGCAAACTAACGTGGTCTGGGTCGAGAGAGGTATTGCTCTACTTGCAGGACAAAGAAGCAAGCCACCTACTAGCCAAGAAGATGGACTCGAACCTGAAGACGAATCAGAGTACGAATCCGAAAAGGTGAAAGCAATAGTGAACGTAGTGCGGAAGATCGTTCGGAGGGAAAGGAAGCTACTAAAGAATCAAAAGAGGGCACAATTCAAATCAAATCAAAAGAAGGCGTTTCATGCAACATGGGACAACGAAGAAGACGGCGGCATAGCATGCATGGCAAGACCCGAAGAGTCCGAGTCAGAGTCCGAATCCGAATCCAATTACAACACCGACTCCGAACTCGAGGACTACTTCGAGAAGCAACTCAAAGCCAGACCAAAAGAGAAAATTAAGGTTAGCCGCTCACTAATTCATACGCTTTACAATACAATTAAAATGCTTAATAGGAAATTAACTAAGTCCGAGTCTAGGGTTGAGTCGTTACTTGGGGAGGTTGAAACCCTCAAGCAAGAGGCTACTCTAACCTCTTCAACTAGTCAAGTTCAAGAGGGAAACTCAACCCAAATTGAAAAACTTAAGGAGGAGAATTCTCTCTTGAAAGACCGAGTTCAAGAGGTTGAGGCTAGGTTGGAAAGGTTCACATTGGGATCTAAGAACCTTAATCGACTACTTGGAACCCAAAGAGCCGTGTACAACAAAGCCGGACTCGGATTTAAGTCAAAGACTACGAATAGGTCTTATATGTCTATCGTAAATCGTAGTCATCAAAGAGTCCAAGCATGGGTCCCAAAGGTTTTATTGAACTCACATATAAGGACTAATAAGGTTTGGATTCCCCAGGATCAAGTTCATTATTTGAATAGACCATATTGGTTCAATGGTCCGAGAGCTAACACTAAAATAGTATAACTTAGCAAAACCATTGCATATTTTACTTTAATTTTTAGAATGGCTAGATAGGGTAAATGGTTAGTCAACTCTTGACAACATAGTATCAGGACGCGGCGAGATTATAGTACGTTAGGGAAACAAAGTCTCGTGTATTCGAGCTAGATAAGGCATATCTAGCTTGGTGCACTTGACCGAGTGGAACTAGCTGAAGCTACCTCGCTGTATCCTAAACTAGTTAGACCAGGAAGTAACCCTAAGTGATATTTTCTTGAATTTAGCTTTGTCTAAGGAAGTGGTCGTTGTTCCGATCAAAGAAGGCCCCTGTGCCTCGCCACGACCTGGAAGCCAGTTTCTCGAAAAGTTACTTAACGATCTAAAGGTTAAATCCGAATCTAACCCAAGGTTGACTATCTTTAATCAATTTAAAATCATCTCACAAAACATATAAGGTGAACAAATTCTGAGACACATAGAATGGGTGAGATGTTAAGGATAATTGAAATATACTTAAAACAATCTCTTCAAAATACTACTTATTTTCTCAACTACTGTACTTAACAACTCTTAGGCTAAAGTTTAGCGCCCCCTACATCTCTTATACTTCATATGTTTGACTAAGGGGGAGAGCAAACTAACCCTACAGGTTATATTATAAACCTTTAGATTATTGATGCAGAGGGACACACCTCGAACCAATCTATCTAACTACTGTTAGATGCATGGTTGGACTCATATTTGATTTATCTAGATGCATGCATATACGATATTGTTTTCAAAACCCTATTTTATACAAAAACCCCAAATTTTTTTTATTTATGGCAAAAGGGGGAGAAGAGCAAAAGTTAAGGGAGAGTAACATAAAATTTAATTTTGAAAATTAAATTATCTCTTTCAAAACTCACCTAGGGTTAAGGGGGAGTTTTGGTTGAGGGGGAGTTTTTGGAAATGATATTCATCTTCACATTCATCTTCTACTATACCTTTTTTATGCTTTAATTTTCCTTAACTTTGTGTTGGTTTGTCATAGATCAAAAAGGGGGAGATTGTTGGTGCAGGGGCACTAGATAATCGAACCTGTGTTTTGATTATGGCAAAGACACAAAGTTAAGTTTACATCGTTATCTCACGAGCTAAATCAAGTGTGCAGAAAAGTGCTAAAGCTGGAACTGAAGGCTAGCGACACCCGGAGGAAGCCGCGGTGGTCGGGCGACACTCGAGTGACTTCGGAGGGAGCCGAAGGAATCGAGTGGAAGGTTGAAAGCGAGAGCTACTATCGAGGTAAGCTCGTGTGAGTGAGAGATTGTAAGGTCATGTCCTCTTTACGGGGACGACCGTAGGCGGCGATCCGATTAAAACTTCCCGTGGAAGGTCTAGGTCGAGATCGGACAGTCAGAAACCGTCGCATTTATCATTTTCCGAGCTAACCTCTTACTGCAGGGAAGTGGCTAGTGGCGATCATTCTGGACATCAAGCGATCGATGATGCTCATCGATCGTGATGGGAGGCATCGGATCGGTGATGGCGACGAATCAACCTTTGCGCTAGGTCAAAACGGATAAGGTTTAACGCGGCCACTTCGCGATAAAATTTGGACAACTTCGTGATCTGTTCTGAAAAAAGAGGAGACATATTCAGAGGCCAAAATCTATAAAAGGAGGGGAGGATTCCAACTCCAAGTATCATCAAGTTTATTCATCAAGTGCTCCTACAATGCCAACGCTCCAATGCCGACGCGACGACAAGTTCAAATCTCCTTCGTCGGCAGCAGTAGCAAGTAATTATTTTTATTGTATTCTTTATTTTAATCGTAACGAGGTGAGGTAGGCTTGTTGTCTCGTCCTCGTACATTCGGTTTTTGTGATCGTTGTGTCCTGCCTCCAACGAGGAGGAGACATTATAGTGTTTTGCCCTCCGTACGCGGTCTAGGACCGATAGGGCCTTGGAGTAGCAACCGCTGGGTTGTGAACCAAGTAAAAATAAACGTGTTCCTTTATTTTCCACTGCTCTTACTCGTTTAATTGTCTACTCGAACGAAACGTCGAAAAGATTTACGATCGCTATTCACCCCCCCCTCTAGCGACGCTTCTCGATCCAACATATAAGACTCTTGAGACAAATCCAAAAGTCTCTTAAATCAATCCCTGATGATCTTTAACTCCTAAGATGTATTCAACTTCTCTCATATCTATTGTGTCAAACTGTGATGAAAGCCATTTTTTGACTTCTATCATAAAACCAATGTCATTTTCTGCTATGAGCATATCATCAACATATAATGATAAAATGACATACTTTCTTTTTTCTTTTTTCAGGAAAACACAATGATCCTCATTGATCATTTTGAAACCATAAGATAAAACGACTTCGTTAAATCTTATGTTCCACTATCTTGATGCTTGCTTTAGCCCATATATAGATTTCTTCAATCTACATACTTTTTCTTCTTAGCCTTCAACAATGAAATCTTCTGGCTGAACCATATAAATTTTCTCGTCAAGTTCACTGTTAAGGAAAGTGGTTTTTACATCCATCTAATGTAACTCCAAATGCGCCACAAAAGCTAGAATGACTCAGATTGACACAAACTTAACCATAGGAGAAAATGTCTCTTCAAAGTCTATACCCTCCAATTGGGTAAATCATTTTGCAACTAAATAAGATTTGTATCAGTTAATCGATCCATCTGATTTTCTCTTTTATTTTGAGAATCTATTTATTCCCAGTAGCCCTTTGGCCAAGAGGAAGATCGATTAACTCCCAAACATGATTCTGAATCATTGACTTCATCTCTTCAACCATTGCATTTTTTCACTTTTCTCTAACTCTAGATTCCAGAGCTTCCTCAACTGATTAAGGTTCATCATCGTCAACTGGAAGTGTCATCATTGCCTCATTCTCAATATCAAACCTCTTCTTAGGTTTAATCTTACCAACACTTCTTCGTAAGTTGAGCTCCTGAGAAGTCACCCTATGACCAGGCAAATTACTCCCACTGGGTTGACTAGATCCAGATATCCCACTTGATACCTGTCTTGTTGATAATGACTCATCCTCCTCAAGTAGAGGAACTGTCTTATCAACCTCACCTCTAGCTGGGAATTCAGTTTTGAGAAAAATAACATCTCTCGAATCAAATTCAGAGATGATTCCATCTTGTTACTCACCTATGAAAACATAACCTTTGGAGGTCTCAGAATATCTTATAAAGATACATTTCTTACCTCTATGTCCTAGTTTTCCATATTTGTGAGAACTATGATAAACATAGACAGCTGACTCCCAGGGTCTCAGATTGCTCAAATCTGCTTTTTTGCATATCCAACGTTCATATGGGATAGATAGAAATGACTTTAAAGGCACATTATTAAGTATATAGGCCGCAGTTAATAATGCATCTCCCTAATAGGAGATCGACAAATTAATCTGTGCCATCATAGACCTAATTATTTCTAGAAGAGTCTTATTTCTTCTTTCAGCAACCCCATTTTGGTGTGGAGTTCTAGGGATTGTCAACTATATAATAATCCCCTTATCATTACATATTGTCTTGAACAAATCAAAAAAATATTCCCCTCCACGGTCAGTGTGTAAAGTCTTAACTTTACGTTCTGTTTGATTCTCAACTTCGTTCATATAATGAATGAAACAATCTAATCCTTCAAATTTATGAAAAATCAAATATACATGATCGAAATGAGAAAAATCATCAATAAATGTAATGAAATAGGAACCTCCATGTATAGCCTTCACATTCATTGGACCACAAATATCCGAATGAATTAATTGCAATGGCGACTCAGCCCTAATAGCCTTGCCGAATGATTTCCTAGTTGTTTTTCTAACAAGACAATGCTCATATATAAACAAATTAATCTTAGCATGAGAGCCCAAGAAGCCCTCTTTAGCTAACCGATTCATGCGATCTTGTCCTATATGTCATAATCTAGCATGTCAAACCTCATTAGTTATATCTGCATCACTAGTAAGAGCAATGTTTGAAAAATAACTATTAATCGCACAATTAACATTTGGTTCCACATCAAGAACCATAAAACCATTCGTTAAAAAACTATATCCGATTGACATAGAGTCAATCTTAAATTCTATACACCGACTGTAAAAATTAATACAATACTCTAAATCAAGAAGACAAGTGACAGAAACAAGATTCCATCGAATTTCAAGAGCACACAAGATATCATGTAGAAACAAAGTAGTACCACCACAAAGGTTGAGTTTGCAAGTGTCGGCTCCTTTGACTTCAATTCTTGCATTGTTTTCTACATATATCCATTTGTTGCTAGTTGGTACCCTACGGTACTCAACATATATAACCCGCTCTCGAGCTACATGGTTGCATGATTGCTCCCGAATCTATAATTTATAAAGGATAAGAATCATCTAACAACACAGAACTAGCAACAAAATGCTCAGAAGATAAACTTAAAGTTACCTTTTTTGGATCAGTACATTCCCAAGCGTAGTGGCCCTTTTTGCCATAGTTAAAGCAAGACACCTTACTTTTAGGTTTCTTCCTTGTCTTCTTGCCCTTCCCCAGCAGCAGCAGCTTCCTTCTTCTTTCCGTTTCCCTTCTTGAATCATTTTTTTTCTTAGATTCAGATGATCCAATAGAATCGGCAACCAAATAGGCTTGGCCAGAAATCCTTACAGATTCTACTCTCTCCGCTTCTAGTTCAACATGGCGTGAGCCATCAGTGAAAGACTTAATATTCTCACTGAGTTAAGGTATGCTTCATGGTTTCTCAAGAATCTGGAAGATAATGAATAACTGCCTGAACCTGTTGTTCATCTGTCAGCTCATGACTAGTAGTTTTAAGCTCCCGAATCATGTTCGACATCTCCCTGAGATGTTGAATCATCAAAACATTCGGACGCTTCTTATAGCTATTGAACTTGATCATCAGCTGTCGAAGCTTGCTCAGACCTATTCCACTATATGTATCCCTAAGATCTACCCAGATTGCATGATCCGAAGGATACGACTCATACTCAAAAACTAGATCATCAACTATTGAACTTATCAATATACCCTTAGCAGTGGAATCCTTTTTTTTCCATGCCTTATAGGCATCAAGGTCACGTCTGTGTTGTGTCGTGGGACTCTCAACAGGTTCTTCCATAACCTGATGTACATCCTCTAGAATTTCTTATTTCTCAAGAATATACTGAATCTTGAGGTGCCAGATTTTTGTAGTTTTCACTATTAAGTTTTTCACCCTTATTCAATTCAGCTATAATGTTCTTCATTGTCGTAATCTATCATAAATAAATAAATTATTTAGTGATTCAGTACATATTTTTATGTATATAATTTCTAAATTGACTCAATGTAAATTTGATTTGGTTTACAAAATCAAGTGATAACTACGTTCCCACTCATCATTTGTATATGTCAATCTAACTCACATTGACCTATTTTATTACATACATCCTATCTAATTAACTTAGTCATTATATAATCATGATATTTAACAATAAATGAACTGATCATTTATAATTATACTCATAATGAACTAATCAAGGAGTATATAAACAAATATCATGCATCATGTAGAGTAAATAGCATAAAAATGAACAAATCATTTGAATGAATATATCATTAACATAAACATGTTATACATTGTTAACAAATAACAAAACTCTACTAAGAATGTTACACATAACATTCTTCCTACTCATAACCTAAACAACTTCTAATAAACTAGATAAGCAATGGACAAACCCTAGCACAGCAGTAATCCAAAAATGTCCTACCTGTCTAGGCTGAACAAGGACATCTTCTGCTGGGACGCTGTCAGGATTATGCCAAGACACTGTCTCCTCTAAAGAGCCCACCCTTAAAGAGCCCACAGAAAAATGCTCTTCAGGATCTTCTTCAGAGTCTTCATCTGAATTAACTTCACAATCTTTGTAGTGAAGCAACTCAGTGCACAACTGAATATATGAGATGCGCCCCTCGTAGTGCCCCCATATATAATGTGCAGCCTCACTCAGGTTCTCAGCAATGAATGAACCAAAGCCCAAATTCTGTAGTTGTCCAAAATTGGAAACTCTTGCATCTCAAGTTTCCAGAATAGCTATTAAGTCTCTCGACGTGACACCCGACTCCATGAGCTGAGTCATACTCTATCCCTGGATAGCCTCCCTCAGTTGATTATGCAACACATCGCGATGAGTCATAGTGGTAATCGTCCGTGCCATTTGAAAAAAAAATTGAAATTAATTAAGTCAATACAAAATCGACAAACCAGTATAAATGTCGGCTTAATTCAATTTATACATACATAGAACAAACACAATAAAATCAAGAAAAACTAAATCTTCTTGATTTTCAGGAGCTTCAGTCAATTGATCCTTTAATCGGTCAATTGACAATTTTACCAGTCGACTAGTACCATGAAGACTAAACTTGGCTGTGAATTCATGAGAACCCAAACACCATCCGATTTACTTCGAGCACCCCAGACACCCGAGCACCTATGTATGGTATTCTGTCTTCTCATTGTCCCTAGCCACCAACCCTAATTGACTAAGCCTATTATTAAGTTGTTTATGTCGAGTCTAAATTGTTCCAAACAACTACTTGACAATCAAGTTATGAATTAAGTTGACCATAGTCAACTATGGCAGGTCAACCAATGTCGACCACCATATTGTGTGGCAGAGCACCTTATGTGATAGTCGACCACCATTAGGTCCAGGCGAGCACCAAGTGTACAAGCCGATCACTGTTAAGTCCGACCAAGTACTAAGTGTGCAGCCCTATGCTCTTCACTAACGAGTCGAATGCCGAGAACTTTTGCTCGGTGGCCAAGTACTCCCGAGCACACAACTCGATAGATTAATCGCTTGACTTACGGTGCCGAGCACCGCTTGCTCGGGCGCTTTGTGCCTGCTGCAGTGTCGAGCACATAGTGCTCTACACCGCACGCCTAAGCACCACGCGCTAGGGCATTGTGCTTTGTCACAGTGTCATGAAGCCAATGCTTAACCACCACGTGCCTAAGCACAACGTTCTTAGGCGTTGTGCGCCTGATGCGGTGTCAAGCACCCAGTGCTCGTGCATCGCATGCCCAATTTATTCTCGTCGAGTGACCCAAGCGGTGGTTGTTTCCCACTCGAAAATTATCGCTCGACCATTGGAAAATCATCGAGCGCTTCGCGCTCCTTGTCCCGAGCATAGAAAATGCTCGTGTAACCTCATTTATCAGTCGGATTCAACTCGATAATTTTCATCGTTCATCATTTTTGCGATAAACTATTAAATTTATAGTCTAAATTAACACGAACAAATGCAAACCAACATTTTCTCTAATACCAATGTTGGTTTTATTGCATCTATTGCATGAATTTAAATGTTGTAAATAAAACTGTAAATACGAAACTTACAGTGTTTCGTCAGAATCTTTGCGCTTCCGTATCTATAGGGATGATGATCTCTCAATCATTTGCTTACCGTCTGGAAGACAATTACATATGAAAAGTCTCCTCTAATCCATGAACTAAGATTCGACCGTGCCTTGGTGTTCTCAAGATCTCTCTGTTCTGTTCGGCAGAGCTTCTGCAGTGATTCACAGATCACACACAAATTCCGATTGCCTGATGGCGATCCTCACACTCTCTTCTTCTCTAACACTTGCACTCACACCTCTTTCTAGCACATCACTTCCTCACACAACTTGGACACACACCCCTTTTTAAAGGGATGCTCTACTGCTGTAGCACTGCACAAAGTGCAGTGCGTGCACACATTGCCAATGGCAATGTGTGCACGTTGCAGCAGTTAAAAAACTGACTACAATGGCTGATTCCATTATCTCAGTTTTATATATATATATATATATATATATATATATATATATATATATATATATATGACATCAACTTCTTGTGAGAGGCAGGTGAGTGTGAGTTGAGAAGGCTTCAGAACCTTTTTAGGAGGAGTATAGTGTTAGTGAAAGCCCTAGAGTCAATCATGTGATGATTGTTGTATGGACTTTATTGTATCATATTCCTATTTATAAAGGCATGGTTATTATATTTACTTGTATTGGTGCCAAATAACTAAATATAATAATGTCCTTGAGTAGTAGGTTCTTATCTATATCAATCGATTGGTTGAATCGATAATGAGATGATATAGAGAACACTACTCTTAATTATTCCTAGTCAAGTATTAACATTCAGGGATAATGTTAATGCGTAGAGACTAGCATGTAGGTCAACACGATGACTTGATCTCACAAGTCATGGATATGAGATATCAAGTTGACACATGGGTATGCATTGGAGAATGTATACTGAATGACCCGCCATGAGAAAGTATCATGGATCGTTATATGAGTGTCATATACTTTCTCATGTGGCTATTAGTATGACGATTAGTCCTTAGACCTGAGGTCACCATGGTTCCCTACATAAGGAGTTGCATACTTTGGCTTCGTCAAACGTCACCCGTAAATGGGTGGACTATAAAGGCGATTACTGGGTATGTAACAAATTATACGGAGGGATGTGAGTGATGTAGATGGGATCTATTCCTCCTATATGACGGGAGTGACATCGATATTCTTGATAGAGTGAGACCATGAAGTGCATGGTCATGCCCAAATGAGTCAATATGAGATATTGAGCTCATTTGATTAGAGTGAGTCTACTTAGAGTTCAAGATATAGATTGTACCGAGGATGACACGGTCTATGCCTCAATTGGTCAATCTAGATGTCAAGGATAGAGGGACATTGTCACATATTGTGAGAGTCACAATTAGTAGTCACAAAGGTGATGTTGGAGCTCAACTTCTTGTAACTTGGGTAGCAATGATGTGTTGCTAGATACCGCTCATTGCTTATGTTCCTAAATCGGTTTAGGGATATTGCCAACGTTACAAGAACCTATAGGGTCACACACAAAGGGCAATTAGATGGAGATTAGGTTCATATGATGAACCATGAGGATTAGGTTCATGGGATGAACCAAATTGGATTAAAAGTAATCCTAATTAGACTAATTGAGTTGGACTCAATTTGATTCAAGTGTTGAATGAATCTAATTTAGATTTGATTCATCAAATAAATTTAAATTAATGAATAGAGATTCATTAAATTAAATTGACTTGAATCAAATGGTTGGATTTGATCAACCATGGGAGATAAGAGGTCAAGTTTGACTTGACTTGAGAGGGAAGATGAAAGGTCAAGTTTGACTTGACCAAATGTCATGTCATGATGATGACTTGGCATGGCCGGCATCCACATCATCATTGACACATCATGGGGTGCCACCTCATGAGGGAGACCAAGAGCCATTGGCTCTTGGAGTTACATGCATGCATGTAACCCCCTCTCCATGAAGTGGTCGGCCACTTGATTTGCATTAGATGTAAAATTCATTTGTGTGAGTTACACAACTTCATCTTCCTCCTTGGATCATCCTCTCAAGCTCCCTCCTTCTTCTTCCTCATCTTGCCGTGAGCATCTAAGGAGTGCTAGCACACTCAAGATTGCTTTTCTCCACCTATTGCTTGTGTGGATACCAATAGAGGAGTGTGCACTTGACGCTCTTGAGTTCCGGCGAAGCTTTTGGACGAGCGGGATTTGTAAAGGGCGTCGCATCGAGGGTAATGATCTCACCTTCTAGATCTAAGGTAGATCTAGGGCTTTTAGTAAACACATACATGTTTTAGTTTTAATACATCTTCGCACGGATCCGTGGCCGGACATGTTTTAGGTTTCCGCAATGCAAAAAACGGTTTTTGCGGCTCGAAAAGTTTAACATATAGTCTGCTTGGTGAGAAGCGAAGAATGTTAAATTTCTCTTCTTGGTTAAAAGAAGAGGATTCTTGTCACATCATCAGGATTTAGGATTGAGTCATTGTGTGATGTAGTGAAACTTAGATTTGTAACTTTCATCCCGACTATGAGTTTGCAGTTCAAGAAAGGAAAGCTCCGGAGTTCTGTACGAGAAACTATGAGGTATACATTTATTATTCCGCAAAGTTTATCTTTTTAATATATACCAACATTGGTATCAGAGTTAGGTTGGTTTGAAACACTTCGTTGATCAAGTGATCAATGAATTCACGAGTGAGAAACTAGCGATCGAGCGCCCAGAGTTTCTCAAGGTACTTTGGACCGAGAAAGCAATGATCGGATGTGCGTGGTGCTCGGTCATGTGCATAGTCCTCAAGGGCGAACGTTGTTCTCAACCACGTGGACAGTCCTTGAGCGCCCGCCATGTACGCGGTGCTCGGACGTGCGTGGTGCTCGTGTGTGTTTAGGTTCTCAAGCACAAACAGTGCTTGACACATCTGGGAAGATGTGCTTGGGCACGTGCGATGTTCTCAACTACACGCGCGATGCTCGGTCATGCATGCTATTCACGGTTGCACACATAGTGCTCGAGCACGCGTGGTGTTCTTGACCTCATGTGCAGTCCTCAAGCGCTCGTAGTGCTCGAGTGGCCAAAAAAACACAATCTCGGGCTAGCGATGCTCGGGCATGCACAGTACGTGTGCGACAATGCTTGGGCTCAGAGGTGTTCAGTGCATGGTGCTCAAGCGCAACGGGATCGGACAAGTAGAGGTCTTCAGTGCAAGTCGAAGTACTCGGCATGAGTGAGGGTACTTGGCATGTAGTGCTCCGCATGCAAAGGAGTCTGACATGCGAAAAAGTTGCTTGGCTCAAAAGCGTGCTCGACGCGTAGAAGTGCTCTGCACACGCACACTATGCTCGACCCGTAGAGGTGCTCAGGATGGTTTCAAGGTTCTCAGAAGCGTAGCGTGAGCCATGGTGCTCATCTTCTCTTATGATCAAGAAGAACCACTGTGCACAAAAATCTCAACACGAGCAGATGCGCTCATGCATGCACTACAACAAAAATGACAAAAGACAACACCTCTAAGACAACGATTTTAGGGGAAACCGTTGTCTTTTTGTTAAAAGACAACGGTTTTTGACAAAACCGTTGTCTTTGAGCGTTCATATAACACAAAAGACAACGGTTTGACAGTATCCGTTGTCGTTGAGCATTTTTTTTTTAAATCAACAACACATTTTACAACGGTTTTCCAGAACCGTTGTCTTTTATTTAGAATTTTAATAGAAGTTGTGTGTATGTTTTAAATTAATTTGCCTATAAACAATGCGTGTGTTTTGAGTCGAGGAAACTTCTATTTGAAAGAGAGCTCCGACCTAACTGACCTTTCCTTTCTTGTTGCTCCATTTCTATCTCCCAATCCCTAGCGACCTTCTTCCAGTCCCGTTGCTCTTCGCCATGGCGTTCTCCTCGTCGCTGGTGGCGGCGATCGACGCCTGCACGGGCCTCGCACCCGCCTCCTTCTTCACCATCCTCGCCCTCGTGGCCTGCGTCTACCACCTCCTTTCCGCCTTCTTCGTCTACCCAGACGATGAAGTTGCCATCAAGAGGTCGCTGGCGCCGCCGATTCCCTCGACGGAGGAGGCGCTCGTTCCGCCGCCTGAGCCTTTTCGACTGGGGGGCATTACGCTGGAGAAGCTAAGGGCGTACGACGGATCCGACCCCAAGAAGGCCCTGTTGATGGCGATCAAGGGCGTGGTCTACGACGTCTCGATCGGGAGGTACACTTTCTTATGCCAATCTTCTTTTTTTCGCACTTCCATCTGCTTCTCATTCTTCCCTTTTTTTATTTCGTTGTCAACGGTTGATTTATTCCCCCCCTTTTTATCTTGACACAGAGAAAGTTAGAAAGCGTATCACAATATACCTATATCGAAATTTTCAAAATGAGATGTTATTCTAATCGTTTTGCCCATTATAATCTCATAACTATGGCAAATTGTTCTTCTTCACATAACTTTTGGGGGTATAGCCTTATAGGCTTAGACTAAAATGAGGATCAGATAGATTTATTTATTTTTGCAAGCTTTGAGTTTTTTTGGTTCTTCAGTCATTTACTCTTGTGAATAAGAAAGTTAGTTATGCTAGGCATATGCTTTAAACTTTCACTATCTATGTAAACAATTCAAAATAAGGCTTGAGCTAGGCTTGTCTGCCATGCCCTATAGCTCTTTTAATTTCATTTTCATAGCGTGCCTAATAATTATTGTCAGATCAAGAAAAGTCAACATTGGTTGATTTTTATGGGGATTTTAACCAAATAAGTTGGGAAGTGCACCTGCTCTGTACATAAGCCATATAATACAATGTCCATTTATAGGATATCTACTAGTGGCTGGTAGGTAGTTCAATATCAGTATGGATCAGCTGTGTTGAAGATGGTATTATTTTCTTAACTGGAGAGGGCAATTGTAATTTATTGGTGAACTCGTTGTAGACTGTTGCTACATAATACTTAGTTATTATCTTGTTTAAATCTAAGTTATTATCATAAATGATCAATGTGACATTATCTGCATATCACGAGCTTAACAAAACATTTTTTTGCTTTTATTGTTTATAGAAAGGGAATATTCATCTTACTGATATTTTGACAATGTTGCACAAAATTCTACATTCAATATTAGTTTCTACACTTTTCATGTTGCACAGGTGTCCTTGTAGAGGATAAGTCATTCACATACTTGTATCAAGAAGGCAATTTAGTAACACTTATGGAGTGAGTCATTTTTGTTGTACATTTGTTTCAAGAATTTTTTTGTTAAAAATGATGAGCTCAGATTTAATCTGTGGACTTTTGTATTAGGCCAAACACATTTGAGCAAGTGGAAGTGCAGAAAGAATTGTTTGCAAAGTCACGCCTATCTTAAATGTAATACTTGCATGGAAAAGCATCAAAACAAACCAAATTTACATTGTCATATCTTGCTAGTGCGGTCTCTTTCTTTTATATATATATATATATATATATATATATATATATATATATATATATATACACCTAATTTCAAATTGAGCCTTCTGAAGAAAAAATTTCTTGCATATTTTCTAATGTTATGGGATTGCTATATCTTATGGGATTGCTTTATTTTATTTGTCACTCGATTATTTCTGTTTTGGTAGATGATACTGCTTTATCTATTATCTGTTATCTGTAAATGATACTCTTTATCCCATAAATTTGATGATGGTTTACCACACCGACATCAAATCTGGTTTGAGTAAATAATCTTGCTTTATATATGTCAGATAATTTTGCAACACAATAATGAAATGCCAGTTTGATCCTTTGTGATTGTCGCTGCACCTCCAAATTTATCAACCCTTACAGGAGATTGTAAGAATTTCAACTTTGTGTTGCTTACTTGTTATTTGTTTTTCTTAATATTTGCACATATTTTAGCAAGCTCAGCTACGTGTGGACTGCAACATGATTATATTTCTGTTGAAAATAAACTTGCTTATTTGTATATGAGTTCTGTTCATGAACTTTATTTGTTATTTAGTGATATTTATATAATCAAGTTATTTGTGAATTATTTAGTGACATTTTGATAATCTTCAGATAACTCCGATCTATTCTAGAATTGGCTGAGGTGGGTATCAAATTAGTTCGAGTTAGATATACAAATTCCTTATTTTTTGTTAAGCATAACCTAATCGACCTCCTCCCGACATTTTGTTTTGCCTTGATCCGCTTCTTGGTGGCTAAATTGACATTATGCTCGATCTACTTGCTCCAATCTATTCTAGAGTGTTTTGCCAATCGACATTGTGTTCTCGAGCAAATTGACATTGTGCTCAATTATGTGCGATCTGATTCACGGAGCAAAATGACGAGGTGCTCAATTTCTGCGATCTTGGTAGTACCCTTCTAATTTGCAATTTTCTCACTATCGCTCTTAATTGTTGGGCTCTTAACATGTGTCAAACAAATGTAACCACATCAATGACGTAAAGTTGTGCGGAATGTTTTGGACTATAGGGTTGTCACATGCATCCTTAATATACTCCTTTGAAAAATGCAATCCAAGCAGGGCATAAATTTTCCAATGATGATGAAGTAGATTGCAGATAGTTGTGAGGAATGTCTCAAAAAGATTTTTGCTCCTATCATCCTATGGATATAAAGTTAGCAATTTCAAGTCAAAAATTTATTCAGATCTTAAAGCATGCATAACGATAAGGCAATGCATGTACTATCATGATATGGAATTCATCATCCATTAGTATGATTTATGGCATTCTCGAACTTTTTTCAATGTTGCATATTGAGTGTTTTCCTTTTTTCTAAGAACAATATTCCTATTTCTTATTGTGAGTAAAAGAATCAAAAGTCAGACCCAAAATCTTCTTTCATTCTAAATGTTACAACAATACTACAGCAAAGTTGCAAAAGGTCACTAGTAAAAAAAAAACAACCTTACTGACAAGCAAAACAAAATATACTAGCAAGAAGCATATCTGATTGATCTATACGTGATTTGAACCAATTTAGAAGCCCATGCTTTCTTTCTTCACAGTAATGCGACTTTAGCTTCTTCTTCTGTTCAGTCTTGATTGTAGCTTGACATGACCATCTTCTAGCTTTTCATGTTAAACATTTGTACTAATCAAATTGGCAATGAAACAGAAAAGATAATTAAAAACAAAAAAGTTTGAATATATAGCAAAGCACATACATTTCAAGATAAAGATATCATCTTCTCCGAGATCTTTATGCGAATGCGATCACAATCCCTCTCTTTAACTGATCTAGCTCTTGCTTTAAGGAACGTATCTCATTTTGATCTTTCTGTGTGTTTCTTCTGCATTGCTTGATGATGGAGTAACAGTACAGATGAGGTTTTTTTCCATCACAGGTTCCCCTTCAACCGAATGGAGCTCAATGCGGGTATTTTGTTTTACGATATATGAGAGAGATAATTGAAGGCGCCGCATCCTTTGACAAGTCTTCCCTACGATCAATAGTAATATTAGATATTTTTTCAAATTTTCTTATTGATACCATAGCGTTTAATTACATTTTTATTTTTTCACATGCAATTCGCAAATTCTGTGATAGCTGCAAAGGAAGATGTGACGTTCAGAGTGGGTTGATTGCATACAAGATCACATATCTGATGATTAGGAGAGATTTAAGTGTACATACATCTTTTGGTTACATTCTATAAGTGTTTTGCTATGCAAATACTTTTGGTGCATATGATGTGTAGTTGTTTTGCCACAGTACTTTTTCATATATATCGGTAAAAGTGATCATTTAAAATGTAATGTGACCTTGTATTTTACATTGCTACAAGTGGAGTGTATATATGTGTTTTCTATATTTCTTATTGATGTTGTATGATTTATATTAAAAATGCAACATCTACAACGGTTTATTATGTGTATATATGTGTTGAGAAATGACAACGCTGAAAAAACCGTTGTCTATAAGCAAAAAAAATCGTGGTAAATCAACCCGTTGTGAATAGTGGTTTGGTCAAAGACAACGGTTAAAAACCGTTGTCTTATCTTTGAAAAGACAACGGTTTTTCACCGTTGTCTTTGACCAAACCATTATTCACAACGGGTCGATTTACCACGTTTTTTTTTCTAATAGACAACGGTTTTTCACCGTTGTCTTTCCTTAAATCTACAACGGTTTTTCACCGTTGTCTTTGACCGACCCCCTTTTCACAACGGGTCGATTAACAACAGATTTTTTGGCTAATAGACAACGGTTTTTCACTGTTGTCTATTCGATTTTTTGGTGTAGTGATGGGAGCTCAGGACGTAGAGGTTCTCGAGTTCTCAAGAAGAAAGGGCATGTCGAATGAGAAATCGACAGGTTGAGTGGGAGTCCGCCAGTTCGGATTCGACATGTCTAGCTGAGAAAGTCAAGAATAACTTCCTCGAGTGGAATCACACTCGAACTCGACCTGAGCCAAGGCTCGCGAGAAAGAAAAAAAGGTCTAACTCCGAGACGTGTCATGGAACGCTGCTTGTATTGTGCAGTGTGTAGATTCTCATGGTAGCGTGTAGGTTAGCCATGAGAAAATAATGTGATAGTGTGTAGATTGTATAATGTGACTACTTGTGTACCGCATCTTAATTCAAATGGTAAGATGCAATATCAAATTATGGTGTATGGTGTCCGTTGACTGATACTCAGTCTTAAAATTTGTATTCGAGTCATTTGGGTCTTGATGTTTGTAGGGTACATAAAGTTGAGATATTAAGCATCAAATGTCACTAATATTTTTTTATTCTTTGCTATGAAAGATATGGTTGTGACAAAGACTATCATATTAGATCTTATGAAGTGAGACAAGTTGAACGGTGAGAATTATAAGATTTGACACTGGAAGGTTTTAGTTTGTTTTCGAGGAACAAGAACTCGGGACGATTCTTAAGCATGAGATGGTGTACCCTGAGGAAGGTACCACAGAACAAGTGAGACAAGATCAGAAGGTATATCGTGCTTGGAAGAAGAATGATGGCCAAGCTAAGGTAATTCTTCTTAGCAGCATGCACAATGAGCTGCTCCCAATTTATGAATAATATTCTACTGTGATATCGGTCTGGCATGCTCTTAAAAATCATTATGGCGATTCTTCAGCTCCTAAGTTGAGGATGTTGACCTATAAATTTATTACTTATAAGAAGAGATCTGATCATACGATGAATCAACATTTTATGCATATATCAAGTATGATTACCCCTTTAAAGAATATGGGGGAGATGATGTCGAATGAGCTTCAAGTTCTAGGAGTGATCAAGTCCTTGTCTGACTCTTGGGATGTAGTTAAGACCTATCTTCACATGGAGAGTATTCATACTTTCATGGATGCGAGTAAGCATTGCGAGCTCTAGGAGGAGCGCCAGGAGGTGACCAAATTTGCTTCAGGTCATTCTTACTTTGCGGAGTCGAATAAGGGCTCCCGAGGTACCAAGCGCAAGTGGCGCAAGTATGAGAAGAAGAACAAATGTCATGGCAAGGAGAAGCCAAAGATAGTAGAGTAAGGATCGAAAAGCAAGAAGAAGGATCTCGTAAAAAGCAATGTCCAATGTTACGTATGTGGTAAGCTTGAGCATTTCGCACGCGAGTGTCGCAAGCAAAAGGTATTTCTTTTTTCTTTACATGGTTTGAGTTATATATTATCTAGTATGATGTTCGCTAACTCTTATCCTTTATAGATTGTAGACTCGAGAGCCACGGACCATGTAGCTCGTAATAGGAGTGCATATATGGAATTTTATCGTATAAGCCCACATGCAGGAGCTTGGGACGCAGAGGTTCTTGGGTTCTCAAGAAGAAAGGGCATGTCGAATGAGAAATAGTCAGGCTGAGTGGGAGTCCACCAGTTTAGATTCGACACATCTAGCTAAGGAAGTCAAGAATAGCTTCCTCGATTGGAATCACACTCGAACTCGGCCTGAGCTAAGGCTCGCGAGGAAGACAAAAAGGTCTAACTCCGAGACGTGTCATGAAATGTTGCTTGTATTGGGTAGTGTGTGGATGCTCATGGTAGCGCGTAGGTTAGCCATGAGGGAATAATGTGACAGTGTGCAGATTGTCTAATGTGGCTGCTTGTGTACCACATCTTAATTCAAATGGTAAGATGCAATTCTAGATTGTGGTGTATGGTGTCCGTTGACTCATACTCTCGTCTTGAAATTTGTATTCGAATCATTTGGGTCTTGATGTTTGTAGGGTACATAAAGTTGATATATTAAGCATCAAATGTCACTAATATTTCTTTATTCTATGCTATGAGAGATATGATTGTGACAAAGACTATCATATTAAATCTTGTGAAGGGAGACAAGTTAAACGGTGACAATTATCAGATTTGACACTGGAAGATTTAGTTAGTTTTTGAGGAACAAGAACTTGGGGAGGTTCTTAAGCACGAGATGGTGGACCCCGAGGAGGGTACCACAGAACAAGCAAGATGAGATCAGAAGATATATCATGCTTGGAAGAAGAAGGATGGTCAATCTAAGGTAATTCTTCTTAGCAGTATGCACGATGAGCTGATCACAATTTATGAATAATATTCTACTGCGATGTCAGTCTGGCATGCTCTTAAAGAGCATTATGGCACCTCTTCAGCTTCTAAGTTGAGGATGTTGACCTATAAATTTATTACTTATAAGAAAAGACCCGATCGTACGATGAAGCAACATTTAATGCATATATCGAGTATGATTACCCATTTGAAGAATTTAGGGGATACGATGTCGAATGAGCTTCAAGTTCTAGGAGTAATAAAGTCCTTACCTGACTCTTGAGATGTAGTTAAGACTTATCTCACACACACGGAGAGTATTCGTACTTTCATGGATGTGAGTAGGCATTGTGAACTCGAGGAGGAGCGCCAGGGGGTGACCAAATCTGCTTCAGGTCATGCTTACTTTACGTCGTTGAGTAAGGGCTCTAGGGTACCAAGCGCAAGTGGCACAAGTATGAGAAGAAGACCAAATGTCATGGTAAGAAGAATCCAAAGACAGTAGAGTAAGAACCGAAAATCAAGAAGAAGGATATCGTAAAAAGCAATGTCTGATGCTACGTATGTGGTAAGCTTGAGCATTTTGCATGCGAGTGTCGCGAGCGAAAGGTACATCCTTCTTCTTTACATGGTTTGAGTTATATGTTATCTAGTGTGATGTTCGCTAACTCTTATCCTTTGTAGATTGTAGACTCAAGATTCACATACCATGTAGCTCGAAATAGGAGTGCATATGTGGAATTTCATCGTATAAGCCCACATGTGAGAAGGTTATATGTGGGAAATGAAACATATGTGGAGGTGAGAGGGATTGATACTTGTAAGCTATTGCTGCAAAGTAATCAATTTATGTATCTCCACGACGTATTATATGCTCTGAAAATTAGGCAAAATCTCATCTCTGTCCGATGTCTAAATCAGTTAGGATATTGTGTTTTAATTGGAAACTCTAAAGTTTCCATCCCGCATGATAGTTCTTTTATATGTTTTGGTATAGTCAATAAGGGACTTTATGTATTGAACTTGATTTTGTTTCATGAATCTTATCCTACATCTCCTATTGTATTTGCATCTGATAATGTAGTGGATGATGTGAATATTTGACATAGCAGACTTGGCCACATAGGGCAAGAGAGGATGGGATGGTTAGCAGCATGTGGCATGTTAGGCTAGCTAACTAAGGTCGAGTTGCCCTAGTGTGAGTTTTACCTAGCAGGAAAATCTACAAGAAAACCATTTGAGAAAGAAGTGAGAGTTTGGATACCATTGCAGTTGGTTCACTTCGACATTTGCGGACCTATGAATGTGAGAGCCCAAAATGGAGCCATGTATTTTATTACATTTATAGACAATTACACATATTTCGATTATGTCTGCCTAATCTTGCACAAGTTTGAAGCATTAGAATGTCTCATAAGGTTTATTAGCGAGGTAGAAAATCAACTAGACTTGAGGGTGAAAACTCTCGGAACCAATCGAGGGCACAAGTATCTGTCTGAGCAGTTTAAGAATTCTGTTTTGAGGAATAAATTATAAGACAACTGACTATTCATGTTACTCTTCAACGGAATAGAATCGTCAAGAGAAGGAATAGTAATATTGGAGATGATAAGGTTTATGATGGCGCAGGCCAATTTACTAATCTCCCATTGGGGGGATACGTTATTGACTGCAGCTTATGTCCTTAATCGTGTTCCAACGAAGCCCGTAGTCAATACCCCATATGAACTTTGGGCAAGGAGGCAACCTGTCCTTAGTCATTTCAAGCCATGGGATTATGCTACATATATTAATGATTCCTCGCACAAGTACGACAAGTTAAGCCCGCGAGGAAAGAAGTGTATCTTTATTAGATACTCTGACCACTCCAAGGGATATGTGTTCCTAGGAGAACATACGGATGAGACTATAACTGAGATTGAGTCCCGTGATATCATATTTCTTGAAAATGATTTTTCTAAGAGAGGAGAAATTAATCAAGACTATACCTTCTATGAAATGGATGAGCCTAGTGGCTCAGTCGAGCACAATGATGGGATTTAAGACCTGGTTACGAATTTTGATCCTAGTAGGAGTGGTTCATCTGAAGGTGTGAAGGCTCTCTCCTCATAGGAGTGGTTGGAGAAATGTACCTCATCATCGTTTCCCATCATTGTTTCCCGATTGAGAATGAGATTCTCATTATAACTTTAGAAGACAAGGAAGATCCGAGGAATCTGAGAGACGTCCTCGAGGGTTCCGCAAAAGACCAATGGTTTAAAGCCATGAAGGAAGAAATGGAATCAATAAAAGTTAACAAGGTTTAGGACCTAGTCAACTTACCTAAGGGTAGAAAGGCCATTGAAAATAAGTGGATTCTCAAAATCAAGAGAAAGGTTAATAGATCGATTGAGAGATATAAGGCTCGTATGGTAGCCAAGAGTTACACTCAGGCAAAGGGCATTGACTACTTGGAGAATTTTTCCCCTATAGTCAAGTTTACATCGATCCGTTTACTTTTAGTGATTGTCGCAATTTTGGATCTAGAGTTACATCAGATGAATGTAAAGATCGTCTTCCTTAATGGAAGCTTGGATGAGGAGATCTACATGGAACAACCTTCTGGGTTCATTCTAGTAGGTTAAGAAGAAAAGGTCCATCAATTTCGGAAGTCGATATATGGCCTAAAGCAATCATCCAGGAAATGGTATCTAAGATTTCATGAGGAGGTGATATCTTATGGTTTTACAATGATTGAGGAGGATCATTGTGTCCATCTGATGAGGTCCAATAACTCTTTCTTGATTCTGTCATTATATGTGGAGGACATAATGTTGGCTAGGAACAATATTAAGTTTTTAATAATGATTAAAACATGGTTGTCATCTACCTTCAACATGAAAAACATGGGTGAAGATGAGTTCATCCTCGAAGTACAAATCCAGAGGGATCACTCAAGAAGAATACTAGCTCTTTCACAAGAGGCCTATATTAAGAAGATTCTCAAGCATTTTAGATGAGTAATTATAATTCCATAGATACTTCGATCACTAAAGGTGAATGCCTGAACTTTAAAATGTGTCCTAAATTGCAGGAAGAAATAAGGGAAATGAGTAAAGTACTTTATTCCAGTGCAGTTGGGAATCTGATGTACGCAATGATGTGTACACAATCGGACAAAAGTTATGTAGTCGATCTGGTATGTAGATATCAAGAAAATCTTAGAAGGGGTCACTGGAGAGCAATGAAAAGAATTTTTTAATATCTCAAGGGAACTACAAACTTCTCTCTGTGTTATGAAGGAGGCATTTTGCGTCCTATGGGATATTTAGATACCGATTAGGGAGGGGATCTAGTTAAGCGCAAATCAACATCATGTTTTACTTTCTTACTCAATGGTGGGGTCGTCTCTTAGAGCAGCAAGAAGCAAACATGTGTTGCTCTATCTACGATGAAGGCTTAGTTCGTGGCATGCTTAGTAGCAGTTTAAGAGAGTGTTTGGCTCTAAAGACTATTAAATGACTTAGGAATTATAGCGGATAGTGGGAGATCAGTAATGATTTATTGTGATAATCAGACCACTATCGCTTACACATAAGACCCTAAGTTTCATAGTAGAATCAAACACATAAATACTAGATACCATTATGTAAGAGACATCATTGAAAAGAATGAAGTGATTGTTAAGTATATTTCAACACACAGCATGGTGATTGACTCCTTTACCAAATCTATCACTAGATACTCCTTTGTGAGATATAAAGAGTCATTAGGTTAGGGAATTTTATGAAATTTCTTAACTTGTACTTTATTTGATGCTTAATGAAATATATAACTGCTTGTGCATTAAATAATCACACTTATATTGCACTTGTCCACTCTTAGAGGTGGTCACTCATGTGAGAAAGTCGACCTTATATATATATATATATATATATATATATATATATATATATATATCAGGCAGGTAGGTAAGGTCGACTTTCTCACACGAGTGACCACCTCCAAGAGTGGAGATAAGACGATTTCTATATGTAACTCCAATTGTGTAGTCAATGCCCTTTGCCTAAGTGTTACTCTTGGCTACCATACGAGCCTTATATCTCTCAATCGATCCATTAATCTTTCTCTTGATTTTGAGAAACCATTTGTTCCCAATGACCTTTCTACCCTCAGGTAAGTCGACTAGGTCTCAAACCTTGTTAACTTTTATTGATTCCATTTCTTCCTTCATTATTTTAAACCATTGGTCTTTTGCGGAACCCTCAAGGGCCTCTCTCAGATTCCTCGGATCTTCCTAGTCTTCTGGAGTTACAATGAGAATATGATTCTCAATCGGGAAACAACAATGGGAAACGATGATGAGATACATTTCGTCGACCACTCCTACGAGGAGAGAGCATCCAGACCTTCAAATAGACCACTCTCACTAGGACCAAGATTCGTAACCTAGTCTTAAATCCCACTGTTGTGCTCGACTGAGCCACTAGGCTCATCCATCTCATAGAAGGTATAGTCTCGATCGATTTCTCCTCTCTTAAAAAAATCATTTTTGAGAAATATGACATCGCGGGACTCAATCTTAATTATAGTCTCGTCCATATGTTCTCCTAGGAACACATATCCCTTGGAGTGCTCAGAGTATCTAATAAAGATACAATTCTTTCCTCACGGCCTAACTTGTCATATTTGTGCAAGGTTTCGAGAGTAACCCTACTAATATTTAAGTCGCCTTGATATTTGTTCAGGATGAGGTCATGCGCAACATGATCGACATGGACATAGTCACATCCATGATACTTGTAAGTAGTCAGGTTTGAGATCTCAGATATCACCTATGATTTGTGATATTATCTTTGAGATACTTTCTCTGAGAACTCTAGGTAGAGTCTTATGTGTAGACAGAGTCTCATACCTATACAATGTTAGAGAAATCTGACATATGTCCTTTCGAGAGATGAGGAACAACATTGTGACACGTGTTTCATATTACGTGTGAAAAGACGACAAGGAAAGTGGGAGTCAGATTATTTGAGACAATAAATGATATCCCCAAGCCCACTGTGTAAGATCCAAAATTCTCTAGGTGGAATTTCTTGTGCCCTTATTACTTTCAGCTATTTCTTAAGGTACTAATTCAGTGTTTACTACTTTAATCTATTTACCAATGACCTAGAAGATAAATTGGGGTCTGAGGTATAAGTCTAGGAAAATAGCTTAATTGAGACTGATAGATTCGAGTTTGAGGGAAGGAAGACCAATTGATAATATATCATTATCTTATATTCATCGACTAGTCTTTTATTTTTATCTAGGAAGTGATTAAATATATTAGTGAATATAATATTGATAGAATTCTAGGGATTACTTTCGATAAGGGAAGTAACTCGATTGAATGTAATTAGTCTTGGATCTGGGTACTATAAGATTTGATATCTTATGATACAAGGGTGGCTACTTTATCATTCTAACATGTGTATAGAGCAGTTTTTATTTACAAGTGTACTCACATGTTGTACGATGTCCAATCTTATATGAAAACCTAGTAGGGTGATGTGATGGATTGCATAAGTTATGATCGAATAACAGAAGTCATATGTCCATGTGTGCAAGTGGGAGATGTTAGTTATGCCCACATTGGGGCATGGGATAATGGCTAATCTCATTATCTCAATTATAACTATATATATATATATATATATATATATATATATATATATATATATATATATATATATATATAGTATGTTGCACGATGTTCAATCTTGTATGAAAATCTAGTAGGATGATGTGATGGATCGCATGAGTTATGATCGAATAACAGAAGTCATATGTCCATGTGTGCAAGTGGGAGATATTGGTTATACCCACGTTGGAGCATGGGATAATGGCTAATCCCATTATCTCAATTATAACCACATCATATATATATATATATATATATATATATATATATATATATATATATATATATATATATATATATATATATCAACTGCTTGTGAGATGAAGATGAATGTGAGTTGAGGAGAAGGATTCATAACCTTTTTGGGAGTTTGCTTGGTAAGAAGCAGAGAACACTCGATTTCTCTTCTTGGTGAGAAGAAGAGGATTCTTGTCACATCATCAGACTTTAGGATTGAGTCGTTGTGATGTTGCTATGGTAAAAGTTCGATTTGTGACTTTCATTTCAATTGTGAATTTACAGTGCAAGACAGAAAAGCCCTAGAGTTTTGTGTGAGAAACTACAAGGTATACATTTATTATTCCGCAAAGTTTATCTTTTTAATGGATACCAACAATAAGCAAGATTCTAATGAATTTCTCCACCTTTGAAAGGCAATTAAGATGCAAAAATTATAAAGGGATTGTAAGAGTGACTCATTAACAAGTCATGGAATAAGAATTGAGGTTTCGAAGCATTGTTTGGACTTATTTTGTGTTGTATTTGATATCTTCATCTGCACACTAACTTTGATCGACTATCAATCATGTAAGTAAGAACACATTAGGATAAATCATGTTGTTCTATCTACGATGGAGGCTGAGTTCGTGACATGCTTTAGTAGCAGTTCAGGAGAGTGTTTAGCTCAGAAGACTATTGGATGACTTAGAGGTTATAGTGAATAGTAGGAGGCCAGTGATGATTTATTGTGATAATCAAATCGTCATCGCTTACACACGAGACCCTAAATTTCATAGTAGAACCAAACACATAGATATCAGATACCATTATGTAAGAGACATCATTGAGAAGAATGAATAGACTATCAAGTACATTTCAACACACAATATGATGGCTGAACCCTTTACCAAATCTATTACTAGAGACTCCTTTGTGGGACATAGAGAGTCATTGAGTTTGGATATTTTATGAAATTTCTCAACTTGTATTGTAATCTGATGCTTAATGAAATATATAACTTTATGTGCATTAATGCTCCGATTATAATTTATATTTCACTCGTTATATATATGTTCTATGATAATAAATATGTTAGACAGGCAGGTTCACTCTCTCACACGAGTAACCACCTCCAAGAGTGGAGATAAGATGATTTCTTGTTGTAAGTGATTTTGAGAGTAACCCTGCTAGAATTTAAATTGCCCTGATATGTGTTCAGGATGAGATCATGTGCGACATGATCGACATGGAAGTAGTCACATCCATATAGCCTGTAAGTAGCCAGGTTTGAAATCTCATATATCACTTGTGGTTTGTGATACTGTCTTTGAAAGGTTCTCTCTGAGATTTCTAGGTAGAGTCTTATGTATAGACTAAGTCTCATATCTGCACAGTGTTAGAGAAATCTGATATATATCTTTATGAGAAATAGAGAATAACACTATGACACATATTTCATACCACGTGTGATAAAACGACTAGGGAAAGTGAGAGTCATATTACTTGAGACAGTAAATTAAATATCCCAGAGCCCCACTGTGTGAGATTCGAGATCCCCTGAGTGTGATCTCTTATACCCTTATTACTTTCGATCATTTCTTAAGGCCTTAATTTAGTGTTTGCTATTTTAGTCTATTTACCGATGGCCCAAAAGATAAATTGAGGTCTGAGAGATAGGTCTAGGAAAACAGCTGAGTCGTGGCTGATGGATTTGTGTTTGGGAAAAGAAAGACCAATAGATAATACATCGTTATCATGATATTCACCGACTGATCTTTTATGTTTATCCGTGTAGGGATTAAACATATTAGTGAATATGATATCGAGCATATTTTGGGGATACTTTCGATGAAGAAAGTAGCTCAATGGATTTAATTAGTCTTGGATCTAGAGTACAGCGAGATTGTATCTTATGATACAATAATAACTACTCTATCATCCTAATAGAGTTTTTATATACAGGTGTACTCGCAAGTCGTCCGATGTCCAATTTTGTATGAAAGTTTAGTATGGTGATGAGTCACAGGAGTTGTGATCTTATGACGAAAGTTATATGCCCTCGTGTGCAAGTGGGAGATATAGGTAACCCATGCCCACTAAGGGATATTCCACTATTTACATGTGTAAGTAACCTCCCCACTAATATGATAAGTGTTAGTAACTTCTCCACTAACATGAATACATGTTAGTAACCGCCTTGTTAGCGAGTCGGGTGACTATTGGTCAACGACCGTCGCCCCTGTTGGCCCGTCGTTACTCACCTGGACTTCCCACCCCTGGAAGTGGGTTTTTGCCTTCCCCAGGATTCGAACTCTAGACCTCCAGGCTAAGTACTAAAGTTTATGAATCCTGATAACCAAGTGATCCTTGAGGTATAGAGTTCGAATCCTGGGGAAGGCAAAAACCCACTTTCAGGGGTGGGAAGATCAGGTGAGTAACGACGGGCCAACAAGGGCGACGGTCGTCGACCAATAGGGGTCGTCGAATTCCGCCAATAGGGGTCGGATCGTTACACATATCCTCTTGTATATATAAACATACTTAGTGAAGTACGTTTGAGATAAAAGGATAAAAAGTGTGGAGCAAGTCTCGTGGAGGAGAGTTGTTTGTGTGAGAAGAGAGAGATTGAGACGAGTAGGTCTTGCAAGAGGAGAAGACGAGAAGGTCTCATAGAGGAGAAGGAGAGTGCACGGGTTGTGCATAGAAAAGATTGCAAGTGTGCGAACAGACTGTACTTGTGATTTATATACTTATCTCTTGTTCAATAGAACAAGAGAATTGTCACAATCATCGAACTTTGGATTGCGACGTTGTAAACCTGTGGTGAAAGTTCGGATTAACATCTCGTAATTTTCAGAGAATTTATATCTATTTTGATGTATACTTCTGCATTATTTTGGATAAGTAATTTCTTATAGCAATTCATCATAGGGTGGTCATATAAAACTGGATATAGAGCTGCAAGTGCCGAACTTTTTTAAACATTCCAAAGTCCCACCAAAATCATGATATGTTATGTTTTTATGCTAGAAATTATCTTTTCTACGTATATGCCTGTAAATTTTTATCATTTTAGACTTTTCTACATTTTTATGTATTTTAAATTTGAAACTGCATTACAGAATCTAGTTGATTGGATTAGGATTATCAGTCCAGATATAAATCTAGTTGACTGGTAGAGAACTTTAGTCGAGGAAAAAAAAATAGTGCCAACTTCAGCCATTTGATCTGTGACCCGATTGATTCTAAGATGGACAATTTAATTCCATTGAAATTTTTTATCAATTATCAAAATAAATTCTTAAAGTACATAAGAATCTTGACGGATGATCCAATAGTGCAAGATTCGAGCTCCTCGGAAGCTCAAACTCAAAAATTCCAAAGAACAGTCCCGGAAAGAATCGAAATCTTCATAGCATAAAAATCAATCCTACCTCTTACCATCACGCTATGCCCTAGGGGCATCAATTCACGATTTTAATGACTATATGTCATATGGTATATCATATTGAAACACTTAGAATTTTAATGTACATGCCATGTCAGCTCTTCGAATAATTTCTACCAATCATTATTGCCACATATGTCATGCATATTGCGACCCGAATGTTGTCTCCACCATATCATATCCGAAGCCACCTCATTTCTTATCGCAACCCAATCGTCACCACGGAAATGACATGGTAGCTAAAGCACAGAGATACTTGTAGATAAGATATGAATCAATTTCGAAAAAAATTTGAAGTTCTTTTTTGAATTCAAATGACCCTCACATATCTTGATCATCACATCAAAGTTCATAGGACCCTTCGTAATTTATCTCTTGCAATGATCATAGAACAGACCAGTAAAGGTCGCTAGATTGACAATTTCAATCTTTTAAGAACAACCCAATCACCGTATTGGAAGTGCACATTATCGCTAAAGCTCAACGATTCTAGACGAGATAAAAAAAAAAAAAAAAAAAAAAAAAAGAGAGAGAAATGGTGTTCTGTTCAAATACCTTCTTGGCCTCCTCATCACCATTGGAAGCCTCCAACCAATCTCGTTAGCATTCAAACTTCCCTGAACTACCTTCTTTCGGATCCAAGGAATGCCGGCTCATAGCCGAAGGAATGGACACACAATCTTCATCTACAGCTGGAATGGATACTGAGACAACTCAAAATTTACGACTACAATCAGACTATATATGTACATTTAACCTCATCATTATCAACTTCAGTATTCCTACAGAAGAATGGAAGAACTTCGATGCTAGCTCGCTCCAATGAGGCAAAGAAACTTCACCATTTTTGCCGAAGGTTCGAACAACCAGGCTCAGCACTGAATATTGCACACTTGAAAATGTTTGAATTTAACTAGCTCAGTGCGATAAGATCTTATGGAACTCTGAGTCGGAACCTTGTGACTATGGACAGTTTGTATTTCCACCTCATTCTGGGAAGGTCTACTGGTCTCTGGCTGTTGAACAGCATAAATAAGCTTATTCTCAGATCAAGCATAGGAAAATGGTCTTGAAAGTCAGCACACAAGCAGTTGTACTCCTCCATCTCATGGTACAATGGCAAATAACACTTATCCATTGTGTTAGACAACAGTGTAGCCTTTGGCTAGGTGCAACATCATCCAATAACATGGCCTTTGATGAGGCAAGTGTAACATGTCGGCGGGTTCTACATGCGTAAGCCATATTCCCACGTTCCTAACACCTCAAGCGACGCATCCAGGATTTTGCAACCATAAGCCTGCCTTGCCTGTACCATACAGAACCATGACGAGATGAGAAACTTACCTCGATCATAACCGGAAGAGGATCCATGAACCATGTGCACATAGTTGCCACTGCCACCGTTGATGTTTAACTTGATAGTTGCCATTTTGAAAATAATAAAAAAGGCAGGGTGAGAAAACTATATATATGTTGCATGACAAGTTTAATATGGCAAAGCTTGAAAATTCAAGAAATGCGACACTAATTTGTAATTCTATCATTGCGCACATTAAAGACAAGTTGGTAACCATTTAACTATATACTTCCGGATAGATGTTTGATTCCGTATATCTGCTTTGGGGCGAACAATAAGCTAATAACATAACAAAGGCCCAAAAGTTGCTTCGACTAAGATTACCTACAGGGGGTTAGTATGCCTCAGAGGATGTCAAAAACAAAACAAAGCTTGGCAAAAGGAGCATGACCTTTAGTCATCCGAGATATACACAAAATCTGGTGAATTTGGAGGAGTCATACTCTTGCGTGAACCATTCTGCACCCTAATATCACTAGATTCATCTTCAAAAGCTCCTGACTCCACATTTTCATCATCTGCAGGGCAGGGCAACGAAGCATCCTTCATAGATGGAGGTTTCTCATCGTAAGGATCTTCAGCAATATTCTCTATTGGAAAGGGAGAAGGACGTGCTTCCACATACTTCGCAAGTTCAGAGGGCGACATGCTATGGCAACCCTCCATGTAAATTACAGAACTATCAACATCTTGATCTCCACCATTTGCATTGACACCTATCAGAACTAGAGTCTTCCCATTAGTTGCTGCAGTTTGTGCACTTTGACGCAAAAGACTATCCAGTAATTTCTTCTTTTTCCTCCTTTCTGACCTTTTATTTAACAGAGGTTCTGAGTCATCATCTTCCTCCGTTTCATAATAACCTAATGATGGAATCATAACTGTGCAGCCATTTTCAGAGGTTCCCCGTTTTCTTCTTTTTGTGGGAGTAGAAACATGCTTCTTGTGATTTGATGTTCTCCGACGTTTTGGGACGTTTTTGGCCAGAATCTTCCCCATTTGACATTCAACGTTTTCCAGCGCTCCAAATTTGTTTTGCACCAGAGATTCAACCCTATCGAAAGATTTATCTAGAGAAACTTGAGCTACTTCACCTGAAGATTTGAAATACTTTATTAAACAATTGTCTTCTTCAATGCATGTGGCTTTCTGTCCTTTGTCATGCAATTTCTGTCTGCGGGCTCCAACCCGAGTTTTCATGCCCACAGTCTTGTCACACTTCTCTTCAGCTGAAATATTAAGTAGAATGCTCATAGGAACATTGTTTTGAGAATTATTTTTACAAAATTTATTAGGTGCAAGGAAAAATTAGAGTTCAATACTAACATGGAAAGCACCCAGATTACCATTAAAAATCCCTCTAGTAATACTAATGGAAGAATTCAAAGTCAAATAAAATTATGTGCAATAATATACAAGTTTTATATCCTAAAGCCAAGAAAATGCAAAACCACTAGGAAAGTATACAACAGATGACTCACCATCTGAGTTTTTTTTTTTGTAATTTAATTCAGGTGATTCTGGTGAGATGGAGATCCCAGAACGCAATTCCTTATTGCTGCAAAACCAATAGAACAAAGCTTTTTAACTAATTATAGGAGGAAATGTTACTAATTGAAAGAATATTTCAGCAACTGGCTATAAGCAATTTTGCATAACTAGCCCTTTTCAAAAATATCTGATGATGCACAAACATAGAATTTAACATAATTGCAATATCTAGTTGGTTTGGCTGCAGACGGTTCAAAAACTTGAGGTGACTGACATAATTGCCCTAAAATTTACAAATTTATCTAGTCCTGATGGTTATGAATACCACCATTATCTTCACCCTTTTTGACTAAACTAGATTAATGCATAATTAGAAGAAATTCTAAGGAAATGATTATTGTTGTTAATTTGTTTCTCTTTCTCTCTTCTCCTTTCATTATACAAAAAAAAAAGAATTATATCGATAAATTCAAATTAAAAAAACAAAAAATTAAAAGCCCACTGATAACAAAAGGAATTTAAATTTTTTATAAAAAAATTAATAAATTTAACATGGAATAAGAGTGACAAGGACACTATTTGAGAAAAGCAGGATAGATATAGCTAGTTGACTATCAGTTTAATCAAAAGTGCAGAGGCTCATGATTTTGTACCTTCAAACATGATAAACTGTAAATAGTAGATAGTTTAATCAAAATGGTGACTCTTTTAAGATACATTAGTGTGATCAGAATATTTAGACCTATGAACATCTGTAAATACAACAGAGCATTACAACCCTGCTATCTCAAATGTAAAGGGTGAGCTAGAAAGCAAGCCTAGAAGTGACTGATAAAATGACCCTGGATGTGATGAAAATAGGAAAATATTCTCACAGTATTTTGGGGAAAGGCGGGTAAAAAAGCTAGCCAATGCTTTATATACCTGGATTCACATCTTGAAATATAAGAACCCAATGTAGGCGATAGGAAGTCAGCCCGTTGCCTAATGCCTATGTTGTAGACGGGCACCTAGGCAAGAGTCTCTGATAACATTAAAATAATATTAAAATAGAAAGAAAAAATTCAACAACAACCAAGCCTTATCTCAAGTCTTATCCCATTAGATGGAGTCGGCTATATGAATCATTCTATGTCATTGGGCTCTATTCCTTACTATATCATCATCTATACTTAAATAAATTTTATCTTATTTTATTGTAACCAAGTCTTTTTTGGTCTTCCTATTCCTCATTTGATATGTATATTTGTCATTGTTTCATATCGCCTAACTAGAGCATTTATTGGTCGTCTAAGTACATGTCCGTACTACCTTAAACGTGTCTCTCGAAGCTTATATTTGTCATTGTTTCATATCGCCTAACTAGAGCATTTATTGGTCGTCTAAGTACATGTCCGTACTACCTTAAACGTGTCTCTCGGAGCTTTCCTTCAATAGATGCAACTTTTACTTTCTCTCTAATGTTTTCATTTCTTATTTTGTTTATTCTCGTATGTCTATACATCCACCTTAACATCCTCATCTCTGCAACTCTCATCTTTTACTCATGTGCTCGAGTCGTAGCCCAACATCCAACGTCATATAATATAGCAGGTATAACCGCCATTTTATAGAACTTTACTTTCAATTTTAGAGATACTTTACGATTACATAAAACACCCGACGTCTCTCTCCATTTCAACCATCCTGCTTGTATTTTATATAAGACATCTCTCTCAATCCCTCCATCACCTTAAAAAAATGATCCTAAATATTTAAAACTCTCAGTCTAGACAACTCGTCATCTTCTATCTTAATACTTGTCTCATTACGTCTAATATTGCTAAACTTAAATTTTATATATTGCCTTTACTCTACTAAGCCTAAAGTTTTTCACTTTTAGTGTTTCCCACTAAGATTCTAGTTTAGCATTTACTCTTTCACGTGTCTCATCTACCAAAATAATATCATCCACAAACAACATGCACCACGGTACTGTGTCTTGAATGTGTCCAGTGAGTTCGTCCATGATCAGTGTAAAAAGATATGGACTTAGAGTTGATCCTTGATGTAACCCTATCTTTATTGGAAATGCTTCAGTTAATCCGTCTGAAGTTTCACTTTGATCGTTACTTCCTCGTACATATCTTTAATTAGTTCAATATATATTACGCTAACACCTCTCTTTTCTAAAATTCTCCATATAATTTCTCTTGGGACTCTATCATAAACTTTTTCTAAATCAATGAATACCATGTGTAGATCCTGCTTTTGCTCTCAGTACTTTTCAATTAGTTGTCTGAGAAGATGTATAGCTTCTATTATCGACCTTTCTGGCATGAATCCAAATTGATTTTCGAGAATGGTGGTCTCCTTCCTTAATCTTTTTTCTATTACTCTTTCCCAAAGTTTCATAGTATGACTCATTAGTTTAATACCCCTATAGTTTTTACAAATTTATGTCTCTCTTATTCTTATATAAGGGAATTATGATACTTACCCTCCATTGATCAGGCATTCTTTTTGTTTTCAATATCATGTTAAATAATTTTGTAGGTCATTAAATACCTTGTTTCTCTAAGCACTTCCATACCTCTATCGGAATATCATCTGGTTCAACGACTTTTTCATTTTGCATTCCATTTAAAGCTTGTTCTACTTCTAAAATTTGAATTCTACGATAAACATTTAAATTGTTATACTCATTTGACCTACCTAAATTATCTAAATTAAGTTGGTCGTCTAAATCTTCATTAAAAAGTTGATGAAAATATCTATTATATTCATCTTCAATACATCTTATTTGATTAAGATCTTTTGACTTCCTCTCTTTCACTTTAGTTATTCTATAAATATCTCTTTCACCTTCTTTTGTATCTAATTTTCGATATAATCGTTCAAAAGTTTCATTCTTAGCTTCATTCACTGCTTTCTTAGCCTCTTTTTTTTTGGCTATTTTATATTTTTTCAAGTTTTTCTCATGTTTACAAATATATAATTCCTTATAAGTTGTTCGTTTTTCCTTTTCTCATTCCACCACCAAGATTCCTTACTTGGTGGTGCATGTCTCATTGACTCACCGAGTACACTCTTGGCTACTATTTTCAACTTTGATACCATCTTATCTCATATCGTATTAGGGTCACCGTATATTTCATCTAATAATTATACTCTTACATTCCCTTAAATATGGTTTATTTCCCATCATTTAACTTCCACCACTTAATTCTAGGAGTCTAAGTATATTTTCTTCTATTAATACTATGTTTGAAACGTATATCCAATACCACTGACCTATATTGGATAGTTAAGCTTTCTCCAGAGATGACCTTACAATCTTTACAAATCTTTCTATCTCTCTTCCTAACCATAAGAAAGTAAATTTGTGATTTATTATTCCCATTTTTGAATGTGATCAAGTGCTCTTCTCTTTTCTTAAAAAACGTAATAGCTAGTATAAAATCATATGTTATTGCAAAATCCAAAATAGTTTTACCTTCTTCATTTTTTTTTCCAAACTCATAACCCCATGCACCCTCTCATATTCCTCATTCTTCACTCCGATATGCCCATTTAAATCATCTCCTATTAAAATCATTGCATTTGATGGAATATTTTTACTTCATCTAGGTCGTCCCAAAATTTTAATTTGGTATCTTCATCTAATCATGCTTGAAGTGCATATACACTAATTATGTTCAAAATTTCTTTCTCCACTACTATTTTGAGAGCTATAATTTCATCCCCTTTCTAACTACTACAACTTCATCCTTTAACGAACTATCTATAATAATACCCACTTCATTTCTTGTTTTACTCTTTTCTGTATACCATAACTTAAAACCCGAGTTCTCTATCATCTTTGCCTTCTCGCCTATCCATTTTGTCTCTTGTACACACAAAATAGTAATTCTTTTCCTAATCAACGTATCTACTATCTCCATTTCTTTACCAGTGAGGGTTCCTATATTCCATGTACCAAATCTTAGACTATTAGTGTTCCTATAATATTTGTTTTTACCCAACTATGGTGTGAAAATTCTTGCTTATTTAACACTGTACCTAAGTTCTCATAGAGATGTAACGGTCCTTGATACATTACAGTCGGACCCTGCAACGCGAACTCTTGCATATTTATCACTACATCCAAGTTCTAAAGATGTAACGATCCTTGTCGAGGCGTTATAGTCAGACCCTGTAATGCGTTTCTTCCAAGGAACAACCTAACATTAGCACAATAGTTTGATGAATTCATTCATTGAATATTTGCCTTAATTTAACGTTGACTAGCAACCTAACGCAATCCTCCTCCTTTATCCAGGCTTAGGACCGACCACGACAAGATTAACTCATCATGGACGGAGTTTAAAAAAATGATATAATTAAACAAATAAGCTATAAAAGCAACAAAGCATTTCATATTTCACATTGTAAACAATAAAATAAAAGTGTAATAAAATATAAAATTTAATCATAAATCCAAATTGCAAGGAAACATAGCTAGTTTAGTAGCATGGTACAATATCAAAATATAGATAAGATAACTAACGTGAAATGATCAAGCAACTTATAAAAAAGTAAGAAAAAATAGATTTTTTTTCCTAGGCCAGCTTGAATTGCATAATGTTACAAGAATCATGAATTATAACACCACCACCAAGAACCACCAAGCCTTTATCCTAGTAAATGGGTCAACTATATATAGAGAGAGAGAGAGCAAAAAATTTTATGCAGCACGACGCGCATTGCGCAATGTGATCTTAACCGTTCATCGCATGGAGATGCATAGTAAATGAGAAATGCACAGTGTTTCTCTCCCGACGATCTCTAGCCAAATTCTTCATCGTCGATCGTCATCCATACTATAGCCCAACTCCTGAACCCGTCGGGGTCACTCTTAGCTTCATTCATTATTTTCTTAGTCTTTTTCTTGGCTAGTGTATTTTTTTAAGTTTTCCTCGTTCTTATAAATATATATTCCTTATATAGATAGTTCATTTTTCCTTCACTCTCCTATACCAAGGTTTTAAATGTCGAGCCGTACCGGACGAACTCGGCGAAAAATTTCGTTCCGATGTGGGATCGATCTGAGCAGCGTCTTGTCTGGAGCAGCTTACGGAAGCAGCGGGAGGCGGCGGCGAGCGGTACGGCGGCGTAGAAGCGAGGAGCGATCGCCGCGTGATCGGGAAGCGATCGCACTCGTGATCGGAATCGGAAAGCGTCGCCCGATCGAGAAGGCCATCGCACTCTACCTTGTCGGGAAGCGTCGCGATTGCGATCGCGTATGTTTATAAATATATAAATTATAATTAAAAAATATATTAATTAAAATTATATATATATATAATATAAATTAATTAAACTGTAAAATTTAATTAAATAAATTATTAATTAATTTATATAATTATATAAATTTATATTTTTATTATTTTTATTTAAAAAATAAAAGATATTTTAATTAAAATTCTAAATTCGAATTTATAATTTAGGTAAAATTAAATCTTAAATTCTTTTTTAAAAATTAACTAAAATTTTAAAAAAAATCAAATAATTAATATTAATGTTTAAAAAAAAGAAAAAAAATACCGAAATAGTATCAACACGGACGATACGGTACCGAAACCGTATCGTTCCGATCGCAGACCGAAATCCCGATACGAGTCGAAATTTTAAACCTTGTCCTATACTTTCTCATTCCACCATCAAAATTCCTTATTTGGTGGTGCATGCCCCTTTGACTCACCAAGTACACTCTTGGCTACTATTTTCAACTTTAACACCATCTTATCCTATGTCGTATTAGGGTCACCGTATATTTCATCGAATACTTATACTCCTATCTTCTCCTTAAATATATTTTGTTTCCCATCTTTTAACTTCCACCACTTAATTCTAAGAATCGTGTATATTTGTCTTCTATTGATACTATGCTTGAGACATATATTCAACACTGCTAATCTATGTTGGATAGTTAAACTTTCTCTAAGGATAACCTTATAATCTTTACAAATCTTTCTATCCCTCTTCCTAACCATAAAAAAGTCAATTTGTGATTTATTATTCCCACTTTTAAACGTGACCAAGTATTCTTCTCTTTTCTTAAAAAAAACGTATTATCTAGTATAAGATCAAATGTTATCGCAAAATCCAATATAGTTTTATCTTCTCCATTTCTTGTTTCAAACTCATAACCCCTATGCACCCTCTCATATTCCTCATTTTTCACTCTGACATGTCTATTTAGATCACCTTCTATTAAAATCATTTCATTTGACGGAATATTTTATAATACTTAAATTCTATATATTCTTTCTTTACTATATTAAGCCTTAAATCTTTTACTTCCAATATTTTCCACCAAGGGTCAAACTCGTGACCTTTAGATCATACGACAACTTTACCATTGCATCAAGACTCCTTCTAAATTAAAACTAAAAAAATAATCATAACTAAGGTTAAAATAATATATTATTGTATTTAGAGGTCTATAAAGCTATAAATCCCCATGCGTATTACTGATCACCCAAATACATCAATATCAAACCTTAATGCCTTAAAACTTTTATGTAATTTGCTTTTTATCTCTATTTATTGGTCCATAGATACATCCATAGTTGATTGAGCATCATCATCCACCACAAGTTGAAGGATTTTATAAGTGGGGTCATATATTTAGAACTTCACTGATTTCAAATCAAATCACTCAACACAATATCTTGCACTCTTTTTCTTCAAGTGGGCCTGCAAGAGTTTTAACCAAATTTTTTAGATGCAAATCGTGACTAGGAGTCATTTTCATTTCTAATATGTTCTTCAATGTATGGAATGATGTGGAGTATAAGGAGACCAAAATAATTTTGTTCTTCTTTCTTCCAAGTCTTTCAAACAGCTACATAATAAGATGCACCATTTGACACAACTGAACAATAGTTCTTCACCTATCTTATCAACCAATTCATGAAGTAACTGAAATATCTAGTCTACATCTTTTATTGCATTTGATGCATCTATAGATCACAAAAAAGTTACCACTTGGACTATTTGCAATAAAAAAATGCAAAAGAACTACCTCTATTACCAATTCACCTGTCATACTTATAGATCACGTCTTTCTGTATTCTACTTTATATTTTGGATTTTCAGTAATAAGATCTTTCTATTTCTTTAAAAAGTAACTTGTGCATTATGAAAAGGAAACTTCAGACCATGACTGTATTCTCCCACTAATTTCAACATTTCCATAAACAACCAGTTCTTTACCAAATTGAATGGTAAGGCATAACCATAGATGCGCCTGCATATATTTGATTTAGAGACTCTTTTCTTAGTAATTTTTCATTGTCATTTGATGACTTTCCAGTTCATTCAATTCCCTTTAGCACAAAAGCATCAATTCCTTTGACTTCTTGCTGACAACTAGCACCTAACCAAACCTTCCCTCGCAACATCATAATCTTCTTTCACACTGTTGCAGATTATATAAAAAAAATAGAAAATATAGTGATATGGTTCTAGATTGTAGGGATATATAATTTACATTGATTTAGGAATTTGATTAAGTATAATACTCTCTATACATGTATAAAATTGATAAATAATATATTTTTTAATTCTTCTAAAATTTCTTAACGTGGTATAGAGCAAAACCTAGCCGTCATTCCAAACCCTAGCATCCTCTTCTCTTCCATTACCCATCTCTGGCTTAGAAGGAATTGTCTATTGCCAATCTATCACCACCCAGATTTTGATTATCAAAATTTCTGCACATCAGCCACACACGTTGTTACGAGTTTTCTAGTCTAGTCCCACGCACTGGCACATGAAAGCGCATTCATGATCAAAAATCTCTTCGATTGTCCCTATTTTGTTCACCCTGCTCTATATAAATCTTTGCATACTTCGTTGAGTCAACATCTGTTTCAGAGTGGGACTTTTTTTTGTACAAGTTCAGAGTTTCTTTGGTATTTCGAATTTAGTTCTCTGTTTTCTTTTGAACTTTCTGCTCTTTGGTGATGTGGCTGAGAAAGAATTTGTCATGATTTTTTGTTGATGAATATGTCAAGCTCTCTCAATACAAAACCAAATACTAATATCGTTGAGTCAAGTAAACCAAATACATGTCTTGTTTTTTCATCCTCGAAATGGATTATTGATTTTGGTGCCAAAGATCATATAACAGATAATTCTAACTAACTTTCAATCACATACCTCTACTTTTAATATTACTTTAGCATATAGATCAACCTCTTATGTTCTTGGACCTAGCACAATTACTCCAACTCTTTTAATTCTATTACATTCTGTCTTAAACTTACCTCGGTTGTCATTTAATTTAATTTCTATAAGCAAACTCACTTATACTCTTAACTATTGTTATTGTCTTTTAAGATTTTGGTAAAGGATACGATTCTAAAGGTCTCTACATCCTTGATGCATAGGTACCAAAGTTCATCGCCTACTCTAGAATATTCATCTCCATCCAAACACATTGTCAATTGGGTCACCCTTCTCTCCCAATATTAAAGAATCTTTGTCCCCAATTTTATAGTCTATCCTTAATTGATTGTGGATCATGCCAATTCTTTAAACACCATCGTCTTAGTTCAAGTCCAACAGTCAATAAATGAGTTGGTGCTCCTTTTGAATTCGTTCAATTGTTTAGGGACTTTATTCTATTATGTCTCAACCACCTAGATTTAGGTATTTTGTTACTTTTGTTGATTATGCTCGTATGACATGGTTATACTTGATGCAAAGTAGCTATTTTTCATTTTTCTGTATTTTTTGCTGAGATTAAAACTTAATTTAATATTCTTGTACAAATATTGCAAAGTGATAACTATCAGAATACTTATCATAATCTTTCTAAACTTACCTCAACATGGCATTCTCCGTCAGACCTTTTACGTAGACACATCATCTTAAAATAAGGTTACTGAGAGAAAGAAAAGACACTTTCTCGAAATTGTAAGAGCTTTATTATTTCTCCTAAACAGTTTTGGACTAATGTAGTTTACACAGCTTGATTTCTAATTAATCATACGTCGTCATCCGTTCTTCTGGGTGAGACTCCTTATCATGTTCTCTTTCCAAACAAGTCATTATTTCCTATTGAACGTGGAACATTTGTTTGTACCTACTTTATTTGGCATATTCATCCTCAAGTCACAAAACATCATTCAAAACCTCGTAAGTGTGTTTTTCTTGGATATTCTCGAATTCAAAAAGGTTATAGATGTTTTTGTCTTCATCTTTTTTTTATAATCCAGATATCTTGGCTTCACTGATCCCAAAGATTGATGACCTTCCCCAGGTTATTGTTCTAATCTTAGCAAGTATTTGATGTCTACTAATGCCACTATTCTTGCAACCACACTTTTCTTTGCCCCTATTGATCGCCCTTGTCATGGAGAGAATGATGACTAATTATTCTACACCGTCACATTCTCTGTTTCTAATCCTATATAATATGTTCTTGTTAAGCCTCCCATATAACAGGTTTATTCTCGATGATATATTCCTCTTGATCCATGTCTTGCACCAACTTATTTGTTAGTGAATCCAATTTCAAGTGATGATCTACCAATTGCTCTTCGCGAAGGTAAATGTCAATATACTTATCCAAAGTCTTTTTTTGCATCTTATAATCACTTATCAACATCTACTTGTTCCTTTATTGCATCTCTTCATTCTCTAATCCCTTCCTAAAAATGTTCATGCAACTTTATCTCATCCTAGTTAGCATAATGTTATATCGAAGAGATGAATGCTCAAGATGACAATGGTATTTAGACCCTAGTGAAATTACCTACAAGGAAGAAGGAAATCGGATGCAAATGAGTATTTTCAATTGAAGTCGATGGGTCTATTGCTCTTGAAAGTCCATCTTGTTGCTAAAGGTCATGCCTAAACTTATAGAGTGAATTATTCAATATTTTTTTCTCCCGTTGCTAAACTTACTTCCATTATTTATTTCCATGGTGGTCACTCATAATTGGCCATTATATCAGTTAGTCTTACCCTGTGTTTTTTTTTTCCATGGTGACGTTCAGGAGGAAAACTATATGCACGAACGACCATCCTTTATTGCTCAATAAGAGTATGGAAAAATTTGTCGTCTACCTAAATCCTTATATAGTTTGAAACAAAGCCCCTGTGTCTGGTTTGGAAAATTTATTTAGGCAATTGACAAGTTTGGAAAACCGTTGATGTTGGTCCAAGCCCAAATGAAAAAGATTGAGTATTGCGTGAGGTTACTCGCCAGCATTAAACACAAGTAAATATTCTATGAATAGATCCATCAAACTATTGTGCTAATGTTAGATTGTTCCCCGAAAGAAATGTATTGCAAGATTAGATTGTAACATCTTGATAAGGACGACTGCATCTCCATGAGAACTTAAGTGCATTGTTAAATATACAAGAATTCTAACATCATACGTTGAATTAGGACAAATATTATAAGAATACTAATCGTCTTTGTTAGAATACTGTAAATATAGTTAGGGATAATTTGTTATTCCTAAATATATTAGGGATAATTATTTATTTTCTAGGATAGAGTTTGATTTATTTTTAGGATAAAGTTTGATTTATTCCTTTGAATAGGCCCTAACTTTGGATATAAATAGGATTTCTTCCATGTAATAAAGTGGGTTTTCTTTTTATGAAATAACATGGTATCAGATTTGGTTTTTTCTCCGCCCGCGTATTTCCCCACGCGACAGCTTCCTCCGCTCGCCGTAAGCTTCCTCTGCCCGCGTCTTTCCCCACGCGACAGCTTCCTCCGCCCGCGGCCTCCTCCGCCTCGCGGTCAGCTTCTCCGACCGCCTCGCACGCGACGACACCACCGCATTCTCCCTCGCGGTGACCTCGCAGTCTCCTCCTGCGGCCTCCTCCGCCTCGCGGTCAGCTCTCCGACCGCCTCACACGCGACGACACCACTTCATTCTCCCTCGCGGCGACCCTGCGGCCTCCTCCCTCGCGGTCAGCTTCTCTAGCCGCCTCGCACACGACACCCACTGCTTCCGACCTGCCCTGCAGCTCGCGACAGGGTGTATGCACGTCTGCGCATCGGCTTCGATCGCATCTGTGCACGCGTAGGGAACCAGATGCATCTGTGCGGCTTCCTCCCTCGCGTTTGTGCGGCTTCGATCGGAACGACTCCGGAGGAAGAAACCAACGGAGGGAAGCCCTCGTCGTTGTTCGATCACGTTGCACGCGTCTACCTCTGCTCACGCGCGATCTGACAGCTTCCTTCCACCGACTAAAGACCTCTTCTCTTCAGCTTGTCATCACAGCTGATAGCAGTCTTTCTCTGGCACTTTGAAGCCGGACCGTCCAACCCTCATCTTCTATCAGCACCTGCTTCATTCGTCATGGCTATCTCCAGCACTTCGAAGCCGGAGTTCCCAATTTTTACCAACCACGTCACAGCACCGCTCTCGTCTTGGTAAAGAACTACTCCTCTTGAGCCTCTCACATTGAACTTTGGCTTGTTGGACAGGGTTATGAAACACATCTCACCCAAATTGAAGAGGATATTCAAGTCGTCAATTGTCCTTTATGAAAAAAGATTGATGCTCAGTTGTGTTGTATTATCCGAGCCACCATCTATCCATCTCTCAGGGATGTCTTCCGCACTCATAAGACCTGCAAGGATGTTTGGACACAGACTCAACAACTTTTTATGAACACTTCTCGGCGACTCTATCAAGTTTGTAAAGACCTCATAACCATCCTTAATGCCCATCAGATTAAGGATTCTATATCAACTTATCTGGGTTCAGTCTCTAGCCTTCTATGTGAGTTCAATGACTTGCTTCCACCTGCGGTCACTCCTGTTGCAGAGCTTGAAAATCAAAAGAAATTTTTTATGTCTCTGGCCTTATATGGTCTTCCCATAGATTACTCTCATATTCGTGATCAGATCCTGGGCAGCCCCATAGAGGCCACCATGGACTCTACCTGAGCGACTCTCCTCCGTGTCCCTGCCAAAGTCTTGATGTTGTCATCCTCCGTTTCTGTTGACTCTTTAGCTTTGGTCTCTCGAAACAACAACAGACCTTCACCTCGTAAGAGTGGCAAAGGACGTTCTTGGTGTGATCATTGTCACCGATCAGGACACACGATTGATAAATGTTGGAGTCTCCATGGTCGACCTCCTCGTGCTGCTCAGATCGGCCAGAGTTTTGTCACTTCTTCAGCTTTCACTTCATAGTCGACACCGGATCTAACTTCATTGCCTTCCTATGATGACTTTCTGAAATGGTATGAGGATCGACGGGATTCTAATCCCCCTGCTACCATTACATAAGTTGGTAATTCCTTAGCTGGCATATCTCGCTCTTCGAGTCCTTGGGTACTTGACTCTGAGGCCACCAATCATATCACTAGTAATAGATCTTTTTTTTCTTCACTATCTATTTCCGGTTATTTACCCTTTGTCACCATGGCAAATGGTTCTCAAACTCAGTCCCAAGGGTTATTCATCCTTCTCCATCTCTTCTCATTCATAATGTTCTTTACGTTCTCGAAGCTCCCTTTAATTTGTTATCAATAAGTCAGCTTACTCGGTCTCTTGATTGTGTCATCTCGTTTACTAAATCTTCTGTTTCATTACAGGACCGGAATACGGGGAGGATGATTGGCTTCGGATGTGAGTCTCATGGCCTATATCAACTTCACCAAAACTCTCTTATTGTTGCGGCAGTAACATCTCCACTTGTTATTCATGCTCAGTTGGGACATCCTGGTCTTGATAAGTTAAAACAATTATATCCTAGTCTTTCTCACTTAGAGTCTTTGTCGTGTCAGTTAGGCAAGCATGTTCGTAGTTCGTTTTCTCCTCGCATTGTAAGTCGGGTTACATTGCCCTTTGCTTTGGTTCATTCCGATGTTTAGAGTCCGAGTCGTGTTTCTTCTACATTGGAGTCACGATATTTTGTTACTTTTATAGATGATTTTTCTCGTTGAACTTGGTTATGTCTGATGAAGGATCGTTCAGAATTGTTTTCTATTTTTCAATCTTTTTTTAATGAAGTCAAAACACAATTTGATATTCCTCTTCATTCCTTGCAAAGTGATAATGCACGTGAGTATCTATCTACTCCATTTCAGACCTTCTTGGCGTCTCACGGCGTGTTACATCGGACGTCTTGTCCTCATACCCCCAACAAAATGGAGTTGCAGAACGCAAGAATCGTCATCTTCTCGAGACCACCCGGACTCTTCTACTCCACTCTCACGTCCCACTTCGTTTTTTGGGTGACGCCGTACTTACTGCATGTTATCTCATCAATCGCATGCCTTCATCTACTTTGCAGGGTCGAATACCTCATCATGTACTTTATCCGAATCAGTCCCTTCATCCTTTACCGCCTAAGGTGTTTGGTTCTACATGTTTTGCTCATGCTCTTAATCCTGGCATTGATTAACTCTCTCCTCGGTCGCATAAATGTGTTTTTCTTGGATACCCACGGTCTCAGAAAGGGTACAAGGGTTATTCTCCTACTCTCCGTCGGTATTTCATCTCTGCTGATGTCACATTCTTTGATTCGGTTCCTTTCTTCGGGTCTTCCGAGTCGTCGTCCGAGTTTCATCCTTTTATGCCTATACCAGTCTTTTATCCTCCGGAGGATTCTCTACCACCCCCGCCCCAATTTCTCCTCCGTTGCAAGTTTATCAACGCCGTCCTCATCCTGCTTTGCTACCGCCCAACACTGACTCTGCCATGGAATCATCTCTGGAGCCAAGTCCTCTACTCCTTCCTCCGGTCTAGTCTTCTGACTCTGATATTCCCATTGCACTTCGGAAAGGTATACGTTCCACTCGTAATCCTTCTCCTCATTATGTTTCTTTGAGTTATCATCGTCTTTCTCCTTCCTATTATTCTTGTCTTTCCTCCTTGTCGTCTGTTCTCTTCCGAATACTACAGGAGATGCATTTGCTCATCTAGGATGAAAACAGACTATGCTGGACGAAATGAGTGTCTTGGGACCTCGTTCCTCTACCACTAGGAAAGTCAGTTGTTGGTTGTCGATGGCTATATACGGTGAAGGTTGGTCCAGATGGAACGGTTGATCGGCTTAAGGCTTGTCTCATTGCTAAAGGCTATACTCAAATCTTCGGATTGAATTATGGGGATACTTTTTCTCCTGTTGTCAAGATGTCCTCTATACGCTTATTCATGTCCATTGCTGCGATTCAACACTGACCTCTTTATCAGTTGGACATCAAGAATGTGTTCCTACATAGTGACCTACTTGAAGAAGTCTACATGGAACAACCTCCGTGTTTTGTTGCTCAGGGGGAGTCTTCTGGTCTTGTGTGCCGCTTGTGAAAATCTTTATATGATCTCAAACAGTCACCCAAAGCATGGTTCGGTAGATTCAGTATTGTAATTCAACAGTTCGGCATAACTCGGAGCGAGGCTGACCATTCAATCTTTTATCGCCACTCATCTACTGGTTGCATCTATCTAGTGGTTTATGTTGATGATATTATCATCACAAGTAGTGATCATCTCGAGATCTCATAGGTGAAACATCTTTTCAAACATATTCAGACAAAGGATCTCGACAGACTTAAATATTTCTTGGGGATAGAAGTAGCACAGTCCAGAAATAGGATCATTATATCCTAAAGGAAGTATGCAATGGATATTCTAGAAGAAACAGGAATGTTAAACTCAAAGACAGTTGACAACCCTATGGATCCTAATGTCAAGCTCCTGCTAAATCAGGGGGAACCTCTACCAGATCCTGAACGATACAGGCAATTAGTAGGGAGACTAAGTTACCTTACTGTTACTCGTCCAGATATCTCATTTACAGTAAATGTAGTAAGTCAGTTTCTCAACTCTCCATGTAAAGAACATTGGGATGTTGTGATTCGCATTGTTCGATATATCAGAGGCGCTCCAGGAAAGGGTCTTTTGTACAAAGACAAAGGACATACTCGAGTCATAAGGTATTCTAATGCAGACTGGGCAGGATCTCCCATTGATAGGAGATCTATATCTGGTTTTTGTATATTTATCGAAGATAACCTTGTTTCTTGGAAAAGTAAAAAAACAGAATGTTATGGCGAGATCCAGTGTAGAGGCAGAGTATCGAGCTATGGTCATAGTCAGCCAAGAGCTTATATAGCTCAAACAGTTGCTTCAGGAGCTAAAGTTTGGAGATGTTTCACAAATGACACTTATATGTGATAACCAGGCCGCCATGCATATCGCCTCAAATCCAGTTTTTCATGAGAGGACAAAGCTTATTGAAGTCGACTGTCACTTTGTCAAAGAGAAAGTCATATCTAGAGAAATATCTACTAGTTTTGTTAACTCACATGATCAGCTAGCAGATATATTTACTAAGTCACTGAGAGGTCCCCGAATTGACTACATATGTAACAAACTGGGTGCATATAATTTATATTTTTCAGTTTGAGGGGGAGTGTTAGAATATTATAAATATGGTTAGGGGTAATTTGTTATCCCTAAATATGTTAGGGATAATTATTTATTTTCTAGGATAGAGTTTGATTTATTCCTTTAAATAGGCCCTAACTTTGGATATAAATAAGGCTTCTTCTATGTAATAAAGTGGATTTTCTTTTTATGAAATAACAACCGTCTTAAATTTAGAACATGAAATATAGGAATACTCACTGATAAAACAATAAAAATAATAAATATGATGATTAGAAGAGAATTAATATTTTGTGTTTACAAAAACCAAAATGTATAGAAGACAAAACAAAAATGATAAAGAGCTCAGGATTTAAGTTATGGTACTCAAAAAGAAATAAAATAAGAAATAGAGTAAGTATTGGTTAGATAGTTCGATAAAGGATGCAATAGTAATTAAAGAGAAAATAAGATTATAACTCTCAAAATAGTGGTGGCGAAAGAAGGTATTACTGTAATCAACATATATGCACTTCAAGTAGGATTAGAAGAAAACTCAAGTATAGATTTTAGTAAAGCCCTAAATGAGGAAGTATAAAAAATTTCACCAAACAAAATGATTTTAATAGAAGATCTAAATAAGTATATAAGCGTAAAAAATGAAGAATATGATAGAGCGAATGGGGATTATAATTTTGGAACGAGAAATGAAAATAGAAAAACTACATTAGATTTTGCAATAACATATAAACTTATAATAACTATTACGTTTTATAAGAAAAGAGAAAAACACTTAGTTACATTTAAAAGTGATAATAAGTTGCAAATTGATGTTCTTATGGTTAAGAAGAAACATAAAAGAATTTATAAAGATTGTAAGATCATCCCTGAAAAAAACTTAATCACCTAACATATGTTGGTAGTATTGGATATGCGTCTCACATATTGTATCAATAGAAGAAAAACATGCACAGTTTCTACAGTCAAGTGGAAATTAGAGGATGGCAAGCAAAGCATAAATATTAAAAGAAATACATGACAACTTGAATAGGATATTGGATAAGATGGTATTAAAGTTGAAAATAATAGCCAAGAGCGTATTCGATAAGTCAAAAGGAAGTGCACTACGAAATAAAAAATCTTGATAGTGGAACGATTTCGTATAGGAGAAAGTGAAGGGAAAACGAATAATTTATAAGTTATTATAAGCTTGAACAAACGAAAAAGCCTTTAAAAAAGTATGCTATAGCTAAAAAAGAGGGCAAGAAAGCAATTAGCAAAGTCAAGAATGAAACTTTTGAACACTTGTATTGATAGTTAAATATAAAATAAGGAAAAAAGAGACGTCTATAAAATAACTAGAGAGAGAGTGAGGAAGATAATAGATTTTATCCAAATAGGATACATTAAAGATTAGAAGGGAGCCTTGGCACAACGGTAAGGTTGTTGCCTTGTGACGAAGGTCAGCGTGTTGAATCCTGAAAGCAGTCTCTTGCAAAAAGCAGGTAAGGCTGCGTCTGATGGATTCCTTCTCGTACCAGCGTGATACATTAAAGATTAATGTTATAAGTACCAGTGAATAATGAGAAAATAAAAGAGCAATAGAAGATGTATTTTCATCAACTTTTTAATGAAGATTTAGAAGAGCAACTTAACTTTGGTAATTTAAGTAGGTTAGACAAGAATACAAATTTAAATTTGTATTATAAAATTCAAACTTCAGAAATTACATTAACTTTAAATGGGATACAAAAAAAAATTAATTAGACCAGATATCATTCCGATAGAGATATGAAAATATCTAGGGAAACAAGATATTGAATGACTAACGAAGTTATTCAACTTGAAATTGAAAAAAGCAGCCCGGTGCACAAAGCTCCCGCCATACGGGGTCCGGAGAAGAATCCATTGTACGTAGTCTTACCTTGTTTTTTTGCAAGAGGTTGTTTCCAGAATTTGAACCCGTGACCTCTTGGTCACAAGGCAACAACCTTACCGTTGCGCCAAGGCTCTCTTCTTAACTTGAAATTGAAAACGTAAAAAAAAACAATGATATACCTCAATGATAACGAAAAATATATATAAACAATCCTATAATTCGCCACTGCACCTTTTGAAGTGTACCCCAATGATAAACCATAAAATTCAACTTTTGAGACCTAAATCGAAAAGTAAACTTCAAAAGGTGATCCCAGATTCCTTGGATGTGTTGAAAAACTCTATTAAATCTTCTGCATATCTCTCTCTGTCTAGTTATGCTTTTACCTCCATTTTGTCTATATATAAGCTTTTAATTTTTTCCAAATTAATTTTCTGAACAATTTATTCATCAACATCTGATGAGTAGCACTTGCATTTTTTTAAACCAAAAGTCATCACTTTACATTAATAAATACATCTCGAGGTTTGAAACGATGTTTTTCACCCTCTGCCATCAGGATTTGATTGTAAATGAAAAAGGTTCCAAAAAGTTCATAAATTTGAATTCAACCACATTGTACACTATTTGGTCTATGTGTGACAGCGGAAAGCAATCTTTCAGACAAGTCTTATTCGAGCCAATGAAATCCTCACACATTCATCATTTCCAATTGGGCCTCTTTACAATCACTACATTTGAAAACCAAGTCGAGAACGGGATCTCTTTGATGAAGTCAACTCCAAAAAATAGATCCGTTTCCTCAACCACGACTTTCTTCCTCTCAATAATAAAATTTCAAGATTTTTGATGAACCAATTGAACACCAATCTGGAAGTGCAACTTATGCTGAGTCAAAAACCTTAGAATTTTGAGCATGCCCTATAATAATCACATGAAATTCCTCAGAATACCCCAAATCTCCCAACTTCCAAGTGGACCCAAGCTGCAACTATCTCTCTAAGTCCTACCTTCTACTGGTTCAGCTTGAGGGTTGAATTCTACCCTCTCCACTTTGGCCACAAATAGTAGAGCTGAATTATCTAATGCCTCTTCCTCCATCGCACTAGGTTCTGTCATCTAGTCTTCATTTTGATGAACCGAACACATAATCATGGGCATTCTTGTAACAACTTCTAGACTTAATTAAGTCTACCTTTGACCACTCAAGCTCCTTTTGGTTTTGGGAACTCCATGGTTAAGTGATAAATAGATAGCACGCCCTTCAACTTAGTCAATATTGGCCTCCCCAAATTATACATAGAAACCAAGTCCACCACCAAAGAGTTGACCAACATTTCTTGAATGCATGACTCTTCCCTCATCGTTTGCAATCTCATTCTAAGCCAGGTTGCAATACCTAGCTGGACAAGGCAATCTCATCTTGTACTGAAGTGTGCTAAGACATGGTCATAGAAGCATTGAGAAGGAAGAGAGAAGGGGGAAGGAGAGAATAGTGAAGAAGACAAGGAAGGAGATTACCTTTCTCCATTTTGGGATGGTGAAACCACATTTTCGGACATTAAAGTGAAGCCAAGAGAAGACAAAAAACAATGAGGAGATTTTGAGATGCAAATGGAGAAGCTTGTGTTATCTTATTGAATCCTCGCTTGACCTTGCATGACCCCCCCAAAGCTCGCATGTTCCTCCTAAAGCCATGGAAGTTGGAACAAATGTCACACAAAGACACGTCGTAGAAGTTGGGACATATGCACGACCTCGTTGACGTTGCAAAAAAGTAAAACCGTCACATGATGCACCATGTTCACTTGTTAACATAGTGTCACAGTATTGAAAATTTTCCATGTGTTAGTCAGCGGGTGAGTGGGGCACTAAACTTGTCTTATGTCAACAAGCTCGATTGAGCATTTTAAACCATGCTTCCCCCAACACGATAGTCAAACTTATTCTCTAATGTCCTAATGTTATTTAAGATTAGAATATTATTTTGAGTTGTCCCTAGCTTGAATAATATGATTTTGGTATCTTATTATACTCACGTTAGGCGGCCTTTAGCACACTTCGATGTGTATTAATATCAACTCATGCGTTATAATTTCATAATTCTCTTCCATCTAGTTTGCTTGTTAAATATAGGCCTATACCTATAGCAAATGAAAAGTCAATTCAATGCAAATTTGAAGCAACAAGTTATACATATTCAACAAGAGTCTCTACTAATAGTAATTACTTACTAGTACCAAAACGAGTGCATGTATCTAAGAGCATTATTCTTATAGCATTAGTTTAAGACACGAATAAAATAATTCTTCCAATACATTTGATATTGGAACTAGTTTTTCCATATGTCTAGGAACATATCTCAAAGCAAGCATTGGGATTTAAATTTGAACGATACAACTAAAATTGAAGAAAACAAAGGTGTAGCATACGGATCCATCTTGATTTTCAACTTTGACGTCACTTCCTTTCCTAGTTGACTGACAGAATTGACTAAAACATGCCTTGTCCAATCAATAACACTAACTACATTGACATCCGTACTGTAAGTTATTGGTGCAATCGGCCTTTTTGCTAATTGAGATTAATAATAGTTATGGTGTTTAGCCAAGCCTGAATAAAAGAGGAGGGTTGTGTTAGATTGTCAGTCAACGTTAAACTAAGGTAAATGTTCAATGAATGGATCAATCAAACTATTGTGCTAATGCTAGGTTTTCCCCCGAAAGAAACGCATTACAGGGTCCGACTATAACGTCTCGACAATGACCGCTATATCTTCAAAACTCGGATGTAGTGAAAAATATACAAGAATTCGCATTGCACGATATGACTGTAACGTATCGGCAAGGACCGCTACATCTCCATGAGAACTTGGATGTAATGTTAAATAAGTAAGAGTTCTCACATCATAGGTTGGATAAGAACAATATTATAGAAAAATTAATAGTCTAAGATTTGGTACATGGAACATAAGAACTCTCATTGTAAAACAATAGAAGTAGTAGATACGATGAATTAGGAGAAAAATTAATATTGTGTGTGTACAAGGGACAAAATGGATAGGTGAGAAGGCAAAAATGATAGAAAACTTGGGTTTTAAGTTATGATATATAGGAAAGAGTAAAACAAGAAATGGAGTGGATATTATTGTAAATAGTTCATTAAAGGATGAAGTTGTAGGAGTAATTAGAAAAAGGGATAGAATTATAGCTCTCAAAATAATAATGGAGAAAGAAACTATAAACATAATTAGTGTATATGCACCTCAAATAGAATTAGATAAAAATGTCAAATTAAGGTTTTGGGATGACTTGGATGAAGTATTACAAAATATTCTGTCAAATGAGATGATTTTAATAAGAAGTGATTTAAATGGGCATATCGGAGTGAAAAATGACAAATATGAGAGGGTGCATGGGGGTTATGGGTTTAGAACAAGAAATGAAGAAGGTAAAACTATATTAGATTTTGCAATAACATATGATCTTATACTAACTAATACATTTTTTAAGAAAAGAGAAGAACACTTGGTCACATTTAAAAGTAGAAATAATAAATCACAAATTGACTTTCTTATAGTTAAGGAGAGATAGAAAGATTTGTAAAGATTGTAAGGTCATTCCTGGAGAAAGTTTAACTACTCAACATAGGTTAGTAGTATTGGATATACGCCTCAAACATAATATTAATAGAAGGAAAATATACACGACTCCTAGAATTAAGTGGTGGAAGTTAAAAGATAAGAAACTAAATATATTTAAAGAGAAGGTAGGAGTACAAGTATTAGATGAAATATACAGTGATCCTAATACGACATAGGATAAGATGGTATCAAAGTTGAAAATAGTAGCCAAGAGTGTACTCGATGAATCAAAGAGGCATGCACTACCAAGTAAAGAATCTTGATGGTGGAATGAGAAAGTGCAAGAGAAAGTCAAGGAAAAACAAACAGTCTATAAGAAATTATATATTTGTAAAAATGAGGAAAATTTGAAAAAATATACAATAGCTAAGAAAAAAGTGAATGAAGCTAAGACTGAAACTTTTGAACGATTATATCGAAAATTAGATACAAAAGAAGGGGAAAAAGACATTTATAAAATAACTAAAGTGAGAGAGAGGAAGGTAAAAGATCTTAATCAAATAAGATGTATTAAAGATGATTACAATACGATACTAGTAAATAATGAAGAAATAAAAGAGCGGTGAAAGAGATATTTTTTTATCAACTTTTAATTTAGATAATTTAAGTAGGTCAAATGAGTATAAAAATTTAAATTTTTATCGTATAATTCAAATTTCAGAAGTAGAATAAGCTTAAAATGGAATGCAAAATGAAAAAGCCGTCGGACCAGATGATATTCCGATAGAGGTATGAAAGTGCTTAGGGGAACAAGGTATTGAATGCTTACAAAATTATTTAACATGATATTGAAAACAAAAAGGATGTCTGATCAATGGAGAGTAAGTATTCTACCTCGCAAATGCAAGGGTGTCGTCCCTCCATGCGTTAGTTACTAGTCTCAAGGGCCAAAGGCCTACCGTGATTTACCTCTCTTACAATAGTCCGGGGGCAGACTGGTAGGGGTCGCTAGGTTGGCGGATTCCAACCTTTTGCACCGGAGAGTAAGTATCCTAATTCTCTTATATAAGAATAAGGGAGACATACAAACTTGTAAAAACTACAGGGGTATTAAACTAATGAGTCATACCATGAAACTTTGAAAAAAAAAGTAATAGAAAAAAGATTAAGGAGGGAGACCACGGTGCTCGAAAATCAATTTGAATTTATGCCAGGAAGGTCGACAATAGAAACTATACATCTTCTCAGACAACTAAATGAAAAGTATCGAGAGCAAAAGCAGGATCTACACATGGTATTCATTGACTTAGAAAAGCTTATGATAGAGTTCCAAGAGAAATTATATGGAGAATTTTAGAAAAAAGAGGTGTTAGTGTAACATATAGTACACTAATTAAGGATATGTACGAGGAAGTAACGACCAGAGTGAAGACTTCAGGCCGATTAACTGAAGTATTTCCAATAAAGATAGGGTTACATCAAGGATCAACTTTAAGTCCCTATCTTTTTACACTAATCACGATTTAACTCACCTGAAATATTCAAGACAAGACTGCGGTGCACGTTGTTTCAGATGATATTGTTTTAGAGATGAGACACGTGAAGGAGTAAATGCTAAACTGAATCTAAAACACTGTAAGGAAAGATTTTAGGCTTAATAGAGTAAAGACAGAATATATGGAATTTAAGTTTAGCAATATTAGACGTAATGAAACAAGTGTTAAGATAGGAGATGACGAGTTTCTGGAACTGAGAGCTTTAAATATTTATGATCATTTTTATAAGATGATGGAGGGATTGAGAGAGAGAGAGATGTCTTACGTAGAATATAAGCAGGATGGTTGAAATGGAGGAAAGTGTCAGGTGTTTTATGTGATCGTAAAGTGCCTCTAAAATTTAAAGGGAAGTTCTATAAAACGGCGATTAGACCTGCTATATTACATGGCGTTGAATGTTAGGCTACGACTCGAGCACATGAGCAAAAGATGAAAATTGCAAAGATGAGGATGTTAAAGTGGATGTACGGACATACAAGGATGAACAGAATACGAAATGAGAGCATTAGAGAAAAAGTCAGTGTTGCATCTATTGAAGGAAAACTCTAAGAGACACATTTAAGGTGGTACGGACATGTATTTATACGGTCAATAAATGCTCCAGTTAGGCGATGTAAAACGATAACAAATATACACATCAAACGAGGAAGAGGAAAACCAAAAAAGACTTGGTTAGCAACAATAAAACAAGATAAAATTTATTTAAATATAGATGATGATATAGTAGGGGATAAAGTCCAATAGCATAGAAGGATCCATATAGCCGACCCCACCTAGTAGGATAAGACTTTGTTGTTGTTGTTGTATGGTGTTTAGTCAAAGAGTTTTAGGATACATGTTTTGTTTGATGTGTGTATTTGAGTTACGCAGAACTTGGAAAAATACAAATAAAAACAACTTGGTGAGTCAAGATACTCAATTGCTTGAGGTCTATGGAAATTGAAAAAGGATAGCATGGGATATCTAAGGGACAGTGAAAAGGAAACATTAGAGGGCAATTATGCTTGTGAAGGTGAGCTACATAGATAGAGCATAAAGGATGACACAAGATGAGCCAATGGCTCGGATGCATCCAAAGGTCAAGGAGGACAACCTTTAGAGGAGTTGCTGCATAAGTTAACTCTTTGTAAGTTGAGAGAAGCGGACTTAATTATATATCATTTCCCTAGCAATAAATAAAGTTAGGAATTGTTTCAAATGGATGTCAAAAGTAAGGTATTAAATACCGAGCCGTTCCGTGCGAAACGAATAAATTTTTTCATTCCGAAATGGAATCGGCATTGGCATGCATGCGAGACAACGACGACGAAAGCGTGATCGACGGCAATAGCGATCGCGTTCCCGATCACGCTGCAGGAAGTTCACGATCACGCTGCGCGATCGGGAATGCATTCGCACAGCGCGCTGCCAATGGGAAATTTTCTAAAATTAAAAAATATATTAATTAAAATTTTATATATATAATATAAATTAATTAAACTATAAAATTTAATTAAATAAATTATTAATTAATTTATATAATTATATAAATTTATATTTTTATTTAAAAATATAAAAATTTAAAAATAAAAGATATTTTAATTAAAATTCTAAATTCGAATTTATAATTTATTTAAAATTAAATCTTAAATTCTTTTTTAAAAATTAACTAAAATTTAAAAAAAAAATCAAATAATTAAATATTAATGTTTAAAAAAAAGAAAAAAAATACCGAAATAGTATCGGCACGGACGATGCGGTACCGAAACCATATCATTTCGGTCGATGACCGAAATCTCGATATGAGTTGAGATTTTAAACCTTGGTCAAAAGTGTTTTTTTTTTCTATAACAACCCTTCTGATTAAGTTTACATAGAGCAACCTCCTTCAAGTTATGTTGCTTAAGCGAGACTAAAGTATGCAAACTCAAAAAGGCAAAATCTAGAGCCTTAAACAAAATCCTAAATAGACCATTTGGTTTTTGTGAATTCCATGTTATGTTGAGTGATACGCGCTACATCATAGAAGTCAAAAATTACCTTGAAGCAAACTTTATTACTAAAGATTTGGGACAGCCACATTACCTTGCAAGAATGGAAGACACATATAGCTCCCAAGGAACATAGTTGTCCCAAATGTGTTTTCTAAATGAAATATATAATGGATCTTACAAAAGAAAAGTTGGTGAGTTTTGATGCAGATCTGTAGAAACTCCAATTGTCCAACATCAAAATCTATTGTTAGATAATGAACACAATAAAGGCCTCTCTCATTATCAAAGATTAGTAGGTAATCTCATTTATCTAATAGATAGTTATCAGTATATCCTTTAAAGTGTGTAAGTCAATCCGCACAGCAATCCAAGAAGCGTCATTGATTAGAATGTTAGGGATCCTTTAATACATTAATGCTATGTTTACTTGGGAGAACGGAAATAGAAACTGTGGAAAATTTTCCGTTGTTCACTTCGGAAAAAAAAAAGAGAGAAACTATCTTCCTTTCTTTTGTTTAATTAATGGGCGGATGAATTTAAGATTTCATCCATCGATAGATTTGTTTCCTTCCTTTTGTTATATTTTTTTCCGTGCCTTTACCTTCCTTTTAATTTTGTTTCAGTTGATAGAAATTTGCTCTTGTGACTCACCACCAGTGTCGTCAAAGCTAATTGCCAACCACTGGCCGCCGTCGGTCGCCACTACCGGCCGCCTCACTGCCGCTAGCCGCCATCAATCGCCGCTGCCTCATTGAGCGATGGGCGACAACAGCTGCCGTCCAGATCGATGCGCCCACAAGCAGACAATTTTTTTTATTTTTTTCTCGCTCTTATTCTCTTTCCCCTTCCCTTGTTTTCTTATTTCCTCGAGAATTCTTTTCCCTTCTTTAGAGAGTTTCTTTCTTTTGTCTTCTCTTTCCCTTCCCTTTCTCTGGGGATTTTTTTTTCCTCAGGGAATTCCTTTCCTTTCATGATCCATCTTTTGGAGTATCTAGAAGCTAAAGGATGAGTAAAAGACTTGTTACAAAGAAACATGGACAGCTAATGCATTCTCAAATGTCTATTATTGATAGAAGATTCACTGTAAATTTTGTGCATACATAGGAGGCAACTTGTTACATGAAAAAGCAAGAAGTAAAATGTGGTGGCACGATCTAGTGTCAAAGAACTCAGAACAATGGCACATACAACATATGAGGTAATGCAGATTAAATCTTTTTTGAAGGATCATAGCTTTACTATTACAAAACTACTAGATATGCATTGTGATAATTAGACAGCTATCGACATTGCAAACAATCCAGTATTCTGCATTCCATGAGCAAACAAAACAAATTGGAGTTGATTGACACTTCATTCACGATGCAGTAATGTCCAAGAAGATCAATACGTCAAACATTCCTTCTGAAGAGTAACTGACATTTTTAACAAACCTCTTTCTACTAATTTTTTTGTCCTATGCAACAAATTGGGTATGGTAGAGATCTATACTCCAGCTTGAGGAGAGTGATAGGAATAATAGGTTTAAGCAAATATTAAGAAGAATAAGTTTCAATTTTGCTAAGTCATATATTTGTATCTAGCCTTTAAAAGAATTGGTTATGTACCTACATATACAAACTGTATATAAATACACAGATTGCATTTCCCTTTGATATATGAATAAAAGTGTTTCACTTTGAGAAAATAGGTTGCGATGATATGAATACATTCAAAGGTGACCAATAAATTATATAGTTAAATAAGTTGCATCAATTAGAATGGAATGATAATGAGATTAAAGAGAGTTCTAGTAAATAAAATAAAAAATGATTTAGTTGACTTTAATATCACCAAGTATATAACCACAAAGCTAGAGGGATAACATCCATATGACCTTATTGGATATTAACATAACAACATGAAAGCAACCAAATGACTATATGAGATCCTATACATATAGCATATTATTTATGGTTCAAAAACGGTGTAAAGTTGTTCAAGATCCAAAAAAAAATTTAGTATCAAAATTCTCGTTTGGAACTTGATTAAAGGACAATCAGGTGCACAAAGCTCCAGCTAATACGGAGTCCCGGATAAAGGTCTACTGTACACAGTCTTTATCCTGTTTTGCAAGGAATTATTTCCATGACTCAAACTCATAACCTTTAGGTCACATGGCAGCAACTTTACCATTGTGTTAAGGCTCCCCTTCAAATTCGTTCGGAATTTGAATGCATCTATTAAATTAAATCATATTTTATTCTTTTCCATAATCTGCAATTTCAAGCATTGACATTGCACAATCATATATACCATGATTAATGATATATTATAGAATTACGTTTGGTCACTTGTTTTTGTCAAAACAATCAAAAGGAAAGTGATTCAACTTCAACCATGCCTTGCCATAGAAAGTAGTGCTGACTATTTTGATAGAATGAATTTCCAGTCCACCAGTAGTAAATTTGTGACTGAAGAATGGCTCTTGGATACACTTCCAAGTATTTCACATAAAGATTCGAGCTAGTAGTCAAATATAGAAAATCAGGGTTTAACTAATACATCATAAATAAGTAAGAATCAGTCTATCTATACCATCAACATGTATATTTTCAATAAAATTAAACAATAATCTTCAAATTTCAGGTTCTGCATCTATTGAGACTCATCATTGGAAATACAGTTAAACATGTCCTAAAATAAGCATCATTACTCAATTAATGAACTCAAAAAGCATGCAAAATCAACTGTAATTCTACTACCTGTTCCAGTACCAAGAAGTGAATAAGCTGTCAAGAGATTGATTTGGGAAGTTCTTAGAGTCACCGACTAAAGTTCTGTTCCTGTTTGATGTGACTACATCTCTTCCCAGTTTACACTGCAAGAGAAAATGACATCTAACTATGAAGTTCACTGAATCTAGAGTTCAAATTTCAAAAAGAGCTTTGGTTCGATGAAAGTACAGAAGATTAGTTTACATTCATTTGACGAGCTTTATGATCATGATGCTCTTGGAATTCATGATAAAACATGATGCTATAGCCCCCTGCTGGCCTCTGAAGTAGGTAGAGGGAATGAAAAATGATTTTAACAAAACCACACCAATATCTAAAATAATACAGCTAACAAACCTGAGGATCCATAACCGAACTGGAATTTATAGAGTTCACTGTAGCTTGGAAACTTGAACCATGATCACTGTATAGATATATGAAAATTAGTCACATGATGTATGTTACTATATTTAGAACTAGCATTTAAACATGGGATAGTTGAATGTGTTGCCTGTGATCCCCATTATTATATTTGATCCACAGGAATGCATGTATCATCTCATGTAATAGAGCATTCTTAAGATCAAACACAGATTGGGTTCTCAAAAATGGCTCAGACAAGCATATCTCACAGCCCCCACTATGGTACTCACAGTAGCCAATGTAGCTGCATTAGTCAATCAAACGATTAGAAAGTTGTTCAACAATCTTATCTATTGAACCTAAAAAATAAAATCCAGTTAGTAACTGTATAACATAAACCACTAACTGGTGCTAAAATAAACATAATCATGTAATGCCGGAAGCAACAATTAGAAAACATTGATGTCTACTATGAAAAGAACACTAAACTAGATAATTTGAAGCGACAACAAAAATAACATCCAACTACTTGTGGAAATGCAATCGAGGAGCTAGCCTAGTGTGCCACCTAGTATGCCCACAGCATTCAATGCCCTTAGGTAGATACTTGGCATATAACCATGAAGCATTATGATGCTTCTCTTGTAGATAAAGCTTCTGAAAGATGTGAAAAGGAAAATTCTACACCTTGACTTCCCTTGATGATAATATTAATAATGTGAAAGATGGATAATGAAATGAAACATCTGAGGATTTTCCTTTTATTTCTCAAACAATGATTTTCAGTTGAGTTAGCTGCACCAAATGTTTCTATATTATTTCTAGGAAGCTAGTTGCCTATTTTGCTCATATTCAGAAAAATCTCTTATTCCAAAGCCTTGGAAACTCCAAAAACCACATATATTGTAAAGATTTTTGAGCTAGAAGTCTTCGACGGAGATTCTTGAGCTTTTCCACCCTTTAAGACTTTATTTTTGCTGTTTATATCTTCTTATCTCTACCATGTGAATATTTTTATTTTATAATATTTAGTTTTAATAATTTTAAGGATATGTGTCCTGACAATTGTGTATGCCTGTAATTTGTTCTTCTTGCATGAGGCGGGATAGCCCTTGAACGTTTTCCTGCCTGTCACCTTTGGGAACACTGAATTGCAGCAACTATCATGGATATCCTCCCACCTTTGTCTACAGCTAGAGCAATGTCAATCAAGCTAATAGCAAAGGTAACTTAATTTATTGCATCCAATAAAGCCTTAGGTCTCCCCAACCCCTTCTCATTGACAAGCAAGTACAACTAATTTGAAAATAAGTTCTAAAAGGCTTTATGTATCAATGCATAAGGATCCTGCCAAGGTAGGGTAGTCCAAGAGAGGCACATGTAAATTGGTAAAAAACTAAAAAGGATAAATTCATGTCAAAATAAGGAGCTTTAGTTCTACAGAGCATTCATGTCTCCATCACAAATCTGACTTTTAGGCCACAATGTCACCAGTTGATCCTGGAGTCCTAGATCCCAGTGCCCTTACATCTGCTTAATGAATTTCAACACTTATGTTTTTGGTTCATACTAGAAACAACACTAAACAAGCAGAGAATCAAAGAAGAAAATTATCCAAAATAGATAAATAAATACGCAGGAAAAAAAAATGTCAAGCACACAACAGAAACGAGACAGCATAAGTAATTATGCTGCTCAAGTCCCAAACAAACAAGACTTTCAAGAAAACAAGAGGCCAAATCAATTGTACAATGAAGCTAAGCGGAACAAGCTGTGCCAGGAGCACTATCAATCAACGGGGAGAGGCAAGTGATTCTAGTTGGCAGTAACAATCATAAACCCTAGCGTTAAAAGACGACAAGAACTTTTCTTTCCCTGGAGGCGAGCATAAGGAGATTAGAGTAACTAAAGTCAGCGTCACAAAACCATGAGGGAGAGGAGCTCGTCGAATACCGGGTGGAGGAGGACCAGGAAACGACGCAGCAGCCGAGGGAATCGTTGAAGTAGAGAGTGTTGTAGTGGGAAAACATTTCGTGGATATCCAGGCGGAGTTCCCCGGCAGCTGCCTCCGCTCCTGCTTCAACTGCCTGTGCGGACGGCGCAATCGGCCGGCGACGGGCTCGGTTTCGCCTTCGCGGAGGCATCGCAGGGGCTCCTAACTCGCTCGCCCACCCGTCTAGTTCTACCACCCAACTTTATTATATAAGCATTCAAAATTTCACGATTTTAACAAATACCTCTTATCCATATTTCCTTTCCACACTCTACCCTTAATAAAGCCCTTGATCTCGTCGAGCCGATCCGTTACGGTTGCCTGCTCCCAATCACGAATATCGTTGCATCGCCTTGTGAGCTCTCGATCTCCTCCTCCCGAGCGTCGTCGAACTCCTCGTCGATGGTCCTGTTGGTTTTACTCTTTGATCGGTTTGTATGAATGTAATGAAATTGAAAAATGTTACTGTAAAAATAAAAATTTTACTGCGTTTTCGTCAAAATGCCGCCGATGGTCGAAGGAGGAAGATCACGATGAGAATCGGAAGATCTCTACTCTTTCACAAATTAAGTTTCAACCGTGTCTTTGTGTTCGCCACTCTCTTATTCTCTCCGACAGAACTTCGGCAGCGATCCACGGATCACGTGCAAATTCCGACAGCCATCCGGCGTTGCTCACAACCTCACACACTGTAGCCTTCACCTCTTGCTTTCTCACAAAGCACTAGCACATCACCCCCCACCCCCCGTGCACACAACTTGGACGCACACCCCTTTTTAAAGGGGTGTTCTGCGAAGTGCAATGCGTGCACACGTTGTCAATAGCAACGTGTGCATGTTGCAACAGTTAAGTAACTGCATCTCTCACTCGTTCAAGTTATGTCACATATGCTAACAGTCACATCGACCAATAAGAGATATTTAGTCACATAGACTAAAATAAAGTCGGAGTTCATAGTTCCAAAAGACTAATAGAACAGAGATTAATAGTCACAAAGACCATTAGAACATCGAATTCATACATAGGAAAATAGTTCATGCAAGCACACTGAGCATTCATTGCTAAGAAAGTTATTACGTCTTACATAGTTGCTCATAAAAGCGATCAATACTAAGAAAAGTTGTTACACCTAACTTAACCACTCCCAAAATGGTATATAACCATTCTCTGAATAACACATATTCATTCGTCTGATAGCACACAATCATCCTCCAGGTGGCACACAGTCGTTCTCCAGTTGGTACAAAACCATATTCCTGGTGGTACAAAATCATTTTCCTGGATACATCTATGTCTTGCTATTTATCCAGATTAAATAATCTTTATTTACATCTATATGAACATCTTTAATCCCTCATAATGATCATCATGTCAAGAGCATGTTTCATATTCTCAATATTCACAATCATTTCTATACATAACAGAAATGGATCGACCAATGAATAATTCTTAAAAGATGTAAATCTATTTAATCTTCTTTTTTAGCTTGAATCTATTATTTTAATCAGTCCTTTCCTAGTCATGTTTCATAAATCGAATCATCCCTAGTTAATACATTTACATGCTAAAGTAGCATACCCTAATTAAAACTTCAAATAGACAGCTAAATAGTCACATAGGGTAAATGTTGAAATTAACATATAATCTCAAAGGGCTCACATAGTAGATAAGCAGGGATCCATTCTCCTACTACCTTAAGGTGTGTTTGGTTCAAGTTATAATGTATAACTTTGGTTATGTAATTACTAGGTAATCACATTACTAAAGTTATAGAGAATGGAACGTAACTTATGTTGTTTGGTTCCATCCGAAGTAATGCAATTAAAACTTTTTTGTTTGAAGGTTTTAAAGTATTACTGAATTTAATATTTTACTATACTACCCATTCACTTATAAGACTTTGTTTACTACAAAACATATTTGTTTATGGTCGTGTCGATCGAGACGATCGCCTTGTCGTCCAGCGAGATGGTAGCGAGTGACCACCGATAATTACGACAACTGCGTCAACAATTTATGGTAGTGGCCGCGATGGACAACCGATATAGTGGTTGGCGCTTGACGACGACGACCGACAACGGCCAATCGGTGACCAACAACCAACCCGCAAAGTCGTCGGTCGTCAATCATCGACCAACCGACCGCCGTCACTGCTAATCGTCGATCGGTCATTGCAGGTCGTTGTCGGTCGTCGGTCGTCGATCGTCGATCGTCGACTGTCGACCATCGATCGGTCGTCGCCGGTCGCCCACTGCCATCGTCGGTCGCCCGTCGCCATCGTCGGTCGTCGCCGTCGCCGTCGCCGTCGCCGCCGATCATCGCTGCCGCCGTGGCTATCGCCACCGTCGCATTGTCGCCGCCAGCCGCTCACCTACGCCGCCACGCGCTCGCATCGCCACTCGGGCCGGGCGGCGACGGCAACGACAAAGAAGCGATAATTATATTATTAATTTATATATAGTCGGATTGCTATTTAATCAATTGATAAGGATATATTTGTCTCAAATGGTAAAAAACGAAGGATATATTTGGAAAAAAAAATCATAATTCAGGGAATCAATAAAAACCAAGCTTCTCGGAGGTTTTCCAATTCCTCCATGCATAACCCTTTTGTTGACATGACATGACGTGTCGGACATCCATCAGGACTTGGTAATTGTTCAAATCTTAAACCAAACAAGGTTTTAATTGATAACCTTGGATGAATAACCAAGGTTATCAATAATAACTTTGAACCAAATACACTCTTATTGTTGTCTTAATATATATGGTATGAATCACATGTTACGATGTTATTCTCTTTACTAATAAAGAGTGCATGTTTTCATCAAATTAACATCGTACAGATTTTGATATAGACATTCCAAATGTCTAATCCTGAATTCAACACATGAATTCAAATCCGGCTCCAAACAGATATAGTAAATGGTGAGAGCATTTACTTCGATCACTTTTCTCAAATGATCTTATCTTAATACAAATATCAAGACGGCCCCATCTTATAGGTATGTATTGGTGCAATCGGTCCAGGTCACGATTGACCGGACTCGAGTTTGACTCAAGTAGTAATTTGATACTTGACAATGGGTTGATCATTGTTTGACAATGAGTTGGCTATATGGTTGACATGGAGTTGACCATATGATGGAGAAGTCCAAGTTGGACACTTGGCATGGAAAGTCCAAGTCTTTAGTACTTGACATGGGAAGTCCAAGCATGGGTCTTGGCACATAGAAAGTCTAAGTCTTGAGTACTTGTGTCACGCCCCGAGAGTTTGTCGTGTCGAAAATCAAACGGACGACATCTCCCCTGTACGTGGCAACATTTCGGATTAATACAAAGCTCGTAGGCCCACAACAACAACATAATATAAACATAACAACAACAGCGGAAAAGAAACCACATACCCACAACAAATATACCAAAACATATAGGTGTACACCACCTGACAAGTCTACAGTACTAAAACTGTACATAAAGCATCGACACAAAACAAAATCCACAACATAAAGACGAAGTCCATACATAAACTAGAGTCCATGACATAGAACAAAATCCATAACGTAAACACAAATCCTTGGGAGACTCAGAAAAGCGGAGATGGGATGGATCGCCGATGCAGCTCCAAGTTGTCACGAAGACTTCTACCTGTTACCTGGGCGACAGAAAAACCCAGAGTCTGTGGTGGTGAGTAAAACTCAGCAGGTAATAAGATAGAACATGTAAATATATGTATCAATATTACATGTCATTCAACAGTTTTAATCTACTCGTACAATAGGTATACATCAGCATAACAGATATATATGCATGCATACACTAAATAAACTGAACAACAAATGATGCTGACATACCTGACAGTCAGCTACTCTATCCTCATCCAACCTGGGCATATATCCACAATATAAGGTATAAGGAATAGTACTAACTCACACTATATCCTGATATGGGTCGAGGGTATCACAGTGAATAACCAACAGATATACAAATACCGACCTACTACCATACAGGAAATGCAATAGCATGTATGAATATGTACAAACAAATGCAACAAGCATAGTACATACAAATGCATCAACAAAGTGAGTATACATATAGACTGTATCTGTATGTATACTAATCACTATCATCCATGTATATATATATATATATATATATATATATATATATATATATACAAGAATGTATGTATATATATATATATATATATATATATATATATATATATATATATATATATATATATATATATATATATATATATATATATATATATATATATATATATATATATACAAGCATGTATGTATATATATATATATATAACCATATGCAAAACACTATATGGTACGACAATGCAGCATGCATGGTCATACCTGCTCACCCCTACTCGCTACCACGACCCCAGTGTGGCCTAGGTGGCACGACATTACAACTGTCCCAACTCACACCAACCATCGCTATAGAGTGGTCGAGTGGGCAGTATGATCAAGTAGCATATGAGCGTAAAGAGCTCGCTACGCAATGGGGGTCTCTGCTACTTGCCACTCCGACTGACACTACCAATGAGTGGTCAAGTGCCACGCACCCAGGACAACTGCACGCAACAACAACTACCATCGTCTATAATGGTAGAGTGCGGCACAACAAATGTTATGCCCTCATACCAGTTACTCCTCTGGGAGTAACCTGGGAGGCAAGATGACTGACGACTCTCTCTCTACCCCAAGGGGAGACGATGTCATCAGTATGCATGCAATGACATGAAGGTACCGTCTCACATACAGACATCTACCATAGACTCTCTGTTCAACAGAAAGTCACGCTCATTTGATCAGTACACTCTCTATCCTGTAGAGAGTCGTACTCAACTGATCATGGCAAGCTAGGACCACCGGTCCGTAACGACACACTTTCCACAACTCACCTGACCATTTACACAACACGTGGTTGGTAAATAAGTGTGCAACATACGAGTATTGGTATAACTCCTACATTTAGGGCATTACCTACCCATGGACAACCTTTTTGCCAATTTATAAATTTAGTCATCACCCGTACTCTAACATCCACACCCTACTAAACATCTAGGCCTATTTACATCACATCTATAACCCTAAATCATAATAAAGAGAATGTGATATCAACATTTGAATAAATATAGCCAACGACAAGTTCAAGCATAAGATAATAAGAGCAGGGTCAAGATAATATGAACACCTAACATGCTCATATTCACGACTAAATCTAAAAACCATTACATCTACCTGACCAGGTAGGAAATTACCCACCTGCTGTCAATGCTCGTAGTAATAGAGTCCTCACGTCCGCGGACCGATCTCGTATCCACGTCCTGCATATTTCAAACATTATGGTTATGTTCAAGCATACAACAATATATATATATATATAAATTCTCTATTCTCCCGTTTCTATATTTACATCCCTTAATCGAATACGATTTAGAAAGCCCAATTAGCCAGACTTGACCATTTAATTTAAACCCATCGATTTCAATTAGCAAAAGTGCTAACTCCCTCATCCAATTCCATATCTGACTTAACAAAGTTAATCTCATAAAGATTTAACCTTTTACCCCCAAACTATTGTAATAGTATCACCAACAGAATCAGTTATAAATCTAATTCATAAACACAACACTTAAATCATAGCTGCTCCCTACTATAATTAATTCTATAATTAACATCCATCATTCCCGGTTAACAAGTATGCTAACCTACAACAGTTTACAGCCATTTCAACCGACCCATACCCATCCAAACATGATAACGGAAATCAACGATCAACAATAATAGTCGGACAGGAGATAAATCATGCTTACTCGTTGTTGTTGTTGGAATGTATACTGAAAGCCTAGCTCTTTTTGTATGAACATTTTATTTTGAAATAAGAATCACATGATCATTGTTTGCACTTTATATTTATTATATGTGTGCATATTGTCTAATATTTTACATTGTAGATAACATGGTGCTTGGTGTGGCACAGAAGATCATGTTATCAGTCCCTTGTAGAATATAAGTAGAGGCTCACAACCAAGATGGTCTTGGACAAACCATTGACATGGTTATAGTGTAGCTTGGTATTGTTTTGTCTTGAACATAGAGTTACACTAGTACACTTAGGTGTATTGAGCAGGACTGACATAGAGGTGATTCGATTTATTACTGACTACATAATTGAATCGGATCTCGGATATTATGTTGTACATGCTCTTAATCCCGATATAATAACGGGCACATATACTTAGTATTTATTTCTTTGATTTACCAAAGGGTGAGATTTAGATGGATTAAATCAATATGCCCGGTAAATTGGAAAATGATATTATTTACATGGTGTGTCGTTGATTATAGGAGGAAACCGTGTCCTATATATTAGGTTGATGATGTCCCCTTGAGGAGCTCATAAGGTTCATCATGTAAACCCTGCAGGTTGACTTAGTCAACATGATGATAAGGTTGAGTGGTACTACTCGAGGAGTTAGATGTTAATTAATTGATGGTGAATCAATCAATCAATTGTGGACATTCGATATCTTAAACACGGGAGATGGATGTACAAATAATATATGGAGCCCATATTAATTTATGGGGGTTGGTGAGGTAGTTCAATGATGATCCTCTAGTGGAATGGAACATCATTGATGGATCAAGTTTGTGTGGTTCCGATCCATCGGGTGGCCAAGATCCAACTCTTCCTCATGGTCCCTATCGTAGCCTAATATAAACCTCATGAACTCTAGATCCAATGATGGAAAACAAAACTCTAGAACCGACGGTTGAGATTAAATCTTTAGAACCGACGGTGGAGATTAAATCTCTAGAACCGACGGTTGAGATTAAATCTCTAGAACCAACGGTAGAGATTAAATCTCTAGAACCGACGGTGGAGATTAAATCTCTAGAATCGACGGTTGAGATTAAATCTCTAGATCCAACGGTTGAGATTAAATCTCTAGATCCAATGGTTGAGATTAAATCTCTTGATCCGACGGTTGAGATTAAATCCCTAGGTGGAGATTAAATCTCTACGATCCGACGGTTGAGATTAAATCTCTAGATCCGACGGTTGAGATTAAATCTCTAGAACCAATGGAGGAGATTAAACCTAGGCCTAAACCTAACTCTCTATATATGGGAGAATGGGTTGGGCGGCAACTAAGATTTGGTTTATGGAAATTAGGTGAAATCCAAAGGAAGAAAGGTTGGGCGGCTAGGGTTTGAAAGCTTGGTTGGGCGGCAACTATAGGAGAGGTGCTCTTCTTCTTCCTAGGGTGTTGCCGGCTCCTTCTCTTTTCCCTATACCTTGGCCGGCGCCCAACATATTCCCTTTCTCCTCTTCACTCCATCTTGCCTACAGACTAGAAGCTAGGGTTTGTCCCTTTAGTTTGGTTCCTCGTGGTTTCATTTGTTGTTCTATTCTGGGGTTTAGCACAGATCAACTTTCAGGATCGTGGTCGCTCAAGCAAGAAGGGAAGGAGAGTTCTTCTTTCTTTGGATTGAAGAAGATCTAGGAAGCTTCAACTTGTGGAGGATCTTCGCCCACACGAAGTCTACAAGGAGGTTAAGACATACGATAGAAGATCAAGAGGTATAAAAGTTTTATAAGTTTTATTATTGATCTTTGCATGTTCTTATTATTATGCTTATATGTGTTGATTATACTAGTTTACATTTGTATGTATTTGTATAATCATGGACCCCGAAGATAAACACAAAAACCGGCGATCCGTCCGTCGTCTCTTTCATGGCTAACCGACTAGAAGAGTTATGTTGCTTGAACAACTAGTTTGTTCAAGCAATCGCTCAAGTCGTTAGCACGACGATGAATTGGTTGTGCTTAGGAAATTCATCCCATCCGGATTAGTTTTCATTAGTGAAAATTTTAATCCGGGGACATGGGAGCCAATGAGCCTCCGAAGCGATTCCAACAGTTGTAACCTCCACCGACAGCAAGGTCCTAATCCTGACAACCTCGTTCACCAACCAACTTACTTCCCAAAACATATCAACACCTCGTCAATCAAATTAACCGAATAAAAACAAGGAAGGGGATCGTGCTTACCAACAATTGAAGCGTCACCGGCAATACAAACTCCAAAACCGGCAGCCTACCCCTCCTATCTTCTTGTTCACCGATTCTGCCAAAACACAGATTAGGTCACACGCGGGACACCACGACTAGGAACTCTATCAAAATCTATGGCACACCGCTTAATCGCGGCTGGAATTCCACCGATCTGCTTGGACAGCGAGATCGTCGAAAATCCCTAGAGGAACAGAGTCCTACTGCCCTATGGCAGGGCGTTCGGTCGTGGCGGCAACTTCGCCACACCCTTCGCGTAGGAAAGCCGGCGAGATTTAGGGCGGATGAAATTGGAGAGAAACTTGAAATAGGGACACTCGACGTCGATAGGGAAGACTGACCTGCACGAAGGCAATCGATCGCCGCCGCCCCGTCGCTCAGTAGCCGCTGAGCCGTGTGGAAGGGATTTGGGACACGACGGAGTAGAGCGATCGCGCGAACAGGAAAAGATCCGCTGCTCGGAAGCGCTGGAGCGACTGAGCAGGGGGTCGCTTCACTTCGGGGGGGGGAGAAGAGGGGGCTCCGGCCGTTGGAAAGGAATCCGCCGAAGAATGGAAGGGATTGGGATCCGGTGACGAAGAAAAACGATCGCGCAGGGAAATATAGGATCGTGGCTGGGAAGGAGAAACACAGCGGGGATTAAGGCGACGGCGAGCATTACTGGTTAGCGGTGCAAAACCGTTTCTGTAATGGAGCGGGTCGAGCTTGCAAATAAACGGATCGGATTTCAGACCCGTTAAGCCCCTTTTTAAACTCTTCTCCATAAATAATCTTAGAAATCCCCATTTAAGTTTAGGAAAATTTCTAAAAATTTCTGAAAAATTCCATAGGGTATTTTTCCTAATTACCCAATATTTTTTTTCTGTGGTATTTTACATTCTCCCCCACTTATTAAAATTTGGTCCCCAAATTTCGTACTTAAATGCAAAAATTAGATCAAGCATATTTCGAAATAACCACATACCTCAGGTAAATAGATGAGGGTATCGAGCTCGGATAGTATCTTCCAGCTCCCATGTAGCCTCCTTATCCGTATGATGCTGCCATCCCATTTTTATGAGTCGGATGGTTTTGTTCTGCAACTGTCGCTCCTTGCGACCCAGAATCCGCACCGGAATCTCCTCATAAGCCACATTCGCCTAGAGTGGTATCGAAATCTCTTTCAGAATATGGTCAGATCGCAACACGTATTTCCTCAACATAAAAACATGAAATACGTTATGAACACCCGCAAGTGTCGGAGGTAAAGCCAATCGATAAGCAACACCTCCAATCCGCTCCAATATCTCAAATGGACCAATGTAGCGTGGAGCTAATTTTCCTTTTAGCCCAAATCTCTTGACTCCTTTGGTGGGTGACACTCGTAGGAATACATGGTCCCCGACTGAGAATTCCATAGGCCTTTGCCTCCGGTCCCCATAACTCTTCTGTCGGTCCTGTGCCTCAGATAACTGTCGTCTGATGACTCGTACCAACTCCGCATCATGCTGGATACTCTGAGGCCCCAATATCTGTCGTTCCCCAACTTCCTCCCATAACACAGGAGATCTGCAGGGTCTGCCATATAATGCCTTGAAAGGAGCCATCTGGATAGAAGAGTGGTAGCTATTGTTGTAGGCAAACTCCACTAAAGGAATGTGATCCTCCCAACTGCCATCGAAATCCATGATGCAAGATCTCAAATCCTCTGTCTCACGATGAAAGGTTGTACCGAGTCAAGCTCTGTCCCATGACCCGCCGCACTCGCTGCACTTGTGAAGTAAATCGCAGATCTCTATCAGATATGATACTCAATGGTACACCATGCAATCTAATGATCTCTCGGTAGTACAATTTCGCTAGACGATCCAATGAGTCTGTCTCACGAATCGGAAGGAAGTGAGCTGATTTGGTTAATCGATCCACGATCACCCAAATCGCATTATGTCCTTTATGGGTTCTGGGTAATCCCGTAACGAAATCCATCATGATATTTTCCCACTTCCATTCAGGATCGAATTTCACGAAATAAGCGGCGGGTTTACGATGTTGACCTTCACTTCTTTGGTATACTAGACATCGTGCAACAAAGTCTGCAATATCCCGTTTCATACCGTTTCACCAGTATAAACGCTTCAAATCTCGGTACATCCGAGTACCACCAGGATGTATAGCAAATCTCGACTGATGTGCCTCCTGTAGCAATTCTTCCTTAACCGGGTGCGTGTCCGGAACACATAGTCATCCTCGGAAATGAAGTACACCATTCTCGTCACTCGAGAAATCCATCTGACATTCTGAGTCTATCGTGCTGCTCAAGAACTGCAGATGCTGGTCACTGACTTGTGCTTCCTTGATCCTATCAGCAATAGCGGAATGGGCAACCATAGAAACTAATATCCCCGAGATGTTTGACCGTGTTTAGACAATCCCAACTCTGAGAACTGTCGAACTAGATCGATGCTTCTATCGGATAGTGGCGAACTCCACGAGACTTCCTGCTCAGTGCATCTGCTACCACATTAGCCTTTCCCGGATGATACTGGATGGTGCAATCGTAATCCTTCAGATATTCCATCCACTGTCTCTGTCTCAGATTCAACTCTTTCTGTGTGAACAGATACTTCAGACTTTTATGGTATGTGTAGATCTCAAAGGTAATCTCATACAAGTAGTGCCTCCATATCTTCAATGCGAAAATAATGGCGGCTAACTCCAGATCGTGCACTGGGTAATTTCTCTCGTGATCTTTTAGTTAACATGAGGCATAAGATACCACATGGTTGGACTGTATCAGAACCGCACCCAACCCTTGGATAGAAGCATCCGTATAAAGAACCATCCCATCAACACCAGAAGGAATCACTAAGACTGGTGCAGAAACTAGCCGTCGCTTAAGCTCCTGGAAACTAGTTTCACAAGCCTCTGACCAGGTGAACTTGACCCCTTTTCGAGTCAGGCGAGTGAGTGGCATGGCGATACTCGAGAATCCCTCCACGAATCTCTGATAATACCCGGCCAGACCAAGGAAACTACGGACCTCCTGCACTAATTTTGGCTGCTCCGAACTGGTAATCGCCTCAATCTTCTGGGGGTCTACAGAAATACCTCTGTTGGACACCACATATCCAAGAAAACCCACTGAGGATAACTAGAACGCACACTTGCTAAATTTGGCATACAACTGCTCCCGTCACAATGTCTCCAATACTATCCGCAGATGCTGTTCATGCTCCTCGGATTGAGAATAAATCAATATATCATCGATGAACACTATCACGAACTGATCTATATACCTCAGGAATACCCGATTCATTAAGTCCATAAATGCAGCTGGGGCATTCGTGAGACCGAACGACATCACTAGAAACTCGTAATGCCCATAACGGGTGCGGAAAGCTATTTTATGAACATCCTCATCTCTTATCCGAAGCTGATGATATCCTGAGCGCAGATCAATTTTAGAATACACACATGTATCCTTAAGCTGATCGAACAAATCTTCTATCCTCGACAGTGGATATTTGTTCTTAACCGTGACTGCATTCAGTTGCCGATAATCAATACATAACCGCAATGATTCATCCTTCTTTTTGACAAAGAGTACCGGTGCTCCCCATGGTGAAACACTAGGTCGGATGAATCCATTATCTAGCAACTCTTGCAGTTGAACTTTAAGTTCATTCAGCTCCTTTGGCGCCATCCGGTAAGGAGGTTTTGATATAGGCGCGATTCCTGGAATCACCTCTATCGCAAATTCCACTTGCCTAGGAGGTGGCAAGCCTAGAAGTTCTTCTGGAAATACGTCTGGATACTCCCGGACTACTCGCACATCAGAGAGGGGTGTTAGTCCTTCGTTCTCAACTTTGGCTAGAGATAATAAATAACCCTGACAACCCTGGGCCAATAGCTTTTGAGCCTATAAAGCCGATATAATAGATAATCCATCATCTCTAGTACCAATAAATTCCCAAGCTGGTTGATCTGGTGGTCAGAATGTCACCACCCTTGCTCTACAATCCACTGTAGCGTGATAAGCGATCAGCCATTCCATACCGAGAATAATATCGAACTCTATCATTTCCAAAACCTGAAGGTCCACTGTAAGGATATGCCCGTCAAAATCTAATGGGCAACCCTTGATTTCTTGGTGGCTAGTCAGCACCTCTCCTGATGGCAAGGATACTGCTAACCCACAAGAACGAACCATTGAGATTCTTCCAACTCTACCCAGAAATACTCTAGATACGAATGAATGAGAACTACCGGTATCAATTAAAGTATCAGCATATATAGAATAAACTAAAACCATACCGCATATGACTGATCCCTCAGCCCGCTGTGCCTCATCTCTGGTGATGGCAAAAACTAGTCCAGTCTCGATATTCGTCGGCTGCATCCCTGATGAAGTAGTAGTGTGCCTTCACTCCGGCTGGATCTGGCTCTATGGTACTGGAGGCTAAGTCGCTGGTGCAGGCATAAGATATCCTTGAGAGTTGGCTGGTAAGAACTGCTATGGTGCAGATACTCCTGGATAGTAGATCACCGGAGATGCAGGATACTGGATCGCTGTCGGCATCACTGTAGGGGCACCCCCTGCATCTGATACAACTGTGCTAGTGGAGGTACTGGCTGTCTCTTTCCATATGTTTGAGTCCGCGGTGCTATCCTCTGCTGCCGCTACTGGTTAGACTTCTTCCCCTTATTGGAGTTATCAGGAAACTCTAACTGTGCTTTCAGTGTACAATCACGACTAGTATGACCCGGTTGTTTGCAATAATAACAAACCGGCTGCTCCAAAGGACACTCTGATACTCTGTGGCTTTCAGATCCACATTTATAACATCCATTCCTGCTTCGACCCTTACGGTTATTCTGAGACCCTCCAGAATACTCTGATGCTGGACATTTCTCCTTCTGCGATCTAGCTGACCCTTCTGCAGCACCTCGCGTAGTTCCTTTTTGCTCCCCTTTCTTCTGAGTCCCCTGAGCTGAACCCTGGTTCTGCTGCTTGCCCTTAGTCATCTGCTTCTCGATATCCTTCTCCCTGGAAATTTTTTGGGAAGTCATCTCGATGAAGAGGGCACGGTCCAATGCCTCCCTGTATGAGGTAATGATAGATCCTGACATCCGGCTCCGTATATAAATAGCAAGACCCTGTGTGAACTGGTACATCTGGTTTGCATCCTGTGCTACCAGATGAGAGCAAAACTCTGAAAGTTTGGTAAACTCTGCGTTGTACTCTATGACGGAACGATCACCTTGCTTCAAGCTCAAGAATTCCTGACGACGTGCTGTAGAAAACGCCGAAGAAAAGTACTATCTCTAGAAAGCGTCTCGAAAGATGGCCCAAGTAATTCCACACTCCCCGAATAGAGTCTTTTGCAATTTCCACCAAGTGACAGCCTGATCTCTGAGATGATATGCAGCAAGGCCCACCTTCTCCACATCTGTACAGTTCATGTACTCGAAGGTGTCTTCCATATTTTCCAGCCAAGACCGGGCAATCCATGGGTCGGACTCCCCTCTGAACAATGTGAACTTTTCCTTGGCCGAACGTGCTAGCATGAGTATCCGTGCCTTATCATTGAGCAAACTGGACTCTGCAGGCTCTGGCATAGTCAGTGGTACATCCGGATTCTGAGGCTCCAAATCTCCAATAGGGGAAAGCTGAGGCTGTTCCCGAATAATGGGCTCAGTAGCAGCAACCTCTTGTCCCTCAACTCCGATGGATCGCCTTGATGGATGACCTCTACTACGAGTCTGCATAGGTGCCATAACTTTGACTGTATACACCTGTTAAACAAATTTAGATAAGTAACTATCTGAAATATGAGTTATCAGAAATACTCACTTCGTGCTGCCTGGGGCTTATGCCGATGTCAATCCCATCTCACAAAAACCAAAACCGAAAAATAAACCGACTCCCGAGAATCCAAGACTCAAAACCAAAATCATTGTATGACATCGCAGAACCTTCGGCTCTGATACCAATAAAGTTGTCACGCCCCGAGAGTATGCCGTGTCAAAAATCAAATGGACGACATCTCCCCTATACGTGACAACATTTCAGGTTAATACAAAGCCCGTAGGCCCACAATAATAACATAATATAAACATAACAACAACAGCGGAAAAGAAACCACATACCCACAACAAATATACCAAAACATACAGGTGTACACCACCTGACAAGTCTACAGTATTAAAACCGTACATAAAGCATCGACACAAAACAAAGTCCACAACATAAAGACGAAGTCCATACATAAACTAGAGTCCATGACATAAAACAAAATCCATAACGTAAACACAAATCCTCGGGAGACTCAGAAAAGCGGAGATGGGATGGATCGCCTTGCGAGTCAAGTCGTCACGAAGACTTCTACCATTACAGGCGGCAGAAAAACCGAGTGCATGGTGGTGAGTAAAACTCAGTAGGTAATAAGATAGAACATGTAAATATATGTATCAATATTACATGTCATTCAACAGTTTTAATCTACTCGTACAACAGGTATACATCAGCATAACAGATATATATGCATGCATATACTAAATAAACTGAACAACAAACGATGCTGACATACCTGACAGTCAGCTACTCTATCCTCATCCAACCTGGGCATATATCCACAACATAAGGTATAAGGAATAGTACTAACTCACACTATATCCTGATATGGGTCGAGGGTATCACAGTGAATAACCAACAAATATACAAATACCGACCTACTATCATACATGAAATGCAATAGCATGTATGAATATGTACAAACAAATGCAACAAGCATAGTACATACAAATGCATCAACAAAGTGAGTATACATATAGACTGCATCTGTATGTATACTAATCACCATCATCCATGTATATATATATACAAGCATGTATGTATATATATATAACCATATGCAAAACACCGTATGGTATGGCAATGCAACATGCGTGGTCATGCCTGCTCACCCCTACTCGCTACCACGACCCTAGTGTGGCCTAGGTGGCACGACATGACAACTGTCCCAACTCACACCAACCACCGCTATAGAGTGGCCGAGTGGGCAGTATGATCAAGTAGCATATGAGCGTAAAGAGCTCGCTACGTAACGGGGGTCCCTGCTGCTGGCCACTCCGACTGACACTACCAATGAGTGGTCCAGTGCCACGCACCCAGGACAACTGCACGCAACTCTAACTACCATTGTCTATAATGGTAGAGTGCGACACAACAAATGTTATGCCCTCATATCAGTTACTCCTTTGGGAGTAACCTGGGAGGCAGGATGACTGACGACTCTCTCTCTACCCCAAGGGGAGACGATGTCGTTAGTATGCATGCAATGACATGAAGGTGTTGTCTCACATACAGACATCTACCATAGATTCTCTGTTCAACAGAGAGTCACGCTCATTTGATCAGTACACTCTCTATCCTGTAGAGAGTCGTACTCAACTGATCATGGCAAGCTAGGACCATCGGTCCATAGCGATACACTATCCACGACTCACCTGACCATTTACACAACACGTGGTTGGTAAATAAGTGTGCAACATACGAGTATTGGTATAACTCCTACATTTAGGGCATTAACTACTTACGGACGACCTTTTTGCCAATTTATAAATTTGGTCATCACCCGTACTCTAACATCCACACCCTACTAAACATCTAGGCCTATTTACATCACATCTATAACCTTAAATCATAATAAAGGGAATGTGATATCAATATTTGAATAAATATAGCCAACGACAAGTTCAAGCATAAGATAATAAGAGCAGGGTCAAGATAATATGAACACCTAACATGCTCATATCCACGACTAAATCTGAAAACCATTACATCTACCTGACCAGGTAGGAAATTACCCACTTGCTGTCAATGCTTGTAGTAATAGAGTCCTCACGTCCGCGGACTGGTCTCGTATCCACGTCCTGCACATTTCAAACATTGTGGTTATGTTCAAGCATACAACAATATATATATAAATTCGCTATTCTCCCGTTTCTATATTTGCGTCCCTTAATCGAATACGATTTAGAAACCCCAATTATCCAGACTTGACCATTTAATTTAAACCCATCGGTTTCAATTAGCAAAAGTGCTTACTCCCTCATCCAATTCCATATCTGACTTAACAAAGTTAATCTCATAAAGATTTAACCTTTTACCCCAAACCTATTGTAATAGTATCACCAATAGAATCAGTTATAAATCTAATTCATAAACACAACACTTAAATCACAGCTGCTCCCTACTACAATTAATTCTATAATTAACATCCATCATTCTCGATTAACAAGTATGCTAACCTACAACCGTTTACGGCCATTTCAACCGACCCATACCCATCCAAACACGATAACGGAAATCAACTATCAACAATAATAGCCAGACATGAGATAAATCATGCTTACTCGTTGTTGTAACCTCCACCGACAATAAGGTCCTAATCCTGGCAGCCCCGTTCACCAACCAACTTACTTCCCAAAACATATCAACACCTCGACAATCAAATTAACCGAATAAAAACAAGGAAGGGGATCGTGCTTACCAACAATTGAAGTGTCACCGGCAATACAAACTCCAAAACCGACAGCCTACCCCTCATATCTTCTTGTTCACCGATTCTGCCAAAACACAGATTAGGTCATGCGCGGGACATCACGACTAGGAGCTCTATCAAAATCTATGGTGCACCGCTTAATCGCGGTTGGAATTCCACCGATCTGCTTGGACAGCGAGATCGTCGAAAATCCCTAGAGGAACAGAGTCCTACTGCCCTACAGCAGGGTGTTCGGCCGTGGCGGCAACTTCGCCACACCCTTCGCGCAGGAAAGCCGGCGAGATTTAGGGCGGCTGAAATCGGAGAGAAACTTGAAATAGGGACACTCAACGTCGGTAGGGAAGACTGACCTGCACGAAGGCAACCGACTGTCGTCTTCCTCGCCTGCTCGGGGTAGCCGCTTGGAGCTGGTGTGGAAGGGATTTGGGAGAGATCGACAGAATCTGCGCGACGGAGCAGAGTGACCACGTGAACAGGAAAAGATTCGCTGCTCGGAAGCACTGGAGTGACGGAGCACGGGGTCGCTTCGCTTCGGGGGGGGAAGAAGAGGGGGCTCCGACCGTTGGAAAGGAATCCGCCGAAGAATGGAAGGGATTGGGATCCGGTGACGAAGAAAAATGATTGCGCAGGGAAATATCGGATCGTGGTTGGGAAGGAGAAATGCAGTGGGGATTAAGGCGACGACGAGCGTTACTTGTTAGCGGTGCAGAACCGTTTCTGTAATGGAGCGGGTCGAGCTTGCAAATAAACGGGTCGAATTTCAGACCCGTTAAGTCCCTTTTTAAACCCTTTTCCATAAATAATCTTAGAAATCCCTATTTAAGTTCAGAAAAATTTCTAAAAATTTCTGATAAATTCCATAGGGTATTTTTCCTAATTACCCAACATTTTTTTTTCTGTGGTATTTTACAACTTGACATGGAAAGTCCAAGCATGGGTCTTGGCAATTGGAAAGTCCAAGCATGGGGCTTGGCAATGGGAAAGTCCAATATGGAGTTGGCAAGGGAAGTCCAAGGGTGTGATATTGGTGGCGTAAAGTCCAAGCGGTAGTCTTGGTAGTATAAGTCCAATGTTTGACGATGTAAAATCTAAGCGTGTGTCTTGGCAGCGTAAGCCTACATGTGCCTTGGTGGTGTAGACCCTGTTAGCATGATAATAGCCGATGGAAGCATCTGAAGGCTAGCGTATAGATGAACAAGTCATGGATGACTTGAAGCGATCCGATAGACGTGAGGTTGATGGAGGTGGCTAGAAGGGTTATGTCTAGGCTAAGGGTAGTCTAGCAAGTATGAGGGGATCATACTTGGGGTAAACCTCATGGTTGAGCTTTAGCAGTCGACTAAGGTTATGAACCAGTCGACTGGTTAAGTGTTTTGACACTTAACAGCCGAGTCGACTCTGAGTAGTTGACTGGGATTATGACCAGTTGACTAATCGAGAGTCGACTGGCGATCGACTGCGGTCGAGTGACCTTGGCAGTCAACTATCAGATATGGGTAGTCGACTAGCCGAGCAATCAACTGCCATGGAAGACAGTCGACTGCTATTTGCGACCGCGAGCATATAAAGCTCGGTAGACGACTGAGAAGTCGACTACGAGCTTGGCAGTCGATAGCCAGTGTATTTGTTGGCTGGAATGTCAATGTGGATTAAACCCATTGTGAGACAACGATACTATAGACAGTCGATTGGGGCCTTTTGGCAATCAATTGCCAAGCGCGGAATCAGCCCGATGCAGGCATAAAAGGAGTAGTTCATGGAGGATTTCGACCATGATTTCTTAATTGGTTTTTGAGGCAAGTTAGAGGCGAAGTGCTGGTGCATTTCAGGGTCCTTCAAGCTTATCCAAGCAACTAACAAACAAAGCATTCAAGCTCACATTTATAAAGTTTTCTTTATGTTGTTTTTGTTAGGGCAATCAACCCAAGCATGAGTTTGGTTTTGATGTGTGTGGCAAAGGGTTTAAGTTAGGTTGCTATAGATTTGATGTGTGTGTTTAAGTTGTGCAGGACTTAGTGAATCACACATGGTTAGCTTGATGAAGCATTGGCAAGTTTATCATCTCATGGCTCAGGTCCTTGAGTTGGTGAAGGATGGCACGGGGAGAAGCCGTGAGTTTGGTGCATCCGAGGGATCACCGGACAAGGAGCGAATGGAATGAAGCTAAAGGAAGCAGACTTCAGGGCAAGATACGAAGGATGGCACGGGACAAGCCTTGGGCTTAGTGCATCTGAGGGACGGAGGCTGAACGAAGAGAGTTTCGGTGAGGGACTACATGGGAGATGAGAGTTGAGCGATTGTAACCTAGGACGGGGTAGCTCAAGTTAGGTGAACTTAGCCAAATGGCTAAGGTCAAGTGTCGGATGCTCAAACATTGTGTTTGAGATTTTACCCGACGGTCGGATGCTCAAACACTTTGTTGTTTGAGCTTTTACCACTTGATCAGTATAGGTACGGTCGAATGGTCAATCGTGAAAGTGGGTGGTGTTATTTGAGGTTTTGTGGCCCAACAGTTGACTACCAGGGTTTGAAAGTCGACTGTTTCACACATCAGTCGACTACCAAGGAACGACAGTTGACTATTATAAGTGGACGTGGGCACAGAAACATTTTGAGTCGACTGATTGCTTGGAGCAATCGACTGATGACTCTATCAGTCGACTGCCCAGTATACCGTTTGGTTGTGACGACCACAGTTTAGGCATGGTCAGAAGCCGTTGGAATGGCTGTAGTCGACTGATGGCATACAGTAGTCGACTGTCGCATTCCCAACGGAAAGAAACTCCCTCTTCTCTATAAAAAGAGTGGTTGGGGGCCTTAGGGCAGTTAATGCTTCCACTCCTATTCATACTCTAAGTGCTCCCATGTCTTCCAAGTGTTTCTACTCTTTTCTTCTCTAGTTTTACTCATATTATTTGTGAGAAGAGGAGTGTGGTGTAAAGAAAGTTTTCTCCACCTTGTTTGAGTTAAAGGAGAGTTTAGTGGATTGGCTTGAGGGATTGATTCGTCGAACAAATCGTCCGTGGACTAGCGGCAAGGGTCGTGAACCACGTTACATCCTTTGTGTTAGCATTTGTCTTCTCTTTACTTTTTGTTTAGCTTAATTGTCTTAATTAGCATATTTCGCTGTGTTAACGATATTGTAGATGATTAAGCACGAACGAATTCCATCGAGCACGATCAAGGCTATTTAACCCCCCTTCTAGCCGGGCCATGATCCTCCAACAAGTGGTATCAAAGCCAAGGTTGCTTATCGACGGACTCATCGCCGCAACAAGCACAACAAAGATAGCCGGCATGAACATCCATCCACCGAAGTTTGAAGGCGACTTTTCTTGGTGGAAGAAAAGGATGGAAGTATTCTTTGAAACCAACTTTGATATAATGTTAATTATAGAAAACGGTTTTGAGGTGTCTAGGGATGAAGAGAACAAGCCACTAGAGAAATTGAGATGGACTAAAAAGCAAAAGGAGGAGCACCTAGCAAATTCTAAGGCGAAGCATCATCTATTCAACGTGCTACCTCAATAAGAAATCAATCGAATAAGAGAGTGCTCGAGCGCTAAGAAGATGTGGGAGAAGTTGATAGAGCTTCATGAAGGCACATCCGAAGCAAAATTAGCAAGATGAGACCTTCTCCGATCGCAATTAAAAAACATCAAATTGGATAAAGGAGAAAAGGTATTATCTTTGCATTCTAGATTTAAGGAAATTATTAACGGTTTATCAAGTGTAGGAGAAAAGCTATCCAAAAGGGATATGATAATGAAAGCAATTGATGTCTTCCCCCGATCATCCAAATGGAGCTCCATTGTGGATTCATTTTATATCTCAAGGAATCTATGTTAGTGAAAGCCCTAGAGTCAATCATGTGATGATTGTTGTATGGACTTTATTGTATCATATTCCTATTTATAAAGGCATGATTATTATATTTGCTTGTATTGGTGCCAAATAACTAAGTATAATAACGTCCTTGAGTAGTAGGTTCTTATCTATATCAATCGATTGAATGAATCAATAATGAGATGATATAGAGAACACTACTCTTAATCATTCCTAGTCAAGTATTAACATTCAAGGACAATGTTAATGCGTAGAGACTAGCATGTAGGCCAACTCGATGACTTGATCTCACAAGACATGGATATGAGATATCAAGTTGACACATGGGTATGCATTAGAGAATGTGTACTGAATGACCCGCCATGAGAAAGTATCATGGATCGTTATATGAGTGTCATATACTTTCTCATGTGGCTATAGTATGACTATTAGTTCTTGGACCTGAAGTCACCATGGTTCCCTATATAAGGAGTTGCATACTTTGGCTTCGTCAAACGTCACCTGTAAATGGGTGGAGTATAAAGGTGATTATTGGGTATGTAACAAATTATACGGAGGGATGTGAGTGATGTAGATGAGATCTAACCCTCCTATATGACGGGAGTGACATCGTTATTCTTGATAGAGTGAGACCACGAAGTGCATGACCATGCCCAAATGAGTCAATATGAGATATTGAGCTCATTTGATTAGAGTGAGTCTACTTGGAGTTCAAGATATAGATTGTACCGAGGATGACATGGTCTATGCCTCAATTGGTCAATCTAGATGTCAAGGATAGAGGGACATTGTCACATATTGTGAGAGTCACAATTAGTAGTCACGAAGGTGATGTTGGAGCTCAACATTCTTGTAACTTGGGTAGCAATGATGTGTTGCTAGATACCGCTCATTGTTTATGTTCCTAAATCGGTTTAGGGATATTGCCAACGTTACAAGAACCTATAGGGTCACACACAAAGGGCAATTAGATGGAGATTAGGTTCATATGATGAACCATGAGGAGTAGGTTCATGGGATGAACCAAATTGGATTAAGAGTAATCCAAATTAGACTAATTGAGTTAGACTCAATTTGATTCAAGTGTTGAATGAGTCTAATTTAGATTTGATTCATTGGGTCAATTTAAATTAATGAATAGGGATTCATTAAATCAAATTGACTTGAATCAAGTGGTTAGATTTGATCAACCATGGGAGATAAGAGGTCAAGTTTGACTTGACTTGAGAGGGAAGATGAATGGTCAATTTTGACTTGACCATTTGCTATGTCATGGTGACTTGGCATGGGGGCCGGCCAATTATGGTGTTCCACATCATCATTGACTTATCATATGGTGCCACCTCATGAGGGAGACAAAAAGCCATAGGCTCTTGGAGTTACATGCATGCATGTAACCCCCCAACAATAAGTGGTAGGCCACTTTCATTTGATGAGGTAATTCATTTTGGTTTTGTAACTTCATCATCTTCTTCCTAGCTCTCATTCTTCCTCTCCCAAGACCTCCTTGGCCGAAATACCTAAAGGGTGCTAGCACACTCTAAGGTGTTTTTCTTCACCATTTTTCCGTGTGGATACTTGTAGAGGAGTGTACACTTGACACTCTTGAGTTCCGCCAAAGCGTTTGGACGAGCGGGATAAGCGAAGGGCGTCGCTACGAGGGTAATGCTCTCACCTTCTAGATCTAAGGTAGATCTAGGTTTACTTAATCACATACATGTTTTTATTTTTATATATCTTTGTACGGATCCGTGGCCAGGCTTCCGAGGTTTCCGCAACGCAAAAAGCGGTTTTTGCGGCTCGGAAAGTCCAACAGTGGTATCAGAGCCACGTGCGAAGCATGTATGTGTTTCGTATTTGTAGTTTTTGTATTAGATATAAAAATTACAGATTTTTAAGTTTCTGTAAATTTCCTATTTTTATAGAATTTTTTGGTATTTTTCTCGAAGAGTCGAAGCAACGAGTGTTGGGACACTTGTAGGCTTCAACCATCGAGAAAAACTCTCCGAAACGGCAAGTTCTCGCTTTAGGTTTTTGGGACAGCGACTTAAGTCACTGTAAGATCATAGTAGGGACACTCGCAAAGTTTATTTTGCGAGTAGGGGCGCTGTCCCTATCCCCGAAAGGGGCCTTGTCCCGCGATCGCGCCCGAAAACCTCTTAGCAGGACCGTTACGGAGAGGTGACTCATAAAATTAAAAAAAATAGAAAAAATTATAGAAATTTTCTGTAAAATACATAATTTAGTATTATGTATAATTCTGTGATGGTCATAGCCCAAGAACTCCAATATGATTGGATGTTAATGTGTTGCAATTCATAATACGACATGCGTGCCGTTTTTGTTTTTTTTTATGAAAGGTAAATATATATCATCAAGAAAAGCACCATCGTACAAAATCTCGGAGCGCATTCTCATGTCATGTCTGACGATGTGTCAGATCTAAGATGCATCGAAAAAAATGGAGGGGTGTACATGTGCTCTCATGGGTACCTCAGCTCTCATGCATACTAGCTCACTCATGGGTACATGAACTCCTCATACATGGCTGCACATCCTGTAGCTTCCACGTTTCCTTTGCCCATGCCTGCTATCCTTCTGTGTCCATAACCATGGGTACGTGAACTCATGGGTACGTGAAATCAACATACATGGTTGCACGTTCTGTTGCTTCCACATTTCCTTAGCCCATGCCTGCCATCCTTCTGTGTCCACCACTGCAAACGTATCCTCTCATGTTGTCCATCCGTTTCCATCCTTTCCATCAAGCATGTGCGGTGACTCTCCAATGTTTCACTTTTGGCAAGTGACCAGCCATCAACGGATTTGTCGTGTCTTTACCGTAGCCATCAACGTCATACATGCGTGCCGTTTTTGTGATTGTGCTTGTTGTATAGGGTATGCGACCTGCGTGTCGTGCCTCTTCTTTTTAAAATTCTAGTTGTAAATAGTTTTAGACTCGAATGTAACTCGAGTTTCATGTTTGTAATGTACAAAATGGAGCGGTGGAAGGTCCACTTCTAGACGGAGTTACGAGAATGGTGCCGATGACACATGGCGGTCAAAGGAGGCGCTTGGAGAAGCCGTAACCCTAGGTTGACCGTCCGATCTTCTCATTGGCTTGAGAAGATCGTAGTAGGGTCATGACCTAATCACAATTAATTTATATATATGTATATATTTTGATATATATATATATATATATATATTTGTTATGCTTGTATGTATGTGATGCATGTTAGTAGAATAATGCTTGTATGTATATGATGCGTGTTAGGATATTTTTCTTGTATGTATATGATGCATGCTAGAATAATGCTTGTATGTATGTGATGCATGCTAGTGTAGGATAATAAAGGCCTTAATGCATATATGATACACATTACGATTAGATTAGATCTTAATTGAATCAACTCGAAAATGCCTACCAAGTCCTTGATACCCATCACTACCTCGATCATTTATAGTTGTTGAATTTGCCAAAGTAAAGCAACGCATATTATCTTGGTAGGATGCGGAGGGACAATCTTGGTCCCGCCTATCATGGCTTGGGTTAGAGTAAGCTCAATTAGATTGAGTAAAATTAGTTAACTCAATCGGATTGAATAGAACTATAGGCATATTCCAACCGTTGGAAAGATAGGATAAGATCGTATTTACACTAAATCTTGGGCGATTTAGCCAAAGCTAACTCAAGGTCTTTTGTAAATGTAGGTCTTGATCCTATAAACAAGAGTTGCATAGAGATGTAATCGGTAATGTGCTACCCACCGATCATACTAAGTCTTGGACGATTTAGCCAAAGCTAACTCAAGGCTTAGTATGATGTGGATCTTGTCCCGCAGGAATTATAGCTAGTTTGTATGAATCTAGTAATGTGGTTTGACCACATCCATAACTCGATTCTACAAAATTCCTATAATTCCGTGGGAGCATCATTTGATTAAAGGCCTAATTAAATGATAAAAGGAATATGATATTAATTCTCTGCATTGTATGTTATAGATTACTATATCGACAAACACGAACACTCTCTCTCTGCGTTCTGTCCTTGAGAAGGACAAGCTCAATAGAGCAAATTTCCTTGACTGGTACAAGAACCTGAGAATCGTTCTCACCCAAGAAAGGAAATTGTACGTCCTAGAGCAGCCCATTCCAGAGGCACCTCCTGCCACTGCCTCGCGAGCTGACAAAGATGCTTACAAGAAGCATCAAGATGATGCATTAGATGTGTCATGTCTAATGCTCGCGACCATGAACTCTGAGCTTCAGAAGCAACACGAGTTCATGAATGCTTATGATATGGTTGAACATCTTCGTCAACTATATCAAGGACAAGCAAAGCACGAGAGATATGAAATCTCTAAGGCAATGTTTAGGTCCAAAATGCGAGATGAGACTCCCGTAGGTCCATATGTACTCAAGATGATTGGGTACGTAGAAAACCTACAGAGATTGGGATTCCCCCTTGGCCAAGAGCTGGCCACTGACTTGATCTTGCAATCTTTGCCATAAAGCTACAATCAATTTGTCATGAATTATAACATGAATGAAATTGATAAGCCACTGCCTGAGATGCTCAGCATGTTGAGAACTGCTGAGCTCAACATTAAGAAGGGAAAATCTGACTCCATTTTGATGGTGCAAAAGAAGAAAGGCAAGGGCAAGCCTAAAGGTAAGGGAAAGTCCCAAGCCAAGGACAAAGGCAAGGAACTGAAACCCAAAGGAGGGGTGGCCAAGGAAGGGGCTTGCTTCCACTGCAAGGAAGCTGGACACTGGAAGCGTAACTGTAAAGCTTACCTGGAAGATCTTAAGAAGAAGAGAAGTGAGACTTCTACTTCAGGTATAAATGTTATAGAAGTCAATCTATCTATTTCTTCATCATGGGTATTAGATACCGGATGTGCATCTCACATTTGTACCAATGTACAGGCGCTGAGAAATAGCAGGGCATTGAGAAAGGGCGAGGTGAACCTACGAGTAGGCAATGGAGCAAGGGTTGCTGTTGTTGCTGTAGGAACTTACGATCTATCCCTGCCCTCTGGGCTTGTACTAGAATTAGATGAATGTTGTTATGTGCCTGCTTTGACTAAGAACATAATTTCGGTTTCTTGTTTGGACAAGAAAGGATTTACATTTATAATAAAGAACAAATGTTGTTTAGTTTATTTAAATGATATGTTCTATTGTAGTGCACCTCTAATGAATGAACTCTACTTTCTAGACTTAGAAAGCCCCATCTATAACATAAGTACCAAAAGGTTCAAGTCAAATGAGTTGAACCAAATCTATCTCTGACATTGTCGCTTAGGTCACATAAATGAGAGCCGCTTATCTCAGCTCCATAAGGATGGGCTGCTAGACTCATTTGATTTTGAATCATATGAGACATGCGAGTCTTGCCTTTTAGGCAAGATGACCAAGACTCCCTTTAGTGGACACAGCGAAAGAGCAACAGACTTGTTAGGACTTATACATAGTGATGTATGTGGCCCTTTCAATGTTGCAGCTAGAGGTGGTTACAGGTACTTCATTACATTTACTGATGACTTCAGTAGATATGGTTATGTGTATCTCATGACACATAAATCAGAATCCTTTGAAAAGTTCAAAGAATTCAAGAATGAAGTACAAAACCAGCTTGACAAGAGTATTAAGATACTTCGATCAGATCGAGGTGGTGAATACCTTAGCCATGAGTTTCGTGACTATCTAGCTGAGTGTGAGATTCTATCCCAACTCACTCCTCCTGGAACACCACAGTGGAATGGTGTATCCGAAAGGAGGAATCGTACCCTATTAGATAAGGTACGATCTATGATGAGTCACACAGATCTTCCTATATCCTTTTGGGGATATGCTCTAGACACAACAGCCTTTACCCTTACCCGTGTACCATCCAAGGTTGTGATAAAGACACCATATATGATATGGACAGGGAGAAATCCCAAGATGTCTTTCATGAGGATTTGGGGTTGTGAGGCTTACGTTCGACGTCAAGTCTCAGACAAACTGGGACCCAAATCCGATAGGTGCTATTTTGTTGGATATCCCAAGGACACGAAGGGATATTACTTCTACATTCCCAGTCAGCACAAAGTGTTTGTGGCAAAAACTGGGGGTTTTCTAGAAAGGAATTTTGTTTCTAGAAAAACTAGTGGGAGTACGTTCAATCTTAAAGAAATTCAAGATAAGGACCATAGCACTGAGGCCTTGATGGAGGTTGAACAGGAACCACAAAGTATTGTGGGTGATGAGGTTGTTGCACAAATAGTTGTGGAACAATCACCTTTTCAGGTAGACCTACCTCTTCGCAGGTCTGATAGGGTATGTCGTCAGCCTGAGAGATACTCATTTCTCTTGTCTGACCATGATGACGTTATGCTCATTGAGAATGAGTCTACCTCCTATCAGGAAGCTGTGATGAGCCAAGATTCTGAGAAATGGCTAGAGGCCATGAGATCCGAGATGGAATCCATGTACACCAACCAAGTATGAACTTTGGTTGATCCACCTGAAGGGGTCAAATCCATTGGGTGTAAGTGGGTCTTTAAAAGAAAGACTGACATGGATGGACTTACGCATACCTATAAGGGCCGATAGGTGGCTAAAGGTTTCAAGCAAATTCATGGTATTGACTATGATGAAATCTTTTCTCCAGTGGCGATGTTTAAGTCCATTCGGATCATGCTTGCTATTGCAGCATACCACGATTATGAGATTTGGAAGATGGATGTCAAAACCACGTTTCTAAATGGAAACTTACTCGAGGATGTGTACATAACACAACCTGAGGGTTTTGTAGATCCACAGCATACTGGAAAAGTATGCAAGCTGCAAAAATTCATTTATGGGCTAAAGCAAGCTTCTCGGAGTTGGAATCTTTGATTCGATGATGCGATCAAACAGTTTGATTTCATCAAGAATGAAGATGAACCCTGTGTCTACAAGAGGGTTAATGGGAACACAGTTGTCTTCCTTGTATTGTATGTCGATGACATACTACTCATTGGGAATGACATCCCTTCGCTACAGTCTGTGAAGACTTGGCTGGGAACGTGCTTCTCAATGAAGGACTTAGGTGAAGCATCCTGTATTCTAGGCATCAAGATCTATAGAGATAGATCTAAGAGATTGCTTGGCCTAAGTCAGAGTACATACATTGACACGGTATTACTACGGTTTTCCATGCAAAATTCCAAGAAGGGACTTCTGCCGATGTCACATGGTGTGAGTCTTTCGAAGACTCGAAGTCCCTCTTCTAGAGAGGAGAGAGACCGCATGGATAAGATCCCTTATGCATCTGCTATATGATCTATCATGTACGCCATGCTATGTATTCGTCCTGATGTCTCGTATGCTTTGAGCATGACAAGTAGATACCAGTCAGATCCAGGTGAGCGTCACTGGATAGCAGTCAAGAATATTCTCAAGTACTTGAGAATGACTAAAGAATATTTCTTGATATTTGGAGGCGATGAGGAGCTAGCTGTAAAGGGTTATAGCGATGTCAGCTTCCAAACTGACCAGGATGATTATAGATCACAGTCAGAGTTCGTGTTTTGTTTGAATGGTGGTGCTATGAGCTGGAAGAGTTTGAAGCAGGACACATGCGATTCTACTGGCCGAGTATATCGCATCCGAGGAGGTAGCAAAGAGGCGATTTGGATCCGCAAGTTCATTACTGAGCTTGGGGTGGTTCCTAGCATAGCAGATCCCATACAACTCTATTGTGACTATAATGGAGCGATTGCACAGGCTAAAGAACCTCGCTCACACCAGCGGACCAAACACATACTACGGCGCTTCCATCTCATTCGAGAGATTATCGATAGAGGAGATGTGAAGATTTACAGAGTACCCACAGAGGCTAACATCGTAGATCCCTTGACCAAGGCTTTAGCACAGAAAAAGCATGATGGTCACACTAGGTCATTGGGTATTAGATACTACCGTGATTGACACTAGTGCTAGTGGAAGATTGTTAGTGAAAGCCCTAGAGCCAATCATGTGATGATTGTTGTATGGACTTTATTGTATCATATTCCTATTTATAAAGGCATGGTTATTATATTTACTTGTATTGGTGTCAAATAACTAAGTATAATAACGTCCTTGAGTAGTAGGTTCTTATCTATATCAATCGATTGAATGAATCAATAATGAGATGATATAGAGAACACTACTCTTAATCATTCCTAGTCAAGTATTAACATTCAAGGACAATGTTAATGCGTAGAGACTAGCATGTAGGCTAACTCGATGACTTGATCTCACAAGTCATAGATATGAGATATCAAGTTGACACATGGGTATGCATTAGAGAATGTGTACTGAATGACCCGCCATGAGAAAGTATCATGGATCGTTATATGAGTGTCATATACTTTCTCATGTGGCTATAGTATGACTATTAGTTCTTGGACCTAAAGTCACCATGGTTCCCTATATAAGGAGTTGCATACTTTGGCTTCGTCAAATGTCACCCGTAAATGGGTGGAGTATAAAGGCGATTACTGGGTATGTAACAAATTATACTAAGGGATGTGAGTGATGTAGGTGAGATCTATCCCTCCTATATGACGGGAGTGACATCGCTATTCTTGATAGAGTGAGACCACGAAGTGCATGACCATGCCCAAATGAGTCAATATGAGATATTAAGCTCATTTGATTAGAGTGAGTCTACTTGGAGTTCAAGATATAGATTGTACCGAGGATGACGTGGTCTATGCCTCAATTGGTCAATCTAGATGTCAAGGATAGAGGTACATTGTCACATATTGTGAGAGTCACAATTAGTAGTCACGAAGGTGATGTTGGAGCTCAACATTCTTGTAACTTGGGTAGCAATGATGTGTTGCTAGATACCGCTCATTGCTTATGATCCTAAATCAGTTTAGGGACATTGCCAACGTTACAAGAACCTATAGGGTCACACACAAAGAGCAATTAGATGGAGATTAGGTTCATATGATGAACCATGAGGAGTAGGTTCATGGGATGAACCAAATTGGATTAAGAGTAATCCAAATTAGACTAATTGAGTTAGACTCAATTTGATTCAAGTGTTGAATGAGTCTAATTTAGATTTGATTCATTGTGTCAATTTAAATTAATGAATAGGGATTCATTAAATCAAATTGACTTGAATCAAGTGGTTAGATTTGATCAACCATGAGAGATAAGAGGTCAAGTTTGACTTGACTTGAGAGGGAAGATGAATGGTCAATTTTGACTTGACCATTTGCCGTGTCATGGTGACTTGGCATGGGGGCCGGCCAATGATGCTGTTCCACATCATCATGGACTTATCATATGGTGCCACCTCATGAGGGAGACAAAGAGCCATAGGCTCTTGGAGTTACATGCATGCATGTAACCCCCCAACAATAAGTGGTCGACCACTTTCATTTGATGAGGTAATTCATTTTGGTTTTGTAACTTCATCATCTTCTTCCTAGCTCTCATTCTTCCTCTCCCAAGACCTCCTTGGCCGAAATACCTAAAGGGTGCTAGCACACTCTAAGGTGTTTTTCTCCACCATTTTTCCGTGTGGATACTTGTAGAGGAGTGTACACTTGACACTCTTGAGTTCCGCCAAAGCGTTTGGACGAGCGGGATAAGCGAAGGGCGTCGCTACGAGGGTAATGCTCTCACCTTCTAGATATAAGATAGATCTAGGTTTACTTAAGCACATACATGTTTTTATTTTTATATATCTTCGTACGGATCCGTGGCCAGGCTTTCGAGGTTTCCACAACGCAAAAAGCGGTTTTTGCGGCTCGGAAAGTCCAACAGTGGTATCAGAGCCACGTGCGAAGCATGTATGTATTTCGTATTTGTAGTTTTTGTATTAGATATAAAAATTACAGATTTTTAAGTTTCTGTAAATTTCCTATTTTTATAGAATTTTTGGGTATTTTTCTCGAAGAGTCGAAGCAACGAGTGTTGGGACACTTGTAGGCTTCAACCACTGAGAAAAACTCTCCGAAACGGCAAGTTCTCGCTTTAGGTTTTTGGGATAGCGACTTAAGTCACTGTAAGATCATAGTAGGGACACTCAAAAAGTTTATTTTGCGAGTAGGGACGCTGCCCCTATCCTCGAAAGGGGCCTTGTCCCACGATCGCGCCCGGAAACCGCTTAGCGGGACCGTTACGGAGAGGTGACTCATAAAATTGAAAAAAAATAGGAAAAATTATAGAAATTTTCTGTAAAATACATAATTTAGCATTATGTATAATTCTATGATGTTCATGGCCCAAGAACCCCAATATGATTGGACGTTAATGTGTTGTAATTCACAATACGGCCTGCGTGCCGTTTTTGTGATTGTGCTTGTTGTATAGGGTATGCGACCTGCGTGTCGTGCCTCTTCTTTTTAAAATTCTAGTTGTAAATAGTTTTAGACTCGAATGTAACTCGAGTTTCATGTTTGTAATGTACAAAATGTTGGAGATTTGACGCCGCTAGAGGGGGGGGGGTGAATAGCGTTGACCCCGTACGGTGATGGAAATCGATTGCGTTCGTGTCTACAATTCGTGTTAGTACGCAGCGGAATAGAAATAATAACAATAATGAAATACAAACACAATAACACAAACACAACACACACGATATAACGTGGTTCGGAACCGTAACGGTTCCTACTCCACGGATTGAGCTCTAAAGAGCTCTAGCGATGCCAATGCAATCACTAACCACAAATACTCCTTCTCGACACAAGTCGGAGGTGGAGAAACCTCTTACAAACTATTCTTACAACAATAAGAAATAGATACAAGCAATTACAACAATGAAATATAATGCAAGTAAAGAAAACTTTACAACACTTTGCTTTTGATTGCTTGAATGCTTGGTTGCTTGACTTGCACTTGGAGACCCTGATTTGCACCAACAAATCGCTCCAAAAGCCCTCAAGAACCGATACCAAAATCCTTCCCGTCGAGCTCCTTTTATCCTTGCGCGACACGGATTTCGCCTATCACGACCGCCATAAGCCACCCGATCGATGCCATTGTCGTGAGACAACGGCTCGATCCACGCTGGAAAAACTCCAACGGATCTCTTGGCGCGATCGCCAACATTGGCGGCCGATCGACAACGCCGTGGTCGAATGACCATCGGCTACGGAGCGTTCGTGCTCGACACTGACGGGCAATGATCGCCATCCTGCGGGCCGATCACAGAGCTACCACCGATCGGCCGCCAATGAGCGGGATCGCCAGTGGCATTTTCAGCCCTGCCGGGCAATCGAACTCGTCGACTCACGGCAGTCGAACCGGCCATAATGCCAGTCGACTGCCAACCTCAAGAATGAGGTTTTAACCCAAGTATGGTGCCCCCATACTTGCTAGACCACCCTTAGCCTAGACCTAAGCCTTCTAGCCACCTCCATCAGCCTCACGCCTCTCAGATCCCTCCAAATCATCCATGACTTGTTCATCCATTGCGCTAGCTTCCAGGTGCTTCCATCGGCTATGTCATGCTAACGGTGTCTACACCGCCAAGGCACATTGGACTTACACTGCCAATATCAATCCCCTTGGACTTCTCAAATGCCAAGACTCAAGCTTGGACTTTCCCTTGCCAACCCATGTTGGACTTTCCATGCCAAGACCCATGCTTGGACTTTCCATTTGCCAAGACCCATGCTTGGACTTCTCATGCCAAGTGCTCAAGACTTGGACTTTCCCAATTGCCAAGTGTCCCACTTGGACTTTCCATGCCAAGTACCCATGACTTGGACTTTACCTTGCCAAGACCCATGCTTGGACTTTCCCATAATCACATGGTCAACCCTGGTCAACCATCAAGTCAATTATAACCTAGGTCGATTGTGTAAACAATCTCCCCAACATATTAACCGACATTAATGTCAAACATCAATGCCAAAACACTTTGTTCAAATCCCTTTGTCAAACATCAAAACATCACTCGAGTCAAACTCGAGTCCTGGTCAATCGTGACCTGGGCCGATTGCACCAACAATCTCCCCCTTTTTGATGTTTGACAAAAACCAAACAAATCATTTGAGTTAGACCACTAACTCAAATCCCTTACCAATTATCCCAAATCGGTAAAAAACTCACCAAATGTTCTCTCCCAAACATTTCCAAAACATTCTCCCAAACATTCTCCCCCTTTTTGACAAATAGCAAAAGGTTATCTCTCCAAGGAGGTCAATGTCTCATGTCCCAATGAGATCTTACAATCTCCCCTTGATCCAAAATTACCTAGGATGCCTCTGATCTTCCTAGTGATAAGTCCCATATCACTCAAGAGAGGCAATCCTATTCACTCTCCCAATTTCCAAATTGGGTATCAAAACTCATCAATTTCCCAATTGATGATACATTCCATAACTTATCCTTTTCAAGGAGAAAAACACATCCATCATCCCAAGATGGATACCTCCCCCTAAAGGCTTGCTCCCCTTTGACCATTGCACCAACAATGTCCTTGGGGAGTCCCTAAGCCAATAGGAACTCTAAACAATCAAAATTAAGGTTAGAAATTCAACATTGAACTTTCCAACACCTTAACATTGATACAAACCCTAAACAATTCTCCTAATCCATATCCAATGGATTTTCACCCTTTATAATGCTTCCCAAAGCATATCCTAGGGTTAGGAGTGATTAGGGACTTTAACCATAGCTGAAATCGGGTTAAACAAACCTTGTTAACCCGAAATCAGACTCGATCGACTGTCGATTAACGATCATCCACATTTATCAGATCGCCACCAAGTGGCGATCGTAGAAATTAATTTCAAATTATCGATCAATCGTAAATTCATAAATAATTATGCGTATCTCGAAAAATCATGAAAATTCATACGTATAATACTTATGACCAATACAATGGGTAAAAAATGTTTTAAAAATATTTTACCCATAAAATAGTGAGTTTGATACAAAACTCAAAACCATTGAAATTTTCAATGTTTTGGCCCTATTTTGTATCAACTTCATCAATGATGATTGCTATCAAAAGATAGACTTCACCAAGGTTTTTCAAAATGATTTTAAAATGTTTTCAAAACCTTATTTTGGATCATATTCCTTGGGCTTTATGTACATGACTTGTACACAAGCTTTCCCAATGATCCACCATTAAAATTAGATGAGTTTTAGTTCATCTAGATGCAAAAACTATGCATCTTGAACTTAACTCATATCCTAGCATCTCACATGTATCTAAGGTGTATAAATACACATACATGTCAATTGAATGTGAGATGTGGGTTTTGTTCACCCTAAACTAGGGTTTCATGCATTTTCCTAAGGCAACTCTACTTGATTCCCTCATAAATGGGACTCCAAGGCATGCCATAGTCCTTAAATCAATTTTAATCAAATTTTCTTAAATGCATGAATGATTATGGCATTAACGATGATATAAATAAGCATATGCTCATAATCATGATGTCATGGCATAATATGAAATCTAAAAACACATGACATTTAATCCTTAAACCTAAGCATACTCATGACATATAAAATCATAGAAATAGGCATGATGTCATGACATGGCATATGGCAAACAAAGCATGGCATATAAAATGTATAGGTATAATAATACCTAAATTTTAATATTAATTGCCATTTGTTGGGATTTAAACATATTTTGCCATATTAACCTAATCTCCCTAGTGTGCCAAAAACCCAAAATGGCACACTAACCTCTAGACCTCAATTGTGCCAAAATGATCATCTTATCAAGCTTCATAATTACTATTGGCACATCCTAAACTCTTTTAGGATATTAATTCAAATCTATTTCCAAGGTAACCATAACCTTGTAAATAACCTAAAATGTCACCTTTATCATGGTTGAGTTAACTACCCATCCAATTAAGGTTGACACACCCTACACCCACTTAGCGTGAATCAATCACGCTCTTAGGAACCCAAAATCGATTTGAGCTCCTAGGGTTAATTAGGTATACCTTAGGGATATCCTCCCTAGATACCTTCCTAATGACCCTCCTAGGCTTATTAGCCTTGGTCATTTGGGTCTCACTTAGGTTGACTCTAGGGGTAACTCCCCTTCCAACCTTCTTAGTGGCCACCCTAGGTTTCCTAGAAACCCTAGCCACTAGGCATATCCTTTGGTCAACTCTAGGGATGACTTCCCTATTGACCTTGGTCTTCCTAGACCTAGTTTGTGTTCCATAATCAAATGGAACACTATGATAAGCCACCTTAGGCTTAGGTTTGTGACCCAAACCTTGCTTGCCCTTGGATGACTTTTGACTCTTAGGTCTTAAGTGTTGACTTTGACTTTTTGACCTAGGAGTTTGACCATTAGACCCTTGAACTTGATTTTGTATATTTCTAAGGGTCTTCTCTAATTTCTCAAGCCTTGACCTCAAGGCTTGGTTCTCTAATTCTAATTGCCCAATTTTCGAATTTTGATTTAAATCATGGGCATGGGACTTTCTAGGCATATGCCTAGTCCACTTGGGATTGAAACCTAGGTGCTCTTGCACCTTTCTAATGGTTTCCCTAGGTAAAATTTTTCTAGAGTTATTTGACCTAGGTTTATCCTTAGATAAATTGTTTTTAGGGACATTAGTCCCAAATTTCTTCCCATTATCTAAGTGAATATTCTTAGCTCCTAAGCAAAAATACTTGTTCCTATTAGCATGCTTTTCATAAATTGCAAGTGAATTGAAATCCCTAGCATGCTTTTGCTTATAAATTGACGAAGGAGCAAAATTAGAAGTTACCCTAGGGTTTGCCTTAGCTCCCCCTACATATGATGCTCCATTTTGAGTCTTCTTGTCCCCCTTCTTGCATTGACGGTTGTCGGCACTTGAAGCAAATTACTTGTTCTTTGCTTCTTTGACTTTGGGCACCGACTTCCTTGATTCTTGGCACGGGTGGAGTCTTCTTAACCCGTTTAGGACACTTACTCTTGTAGTGTCCTTGCTCCCTACACTCAAAGCATATAATATGTATTTTATTTTTAATTGACATGCTTGAGTTACCTAGGGTGATGGAGACCGGAATTGAATTTTGGGCTTCTTCATCTTGACCGGATGTCGAAGATTCTTCTTGATGTTCGGTATGGAGGTTCTTTCCTCCCCCTCAATCTTTGAGGTGGATGCTTCTTCCACCTCTACCTCCTCCTTGGAGATTGATGGCCTCTCAACCTCTAATTCTTCACACTCTCCTCTTGACCCGGATGTTGACTCTTCTTCAACTTCCGAATCCTCACTTGCTTGTGAGGAGGAGCTTACTTCTTCGGCCTCTTCCGATTGGATTGATGATGGATTTTCATGAAGCTTGGCCAAATCGCTCCATAGCTCCTTGGCATCCACATAGTCACCTAGACTACACAAGAATTCATTAGGAATTAAATCAAAAATGAATTTGATTACCTTCTTGTTTTTATCAAATTGTTGGAGTTGCTCCTCACTCCACTTCTTCTTCTTGAGAAACCCTCCCTTTGGTCCCTTAGGATATTCAAATCCTTCCATCAACGCGGACCACTCCTCAAAGTCTCTCATCATCAAAAAGTCTTCAATTCTTGCCTTCCAAGAATTGAAACCTTCTCGTCCATAGAATGAATACGGGACCGGCGTGTTGATGTCCCATCCAAGCTTGTCTTGGAATTCCATCTTTACCCTCTAGCGTATTGCTCCCGGTTGTTAATCCGTTGAAGAGCCACCAGGCTCTGATACCACTTGTTGGAGATTTGACGCCGCTAGAGGGGGGGGGGGTGAATAGCGTTGACCCCGTACGGTGATGGAAATCGATTGCGTTCGTGTCTACAATTCGTGTTAGTACGCAGCGGAATAGAAATAATAACAATAATGAAATACAAACACAATAACACAAACACAACACACACGATATAACGTGGTTAACGGTTCCTACTCCACGGATTGAGCTCTAAAGAGCTCTAGCGATGCCAATGCAATCACTAACCACAAATACTCCTTCTCGACACAAGTCGGAGGTGGAGAAACCTCTTACAAACTATTCTTACAACAATAAGAAATAGATACAAGCAATTACAACAATGAAATATAATGCAAGTAAAGAAAACTTTACAACACTTTGCTTTTGATTGCTTGAATGCTTGGTTGCTTGACTTGCACTTGGAGACCCTGATTTGCACCAACAAATCGCTCCAAAAGCCCTCAAGAACCGATACCAAAATCCTTCCCGTCGAGCTCCTTTTATCCTTGCGCGCGACCTGGATTTCCGCCTATCAGTCGACTGCCATAAGCCACCAGTCGACTGATGCCACTATTGTCGTGAGACAACGGCTCGATCCACGCTGGAAAAACTCCAACGGATCTCTTGGCAGTCGACTGCCAACATTGGCGATCGGCCGATCGCCCGTAGTCGCCGACGATCGGCTCTGAGCGTTACACTCGACACTCGGTAGCGATCATGCCATCCCTTAGCGATCATTGCCGAGCCGATCATTGCTTCGCCAATGAGCGGTCATTGCGAGGGCATGACCCCGGCTGGCAGTCGAACTCAAGTCGACTCACGGATCAGCCGAAGCCATAATGCGGTCATGCCAACCTCAAGAATGAGGTTTTAACCCAAGTATGGTGCCCCCATACTTGCTAGACCACCCTTAGCCTAGACCTAAGCCTTCTAGCCACCTCCATCAGCCTCACGCCTCTCAGATCCCTCCAAATCATCCATGACTTGTTCATCCATTGCGCTAGCTTCCAGGTGCTTCCATCGGCTATGTCATGCTAACGGTGTCTACACCGCCAAGGCACATTGGACTTACACTGCCAATATCAATCCCCTTGGACTTCTCAAATGCCAAGACTCAAGCTTGGACTTTCCCTTGCCAACCCATGTTGGACTTTCCATGCCAAGACCCATGCTTGGACTTTCCATTTGCCAAGACCCATGCTTGGACTTCTCATGCCAAGTGCTCAAGACTTGGACTTTCCCAATTGCCAAGTGTCCCACTTGGACTTTCCATGCCAAGTACCCATGACTTGGACTTTACCTTGCCAAGACCCATGCTTGGACTTTCCCATAATCACATGGTCAACCCTGGTCAACCATCAAGTCAATTATAACCTAGGTCGATTGTGTAAACAATCTCCCCAACATATTAACCGACATTAATGTCAAACATCAATGCCAAAACACTTTGTTCAAATCCCTTTGTCAAACATCAAAACATCACTCGAGTCAAACTCGAGTCCTGGTCAATCGTGACCTGGGCCGATTGCACCAACACAAAATGGAGCGATGGAAGGTCCACTTCTAGACGGAGTTACGAGAATGGTGCCGATGACACATGGCGGTCAAAGGAGGCGCTTGGAGAAGCCGTAACCCTAGGTTGACCGTCCGATCTTCTCATTGGCTTGAGAAGATCGTAGTAGGGTCATGACCTAATCACAATTAATTTATATATATGTATATATTTTGATATATATATATATATATATATATATATATATATATATATATATATATATATATATATATATATATATATATATATATATATATATATTTATATATATTTATATATATTTATATATATATATATATATATATATATATATATATATATATATATATATATATATATATATATATATTTGTTATGCTTGTATGTATGTGATGCATGTTAGTAGAATAATGCTTGTATGTATATGATGCGTGTTAGGATATTTTTCTTGTATGTATATGATGCATGCTAGAATAATGCTTGTATGTATGTGATGCATGCTAGTGTAGGATAATAAAGGCCTTAATGCATATATGATACACATTACGATTAGATTAGATCTTAATTGAATCAACTCGAAAATGCCTACCAAGTCCTTGATACCCATCACTACCTCGATCATTTGTAGTTGTTGAATTTGCCAAAGCAAAGCAATGCATATTATCTTGGTAGGATGCGGAGGGACAATCTTGGTCCCGCCTATCATGGCTTGGGTTAGAGTAAGCTCAATTAGATTGAGTAAAATTAGTTAACTCAATCGGATTGAATAGAACTATAGGCATATTCCAACCGTTGGAAAGATAGGATAAGATCGTATTTACACTAAATCTTGGGCGATTTAGCCAAAGCTAACTCAAGGTCTTTTGTAAATGTAGGTCTTGATCCTATAAACAAGAGTTGCATAGAGATGTAATCGATAATGTGCTACCCACCGATCATACTAAGTCTTGGACGATTTAGCCAAAGCTAACTCAAGGCTTAGTATGATGTGGATCTTGTCCCGCAGGAATTATAGCTAGTTTGTATGAATCTAGTAATGTGGTTTGACCACATCCATAACTCGATTCTACAAAATTCCTATAATTCCGTGGGAGCATCATTTGATTAAAGGCCTAATTAAATGATAAAAGGAATATGATATTAATTCTCTGCATTGTATGTTATAGATTACTATGTCGACAAACACGAACACTCTCTCTCTGCGTTCTGTCCTTGAGAAGGACAAGCTCAATAGAGCAAATTTCCTGGACTGGTACAAGCTCAATAGAGCGGTGGAAGGTCCACTTCTAGACGGAGTTACGAGAAGGGTGCCAACGACACATGACGGTCAAAGGAGGCACTTGGAGAAGCCGCTAACCCTAGGTTGACCGTCCGATCTTCTCATTGGCTTGAGAAGATCGTAGTAGGGCCATGACCTAATCACAATTAATTTATATATATGTATATATGCTTATATATATATATATATTTGTTATGCTTGTATGTATGTGATGCATGCTAGTAGAATAATGCTTGTATGTATATGATGCATGCTAGGATATTTTTCTTGTATGTATATGATGCATGCTAGAATAATGCTTGTATGTATGTGATGCATGCTAGTGTAGGATAATAAAGGCCTTAATGCGTATATAATACACATTACGATTAGATTAGATCTTAATCGAATCAACTCGAAAATGCCTACCAAGTCCTTGATACCCATCACTACCTCGAAAAGGAAGCAGACTTCAGGGCAAGACGTGAAGGATGGCACGGGAGAAGTCGCGGGCTTAGTGCATCTGAGGGACGCAGGTCGGACGAAGAGAGCTTCGGTGAGGGACTCTATGGGAGATGAGAGTTGAGCAATTGTAACATAGGACGGGGTAGCTCAAGTTAGGTGAACTTGGCTAAATGGCTAAGGTCAAGTGTCGGATGCTCAAACATTGTGTTTGAGATTTTACCCGACGGTCAGATGCGCAAACACTTTGTTGTTTGAGGTTTTACCCGACAACAGTCGACTGGTATAGGTAACAGTCGACTGAAAGTGGACTGGTGTTCGACTGGAGTTTTGTGGCCCAACAGTTGACTGCCAGGGTTTGGAAGTCAACTGTTCCACACATCAGTCGATTGCCAAGGGACGATAGTTGACTATTATAAGTGGACACGGGCATAGAAACATTTTGAGTCGACTGATTGCTTGGAGCAATCGACTGATGGCTCTATTAGTCGACTGCCTAGTATACCGTTGGATTGTGACGACCGCAGTTTAGGCATGGTCAGAAGTCGTTGGAATGGTCAGCAGTCGATTGATGGCAAGCAGTAGTCGATTGCTACATTCCCAATGGAAAGAAATCCTCTTCTCTATAAAAATAAGAGTTGGGGGCCTTGGGGCAGCTAATGCTTCCACTCCTATTCATACTCTAAGTGCTCCCATGTCTTCTAAGTGTTTCTACTCTTTTCTTCTCTAGTTTTACTCATATTATTTGTCATAAGAGGAATGTGGTGTAAAGAAGGTTTTCTCCACCTTGTTTGAGTTAAAGGAGAGTTTAGTGGATTGGCTTGAGGGATTGATTCGCCGAACGAATCGTCCGTGGACTAGCGGCAAGGGTCGTGAACCACGTTACATCCTTTGTGTTAGCGTTTGTCTTCTCCTTACTTTTTGTTTAGCTTAATTGTCTTAATTAGCATATTCCGCTGTGCTAACGATATTGTAGATGATTAAGCACGGACGAATTCCATCGAGCACGATCAAGGCTATTCAACCCCCTTCTAGCCGGGCCACGATCCTCCAACAGTTTTGTGTATTTCACTTGTATTTGCTTGTATTTCATTATTATTATTGTAAGAACTGTTGTAAGAGGTTTTCTCCACTTCTGGAGTGTTTTCCGAGAAGGAGAGGTTGGTTAGTGGTGTTTTGCATCGCTAGAGCTCATTTAAGCTCAACCCGTGGAGTATGAACCCTAGATTACGAACCACGTTATATTCTTGTGTATTTTGTGTGTTTGTCTTTTTTTTGTTATTGTTATTCTATATTTCGCTGCACTAACAAATATTGTAGACAAGCACGCAAGCACAATTGAATTCCATGTTGGTGCAACAATGCCCCAAGCATTTATATGTTTTGATGTTTGGATAATCATCTAAGTTAGGCAATGCTTTGTGATCTAATTGTGAACATGTTTAAGTGACAGGAAAATCCAAGTATGAAGACTTGGTAAAGGCAAAGTCCAAGTATGATCTTGGCAAAGGAAGTCCAAAGGCAAGTCTTGGCAGCATAAGTCCAAGCATGTAGTCTTGGCGGCGTAAAGTCCAAGCACGCTTTGGCAAAGGGAAACCCAAGACATGACAAAACAGAAGGAAGCTCTTGGAAGCAAAGCGCAAAGGATCAACAAGTTGCAGACTCGGAGGGATCATGGAGGCACAAAGCTTAAGGAAGAGCTAGAAGGTTGAGTCTAGGTATAGGGGGTAAATTCAAGTATGAATTATTCATACTTGATGAGTATCGATCGGCCCGTTAAGGTGCTCAGTCGAGTCGAGGCTAAAGATGACTAACGATCATTTGATCGGGCGTCGTGGCGCGATCGATGTGATATACTCATCGATCGCCAAACGGTGGCGGTCGGTATTCGTCGAAATTAAACACGGGCATGAATAGAGTCTCACTCGACCGCGGCGGATCACTCGGCCCGATCGCTCCATCAGTCGACTGATGGATGGATCAGTCGACTGATGGGAGTGTCGTTGGAAGATGATGATTATGAATCCGTGAATCCGGCTATTCGTGATGCTATACATCAAATAGCCCTCTCTCTATAAAAAGAGGGCTGGTGGTGGCTTTGAGGGCTAATGCTTATTTTCTGATCATCTTCTCAAGCCTCCATGATTTTTCCAAGCTTTCTAGTGTTTTAATTTCCCTCCTCCTCCCTAGACTTCATATTCATCCATTGTAAGAAGAGGAGGGTTGTTTGTAAAAGAAAGCTTCATAATGAGATTGCTTAGGGTTGATCCACCTCAAGGATCGCCGTGGAGTAGGAGCATTATCTCCGAACTACGTAAAGGATTTGTGTTAGCATTGTGTCTTCATTTCCTTTATTATTGTTGTTTTTGTTTGTGCTTCTGTTAATCTTTTTGTAGAAACGAAAACAAGCTATTCACCCCCCTCTAGCATTCCAATGAGGTCCTACAAGTGGTATCAGAGCCCGGTTCACATCGGAATATCTAACAATCAACCGGAGCAAGATGACTTTCCAAGAGGGGTATAGCACGGTGAGGCCTCCTTTCTTCAACAGCAATGACTTCGGCTACTGGAAAGGTAGGATGGAATACTACCTTATGAACGATATTGAAAATTAATTTAGTGTTGTAGACGGATTCGAGAAGCCGATCGATGAACACAGAGCGCCCATACCGACCAAGGATTGGACGAGGGACATGGCCAAGAAGGCTCAAGCCAACACCAAAGCAACAACCACACTTCAATGTGGGTTGTCAAAGGAGCAACTAAGCAAGGTGGGGCCTTTCGAATCGACGAAGGAGCTTTGGGAGAAGTTAATTGAGCTCAACGAGGGATCCAAGGAAACAAGAAGAGCTAAGAGAGATCTCCTAATAGGCCAACTCCAAAGTTTCGCCATGAAGACCAATGAGACCGTGAGCCAAATGCACGGTCGCTTCAAGGAAGTAGTCAACGGATTACATGTGATAGGTGAGAAGGTCGACAACCGAGACCTTGTGAGGTATGTACTCCAAGCCTTCCCTAGAACAACCTTATGAGATTCAATGGTAGATGCCTATAAGGTCTCTAGGGATCTTTCTTTGGTTAAATTAGATGAATTATTTTGTGAATTTGAGTTGCACGAGCAAGCTAACACTTCATCCAAAGAGAAAGGCGTAGCTCTTTTTGTAGGGAAGAAGGACAAGAAGAAGAAGGAGAAGAAAGAAGTGTCTTCCTCATCTGAATCCAAGGAAGACTCATCCAGTAGTGAAGATGAGCTATCGGCAAGCGAGGTGGTTCATTATGTTAAGAAGTTTGGTGGGAGGTCAAGGAAACTCACCAAGAAGGATGTGAGGAGGATGTTCCAATCCTCAAGAGGTAAGTCTTCTACTAGTTCAATTCTTTCATCTAACGTAACTTGTTATGGTTGCAACAAGAAAGGGCATATCGAGCCAAATTGCCCGAAACTAAAGAAGAAGGAGGAGAAGGAAAAGAAGCATAAGGAGAAGGAAAAGGAGAAGAAGGAGAAGAAGAAGAAGGAGGCAATGGTGGCACAAACATGGGACACACTAAGCTTGGAGGACTCTTCCGATGATGAAGAAGTGTGTCATGCCACCCGGAATCTAGCCCTCATGACCTTGGAGGAGGAAGCCGGAAGCTCAAGTGAGGAGTCTTCATCCTCTTCTTCAAGCGACGAATCATCATCTAGTGATGATGAGGTAAGCAACTCCCCTATGGTAGATTTACTTTACAAAACCATTGCATGCCTTCAAAATGCCTTAAATAGATCAAAAACTAGGATTAAGGACTTAAAAGTAGAAATTAAGTCACTTAAAAATGTAAAACCACTTTGTAATGATACATGTGCACTTAGAGATGAAAATGATGAATTAAGAAAAGAAATAAGTGAACTAAGAGCATGCTTAGAAAAATTTACAAATGACCCTAAATTTCTAGATATGATAATTAAGGATCAAATGGCTATTTACAACAAGGCCGGAATAGGGTATAGGCCTAAGGAAAAGGAGGTAGCATTTACATCTCTTGTTAGTCGAAAATCCACTTTTAGGAGCAAGGTTAGAAAGGCTTGGGTCCCTAAGAAGTTTTTGATTGATGCTAGTGGTCCTAAAATTTGGGTACCTAAGGCTTGCATTTTTCATGTTGTATATGTAGAAGAACCAAGCTTATGGATTGTTGATAGTGGGTGCTCAAAACACATGACCGGTGATGAGAGTAAATTTTCCACTATCAACCACACTAGCAAGGGGAAGGTGTCTTTTGGAAATAGTGGCAAACTTAAGATTCTAGGAAAAGACACAATTGAGGTATCCCCCAACCTTGTCATTCATAAAGTGTTATTAGTTAAAAATATGAAATTTAATTTACTTAGTATAAGCCAACTATGTGATGCAAATTTTAATGTTCAATTTGACTCTTCAAAATATTTTATAAGACACAAAACTCTAAATGATTGCATGCTAGTAGGTTTTAGTAAATCAAATATATATTATGTTGATTTATCCTATGCTACTAATATTTCTACTAAGTGTCTTATTGCAAAAGAGGAAGAGAGTTGGCTTTGGCATAGGAGGCTAGGACACATAAACATGAAGAACATAGCCAAAATGAATTTAGTCAAAGGGTTGCCAAAAGTCAAGTTTCTCAAGGATAAAATGTGTGATGCATGCCAAGAAGGGAAACAATAAAAAATATCACACAACGGTAAAACTTTACTTAGGACCGCTTTACCTTTAGAACTATTGCATATGGACTTATTTGATTGTCATAGTACCCCTTCCATGATTGGTAGTAAATATTGATTAGTAATAGTAGATGATTTCTCTAGATTTACTTGGGTATTTTTCATGAAAAATAAGGATGAAACCCTAGGAATAATCATAGGATTTAGCAAGAGAGTAGAGAATGAAAGAAAACTCAAAATTAACCGGATCCGTAGTGATCATGGTGGAGAATTTGAGAATTCTAACTTCTCAAACTTTTGCTTAGAACAAGAGTACAAGCACGAGTTTTCTTGTCCTAGAACACCCCAACAAAATGGGATTGTGGAAAGGAAAAATTGTGCCCTACAAGAAGCGGCTAGGACTATGCTAAATGCATATTCTTTACCTAGCTACTTGTGGGCGGAAGCGGTTAACACCGCTTGCTATATCCAAAATAGGGTTTTAATTCATAGGTTTTTAGGAAAAACCCCATTTGAATTATGGAATGGTACAATTCTAACAATTCACTATTTTAAAGTCTTTGGATACAAATTCTATATTTTAAACACCAAAGACAACCTAGGTAAATTCGAGTCCAAAGTGGATGAGAGAATCCTAGTTGGATACTCATCCACTAGTGTAGGGTATAGAGTTTATAATAAAGAACTCAAAAGATTGAGGAGTCTTCAAATGTCCAATTTAATGAAACCTCTAATACATACCCTAGGAAATCCCCCATTGATGATAATATCAATGACAAAAATTAAGAAATTACCCAACAATTTCAAGATTTAACTTTAGGGGGCAATGATCAAGGGGGAGAATTGAATCAAGGGGGAGTAAGAGGTGATTTCGATGATGAAAGAAGAATTGAGGATAATCATGATCAAACTCAATTTAATACACCTCCTAGAATAATAAGAGTTCATCAAAATCACCCTCTAGATCAAATTGTAGGTGAATTATCTCAAGGAGTTAGGACTAGGTCATTTCATAGGGATCCCTCTAGTCATATAGCCCTAATCTCCCAAATTGAGCCCAAAACAATCAAAGATGCATTACTTGATCCGGATTGGATCTTAGCAATGCAAGATGAATTGGCTCAATTTGAAAGGAGTCAAGTATGGGAGTTAGTTCCTAGATCTAATGATAACACCATCATTACTACAAGATGGGTTTTTAGGAGGGGCTTTAATCAAGTTGAAGGACTTGACTATGATGAAACATATGCCCCGGTTGCTAGATTAGAGTCTATTAGGATCCTATTAGGGTATGCCTCTTATATGAGTTTCAAACTCCATCAAATGGATGTTAAATTGACATTCCTAAATGGGTTCATTAAAGAAGAAGTATATGTAGAACAACCTCCTGGGTTTGAGAGTATAGAATATCCAAACTATGTATACAAGCTTAGGAAAGCTTTATATGATTTGAAACAAGCTCTCAGGGCTTGGTATGAAAGATTATCATCTTTCTTAATCTCCAAGGACTTTAAGAGGGGAAGTGTAGATCAAACTCTATTTATAAAGTCAACATCAAAGGACATCTTTGTAGCCTAAGTATATGTTGATGACATTATCTTTGGATCAACAAATGATGATCTTCTTCAAGACTTTATCAAGAATATGGAAAATGAGTTTGACATGAGTTTAGTTGGGGAACTAAATTTCTTCCTAGGACTACAAGTCAAACAAACAAGTGAAGGAATTTATATTTACCAAACCAAATATGCTAAGGAAATGATTAAGAGATTTGGTTTGGAAAATGCTAAAGTAGTGTCAACCTCTATGACAACTAATACAAAAATAGATAGTGATAATGAAGGAAAACAAATTGACCTTATACTCTATAGGAGTATGATTGATAGTCTCTTGTACCTAACTGCTAGTAGACCCGATATATTATTTGCGATTGGTATGTGTGCTAGGTACCAATCATGTGCCAAAGAATCCCATTTAGTTGTCGTTAAGAGAATCTTAAGATATATTAAAGGCACACTAAATGTAGAACTATGGTACCCTATGACTAGGTCTTTTGATTTGGTTGGGTACACCGATTCTGATTATGCCGGTTGCAAATTGGATTGGAAGAGTACTAGTGGTGGATGCCAATTTCTTGGGTTCTCCCTAGTTAGTTGGAGTAGTAGGAAGCAACCTTGTATTGCTCTATCCACCACCGAGGCCAAGTATGTGGCTATGGGTGGTTGTGTAGCTCAACTACTATGGATGAAACATATCTTAGAGGACTATGAGCTATCTTACTCCAACATGAAAGTATTTTGTGATAATGTGAGCACCATAAATTTGACCAAAAATCCGGTGCATCACTCTAGGATCAAGCACATTGAAGTAAAACATCACTTCATTAGAGATCATGTGGCTAAGGGGGACATTGAGCTTAATTACATTGAATCTAAGTCCAACCTAGCCGACATCTTTACCAAGCCTCTCCCTGAAGTAGAATTTTCATCATTAAGGAGAGAACTTGGGATGTGCTTAGTTGAATAAAAGTATAGGTTTGCATGATCCTATAGAAATTCTAGGACTTATACCTTTAAGCATCTCACAAAATACCTAAGAAACCATAATTTTTGTATTGAGCCACTTAGACTACATGTAAGATGTTAGGAAGATGCACTTGGTTCATCATGCTTGTTATGATGCATTACTATGGACCAAAGTGCCATCTAGAGACATTAATCCTTCATTGGACCAATCATTGGGAAGGTTTATGCATAACTAATGTGCATATATCTCCAAGAACATGATTGGAAATGTCAAATAAAATATAATTTAAATTAGGTTTATCATATTTTGAAAAACAGTTTTTAAGTGGAACACAAAAGTGATACAAAGTTTGCAAAAACATTAGAACTTTTGTTAGTTTCCAAGTTTGTATCAATCTTGAAATATGGAAAACATATATTTTTTAAATTATTTTTCCTTGATAAATAATGATTTTAGAAATGTGTACACAAAATTTCATGATTTTTCGAGGTTTCTAGAATTTCTAACGCATTTCTGAAGATAGGCTGAAAATGCTGAAATTCGGATTTCAGGCATATCCATCGACTGCATCAGAAACCAGTTGACTGATACACTGGATTTTCTGAAAAACAGCTCTATTTCCTGATGTTTAGTGTACCTTTGATGTCCTAAAACTATGACATGATAATCTTCATTATAAAGAAGTTTTTAGGACTGTTTGATGCGAAGTTTTAGGGGGAGTTTCATCATATAATTTTTTTTCATCCCCTTAACTTATATTGTTGGTGCAAAGTTAGGATTTAACCTCCAATCTTTTGATAGACTTTGCTCCACATGTCTTTCATTCATCATAAACCATATCTTGGATTAAGGGGGAGCTTAACTTCAACTTTATACCTTAGTTCAAGATACAATAAATTTCACTCTTTCATGAAAATTTATGTATTCTTTTCTTTTTGATGTATGCCAAAGGGGGAGAAGGAATGTTTAAGTTAGAATTCATATTGAAAATATGATGGAAATATGATTATGTGCATGAATATCTAAAAGATAGAATTCATATTGGAAATATGATTATGTGCATGAATGTCTAAAGATAGAATTCATATTGGAAATATGATTATGTGCATATTTTAAAGACCTAACTTAAATGATTGTCAAACATCAAAAAGGGGGAGATTGTTGGTGCAACAATGCCCCAAGCATTTATATGTTTTGATGTTTGGATAATCATCTAAGTTAGGCAATGCTTTGTGATCTAATTGTGAATGTGTTTAAGTGACAGGAAAATCCAAGTATGAAGACTTGGTAAAGGCAAAGTCCAAGTATGATCTTGGCAAAGAAAGTCCAAAGGCAAGTCTTGGCAGCATAAGTCCAAGCATGTAGTCTTGGCGGCGTAAAGTCCAAGCACGCTTTAGCAAAGGGAAACCCAAGACATGACAAAACAGAAGGAAGCTCTTGGAAGAAAAGCGCAAAGGATCAACAAGTCACGGACTCGGAGGGATCCTGGAGGCGCAAGGCTTAAGGAAGAGCTAGAAGGATGAGTCTAGGTCTAGGGGGTAAATTCAAGTATGAATTATTCATATTTGATGAGTATCAGTCGACTGATACGATGTATCAGTCGACTATTAAGGTGCTCGACTGAGTCAGGCTGAAAAGCTGACTAACAGTCGACTGCCTAGTCGTGGCAGTCGACTGATGTCGCCATCAGTCGACTGCCAAACAGTGGCAGTCGACTGTTCGAGTTAAACACGGGCACAGAATGGAGTCTCACTTGACTATGCTCCATGATCACTCGACTGATCACTCCATCAGTCGACTGATGGATGGATCAGTCGATTGATGGGAGTGCCGTTGGAAGATGACGATTATGAATGCCGCGAATCCAGCTATTCAGAAGCCGTTAACCGCGGCGGCAGTCGACTGATGTTGTACATCAGTCGACTGATCGTGCTCCAACAGGAAAAACATCCCTCTCTCTATAAAAAGAGGGTTGGTGGTGGCTTTGAGGGCTAATGCTTATTTTCTGATCATCTTCTCAAGCCTCCACGATTTTTCCAAGCTTTCTAGTGTTTTAATTTCCCTCCTCCTCCCTAGACTTCATATTCATCCATTGTAAGAAGAGGAGGGTTGTTTGTAAAAGAAAGCTTCATAGTGAGATTGCTTAGGGTTGATCCACCTCAAGGATCGCCGTGGAATAGGAGCGTTATCTCTGAACCACGTAAAGGATTTGTATTAAGATTGTGTCTTCATTTCCTTTATTATTGTTGTTTTTGTTTGTGCTTCCGCTAATCTTTTTGTAGAAACGAAAACAAGTTATTCACCCCCCCTCTAGCATTCCAACGAGGTCCTACATTCCATCGAGCGACAATGCATTCCGCTGTTCACCCCTCCCCCCCCTCTCTAGCGACGTCCGATTCCCCTAGTGGCTCTCAGAAGAAGAAGACGCTCTGATACCTTCAATTGGTATCAGAGCTTGGAGCTCTTCTACGGACTAATCGCCAAGGAAGCAATGTTAGAGGACAAGATGGAACCAAAGCTTGGACTAGGTCGTGACATCAACTCTCCATTGCCCTATGGATTTTATGGAATTGGGGGCTTTAACAAATGGAAGGAGGATATAGAAACTTTCCTCATGATGAATATCGAAAATTGGTTCATCTTGGTGGAAGGTTTCGAACTCCCTTGGGATAAGAAAGGAAATGTTCAAAAATTGAAGAAGTAGACCCAAAGGCAACGCCAAAATTTCAAGACCGAGGTTAAGGTAACAAAATTTTTAGAAAATTTAATACATAATGATATTTTTTGCAAGCTAGGGGATTGCGTGGATGCCAAAGAACTATGGAGCAAGTTGGCAAAATTCCATGAGAAGCCTCAACCGGTCCAAGAGGATAAGGAAGAATCCAAGGAGACCGAAGAAGCAAGCTCATCCTCTCAAGGAAGTGAGGATTCGAAAGTTGAGAGGGAATCCACATCCGAATCTGTAGAAAAAGTGGAATAATTGGAGGAAGCCTCCACCTCTAGGATTGAGGGTTAGGAGATATCTTTCATGTTGGAGCAAGAAGAAGAACCATCAACATCCGGGAGGGATGAAGAACCAACTCCGGCTCCTACCACCGACCTAGGTAACTCAAGTATTTTAATTATAAATAAAAATCATATTGTATACTTTGAGTGTAGAGAAAATGGATACTATAAGAGCAAGTGTCTAAAGCGAGTCAAAAAGACTTAACTAGCGCCAAAAGTCTATGAAAAACCTAAGGATGCCGGAGGCCCAACAATTAAGAGTAAGGAGCATGTAATTTGCTTCAAATGCCATCAAAAGGGGCACTATATAAGCTAATGCCCTAAGGGAAGACAATCTAGTAAGGGCAAAAAAGGAGCTATACATGTAGGGGAAACTAAGGCAAACCCTAAGGTAAATTTCAATAATCTTCATTCTTTAATTAATAGACAAAAGCATGCTAGAAATTTTGTTGCTATTGCTCATGAACAAAAGCATGCTAGGAATAGATTTTATTGTTTAGGTGCTAAATCATGCAATGTTAGGGTTAAAGATAAATCTAGAACAAATAACCCTAGAACAATTCTACCTAAGGAAGCAATTAGAAAGGTAGAAAATTATTTAGACATTAACCCTAAGAAGTGTAGACATATACCTAAGAAGAAGAACTATTCCCAAGAAGGCAATCAAAAATTGGGAAATTAGAGTTAGAGAATCAAGCCTCGAGGTCAAGGCTTGAGAAATTAGAGAAGACTCTTAGGAAGATGCAAAATTCAAGTCAAGGGTCAAATAGACAAAATTTAGGGTCTAGAAGCAAGAATCATCCAGGGGCAAAAAAGGTTTAGGTTACAAACCTAAGCCAAAGATGACCTACCATAGTGTTCCATTCGATTATGGAACAATTTCTAGGTCTAGAAAAAACAAGGTTAATAGGGAAGTCATCCCTAAGGTTAACCATAGTAGATGCCTAATGGTCAAGATTTCTATGAACCCTAGGAAAGCCACTAAGAATGTCATAAGGGAAGTTATCCTTAGAGTTGACCTAGGCAAAACCAAATTGACCAAGACTTTCAAGCCTAAAAGGGTCATTAGGAAGGTACTAAGGGAAGATATTATTGGGTTATAGCTGACATGTAGATATGCTTTTGTCATTTCACAAACGAATGCAATGGAAGAAAAACATAATAATTTCCTAAATTATTACAACACTCACACCCACGCATGCAGGATTACAACACGTGCGGACATATCCACCTAATAAAATTTTACATACAAAAAGAATAAAATAAATTTTACTCTAGGTATACCTTTTGGATGATGACGAGTCGAAAGGGCATCAACCGTACGACGCTCACGGAGCTTCGTCTCTACTCGTATCCACGCCGAATCTTCGGAGGGATGACTTCTCAAAGCCACAAGTTTGACCTTATCTTCACTACTAGACAAAGCAAGAAGGTCGGGTGATCGGAGAGCAATCGCCGACTCGTTTTGCGACACAAACGAGTCCTCGAACAACCTTTGCAAGGTTGTCGATTCGTGTCGGAATTAGCCGCTATTTTGAAGCTTCAATAAGTGACGATAACAACCCTAGTTTCCTTAATGGGCGGCGAAACACCAAACCCTAATTCTCCTAGGTTCGGCTAGGTTGAGGAAGAGGGCCTCAAGGACTTTTATTCATTAGGTTTAGTCTTTATAACCCTTTATATAGGCACTAATCCTAATGGGTTATAGGATAGTGGATCAAATCCTTAAGCCCATAACCATTAAGGCTTAATCTCATCCATTAAACCCTAATTGGGCCCTTAACCAAAATAGGACACTTTTAATTAAAATCAAATGGATTTGGTTTATAATTAAACTTTTTACGACCCAACCCGTCTTCTTAAGACGTGTTCCTTTCGCATTTCCGACACCTAGTAGTACATCATGATCCCCAATTAATCGAAAAAATAATGGTTGATCTTGGAACCATTTCCGAACTTGTCAGCAGTTATAGTGAATCGTGTCTTATTCCTTTCACTCATCTTATACCCACTTGGTTCAGGACATGGTCTATGTGTCAGTCCGCACTAGGCTGACTACGTCACACCTAGCCCAAGTCTTACTTCCTCATCCATCGGATTCTAATTACTTCGATATGTATCCAAGAGTACCCTACTCTTGACATGCAATGTTTTAGCCAAAGACTTTGAGTAACAATCCCGACGAGTGGAAATAGGGTATACATCTCCTCGCAAAAGAGTGGTGAATCCTTTGTTGGCTATTTAATCACCTTCGGGCATATCGACTTATACCTAATCATTCCGTACCCACATCTCCGTAGAGATGTATCGACTAAGATGTCAAAGTATAAGTCTCCATGACCAAGATGACTTGAATACCTCAAGTCGAAGGAAACTCGCACTCGAGCTGCAGTAAGAGCTTCACTGACATATATTATATACAGAGAACCATGTGAAGTCTTACAACAGGTCACTCCAATGAATTAGTTACCATAACTAGCATCCACGTTTAACTCTCGACATCTCAATGTCTCCAGCCAGTGAGGAGCAGCTGCTTGGAAAAATCAAGGAGTATAACTCGTGCTAGTCTCCCAGAATTGATGATGTCCGAACTCATCAATTCATCGACTAGGGATTATTTCAATACATTCATAATTACACATGTAGAGATACCTACTAGTTCTGATCCAATCAGAAGTTCTCTCATACTATGAATCGTATCGCGGACATTCAGTAAATGAGTTTAAGATCCAATCAAACACATATAACATATGCACTCAAATAGTGAATCTTCATTTATCAACTAAATAGTGCAACCATAAGGTGATTGTCTTAGGACACCTCTCAAACATAACAGACTCCCACTTGGCCTAAAGTCAATCGCCATGGTATCCAATACCATAGTCCTTGACGTGACTCTCAAACTTACTTTGAGAGTCATCCCTAAGGTTAACCATGGTAGATGCCTAGTGGCTAAGGTTTCTATGAAACCTAGGAAAGCACTAAGAAGGTCACAAGGGAAGTTATCCCTAGAGTTGACCTAGGCAAGACCAAATTGACCAAGGCTTCCAAGTCTAAAAGGGTCATTAGGAAGGTACTAAGGGAAGATATCCCTAGTGAGTACCTAGTAAATCCAAGGAGCTCCAATAGGTATTGGGTTCCTAGGAGCGTGATTTACTCATGCTAAATGGTTTAGGTTGTGTCAACCTTGAATGGATGGGTAGTTAACCTAACCATAGCAAAGTTGACACTTTAAGTTATTTCCAAGGTTATGGGATACTTTTGAAATGAGGGTTGAGTTTATATCCTAAAGGTTTAGGATGTGCCAATAGAACTCAAGAAGTTTGAAAAGTCAATCAAAATTGGCACGAATTAAGTTTAGAGGTCATGATGTGTCATTTTGAATTTTTGGCACACTTGGGAGATTGATTTATTATGACAAATTTGGGTTAATCCTAGGAAATGACAATTAGGTTTAAACTTTAGGCATTTTTATACCTTGATATTGTAAAATTGTCATGCTTAAGTTTGTCATATACCATGTTATGACATCATATTTTATTTAATTATTTAAAATGTCATGAAAATGTTTAGGTATCTATGTCATGTATATTTAGGTTTACTTATATGTCATGACATCATGATTATTGACACGTGTTTTATTTATGCCATCATTATATGTCATAATCATCATTCATGCATTTAGAATTAATTAAAATTGATTTAAGGACTATGACATGATTTGAAGTCCCATGTATAAAGAAATCAAATAGAGTTTGCCTAGAAAAATACATGAAACCCTAGTCTAGGAATAACCAAAACTCATATCTCACATCAAATTGATATGTGTGTGTATTGATACACCCTAGACACATATGAGATGTTAGGAAAATGAGTTAAGTTCAAGGTGCATAATTATTGCATCTAGATGAACTCAAGCTCATCTTATACCACTGATGGATCATGGGAAAAGTTAATGTGCAAGTCATGTGCATTGAGCTCATAGATCATGGTTCAATATAAGGTTTTAAAATCATTTCAAAATCACTTTAAAAAACCTTGGTGTAGTCTATCTTTTGATAGAAGTCACCATTGATGAAGTTGATACAAAATAGGCTCAAAACATTGGAGTTATATTTGTTTTTGAACTTTGTATCAATCTCACTATTCAATGAGTATTTTATTTTTCAAATATTTTTCACCCATAATGATTGACATAAGTATTATACATATGAATTTTCATGATTTTTTGAATTATGTATAATTATTTATGATTTTCTGAAAACCATTTTCTGATTTATGGATTTCTGCATTTATAGAAACCAATCGACTGTCGCCTTGGGCAGTTGACTGGCATTGAGAGCAATCGACTGGTTGCTGACCGAGTCGACTGCCAAGTCTGATTTTGAGTAAACAAGATTTGTTTAGCCTATGTTTTAGTCATGTTAGGCTACCCTAACTGCTCATAACCCTAGGATATTCTTTTGAAAGCATTTGAAGGGTGAAAATCCATTGGATATGGATTAAGAGAGTTGTTTAGGGTGAGAATCAAATTTTAAGGTGTGTGAAAGTTCAAGTTTGAATTTTTGCTCTTAATTTTGATGGCTTAGTATTCCTATAGGCTTAGGGACTCTCCAAGGACATTGTTGGTGCAATGGTCAAGGGAGAGCAAGCCTTTAGGGGGAGGTTATTCATCATGGGATGATGAATGTGTATTCCTCAAAGGCGGAGACATGAAGGGTTTTGGAAGCCCTCATTGTGCTCACCAAAGGGGGAGAATTAGAGAAGTAAGGATTGTCTCTCATTTAGTGATATGTGGCTTATCACTAGGAAGAGTGAAGGCATCCTAGATGTTTTTGGACCAAGGGGGAAGATTGTAAGATCTCATTGGTATATAAGACATTGATACCCTTGGGGAGTCTTTTTGATGTATGTAAAAGGAGGAGAATTAGAGAAGTGAGGATTTCCTATCATTTAATGATATGAGACTTATCACTAGGAAGAGTGAAGGCATCCTAGATGTTTTTAGACCAAGGGGAGATTGTAAGATCTCATTGGTATATGAGACATTGATACCCTTGATGAGTCTTTTTGATGTATGCCAAAGGGGGAGAAGTGAGGTTTAAGTTATGTAAACTTTCACTATGTCTTGGCATTGGAAGTGTTTAAGTCTAGGTTATTATTAGCCTAACTTAAAGGTACTGTCAAACATCAAAAAGGGGGAGATTGTTTGTGCAATCGACCCAGGTCACGATTGACCGAACTCGAGTTTGACTCGAGTAGTATTTTGATGTTTGACAATGGGTTGGCTATATGGTTGACATGAGGTTGACCATATGATGGAGAAGTCCAAGTGAGACACTTGGCATGGAAAGTCCAAGTCGAGTACTTGGCATGGGAAGTCCGAGCTTGGGTCTTGGCACATGGAAAGTCCAAGTCTTGAGTACTTAGTATGGAAAGTCCAAGCATGGGTATTGACAATTGGAAAGTCCAAGCATGGGTCTTGGCATTTGGAAAGTCCAAGTATGGGTCTTGGCAATTGGAAAGTCCAAGTATGGGTCTTAGCAATTGAAAAGTCCAAGCATGGGTCTTGGCATTTGAAAAGTCCAACATTGAGTTGGCAAGGGAAGTCCAAGGGTGTAATATTGGTGGCGTAAAGTCCAAGCGGTAGTCTTGGCGGCATAAGTCCAATGTTTGACGGCGTAAAGTCCAAACGTGTGTCTTGGTAGCATAAGCTCAAATGTGTCTTGGCGGTGTTGACCCGGTTAGCATGACAATAACCGATGGAAGCACTTGAAGGCTAGCGTATGGATGAACAAGTCATGGATGATTTAGAGGGACCCGATAAGCGTGAGGTTGATGGAGGTGCATAGAAGTCTTAGGTCTAGACTAAGGGTGGTCTAGCAAGTATAAGAGGATCATACTTGGGGTAAATCTCATGGTTGAGCTTTAGCAGTCGACTGGTCAAGTGTTTTGCACTTGGCAGTCGAGTCGGCTCTAAGCAGTCAATTATGATTATGACTAGTCGACTGGTCGGGAGTGGAATGGCAATCGATTGTGGTCGAGTGGCCTTAGCAGTTGACTACCATATGTGGGCAGTTGACTGGCCGAGCAGTCGACTATTATTTGCGGCCACAAGCACAAAAAACTCAGTAGACGATTGAGCAGTCGGCTACGGGCTTGGCAGTCAACTACTGGTAATGGTAGTTGATTGTCAGTGTATCCGTTGGCTGGAATGTCAATGTGGATTAAGCCCGTTGTGAGACAATGACACTGTAGGCAGTCGACTGGGGCCTTTTGGCAGTCGACTGCCAGGGGCAAAATCAACCTGATGTAGGCATAAAAGGAGCAGTTTGTGGAGGATTTCACCATGGTTTCTTGAGAGGTTTGGAGGTGAAATGTTGATGTATTTCAGGGTCCTTCAAGCTCATCTAAGCAACCAACAAGCAAAGCATTCAAGCTCACATTTGTAAAGTTTTCTTTACGTTATTTTGTGTATTTCACTTGCATTTGCTTGTATTTCATTCTTATTGTTGTAAGAACTATTGTAAGAGGTTTTCTCCACCTCCGGAGTGTTTTTCGAGAAGGAGAGGTTGGTTATTAGTGTTTTGCATCGCTAGAGCACATTTGAGCTCAACCCATGGAGTAAGAACCCTAGGTTCCGAACTATTATATTCTTGTGTATTTTGTGTGTTTGTCTTTGTTTTGTTATTGCTATTCTTTATTCTGCTGTGCTAACAAGTATTGTAGACAAACATGCAAGCACGATCAAATTCCATCAAGCAACGATGCATTCCGCTATTCACTCTCCTCTAGTGACGTCCGATTCCCCTACAGTATGTATCTCTATACATATAGCTTCCAAAGCTATCCTATAAGCAATGGTCTTACCCCTATTCGTACTTAACAAATAAAGATAATTGTCCATGTGAGAGGACCAATCACTACCTGCCAACATGCTCACCGATATCTTATCATAATGTAACATTACATGCACTGAATAAATTATGACTAGCATTTCAAATAATCAAATTACAATATCTGATTTTCATTACAAAATTGTTACATTCTACGAAGTCCTATAGATTTTACATGCTCATTAAATGACTCTCTAGTCATCGACTTAGTAAAAGGATTTACAAGCATAGCACATATAGGGATATATTCAAGAATCACCTTCTTCTTAGCAACAATATCCCTTACAAAACTATACTTTATAGCTATATACTTACCCTTTCTGTGATATTTGAGATCTTTGGAAAAAGCTATAGCAGCTTGACTGTCACAGTAGACGGTCACTGGACCCCTGTTGTCCTCAACAATCTTCAGATGCTTTAGGAACCTCCTTAACTAGACTGCTTCTTGCACAACTGCTAAACATACCACATATTCAACTTCCATAGTTGACAAGGTCACACATGCCTGTTTCTTGCTGTTCCAGGAGATGGCGCCACCATTCAACAAGAACACATAGCCTAATATAGATTTTCTATCATCCAGGTCCCCAACCCAATCTGCATCTGAATAGCCCTTCAAATCCATATCTGATCCTTGATAACATAGACTATAATCTGTTGTCTCTTTCAGATATCTAAATATCCTTTTCACTGCCTTCCAGTGTCTCGGTCCTAGATTCGACTAGAATCGACTGACTAAGCCAACAACATAGCTGATATCAGGACGAGTACACAACATAGTGTACATTAAACTACCTACAGCTCTAGCATATGATTTTTTATTCATCTCAGCTATTTCTTCAAGAGTCTTGGGATTCATACTCTTGCTCAGAACAGTACTTTTCATAATGGGTGTATGTTTACTGTTGCAATCAGACATGCTGAAATGTTATAACATCTTATTTATATAAGACTCTTGAGATAAATCCAAAAGTCTCTTAGATCGATCTCTGATGATCTTAACTCCTAAGATGTATTCAGCTTCTCCCATATCTGTTGTGTCAAACTGTGATGAAATACACTATTTAACTTCTATCACAAAACCTATGTCATTTTCTACTATCAACATATAATGATAAAATGACATACTTTTTTTTTTCATTTTCAGGAAAACATAATGATCCTCATTGATCATTTCAAAACCATAAGATAAAATGACTTCGTTAAATCTTATGTTCCATTGTCTTGGCGCTTGCTTTAGCCCATATATAGATTTCTTTAATCTACATACTTTTTCTTCTTAGCCTTCAGCAATGAAACCTTCTGGCTGAACCATATAGATTTTCTCATCAAGCTCACCGTTAAGGAAAGCAGTTTTTACATCCATATGATGTAATTCCAAGTCATAATGCACCACAAAAGCCAAAATAACTCAGATTGACACAAACTTCACTACGGGAGAAAATGTCTCTTCAAAGTCTATACCCCCAAATTGGGTAAATCCTTTTGCAACTAAACGAGCTTTGTAGCGGTTAATCGATCCATTTAATTTTCTCTTTATTTTGAGAATCCATTTATTCCTAATAGCTCTTCGCCCAGGAGGAAGATAAACTAACTCCCAAATGTGATTCTTAATCATTGACTCCATCTCTTTAACCATTGCATTTTTCCACTTTTCTTTAACTCTACATCCCAGAGCTTCCTTAACTTATCGAGGTTCATCATCGTCAACTAGGAGCGTCATCATTGCCTCATTCTCAATATCAAACCTCTTCTTAGGTTTGATCTTACGAACACTTCTTCGTAAGTTGGGTTCCTAAGAAGTCACCCCGTGACCAGACAAATTACTCGCACTGGGTTGACTAGGTCTAGGTATCCCACTTGACACCTGTCTTGTTGATAATGACTTATCTTCCTCTAATAGAGGAACTGTCTTATCAACCTCACCTATAGCTGGGAACTCAGTTTCAAGAAAAATAGTATCTCTCGAATCAAATTCAGAGATGATTTCATCTTGTTGCTCACCTATGAAAACATAACCTTTGGAGGTCTCAGAATATCTTATAAAGATACATGTCTTACCTCTAGGTTCTAGTTTTCCATACTTATGAGAACTATCATGAACATAAGCAGCTAACCCCCAGGGTCTTTGATTGCTCAAATCTGATTTTCTGCCTGTCTAATGTTCATATGGAGTAGATGGAATTGATTTTGAAGGTATTTTGTTAAGTATATAGGCCGCAGTTAATAATGCATCTCCCCAATAGGAGATCGACAAATTAGCTTGCGCCATCATAGACCTAACCATTTCTAGAAGAGTCATATTTCTTCTTTCAGCAATCCAATTTTACTGTGGAGTTCCAGGAATTGTTAGTTGTCTAATAATCTCCTTACCATTATATATTGTCTTGAACAGATCAGACAAATATTCCCCTCCATGGTCAGTGCGTAAAGTCTTAACCTTACATTGCATTTGATTCTCAACCTCGTTCATATAACGAATGAAGCAATTCAATGCTTCAGATTTATGAGAAATCAAATACACATGGACGAAACGTGAGAAATCATCAATAAATGTAATGAAATGGGAAGCTCCATGTCTACCCTTCACATTCATTAGACCACAAATATCTGAATAAATTAATTGCAATAGCGACTCAACCCTAATAGCCTTACTGAATGGTTTCCTAGTTTCTTTTCCAATAAGACAATGCTCATATATAGACAAGCTAATCTTAGCACGAGAGCCCAAGAAGCCCTCTTTAGCTAACCAATTCATGCGATCTTGTCATATATATCCTAATCTAGCATGCCAAACCTCATCAATTATATCTACATCACTAATAAGAGCAATGTTTGAAAAACAACTATCAATCGCACAATTGACATTTGGTTCCACATCAAGAACCATAAAATCATTCGTTAAAAAATTATATTTGATTGACGGAGTCAATCTTAAGTTCTACACACCGACTGTAAAAATTAATACAGTACCCTAAATCAAGAAGACACGTGATGGAAATAAGATTCCGTCGAATTTCAGGAGTATACAGGACATCATATAGAAACAAAGTATTACCACCATGAAGGTTGAGTTTGCAAGTGTCGACTCCTTTGATTTCAACTCTTGCATTATTTTCTACATAGATCAATTTGTTACCAGTTGATACCCTACGGTACTCCACATATGTAATCTGCTCCCGAGCTACATGGTTGGTTGCTCCTGAATCTATAATCCACAAAGGATAAGAATCAACCAACAATACAGAACTAGCAACAAATTGCTCAAAAGACTGACTTGAAGTTACTTTTTTTAGCTCAGTACACTCCCAAGCGAAGTGACCCTTCTTGCCACAGTTAAAGTAGGTCATCTTGCTTTTAGGTTTCTTCCCAGTCTTCTTGCTCTTCTTCTTGATTGGGCCTTCCTCAGCAGCAACAACTTCTTTCTTATTTCCCTTTTCCTTCTTGAACCATTTCTTTTTCTTGGATCTAGATGATCCAGCAGAACCGACAACCAAATAGGCTTGGCTAGAAATCCTTGTGGACTCTACTCTCTCCGCCTCCAGTTCAACCGTCAGTGAAAGTCTTAATACTCTCACTGTGAGTTAAGGTCTACTTCATGATTTCCTAAGAATCTGGAAGGGAACGAATAACTACTTGAACCTGTTGTTCATCGGTTAGCTCATGACCAGCAGTTTTAAGCTCCTAAATCATGTTCGACATCTCCCTGAGATGTGGAACCATAGTGACATTCAGGCGTTTTTTGTAGCTGTCGAACATGATCGTCAACTGTCGAAGCTTACTCAGACTCATTCCACTGTATCTATCCATAAGGGTTACCCAGACTGCATGAGCCGAAGGATACGACTCATACTCAAAAATTAGGTCATCAACCATTGAACTTATCGATATACCCTTAGTAGTGGAATCCTTCTTTTTTCATGCCTTATAGGCATCAAGATTACGTTTGTGCTATGTCGTGGGACCCTCAACAGGTTCTACCATAACCTGATGTATATTCTTTATAACTTCTTGTTTCTCAAGAACATACTGAATCTTGAGGTGCTAGATTTTATAGTTTTCCTCATTAAGTTTCTCACCCTTGTTGAGTTCAGCTATAATATTCTTCGTTGCCATAATCTACCATAAATAAACAAATTATTTAGTGATTCAATGTATGTCTTTATGTATGTAATCTTTAAATTGACTCAATGTAAATCTGATTTGGTTTACAAAATCAAGTGACAATTACTACGTTCCCACTCATTATCTGTATGTGTCAATCTGACTTACATTGATCTATTCTATTACATACATCTCATCTAAGGAACTTAATCAGTATCTAATCATGATATTAAATATTAAATGAACTTATCATTTAAAATTATACTCATAATGAACAAATCAAAGAGCATAAACAAATATTATACGTTCATGTAGAGTAAACAACATTAAATGAACTAATCATTTCGAATGAACATATCATTAACTAAATATGCTGTACATTGTTAACAAATAACAAGACTCTACTAAGAATGTTACACATAATATTCTTTCTGCTCATAATTAGCAAACAAAAAACAACTCTAAAAAACTAGATAGACGATTATTACTCCCACTATGACCAATACTAGTACAGTAATAATCTAAACATGCCCAATCATCTTGGGCTAAACTAGGACACTCAGTTGGGGCACTATCAGGATGATGCCAAGACACTGTCTCCTCTAAAGAGCCCATCCTTAAAGAGCCCACAGAAAAGTGCTCTTCAAGGTCTTCTTCAGATTCTTCAACTGGATAAACTTCACAATCTTCGTAGTGAAGCAACTTAGTGCACAACTGAGTATATGAGATGCGCCCCTTGTAGCACCCCCATATATGATGTGCATCCTCACTCAGGTTCTTAAGCAATGAACGAACCAAAGCCCAAATCCTGTAGTTATCTAGAATTGGAAACTCTTGCATCTCAAGTCTCTAAAATAGCCTATCAAGTCTCCCAACGTGCCACTCAACTCCATGAGCTGAGTCATACTCTATCCCCTGAATAGCCTCCCTCAGCTGATTAGGCAACATATCGCGATGAGCCATAGTGGTAATCATCCATGCCATTTCAAAAAATTGAAATTAATTAAGTCAGTACAAAACCAACAAACCATCACATATACCGGCTTAATTCAATTTATACAGGCATATAACCAACATAGTAAATCAAGAATAAATTTCCTTGATTTGCTAAAGAACAGTCAACTGATCCACTTAGACCAGTGGACTGATACTTTTACTAGTCGACTGTCATCTAAGTCCAGTTGACTAGAACCATGAAGACTCAACTTGACAGTGAATTCGTGAGAACTCGAACACCATCCGATTTACTCCGAGCACCCTAGGCACCCGTGCACTTAGTGTGGTGTTCTCCTTCTCAACATCTCTAGCCACCAACCCTAGTTCACTAAGACTATCTTTAAGTTGTTTATGTCGAGTCCTAGTTGTTCCAAACAACTACTTGACAATCAAGTTATAAGTTAAGTTGACCAAAGTCAACTATGGCAGGTCAACCAATGTCGACCACCATATAGTGTGGCAGAGCACCTTATGTGCTAGCCGACCACCATTAGGTCTGGCCAAGCACCAAGTGTGCAAGCCAACCACTATTAGGTCCGGTCGAGAACCAAGTGTGCAAGCCGACCACTATGAGTGCTGCCCCGAGTAAGGTCTGACAGAGCACTCTGTGCTTTGCCCGACCACCACATGTCTAGCCTTAGCATTGTGTATTACCCTATCGAGCCGAGTGCCAAGCGCTTTTACCCAGTGCCCGAGTAATTCTGAGCGTACAACTCGGGATCTTCATCGCTCGACTTATGGTGTCGAGCACTGCTCGCTCGGGCACTTTTGTGCTTGCTGCAGTGCCGAGCACCTAGTGCTCAAGCACCGTGCGCCCAAGCACCCTCACACTAGGGAGTTTGCCCTTTGCCGTGGGGTCGAGAAGCCAATGCTTAACCACCGTATGCCCAATTTCTTCTCGTCGAGTGACCCAAGCGGCGACTATTTCCCACTCAGAAATTATCGCTCGACTATTGGGAAATACTTGATTGCTTCGCACTTCTTGTCCCAAGCACAGAAAATATTCGAGTAAATGCATTTCCTAATCGAGCTCAGCTCAACAATTTTATAAAGTGGACTCGTACTTTATAATTAGACCTATGCCTAATTTATAAGCAGAAGGCCATTTTTTTTTATTAAAGCTACATGCTTTTGACGTGTAAGCACAACATAAAACAAACAAAAAAAACTTCATGCAATAGGCAGGCTGCTCGAAGCAACTCATGAAACATTTTTTTTTTGTTTTTTTTTTTTGCTCAGCCTACTTGATACCGCCGTTACCTTTTCTCTATGAACCAGATAGGAGGGCTCACATGTAAGGCGTTACCCGAACCAAATAATTGGTTCGGTGGAGAAAGAAGAAAGGAAAGGTTTGGGCGCAAGCGCCTGAAATAATTGGCACGGGAGAGCTAGTGAAGGTAATCGACACGGCAAAGCGGAGGCGGGGGGAGGCACTTCGCTGGGAAATAAGCAAGAATCGGTTTGGCTAGATAAGCCTAGAGGCAGACGGGACTGATAAGAATCGACTCGGCCTAGTTAGTCCGAAGGTAGTTCGGTGGGGGAAGAAGGAAAGTTGGTTCGGGCTGGTGAGGATCCCAAGGGCTATGCCACCCGTGAGCTATAGACCTAAGTTAGTTTCACCAAAAGAGGATGGTTGAGGGAGATAGGCTAACCTAGTTACCAGAAATATAGATGAAGAGGTGTTATGTAACAGAAGGAGGGGTCCCCACATAATATTCCGAGGAGCCTTCGCTCCTCGTATCTGTAACAAAATTATTTTCCAGGTGGACGTGGTGGTCACGTGTACGATGGGGATAGCCCACGAGGTAAAGTTGGATTAGAGAAGGAGGATAAAAGGGAGGAGGAGGACAGAAAGGAGGGGATCCGCATTATTCCAACCAGCAAGAAACGAAGACGCATCAGGAGAAGGAGAGCTATCACCACCTCGCCGGAGAAGGAGAGTAGTGATCTTTGTTGTTACATTGTGTGTACACTTTCTTGTGTTGTGACTTTAAGAGGTTTTCTCCTCCACCTCCGGAAGTTTCCTTTCCGTGAAGGAGGACATCCATAGTGAAAGTGCTTTGGCACTGGATTCGGTGAGGAAGCTCACCCCCGTGGAGTAGGAATCCTTATTCCGAACCACGTTACATCCTGTGTCTTAGTTTGGTTGTCGGTGTTGGTTTTGCGTTTCTCTGCTTCACTTTCTCATCTTTACCGTTGCGGCCTGTGAGAACCCCCTAAAAGCTCCCTTCGTACCTTCGTCGCATCGAAAGGAGGTGAACAAATCTTCCTCGCCGCATCAGTTGGTGTCGTCTGTGGGAAACACTTGAGCTGGACGTAGAGATGCAGCCGGAAGAGATACAACACCCAGTTGCCTCCACAGCGGAGGAAAACCCCATTACCATTTTGCCATCATAGCTGAGGGCTCTGGTTGACGACGCTGTAACTGAGGCCCTCGCTTGAGAAAGAAGAAGGACATGATACCTTCATCCTCACTCTGGTGAACCTTCTTCTCGAGGCCCACCCCCAGAAATCCCTCTCCCATCTCGTGCAGCCATTAATGTTGAAATAGTTACTGGAGAGGGGCCTGGAGGGCAAGCACATTAGAATACTATACCCTTAACCCAGACTCGACGGGAAGAGCAGGGTGAAAGCCGGTCGACCCGGGCTCCAGAAGTTTATGAGTCCAGTCCTTTTACCATGGATATCCTCTCTGAAATCCCCCTATCATACTTCCGGAATCCCCAAGTAGACAAATACGATGGCTCAACAGATCCCAAAGAACATCTATCGCAATTCGATGGAGCGGCCTCGCTCCATTGCTATACTGACGCCCTCAAGTGTCGAGTCTTTCGGACCACCTTAACCGGTTCGGCACAAAAATGGTTCAACACTCTGCCCCCGGGGTATATTACCTATTTTGCTGATTTTCAGGGGATGTTCCGCCGGAAGTTTGCCAGTTGTAAGGCGTATAAGCATGATTCCTCTATCCTGATGCACATCACGCAGGGGCCCTTAGAATCACTCAGAGGGTATCTTCATCGGTTCACCTTTGCGGCTAGGGGTATTCCTTCTGCAAGATCGAAATCTTTCAGAGTCGCTATTCCGCACGGGCTGAACGAGGGCCCCTTCCTCAGTTCCCTTTTAAGAGAGCCTGCTGACAGCTACGAGGAGCTACTAAGTCGTACGGAAAAATTCATCCGCGAGGGGGAAGGACTAAAAGTGCGGAGAGCCGAACGCGCTGCCGCAACAGTCCCAGCCGAAAGAACTCGCCCCGTCGCCCCTCAAGCACCCCCTCGTCGGGGATATGCGCGACCCCTTCGACTGGAGGCTCCTAGGCCTCGGTTATTGTTATAGGGCGCTCGCCCTATGCCGCCATTACAGATTATAGCCGCTGATGCACCTCCTCCCGCGAGGACTTGGAAGGAGCGGGAGATGAAATTCTATGATTAGCAGGGTCTACTGCAGCGACCCTCAGGATATAGGGGGGTACCACGTAACCACCCCCCCTCCCCGCCCCATTTTTCTGCCAATATCATATGGAGTATGGTCATGCCAGTGGCCGATGTTTCAAGCTACAGGAGGAGCTGGAGCGCCTCCGAACCGCATACCCACAATTGCGGCTTCAGACGGGAGGGCCAGCATGGCGAGGGCAACGACCCAATGTGGCCCGCCCAGGACCGTATAACCAACAATCGTAAGTTACTTTCCCCCAAATGTTGTCCCAGGAGGTTGTTCCCCAAGAAGGCCCATCAAGTGAGGGCCCCTCATCCAATCTAAATAACGCTCCCACACGGGGGGTTATCCATGTCATTACAGGAGGACCCACTGACGGGGACTCTAATTGGGCGCGGAAGTCATACGCCTGCTCATGGAGAGTTTGGCCATCATCACCGACCAAACTGTTCAAACTGCGCAGACCGTTTCGTTCGGGCCGGAAGATCTCCAAGGTGTCCTGCTGCCCCACACGAACGCCTTAGTTATCCGTATATCCCTGGCCAATTATGAAGTGGCTAGGGTACTGGTCAACTCGGGAAGCTCTGTCAACATCCTCTTCCAGGAGGCCTTTGGACAGATGCAGCTGGGAAATGCCCAGCTAGAAGATGTAGCCACACCCCTCTTTGGGTTCGCGGGGCATGTGGTCCACCCCATAGGGCAGATTTCATTGCCCCTGACTCTGGGCACAGAGCCCAGCCAAAAAATCAGTATAGTCCCTTTCCTCATCGTGGACGCTCCGTCCACTTATAATGCCATTCTTGGTCATCCTTTCCTTGTCATTTTTCAGGCAGTGGCTTCCCCGTACCACCAGAAGTTGAAATTTCCAGTCGGACAGTTGGTAGGGGAAGTCTGAGGGGAACAGAAGGTCGCCAGGAGCTGTTATGTGCAGATGGTTCAGGATGACCAGAAGAAAGCCCGAACCAACGATCTCAAAGGAAAAGCCATCATCATTTCGGATGTCTGCGTCCTGGAAGAATCTCCCCCCAAAGCAGACAAGATAGAGGAAGGGGAGCTGGTGGAAATAGCTCCGGGAAAGGCCACACGGGTGGCATAGTAGCTAGAGGCTAAGGAGGAGCTGGTGGTCTGCCTGAAGAAGAACGAAGACATCTTCGTAGGAGATGTGCATGATCTTACGGGGATTAACCCTCGTATTGCTGAGCACCATCTCAACATAGCCAGGGGAGCCCGACCCGTCCAACAGAAGCGGCGACACTTTGGACCTGAGAAGGACAAAGTCATAGCCGAGGAAGTAGATAAATTGTTAAGGGTCATGTGAAGGAAATCCAATTCCCCGAGTGGGTCTCCAATGTTGTCTTGGTCCCCAAGCCTTCGGGGCAGTGGAGAATGTGTATCGACTTTCGTGATTTGAATAAAGTGTGCCCTAAAGACTGCTACCCCTTGCCTCGTATTGATCAGTTGGTGGATTCTACTGTAGGATATGAAGTGGTGTCCTTAATGGATGCATATAAGGGATACCATCAAATACCCTTGGCTAAAGAAGATCAAAAGAGAGTTAGCTTTGTGACGGCAGGAGGGTTGTACGCTTATGTGGTAATGTCCTTCGGCCTAAAAAATGTCGGGGCCACCTACCAACGACTCATGGATAAGATTTTCGCTGAGCAGAAAGGGAAAAATGTGAAAGTGTATGTGGACGATATCCTAGTCAAATCAAAAACCTCTCGGGATTTGGTTAAGGATCTAAGCTAAACCTTCGCTACACTGAGACGGTATAATATGAAGCTGAACCCCAAAAAATGGCTGTTCGGGGTAAAAAGCGGCAAATTCTTGGGGTATATAGTTACTGAGAAGGGGCTACAGGCTAATCCCGAGAAGGTGCAAGTACTGTGCAATATGAAGTCACCCACTAATTTGAGAGAGACTCAAAAGCTAGTGGGGAGGATTGTTTCCTTATTCCGATTCATAGCCAGATCGGCGGACAAAGGGTTACCTTTTTTCAAGATCCTGAGCAAAGCTACCAAATTTCAATGAGACGATCAATGTGAGCAGACTTTCCAAGAGTTGAAGAAATATTTAGTCGAGCTTCCGCTGTTAGCCAAGCCAGTGGCCGGAGAACCATTGTGGATGTATTTGGCCGTCTCGGAGGGAGCCATCAGTTCGGTTCTGTTGAAACAAGAAGGCTCTCATCAATAGCCTATTTATTATACCAGTCATATTCTAAAGGGGGTTTAATCCCGTTATACAGAGTTAGAGAAGCTGGTGTATATTCTAGTTCTGACCGCCCGTAAATTGAGACCGTACTTTCTGGCTCATCCCGTCACTGTTTTAACTCACAATGAATTGGGTAAGGTGGTCACTAAGCCCAATTTTTCTGGGAGATTGGCTAAATGGGTGGCAGAACTAAGTGAATATGATATTCGTTACCAACCCCGAACTGTTATCAAGGCCCAGACGTTTACTGACTTTTTGGCGGAAGTACCTTTTGGTTCGGAAGATGGTTCGCCAACAAAGGAGGAAGGGTCAGATGCATGGAACATATTTGTAGATGGTTCTTCAGGATCTACGGGTAGCGACGTCGGTGTTTTGTTAATTTCCCCTGATAAAGAGGAGACTCGAATAGTCGTACGCCTGGGGTATCGTGCATCCAATAATGAGGCGGAGTATGAAGCCATTCTAGTGGGATTGCAGGCTTCCAAAGCTGTAGGGGCTTCTTCATTTATAATCCACTCGGATTCCCAGCTAGCAATATCATGACTTCAAGGTTCTTTCGCGTTTCGGGAAAAAAGGTTGCAAAAGTATTTGAAAGCTTTCGAGAAAGAAAAAGCTCAGTTTCAGCAAGTCCTCTTGAAGCAAATTCCAAGGGAGAATAATGGGAAAGCAGATGAACTGGCTCGGGTGGCTAGCGCTATGGAAGGAGTAAAATCATTGGAAACGGTATGCGTGGAACTCCCTGCTTCCCTAGCGATATGTAATGTGGAAGAGGATGCACCCGAATCGGATCTGATCCTCGATTGGAGGATCGACATCATAACTTATCTGCAGCATGGAAAGGTTCCTGAAGAAAAGGGGCGGCATCCGCTTTAATGTGCAGAGCCAGACGATTCACCCTCTTGAACGGAAACTTATACAAGACATCTTTCAGACGGCCCTTATTGAAGTGTTTAGGAAGTGAAGATGCTGAATGGGTACTCCGGGAGATTCATGAAGGTTGCTGCAGTAATCATCTGGGGGGAGAGCTTTAGCAAGGAAGACCCTGTTAACAGGATATTTTTGGCCTACCCTCCAGCAAGATGTCGCTCGTATAGTGCAAACTTGCCCAGCTTGTCAAAAGCATAGCAATCGGTCCGAACGACCAGCTGAATTAATGAAAGTTGTAATTGCCTCATGCCCTTTTGATCAGTGGGGGATGGATATAGTGGGTCCGATGCCTGTGGCCCCCTTGCAGAAGAAATTTTTATTGGTGGTCGTAGATTACTTTTCTAAGTGGGTGGAAGCAGAGCCTCTTGCCAAAATTACTGAGAATGTTGTAATACAATTCCTATAGAAGAATATTGTTTGTCGGTATGGTATTCCTTGGAGGATAGTTAGCGATAATGGACGACAATTCCAGGGCAAGAAGATTAAAGAATGGTGCCAAAGTCTCAATATCCAGTAGGCTTTCACTTCGGTAGCCCACCCTCAAGCTAACGAGCAAGTTGAAGTCACTAATAGAATTCTCATTCAAAGGTTGAAGACCAAATTGGGAGCTCAGAGGGGGAACTGGGTAGAAGAGCTGCCCGAAATCCTATGGGTCTACCGAACCACACCAAAAATTGCAACGGGAGAGACTCCTTTCAGTTTAGTATACGAGACAGAAGCTGTTATTCCGGTCGAAGCTCTCTTAAATAGCGCCCGAATAGAAATGTACGAGCCGGAGCAGAACCAAATTATTCGAAGCACTGAGTTGGATTTGATGGAAGAAAAGCGGGAGACGGCACAGAGGCGAGCAGAGTTTTACAAGCGGAGAGTGCAGCAAGCCTTTAATAAGAAGGTGACGCCCCGGAGATTTCAGGAGGGGGACGTGGTTATGCATAAAGTTAATCCCGCTGGAGATCCTGAGAAGTTAGCTCCAAACTGGGAAGGACCCTATGAAGTAACGCGTCGTGTAGCGGGGTCAGCATATTATCTAAAAGATGACTAGGGCAAGGAATTTCCTCGACCTTGGAACGCCATTCATTTGAAACCTTTTCACACTGTATGAGAAGTGGTGGATAAAAGAAAAGGAGGTGTGGGGCTCTCGAAGGGGTGTACTTCATAATTTGTTGTATTGATTAGATGTGTAGGGAATCCAAGTTTGATTGATGAACCATTTACAGTAGTGTTACAGTCCTTGTAGTAAACTATGAAAAAGAAAAGAAGATGAAAAGGGAGCCCCGTTCCAGAGCAATACAGCAAGTTATAACTTAAATCGGTCGGGAGGATAATGTTGGAAGCCGGCTTCCCAATTTAAAGAGAAAGTAGGATAGCTCGCGGGAGGAAGTCTCTGATCAACATATTGTCGAACCGCCTCATTAAACCCGTCTTGATAGGTGGCGCACAACAAGATGGTTAACCGTTCCTGTCGATTCGGACAGTCAGGACTCCGGTCCCGATGGAGTCTGTGACATTTCTCCTGTTGCTCCCGGAGGGCTCGGCGCATGTCACTATAACGCCTGGATACTTCCATAATGGCATCTGCTAAGACCGAGATATCATCGGCTCGGGAAGTTTGGTCCTACTGGACAAGGTTCGTCATCTCTACCATATTCTGGCGCATAGAAGCTGAAATGCCCTCTACCGCCTCAGTGTAGGATCTGGTGCGGGTAAGCTCATTGCCCAACCTTTGGAGGGAAGTTTCTTGCCTGCGTATACGGGCATGAGCATACACCCTAGAAGTTATGAGAGAGGAGTTTTCTTGTACCTCCTTGCACAGGCGAGTACGGAGGTTCCCTATTTTGTCCTCTGCTTTCTGGTGCTGAACCCGTAGCCGGGCGATGAGGTTAGAGTCTCGTTGCTTCTCTTGAAGGAGCTCTGTTACCCGTGCTCGAAGGCTTATTAGTTCTGGAGAAGGGGAAGCCTCTTTGTCAAATTGAGCCTGCCGAACATCCCGCTGGATTGGGGGCGATTCTGTGTAAGCCCGTTGTTGTTCTTGCAATACCGCTATAGTCTCGACATCTTTCTGGTGTCGGCAGCGAGCTTCTGTCAGTTGCTCCTGACATTGCTACATTCGTTGCGATAAGAGGCGCTCTCGATTTTGAGCAGCCATCAGATCCTCCCATTGTTGTTGTTCCAACCTCAGAGATTGAGCTCGATATTGTTGGAGGGAGCGATCCAACTCTTGGTAATTGGTCAAGGCCTGTACGCCGTTTGTTGAAAGGAAATCATTCAGTAAGAAAAGTTAAAGAAGTTGATTGAAGAAACATACCAGTTCTAGAGCATGGCGCAGGCCTTCCATTCGGGGAACCAGTTCCTCTAAATTCAAGATTCGAAGACTCCGGGGAGAAAGGGAAGAAGATGGGACGGACAATACCAAAGGTGGAGGTTTGCTTATAAGAGGAAGAATAGGGGTAGTAGCTATAGGTTGAGGCGAGGGTTTGAAGGGGAAAGAAAGAGGAGCACTGGTCAGAAGGCTCACCGGGGTAGAAGTTAGAGGCAAAGAATCAGGAGCAGGAGGGGGAAAGTGTGCTACGGCTGGCTGTGAGGTGGGCACATCAGAAGTTGAGAAAGAGGATTGGTTTGGCGAGGAATCTGGAGAGGACGATATAATCAGCATAGGGCTGGAGGAGCCTTCGTTGGGAAGGCAAGAAGTAGAAGGACTTGGGCTAGTGCCCATAAGAGGTGAGGGGCTCTCCAGGCGATGGACAGAAGGGGAGATAGGCAGTGAGGGAATGTCAACTACCATGGGTTCAGAGGTGGTGTCATGTTCCGGAGGAAGAGAAGGCGAGGATACACAAGCATCTGTGGTTGGCTGACATGGACGCACCTCATCCCTGGATTCATCTTCAGGTTGTGATGAAAGAGGAGGCGATGCCTGAATACCCAAGGTGGAGGGGAAGAAAATGGGAGAGTTAGGGTTTGTAGGTAGTATAGGAGAGGAGGATGGGCCGGTTACTCCCGTTGCATATAGGGTGGATGTAACAAGGGTTTCGAACGGAGGCGCAGAAGAAAGTAGAGAGGGGACAAGGGGGACCGTGGTAGACAGGGGCGAAGGTGACGATGAAGCTGACGGCTGACCATCACCCCGTTTGATCTGTGGGTAACGACTTGCTATTTCGCGGAAGAAAGAGGAATGCATCCTGCCCATGGGAGAAAGAAGAAAAGTGTTGAGGTAGGTGACTGGGGCACAAGAAGATGGCGGCGGAAAGAAGAACAGACGCAGAAAAAGGAGACGAGAAGATGGAAGGGATGAAGATAACAAAAGAAAGGAAGATGAAGCATCCCCTATAAAAGGAGGGAGGAATGGGCTTGTAACGACTATTGGGCTCCTAGTTTATAGAAAAGGAAGCCCTAAGCGGAAGGGAAGTGAGTATTTATTTCTCTAATGGCCCGTTATAAATTAAAACCCTAGTTTTCACAGGAGGGGAGGGATGGAGGTGTTCCCCTTCGAGATGAAGGAAGGAAGAATAGCAGTGTGAAAGCAGCGCACTCTTTATGCCGAAGGCCTTTGGGCAATATATATATATTATTTTATCCCCGTGTGGTGGTGGAACGAAAGAACTGAGGTCTCCTCAGTTATTTATCATTTTTATCCCCGTGAAGCGGAAGAGTTGAGTTCATTCCTCAACTATATATTATTTTATCCCTGTGTGGTGGTGGAACGGAAGAACTGAGATTTCCTCAGTTATATATCATTTTTATCCCCGTGAAGCGGAAGAGTTGAGTTCATTCCTCAACTATATATTATTTTATCCCTGTGTGATGGTGGAACGGAAGAACTGAGGTCTCCTCAGTTATATATCATTTTTATCCCCGTGAAGCGGAAGAGTTGAGTTCATTCCTCAACTATATATTATTTTATCCCCGTGTGGTGGTGGAACGGAAGAACTGAGGTTTCCTGAGTTATTTATCATTTTTATCCCCGTGAAGCGGAAGAGTTGAGCTTACTTCTCAATTATATATTATTTTATCCCCGTGTGGTGGTGGAACGGAAGAACTGAGGTCTTCTCAGTTATATATCATTTTTATCCCCGTGAAGCGGAAGAGTTGAGTTCATTCTTCAACCATATATTATTTTATCCCCGTGTGGTGGTGGAACGGAAGAACTGAGATTTCCTCAGTTATTTATCATTTTTATCCCCGTGAAGCGGAAGAGTTGAACTTACTTCTCAACTATATATTATTTTATCCCCGTGTGGTGGTGGAACAGAAGAACTGAGGTCTCCTCAGTTATATATCATTTTTATTCCCGTGAAGCGGAAGAGTTGAGCTTACTTCTCAACTATTTATTATTTTATCCCCGTGTGATGGTGGAATGGAAGAACTGAGGTTTCCTCAGTTATTTATCATTTTTATCCCCGTGAAGCGGAAGAGTTGAGCTTACTTTTCAACTATATATTATTTTATCCCCGTGTGGTGGTGGAACGGAAGAACTGAAGTCTCCTCAGTTATATATCATTTTTATCCCCGTGAAGCGGAAGAGTTGAGTTCATTCCTCAACTATATATTATTTTATCCCTGTGTGATGGTGGAACGGAAGAACTGAGGTCTCCTCAGTTACTTATCATTTTTATCCCCGTAAAGCGGAAGAGTTGAGCTTACCTCTCAACTATATATTGTTTTATCCCCGTACGATGGCAGAGCGGAAGAGCTGAGTATCCCCTCAACTATTTGGCATTTTTATGTTCGTATGGAGGGTGTATATGCGTGGCCCCTGGGCACTGAAAGGGTGAAGAGGCGAAGCATCTATTTGATTTTCATACAAAGAAGATAAGATTTGACATAGTTCAAGAAATGTTAGAAGAAAAAAGATAGGCGAGGAAAATATAGATGAAAGTCGTTTTCACAGAAAGTTCCTTATTTCAGAAAGATTACATGTTACAATTCTTTCTTGGGAAGAGGATAGCAAAAGAAACCCTTATGTATAGGGCATTACAGTTCTTTGTTAGGAGGAACTGACGAAGTTTCTTTGCGCGGCTGGAGTTGGCACAATAGTTGCCGAAGGTAAGATTGTTGCAGGAAGATCTGTTTAGATAGTTCCTTCTGGGACCCGGCTAGCTGCTGGCGCAAAGAGTAGTTATTGGCAGAAGCTTCCCTCAAGCGTTGCTGCAAGTATCTCACATGTTCCTCCAAATTAGCAATATAACGCTGCTCGTCAACCTTTTCTTCAGCAAGAGGGGAACTGCTGCCCTATTCAGACATTTTGTCCATGGCGAGGAGAAGAGAAAGAAGAGGATGAATGTTATACAGCAAGGGTTGGAGGTCCTTATAACGATGAAGGGGAAGAGCGCATTTATTCGCAGAGGAAATAAGGACAATGAATGCTAGTAAAGAAGGGGAAGCGTAAAGGCAGTAGGTGAAAAGTCGTGGGTACAGTAATTACAAGGAAAAGGGTCTGAATCCCAGGGAAATGATAAGAAAAAGTACGTTCAGGCGAGATTGCAATTTTCTGACGACAGAAACTTTACATACACGGGAAAATGAACAGAGTGGATACTAATTCCTTCTTTCCTTTTTTATTAACATACTTAAGAATGATTACATCATTTAATCTATGAAGACTTTTTATGATTACTCTTAACAGGAGACTTGTTAGGAGGCTCCTTGGAGGGGGAAGGCGCCAAGATGACCTTGTAGAGTTCGCCTTGAGTAGAAGGTATCACTGGTGGACCTTCATCAAAAGGGGGCGGACGGATCCTCGTCGGAGAGACCGGAACGAAAGTCAGGGCCGGTGGAAGTGGGGGAAGTTCCACAGAGGCCCGGGGATCTCCCACTGTGTACTCTCATGTTAAGGGAGGGTTCCACACCCGATTGCGGAAGGAGGGGAAGGGTGCTCGAAAGGACCTCCTTGTGAGAGGAGAAGGAGTTGTGGTGTGGGGTGGAAAAGGAAGGGGGCGAAAGGCCGAGGTAGCTGTCGAGCGGGTCTCAGAATCTTCAGTGTCTTCGGCAAACCAGTCCCACAACTCAAAAGATTCAGAATCCGAAGAAATTTCAATAGGGTGTCCTGCCGAAGCCATGAAAGTGAGATGGAAGGACGAAAACATGGAGGATGATAATTTATAGTTGAGGGGAAAGGAACTGCAATAGTTCTTGAGAAGGGGAAGAAGGTGAAGAGACTGATATCATGATGGCAGCAGCATAGGTATTTATCAAGATATCGTTTCCAAAGCAGTAAGGTAGATAGAGAAGATCAAAGGGTCGAAGTAATTTAATTTTTAGCCGAGCCGAAATTGGGTCGGATATGAATAAGACCATCTGGGAACTTCTGAGTGAGTTCCCGAACAAAGGAGGCGATTGCGCCATGTGGCACGAGAAAAGAAACGTAATTGCCAAAAAGGAAAAAGCACAGATTTAGTTCAGAATTCTTGACCCGCAATGAGGCATACAAAAAGAATAACAAAAAGCTATGTTAATATAAGTATTCTTCAACATTAAGAAAGAGGTCATTACAGGAAGTAAAATATGAAGGGTTACAGTTCAAACAGCTCAGGGGGACACTTAGACAACGCATCTACAGGATTTAGATAACTAGTGTTCGTGCGGGGGGGTGGATATCCCCATTCAGCATTTAGAGCCGAAGACCCGTCAAAGCCCAGTATGAATAGATCTACTCCCTTTTTGACATATCACCCCTTTAGGTCAGCTTCCTGCTCCTTGGTGGGGACAAGCTGTTAAGTGAGCGACAATCGACGGTGTGTTTGGCTTTCTTGGTTAATTTGGTGCCAGGGCATCTTTCTCAGTGGATGCTTTTATGACTTGCTGACTCAGAGCCGAAAGGGCCTTGGAGTACTCTTGATGAAGGTCGGATTGTTGTCGAGCCGCTGCTGATAGGGCTTGAGGAAAAGCAGCCACCATGGAAGAGAGCTTTTGGCAATTCTCCATACAAGATTTTTTTAGTGGCTTCCCACGCTTGGCATTCTAGTCGAAGCTGTTGACATTCTTGCTGAAGCTGCTGAATGGCAGTAGAAGAATCAGCAGCCTTAATAATAGCGTCCCCAAGCTGTCTCTTATACCCTGTTAATTCATGGGTAAAAAGATCCACCTGCTGTAGTTCGCTGGACTGGAGGAAGACTTGCTGTTCAAGGTCTTTATTTCTTCGTTGAAGCTCCTCCTTTTCACTTTGAACCAAGGCCAACTGTGTCATGGCATCCTCACATTGGCCCTTCAGGTCGGATTCTTTCTGTTCTTTCTCGCTCAACTGCCGAGCGAGTTATTTTTGCTGTGCTAAGGAGGCAAAGTGGCGCGCCTCCACGCTGGATTGAAATTGGGCTAGGTGAGTTACCATTTTGCTATGCGCGGTCGAGGCCTAAAGGAAAGAAAGCGCCATCATCATACGTTGACATATAGTGGTATGTACATTAAAGATTGGAAGGGGAAAGTAGGTACCTCAGCTAGCAATTTGCCCATGTCACGCCCCGAGGGAGTCTCCGCCAGACGAAAATCCGGCAACATCTCCCCTGTACGGGTGACAATACCAATTTTTATACAAGGCCTACACGGCCACTATACATCGGTCAACACGACCGGAATCATACCACATCACACGCAGATAATAATAAGGCCTCAGGCCAACAAATCTAGGAAAACATAAGTCTACACTAACTAGACTTACCCCTTCTGCCGTCTGGGCAGGAATACCAACCAAACCAATCAAAATAAAAATCCGATCAAAGGTCCCTAAGGACATACCAAAACATCCACAGGTACAAATATCCAACTCCAGTCCTAAACATATATTCTAATCCAAATACCCAAAAACCGTAAACACAAATAACAAAATACACTTCCACGACGAGGGGGTTTGGCAGCTGGACTCTCCTGACAGCTCCATCCTGAAATAGATATAATCAACGGGGTGAGTTCAAAGAACTCTGCGGGTATAGTAGATATGAATAGCAAGAAATAGCTAACAATACTAATCATGCCAGTACAGTCTCATATATATGGTAAGCAAGAAATAAATGCAAAAGGAATTTGTACTCACGAGTCTCCTACGATATAGGAGCACGTGCCCTACTATAAGAGATAAAGTCATCACATATATAAGAATATGAATCCTGTATGCATGTCAATCATATGCAACATCCAAGGCATCAATACAATAATGCAGCAAACACAATACAAATGCAATCCGTGCAAAAATGCATGCCGTGCAAATGACATGGTCACCCCTGATGCCAGTCAGCCGCCTCACACGCAATGGTGAAGCCGAGTGGGTAGGGCTATGACAACTGTGCACTCTGCCATCACTGCTCCTGAGTGACCGAGTGGACAGGATGCTGTCGGAGTACACCTATCCTCCTGCCCCAAACATAGTGGGGGAGCTAAGCTCTCATCTCCCGGTGTCATAGGCCAGAGGAGGGATCCCTGCCCGCTACCACGCTGCCTCGTCGCTACCCATGAGCGGACCAGCGGAGCCTGACAGAGCAACTGCACACACCCTCCTGATGTACCACTAACCCATGAGTGGCAGTGTGTGCAGGCCATGTAACTAGCTGCGGGCTCAACAATAATGGAACCCCGTCCAGCCAGCATGCAATCATGCAAGATGGTGCATGATACTAAAGCATGTAAATCCAACTACAAATATCCATCCGAATAATATGCAAAGTCAATAAGTGCATATAACTGATCCAAGCAACCATGATCCAAATAAAACAGGGAAGATATAATCATACTGATCAAATGCATGTAGCAAGTAGGCACTAAGCATACTAGGCATATAAACATGAAAAGTATTGCATGCTATCCTAACTAACATATCAACTTGACTATATCTAAAAGATAAGTCAAAATACCCGCCTGAATATATATCCGTAAGAATGAAACCGTCACGACTGGGGACCTGCCTCGTGACCGAAACCTGCATAAGCATGACTATAGTCAAGCACAAAAATACAATTCACCGACAAATCGAATAACAATTCGATTTCCTTCATATCCCAATTAACCCAAACTATTTCCAATTTTCCTTATCCACAAACAATCCATACAATTAATTTAGCCCAAATCCCATATCCTCCGAACCATACCGATCAACCGAATAACTCCGAAATCAACCCATAATCTATCAATTTACAGCTAATAGGAAAAGAATAGATCGAAGCTTACCAGTCCTAGAAAAACTCCACCGGCAACCAACTCCTCCTATCCTTGGTTCCTCGGAGCAATTTCGCATTTAAACACCACTGCCCTATCAACAGATCAAGCTTAAAGAAGGAAAAATTCATAGCTTGAAACTTAGATTTCGTCCCAGGCAAGAAGGATTCGATTTTTACCTAGTTCCAATGACAATCGAGAAGAACATCCCCCGATCGAAAAACGCCACCGACCCAAATTCCCAGCCCTTGCTCGCTCACTGTAGGCGCGTCCGTGAGCACCGACGAGGGTGGTCAGCGCCGCTTGCCGCGAGAAAGAAGAACGATGAGAGGGAGAGAAGAGGGCTCGGCAAGGATTGTAGCCCCTGATCCGCACTAGGCGCAGACGCCGCTGCCACCAACTCTCGGGTCAAGGCCACGGCCAACTGGGTACACCGGCGAGGACACCCTTGCAAAGGAAATCGAGTTGGTCGAGAATCGGAGCGGCGAGAAGCGCCACGGAAAGAGATCCGACGGGGGAAGGTCGCGATCCACCACTACTCTGGCGGCGGCGGTGGTGAGCACAGAGAAGAGGCGGAATCGCGTGAGGGAGGTTACGCGATGGGAAGGAGTGCGTAGCGTGGAGAAGAAAAGCAGCGGCGAGTGGGGAAAAGAAAAAGTAAATAGAAATAGGTTAAAACCAAAGCCTTTTAAAAGCCTATTTTTCTTATCCCAGTAAATATCCGTTTAAATTCAAAAATTCCGAAAAAATTCCTAAAATTTCCTAAAAATCCCGAAAAATTTCCAGGATTATTTCCTTAATTATTTGGCCATTTAATTTAGTATTTTAAATTTCAGTATTTAACATTCTCCCCCACTAATAAAATTTGGTCCCCAAATTTCCTACTCAGATGTATAACGAGTAAGAAATACCACAAGTACTGAAGACATATCTCACATACCTTAAGTAAACAGGTAGGGTACTGAGCTTGAATCTTTTCCTCAAGCTCCCACATAGCCTCCTCATCCTGAGGTGACTCCACCCGACCTTGACAAGCCGCACTATCTTGATTCAGAATCGCTGCCTTGAAATCCAAAATCCGTACCGGAACCTCTACGTAAGTAGCATCAGGTTGAATGTAACCTGACATATCTGATAGAATATGTGTAGAATCTGACACATACTTCCTCAGCATGAACACATGAAACACATCCTGGATACCAGCCAAAAACGGTGGTAGCCCTAGACGATAAGCAACTGCTCCGATCCTCTCCAAAATCTCAAACGGACCGATATATCTAGGAGCTAGCTTACCACAGAGTCCAAACCTCTTCACCCCTTTCGTGGGTGAGACTCGCAAGAATACATGATCACCAACAGAGAACTCCAAAGGTCTCCGTCTACGATCTGCATAACTCTTCTGGCGATCCTGCGCCTCTGTCATCCTACGTCTGATGGTACGGACCAACTCTGCCTCATGCTGAGCTCTATGGGTCCTAGCAACTGGTCCTCCCAGTTGCCCTGAAATCCATAACACAGGACTTCAGCAAGTCCTCTAGTGTCTAAATGGTCCGCTCAGACTGTCCATCTATCTACGGATGGAATGCAATACCAAAACAAAACTGTGTGCCTAAGGTCTGCTGCAGACTCTGCCAGAACCGAGATATGAAACCAGGGATCTCTATCTGATATAATGTTCAAAGGAACATCATGCAATCTGATGATATCCCGACAATATATAACTCTGTCAAACGATCCAAAGAGTCGGTCTTACGAATCGCTAAGAAGTCTTGCGGATTGGTTAGTCGGTCAGCGACTATCCAAATCGCGTCATGGCCTTGATGTGTCCTAGGCAAACTCACCACAAACTCCATAATAATATGCTTCCACTTCCATTCCGGAATCAGAATTTCCTTAAGCATATGTTCCTTAAACTAATGCAACTCCGGAAACCATTATCCTCCTCGGAGTCAGAGATGGTAGTCCATCTACCGTCCAAAATCCACTCCACCACACACTCTGTAAGTGCATGGGAGGCTATCGCGACCAAACTTCCTTGTTACAACCGTTCGTGTTCCAGCTACTCTATAGTAGCTATCCAGTAGCTAGCCAAAACTCCATGAGCATTTCTGCTCCTCACCTTTTCTAAACCATATAATAACTGCGAAGTCCACGCTATAAATATATGACAACCTATCTCGTAGTTCCTCATTTGGCGTAAACACGGGATCGTCTCGATCAACTAAACCGAAACGCTCCATTTTCCGAAACATTGCATCCGTGATACAATACCCTTCCTTCCACCCGAGAATGATCAAACAACACGGGTGTAAAGTCAATCATTATGCAGGTGAAACTAATTTCACAAGCTTTAGACCAAATAAATTCCATCACCAGTCAGCGGTATAGTACCACTAGAACATCCTATCCATATCTATGGTAATAATCAAATCAATACCAAAAAAAAATCATCATCTACGGTGGTCGAGTGCTCAACTCCAACTACCACCATCACAAATGATCCAATCGTGTCCAGAATACACGATTTCCCAAATCCCTGGACGACTAAGTCGTCAATAAGTCTAATAAGATAATCAAAAGCTCAAACAATTCATACCAAGTATGAAATTGTCATCGCTACACACATGTATTCTCTTTACTCAAGCTGATGATATAACAATCATCACAACGACAATGATAATTGTATGACACCATGTCACTACAATATCATCACACTAGTCACCAATCAATCCTAGAGTATATATAGGTATCCTATAGTTGATCTAAATAGATCATATATATCCACAATGAAGGATATTCATTTCCTTCTACAGCTACCGCATTCTATCATCGATAATCGATGCATAACCTCAAAGGTTCATCTCTCTTTTAACAAAGAGTTCCGGATCTTTTCTGGAAGAAATTCTGGGACAGATAAATGTCCGCTCCAATACCTCCTATAATAAGGTAAAACGAGCTTTCATCGTCTTAACCAGTGTACGCATACACGCCTTATCCATAACCAAATCACTATTAGTAGGGACTGATACTCTCTGAGGGTTTACTCCTTGACCTTCAAATGGGTGACTAGCAGGCCAAATCCCTAGCTTCCTAATTCGACATCAGTCGGCACCTCTAAAGAATCCGTACCTCTGAAATCATCATTAGATTCCTCAAGATCAATACGTTATCGAACTCGTCCACACCCAGGAGTAGGGGCAATTTCACTAAGTCAATAGTTTTCCTAGCCACAAAAGTACCGTAACTACTAAAGACAATACTTTTCCTATAGCTCAGAGATATCCTTCAGCTTGCTTGGTCCCAAAACACGAGAACTCCCAAAAAAATCCAAGGATAAGAAAATCCTCGAAACACAAAACCCACAAACCAAAACCAAAAACCAATAAAATTGTCACGTCCTGGGGGCATATCCGTCATCCAAATGACAAGGGAGCCCCTTAGTGACAATATCCAGAATCCATGGACCAAATCTGGTAAAAACCTCGAAATAATTATAGAAATATAAGTATTTCAATAAGCGCATGCATGCGACTAAACATATATCAATCAAAGTAAAATAGTTTTATGACCCCCAAATCCAATTGCGAAAATCCAAAGTGCATAAATAAAATGCAATACCCATAAAGTAAACAAAGCGCATCTCGACGATGCAAAGGGGACAAGCACTGATGAACTCTCTGAGCGACTCGAAGGTAGGTCAACATGACACATCCTCCATCAGTTAACCTAGAGGATAAATGAGGAGGGGATAAGTACAACCACTCTGTGGATGTATAGACAATAGTGCATAATCATAATGCACATAATGGAAGTCACAGGGAACAAACTAAAGTAACCCAACCCTCAGAGTACCCATATCAGTCTGCTACTAACCCGATCAGCAGTATAATAAATATACCTGCAACATACACAACCACTGCAACAAGCAGTGTACATCCGGATACCACGATAAAGTCTCGTGGCTCTCGCACAAAAAGGAGACTATCTATGAGCTACCACGAACGTAACCCATGGACCGACAATCAATAGCACGGTCTACGCGCAACTATATGCTACCACGAATGAGACTCGTGAATAGACAGGTTGTATATAAATATCTAATTATCGACTGCAGGCATTAGCATACTATCACCGATAGGTCGCGTGAGCAGTCGATTATCCTAGGTTGTTAAACCTAGGGTTATCCAATATATCTAGCATAGAACATCTATCAAAATCGATAAGGATCATCGATCTACAATTAAGCCCATTGAGGCGATCAAGCGAGGGTTTCAACACCTCTAATACCAAACGTTTACCAAAGTCGGTAAAGATCATCGACTAATAAATAAATTCCTCCAGATGGTTAGTCTAAGGCTCTAACCCTTCTCCTATAAACGGTTATCAAGGTCGATAAAAGTCATATGTCCACTAATAATCACGTCGAGACGATTAATCATAGGGTTCGCCCCAACTAACAGGAAATGCCTATCAAGGCCAATAAGGACCACAAGTCTACTATCAAGCCCTTCAAGAGGGTTAATCCCAAATTATATCGTCCTACCAGCTCAATCATGCATGCTACAACATGCTACCACGAACAGATCTCGTGGTTACTTAACCTGTAAAGTAGCTATCTAGCTACAGATGTCATACAAATCCGATTATCACTAATAGCAAGAATATATCTTGCAATAGGTCATCTCAACCATGCATGAGAGACCACATGTATACAAAGCACCTACCTATAGAGAGACTCTCTGGACTCTCTCTCAACCAAGAATGGGAGATATAGTAAGGATTAATCGCATCCTAATCATTCGACCTCCGATCACCATATCACAGAAACAGTAAATGGGTAATCACATACCAATATGCACATCCGGTTATTACGCCTAAGGTTCCAACACCTAGGGTTCCACTAATGTTGTTTCATTCCTGAGATCCGCTCCTACAGAATAACCTCATCTAAGTTATTCTACCTCTACCAGTCTTAATTATGGTATCCACCACAAAACACATAACCATATAAACATATAACAAGCTGTCTAATAAACGACAGCATAGTCCTACTAATGGGAATCAATGGCTGAAATTAATTAGGGTATTACTAAAGGGTCATGCCAGAACAAAGTCAAGGCAATATATAAATAAAGCATCAGATGCTTATATATACTCTAAACTACATAAGCTATGTAATCATGTCCTCATGCACTAGGATCTAGAAAGTCAGAACCTCTATGTATACCTTCTGCGAATTTATCCATCTTAGTCATATTATTCAAGTTTAATCCTAATACTAGTCCAATCCAAATACTAGTCCAAAAAGTAAGATGTAAACATCTACCAATCTAATCATTTATATCACAATGATAACTAACTACGATAGCGAATAGTTAATAACCATATGCTAACGATAAACCAAAGAACCTAAAAATCTAATAGTCTAATGTATATCAAGTTAAAGCAATACTAGATAAAACATGATATCACCGCATAACCAAATATAACCAATATAAATATGTACCAAATCTAGAAAATTTTCTAGAATTTATTTACCTGTTAGCCGTCTGGAGATGTCCTGTTGCCGCCAAATCCCCCATATTGACCTCGTCAATAATACCTCGAATTTCCGAAACATAAAAATCGTCGGAAATCCGTACAACTCCGAAAATACCCAGTTAACCTACCAAACTTGGCGAACTCCATAAACCCAAAGACCCTAAGGAACTCGGAAACCTACGCCGATGCGAATAAATTGTCACGCCGAGGAGTCTCCGCCGAAAATCCGGCAGCATCTCCCCTGTACGGGTGACAATACCAATTTTATACAAGGCCTACACGGCCACTATACATCGGTCAACACGACCGGAATCATACCACATCACACGCAGATAATAATAAGGCCTCAGGCCAACAAATCTAGGAAAACATAAGTCTACACTAACTAGACTTACCCCTTCTGCCGTCTGGGCAGGAATACCAACCAAACCAATCAAAATAAAAATCCGATCAAAGGTCCCTAAGGACATACCAAAACATCCACAGGTACAAATATCCAACTCCAGTCCTAAACATATATTCTAATCCAAATACCCAAAAACCGTAAACACAAATAACAAAATACACTTCCACGACGAGGGGGTTTGGCAGCTGGACTCTCCTGACAGCTCCATCCTGAAATAGATATAATCAACGGGGTGAGTTCAAAGAACTCTGCGGGTATAGTAGATATGAATAGCAAGAAATAGCTAACAATACTAATCATGCCAGTACAGTCTCATATATATGGTAAGCAAGAAATAAATGCAAAAGGACTGTACTCACCTGAGTCTCCTACCCTGATATAGGAGCACGTGCCCTACTATAAGAGATAAAGTCATCACATATATAAGAATATGAATCCTGTATGCATGTCAATCATATGCAACATCCAAGGCATCAATACAATAATGCAGCAAACACAATACAAATGCAATCCGTGCAAAAATGCATGCCGTGCAAATGACATGGTCACCCCTGACGCCAGTCAGCCGCCTCACACGCAATGGTGAAGCCGAGTGGGTAGGGCTATGACAACTGTGCACTCTGCCATCACTGCTCTGGTGGCCGAGTGGACGGGATCTTTGTCGAGTACACCTATCCTCCGCCCCAAACATAGTGGTTGAGCTAAGCTCTCATCTCCCGGTGTCATAGGCCAGAGGAGGGATCCCTGCCCGCTACCACGCTGCCTCGTCGCTACCCATGAGCGGTCCAGCGGAGCCTGACAGAGCAACTGCACACACCCTCCTGATGTACCACTAACCCATGAGTGGCAGTGTGTGCAGGCCATGTAACTAGCTGCGGGCTCAACAATAATGGAACCCCGTCGGCCCAAATGCAAGATGGTGCATGATACTAAAGCATGTAAATCCAACTACAAATATCCATCCGAATAATATGCAAAGTCAATAAGTGCATATAACTGATCCAAGCAACCATGATCCAAATAAAACAGGGAAGATATAATCATACTGATCAAATGCATGTAGCAAGTAGGCACTAAGCATACTAGGCATATAAACATGAAAAGTATTGCATGCTATCCTAACTAACATATCAACTTGACTATATCTAAAAGATAAGTCAAAATACCCGCCTGAATATATATCCGTAAGAATGAAACCGTCACGACTGGGGACCTGCCTCGTGACCGAAACCTGCATAAGCATGACTATAGTCAAGCACAAAAATACAATTCACCGACAAATCGAATAACAATTCGATTTCCTTCATATCCCAATTAACCCAAACTATTTCCAATTTTCCTTATCCACAAACAATCCATACAATTAATTTAGCCCAAATCCCATATCCTCCGAACCATACCGATCAACCGAATAACTCCGAAATCAACCCATAATCTATCAATTTACAGCTAATAGGAAAAGAATAGATCGAAGCTTACCAGTCCTAGAAAAACTCCACCGGCAACCAACTCCTCCTATCCTTGGTTCCTCGGAGCAATTTCGCATTTAAACACCCGCCCTATCAAGATCAAGCTTAAAGAAGGAAAAATTCACAGCTTGAAACTTAGATTTCGTCCCAGGCAAGAAGGATTCGATTTTTACCTAGTTCCAATGACAATCGAGAAGAACATCCCCCGATCGAAAAACGCCACCGACCCAAATTCCCAGCCCTTGCTCGCTCACTGTAGGCGCGTCCGTGAGCACCGACGAGGGTGGTCAGCGCCGCTTGCCGCGAGAAAGAAGAACGATGAGAGGGAGAGAAGAGGGCTCGGCAAGGATGGTAGCCCCGATCCGCACTAGCGCGAGCCACGCCGCCAACTCGATCGCGCGCTCGCCCGGCTCAGCCGTATACCGGCGAGGACACTTGCCGCCCTTGCAAAGGAAATCGAGTTGGTCGAGAATCGGGCGGCGAGAAGCTGCCGCGGAAAGAGATCCGACGGGGCGAAGGTCGCGCGATCCACGGCTACTCGGGCGGCAGCGGACGGTGAGCACAGAGAAGAGGCGGAATCGCGTGAGGGAGGTTACGCGATGGGAAGGAGTGCGGCGCGTGGAGAAGAAAACGGCGAAGGCGAGTGGGGAAAAAGAAAAAGTAAATAGAAATAGGTTAAAACCAAACAGGCCTTTTAAAAGCCTATTTTTCTTATCCCCGTAAATATCCCGTTTAAATTCAGAAAAATTCCGAAAAAATTCCTAAAATTTCCTAAAAATCCCGAAAAATTTCCAGGATTATTTCCTTAATTATTTGGCCATTTAATTTAGTATTTTAAATTTCAGTATTTAACAGCCCACTTGTTCGCAAGGGCCTTGTACGCCTGATTGATTGAAGAATTTCACCTCCGAAGGGTGACGGATCTGCAGCAGCAACCTCAATGTAGCCCTTGAGGGGGTCAGGAGGGGAAGGTCTTCTCCTTCGGAAGGAAGATTGGGTCCGACGCGTTGAAGAGGGGTGGGAGAAGTAAGTGTGTCTGAGGGGATAGGGGCAAAGATGGATTCGGTTCGGGAAGGTACGGGAGAATCATGAGGAAGGGAGGATGAAGCAGGAGAGTGGGAAGGGAAATCTCCTCCTTGGGGAGACGAGGATGGGACGAATAAGGTGGTGTCCTTCCTCCTCGGTTCATAGATGGTTAAGGATTGTGAATCATGCTGACCAGAAGAAGAAGGAGGAAGAGCTGATGAACTAGGAGCTCCCTTCTTAATGAGTCGTAATTTTTTCCGAGGGGAAGAAGGGGCTGCCACCGACTTACCCCTCTTCATTGAGGTCTTCTTCTTCTTGGCAGCTTCAACCTCTTCTCCTTTCACTGAAGCGTCCTGCATTAGACTATCTGCAAAATACATTGGTGAGAAAGATGGATGATGCAGATAAAAAGTTATATTGAAGGGTAAGTGTCATCCTACCTATGGCAGCTGAGGTCGTTGAAGGGAAGGGGGATAGCCCGAAGTGACTCAGGAGGGGAGTTTTCATTAGGTGGTCTGAACAATAATGTGACTCTCCCAATACTCTATAAACTTCTGAGAAAGGGCATTGGGTCCTCATTTTCCGGAAGGAAGGTAATTCAGGAAGTTCTAACTTTCAGGTATCCGAGTGGGGTAAAGGTACCGGAAGCTGTACAAAGAAGTACAATTCTTCCCATCCTTTATGGGAAGTAGACATATTTACTAGAAATTGACAGTCCGGACGGCTAGACAGGTAAAAGAGGCCTGCTTTAGAAGATTTTAATTGAAAGAAATAGTGGAATATTTCGGGAGATAGAGGAAGATTTAGGTGTTGGAACACAATAGAGGCTCCTGATAGAATGCGAAAGGAATTGGGGGTAAATTGGTTTAAATGTAGTCCATAAAAGTCTAAGATTTCTAGATAGAGGGAAGGTGCTGGTAGAGACAGACCATTAAGGAACTTCTCGGAAAAGAAGCAAGTTAAACCGGGAGGAGGACGGTGTGGTCGGTACATTTTGGTCGTAAAGCAGCATTTTATAAAAGGGTCTATGAACCTATCTTTAAGGTTAAAGAAGTAATGGTTGCGGTCTAGTTGGGTTACGGTGTGCTCATACCACGCAGGTGAAGGGATGGTCCTAGGAGCCATAGGTATAAAACATGACAGAATACTTACTTGGGGGTTAAAGGAGAGGCGTGTGAGGAAGGAAGGGTTGTGTTGCTGAAACGCCGCCGATAAAAACCACTGGAAGGAAGAAGTGGAAGGGACGGGATTGTTAGGCACGCTAAGTAATACCTAAAAGAAAAAGGTGGAGGTTTATATAGGGTTTTTGTGACGGTTCGACTATATAGGAGAAAAGGAGAAGCGAGGCTCATGGGCCCATTAGGCCGCCTCAAGTATATGCGGTGGAGCTATAAGAGAAGAGTGAATTTGAATTAATAAACCAAGGATGGAGTAGGAACCTTATATAGTTGGAAAGTCAAGCTTATAACTTCGCTTGACTATTTTTTGGGGTTGACTAATGATACCGCCGTTATCTTTTCTCTATGAACCAGATAGGAGGGCTCACATGTAAGGCATTACCCGAACCAAATAATTGGTTCGACAGAGAAAGAAGAAAGGAAAGGTTCGGGCGCAAGCGCCTGAAATAATTGGTACAGGAGAGCTAGTGAAGGTAATCGACACGGCAAAGCAGAGGCGGGGGGAGGCACTTCGCTGGGAAATAAGCAAGAATCGGTTCGGCTAGATAAGCCTAGAGGCAGACGGGACGGATAAGAATCGACTCGGCCTAGTTAGTCCGAAGGTAGTTCGGTGGGGGAAGAAGGGAAGTTGGTTCGGGCTGGTGAGGAGCCCAAGGGCTATGCCACCCGTGAGCTATAGACTTAAGTTAGTTTCACCAAAAGCGGATGGTTGAGGGAGACAGGCTAACCTAGTTACCAGAAATGTAGATGAAGAGGTGTTATGTAACAGAAGGAGGGGTCCCCACATAATATTCCGAGGAGCCTTCGCTCCTCGTATCTGTAATAGAATTATTCTCCGGGTGGACGTGGTGGCCATGTGTACGATGGGGATAGCTCGCGAGGTAAAGCTGGATTAGAGAAGGAGGATAAAAGGGAGGAGGAGGACAGAAAGGAGGGGATCCACATTATTCCAACCAGCAAGAAACGAAGACGCATCAGGAGAAGGAGAGCTATCACCACCTCGCCGGAGAAGGAGAGTAGCGATCTTTGTTGTTACATTGTGTGTACACTTTCTTGTATTGTGACTTAACTATAAGAGGTTTTCTCCTCCACCTCCGGAAGTTTCCTTTCCATGAAGGAGGACATCCATAGTGAAAGTGCTTTGGCACTGCATCCGGTGAGGAAGCTCACCCCCATGGAATAGGAATCCTTATTCCGAACCACGTTACATCCTGTGTCTTAGTTTGGTTGCCCGTGTTGGTTTTGCGTTTCTCTGCTTCACTTTCTCATCTTTACTGTTGCGGCCTGTGAGAACCCCCTAAAAGCTCCCTTCGTACCTTCGTCGCATCGAAAGGAGGTGAACGAATCTTCCTCGCCACATCACTACTGAAGTGAGAACTCCAGAACTCGCTCAGCATTCTCGTGCACCTAAAGTGCTCGGTTGTGCTTTTTTTTCCATTGAAATGACCGTTTCATCGTCTCCGATGAACCCGTGATATTTTTTTTAACTCAAACAAAAGATGCAAACCAATCTTGCTCTGATACCAATGTTGGTTTTATTGCATCTTTTGATCGGTTTGCATGAATGTAATAAAATTGAAAAATATTACTATAAAAATAGAAATCCTACAGCGCTTTCGTCGGAATGCCACCGGTGGTCGAAGGAGGAAGATGTCCACCGTCCTAGGGATGATTACGACGAAAATCGAAAGATCCCTACTCTTCCACAGACCAAGTTCCAACCGTGCCTTTGTGTTCGCCACTCTCTTGTTCTCTCCAACAGAGCTTCTGCAGCGATCCAAGGAACATGCACAGATTCTGACAGCCTTTCGGCATTGCTCACAACCTCACACACTCTAGCCTTCACCTCTTGATTTTCCACAAAGCACTAGCACATCACCCCACACACAGCTTGGATGCACACCCCTTTTTAAAGGGGTGTTCTGTTGTTGCAGCACTACACGAAGTGCAATGTGTGCACACATTGCCAATGGCAACGTATGCACATTGCAGCAGTTAAGAAACTATCTACATGTCCGACAGAGCCTCCCCCCACATGTCGACTTGCTTGGCTCAGTCTGTAAGAGTCTGTGGATCATCAATTGAAGCCTCTGCGTTCGTCAACTTGCTTGTCCCTTCACTGTTTGCTCACCTAGCCCTTGTGAGACGTCCTCCTATTTGGTTCATCGCTTCTTTCTTTCCCTCTCAAATGATCATTGAGCCACCATCGTGGTTGATTGACATTTGTGTGGGTGACATCATGATGTTCGAGAAGTGGGAGAGAGGAGACGTGTGATCACAGTGGCTCTTCCCTTTGATCCCCACCTGAGGTTGCACCCTATTGCCCAAACCAATCACTGCATACCGAGAATAACACTGATCACATCCTCCACCATCTCCTCCTCTGATGCTCTCCTATAGGGCCTTGTTTTGGAGGAGATGAGAGAGGTGTAAGTAATGGAAAGATAAGGAAAGGGAGGGGAGAGGAAGATAGAGTGAAAACTTATTATTTAAATTGGGGTGTAAGGAAGGAGACGAGAAGAGAGGGAAAAAATAAATAAATTTATCCTCCCTTTTTCTTTCTTTCTTTTTTTTCTCTCTTCTTCTCAAATAAGGATAAAACTTTTCCTTCTTTTTATTTACTCTTCTCTCACCTCTTCCCAAACAAAAGTAAAAAATTTCTTCCCTTCTCTTCTCCTTACTTACCTTCCCCTCGTCTGCTCTCAAACAAATCGTAAGTACAGTCGGTCTTTCTTTTCTTTTGTAAAAATTAAAAAGATTTGGATGAAATTTTAAAATAGATTTCAATTTATATTATTGTTTTAAAAAAAAAATCTGAGCCCTAAATAAAAGTCTTAATAGCTCTAAAAATGTTGAACTCAGATGAAGGTTCAACTGTCTTAGTTCAAGGTTGGCTCTGCCTCCCAGCATCTAAACTTAATCGGATCCGATCTCAATCAACAATCAATTACTTTCTGATTGAATGTGATTGAATTGCATATTCAATTCGGTATTAATTTTAAAAAAATATTTTTTTTATTTTATCTTATTTTTTTTTTCAATAAATTTTTTTGTTTAATAATAATATTTTAGTAATATTAATGATGTGATTTAATATAAATTTATTTATTTATTTTAAAATTTTCAAAATAGCAATATTCTAGCTTTCTATTATAGTCAATTTTTCAATTTATATATTTTAAATTTTTAATGGAGATTATTCTATTCTTACGTAGCAATAGCAAAAGGTGTTTATGTTGGTCTTCAGTATTTCTCATCATCGGTCCTTCGGTGATGATAAAGAGAGGTAACTCATAGAGAGTTATGTCTTTTAACTCGTTGGTCAGAAACAATGGAGACCTTCTAAGCCCGAGTAAAAATTTTAGATCTTATACTGAAATTCGATCCCTACCTATTTACAGTAACATCTGTATTGTTATAGCCAATGGACCGTTCCGAGAGGACTAAGATTATTTTATCCTTGAATCATTGAATTTATTAATTTTATTTTAATTATTGATCTTATGTATCTTTTTGTTGATTCAATATTGTGCAAGGAACACAATTTTGAATCAACGAAAAGATATATATCAAGACTAGTTAATTTTTATGATATATCTAATAATAAATTTATTAAAAGATATAATTTGTTCAATAAAAAAATTATATATATAGTTAATAATATTAATGTTAGATAAAAGACCCATTAGTATTAAAAAATAGAGATAATTCAAAATTTAATATAATATTCTTCTCAATCTATTTTAGCTTTCAATTTTTATAAAAGTTCAAACACAACTTGATAATTGGATGAAAATTACAAAAATAAAAATAAAAGTAATATAATTTTAAAAATGAAATAGAAAATTTTGATACTGAAAGAACTAATAAATTATGTGAGTTTAATTCTCCTATATCTTAAATGGATAAATAGACAAATTAAATAAATGTACATCTTTTTTAATTTTTAATTTTTTCCATGTTTATAAAATTTTAAATATTAAAAGAAAATAAAATATAAATAATAATATTGAATCATCATAGTAAACTATGAATCAAATCGTAATCAACGGTTTTAAACCGTGAATTGTAACCATTTTTGAGTTTTGAAGGTTAAGTTAAAGGTCGAGAATTTTTTAAATCATTAAACCGACGAATTGATGGTTCTGAACCATCAAGTGGATGATTCAACGGTTTAGAATTGTGGTTGGATCTAATAATACTATCAATCCTTCAACCTCCTCTTATGGGCAATGCACCATCAACTTTGCATGTGCCACTAGCTTTCTCAGACGGCGAAAAAATTAGAGGGAGTGAATAACAATTGACATTCAAGTAAGATATTTTAGTAAGGTCATAGAAAATGCAGTTAAATATAGCAAAAATAAAATAAATAAGTTAATGCTAATAAATTAATATAATGTAGTTTGGAATTTTCATTCCTACTCTATAATATAAATCATTAGTGAATTACTCCCAAAAGTTTATTGGTTTTCTCCTTTTTAAATACTTTAAGATGGAGAAATGTCTCACAATAATTCTTTTTCTTGTAAGAATTTACAATAAGAGAAAGTAGAAAAAAAAATTAAATAATGAGTGCAAGAGAAAAACTTGCAAAGGTTGGTCCGGGGAAAGGACTCGTTTTCTTTAATCAGCAGCAAATCAATAGTACCTTACATAAAAGCGTTTCCGAAACCAACTTTAGGAGGCTGACTTATATTTTGAGCTGTGTCGAATTGACAACTTCCAAATCAAGCAATTTAGGTATGTGAAATTTTTTTACAGAGCACGTGAAACAAGTGAAAACTTTCCATGTCAATTAAGTGAATATATCTAAGCATCAAATATAAAGACAGTGAATCAGCTGGGAAGAGAAAAAGAAGGAACGTCTGCTAAGACCAACCTAAATCTAGTTCCGTTGATCTGCTCCACTGATAATACAATTACTATATTAAAATGCATAGAATTTTTTTTTTGAAAATTACCTTCTTCGGTGCTAGAGTTGGTACTACCACACCAGATAGCCTCCCTAATCCGAGGAGGAGGAGCAAAAGCAGGACCCTGCAGGAAAGAGGAATTGTGCCCAAGTGGAACTCGCAGGAGTGATGTTGAAGCTTTCGCACTGCCCAAAGACCTTAGTAACTCTCCCTATGAAAAGAGAAAGGGGGTTCATAGTTTGGAAATTTAGTAACTTTCCGTGTAAAGGCCAAGCAATTTTACAGAAAAAAATTCAACTAGATTAGTCTCTTGAACTTTTATAGACACAAAAGAACCAATATGATGAAGAAAACCAACGGCGACCTTCATCAAGCAAAAGTCTAATCAGGTAACCAATACTATATCACTGACCCAGAGCAACATAGAATCATGCACTGCATAGTAGTTATTGACACCATAAAAAGCTAGTTTGATCCCCACTCGCTACTTCAACAAACACAAATTGTTGCAAACTTGAAATATGAAAGACAAACTTGCGCATACTCAAATATGATTTCGTACGTGCTAGTAACATAGTAAACATCTAATTACGATATTACACATCCTTTGAACCTTGATTAATTTTCAAATTAGACAATTAGTTTACACATAGAATAGCTAAACGAGGATGATATTTTCACGAGATAACATTTTAATGACTGCAAGAGAAACCAGACAAAACAATATCGATCAAATGAGAATCGAATGACTGCCTCAAATTAAGAGCAGGCCGACATAACATTTCTATTGACCTTGAGTTTGGCCCTCTCACGAATCAGAGCAAGGGAGGTGTTGCCCGTGGAGACGATGATGGTAAAGTGTCCGAGTGGCGAAGACCGACAATTATGCTATGGAGAGAAGGGCTGGAAGAATGATTCGACACAATAGGAACGCGGCGGCTGTCGGATGGCCGAGCCGAATGACGAAAACCCGAGCCGAATGAAGAAATCTGCACAGTAGTAAACTGTCAAGGGCGCCGAGAAGGATCTCGGCAATGCCCCTCCGACGCTTAAGACAGAAAATTAGTATGAAGAGGTAGGAGGAAACTTAAAGTAATGAGGTTACCAATGCCCAAAAACTTCCCTCCCTTCTCAAGGGGAACGCTATATATATAGAGGGGAAGCTCCCCTACCGAGAGATTCTGCCAGCAGAAACGATATGATCCCAGGGAGTCGTACATTATGATCATTACTATCTAAACTACATCCAGCGCGTGGGTCGTCATTAATGCCCATTGTGCGGTTGATAGGAGACAATTCTTATTTAATGCTGCAGCTAATCTTCTGAGATTTCGGTGGAGAATTTTGTCCTTGAATCATGTGGGCGGCAATTAATATACGTCGCATGGTTGATAGGAGACAATTCCCAATTAATACCGCAGACGTTTATTTAAACCTTGTCAGAGGAGAGGTGATGATGGGAATGGCCACATCAGCTTAAGGATATGAAATAACTGCCTCCTTTAAATGGGCTAGCTTATAATAAAAGGGATCATATGGAAAAACGGCGTATTAGAGATGGCCTATCCTTGGCGAGAGATACAACGGGCGAGGCGAAAAAAACCCTCAGTCTAAGAGAAATCTGGGCCGAGATGCGGGGCGTCCGGTATGAGAGGAATCCAGGCTGAGACGCGGGGCGTCTGGTATGAGAGAAATCCGGGCCGAGACGCGGGGCGTCTGGTATGAGAGAAATCCGGGCCGAGACGTGGGGCGTTCGGTATGATAGGAATCCAGGCCGAGACGCGGGGCGTCTGGTATGAGAGGAATCCGGACCGAGACGCGGGGCATCTGGTATGAGAGAAATCCGGGCCGAGACGCGGGGCGTCTGGTATGAGAGAAATCCGGGCCGAGACGCAGGGCGTTCGGTATGATAGAAATCTGGGTTGCCACCTGTCATGAATCAGATGATGCGGTGGGGTCAATTTGTCTGCCTAGCCATAGTTCTAGTTTTACCCTGGTATCATAAGCATCCCCCCCGAGTCTAATCGAAGGATAGGCGTAGCTTGACTGACTAGACTGGTCAGGTTTAGACCATAACTCTCCCTCCTATTCCTTCTTAATGAGGCATGGTGAAGGCTTCCTCGGAAACGGAGAAGATCTCGCTTTTGGACATATCCATTAACTCCCATTAAGGTGACGATTCGGTTCACGATTGTCCCGTTTTTCTAGGGTTCTCCTAGTCGTACCACGTGGCTGGAGAGGAGAACCTTGGGAAAAGGGATCGTCACGGCGCTGCTATAAGTAGTTCACCGTGTCCCTTCCTCTGTCATTTTCTCGCTTGCTGCTTCTTTCCTCACCAGTCTCTCGACCATTTTCCTCTTCTTCCCCGGCGCCGTTTTACTAGTAAGTTTCCCGTCCCCCCCCCCCCTTTCCTTGCATTTTCCGTTTATGTTCCATGGCCCCAAAGATCGACCTTTGGTATTTGAGGACCCGCAGCACCATCGACTCAGAGATTCGCTTCAAGGCTCGAGCTGTCTTCCATATTCCTAATTCGTACCGGCTTCGAGCCCCTCAAAGGGACTAGTGCCCTCACGAGCCTCCCGCCGAATTTACCACCTTTTTCCTTGACCAATTGTCGACCGGTCTCCGGTTTCCTCTTCATCTCTTCTTCTCTGAGATATCTACCTACTTTAGGATACCCCTCAACCAATTGGCCCCTAATACCTTTAGCATCCTTAATGACTTCATCATTATTTTTTTATTTTACCACCTTCCCCTTTCTGCCAAAGCTTTCCATTCTTGTTTCTTCCCCAAGAAGAAAGAAGCCGGTGTCTTCTTCTTCTCGGCTCGACAAGAAGTAAAATTCTTGTCGAACCTGATTACCTCCCACAAACATTGGAAATCCAAATTTGTGTATGTTCGCCCGGAGTCACCTTTTCTTTAGCCTACCGGATGGTAGCTCGAACTGCCACCCTCCCCTTCCATTCGGTCTTTCCGAAAATCCACGACTTATCAAGAGATAGCTTCAGTCCTGCTCAGCCTGAGGTTTGATGTGAACGTCCTGCTGGAGGAGAGACTTTTACATCATTTCGACTTAAGTCCGATAGAGGCCGAGTTGAGTGGCTCCTTAGGTAAATAGAACTCTTTATCATGTCTTCTTCTCCCTGTGTCACTTCTTTGTTTTCTAACGTATGGTCTTGTCTCGTGACAGTGGAAGTCATGATCCGGGTCTCTATCAGTAAGAAACTGAAGTGGAGAAGGGCCCAGATAATCCCTTCTGAGGGTGCTCCTTTTGACACGCCTAAAGAGGGAGGCTCAGACATCCCCCCCACCTCGACCCTCCATGGTGGCCGAGGTGATAAGCTCAGGGGACTCAGAAGAGCAGCAGAGGCAGCGTAAGAGGGGTCGCCTAGTACTCTCCTCTGCCAAGGGGAGTTCCTCTCAACACTATTCTCCTCATCCTTCCTCCTTCCCAAGTCCTCTGCACTTGGCCGAGCCGAGTGGAGAAGGACCCAGCGGCACCGGGCCAGACATCCCGGGACCAGCGGCACCGAGCCAGACATCCCGGAGCCCCAGCAGGAGGAACAGCCAAGGGATGCCCCTCCACCAGAGGGGCTTTCTTCCTCCCACCCGCGCAGTTCAAGCCCTATTCCAGAAGTATCTAGCCGACCGTAACCAGGTCAGGGGCAACCATCCCGGAGCCTTCTTCAAGAAATTCGAGATGCTGTCGGCGACTCGGTCAAAGGAAAATCCATCCCGGCAATCAGCGATGAGATGAATATTTATCTCACCAAGGTAAGTTATCTCTTATTGCTCTTTTAGTTCTTTGTGGCTAAGTCACATCAACTCGGCTAACCTTTCTATCCCTCTTGCAGTTTTGGGGGTACCATCTGGAGTTAATGGCTCGTCTACCCCCTATGACTGCAGCCTTTCAGCAAATGCGGGCTCAAATGGCACCAAGACTCACCGGATAAGAAGCGGAGTTTCGGCTTAGCCCGATCGAGGCGACCATCTTTCGTGCCGTATATCTCGATTGAGGGCGACCTTGGTGAGGGCACAGGAGATGAAGCTCCAAGGAGCCCAGCTGGAGGCGAAGGCCGCATAAGCGGCGGACTACAAGGCCCGAGCCGAGGAAGCAAAGGCTCGGTTATTGCAAGCTGAGCAGATCAGAGCTGCTCAGGAAGAATACGAGGCTAAACGACGGGACGAACTGTCGGATCGGGCCGAGAAGGCCAAAGAGGAGCTGCTCTCGTACCGGGCCGGTGAGGAGGGTCGGTGGGAGAAGCGGAAGAAAGCATTCTTGTCTTCCGAGGAGTTTGTTGACATCATAGGGGGTCGTACTCTGGACCTTATAGAGATAGGATATGTGGGGGCTGCCCGACACTTCAAGGAGGTCGGATACCCCCCTGGAGGGGCTTTGGCCGAGTTCCTGGACCTACAACGCCTCATCGACGAGACACCAGACTCGGCACTAGGGGGGGCCTTCCTTAATAGTCTAATTTAGTTTTTATCCTTGTCATCTGTTTGCTTGTTGTTTGTTGGTAAGGGATTTTGTAACCCTAGGGGTCTTTTCTTATATGAAGAGATCTATTAAAAGAAATGTTTGTCTATTCGACTGAAAAAATAAAAAATCTCTCAATATCTAATTATTCTTATAACATTGAGCGCACCTCGAACGATAAAAGGTTTTAACCAGAAAGAGGATCATTCAGAGATCGAAATCCGAGTAGGCTGTCTTAAGCGATACCCCAGGTGCAAAGCCGAATTGAGATACTTGGGACCAGCTGTGCCAAGCGATACCCAAGGAGAATGCCGAATTGAAAATACTTGGGACAAGCTGTGATAAGCGATACCCAAGGAGAATGCTGAATTGAAAATACTTGGGACCAGCTGTGATAAGCGATACCCAAGGAGAATGCCGAATTGAAAATACTTGGGACCAGCTGTGATAAGCGATACCCAAGGAGAATGCCGAATTGAAAATACTTGGGACCAGCTATGATAAACGATACCCAAGGAGAATGCCGAATTGAAAATACTTGGGACCAACTCAACGGACCAAGCTTTCAGAAAACCAAGTGTAAGCGGAATTATCATTACAAGGAAGTCTTGTTACATGGGGGTTCATCAAGCATAATAATGCCGCAAATGGAAAGCATTCCAAGGCCGAACGAGTTCCTTCCCGTCACTGTCCTGGAGATAATAGGCGCCCGAATTGAGTTTCTTGATAACTTTATAGGGACCTTCCCATCGGGGTGCTAGTTTTCGGACCTCTCCGGCTGGTTGAATCTTTTTCCATACAAAGTCACCCGGCTGAAAGGAGCGAGGTACTACTTTCTTATTGTAAGCCTGGGCGATCTTCCTCCGGAAAGTATACATTCTGCTAGCTGCTTGCTCTCGATCTTCGGATATCAAATCCAGTTCAGTTAACCTCCTCTCCTGATTGACTTCGTCGTCAGGGGTGTAAGCAGATACCCTGGGAGACCTCATACCAATTTCTATCGGGACGAGGGCTTCAACCCCATAAACCAAATGAAACGGAGTGAGACCTGTGCTGTCTTTGGGGGTAGTCCTGTAGGCCCACAAGATACTGGGTAGCTCATCTACCCATCTTCCCTCTGTATGATCCAACTTAGTTTTGAGCCCCCGAATCAGCTCTCGGTTGGTGACTTCGGCTTGCCCATTACTCTGCAGATAAGCCACCGAGGTGAAGGCTTGCTGAATTTCCAGTTGTTGACACCATTTTTTTTTTCAGTTTTCGGCCTTGGAATTGCCGTCCATTATCGGAGATCAATCTTCTGGGGATGACATATCGGCACACTATATTTTTCCAGAGAAACTTTAATACGACCTTTTCAGTTATTTTGGCCAGCGACTCTGCCTCCACCCATTTTGAAAAATAGTCCACATCGACTAATAGGAATTTCTTCTGATTCAACCCCGTGGGCAGCGACCCCACTATGTCCATCCCTTATTGGTCGAAAGGACAAGATGCAACCGAGGCCTGTAACATCTCGGCCGACTTCTGAGATAAATTCTGATGTTTCTGACAGCTAAAGCATACCTGCACGCAATGGGAGGCATCTTGCTGCAGAGCGGGCCAAAAATATTCGGCCAATAGAACTTTTCTTGCGAGAGAGACTCCTCCAGCATGATTTCCACAGCAGCCCTCATGTATTTCCCGCATAACATAATCTGCTTCCTCCGGGCCGAGGCATTTGAGTAGGGGTCGAGCGAAAGATCGCTTGTATAATGTGTTACCTATTAAGATGAAATGTGTGCTTCTTCTCTTGACGACCCGGGCCTCCGCTCGGTCATCAGGTAATACCCTATTCTTGAGGTAATTGATTAGGGAAATTCTCTAGTCCGGAGGGCTGTGAGATACCAGCGGTTCTTGATCTATGTTGGAGATGAGCTGCATCTCGACCACCGAGTCCTCCAGGTTCCAAGTTGTAAGGATACTAGCCATACGAGCCAATTCATCAGCCTTCTGATTGTCTGCTCTGGGTATCTTGTGTAGGGATATTTCCTGGAATTCCAAGGCCAACCTTTGATAAGCTTGTTTATAATGTTTCAACCTCTGGTTGTTAATGTCAAATGATCCATTGAGCTGTTCTATGACTAATTGGGAGTCAGAATGCAGAGAAATCCGAGCAGTGCCGAGATGACGGACGACTTGCATCCCTACCAATAGGGCCTCGTACTCGGCTTCATTGTTAGAAGCCCGGAAGTTAAGCTGTACGGCTATCCGGATAGCATCCCCTTGGAGGGATATTAATAGTATTCCTACCCCACTGCCTTGCTTGGTTGCCAAGCCGTCCACGTATATTTTCCATTCTTCATTCTTCTCTATCCCAGATGTCTCAGCCAAGAAATCCGCTAGCACTTGCGCCTTGAGAGCTGTGCGGGGTTGATACTGGATATCATACTCAGCCAACTCGATAATCCATTTGATTAAGCGGGCAGATGCTTCCGGATTATTCAATATTCTCCCGATGCCACTGTTGGTCAAGACCGTGATCGGATGAGATAAGAAATATGGCCGGAGCTTCCGAGCCGTTATAAGAAGGGCAAAGGCCAGCTTCTCCAGGGTCGTGTACCTGCTTTCAACATCCTTTAACAAATGACTGACAAAGTAAATAGGAAGTTGTTTACCTGCTTCCTGCCGGAGTAATACTGAAGCCACAACTTCCTCAGAGGAGGCCAGGTATAATTGCAGTTCTTCCCTAGGGAATGGTTTGGATAGCGTGGGCAAGTCGGCTATATATTGCTTTAGCTTTGTAAAGGCCTGTTCACATCTGCCATCCCATGAAAACCGAGTCGACTTGCGAAGTAGCTTGAAGAAAGGGAGGGTCAGCTCGGCCGACTTAGGGATGAACCTGGAGAGGGTCGTTATTCAGCCCAATAGCTTTTGCACTTCCTTGATATTCTGGGGGGAAGCCATGTTCCGTAAGATCTGAGCTTTCTCGGGATTGACTTCAATACCACGTTCGGTGATGATATATCCTAGGAACTTTCCCCCTCGAACTCCAAATATACATTTATCCGGGTTGAGCCGGATTCTATATTGTCGTAGGGTGCTAAATGTTTCGGTCATATCCGAGATTACATCTTCGGCCTTAGCGGTTTTGATGAGAATGTCATCGACGTATACTTCTATGTTTCAGCCTATTTGTGATCGGAATACTTTATCCATCAACCTTTGATAGGTGTCCCCTGCATTCTTTAACCCAAACGGCATGACCTTATAGCAGAAGGTGCCATCTGCAGTGATGAAACTGACTTTTTCTTGATCCTCCATGGCAAGTGGAATCTGATGATACCCCTGGTGGGCGTCTAGCATACAAATTAATTCACAGCCAGCGGTGGAATCTATTACCTGATCTATTTGAGGCAAAGGGCAGTAATCTTTAGGGCATGCTTTATTAAGATCCCTAAAATCTATACATACCCTCCACCTGCCCCCGGTTTTGGTATCAATACCACATTAGCTAGCCACTCCGGGAACTACACTTCTCGGATATATCTGGCTTGCAGGAGCTTCTGTACCTCGGCTCGAATGATTTGGTCTTTTTCTGGTCCGAAGTGCCTTCTTTTTTGCCGAATGGGCCGAGATCCAGGAAATATACCTAGCTTGTGCTCCATGACGACCCGGGAGATGCTCTGGTGTTGTTCACTCGGCCAAGAAAAGACGTCTAGGTTGCTAGTCAGGCAATCCTTCATCTTCTATTTCAAATCATTCGGTAAATCTGCTGCTATCCGGAGGATTTGTTCGGGCTGATCCGGCCACACTTGTATTTTTTCTTCTTCTCCCACAACTTCTTCTGAGGGGACCTCCCCCAGAGTGTACACGCCGGCGCCTTCTATCTTCCGGCTTTTCCTAGGTCCGGTATGAACTTCCTCTACGTAGCATTTTCGAGCGGCCATCTGATCTCCAGCTACTTCCCCTACCTGATTGCCTACGGGAAATTTGATTTTCTGATGATAAGTGGAGATAATGGCCTCAAAATAATGTAGGGCTGGCCTTCCCAAAATGATGTTGTAAGCTGAAATGGCATCCACCACGGTAAAGGTGGTTGTCCGCGTCCAGCGAAGGGGCTCGTTTCCCGGAGATAGGGGAGGTCTATCCGGCTGAGTGGCTTGACTTCATGTCCCGAGAAGCCAAATAAAGCGGTGTTCATCGGCTGGAGCCGAATTGTTTCAAGCTGCATACGGTCAAAAACATCTTTAAACAATATGTTAACTGAACTACCTGTGTCTATGAAGATCCGAGCCACATCATAATTGGCGACAGTGGCTTTTATCACCAGGGCATCATCATGAGGGGTAGCAACCCCTCGTAAGTCTTCTAGGCCAAAATTTATGGCGGGTCCATCCACGGGCTTCCGGATGGCGCTTACTTGCATATTTTCCAACTGCCTTCCGTGAGCCTTTCTGGCTCGGTTTGAGTCCCCATTGGTAGCCCCTCCGGTGATCATACTGATTGTTCCCCTATGTGGGGTATTGAGTTCTTGTGATGAACGAGGTGGGGAGGTAGCCTTGCCCGGAGTAGCCTCCCGAGATTCTCGCGGGGCTTGAGCCGACCTTTGTCGTTCGGGAGCCGACCTAGGGGCCCTTCTAGCCGGATTGTGCCGGTCATGATCTCATGGTTCTGGCTTTATATTGCGAGGTGGAAAGGCGAGAGTATGTTGTTGTTCCCTCATTACTTGTCTGATTTCTTCGGCTAAAGTGCGGCACTCCCAAGTTGAATGACCATATATCTGATGAAAAGCACAGAAAGGGCCGCGTTGTTCGAGCTGCATCGCTGCGGCAGGCAGCTCTTGTACGATATGAATGGTCCGGTCCTTTATGAGCCGAGGAGGGTAAACAGGAGGAGCTCCCGGAGGTCGAGGATGTGGTCGGGCCTTTTGACTGCTCTTTTGAGGTTTGGGATGATCAACTCATTGTTGCCTATCGGTCGTCCTCTCGGCTTCCTCTAAATTGATATATGCCTCGGCCCGGGCCAGCAAAGCCTCAAAGTGGGGAGGAGGCCTCTTCATTAGTGACTTGGAGAAATCTCCTCGTATAAGACCGTGAGAGAAAGCATCTACCATGGTTTTTGGTGAAGCCTTCGGGATGTCGACGGCTACCCGGTTAAAGCGGTGCAAATAATCTCTTAAGGACTCCCCTTTTTCTTGCTTCATAGTCATGAAGTACTGGGCCATCCGCTGATACCTTTTTCTACTGGCGAAGCGTTGCAAGAACAATGTAGACAGCTCCTGAAAAGAGTGGATGGACCTGACTGGAAGTCGGTCGAACCATCTTTGTGCAGAGCCGATTAAGTTAAGAGAGAAGACCTTACATTTAGCTCCGTCTGAATAGTCGTGTATTAGTGCGGCTTTCTTGAATCTTCCCAAGTACTCTTTGGGGTCAGCCGAGCCACTATATTCTCCTATGAAAACTTGTTTGAAGGACTTGGGCATCTTATCAGCTATAACTCTGGGAGCGAGAGGAGACTCAGTGTTGACTGCTGGAGCCTTGCCCTTTTTGGGGTCCCTTTCTGGCGGCGTATAGGAGGGCGCCTCCTCGGAAGATTGTGACAACGAGGCAGTAGAAGATGATTCGGCTGGTATTAAGACAGCGGGAGTTGGTCCTGGTGCAGTGGGAGTAGATGGGACGAAGGTGGGCATAGGGCCTTGGACTGGGCTAGGAGAAGTCTGCAATGGGGGGTTTCCTTGAGGCCGCAGATCGCGTAGAACGTCTTCCATGGTGGTTTTGACGAGAGCTATGATACTTTCCCTTGTCATACTTGTAGGATCGAAATGAGCGCTAGAGGGGGGGGGTGAATAGCGATAGAAAATTTTTCTTTTTCAATGTTCGTGTTAAAAACTCAAGAGATAATTAATCGCAGCGGAATGTAAATGTAAAAACAAAAGAGACAAAGGTTTTACTTGGTTCGTAGCCGTAGGCTACTACTCCAAGGCCCTAGTGGTCCTTGACCACGTACGGAGGGCAAACTACTAAAGAAACTCCTCCTCGTTGGAGGAAGGAGTTAATCGATACAAAAAGGAACACAAAAACTTAAGGTAGAGGGACACTCCCCCTCTCCTTGTATACAATAAAAGCTCCGAAAAATAGATGAACAACTTTAAATAATAATACCGACGTACAAAGACAATAATGAAAATTAAACCTAGACGTCGGAAGGGAAGGACTTCGTTGTCGGAGAGTTGTAGCTTTGCGGAGGCTTTTTGGAAGCTTAGAAATTGTTAAGAAAACCCTAGGTTTGGCCCTCCTTTTATAGCCTTTGAGCCCCTTTTCGAGTGGGTCTTCAACCAATCACAAATGGACACCAAACCGCTTTGAGGTGGAGTGATAAGCCTTGACTCCTCGAATCTGATCATTGACCATCACGATCGATGGCCATCATCGATCGTGATGGCAGATCGGGCCGATTGATGATCTTCTAGCCGATCGATACACGCAATGAGTCCTCCAAGCCGGGCAATGATCGATGCTTGCTGCAAGTCAAAGTTAGCTCAACAAAAACATAATTCCGACGGTCTTCGACCGTCCGATCTCGACTTAGACCACCTATGAGATGTCTTGGGTCGGATCTACGCTTAAGATCATCCCCGTAAAGAGGATACGACCTCACTTACGCTCACACACACGAGCTTACCTCGATACTTACGTGTTGCTTTTGCTTCTGGCCTTTCACTCGATTCCATCGGCTCCCTCCGAAATCACTCGAGTGTCGCCCGACCACCGCGGTTTCCTCCGGGTGTCGCTAGCCTTCAGCTCCAGCTATAGCAATCTTCTGCACACTCGATTCAGCTCGTGAGATAACGACATGAGCTTAACTTTGTATCGTTTGCTATAATCAAAACTCAGGTTCGACTTAGGTGCCTGCTGCACCAACAATACTTCCCTCGGTGGAGTTGTGGTTGCCAGAATTCGCTCCTTGGTCTCCCACCTTTACCTCAGGCGTTGATTATATAAGGAACTTTTGTTCCCACAGACGGCGCCAATTATGTTGCCCGTGGAGACAATGATGGTGAGGTGTTCGAGTGGCGAAGACCGACAATTATGCTACAGAGAGAAGGGCTGGAAGAATGATTCAACACAATAGGAACGCGGCGGCTGTCAGATGGCCGAGCCGAATGACGAAAACCCGAGCCGAATGAAGAAATCTGCACAACAGCAAACTATCAAGGGCGCCGAGAAGGATCTCAGCAATTCCCCTCCGACGCTCAAAGTAAAAAATTAGTATGAAGAGGTAGGAGGAAACTTAGAGTAATGAAGTTACCAATGCCCAAAAACTTCCCTACCTTCTCAAGGGGAACCCTATATATATATATAGAGGGGAAACTCCCCTACCGAGAGATTCTGTCAGCAGAAACGATATGATCCTAGGGAGTCATACATCATGATCATTGCTATCTAAATTGTATCCAGCGTGTGGGTCATCATTAATGCCCATCGTGCGGTTGATAGGAGACAAGTCTTATTTAATGTTACAGCTAATCTTCTGAGATTTCAGCGGGGAATTTTATCCTTGAATCATGTGGGCGGCAATTAATATACGTCGCGTGGTTGATAGGAGACAATTCCTAATTAATGCCGCAGACGTTTATTTAAACCTTGTCAGAGGAGAGGTGATGATGGGAATGGCCACATCAGCTTAAGGATATGAAATAACTGTCTCCTTTAAATGGGCTAGCTTATAATAAAAGAGATCATATGGAAAAATGACGTATTAGAGATGACCTATCCTTGGTGAGAGATACAACGGACGAGGCGAAAAAACCCTCAGTCTAAGTGAAATCCGGGCCGAGATACGGGGTGTCCGGTATGAGAGAAATCCGGGCCGAGACGTGGGGCGTCTGATATGAGAGAAATCCGGGCCGAGACGCGGGGCATTCGATATGAGAGAAATCCGGGCCGAGACGCAGGGCGTCTGGTATGAGAGAAATCCGGGCCGAGACGCGGGACACATGGTATGAGAGAAATCCGGACCGAGACGCGGGGCATTCGATATGATAGAAATCTGGATTGCCATCTATCATGAATCAGATGATGCGGTGGGATCAATTTGTCTATCTAATTATAGTTATAATTTTACTCTGGTATCAGGAGGCATCGATGATCTGCTTCTGCCCCTTCTCTATCAAGGCCACAGAGACGTTCGCGACACTCAATTGCCTCAAGTAATGCAGCCACTTCGTCCCATGGTTCATCTTGTCTACGACCCATAGAAAACTAACATCTGCGCAGAATTCAAAATTGATCAAGAAGAGATATTCGAAATACCAGGGAAAAAATAAACACAACTCGATAAGTCCAAAGCGGAGAAACACCGAAGAACATGAAACAAAAGATAACATTTTGATTGGCCTATACAGCGCTGACGGCTTGTGGCATAATTTTGGTGTCGCCTGTAGTGTCAGGATTTGGAGCAAAAGTTATGGCAAGAGAAAATTGAACCTAGACACAACAATATGGTTAATATTTTTATTATATATAATGACATTTAATAAAGATGTCATTATAAATATTTTAATTGGACATGATTTTTAAAATCATTATTTTTTTTAAATAAATGTCGTGATAAATCCTTTATAACTACACTATATATAATATATATTTTTGGATATTACTAGCAAGATAGTCTTACAAAGGGCTCAATGGCAGGATAAGGTCCATGTAAATAACCCCATACATGTTAGGATGCAAGACAATAAAAAAGAAAACAATTGAAAGAATGTGGAAGAAGTATTATCCTGAATTGTCAATTCAAGTTCTTTTACAACAGAGAGATATAAAAGAGCTTATGCAGAATAGTACATGAGACTAATTACTTTTTGGAACATAGAAAAATTCAAGGTAGAGATTATTTTTTACTTATAATATAATTTGATTAAAATAGTATGTGTACTTTTATTTTGTGTATTATGTGTAATTTAATATATTAGAAAAGGAGCGAAAAAGATAAAGCTGCTAGAAAACATAAAATAATGCAACAGACAACTGGAAGGACATCTTTTGCTTAAGTGCAACACAAATGGATAATTCATTTTATTCAAATTATAATTCTATACATGTTATTCTCCTCGATTCCAACACATGTATAAACTAATAACCAAATATATTTTCAGGAAAAAGAAAACGGGCACCCTCCAACTCGAGTTGAATTTTTTCAAGCTTGTTTTACACATGTCAATGGAAATCCCTCAAGCAATGTTATAGCAGAAAGATTGGTAAATTGTTTTATACTCTTCAACCATATTAAGTTTAAAATAATTTTTTTTATTTATCATCATGTATTTAATAAGTATCAACATGTCATATTTTGATAAAGACTGCAATAAATGAACTAACAAATCAACTTCCTGAAGATTCTAATGATCCAATGAATCACAATAATATATTTGCTCAAATCATGAAACCAGATAGACCTAGTCGATTACGTATGCTTGGTGATGGTGTTAGTCCATCTGATTTATGGGGAGAAGTTCTTAGTCGTAACATATGCAATCGATTAGTGATGGAACAACAGACAAAATTAGAAAAAATGGATGAACAAATTAAAATGCAAGGACAACATATTGAAATGTTACGAGCAAAGATTTCTAATCAATCAGATTAGAACCCTCTTTCAAATTGCAATAGTAATCAACACACCCATCAAGTAGTAATCCATAACTTTCTGTTCCTCGTCATCCATCTTTACGGGTAAGGTTTGTTCAATTTCTTTTTTACTATATGTTTCACACATCTTCAATCTTTTACCTATTTTTGACTTTTTTTGTAGATTGGATGCTCTGTTTTGATTAAAAGTTTATTTGATTCAACAAAAATTGTGGCAAAAGAAGTGCTCCATAGTATTTATTATGTTATTATAATTTTAAATAAATATGAAATATATTTGCAGTTAATAATAAGCGAAGATCACTATTAGATGCATATAGAATGATACTTTACATTTCCTTGTTTGGTATGATATCCAATCTTTACCATTATTTCTATTAATTTTGGTTGTTTATTGTTTTATTTCATTACTAATATAAATATATCCATTGTATTTGTAGGTGACAGGTACTGAAATTTTTGTGAATGCAATATTATGGTTGAAGATAATCTGTCTGGTTGAGTTTTTTTACAAGATTTTGTTAGTTCTAAAATTTAATATTTTGAGTATACTGTGTTGTTAGCTTTGGATGTAAAATACTCATCAAGATATTTGTAACTTTACTCAATTATTGTGGAATGAATTTCTATTTTCTATTAGTACTTTAAATTGTATTTTATAATTTTTTTATGTTCTGAATAGGGGATATATATATATATATATATATATATATATATATATATATATATATATATATATATATATATATATATATATATATATATATATATATATATATATATATATATATATATATATATATATATATATATATATATATATATAAAATTCATATTTATATTAGTGATCATTTTAATGTATTTATAAATTATTATAATGACATTAATAAATGTCATTATAGATTAATTAAGGAGACATTTATCTTTATTGACATTTTTTATTATCCTTATATATATAAAATATAAAACATTTGTAAATGTTAAAATAAATAAGTTTAGGTGACATTTAGTTTTGTCCTGATTACGATGATAAGAAGGCACACATAAATATCCTTAAAATATGATTTTTCCTGATATTTTAATATGTCATTATATATCTATATTAAGACACTTTTGATATTAATATTTATATTGTATAATAACATTATAAAATGTCAAAAAAGCGAGTCGGATCTAAGACGACATCATTTTATAAGGTGTTTTTCAGTGATATCACCAAAATATTAGTGTCACTAAAAATATACTATAAGGACATTTATGAATGTCCTTAAAGATCAATATTCTTGTAGTGTCTCTTCACGATCAAATACATATGGAAATTTTTAATCGTGATTATGTGAATTTATATATACATTAATTATACAAAAGTATTTTCTATGATTGATCCTTCTCATGATTCATGTATTTCAAAAATATTTGGTTCAACTAAATGCATCATAATAAACATTTTAAATCAAATTCATCATATAGCTAGGATCTCACTTAATTTCTACATGGCTCAATAAAAAAAATATATTTTTATGTTTTTAGTGAGATGAAATTGATCATGTATATATTTCCCTATTTATGTGATCATACAAGTCTAAAATCAAGAAAGAATTATGCTTAATTAAGTCAATGATGTGCATACAAAGCTCTTTGTAAGCCTGTTAATTAGGCCAAAATAATTTTTGTTGCAGTTTTTTTATAGGAAGAGACAACAAGATTAAATTAAACTTGAATTCAATATAGTTTAATCCTATGTTTTCTCTTCCCATGCACATAATCCCTAATAAAACTATATATTTTTTGAACTTTTATATATTTTGTCTCAGAGTGATCTATTAGATTACTTGTTTTAATAGTGCTAATTAATATTGTTACACAAGACTAAAACATTTTTTATATATAATGTAGTTTAAATTTTTTCGATAAGTACTACGTGCATCATCCATAACAATTATCACACATTTAATACTTCTATGATTGTATATTTTGGCCTCGATTACTCGATAGTTGATAGTGCAACACAATATCTACAACTTGTAAAAAAAGAAATAAAAAAATTAACATCCTTCGCTTACACTTTTCTTACAAACTTAATTACAACTAGTATAATCGAAGTGACCAACTAAATTTAATGAATTAATTTTTTGATACCAAAGGCCCATATTAAGGATCCCCTTAAGATATCTCTAGATTTTCTTAATCATGCTAAATAAAATTCTAGAGAAAATATTATTATAACGATCAATGAGTCAATACAAAATACATGTAATACTAATAGTTATTGAAATGTTCTATTAAATATTACTAAAATATATTACTTGAGTTTGACAAAGTTATGTCGAGCCTAAGCTTGTGCTACGTAAAAGGGACTGTATACGTATAGATGTCACCTGAACCGACAGTGTTAAATAACTAAACTTAATTAGAATTAGGTTGAGTCGAGGGGATGGACATATCGACATCCATTGGGTCAATTAGCTAGCTACAAATTTAATCAGCTATCCTTATCTTAATTGATCTCCCTTGTCTTCCAAGCTATAGAATGAGATCACTTGGACATGGTTTGACTCGACGATTAGTTACATGTCATTATTCTTATGGCTCGCGCTACTTATTTAAGGACCCAAGGAAGCTTCCTTTATAGTTTTTAAACGTGTAGTGCTCTTAAATTAATTAGAGTAAATTTTAATTGAGTTGGAGTAATTTTGATTAAGTTGAAATTTTTTTCTTATATAATTAATAATACTATCTACGTGTGTAGTAATTTTGATTTTGTATTATAATAGTGTGTTGATTATATATACTAATAAAGTTGAAAACTAGGTCACCCTTTCAAGGATAAAAAATAATAATAATAGAAAACATTCTTTTTAATTTTATTTTTGCCCATATATAATATGAGAGAACATCGATCTACGTTTCGATGAGTTCATATAATTGATTAAGAAAATAATAATATTTAATTAGTCTTCAAAGCAAGAGGAAGCTTCCTTTTATTCAACCCTTTTGTTTCCGATTTATTTGAAGAAACCCCAGCCCCCAGGGAAGCTTCCTGTTATTCGACTTTTGAATGGACAACCTATTTTACATTTTTATGTTTTTAATTAATTAGTTTAGGTTCATAAAAATATATAAATATATATAGAGCATGGACTTATTCGTTTCGAATTGACCAATTAGCGATGATAATTTTGGTCGTGCTGGTTAAGAAGTGATGTGGGTCGATTTTGAATCGGAGAAGATCTAAAGTTTTTTTTTAGATTCAGATGATTTCACATATCTTGGTCACTACGTCAAGACTCATAGGGTTTTTCATGATTTATCTTCCTCACAATAACCGTGGAATAGACCGATGAAAATCACTAAATTGACGATTCTAATCTTTTATAGAAGGGATGATAATTTTCTTCAAATTGGAGAATTCAATATCCAACTCAAATGGTGAAGAATATGAAGACATTTTTTAACCTGATTAAATAGCATGAGGACTTTCATATGATATTTTACTCATATAGATATATGAATACTCAATTAAATTGTTGGTATTGAGATAAATTATTTCTTTTTAATCTTTGTTCTTATTTCTCTTCAAAATTTGATAAATATATTTAAATAATTCAAGTTTGAAAAAAAATATAATTATAAATGGTACTAAGATATTTGAGCATGGTATGAATATTCGATCATCCAACAAGTACAAAGATAAGAATGAAAATTATATATCCGACAAGGATAACAATAAAAATGAATATAATAAATGGAAATGAAGATAGAGGGTATAGAATCAGACACAACTATGCTCCATTGCCATTCTTATGGCCAATGCCCCTTCCGCTTTATGTCTGAAGTATTCCGCTCTAAGCTTCGAAATGTAGTGCATTGGTAATGACAGAGTAGAGACACCCATGTGATGGGGATTCAATTTTTATGCTCATGAGTCATGACGTTGAGTTGTGTGTCGAAATTCAACAGTATTTTTCGAATACATCACGATGATTGATGAAAAATTCCAGTGGGATGAGACTGATTACCTTCTGAATTAGTCGCATCATCAAATTTAAATACCTACATTATCAAATAATAATAATAATAATAATAATAATAAATAGAATATTCAACTCTAATGTTTAATAATTTTCTCCATAATTAGGGCCATGTGAATTTCTAAAGGTATAGAGAACATCTTATACTTTAAAATTTTATGGTGCATCGTTTCTAAAGTGGCCTTCTAATTCGACGTCAAACTCTAATTAATTCGTTAACAATTATTAGTGACTCTAATCACTTCTACGTGAATCAGTTAATTAGTAGTCATTATCAAAGCAAGTGCTTGACTACTCAATTACACTTAAAATAATAATAATAAAATAAATATAAATGGAGTTAGAGGAGCCCTAGCTAGATCACTAACAATGCCCTATTTAGTATCGATATAATATTTTTGACATAAATATATATAGCTCAAAATCTAGAAAATTCTACATAAATAAAATTAAAAGGAATTCTAAAAGTGCAACGGTGCTCCTTTTAACTAATTAAAGATTCTTAATGACCATGAGTTCGATTAAATTAATCATATTCAATCGATCGAAGTTAATTCTAATCGACTAGTCATTTGATCGGTAACCATCAAATATCTTTGAAAAACATTTTTTAACAGCCTTAAAGGGCTCAAAAATAGATAAATAAATAACTACAAAGATGAACTTAGAAGACTCCAACGTAATGACTTTACTTTTCTTCAAAATGTGTATGATGATTGTATAAGCCTCAAAAAAATATAGAAAATGAATATAAATAGAATTAGAGGAATCTTATAATAGATTAATGAGTTGTCAAATGCTTTTGTTAAAGTTGTTTGACAACCACTAATCGGTGGAGATCACATATGGTACCTTTGATCAAATATAGAGGTCAATATTAAAAAAAAAGAAGAACAACCTAAGGCTTTTAAGGCCATTCAATAATTTTGATAAAAAATATTTGAAAATTTTATAAGATTTAAAATTAAAAATAACCACGGAGAGAAGAACATAGGAACTTTGGCAATGCAAGAATGCACATTTTGCACAAATCCTTAACGATCAAAAGTGTTTGATAGCCAACAATTAATTAATAGTCGTCGAATATTTTTTTTATCAAAAGTGGTTGATGTCTAATAAATATTAAAATGAGGGGAAAAAAACAATGAAAACATGGATAGACATAGATAAACTCTTTCTAAAGCTATTTAATATGAATTTGAGGTATTTAGGGTCGCTTTTGACAATCTTATATAACTTAAAATTAGAAGAAGAAAAAAACTATAGACAAACTCTATTTGTGCAACAAAGGTTGGAACCGTCAACCTAGCGGCTCTTATCAGTCCGTCCTCGGGCCATCGTAAGAAAGGTAAATCACGATGAGTCTTTGACCCTTGAGACTAATAACCAACGTATGGAAGGACGGAACTCGCTTTTGCGAGGAATTGATCCGTTGTCAATTTGTACAACTATAGACAAACTCTAGGAGCATGAATTCAATGCATCTAGTGTCGATAAATATGTCAAAAGCATTTAATGGTCTTTTGTGATACAAAATCTAAAAAAATAAATATAGATAAAATCAGAGGGAACTCCGAGAGTGCAACAAATATTCATTTAGCACGAATATAAAACCTTTAGAATCATCAAATAGAATTATATCTAATTAATCGAAGTCAATTTGTACTGACTCAATTGATAGTCATTTTGATAACAAAATATTAAATAACTCTACGATCTAAAAATAATAATAAAAGAACCTCGTAAATCTCTTAGATTCCTCTCGGATCGAGTGCCCAACTTGTGCATGTGTTTTTCATGTACTTTTGTCTTCTTGTAAAATTTGTTAACCAAAAGAAAGTCAACTTTTGTTTCGGGCAGGATCAGGTGATATGCATTTTTTAAATCTAAAAATAAATAAATTCTGAGAGCCGGTTTGAAAATGATAGTTACATGAAAATTTTTCTTTTTAATTTCTTTTATCGAGAAATTCGAGGCGTGAGATGTGATGCGATGAGATGACGGTGGTGCAAGGCTAATTGAATCGAGTGTTGGAGAATAAATTTGATTTTCAATTGCAATTAATAAATATGATAAAATATTTGTTGATCATATTTATAATTAAACTCATTTAAAAATTATTTATGTATTTATTTATAAATAAAAATTTTAAATTTTAAATTTGAAATAAATTAATAAATTTGATTTAAAAGTTTGATAATATTTAAATAAGTCGATCTTAACTAATTTTAATTAAATTTAATTTAAATTTAAATTGAAAATAAACTAAACTTATTTTAAAATTATTTTATTAAATAAATCTGAATATTTTAAATCTTGATTTAGTTACAGTCCTACAAGCCTGCCGCGTAACGACCTGTGCAACTAACTGTCTTTTATTTTCTTTTTTTTTTTTCCTTTTTATCGAATCTTCTAATACATCTTTGTACATTTCCCTTCAGGAATATTTAATTTATTAAAAATATACACGTTGCGTGGGAGTCCAGGAGGAAAAACGGCGGCAGTGGGTAGTTTGGGCAAACAGATTCAAATGGGGAGTACGTACGTGGCAGCGTGACCCGCCACAATATTTGACAACTCTACGAACTCAAAATAAATAAATAAAAAAATTAATAAAATCGAAGGGAAAAAATATTAATTGACTGATACGTAGTCGACCGATAAATTATAAGATTAATCGATTGACATTTCGATTACAATTTAATATCAATCTTATAAAATTTACGATTTTGTATAGAATGTAACAATTGATTTTTTTTTAAATTTTTAATTAAATTAATTAATTTTTTATTGATTCAATGAATTTCATTTTATTTAAAAATTTGATCGATTAATTAAAAAAATAATCTATTCGATTGATAATTCAGTGTTCATCCCGAACTGCTGCGAGTGTACAACTGGATCATTTTTTTTTTCCAATGTACTTGTATTCTTATAAAATTTGTTAATTTAAAACACAAACCCGGTTTTTTCTAGGTGAAATCTCACCTTGGCCCGGACAGTTGATGCATTTTTAAATTAAAAAAATTCTGGGAGGCGAATGAAAAATTTCTTTTATCGAGGGGATGTGAGGAGATGAGAAGAGAAGCAGCCGGCCTCGTAACGACCTCCTCGGTGACTACCTTTTAATTTTATTTTTTTTTTCTTTTAGGATATTTAATTTATTAACAACCCCAAAAAGATATACACATATTGCATACCGGCCACCGCTATCTATAATTGTGGTCCCCGTTTTGCGGAAGTCCAATAGAAAAAATGGTGGAATGGAGTATAGAACTGTTGTGTGTCACCAAGATGCCACGAATTCAAGAAAGGGTAGTTTGGGTAAACAAATTCAAATGTGAGTACGTGGCATCGTGACCCAGCAGGATACCCGACGTGCTCGTCCTTTTAAACGGTTCGAAGCGCCAGCTTCCTTCACTGCGCCGGCGTTGGAAGCGTTCGTCCCCGCTCCCCTGCCTCACCGGTCACCACGAAAACCCTAGAGAAGCCTTTTCTCTTTTTATTAATTTTGGGTGTTCCTTTGTCGATGGGGAAGAGCGTGGAGGATTTTGAGCTGCGCGAGCGTTTCCGGCCGGCTTGGGCCATGAGCGCTTCCGAATGCGAGTTGGAGCTCTCTGTGTCGGCGGATGAGGGCCTCGATTCAGAGCAGGTCTTGCGGCGGCGTAAAATCTACGGTTGGAACGAGCTGGAGAAACATCCCGGCCCTTCGATTTGGCGGCTCATCCTCGATCAGTTCGAGGACACGCTTGTGAGGATCCTGCTTGGCGCTGCGCTCGTGTCCTTCTTCCTGGCTTGGTTCGATGGCAACCTCGTCGAGGCCGGTCTTGCGGCTTTTGTCGAGCCTTTGGTCATCTTCCTCATCCTCATCCTGAATGCTGCGGTCGGCGTGTGGCAAGAGAACAATGCAGAGAAGGCCCTAGAGGCGTTAATGGAGATCCAGTCCGAGCAGGCGACGGTCAAGAGGAACGGTGAATGGATCCCTAATTTGCCTTCTAGGGAACTCGTACCTGGAGACATCGTCCATCTACGGGTCGGCGATAAGGTGCCCGCGGATATGAGAGTTCTCCACCTAATAAGCTCCACCTTTAGGGTCAACCAGGGATCATTGACTGGAGAGAGCGCTGCAGTCAATAAAACCAATAGACTGGTCATCTCTGAAGACACCGACATCCAGGGCAAAGACTGCATGGTATTCGGCGGCACAACCGTTGTCAATGGCAGTTGCGTTTGCTTGGTTACCCAGACGGGAATGGACACCGAAATTGGCAAAATACACGCACAAATTCACGAAGCTTCGCAGTGTGATGACGAGACCCCCTTGAAGAAGAAATTGAACCAGTTCGGGGAGGTACTCACGACGATAATTGGCATTATCTGCGCGTTAGTCTGGCTTATTAACGTTAAGTACTTCTTTACCTGGGAGTATGATAATGCATGGCCTAGCAATTTCAGGTTCTCATTCGAGAAATGCACCTACTACTTCAAAATTGCAGTGGCATTGGCGGTTGCTGCCATCCCGGAGGGTCTACCGGCGGTGATTACAACTTGCCTGGCTCTAGGTACACGGAAAATGGCACAAAAGAATGCTCTCGTTAGAAGGTTGTCCAGCGTCGAAACATTGGGATGCACAACAGTTATATGTTCTGATAAGACTGGCACACTCACAACTAATCAGATGTCGGCAGTAAAGATTGTGGCAATGGGCCACCATATTGATTGCCTGAGGGAATTCAGAGTTGAGGGGACAACATATGATCCCGATGATGGACAAATACATGGTTGGCCAGTTGATAAAATGGACGACAACCTTCAGATGATTGCCAAGATTGCTGCCGTTTGCAATGATGCGAATATTTCACAGTCAGCGCACCAATTTGTTGCCACCGGAATGCCTACTGAAGCTGCTTTGAAGGTAGAAATCGATTTTGCATTTTGTATGCTATTTAAACTTGATTCACTATGTTTGTATAGCGTCTGATAAATTAGTGGGAATTCTTGATAGTTATAAGTATGCTATCAACTTAGGGAAAGGTCCTGATAAGATTTTATTTCCTACTAAATGTTTCGATACCAGTAATCTGAAATTTTTTACTTGCAACTGTCAGTTTTTTTATATTTATTTGTAATGAAATTGCTTAATTGTTTATGGAGGCAGAATAACACAATTCTGCTGTCAAGTATTTGTCTTTTCTACATAAGTTAGATATCTTTTTCATTGGTGTCGCTCCTGTTTTAGTACGGTCACATCTGTTTCTGTAATTTCCTAACTTTTATCTTATATTCAAATAGGCGGAGGTGATTGTTTTTTTTTTTTCAGGTTCTGGTGGAGAAAATGGGAGTTCCTAGTGGTTTCTCTACTCCTTTGCTGGAATCCTCTGTCTTACTACGTATCCCTTGTCTATTAATCTCTTGTCTTTTCTCCATCTTTATGTATCTCCAGATTAATTTTATATACTTAAATGTGAAATTTTGCTGGTTGCCAATAGGATGCTGTCATTGGTGGAATGGGATTGCACGCAGGATTGCGACTCTTGAATTTGACAGAGTCCGAAAATCAATGAGTGTCATTGTCAAATCAGGGTTGGGAAACAATTCATTGCTAGTGAAGGTATGCTGTATACTTTAGCTCGAGAATTTTTTGTCAAGAGAGTAACTTATTCTTTTCTTAATGAGACATAGTAAAGGCCACGGTTGATACTACAAGAACAATTGTATCTTTGTTTTTATTAGTCAACTAAGGAGTCTGTTCATGTTTCTACTTGGAGTCCATTTGAGCATGGTAATATGACTCTCACCTATATGAGTGATTGTTTAATCATTGGAATACGACTTATCTCATCCTCAAGACCTTTTTAGCTGTCAGCTGGTAAAGAAGTAAACGTGTTGAAGATTTCCATTTGTAGTCTTACAAAACTAGTCTTCTTTGCAGATAGTTCTCTGATATATTAAGAAAACTAAATGCCAAACTTCTATCTAAGAGTTTATCTACTGAACGATTGTTTCCCAGATAGGTACTCCTTAAGGTTTGGATCATACTGTTAAATTTTTTAAAATGGCCACATGCCATAGATCCTGATAAATTTGATTTTTCAGGACTAACCATATGTAATCTTGTTACTGACATTAAGATAATTATAATCTTTCAAAACACCATTGAGGTTGCTTAGTTGAGCATTTGTTTTTATGCATGCTCACCAATTTGTAGATATCTTAATTCATGTGTCCTCTTTGGCGTGGACTTTATGACAAAGGTCTGGATGAGTTAATGTTTGAAGGAATATTGTATTTGGTTATATTTATTGCTATCTTACCTTGAATTTCTACTATAATTTGTAGTAAAATAATACTTGCCTGATAAAATTTAGAGAGATTTTCTAAAGTTTTGAAAGGGATATTTTCCATAATTTCCTCTTTAACTTTACCACATTTCAGAATTTCTTTATCCACTAAGAAATTCTGCTTGTGGAAAAAAATAGTGCACAATCAATATAATTTGTTTGGCTTAATGTCATGCCAAATTATTAAGTTCTTTATAACATTTACAACTGGAGTATGAAATTCTTCCTGATGGCAGTTAATTGAATTGGATGTTATAGGGAGCTGTGGAAAATTTGTTGGAGAGAAGTTCCCACATTCAGTTGCTTGATGGATCCGTAGTGCGTTTGGATGAGAGTTCAAGAAATCTTGTTTTAGAAGCACTTCATGAGATGTCAACCAATGCCTTGCGCTGTATAGGTTTTGCATATAAGACTGATCTATCTGAATTGGCTACATATGATGGCGAAGATCATCCTGCTCATGGTTGTTTACTTGACCCCTCTAACTACTCCTCTATTGAGAGTGATCTCATATTTGTGGGTCTGGTTGGACTGAGGGTAAGGGAAAACTTTTTGGTTTATTATATGTTGCTTCTTTTCTCCCTGACAAAGAATTCATTATTTTGGGTATTTCTTGTAAATGCAACCATCATAGGATCCTCCTCGTGAAGAGGTTCGTGAATCAATTAAAGATTGTAGAGAGGCAGGCATCAGAGTCATTGTGATAACTGGTGATAACAAAGGAACAGCAGAAGCGATTTGCAGAGAAATAGGTGTCTTTGGCCCAGATGAAGACATCAGCTCAAAAAGCTTTATAGGAAAAGATTTCATGCTCCTTCATGATAGACAAAACATGTTAAGGCAAAAAGGTGGGCTTCTTTTCTCAAGAGCAGAACCAAAGCACAAACAAGAAATTGTGAGGTTACTGAAAGAAGATGGTGAGGTTGTAGCAATGACAGGTGATGGGGTAAATGACGCCCCTGCCCTGAAATTGGCTGATATTGGTATTGCCATGGGCATTTCTGGGACAGAGGTGTGTTATGCTATCCCTCTTTATTTCTATTGTTTTTTTGTTAAATATGGGACAGAGTGAGTTAGCCTCTACTCTCAAAAATACTTGAAGAAATCCATGTCCTTAGATTAAATTGCTATTATAAATACGTTGGCAACCTTAATTCCAGTATAATACTAATAATTATGATATCATCCACAATGGCCTTTAGCCAGTTCACAATGCCTTTGATTGAGGTCTTAGTTTGAAGATCCATATACAACAGACCATGAATTTACTAGGAGATAGAGAAACAAACCATGGATTTACTAGGAGGTAGAGAAACTAACTTCGTAGTCTTATTATAATGCAAAGTTGTCAACTCATTGATCATAGTTTGTCACCATCTTCGGTTAGAAAGATCCCTAAAATAGATTTAGGAATGAAATATAAAGTGAAGAAGTAAAAAACAATCTAACTCAATGACAAAGAAGCATAAGAGATATACCAAGAAAGAAGATGTGAAATAGTGGTCATGTTGCCCTTTTAGGGGTCGATTGGAAGGTTCAAATGAGAGATTTGAAAATGATAATTGTTTTGAAAGAGCATCAGACTCTTGAGGGGTCACAATAATAGGCAAAACTCATTCAACTGTAGTCCTCAATGACATTGGTGTTAGGGCTTGATTGTATAGAAAAAGGCCCTATAGTAGACAATGTGTTAGGATCACTATGCACATAGAGGAGGTGAATAGACACAATCAAAAAGTTTAATAATCTTCTTCTTGCTTTTTGAAAATGCAATGCTCAAATAACTTGTTGGCAATTAAATATGATAAAATGCAGCTGAAATAATAGAAAACAATATATAGCAGTCGAACACCATTCGACCGCTCTCGACTTGGATCAGTCGACTGCTATTTATAGCAGTCGACTGGTGTCGGGTAAAACCTCAAACAAACACTTGTTTGAGCATTCGATCGTTGGATAAACCTCAAACTACATGTTTGAGCATCCGACATTTTCATTCGTCGGGTAAAACCTCAAACTCATGTTTGAGCATCCGACTTATCCAATCATTGGGTAAAACCTCAAACACAAGTTTGAGCGTCCGACTTGTTGGATAAAACCTCAAACCTAAGTTTGAGCGTCCGACACTTGACTTAGTCATTCGGCCAAGTTCACCTAGCTGAGTTATCCCGTCCCGGATTACAATCGCTTACTCTCATCTCCCATGAAGTCCCTCGCCTCGAAGCTCTCTTCGGCCTGCGTCCCTCGGATGCACTAAGCCCTTGGCTCCTCCAGTGCCATCCTTCACGTCTTGTCACGAAGTTTGCTTCCTCCGGCTTCACTTCATTTGCTTCTCGTCCGACGGTCCCTCGGATGCACCAAGCGCATGACTTCCGCAATTCCATCATTCACCGACTCAAGGACCTGAGCCATGAGATGGTGAACTCGCCAATGCTTCATCAAGTCAACACATGTGTGATTCACTTAAGTCCTGCACAACTTAAACACACATATCAAATCACATAACAACCTAACTTAAACCTTTTGTCACACACATCAAAATCAAACCATAGTTGGGTTGATTGCCCTAACAAAAATGACATCTCCCATCTCTTTCATCTCACATGTCATCATGCTGATGACGTTCCATTCTTGGAGACTTCCTCGACAAGCCTCCATCCTCTTGGAGCACTTTCCTGGAGTCTTGCTCAATCTGGGTCACTTGGACTATCCATGCAACATCTCTTTAAATATGTATATCACCTTCGACATCTATTGAACTTGTCAAGAGTTCCTCCTGCGAGACTTAATCTATCAAGATCTACTTAAACATCCACTTATTAGGAGTTCACCTTTGGAACGTCATTTGCCAAGAGCCACTTGGACTTTCACATGCTAGGAGCCACCTATGGGACTTCACTTATGAAGATTCACTTGGAGTTCCATCTGCCAAAAGGCACCTATGGTACTTCGCATGCCAAGAACCATTTAGACTTCCACTTGCCAAGAGCTTACCTTTGGGGCTTCATTTGCCAATTCTTGTTAGACTTCACCTTGTCAAGCCTCAACTTGGACTTTTTCAAAACTACAATTGCGATTCTTGTCAAGTTCTTGCATCTACACACTTGAAACATATCATACTTTGATGTGTTTGATGAAGGATTTAACGTAGGTTTACCTGTGATATTGATTTGTGTGCATCAAGTTTGCAAGGACTTGATAGGTTGCACATGAAGCTTAGAGAGTTATTTTTAAGGGATGGTTGTTGGTGCAACAACCTTGTTTGGCTTAATGGCTCAAAGGTTTGACATAAGGTGGACTAGAAGGGTGAAGGATGATATAAGACATCCAAGGGACTACAAAATTCTAATAAGATGGACTATAAGACACGGAGCATGGAGCTCATGAAAACCTTGAGCCTTTGGACATGTGAAGATCTAGAGGTGAGGAGTCTTTAGGCAACATAATCATGAAGGTTAAAGACTTGAAAGATACTGAAGCGTGAGCAATTATGTGTGCAAATGTAATCTGGAATTCACGTTTTTTGGCAGTATCTTCGAAAATGATTTGGATAAAACTAGGTAGGAGCTAACTATTTGGCTTGTAGAGAACCTTCAACCAAGGCCGATTGGTTCCTGATTTTAGTTGGCGATCAAGCTTGATCACATGATTTGTCTAAGTGAAGTTGGGATCTCCAAGTAAATTAAGTTGACTAGAGGTTGGCTTAGTCAACTAAAGTGTTGATTCAACTGAAACTCTTTGTTTGGCAACAAAATGCTTTTGCTAAGCTTGAGTCAACATGACTAAGTTCTAGTTGACTGGAGGGCTATCTAATTGATTGAATTTTGAGTGTTGGCTTGCAATGAATCAACTAAACTTTATTTTTAATAAAATGATATTGTTTGAGACTAGCCATTGGAAACCATTCTATATAAGCGTTAGGCATGTTTTCTCTCAAAAAGTGTGCACGATTTTATTACTCATATGTTAGCAACTAAGTGACTGAGAAGACAATGCCCAAGAGCTTATGAAGGCTTTTATGGGCTTTTGGTAATATTCTCTTCTATGCTTTCCTTTTTATAGATTTCTCCAACCAGGCAATTGACCTAACAGTACCTTATTGGACCAGTCAACACAGCTACGTTGGTCGGCCTGATGATTTCTTGTCTATTATTTCCTTCAGAAATAACTATTCTATTATTGTTTATTTCATTTGATAAACCAAACACACCATTAAACTAATTACCAACTAAAAAAATAGGTCCTTGGTTATAAGAAAATTTACAATGATGTTTCAAAATATTTGTTTTGATTATTCATGAGAAAACACAAAATATTTAAGTATCTCTGATACTTCAGATTCTAGTTTGACTTTTATTATCTATCCGTTGTTTTTTTTTGTTATCCATAAGGATCCATTTATTTCCCCAAAATGTGCATAGAAATACTTTGATGATATAATCTTTGTTTGGCTCATTAAATTGAATACAAGACAATGTTGAATTGTTTTAGTACAAAAGATCGATCACTTCTTTATTTCCTTCAAACAATAACTAACAATCTGACTCTACCTCCCCTCCTTTTCAGGTAGCAAAGGAAGCTTCTGATATGATTTTGGCTGATGACAACTTCCACACAATCGTTGCCGCAGTTGGTGAAGGGCGATCTATTTATAACAACATGAAAGCCTTTATAAGGTTCCCCTCCAAGCCATAGAAATAGGCACTGTAGGAAATTGATAAACATAAAGTGCATTATGCTTAATCTAACTATATTTTCTGGGTGACATAAGGGCCTCTTTATTATACGTGAAAAAATTACGTAATTTTTACCTCTGATTTCAGGTATATGATATCCTCCAATATAGGTGAAGTTGTTTCCATTTTCCTGACAGCAGCTTTAGGCATTCCCGAAGGGTTGATACCTGTTCAACTTTTGTGGGTGAATTTGGTCACCGATGGTCCTCCGGCTACAGCTTTGGGCTTTAATCCACCTGATAGAGATATCATGAAGAAGCCCCCTAGGGGAACTGACGATCCGTTGATCAATGCTTGGATCCTTTTCCGTTATTTGGTATGCTACATGTTTTTTTTTGTTATTTTTCAATATCTCAATCAAATAACAAATTACTGACATATCTTCCGGATTAATAAGCTGAAAGAAATTAAAAAAACCTGTCAAAATATTTCAACCAGTAGTAAAGTTACAATTATTATTTTTTTTAATCTCTTCTTTCTGAATGCTGATTGAATCGCATGGTTTCCTCCTTGGCACCAACAACCTGACTTCTGACTTCTTTAACAATTGCTTAATTAGAGTCTTAAAATTTAAACCAGTAGTACTCAACTGTGGGAACTCATCTCTTTGTTTCGCTCCAAATGCAGGTCATTGGGTTTTATGTTGGAATTGCTACTGCAGGAGTTTCCATAATATGGTACACACATGGATCCTTCATGGGAATTGACTTGAGTGGTGATGGTCATACCCTAGTAACCTATTCGCAGCTTGCTGAATGGGGACAATGCTCAACTTGGAAGGGATTCCGAGTTTCACCATTTACTGCTGGAAATCATACATTCTCATTTGACGAAAATCCGTGCAATTATTTTCAATCTGGAAAAGTAAAGGCCACCACTCTTTCCCTCTCTGTTCTGGTGGCAATAGAGATGTTCAATTCACTTAATGCTCTATCTGAAGACGGAAGTCTTATCACAATGCACCCTTGGGCCAACCCATGGCTTCTTCTGGCGATGTGCATCTCCTTCGGACTGCACTTCTTGATTTTATACGTTCCTTTCCTTACTCAAGTGTTTGGAACCGTACCCCTCAGCTTCAACGAGTGGCTTTTAGTCTTGGTGGTTGCCTTTCCTGTAATAATAATCGACGAGATTCTTAAGCTCTTCGGGGGATGGAGGACTTCGTTTCAGCTTGGGAGATCGTCTAAGAGGCTCAAGATTGATTGATATGGAAATTTCTAGCATATGAACATGTATAGTCTTCCCTAGTTTAATTAATCACCAGAAAACTAGAGGTTTGAAGAAATAATCAACGGTTTGCATGAAATAAATGTCAACCATGAGGTTTACATGGTTTGAAACTCTTAGTTCTTACTCATCCTATGGGTTCTCAAGGTGAATCATCTCTCTTAATAAAGTGTATTATATTTTCTCTTTATTAGAGGTGAATAAATTTCGTACAAAATCATTTATATAAAATATTAAAAATAGAAAAACCAATAGTTGTAAGTAAAAGGATTAAAGACTTTAAAGATCTTTAAACCTTAAGTCCTAAGCATAAAAGGCTAAAGCAAGCGAGATGATAGGAAGGTGATTTTTAAGCAAAGATGTTTGTTATGATGCATCTTTTTGGGCTAAGTATCATTGACATATAAACATAAAAATGAAAGTCTATATAATTCATATACATTAACTTCATAAATGACGATTGGAAATTTCATATCAAAATTCCATTTTAATACATAGTTTGATTAAAAAAAAATACTAAGTTTTTGATACCTTCCCAAAGATTGTATGAATTTTTAACTTCTATATAATTTTTCACAAAGATTCAAAATTTGACTATTGAATATTACAAAATTAAGTTAATTGAGATAAATAATTGATTGGTCGATTGAATTGCAATATCAATCTCTAGAAGTTGAATAATTGTTCCAAAAAGATATTTTTTTTTATCTTTTGGATATTTGTTTACTGACAATTTTTTTTAACAAAACACTAGGGGGAGAAACTTGCCTTGAGTGGGAGGTAATTAAAATCTCATTTTGCTTTAATCAAGTATTTGATGTGTTAGCAAAGAGTTTAAATTAGGTTCTGATGTGTTTATTGACATGGTGTATCAAATGTGAAGGTACAAATTATTGAATACTGTAGGTGCAATGGATGAAGTCTAAATGAATTAAAATCAATCAAATACTTAGAAATTGAAGAAGTCTAAGTAGGTCAAAGACTTAATATTTGACAACAGACAAGAAATTCAATAAGGATTGGCAGAAGAGGAAGTCCAATAGATTTTGAGAGATAAAGGAAATTCAAAGTCTAGATACTTAGTGAAAGTTTAATAGATATTGACAGACGAGAATTTTTAGTGAGTTAAGATTGATCGGATACCAAAACATAAGAAATCCTTATGGTAAGCTCTTTTGATATGTGATTTGTGAGAGTTTATGAGTGGCTTGTATTGTGAGTGTTGGACAGATCTTTCGCTTGGGCATAAACTCCAAAGTTGGGAATCTGCCCAACTAGCAGCCCCCCGCTTGGGCATAAACTCAACCAAGAAGCAAGTGGTTCAGGGTCATAATTGATGTATAAATATTTTGATGGACATATACAATTGGCATTGACTTGTTGAGTAAAATATGGAGTTAACTCAAGACATTCTGCTTCTAAACAATTTTTTTTTTTAATTTTAGGATAAGTTGACTAAGAGGCAATTTAATTGAATGATGAAAAATCAATCAACTAAATAGTTGACTATATACATATTTCTTATGAATACAAAGGTTGTGTTCCGAGATCAATCACAAAGATGTCAAAATAATCAATTAATGTCAAGCAAGTCAATTAAGTCTCTATTCTAGACAAACAACGATAATATTTCACTAGATGAGGTCAATTATATGGATCCTTTTATACCATTAGACTCTATCCCCTACTATATTATCATCTATATATATATAAATAAATTTTATCTTATTATATCACTATTAACCAAGTCTTCTTTGATCTTTTCTTATTGGTATAATAGGTTCTGGGTCAATGTTGATCAGATTCGAGTAGGACTTGAGTAGTATTTTGATATTTGTCAATACGATTGGATATGGTTTGACCATATATTGACCATATGATAAGTGAATGTTTGAGATATTCAAGGTCCTATGGGGGAGTTAGTTTAAGGGAGAGATTGTTGGAGCAATTAACCTCGAAAGTCCAAGTTTGGATACTTGACATGAAAAGTTCAAGCATGGATCTTGGCAAAGGAAAAGTCCAAACATGAGTCTTGGTAAAGGAAAAGTCCAAGCATGAGTCTTGACAAAGGAAAAATCCAAATTTGAAGTCTTGGCAAGAAAAGTCCAAGAATGGTCTTGGCAAGGAAAGTCCAAGTTTGAAGTCTTGGCCACGTAAGTCCAAGTGTGTAGTCTTGGAGATGAAAGTCCAAGCATTGAGGCTTAGCAATGAGAAAGTCCAAGGGCATAGTCTTGGCGGCATAAGTCCAAGCATGTGGTCTTGGCGGTGTAAGTCCAAGTGGATCTTGGCAAGGAAGTCCAAGGGTGTGGTTTTGGCAGCGTAAATTCTAAGTATGTAGTTTTGGCGGCATAAGTTCAAATGAACCTTGGCAAAGGAGATCCGATTAGTATGACATAGCCTATGAAAGTACCTGAAGGCTAACACGAAGGATGAAGAAGTCGTGTAGGACTCGGATGGACCCTGAGGACGTGAGGCTGATGGAGATAGCTAGAAGGCTTAGATCTAGGTTAAGGGTGATCGATCAAGTATGAGAGCATCATACTTGGATTAAACCTCATATTGACGTTTACCAATCAACTGGGATTATGGACCAGTCAACTAGCCAAGTGCACGATACTTGGGAGCCTAGTTTGACTCAAGCAGTTGACTGAAATTATGACCAGTCGACTGGTCATATAGTCGACTAGGGCTCGACTGTCGACTTGTGCTCGGGGAAGTCGACTGCTTGTTATGGACAGTCGACTGGCCTATGGTAGTCGACTGTTGTATAGTGTCACGCTCCGAAGGAGACCCCGCCAAACGAAAATACGACAGCATCTCCCCTGTACGGGTGACAATGTCAATTTACATACAAGGCCTACACGGCCACTATACATCAGTCAACACGACCGGAATCCAAACACACACGCAGGTAATAAAATAGGCCTCTGGCCCTCAACCAAAATAAATGAGTAACATCTATCACAACTAGACTTACCCCTTCTGCCATCTGGACAGGAATACTCAACCAAAACCAAACCAAACAAAATCGAATAAAGGTCCATAAGGACACCAAAAATCCACGAATACAAATATCCAACTCCAATCCTAAACATGTCTTCTAATCAAAATATTCAAACTATAGAAACAAATAACAAATAAAAGCTTTCACGACGAGTGGGGTTTGACAACTGGACTCTCCTGACAGCTTCATCCTGAAATAGATATAAATCAACGGGGTAAGTTCAAAGAACTCAGCGGGTATAGTCGATATGCAAAGTAAGATATAGCTAACAATAAATATCATGCTAGTATAGTCTCACATATAGGGTAAGCAAGAAATAAATGAAAAAGGACTGTACTCACCTGAATCTCCTACCCTGATATAGGAGTATATGCCCTACTATAAGAGATAAAGTCATCACCATATACGAATATGAATCATGTATGCATGACAATCATATGCAACATCCAAAGCATCAATAAAATAATGCAACAAACACAATACAAATGCGATCCGTGCAAAGTGCATGCCGTGCAAATGACATGGTCACCCCTGACGCCAGTCAGCCGCCTCACACGTGATGGTGAAGCCGAGTGGGTAGGGCTATGACAACTGTGCACTCTGCCATCACTGCTCCTGAGTGACCGAGTGGACAGGATGTTGTCGGAGTACACCAATCCTCCTGCCCCAAACAGAGTGGGGGAGCTAAGCTCTCATCTCCCGGTGTCATAGACCAGAGGAGGGATCCCTGCCCGCTACCACGCTGCCTCATCGCTACCCATGAGCGGACTAGCGGAGCCTGACAAAGCAACTGCACACACTCTCCTGATGTACCACTAACCCATGAGTGACAGTGTGTGCAGGCCATGTAACTGGCTGCGGGCTCAACTATAAAGGAACCCCGTCCAGCCAGCATGCAATCATGCAAGATGGTACATGATACTAAAGCATGTAAATCCAACTAAAAATACCTATTCGAATAATATGCACAATCAATAAGTGCATATCTATGATCCAAGTAACTATGATCCAAATAAAACAGGAAAGATATAATCATACTGATCAAATGCATGTATCTAGTAGGCACAAAAACATACTAGACATATAAACATGAAAATTATTGTAAGCAATCCTAACTAGCATATCAACTTGACTATATCTAAAAGATAAGTCAAAATACCCGCCTGATAAAATATCCACAAAAGAACCAAATCGTCACGATCGTGAACTCGCCATGATCAAACTCCGATACAACATAACTATTGTTAAGCACTAAAATACGATCTACTGTCAAATCAAATTCTAAGCCGATTTTCGGACTTAAACCTATTAACCCAAATGCTAAATAAAAATCCCGGTTAACTAGATTGATCTAGTTATCTCATTTAACCTAATCAATCCTCCGCATCAATCCCTATCGACCATTAAACAAATTAACAACATATTATGCATTTATAAACACCCATATCTGAACTTACAAATTTTCTATCTTAAATCTCACAGCCAACAACTATGGGTTAATTTAGGACTCACCTTAAGCCTAACAACCTCTACAACCTAATCGTTGCCCAAAATCCTGTACAGCATATCCCAAATCCTCAACCTTCAATTTCACAGCCGCACTAATTGTATTTACAACCACATCGACACCCAATAAAACCTCATAGCCCTCTCCACCTGTCAAAACCCCAAATCACAGCCTTAACCAAACGAAGGAAACTACGGCTAGGGTTTTTGATCTTTGTCCAAGGAAAAATACAACAGCCGATTCTTACCTTGCTCCGGCGCCCAACGACAGAGATCACAACCTCCGGTCAAACCCGTTGCAACTGTTTCCTAGTCGCCGCCACCGGCAGTCCTTCAGCAACACGCTCACCGTCGACTCGACTGTGGAGACCGGTGAGGCTGCTCCTCACTGTCGCGTGTAGAGAAGAAGGAGAAGAGGGCTCGGCAAAGATCGCCACCACCAAAATCCGAGCCAGGCGCAACCATCCCACCGCAAACTCCCAGTCACGCGCTCGCCGTCGGCTCGTCCGTGGCCACCGGCGAGGATGTTTGCCGTCGCTTGCAGAGAAGATGGAATTGGCCGAGGATTGGAGCGACGACGCGGGGAGGTCTGGTCGGAGATCTTTGGGCACACGGCGGCAGACGCTCGGCAGTTGATGAACTGGAACGTGGACAGCGCACGGGGAGGAGACGATATCCGCCGGCGCTTGAGGAGGAACGACCGATGCAAGGACTCGGGCGGTGCGGACGCGAGGAAGAAGAAGAGGGAGAGGCGCGGGGAGAAGAAGAGAAGCGGCGGTTTGAGGGCTACGGGCGCGAGAAGGGGAAGACTCGGGAAAAAGGGGCGCTGCCGCAGAAAGTCGTGAGGAAGAAGTTCGTGCGCGACATGGAAAGAAAGAAATCCCGAAATTAGGAAATAGAAAACCTAGACTTATAACCTAGAGTAAATTTATCTAAACAGACCCTTTAAAAACCTGTTTTCCCTATCCCCGTAATTATCTCGTACGACCTCCGTTTAAATCCAGAAAAATTCTGAAAAAATTTCTAAAATTTCCCTAAAAATCCCGAAAAATTTCCAGGATTATTTTTCTTAATTTTTGGCCATTAAATATATATTTTAAATTTTCCGTATTTAACATTCTCCCCCACTAATAAAAATTTGGTCCCCAAATTTCCTACTCAAGTGCATAATGAGTAAGAGATATCATAAGTACGGAAAATATATTTCACGCACCTTAAGTAAACAGGTGGAGGTATTGAGCCATAATCTTTTTCCTCAAGCTCCCAAGTAGCCTCCTCATCTGTGAGGTGACTCTACCCGACCTTGACAAATCGCACAATCTTGTTCCGCAATTATCGTTCCTGGTGATCCAGAATCCGTGCCGAAACCTCTGCGTAAGTAGCATCAGGTTGAATGGAACCTGATACATCTGACATAATATGTGTAGAGTCTGGCACATATTTCCTTAGCATGGACACATGGAACACATCATGAATACCCGTCAAAGATGGTGGCAGTGCTAAGCGATAAGTGACTGCTCCGATCCTCTCTAAAATCTCAAACGAACCAATATATCTAGGAGCTAGCTTACCACGGAGGCCAAATCTCTTCACCCCTTTCGTGGGTGAGACTCGCAGGAATACATGATCACAAATAGAGAACTCCAGAGGTCTCCATCTCCGATCTGCATAACTCTTCCGACGATCCTGTGCCTCTGTCATCCTACGTCTGATAGTACGGACCAACTCTGCCTCATGCTAAGCTCTCTGGGGTCCTAGCAACTGGGCCTCCCCAACCTCCTCCAAGAGGGTGGGTATCAAACACTGTCTACCATACTATGCTCCAAACGGTGCCATTTGGATAGTCGAACGATAGTTGTTGTTGTATGTGAATTCCACTATTGGTAAGTGGTCCTCCCAGTTGCCCCCGAAAACCATAACACAGAACCTCAACAAATCCTCTAGAGTTTGAATGGTCCGCTCAGACTGTCCACCAGTCTGCGGATGGAATCACTACAACAAATATGACTTTCCGCAGCACGTTATCAACATCATACAATTATAGCACGCTGTTAATAGTAGTTTTTACAGCGCGCCCAATTTTGTACGCTGCGGATAATATTATATTTTTGCAAACAACAGCATGCAAAAATAATACGCTGTCAATACTCATTTTAACAGTGTGCAATGCACGCTGTTAATATTAAATAATAACATTTTTTATTATAAAAATTAAACTTTTCACAGCGCACCAATCATGTGTGCTGTGGATAATATTTGGTTTATTAATATGAAATACTAACAACGTGCATTTTGTACGTCGTTAAAAGTCTCACTATAAAAAATTAAATTTTTTGCAGCGTGCCAATCAAGTGCTGTTTGTTAATATGAAATAATAAGCGCATAATTTGCACGCCGTTAAAGTATCATTATAAAAATTACATTTTCACAAAGCCAATCAAGTGTGCTGCGGATAATACTAAGCTTTTTAATATGAAGTAATAATAGCGTACAATTTGCACGTCATTACAAGTTTCATTATAAAAAAATAAACTTTTTACAGTGTGTCAATCAAGTGCGCTGCGGATAATAACTAAATTTGTTAATATTATTCACAGCATGCATTTTGTATGCCGTTAAAAATATCATTATAAAAAATTAAATTTTTCACAGTGTGACAATCTAGTACGTGGATAATATTATATTTGTATGATTATAAAAAATAAAATTTTTAAAATTTAAACACATCTGCTATTAGTATTAAATAATTTATTATTTTTAATATGAAAATAATTATTTTAAAAAAATCTAAAGAACGCATTTGTTATTAATGTAATTTTATTTAAGTGTGCTGCGTTTCTGTATCGCCGTCATTTTTTTTCCTCACGCCAACCTTAGCCACCGAAACCTAGGTTTTTTCTCCTGCTCATCGCTCGTCTACCGCCTCATGCTTAATCGCCAAATGCGGTCTTGCCCAAGGAGTCTCCAGCGCCATCCTTCTCTAGAATCCATCGTCACATGTCGATCTCCATCGCGACCTCGACCCTCTCCGTCCGCAATCCTCGCCGCCTTCTTCCCGACATCTTGCGGTAATAACAACTCCTCCTCATCAGATAGATTTTGCTCCGCCACGCACACGCTTGTCGCTCCAACAACGGTTTGGGTCCGACAATGAGAAACCCTTCACTAAGCGACCTTCCCATTGACATCGCTTAATGCCTTAAAGCCTCTCGATGGCATCGAACTCCACCACCGCTCCGACAATGGCAGGAGATAAGACGGTCTCTCAATTTGAAGTGGTTTAGGGCCTCCATTTCCGACTCATTGGCTCACTTGAGGAGCACGTTTAGTGTTGCATATGCGAGGTTGGGATTGTGATTTATCTGTTTTTATCTTAATTTGCTATTGGTTGTTTTGATTCCTTTATTCTCTTTCTATATGCTTTGATGAAACTACATTCATCGCCAGTGATGAGCACCGCAATAGTGCATCCCAAAGAACAACAAGATATCGCTCAAGCACCGCAGAGGGACTCTTGACATATAGTCACATGCCATGATCTATCATATAGATAAAGCTGTGATTGAGATGAAATATTCCGCAACATGATAGCACCAGAATTTACAATTTTTCTTCCAAAATCGATATACATCAATAGTATTAATTATGAGAAACTAATTTGCCCTGTTTCTCACTACCACTTAGGATTGGGAATGCCGATATGCCAAGTGTGAGGCACAGATCCACAAGTTCTTTCTTTCTTTGTTTGCAAACTTAAAAGAGTTTTAGATCATTTCGTAAGCAAACTATGCCTTCGAAATCATGCTGCAGCTTATGAGATATAGTTCTATGTATTATTAATGCTCAACTGAAAATTACCACATTATTTTCTTGTAACCTCAGCCCGTTTGTGACATGCAGCCAACAATTAACCATAAGTCCAACTGCATGAGCAATAAGCATGATGCCATACTGCTTACCTAGTAAACAAACCTAACTTTCCTCTCCATCATCCACTTTGTGTTTTCATGTTTTTTTTTTTTTTCAATTTTTGATTAAATTTAATATTTTATAGACAACTTGAAAGTTTTGGTTGTGAGTTGTACAAAGCATTTGGTAGATTTAGATTGCAAATGTAGGGTGGTATACATACATGTACCGTGATCTTCCTTTCTCATTAACCGAGAGTTATTTTTGCCTTCTTCTCAAATTTATGATATTTTTTTCTTCTTTCTCTATGTCGTCTCTATTTATTGTAGTTGTTTCAAATGGGGAATTCTTTTTCTCTTTATTGAGCCTTCAAGGATTTCTCTAAATATCACATCTTTCTCATCTTGAAATTTTGGATTGGTGGAGCATTAGTTTCCATATGGCTTTATCAGTTTTCTTAGCACTTGTTGAAATCAACATGAAATAAATAGACAAGTAAATCCCATGCTCTGTAGTCTCATCTCATGTGTTCATATTGTACAGACAATCATTGTAGAACTTATTAATTTGCTCTGTAGTCTCATCTTATTTGTTCATACTGAAGTCTCTTTCCCTAATAGCATGCTTTATTATAAAAATATTCTCGGTAGCTTTAACAATTTTTTATTGTTCTACAGTTAAAAATGAAGAATGTGAGTTATGGAGATATCAGTGATAATATTAAATGTAAGCTGCCTCATTGGTCAATTGATAGAGTTGTTACAGAAGGTCGAATTACATCTACAAATCCAAAAGCAAAAGTGCATCATGTTCCACTTGGTGGATCTTGCTGGAAAGTTTCGATTGATAGAGTTTTTGTAGAGAAGGTGGACTTAATTGAGCAATCGATGAAATGTTTCTTCTCGAGGATGTAATAGGAAGTACAATAGCTTAGTTATTTAAGTTTATAGTTTTGTATGACTGATTTAGATTTTATCATATACTTTTTGTAGGAAAGAAATCACATTACTAAGTGAATTTCTATTATTAGTTTGGATTGTTGTTTCTAATTAAGTGAATTATTATTTTGCTTAAGTATGGTGTTGATGGTTATCTATGATTTTATAATTGTGTGGTATTTGTGTGTCATATTAAAATTTTTTGAGTTTTGATTTTATAATTATTTGTATTTGGTATTATAATTGTGTGGTATATGTATATTGAATTTGAGAATGCACTTAATCGCAGCTGCACGTTGCGAATGCACTTAACCGCAGCGTGCGATCGCGCGCTATGAATGCACTTAACCGCAGCGCACAGTTGCACGCTGTGAATGCACTTAATCGGCAAATGGCGTGCGTAATCGCGACGACTTAATCGCGCTACGGCCGCGCTGCGAATGCACTTAATCATAAATGGCGATCGCGCTGCCGCGAATGATAACCGGCGCAATCGCAGAATGCACTTAATTGCTTTATTATAGTGAATGCAGTACCAAAACGGAGTTGTGTGCCTAAGTTCTGCTGCAAACTCTGCCAGAACCGGGACGTGAACCGGGGATCTTGATCTGATATAATGCTCAAAGGAACACCATGCAATCTGATGATATCTTGACAATATAACTCTGTCAAATGATCCAAAGAGTCGGTCTTCCGAATCACTAAGAAGTGCGCGGATTTGGTTAGTCGGTCTACAACTACCCAAATCGCATCATGACCTTGATGTGTCCTAGGCAAACCCACATAAAATCCATAATAATACGCTTCCACTTCCATTCAGGAATCAGAATTTCCTGAAGCATATGTTCCTTAAACTAATGCAACTCCGGAAACCATTATCCTCATCGGAGACAGAGACGGTAGTCCATCTACCGTTCAAAATCCACTCCACCACACACTATGTAAGTGCATGGGAGGCTATCGCGACCAAACTTGTTACAACTATTTGTGTTCTAGATACTCTATAGTAGCTATCCAGTAGCTAGCCAAAACTCCATGAGCATTTCTGCTCCTCACCTATTCAAAACAACATAATAACTGCGAAGTCCACGTCATATATATGACTTATTTTGCAGTTTTTAACTGCCGTAAGTTTAGGATACGTCTTATTCTAAGCATCGGAATCGCTTCGATCCTCGAAATGATGCATCCATGTACACTACCCTTCCTTCCACACCAGCATGATTAATCAACACTGACGTAAAAATCAACCATCGTCTGAGCCCTGAAATTAGTTTCACAAGCTTCAGACCAAATAAATTCCATCACCTTCCTGGTTCAACCAGTCAACGATTGTAGTATCGCTAGAGCATCCTATCCATATCTATGATAATAATCAAATCAATACCAAGAAAACTATCATCAACGGTGACCGAGTGCGCAACTCCAACTACCACCATCAACAGTGGCCAAGTTACGCAATCCAACAACCACAACTGAGCCAATCGTGTCCAGAATACACGACTTTTCAAATCCCTGGATGACTAAGTCGTCAATAAGTCTAATAAGATAATCACAAGCTCATACAATTCATACCAAGTATGAAATTATCGTCGCTATACAACTACATTCTCTTTACTCTAGGCTGATGATATAACAATCATCGCAATGACAATGATAATTGTATGACACCATATCACTACAATATCAACACACCAGTCATAAATCAATTCTAGAGTATACACAGGTGTCCTATAGCTGATCTAAATAGATCCTCTATCCACAATGAAGGATATTCATTTCCTTCCACAACTACCGCATTCTATCATCGATAATCGATGCATAATCTCAAAGGTCCATCTCTCTTTTAACAAAGAGTTCCGGCTCTTCTCCGAAAGCAATTTTGGGACATATTAATATCCCATCCAACACCTCCTATCATAAGGTAAAATGATCTTTCATCGTCTTGACCGGTGTAGGTATTCACGCCTTATCCATAACTAAATCACTAATAGTAGGAACTGATATTTTCTGAGGGTTTACTCCTTGTCCTTCAAAATTGGTGGCTAGCAGGTCAAATCCCTAACTTCCTAATTCGACATCAGTCGGCACCTCTAAAGAGTCCGTACTTTTGAAATCATCGTTAGGTTCCGCAAGGTTAATACGTCATCAACCTCGTCCCCGACCATGAGTAGGGGCAAGTTCACTATGTCTATACTTTTCCTAACCACTAAAGTACCGTAACTACTAAAGATAATACTTTTCCTATAGCTCAGAGATATCCTTCAGCTCGCCTGGTCCCAAAACCCGAGAACTCCCAAAAATCCAAGGAAAAGAAATCCTCGAAACACAAAACCCACAAACCAAAATCGCAAACCAATAAAATTGTCATGTCCTGGGGGCATATCCGTCATCCAAATGACAGAGGAGCCCCTTAGTGACAATATTCCGAAATACATGGACCAGATCTGGTAAAAACCTCAAAATAATAATAGAAATACAAGTATTTTATTAACTGCATGCATGCACGACTAAACATATATCCATTAAAGTAAAATAGTTTTTATGACACCAAAACAAATTGCGACAAAATCCAAAGTGCATAACCAAAATGCAATACCGATAAAGTAAACAAAGCGGCATCCCGACGATGCAGGGAGACAAGCACGACAAAGAACTCTCTGAGCGACACCAAGGTAGGTCAATAGGACACGTCCTCCATGAGTTAACCTAGAGGATAAGTGAGGAGGGGGTGAGTACAACCACTCTGTGGATGTATAGACAATAGTGCATAATCATAATGCACATAATGGAAGTCATAGGGAACAAGCTAGAGTAACCCATCCCTCAGAGTACCAATATCAGTCTGCAACTATCTTGATCAGTAGTATAACAAATATGCCCGTAAAACCCAACCACTGCAACAAGCAGTGCACATCCGGATACCACGACAAAGCCTCGTGGCTCTCGCACAAAAAGGGAACTGTCTATGAGCTACCGCGAACGTAACCCATGGGCCGACAATCAATAGCACGGTCTACGTGCAACTATATGCTACCACGAATGAGACTCGTGGATAGACAGACAGTATATAGATATCTAATTATTGACTACATGCACTAGCGTACTGTTGGATCGAGAAGCGTCGCTAGAGGGGGGGGGTGAATAGCGATCGTAAATCTTTTCGTCGTTTCGTTCAAGTAGACAATTAAATGCAGCGGAAAATAAAGAGACACGTTTATTTTACTTGGTTCACAACCCAGCGGTTGCTACTCCAAGGCCCTATCGGTCCTAGACCGTGTACGGAGGGCAAAGCACTAAAACGTCTCCTCCTCGTTGGAGGTAGAAGACAACGATCACAAAACCGAATGTATGAGGATGAGGCAACAAGCCTACCTCACCTCGTTACGAATAAAAACAATGAATACAATATGAAAATATATTACTAGATGTTGCTGCCGATGAAGAAGATCTGAACTTGTTGTCGCATCGGCGTTATGATGGTGTTGGAGCGTTGGCGTTGTAGGAGCACTTGATGAATAAACTTGATGATGATTGAAGTTGGAATCCACCCCTCCTTTTATAGATTTTGGTCTCTGAATTTGTCTCCTCTTTTTTCGGAACAGATCACAAAGTTGTATAATTTTTATCGCGAAGTGGCCGCATCAAATCTTATCCATTTTGACCTAGCGCAAAGGCTGATTCGTCACCATCAGTCGACTGATGACTCCCATTAGTCGACTGCCAGCTTGGCCACTTCCCTGCAGTAAGAGGTTAGCTCGAAAAATGATAAATGCGATGGTTTCTAACTGTCCGATCTCGACCTAGACCTTCCACAGGAAGTCTTAGTCGGATCGCCGCCTACGATCATCCCCGTAAAGAGGACACGACCTTACAATCTCTCACTCACACGAGCTTTCCTCGATACTTACCTTGTAGCTCTCGCTTCTGACCTTCCACTCGATTTCTTCGGCTCCCTCCGAAGTCACTCGAGTGTCGCCCGACCACCGCGGCTTCCTCCGGGTGTCGCTAGCCTTCAGCTCCAGCTTTAGTACTTTTCTACACACTCGATTTAGCTCGTGAGATAACGATGTAAACTTAACTTTGTATCTTTGCCATAATCAAAATACAGGTTCGATTATCTAGTGCCCCTACACCAACAATCTCCCTCTTTTTGATCTATGGCAAACCAACACAAAGTTAAGGAAATTAAAGCATAAAACAAGTATAGTAGATGATGAATGCCATTTCCACATTTCCAAAAACTCCCCCTTAACCCTAGGTGAGTTTTGAAAGGTATTTTGTGTTACTCTCCCTTAACTTTCGCTCTTGCTCTTCTCCCCCTTTTGCCATAAATCAAAATTTTTTTGGGGTTTTTGTATAAAATAGGGTTTTAAAAACAATATCATATATGCGTGCATCTAGATAAATCAAATACGATTCCAAACATGCGTCTAGCAATAGTTAGATAGATTGATTCGAGGTGTGTCCCTCTGCACCAATAATCTAAAGGTTTATAATATAACCCTTAGGGTTAGTTTGCTTTCCCCCTTAGTCAAATATATGAAGTATAAGAGATGTAGGGGGTGCTAAACTTTGGCCTAAAGAGTCATTAAGTACAATAGTTGAGAAAATAAGTAGTATTTTGAAGATTGTTTTAAGTATATTTCAATTATCCTTAACATCTCACCCATTCTATGTATCTCAGAATTTGTTCACCTTATATGTTTTGTGAGATGATTTTAAATTGATTAAAGATAGTCAACCTTGGGTTAGATTCGGATTTAACCTTTAGATCGTTAAGTAACTTTTCGAGAAACTGGCTTCCAGGTCGTGGCGAGGCACAGGGGCCTTCTTTGATCGGAACAATGACCACTTCCTTAGACAAAGCCAAATTCAAGAAAATATCACTTAAGTCACTTAGGGTTACTTCCTGGTCTAACTAGTTTAGGATACGGCGAGGTAGCTTCAGCTAGTTCCACTCGGTCAAGTGCACCAAGCTAGATACACCTTATCTAGCTCGAATACACGAGACTTTGTTTCCCTAACATACTATCATCTCGCCGCGTCCTGATACTATGTTGTCAAGAGTTGACTAACTATTTTCCCTATCTAGCCGTTCTACAAATTAAAGTAAGATATTCAATGGTTTTGCTAAGTAAGTGGGTATACTATTTTAGTGTTAGCTCCCCCTGGACCATTGAACCAATATGGTCTATTCAAATAATGAATTTGATCCTGGGGAATCCAAAACTTATTAGTCCTTATATGTAAATTCAATAAAACCTTTGGGACCCATGCTTGAACTCTTTGATGACTACGATTTACGATAGACATATATGACCTATTCGTAGTCGTTGACCTAAATCCGAGTTTGGCTTTGTTGTACACGGCTCTTTCGGTTCCACGTAGTCAGTTAAGGTTCTTAGATCCCAACGTGAATCTTTCCAACCTAGCCTCAACCTCTTGAACTCGGTCTTTCAAGAGAGAATTCTCCTCCTCAAGTTTTTCAATTTGGGTTGAGTTTCCCTCTTGAACTTGACTAGTTGAAGAGGTTAGAGTAGCCTCTTGCTTGAGGGTTTCAACCTCCTCAAGTAACGACTTAACCCTAGACTCGGACTTAGTTAATTTCCTATTAAGCATTTTAATTGTATTGTAAAGCGTATGAATTAGTGAGCGGCTAACCTTAATTTTCTCTTTTGATCCGGCTTTGAGTTGCTTCTCGAAGTAGTCCTCGAGTTCGGAGTCGGTGTTGTAATTGGATTCGGATTCGGACTCTGACTTGGACTCTTAGGGTCTTACCATGCATGCTATGCCGCCGCCTTCTTCGTTGTCCCATGTTGCGTGAAAAGCCTTCTTTTGATTTGATTTGAATTGTGCCCTCTTTTGATTCTTTAGTAGCCTCCTTTCCCTCCGAACGATCTTCCGCACTACGTTCACTATTGCTTCCACCTTTTCGGATTCGGACTCTGATTCGTCTTCGGGTTCGAGTCCATCTTCTTGGCTAGTAGGTGGCTTGCTTCTTTGTCCTGCAAGTAGAGCAATACCTTTCTCGATCCGGACCATGTTAGTTTGCTCGTGAAGTTCAAACTCAAAAAATAATTCGTCTAACCTAAGCTTCGAAAGGTCCTTAGAGACCTTGTAGACATCGACCATGAACGCCCACAAGGTAGTCCTAGGGAAAGCATTTAAAGCATACCTTATAAGGTCCCGATTCTCTATGGCTTGCCCGATCGAGTGAAGACTGTTGACGATGTCTTGGATCCGCGCATGTAATTGGGTGGCGGTCTCGCGATCCTGCATCTTTATATTGTACAGTTTATTTAAAAGTAAATCTCTTTTACATACCTTAGCATCGGGCGCCCCTTCGTGTAGATCAATCAATTTGTTCCAGAGGTCTTTGGCGCTAATGAATGGACCGATACGGTTGAGCTCCTCCTTGGACAAGCCACATTGTAATATTTGAGTTGCTCTTGCATCGGCTTCGATTTGTCTCTTGGTTGCATTTATCCACTTGTTGAAATCCAAGGGCTCTCCTTGATCATTGGTGGGTAGAGCAAAGTTGGTTTGGATTATTATCCAAGTCTCGACTTGTGTTTTTAGAAAACACTCCATCCGACCTTTCCAATAACGGAAATCATCTTCGTTAAAGAACGGAGGTCGGGTGGTGCTATACCCCTCAATGTGAGCCATTAAGTATCTTGCAAAACACAAATAAAAACCAAAGGGAATTCCAAGACTTGGTTTTGGATTAGTAATGTGGGAAATAAATAGGAAATAAACAGAATTAAATGAGAAAAATAAGAAACTAACAAAAACTAACAACTTACGACCTTCGATGTCCCCAAAAGGGTACTAGACGTTGGATTTTGGGGCTGGAAATAGCTTGTTACGAGGGTAAACCCTCGTAAGAAATGTAGATCTCTCAGTGAGATTCGATTTGGTAGGTAGATTGTTATGAGAGTCCACTTGTGGGAAAAGTTATAACCCTTTTACCGTCGGCTACTCCAAGATAGAAAACTTGCAAGCACACAACCAAAAGAAATGTACCAAGACTTCGTCTTGGATTAGTAGTGCGGGAGGAAAAAGACCTAAAAAAAATACGAATCAAAAAATACGAACAGAAAACCAAAATGTGCTAGATCGGTGGTTTCACCAAATCTTAGCGCCCCCGCTCTGATACCAATTGGTGGATCGAGAAGCGTCGCTAGAGGGGGGGGGTGAATAGCGATCGTAAATCTTTTCGACGTTTCATTCGAGTAGATAATTAAATGAGTAAGAGCAGCGGAAAATAAAGAGACACGTTTATTTTTACTTGGTTCACAACCCAGCGGTTGCTACTCCAAGGCCCTATCGGTCCTAGACCGCGTACGAAGAGCAAAGCACTAAAACATCTCCTCCTCGTTGGAGGTAGGAGACAACGATCACAAAACCGAATGTACGAGGATGAGGCAACAAGCCTACCTCACCTCGTTACGAATAAAAACAATGAATACAATATGAAAATATATTACTAGATGTTGCTGTCGATGAAGAAGATCTGAACTTGTTGTCGCTAGCTTGCAAGTATGACTGTTGGAGCGCCATGCGTAGGAGAACTTGATGATGATTGAAGTTGGAATCCACCCCTCCTTTTATAGATTTTGGCCTCTGAATTTGTCTCCTCTTTTTTCGGAACAGATCACGAAGTTGTATAATTTTTATCGCAAAGTGGCCGCGTCAAACCTTATCCGTTTTGACCTAGCGCAAAGGCTGATTCGTCGCCATCAGTCGACTGCCAGCTTGGCCACTTCCCTGCAGTAAGAGGTTAGCTCGGAAAATGATAAATGCGATGGTTTCTAACCGTCCGATCTCGACCTAGACCTTCCACAGAAAGTCTTAGTCGGATCGACGCCTACGGTCATCCCCGTAAAGAGGACACGACCTTACAATCTCTCACTCACACGAGCTTTTCTCGATACTTACCTTGTAGCTCTCGCTTCCGACCTTCCACTCGATTCCTTCGGCTCCCTCCGAAGTCACTCGAGTGTCGCCCGACCACCGCGGCTTCCTCCGGGTGTCGCTAGCCTTCAGCTCCAGCTTTAGTACTTTTCTACACACTCGATTTAGCTCGTGAGATAACGATGTAAACTTAACTTTGTGTCTTTGCCATAATCAAAACACAGGTTCGATTATCTAATGCCCCTGCACCAACACGTACTACCACCAATAGGTCGCGTGAGCAGTCGATTATCCTAGGTTGTTAAGCCTAGGGTTATCCAATACATCTAGCATAGAACGTCTATCAAAATCGATAAGGATCATCGATCTACAATTAAGCCCATTGAGGCGATCAAGCGAAGGTTTCAACACCTAATACGAAAGTTCTACCAAAGTCGGTAAAGATTATCGACTTATAAATAAATAAGTCGAGATGGTTAAGTCTAGCGTTCCAACCCTTCTAACATGAACGGTTATCTTGGTCGATAAAAAAAATCACAAGTCCATTAATAAACACGTCGAGACGATTAATACTAGGGTTTCGTCCTAGCTAACAGGAAATGCCTATCAAGGCCAATAAGGACAACAAATCTACTAACGAGCCCGACAAGAGGATTAAGCCTACATTTTTTTCAATCTACTAGTTCAATCATGCATGCTCAAACCTGCTACCATGAACATATCTCATGGGTACTTAAGACGTAAAGTAGCTATCTAGCTACAGGCGTCATACGAATCCGATTATCACCAACTTCGAACTGATAACGCAAGAATACAACCTTACAGTAGGTCATCTCAACCATAATTGGGAGGCATGATTGACCACAAATATACAAAGCACCTACCTATAGAGAGACTCTACTGCAGACTCTCTCTCAACCAAGAATGGGGGATATAGTAAGGATTAATCACATCCTAACCATATGAACTCTACTAGTCCGATCACCATATCACTGAAATAGTAAATGGATAAACATATACCAATATGCACATCCGGGTCATTACGCCTAGGGTTCCAACACCTAGGGTTCCACTAATGTTGTTTCATTCCTGAGATCCGCTCCTACAGAATAACCTCATCTAAGTTATGCTATCTCTACTAATCTTCGTCATGGTATCCACCTCAATAACACATAACTATATAAACATATAACACGTTGTCTCATAAACGACAACATAGACATACTAATGGCAATCAATGGTTGAAATTAATTAGGGTATAACTAAAGAGTCATGCCAGAACAAAGTCAAGGCAATACTAAATGAAGCATCAGATGCCTATATATACCCTAAACTACGTAAGCAATGTAATCATGTCATCATACACTAGGATCTAGAGAGTCAAAGAACCTATATGTATACCTTCTACCAATTTATCCATCTTAGTCATATTGTTCAACTAGTCTAATCCCAATACTAGTCCAATCCTAATACTAGTTCAAAAATTAAAAGGTAAACATCTACTAATGATATCTAATCATTTATATCACAATGATAACTAGTTACGTATAGCAGTAATATCAGTTAATAACCATATGCTAACGATAAACCAACAACCTAAAAATCTAACAGTCTAACAGATATAATGTTAGAACAATACTAGACAAAATATGATACCACCTAAGTAAACTGCATAACCAATATAATCAATACAAATATGCATTAAATCTAGAAAATTTTCTAGAATTTATTTACCTGTTAGCCGTCTGGAGATTTCCCGTTGCCGCCAAATCCCCAAATTGACCTCGTCAATAATACCTCGAATTTCCGAAACATAAAAATCGTCGGAAATCCGTACCACTCCGAAAATACCCTAGTTAACCTGCCAAATGTGGCAAACTCCGAAAACCCAAAGACCCTAAGGAAACTCGAAACCTACGCTCTGATACCAAATAAATTGTCACGCCCCGAAGGAGACCCCGCCAGACGAAAATCCGACAGCATCTCCCCTGTACGGGTGACAATGCCAATTTACATACAAGGCCTACACGACCACTATACATCGGTCAACACGACCGGAATCCAAACACACACGCAGGTAATAAAATAGGCCTCTGACCATCAACCAAAATAAATGAGTAACATCTATCACAACTAGACTTACCCCTTCTGCCATCTGGACAGGAATACTCAACCAAAACCAAACCAAACAAAACCGAATAAAGGTCTATAAGGACACCAAAAATCCACGAATACAAATATCCAACTCCAATCCTAAACATGTCTTCTAATCAAAATATTCAAACTATATAAACAAATAACAAATAAAAGCTTTCACGATGAGTGGGGTTTGGCAGCTGGACTCTCTTGACAGCTTCACCCTGAAATAGATATAAATCAACGGAGTAAGTTCAAAGAACTCAGCGAGTATAGTCGATATGCAAAGTAAGATATAACTAACAATAAAAATCATGCCAGTACAGTCTCACATATAGGGTAAGCAAGAAATAAATGAAAAAGGACTGTACTCACCTGAATCTCCTACCCTGATATAGGAGCATATGCCCTACTATAAGAGATAAAGTCATCACCATATACTAATATGAATCATGTATGCATGACAATCATATGCAACATCCAAGGCATCAATAAAATAATGCAGCAAACACAATACAAATGCGATCCATGCAAAGTGCATGCCGTGCAAATGACATGGTCACCCCTGACGCCAGTCAGCCGCCTCACACGCGATGGTGAAGCCGAGTGGGTAGGGCTATGACAACTGTGCACTTTGCCATCACTGCTCCTGAGTGACCGAGTGGACAGGATGCTGTCAGAGTACACCTATCCTTCTGCCCCAAACAGAGTGGGGGAGCTAAGCTCTTATCTCCCGGTGTTATAGACTAGAGGAGGAATCCATGCCCGCTACCATGCTGCCTCATCGCTACCCATGAGCGGACCAGCAGAGCCTGATAGAGCAACTGCACACACCCTCCTGATGTACCACTAACCCATGAGTGACAGTGTGTGCATGCCATGTAACTGGCTGCGGGCTCAACTATAAAGGAACCCCGTCCAGCCAACATGCAATCATGCAAGATGGTGCATGATACTAAAGCATGTAAATCCAACTAAAAATACCTATCCGAATAATATGCACAATCAATAAGTGAATATATATGATCCAAGTAACTATGATCCAAATAAAACAGGAAAGATATAATCATACTGATCAAATGCATGTATCTAGTAGGCACAAAAACATACTAGACATATAAACATGAAAATTATTGTAAGCAATCCTAACTAGCATATCAACTTGACTATATCTAAAAGATAAGTCAAAATACCCTCCTGATAAAATATCCACAAAAGAACCAAATCGTCACGACCGTGAACCTGCCTCGTGACCGAAACCTGCATACAACATAACTATTGTTAAGCACTAAAATACGATCCACTGTCAAATCAAATCCTAAGCCGATTTTCGGACTTAAACCTATTAACCCAAATGCTAAATAAAAATCCTGATCAACTAGATTGATCTAGTTATCTCATTTAACCTAATCAATCCTCCGCATCAATCCCTATCGACCATTAAGAAAATTAACAACATATTATGCATTTATAAACACCCATATATGAACTTACAAATTTTCCATCATAAATCTCACAGCCAACAACTTGTTAGGGCAATCTCTTGCCATGATTAGGTTTTGATGTGTGTGGCAAAGGGTTTAAGTTAGTTTGTTATGTTGATTTGATATGTGCGTTGAAGTCATGCAGGACTTAGTAATTCGCACATGGAGCCATGGCGAGTTTCACATCTCATCACTCGGGCCTTGAGTCGGTGAAGGATTGCTTTGTGGAAGCCGTGCGCTTGGAGCATCCGAGGGACCGCCGGACGAGAAGCTTGGAGTGAAGCCGGAGGAAGTAGACTTCGAGGCAAGAGACGCGAAGGAGCATTGCAGAGCCGTGCGCCTGATGCTGCCGAGGGACGTGGCTGCGAACGAAGAGAACTTCGAAGGCGAGGGACTCCGAGGGATGAGAGTGAGCGATTGTAACCCGGAAAGGGGTAGCTCTTAGGTGAAACTTGACCATTTGGCCAAGTGTCGGATGAGTTTTCGACGACTACCGATCATTGCCATGTCATGGCAATGACGCTCGAGTCGATGGTTAGATCGACCGTTTAAGTCACCAATCAAGTTGATCACCGATTCGAGCATGGCGATCGATGGCTTGATCACCGACTACCAAGGACAACGATCGATGGCACCGCACGCACGAATGGAGTCGACCTGATCACTGATCGATCGAGCATCGATCGATGGTCGATCACCGACCGATGCCAATACCATTGGATGGAATCCAACATGGAAAGAGGCCGTTATTGGGCAACGACTACGGGATTAGTCGACTAATCGAGGGCATCAGTTGATTGATCCTGTGTCAATGGGAAGAAACCCTCTTCCTCTGTAAAAAGGAAGGGGATGGGGCTTTGGGAGGTTAATGCTTGAACGCCCAACTACTCCCAAAGTGCCCTAAACGTTTTTCCACTCTTCTACTTGCTCTAATCTTCATTCCATTGTAGAAGAGTGATCTTGATTGTAAAGGTTACCTCCACCTAGCTTGGTGCAAAGGAGAGACCAATATTGGATTGGCTTTGAAGGAGCGATTCACCTCGGACGAATCGGGATCGTTGATTAGCGGCGTAGTTGTGAACCACGTTACATCTTCTTTGTTAGCGTTTGTATTTTCGTTTATTGCTTTGTCTTTATTGTTTATGCTTTCGCTTGTGCTAACGATTGTGTAGACGAGCAAACGAACGAGAGAATTCCACCATGCAATGTAAGAGGGCTATTCACCCCCCTCTAGCCGGCCAATCGATCCCCAACAAGTGGTATCAGAGCCAAGGAAATCTTGTCGAGGACTAACCGCCACAACAAGCAACATTCAAAATGGCCGGCTCAAATATCCATCCACCGAAGTTCGATGGCGAATTCTCTTGGTGGAAAAAGAGAATGGAGGTATTCTTCGAAACCGACTTTGAAATTCTATTAATAATGGAAAACGGTTTCGAGTTGCCTAGGAACGAAAATGGGGAGCCATTGGAGAAATCTAGGTGGAGCAAGAGGCAAAGAGAAGAATACTTGGCAAATTCAAAGGCCAAGCACCACCTATACAATGTCCTCCCTCAACAAGAAGTCAATAGGATAGGAGAGTGTGCTAGCGCCAAGGAAATGTGGGAGAAACTAATAGAAATCCATGAAGGCACATCCGAGGCAAAGTTAGCAAGGAGAGACGTTCTTCGCTCCCAATTGTCAAACATCAAATTAGAAAAGGGAGAAAAGGTAACTTCGTTGCATTCTAGGTTTAAAGAGATTTTGATTGGGCTAACAAGTGTAGGTGAAAGGCTCTCCAACCGGGATATGGTAATGAAGGCCATAGATGCCTTTCCCCAGTCCTCAAGATGGAGTTCCATGGTGGACTCATTTTACATCTCCAAGAACCTAGAAGTGAGCACCTTGGAGGAATTCTTTTCAACCATGGAGCTTCATGAAACAAGGCTTGAAGGTATACAAGAAGAGCCTAGAATCCAACCTTCAAGGGGAGTAGCCTTGATGGCCAACAAAGGGAAAAAGAAGATAGAGATCCCCTCCTCCTCCGATGATGAAGCATCCTCATCCTCCTCCATGGATAGCACCGAAGAAGCATATATGGTAAGGAGGGTAAGACGTGCTTTAAAGGGTTTTCATTTTCATAAATCTAATGATAGAAATAGAAGACCAAGGGGGAAGGTCATATGCTACAATTACCAAGGAGAGGGGCACATAAGGGATAATTGTCCCCTCCTAAACAAGAGCAAGGAAGAGAAGAAAAAGAAGGAAGAAAAGAAGAAGAAGAAGGGGAGCAAGAAGAAAGAGGAGAAGAAGGCCAAAGAAAAAGGAAAGTCCATGGCCCTCAAAGCAAAGACATGGGATGACCTTGCCTCCTCTTCCTCATCTGATGAAGAAGAGCATGTCTACTCTAACCTTGCATTGATGGCCTTCGATGACTTGGATTGCTCCTCCACCGAAAATGAAGAATCAAGCTCAAGTGAGGAGAGCTCAAATGAAGGGGGAGCTTCTACATCCTCATCATCCGAAGAAGAAGAGGACATGGAAACTATGGTAACCAACCTCTCACCTAATAAAATAGTTTCTATGATTTCTAGTTTAACTAAGGATTTATTTAGAGCAAAGAAGAAAAACAAATGCATGCTTGAACAAATTAAGGAATTAGAACAAAAATTAGAAAAAGCATGCTTAAATGTAAATGATAATATTTCTTCTAGCTTAAATGATGCATGCTCACATGATCTTTATGTGCCATTAGATGTTAGTGATGCATGTATAAATGAAAATAGGGCATTAAGGGAAAAGGTAGATTACTTGACAAAAGCCCTAGAAAAATTCACAATTGGTTCTAACACCTTGAACATGATTATAGGGAGCCAAAGAGCTAGCTTTAACAAAAAAGGCCTAGGTTATAAAGAAAAGAAAAATGAAAAGACCTATAAATGCCTAATTGCTAGGGGACAAGATAAGAAAAAGGTAATAGCTAGAAAATGGATCCCCAAAGAGTTTTTAGTGAACCCAATAGGAAAGAACTTATTTTGGGTTCCAAAATCCATCCTTAAGGGTTAGGATAACCCTAAGGTAGTCAACCATATGGACTTGACCTATATCATATTTTGGTTGACTTAGGATGACGGGACAACATTTTTAATAGTGTTGGGTGATGATAACGTGCCCATAAATAGATAATAATGCATAAATCATGATGATTAATGTAATTCCTATGTATGGTTGCAATCATGATTTATGATTTTGAAATTTGGCACATTATCATAAGAAATGGGTTTAAATCATGCCTTAAGTGATATTTTGCTTATAATCATGATATAATACCTAATTCATGATTATAATTTGATGAAAACATGTATTTCATGATCATAATGTAAAATTAATTCATATATATCTTTATGATCATGTAGATTGTTAGTGTGATACTTAACCTTGATAGAATTGCATGAATATATTGGTTAAGTATATACAAATACCCCCTAGGATGCATCTCAGACTCACAATAGGCTACCATGATTGAAAACTTAGCATGGGTGAGATATTAGGATGATACAAATATCCACTAGTGCCTATGGCATTTAGATGGTCATTTAAAGTATCAAAATAGCAATAATAGACCAATCATGGGGAAGACTTATGTTTAATTCATAGACATATTGCCCAAAGATCATGGTTGGATATTTCATATGTTTTTAAAACAATTTCTTACCTTAAAATATATGTATTCATGTTTTGAAACAATTGAATGCAAAACTAGGTGTTAAACTTGATACTAGAATGATCAAAAACCTAGTTGTTTTTAAAGCTTTTGGATTTTTGGCAAATATCAGAAAATATAATGATTTTTCATGGAAACCTATTTTTCCTTGATAGATATACTTACAAGAAATATGTTCCCCAAATTTCATGATTTTTCGAATTTTTTGGATTTTTTAATGCATTTCTGAAATTCGGTCCGAAAATAAGGAATTCCTGAAAACCTTGTGCCAATCGACTGGTAGTTTGAACCAGTCGACTGATGGCCTGAAAATCAGAACAGTGAAGGTCGAATTCAGGTTTTAATTCAATTTGTGGTATTTTTCCTTCTATACTTGATGCCATGAGTTTATAACTTAGTGTTAATCTTTTTGATGGTGTCAAAGGGGGAGAAATAATTATGTTTAAGTTAATTATTTTAGGGGGAGAAATATATGATAGGGGAGAGAATTTGTAGAGAGAGTTTCATGGATTAAGGGGGAGTTGCATGTTGCTATATCATGTTTATGTTTACATGCTTTCTTACCTTAGAAAATTTATATCAAATGTTTTTACCTAACTTAAACGGATTGCCACACATCAAAAAGGGGGAGATTGTTAGGGCAATCTCTTGCCATGATTAGGTTTTGATGTGTGTGGCAAAGGGTTTAAGTTAGTTTGTTATGTTGATTTGATATGTGCGTTGAAGTCATGCAGGACTTAGTAATTCGCACATGGAGCCATGGCGAGTTTCACATCTCATCACTCGGGCCTTGAGTCGGTGAAGGATTGCTTTGCGGAAGCCGTGCGCTTGGAGCATCCGAGGGACCGCCGGACGAGAAGCTTGGAGTGAAGCCGGAGGACGTAGACTTCGAGGCAAGAGACGCGAAGGAGCATTGCAGAGCCGTGCGCCTGATGCTGCCGAGGGATGTGGCCGTGAACGAAGAGAACTTCGAAGGCGAGGGACTCCGAGGGATGAGAGTGAGCGATTGTAACCCGGGAAGGGGTAGCTCTTAGGTGAAACTTGCCCATTTGGCCAAGTGTCGGATGAGTTTTCCCGACACTCGACCGCATGCCATGGCATGGCGGATCGCTCGAGTCGATGGTTAGATCGACCGGTTTAAGTCACCGATCAAGTTGATCGGATCATTCGGCATGGGCGATCGGTGATGGCTTGATCAGTCGACTACCAAGGGACAACAGTCGACTGATGGCACTGTGCACGGGCACAGAATGGAGTCGACTCAGTTGATCACTCGACTGATCGAGCATCAGTCGACTGATGGTCAGATCAGTCGACTGATGCCAATACCGTTGGATGGAATCCAACGTGGAAAGCGACCGTTATTGGGCAATGGCTACGAGATCAGTCGACTGATCGAGGGCATCAGTCGACTGATCCTGTGTCAACGGGAAGAAACCCTCTTCCTCTATAAAAAGGAAGGGGATGGGGCTTTGGGAGGTTAAAGCTTGAATGCCCAACTACTCCCAAAGTGCCCTAAACGTTTTTCCACTCTTCTACTTGCTCTAATCTTCATTCCATTGTAGAAGAGTGATCTTGATTGTAAAGTTTACCTCCACCTAGCTTGGTGCAAAGGAGAGACCAATATTGGATTGACTTTGAAGGAGTGATTCACCTCGGACGAATCGGGATCGTGGATTAGCGGCGTAGCCGTGAACCACGTTACATCTTCTTTGTTAGCGTTTATATTTTCATTTATTGCTTTGTCTTTATTGTTTATGCTTCCGCTTGCGCTAACGATTGTGTAGACGAGCAAACGAACGAGAGAATTCCACCACGCAACATAAGAGGGCTATTCACCCCCCTCTAGCCGGCCAATCGATCCCCAACACAACTATGAGTTAATTTAGGACTCACCTTAAGCCTAACAACCTCTACAACCTAATCGTTGCCCAAAATCCTATACAACATATTCCAAATCCTCAACTTTCAATTTCACAGCCACACTAACTGTATTTACAACCACATTGACACCCAATAAAACCTCATAGCCCTCTCCACCTGTCAAAACCCCAAATCACAGCCTTAACCAAACGAAGGAAACTACGGCTAGGGTTTTTGATCTTTGTCCAAGGAAAAATACAACAGCCGGTTCTTACCTTGCTCCGGCGCCCAACGACAAAGATCACAACCTCCGGTCAAACTCACAGAACTGCTTCTCAGCCGCCACTAAAGAATTCTTCAAAGAACACGCCACCGAGAAGAGGGCTCGGCAAAGATCGCCACCACCAAAATCCGAGCCAGGCGCAACCATCCCACCGCAAACTCCCAGTCACGTGCTCGCCGTCGGTTCGTCCGTGGCCACCGGCGAGGATGTTTGCCGTCGCTTGCAGAGAAGATGAAATTGGCCGAGGATCGGAGCGACGACGCGGGGAGGTCTGGTCGGAGATCTTTGGGCGCACGGCGGCGGACGCTCGGCAGTTGACGAACTGGAACGTGGACGGTGCACGGGGAGGAGACGACGTCCGCTGGCGCTTGCGGAGGAACGGCCGACGCAAGGACTCGGGCGGCGCGGACGCGAGGAAGAAGAAGAGGGTGAGGCACGGGGAGAAGAAGAGAAGCGGCGGTTTGAGGGCTACGGGCGCGAGAAGGGGAAGACTCGGGAAAAAGGAGCGCTGCCACAGAAAGTCGCGAGGAAGAAGTTCGTGCGCGACGTGGAAAGAAAGAAATCCCAAAATTAGGAAATAGAAAACCTAGACTTATAACCTAGGGTAAATTTATCTAAACATACCCTTTAAAAATCTATTTTCCCTATCCTTGTAATTATCTCGTACGACCTCCGTTTAAATCCAGAAAAAATTCTGAATTTTTTTTCCCTAAAATCCCAAAAAATTTTCAGGATTATTTTTCTTAATTTTTGGCCATTAAATATATATTTTAAATTTTCCGTATTTAACATATAGGGCAGTCAATTGGCTGATGGCAGTTGACTGCTGTATAGGGCAGTCGACTGGTCTTGAGTGACATGGACACAAAAGCTCTCGTAGTCGACTGGACAGTCGACTACTGGCTTAACAATCGACTGCTGATAAGAGCAGTCGACTGCTAGGGTATCAATTGGAGTAATCCAATATGGATTAGTCTGTCGTGAGACAATAGATAGACGAGTAGTCGACTGGTGCCTTTAGGCAGTCGACTGCTTGGCGAAAAAATTTGCCCGAACTAAGCTTTACTAGGAGAATTCGTGGAGGATTTGGAGCTGCCGGTTTTTGCGCATTTGGGAGGGATTTTGTTATTGTATTCCAGACCTTCCAAGGCGATTAAAGCAACCAAACAAGCAAACGATCAAAAACATTTTCTCGTAAAGTGTTCTTTGATTTTCTTTTGTATTTGTTGTGTTTGGTTGTATTACTGTTGTAATTCATATTGTAAGAGGTTTCTTCACTTTCAGATTATATTCCGAGAAGAAGAGAAGATTTAGTGGAGCAGATACTAAGGGCCGACCATGGAGTAGGAACTGTAGGTTCTAAACCACGTAAAATCTCATCTTATGATTGTGATTTTTTTGTCTGTGTTTATATTATGTATGCTTGTGTTTCCGCTGCATATTACTAACCATTTGTAGACAAGCATACGAATGCAATCGAACGAATCGCAGAGACACTATTCATCTTCCTCTAGTACACAAATTGGTCCCTACATTTCTTTCTCATTTGATTTATATATTTGTAATAGTTTCATATCGCTTAACTGGAATATTTATTAGTTGTCTAAATATATGTTTGTACTATTTTAAATGTGTTTCTCGGAATTTTTTCTCAATAGGTGCAACCTCAATTTTCACTTTAATGTTCTCCTTTCTTTCTTTTTTTTTTTAAATTTATCCTCGTATGTTCACATATTCATCTTAACATCCTCATCTCTGTAACTCTCATCTTTTAATCATGTATTCGAATCATAGCTCAACATTCAACTCCATATAATAAAATATAGTCTAACTATTATTTTATAAAATTGTTATTTAAGTTTTAAAAATAGTTTACAATCACAAAGAATACTCGATGCTATGTTCCATTTCAATCATCATATTTATATTTAAATATCTATTCTAGACATACAAAATTATTTTGTTTGAAACAGAGTAGATTGAAAAATTGAATAAAGCAACTTCAATGGATTGACTAGTTGATTGAGTTATTTCTTTGTATTAAAAAATTGCACTATTTAAACAAGAATTTTATCCATATGAGTCAACTATATGAATTGGAGTCAATCGATAATATTTCTTATCCACTAATGAGGATATTGAGTCAACTGAATTTGTTATTGCTTAGGAGTCAAACTTGTGTTCTTATCTAATAGGTGTTAGAGTCGATTGGTGTGGACAACAATCGAATGAAATGGTATTGAGTCAATTGAGAATAACAACTAATGAGATAGGTTCTCTATGATTCAAACTCCAATCAAATAATGAATTAAAGGAGTCAACGAGTTTGGGTACACATTTAATTCACCATGAATAACTAGTGATTTGTTGTGATCATGGTTGAATTGTTGTATCCTAAAAAATAGATGTCAAACATAATTTCAAAATACTATCAGAGGAGATAAATCTATTTTAAGAAAACTGTATTTAACACATGTCCGGTAGTTGGGTGATTTCTAGTCGGTGCTTGACCTCAACACTCAAGAACTCAACATTCAGGATGCTCGACTTTTGGACTCTAGCATACAACATCAACACTCGATCGCTCTGTAGGATCGTTGGCATCGCTAGAAAGGGTGGGGGGGGGGGGGAATGAATAGCTACGCTCGTCTTTTCGATTCGTTGTACCCTTCTACAATGATTAGTATGCAGCGGGAAATAAGAAAACGAATACAAAAAGAATGACAAATGCAAACACACCAATTTTACGTGGTTCGGAACACAAGTCCCTACTCCACGGTTGAGCCCTTGTCGGCTCTAGTGATGCACACTACCACTATAAACTTCTCTTTCTCGGTGATACACCGAAGGTGGAGCAACCCTTTTGCACAGTTTATCAGAAACTTTACAAGAAAGCTTACAGTAGACAATGAAGAAGCAGTAAAACGAATACAGATTTCAGAGAGAATGAAGATGCTTCTTGCTTGCTGAATCGTTGACTCTCCTGTTGGATGATCAAGGCTTTTTGAATGAAGAAACTTTTTCCACCCGTGTCTTTCTTCAGAAGATGTCGTAAGTTATTTTCTTTTTCTCTTCTTCCCTTGAATAACATCCCAGAATACTTTATAACTCGAGCCTGATTAGGGCTTTTCTGCCCGCTCAGTCGAGTCGCCTCGACTGGAGCATTAATTGGCATTTATTAATGGCTTCAACGGTAAGATTTGGACTATAATTAGTTTTATTTCCGTTGAAACATAGGTCCAGTCGAGGCGATGATCCGCCGCCGATCGGCGTGCTTTGGTTCCAATCAACAGAGCAACAATGAGCTCCTGATTCCCTTGCATCTGTTCCGTTGGATCAAAGCTCTAATCGAGTCGCCGCCTCGACTGGCAGGCTTTGGTTCCAACCGAACAGAGCAATAGTTGAGCTCCTAGTCGACAGTCCCTTGCGTCTGTTCCGTTAGATCAAAACTCTAGTCGAGTCACTGCCTCGACTGTTGTCGGTTTTCCTACGAACATACAGGCCACAGTCGAGACATCAACCGACCGCGTGGCTTGCCTCGCCAGAAGAAATAACCTCGGCCGAGGCGCCACCTCGACCGACATCGTAACTCCGCCGTTTGTCGAGCAATTGAGCTCTCCGACACCTCCTTGCGTCGCTTAGTTGAATTAAGCATCGCCGAGGCGCCGCCTCGGGTATGAGTCAACCTTTGCTGCCACAAGAGCGAGGTTCCAGTCGAGGCGTCACCTCGACTACCACCTTTACCTGATGCCTATGAATTACTGTTCATAGGTCTTCCATGCCAGGAATCATCTCCGGGACTTCGTGCCAAGACTCCCTGTCCGGGTCTTCACTGCCAAGAGGCCACGCCTCCGGGACTTCACTGCCAAGACTCCTCGTCCGGGTCTTCACTTGCCAGGACTCCACGTCCGAGTCTTCACTTGCCAGGACTCCACGTCCGGGTCTTCATGTCAGGACTCCATGTCATGCATCCAGTCCTCGACCTACAAGAGATTTCCTGAAAATACATCTCAACCAACCGTATGAGATAACACATAATTATCACCTTGACTTAAACCCTTGTCAATCACCAAAAATATCATTCGGGTCTGATTGCACCAACACGCTCAACACTCGGAAACTTAGTACTCGGGATGCTTGCCTCTCAACCTCAACCCTTGCTCACTTGATAGTCAAAAGTTGGAATCGACCTTCGAGAGCTCAGGTTGCTCGACACTCATACTCGACCTTGGGAGCTCGGGTTGCTTAACACTCAACTTGGCACTTCGACACTCGACCATGGCTTTTAGTCTCTCGAGGCTTGGAATCGACACTTGGGCGACATGGGCATTCGAGCCTCTCAACACTCGAGCCACTTGGGTCACTCGACACTCGCCCCACTTGGCTCTCTCGAATCATTTGGGCACTAGGACACTCAAGTCACTCGACACTTGGTCAACTCAATAGTTGGATGTGAGACTTTGTAACTCGAGCCCTAAAGAGCTCCGCCTACTCAAGCAGTCAGAAACTCAGCCGCTCAATATTCGACCTTCCCAACAATATTCAATATTCCCAACAGTTATGTTCTTTGACTTTTCCAACTATATGTTAAGGCCATTAGGTAGGGATATGTTTGAATTTAATTTTTATATAATCTTAAATTCATATTTTTTTCCAATCACTCTGCAACAATCTTAGAAATTAATATTATTTAATAGTCTCTAATGGACTGAATTTTAGCCAACGTTCTTTACAATTATTTCTTATCATATTGTAAAAGTTTTTTATAAATTTTTTTTCCATCTCTGAAATGTTTAGTTAAAGAGAAAGTTAATGATTTTCGAGAGTTGATTCACATTATGAGTCCATAGGCCATGGAATAAGAATTATAAGGGTTTCACATTAGGTTAAAAGAAAAGTTTTGTTCTCTATTTATTGCCTAGTTACATTTTCATTGCTATTAATTCATTGTACTTGATAGTACTCGGAATTTCTCTCATTTACTCAAGATCCATCTCATCCGCATGGGATATTCTCATCTCATCCACATCCGTACTCGCATGAGATCCATCTTGGTACTCTTCTGATGACCTCCGCAATATGTATTTGGTATTTGAGGCTTGCACAAACTCCTATCTTTTCAGATCCACATTCTGTTCGGGATCTATCCCTATAATCTTGTCTGGAAGAGTACAACTTACGCTTTTAGGCTCCGACGAATCTCATTACCATAGACGCCAATTAATCTCATTACTATAGTCGTCAATTATAATGACTCCTTTAATGAGTAACGTCCATATTGATGACATCCTATGTGACATAAGAGTTTTCTATCTATATACAAAGGGTGAGCACTGATGATGTGAGATATGGTGTTTTCTTCGTGTTTATGTCATTTTTCTTTAGTTCACTTGTTCCTTCGTTGTGTAACTGTGAGACTCATCTCTTCGACATAAAACTGATTTGATCATCAAAGGAGTCACACTGGCTATGTCAATGTCCATTGACAGTTGTTGATGTGCAATGTCACTTGGCCATTCAGGTCACGGATTGCCGCTCGAGTGCTTATCCATTCGGATTAAAGATTGATTTACCAGAAGAAAAGAAGGAAAGGACTTGAGCGAGAAAGGAGTACCATCAAATTGAAGTAGCATGTGGGAACTTAGCAAAAAGTCACAAACCACATGACACTTTCACTATCTCACCCTCACCCACGGTTCCCTCAGCCTCCGCCTTGGCTCAAAAGCTCCACGTTGTATTCTTCTCCCCAATTTCCATCTGTGAGATCTTCTAGCTCCCACCATGACAGGGTGTTTGGCATCATCTCTAGCTTCCATGCGGGTGAGTTGGTAGTCATGCAGGGTCTAACATGGTGACGAGCATAATGTGGGAATCTAAGGCATCCACAATCAAAACTTCTTTCTTTGCAAAAGGTGATGTTGTTTACTCCAAGTGCCCCTCAAGATCGGTCCCATGACTGTATGAAAGGAAGTAAACACGATTGGTCTATGGTCGTCCTGATGTTTGGCATAGTAGAGGGTAGACATCTCACCTTCGGCGGGGATTAACTTATATTCATCTTTTGTATATCTGTACTGCACTGACCATTCAATTTTATCCGTGGGAGCCACAATGAAAACTTCTTGAACTCCCACCATGAATAACATGTTAAATAAAAACCGCATCTTTGGAAGGGAGGTTTTTTTTATTAAAAGGTCGAGGCTCCTTTGTGTTTTTTTTAAAAATAAAATAATAGGGATTGTCAATATTAATATAGTTGATTATTATTATTGAGAAGGATAAATTAGTTTTTTACTATTATTTTGGTTGTCTATTTATATTCCTCTTTTCTTTGTAAACCCTAAAATGTTATATACAATTTGGTTAGCCTCCTTTTGCGGCTATCTCTTTCTTTCATTCTCTTTGTATTATCTTTTGCATTCTATTTGCATTCTTTGCTTTCTTCACATGGTATCGGAGTCAATCCATCTAGTTGCGTAGCAAGAAAGGAACAATTTTTTTTTTTGAAATTTTTTGAGGCAGCTGTAGAGAATTTCTTTTTCTTAAGTTTCAATCGTTGTATCGTCTTGAAATTTTGAGAGAAGTTCCTCCCATCCAGGGCTACATTTTGAACGATGGAGATCAGATTTTGAGTCCGTTAAGTCCATATGACAAAGGAAAAATGTGATTATTAATTCAGTTTTTGCAAACAAAAGGGTCATTGGAAGATGCAATGTCCCAAGTTGCTAAATAGAACATTGCCAGCACAACAATCTTCTCTTTGGAAATCTGATAGTCAACCACAACCACGAGTTCTTAAACCTAAAGCATCCAACATTGCAGTAGCAGTTCCTTTTACAGACTTTGGAATGACTCAATCATCCAATGCCATAATTGCTACTCTTACTGAACAGTTTCAGAAGTTTCTTGCATCTCAGCCATATGCCATATCTGCCTCTTCTCACATAGGTTTGCCCTCTAGTAGTACCTCAGGTATACTTTCCCCTATCTAGATCCTTGATTCTGGAGCTTCACATCATATGTCGCCTAATATCAATTTTTTTGTGTCTATAAATTCATCTCCTTATGTGTCGGTCATGATTGTTGATGGTACTTCCATGCCATTAGTCGATGTTGGTTCTATTTGTGCACCAAATTTGTCTCTATCTGATGTATATCATATTCCTAATCTTACTTTGAATATTATCTCAGTTGGTCAATTATGTGATTCTAGTTTCTCAGCTTCCTTTATTGCATCTTCATGTTATGTGCAGGATCTGCGGTCCCAGAAGTAGATTGGGATAAGCCGTAGACAGGGGGGACTATATGTATTGGAAGAGTTGAAAATTTCAAATGTTGAAACTTTTAGTGTTGATTTGTCATCATTTCGGTTAAGCTCTACTTCTTCTGAGTTTTATTTGTGGCATTCTCGCCTTGGACACGTTTCTTCTTCTCATTTGAAATACTTAGCTTCTAAGGGAAATTCAGGAAATTTGCAAACTCGTGATATTTCAAATTGTTGTGGTTGCAAATTGACAAAATTTTCTGCTTTACCTTTCTGTAGAAGTATCTTTGTTTCTCTTGTACCTTTTGAGTTGGTTAATTCTGATGTGTGGGGTCCATCTCCTGTTCCTACAAAAGGTCTATCTTATGAAACATCGTTCCAATTTTCTTAGTATCTATCATATGTTTTATGCCATGGTAAAAACTCAACATAATGATGTTATCAAATGTTTTAGATGTGATTTGGGTGGTGAATACACATCCAATCTTTTTTCTGAACTACTCGCCTTAGATGGTATATTTCATCAAAGTTCTTGTACTGAAACTCTAGAACAAAATGGTATTGCTGAAAGAAAATATAGACATATTATTGAAACTATACGTTCTCTTCTGTTATCTACATATGTTCCTAGCAAATTCTGAGAGAAGTTGTTCTTACTGCAGTCCATTATATCAATAGAATTCCATCTATTACATCCGGTTTGTTTCCTTTTGAAAAATTATATGGTCATGTTCCTCATTATTTTGTCTTAAGAGTTTTTGGATCCACATGTTTTGTCCTTCGTCCTCATGTTAAGTGCAATAAGCTTAGTTCTCGATCCGCTCTTTGTATTTTTCTTGGCTACGATGAGGGTCAAAAGGGATACAGATGTTATGATCCAGTTAGTCAAAAATTTTATGTCTCACGTCATGTTGTTTTTCTTGAACATATCCCATTCTATTCCATTCCCTCTGACACTCATAATCTTTAAAAATCTGATCTTACTCGTATTGATCCCTTTTGCACTGACTCCGATGATATGCCATCTTATGTTTCCCCACAATTAGACCACCCTAGCACCTCCTCTTCTAATGATGCTACTTGCAGGATTGACACTCATACAGATTCAAGTCATCATCTTACAGATGATCCCCTTGCCCCTACTGCCCCCTATGATGCTCCTGTGATAGCAGATCCTCCTCCTTGATACCCTCAACAATCCTGTAAGTCCACTCAACTATCTGATTTTGTATATTCTACTTATTTTGGTTCTTTCTCTTCCTTTTTGGCTTCTATTCATAAATTATATAAGCCCTCTTCTTATAGAGAGGCAACTTTTGATCCTCTTTGGCAGCAGGCTATGACAGAAGAACTTTTTGCTTTGTATCAAACAGGTACCTGGGATCTTGTTCCTCTTCCTTTGGAAAAGCGTGCGATTGGTTCTCGATGGGTGTATAAGATCAAAACTAAATCTGATGGGTTAGTTGAGCGGTATAAAGCTCGTTTGGTTGCTAAAGGATTTCCCAACAATATGGTATTGATTACGAGGAAACTTTTGCTCTAATTTCCAAGCTTGTTACTATCCGCACTCTCATTGTTGTTGCCTCAGTTCGTCAGTGGTCCATTTTTCATATGGATGTTAAAAATGCTTTTTTAAATGGAGATCTTCAAGAAGAAGTTTACATGGTACCTCCACTAGGTGTCGCTCATAGACCTGGTGAAGTTTGAAGACTAAAGAAGGCTCTTTATGGACTAAAACAAGCTCCTTGAGCTTGATTTGATAAGTTCTCCATTGTGATTGCATCTCTTGGCTTTCTTCATAGCCAACATGACTCCACTCTCTTTGTTCGTTGTACTTCGTTGGGTCACACGTTACTCTCTCTTTATGTTGATGATATGATTATTACAGGGGATGATATAAGTGAAATAACAAAGTTGAAATTGTATTTGACTCGTGAGTTTGAGATGAAAGATTTGGGTCCTCTGCGTTATTTTTGGGAATTAAAGTAGCTTATTCTCCTCGTGGATATCTTCTATCACAATCCAAATATATTGGTGATATTCTGGAACAAGCTCGTTTATCAGACACTCATACTGGCGATACTCTGCTTGAGGTTAATGCTCGATTTTCTTCTATTGATGGTGTTCCCTTGCTAGATCCTTCTTTATATCGCACTCTAGTTGGTAGTCTAGTGTATCTCACCATCACTAGACCTGATATTTCTTATGTTGTCCACATTGTCAGTCAGTTTGTTGCTTCTCCCACTTCAGGACATTGGGGAGCTGTGCTTCGCATCCTTTGATATCTTTGAGGTACCCAGTTTCATAGTCTTCTTTATCCTTCCACTTCTACCTTAGAGTTACGCGCCTACTCAGATGCTAGTGATTCTATAGATCGTAAGTCTACTATCGGATTTTGTGTTTTCTTGGGAGACTTCCTTATCTCTTGGAAGAGTAAAAGCAAAATGTAGTCTCTCATTCTTCTACCGAAGCAGAATGTCATGCTATGACATCTACTACTGCTGAAATTGTTTGGTTACGCTGGTTACTTGCTGATATGGGTGTTTTTCTCTTGGACCCTACTCCTATGCATTGTGACAATTCCAATGTAATTCAGATTACTCACAATCCTGTCTTTCACAAGCACAACATGCATATTGAGATTGATTGTCATTTTACTTGCAATTGTCATCTTGCTGCAAAAGCTAGGGAGGCTTAGGTCACGAAAATGGTAAGAAAACTGAATCCCAAATCCCAAATCCCAAATCAAAACAATAGCTCATGAAGCAGAGACGTTGAAGCCACACGAACATTGGGATTTGGGATCTCCCTTTTTAGTTCGATTCGGAGTGCGTTCATTGTGTTCGTCCTCATGGTGATGCTCGTTGAGAGAGGGTTGAGGCAGTTGTGCCTTGACACTGAGTGTTCCTATGCTATTTTTGTTGAACTAATCCAGGATTATTGTACAGAGGAAGTAATGAATAAAATAATTTTATTTCATTCCATATATTCTCTGGAGGGTCAGATCTCATGCTTTGACATAAACATATGAAAGAGGAAGAGAAAAATGATTAAACCTTCGAGATTCTTTTTGAATTTGTAGAAACTATGAGAAAGACCAATGGACCTTGTCTCTATCAGTAGCTATGCTAAATCTTCACGAAACAACCTTCTAAAGGCCAACAAGCCTTACTCTCTGATTAGTGCTAGTCGAGCATGGAGAGGAAGAGGAAGAGATGACGTCCCTAGGAAACAAAGATCACTTCTTCTCCGCGGGCATTATGAAGAGATTTATTTATATCTCTTCCCTTTAGGTCATCATAGGAGGGATTAAATGAACTTTTCTTACCTTAATTATCTCATAAATATGGTAAAAAAATTGAAGAAAAAACTAACACGCAAAAACCCTGAAACGGAGGTCCGAACCATGACTGTGGTTTTCTCCACGACCTGACCACGGAGGGCTTCACGACTAGGACGTGGAGCTATCCACCATAGCCATGGAGGGAGTCATGGATCTCTATGCCACAACTTGTGCTTGACCATATTGGGCCATGTATGCTTTGTTTCAACTCATTTGTGTGTGACACGAACATGCTAAGCTCTGACATGACTGTGTTAGGTTTTGTAAGGTTCGTTTCATGCCCTTTTGGCCTGATTCGACCAGACATTCCTCTTTTTTTAAGAATATTATTTTCAGACTTGTTTTGTGTCTCTTGAGACACCATTGTACGTGTGTCCCAATAGGTTTCCGACTATGTTGATCATTCATAATCAACTATTGATTATGAATAGATCATGAGTGACACCTAGCATACATCATGACCCCCAATTGATGGAAAAGTAGATGTTGGCTTCAGAACAATTCTGAACCCTTCAACAACTATATTTGTTTGTGCCCTTGTTGCTTTTACTCATCCTATACCAACTTGATTCATGACATGATCTATATGCTCATCCGCACTAGGCTCACTACTATTAGGGATCAATTGTACGTGCTAGAGGGGGGTGAATAGCAAATTGTTACGTATTGCTGCATTTTATAGATTAAATTGTTTGTCTGCAAAATGATTAGTCTTATCAAACAAATATAAAACAAACACAAAGATAAACACGAACATACAACACAAAGGATTTAATGTGGTTTGGAACCCTAGTTCCTACTCCATTGTTAAGCACAAGAGCGAGCTCTAGTGATGCACACCGCCACTAACAAACTTCTCCTTCTCGGTATGCCACCAGAGGTGGAGAAACCTCTTACAATAAGTGTTTACAATAATAAACAATAAGATACAATGAAAAATAAAATATAAGTAAAGAACACTTTACAAAAGATTACTTTGATTGCTTGTACTTTGGTTACTTTGGAAGAGCTTGGAGGACCCTGAAATGTAGCAACACTTTCGCCTTCAAAATCTCCAAAAAAATCATTGCAAAATCCTCCAACTCGAGCTCCATTTAAAACCTGCATTGGGCCAGTTTCGAGCCTAGCAGTAGTTGGCAAAAGACACCAGTCGATTGCTCTCCTATCCGTTGTCTCATAACGACTCAATTCAAACTGGAATCTTCTCATTGGACACCTAAGCAATCGACCGATGACCAGTAGTCGACTACCCAATCGACTATGTAATAATCTGTGCTTGTATCCACTAGCTCTAGTCGACTGCCCATACATGACAGTCGACTGATGTGGACCAGTCAACTGCTAAGCACAACTCGAGCAGTCAAGCCCTAATCAACTACTTAACCAGTCAGCTGGTCATAACCTCAGTCGATTTCTCCGAGTCAACTAGGATCCCGAGTGCTGAACACTTGACCAGTCGACTGACCCAAGGTCTCAGTCAATTGGTAAACCTCAAACATGAGGTTTAGCCTAAGTATGATCCCCTTATACTTGATCGACCACCCTTAGCTTAGACCTAAGTCTTCTAGCCACCTCCATCAGCCTCACACCCTCAGGATCCATCAGAGTCCTCCATGACTCATTCATCCTTCGTGCTAGCCTTCAGGTGCTTCTATCGACTATGTCATGCTAATCGGATCTCCTTTGTCAAGGTTCATTTGGACTTGTACTGCCAAGACTACATGCTTGGACTTTACGCTGCCAAAATCTCACCCTTGGACTTTCCTATTGCGAAGCCTCAATGCTTGGACTTTCACCATCAAGACTACACCCTTAGACTTACGTGGCCAAGACTACACCCTTGAAATTTTCAATTGTCAAGTACCCATGACTTGGACTTTCTTTCTAATTGCCAAGTACCCATGACTTGAATTTTCCATTGCCAAGACCCATGCTTGGACTTTTCCATGCCAAAACCAATGCTTTGACTTTTCAATTGGTAAGTACCCATGACTTGGACTTTCCATTGCCAAGTATCCAAACTTGGACTTTCTATGTCAAGACTTCAAACCTGGATTTCTGAGGTTGATTGTTCCAACAATCTCTCTCATAAATAATTTTCCATATGACCTTGGATATCCCAAACATTCACTAGTCATATGGTCAACATATGGTCAAGCCATATTGATAAACACTTGATAATTCATTGTTAATCACATTGTCAAACATCAAAATCCTACTCGAGTCTCACTCGAGTCCCACTCGAGTCTGGTTAATATTGACTCGGGACCTATTATACCAATAATCTCTCCTTTTTTAATGCTTGACAATACCTTTAAGTTAGGTTGACCATGAACCTAACTTAACTCTTCTTATGCCAAAACATAGTGATGATTTACCTAACTTAAACCTCACTTCTCCCCCTTTGACATACATCAAAAAGCCTCCCAAGGGTTTTCAATGTCTCATCTCCCAATGAGAACTCATATTCTCCCCCTTCATAAAAAATCATTTAGGATGCCTTCACTCTTTTTAGTGATACAACCCTTATCACTAAATGAGAGGTAATCCACAATAAAGGTTTACCTAACCCTCACTTCTCCCCCTTGTAATCAAGGTTTATCCATTATACTAAGATGGATGACCTCCCCCTAAAGGCTTGCTCCCCCTTGATCATTGCACCAACAATGTCTTTGGAGAGATCCTAAGCCTATAGGAACACTAAACAATCAAAAATAAGGGTAAAAGTTAAACTTGAACTTTAACCTCCCTTCAAATTTGATACTCTACCCTAACTCACACTCCTAATCATTTTCAATGATAATTTCACCCTTCCAATGCTTTCCAAAGTATATCCTAAAGTTAGAGACGTTGGAGTAGTCTAAAGTTGCTGATAAATGACTAAACAAATCTTGTTCAACCGAAATTAACTTCAGCAGTCGACTAAAATAAAAAATCAATCGATTGAACTACCACCAGTCGACTGGTTTCTACAAATGTAGAAAACCAATTTTTAGAAATGGGTTTTGAAAATCCATAAGTAAATATACGTATTTTGAAAATCTTGAAAATTCATACGAACATTACTTACATGAAATACAATGGGTGAAAAGTAATTTTTATAATAAAATACCCATCAAATTGAAGTATTGATACAAAGTTTTAAAAATTTGAATATTTTTGTCTAATTTTGTGTCAATATAATAAATGGTGATTGCTATCAAAAGATAGACTTCGCCAAGGTTTTTCAAAATGATTTTAAAATCTTAATTTCGAATCATGATCTATGGGCTAAATACACATGACTTGTACATTAGCTTTCCCTATGATTCATCCATTGATTTATAATGAGTTTGAATTTATCTAGATGCAACATTTATGCACCTTGAACTTAACTCATTTTCCTAATATCTCACATGTATCTAGGATATATCAATACACACACATGTTAATTTAATATTTTTGTGAGATGTGGATTTTTGTTCTTCCTAAATCTAAGATCTCATGCATTTTATCTAGGCAACTCTATTTGTTTCCCTTATTATGAGACTTCAAATCATGTCATTATCCTTAATTTCATTTTAAATATTTTAAATACATGAATAATAATCATGGTATAAAAATGTGCATAATTTAAAATATTTGTCAATAATCATGATATCATGGCATAAAGATAAACCTAAATATAAACATGATATATTAACTTAAGCATTTTCATGACATTTAAATAATTATATGAAGCATGATGTCATGATATGACATATGACAAATAAAATATAAAGGTATAAGAATACCTAGATTTCAAGCTTAATTGTCATTTACTAGGATTAAACCCATTTTTCCATAATAAATCAAATCCCCAAATGTGGCAAAAATCCAAAATGACACACTTGTTGGGGATCGGTTGTCGTTGCTAGGGGGTGGGGTGAATAGAGATTAGCTTCATCGCTTGGAATTCATTCGATTTGTTGCGTTGTATTTGTCTACAACGTGTTAGTGCAGCGGAATATACAAAACAAATACAAGCACACAAATCACACCCACAAACACAAAGATATAACGTGGTTCAGAACCTAGAGTTCCTACTCCATGGGTCGAGCTCAAGTGATCTGTAGTGATGCACACCACCACTAATATACTACTTCACGGTGACACACCGGAGGTGGAGAAACCTCTTACAATGGTTCTTACAATACTAAGAATAAAATACAAGCAAATACAAAAGAAATACAACAACAATGTAAATAACACTTTACAAACTAGGGCTTTGAATGCTTTGCTTGTTGATTGCTTGGACAAGCTTGAAGGATTCTAAAATGCACCAACACTTCGCCTTAAATCACCCCTAGAACCATGGCCAAAATCCTCCATTAGCTACTCCTTTTATAACATGCAGATGACTGATTTTGCACCTAGCAGTCGACTCTCAAAAGACCCTAGTTAACTGCTCTCCTATCCGTTGTCTCACAACGACTCAATCCACATTGGAAAAACTCCAACAGATACCCTTGCAGTCAACTTCTCATACCATCAGTCGACTGCTGCCGATAGTACACTAGTCAGTCGACTACCAAAGCTTCTGTGCTCGTGTTCACTTAAATTAGTCGACTACCCTCCATGGCAGTCGACTGTCAATCTACATTGATGACATCCTAAGTGGTATAGGAGTTTTCTACCTATATATAAAGGATAAGCGAGCATTGGTGATGCAAGGCTTGCTATTTCTTTCATGCTTAGATCATTTTTTTTCAATTCATTTGTTCCTTCACTTTTGTAACTGTGAGACTCATCTCTTCAATCTGGGGCTAACTTGACCGTCAAAGGGATCACATTGGCCATGCCAATGCCCATTGACAGATGTTGATGCATAAGGCCACTTAGTCATTTGGGACATGGATTGTCGTTCGAGTGCTTACTTGTCCGAGTTAAAGGTTGATTTACTAGGAGAAAAGAAGGAAAGAGCTTGGGCGTGAAGGGAATACCATCTGTTAGAATATTATATATATACGTATTATGCTGATTGGATGTGCTCATCTCGCTTGGAGCCCGTAGGATAGGGTTTGATTGAGTCTGTTGAATAGGCCCTAACTTTGTATATAAATAGGACATCTTCTATGTAATAAGGTAATTTCCTTCTTTATGAAATAACATGGTATCAGAGCCATAGATTAGTAGATTAGGTTTTCCTCTTTCGTGACGTTCCGCGTAGCTGCTGCTCGTGTTCTTCCTCATCGCCGGGATCCTCTTCGCATCCCTGAGACACCGCGCATTCTTCTCCCGAGCGCGACTCACCCTGCCGACCTTTCTTCCTCAATCGGGGTCAACCCCCCCCCCCCCTCGCACGACGCAGCCGCGAGCTCGTGCCATCACCTTCCTGCGGCTCACGTCCTCATTGCGATCTCTCTCGTAATCCTCGTCTTGTCACGTTGCAGGCACATCGCCGTCGCCCTGCCTTCCGTGATCGGGTGTCAGCTTCTTCCCAACGCCGCCGCTGCTGCTTGAGCAACCTCCAGCGTTGATCGCCTCGATTCTAGAGGGTCCGGCGGCATCACGGTCTCACGAGCAGCCTCAATACCACCTCTCCAGCTCCTCCGCTTGGGTTTAGGCTCAAAGAAAGCATCGTTCGAGGGCTTCGCCTTCTTCTTTCCTTCGTTCGGTCCGACGACCTCTGACGGAGTTCGAGAAGGCCAGTACTAGCAGAGGCTATGCCGTCAAAGATAGCAGAGGAGAAGGCCTTCTTCTTTCCTCTGCACTTGAACCACTCTGCCTCCTGCTAAGCTGTGCTGGAGAACCTCGAGAAACTCCTTTTTGCCGCAGCGGTAGAAGAAACCTCCATCAGAATAGAGGAGAAGTCACTGTTCATCCTCCAGAATGCTCATCATCTCCGTTTGATCAGCTTAATCTGTCATGGCTACCTCCGGCACTTCGAAATTGGATCTCCCAATTTTTACCAACCATGTCACATCACCGCTGTCATCTGAGTTGTTGGATGGTAAGAACTACTCCTCTTGGGCCTCTCACATTAAACTTTGGCTTGTTGGACAGGGCTATGAGACACATCTCACCCAAACTGAGGAGGATATTCAAGTTGCAGATCGTCCTTTGTGGAAAAAGGTTGATGCTCAGTTGTGTTGCATCATCCGGGCTACCATTCATCCATCTCTTAGGGATATCTTCCGCACTCAAATAACCTGCAAGGATGTTTGGACACAGACTCAACAACTGTTTACAAATACTTCTCGGTGACTCTATCAAGTTTGTGAATACCTCATGAATATACTTAGTACCCATCAGATCAAAGATTCTATGTCAACTTATCTGGGATCAGTCTTTAGCCTTCTGTGCGAGTTCAATGACTTGCTCCCACCTATGGCCACTCCTGTTGCAGAGCTTGAAAATCGGAAGAAATATTTTATGTCTCTGGCCTTATATGGTCTGCCTACAGATTACTCTCATATTCGTGATCAGATCCTGGGCAACCCCATAGAGGCCACCATGGACTCTACCTGGGCGACTCTCCTCCGTGTCCCTGCAAAAGTCTTGATGTTACCATCCTCCATTCTGGTTGACTCTTCAGCATTGGTCTCTCGAAACAACAACAAACCTCCACCCCATAAAAATGGCAAAGGACGTCCTTGGTGTGATCATTGTCACCGACCAGGACACACGATTGATAAATGTTGGAGTCTCCACGATCGACCTCCTCATGCTGCTCAGATCGCCCAGAGTTCTGTTGCTTCTTCAGCTTCCAATTCACAGTCGGCACCAGATCCAACTCCACCACCTTCCTATGATGACTTTCTGAAATGGTATGAGGATCGACGGGATTCTAATTCCCCTACTGTCATTACACAAGCTGGTAATTCCTTTGCTGGTATATCTCACTGTTCGGGTCCTTGGGTACTTGATTTTGGGGTCACCGATCATATCACGGGTAATAGATCTCTATTTTCTATACTATTTACTTCCGGTTATTTACCTAGTGTCACCATGGCAAATGGTTCTCAAACTCAGTCTCAAGGTGTTGATATTGTTCATCCTTCCCCATCTCTTCCCATTCATAATGTTCTTTATGTTCTCGAAGCTCCCTTTAATTTTTTATCAATAAGTCAGCTTACTCGGTCTCTTGATTGTGTCATCTCGTTTACTAAATCTTCTATTTCATTATAGGACTGGAGTACGGGGAGGATGATTGGCTTCGGATGTGAGTCTCATGGCCTATATCGACTTCAACAAAACTCTCTTGTTGGTGCGGCAACGACATCTCCACTTGTTATTCATGCTCAGTTGAGACATCCTGGTCTTGATAAGTTAAAACAGTTACCTCCTAATCTATCTCCCTTAGAATCTTTGTCTTGTGAGTCGTGTCAGTTAGGCAAACATGTTCGTAGTTCGTTTTCTCCTCGCATTATAAGTCGGGCTACGCCCCCCTTTGCTTTGGCTCATTTTGATGTCTGGGGTTCGAGTCGTGTTGCCTCTACATTGGGGTCAAGATATTTTGTTACTTTTATAGACGATTTTTCTCATTGTACTTGGTTATATCTGATGAATGATCGTTCGAAATTGTTTTCTATTTTCCAATCTTTTTTTAATGAAGTAAAAACATAATTTGGTATCCCTCTTCGATCCTTGCAGAGTGATAATGCACGTGAGTATCTATCTACTCCGTTTCAAACCTTTTTGGCATCTCGTGGTGTATTACATCGGACGTTTTATCCTCATACCCCCCCCATTAGAATGGAGTTGCAGAATGCAAGAATCGTCATCTTCTCGAGACCACCCGGACTCTTCTCCTTCACTCTCACGTTCCTCTTCATTTTTAAGGTAACGCCGTACTTACTGCATATTATCTCATTAATCGCATGCCTTCCTCCACTTTACAGGGTCAAATACCATATCATGTACTTTATCCGACGCAGTCCTTGTTGGTGCAGTGGGCACCTAAGTCGAACATAAGTTTTGATTATAGCAAACGATATAAAGTTAAGCTTATATTGTTATCTCACGAGCTAAATCAAGTGTGCAGAAAAGTCTCAATGCTGGAGCTGAAGGCTAGCGACACCCGGAGGAAGCCGCGGTGGTCGGGCGACACTCGAGTTACTTCGGAGGGAGCCGAAGGAATCGAGTGGAAGGTCGGAAGCAAAAGCAACACGTAAGTATCGAGGTAAGCTCGTGTGTGCGAGCGTAAGTGACGTCGTATCCTCTTTACGGGGATGATCTTAGGCGACGATCCGACCCAAGACTTCCCATGGAAGGTCTATGTTGAGATCGGACGGCAAGTGGCCGTCGAATCCACTTATATTTTGAGCTAACTCTTTATTGTAGTCAAAAATCCTGGCCATCAGTTCAACCGGCCAGTTCAACCGGTGGTCAAAAATCATCCTCGAGGAGTCAAGCTTTATCACCATTTTTCAAGGAGTTTTGTGCCCATTTGTGATTGGTTGAAGACCCATTCGTTGAGGGGCTTAAAGGCTATAAAAGGAGGGCCAAACCTAGGGTTTCATCCTCAATTCTAAGTGCTCAAAAGCCTCCATTACGCTGCAACTCTCCGACGACTCTACAACAACGAAGTGCTGCCAACAACCCTAGCTTAAAGTTTCTTTTGTTTAGTTGTTGGTATAATCTTAATTTGTTATTGCTTTCAATATTGCAATTCTTTTTAATCGAGGCTTTTCGTTGCATTTTACTTTAATAGAAGAGAGGGTTTGTCTCTCTATCTTTTTGCTTCAAAGGCTTTTGTAATCGTAAAACTCCTACCTCCAACGAGGAGGAGTGTTTTAGTGAATTGCCCTCCGTACACGGTCTAGGACCGTTAGGGCCTTGGAGTAGTAGCCGAAGGCTACAAACCAAGTAAAAAAACTATTTGTCTCATTTAGTTTTTATTTACATTTCCGCTGCGTTTAATTGTCTATCGAACGATTTAAAAGAAAAGTTTTTATCGCTATTCACCCCCCCCCTCTAGCGATCCGCTTCGATCCAACAATTGGTATCAGAGCCGGGGGTTGCTAAGATTTGGTGAAACCACCAATCTTGTAAAATACGGAAAAAAAAACCCTTGTTAGTTGAGAAATTGTCTTATATAAATTCTTTGGGAATTTACAGAAGTTTTTCCGGATTTAAAAGGAGTCTATCCGAGAAAGATTTAAGTGTAAATGGGGAGTTGGCTCGACTTGAGTTAACTCGGACTCAACCTAGGTTAGACTTGGGTCAAGCTTGAGCCAACCCAACCGAACCGGGTAGGGTTAAAACCTCGATTCCGATTATCCCGATCTCATTTCTCTGCCTCCCTTCCTTGCGCAATCTCGACGGTGTCGATGCCGTGCCGATCGCCATCGTCTTCAACGCAAACGACAGCAGCGCCGCCGCCCTGGGTCGTCGGAGCTCTCCATTGTCGCCGCCACTTCGATTATCGTCGCCCGATCTCGCGCTGCCCCACCGATCGGTCTCGCCGCGAACTGGAGCCGCTATCGCCGTAGCCATTCTCTCCTTCCCCCAAGCTCAGATCGTCGTGCTTTTCTCTTCTCCGAGTCGGCTTGCCATCGTCGCGCTGGAGGTCTGCATTTGCGTTGTCGCCGGCCATCTCGATCGCGAGCTGGAACGGTGAAGGCGCGTGTGGTTGGGAGCTTGGATCGGCAGCGACTGTACTCCGGCTGATCTCTGCGGTAGCTAGGTGAGTGTCGCTGTTTCTCCTTGATGTTGGATTGGATTTGTCTTCTTGATGCAATTTCTGATTGAAATTCAGAAATCTTGTCGGTGAACAGGGGACGATGAAGGGGATGGCTATCGGTAGTGATTTGATTCGGTAAGCCTTGATACCCTCTTTCAGTTTCAATGTTAATTGCTGATTTTCCTTTGGAGGTTGATGTTGTGATCGTCGATGTTATGAGGTAAGTCTTGGAGCATTTTGTTCACAGTAGTTGTTATGGATGGGTTCTGTTAATGGGTCTCTGTTTCTTCCATTTATTTCGATTGATGTTGATTATTGATGTCGATCGGATTGGTTGTGGCGTTGTGTATTTGTATAGCCATAGATATGCAGTTAATCGACATTGATGGGTTGGGCAGAAGCTGGATCTAAATTGGATTAGTGAGGTAGGTGAATTTGGATTTGATATGGATGAATGGGGTAGATTGATTGATATATGAGTTCATTCATCTTATAGCAATGTGATTGTTGATGCAGCCTATATGTTATTGAATTTTTGGTAAATTGTGTATGATAGGTCGTGAGCTCCAGAGTTCAGATTGGTTATGATGGATTGGATTGGGATAGTCGAGTTTTAACACGTATTCGGGAAAGAATGCGAATTATAGAACGAATTGGTATTTTGTTGTATGATTATTAGAGACTTGTACTTAACCGTAATTTGTTACTATTGTAGTGTTTGGGATACGGCGGTCCGCGGCCGTGAGGATTATTCGAGCTTCGTATCAGGTGGGTAATATCTACCTGATCCGGTAGTTTGATCAATTCCAGTGCATGATCTTGGATATGTATGTTTATACCTGTTTACCTTAAATCCACTCATGTTTAATCATATGCTTGTACTGCCTTGACCTTTGAGATATAAACTCTGGTACTTCATTGATTATCTAGCTCGGATAGGAACTATAAACCCTATTATGTATTAGCTGATGGATGTTCAGTAAGTACAGGAGGTTAGGGTTATCTTTGTGACTTCAGATTGGGTTACTGTATTACATCACTAGGGTTAGGTGATGGATTGGATTATGGAGCCGATCGTGATATCATAACCGTATTAGTGGTGCATTTATGGTGGATCTCGTTGCCTGTGCATAGATAAGTGTATGGTTGTCAGTATGCGACCATGACTAGAGGTCTTAGCGTGGTGGACTGTCAGATGAGTATGACTCTTTGTGCGATAGAGAGAGTCTTGTGATTGTAGTCCTTGCATAGTTGACTTTTGGTTGACCAGGACTCCCCATGGGATAGGGAGTGAGGCAAGGATACATGTATGGAGCTATGCATCATTACATTGCATACATGCTGACGACTAGGTCTCCCTTGTGGATGAGACGGGTCGTCGGTCATCCTGCCTCCCCGGCCACTCGGGGTAGTGGTAGCAGGGTTGAGGGCAGAGCATTGGATGTGCCGCGCTCGACCACTAGGGATGGTGGTAGCTGGAGATGCGCACCTGGCCACTGAGCAGAGTGGTATTAGCACTCGCCCACTATAGACGGTGGTTGTGTGACGTGCAGTTGTCCTGTGTGCAGAGCTCGTCTACTCATGGGTAGTGACGGAGCGACCAGCAGCAGGGACCCCCGGGGAGTAGTTAGCTTTTTACGCTTATATGATACTCATTCATACTACCCAACTCGGTCACTCGAGAGTAGTGGCGGCTGGAGTCGGGCTAGTCGTCATGCCGTGCCACCCGGGCCATACTGGGGTCATGGTTGGATGGGTCCGCAGACATGGCCATGCATATGCATTGCTAATATATATGTATGCATGTATTTGATATATGTTTTACATATGCCTGTGAGATGCTGCATTTGATTGAGCTATGATTGTTGCACATGCTTGTACATCATGATACATGCCATTTGCATTTTATTTACTGTTATGTGTTGAGCATGATACATGCGTTGATTCAGACTGTTATATGCATTTGATTAGCATCATGTCATTGTGTGGTACGGACCGGGTTATTATACAGGTGATCATATACTGTTCATATGTCTGAGTATTGGTCAGGTATGGGATTGACCTGGTACATTATATGGGTTATGTTATTGTATATCCGAGATGATATAACTTATGGTGTTGCAGACCGTCAGGTACGTTGGTACATTACTTTATGTTCAGTTGATCAGTTTAGTATATACATTGCGTATGACTTTACTGTAGTTACTTGTTATTGGAGTTGGATAGGACTGTATGTCTATTGGACTCATGCTGTATACCTGTAGATCTTCACATGTATACTTGTAGATCTATCCTTATATGTTGTTCATGCACTTTCTATATATTACCCCTGAGTTTATACTCACCACCCCTGGACCCTGGGCTTCCTGTCGCCCAGATAACAGGTAGAAGATTTCTTGGACGTTCGGAGCTCCGCCAGCTGATCCCATCTCACACCGGACGAATTGTTGTATTACTATGGATTGTCGTTTTGTGGTTTTAACCTGTATTGTTTCCGTATCTGTGATATATGGACGTATTGTATGTATTTGGCTTTCGCTGTTGCTTCTATTATGTTTCTTGTTGTGTCAAGTCACTCCGGAGTGCACAGTTGGGTCATTGTATATTGTTTTATCTATTGTATGTTTCCGTTGCATTTGATATGTTGATATCTGTGTATATCATATTGTTGTTATGGGCCTACGGGCCTTGTATTAACCCGATATGTTGCCACGTACAGGGGAGATGCCGTCCGTTTGCTTTTCGGCACGTCATACTCTCGGGGCGTGACAATTTTATTGGTATCAGAGCCCTAGGTTGCGAAGTCCATTTTCGGATTTTATTTCGTTCGGACATCGAGTTTTGCTTTACTCGGTCTTGGTTTTGTGAGTTCTGGGATCTGGCTGTTGCGGACATCTCCGAGCTACAAGGATTAAGGTATGTTAACTGTTATTACATATCCTTCTGTTGGCTATGCATTTAGTTGCTTATAACAGTGCATGACTTGTAGGATATTGGTTATTATACGTAACTGTGGTTTTAGTTTGACCACGGGAATGATATGTTGAGGTTATTAGACATGTACCTGCTATCGAAAAGGTAATTACCTTTGAGAGCCGACTGATACCGAGTCGGAAAGCAGGAGTTTGGTAGTCACATCTCTTGTGGAGATCAAGGATTACGGTCCTAAGATTTTCACTAATTATGTTAGTCAGATCATTACCTATGGGGTAATGAACTACGCGAGTATACTATTGCGGATGCAGATAGTAGAAAATTAGTGGATGATATTCATGGGGATTTTGATCCTCGGACTGATCGTTCTAGGTCGTATAACATTGGGAGTACTTTTGGAGTACTTGACTCGGGTTATACGAAGATAGTAGTGTTAGTGGAATACCATTATCCGGATCTAGCCGGTAGTTGGTAGAAGAAATGGGAAGTAACCTACGGGAAATAATGTATCACTTGGTCACAGTTCAGTGATGTTGTGAGATAGTATTTCCCCACGTCATTTTCTTTGACTCATTGTCAAGAAATTCTTGGGCTTTAGGTCGAGTGATCGTTTGGTAATGGAAGTACCATGCAGAGTCGTTAGACTTGCGAAAGTTACACCCATTTAATAGCCCAAGAATGTGATTGGGTTGGTTTTGGCCACCCACGGGTTATCGGTTGACATCTTGATCAGGATGTTTGGATCTTCTACTAGATCCTACCGGAAGTCCTTAGACTGAGTCATGTGGATAGAAATGACTCCGTAGTAAGTGTTTTAAAGAGTTGGAGATTTGATAAGCAGATATTGCGAGTCAAATTATTGGAATTTGAAATCTCCAAATGTTGAATAAAAAGGAGCAAGATTAAAGTCGTAAGTCACGAGTGACTATTGGAGAGTTTTTCGATCATAGAAGAGCGATTGTAGATTGTCAGCAGTGATCTACTACCTCAGATATAGTTGGAGCTCTTTGATACTTTCATCCGGAAGAAGTAAGTTACTCAGCAGTATCAGCCGAAGACATCTCAGAAGATTCAGACATTCAGACAACAACTGTTACCTTCCCAGACGACAACAACTGTTACCTTCCCAGGCGTAGTTATGATTTGTTCAGAGGAGAGAGAGTATACGACGATGGTCGTATCTATGCGGTATTCTTCAGTTGCAGCTGTACCTTTCGTAGAGTTGGAGCGTGCTACGATGTTGACAATTCTTCAGTATTTTACAGCTGGATGTGTATCTTTTGCCAGTACAACAGTGGTTATCATCTCCGTGCAGTTGTTTCAGGTTGTACCTCCGTTTTCAGCAGTTGATTTCATTTCCTCCATGGCAGATTTTTGTAGCTACTTGAGCTCGATCCGTCGAATGTATGTTGGATGAGTTTACATGATTACTCGAGAAAAAGTATAGAAGACCGAAGGATCGGTCCTTCGGGGTATTACTTTAGGTTATACTATTTGCAGATATATCGAGAGATACGGGTAGTTTACAGGTATCTTTGTCTAGAACATTCTTGGATAGGGTTCGAAGGGTTCCTATCGACTGGTGGTTGGTGATTTTCTCTACCGTTTGGTGAGATGTTGATCAACAATCAAGAAGTCAAGGGATACCCTTAGCCTTTGCTAGACCTACCTCCACTATAGACATATCCTTACGGATAGTTAGATTGTTGGAGCGTTGGTATACTAGGACTCTTGGATGTACGTATAATTCGAGAGTATTCGGATGTAGTTATGGATGAACTCTCGGGCTGGTCACTGCATGGGCAAGTGGAATATGCGGTTGAGGTGATTTCGGGAATAGTCCTGATATTGGGGACCTCATACCGGGAGATGATTTTAAGGGTATCAGTGTTGCTAAACACTATGGGAGATTTATCTACCTCAGTGTTTTTCTTGAGAAGACTTGTAACTCTTTGTTAGAAGAGAGTCAGACCTTTGAGGTTATGCATCGATTATCGATGATTGGAAGGCAGTAGTTGAGAATGAGTATCCTTCGTCATGGATAGATGATCTGTTTAGATCAGCTAAATGACACCTGTGTATATCCTAGGGTTGGTCTACGACTGGATGTTTGATATTGTAGTGACTTAGTGTCATACAATTATCATTGTCGGTGTGATGATTGAGCTATCTGTAGCTTAGAGTAAAAAAAGGATACAGGTGTGTAGAAGATGATATTTCATACTTGGTATGAATTTAGGAGATGTTGATAATGTTATTAGACTTATCGACGATTTAGTTGTTCATGGACGTGAGGAATCAAGTACTCTTGGAGTATTTGAGATCGATTGTCATCATATCTGTGGAGGATATATTCACGATCTTAGGGGAAATTATGGTGTCCCTAGATTGATTTGGTATTTACCATAGATGATGATAGGATGTTCTAGCGATACTATATCGTCGACTTGTTGGACAAAAAAAAAAAGGTGATGGGAATCACCTGGTCGGAAGTGTGTGAAGCTAGGTTTCAGGGCCTAGACGGTGACTGACTTTCGCGTCAGTGTTAGTTAATCCGTCCGATATGGATGGAAGGGTATTGTACGCAGGGGCATCATTTCAGGGATTAGGAGCGATTCCGATGCAGTTGAATGAAACATATATTATGTGTACGCTAGTGGAGAAACTAGCGAGATTAGTCATTATAGTCTTCCAGTTACTTTCAGTTCTGGGTGATATAATGAATTTTGGAACAGTAGATTGGTTTCTCTTGTGAGAAAGTAATTCTCCGTTTCCTAGGAGAATAGTAGGTTACAGAGTTGTATTTCGATTTAGGAAGAGTTGTTTCAGGAGACTCTTCATTCGAGAGTGATGATTTATTCGGAGTGTATCCGAAAATAGTGAGTATTGAAACGTTCTGGTTGGTGGAACGATATATGAGACACGGTTGATTGCGTAGTTTGGTGTTGGGTATGCCAACAAGCAAAGGTGGAAGATTAGTGACCAGTAGGGTTACGTACCGAGATAAAAGTGGGAGCCTAGTGCGTTAGACTGTGTTGGGAGATTATCTAGAAATCGGAAAGGAATTGATAGGATTTGGGTAATCGATGATCGATTAGCTAGGTTCGCTCATTTTCTTCTGAGCTGTATGATGGACTCCATTGGATCGCTTGATGGAATTATATCCATGGGGCATCCTTGGGTATCATTTCTGATAGTGATTCATGATTCACCTTACGATTCTGGTAAAGTCTCCCATCGGTTACGAGTATAGAGCTCCACTGCATACGATTATGTATCTTTGATAGATGGTCGATATGTTGAGAGAGTATATAAGTGGAAATATAATATTCGAGCTCGATTACCCATAGTCACTTGAAGTGTGACTTTGCTCGGATACTTGAGATGATTATTGTGACATCTCGCAGACATGAGTCGGAAATTTGGGGACCAAATTTTTATAAGTGGGGAAGAATGTAAAATACGAAAAAAAAACCCTTGTTAGTTGAGAAATTGTCTTATATAAATTCTTCGGGAATTTACAGAAGTTTTTCCAGATTTAAAAGGAGTCTATCCGAGGAAGATTTAAGTGTAAATGGGGAGTTGGCTCGACTTGAGTTAACTCGGACTCAACCTAGGTTAGAGTTGGGTCAAGCTTGAGCCAACCCAACCGAACCGGGTAGGGTTAAAACCTCGATCCCGATTATCCCGATCTCATTTCTCTGCCTCCCTTCCTTGCGCAATCTCGACGGTGTCGATGCCGTGCCGATCGCCATCGTCTTCAACGCAAACGACAGCAGCGCCGCCGCCCTGGGTCGTCGGAGCTCTCCATTGTCGCCGCCACTTCGATTATCGTCGCCCGATCTCGCGCTGCCCCACCGATCGGTCTCGCCGCGAACTGGAGCCGCTATCGCCGTAGCCATTCTCTCCTTCCCCCAAGCTCAGATCGTCGTGCTTTTCTCTTCTCCGAGTCGGCTTGCCATCGTCGCGCTGGAGGTCTGCATTTGCGTTGTCGCCGGCCATCTCGATCGCGAGCTGGAACGGTGAAGGCGCGTGTGGTTGGGAGCTTGGATCGGCAGCGACTGTACTCCGGCTGATCTCTGCGGTAGCTAGGTGAGTGTCGCTGTTTCTCCTTGATGTTGGATTGGATTTGTCTTCTTGATGCAATTTCTGATTGAAATTCAGAAATCTTGTCGGTGAACAGGGGACGATGAAGGGGATGGCTATCGGTAGTGATTTGATTCGGTAAGCCTTGATACCCTCTTTCAGTTTCAATGTTAATTGCTGATTTTCCTTTGGAGGTTGATGTTGTGATCGTCGATGTTATGAGGTAAGTCTTGGAGCATTTTGTTCACAGTAGTTGTTATGGATGGGTTCTGTTAATGGGTCTCTGTTTCTTCCATTTATTTCGATTGTGGTTGATTATTGATGTCGATCGGATTGGTTGTGGCGTTGTGTATTTGTATAGCCATAGATATGCAGTTAATCGACATTGATGGGTTGGGCAGAAGCTGGATCTAAATTGGATTAGTGAGGTAGGTGAATTTGGATTTGATATGGATGAATGGGGTAGATTGATTGATATATGAGTTCATTCATCTTATAGCAACAGATTGTTGATCACGACCTATATGTTATTGAATTTTTGGTAAATTGTGTATGATAGGTCGTGAGCTCCAGAGTTCAGATTGGTTATGATGGATTGGATTGGGATAGTCGAGTTTTAACACGTATTCGGGAAAGAATGCGAATTATAGAAAGAATTGGTATTTTGTTGTATGATTATTAGAGACTTGTACTTAACCGTAATTTGTTACTATTGTACAGGTTTGGGATACGAAGCGGGTCCGCGGTCGTGAGGATTATTCGAGCTTCGTATCAGGTGGGTAATATCTACCTGATCCGGTAGTTTGATCAATTCCAGTGCATGATCTTGGATATGTATGTTTATACCTGTTTACCTTAAATCCACTCATGTTTAATCATATGCTTGTACTGCCTTGACCTTTGAGATATAAACTCTGGTACTTCATTGATTATCTAGCTCGGATAGGAACTATAAACCCTATTATGTATTAGCTGATGGATGTTCAGTAAGTACAGGAGGTTAGGGTTATCTTTGTGACTTCAGATTGGGTTACTGTATTACATCACTAGGGTTAGGTGATGGATTGGATTATGGAGTCGATCGTGATATCATAACCGTATTAGTGGTGCATTTATGGTGGATCTCGTTGCCTGTGCATAGATAAGTGTATGGTTGTCAGTATGTGACCATGACTAGAGGTCTTAGCGTGGTGGACTGTCAGATGAGTATGACTCTTTGTGCGATAGAGAGAGTCTTGTGATTGTAGTCCTTGCATAGTTGACTTTTGGTTGACCAGGACTCCCCATGGGATAGGGAGTGAGGCGAGGATACATGTATGGAGCTATGCATCATTACATTGCATGCATGCTGACGACTAGGTCTCCCTTGTGGATGAGACGGGTCGTCGGTCATCCTGCCTCCCCGGCCACTCGGGGTAGTGGTAGCAGGGTTGAGGGCAGAGCATTGGATGTGCCGCGCTCGGCCACTAGGGATGGTGGTAGCTGGAGATGCGCACCTGGCCACTGAGCAGAGTGGTGTTAGCACTCGCCCACTATAGACGGTGGTTGTGTGACGTGCAGTTCGCGAGCTCGTCTACTCATGGGTAGTGACGGAGCGACCAGCAGCAGGGACCCCCGGGGAGTAGTTAGCTTTTTACGCTTATATGCTACTCATTCATACTACCCAACTCGGTCACTCGAGAGTAGTGGCGGCTGGAGTCGGGCTAGTCGTCATGTCGTGCCACCCGGGCCATACTGGGGTCGTGGTTGGACGGGTCCGCAGACATGGTCATGCATATGCATTGCTGATATATATGTATGCATGTATTTGATATATGTTTTACATATGCCTGTGAGATGCTGCATTTGATTGAGCTATGATTGTTGCACATGCTTGTACATCATGATACATGTCATTTGCATTTTATTTACTGCTATGTGTTGAGCATGATACATGCGTTGATTCAGACTGTTATATGCATTTGATTAGCATCATGTCATTGTGTGTGGTACGGACCAGGGTTATTATCTGGTGATCATATATCGTTCATATGTCTTAGTATTGGTCGTATGGGATTGACCACAGTACATTATATGGGTTATGTTATTGTATATCTGTCAGGATGATATAGCTTATGGTGTTGCAGACCGTCAGGTACGTTGGTACATTACTTTATGTTCAGTTGATCAGTTTAGTATATACATTGCGTATGACTTTACTGTAGTTACTTGTTATTGGAGTTGGATAGGACTGTATGTCTATTGGACTCATGCTGTATACCTGTAGATCTTCACATGTATACTTGTAGATCTATCCTTATATGTTGTTCATGCACTTTCTATATATTACCCCTGAGTTTATACTCACCACCCCTGGACCCTGGGCTTCCTGTCGCCCAGATAACAGGTAGAAGATTTCTTGGACGTTCGGAGCTCCGCCAGCTGATCCCATCTCACACCGGACGAATGGACCTGTTTTCCATATTGTTGTATTACTATGGATTGTCGTTTTGTGGTTTTAACCTGTATTGTTTCCGTATCTGTGATATACGGACGTATTGTATGTATTTGGCTTTCGCTGTTGCTTCTATTATGTTTCTTGTTGTGTCAAGTCACTCCGGAGTGCACAGTTGGGTCATTGTATATTGTTTTATCTGTTGTATGTTTCCGCTGCATTTGATATGTTGATATCTGTGTATATCATATTGTTGTTGTGGGCCTACGGGCCTTGTATTAACCCGATATGTTGCCACGTACAGGGGAGATGCCGTCCGTTTGCTTTTCGGCACGGCATACACTCGGGGCGTGACAAATCTAGCCTTTTTACAGATTTATTTTTCTTTTTTTTTTCTGTTTATTTCAGATTTATTTCGCTTTGTTAAATTTACTCCCGCACTACTAATCCAAGACGCGAGTCTTGGTACTTTTTGTGTGTTTTTGTCGTTGCTAGTTTTTTTTTCTTTCGTCTCCTTGTGTTTTTTGTTTTAATGGCCCATCTCGAAGGGTTTAGCACCGTCCGACCTCCGTTTTACAATGGAGATGACTTCCGTTATTGGAAGGGTCGGATGGAATGCTTTCTTAAAACCCAAATCGAGATGTGGATCATAATCCAAACGGGTTTCACACTTCCGACTAATGAAGTGGGTGACTCCTTTGATTATGACCAATGGACCATTGCAACAAAAAAAACAAGTCGAAGCCGACGCTAAGGCAACGCAAATCCTTCAATGCGGCCTATCCAAGGAGGAGCTAAATCGCGTCGGCCCCTTCATAAGCGCAAAAGATCTTTGGACAAAACTAGTGGAGCTACACGAAGGGACCGACGAAGCCAAGGTATGTAAGCGTGATCTTCTTTTCAATAAACTATATAACCTAAAAATGCAAGAACACGAGTCCGCGACACAACTTCACGCCCGAGTCCAGGACATCGTCAACAACCTACACGTAATCGGGCAAAAGGTCGAAAACCGCGACCTTATAAGGTATGTCCTAAACTCTTTTCCGAGGACTATCTTATGGGCATCCATGGTCGATGCCTATAAGGTCTCCAAGGACCTTTCTAAAATTAGGTTAGATGAACTCTTTTTGGATTTTGAACTTCATGAGTAGTCTAACTCGGAGTCCAAGAGGGGTATAGACTTATTTGCAGGATCAAAGAAGAAGAAAATCGCAAGCAAGCCACCACCAACTGAGGAGGAAGATGAGTCCAAAGAAGAAGTTGACCCGGAATTGACTGTCGAACTAATGAACCTAGCTCGAAGGATAGCCAAGGGACGAAAGCGAACCACAACTCGACCCAACCAAGGTAAGCCTAAAAGTTCTAATATTAGGTGTTATGAGTGTAACAGGTTTGGACATATAAAGTCCGAGTGCCCCAAGCTCAACCACCAAGCACCTAAGCACAAGAAGGCCCTCAATGCGACATGGGAAGAAGCGTCATCCGAAGAAGATGAAGACCACGTCTTCATGGCGAAATCGATTGAGTCCGACACGGAGACCGAACCTGAACTTGAGTCAGAACCTGAGGATGACTCGGACTACGAAGCTACCTTCAAGTCAAGCCACGGATACACATCCGGTTCAAAAGATACCCTTAAGGTGAGTCGAACCTTATTTAATACTTTACATAATACGGTTAGGATTTTGTCTAGGAAGTTAGCTAAGTCCGAGTCCAAGGTCGAGACCCTGGTTGAGGAAGTTAAACTCCTCAAACACGAGGTCTCCCTAACCTCTTCGACTAGTCGAGTTCAAGAGAAGGACTCAACTCGGGTTGAAAAACTCGAAGTTGAGAACTCACTCTTGAAAAGTCAAGTCGAAGATCTTAGGAATACGTTGGAAAGGTTTACTTTGGGATCCAAAGGGCTTGACCTCCTACTTGGATCGCAAAGGGCCGTGTACAACAAGGCCGGACTAGGGTTTAGCTCAAACACGACCAATAAGTCGTATATGTCAATCGTAAGTAGACATAAAAAATGTGTCCAAGCATGGGTCCCTAAGACCACTTTGATTTCAACTCTAGGATCCAACTCGTACTGGGTTCTTAAGGACCAAATCCACTATGTGGATAGACCGAACCGATTCAACGGTCTAGGGGGAGCCAGTACAAAACATGTTTGTGTTTTAACATAGAAATTGGATGCTTAGATTTTTTTTTTCTTTCGTGAACTCACTTAGAACACGTAAATAACCAACTAAAATTCTTCGAAAAGATTGAGCCTCGGGGAGCCTCTTTTCAAATAACCAACTAAAATCCTTCGAAAAGATTGAGCCTCGGGGAGCCTATTTTCAAATAATCAACTAAAATCCTTCGAAAAGATTGAGCCTCGGGGAGCCTCTTTTCAAAAATAACTAGTTAGATGAGGAAATAATTTTAGGTGAGTCAAGTCATCATTTTCTTGAAAATGACTTTGTCTAAGGAAGTGGTCGATGATCCGATAAAAGAAGGCCCCTGTGCCTCGCCACGACCTGGAAGCCATGATCTTGAAAAGGTAAACTTGACAAGCCTAGGGTCAAATCCAAATCTAACATTACTTAAACATAAATGCACTTAATCAACTTAATTGGAAGTCGTCTCACAAAGAACACATAAGTATAACATGCTTGATCATATAGACTCCAGTGAGATGACCTAGGTTTAACAACTTACAACCAATTTTTTTTTTAAAAAATATAATAATCTAACATCCAATCCAACCACCTTGTGTGTAGGATCAATGGATGTTAGGCGCGATTGCTCGAGCACATGGCCAGGATCAACTCAAATTCACAAAGCTTGATTCAAGCGACAAGGATCGGTAGCCTTTGGGAATAGCGGCAAGCTCAAAATCATCGGATCGGGTGATATCGAGCTTAACTCAATTTTGTTATTAAAAATGTATTACTTGTAGAGAATTTTGAATATAACCTGCTTAGCGTAAGCCAATTATGTGACAATAATTATAAGGTCGTATTTTTAGAAAATGAATGTGTAATTAAAACAAATGAAACAGCTAAAACAATACTCAAAGGAACTAGGACAAATAACATTTATATAATTAACTTAATCAAATCCTCAGCCAAATGTCTTATGACACAGGAAGAGGAATCATGGTTGTGGCACCGACGACTCGGTCACTCGCACCCAAGGCTCGTCCACAAGATGAGTCAGAGTGGCCTAGTCAGAGGCTTACCCAACCTTAACAATTTGGTTAATAAAATCTGTAATGCTTGTCAACAAGGAAAACAACCTAGGACACAACACAAGTTAACTAACCAAGAACGAACCTCAAGTGTACTTGAGCTCCTGCATATGGATCTATTCGATTCACATGGAGCCAAGTCACTCAATAAAAGTCAATATTGCTTAGTCATAATTGACGACTACTCCAGGTTTACCTGGGTTAGGTTCATCAAACATAAAAATGATACCTTAGATCAATTAATCAATTTATTCAAATTAATCAAGAATCAAAAAAACCTTAAGGTTAAAAGAATTAGAAGCGATCATGGTGGTGAATTCGACTTCTGTAACCTAAACGGATACCACCATGAATTCTCTTGCTCTAGGACCCCTCAACAAAATGGCCTAGTGGAGCGGAAAAACCGAACTCTACAAGAAGCCGCTAGGACCATGTTGAATGAATATGACCTACCCGATAGGTTTTGGGCAGAAGCCGTGAGTACAACATGCTATGTCCAAAATAGAATCCTTATGGTAAAGAGGCACCTTAAGACCTCATACGAGATTTATCACGATAAAATACCTAACATCAAGTACTTTAGGGTATTTGGGTGTAAGGTACATATCCTAAACACTAAGGATTACCTAGGGAAATTTACATCCAAGACCACGACCGGAATCTTTCTAGGATACTCGACTACAAGTCGAGCTTATAGAGTATATAACCACGACACCCTTAGAGTCGAGGAGACTATCAATGTAGTATTTGATGAAGGACATGAACCTACAAAACCCCCGGCAACCCCAATTAGCGAGCCGATTCATACTAGACCTAACTCTGATCCAGAGATCAGGTCTAGTGTTAATCCTAACCTAAGTCAACCAAGTCACTCTATTGATCAAGTGATAGATGACTCCAACAAACTAATGTTCAACCAAGTCACCCCATTGATCAAGCATTAGGTGACACAAACCCAACCCAATCTAGGATTCAGACTAACCACCCTATCGATCAAGTGATAGGAGATCCTAATCTAGGAGTTTGAACTAGAGCATCCTATAGGAACCTTAGTCAAATTTCCTTAATTTCAAAGATAGAACCCAAATCAATTGAACAAGCTCTTCTTGATCCCGATTGGATTATTGCAATGCAAGAAGAGCTAGCTCAATTTACTAGGAATGAAGTGTGGGAATTAGTACCACCACCTAAAGACAAAACGATAATTGGAACAAGGTGGGTGTTTGAAATAAGCTTGATGATAAAGGTGAAGTAGTTAGAAACAAGGCTAGGTTAGTCGCCAAAGGGTTTAGTCAAGTCGAAGGCTTAGATTACGTGAAACCTATGCCCCAAGAGCTAGACTCGAATCCATTCGAATGTTGCTAGCTTATGCACATCGAGGATTTAAGTCGTTTCAAATGGATGTTAAGTCGGCATTCTTAAATGGATACATTAAAGAAGAAGTTTATGTTAGCCAACCCCGGGTTCAAAATCTAGATAAACCCGACCATGTTCTAAAACTTAAGAAAGCTCTCTATGGACTTAAACAAGCTCCTCGAGCTTAGTACGAGACTTTCAATCCATCTTAAGTCAAAAGGGTTTAACCAAGGCTTAGTTGACCCAACTCTCTTCGTAAAAACCTTAGGTAAAGAAATATTCATAGCTCAAATTTACGTGAGATATATACTCAAATTTACTAAACGAAGTTCGTTTCACTCATGGAAAGTGAGTTTGAAATGAACTTGGTAAGTTAAGTTTCTTTTTAGGTCTACAAATTAAACAAACTAAGGATGGTATATACCTATATCAACAAAAATACACTAAGGAGTTAATTAAAAGATTTGGAATGCAAGACGCTAAGATAATAAACACCCCAATGGTGATTAATGTTAACATAGGAGAAGACCTAAAAAGTAAGTCCATTGACTTAAAGTACTATAGGAGCGCGATAGGAAGTCTCCTATACTTAACTGCGAGTCGACCCGACATCCTATTCGCAGTAAGTATGTGCGCCAGGTTTCAAACCTGTGCTAAGGAGTCTCACCTAACCCTAGTTAAGCGTATCCTTAGATATCTTAAGGGTACACTTAACGTTGGTATTTGGTACCCTAGATCTACGGAGTTCGAACTAATCGGCTACTCCGATTCGGATTATGCCGGTAGAAAGAGCACGAGTGGTTGTTGTCAACTACTCGGCTCAAGTCTAGTGAGTTGGTGCAGTAGGAAGCAACATTGTGTTGCCTTATCTACCACCGAAGCCAAATACGTTGCGATGGGTGAGTGTGTAACTCAGCTTCTTTGGATGAAGCACACTCTCCGAGACTTCAGGTTGGACTTCACCAAAACTAAAATTTTTGTAGACAACATAAGTTCGATAAATCTAACTAAGAACCCTATATGCCATTCAAGGACAAAGCATATAGAGGTAAAACACCATTTCATTCGAGAACATGTAGCCAACGGCTCCATACAACTCGAATATGTTGACTCGAAGTCTAACCTAGCAGACATATTTACTAAACCACTACCCGAAGCCGAATTTAGTCTCTTGAGACGAAGATTAGGCATGTGCATAATAGAATAGGAACTTGCAAATTATATTTTCTTACTACTATTTCTTACTTTTTTTTCATGGAACTAGCATAGGACATACCTTAGATATCATGCACCTATAGATTTAAGGAGCCAATACATCTCACAACACATAGGACTAATGTGTTTGTGTACTTAGCCACGTAGATGGGCGTGAGATGTTAGGACCTTACTCCTGGTTCCAGATGTAGAGTTAGTGCATCGCTATGAACCACGGAGTATAATCATACCGACTCTGACCAGGACTGGTTGATCCTTCATATCAATCAAGCCAAATATGAGTCAAACATTTTATAGATGAACTTATTTTCAGTATATTATTTTTAAAAATAAAAATGTGGAACATGTTTGGACTTTAAATTTAACATTTATTTTGTTTTCCACACACCCCTTACTCTTTTCGATATACGGCAAAAGGGGGAGAAAAAGGAGAAAAATGACAAAAGTTAAGGGGTCAAAAAATTTTTTTTTTGATAACTTAACTCTTACTTCATAATTAAACCAAAAGTTAACTTTAAGTTTTGAAAACTTATTTAACTTTTAACAAAAGGCCAAGGTTAAGAAATCATTTGGTTTCTTAACTTAAAACTTATTTTAAACACTATGGCCAATACTAAGTAATTTCGGTTACTTAATTCTTTTTCTTAGTAGCACATATCAAGGGGGAGAGTTAAAACTCTTTCTCAAGTACTCACCCTCGGTCAAGGGGGAGGATTCCTCAAGGGGGAGCACTTGAAAAAGAATTTTTATATACTCCTACTCATTCATGCATAATCTCATACTTATTTTTGTCTTAACTTTGTATGTGGGTTTGCCATAAATCAAAAAGGGGAAGATTGTTGGTGCAGTGGGCACCTAAGTTGAACCTAAGTTTTGATTATAGCAAACGATATAAAGTTAAGCTTATATTGTTATCTCACGAGTTAAATCAAGTGTGCAGAAAAGTCCCAATGCTGGAGCTGAAGGCTAGCGACACCCGGAGGAAGCCGCGGTGGTCGGGCGACACTCGAGTTACTTCGGAGGGAGCCGAAGGAATCGAGTGGAAGGCCGGAAGCAAAAGCGACACATAAGTATCGAGGTAAGCTCGTGTGTGCGAGCGTAAGTGAGGTCGTATCCTCTTTACGGGGATGATCTTAGGCGACGATCCGACCCAAGACTTCCCATGGAAGGTCTATGTTGAGATCGGACGGCAAGTGGCCGTCGAATCCACTTATATTTTGAGTTAACTCTTTATTGTAGTCAAATATCCTGGCCATCAGTTCAACCGGCCAGTTCAACTGGCGCCAGTTCAACCGGCCAGTTCAACCGGTGGTCAAAAATCAGCCTCGAGGAGTCAAGCTTTATCACCATTTTTCAAGGAGTTTTGTGCCCATTTGTGATTGGTTGAAGACCCATTCGTTGAGGGGCTTAAAGGTTATAAAAGGAGGGCCAAACCTAGGGTTTCATCCTCAATTCTAAGTGCTCAAAAGCCTCCGTTACGCTGCAACTCTCCGACGACTCTACAACAACGAAGTGCTGCCAACAACCCTAGCTTAAAGTTTCTTTTGTTTAGTTGTTGGTATAATCTTAATTTGTTATTGCTTTCAATATTGCAATTCTTTTTAATCGAGGCTTTTCGTTGCATTTTACTTTAATAGAAGAGAGGGTTTGTCTCTCTATCTTTTTGCTTCGAAGGCTTTTGTAATCGTAAAACTCCTACCTCCAACGAGGAGTGTTTTAGTGAATTGCCCTCCATACACGGTCTAGGACCGTTAGGGCCTTGGAGTAGTAGCCGAAGGCTACAAACCAAGTAAAAAAACTATTTTGTCTCATTTAGTTTTTATTTACATTTTCTCTGCGTTTAATTGTCTATCGAACGATTTAAAAGAAAAGTTTTTATCGCTATTCACCCCCCCCCCCTCTAGCGATCCGCTTCGATCCAACAGTCCTTTCATCCTTTACCACCTAGGGTCTTTGGTTCTACATGTTTTGCTCATGCTCTTGATCTTGGCATTGATAAACTCTCTCCTCGATCGCATAAATGTGTTTTCCTTGGGTACCCACGGTCTCAGAAAGGGTATAAGTGTTATTCCCCTACACTCCGTCGGTATTTCATCTCTGCTGATGTCACGTTCTTTGATTCAGTTCCTTTCTTTGGGTCTTCAGAGTCGTCGTCCGAGGTTCATCCTTCTATGCCTGTACCAGTCTTTGATCCTCCGGAGGATTCTCTATCACCCCCAGCCTCAATTCCTCCTCCTTTGCAGGTTTATCAGCGTCGTCCTCGTCCTGCTTTGCTGCCGCCCAACACTGACTCTGCCATGGGATCATCTCCGGAGCCAGATCCTCTGCTCCTTCCTCTGGTCCAGTCTTCTGACTCTGATATTCCCATTGCACTTCGGAAAGGTATACGTTCCACTCGTAATCCTTCTCCTCATTATGTTTCTTTGAGTTACCATCGTCTTTCTCCTTCCTATTATTCTTGTCTTTCCTCCTTGTCGTCTGTTTCTCTTCCGAAGACTGCAGGAGATGCATTTGCCCATCCAGGATGGAAACAGGCTATGCTGGACGAAATGAGTGTCTTACGGAGCTGTGGGACTTGGGACCTCGTTCCTCTACCACCAGGAAAGTCAGTTGTTGGTTGTCGATGGCTATATACGGTGAAGGTTGGTCCAGACGGAATGGTTGATCGGCTTAAGGCTCGTCTCGTTGCTAAAGGCTATACTCAGATCTTCGGATTGGATTATGGGGACATGTTTTCTCTTGTTGCCAAGATGTCCTCTATACGCTTATTCATGTCCATTGTTGTGATTCAACACTGGCCTCTATATCAGTTGGACATTAAGAATGCATTCTTACATGGTGACCTACTCGAAGAAGTCTACATGGAGTAACCTCCATGTTTTTTTGCTCAGGGGGAGTCTTCTAGTCTTGTGTGTCGCTTACGAAAATCTTTATATGGTCTCAAGTAGTCACCCAGAGCATGGTTCGGTAGATTCAGTATTATAATTCAACAGTTCAGTATGACTCGGAGCGAGGCTGACCATTCTGTCTTTTATCGCCACTCATCTGCTGGTTGCAACTACCTAGTGGTTTATGTTGATGATATTGTTATCACAGGTAGTGATCATCTCGGGATCTCATAGGTGAAACAATATCTTTTTAAACATTTTCAGACAAAGGATCTCGGCAGACTTAAATATTTCTTGGGGATAGAAGTAGCACAGTCCAGAAATGGGATCATTATATCCCAAAAGAAGTATGCAATGAATATTCTAGAAGAAACAAAAATGTTAAACTCAAAGACAGTTGACAACCCTATGGATCCTAATGTCAAACTCCTGTCAAATCAGGGGGAGCCTCTACTAGATCCTGAACAATACAGGCGATTAGTAGGGAGACTAAGTTACTTTACTATTACTCATTCAGATATCTCATTTACAGTAAGTGTAGTAAGTTAGTTTCTTAACTCTCCATGTATAGAACATTGGGATGTTGTGATTCACATTGTTCGATATATCAGAAGCGCTCCAGGAAAGGGTCTTTTGTATGAAGACAAAGGACATACTCGATTCATAGGATATTCTGATGTAGACTGGGCAGGATCTCCCAGTGATAGGAGATCTACTTCTGGTTTTTGTATATTTGTCGGAGGTAACCTTGTTTCTTAGAAAAGCAAAAAGCAGAATGTTGTGGCAAGATCCAGTGCAGAGGCAGAATATCGAGCTATGACCATAGCCAATCAAGAGCTTATATGACTCAAACAGTTGCTTCAGGAACTAAGGTTTGGAGATGTTACACAAATGGCACTTATATGTGATAACCAGGCCGCTATGCATATCGCCTCAAATCCATTTTTTCACGAGAGGACAAAGCATATTGAAGTCGACTGTCACTTTGTCAGAGAGAAAGTCATATCTGGAGAAATATCTACTAGTTTTGTTAACTCACTTGATCAACTAGCAGATATATTTACTAAGTCACTGAGATGTCCCCGAATTGACTACATATGTAACAAGCTGGGTGTATATAATTTATATTCTTCAACTTGAGGGGGAGTGTTAGAATATTATATATATGACTAGGGATAATTATTTCATAGGATAAGAGTTTGATTTATTCTTAGGATAGTGTTTGATTGAGTCCATTGAATAGGCCTTAACTTTGTATATAAATAGGGCATCTTCTATGTATGTCCGAGTTAAAGGTTGATTTACCGGGAGAAAAGAAGGAAAGAGCTTGGGCGTGAAGGGAATACCATCAATACTCAAGTTTTCTTTTAAAGTTGCATTTTTTAATCGCATAATTCACCCCCTATAGCACTATACACAATTCTATAAAGTCAAGTAGATTAAGGGTGATGAAATATTAAAATGTTGAAGAGGCCCTAGTAGGGAAAAATTGATAGAATATTTGGTGGATGGAAGTCTAGGCAAATTAATTAATGATGCTCAAATACTTGACAAATGAAAAATAGGCGTTGATTAAATTCTTAGCAAGTGAAAATCTCAAAAGATCAAAGTTGACTATAGTTGGAAGATGGGGAAGACCTACAGATGAGGTTTCTTAGTAGAAGAAGTTTCAAAGGCAAAGCCGCTTAGAAGATGGAATCTTGATAGAGCAAGGTTGAGTGATACTTAGATAGATGACAAAATCTCAGAGGTGAAGCCTTTTGGATATGAATAAATAGGAGGTGAGACCTCTTGATAATGGATGTATGAGAGATGAGACCACATAGCATGATAAGGAAGTCCTAGATGCAAGGCATCTTGGGAAAACAAGTCGTCTTAGAATCATCTTGTAGCAAATAAATATTTTTATTTGACATCGAGTCAATTGGGCTATCGACCAAGGCAAGATTAGCATCTAGGAAGTTGACTAAAGTTTTGATAGGAAGTTGTAAGAAAATTGTTGATCTAACAAACATGAACCAACAGATGACTTTACATGATTGAGCAAGTCAATCAATTAGGAATAGACGAAGTCCCTCAAAGTATCCATTGTCAAGCAAAATAGTCAACTAGAAGTAGATGGAGTCAACTGATAGATTCATTGTTAGATAGAAGCTTACGAGATTAAGAAACTAATTGACTAGGCTGAAGCATAACATCACGTTACTGATAAAACTTTAAGTATATAAATAAAGAGGCAAAGGGAGCTTGTATAGGCTAATGAGATGAAGGGAAATCAAGTGCACTACAATGAATGAGTCCTTAAAAGCGCTTCATGCTCCTATTGCTATTGCTTTACTTATATGGTTTAGTTTTTTTTTTTTGTTCTTATTGTAAGCAAAGAATTGTAAGATGTCTTTGTGCCTCCAAAATTATTATTCATATTGTGTATAGTTTTAATTAATTGATCAATTGAACACACAAGAGCTAACCATTGTTTGTTTATGTTTGTATGAGAGAATAATCAATTTAGGATCATCATATGTAGGAATTACTTGCATCTTATATGAAGTTTGCTTGAATTTACCGACTGTAAAAATAAAATACTATAAATATAAAACTTACAGCGAGTTACAATGAGTTCGTCGATTTTTGGAGCTTCGTCGAAGATGAACTGTAGGGAAGATGATCTTTTGATCATAAGCTCGTTGTCTGAAAGATGATCACGAAACCGAACCATCCTTATCCGACACCTTGGATGTTCTCCAACCTCGACATAGTCTCCATAATCTCTCAGCAGCCTTACGACTCTTGATCTCTCCCATCGATCTCTCTGTTCTTTGGCAATCTGTCGACACTCCTCTCTTCTACTTCTTTCACTTGGATGCCATTCTCTTTTAAAGGGTGTGAGGCATAGTAGATGTGCACTTCCAATCGTGCATCATCTTTGTGCATGCACTGCATTATGTGCAGTGCGTGAGCGGTTACAAAAACTATCATCGACATCTATTAATCCCTCTTTTTGCCCCTTGGGATAGGTGCATGGCAAAAATGAAAATACATCCTACAGGAGAACGCAGTTCGATCATCTACTGCGACAACGTTTGACGATGAATTTCAAAAAAATCCATGGGGGTGGCCCTCTTTGCAGGAGTTTGTCCGGTGGATGGAGTAAGGCTTCGACGTTGTGTTGATGCAGGGATCATCACTCCTTAGTTTTGATGTATGAACCATAGTTAAAGTTAGGAATTATTTGTGTTTTAATATGCGTGTTAAGTGTGCAGGCTTAATAGGAAAGTCCTAGTAGATCAGGCTAACCGGATACTAGGCAGAGTATTGAAAGTCCTAGTAGGTCGTATTGATCGAATACTAGACAGAAGACTTGACATATCAGGAGGATTGGACACCAGACAGGAAGTTCAGATGGGTCAGGAGATCAAGCATCTGGCATGAAGACCGATTGGGTCAGGAGACCGGACAACCAACATGAAGTCCAGCTGGGTCAGGGAGACTAGACAACTTGCGATAAGTCCTGGTGGGTCAAATCGGATGTCAAGCAAGGTAAGACCGACTGGGCAGTCGACAGGTAAGATTCGAGTGAAGAGGTGAGGTTGAGTCCTCTGTAGGGAGACAAGGTAGGCATCGATCCGACGGATAGTTCATGTGGGACTATGAAGTCGAGATCAGACAATATTACTACTTCCATTACAATTCATATTGTGTATTTTACTAATCTTATTTCACAGGGCACCAGTCGATTGATATCCAGTTGACTGGATATGGTTCAGTCGACTTGAACACCTAGTTGGCAGTTTGAGCTGGTGATCGACTGAAGATCATACAATCGAGATGCAAGTCTTCCAGTCAATTGGGATATGAAAATTCCTTAACTATGGAGGAGTAGAGCAAGGCGACCTAGAGTTGACTGGACCAGGTCCAATCGACTGAAAAGACAAAAGTATCAAATTGATGGGCTAATTTGGAGTCAATTGAAGGGTGTTCCAGTCGATTGGAAAGTACCTATAGAAGAAATGGAGGACTAACTCTGAGAACTACAACTCTACTGCATCCAAGTGTTGTCGCAAGTGTTCCTCATTCACAAAAGCTTCGTCTTACTACAACTTCACACCTCCGACACTAAGAGTTCCAAGTTCAAACTTCAAAGTGTCGGTATAGCTTTAATTCTCGTACTTACTTTCGCTTTTGTTCTTATATTACTGAAGGAAAGGTAGCTTGTTACCTTACCCTTATTCTTTGTAAAAAATGAATACCCTCCGAGTTTGAGAGTTTCAAATCGAAGGGCTTTTTAGTGGATTGCTCATCAAGGTAGCTCTCGGAGAGCTACGAGCCTTGGACTAATAACCCGATCAGGATTGTGAACCAAGTAAAAATAAATTATGTATTTACTTTTCTTACTTTATATTTCTGTTGCATAACTCTTGATTTGAAAAGGTAATAAGAATAGTTTTTTAAAAAGTTAAAAAGAAAATTTGTATAACTTCCGAGATTCCCCCCCTCTCTCGAAAATCTCGATCCTACAATTTGTATCAGACCACGGGGGCGCTCCGATTTTGGTGAAACCACCAAAGAGAGCAATTAAGAAAATTTTCTTTAGTTTATTATTTTTGCATTAGTTTCAATTTTTGCACTAGATTAAGTTTTTTTTTCAATTGTTAATCTTGCTTTATTTTGCTTAGTTTAAAATTTTGCACTAGTATAATCTTACTTCATTTTTATAACTTTAGAAATATTTTTTTTTTAAATAATAAAAATTCTGCAAATCTTTTTAAATAAGAAAATGTCACACCTAGAGGGATATAACACCGTTCTCCCTCATCTCTTTAATGGAGAGGACTTTTCCTATTGGAAGAGGCGAATGAAGTGCTTTTTGAAAACTAACCTCGAGGTTTGATTTTTGATTAGGAAAGGTTTCATTCCTTCGGTAGATGACTCGGGAGAGTTGTTAGATCTGGAGAAATTGACTGTGGACATTAGAAAATGAACTCAAGTTGATTACAAGACCCTTATTAACATCTTACAATGTGGACTAACGAAAGAGGAATTCAATTGAGTCGGACTATTTAAGAATTCTAAGGAACTATGGGATAAATTAATTGCATTGCACCAACAGACTAACTTGAGTCAACCTGAGGATGGTTTAGTTTTGATGGCAAGAACGAACAAAAAGAGAAAGAAATCCAAATCAAGAAAAAGGAAAAGGAAAGAGGCATCTAAGGCAACCCTGGACAAACCATCATCGGACGAGTCAGATGCAAAAATATTGAAGATAAGTTTCGTAGCTTTCATGGCGTCCAAGGAGTCCGAAGCTGAGACAAACTCCGAGTCAGAGAGAAACCATAGATTCGTATCCATTTCCAAATGACTAGACTATTGGTGCAATAATGCCCCAAACATTTATGTATTTTGATGTTTGGATAATCATTTATAGTTAGGCAATATTCATGGTCTAACTATGAATGTGTTAAGTGACAGGAAAATCCAAGTGTGAAGACTTGGTAAAGAAAAGTCCAAGTGTGATCTTGGCAAGAGAAGTCCAAGGGAAGGTCTTGGCAGCATAAGTCCAAGCATGTAGTCTTGGTGGCGTAAAGTCCAAGCGGACTTTGATAAGGGAAGTCCAAAGGCAAGGTCTTGGCAGCGTAAGTCCAAGCATATAGTCTTGGCGGCGTAAAGTCCAAGCGGACTTTGGCAAAGGAGAATCCCGAGACATGACGAAACCGAAGGAAACTCTTGAAGGAAAGAGCAAGGATGAATGCGTCGCGGACTCGGAGGGATCCTAGAGGTGCAAGGCTGAAGGAAGAGTTAGAAGGTTGAGTCTAGGTCTAGGGAGTTGATTTCAAGTATGACTTGATCATACTTGAAGTGTATCAGTTGACTAGGGTCTTGTCGATCATTGTTTAGCTAGTCAATCAAGTCACCGGTTTCTAGTGTCCATCGATCGATCGATTGCTAGGGTTTAATGATCATTGGTCCACCATCGATCATTGCTATACCCTGGCGGTCAACTGTTATAAGTGGACATGGGCACAGAAATATTTTGAGTCAACTGATTGCTCGGAGCAGTCGACTAATGGCTCGATCAGTCGACTTTTAGTGTGATCAGTCGACTGATCAGAGTCTCGTTGAGTTGTGACGATCACATATCAGAATTCACTAGAAGTCATTGGATGAGGACAACTACAATGGCAGTCGACTGATGACATGCATCAGTCGATTGTTGCAGGCTCAAACGGAAAAATCAGTCTCTTCTCTATAAAAGGAGGCCTTGGGGAGCTTGAGAGGTCTAGTGCTCTCATTCCAAACTTTACTCTCAAGCTCACCAAGTCTTCTCAAGCCTTCTAGTGTGTTTTAATCTCTTCTCTTCTATTCTCACTTCTATCATTTGTAAGAAGAAGAGTGATTATAAGAAGGCTTCTCCACCTTGGTGTGTGATCATCAAAAGGAGATCTTAGTGAAGACTTGCTAGGGTTGATCCACCTTACGGATTGCCATGGAGTAGGAGCATAATCTCTGAACCACGTTAAACATCTTTGTTAGCGTTTGTGTTTTTGTATTTTGATTTCATTTATATTTGTTTTGCTTCCACTAACGTGATTGTAGAAATCAAGAGAGGATATTCACCCCCTCTAGCCATCCAAGGATCACCTACAAGTGGTATCAGAGCCCGGATCACATCGGAAGATCTAACAATTAACCGGAGCAAGATGACATTCCAAGAGGGCTATAGCACGACGCGACCACCTTTCTTCGGCAGCAACGACTTCGCCTATTGGAAAGGTAGGATGGAATATTACTTAATGAATGACATTGAAAATTGGTTCAGTGTAGTGGACGAATTCGAGAAGCCTGTAGACGAATTTGGAGCACCACTCCCAACGAAAAATTAAACTAGAGAGATGGAGAAGAAAGCTCAAGCCAATGCCAAAGCAACAACCACACTCCAATGTGATTTATCTAAAGAGCAATTGAGAAAGGTTGGACCATTCAACTCTGCAAATGAGATTTGGGAGAAGCTCATTGAGCTCAATGAAGGATCCAAGGAGACAAGGAGAGCCAAGAGGGACCTATTGATAAGTCAACTTCAAAGTTTTAGTACGAAGACCAACGAGACCGTGAGCCAAATGCATGGTAGATTCAAGGAGGTGGTCAACGGACTATATGTCATAAGCGAGAAGGTGGAAAATCACGATTTGGTAAGGTACATTCTTCAAGTCTTTCCTAGAACAACTCTATGGGCATCAATGGTAGATGCTTATAAGGTTTCTAGGGACCTTTCTTTAGTTAAATTAGATGAATTGTTTTGTGAGTTTGAATTGCATGAATAAGCTAACACTTCATCAAAGGAGAAAGGTCTAGCTCTTGTTGTAGGAAAGAAGGAGAAGGAGAAGAAAGAAAAGGAGGTATATTCATCATCTGAGTCGGAGGATGAGTCTTCTAGTAGCGATGAAGAATTGTCGGCGAGTGAAGTGGCTCACTATGTCAAGAGGTTTGGTGAAAAATCAAGAAGGCTTACCAAGAAGGATGTTCCAATCCTCAAAAGGTAAATCAAGTAGTAATTTGGTTTCTAACACTAATGTTACTTGCTATGGTTGCAATAAAAAGGGGCACATCAAGCCAAATTGCCCGGAGCTAAAGAAGAAGGAAGAAAAAGGAAAGAAGAAGAAGGAAAAGAAGGTGAAGAAGAAGAAGGAAAAGAAGGTGAAGAAGAAGAAAAAAGTCATGGTAGCACAAACATGGGACACACAAAGTGTTGAAGACTCATCCGATGACGAGGAGCTATGCCACATCACACGCCATGTGGCACTCATGGCCTTGGGAGATGATACCAAAGCATCAAGCCAAGAAGAGTCTTCATCAAGCGATGAATTGTCATCTAGTGACGATGAGGTAAAAGAATTCCCTATGTTGGTGTAGTGGGCACCTAAGTCGAACATGAGTTTTGATTATAGAAAATGATATAAAGTTAAGCTCATTTTATTATCTCACGATCTAAATCAAGTGTGCAGAAAGTGCTAAAGCTAGAGCTGAAGGTCAGCGACACCCGGAGGGAGCCGTGGTGGTCGGGCGACATCGGGATGACTTCTGAGGGAGCCGAAGGAATCAGGTGGAAGACCGGAAGCAGAAGCTACAAGTAAATGTTGAGGTAATCTCGTGTGAGTAAGTGCAAGTAAGTTCGTGTCCTCTGTACGGGGACGTTCTTAGGCGATGATCTGACCAAGACCTCTTATGGAAGGTATAAGTCGAGATCGGATGGTAAATGACCATTTAATTTACTTATATTAACTGTATTTTCGAGCTAACTCTTCATTGCAGCTAGAAACCCTGCCATCAGTCGACTGATGGCTTGCATCAGTCGACTGATGCTTCAATCAGTCGACTGGTAAGGGTAGCAGTCGACTGTTGGTCAAGGATCATCTTCGAGGAGAGTCAAAGCTTATCTCCATTTCTTAAGGGCTAGAAGGCTTGCTTTCATTGGTTGAAGATATGAACGTCTAGGGTTTTCAAGGCTATAAAAGTAGGGGTTCTCCACCCAATTTCCATCATCAAAAGCTCTCCAAAAAGCCTCCGCTACGATACTCTTCTACGATGACCTTACGACAATGAAGTGCTACCGCATCTTCGACGACAAGAGCCCAAGTTCCATTTCTTTAATAGTCATTGGTATATTCTTTATTGTTGTCTTTAAATCTGTACTTATCGAGTTTTAATCATAACAAGGAGAGGGGGAGTGTCCCTCTACCTTGAGTTTTTTCATATCGTTTGTATTCGCTTACTCCTACCTCTAACGAGGAGGAGTGTTTTTAGTGCTTTGCCCCTCCATACGCGGTCTAGGACCATTAGAGCCTTGGACTAGCAGCTGAAGGCTGTGAACCAAGTAAAAAACATGAGCCATATTTTTTTCCTCTGCATTTACTCTCACTCGCATTTTATATCGAATGCACGAAAATTATTTTTCGCTATTCACCCCCCTCTAGCGACTCTAAACGATCCAACAATTGGTATCAGAGCTGGGGGTGCTAAGATTTGGTGAAACCACCAATCTAGTTTTTTTTACAGATTTATTTTAAATTTTTTGAGTCTTTTTCGTTCATTTAAATTCTCTCTCGCACTACTAATCCAAGACGCAAGTCTTGGTACATTTCGTTTGTTTTTGTCGTTGCTAGATTTCTTCGTTTTACTTGCTCTTTTTGTGTCAATGGCCCATCTCGAGGGTTTTAGCACCGTTCGACCACCGTTTTACAATGGAGATGACTTCCGTTATTGTAAGGGTCAGATGGAGTGCTTCCTTAAGACCCAAATCGAGATGTTGATCATCATCCAAAAAGGATTCACACTTCCGACTAACGAAGTGGGTGAATCCTTGGATTATGACCAATGGACCAATGCTACAAAAAGACAAGTCGAAGCCAACGCCAAGGCGACTCAAATCCTTCAATGCGGTTTGTCCAAGGAGGAGCTCAATCACGTCGGCCCCTTCATCAGTGCAAAGGACTTGTGGACAAAATTAGTGGAACTACACGAAGGAACCGACGAAGCAAAGGTATGCAAACAAAACCTTCTTTTTAATAAATTATATAATTTAAAAATGCAGGAACATGAGACGGCGGCTCAATTACATGCCCGTGTACAAGACATCGTCAACAATTTGCACGCTATCAGACAAAAGGTCGAAAACCACGACCTAATAAGGTATGTTTTGAATTCATTTCCTAGACTACCTTGTGGGCATCCATGGTCGATGCCTACAAGGTCTCTAAGGGCTTATAAAAAATTAGGTTAAATGAATTATTTTTAGAATTCGAACTCCACGAACAGTCTAATTTGGTACCTGAGAAAGGTATAGCTCTTATTGCAGGTCAAAAGAAGAAGCCCGCAAGTAAGCCACCTCCGAAGGAAGAAGAAGACGAGTACAAGTCGGAGGTCGATCCAGAGATGGAGACCGAACTAGTCAACCTAGTTCGGAGGATGATTAAGAGTCGAAAATGACCTTTCACTCAACCCAAGGAAGGTAAATCTAAAGCTAGTTCTAATATTAGGTGTTATGAATGCAACAGGTTCAGACATGTCAAGTCGGAATGTCCAAAGCTCAAAAATAAAGCACCGAAGTTCAAGAAGGCACTCAATGCTACGTGGGAAGAGGCATCGGAGGAAGAAGACGAAACGAATCTCTATTCAAGACAAGCTACGGATACACATCCGGTTCAAGAGATACTCTCAAGGTAAGTCGGTCCCTCATTAGTACTTTATATAATGCAATTAAGTTTCTAACTAGGAAGTTAGCTAAGTCTGAGTCCAAGGTCGAGACCCTGTTCGAGGAGGTTAAACTCCTTAAACACAAGGTTTCCCTAACCTCTTCGACTAGTCAAGTTCAAGAGGAGGACTCAACTCGAGTTGAAAAGCTCGAAGTTGAGAACTTACTTTTGAAAAGCCAAGTCAAAGATCTTAGGAACACATTGGAAAGGTTCACTTTGGGATCCAAGGGACTTGACCTTTTACTTGGATCGCAAAGGGCTGTGTACAACAAGGTCGGGCTTGGGTTTAGCTCAAATACGACTAACAAGTCATATATGTCAATCGTAAGTCGAAATAGAATACATGTCCAAGCATGGGTCCCTAAGAACACTTTGATTTCTCAATTAGGATCTAACCAGTACTGGATTCCCAAGGACCAAATCCACTATGTGGAAAGACCGAACTGATTCAATGATCCCGAGGGAGCTAGTACAAAACTTGTTCGTGCTATGACTTAGAAATTACATGGTTAGTTTTTTTTCCTTCTTTTCTTTTTAGAATGATTAGATAGAAACTATAACTCATCAATACTTGATAACATAGTACCAGGACACGGCGAGATGATAGTACACTAGGAAAGCAAAGTCTTGGGTACTCGAGCTAGATAAGACATATCTAGTTCGGTTCACTTGACCGAGTGGAACTAGCTAAAACTACCTCGCCGTATCCTAGACTAGTTAGACCAGAAAGTGGTCTTAAGTGAGTCAAGTTACTATTTTCTCGGAATTTACTTTGTCTAAGGAAATGGTCATTTTTCCGATCAAAGAAGGCCTCTGTGCCTCGCCATGACCTGGAAGCCAAGATCTTGAAAAGGTGACTTGATGAGCTTAGGGTCAAATCCGAATCTAACGCAAGGTTGACTAGTTTCGATTCATTAAAATTAGTCAAGTAAAATTGAATTCATCTCACAAGAACACATAAGGATAACATGTTTGGACTAATAATCTTTAACTAACCCTTAAATTCCAATATCTGATCCAACTACCTTGTGTGTAGGATCAATGGATGTTGGATAGTGGTTGCTCCCGACACATGATCGGGGATCAACTTAAGTTTTCAAAGCTTCGATTCAAACGACAAGGATTGGTAGTCTTTGGAAACAATGACAAACTCAAAATCATCAGATCAGGTGATATTGAGCTCAACTCAAACTTTATCATTCAAAATGTTTTACTAGTTGAAAATTTCGAATATAATTTACTTAGCGTAAGTTAGCTGTGTGATAATAACTATAAGGTCATATTTCTAGAAAATGAATGCGTAATTAAAACAAATGAAACCTCTAAAACAATCCTTAAAGGAACTAGGAATAGCAACATCTATACTATTAATCTACCTAACTCCTCAACCAAGTGTCTTATGACACAGCAAGAGGAATCTTAGTTGTGGCATCGACGACTCTGTCACTCGCACCCAAGACTCGTCCACAAGATGAGTCAGAGTGGCTTAGTCAGAGGTTTGCCCAACCTTAACAACTTAGACAATAAAATTTATAATACTTGTCAACAAGGTAAATAATCTAGGACACAACATCAACTAACTAATCAAGAATGAACCAAAAGTATTTTTGAGCTTCTACATATGAATCTATTCGATTCACATGGAACTAAGTCACTTAATGGTAGTCAATTCTGCTTAGTCATAATTGATGACTATTCTAGGTTTACCTAGTTTAGGTTCATCAAATATAAAAGTGATACCCTAGATCAACTCATCAACTTATTTAAACTAATCAAAAATCAAAAGAACCTTAAAATTAAAAGACTTAGGAGTGATCATAGTGGTGAATTCGAAAACTATAGGTTTATAGATTTCTGTAACCTAAACGAATATCACCATGAATTCTCATGTCGTAGAACCCCACAACAAAACAACCTAGTCAAACATAAAAATAGAACCCTAAAAGAAGCCGCTAGGACAATGCTAAACGAATATAACCTCCCTGACAGATTTTGGGCAGAAGCTGTTAGTACGACTTGCTATGTCCAAAATAGGATTCTTTTGGTAAACAGGCACCTTAAGACCTCATACGAAATCTATCACGAAAAAGTACCTAACATCAAGTACTTTAGAGTATTTGGATGTAAGGTACATATCCTGAACACTAAGGATTACCTAGGAAAGTTCACCTCCAAAACCTCTCCCGGAATCTTCTTAGGATACTCGACTATAAGTAGAGCCTATAGGGTATACAACCATGACACCCTTAGAGTTGAAGAGACCATTAATGTAGTGTTTGATGAAGGACACGAACCTACAAAACCCGTAACAACACCAACTAGCGAACCGACTCATACCAGACTCGACTCCGACCCTGAGATCGAGTCTAGTATTAATCCTAACCCAAGTCCAACGAGTCATCCTGTCGACCAAGTGATAAGTGACCCTAACCCAAGTCAAATTAGGATTCAAACGAATCATCCTATCGACCAAGTGATAGGTGATCCTAGATTAGGGGTTTGAACTAGATCATCCTATAGAAATATTAGTCAAATCTCCTTGATCTCGAAAATCGAACCCAAAACCATTGAACAAGCTCTTCTTGATCCCGATTGGATTATTGCAATGCAAGAAGAGCTAGCTCAATTCACTAGGAACGAGGTTTGGGAATTAGTACCACCACCTAAAGATAAACCAGTTATTGGAACAAGGTGGGTCTTTCAAAACAAACTTGATGACAAAAGTGAAGTAGTTAGAAATAAAACAAGGTTAGTCGCCAAAGGTTTTAGTCAAGTCGAAGGATTAGATTACGATGAAACCTATGCCCCCGTAGCTAGACTAGAATCCATCCGAATGTTGTTAGCATACGCTGCACATCGAGGTTTTAAATTATTTCAAATGGATGTCAAGTCAGCATTTTTGAATGGACTTATTAAGGAAGAAGTGTACGTTAGTCAACCCCCAGGATTTGAAAGTCTAGATAAACCCGACCATGTCCTTAAACTAAAGAAAGTTCTTTATGGACTCAAACAAGCTCCTCGAGCTTGGTACGAGAGACTTTCAATTTATCTTAAGTCAAAAGGGTTTAACCAAGGCCTAGTCGATCCAACTCTTTTCGTAAAAACCGTAGGTAAGGAAATCTTTATAGCCCAAATCTACGTAGACGATATCATTTTCGGAACAACCAATTCGATCCTACTAAACGAATTCATTTCACTTATGGAAAGTGAATTTGAAATGAATTTAGTAGGTGAATTGAGTTTCTTTCTAGGACTACAAATTAAACAAACTAAGGATGGAATATATTTACATCAACAAAAATATACTAGGGAATTAATTAAATGTTTTGGAATGCAAGATGACAAAACCATCAATACACCCATGACAACTAATGTCAATATAGGAGAGGACTTAGGAGGAAAGCCCATCGACCTAAAATATTATAGGAGTGCGATAGGGAGTCTTCTATACTTAACCGTGAGTCGACCCAACATTTTATTTGCGGTAAGTATGTGCGCAAGGTTTCAAACCTGTGCGCAAGGTTTCAAACCTGTGCCAAGGAGTCTCACTTAACCCTAGTCAAGTGTATCCTTAGGTATTTAAAGGGCACACTAAGCGTAGGTATTTGGTATCCTAGATCTACCGAGTTCGAACTAATCGGCTATTCTGACTCAGACTATGTCGGTAGTAAACTCGATAGGAAAAGCATGAGTGATTGTTGTCAACTTCTCGGCTTGAGTCTAGTGAGTTGGTGTAGTAGGAAGCAACACTGTGTTGCCTTATCTACCACCGAAGCCGAATACGTTGTGATGGGTGAGTGTGTGGCTCAACTTCTTTGGATGAAGCACACTCTCTGAGATTTTAACTTGAACTTCAACAATATTAAAACTCACATAGATAATATTAGCTCCATCAACTTAACCAAAAATCCTATTTGCCATTCTATGACCAAACATATAGAAGTTAAATACCACTTTATTCGAGAACATATAGCTAACAGAACCATTAAACTCAAATATATGGAATCCAAGTAAAACCTAGCTGATCTTTTTACCAAGCCACTACCCGAAGCCGAATTTAGTCTACTAAGATGAAAATTAGGCATGTGTGTAATAGAGTAGGACCTACATTCTTTTTATATACTCTAGTATTTACTTTTCTTTTCATGTTAATGGAATTAGCTTAGGGCATACCTTAGATATCATGTACCTATAGATTTAAGGAGCCAATACATCTCACAACACATAGGACTAATGTGTTTGTGTACTTAACCACATAGATGGGCGTGAGATGTTAGAACCTTACTCCTGGTTCCAGATGTAGAGCTAGTGCATCGTCATGAACCACGGAGTATAATCATATATATATTAACCGACTCTAACCAGGATTTGTTGATCTTTCATATCAATCAAGTCAAATAGAGTTGAACATTTAATAGATGAGCTTATTTTTAATATATTATTTTCAAAATTATATGGAACATGCTTGGACTTCGAACTAAAACTTAAAACTAGATTTCTCAAAACTCCCCACTCTTTCCGATTTATGGAAAAAGGGGGAGAAAAGGCCAAAGTTAAGGGATCACTTTTTGATAACCTAACTTAGTAACTTAATTCTATATTCTCATGGCCAAAATTTAATGTTTTACTTAACGTAATGTTTGAAAAAGGTTATTTCTATTAGTTGAAAAAGGGGGGGAAAGGCCAAGTTAAGAAATCTTCTTAACTTAAACTTATTTTTAATACTAAGACCAACTTTAAGTAATTGTTAATTACTTAAACTCTTCCTAAGTAGCAAACATAAAGGGGGAGGGTTAAGACCTTCTTTCAAAGACTTACCCTCGATCAAGGGGAGGTTTCCTCAAGGGGGAGTACTTGAAAGAAAGTCTTTATTACTCCTACTTAATTTTTAAATCTTCATGCATATTATTTCCTTAACTTTGTATGGGTTTGTCATAGATCAAAAAGGAGGAGATTGTTGGTGCAGTGGACACCTAAGTCGAACATGAGTTTTGATTATAGCAAACGATACAAAGTTAAACTCATTTTGTTATCTCACGAGCTAAACAAGTGTGCATAAAGTGGTAAAGCTAGAGCTGAAGGTCAGCGACACCCGGAGGGAGTCATGGTGGTCGGGCGACACCGGGATGACTTCAGAGGGAGCCGAAGGAATTAGGTGGAAGACTGGAAGCAGAAGCTACAAGGTAAATATTGAGGTAAGCTCGTGTGAGTGAGCGCAAGTAAGGTCGTGTCCTCTGTACGGGGACGTTCTTAGGTGACGATCTGACCAAGACCTCCCATGGAAGGTCTAAGTCGAGATCGGATGATAAATGACCATTTAATTTACTTATATTAACTGTATTTTTTGAGCTAACTCTTCATTGTAGCTGAAAACCCTGCCATCAGTCGACTGATGATTTGCATCAGTCGACTGATGCTTCAATCAGTCGACTGCTAAGGGTAGCAGTCGACTGTTGGTCAAGGATAAGCTTCGAGGAGAGTCAAATCTTATCTCCATTTCTCAAGGGCTAGGAGGCTTGCTCTCTTTGGTTGAAGATCTGAACATCTAAGGTTTCCAAGGCTATAAAAGTAGGGGTTTTCCACCCCATTTCCATCATCAAAAGCTCTCAAAAAAGCCTCTGCTACGATACTCTTCTACGACTACCTTACGACGACGAAGTGCTACTGCATGTCCGACGACAAGAGCCCAAGTTCCATTTCTTTAATAGTCGTTGGTATATTCTTTATTGTTGTCTTTAAATCTGTACTTATCGAGTTTTAAGCGTAACAAGGAGAGGGAGAGTGTCCCTCTACCTTGAGTTTTTTCGTATCAATTGTATTCACTTACTCCTACTTCTAACGAGGAGGAGTGTTTTTAGTGCTTTGCCCTCCATACGCGGTCTAGGACCGTTAGGGCCTTGGACTAGCAGTCGAAGATTGTGAACCAAGTAAAAAGAAATGAGCCATATTTTTTTCCGCTGCATTTACTCTCATTCGCATTTTATATCGAACGAATGAAATTGTTTTTTCGCTATTCACCCACCCCCTCTAGTGACTCTAAACAATCCAACACCCTAGAGTAGAATTGTTATATAGAACTATTGCTTATCTTAAAAATACTTTGGATAAATCAAAATATAGGGTTAAGAACTTGAAGGTATAAATTAAGGCAATTAGAAATGAAGAACCTTCATGTAATGATGCATGAATGTTTAAGGATGAAAATGAGAAACTTAAAAAAGAAGTGTGTGAATTAAGAGCATGTTTAGAAAAATTCACAAATGGATCTAAATACCTTGATATGATACTTAGGGATCAAAGGGTCATTTATAACAAGGTCGTCATAGGATATAGACCTAAGGACAAGGAAGTAGCCTATACCTCCCTAATTAGTAGAAAAGCAACAATTAGAAGTAAGGTTAAAAAGGCTTGGGTTCCCAAGAAGTTTTTGATTAATGTTACCGGTCCAAACATTTGGGTACCTAAGGCATTTATTTTTCATGTTGTTTAGGTAGAAGGACGAAGTATGTGGATTGCGGATAGCGGTTTCTCAAAACATATGACCGGAGATGTAAGCAAGTTTTCCACAATCAACTACATTAGCAAGGGGACTGTGTCTTTTGGGAATAGTGGAAAACTCAAAATTCTAGGTAAAGACACAATTAAGGTATCCCCTAAAATTATTATTCATAAAGTCTTGCTAGTTAAAAACATGAAATTCAATTTACTTAGTGTTAGCCAACTTTGTGATGCCGACTATAGTGTTGAATTCAACTCCTTAAAATGCTTAATTAGACACAAAAGCTTGAATGATTGCATGTTAGTTGGATATAGGAAATCGAATATTTATTATGTTGATTTATTCTATGCTTCTAACATTTCCACTAAGTGTTTTATGACAAAATAAGAGGAAGGGTGGCTATGACATAGAAGGCTAGGGCACATAAATATGAAGAACATAGCCAAGGTAGTTAAATTGGAGTTAGTGAAGGGGCTACCAAAGATCAAGTACATTAAAGACAAGTTGTTTGATGCATGCCAAGAAGGAAAGCAATCCAAATCATCACACAAAGGTAAAACCCTAACAAGAACCTCATTACCTTTAGAGCTTTTACATTTGCACTTGTTTGATTGCCATAGTGTTCCTTCTTTAAATGATAGTAAATATTGTTTAGTCATAGTTGATGATTTCTCTAGGTATACATGGGTTTACTTTATGAAATATAAGGATGATACCTTAGAAATAATCATAGGATTTAGTAAAAGGGTTGAAAATGAAAGAAATCTCAAAAATAACCGAATCCATAGTGATCATAGTGGAGAATTTGAGAATTCAAATTTTTCAAAATTTTGCTTAGAATAAGGGTACAAGCATGAGTTCTCTTGTCCTAGAACACCCCAACAAAATGAAGTGCTGGAAAGGAGAAATCGTGTCCTACAAGAGGCGGCTAGGACTATGCTTAATGCATATTCTCTGCCTAGCTACTTGTGGACAAAAGCGGTTAATACTGCTTGCTATATCCAAAATCGAGTCATAATCCATAGGTTTTTAGGCAAAACACCATTTGAATTATGAAATGACACAATTCCTACAATTCATTACTTCAAAGTCTTTGGATGCAAAGTCTATATTTTAAACACCAAAGACAACTTAAGAAAATTTAAGTCCAAAGCGGATGAGGGAATCCTAGTTAGATAATCATCTACTAGTAGAGGATATAAAGTTTACAACAAGAGGATTCAAAGGGTTAAGGAATCCTCTAATGTTAAATTTTATGAAACCTCTAGTACTTATCCTAGAAAATCCTCCATTGATAAGGATATCAATGATAATAATCAAGACATTACCCAAAAGCTTCAAAACTTGACCTTAGGGGGTAATGATCAAGGGGGAGGAAGAGGAGACTCCGATGATGAGAGGAGAAAGAAGGATAACCATGATTTAAATCAATTTGATACACCTCCTAGAACCCTAAGGATTCATCAAAATCACCCACTTGATTAAGTAGTGGGAGAACTATCTCAAGGAGTTCAAACTAGGTCTTTCCATAGAGCACCTACTAGTCAAGTAGCTCTCATCTCACAAATTGAGCCCAAATCAATCAATGATGCATTACTTGATCCAGATTGGATTTTAGCAATGCAAGAAGAATTAGCTCAATTTGAGAGAAGTCAAGTACGGGAGCTAGTCCCTAGACCCAATGATAGCACCATAGTTACTACAAGATGAGTCTTTAGGAATAAGTTGGATGATCAAGGAAACAAAACTAGAAACAAAGCTAGGTTGGTTGCAAGGGGTTTCAATCAAGTTGAAGGACTTGATTATGATGAAACTTATGCCCCGGTTGCTAGGTTAGAGTCAATTAGAATCCTTTTAGGATATGCCGCTCACATGAGTTTTAAACTTCACCAAATGGATGTGAAATCGTCATTCTTAAATGGGTTTATTAAGGAAGAGATATATATAGAACAACCCCTCAGGTTCGAGAGTGTTGATTACCCAAACCAAGTATATAAGCTAACAAAAGCTTTATATGGGTTAAAACAAGCTCCCCAGGCTTGGTATGAAAGATTGTCATCTTTCTTAATTTCTAAGTATTTTAGAAGGGGCCAAGTAGATCAAACTCTTTTCATTAAGTCAAGGTCAAAGGATATCTTTGTTGCCCAAGTGTATGTTGATGACATCATTTTTGGGTCAACAAATGATGAACTCCTTCAAGACTTTATTAAAAATATGGAAAATGAGTTTGAAATGAGTCTAGTTGGGAAGTTAAATTTCTTTGTAGATGTTAAACAAACCAATGAGGGAATCCACATATACCAAACCAAATATGCCAAAGAAATGATCAAGAAATTTGGTTTGGAAAATGCTAAGATAGTAAACACCCCTATGACAACCAACACAAAAATAGACAATGATCAAGAAGGTAAATTAGTTGACTCAAAACTTTATAGAAGCATGATTGGTAGCTTTCTATACCTAACCGCTAGTAGACCCGATATTTTGTTTGCGGTAGGTATGTGTACTAGATATCAATCTTGTGCCAAAGAGTCTCACTTAGTGACCATTAAAAGAATTTTAAGATACATTAAAGGCACACTAAGTGTAAGACTTTGGTACCCTAGGACTAGGTCTTTTGACTTGGTTGGGTATACCGATTCCGATTATATGAGTTATAAATTGGATCGAAAGAGTACTAGTGGTGGGTGTCAATTTCTTGGATCCTCCCTAGTTAGTTGGAGTAGTAGAAAACAATCTTGTGTTGTTTTATCCACCACCGAGGTCGAGTATGTGGCTATGGGTGGTTGTGTAGCTCAATTTCTTTGGATGAGACACACTCTAGAGGACTATGAGCTACACTACTCTAACGTTAAAGTTTATTGTGATAATGTGAGTACCATAAATTTGACCAAAAATCCGGTACATCATTTTAGGATAAAACACATTGAAGTGAAGCATCACTTCATTAGAGATCATGTGGCAAAGGGGGACATTGAACTTAACTACATAGAATCTAAGTCCAACCTTGCCGATATTTTCACCAAGGCTCTCCCCGAAGTGGATTTTTTATCACTTAGGTGATAACTTAGAATGTGCTTTGTAGAGTAAGTTTGCATGATCCTATATAAAATCTAGGACTATACCTCTAAGCATCTCACAAAATACCTAAGAATTCATGATTTTTGTATTGAGCCACTTAGACATAATATGAGATGTTAGGAAGATGTACTTGGTTCATCATGCTTGTTATGATGCGTTACTATGAACCAAAGTGTCATCTAGAGACATTGATCCTTAATTGAACCAATCATTGGGAAGACTTGTGTACAATTGATGTGCATATAGTTCTAAGAACATGATTGGAAATGTCAAACAAAATAGATTTTAAACTATGTTTATCATATTTTGAAAAATAGTTTTCAATTGGTAAGCAAAAGTGGTACAAAGTGTTGAAAAAACCTTAAAGCTTTTACTAGCTTTCAAATTTGTATCATTTTTGAAATTTGGAAAAGATATATTTTTCAAATTATTTTTTCTTGATATAAAATTAATTTTAAAATGTGTCCACAAAATTTCATGATTTTTCAACACTTCTTGAATTTTTAATGCATTCCTAAAATTAGGTTGAAAACCTAAACTTGCCGTTTCAGGGTTGGCAGTCGACTGCTTCAGTGTTCAGTTGACTACCATAATAATTTTTCTGCAAATCAACCTTGTTTACTTGCCTAGAGCTCAATCCTAAGTGTCCTAACCCTATGATATAATAAGCACAACACATAAGGGGGAGTAGGACTGATTGATGCTTTGATTTAGGGGGAGTTTTATTATGACATCTTTTTCATCCCAAAATCTATATGCATGATGTTAATTGTTGATGCAAAGTTAGGATATATTTCTTATCTATGATTTCATGCTTTGCTCCACATGTTCTTTACACACCATGAAGTATGTCTTGGATTAAGGGGGAGTTTTAAGAATATTTCATACCTTAGTTCAAAGCATAATCAATCTTATTCATCATACATTTTTTGTTTATGTGTCCTTCTCTTTTTGATGTGTGTCAAAGGGAGAGAAGGGGACTTTAAGTTAGAATTCATATTGGTACATATGATATTTTTATTTTGTGCATATTTCAAGACCTAACTTAAATGATTTCCAAACATCAAAAAGGGGGAGATTATTGGTGCAACAATGCCCCAAGTGTTTATGTATTTTGATGTTTGAATAATCATTTATAGTTAGGCAATATTTGTGGTCTAACCGTGAATGTGTTAAGTGATAGAAAAATCCAAGTGTGAAGACTTGGTAAAGAAAAGTCTAAGTGTGATCTTGGCAAGAGAAGTCCAAGGGAAGATCTTGGCAGCATAAGTTTAAGTATGTAGTCTTGGCGGCGTGAAGTCTAAGCGGATCTTGGCAAAGGAAGTACAAAGGCAAGGTCTTGGCAGTGTAAGTCCAAGCATGTAGTCTTGGCGGTGTAAAGCCCAAACGAACTTTGGCAAAGGAGAATCCCGAGACATGACGAAATCAAAGAAAGCTCTTGAAGGTAAGCGCAAAGATGAAGGAGTCGCGGACTCGGAGAGATCCTGAAGGCACAAGGCTGAAGGTTGAGTCTAGGTCTAGGGAGTTGATTTCAAGTATGACTTGATCACACTTGAAGTGTATCGATCGACTAGGGTCTTGTCCTAGTCGCCTGTTCAGCCAATCAACTGAAGTCGGCTGAGTTCTGGTGTCCATCAGTTGACTGCTAGGGTTTGGCAATCGACTGGTCCACTATTAGTCGACTGCCATACCTTGGTAGTCGACTGTTATAAGTGGACATGAGTACAAAAATATTTTGAGTCGACTGATTGCTTGGAGCAGTCGACTGATGACTCGATTAGTCGATTGCTAGTGTGATCAGTCGATTGATCAAAGTCCCGTTGAGATGTGATGACCGCAGATTAGACTTCGCCAAAAGCCGTTGGATGAGGTCAGCTACAACAGCAGTCGACTGATGCATGCATCAGTCGACTCCTACAGGCTCAATGGGAAAATTAGCCTCTTCTTTATAAAAGGAGGCCTTGGGGAGCTTGAGAGGTCTAGTGCTCTCATTCCAAACTTCACTCTCAAGCTCACCAAGTCTTCTCAAGCCTTCTAGTGTGCTTTAATCTCTTCTTCTCTATTCTCACTTCCATCATTTGTAAGAAGAAGAGTGATTGTAAGAAGACTTCTCCACCTTGATGTGCGATCATCAAAAGAAGATCTTAGTAAAGACTTGTTAGGGTTGATCCACCTCATGGATTGTCATGGAGTAGGAGCATAATCTCTGAACCACGTTAAACGTCTTTGTTAGCATTTGTGTTTTTTGTCTTTTGATTTCATTTATATTTGTTTTTCTTTCTTTAACGTGATTGTAGAAATCAAGAGAAGTTATTCGCCCCCCTCTATCCATCCAATAATCTCCTACATAGACGAGGTAACTCTCCCTTCGAAGATAAATTGTATAACATAATAGCATGCCTAGGTAGAAAATTAGCTAAGTCCGAGAATCAAGTAGACTCACTTCTTAAGGAAGTCCAAGTACTTAAGGAGCAAGTCAACTCGAAGACTTCGACTTGCCAAATTGAGGATAGAGATTTAACTCAAGTTGCAAAGCTTGAGGAAGAGAACTCTGTCCTAAAAAAGCAAGTAGGAGATCTTATCGAAATGTTGGAAAGATTCACCTCAGGTTCCAAGTATCTCAACATGATGCTTGAGTCTCAACAAGCCATGTACAACAAGTTCAGACTCGGATACAGGGCTAAATCATCCTACAAATCATACATATCATTACTTAACTGAAATGCTAAGAGTCGAGCCGAAGCATGAGTTCTTAAGTCTAGCTTAGTCAACCAAGTTGAACCGAACCAATTTTGGGTCCCCAAGAATCAAGTTAACTTAGTGAACAAAACTCAACTAAGTTATCACTTAGGGGAAGCTAGTCACTTGCATGTTTATCTAATTAGTTAAACTCTTGCATGTTTAGTTTACTTTACTTGCTTAATTTAGAATGGACTAGATACGAAACAAAGTAGTTTAAACTTGAACAACCTAGTACTAAGACGAAGTGAATTGATAGTATGTTAGGGAAGCTCTTCAAAATGCATGTCTAGGAAGTGGTCCACTTGATATCCAAAGAAGTCGTCCACCTGATATCCAAAGAAGGTCATATACCTCGCCACGACCTGCTGCACTAAGTTGAGTGGAACTAACCGAAGCTAACTCACTAAGTCTTTAGCTAGTTAGACCAAAACTTAGTCCAAAGTGAGTCAAGTACTTGATTCCTTGATTGACTTTGTCTTAAGAAGTGATCCACCTGATAACCAAGAAGGTCATATGTCTTGCCACTATCTGGAAGTCAATTTTGGAAAAACTTACTTGATTAGCTCAAAATAAACTTGAATTTAACACAAATTTAAAAACTTTGAAATTTTCATTAAAATTAATCAAGAAATGAATGAACCCTCATCTCACAAAACTCATAGGATTAATGTGTATTGAAAACTTAGATTGTGTAAGATGAATAAGATCAAATTAACTCAATACTAACTCAACTCTAATTAATTCAACACTAATTCAACTCTAATTAATTCAACCCTAATTAAACTCTAATTCATCCAACTCTAATTAATTCAATACTAATTCAACTCTAATTAATTCAATCCTAATTCAACTCTAATCAACTTAACCCTAATTCAATTCTAATCAACTCAACCCTAATTCAATTCTAATCCACTCAACCCTAATCAACTCATCCACCTCCACCTCCTTCCTCCTTGGATTAGGATTTTGTTATATGCACAACTTGATGAAATTAATAACACTTGTACTTAATATTTTAACTTTTGGAATCTTGCTTCATCTTAAAAGTCTTGTTCTTAAGTTTATGCTTAGTAGACTAGGGTTCTTTGCTTCATCATTCAAAACCTATTTTTAAGAAGTATTACTATATTTTTCTTTAAAATAAAAAATAAAAAATGAGCTAGCCTAGGATGAATTTGGACTTCATGATCCTATAGATCTAGGTAAGCCTTATCATCTCACAAACACCTAGGACTATTTATTTGTGTATTGAGCCATGAAGATGAGCGTGAGATGCTAGGACTACACCCCAGGTTCCTGATGTAGGTTCAGTGCATCGACATGAACTAAAAGATGTTTAAAAGTAAATCGATCACTTCGGTGACTAACTTTCAACTAAAGTTTGATGATAATTCTATATCACTTAAGCTTGTCAAGAGTTAGAAATTTGCTTTAAGGACAATTTTTTGTTGTGTATTTTCAATATGTTATTTAATTATGAAAAGGGATTCATGCTTGGACAATTCTTATTGCATTTTCATTTTTTTTACATTATTAAAGCTTGAATTAAGGAGGAGAAAACAATTTCAAAATTATTAAAGCTTGAATTAAGGGGGAGAAAATAATTTTAAAATTATTAAATTTTTTAAATTGAAAGCTTTAATTAAGGGGGAGGAAACAATTAAAAGAGAATTTAAAAGACTTTCAAAACACTTAGTTTTTATTGAGAGGGAGAAAATTTTCTATAAGGTTTTTTCAAAATCCTAGAAATTTTCTATACTTTGAAAAACTTAAAGTACTTTGAAATGCTCATTGAAAATCCTAAATCTTTTGAAAAGCTTAAGTACTTTGAAAATTTTCATTTACTTTGAAAAACCTAAGTCTTTTGAAAAGCTTAAGTACTTTGAAATTTTCATTTATTTGAAAAGCTTAAGTCTTTTGAAAAGCCTAATGATTTGAAAAAGCTTATGTACTTTGAAGTAGTTATCTAATTTGAAAAGTTTAAGTATTGTGAAAAAACTTAGGTACTTTAAAATGCTTTGAGAAGCTTAAGTATGTTGAAAAGCTTAGGTACTTTGAAATGCTTATGTAGTTTGTAAAGCTAATATACTTAAGCAATTTCATACACTTAGCTTTTATCTTAAACCAATATTGCATATTTCAAAAGCTTATACTTTGAACTCACTTTTGTGAAATTCTCAAATCTTGAATTTTGGCATTTAGAATATAATAGTATTTTGATGTATGTCAAAGGGGGAGAGAGAGGTTTAAAGTTAGTATTAAAGAGTGAGAATAGTTTAAAGTAAAATTTAGAGTTAATACATCTACTTGATATCAAGAATGCATTTCATGCCTTCATTACATATAAAACTTGATGCACTTGAACATTTTATTCATTGCATGTGAACTTAAACTTGATATACTTGAACTTGATGCATATGAATATGTGTTGAACTTGATGTATTGTAAATTAATTCTCCTAACTTTAACTGATGTGTTGTTATACATCAAAAAGAGGGAGATTATTGATGCAGGGAGCATCACTCATTAGTTTTGACGTATGAACTGTTGGTGCAAGGGCACTAGATATCGAACCTATATTTTGATTATGGCAAAGATCCAAAGTTAAGGTCATATTGTTATCTCATGAGCTGAATTAAGTGTGCAGGAAATGGTTAAGCTAAGCCGAAGGTCAGCGACACCCGGAGAATCCCGAGTCGGGAAACCGTGGTGGTCGAGCGACACCGAAGGAACTTCGTGGGAGTCGAAGAACCTAGGTGGAAGACCGGAAGCAAAGCGACAGATCATAAAAGACTAGAGGTAAGCTCGTGTGAGTGAGAGATGGTAAGGTCGTGTCCTCTGTACGGGGACGATCGTAGACGGCGATCCGACTAAGACTTCCTGTGGAAGGTGTAGGTCGAGATCGGACGGTAAATAACTATCACATTTATCATTTTTCGTGCTAACCTCTTACTGCAGGGAAGTGGCCAGACTGGTAGTCGACTGCTGGTCATTGGGCAGTCGACTGATGCACATCAGTCGACTGAGTCGACTGATGGAAGGCATCAGTCGACTGATGGAGACGAATCAGCCTTTTACGCTAGGTCAAAACGGATAATGTTTGACACAGCCACTTCGCGATAAGATAAGGTGCCACCTCGAGATTAGTTCCAACATTTGAGGAGACTTATTCCAAGGCACAAATCTATAAAAGGAAGGGAGGACTCCAACCTAAAGATCAATCAATTCTATTCTCAAAGTGCTCCCGCAACGTCAAAGCTCTAAACGCCGCAACGTCGATGCAACGCCAAGTTCAGAACTTCTTCGTCGGCAGCAAGTATTTCTTTTATTTATTATATTCATTGTTTTAATTGTAACGAGGTGAGGTAGGCTTGTTGCCTCATCCTCGTCCTTTCGATTTTGTGATTGTTGTCTCCTACCTCCAATGAGGAGGAGACTTTATAGTGGATTGCCCCTTTGTACGCGGTCAAGGATCACGGGGCCTTGGATTAGCAGTCGGTGGGCTGTGAACTAAGTAAAAATAAAATTGTGTTATTTATTTTTTCGCTGTGCTTGCATGCTCTTATATCGAACGAAAAGAAAAGTTTTTACGCTCACTATTCACCTCCCCCCCCTCTAGCGATGCTTCTTGATCCAACATGAACCATAGTTAAAGTTAGGAATTACTTGTGTTTTAATATGCGTGTTAAGTGTGCAGGCTTAATAGGAAAATCCTAGTAGGTCAGGCTGATCGAATACTAGGCAAAGTATTGAAAGTCCTAATAGATCATGTTGACCGGACACTAGGCAGAAGACTTGACAGATCAGGAGGACTGGACACCAGGCAAGAAGTCCAGATGGGTCAGGAGACTGAACATCTAGCATGAAGACTGATTGGGTCAGGAGACCGAACAATCGGCATGAAGTTCAGTTGGGTTAGGGAGACTGGACAACTGGTGGGAAGCCCTGGTGGATTAGATCGGATGTCAAGTAAGGTAAGTCTGACTAGGCAGTCGACAGATAAGCCTCGAGTGAATAGGTGAGGTCGAGTCCTCTGTAGGGGGGCAAGGTAAGCATTGATCTGATGGATAATCCGTGTGAGACTAAAAAGTCGAGATCGAGCAGTATTACTATTGTTATCACAATTCATATTGTGTATTTTGCTAATATTATTTTGTAGGGCATCAGTCAACTAAAAGGATTCTAGTTGACTAATATCCAGTCGACTGGATATGGTTCAGTCAACTAGAACACCTAGTTGGCAGTTTGAGCTAGCGAACGACTGAAGATCGTGCAACCGAGATGACAAGTCTTTCAGTCAACTAGGGAGGTCCAGTCGACTAGGATAAGAAATTTCTCGAACTATGGAGGAGCGGAGCCAGGCGACCTGGAGTAGACTGGATCAGGTCCAGTCGACTGGAAAAGCTAAAGTACCAAATCGACAAGTTGATTTGGAGTCGACTAGAGGGTGTTCCAGTCGGATGAAAAGTGTCTATATAAGAATTGAAGGACCAACTTCGAGTACAACAACTCTACTACATTCAAGTGTTGTCGCAAGTGTTCCTCATCCACAAAAGCTTCATCTTACTGTAACTTCACAATTCCAACACTAAGACCTCCAAGTTCAAACTTCAAAGTGTTGGTATAGCTTTAATTCTTATACTTACTTTTGCTTTTGTACTTGTGTTACTAAAGGGAAGGTAGTTTGTTATCTTACCTTTATTTTTTGTAAAAAGTGAATACCCTTCGAGTTCGAGAGTTTCGAATCGGAAGACTTTTTAGTGGATTATCCATCAAGGTAGCTCTCGGAGAACTACGGGCTTTGGACTAGCAACCCGACTAGGATTGTAAATGAAGTAAAAATAAATTGTGTATTTACTTTTCTTAGTTTACATTTCCGTTGCATAACTCTTGATTTGAAAAGATAAAAAGAATAGTTTTTTTTTAAAAATTAAAAAGAAATTTTTTATAACTTCCGAGATTCACCCCCTCTCTTGAAAATCTCGATCCTACACGTTGGGCAATTTTTCAAGGATGACGTGACTGTGGAGTTCGGATTGTACCGTCAAACTGCGAGTGTTTCTCTGATGTATCAAGTGATTGGTGAAGATCTATAGGAGCTCCGACCTTTCGGCTTAGTTGTCGAAGGGACATCCCTGTAGGACAATGGGACAGGGTTGATCACTCTTAGAGATTAGTCGGATCGAAAGTTCGGATACTTTAATGCTAATAAAAAAAAAGAAAGGATGAAAACGTATAGATTAGATTATTAATTATCGGCGCAAACCGTGAGAACCTAAATTGCACCCCTTAAATTGTTTATTGAATTATTGTTGTTTCACCTACCCATGATCTAGGGTGACCCGCTAAAGAGTCTGTTTATATAGCTATCGGCAAAAGTTAACACAGTGTTCACTGACCAATGGTGCCAGAGAGAAGACTGCATAAAAAATTATGATTTTAAGATTAAATTGTGAAGTTGGAAATTAAGGTTATTATTTTGAGCTAGTAAAAATATGAGTTTCTCTAGCAAACATATATAGCTTTTTCGATGTATTGACCTCTAATTTGTCATTCATTCATTTTCCTCGTAGGATGAATTGGGAGATTTAGTCTTTATTAGATGGCAAATATAGTTATAACACATAAATTTATTAAATTGATCTAATTTAGTATTTGATTGTGGATTTATGTTATTGAATATGAAACTACATTTATGTTATTGGATATCTCCATATAAAAGTTGATCGGACGGTTGTCTCTTTTTTTATCAGACAAAGTCTTTGGAATCGTACAGTCTCCCTCACACTTGAGGAAAGTCATGCCCTTGTGGTTGTTTCGCCTATGATCTTCAGGTTCCCAAGTGATGATGAAGATAAGAATATCTTTGGATTCAAATGCATATTTACTGTATTCTTTAATTATGCTTTCGTTTTTTGTTTTATTTATTTTCGTATGTTTGTCGTAGATTTACGATAAGATCCTTGTTGAATCATATGTTTTCTTTGTGAATTCACGTGCGGATATGCACAATCCATTGTGGGATTAAAGTCCATCAAGACCAACCCTAAAATCTCATTGCGGTCGGCTATATATTTGGTGCATCAGTCAGATATTAGTCGACGGAGAGTGAAACCTCAAGGGAGAGCCAAGTTTTTATGAGCGATTTCTTATTGTTGGGTTTATGTAAAATTAAATGCAGACGTAGTTACAGCCAAAAGAGAAGAAAAGAAAAGAAAAGAAAAGAAAAAAACTTGAAGTGTTCACCTGACTCTTTCATGTTATGGCTACCATTTTGGCTTTATTATTGCTTGCTGCATGGCATTGGACGAATATGCATGGAGTTTTACCATTGAAGAGGTATCTATTGGTCCTACATTGTCATGGACAGGCACAGGCAACCCAGTTGAAACTGGCCATCCTTTTTCGACCAACTTAAGAAGCATGGCAGCTCTGATTTTTCAGCAAAGTGCACAGGCTAAACAACAATTTTGACTGCGTAGCTTTCAGAGGAAAAAACAAAAGCAACAGGAAGGGAAGGGACACACACGAGGGGGATCGGAAATGCAGATTTAGGGTTGTGCAGAGGCGTTGCGTAGTCCGATCAAGACGAAGTTGGCGGCGAAGGCCAGAAGTGTGCACTCTTCACCTTGGAGATGCTGCTCAGCACTCCCAACGGCGTTATGTCTCCGACGACCGTCACCTTCTTCGCCTCGAAGTTTATGTTAAAAGATGTCACCCCTGCACGACGAGATCATCAATTGTTAAATGAGATAGTTTCTTGAAGTTTGATGAACAGGGAGCGATCCTTGAGATTCTCACCTGCCATTCTCGAGATGTGCTTCCTCACCTTCGATTCGCAGCCTTTGCAGTGCAGGGACACCCTCAAGTGCACAGTCTTTAGAGAAACCTGTTTGCGCGGGGACAGAGCTGGGGAGGCCACAGGAAGGTGGGGCGGTGAGTCGAGAGAGAGGAGAGGAGGAGGTAGATCGGAGTCGAAGGTGGGGAATAAGGCGTCAGCGAGGGCGCCGTCGTCGTCGTCGTCGTGCAGCAGGTAGCGCGAGGACACCCGCTGGCTCCGCAGCTCCGACGGGGTGCCGTCCAAACTCTTCCTCGTTCGGTGGTCGTGGGATCTGGAGGAAGAAGCGAGAGATGGGGTCGAGGTGAGAGCCGGGATCGGCTTGGCTCTCCGTGCGTCTCGAATATGTGAAATTTGGCCGGTGGTCGGCCGGACGATGGAGCGGCGGTCGATGCTTGTGCATATCGCCGCCGACGCCGGGGACACGCAGGAGAAGTTCACCCCTTTCATCTCCTTCCTCCTTCCTACTGCTACGCTGCTGCATGCGCGTGTCGCTGAGCACCCAAGGAACTATGCTGATGGTTTCTTTATAGGGACGAACCAGGAATTTACCCTACCTAATTAAATTGGCACAAAATCAGTAACACACTCCTAATTATTTTGTTTCAAACAGTACAACAACTGTAAAATATTTAAAATATCTTTTCTTATATTATACTATTTTTTGAGTAATTTTGTCCAAGTCGTGTCACTTTGAAGATATATTATTTGGTGCAAGTAACTTCAATTAATTAAATTTACTCTAAAGTGATGTAATTTTGGTGGAAAAAAATGCTCTACAATTATAATATTTTAATATAAACCCATTTGTTTAGTTGTTGTTGCACGATAATTAAACACATAAATCTAAAATAGATATGACGAACTCTATGATTTTATGTGAACCGAAACTTCTAATTCTTACTCCATGATCTATACTTATCTTGTATGTCACCTATCGAATCCCATTATCTTTCCTTTTTCATGATTTTTATTGCATGACTTATAAATTGTTTGGTGAGTTACATCTCAACTTTCACTATTTTTTTTCCTTTTCAATTCTTTTTAGGAGGTAGAGAAATCTCTTATAGAGCTTTGCATGTAATAAGAACTAGAAGTTAATGCAAATTAGTAAGTAAAACATTAATGAGAAGATTAATACAATAAATAAAGCAACACAAATAAGAGTTTTTCTCAAACTTCTCTTAAGTTTTTTTTATTTGTCTGAATTTCCATTTGCTAAATACCGAGTTACCTTTAATTTACTTAGACTTCTTCAATTGCCTAGTATCTAGCCACCTCAACCTACCTAGACATGTACAAAGTATTCAATGAGTCTTGACCTATCTATATCTAGACTTTTCTACTACTAAGTATTTGATCATCCTTATTTGTATTTGTCCTTTGCCAACACTTGTTAAACTTTTTCCATGTGAACATATGTTGGACTTCCACTTCACCACCACAAGTTGAACTTCTTTGATTGTTAAGTATCTGATTAATTTTGACTTACTTCATAAACCATATTAGCTTAACCTAAACTATATGACTAAATATCAAAATTACTATCGGTGTAAGGAGGTACCAACTAGTTAACCCAATATTTAAATGCATGATAAAGAGTTTAAAGTTAATTTTTATGTGATCTAATATGTGTGTCAGGTATGCAAATTAAATATAGAAAAATTTGATAAGGCATATAGCAATGTAGAAGTCTAATAGGAGTTGGCATAGATGAAAAATTCAAATGGATCAAGGTGGACTACACAATTGGTAAAGATAAGAAGTCTTAATGGGTTGAGGACAATCAGATACTATGTAAGTGAGAAGTTTTGGTAAGTTGAGGCTAATTGATACTAAATGAATAAGAAGTTCTAGTAGGTTGAAGATGATCAAATACTAAGCCCATGTAAAAAGTCCAAAAGAGAATTTTCTAGTAAAAAATATTGTGAGAAAGTACTTTATTTCTTTGGCAATTTACCAAATACAGCTCCTGAAATTCGGAATTGCCCAAAAAACGTAACATAGTTTTAGATTTACCAAATCACGCACCTAATTTCCCTTTTACCCCTTCCGCCAAACAGACCTGCAATTTAATGATGAGAGAGAATTTTCATGCATCCGAGTCACAACTGAAAATTCCGAACCACCTAAACGTGGTGTTGGAAATTCAAATCCCAGCACCACAGTATTCCTGGGAATATAATTCCCATCACCACCTTTTTTTTATCTGATTTCTAATTTATATCGGTCTGATTTCTGAAATATTGATGTGAATACCTAATAAAATCTCGAATATCAAAAATTTTGGCCACGGATACACAGAGGGACACTACTCAAACTCAATGGACTTGGATTGGATCGAAAAAGAGGTGAATAGGACCATCAATGAGTTTTGACCGAAACCCATTGATGGACTTAGAGGAGTCCAAATTTCAAAATCTTGACATAGACTGAAAGATCTTACAACATGAATTTTTGATATGTCAAGAAAACTTAGTTTTAATCCTTCTATCTTTCAATTTTAACTTGTGTTGAAAAAAAGATGGTACAGAAAATTGAAAAACTGGTGGAAGATAGTGGTAGTGGTGCTGGAATTCGCAATTTCAACACCACTGTGGTGTTGAAATTAGAATTTTCAGCACCATTGTGGTGCTGGAATTGGAATTCCCAGCACCATAATGGTATTGCAATCCCTGCACCACCACTGTGATACAAGAGGACAACATATCTAGCGAACTAAAATGTGATACAAGAGGATAATGACATTTTATTCCCTTTTATTAAAGGACATTAACTAGGATGTGGTCGACCGTACCCAACATGTCGTGCCCAAAAGATCAAACTCAAATTTGATTTAAAGAATAATAAAAAGAGGTCATAAATGACTAAACTGAACATATAATTTTGTGTCCTTCCCTCCTTTACCACATATCAACAGCAGAATTCGATACAAACATTCCAGGAAGAACTGACCATGAATCATTCAAGGGAAACCATACAGTGGTAGCATAAACTCTGAAAAAATTAAAAAAAAAACAGGTCAATTGTATGAAGAAATAATAATAATCACACTTGAAACAAAACAAAAGTAATTGAATACTTGTTTAATGATCTAGATATTCCCGAGATTAAGACTCACATGATAATTAAGAGGATAAGCAGTAGTAAATAAGGTGAAATCAAACCACAAGAGATTCCTCATTGTGTAATGATATTATTCCAATGCTAACATATTCTGATGATAATGTGGGCATGACTCTTAAAATACATGCACATAAATGGCAAAGTAAGGGGAAAAATGCCAGTTTAAAGAGTTTCATAATACCAAACAAAAAAAAAACAATGAAAAAAGAAAGTGAAAGAATTAAACTGAGGGTATGATACCCAATGAAGGCTATAAATTCGCTTATCTAATTCTATCACTGTCACATGTTAGATCAGTGATTAATTTGGTAGAAAAATCCAATAGCAATGCAACAATTACTAAGCGGTTTTGAAACAGAGATTGAATAATAGAGAGTTAGCATAATCATGGTATACTTCTCGTACCCGTAGTTTGTTAGTGTAGTAGATGTCGAGATGTTTTATAAATCTCGGGAGTGGTATATGCAGATCAATTACGTATAAGAATAGCATACATACAGATGATATTAGTGTGCCGAAGTCAGTTTTTTAGTCACCGCATGAAGGAGACTCCTCACTTTGCAGATTGGGAAGAAGGTCGTCATTCATAATTGGCATCGTCAATGCTAGAAAGGAAGAGGAGATGTTGGTTGCTGAAACATGGAGGATGTTGTGACTATGTGAGTAGTGCTTTTGTGAACAAAAGTTATATAGAACCAATATGATGATGTAGTGGTTGGGAGCATCTACAATGAAGAGGCATATCTTAGCTCTGAATTTAACCAAAAGTCTTTTTTTTTTTCAAAAAAAAAAAAAAAGAGAATTGAAAAGGAGCATCATTGTGAATCACAAGAGTGTCCTTGGAATTTCTAAAAAACATGAGAGAACGGGTTCTGCATTGCTAAAACTTAGCCCCTAATGATCTACAAAAGCATGTTATCAACGATGATTTGTTTTGCATGTAAAAGGCAAACAGTATCTTTAAGGACTGGTCGTATACTGTAGTATGGTCAGCATGGACAAACCGACTCCAAAAGGAATGCCCTTGGGAGACGAATGGATCTTGTCAGCACCACTGTGGTGCTGGAATTGGAATTTCCAGCACCATTGTGGTGCTGGGATTGGAATTCCTAGTACTACAGTGGTGGTTCAATCCCTGCACTACCACTGTGGTGTTGCAATCCCAGCACCACCATTGTGGTGTTGGAAATTCCAATCCCAGCACCACAGTGGTGCTGAAAATTTCAATTTTAGCACCACAGTGGTGCTGGAATTGTGAATTCCAGCACCACTACCATCATCTTCCACCAGTTTCTCAACTTCCAGTACCATCTTTTTTTTCGACACAAGTTAAAATTGAGAGATAGGAGGATTAAAATTAAGTTTCCTCGACATATCAAAAATTCATATTGTAAGATCTTTCAGTCTATGTCAAGATTTCGAAATTTAGACTCCTCTAAGTCCATCAATAGATTTCGGTCAAAACCTATTGATGGTCCTATTCACCTCTTTTTCGATCCAATCCAAGTCCATTGAGTTTGAGTAGTGTCCCTTTGTGTATCCGTGGCCAAATTTCTGATATTCGAGGTTTTATTAGGTATTCACAGCAATATTTCAGAAATCAGACCGATATAAATTAGAAATCAGATAAAAAAAGATGGTGCTGGGAATTATATTCCCAGGAATACTGTGGTGCTGAAATTTGAATTCCCAGCACCACATTTAGATGGTTCAGAATTTCCAATTGTGGCTCGGATGCATGAAAATTCTTTCTCATCATTAAATTGTAGGTCTGTTTGGCGGGAGGGGTAAAAGGGAAATTAGGTGCGCAATTTGATAAATCTGAAACTATGTTATATTTTTTGGACAATTCCGAACTTTAGGAGCTGTGTTTGATAAATTGCTGTATATAATATATTGATGTGTCCTCTAATCAACTATATTGTAAAGAATTACTCCACTAGATTCGATTTATTAGCCAATTAAGTGAAATCTTTATATTTCATAGTTATCGCCCTATTATATGCACTTTTGAATATTTCATATTTTTTCATGATTAATATGAGAACAACAAAGTTAGTTGACCAAAATCAAAGAATAGATGGACCAAATTGAAACAACCAATAAGAGAATCTAGAAAAGCTAATAACTCAAAATACATTGAATTAGTTAACCAAACTAGAAGATATGGTCGATCAAATATTTCATGCATCAAATTAAATTGTCCTTTATAATTGAAAGAGAGGAAGACTACGTAATTAAGAGTGTGGATAAGAACACATGCATGACAGCATTACTGAAATCCTCCTCCCTGCCGAAGTGCTTTGTATCATCATCTTGTGGATTCATCATTAACCACAGGTGCAATATTCGACCTTCTCATTCCCCTTGATTTTAGTGTAACAAACAATCTCAATTATAAACCTCGTGGCCTCCACTCAACTGCAAATCAAACACAGCAATCTTGGGCAAGCTGGCCAGATCCAGCTTTTTCCTGCAATGGCGAAATAAACAATCTCTAGTCATTAGACATGCACAAGGCCTACCTTCACATGAGTTCAACTCGTAGCAGAGCAAAGTCCAGAAGAGTAACATAAAATAAGGACCTGATCTCGGAGCATGCATACATTGTCTTACTGTGCAGGTGCAGCCGCTCCCTCACGTTAAACGAGGGAGAAAAGCCACAGCCTTCTCTCTCCCACACTTGTGCAGCGATGTTGCACTTCCCTACGCAAGTTGACATCAAAGACAGAATTTCTGGTGGACCATCTGGAGTTTTCAATGCCAATATATGACTTTCCAACAGGCATATTTATTGCACTTGCAGTAGGGTATCAGATGAGCATTTCTGAAAAAAAAAAAACTTCTGCAGCTGTGTATCAGTCAAACAACAAGGAGGGCATAGTGCACGAATCTCAAACGTGCAGCTCTTCCTGACATTCCTGCTCCTTTACACAATTAATTTGTATATGATTAAGCTGTCATTCATCTAAAAGTCACAGTCTGTACTCGATAGGTTGAATCTCCAAACAGCAAGAGTTAAATAAAAAGTAAGAATTGAATTGAAGCAGTCTGTATATTAGCTTTTAGATGAGTAGGAGACAGAATTAAAATCTGATGTTTTCTGTCATGCATGCTCAAACAAGTTAAAGCAAGTATATAATATGCTTCTCGATCCATCTCTTGTGTACATTTTTTTTTTTTGAGATGGAGGTGAAGACTGAATTGACTGGGCACCAACCCCTCAGCATCCAATGAGTCACGCATTTTTCTTTGCTAATGGAGACAAAGTCATTGCCCTCGTTGGCATTTAGTTTCTGCGATGGCATCAGCTAAAAGTTTTGTTATATTTGCAGCAATGTTTCCAAGTGTTTGGCATTATTTGAAGCATAGTTCTTGAACGGACATTATGGGACCAGTATGATCTGTTGGTGACATAGAAATGCCTCGAGTTTTATCGACAACTTCAAAAGATATAAACAAAAGGGTGTTGCAAGCAAGGAAAATACGGGTTTTATTAAACCAAATGGTTCTAACAATCAAAAGGTATGTTTTAAATGTAAAATTTTTGGACACTTTACTGCAGATTGTCCAAATCGCAAGATTATTACTTTTGTTGAGGAAGAAGATGAGGAAGACACTTGCGAGGCAGCCCCTATCTATGATGAATGTAAGTTGTGAAAGCAGTTCCACAAACTGCGACGTGCGTGCATGATCTCCTCCCTTTAAGAGGGAGGCACGTCCAAGGCTTCGGGGATGAGAGGCTGAGAAGCTGTCGGAGATAATTACATCCAAACTTCATTGGATTTGGTTTGTGGAAACCTGAGGAATTTCCCGCTGTGATCATTCCTCCGACGCGAGTAGAAGATCCAAAACCAATTCAACTCTATCGGGGTAAATCTTCGAGAACAGGTATGTGAATGAATTCGATTTCATTTTCGTAAATTATCTTGATTAGAACAGATTCAAGAACAGATACTATCAATGGTATCAGAGCAGTAATTTCTGGAAGTTTTTTTTTTCTACCTGTTAAATTTTTTTCCCATCAAGAACGTAGCGAGTTTTCTCGCTCGATCGCGGCTTTACCGGAATTCAACGGGACGGCGGCGACATGGTCGTGGTCCGACGATGGAGAATTCTTGGTCACCGGGTGACACAACAAGCGCCAGAGCATTGGCACGCCACGTCAGAAGGCGGCAACGCCATGGCTACCGGCATTAAGCGGCGACGCCACTGGCGGGCGAAGGCCGGTTTTGCCTTCGGCAAGGGCACATTCTCGAGTGGTGTCCAGAGATGCGTGTGTCGGCGCCGATTGTAGGCTTCATCTCCGGCCCTTGTGCCGGTGCCGATTGTAGGCTTCATCTCCGGGCCGAGCACGCAGAAAGGGACGCGCACCTCCATCGCCAGCTGCGCTAGAAACGCCGACTCCGAGTTGAGCCGTCGGTATCCAGCACCGTAAAGATGAGGGATAGGCGGGAGTGGGCGACCTCGGAGGCGGTGCGATCGTCGATGCCCAGGCGGTCGTTCAGACTTAGGGCACACACAAAGAGGGGAGAAAGCCGACTTGATTTTGTGGTTGATTAAAAAAAAAAGGGAATTTTTTTTAATCAACGAAATCATACGACAGAAAAAAAAATAGCTTATGATAATTTGTTTTGTTCAGATTTTTAATCTGTTCGGTAAGTTTAATTTGGCTTAATTTAATTGGGCCGAATTAAATGGGCTCAGAATCAAGATTTCTAATTGGACAGAGGTTCAATTAATTTGATTCCAACAAAAGCTAAGTGCCCAATTAGCTCACACAAGTATTGTGCAAAGTTGACTTTGGTCAACTAAACTCATAACAATAGTCAGATTGGTTGTTTTGGAACAATTGGAACCTGACATGGATAACTTAATGGTAGGACTAGTAATGAATGTCTATGGGTCAATTGTTAGTAGCCCCTAAAAAAAAAAGAAAAAAAAATCAAGAAATTTTAGTTTTTCTTGATTATTGTATATTTGTTCTATGCCTTGATAAATTGAAATAAACCGATATTTGTACTTACTTTGTCGGTTATGTACTGACATACTGCATTTCAATTTTACAGATGGCGTGGACGTATACTACTATGACATGACGCGATGTGATGCGCAACCGGTATAGAGAGGCTATTGAAGAGTTGGACTATGACCCTTACCATGGAGTCATTGGATACATAGGGAAGCTGGACAGATTATTTTGGAAGCTCGAGATGCAGGAGTTTCCAGTATTAGATAACTACAAGATTTGGGCGTTAATTCGTTCATTGCCCGATAATCTTGCTGACGTGGCACGACAATGTTGGGGGTTACATGAAGGACACATTTCATATATCCAGTTGTGCACAGAGCTAATTAACTATGCTGAATGTGAAGAGGATCCTGAGGAAGACCCTGTGGAGGGATGTGATCCGTTACATGTGAGGTCTTCTAAGGATTCTGCGTTAGGGCAGCATGGGTTGCCTGTAAGTGTCCCAGCTGAGAGTACTGTAGTTGAGTCCAGATGGAAGGGACATATCATGATTACTATTGCACTAGTGTATGTCCTAGTAGTAATGGTAATCATTTATCTAGCCTATTAGAGTTATTTATGTTATGAGTTATCTAGCCTATTAGAGTTATTTATGTTATGAGTTGTAAGAATGTAATCTGTTACATTCTTAGTAGAGTTAGTTATTTGTTAACATTGTACAACTTGTTTAAGTTAATGATATGCTCATTTTATACTGTTAACTCTACATGATGCATTTTTTTTATTGTTATACTCCTTGATTAGTTCATTATGAGTATATGGTTAAATGATGTATTCATTTATTGTTAAAAATCATGCTATGATAATGATTAATTTCATTAAGTGGGATGTATGTAATAAAATAGATCAATATAAGTCAGATTGACACATACAAATGATGAGTGATAACGTAGTTATCACTTGATTTTGTAAACCATATCAGATTTATTTTGAGTTTAATTTAAGATTACATACATAGATAACATACACTGAGTATATGAATGATGTGTTTATTTGTGATAGATTATGGCTACAAAGAATATAATAGCTGAACTGAATAAGGGAGAAAAACTCAATGGAGATAACTACAAAATTTGGCAACTCAGGATACAGTATGTCCTAGAGGAACAAAAAGTTCTAGAAGTCGTATATCAGGTTATGGATGAACCTGTAGATGGTCCTTCAGCTCAGAACAGACGAGATCTTGATACCTACAAGGCATGGAAGAAGAAAGACTCCACTGCTAAGGGCATATTGATAAGTTCAATGGTGGACGACCTGACATTTGAGTATGCAACTTTTGCATCAGCTAATGCGGTCTGGTTAGCCCTTAAGGAAAAGTACAGTGGGGTTAGTCTGTGCAAGCTTCGTCAAATAACGATTAAGTTCGACAGCTATAAAAAATGCTCGAATATCACTATGGTTCAGCATCTCAGGGAGATGTCAAACATGATTCGGGATCTTAAAACTGCAGGTCATGAGTTGATCGATGAACAACGGGTTCAAGCAGTAATCCGTTCCCTTCCAGATTCCTGGTAAACTATGAAGCATACCTTGATGCACAGTGGAAGTATTAAGACTTTTATAGATGTCTCACGCCATGTTAAGCTAGAGGCGGAGAGAGTGGAATCCGCAAGGATTTCTTTGGCATTCCTATGTGGATAAAAAAAGAAATGGTTTGGGAAAAAGAAAGGGAAAGGAAAGAAGACAGTGACTGTAGTTGGAGGACAAGACCCTACTGAGAAAAAGAAGAAGAAGACAGGAAAGAAACCTAAAACCAAGTTGTCTTGTTTTAATTGTGGCAAGAAAGACCACTTCGCTCGGGAATGCACTGAGCCGAAAAAGGTATCTTTGAATCTGTCTTCTGAGCATTTTGTTGCTAGCTCTGTGTTGTTAGCTGATTCTTATCCTTTGTGGATTATAGATTCGGGAGCAACCAACCATGTAGCTCGGGAGCGGGTTACATTTGTGGAGTACCATCGCGTACCAGCAGGCAACAAATGGATCTATGTTAGAAACAATGCAAGAGTTGAGGTCAAAGGGATGGACACTTGCAAACTTAACCTCCGTGGTGGTAGTGTTTTGTTTCTACATGATGTCCTATATGCTCCTGAGATTTGACGAAATCTTGTTTCTGTAACTTCTCTTCTTGAGTTAGGGTACTGTGTAAATTTTTACATGCGGTGTGTTGAACTTAAGATTAACTCAGTGTCAATCGGATATGATTATTTAACAAATGGTTTTATGGTATTAGATGTGGTGCCTGATGTGAATTGTGCAATTGATAGTTGTTTTTCAAATATTGCTCTTACTAGCGATGCAGATATAACTGATGAGGTTTGACATGCTAGATTGGGACATATAGGACAAGATCACATGAATAGGTTAGCTAAAGAGGGTTTATTGGGCTCTCGTGCTAAGATCAGCTTGTCTATATGTGAGCATTGTCTTGCTGGAAAAGCAACAAGGAAACCATTTGGAAAGGCTATTAGAGAAGAGTCACCATTGCAATTAATCCATTCGGATATTTGTGGTCCGATGAGTGTGAAAGCTAGATATGGAGCTTCCTATTTCATTACATTTATTGATGATTTCTCTCATTTTGGTTATATGTATTTGATTTCTCATAAATCTGAATCATTAGATTGTTTCATTCGTTATATGAACGAAGTTGAGAATCAAACGGAATGTAAGGTTAAGACTTTACGCACTGACCGTGGAAGAGAATATTTGTCTGAGATGTTCAAGACAATATGTAATGAAAAAGGGATTATTAGATAGCTAACGATTCCAGGAACTCCACAGCAAAATGGAGTTGCTGAAAGAAGAAATAGGACTCTTCTTGAAATGGTTAGGTCTATGATGGCGCAGGCTAATTTGCCGGTCTCCTATTGGGGAGATGCATTACTAGCTGCGACCTATATACTTAACAAAGTACCTTCAAAGTCAGTTCCATCTACCCCATATGAACGTTGGACAGGTAGAAAACCAGATTTGAGTAATCACGAGACCACGGGGTCAGTACGCTCGTTCATGATAGTTCTCACAAGTATGGAAAACTCGGACCTAGAGGTAAGAAATATATCTTTATAAGATATTTTGAGACCTCAAAAAGTTATGTTTTCATAGGTGAGCAACACAATGGAACGATCTCTGAGATTGAATCTAGAGATGCCACTTTTCTAGAAACTGAGTTCCCAACGAGGGGAGTAGTTGATAAGACAGTTCCTCTTTTTGAGAAGAATGAGTCGTTATCAACAAAACATGTGTCTAGTGGGAAACCTGGACCTAGTCAACTGAGTGGGAGTGATGTGCCTGATCACGGGGTGACTTATCAACAACCCACCTTACGAAAAAGTGTTCATAAGATCATACCTAAAAGGAGGTTTGATATTGAGAATGAGGCAATGATGACACTCCCAGTTGACGAAGATGAACCTCAATCAGTTGAGGAAGCGTTAGGATGTAGAGTTGGAGATAAGTGGAAAAATGCAATGGAAGAAGAGAAGAAGTCAATGATTGGGAATCAAGTTTGGGAGTTAGTCGATTTTCCTCCTGGTCGAAGGGCCATTGGGAATAAATGGATTCTCAAAATAAAGAGGAAATATGATGGATCGATAAACCGATACAAGGCTCGCCTGGTTGCAAAAGGGTTTACCCAAAGAGAGGGTATAGACTTTGAAGAGACATTTTCTCCCGTAGTGAAGTTTGTGTCCATCCGAGTTATTTTGGCTTTTGTGGCACATTATGACTTGGAATTACATCAGATGGATGTCAAAACTGCTTTCCTTAACGGTGAACTTGACGAGGAAATCTATATGGTTCAGCCAGAAGGTTTCGTTGCTTTAGGCCAAGAGGATAAAGTATGTAGATTAAAGAAATCTATATATGAGCTGAAGCAAGCGTCAAGACAATGGAACATAAGATTTAATAAAGTGGTTTTATCTTATGGTTTCGAAATGATCAATGAGAATCATTGCATTTTCCTGAAGAAGGAAAAAGGAAAGTATGCCATTTTATCACTATATGTTGATGATATGCTGATAGCAGGAAATGACATAGGTTTTGTGGTGGAAGTCAAAAAATGGTTGTCTTCACAATTTGACACAATAGATATGGGAGAAGCTGAATACATCTTAGGAGTAAAGATCATCAGGGATCGATCTAAGAGACTTTTGGGTTTGTCACAAGAGTCTTATATAACTAAGATGTTACAACATTTTAACATGTCTGACTGCAACGGTGAACAGACACCTATTGCGAAAGGTACTGTTCTGAGCAAAAGTATGAATCCCAAGACTCCAGCTGAAATAGCCGAGATGAATAAAAAACCATATGCAAGTGTCATAGGTAGTTTGATGTATACTATGTTGTGTACTCGTCCCGATATCAGCTATGCAGTGGGCTTAGTCAGTCGGTTCCAGTCAAACCCAGGATCGAGACACTGGAAAGTAGTAAAAAGGATATTCAGATATTTGAAGGCGACGACAGATTATTGTCTCTGTTATCAAGGATCAGATATGAGCCTAAAGAGCTATTCAGATGCAGATTGGGCTGGGAACCTGGATGATAGAAAATCAACATCGGGCTATGCATTCTTATTGAATGGTGGTGCCATCTATTGGAACAGCAAGAAACAAGCCTGTGTGGCCTTATCTACAATGGAAGCTGAATATGTGACATGTTCAACAGCTGTACAAGAAGCAGTCTGGTTGAGGAGGTTCCTGAAGCATTTGAAGATTGCTGAGGATAGTGGGAGTCCTGTGACCATCTATTGTGATAGTCAAGCTGCTATAACTTTTTCCAAGGATCCAAAATATCACAGCAAGGGCAAGCATATAGCTATAAAGTACAATTTTATAAGGGATATTGTTGCTAAGAAGAAAGTGATTCTTGAGTATATCCCTACACGAGTTATACTTGCAGATCCTTTTACTAAGCCGATGACTAGAGAGTCACTAAATGAGCATGTAAAGTCCATGGGACTTCGTAGAATGTAACAACATTGTAATTGACAATCAGATATATTTTGATTGTAATTTTTATGAAAGTCATGATTTATTCAGTGTATGTGTATGTTATGTTACATTCTAGTGATAAGATCTCGATAAACATGTTGACAGGTAGTGATTGGTCCTCTCGCATGGACAATCATCTCTATTTATTGTGTATGAATAGAGGTAAGACCGATGCTTGTAGGTAAGCTTATGCGGCTGTTGGCTTTGGAAGCTGTAAAATTTGTTACATTCCTATAAGTTAGGGTCGTCTTGATATTTGTATCAAGATAAGATCATTTTGTGGTAAACGATCGAAGTAAATGAACCCACCATTTACTATACCTGTTTTGAGCCAGATTAGAATTCATATGTTGAATTCTGGATTCATATGTTGAATTCTGGATTAGGCATTGGGAATGTCTAGATCGAAATCTGTACGATGTTACTTTGATAATAACATGTACTCTTTATTGGTAAAGAGGAAAGACATCGTAGCTTGTGATTCATACCACATGTGCTAAGACGACAATAAGGGTAGTAGGAGAAGGGATCTTTGCTTCTCTACTATGTGAGCCCTTTAAGATTATATGTTGATCTCAATATTTTCCCTTTTTGACTATTTAGGTGTCTACTTGAAGTTTTAATCAAGGTTTGCTACTTTAGCATGTCTACCTATGACTATATATGATTCGGTCTATGAAACATGGCTAGGAAAGTGATTGATTAAAATGAATAGATTCACACTAAAAAGGAAGATTAAATAGGTTTACATCTAATGAGTATTATTCACTAGTCGACTCTTTTCTATTGTGTATAGAAATATTTGTGAATATTTGGAATATGAGACATGCTCTTGACATGATGATCATTAAGAGGGATTAGAGATGTTCATATTGATGTAAATAAAATTATTTAGTCTGGGTAAATAGCAAGACATGGATGTTTTCAGGTAAACGGTTATGTACCACCAGAAAGATGGTTTTGTATCATCTGGAAAATGACTGTGTGTCATCTGGAGAATGGCTGTGTGCCATAAGATAATGATTTTGTACCACCTAGAGATGACTTTGTGTCATCGGGAGAATGATTATGTATCATTCGGAGAGTGACTAAGTTAGGCGTAACAACTTCTCTTAGCATACATCGCTCTATGAGCAGCTATGTAAGGTGTAATAACTTTCTTAGCATTTGAATGCTCGATGTACTTGCTGTCGCACGAACCATTTCTAATGTATGAATTGGATGTTTTATTAGTCTATGAGACTATTGATCTATGTTGCTTCTAAAATAGTCTATATGATTATTTAGTTTATGTGACTGAATACCTCTTTTAAATGGTTTATGTGATCATCGTGTCTATGTGACATACCTTGGACGAGTGGGAGATGTAAGTTGTGAAAGCAGTTCCACGAACTGCGATGACAGTTCGTGGAACCGCCATCACGCACGCACGGTGTAAGCCGTGCGTGCATGATCTCCTCCCTTTAAGAGGGAGGCACGTCCAAGGCTTCGGGGATGAGAGGCTGAGAAGCTGTCGGAGATAATTACATCCAAACTTCATTGGATTTGGTTTGTGGAAACCTGAGGAATTTCCCGCTGTGATCATTCCTCCGACACGAGTAGAAGATCCAAAACCAATTCAACTCTATCGGGGTAAATCTTTGAGAACAGGTATGTGAATGAATTCGATTTCATTTTCGTAAAATATCTTGATTAAAACAGATTCAAGAACAGATACTATCAATGAAGATGGAGGAATTACTTATGCAGATCATGGAGAATCTTTGGTGTTACGACATAGCCTCAATGCTACTTATGTGGAAGATCAATCATGGCTTCACAACAATATCTTTCACACTAGATGCACTTCTCTTGATAAGGTATGCAATATTATCATTGATGGCAGAAGTTGCGACAATGTTGTGGCTACCACAATGGTTGAGAAATTGAAATTAAAGACCGAATAACATTATCAACAATTCATAAAGATCATCTCTTGTTTTGAAGGCTGATTTTCATTTATCTCCGGACCTCATGTGAATTTGATGATAGCTACTTCGAAGATCAATTTTAGAATCAACCTTGAACCCATGAAGTTGGTCGAGAAGATCATCAAGGCGAGAGATAGAAAAGCGATATTTAATAGTGATTTTGTTGACTGCTCTACAATCAATGCACATGCACCATGAGCCATCATTTTTTGGTACAAGAAGGGCAGGGACAATACATGAACTCTTACTTTCTTGGATGAGACCTTCAGCCAAAAAGTCCTCAACTTGCCTTTGTAACTTTTCATGCTCCTTCGGGCTCATTTTATAGGTTGCCTTGTTTGGAATTGAAGCACCGAGGACTAAATCACTGCAATGTTGAATAGTTCGCATGGGAGGGAGTCCCGAGGGAATTTCTGTAGGCATCATATCTTGAAATTCTTGGAGAAAAGGTTGAACTTGCAAAGGGACAACATGTTCTTCTTCATTCTCTTCTAAAACTACCAATGCAAAAGTCTCTCTAGATTCATAAATAGTATTTTCCACTTGAGACTTGAAAAATAAATTATTCTCATCCCTTTTAGAAGGTTTATGTACATTCTCCATCTTGGTTGGTCCAAAAATAATCTCCTCACATTCTTTAACAAAACTATAAGTATTTTTGAAGCTGTCATGATGAGTTTTTCTATCAAATTGTTATGGCCGACCAAGAAGCAAATGACAAACATCCACATAAGTAGCATGAAAGATGGTTCGGGACTCCCTCCCATGGACCTTTATCTAAAAGATCCTCACCTTGCCTCACCTTGCCTTTGTACCTCTTCATGCTCCTTCAGACTCATTCTATATGCTATCTTGTTTGAAATTGAAGCACCAGGGATTAAATCAATGCAATGTTGAATAGTTCTCATGAGAGGGAGCCCTGAAATTTTTTTTGTAGGTACCACATCTTGAAATTCTTGGAGAAGAGGTTGAACTTGTGAAGGGACAGTATGTCTTTCTTCATTCTCTTCTAAAACTACCAATGCAAAATCCTCTCCAGATTCGTAAATATCATTTTTCACTTGAGACTTGGAAAATAAATTATTCCCATCCCTTTTTAAAGGTTTATGAACATTCTCTATTTTGGTTGGTCCCAAAATAATCTCCTCACCTTCTTTAACAAAACTGTAAGTATTTTTAAAGTCATCATGATGAGTTTTCCTATCAAATTGAAAAAATATGCATCCATTTGGTGGGAGCACTTAAAGAAGCAACATGCTCGTGATGGCAAGCAAAAGATCAAGATGTGAGACAAAATGAAAAAAGAATTGCGCTGAAAATTTCTACCAGATAACTATCGTCATGATATTTTTCTCAAATACCACAATTTCAAGCAAAAGGATCTGACCGTGGAGGAGTATATTGCTAAATTTGAAAATCTCATGATGAGATGTGATATTTTAGAGCTGGAGTGGCAAACTATTGCTCAATTTCTTGGAGGACTTCGATACGAGATTGGAAATATTGTCCAACTGCAATTTTATTGGACCTATAATGATGTATGCAAATTGACTCTCAAGGTGGAAAAACAACAAAAAGATTCAAATTGATTAGGTGGTCGCTTCTCTTCTAGTGGTAATGCTTCTAACTGAGGGAGTGCCTCTACATCCAAGAGTATGATAACATCAAAAGATACAAAACAAAAGGGTGTTGAAAGCAAGGAAAATATAGGTTTTGTTAAACCAAATGGTTCTAACAATCAAAAGGTATGTTTTAAATGAAAAGGTTTTTGACACTCTGCTGCAGATTGTCCAAATCACAGGATTATTACTTTTGTTGAGGAAGAAGACGAGGAGGACACTGGCGAGGCAAACCCTATCTATGATGAATATGATGAAGATGGAGGAATTACTTATGCATATCATGGAGAATTTTTGGTAGTACGACATAGCCTCAATGCTATTTATGTGGAAGATCAATCATGTATTCGTAACAATATCTTTCATACTAGATGCACTTCTCATGGTAAAGTATGCAATGCTATCATTGATGGTGGAAGTTGCGAAAATGTTGTGGCTACAACAATTGTTGAGAAGTTGAAATTAAAGACCGAATGACATTATCAACTGTTCATAAAGATCATCTCTTGTTTTGAAGGTTGATTTTCATTTATCTCCGAACCTCATGCGAATTTGATGATAGCTACTTCGAAGATCAATTTTAGAATTGACCTTGAACCCATGAAGTTGGTCGAGAAGATCATCAAGGCGAGAGATAGAAAGCAATATTTAATAGTGATTTTGTTGACTGCTCTACTATCAATGCACATGCGTCACGAACCATCTTTCTTTAGTACAAGAAGGGCAGGGACAACACATGGACTCTTACTTTCTCGGATGAGACCTTTAGCCAATAGGTCCTCAATTGCCTTTGTAACTTCTCATGCTCCTTCGGGCTCATTCTATAGGTTGCCTTGTTTGGAATTGAAGCACCGGGGACTAAATCAATGCAATGTTGAATAGTTCGCATGAGAGGAAGCCCCGAGGAAATTTTTGTAGGCACCGCATCTTGAAATTCTTGGAGAAGAGGTTAAACTTGTGAAGGGACAACATGTCCTTCTTCATTCTCTTCTAAAACTACCAATGCAAAAGGCTCTCCAGATTCATAAATAACATTTTCCACTTGAGACTTGGAAAATAAATTATTCCCACCCATTTTTGAAGGTTTATGAACATTCTCCATCTTGGTTGGTCCCAAAATAATCTTCTCACCTTCTTTAGCAAAACTATAAGTATTTTTGAAGTCGTCATGATGAGTTTTCCTATCAAATTGCCAAGGCCGACTAAGAAGCAAATGACAAGCATCCATAGGAATAACATCGCACCAAACTTCATGTTTATAGTTGTTACCAATAGAAAATTGAATAAGACATCTTTGAGTTACCTTCAACTCATTACCTCTTCGAAGCCATGATAACTTGTAAGGTTGAGGATGGTCTTCGGTCTTTAATTTCAACTTTTCAACCATTGTGGTAGCCACAACATTTTTGCAATTTCCACCATCAATGATAACATTGCATACTAGCGCATCTAGTGTGGAAGATATTGTTGCGAAGACATGATTGATCTTCCACATAAGTAGCATTGAGGCTATGTCGTACCACCAAAGATTCTCCATAATCTGCATAAGTAATTCCTCCATCTTCATCATATTCATCATAGATAGGGGTTGCCTCGCAAGTGTCCTCCTCGTCTTCTTCCATAACAAAAGTAATAATCCTGCAATTTGGATAATCTGCAGCAAAGTGTCCAAAACTTTTGCATTTAAAACATACCTTTTGATAGTTAGAACCATTTGGTTTAACAAAACCCGTATTTTCCTTGCTTGCAACACCCTTTTGTTTTGTATCTTTTGATGTTGTCATATTCTTGGACGTAGAGGCACTCCCTCGGTTAGAAGCATTACCACTAGAAGAGAAGGCCACCAAATCGATTTGAAACTTTTTGTCATTTTTCCACCTTGAGAGTCAATTTGCATACATCATTATAGGTCCAATAGGGTTGCAGTTGGACAATATTTCCAATCTCGTATCGAAGTATCCCTTTGAGACTTGGAAATATTGCTTCTCCTCCACTTTGTTGTGCCTCCTTCTTGTACCAAAGAAAGATGGTTCGTGGCACGTGTATTGATAGTAGAGCGGTCAACAAAATCTGTCACGCCCCGGGGGAGTCCCTGTAAGACGAAAATCCGGTAGCATCTCCCCTGTACGAGTGACAATACGAATCTTGTATACAAGACACACACGACCCACTATACATCGGTCAACATGACCGGAACAAAAACTACACATACAAATCATATATAGGCCTCAGGCCAACAACCAAAACAAATAATAAAAGTCTACAATATCTAGACCTACCTCTTCTACCATCTGAGCAGGAATACACCACCAAAATGAATCGAATAAAAGTCCATAAGGACATACCAAATACGATCAAAACAACAACGAGTATATAACCAGAACACAAGTCCTAAACATTTCTTTTAGTCAATAAACCAAAACCATAAATCCAATAACAAAACCATTACGACGAGAGGGATTGACAGTTGGATTCTCCTGACAGTGTCAACCTAAAATAGATGTAAAGCAATGGGGTAAGTTCAATGAACTCAGTGGGTATCAAGTCGACATGCATAGTAAGATATATCTAATAATAATAATCATGCCAGTACAGTCTCCTGATCAATAATAGAAAAATGTAAGGAAGAAATGCGGAAAGACTGTACATGCCTGAATCTCCTATCCTGACATAAGAGTATGAGCCATACTAGCAGAAATAAGGTCATCAGACCAAATACAAAAATGTATCATGTATGCATGTCAATCATATGCAACAACCAAGGCAACAACCAAAATGCAGCAAACACAAACAAATGTCATCCATACAATATGCATGCGATGCAAATGAAATGGTCACCCCTGACGCTAGTCAGCCGCCTCACACACGATGGTAAAGCCGAGTGGGTAGGACTATGACAACTGTGCACTCTGCCATCACTGCTCCTGAGCGACTAAGTGGACAAAATACTGTCGGAGTATACCTATCCTCCTACCCCAAATAGAGTGGGGGAGCAAAGCTCTCATCTTCCGGTGTCATAGACCAGAGGAGGGATCCCTGCCCGCTACCACGTTGCCTCACCGCTACCCATGAGCGGACCAACGGAGCCTGACAGAGCTACTGCACACACCCTTTTGATGTACCACTAACCCATGAGTGACAGTGTGTGCAGATCATGTAACTGGCTGTGGGCTCAACTACAAAGGAATCCCGACAAGCCAACATGCAATCATGCAAGATGGTGCATGACACTAAAGCATGTAATACCAACCAAAATACATCTCCAAATAATATGCACAAATAAAATTGGTACACATCAATGACCTAGGTATACAGGAAAAGTTTATCTAAAAGCTAATCCAGTGCATGTCACAACTCCCAAAATAAGTACACACGGTAAGTATCAAGACAATATGGACTAAGATAGAAATGCATGCATCAGGTATGACACATGGACATACAAGGGCAGATAAGGTATAAAAATTACTGCGAGCTATAGCTAACTAAGCATATCAACCTGATAATATCTAAAAGATAAGTCAAAGTACCAGCCTGCTATGAAACTCGTGATAACTATCTTCACGCCCGTGGACCTGTCTCGTGATCGAAACCTACATAAAACATAATATTGTTAAGCACTAAGATATGATCCATCATCAAATCGAATCCTAAGCCGATTTCGGACATAAACCAATTAACCCAAATGATTAATAAAATCTCGGTCACATCCCACCTAATATAACTGTCATTTCGTCCAATTAATCGAATATGATTTTACAACCCCTATTCATAACCGACAATTCACCGACACCAATCCATTCCACAGAATACGCCACCCAAATAGAAATATCATAGCCAACAACTCCAATAACAACCCACCACAGCCATTTACAGCCATTAACAACCGACCAAAACCCCAAATCATAACCGCACAACACCCACGATCACGCGACAACCCTTCACAGTCCTCACCTACAACCTTCTCTCAAGCACAGTCGACACCACAGATCAAAAACCCAGCCATAGACAACCATGTTTAACCACAGTAGAAAAAGAGGTAATTCGAGTTATACCTACCCTTGGGATCCCGCCGGCCACAGTTCCTTCCCTACTGCTCTGTTCTCCGGCACCACCAACACTCACTGATTACTGCCCAAAATCACAGATTCACAATGAATAAGGAAATCCATAGTAGGTATAGATCTCATTCCGAATCAAAGTCGGCCCCTTACCTAAATACAGCGACCACCGGTAGAAATTTGTGGCCTCGAGCAGAATAAGGAGTAGTTACCGCCGGTGAAATTTTTTGGCCACATGCACCCTCCCGTCGACTCGTCCGTGGGAACGTCAGTGGGTCTAGTCGAGGGGCTCGTTCGCCGCAGAGAAGAGAACGGCTGGGCAAGGGAAAAATGGAGGCGACGAAGCTCTTGGCGGCTGGGGCTGGCCGACCGTGGCGATGCTGCACGTGGCGACAGCCTGGTCGTCGGTGCAACGCACGAGGAGAGGGCGTCGACAGAAAGGAAATCATGAGAGAAGCGGTCACGAAGGGAAATGTCGCAGGGGGGGGGATTTGTGGCGCTGGGGGAAGGAGTTATTGCGAGGGAGAAACCGACGGAGCGGCGCGTCGGGGAAAGAAAAAGAAGAAATAGAAAAACCTAAGTTTTCTATTTAAAACCTTAGGTTAATATAATTTATTAACTCTTCAATAACAGATAATCCAAACAGGCCTTGTAAAAGCCTGTTAAATCTTTCCATATATAATATCATAAGAACTCCGTTTAAATCCAGAAAAATTATGAAAAAATTCCTAAAATTTCTCCAAAATTTCTGAAAAATTCCTAGGATTATTTTTCCTAAATTTTGCCCATTTTATTTAGTATTTTAAATTTCCCATATTTAACATTCTCCCCCACTAATAAAAATTTGGTCCTTAAATTTCCTACTTAGATACATAATGAGTAAGAGATACCACAAGTATTGAAAATATATCTAACGTACCTTAAGTAAACAGGTGGGGTATTAAGCTATGATCTTTTCTTCAAGCTCCCAAGTAGCCTCCTCATCGGTGTGGTGACTCCACCCGACCTTGACAAGTCGCACAATCTTGTTCTGCAACTGTCGTTCCTGGTGATCCAGAATCCGTACCGAAACCTCTGCGTAAGTAGCATCAGGTTGAATGGAACCTGACACATCTGACAGAATATGTGTAGAGTCTGGCACATACTTCCTCAGAATGGACACATAAAACACATCATGAATACCTGTCAAAGATGGTAGTAGCGCTAGGCGGTAAGCAACTGCTCTGATCCTCTCCAAAATCTCAAACGGATCAATGTACCTAGGAGCTAGCTTACCACGGAGGCCAAATCTCTTCACCCCTTTCGTGGGTGAGACTCGCAAGAATACATGATCACCAATAGAGAACTCCATAGGTCTCCGTCTCCGATCTGCATAACTCTTCTGACGATCCTGCGCCTCTACCATCCTTCGTCTGATAGTACGGACCAACTTTGCCTCATGCTGAGCTCTCTGGGGTCCTAGTAACTGGGCCTCCCCAACCTCCTCCAAGAGGGTGGGTGTACGACATTGTCTATCATACAATGCTTCAAACGGGGCCATTTGGATAACCGAATGATAGATGTTGTTGTAGGCAAATTCCACTAATGGCAAGTAGTCCTCCCAGTTGCCCCCGAAATCTATAACACAGGACCTCAGCAAGTCCTCTAGTGTCTGAATGGTCCGCTCAGACTGTCCATCTATCTGCGGATGGAATGCAGTACTAAAACGAAGCTGTGTGCCTAAGGCCTGCTGCAGACTCTGCCAGAACCGGGATGTGAACCGGGGATCTCTATCTGATATAATGCTCAAAAGAACACCATGCAATCTGATGATCTCCCGATAATATAACTCTGCCAAACGATCCAAAGAGTCGGTCTTTCGAATCCCTAAGAAGTGCATGGATTTGGTTAGTCGGTCAACGACTATCCAAATCACGTCATGGGCTTGACGTGTCCTAGGCAAACCCACCATGAAATCCATGGTAATGTGATCCCACTTCCACTCAGGAATAGGAATCCTCTGAAGTAGTCCGGATGGTCTCTGGTGCTCAGCCTTCACCTGTTGACAAACTAGACATCTAGCTACAAAATCTGCGATGTCTTTCTTCATGTCATTCCACCAATACAAACGCCTTAAATCTCGATACATGCGGGTTCTGCCTGGGTGGATCGCAAATCGAGAGCGATGAGCCTCCTGAAGTAACTCCTCCATGATCGGGTGAGACTGAGGTATGCATAATCTACCCAGGAAGTAAATTATACCTTCGTCATCTTGGGTGAACTCAGTCTGCTGTCCAGAGTTTATCTGGCTGCCAATGAACTGTAAGTGCTGATCACTGGCCTGAGCTTCTCAGACTCTCGTCCGGATAGATGGCTGAGCAACCATGGTAACAAGAACGCCCTGCTCTGTCAGTCCCTGCTCCTCAAGGCCCAACTCGAAAAAACCCTGAATCAAATCTGTGACTAAAACTCGGTAGGAAGCTAAAGTCCCTCGGGACTTCCGGCTAAGTGCATCGACAACCACATTGGCTTTCCCTGGGTGGTAGCTAATGGTACAGTCATAATCTTTCAGGAACTCCATCCATCTCTTCTGTCGGAGATTGAGTTCCTTCTGCATAAATAGATATTTGAGACTCTTATGATTAGTAAGAATCTCAAATGTAATACCATACAAATGATGTCTCCAAATCTTCAAGGCAAAGATAATAGCAGCTAACTCTAGATCATGTACTCCATCACTGTTCGATTATTCTGTCGAAGACTCAAAAAATCCTGATGGCGCATCATCTAATATGACCATGGGAAGTACTGACTCTCAAAGACCTCTCTGAATCTCACCCAGGTAATTTGTTGCTCGCCGATGATCGAGCACTGCGTGTTCCACCAGACCTCGGCCTCGCCTCGTAAATGGAAGTCCGCTAACTCTGCCTTCTCCCACTTGGAGCAAACCATATAGAGGAAAGTACGCTCCATAGTCTCGATCCAAGACTGAGCTATGCTCGGATCAGTCTCTCTGCAGAATAATGTGAACAGACTTTTCATCGACTTTGCTAAAATGGGAATCTGAGCTCGTGCCGAAGCCACATCAGTAGGATGAGTAGGGGTTGTCGCAGAGGTGGAACTCTTGTAGATGGTGTTTGCATAAGGGCGAATCGAGTAAGGGCGGCCGACACCACTTGTGAGCTGCCGAGTATCAGTAGTAGTCTCTTGGGTGTATGCAGTGTGTAGCAGTAGGTACTAACGGTGGTACCTCCGGGTATGCAGTAGCAGGTGCTACTGCTGGGGGTGTCTGGTGTGTAGCAGCAGGGTCTACTGATGATACATCGGATACCCCTGAAGTGGGTATCTCTGGAGGAGGAACCGTCGGGAACTGAGGAACCACGACCCCCGCAGCACCATGTGGAATCTGACCCTGATCGACATGCTCATCCCCAGTAGATCTCTCTGGCCACTCCGTCGCTAGAGATCTCAATGTTCTCTTGCATGGCCGCCCCTCACCATGTCTCGGCGCAGGAGCACGCCCACCTCGTCTCATATTTGTTAAATTATTACCCAGATGTTACTACAAGTAAAAACATATATAAAATAATCATCATACCTATTTGCCGCTAGGAGAGGTCCCGTCACCGCCAAATCCCCAAATTGACCTCGTCAATAATACCTCGAATTTCCGAAACATAAAAAAAAATCATCGAAATCCGTACAAATTCGAAAATCCCCAGATTGACTCGCAAAAACCTGTCAAACGTGGCGAACTCCGAAAATTCAAAAACCCCTAGGAACTCGAAAACCTAGGTGCTCTGATATCAAATAAATTATCACGCCCCGGAGGAGTCCCCACTAGATGAAAATCCAGCAGCATCTCCCCTGTACGAGTGACAATACGAATCTTGTATACAAGGCATACACGACCCATTATACATCGGTCAACACGACCGAAACAAAAAGCACACATACAAATCATATATAAGCCTCAGGACAACAACCAAAACAAATAACAAAAGTCTACAATATCTAGACCTACCTCTTCTGCCATCTGAGTAGGAATACACCACTAAAAAGAATCGAATAAAAGTCCATAAGGACATACCAAATACGACCAAAACATCCACGAGTACATAACCAAAACACAAATCCTAAACATGTCTTCTAGTCAATAAACCAAAACCATAAATCCAATAACAAAACCATTACGACGAGGGGGATTGGCAGCTGGACTCTCCTGACAGTGTCAACCTGAAATAGATGTAAAGCAACGGGGTAAGTTCAACGAACTCAGCGGGTATCAAGTCGACATGCATAATAAGATATATCTAACAATAATAATCATGCCAGTACAGTCTTCTGATCAATAATAGAAAAATATAAGGAAGAAATGCGGAAAGACTGTACATACCTGAATCTCCTATCCTGATATAGGAGTATGAGCCATACTAGCAGAAATAAGGTCGTCAGACCAAATACAAAAATGTATCCTGTATGCATGTCAATCATATGCAACAACCAAGGCAGCAACCAAAATATAGCAAACACAAACAAATGACATCCATGCAATATGCATGCGATGCAAATGACATGGTCACCTCTGATGCCAGTCAGCCGCCTCACACACGATGGTGAAGACGAGTGGGTAGAGCTATGACAACTGTGCACTCTGCCAGCACTCCTCTTGAGTGACCGAGTGGACAGGATGCTGTCAGAGTACACCTATCCTCTTATCTCAAATAGAGTGGGGGAGCAAAGCTCTCATCTCCCGCTGTCGTAGACCAGAGGAGGGATACCTGCCCGCTACCACACTGCCTAACCGCTACCCATGAGCGGACCAGTGGAGCCTGACAGAGCTACTACACACACCCTCCTGATGTACCACTAACCCATGAGTGGCAGTGTGTGCAGATCATGTAACTGGCTGCGGGCTTAACTACAAAGGAACCCCGACCAATCATCATGCAATCATGCAAGATGGTGCATGACACTAAATCATGTAATACTAACCAAAATACATCTCCAAATAATATGCACAAACAAAATGGGTACATATCAATGACCTAGGTATACATGGAAAGTATATCTAAAAGTTAATCCAGTGCATGTCACAACTCCCAAAATAAGTACACATGGCAAGTATCAAGACAATATCTACTAAGATAGAAATGCATGCATCAGGTATGACACATGGACATACAAAGGCAGATAAGGCATAAAAATTACTGCGAGCTATAGCTAACTAAGCATATCAACCTGATAATATCTAAAAGATAAGTCAAAGTACCCGCCTGCTATGAAACTCGTGATAACTATCTTCACGCCCGTGGACTTGTCTCGTGATCGAAACCTGCATAAAACATAATATTGTTAAGTACTAAGATACGATCCATCGTCAAATTGAATCCTATGCCGATTTTGGACATAAACCAATTAACTCAAATGCTTAATAAAATCTCGGTCACATCCCACCTAATATAACTGTCATTTTGTCCAATTAATCGAATATGATTTTACAACCCCTATTCATAACCGACAATTCTCTAACACCAACCCATTCCACAGAATACGCCACCCAAACAGAAATATCACAACCAACAACTCCAATAACATCCCACCACAGCCATTTACAGCCGTTAACAATCGGCCAAAACCCCAATTCATAACCGCACAACACCCACAATCACGCGACAACCCTTCACATTCCTCACCTACAACCTCCTCTCAAGCACAGTTGACACCACAGATCAAAAGCCCAGCTATAGACAACCAGGTTTAACCACAGTAGAAAAAGAGGTAATTCGAGTTATACCTGCCCTTGAGATCCCACCGGCCACAGTTCCTTCCCTACTGCTCTGTTCATCGGCACCACCAACACTCATTGATTACTGCCCAAAATCGCAGATTCACAATGAATAAGGAAATCCATAGTAGGTATAGATCTCATTCCGAATCAAAGTTGGCCCCTTACCTAAATACAGTGACCACCGACAGAAATTTATGGCCTCGAGCAGAATAAGGAGTAGTTGCCGTCGGTGAAATTTTTTGGCCACACGCATGCTCCTGTCGGCTCGTCCGTGGAAACGTCGATGGGTCCGGTCGAGGGGCTCGTTCGCCGCAGAGAAGAGAACTGCTGGGCAAGTGAAAAATGGAGGCGACGAAGCTCTCGGCAGTTGGTGCTGGCCGACTGTGGTGATGCTGCACATGGCGGCGGCCTGGTTGTTGGCACAACGCACGAGGAGAGGACGTCGGTAGAGAGTAAATCGCAAGAGAAGCGATCGCGAAGGGAAAAGTCGCGGGGGGGGGGGGGGTGGACTCGCGGCACTGGGGGAAGGAGTTATCACGAGGGAGAAACCGACGGAGCGGCGCGTCGGGGAAAGAAAAAGAAGAAATAGAAAAACCTAAGTTTTCTATTTAAAACCTTAGGTTAATATAATTTATTAACTCTTCAATAACAGATAATCCAAACAGGCCTTGTAAAAGCCTGTTAAATCTTTCCATATATAATATTATAAGAACTCCGTTTAAATCTAGAAAATTTTTGGAAAAATTCCTAAAATTTCTCCAAAAATCCCGAAAAATTCCTAGGATTATTTTTCCTAAATTTTGGCCATTTTATTTAGTATTTTAAATTTCTCGTATTTAACATTCTCCCCCACTAATAAAAATTTGGTCCCCAAATTTCCTACTCAAATGCATAATGACTAAGAGATACCACAAGTACTGAAAATATATCTCACGTACCTTAAGTAAACAAGTGGGGGTATTGAGCTCTGATCTTTTCTTCAAGCTCCCAAGTAGCCTCCTCATCGGTGTGGTGACTCCACCCGACCTTGACAAGTCGCACAATCTTGTTCCGCAACTATCGTTCTTGGTGATCCAGAATTCGTACCAAAACCTCTGCGTAAGTAGCATCAGGTTGAATGGAACCTGACACATCTGACAGAATATATGTAGAGTCTGGCACATACTTCCTCACCATGGACACATGAAACACATCATGAATACCCGTCAAAGATGGTGGTAGCGCTAGGCAGTAAGCGACTGCTCCGATCCTCTCCAAAATCTCAAACGGACCAATGTACCTAGGAGCTAGCTTACCACGGAGGCCAAATCTCTTCACCCCTTTCATGGGTGAGACTCGCAGGAATACATGATCACCAATAGAGAACTCCAGAGGTCTCCATTTCCGATCTGCATAACTCTTCTGACGATCCTGCGCCTCTGCCATCCTTCGTCTGATAGTACGGACCAACTCTTCCTCATGATGAGCTCTCTGGGGTCCTAGTAACTGGGCCTCCCCAACCTCCTCCTAGAGGGTGGGTGTATGACACTGTCTATCATACAATGCTTCAAACGGAGCCATTTGGATAGTCGAATGATAGCTATTATTGTAGGCGAATTCCACTAATGGCAAGTGGTCCTTCCAGTTGCCCCCGAAATCCATAACACAGGACCTCAGCAAGTCCTCTAGTGTCTGAATGGTCCGCTCAAACTGTCCATCTGTCTGCGGATGGAATGCAGTACTAAAATGAAGTTGTGTGTCTAAGGCCTGCTGCAAACTCTGCCAGAACCGGGACATGAACCGGGGATCTCTATCTGATATAATGCTCAAAGGAATACCATGCAATTTGATGATCTCCCGACAATATAATCTACCAAATGATCCAAAGAGTCGATCTTCCGAATCGCTAAGAAGTGCACGGATTTGGTTAGTCGGTCAATGACTACCCAAATCGCGTCATGGCCTTGACGTGTCCTAGGCAAACCCACCATAAAATCCATGGTAATGTGATCCTACTTCCACTCAGGAATAGGAATCCTCTAAAGTAGTCCGGCTGGTCTCTGGTGCTCAACCTTCACCTGTTGACAAACTAGACATATAGCTACAAAATCTGCGATGTCTTTCTTCATGTCGTTCCACCAATACAATCGCCTTAAATCTTGATACATCCGGGTTCCGCCTGGGTGGATTGCAAATTGAGAGCGATGAGCCTCCTGAAGTAACTCCTCCATGACTGGGTGAGACTGAGATACGCATAATCTGCCCTGGAAGTAAATTATACCTTCGTCATCTCGGGTGAACTCAGTCTGCTGTCCAGAGGTTATCTGGCTGCCAATGAACTGTAAGTGCTGATCACTCACCTGAGCTTCTCGGACTCTCGTCCTGATAGATGACTGAGCAACCATGGTAACAAGAACGCTCTGCTCTGTCGGTCCCTGCTCCTCAAGGCCCAACTCGGAGAAACCCTGAATCAAATCCATGACTAGAACTCGGTAGGAAGCTAAAGTCCCTCGGGACTTCCGGCTAAGTGCATCGGCAACCACATTGACTTTCCCTAGGTGGTATCTAATGGTACAATAATAATCCTTCAAGAACTCCATCCATCTCCTCTGTCGGAGATTGAGTTCCTTCTGCATAAATAGATATTTGAGACTCTTATGATCAGTAAGAATCTCAAATGTAATACCATACAAATGATGCCTCCAAATCTTCAAGACAAAGATAATAGCAGCTAACTCTAGATCATGTACTCCATCACTGTTCGATTATTCTGTCAAAGACTTAGAAAATCCTGACGGCGCATCATCTGATATGACCGTGGGAAGTACTGGCTCTCAAAGACCTCTCTGAATCTCACCTAGGTAATCTGCTGCTCGTCGATGATCGAGCTTTGCATGTCCCACCAGACCTCGGCCTCGCCTCGTAAATGGAAGGCCGCCAACTCTACCTTCTCCCACTCAGAGAAAACCATATAGAGGAAAGTACGCTCCATAGTCTCGATCCAAGACTGAGCCACGCTCGGATCAGTCTCTCCGCAGAATAATCTGAACCGACATTTCATCAACTTTGCTAAAATGGGAATCCGAGCTCGTGCCGCAGCCACATCAGTAGGATGAGTAGGGGTCATCGCAGGAGATGACGGAACTACTGTAGATGGTGTCGCTGCATAGGCAGGGGCAGATACTGAGTAAGGGCCGATCGGCACTACTTGTGGGCCTGTCGAGTATGCAGTAGTAGGCCCTACTAGTGGGGGTGTCTGGTGTGTAGCAGTAGGTACTAACGGTGGTACCTCCGGGTATGCAGTAGCAGGTGCTACTGGCAGGGGTGTCTGGTGTGTAGCAGCAGGGTCTATCGATGGTACATCGGAAACCCCCGAAGTGGGTATCTCTGGAGGAGGAACCGTCGGGAACTGAGGACCCACGATCCCTGCAGCACCATGTGGAATTTGACCCCTGATCGACATGCTCATCCCCAGTAGATCTCTCTGGCAACTCCGTCGTCACAAATCTCAATGTCCTCTTATGTGGCCGCCCCGCACCACGTCTCGGCGCAGGAGAATGCCCACCTCGTTTCATATTTGTTAAATTATTACCTAGATGTTACTACAAGTAAAAACATATATAAAATAATCATCTTACCTATTTGCCGCCAGGAGAGGTCCCGTCGCCGCCAAATCCCCAAATCGACCTCGTCAATAATACCTCGAATTTTCTAAACATAAAAAAAAATCTTCGGAAATCCGTACAAATCCGAAAATCCCCAGATTGACTCGCAAAAACCTGTCAAACGTGGCGAACTCTGAAAATCCAAAAACCTCTAGGAACTCGAAAACCTAGGTGCTATGATACCAAATAAATTGTCACGCCCCGGGGAATCCCCGCCAGACAAAAATCTGACAGCATCTCCCATGTACGAGTGACAATATGAATCTTGTATACAAGGCACACACGGCCCACTATACATCGGTCAACACGACCGGAACAAAAACCATACATACAGATCATATATAGGCCTCAGGCCAACAACCAAAACAAATAACAAAAGTCTACAATATCTAGACCTACCTCTTCTGCCATCTGAGCAGGAATACACCACCAAAACGAATCAAATAAAAGTCCACAAGGACATACCAAATACGACCAAAACATCCACGAGTACATAACCAGAACACAAGTCCTAAACATGTCTTCTAGTCAATAAACCAAAACCATAAATCCAATAACAAAACCATTACGACGAGGGGGATTGACAGCTGGACTCTCCTGACAGTGTCAACCTGAAATAGATGTAAAGCAATGGGGTAAGTTCAACGAACTCAGTGGGTATCAAGTCGACATGCATAGTAAGATATATCTAACAATAATAATTATGCCAGTACAGTCTCCTGATCAATAATAGAAAAATGCAAGGAAGAAATGCGGAAAGACTGTACATACCTGAATCTCCTATCTTGACATAGGAGTATGAACCATACTAGCAGAAATAAGGTCGTCAGACCAAATACAAAAATGTATCTTGTATGCATGTCAATCATATGCAAAAACCAAGGTAGCAACCAAAATACAGCAAACACAAACAAATGTCATCCATGCAATATGCATGCGATGCAAATGACATGGTCACCTCTGACGCCAGTCAGCCGCCTCACACAGATGGTGAAGCCGAGTGGGTAGGGCTATGACAACTGTGCACTCTGCCATCACTGCTCCTGAGTGACCGAGTGGATAGGATGCTGTTGAAGTACACCTATCCTCCTACCCCAAACAGAGTAGGGGAGCAAAGCTCTCATCTCCTGGTGTCGTAGACCAGAGGAGGGATCCCTGCCCGCTACCACACTGCCTAACCGCTACCCATGAGCGGACCAGTGGAGCCTGACAGAGCTACTGCACACACCCTTTTGATGTACCACTAACCCATGAGTGGCAGTGTGTACAGATCATGTAACTGGCTGCGGGCTTAACTACAAAGGAACCCCGACCAATCATCATGCAATCATGCAAGATGGTGCATGACACTAAAGCATGTAATACTAACCAAAATACATCTCCAAATAATATGCACAAATAAAATGGGTACATATCAATGACCTAGGTATACAGGAAAAGTATATCTAAAAGCTAATCCAGTGCATGTCACAACTCCCAAAATAAGTACACATGGCAAGTATCAAGACAATATGGACTAAGATAGAAATGCATGCATCAGGTATGACACATGGACATACAAGGGCAGATAAGGCATAAAAATTACTGCGAGCTATAACTAACTAAGCATATCAACCTGACAATATCTAAAAGATAAGTCACAGTATCTGCCTGCTATGAAACTCGTGATAACTATCTTCACGCCCGTGGACCTATCTCGTGACCGAAACCTACATAAAACATAATATTGTTAAGCACTAAGATACGATCCATCGTCAAATCGAATCCTAAGCCGATTTCGGACATAAACCAATTAACCCAAATGCTTAATAAAATCTCGGTCACATCCCACCTAATATAACTGTCATTTCATCCAATTAAACGAATATGATTTTACAACCCCTATTCATAATCAACAATTCTCTGACACCAACCCATTCCTCAGAATACGCCACCCAAATAGAAATATCACAGCCAACAACTCCAATAACAACCCACCACAGCCATTAACAACCGGCCAAAACCCCAATTCATAATCGCACAACACCCACATTCACGTGACAACCCTTCACAGTCCTCACCTACAACCTCCTCTCATGCACAGTTGACACCACAGATCAAAAACCCAGCCATTGACAACCAGGTTTAACCACAATAGAAAAAGAGGTAATTCGAGTTATACCTGCCCTAGGGATCCCGCTGGCCACAGTTCCTTCCCTACTGCTCTGTTCACCGGCACCATCGACACTCACCGATTACTGCCCAAAATCGCAGATTCACAATGAATAAGGAAATCCAAAGTAGGTATAGATCTCATTCCGAATCAAAGTCGTCCCCTTACCTAAATACAGTGACCACCGGAAGAAATTTGCGGCCTCGAGCAGAATAAGGAGTAGTCACCGTCGGTGAAATTTTTCGGCCACATGCACACTCCCGTCGGCTCGTCCGTGGGAACATCGGTGGGTCCGGTCGAGGGGCTCATTCGCCGTAGAGAAGAGAACGACTGGGCAAGGGAAAAATGGAGGCGACGAAGCTCTCGATGGCTGGTGCTGGTCGACCATGGTGATGCTGTGCATGGCGACAGCCTAGTCATCGGCGTAATGCACGAGGAGAGGGCGTCGGCGGAGAGGAAATCGTGAGTGAAGCGGTTGCGAAGGGAAAAGTCACGGGGGGGGGGGACTCGCGGTGTTGGGGGAAGGAGTTATCGCGAGGGAGAAACCGACGGAGCGGCGCATCGGGGAAAGAAAAAGAAGAAATAGAAAAACCTAAGTTTTCTATTTAAAACCTTAGGTTAATATAATTTATTAACTCTTCAATAATAGATAATCCAAACAGGCCTTGTAAAAGTCTGTTAAATCTTTCCATATATAATATCATAAGAACTCCGTTTAAATCCAGAAAAATTCTGGAAAAATTCCTAAAATTTCTCCAAAAATCCCGAAAAATTCCTAGGATTATTTTTTCTAAATTTTTACCATTTTATTTTGTATTTTAAATTTCCCGTATTTAACAAAATCACTATCAAATATCGCTTTCCTATCCCTCACCTTGATGATCTTCTCGACCAACTTCATGGGTTCAAGTTCAGTTCTAAAATTGATCTTCGAAGTGGTTATCATCAAATTTGCATGAGGTCTGTAGATGAATGGAAATCATCCTTCAAAATAAGAGATGGTCTTTATGAATGGTTGGTAATGTCATTCGGTCTTTCTAACGCCTCTTCTATTTTTATGCGACTTATGAATCATATCTTTAAGCCATTCATTGGGAAATTTGTTGTCATCTACTTTGACGACATTCTTGTGTACAACTCTAGCCTGCAAGAACATTTGGGGCATCTTCGATAGGTTTTTGATTTACTACAGGAGCAAAAGTTATACGCCAACTTGAAGAAGTGTCATTTCTTCACCAATAGCCTAGTTTTCTTTGGCTATGTTATTTCCTCATATGACATCAAAATGGATGAAAATAAGATTGAAGCTATTTTGAGCTGGCCAACTCCTCAAACTCTTCATGATATTCGAAGCTTTCATGGGTTAGCATCCTTCTATCGCAGGTTTATCAAAAATTTAAGCACTATTATTGCACCTATAACTGAATGTTTGAAAGGGAGCAACTTTCGGTGGATGACTGTTGGACTATTCGAGCTGTAAAAATCGCTTTTTGTGTTGCGGAAACCTCGGAAGTCGACCACGGATCCGTACGAAGATAAACAAAAAATATACATGTACGTGTTAAAACCTTAGATCTACTTTAGATCTACATGTGAAGAGCTTTACCCTTGATGCGATGCCCTTCGCTTATCCCGCTTGTCCAAATGGTTTGTCGGATCTCGTAGAGTGTCAAGCGTACACTCCTCTACAAGTATCCACACGAACAATAGGTGGAGAAGGCAACTTAGAGTGTGCTAGCAGTCCTTGAAACCCACGGCAAGAAATGAAGAGGGAGATCACAAGAGAGGAGGAAGGAAGAAGATGAAGTTAATTCCCACTAACTTCACACTCATGCAGACACATAAGTGGCCGACCACTTCATGAAAGTTATATACATGCATGTAATACCAAGAGCCATGGCTCTTGGTCTCCCTCATGAAGTGGCACCCCATGATGTGTTCATGATGATGTGGAACATCATCATTGGCCAACCCATGCCAAGTCATCATGACATGACATTTGGTCAAGTCAAACTTGACCATTCATCTTTCCTCTCAAGTCAAGTCAAACTTGAACTCTTATCTCCCATGGTTGATCAAATCCAACCATTTGATTCAAGTCAATTTAATTTAATGAATCTCTATTCATTAGTTTAAATTGACTTAATGAATTAAATCTAAATTAGACTCATTCAACATTTGAATCAAATTGAGTCCAACTCAATTAGTCTAATTTGGATTACTCTTAATCCAATTTGATTCATCACATGAACCTAATCTCCATCTAATTGCCCTTTGTGTGTGACCCTATAGGTTCTTGTAACGTTGGCAATGCTCCTAAACCGATTTAGAAGCATAAGCAATGAGCAGTATCTAGCAATACATCATTGCTACCCAAGTTACAAGAATGTTGAGATCCAACATCACCTTTGTGAATACTAATTGTGACTCTCACAATATGTGACAATGTTCCTCTATCCTTGACATCTAGATTGACCAATTGAGGCATAGACCGTGCCATTCTTTGTATAATCTATATCTTGAACTCCAAGTAGACTCACTCTAATCAAATGAGCTCAATATCTCATATTGACTCATTTGGGCATGATCATGTACTTAGTGGTCTCACTCTATCAAGAATAATGATGTCACTCCCGTCATATAGGAGGGATAAATCTCATCTACATCACTCACATCCCTCCACACAATTTGTTATATACCCAGTAATCACCTTTATAGTCCACCCATTTACGGGTGACATTTGACGAAGCCAAAGTATGCAACTCCTTTTGTAGGGAACCATGGTGACTTCAGGTCCAAGGACTAATAGTCATACTAATAGTCACATGAGAAAGTATATGACACTCATATAACGATCGATGATACTTTCTCATGGCGGGTCATTCAATATACATTCTCCAATGCATACTCATGTGTCAACTTGATATCTCATATCCATGACTTGTGAGATCAAGTCATCGAGTTGACCTACATGATAGTCTCTTTGCATTAACATTGTCCCTGAATGTTAATACTTGACTAGGAATGATTAAGAGTAGTATTCTCTATATCATCTCATTATCGATTCAACCAATCGATTGATATAGATAAGAACCTTCTACTCAAGGACGTTATTATACTTAGTTATTTGACACCAATACAAGTAAGTATAATAACCATAAAGAAATGCCTTTATATATATAGGAATATGATACAACAAGTCCATATAACAATCATCACATGATTGACTCTAGGGCTTTCACTAACAATCTCCCACTAGCACTAGTGTCAATTACTGTAGTATCTAATATCCAATGATATAGTGTGACCATCATGCTTTTTCTGTGCCAAAGGCTTGGTCAAGGGATTTGCGACGTTAGTCTCTGTGGGTACTCTGCAAATCTTCACATCTCCTCTATCGATAATCTCTCGAATGAGATGGAAGCGCTGTAGTATGTGTTTGGTCCGCTGGTGTGAGCGAAGTTCCTTAGCCTGTGCAATCGCTCCATTGTTGTCACAATAGAGCTCTATAGGATATGCTATGCTAGGAACCACCCCAAGCTCAGTAATGAACTTGCGGATCCAAACTGCCTCCTTTGCTGCCTCTGATGTAGCAATATACTCGGCCTCTGTTATAGAATCAGCAACTATGTTCTGCTTCGAACTCTTCCAGCTCACAGCGCCACCATTCAAGCAAAACATGAACTCTGACTGCGATCTATAATCATCCTAGTCAGTTTGGAAGTTGGCATCACTGTAACCCTTTACAGCTAGCTCCTCATCGCCTCCAAATATCAAGAAATATTCTTTAGTCCTTCTTAAGTACTTAAGACTATTCTTGATTGCTATTCAGTGATGCTCACCTGGATCTGACTAGTATCTGCTCGTCATGCTCAAAGCATACGAGACATCAAGACGAGTACATAGCATGATGTACATGATAGATCCTATGACAGATGCATAAGGAATCTTATCCATGCGGTCTCTCTCCTCTCTAGAAGAGGGACTTTGAGTCTTTGAAAGACTCACACCATATGATATCGACAGAAGTCCCTTCTTGGAATTCTGCATGGCAAACCGTAGTAATATCGTGTCAATATATGTACTCTAACTTAGGCCAAGCAATCTCTTAGATCTATCTCTATAGATATTGATGCCTAGGATATAGGTTGCTTCACCTAAGTCCTTCATTGAGAAACACTTCCCCAACCAAGTCTTCACAGACTATAGCGAAGGGATGTCATTCCCAATGAGTAGTATGTCATCCACATACAATACAAGGAAGACAACTATGTTCCCATTAACCCTCTTGTAGACACAGGGTTCATCTTCATTCTTGATGAAACCAAACTATTTGATCGCATCATCGAATCGAAGATTCCATCTCTGAGAAGCTTACTTTTGCCCATAAATGGACCTTTGCAGCTTGCATACTTTTCCAGTATGTTGTGGATCTACAAAACTCTCAGGTTGTGTCATGTACACATCCTCGAGCAAGTTTCCATTTAGAAACGCAGTCTTGACATCTATCTGCCAGATCTCATAATCGTGGTATGCTGCAATAGCAAGCAAAATCTGAATGGACTTAAACATCGCCACTGGAGAAAAGATTTTATCATAGTCAATACCATGAATTTGCTTGAAACCTTTAGCTACCAATCAACCCTTATAGTTATGCGTAAGTCCATCCATATCAGTCTTTCTCTTAAAGACCCACTTACACCCAATGGATTTGACGCCTTCAAGTGGATCAACCAAAGTCCATACTTGGTTGGTGTACATGGATTCCATCTCGGATCTCATGGCCTCTAGTCATTTCTCAAAATCTAGGCTCATCACAGCTTTCTGATAGGAGGTAGGCTCATTCTCAATAAGCATATGGTTAGACAAGAGAAATGAGTATCTCTTAGGCTGACGACGTACCCTATGAGATCTGCGAAGAGGTAGGTCTACCTGAACAGGTTGTTATTCCACAACTCTTTGTACAACAATCTCATCACCCACAACACTTTGTGGTTCCTGTTCAACCTCCATCAAGGCCTCAGTGCTATGTTCCTTATCTTGAATTTCTTCAAGATCGAACGTACTCCAACTAGTTTTTCTAGAAATAAAATCCCTTTCTAGAAATACCCCAGTCTTTGCCACAAACACTTTGTGCTGACTGGGAATGTAGAAGTAATATCCCTTCGTTTCCTTGGGATATCCAACAAAATAGCACTTATCGGATTTGGGTCCCAATTTGTCTGAGACTTGACGTCGAACGTAAGCCTCACAACCCCAAATCCTCATGAAAGACATCTTGGGATTTTCCCTATCCATATTGTGTATGGAGTATTTATCACAGCCTTGGATGGTACATGGTTAAGTGTGAATGCTACTGTGTCTAGAGCATATCCTCAAAAGGATATAGGAAGATCTGTGTGACTCATCATAGATCGTACCATATCTAATAGGGTACGATTCCTCCTTTCGGATACTCTATTCCACTGTGGTGTTCCAGGAGGTGTGAGTTGGGATAGAATCCCACACTCAACTAGATAGTCACAAAACTCATGGCTAAGGTATTCACCACCTCGATCTGATCAAAGTATCTTAACACTCTTGCCAAGCTGGTTTTGTACTTCATTCTTGAATTCTTTGAACTTTTCAAAGGATTCTGACTTATGTGTCATCAGATACACATAACCATATCTACTGAAGTCATCAGTAAATGTAATGAAGTACCTATAACCACCTCTAGCAGCAACATTAAAAGGGCCACATACATCACTATGTATAAGTCCTAATAAGTCTATTGCTCTTTCGCTGTGTCCATTAAAGGGAGTCTTGGTCATCTTTCCTAGAAGGCAAGACTCGCATGTCTCATATGATTCAAAATCAAATGAGTCCAGCAGCCCATCCTTATGGAGTTGGGATAAGCGACTCTCATTTATGTGACCTAAGCGACAATGCCAGAGAAAGGTTTGGTTCAACTCATTTGACTTGAACCTTTTGGTACTTATGTTATAGATGGGGCTCTCTAAGTTTAGAATGTAGAGTCAGTTCATCAGAGGTGCACTACAATAGAACATATCATTTAAATAAACTGAACAACATTTATTCTTTATTATAAATGAAAAGCCTTTCTTGTATAAACAAGAAACTGAAATTATGTTCTTAGTCAGAGCAGGCACATAACAATATTTATCTAGTTCTAGTACAAGCACAGAGGGCAGATATAGAAAATAAGTTCCTACAGCAATAGTAGCAACTCTTGCTCCATTGCCTACTCGTAGGTCCACCTCGCCCTTCGTCAATGCCCTGCTATTTCTCAGTGGATGCACATTAGTACAAATGTGAGATGCACATCCGGTATCTAATACCCATGATAAAGAAATAGATAGATTGACTTCTATGACATATATACCTGAAGTAGAAGTCTCACTTCTCTTCTTCTTAAGATCTTCTAGGTATGCTTTGCAGTTACGCTTCCAGTGTCCAGCTTCCTTACAGTGGAAGCAAGTCCCTTCCTTGGCCACCCCTCCTTTCAGTTTCAGTGCCTTACCTTTGCCCTTGGCTTGAGACTTTCCCTTACCTTTAGGCTTGCCCTTGCCTTTCTTCTTTTGCACCATCAAAATGGAGTCGGGTTTTCCCTTCTTAAGGTTGAGCTCAACAGTTCTCAACATGCTAAGCATCTCAGGCAGTGGCTTATCAATTTCATTCATGTTGTAATTCATGACAAATTGATTGTAGCTTTCTGGCAAAGATTGCAAGATCAAGTCAGTGGCCAGTTCTTGGCCAAGTGGGAATCCCAACCTCTGTAGGTTCTCTATGTACCCAATCATCTTGAGTACATATGGACCTACGAGAGTCCCATCTTGCATCTTGCACTGAAACAGTGTCTTAGAGATCTCGTATCTCTCATGCCTTGCTTGTCCTTGATACAGTTGATGAAGATGTTCAACCATATCATAAGCATTCATGAACTCGTGTTGCTTCTGAAGCTCAGAGTTCATGGTCGCGAGCATGAGGCATGACACATCTAATGCATCATCTTGATGCTTCTTGTAAGCATCTCGGTCAGCTCGCGAGGTAGTGGCAGGAGGTGCTTCCGGAATGGACTGCTCCAGGATGTACAGTTTTCTTTCTTGAGTGAGAACAATTCTCAAATTCCTGTACCAGTCCAAGAAATTAGCTCCATTGAGCTTGTCCTTCTCAAGGACAGAACGCAGGGAGAGAGTGTTCGTGTTTGACGACATGACAATCTACAACATAAACAGTGCAGAAAGTAAATATCATATTCCATTTATTATTTAATTAGGCCTTTAATTAAATGATGATCCCACTAAATTATAGGACTTTTGTAGAATCGAGTCATGGATGTGGTCAAACCACATTACTAGATTCATATAAACTAGCTATAATTCTCGTGGGACAATATCCATATCATACTATGCCTTGAGTTAGCTTTGACTAAATCGCTCAAGACTTAGTATGATCGGTAGGTAATAAATTACCGATTACATCTCTATGCAACTCTTGTTTATAGGATCAAGATACACATTTGCAAAAGACCTTGAGTTAGCTTTGGCTAAATCACCCAAGATTTAGTGTAAATGTAATCTTATCCTACCTTTCCAACCGTTGGAATATACCTACAGTTTTACTCGATCCAATTGAGTTAACTAGTTTCACTCAATCTAATTGAGCTTATTCTCACCCAAGCTGTGATAGGCGGGACCAAGATTGTCCTTCCGCACCCTACCAAGATAATATGTGTTGCTATGCTTTTGCAGATTCAACAATAACAAATGATCGAGGTAGTGATGGGTATCAAAACTTGGTAGGCATTTCGAGTTGATTCGATTAAGATCTAATCTAATCATGAATGTGTATTATATACGCATTAAGGCCTTAATTATCCTACACTAGCATGCATCACATACATACAAGAAATATATATATATATATATATATATATATATATATATATATATATATATATATATATATATATATATATATATATATATTAAATTGTGATGAGGTCATGGCCCTACTACGATCTTCTCAAGCCAATGAGAAGATCAGACGGTCAACTTAGGGTTAGCGGCTTCTCCAACCGCCTCCTTTGACCACCATGTGTCGTCGGCACCCTCCTTGTAACTCCGTCTACTAGTGGATCTTCCACCGCTTCATTTTTATACATTACAAACATGAAACTCGAGTTACATTTGAGTCTAAAACTATTTACAACAGGAATATTAAAAAGAGAGGCACGACGCGCAGGTCGCATACCATATACAACATGCATAATACAAAAACAGCGCGCAAGCCGTATTATGAATTATAACATATTTTATCCAATCACATTGGAGTTCTTGGGCCATGACCATCATAGTATCATACATAATTCTAAATTATGTATTTTACAGAAATTTCTATAATTTTTCCTATTTTTTTTTCAATTTTTTATGAGTCACATCTCCGTAATGGTCCCACTAAGCGATTTCCCGGCGTGATCGCGGGACAATGCCCCTTGTGGGGTTAGGGGCAGTGCCCCTTCTCGCAAAATGAATCTTGTGAGTGTGCCATCTTGATCTTATAGCGTCTTAAGTCGCTGTCCCAAAAGACTAGAGTGAGAATTCGCCATTTCGGAGAGTTTTTCTCGGTGGTGGAAGCCTACAAGTGTCCCAACACTTGTTGCTTCGACTCTTCGAGAAAAATACTCACAAAAATATATAAAATAGAAAATTTACATAAACGTATAGATATGTAATTTTTCATATCTAATACAAAAATTACAAAACTAAACACATACATGCTTCGCACGTGGCTCAGATACCACTGTTGGACTATCCGAGCCGCAAAAACCGCTTTTTGCATTGCGGAAACCTCGGAAGTCGGTCATGGATCTGTGCAAAGATAAACAAAAAAAATATACATGTACGTGTTAAAACCTTAGATCTACTTTAGATCTACATGTGAAGAGTTTTACCCTTGATGCGACGCCCTTCGCTTATCCTGCTTGTCCAAACGACTTGTCGGATCTCGTAGAGTGTCAAGCGTACACTCCTCTACAAGTATCCACACGAACAATAGGTGGAGAAGGCAACTTAGAGTGTGCTAGCACTCCTTGAAACCCACGGCAAGAAAGGAAGAGGGAGATCACAAGAGAGGAGGAAGGAAGAAGATGAAGTTAATTCCCACTAACTTCACACTCATGCACACACATAAGTGGTCGGCCACTTCATGGAAGTTATTTACATGCATGTAATACCAAGAGTCATGGCTCTTGGTCTCCCTCATGAGGTGACACCCCATGATGTGTCCATGATGATGTGGAACATCATCATTGGCCTACCCATGCCAAGTCATCATGACATGACATTTGGTCAAGTCAAACTTCCATTCATCTTCCCTCTCAAGTGAAGTCAAACTTGACCTCTTATCTCCCATGGTTAATCAAATCCAACCATTTGATTCAAGTCAATTTAATTTAATGAATCTCTATTCATTAGTTTAAATTGACTCAATGAATCAAATCTAAATTAGACTCATTCAACATTTGAATCAAATTGAGTCCAATTCAATTAGTCTAATTTGGATTACTCTTAATCCAATTTGGTTCATCACATGAACCTAATCCTCATGGTCCATCATATGAACCTAATCTCCATCTAATTACCCTTTGTGTGTGACCCTATAGGTTCTTGTAACGTTGGCAATGCTCCTAAACCAATTTAGAAGCATAAGCAATGAGCGGTATCTAGCAACACATCATTGCTATCCAAGTTACAAGAATGTTGAGATCCAACATCACCTTTGTGACTACTAATTGTGACTCTCACAATATGTGACAATGCCCCTCTATCCTTGACATCTAGATTAACCAATTGAGGCATATACCGTGTCATCCTCTGTACAATCTATATCTTGAACTCCAAGTAGATTCACTCTAATCAAATGAGCTCAATATCTCATATTGACTCATTTGGGCATGGCCATGCACTTAGTGGTCTCACTCTATCAAGAATAATGATGTCACTCCCGTCATATAGGAGGGATAGATCCTATCTACATCACTCACATCCCTCCGCACAATTTGTTACATACCCAGTAATCGCCTTTATAGTCCACCCATTTATGGGTGACGTTTGACGAAGCCAAAGTATGCAACTCCTTATGTAGGGAACCATGGTGGCTTCAAGTCAAAGGACTAATAGTCATACTAATAGTCACATGAGAAAGTATATGACACTCATATAACGATCCATGATACTTTCTCATGACGGGTCATTCAATATACATTCTCCAATGCATACCCATGTGTCAACTTGATATCTCATATCCATGACTTGTGAGATCAAGTCATCGAGTTGACCTACATGCTAATCTCTTTGCATTAACATTGTCCCTGAATGTTAATACTTGACTAGGAATGATTAAGAGTAGTATTCTCTATATCATCTAATTATCGATTCAACCAATCGATTGATATAGATAAGAACCTTCTACTCAAGGACGTTATTATACTTAGTTATTTGGCACCAATACAAGTAAGTATAATAACCATAAAGAAATGCCTTTATATATATAGGAATATGATACAACAAGTCCATACAACAATCATCACATGATTGACTCTAGGGCTTTCACTAACAGGAGGCATAACAAAGCTTTGAACTTCTTAAAAGAAAAGTCACAGAAGCTCCAATATTACAGATACCAGATTTTGATAAAGTTTTTAAAGTGGATTGTGATGCTTCAAATGTGTGAATTGGTGATGTTCTTAGCCAAGAAGGTATGCCATCGCTTTCTTTAGTGAAATGTTAAATCATTCTTGATGCAATTATTCTACATATGACAAGGAATTCTTTGCTATTGTTCAAACATTGGATCATTGGCAACATTATCTCATACACAAGGAGTTTGTTCTTTTCTCGGATCATGAAGCTTTAAAGTATTTGAACACTCAACAAAAATTAAACCCTCGTCATGGTAAATGGGTTGAGTTTCTACAAGCCTTCAACTTTGTTATCAAATACAAATCTGGTGTTCTTAATCGTGTGATGGATGCTTTAAGTCAACGACACATTTTATTGTCCATTTTGCAAATAAAGGTACTTGGATTTGAGGTGATCAAAGATCTCTACAAGACTGATCTGTATTTTAGTAAGATTTGGAAAGAATGCATGAAAGCTTCATTCAAACTCTTCTTGATTCATGATAGATTTCTCTTCAAAGACAAATGTCTATGTGTCCCTGATTGTTCTCTAAGGCATGCCATCATCAATGAAGGCCATGGTGGAGGTCTTGCTAGACATTTTGGTAGGGACAAGACTCTTACACTTATTCAGGAGAATTTTTATGCATGGATCGAGACGTCAAAAAATATATTGAAAGATGTAACACTTGTCATATTGCTAAGAGTCGTAGCCAAAATATTGGATTATACACGCCATTACCAGTACCAACAGGCCTATGGGAAGATTTAAGTATGGACTTTGTAGTAGGATTGTGTCACGCCCCGAGGGAGTCTCCGCCAGACGAAAATCCGGCAGCACCTCCCCTGTACGGGTGACAATACCAATTTTTAATACAAGGTCTACACGGCCACTATACATCGGTCAACACGACCGGAACATACCACCACACAATATACATAATATGCGGCCTCAGGCCATCAACCAAAATAAGTAAAAGATCTAAAACATCAAGACCTACCCCTTCTGCCATCTGAGCAGGAACATACAACCAAAACGAACCGAATATAAGTCCACAAGGACATAACTAATATAACCAAAACATCCACCGGTATACAATCCAAACATAAATCCTAAACATATCCTCTAATAAAATCCCAATCCATAAAACTAGTAACCAAAATCATAAGACCCATAAAACCTATCCACTTCGATGAGGGGGATTGACAACTGGACTCTCCTGACAGCATCATCCTGAAATAAATATAAAACCACGGGATAAGTTCAAAGAACTTAGCGGATATTTGTCGATATGAATAGCAAGATATAGCTAACAATACTAATCATGTCAGTACAGTCTCATATATATGGTAAGCAAGAAATAAATGCAAAAGGATTGTACTCACCTGAATCTCCTACCCTGATATAGGAGCATGTGCCCTACTATAAGAGATAAAGTCATCATCATATATGAATATGAATCCTGTATGCATGGCAATCATATGCAACATCCAAGGCATCAATACAATAATGAAACAAACACAATACAAATGCAATCCGTGCAAAGTGCATGTCGTGCAAATGAAATGGTCACCCCTGACGCTAGTCAGCCGCCTCACACGCGATGGTGAAGCCGAGTGGGTAGGGCTATGACAACTGTGCACTCTGCCATCACTGCTCCTGAGTGACCGAGTGGACAGGATGTTGTCGGAGTACACCGATCCTCCTGCCCCAAACAGAGTGGGGGAGCTAAGCTCTCATCTCCCGGTGTCATAGACCATAGGAGGGATCCCTGCCCGCTACCACGCTGCCTCATCGCTACCCATGAGCGGACCAACGGAGCCTGACAGAGCAACTGCACACACCCTCCTGATGTACCACTAACCCATGAGTGGCCGTGTGTGCAGGTCATGTAACTAGCTGCGGGCTCAACAATAATGGAACCCCGTCCAGCTAGCATGCAATCATGCAAAAATAGTGCATGATACTAAAGCATGTAAATCCTACTCAAAATACCTATCCGAATAATATGTACAATTAGTATGTACATATCCCTAATCCAAGTACTATGATCCAAATCAAACAGGGAAATATAATCATAACCTATCACATGCATGTATCAAGTAGGCACCAAAAGCATACCAGGCATATAAACATGAAAAATTATTGTAAGTTATCCTAACTAGCATATCAACTTGACTTAATCTAAAAGTTAAGTCAAAATACCCGCCTGAATATATATCCGCAAAAAGAACCAAATTGTCACGACTGGGGACCTGCTTCGTGACCGAAACCTGCATATAGCATAACTATAGTTAAGCACAAAAATACAATTCACCGACAAATAAAATACTTAATCGATTTCCTTCATAACCCAATTAACCCAAACTATTTCCAATTTTCCTTGTCCACAAATATCCCTATAATTAATTTAGCTCACTAAATCAATTGATAAAATTTTTGATTAATTAATGATAAGCTAATTAATCAATTAAACCTGGTTTAACCCGCATTTTAACAACCTAAGCCAAATAAATAAAATTTAATGACTTTTTAATTTATCCAATAATTGTACCAATCAATTTACCAAACTAATTCCTAATCACTTAACCTAATTCATCACCTACCAAAAATCCTCAAGATCAAACAATATCACCCAAATCCCATATCCTCCGAATACCATACCGATCAACCGAATAACACCGAAATCAACCCAAATCGACCAATCAAGCTCACCCACCCTAGAAATTCTACCGACAGCCGATACCCCCAACTCAATTTCTTAAATTCACAGTCGACACCTCCACCCACAGCCCACTAACATCCGACCTTGCACGACCACCTCCCAACCCTAACCACACGACACCCTCCAAATCAAACCCTCACAGTGTAACAACCGGGCCCCTATTGGCGGAATTCGGCGACCCCTATTGGTCGACGACCGTCGCCCCTGTTGGCCCGTCGACCCCTATTGGTCGACGACCTGGCCCCTATTAGCCCGTCGTTACTCACATGGACTTCCCACCCCTGGAAGTGGGTTTTTGCCTTCCCCGGGATTCGAACTCTAGACCTCCAGGATAAGTACTAAAGTTTATGAATCCTGGTAACCAAGTGATCCAGGATCACTTGGTTACCAGGATTCATAAACTAGTATATCTGGAAGGTCTAGAGTTCGAATCGGAAGCAAACCACTTCGGTGAAGTCCATGAGTAACGACGGCTAATAAGGCGTGTCGTCGACGACCACGGCGACGCAACGGCGACGATCGACGTCGCAATGATAGCGCCGGCCATACTTTACAAAAAGCGCCTTTTATTGTAACGACCGGGCCCCTGTTGGCGGAATTCGGTGACCCCTATTGGTCAACGACCGTCGCCCCTGTTGGCGGAATTCGGTGACCCCTATTGGTCAACGACCGTCGCCCCTGTTGGCCCGTCGTTACTCACCTGGACTTCCCACCCCTGGAAGTGGGTTTTTGCCTTCCCCAGGATTCGAACTCTAGACCTCCAGGCTAAGTACTAAAGTTTATGAATCCTGGTAACCAAGTGATCCTGGTAACCAATAGGGGCCCGGTCGTTACACACAGCCTCTCACAGCCGGCCCCCAATTCCTTCCCTACTGCCCTATTCACCATCACCAACCACACTCACCGATCGACCAAAACAGAAAAGACCCTTACCTACTCCGGCGACCACCGGCCAGAAGGGCAGAGGAGGAGGCGCGCACTGTGGCAGAAGAGGCCGACCCCACCGTCTAGGGCAGAGGAGTCCGACGAGCACAGCACGCGTGGCTGTGGTCGGCGAGGAAGAGAGCTCGGCGGCGGTTCGATGGCTGTGGTTGCGACGAACCGACGGCGGCCTGAGCACAGGAAAAGGAGAACGGTGGTCGGCGCTTGTAGAGGAACAGCCGACGCGATCTGGTTGTCGCGACTATGAGCTGCGACGATTCCGTGGCCGTGGAGGCCGATGCGTGCGGAGGAGGGGCGTCGGGCGCGGCGGCGTCGGGCTGCCGTGAGAAAGAAAGCTATCGCCGACGAAGAAGAGGGCGCCGACGGAAGTGGGCTCGCGAAAAGGGAACTGCCGAACGAAGGAAGTCGCGGCGGGGGAAAAAGAAAAAGAAATAGAAATTAGGTTTTCCATTGCGTATTTATCCCCTTTAAATATACCCCTCTAAAGCCTATTTATTTTATCCCCGTAAAAATCTCGTACGGAGTCCGTTTAAATCCAGAAAAATTCCTAAAAATTCCAAAAAATTTCTAGAATTATTTCCTTAATTCTTTGGCCATTTAATTTAATATTTTAAATTTTTCAGTATTTAACAGATTGCCTTGCTCTCAAAGGAACAAGGATTCTATTATGGTGGTTGTTGACCGATTCTCTAAAATGATGCATTTCATTCCTTGCACCAAGACCTTGGATTCTATCCATGTAGCTAATCTTTATTTCAAAGAAATTGTAAAGCTTCATGGTATTCAAAAACTATCACATCGGATCAAGATTCAGTGAAAGCTTGAAACTAAACTCCAATTTAGTTCTTCACACCATCCTCAAACTAATGGACAAAGGGGGTGGTGAATAAAAGTTTGGGTAATCTTCTAAAAAGTTTAGTTGGCAAAAATCTGCACCAAGTAAACTTCTTAGAAGATATCCCAAACTTGAGGCATTTCTCTAGATTTGGTGCAACTGCAATTCTATTGGAGCTATAATGATGTATGCAAATTGACTCTCAAGGTGGAAGAATAACAAAAAGATTCAAATCTATTTGAAGGTCGCTTCTCTTCTAGTGGTAATGCTTCTAACCGAGGGAGTGTCTCTACGTCCAAGAATACGACAACATCAAAAGATACAAAACAAAAGGGTGTTGCAAGCAAGGAAAATACGGAGATTGGTGGTGTTCTATGCGAATTTGATGATAGACACTTCAAAGATCAATTTTAGAACTGACCTTGAATCCATGAAGTTGGTCGAGAATATCATTAAGGCGAGGGATAGGAAAGCGATATTTGATAGTGATTTTGTTGGTCGCTCTACTATCAATGCACATGCGCTACGAATCATCTTTCTTTGGTACAAGATGGGTCTTGGTGTAGGGAATGAAATACATGCCATTACCAGTACCAACAAGTCCATGGGAAGATTTAAGTATAGATTTTGTAGTAAGATTACTTCGCACTCAAAGGGACAAGGATTCTATTATGGTGGTTGTTGACCAATTCTCTAAAATGGTGTATTTCGTTCCTTGCACCAAGACCTTGGATGCTACTACCCATGTAGCTGATCTTTATTTCAAAAAAATTGTAAAGCTTTATGGTATTCCGAAAACTATCACATCGGATCGGGATTAAAAATTTATGAGTCATTTTTGGCGCGCCCTATGGCGAAAGCTTGGAATTAAACTCCAATTTAGTTCCTCACACCATCCTCAAACTAATGGACAAACGGAGATGGTGAATAAAAGTTTGAGAAATCTTCTAAGAAGTTTAGTTGGCAAAAATTTGCACCAATGGGATATGATTCTTGCTCAAGCTGAGTTTGATTAGTTAGTCAAACTACTGGTCGAAGTCCCTTTGAGATTGTATATGACATTAATCTAACCATTCCATTGGATTTGTCTCCCATTCCCGTCACTAATAATTTTAGTGGAGCTAGAGAAGAATACGCATAATATATCAAGGAATTGCATGAGCAAGTTCGGCATGAAATTGTTAAGCAGAATGAAAAATATCAAAAAAAATGCTAATAAGCATAGGACCCTCGATTTTTAGGGAAGGAGATTTGGTGTGGATTCACTTAAGAAATGACTATTTTCTTCGTGGTCGACATGGAAAATTACAACCTAGAGCTGACGGTCCTTTTAAGATCTTGAAAAAGATTAATGAAAATGCTTATGAGATTGACTTACCTAGCAATTAAGGTGTTTCTACAACTTTCAATGTTGCTGACATCTCTCCTTATATTAGTCATGAACTCAATTTTGATTCGAGAATAAATCTTTTCTAATCGAGGGAGAATAACATAGAAATGCCTCGAGTTTTATCGAAAACTTCAAAAATTAATCTGCTTTTATTGGAAAATAATGACAGAGCAAGTCATGTCATTGGAAAGTCACGGAAGTTTAGTTTCTAATAAAAAAACAGTACTAAAAAATAATATTTCTACAAGAAGTTATAGTCATTTTAATCGAAGTGTGCAAAGTATAATTTCTACTCCGGAATGTCTATTTTTTTTGTCTTGTTACATGATGACTAAATTTTAAGGCCTTTTGCATGTTGCCTTGTTAAAAGTTTTGTTCATTTTTAAGGCTTTTGTTAAATGTATTATTCATTCTTAAAGTCCTAGGAACTATAACTCTTAATTAAAGTGTTTGATTTATTTTGAAGTGTTGTTTCAAGATAGCCTATAAAAGACATCATATTTATTGTTAAAAGGAACTTTTGAAAGATTAAAATTTTGTGAGCTTTTAAGCTTATGAGAAGACTCCTCTTTTTGTTATTCCTCTTACTCTTTGAAAGATTTCATAGAATGATGAGTAAAATGTATCACCTTAAGTTACCTTCTATTTCTCCTATATTTTTCGGTGTAATTAGCCTCAAGAGTTTTTTTTAATCCATTTCGATACTGTAAGATATACAAACAGTTTTTTATTTGACTAGGCCGAAAATCATTTCAGGGAAAATAAAATTATGTTTTTTAGTGCGCGAAAAGAGGGTGGAAAATCAAGCCAAATTGGGCTGCAAATTAGCCACACGCTCAGTCCAGTTTTTTGTCAGAGCCCAGTACAAAGAGGGGCACACCTCTCTTTCCCTTCGTCTGTGTATAGACCTGGCCACGATCCGGGTCTGATCCAGATTTGGGTCGAAATCGTCGAGTCTGAGTTGATAAAATACCGACCCTTAACTGGCTCGCTCATGGCCGGTTACGGTCCAGGTTGTGGAACCGCCGGTTCCGGTCCGGGTCCGGATCCGGATCCGATCCGGGTCGGGTCCGGGTTCGAGTCCGGATTCGAGTCCGATCCGGTTAATCGTCGTCTTAGTTAAATAAATAAAAAATTAAAGAATGATGTAAATAATTAAAATAAAAAAATTGCACAATTAAACTTATAAAAACTCTATCAAATATTTCATTATCTCAATAAAAAAATATATTACATCTTGGACTTAAATAAAAAAATTAAATACATTTCAATTTTCATTATATTCAATCAATTTCAGTCGTATTCGGTATTTCCTCCCATCGTCGTAGTTCCGGATGTTCCTTCTGTTTCGTCTTGGTCTTCTTCGTCACTTTTAATATGTTGGGTTCGACTTGCAGCTTTTGACCAATCATTGAGTAAACATTGCGCTTCCAAATTTTTCGGCCTTAAGCTAAAACGTCTCTCGTCCAATGTATTTTCTCCGATACTAAAAGCTTGTTCCACTACAACCGTTGAAACTGGACAAGCTAGAATTTTTTTTGCCATTATAGATAAGATTGAAAATATTTGAGTTTTTTGCGACCACCATTTTAGAATGTCGAAGCTTTCTTCATCTGCATCACTAAAATCAAAAGAAGTGGTAAAATAATTCTCAAGTTCCTGACTGGAACTTGAGGATTCTCGTGAACGTTTAGTCCGTTGCCTTAATAACAATTGTACTTTAATGAGTTTAGAAGTAATAATACTAGTTGTAGTTGATTGATGTATTTCATGTTCAATAGTTTGTTCATCATATTTAATGTTATATTCATTATAAATATCATGTAAATGAGTTTTAATATTAAACAAAATCAAAGAAATATTATGAGCAGTTTCAGTAAATAGGGCTTAAAGATTCATAATATAATACTAACATATCTTGCAAACCATCTAATTTAAGTCTAGGATCTAAAACAGAAGCACATAAAAATATTTCAGGAATGTTTAAGAAATATTTTTCCTATTTTTTTTCATTACATAAATATATTGAGATAAATAAGTATCATTTGATTGAATATGTTCATTAAAAATACATGCAATATTACAACAATGTGTTAAAACTAAATGTGAAGTTGGATAATAAATACCTGATAATTGGTCACTAGCATCACTAAAAACTTTTAAAATTTCACAAATACTAGTGCATATATTCCATTGATTTGAAAACAAATAAATATCACGTGATTGAATATGTTGATGAAAAAAAATACATAATAAATTTTTGTATTCAAAAGTAGATAACAACAATTGATAAGTAGAATTCCAACGAGTTGGAACGTCACGTGCAAATCGTTTAGGCTTCATACCATTTATTTTATAAAATTTTCTCCATTCTTTCATAACTTGAGGATGTGTCCATAAATAATGAATTGCACTCCTAATTAGTTGAATATGTAATCCTAAATTTTTAAGTCCATCTTGAACACACAAATTTAAAATGTGACATGTACACCTAATATGAAAAAATCTTCCACCTATTGATGGTTTACATATATCAATAAGTTCACTAATACTAGAGGTATTTGCACTAGCATTATCAAAAGAAATTGAAAAAACTTTAGAAGTTAGACCATATTCTTCTAAAATAACAAAAATAAGTTGTGAAATATTTTATGTCGTGTGTGTTTCGTTAAAACATCTATATGCTAGCAATCTTTTTTGAATGTCCCAATTATTATTAATCCAATGATAAGTAATACTCATATATGAACAACTTTGCCAATGATCACTCCAAATATCTGAACACAAAGAAACTTTACTGTTTAAACTAGAAAATTCTTTAATCAATTCTTTTTTTTGTTCTAAGACTAATTTTAAAAGTGTACATTTTAGAGTATTTCTTGGGATACGTTTAATAGAAGGATTTGCACTTGTAGAAAGTTAATTTTCAAAAGATAATTTATCACTAAAACTAAAAGAAAGTTGTTCAATTGCACAAAATTTAGCAGTTTCTTCTCTAAATATAGTTTCGTCAAATTTAAAGAGTTTAGATTCGTTATCCCAACCCGATTGAGAAGAGAATGTCGGAATTTGAGTTTGAGAACGATCAATACCAATTTCCACCGGATGATTTCTCTCCACATGTCGAGTAAGGGTTCCGTAACCTCCTCCTTGTTGAAATTTGTAACATTTCGAATAATATTTGTATTTTGCTTGCATATCACCGGAAGGGAGCGTTACTTTTTCAAAATGTTTGGTGAAGATATTGGATGCGGGGCGAGACACTCGAGTTGGTCTTGTAGCCGTAGAATCCGCCATCGTACTGGATGTATGCTCTTACTTTCTTGACTTTGATGATGATGACGTATTCGAAATTCATCACCGAAAATATCAAGATCATAGTCGCCGATATCGAATTGAGGTGAATCGCCGCCTTGCTCGAACTCGAACTCGGGCAGTGGTAGCATTATGCTCTTTCCCTTTCTGGCACCGGCTGCACCCTTACGATTTGATCCGGCTCCAGACATTTGTAAAAATATGACTTGAGATTTGAAAGCAAATGAGGGAATGAGAATTAAAGAAGAGAAGTTGTGATTTATGAAAAAATGAAAAGGAGTGGAGGAATATTTATAGGAAAAAAAACATAAAAAAATAAAAAATAAAAATAAAAATCCAACGGTTGACCCGCCGGGTCCGGGCCGGGCCGACCCGCCGGGTCGACCGTTGCACAACGACCACGAAATCGTGGCCGTCATTTTTTTTTTTTAAATAAAACGGTTGACCCGTCGGGTCCGGTTCGGGCTGACCCGACGGGTCGCCCGTTGCACCACAACGGCCACGAAATTATGGTCGTTGATCATCAACGGCCACGAAATCGTGGCCATTAATTTTTTTTTTTTTTAAACCGCCGGTTTGATTTTTTTTTACAGTTCGGTTTTTTAAAAAACCGTGACCAAACCGTCTAATAGGCGGTCCGGTCACGAGTCCGGGTCAAATCCGTTGACCCGGTTAATCGGACCGTTAACCACGGTCCGATTCCGAGTCAGGTCTGAGTCTAACCCGGACCTTGACCGGGTCTATCTGTGCATATGAACGAATACAGTGGTAAAATACTAAGAAGAACGATAAAAAAACATTTTAAATTTAAATTTCAAATAGACCAAATTTCCTAGATGTTATCTTTTGGACGGACATATATTGTACTTTGAATTTACTATTATGCAATAAAAAAAAGTTATCTATTTTCAAGGTTAATCCGGTGAAATCAAGACACTTGAATTTCTAAAAAAAAAAAAAAAAAAAGAAATATCATGGTTGAAATCAGTATTTTTCAACGTTCTTTTCCTAGAACGTACATCTATAACAACAATAATTTAATCTTATTCCATTAAAATTATCTCAGATCGATTATATGGATTCTTTTATGTAATTGAATTTTATCCTTTACTATATCACTATTTATACTTAAATATATTTTATTATTATTAATTAAGTTTTTTTTTGTCTTCCTCTTTCTCATTTGATATGTATATTTATCATAGTCCTACATCGTCTGACTGAAGCATTTATTGATCTTCTAAGTACATTTCCATACTATCTTAAATATATTTCTCAGAGTTTTCCTTTAATAGATATAATCTCAACTTTCTCTTTAATGCTCTCATTTTTTATTCTGTCCATACTCGTATGTCCACATATCAATTTTAACATTTTAATCTCTGTAACTCTCATCTTTTACTCATATCTGAATCGAATCAAAAATTCAACGTCATATAACATAACAGGTCTAATTATCATTTTGCAAACTTCTCTTCATATTTTAGAACATACATCTCTATTTTAAAAGTAAATGAAAAGTTTGCATCCCTTAAAAATGTACCCCTTTGCCTCTTTTATCCATATAAGAGCAAGATCAAACCTTCTTGCCAATTCATTCACTTCTCAAATTGCAATTTCATCTGGTTTTCAATTTTTAAGAGTTCAAAATCTTGAAAGCTTGTTAGAATTTTAAATTTAAAGTGCTCGTGTTTCAAGATGAAGGTTGAGGCAATTGCAAATATTTTCTAGTGCAAAAGATTGAAATCGTCAATCTAGTAGCCCCCTCGCTTCGGTCTCCGAGAATTTAAGAGGGAGTAAATCACAGGAGAACTATACCCGTAGACTCGATTGATAAGTGATACCGGAAAAAATTAACTTATGACTAGACATATAACTGCCATTACTACGTCACATCTTATTCTAGACTTTCCGCATCTCGGCTCGGTCACATCTTATTCCAAACGCTTTGCATCTTGGCTCGACCACATCTTATTCCAGACGCCCCGCATCTCAGCTCAGCCACATCTTATTCCAGACGCCCTGCGTCTCGGCTCAGCAACATCTTATTCCAGATGTCCCGCATCTTGGCTCGGTCATCATCTCATATCTCGGCGGAAGCACATCATCTCAGATGTATGACTTCTCAACACATGACTTATTTTATTTAGTCAGAGGATGTAGCAAATATTTCCTATTTATAAAGTCCGCAAGATAATCATTGTCAGCATTTCTCTCCGACCAGGGAACAGATGCCCATATTGATTTTCAGAGGAATGTTTACCTCATTAATGAGGAGCTGTCTCTCATCAACCACATGATGAGCATTAATAATAAACCACGCGTCGACAACATTTATGAGGTAATAACCTATATCACTTCTCAAAGTAAGCGTAAGATCAGAAAGTCATACCGGCCATACCGACCGTACTGTTTTACAGAGGGGTTCTTTCCTATATATATATCCCTTCTGGAGGAGGAAAAAAGAGGTTCGCGCATTCTCAACTCAATCTCTACATTTCTTTCTCCACCTTCCTACTAATTTCCTATCTTGAGCGTCGGAAGGGCCTTGACGAGATCTCTTGGCGCTCTTAATCGCTTTCTGTCTTGCATGACCTGCCATTCGGCCCGTTTCACTCCATTCAGCTCGGCTCACAGTCGAGACATCGTTTCGGTCATCACCACCTGCCCTTCGCGTCATCTCCTTCCGTCTGAGTTGTCATCTCTTGCCGCACTCACCACCTGGACACTGTTGGTGCAACAATGCCCCAAACATTTATATATTTTGATGTTTGGATAATCATCTAAGTTAGGCAATGTTTTGTGATCTAATTGTGAACATGTTTAAGTGATAGGAAAATCCAAGTATGAAGACTTGGTAAAAGACAAGTCCAAGTGTGATCTTGACAAAGAGAAGTCAAAGGAAAGGTCTTGGCGGCGTAAGTCCAAGCATGTAGTCTTGGCGGCGTAAAGTCCAAGCAGTCCTTGGCAAAGAAAGACCAAAGGCAAGTCTTGGCGGCATAAGTCCAAGCATGTAGTCTTGGCGGCGTAAAGTCCAAGCGTACTTTGGCAAAGAAGGAACCCAAAGCATGACGAAACCGAAGGAAGGTTTTGAAGGCAAGCGCATGGATGGAGTCGTGGACTCAGAGAAATCCTGGAGGCGCAAGGCTGATGGAAAAGTTAGAAGGTTAAGTCTAGGCTTAGGGTATATTTTCAAGTATGAATTAGTCATAATTGGGGTGTGCCAGTCGACTGGAATATGGTGTCAGTCGAACTGGCCTTTAAAATGCAGCATTAGAGGTTGGAGAGATTGGCGATCGATCGGGGGTTATCGGTCGAGCTAGCTGAAAGTCGACTTCGAACCAGCCCCATACAAGCGGTAGTCGACTTCCCGCGACGAAAGGCCCGTGGCCGTGGCGATCGGCTACGGCGATATCGATCGGCCATCGCGTGGCGTCGGTATCCTTTATGTGATCGGTGATAGTCTTCCCGTTGGCGATGACGACAGCAAATCCCGTGAATCCGGCTGTTCAGAAGCCGTTAGAATCGGCGACAGTCGATTGATGTAAGTCATCAGTCGACTGATAGACCTCCAACAGGAAAAAGAGGCTCTTTCCTATAAAAAGAGGCCAAGGGGAGCAAGAAGAGGCTAATGCTTATATTCTGATCATTCTCCTAAGCTCCCACAAGTTTTCCAAGATTTCTAAGTGTATTAATTTCTTTCCTCCTCTCAAATTTTCATTGTCATCTTTTGTAAGAAGAGGAGGTCTTTGTAAAGAGAAAACTTATTAGTGAAGATTGATTTGGGTTGATCCACCTTAAGGATCGCCGTGGGGTAGGAGCGTTATCTCCGAACCACGTAAAAGCTTCCGCATTAGCATTGCATTTTCGTTTCTATTATTATTGTATTTGTTGTGTTTCCACTAATCTTTTTGTAGAAAACGAAAAACGGCTATTCACCCCCCCCCTCTAGTCGTTCAATGATCCTACAAGTGGTATCAGAGCCCAGATCGCATCGGAAGATCTAACCATCAACCGAAGCATGACATTTCAAGAGGGATATAGTACGGCGAGGCCTCCATTCTTCGATGGCAATGACTTCGGCTATTGGAAAGGTAGGATGGAATACTACCTCATGAATGACATCGAAAATTGGTTTAGTATTGTAGATGGATTTGAAAAGCCAGTCGACGAATTCAGAGCACCACTACCGACAAAAGATTGGACAAGAGAGATGGCAAAGAAAGCACAAGCTAATGCAAAAGAAACGACCACACTTCAATGTGGTCTATCCAAGGAGCAACTTTCCAAAGTCGGGCCTTTCAACTCCGCAAAAGAGCTTTGGGAGAAGCTCATCAAATTGAATGAAGGTTCAAAGGAGACTAGAAGAGCCAAAAGAGACCTATTGATAGGTCAACTCCAAAGCTTCACCATGAAGACCAACGAGACCGTGAGTCAAATGCACGGTCGCTTCAAGGAAGTAGTCAACAGACTACATGTAATAGGTGAGAAGGTCGACAACCGAGACCTTGTAAGGTATGTACTCCAAGCCTTCCCTAGAACAACCTCCCGGGTTTGAGAATATGGACTATCCAAACCATGTATATAAGCTTAGGAAAGTTTTGTATGGTTTGAAACAAGCTCCCCGGGCTTGGTATGAAAGATTATCATCTTTCTTAATCTCTAAGGAATTTAAGAGGGGTAGTATAGATCAAACTCTATTTATAAAGTCAACATCAACGGACATCTTTGTAGCCCAAGTATATGTTGATGACATTATCTTTGGGTCAACAAATGATGAACTTCTCCAAGACTTTATTAAGAATATGGAAAAAGAGTTTGAAATGAGTTTAGTCGGGGAATTAAATTTCTTCCTAGGATTGCAAGTCAAATAAACAAGTGAAGGAATTTATATTTACCAAACCAAATATGCTAAGGAAATGATTAAGAACTTTGGTTTGGAAAATGCTAAGGTAGTTTCAACTCCAATGGCAACCAATACAAAATAGATAGTGATAATGAAGGAAAAGAAATTAATCTTACACTATATAAGAGCATGATTGGTAGCCTTTTGTACCTAACCGCTAGTAGACCCGATATATTATTTGCTGTTGGTATATGTGCTAGGTATCAATCATGTGCAAAAGAATCTCATTTAGTTGTCGTTAAGAGAATCTTAAGATATATTAAAGGCACACTAAATGTAGGACTATGGTACCCTAGGACTAGGTCTTTTGATTTGGTGGGGTACACCGATTCCGATTATGCCGGTTGTAAATTGGATCGGAAGAGTACTAGTGGTGGATGTCAATTCCTTGGGTCCTCCCTAGTTAGTTGGAGTAGTAGGAAGCAACCTTGTGTTGCCCTATCCACCACCGAAGCCGAATATGTGGCTATGGGTGGTTGTGTAGCTCAACTTCTATGGATGAAACATACTTTAGAGGACTATGAGCTATCTTACTCCAACATAAAAGTATTTTGTGATAATGTGAGCACCATAAATTTGACTAAAAATCCGGTGCATCACTCTAGGACCAAGCACATTGAAGTGAAACATCACTTTATTAGGGATCATGTGGCTAAGGAGGACATTGAGCTTAATTACATTGAATCTAAGTCCAACCTAGCCGACATCTTTACCAAGCCTCTTCCCGAAATAGAATTTTCATCAATTAGGAGAGAACTTGGAATGTGCTTTGTAGAATAGAAGTGTAGGTTTGCATGACCCCATAAAAATCTAGGTTTTATACCTCTAACCATCTCACAATAGACCTAAAAAACTATGATTTGTGTATTTAGCGACCTAGAAATCATGTGAGATGTTAAGAAGATGCACTTGGTTCATCATGCTTGTTATGATGCATTACAATGAACCAAAGTACCATCTAGAGACATTAATCCTTCATTGGATCAATCATTGGGAAGACTTATGTACAATTAATGTGCATATAGCTCCAAGAATATGATTGAAAATGTAAAATAAAACAAAATTTAAACTATGTCCATCAAACTTTGAGAAACAATTTTCAATTGATAAGCCAAAGTGATACAAAGTTGCAAAAATATCATAACATTTGCAAAATCTCAAGTTTGTGTCAATATCAAAATCTAGAGGTGATATATTTTTAAAATAATTTTTCCTTGATAGGAAATGATCTAACAACATTAACCACAAAATTTCGTAATTTTTTGATCTTTATTGAATTAATTATGAATTTTTTAATCTGTCCAAAAAGGCTATCAGACTGATATCAGTCGATTGGCACTTATCGCCAGTTCGACTAATACAACGATATTGAACCGGGCTTACCCGGTTCGCTAGCGTCAGCCGTCATTTATGGCGATCATTGCCGTCTATAAGCTTCGTATCACGGCGCGATTCGGTCGACCGATCTCCATCGAGCTTCATTGCCATTATAGCGATCCCAGCCCGCCGCTTCGTATCATACCTTCCTTCTTTTTCCTCTTCCGATGAATTTCCACCGCACTTCTCTCGCCGTTCTCCCTCATTTTCCGACAACTTCACCGACCGGTGCTCCCATTTGAGGTGTTCTCCGACTCGAGGACCACCTCTTCTCACGTGGTTCCCACCCTAGTCCTCACCGCAGACCACTCGCTTGGATAGGGTTTCGTGGAAACTACCTTCCGGTACTTTTTCTTTGATCTTTCACCATGCCGCCTAGGTAAACCCTCATCCCTGCTCACTGTTTGGTTGTTCCTATAGTTTTGTTTCACTAACCAGTGTTTGTTTTGTTGTCTTTGTGTATGCATTCATCATCCTTAACCTACATTGCTCTTTTCGCACATTTAGACTTAAGCATTATGCATCTAAGCATGCCCGGGTTCCACCGACCAACGAAGGCCCGTCGAACCCTCCATCCATTGTCGATCCTAGGTTTCCAAACTCCGCACTTGAAAATGCCTTCAATAAAAATAAATTTCAACTCATCCCACCTCGATCAATGGACCCAAATTTTCTTAAGGACTACTGCTTTGATATTGTTCAAATCATCCAATTCTACTTGTGAACATCATGTCAATATCACTCTTCTTTTTGAATTCTTCAACAATTTGCGACCGGTTGGAGATGGCTTGAGATACCGGACTCGCATTGCTCAGTGCAATCTGGATTTCAGCCCCCAGATCTGGACAGATTTTCTCGGATGTCGCTCTTCCGAGAATGATTTCATTTTGTATCTATCTTGGAGTGATCCACTTCCACCTCCCTTTGAGGAGATTTCTCTAGATTCACTTCATACTACTTTCTATAACTCTCCTCGTCCTTTGAACATCAATCTCTTTCAATCCCAAGAGCTTTCTGCTTCTGACAATGTCCTTTATAAGGTCATTTCTCATTGTCTTCTTCCTATAGTTACATGTGGGTTGGCCTTAGTTCGACCTACACACTTCCTTATGCATATCCTCCGTCAGTACTTAGACATCGATATTGGTCTCAACACCTTCCACTGCATTACTCATTTCATAAAGCCAAACAATGGAAAGGTTCATATGCCTTTTGGAAATGTCCTTACTCAGTGGCTTAGCTCCGTAGGCATTGATGTCAACATAGGGGTCATTAAAATCATGAATAAAAAATATGACCAGATGACTCGTCGGAGCTTCTCTTTGGCGGGCTTGAAGACCAACGAAGGGTCCGTTTTCTAGGACCCTGCACGACGACCAGCAGGTGGTGCTCCGGCACCAGAGGATGCCGCTGCGGTAGGAGATGTTGAGGGTGTTGCTGAGGGAGCCGATGCGGAGGGGACTGCTGCAAGCGATGCTATTCTGCCAGACTCATCCTTCATTGCCCTCTTCGATGCTTTTGCAGAGCGGGTAGATACACGTCTTGAGGAGCTTCGCTTGGGGAAATAGGAGCTTCATCGAGAGCATCAGAAGCTCCTCTCCCTCGTGAGTGGGATGCATCGGTAACAGCAGGACATTTTGGCGATTCTCCGCCCTCCTGCACCCGGACACCCACCTCCTCAAGATGGTTCGTCATCTGCACCGATGGATGCTGATGACGATGATCTTTAGCTAGCATGTTTTTGTTATTTTCTATTTGGCCATATGTACGACACAAACTCCAACTTGTGTAATGATTTTTGATTAATGAAATGAAGTTGTGTTTTGTTTAGTTCATTTCTATTAGTGCCTACATTACTATAATTTGTTATTTTCAAGTTTAGAAATTGAGCACATAGTACTAAGTTATGAATATTGATACGATACAATTCCACTTTTGCTTCATATTTTTATCATTTTGAATATCGTATCAATCTGTTAATCTGATGAGCATGTTTTTCGTCTAATATTTTTCATATGTTATATTAGTCAAATAAAATGTGTATGATGAGTTTCGTGATTTTTGGACATCCACGGAATTTTCTACGCATTTTTAAACCTTGACTGAAAAATTCAGATTTCGAATTATGCAGTATCGATCATTGCCAAAGTCGTGTTATGATAAGCGAGTTGATCGAGCCGGTTTGGAATAGAAAATGATTTTTCATCGGTTAAAAGGTCCAATTTTGGACATTATATGATTCCCACAGTATATACATGATAACTTATATGGAAAGAAGGATCTTCTTGATGCACTGGTTTAGGGGAGCTACATCCCTTAATTCTATAATTGTTGGTGCAAAGCTAGGACATATTTGCCTATTCTATTGGTTATGCTTTGCTTCACATGTTATTTCCACATCATGAATCATGTCTTGGATTAAGGGGGAGCTTCATATCAATTTTATACCTTTGTTCAAGATGTGTCAATTATAATTCTTTCCTGCACTTATTGGATAAACTCTTCTCTTTTTGTTGTATGTCAAAGGGGGAGAAGGGATATTTAAGTTAGAATTCATATTGAAATATGTTTATGTGCATATGTTAAAGACCTAACTTAAATGATTGTCAAACATCAAAAAGGGGGAGATTGTTGGTGCAACAATGCCCCAAGCATTTATATATTTTGATGTTTGGATAATCATCTAAGTTAGACAATGTTTTGTGATCTAATTGTGAACATGTTTAAGTGACAAGAAAATCCAAGTATGAAGACTTGGTAAAGGACAAGTCCAAGTGTGATCTTGGCAAAGAGAAGTCAAAGGAAAGGTCTTGGCGGCGTAAGTCCAAGCATGTAGTCTTGGCGGCGTAAAGTCCAAGCAGTCCTTGGCAAAGAAAGACCAAAGGCAAGTCTTGGCGGCATAAGTCCAAGCATGTAGTCTTGGCGGCGTAAAGTCCAAGCGTACTTTGGCAAAGAAGAAACCCAAAGCATGACGAAACCGAAGGAAGCTTTTGAAGGCAAGCGCATGGATGTAGTCGTGGACTCAGAGAAATCTTGGAGGCGCAAGGCTGATGGAGAAGCTAGAAGGTTAAGTCTAGGCTTAGGGTATGTTTTCAAGTATGAATTAGTCATACTTGGGGTGTACCGATCGGAACATGGTGTCGATTAGGCGGCCTTTAAAATGCGACATTAGAGGTTGGAGTCTGTTGGCGGTCGGATGGGGTTATCGGTCGTCTTTGAAGTCGACTCGAACCGACTATTGCATACAAGCGAGCGATCGACTTCCACGAAGAAGGCCGTGGCCGACCGTCGGCTCTGGGCGATAGTCGAATCGCCATCGCTTTGGGCGATCGATAGTCTTCGTTGGCGATAGACGGCGGCAAATCCGTGAATTAGGGCCGCATTGGCCGTTAGAATTGGCGATCTCATCGATGTAAGTCATCAGTCGACTGATAGACCTCCAACGGGAAAAAGAGGCTCTTTCCTATAAAAAGAGGCCAAGGGGAGCAAGAAGAGGCTAATGCTTATATTCTGATCATTCTCCTAAGCTCCTATAAGTTTTCCAAGCTTTCTAAGTGTATTAATTTCTTTCCTCCTCTCAAATCTTCATTGTCATCTTTTGTAAGAAGAGGAGGTCTTTGTAAAGAGAAAGCTTATTAGTGAAGATTGATTTGGGTTGATCCATCTTAAGGATCGCTGTGGAGTAGGAGCGTTATCTCCGAACCACGTAAAAGCTTCCGCGTTAGCATTGCATTTTCGTTTCTATTATTATTGTATTTGTTGTGTTTTCACTAATCTTTTTGTAGAAAACGAAAAGCGGCTATTCACCCCCCTCTAGCCGTTCAAGGATCCTACAGACACCTCACCATCCCCGTCTCGATAGACAACAGTAATGTAATGGATGGTCATTTAAGTTCAGGGTAGAGTTTTAGATCATCTTTAGAATTGATCTTTATGTTAGGGCAATCTCTTGCCGTAATATGGTTTTGATGGTGTGGCAAAGAGTTTAAGTTAGTTCGATATGTGATTTGATATGTGCGTTGAAGTCGTACAGGACTTAGTAATTCGCACATGGAGCCGTGGCGAGTTTCACATCTCATGACTCGTGCCTTGAGTCGGTGAAGGATAGCTTTGCGGAAGCCGTGCGTTGGAGCATCCGAGGGACCACCGGACGAGAAGCTTGGAGTGAAGCCGAAGGAAGTAGACTTCGAGGCAAGAGACGCGAAGGAGCATTGCAGTCGTCGCGATCTTTGAGGGGCGTGGCCGAACGAAGAACTTCAAGGCGAGGACTCAGAGATGAGTGGGCGAATGTAACCCGGAAAGGGTAGCTCTTAGGTGAAAACTTGGCCATTTGGCCAAGTGTCGGATGGGTTTTCGACACGGTCATTGCCATGACATGGCGGATCGGCTAAGTCAGTGAAGTTCGTGGTATCTGACGGCCGGATTGTGGCGGCGATCATTGCCATCGATGGCGGTCGCCAAGATTACCAACGATCGGCAAGCAGCAGTCGATTGGTCAATAGGGTTTTTGCCACAGAACCGTTCGTAGCCGATCGGGCGATCGACTATGGGCGTGATCGGCGATGAGGTCCATCGATCGGCGCAAGAGTTCCGTTGGACTACCGGTCGGGATCAACGTGTTCGGAGGTCGTGTAGTCGATGCCAAAGCGACAGTCGGTAGTGGCGGCAGCAGGAAGAAGTTGGCCCTCTCTATAAAAAGAGAGGGTGTGAGCCTTTAAGAGGCTAATGCTTACACTCTAAGTGATCTTCCTAAGTGCCCCACAAGCTCTAAACTCTTCTTACTTGTTTTTACTCCATTCTTATTGTAAGAAGAGTGATCTTGATTGTAAAGGTTACCTCCACCTAGCTTGGTGCAAAGGAGAGACCATTTAGTGGATTGGTTTAGCGGAGTGATTCACCGAGGACGAATCGGGGACCGTGGATTAGCGGCGTAGCCGTGAACCACGTTATACCATCGTGTTAGCATTTGTTTTATTGTTTATCTTTTGCTTTGTCTATTTGTATTTGTATATTCCGCTTGCGCTAATCTTTTGTAGACGAGCAATTTACGACGTCCTACGAACGAGGGCTATTCACCCCCCTCTAGCCGGCCAATCGATCCCCAACAAGTGGCATCAGAGCCAAGGAAAGCTTGTCGAGGACTAACCGCCACAACAAGCAAAATTTTCAAAATGGCCGGCTCCAACATCCATCCTCCGAAGTTTGAAGGAGAATTCGCTTGGTGGAAGAAGCGAATGGAGGTATTTTTCGAAACGGATTTTGATATTATGATTACAATGGAATCCGGTTTCGTTTTGCCTAGGGATGAAGAAGGGAAGCCAATAGAGAAATCTAGGTGGACTAAGAAGCAAAGAGAGGAGCACCTTGCAAACTCAAAGGCAAAACATCATCTTTTTAATGTGCTCCCTCAACAAGAGATCAACCGGATCGGAGAATGTGCTAGCGCCAAAGAGATGTGGGAGAAGCTTGTAGAACTCCATGAAGGCACATCCGAGGCCAAGCTAGCAAGGAGAGACCTCCTCCGCTCCCAATTATCCAATATAAAACTAGAAAAGGGAGAAAAGGTAACCTCACTACACTCTAGGTTTAAAGAAATTTTAATTGGGCTAACAAGTGTAGGTGAGAAGCTATCAAACCGGGACATGCTCATGAAGGCTATAGATGCCTTTCCCCGGTCCTCAAAGTGGAGCTCCATGGTGGATTCGTTTTACATCTCCAAGAACTTGGAAGTGAGTACCTTGGAGGAATTTTTCTCAACAATGGAGCTTCACGAAACTAGGCTAGAAGGAATACAAGAGGAGCCTAGAATTCAACCCTCAAGAGGAGTAGCATTGTTGGCAAATAAGGGGAAGAAGAAGATAGAGATCTCTTCCTCCTCCGATGATGAAGCGTCTTCCTCCTCCATGGATAGCACGGAAGAAGCCTACATGGTAAGGAAGGTAAGACGTGCATTTAAGAATTTTAGATTTGATAAATCTCATGATAGGAATAGAAGACCAAGGGGGAAGATCATTTGCTATAATTGCCAAGGAGAGGGACACATAAGGGATAATTGTCCCCTCCTAAACAAAAACAAAGAAGAAAAGAAAAAGAAGGAAGAAAAGAAGAAGAAAAAGGGGAGCAAGAAGAAAAAGGAAGAGGAGAAGAAGACAAAGGAAAAGGGAAAGGTCAAAGCCCTAAAAGCCAAGACTTGGGATGACCCATCCTCATCTTCCTCCTCATCATCGGATGAGGAGAATGCCTTTGTCGCCAATTTGGCCTTGATGGCCTTTGATGATTTGGATTGCTCTTCCTCCGAAAGTGAAGGATCAAGCTCAAGAGGAGAGAGCTCAAGTGAAGGGGGAGCTTCCACATCCTCCTCATCCGAAGAAGAAGAAGAAGATATGGAAACTATGGTAACGAAAGCTTCTCCTAAGAAAATAGTTTCCATAATTTCTAGTTTAACTAAGGACTTATTTGGAATGAAAAAGAAAAATAAAAGCATGCTTAATCAAATTAAGGCTTTAGAAAATAAGTTAGAAAATGCATGCTTAAATAATAATGATACCTCTTCTTGCCATTATGATGCATGCTCACATGATTATATGCCTTTGGATGTTAATGATGCATGTATAAATGAAAATAGGGCATTAAGGGAAAAGGTAGATTATTTAACCAAAGCCCTTGAGAAATTCACAATAGGCTCCAACACTTTGAACATGATCATAGGGAGCCAAAGGGCTAGCTTCAATAAGAAAGGCCTAGGATATAAAGAAAAGAAAAATGAAAAGGCCTATAAATGCCTAATAGCTAGAGGACAAGATAAGAAGAAGGAAATAGCTAGAAAATGGATCCCCAAGGAATACTTAGTGAACCCAATAGGAAAGAACTTATTTTGGGTTCCAAAATCCATCCTTAAGGGTTAGGATAACCCCTAGGGTAGTCAACCATAGGCAATTAACCTATATCGCATTTTGGTTGACTTAGGATGACGGGACAACATTTTTAAATAGTGTTGGGTGATGATAACGTGCTCATAAATAGATAATAATGCTTAAATCATGATGATTAATGTATTTGTTACACGTGTTTACTATCATGATTTATGATATTGATATTTGGCACATTATCATAAGCAATAGGTTTAAATCATGTCTTAGGTGATATTTTGTTTATTATCATCATATAATACCTAATGCATGGTTATAATTTGATGAAAACATGTGTTATATGATCATAATGTCAAATTAAATCATATATATCATTATGATCATGTAGGTTGTTAGGTTGATACTTAACCATGATAGAATTGGATGAATATATTGGTTAAGTATATACAAATACCCCCTAGGATGTATCTCACACTCACTATAGGCTAACTTGATTGCAAACTTAGCATGGGTGAGATATTAAGATGATACAAATGTCCACTAATGCCTATGGCATTTAGATGGTCATTTAAAGTATCAAAATAGCAATAATAGACCAATCATGGGGAAGACTTATGTTTAATTCATAGATATATTGCCCAAAGATCATGGTTTGATATTTCATATGTTTTCAAAACAATTTCTTACTTTAAAATACATGTATTCATGTTTTGAAACAATTGGATGCAAGACTAGGTGTTAAAATGGATACTCTTATGATAAAAAAACCTAGTAGTTTTTAAAGCTTTTGGATTTTTGGCAAATACGGGGAAATATAATGATTTTTCATGAAAACCTATTTTTCACTGATAGATATACTTAAGAGAAATATGTTCCCCAAATTTCATGATTTTTCGAATTTTCTGGAATTAATAATGCATTTCTGAAATTCATCCAGAAAATTAGAAATTCGGATTCTTTGCGCGATCATTGCCATATCGATAGCAATGATCGATGATGAAAATGAACAAATTTATCAGGTTTTGACTGATTTTAATGTATTTTTTTTCTTTATACTTGATGTCATGTGCCTTTAACTTAGGGTTAATCTTTTTGATGATGTCAAAGGGGGAGAAATAATGATGTTTAAGTTAATTATTTTAGGGGGAGAAATATATGAATAGGGGGAGAAAATTTGTATAGAGAGTTTCATGGATTAAGGGGGAGTTGCATGTTGTTATATCATGTTTATCTTTACATGCTTTCTTACCTTAGAATTTATATCAAATATTTTTACCTAACTTAAACGGATTGCCACACATCAAAAAGGGGAGATTGTTAGGGCAATCTCTTGCCGTAATATGGTTTTGATGGTGTGGCAAAGGGTTTAAGTTAGTTCGATATGTGATTTGATATGTGCGTTGAAGTCGTACAGGACTTAGTAATTCGCACATGGAGCCATGGCGAGTTTCACATCTCATGACTCGTGCCTTGAGTCGGTGAATGATAGCTTTGTGGAAGCCGTGCGCTTGGAGCATCCGAGGGACCGCCGGACGAGAAGCTTGGAGTGAAGCCGAAGGAAGTAGACTTCGAGGCAAGAGACGCGAATGAGCATTGCAGAGCCGTGCGCCTGATGCTGCCGAGGGACGTGGCCGAGAACGAAGAGAACTTCGAAGGCGAGGGACTCCGAGAGATGAGAGTGAGCGAATGTAACCCGGGAAAGGGTAGCTCTTAGGTGAAACTTGGCCATTTAGTGAAGTTCGACCGTATACGATCGATCGATATACGGGCCGATAAGATTCAGCCGATCAGCCAAGGCGCAATGATCCGTCAATAGGTTTTTGCCATTATCGCTTCAGAGCCGATCGGGCAATGATTACGGAGCGGCAATGATCCACGAGGTCCATCGGCCGATCCGCCAAGAGTTCCGCTGACTACACGGCCGGATCCGACGTGTTCGGAGGCCGCTGGATCGGCAATGATCGCCAAGGGCGGCAAATGATCGTGGCGCTAACGGAAGAAGTTTGCCCTCTCTATAAAAAGAGAGGGTGTGAGCCTTTAAGAGGCTAATGCTTACACTCTAAGTGATCTTCCTAAGTGCCCCACAAGCTCTAAACTCTTCTTACTTGTTTTTACTCCATTCTTATTGTAAGAAGAGTGATCTTGATTGTAAAGATTACCTCCACCTAGCTTGGTGCAAAGGAGAGACCATTTAGTGGATTGGTTTAGCGGAGTGATTCACCGAGGACGAATCGGGCACCGTGGATTAGCGGCGTAGCCGTGAACCACGTTATACCATCGTGTTAGCGTTTGTTTTATTGTTTATCTTTTGCTTTGTCTATTTGTATTTGTATATTCCGCTTGCGCTAATCTTTTGTAGACGAGAAATTTACGACGTCCTACGAACGAGGGCTATTCACCCCCCTCTAGCCGGCCAATCGATCCCCAACACTTTATCTATTGTATAAATTTATCCATTGACTTACTAATACACCGTAAATATATGGGCGAGAGACAATTTTATCTTAAAGTTTGATCTTCGAGAGAGAAATCCAACTCTCATCTCAACGTTACTATTAGGATCCACTAATAAATCGATTGCTAGCGGCTAGAAGGGATGGGATGAATAATTTATTACCTATAATTCATAAAAAAATTTATAATTTCTATGGTACACGGGTAAGATGACCAAAACTGATTATTAGATCACATACACTTTAAAAAATATAGTATTTAGCGACGAATTTTATAATAAATTTTGAATAAAAATTCATTGTAAAATTTTTTTACAATGAAATTTATAACACATTTTTTTCATTGTAAATAATTCGCCGCTAAATTTTACAACGAAAAAAATTCATGGAAAAATTGCAACGAATAAAATTTTCGTTGCAAAATTAGTCGTCAAATTTGACGACAAAAATAATTATTCATCGTCAAATTTGGCGACGAAAATAATTATTCGTTACCAAATTTGGCGACGGAATATAGTTCGTCGCCAAATCTACAACAGAAAAATAGTTTGTCGCCAAATCTGCGACAAAAAATAGTTCGTCGCAAAAAATAATACATATTGCTCTGCATCGAAAATAAATTCGGCGACGAAAATAACTTTTCGTCGCCAATTTTGGCGACTAAAATAAATGTCGTCGCCAAATTTAGTGATGAATAGTTATATTCGTCGCCAAATCTACGACGAAAACACAGTTCATCACAAAAGTCTAATAAATATATTTTCATGAATAAAAATAAATTTGGTGACGAATTTTTTTTGGTCACCAAATCTGTGATGAAAAAAAATTTTGTTGCAAAATATTCAAGGCCAATCGACTGATGAATACCATGATTCGATTGTCGTCTGACTAGTTCAACTGGTGAGTCGACTACCAAAGATTCTGTAAGGTGCAACAGTACAACAATCGACTGATCGTTTTGATCAGTCGACTGACAAGGAACAATTGATTGGGCAGTCAACTAAATAAAGTTCTGTAAGGCAATATAGTAAAGTAGTCGACTGATCATGTTGATCAGTCGACTGATATGGATAATCTGCGACAAAAATATTTTTCAACGTAATTTCTACGACGAAAAAAATTTTTCATCGCAAATTCGCATGTATCAGTCGACTGATGGCAGACATCAGTCGACTGGTGGTGGAGAAGATGGTCAGAGAATCTTTTTTAGCCGACTGCCTATTCGACTGATAGTATACCAGTCGACTGGACACATGAGGCAGTCGACTGTTGCTTCATTTTTTGTAATGAAATTTTTTTTCGTTGTCAATTCTGCGATGAAAAATGATTTTTCGTCACAAATCTACAATGAAATTTATTTTCGTTGCTAATCTGGAAAAATACAAAAAAATATCATGATAAATTATACTATTTTTCCTGTTTTACAACAAATACATATAACAATATAAAATAATTCACATATCAAACTTCAATACCAAATCAATATATACATAATAAATATAAACATAACTTACAATACATAAATATCATATGTGATAAGTCAAGTAACATTTAAGTATAACAAATAAATTCAAACGTAACCACCATCGTCACACCACCACATCAAAAAATGCATCATCATTGTCATTATTACAGGGATCAAGAGGAGGACCAAATTGAGAAGGAGGAAGTTGACTTGAACTAGATGTTAATTGAAGATGCTGCATAATTAACATATGTTGCCTCCGAAATTCGTTCATCTGTTCATTTATTTTCTGCTTTCTTTGTCTCAATTCATTTTTCTTTTACGCTAGTAACTCCCTCAAATGAGTGACCTCTTCGATCAATTGATTTATTTCTGCTCTTATTGTCAGGGAGGATGAAGAAGCAGCACTAGGTGCTTTATAGGTTCGGCTCAAAGAACCGAGTCCAATTATTCTTTTACTTTTTTCCCCTCCAGTTGCTTTGAGCCATAAATTAATATTGCTAACAAAAGGCTCAGATTCGACTGCATCATCACTTGCACTCGAATTTCTCTGTGCAAGTTTATTGTATTTTTCCTGTTTTAAAAGAAAAAAAGTTAAATACTAACATAAGAATATAAATTTTTTAAATTACAAACCTTCATTGTTCTAGCTCTCTCCCTACTCCACGTCTTATCTTTCTTTTGGAATGTACGGGTGAAAGTGTCTATGAATAATGGCTCAGTCCCCGTCTCTTAGGCCTAAACAAAGATTGCTATAATTTATAAATTAATGAGTATTAGATTACAAAATTAGGATTTGAAAAAACTCACCAATCGATGTATATATGCTCATCGATATTGATTAAGCCTCCCACATACGTGGCAGACATGCACCAAAATTACAATGTTGATTTTTCTTATTCTGCTCACTCATTCATTTGCAATCCTTAGATCCCTAATATATAACAATTTTATTACAATTCTCCTTGTTTATACAGGGTGGCTTTTTATTTCTGGGTTCGCATGACTGAGTATGTTTCTGATATGGTCGCCACACTTTTTCTTGAAAGTCCTCCTAATCTCTAATGTTTCACTGTCATTCCAAGTAAATAACCACTGTAGTAGAGAAAAATTGAATTGATTATATTAACTATAATTTTATATACAAAATGATTTAAATAACTTACCTTGAACTCATTCCACCACAAACTTTTTATTTCTTCCGGCGTGCTCGTATAAGTCATAGAAGCTTCGTCCCAATAGTTATTCACTATTTAATTTACCTCATGAATAACATGTATAGAATTTGTAAATCTAAAATAAATAAAAATAAATCATGTTAGATACATATAAAAATACATATCGTATTAAATGTTGGTGCAATCGACCGAGGTCACGATTGACTGGACTCAAGTTTGACTCGAATTGTATTTTAATGTTAGACAAAACGTATGACATGGGATTATCATGGGAAGTCCAACATGGGTTGGCCACGTAAATCCAAGTGTGTAGCCTTGGTGGTGAAAAGTCCAAGCATGGGGCTTGGTGTTGGGAAAATCCAAGCATGAGGCTTGGTGTGGGAAAGTCCAACATGGGTTGCCCACGTAAGTCCAAATGTGTAGCCTTGGCGGTGAAAGTCCAAGCATGGGGCTTGGCATGGAAAATCCAAGCATGAGGCTTGGTGTGGGAAGTCTTAAGGACTTGACAAGTTCACTAGTCTCGTAGGCTCGGGGTCTTTGAGTCGGTGAAGGATGACATTGCGAAGTCGTGCCCTTGGTGCATTCGAGGGACCGTCGGACGGGAGCGAATGGAGTGAGGCCCAAGGGAAGAAGACTTCGAGGGCAAGAGATGCGAAGGATGGTATTGTGAAGCCATGTGCTTGGTGCATCTGAGGGACGTAGGTTGAGGGAAGAGAGCTTCGGTGGGGAACTTCATAAGAGGATGAGATGGACTTGTCCAAGTGGCTAAGACTGAGTATCGAATGCTCAAACAACTTGGTGTTTAAGGTTTTATCCGACATCAGTCGATTGGTTAAGGTACCAGTCGACTGCTCCAAGTCGAATGAGTTTGACTGGTGTTCGACTGACCTGGTTCTGGCCGAACAGTCGACTGCCAAGGGATGACAGTCAATTGTTGACACCATCAGTCGATTGCTGAGGGAGGGCAGTCGACTGATTAGGGCGAATTGGGGCATAGAAAGTCTTCTAGTCGAGTGATCACAATGAGCACTCGATTGATGGGTTCATCAATCGACTGATGATGGATCCGTTGGAACTTGTCCAGCGTGGATCGAGTTGTTGTGAGACAACGGCTACAGGACCAGTCGACTGATTGGCGCAAAATCAGCTCGATGTAGGTTATAAATGGAGCTCGAGCTGGAGAATTTTGCAAGAGTTTTGGGGCGATTTTAGAGGGGAATTACTGTTGCATTCCAGAATTTCAAGGGCAATCCAAAGCAAGCAACAATCAAGTGATCAAAGTGAAGTTTTGTAAAGTGTTTTTTACTTGTATTTCTTCTTGTATTTGTATTTGCTTGTATTACTTCGTGTAATTACTTGTACGAGGTTTCTCCATCTCCGACTTGTTATCATGGAGTTGTTGTTAGTGTCGTGCAGATAACACGAGCTTGTTGAGGTCACCCCATAGAGTAGGAACTCTAAGATTCCGAACCACGTATATTGTCGCGTATTGTGTGTGTGCTTGTGTATTCATTTTCATTACTATTATTTCTGCTGCGCATTAACGAGTGTTGTAGATGAGCATGCGACGAATGGACGATTTCCATCCACTATGCGATAAAGGGCTATTCACCCCCATCTAGCCATCCACCGATCCTCCAACAAATGATATCAGAGTGAGGAGCTTATCGTGAACTAATCACCAACACTAGCACGATAAGATAGTCTGCTCCAACATCCAACCACCGAAATTTGATGGAGACTTTTCTTGGTGGAAGAAAAGGATGGAGATATACTTCGAAACTGATTTCGATTTAATGCTAATTTTAGAAAATGGTTTCGAAATACCTAGGGATGAAAACAATAGGCAAATTGAAAAGTCAAGATGGACCAAGGACCAAATCAAGGATTTCAAGACAAATCTCAAGACAATCAAATTGCTAAGTGATTTGATTCCTAATCATATTTGGTCTAGATTAGGTAATTATAGGGATGCTAAGGACCTATGGGACAAGGTGGTCAAATTTCATGAAGAGCCCACATTGGTCCATGATAAGGAAGAAGAGGAGTGTTCTTCCACTCAAGGCCAAGAAGAGGCAAGCTCATCCTCACAAGAAAGTGAAGACTCGGAAGTTGAGAGATGCTCAACATTCGAAGAGGTGGAAGAATTGAAGGAAGCATCTAACTTCAGAAGAAGTATTGAAAAAGATCAAGAGACTTCCACCACCACCTTAGGTAACTCATGCATTGTACTTAAAAATAAAAGTCACATAATATGCTTTGAGTGTAAGGAGCAAGGACACTATAAAAGAAAGTATCCCAAGAAGATTAAGAAGGCTCAACCGGTGCTAAAGGTGAAAGATGCCGGTGCCCCCACAATTAGAAGTAAGGAGCACGTGGTGTGCTTCAAATGCCATCAAAAGGTGCATTATAGGAGCCAATGCCCTAGGAGGAGGAAGATGGGGCAAGAAGGGGCATCTCATGTAGGGGGAGCTTCTAAAGCTAACCCTAAGGTAAATTTAATTAATGCACCTTCAATTTCTAGAGTTAAGAAGCATGTTAGTAATATTGCTATTGTTCATCATGAAAAGCATGCTAGTAGGAATATATACTTTTGCCTAAGTGTCAAGCATGTTGATTTACCTAAGGACAAACCTAGACACCATAACTCTAGACCAATTCTTCTTAGGGAGTCCATTAGGAGAATTGAAGAAAATTTGGATATTAACCCCAAGAAGTCTAGGCATATGCTTAGGAAGAGTCCTTCCCAAAGAAAGAATGAAAATTCAAAATTGGGAAAATTAGAATTAGAAAACCAAGCCTTGAAGTTAAGGCTTGAAAAATTAGAAAAGACCCTCAAAATTATGACAAACTCAATTATGGGGTCAAAGGATCAAAATTTAAGACCTAGGAGACAAGAACATGTTAAGGGCAAGAAAGGTTTGGGTCACAAACCTAAGTCCTACCATAATGTTCCATTTAATTATGGAACTAAATCTAGGTCTAGAAAAACCAAGGTTAATAGGGAAGTTATCCCTAAGATTAGCTATGGTGTGTGTCTAGTGGCTAAAAATTCAAGAAAAATCTAAGGTAGCCACTGAGAAGGTCAAAGGGGGAGTTACCTCTAGAGTTGACCTAGGAAAGACCCAAATGGCTAAGGCTTCAAAGCCAAAAAGGGTAATTAGGAAGGTATCTAGGGAAGTTATCTCTAGTGAATACCTAGTTACCCCAAGGAGCTCCAATAGATATTGGGTTCCTAGGAGTGTGATCGATTCACGCTAGATGGGTTAGGGTGTGTCAACCCTAAGTGGATAGATAGTTAATCTAACCATGGCGAGTTGACACTTTAGGATGTGCCAATGTGCGTTGAGAAGTTGAAAAATGATTAAATTGACACAATTAAGTCTTAGGAGTCCTGGTGTGTCACTTTGAGTTTTTGGCACACTAGGGGGATAATTGGCATTAAGGCAAAAATAGATTTAATCTTAGAAATGACAATTTGGGTTTAACACTTAGGTATCTTATACCTTAGTATTTTATAATTGTCATTCTTTGTTTGTCTTGCCATGTCATGACATCATGTTTATTTTTTATCATATGACATGTCATGATCATGCTTAGGGTTTATTTTTAGATGTCATGATATGCTTAAATTAGAATCACATGTCATGCCATCATGATTTTGGCACATGCTCTTATTCTTGTTATTATTATGCCATAATCATTATTCATGCATAAATAAAACGGATTTAAGAACAATAACATGATTTGAAGTCTCATACATAAGAGAATCAAATAGAGTTGCCTAGCATATGCATGAGACCCTAAATAACTAAAATCCACATCTTACTAAAGAACTTGACTTGTATGTGTTTCACATATTTAGATACAAGTGAGATGTTTAGGAAAATAGAATTAAAGGTTTTAAAATCATTTCAAAATTATTTTAAAAAACTTTGGTGAAGTCTATCTTTTGATAGCAATCACTATTGAATGAGGTGGTACAAAGTAGGGCTAAACATTGAAAATTTTAATGGATTTGAACTTTGTATCAATCTCACTAGTTTATGGGTATTTTATTTTTCTAATATTTTTCACCCATAGTGTTTGCTATAAGTAATATACATATGAATTTTCATGATTTTTCAACCTATGTATATTTACTTATGAATTTCGGAATTCGGTTTCTAAAACCGAGAGCGATTTTTATCATCGAGTCATCATTGTTAGCAATGATCGATGTGAGAGTCAATCGACCGTAGTCAAGAAGTCATCGTCAGGCTGATTTCGGGTAAATAATGGTTATTAGGCCCATGTTCAGTTGAGTTTTAGTTCCCTAACCACTCCTAATCCTAGGACATGCCTTGGAGAGCATTAGAAAGGGTAGAAATCCATTGGATGTGGATTAGAAGATATGTTTAGGGTATGTATCAATTCTAAGGTGTGTGAGAGTTCATTGTTGAACTTGTGTCGTAATTTTGAGTGTTTAGCGTTCCTATTGGCTTAGGGACTCTCCAAAGACATTGTTGGTGTAATGGTCAAGGGGGAGCAAGCCTTTAGGGGAAGGTATCCATCATGGGAAGATAGATGTATATTTTTCCTCATGGGAGGAAAATTGTGGGAATGCCTCTCTTAACTGATATGAGACTTATCACTAGAAAGATTGAAGCCATGTGTTTTCCTCCAAGGGAGAGATTGTAAGATCTCATTGGAATATGAGACATTCATACCCTTGGGGAGGACTTTTTTGATGTATGTCAAAAAGGGAAGAAGTTACCAATTGGGGTCAGTTGGAATTCTCATTGGGATGTGAAAATTGCCAATTGGGAATAATTGGTAGACTTGAGTTTGAGGTTTTATCAAATATAAAAAAGGGAGAGATTATTAGTGCAATCGACCCAAGTCACGATTGACCGGACTCGAGTTTGACTCGAACTGTATTTTTATGTTAGACAAAACGTATGACATGGGATTGTCATGAGAAGTCCAACATGGGTTAGCCACGTAAATCCAAATGTGTAGCCTTGGTGGTGAAAAGTCCAAGCATGGGGCTTGGTGTGGGAAAGTCCAACATGGGTTGTCCACGTAAGTCCAAATGTGTAGCCTTGGCGATGAAAGTCCAAGCATGGGACTTGACATGGAAAATCCAAGCATGAGGCTTGGTGTGGGAAGTCTTGAGGACTTGGCAAGTTCACTAGTCTCATAGGCTCGGGGTCTTTGAGTTGGTGAAGGATGACATTGCAAAGTCGAGCGCTTGGTGCATCCGAGGGACCACCGAACGAGGAGCGAATGGAGTGAGGCCCAAGGGAAGCAAACTTCGAGGGCAAGAGACGCGAAGGATGACATTGCGAAGTTGTGTGCTTGGTGCATCAAAGGGACGTAGGATGAGAGAAGAGAGCTTCGGTAGGGAACTCCATGAGAGGATGAGGTGGACTTGGCCAAGTGGCTAAGACTAAGTGTCGGATGCTCAAACAACTTAGTGTTTGAGATTTTACCCGACATCAGTCGACTGATATAGGTACCAGTCGACTGCTCCAAGTTAAATGAGTTCGACCGTGTTCGATCGACTGGATTCTGGCCGAATGATCGCTAAGGATGGCAATGATCGCGACTATCACGGCTGCGAGGGAGGGCAATGATCGATCGGTGGTGAATTCAGTACGAAGGTCTTCTAGCCGAGTGATCGTGACGAGCACTTGTCTGATGGGTTCATCAGTCGACTGATGGGCATGATTAGTCGACTGATGATGGATCCGTTGGAACTTGTCCAACGTGGATCGAGTCGTTGTGAGACAATAGCTACATGACCAGTCGACTGATGGTCACGATCAGTTGACTGATTAGCACAAAATCAGCTCGATGTAGGTTATAAATGGAGCTCGAGATGGAGGCTTTTGCAAGAGTTTCTGGGGAAATTTTGGAGGGGAATTGCTGCTGCATTCCAGACCTTTAAGGGCAATCCAAAGCAAGCAATAAGCAAGTGATCAAAGCAAAGTTTTGTAAAGTGTTCTTTACTTGTATTTCTTCTTGTATTTGTATTTGCTTGTATTACTTAATGTAATTGCTTGTACGAGGTTTCTCCACCTCTGACTTGTTATCGAGGAGTTATTGTTAGTGTCATGCACATAACACGAGCTCGTTGAGGTCATCCCGTGGAGTAGGAACCCTATGATTCTGAACCACGTATATTGCCGCATATTATGTGTGTGCTTATGTATTCCTTTTCATTACTATTATTTCCGCTGCGCATTAACGAGTATTGTAGACGAGCACGTGACGAACAAACGATTTCCATCCACTATGCGATAAAGGGCTATTCACCCCCTCTAGTCGACCATTGATCCTCCAACATTAAAAACATAGATAATCTAAAACTTGAATACTTATGAATCTACGCGCAGAGATATCAACTCTCTCATATCTTCCCTATCAAAGAGTGATTATTGTACTGGAAAAGATACATTAGCAGGTATTTATTGAGAACCAAAAGATTCTACAACTAAGAAGAGGTGGATGACACATTTCCTGCAAGAGCATCAGACTGTGCAGGGGATGAAGAAGAGGAAGACTGTGATCTTCTATCACTACTCCATCTATGATCGCCACATCAAAACTAACAATCATAATTATTAGAAGAATATGACAGTAAAAAAAAATTACATTTTCATATTGAATTTATAATATGAACAATATGAAAAAATTACCATATTCATAGCAACCAATCACCTACAAAAAAAATAGTTCATTAATATATCAAATATATGAAATTTAGAATTAGACAATAAATAGAAACATAATTGGTATTGAATAAAAGTTACCCATAATTATAAATCGATGTCCACGTTGTGATTTTCATCATGGTCATACGTCTATTCAATATCATCATTGTCATCCTCATCGTCATCCTATAAATTAAATTCGTCATCTTCATCCTCATTCATTTCACTTGCATCAATGACTATTACTATGCCACTAGGATCTCATAATATTGAAATATTATATTCTTCGATATGAAATGTATTGACAACTTCATCTTGTTGATATGCTATGTCTTCCTAATGTTCCTCAAATTGTTTACGTGCTTTTGTTTTACAAACAACCCATCAATCACTTTTGTCTCGTCTCATACTAGAATATGAAGCATAAAATACTTGAATCGCTTGTTGTGCTAACACAAATGGTTCATACCTCTTGTATAATTTTTTGTAATTTATTTCAACCAAATTAAACTGTGGAACCAACGACATATAAATAAAATAAATCTCAAATCTGAGCCTGGGTACGCTACTTCTAAAATTTCATATAGCAAGCCATAAAAATCATTCCTTGAACCTCCATCATTAGATGACTAAACACAAACTCCACTATTCATTGTAGCTTTCCCAGTTCCATACTCTTGAGTATGAAAATTATATCCGTTTATAAAATATGGCGACCAAGTTTTCATCACTGAGTTTGGACCCCATGACAGATGCTTTACTAGTTCTTACTCAATGTGAGCATGATTATCAAGAACCTAAAGTCAAATAAGTATGTGTTAAAGTCAAGATTTATCCAATTTATTATCATAGACTACTTACATATTTTTTGAACCATTGTGCTAATTCTTCACCGCAGAAACGATCAAACTCATGCTCCAGAAGCTCAGAATATAGGGTTTGGAAAATCCTACCATAAAATTAAATATAACACGAACAATAATTTATGATATACGAAATATATAATATAACATTTATATACTCACTCGAAATACGATGTTACTTCTGGATAGTTCAGTAAAATATATGTGTGGGATGTTCGCCACTCTTAACCAGTTAAATATCTATTTGTACAAGATACACTCAGTCGACCAAAGTAGTTAAAAATTGAGAATGACTTCAAATTTGGATCAACATGACCCTCATCATTTCTTCTTGCTCTCTGACTTTTGCATTGGACGTGAAATTCAAAATAATATGATGCAAAAGTTGTAACTTCCTCCACAATCTATGCATTAACAATAGAAGCCTCAACATTAGCCTTATTTTTCACTTTTTTTTTCAAGTGATAGAGGAATCTAATAGTAATAAAATAAAATGTATTAGAAATTAATTTATACTAAAATTAATCAAATGCACTAACAATGATAAAAAAAGTTCACCTTTCAAACGGATACATCCATCGAAATTGAATAGGACCTCCAACTTTAGCCTCATATGATAAGTGAACCAAAAGATGTTCCATGGAATAAAAAAATGTCGGTGGAAATATTTTTTTTAAGTTACACAAAATGATTGGAATGCCTTTTTCTAATATTTCTATGTGTAAATGACTCAATACTATCGAGCAAATAGGAAAATGCTTAATTCCGTAATTGCACTCCATACAAAATTTGGTAACATTTCCTTAAAAGAAATAGGAACTAGTCTTTCCATGAATATATGACAGTCATGACTTTTCAAACCAATCAATTTGCATTCCTATAAATCGACGTATCTTCCAATATTAGAGACATAACTATTAGGAAATCTCAATGATTTCAACCATTCATAAACAATCCGCCTCTGATCCTTATACAATGTATAAACTGCTTTTGGTTTTGGTCTCCTGCTATTTTCATCAACATCAAGGGTGGGTCATTTATATATGATACACATATCTTTTCTTGCATTCAAATTGTCTTTTGTTTTTCTAGGAATATCTATCACCGTATTTATTAGATTATTAAAAATATTATTCTCAATATGCATTATATCAAGATTGTGATGAATCAAATTACTCTTCTAATACGGTAAATCCCAAAATATACTCCATTTAGTCCATTTATGCGTAATTCCATAGTCATATGTTGTAACATTTAGTTCTTCAATAACAGATGGAAAGTTAAGCACTCTATGTCATAAGAATTGACTGGTGAATCTCAATGTTGGAGATGTTCTTTTAATTCTATTCTTAGTGAATTATTCTTTATTTCTTCTAAATTTGTGATTTGGAAGTAAAAATTATCTATGACAATCAAAATAACTCAGTTTCTTTCTATGTTTCAATCTGAATGACTTTGATCTCTCCATACATATTGAACATCCTAAAATCCCAACGGTACTCCATCCCGATAACATACCATAAGCAGGAAAATCATTTACGGTCTAAAGAAGCACAACTCTCATTGTGAACATCTGATTAGTATGAACATCATATGTAGAAACACCCTCATCGCATATATAGTTATTTCAGCTCAGCAATCAGTGGTTGCATGCAAACATCTATTAATTTCTTGGGATTATGAGAGACAAGCACAATTAATGTTAAAAACATATATGGTGTTTTCATACATATACCAGGTGGAAGATTATACGAAGTTACGATAATTGGCCAGCAAGAATAAGTTCTTCCTGATTTGTCAAATGGAGCAAATCCATCAGCACATAGACCCAACCTGATGTTTCGAGTCTCATTCGCAAACTCAGGATATGTTCTATTAAAATTGTTCCACGCCTATGCATCTGATGGATGACACATTAGCCCCTTCTATGTTCCATAATTTGCATGCCAAGTCATGTGTTCAGCAGTGACCTTTGATGCATAAAGCCTTTGCAATCTAGGAGTTAAAGAAAAATAGAACATTTGTCTGAATGATTTACATTGTTTATTACGATTTGATCTCGTGGTACTCTTATACCTACATTGATTACATAATTTATAAATATTTAAATCTGTATTATCTCTCCAATATAGCATACAAACATCTCTGTAAATATTAATTCTTTGCACCGGAAGATCTAAATCTTTCACAAGTTTTTTAATACTATAAAAATCGTTGGTTATTATGTGATCACGCGGCAATACTTCTCCAATAACTTGAACGAAATCATTAAAATAATCTTTGGGCATATTATGCTTAGCTTTAACTTTAAATAATCTTGAGGCGAGAGATAATTTAGTGTGACTGTCCCAACCAGACCATATGTGTTCATCTGCAGCTCTCAACACTTCTTGAAATTTGAGATATGGTTCATTGTATACATTTTCATGAACATTAGTTACTTCTACCTCCTCCAACGATGATGAATAACAAGTATACATGTGTTCAAATATTTGAGGATAACTAGAACTTACAGCGTTTGATTCGGTATTTAAATTATGACCAACTGCATCAACTATCATCCTCTTATATAGATTGAATTGATCATAATATTTTTGATCTCTACTAACTGTCATTTGTATGTTTCGTCCGACCTCTTCATCGGATATGAATGGTTCACCATGACATGTCCAATTATAATAATTTAGAGTAAAACCAAATCTACAAAGATGTTCTCGAACTTTATCACACTAGAAATATTTACCATTATAATATTTTTTGCATGGACACCATAATTTATTCCCATCCATAAACTCAATATTACTGCTAGCAAAATTCAAAAATTGTTCTAGCCCAATAATAAATTCATCGATTAAACTACGATGTTCTGGTAAATTCTTTTTATACATCCAACTTCTTTCTCTCTCCATTTGTCCTGTTTTAAAATTTATATCAAGGATTAATTCAAATTTTTTTTCATATTCCATCCATATTAATTTAACAATAAATTTATACTCAAAATAAATTCTTCTATTTCTTGTGTTTTTGTATGATATTGAATTACAAACTATAACATATCGAATAAATATTATATATTTATAGTAAAAAAATTACTTAAAATGAAACATTAATTATATATATTATAAAATGATAATACTATAAATTTTTGAATATACAATATATCTACCTTGGTGGAAGCAACGGATGAGCTCACAGCTGAAGACTTCACGAACACATGAATCATCTGAAGGATGAAGTACGACAAACCTAAGAAAAATAAAACATTAGTTTTTAATTTATGTAAAATACCACAAATAAATTGCTACGGAATAGTATTTGTTATTCATTAATTAGAGAACTTATTGTTGGGTTAATTAGATTGATGATGGAAGACTAGGGATTTATTTGAAGCAAACCTAGGATTAAAGATTTTGGATTAATTAAAAACCTAAACTAGGTTTAGGTTTAACTAATTAATCTAACCCTTTACTTAAAGCTATCCCATTTATTTCCGCTTCATTTTATTTCCTCTCCGCCACACACGAGTTCTTCCTCCTCGCGATTTTCTTCCTTGCGACCCACTCCTCACAATCAACTCCACCCGAAACCCTTTTCCTTGTGATCTCCTCCACGAGACCTTGCTCTCTCGTGATCCCCTCCACGCCGCTGACCTCTCCCTCCTCCTCGAGTTCTTTCTCTCTCATGATAAACGACGGCTGGGAGCTGCTATTGAGCGATTTGCCGGTGACGAGAGGAGCTCAGATCGACACCATTGACGTCGCGGTGGAGCGAATCCCAAGTATTGCTGATTTTTCCTTAGCATAGTACTATGGATGTTTCGGTTGATCGGGTTTTCAACTTCTGTTCGTGATGGTGCAGTGATCATTTGCGATCGGGAGATTCCGATAGGGGGTAAGCTGTCTCCGACCGACTGCTATCATAGCTAGGAGAAGCTTCAATTTCTGGTATATATATCTTGATTATTCCTTACTTTTTTGTTCATTGCGAGTCTGTGGATCAGATTTCTGTCGAGTGATTGTAGGGATATTTTGGGAGTTCAAGGAGGGGTGGTGGTAGTTTGGATCGATGTGGTTGAATATAGCATTGATGTCGATTTGTGAGACAAGGGCAGCGACAATAGGGTGGATTAGAATGGTGCATTGGGCTGTGGGTTAGATTTGTGTGTTACCCAGGAGTTGACCAAATTGGTTTTGAGCTATGATGTGGTTACATGGCTATTGTTTAGCATGGATGAATGTCAATGGGGTGTGATGCCCTGGTTGTGCTTGTGACGGAGTTGTGAGCGATGGATTGAGTGGTTAAGACGGTTATTTGGATTTCGTTTTGTGAATGTATTAAATATACAAGCTGAGGGTTCAGTGGGGGGTTTCTAATTCGTATTCTATAAAAGGATGCGAATATAGGAATGATATGGTAGTTAATTAGTATGTTGTCGTGTGCTTGAATTAATCGTAGTTGATGATATTTGTAGGACATGGATATGAGGTCAGTCCACGAGCGTAAAGACAGTTGGTATTCTTCATAGCAGACGGGTATCTTTGACTTATCTCTTTTTAGATATTGTCATATTGCTATGCATCGTTTATTATAGCTAGTAATAGTTTTCTATGTTTTTAACTGCTCTGGTATGTCACTACCTAGTATGTGTTGTAGCCTTTTCATATGCTTATTATATTGGTGCTCTATCATTTTGATACTTGTCATTTGTTTATTTGGCATTAAGAGTAGTAACATACCTTATATACTGGGCATTGAATGAATAATGGATATACCTTGCATGTGTATATAGACTTATGTACTTAGGTTATTTGATATGGGCTCTTATTGGTACATACCATAGGTAGCCATGGATTGACAAGTGTATCGTGCATTAGTGACATGCACCATCTTGCATTATTGCATGACTGGCGATCATCGGCTCCTCGGTAGGAGGTGATACTACTTGGTAGTTGAGCCCATCGTCAGTTATATTATCTACACTCACAACCACTCGTGAGTTAGTGGTATTTCAGGAGGGTGTGTGTAGTTGCTCTATCAGGGCTCCATGATAATCGCTCAGGATATTGGTATTGCGGCATGGTAGTAGACAGGGATCCCTCCTTTGTTGTGAGACGAGGAGATGAGACGATGTATATACATGAGGTAGGAGGGTGATACTCTGCCAGCATCCTGTCCACTCGGTCACATAGGTGTAGTGACAACAGAGTGCACAGTTGTCACAACCCTACCCACTCGACCGACACACATGACATGTCGATGGCTTGACTGGCGTCAGGAGTGACACATGTCATTGCATCATGTGCATATGCTTTGACTGTATGCATTTCTTGCTGTACTTTTGGTTGTTGCATATGATTGTCATGCACATACAGGAGGTATTATGTAGTTTGTTTTGGTGATTCTACATCTGCTTGTATGGATGTATCTTATGTCAGCTTAGGTGATTCTAGTATGTACAGTTTCAGGTATGTATTTTTATTGAGAAACTGTACCAACATAATTATTATTGCTACTTATAGTTTACTATGCATGACTATTAGATATCCGCTAAGTTTTACTCACTCCGTTGATATCTATTTTATTTCAGGATGAAGCCTTCCGGGGGGTTCAATTGCTAGTCCCCTGATTTGACGACTTCGTTATTTGATTTCAGTTTTCCATATTTTTATCACTAGTACTTTATGTTTTAAACTTGTAGTATTTTATACTAGTGGTTGTTTTGGTGGTACTTGATTATGTCCTTATGGACTTTTTGCTCAATTTATTTTGGTTATGTGTGTGCTTGTGTATTCCTGCTCAGATGGCAGAAGAGGTAAGTCTAGAGGTTTTAGACTTCTTATTTACTTTGGTTGTTGACCTAAGGCTCATATTGTCACGCCCCGAGAGTATACCATGCTGAAAAGCAAACGGATGACATCTCCCCTGTACGTGGCAACATCTCGGGTTAATACAAGGCTCGTAGGTCACAACAACAACAACAACATATATATATGTAAACAAACCACAGCGGAAACTAACCACAACAACATAACAAACTACACAGTGTATACCGATATTACTGACACATCACAACATAACGGAACATCGACAAAAAAATCCGAAATCCACAAGTGTGTACATCACATGACAATCCACAACACATCACACCGTGAAAAAAAACTCCAAATACATAACACACATACGGAAAGCCCAAAACGACTACTAGAGTCTCGGGGGTGAGATGAGATGTCAGCCAGCGGTACTCCAAGCCGTAACGAAGACTCCTACCTGTTACCTGGGCGACAAAAAAACTCAGGGTCCGTGGTGGTGAGTATAACTCAGCAGGTAATAGGAAAAACATGTATATATTAAATATCACATATAATTGAACAGCATAACCTAGAGGTACAACAGGTATACCAGCATAGTATATAAATACATGCATAAACCGTCTAACCAGATAAACAATGTATAATGAAGACATACCTGAAAGTCTGCTACGCTACTCTGATCCAACCTGAGCATATATCCAACATATATAACAGGAAGAGTAATACTAACTCACAATATACTCATGATACAAGTCATGGGTATCTAATGGTCTGTCCAATAAGTATACAAGTATCCGACACAACCGTATAACAGATGTAAGAAGCATGCATGAATATGATGTACAATCAAATGTAGCAAGCATAGTACAATCAAATGCAACATCACAATAAGTATATATATATAGACTGCATCTATATATAACATCACAATAAGCATATATATATATATATATATATATATATATATATATATATATATATATATATATATATATATATATATATATGGTAATATGCAAAAGCGCCATATGATATGGCAATGCAACATGCATGGTCATGCCTGCGCACCACTACTCGCTTCCATGATCCTAGTGTGGCCTAGGTGGTACGACATGACAACTATCCCAACTCAACACCAACCACTGCTCTAGAGTGCCCGAGTGGGCAGTATGATCAAGTAGCATATGAGCGTAAAGAGCTTGCTACACAAAGGGGTCTCTGCTGCTGACCACTCCAACTGACACTACCTATGAGTGGTCGAGTGCCACGCACCCAGGACAATCGCATGCAACTCCAACTACCACCGTCTATAGCGGTAAAGTGCGGCATAACAAATGCTCTGCCCTCACACTAGTTACTCCTCAGGGAGTAACCTGGGAGGCAGGATGACTGACGACTCTCTCAATCCCAAGGGAGACTATGTCGTCAGAATGCATGCAAATGAAATGAATGTACTGTCACACGTAGAGACATCTACTACAGACTCTCTATTCAATAGAGAGACGTACCCATCTGATCAATACACACTCTGTCTTGTAGAGAGTCATACTCAACTGATCGATGGATTCTCTATCCTGTAGAGAGCCATAATCAATTGATCGACGCACTCTCTATCCTGTAGAGAGTCGTACTCAATTGATCATAACAAGCTAGGACCACCGGTCCGTAGCGACACACTAATCACCTTTCACTTAACAATTATACAACGCATAGTTGGCAATAAGTATGCAACATACGGGTATTGGAATAAATCCTACATTTAGGGCATTACCTACCCACAGATAAACTTTTACCCAATTTACAAATTAAGTTATCATCCATACTCCAACATCTACACCCTGCTAAACATTTATAGATCTACCTACATCACATCTGTAACTCCTTAATCATAATAAAGGAAAATGTGATATCAACATTTGAGCATATATAGTCAACGACAAGTATCAAGCATACGGATAATAAGAGCAGGGTCAAGATAATATGAACATATAACATGCTCATATATATGTCTAAATCTGAATGCAATTACATCTACCTGACCAGTGTAGGAAATTACCCACCTATTTTGACGACTTGTCTGAGAATACAAGTTGTCTTCACGTCCATGAACCTGCCTCATATCAAAGTCCTCACGCTGTTTCCATCTCAACCACTTCTTAACTTACTTAAAGAGTCTGGTCTCAATTTAATCTAAATAAATCAAAAATCAACATGTAATGAACAGGTACTATCATCACTACATAATTATAGCATATCCAGATCAGTTTACTAAACAGAACGGATACACAACTATGAACAACCAAATCTATACCTCGTTTCCATCTGCTCAACTTCTTGATCCTCATCAGACCTGACTCCAACATCATAATATCAAATCTAAACCACCATTCTTTGATCCCCACATAGGCATCCAATCTTCTTTCAGGCATAATCCCAAACCACAGATTTGCTTGTCGGATATCGAAACACCGACCATCTCTACCAATCCAAATAATAATCTGACCTACTAATCTCCAATTCAACAACAATATCAACACATCAGTTCATCAATTAATCAATGATATACCTTCACAAAGATTCAAATCAAGACTTACCTCTCATATCCAATCCAATAGCCGATTCACAGCTTATATCCAATCACCATACAGCTCAACAGCCACACAACCGACATATCGTCAACAAAAACCCAACAAGAATCACACACCGAGATTGACATATGCCAATAGGAAAATTAGATCCCACTTACCTGCCCTAAATCCCTCGGTAGCCACCCCTTCCTTCCATCCTCAGTTCACCGACCAAGGACCTTGCTCAATTTCAATGGATCAAGCTCAAATAAGAACAAAATCATAGCTTGACCTTATATCTCGTCCAAGATCGAAGAAAACAGCACTGGCTCACCTAACTCTGACGGCGATCCTCCCCAAAACTTCTGTTCACCGGCGAACTTGGTGCCACGAACCTACTGCCCTAGCTCCAGCGACGATCGGCCAGGCCAACTTGGGATGCTGACGATGGTGGTGAGTTGCTGCTGTCGGGATCAGAGGAGAAGGAAGGGAATGCCAGAGATCGAGAACGAGCGAGGGCAGTGGCTTGAGCTTGTGTTGTTCAATAGCCGCTCGGGTGGAGATCTCCGACGACCAAAATGGCGACGATGTGGAGCAGCGGTGCGAGCTCGGCGGTGGCGATGAAAAGGAGAAGGGCTCGCGCGTCGAAGGTGAAGAGGAGGCGATCGGCTACGTCACAGAGAAGAAGAAGACGTGAATGAGAGAAACGAGGGAGAAATCGTGAAAAAAAAAGAAACCGACGGGGAAAAGGAAGGAATCAGTTAATTAAACCATTTATTACCTCATTATAAAATAGTCTAAACAGGCTTTACAAAAGTCTGTTTGCTTTATCCCCATGAAATATCCATAAAACTTCCATTTAAATCCAGAAAAGTTTTTAAAAATTCCTGAAAAAATTATATAAGACAATTTATTAATTAACAAGGGTATTAATTATTATTATTTTTTTCTCGGTATTTTATATTCTCCCCCACTAATAAAAATTTGGTCTCCAAATTTCGTACTAACATGCAAAAAATTACTCTAAGCAATTTTCCGAAAGGACCACATACATTCTTCAAGTGAACAGATGAGGGTATCGAGCTTGGATGGTTTTTGTCCCACCACTGTCGCTCCTTGCGACTCAAGATCCACCCTGGAATCCTCGTAAGTCACATTAGGCTGAAGTGGAATTGCTACCTCCTTCAGAACATGATCAACACGTGACACGTATTTCCTCAGCATAGAAATAGAAAATACGTTGTGAACACCCGCCAATGTCGGAGGTAAAGCCAACCGGTAAGCTACACCTCCAATCCACGCTAATATCTCAAATGGGCCAATATAGCGTGGAACTAAATTTTCCTTTTAGCCCAAATCGTTTCACCCCCCTTCATAGGTGAAACATGCAGAAACACCTGTTCCCAAATTGAAAACTCCACAGGCCTTCGCCTCCGTTCTGCGTAACTCTTCTGTCAACCCTGTGCCTCTAATAAGCATCGTCTAATGATGTATACCAACTCTGCATCATGATGGATACCTTATGGCCCCCAATAGCTGTCATTCCCCGACTTCCTCCCACAACAAGGGAGATCTACAGGGTCTACCATATAGGGCCTTAGAAGGAGTCATCTGAATGGAAGAGTGATAACTGTTCTTATAGTCAAATTCCACTAAAGGAATGTGATCCTCCCAACTACCTCCATAATCCACGACACAAGATCTTAATAGATCTTCCAGAGTCTGAATGGTATGCTCAATCTGTCCATCTGCCTTCGATGAACATCGCATTGCAGTCGGCTCGCGCCCCATGGCTCTCACGACTGGCCAAAATAGCGAGGTAAATCACGGGTCTCTACCAGATATAGTACTCAAAGGTACGTCATGCAATCTGATAATCTCTCGGCAATACAACTCTGTCAAATGATCCAATGAGTTCATTCCACGAATAGGTAGAAAGTGAGCTGATTTGGTTAGTCGATCCACGATCACCCAAATCGCATCATGTCCTTCACGGGTTCTAGGCAATCCCGTAATGACACCAATAGTGATATACTCTCACTTCCATTCCGGAATCGAAATTTCCTAGAGCAATCCAGCGAGTTTCTGTTGTTAAGCCTTCACTTATTGGCATACTAAACATCGAGCAGCAAAATCTGCTATACCCCTCTTCATATCGTTCCACCAGTATAAATGTTTCAACTCTCGGTACATCTGAGTACCATCAGGGTGAATAGCAAATCTCCAATGATATGCTTCCTGTAGCGACTCTTCCTTAACTGGATGCATGTTCGGAACACACTATCCTTATCAGAGACGGGGAATTATCTTCTCAAAAGAGAAGTCCATCACCCATTCAAAATCCACTCTTCCATACACTCTGTAAGTGCATGGAAGATTTTAGCGATCAATCTCTCAAGTTGCAACTGTTCGCGTTCCAGCAACTCTATAGTAGCTACCGAGTAGCTAGTTAAATTCAATGAGCACTTCTGCTCCATACATCCACAAATCCAGATAATAACTACTAAAGCCACGTCATGTATATGACAGTCTATCTTGTAGTTTCTTAACTAACATAGGCATAAGATGCGTCTCATGCAACTATATCGGATTCGCTCCGATCCCTGAAACGATACATTTGTGTACAACATCCTTTTATCCACTCCGAAAGGATTAACTAATACTCGTGTAAAAGTTAACCGTCGTCTAGGTCTTGTAACTGGTTTTACCATCTTCCGACTAAATGATTTCCATCATCACCCTTGTCAAACAAGTCCGTGGTATAGTAATGTCAAACATTCTATCCACATCTACAGAATTAACCAAAACATACAAGGAAAACCACCATCTATGGTGGTCGAGTGCGCAACTCCAACTACCACAATCAACAGTGGCCAGGTTACGCAACTCCAACAACCACAAACTGATCCAATCGTGTCCAGGATACACGATTCTCAAATCTAGTGGCGACTAAATTGTTAATTAGTCTAACAACTTAATCAAAACTCATAAAATTCATACTAAGTATGAAATTGTCATCTCTACACACCTGCATCCCCTTTACTCTAAGCTGATGATATATTAATCATCATAACGACAATGATAATTGTATGACACCATGTCACTATAATATTAATACTCCAGTCGTAAATCAACCATAGAGTATACATAGGTGTCCTTTGCTGAGCTAAACAGATCATCTATCTACAACAGAGGATATTCACTTTTAACAACTATCGCATTCCATCATCGATAATTGATGTATAATCTCAAAGATCCATCTCTCTTTCAACAAAGAGTTCTGGATCTTCTCAAGGAGAAATACTGGGACAGATAAATATCCCCTCCAACATCTCCTATAATTGTAACTTACATTCTTCCAATTTCTATAGTGTTTAACAACACTGATACCAACAAAACTATCACCCGGTATGTGATCTTCGATACCAGAACTATTTCCATAATCATTTCAATCGCCTACTCCACTTGCCTATGCAACGGCAAGCTTTGGAGTTCATCCGAAACTACATCCGAATACTCTCAGATTATATGCACATCTGAGAGATATATCGTACCATACTTCCAACAATTTGACCATCTGTAAGGATATGTTTATAGTAAAGGCATGTCTATCCAAGTCTAAGGGCATCCCTTGACTTCTTAATTATTGGTCCACATCTCACCTAACAGTAGAGATACCACCGACCCACCAGTCGATGTATAGGAATCCTTCTAATCCGAACTAGGAATGTTTTAGACAAGGATACCTGTAAACTATAAGTATCTCTCAATATATTAACCCAGAGGGTAAACTAAAGTAATACCCTGAACGATCTATTATCTGTCGATCCAATCTAAAGGCTCCCCGTAGGTCTCGGCCTTTCTCCGAAGAGAACCAGATCAGATCCAACATCCACGATAATTCGGTCACATTTCTACGACGAAAAGTCCAGGGATTATCCTAGATCATCTAATCCCATCACTTAATCCTACGAGCTGCAATTGTAGAATACCGAATAGATACGACCATCATCGTATACTCTCTCCTTTGTATAAAGTCAATCCACATTGGGGGGTAACTGTTGTTGTTGTCTGCATGAGTCTTCTATGATATCTTCTACTGATGTTGCTTCTGTGCTGATCTCTGCTGAAGGGAAGTATCAAGGAACTCCAACCACACCTGAGGTAATAGGTTACTGCTGATGAGATAACCCAATCTTCTGTGTTGATCTCTACTGTCGAGACGGTGCATCATCCTCTCGGAATACCATCGATAGTCTTCAACTGAGTCTTCAAAATACACCTCCTCCATTGTACTGATTGCTCACAATAGAAATAGATGAACTGATCCAACGGATAATCTGACTTTGCGTGTCTTTTTGATCTGCACTGCACGCACATAATTCGGAGTCTTGCTTATGATTTCGCAAATATGCTCGAGAATATCCTGATGATCTTTGGTTGGTCTTCTGTAATCGGAAAATGGCTCAAGGCCTATGACTCTGATCTTGCTCCTTTTATCCAACAGTCGGAGACTTCTGACTCTAATAAGTTGACCTGCACTATCTGCTTATCGGTCTCCAACTCTTAAACACTTGTACAGAGTTATTTCTAAACTCTTGACTCAATCCACATCTTTCGGCAGGATTTGATAGAAGATCCAGTCATCTTAATCCAAAAGTAAGCCAATAACCGTGGGTGGCTTAAAACATCCCTTCATCTTCTTGAGCTATTAGGTGAGCATAAACTCTGCAAGTCTAACGACTCTGCATGATATTCTCGTTACCGATGATCACCCTACTTGAAGCTCAAGAATTTCTTACAATGTGTCACAGGAAGTGACGCGGGGAATTATTCTCTTTCAACATCACTAAACCATAATCAAGTGATATATTATTCCCCGAAGATTATTTTCTGCATTTACCACCAAATACCGGCTTGATCCCGATAATGGTATGAAAATAACTCTACCTTCTCTGTATAATACAAGTTAAGTACCCAAAAGTACTTTCAAAGTTATACAACCTAGTACGAATAACTCAGGGATAAAAATCCCTATGAAACACTGTAAACTAGCCTTCCGCTATCTACATCAATAATCGCCTACTTGTCTTGTCCATTACCCAACTGGTAATGATCTGACTAGTATAATTAGTGAAAAATATCTAAGACTGTAGTCTCTGATTTCCACCAGAAATGTGACGACTTGACCCTTGTTTCTCGACTCAGTATCAGTCGGCTCTCAAAGGTAATTCACCTTTTTGGCACAGGTTCCAGACTCACAGACTCAACAAGTCATTTCCGTGGTCAACTCAAACCACGATTAAGAATAATAACCAACATACTACAGGTTATTCCCTGTTATATACGCTAAATGCATAGTCAACAAAACCGGGAGTATTAACACTAAAGGTAACTCCAGTTGGTCGCCTCGGTGGACGACCCCTACTACGAGTCTGCACAGGTGTCATAACTCTGACTGTATACACCTATTGATCAAGTTTAGATAAATATCTACTAAACTATAAGTTATCAGGGATTCTTACCTCGTGCTGCATGGAGCTCAGACCGCTGTCCATCTCATCTCAGAAAATCAAAACCGAACAAATCGACTCCCAAGAATCCAAAACTCGACACAAAAAAAACATTGTATGGCATCACAGAACCTAGGGCTCTAATACCACTAAAGTTGTCGCGCCCCAAGAGTATGTCATGCCGAAAAGCAAACGGACAACATCTCCCCTATACGTGGCAACATCTCGGGTTAATACAAGACTCGTAGGCCACAACAACAACAACATATATATATGTAAACAAACCACAGCGGAAACTAACCACAACAACATAACAAACTACACAATGCATACCGGTATTACTGACACATCACAACATAATGGAACATCGACAAAAAAATCCGAAATCTACAAGTGTGTACATCACATGACAATCCACAACACATCACACCGCGAAAAAAACTCCAAATACATAACACACATACGGAAAGCCTAAAACGACCATCAGAGTCTCGGAGGTGAGATGAGATGTCAGCCAGCGGTGCTCCAAGCCGTCACGAAGACTCCTACCTGTTACCTGGGCGACAGAAAAACCCAGGGTCCATGGTGGTGAGTATAACTCAGCAGGTGAGTATAACTAAGCAGGTAATAGGAAAAATATGTATATATTAAATATCACATGTAATTGAACAGCATAACCTAGAAGTACAACAGGTATACCAGCATAGTATATAAATACATGCATATACCGTCTAACCAGATAAACAACGTATAATGCAGACATACCTAAAAGTCTGCTACACTACTCTAATCCAACCTGAGCATATATCCAACATATATAACAGGAAGAGTAATACTAACTCACAATATACTCATGATATAGGTCAAGGGTATCTAATGGTCTGTCCAATAAGTATACAAGTATCTGACACAATCGTATAACAGATACAAGAAGCATGCATGAATATGATGTACAACCAAATGCAGCAAGCATAGTACAATCAAATGCAACATCACAATAACCATATATATATAGACTGCATCTATATATATATTAATCACAACCATATATATATATATATGCAAAGTGTCATATGATACGGCAATGCAGCATGCATGGTCATGCCTGCGCACCCCTACTCGCTACCACGACCCCAGTGTGGCCTAGGTGGCACGATATGACAACTGTCCCAACTCAATACCAACCACTGCTCTAGAGTGGCCGAGTAGGCAGTATGATCAAGTAGCATATGAGCGTAAAGAGCTCGCTATACAATGGGGGTCCCTGCTGCTGGCCACTCCGACTGACACTACCTATGAGTGGTCGAGTGCCACGCACCCAGGTCAACTGCACGCAACTCCAACTACCACCTCCTATAGTGGTAGAGTGTGACACAACAAATGCTCTACCCTCACACCAGTTACTCCTCGGGAAGTAACCTGGGAGGCAGGATGACTGACAACTCTCTCAACCCCAAGGGAGACTATATCGTTAGAATGCATGCAAATGACATGAATGTACTGTCACACGTATAGACATCTACCACAGACTCTCTGTTCAACAGAGAGTCATACCCATCTGATCAATACACTCTCTGTCCTGTAGAGAGTCATACTCAATTGATCGACGGACTCTCTATCCTGTAGAGAGTCGTACTTAACTGATCGATGCACTCTCTATCCTGTAGAGAGTCGTACTCAACTGATCATAACAAGCTAGGACCATCGGTCCGTAGCGACACACTAATCACCTTTCACTTAACCATTACACAACGCATGGTTGGTAATAAATATGCAACATACGGGTATTGGAATAAATCCTACATTTAGGGCATTACCTACCCACGGATGAACTTTTATCCAATTTACAAATCAGGTTATCGTCCATACTCCAACATCTACACCCTGCTAAACATTTATAGATCTACCTACATCACATCTGTAACTCCTTAATCATGATAAAGAAAAATGTGATATCAATATTTGAGCATATATAGCCAACGACAAGTATCAAGCATACGAATAATAAGAGCAGGGTCAAGATAATATGAACATATAACATGCTCATATCTATGTCTAAATCTGAATGCAATTACATCTACCTGACCAGGGTAGGAAATTACCCACCTATTTTGATGACTTGTCTGAGAACACAAGTTGTCTTCACGTCCGTGAACCTGCCTCATATCAAAGTCCTCACGCTATTTCCATCTCAACCACTTCTTAACCTGCTTAAAGAGTCTGCTCTCAATTTAATCTAAATAAATCAAACATCATCATGTAATGAACAGGATCATTACTATATAATTATAGCATATCCAGATCAATTTACTAAACAGAATGGATACACAACTATGAACAACCAAATCTATACTTACCAAACCTCGTTTCCATCTGCTCAACTTCTTGATCCTCATCAGATCTGACTCCAATATCATAATATCAAATCTAAACCATCATTCTTTGATCCCCACATAGGCATCCAATCTTCTTTCTGGCACAATCCCGAACCATAGATTTGCTTGTCGGATGTCGAACAACCGACCATCTCTACCAATCCAAATAATAATCTGACCTACTAATCTCCAATTCAACAACAACATCAACACATCAGTTCATCAATTAATCAATGATATACCTTCACAAAGATTCAAATCAAGACTTACCTCTCATAACCAATCCAATAGTCGATTCACAGCTTATATCCAATCACTATACAGCTCAACAGTGACACAACCGACATATCGTCAACAAAAACCCAACAAGAATCACACACTGAAATTGACATATGCCAATAGGAAAATTAGATCCCACTTATCTGCCCTAAATCCCTCGGCAACCACCCCTTCCTTCCATCCTCGGTTCACCGACTAAGGACCCTGCCCAATTTCAACGGATCAAGCTCAAATAAGAACAAAATCATAGCTTGACCTTATATCTCGTCCAAGATCAAAGAAAACAACACTGGCTCACCTAACTCCGACGGCGATCCTCCCCAAAACCTCTGTTCATCGGCGAACTTGGTGCCAAGAACCTACTGCCCTAGCTTCAGCGATAATCGGCCAGGCCAACTCGGGATGCCGACGATGGTGGTGAGTTGCTGCTGTCAGGATCAGAGGAGAAGGAAGGGAACGCCATAGATCGAGAACGAGCGAGGGCGGTGGCTTGAGCTTGTGTTGTTCAACAACCGCTCGGGTGGAGATCTTCGGCGACCAAAACGGCGATGATGTGGAGCAGCGGTGCGAGCTCAACGGTGGCAATGAAAAGGAGAAGGGTTCGCGCATCGAAGGCGAAGAGGAGGCGATCAGCTATGCTGCGGAGAAGAAGAAGACGCGAATGAGAGAAACGGGGGAGAAATCACGAAAAAAAAGAAACCAACGGGGAAACGGAAGGAATCGGTTAATTAAACCATTTATTACCTCATTGGAAAATAGTCTAAACAGACTTTACAAAAGCCTATTCACTTTATCCCCATGAAATATCCATAAAACTTCCGTTTAAATATAGAAAAATTTCTAAAAATTTCTAAAAAAATTCTATAAGACAATTTATTAATTAACAATGGTATTAATTATTATTATTATTATTTCTCGATATTTCGACAAGATTGTATTGAGGACTTGTCGGGGACAGGACATCTCCAGATGGCTAACAGGTGAAATTATTGATTTTTTTTGTAATTTTCTATCTGTAATAATACTTGGGTAATAATTTAACATATGTGAAACGAGGTGGGTGTGCTCTCGCACCGAGACGTGGTGCAGGGCAGTCACGCAAGAGGACATTGAGATCTCTAGCAATGGAGTTAGTAGAAAGGTCTACGGAGAATGAGCCTGTCGATCAGGGTCAGACTTCACATGGTGTCGTGGGTGTATTGGGCCCTCAGTCCTCGACGGTTCCTCCTCCAGATATACCCACTTCTGTGGTATTCACTGTACGACCAATGGTACCCACTCCAACATATCCCGTAGTACCCTGGGCAGCTGTACACCCAGAGGTACCATCGGTAGCCCCTATTTGCTACTACTGTGCACCTCCTTCAAGAAGGTTTACGGATATGCGGCACCTCCGCCACGGTGCTCAAGCATCGCATACCCGATACAACCCCACTAGCAAGACGGCCGCCCTTTCTCAAGATTTTCCCTCGCTTATGCAAAGAGCACCAACTCCAAAGTGGTTCCAGCCACCCACGCGATCCCTACTCATCCTATTGATGTGACTGTGGCACGAGCTCGGATCCCAGCCTTGGCAGAGTCGGTGTAAGGCCGATTCACGCTCTTCTGCAGAGAGACAGATCCGAGGGCGGCTCAGTCCTGGATAGAGACTATGGAGCAGACCTTTTTCTATATGGATTGCTCCGAGTGGGAGAAGGCAGAGCTTGCAGCCTACCATTTACGGGACGAGGCTAAAATCTGGTGGGACATGCAGCGCGCGATTATAGGCAAGCAACAGATAACATGGATGAAATTCAGAGAGGTTTTCGAGCGCCAATATTTTCCACTATCTTATCAGATGATGCGTCGTCAAAATTTTTAGAATCTTCAATAGAACAATCGCACGGTGATGGAATATAATACTAAATTTAATCGGTTAGCCAAATTCTATCCGGAGTTAGTCGCTGAGGATCGGTCTCGCATGCTTCAGTTTGTTCAAGGTCTAGACAGACATCTTCAGGTGAAGCTAGTAGGTTTTAGAAATTCTTCTTACAGAGAGGCATTGGATCGAGCTCTTCTAATTGAGTCGACTCAGCAGAGAGCAAATGCAGAAAAGAAAAGGAAACAACTAGCTCAGAGTTCAGTTCAGGCCCAGTAGTCATCGGCTACGAGTCAGTAGCGAGGTGGTCACAGTGAGACTGGTCGGAATGCTTTCGGGGCATTAGGCAAACCCCAGAAGACCGAACGATCTTCGTCAAGACGCTCCCAGTCTGATCAGCAGAACCGAAAGTGGTCCTCTAATGACAATCACTGTGTTAGATGCGGGTTTAGGGATCATATGATATCAACCTATTTACTGACACAGTGAGTTTGCTATTACTGCAAACTTCCTGGACACTAGAGCCGAGATTGTTCGCTGAAGGCTCAATATGTGGCTTCAGAAGTGTCTGTGCAAAGAGGACAGTTCAGATAGAAGGGACCTCAACGAGGCGGGCAGAAATCCCAATCTTCACAATGCCAACAGAGGACGGCTCCCTCGACAGTTGCTGCATATGCCATACATGGACAGGAGCACTCTAGTGCCCCTACGGAGTTGTAGAGTTCTCAGATCAGACTCGACACCGCAGCAGACGCCCAACCTCACCATTAGTGCAAGATTAGTCACAACCTCTCGTTGGTTCAAGATCGGTAGTATTTATATCACCTCCGGTGACAAGATTTCAGACCGCCACCTCCAGATCCTCAGTACAACTGCAGCCTCGGGCATATCCGTCGCAACCTTTGGCAACACTACCACCTCCACCCCCACCAGAGACTGGACATATTCATGAAGTTACCCGAGAGGATGTGCAGCGAGCCGACGGATCTATTTTCTGTGGTACGATTTTATTTTATGCATTTTCTGCTGATATATTAGTTAACACTGGTAGTTCACATTCATTTATTTCTCAGGCATTCCTAAGAGAGATTGGTAGACTACCCACTCTTAGGTCATAAAGATTGATGGTATCTCTGCCCTCTGGGGATAAACTAGAAGTCACCCAGGAGGTTAGAGGATGTCCATTAGATTTTGGCAACGTTATACTCCCAGTAGATTTGTTGGTTTTCGACATGATCGAATTCGACATCATACTTGGAATGGACTGGCTAACAGCATATCATGACACTATGGATTGCCAGACGAGGGTGGTTACGTTCCATCCTTTTAACCAACCCTCGTGGGATTTCACTGGCACCAGAAATGATGGTATATCGACCGTTTCTGCGATTCAGGCTCGGAAGCTTTTATCACATGACTGACAGGGTTTCTATTATCATTGATCAACGCTGAGGACAGTGGTGGCTCTTAGATCTCAGACATTCCTATCGTTCGAGAGTATTTGGATGTCTTTCCAGAGAAGTTACTGGGCCTGCCTCCCAGAAGGCAAGTGAAGTTCACAATTGAGTTAATTTTGGGGACGACACCGACATCAAAAGCTCCTTATTGTATGGCCTCGAAAGAGTTGGATGAGCTAAAGGTCCAGCTTCAAGACCTTTTGGACAGAGGTTTTATCCGCCCTAGCGTATCTCCTTGGGGTTCTTTGGTTCTCTTCGTAAAGAAGAAAGATGGTTCGATGAGATTATGCATCGACTACAGGCAATTGAACGTCATCACCATCATGAATAAATATCCCCTACCACATATTGAGGGCTTGTTTGATTAGCTCATAGGTACGTCAGTGTATTCTAAGATTGATTTGCAGTTCAGATATCATCAGCTAAGGGTCAGAGATTCAGACATTCAGAAGACAACGTTCTGTACCAGATATGAGCACTATGAGTTTTTGGTAATGTCATTTGGGCTTACCAATGCTCCAGCAGTATTCATGGACTTGATGAATCGTGAATTTATGGATTTCCTAGATCAATTCGTCATTGTCTTTATTGATGATATTTTGGTCTATTCCCGTTCCGAAGAGGAACACGCGCACCATCTTCACATTGTCCTGGATAGGCTTCGATAGAAGCAACTATATGCAAAGTTCAATAAAAGCACATACTAGTTACCCTTAGTCGGTTTTCTGGGACACGTGGTTTCTAGCAAAGACATTTCAGTTGACCCCCAGAAGATCGAGGCTGTCACTAGTTGGGAGCAGTCGAAATCAATTCAGGAGGTTCGTAGTTTCTTGGGCTTAGCCAGATATTACAGACGGTTCGTTGAGGGTTTCTCAAGCATTGCTATGTCATTGACACACCTTACCAGGAAGGACGTGAAGTTCGCGTGGTCAGAGGCATGCGAGACCAACTTTTAGGAGTTGAAAAAGAGACTGGTGTCAACACCGATTTTGGTATTGCCATAAGGGGATGACAATTTCGTCCTTTATACCGATGCGTCTCTCCAGGGTTTAGGCGCAATACTGATGCAACACGATAGGGTGGTCTCTTATGCTTCTCGCCAGTTGAGGGATCATGAAAAAAACTACCTAATACATGATCTAGAGTTAACTGCTATTATCTTTGCCTTGAAGATTTGGAGGCATCATCTGTATGGTATTACATTTAAGATTCTCACTGATTATAAGAGTCTCAAATATCTATTTACATAGAAGTAACTCAATCTCTGACAGAGGAGATGGATAGAGTTCCTGAAGGATTATGACTGTACCATTAGCTACCACCCAGGGAAAGCCAATGTGGTTGCCGATGCACTTAGCTGGAAGTCTCGAGGGACTTTAGCTTGCTACCAAGTTTTAGTCACGGATTTGATTCAGGGTTTCTCCGAGTTAGGCCTTGAAGAGCAGGGACCAACAGAGCAGGGCATTCTTGTTACCATGGTTGCTTAGTCATCTATCAGGACGAGAGTCCGAGAGGCTCAGGACGGTGATCAACACTTACAGTTCATTGGCAGCCAGATAACCTCTGGATAGTAGACTGAGTTCACCCGAGATGATGAGGGTATTATTTATTTCCGGGGCAGATTATGCGTACCTTAGTCTCACTCGGTCATGGAGGAGTTACTTCAGGAGGCTCATCGCTCTTGATTTGCGATCCACCCAGGCGGAACCTGCATGTATCGAGATTTAAGATGTTTGTATTGGTGGAACGACATGAAGAAAGGCATCACAAATTTTGTAGCTAGATGTCTAGTTTGTCAACAGGTGAAGGTTGAGCACCAGAGACCAGCCGAACTACTTCAGAGGATTCCTATTCCCGAGTGGAAGTGGGATCATATTACCATGAATTTTGTGGTGGGTCTGCCTAGGACACGACGAGGTCATGACGCGATTTGGGTAGTCGTTGACCGATAACCAAATCCACACACTTCTTAGCGATTCAAAAGACCGACTCTCTGGATCGTATGACAGAGTTATATTATCAGGAGATCATCAGATTTTATGGTGTTCCTTTGATCATTATATCATATAGAGATCCTCGGTTCACGTCCCGGTTCTAGCAGAGTCTATAGCAAGCCTTGGGCACACAACTCCATTTTAGTACAACATTCTATCCATAGACAGATGGACAGTCTGAGCGGACCATTCAGACTCTAGAGGACTTGCTGAAGTCCTACGTTATGGATTTCGGGGGCAGCTCGGAGGACCACTTGTCATTAGTGGAATTCGCCTACAACAACAGCTATCATTTGACTATCCAAATTGCACCGTTTGAAGCATTATATGGTAGACAGTGTCGGACACCCACCCTATGGGAGGAGGTTGAGGAGGCCCAGTTGCTAGGACCCCATACAGCTCAGCATGAGGCAGAGTTGGTCCGTATTATCAGACGAATGATGGCAGAGGCAAAGAATCATCAAAAGAGTTATGCCAATCAGAGACGGAGACCTCTGGAGTTCTCTATTGGTGACCATGTATTCTTACGAGTCTCACCCACGAAAGGGGTGAAGAGATTTGGCCTCCGTGGTAAGCTAGCTCCAAGGTACATTGGTCCTTTCGAGATTTTGGAGAAGATCAGAGCAGTCGCTTACCGCATAGCACTACCACCATCCTTGGCTTGGTATTCATTATGTGTTTTATTTGTCCATGCTGAAGAAGTATGTGTCAGACCATACACATATTCTGTCAGATGTGTCAGGTTCCATTCAACCTGATGCTACTTACGAAGAGGTTCTGATACGGATTCTGGATCACAAAGAATGACAGTTGCGAAACAAGATTGTGCGACTTGTTAAAATTGGGTGGAGTCACCACACCGATGAGGAGGCTTCTTGGGAGCTTGAGAAAAAGATCAGAGCTCAATACCCCCACTTGTTTACTTCAGGTACGTGAAATATACTTTCAGTACTTGTGCTACTTGAGTGTGCTATCTCTTACTCATTATACATTTGAGTGGGAAATTTGGGGACCAAATTTTATTAAGTGGGGGAGAATGTAAAATACCACAAATAAATTGCTACGAAATAGTATTTGTTATTCATTAATTAGAGAACTTATTGTTGGGTTAATTAGATTGATGATGGAAGACTAGGGATTTATTTGAAGCAATCCTAGGGTTAAAGCTTTTGGATTAATTAAAATCCTAATCTAGGTTTAGGTTTAACTAATTAATCTGACCCTTTACTTAAAGCTATCCCATTTATTTCCGCTCCATTTTATTTCCTCTCCGCTGCATGCGAGTTCTTCCTCCTCGCGACCCACTCCTCGTGATTAACTCCACTTGACGTCCTTTTTCCTTGCGATCTCCTCCGCGCGACCTTCCTCTCTCGCGATCCCCTCCACGTCGCTGACCTCTCCCTCCTCCTCGAGTTCTTTCTCTCTCGTGGAAAACGATGGCTGGGAGCTACTATTGAGCAATTTGTCGGTGACAAGAGGAGCTCAGATCAACACCATTGACGTCGCGGTGGAGCAAATCCCAAGTATTGATGATTTTCCCTTAGCGTAGTCCTATGGATGTTTCGGTTGATCGGGTTTTCAACTTCTGTTCGTGATGGTGCAGCGATCATTTGCGATCAAGAGATTCCGATAGGGGGTAAGCTGTCTCCGGCCGACTACTGTCGTAGCTAGGAGAAGCTTCAATTTCTGGTATATATATCTTGATTATTCCTTACTTTTCTGTTCATTGTGAGTCTGTGGATCAGATTTTTATCGAGTGATTGTAGGGCTATTTTGGGAGTTCAAGGAGGGGTGGTGGCAGTTTGGATCGATGTGGTTGAATATAACATTGATGTCGATTTGTGAGACAAGGGCAGCGGCAGCAGGGTGGATTGGGTTGTGGGTTAGATTTGTGTGTTACCCAGGAGTTGTCCAGATTGGTTTTGAGCTATGATGTGGTTACATGGCTATTGTTCAGCATGGATGAATGTCGATGGGGTGTGATGCACTCGTTGTGCTTGTGACGGAGTTGTGAGCGATGGATTGAGCAGTTAAGTCGGCTATTTGGGTTTCATTTTGTGAATGTATTAAATATACAAGTTGAGGGTTCAGTGGGGGGGTTTCTAATTCGTATTCTATAAAAGGACATGAATATAGGAATGATATGGTAGTTAATTAGTATGTTGTCGTGTGCTTGAATTAATCATAGTTGATGATATTTGTAGGACGTGGATACAAGGCTGGTCCACGGGCATAAAGACAGTTGGTATTCTTCATGGTAGGCAGGTATCTTTTACTCATCTTATTTTAGATATTGTCATATTATTGTGCATCATTTACTATAGCTAGTAATAGTTTTCTATGCTTTTAACTGCCCTATTATGTCACTACCTAGTACGCGTTGTAGCTTTTTCATATGCTTATTATATTGGTGCTCTATCATTTTGATACTTGTCATTTATTTATTTGGCTTTAAGAGTAGTAGCATACCTTATATACTGGGCATTGAATAAATAATGGATATACTTTGCATGTGTACATAGACTTATGTACTTAGGTTATTTGATATGGGCTCCTATTGGTACATACCATAGGTAGCCATGGATTGACAGGTGTATTGTGCATTAGTGACATGCACCATCTTACATTATTGCATGACTGACGATCATCGGCTCTTCGATAGGAGGTGATACAACTTGGTAGTTGAGCCCATCATCAGTTACATTATCTATACACACAACCACTCGTGAGTTAGTAGTATTTCAGGAGGGTGTGTGTAGTTGCTCTGTCAGGGCTCCACGGTGGTTGCTCAAGATATTGGTATTGCGGTGTGGTAGCAGACAAGGATCCCTCCTTTGTTGTGAGACGAGGAGATGAGACGAGGTGATGTCCCCCATATATATATATGGGGTAGGAGGGTGATATTCCGCCAGTATCCTGTTCACTCGATCACATAGGTGTAGTGACGGCAAAGTGTACAATTGTTACAACCCTACCCCCTCGGTCGGCACACATGACATGTCAGTGGCTTGACTAGCGTCAGGGGTGACACATGTCATTGCATCATGTGCATAAATTTTTACTATATGCATTTCTTGTTGCACTTTTGGTTATTGCATATGATTGTCATGCACATACAGGAGGTATTATGTAGTTTGTTTTGGTGATTCTACATCTTCTTGTATGGATGTATCTTATGTCAGCTTAGGTTATTCTGGTATGTACAGTTATATGTATGTATTTTTGTCGAGAAATTGTACCAACATGATTATTATTTCTATTTATAGTTTACTATGCATGACTATTAGATATCCACTGAGTTTTACTCACTCCGTTGATATTTATTTTATTTCAGGATGAAGCCTTCTGGAGGGTCCAGTTGTCAGTCCCCTGATATGACGACTTCATTATTTGATTTCAGTTTTTCATATTTTTATCACTAGTACTTTATGTTTTAAACTTGTAGTATTTTATACTAGTGGTTGTTTTGGTGGTACTTGATTATGTCCTTATGGACTTTTGTTCGATTTATTTTGGTTATGTGTGTGGTTGTGTATTCCTGCTTAGATGACAGAAGAGGTAAGTCTAGAGGTTTTAGACTTCTTATTTACTTTGGTTGTTGGCATGAGGCTCATATATTATATGTATTGTGGTGTTTTATGTTCCAACCAAGTTTGGCCAATGTATAGTGGGTCATGTGGGTCTTGTATATATGTTTCAATTGTCCACAATACAGGGGAGATGTTGTCCGATTGTCGTCGAACAAGTACCCCCTCTCAGGGCATGACAATTTATATTACACATTATTGATTTAATTTGAATAACATGTTGACTCTGTTGTGGTCGAGTACATGATGCGGAGGGATGGGGTCACCACAATAGTTGTGCGCGATCCAAGGGAGATAATGAACCACCCAATTGGAGAACGACGGAGCCTGAAACAAACTCTAACTCTAGCTGGGGGCGGCGATAAACCACCCAGGTGCACGATCTAGGGGGCGGCGATGATCCCCCCTGTCGCATCGTCATGCCCCTATGACGTGTACCCACGGTAGCTGGTAGCTGCCAGCTAGCAGCACCTCGCGGCAGCTACAGCGAGCAAGAGATTGCGGCCACTGCCGCGATCTCGCACGGCAGCTGCCGTGAGCGAGAGATCGCGGTCGCTGCTGCGATCTCGCGTGGCAGCTGCCGCGCGAGAGAGATCACCATCACTACTGCAAGAGATCGCGGCCAACCTCGCGGCAGCTGCCACAAGCTCGCTGTTGCGCGAGCTCGCGGCAGCTAGACGCTGCTGTTGCGCAAGCTCGCAGCAGTGACGCCGCTGCTCCGGCGGTGGAAGTGGGGAAGAGGGGGAAGAGAGGAGAGGCGTACCAATCGAGCAGCGGGGAGGAGCACGTGGAGAGAGGAAAGGAGAGGAGATTAGATGTTAATTAGGGAAAATCGATGAGGATTTCTAATTTGTTGCAATATTCGTCGCCAATTTGGCGACGAATAGAGTATTCATCGTCGATTTGGCGACGAATAGAGTATTCGTCGCCAATTAAAAATACTAACGGAAGAATTTTCGTCACTAAATTTATCGCAAATTTTGCAATGAATTATTAAATCGTTGCAAATTTTGCGACGAATTTATATTTTGTTGTAAAATTCTGCAACGAAATTTATTTTTCGTTGCAAAATTGATGATGAAAATTAAATGCATTGCCAAATTAGTGACGAATATTAAATTCATCGTAAATTTCTTAATTCTTGCCGTTGTTATTTTTGCCAAATAATTGAAAATGTCCGATGAAAATTTTTCGTCGCCAAATTTGTTGGAAATTTTACAACGAATTATGAATTAGTTGCAAAAATTTGCAACGAATTATAGATTCGTTGCAAATTTGCAACGAAAATATAATTCATTATAATTTTTTGTAACGAATTCATAATTCATTGCAAATTCTATGACGAATTTATATTTTGTTGCAAAACTTTACAATGAAATTGATTTTTCGTCGTAAATTTGCAACGAAAAATTAAATTCATTGTAAAACTGCGACGATATTTGTGATAAAATTTAATTTGTTACAAATGTAAATAAGTTTGCAATAAAAAATTTTGTTAGAAATTTCGTTATTAATTTGCGATGAAATTTGTAATTCGTTGTAAATTTACAATAAATTATTTTCATTGCCAAATTTCATTGCTATTTTGATATATTTTTATAGTGATAGTGTTTAGGTGCGGATTTGTTAGTTTTGAGACATAAATATGAAGAAACTATAATCAATTCTAATGCAACTATTTTACCCTAGGTGCTACTCCATGTCTTAATATTTTTATTGATGAAAGATAAATATGAATATATAAAAGCAAAATGTACAATGTTGGCCTAGGATAGCTACAAATGTTTAACGAAATGCAAACCCGAATAGATATCTAGGGACCTATATATATGTACTGGACCTATATATATGTACTGGTATTTTCTTAAATACCAAATCATCATCAAGACTTACTCCCTCAAACATGCTATGATTTTTTGTCACCCATACATGGTAAATCATGGTTAACATGACAAGGTGCCGAGATTTCACTAAGCTATTGGTCCCTCTATAATAAAGTACAAAGATCCGCAACATGTCTTCACGGGAAGGGTTAATGGCTAACGCATATAGAATATTATACAAATGGACAACGGATCAATTCCTCGTAAAAGCGAGTTCCGTCCCTCCATACGCTGGTTACTAGTCTCAAGGGTCAAAGGTCCATCGTAATTTATCTCCCTTACGATGGTCCGAGAACTGACCGATAAGAACCGTTAAATTGACGATTTTAATCTTTTTTTTACAAAAAGATCCACAACATCCTCAAATATATAGACATCTCATGTTTCATCTGCGGCCACTCCCTGGGCCTCCTCCAGATCTTACTAATGGGATTACATCCGAAGAACATGTGCTCTTATATTTCCTCTACTCCACAAAAGGTTCACGTCTTGTCCTCTAAATACTCCAACCTACGTTTCGTAGCCAACCTCCTGTGTGCCAATATCCACAAGGTAAATGCATGAATCGACTGTATTTAACTCCTCTAAAGTGTCTTTGCCCATGGTTTTTTAGTGCGACACCTCTGAAGTGAACATATGCTCTTTGTACTGCACTACTTGCTTGACTAAACCATGTTGTCAGACATTGTCCCACAACCTCTACAGACCCAGTTAAAGCCAAATTAAATGTTGTCTCTTATCTATAGAATTTTCTTCACTATTGGAGAATCTGAATGTTTGACCTGTCATTCCTGCACCCCCACGTCTAAGGTACACAGGATATACTCATTTGATCCATAGTGTGTCTTTCTTATCCTAGATTCACCATGAGACTTTAGCCATTAAAGTAAGGTTCCAAGCCCTGAAATCTCTAAACCTTATCTCTCCCTCCTCCTTAGGCTCACACATCTCTGGTGCAAAGATTGAAATCTATCAATCTAGCGGTCTCTATCAATCCGTTCTCAGACCATCGTAAGGGAGATAAATCACGGTAGGTCTTTGATTCTTGAGACTAGTAACTAGCGTATGGAGGGACGACACTCTCGCATTTACGAGGAATTGACCCGTTGTCCTCTGGTGTAACGTCTGAATGCGCTAACCACTAGGTCCTTCCCGCGGAGCAAGGCTCACACATCTCTTCTCATGCTATGGGGGGAGGGAGAGGGGGTATTTGGTTGTCCACATGACTATATATTTGACCAATGATAATACATGGCAGTGGGACTCTATAGCCTGTAACACTTGGGTGATTAGTTGAGCATTCCCCGAGTTGGACATATGATAGGGTGTTTTTGGCCATGAGTTGATTCTCCTGATTAAACTATCCATGAGTGGATTGTAGTTTGCAACCTTGAGTCATCTACTCCAGCCATATATATATTTGATTTTGTGGAGTTTGTCGTAAGGCTTGTTATCTTTCCAAACTATGTCTAGCAGATAGCTAGAACTATGACTAATGTGACATCTCCTCTAGCTAGTAGTAGGAGGTCATCTGCATATATCAAATGTGCTATCTTCATGTGCTCACACTTAGAATGAAAGCGAAAATCAAGCCTCTGTACATACTGGTGTAGTAGCCTTGTCATGTATTCTATACAAATACTAAAGAGGTATGAGGACAATGGATCACCTTGTCGGAGCCCTCTGGCACCTTGAAAATGCCCATAGATTCTACCATTGATAGCTAAGGAGAAACTAGTGGTAGTGATGTACTCCCTAATCCATGATACAAAGGTTTGAGGAAATTGTAACCCAATGAGGACATCCTATAAGAAATCCCAATGCACAAATCAACCTTCATGATGCAACGTGTGGATATCCATTGCTTGTTGTAATTTATCATTAATTCCTATGCCCAATGTATGTTGTCCACAATGGATCTACCTTTGACAAATGCTACTTGTGCTAAATGGAGGAGATGGTCAGCTACATCTGCCATCCTTGCTGCTAGAATTTTGGAAAATATGTTATAAACTATAGTGCAACTTGAGATTAGTCAGTATTCACTGACTTTGCTTGTGTGACATGTTTTCGTCACCAAGGAGATAAGGGTATGGTTCTATTGCTTCAGTAATTTTCCACTGTGAAAGAATTCCGGTACAACCTCCTTTAACTCATGTTTGATTAAAGAAATTGGATCCATATCCGTCAGACCCTAGGGCTTTTAACTCTCTAATGCTGAATAGGGCTTGTTTAATTTCCTCTTCAGTAGGAGCTTTGACCAGATTGCTTTAATGTTCAGCTATAAGTGATCTACCCAACTGCAGACATTCTTGCTGAATTGGTGATCTTGAAGTTGCATGCCAATTGCTGTTGAAAATAGGCCAAGAACTCCTGCACCACCTCAGTAAATGTTGTAATAGTTTCACAATTTCATTTTTCTACTTCCACAATTTCCCTTCTTTTACTATTCCTCTTCACTAACGAGTAGAAGAAATTTATGTTTCTATCCACAACCTTAAAATACTGATGTTTAGCTCTTTGTAGATAAAATAAATACTCAGCTTTTGCAAGGAGGCTGGTTGTTTTCTGCACTCGTTGATATTCAGCTGAGGTGCTCCCTTCCGTGAGGCCTTGCTGCTGTAGATCTTCTAGTTGCTGCTGGGCACGGGCTGATCTTTCTTTTAATTAATTTGTTGGTAATGTTGTCTATTCAACAGTTTAAACTCTTTCTTCAATAAGTTAAGCTTTTGTTTTAGATTGAATTGTGTCATGCCATTTGGAAATTGACCCTATATGCGTGTGGCCACTAGCCTGCCACTAATTGGTTGAAAAATTCATGTTTAGCCCACATATGATAGAATTTAAATGGCTTCCACATCTGATCACCATCTTCCATTATTGATACAAGGCATGAGAACACTCCTGGGGCCTTAAATTCTGCAACACTCCTTTCATCTTGTTCCAACCAAGTTCTATTAACCAAGGCACAATCCAATTTGCAATATGTGTCCATATATTAAGTTGCACAATCCAGGTGTAGTGCCAACCAATAGAGCGAACGTCTTCCATCCTAGCCAGGAGGGTGAAATCTGAAGTATTATCCTTTTATATCAGTAGGGGTCAAGGGAGAGTTGAAATCCCCTATCACCAGGCATAGCCTGTCAATGTCAGCACTGATTTTGTCACGCCCCGAGAATATACCGTGCCGAAAATCAAACGGACGACATCTCCCTTATACGTGACAACATTTCGGATTAATACAAAGCCCGTAGGCCCAGAACAACAACATAATATAACATAAATAACAGCAGCGGAAATGACAACCACATACCCACAATATACATATCAAAAACATACAGGTGTACACCACCTGACAAGTCCATAATCATAAAACCGTAAATAAAATAACGACTGCGCAAATAGAATCCACGACATCACAACAAAATCCATAATAACAACAAGTCCATACATATCAAGTCCAAGACATAACCAAAAACGAACTCCTCGGGAGACTCGGAAAACGGAGATGGGATGGATCGGTCGGCGCAACTCCAAGTCGTCACAAAGGCGTCTACCTGTTACCTGGGCGACAGAAAAACCCAGGGTCGGAAGTGGTGAGTAAAACTCAGCAGGTAATCAGAGAAAACATGTAAATATATGTATCAATATTACATGTCATTCAACAGTCTAAATCTACTCGGACAACGGGTATACATCAGCATAAAAGGTATATATGCATGCATACACTAAATAAACTGAACAACAACGATGCTGACATACCTGACCATCAGCTACTCTATCCTGATCCAACCTGGGCATATAACTACATCATAGGGTATAAAAGAATAGTACTAAATCACACAATATCCTAAATATGATCCAAGGGTATCACTGTGAATAACCAACAGGTATACAAGTACCAGCCTACTACCATACAGGAAATGCAGTAGCATGTATGAATATGTACAAACAAATGCAACAAGCATAGTACATACAAATGCATCATCAAAGTGAGTATACATATAGACTGTATCTGTATGTATACTAATCACCATCATCCATGTATACATATATATACAAGCAGGTGTGTATATATATATAACCATATGCAAAACACCGTATGATACGGCAATGCAGCATGCATGGTCATGCCTGCTCACCCCTACTCGCTACCACGACCCCAGTGTGGCCTAGGTGGCACGACATGACAACTGTCCCAACTCACACCAACCACTACTATAGAGTGGCTGAGTGGGCAGTATGATCAAGTAGCATGTGGCGCGGGGTCCTATCGGCTACTCCGACTGACACTACCAATGAGCGGTCGAGTGCCACGCACCCAGGACAACTGCACGCAACTCCAACAACCATCATCAATAATGGTAGAGTGCGGCACAACAAATGTTATGCCCTCACACCAGTTACTCCTCTGGAAGTAACCTGGGAGGCAGGATGACTGACGACTCTCTCTCAACCCCAAGGGGAGACGATGTCGTCAGTATGCATGAAATGACATGAGGGTACTGTCTCTCGTACAGAACATCTACCATAGACTCTCTGTTCAACAAAGAGTCATGCCTAATTGATCAGTACACTCTCTACCCTGTAGAGAGTCACTCATCTGGTCATGACAAGCTGACTACATCGCCCACGACTCACCTGACCATTCACACAACTCGTGGTTGGTGAATAAATATGCAACATATAGGTATGGAATGAGTCCTACATTTAGGGCCATACTTATCCACAGAGGACCTTTTTGCCAAATTTACAATTTAGGTCATCCTCCGTACTCTAACATCTACACCCTACTAAACAGTTAGATCTACTTACATTACATCTGTAACTCCTAGATCATGCTAGGGAATGTGTGTTATCAATAATCGAGCACACATATATATCAACGATAAGTTCAAGCATACGATAAACAGAGTAGGATCAAGATAATATGAACACCTAGTATGCTCATATCTATGTCTAAATCTGAAAGTCATTACATCTACCCGACCGGTAGGAAATTACCTACCTGATATGTAGCTCGTGCTGATTGTATTCGCGTCCGGGAATTTGCCTCGTATCAAAATCCTGAAACTGGAGAATACCAATATAATCCAACAATAACACAACCAGATCAGTTAACTAAACAACTAATATGCAACTATAAACATTCAAATCTTACTTACCGAACTCAGCTTCCTTCTGCTCTACAAATCTACAAATCAACAATATTCATCAATTATCCAAATCTAAGCTTAACTTTACTAGCACAGCTTCTTGATCCACCCTAGAAGGTCCAATCTGAGTAATTGAGATGAACTGCAACCAAAACCCATTTCGATTACCCCAACACCTACAATCATAGGATATTCAAGTTCCCTCTTCTATAGCATCCTCACTTTAATAACCCAAAGTAGAGCAATCAACATTTACCAGAAGGAAGTGTAGACATTGTAGGAACAAGAACTGTCGATTCCTCGATCTAAAGTTTCAACGCACCTTGAGCAGCAGTGATCATACTCTTCCCAGGCACAATGTCAGCACAATCGGAACCTTCCACAAGCACAAATTGTTGACATCGACAAGTTGTGCTCCGGAGCAGAAATCGCCACATAGATGCCAAAATCATCGACTGGAACTCGTACGGGGATCGCAAAAACCCAGATTATAGTGGAGGCAGGTCGTAGCATCGCGCAAAGGGCATCCTCGACCTCGATCAACATTGACCACGATGTTGTGGTTGCAACAGAGGAGGAGACGTCGGCGGATGAGGCAAAGGCATCAACGTTGCTTGCGTGGAGGAAAAACTCAAATCCTCGACGATGAAGGGAGGAGAAGCGGCGACTGTAACGACCGGGCCCCTATTGGCGGAATTCGACGACCCCTATTGGTCGACGACCGTCGCCCCTTTGGCCTGTCGTTACTATTGTAACGACCCGACCCCTATTGGCGGAATTCGGCGACCCCTATTGGTCGACGACCGTCGCCCCTGTTGGCCCGTCGTTACTCACCTGGACTTCCCACCCCTGGAAGTGGGTTTTTGCCTTCCCCAGGATTAGAACTCTAGACCTCCAGGCTAAGTACTAAAGTGGGGTCGCCGGTCCAATAGGCCAGGTCGCCGAATAGTAACGACGGTTATAGGCGACGGTCGCCGACCAGTCGCCGAATCGCCAATAGTCGTCTACAATAAAAAGGCGCCTTTTTATTGTAACGACCGGGCCCCTATTGGCGGAATTCGACGACCCCTATTGGTCGACGACCGTCGCCCCTTTGGCCCGTCGTTACTATTGTAACGACCCGGCCCCTATTGGCGGAATTCGACGACCCCTATTGGTCGACGACCGTCGCCCCTGTTGGCCCGTCGTTACTTACCTGGACTTCCCACCCCTGGAAGTGGGTTTTTGTCTTCCCCAGGATTCGAACTCTAGACCTCCAGGCTAAGTACTAAAGTTTATGAATCCTGGTAACCAAGTGATCAAATAAATTGTCACTCTTACAAATACCTCTCGGCATCCTCAACCTTGCCAACTTTGAAAGACCGATCGATGACGATATCATAGCAACTCAATTGGCTTATAGCCAATTGAATGATATTGCCTTGAGTACATCACGAGCTTTAACCACCTTGTGCGCTTTACACTAGCCCTCAGCCAAAACACCATAAGTACAAACATTTAGCTCGTAAAATAACATTACCTCAGTACCAAATAAATTATCTCACAGTAGGGGATCTTCGATATCGAAACTATTTTCTAAATCACTCCGATCGCCTACTCTACTTGCCTATACAGCGGCAAGCCTAGAAGTTCATCCAACACCACATCTGATTACTCTCGAATTATACAGGCATCCGAGAGACATTCTTATACATCATGTCACAATCATAACCTCCAAAATAATATCCAGATATCCCTCTGATAATCATCACTGTAATCATCTCAACATCTCACCTGTCGGTGGAAACACTATTAATCCACATGATCCAAATATAGAAATCCTTTTAATCCTATCTGTACATGTTTTAACCACAGATATATGTAAACACCTATATCCCTCAATATATCATCAAGTAAAGTAAACTATAGTAATACCTCAATGATCAATCCTTCAACCATCTACAATTCCTTTCGAGTAAAGATGCAAACTCATCCAAGTTCTGCTCTTAACGGATTCCCTATTTCACAGTAATCTAGAAAAAGAATTCGATGACTGTATGCATCTAGGTGTATACACCTCTTCCTATCATTTTCTTCAAGAACCATACAACCAACCTCATATCTCCACAAGTGCACAAACCACTTCTGATAGCGACATATATCTGAGGAGAAAACTTAAATCCATATTCCTGTTTTCCGCTGGGAAATGAGGTGTTTCATCAATCTTTCATTCCCGAGACAGAGCCTTGATCACCACCAAAATAAATTAAAATTCCAACTAATCCCTCAATCACTCAAGAGATTGTTACTTTCATCACCAATATCAAATTACCATCTCTAGCCACAGACCTGATCAATATCGTGCAACAATATGGGAGTGACATAATGCCACGTGAATTTAGCTAGAAGATCTCGTTCACGACTTCTACGGTTGCCTTATCAAAATGTAGGTTATTATCACTAGATCGACTACACCATTCTCTTGAGACACTTGTTGCAGTCATTTTTATAAATATGACTCACCCTAATGCCTCCCGATAGGATTTGATGGAAGATCCAACTATCCTCATCCAAATGTAAACCAATAAATCGTAGGTGATCGAAGACAACTCAATCACTAACTTGAGCCGTTAAGTGGGGGTAAACTCTATAGTGAACTCCATTAACAATTGATCACTCAACTTAAGACTCAAGAATTCCTCAACAATGAGTCATACATAATAACCTGGAGAAATACCGTCTCTCGAAAACATCCTGAACTCGTGATCCCGTAATGGGTTATTTCCTCAAATAAATTCCTTCTACATATTCCACTAAGTAACAACTTGATCATTGTCATAGTAAGAAACTAACTCCACTCTCCCTATATAAATACCAATTAGGTACTTAACAGTACCCTCAATGTTATTACTCTAAGGCTCAAGCTGCTCAAGGATCAAAATCCCTATGGAACTCCGTAACTTAAACCTCCATTGTCTGTATCAACAATAGTATACATTTCCTGTCCCTTACCCACCAGGGTAATAATCTGACTAGCATAATCAGTGAAAATCTGTAACATTGTAGTCCTTGATTTCCACAACAAATGTGACGACTTGACCCCTACTTTCTGACTCGGTATCAGTCAGCCCTCAAAGAAAATTCACCTTTTCGACACAGGTTCAAGACTCACTAACTGAACAGGTCATTAGTGGTCAACTCCATCTACGATTACAAATAGTGACCAACACACTTAAATATTATATTCCTGTTATCCACCAAATACATAGTCAAATCTAACCTGGAGTATAAACACTACGGCAACTCCAGCTAGTCACCTTGGTGGGAGACCCCTACTACGAGTCTGCACATGAGTCAAAACTCTATAGACCCTTCTGGCAACTCCTCAGCTAGAGATCTCACTGTCCTCTTGCGTGATTACCTTGCACCACCTCTCGGTGCAGGAGCACGCCCACCTCGTCTCATATCTGTTAAATTATTACATATGTTACTAGAACAGATATTACTAGAAGTAAAAATATATAAAATTTTCATCATACCTATTTTGCCGCAGGAGAGGTTCCGTCGCTGCCAAATCCCCATATTGACCTCGTCATAAATCCTCGAATTTCCGAAATATAAAAATCATCGAAAATCCATACCAATCCAAAATTTTCCAAATTACCTCATAAAACCTGCCAAACGTGGCGAACTCCGAAAAATCCAAAAACCCCTAGGAACTCGAAAACCTAGAGCTCTGATACCAAATAAATTATCACGCCCCGAAGGAGACCCCGCCAGACGAAAATCCGGCAGCATCTCCCCTGTACGGGTGACAATCCAAATTTTACATACAAGGCCTACACGGCCACTATACATCGGTCAACACGACCGGAATCCAAACTCACACGCAGTTATATAATTTGGCCTCAGACCATCAACCAAAATAAATGATAAGCAGTCTACCATAAATCGACTTACCCCTTCTGCCATCTGGGCAGGAATACTCACCAAAATCCAATCAAACCAAAATCCGAATAAGGTCCATAAGGACACCAAAAATCTAAATACAAAATCAATCTCCAAACCTATACATGTCCTCTAACCAAAATATCCAAAATAAAACATTTACGACAAGTGGGGTCCAGCAGCTGCACTCTCCTGACAGCTTCATCCTAAAATAGACATAAATCAACGGGGTGAGTTCAAAGAACTCTGCGGGTATAGTAGATATGCAAAGTAAGGTATAGCTAACAATAAAAATATCATGCCAGTACAGTCTCACATAAATAGGGTATGCAAGCAAGAAATACAAAATGACTGTACTTACCTGAATCTCCTACCCTGATATAGGAGCATGTGCCTGACTAGAAGTAATAGAGTCATGACCATATATAAACATGTATCCTGTATGCATGACAATCATATGCACATCCAAGGCATCAATAAAAATGCAGCAAACACAATACAAAATGCAATCCGTGCAAAGTGCATGTCGTGCTAATGACATGGCCACCCCTGACGCCAGTCAGCCGCCTCACACGCAATGATGAAGCCGAGTGGGTAGGACTATGATAACTGTGCACTCTGCCATCACTGCTCCTGAGTGACCGAGTGGACAGGATGCTGTCGGAGTACACCTATCCTCCTGCCCCAAATATAGTGGGGGAGCTAAGCTCTCATCTCCCGGTGTCATAGACCAGAGGAGCGATCCCTGCCCGCTACCACGCTACCTCATCGCTACCCATGAGCGAACCGAGTCGACTGTGAGCAATCGCACACACCCTCCCGATGTACCACTAACCGTGTGCGAGCCATGTAACTAAACTAGTCGGGCTCAACAATAATGGAACCCCGTCCAGCTAGCATGCAATCATGCAAAAATGGTGCATGATACTAAAACATGTAAATCCTACTCAAAACACCTATCCGAATAATATGTATAACCAATATATACATATCCCTAATCCATGTACTATGATCCAAATCAAACAGGGAAATATAATCATATCCTATCACATGCATGTATCTAGTAGGCACCAAAAGTATACCAGACATATAAACATGAAAAAGTTATTGTAAGCTATCCTACTAGCATATCAATTTGACTTAATCTAAAAGTTAAGTCAAAATACCCGCCTGATAAAATATCCGAAAAAGAATCAAATTGTCACGACCGTGAACCTACCTCGTGACCGAAACCTGCATACAACATAACTATTGTTAAGCACAATATGCAATTCACCGACAAATCGAATACTTAAATCGATTTTTCTACATAACTAATTAACCCAAAATAAATCCATCAAATCCAAGCACACGACAACGTGCTAATTTACTACTATGTATCCCCAAGTAGACCCTCAACCCGTAGATCACAAATTGTGATTAACTCTTCAATCCAAGAACATATCCTTGCAATTGACCTCACCATGATCAATACTCATCATATGAAAATATTATCCATCTCACAACCCAGAATTTATCCGAAATCAACTAACAATATATCTCCATTGAATACAATTACAATTACTCGAATAACACATTCTGAACTACTCCTCGCTCACATAACATACCAATATGGTCGTACAGCCAACAACAACCCAATCGCAGCCAACAAAAAACCCCAAAATCAGCCCAAATCAACCACAACTCCGGCTCATAGTCGTGCACTGCCCACACAACCGACCTTGCACGACCACCTCCAACCCTAACCGTACGACTCCCCCAAATAGACCCTCACAGCCCTCACCACTACTGTTCCCAACCTCTACAGGTGACTCAACCCTTGTTTCACAGCCGACCACTTCAACCTAACATCGCAATTAATTAAAATTTAACCACTGCCGACGAATAGAAGAAACAAACTGAGCTTACCACCGATTGGAATCTCACCGGCAGAAAATCCCCAATTTTGACCTAGATACCACGATCACCGACGAGGCAGAGGGCTCATGGCGGCGATCCAGTAGCTGCAGGTGCGCTGGGGAAGAAGAAACAGCAGCGACGACCCTGTGGCTGCAGACGCGTCGCGTAGGGTTGTGCTCGTGGGCGACCAGTGCGCAGAGGCAGCGGTTTGCGGCGAAGGCGAGCGCTGCCTGTCAGCAGCGACGTCAGCGTAACCTCGGCGTCGGACGGCGAGCACGCGACGCATCGGGGTGGCGACTCGAAGAAGAAAGGCTCGCCGGCGAAGAAGAGGGTTGGCGTCGACGTCGGGCGGCGAAGAAGAGGGCGCCGGCGGAAGTGGGCTCGCGAAACGGGAACTGCCAATTGAAGGATGAGGTCGCGGCGCGGCGGGGAAAAGAAGAAATAGAAAAAAAAAATATAAATTAGGTTTTCCTTCGCGTATTTATCTCCTTTAAATAGACCCCTCTAAAGCCCGTTTACTTTATCCCCGTAAAAATCTCGTACGGAGTCCGTTTAATTCCAGAAAAATTCCTAAAAATCTCGAAAATAATCCCTAGGATTATTTCCCCGAAATTTTGGCCATTTAATTTCGTATTTTAAATTTCAGTATTTTACAGCGACGATTCCGCAACTCCTCTTTGAGCACGGTGACGCCTCCACAGAGATCCCGCGAGCAAAAGAAAGGTCGGCGACCGGTGGGAAGAGGAGGGAAAGGAGATCGCCTGGATCGGGTTGCTGCTCCAGGCGGCACTGTTGCTCGCGAAATCCCCAACTGCTCGATTGAAGATCTCCGACGAAGCGGCGACGGGGCGGTTCGGCGACCGCGCAGCGTGCGGCTTGTGGAGGCAGATCAGTCGAAGGAAGAGCGACGACGGTAGAAACCGACTGAAATCCAGTAAAGGATCGCGCCCTAACCTTGCTCCGGCGACTGTGCAGCGAGCTCAGGTGGCGGCGGCAACAAATCGCTCCGGCGGCTCGATGCGGAGGCAAAGGAGCGACGACGATGGGATCAGAAGAGGTGTGGCGCTCGCTGCTGTTGGATCAGAAGAGGCGCGGCGCTCACTGCTATTGGATCGGAAGAGAAGGAACGAAGAAGAGCCGACGGTGAAAGAACGAAGTAGGGGAAGGAGAAGATCGCGGAGAATAGGATCGGGCGGAGATCAGGCGATGCGGCAGCGCTAGGGCGAGCTCGAGCGTGGAGAAGAGAAAGAAACGGAAGAAGTAGCTGTTTCGGCGGCGAGGAACGGAAGAGGAGAACGACGGCATTAAGCGATTAACGGGTCAGATAGCTTTCGTTTAACGGGTTGGCTTACCCAAAAATCCCTTTTTGGGTTCTTACCCTATAATCCATTAACCCAAAAATTCAATTAACCCTAGGTTAATTGAACTATTAAAATTTCTTAAGCTAGGTTAGATGTAATTACCTCCTAACCATAATTTTTTTTTTTGCCGTATCTTACAGATTTTATGTTGAAACTTACCTTCAACATATTAGATACCCAACTCAAATCAATTTTAAGACGAGTCCTTGACTAAATCTAGTAACAACTATAAGCCAAATTACAAGTTCACTCGACTCTCAATTCACTAAGAGTTACATGCTAAGAAGTCGTACTTCCAAGACTTCTTTGTGTGCTAATAAGTGTCACTTTTTAGGTATTTCATGCTTGGAGGTCTCGCCTATGGGTCTTCCTCATTCCTCACTTGGTAGATGCAGGATCATCATTGTTCCACTCAAACTTCTAGTCACCAAGCTCAAGTTACTTTTAGTCAGTTTGAATTTTCACTTACCAAATATCGAGTCTTTGATTTATTTGGACTTCTTAGGTTGTCGAGTGTCTTTCAATCTTGATTGATTTGGACTTCAACTAGTGTATTTGCAATAACTTTGTTATGTAATTTACACTTACACATTTGATAAACCATACAATAATCACAATATAAGTAAACCTTAGCCCAAACATCAAAGTCACTTGGCCAAACTTGACCAGTTGGGTGTGATGGTACCAACAATCTCCCCAACGTCTCATTCTATGTAAGTAGTACTCAATTAGTTGAACTCAACCACTTAGGTTATGATTGTTCCATCATCGTATAGATTCAATTGAGACCAACAAATTTTGGATCCTATAGGACAATAACCGTTGAAAAATTTAGGGTGTATCGATCAGGAAAATAATTAGTTTATTCTTAATAACTTGACACATCTAGATTATAGTATTTTCAAAAGTTGCATTACTTGAATTATATCTCACTCGATCATAATTTTAAACATGTCTATGTATGTAATGAGGCGTCTAGAATGGAAAGAGAAATAGTAAGAATAATAAATTGTTTGAAAATATAGTCATTGATATGCAAAAAAAAAAAAAAATTAACACTAGAAATGTATTTTGTGCAAAAAAATATTTTTATTTGAATAAACTATCTATTTATATTACTTTAATGATTCTTTCAAAAATTTTAAAATTATTTTCATTTTTCTTAAATTTGACAAGAATCTCTTGAAATTTAGTTAATTCCTTTAATCAATCGATCAACTCACAAAGAAATAGTCAAGTGGATAGTCAATTTAGTTGACTCGATTCACATGTGAATCCAATTGACTATGCAATTAACTAAATTGATCGACAATTTACCAAACACAGCTCCTAAAATTCGAAAATGTCCAAAAAGCGTAGCATGGTTTCAGATTTACCAAATCGCGTACCTAATTCCCCTTTTATCCCTCCCACCAAACAGACCTACAATTTAATGATGAGAGAGAATTTTCATGCATCCGAGCCACTACTGGAAATTCCGAACCATCTAAACGTAGTGCTGGGAATTCAAATCCCAACACCACCTTTTTTTTATCTGATTTTTAATTTATATCGGTCTGATTTCTAAAATATTACTGTGAATACCTAATAAAACCTTGAATATCAGAAATTTTGGCCACGAATACACAGAGGGACACTACTCAAACTCAATGAACTTGGATTGGATCGAAAAAGAGGTGAATAAGACCATCAATGGGTTTTGACCGAAACCCATTGATGGACTTAGAGGAGTCCAAATTTTGAAATCTTGACATAGACTGAAAGATCTTACAACATGATTTTTTGATATGTCGAGGAAACTTAGTTTTAATCCTCCTATCTCCCAATTTTAACTTGTGTTGAAAAAAAAAGGTATTGAAAGTTGAGAAACTGGTGGAAGATAGTGGTAGTGGTCTTTGGAATTACAATTCAATCTTGGAATTGGAATTTCGGCAAGAGTCTTGAATTGGAATTTCCAACACCACTGTGTCTTGGGATTGGAATTCGGACCAGCGTGGTGTCGGGATCCTCGCAACACCGGTGGTGCCGGGAATTTAATTCAATCTCGCGGTCCGAAATTTCAATTCCAAAGACCACAATGGTGTTACAATCCCAAAGACTACCATCGTGGTCGAGAATTTAATTCCAAAGACCATCACCGTAGTGCCGAGAATTCTAATCGGCAGACTAGTGGTGGAAATTCCAATTCGGCAAAGCGGTGGTCCGAAATTCCAATTCCATGCTACGCGATTCATGTGGAACTCAAATCAGCATAACAATTCATATAAGCTCTCCAGATTTTCTTGTTTAATATGTTTGATATCATGAATTCGATTCTGCAAACGCTTGATTCTTTCATAGAGAAGGAGACGCTAGTTGTAAATGGCCACTGGAATAAGGTTGACAAAATTTTACATTGAAGTGCACTATAAAGCTTGAGAGATGCTACTTTCATTGCGTTTTGCAGCTGACGAGCAACTTGTAACGGAGGACGAGCTCACAAAAAAAGAAAAAAAAATCAACTTGATATCGATCGTTAAACAAGTCATCCGAATTGTAATTCACTTTGGGATATAATTCCTTATGGAGACGAAGGTCATGCGAACATGAAGTAAAGTTGTCAGAGCATGCTCTATGCAAACATTAAAGGTTGTTTGGTTTGGTAAGATTATATGAAGCTGATGAAGATTTATGGTGATTAATTGATTATGTACGTAGTGCTTAAGCTGAATAATTAACACGCTAAGGACTCGTAATCCATAGTGAAGTTTAACTTCATAAGTTTTTTATATATATTATCTCTCTCTTCGCTCATAGACTAATTCTTACTGATAGAACATTTGCAAATATTTTAAATTGAAAACTTTTCTCTCATGTATAAAGGAAATACTGATAGTAGATCTATAAGATTATCTTTATCATAAAATAATCTGATAAAATTATCTTTATTATTTTGATAATTCGAATTGGAATTTTCAAAGACACTTTGTATCGAGATTGGAATTTCGGCACTGGGTGGTGCTGGGATTGTAACACCACTGTGGTGCTGGAATTCACAATTTCAGCACCACTGTGGTGCTGGAATTGAAATTTCCAGCACCACTGTGGTGCTGGGATTGGAATTCCCAGCACCACTGTGGTGCTGGAATTGAAATTTCCAGCACCACAGTGGTGCTGGAATTGCGAATTCCAGCACCACTACCACTATCTTCCACCAGTTTCTCAACTTCCAATACCATTTTTTTTCGACACAAGTTAAAATTGGGAGATAGGAGGATTAAAACTAAGTTTCCTCGACATATCAAAAAATCATGTTGTAAGATCTTTCAGTCTATGTCAAGATTTCGAAATTTGGACTCCTCTAAGTCCATCAATGGGTTTCGGTCAAAACCCATTGATGGTCTTATTCACCTCTTTTTCGATCCAATCCAAGTCCATTGAGTTTGAGTAGTGTCCCTCTGTGTATTCGTGGCCAAAATTTCTGATATTCAAGGTTTTATTAGGTATTCACAGTAATATTTTAGAAATCAGACCGATATAAATTAGAAATCAGATAAAAAAAAAGGTGGTGCTGGGATTTGAATTCCCAGCACCACGTTTAGATGGTTCGGAATTTCCAGTAGTGGCTCGGATGCATGAAAATTCTCTCTCATCATTAAATTGCAGGTCTGTTTGATGGGAGGGGTAAAAGGGGAATTAGGTACGCGATTTGGTAAATCTGAAACCATGCTACGTTTTTTGGACATTTCCAAACTTTAAGAGCTGTGTTTGGTAAATTACCATAAATTGATTGTTCGAGCGAATATAATAATTTCCCTCTCTTACCAATCAACTAAGTTTATTGTTTCAGCCAATATAATAATCTCTCTCTCCTAGCAATCAATTATTTTTAGGCCTTGTTGACTCGGTAGTCAATCAACTTATGTAAATAGTTTATTGATCAAAGAAATTAATAGTATATTTGTTTGAGCAATCGACTAAGCTATTAACTCAAGAGCAAATAGTTAACTAAAGCCACTAAATCAATTCACTAGCAACATCAAGTTTATATGGAGGACCTCAATTTTAGTCAACTCAACCATATTTCCTCTCTTGACCTTTGTCACCTCTTATTATTGAAATCATTTCCAACAAGATTTTAAAATTCCAAATACCTCAAAATCAAATTTGAAGTCCATTTTATATATCATGGAGGCTAGGAAAACCCTATCTCACTCAATGAATTTAAAATTTTCATTTAGTTCATATATCTAACTAAATCACTATTGATCATTGATTTCATTAAAATAAATCCATGTTTGTTGCATAAATCCATCATATTTCATGTTCACTTATATTTACATCCGATTTTTACATCTATGATAATCATATAGATCTAGAAGGCAACAGCGCCAAGTTAGTAGATCCAATGCGAGCCCCTCACATATTATTGGTTTATCACAGTTCATTATTGACTCCTAATTCCCATCGAAAGGAATATTGGTGGTTGTATCAAGGACATATATATATATATATATATATATATATATATATATATATATATATATATATATATATATATATATATATATGTTTTAAACTAGTTAGCATACACTACTTGAACTATCACTTCTTCACTACTTATTGTAGGAATGTTATTAACATTTTATTCATCATTTATTTTGAACAAGTCTCGGTCGACTCAAATCTCGATGGACTTGGTATTCAACATGCATGTCTTAGCTTACTCGACACCTAGCAGGTCTCGAATAATTCGACGGAAAAATTTGGGCACTTGGTAGATCCAAATAACTCGGCTTGATAGCACTCATCTTGGATAATATTTGATTTTGCCAGCACTCAGATTACACAAATGAAAAAGACAATACCCAACACCTATGAGTGTTATCTAATTTCAGTGGCACCTAAAATGAAGGCAAAATATATAAACCACGACTAAGATACTAGATAAGTATACACTGAGTTAATATGAGTGACCCTACCATCCAATAATATAAAAGCCTATATGCCAGGATCCAACCTTTCCCAGTACTTTTTCTTATTCGGAGCTAGGAGCCAAGATAGCTCTTGCAACTATTAGTTGAAGATACACACCAGCTGGTGCCTAAAGGAAGATGAACGATCCAAAAAAACACTGAATGCCACTGCTCGAATTCTTTATAAGTTAGCCTACTATACATTATCCATAAACATTGATCTATGCAAGAAGACAACAACTTATGATCAACAAGTGTTAATGATGTATGCACTACTAGGGTGGCATCCTCAAATTTTGAGTTCTCTCCGGTTGTACTATAAGAGTACTTAGGATGTATGGGGTCAAATTTTGAGTCTATTTGTTTTCCTAGCTTCTTTGAGTTGGGTCTAGGTGCATTCAAGAGAGTCATCCTCAATTCCATGTATTCATATTTCTATTATGGGCATAGGCCATCATCCCTAACTATTTGTCTAGCTTAGGATCTCACTGTCGCAATAATGTATTATACAAGATTGTAGTTGGTTGTCTTTTGCCACATTACTAGAGGTCAAGCCAAGGTTAAATGTTCTCAATTCATGATGTATGCATTAAACCATAGATTAGATGTCATATTGTTTTGAATGTATTTAGGTCTGTTGCGCACTATAGGTTTCTAACACATGGAAATTAATACATGCCCTATGGGAATGCCACTACTATATTTCTTACACATGCATATGGATATCACTCAAGGGTAGTATTTAACCATTATGTGATAACTATGATTATATTGGCACTATGTAGCTCTCCTTCCAGATAGTTAGGCCATTAGGTAGAACTATGGACAACAACCTACTGAGAAACATGACAATGAGGAAGAACGGGATGAAGTTGGATGCCAATTGCCTCAGCGATTAGCACCTCTTGTTGTAGTTAATAGACTTAATTCACAAATAGAGGAGAGAGTTGACATTCATATTGCTAGAATTGATGAGCTCTAGTAGGATTTCAATTAGTTTCATCAATAATTCATGCAAATAATCAAAGGCAAGAGGAAATGTAAATGTTTTTAGACTGAAATTCAGGACAACAACCCCAGATGATGATTAGATTAGGGTAGTCCTTATGGGTCAGTGTCAAAAACAATTTGATTTGCATGGTATTTTACTTATTTAACAATCTTCCATAGCCATGTATTAAGTTTACTTTTATCTATTTTCTTTTTTGCCTACATGATTTCTTTTTTAGGTTTATTATGGTTATCACCAAACCATTTCAAAGTAAAAGTTATGTTAAAGTTTATAGTTATTGGATCATAACAACTTTATATTATGATATATGTCTTTAGATGAATATTGAAATGGTTTGGTGGTCTGCTTGTATAAGATATGTAATATAGGTTAAGGTGATTACTGTTGCATTTAAAGTCTGGTTGTTCTAGTTAAATGATTAGTCAATTGGATTGCCCAAATGAGTAATCAATTGACATTGTGGTCAGTTGACTAAATGGGCAATATAAAGGATTGTCCAAACATAATCAATAGTGTTCGTTGTTTCTTCGATATATTACTAACCTTCTTAGTTGATGTAGTGAACAGACACTTCTCAATGCATTCATTACTATATACTTATGGAAGTTATGGAGGTTGAAAATCTATAAAGGGGGAAGTAGTGTCCAAAAAACTATACAAAAACCCTATCATTTTAGAGAGTTATCCTTAAAGAAGGGATTTATTCTATTTACATGCATTGATCTTTTATTAATTACATATTTTTCTAATCATTTTACATGTAATTCATACTTTTAAAATAAATTTTTTGATATATGTTGGTTGAAATAGTGGAGAGTGTCAAATGTTTTTTAATTGTCAGACACTTTTAAAACTCAAAAAAAATAGTTCTATAAAATAATGATTAGACTTACTATATTATACGAAGCTAAATATTGTGTTATGATTTGAGTAAATTAATAAAAGACGAAAGTCATAGAGATAAGGATATTAATTAAAATGGATATGCATAAATATTAGGATGGAAAAGATAATAAATGAGAACATTAGTGAGAAAATCAAGGTTACTTCCATTGAGGAAAAATTATGAGAGATGCATTTAAGATGATATAAATATGTACTTAGACAATCAATGAATTCTCTAATTAGACAGTGTCGAACTATAACAAATATGCATATTTAACGTGGAAGAGGAAAATAAAAAAAACTTAATTAGTAATAATAAAATAGGGATAAGGATTATTTAAATATAGATAATGATATAATAAGAGATGAAGTCTAATGGTGTAAAAGGATTCATATAGTTAATCCACTTAGCAAAATTAGATTTGGTTATTGTAGTCGTTAAGGTGTCAAAATGAGGAGAAAGGTTGTTAGGTTAACAACTTACTCTTTTGGAAAGAAGGAAAAAAGTTTAATATTGTTGAATTAATATCTTACCTTTGGTGCAAAAAAAAAAATGATAACACTTGCCCCAGCGCCCCTCAGAGTCGGTCCCACGATTATTGCGAGAGGAGATAATTCATGTTAAATACGGAAAATTTAAAATATAAAATTAAATGACCAAAATTTAGGAAAAATAATCATGGGGATTATTTCAGATTTTTGGAGAAAATTTTAGGAATTTTTTTTCGAAATTTTTCTGGATTTAAACAGAGCATGTACGAGATAATTACGGGGATAAGAAAAATAGACTTTTAAAAGGGCCTGTTTAGATGAGTAAATAGGATAAATTTAACCTAGGTTATAAATCTAGGTTTATCTATTTCCTAATTCCCCGATTCCTTTCTAACGCGCCGCGACTCCTTCCTCTCGGTTTCTCACGCGTCGTTGCCTTCTCCTCTCCATCGTCAACGCTCGAGCGCCGACCGTTCCTCATCTTCCGACGGTGTGCCTCACCCCATCGCCGCGACTCTCCTTCTTCTCGCGCAAGCCTCTTCTTCCTCGCGTCTGCAGCCACAGGACCACCAGCTTCTCTTCCTCCCATCCGCAGCCGCCCGAGTCCCTGCAGTCGGTCGTCCCTCCGCAAACGTCGGCAAACACTCGCCTTCCCTGTGCCCAGGCCACCGCAGGTTGCCTCTTTTCCGCTACTCGCCTGAGCCGCACGCGTCGACGGCCAAGTCACAGCCTTCGCCGCGCGCTATCTGCCGCAATGCCCTTCCGCCTCCGTCTTCCCCTCCGTGCGAATTGATCAGCAACGGTGGTCGCCGGAGCAAGGTCAGTTCGGTTTTCTGTTCTCAGGGTTCTCGTCGACCCCTTCTACGAGGGTTGATTGGGGTGTTATCGCTGTGTCAAAGGGTTTGTGTCAATCGATAAAGAATTAGGGGTGGTATACAGTCGGGAGGGTTTTTCTAGCGCAGGTATATCTCGGTTGTTGAGTTTTGTTCAATTTCTATTGTTTGATCTTGAGGATTTCTGAAAGATTTTGATCTGGGGATGGGTTTTTCCATCGGTGAAGTTGAAGTTTCCGGTAAATACCTTGTTTTTCCCCTTATTTTCTTTTCTGTCCAGTGTGTGTGTTGGTGTCGGGTGGTGAGACATGGGAAGTGGTCGGCTGTGAAATAGGGGTTGAGTCGGCTGGGAGGGGGTGGCTCGGTTATAGGTTGTAAGGGCTATGAACAACTGTGGGTGGTCAGTGCACGACTGTGAGTCAGAGTTGTGGTCGATTAGGGGTTGTAAATTGGGGTTTTTGCAGGCTGTGAATGAGTGTGATTGGAAGGAATTATGTTTTGATACGGCAGTGAGTGATCGGTTAAGGGGATAGCTTAATCCATTAGGTTTTGAACTTGATATTAGGGTTGACTATATAATCTGATTATATTATGTTTTATGCAGGTTTCGGTCACGAGACAGGTCCACGGGCATGATGATTTCATTTTCTTTCAAGCATTTTAGCAGGCGGGTATTTTGACTTATCTTTTAGATAATGTCATATTGATATGCTTAGTTGGTTATAGCTTGCAATAATTTTTATGTTTAACTGCCTTGTATGTTATTGTGCCTACTTGATACATGCATTTGATCAGCTTTTAGTTATACCTTCCCTATTTTACTTAGGTCATTGATGTGTACCTATTTGTTGTGCATATTATTCGGATACGTATTTTAGTTAATGTTACATGCTTTAGTGTCATGCACCATCTTGCATGATTGCATACTGGCTGGACGGGTTTCCTTTGTAGTTGAGCCCGCAGCCAGTTACATGGTCTGCACACGTTGCCACTCATGGGTTAGTGGTACGTCAGGAGGGTGTGTGCAGTAGCTCTGTCAGGCTCCGCTGGTTCGCTCATGGATAGCGATGAGGTAGCGTGGTAGCGGGCAGGGATCCCTCCTCTGGTCTACGACACCGGGAGATGAGAGCTTTGCTCCCCCACTCTATTTGGGGCAAGAGGATAGGTGTACTCCGACAGTATCTTGTCCACTCGGTCACTTAGGAGCAGTGATGGCAGAGTGTACAGTTGTCATAGCCCTACCCACTCGGCTTCACCATCGCGTGTGAGGCAGCTGACTGGCGTCAGGGGTGACCATGTCATTTGCATCGCATGCATTTTGCATGGATGCATTTGTATTGTGTTTGCTACATTTTGGTTGCTGCCTTAGATGTTACATATGATTGTCATGCATACATGATATATTTTTGTATATGGTCTGACGACTTTATTTCTGCTAGTATGGCACATGCTCCTATATCAGGATAGGAGATTCAGGTAAGTACAGTCTTTCCGCATTTCTTTCTTGCATTTTCTATTATTGATTAGTAGACTGTACTGGCATGATTATTATTGTTAGTTATATCTGACTATGCATATCGACTATTATCCGCTGAGTTCATTGAACTTACCCCGTTGCTTTATATTTATTTCAGGATAAAACTGCCAGGAGAGTCCAGCTGCCAAACCCCCTCGTCATGATGGTTTTGTTATTGGATTTATGGTTTTGGTTTATTGACTAGAAGTCATGTTTAGGACTTGTGTTGGTTTTGGTTATGTACTTGTGGTTGGTGATATTTGTTATATCCTTATGGACTTCTATTCGGACTTTTATTCGATTGGTTTGATTGAGTATTCCTGCTTAGATGGCAGAAGGGGTAAGTCTAGATATTGTAGACTTTCGTTATTTACTTTGATTGTTGGCCTGAGGCCTATTTATGTCTTGCGTATGTGGTTTTGTTCCGGTCGTGTTGACCGATGTATAGTAGGTCGTGTGGGTCTTGTATGTAAGTTTCATATTGTCACCTGTACAAGGGAGATGCTGTCGGATTTTTGTCTGACAGGGACTCCCCCGGGGCGTGACGATTTATTTGGTATCAGAGCCAGGTTTTCGAGTTCCTAGGGGGTTTTTTGATTTTTCGGAGTTCGCCACGTTTAGCAGGTTTTTTTTTGCGAGTCAATCTGGGGATTTTCAGATTTGTACGGATTTCTGACGATTTTTATGTTTCGAAAATTCGAGGTATTATTGACGAGGTCAATTTGGGGATTTGGCGGCGACGGGACCTCTCATGGCGGCAAAATAGGTATGATGATTAATTTTATATGTTTTTACTTGTAGTAACATCTGGTAATAATTTAACAGATATGAAACGAGGTGGGCGTGCTCCTGGGCCGAGACTTGGTGCGGGGTGGCCACGCTAGAGGACATTGAGATCTTTGGTGACGGAGTTGCCAGAAAGATCTACTGAGGGTGAGCATGTTGATCAAGGTCAGCTTCCACATGGTGCCGCGGGTGTCATGGATCCTCAGTCCTCGGCATTTCCTCCTCCAGAGATACCCACTTCTGGGGTATCCGATGTGCCATCGGGAGACCCTACTGCTACACACTAGACACCCCCGCTAGTAGGGCCTGCTACAGCAGACCCGACAGGCCCACCAGTGGTGCCGGTCGGCCCTCACTCGATATCTGCCTCTGCTCATGCAGCGACACCATCTACAGTAGTTCCATTAGCTCCTGCGATGACCCCTACTCATCCTACCGATGTGGCTGCGGCACGAGCTCGGATTCCCGGTTTAGCAAAGTTGATGAAAAGTCGGTTCACATTATTCTGCGGAGAGACTGATCCGAGCATGGCTCAGTCTTGGATCGAGACTATGGAGCGTACTTTCCTTTATAAGGTTTGCTCCGAGTGGGAGAAGGCCGAGTTGGCATTTTTCCATTTACGAGGCGAGGTCGAGGTCTGGTGGGACACGCAACATTCGATTATCGACGAGCAGCAGATTACCTGGGTGAGATTCAGAGAGGCCTTTGAGAGTCAGTACTTCTCACGATCATATCAGATGATGCGCCGTCAAGATTTTTTGAGTCTTCGACAGAATAATCGCACAGTGATGGAGTATAATGCAGAATTTAATCGGTTAGCCAGATTTTGTCTAGAGTTAGTCGCTAAGGATAGGTCACGCATGATTCAATTTGTTCAGGGACTAGATGGACATCTTCAAGTCAAGATGATAGGCCTTGACAGTTCTTCCTACCGAGAGGCATTGGATAGAGCTCTGTTGATTGAGTCGGCTCAACAGAGAGCTAATACTGACAGAAAGAGGAAACAGACATAACGAACCACAAGACAGACCCAGCAGCCACAGACTACTGGACAGCAGCAAAGTGACCGCAGTCAATCGGGTCAGAGTCACTCTGGGGCATCTAGCCAACCTCAGAAATCAGGACGATCTTCAGCTGGACCCTCCCGGTCTTCTCAGTAGAACTGGAGGCCGCCCATTAGTGACACTTACTGTACTCGTTGTGGGTCGAGAGAGCATACCATCTCAGCCTGCACCTTAGGACAGTCATTTTGCTATTATTGCAAACTGCCTAGTCACCTGAGCCGAGATTGTTCGTTGAAGGCTCAGCATGTGGCTTACGGGGTTTCTATCCAAGGAGGACAGTTTCGTCAGTCTGGGACTCAAAGAGGAGGGCAAACAACCAAACCTTCACAACGCCAGTAGAGGACAGCTCCCCCTACAGGAGTCGCATATGACATGCATGGACAGGAGTACTCCAATGCCCGTACGGTGTCACGGTGGTGGTTCTTTCAGGGACCTCAAGATTAGATGCAGCCCGACCACTAGTACGATGCCGCACCACCTCGCGATTCAATACCGGTGCACCGCACCGGGTTTAGGACTACCGCTATGGCTATACATGACCATTCGCGACCTTCAGATCAGCCTTTGTATCAGTTTCAGGCCTAGACACAGCCACCTCTGGCAGTGCTATCACCTCCACCTCTGCCGAAGACTGGGCAGATTCATGCGGTTACTAAAGAGGATGCGTAGCGAGCCAACGAATCCGTTTTCTGCGGTACGGTTTCCCTTTATGCATTTTCATCTATTACGCTAATTGATACTGACAGTTCGCATTCCTTTATTTCTCGTGTATTTATGAGGGAGATTGGTAGACTACCTACTATTAGATCACAGCGATTAACCGTCTCCCTACCGTCCGGTGATACGTTAGACGTTACCCAGGAGGTCCGAGGTTGTCTATTAGATTTCGATAACATTATACTTACTGTAGATTTATTGGTACTGGACATGGTCGAGTTTGACATTATCCTTGGCATGGATTGGCTATCTGCATATCATGCCACAGTTGATTGCCAGACGAGGATGGTCACATTTCGACCTCCGAACCAACCCTCGTGGGATTTCACTAGCATCCGGGACGACGACATATCGACCATTTCTGCGATTCAGGCTCAGAAGCTTCTATCACACGGTTGTCAGGGTTTTCTATTATCTATGATCAATGTAGAAGACAGTGGTGACTCTCGGATCTCGGACATTCATATTGTCCGAGAATATCCGGATGTATTTTCAGAGGAGTTACCGGGCCTGCCTCCCAGAAGGCAAGTGGAGTTCACGATCGAGTTAATTCCTGGGACGTCGCCGACATCAAAAGCTCCTTATCATATGACCCTGAGAGAGTTGGACGAGTTAAAGGTCCAGCTCTAGGAGCTTTTTGACAAAGGTTTTATTCGCCCTAGCATATCTCCCTGGTGTTCTCCGATTCTCTTCGTGAAGAAGAAAGACGGTTCGATGAGATTATGCATCGACTACAGGCAATTGAACGCCATCACCATAAGAATAAATATCCCCTGCCACGTATTGAGGACTTGTTTGATCAACTCAGAGGTACATCAGTACATTCTAAGATTGATCTGCGGTCCAGATATCATCAATTAAGGGTTAGAGACTCAGACATTCAGAAGACAACGTTTCGTACCAGATATGGACACTATGAGTTTTTGGTAATGCCATTTGGGCTTACCAATGCTCCAGCGGTATTCATGGATTTGATGAACCGTGAATTTATGGATTTTCTAGATCGGTTCGTCATTGTCTTTATTGACGACATTCTGGTCTATTCTCGTTCTGAAGAGGAACACGTGCAGCATCTTCGCCTTGTTTTGGATAGGCTCTGACATAAGCGACTATATGCGAAGTTTAGTAAATGCGCATTCTGGTTATCCTCAGTCGGTATTCTGGGACATGTGGTTTCTAGTAGAGGCATTTTAGTTGACCCCCAGAAGATCGAGGCTGTCACCAGTTGGGAGCAGCCGAAATCAGTTCAGAAGGTTCACAGTTTCTTAGGCTTGACCGATTATTACAGACGGTTCATTGAGGGTTTCTCGAGCATTGCTATGCCGTTGATATGTCTTACCAGGAAGGGCGTGAAGTTCACGTGGTCAGAGGCGTGCGAGACTAGTTTTCAAGAGTTGAAGAAGAGACTGGTGTCAGCACCGATTCTGGTATTACCATCAGGGGATGACGGGTTCGTCCTCTATACCGATGCGTCTCTTCAGGGTTTAGGCGCGGTACTGATGCAGCACAGCAGGGTGGTCTCTTATGCTTCTCGCCAGTTGAAGGAGCATGAGAAAAACTACCCAGTACATGATCTAGAGTTAACTGCTATTATCTTTGCCTTAAAGATTTGGAGGCATCATTTGTATGGTATTATATTTGAGATTCTTACTGATCATAAGAGTCTCAAATATCTATTTACGCAGAAGGAACTCAATCTCTGACAGAGGAGATGGATGGAGTTCCTTAAGGATTATGACTATACCATTAGCTACCACCCAGGGAAAGCCAATGTGGTTGCCGATGCACTTAGTTGGAAGTCCCGAGGGACTTTAGCTTCCTATCGAGTTTTAGTCACGAATTTGATTCAGGGTTTCTTCGAGTTGGGCCTTGAGGAGCAGGAACCGACAGAGCAGGGCATTCTTGTTACCATAGTTGCTCAGTCATCTATCAGGACGAGTCAGAAGCTCGAGCTGATCAACACTTATATTCATTGGCGATCGGATAACCTCGAAGAGACCGAGAGTTTACCCGAGATGACGAAGGTATTATTTATTTCCAAGGCAGATTATGCGTACCTCAGTCTCACTCGGTCATGAAGGAGTTACTTCAGGAGGCTCATCGCTCTCGATTTACGATCCACCCAGGCGGAACCCGCATGTATCGAGATTTAAAGTGTTTGTATTGGTGGAATGACATGAAGAAAGACATCACAAATTTTGTGGCGAGATGTCTGGTTTGTCAGCAGGTGAAGGCTGAGCACTAGAGACCAGCCGTACTACTTCAAAGGATTCCTATTCCTGAGTGGAAGTGAGATCACATTACCATGGATTTTATGGTGGGTTTGCCTAGGACACGTCAAGGCCATGACGTGATTTGGGTAGTCGTAGATTGACTAACCAAATCTGTGCACTTCTTAGCGATTCGGAAGACCGACTCTTTGGATAGTTTGGCAGAGTTATATTGTTGGGAGATCATCAGATTACATGGTGTTCCTTTGAGCATTATATCAGATAGAGATCCCCGATTCATGTCCTGATTCTGGCAGAGTCTACAGCAGGCCTTAGGCACGCAGCTTCGTTTTAGTACTTCATTCCATCCACAGACAGATGGACAGTCTGAGCGGACCATTCAGATACTAGAGGACTTGCTGAGGTCTTGTGTTATGGATTTCGGGGGCAACTGGGAGGACCACTTGCCATTAGTGGAATTTGCCTACAATAACAGCTATTATTCGGCTATCCAAATGGCCCCATTTGAAGCATTGTATGGTAGACAGTGTCGTACACCCACCCTCTGGGAGGAGATCGGGGAGGCCCAGTTGTTAGGATCCCAGAGAGCTCAGCATAAGGCCGAGTTGGTCCGTACTATCAGATGTAGGATGGCAGAGGTGCAGGATCGTCAGAAGAGTTATGCAGATCGAAGATGGGGACCTCTGGAGTTCTCTATTGGTGACCATGTATTCCTGCGAGTTTCACCCACGAAAGGAGTGAAGAGATTTGGCCTCCGTGATAAGCTAGCTCCTAGGTACATTGGTCCGTTTGAGATTTTGGAGAGGATTGGAGTAGTCGCTTACCACCTAGCGCTACCACCATCCTTGACGGGTATTCATGATGTGTTTCATGTGTCCATGTTGAGAAAGTATATGCCAGACTCTACACATATTTTGTCAGATGTGTCAGGTTCCATTCAATTTGATGCTACTTATGCAGAGGTTCCGGTACGGATTCTGGATCACAAGGAACGACAGTTGTGGAACAAGATTGTGCGACTTGTCAAGGTCGGGTGGAGTCACCACATGGATGAGGAGGCTACTTGGGAGCTTAAAGAAAAGATCAGAGCTCAATACCCCCACTTGTTTACTTAAGGTACGTGAAATATATTTTTAGCACTTGTGGTATTTCTTACTCATTATGCATCTAAATAGGAAATTTAGGGACCAAATTTTTATTAGTGGGGGAGAATATTAAATATGAAAAATTTAAAATATAAAATTAAATGGAAAAAATTTAGGAAAAATAATCATGGGGATTATTTCGGGATTTTTGGAGAAAATTTTAGGAATTTTTTTCGGAATTTTTCTTGATTTAAACGGAGCTTGTACGAGATAATTACGGGGATAAGAAAAATAGACTTTTAAAAGGGCCTGTTTAGATGAGTAAATAGGATAAATTTAACCTAGGTTATAAATCTAGGTTTATCTATTTCCTAATTCCCCGATTCCTTTCTAACGCGCCGCGACTCCTTCCTCTCGGTTTCTCACACGCCGTCGCCTTCTCCTCTCCGTTGTCGACGCTCGAGCGCCGATCGTTCCTCATCTTCCGATGGTGCGCCTCACCCCATCACCGCGCCTCTCCTTCTTCTCGCGCGAGCCTCTTCTTCCTCGTGTCCGTAGCCACAGGACCGCCGACTTCTCTTCCTCTCGTCCACAGCCGCCCGAGTCCCTGCGGTCGGCCGTCCCTTTGCAAGCGCCAGCAAATGCTCGCCTTCCTTGTGCCCAGGCCACCGCAGGTTGCCTCTTTGCCGCTGCTCGCCTGAGCCGCATGCGTCGACGGCCGAGTCACAACCTCCGCCGCGCGCTGTCTGCCATAGCGCCCTTCCACCGTCGTCTTCCCCTCCGTGCGAATTGATCAGCAACGGTGGTCGCCGGAGCAAGGTCAGTTCGGTTTTCTGTTCTCAGGGTTCTCGTCGACCCCTTCTATGAGGGTTGATTGGGGTGTTATCGCTATGTCAAAGGGTTTGTGCCGATCGACAGAGGATTAGGGGTGGTATATAGTCGGGAGGGTTTTTCTAGCGTAGGTATATCTCGGTTGTTGAGTTTTGTTCAATTTATATTGTTTGATCTTGAGGATTTCTGAAAGATTTTGATCTGGGGATGGGTTTTTCCATCGGTGAAGTTGAAGTTTCCGGTAAATACCTTTTTTTTCCCCTTATTTTCCTTTCTGTCCAGTGTGTGTGTTGGTGTCGGGTGGTGAGACATGGGAAGTGGTCGGCTGTGAAACAGGGGTTGAGTTGGCTGGGAGGGGGTGGCTCGGTTTTGGGTTGTAAGGGATGTGAACAGTTGTGGGTGGTCAGTGCACGGCTGTGAGTCAGAGTTGTGGTCAATTAGGGGTTGTAAATTGGGGTTTTTGCAGGCTGTGAATGAGTGTGATTGGAAGGAATTATGTTTTGATACGGCAGTGAGTGATCGGTTAAGGGGATAGCTTAATCCATTAGGTTTTGAACTTGATATTAGGGTTGGCTATATAATCTGATTATATTATGTTTTATGCAGGTTTCGGTCACGAGACAGGTCCACGGGCGTGAAGATTTCATTTTCTTTCGAGCATTTTAGCAGGCGGGTATTTTGACTTATCTTTTAGATAATGTCATATTGATATGCTTAGTTGGTTATAGCTTGCAATAATTTTTTATGTTTAACTTTCTTGTATGTTATTATGCCTACTTGATACATGCATTTGATCAGCTTTTAGTTATACCTTCCCTGTTTTACTTAGGTCATTGATGTGTACCTATTTGTTGTGCATATTATTCGGATACGTATTTTAGTTGGTGTTACATGCTTTAGTGTCATGCACCATCTTGCATGATTGCATGCTGACTGGACGGGGTTTCTTTGTAGTTGAGCCCGCAGTCAGTTACATGGTCTGCACACGATGCCACTCATGGGTTAGTGGTACGTCAGGAGGGTGTGTGCAGTAGCTCTGTCAGGCTCCGCTGGTCCGCTCATGGGTAGCGATGAGGCAACATGGTAGAGGGCAGGGATCCCTCCTCTAGTCTATGACACCGGGAGATGAGAGCTTTGCTCCCCCACTCTGTTTGGAGCAGGAGGATAGTTGTACTCCGACAGCATCCTGTCCACTCGGTCACTCAGGAGCAGTGATGGCAGAGTGCACAATTGTCATAGCCCTACCCACTCGGCTTCACAATCGCATGTGAGGCGGCTGACTGGCGTCAGAGGTGACCATGTCATTTGCATCGCATGCATTTTGCATGGATAACATTTGTATTGTGTTTGTTGCATTTTGGTTGCTGCTTTGGATGTTGCATATGATTGTCATGCATACATGATACATTTTTGTATATGGTTTGACGACTTTATTTCTGCTAGTATGACACATGCTCCTATGTCAGGATAAGAGATTCAGGTAAGTACAGTCTTTCCGCATTTCTTTCTTGCATTCTCTATTATTGATTAGTAGACTGTACTGGCATGCTTATTATTGTTAGTTATATCTGACTATGCATATCGACTATTATCTGCTGAGTTCATTGAACTTACCCTGTTGCTTTATATTTATTTCAGGATAAAACTTCTAGGAGAGTCCAGCTGCCAAACCCCCTCGTCATGATGGTTTTGTTATTGGATTTATGGTTTTGGTTTATTGACTAGAAGTCATGTTTAGGACTTGTGTTGGTTTTGGTTATGTACTTTGTGGTTGGTGATATTTGTTATGTCCTTATGGACTTCTATTTGGACTTTTATTCGATTGGTTTGATTGAGTATTCCTGCTCAGATGACAAAAGGGGTAAGTCTAGATATTGTAGACTTTAGTTATTTACTTTGATTGTTTGCCTGAGGCCTATTTATGTCCTGCGTGTGTGGTTTTGTTCCGGTCGTGTTGACCGATGTATAGTAGGTCGTGTGGGCCTTGTATGTAAGTTTCATATTGTCACTCGTACAGGGGAGATGTTGCCGGATTTTTGTCTGGCGGGGACTCCTCCGGGGCATGACAATTCGCGAGTGATCTTTGACCTCAACGCGATTGACTAGTGGGTGGAGAGCAAGTACCTCGGCTGGTATTTCCACCCAGCAGTGAGAATTGACCCTTGCTCTCTGGTTCAAGTCTGCACAACATTAACTAACGTACCATCCCCATGGGTACACTTTACCTTAAAATTTAGGGGAGGGAGGTATTATGGAGGAGAAAGGTGAAACTTTACCTTAAAATTTACCCTTTACAACTTATTATCTGATTATTTATGAATTATTTTTGTTATATCAGTGTGCCAATTTTAACTATTTGTCAAACATCACAAAGGAAAATATTATTAGTGAAAAAAGTTCCTAAGAAGCTTTCCTTAAGATGGAGATTGTTAATATAATAATACTCAAGTCATGGAAGGATTTGATGTGGTTGGCAAACAATTAGCAAAAGGTTTAAATTAAGCTTAGTGTGTAGTTGCAAGTAGACGGAGGAACTTGACAAGACCAGTAATTGCAAGAAGGAAAAATTCAAGTGAGTCGAGTCTTAGCAAGGAAAAACCCAACAAAGGTTGGTAGCTAAAGTCTTGAAGAAGTGAAGTCCATTTAGATGAGGAAAAGTCCAACGGAAGGAATTAGCAAAAATCCAAGTGGTTCTTCATAAGTGAAATCCCAAAGAAGTGGTGGTTCTTCACCAATGAAATTTCAAAGAAGTGAACTCTTGACAAATAGAATTCCAAGTGGTTCTTAACGAATGAAGTCCCATAGAGGTGAACTTCTACCAAATGGAAGTCCAAGTAGTTCTTAGCTTATAAAGTCTTAAAGGAGTGAACTCTCATGACTTTAAAATAACTACAAAGATGTAGGATGGATTACTAAAGAGATTCAAATTGAGTAGAACTTGGAGGCATAGCTCTAAGGGCTAGAGGCCTGTCAAGAAGGGCTCGTGGAAGGGAGCATCATCAACATGAAAACGGGTAAGATGAGAAATCATGAGAGAATATTATTTTGGGCATTTTGTTACAAGGTTTTTTTTATTTAGGCATGTAGTCGACCAAAGAATAGGTTTTTTGAGTCAAAGTTAATGAAATAGCACAATGCCAAGTAGATTAAGTCAATTAGAATATTTTCAAGTTGATTATATAGTTGAGTTAACTATATGATTGACTATTGGAGTTGTATGGATTAATATGGTCTTGAGTGGAAGGCTAGAAGGTGGTGGTAAATAGCACTTGACTTGAAAAATAACTTTCTCTTACAAACTAAATGTAAAGATTAAGTGTAGTGAATATGTTTGATAAAAACAAGAAGAGTAAAACTTAACCAATCACTAACAAATGTGATTTATGTGGTTTAGAAGCCTTATTTCCTACTCCATGACTTGTGATCTCTTAAAGTAAGTCACTCCTTGAAAATCCACTAGACTTTCTCATTTTTAGATCCTTCTAGAGGAGAAAGAACCTTCTACAAAGTTACTTATCAAGATGACGACAACAACAATTATAGATAAAGAAATCATGAGCTTAAAGGAATAGGCCTAAAACTTTAAACATGAAAAACTACAAAAGAAATAAAGGCAAGACAAAGTAGAGTGTGGAATGACCTAAGAATAATGCTTTTTTAATGTTGATTTAAGCTCCCCTTGTCTTTCCTTTCATAGGACTCCAAATAGCCATGGATAAACTCCAAAAGTTGTTTTGTGTTAATATTAGTCAACTCATTAAGACACTAGTTGTCACGCCCCAAAGGAGACCCCGCCAGACGAAAATCCGGCAGCATCTCCCCTGTACGGGTGACAATGTCAATTTTCATACAAGGCTACACGACCACTATACATCGGTCAACACGACAGGAATCCAAACAATCCATGCAGATAATAAAATAGGCCTCAGACCAACAATCAAATGATATAACCAAAAGTATATCAGAACTAAATCTACCCCTTCTTCCATCTTAGCAAGAATACTCAACCAAAATCCAATCCAGAACAAAACTCCGAATAGTGGTCCATAAGGACACCAAAAATTCACGAATACATAAATTCAATTCTAGTCTTAAATATATCTTCTAATCAAGATATCCAAAACCATAAAACAAATAACCAAATAAACTTTCATGACGAGTGGGGTTTGGCAGCTGGATTCTTCTGATAGCTTCATCCTGAAATAGATATAAATCAACGAGATAAGTTCAAAGAACTCAGCGGGTATAATCGATATGCAAAGTAAGATATAGCTAACAATAGAAATCATGTTAGTACAATCTCACATATAGGGTAAGCCAGAAATAAATGCAAAAGGACTGTACTCACCTGAATCTCCTACCCTGATATAGGAGCATGTGTCATACTATAAGAGATAAAGTCATCACCATATACGAATATGAATCCTGTATGCATGACAATCATATGCAACATCCAAGGCATCAATAAAATAATGCAGCAAACATAATACAAATGTGATCCGTGCAAAGTGTATGTCGTGTAAATGACATGGTCACCTCTGACGCCAGTCAACCGCCTCACAAGCAATGGTGAAGGCGAGTGGGTAGGGATATGACACCTGTGCACTCTGCCATCACTGCTCCTGAGTGACCGAGTGGACAGGATACTGTCGGAGTACACCTATCCTCCTGCCCCAAACAGAGTGGGGGAGCTAAGCTCTCATCTCCCGGTGTCATAGACCAGAGGAGGGATCCCTGTCCACTACCACGCTGCCTCATCGCTACCCATGAGCGAACCAACGGAGCCTGACAGAGCAACTGCACACACCCTCCTGATGTACCACTAACCCATGAGTGGCAGTGTGTGCAGGTCATGTAACTGGCTGCGGGCTCAACAATAAAGGAACCCCGTCCAGCCAGCATGCAATCATGCAAGATGGTGCATGATACTAAAGCATGTAAATCCAACTAAATACACCTATCCGAATCATATGCACAATCAATATGTACATATCCATAATCCAAGTAACTATGATTCAAGTAAAACAGGGAAGATATAATCATATCCTATCAAATGCATGTATCAAGTAGACACATATCATACTAGGCATATAAACATGAAAATTATTGCACGCTATCCTAACTAGCATATCAACTTGACTATATCTAAAAGATAAGTCAAAATGCCCACCTCATAAAATATCCGCAAAAAGAATCAGATCGTCACGACCGTGAACCTGCCTCGTGACCGAAACCTGCATAATGCATAACTATTGTTAAGCACAAAATATCATTCACCGACAAATCGAATACTTAATCGATTCCTTCCACAACCAAATAATCCAAAGTAAATCCATCAAATCGAAGCACACGACAACGTGCTAAATTACTACTATGTATCCCCAAGTAGACCCTCAACCCCTAGGTCACAAATTGTGATTAACTCCTCAATCCAAGAACATATCATTGCAATTAATCAAATTGAATCCTACATCGACCTCATATCCGATCCACTAGATTGATTTAATTATCCTCTTCAACCTAATCCATCCTCCATACATAATTACAGAACCGATCAATATCACACCGAACTCAACAACCCAGCCAATCATAGATCACTAAGAATTAACTCACACCCAGATCATAAAACTAAAGTACAGACAACCACTGTTAATAACCTGTAATTAAATTAAAATCATCCTGTATGTAATCCAACCCATCAATCACAGTCATTCCCATTGCAACAATGGAATTTAACAACCTCCTAAATAAATCTTTCATTTTCCTCAAGCCTAATTTCACAACTCCACAATAATATACAGAACATCTCATCGATCAGAAGTATAAATCCAACCTAACCCTAGGTGACATACACACAGGTCAACCAAACCTTACCTCAAACTCGATCCAACACTTAGATCCCACAACTTGGCACCCACAATCCATTTACAACCCTTCATAGCCAACCAACAATCTATCTCTACTGAATATAATTTCAATTAACCGAATAACACATTCTGAACCATTCCTCGCTCACTTAATCATAACAATTATGGTCGTACAACCGACAGCAACCCAATCGCAGCCAACCCCAAAATCAGCCCAAATCGACCACAACTCCGGCTCACAGCCGTGCACTGCCCACTTACAGCCGACCTTGCATGACCACCTCCAACCCTAACCACACTACTCCCCCAAATAGACCCTCAAAGCCCTCTCAGCCGGCAACCCCCCCCCCCTTGCTGCCCTAAATCACTGCCCATGTCTCACCACCCAACACCAATGCCCATAGAAATCACTGAACAGAACGGAAAAGAGGGAAACTAGATTTTTACCGAAAGCTCCACCATCCGGCGTCTGCGATTGTGGCAGAGAAGGCCGGTGAGCACACAGGAGGTTTTTGGGGCGGCGGCGGAAGGGCACGACGGCGGTTGCTGGCTGCGGCGGTCCAGTGGTCGCGGCGGCCGACGCACGCGGCTATGGACGGCGAAGGGAAGAATCGTCGGGTGGCTGCGGACGAAAGGGTTGCGTCGAGGAGGAAGCAGTGATCCGGTGGCCGCGGACTGTAGGTGGTGATGCGAGGAAGAAGGCTCGGGAAATCCAGAACCGGCAGCGTGATTTGGGAACGGAAAGAAAAGGGCGTGGCAGGAGAAAATAAAAAGAAATAGTTAGGTTTTCTATTTAAAACCTTAGGTTAATAAAATTTATTAACCCCTCAACACAGATAAACCAAACAGGCCTTGAAAAAGCCTGTTGACTCTTTCCGTATATAATATCATAAGATCTCCGTTTAAATCCAGAAAAATTCTGAAAAAATTTCTAAAATTTCCTAAAAATCCCGAAAAATTTCCAGGATTATTTTCTTAATTCTTTGGCCATTTAATTTTATATTTTAAAATTCAGTATTTAACATTCTCCCCCACTAATAAAAATTTTGGTCCCCAAATTTCCTACTCATGTATGAGTACGAGATGTCACCACAACCATCTCCAGCATCTAGAGACAAGTCATACCTCAAGTGACCAAGTGGGATTACTGATATCCCCTAAAATCAAATCACACCTGCTTCTAACAGCCCTTCCAAAGTATGAATAGTATCTTCATATCGATCATCTATCAATAGTACATAACTGTACCAGAGTGGAGCTCTAGATCCGTGACCTGTTAAAGACTTTACTAGAATCACAAGGTAAATTCTGAATCGCTATCGCATATGATACTCACAGATACTCCATGAACTGAAAATCACCACAGTATAACCTTATCCAACGACCCAACAAACTCATCGTATGGATTGGACGAAAATGAGCAGACTTAGCTAATCATACTAAGTCCTTTTCGAATTCGAAATAATTTCCCAACACTGTCCATCATACTAGGCTTTCACGTCAATCTCGGTACAGAACCTTGCTGATTATTTATATACCACCTTTACTAGTTGACACACTGAACCCCAGACTTCTAAATCAACTATGTTCCGCATGTCGTTCCACCACGGAGAACGTTTCAATACTTACTATTTTCCAGATACAATCCTATACATCTGCAACATATAGAACCTATTGCAATCTTCAGCAATACTTATCAAAATATCGTGACCAAGCCTCGTGGCTCTCGGGGTAATGCAAAAGGCACTACTTACGGGCAACGACATGCTACCACGACCAGGACTCATAGCCAGTCAAGATGTCAGGTAGCTATCTAGCCACATATGACATACAAATTCCACTATCACTTACTCCGAACCGGTAGAGCAAGAGTACAACTCTATGGTAGATGCTCTCTATCATCACAATAGGGATCTATCTGCTGTCCTGAATCAAAAGTAACTCTTCCTAAATTCGAATGCAACTATATAACCCACCATTTTTTTTTCAGAGACGGAGAAATATTTCCTCACATGAGAAACCTACTTTCAAAAATCCACTCTATCGCACAAAAACGGGAGGTGACTGGGAGACTATTATGACCAATCTCCCTAGTTGCAACTATCCGTGTTCTAACAACTCAGTGCAGCTACCCAGTAGCTAGACAAAACCCCATGAGCATTCTGGCTCCTCACCTATACAAAACAACATAACACTGATACATCCACGTCATATATATGACAACCCATCTCGTAATTCCTCATTTGACGTAAACATGGGGTACATCTCTATCAACTACATCAGAAACGCTCCATTCTCTAAAACATTGCATCCACATACAATACCCTTCCTTCCACCCGAGAATGATCAAACTACACTGTGTAAAAGTCAACCATCTTCTGAGCCCTGAAACTATTTTCTTCAGACCAAGTAAATTCCATCACCAATCAGCGGTGTAGTACCACTAGAGCATCCTATCCATATCTATGGTAATAATCAAATCAAATATCAGAAAAATCACCATCTACGGTGGTCGAGTGCTCAACTCCAACTACCACCATCACAAATGATCCAATCGTGTCCAGAATACACGATTTCCCAAATCCCTGGACGACTAAGTCGTCATAAGTCTATCAAGATAATCAAACCTCATACAATTCATACCAAGTATGAGATTTTCCTCGCTACACACCTGCATCCTCTTTACTCTAAGCTGATGATATATCAATCATCCCTACGACTTTGATAATTGTATGACACCCTGTCACTACAATATTAACACACCAATCATAAATCAATCCTAGAGTATACACAGGGGTCCTATAGCTGAACTAAATAGATCCTCGATCCACCATGAAGGATATTCATTTCCTTCTACCACTACCGCATTCCATCATCGATAATCGGTGTATAACCTCAAAGGTTCATCTCTTTTTGAACAACGAGTTCCAGAGCTCCTCAAGAAATAAAATACTGGGACAACAAATATCCCATCCAACACCTCCTTTAATTGGAACTTAGATTCTTCCAATTCCTATAGTGTTAAGCAACGCTACTACCAACTAATTTATCCCCTGGAAAAATCGTCATTCTAACAAATACCTCTCGGCACCATCAACCTTGCCAACTTTGAAAGACCGATCGATGAGGGTATCTAAGCAACTCGATTTGGCTCATAGCCAATTGAATGACATTGCCTTGAGTATATCACGAGCTTCAACAACCTTGTGCACTTTACTCTAGCCCTCAGCTAACGCACCATAAGTAAAAACATTAGGCTCGTAAAATATCATTACCTCAGTATCAACTAAATTATCATCTGGTAGGGGATCTTCGATATCAAAACTATTTCCGAAATCACTCCGATCACCTACTCTACTTGCCTATACAGCGGCAAGCCTAGAAGTTCATACGACACTACATTTGATTACTCTCGAATTATACAGGCATCCGAGAGACATTCTTATACCATCATGTCACAATCATAACCTCCAAGTTAATATTCAAATATCACCATCATATCAACCAAGTCAACTATAAAACAACTAAGTCAACTCTCTCACCATAATATAACATTTCCATCAATCAACCTCTAAACATCAAAAATCATTTTCATACCCCTCTGATAATCATCACAGTAATCATCTCAACATCTCACCTGTCGGTGAAAACACTATTAATCCACATGATCTAAATATAGAAATCCTTTTAATCCTATATGTACATGTTTTAACCACAGATATCTGTAGACATCTGTATCTCTCAATATATCATCAGGTAAGGTAAACTATAGTAATACCTTAATGATCAATCTTTCAACCATCTACAATTCCTTTCGAGTAAAGATGCAAACTCATCCAAGTTCTGCTCTTAACGAATTCCCTATTTCACAGTGACCTAGAATAAGAATTCGGTAACTGTATGCATCTAGGTGTACACCTCTTCCTATCATGTTCTCCCAGAACCATACAACCAGCCTCATATCTCCACAAGTGCACAAACCACTTCTGATAGCCACATAAATCTGAGGATAAATCTTTAATCCATATTTCTGTTTTCCGTTGGGAAATGAGGTGTTTCATCAATCTTTCATTCCCGGGACAGAGCCTTGATCACCACCAAAATAAACTAAAATTCCAACTAAACCCTCAATCACTCAAGAGGTTGTAAACTTTCATCATCAACATCAAGTTACCATCTCTAACAACAGATATCATCAATATCGAGCATCAACATGGGAGCGAAATAATGTCACGTGAATTTAGCTAGAAGAGCTCGTTCATGACTTCTACGGTTTCCTTATCAGAAGTGTAGGTTATTATCACTAGATCGACTACACCATTATCTTGAGACACTTGCTGCAGTGTCATTTTCATAAATATGACTCACCCTAATGCCTCTCGATAGGAACTGATGGAAGATCCAACTATCCTAATCCAAATGTAAACCAATAAATCGTAGGTGATCGAAAACAACTCAATCACTTTCTTAAGCCTTTAAATGAGGGTAAACTCTACAAGTCTAACAAACTCTATAGTGAAACTCCATTATCAATTGATCACTCAACTTAAGGCTCAAGCATTCCTCAACAATGAGTCATACAAAATAACTTGGAGAAATACTGTCTCTCGAAAACATCCTGAACCCGTGATCCCATAATAGGTTATTTCCCCAAATAAATTTCTTCTACATATTCCACCAAGTAACAACTTGATCATTGCAATAGTAAGAAACTAACTCCACTCCCCCTATATAAATACCAGTTAGGTACTTAACAATACCTTCAATGTTATCAATCTAATGCTCAAGCCGCTCAAGGATCAAAATCCCTATGGAACTTCGTAACTTAAACCTACATTGTCTGCATCAACAATAGTATACATTCCTTGTCCCTTACCCTCCAGGGTAATAATCTGACTATCATAATTAGTGAAAATCCCTAACACTGTAGCCCTTGATTTCCACACCCAATGTGACGACTTGACCCATGTTTTCTGACTCGGTATCAGTCAGCTCTCAAAGGAAATTCATCTTTTCGACACAGGTTCAAGACTCACAAACTGAACAGATTGTTCACGTGGTCAACTCCATCCACGATTACGAATAGTGACCAATACACTAAATGTTATTTCCTGTTATCCACTAAACACATAGTCAATCTAACCTGGAGTATAAACACTACGGTAACTCCGGCTGGTCGCCTTGGTGGGCGACCCCTACTACGAGTCTGCACATGAGTCAAAACTCAATAGACCCTTCTGGCAACTCCTTAGCCAGAGATCTCACTGTCCTCTTGCGTGGTTACCCTGCACTACGTCTTGAAACAAGAGCACACTCACCTCGTCTCATATCTGTTAAATTATTACAGATGTTACTAGAAGTAAAAATATATAAAAATTTTAAGCATACCTATTTCGCCGCAGGAGAGGTCCCATCGCCTCCAAATCCCCATATTGACCTCGTCATAAATCCTTGAATTTCCAAAACATAAAAATCGTCGAAAATCCATACCAATCCAAAATTTTCCAAATTGCCTCGTAAAACCTACCAAACGTGGCGAACTCTGAAAAATCCAAAAACCCCTAGGAACTCAAAAACCTAGGCGCTCTGATACCAAATAAATTGTCACACCCCAAAGGAGACCCCGCCAGATGAAAATCCGGCAGCATCTCCCCTGTACGGGTGACAATGTCAATTTTCATATAAGGCCTACACGACCACTATACATCGATCAACACGACCGGAATCTAAACAATCCACGCAGATAATAAAATAGGCCTCAGGCCAACAATCAAATGATATAACCAAAAGTATATCAGAACTAAACCCACCCCTTTTGCCATCTTGGCAAGAATACTCAACCAAAATCCAATCCAGAACAAAACTCCGAATAGAGGTCCATAAGGACACCAAAAATCCACGAATACATAAATCCAATTCCAGTCTTAAATATATCTTCTAATCAAGATATCCAAAACCATAAAACAAATAACCAAATAAACTTTCACGACGAGTGGGGTTTGACAGCTGGACTCTCCTGACAGCTTCATCCTGAAATAGATATAAATCAACGGGGTAAGTTCAAAGAACTCAGCGGATATAATCGATATGCAAAGTAAGATATAACTAACAATAGAAATTATGCCAGTACAGTCTCACATATAGGGTAAGTAAGAAATAAATGCAAAAGGACTGTACTCACCTGAATCTCCTACCCTGATATAGGAGCATGTGCCCTACTATAAGAGATAAAGTCATCACCATATACGAATATGAATCCTGTATGCATGACAATCATATGCAACATCCAAGGCATCAATAAAATAATGCAGCAAACACAATACAAATGTGATCCGTGTAAAGTGTATGCCGTGCAAATGACATGGTCACCCCTAACGCTAGTCAGCCGCCTCACATGCGATGGTGAAGCCGAGTGGGTAGGGCTATGACAACTGTGCACTCTGTCATAACTGCTCCTGAGTGACCGAGTGGATAGGATGCTATCGGAGTACACCTATCCTCCTGCCCCAAACAGAGTGGGGGAGCTAAGCTCTCATCTCCCGGTGTCATAGACCAGAGAAGGGATCCCTGCCCGCTACCACGCTGCCTCATCGCTACCCATGAGCGGACCAGTGGAGCCTGACAGAGCAACTGCACACACCCTCCTGATGTACCACTAACCCATGAGTGGCAGTGTATGCAGGCCATGTAACTGGCTGCGGGCTCAATAATAAAGGAACCCCGTCCAGCCAGTATGCAATCATGCAAGATGGTGCATGATACTAAAGCATGTAAATCCAACTAAATACACCTATCCGAATCATATGCACAATCAATATGTACATATCCATAATCCAAGTAACTGTGATCCAAGTAAAACAGGGAAGATATAATCATATCCTATCAAATGCATGTATCAAGTAGGCACATATCATACTAGGCATATAAACATGAAAATTATTGCACGCTATCCTAACTAGCATATCAACTTGACTATATCTAAAAGATAAGTCAAAATACCCGCCTGATAAAATATCCGCAAAAAGAATTAGATCGTCACGAACGTGAACCTGCCTCGTGACCGAAACCTGCATAATGCATAACTATTGTTAAGCACAAAATATCATTCACCGACAAATCGAATACTTAATCGATTCCTTCCACAACCAAATAATCCAAAGTAAATCCATCAAATCGAAGCACACGACAACGTGCTAAATTACTACTATGTATCCCCAAGTAGACCCTCAACCCCTAGGTCACAAATTGTGATTAACTCCTCAATTCAAGAACATATCCTTGCAATTAATCAAATCGAATCCTACATCGACCTCATATCCGATCCACTAGATTGATTTAATTATCCTCTTCAACCTAATCCATCCTCCATACATAATTACAGAACCGATCAACATCACACCGAACTCAACAACCCAGCCAATCATAGATCACTAAGAATTAACTCACACCCAGATCATAAAACCAAAGTACAGACAACCACTGTTAATAACCTGTAATTAAATTAAAATCATCCTGTATGTAATCCAACCCATCAATCACAGTCATTCCCATTGCAACAATGGAATTTAACAACCTCCTAAATAAATCTTTCATTTTCCTAAGCCTAATTTCACAACTCCACAACAATATACAGAACATCTCATCGATTAGAAGTATAAATCCAACCTAACCCTAGGTGACATACACACAGGTCAACCAAACCTTACCTCAAACTCGATCCAACACTTGGATCCCACAACTTGGCACCCACAATCCATTTACAACCCTTCACAGCCAACCAATAATCTATCTCTACTGAATATAATTTCAATTAACCGAATAACACATTCTGAACCATTCCTCGCTCACTTAATCATAACAATTATAGTCGTACGACCGACAACAACCCAATCACAGCCGACCCCAAAATCACCCCAAATCGACCACAACTCCGGCTCACAGCCGTGCACTGCCCACTTACAGCCGACCTTGCACGACCACCTCCAACCCTAACCGCACGACTCCCCCAAATAGACCCTCAAAGCCCTCTCAGTCGGCAACCCCCCCCCCCCCCCCTTGTTGCCCTAAATCACTGCCCATGTCTCACCACCCAACACCAACGCCCATAGAAATCACTGAACAGAACGGAAAAGAGGGAAACTAGATTTTTACTGAAAGCTCCACCATCACCTGACGACGCTCGGCCAGAAGGCAGAGGAACCGGCGTCTGCGAATGTGGCAGAGAAGGTCGGCGAGCACATAGGGGGCTGTCGGGGTGGCGGCGGAAGGGCACGACGGCGGTTGTTGGCTGCAGCGCGGCCAGCGACCTGGTCGTCGTGTGTGGGGGCTCGGGCGAAGGGGAACAGAAGGGCTCGCGTTGATCTAGTGGTCGCGGCGGTCGACGCATGCGGCTATGGACGGCGAGGGGAAGAACCGTCGGGCGGCTACGGACGAAAGGGTTGCGTCGAGGAGGAAGCAGTGATCCGGTGGCCGCGGACTGTAGGTGGCGACGCGAGGAAGAAGGCTCGGGAAATCCAGAACCGGCAGCGTGATTTGGGAACGGAAAGAAAAGGGCGCGGCGGGGGAAAATAAAAAGAAATAGTTAGGTTTTCTATTTAAAACCTTAGGTTAATAAAATTTATTAACCCCTCAACACAGATAAACCAAACAGATCTTGAAAAAGTCTGTTGACTCTTTCCATATATAATATCTTAAGATCTTCGTTTAAATCCAAAAAAATTCCGAAAAATTTTCTAAAATTCCCTAAAAATCCTGAAAAAATTCCAGGATTATTTTCTTAATTCTTTGGCCATTTAATTTTATATTTTAAAATTCAGTATTTAACACTAGTTGAATAAAACTTGAGTCATGGGATCTTGAATGACTAATTACTATCTTCAATCGACTGATCTGCAATCTAATTGATCATCATCCATTCTAGCTGATTCAAATCTTGATAGGTGACTAAACTAGATATGATTCTATTCAAATCGTCTTATTTTAAATTTTATCTAAGAATTCAATCAAATGTCCAGTCAATTCAAGTAGATTTTCAGTTAACTCAACTCTAAATAGAAACATTTTATTCATAGGAAGTTTGGCTTGAGTCAACTCCCTAGTCGTCCTTTGATCTCCAAACCTTGAACTATTAAACTACACAAACTTGGTTGCGCCAAATCATCAATTATGATGTCTAACCTCGTTGATTCACAAACTCTATGAGATTTGTGTGAGCATAACTTGCACACACATTTAGAACATAGACAAACCAAAGTTAAACTTTTTGGTAAACATATCAAAATAATATTATCGGACATGATCACTTAGAGCATGATTGCACTAACAAAAGTGTTTCTCATGAACAAAAGTTTCCTGTTATGGTTTAAGTTGATTAAATGATTAAAGCTTCCTAAGTTAACTATTTATTCAATTGTGTATGTGATTGGAGTTTCAGTCGACTTGAATGATCTTTTGACTTTGTCTGATCAAGATAAGGTTTTTGATAGGAGATACGAGTCAATTGATAACACTTGGAGTCATCTAAAACTGCATCAAGAGTGAAAATCTAAAGATTGTCCAGGTGAGTTGATTGATAGTAGAATGAGTTGAATGAAGAGAGTTGTGTGAAGTTAACCATCTATGTCAATTGAATATGGATCGAGTCAACAAGTTTTAGTAGATTGATAGTAATATAGTACTGAACTAAGTGAAATTTGATTCAACTAGATATGAAGTAGTCATTATGGATAATGTTTCAAGATCATCATTTTAGTCGATTAATCAAAGCGATTTGAGTCGATCAATTATCCATGGACTAATTCTATAAATAAGAAGTGAAGTCACTTTGAACAACAATAGAAAATTACTTTTATGTGTTCATTCCATTCAAACTTTTATTTTGAAGTGATGCAAGCAACCTGGATGAAGGGATACTTTAGACAAGTTTCATTTTTTTAATTTAGTTTTTGTTATGTACTCATTTTTTATCTCGTAATAGAGAAGTATCCTATGCTAGGTTTTTCAATCTCTTGAAGAATTTATTAGGCATATTGGTTTGAGCCATGGAATAGGAACGTGAGATTCTGAATCACATTTAATAACCTGTCGTATTTTTGCTTTACTCTATTTCACCCCTCCTTAGGAATATATTTTGCTAAAAAGTAATTGGCTCTTGTATTCAAAAGAGTAAGAAAAGAAAGAGTTTTAATTTTTAAGTTGTGCCTATTCACCCCTCATCAGAATTACGATGATCTCATCTCCACTTTTTGCATAGTAGGGTTGGGCGCTAGGCTATGGGTAGATGGGATAGGCATCTTGCTTCCCTAGTTTGCTTTGTCCACATAGTGGTTCATATCTATCTAAGCTACACCAATTTAGGTTTTCACTGTTCATTATTGTGGCGAACTAAGGAATAGTGTTTTAGATTTATACAGTAAAAATAAAAGATGATTATATTCGTCTCTAATATTTTTCATCTTCGATTTCTCAATAATAATGAAAAAAATAAATCGTCATGTACACTCATCAATAGTACTCATTATGTTCATTCATAACATCATAAACAACTTTATCAACTATAATTGTCCTATGAAATGTTGGTTGCTCATCTTCATATAGTCTCCTTTTGGAAATCAAGGATGTTATGGTCAATCCCCTTGTGAAGACTCCTTGTAATGCCGAGACTTCTTCTTCCTAGGACTTCATTGAAGTTTTTTTTTTATATAATTCAAATGTCTAAACTTTGCACCATTAATTCTGAAAATAGACAGCCTCCCTCCTCATTCATCGAGTAAATCAAGTACACAATTTATAATTCACTTTTAAATTTATTCACTTACAGAGGGATTCAAATTCTAATCTTTTAAATTTTTGATCCGATTAATTTCTAAAAATGATTGGCTCTGTCCTATGAACTTTCGAGAAGCCTCATCAATAACTGAGCCGAATAAAACTGGAATTCAAGTGGTCTCTATCGGCCATTAAAAATAAATCAAAAAAGTATTTATAATTTTTTTACGATTTAATCTGGACTCTATAGTCATATCATCGTTGAATAACAATCCAACGTCGAAGTCATACTCCATCTACCGGACAAATTCTTGGGCTCCAGAATCATCCAAATGAATTTTTCCTAAATTCGTTATCGAACAATGTCACAGTAAAAAATTGAACTATATTCTTTTGTAAAATATCTCTTTATTTTTACGGTTGTATCTTACCCTGGAGACTTTATATGCAGGGGAAGAACTTCATCCTGTGATGCATAATTTCTTAAGATCTGAGGCTCATGATGTGGTCACCCAAGCCGGTTGGCTAGAATTGGCCTCATGTACAGTCAATTTGATATTGATTGTTTCCAAGGCAAGCTCTTATCTAGATTCAACTTGGTATAAATTGTTTTTCCTGCAGTAGGCCTAAAATCATAGTGTTGTCATGCAAGTTTTTGGCACCAAGGTGACATAAGCATAGTTAAGTTTGGATCGATGTGTGTAGTTTACCCTCGTAAAGGCCCTCAAATAGATTCCATACAACCCCGGACTATGGTGAAGTGATTGGAAATCCACCTAGATAACTTAGAACTCTTAGATTGATTCCTAGTTAAGTTATGTTTATGGATTTTTCTTTAAATTGAGATGGATCTTTTGGAATGTTCAAGTTCATGCTTGCACCTGTTCGATTTACATTCCTTTTCGATTGAGAACAACTGAAAAGACGACTAATGTAGCGGTTTTGTTTTTTTTTTCAAATAGCTTCCATACGTGTGATTTGATCACCTCTTAAGTATTTAAAAAAAATAATCCGGTGCACGAAGCTCCCGCCACGCGGGGTACCGGAGAAGGAATCCATTGTACGCAGTCTTACCTTGCTTTTTTTTTGCAAGAGATTGTTTCCAAGATTTGAACCTGTGACCTTTTGGTTACAAGACAACAATTTTACCATTATGCCAAAGCTTCCTTATGATCACCTCTTAAGTATTCACAAAAAAAAATCGATGCACGAATCTATAATCAATACGAGATTTCAAAAAAAAAATCTATTATACATAATCTGATACATAAAATTTTCATTAATAATACAGAGTGATCTTATAATTTTATCCTATTTTATAAAAAAATTATTTATATCACTTAATTCGTGATTTTTAAATCATACTATAAATTTTTTACTGTTATACCAAACCTTCTTGGTAGCAGCCATTCTTTCCATATCTAAATGCTCACGAAACATACAATTCTTTCTTTCACGATGCAATTCGCTTTTGATTTCCTTCTGTTGAAGAATCGAAGAAGGATGAGTTTTTGCGATTCATAATAATAATTTCTTATCAAAGTAAATACAGATCAGACGATCATCGAAATTTCAACTACGACCCTTTGATATCTAAATCAGACAAAGAGAAGAAAGATATAGGAGCAACGTATAATAGGAGAGAATACAAAGAGTGTATGTTCTTCCTTTTGTTATCTCGTTGTCTCCTTTATATAACTATCAAAAAATACATTTTTCATCTCATGGTTCTTCTCTGTAATACCTTTTGTGCAAACTATTAGGAGACAAGTTCTGTACCAAATCTTCCTGTGACATGCCACATAGATTAAACTTAGCATCAATGAAGTCAGTTAGGGGACCAATAGGATATAATCATTTGGAAGAATATTCATCCAGGCTCCTCGAATGCTTGAGTTGGATGATTATCCTTATCAGTGACCCAGCTATCTAACCGAGTGGTCGATTTTTCATTCGACCGACTGGGCCAAATGAATAGGCAATAAAATAATTGAGTTATTGTGCAACAGAGCTATTAGATAACAGAATTGTCAAAGAGCTGAGTTGTCATAAGACTGAGCTGTCACGGAGTTGAGCCGAGTGACATGCTGAATTCCGAATTGTCGAATGTCATATCCTCCTCTCTCAACTTCGGGTCACTTCTCTTAAGACTTCTTCTCCTTCTCTTCTTAGTCCTGATGTCCTTCAGTGGGCCTTCCATTTTTTGAGCCTCTCATTTCGAGGAATGACCTATTAGCCATTTCTATTACCAGATAGTGATCTTGTGAAAATAAACTGTGCTTTCATCCTATAGGCTGCCTGATTTGTGGGTGTTTCATTGAATTATAATCTGAGCTTTTTTGGTTTGACAATTTCAGTTTGTGTCGAGGACTACTGTTCAAGCTACGCCTTCCATCAGCAGAGTAAAGCAGAATGACACTAACCGTGGAAAAAGACCATAGATCTCGGCACTAACTAAAATATTTAGTTGATGGCTTGATTTACAAGTAAATTTACAAGTTTTTCGTTTCATCCACACATGGTAGCTAGTGATCGATCAATCTTCCACGCAGACTAATCGATCTAACAGGAGTAGATGTATGTATGCATGTTTAGGAGAGTCTGCTGGTTTCTTGTTCCACTGCTCTGTTGTGCTTCATTGCAGACTCCAAGCTGGTTCTCAGCGAACGCAATTCTCTAACGTAGTGATGAAGGCGGTCGACTACGAGCGCAAGGAAAAGAATGAAACCTGTGAAATTTAGAAGGGGATGAGACTTTTTGGATCGTAATGCTGCGAAAGAAGAAAGGTAATGTCGGATGGAGAGGGTTTTTACCCATGAGGGTGGCTTCGAGGAGGTTGCGGCTCATAAGGATCTGGTCGGTGGGCGTGAGGGCGCCGCCGTGCTCGGCGGAGCGGCGGTTGATCTTGGCCATGCTGTAGAGGTTGGAACAGAAGACGACCAGGGCCGTGGCGGCCACGGTCTTGACCACCACGGGGCCGTGGCCGCGCTTGAGGCGGTCGACGCCCATGACGACGAGCTTGCGGAGCGTAGTGCTGAAGAGGAACGCCGTCACCGTCGCGGCCTCCGCCGCCAGCACGGTGAAGAGAAGCTGGATCATCTCTCAATCAATTTCTGTGGCAGGAAGAGATGGGAGTACGTTACGTTATTATGTGAAGAAAAAGGTGAGATACCAAAACCCGCCGGAGGGGGAGGGAAGGAAGGATACAGGGATTTGGTAGCCGTGGTGGCCGCCGGAGGGATTGGAATTTCCAAATTAAAATTTTAAAGTATGTATTTTAAAAAAATAATAATAAAAATAATGATGTTGCCTTTACAAATTATCTTCGTTTTTGATACTATCTTAATCTACATAAGCATATGAGGTGAGAGATTAGGAAGTTAATTTGTATAGACTGAAGGTTAAAAGGGGAAGCTTAGCTTGAAGAACAAGTAGAGAGTCGAGCTGAGGTAGATTAGCTTGGAGAACAAGTGAAGACCCGAGCTAAGGTAGGTTAGTTCAGAGAATAAGTTAAGGGCTGAGCTGGAGAAGATCAACTCGGAGAACAAATAGAGAGCCAAAATGAGATAAATTAGTTCGGAGAACAAGTGAAGGGCTGAGCCAAAGAAGATCAACTCGGAGAATAAGTAGAGAGTCGAACTGAGATAAATTAGTTCGGAGAGCAAGTGAAGGGTTGAGCTGATGAAGATCAGCTCGGGAAGTAGATGGAGGGCAGAGCTTAGAGGGAATAGTTCAGAAAGCGAGGTGAATAACATATCAAAAAGAGTGTGATTCAGAAGATAGGTTGGTTAACGGGTTAAGAGTTATCTAGGAGAGATGTTCAGTTATTGAGTTTCGCGGAGGAAATAATAAGAAAGGGAATAATATATTAACGACCATAAGACCTCTTTACGAAGAAGGAGTGATCAGGTTGTTAGGAGGGGGGACCTCATAAAAAGATTCTTCCATTAGTTTGTTACCGTGAGAGCATACACACCACCCTTTAAGATAATCGTGGGAGACTCTTCAAGGGTCCCAGGAAGGAATCATTCTCTAACGGCTTAAAAGGGCAGCTTCATCGGATGCCATGGGGCTTTTCCACGTAGAGGGTCGTGGTCACAACGGGTGACGCTATAACTTGCCCTAATGATGAAGGGGGGATCAAAGGGAGAGAGGGAGGAAGAAGGGAAGGATATGATCTCATGTTGTTTTACATACATTCACTGTTCTCTACTACATTGAGCTTCTCCATGACTGCTACTATTACAACTGCAACTTGCTTTCTCTATTCCTCATACAAGCTCTAACTTAAGCATCGGAGGATCCCCACTGGGTAGGCGGGCGGTATTCTAATGTGTATTAACTTTTACGGGAAGGGAGCAAGGAGGATTTTACTACCGCGACCGGAGAAAACCCGCTCTCGACCATCCAATCTCGAGGAAAAAAAATCTGTGTCACATCAATTGACGCCGTCTGTGGGAAACATTTTTGATGAACAAGACGTCGAGATGCACCTCCAAGAAATCCCTCCTCTTGTAGCCTCCTCCGCGGAAGAGACTCCCGTCACCTTATTGCCATCCCAGTTAAAGGCATTGGTGGATACAACTGTGTTTGAAGCCCTGATGAGGGAGAGGAAGAGAATGGGGTATCTTCATCCTCACTCTAGCGAACCTTCCCAAAGAGAGCCGCCACTCAAGGGACCTTTTCATATTCCTTCACCTGTTCCTTAGGAGACGGAGATCTTGCTTGGAGAAGGACCAACGCGGGGGGAGGGATGTATCAATATCCTTTCCCTATGTTACCGGTGAGGCATGAGGATCAGGGGGAGAGTCATTCAACGAAAGCTCTAGAACCTTATGAACCTTGTCCATTCATCGAAGATATAGTCTTGGAACGATTGCCAACTCATTTTTGTAACCCGCAAGTGGGGCTATATGATGACACTTCTGATCCAGAAGAGCATTTGTCCCAGTTTGAAGGTGCGACTACCCTTCATTGCTACATCGACGCTCTTAAGTGTCGGCCCTTCTGCATCACCTTATCATCATCCCCTCAAAGATGGTTTAAGTCTCTACCTCCCAACTCTATTATGTATTTTGCCGATTTGAAGGGAGTTTTTCTTAAGTAGTTTGCTAGATGTAAAAAATATAAGCATGATGCCTCTATTTTACTTCATTTAAAGCAAGAGTCATTTGAATCCTTAAGGAGTTATATTCCTCGCTTCACCACTATTGCCCGTGAAATACCTTAAGCAATAGCCGACTTTTTGCGGGTTGCAATTCTCCATGGTTTAAAGGAAGGGCCCTTCCTTAGCTCTCTATCGAGGAAGCCAACTATCAGTTATGAAGAGTTGCTTGACCGAGCAGAAGAATATATTAATGAGGAGGAGGGATTAAAGGTGAGGAGAGCCGAGAAGAAGTATGTTTCCACTTTTGTAGAAAGAAATCCCCTTCCTGTTTAGCGGGGACCTCCTAGAAGAGAATATGCCAGACCCCATTTTCCCGAGATGTCCCATCCTCGACCCTTGATGTTGGAAGGTCATCCCCATCCTCCTCTCCGAGTTATGACTACTGAAGTCGTACCCCTACCTCGGACATGGAAGGAGTAGAAAATGGAAGCATATGATCAGCAAGGTGTCCTTCAGCGCCCTGCCGGGTATAGAGGGGTTCCACGTAATCCCCCGACTCTATTTTTTTGTCAGTACCACATGGATTATAGGTATGCTAGCGACCATTGTTTTAAGTTGCAAAGAGAATTGGAGCGTGTCGGAGCTAGTTATCTTCACCTACAACCACAGGGAGGAGGACATGCGGGGAGAGGTCGTAGACCTAATGCTGCTCATCCCGGGCCTTACAATAGAAGACATTAAGTTCTTCCCCCACCAGGGCATGTATCACCCAATCCCGAAGTTGTCCCTCAAGAAGGATCAGCTAACGAAGGGCCACTGGCTGCTCTGAGTGGCGCTCCCACTAGAGAGGTTATTAATGTTATTGCTGGAGGATCCACTAATGGGGACTTCAATAGAGCCCAGAAATCTTACGCTCCAATGATGGAGAGTTTAGCTATTGGGGAAGATTGGGCTGCCTAGAATACATCTCGGATATATTTCGGGCTTGAAAATCTCCAAGGTATTCTTTTGTCTCACATTGATGCCTTGGTAATTAGGGTTTCACTTACAAACTATGAGGTGGCTTGAGTCATGGTGGATCTGGAGAGTTCTGTTAACATTCTTTTTCAAGAGGCCTTCAATTAGATGCAACTCAGGAATGCCCAGTTGGAAGATGTATCGACCCCTTTGTTTGGGTTTGCTAGGCACGTGGTGCATCCCTTGGGGCAAATATCTCTGCCCTCGCCTTGGGAATGAAGCAAAGTCAGAAGACTAATATGACCTCCTTCCTAGTGGTCGATGCCCCTTGTGCTTACAATGTCATCTTGAGTCGTCCCTTCTTATTAGTCTTTCAGGCAGTAGCTTCCCCTTACCATCAAAAGATAAAAATTTCTGTAGGCCAGCTCATTGGAGAGGTCCGAGGAGAGCAAAAGATAGCTCAGAGTTGTTATGTATAGATGGTGTGGGATGATAGGAAAAGGGCCTGAGTTGACGATCCTAAAGGGAAGACAGTTGTTGTTTCAGAAGCAGATATATTGGAGGAAGCCCTACCCAAGAAGGAGAAGATGGAGGAAGGAGAATCCATAGAGATAGCTCCTGAAAAAATAACTTGGATAGCACAACATTTGGAGGTGAAGGAAGAGCTCATCACTTGCCTGCGGAGGAATGAAGATATCTTTGCTAAAGATGTACACGACCTGATGAGGATTTATCCCCGAATTGCAGAGCACCATTTGAACATAATCCAAGGAGCTCGACCGGTCCAACAGAAAAGGCAACACTTCGGGATAGAAAAAGACAAGGTCATCGTTGAAGAAGTAGATAAGTTATTACAAGATGTCCATATAAAAGAAATTCAATTTCCTGAGTGAGTTTCAAATGTAGTTTTGTCTCACAAGCCTTTTGGGCAATAGAGGATGTGCATTGATTTTCATGATTTGAATAAAGCCTACCATAAAGACTGCTACCCTTTGCCTCGTATTGATCAATTGATAGACTCTATAGTGGGATATGAAGTGGTGTTACTTATAAATGCTTATCAGGGATATCATCAGATCCTGTTAGTGCGGGAAGATCAAAGGAGGGTTAACTTTGTGACAACGGGAGGGTTATATGCATATGTAGTGATGCTCTTTGGGCTAAAAAATGCGGGAGCCACTTATCAAAGACTCATGGACAAGATATTCACTGAGTAGAAGGGCAAGAATATGGAAGTATATGTTGAAGATATTTTAGTAAAATGACGACTCACTCAGAATTCGATACAAGATCTTGAAGAAACATTTGCTACCCTCAGACGTTATAACATGAAGCTGAACCCAAAGAAGTGTTTATTTGGAGTAAAGAGTGGAAAGTTCTTGGGATATATTGCAACAGAAAAAGGACTACAAGCTAATCCAGAGAAGGTTCAAGCACTATGCAATATGAAGTCACCTATCAATTTGTAGAAAACACAGAAATTAGTAGAAAGGATAGTTTCATTATCTCGGTTCATCGCTAGGTCGGCGGATCGGGGGCTACCTTTCTTTAGAATTTTGAGGAAGGCTACTCGGTTTCAATGGGATGAATAGTGTGAGCAAGCTTTTCAGGAATTAAAGAAGTATTTGGCTAAGATCCCTTTGTTAGCCAAGCCCATTTCAGGAGAACCGCTATGGATATATTTAGTTGTATCGGAAGGGGCAATCAGTTCAGTCTTATTGAGGTAAGAAGGTTTTCAGCAACAACCTATTTACTATACAAGTCACATATTGAAGGGGGTCGAATTACGATCTACCGAGTTGGAGAAGCTAGCATACATCCTAGTCCTGACTGTTCGCAAGTTAAGACCCTATTTCCTAGCTCATCCGGTGAATGTGTTGACAAATAGTGAGTTGGGTCAGGTGGTTACTAAACTTAATTTTTCAAAAAGATTAGTCAAATGGGTTGTGGAGTTGAGTGAATATGATGTTCATTATTACCCTCAAACTGTAATCAAGACTCAGTCTCTGGTTGATTTTTTAGTTGAGGTGTTGGTAGGTTTGGAAAATAGTTCAGTAAAAGGGAAAGAGGAAGGAAGTAAGTGGAGAATCTTCATGGATGGATCTTCAGAAGCTGAAGGGAGTGGAGTCGGGATAGTGCTAATATCTCCCTCTGAGGAAGGAACCCGAATAGCTATGCGATTGGGAGATAAGGGCTCCAATAATGAAGTAGAGTATAAAGCCATTCTGGCTAGATTACAAGCAACTCAGGCAGTAGGGTCACCTCAGTTGTGGTATATTCAGATTCTTAATTGGCGGTGTCACAACTTCAAGGTATTTTTGTTGTTCGAGAAGAGAGATTATTGAAATATTCCGAGGGTTTTGAGAAGTTGAAAGCTTATTTTCAAGAGATACAGTCGCAATAGATTCCAAGAGAGAAAAATATAAAAGTGGATGTACTGGCTTTGTTAGCAAGTGCTTTAACTAAGTGGGAGTCTCAGGACCATTTGTTTTTGGAAGTTCCTCATTCCTTAGTAGTGTGCAGTATGGAAGAGATGGTGTTTGGAGCAAATGATGTATCTGATTGGAGGGTGGATATCATGGCTTATCTGCAGTAGGAAAGTATTCCTTCTAACCCCAGGGAGGCATCACTGTTGATGAGAAGAGTGAAGCGTTTTGTGTTGATCGATGGCATTTTATATAAGACATCCTTTGGTAGGCCTTTATTGAAGTGTCTTGGGAGAGAGGATGCTGACTGGATACTTAAGGAGATACACGAGGGGTATTGCAGTAATCATTTAGGAGGTTGAGTTCTAACTCGAAAGGTATTATTGGTAAGATATTTCTAGCCGACTCTTCATCAAGATGTTGTACAACTAGTCAAGACCTTCCAGGCTTGTCAGAGGCATAACAATAGGTCAGATCGACCAACCGAGTTGATGAAGGTTGTGGTTGCTTTTTGTCCCTTCGATTAATGGGGAATGGACATAGTGAGTCCGAATGCTATAGTTTCCTCATAGAAGTTCTTACTACTAACAGTGGATTATTTCTCTAAATTGGTAGAAGCTGAACCTCTAGCTAAGATCACAAAAGGGGCAGTAATACAATTTTTATGGAAGAATATCGTGTGCATATATGGAATTTCAAGGAAGTTGGTCAGTGATAATGGGCATCAGTCCCAAGGTCGAAAAATTTGGGAATGGTGTCAGTCTCAATATTCAGCAAGCTTTCACCTCAGTAGCTCATCCTCAAGCTAATGGGCAAGTGGTGGTGGTCAATAGGATCCTTATCCAGGGGGTTGAAAACTAAATTAGGAGCTAAGCAGAGAAATTGGGTGGACGAGCTGCCAGGGATACTGTGGGCCTATTGCACTACACCTAAAACAATAACAGGGGAGACTCCTTTTAGTTTAGTTTATGGGACTGAGGCAGTTATCCCTGTAGAAGCTCTGGTAAAGAGTGCCCGAGTTCAAGCTTATGAACTAAAACATAATCAAATTTTGAGGAGCACTGGATTAGACTTACTGGAAGAAAGGCAAGAGCAGGCTCATATCCGAGCTAAAGCATACAAATGAAGGATACATTAGGTCTTCAACAAGAAGGTAATGCCTCAGAGATTTCAAGTGGGTGACTTAGTTTTACGTAAAGTCAACCCCACAAGGGACCCTAGAAAGCTAGCCCTTAACTGGGAAGGACCATACACAGTAGTAGTTCGACGAGTCGCTGGATCGACATATTACCTCCAAAACACTGAAGGCGAAGAATTGCCCATACCTTGGAACGCGGTGCATTTGAAATATTTGTATTGTTGAAAGTAGGAAGATGTAAAACAAAGACATAAATAGAGAGAATTCTTTTTCATACCCTTGAATGACTAGTATTAACGATAGAAAAAAAAGTCGCAATCTAGATTCGGCTTCATATTACCGTAGCAAGTATTGTTTACAGTTATATGGGGAAAAAAGGAGGAAGGGAATTATAATTTAAAGTGTTCAGAAAGATAGCATTTGAAGTCGATTTCCCAATTCAAAAAGGGAGTAGGTTGGTGAGCAAGAGAAAATCCTTGTGTTGCATATTGTCGAACGACTTCGTTAAAGTCATCCTTGAATGTAGCTTGCATCAGGAGCCTCAAATGTTCTTGTCTATATTTTTCAACAGTACTTACATCATGACGGAATTTCATACAACGTTCTCTATGCTCTATAAAGTCTTGACAGACTCGACGGTATTGGCGTGATCTCTGAGTGGGGGTGTCGATGAGGATATGCATACCTTGAACATGAGATGCATATTCCTGCTGAAGGAATTTAGACATCTCTACCAAGTTTTGGCACATAGATGTCGAAACCTCCCCGACGGCTGTGGTGTGGGCCATGGCACGACCAACATCATACCTCACTTGCTGCAAGGAAACTTCATGTTGATGTATTTGAGAAAAGACCCTGTTTCTCTCTGACAGTAAATCTGAACTTTGATAGATTTCTCTACTTACTTGGGCTTGTAAGTCTGCTATGGTTTCAACATCTTTGTTGTGTTGCAATTGGGCCTCTACTAATTGAGCACGATACAAAGCCAACCCTTGAAGTAGTGAGTCTTCCCTCTATTGAAATCTCTCTTGAGCTATTGAGTTAATGATGGAGTGTTGTGAGGCTTGTTGTTGAAGTTGCATCTGATAATGGGAGAGGGAGCACTTTAGCTCTTGGTAATTTGTCATGACCTTTGCATAGCGAATCAGAGGAAGGAAGTACTCCTAAAATTAAGCACAAGAATGATTCAAAAGGTCTTACCAACTCAAGACCTTTGCATAGCGCCGGCAGATGGCCCGACACTTCTTCTTCTCTGCGCGCGCCTACCCCTCGGCCACGAGCGTCGCCGTCTGTGCCGGCGACTCTTCACTCCGGATCGCGCGTGAGCCGCCTCCTCCCGGCACCGCCATATCGTCGAGCCTTCCCTCTTCGCCGACCCCCCAGGACGGAGTCAAGCCGCTAGCGAGAACCACCGTCGTGTTCCCTTCCGGCCGTCGTGCCTTGCCGACGCCTTAACCTTGATCGCTGATCGCCCGGTGCCTGTGTCCGACCTCGATCTTTACTCCAACCGTAGGCGATCAGATCAGGCGTGTCGCCACACGCTTTGGTTATGGGTTGGAATCTCTGCCGGTGTTCGCCGGAGCAAGTGAACAGGGCAGCATTGGGAAATCCCTACCGATGGAGTGCAGGGCGGGTAAGCTTGTTCTATTCCCTCTTCTATAACTGTAAATTGATAATTTAGGTTGTGATATGTGATGAGTGGATGAAGCTAGTTCAGTTGTGGAGGAATGAAGAGGGTAGTGATGGCTGTGATTTGGGGTTTTGACAAGTGGAGAGGGTTGTGAGGTTTTATTGGGTGTCGATGTGGTCAGAATAAATACGATTAGTGTGGTTGAGCTTGATTGGTCGGTTTGGGTTGATTCGGGTGTTGATCGGTTGATTTGTATGATATTTGGAGGATATGAGATTTGAGTTTAATTGGGATATAAAGGAAATCGATTAAGTATTCGATTTGTTGTTGAATTGTATATTTTGTGCTTGACTATAATTATGCTATATGCAGGTTTCGGTCATGAGGCAGGTTCCCAGTCGTGACGATTTGGTTTCATTCTTGCGGATATATATTCAGGCGGGTATTTTGACTTAACTTTTAGATTAAGTCAAATTGATATGCTAGTAGGATAGCTTACAATAACTTTTTCATGTTTATATGCCTGATATACTTTTGGTGCCTACTAGATACATGCATGTGATAGGATATGATTATATTTCTCTGTTTGACTTGGATCATAGTTATTTGGATTATGGATATGTACATATTGATTGTACATATTATTCGGATAGGTATTTTGAGTAGGATTTACATGCTTTAGTATCATGCACCATTTTTGCATGATTGCATGCTGGCTGGACGGGGTTCCATTATTGTTGAGCCCGCAGCCAGTTACATGGCCTGCACACACTGCCACTCATGGGTTAGTGGTACATCAGAAGGGTGTGTGCAGTTGCTCATTCAAGTTCGCCGGTCCGCCATGGGTAGCGATGAGGCATGGTAGTAGCGGGGCAGGGATCCCTCCTCTGGTCTATGACCCTGGGAGATGAGAGCTTAGCTCCCCCACTCTGTTTGGGGCAGGAGGATAGGTGTAATCCGACAGCATCCTGTCCACTCGGTCACTCAGGAGCAGTGATGGCAGAGTGCACAGTTGTCATAGCCCTACCCACTCCTGGCCACCATTGCGCAGGGAGGCTACCGACCGGGCCTGGGTGACCATGTCATCGCACGCATGCATTTTGACGGATTGCATTTTGTATTGTGTTTGCTGCATTATTGTATTGATGCCTTGGATGTGCATATGATTGTCATGCATACAGGATACATGTTTATATATGGTCAGGACTCTATTACTTCTAGTCAGGCACATGCTCCTATATCAGGGTAGGAGATTCAGGTAAGTACAGTCATTTTGTATTTCTTGCTTGCATACCCTATTTATGTGAGACTGTACTGACATGATATTTTTATTGTTAGCTATACCTTATTTTGCATATCTACTATACCCGCAGAGTTCTTTGAACTCACCCTGTTGATTTATATCTATTTCAGGATGAAGCTGTCAGGAGAGTGCAGCTGCCGGACCCCACTCGTCATGAATGTTTTATTTTGGATATTTGCTTTATGGTTTGGATATTTTGGTTAGAGGACATGTATAGGTTTGGAGATTGATTTTGTACTTGGATTTTTGATGTCCGTATGGACCTTATTCGGATTTTGATTTGATTGGATTTTTGGTGAGTATTCCTGCCCAGATGGCAGATGGGGTAAGTCGATTTATGGTAGACTGTTTATCATTTATTTTGGTTGATGGCCTGAGGCCAAATTATATAACTGTGTGTGAGTTTGGATTCCGGTCGTGTTGACCGATGTATAGTGGCCGTGTAGGCCTTGTATGTAAATTGGGATTGTCACCCGTACAGGGGAGATGCTGCCGGATTTTCGTCTGGCGGGGTCTCCTTCGGGGCCTGACAAGAGGAAGGGAGAAGGGGAAGTGGTTTATGTTATACTTCGCACGGATCCGTGGCCGGGCTTCCGAGGTTTCCGCAACACAAAAAGTGGTTTTTGTCGTCCAAATAGCTTGTCGGAACTCAAGAGTGTCAAGTGTACACTCCTCTATTGGTATCCACACGGACAAATGATGGAGAAACACAACCTAGAGTGTGCTAGCACCCCTTGGAAGTTTCGGCCAAGGTAGAGGATTGGGAGAGCAAGCTTGAGAGGAAGAGCAAGGAAGAAGATGAAGTTAATCCAAATAACTTCACACTAATGCAAAAAAGTGGCCGACCACTCTTGGATGGGGGGTTACATGCATGTATGTAATTCCAAGAGTCAATGGCTCTTGGTCTCCCTCATGAGGTGGCACCACATGATAAGTCCATGATGATGTGGAACATCATCATTGGCCGGCCCCCATGCCAAGTCATCATGACATGACAATTGGTCAAGTCAAAATTGATCATTCATCTTCCCTCTCAAGTCAAGTCAAACTTGACCTCTTATCTCCCATGGTTGATCAAATCTAACCACTTGATTCAAGTCAATTTGATTTAATGAATCTCTATTCATTAATTTAAATTGACTCAATGAATCAAATCTAAATTAGACTCATTCAACACTTGAATCAAATTAAGTCTAACTCAATTGTCTAATTTGGATTACTCTTAATCCAATTTGGTTCATCCCATGAACCTAATCCTCATGGTTCATCATATGAACCTAATCTCCATCTAATTTCCCTTTGTGTACGACTCTATAGGTTCTTGTAACGTTGGCAATGTTCCTAAATTGATTTAGGAACATAAGCAATGAGCGGTATCTAGCAACACATCATTGCTACCCAAGTTACAAGAATGTTGAGCTCCAACATCACCTTTGTGACTACTAATTGTGACTCTCACAATATGTGACAATGTCCCTCTATCCTTGACATCTAGATTGACCGATTGAGACATAGATCGTATCATCCTCGGTACAATCTATATCTTGAACTCCAAGTAGACTCACTCTAATCAAATGAGCTCAATATCTCATATTGACTCATTTGGACATGGCCATGTACTTCGTGGTCTCACTCTATCAAGAATAACGATGTCACTCCAGTCATATAGGAGGGATAGATCCCATCTATATCACTCACATCCCTCCGCATAATTTGTTACATACCCAGTAATCGCCTTTATAGTCCACCCATTTACGGGTGACGTTTGACGAAGCCAAAGTATGCAACTCCTTATGTAGGGAACCATAGTGACTTCAGGTCCAAGAACTAATAGTCATACTAATAGTCACATGAGAAAGTATATGACACTCATATAACGATCCATGATACTTTCTCATGGCGGGTCATTCAGTATACATTCTTCAATACATACCCATGTGTCAACTTGATATCTCATATCCATGACTTGTGAGATCAAGTCATCGTGTTGACCTACATGCTAGTCTCTATGCATTAACATTGTCCCTGAATGTTAATACTTAACTAGGAATGATTAAGAGTAGTGTTCTCTATATCATCTCATTATCGATTCAACCAATCGATTGATATAGATAAGAACCTACTACTCAAGGACGTTATTATACTTAGTTATTTGGCACCAATACAAGTAAATATAATAACCATGCCTTTATAAATAGGAATATGATACAATAAAATTCATACAACAATCATCACATGATTGACTCTAGGGCTTTCACTAACAGTTTATCTATTTTCATGGTAGGTGAAAGTATGACATTGAAGCTCCTGACATTCTTGGTGGGGGAGAGTAGGAAGTCTCATCAATGGGAAGGATGGTGGGGATGGTACTGTGAGCAAGATCTGGTAAGGAAGGAAGGGGTGATGGCATAGATGCCCCAGGAAGGCTGAGGGATAGATTACATTCATTTTTGAGTCATTTCTATGACTAAAGGGGAAGCAAATGTGAAGGGTTAGGGCTGAAAGAGAAAGGGGGGGGGGGGAGGAGGAAGAGGGAAGATTGGGGTTGAAGGTGGCACGGAAATGGGGACAAGTGCTATAGGAGAAGATAGGGAAGTAGTTGGAAAGAATGCAGTGGTCAAAGGCATTTCTTTAGAAAAGGAAGAAGCAGGGTAAGGAGGATTAGGGCTAGATGATTGATGAAGGGAATTAGGCACAACTAGTGGGTTGATGAGTGGGGTGGTGTCCAATGGTGGAAGTGGGGACCCCAGTGGGGGTGAAGAAGTGGAGGTCGAAGAAAGGATGGTGGGGGGAAGTTCAGTAGTGGTCGATGCCGGGAGAAGGGGGAAGGGTGAGTTGTGGTGGCACCTTCACCCTGAATTCTTCGACGAGCGGCTCCTTGCATGGTAACTTTGATGTTCAAGGGCAATGGGGGAAACACGGGATGACACGGAAGTGAGAGGGAAGAGTAAGAAGTGTTAGGGTTCAGTGGTGGCATAAGGGGGGAAAGAGGAGATGGTGGTACCTGGGAGGAAGTAGCATCGAAAGGTTGTGGGGCGACTGAGGATGATGTTGTTAACGGTAGAGAAGAGATGGGAGCCAGGGAGGGGGACGACAAAAGGGGGCTCAGTGATGCCCGGTGCAATAACGATGATGTGGGGTTGTCAGCCGTTATGGTGACTTTGGTGTGTTTCTTCCGAAGCTTTCGGAGAGCAGCGCTCCTTATGGCAGATTTCATTCTGTTAAGAAGAGGGGAGAAAAGCAATGGGGAACAAGAAGGAAGGGGAATTCTCGCACCGAATGATGGTGACCGAAAAAGTTTCAAGATTGAGGAAGGCCAGAGATTGAAGAAGAGGAGGCAAGAAACCCTATTCAAAGAAGAGTGTCGGCGAATTCTTTATGAAGATGAATAAATGGGTCTTCAATTGAGGTTGTTGATAACAGACACAATCCGAAGAACGACCCATTAAGGGGTCAGTTATTTATTTATTCATCCAATAAACAACATAATTCTTGAATATGACAACCAACAGGTTTTTGTAAGAGTCCTTTATTTCGGCAGGCCGAAGCAGTTTATCATGCCCGAGTTAGGACTCTATTATCTTTGTGTGTGGCTTGGTGAAAGGAGAAGCTATTATCCCCGTGCGGTAGCGGATCGGAGGAGTTAGGTTTAAGGTAAATTCACTTTGTCATATTGACAAAAGTAAAAAATTATTCCGATCTGACAAGGCAAAGCCTTAGGGAAGATCGTCACTATTTTTACATCTTGGCTTTGCCTGAAGCTATTTTCCACATACGGTGGTGGATTGGAGGAGTCAGGTTTAAGGTAAATTCACTCTGGAAGATTGACGAAACTAAAAAATTATTCCGATCTGACAAGGCAGGTCCTTAGGGTAGATTATCACTATTTTACAGCTCGGCCTTAGCCGAAGCTATTATCCTTGTGTAGTCAGATTTAAGGTAAATTCACTCTGGAAGATTGACGGAAGTAAAAAATTATTTCGATCTGATAAGGAAAAGTCTTAGGGCAGATCACCACTATTTTTACAGCTCATCTTTAGTCGAAGCTATTATCCCCTTGCGGTGGTGGATCAGAGAAGTTGAGTTTATGGTAAATTCACTTTGGAAGATTTACGGAAGTAAAAAATTATTCTGATATGATAAAGCAAGGCCTTAGGGAAGATCATCACTATTTTTACAGCTCGACTTTAGCCGAAGCTTTTATCCCTATGCGGTGGTGGATCGAAGGAGTCGGGTTTAAGATAAATCACTCTGAAAGATTGACAGAAGTAAAAAATTATTCCGATTTGACAAGGCAAAACCTTAGGGCAAATCGTCACTATTTTTACAGCTCGACTTTAGCCGAAGCTATTATCCCCGTGTGGTGGCAGATCAGAGGAGTCGAATTTAAGGTAAATTCACTCTGGAAGATTGACAGAAGTAAAAAATTATTCTGATATGACAAGTCAAGGCCTTAGAACAAATCATCACTATTTTTACAGCTCGACTTTAGCCGAAGCTATTATCCCCATGCAGTGGAGGATCAGAGGAGTCGGGTTTAAGGTAAATTCACTCTGGAAGATTGACAAAAGTAAAAAAAAATTATTCCGATATAAGAAGGCAAGGCCTTAGGGCAGATCATCACTATTTTTATAGCTCATCTTTAGCCAAACCTATTATCCCCGTGTGGTGGTGGCGGATCGGAGGAGTCGGAGTTAAGGTAAATTCACTCTGAAAGATTAATGAAAGTAAAAAAAAAATTATTCTGATCTGACAAGGCAAAGCCTTAGGGCAGATCATCACTATTTTTATAGCTCGGCCTTAGCCGAAGCTATTATCCCCGTGTGGTGGTGGATCAGAGGAGTCGAGTTTAAGGTAAATTCACTCTGGAAGATTAACAGAAGTAAAAAAATTATTCCGATCTAACAAGGCAAAGCCTTAGGGCAGATCATCACTATTTTTACAACTCGACTTTAGCCATAGCTATTATCCCCATGCGGCGGCGGATCGGAGGAGTCGGGTTTAAGGTAAATTCACTCTAGAAGATTGACGGAAGTAAAAAAATTATTTCAATCTTACAAGGTAAAACCTTAGGGCAGATCGTCACTATTTTTACAGCTTGTCTTTAGCCGAGGCTATTACCCTTGTACGGTGGTGGATCGGAGGAGTTAGGTTGAAGGTAAATTCACTCTGAAAGATTGACGGAAGTAAAAATTATTCCGATATGACAAGTCAAGGCCTTAGGGCAGATCATCACTATTTTTATAGCTCGACTTTAGCCAAAGCTATTATCCTCATGCGGTGGCATATCGGAGGAGTCGGATTTAAGGTAAATTCACTCTGAAAGATTGACGAAAGTAAAAAAAAATTAATCCGATCTAAAAAGGTAAAGCCTTAGGGAAGATCGTCACTATTTTTACAGCTCGGCTTTAGCTGAAGCTATTATTCCTGTGCGATGGCGGATCAAAGGAGTCGAATTTAAGGTAAATTCACTCTGGAAGATTGACAGAAGAAAAAAAATTTATTCTGATATGACAAGGCAAGGTCCTAGGTCAGATTGTCACTTTTTTTTATAGCTCGGCCTTAGTCGATGCTATTATCCCCGTGTGGTGGCGGATCGGAGGAGTCGAGTTTAAGGAAGATTCATTTTTGAAGAATTATCGTAGTAAAAATTATTATTTCCATCTAACAAGGCAAGGCCCTAGGTCAAATCGTCACTATTTTTTATATCTAGACTTTATTTGATACTATTATCCCCGTGTGGTGGAGGATCGGAGGAGTCGGGTCTAAGGAAGATTCATTTTTGAAGAATTGGCGTAGTAAAAAATTATTATTTCGATATGACAAGGCAAGGCCCTAGGTCAGATTGTCACTACTTTTTTATGGCTCTGTCCTAGTCGATGCTACTATCCTCGTGTGGTGGTGGATCGGAAGAGTTGAGTCTTAAAGAAAATTTCACTACGGAAGAGCTTCAGAGTATATTTTTCATGGCGAGCCAAGGCAATTCGACAATGTACATTTGAAAGGGATTTCTAAAAGTTCATGGGTGATTAAACGGTACCACCATGCATGGCGTATATGGAGATTGAAGATGAAGTTCTGAAGATACATGTTCTGGAGGAGGTATGCCATTTTAATTATATAATGATGAGTTTCTTTATGAAGTACAATGCTCATAGAAAAATGATAGAAATGCTCTCATAGCATATTTATTTGAAGTTATAACAACTAGTACAGTCAGATAGGGAAAAAGGAAGTTAGGCTAGGGAAAAATTAAGGGGCTTCATAGATAATCTTCTCCTCAGTAGGGATGTTGGGAGGTGGAGCGACAGCGGAGGAAGGTATGACTAACATATAGTGTCTTCCAAGGGCTCGGTAGGCTATGCGAAGCCTCACTAAACCGCGTTGAGCGATGAACAACTCTTGACAAAGGGAGTAAGTTCAGGTGGAGGACGCTCGTAGACAACCCCTCAAAGCTCTTAATACGTTTTCTAACTCTACTATGCATTGTTGATCTGCCGTGAGGAGCTCTGGGGAAGGGGCTATATCTTCTTGCTCAGAGGGGTTAGCCATCTGGAAAGTAGAAAGGGGAAAGAGTATGAAGGCAGAGGGTCTATTAGGGAGTACTTGTAGAAGAGGGGGAGGCATTAAATTATTTTCTCGGGAAGGAATAAAAATATGGGTTGATGAGATGGGTAGCTAAATGGGTAGTGTTGGGAGTGGTGGGCACATTGCTAAAGAGGTGACTAGTCATATCCTTTACGAAGGATAAATACTTGTTGGATATGATCCAACTCTAACACGATTGTTGGGATGTATACTGAAAGTTTAGTCTTTGTATGGACATCTTCATTTTGAAATAAGAATCACATGATCATTGTTTGCATTTTATATTTATTATATATGTGCATCTTGTCTAATACTTTACATTGTAGATAACATGGTGTGTGGTGTCACACAGAGGATCATATTATCAGTTCCTTGTAGAGTATAAGTAGAGGCTCACAACCAAGATGGTTTTGGACAAACCATTGGTATGGTTGTAGTGTAATTTGATATTGGTTTATCTTGACCATAGAATTACCCTAGTACACTTTGTGTGTATTGAGCAGGACCGACTTAGAGGTGATTCAATTTATTACTGACTACATAATTGAATCGGACCTCAGATATTATGGTGTACATGCTCTTAATTCCGATATAATAACGGGCACATGTACTTAATATTTATTTCTTTGATTTACCAATGGGTGAGATCTATGGGTTAAATCAATAGGCCCGGTAAGTTAGGAAATGATATTATTTACATGGTGTGCTGTTGATTATTGGAGGAAACTGTGTCCTATGTATTAGGATGATGATGTCCCCTTGAGGAGCTCATAAGGATCATCATGTAAACCTTGCAGGTGGACTTAGTCCAGCATGATGATAAGGTTGAGTGGTACTGCTCATAGAGTTAAATATTAATTAACTAATTGTCAGTAAATTAATTAATTAACGGACATTCGATATCTTAAACATGGGGAGATATTTGTACAATTAATATATGGAGCCCATATTTAATTATGGGGGTTGGTGAGGTAGATCAATGATAATCCTCTAGTGGAATGGATTATCATTAATGAATCGAATTTTATGTGGGCCGGATCCATTAGGTGGCCAAGATCCAACTCCTCCTCATCGTCCCTATTGTAGCCTATTAAAACCCTCATGAAGTCTAGATCCAACGGACACGATTAAAAGGAGGCTTGGGCGAGATCTATAAATAAGGGGGAGAGGCTTGGGCGGCAAAGAAATTGAGGTTGGCTAGGGTTTTGGAGTAGGAATGGAAGGCTTAGGCGGCAAGAGTTGGCTAGGGTTTGGCTTCTCCTTGTGGGCGGCGACAACCTAGCTTTTCTTCTCTTTTGGCCGGCGGCAACAACAAGTCTTCCTTCTCCATTGCCGGTGCCCCCTTCCTCCTTCTCTTTCTCCTTGTCGGCGGCAACAAGAGCTTCTCTCTTGGCCAGCGCCCATTGCTCTTTCTTCCTCTCCTTGGCCGATGGCAACATCCAAGCTAGGTTGCTTGGTGGTCAGCACTAGATAGGAGAAGAAGTGCGTTGGTTGCCTTCCCTTGTTCGGAGCGAGCAAGGACGGGAAGACGCGATCTAGGTGGCTTCAACTCTTGGAGGATTGTTGCCCACACAACGTCCAAGAGGAGGATAGATCATACAATAGAAGATCAAGAGGTAAACAAGAGGTATAATCTTGTTTGTTTTGATTTAGTTCTTTTGTATCATGCATGTGGTTAATTTACTTGGATCCCGATGATAAACACAAAAACTGGCGATCCGTACATTATCTATTTCGCGACTAATCGAGGAAAAGAGTTAGGTTGCTTGAACAATAAGTTTGTTCAAGTGACGACTCAAATCGAGAAGCACGATGATGGATCGATTGCTTGGGTAATCCATCTTCATTTGAATTAATTTTTTTTTTAATCCAGGGACGTATGATTGGATCGTCATGCACAAGCAATCGAGGTGAAGCGAGAAGCGAAGCTTCGACCTTCAACTATAAGTTATGATTAGAGATCCTAGAAAAAATGGATTTCGCATAGCCTAGTGGTTACAAAGGGGGACCAGGAGGTATCTTCCTATTAGTTCGGGATTTATCAGAACCTCTCATAGTAGTAGGGTACCAATCGATTGGCACTGGAAAGACGTTTGGTAAGGCTTAGTCAGTCATAGAGAGTTAAGTCAGTTTAGGAATTGGATTACAGCTATTATGATATCCTTGGTTGAACAATCTAGGGAGCACAAAAATGAAATTATATTCCATATATGGAAAATCCATGGGTACATCCTTTATCGGGATTGTTTCCTTACATGAGAAAGAGTTTTTACAGATCAAAAATAGTGTCAGGATAACTATCTATGACTGCCTCAACACTCAAAAAACTAGTGTTTGCCCTAGGAGGAGGATACCCTTGACTGGCGAATTGTTTAGTGGACCCTTCAAAGCCCATCATGAATAGGTCCACCCCTTTATCACCAAATTTCATTATCATTCCTTACTCCCGCACTTTCCAACGAGCTTCTTCAATAGCTATCTGGGTAGCAAGAGTCGCTTTTAATTCGTCTCTGTCTTTGGCGATAGATAGAGCATGCTGACCTAGAGAAGTTATAGTTTGAGTGTGCTCCAACTATAATGCCTGCACTTGAAGGATTATTTCTGAAAGGTCTCTAGTGAGTGTGGATACCTTAGAAGAAAGGCAATCTAGTTGAGTCAAACTCGATTTGCGAGAAGCTTCTAAAGTTTTGATGGTAGATTAGGCTTTTAGCATCTCAACAAAAGATTCGAATCTTCTAGTTTGAGTTTCTTGTAATTGAATTTGGCATTCTGCCAGTTCTTGAGATAGGGCATTACTATGTTGAATCTGCTCAGTTTGAAGGAATAATTGAGCACGAAGAGAGTCAGCTTCTTGAAGAGCTTCTTCTTTGGTGCACCCTAATGTAGTCAGTTGAGTCTTTAGTTCATTGCAGGAAACCTTCAAATTCTTCTCAGAGGTGGCCAAAGCAACTTCCACTGCTTGCCTTCAGCTATCTGTTGGAACATTTGCTTCAATCGAATCTTGGAGGCAGTATGGCAGGCTGCCATAGTTGACTGATAGTCGGCCAGGTGGTAGACCGTCTTGTTGTAATTAGTAGCTACTTGTGCAAAGAAAGAGGAAGCTTTAAAAGCATATGTTAAAGTGGCTCAAATGCGGTAGAGGTAACCAAGAATACCTCTGATAAGTATGTTCTCAATCACTCAAAGGGGCTTTGCACTCCTGATTGGCTGAACAACTTTACTTCTTGAGAAGTGTGAAGCCTAAGAATTGATCGAAGAGTAACTGATGGGGAACTAAGAGGGAGGATATCCCCCATCGGAAGAGGGGGTTCATCCCTAGATGGGGGAGGTTCTGAAAGAGTAGGGTTGCAAGGGGATGAAGTTGTAGGTGGTGCTTCAGGGGGTGGAGATGGTGATGACGTAGATATGGGAGAGTTAATCGCCACACCTAAGAAGAGAGAATTGAGGAAGAAGATAAAATTAGAGAATTCTCTTTGTGTATTAGGGAAGAGTCTCCGGAAATATCATGGTCCTCCTCAGATGGGTTAGGAGTAGGAAGGTATCAGCACATGAAATGATGGATAGGAGGGCTAGGAGATTGAGAGGGAGAAATTGTAGGAAAAGTTGTGGAGGTAGTCGAGCCTCCCCTACAATGGAGGAGTTTTCTAGGAGGGGAAGGAGGGAGATCCTTCGAAGCTGACAGAGTGAAGAAAGGTTCTTCAGGAGGAATAAGGGATGTGTCAAGGGTCAAATCGGGAGGAGGGGAAGAAGGGGGCACAAGAGATTTTCCCCGTTTGCACTTTCCCTTGGCCCTTTCGGCTATAGCTTTCTCTGTGCTTACCATGGCTCTTTGCATCAGATCGTCTGAAGCACAGTATATGCCAAAAAACAAACGATAATACAAAAGGTTAGTAAATATGAGGTAATAGTAAGAGTTTGCATCATGGAGAGGTTTTGGGGGGCAACATCTCACCTATCATAATGGGATCGTCCAGTTGAAAGGGAGATAATCCATGGTGACTCAGGAGGTGGGAATCCAATAGTTGGTCGAAGTTGTAATGATGTTCTCGTAGCACCCTGTGGACTTCAGCAAAGGGGCATTGGAACCATCAGTCACGAAAGGGGGGTAGATCAGGAAGCTCTGTCTTCCAAGTATCGGAGTATGGGAGAGGAGTCGAAAGTCGGGCGAAAAATGCTTATTTGTAAGAAATTCGCAGTTAGAGTGGCTAGCAAAGTAAAAGATACCTACTTTCGAAGAATTCAATTGAAATAGATAGTGGAACATTAGAGGGGATAAGGAAGCTCTAGATGCTTGAAGACTATAACAGTGCCCGCTAATAGTCCAAAGGCATTGGGGGCTAATTGATTAATGACTATTTTATAGAAATCTAAAAGTTCAAAGTAAATAAGGGGTGAGGGAAGGCGAAGGTTGTTTTCTAATTGACCTAGGAAGAAATAGTGGTGGTTGGGAGGGGGAAGATATGGCCAGTAAGGAGGAGCTGCAAAGATGCATTTCACAATTGGGTCTATAAATAGCTTCTTGACATCGCGAAAGTAATGGCAATTGTCTATGAGAGAAAAGGTAGTTTCGTACTAAGGGACCTCACTAGGATTTTGAGAGGGGGGAGCCATATCGAAGGAAGCAGAGTATCACTTACTTGTGACTAAGGGATGATGACTAAAAGAGGGGAGGAAACTCCTTGATGTTGAAGACTTAAGAGTAGGATGTCTGCTAGTGAAGGTTGGCGAGCGGAAAGGGGAAGGATCATAAGCAAGGAAGATGAAGTTACGACAAGGATGCAGGGTTTCGGGGGGGGGGGGGGGCGGAGGTTAAGCCTTTAATATTCCTTAAAGGTAAGGAAGCGGGGCTTATTAGCCCAGCAGTGTGATGAGTACACTTAAAATAAGTAAGGAAAGCGGTGGTCTTAGTTAAGTCATCGCCGAGGTAGAAGGAAAGTGTGGTGAGAAGGTGGTCATGATATTAAAGTCAGACAAAATGATTAGTCTGACTATTTTAGGGGGGTGACTAATGATAATACCCTAATCTAGATAAGCATATGAGGTGAGGGGTTAGGAGGTTGATTTTTATGAACTAAAGGTTAAGAGGGAGAGCTCAGCTTGAAGAACAAGTGGAGAGCTGAGCTGAGGTAGGTCAGCTCGGAGAACAAGTGAAGAGTCGAGCTAAGGTATGTCAGTTTGGAGAATAAGTGAAGGGTTGAGCTGAAGAAGATCAGCTCAGAGAACAAGTGAAGAGCTGAGTTGAGGTGGGTCAACTCAGAGAACATGTGGAGAGCCGAGCTGAGGTAGGTCAGTTCAGAGAATAAGTGAATGTTTGAGCTGAAGGAGATAAGCTCGGAGAACTAGTAGAGAGCCAAACTGAGGTAAATCAGTTCGGAGAGTAAGTGAAGGGTTGAGTTGAAGAATATCAGCTCGTTGAACAAGTTGAGAGTTGAACTGAGATAAATTAGTTCGGAGAGCAAGTAAAGGGTTGAGCTGAAGAAGATCAGCTCGGGAAGTAGATGAAGGGCGGAGCTTAGAGGGAATAGTTTGGAAAGCGAGGTGAATAATGTATCAGAAAGAGTGTGATTCAGAAGATAGGCTGGTTTATTAGTAATAAGCCCTAGAGCCAATTATGTGATGATTGACTAGGGACTTTTTGATAGGACCAATAACGACATAAGAGGGGGGGGGGGAGATATATCAGTTTTTTTAAAATAAACCAACGTAGCGGAAACAACCTAACCAACCAACTGACACTCAAACAAAATGCAAAGCCCCAGCTAATATAGCACAACCAAAACTTAAGCAAATCATGAAAAACTCGACCAGGAATTCGAAGGATGCAGCACAAGAAGAAACAACACACTAAGACATAGCCGATTTATTTGCTTCACAGCTCTCTCCTAGAGATGCTAGTCCAAGGCCTACCTCTATCTTTTCTCCTTCTTGAAGAAAGACTTAAAGGGTGGAGAAATATCTTAAATAGTTTGCAGTTTACATATTCTAATGATATACAAATTAAGCACAGGAATCTAATTTGAATGAAAGAATACAAATAGAAAAGTTTACAACAAAGTTATGATCTTGATTAGATTCTTCCAGCCTGCCTTTGTCCTTGTTGAGATTAGATCAACAACTCGAATCCTTGTTCAGGGAAGACGATGTCACAGCTTCTCTAGTGATCAGACGGATGCAGAGAAGTAGCAGTTCTTGAGTGCACCGAAAGATCCCAAGAGTCTCGCTTAGGGTTCAGCAAAATGAGGAAGAAGATGCAACAATTCCGAGGTTGATCGCAGAGCCGAGGAAGCCATATGTGCACGCAAGCTGTTTTTTTTCTTTTCTTTTATTAGGGTTTTTCTTCGCACAACCACCTTTTTAAATTGCTGAATTTGAACCTGTGGTCGAGATCATGATCCTAGCACAACGACCAAGCAACCAGATGAAAACAGGTAAGTTGAAACGAATAAGATTTTAGCAGAATCGTTAATTCGCTTCATGCAGTCGAGGCACCAGTCGAGCTCACCTTGCATCTGTGTGTTTCTACGAAGGACAAGTCCAGGTGCTGTCTCGACTGGATAGGTCGAAACAAAAATTTATTCTGCTACAGTCGAGGTGGCATTTGAGCTTCCCTCGCGTCTGTCCGCAACTTCCTAGGACCAGTTGAGCCACCACCTCGACTGAACCAGCCGAACTCGTTAAGGTTCACAAAATTGTCCTTCCTCAGTTGAGGCATTCGGTGAGTGAGGCTTGCGTCTGTATCCTTTAGCTCAGGATCAATCGAGGCGCTGGCTCGACTACAACTTGTTCTGCAGCAATCGAGCTTCGACTCCCACCGCTGACCGCTACGCAAGATCAGTTGAGGTGCCGCCTCAACTGATCCAGAGCAGTTGAGGCACCAACTCGACTGTACCTGGCCAACGATAAGTTTCTCCACCTGATGAATGCGGTAAGGGAAACAATCGAGGTATCAACTCATTGTTGTCCTTAAGACCCATTGTTTCAGTCAACTCTAAGACCAAAACACGCCTAGTAAAGACTCTACCCTGAGACCCTTTACTTGCCAAGACTCCGACCATCATCCATTCTTAGACTTTTCACCTTACTGCTCCCGTAAGGAATTTCTCTACTACCAAGGAATTACCCCTCTTGGACTTTTCACCTTGCACCCTCGCAAGGAATTTCCAACTGCCAAGGAATTAACCATCTTCGACATTTTACCTTGCACCCCCATAAGGAATTTCTAGCAGCCAAGGAATTAACCATCTTGGACTTTTTCACTAAGGTCCAACCATGGATTTCTCACATGCTAAAGAATTAACCATCTTGGACTTTTCACCAAGCACCCTTGGATTTCTCACCTGTCAAGGAATTAACCATCTTGAACTTTTCACCAAGGTCCACCCTTGGATTTCTCATATGCCAAGGAATTAACCATCTTGGACTTTTCACCAAGGTCCACCCTTGGATTTCTCACCTCACTTAAACTTTGTCAAACACCAAAACATAACTTGGAGCTTTCAGCTCCAACAATCTCTCCCTTTTTGATGTTTGACAACCCATTTAAGTTTAGGTCAATATACCCAAGATTAACCCAAATTTAGATCACATGTCAGAGAAGTGACTATACAAATCAGACAGACCAAATCAAGTCATAAAATCAGATCAGGTTAAAATCAGATCAGGTCATGCCTAAACTATAAACACTCTCTCCTCCCCCTTTGGCAAACACCGAAAAGGATTTCATAATCAAGGATACTCGATTAGACCACCATATATCAAACGTATTTGGTCAGATTATAGATACAAAATGAAAATCCTCCCCCTTAATACTATCTGCATTTTAAGTTTGAAGTTTCGAAAACCACCTCCCTTTTTACTCATTCTATTGTAAGTTTACTGATAACTAACCTTGGGAGAGTCAAGTCGAGCCTTTGGTCTAGGCCTCCTGGCTTCTGAAGGTGTGCAGTCGAGTGCCCAGTCAAGGTCCACTCGACTCTGTGAGACTGTGTTACGTGCAGTCGAGATGCTGGTCGAGCTCCACTCGACTCTTGTAGAGGAAATGTTGACCGCTAGAGGGGGGTGAATAGCAGTGTGCTAGTAAGTTGATGGTAATCATTCGCGTTTGTCTCTACACAATCGTTAGTACGTAGTAGAATATAGAAGTATAATATAAAGACAAATGCAAATACACAATCACAAGACAAAGATGTAACGTGGTTCGGAACCTCAAGGTTCCTACTCCACGGATCGGGCTCAAACGAGCCCTAACGATGTCAATCACACACCACTAATAAACACTCCTCGGAACAATCCGGAGGCGGAGAAATCTCGTACAATAGTTTACAACAATAAACTAAATACAACAAGCAAATACAATATGAAATACAACAAGAGATGCAAAGAAAACTTTATACAAAACTCTTTTGAATGCTCGCTTATTTGATCGCTTGAATCGTGGTTGAAGACCCTGATTTGAAGCAGCAAATCGCCTCAACAAAGCTCAAGAAATCGCTGTTGATTTCCTCCTCCACGAGCTCCCTTTAAAGCTTCTACCTGGGCTAAAAATCGCCGATCAGTCAACTGCTCGGGACCATTAGTCGACTGATGACACCGTTGTTGTGAGACAACGGTGTGATCCACGCTGAAAAAATCCAATGGATAGGACATCAGTCGACTGATCATATCCATCAGTCAACTGATCGAGCCTTCACTCGATTGTTAATCCCAGCAGTCAAGTCAGACTCCATTTTATGCCCAAATTCTCGAGCACCAGTTGACTGATCACACGATCAGTCAACTGCTCGAGCCAGCAGTCGACTTCCCACCTCTGGCAGTCGACTGCTGGGACACTTCCCACAGTCAAACCCTAGTTGACTCACACCAGTCGACTGGCACACCTCAAACATTAGGTTTTAACCTCAACCATGAGGTTTAACCCAAATATGGTGCCTCCATACTTGCTAGACCACCCGTAGCCTAGACCTAAGCCTTCTAGCTACCTCCGTCAGTCTCGTGCCTATCAGATCCCTCCAAGTCATCCATGACTTGTTCATCCATTGCGCTAGCCTTCAGGTGCTTCCAGCGGCTATGTCATGCTAACGGTGTCTACCCCGCCAAGGCACATTGGACTTACGCTGCCAAGACTCCCGCTTGGACTTTACGCCGCCAACCATTGGACTTATGCTGCCAAGACTCCCGTTTGGACTTTACGCCACCAATATCAAACCCCTTGGACTTCTCAAATGCCAAGACTCAAGCTTGGACTTTCCCTTACCAATCCATGTTGGACTTTCTATGCCAAGACCCATGCTTAGACTTTTCCTTGCCAAGACCCATGCTTAGACTTTACATGCCAAGTACTCAAGACTTGGACTTTACATGCCAAGTACTCAAGACTTGGACTTTCCATGACATGGTCAACTCCAGTCAACCATCAAAATCCCTCTCGAGTCAAACTCGAGTCTGGTCAATCATGACCCGGGTCGATTGTGCCAACAATCTCTCCAAAATAATATCATACATCAATGTCAGACATCGATGTCAAACATCAAAACATCGCTCGAGTCAAACTCGAGTTCGGTCAATCATGACCTGGGTCGATTGCACCAACAATCTCTCCCTTTTTGATGTTTGACAAAAACACATATCTTTGAGTTAGAACACTAACTCAATTCTTCTTACCAATTATCCCAAATTGGTAATCCCAAACATTCTCCCCAATTCTCTGAATTGACAATTGATAACATCAATTGATAACACTCTCCATAACATTCTCCCCCAAAACATTCTCCCCCTTTTTGACTAACATCAAAAAGGTTCTCTCCAAAGAGGTAAATGTCTTATGTCCCAATGAGATCTTACAATCTCCCCCTTGGTCCAAACATACCTAGGATGTCTACCATCATCCTAGTGATAAGTCTTATATCACTCAAGAGAGGCAATCCTATACACTCTCCTAATTTCCAAATTGAGTATATCAAAATCCCATTTTCCCCCTCATGAAGAAAAATACCATCCATCACCCCTTGATGGATACCTCCCCCTAGAGGCTTGCTCCCCTTTGACTATTGCACCAATAATGTCCTTGGGAAGTCCCTAAGCCAATAGGAACTCTAAACCATCAAAATTAAGGTTCAAAGTTCAAATATGAACACTCCACACCTTAAATTTGATACATCATCCTAACACCTCTCCTAATCCATATCCAATGGATTTTCACCCTTTATAATGTTTCCCAAAGCATATCCTAGGGTTAGAAGTGGTTAGAGAACTTTACCATGGTTGAAAATGGGCTAAACAACCTTGTTTTTCCCTAAATCAGCCTGGCAGTCGACTTTATCAGATATCAGTCGACTGCCTTGCACATCAGTCGACTGCCACCAAGGGCAGTCGACTGAAAACTGAAAAATCCGATTTTTAGTTATCAGAAATGGATTTTGAAAATTCATAAATAATTATACGTATATCAAAAAATCATGAAAATTTATGCGTATAATACTTATGACTAATACAATGGGTGAAAAATGATAGAAAAATATTTTACCCATAAAATATCGAAATTGATACAAAATTCAAAAGTGAAGAAAAACTTCAATGTTTTAGCTCACTTTGTATCAGCTTCATCAATGGTGATTGCTATCAAAAGATAGACTTTACCAAGGTTTTCTAAAAAGATTTTAAAATATTTTTGAAAACCTATATTGGATCATGTTCCTTGGGCTCAATGTACATGACTTGTACACAAGCTTTCCCAATGATCCACGTTTAGTAAAAGATGAGTTGTAGTTCATCTAGATGCAAAAACTATGCACCTTGAACTTAACTCATATCCTAGCATCTCACATATATCTAAGATGTATGAAAACACATACAAGTCAATGTGATGTGAGATGTGGGTTTTGTTCATCCTAATCTAGGGTTTCATGTATTTTTTCTAAAGCAACCCTACTTGATTCCCTTATAAATGGGACTTCAAGTCATGTCATTGTCCTTAAATCAATTTAAATCAAAATAAATGCATGAATGATCATGACATAAATGATAACATAATTAAACATGACCAATGATCATGATGTCATGACATGTGATATAATCTAGAAACACATGACATTATTAACGTTAATCCTACACATAATCATGACATATAAATGATAAAAATAAACATGATGTCATGACATGTTATATGGAAAATCAAGCATGACACATAAAATGTATAGGTATAATAATACCTAAATTTTAGCATTAATTGTCATTTGATATAATTAAGTATATTTTTTTTTCCATATTATCACTTTTCTCCCAAGTGTGTCAAAAACCCAAAATGACACACTATGACCTCTAAACCTAAATTGTGTCAATTTAATTGATTTTTTATAAACCCAAAAATGTATTGGCACATCCTAAAATCTTTTAGGATCAAAAGATCAAATCTATTCCCAAGGTACCCATAACCTTGAAAATTACCTAAAGTGCCACTTTTACCATGGTTAGGTAACTATGTTAGTAATATATATGAGAGATGTCCTAAGGCAATCGCCTTATGTTTGAATCATTTATATGATAAATGAAGATTCACTATTTGAGTATACATGTTTTCATGTATTTGATTAGATCTTAAACTCATTTACTGAATGTCCACGATACGATTCACAACATGAGAGAATTTGTGATTGGATCACAACTAGTGAGTATCTCTACATGTGTAATTGTGATGTATCGAAATTATCACTAGTCGATGAATTGATGGATTTGGACAACATCAATTCTGTCGAGACTAGCACGAGGTATACTCCTTGGTGTATCCAAGCAGCTGATTCTCACTGGCTGGAGACATTGTGATGTCCGGAGTTAATCGTGGATGCTAGTTATGATAACTAGTTCATTGGAGTGACCAACCGTAAGACTTCATATGGTTCTCTGCATATATAGATATGTCAATGAAGTTCTTACTGCAGCTTAAGTGCGATGTTCCTTTGACTTGTGGTATTCAAGTCATCTTGATCATGAAGACTTATGCTTTGACATCTTAAGCAAGCATCTTTGAGGAGATGTGGACCCGGGATGATTGGGTATAAGTCGAAGTGATCGAAGGTGTTTGAATAGCCTATAAAGGATTCACCACTCCTTACGAGGAGATGTATACCCATGACCTCTCGTCGGATTGTTACTAAAGTCTTTGGCCAAAGCATTACATGTTTAGTGTAAGGTACTCTTAGATACATATGAAGTAACTAGAATCCGTAGGACGAGGAAATAATACTTGGGCTAGGTGTGTCATAGTCAACCTAGTGGGGACTGATACTATAGACCATGTCCTGAACCAAGTGGGTATAAGATGAGTGAAGGGAATGGGGCACAAATCATTATAGCTGCTGAAGAGTTTCAGAAATAGTTCTAGATCAACCGTTGATCTTTTCGGTTAATTGGGGATCATGATGTACTACTAGGTGCCACTCATGATCATTCTATAATTAATGATTAATTATAGATGGCCAACACAAACCGAGAACCTATTTGGTCACATGCACAATGAGCATAATCCGAAGGATTTAAAACGAGCTTGAGAATGAGATTCTCAGACCGAGAGAAACTAGGTTTGGTTGGACCAAACAAGGAGCAAGCATGAAATCGTTTCAGTCGCAATGGAAGCGTGGATGGGCCGTGTCTTATGAAGACATGATGAGTGAACCAAATTGGTTTGGTTCTAATCCAATGGTGGAGAATAAACCAAGAAGGTTTGGTTTGTTTTAAACGAATGAACCAAAGTTGGTTCAGTTCGTTTTAACTTAAAATAGACCAAATTGGTTTGGTTTATTTTAACTTAAATTAATAGAGCGGGTTAACGGATTTTTGGTTATGAACCAATAACCATTAGGAGAATTTGTTCTCTATAAAAATAGGGCTTAAGGGTTTTGTGAAAACCTAATCTAATCTTGCCGCCCCTCTCCCTCCTCTCCTTGTAGTCGGTGCCCAAGCCCTTGCCGCCGCCCACCCCTTGTGCTGTCGTCCAAGTTGTTGCCGGCGTCCAAGCTCCTGCCGGCAACCCTCCGGTGATCTTCCTTGGCTCCGGCGACAAGGTGAGCATCTAGCTTTCCTTATTTAGCTGATGCAACATCCTCCACCAAAGCTATCCAGTTTTCTGGACAGCATGTTTCCTTCTTGTTGGAGCGTCGTTTGAATGACGTTTGGATCTCCGACAACGACTTCCTTTTTGGGGATTCAATCTCCGGTAATCCTCATAGGTGGAGGACGAAGGATTCGTCAAACGGTTGACGAATACCTCTCCGGAGAAGCGAGTTTTGGGGACTCGGTTTTAAATCCGAATTTTGATTCGGATTGTGATCTTCTCTCGATCACATCGTCTTCGACACGAGGCTAGTGACTCATACGAAGATGAGACTCGTGACTTTGTGAAGTCATCCCGAAGGTACTCGGCGTGTATACGGATAGAGGAGATTCTAGCGAGGGTTGCTCCGGTTGATACCTTTCCCGCTACACGTGATACATCAGGTATACGTAGAATAAATTTCCTTTTATTGCAAAATTTAAAACTACGGTTATGTCTACACATGTTGTACTGTGCATGAGTGTGGTGTGTGTGATGTAATAAATTAAATTTATTGCTTTTTATTTATTCCGTTGCGCACATGTTTACGAAACATGTTCGAATACACACTCGTCATTGTGTCGGAAACCCAACAGTGGTATCAGAGCCCAGGTTATGTTTCGACATGATCATAAAATTATTTTGCGATAGTCGTAATGGTATTTATGAAATTTTTTTACTTTTGAAAAGTTAGAAGTATTTATGGAAATTTTTAATTTTGGAAAGTCTAGAAGTATTTATGGAAATCTTCTACTTTTGGAAAGTTAGAAGTATTTATGGAAATTAATATTTTCCATAAATAAAATATTTGATTTGATTTGAAAATTTGTTTCCTAAGTTAATCATGATTTGATTTGGGAAATCAAATCTTAAAAATATTTGATTTTCATAAATAGTTTTGATGATTTAAGAAATTTGTTTCCTAAATTAAATTGACTTTCCTTAATCAACACTTTCCACAAATAAAATATTTGATTATATTTGGAAATTTATTTCCTAATTTAATCATGATTTGATTTGGAGAATAAAATCTCAAACATATTTTATTTCCATAAATAGTTATGACATATAAGAAAATTTTGTACATGTTATAATTGTATGTCATATAATTGCATTAGATGCATATCATTATATCATGCGTGTCGTGACATGTAGATGTATGTCATGTATGTCATGCCATGTAGATAATAGTTATTTGCATGCAAAGAGGATGAGACATAAAAACCCTTACTCAATATCAAAGCCTACACCTTCCATTAATATGGTTAGAACCAGAGTTCCGTTTCTTGTTTGGGTTGTTGGACTCTCTCCAAGCCCGGCTCGAACCCGAACATGTTCAAACCATGGAATAGTTTAATACTAATATGGTAAGAGTCAGAGGTCAATCGTTAGCTTTGGTTGTTGGACTCTCTCCAAGCTGGGCTAATTGGTTGAATGCGCTCTAACCATATTAAAACTATGTCTTGATTAATGGGTTGGCTTTAACCTGGAGCATCGGCTTGTTGGACTCTCTTCAAGGTCGATGTGAAGGGAGGTGAAGTTTGTTGGTGCAATCGGCCCAGGTCACGATTGACCAGACTCGAGTTTGACTCGAGTGATGTTTTGATATTTGACATAGGATGTTTGACATAGTATGTTTGACAAAGTGTTTGACATTGATGTTTGACATTAATGTCGGTTAATATGTTGGGGAGATTGTTGGAGCAATCGACCCGGGTCATGATTGACCGGACTCGAGTTTGACTCGAGGGAGACTTTAATGGTTGACTAGGGTTGACCATGTGGTTATTGGGAAAGTCTAAGTCTTGAGTACTTGGCATGGGAAGTCTAAGCATGGGTCTTGGCAAATGGAAAGTCCAACATGGGTTGGCAAGGAAAAGTCCAAGCATGGACTTGGCATGTAAAGTCCAAGCATGGGTCTTGACAATGGAAAGTCCAACATGGGTTGGCAAGGAAAAGTCCAAGCATGGTTCTTGACATGGAAACTCCAACATGGGTTGGCAAGGAAAAGTCCAAGCATGAGTCTTGGCATGGAAAATCCAACATGGGTTGGCAAGGGAAAGTCCAAGCTTAAGTCTTGGCATTTGAGAAGTCCAAGGGGATTGATATTGGCGGCGTAAAGTCCAAGCGGGAGTCTTGGCAGCATAAGTCCAATGATTGGCGGCGTAAAATCTAAGCGGAGTCTTGGCGGCGTAAGTCCAATGTGCCTTGGCGACATAGACACCGTTAGTATGACAATAGTCGATGGAAGCACCTGGAGGCTAGCGTGATGGATGAACAAGTCATGGATGACTTGGAGGGATCCGAGAGGCGTGAGGCTGATAGAGGTGGCTAGAAGGCTTAGGTCTAGGCTAAGGGTGGTCTAGCAAATATGGGGGCACTATACTTGGGTTTAAACCTCATGTTTGAGGTTGGCAGTCAACTGACATTATGGCCGGTTCGACTGCCGTGAGTCGACTAGAGTTCGACTGCCAATTAAGGGCTGAAAATGCCTTGGTAGTCGACTGATCATTGGATCGGGCCGATCGATGGAAGTCGACGCTTGGATAGCGATGATCAGCTGATGGGGTTTTCACCGAGCACAAAACGCCCATAGCCGATCAAGCGCCGATATTGCGTCGGCAGCGATCGCCAATGTTGGCAGTCGACTACCAAGAGATCCGTTAGAGTTTTTTTCCCAGCGTGGATTGACCCGTTGTCTCACGACAACAGTGGCATCAGTCGACTGGTGACTTATGGCAGTCGACTGATCGGCGGAAATCCAGCCCGATGCAGGATATAAAGGCAGCTCGGATGGAGGGTTTTTAGAGCGATATTTTTGGGCAAAATTGAAGGGGAGAGTTGGTGCTTTCCAGTCCTTCAAAGCTAGTTCAAGGCAATCAAAGATTAAGCAATCAAAAGCTCTTGTAAAGTGTTTTTCCTTTACTTGCATTTGTATTTCATTATCGTATTTGCTTGTATCTATTTGTTTATTGTTGTAAACAATTGTAAGAGGTTTCTCCACCTTCGACTTGGTCGAGAAGGAGTTAGTTTTGATTAGTGAGTGTGTGTGCATCACTAGAGCTCTTTAGATCTTGATCCGTGGAGTAGGAACCATTCGGTTCCGAACCACGTTATATGATTGTGTAGTGCTTGTGTTTGTGTTGTATTTGTTTTATTATTTCTATTTCCGCTACGCTAACACGAATTGTAGACAAGCACACAATTGAAATCCATCACGCAACCAATCGACGCTATTCACCCCCCTCTAGCGTTCAATCGATCCCCTACAAGTGGTATCAGAGCGAAGCCGCTCTTGAAGTTTAACAACTAAGGGAGCATGCTAAAGGGTGAAGATGGAGTTGGAAGAACAATTCGGATGGGATATCAACACACCTATCCCTTATACCTTCTATGGACAAGAAGGGTTTAGACAATGGAAGGCGAGAATTGAAGACTTCCTAATGATGAGGGACTTCGAAGAATGGTCCATCTTGATGGAGGGTTTTAGCTATCCAATAGGACCAAAGAGAGGGTTCCTCAAGAAGAAGAGATGGACCGAAGAGCAAGTCCAAGCATCCGAGAAAAATGATAAGGTGATAAAATTTTTAATTGATTTAATGTCTAACAATATCTTGTGTATGTTAGGTAATTATGTAGATGCCAAGGAGTTATAGAGCCAAGTGGCAAAGCTCCATGAAAATTTATCATCGATCCAAGAAGAAGAAGAAGAAAAGGAGTGCTCACCCTCTCAAGCTCAAAAAGAAGCAAGTACATTGTCATCCAAAGAGCTTGAGAATTCGAAGGTTGATAGAGAATCAACATCCGGATCGGAAGAGGTGGAAGAAGAGGAGACCTCCACCTCTAGGATTGAGGGGGAGGAGATTAGAGCATCCTCAATACCGGAGCAACAAGAAGAACCATCTACATCCGGTAGAGAGGAAGAGCAAGCTCGAGAATCCACTCCGACCACCACAACCACCCTAGGTAACTCAAACATATGTGTTAATAATAAAATACATATAATATGTTTTGAGTGTAGGGGAATCGGGCACTACAAAAGTAAGTGTCCGAAACAGATTAGGAAAACTCCTCCGGCACCAAAAGTCAACACGAAGGTCAAAGATACCGGTGCCCAAAGTCAAAAGAGCAAGGAGCATGTCATATGCTTCAAGTGCAATTCAAAAGGGCATTACCGGAGTCAATGCCCAAAGGGAGAGAAAAAGAGAGCACCACAAGTAGGGGGAGCTTCCAAAGCTAACCCTAGAGTACCGACGGATGCTAACATCGCAGATCCTTTGACCAAGGCTTTGACACAGAGAAAGCATGATGGTTATACTAGATCACTGGGTATTAGATATTACAGTGATTGACACTAATACTAGTGGGAGATTGTTAGTAATAAGCCCTAGAGCCAATTATGTGATGATTGACTAGGGACTTTTTGTATCATATTCTATTAATAATAAAGGCAAAGTTTGGTTATTATATTTACTTCATACTTGTACAAGCTGAATAAATATAATAATGTCCTAGAAAGTAGATTCTTATCTACAACATATCAATTGGTAGAATTAATTGTAAGAAGTTGTGGAAAATATTATTCTTAAATATTCCTAGTCAAGTATTAATATACAAGGACAATATTAATGCATTGAGACTAGCATTTAGGTCAATTGATGATTTGATCTCACAAGTCATGGATATGTGATATTACGTTGACACATGGGTATATATTAGAGAATGTATACTGAATTGACCTACCATGAGAAAGTTTCATGGATCGTTATATGAGTGTCATAAATTTTCTCATATAACTATTAGTATGAATAGTCCTTAAACCTGAAATCACTATGGTTCCCTACATAAGGAGTTATGTACTTTGGTATTGTCAAAAGTCACCCGTAATAGGGTGGACTATAAACGTGATCACTGAGTATGTAACAAATTATGCGGAGGGATTTGAGTGATGTATATGAGATTTATCCCTCCCATATGATGGGAGTGATATCTTTAGGCCTCTTGATAGAGTAGGACCACGAAATACTTGGTCATACTCAAATGAGTCAATATGAGATATTGAGCTCATTTATTTGAGTGAGTCTACTTAGGGATCAAGAAACACAAAGATTGATAAGAGGATGACATGGTCTATGCCTCATTGATCAATCTAGATATCGAGGATAGAAGAATAAGGTTCTACAAGATAGTAGTCACAGAAAGATTTTTGTCAAATCTTGACATTTTCATAACTTGGGTAGCAATGATGCATTGCTAGATGCCGCTTATTGCTTATGTGTCTAAAGTGGTTTAGAGACATTACCAACTTTACGAAAACCTATAGGGTCACACACAATGAACATTTTATTTTAGAGATAGGATCATTTTAGTTCGACTAAATGAATCATTAGTTAATTGAATAGACTATGATGAGTTAGACATTGTTTGACCTAATTTGAGTTGGACTCAAATTGATTTAATTTGAATTAGACTCAAGTGAAACCAATTGAAGAAGGTTAGCATGATTAATGATGATTAATCATGCATGCAAATGAAAAATAGAATTTAACTCCACTCATAAATCGTTGCATGCAATTGGAATTTGAGAAGACTATTACATGCAATGAGATTAATTACATGCAATGGGATTAATTGCATAAAATGAAATTATGGGATTAACTACATGAAATGGAATTTGAAAGGATTCCTCAACATTGCATGAAATGAGAGTTAATTGCATGCAATGAGATTAATTGACTCCTAAACGTTGCATGAAAATAATTGGTGCATGCAATTGAATCAATGCATGAAATGAGATTTTAATGCATGGAAAAAATGAGATTTAAGCTCCTCCTCAACGTGAGCCTTGAGGATGATTTGGATTTTTGGTACAGTGGATTCTATTTTTCCCTTCTCCCTTCTTCGATCTTGACGAAAGTCTTGTGTGGAGAGCCTTGTTTTGGTTGCTAGCACAACCAAAGGTTTTGTCTCCTTTCTCCAAAAGAGTGTTCGTGTGGATATCATAGAGGCACGAACACTTGAACGTGCAAGAGATCCGGTGAACTATAGACGAGCGGGATAGAAAAAGGGCACACATCAAATGTATACCCTATAGGATAGGGTCTTTTTGATCTATACTTTGTATGAGTTTTCTTTCGCATGGATCGCTCAAGGGAACCTTTTTCTACTGTGATTTCATTATTTATCGCATAGGATTCCCAACATGGTTAACGGGTTAAGAGTTATTTAGGAGAGATGTTCAGTTATTGAGTTTCGTAGAGACAATAATAAGAAAGAGAATAATATATTAACGGCCATGAGGCCTCTTTACGGAGAAGGAGCGATCAGGTTGTTAAGAGGGAAACCTCATAAAAAGATTCTTTCATCAGTCTGTTACAGTGAGGGCATATACGCTATCCTTTAAGATAACCGCGGGTGACTCTTCAAGGGTCCCAGGAAGGAATCATTTTCTAACGGCTTAAAAGGGCTACTTCACCGGGTGTCATGGGGCTTTTCCACGTGGAGGGTCGTGATCACAGCGGGTGACGCTATAGCTTGCCCTAATGACAAAGGGGGGATAAAAGGGAGAGAGGGAGGAAGAAGGGAAGGATCTAATATCATGTTGTTTTACATACATTCACTGTTCTCTACTACATTGAGCTTCTCCATGGCTACTACTGTTATAGCTACAACTTACTTTCTCTATTCCTCATACAAACTCTGACTTAAATATCGGAAGATCCCCACCAGATAGGTCTGCGATGATCTAACATGTGTTAATTTTTATAGGAAAAGAGCAAGGAGACATTTTATTGCTGCGGCCGGAGAGAACCCGCTCTTGACCATCCAATTTCGAGAAGAAAAATCTGTGTCCTATCAGTTTTGTTGAGATAATCATGGTTGGATGAATTCTTCATTAAAGATGTAATTCAAGACAAGTTGCATCGAGATTTGTTATTTAATATATGAATCGATATAAATCATATTAGATGTATTTTTAGAGATTTTTTAAAGCAAAGGTTAGAAATTGTTGTCAAGCAACTTACGGCATAGCACCCTTCATCAAGATCCAACTTTCCCTACCTTTGCGGGTTTAGCGTGTGAGAAAACATTCATAGAAATAATTTAAAAAAATCATAATTTGAATTTTAAGTGGGATAAATAATTTAGAGGAGTATGCATAAATTATATTTCAAATTTAATCTTTAGAGGAATAATAGAGAAAATAGTCTATCTCCATAATTAATCGACTAAATTCTAAACGCCTAATTTATCAAAAAAAAAAAAAATCCAACTTTTCCTCCTTCCTTTCCCAATTTATATACTACTAAATCTACAAAGAAGCTAGCCTAAGCTTCTAGTCACCTTCAAAGCAAGTGATGGTGGTGCATCCCTCCTTTTGTTTAATACACACTTGCTATGGTAAATGTTGGTGCAGTTGTCATGTTCGACTAACATATTTCGATGTGTTTAACAAATTGATTTAAGATATTTTTTTATCTATGTTATTCATATGTGCATGAAGTTTGCAAAGATTTGATAATATACACATGAAAATTGTAGAGATGGAACTAGATGAGGTCAAATTATGATGTTGACTTAGTGTGATCAAACTAGTTCAACTCAAGGCTCAAGAGGACTATTGGAGTTCGAAGAAACATCCAAGGAATCGTAAGATGAGAAGATTGAACTTGATTTGATAACTTTGAGAAGGGTTGCAAAAAGTGGACTTAATAGGTGATAGTGAAGGATGACATGAGAAGTAGGTAATGGGTTTGGTTCATCTAAGAGATAGAGGAATTGTTAGAAAGCTCTTAGACAACGTAAAGCTACAACAACTAGAAATCGTGAGAGATTGTGCAACTTATAATATTTAGATTTATGATTTTGCATTAGATAGGCTTAATTAAGAACCTTCGATAGGAGAACATAAGTTATTGGATATATATAAGAATGAACTTGATCTCAAAGAATTTTTTTTTTTTTTGGGGGGTAAGTAAAAAAAAAATCAAAGATCGAGTTAATTGATGTTTATCTTAGTCGACTGTGTGGTCTAATAGAATCTCATGCTCAAACAAGGGCTTAGTCTCTCTTTGAATTGAGTCGACTAGAATGTTAATTGAATCAACTCTTATATATGATCTATGATCGCTAGACAAATAAATTTATTGTATCAACTAGCTAAGTTAAATGTCATGGGTAACAGTCAACTGAACATGGTTCCAATTGATTGGATCCTTATGGACTTTATTAAGGATAAACATTGTTGGCAAATAAGCATTCTAGCATATGAAAGTCCAAGTGGATCTTAGTAAATGAGAAGTCACAGAGGTAGAACTCCTAGTAGATTTGATGGATGTTGAAGGTTGTCTATGTGTTTGATAAGATGGTACCTTAATTGACACAGATTGAGTAGAACTCGAAGGCATAGCTCTAAAGGGTGGAGACTTGTCGACTAGGATGGTAATAACAATCAATTAAGATGGCAATAATAGTCCACTGATGCCAAGCTAAGAAATTAAACAAGAGTCATTATCAAGGTAAAGATGGAGTTAAACATTTGAATTCTAACGTGTAATAGCAGAATAGTCAACTAGACGTGTTTGAGCAATCAATTTGGTAGCACCTTCTAGACTCATATGGAGGCTTATAATGATTGATTTCATAGAAAATTAAAGACTAATGTTCTTAGGTATTTCTAAGGTGAATGCTTCTATGTTCCAAAGTCAACCTTGAGCAAAGAACAATAAGCAACACGCGATTAAAAACAAACTTCATTCTTGTAATTATTTAATTATTATTTCGTATATTTTCTATATTATATTTGTGCATTTTTTTTAAGAATAAAATTGTAAGAAATTTTTTCACCTCTAAAAGATATCCAAGAAGGAGAAAGCATAGTGGTAATTGTTAATAGTGATCTACCTTATGGATTATGGTGTGGAGTAGGAATCAAAAATTTGAAGCTATGTTATACCAATTTTTCATGTTTGTCATTCTTGTCATTGAGTTTGTTTTTAATTTTTTTGGTTGCATAAATTTTCATTATTTAAATCATATGTTAGTGTAGGCAGCATAACATAGTCAAATCTATATTTTGATGTATAGTAGAAAGGTCTAAGGTTGGGCTATGTGTGATTTGATGTATGTGTCAAGTTTACAGGTGCAAAAAAATTGACTACAAAAAGCCTTGATAGGTTAAGTGACCTAATATCAAGGAAAAGGAGCCTTGATAAGTTAGGTGACTATATATTAAATAGGAGAAACCTTAGTTGATTAGTAGGATCGAACACTAGGCAACCAAAGTCTTGGTGGGTCAAGTGACCGAACATCAAGCAAAGGAAGCCCATATGGATCAAAGAGACTAGACATTTGGCAGGTGGGTCTTGTGACCAGAACCAAGTAAAGAAATCTTGGTAGATTAGAAAGAATATGTTGGATCGATGCGGTTCGCTAGAGGGGGGGTGAATAGCGAAAAACCTTTTCTTTTTCTTTCGTTAAAACTCGAGAGATAATTAATTAATTGCAGCGGAAATGTAAAAATAAAAAAGACAATCAACACAAGGGTTTTACTTGGTTCGTAGCCGAAGACTACTACTCCAAGGCCCTAGTGGTCCTTGACCACGTACGGAGGGCAAATTACTAAACAAACTCCTCCTCGTTGGAGGTAGGAGTTAATCGATACAAAAAGAACTTGAGGTAGAGGGACACTCCCCCTCTCCTCGTTACGATAAAAAAGCTTCGAAGAATGTAAATGAGCAACGACACTAAAATTAAAGCCGACGTACAAAAATAAAGGAAATGAAACCTAGACGTCGGAGAAGAAGAAGCACGTTTTTGTCGGTAGCTTTGCGGAGACTTTTTGGAAGCTTAGAATTGTTGTCAAAACCCTAGGTTTGGCCCTCCTTTTATAGCTTTTGAGCCCCTTTTCGAGTGGGTCTTCAACCAATCACAAATGGACACCAAACCGCTTTGAGGTGGAGTGATAAGCCTTGACTCTTCGAATCTGATCATTGACCATCAGTCGACTGATGGCCATCATCAGTCGATGGCAAGATCGTCGATTGATGACCTTCTAATCGATCGATACACGATCCGAGTCCTCCGTCGGCAATGATCGATGCTTGCTGCAAGTCAAAGTTAGCTCAAAAAAAATATAATTCCGACGGTCGTCGACCGTCCGATCTCGACCTAGACCACCTATGAGATGTCTTGGGTCGGATCTACGCTTAAGATCATCCCCGTAAAGAGGATACGACCTTACTTACTCTCGCACACACGAGCTTACCTCGATACTTACGTGTCGCTTTTGCTTCCGGCCTTCCACTCGATTCCTTCGGCTCTCTCCGAAGTAACTCGAGTATCGCCCGACCACCGCGGCTTCCTCCGGGTGTCGCTAGCCTTCAGCTCCAGCTATATCAATCTTCTGCACACTCGATTCAGCTCGTGAGAAAACAAAATAGACTTAACTTTTGTGTCTTTGCTATAATCAAAACACAGGTTCGATTTCGGTGCCTCACTGCACCAACAATATCCCCCTTTTTGATATATGGCAAAAACACACAAAGTTAAGGAAATTAAGTGCATGAAACAGTAAAGACAAGAAGCAAAAGTAGGAGTAGTAAAGATATTTCTCAAGTTCTCCCCCTTAGAGGAACCCTCCCCCTTGACCGAGGGTGAGTACTTGAAAAAGACTTTTAGTTCTCCAAACACAAAAGTTAAGTTAGGCTTCTTAGAGTCAAAAATAAGTGCAAGTTAAGTAATCAAAAGTTAAGTCAAAAGGTTAATTATTCAAAAGGTTTAACTTTTGATTTCTTAACTTAGGCCTTTAAAGTTTTCAATTCCGAAGAGTTGAAACCTAAACCTTACTCCCCCTTAACTTAGGCCAGAATCAAAGTTTTAAGTTAAGTTATCAATTTCAAAAATTTGAAATTGAACTTTGGCCTTTTCTTGAACCTTAACTTTGGCCTTTTCTCCCCTTTTGACATAAATCAAGGAAAAGTGGGGTTTTAAGAAAACCCTAAGTCCAAGCATGATGATTTTAAAAATAGTATGTGAAAATAATTCATCTAAATGTTCAACTCTAGTTTGACTTGATTGAAATGATATTATCAACAAGTCCTGATTAGAGTTGGTTAATATTAGTTGCATATTTATACTCCGAGGTTCATATTGACGCACTTGATCTACATCTTGGAACCTGGAGTAGGGTCCTAACATCTCACGCCCATCTACGTGGCTAAGTACACAAACACATTAGTCCTATGTGTTGTGAGATGATCTTGGCTCCTTAAATCTATAGGTGCATGTTATCTAAGGTATGTCCTATGCTAGTTCCATCAAAATGAAAAATAAGAAATAGTAGTAAGAAAATATAGTTTGCAAGTTCTTATTCTATTACGCACATGCCCAATTTTCATCTTAATAGACTAAATTCGGCTTCGGGTAGGGGTTTAGTAAATAGGTCTGCTAGGTTAGATTTCGATTCGACGTACTCGAGTTGTATGGCTCCATTGGCCACATGTTCTCAAATGAAATGGTGTTTGACTTCTATATGTTTGGTCCTAGAGTGACATATTGGATTCTTTGTAAGATTAATTGAACTAATGTTATCTACGTGAAGTTTAGTATTCGTAAAGTCTAACTTAAAGTCTAACTTAAAGTCGCGGAGAGTGTGCTTCATCCAAAGAAGCTGAGTGACACACTCACCCATCGCGATGTATTCGACTTCGGTGGTAGATAAGGCAACACAATGTTGCTTCCTACTGCACCAACTCACTAGACTCGAGCCGAGTAGTTGACAACAACCACTCGTGCTTTTTCTGTCGAGTTTACTACCGGCATAATCCGAATCGGAGTAGCCGATTAGTTCGAACTCGGTAGATCTAGGATACCAAATACCGACATTAAGTGTACCCTTTAGATATCTAAGGATACGCTTAACTAGGGTTAGGTGAGACTCCTTAGCACAGGTTTGAAACCTGGCGCACATACTTACTGCGAATAGGATGTCGGGTCGACTCGCAGTTAAGTATAGAAGACTTCCTATTGCGCTCCTATAGTACTTTAAGTCAATGGACTTACTTTCTAGGTCTTCTCCTATGTTAACATTTATCGCCATTGGGGTGTTTATTACCTTAGCGTCTTGCATTCCAAATCTTTTAATTAACTCCTTAGTGTATTTTTGTTGATATAGATATATACCATCCTTAGTTTGTTTAATTTGTAGACCTAAAAAGAAACTTAACTCGCCTACCAAGTTCATTTCGAACTCACTTTCCATGAGTAAACGAACTCGCTTTAGTAAGGCCGAGTTAGAGGTTCCAAAAATTATATCGCTCACGTAAATTTGAGCTATGAATATTTCTTTACCTAAGGTTTTTACGAAGAGAGTTGGGTCAACTAAGCCTTGGTTAAACCCTTTTGACTTAAGATGGATTGAAAGTCTCTCGTACCAAGCTTGAGGAGCTTGTTTAAGTCCATAGAGAGCTTTCTTAAGTTTTAGAACATGGTCGGGTTTATCTAGATTTTCGAATCCGGGGGGTTGGCTAACATAAACTTCTTCTTTAATGTATCCATTTAGGAATGCCGACTTAACATCCATTTGAAACAGCTTAAATCCTCGATGTGCGGCATAAGCTAGCAACATTCGAATGGATTCGAGTCTAGCTACTGGGGCATAGGTTTCGTCGTAATCTAAGCCTTCGACTTGGCTAAATCCTTTGGCGACTAACCGAGCCTTGTTTCTAACTACTTCACCTTTATCATCAAGCTTATTTCGAAACACCCACCTTGTTCCAATTATCGTTTTGTCTTTAGGTGGTGGTACTAATTCCCACACTTCGTTCCTAGTAAATTGAGCTAGCTCTTCTTGCATTGCAATAATCCAATCGGGATCATGAAGAGCTTGTTCAATTGATTTGGGTTCTATCTTTGAAATTAAGGAAATTTGACTAAGGTTCCTATAGGATGCTCTAGTTCGAACTCCTAGATTAGGATCTCCTATCACTTGATCGATAGGGTGGTTAGTCTGAGTCCTAGATTGGGTTGGGTTTGTGTCACCTAATGCTTGATCAATGGGGTGACTTGGTTGAACACTAGTTTGGTTGGAGTCATCTATCACTTGATCAATAGAGTGACTAGGTTGACTTAGGTTAGGATTAACACTAGACCTGATCTCCGGATTAGAGTAAGGTCTAGTATGAATCGGCTCGCTAATTGGGGTTGCCGGGGGTTTTGTAGGTTCATGTCCTTCATCGAATACTACATTGATAGTCTCCTCGACTCTAAGGGTGTCGTGGTTATATACTCTATAAGCTCTACTTGTAGTCGAGTATCCTAGAAAGATTCCAGTCGTGGTTTTGGATGTAAATTTCCCTAGGTAATCCTTAGTATTTAGGATATGTACCTTACACCCAAATACCCTAAAGTACTTGATGTTAGGTATTTTATCGTGATAAATCTCGTACGAGGTCTTAAGGTGCCTCTTTACCATAAGGATCCTATTTTGGACATAGCAAGCCGTGCTAACGGCTTCTGCCCAAAACCTATCGGGTAGGTCGTATTCGTTCAACATGGTCCTAGCGGCTTCTTGTAGAGTTCGGTTTTTCCGCTCCACTAGGCCATTTTGCTGAGGGGTCCTAGGGCAAGAGAATTCATGGTGGTATTCGTTTAGGTTACAGAAGTCGGTGAACCTTTTGATTTTCGAATTCACCACCATGATCGCTTCTAAGTCTTTTAACCTTAAGGTCTTTTTGATTCTCGATTAATTTGAATAGATTAATTAATTGATCTAGGGTATCATTTTTATGTTTGATGAACCTAACCCAGGTAAACCTGGAGTAGTCGTCAATTATGACTAAGCAATATTGACTTCTATTGAGAGACTTGGCTCCATGTGAATCGAATAGATCCATATGCAGGAGCTCAAGTACACTTGAGGTCCGTTCTTGGTTAGTTAACTTGTGTTGTGTCCTAGGTTGTTTTCCTTGTTGACAAGCATTACAGATTTTATTAACCAAGTTGTTGAGGTTGGGTAAGCCTCTGACTAAGCCACTCTGACTCATCTTGTGGACGAGTCTTGGGTGCGAGTGACCGAGTCGTCGGTGCCACAACCATGATTCCTCTTGCCGTGTCATAAGACACTTAGTTGAGGAGTTGGTTAAGTTGATCGTATAAATATTGTTATTTCTAGTTCCTTTAAGAATTGTTTTAGCGGTTTCGTTGGTATTAATTACGCATTCATTTTCTAGAAATATAACCTTATAGTTATTATCACACAATTGGCTTACACTAAGTAAGTTATATTCAAAATTCTCTACAAGTAATACATTTTTAATAACAAAATTCATGTTAAGCTCGATATCACCTGATCCGATGATTTTGAGCTTGCTGTTATTCCCAAAGGCTACCGATCCTTGTCGTTTGAATTGAAACTTTGCAAATTTGAGTTGATCCCCGGTCATGTGTCGGGAGCAACCGCTGTCCAACATCCATTGATCCTACACACAAGGTGGTTGGATTGGATGTTAGATTTTTTGTTAAGAAAATTGGTTGTAAGTTGTTAACCCTAGGTCATCTCGCCGGAGTCTATATGATCAAGCATGTTATACTTATGTGTTTTTTGAGATGACTTTCAATTAAGTTGATTGAGTGGATTTAGGTTCAAGTAATTTTATGTTAGATTTGGATTTAACCCTAGGCTTGTCAAGTTTACCTTTTCAAGATCATGGCTTCCAGGTCATGGCGAGGCACAGGGGCCTTCTTTTATCGGATCATCGACCACTTCCTTAGACAAAGCCATTTTCAAGAAAATGATGACTTGACTCACCTAAAATTATTTCCTCGTCTAACTAGTTATTTTTGAAAAGAGGCTCCCCGAGGCTCAATCTTTTCGAAGAATTTTAGTTGGTTATGTTTTTGAAAAGAGGCTCCCGAGGCTCAATCTTTCAAAAATTTTAGTTGGTTATGTTTTTGTTCTAAGTGAGTTCACAAGTTTTAAAGTACAAACTTTCTAAGTTAAAGCATGCAATTTCTAAGTTAAAGCATAAACATTCTAAGTTAAAACATGCAATTTCTAAGTTAAAGCACAAACATGTTTTGTACTGGCTCCCCCTAGACCGTTGAATCGGTTCGGTCTATCCACATAGTGGATTTGGTCCTTGGGAACCCAGTACGGGTTGGATCCTAGAGTTGAAATCAAAAAGTTCTTAGGGACCCATGCTTGGACATGTTTCTTATGTCGACTTACAATCGACATATACGACCTATTAGTCGTGTTTGAGTTAAACCCGAGTCCAGCCTTGTTGTACACGGCCCTTTGAGATCCAAGTAGGAGGTCAAGTCCTTTGGATCCCGAAGTGAACCTTTCCAACGTGTTCCTAAGATCTTCGACTTGACTTTTCAAGAGAGAGTTCTCAACTTCGAGCTTTTCAACTCGAGTTGAGTCATTCTCTTGAACTCGACTAGTCGAAGAGGTTAGGGAGACCTCGTGTTTGAGGAGTTTAACCTCCTCAACAAGGGTCTCGACCTTGGACTCGGACTTAGCTAACTTCCTAGACAAAAACCTAACCGTATTATGTAAAGTATTAAATAAAGCTAGACTCACCTTAAGGGTATCTTTTGAACCGGATGCGTATCCGTGGCTTGACTTGAAGGTAGCTTCGTAGTCCGAGTCATCCTCGTGTTACGACTCAAGTTCGGTCTCCGTGTCTGACTCAATTGATTTCGCCATGAAGACGTGATCTTCGTCTTCTTCGGATGACGCTTCTTCCCATGTCGCGTTGAGGGCCTTCTTATGCTTAGGTGCTTGGTGGTTGAGCTTGGGGCACTCGGACTTGATATGTCCAAACCTGTTGCACTCATAACACCTAATGTTAGAACTTTTAGGCTTACCTTGGTTGGGTCGAGTTGTGGTTCGCTTTCGTCCCTTGGCTATCCTTCGAGCTAGGTTCATTAGTTCGGCAGTCAATTCCGGGTCAACTTCTTCTTCGGACTCATCTTCCTCCTCGGGTGGTGGTGGCTTGCTTGCGATTTTCTTCTTCTTTGAACCTGCAAACAAGGCTATACCCCTCTCGGGTTCCAAGTTGGATTGTTCATGTAATTCGAAATCCAAAAGAGTCTGCCTAACCTAATTTTAGAAAGGTCCTTGGAGACCTTATAGGCATCAACCATGGATGCCCATAAGGTAGTCCTCGGAAAAGAGTTTAGGACATACCTAATAAGGTCGCGGTTTTCGACCTTTTGCCCGATTGCGTGTAGGTTGTTGACTATGTCTTGGACACGGGCGTAGAGTTGCATCGCGGACTCGTGTTCCTGCATTTTTAGTGTGTACAATTTATTGAATAACAAATCACGTTTGCAAACCTTAGCTTGATCCGATCCTTCGTGTAACTCGATTAGCTTTGTCCAAAGATCCTTTGCGCTTATGAGGGGGCCGACGCGATTTAGCTCCTCCTTGGACAAGCCGTCGGAGGATTTGTGTTGCCTTGGCATCGGCCGACTTGTCGCTTTGTTGCAACGGTCCATTGATCATAATCCAAGGAGTCACCCACTTCATTAGTCGAAAGTGTGAAACCCGTTTGGATTATGATCCACATCTCGATTTGGGTTTTGAGAAAGCATTCCATCCGACCTTTCCAGTAACGGAAATCATCTCCGTTGTAAAACGGAGGTCGGACGGTGCTAAAACCCTCGAGATGGGCCATTAGAACAAAAAGACAAGGAGACTAAAATGAAAACCTAGCAACAACAAAAATACATGAAAGTACCAAGACTTGCGTCTTGGATTAGTAGTGCGGGAAATAAAAAGAAATAAACGAAAAATAGAAAGTTAAGCAAAAAAATAAGAAATTAAATAAAAAGTAAGTACTCACAACCTTCGATGTCCCCGAAAGGCTACTAAACGTCGATTTTTGAGGATGAAAACAGCTTGTTACGGGGGTAAAACCCTATAAGAAGTGTAGATCTCTGCGAGAGCTTCGATTTGGTAGGTAGACCGTGTCGTGGGTCAACTTGTACGAAAAGTTATGCCCGTTTGACCGTCGGCTACTCCAAAAGCGAATACTTGCAAAACAAAATCAAACGAAGAGTACCAAGACTTCGTCTTGGATTAGTAAAAGGGAGAAAAATTTAAACGAAAAACAAATCTGGAAAAAAAATGTTAGATTGGTGGTTTCACCAAATCTAAGCGCCCCCGGCTCTGATACCAATTGTTGGATCGATGCGGTTCGCTAGAGGGGGGGTGAATAGCGAAAAACCTTTTCTTTTTATTTCGTTAAAACTCGAGAGATAATTAATTAATTGCAGCGGAAATGTAAAAATAAAAAAGACAATCAACACAAGGGTTTAAGGCTACTACTACTCCAAGGCCCTAGTGGTCCTTGACCATGTACGGAGGGCAAATTACTAAACAAACTCCTCCTCGTTGGAGGTAGGAGTTAATCGATACAAAAAGAACTTGAGGTAGAGGACACCTCTCCTCGCTATGATAAAAAAGCTTCGAAGAATGTAAATGAGCAACGACACTAAAATTAAAGCCGACGTACAAAAATAAAGGAAATGAAACCTAGACGTCGGAGAAGAAGAAGCACGTTGTTGTCGGTAGCTTTGCGGAGACTTTTTGGAAGCTTAGAATTGTTGTCAAAACCCTAGGTTTGGCCCTCCTTTTATAGCTTTTGAGCCCCTTTTCGAGTGGGTCTTCAACCAATCACAAATGGACACCAAACCGCTTTGAGGTGGAGTGATAAGCCATTGACCATCATCGATGGGCCATCATCGATCGTGATGGCGACATCGATCGATTGATGACCTTCAATGATCGGCCCGATACAGCGGTGAGTCCTCCAGGGCAATGATCGATGCTTGCTGCAAGTCAAAGTTAGCTAAAAAAAAATATAATTCTGACGGTCTTCGACCGTCCGATCTCGACCTAGACCACCTATGAGATGTCTTGGGTCGGATCTACGCTTAAGATCATCCCCGTAAAGAGGATACGACCTTACTTACTCTCGCACACACGAGCTTACCTCGATACTTACGTGTCGCTTTTGCTTCCGGCCTTCCACTCGATTCCTTCGGCTCCCTCCGAAGTAACTCGAGTATTGCCCGACTACCGCGGCTTCCTCCGGGTGTCGCTAGCCTTCAGCTCCAGCTATATCAATCTTCTGCACACTCGATTCAGCTCGTGAGAAAACAAAATAGACTTAACTTTTGTGTCTTTGCTATAATCAAAACACAGGTTCGATTTCGGTGCCTCACTGCACCAACAGAATAGACATTAGGTAGCAATAGAAGTCTTAGTGGGTTAGATGATCAGACACCTAGAAAAAATAAGTTATAGGTAACCAAGCAAGGTAAGTTTAGAGAGACATTTTGACAAAGAAAGTAGTGAGGAGAGTTCTCCTTTTGGATATGGGGATAGACTTATAAGCTAGGTGCAAGTCTAATTAAGAAACCACTCTATATTTCAAAGTCAAAGTGGACAATAGTCATTGTCCAAAGTTAGCCTTATCTATATATGCCTTGTGGTCTAACTTTGTATTGTAGATGAGTCAACCAGTCATACTTGGTGGGTCCGAACCACTAGAATAGGTCTGGATATCCCGAAGGTCTAGACAATTGAAATAGCTTAGGTTCAGGTTACTAAAAGTTGGTCCAAGAAACCTCGACTTGAGTTATCCATTAGATAACCATTGACGTGGTAGATCAGATTTGAGTCTAAGCAATTGGAAAGGGTTTCAAGTGATCGAAAGGAAATGCCACCAAGCCATTGTGGGGATTAGCCGTTGGAGGCTCCCACATAGGCTTTCAGGTGCCTAGAAGTGCTTCCAGGCAATCGGAGTAGGGATAAACTTTTTTGAACGAGCAAAATATAACAATTGAGTTAGGACACCCAAAAAGGCCTCCAAGTGACCAAAAGAGCACTATAAGAATAGGTTGAAAGGGCACTCAAAATTCATTCATTCAAAACATCTAATCATAAATTATAACTTTCTATGAGCTTTGGTTTGCCAAAATCCTCCATTAGGTAGCTCTATTTCTTTTCAACATATTTATTTTAAGTTGTCTAGTCTTATTCTTTCTTTACTTGTATTTGATTCTTGCATTTAGTATGTATCTTTGTAATCAAATACTTGTCAGAGATTTCTCCACTTCTAGAAAGGTTCCGATAAAGGAGAAAGTATAGAAAGCCTATTTGGGATTGATTCAATTGATAGTTCAATACATCGTAGAGTAGCAATCCAAGAGAGCTGTGAACTACATTAAATCAATGTGTGTTTGTTATTGTGCTTTTATTATATTTCCATTGTACCATTGCTTTGTTTATTGTCAATTTACTATCATCTTGTAAAAGTAAAGTCTACTCACCCCCCATAGCATTATCTCGATCCTACACTATGAACCTACAAGCGTTTATTCACCTCCCCCCACCCTAGCATTATCTCAATCCTACACCATGAACCTACAAGCGTCTATTCACCCCCTCTACCCACATCCTACAATCCTATAATAATCTCTCTAACCTCAAAGGTATGTACAAGTAGCAATATTGAGTCATTATTATCTTTCCTTGACCTCAAAAGTCACCCTAGTTTGTGGGAGTGAGTTCTTTTATTCTCTTTATGACCTCAGAGGTTTACTCAAATAACAATATTGAGTTCTCTTATTATTCTCTCATTGACTCAGAGGTTTTCCTAGGTCGTGGGATCAAGTTCTCTTATTATTATCTTTGCAACCTCAAAGGTTTACCCAAGTCACAAGATTAAGTTGTCTTCTTATACCTTCCTAATCTTAAAGGTATGATAAAGTTAAGACTAAGTTCTCCTATTATCTCTCCTAGATCTTAGAGGTTTGTCCATATCTCGGGATCGAGCTCTTATTATGTCTCCTCAACCATAGAGGTAGGCTTAGGTCGAGAATCAAACTATTTTCTCTCTATTCAAATCTCCCCTTAGCCTTTGTGCCTCTAGGGTCAACCTCTAGATATTTCTCCCATACCTCGTGTCATGAACAAATTCTCCTCCGTAGCCTTCATGATTCTAAGGTCGATTTCTTGACATTGGCTTCAGTCACAACTAATACAAATTAGCTTTTCACATATCATTTTATTTATTCAGAACAAATTTATTAGATTACTTCATCATAAGTTGATTTGATAAGACATATTGCAAAATCTTCTTAAGCACGAAGGCCTCAAGATGGATACTCATCAAAGCCTCAGTGCTATGCAAGTAGCTCGACTTGTTTACTTTTAGCTATGCCATCAGGAAGCCCTCTCTTTGGTTGATGTTAGTTCCAACCCACATTTGGGGCATGGAAGTTATCCCCATGTTGGGGCATGGGATAATGGTTAACCCCATTATACCATCTTCCACTCTCCTCTCCTTCCTTAAATACTTCTTGTGAAGAAGTATTGAGGTTGGGCTGATTGAGGTTGGCTAATTCTGTGGTTGCTTGTGGATGCAGTGAGGGTTGAGGAGAGTTGCATGCATGAAGAAGAAGCAAGTGTGTGCTTCTATGAGGCTAGTGTAGGTGATCGTTTGGAATGCTAGAGGGGGGTGAATAATTTATTTTCATTTCTACAAAAAGATTAGTGGAAGCACAAACAAAAACAACAATAATAAAGAAAATGAATACACAATATTAACACAAATCCTTTACGTGGTTCGGAGATAACGCTCATACTCCACGGCAATCCTTGAGGTGGATCAACCCTAAACAATCTCACTATGAAGCTTTCTTTTACAAACAACCCTCCTCTTCTTACAATGGATGAATATGAAATTTAGGAAAGAGGAGGGAAATTAAAACACTAGAAAGCTTGGAAAAATCGTGGAGGCTTGAGAAGATGATCAGAAAGTAAGCATAAGCCCTCAAAGCCACCACCATCCCTCTTTTTATAGAGAGAGAGCTATTTTTCCCGTTGGGCTACTATCAGTCGACTGATGTACAGCATCAGTCGACTGCCGCCGAAGCTAACGGCTTCTGACTAAGCAAATCCGCGGAGATATGCAGTCGCAATTTCCAACGGTTGCATGATCAGTCAACTGATCACTTCATCAGTCGACTGATGAAGCGATCAGTCGAGTGATCCCCGCGAGGAATCGAGTGAGACTCCATTCTGTGCCCATCTTCGGTATGATCAATCGACTGCCAGTATTGGCAGTCGACTGATTGTCGTATCAGTCAACTGTCAGCTCTTGGCAGTCGACTAATAATCAGGGTTTTAGCCTGACTCAGTCGAGCACCTGACCAGTCGAATGATACATCGTATCAGTCGACTGATACAATTCAAGTATGAATAATTCATACTTGAATTTACCCCCTAGACCTAGACTCAACCTTCTAGCTCTTCCTTAAGCCTTGCGCCTCCAGGATCCCTCCGAGTTTGCGACTTGTTCATCCTTTGTGCTTTGCTTCCAAGAGCTTCCTTCGGTTTTGTCATATCTTGGGTTTCCCTTTGCCAAAGCGTGCTTGGACTTTACGCCGCCAAGACTACACGCTTGGACTTACGCTGTCAAGACTTGCCTTTGGACTTCTTTTGCCAAGATCACACTTGGACTTTGCCTTTAACCAAATCTTCATACTTGGATTTTCCTGTCACTTAAACACGTTCACAATTAGATCACAAAGCATTGCCTAACTTAGATGATTATCCAAACATCAAAACATATAAATGCTTGGTGCATTGTTCCACCAACAATCTCTCCCTTTTTGATGTTTGGCAATCATTTAAGTTAGGTATTTAAAATATGCACATAATCATATTTCCAATATGAATTCTATCTTTAGACATTCATGCACATAATCATATTTCCATCATATTTTCAATATGAATTCTAGCTTAAACATTCCTTCTCCCCCTTGACATACATCAAAAAGAGAATAATACATAACTTTGCATGAAAGAGTGAAATTTGGTGTATCTTGAACTAAGATATAAAATTGAAGTTAAGCTCCCCCTTAATCCAAGATATAGTTCATGATGAATGAAAAACATGTGGAGCAAAGCCTATCAAAAATTGGAGGTTAAATCCTAACTTTGCACCAATAATATAAGTTAAAGGGATGAAAAGATTTATACGACGAAACTCCCCCTAAAACGTTGCATCAAACAATCCTAAAAACTTCTTTATAATGAAGATTATCATGTCATAGTTTTAGGACAACAAAGGTACACTAAACAACAGGAAATAGAGTTATTTTTTAGAAAATCCAGCGTATCAGTCGACTGGTTTCTGACGCAGTCGACTGATATGCCTGAAATCCGAATTTCAGCCTTTTCAGCCTATCTTCATAAATGCGTTAAAAATTATAGAAACCTCAAAAAATTATAAAATTTTGTGTACACATTTATGAAACCATTCTTTATCAAGGAAAAATAATTTGAAAAATATATGTTTTCCAGATTTCAAGATTGATACAAACTTGGAAACTAACAAAAGTTCTAATGTTTTTGCAAACTTTGTATCACTTTTGTGTTCCACTTGAAAACTGTTTTTCAAAATATGATAAATCTAGTTTAAATTATATTTTATTTGACATTTCCAATCATGTTCTTGGAGTTATATGCACATTAGTTGTGCATAAGCCTTCCCAATGATTGGTCCAATAAAGGATTAATATCTCTAGATGGCACTTTGGTCCATAGTAATGTATCATAACAAGCATGATGAACCAAGTGCATCTTCCTAACATCTCACATGTAGTCTAAGTGGCTCAATACAAAAAATCATGGTTTCTTAGGTGTTTTGTGAGATGCTTAAAAGTATAAATCCTAGAATATCTATAGGATCATGCAAACCTATATTTTTATTCAACTAAGCACATCCCAAGTTCTCTTCTTATTGATGAAAATTCTACTTTGGGGAGAGGCTTGGTAAAGATGTCAGCTAGGTTGGACTTAGATTCAATGTAATTAAGCTCAATGTCCCCCTTAGCAACATGATCTCTAATGAAGTGATGTTTTACTTCAATGTGCTTGGTCCTAGAGTGATGCACCAGATTTTTGGTCAAATTTATAGTGCTCACATTATCACAAAATACTTTCATGTTGGAGTAAGATAGCTCATAGTCCTCTAAGGTATGTTTCATCCATAGTAGTTGAGCTACACAACCGCCCATAGCCACATACTTGGCCTCGGTGGTGGATAGAGTAACACAAGGTTGCTTCCTACTACTCCAACTAACTAGGGAGGGCCCAAGAAATTGGCATCCACCACTAGTGCTCTTCCGATCTAATTTGCAATCGGCATAATCGGAATCGGTGTACCCAACCAAATCAAAAGACCTAGTCCTAGGGTACCATAGTTCTACATTTAGTGTGCCTTTGATATATCTTAAGATTCTTTTAACGGCAACTAAATGGGATTCTTTGGAACGTGATTGGTACCTAGCACACATACCAATCGCAAATAATATATCGGGTCTACTAGCGGTTAGGTACAAGAGACTACCAATCATACTCCTATAGAGTGTTTGGTCAATTTATTTTCCTTCATTATCACTATCTATTTTTGTATTAGTTGCCATAGGAGTTGACACTACTTTAGCATTTTCCAAACCAAATTTCTTAATCATTTCCTTAGCATATTTGGTTTGGTAAATATAAATTCCTTCACTTGTTTGTTTGACTTGTAGTCCTAGGAAGAAATTTAGTTCCCCAACTAGACTCATCTCAAACTCATTTTCCATATTCTTGATAAAGTCTTGAAGAAGATCATCATTTGTTGACCCAAAGATAATGTCATCAACATATACTTGGGCTACAAAGATGTCCTTTGATGTTGACTTTATAAATAGAGTTTGATCTATACTACCCATCTTAAAGTCCTTAGAGATTAAGAAATATAATAATCTTTCATACCAAGCCCGGGGAGCTTGTTTCAACCCATATAAACTTTCCTAAGCTTGTATACATGGTTTGGATATTCCATACTCTCAAACCCAGGAGGTTGTTCTACATAGACCTCTTCCTTAATGAACTCATTTAGGAATGTTGATTTAACATCCATTTGATGGAGTTTGAAACTCATATAAGAGGCATACCCTAATAGGATCCTAATAGACTCTAATCTAGCAATCGGGGCATATGTTTCATCATAGTCAAGTCCTTCAACTTGATTAAAGCCCCTTGCAACTAACCTTGCCTTATTCCTAGTAATATTTCCTTGGTCATCTAGTTTGTTCCTAAAGACTCATCTTGTAGTAATGATGGTGTTGTCATTGGGTCTAGGAACTAACTCTCATACTTGACTCCTTTCAAATTAAGTCAATTCATCTTGCATTGCTAAGATCCAATCCAGATCAAGTAATGCATCTTTGATTGTTTTGGGCTTAATTTGGAAGATTAGGGTTATATGACTAGAGGGATCCCTATGAAATGACCTAGTCCTAACTCCTTGAGATAATTCACCTACAATTTGATCTAGAGGGTGATTTTGATTAACTCTTATTGTTCTAGGAGGTGTATTAGATTGAGTTTGATCATGATTATCCTCAACCCTTCTTTCATCATCGGAATCACCTCTTACTCCCCCTTGATCATTGCCCCCTAAAGTTAAATCTTGAAATTGTTAGGTAATTTTTTGATTTTTGTCATTGATATCATCATCAATGGGGGATTTCCTAGGGTATGTATTAGAGGTTTCATCAAATTGGATATTTGAAGACTCATCAATATTTTGAGTTCTTTTATTATAAACTCTATACCCTACACTAGTGGATGAGTATCCAACTAGGATTCCCTCATCCGCTTTGGACTCAAATTTACCTAGGTTGTCTTTGGTGTTTAAAATATAGACTTTGCATCCAAAGACTTTAAAATAGTGAATTGTTGGAATTGTATCATTCCATAATTCAAATGGAGTTTTTCCTAAAAACCTATGAATTAAAACCCTATTTTGGATATAGCAAGCGGTGTTAACCGCTTCCGTCCACAAGTAGCTAGGTAAAGAATAGACATTTAGCATAGTCCTAGCCGCTTCTTGTATGACACGATTTTTTCTTTCCACAATCCCATTTTATTGTGGTGTTCTAGGACAAGAAAACTCATGCTTGTACCCTTGTTCTAAGCAAAAATTTGAGAAGTTAGAATTCTCAAATTCTCCACCATGATCACTACGGATCCGATTGATTTTGAGTTTTCTTTCATTCTCTACTTTCTTGCTAAATCCTATGATTATTCCTAGGGTTTCATCCTTATTTTTCATGAAAAATACCCAAGTAAATCTAGAGAAATCATCTACTATTACTAAGCAATATTTACTACCAATCATGGAAGGGGTACTATGACAATCAAATAAGTCCATATGCAATAGTTCTAGAGGTAAAGCAGTACTAGGTAAAGTTTTACCTTTGTGTGATATTTTTGATTGTTTCCCTTCTTGGCATGCATCGTATATTTTGTCCTTGAGAAACTTGACTTTTGGCAACCCTTTGACTAACTTTATTTTGGCTATTTTAGCTATGTTCTTCATGTTTATGTGCCCTAGCCTCCTATGCCAAAGCCAACTATCTTCCTCTTTTGCAATAAGACACTTAGTAGAAGCATTAGTAGCATAGGATAAATCAACATAATATATATTTGATTTCCTAAAACCTACTAGCATGCAATCATTTAGAGTTTTGTGTCTTATAAAACATTTTGAAGAGTCAAATTGAACATCAAAATTTGTATCACATAGTTGGCTTACACTAAGTAAATTAAATTTCATATTTTTAACTAATAACACTTTATGAATGGCAAGGTTGGGGGATACCTCAATTGTGTCTTTTCCTAGAATCTTAAGTTTGCCACTATTTTCAAAAGACACCTTCCCCTTGCTAGTGTGGTTGATAGTGGAAAATTTACTCTCATCACCGGTCATGTGTTTTGAGCACCCACTATCAACAATCCATAAGCTTGGTTCTTCTACCTATACAACATAAAAAATGCAAGCCTTAGGTACCCAAATTTTAGTACCACTAGCATCAATCAAAAACTTCTTAGGGACCCAAGCCTTTCTAACCTTGCTCTTAAAGGTGGATTTTCTACTAACAAGAGAAGTAAATGCTACCTCCTTTTCCTTAGGCCTATATCCTATTCCGGCCTTGTTGTAAATAGCCCTTTGATCCTTAATTATCATATCTAGGAATTTAGAGCCATTTGTAAATTTTTCTAAACATGCTCTTAGTTCACCTATTTTTTTTTCTTAATTCATCATTTTCATCTCTAAGTGTACATGTATCATTACAAAGTGGTTCTACATTTTTAAGTGACTTAATTTCTACTTTTAAGTCCTTAATCCTAGTTTTTGATTTATTTAAGGCATTTTGAAAGCCTGCAATGGTTTTGTAAAGTAAACCTACCCTAGGGGAGTTGCTTACCTCATCATCACTAGATGATGATTCATCGCTTGAAGAAGAGGATGAAGACTCCTCACCTGAGCTTTCGGCTTCCTCCTCTAAGGCCATAAGGGCTAGATTCCGGGTGGCATGACACACTTCTTCATCATTGGAAGAGTCCTCCAAGCTTAGTGTGTCCCATGTTTGAGCTACCATTGCCTCCTTCTTCTTCTTCTCCTTCTTTTCCTTCTTCTCCTTATGCTTCTTTTCTTTCTCCTCCTTCTTCTTTAGTTCTAGGCAATTTGGCTTGATGTGCCCTTTCTTGTTACAACTATAACAAGTTACATTAGATGACGGAATTGAACTAGTATAAGACTTACCTCTTGAGGATTGGAACATCCTCCTCACATCCTTCTTGGTGAGTTTCCTTGACCTCCCACCAAACTTCTTGACATAATGAGCCACCTCGCTTGCCGATAGCTCATCTTCACTACTAGATGTATCTTCCTCGGATTCGGATGAGGAAGATACTTCTTTCTTCTCCTTATTTTTCTTGTCCTTCTTTCCTACAAAAAGAGCTACACCTTTCTCTTTGGATGAAGTGTTATCTTGCTCGTGCAACTCAAATTCACAAAATAACTCATCTACTTTAACCAAAGAAAGATCCCTAGAGACCTTATAGGCATCAACCATTGAAGCTCATAAGGTTGTTCTAGGGAAGGCTTGTAGTACATACCTTACAAGGTCTCGGGTGTCGACCTTCTCACCTATCACATGTAGTCCGTTGACTACTTCCTTGAAGCGACCATGCATTTGGCTCACGGTCTCATTGATCTTCATGGCGAAACTTTGGAGTTGGCCTATTAGGAGATCTCTCTTGGCTCTTCTTGTTTCCTTGGATCCCTCGTTGAGCTCAATTAACTTCTCCCAAAGCTCCTTTGCCGATTCAAAAGGCCCCCCCCTTGCTTAGTTGTTCTTTTGACAACCCACATTGAAGTGTGGTTGTTGCTTTGGCATTAGCTTGAGCCTTCTTGGCCATGTCCCTTGTCCAATCCTTGGTCGGTATGGGCGCTCCATGTTCATCGACCGGCTTCTCGAATCCATCTATAATGCTAAACTAATTTTCAATATCATTCATAAGATAATACTTCATCCTACCTTTTCAGTAGCCGAAATCGTTGTCGTCGAAAAAAGGAGGCCTCGTCGTGCTATACCCCTCTTGGAAAGCCAACTTGCTCCGGTTGATTGTTAGATCTTCCAATGTGATCTGGGCTCTGATACCACTTGTAGATGATTGTTTGAAATGCTAGAGGGGGGATGAATAGCTTGTTTTTGTTTCTACAAAAAGATTAGTGGAAGCACAAACAAAAACAACAATAATAAAGAAAATGAATACACAATGCTAACACAAATCTTTTACGTAGTTCGGAGATAATGCTCCTACTCCACGGCGATCCTTGAGGTGGATCAACCCTAAGCAATCTCACTATGAAGCTTTCTTTTACAAACAACCCTCCTCTTCTTACAATGGATGAATATGAAGTTTAGGAAAGAGGAGGGAAATTAAAACACTAGAAAGCTTGGAAAAATCGTGGAGGCTTGAGAAGATGATCAGAAAGTAAGTATAAGCCCTCAAAGCCACCACCAGCCCTCTTTTTATAGAGAGAGGGCTATTTTTTCTATTGTGCTACTATCAGTCGACTACCGCCGAAGCCAACGTCTTTTGACTAAGCAAATCCGCGGAGATACGTAGCCGCAATTTCCAACGGCTACCTGATCAGTCGACTGATCACTTCATCAGTCGATTGATGAAGCGATCAGTCAAGTGATCCCCGCGAGGAGTCGAGTGAGACTCCATTCTGTGCCCATCTTCGGCACGATCAGTCGACTAATTGCCTTATCAGTTGACTGCCAGTATTGGCAGTCGATTGATCGTCAGGGTTTTAGCATGACTCAGTTGAGCACCTGACCAGTCGACTGATACATCATATCAGTCGACTGATACTCTTCAAGTATGAATAATTCATACTTGAATTTACCCCCTAGACCTAGACTCAACCTTCTAGCTCTTCCTTAAGCTTTGCGCCTCCAGGATCCCTCCGAGTCTGTGACTTGTTCATCCTTTGCGCTTTGCTTCCAAGAGTTTCCTTCGATTTTGTCATGTCTTGGGTTTCCCTTTGCCAAAGCGTGCTTGGACTTTACGTCACCAAGACTACATGCTTGGACTTATGCTGCCAAGACTTGCCTTTGGACTTCCTTTGCCAAGATCACACTTGGACTTTGCCTTTAACCAAGTCTTCATACTTGGATTTTCCTGTCACTTAAACACGTTCACAATTAGATCATAAAGCATTGCCTAACTTAGATGATTATCCAAACATCAAAACATATAAATGCTTGGGGTATTGTTGCACCAACAGCTAGTGCACGAGAAGATATCACAAGTGTGTGTGTGCAGGTAATTCTTGTGATTTATGCACTTATCTCTTGTTGAGAAGAACAAGAGGATCATCATCATCATCGGGCTTAGGATTGCGATGTTGTGACACTGTGGTGAAAGTTTGAATTAACAACTTGTGACTTTCATCCCGATTGTGAGTGTTTGGCGAGAATTGGAGATCGTAACAAACTTCCTGAGCAGTGCAATTCTTCTCCCCGGCATCTACATATAGTGAGATATGATAACTTATGATTCTGTAATTTATATTTTCATAAGTTGACATTGGTATCAGAGCCAGGTTGAATGCGAAATCAAGTTTGTCTTCAACGTTTTCTTGAGTTAGAACTTGAGAATGGTTGTAGAGTTTGAGAATGCAGAATGTGGTTCTTGTCTGCGTCATTGTCTTCGTGGAGAAGATGAAAAGTGTCGGTTGTCGAGCGTACTCCCGAGTGAGAAAAGTGCTCAGGATGATCGGAGTGTGAGAAACAATGTTGTGTTCAAGATGATCGGGCACGCGTGTGAAGAACTTGCCCTCTCGCGATTTTAACTTGGGCTTGCTCGGGATGGATTTTCTCATCGCACGAGGTGCTCGGGCATGCAGAGGTGCTTAAGAATATTCCCGCACGCATGAAGAACTTGAGTGATCCATCGAGTTCAACTCTGCACGAGAAGTTCTTGAGCACGCAGAGGTGCTCGGGACACAGTTCTCGACTACATGTAGAGGTTTCTGTTGGTGCAAGAATGCCCCAAGTATTAATGTATTTTGATGTTTGGATAATCATTTGTAGTTAAACAATATTTGTGATCTAACATGGACGGTTAAGTTACAGGAAAGTCCAAGTATGAATCTTGGCAAGGAAAGTCCAAGTATGAATCTTGGCAAAGGAAGTCCAAGTGTGAAGACTTGGCAAGGAAAGTCCAAGGGCGAAGCCTTGGCAAGAGAAGTCAAAGAATGTGGACTTGGCAGCATAAGTCCAAGAATGTAGTCTTAATGACATAAGTAAAAGTGGATCTTGATAAGGAAGTCCAAAGGGAGTCTTGGTAGTATAAGTCCAGGCATGTAGTCTTGGCGGCGTAAAGTCCAAGCGAACCTTGGAAAAGGAGGAGCCCAAAGCATGACGAAACCGAAGGAAGATTTTGAAGGTAAGCGCAAGAATGAAGGACTCGCAGACTTGGAGGGATTCTCTAGGTACAAGGCTGATAGAGAAGTTAGAAGGTTTAGTTTAGGCTTAGGGTATATTTTTAAGTAAGAATTAGTCATACTTGAAGTATACCAGTGGACTGACATCTTAGACCAATCGACTGGTCTCGAGTGATCATCACTCGAGGGTCTAAGAGACTTTATCAGTTGACTGGGATTATGACCCAATCAACCGGTCAAGTAGTCAACTGTGGATCGATTGTTATACAAAAGCTCTGGCAGTTGACTGATGCTTGATACCAATCGACTAGCCTTAGTCAGGCAACTGTTAGGGTTTAGTAGTCGATTGGACTTAAGTGGCTAGGGCACAGATTGTTTGGTAGTAGACTAGTCAATCAACTATTGGTATGAGCAGTTAACTGATCAGGTTTTTGTTGCATGGTGACGATCGCAATCAGGCTTTATCAAAAGTCGTTGGATCCGGTCAACAATAATACCAGTTGATTGAAGTCGGGCTCAATGGGCAGAATTGCCCAAACTCTATAAAGAGAGGCATAGGGAGCTTGGAGAGGGCTAGTGCTCTAATTCTAAGCATCCATACTAAGCTTTTCAAGCCTTCCTTCAAGCTTTTCAAGTTATTTAACCTCTTTTTCCTTAGCTTAACTCAATCATCTTGTAAGAAGAAGAGTGTGCTTGTAAAGAAGGCTTCTCCACCTTAGTGTGTTCATCAAAAGGAGATTTTAGTAAAAGCTTGCTAGGAGTGATCCACCTTACGGATTGCCATGGAGTAGGGGCATAATCTCCGAACCACGTTAAACAATTGTGTTAGCGATTGATATTTTTGTTTTTCATTATTAGCTTTCGATTTGTATTTTGCTTCTGCTAATCATTCTTGAAAAAAATGATGAAAGAGGCTATTCACCCCCCTCTAGTCATCCAAAGATCACTCTACAATTGGTATCAGAGCCTAGATCACATCGAAAGATCTAACCATCAACCGGAGTAAGATGACACTTCAAGAGGGATATAACACCGCTAAGCCACCACTCTTTGACGACAATCACTTCGCATATTAGAAAGGTAGGATGGAGTACTATTTAATAAATGATATTGAGCTTTGGTTTAGTGTTGTAGATAGTTTCGAGAAACCGATCAATGAAGATGGAGCATCTCTCTCAACCAAGGATTAGATAAGGTAAATGGCTTAGAAGGCTCAATTAAATGCAAAGGGCATAACCACACTCCAATGTGGTCTCTCGATGGAGCAACTCAATAAGGTTGAGCCTTTTGGATTCGCTAAGGGGCTATAGGAGCCAAGAAGGATTTGTTGATTGGACAACTCCATACTTTTTCCATGAAGATCCATGAAACCGTAAGTCAAATGCATGGAAGGTTTAAAGAGATCGTTAATGGACTCCATGTCATAGGTGAGAAATTAGACAACCATGACTTGGTAAGGTATGCACTTCACGCTTTTCCTAGAACCATCTTATGGGCATCAATGGTGGATGCTATTAAGGTTTCTAGAGATCTCTCTTAGGTTAAAATTGATGAATTATTTTGTGAATTTGAATTACACAAGCAAACTAACATGTCTTCCAAGGAAAAAGGTTTAGCTCTCTTTGTAGAAAAGAAGGAGAAGAGGAAGAAGGAGAAGAAGGAAGAATCATTTCCATCCGAATCAAAGGATTAACCATCAAGTAGTGATGAAGGGTTGTCGACAAATAAAGTAGCCCACTATGTCAAGAAGTTTGGGGAAAAATAAAAAATAATTACAAAAGGAGATGTGAAGAAGATGTTTCAATCTACAAGAGGTAAATCTAATGGTAATTTGAATTTTAATACTAACGTCATTTGCTATGGATGCAACAAGAAGGGTCATACAAAGCCAAATTGCCCGGAGCTAAAGAAGAAGGAAGAAGAAGAAAAGAAGAAGAAGAAGAAGAAGAAGGGCATAGTATTGGGAGTATGGGGAATACAATCAAAGTCCCACATTGGTAAGACATGAAAAAGATCATGTGCTTATAAGATAAAAAGATATCTTCATTGCAACGAAGCCTTTTGAGTAAAGCCCAAAAATAAAACCATGAGGGCTTAGGCCCAAAGTGGACAATATCATGCTATTGTGGAGATATGTCGATCTTATAGGCACTAACAATTGGTATCAAAGTCATGGTCCATGTCAAGCCATGAACCTCGAACGAAGGAAGTGGAGCTCCTATGTCCGAATTTAGAGAACCAGACACTATGCAGGAAGTCCAATTGGGCTAGCAAGGTTGGACAACTGGCAGGAAATCCAACTGGGTCAGAAGGACCAGACAGTTGGCAGGAAGTCCTAGTGGGTTGAAGATCAGACATCAAGAAGAGAATGTCCTTCGATGAGGGATAGGCTTGAGGGGAGGCTCAATGTGGTCCTTCGTTTGAGGGGGGATTATTGGGAGTATAAAGAATACAATCAAAGTCCCACATTGATAAGACATGGAAAAGATCATGTGCTTATAAGATAAAAAGATATCTCCATTGGCATGAGGCCTTTTGGATAAAACCCAAAAACAAAATCATGAGGGTTTAGGCCCAAAGTGGACAATATCATGTTATTGTGGAGATGTGTGAATTCATAGGAACTAACACATAGTAGCACAAACAACATGGGACACATAAAGTGTTGAAGATTCATCCGACAATGACGAACTTTATCACATCACACGCCAAGTGGCACTCATGACCTTGGGGGATGACACTGAGAGCTTAAGTCAAGGAGAGTCTGTTGGTGCAATCGACCCATGTCATGATTGACCAGACTCGAGTTTGATTCGAGTAGTGTTTTGATGTTTGACATTGATATCTGACAATGTGTTGGGGAGATTGTTGTTGCAATCGACCTAGATCATGATTTTGATGTTTGACGATGGTTTGACCATTGTCATGGGAAAAGTCCAAGTCATGGGTACTTGGCATGGAAAGTCCAAGCATGGGTCTTGGTAAGGAAAAGTCCAAGTATGGGTCTTAACAAGGGAAAGTCCAAGCATGAGTCTTGGCATGGAAAGTCCAACATGGGTTAGCAAGAGAAAGTCCAAGCTTAAGTCTTGGCAATTGGAAAGTCTAAGGGGTGATATTGGTGGTGTAAAGTCCAAGGGTGGAGTCTTGGCAGTATAAGTACAATGGTTTGTGGCGTAAAGTCCAAGCGTGGTCTTGGCAGCATAAGCCCAATGTTCCTTGGCGTTGAAGACCACATTAATATGACAATAGCTGATGAAAGCACCTGAAGGTCACCGTATGAATGAACAAGTCATGGATGACTTGGAGGGATCCAATAGGCGTGAGGCTGACGGAGGTGGCTAGGAGGCTTAGGTCTAGGCTAAGGATGGTCTAGAAAGTATGGGGGCACCATACTTGGGGTTAAACCTCATGTTTGAGGTTATCTATTGATCGGGGCTTTATACCGATCATATGGTCAAGTGTTTGACACTTGATAACCGAGTCGACCCTCATCAATCAACTGGGATTATGACTAATTCGGTTGTTGTGAGTTGACTATTGCTTGACTGCAGCTCATGGCCGAAAAAGCCTTGGCAGTCGACTGCTCATTGGAGCAGTCCACTGCCATATATGGCAGTCACCTAATGGAGCACAGAACACTCCGTAGCCAATCGGACAATTGGCTACGGGCACTGGCAGTTGAACTTCCATTGTTGGCAGTTGACTGCCCAGTGATTCGTTAGGGTTTTTCCAGCATGGATCAAATCGTTGTCTCACAACAACAGTGTTGGCAGTCGACTGTCAGGCGAAAATCCAGTCCGAGTGAAGCTTTAAAAGGAGCTCATGGAGAAGGTTTTTGGCAAGGTTTCTTGAGGCGATTAGAAGGGGATTTGCTACTGCAATCCAGACCTTCAAGGCTACTCTTCAAGCAACCAAAAGCAAGCAATTAAAGTTCTCTTGTAAAGTATTTTTCTTTACTTGTATTGTATTTCATACTTGTATTTAATTGCATTTATTGTATTACTTTGTGTAATCACTTATACGAGGTTTCTCCGCCTCCGACTTGTTGTTGAGAAGAAGTTTATTGGATTAGTGGTGTGTGTTTGCATCGCTAGGACACTTACGAGCCCAATCTGTGGAGTATAAACCTTGAGATTCCAAACCATGTTACATCCTTGTGTCGTGATTGTATTTGTGCATTTTTTTTTGTTATTATATATATTCTACTGTGTATAACACATTTTGTAGCAAGCACGATCAAATTCCATCAAGAATGTCGAATCGCTATTCACCCCCCCCCCTCTAGCGGGCACACAGGTCCTAACAAGTGGTATCAGAGTTTGGTGGCTCTTAGAAGAAGAAGACACTCCGATACCTAACAAGTGGTATCAGAGCTTGGAGCTCTTCTACGAACTAACACCCGGGAGCAAAAGCGCTAGAGGGCAAGATGGAATTCAAAGAAAGACTAGGATGAAATATCAACACGCCGGTCCCGTATGCACTTTATGGATGAGAAGGCTTCGATTCATGGAAGGAAAGAATTGAAGACTTCATCATGATGAGGGACTTTGAATAATGGTCCATCTTAATGGAAAGGTTCAATTATCCAAGAGGGCCAAAGGGAGGGTTCCTCAAGATGAAGAAGTGAAACGAGGAACAAATCCAAGAATTTGAGAAAAATAAGAAGGTAATTAAATTCTTCGTTGATTTGATTCCTAATGACATCTTGTGTAGCTTAGGTGAATACATGGATGCCAAAGAGCTATGGAGCAAAGTAGCAAGATTCCATGAGAACCCACATTCGGCTCAAGAAGAGGAGGAGGCCGAAGAAAAAAGTTCTTCCTCATAAGAAAGTGAGGATTCGAAAGTTGATAGAGAATCAACATCCGGATCGGAATCAATGGAAGAGGTAGAAGTAGAAGAAGTCTCCACCTCTAGGATTGAGGGGGAAAAGATTAGATCATCTACACCGGAGCAAACTCAAGAAGAACCATCTACCTCTGGTCGAGAGGAAGAGGAAGCTTGGGACTCCCCTACCATGGAAGGTAATTCAAGAAATTCAATTAATATTAAAAATCATATATTATGTTTTGAGTGTAGGGAGTATGGGCGTTACAAGAATAAGTATCCTAAAAAAGTCAAGAAAAGTCAACAAACACCGAAAGCTAAGGATGCCAGTGTCTCTACCAAGAGGAGTAAGGAGCACGTGGTGTACTTCAAATGCCGACAACCGGGACACTACCGGAGTCAATGCCCAAAGGGGGAGAAGAAGACTCATGAAGGAAGAGCCACACATGTAGGGGGAACTAAGGCAAACCCTAAGTTAACTTTTAAGTATGCTTCTTCTTCAATTAATTATCAAAAGCATGCTAGAAGTAATCTTGCAATTATTCATGAAAGGCATACTAGAAATAATAGGTTTTATTGTTTAGGTGCTAAGCATGTGAATTTAACTAAGGACCAACCTAGATTAAACAATTCTAAACCTATTCTACCTAGAGAGACCATTGGGAAAATAGAGGATCACCTAGGTATCAACCCTAAATGGACTAGGCATATGCTTAGGAAAAATAATTCCCAAAGGACATATGAAAATTCAAAATTAGAAAAATTAGAATTAGAAAATTAAGCCTTGAGGTCAAGGCTTGAGAAACTAGAAAAGACCCTTAGGATTATGCAAAATCAAATTCTACAGTCAAATGACAAAAAATCTAGGTCAAGGAGTCAAAACCTAGGGTTTATAAAGCAAGGTTCAACCAAGGGTAAGAAAGGTTTGAGTCACAAACCTAAGCCCAAGGAGACCTATCGTAGTGTTCCATTCAATTATGGAATACAATCTAGGTCTAGAAAAACCAAGGTCAATAGGGAAGTCATCCCTAAGGTTGACCAAGGTAAATGCCTAGTGGCTAGGGTTTCAAGGAAACCTAGGGAAACCACTAAGAAGGTCAAAGGGGGAGTTACCTCTAGAGCTGACCTAGGCAAGACCAAAATGACCAAGGCTTCTAAGCCTAGGAGGGTCATTAGGAGGGTATCTAGGAAAGTTATCCCTAGTGAATACCTAGTAAATCCAAGGAGCTCCAATAGGTATTGGATTCCTATGAGCGTGATCGATTCATGCTAAATGGGTTTAGGTGTACCAACTTTGAATGGATAGGTAGTTAACCTAACCATGATAAAGGTGACACTTTAGGTCATTTCCAAAGTAATGAGGTACTTTGGAAATAAGAATAATTTTTAATCCTAAAGGTTTTTAGGATGTGCCAATGCAATTTATAGAAGTTGAAAAATCAATCAAATTGGCACAATTAGGGTTAGAGGTCATAGTGTACCATTTTGAGTTTTTAGCATACTTGGGAGAAAAGTGGTAATATGGAAAAATGATTTTAATAATAACAAATGACAACTAATATTAAAGTTTAGGTATTTCTATGCCTTATATTTTATTTGTCATGCCTTGATTGTCATATAACATGTCATGATATCATATTCATTTAAATCATATAAATGTCATGATTATGCTTAGGGTTTGTCTTTTTATGTCATGTATATTTAGATTTAATCATATGTCATGACATCATGATCATTGTCCATGCTTTATTTATGCTATCATTTATGCCATGATCATACTTCATACATTTAAGTTAATGAAAATTGATTTAAGGACTATGACATGACTTGAAGTCTCATATATAAGGGAATCAAGTAGTATTGTCTTAAAAAAAATACATGAAACCCTAGATTAGGATGAACAAAACTTACATCTCATATTACATTGACATGTATGTGTATTGATACACCCTAGATACATGTGATATGCTAGGATATGAATTGAGTTCAAGGTGCATAGTTTTTGCATCTAGATGAACTAAAACTCATCTATATCATGGATGGATCATTGAGAAAGCTTATGTTCAAGCCATGTACATTGAGCCCAAAGAATATGATCCAATATAAGGTTTTAAAACAATTTGAAAATAATTTTGAAAAATTTGGTGCAATCTATCTTTTGATAAAAGTCACCATTGATGATGTTGATACAAAGAGGGCTTAAAACATTGAAGTTTTTCTTCATTTTTGAACTTTGTATCAATTTCACTATTTTATGGGTAAATTATTTTTCACATATTTTTCACCCATTTTATTTGGCATAAGTATTATACGTATAAAGTTTCAGGATTTTTCAAATTATGTATAATTATTTATGAATTTCCAAAGTTCGTTTCTTAATGGAAATCGACTGATGCAATGGCAGTTCGACTGATAACTGTCAAGAGTCGACTGTCAGGTCTGATTTCGGGTAAACAAGGTTTGTTTAGCCCAATTTCATCTATGGTAAGGTTTTCTAACCACTCCTAACCCTAGGATATGCTTTGGAAAGCATTAAAAAGGGTGAAAAACTATTGAATATGAATTAGGAGAGTTGTTTAGGGTGTGTATCAATTTAAGGTGTGGGAAAGTTTAATGTTGAACTTTTAACCTTAATTTTGATGGTTTAGTATTCCTATTAGCTTAGGGACTCCCCAAGGACATTGTTGGTGCAATGGTCAAGGGGGACCAAGCCTTTAGGGTAAGGTATCCATCATGGGATGATGAATATATTCTTCCTCATGAGGGGGGGAAATGGGAATGTGAGATGTCTAATTTTAAAATTGGGAGAGTTTATAGGAGTGCCTCTCTTTAGTGGTATGGGACTTATCACTAGGAAGAGTGAAGGCATCCTAGGTGTTTTTGACCAAGGGGGAGATTGTAAGATCTCATTCGGATATGAGACATTGACTTCCGTGGGGAGAACCTTTTTAATGTATGTCAAAAAGGGGGAGAAAGTGAAACTATCAATTTGGGATAATTGGTAAGGAGATTTGAGTTAGGTGGCCTAACTCAAAGATGTTTAGTTTTTGTCAAACATCAAAAAGGGGGAGATTATTAGTGCAATCGATCCAGGTCACGATTGACCAGACTCGAGTTTGACTCGAGTAGTATTTTGATGTTTGACATTGATATCTGACAATGTGCTGGGGAGATTGTTGGTGCAATCGGACCAGGTCATGATTTTGATGTTTGACGATAGTTTGACCATTGTCATGGGAAAAGTCCAAGTCATAGGTACTTGGCATGGAAAGTCCAAGCATGGGTCTTGGCAAGGGAAAGTCCAAGCATGGATCTTGGCATGAAAAGTCCAACATGGGTTGGCAAGGGAAAGTCCAAGCTTGAGTCTTGGCAATTGGAAAGTCCAAGGGGTGATATTGGTGGCGTAAAGTCTAAGGGTTGGCAGCATAAGTCCAATGGTTGGCGGCGTAAAGTCCAAGCGTGGTCTTGGCAGCGTAAGCCCAATGTGTCTTGGTAGTGTAAACCACATTAGCATGACAATAGCTGATGGAAGAACCTGAAGGCTAGCGTATGGATGAACAAGTCATGGATGACTTGGAGGGATCCGATATGTGTGAGGCTGACGGAGGTGGCTAGAAGGCTTAGTTCTAGGCTAAGAGTGGTCTAGCAAGTATGGGGACACCATACTTGGGATTAAACCTCATGTTTGAGATTATCAGTTGACCAGGGCTTTATACCAGTCGGATGGTCAAGTGTTTGACACTTGGCAACCCAGTCGACCCTCATCAGTCAATTGAGATTATGACTATCATCACTGTGAGTCGACTAGTGCTCGATCGCACCAGTGGGCGAAAGCCTTGATAGTTCATCGCTCATTAGAGCAATGATCGCCATATATGGCAACTGACTGATGGAGCATAGAACACTCCGTAGCCGATCGGGTAGTCGGCTACGGGCGCTGGCAATCGAACTGCCACTGTTGGCAGTCGACTGCCCAGTGATCCGTTGAGGTTTTTTCAGCATGGATCAAGTCATTGTCTCACAACAACAGTGTTGGAAGTCGACTGGGGTCTTATGGCAGTCGATTGTCAGGCGGAAATCCAGCCCGAGTGAAGCTTTAAAAGGAGCTCGTGGAGAAGATTTTTGGCAAGGTTTCTTGAGGCGATTTGGAGGGGATTTGCTGCTACAATCTAGACCTTCAAGGCTACTCTTCAAACAACCAAAAGCAAGCAATCAAAGTTCTCTTGTAAAGTGTTTTTCTTTACTTGTATTGTATTTCATACTTGTATTTTCTTGCATTTGTTGTATTACTTTGTGTAATCACTTGTACGAGATTTCTTCACCTCCGACTTATTGTCGAGAAGGAGTTTATTGAATTAGTGGTGTGTGTTTGCATCACTAGGGCACTTACGAGCCCAATCCGTAGAGTAAGAATCTTGAGGTTCTAAACCACGTTATATCCTCATGTTGTGATTGTGTTTGTGCATTTTGTTTTTGTTATTATATATATTCCACTGTGTATAACACATTTTGTAGAAAGCACGATCAAATTCCATCAAGAATGTCGAATCGCTATTAACCCCCCCCCCCTCTAGCGGGCGCACAGGTCCTAACAGAGTTTTCTTCTAGCGATGAATTGTCATCTAGTGATGATGAGGTAAAGGATTCTCACCAAGTAGAATTATTATATAAGACTATTGCTTACCTTAAGAATGCATTGGATATATCAAAATCTAAGATTAAGGATTTGAAGGTAGAAATAAAAGCAATTAGGAATAAGCAATCTTTATGTGATGATTCATGTATGCTTAGGAAAAAAAAATGAAAAACTTAAGATTGTAGTTTGTGAATTAAGGAAATATATAAAAAAGTTTACTAATGGATCAAAATTTCTTGACATGATTCTTAGAGATCAAAGGGTCGTTTATAACAAGGACAGTATAGGATACAAACTTAAGGATAAGGAAGTAGCTTATATTTTTCTAATTAATAGAAAAGAAACAATTAGGAGTAAGGTGAAGAAAGCTTGGATCCTAAAGAAAATTTTTATTGATATTTCTAGTCCAAACATTTGGCTACCAAAAGAGTTTGTTTTTCATGTTGTTTAGGTAGGTGAACCAAGAATATGGATTGTAGATAGTGGTTGCTCAAGACACATGCATGACCGAAGATGTGAGCAAGTTCTCCACAATCAAGTATGTTAAGAAGGGAACTGTGTCCTTTGGCAATAGTGGGAAGCTCAAGATCTTAGGTAGAGGCACAATTGAGGTATCTCCTAAAATTATCATTCACAAAGTCTCATTAGTTGAAAGCATGAAGCTTAGTTTACTAAGTGTTAGTCAACTTTATGATGCGGGTTATAAGATAGAGTTTAAATCCTCTAAATGATTGATTAGACACAAAAGCCTAGAAGATTGCATGTTAGTGGGATATAAAAAATCAAATATTTATTATGTTGATCTTTCATATGCTTCTAACATATCTACCAAGTGTCTCATGTCAAAAGAAGATGAAGGGTGGCTATGGCATAGAAGGCTTGGGCACATCAACATGAAGAACATAGCCAAGGTGGCCAAGTTCGAATTAGTGAAAGGGCTACCAAAAGTGAAGTATGTTAAGGACAAATTGTGTGATGCATGCTAAGAAGGAAAGCAATCAAAATCATTACACAACGGTAAAACTTTAACTAGCACTTCATCACCTTTAGAACTATTGCATTTAGATTTATTTGATTGTCATAGCACTCCTTCATTAAATGGTAATAAGTATTGCTTAGTTATAGTAGATGATTATTCTAGGTATACTTGGGTGTATTTTATAAAACATAAGGATAATACCTTAGAAACAATCATAGGATTTAGCAAAAAGGTTGAAAATGAAAGGTATCTCAAAATCAACCGGATCCGTAGTGATCATGGTGGAGAATTTGAGAATTTGAACTTTTCTAAATTTTACTTAGAACAAGGGTACAAACATGAGTTCTCTTGTCTTAGAACACCCCAACAAAATGGGGTGGTGGAAAGGAGAAATTGTGCTCTATAAGAGGCAGTTAGAACAATGTTTAATGCATATTCCTTACCTAGCTACTTGTGGGCGAAAGTGGTTAACACCGCTTGCTATATCCAAAATCGTGTCCTAATCCATAGGTTTTTAGGCAAAACACCCTTTGAATTATGGAATGGAATAATTTCGACAATTATTTTAAGATCTTTGAATGCAAAGTCTATATTTTAAATACCAAAGATAACTTAGGAAATTTTGAGTGTAGGGTGGATAAAGGAATCCTGGTTAGATACTCATCAACTAGTAGAGGTTATAGAGTATACAAAAAGAGGAATCAAAAGGTTGAGGAATCCTCTAATGTTGAATTTGATGAGTCTACTAGTATCTACCCTAGGAAATCCTCCATCGATAAGGATATCAATGACAAAAATCAAGATATTATCCAAAGACCTCAAAATCTAAATTTAGGGGATAATGATCAAGGGGGAGGATTATGAAGTAATAATAAAGGGGAAAGAAGAGGAGATTCCAATGATGAGAGGAGGAAGAATGATGAAATTCAAAATCTATATGATTCACCTCCTAAGACCTTAAGGATTCATCAAAATCATCCTCTAGACCAAGTAGTAGAAGAATTATCATAAGGAGTACAGACTAGGTCCTTTTATAGAGCTCCTACTAGTCAAGTTGTCCTTATCTCTCAAATTGAACCAAAATCAAATGATGTCTTGCTAGATCAGGATTGAATATTAGCAATACAAGAAGAGCTAGCTCAATTTGAGAGGAGTTAAGTACAGGAATTAGTTCCTAGGTCCAATGATAGCACCATTGTTACCACAAAATGGGTCTTTAGGAACAAGTTAGATGACCAAGATAAGATCACTAGAAACAAAGCTAGGTTAGTGGCACGAGTATTTAATCAAGTTGAAGGACTTGATTATGATGAGACCTATGCTCCGGTTGCTAGATTAGAGTCTATCTTAATCCTATTAGGGTATGCCATATTGGATCGAGAGAATCTCTAGAGGGGGTGAATAGCGATTGTAAAACTTTCTTTTTGTTTCGTTAAAACCAAAGTCGAATACAGCGGAAGTAAAGATAAAGCAAAAGAAAGAGGTACTTTCTTTTTGCTTGGTTCACAACCAAAAGGTTGCTACTCCAAGGCCCCACGATTCTAGACCGCGTATGATGGAACAATTCACTATAAATCTCCTTCTCGTTGGAGGTAGGAGACGACAATTACAAGAAAACAAAAGCTAGAGGAAGAGGCAACAAGCCTACCTCTCCTCTTTTTAATTGAAAGCTCAAAATACACAAAAGTAAGGCAACTAAATAAAGACTACCAACTTAGAAGATTGAAGCTCGGCGTGAAGTCGGCATAGTGACTGTGTAGCATTGTCGTTGAAGCTTGGCGTCATAGGAGCACTTTGGGAGCAAGAATAGATGATCCAAAGAGGTGAAATGCCCCTTATTTTATAGCCCTTCAAACACTAGCTCATTGAGATCCATATCTGGATCAAAGCTCCTCATCCCCCCAATTTTGGTGAAGCTTATCTTGACTTTTTTCGAGTTGACCAGTTTGAATAGCAGTCGACTGATGGTATGATCAGTCGACTACTAATAGCTATCAGTCAACTATTGGCATGATCACTCTCCTACAACAAAGAGTTAGCACAGAACTACCAAGTAATGGACATTACGACGACTCCTTACCATCCAATCTCGATCTAGACCTTCCCCTCGAAGTCTTAGTCGGATCGCCGCTTAAGTTCATCCCCGTACGGAGGACATGACCTCACCATTACTCTTCACTCATGCTTACCTCTGGTCCTCCGGACCCATCACTTAGCTTTCGGTCATCACCGAGGTTCCTCGACTTCAACGAGGTTTTCTTGGTGTCGCCCGACTACTACGATTTCTCGTCCCGAGATTCTCCCGGTGTCGCTGACCTTCAGCTTAGCTTAAACACTTCTTACACACTTAATACAACACATGAGATAACAATAATAGCTTAACTTTTAACCTTTTCCATAATCAAAACTTAGGTTCGATTATCTGGTGCCCCTGCACCAACATGCCATACACATGGATTTCAAACTCTATCAAATGGATGTGAAATCGGTATTTCTAAATGGGTTCATTAAGGAAGAGGTCTATGTAGAGCAACCACTCGGGTTTGAAAATCTAGACTACCCAAACCATATTTGTAAGCTTAAGAAAGTTTTATAAGGTTTAAAACAAGCTCCCTGGACTTGATATAAGAGACTCTCATCATTTCTTATCTTTAAGGACTTTAGGAGAGTGTATGTTGATGGCATTATTTTTGAGTCAACAAATGATTTTTCAAGTGTATGTTGATGGCATTATTTTTGAGTCAACAAATGATTAGAGCTGTCAAGTTGGGTTAAGCCCGTCGGGTTGGCCCACCCCGCTAAATAATTTAGGTGGGTTGAGTTGAAATTTTATCAACCCGTCATTTTAGCGAGCCTAAACATATCGACCCGCGCGAGTTGCAAGTCTAGACCGGTCGACCCGCCGTGGGCACGAGTTGGCCCGCGGATTAAGAAATGCCAAAAGATGGAACATATGAAAATAAAATTATATAAGTTTTTTTTACTAATATTAATTAATAAAAGAAGTTTTTCACCATCATAATCTTCTTCTATCACATATATACTTCAATAAAGTGTAAGAGTAATTAAGAGGAAAGAACAAAATAATATTTGATGTACTCTAATACTTTTTTTTCTTGTATACTTTAATTATTTTATCATTACTATTCCAATCGATGTAGGAAATAATGACATATTAAAGTCAAATAATTATAAGAGCTAAAAAATCTTAATTAGATCTCTATTTAGAGGAGTAAAAATTTAAATTTATATATTATCAAGATTTGGATATTTTGGATCATTGGAAGAATAAAAAATATCGGTATTTAATTTTATCGATTGATAATTAAATCTCAATTATAAGATTTTAGTTATTTCAAATGTTTATTTTTTTAATCATGGTACTTCATTTGTCTTACCGATCATCGCTACAAACTCTCAACACCTTAGTAATTTTAGATATAATTTTTTAATTTTTGTGGTTCGCGGGTTGACTCGCCTAACCCGCAACCCGCCTTGGGTTGGGTTGGGTTGGAGATTTCTCAACTCGCCAAGATGATGAGTCAGCCCACCTCTCTCCGTTAAATATTGGGTTAATGACGGGTTGGCCTGCCCCGCCATAGGTCGACCCATTTGATAGCTCTACAAATGATGAACTTCTCCAAGACTTCATTAGAAATATGGATAATGAATTTGAAATGAGTCTAGTAGGAGAGTTGACCTTTTTCTTAGGCTTACAAGTTAAACAAACTAGTGAGGGATCTCATATCTATCAAACTAAATATGCCAAAGAAATTAGCAAGAAATTTAGTTTAGAAAATGATAAGGTAGTGTTTACTCCTATGGAAACTAATACTAAGATAGACAATGATTAAGATGAAAAATTGGTTGATTCAAAACTTTATAGGAGAATGATTAGTAATCTATTATACCTAACTGCTAGTAGATTTGATATTTTATTTGCAGTAGGTATGTGTGCAAAATATCAATATAGTGCTAAAGAGTCCCACTTGATAGCGGTCAAAAGGATTTTAAGGTATATCAAGAGAACTCTTAATGTAGGTTTATAGTACCCTAAGACTCCCTAAATTTTAAGTGATCATTATTAAAACTTTATTTATTTATTTATTTTTAATTAATATTATTATATTTTAGTACGATGATCACTCCAATATAAAATCTTTGATTCATCTCTGACCAACTTTCAAGTGCTCTAGTCCACCTTATGCTTAGTTTAAACAACTCTCTTTGTTTGGTATAATTGTTATACTGTCTTGCTTACTTATTTTCTTATTTGTATTTGTCTACACTTTCTACTTATAATAATATAGTTGTGTAAGAGTTTTTTTTTTCTCCACAAGCGTCTTAGAAAAAAAAAAGTTATAAAAGATTTATTTTGAGACCGATCTACTAAAAATTATATAGGAAAATCAAATCACATTAAATCATCGTGCTATAGTATTATTATAGGTGTATTTATCTCAGGACAGTGCAACGGTAAAAATGAAAACACATTATTCTATAAAAGAATGTATATAGTTTGATCATCTACTACGATATCATTCGACGATGAATTTAAAAAAAAATCATTCGAACGATTTTGAGACTCAAAAATGTATCCGATAGATGGATTATGACTTTATTATTGAAACATCGTTCAGATATAACGTGATTATTGAATTTGAATTGAATAGTAAAAAATCTATATACAATTTTTTAATTTATGTTTTGATGATGGATAAAGATCACTTTAGCTATATTAACACCACCACTAGCTCCTCTCAGCATATCCAATTGACTTATGTGAACGGAGAAAAAGATTGATGCTCATTCCGTTAGATTTGATAAATTTTGATGAATTTAACCAATGGCTTAGGCATTTTAATCAAAGGCAAGATGAAAAAGGAGTTAAGACTACAACAAGTGTCATGAAAACTAGTTTAGGGGATTTTTATTATTTGACTTATTTATTATTAATAGATTATCTTTTTATATATCATGTTTGAATAAATACCTAGAAGGATGCCACGTAGCACGACTGAAAATATAGCATGGTCTAAGTTACAAACTAACTAGAACTTGCCTCTGGTTTTGGCTCACATCCACCATGCTAATTTTAATACTACCCCGTGAGCCATACTGAATACCATGCATGGGCAGATCCTGCGCCACGATCTGCTTGCTACTAGCCGCTGGCGATCTCTTGGATGAGTTCCGCCACCTCCGACATCTCCGGCCTTTCCTCTGGGTTCGCGTCGACACAGGCGGCGGCCACCCTGAGCAGCCGCACCATACCTTGGGTTGTGTCTGGAGCGGCGATGTCCCCGTCCAATACGTCCGCCTCTCGCTTCTCCACGATAGCCGACGCCGCCCGTTGCACGACGTCTGTTCCGCCCGTGGTATCGTGCGCGTATTGCGACGGGAACTTGCCTGTGAGGAGCTCAAGGATGACGAAGCCGAGACAGAAGACGTCCGACTTAGGCGACACAAGGCGGTGCTCGGTGCCTTCCGGCGTCCGGTACGCGAACATGAGCTGCGAGGCCTGCGCCACCCCGACCAGCGGAACGAGGCCGTGGTCGGCGATGAGCGGCTCGAAATTGTCGGCGAGGAGGATGTTTGAGGACTTGAGGTTGCCGTGCGGCACGTCCACAGCCGCCAGTTCGGCGTGGAGGTACGCCATGCCGCGCGCGATCCCTAACGCGATCTTGAGCCGCGTTGGCCAATCTAAGTCACGGTGCTCTGCGCCACGATCACCTGCACGCCACCGACATGAATTAAGATTGACGCCATCAATCGCCGGATTACTAGCAAGTTGCCCGTCGGTCAATCTAATTACCATGGAGCACGTCGCGCAGGCTACCCTGGGGCAGGTACTCGGAGACAATGAGCTTCTCCTCCCTCCGATAATGGTAGGCTAGTGGAGTGAGAACATTGGGATGGCGAAGGCTCCCCAACCTCCGCATCTCATCGTCGAAGACCTCCTTGCCGATCCGGTTCATGTCGCGCAGTCGCTTGACGACGACGGTGAAGCCGTTAGCCATGGTGACCTTGTAGACAGAACCAAGGCTGCCATTCCCCAGGACCTCAGCGGTGGCCTTCATCAAGTCAGTGAGTTCGAACGCGCCCTTTTCCTCGTTAATCATGATCAGCCCCGCCATCCCCATCGGCCCGTGGCTCGGTCCCGCACGCTTGCGGTCCGACGTCGCCTCAGAATCCTTCTCCTCCTTCTGGGTCGAGCCAGTCGCGGAAACCGGAGCTACAGAGGCTGTTCCTGACTCCATGTCCTCTGCGGACGCCTTGTCGGCCGCATCGAGATTTTCCTGATCATGCCGTCTGCGACAGAAGAGCGACGCCACCAGGGCGAGGACGATGACCACTGCAGCTACCGCCCCAACAACGACGCCAATGTGGTTTTGAGATCTGCCCTGCTTCTTTGGAAGCCCCTCCGAAGATGTTGTCGGCGATGGCGCCGTTCGGCATGAGCTGGAGTCGAGAGGAGGCCCACAGAGAACAGGATTTGCCGCGAAGGAGGCGTCGCCAAAGCGAGCTAAGGAGGCGGGAATGGGACCGCTGAGCTGGTTGTTCGATGCATTGAAAGACAGGAGGGTGCTGGAGATATGTTCGAAAGTAGGGACTGTTGCAAAATATATCGGTTCCTTTTTGTTGCTTTCTCGATGGAATTTCAACTTGCGTCGAAGGAGTGATCACAGTCGGAAGACTCCTCTGTTTCCACAAATCAAATCCGTCGAATGCCTCTACGCTTCTCACCCTCTTCGCCGAGCAACTTTTTCTTGGACGCGCACTCCTTCCCCTTTAAGGAAAGGAGACGCACGCACGGCTTCAAGTCATGCGTGCTCGAGGGCGGTTCCACGAACTGCCTCCGTGCAGTTCGTGGAACTGCCACGAACCAACATCTCTCACTCGTCCAAGATATGTCACATAGACAAAATGATCACACATACCATTTTTAGAAGAGGTGTTTAGTCACATAGACTAAATCGAAGCAACATCTATTGTCCCAAAAGACTAATAGAATATAGATTAATAGTCACAAAGACTAAATGAAACATCAAATCAGAAAATGGTTCGTGCGACAGCAAGCACATTGAGCGTTCAAATGCTAAGAAAGTTGTTACACCTTACATAGCTGCTCATAGAGTGATACATACTAAGAGAAGTTGTTACGTCTAACTTAGTCGCTCTTCATATGATACATAATCATTCTCCCGATGACACAGAGTCATCTACAAGTGGTACAAAACCATTTATCTTATGGCACACAGCCATTTCCCAGGTGACACACAGTCATTTTTCAGATGATACAAAATCACATTTCCGGTGGTACATAACCGTTTACCTGAAACATTCATGTCTTGTTTTTTACCCAGATTAAATAATCTCATTTACATCAATATGAACATCTCTAATCCCTTAAATTGACCATCATGTCAAGAGCATGTCTCATATTCCAAATATTCACAAACATTCCTGCATACAATGTAAAAAGAGTCGACTAGTGAATAATACTCATTAGATGTAAACCTATTTAATCTTCCTTTTTAGTGTGAATCTATTCATTTTAATTAATCGCTTTCTTAGTCATGTTCCATAGACCGAATCATACATAGTCATAGGTAGACATGCTAAAGTAGCAAACCTTGATTAAAACTTCAAGTAGACATCTAAATAGTCACAAAGGGCAAATTTTGAGATCAATATATAATCTCAAAGGGCTCACATAGTAGAGAAGCAGGGATCCATTCCCCTACTACCCTTAGTGTCGTCTTAGCACATGTGGTATGATTCACATGCTACGATGTCGTCCTCTTTACCAATAAAGAGCGTATGTTTTCCTCAAATTAACATCGTACAGATTTCGATCTAGACATTCCCAATGTCTAATCCAGAATTCAACACATGAATCCAGAATTCAATATATGAATTCTAATCTGGCTCAAAACAGGTATAGTAAATGGTGGGTTCATTTACTTCGATCATTTACCACAAAACGATCTTATCTTGATACAAATATCAAGACGAACCTAACTTACAGGAATGTAACAAATTTTACAGCTTCCAAAGCTAACAACCACATAGGCTGACCTATAAGCATCGGTCTTACCTCTATTCATACACAACAAATAGAGATGATTGTCCATGTGAGAGGACCAATCACTACCTGCCAACATGCTTATCGAGATCTTATCACTAGAATGTAACATAACATACACTGAATAGATTATGGCTGACATTTCAAACAATCAAATCATTTTATTCAATTGTCATTACAAGACTGTTACATTCTACGAAGTCCCATAGACTTTACATGCTCATTAAATGACTCTTTATTCATTGGCTTAGTAAAAGGATCTGCAAGCATAGCTCGTGTAGAGATATACTCAAGAATCACCTTCTTTTTAGCAACAATATCCCTGATAAAGTTGTATTTTATAGCAATATGCTTGCCCTTGCTGTGATATTTGGGATCCTTGGAAAAAGCTATCACAGCTTGACTATCACAATAGACAGTCACTGGACTCCCACTGTTCTCAGCAATCTTCAAATGTTTTAGGAAGTGCTTCTTGTACAGCTGCTGAACATGCCACATATTCAGCTTCCATTGTAGATAAGGCCACACAGGCCTGTTTCTTGCTGTTCCATGAGATGACGCCACCATTCAACAAGAAAGCATAGCCTGATGTTGATTTTCTATCATCCAGGTCCCCAGCCCAATCTGCATCTGAATAGCCCATAAGGCTCATATCTGATCCTTAATAACAGAGACAATAATCTGTCGTCGCCTTCAGATATCTGAAAATCCTTTTCACTGCCTTCCAGTGTCTCGATCCTGGGTTTGACTGGAACCGGCTGACTAAGCCCACTGCATAGCTGATATCGGGACGAGTACACAACATAGTATACATTAAACTACCTATGGCACTGGCATATGGTTTTTTGTTCATGTCGGCTATTTCAGCTGCAGTCTTGAGACTCATACTTTTGTTCAAAACAGTACCTTTCGCAATAGGTGTCTGTTCACTGTTGTAGTCAGATATGTTAAAATGTTGTAACATCTTAGTTATATAAGACTCTTGTGACAAACCCAAAAGTCTCTTTGATCGATCCCGGATGATCTTAACCCCTAAGATGTATTCAGCTTCTCCCATATCTATTGTGTCAAATTGAGAAGACAACCACTTTTTGACTTCTTCAATAAAACCTATGTCATTTCCTGCTATCAGCATATCATCAACATATAATGATAAAATTGTTGGATCGATTTGAAACGCTAGAGGGGGGGGTGAATAGCGTTAGTGAAAACTTTTCTTTTTCGACAATTAAAACCAAGTACGCAGCGGAAAACAAAAGATAAACACAAGAAAGACACAAAGCTTTTTACTTGGTTCACAGCCCACCGGCTGCTAATCCAAGGCCCTGCGATCCTTGATCGCTTCCGAAGGGCAATCACTAAAAGTCTCTTCCTCGTTGGAGGTAAGAGACAAGACGATTACAATGATTATAAGGTCGGTAACAACCTTACCGGTCCTTATACAAATTAAGTACAGAAATATAATAATACCGACAATTAATTAGAAGATGATGCACGGTCGGAGTAGCATTGTAGAGAGCACGAGCACTTGAGAGATTATTCAATTTGGGTTTGAGTCCTCCCCTCCTTTTATAGATTTGCACCTTGGATTTGTCCCGATCCAGATCCAAAATTCGTTGGATCTTATCTTGAGGTGGCAGCTTATCTTATCTTGAGGTGGCGGCTTATCTTATCTTGAGGTGGTGGCTTATCTTATCCTGAGGTGGTGACATCAATCTCTATCTCTTTGATCGTGTGCACTGGGATGATTCGTCTATATCAGTCGACTGATCCTCTTAGCAGTCGACTGCCTTCATTCGACTGCTGACATCTCCAGTTGACTACTGCACTTGAGAATTCCTGTAATACAAGATTAGCACAATAGATGCATAATGCCATGCAGTGTGATAGTCCTTTGACTGTCTGATCTTGACTTCGGCATTCCTCCGGAAGCCTTAGTTAGATCGACGCCTAGGATTGTCCTCTAACCGAGGACGCATCCTTACCACTGCTCCACACACGGAGCTTACCTTTGGTCCTCTTGACCTGTCGCTTAGCTTTCGGTCACCACCGAGGTTCCTCGACTCCCCGAGGTTCTCCTGGTGTCGTCTGACCACCACGGTTTCTCAACTTGAGATTCTCCGGATGTCGCTCAACCTTTGGCTTAGCTTAAACACTTCCTGCACAGTTAGCATATCACATGAGATAACAAAATAGGTTAACTTTGAATCTTTGCCATCATCAAAATCAAGGTTCGATTTTCTAGTGCCCCTGCACCAACAATCTCCCCCTTTTTGATCTATGGCAAACCAATTCAAAGTTAAGAGAAAATAAGCAGTAAACATTGAACAGTCATTTTTCAAAACATCCCCCTTAAGGGTACCTCTCCCTTAATCCTGGGTGATTTTTGAAAAACAATTACTTTTTGGGAAAGAAAAAGTAAGTAACCTCTTAACTTTATTCTCTCTCCCCCTTTGACATATATCAAAAATAACTTTATATTGGGTACATTGCCAAGAAATAGAATTTTTAAACATGCTAATCAAGTTGATTTAATATGTTCAACTTCCTTTAATACTTAGAAGTTTAGGTTTCTAGATCCTGCACCAACAATGTATATCCTAGGTTAGAATGTGACCCCCTAACCTTTAACATTGTTATAAAATTTTGAGAAAAAAAAAACATTTTAAAGGCTCATGTCTATTGGTTTTTATGTCAAACTAGAGGTAGCTAGATACTAAGTTTGTCCAACTTAAGTCTTCTCTCCCCCTTGGCATATTATCAAAAGAAGGATTTAAATTTAGAAAATATTGGTGATTTTTAAAAAAAAATATATTTTTTAACAACTTCTATGATGATTATCCAATTAGAACCTCCCCCTTAACCTAACATCCTTGTTAGCCACAAGGAAGGCTTATCTAGAGGGTCTCCCCTTTTGTCTGACAAACTCTTAGGGCATCCTTGTTGGCCATAAGGAAGGCTCACTTAAATGTCCAAAGGGTCTAGGTATCTAAAGTTGACCTAAAGATTTAGATTTTTAGTATTGGTCAACTAACCATCATTTTAAGAAGCATAGTTGTTTTGAAAACTACATATAACTACACACAATAATCATGGCAACCAATAAGAATAGTTTTAAGAATCTATTTATGTGTATATAAAATTTGAAATCATTTTCAAAATCATTTTTAATTTGTTGTCCTTACCATCTCACCCATTCTATATGATCAACCAAGTTATCCTTATAGGTATTGTGAGATGAATTTAATTTAATGCCTTAGAAATTAATTAATCTTGGGTTAGATTCAGATTTAACCTTTAGTTAGTTAAGTGAACATTTCAAAAGAGGGCTTCCTGTGTCGTGGCGAGCACGTAGGCCTTCTTTGATCGGAACAACGAACACTTCCTGTATTACAAAGGCAACTTAGGAAATTACACACTTAATTCACTTAGGTTACGTCCTGGTCTAACTAGTTTAGGATGTGGTGAGGTAGCTTAGTTCCACTTAGTTAAATGCACCAAGCTAGATACTCCTTATCCAACTCGGATACACTTGACTTCGCTTCCTTAACGCATCTATCATCTCACCGTCCCTGATACTATGTTGTCAAGATTAATTAATTATTTCCTATCTAACCATTCTATGAGAGTTAACTAGTATGTATGACATGACAAAATAAGCATGATAATGATATGTATGCATGAGCAAGCTACATTCAATCAATTTAAAGAAATGGTTATTTTCTTGGGTGGACTTTTATTTGTTCCATAGTTATAAGATGCTTTATTATAATTAGGTTTACAAATTTTAGTGTCTTGATTTTTGTTAGCTTAGACTTGTAACCCAAGTCTACATATTTATTAGTTGAATTTTTAAAAGTTGAAGGTTTAATTGCTAGATTATTAATTTGTGTATAATCAAATGGTACTCTATTATAATTAATTTTATTGGTTTGATTAACTAATTTTGAATTTTTAATTAAGTTAGATTGTGAATTATTTAAAATAGGATTATTAGAATTTTTCAAAATAATATTATTAGACTTTTTCAAGATAAGATTATTAGACTTTTTAAAAGTAGAATTATTGTTAGAATTATTTAAGATAAGATTGTTAGAGTTTTTAAAGGTAGAATTATTATTAGAATTATTTAAGATAAGATTGCTAGAGTTTTTAAAGGTAGAATTATTAGAATTATTTAAGATAAGATTGTTAGAGTTTTTAAAGGGAGAATTATTATTAGAATTATTTAAGATAAGATTATTAGAGTTTTTAAAGGTAGAATTATTATTATAATTATTTATATTATCTTTGGAATTTTTTAAAGTTAATTTCGAATTTTTTATGGTTGAATTTTTCAAAATAGAATTTTTTAATTCGGAATTATCTAGATTAATCAGATCTAGGATTTGATGATTCCGTCTTATGGTTTGATTATTCTGATCAAGGTTTTGATTATTCTGATTAAGTCCTAGGTTGGTTTTATCCTTAACTTGATCTAGATCTATGTTAATTAAACTAAAAATTTGATTAATCTCTTAGTTAATTTTATCAAATGTAAGATTAATTTGATCATTTTCTTCCATGATATTGTTATTATTATTATTTAAACTAATTAAATAATTAATTAATTTTTTATTAGTTGAATTATTAATTGTATTATTTAATTGACAACAATTACACAATTTATCTAAATTATCAACTATTCTAAAACTCAACTTTTTAAAATTATTAATTTTACTAACCTTTTTCTCCGGACATCGATTCTTGTAGTGACCGAATCTTCCACACCCGAAGCACTTGATGTGCTCCTTGTTCTTCCGTACTCCTGGCAATGGTGTCTCCTTTGCCGCCGGTCGTGTCGTTCGAGTCTTACGAGTAGGACACTTATTTTTATAGTGTCCTCTCTCCCTGCACTTGAAACAAATAATATGGAATTTAAAATTTAAATTGACATTGTTACCTTTAGGCATTGAGCGATACTCTTCCATGGTTAGCTTGGTCAACGATCTTCTAATACTCGCAAAAAAAACACAAACCAAAAAGTCCCAAGACTTGGTCTTGGATTAGTAGTGCAGGAGATAATTAAAAATAAAAAATAAAAATAAAGAAAAGAAAATGCTCGATCAGTGGTTGCACCGAATCTAAGCGCCCCCGCTCTGATACCAATTGTTGGATTGATTTGAAACGCTAGAGGGGGGGTGAATAGCGTTAGTGAAAACTTTTCTTTTTCGACAATTAAAACCAAGTACGCAGCGGAAAACAAAAGATAAACACAAGAAAGACACAAAGCTTTTTACTTGGTTCACAGCCCACCGACTGCTAATCCAAGGCCCTGCGATCCTTGATCGCTTCCGAAGGGCAATCACTAAAAGTCTCTTCCTCGTTGAAGGTAAGAGACAAGATGATTACAATGATTATAAGGTCGGTAACAACCTTACCGGTCATTATACAAGTTAAGTACAGAAATATAATAATACCGACAATTAATTAGAAGATGATGCACGGTCGGAGTAGCGTTGTAGAGAGCACGAGCACTTGAGAGATTATTCAATTTGGGTTTGAGTCCTCCCCTCCTTTTATAGATTTGCACCTTGGAATTTGTCCCGATCCAGATCCAAAACTCGTTGGATCTTATCTTGAGGTGGCAGCTTATCTTATCTTGAGATGGCGGCTTATCTTATCTTGAGGTGGTGGCTTATCTTATCCTGAGGTGGCGACATCAATCTCTATCTCTTTGACCGTGTGCACTGGGATGATTCGTCTATATCAGTCGACTGATCCTCTTAGCGGATCACGACATCTTCCTGACTCATCGCGACTTGAGAATTCCTGCAATACAAGATTAGCACAATAGATGCATAATGTCATGCAGTGTGATAGTCCTTTGACTGTCCAATCTCGACTTCGGCATTCCTCTGGAAGCCTTAGTTGGATCGATGCCTAGGATTGTCCTCTAACTGAGGACGCGTCCTTACCACCGCTCCACACACGGAGCTTACCTTTGGTCCTCTTGACCTGTCGCTTAGCTTTCGGTCACCACCGAGGTTCCTCGACTCCCCGAGGTTCTCCTGGTGTCGTCTGACCACCACGGTTTCTCAACTTGAGATTCTCCGGATGTCGCTCGACCTTTGGCTTAGCTTAAACACTTCCTGCACACTTAGCATATCACATGAGATAACAAAATAGGTTAACTTTGAATCTTTGCTATCATCAAAATCAAGGTTCGATTTTCTAGTGCCCCTGCACCAACAAAAATGACATACTTTCCTTTTTCCTTCTTTAGGAAAACGCAATGATCCTCATTGATCATTTCGAAACCATAAGATAAAACCACTTTGTTAAATCTTATGTTCCATTGTCTTGACGCTTGCTTCAGCCCATATATAGATTTCTTCAATCTACATACTTTATCCTCTTGGCCTAAAGCAACGAAACCTTCTGGCTGAACCATATAGATTTCCTCGTCAAGCTCACCATTAAGGAAAGCGGTTTTGACATCCATCTGATGTAATTCCAAGTCATAATGCGCCACAAAGGCCAAAATAACTCGGATTGACACAAACTTCACTAGGGAGAAAATGTCTCTTCAAAGTCAATACCCTCTCTTTGGGTAAATCCTTTTGGAACCAAACGAGCCTTGTATCGGTTAATCGATCCATCAGACTTCCTCTTTATTTTGAGAATCCACTTATTCCCAATAGCCCTTCGGTCAGGAGGAAGATCGACTAACTCCCAAACTTGATTTCGAATCATTGACTCCATCTCTTCTTCCATTGCACTTTTCCACTTATCTCTAACCCTACATCCCAACGCATCCTCAACTGATTAAGGTTTATCTTCATCAATTGGGAGTGTCATCATTGCCTCATTCTCAATATCAAACCTTCTTTTAGGTATGATCTTACGAATACTTTTCCGTAAGTTGGGCTGTTGAGAAGTCACCCCGTGATCAGGCATATTACTCCCACTCGGTTGACTAGGTTCAGGTATCCCACTGGACATCTGTCTTGTTCATAATGACTCATCCTCAAAAAGAGGAACTGTCTTATCAACTTCACCTTTTGTTGGGAACTCAGTTTCTAGAAAAGTGGCATCTCTCGACTCAATCTCAGAGATTGTTCCATCTTGTTGCTCACCTATAAAAACATAACCTTTTGAGGTCTCAGAATATCTTATAAAGATACATTTCTTACCTCTAGGTCCTAGTTTTTCATACTTGTGAGAACTGTCATGAACGTAGGCAGCTGACCCCCAGGGTCTCAGATTGCTCAAATCTGGTTTTCTGCCCGTCCAACGTTCATATGGGGTCAGTGGAACTGACTTTGAAGGCACTTTGTTAAGTATATATGTCGCAGCTAGTAATGTATCTCCCCAATAGGAGACCGACAAATTAGCCTGCGCCATCATAGATCTAACCATTTCAAGAAGAGTCCTATTTCTTCTTTCAGCAACCCCATTTTCCTGTGGAGTTCCTGAGATCGTTAGCTGTCTAATAATCCCCTTATCATTACATGTCGTCTTGAACAAATCAGACAGATATTCACCCCCACGGTCAGTGCGTAAGGCCTTAACCTTACGTTCCGTTTGATTCTCAATTTCGTTCAAATAACGAATGAAATAATCCAACGCTTCAGATTTTTGAGAAATCAAATACACATGACCATACCTAGTGAAATCATCAATAAATGTAATGAAGTAGGAAGCTCTATGCCTGGCCTTCACACTCATCGGACCACAAATATCCAAATGAATCAATTGCAATGGTAAGTCTGCTCTAATAGCCTTTCCAAATGGTTTCATAGTTACTTTTCCAGCAAGACAATATTCACATATAGACAAGCTAATTTTAGCACGAGAGCCCAATAAACCCTCTCTAGCTAATCGATTCATGCGATCTTGTCCTATATGTCCCAATCTAGCATGCCAAACCTCATCAGATATATCTGCATTACTAGTAAGAGCAATGTTTGAAAAACAACTATGAATCGCACAATTCACATCATGCACCACATCTAGTACCATAAAACCATTAGATAAATAATCATATCCGATTGACACAGAGTCAATCTTAAGTTCTACACAACGACTGAAAAAATTTACAGAGTACCCCAAATCAAGAAGACTAGTAACAGATACAAGATTCCTTCGAATCTCTGGAGCATATAAGACATCATGTAGAAACAAAGTACTTCCACCACGAATGTTAAGTTTGCAAGTGCCGACTCCTTTGACTTCGACTCTTGCATTGTTTTCTACATAGATCCATTTGTTGCCTGCAGGTACCCGGCGGTACTCCACATATGTAACCCGCTCTCGAGCTACATGGTTAGTTGCTCCCGAATCTTCTTTGGCTCAGTACACTCCCGAGCAAAGTGGCCCTTTTTGCCACAATTAAAGCAAGATAACTTGCTTTTAGGTTTCTTCCCTGTCTTCTTCTTCTTGATTTGATCCTTCCCAGCAGCAGTAGCAACGTTTTTATTCTTTCCCTTTCCCTTCTTGTACCATTTTTTCTTGGATCCAGATGATCCAGCAGAACCGACAGCCAAATAGGCTTGGCCAGAAATCCTCGCGGATTTTACTCTCTCAGCCTCCAGCTCAACATGCCGTGAGACATCAGCAAAATCTTAATATTCTCACTGTGAGTTAAGGTCTGCTTCATGGTCTCCCAAGAATCGGGAAGAGAACGAATAATTGCCTGAACCTGTTGTTCATCGGTTAACTCATGGCCATAAGCCAGTTTGACTCCCGAATCATATTAGACATCTCCCTGAGATGTTGAACCATCGTTGCATTCGGGCGCTTCTTGTAGCTGTCGAACCTGATCGTCAGCTGCCGAAGCTTACTGAGACTTATTCCACTGTATCTCTCTCTAAGGGCTACCCAGACTGCATGAGCTGAAGGATATGACTCATACTCTAACACTAGGTCATCCACCATTGAACTTATCAATATTCCCTTAGCAGTGGAATCCTTCCTTTTCCATACCTTATAGGTATCAAGGTCACGTCTGTACTGTGTCGTATTACTCTCAACAGGTTCCATCACAACCTGATTAACAGCCTCTAGGACTTCCTGTTCCTCAAGAACATATTGAATCTTGAGGTGCCATATTTTATAGTTATCCCCATTCAGTTTTTCACCTTTGTTCAGTTCAGCTATGATGTTCTTAGTTGCCATAACCTAACATAAATAAACACATTATTTAGTTACTCAGTGTATGCCTTTTACGATGTAATCTCAAAATAAACTCAAGATAAATCTGATCCGTTTATAAAATCAAGTGACAATCAAGCTATCACTCATCATTTGTATGTGCCAATCAGACTTATATTGATATATTTTATTACATACACCCCACCTAATGATATTAATCATTATTACAGTATGATATTACACATGAACATATCATTATATACACATTTGAACTAATCAAGGGCATACTCATTAATCATGCATCATGTAGAGTCAACAGCATCAAATGAACTAATCATTAAATGAACACATCATTAAAATAAACATGCTGTACAATGTTAACAAATAACAAAGTCTACTAAGAATGTAACAGATTACATTCTTCCTACTCATAAACTAAAACAACTCCTAATATTAGATAAGCGACATCGCTCCCACTAGGACAAGCTCCTAGCGCAAGAAAGAATCATGACATGTCCCCTCCGTCTGACTCAACCACGATTTCTCTGCTGACACTCACAGTAACACATGTCGCCTCGACATGAGTCCTTTAAAGACCTCACAAATCGAGAACCAAAATCCTCCACTGGGACTTTTTCAGGATCCTCTTCACAGTCAGCATAGTTAATCAGCTCTGTGCACAACTGGGTATATGAAACGCGTCCTTCATGTAACCCCCAAAATTGTCGTGCCGCATCAACAAGATTATCGGGCAATGAACGAATCAACGCCCAAATCCTGTAGTTGTCTAATACTGAAACTCCGTGATCTCGAGCTTCCGTAATACCGTCTCAGCCTTCCCAATGTGTCCAACGACTCCATGGTAAGGGTCATAGTCCAAATCTTCGATAGCCTCCTATACCGACAAGAACACATCGCTACGTCATAGTGGTATACATCCGCGCCATCCGTGAAATTGAAATAAATCATGTCAAGATATAACCAACAAAACCAAGATAAATAATACCTAGATATTCCAATTAATCAAGGCACGTAACAAATACTCATATATCAAGAAGAACTAAACTCTCAATTTTAGGCTATAATTAATCGACCCATCGATCAATCAATTTCACCCATGTATACCATAAACTAGTTCTATCCTTAAGTTATCCACGCTGATTCTAATTGTTCCAAAACAATCCATCTAACTTTAGTTATGAGTTTAGTCAACCAAAGTCAATCACACAATTCTTGTGTAAATTTAATCGACACTTAGTTTTATTTGAATCAAATTAATCAACCCATGTCCAATTAAAATTGATTCAAAGCCCATTTAATTTGGCCCAATTAAACCAAACTAAATCTAAATCCCAATTAACTCTACCATTTAATTCGCCCAATTAAACCAAACTTCAATTTAAAGCCCAATTAATTCTTGGCCAATTAATTCTACCAATCAGTTCTCAATTTAATAATCAGATTTTAATGCATTAAAAACTTTTTTATTAATAGGAAAAATTAATCAGACGTAAACAGATTAATAAAACCTTTTTATTAATAGGAAAATTTCCCGCTCATGCGCCTAAATTTGGGCGCCTCAGGCGCCGGCTGACAGTTGCTGCCGCTGCCGCTAAACGCCACGGCCGCGGCCTCCGACGCCGATGGTCGCGCGCTGCTCGAGAGGCTATCGCCTAACGCCATGCGGCCGCTTCCGAGGTTGCCGCCAAACGCGAAGCGCCACAGCCAAGCGCTTAACGACAAAGACTGCCGCTGCCGCCTCGGCCACGCCGCTCCGGCGGCCGCCGCTTAACGCCACCGCCGCGCCGCCTCACAAGACTTAATTCCTGAGCGCCATGGGCGACATCGCCGCTTCGAAGGCCGCCGAGACGTCGGCGGTCTCGCCGCCTCCGACGCCCAGTCGATTTTTTCTCGGAGGCGACAGAAGCATCGGAGTCCACGTCGCTTCCGAGCGACGGGATCTCGGTGACGGCGATTGCGCCGCGCCAGTTTGTCCAAAACAGAGGTTTTGTTCTGTTTGGAGCTTTTCGACGTTCACAAGAACAGGTATGAAATTCTATGCAGAAAAAACAGCTCTGATACCATTGTTGCAAAATATACCTGTTCCTTTTTGTTGCTTTCCCGGTGAAATTTCAACTTGCGTCGAAGGAGTGATCACAGCCGGAAGACTCTTCTGTTTCCACAAACCAAATCCGTCGAATGCCTCTACGCTTCTCACCCTCTTCGCCGAGCAACCTTTTCTTAGACGCGCACTCCTTCCCCTTTAAGGAAAGGAGACGCACGTGCGTACTCGAGGGCGGTTCCACGAACTGCTTCCGTGCAGTTCGTGAAACTGCCACGGACCAACAGGGACGGTCCCATCGAAGGCGTTATCCTCCAGCCGGAGCTCGATGAGCTTAGAGTGCGCATTAGCGATGGAGGAGGGGATGAGGCCGGTGAATCGGTTGTCGTTCAGCCAGAGCTTCTTGAGACTGCTCATGGAGGCGAAAAGCCCCTCGGGGATCTCACCCGAGAAGGCATTGTGGGAGAGGAACAAGGATTTGATGCTCCAGAGCGTAGAGAGGCCCGGCGGAAGGGGCCCAGAAAATTTATTGTTGTCGAGGCTAATGGATCGGAGGCCCTTAAGATGAGAGAGGCCAGTGACATTGACGGTGCCGGAGAGGCCGAGTTTGGCTAGGCGGAGACCGGTGACCACGCCACTGACGCAAATCACGCCGAGCCAACCGCAGGGAGTGGTGGTGGAGGAAGAGGACCAGGAGGAGAGAGCGTCGCGGCCTTCAGTGAAGGAATCCTTAAGCAAGAGAAGGGCGGTGGCGTCGGTCACCGGACCTGCCGTCTTCTGTGCACTGGTGGACACTGTGAAGATTGCCGGGTGGATCAAGAAATAGAAGAGGCAAGCAAAGGCTGTTCCCATTCTCTATTTTTTACTCCACTTTTTCCTTTCTTTCTTTGGCGTATGTTTCTTCTTTTAGTTTAATTCTGCTTGAACTGCCAAATTTAGAGAGCCAATATCGAAAAGAATGGAAATAAAGAAGAAGAATAAATGACGAGGTCAAAGAAAAAATTAAACATCATTAAAGTAATTCAATGATCAAAACCTTCAGAAAAAGGATGATCGGTGCATAACAATCCCTAGGAAAATCTATTTTAAGATGACGTATTAGAACAAACTCAGTAAGTTTGATGCATCCCGAGGATATAAGGATTTGATGCGATGCGAACGATTAGGCAATCGATGAGAGATTGAAAATGAAACATAGTTTTGGTTGAATCTTTTGGAAGCATTATGGAAGGGTGACGAATTTAGCCAAGTGCAGCTATTTAAGAGGTCTGCCCTCCGGAGGAGAAATTATACCGATTGACTATATATATACTCTGGATGAGGACTTCGGGTGCCAAACTCTGGATTGATCTGAACTGATATTCCTCAAATCTAGACTCGTGTCGCTTTTCATTATCTCAGGAATTTAAATTGTATGTACACCAAGATCAGCCTCGAGAATCAATAGATCTTTCATTTTGTCGAATGATTCCATACGTCATATTGGAAGATCTGTGGACATTGCATCGGATCCCGAGAAAATGTCTGCCCTCATCTTATGACATAAAGGCGTTGCCCCCCTTGCTAACCCTATATTCGACGGCTCTCAACTGACTGGCTACTCATTATAAGCACCCTATGGCAGTTTAATGGCCTCACTTTTGTCGTTTTTGTTCTTGCTCTCCGATTGCAACCGATAAGCATCATTCCTTCTTCCCTCTTCTTTTGAATCTGTTATGGCTTCTTCATCCAGCTGCGAGTTGTGGTTCCACGTAATTCCTTCATCTTATATAGAGTTAGGGAGCTCGGTTATCTATACTACCTTCAGTATATTTAAAGATCATTCTCTCCATATTCTTCGGCCATCTCAACGACCCCATTTGCTGATTGATGGTTTACACTTCTCGATCCTTTCCTTCTTTGAGGAGAGCTTATCTAGATCACTCTTAATCATCTTTAATTACTACAATATTCCTCTAACCCCTATTCTCTTTTATTGCTTTTTCTGCCCAAAGAGAAGTGAATCTGGGGCATTTTATTTCACCGCTCGACCTTCCTTACAATTCCTCCAAAACTACGGATCTTTCTCCGCAACCAGATTGATATGGGAAAATATCAACCCATTTATTAGAGGTAAAATCCGGCCCATTATGAGAAGGATATAAAAGAATGACTAGGGTTTAGAGCAGGAGGGTAGGGCTGCTTGGGGAGCTGGAGGGGGAGCAAGAGAGAATTCCTTTGTATAAATCTTCTTAGTCGCCTTTCCTCTCTGGACGGTGGTATTGCTCTATGACTGTAATGGCGACGGATCTGAAGACGAAGGCGAAGGACGCTTTCGTCAACGACAACTTCGAGCTCGCCCTTGATCTCTACACGCAAGCGCTGGATCTGGAGCCGCGCAGCACCGACCTCTTTGCCGACTGCGCCCAAGCCAACCTCAAGCCGATCGATCGATCTCTCGAGAAGGACGATGGATATCGAGCGCAAGCAATCGGAGGTCATTGATCACTTCAATTCGTGAAGCAAGACGCTAGCGTCGATGCGTCCGCTTCCATCCTCGCTGCCCTCGTCCTCGAGGCCACCGCTCACCCCTCTCTCTTCGCCTTCTCTGAAATTCTCTCCGTCCCCAACCTCGCCAAGCTGAAAGGAACGCAATATTCATCGTCTCTTGATGTGCTTCGGTTGTTTGCTTATGGGACATGGAGTGATTACAAGCGTAATGTTGGTTGCCTGCCAGCCCTATTATCTGATCAAGTCCGTAAGTTGAAGCAACTCACTGTATTGACGTTGACTAAGACAGAAAAAGTGGATATGGTCCATCCCTTGTGTTCTGTATTTTTGGTGGGGCAATTACTTCTATGTATTGCCTTATGATCAACTCATGGAAAAAATATAGTGGTGTTTGATCGGAGGATTTGGAATGCAAATAGAAATGATATATGATGTTTGATGGGAGGGTTTGAGATTGAAATTTTAGAATGATTCTTAAATATTTGAGAATTAATAAAATCCGATCTAGACGGTGGATTTAGGAATGATTCTCAAATAAATGATCGTTGTTGGTTGACGGCCGATAATCGATGGTTGATGATCGACGTTGGCGAGCGGTGGACGGTGAGCGATGGGCGATGGGCAGCGGGCGACTGTCGACGATCGACAATTGACGATCGACGATCGACAATTGACGATCGACGTCAATCGACAGTCAGCGGACGACGATCGATCGACAGTCGGCAAACGATCGACGATTGATGATCGACGATCGACGGTCGGTGAGCGATCGACGCTCGGTGATCTGCGACCATCGACAACAAGCGACCGGCGATCAGCGACTATCGACAGCCGACGTCAATGACCACCGACGCCCGACGGTCGACGATCACCGATGGTCGGCGGCCGACGACCGTCGATGCCTCAGGCGACCGTCGATGCCCTCAGCGACCATCGACGATCCGACAATAACATCGACGTCGTCTCTGTTTTCATTTTCAACTTATAAACCAAATAATATTATTGAAATGATTAAATTCATTTTCATTCCATTTTATTATTAAATTCATTTTCATTTTTATTCTTGTACTCAAATCAAATACTCTATAGATGTCTCAAATGTGAGAGAACTTGAAGACTTCCTTGTAAATGAATGCATGTATGCGGGTACTGCACGGGGAAAACTTGATCAGTGGAGGAGATGTTTTGAGGTGCAATTTGCTACTAGAAGGGACCTTAGACCTCAACTACTCGACAATATGATTCACACGTTGAGTAGCTGACCAAGAAGTGGATCTACTTTGCAATGGTCATGTGGTGAGATCAGAAAAGTTCTGGATACTACATGACGACCAGATTTACATAATAGGAGAATTACCACCAATGAAAGTGCTCTCCCAAAGAAGGAGGTCTTCTTTTTGGACTATTCTTATTCTTATTCATATTCGATGCACGCTATGTAGGACTGTAAACAAATCAAATCAAGTTAAATTTTATAGTGTTTAGACTTATTTGATAAGATAACTAAGTCGAACTGAGCTAAGCCTAAAATTAACCAAGTTATTGAAAAATTTATTCAAGCTTGACTTGGTATTTTTTTTTTAACTTGAGTTTGACTTGAGTTTGAATTGAGCTTGACTTTTTTAATGGGTATCGAACTTCTAATCAAATATGATTCAAGCTTGTTTAAATGTAGCTTATTTAAACGTTATCAAGTTCTTCAGTCAAACTTGTTTATTTATTTAAAATTTTACTTATTTAATCATGATTTATAAATGAGTATAAATGATTTCAAAAATAATTTTTAAAAGAGTCTAATCATAAATTAACTTGTTAATGTTCAAGAACACTATTCACGAATATCAACAAGTTAAACACATATGTGTTCAAGCTTGTTTATTTAATTTATCAAACTGTTCAAACTTTTTATTAATTGACTTTGATGCATATTGAACGAACGTAAACAAGCTCTTACCTAGTCGAACACCAAACTTGTTCATAAACGATTAGTTCGTTTACAGTCCTAACGCTCTGACAGAGGAAGAAGGGGTTTTTTCTCTTCTTCTTGCATGCTTTTAGTTATACATGAGATAAGTTATCTTCATTTTCTTTTACATTGTTTTTACTATATTTAATATATTTTCTTTCATTAATGTCTGACCTAATTTAAGCATCGGAGTGTCACCATCGGGTAGGCTGACGATTGTTTAACACGTATTAACTTTTTCAGGATAAATTTACTGATGCGGTCGAAGAAGACCCCTTCCTCGGACCCTTCCTCGATGGCACCAGATCGAGGAGCAAAAAATCTGAGCCGCATCAGTTGGTATCGTCTATGAGAAACTTCTGGGCAAGACGTTGAGAAAACAATACACTTTAGGTCAATATTGACTCTTGTCAAGTCAATTCCTCATCATAGCTTCTCTATTGGATATGACTCTACGATGGGAGAAGACATCAAGTGTTATACAAATTAGTTTCTAATCTAAAATTCCTTGGTAAACGATGATGATATCGCTCTACATTATATACTACGGTTCTTCCCTGCTGCCAAATTCAGTATGTATATAAATGCTTACATTTAATATTTTATTGTATTCTTATACCTTGTCGTTTCTGTAGTTGTATTTAAAAATTTTCCCATTGAAAATATATCATATGAGACACATTTAAAGAACAAATAGTATGATTATATATACACTTAAAATATCTTACAAGCTTCAATTTAATTTAATTATCTCTATTTAATATTTATCTTGAAATTTTACCTTTAATTAATCATTCTACTATTTCTTAGTCATACATACTAAGTCGGTCACTCGACCACATAGTCAATCGGTCGCTCGGTCGCACTACCAGTCGAGCATCCAATTGCACAATAAGTCGGTCATGCCACTCGGCCACATAGCTAGTCAGTTACCCGACTGAATAACCAGTTGGTTACTCGATTATATAACCAATCGGTCATCCGACTGCACAATCAACCGGCCACTCGGTCGCATCACAAGTCATCCACTCTGTTGCATAGTCAACCGGCCACTCAGTCACATTACAAGTCAGCCACTCGACCACATCACAAGTCAACCATCCGACTGCACAGTCAGTCAGCAACTCGGTCTCATACCCAATCAGTCACTCGACCGTATAGCCAATCGACAATTCGACCACAGTCAGTCGCCCACTCGATCGCACAATCAATCAGGAATCCAATTGCACAAGTCGCCCACGCTACTCGACCATATAGCAGTCGGCCGTCTGACTGAACAATTAGTTGGTTACTCGACTGTATAATCACTCGGCCATTCGACTGCATAGTCAGTCGATCACTCAGTTACATAGCTAGTTGGTCACTCGACCACATAATTAGTTTGTAGCTTTACCGAGACACACTTCACCCCTTATGACCACTCAATCAGGGTAAGCATTTATATAGCCACTCGGCTGAGAGCATACTTCATTCCCTCTGGCCACTCGATCGAGGTAAGTTTTTTTCACTCGGTAGCTCATCTGAGAACATATTTCATCCCTTCCGACTACTCATCCAGGGGTAATTACTTACACTCAGTCATTCGACCGAGTTAACATACTTCATCCCTTCCAACCACTCGGCTAGGGGTCATTACTTGTACTCAATCATTCGGTCGAGTTAACATATTTCATCGCTTCCAACCACTGGGATAGGGGTCATTATTTGCACTCAGTTATTCGACCGAGTCAACATACTTCATCCCTTCCGACCACTTGGTTGGGGTACATTCAGTCATTCGGTCGAGTTAACATACTTCATTCATTCCGACCACTTGGTCAGGATAAGTATTTGCACTTAACCATTCAGCCGAGTTAACATACTCCATCTCTTCCAGACACTTGGCTAGGGTCATTACTAACATTCAACAATTCAGCTGGGTTTACATACTTCATCCCATTCATCCACTCGGCTAGGATAATTATTTGCACTCATCTACTTAGTCGAGCTACTCACTTGCAAGAGATCCCTCTTCGATGATCTCTGTAACAGTCGCCAAATAGATTGGATGTCTATCTAAAGAGAAGACCTTGCTCAGTTATTTATTCTCTTTGGAGTTTATTTATTATTCATTTATATTATCAAATTCGAGATTTCTAAGTATAAGCAGGTTTTCTCAAAAGTTCTCAAAGAAGTGACTCCAAACTTAACCCACTATGGACTACTCCTACTTATCATACATGAATTATTACTCTCTATACAGAGGCTAGAGCTACACACTTCTTTAAGGTTTTCTTATTTCCCCTGCGATGATGGATGGGAGGAGTCAGATTTAAGATAGAACATACTTCGGAAGAACGACAGAGTATTTTATCATAGTCGACTGAGGCAGTTCATTAGTCCTTAAGTCGGTCTGATTCTCAATTCAACCGTCTTAGGTATTTACAAGCTCTCGGCACACTCATAGTTGACGTTCCCCGTGCGGTGGCGAATTGGAGGAGTCGGGTTTAAGGTAGAACACACTTCGGAAGAACGACGAAGTATTTTATCACAATCAATTGAGGCAGTTTGTAAGCCCTCAAGTCGGTCTGATTCTCAACTCAGTCATCCGAGGCCATTCGTAAGCCCTCGGCATGCTCTTAGTTGACGTTTCCTGTATAGTTGTAGATCAGAGAAGTTGGGTTTAAGGTAGAACACACTTTGGAAGAACGACGGAGTATTTTTCTAAAGTCGAACGAGGCAATTTGTAAGCCCTCGAGTTGGTCTTATTCTTCAACTCGGTCGTCCGAGGCCATTCGTAATCCCTCAGCGCGCTTGCAGTTGTTGTTCCCCGTGCAATTACAGATCGGAGGAGTTGGGTTTAAGGTAGAACACACTTTGGAAGAACGGTAGAGTATTTTTCTAAAGTCGATCGAGGCAGCTCGTAAGCCCTCGAGTCAGTCTTATTCTTCAACTCGGTCATCCGAAGCCATTTGTAAGCCCTCGGGGGTGCTCACAATTGTTGTTCCCCGTGCAATTGCGGATAGGAAGGGTTGAGTTTAAGGTAGAACACACTTTGAAAAATGACGGAGTATTTTTCTAAAGTTGACCGAGGAAGTTCGTAAGCCCTCAAGTCGGTCCTATTCTTCAACTTGGTCATCCGAGGCCATTCGTAAACTCTCAGCGCACTCACAGTTGTTCCCCGTGCAATTGCGAATCGGAGGAATTGGGTTTAAGGTAGAACACACTTTGGAAGAACGATGGAGTATTTTTCTAAAGTCGACCGAGATAGTTCGTAAGTCCTCGAGTTGATCTTATTCTTCAACTCGATTGTCCGAGGTCATTCGTAAGCCCTCGACGCACTCACAGTTGTTGTTCCCTGTGCAGTTGCGGATCGAAGGAGTTGAGTTTAAGGTAGAACACACTTTGGAAGAATGGTAGAGTATTTTTCTAAAGTCGGCTGAGGCAGTTCGTAAGCCCTCGAGTCGGTCTTATTCTTTAACTCGGTCATCTGAGGTCATTCATAAGTCCTTGGCGCGCTCGCAGTTGTTGTTCCCCATGTCGTGGTTGATCGGAGGAGTTGGATTTAAGGTAGAATGTATTTTTGAAGAATGATGGAGATTATTATCACGGCTAATAGAGACAGTTCATAAGTCCTCAAGTCGGTCTACATTCTTATTCTGCTTGGCATTAATCAAAACTTACATTCCCTCGCAGTGGAAAATCGGGAGGAGTATGATTTTATATTCAATGGATCGAGGAGAGGGGTATTCCATTTTCATAATTATGAAGTGTTAGTATGGAGAGAGCTTTTATTTTATTCAGTTCATATGTTCTTAAGTAGTTAGGAGTGTTCTGATTTGGTTCTTACTTTATTCCATTCATATATTATGAGTTAGATATTATTTTATTCAGTTCGGTCCAGGTGTTGTTAGACCAGTGCTTATCTTATTGAAGTATTGTGAGACATATTATTTTATTCAGTTCAGTCCATGCATTGTCGCATCAGTTCTTATTTTATTGAAGTGTTGTGAGGTGGATATTATTTTATTCAATACGGTCGAGGTGTGTAATGCCAGTTCTTACTTTATTTCCTTATGTCAAATTGATCCAAGCCAAGGCGCTCTAGGTTAGTTGTTATTTTATTTGATCAAGTTGAGCAGGAGTAGATATTGTTTCATTCCATCGAGGTGCTCCGAATCAAACATTATTTTATTCCTCCAAGATGTTCTGAAGTGGATATTAAGTTTAGCTAATTCTTAATCTATTCGTTAGAGATGTTTTGAAGTGAATATTAGTCAGTATTCAGAGGACATTCTCTTATATCTATTCGAAGTGATTCGTAAGCCCTCGCTTCGAGCATTCTCTTATTCGACAGAGACTATTTATAAGTCCTCAAATCAGTCATCTTATTATATCTATATGAGATAGTTCATAAGTCCTCGAACCAGCATTTTCTTTATTCGACCGAGATAGATCACCAAACGTTGTAGATACATATGATATCCTCGAATAGAGAAACAAGGAGTAGAAATGTGATCCGATTCAAGGTGGAGTGATAAAATTAAAGTCAAATTTATTAAAGTGACTCATCTAACTGCTTAGGGAGGTTACCTCTGATATGGGAAAATATCAACCCACTTATTAGAGGCAAAGTCCGGCCCATTACCAGAAGGATATAAAAGAATGGCTAGGGTTTAGAGTGGTGGTGGTGGTGGTGGTGATGGATCTGAAGACGAAGGCGAAGGATGCTTTCATCAATGACAACTTCGAGCTCACCCTTGATCTCTACACACAGAAGCTGGATCCGGAGTTGCGCAACGTCATCCTCTTTGCCGACTGCACCCAAGTCAACCTCAAGCCGATCGATCGATCTCTCGAGAGGGACGATGGATATCGAGCGCAAGCAATCGGAGGTCATTGATCACTTCGTGAAGCAAGACGCTAGCGTCGATGCATCCGCTTCCATCCTCGCTGCCCTCGTCCTCGAGACCACCGCTCACCCCTCTCTCTTCACCTTCTCTGAAATTCTCTCCGTCCCTAACCTCGCCAAGCTGAAAGGAATGCAATATTCATCGTCTCTTGATGTGCTTCGCTTGTTTGCTTATGGTACATGGAGTGATTACAAGCGTAATGTTGGTCGCCTTCCAGTCCTATTATCTGATCAAGTCCGTAAGTTGAAGCAACTCATTGTATTGACATTGACTGAGACAGAAAAAGTCGATATGGTCCATCCTCTGTGTTGCTATATTTTTGGTGGGGCAATTACTTCCATGTATTGCCTTATGATCAACTCATGGGAAAACTAAATGTCTCAAATGTGAGGGAACTCGAAGGAGGGGAGGGGAGTGTATGTAAAATACCACGGTGAGAAAATAAAATAGTGATAAATAACACAGGTTAATTGGGAAAAATACCTCATAGAATTTTGAAAATTTTTCCAGTATTCATTTCCACGTGATATGGTTGATTTTATAAAAATAAAATAAAATATTGAGTGGGATTTATAAAGTTTATTTGGATTAATGGGATTAATGCAAATTTTAATTAAGCATTAATTAAAACTAACACTAGGTTTAAGTTGCTTATTAAAATCTAAATCACAGCCGACTATTAATCCTTTAATCTTTCATTTCCTTCTTCCGAATCTGATTTCCCCAATCTCACGTCGCGACTTTTCCTTTCTCCCGATCCTGATCTCCTCTTTCCCTGCTTCATTTCTTCACCGCGAAGGGTCGCGATTTTGGGTGAAGCCGACAGTGCTGATCTCCTCGGCCCCTTGCATCTTCCCCCTCTCGATTTCTCGCCGTCATCGCCTCTCCTCTTGGCCTCCCGCGATCACTGGTGTGTCCTCGCCGCAAGCTCAGCCACGACGGAGCTGCTGCTCCATTCCACTGGTGCCTTCTTCTCTTCCAGTTGTGGTTGTTGCCCCATCATTGTCGGCCGAATCAAATCATGTGATGGCGACTTTCCCTCGGCTAATGTCGATCGCAGATGGTTTTGCCCTGTTCCGCGATGTTGTTGTTGGTCGACGATCACTTGATCGGCTAGCCACCACTTTCCCCCACATGTGGCAGGGTTGGGGATCGAGACCAATAGTACCTTTGCGATCTTGATTTGGACGCGAGCAGCATGGTGGTTGGATTACCTTCATTGTGGATGGCGATATTCTCTGATATGGAGCCCAATTTTCTTCATCATGGTTAATTTGGGATTAGGTTGTTGTTGTTGCCGTTGGAGAAGGGAGGCAAGGTTGTGGAATCGATTTTAGGTTAAATTAGTTGGATTTTTGAGTTTGGTTGATGTACTGTACAGGGCCAAGATATCGGATCCAGAAGTTCAATTGATGCTAAGCGGGGTTAGTAAGGTTGGAATTGGATTGATGATACTATATAATTGTATTAAGGGGTTGCTGTGATTTCAGGTGAAGGAGTTGGGTTGTTACCTCTGTTCACTTGAATTGTATAGGTCGATGTTGTTCCCGCAGTGGATCAAGAAGTTGCGGCTAATTGATGTAGGGAGAGGTAAGGATTTTGTATGTTAATTAAGTTAACATATTTCTATAGGATGAACACATCTACTATAGCAGATCTAGGAGTTGTGCAACTGCGATTGTGCAAGGTAAGTTGGGTTGGATTAATTTATAATGAATATCATTATCCTTGTGATTTAATTGATCTAGTGATAGTTGATGTCAGAAGTTGACCTGGATTTGGATATGGTTATTGATTTGATATGATATGTTACAGTAGTATTATTTGTGAAGTAATCATAGATCAAATATGATTAATAAATGAAGTGTAGAGGAGTACACTACTACATGATTAAATTGACTAATCAAGGGCTAGGATGTGATTTAGAGAATTATTCTAGCATTAGGGTTATGCTAGCATTTAGTTACTTTTTATGTTTTGTAACTGCAGGACCTTGATTCAGAATAGTCTTTTGGACGTGAAGACAGTTCGGTTTACATAGCAGGTGGGTAATTTCCTACCCTGGTCAGGTAGTTATAGTTGCATTCAGATTTAGATATAGATATGATCATATTATATGTTCATATTATCTTGACTCTGCTCTTATTTATCCTATGTTTGATACTTGTCATTGGCTATATATGCTCAAATGTTGATATCACATTTTCCTTTATCATGATTTAGGAGTTACAGATGTGATGTAAGTAGATCTATAAATATTTGATAGGGTGTAGATGTTAGAGTACGGATGATGACCTAATTTGTAAATTGGGTAAAAGGTCATCCATGGGTAGGTAATGCCCTAAATGTAAGATTTATTCCAATACTCGTATGTTGCATACTTATTACCATCCATGTGTTGTGTAATAGCCAGGTGAGTTGAGATTAGTGTGTAGCTACGGACCGGTGATCCTAGCTTGTTATGATCAGTTGAGTACGACTCTCTACAGGATAGAGAGTGCGTCGATTAGTTGAGTACGACTCTCTACAGGATAGAGAGTCCGTCGATCAATTGAGTACGACTCTCTAAAGGATAGAGAGTGTATTGATCAGATGGGTACGACTCTCTATTGAACGAAGAGTCTGTGGTAGGTGTCTATATGTGTGACAGTACATTCATGTCATTTGCATGCATTCTGACGACATAGTCTCCCTTGGAGTTGAGAGAGTCGTCAGTTATCCTGCCTCCCAAGTTACTCTCCGAGGAGTAACTGGTGTGAGGGCAGAGCATTTGTTGTGTCGCACTCTATCACTATATATGGTGGTAGTTGGAGTTGCGTGCAGTTGTCCTGGGTGCGTGGCACTCGACCACTCATGAGTAGTGTTAGTCGGAGTGGCCAGCAGCAGGGACCCCCATTGTGTAGCGAGCTCTTTACGCTCATATGCTACTCGATCATACTGCCCACTCGACCACTCTAGAGCAATGGTTGGTGTTGAGTTGGGATAGTTATCATGTCGTGCCACCTAGGCTACACTGGGGTCGTGGTAGTGAGTAGGGGTGCACAGGCATGACCATGCATGCTGCATTGTCGTATCTTATGGCGCTTTGCATATTATCATATATATACATATATGCATGTATATATATATATATGGATAGTTGTGATTAATATATATATATATATATATATATATATATATATATATATATATATATATATATATATATATATATATATATATATATAAATATATATATATATATATATATATATATATATATATATATATGCTTATTGTGATGTTACATTTGATTGTACTATGTTTGCTGCATTTGGTTGTACATCATCTTCATACATGCTACTCGCATCTATTATACGGTTGTGTAGGATACCTGTATACTTGTTGGACAGACCATTAGATACCTTTGACTTGTATCATGAGTATATTGTGAGTAGTATTACTCTTCCTGTTATATATTGGATATATGCTCAGGTTGGATCAGAGTAGCGTAGCAGACTTTCAGGTAAGTCTGCATTATACATTGTTTATTTAGTTAGACAATATATGCATGTATTTATATATTGTGCTGGTATACCTGTTGTACCTCTAGGTTATGCTGTTGAACTACATGTGATATTTGATATATACATGTACTCCCTTATTACCTACTGAGTTTTACTCATCACCACAGACCCTGGGTTTTTTTGTCGCCCAAGTAGCAGGTAGCCGACTTCGTGAGGGACTTGGAGCATCGCTAGCTGTCATCGTCTCATCTCGTCTCCGAGGGTCCCAGCATGGATTTATGTTTTCTGTTGATTTCAGATGTTCCTTATTTCGATCCGGATTTATGTGTTGGACTTGTTATGTGATGTACACACTTGTGGATTCGGATTTTTGTCGATGTTTCTTTTATGTCGTGGTGTCAGTCATACCGGTATGCACTGTGTGTAGTTTGTGGTGTAGTTGTATTATGTTTCCGTTGTGCTTTGTTGTGTTATTATGGTTACATTTATATATGTTATTGTTATTGTAGGCTTACGGGCCTTGTATTAACACGATATGTTACCACGTACAGGGGAGATGTCGTCCGTTTGATTTTCAGCACGGCATACTCTCGGGACATGACAGTGTAAGTAATGGAAGGGGAATGGAGGGGAGGGGAAAGGAGGTTTACACACCAAATTGGGGTGTAAGAAAAGTCCATTTTTTGTGAGAAGGAGGGGTATAAGTTCACTCCCATTCCCCTCCCTTTCCCATTCCCTCACTTCTTCCCAAACAGGGATAGTCTTTTTTTCTTTCTTATTTACCCTTATCCTTCCATTACTTACACCTCCCTCACCTCCTCCCAAACAAGCCCTAAATGAATGCATGTATGCGGGTACTGCACGAGGAAAACTTGATCAGTGGAGGAGATGTTTTGAGGTGCAATTTGCTACTGGAAGGGACCTAACCTGAACAACTCGACAACATGATTCATACATTGAGTGGTTGACCAAGAAGTGGATCTACTTTGCAATGGTCATGTGCTGAGACGGGAAAAGTTTTGGATACAACTGATGAAATACGTGACGACCAGATTTACATAACAGGGGAATTACCTCCAATGAAAGTGTTCTCCCAAAAGAAGTTGTTGAGATAATGAGCAAGGAGGTCTTCTTCTTGGACTATTTTTATTCTTATTCTTATTTGATGCACACTCTTACAGAGGAAGAAGGGTTTTTTTTCTCTTCTTCTCATATGCTTTTAGCTACACATGAGATAAGTTATCTTCCTTTTTTTTAACATTGCTTTACTGCATTTAATATATTTTATTTCATTAATGTTTGACCTAATTTAAGCATCGGAGTGTCATCGTCGGGTAGGTCGACAGTGGTTTAACACATATTAACTTTTTCAGGACAAATTTATTGATACGGTCAAAGAGGACCTCTTCCTCGGTGGCACTAGATCGAGGAGCGAAAAATCTGAGCCACATCACAGACCTTGACCAGTATACCAAGAAGCTATCTAATTTCTCTATGACCATCTTTATATTAATTTGTTGATAGAGGAGGGCATGCTCAACCACTATGAGCTGAACCTAGTGTAGACTGAGCTGACTCTTCCTCTAGGCTTTCAACTCATATCCAAAGTCTAACTGTGATGACTAACATACTTTTTCGCTTTATTTTTTTATAGAGAACAAGATGTGGTGTGGTGCAATGCGTAAACACCTAAAGAAACTCGAGCAGAGTTCTGAGGCCACTCCTGCCTTTGAGGAGTAGACCCTTATAGAGGCTACTCTGACCTCTACAAAAATTATCCCAACCTCCACAAAGGTTGGCATAGAATAACTACTATATGCTAAGTTGACGGCTCCCCTCACCCTTTCCTCTTCCGAGTCTAATCAACATTTATTGCCTCGAAAGAGGTTTTGACACCTCATGTATGGCTACAAGCCAAGCTCTTTCCAACTGTCTGTCAATCCCACTTGTCATCTTGGACAATCCACTGCCTCAACCAACTTGCCCGACCAATTCTTCGATTTGCCTACCCTTTTAACTAGTTACCAACTCCTGCTTCACCTCAGGAGTTGAGCACACTCCCCAGTTGTTCAACTTCTAAGGACCACGAGCTGCAAACTTCCTAGCAGTCATCCTCAAGCACTACTCCTGAATTTGTGCTAGGGAGGATATCCAAGGGTGAAGTGACACATCTCAAGTGTCTCCCTTATTGGTGCAATCAGCCTCAAATCAATGTTGACCAAGCTCAAGTAGGATTTGAGTAGTGCGTTAATGTTTGACAATATGTATGCTAGTATGACTAGTGGATGGTTTGAGACATCCAAAGTCATATGAGGGAGATTGTTGAAGCAATCAACCTCAGGTCAAGGTTGACCAAGCTCGAGTAAGACTCGAGTGGAAGTCGAAGTTTAGAGACTTAGCAAGGGAAAGTCTAAGTATAGATACTTGACAATGGAGAAGTCCAAGTCCAGAGACGTGACAAGGGAAAGTCCAAGTCTGGAGACTTGCCAAAGGGAAAGTCCAAGTGTGTAGTCTTGGCAAGAAAAAGTCCAAGTATGAATACTTAGCAAAGAAAAAGTTCAAATGTGTAGTCTTGGCAAGGGAACGTCCAAGTATAGATATTGGCAAAGGAAAGTTTAAGTGTGTAGTCTTGGTCGTATAAGTTTAAGTGTGTAGTCTTGACAGCGAAAGTTCAAGTATAAATACTTTGCAATAGAAAAGTCCAAGTGTGTGTTAGGAATGATTGCATTGCTAGAGGGGAGGAGTGGTGAATAGCGATTCGCTTCGTCGCTTGGAATTCATTCGTGTTCGTTCGATTGCTTGTCTACAATTGTTGTTAGCTCAATGGAATACAAATGATAACAACAATACAAGCACAACACAAGCGATATAATGTGGTTCGGAACCTAGGATTTCTACTCCACGGGTCGAACTCAAGTGAGCTCTAATGATGCACACCGCCACTAATGAACCTCTCCTTCTCGAAAAATACTCCAGAGGTGGAGAAACCTCTTATAAAGTGATTACAATGGTAATACAAGAAATACAACAAGTATACTAAGAAATAAGCTAATACAAGTAAAGAAAATTTTAGACAAAGAACTCTTGATTGCTTGCTTGTTGATTGTTTTGGATTGCTCTTGAAGGTATGGAATGCAACAACACTTTCTCTTCAAATCGGCCTAAGAACCATTACTAAAATCCTTCATTAGTTGCTCCTTTTATAACTTGCAGATGATAAATTTTGTGCCTAGTAGTCGAATGCCAAAAGGCTCTAGTCAACTGCCCATAGTGTCGTTGTCTCACAACAACTCGATCCACGTTGAAAAAACTCTAACGGATACACTAGGAGTCGATTGTCCTTAACAACAGTCAACTGATGCCCTATAGTCAATTGGTCAGTCAACTACCAAAGCTTCTATGCTCGTGTCCGCTTAAATTAGCCAACTGTCGAACCCTAGCATTCGACTGTCCAAAGCTGTCAGTCGACTGCTAGAGGTTCACCCAAGCAGTTGAAGTTCAGTCGACTACCTGATCAGTCGACTGGTCATAATCCCAGTTGACTGATCCAAGTTGACTAGTCTATCAAGTGTTAAACACTCGATCAGTCGACTAATCTTTAACCCAGTTGACTGATAAACTTCAACCATGAGGTTTAACTCAAGTATGATACTCTAATACTTGATAGAACACCCTTAGCCTAATCTAAGCCTTTTAGCCACCTCCATCAGTCTCATGCCTATCGGATTCCTCCAAGTCATCCATGACTTGTTCATCCATACGCTAGCCTTCTAGTTCTTCCATCGGCTATTGACATGCTAACCAGGTCTACTTTGCCAAGACACATTTGGACTTATATTGCCAAGACACACGCTTGGATTTTGCGCCGCCAAGTATTAGACTTATGCCACCAAGCCTACAACTTGGACTTTACACCACTAATATCACACTCTTGGACTTTCCAATTGCCAAGTATTCATACTTGGACTTTCACTGCTAAAGTTCATTTGGACTTTACGCCGCCAAGACTACAGCTTGAACTTATGTTGCCAAGACCATACCTTTGGACTTTCCTTGCCAAATACCCATGACTTGGACTTTTCCTTTGCCAATACCCATGCTTGGAATTTTCATGCCGAGTACCCAAGGCTTGGACTTTACCATCGTCAAGACTCATGCTTGGACTTTTCCTTTGCAAAGTACACATAACTTGGACTTCTCAAATGTCAAGACCATTCTTGGACTTCCCATGACAAATCACATTGTCAATCATTTTGTCTAACATCAAAATACTACTTGAGTCAAACTCGAGTTTGATCAATCATAATCTGGGTCGATTGCAACAACAATGTGTAGTCTTAGTCGTGTAAGTCCAAGTGTGTAGTCTTGGCGGAATAAGTCCAAGTGTAACTTGGCAATAGACAATATCATATCATTATGGAGATATGTGGATCTTATAGGCGCTAACAGTTTAGACCAGTCGACTGGCCATTAGCAATCGACTGGCCTTAATTGAATAGAGTACATAATATTTCTGAGTCAACTGTTATCTCATAGCAACCGACTACTGGTATATGACAATCACCTGATGGCCACAAGCAGTTGACTGATCGGTTGGAATCTGACGTGGATTAATCTGCTGTGAGACATCAATACAGTGACTAGTCAATTGGGGGGTAAGACTAACCGATTGATCGGTGAAAAAACAACCCACTACAGGTTATAAAAGGAGGACAATGGGGAGTTTTCCAGCTGTCGATTCTTGGAGTTCTTGAAGGGGAATAATTGTTGCTTTCTAGACCTTCAAAGTCATCCCACTGCAACCAACAAGTATTCAAGCAAAAGTTCACTTGTAAAGTTATTTTTGTTTCGATATTTCATTATTGTCTTGTATTTTGGTCGCTTTTCTTGTAAAACATAATATTGTAAAAGATTTCTCCACCTCCAAGAAGAAGAGATAGTGTGATCTATCGCTAGGAGAAACTCGATCGTGGAGTAGGAACTAGGGTTCCAAACCATGTAAAATCCTTGTGTTGTGCTTGTGTCTTTGTATTTTGTATTTGTTTCTATTTGTGCTTTTATTTTCGCTGCACACTAATGAATTATAGACAAGCACGACGCAAGAATTGAATAAATGATATTCACCCTCCTCTAGCGCACATCAAGATCCCAACAATTAGTATCAAAGCGAGGTTGCTCTTCAAGGACTAATCATCGAGGGAGCAACACTAGATTATCCATAAAGATCAATGGAATTCAATGATGGATTGGGCTACAACACACAAATTCCACCTTCCTTCGACGATGAAGATTTCGCGTATTGAAAAGGTAAAATGAAATATTTTTTTATGAATGATATTGAAAATTGGTTCAGTATTGTAGATGTTTTTGAGCCCCCTATGGACAAGAAGGGAAGACTTCTCAAGAAGTGGATCGAAGAGAAAATCCAAAAATTCAAGATAAATGAAAAGGTCGCATTACTTTTAGCTCATTCAATACCTAAGGATTTATTATATAGCATAGGAGAATTCAACTATGCTAAGGAATTATAGAGCAAATTGATTGAGCTCCATGAGAATCTCTCACCAACACAATGTAAGGAAAAGTTCAAGGAAAAAAGCTCATCATCTCAAGAGCTTGGAGATTTGAAAATTGAGAAGTGCTTAACACTCGAATTGGAAGAGGTTGAAGAAGCCTCCACCTCTAGGATTGAAGAGGAGGATAGTTAATCAACACCGGAGCAAGAGCAAAAGGAGACCTCTACATCCAGGAATGATAAAGAACAAGCCAAAGGTTCTCCTACCATCCAAGAAGGTAACTCAAGCATAAGTATTAAAAATAATAATCATATCATTTGCTTTGAGTGTAGAGAACAAGGGCACTATAAGATCTAGTGTGCAAAACGTATCAAGAAGAAGATTCGAGTGATAGCCAAGACTAAGGAGAAGTCTAAGGAGGTCGGAGCCCCAATGCGAAAAGGCAAGGAGCATATAGTGGACTATTCATACAATGAGAAAGGACACTACCGAAGTCAATGTCCAAGGGGAGACACCCTAGGAAGGACAAGGTCGAGAGCTTAAGTGTAGGGGAGGCCTTAAGCTAAAACCCAAGGTATCATTTAATAATTCAATTTCAATTATTAATTATAAGAAGCATGTTAATAATAAATGTTATTGTTTAAATGCTCAACATCATCATTATAAGTCTAAGGACAATTCTAGAATCATTACTCCAAGAACTACTCTATCTAAGAAAAATATTAGAGTCTAGATAGATAAGGATGGGAAAAACAACCTAGGCAATAATTTTGAAAAGAGTAGACATATGCTTAGGAAGAGCAATGCTCAAAGAAATGATGGAAAATCAAAACTTGGGCAACTTGAGGTAGGAAATCAAGTTTTGAGGTCAAAACTTGATAAATTGGAAAAGACCCTCAAAAGAATAAAAAATATGATTAAGAGGTCAAATGGATAAAACTTAGATTTTGGTAGGCAAAATCTAGATAGGGATAAGAAGGGTTTGGATTACAAACCTAAATTTAAGGGGAATATGCAATCCTATCATAGTGTTCCATATAGTAATGGAACTAGCCCTAGGTCTAGAAATATCAAAGTTACAAGGGAAGTTATCCCTAGAGTTGATATTGATAAGAGTTAAGTGACTAAGACTTCCAAGAAGCCTAGAAAAGTCACTAAGAATGTTACAAGGAAAAATATCCTTAGGGTTAATCTTAGTGAGACCACAATGACTAAGATTTCAAAGAAGTCCAAGAGAGTCATTAGAAAGGTATCAAGGGAGGTTATCTCTAGTGAATACCTTGAATACCCAAGGAGCTCCAATAGATATTGAGTTCTTAGGAGTGTGATTCCCTCATACTAAATGGGTATAGGGTGTGTCAACGTTAAATGAAAAGGTAGTTAACTTAACCATAGTGGAGTTGATACTTTAGAGCATTTTCAAAGTTTATTGATTCTTTGAAAATGAATGTAAAATTAAATCCTAAAAAGTTTTAGGATGTTCCAATAGAAATAATGGAAGTTTGAAAAGTTAATCATAATTGACACAAATAGGTTAAAGTCAATAGTGTGTCAAGTTGGAGTTTTTGGCACACTTGAGGGAGTTGATTGTCATTATGACAAAGTTGATATTTGATATAATTTTAGATAATGACAATTAGGTTCAAAACTTAGGTATTCTTATACCTTTGTATTTTATATATTTGTCATTCTTTGATTGCCATAATTTATGTCATGACATCATGTATCACATGAATATTTACAATATGTCATGATTAATACTTAGATTATTTTCACTATGTCATGACATCATATATCATTGGAAATATTTTAAATTATATAAATTATTTATGTCATGATCATAATCCATGCATTAAATTTATTAAATTGAATTTAAAAACAAATGACATGATTTGATATCCTAGGTAAGGAAATCAAATGGATATGCCTAGATAAAAATGCATGAACCCTTAATTTAGGGAAGAACTAAATCTACATCTCATAAAAACTATAGGATAAGATGTGTGTGTATTGAAACACTCTAGACATATGTGAGATGTTAGGAAAATAAGTTAAGTTCAATATACTTATATGGTACATCAAAATGAACTTAAACTCTCTAAATCATATTAATGAATCATGAGGAAAACTAATGTACAAGTTATATATACTTAGCTCATAGATTATGATTGGAAATATATTTTAAAGACAAATTTAAAATTATTTTTAAAAATCTTAGTGAAGTTTATCTTTTGATAGCAATCACCTTTGAGAATATTGAAACAAAGTTGTCAAAAAATATTGAAGTTTTCAATGGTTTTGAACTTTGTATCATTCTTGGGAAATAATAGGTATTTTTATATAAAATTATTTTTCACTCATAATATGTGACATAAGTAATATGTGTATGAAATTTAATGATTTTTTTAAAAATTATAGAATTACTTATGCATTTCCAAAACTCAATTGAAAAAACTGATTTATGCAAATGCAGAAACCAATCGACTGCTTATGTAGCCAGTCGATAGGTGAAGGTCCCAGTTAACTGGTCACTGACAGAGTCAACTGATAGTGCTAAATTTGACTGAACAAGGTCCGTTTAACTATTTATCAGCAACCCTAAGTACTTTAACTACTTCTAACCCTATGATATGCTTAGAGAAATATTGGAAAAGTGAAATGTTTATTGAAAATGAATTGGAGAGTTAATTAGGGTAATAATAAAATTTTAAGGAAGGTTAAAGTTGAAGTTTGAACTTTTACTATTATTTTTTATTGTTTAGATTTCATATAGGCCGGGCTAGTATTTGGGCAAGCCTATTCACTTACCAATATTTTTAGAGTCTTTTCTTTATATCTTAACTTGCCTTTTCTCCGTAGCTTTTGACCCATCAACAAATGATATACACTTTGTCTTCCTTGCCTCATGGAGGCCAACTACCAACTCAAGATCCAATTGGTCAATGACCAAACTCAACTCGAATAACAAACTACGAAGTTGAAGGAACTCATGCCGAGGCCAACCTATACTTCGAGTAGCTTCTCAAATGTCAAGCTAAACTAAAGGCTACCAAGATCAACTTGAGGGTTGTTGAGGATGAACTAAAGGTGGCCGAGGAAGACTGATCGGAGGCGGAGAAAGTGACAATAATGGAGAAGGATCAAAACTCCCTTCTCCTCTCCAAATTGGATTGGTTGAATGTAAAATTAAACTGGGCAACTGTTGAATTAGCCGACTACCGGATTGAAGAAGAAGAATGTTGGGCCCAAGAAAAGAAAGTCTTACTGGAATCAAAGGAGTTCTTTGACCTCTTAGGCAGTTACTCTGCCTCTATGTTTGAGCATGACTTTAAGGGAGTCATTCAACAGTTCAAGGAGGTTGGGTATCCTCCTAAAGGAGTGTCCTTGAATTTCTGGATCTTTCTAAGGCTCTAGATAGCCTTCCTGTGGAGAAATTCAAGTTGGAGTGAAGCCAAACTCAATTTTTGAACTTTATTTTGCAACTGTGTGTCTGTGTCATTTTGTAAACATATCCCAACAATGCAAACTCTTGTCTCTATTGTCCTTTGTTTACCCTAATTACTAAAATTAGACTTGAAGTGCCTAGTTAGCCGCTCAAGGAGAGGTGGGAGAAGGGCCTGAAGTCATCTTGGTGAATTAATGAATAGTTCTACACCAAGAATGACTCTAAGCTTAGGATATATCTAAAATCAGGATCGAGCCTAAGTGAACACTATACAGATCTCCTGAGCTAATTTTCTAAGTTGAGAGAATCAGAACACCGAACCAATCTCTCGATCAGACTTCCCGAGTTGAGCTCCCTAAAGAGTTTTCCTGTAATTAAAAACTAGGAGAATATAAAAAGGTCACCCCTGATGATGTCCACTTCTTGAAAAATGAGATCCCCATTGTAAGATATGAAAAATAAATAAAATAAAATAATAGCCCTTGCTAATTGAGAATTAGCTCATGAAATTTTTAAGAATTTTTAGAAATTTTTCTGGATTAAAAAAAAGTTCATACGAGGATTTAAGCCTAAATGGGTATTTGCGTTAAACCTAGGTTAGCTTGGGTTCAACTTAGGCTAGGTCTTGACCTAGGTCCGGTTCAAGTTCTAGGCAGAATGGCTTATACAAACCCAATCCGCAGCCATAGTTCTTCCTCCGATCGCGATCGCGATTTCTTCTTCTCACTCGTGCGACTCGCGATTTCTCCGCTCATCTTCCTCCGCGAGCTGTTGCCGTCGACGATGGAGGATCCGACCGGTAGGAGAGACGTCGTGCGGCTTGAATCGGGTGAGGGATCGCGATTTCTTTCTCTCGCGATTTCTTTCTCTCCTTCTCCGCACCATCGCCTCTTCTGTCGATTTCTCCATCGCCGTCGTTTGTCTTCTTCGTCAGCGACCATCGTGAGCTCCTCAGTCATCGAAGTCGCCTTGGATCGTCGATGCCCCTTCTTCAGCGCAAGGGACGATCACCGCAGCCACTGAGCCAGCTCCCCTCTGTTCTGTCAGATGGTGATCTTCTCTGCCCGATCGTCGCCGGAGCAACCGGTTGATGTCGTTGTGCCAGCCGTCGCCGTTGCTGATCGACGACGTCGCCACCCCAGTTGATCCTTTATTTCCGATGTCACAACATCCTTCGTGCAAGTAGATCGGCGACGATGTTGTCACGGTAGTGAGCTGCCGTCATAGGTTCGTAATTTCTATGTATTTTGGGTTTTCGTCATCGGTTCCCTTTGGATTTAGTTGTGGATTCATCTATTGAGCTTCAATCTATGTTTTGGGCAGTTTGTGGAGCTTGATGGTCGATGGTGAACAGGGGAGAAACGGTGTCGGTGAAGATTTGGGTTGGTAAGTTTGGTTTACCTTTGTTGTTTCAATGTTAATTGTTGATTTTCCTTTGGAGGTTGCTGTGTGATTTGTGGTATGAGATGATCTTGTCCAATGAGTTGGATATAGGGTGTGATTGTTGATTTATGTGTCGGTTGTGGGTGGAAGAAGGAGGCAGACCAGATTCCTTTGATGTCTGTTCTTGGAGTGATTGTCTTCGGTCGATGGTCTTCGAGGGGTAGTGGATCGTTGTAGGAAGAAAGGGCAGCAACAGATCCGGTGAACTGAACTTTATAGGTGATAGGATTGGCTGGAGAAATTCAACTCGAGTATAACTTTATTTTACTCTTTATCTTGTTCTGTTTGTGGTGCTCCAGAGCTGTGTCGTGGAGTGAAGGGCAGAGGAGGTGGTATGAGATGTATCCTGTTTGATGGGTTTTCGTTGGGTTATGATGGATTGGATTGGGATAATCGAGTTTTAACTCGTAGACGAGGGAAGGATACGAATATAGAATGAATTAGTGTTTAGTTCGTATAATTAGCGGAGACTTGTACTTAACCATAATTTGTTATTATTGTGTAGGTTTGGGATACGAAGCAGGTTCATGATTGTGAGGATTATTCGAGCTCCGTATCAGGTGGGTAATATCTACCCTGGTCAGGTAGTTTGATCTGAATTTGGTGCATGAATTTGGACTTATGCAATTACTTTGATCTTAGATCCACTCTTATTTAATCATATGCTTGTACTGTCTTGACCTTTGAGATATATTATTGTTACTTCATTGATTATCTAGCACGGATAGGAATTATAAACCCTATTATGTGTTAGCTGATGGATGTTCGGTAAGTACAGGTGGTTAGGGTTATCTTTGTGACCTCAGATTGGGTTACTGTGTTACATCACTAGGGTTAGGTGATGGATTAAATTATGGAATCGATTGTTGTATCGTATACTTATTAGTTGTGCATCTATAGTGGATCTAGTTGTCTGTGCATAAATAAGTGTGTGGTTGTCAGTATGTGGTCATGGACTAGAGGTCCTAGCGTGATGGTATATCCATTATGGATTGTGTGTGTAACGCCCACCCTTATCTGCTCTCAGTGCGGCGCTACTTGTTCCCCCTTTTTTTTTTTCTTATATAACCTAACGTATAGGGTTCATTTCACAACCTACATACTTTAACATGTCATCATAACTTAAACCTTCTTTTGCACATGCATCACATATCATATTCATAATTAGCATGCTAACATATCTTATTTCATTTATAGCATGCGTAACATAAGGTGTCATTCATGAGTTCTTAAGAAATTGAGCAGTAAAATGATTAAGCAACATCTAGCATGGTGCTAAAGGTTCACAAGTCTTATAAGCGGAAGCAAAGTCTTAAGGGATTCATTGGGCATGTAATATAAGCAGATAGTAGCAGGGTCTTTCTCCACCATGCCACTATCACACACACTTGGCCCCTCCTGCTACTTCCTCTAGTCCAGGTTTCCTTTATCTGCAGTATATGGACAACATAAACTATAAGCATATAGCTTAGTAAGATTCTTGCCTACTCACAAAAGCCACAAACTTTCATCAAGCAATTAGAAACATGAGCATGCTAGCATAAATAGCCTAAGTATTTCATAGCAACACAAATCAACAACATGCCCATGTAATAAAAACCTAAGCATGGCATAGAATTTACATGAGCATGGTAAGCATAATTAAATATAAGCAGGGCATAATTTAAACATAAGCATTCATGGCATAAGCATCCATAACATTATAAATCTTAGACATGCATGAAGTACCTAATCACAAGTATTCTTAACTTGAACATAAGCATCCTAACTTCATAAAATCTAAACATGCGTAAAGGACATAATCATAAGCGTTTTAAACTCAACAATAAGCATTCATAACATAAGCATCTGTAACATCGTAAATCTTAAACCTGCATAAAGTACATAGACACAATATATTCTTAAACTTAACCATAAGCATTCATAGCATCATAAAATCTAAACTTGCATAAAGGACGTAATCATAAGCATTTTAAACTTAACAATAAGCATTCATAACATAAGCATCCGTAACATCGTAAATCTTAAACCTGCATAAAGGACATATTCATAAGCATTCATAAACTTTAACATAAGCATGCACAATTTCATAAAAAGTCTTTTCTTTTCAAAGCATATACATATAGATACTTCAACATAATCATAACTTGTTTGGGGGCCCTGTGTTAAGTACCACATAATGTGCGTTGCCTAATGTGCCTAATAGGTATAGCGAGCCACGGACCTACTAGAAGCAAGACCTCTTACGTCTTACGAGGCAAGACCTCTTACGTCTTCTTATGTCCCTATGGATTTGATTAACGACCACCTGACGGGTCGGGTACTTAACCTCTTACAAAGTAAAATACTTAATTCCTTTCTTTCTTGTCATATCATAAAGAATGCTCTTAATCCCCAACATAAACAGGGAAGCATCTCAATCTTGTCTTATCATAAGGAGAGCTCTTAATCCCTACTTGAAAGGGAAGCATCTCCATCTTATCTTATCATAAGGAGAGCTCTTAATCCCTACTTGAAAGGGAAGCATCTCCCTCTTAGTCATTTCATAGCATACATGCATTCATAACATAAGAGTACCCTAAAGGGGTCCTAAAGCATAAACATGTTCATCACATAAGCATATTTCATAGGCATATTCATGGCATGTTAAATCATAAAACATGTTCATCACATAGGCATATTTCATGGCATATTACATCATAAACATGTTCATCACATGAGCATATTTCCTAGGCATATTCATGGCATATTAAATCATAAAATATGTTCATCACATAGGCATATTTCATGGCATATTACATCATAACCATGTTCATCACATAAGCATATTTCATAGGCATATTCATGGCATATTAAATCATAAAACATGTTCATCACATAGGCATATTTCCTAACATATTAAACTCATACACATAACATAACTTCATAAGGGGGGGGGGGGGGTGGTTTCAGGAAACCCTAACCCTAAAACCAATGTTGGTCGAAACATGTAAGGTATCAAACATTGTATTATTTTTTTGTCACCTAAAACTTCTACATGAAGCATATAACATCTCCTACTTCTATTAGAAGCCTTTTCATGCAACCCTAGCCCTAAATACCTTGGTTGGCCGAACATGTAAGGGCTCAAGCTTGGGTTTTTTTGTTACCTAAACTTTCTACATGAAGCATATAACATCTCCTACTTCCCTTAGAAGCCTTTTCATTCAACCCTAGCCCTAAATACCTTGGTTGGCCGAAACATGTAAGGGCTCAAGCTTGGGTTTTTGTTACCTAGAATTTCCTTCATGAAGCATACTACTTATCATAGTCTTATTAGAAGCATTTTCATGTAACCCTAGCCCTAAATACCTTGGTTGGCCGAAACATGTAAGGGCTCAAGCTTGGATTTTTATTACCTAAAATTCCTTCAAGAAGGATACAACTTATCATAGTTTCATTAGAAGCATTTCATGCAACCCTAGCCCTCAAGACCTTGGTTGGCCGAAACATATAGGGCTATGAACTTGGGTTTTGGCACCTAAAAATTCCTACTTGAAGCCTACAATCTATGATCATATCCTTAGATTCATTTTCATGCAAACCCTAACCCTAAATTTCTTGGTTGGCCGAAACATATATGGCCATGAACTAGGGTTTTTGGCACCTAAAAATTCCTACTTGAAGCCTACAATCTATGATCATATCCTTAGATTCATTTTCATGCAAACCCTAACCCTAAATTCCTTGGTTGGCCGAAACATATATGGCCATGAACTTGGGTTTTTGGCACCTAAAAATTCCTACTTGAAGCCTACAATCTATGATCATATCCTTAGATTCATTTTCATGCAAACCCTAACCCTAAATTCCTTGGTTGGCCGAAACATATAAGGCTATGAACTCCATCTTTCTTTCATGTACATGACCTACAAAGCTCTACAAAGCTAAAATACTGCAGGTGAGGGAATCTTACTTCCTTCGCTTTGCTTGGGAGATGACCTAATGGAAGCCACCTAGCTTTCTCCTTGCTTGAATGGGGGTTTCGGCCAAAAGATGAAGAGGGAGCTCGGTGAGGAAGAAGAAGAAGAAGTGGCCAAATGGGACTTTCACTCTTCTTTATAAAGGGAGGAAGAGAAGTTTCTCTTCTCTTTTCCATGCCTCTTCATTTACCCTCATCACACTTATCTACAATTTCCCCTCTTCCCCTAATGATATAATCCTATTGGGCTTCTGGTTAGTGGGTGCATCTATAGGGCTTGGCTATATCTAGAGGTTTAGGGTTCAATTCCTAGGTCTTGCATCTCTTTTTGACTATTTTCTTTTATTTTTCGAAAAAAGCCCACATCAAGCCCATTATTGTAAAGCCAAAAACTCTCGTAAAATTGCTAGAAATTTTACGGGCGTTACAATCCCTCATACCTTGTAAAAGTTTCGTCCTCGAAACTTAAAACAATTCTGGGTATTTCTGCTTCATGTCCTCCTCTCGTTCCCAGGTAGCTTCCTCGTATCGTTGATTCTGCCACAGGACCTTTACTAAGGGCACCTCTTTGTTCCTTAGCCTCTTGACCTCTCGGTCCAGTATCTGGATAGGTCGACTTTCCATACTCAGGTCCTCGTGAACTTGTACAGTCTGTGGCTCAATCACTTGGTCCGCACTGGATATGCATTTCTTGAGCACAGAGACATGGAACACGTTGTGTATAGCTGACATCTCTTGAGGCAGCTCCAGCTTGTAAGCTACCTTGCCAACCCTCTGTAATATCGGATACGGTCCCACGTAGCGTGGACTCAGTTTACCCTTCCTTCCGAATCTCATTACTCCCTTCATAGGGGCCACTTTGAGGAATACCAGGTCCCCGACTTCGAATTCTAACGGTCTACGCCGCATATCCGCATAGCTCTTTTGTCGGCTCTGGCGGTTCGATTCTCTGACGGATAGTCTGTATAGCTCGGGTGGTATCGTCAATAATATCGGCCTGAAGCCCCATTTCCTTCCTTTCACAACCCTCGTACCAACAGATAGGAGACCTGCATCTTCTCCCGTATAGAGCTTCATAGGGTGCCATTCCAATAGTAGCCTGGTAACTGTTGTTGTAAGCAAATTCTGCCAAGCACAAATATCGACACCAGCTCCCCTTAAAGTCTAGAGCACAGGCCCTCAACATATCTTCCAGCACCTGGTTCACTCTTTCTGTCTGACCGTCGGTCTGAGGATGAAACGCAGTGCTGAATCTCAACTTAGTGCCAAGAGCCCTCTGAACACATTCCCAGAAATGGGAGGTAAAACGGCCATCACGATCAGAAATAATAGCCTTAGGCACTAATCGATAATTTCCTTGACATATAATTGAGCTAGCTGCTCAACCGGATAGGTCATCTTAATTGCCAGGAAATGGGCAGACTTTGTCAACCGGTCTATGATTACCCATATAGTATCATAACCATTTGTTGTAATCCGTGATGAAATCCATAGAAATTTCTTCCCATTTCCACTGAATCAGATCTACCGCAGAGTCCCCCAGGTTTCTGGTGTTCTACCTTAACCCTCTGGCAGGTCAGACAGGTGCTGACGTACTGAGTCACATCCCTTTTCATGTCGAACCACCAAAATTTATCTCGTAAGTCCTGATACATTTTTGTAGATCCAGGATGCATGGTATAAGGTGTTCCATGGGATTCCTCGAGTATCTTCTTCCGTAATTCTGGATCGTTCGAAATGCATAGGCGGTCCCGAGAGTATAATAATCCGCCGTCAGCGATGCGAAATCCATTATCCCTTCCTTCCCGGACTTCCTGTTTGATTTTCTGGATGTCTGAATCACCATCTTGCTTTCCCAATATATCGTCGAACAACGTCGGCGCTATAGCCATGGTGGAAAGTTGTCCAGAAATAATCTCTATTCCATAATTCATTATTTCCCTTTTCAGGGGTTGAGATAGCATCGATAAGGACATCAAAGCGGCACACCTTGTTTCCACTCATTATTCGTATGTTCCAGTCTAACCGACATTGATCAACTATACCATACACATCCCATGCAATGAACTCGTCATTAATTTCAAAAGAAACGACTTATCATCTCTTATTCATATTTTCAGACCAGAAGGAAAAATGTTAACATATAACATTCCTTATTTCTAATTTAAACAACAGAAACTACTTGAGAAGATAGTTCATTACGACTCCCACTAGGACAAACCCTAGTGCGGTTGTAATTATTTTTAGTCCTATCTTCCTTGGCCTCACTAGGGTAGTCTCCGGCTGGCCAATAAGTTGACTGTTTACAGAACCCTCTTCCTTCCTCTCGAGGCCAGCTACCACCGGATTCTCTACCACAGGCTTCTCTTGAACCTTGTGCTCCAGTAGTTCCCAGCACAACTCCGCATATGTTATCCGCCCTTCATAGCGGCCCCATACGTGATGTGCAACTACCATGAACTCATTTGGCAGGGAGCGTACCAAGGCCCATATCCGATAATTGTCGATGTGAAAACTCCTCCGCCGAGTCTCCTAAAAAGACCATCGAGCCTTCTCATGTGTCCGATGACCCCACCATCTGGTTTATAGACTATCTCTTCAATAGCTTCCCTTAATCGGTTTCGTAACACATCACGACGGGTCATGGTAGTCATCGTCCGTGCCATCTGAAATTGAAATAAATGAAGTCAGTACAAAACCGACTAACCGTCTGATTTAAACCGACTTAATTCAATTCAGATGAGCATAGACCTTACACAAATAATTACGAAAATCAAATCTTCGTAATTTTAGGAGTTTTTTTTTGTGCGTAATTAAACTAAGGCTAGCATAAAGCTATCATTTGTATATTCATGCATTACTTAAACTAAATGCTAGGCTAGCATAAGATTATCCTACATGAATTCATGCATATTTAAGCCAAAACAAAAAAAAAACAGTTCTTATCCTAACAAGGTAAGGTATCCTTTCTAGCGGTATTTCTAGGTTAGAGACATGTTTCCATCATATAAAGCTTGGTAAGGTATCATTACTATCTAAGTCACAAGTATGGTTCCTTTATACTAGACATGACGAAGTATTATTTCTATCTAAGTCACAAGTGTGATTCCATTCTACTAAAACACAATGAGGTATTATTTCTATCTAAATCACAAGTGTGATTCCCTTCTACTAAAATATGATGAGGTGTTATTTCTATCTAAATCACAAGTGTGATTCCATTCTACTAAAACATGATGAGGTATTATTTCTATCTAAGTCACAAGTGTGATTCCATTCTACTAAAACATGATGAGGTATTATTTCTATCTAAATAGAAGACATTCTTCATTATAAAAGCAACTTAGGTATGCATAAAGTTACTTACTTGGAAGTAGCAGGATGGAGGCTTGATGTGTGATAGTGGAAAGGTGAACCCGCTCTGATACCAACCTGTAACGCCCGCCCTTATTTGCTCTCAGGGCGGCGCTACTTGTTCCCCTTTTTTTTTTTCTTATATAACCTAACGTATAGGGTTCATTTCACAACCTACATACTTTAACATGTCATCATAACTTAAACCTTCTTTTGCACATGCATCACATATCATATTCATAATTAGCATGCTAACATATCTTATTTCATTTATAGCATGCGTAACATAAGGTGTCATTCATGAGTTCTTAAGAAATTGAGCAGTAAAATGATTAAGCAACATCCAGCATGGTGCTAAAGGTTCACAAGTCTTATAAGCGGAAGCAAAGTCTTAAGGGATTCATTGGGCATGTAATATAAGCAGATAGTAACAGGGTCTTTCTCCACCATGCCACTATCACACACACTTGGCCCCTCCTGCTACTTCCTCTAGTCCAGGTTTTCTTTATCTGCAGTATATGGACAACATAAACTATAAGCATATAACTTAGTAAGATTCTTGTCTACTCACAAAAGCCACAAACTTTCATCAAGCAATTAGAAACATGAGCATGCTAGCATAAATAACCTAAGTATTTCATAGCAACACAAATCAACAACATGCCCATGTAATAAAAACCTAAGCATGGCATAGAATTTACATGAGCATGGTAAGCATAATTAAATATAAGCAGGGCATAATTTAAACATAAGCATTCATGGCATAAGCATCCATAACATTATAAATCTTAGACATGCATGAAGTACCTAATCACAAGTATTCTTAACTTGAACATAAGCATCCTAACTTCATAAAATCTAAACATGCGTAAAGGACATAATCATAAGCGTTTTAAACTCAACAATAAGCATTCATAACATAAGCATCCGTAACATCGTAAATCTTAAACCTGCATAAAGTACATAGACACAATATATTCTTAAACTTAACCATAAGCATTCATAGCATCATAAAATCTAAACTTGCATAAAGGACGTAATCATAAGCGTTTTAAACTTAACAATAAGCATTCATAACATAAGCATCCGTAACATCGTAAATCTTAAACCTGCATAAAGGACATATTCATAAGCATTCATAAACTTTAACATAAACATGCACAATTTCATAAAAAGTCTTTTCTTTTCAAAGCATATACATATAGATACTTCAACATAATCATAACTTGTTTGGGGGGCCCCAGGTTAAGTACCACATAATGCGTGTTCCCTAATAGGCTGGGGTAGCGAGCCACCAGACCTACTAGAGCAAGACCTCTTACGTCTTACCAGGGCAAGACCTCTTACGTCTTCTTATGTCTCTATGGATTTGATTAACGACCACCTGACGGGTCGGGTACTTAACCTCTTACAAAGTAAAATACTTAATTCCTTTCTTTCTTGTCATATCATAAAGAATGCTCTTAATCCCCAACATAAACAGGGAAGCATCTCAATCTTGTCTTATCATAAGGAGAGCTCTTAATCCCTACTTGAAAGGGAAGCATCTCCATCTTATCTTATCATAAGGAGAGCTCTTAATCCCTACTTGAAAGGGAAGCATCTCCCTCTTAGTCATTTCATAGCATACATGCATTCATAACATAAGAGTACCCTAAAGGGGTCCTAAAGCATAAACATGTTCATCACATAAGCATATTTCATAGGCATATTCATAGCATGTTAAATCATAAAACATGTTCATCACATAGGCATATTACATCATAAACATGTTCATCACATGAGCATATTTCCTAGGCATATTCATGGCATATTAAATCATAAAACATGTTCATCACATAGGCAAATTTCATGGCATATTACATCATAACCATGTTCATTACATAAGCATATTTCATAGGCATATTCATGGCATATTAAATCATAAAACATGTTCATCACATAGGCATATTTCCTAACATATTAAACTCATACACATAACATAACTTCATAAGGGGGGGGGGGGTGGTTTCATGAAACCCTAACCCTAAAACCAATGTTGGCCGAAACATGTAAGGTATCAAACATTGTATTATTTTTTTGTCACCTAAAACTTCTACATGAAGCATATAACATCTCCTACTTCCCTTAGAAGCCTTTTCATGCAACCCTAGCCCTAAATACCTTGGTTGGCCGAACATGTAAGGGCTCAAGCTTGGGTTTTTGTTACCTAAAATTTCTACATGAAGCATATAACATCTCCTACTTCCCTTAGAAGCCTTTTCATGCAACCCTAGCCCTAAATACCTTGGTTGGCCGAAACATGTAAGGGCTCAAGCTTGGGTTTTTGTTACCTAGAATTTCCTTCATGAAGCATACTACTTATCATAGTCTTATTAGAAGCATTTTCGTGTAACCCTAGCCCTAAATACCTTGGTTGGCCGAAACTTGTAAGGGCTCAAGCTTGGATTTTTATTACCTAAAATTCCTTCAAGAAGGATACAACTTATCATAGTTTCATTAGAAGCATTTCATGCAACCCTAGCCCTCAAGACCTTGGTTGGCCGAAACATATAGGGCTATGAACTTGGGTTTTGGCACCTAAAAATTCCTACTTGAAGCCTACAATCTATGATCATATCCTTAGATTCATTTTCATGCAAACCCTAACCCTAAATTCCTTGGTTGGCCGAAACATATATGGCCATGAACTTGGGTTTTTGGCACCTAAAAATTCCTACTTGAAGCCTACAATCTATGATCATATCCTTAGATTCATTTTCATGCAAACCCTAACCCTAAATTCCTTGGTTGGCCGAAACATATATGGCCATGAACTTGGGTTTTTTGGCACCTAAACATTCCTACTTGAAGCCTACAATCTATGATCATATCCTTAGATTCATTTTCATGCAAACCCTAACCCTAAATTCCTTGGTTGGCCGAAACATATAAGGCTATGAACTCCATCTTTCTTTCATGTACATGACCTACAAAGCTCTACAAAGCTAATATCTGGTGAGGGAATCTTACTTCCTTCGCTTTGCTTGGGAGATGACCTAATGGAAGCCACCTAGCTTTCTCCTTGCTTGAATGGGGGTTTCGGCCAAAAGATGAAGAGGGAGCTCGGTGAGGAAGAAGAAGAGAAGAGGGAAGAAGAAGAAGTGGCCAAATGGGACTTTCACTCTTCTTTATAAAGGGAGGAAGAGAAGTTTCTCTTCTCTTTTCCATGCCTCTTCATTTACCCTCATCACACTTATCTACAATTTCCCCTCTTCCCCTAATGATATAATCCTATTGGGCTTTTGGTTAGTGGGTGCATCTATAGGGCTTGGCTATCTCTAGAGGTTTGGGGTTCAATTCCTAGGCCTTGCATCTCTTTTTGGCTATTTTCTTTTATTTTTCGAAAAAAACCCACATCAAGCCCATTATTGTAAAGCCAAAAACTCTCGTAAAATTGCTAGAAATTTTATGGGTGTTACAGTGTGCCTGTGTATGGTTATATGGACGATCGATAGTATTTCGCTGCTGACTAGAGGTCTTAGCGTGGTTGACTGTCAGTTGGATATGACTCTTTGTGTGATAGAGAGTCTTATGGATTGTAGTCCTTGCTTAGTTGACTTTTGGTTGACCAAGACTCCCCGTGGGATAGGGAGTGTGGCGAGGATACATGTATGGAGCTATGCATCATTACATTGCATGCATATTGTTGACTGGGTCTCCCTTGTGGTTGAGACGGGTCGTCAGTCATCCTGCTTCCCCGGCCACTCGAGGTAGTGGTAGTAGGGTTGAGGGCAGCGCATTAGATGTGCCGCGCTCGGCCACTATAGACAGTGGTAGCTAGAGTGGCGTGCAGTTTGTCCTGTCATGCATCACTCGACCACTCATGGGTAGTGGTAGCTAGAGTCGCTTGCAGCAGGGGCCCCTAGGGTAGCATATAGCTCTATGGTGGCTAGCTACCAGTCATACTACCCAACTCGGCCACTCGAGAGTAGTGGTAGTTGGAGTCAGGATAGTTGTCATGTCGTGCCACCCTGGCCACTCTGGGGTCATGGTTGGACGGGTCCGCAGACAGTGACCATGCATATGCATTGCTGATATATATGTATGCATGTATTTGATATATGTTTTACATATGCTTGTGAAATGCTACATTTGATTGAGCTATGATTGCTGCATATGTTTGTACATCATGATACATGTCATTTGCATATTATATACTGTTATGTGTTGAGCATGATATATGTGTTGGTCCAGACTGTTGTATGCATTTGATTAGCGTCATGTCATAGTGTGGTATGGACCGATATGTTATTACATGTGATTATATACTGTTCATATATCTGAGTGTTGGTCAAATTTGGGATTGTCTTTGTACATTATATGGGTTTTGTTATTGTATATTTGTTTAGGATGATATAGCTTATGGTGTTGCAGATCGTCAGGTACGTTGATACATTCCTTTATGTCCAGTTGATCAGTTTAGTATATACATTGAGTATGACTATACTGTGGTTACTTATTATTAGATTTGGATAGGACTGTATGTCTATTGGACTCATGCTGTATACCTGTAGATCTTCACATGTATACTTGTAGATCTCGTTATCCTATATGTTTTTCATGCACTTTCTACATATTATCCCTGAGTTTATACTCACCACCTCAGACCCTGGGTTTACTATCGCCCAGGTAACAGATAGAAGATTCCTTGGATGTTCGGAGCTCCGTCAGCTGATCTCATCTCACACCGAATGGATAGATCTTTATTACGATTTATGGTATTTTGTTGTATTGTCGTGTTGGGATTTTATCCTATATTGTTTCCATATTTACGATATACATATGTGTTGTATGTATTTGGTCTTTAATGTGATTTATGTTATGATTCTTGATGTGTCCGGAGTGCACAGTTGGGTCTTTGTATCTTTTTAACTATCAGTATGTTTCTGTTGTGTTTGGTATGTTGATATCTTTATATTATGTTGTTGTTATGAGCCTACAGGTCTTGTATTAACCCGATATGTTTCCACGTACAGGGGAGATGTCATCCATTTTCTTTTCGGCATGACATACTCTCGGGGCGTGACAATTTTATTGGTATCAGAGCCCCAGGTTGCGAAGTCCATTTTCGGATTTTATTTTATTTGGACATCGAGTTTTGATTTACTCGATTTTGGTTTGTGAGTTATGGGATCTGACTATTGCGGACATCTCCGAGCTACAAGGTTTAAGGTATGTTAACTGTTATTACATATCCTTCTGTTGGTTGTACATTTAGTTGTTATAACAGGGATGACTAGTAGGGTGTTAGTAAGTATTCGTAATCGTGATTTGAGTTGGCCACGGGAACGACATGTGGAGGTTATTAGACATGTACCTACTATCGAAAAGGTAATTACCTTTGAGAGTCGACTGATACCGAGTCGAAAAGCAGGGGTTAGGTAATCACATCTCTTGTGGAGATCAAAGATTACAGTCCTAAGGGTTTTCACTAATTATACTTGTCAGATTGTTATCTGAGGGGTAATGGACTAAGCGAGTATACTATTGCTAATGCAGATAATAGAAAATTAGGGGATGATATTCATAGGAATTTTGATCCCTGAGATGGTCGTTTAAGGTTGTATAACTTTGAGAGTACTTTTGAGTACTTAACTCGTGTTATACGAAGATAGTGGAGTTGGTTGCATACCATTATCGGGATCAAGCCGATACTTGGTGGAAGAGATAGGAAATAACTTTCGGGAAATCACACATCACTTGGCCACGGTGTAGTGATGTTGTGAGAGAGTATTTTTCCACATCATCTTCTTTGACTCATTATCAGAGAATTCTTGAGCTTTAGGTTGAGTGATCGTTTGGTGACGAAAGTACACTGCAGAGTCGTTAGACTTGCGAGGGTTAAGACCACCTAATAGCTCAAGAATGTGATCGACATGTCTTAAGCCACCTACGGTTTATCGATTGACATCTTGATCAGGATGTTTGGATCTCCTACCAGATCCTACCGGAAGTGCATAGACCGAGTCATGTGTATAGAAATGACTCCGTAGCAAGTGTTTTAAAAGTTGGAGATTTGATAAGCAGATATTGCAATTCAAATTATTGGAATCCAAAGTCTCCAAATGTTGGATAAAAGGAGCGAGATTAGAGTTATGAGTCATGAGCTACTATTGGAGAGTTTTTCGATCATAGAAGATCGATTGCAGATCGACAACACCTTTTCATGTTTATCAGCGAAATTAGAGGAAAGACTCCGAAGGGAGATTATGTGCGTGAGGTGCGGATCACGACGACACCAGAGTCAGATTATCAGATTCAACATTTTATCTATTTCTACTATAAGCAGCCGATATCTACAAGGAGAGTATGTACTTTGAAGACTCAGTTGAAGATTATGGATGAAGCTTTCGAGAGGACGATCCACAACCTCGGAAGCTAAGATCATCACAGAAGATTGGGCTATCACGTCGACAACGATCTACTACCTCAGACATAGTGGAGTTCTTTGATACTTCCAGTCGAGAGAAGCGAGTTACTTAGCACTATCAGCAAAAGACATCTCGGAAGACGCAGACGTTCAGACAACAACTGTTATCTATCCAGACGACAGCAACTGTTACCTTCCTAGGCGTGGTTATGATTTGTACAGAGGAGAGAGAGTATACGACGATGGTCGTATCTATGTCGTATTCTCCTGTTGCAGCTATACCTTTCACAGAGATGGAGCGTGCTACGATGTTGATAGTTCTTCAGTATTTTACAGCCGATTGTATATTCTCTGCCAGTACAACAATGTTTACCATTATCATTGCAGACATTTTGGATATTGTATCTCAGTTCAGCAGTTGATTTCAGGTCCTTCATGGCAGACTTTTGCAGCTACATGAGCTCAGCCGTCCAGAACAGATGTTGGGTGAGTTTACATGATTACTCGAGAAGAGATATAGTAGACCGAAAAATTGGTCATTCGGGGTATTACTTTAAGTTACTCTATTTGCGGATATATCGAGATATACTGTAGTTATAGGTAGCTAGGTATAGAATATTCTTAGATAGGATTAGAAGGGTTCCTATCGACTTGTGGGTTGGTGATTTTTCTCTACCGTCAGGTGAGATGTTGATCAACAACCAAGAAGTCGAGGGATACCCTTAGCCTTTGCTAGACATACCTCTATTATAGACATATCATTACGGATAGTTAAATTGATGAAATGACGGTGTACATGTATCTCGGATGTGTATATAATTCGAAAGTATTCAGATGTAGTTTCATATGAACTCCCGGGCTTGCCACTGCATGGGCAAGTAGGAATATGCGATTAAGGTGATTTCGGGAATAGTTTCGATGTTGAAGACCTCATACCAGGAGATAATTTTACGGGTATTAGTGTTGCTAAACACTATGGGAGATTTATCTTTCCTAGTGTTTCTTCTTGAGAAGACTCGTAACTCTTTGCTAAAAGAGAGATGGACCTTTGAGGTTATGCATCGATTATCGATGATTGGAATGTAGTAGTTGAGAATGAATATCCTTTGTTGAGGATAAAGGATCTGTTTAGCTTAGCTAAAGGATACCTGTGTGTATCCTAGGGTTGTTCTATGATTGAAAGGTTGATATTGTAGTGACTTAGTGTCATACACTTATCATTGTTGGTGTGATGATTAATATATTATCAGCGTAGAGTAAAAGGATACAAGTGTGTAGAAGATGACATTTCATACTTAGTATGGATTTTATGAGTTGTTGATAATGTTGTTAGACTTATCGACGATTTAGTTGTTCATGAAGTGATTGAACCAGTAGGTGGTTGTCATTTTAGACGAGATAGTGTTGGATATATCCACAATCTTAAGGAAAGTTGTGGTTTCCCTAGATTGAATTGGTATTTACCATATATGATGAGGATAGGATGTTCTAGCGATACTATACCGTTGACTTGTTGGACCAAGAAGGTGATGGAAATCATTTGGTCAAAAGCTTGTGGAAGTAGTTTCCAAGGCTTAGATGGTGGCTAACTTTTGCACAAGTGTTAGTTAGACCTTCTGTTGTTGATGGAAGGGTACTGCACACAAATGCAACATTTCAGGGATTGGAGCGATTCCGATGTAGTTGTTTGAGACGTGTCTTATGTCTACGTCAGTTGAGGAACTGCGAGATAAACAATTATTATCTTGATTGTAAATGTATGGAGCGGAAGTGCTTATATAGTTTTGGCTAGCTACTGTGTAGCTGCTATAGGGTTACGTATTGAGATGGAAGTGGGAGCCTAGTACGTTAGATTGTGTTGGTAGATTATCTAGAATCCGGAAAGGAATTGATGCAATTTGATAATCGATGGTTGATTAGCTAGGTCCGCTCAGTTCTTCCGAGTTGTAAGGTGGATTTCGTTGGATCGCTTGATGGAATTATATCCATGGAGTATCCTTGAGTATCATTTCTGATAGTGATTCATGATTCACCTTATGATTCTAGCAAAGTCTCCCACCAGTCACGAGTATAGAGCTCTACTCTAGCACAGTTATGTAACTTTGATAGATGGTCGATATGTTGAGAGTGTATATAAGAGCTGGAATATAATATTTGAGCTCAGTACCTCACTTAGTCACTTGAGGTGTGACTTTGCTCCGGATACTTGAAATGGTTATTGTGACATCTCGTACTCGTAAATGAGTCAGAAATTTGAGGACCAAATTTTTATTAGTGGGGGAGAATGTAAGATACGAAAAAAATAGCCCTTACTAATTGAAAATTAGCTCATGGAATTTTTAGGAATTTTTAGAAATTTTTTCGGATTAAAAAGAAGTTCATACGAGGATTTAAGCCTAAATGGGTATTTGGGTTAAACCTAAGTTAGCTTGGGTTCAACTTAGGCTAGGTTTTGACCTAGATCCGGTTCAAGTTCTAGGCAGAATGGCTTATACAAACCCGATCCGCAGCCACAGTTCTTCCTCAGATCGTGATCGCAATTTCTTCTTCTCACTCGCGATTTCTCCGCTCATCTTCCTCCGTGAGCCGCTGCCGCCGACGGTGGAGGATCCGGCCGGTAGGAGAGACGTCGTGTGACTTGAATCGGGTGAGGGATCGCGATTTCTTTCTCTCCTTCTCCACACCATCGCCTCTTCTGTCGATTTCTCCATCGCCTCCGTTTGTCTTCTTCGTCAGCGACCACCGTGAGCTCCTCAGTCGTCGCAGTCGCCTTGGATCGCCGATGCCCCTTCTTCGGTGCATGGGATGATCACCGCAGCCACTAAGCCAGCTCCCCTCTGTTCTGTCAGACGGTGATCTTCTCTACCCGATCATCGTCGGAGCAACCGGTTGATGTCGCTGTGCCAGCCGTCACCGTTGCTGATCAACGACGTCGCCACCCCAGTTGATCCTTTGTTTCCGAGGTCATAGCATCCTTCGTGCAAGTAGATCGGAGACGATGTTGTCGCGGCAGTGAGCTGCCGTCATAGGTTTGCGATTTCTGTGTATTTTGGGTTTTCGTCGTCGTTTTCCTTTGGATTTAGCTGTGGATTCATCTATTGAGCTTCAATCTATGTTTTGGGCAGTTTGTGGAGCTTTATGGTCGACGGTGAACAGGGGAGAAACGGTGCTGGTGAAGATTTGGGTTGGTAAGTTTGGTTTACCTTTGTTGTTTTAATGTTAATTGCTGATTTTCCTTTAGAGGTTGTTATGTGATTTGTGGTATGAGATGATCTTGTCCAATGAGTTGGATATAGGGTGTGATTGTTGATTTATGTGTCGGCTGTGGGTGGAAGAAGGAGGCAGACCGGATTCGTTTGATTTCTATTCTTGGAGTGATTGTCTTCGGCCAATGGTCTTCGAGGGGTAGCGGATCGTTGTAGGAAGAAAGGGCAGCAACAGATCCGGTGAACTGAACTTTATAGGTGATAGGATTGGCTGGAGAAATTCAACTCGAGTATAACTTTATTTTACTCTTTATCTTGTTCTGTTTGTGGTGCTCCAGAGCTGTGTCGTGGAGTGAAGGGCAGAGGAGGTGGTATGAGATGTATCCTGTTCGATGGGTTTGAGTTGGGTTATGATGGATTGGATTGGGATAATCGAGTTTTAACTCGTAGACGAGGGAAGGATACGAATATAGAACGAATTAGTGTTTAGTTCGTATAATTAGCGAAGACTTGTACTTAACCATAATTTGTTATTATTGTGCAGGTTTGGGATACGAAGCAGGTCCACAACTGTGAGGATTATTCGAGCTCCGTATCAGGTGGATAATATCTATCATGGTCAGGTAGTTTGATCTGAATCTGGTGCATGAATTTGGAATTATGCAGTTACTTTGATCTTAGATCCACTCTTATTTAATCATATGTTTGTACTACCTTGACCTTTGAGATATATTGTTGTTACTTCATTGATTATCTAGCACGGATAGGAACTATAAACCCTATTATGTGTTAGTTGATGGATGTTCAGTAAGTACAGGTGGTTAGGGTTATTTTTGTGACCTCAGATTGGGTTACTGTGTTACATCACTAGGATTAAGTGATGGATTAAATTATGGAGTCGATTGTTGTATCGTATACTTATTAGCTGTGCATCTATGGTGGATCTAGTTGTCTGTGCATAGATAAGTGTGTGGTTGTCAGTATGTGGCCATTGACTAGAGGTCCTAGCGTGATGGTATATCCATTATGGATTGTGTGCATGTGTATGGTTATATGGACGGTCGATAGTAATTCGCTGTTGACTAGAGGTCTTAGCATGGTTGATTGTCAGTTGGATATCACTCTTTGTGTGATAGAGAGAGTCTTATGGATTGTAGTCCTTGCTTAGTTGACTTTTGATTGACCAGGACTCCCCGTGGGATAGGGAGTGTGGCGAGGATACATGTATGGAGCTATGCATCATTACATTGCATTCATGTTGTTGACTGGGTCTCCCTTGTGGATGAGATGGATCGTCAGTCATCCTGCTTCCCCGACCACTCGGGGTAGTGGTAGCAGGGTTGAGGGCAGAACATTAGATGTGTCACGCTCGGCCACTATAGACAATGGTAGCTAGAGTGGCGTGCAGTTTGTCCTGTCGTGCAACACTCGGTCACTCATGGTTAGTAGTAGCTAGAATCGCTTGCAGCAGGGGCCCCTAGGGTAGCATATAGCTCTATGGTGGCTAACTACCAGTCATACTACCCAACTCGGCCACTCGAGAGTAGTGGTAGCTGGAGTTAGGATAGTTGTCATGTCGTGCCACCCTGGCCACTCTGGGGTCGTGGTTGGACGAGTCCGCAGACAGTGACCATGCATATGCATTGCTGATATATATGTATGCATGTATTTGATATATGTTTTACATATGTCTGTGAGATGCTGCATTTGATTGAGCTATGATTGTTGCATATATTTGTACATCATGATACATGTCATTTGCATATTATATACTGTTGTGTGTTGATCATGATATATGTGTTGGTCTAGACTGTTGTATGCATTTGATTAGCGTCATATCATAGTGTAGTATGGACCGGGATGTTATTACATGTGATTATATACTGTTCATATGTCTGAGTGTTGGTCAAATTTGAGATTGACTTTGTACGTTATATGGGTTATGTTATTGTATATCTGTTCAGGATGATATAACTTATGGTGTTGCAGACCGTCAGGTACATTGATACATTCCTTCATGTTCAGTTGATCAGTTTAGTATATACATTGAGTATGACTATACTGTGGTTACTTGTTATTAGATTTGGATAGGACTGTATGTCTATTGGACTCATGCTGTATACCTGTAGATCTTCACATGTATACTTGTAGATATCGTTATCTTATATGTTGTTCTTGCACTTTCTATATATTATCCCTGAGTTTATACTCACCACCCCGAACCCTGGGTTTTCTGTCGCCCATGTAACAGGTAGAAGATTCCTTGGACGTTCGGAGCTCCGCCAACTGATCCCATCTCACACCGAACGGATAGAGCTTTATTATGATTTTTGGTATTCTATTGTATTGTCGTGTTGGGATTTTATCCTGTATTGTTTCCGTATTTATGATATACGAATGTGTTATATGTATTTGGTCTTTGATGTGATTTCTATTATGATTCTTGATGTGTCAAAGTCACTACGGAGTGCACAGTTGGGTTTTTGTATCTTTTTAACTGTCAGTATGTTTTCACTGTATTTGGTATGTTGATATATTTATAGTATGTTGTTGTTGTGGGCTTACGGGCCTTGTATTAATCCGATATGTTGTCACGTACAGGGAAATTGTCGTCCGTTTACTTTTCGACACGGCATACTCTCGGAGCGTGACACCCATATTATCCATGATCCTTACTAGTAATCGATCATGTGGAAACCACGCACATCATCCTCATGAATTCCAAGGCACATCCAAAGTAGCAACGAATGGTTTGGCCAATTAATCCACTCATTTCCCTTCTAATCCAATGGCTTCTGGCCATCACTCATTAGTTTAAATTAGAGTTTCGATGAATGCAAGATCATCGACCTCGCGACTTTGCTTCACTTTCACTGCTTCCAACCTTCCTTCTTCCTGTGATCTTTGGTGCTTCCTCACAACTCTAATGTTCTTCTTCCACACTATAATGACCTCCTTTGCTCATCCCTTTGGTTTGAAACCATCCCCACCACCCACTCTATAGGAGATGACCTAACCATGATATGTTCAACATTTCCCTTGACTACCAACTATTGATCCCTCAAGCTTCTGACTGCCCACCGTTGCCATCCCCAAGTTACCCCCGCCTTCTTCTACAAACAACTAGCAAGAGGGCTCCACTTTCCTCTCTTCCCTTTCATTGAGGATATCTTGGCTTACTTTTGAATTCCTCTCAACCAGTTAACTCACAATAATGTACACCTTCTTTTCAAAATTAGTATCGTCTCCTAATTTTATGATGTCTCTCTTTCTTCTATCATCTTTAGCTACTACTTCCCCAAAAAAGTTGAGGCTGGGTCTTTTGCCTCTCAGTTTGTCCTTCTCTACACTTCCTAGGGCAATATGCTTCGTCCCCTAAAATTTGAAAGACTATTTTTTTTTTCATTAAGCTTGCTTGCTTTTTTTTCTTGGCCATCTTTCTGGCCGAATGATCTCTTAGTGCAACCAAAACTAGGCTGTCAAAGAACTCTCCTTATATCAATAGACTGCTGAGATTCTGAAAGCCCTCCACTTCGATATCAATCTTCTTCTTAGAGAAGACCTTCTTTTCCACTTCAAGCTAAGCCCAATAGCCAAGGAGCTCTCTCATAGTCTAGCTATGCAAATTAGGATTGTGTTTTCCAACTTTTGTGAAGAGCTAACTAAATTTTCCTATATTTCTCTCAATTAAGAATATGAGGAAGGTTTCTATCAACAAACATTTGAAATGATGCTCAGATCTTTGCCCCCTCATTTGAGACTCCTTCTGACTCATTAGCATCTAGAGCCACCAAACAGAGTCCGTTGCCCGTCTCATCCCCCAAGTTATCACCTCGAGAGAATCTGAGGGGTTATCATGGCACACTCCCAAAGGCACATCTTAGTGTTCACCTAGCCCTAGCCTTCCACCTTCCTCACCAATCCATGATTCTTCGCCCAAGGATTTTGGGTCTCCTTTGCCAACCCCTCCTAGGGCTTCACCTATAGGGCATATCTCTTCCACCTTTCATGGGAGTTTACCAAGTCATGATATTCCTTCGGAGCAGGAACCAATGCCTCCAAGATCCCCGACGGCTTCCTTGCTAGGATAGATCCAACAGAGGAGGAGGAGGTGTAACAACTCCCTTTGATCGGACTTGTGAACTTTATGATATCCACCAATCTAAAGGTGATTCTATTTCATTTGTTCACTTCTTCTAATATACTAATTTGTACTTATGTTTGCTGCTCTTGACGGCTCAACGGGAGCTCCAAGGTCACCTCCCTCAAATAATTGGGATTTATTAGAAGATGCAGTCTCAAGAGAAGGAACAAGAGAAAAAAGGTAAAGTATCTGACGAGTGAACTACAATTAAACTGAGTGGAGGCAAAGTTATACCAAACTAATTTAATCCATCGCTTACTTAGAACAACTCCTCCAATTTCAAATTAATTTGGAGGAATCCAAGAAGCTCCCCTCCAAGGCCAAAAGGAAAGAGGTGAAAGAGAGAAATTGTCGAAAGTTGTTGGTTATAGAGGTAGAGTCCCTTAAAGGGGAACTAGCCAACTACAAGGCTGGAGAAGAGGGGCGATGGACCGCCAAGCAAAAACAGTTCTTGAAGTCTGAATTCTTTGATTTAATGGGTTCTCAATATGCTTTTCTCCTAGAGCAAGGCTTTAAAGGTGTCATTCAACAATTCCAAGCGATATGCTACCCCTAGTTGAAGCTTCTCTTAATTTTTTGGACCTACAGAGGTCATCAACAATATTTTGAAAGACAAAATGGTGAATTAGAGAATGTTGGTAGAATAAATTTCTTCTTACTTATCGGGTTGTAATAGGAACTAATATCAATGAGATGCTAAATTTGTTGTCCTATCTTTTCTAAATAATAATGTCATGCTCTCATGTTAAGGATTTTTTACTAGAACCTAGTCATGAGAGGACTTGGGACTTAGAGATGACCCTATATCAGGCAGGAGGAACGTTTAGAAATGTCCTTATCTTAAACAGAAATATATTTAAAGATGACTTTGTCCTAGATAGAGGAAAGACAATTCTATCCCACATAGAAGAGTATTTATGACTATGCATGATAAGGAAGAAATAATAATTAAGCTTCACTTTAAGTAAAGACAATAGAATCTAGAGTAAATATGCTATCCCCATTTTAAAGTGAGGAGAATATCTAAGGTGATTCTTTCCGAGCACTAAGAGTGGTGGCAAACTCGATCCACGACTATGTTTGGATTAGAAGAATGTAATAAGTCAACCTAAAAATATCGGTCTGCATCAGAGTTTGAATATACCCAACCCAAGCTTTCCTGACATACTTGGAGTTGAGAGGATATAATGAAATGATTTCTAAGTTCTATGACTTGAGAAGGTTAATTAATAAAAATTTGTAGGCGTCCCTGACAAAGGAAAATTTATAAATGACTCTGTCCCTGATGGAGAAAAATGTATAGGTGACTCTGTCTCTGATAGAAGAAACTTTGCAGGCAGCTCCCTATTGTCTAGTGGGGAGAATATCTAAGGCAACTCTTTCCCAACACTGAGAGTGGTGGTGAACTCAATCCACGATTATGCCCGGGTTAGAAGAATGTAATAAGTCATCCTAAAAAATTAATATAGGTCTGCATCAGAGTTTGAATATACCCAAGCTTTCCTACTATACTTGGAGTTGAGAGGATATAAAGAAATAATTTCCGAGTTCTGTGACTTGAGAAGGTTGCTGAAGACTATGTTCTTGATAGAGAAAAATTTGTAAGCAACTCTGTTCCTGATAGAGAGAAATTTATAAGTGACTCTGCCCCGATAGAGGACAATTTGTAGGATCTGTCCCCATTAGGAAAAAATTTATAGGCATTCCTGATAGAGAAATATTTATAGATGACTCTGCCCTTGACAAAGAAAAATGTATAGGTTGTCGGGTCGATAGAGACAAAAGATGAAGAGTGATACCTGCAAGTTAAAAATTTTCTTTTCTCTTGCTAATGTCTTAGCAAGGACACACACATTAAAAGAAAAAATAACATATAAAAGAAAGATATAAGGACATGATTGTTTACTTGGTTCACAACCCCTAGGATTGCTAGTCAAAGCCTATGTACGATTCGCCCGTCCACTAATTTTTTCCTCTTCGATAAAGTGTTGGAGGTGCAAAAACCTCTTATACAATAAGTAAGTACAAGTAGAAGAAGAAATAGACAAGTAAGAACAAAGTAAAGAAGTTGTCTCAGTGTGTTGTGTCTTTTTCTTCAAGCTCCAAGGGTTCTCATATAAACATCTCCTAGATCTGATCTCGATGCTGACGTGACACTTCTCTAGGTGCCTGAACTAGGTCCAAGTACCTGGAAGCTTGTTGGATCTTGTCCTTAGATAAGCTGGTGTTGATCCTCTTCTACTGATGTGTCTCCATTCCAGGCACTGAACCAGGTCCAGGCGTTTGGACCAATGACCATCACATATTCTGATCCACTTGCTCCAATCCATGATCTACATACACTTTTGGTAGCCTGGACCCATTTCAGTCGCCTGGAACTGCAAAAAATTTGGATCGCCAAACTTGAAAGAAAGATTCAAATAGTGCATAGAGGTGCCTAGACATGGTCTAGGCGCCTGGAGCTCTAGTCGTCTGGAACCCAATTCCAGTTGCCTGGAACTCTAACTCAAGTCGACTACAACTGAGTCTACCTAGGTTGAGTTTCTACCCTTGTCTCGAGTATAAGTCACTCAACTCTCTCTTTGTAGCTTATCTTACGCAGGCTTCCTCCTGGCTTCTCGTCCCTCGGATGTACCGATCCCTTCTAGCTCACTCGTGTGTCCTTCTTTCTCCACCGGAGTACACTTCTGCAAGCTTCTCGTCCCTCGGATGCATCGATCCCTTTTAGCTCACTCCTCATGAGTCCCTCTCGCTCCACCGGAGTACTCTTCTGCAAGCTTCTCATCTCTCGAATGCACCAAGCCCGTTGGCTCTCTTCCCGTGTCATCCTTCTCGCATACTTACGTCTTCTGCTAAGGTCGTACTATCTTGTGTATTCTCCTAAGTCCCTACACACTTAAACATACCAATCAAATCCAAATGCAAGGTCTAATTTAACCTAGTTGATCACACATCAAAATCATCATAGGTTCATCACTTGGGATTCCAACGATCTCCCTCTCAATCATTCAGGATACCAACAATCTCTCTATTTTTTATGTGTTTCAAATCGAGTTAAGTTAGGATAAACAATTCATAAGTAAAATATAAGAAAGAGAAATATAAATTCAAATTCTTTCAAGTAAGTTTCAAAAATGCTAGTATCTCCCCTACATATAATATTTTTCCCCTTCTCACCATTTCTACCCCTTTGATAACATCAAAAAGTGGAGTTCAATTAATAGGTTCAAAAAATTGCTTAGTAAAGTTAGAAAATTAATTTGAAAAATTATTTTTCATTAAAAACCATTTTTCTTTTTCAACAAATAAATATTAACATTTGAAGTATAAAAATATTATTTAATAATTATATAATCATTGAAAAATCACTAAATTTTGACCATGAATAGTAAGTAAACCATCTTTCTTAAAAATTAAATTTTATAAAAATTACTGATCAAATAGTATAGAAATAAATGTATGGTCTATGATGTCATGCTAGAGGGGGTGAATAGCAATTTCTTCGATTTCGTACTTCGATCGTGATTATTTGTCTATAAAATGTTAATATGCAGCGAAATACAAATATACGAAGATAAAATACAAGACAATCACAACACGACCACAAGAGATTTAATATGGTTCGGAACTAGAGTTCCTACTCCATAGGGCGAGCTCTAATTGAGTTCTAGTGATGCACACAACCACTATCAAACTTCTCCTTCTCAATATGACACTAGAAGTGGAGAAACCTCGTACAAGTTCTTACCCAAATAAGAAATACAACCAACATAATACAAGAATGAAATACAATTAAAAAAAACTTTACAAAAAGAACTTTTGATTACTTGTTTGTTAATTACTTTGGATTGCTCTTAAAGGTCTGGAATGCAACAACACATCCCCTTCAAAATTGCCCCAAAAATTGCTTTCAAAATTCTCCCCAACCTGCTCCTTTTATAACCTACATCGGGTTGATTTTGCACATAGCAGTCGGCTGCCCAAAGGCACAGTCAACTACTCGCCTATTCGTTGTCTCACAACGACTTAATCCATGCTGGAATCTACCCAACGTATACCTCAGCAGTCGACTGCCCTTACCAGCAGTCGACTGCTGGCCTATAATCGATTGGTCAGTCAACTACGCAACAATCTGTGTGTAGTGGAATTGTTGATCGTGCTAGAGGGGGATGAATAGCGATTTTCGTGATTTCTTCGCTTGATCGCATTGTGCTCGTCTACAATCGTTAGTAATGCACAACGGAATATACAAAAATAAAATGTATAAACTAAAATACACCACAAGCACAACTCCAAGATATATGTAGTTCAGAACCTACGATTCCTACTCCACAACGAGCCCTAGTGTCCACACCACTATAACTCTCTCCTTCTCGGCAACATGCCGCAGGTGGAGAAATCTCTTACAAAGAGCTACAATAAAAATACAACAAATATTATAAAGAGAAGACGAAATACAAGTAAAGAAAATTTTACACAACAATCTTTGCTTAAGAGCTCTTTGGGTTACTTGGGAAGCCTTTGAAGACCCTAAAATGTACTAACACTTTACTTCAAAATAGCCCAAGAACCTTAGTCAAAATCCTCCATGAGCTGCTCCATTTATAACCTACAGTTGGCTGATTTTGCGCCCATCAATCGACTGCCAAAAGACACCAATTGACTACTAGACTATCTGTTGTCTCACAATGATTCCATCCATGCTGGAATTTGTCTAACGGATACATCAACAGTCGATTGCCCTTACTAGCAGTTGACTGCTGCCTCGTAGTTGACTAGCCAATCAACTATGCAACAATCTATGGACTGCTACAGTGCCATCAGTCGACTGTCCATCCATGGAAATCAACATATCAAGGCCAATTGACTGCCCATATATGACAGTCGAGTGTCATAGCTTCTGTCGAGAAGTCGAGCCTCAGTCGACTCCTCGACCAGTAGACTGATCATAATCTCAGTCGACTGATCTGAGTCAACTAGGCTCCCGAGTGTCAAACACTCAGCCAGTCGACTGATTCATAACCCCAGTTGACTAGTAAACCTCAAATATGAGGTTTAACCCAAGTTATGATCCCCTTATACTTGATTGCCCACTCTTAGCCTAAACCTAGGCCTTCTAGCTACCTCTATCATCCTCACGCCTCTTGGATCTCTCGAGTCTGCGACTCTTTATCTTTCGCGTTAGCTTTCAGATGCTTTCATTGACTGTGTCATGCTAATTAGGTTCTTTTCCAAGGTTCATTTTGACTTATGCCGCCAAGACCCATGCTTAGACTTTACATCGCCAAACTTACACCCTTGGATTTTTCACATTGCTAAGATCCATTTGAACTTACACCGCCAAGACCCATGCTTGGACTTTATGCCGCCAAACCTACACTCTTGAACTTTCACTTTGCTAAGTACCTATGACTTGGACTTTTAATTATCAAGTACATATGACTTGGACTTTTCAATTGTCAAGACCATGCTTGAACTTTTCATGCCAAGACTATGCTTAGACTTTTCAATTGCCAAAGTTCACTTGGACTTTACGTCGCAAAGACTACACACTTAGATTTATACTGCCAAGATTATACCTTTGGACTTCTCTTGCCAAATATTCATATTTAGACTTTCCTTGTCAAGTATCCAAACAATGGTCAAACTCATGTCAACCCATTGTCAATCATCAGAACACTACTTGAATCTCACTCGAGTTTGGTCAACATTGACTCGGAGCTTATTGCACCAACATTGTGGACTGCTACAGTGCCATCAGTTGATTGCCACAACCTCAGTCGAGAAGTCGAGCCTCAGTTGACTCCTTGACCAGTTGATTGGTCATAATCTCAGTCGACTGCTTCAAGTTGACTGGGCTCTCGAGTGTTGAATACTCAATCAGTCGATTGACCCAAAGTCACAGTCGACTAATAAATCTTAACCATGAGGTTTAACTCAAGTATGATTCTCTCATACTTGATTGACCACCCTTAGCCTAGACCTAAGCCTTCTAGCCACCTCCATCAGCCACACACCTCTCGGATCCCTCAAGTCCACAACTCTTCATCCTTCACGTTAGCCTTTAAATGCTTCCATCAGTTATATAATGTTAACCGGATCCTTTGCCAAGGTTCATTTAGACTTAGGCTACCAAGACCACATGCTTAGATTTTACGCTGCCAAAAATTCACCCTTGGACTTTCCCATTGCCAAGCCTCAATACTTGGACTTTCTTGCCAAGATCCATTTGAACTTATACCGCCAATACTACATGCTTGGACTTTACGCTACCAAAACTACATGCTTGGACTTTCCATGCCAAGACCATGCTTGGACTTTCCCTTGCCAAGACCATTCTTGGACTTTCCTTGTCAACTCCATATTGGACTTTCAATTGCCAAAGTTTACTTGGACTTTACGCCACCAAGACTACACACTTAGACTTATGTTGTCAAGATTTTACCTTTGGACTTCCCTTGCCAAATATCCAAACATGGACTTCTGAGGTTGATTGCTTTAACAATCTTCTCAAATAATCTCTCTCATATGACTTTGGATATCTCAACCATCCACTAGTCATATGGTCAACATATAGTCAAATTATATTGTCAAACAATAGTCAAACCCATTATCAATCCATTGTTAAATATCAAAATCCTACTCGAGTCCCACTCGAGTTTAGTCAACATTGACCCAGGCCCTATTGCATGACATAATTATTCTAAGTATTATCATGATATTTTATATGATCAAATGAAATATAATGTCATGACATGACATATGACACACAAGGGATGGTAAATAAAATATAAAGGTATAAGAATACTTAGATTTCAAGCCTAATTGTCATTTGTTAAAATTTATACCAATTTTCCATAAAATCCAATTTCCCTCAAGTGTGCCAAAAATCCAAAATGACACATCATTGACTCTAACCTATCTTGTGCCAATTTTGATTGACTTTTCAAACTTCTTAAATTTTATTGGTACATCCTAAAATCTTTTAGGATATAAATTCTAATTTCATTTTCAAAGTATTACAATACTTCGAAAATGCCCTAAAGAGACACCTTTTCCATGATTAGGTTAACTACCTATACATTCAAGGTTGGCGCACCCTAAACCCATCTATCGTGAAAAGATCATGCTCCTAGGAACTCAATATCTATTGATGCTCCTAAGAACTCAAGGTACTCACTAGGGATGACTTCCCTAAGTACATTCCTAATGACCCTTCTAGACTTGAAAACCTTGGTCATTTGGGTCTTCTCAAGGTTAACTCTAGGGGTAACTCCCCTTGTAACCTTGTCAGTGACTTTCCTAGACTTCTTCGAAGCCTTAGTCACTTGACACTTGTCAAGATTAACCTTAAGGATGACTTCCCTAGTAACATTGACTTTCCTAGATCTAAGAGTAGTTCCATAATTAAATGGAACATTGTGGTAGGTTTGTATGGTCTTGTTGGGCTTAGGCTTGTGACCCAAATCTTCCTTGCCCTTAACTAAATCTTTCCTACCAACACTTAAGTTTTGTCTACTAAACCCATTAGTTGAATTTTTAATTTTCCTAAGGGTATTCTTCAATTTCTCAAGCCTTAACCTCAAGGCTTGATTTTCCCTCTTCAATTCTCCAATTTTTGAATTTTCATTATATTTTTGGAAATTCTTTTTCCTAGACATGTGTGCCTACCCTTCTTAGGGTTAATGCCTAGGTCCTCATCTACCTTCCTATCCTTAGGTAGGGTAGTCTTGGAGTTAATGGCTTTAGATTTGTCCTTAGACAAAATAATATGTTTAGTACCTAAACAAAAGTATTTATTACTAAATTGATCCTTAGACTTACTATTAGCATGCTTCTTATGATTAACAATTGCAAGTAAATTAAAATCATTCCTAGCATGCTTTTTATCATTAAGTAAAAGATGAGCATTATTAAATGTTACCTTAGGGTTTGCCTTAGCTCTCCCTACATGTGATGCTCCTTTCTTATCGTTCCTAGGATACCTCCCCCTCGAACATTGACTCTTATAATGGTCTCGTTGTTGGTATTTGAAGCATAGAATGTGTTATTTGCCTTTGCATGTTGGGGCTTCAGCTTCCTTGGACTTGTTCTTAACTTTAGGTGTCATGGGAATCTTCTTCTTAACCAATTTTAGGCATTTACTCTTGTAATACTCATGTTCCCTACACTCAAAGTACATTATATGATACCTAGCTTTGTAGGGAAATTTTGGTCTAGTCCTTCATGACTCTTGGAGGTAGATGACTCCTCTTGCTCTTGCTCTGGAGTTGGTAGCCTCTCCTCCCCCTCAATCCTATAGGTAGAGGCTTACTTCAATTCTTCTGCCTCTTCCGACTCGAATGTTGAGCACCTCTCAACTTCCGAATCTTCACATTTTTGAGTCAATGAGCAACTTGATTCTTCTTCGGCTTTCTCCTCTACTTCTTGGGTCGATAAGGATTTTTCGTGGAACTTTGCTAATTCGCTTCAAAACTCCTTGACATCCTTATAATCACCTAATTTGGGCAAGACATCATTAGGAATTAAATTACTTAACATTTTGATTATCTTAATATTTGTCTTGAATTCTTTGAATTGTTCATTGGTCCATTTCTCAACCTTGAGGATTCCACCCTTCTTGCCTCTTGGAATTTCAAAGTTATCCATCAAGGCACTCCAATTTTTAATATCCATCATGAGGAAGGTCTCTATCCTCGTCTTCCATTAATCAAATCCTTCTCGTCCATAGAATTCATAGGGAATGAGAGTGTTGATATCGTACCTCAATCCATCATTTGCTAATTCCATCCTCCAGCATTTGTGCTCTCTTGGCGATGAGTCCGTAGAAGAAAAACCTTGCTCTGATATCAATTGTAGGGTTTATGACGTTGCGCTAGAGGGGGCGAATAGCGATTTCTTTGATTTCGTGCTTCGATTGTGATTGCTTATCTACAAAATATTAATACGCAGTGGAATATAAATATACGAAGATAAAATATAAGACAATCACAACACGAACACAAGAGATTTAACGTGGTTCTGAACTAGGATTCCTACTCAATAGGGCGAGCTCTCATTGAGCTTTAGTGATGCACACCACCACTATCAAATTTCTCCTTCTTAGTATGACACCGGAGGTGGAGAAATCTCGTATAAGTTCTTATACAAATAAGAAATACAACCAACACAATACAAGAATGAAATACAAGTAAAGAAAGCTTTACAAAAAGAACTCTGGATTGCTTACTTGTTGATTGCTTTGGATTTCTCTTGAAGATCTGGAATATAACAACACTTCCCCTTCCATCACCCTAAAAATCGCTTATAAAATTCTCCCAAAGTTGCTCCTTTTATAACCTACATTGGAATGATTTTAAGCCTAGCAGTCGACTGTCCAAAAGCACCAGTCGACTACTCGTCTATCCGTTGTCTCACAACAACTTAATCCACGTGGAATCTGCCCAATGTATACCTCAACACTCAACTACCCCTACCAGCAGTCGACTGTTGCTCCCGTAGTCGACTGCCCAATAATCTGTGGACTGCTATAGTGTTATTAGTCGACTACCACAACCTCAACCGAGCAATTGAGCCTTAGTCAACTCCTCGACCAATCAATTGGTCATAATCCCAGCTGACTACTCCGAGTTGACTAGGCAATCGAGTGATGAACACTTGATCAGTCCACTGACACAAAGTCCTAGTCGACTGATAAACCTCAACCATGAGATTTAAACCAAGTATGATCTCCTCATATTTGATTGACCACCCTTAGCCTAGACCTAAGCCTTTTAGCCACCTCCATTAGCCTTACGTCTCTCAGATCCCTCGAGTCCACGACTCTTCATCCTTCGCTTTAGCCTTCAAATGCTTCCATCGATTATGTCATGCTAACTGAGTCCTTTGCCAAGGTTCATTTGGATTTATGCTGTCAAAACTACATGCTTGAACTTTACGTTGCTAAAACCTCACCCTTGGACTTTCCCATTGCCAAGCCTCAATGCTTGAACTTTCTTGTCAATATCCATTTGAACTTACGCTGTCAAGACTACATGCTTGGACTTTACGTTGCCAAAATTATATCCTTGGACTTTTCCATTTCCAAAATCATGCTTGGACCTTCCATCATAAGACCATGCTTGGACTTTCCCTTGCCAATACCATTATTGGGCTTTCCTTGTCAACTCTATGTTAGACTTTCAATTGTCAAAGTTCACTTGGATTTTACGTCGCCAAGCCTACACACTTGAACTTATACTGTCAAGACTTTATCTTTGGACTTTCCTTGTCAAATATCAATATTTGGACTTTCCTTACCAAGTATCCAAACTTGGACTTCCGATATTGATTGCTCCAATAATCTTCCCTAAATAATTTCTTCCATATGACTTTGGATATTCCAATCATCCACTAGTCATATGGTCAACATATGGTCAAATCATATTGTCAAACAATGGTCATACTCATTGTTAAACATCAAAATCCTACTTGAGTTTCACTCGAATTTGGTCAACATTAACTCGGTACCTATTGAACCAATAATAAATTTTTCTTACATATGCATATAATGTCAACCATTTATAAGAAATATTCATATATATTTTATAATTGTCGACCAAATCATTTTCTAACATTTAAAAATATATTTTGACATCCAAAATAAAAAATTTTCTTACTGGGTTTATTAAATATTTAAGGGATCAATATTTGATATTTTTCTAATTTGAGCCCTAAGTTTACTAAAATTCTAATTTTGTCCACCAAACCTTAAGTCATGTCTATTAAACTTATTTCTTTAATTTTTAATAATAAATTCATATTGTATGAACCAATAGAAAATTTTTCTAAAGCATGTTTAAGATTTTCTACTTGTTTTAATTTTTCATTTTCACTCTTAGTATTTTCAAAATCTACTTTTGAGCATGAATTCTCTAATTGCTTTTCCAAAGCTATTTTTTCTTTCTTTAATTAAATGCATTTATTCCTAATTTTACACAAAGATCTAAAAAAACATTTTAATTGCATCATACAATTTATCGAAGGGAAAATTACGTACCTCACTTATCATGTCAGACTCATCAGTCGAAACTCTCCCTTCATTGTTGCTTGCTTCTGATGACACTCTCAAAGTATTCGTGACTTGCCATTGATGTCATTCTTGTCATATGCTCAGAACTTTTTAAGGATGACGAATCACTCCAAGTGTCCTTCATATTCTAAATGTTGTCCTTTTTCTTAGATTTTCTTTTTCTCTATTCTTATTCTTCAAATTAAGGCAATTCTCCTTAATGTGCTCTTCTTCATCATAATTGAAGCACGGTACCTTCTTCTTTTTCCTTCATAGTAGCTTGTTTGCCTGCTTCCTATCAAAATTATTAGTTTTAAAAAACTTTTTCATTTTTCTTACTATAAATGCTTCTTCATTACTATCCATTGAAGAATCTAACTCTGCCTCCTTTTAGTTTAGCTACTAGGGCTATGTTATGATTCAAAGTACCTATTTCTTTCAAACTTGCAATTCTAGACTTATGTAATTCCATTGTAGAGAAAAAAAATCTTCTAAAGTACTTATCTCGAGATTTTTTGATAAGCAGTGTGAATCTATCATCGAAGCTCATTCTTGAGTCATTGGAAATGCATTGATCGCATATTTAAGAATTTCTCGATTTGAAATTTTCTCATCGAGTTTGCTTAGCCCAGTTAGTATCTCCTTCAACCTGGCATGGAGATGTGCCACAGATTCTCCTTTGTTAAGTTGGAGTTTGCTGAGTTGACTTCTTAGTAAGTCTCTTCTTGCCAATTTTACTTCATGAAGTTCTAGGAACTTATACCAAAGTTCTTTTGCTGAGTGGTAGACTTCGACCCTATTTATTTCCTACACAAGCAATACACTTAGCAAATGGAATTCAACCTTACCTTGCCCATGAATTCTTCTCATTGCTTCTTGGTCCACCTATGTTTGAGTTCTTCTCCTTCATTGTTCCTAGGAAACTTGAAACCATACTTTATACAAAGCATAATCTCAAAATTGTTGGGGATCTTTGGAAGGCTAGAGGGTGTGAATAACCTCTCTTGAATTCTACAATTGCGATTAGCGGAAGCAAATACAAATACTAAAGAAAAACAATAGTTTAAAAAGTAATCACTAACAAGAAGAATTTTACGTGGTTCGGAGATTAAGCTCTTATTTCACGGCAATCCTTAAGGTGGATCAATCCAAGTAAATCTCCACTAAGAAAGCTTTCTCTTACAAGACACTCCTCCTCTTACAAATGATGAAGATGAAGATTAGAGAAGAGGAGGATTAAAAACACTTAGAAAGCTTAAGAAAAACATGGGAGCTTGAGAGTATGTTAGGAATATGAGCACTAGCCTCCTCAAGTACCTCATGACCTCTTTTTATAGAAAAGATGTTGATTTTCCCATTGAGCCTCGATCAGTCAACTAATGTACAACATCAGTCGACTACTGTTATAGTTTTCGCCATCCAACGACTTCTGACAAATCAGATACACGCCAGCCAACTCGGAACTCGATCACCAACCGATTATGTCATCACGATCGCTTGAGTAACTATGAGTGTCCCAAGCGATCACTCGATTGGAGAACCTTCTGTGTCGATGTCCACTTATAACAGTCGACTAATGGGGAATAGCAGTCGACTAATGGTGGACCAGTCGACTGTCAAACCCTAGCAGTCGACTGTTGGCCACAGAACTCAGTCGTCTTTAGTTGACTGACTGATCAATCAACTGAGACAAGGCTCCAGTCGACTGATACTTCAAGTATGATCAAATCATACTTGAAATCAACTCCTTAAACCTAGACTCAACCTTTTAGCTCTTTCTTCAATCTCGCGCCTCCAGGATCCCTCCAAGTCCGTGACTCCTTCATCCTTGTGCTTGTTTCCAAGAGATTCCCTCAGTTTCGTCATGTCTTGGATTTCTCTTTTGCCAAAGTACGCTTGGACTTTATACTGCCAAGACTACATGCTTGGACTTACGTTGCCAAGACTTGTCTTTCGACTTCCTTTGCCAAGGTTCGCTTAGACTTTACACCGCCAAGACTACATTCTTAGCTTATGTCGCCAAGACCTTTCCTTGGACTTCTCTTGCCAAGATCACACTTGGACTTTCCTTCACCAGATCTTCATACTTGGATTTTCCTGTCACTTAACACATTCTCAATTAAATCACAATTAATGCCTAATTATAAATGATTATTCAAACATCAAAAGACCTAAATGCTTGGGATATTATTGCACCAACAATCTCTCCCTTTTTGATGTTTGACAATCATTTAAGTTAGGTCTTGAAATATACTCAGAAATAAACATTAAACATCATATATCAATATGAATTCTAACTTAAGTTTTCCTTCTCCCTCTTTGACATACATCAAAAAGAGAAGGTCTAAAAGAAATTAAGTTATGCATGAGTAAAGTTTAGGTATGTCTTTAACTAAGGTATAAGATAGAAATAAGGCTCACCCTTAATCCAAGACATGGTTCATGATGTGTAAAGAACATGTTGAGCAAAGCATGAAACAATAGATAAGAAATATATCCTAACTTTGCACCAACAATATAGATTTTAGGGGTAAAAAGATTAAGTCATGAAGCTCCCCCTAAAACAATGCATCAACCAGTCCTACACCCTCTTAATTACTAGGATATCATACCATAGGATTAGGATACTTAAGATTACACTTAAGACAAAGAAGTAAGGCTGATTTGCAGAAATATCAGCGTGGCAGTCAACTGAATACTGAAGCAGTCGACTGCCACACCTGAAATGTCATTTTCAGGGTTTTCATCCCAACTTCATAAATGCGCCAAAAATTCAAGAAATATCAAAAAATCACGAAATTTTTTGTACACATTTCTGAAATCATTTTCTATCAAGAAAAAAAATTGAAAAATATATATTTTCCAGATTTCAAAAATGATACAATTTTGAGAACTAGCAAAAGCTTTAAGGTTTTTGAAGACTTTGTATCACTTTTGCTTATCAATTAAAAACTATTTTTTAAAATATAATAAACATAGTTTAAAATATATTTTGTTTTACATTTTCAATCATGTTCTTAAAACTATATGCACATCAATTGTATATAAGTCTTCCCAATGATTGGTCCAATGAAGGATTAATGTCTTTAGATGACACTTTGGTTCATAGTAATGCATCATAATAAGCATGATAAACCAAGTGCATTTTTCTAACATCTCACATATTGTCTAAGTGGCTCAATACAAAAATCATGGTTTCTTAGGTATTTTGTGAGATGCTTAGAGATATAGTCCTAAATTTTCTATAGGATCATGCAAGGTTAAACCTCTACTCTAATAAGCACATTCCAAGTTCTCTCATAAGTGTTGAAAAATCCACTTTGGGGAGAGCCTTGGTGAAAATGTCGGCTAGATTGGACTTGAATTCTATGTAATTGAGTTCAATATCCCTCTTTGCCACATAATCTCTAATGAAGTGATGCTTCACTTCAATGTGCTTTGTCCTAGAGTGATGTACCAAATTTTTGGTCAAATTTATGGTACTCACATTATCACAATAAACTTTGACATTGGAGTAGTGTAGCTTATAGTCCTCTAGAGTGTATCTCATCCAAAGTAATTGAGTTATACAACCACCCATAACAACATACTCAGCCTCGATGGTAGATAGAGCAACACAAAGTTGATTTCTACTACTCCAACTAACTAGGGAGGATCCAAGAAATTGGCATCTACCAATAGTACTCTTCCGATCCAACTTGCAATCTGCATAGTCGGAATCAATGTACCCAACCAAATCAAAAGATTTTATCCTAGGGTACCAAAGTCCTATATGTTGGGTTTCCGGCACCGCGGCGTGTGTGTGTTCGATCATGTTTCGTAAACATGTGCACAGCGGAAGCAACAAAAATAATAAATATTCCTATTTATTACAACACACACAACACACGCATGCTATTACAACAAGTGTAGACATAACCGTAAATTAAAATTGCAATAAAAGAAATTAAACTACGTTATACCTTCCGTATGACGTGTAGCGGGAACGGCATCAACCGGAACGATTCTCGTAAGAATCGTCTCTATCCGTATCCACGCCGAGCTCCTCGGGATGACTTCGCCAAGCCACGAGCTTCGTCTTCGTACGGGTTACTAGCCTCGTGTTGAAGACGACGTGATCGAGAGATGATCACGGTCCGAATCCAAATTCGGACCTAAAACAAGTCCTCAAGACTTGCTTCTCCGGAGAGGTATTCGTCAACCGATTGACGAATCCTTCGTCCTCCACCTCAGAGGATTACCGGAGATCAAATCCCCGGTATGTTATCCGCTGTCGGAGCACTAACCGTCGTCCAAACGACGCTCCGACGAGAGGAGAAGAAGCTGTCCAGAAAACTGGACAGCTTTGGTGGAGGAAATAGGCGCCGGCTAAAGAAGAGATGGAGGCTCACCTTTACACCGAACCCAAGGGAGATCACCGAGGGTCGCCGGAGGTTCACCGGCCGAAACTTGGACGCCGACAAGGAGATGGCAGCAGCTCAATCAAGTTGGGCGGCAGCCCTTGTTGTTGACGCCAACAACAAGGAGGATGGGTTGGGCGGCCACTAATTGGATTAGGATTAGGGTTAGGGTTTAATCCCTATTTTATAGAGAACTAATTCTCTTAGTGGTTAATGGATCATATCCATAAAGCCCGTTAACCCGCTCCATTAAGATAAGTTAAAATAAACCAAACCATGATGGTTTATTTTAAGTTAAAACGAACCGAACCAACCTTTGGTTCATTCGCTTAAAATAAACCAAACCCTTTGGTTTATTCTCATCCATTGGATTAGAACCAAACCATTTTGGTCCATCCATTATGTCTTCATAAGACACGGCCCATCCACGCTTCCATTGCATGTGAAACAATTTCATGCTCGCTTATGTTTAGTCCAACCAAACATAGTTTCTCGGCCGAGAATCTCATTCTCAAGCTCGTTTTAAATCCTTTGGATTACACTCGTTGTGCGTGTGACCAAATAGGTTCTCGGTTTATGTTGGTCGTCTATAATTAACCATTAATTATAGAACGATCATGAGTGGCACCTAGTAGTACATCATGATCCCCAATTAACCGAAAAGATCAACAGTTGATCCAGAACTATTTCTGAAACCCTTCAGTAGCTTGAATGAATCGTGCCCCATTCCCTTCACTCATCTTATACCCACTTGGTTCAGGACATGGTCTATTGTGTCAGTCCCCACTAGGCTGACTACGTCACACCTAGCCCAAGTATCATTTCCTCGTCCTACGGATTCTAGTTACTCCACATGTATCGAAGAGTACCTTACTCTAAACATGTATTGCTTTGGCCAAAGACTTTAGTAACAATCCGACGAGAGGCCATGGGTATACATCTCCTCGCAAGGAGTGGTGAATCCTTTATAGGCTATTCAACACCTTGATCACTTCGACTTATACCCAATCATCCGGGTCCACATCTCCTTAGAGATGTTTGCTTAAGATGTCAAAGCATAAGTCTCCATGATCAAGATGACTTGAATACCGCAAGTCAAAGGAACATCGCACTTAAGCCACGATGAAGAACTTCATTGACATATCTATATATGCAGAGAACCATATGAAGTCTTACACGGTCACTCCAATGAACTAGTTACCATAACTAGCATCCACGATCAACTCGGACATCACTATGTCTCGGCCCGGTGAGAATCACCGCTTGGATACACCAAGGAGTATACCTCGTGCTAGTCTTGACGAATTGATGGTGTCCAAATCCATCAATTCATCGACTAGGATAATTCCGATACATCACAATTACACATGTAGAGATACTCACTAGTTGTGATCCAATCACAAATTCTCTCATCTTTGAATCGTATCGTGGACATTGAAGAAATGAGTTTAAGATCCAATCAAATACATAAAACATGTATACTCAAATAGTGAATCTTCATTTATCATATAAATGGTTCATACATAAGCGATTGCCTTAGGACATCTCTCATATATTACTAACAGACTCCCACTTGGCCTAATGCCAATCGCTCGGTATCAATACCATAAGCACCAACATGACCCTCAAACTTACTTTGAGGTAATGCTTTAGTCAAAGGATCCGCTAAGTTCCTTTCAAAGGGAATTTTCTCGATTTGTATTTCATTCCTCATGATCTCTCGATAAGATGATAGCGTGGCACATGTTTGGATCGTTGATGAGACCTTGGCTCTTTTGACTGCAATTGCTCCATTGTTGTCGCAGTAGACCGGTATTGCTTCAACAATGGCCGGAATCACACCAAGTTCATGAACGAACTTCTTGATCCAAACCGCTTCCTTTGCTGCTTCCGAAGCTGCAATATATTCTGCCTCAGTGGTAGAATCCGCTACAGTCTCTTGTTTGGAACTTTTCCAACTCACTGCACCCCCATTCAAGGTGAACACGTATCCGCATCGAGACACGGAATCATCCTTGTCTGTCCCGGAAGTCGCATCCGATACCCGCGTATCACCATGTCCCCTTCTCCATATATTAGGAACACATCCTTAGTTCTTCTCAAGTACTTAAGGATCGTCTTAATATAGCCAATGATCCATTCTGGATCGATAGTATCTGCTCGTGACACTCAGAGCATACGATACATCGGGCCTCGTACATAACATAGCATACATGATAGATCCTATTGCGGATGCATAGGGAATCTTACTCATGCAAATCCTCTCGTCTTCTGTGCGCGGACACATAGACTTCGAAAGGTGTACCCCATGCCTGATGGGCAGATAACCTTTCTTGGATTCCGACATGCTAAACCTCTTTAGCTTTTCGGATATATATGTAGGCTGCGAAAGACCAAGCAACCGCTTCGATCTATCTCTATAGATCTTAATCCCAAGGATGTAGGTTGCTTCTCCCGTGTCTTTCATGGAGAATGTCTTGGATAACCAAACCTTAATCGATCAGAAGATGGACACATCGTTTCCTATAAGTAATATGTCATCGACATACAATACTAGGAACACGATTGCACTCCCACTAACCTTCTTGTACACACAAGGTTCGTCTGGATTTTGTGAGAAATCAAACTTTTTGATCGTCTCATCAAAACGGATATTCCAGCTCCTGGATGCTTGCTTCAATCCATAAATGGATCGTCGCAACTTGCATACCTTGGTTTTATCAACCGATGTGAAACCCTCAGGCTGTATCATATACACGTCCTCGAGCAAGTTTCCATTAAGGAAAGCTTTTTTCACATCCATCTGCCATATCTCATAATCATAATGAGCTGCTATGGCCAGGAGCATCCGACTGGATTTAAGCATAGCTACAGGCGAATAGGTTTCGTCATAATCAACACCTTGTTTTTGACGATATCCTTTCGCCACCAATCTAGCCTTATAGGTAATCACATTACCATCCATGTCGGTTTTCTTCTTGAAAACCCATTTGCACCCTATAGGCTTTATGCCTTCAGGTGGGTCAACCAAGTTCCAAACTTGGTTTTCGTACATGGAATCCATTTCCGACTTCATGGCACCAAGCCACTTATCCCTTTCTGAACTTGTCAGCACTTCTTCATAACTGGTAGGCTCCTCATCATCAATGAGTAACACGTCGTTCGATTCACTTACGAGAAATCCATATCTCTCAGGAATATTGCGTGTTCTACCAGATCTACGAAGATGTGGTGTTACATTAGGTCCAAATTGATTGCTCATCACTATGAGTTTTACCGTTGTGCTTCACCGTGTATCTCATCAATGTCTATTTGAGTCTCTCGAGCCTCCTCAAGCTCAACGACACTCCCTTTGTTTTCTTGCAAGAGAAACTCTTTCTCTAGAACACAAAGACATGCCTTGAAACAAACACCTTTGTTCCACAGGATGATAGAATTGGTAACCCTTGTTTCCTTAGGGTATCCAATAAATAGACATTTATCGACTTAGCATCGGTTTATACGTCTGATCCGCTTCACATAAGCAGACAACCCCATATCTTCAAGTAAGATACATGAGGTTTCTTACTAGCCCATATCTCATATGGAGTAGTAGAGACTACCTTGGTTGGCATTCGCTTTAACAAGTAAATAAATGGTCGAAGTGCATAACCCCAAAAGGACTTGGGAAGAGTCGCATGATTCATCATTGACTGACCATGTCCAACAAGGTCGATTCACGCCTCTCGGATACACCATTATCTTTGTGGTGTATAGGCGGAGTCCATTGAGACAATATGCCATTGTCTCTTAGATAATCAAGAAACTCTTGACTTAAGTATTCACCACCTCGATCCGATCGAAGTATTTTAATACTTTTGTCATGTTGTTTCTCTACTTCATTTCTGAATTCTTTGAACTTTTCAAAGGCTTCGGACTTGTGTTTCATCAAGAACACATACCCAAACCGTGAGTGATCATCGGTGAAAGTAATGAAGTAGCTATAGCCTCCTAATGCTTGAGTTGACATAGGTCCACATACATCAGTATGTACTAGACCTAGTAACTCTCCCACTCGTTCACCTTTTCCAGTAAAAGGTAACTTAGTCATCTTGCCTTTCAAGCATGATTCGCATGTATCGTATGAATCCAATTCAAACGATTCCAGAATTCCACATCGGTGTAATTCGGACATGCGTTTCTTGCTTATATGGCCAAGACGACAATGCCACATATAGGAGTCTATGTGATTATCCTTTCGAGCACGCGTGTTGCTCGCTTCGATATTGAAAATGTCACTGGATACGTCCAACGTATAAATGCCATTACTCAAAGTTCCAGTTCCATAAAGTACGCCATTCAAAGTTATATAACAACAATTGTTACTAAACGTTAAATGGAAACCATTTCTATTTAAGAAATAGAAACAATGTTCTTTATTAGAGAAGGAACATAATAGCAATTGTCGGTTCCAAGACTAGTCCACTAGGAGCTTCAAAGAATAAGTTCAGATGGCGTAGCAAGAACCTTTGCTCCATTGCCAACTCATGAAATTTGACTCCTCGACAAGTCTTCTTCTATTCCTTAGCCCTCGTAGATGTCATTACATATATGTGAGCTACACCCAGATCCAATACCCAAGTGTCTAAGGAAATAGAATGACAATCAATAACGAAGATACCGAAGAGGATGGGGCATCGGATGCCTTCTTCTTCTTCATGGACTCAAGATAAATCTTGCTTTTTCTTCGCCCGGTGGCCTTCCTTGCCATGATGGCAAGTGCCCTTTTGCGCTGGTTCCGCCTTCTTTGCCTTTTTCTTTCCTTTCTTCTGTTCATTTGCCTTCCTCTTAGAACCTTTCTTTGAGGAATCAACTAACAGAACCGCCTTCTCCTCATGCTTCACAGAAGGCTCCACAGTCTTCAGCATATTGAGGAGCTCGGGAATGGTGGATTCCAATTTTTCATCCGATAGTTCATCACAAATTGCGAGAAACTCTTGGGCAAACAATGCAGAATTAAGTCAATACTTAACTCATGATCCATCACAAAACCGAGGGTAGCTAGCCGCTCGATGTACCCGTTCATCTTTAGCACAAACTGTACTATAGATGAACCTTCTTGCATCTTCGTGGTGAAGAGGAGCCTAGAGACCTCGAACCTTTCGGATCTCGCTTGCTCATCGAACAACTCATGAAGATGGAAGACCATAGTGTTAGCATCGTCCATCGCCGCAGATGATGCAACTCGCCAGCTCAGAATCTGCCACATGCTTCTGATAGACCAACATTTGGTCTGGAGTTGCATCGTCCTTAGGACGGTCAGGAAGAGGCTCTTCAAGGACATATGCAAGCTTTTCCGCCTTGAGAACAATTCTCAGGTTTCTAAGCCAGTCCAGGAAGTTAGGCCCAGTCAGTTTGTTCGAATCCAAAATAGTGCAAAAATTCAAAGACGTCATGATCAATTTATTGACCTAGAAATACAAAACGAGCATATATGAGAAAATGATTTTAAAATGCATCAATATACATTTATAAATCCCATTCATTTTTCGAATTCAAAAACCCCAAAATCACTTCGGGAGATCGTAGGTCCATCTCCGAATGGGCTGATATCCATCATAGATAAGAACAACCTTGGAGTGAGTCCAACAAGCCATTCTTAGCTATGATGGTGGGTATCAAGTATACCGATTACATATCATGTATATGTAACTATCACAATGTGCTATCAACTAATTGAATGTTTACACATACATTGGGTTGTTAACACATTAACAAGTATGCATCATATGCATAGCACCCAACTTCACCTCTCTTCACATCGACCTTTGAGTGAGTCCAACAAATCGATGCTCCAAGTTAAAGCCGACCCATTAATCGCGAAATAGTTTTAATATGGTTAGAGCGCATTCAACCAATTAGCCAGGCTTGGAGTGAGTCCAACAACCCAAACTAACGATTGACCTCTGACTCTTACCATATTAGAGTTAAACTATTCCAATGATTTGAACATGTTCAGGTTCGAGCCGGGCTTGGAGTGAGTCCAACAACCCAAACAAGAAATAGAACTCTGGTTCTAACCATATTAATGGAAGGTGTAGGCTTTAATATTGAGTTAGGGTTTTATGTCTCATCCTCTTTGCATGCAAATAACTATTATCTACATGGCATGGCATACATGGCATACATCTACATGTCACGACACGCATGGCATAATGTTATGCATCTAATGCAATTACATGGCATACAATTATGTCATGTACATAATTTCCTTATTTGTCATAACTATTTATGGAAATAAAATATGTTTAAGATTTGATTCTCCAAATCAAATCATAATTAAATTAGGAAACAAATTTCCAAATCTAATCACATATTTTATTCATGGAATTATTTGATTAAGGAAAATCTATTTAGGAAACCAATTTCCTAAATCTTTAAAACTACTTATGGAAATAAAATATTTTAAGATTTGATTTCCCAAATCAAATCATGATTAAATTAGGAAACAAATTTCCAGAATCTAATCAAATATTTTATTTATGGAAAATATAAATTTCCATAAATACTTCCAACTTTCCAAAAGTGGAAGATTTCCATAAATACTTCTAGACTTTCCAAAATTGAAAAATTTCCATAAATACTTCTAAATTTCCAAAATTTAGAAAACTTCCAGAAATACATTATGACTATCGCAAAACCATTTTTACGATTATGTCGAAACACAACCTGGGCTCTGATACCACTGTTGGGTTTCCGGCACCGCGGCGTGTGTGTGTGTTCGATCATGTTTCGTAAACATGTGCACAGCGGAAGCAATAAAATAATAAATATTCCTATTTATTACAACACACACAACACACGCATGCTATTACAACAAGTGTAGACATAACCGTAAATTAAAATTGCAATAAAAGAAATTAAACTACGTTATACCTTCCGTATGACGTGTAGCGGGAACGGCATCAACCGGAACGATCCTCGTAAGAATCGTCTCTATCCGTATCCACGCCGAGCTCCTCGGGATGACTTCGCCAACCCACGAGCCGTCTTCGTGACGGGTTACTAGCCTCGTGTTGAAGACGACGTGATCGAGAGATGATCACGGTCCGAATCCAAATTCGGACCTAAAACAAGTCCTCAAGACTTGCTTCTCCGGAGAGGTATTCGTCAACCGATTGACGAATCCTTCGTCCTCCACCTCAGAGGATTACCGGAGATCAAATCTCCGGTATGTTATCCGCTGTCGGAGCACTAACCGTCGTCCAAACGACGCTCCGACGAGAGGAGAAGAAGCTGTCCAGAAAACTGGACAGCTTTGGTGGAGGAAATAGGCGCCGGCTAAAGAAGAGATGGAGGCTCACCTTTACACCGAACCCAAGGGAGATCACCGGAGGGTCGCCGGAGGTTCACCGAAACTTGACGCCGACAAGGAGATGGCAGCAGCTCAATCAAGTTAAGGGCAGCCCTTGTTGTTGACGCCAACAACAAGGAGGATGGGTTGGCCACTAATTGGATTAGGATTAGGGTTAGGGTTTAATCCCTATTTTATAGAGAACTAATTCTCTTAGTGGTTAATGGATCATATCCATAAAGCCCGTTAACCCGCTCCATTAAGATAAGTTAAAATAAACCAAACCATGATGGTTTATTTTAAGTTAAAACGAACCGAACCAACTTTTGGTTCATTCGTTTAAAATAAACCAAACCCTTTGGTTTATTCTCATCCATTGGATTAGAACCAAACCATTTTGGTCCATCCATTATGTCTTCATAAGACACGGCCCATCCACGCTTCCATTGCATTTGAAACAATTTCATGCTCGCTTTATGTTTGGTCCAACCAAACATAGTTTCTCTCGATGCGAGAATCCCATTCTCAAGCTCGTTTTAAATCCTTTGGATTACACTCGTTGTCGCGTGTGACCAAATAGGTTCTCGGTTTATGTTGGCCGTCTATAATTAACCATTAATTATAGAGCGATCATGAGTGGCACCTAGTAGTACATCATGATCCCCAATTAACCGAAAAGATCAGTTGATCGAACTATTTACGAAACCCTTGAGGCTTGAATGAATCGTGCCCCATTCCCTTCACTCATCTTATACCCACTTGGTTGGGACATGGTCACTAGTCGACTACGCCACACCTAGCCCAAGTATCATTTCCTCCGGATTCTAGTTACTCCACATGTATCGAAGAGTACCTTACTCTAAACATGTATTGCTTTGGCCAAAGACTTTAGTAACAATCCGACGAGAGGCCATGGGTATACATCTCCTCGCAAGGAGTGGTGAATCCTTTATAGGCTATTCAAACACCTTCGATCACTTCGACTTATACCCAATCATCCCGGGTCCACATCTCCTTAGAGATGTTTGCTTAAGATGTCAAAGCATAAGTCTCCATGATCAAGATGACTTGAATACCGCAAGTCAAAGGAACATCGCACTTAAGCCACAGTAAGAACTTCATTGACATATCTATATATGCAGAGAACCATATGAAGTCTTACGGCTGGTCACTCCAATGAACTAGTTACCATAACTAGCATCCACGATCAACTCCGGACATCACTATGTCTCCAGCCAGTGAGAATCAGCTGCTTGGATACACCAAGGAGTATACCTCGTGCTAGTCTTGACAGAATTGATGGTGTCCAAATCCATCAATTCATCGACTAGGGATAATTCCGATACATCACAATTACACATGTAGAGATACTCACTAGTTGTGATCCAATCACAAATTCTCTCATGCTGTGAATCGTATCGTGGACATTGATAAATGAGTTTAAGATCCAATCAAATACATAAAACATGTATACTCAAATAGTGAATCTTCATTTATCATATAAATGGTTCATACATAAGGCGATTGCCTTAGGACATCTCTCATATATTACTAACACTATATTTAGTGTGCCTTTGATATATCTTAAAATTCTCTTAACGGCTACTAAATGAGACTCTTTGGCACAAGATTGGTATCTTGCACACATACCTATCGCAAATAAGATATCGGGTCTACTAGCGGTTAGATATAGAAGGCTATCAATCATACTTCTATAAAGTTTTGGGTCAATTATTTTACCTTCTTGATCATTATCTATTTTTGTGTTGGTTGTCATAAGAGTTGAGACTACCTTAGCATTTTCTAAACCAAATTTCTTGATCATTTCTTTGACATATTTAGTTTGGTATACATAAGTTCTTTCATTAGTTTGTTTGACTTATACTCCTAAGAAGAATTTTAATTCTCCAACTAGACTTATTTCAATCTCATTCTCCATATTTTTGATAAAGTCTTGAAGGAGTTCATCATTTGTTGACCCAAAAATGATGTCATCTACATATACTTGGGCTACAAAGATATCCTTTGATTTTGACTTTATGAAGAGAGTTTGATCTACTTGACCTCTTCTAAAATCCTTAGAAACTAAGAAAGATGATAGTCTTTCATACCAAGCCCGGGGAGCTTGTTTTAACCCGTATAAAGCTTTTCTAAGCTTATATACATGGTTTGGATTATCTACATTTTCAAACCCAGGAGGTTGTTTTACATATACCTCTTCCTTAATGAACCTATTTAGAAATGTTGATTTTACATCCATTTGATGGAGTTTAAAACCCATGTAGGAGGCATATCCTAATAGAATTCTAATTGATTCTAACCTAGCAATCGGGGCATAGGTTTCATCATAATCAAGTCTTTCAACTTGATTGAAGCCCCTTGAAACTAACCTAACCTTATTTCTAGTTATATTACCTTGATCATCTAATTTGTTCCTAAAGACCCATCTTGTAGTAACAATGATGCTATCATTAGGCCTAGGGATTAGCTCTCATACTTGACTCCTTTCAAATTAAGCTAATTCATTTTGCATTACTAAAATTTAATCCGGATCAAGTAATGCATCATTAATTGATTTGGGCTCAATTTGTGAGATAAGAGCTATTTGACTAGAGGGAGCTCTATGAAAAAATCTAGTTCTAACATCTTGAGATAATTCTCCTATAACTTGGTCTAGAGGATGATTTTGATGAACTCTTTTTGTTCTAGGAGGTGTATTATATTGATTTTAATCATTATTATCCTCATTCCTCCTCTCATCATCAGAATCTCCTCTTACTCCCCCTTGATCTAATCATCCCCCTTGATTATTACCACGTAAGGTTAAGTCTTGAAATTTTTGGGTAATATCTTGATTTTTGTCATTGTATCATTATCAATGGGGGATTTCCTAGGATAAGTAGTAGAGGCTTCATCAAATTGAACATTTGAGGGTTCCTTAATCTTTTGAGTTTTCTTGTTATAAACTCTATACTCTCTATTAGTGGATGAGTGTCCAACTAGGATTCTCTCATCCACTTTAGACTCAAATTTACCTAAATTGTCTTTGGTGTTTAAGATGTAAACTTTGTATCTAAAGACTTTAAAGTAATGAAGTGTAGGAATTGTGTCATTCCATAATTCAAAGGGTGTTTTTTCTAAAAAACCTATGAATTAAAATTCTATTTTGGATATAGCAAGCGGTATTAACCGCTTCCGCTCACAAGTAGCTAGGAAGTGAATATGCATTAAACATAGTCCTAGTCGCTTCTTGTAGGGTACGATTTCTCCTTTCCACCACATCATTTTGTTGGAGTATTCTAGGACAAGAGAATTCATGCTTGTACCCTTGTTCTAAGCAAAATTTTGAGAAATTAGAATTCTCAAATTCTCCACCATGATCACTACGGATCCGGTTGATTTTGAGATTTCTTTCATTCTCTACTCTTTTACTAAAACCTATGATTATTCATAGGGTTTCATCCTTATGTTTCATAAAATATACCCATGTGTATATAGAGAAATCATCAACAATGACTAAGTAAAATTTACTATCATTCAAAGAAGGAGTACTATACCAATCAAATAAATCTAAATGAATAAACTCTAAAGGTAAGAAAGTGCTAGTTAAAGTGTTACCCTTGGGTGATGACTTTGATTGTTTTCCTTCTTGGCATGCATCACACATCTTATCTTTGATGTACTTCACTTTTGGCAATCCCTTCACTAGCTCCAATTTAGCTACTTTGGCTATGTTCTTCATATTGATATGCCCTAATCTCCTATGTCATAATCAACTTTCTTCTTCTTTTGTCATAAGACACTTAGGGGAAACGTTAGAAGCATATGATAAATCAACATAATAAATATTAGATTTCCTATATCCTACTAGCATGCAATCATTTAATTTTTTATGTAAACGGACGACATCTCCCCTGTACATGGCAACATTTCGGGTTAATACAAGGCTCGTAGGCCCACAACAACAACATAAATAACAGCAGCGGAAATAAAGACCACATACCCACAACATACATACCAAAAATATACAGGTGTACACCACCTGACAAGTCCACAATCAGAAAACCGTAAATAAAATAACGACTACACAAACAGAGTCCACGACATCACGATAAATCCATAATAACAACAAATCCATACATATCAAAGTCTAAGACATAACCAAAAATGAACTCCTCGGGAGACACGAAAAACGGAGATGGGATGGATTGGTCGGCGCAGCTCCAAGTCATCACAAAGGTGTCTACCTGTTACCTGGGCGACAGAAAAACCCAGGGTCGGAGGTGGTGAGTAAAACTCAACAGGTAATCAGAGAAAACATGTAAATATATATATATCAATATTACATGTCATTCAACAGTCTAAATCTACTCGAACAACGGGTATACATTAGCATAAAAGGTATATATGCATGCATACACTAAATAAACTGAACAACAACAATGCTGATATACCTGACCGTCAGCTACTCTATCCTGATCCAACCTGGGCATATAACCACATCATAGGGTATAAAAGAATAGTACTAAATCACACAATATCCTGAATATGACCCAAGGGTATCACCGTGAATAACCAACAGGTATAAAAGTACCAGCCTACTACCATACAGGAAATGCAGTAGCATGTATGAATATGTACAAACAAATGCAACAAGCATAGTACATACAAATGCATCATCAAAGTGAGTATACATATAGACTGTATCTGTATGTATACTAATCATCATCATCTATGTATATATATATATATACAAGCAGGTATGTATATATATATAACCATATGCAAAGCACCGTATGATACGGCAATGCAGCATGCATGGTCATGCCTGCTCACCCCTACTCGCTACCACGACCCCAGTGTGGCCTAGGTGGCACGACATGACAACTGTCCCAACTCACACCAACCACTACTATAGAGTGGCCGAGTGGGCAGTATGATCAAGTAGCATATGAGCGTAAAGAGCTCGCTACGCAACGGGGGTCCCTGCTGCTGGCTACTCCGACTGACACTACCAATGAGCGGTCGAGTGTCACGCACCCAGGACAACTGCACGCAACTCCAACAACCATCGTCAATAATGGTAGAGTGTGGCACAACAAATGTTATGCCCTCACACCGCCATTACTCTCCGAAGTAACACGGGAGGCAGGATGACTGATGACTCTCTCTCAACCCCAAGGGGAGACGATGTCGTCAGTATGCATGCAATGACATGAGGGTACTGTCTCACATACAGACATCTACCATAGACTCTCTGCTCAACCGAGAGTCACACCCAATTGATCAGTACAGTCTCTATCCTGTAGAGAGTCATACTTATCTGATCCTGACAAGCTAGGACCATCGGTCCGTAGCGACACACTGTCTACGACTCACCTGACCATTTACACAACCCGTGGTTGGTAAATAAAGGTGCAACATACAGGTATGGAATGAGTCCTACATTTAGGGTCATACTTATCCACAGAGGACCTTTTTGCCAAATTTACAATTTAGGTCATCCTCCGTACTCTAACATCTACACCCTACTAAACAGTTAAACCTACTTACATCACATCTGCAACTCCTAGATCATAATAAGGAATATGTGATTTCAATAATCGAGCACACATATATATCAATGATAAGTTCAAGCATACGATAAACAGAGCATGGTCAAGGTAATATGAACACCTAACATATTCATATCTATGTCTAAATCTGGAAATCATTACATCTACCCGACCGGTAGGAAATTACCTACCTGCTGTCAATGCTTGTAGTAATAAACTCCTCACGCCCGCAGACCCGTCTCGTATCCACGTCCTGTAAATATCATCAATTATCATTCAGTGAAAGCATACAACAATAATATGAATTAGCTACTACGTTATCCACATATCCGTATCCCTTATCGAATACGATTTAGAAACCCCAATTAGCCAGACTTGACCATTTATTTTACATCCATCGGTTTCAATTAGTAAAAGTGCTAACTCCCTCATACAATTCTATATTCGACTTAACAAAGTTAATCTCATAAAGATTTAACCTTTTTATACTTAATTTGATGTAATAGGACCACCAACAAATTAAGTATTAATCTAACCTATATTCACACCGGTCAAACACCCCACAAAACCTCACCATCGACCAACCCTTATTATTAATTCAAACCCAGTTCCTGCCCAATCCATTAATTGTCGTTTCGACAAAGTTGAGCTCTCAACCACGGCTCATCAATGCAATAGGACACAGCCCGACAACCCCTCTAATCAACACTTACCTAACCCAATCAATCCTTCTCACTAAACCACAGCCGGCACACAACCAAATCACCCTAAACAACCATGCTGCAGCATACAAACATGATAAAATCGTGGTTCAACACAAACCTCACCCTAATCTCGCTCCACCATACTCATCCACACTACCACCGAATATCAACCCTTCGACAATCAACAAACACTAACCACAACCCTTACCAACCGGCCACACCTCCAGCCCTCTCCACCGAGCAATCTTTACCGAAAGGAAATTCACAGACAAAAAGGCAATTAATCTTGCTTACCCGAAGTTGAACCCTATCAGCAGCAAAATCCCCAACCACCGTCAGCCAACCTTTGTTCACCGAAACCCACTGCCCAAAACAAAATTCGGTAACCAACACAGACAAATTTCAGGAATTCCATCCTGTCCAAGCTTGAAGAAGAAAGAAACATTACTGACTCACCTAGCTCGGCGAGCCCACCATTTCACCGACCAGTCAACCTCAAGCATAGCCCTAGCTCCCGCTGGAACTCCCGGTTCCGACAGCGCTTGAGAAGTCCGGCTCCTGATCGACCTGCTGCCGTCCCGAATTCCCGACCACCCGCGTCGATGCTTGTCGGCCTCCTCTCCTACAGCCGGATCTCCACCGGCAAGGCGTTGGCAATGGTTGGGATGCGATGGGGACGAAGGGCAGAGAGAGAGATCACGAGAGAGTCGAAGGAACTTCGAGAGTTAGGAAGAAGAGGGAGAGAGGGCTCAGGAAGAGACAGCATCGTTGGCGGTGTCGAACGGAAGTCGCCGCGTGCGTGAAACGCTCGCGCGGAAGAAAGCATCGGCGTGAACGAAAAGGGAAAAGCGGCTGCGTTTTATTGGTTTAGCGGGTCGGATTTTAACTAACGGGTTGGATTCTAGCTAACGGGTTGGATTCAAGACTTATCTAAGTGATTCACTCGTGGTTAAGCTAACCTAGGTTAAGTCCAAGCTAGCCCAAATTAATCCAACCTCCTATTTAACCCCCCCCCCCCCCCCCCAACTAGCTACTTAGGTATTTAATCCATAATATATATATATATATATATATATATATATATATATATATATATATATATATATATATATATATATATATATATATTCCGGTATTTTACATTCTCCACCACTTATAAAAATTTGGTCCCCAAATTTCGTACAAACATGCAAAAATTACTTTAAGCAAGTTTCCGAAATAACCACATACATTCCTCAAGCGAACAGATGAGAGTATCGAGCTCGGATAGTATCTTCCAGCTCTCACGTAGCCTCCTCATCGGTATGATGTTGTCATCCAACCTTTATGAGTCGGATGATTTTCGTCCCACTACTGTCGCTCCTTGCGACCCAGGCTCCATCCTGGAATCACCTCGTAAGTCGCATTAGACTGAGGTAGAATTCGAAACTTCTTTCAGAGCATGATCAACATGCGACATGTATTTCCTTAGTATAAAAACAGGAAATACGTTGTGAGCACCCGCAAGTGTCGAAGGTAAAGCCAACCGATAAGCTACACCTCCATAATCCACGACACAAGATCTGAATAGATCCTCCAACGTCTAAATGATACACTTAGACCGTTCATCTGTCTGCGGATGAAATGTTGCACTAAGTCGAAGCTCTATGCCCATAGTCTGGTGCAGACTCTATCAAAATCGTGAGGTAAATCGCAAATCTCTATCCGATATGGTACTTAAAAGTACCCTACACAATCTGATAATTTCTCAGCAGTACAACTCTGCCAGACGATCCTATGGGTACGACCCACGAATAGGAAGGAAATGAGCTGATTTGGTCAGTTGATCCACAATCACCCAAATCGCATCACGACCTTTACGGGTTCTAGGAAATCCCGTAACAAAATTCATAGTGATATGCTCCCACTTCCATTCCGGAATCGGAATTTCCAAATGATCAATGAGTTTACGATGTTCGGCCTTCACCTACTGGCATACTAAACATCGAGCAGCAAAATCTGCTATAACTCTCTTTATACCTTTCCCATCAGTATAAACGTCTCATATCCCGGTACATCCAAGTACCATCAGGATATATAGCCCATCTCAAATGTTGTGCTTTCTGTAGCGACTCTTCCTTAAACACTGCAACTCCGGGACCCACTATCCTTATCAGAGACAGGGAATTATCTTCTCACAAGATAAGTCCATCTACCGTCTAAAATCTATTTCACCACACATTCTGTAAGTGCATGGGAGACTATAGCGCCCAATCTCGCAAGTTGCAATTGTTGCAATCGCTCGCCCAAAGAATCTATAGTAGCTACCCAGTAGCTTGTTAAATTCAATGAGCATTTCTGCTCCATTCAACTGCAAATCCAGACAATAACTACTAAAGTCACGTCATGAATATGACAGACTATCTCGTAGTTCCTTAACTGACGTAGGCATAAGATATGTCTCATTCAACTGCATCGGAATCGTTCCAATCCCTGAAACGATGCATCTGCGTACAACCTTCTTTTTATCCACTCCGGAAGGATTAACTAATACTTGCGTAAAAGTTAACCGCCATCTAGGTCCTATAAACTGGTTTCACCAACTTCCAACTAAATGTTTTCCATCATCACCTTTGTCAAACTAATCTGTGGTATAGTAATGCTAAGACATTCTATCCACATCTACCGTACCAACCAAAACCTACAAGGCAAACCACCATCTACGGTGGTCGAGTGCGCAACTCCATCTACCACAATCAACAGTGGCCAGATTACGCAACTCCAACAACTACAAAAGGATTCAATCGTGTTCAGGATACACGATTCTCCAATCCAGTGACGACTAAATCATTAATTAGTCTAGCAACTTAATCACAACTCATAACAATTCATACCAAGTATGAAATTGTCGTCTCCACACACCTGCATCCCCTTTACTCTACGCTGATGATATATATTAATCATCACAACGACAATGATAATTGTATGACACCATGTCATTACAATGTCAACGCTCCAGTCGCAAATCAACCTTAGAGTATACACAGGTGTCCTTTGCTGATCTAAACAGATCATCTATCCCCCAACGGAGGATATTCATCACAACCATCAGATTCTATCATCGATAATCGATGCATACTTTCAAAGGTCCATCTCTCTTTCAACAATGAGTTCCGGATCTTCTCAAGGAGGAATACTAGGATAGATAAATATCCCCTCCAACCTCTCCTATGATCGCAACTCACGTTATTCCAATTCTTTTATAGTGTTTAACAACACTGATACCAACAAAAATATCACTTGATATGTGATCTTCGATACCGGACTATTTTCGCAATCATTTCGATCGCCTACTCTACTTGCCTAAGCAACGACAAGTCTAGGAGTTTATCCGAAACTACATCCAAACACTCTCAGATTACACGCACATCCGAGAGACATATCGTACTATAATCTCAACAACTTGACCATCCGTAAGGATATGTCTACAGTAAAAATATGTCTATCCTAGTCTAAGGACATCTCTTGACTTATTAATTGTTGATCCTCATCTCACTTGACGGTAGAGATACCATCGACCCACAAGTTGATGTAAAGGACCCTTCTAATCCAACTGAGAATGTTCTAGATACAGATACCTGTAAACTACAAGTATCTCTCAATATATTAACATTGAGGGTAAACTAAAGTAATACCCTGAATCATCAATTATCTATCAATCCGATCCAAAGGCTCCCCGCAAGTCTCGGCCTTTCTCCGAAGAGAACCAGATCAGATCCAACAGTTCACGACAAAGCGGTCGCATTTCTGCGACGAATGCCTCGGGGATTTTTCTCGGATCGTCTGATCCTATCACTTAAATCTACGAGCTACAACTGTAAAATACAAAATAGATACGACCACCGTCGTATACTCTCTCCTCTGTACTAATCAAATCATATCTGGGGGTAACTGTTGTCTGCATGAGTCTTCCACGATGTCTTCACGATGCCGCTCAGGCCGATCTCAGAAGGGTAGTATCACGGAACTTCAACCACGCCTGAGGTAGTAGGTTGATGCTGATAAGGTAACCCACATCTTCTGTGCTGATCTCTGCTGTCGAGACGGTGCATCATCCTCCTAGAACACCATTGGTAGTCTTCAACTGAATCTTCAAAGTACACCTCCTCCATTGTACTGGTTGCTCAACAATAGCAACAAATGAACTGATCCAACGGACAATCTGACTTCACGTGTCTTCATGATCTGCACTGCACGCACATAATCCCTTCGGAGTCTTTGTTCTGATTTCGCTGATATCCTCGAGAATATCCTGATGATCTGCGGTTGGTCTTCCATAATCGGAAAGTAGCTCAAAGCCTATTACTCCGATCTTGCTCCTTTTATCCAATAGTCGGAGACTTCTAACTCTAATAAGTTGACTTGCAATATATGCTTATCGGTCTCCAACTCTTAAACACTTGTACGGAGTCATTTCTAAACTCCTATCTCAATCCAATGTCTTCCGGCAGGATCTGGTAGAAGATCCCGACATCCTTATCCAACTATAAGCCAATAACTCTGGGTGGCTTAAATCCTCCATTCATCTTCTTGAGCTATTAGGTGGCCGTAACCTCTGCAAGTCTCACGACTCTGCACAGTATTCTGTTACTAACCGATCACCCTTTCTTGAAGCTCAAGAATTCCTTACAATGTGTCACTAAAAGTGACACGGGGAAATATTCTCTTTCAACATCACTAAACCATGATCAAGTGATATATTATTTCCCGAAGATTATTTTCTGCATTTTCCTCCAAATACCGGTTTAATCCCAATAATGAAATGCAAACAACTCTTCTTTATCGGTATAACATGAGTTAAGTACTCAAAAGTACTCTCAAAGTTATACAACTCAGTACGAACAACTCAGGGATAAAATCCCTATGAAACACCGTAACCTAGCCTTCCGCTATCTGCATCACAAATAATCTACAAGTATGTTCATTACCCACAGGTAATGATCTGACTAGCACCGTTAGTGAAAATATCTAAGGCTGAAATCTCTGATTTCAACCAGAAATGTGACGACTTGACCCATGTTTTTTTTTCCGACTCGGTATCAGTCGGCTCTCAAAGGTAAATCACCTTTTCGACACGGTTCAAGACTCACAGACTCAACAGGTCATTTTCGTGGTCAACTCATACCACGGTTACGAATAATAACCAACATACTACGGGTTATTCCCGGATATAAGCATCTAAATGCATAGTCAACATAACCGGGAGTATAAACCCTAAAGGTCACTCCGGTTGGTCGCCTCGATGGATGACCCCTACTACAAGTCTGCACAGGTGTTATAACTATAATGTATACACCTACTAATCAAGTTTAGATAAATATCTACTAAACCATAAGTTATCAGAAATTCTTACCTCGTACTGCATGGAGCTCAGGCTGCTGTCCATCTCATCTCACAAAAACCAAATCCGAAAAATATACCGACTCCCGAGAATCCAAGACTCAAAACAAAATCATTGTATGACATCACAGAACCTTCGGCTCTGATACCACTAAATTTGTCACGCCCCGAGAGTATACCGTGCCGAAAATCAAACGGACGGCATCTCCCCTGTACATGGCAACATTTCGGGTTAATACAAGGCCCGTAGGCCCACAACAACAACATAAATAACAACAGCGGAAATAAAGACCACATACCCACAACATACATACCAAAAACATACAGGTGTACACCACCTGACAAGTCCACAATCAGAAAACCGTAAATAAAATAACGACTACACAAACAAAGTCCACGACATCATGACAAATCCATAATAACAACAAATCCATACACATCAAAGTCCAAGACTAACCAAAAACGAACTCCTCGGGAGACACGGAAAACGGAGATGGGATGGATCGGTCGGCGCAGCTCCAAGTCGTCACAAAGGCGTCTACCTGTTACCTGGGCGACAGAAAAACCCAGGGTCGGAGGTGGTGAGTAAAACTCAGCAGGTAATCAGAGAAAACATGTAAATATATATATATATCAATATTACATGTCATTCAACAGTCTAAATCTACTCGAACAACGGGTATACATCAGCATAAAAGGTATATATGCATGCATACACTAAATAAACTGAACAACAACGATGCTGACATACCTGACCGTCAGCTACTCTATCCTGATCTAACCTGGGCATATAACCACATCATAGGGTATAAAAGAATAGTATTAAATCATACAATATCCTGGATATGACCCAAGGGTATCACCGTGAATAACCAACAGGTATAAAAGTACCAGCCTACTACCATACAGGAAATGCAGTAGCATGTATGAATATGTACAAACAAATGCAACAAGCATAGTACATACAAATGCATCATCAAAGTGAGTATACATATAGACTGTATCTGTATGTATACTAATCATCATCATCCATGTATATATATATATACAAGCAGGTATGTATATATATATAACCATATGCAAAGCACCGTATGATACGACAATGCAGCATGCATGGTCATGCCTGCTCACCCCTACTCGCTACCACGACCCCAGTGTGGCCTAGGTGGCACGACATGACAACTGTCCCAACTCACACCAACCACTACTATAGAGTGGCCGAGTGGGCAGTATGATCAAGTAGCATATGAGCGTAAAGAGCTCGCTACGCAACGGGGGTCCCTGCTGCTGGCTACTCCGACTGACACTACCAATGAGCGGTCGAGTGCCACGCACCCAGGACAACTGCACGCAACTCCAACAACCATCGTCAATAATGGTAGAGTGCGGCACAACAAATGTTATGCCCTCACACCAGTTACTCCTCTGGAAGTAACCTGGGAGGCAGGATGACTGACGACTCTCTCTCAACCCCAAGGGGAGACGATGTCGTCAGTATGCATGCAATGACATGAGGGTACTGTCTCACATACAGACATCTACCATAGACTCTCTGCTCAACCGAGAGTCACACCCAATTGATCAGTACAGTCTCTATCCTGTAGAGAGTCATACTTATCTGATCCTGACAAGCTAGGACCATCGGTCCGTAGCGACACACTGTCTACGACTCACCTGACCATTTACACAACCCGTGGTTGGTAAATAAAGGTGCAACATACAGGTATGGAATGAGTCCTACATTTAGGGTCATACTTATCCACAGAGGACCTTTTTGCCAAATTTACAATTTAGGTCATCCTCCGTACTCTAACATCTACACCCTACTAAACAGTTAAACCTACTTACATCACATCTGCAACTCCTAGATCATAATAAGGAATATGTGATTTCAATAATCGAGCACACATATATATCAATGATAAGTTCAAGCATACGATAAACAGAGCATGGTCAAGGTAATATGAACACCTAACATATTCATATCTATGTCTAAATCTGGAAATCATTACATCTACCCGACCGGTAGGAAATTACCTACCTGCTGTCAATGCTCGTAGTAATAAACTCCTCACGGCCGCGGACCCGTCTCGTATCCACGTCCTGTAAATATCATCAATTATCGTTCAGTGAAAGCATACAACAATAATATGAATTAGCTACTACGTTATCCACATATCCGTATCCCTTATCGAATATGATTTAGAAACCCCAATTAGCCAGACTTGACCATTTATTTTACATCCATCGGTTTCAATTAGCAAAAGTGCTAACTCCCTCATACAATTCTATATTCGACTTAACAAAGTTAATCTCATAAAGATTTAACGTTTTTATACTTAATTTGATGTAATAGGACCACCAACAAATTAAGTATTAATCTAACCTATATTCACACCGGTCAAACACCCCACAAAACCTCACCATCGACCAACCCTTATTATTAATTCAAACCCAGTTCCTGCCCAATCCATTAATTGTCGTTTCGACAAAGTTGAGCTCTCAACCACGGCTCATCAATGCAATAGGACACAGCCTGACAACCCCTCTAATCAACACTTACCTAACCCAATCAATCCTTCTCACTAAACCACAGCCAACACACAACCAAATCACCCTAAACAACCATGCTGCAGCATACAAACATGATAAAATCGTGGTTCAACACAAACCTCACCCCAATCTCGCTCCACCATACTCATCCACACTACCACCGAATATCAACCCTTCGGCAATCAACAAACACTAACCAGCCACACACCTCCAGCCCTCTCCACTGAGCAATCTTTACCGAAAGGAAATTCACAGACAAAAAGGCAATTAATCTTGCTTACCCGAAGTTGAACCCTGTCAGCAGCAAAATCCCCAACCACTGTCAGCCAACCTTTGTTCACCGGAACCCACTGCCCAAAACAAAATTCGGTAACCAACACAGACAAATTTCAGGAATTCCATCCTGTCCAAGCTTGAAGAAGAAGGAAACATTACTGACTCACCTAGCTCCGGCAGCGAGCCCATGTTCACCGGCGAAGTCAACCCCCTCGAAGCATAGCCCTAGCTCTACGGAACTCCTTGCCCGAGCCGCTTGAGAAGTCCGGCTCCTGATCGACCTGCTGCCGTCCCGAATTCCCGACCACCCACGTCGATGCTTGTCGGCCTCCTCTCCTACAGCCGGATCTCCACCGGCAAGGCGTTGGCAGTGGTTGGGATGCGATGGGGACGAAGGGCAGAGAGAGAGATCACGAGAGAGTCGAAGGAACTTTGAGAGTTAGGAAGAAGAGCGAGAGAGGGCTCGGGAAGAGACAGCGTCGGCGGCGTCGGCGGCGTCAAACGGAAGTCGCCGCGTGCGTGAAACGCTCGCGCGGAAGAAAGCGTCGGCGTGAACGAAAAGGGAAAAGCGGCTGCGTTTTATTGGTTGAGCGGGTCAGATTTTAACTAACGGGTTGGATTCTAGCTAACGGGTTGGATTCAAGACTTATCTAAGTGATTCACTCGTGGTTAAGCTAACCTAGGTTAAGTCCAAGCTAGCCCAAATTAATCCAACCTCCTATTTAAACCCCCCCCCCCCAACTAGCTACTTAGGTATTTAATCCATATAATATATATATATATATATATATATATATATATATATATATATATATATATATATTTCCGGTATTTTACACTTTGTGGAACTAAATTCAACATTAAAATTTGCATTACAAAGTTGACTAACACTAAGTAAGTTAAATTTTATATTTTTGACTAAAAATACCTTATGAATAGCAAGTTTTTGGAGATACCTTAATTGTGTCTTTTCCTAAAATTTAAGTTTGCCACTATTTCCAAATGATACGGTCCCCTTGCTAAGATGGTTGATTGTTGAAAATTTACTCACATCTATGGTCATATGTCTTGAGCAACCACTATCAACAATCCACATGCTTGATCCTTCTACCTAAACAACATGAAAAATACAAGCCTTAGGCACCTAAATTTTTTGGCCGGTAGCATTAACTACATAACTCTTGGAAACCCAAGCCTTTCTAACCTTGCTCCTAAGTGTTGCTTTTCTACTAATTAGGGAGGCAAAGGCTACTATCTTTTCTTTAGGTCTATATCCTATTCCGACTTTGTTGTAAATAGCCCTTTGGTCCCTAAGTATCATGTCTAGGTATTTTGAGTCATTTGTAAATTTCTCTAAACATGCTCTTAATTCATCTATTTCCTTTTTAAGTTCATAATTTTCATCCTTAAGTGAACATGCATCATTACAAGAAGGTTCTACATTTATTATTTCCTTGATTTCTATTTTCAAATCATTAATCCTAGATTTAGATTTATTTAATGTATTTTGAAGACATGCAATAGTTTTGTATAATAACTCTATCCTAGGGGAGTCTTCTACCTCATCATCGCTAGAGGATGATTCGTCACTTGATGAGGATGATGACTCTTCACTTGAGCTATCTTCCAAGGCCATGAGTGCCACATGTCTTGTGATGTGGCAAATCTCCTCTTCATCGAATGAATCCTCAACGCTTTGTGTATCCTACATTTGTGCTACCATGGCCTCCTTCTTTTTCTTCTCCTTCTCTCCCTTCTTCTTCTTTTCCTTTTCCTCCTTTTTTAGATCCGGGCAATTCGGCTTGATGTGCCCCTTTTTATTGCAACCATAGCAAGTAAAATTAGGAGTAGAAATTGAACTACTAGAGGGTTTACCTTTTGAAGACTGGAACATCCTTCTTGGTGAGCTTCCTTAATCTCCCACCAAATCTCTTCAAATAGTGAGTCACCTCACTAGCCGATAGCTCCTCATCACTTCTTGAAGACTCTTCCTCCGACTTGGATGATGAAGAGACTTCCTTCTTCTTTTTCTCCTTCTTACCTAAAATAAGAGCTATACCTTTTTCTTTCAAAGAAGTGTTAGCTTGCTCATATAACTCAAATTCACAAAAAAGTCCATCTAACTTAACTAAAGAAAGGTCCCTAGAAACCTTATAGGCATCTACCATTGATGTCCTTAGAGTTGTTCTAGGGAAAGCATGAAACACATACCTTACAAGGTCTCAGTTTTCGACCTTCTCACATATTACGTGTAGTCCGTTGACTACCTCCTTAAATCGACCGTGCATTTGGCTCACGGTCTCATTAGTCTTCATGGTGAAGCTTTGGAGTTGACCTATCAATAGGTCCCTTTTGGCTCTTCTCGTCTCCTTTGACCCTTCATTTAATTCGATGAGCTTCTCCCAAAGCTCCTTTGCGGATTCAAAGAGTCCTACATTGCTTAGTTGCTCTTTAGACAAACCACATTGAAGTGTGGTTGTTGCTTTGGCATTGGATTGGGTCTTCTTTGTCATTTCCCTAGTCCAATCCTTCGTTGGTATCGGCGCTCCGAAATCATCGACCAACTTCTCGAAACCATCTACAATACCAAATCAATTATCAATATCATTCATAAGGTAGTATTCCATCCTACCTTTCCAATAGCCGAAATCGTTGTCGTTGAAGAATGGTGGTCATGCCGTGCTATATCCCTCTTAAAATGTCATCGTGCTCCAGTTGATTGTTAGATCCTCCGATGCAATCTGGGCTATGATACCACTTGTTGGGGATCTTTGGAAGGTTAGAGGTGGATGAATAGCCTCTCTTGAATTCTACAATTGCGATTAGCGGAAGCAAATACAAATACTAAAAAAAATAAAAGTTTAAAAAGCAATCGCTAATAAGAAGAATTTTATGTGATTCGGAGATTAAGCTCATACTCCATGGCAATCCTTAAGGTGGATCAATCCAAACAAATCTCCACTAAGAAAGTTTTCTCTTATAAGACACTTCTTTTCTTACAAATGAGGAAGATGAAGATTAGAAAAGAGGAGGATTAAAAACACTTAGAAAGCTTAAGAAAAATATGAGAGCTTGAGAGTATGTTAGGAATATAAGCACTAGCCTCCTCAAGTACCCCATGACCTCTTTTTATAGAGAAGAGGTTGATTTTTCCGTTGAGCCTCGATCAGTCGACTGATGTACAACATCAGTCGACTGCTACTGTAGCTATCGCCATCCAACGACTTCTGACAAACTGGATACGCGATCGTCACTGCCCAACGGAACTCTGATCAGTCGACTGATTATGCCATCAATCGACTGCTTGAGTAACCAGTCGAGTGTCCCAAGCGATCAACCCTAGCAGTTGATTATTGGCCACATAACTTAGTCGTCTTTAGTTGACTGATTGATCAGTTGACTGAGATAAGGCTCCAGTCAACTGATACTTCAAGTATGATCAAATCATACTTGAAATCAACTCCTTAGACATAAACTCAACCTTCTATCTCTTCCTTCAGCCTCACGCCTCCAGGATCCATCCGAGTCCGCGACTCCTTCATCCTTGCGTTTGCTTCCAAGAGTTTCCCTCAGTTTCGTCATGTCTTGGGTTTCTCTTTTGCTAAAGTACGCTTGGACTTTACACCGTCAAGACTACATGTTTGGACTTACGCTGTCAAGACTTGCCTTTAGACTTCCTTTACCAAGGTCCGCTTGGACTTTACGTCGTCAATACTATATGCTTGGGATTATGCCGCCAAGACCTTTCCTTGGACTTTTCTTGCCAAGATTACACTTGGACTTTCCTCATACTTGAATTTTCCTATCACCTAACACATTCTCAATTAAATCACAATTAATGTCTAATGATACTACTGGTACCTTCTCTACATAATCCCCGATAGAGGAGTTAGTGGGTGACCTAAGATCCGATCCAAAATACACGGCTCAGCTAAGAAAGGAAAGGAAAATTGGCACGGGCGAACCTCAGAAGCCATTGGCGTGGGCGAAACGCAGAAGCCATTGGCACGGGCGAACATCAGAAGCCATTGGCACGGGCAAACATCAGAAGTCATTGGCACGGGCGAATATTGAAAGCCATTGGCACGGGCGAACATCAGAAGCCATCGGTACGGGCAAATATTGAAAGTCATTGGTACGGGAGAGTTAATGAAAGCAATTGATACGACAAAGGAGAGGCGGAAGGCGCTTCGCCAAGAGGCCAGTCCAATCTGATCAATACAAGGGGAATTCGACATGGGGAAAAGAGGAGTTGGTTCGGGTTGATAAAAAGCCTTAGGGCTAGGTCACCCGTGGGCTATAGACCTAAACTAGCTTCCCTCAACACGGAAGATTGAGGGAGTTAGTCTAGCCTAGTTTCCCGAAAAATAGAGGAAAGGGTGTTAGGCAACGGCCTGGGAGTCCCCACATAATATTCCAAGGAGTCTTCACTCCTGATATCTGTAACAGAATTATTCTCCAAGGAAAGGTGGTGGCCACGTGTACGATGGAGATAACCTACGACGTTACGATGAAGGAAGGAAAAAGAGATAAAAGGAGAGGAAGCAAGGAGGAAAAAGGAGATCCGCAATCATTCCGACGCAGCAAGAGAGAAGAAGAGGCAAGAGGAGAAGGAAAAAAGGGAACAACCATCTCGCCGAAGAAGAAGGACGGAGATCGACCATTGCTACATCTCTTGTATTTTTCTTGTCTTGTAATATCATTGTAAGAGGTCTTTCTCCTCCACCTGCGGAAACTTGCTTTCTGTAAAGGAGGACCTTCATAGTGAAAGTGCTTAGGCACCGCATCTGGTGAGAAAACTCACCTCCGTGGAGTAGGAATCCTCATTTCGAACCACGTTACATCTTGTGTCTGAATCTTGATTCTTTCTTGCGTTTCATCTACTTCATCCTCTTATTTCTCACCGATTGCGGTCGGGAGAATCCTGAGACCTCCTCGGTGCTTCCGCATTGAAAACGGAGCGACCAGATTGTTTCCCATACCCGCATCAGTCGGCGCCGTCTGTGGGAACATTTGAGCTGGACGTCGAGATGCAACCTGAAGAAATACAACAACCTGATACTTCTACAGCGGAGGAGCGCCCCATCACCCTTCTACCATCGCAACTGAAGGCCCTGATGGATGACGCTATTACAGAAGCCCTTGCCAGGGAAAGGAGAAGGACCAGATATCTGCATCCGCACTCCGGGGAACCTTCTTCCAGAGGCCCACCCCCAGAAATGCCTCCTCCCTCTCGTACAGTCGTCAATGGGGAAGTATTGCTTGGAGGCGGACTTGGGGGAAGAACGCCTCAGAATATTATGCCCTTCACCCAAACGCGCAGAGAGGAACAGGGTGAAAGTCAATCAACCAGACCTCCGGAAGTATATGAGCCTAGTCCCTTCACGATGGACATTCTCACTGAGCTCCCTCCATCCTACTTCCGGAATCCTCAGGTCAATAAGTATGATGGTTCGACGGATCCTGAAGAGCACATATCTCAATTCGACGGAGCGGCCTCGCTTCACTGTTATACCGACGCTCTCAAGTGCCGAGTCTTCCGAACCACCCTGACTGGCTCGGCGCAAAAGTGGTTTACTACTCTGCCCCCGGGGTCTATCACCTATTTCGCTGACTTCCAGAGAATGTTCAGTCGAGAATTTGTCAGTTGCAAGGCGTATAAACAAGACGTCTCTATGTTAATGCATATCACCCAGGGACCTTCTGAATCCCTTAGGGGGTATATTCATCGATTCACTTCTGCAGCCAGGGGAATCCCCGCCACCCGATTTGAATCTTTCAGAGGCGTTATTCAGCATGGGCTGAGGGAGGGCCCCTTCTTCAGTTCCTTGTTAAGACAACCTACGGATAGTTACGAAGAGCTACTGAGCCGTGCGGAGCAATTTATCCGTGAAGAAGAAGGATTAAAGGTACGGAGGGCGACGGATCGCCACAAGCGATCCCAATCAAAGAGTTCGTCCCGCTGCTCCTCAAGCACCCCCTCGACGGGAGTATACAAGACCTTTTCGACAGGAGGTTCCGAGGCCTCGTCCAATGCTGCAAGGTGTCCGCCCCACCCCGCCGTTACAAATCATGGCCGCTGAAGCGCTTCCTCTTGTGAGGACATGGAAAGAACGTGAAATGGAATTTTACGACCAGCAGGGTCTGCTACAACGACCCTTGGGACACAGGGGGATCCCGCGTAACCCCGATTTGCCAATATCATATGAATACGCCACAGAGGTAGTCGATGTTTCAAGTTACAAGAAGAATTGGATCGCCTCCATACCGCATATCCGCAAGTAAGGTTTGAGCAGAGGCCGTGGCAGCAAGGCCCCGACCTAATGTAACCCGTCCAGGGCCGTATAATCAACAACCCTGTGTCACTTTCCCCCAAACGCCGTCCCAGGAGGTTGTCTCTCAAGAAGGTCCATCAGGTGAGGGCCCTTCATCCAATCTAGATGACATTCCCACTCGGGGAGTTATTCATGTTATAGCCGAGGACCTACGACGGGGACTCCAAGCGACACCAAGTCGTCGCCCGTCTCATGGAGAGTTTGGCCATGCCGTCGCGACCGGACTATTCAAGTTGCACCGCCATTTCGTTGGGCGGAAGATCGCAAGGTGTCCGCCCCACGGATGCCTTGGTTATCCGTATATCACAGCCAATTATGAAGTGGCGGTACTAGTTGACTCGGGAAGCTCACAACATCCTTTTCCGAAGCCTTCTTGGACAAATGCACTGAATTAGAAGATGTGTCCACTCCCCTCTTCGGATTCGCAGGGCACATGGTTCACCCGAAGGGACAGATATCATTGCCTTTAACTCTGGGTATAAAACCCAACCAAAAAACCAGTATAATTCCTTTCCTTATTGTGGACGCTCCGTCCACTTATAACGCTATTCTTGGGCGTCCTTTCCTCACCCTTTTTCAGGCAGTGGCTTCCTCATACCACCAGAAGCTGAAATTTCCCGTAGGGCAATCGGTGAGCGAAGTTCGTGGAGAACAGAAGGCCTCTAGGAGCTGCTACGTGCAAATGGTTCGGGACAATCAGAAGAAAGCCCGAACCGAGGACCTAAAGGGCAAAGCTGTCATCATCACTGATGTCTGCGTCCTGGAGGAATCCCCCCCCAAAGTTGATAAAATAGAGGAGGGAGAACTGGTGGAAATCGCTCCTGGAAAGGCCACACGGATAGCACAACAGCTGGATGTCAAAGAAGAGCTGGTGGCTTGCCTGAAGGAGAATGAAGACATCTCTGCAAAAGATGTGCATGATCTCACGGGGATCCATCCTCAAGTGGCGGAACATCATCTCAATATCATTAAAGGAGCCCGACCCGTCCAACAGAAGAGGCGACGTTTTGGACCAGAAAAGGACAAAGTCATAGCAGAAGACGGGGACAACCGCCTCACAGCGGGTCATGTACAGGAAATCCAGGTCCCCGAATGGGTTTCTAATGTAGTCTTGGTCCCCAAGCCTTCGGGGCAATGGAGGATGTGTATCGATTGTGATTTGAATAAAGCATGCCCTAAAGATGCTACCCTTGCCTCGTATTGATCAATTAGTGGATTCTCGTGGGATATGAAGTGGTGTCTCTAATGGATGCATATCAAGGGTATCATCAAATACCTTTTGCTCAAGAAGATCAAAAGAGGGTTAGCTTGTGGATTGCGGGTTATACGCTTATGTGGTAATGTCGTTCGGACTAAAGAACGCAGGAGCCACCTATCACTTTATGGACAAAATCTTCGCGGAGCGAAGGGAAGAATGTGGAGGTCTACGTGGATGACATCTTAGTCAAATCGAAAGCCACTCGGGATTTAGTCAAGGACTTACATGAAACCTTCGCTACATTAAGGCGGTTCAATATGAAGCTAAACCCTAACAAATGCCTGTTCGGGGTAAAGAGTGGCAAGTTCTTGGGGTACATAGTAACGGAGAAGGGGCTGCAAGCCAACCCTGAGAAAGTGCAAGCCCTATGCAACATGAAATCACCTGCTAATCTGCGAGAGACCCAAAGGTTGGTGGGCAGGATTGTTTCTTTATCCCGATTTATAGCCAGATCGGTGGACAAGGGGCTGCCTTTTTTCAAGATTTTGCGCAAGGCTGCTAAATTTCAGTGGGATGATCAATGTGAACAGGCTTTCCAGGAGTTGAAGAAATATTTGGCTGGACTCCCCCTGCTAGCCAAACCAATACCTGGAGAACCATTATGGATGTATCTGGCCGTCTCGGAGGGAGTCGTTAGTTCGGTATTATTGAAACAAGAAGGTTCTCACCAGCAACCTATTTATTATACCAGCCATATCCTGAAGGGGACAGAATTCCGTTATACGGAGCTGGAGAAGTTGGCATATATCCTAGTACTAACCGCCCGCAAATTAAGGCCGTACTTTTTGGCTCATCCCATCACCGTTCTAACACACAACGAATTGGGTAAGGTCGTCACTCAGCCAAATTTCTCTGGAAGATTGGCCAAATGGGTGGTAGAACTAAGCGAGTATGATATTCACTACCAACCTCGAACGGTTATCAAGGCCCAAGCACTCGCTGATTTTCTGGCAGAGGTACCTTGCGGCGCGGAAGATGGTTCGGCAACAAAGGAGGAGGGATCAGAGGCATGGAATATATTCGTAGACGATTCTTCAGGATCTACAGGCAGCGGCGTTGGTATTTTATTAATTTCCTCGGAGGGTGAAGAAACTCGATTAGCAGTTCGCCTGGAATATCGGGTATCTAATAATGAAGCGGAATATGAAGTCATTCTAGCGGGACTGCAGGCTGCTAAAGCGGTGGAGGCTTCTTCCATTGTGATCCACTCGGATTCCCAGTTGGTAATATCACAACTTCAAGGTTCTTTTGCGGTTCAGGAGGAAAGGTTGCGTAAGTACTTGAAGACTTTTGAGAAAGAAAAAGCTCAATTTCGTCGGGTCCTCTTGAAGCAAATCCATGAGCAGCCGAGAAGGCAGATGAATTGGCTCGGATGGCTAGCGCTATGGGAGGAATAAAATCCTCGGAAGCGATCCATACGAGAATTCATACTTCCTTAGCAATATGCAGCGTGGAGGGAGACGTACCTGAATCAAGCCTAACTCTTGATTGAAGGACCGACATCATAGCTTATTTACGGCACGGGAAGATCCCTGAAGGGAAAATAGCGGCATCCACTTTAATAAACCGAGCCAAGCGGTTCATCCTCTTAAATGAAGACCTATACAAGACCTCTTTTGGGAAACCCTTGTTAAAATGCCTGGGAAACGAGGATGCGGAATGGGTACTCCGGGAGATCCATGAAGGATGCTGTAGCAATCATTTAGAAGGGAGAGCTTTAGCAAGAAAGGCCTTATTGGTAGGATACTTTTGGCCTACTCTTGACAAGATCTTTGCTCATATAGTGCAAACCTGCAGCCGCTTAAACATCGAAGAAGAGCCGTAATCTCTTCTTGTCCTTTCGATCAATGGGAATAGATATAGTAGGCCCGACGGCACCTTTACAGAGGAAGTTTTTATTGGTAGCTGTGGATTATTTTTCCAAATGGGTGGAGGCAGAGCCCTTAGCCAAAATTACTGAGAATGCCGTAATACAGTTCTTATGGAGAAATATCATTTGTCGGTATGGTATCCCTCGGAAAATAGTCAGTGACAATGGACGACAATTTCAAGGAAAAAAGATCCAAGAATGGTGCCAAAGTCTCAACATTCAGCAGGCTTTCACTTCGGTAGCCCATCCTCAAGCGAATGGGCAGGTGGAGGTAACTAACAGGATCCTCATTCAAGGATTAAAGACCAAGTTGGGTGCTCAGAAGGGAAACTGGGTAGAAGAGTTACCTGGAGTCCTGTGGGCCTATCGAACCACACCCAAGACAGCAACAGGAGAAACTCCCTTTAGTTTGGTATATGGGGCGGAAGCCGTTATTCCGGTCGAGGTTTTGTTGAATAGCGCTCGAATAAAGGCATACGAACCAAATCAGAACCAACTTATCCGAAGCACCGAATTGGACTTGGTGGAGGAAAGGCGGGAGATGGCACGGAGGCGAGCGGAATTTTACAAGCAAAGAGTGCAGCGAGCCTTTAATAAGAAAGTGATGCCTCAGAGATTTCAAGAAGGGGATTGGGTTTTGCGTAAAGTCAATCCCGCTGGAGACCCTGGAAAGCTGGCTCCCAACTGGGAAGGACCCTATGAAATAACGCTATTTTATTATAAGATAATCAAGGCAAAGATCTTCCACGACCTTGGAATGCCCTTCATTTAAAACTCTTTCACACTGTATGAGAAACATGGAATAGAAGGAGGGAAATTATGAAACTCCGAAGGGGGTGCTTCTTGAATTGATTGCGTTAATTAGATGCCAAGTATTCTCCAAATTTCATTAAGGGGTTATTTATAAGGGCAATATGGTATTATCAATACATTTTGAAGAAGCAAAAGCAAAATAGAAAGGAAATTCCCGTGTCAAAATGGGATATTAAATTACAAAGAAACCGGTCGGAGGATAAGCGAAAACCAGCCTCCTAATTTAAAGAAAATGAAGGATAAGTGGGAGGAGGTAATCCTTGGGCAGCATACTGCTGAACCGCGTCATTAAATCCGTCTTGATAGGTGGCGCGCATTAAAATGATGAGCCGCTCCTCGCGGTTCGGACGGTCAGGGCTTCGCTCTCGATGCAGCCTCTCGCATGTTTCTTGTTGCTCTTGAAGATTTCGACGCATGTCCACATAGCGCCGCGACACCTCCATAATAGCATCGGCCAAGATGGAGACATCATCGGCTCGGGAACTTTGGTCCTGCTGCACAAGGTGCATCATCTCCACCATATTTTGACGCATGGAAGCTGAAATCCCCTCCACTGCTTCAGAATACGATCTGGTTCGGGCAAGTTCAGTGCTCATCCTCTGGAGGGAAGTTTCTTGCCTGCGTAGACGGGCATGAGCATGCGCCCGGGAATTTATAAGGGATGAGTTTTCTTGTACCTCCTTGCACAAGCGGGTGCGAAGGTCCCCTATCTTATCTTGTGCTCGCTGATATTGAACCTGAAGGCGAGCGATGACATCAGAATCCTGTTGCTTCCCCTGGAGGAGTTCTGCTACCTGCCTCTGAAGACGTAGTAACTCTTGAGCCGAGGAAGATTCTGTGTCAAGAGAGGCCGATCGACTTCGCCGGACAAGTGGCTCGCACACGACGTGGTTGCTCCTTTAATGCTGCAATAGTGTCAGCATCCTTCTGAATTTGCTGGCGAGCTTCGGCTAATTGCTCTTGACACAGGTGCAATTGTTGTAACAGGAGTCGTTCTCGATTCTGAGCATTCGCCAAGCCTTCCCGTTGTTGTCGCTCCCATTCTTGGGCTTGAGCCTGGTATTGATGAAGAGAGCGATCCAATTCTTGATGGTTGGTCAGGGCCTACATACCGGTTGTGGGAAAAGAAATTGGTCAGCTAGACAAAGCTAAGGAAGCTGAGTAAGAAAACATACCAAGTCCAGATCATGATGCAGGCCTTCCATGCGAGGAACCACTTCCTCTAAGTTCAGAATCCGAAGACTCCTGGGAGAAAGGGAAGAAGACGGGACAGAAGATGTTGAAAGAGGAATCTCGCTTATACAGGAGAAAATGGGGGCGGTATCCATTGGTTGAGAATGGAAAGAAGGAGGAGTATCATTCGGACGGCCCATGGAGGTGGTAGTCAGGGGCGGCATATACGGAGTTGCGGGGAGAATATGTGTCACGCCTGGTTGGGGGTTGGGTTCGGAAGGAAAAACGGAAGGAGGGATCTTGAGAAGACAAGACAATGAGCATTGGGCTGGAGGAGCCTTCGATGGGGACGCAAGAAGTAGAGGGACTCTGGTCAGGGTCCACAGTAGGAGAGGGATTCTTCAGGCAATGAACGAAGGGGGAAGTTGGTAGTGAAGGAATATCAACCGCCATAGGTTCAGAAAAGGAATGACGTGCCGGGGAAAGAGAAGACAGGGGTGATCCAGCCTCTGTCATTGGCTGACATGGGAATACATCCTCCCCAGGTTCATCCCCAGGTTGCGGGGAAGAAGAAGGCGATTTATGAACGTCGTTGGCGGAAGGAGAAAGAGTGGGAAAGTTAGGGCTTGTAAAGACCGGAGGAAGTGAGGAGAGACTAATGACCCTGGCTTCCTCTGGGATGGAGGTAGCGAGGGTCGCCGGAGGAGGAGAGGGAGAAGCAGCGAGGTGAATCGGATATGGTGGTGATCGGGAAGGTGAAAAGGAAGAAGAAGCGAAAGGTGACCGCATCCGTTTGCGATTAGATGTGACCGCTATCTCCTAGAGGAAGTTGGAATGCATCTTGGGGGTCTAAAAATAAAAGGAAAAGAGGGGCTGGGAAGAAAGGATCGAGGAAACGAGGTTTGGCGGCGGAGGAGCAAGCAGATGAAGAAAAAGGAGACCAAAAGGCGAAGGGATGAAGATGGCAGAAGAAACGAAGACAAAAGAACCCCCTATAAAAGGGGGGAAGAATGGGCTTGCAGCCATTAGTGGGTTTCTCGTCTGTGATGAAAGGGAAAGAAGGGTTTATATTTCTAAATGGCCCATTATGTGATAAAAGCCCCCCATCTGCAGGGGAAGGGGCGGACATAGGCGTTCCCCCTTCAGGAGGAGAGCCAAAAGAGGAATTATATGAAGGTGTTGCCTCCTTTATGATGATGGCCTTGGCGCTATACCTATAAATGTCTATCCCCGCAAGGCAGAGCAGAAGATATCCCCGTGTGGTGGTGGAACGGAAGAACCGATATCCTTCGGTTATTATTTACTTTATATATAAATTTCTATCCCCACAGAGCGGAAGATATCCCCGTGTGGTGGTGGAACGGAAGAACCGATATCCTTCGGTTATTATTTACTTTATCTATAAATTTCTATCCCCACAAGGCAGAGCGAAAGATATCCCCGTGTGGTGGTGGAACGGAAGAACCGATATCCTTCGGTTATTATTTACTTTATATATAAATTTCTATCCCCGCAGAGCGGAAGATATCCTCGTGTGGTGGTGGAACGGAACAACCGATATCCTTCGGTTATTATTTACTTTATCTATAAATTTCTATCCCCGCAAGGCAAAGCGGAAGATATCCCCGTGTGGTGGTGGAACGGAAGAACCGATATCCTTCGGTTATTATTTACTTTATATATAAATTTCTATCCCCGCAGAGCGGAAGATATCCCCGTGTGGTGGTGGAACGGAAGAACCGATATCCTTCGGTTATTATTTACTTTATATATAAATTTCTATCCCCACAGAGCGGAAGATATCCCCGTGTGGTGGTGGAACGGAAGAACCGATATCCTTCGGTTATTATTTACTTTATATATAAATTTCTATCCCCGCAAGGCAGAGCGGAAGATATCCCCGTGTGGTGGTGGAACGGAAGAACCGATATCCTTCGGTTATTATTTACTTTATATATAAATTTCTATCCCCGCAGAGCGGAAGATATCTCCGTATGGTGGTGGAACGGAAGAACCGATATCCTTCGGTTATTATTTACTTTATATATAAATGTCTATCCCCGCAAGGCAGAGCGGAAGATATCCCCGTGTGGTGGTGGAACGGAAGAACCGATATCCTTCGGTTATTATTTACTTTATATATAAATTTCTATCCCCGCAGAGCGGAAGCTATCCCTGTGTGGTGGTGAAACGGAAGAACCGATATCCTTCGGTTATTATTTACTCTATGTCTAAATTTCTATCCCCGCAAGGCAGAGCGGAAGCTATCCCCGTATGGTGGTGGAACGGAAGAACCGATATCCTTCAGTTATTATTTACTCTATGTCTAAATTTCTATCCCCGCAAGACATAGCGGAAGCTATCCCCGTGTGGTGGTGGAACGGAAGAACCGATATCTTTCGATTATTATTTACTTTATCTATAAATTTCTATCCCCGCAAGGCAGAGCGGAAGATATCCCCGTGTGGTGGTGGAACGGAAGAACCGATATCCTTCGGTTGTTATTTACTCTATATATATAGATTTCTATCCCCGCAAAGCGGAGATATCCCCGTGCGGTGGTGGAACAGGAGGACCGGACTTCTCGATTGTATATCACTTTTTGTCCCGTAAAAGGGGAGTTGAAATTCTTATTTAACTTATTGTTGTATTCTGTGAAATAGCGGTTGACTCATTTAAGGGTTCCATATACTGATTGAAAAGACGGAAGAGCCGAAATATACAACTCAGAAGATACTGGAGAAAGGAGATAAACTAGGAAAGTTCATTAATGTGAGAGAATTACATATTCTGAGTCATCTACAAGGGAAGATAACAAACAGCAGCCCTTATATATCCCGGGCGTTACAGTTCTTTGTTAGGAGGGACAAAGGGAGTTCCCTTGTATGGTTGAGGTTGGCACCATAATTGACGCCGATAGGATTGCTGTAGGAAGGTCTGCTTGGCCAGTTCCTTTTGGGACCCGACCAGTTGTTGGCACAGGGAGCGATTATTGGCGTAAGTTTCCTTCAGCTGTTGCTGTAAACACTTCACTTGTTCCTCCAAGATAGCTATGTATCGGCGATCATTTATCTGTTCTTTAGAAGGCGAGGAACTGCTACCCTATTCCGATATCTTGTCCATGGCAAGCAAAGGAAAAAGGAGAATGATGGAAGCTATCAGGTAAAGATCGGGGGTTTTTATGGCAACGAAGGGGAATAGTGCATTTATTGGTGGAAGAAGTAGCGACCATAAATACCAGTAAAGAAGAGGAACGTAGAGGCGAGGTAGTGGGACTAGGTCAATTGTAATTAAGAGGGTCCGAATCCCCGAGAAATGACAGAGGAAGGTATGTTCGGATCAGACTACCGTCCTTTTGGAAGACAGAAATCTTACTTCTACAGGAAAAAGACAAAAACAGATATCATTTGCCTCCCTTATTTTTTATTAACATATTTGAAATGATTACATTAGCTTGATCTATAAAGATTTTCCATGATTACTCCTAACAGACGAAGCGGGAGAGGTCTCTTTGGGGGAGAAGGAGCTAATATGACCTGCGTTCGCCTTGAGGAGGAAGAACTGTGGACCTTCATCGAAAGAGGAAGGATGAGTCTCGCCGGGAATGGACGAAGCCGATCTTTGGTGGAAGTGGGGGAAGTTCAGTGGCGCACGAGGATCTCCCACTGTATACTCCCACGTGAAGGGAGGATTCCACACTCGGTTGCGGAAGGAGGGGAAAGGAGCGCGGAAGGACCTCCCGAGGGGTGGGGCCGACGGAGAGGTGGAAAGCGGAAGGGCGGAAGGCTGAAGTGGCGATTGAGCGGGTCTCCGATCTTCAATATCCTCGAGACCCAGTCTTGTAGTTCAAAAGATTCGACTCAAGAAACGATGGGATGCCCGAAGCCATGATAGAAAGATAGCGGGGCGAAGTGGGGGCGAAGGATTTATAATGGAAGGAAAGGGGCAACAGAGGTTACGGGAAAGGGAAAGAATACGAAGAGGTTGATATCATTTCCAAAGCGAGAGAGATAGGGAAGATCAACAAGCAAGAGTCATTTAAAGCGTCGCCAACCGTAATCGGACGGTATGAATGATGTCAGCAGAGACCTTTCAAGCTTAACCCCGAACCAAAATTAGGTGGAGGGGAATAACGTATTCTACATCTCTCCGATAAACCCGAACCGATAAGGTTATTGCGCATTACAACGGGAAAGAGATAATAAGTGTAGAGCGAGACCAAGTTAAAATTGGTTCGTAGTTCCCAATCCTCAAGGAGCATAACAAGAGGATGATAACTAGTTATAGGGACAAAGGTATCGCCTGTAAGCGAGAAGCCCTCAGAAAGTTACTAAAAAGAGAATGTTATAAGTTACAGCTCAAAGAGATCGGCATACACTTGGCTAACGCCCCATCGGATCCAAATAACTAGTGTCCGCGCCGGGGGGCGGGTATCCCTGCTCGGCGTTTTGAGCCGAGGACCCCTCAAAGCCTAATACAAATAAATCTACCCCCTTCTTCACATAGCGTCTTTTAAGATCAGTCTCCTGCTCTTTCATCTGATCTCGACATTGAGCTAGTTGAGCTCGACTTTCCGCCAGTTCAGCCGCCAAAGCATCTTTTTCAGTGGCTGCTTGGACGGCCTGCCTACCCAGAGTCGAGAGGGCTTCGGAGTATTCTTGGTGAAGGATGGATTGCTGCTGAGCCACCGATGATAAGGTTCGGGGAATAGCCGCTACCATGGAAAAAAGCTCCTGATACTTCTTCGCACAGGATTCCCTGGTGACTGCCCAGGCCTGACGCTCTAGGTTAAAATGATGACATTCTTGTTGAAGCTGTGTGATAGTAGCCGAAGAATCAGCATCCTTGATCATGGCGTCCATAAGATATCTCTTATACTCTTTCAGCCTCGAGTCGATATCTACCGCTTGTACCGCTAGATTGCAAAAAGAGGCGCCGTTCTAGTTCCTCATTTTTCGTGCAGTTCCTCTTTCTCGCTTGAACCAAGGCTAGTTGCATCGTGGCATCTTGCATCGCCCCTAAAGTCCGCCTCCTTTGCCTCTTGCTCGTTTAAGCATCGTCGCGCGAGCTCTTTACATGACACAGGCAAAATGGCAAGTCTCCACACTATATTGGAATCGGGCTAGATGGGCTACCATGTTGTTATGTTGGGTGGAGGCCTAAAAGGAGAGGAAAATTATCAGCCTACATCAGTATAGGGAAATACCCATAGCAAAGAGGAGGAGAAGGAGTAAATATCTCTGCCAGCAGTTTGCTCACTTGCTCACACGGGCCTTGTATACCCGACTGGTTAAAGAATTTTACCTCCGAAGGGTGCCGAATCTTCAGCAAAGATCCCAGAGTGGCCCTCGGAGGAACCGGAAGGGAAGGATCTTCTCCTTCCGAAGAAGATGGGGGCCTGGTACGGCGAAGATGGATAGGAGCGGTTCTCGAGTCGGAAGGTATTGGAGCTTGGAGGGATTCCGTAAGGCAGGTGAATGCGGAGAGGGGGAAGAATGCAGAAATTGGGAGGGAGAATCTCCTCCTTGGGGAGCTAAAGAACAGGCAGGGGAGGCCTTCCCTTCTGGGTTCATAGATGATTAGGGGTTGAGCTTCCGGCTGGTGGGAAGACAAGGGAAGAAGAGCTGATGAACTTGAAGCTCCTTTCTTGATAAGCCGCAGCTTCTTCCGAGGAGATGACGGAGCTGCTGTGGATTTGCCTCTTTTAGTCAGGGTCTTCTTCTTCTTGGCAGCCTCGATCGACTCCCCTTCCACCAAAGCCTTCTGCATCAGATTATCTACAAGATATACTGGTAAGAAAGATGAATGCCCTAAAAAGGAAGTCACATTGCAGGATAAATGTCACCCTACCTATAGCAACCGAAGTCGTCAAAGGTAGAGGAGACAATCCAAAGTGGCTTAAGAGGGGAGTTTCTATCAGATGGTTTGAGCAGTAATGTAGCTCTCCTAAGACTCTATACACTTCCGGGAAAGGACATTTGGTCTTCATTTCCCGGAAAGAAGGCAATTCAGGAAGGTCTACCTTCCATGTATCAGAGTAAGGTAAAGACTCTGGAAGTTGTACAAAGAAATATAAGGCTTCCCAACCCTTGTGGGAAGTAGGCAGGTTCACCAGAGAATTGGCTCAACGACTAGACAAATAGAAGAGGCCCGCTTTAGAAGACTTTAATCGGAAGAAGCAATGGAATATTTCGGGTCAAAGAGAGGTTCAAATGTTGGAACACTATGTGGGCTCCGTAATCCGGAAAGAGTTGGGGGTGAATTGGTTCAGGGGTAGTCCGTAGAAGTTTAGGAGGTCCAAATAGATCTGTGGTACCGGCAGGGATAGGCCGTTAAGAAATTGTTCATAGAAAAAGCATGTCAAGCCGGGAGGAGGTTTATGAGGCCGATGCAGTTTGGTCGTGAAACAACATTTTATAGAAGGGTCTATGTAGTTGTTCTTCAGGTTAAAGAAATAATGGTTGCAATCTAACTGAGTTATGGTATGTTCATACCAGGCGGGTGAAGAGAGGGTTCTAGGAGCCATGGGTGTGAACAAAGCAGAACACCTACTCGGAGGATAAGGAAGAATCGTGTGAGAAAGGAAGGACTGGATCGCCGCAACGCCACCGGTGAGAATCACGGGAGAAGAAGAACAGACTAGATTATCAAGCACACTAAATGATACCTAAAAGAAGAAGGCGAGGGTTTATATAGGGTTTTCCGCGACGATTCAGCTGCACAGAAGGAGAAGGAGAAGCGGAGCCCATGGGCCCAGCGGGCCTCCTTCAATATACTGGGGGGAGTTATAAGGGAACGGATGGATTTAAGTCGAGAAATGAAGAATAGGTCAGAAACTTTATGTACATTAGGAAATTCAAGCTTATAACTTCGCTTGACTATTTTTCGGGGTTGACTAATGATACTACTGGTACCTTCTCTACATGATTCCCGATAGAGGAGTTAGCGGGTGACCTAAGATCCGATCCAAAATACACGGCTCAGCTAAGAAAGGAGCGGGCGAACCTCAGAAGCCATTGGCGCGGGCGAAACGCAGAAGCCATTGGCACGGGCGAACATCAGAAGCCATTGGCACGGGCGAATATTGAAAGTCATTGGCACGGGCGAACATCAGAAGCCATCGGTACGGGCAAATATTGAAAGTCATTGGTACGGGAGAGTTAATGAAAGCAATTGATACGGCAAAGGAGAGGCGGAAGGCGCTTCGCCAAGAGGCCAGTCCAATCTGATCAATACAAGGGGAATTTGACTCGGGGAAAAGAGGAGTTGGTTCGGGTTGATAAAAAGCCTTAGGGCTAGGTCACCCGTGGGCTATAGACCTAAACTAGCTTCCCTCAACACGGAAGATTGAGGGAGATAGTCTAGCCTAGTTTCCCGAAAAATAGAAGAAAGGGTGTTAGGCAATGGCCTGAGAGGCCCCACATAATATTCCAAGGAGTCTTCACTCCTGATATCTGTAACAGAATTATTCTCCAGGGAAAGGTGGTGGCCACGTGTACGATGGAGATAACCTACGACGTTACGATGAAGGAAGGAAAAAGAGATAAAAGGGGAGGAAGCAAGGAGGAAAAAGGAGATCCACAATCATTCCGACGCAGCAAGAGAGAAGAAGAGGCAAGAGGAGAAGGAAAAAAGGGAACAACCATCTCGCCGGAGAAGAAGGACAGAGATCGACCATTGCTACATCTCTTGTATTTTCCTTGTCTTGTAATATCATTGTAAGAGGTCTTTCTCCTCCACCTGCGGAAACTTGTTTTCTGTAAAGGAGGACCTTCATAATGAAAGTGCTTGGGCACTGCATCTGGTGAGAAAATTCACCTCCGTGGAGTAGGAATCCTTATTCCGAACCACGTTACATCTTGTGTCTGAATCTCGATTGCTGGCGTCAGTTTCTTGCGTTTCATCTACTTCATCCTCTTATTTCTCTACTGATTGCGGCCGGGGAGAATCCTCTGAGATCTCCCTCAGTGCTTCACTGCATTGAAAACGGAGCGACCAGATTGTTTCTCATACCCGCATCATCTAACTACAAATGATTATCTAAACATCAAAAGACATAAATATTTGAGACAGTGTTACACCAACAAAAATATGTTCTAAAAAATACCTCCAATTTTCTTTTCCATACAGTGAACTCCCCCTCACATTTGAAGAAGAATAGGATTGTTATCATATAGAGCTCCTAGATTAAACAAATTAATCAACATTGATTCACCATTTGTGTAGGAAGACCCCATAAAACATGTGATATGCACCAAATCCATTATCCTTCAGACTTCAATTAAAAATACAAACGTTAACAATACTAAACCACGACTTCAATAAAAGAAAAATTAAAACGAAAACATGTACATAGAAGCTATAAGATCAGATATAAAAATTTTATTCACCTAAAGGAAAATGGGTTCTTATTATTATTTCTAAGTTTACATGACAAATAACATAAAGGAAAATTAACTGAAGGGGGCACAAGGAGGAAGGGGTAATCCAGTATGATAATGAAAAAAATACTGCATCTAAGAAAATATAATCTGCATCAAAGTTTACTACATTATGGCCGTGAGATATTCCAGTGACATTAATCATAGCACATATCAAACTAGGATAAATAACAATTAACAACATTAGTTAAAGATTCGAAAGGTCCATCAGATACTCCACCAGTAGAAGTATTTGCATTACAGTTCCTGACTTCATTAGTTTGGTTGGAAAACAATTTAATGTAAATGCAGGATTTTCTGCGTGTAAAGCCTTCAACGTACCTGTTGAACTGGCAAAAAATATTTGCCAGAAAGCAACCCATGTGCCAGTTTAGTACTACATGCATTTTGCAAGCAATTATTAGAGAAGTATCAATTAACTCGTGCACGGCAGGTCAGTAAGCTCATGGACATCAAAATGATTTTCCATTGCTATAACAAGGACCTCAATCAAATCACATCATTACTTTTACGAAAAGTTAAAGAGAGAATTCATAAAAATGATGTCGATTGAAGAGAACAATAGAAGGCATCTTCATTCTAATTCTGTGCTAAACGAGTTGAACCAGGTGCTAAAATACCATAACATGGCTCCCGCGAAAAGGATCTAGTGAATAACATATACAGATATTATATCATAGGACAATGGATCAATTTCTCACAAATACAAGGGTGTCGTCTTTCCATACATTAGTTATTAGTCTCAAAGATTAAAGATTTATCGTAATTTACTTTCTTTATGATGATCCAAAAATAAATTAATAACGACTACTAAATTGATGGATTCTAATCTTTACATCATAGAATATCATAACGTGCCACGTTGATTTGCATGTACCGGTACAAACAAAGCAAAGGAAGAAAGACCATTTTTATTTGAGCAATCCACAATCAAGAACGACCTCAGTATCTGTTGTAAGGTGGAGTACCTCATGCCACAACACCTAATTGTTTTTAAAGCATTTTTTTTGTCAATAGAGCTCTTAAATTAAACAAAATAATTTGAAACATGATATTATTTCATGAAATAATTTGATGAGCGAAATAGATAAAATTAAATTATTTATTAATCTTTAATGATTAATTAAATTTAATGGATAGGTTTCTTTGGAAAAGTAGTTAGTAAATTAATTTTTCTTATTTTTGTTAAAAACAATAAATGCATGTTAAATTATCTGACATGGGATATCTGAACTGTGTAGTTTTTGAAGGGACTCGCATGTGTATTTATATTAATTATAGTTAAAAATGTGATATGTTCATAAGTGCTTATATTAGTCGGTTTCATAGTCATTATAAGATAGATAAATTATGATGAATTTTGTCCTATTTAACATGGCGGGATGACAAATGTTAAAATATCATATTTCGTAATAATACAAATATCTAATAAACACATTCAACGTTCATAATTATACATCTCATAAATTTTATCTAAATTTAACATGACAATGACGTCAGATTTGTATAGTGATGTCGATTTTGGATGAGGTCTAAAATCTTTTTTCTTGATTAAGATGATCTCTACGTATCTTGGCTATCATGTTAAGGTCCATAAAAATTTTTGTGATTTATTTTTCTCATAATAATCGTAAACAGATGATAAAAATTATTAAATTGACAACTCCAATTATATTGGGATGACAAATGTTCTTAAGAAATTGCGACTTCGAGAGATTGACTTTTGCTGTATTGTAGTAATTTTGTTGCCCCCTAGCCACTTTGCTTGTGTGTGTTTGCATCAAGAAGTCATGCCACGGTGTATCTATGAAAATTAAAACGATGCTTTTGATGAAAGTGACGTATTAAATTGTTATTGTTTAAAATCTGAAAATGTGATGTTCTATTTAGATTTGTTTAATTTTATTTTTATCATAAAATGTTTTATTTTGGTGTAAAAAGATGATGGATTCAGCTAAATAAAAAGAGATAAATTAAAATGGATCTTTGATCGTATTGATGTCTGATACGGTGGAGGATAAATATCTTTGTGAACATGGAAAATTGATTCTTATTTATTTTGTATAAATTTATACTTTTGTCCGTGAGGAAAAAAATGGTTCGCCTTCGTGGATGAATATAAAAGTAAATTTTGTATTTGTCTTTGAACTTATAAAAAAATCTTCATTTTTGACTGCTCTTTGCTATTTTTTTTCAAAAATGCAAAATTTTATTAATTAATGGTTTAGTAAAATAATTTACATTAAAATTAATAAAATATATTAAAAATTTTCTTTTTTTAAAGTATTAAAATACCAAAGTTAATAGAAAATGGACAATTTTGTTGTTTTTTATTTAATTATTTTAAATAATTGCCTCAACAGTAAAGTAATTATTTTAAATAATCACCATTAATAAATGCTTTTGTCACGTAGCGCCTTCAACACACAAATAAAATTAAAATCTAAAATAATTTTAATATACTTTTTATATTTATTTTGAAGTCGATGTCTCCCACTCATCTACTCCAAAATAATTGTTCCTAAATATTTTTTTTTTTAAAATAATGTTCTCTTATTTTATTAATTTGACTCCAACCAACTTTCTATAGAAATATAATGCATTTAATGTTCGGATAATAGGTATGAAGATTGGGTTTGATTCCAGTTATCCTACATAATCTTAATTACATAATTATCAGATAATTATATAATCAAGATTATAGAAAATAAAATATAACTTAAGGTTATATAGTTCAATCCTAAATAATATTGTAAAAATTATTTATTTAGAAGTTTTAATGTATAATTTACTTTAATATTTTATTGTACTATCTTTAGTTCAATCCTAAGCTCAATAATATTACCTTAAGTTGAGATTTAATAAAATTTTAAAGGTATGTTTTTTCAGAAAGGACAAAAATCGAAGGATAATTTAAAAAAAAAAATTATGTTAATTCTAAAATCAAAGAAAATCTTACTCTTTAAACGTAACGTGATTTTATATTATATGTCTCAATTTACTGATGTGACAGACATAGTTTAATATCCGAGAATCATTCATTATCTGAATCAAACATAGTTAAATAATATAATTTTAAATAGATAATCAAGATTATTAATAATTATCTCGAACCAAAAACATCCTAAGGGTGCGTTTGGTTCAAGTAATGATACATAACCTTGGTTATGTGATTATCAGGGAATAAAATATAACCTTGGAATAAAGTATAACCTTTGATAAAAACCTTGTTTGGTTGGAGATTTTAATATATAACTTAGTTTAATATTTTACTAAATTATCCTTTGTCTTTTGCTCAATCAATTCGACGACGACGACAGAAATATTAATGATGATGACAGCGATCGACCGATGACAGTGCCCGATCAGCCGGCGGCGGCAGTGACCGGCCGGCCGGCGGCGGCGGTGATCGACCGACCACGGCGACGGTTGACCGATCGAAGGCGACGACGGTGGCCGATCGATCGGCGATAGTAACGATGATCGATCGACCAGCAGCGACAACGATAGGCAATTGATTGGCGGCGACGGCGACTGGCCGAGCGATGGTCGGCGGTAGCTGGCGACAACCGTCGATCGGAGACGGGCGGAGGCGGCGACAGGCAACGGCGGCGTTGGGTGGCGACGAGTGGTGGCGATGGTGACGACAACGGTGGCGACGGGAAATGGCGGTGGTGGTGGCGCCTGGCGATGGGTGGCGACGACGACGGCCGCGGCGACGACGATCGACAACGAGTAGCGGCGGCGATCGGCGACGGTGGTGGCCGGCGACGAGCATCGACCGACGATGGGCGGCAAATCGATTGAGTTTTGACAAATTGACATTTAATATATTGCTAGGGATAATATTGGAAAAAAAATTCCTTAACCTCGAGAATCAACAAAAATCTTGATTCTCCAAGATTTTCCTATTCCCCCTAAAAAAGGTTTTTGTCCATAACCAAGTAATGAACAATTATGTCACGCCTTGAGAGCATACCGAGCCGAAAATCAAACGGACGGTAGCTCCCCTGTATGTGGCAACATTTCGGGTTAATACAAGGCTCATAGGCCCACAATGACAACAATATATATATATACAAATATACCAAACCACAACAGTAGATATATATATCAAAACAACTACACACAGCGGCAACGATACCACAACAATACACATCCTACACATGCATACCGGTATGACTAACACATCACAACAATATAAAACTCCGACAAAAATCCGCACCAACATGTGCGTACATCACATAATACATAACATCACGAAAACTCCGAATGCAAAACAAGATATACGAAAAATCCAAAACAGACGCGGGAGCCTCGAAGGTGAGATGAGACGATGTCAGCCGGCGGTGCTCCAATGTCATCACAAAGTCTTCTACCTGTTACCTGAGCGACAGAAAACCCAGGGTCCGCGGGGGGTGGTGAGTAAAACTCAGTAATAGTATCACATGTATTTCAACGACATACTCTAGAAGTACAACAGGTATATCAACATAGTATATATATACAAGCATATACCGTCTAACTGAATGAACAACATAAAAATGCATATACCAAGTTCACATACGCTACTCTGATCCAACCTGAACATATATCCAACATATATATATATAACAGGAAGAGTATATCAACTTAAAATATACTCTAGCTACAGGTCAAGATATCTAATGGTCTGTCCAACACATACCAATATCCGACGCAATCGTATAACAAATGCAAGAGACATGCATGAATATGATGTACACCCAAATGCAGCAAGCATAATACAAACAAATGCAACATCACAATAAGTATATATATATAGACTGTATCTATATATATATTAATCTCAACCATCCATATATATATATACATACATATATGTATCTATATATGGTAATATGCAAAGCGCCATAAGATACGACAATGCAGCATGCATGGTCATGTCTGCTCACCCCTACTCGCTACCACGACCCCAGTGTGGCCTAGGTGGCACGACATGACAACTGTCCCAACTCACACCAACCACTGCTATAGAGTGGCCGAGTGGGCAGTATGATCAAGTAGCATATGAGCGTAAAGAGTTCACTACACAACGGGGGTCCTGCTCCCGCCACTCCGACTTAACGGGGGTCCTCACGCTACTCCACTAACACTACTCAATGAGTGGTCGAGTACCACGACTCAGACAATCAAGACGCAACTCCAACTACCACCGCCTATAGTGGTAGAGTGCACAACAGATGCTCCGCCTCACACCGCATTCTGGGAGTGCTGAGGCAAGATGACCGACGACTCTCAACCCTAAGGAGACTATGTCGAATGCATGCAATGATATGACATGTTGTCACTGTACAACCATCTACCACATGCACTGCTCAAACAAAAGAGTCGCATACTATCTAATCAATACACTCTCTATCCTCAGAGAGTCAGACACAATGATCGACGGACTCTATCCTCGAGAGAGTCGACTCAATCGATCATAACTCTCTATCCATTAGAGATTCAGACTAACTGATCGACGACTTCTATCCAATAGAGAGTCGACATGACTAATCGACGTACTCTCTACCATACTGATCGATCATGACTCTCTCCAATAGAGTCGATTGATCGATCGACGACTTCTATCCGATAGAGAGTCGATCAACCGACATCAAGCTAGGACCACAGGTCCGTAACGACACACTAAGTATCATTCACTTGAAAATTTACACAATATATGGTCAGTGGTCACCATGCAACCTAAGGGTACTAGAATTAACTCTAGGTTCAAAACATTATCTACCTACAGATGACCTTTTTGCTCAATGTACAATCAGGTTGTCATCCGGACTTTACTATTTGCGCTTAACTTAAACAAATTCTAAGTTACTTACATCACCTATATGTATAACTCCTAATCATGATAAAATAAACATGATATCAACAATGGAGTTAATAGCCAATGGTAAAAGATCAAGCATACGATAATAAGAGCAGGGTCAAGGTAATATGAACACCTAACATGCTCATATCAATGACTAAATCTGAATGCAATACATCTATCCGGACCAGGTAGGAAATTACCCACCTGTTAAGAAGCTCGTGATAATAATCTTCATGCCCGTGGACCTACCTCGTAACCAAGTCCTGCACACAACATAAACCATCATTAAATCCCAACACATGACAACAATTTAAATCAAACCCTACATCCTTTCGAATTCACTCAATCTACCGAATACGAAATAAAATCTTGATCACCCACCCTTCGTAACCCCGACTATATCTCAAGGAGTACAACATGTTAAAACCCATTCGAGTCTTACACTAATTCACATTTCAGATCAGTAATCATCCCTTAGCTCACACCCGAAATATTTTCCACTTCAACTAATCTTAACACTCAACCCATCGTCCACAGCTTCACCACAAGCACAAACAGAACACCACAACTCCTTTCATACATTACCTTCATCAGCCATTACAGCTCACAACCGTGCCCAAAACACAGTTCCTTCCCCAACAAAATAGATCAATCCACAGCCAAGAGCAGATCAATCTCATAGCCAATCAATATACATGAATTCACAGATCTATCCAACCCTAAGTTGGAATTCTCAGCTCAACCTAGCTCCACCGATCAACTGCAATTGTTGCCCTCAACTCACAATTCAACAACCTTTAATATCATCGATCCATATATCACTCTGGACAGAAGAGAAGAAAACAGGAACGAGATTTATACCGGAATTTGGTGTCTTCACCGGATGCACTCCCTCTTATCCCTGTTCTGCTCGCCGGAAAAAAAAAACCCTGCCTAAACAAGACAAAATCGAACTCAACCGGAATCCACAGCTAGGTATACATCCCATCCAAGGTAGCAAGCCAGAATCAGCCCTTACCTAGCTCCGACGACCACTAGCAGAGCAGCCCCCCCAAAATCCATCTGTTCGCCGGAAACCTGCTTCCCTAACCTTGCTTCGGCGGAGATCGCAAGGGTAGATTGCAACCGGACGTTGCCGATTCCAAGCTCTCCTCCACGCGTGCTCGCGACAAATGTTGGCCGGTGTCGTGAAACCGGAGATCAGACGACAGGGGAGAGGCGGCAACAAGGAGTAGATGTGATCGGCGACACCAATCGAAGGTGGCAGTCAACCAGCTGACGCACGATTCGGAGAACAGGCGATGGTCGGCGATGGCCAAGGTTGGGGTTGTTGGTCGCGTGCGTAGGGACGGCGGGACGTGAGGTGGTCTGCCCGGGAGCCACGAGAGGTCGTGGCTGACCGGTCGACGACAGTCGGCACGCGCGGTGGCGTGGCGGCGCGCGAGGAGAGAAGCGCTACGTGTTCGATCGGGAGAAAAGAGGGGCGCGGCAGAGAAAAGGTCGCGGCTGGAAGAGAAAGGGATCGACGAGAATGAGAAGTCGCGATGAGTAAAGAGCGATGACGAATTTCAGAAACGGAGTGAAATGCTCGGTCAAACGGGTCAGATTTTAGACCCTATAAACCGTTAATTCTAACAGGCTTTCCCCGCAACTACATAGAAATTTCCATTTAAATCCTAGAAATTTCTAAAAATTCCTGAAAATTTCATAGGGTATTCTCCCAATTATCCAACGTTTTATTTTATTTTATTATTAATATTTTTTTTCTGCGGTATTTTACATTCTCCCCCACTTATAAAAATTTGGTCCCCAAATTTCGTACTGACATGCAAAAATTTTACTTCAAGCAAGTTTCCGAAAGGACCACATACATTCTTCAAGTGAACAGATGAGACTATCGAGCCCGAATAGTGTCTTCCAGCTCCCAAGTAGCCTCCTCATCAATATAATGATGTCATCCAACCTTTACGAGTCGGATGATTTTCGTCTCACTACTGTCGCTCCTTGCGACTCATGCTCCACCCTAGAATCACCTTGTAAGTTGCATTAGACTGAGGTAGAATCGAAACCTCTTACAGAACATCCATGACGAGTCGGATGAAATACGTTATGAACACCCGCAAGTGTCGGAGATAAAGTCAGCCGATAAGTTACACCTCCATAATCCACGACACAAGATCTGAATAGATCCTCCAACGTATAAATGATACACTCGGATTGTTCATCTGTTTGCGGATAAAACGTTGTACTAAGCCGAAGCTCTGTGCCCATAGTCTGGTGCAGACTCTACCAAAAATCGCGAGGTAAAACGCGGGTCTCTATCAGATATAATACCCAAAGGCACGCTATGCAATCTGATAATCCTTCGACAGTACAACTTTGCCAGATGATCCAACGGGTACGACCCACGAATAGGCATAGAGTAAGCTGATTTGGTTAGTCGATCCATGCTCATCCAACTCGCATCATGTCCTTTACGAGTTCTAGGCAATCCCGTAACATAATCAATAGTGATATGCTCCCACTTCCATTCTGGAATCGGAATTTCGTAGAGCAATTCAATGAGTTTCTGATGTTCAGCCTTCACCTACTGCCATACTAAACATCGAGCAGCAAAATCTACTATAACTCTCTTCATACCATTTCACTAGTATAAACGTTCAACTCTCGGTACATCTGAGTACCACCAAGGTATATAACCCATCTCGAATGATGTACTTTCTGTAGCAACTCTTTCTTAAACACTGCAACTCCGGAACCCACTATCCTTATCAGAGACAGGGAATTATCTTCTCAAAAGAGAAGTCCATCAACCATTCAAAATTCACTCCACCACACACTCTGTAAGTGCATGGGAGACTATAGCGACCAATCTCACAAGTTGCAACTGTTCGCATTCCAGCAACTTTATAGTAGTTACTCAGTAGCTAGTTAAAATCCCATGAGCATTCCTGCTCCATGCATCTTTAAATCCAGATAATAACTACTAAAGTCTCGTCATGTATATGACAGCCTATCTCGTAGTTTCTTAACTGACGTAAGCATAAGGTACGTCTCATTCAATTGTATCGGAATCGTTCTAATCCCTAAAACGACGCATCTGCGTACAACATCCTTTTGATCCACTCCGGAATGATTAACCAATACTTACGTAAAAGTTAACCGCCATCTAGGTCCTGTAAACTGGTTTCACCAGCTTTCGACTAAATGATTTACAACATCATCTTTGTCAAACAAGTCTGTGGTATAGTAATGCTAAAACATTCTATCCACATCTACAGTAATATCTAAACCATACAAGGAAAACCACCATCTACGGTGGCCGAGTGTGCAACTCCAACTACCACAATCAATAGTGGCCAAGTTACGCAACTCCAACAACTACAAAAGGATCCAATCGTGTTAAGAATACACGATTCTTAAATCCAATAACGACTAAATCGTTAATTAGTCTAGCAACTTAATCAAAATTCATACAATTCATACCAAGTATGAAATTGTCGTCTCCACACACCTGCATCTCCTTTACTCTAAGCTGACGATATAATAATCATCTCAACGACAATGATAATTGTATGACATCATGTCACTACAATATCAACACTCCAGTCGTAAACCAACCCTAGAGTATACACAGGCGTTATTGGCTGATCTAAGTAGATCATTCATCCTCAACGAAGGATACTTACTTTCAACAACTATCATATTCCATCATCGATAATCGATGCATACTTTCAAAGGTCCATCTCTCTTTCAACAAAGAGTTCCGGATCTTCTCAAGGAGGAATACTGAGATAGATAAATATCCCCTCCAACATCTCCTATAATCGCAACTCACGTTATTCCAATTTCTATAGTGTTTAACAACACTGATACCAACAAAACTATCACTCGATATGTGATCTTCGATACCGGACTATTTTCGCAATCATTTCGATCGGCAAACCTTGGAATTCATCAGAAACTACATCCGAATACTCTCAGATTATACGCACATCCGAGAGCATATCGTACCATACTTCCAACAATTTGACCATCCGTAAGGATATGTCTATAGTAAAAGTTTATCTATCAGAGTCTAAGGGCATCCCTTGACTTCTTAATTATTGATCCTCATCTCACCTGACAGTAGAGATACCATCGATCCACAAGTCGATGTAAAGGACCCTTCTAATCCAACTGAGAATGTTCTAGATATAGATACCTGTAACTACAAGCATCTCCCAACATATTAACCTAAAAGGGTAAAACTAGAGTAATACCCTGAACGATAAAATATCTGTCGATCCGATCCCAAAGGCTCCACGCAGGTCTCGGCCTTTCTCCGAAGAGAATAAGATCAGATCCAACTGTCCGCGACAAAACGGTCACATTTCTACGATGAATGATCCAAGGATTTTTCCTAGATCATCTGATCCTATCACTTAAATCTATGAGCTACAACTGTAGAATACCGACTAGATACGACCTTCGTTGTATACTCTCTCTTCTACACTAAGCAAAACACATCTGGAGGTAACTACTTGTTGTTGTCTGCCGAGTCTTCTACAATGTCTTCTGCTGATGCTGCTTCTGTGCTGATTTCTGCTAAAGGGGAGTATCAAGGAACTCCAACCACTTCTGAGGTAGTAGGTTGATGCTAATACGGTAACCCACATCTTTTGAGCTGATCTCTGCTGTCGAGACGATGCATCTTCCTCCCGGAACACCATCGATAGTCTTCAACTGAATCTTCATAGTATAGCTCCTCAAATGTACTGGTTGCCTACAACAACAACAGATGAACGGATCCAACGAATAATCTGTCTTCGCATGTCTTCGTGATCTGCACTGCACGCACACAATCCCTTCGAAGTCCTTGTTCTGATTTTGCTGATATCCACGAGAACATCCTGATGATCTGTGGTTGGTCTTCTATAATCAGAAAATAGCTCAAAGTCTATGACTTCGATCTTGCTCCTTTATCCAATAGTCGGAGACTTCTGACTCTAATAAGTTAACCTGCAATATTTGTTTATCGGTCTTCAACTCTTAAACTCTTGTACGGAGTCATTTCTAAACTTCTGTCTCAATCCAACGTCTTCCGGTAGGATCTGATAGAAGATCCCGGCTTCCTAATCCAACTATAAGCCAATAACTTGGGTGGCTTAAATCATCCATTTATCTTCTTGAGCTATTAGGTGGTCGTAACCTCTGCAAGTCTCACGACTCTGTACAGTACATTGTTACTAACCGAGCACTCTTTCTTGAAGCTCAAGAATTCCTTACAATGCGTCACTAAAAGTGACACGGGGAAATACCCTCTTTCAACATCACTAAACCATGATCAAGTGATATATTATTTCCCGAAGATTATTTTCTGCATTTATCACCAAATACCGGCTTGACCCCGATAATGATATGCAAATAACTCTACTTTCTCGGTATAACTTGAGTTAAGTACTTAAAAGTACTCTCAAAGTTATACAACTCAGTACGAACAACTCAGGGATAAAATCCCTATGAAACTCCATAACCTAGCCTTCCGCTATCTACATCACAATAGTCTACAAGTCTGTTCATTACCCACAGGTAATGATCTGACTAGCATAGTTAGTGGAAATCTCTAAGACTGTAGTCTCTGATTTCCATAATAAATGTGACGACTTAGCTCCTGTTTTCCAACTCGGTATCAGTCGGCACTCAAAGGTAAATCACCTTCTCGACACAGGTTCAAGACTCACAGACTCAACTAGTCGTTCCCGTGGTCAACTCATACCACGGTTACGAATAATAACCAACACACTATAGGTTATTCCCTGGTATAAACATCTAAATACATAGCCAACATAACCGAGAGTATAAACCCTAAAGGTCACTCCGGTTGGTCGCCTCGGTGGACGACCCCTACTACAAGTCTGCATAGGTGTCATAACTCTATTGTATACACCTACTGATCAAGTTTAGATAAATATCTACTAAACCATAAGTTATCAGGAATTCTTACCTCGTGCTGCTTGGAGCTCAGGTCGCTGTCCATCTCATCTCAAAAAACCAAAACCGAATAAATCGACTCCCGAGAATCCAAGACTCGACACAAAAACAACATTGTATGGCATCGCAGAACCTTGGGCTCTGATACCACTAAAGTTGTCACGCCCCAAGAGCATACTGAGTCGAAAATCAAACGGACGGCACCTCCCCTGTACGTGGCAACATTTCGGGTTAATACAAGGCCCGTAGGCCCACAATGACAACAATATATATATATACAAATATACCAAACTACAACAGTAGATATATATATCAAAACAACTACACACAGCGGAAATGATACCACAACAATACACATCCTACACATGCATACCGGTATGACTAACACATAACAACAATACAAAACTCCGACAAAAATCCGCACCAACATGTGCGTACATCACATAATACATAACATCACGAAAACTCCGAATGCAAAACAAGACATACGGAAAATCCAAAACAGACGCGGGAGCCTCGAAGGTGAGATGAGACGATGTCAGCCGGCGGTGCTCCAATGCCATCACGAAGTCTTCTACCGCACACTGGCGATGAAAACCAGTGGTCCATGGGGGTGGTGAGTAAAACTCAGTAGGTAATAGAAAAACATGTATATATATGTAATATCACATGTATTTCAACGACATACTCTAGAAGTACAACATGTATATCAGCATAGTATATATATACAAGCATATACCGTCTAACTAAATGAACAACATAAAAATGCAGACATATCTGAAGTCTGCCACGCTACTCTGATCCAACCTGAACATATATCCAATATATATATATATATAACAGGAAGAGTATATCAACTCAAAATATACTCTAGCTACAGGTCAAGATATCTAATGGTCTGTCCAACACATACCAATATCCGACGCAATCGTATAACAAATGCAAGAGACATGCATGAATATGATGTACACCCAAATGCAGCAAGCATAATACAAACAAATGCAACATCACAATAAGTATATATATATAGACTGTATATATATATATATTAATCTCAACCATCCATATATATATATACATACATATATGTATCTATATATGGTAATATGCAAAGCGCCATAAGATACGGCAATGCAGCATGCATGGTCATGTCTGCTCACCCCTACTCGCTACCACGACCCCAGTGTGGCCTAGGTGGCACGACATGACAACTGTCCCAACTCACACCAACCACTACTATAGAGTGGTTGAGTGGGCAGTATGATCAAGTAGCATATGAGCGTAAAGAGCTCGCTACACAACGGGGGTCCCTACTGCTGGCCACTCCGACTAACACTACCAATGAGTGGTCGAGTACCACGCACTCAGGACAACTGCACGCAACTCCAACTACCACCGTCTATATGGTAGAGTGCGGCACAACAGATGCTCTGCCCTCACACCAGTTACTCCTCGGGGAGTGCTCTGGGAGGCAAGATGACTGACGACTCTCTCAACCCCAAGGGAGACTATGTCGTCAGAATGCATGCAAATGACATGTGTATGCTGTCACACGTACAGTCATCTACCACAGACTCTCTGATCAGCAAAGAGTCGTACCCATATAATCAATACACTCTCTATCCTGTAGAGAGTCGTACACAATAGATCGACGGACTCTCTATCCTATAGAGAGTCGTACTCAACTGATCATAACTCTCTATCCATTAGAGATTCGTACTCAACTGATCGACGCACTCTCTATCCTGTAGAGAGTCGTACTTGACTAATCGGCAGACTCTCTACCCTGTAGAGAGTCGTACTCGACTGATCATGACTCTCTCTCCAATAGAGAGTCGTACTCGACTGATCGACGCACTCTCTATCCGATAGAGAGTCGTACTCGAACCGATTATCAAGCTAGGACAACAGGTCCGTAACGACACACTAAGTACCATTCACTTGACCATTTACACAATATATGGTCAGTGGTCACCATGCAACCTAAGGGTACTAGAATTAACCCTAGGTTCAAAACATTATCTACCTACAGATGACCTTTTTGCCCAATGTACAATCAGGTTGTCATCCGAACTTTACTATTTGCACTTAACTTAAACAAATTCTAAGTTACTTACATCACCTATATGTATAACTCCTAATCATAATAAAATAAACATGATATCAACAATGGAGTTAATAGCCAATGGTAAAAGATCAAGCATACGATAATAAGAGCAGGGTCAAGGTAATATGAACACCTAACATGCTCATATCAATGACTAAATCTGAATGCAATACATCTACCCGGACCAGGTAGGAAATTATCCACCTGTTAAGAAGCTCGTGATAATAATCTTCATGCCCATGGACCTACCTCGTAACCAAGTCCTGCACACAACATAAACCATCATTAAATCCCAACACATGACAACAATTTAAATCAAACCCTACATCCTTTCGAATTCACTCAATCTACCGAATATGAAATAAAATCTTGATCACCCACCCTTCGTAACCCCGACTATATCTCAAGGAGTACAACATGTTAAAACCCATTCGAGTCTTACACTAATTCACATTTCAGATCAGTAATCATCCCTTAGCTCACACCCGAAATATTTTCCACTTCAACTAATCTTAACACTCAACCCATCGTCCACAGCTTCACCACAAGCACAAACAGAACACCACAACTCCTTTCATACATTACCTTCATCAGCCATTACACCACAACTGGTGCTACCCAAAACACAGTTCCTTCCCCAACAAAATAGATCAATCCACAGCCAAGAGCAGATCAATCCCATAGCCAATCAATATACATGAATTCACAGATCTATCCAACCCTAAGTTGGAATTCTCAGCTCAACCTAGCTCCACCGATCAACTGCAATCGTTGCCCTCAACTCACAATTCAACAACCTTTAATATCATCGATCCATATATCACTCTGGACAGAAGAGAAGAAAACAGGAACGAGATTTATATCGGAATTTGGTGTCTTCACCGGATGCACTCCCTCTTATCCCTGTTCTGCTCGCCGGAAAAAAAAAACCCAGCCCAAACAAGACAAAATCGAACTCAACCGGAATCCACAGCTAGGTATACATCTCATCCAAGGTAGCAAGCCAGAATCAGCCCTTACCTAGCTCCGACGACCACCGGCAGAGCAGCCCCCCCAAAATCCATCTGTTCGTCGGAAACCTGCTGCCCTAACCTTGCTTCGACGGAGATCGCAAGGGCAGATTGCAACCGGACGTTACCGATTCCAAGCTCTCCTCCACGCGTGCTCGCGACAAATGTTGGCCGGTGTCGTGAAATCGGAGATCGGACGACAGGGGAGAGGCAGCAGCAAGGAGTAGATGCGATCGGCGACACCGATCGAAGGTGGCAGTCAACCAGCTGACGCACGATTCGGAGAACAGGCGGTGGTCGGTGATGGCAAAGGTTGGGGTGGTTGGCCGCGTGCGCAGGGACGGGGGGACGTGAGGTGGTCTGCCCGGGAGCCGCGAGAGGTCGTGGCTGCTGGGTTCTTGGTCGACGACCTTGCCGCGCGTGGCCGAGGGAGAGAAGCGGCCCGTGTTCGATCGGGAGAAAAGAGGGGCGCGGCAGAGAAAAGGTCGCGACTGGAAGAGAAAGGGATCGACGAGAATGAGAAGTCGCGATGAGTAAAGAGCGATGACGAATTTCAAAAACGGAGTGAAACGCTCGGTCAAACGGGTCGGATTTTAGACCCTATAAACCGTTAATTCTAACAGGCTTTCCCCGCAACTACATAGAAATTTCCATTTAAATCTCAGAAAATTTCTAAAAATTCTTGAAAATTTCATAGGGTATTCTTCCAATTATCCAACGTTTTATTTTATTTTATTTTATTATTAATATTTTTTTTTCTGCGGTATTTTATAAATTACCAGGTAATTGTTCATAACTTAAACCAAACAAAATTTTTGTTGATAACCTAACAAGATTATCAATAAAAAATCCCATCCAAAGCACCCTAACTGTTTGGCGGAACTCAGTCATTTTCTAAACGCATATTTAAGTGACACTATGTTTGTGAGTTTATTATTTCCCATTTGAACTAAACTAAAAGATTAATCTATTAAACTTTTAGATGTTTAAGCTTTCTTTAAACTTTGACAAATATACATGTCAAAATGTTAAATTTAAGAGTTTTAAAGTTTTTTTTTCAATTTCAATTGTAGCATTTTTAAACAAAAGCTTTTGTAAAAAATTTTAAAATAAAATTTTTGTAAGAGTACGAAGTGATTTTAATTAAGTTAGGAAGTTAGAGAATAAATTTTTAATATAATAATACTTTTGTATAATGATTTTGTCTTGGTAAAATAATTTTTTTATATTATATCAGGTTTAGTAAAAAAAAAGCTATGACGGTATTAATAAATGTATTTTTTTAATTAAAAATAAAATAAAATATTTTTTTAATATTTTTAAAAAAGTTAGGATGTCATAATAAAAACAAAACATGTCTTATTTTTTTAAGTTGGCATCGGACATTTAGATTTTAGGCCCGACTAATTCTGAAGATGGGTGGCTTGATCCCACGGATTTTTTCCATCGATCATTTAAGTAAATCGAAAAGTGTTTACAGTGGATAATCCAATGATATAACATCTACATACAATAAACATACCCTTTTTAATTTTACCTTCTCACCAACTTTATTGAGTAATGAAAGATAAAGAATAGTCCTCATGGGGATGGCATGGTGGCTAAGGTACGGCGGTACTTATAGAAATAGTATGAGTCGATTCCAAAGGAAATCTAAAACTCTTTCTTAAGGGGGTAAATTGTGAAGTGTGCACGAGCAACCTCAACAACCGTAGTTTGTCATCCCATTTAGAGGATACAAATTCGTCGTAGCTAGGGATCAAATCGTGAGTACCTAGGAGCCAAAATGAATGTCTTGCTGTTGCACTATAATCCGAGGGCTACATTAGTGATACTTTAAAAAATATGGAACCGCCACATTAGCGGTCCTCCACCATTGCCCCTAAGTGTGGAGGGAGATAAATCAGGAATCAAGTGGCTAGCGCAGAAATACAGAGTCATCGATAGTTTGGTCGTCACCTTCAGGAATCGATCTCTTGCCCTTTCAAACCTTAACACGATTGTGTTAGCCATCTGAGTTTGCCCTGGAACTTACATTAGTGACACTTTAAGATTATTAGTATAAGTGATCAAGTTTTTAAGTGCCACGTGATGTGGTTATTTATGAGCATAATTTATATTGGTCATAGTATGGATTTAAATTGTGAATTGAGTGGATTACGAATTATTTTGTCGGAGATGGGTAAAACTTGTATTGTCGTAGTAAAATTTTTAGAAGTTGTTTATAATTTTTTAACTTTTTTAAAGCAATTATTATTGAGCTTAGTCATTCTTTCAGCTTGCCATTTTTTTCCTCTTGAAAGAATGGCTGAACACAAACCCTAATTGAAAGATCATTTTCTTTTTGTTTAATAGTTTGTAAAGTAGGTGAAATTATCGATTTCAGTTTAGATTTATATTTGATAACTATACTAATTGTCAAAACCAAATTGATATATATATGGATATTTCTGCCTTTGATGAACTTTTAACATTGTTCTACAAAGTAAAAACTGTGAAAAGAATCTCTAATATCACGGTTAGAGAGTAAAAGATGTAAATACACTTGAGCAAGCCGTTGAAACCATGTTTATGATAGACCGAAGCAACGAGAGAGAAGTGTGAATAGTGTTACTTATATTTTAATAGAGTTGATAGTAAATAAACAAACAAAAAATGAACTAAGCAATACAAACAAGAGTTTAAAAAGTGAAAAATAAAAATAACACATGTATTTAACATGATTTAGTTTTCCTCTGGAGTTTCTACACTACGGCTTATAATTCGTCACGTGGATCAATCAAATAGTCCATTATATTTTCTCCTTTTCAAAAAATCTGGAAGTGGAGATACCTTTTACAAAATTTGTATCAATGAAGTACAGTAAATGAAAAATTAATAATGTAACAATATAAATATATCGATTATAAAAATGGTTGTCTTAGAAGAGAAGAGTTGTTTGCTTGATTACTTTGATTGACTTCTTGTTATTATGTGAATTATTAATTGTTTTATATGATTTGAAGCTACTATTGGACTTCTCTTTTATAGACATTATCTAGGATCCTAGAAGCCTTTCTAGTCACCCCCAGCTTGACCTCAATCCAATCCGACTCATTTCATCTCGTATCCATGTTTAGTCTCCCAGACTTCTTTTCGGTGCCTCGATGATGATGTGGCAAAACCTCCACAGCTTCTCATCGGTCCAATTTTTTAGATTTTTTATCATTCTCCAGTCAAATGATCTCCTGGATGATTTCATTTTCTTATAATTTTCTATAGTGCTATATGATTTCATTTTCTTTCTGAAAATCCACTTGCAGTCTAATGCTTTACTTTCGAGAGGAAGGTCTACTAGCTCCTAAATATGATTTTACAAGATTGAAGTAATCTCATATGTAATTGCTTTCTTCCATTAAGGTCCATCAGATGAACTTACTTCTTTTGAGTAACTTTGGAGATCACTTCCCAATATGAAAGTGATAAAATCTGATCCGTAGAATTTTTTTCATCCGAGCTCTCTTACTTTGTCTGATCTCATCCTTAACTAGTTCATCATTTCCTTCTTCCTCTTGTGTTTTATATGCTCGTTTTGAAGAGCTAACATCCTCTCAAGTATTATACAACAAAGAATGAGGCATTTCTCGATTCAATAATTGAGTTCCTATATATCTCTTGAATTTGAGAATCATATACAAGGAACCTATAGGCACCAACACTTTCACAAGACATCTCTACACTTGTAAGTATTCATAGGATGTCTTTCTACATTTCCATAACTCATAAGGGTTCTCCTCCATATTTTTCTGAGGTACCTTATTTAAAAGATAATTAGCTATTAACACAACTTCTCCCTATAAATTCTCTGGCATTCCAAAACTTAATAAAAGAGCATTCATTATCTCTTTTAAAGTGTGATTTTTTTCTCTCAGCAACAACATTTTGTTGAGGAGTATATGGAGTTGTTGTTTCATGCCTAATATCCTATTCAACACAAAACTCAATGAAGTGTGAGACATATTTACCACCCCAATCACGTCATACCACCTTAATCTTCTTATTAAGATGATTCTCAACTTCATTTTTTTATAGAGAATAAATTTTTTTATAGCCTCATTCTTACTTTTAGAAGATATACATAATAAAATTTTGTGTTATCATCTATAAAAATAAATATTTATTCTCACCGCGTGTCGAAACCTCTTTCAAGTCACACACGTTTCTATGGATTAGGCAAAGTGGTTCATTGTTTATTTAACTTGTTGAAAGAATGACCTCATCAATTTTGCCTCTACATAAATTTTGCATTTGTGTCCCGAATCAATTTGGAATATTGGTATATATGCTTTGCATGTTAATTAGTCTACGCAACGAATCGTAGTTAACATGTCCTAGTCTACTATGCTACAACACAGATGACTCAAGCATATAAATACGAAGAACTTTTATTTTTAATCATTTTAGGGCCTAATGACCATTACACTGAGCTTGAAGAGCCCATCATTCTCGTAGTCCTTCCCTACAAACATTTCACTCTTAGACAAAATAACTCTGTTTGGCTCAAAAACTATTCTAAACCCATGATTGCTTAATAGAGATTCAGATACCAAATTCTTATGAATATTCAAAACAAACAATACATTGTTTAGAGTTAGTTCCTTGTTCGAGGTCATCTTCAATACCAGTTTTCTGTGACCCTTGATTTTTGAGGTTGATGAGTTCCCCATATACATCTTATCTCCATCTCTAACTTCTTTAAAGTTGTGGAGCAGTTTTTTATTGCAACACATATGTTTGGTGGCTCCAGTATCTACTCACCATTGTCAAGGGTTTGAACCTATCAAGTTCAGCTTAGAGATCACCACACAAAAGGTGTCCACCTCATTCAGGTTAGTCTCTTGCTTCTTCTTCTTCGGCTTCCTGCACTCCGAAGACTTATGACCGGCTTGATCACAGTTGAAGCACTTCCCGATAAACTTCTTTTTGCTAATGCCTCCTTTAGGTTCCAACTTAGAAGACTTTGATTTCTTCCATTTCGAGTGTTCACCATGCTCGACCACATTGGATTTAATAACTACCTGAGTGAACGACCGTTTATCAGAGCTCCTATTGTCTTCCTCAATCCAAAGTCGGACAATAAGTTCCTCGATATTCATCTCCTTTCTTTTATGCTTCAGAAAATTCTTGAAGTCCTTCCATCTAGACGATAACTTTTCTATCATAGCAGTCACTTGGAAGGTTTCTCTCAGCACTATGCCTTCTGAGTAAATTTCATGCAGAATCACCTGAAGCTTCAGGACTTGGCTGATCATCATCTTGGAGTCAACCATTTTATAGTCTAGGAATCGACCAACCACGAGCTTTTTGGCCCCAACATCTTATGTTTGGTATTTTTAGCCTAAGGATTCCCATAGTTCCTTAGCCAATTTCTTCGTGTAATACATGTTGTAAAACACATCAATTGACGATGCCGTTTTTGCAAAAGAAAAAATCCAAGTGGTTCCATGCTTCCACAACAATGAAGGTCTGGGCATCACTCGTACCCTCAGTTACCTTAGGAGGTTCTTTTGTCAGAAATCAAACCAGATTAAGCGTGGTCAAGTAGAAGATCATTTTATACTGCCACCGTGCTTGAAGTTCAATCCAATAAACTTCTCTGATTTTCCTTATGATTGATTGGGACAACCCCAATCATAATAGAGGGGACACTCACATGTTGAGTAGTAGGCTTCGCTACTGTTATCTCAACTTGTTTAGTGGTCATCTCAATAGATTATGATCTGTTTTAAGTTTGTTACAAGAATTACAATTAAATTTGCAAAAAGTCTAATGACTTTTCTGTTGAGAAGGTATTGTAGTTCATCTACCAAGCGGAATGCAGCTGGCCGAGGTCAAGAAGTTGTGTGGGTCAAGAATCTTACTGAGCACCGAGCATAGAGAGTGCTCAAGAGTTTTGCCGCTAGCTGGCCGAGCATTGAGGGTGCTCAGGAGACCACCGGCCAAGGGGTACTTAGGTTCACACACACTGAGCGTTGAAGATGCTCGGGAATTGTCACGCCCAAAAGTGCTCGGGATGGTGGTGCTCGGGAAGTTTAGGGAACAACCGAGCAGACCGAGCTCTGAGGTGCTCGAGAATTTTAGGAAACAACAAAGAGGCGAACAGATTGAACTCCGGAAGTAGGGAGGTGTTTGGGAGGTTTAGTTCAAGCAGACCGAGTGTCGAAGGTACTCAGGAATTGTCGTGCATGAGGACCGAGTACTGAGGTTGTTCGGGAATCTGAATTGTCCGACTAAGAAATGGATTGATGAGGCTGAGCACTGTGAGTGCTTGGGAAGTAGTGAGAAACATAGTACATCAAACATAAAAAAAAAGCTCAGTTTGACTAGAAACGGAGTACGTCAAGGCCTATGCATTACACAATTTTCTTAAAATAGATTTGTCCTCCTCTAAGAGAGCTTTCGAGGTTTCGTCGGGCGTCTGTCTCCCAGGATACAACAACTAGAACCGTGGACACAATCAAGTATAGATTGTTCACGATGAATTGAACTCACACCTGAAGGCTACCACATAACAGGGAAGATCTCATGATATCACACACCTCTTTCCTTTCAAGTTACAACCTATTTATACAGGTTGTATACTCTGGTTTTGATTAATGGAAGAGTAAAAGCTTGATTTTGAAAAGTTAGGCATGGATCTGCCATTTCGCTCGAGTTATTTAAGCTTAATTTTGAAACGTTAGCAGCATACTTGTAATTTCACTCAAGCTAATTACTATGCCATTAATTACCGATTTAAAACGTATGTTACGCTCTAAATAGATAATCAAAACTGATCAAGATGTGAAACAGACATGGATTTCCATAGGAGGGTCTACTCCATCTTTCCATCATCGTTTTCATTCAAACTTCCAATAATAATCCCTTCGCATCTCTATCCAAGATAGATAGAAGGTTTCCTTCGTGGATGTTAAAAGCATTTAATATAGAATTCACTCAATATAAAATCTATCATGTAAATATATAAAGATCAATTATTAGTATAATCGATTTCTAATTTATGTTGATCAAGATCGAATTGAATACGAATTGAATTTTGATGTTTGATTAATATATGGTGACAACCAAATGATATTATTTAAGGAGAGATTAATGGTAAAAATAACCAACTTCATTGTAGAAAAGAAAATTATCAGAGAGGAAGATTGTTGGTATAATCAATCTTGGATCAGATTAACTGAAAAAGTTAAGAGTTTAATGTTGGTTGATTGAATGAAAAGTCAAGTTGGTCAAAGTTGATTAGATACTTGACAAAAGTTTAAGTAGATCACAGTTGACTGGACATTTGACAAGAGAGAAGTGAAACCCAAGTAGATCTTGGAGGTTTAGATACTTGATATGAGATGGGTAGTGAAGCCTAATTGAGTTATAGAGACCCAAACACTTAGCCTGAAACTAGAAAAAAAGTTCAACTGAATCATAGAGGATTGAATATTTGACAAGTGATGGAAGTCCTAACAAATCATGGAGAATCGAATGTTAAATATCCAATAGAAGCCGTAATAAGTCAACAAGGATCGAATGTTAGGTATAACATGGGAAACCCAAATAGGTCAAGGAGAACATGATATTTGGCAATGGTGAAATCCTAGCAGATCAAAGTTGACTATAGCTCATCAAAGTCAAAGCACATCAATATAAAATATTTGGTGGTAAAAAAAAGAGTCCAAAGTGGTCAAGTTTTGATAAGTATATTTGGACATATTCCATGTTGGCAGATCTATATACCAAGGCCTTGCCACCTAAAGTCTTTCATTAACATGTGATGAGTATGAAGGTCCTTCATATGGATGAAGTATCTATTTAGTGAGAGTCTATATTTATTTTTTTGTTGCTCTGTGTAATGAGCGCATGTATTTTCTTTTGTTAGTTTATTGTAAGAATTTAAGTTTTCTAAAAAATGTGTATATTTCATTTGACACTTTGAATAAAATTATCATGATTTACTAATATAGTTTATCATATAGTATTTGTAAATATAATATTGGACTTTCTTTGGAGTTATAAAGTGTGATCATAATTTGCTCTTGGAGTTTAACATACGTATCCACATCTAATCTATGTCGTTAATAACATTGGTATTATGATTATTGATACATCTTATTATAAATTATTTAGTAGTTATGATCTCTTTAGTTCTATACCAATAAAGTTAAAGGACCAGATTATTTTATAAAATATAGTATTTTTAGCTCAACTATAACATTTTGATTGTGTATTACATACAAGGTCACATGTAGCCCAAGTGAAAGGTTATTGGATATAATTTCTCAATCTGATGAGTTTACATGTTATTTTTGTAACACACCCAATCGTGTCATAATCGTCCGAACCTAATGAAATGAATTGATTAAAGGATTCGTTGGTTTTAAATTATTAGATGTGGGTTTGTATGTGTAGAATCCATTAATTGAATCTGTTATTTATATGGGTTGATATAATGGATTCAATCCAATATATAAAAAAAAGTGTCGTTCTCATAGGACTAGATAATCTAATAGATCCCCACCTCTCTCATTAGCAAGGAGAGTTTTCAACGTCGTCATCCGAACACTCTACGGAAGATCCACTCGAGTTTCTTGTAGGATCTCTAGATTTCACATTAGATGATGTTGCAGTGGCACATCCATTACAATCACACTCCATTTATATTTTCTACCATCGTTTATGCTATTTCGTTTGTTGTAAAATTCAATAAAGGTATATAAGTTGTATGAATCTATTTTGTATTCTTCCTAGTTCTTAGAATGCATGTTTTAGATTTATTTCCATCAATCAAAACTCCATATATCTTATGGATTGATCCATTACAACATTCTTGCCCAAATGCCTCATGCTAAAATGTTCATGGTAAAGAAATCAATAGGGTAAAAGAGACATATATGAAATAGGTCAATTTTGTAATCAATAGGATTAGAAAGACATAGAATAGTTCTACTAATCTGATTGATTATAGAAAAACTAGTGACTAAGGTTAATTGAAAATTTTGTTAATATCTTCCAACTATAGTGCAAATTTTATTAAGCAAATCACATACATAAGATATCAATACACATTAGTAACTTTTTCATAAAACATCCAAATATTGATTTACTCATTCAAACAATGATTGAGTATTGAGCATCCTCACACTATAATGCTTACCTATAATAGTACATGTTCTTCTCATTATGATTTATTGAAGAAATCACACTCTTACACGGGAAGAGGTTCAATTAACAACAAAGAGATATTATCTTTCATCATAGTATCAGAATTGGTGTACATGTCACTGTACCTATATATTTCTTCCATTGATCTGGAAAAGTTGATTATTCTTTCAAAAATAGGTCGAGGGACTTTTGTTAGATTGAGACTTTCTTTGTTTAGATCCTTCCATGCTTTCTCCACTATCTGTTGCAGTTTCTTGCATGCAACTTTTGCATATGTGTCATACTCTTTCATATAACTTTCCACTGTAGAAGCAACATGGTCTGTCTCTTGCTCCCGCTAAAAGTTTTTTAAGTAGAATTGTCAAATAATTTTGCTAAACTATCATACCAAAGGAAATGCCTAAATTAATTAATTACCTCATGTGATCTTATATCATTTAATAGTCTACCAATTACACAACAAGCTTCTATGGCCTTGGGAAAACTAGAAAGTCAATCAAATACTTCTTTTGTTGTCATTTCTCCCATACCTACATAAGACGCACAAATTACTGTAGAAGACCCAGAGGAGATTAACGAATTCTGCAAATGTTCATCAAGTGATGGCACATGTTGCTCGATGCCCCACTTAGTTTCTTGAAGATAAGATATCACTAGAGCCTTAATCTATGTAAATCACGGGAAAACAAATTAATTAACTTAGTTTATAAATTTAAAGATAGTAGAATCCATTATAACTTTCCTATCAACATACTTCATCTTGAAGATATAGCATACGATGCTTCTCATTGAGTTCCAACTCTCCTTCAAATTCTTTGCAAGACTTTAATAGCTTGAGATAATAATCTTTTAAGTATTCAGGTAAGCAATCAACAACTTGAGAATTCCACCTAAATGTGAGAGAATATGAGCAAATAAGTGATTATGGTACTCACAAAAGAATAAATATGGTAACTTATCATTTTGCATTATTTCTTACATTTTAAGTAGGTTTTTTTTGCTACAGTTAGTCCTTCATGTGTAGAGACAATACAACAATATTGTAAAACAAGAGACTATTAGAAATTTGATATATGAAAAACTAGCCTTTTGATTGCCTCAGTTAATAGTATACATTCTTCCAATGTGCCATAGTTATCATAGATATCATCCGTAATTGATAGAAGAGCAAGCACTTTGGAGCAAATCACTCGTGCACGAGAATGTCGTGGCTCAAAATATATAATAAGAATCCAATAATAACATTCCACAACTCGGTCATGAGTAAAACTTAGAGATTTAGCAAGTGCTAAATCATTCCACCACCTTGAAATATGTCATAATAGAAAAAAAAAATACACAAAGATGAAAAACAATTAGTTTAAATCACAACTACAAATAAAATGCAAAATACTTATAATTAGAAAATGGAAGCAACTGATTTACATAATGTATGTAAATTAAAATTCATGTGAATAATAAGTACTCAAAAATTTCTCATATTAAAATTCCTTCCAAATGCCTAACTATATTTCGAATAGATATTTGAGCACATGTGATTATTATAATGTCGGTGTGTATTCAAACACTAGAAAAATATTTAAATTTACTTACATTGAAATTTTCTTCAGTTCCTCTCGATAAAGAGATTGAAGTAAATTGAAATTCATCTTTGCAAGTTCTAATATTGTCATGCCCCGAGAGCATACCGAGCCAAAAATCAAACGGACGGCACCTCCCCTGTACGTGATAATATTTCAGATTAATACAAGGCCCGTAGGCCCACAATAACAACAATATATATACATCAAAACAACAACTACACAAAAACACAGCGGATACATACCACAACAATACAACAATCCCACACATGCATACCGGTATGACTAACACACCACAACAATACGAAATCTCGACAAAATCTGAATATACAACATATACATCACGAAAACTCCAAAATACAATGCACAATGGATGGAAGGCCCAAAACAAAACACGGGAGCCTCGGAGGTGAGATGAGATGATGTCAGCCGGCGGTGCTCCAAGCTGTCACGAAGTCTTCTACCTGTTACCTGGGCGACAGAAAACCCAGGGTCCGTGGGGGGGTGGTGAGTAAAACTCAGTAGGTAATAGAAAAACATATATATATGTCATATCATATGTATTTTCAACAACATACTCTAGAGGTACAACAGATATATCAGTATAGTATATAAATACAAGCATATACCGTCTAACCAAATAAACAACATAAAAATACAGACATACCTAAAGTCTGCTACGCTACTCTGATCCAACCTGAACATATATCAAACATATATATATATATATATATATATATATATATATATATATATATATATATATAATAGGAAGAGTAGATCAACTCACAATATACTCTAGCTACAGGTCAAGGTATCTAATGGTCTGTCAAACTCATACCAGTATCCAACACAATCGTATAACAAATACAAGAGACATGCATGAATATGATGTACACCCAAATGCAGCAAGCATAGTACAATCAAATGCAACATCACAATAATCATATATATATAGACCGCATCTATATATATATTAATCTCAACCATCCATATATATATACATACATATATGTATCTATAGATGGTAATATGCAAAGCGCCATAAGATACGGCAATGCAGCATGCATGGTCATGTCGGCTCACTCTAAAGCTACCACGACCCCAGTGTGGCCTCGGTGGCTCGAGCATGACAACTGTTCAAACTCAACACCAACCACTACTCTCGAGTGGCCGAGTGGGCAGTATGATCAAGTAGCATATAAGCGTAAAGAGCAAGTTACACGATGGGGGTCCCTGTTGTTGGCCACTCCGACAGTCACTACCCATGAGTGGTCGAGTGCCACACACGTAGGACTACAACACGTAAATCCAACTACCACCGTCTATAGTGGTAGAGTGCGGCACCACAATGCTCTTCCCTCACACGGGTGACTCCTCCTATGAGTAACCGTGGAGGCAGGATGACTGACAACACTCTCAACTACAAGGGAGACCTCATCGCCAGCGTGCATGCAAATGCATGAATGCAATGTCTCACATACAGACATCCACCATAGACTCTCTATTCTACAGAGAATCATACTAACCAGATCAACGCACTCTCTATCCTGCAGAGAGTCGTACTCAACTGATCATAATACTCTCTATCCTGTAGAGAGTCATACTAATCTAATCGACGCACTCTCTATCTTGTAGAGAGTCGTACTCAACTGATAGACACACTCTCTATCCTGTAGAGAGTCGTACCTAACTGATCGACGCACTCTCTATCCTGTAGAGAGTCGTACTTAAATCGATTATCAAGCTAGGACCACAGGTCTGTAGCGACACATTAAGTGTCACGCCCCGAGGGAGTCTCCGCCAGACGAAAATCCGGCAGCATCTCTCCTGTACGGGTGACAATACCAATTTTTATACAAGGCCTACACGGCCACTATACATCGGTCAACACGACCGGAATCCAAACATCACACGCAGATAATCAAATAGGCCTCAGGCCAACAAATCAAGGTAAATATAAGTCTACACTAACTAGACTTACCCCTTCTGCCATCTGAGCAGGAATAACCCAACCAAAACCAATCGAAATAAAAATCCGATCAAAGGTCCCTAAGGACATACCAAAACATCCACAGGTACAAATATTCAACTCCAGTCCTAAACATATATTCTAATCCAAATACCCAAAAACCGTAAACACAAATAACAAAATACACTTCCACGACGAGGGGGTTGGCAGCTGGACTCTCCTGACAGCTCCATCCTGAAATAGATATAAATCAACGGGGTGAGTTCAAAGAACTCTGCGGATACTAGTCGATATGAATAGTAAGAAATAGCTAACAATACTAATCATGCCAGTACAGTCTCATATATATGGTAAGCAAGAAATAAATGCAAAAGGACTGTACTCACCTGAGTCTCCTACCCTGATATAGGAGCATGTGCCCTACTATAAGAGATAAAGTCATCACCATATAAGAATATGAATCCTGTATGCATGTCAATCATATGCAACATCCAAGGCATCAATACAATAATGCAGCAAACACAATACAAATGCAATCCGTGCAAAATGCATGTCGTGCCAATGACATGGTCACCCCTGACGCCAGTCAGCCGCCTCACACGCAATGGTGAAGCCGAGTGGGTAGGGCTATGACAACTGTGCACTCTGCCATCACTTTGCTCTGAGTGGCCAGAGTGGAGCGGGATCTTTGTCAGTACACCTATCCTCCTGCCCCAAACATAGTGGGGGAGCTAAGCTCTCATCTCCCGGTGTCATAGACCAGAGGAGGGATCCCTGCCCGCTACCACGCTGTCTCGTCGCTACCCATGAGCGGTCCAGCGGAGCCTGACAGAGCAACTGCACACACCCTCCTGATGTACCACTAACCCATGAGTGGCAGTGTGTGCAGGCCATGTAACTAGCTGCGGGCTCAACAATAATGGAACCCCGCCCAGCCAGCATGCAATCATGCAAAATGGTGCATGATACTAAAGCATGTAAATCCAACTACAAATATCCATCCGAATAATATGCAAAGTCAATAAGTGCATATAACTGATCCAAGCAACCATGATCCAAATAACACAGGGAAGATATAATCATACTGATCAAATGCATGTAGCAAATAGGCACTAAGCATTACTAGGCATATAAACATGAAAAGTATTGCATGCTATTCTAACTAACATATCAACTTGACTATATCTAAAAGATAAGTCAAAGTACCCGCCTTAAACAAAATGTCCGCAAGAATGAAATCGTCACGACCGGAGACCTGCCTCGTGATCGAAACCTGCATACAGCATAACTATTGTTAAGCACAAAAATACGATCTACTGTCAAATCGAATCCTAAGCCGATTTCGGACATAACCCAATTAACCCAAATGCTTAATAAAATCCCGGTCAACTAAATTGACCTAGTTATCCCATTTAACGTAATCGATCCTCCATAAATAATTACAGAACCGATCAACCTCACACCGACATCAACAACCCATAATCTATCAATTTACAGCTAATAGGAAAAGAATAGATCAAGCTTACGTCCTAGAAAAACTCCACCGCAACTAACTCCTCCTATCCTTGGTTCCTCGAGCAATTTCGCATTTAAACACCACGCCCTATCAGCAGATCAAGCTTAAAGAAGGAAAAATTCACTTGAAACTTAGATTTCGTCCCGAGCAAGAAGGATTCGATTTTACCTAGTTCCAATGACAATCGGAAGAACATCCCCGATCGAAAACGCCACCGACCCAAATTCCCGACCCTTGCTCGCTCATGTAGGCGGCGTCGCGTGAGCACCGACGAGGTGGTGGCGCCGCTGCGCGAGAAAGAAGAACGATGAGAGGGAGAGAAGAGGGCTCGGCAAGGATTGTAGCCCCGATCCGCTAAGCGCGCGACGGCCACGCCACTCAACTCTTCAGGCTCGCGCCGCCAACCGTACCGGCGAGGACACTTGCCGTCCTTGCAAAGGAAATCGAGTTGGTCGAGAATCGGAGAGGCGAGAAGCTGCCCACGGGAAAGAGATCCGCCGGGGACGAAGGTCGCGCGATCCACCAGCTACTCTGGCGGCGGCCGTGTGAGCCTGAGAAGAGGCGGAATCGCGTGAGGAGGTTACGCGATGGGAAGGAGTGCGGCGTGGAGAAAAGCGGCGAGTGGGGAAAAAGAAAAAGTAAATAGAAATAGGTTAAAACCAAACAGGCCTTTTAAAAGCCTATTTTTCTTATCCCCGTAAATATCCCGTATAAGCCCCGTTTAAATTCAGAAAAATTCCGAAAAAATTCCTAAAATTTCCTAAAAATCCCAAAAAATTTCCAGAATTATTTCCTTAATTATTGGGCCTTTTAATTTAATATTTTAAATTTTCCAGTATTTAACATTCTCCCCCACTAATAAAAATTTGGTCCCCAAATTTCCTACTCGTATATTAGTACGAGATGTCCCAACAACCATCTCAAGCATCTGGAGACAAGTCACACCTCAAGTGACTAAGTGGGGTTACTGATATCCCTTAACATCCAATCACACTTGCTTCTAGCAGCCCTTCCAAAGTATGAATAGTATCTTCATATCGACCACCTATAACAAGTACCTAACTGTACCTGAGTGGATCTCTATATCCGTGACCTATTAAAGACTTTACCATAATCCTAAGGTAAATCTTGAATCGCTATCGCATCCGATACTCAAAGATACTCCATGAACTGGAAATCTTCATAGTATAAACCTATCCAGCGATCCAACAACTCATCGTATGGATCTAGAGAAAATGAGTGGACTTAGCTAATCATACTAAGTCCTTTCTGAATTCCAAATAATCTCCCAACACTGTCCATCATACTATGCTTTCACGTCCATCTCGGTACAGAACCTTCCTGATTATTTATATACCACCTTTACTAGTTGACACCGCACAATCAACTATGTCACGCATGTCGTTCCACCATGGAGAACGCGTTTCAATACTTACTATTTTCCGAATACAATCCGATACATACGCAGCATATAGAACCTATTGCAATCTTGAATACTTATCAAAATATCATGACCAAGCCTCTTGGCTCTCGTAGTAATGTCAAAGGCACTACTTACAGCAATGACATGCTACCACAACCGGACTCAGAGGGTCAAGATGTCGGTAGCTATCTAGCCACCTCGACATACAAATTCCACTATCACTAATTCAACCGGTAGAGCAAGAGTACAACTCTATGGTAAATGCTCTCTATCATCCCAACAGAATCTATCATTGTTCCCGAATCAATAATAACTCTTCCGAATTCAAATGCAACTACACGAGCTAGCTAAAACCTCATAAGCATATCCTCATCTCTACAAAACAACATAATATCTGCTAAGTCCACGTCATATTATATATATGACAAACCATCGTAGTTCCTCATTTGGACGTAAACATAGGATACGTCTCGATCAACTAAATCGAAGCGCTCCATTCTCTCGAAACATTGCATCGCATACAATACCCTTCCTTCCACGAGAATGATCAAACAACACTGGTGTAAAAGTCAACCATCGTCTGAGCCCTGAAACTAGTTTCACAAGCTTCAGACTAAATAAATTCCATTACCCGTCAGCGGTGTGGTACCACTAGAGCATCCTATCCATATCTATGGTAATAATAAATCAAATCAATACCCAAAATCATCACCTATGGTGGCCGAGTGCTCAACTCCAATCGCCACCATCATAAATGATCCAATCGTGTCGAATACACGATTTCCTAAATCCTCGGACTAAGTCGCCATAAGTCAAACAAGATAATCAAACCTCGTACAATTCATACCAAGTATGAAATTGTCATCACTATACACTGCATCCTCTTTACTCTAGGTGATGATATATCAATCATCCTATAACTTTGATAATTGTACGACTCCTTGTCACTACAATATCAACCAACCAGTCATATATCAATCCTAGTGTATTCACAGGTGTCCTATAGCTGATCTAATCAGATCCTCAATCCACCATGAAGGATAATCATTTCCTTCTACCACTACCACATTCCATCATCGAAAATCGTTGTATAACCTCAAAGGTCCATCTCTTTAACCAAGAGTTAGGATCTTCTCTCGAAGAAACATCGACAGATAAATATCCCATACAACACCTCCTATAATAAGATAAAACGATCTTTCATCGTCTTGACAAGTGTAGGCATATACGCCTAATCCATAACCAAATCACTATTAGTATGGATCGATATTCTCCGAGGGTTTACTCCTTGTCCTCCTAATGGGTGGCTAGCGGTCTAACCCTAGCCTCCTAATTCGACATCACGGCACCTCTAAAGAACTGCACTCAAATCATCATTTGATTCCTCAAGGTCAATATGTTATCGATCTCGCCCACCATGAGTAGGGACAATTTCACTAAGTCAATAGTTTTCCTAGCCACAAAAGTACCGAACTACTAAAGACAATACTTTTCCTATAGCTCAGAGATATCCTTCTTTGCTTGGTCTCAAAACACGAGAACTCCCAAAATCCAAGGAAAAGAAAATCCTCGATACACCAAAACCAAACCAAAACCAGAAACCAATAATAAATGGTCACGTCCCTGGGGCATATCCACATCCAAATGACAAGGAGCCCTTAGTGACAATATCCGTAATCCATGGACCAAATCGGTAAAAACCTCGAAATAATTATAGAAATACAAGTATTTCAATAACTGCATGCATGCACGACTAAACATATATCAATCAAAGTAAAATAGTTTTATGACCCCAAATCCAATTGCGACAAAATCCAAAGTGCATAATCAAAATGCAACACCGATAAAGTAAACAAAGCGGCAAGATCCCGACGATGCAGGAGACAAGCACTGCAATGAACTCTCCGAGCGACTCAAGGTAGGTCAACATGACACGCCTCCTCCATCGCTTAACCTAGAGGATAAATGAGGAGGGTAAGTACAACCACTCAGATGGATAGACAATAGTGCATAATCATAATGCACACAATGGAAGTCACAGGAACAAACTAAAGTAACCCAACCCTCGTGAGTACCAATATCATCAAGAATTAACCTAACCAAAGAAGATAATAAATATACCGCAAGATACACAACCATCGCAACAAGCAAAGGTATATCCGATACCACGATAAAGTCTCAGGGCTCTCGTGACAAAGGAAACTATCTATGAGCTACCACGAACGTAACCCATGGCCGACAATCAATAGCACGGCTTCACGCGAACTATATACTACCACAAATGAGACTCGTGGATAGAGATCGTATATAAATATCTAATTATCGATCGCACGCGCGCTACTTACCACCAATAGGTCGCGTGAGCAAATGATTATCCTAGGTTGTTAAGCCTAGGGTTATCCAATACATTATGCATAAATCGACTTTCAACGTCGATAAAGATCATCGATCTACAATTAAACCCTTCGAGGCGATCAAGCGAGGGTTTCAACACCTCTAAAACGAAATGTTTACCAAAGTCGGTAAAAGATCATCAACTTATAAATAAATAAGTCTAGATGATTAAATCTAGCCTTCCAACCCTTCCAACATGACGGTTATCAAGGTCGATCAAAATCATAAGTCCACCAATAATCTCGTCGAGACGAGTAATCATAGGGTTTCATCCCAATTAACAGGAAATGTCTATCAAGGCCAATAAGGATCACAAGTCTACTATCAAGCCCTTCAAGAGGGTTAATCCCAAATTATATCGTCCTACCAGCTCAATCATGCATACTACAACATGCTACCACGAACAGATCTCGTGGTTACTTAACCTGTAAAGTAGCTATCTAGCTACAGACGTCATCCAAATCCGATTATTACCAACTCCGAACGAATAACGCAAGAATATATCTTGCAGTAGATCATCTCAACCATACATGAGAGACCACATGTATACAAAGCACCTACCTATAGAGAGACTCTAATGCACTCTCTCTCAACCAAGAATGGGAGATATAGTAAGGATTAATCGCATCCTAAATCATTCAATTCTACTAATCCGGATCACCATATCAGCTGAAATAGTAAATGTATAAACATATACTAATGAGCACATCCGGGTTATTACGCCTAGGGTTCCAACACCTAGGGTTCTACTAACGTTGTTTCATTCCTGAAATCCGCTCCTACAGAATAACCTCATCTAAGTTATTCTATTTCTACTAGTCTTAATCATGATATCCACCGCAAAAACTCATAACCATAAACATATAACATGCTGTCTAATAAACGACAGCATAGTCCTACTAATGGGAATCAATGGCTGCAATTAATTAGGGTATTACTAAAGGGTCATGCCAGAACAAAGTCAATGCCAGAACAAAGTCAAGGCAATATATAAATAAAGCATCAGATGCTTATATATACTCTAAACTACATAAGTTGTAATCATGTCCTCATGCCTTCTACGAATTTATCCATCGTAGTCATATTATTCAACTAGTCTAATAATCCTAATACTAGTCAAATCCTAGTGGTAAACATCTACCAATAATATCTAATCATTTTTATCACAATGATAACAAGCTACGTATAACAGTAATAGCAATTTATAACCAAATGCTATCTATAAACCAGCAACTTAAAAATCTAACAGTCCAATAGATATCAGGTTAAAACAATCCTAGATAAAACATGATATCACCGCATAACCAAATATAACCAATATAATATGCACTAAATCTAGAAAATTTTCTAGAATGTATTTACCTGTTAGCTGTCTGGAGATGTCCTGTTGCCGCCAAATCCCCCATATTGACCTCATCAATAATACCTCGAATTTCCGAAATATAAAAATCATCGGAAATCCGTACAACTCCGAAAATACCCAGTTAACCAACCAAACTTGGCGAACTCCATAAACCCAAAGACCCTAAGGAACTCGGAAACCTACGCTCTGATACATTAAATAAATTGTCACGCCCGAGGAGTCTCCGCCATTTAAAAATCCAAGAAAGATCTCCCTGACGGGTGACAATACCAATTTTTATACAAGGCCTACACGGCCACTATACATCGGTCAACACGACCGGAATCCAAACATCACACGCAGATAATCAAATAGGCCTCAGGCCAACAAATCAAGGTAAATATAAGTCTACACTAACTAGACTTACCCCTTCTGCCATCTGAGCAGGAATAACCCAACCAAAACCAATCGAAATAAAAATCCGATCAAAGGTCCCTAAGGACATACCAAAACATCCACAGGTACAAATATTCAACTCCAGTCCTAAACATATATTCTAATCCAAATACCCAAAAACCGTAAACACAAATAACAAAATACACTTCCACGACGAGGGGGTTGGCAGCTGGACTCTCCTGACAGCTCCATCCTGAAATAGATATAAATCAACGGGGTGAGTTCAAAGAACTCTGCGGATACTAGTCGATATGAATAGTAAGAAATAGCTAACAATACTAATCATGCCAGTACAGTCTCATATATATGGTAAGCAAGAAATAAATGCAAAAGGACTGTACTCACCCGAGTCTCCTACCCTGATATAGGAGCATGTGCCCTACTATAAGAGATAAAGTCATCACCATATAAGAATATGAATCCTGTATGCATGTCAATCATATGCAACATCCAAGGCATCAATACAATAATGCAGCAAACACAATACAAATGCAATCCGTGCAAAATGCATGTCGTGCAAATGACATGGTCACCCCTGACGCCAGTCAGCCGCCTCACACGCAATGGTGAAGCCGAGTGGGTAGGGCTATGACAACTGTGCACTCTGCCATCACTGCTCCTGAGTGACCGAGTGGACAGGATGCTGTCGGAGTACACCTATCCTCCTGCCCCAAACATAGTGGGGGAGCTAAGCTCTCATCTCCCGGTGTCATAGGCCAGAGGAGGGATCCCTGCCCGCTACCACGCTGCCTCATCGCTACCCATGAGCGGTCCAGCGGAGCCTGACAGAGCAACTGCACACACCCTCCTGATGTACCACTAACCCATGAGTGGCAGTGTGTGCAGGCCATGTAACTAGCTGCGGGCTCAACAATAATGGAACCCCGCCCAGCCAGCATGCAATCATGCAAAATGGTGCATGATACTAAAGCATGTAAATCCAACTACAAATATCCATCCGAATAATATGCAAAGTCAATAAGTGCATATAACTGATCCAAGCAACCATGATCCAAATAACACAGGGAAGATATAATCATACTGATCAAATGCATGTAGCAAATAGGCACTAAGCATTACTAGGCATATAAACATGAAAAGTATTGCATGCTATTCTAACTAACATATCAACTTGACTATATCTAAAAGATAAGTCAAAGTACCCGCCTTAAACAAAATGTCCGCAAGAATGAAATCGTCACGACCGGAGACCTGCCTCGTGATCGAAACCTGCATACAGCATAACTATTGTTAAGCACAAAAATACGATCTACTGTCAAATCGAATCCTAAGCCGATTTCGGACATAACCCAATTAACCCAAATGCTTAATAAAATCCCGGTCAACTAAATTGACCTAGTTATCCCATTTAACGTAATCGATCCTCCATAAATAATTACAGAACCGATCAACCTCACACCGACATCAACAACCCATAATCTATCAATTTACAGCTAATAGGAAAAGAATAGATCGAAGCTTACCGATCTAGAAAAACTCCACCGGCAACCAACTCCTCCTATCCTTGGTTCCTCGGAGCAATTTCGCATTTAAACACCACTGCCCTATCAACAGATCAAGCTTAAAGAAGGAAAAATTCACAGCTTGAAACTTAGATTTCGTCCCAGGCAAGAAGGATTCGATTTTTACCTAGTTCCAATGATGACGGAAGAACATCCCCGATCAGCCACCGACCCAAATTCCCGGCCCTTGCTGCGCTCGCTAGCGCGTCGCGTGAGCACCGAGCGAGGTGGTCGGCGCCGCTGCGCGAGAAAGAAGAACGATGAGAGGAGAGAAGAGGGCTCGGCAAGGATTGTAGCCACGATCCGCACTAGTGAAGCGCAGACGCCACCAACTCTCGATCGCGCTGCGGCTCAGCCGTACACCGGCGAGGACACTTGCCGTCCCTTGCAAAGGAAATCGAGTTGGTCGAGAATCGAGCGCGAAGCTGCCGCACGGAAAGAGATCCGACGGACGAAGGTCGCGCGATCCACCAGCTACTCTGGCGAAAGCGGCGGCCAGCGGTGAGCACAGAGAAGAGGCGGAATCGCGTGAGGGAGGTTACGCGATGGGAAGGAGTGCGGCGCGTGGAGAAGAAAACGGCGAAGGCGAGTGGGGAAAAAGAAAAAGTAAATAGAAATAGGTTAAAACCAAACAGGCCTTTTAAAAGCCTATTTTTCTTATCCCCGTAAATATCCCGTATAAGCCCCGTTTAAATTCAGAAAAATTCCGAAAAATTCCTAAAATTTCCTAAAAATCCCAAAAAATTTCCAGAATTATTTCCTTAATTATTGGGCCTTTTAATTTAATATTTTAAATTTTCCAGTATTTAACATTCTCCCCCACTAATAAAAATTTGGTCCCCAAATTTCCTACTCGTATATTAGTACGAGATGTCCCAACAACCATCTCAAGCATCTGGAGACAAGTCACACCTCAAGTGACTAAGTGGGGTTACTGATATCCCTTAACATCCAATCACACTTGCTTCTAGCAGCCCTTCCAAAGTATGAATAGTATCTTCATATCGACCACCTATAACAAGTACCTAACTGTACCTGAGTGGATCTCTATATTCGTGACCTATTAAAGACTTTACCATAATCCTAAGGTAAATCTTGAATCGCTATCGCATCCGATACTCAAAGATACTCCATGAACTGGAAATCTTCATAGTATAAACCTATCCAGCGATCCAACAACTCATCGTATGGATCTAGAGAAAATGAGTGGACTTAGCTAATCATACTAAGTCCTTTCTGAATTCCAAATAATCTCCCAACACTGTCCATCATACTATGCTTTCACGTCCATCTCGGTACAGAACCTTCCTGATTATTTATATACCACCTTTACTAGTTGACACACTGCACACCAGACTGCACATTGAACTTTGTCCTGCATTTCGTTCCACGATGGAGAACGTTTCAATACTTACTTTTTTCCTAATACTATCCGATACATCCGCAACATATAGAACCTATTGCAATCTTCAAATACTTATCAAAATATCATGACCAGCCTCTTGGCTCGTAGTAGTAATGTCAAAGGCACTACTTACAGGCAATGACATGCTACCACAACCGGGACTCGTAGCCAGTCAAGATGTCAGGTAGCTATCTAGCCACCTACGACATACAAATTCCACTATCACTAATTCCGAACCGGTAGAGCAAGAGTACAACTCTATGGTAAATGCTCTCTATCATCCCAACAGGAATCTATCTGTTGTTCCCGAATCAATAATAACTCTTCCGAAATTCAAATGCAACTACACAGTAGCTAGCTAAAACCTCATAAGCATATCTGCTCATCTCTACAAAACAACATAATATCTGCTAAGTCCACGTCATATTATATATATGACAAACCATCTCAGTAGTTCCTCATTCGACGTAAACATAGGATACGCCTCGATCAACTAAATCAAAGCGCTCCATTCTTCAAACATTGCATCCGCATGATACAATACCCTTCCTTCCACCCGAGAATGATCAAACAACCACGGTGTAAAAGTCAACCATCGTCGAGCCAAAACTAGTTTCACAAGCTTGGACTAAATAAATTCCATTACCCGTCAGCGGTGTAGTACCACTAGAGCATCCTATCCATATCTATGGTAATAATAAATCAAATCAATACCAGAAAATCATCACCTATGGTGGCCGAGTGCTCAACTCCAACTGCCACCATCATAAATGATCCAATCGTGTCCGTAATAATACACGATTTCCTAAATCTCGACGACTAAGTCGTCATAAGTCAAACAAGATAATCAAACCTCGCATACAATTCATACCAAGTATGAAATTGTCATCACTATACACTGCATCCTCTTTACTCTATGATATATCAATCATCCCTATAACTTTGATAATTGTATGACACCTTGTCACTACAATATCAACACACCAATCATAAATCAATCCTAGAGTATACACGGTGTCCTATAGCGATCTAAATAGATCCTCAATCCACCATGAAGGATAATCATTTCCTTCTACCACTACCACATTCCATCATCGAAAATCGTTGTATAACCTCAAAGGTCCATCTCTTTTAACCAAGAGTTAGGATCTTCTCTGGAAGAAATACTGGGACAGATAAATATCCCATACAACACCTCCTATAATAAGATAAAACGATCTTTCATCGTCTTGACAAGTGTAGGCATATACGCCTAATCCATAACCAAATCACTATTAGTATGGACTGATATTCTCTGAGGGTTTACTCCTTGTCCTCCTAATGGGTGGCTAGCGGGTCTAACCCTAGCCTCCTAATTCGACATCAGTCGGCACCTCTAAAGAATCCGTACCTCTGAAATCATCATTTGATTCCTCAAGGTCAATATGTTATCGACCTCGTCCCCGACCATGAGTAGGGACAATTTCACTAAGTCAATAGTTTTCCTAGCCACAAAAGTACCGTAACTACTAAAGACAATACTTTTCCTATAGCTCAGAGATATCCTTCGGCTTGCTTGGTCTCAAAACACGAGAACTCCCAAAATCCAAGGAAAAGAAAATCCTCGATACACCAAAACCAAACCAAAACCGTAAACCAATAAAATGGTCACGTCCTGGGGGCATATCCGTCATCCAAATGACAAGGGAGCCCCTTAGTGACAATATCCAGAATCCATGGACCAAATCTGGTAAAAACCTCGAAATAATTATAGAAATACAAGTATTTCAATAACTGCATGCATGCACGACTAAACATATATCAATCAAAGTAAAATAGTTTTATGACCCCAAATCCAATTGCGACAAAATCCAAGTGCATAATCAAAATGCAACACCGATAAAGTAACCAAAGCAGCATCCCGACGATGCAGGGAGACAAGCACGGCAATGAACTCTCTGAGCGACTCGAAGGTAGGTCAACATGACATGTCCTCCATCAGTTAACCTAGAGGATAAGTGAGGAGGGAGTGAGTACAACTACTCAGTAGATGGATAGATAATAGTGCGTAATCATAATGCACACAATGGAAGTCACAGGGAACAAACTAAAGTAACCCAACCCTCAGAGTACCAATATCAGTCTGCAACTAACCTAACCAGCAGTATAATAGATATACCTGCAAGATACACAACCACTGCAACAAGCAGTGTATATCCGGATACCACGACAAAGTCTCGTGGCTCTCGCACAAAGGAAACTATCTATGAGCTACCACGAACGTAACCCATGGCCGACAATCAATAGCACGGTCTACGCGCAACTATATACTACCACAAATGAGACTCGTGGATAGACAGACTGTATATAAATATCCAATTATTGACTGCACGCTCTGGCGTACTACCACCAATAGGTCGCGTGAGCAGTCGATTGTCCTAGGTTGTTAAGCCTAGGGTTATCCAATACATTATGCATAAATCGACTTTCAACGTCGACAAAGATCATCGATCTACAATTAAACCCCTTGAGGCAATCAAGCGAGGGTTTCAACACCTCTAAAACGAAATGTTTACCAAAGTCGGTAAAGATCATCAACTTATAAATAAATAAGTCTAGATGATTAAATCTAGCCTTCCAACCCTTCCAACATGATCGGTTATTAAGGTCGATCAAAATCATAAGTCCACCAATAATCTCGTCGAGACGAGTAATCATAGGGTTTCATCCCATAATGTGAAATGTCTATCAAGGCCAATAAGGATCACAAGTCTACTATCAAGCCCTTCAAGAGGGTTAATCCCAAATTATATCGTCCTACCAGCTCAATCATGCATACTACAACATGCTACCACGAACAGATCTCGTGGTTACTTAACCTGTAAAGTAGCTATCTAGCTACAGACGTCATCCAAATCCGATTATTACCAACTCCGAACGAATAACGCAAGAATATATCTTGCAGTAGATCATCTCAACCATACATGAGAGACCACATGTATACAAAGCACCTACCTATAGAGAGACTCTACTGCAGACTCTCTCTATCAACCAAGAATGGGAGATATAGTAAGGATTAATCGCATCCTAATCATTTGACCTCTACTAATCCGATCACCATATCAGCTGAAATAGTAAATGTATAAACATATACTAATGAGCACATCCGGGTTATTACGCCTAGGGTTCCAACACCTAGGGTTCTACTAACGTTGTTTCATTCCTGAAATCCGCTCCTACAGAATAACCTCATCTAAGTTATTCTATTTCTACTAGTCTTAATCATGATATCCACCGCAAAAACTCATAACCATAAACATATAACATGCTGTCTAATAAACGACAGCATAGTCCTACTAATGGGAATCAATGGCTGCAATTAATTAGGGTATTACTAAAGGGTCATGCCAGAACAAAGTCAATGCCAGAACAAAGTCAAGGCAATATATAAATAAAGCATCAGATGCTTATATATACTCTAAACTACATAAGTTGTAATCATGTCCTCATGCCTTCTACGAATTTATCCATCGTAGTCATATTATTCAACTAGTCTAATAATCCTAATACTAGTCAAATCCTAGTGGTAAACATCTACCAATAATATCTAATCATTTTTATCACAATGATAACAAGCTACGTATAACAGTAATAGCAATTTATAACCAAATGCTATCTATAAACCAGCAACTTAAAAATCTAACAGTCCAATAGATATCAGGTTAAAACAATCCTAGATAAAACATGATATCACCGCATAACCAAATATAACCAATATAATATGCACTAAATCTAGAAAATTTTCTAGAATGTATTTACCTGTTAGCTGTCTGGAGATGTCCTGTTGCCGCCAAATCCCCCATATTGACCTCATCAATAATACCTCGAATTTCCGAAATATAAAAATCATCGGAAATCCGTACAACTCCGAAAATACCCAGTTAACCAACCAAACTTGGCGAACTCCATAAACCCAAAGACCCTAAGGAACTCGGAAACCTACGCTCTGATACCAAATAAATTGTCACGCCCCGAGGGAGTCTCCGCCAGACGAAAATCCGGCAGCATCTCCCCTGTACGGGTGACAATACCAATTTTTATACAAGGCCTACACGGCCACTATACATCGGTCAACACGACCGGAATCCAAACATCACACGCAGATAATCAAATAGGCCTCAGGCCAACAAATCAAGGTAAATATAAGTCTACACTAACTAGACTTACCCCTTCTGCCATCTGAGCAGGAATAACCCAACCAAAACCAATCGAAATAAAAATCCGATCAAAGGTCCCTAAGGACATACCAAAACATCCACAGGTACAAATATTCAACTCCAGTCCTAAACATATATTCTAATCCAAATACCCAAAAACCGTAAACACAAATAACAAAATACACTTCCACGACGAGGGGGTTGGCAGCTGGACTCTCCTGACAGCTCCATCCTGAAATAGATATAAATCAACGGGGTGAGTTCAAAGAACTCTGCGGATACTAGTCGATATGAATAGTAAGAAATAGCTAACAATACTAATCATGCCAAGATGCAGTCCTCATATATATGGTAAGCAAGAAATAAATGTACTCACCTGAGTCTCCTACCCTGATATAGGAGCATGTGCCCTACTATAAGAGATAAAGTCATCACCATATAAGAATATGAATCCTGTATGCATGTCAATCATATGCAACATCCAAGGCATCAATACAATAATGCAGCAAACACAATACAAATGCAATCCGTGCAAAATGCATGTCGTGCCAATGACATGGTCACCCCTGACGCCAGTCAGCCGCCTCACACGCAATGGTGAAGCCGAGTGGGTAGGGCTATGACAACTGTGCACTCTGCCATCACTGCTCCTGAGTGACCGAGTGGACAGGATGCTGTCGGAGTACACCTATCCTCCTGCCCCAAACATAGTGGGGGAGCTAAGCTCTCATCTCCCGGTGTCATAGACCAGAGGAGGGATCCTGCCCGCTACCACGCTGCCTCGTCGCTACCCATGAGCGGTCCAGCGGAGCCTGACAGAGCAACTGCACACACCCTCCTGATGTACCACTAACCCATGAGTGGCAGTGTGTGCAGGCCATGTAACTAGCTGCGGGCTCAACAATAATGGAACCCCGCCCAGCCAGCATGCAATCATGCAAAATGGTGCATGATACTAAAGCATGTAAATCCAACTACAAATATCCATCCGAATAATATGCAAAGTCAATAAGTGCATATAACTGATCCAAGCAACCATGATCCAAATAACACAGGGAAGATATAATCATACTGATCAAATGCATGTAGCAAATAGGCACTAAGCATTACTAGGCATATAAACATGAAAAGTATTGCATGCTATTCTAACTAACATATCAACTTGACTATATCTAAAAGATAAGTCAAAGTACATATAAACAAAATGTCGCAAGAATGAAATCGTCACGGCCAGGAGACACGCCTCGTGATCGAAACTGCATACAAAGATAACTATTGTTAAGCACAAAAATACGATCTCTTGTCACAAATCAATCCTAAGCGATTTGAGGACATAACCCAATTAACCCAAATGCTTAATAAAATCCCGGTCAACTAAATTGACCTAGTTATCCCATTTAACGTAATCGATCCTCCATAAATAATTACAGAACCGATCAACCTCACACCGACATCAACAACCCATAATCTATCAATTTACAGCTAATAGGAAAAGAATAGATCGAAGCTTACCAGTCCTAGAAAAACTCCACCTAAGAACTCCTCCTATCCTTGGTTCCTGAGCAATTTCGCATTTAAACACCACGCCCTATCAACAGATCAAGCTTAAAGAAGGAAAAATTCACAAATTTGAATCTTAGATTTCGTCCCAGGCAAGAAGGATTCGATTTTTACCTAGTTCCAATGACAATCGGGAAGAACATCCCCCGATCGAAAAACGCCACCGACCCAAATTCCCAGCCCTTGCTCGCTCACTGTAGGCGCGTCCGTGAGCACCGACGAGGGTGGTCAGCGCCGCTTGCCGCGAGAAAGAAGAACGATGAGAGGGAGAGAAGAGGGCTCGGCAAGGATTGTAGCCCCTGATCCGCACTAGGCGCAGACGTCGCCACAACTCCGGTCGCGCTCGCTGGCCGGCCAACTGGCCACCGGCGAGGACACTTGCCGTCCCTTGCAAAGGAAATCGAGTTGGTCGAGAATCGGAGCGGCGAGAAGCTGCCCACGGGAAAGAGATCCGACGGGGACGAAGGTCGCGCGATCCACCAGCTACTCTGGCGAAAGCGGCGGCCAGCGGTGAGCACAGAGAAGAGGCGGAATCGCGTGAGGGAGGTTACGCGATGGGAAGGAGTGCGGCGCGTGGAGAAGAAAACGGCGAAGGCGAGTGGGGAAAAAGAAAAAGTAAATAGAAATAGGTTAAAACCAAACAGGCCTTTTAAAAGCCTATTTTTCTTATCCCCGTAAATATCCCGTATAAGCCCCGTTTAAATTCAGAAAAATTCCGAAAAAATTCCTAAAATTTCCTAAAAATCCCAAAAAATTTCCAGAATTATTTCCTTAATTATTGGGCCTTTTAATTTAATATTTTAAATTTTCCAGTATTTAACATTCTCCCCCACTAATAAAAATTTGGTCCCCAAATTTCCTACTCGTATATTAGTACGAGATGTCCCAACAACCATCTCAAGCATCTGGAGACAAGTCACACCTCAAGTGACTAAGTGGGGTTACTGATATCCCTTAACATCCAATCACACTTGCTTCTAGCAGCCCTTCCAAAGTATGAATAGTATCTTCATATCGACCACCTATAACAAGTACCTAACTGTACCTGAGTGGATCTCTATATCCGTGACCTATTAAAGACTTTACCATAATCCTAAGGTAAATCTTGAATCGCTATCGCATCCGATACTCAAAGATACTCCATGAACTGGAAATCTTCATAGTATAAACCTATCCAGCGATCCAACAACTCATCGTATGGATCTAGAGAAAATGAGTGGACTTAGCTAATCATACTAAGTCCTTTCTGAATTCCAAATAATCTCCCAACACCGCCCATCATACTATGCTTTCACGTCCCATCTCGCATACGTAACCTTCCTGATTATTTATATACCACCTTTACTAGTTGACACACTGCACAATCAACTATGTCCTGCATGTCGTTCCACCATGGAGAACGTTTCAATACTTACTATTTTCCGAATACAATCCGATACATCTGCAACATATAGAACCTATTGCAATCTTCAGCAATACTTATCAAAATATCATGACCAAGCCTCTTGGCTCTCGTAGTAATGTCAAAGGCACTACTTACAGGCAATGACATGCTACCACAACCGGGACTCGTAGCCAGTCAAGATGTCAGGTAGCTATCTAGCCACCTACGACATACAAATTCCACTATCACTAATTCCGAACCGGTAGAGCAAGAGTACAACTCTATGGTAAATGCTCTCTATCATCCCAACAGGAATCTATCTGTTGTTCCCGAATCAATAATAACTCTTCCGAAATTCAAATGCAACTACACAGTAGCTAGCTAAAACCTCATAAGCATATCTGCTCATCTCTACAAAACAACATAATATCTGCTAAGTCCACGTCATATTATATATATGACAAACCATCTCGTAGTTCCTCATTTGACGTAAACATAGGATACGTCTCGATCAACTAAATCAGAAACGCTCCATTCTCTGAAACATTGCATCCGCATACAATACCCTTCCTTCCACCCGAGAATGATCAAACAACCCTGGTGTAAAAGTCAACCATCGTCTGAGCCCTGAAACTAGTTTCACAAGCTTCAGACTAAATAAATTCCATTACCCGTCAGCGGTGTAGTACCACTAGAGCATCCTATCCATATCTATGGTAATAATAAATCAAATCAATACCAGAAAATCATCACCTATGGTGGCCGAGTGCTCAACTCCAACTGCCACCATCATAAATGATCCAATCGTGTCCAGAATACACGATTTCCTAAATCCCTGGACGACTAAGTCGTCATAAGTCAAACAAGATAATCAAACCTCGTACAATTCATACCAAGTATGAAATTGTCATCACTATACACCTGCATCCTCTTTACTCTAGGCTGATGATATATCAATCATCCCTATAACTTTGATAATTGTATGACACCTTGTCACTACAATATCAACACACCAATCATAAATCAATCCTAGAGTATACACAGGTGTCCTATAGCTGATCTAAATAGATCCTCAATCCACCATGAAGGATAATCATTTCCTTCTACCACTACCACATTCCATCATCGAAAATCGCAGATAACCTCAAAGGTCCATCTCTTTAACCAAGAGTTAGGATCTTCCTGGAAGAAATACTGGGACAGATAAATATCCCATACAACACCTCCTATAATAAGATAAAACGATCTTTCATCGTCTTGACAAGTGTAGGCATATACGCCTAATCCATAACCAAATCACTATTAGTATGGACTGATATTCTCCGAGGGTTTACTCCTTGTCCTCCTAATGGGTGGCTAGCGGGTCTAACCCTAGCCTCCTAATTCGACATCAGTCGGCACCTCTAAAGAATCCGTACCTCTGAAATCATCATTTGATTCCTCAAGGTCAATATGTTATCGACCTCGTCCCCGACCATGAGTAGGGACAATTTCACTAAGTCAATAGTTTTCCTAGCCACAAAAGTACCGTAACTACTAAAGACAATACTTTTCCTATAGCTCAGAGATATCCTTCAGCTTGCTTGGTCTCAAAACACGAGAACTCCCAAAATCCAAGGAAAAGAAAATCCTCGATACACCAAAACCAAACCAAAACCGTAAACCAATAAAATGGTCACGTCCTGGGGGCATATCCGTCATCCAAATGACAAGGGAGACACTTAGTGACAATATCCAGAATCCATGGACCAAATCTGGTAAAAACCTCGAAATAATTATAGAAATACAAGTATTTCAATAACTGCATGCATGCACGACTAAACATATATCAATCAAAGTAAAATAGTTTTATGACCCCAAATCCAATTGCGACAAAATCCAAGTGCATAATCAAAATGCAACACCGATAAAGTAACCAAAGCAGCATCCCGACGATGCAGGGAGACAAGCACGGCAATGAACTCTCTGAGCGACTCGAAGGTAGGTCAACATGACATGTCCTCCATCAGTTAACCTAGAGGATAAGTGAGGAGGGAGTGAGTACAACTACTCAGTAGATGGATAGATAATAGTGCGTAATCATAATGCACACAATGGAAGTCACAGGGAACAAACTAAAGTAACCCAACCCTCAGAGTACCAATATCACCGAACTAACCTAACCAAAGAAGATAATAGATATACCGCAAGATACACAACCACTGCAACAAGCGGTATATCCGGATACCACGATACAAAGTCTCGTGGCTCGCACAAAGGAAACTATCTATGAGCTACCACGAACGTAACCCATGGCCGACAATCAATAGCACGGTCTACGCGCAACTATATACTACCACAAATGAGACTCGTGGATAGACAGACTGTATATAAATATCCAATTATTGACTGCACGCTCTGGCGTACTACCACCAATAGGTCGCGTGAGCAGTCGATTGTCCTAGGTTGTTAAGCCTAGGGTTATCCAATACATTATGCATAAATCGACTTTCAACGTCGACAAAGATCATCGATCTACAATTAAACCCCTTGAGGCGATCAAGCGAGGGTTTCAACACCTCTAAAACGAAATGTTTACCAAAGTCGGTAAAGATCATCAACTTATAAATAAATAAGTCTAGATGATTAAATCTAGCCTTCCAACCCTTCCAACATGATCGGTTATTAAGGTCGATCAAAATCATAAGTCCACCAATAATCTCGTCGAGACGAGTAATCATAGGGTTTCATCCCAATTAACAGGAAATGTCTATCAAGGCCAATAAGGATCACAAGTCTACTATCAAGCCCTTCAAGAGGGTTAATCCCAAATTATATCGTCCTACCAGCTCAATCATGCATACTACAACATGCTACCACGAACAGATCTCGTGGTTACTTAACCTGTAAAGTAGCTATCTAGCTACAGACGTCATCCAAATCCGATTATTACCAACTCCGAACGAATAACGCAAGAATATATCTTGCAGTAGATCATCTCAACCATACATGAGAGACCACATGTATACAAAGCACCTACCTATAGAGAGACTCTACTGCAGACTCTCTCTATCAACCAAGAATGGGAGATATAGTAAGGATTAATCGCATCCTAATCATTTGACCTCTACTAATCCGATCACCATATCAGCTGAAATAGTAAATGTATAAACATATACTAATGAGCACATCCGGGTTATTACGCCTAGGGTTCCAACACCTAGGGTTCTACTAACGTTGTTTCATTCCTGAAATCCGCTCCTACAGAATAACCTCATCTAAGTTATTCTATTTCTACTAGTCTTAATCATGATATCCACCGCAAAAACTCATAACCATAAACATATAACATGCTGTCTAATAAACGACAGCATAGTCCTACTAATGGGAATCAATGGCTGCAATTAATTAGGGTATTACTAAAGGGTCATGCCAGAACAAAGTCAATGCCAGAACAAAGTCAAGGCAATATATAAATAAAGCATCAGATGCTTATATATACTCTAAACTACATAAGTTGTAATCATGTCCTCATGCCTTCTACGAATTTATCCATCGTAGTCATATTATTCAACTAGTCTAATAATCCTAATACTAGTCAAATCCTAGTGGTAAACATCTACCAATAATATCTAATCATTTTTATCACAATGATAACAAGCTACGTATAACAGTAATAGCAATTTATAACCAAATGCTATCTATAAACCAGCAACTTAAAAATCTAACAGTCCAATAGATATCAGGTTAAAACAATCCTAGATAAAACATGATATCACCGCATAACCAAATATAACCAATATAATATGCACTAAATCTAGAAAATTTTCTAGAATGTATTTACCTGTTAGCTGTCTGGAGATGTCCTGTCGCCGCCAAATCCCCCATATTGACCTCAATACCCTCGAATTTCCTAAATATAAAAATCATCTGAACTGCATGACAACTCAAAATACCCAGCTAACCAACCAAACTCAAGTAACTCCATAAACCCAAAGACCCTAAGGAACTAAAACCTACGCTCGATACCAAATAAATTGTCACGCCGAGGAGTCCCCGCTGCATTTAAAAATCCGGCAAAGATCTCAGACGGTGACAATACCAATTTTTATACAAGGCCTACACTACACTATACATCGGCCAACACGACCGAATCCAAACATCACACGCAGATAATCAAATAGGCCTCGTGCCAACAAATCAAGGTAAATATAAGTCTACACTAACTAGACTTACCCTTCCGCCATCCGAGCAGAATAACTCAACCAAAACCAATCAAATAAAAATCCGATCAAAGGTCCCTAAGGACATACCAAAACATCCACAGTACAAATATTCAACTCCAAATTCTAAACATATATTCTAATCCAAATACCCAAAACCGAAAACACAAATAACAAAATACACTTCCACGACGAGGGGTTGGCAATGGACTCTCCGATGACTCCATCCCGAAATAGATATAATCAACGGGTGAGTTCAAAGAACTCATGCGGATACTAGTCGATATGAATAGTAAGAAATAGCTAATACTAATCATGCGATACCTCATATATATGGTAAGCAAGAAATAAATGCAAAAGGATCAGACTCACCGAGTCTCCTACTCGATATAGGAGCATGTGCCCTACTATAAGAGATAAAGTCATCACCATATAAGAATACGAATCAGATGCATGTCAATCATATGCAACATCCAAGGCATCAATACAATAATGCAAAGAAACACAATACAAATGCAATCCGTAAAATGCATGTCGTACAATGACATGGTCACCCTCGACGCTACACCGCCACACGCAATGGTGAAGCCGAGTGGGTAGGGCTATGACAATCTGGCACTCGCCATCATCGCTTCCCGAGTGACCGAGTGGACAGGATGCGTCCGAGTACACCTATCCTCCCGCCCCAAACATAGTGGGGAGCTAAGCTCTCATCTCCTGTCATAGGCCGTAGGAGGGATCCTCGCCTGCTACCACGCTGCCGCTACCCATGAGCTCCCAATGGAGCTCGACAGAGCAACCGCACACACCTCCCGATGTACCACTAACCCATGAGTGGCAGGCAGCTATGTAACTAGCATGGGCTCAACAATAATGGAACCCCGCCACCAAAGATGCAATCATGCAAAATGGTGCATGATACTAAAGCATGTAAATCCAACTACAAATATCCATCCAATAATATGCAAAGTCAATAAGTGCATATAATCGATCCAAGCAACCATGATCCAAATAACACAGGAAGATATAATCATATCGATCAAATGCATGTAGCAAATAGGCACTAAGCATTACTAGGCATATAAACATGAAAAGTATTGCATGCTATTCTAACTAACATATCAACTTGACTATATCTAAAAGATAAGTCAAAGTACCCGCCTTAAACAAAATGTCCGCAAGAATGAAATCGCCACGACCGAGACTCGCCTCGTGATCTAAACCTCGCATACAAAGATAACTATTGTTAAGCACAAAATACGACTATCACAATCAATCCTAAGCCGATTTCTGACATAACCCAATTAACCCAAATGCTTAATAAAATCCTGGCCAACTAAATTGACCTAGTTATCCCATTTAACGTAATCGATCCTCCATAAATAATTACAGAACCGATCAACCTCACACCGACATCAACAACCCATAATCTATCAATTTACAGCTAATAGGAAAAGAATAGATCGAAGCTTACCAGTCCTAGAAAAACTCCACCAAGAACCAACTCCTCCTATCCTGGTTCCTGAGCAATTTCTCGCATTTAAACACCACGCCTCTATCAACAGATCAAGCTTAAAGAAGGAAAAATTCACTTTGAAACTTAGATTTCGGCCTGTGCAAGAAGGATTCGATTTACCTAGTTCCAATGACAATCGGGAAGAACATCCCCGATCAAAAACGCCACCGACCCAAATTCACCTGCTCGCCATCGAGGCGCGTCGTGAGCACCGACGAGTGGTCGGCGCCGCTGCGAAAGAAGAACGATGAGAGGGAGAGAAGAGGGCTCAAAGGATTGTAGCCCCGATCCGCACTAGCGCAGACGCCGCCACCAACTCGCGCTGCCGCCACGGCCAACCGTGGCCACCGGCGAGGACACTTGCCGTCCCTTGCAAAGGAAATCGAGTTGGTCGAGAATCGGAGCGGCGAGAAGCTGCCCACGGGAAAGAGATCCGACGGACGGCGAAGGATCGCACGATCCACCTACTCGGAAGCGGGCGGCCAGGTGAGCACAGAGAAGAGGCGGAATCGCTGAGGGAGGTTACGCGATGGGAAGGAGGCGGCGTGGAGAAGAAAACGCAAGGCGGCAGTGGGAAAAGAAAAAGTAAATAGAAATAGGTTAAAACCAAACAGGCCTTTTAAAAGCCTATTTTTCTTATCCCCGTAAATATCCCGTATAAGCCCCGTTTAAATTCAGAAAAATTCCGAAAAAATTCCTAAAATTTCCTAAAAATCCCAAAAAATTTCCAGAATTATTTCCTTAATTATTGGGCCTTTTAATTTAATATTTTAAATTTTCCAGTATTTAACATTCTCCCCCACTAATAAAAATTTGGTCCCCAAATTTCCTACTCGTATATTAGTACGAGATGTCCCAACAACCATCTCAAGCATCTGGAGACAAGTCACACCTCAAGTGACTAAGTGGGGTTACTGATATCCCTTAACATCCAATCACACTTGCTTCTAGCAGCCCTTCCAAAGTATGAATAGTATCTTCATATCGACCACCTATAACAAGTACCTAACTGTACCTGAGTGGATCTCTATATCCGTGACCTATTAAAGACTTTACCATAATCCTAAGGTAAATCTTGAATCGCTATCGCATCCGATACTCAAAGATACTCCATGAACTGGAAATCTTCATAGTATAAACCTATCCAGCGATCCAACAACTCATCGTATGGATCTAGAGAAAATGAGTGGACTTAGCTAATCATACTAAGTCCTTTCTGAATTCCAAATAATCTCCCAACACTGTCCATCATACTATGCTTTCACGTCCATCTCGGTACAGAACCTTCCTGATTATTTATATACCACTTTACTAGTTGACACACCGCACAATCAACTATGTCCGCATGTCGTTCCACCATGGAGAACGTTTCAATACTTACTATTTTCCGAATACAATCCGATACATCTGCAATATAGAACCTATTGCAATCTTCAAAGAATACTTATCAAAATATCATGACCAAGCCTCTTGGCTCGTAGTAATGTCAAAGGCACTACTTACGTGCAATGACATGCTACCACAACCGACTCAGAGGCAAATACCAAGATGTCGTAGCTATCTAGCCACCTACGACATACAAATTCCACTATCACTAATTCAACCTAGAGAGCAAGAGTACAACTCTATGGTAAATGCTCTATCATCCCAACAGAATCTATCCGTTGTTCCCGAATCAATAATAACTCTTCCGAAATTCAAATGCAACTACACAAGAGCTAGCTAAAACCTCATAAGCATATCCGCCATCTCTACAAAACAACATAATATCGCTAAGTCCACGCCATATTATATATATGACAAACCATCTCGTAGTTCCTCATTTGACGTAAACATAGGATACGCCTCGATCAACTAAATCAAACGCTCCATTCTCTGAAACATTGCATCCGCATACAATACCCTTCCTTCCACCCGAGAATGATCAAACAACCCTGGTGTAAAAGTCAACCATCGTCTGAGCCCTGAAACTAGTTTCACAAGCTTCAGACTAAATAAATTCCATTACCCGTCAATGTGTAGTACCACTAGAGCATCCTATCCATATCTATGGTAATAATAAATCAAATCAATACCGTAAAATCATCACCTATGGTGGCCGAAAGTGCTCAACTCCAACTCGCCACCATCATAAATGATCCAATCGTGTCCGTAATACACGATTTCCTAAATCCTCGACGACTAAGTCGCCATAAGTCAAACAAGATAATCAAACCTCGCAATTCATACCAAGTATGAAATTGTCATCACTATACACTGCATCCTCTTTACTCTAGGCTGATGATATATCAATCATCCCTATAACTTTGATAATTGTATGACACCTTGTCACTACAATATCAACACACCAATCATAAATCAATCCTAGAGTATACACAGGTGTCCTATAGCTGATCTAAATAGATCCTCAATCCACCATGAAGGATAATCATTTCCTTCTACCACTACCACATTCCATCATCGAAAATCGTTGTATAACCTCAAAGGTCCATCTCTTTAACCAAGAGTTCGGATCTTCTCTCGAAGAAATATCGATGTATAAATATCCCATACAACACCTCCTATAATAAGATAAAACGATCTTTCATCGTCTTGACAAGTGTAGGCATATACGCCTAATCCATAACCAAATCACTATTAGTATGGACTGATATTCTCCGAGGGTTTACTCCTTGTCCTCCTAATGGGTGGCTAGCGGGTCTAACCCTAGCCTCCTAATTCGACATCAGTCGGCACCTCTAAAGAATCCGCACTCAAATCATCATTTGATTCCTCAAGGTCAATATGTTATCGATTCGTCCCCGACCATGAGTAGGGACAATTTCACTAAGTCAATAGTTTTCCTAGCCACAAAAGTACCGTAACTACTAAAGACAATACTTTTCCTATAGCTCAGAGATATCCTTCAGCTTGCTTGGTCTCAAAACACGAGAACTCCCAAAATCCAAGGAAAAGAAAATCCTCGATACACCAAAACCAAACCAAAACCAGAAACTAATAAAATGGTCACGCCTGGGGCATATCCACATCCAAATGACAAGGAGCCCCTTAGTGACAATATCCGAATCCATGGACCAAATCGTAAAACCTCGAAATAATTATAGAAATACAAGTATTTCAATAACTGCATGCATGCACGACTAAACATATATCAATCAAAGTAAAATAGTTTTATGACCCCAAATCCAATTGCGACAAAATCCAAGTGCATAATCAAAATGCAACACCGATAAAGTAACCAAAGCAGCATCCCGACGATGCAGGGAGACAAGCACGGCAATGAACTCTCTGAGCGACTCGAAGGTAGGTCAACATGACATGTCCTCCATCAGTTAACCTAGAGGATAAGTGAGGAGGGAGTGAGTACAACTACTCAGTAGATGGATAGATAATAGTGCGTAATCATAATGCACACAATGGAAGTCACAGGGAACAAACTAAAGTAACCCAACCCTCAGAGTACCAATATCAGTCTGCAACTAACCTAACCAGCAGTATAATAGATATACCTGCAAGATACACAACCACTGCAACAAGCAGTGTATATCCGGATACCACGACAAAGTCTCGTGGCTCTCGCACAAAGGAAACTATCTATGAGCTACCACGAACGTAACCCATGGCCGACAATCAATAGCACGGTCTACGCGCAACTATATACTACCACAAATGAGACTCGTGGATAGACAGACTGTATATAAATATCCAATTATTGACTGCACGCTCTGGCGTACTACCACCAATAGGTCGCGTGAGCAGTCGATTGTCCTAGGTTGTTAAGCCTAGGGTTATCCAATACATTATGCATAAATCGACTTTCAACGTCGACAAAGATCATCGATCTACAATTAAACCCCTTGAGGCGATCAAGCGAGGGTTTCAACACCTCTAAAACGAAATGTTTACCAAAGTCGGTAAAGATCATCAACTTATAAATAAATAAGTCTAGATGATTAAATCTAGCCTTCCAACCCTTCCAACATGATCGGTTATTAAGGTCGATCAAAATCATAAGTCCACCAATAATCTCGTCGAGACGAGTAATCATAGGGTTTCATCCCAATTAACAGGAAATGTCTATCAAGGCCAATAAGGATCACAAGTCTACTATCAAGCCCTTCAAGAGGGTTAATCCCAAATTATATCGTCCTACCAGCTCAATCATGCATACTACAACATGCTACCACGAACAGATCTCGTGGTTACTTAACTCAGAAGTAGCTATCTAGCTGCACGCCATCCAAATCCGATTATTACCAACTCGACCTAATAACGCAAGAATATATCTTGCAGTAGATCATCTCAACCATACATGAGAGACCACATGTATACAAAGCACCTACCTATAGAGAGACTCTACTGCAGACTCTCTCTATCAACCAAGAATGGGAGATATAGTAAGGATTAATCGCATCCTAATCATTTGACCTCTACTAATCCGATCACCATATCAAAAAATAGTAAATGTATAAACATATACTAATGAGCACATCCGGGTTATTACGCCTAGGGTTCCAACACCTAGGGTTCTACTAACGTTGTTTCATTCCTGAAATCCGCTCCTACAGAATAACCTCATCTAAGTTATTCTATTTCTACTAGTCTTAATCATGATATCCACCGCAAAAACTCATAACCATAAACATATAACATGCTGTCTAATAAAGCATAAAGATAGTCCTACTAATGGGAATCAATGGCTGCAATTAATTAGGGTATTACTAAAGGGTCATGCCAGAACAAAGTCAATGCCAGAACAAAGTCAAGGCAATATATAAATAAAGCATCAGATGCTTATATATACTCTAAACTACATAAGTTGTAATCATGTCCTCATGCCTTCTACGAATTTATCCATCGTAGTCATATTATTCAACTAGTCTAATAATCCTAATACTAGTCAAATCCTAGTGGTAAACATCTACCAATAATATCTAATCATTTTTATCACAATGATAACAAGCTACGTATAACAGTAATAGCAATTTATAACCAAATGCTATCTATAAACCAGCAACTTAAAAATCTAATAAATTCAATAGATATCAGGTTAAAACAATCCTAGATAAAACATGATATCACCGCATAACCAAATATAACCAATATAATATGCACTAAATCTAGAAAATTTTCTAGAATGTATTTACCTGTTAGCTGTCTGGAGATGTACTGTTGCCGCCAAATCCCCCATATTGACCTCATCAATAATACCTCGAATTTCCGAAATATAAAAATCATCGGAAATCCGTACAACTCCGAAAATACCCAGTTAACCAACCAAACTTGGCGAACTCCATAAACCCAAAGACCCTAAGGAACTCGGAAACCTACGCTCTGATACCAAATAAATTGTCACGCCAGGAGTCTCCGCTGCATTTAAAATCCGGCAAAGATCTCTCGAGACGGTGACAATACCAATTTTTATACAAGGCCTACACGCCACTATACATCGGCCAACACGACCGAATCCAAACATCACACGCAGATAATCAAATCGGCCTCAGGCCAACAAATCAAGGTAAATATACGTCTACACTAACTAGACTTACCCCTTCTGCCATCTGAGCAGGAATAACCCAACCAAAACCAATCGAAATAAAAATCCGATCAAAGGTCCCTAAGGACATACCAAAACATCCACAGTACAAATATTCAACTCAAATTCTAAACATATATTCTAATCCAAATACCCAAAACCGTAAACACAAATAACAAAATACACTTCCACGATTTAGGGGTTGGCATGGACTCTCCCGATACCTCCATCCCGAAATAGATATAATCAACGGGTGAGTTCAAAGAACTCATGATACTAGTCGATATGAATAGTAAGAAATAGCTAACAATACTAATCATGCCAAGACAGCCTCATATATATGGTAAGCAAGAAATAAATGCAAAGGATCAGACTCACCGAAGTCTCCTACTCGATATAGGAGCATGTGCCCTACTATAAGAGATAAAGTCATCACCATATAAGAATATGAATCTCAGATGCATGTCAATCATATGCAACATCCAAGGCATCAATACAATAATGCGAAACACAATACAAATGCAATCCTGCAAAATGCATGTCGTACAATGACATGGTCACCTCGACGCTACACCGCCTCACACGCAATGGTGACGCCGAGTGGGTAGGGCTATGACAACTGGGCACTCTGCCATCACTGCTCCTGAGTGACCGAGTGGACAGGATGCTGTCGGAGTACACCTATCCTCCTGCCCCAAACAGAGTGGGGAGCTAAGCTCTCATCTCCCGGTGTCATAGGCCAGAGGAGGGATCCCTGCCCGCTACCACGCTGCCTCGTCGCTACCCATGAGCGGTCCAGCGGAGCCTGACAGAGCAACTGCACACACCCTCCTGATGTACCACTAACCCATGAGTGGCAGTGTGTGCAGGCCATGTAACTAGCTGCGGGCTCAACAATAATGGAACCTACAAGATGCAATCATGCAAAATGGTGCATGATACTAAAGCATGTAAATCCAACTACAAATATCCATCCGAATAATATGCAAAGTCAATAAGTGCATATAACTGATCCAAGCAACCATGATCCAAATAACACAGGGAAGATATAATCATACTGATCAAATGCATGTAGCAAATAGGCACTAAGCATTACTAGGCATATAAACATGAAAAGTATTGCATGCTATTCTAACTAACATATCAACTTGACTATATCTAAAAGATAAGTCAAAGTACCCGCCTTAAACAAAATGTCCGCAAGAATGAAATCGTCACGACCGGAGACCTGCCTCGTGATCGAAACCTGCATACAGCATAACTATTGTTAAGCACAAAAATACGATCTACTGTCAAATCGAATCCTAAGCCGATTTCGGACATAACCCAATTAACCCAAATGCTTAATAAAATCCCGGTCAACTAAATTGACCTAGTTATCCCATTTAACGTAATCGATCCTCCATAAATAATTACAGAACCGATCAACCTCACACCGACATCAACAACCCATAATCTATCAATTTACAGCTAATAGGAAAAGAATAGATCGAAGCTTACCAGTCCTAGAAAAACTCCACCGGCAACCAACTCCTCCTATCCTTGGTTCCTCGGAGCAATTTCGCATTTAAACACCACTGCCCTATCAACAGATCAAGCTTAAAGAAGGAAAAATTCACAGCTTGAAACTTAGATTTCGTCCCAGGCAAGAAGGATTCGATTTTTACCTAGTTCCAATGACAATCGGGAAGAACATCCCCCGATCGAAAAACGCCACCGACCCAAATTCCCAGCCCTTGCTCGCTCACTGTAGGCGCGTCCGTGAGCACCGACGAGGGTGGTCAGCGCCGCTTGCCGCGAGAAAGAAGAACGATGAGAGGGAGAGAAGAGGGCTCGGCAAGGATTGTAGCCCCTGATCCGCACTAGGCGCAGACGCCGCTGCCACCAACTCGGTCATGGCGCACGGCCGCTCACGTACTACCGGCGAGGACACTTGCCGTCCCTTGCAAAGGAAATCGAGTTGGTCGAGAATCGGAGCGGCGAGAAGCTGCCCACGGGAAAGAGATCCGACGGGGACGAAGGTCGCGCGATCCACCAGCTACTCTGGCGAAAGCGGCGGCCAGCGGTGAGCACAGAGAAGAGGCGGAATCGCGTGAGGGAGGTTACGCGATGGGAAGGAGTGCGGCGCGTGGAGAAGAAAACGGCGAAGGCGAGTGGGGAAAAAGAAAAAGTAAATAGAAATAGGTTAAAACCAAACAGGCCTTTTAAAAGCCTATTTTTCTTATCCCCGTAAATATCCCGTATAAGCCCCGTTTAAATTCAGAAAAATTCCGAAAAAATTCCTAAAATTTCCTAAAAATCCCAAAAAATTTCCAGAATTATTTCCTTAATTATTGGGCCTTTTAATTTAATATTTTAAATTTTCCAGTATTTAACATTAAGTATCATTCACTCGACCATTTATACAATACATGTTCGGTGGTAACATACAACCTAAGGGTACTAGAACTAACCCTAGGTTAAAGACATTATCTACCTACGGATGACCTTTTTGCCCAATATACAATCAGGTTGTCATCCGGACTTTACTATTTTCACTTAAACAAATTCTAAGTTACTTACATCACTATATGTATAACTCCTAATCATGATAAGATAAACATGATATCAACAATGGAGTTAATAGCCAACGGTAAAGGATCAAGCATACGATAATAAGAGCAGGGTCAAGATAATATGAACACCTAACATGCTCATATCTATGACTAAATCTGAATGCAATACATCTACTCGGACCAGGTAGGAAATTACCCACCTGCTGTAATGCTCGAAACAATGAAGTCCTCACGACCGCGGACCTGTCTCGTATCCACGTCCTGCAAATATCAAACATTATGATTAAGTGCAAGCATAACAACGAATCCTCGAATCGAATCCTACATCGACTTCGTACCCCGACCAACTAGATTGATCTAGTTACCCAATTAACATAATCAATCCTCAACATTAATCCCTCAGCTTGTATAGTTAACACCGTAATTAAACCCACCGATCTCCAATTAGCAATTATGCTAACCTACCACATTCACCTCCATACGTCAATTCCTACATTGACAGAACGGTTCACAACCCAACACAACTCCCTAAATATTTAAACCACCAATCCCAGCCCCACTATGGGACATAAACAGGACATCACAACCAAATCTCCCATTCATACCCTAGATGCACCTCACACAATAGAACAAAACCCAAACAATCAACTTAATCCCTTGATTTGTCATTCACAGCTCCATCACAGCCAACATCAACCCATATAATACAGCAACTAAACAGATGAAGAAAAGAGTGTAGATTGAGCTTACCAGCCCTTGGGATCCACCAGTGGTATTGTAAAATACCGGAAAATATATATATATATATATATATATATATATATATATATATATATTTTATATATATTTATATATATATATATATATATATATATATATATATATATATATATATTCCTTGTTAATGGATAAATTATCGTGTGGAATTTTACAGGAGTTTTTAGAAATTTTTCTGGAATTGAATTGAATTCATATGATCGAATCGGAGAAGATTAAGGCTTAAATAGGTGATTGGATTAGATTTGGGCTAGCACAACCACCTAAAACAGGCCCAATTGTTGATTCCTTAATGGCCAGCCGTTTCCTTCACCCGATCGATGTTTCCTTCTCCGCCGACTCCCCTTTCTTCGTCGATCATTCTTCCCCGAGCCCTAATTATTTTCCCCGCGCGACGCCACCCTCGAGCTCGCCCCTCTACAGTCGCCATGCCGGTCGCTGCCCCATAACAGTCGTCACGGGCGATAGCTTCGTCGTCGCCTTGTTCCTCCGGATCTCAATGACAGCAAAGATTCGCCGCAGTCGGCGACCTTCATGTGCTCACCGCCATCTCCCGTGCCCTAGTTCCCATCCGCCGCCCCTCTCGCAATAGGGTTGCCGCCGCACCCATCGCCTGCCCGCCACTGACTACCCCGCCGGCGAACTACCTTTGGGATGCCCTGCTCACCTCACCGTCACCTGCGACCATCCACGGCTTCTCGCGACTCCCGGGCAGATCGCGTCGCGTCCTATGGCCCTGCTCGTCGAGCGCACACTGTCAGTAGTCGCCGTCCCTGTGCACGCGACCGACGACCACCACTCTTGTCCACCGCTGATCTCCACTGCGAGCTCGCACTGCAGGCCGATTCTGCGATCTTCGTTCGTTCGTTGGTCGCTGCCCCATCACCAGCCACCAAGATCCCCGTCGCCGCCTTCCCTGTGCCAGGTCGTCGCAAGCTACCTCGCATCGATGGTTTTGTTTCTTAGCTAGGCTTCGTTGATCTGATGACAGTGAGCGCCGTCGGCACCTCATTGCGATTCCAGCGGTTGTTCGCCACTGTTCCAACTGTGACCAAAGTGGTGGTTGCCCTTTTCTTCCACTGGTATGATTTCCTTTACCCTTTCGTTTGTTTTGGGATTATAGTATCGAGAAGTAGCAGATCCAGCAGGTGTGGTGACATTTTGGGATGTGTTGCAGTGATCGAGTATTCCTGTATCAACTTGATTGGCTCAGATATGTCAATCGATAGTTGTGTATTGGCCTCACATTTGAATTAGGGTAATCTTGGTATCTTTCTGCTATTTAGGAATTTTGATTAATTAAATTTGGTACAAACTTATACGATTGATTGGCTTGATTGCTAGGTTTAGCTAATCTGATGGGATTTGCTTGCAGTTAAACTGACTGGGCAGATTAGGTTTCTCGCAAATTGGATCAAGAAACTGTGAAGGGAGGCTAAACTTGGTAAGTACGAATTCGGATTATTATAGATGTGATGTTAGATCTATAGCCGGTTATTGTTGGATTCATTGAGTAATAATCGATGGAAGAGGTGTAGTTGCTATAGATCTGATGGATGGATTTGTATATTTATCGTGTGCTTGAATTTAATTGTAAATGATGATATTTACAGGACGTGGATACGAGGCAGATCCACAGACGTGAAGATATTTATTTCGCAAGAGCTATTTAACAAGTGGGTAATTTCCTACCTGGTCCGGGTAATTGTATTTCATTCAGATTTAGTCATTGATATGAGCATGTTAGGTGTTCATATCACCTTGACCATGTTCTTTTTATCGTATGCTTGATCCTTTACCGTTGGCTATTAACTCTATTGCTGATATCATGTTTATTTTATCATGATTAGGAGTTATACATATAGGTGATGCAAGTAACTTAGAATTGGTTTAAGTTAAGTGCAATTAGTAAAGTCCGGATGACAACTTGATTGTGCATTGGGCAAAAAGGTCATCCGTAGGTAGATAATATTTTTAACCTAGGGTTAGTTCTAGTACCCTTAGGTTGTATGTTACCACTGAACATGTATTGTGTAAATGGTCAGAGGAATGGTACTTAATGTGTCGCTACGGACTTGTGGTCCTAGCTTGATAATCGGTTTGAGTACGACTCTCTACAGGATAGAGAGTGCGTCGATTAGATGGGTATGACTCTCTACAGGATAGAGAGTATTATGATCAGTTGAGTACGACTCTCTGCAGGATAGAGAGTATGTAGATCTGGTTAGTATGATTCTCTATAGAATAGAGAGTCTATGGTGGATGTCCGTATGTGAGACATTGCATTCATGCATTTACATGCACGCTGGCGACGAGGTCTCCCTTGTGGTTGAGAGGGTCGCCAGTCATCCTGCCTCCACGGTTACTCATAGGAGGAGTAACCGGTGTGAGGGCAGAGCATTGAGGTGCCGCACTCTACCACTATAGACGGTGGTAGTTGGATTTGCGTGCCGTAGTCCTGCGTGTGTGGTACTCGACCACTCATGGGTAGTGACTGTCGAAGTGACCAACAGCAGGGACCCCCATCGTGTAGCTTGCTCTTTACGCTTATATGCTACTCGATCATACTGCCTACTCGGCCACTCGAGAGTAGTGGTTGGTGTTGAGTTGGGACAGTTGTCATGCTCGAGCCACCGAGGCCACACTGGGGTCGTGATAGCTTTAGGGTGAGCCGACATGACCATGCATGCTGCATAGCCGTATCTGATGGCGCTTTGCATATTACCATATATATATACATATATGCATGTATATATATATATATATGGATGGTTGAGATTAATATATATATGGATACAGTCTATATATATATGATTATTGTAATGTTGCATTTGTTTGTACTATGCTTGCTGCATTTGGGTGGACATCATATTCATGCATGTTTCTTGCATATGTTATCTTGTGTCGGATATTGGTATGTGTTGGATAGACCATAGATACTTTGGCTTTGTAGCATGAGTAGATTATGTGTTGGTATTACTCTTCGTTATATATATGTTGGATATATGTTCGAGTTGTATCGAGTAGCGTACTTGAACTTGTATGTCTGCATTTTATGTTATTCATTCTGATTAGCAGATATGCTTGTATTTATATACTATGCTGATATACCTGTTGTACTTCTAGAGTATGTCGTTGAAATACATGTGATATTACATATATATACATGTTTTCTATTACCTGCTGAGTTTTACTCACCACCCCCCACGGACCCTGGGTATTCTGTCGCCCAGGTAACAGGTAGAAGACTTCGTGGCAGCTTGGAGCACCGCCGGCTGACATCGTCTCATCTCACCTCCGAGGCTCCCGTGTTTTGGTTTTGGGTCTTCCGTCCGCCGTGTTATGTATTCGGTATTTTATTTGATGTACATGTATATTCGGATTTTGACGAATGTATTGTTGTGATGTGTTAGTCATGCAGGTATGCATGTGTAGGATGTGTATTGTTGGTATATTTCATTTGTGTTTTTGTGTAGTTCTTGATTTGATATATATATATATATATATATATATATATATATATATATATATATATATATATATATATATATATATATATATATATATATATATATATATATATATATATATATGTTGTTATTGTTGTGGCCTACGGGCCTTGTATTAACCCGAAATGTTGCCACGTACAGGGGAGGTGCTGTCCGTTTGATTTTCGGTTCGGCATGCTCTCGGGGCTTGACAACTTTAGTGGTATCAGAGCCCAAGGTTCTGCGATGCCATACAATGTTGTTTTGTGTCGAGTCTTGGATTCTCGGGAGTCGATTTATTCGGTTTTGGTTTTTGAGATGAGATGGACAGCGGCCTGAGCTCCAAGCAGCACGAGGTAAGAATTCCTGAAAAACTTATGGTTTAGTAGATATTTATCTAAACTTGATCAGTAGGTGTATACAATAGAGTTATGACACCTGTGTAGACTTTTTAGTAGAGTGGTCACCGAGACGACCAACCGGAGTTACCTTAGTGTTTATACTCCCAGTTTTATTGCCTATGCATTTAGATGCTTATAACAGGGAATAACCTGTAGTTTGTTGGTTATTGTTCGTAATCGTGGTATGTATTGACCCCGGAAATGACCTGTTAAGTTTGTGAGTCTTGAACCTGTGTCGAAAAGGTGATTTACCTTTGAGGGCCGACTGATACCGAGTCGGAAAACGGGGCCAAGTCGTCACATTTATTATGGAAATCAGAGACTACAGTCTTAGAGATTTCCACTAACTGTGCTAGTCGGATCATTACCTGTGGGTAATGAACAGACTTGTAGACTATTATTGATGCAGATAGCGGAAGACTAGGTTATGGAGTTTCATAGGAATTTTATCCCTGAGTTATTCGTACTGAGTTGTATAACTTTGAGAGTACTTTTGAGTACTTAACTCATGTTATATCGATAAAGAAAAGTTGTTTGCATTCCATTATCGGGATTAAGCCGATATTTGGTGATAAATGCAAAAAAAAAAAAAAATCTTCGGGAAATAATATATCACTTGATCATGGATTAGTGATGTTGAAAGAAAATATTTCCCCGTGTCACTTTTAGTGACATATTGTAAGGAATTCTTGAGCTTCAAGAAAGGGTGATCGGTCAGTAATAATGTACTGTGCAGAGTCGTGAGACTTGCAGAGGTTACTACCACCTAATAGCTCAAGAAGATGGATGGATGATTTAAGCCATCCAGAGTTATTGACTTATAGTTGGATTAGGATGCCGGGATCTTCTACCAGATCCTACCGGAAGACGTTGGATTGAGACAGGAGTTTAGAAATGACTCCGTACAAGGGTTTAAGAGTTGGAGACCGATAAGCAAATATTGCAGGTCAACTTAACAGAGTTAGAAGTCTCCGAATGTTGGATAAAAGGATCAATATCAGGGTCATATGTCTTGAGCTACTTTTCGATTATAGAAGACCAATCGCAGATCATCAGAAGGTTCTTGTGGATATCAGCAAAATCAGAACAAAGACTCCGAAGGGATTGTGTGCGTGCAGTGCAGATCATGAAGACACGTGAAACCAGATTATCTGTTGGAGCAGTTCAGCTGTTGCTATTGTTGAGCAACCAGTACAGTGGAGGAGGTGTACCTTGAAGATTCAGTGAAGACTATCGATGGTGTTCCGGGAGAATGACGCTCCGTCTCGACAGCAGAGATCAGCACAGAAGATGTGAATTACCTTATCAGCATCAACCTACTACCTTAGGCGTGGATGAAGTTCCGTGATACTCCCCTTCAGCAGAGATCAGCACAGAAGCAGCATCAGCAGAAGACATCTTAGAAGATTCAGCAGACAACAACAGTTACCTCCAGATGTGATTTGATTAGTACAGAGGAGAGAGTATACGACGATGGTCGTATTTATTCAGTATTCTATAGTTGTAGCTCGTAGGATTAAGGGATGGATTAGATGATCTAGGGAAAATCCCCGCGGCATTCGTCGTAGAAATGTGACCACTTTGTCGCGAACTGTTGGATCTGATCTGGTTCTCTTCGGAGAAAGATCGAGACCTGCATGGAGCCTTTGGATCGGATCGACAGATATTTCATCGTTCAGGGTATTACTCTAGTTTTACCCTCTGGGTTAATATATTGAGAGATACTTGTAGTTTACAGGTATCTTTGTCTAGAACATTCTTAGTTGGATTAGAAGGGTCCTTTACATCGACTTGTAGGTCGGTGGTATCTCTACCATCAGGTGAGAAATGGACTAACAATTAAGAAGTCAAGGGAGACCCTTAGACTCTGATAGACATATCTTTATTGTGAACATATCCTTACAGATGGTCAAATTGTTAAGATTATGGTATGGTATGTCTCTCGGATGTGCGTATAATCCGAGAGCATTCAGATGTAGTTTTGGATGAACTCCTAGCCTTGCCGTTTCTTAGGTAAGTGGAGCAGGCGTTCGAAATGATTGCGAAAATAGTCCGGTATCGAAGATCCTATACCGGGTGATAATTTAACTGGTATCAGTGTTGTTAAACACTATAGAAATTGGAAGAACGTAAGTTGTGATTATAGGAGATGTTGGAGGGGATATTTATCTATCCCAGTATTCCTCCTTGAGAAGATCCGGAACTCTTTGTTGAAAGAGAGATGGACCTTTGAAGGTATGCATCGATTATCGATGATGGAATACAATAGTTATCATGATAAATATCCTTGTTGTGGATAGATGATCTATTTAGATCAGCCAAAGACACCTGTGTATACTCTAAGGTTGGTTTACGACTGGAGTGCTGATATATTAGTGACATGATGTCATACGATTATCATTGTCGATGTGATGATTAATATATATCATCAGCTTAGAGTAAAGGGGATGCAGGTGTGTAAAGACAACAATTTCATATTTGGTATGAATTGTATGAGTTTTGATTAAGTTGCTAGACTAATTAATGATTTAGTCGTCCAGGGATTTGAGAATCGTGTATCCTGAACACGATTGGATCCGTTCGTGATTGTTGGAGTTGCGTAACTTGGCCACTGTTGATTGTGGTAGTTGGAGTTGCGCACTCGACCACCGTAGTTGGTGGTTTTCCTTGTATGGTTTGGTTAGTACTGTAGATGTGGATGTGGTGCTTTTAAGCATTAGTATACCACGAACTTGTTTGACAAAGGTAATGTTGGAAATTATTTAGTCGGAAGCTGGTGAAACCAGTTACAAGACCTAGACGACGGTTAACTTTTACATGAGTATTAGTTAATCCTTCCGGAGTGGATAAAAGGATGATGTACGCAGATGCGTCGTTTCAGGGATCGGAACGAATCCGATGTAGTTGAATGAGGCATATCTTATGCCTACGACAGTTAAGAAACTATAAGATAGTCTGTCATATACATGACATGACTTTAGTAGTTATTATTTGGATTTGTAGTTGTATGGAGCAGAAGTGCTCATTGAATTTCATAAGCTACTGGGTAGCTACAATAGAGTTGCTGGTACGCAAATAGTTGTAACCAGTGAGATTGATCGCTATAATCTTCCATGCACTTACAAAGTGTGTGGTAGAGTGAATTTTTTGATGGACTTCTCTTGTGAGAAGATAATTCTCCTTCTCTGATAAGGATAGTGTGTTTCGGACACGTGACCAATCATGGAAGAGTCGTTACAGATAGCACATCATTCGAGATGGGCTATGTACCTTGGTGGTACTTAGAGGTACTGAGAGTTGAAACGTTTATACTGATGAAATGGTATAAAGAGAGTTTATAGCAGATTTTGCTGCTCGATGTTTAGTATGCCAGTAGGTGAAGGCTGAACATTAGAAACTTGCTGGATTGCTCTAGAAAATTCGGATTTCGGAATAGAAGTGGGAGCATATCATGATTGATTGCATTACGGGATTGCCTAGAACCCGTAAAGGATGTGATGCGATTTGGGTGATTGTGGATCGACTGACCAAATCAGCTCATTTCCTTCCTATTCGTGGGTCATACTCGTTGGACCATCCGACACTTGTGGGTGCTCACAACGTATTTCCTGTTGTTATACTGGGGAAATACGTGTCGCATATTGATTATGTTCTGAAAGAGGTTCCGAATTCTACCTCAATCTAATGCGACTTACGAGGTGATTTCAGGGTGCAGCCTGGGTCGCAAGGAGCGACAGTAGTGGGACGAAAACCATCCAACTCGTAAAAGTTGGATGACAGCATCATACCGATGAGGAGGCTATGTGGGAGCTGGAAGATACTATCCGAGCTCGATAGTCTCATCTGGTCACTTGAGGAAGGTATGTGGTCCCTTCGAAAACTTGCTTGAAGTAAATTTTTGCATGTTAGTACGAAATTTGGGGACCAAATTTTTATAAGTGGGGGAGAATGTAAAATACCGGAAAAAAAATATATATATATATATATTCCTTGTTAATGGATAAATTATCGTGTGGAATTTTACAGGAGTTTTTAGAAATTTTTTTGGAATTGAATTGAATTCATATGATCGAATCGGAGAAGATTAAGGCTTAAATAGGTGATTGGATTAGATTTGGGCTAGCACAACCACCTAAAACAGGCCCAATTGTTGATTCCTTAATGGCCAGCCGTTTCCTTCACCCGATCGACGTTTCCTTCTCCGTCGACTCCCCTTTCTTCGTCGATCATTCTTCCCCGAGCCCTAATTCTTTTCCCCGCGCGACGCCACCCTCGAGCTCGCCCCTCTACAGTCGCCATGCCGGTCGCTGCCCCATAACAGTCATCGCGGGCGATAGCTTCGTCGTCGCCTTGTTCCTCCGGATCTCGACGACAGCAAAGATTCGCCGCAGTCGGCGACCTTCATGTGCTCACCGCCATCTCCCGTGCCCTAGTTCCCATCCGCCGCCCCTCTCGCAATAGGGTTGCGCCGCACCGCATCGCTGAACTACCTTTGGGATGCCTGCTCACCTCACCGTCTGCGACCATCCACGGCTTCTCGCGACTCCGGGCGGATCGCGTCGCGTCTATGGCCAGCTCGTCGGCGCGCCTTGTCGATGGTCGCGTCCTGTGCACGCGAGCGACCACCACTCTTGTCCGGCCGATCTCGCTGCGAGCTCGCCTGCGGCCGGCGGTTGCCGATCTCTTCGTCAGTTGGTATTGCCCCATCACCGACCACCAAGATCCCGTCGCGCCTTCCTGTGTGCGGTCGTGCAAGCTACCTCGCATCGATGGTTTTGTTTCTTAGCTAGGCCGTTGATCGATGGCGATGGCGCCGTCGGCACCTCATTGCGATTCAGTGATTGTTCGCCCTTTATTCAAGTGACGAAGTGGTGGTTGCCCTTTTCTTCCACTGGTATGATTTCCTTTACCCTTTCGTTTGTTTTGGGATTATAGTATCGAGAAGTAGCAGATCCAGCAGGTGTGGTGACATTTTGGGATGTGTTGCAGTGATCGAGTATTCCTGTATCAACTTGATTGGCTCAGATATGTCAATCGATAGTTGTGTATTGGCCTCACATTTGAATTAGGGTAATCTTGGTATCTTTCTGCTATTTAGGAATTTTGATTAATTAAATTTGGTACAAACTTATACGATTGATTGACTTGATTGCTAGGTTTAGCTAATCTGATGGGATTTGCTTGATTAAAGTATCAAGATTAGGTTTCTCAAAATTGGATCAAGCTGTGAAGGGAGGCTAAACTTGGTAAGCAATTCGGATTATTATAGATGTGATGTTAGATCTATAGCCGGTTATTGTTGGATTCATTGAGTAATAATCGATGGAAGAGGTGTAGTTGCTATAGATCTGATGGATGGATTTGTATATTTGTCGTGTGCTTGAATTTAATTGTAAATGATGATATTTACAGGACGTGGATACGAAGCAGATCCACAGACGTGAAGATATTTATTTCGCAAGAGCTATTTAACAAGTGGGTAATTTCCTACCTGGTCCGGGTAATTGTATTTCATTCAGATTTAGTCATTGATATGAGCATGTTAGGTGTTCATATCACCTTGACCATGTTCTTTTTATCGTATGCTTGATCCTTTACCGTTGGCTATTAACTCTATTGCTAATATCATGTTTATTTTATCATGATTAGGAGTTATACATATAGGTGATGCAAGTAACTTAGAATTGGTTTAAGTTAAGTGCAATTAGTAAAGTCCGGATGACAACTTGATTGTGCATTGGGCAAAAAGGTCATCCGTAGGTAGATAATGTTTTTAACCTAGGGTTAGTTCTAGTACCCTTAGGTTGTATGTTACCACTGAACATGTATTGTGTAAATGGTCAGAGGAATGGTACTTAATGTGTCGCTACGGACTTGTGGTCCTAGCTTGATAATCGGTTTGAGTACGACTCTCTACAGGATAGAGAGTGCGTCGATTAGATGGGTATGACTCTCTACAGGATAGAGAGTATTATGATCAGTTGAGTACGACTCTCTGCAGGATAGAGAGTATGTAGATCTGGTTAGTATGATTCTCTATAGAATAGAGAGTCTATGGTGGATGTCCGTATGTGAGACATTGCATTCATGCATTTACATGCACGCTGGCGACGAGGTCTCCCTTGTGGTTGAGAGGGTCGCCAGTCATCCTGCCTCCACGGTTACTCATAGGAGGAGTAACCGGTGTGAGGGCAGAGCATTGAGGTGCCGCACTCTACCACTATAGACGGTGGTAGTTGGATTTGCGTGTCGTAGTCCTGCGTGTGTGGTACTCGACCACTCATGGGTAGTATTGTGTCGGGTGACCAATGCGAGGACCCCATCATGTAGCTTGCTCTTTACGCTTATATGCTACTCGATGATACTGCCCACTCGGCCACTCAATAGTAGTTGTTGGTGTTGAGTTGGGTCAGTTGTCATGCTCGATCCACCGAGGCCACACTGGTGTCGTTGTATCTTTAGGGTGAGCCGTCATGACCATGCATGTCGTATAGCCAGATCGATGGCGCTTTGCATATTACCATATATATATACATATATGCATGTATATATATATATATATGGATAGTTGAGATTAATATATATATGGATATCTGATCTATATATATATGATTATTGTAATGTTGCATTTGTTTGTACTATGCTTCTTTGCATTTAGGTGGACATCATATTCATGCATGTTTCTTGCATATGTTATCTGATTTGTGTCGGATATTGGTATGTGTTGGATAGACCATAGATACTTTGGCACATGTAGCATGAGTAGATTATGTGTTGGTATTACTCTTCTGTTATATATATGTTGGATATATGTTCGTTGGATCGAGTAGCGTACTTGAACTTTTTCTTATTCATTCTGATTAGCCGGTATATGCTTGTATTTATATACTATGCTGATATACCTGTTGTACTTCTAGAGTATGTCGTTGAAATACATGTGATATTACATATATATACATGTTTTCTATTATCTGCTGAGTTTTACTCACCACCCCCCACGAACCCTGGGTATTCTGTCGCCCAGGTAACAGGTAGAAGACTTCGTGGCAGCTTGGAGCACCGTCGGCTGACATCGTCTCATCTCATCTCCGAGGCTCCCGTGTTTTGGTTTTGGGCCTTCCGTCCGCCGTGTTATGTATTCGGTATTTTCGCTTATGTACATGTATATTCGGATTTTTGACGAAGTTTTGTATTGTTGTGATGTGTTAGTCATACCGGTATGCATGTGTAGGATGTGTATTGTTGTGGTATGTTTCCGCTGTGTTTTTGTGTAGTTGCTGATTTGATATATTTATATATATATATGTTGTTATTATTGTGGCCTACAGGCCTTGTATTAACCCGAAATGTTGCCACGTACAGGGGAGGTGCTGTCCGTTTGATTTTCGGTTCGGCATGCTCTCGGGGCGTGACAGGTATCCTCTTCTTATCCCCTGTCCAGCACACAAGACCATTGTCCAATTCACAAGTTGCAACCCAACCCGAGATGCACGAACATGGAAGCACAGGGGACTTCAACCACTAAGATCGGGGGAAAAAGACACCAACATCGAACGAGCATCCCCAATCCTTATGGCAACGAGGTGGCGGTGGTGGCAGATCAACTGCAGCGGGCGACAACCAGAACAAATCCACAACGATGAGAGCAAAGGCGGTGGATTTGTTGCTCCTGGAGGTGCTGCCCTATCAACAGATCAAGATTAACGAAGGAACAATCACAGTTTGATCTTAGCTTCCGTCCAAGGTAAGAAGGAATTGGCTTTTACCTAGTTCTAACGATGATCGAGAAGAACAGCTCCCGATCGAAACGCTGCCGACCCGAACTGCCTGACCCTTGCTCACTCACCACGCTCGCTCGTCCACGGAGATCATCGAGGGGTCCGTTCGCCGGTCACTGCTGCTGCCCTTCACCACAAAACCCCCAGTTTTTGGTCGAAGCTTCCTGCCACGGCGGCGACGCCACTGACCCGAACGCGCGATGAGATCCCAAGAGAAGGGAGTCAAGCGATACTCCGGTCGGAGCGACTAGCCATGGCGGCGAGGTCGGCGAGCTACTTGCGCGAGGAGGCCGACGGGTTGGGATGGGAGAGATCGATGGAATCGCTCGCATGGCTTGCGCAGCGAGCGACGGCGAGGAGACGGGCCGATCCTCCTTCTCGGTCTCAAGATATCTTCGGGAGAGGCCGACGCTTGTTGGAGATCGACGAAGCTTCCTCACGCCGCCGGTCGCGAGGAGAAAGTTGCTGCGAAGAAATCGAAAGAGAAGGGGAATCGCGGAAGGGGAAGGGAACGACTCGATCGGGAAAATGGAAGGATTATAAAGGTTTTTAATTAAACCTATTAATTCTTAGCCGATCGTCTAAACAGGCTTTACAAAAGCCTATCTGCTTTATCCCCATAAAAATATCCATAAAACTTCCGTTTAAATCCAGAAAAATTTCTAAAAATTCCTGGAAAATTCCATAGGGTATTTTATCAATTATCCAACATTTTATTTTTATTTTGTTTTTTTTCTACGGTATTTTACAAATATGACATCATTTCGCATTACATCTTCTTGATAAATAAAAATATATTTTCTTGCCAAGAGAATTTTAGTTCTTCTATATAGTGGTATCTCAAAGAAAAGAGCGACATGTGTTGCTAAAGATTGTTCAAGTTTACTCGATAAGGATGTAAGCGAAGACTTTGTAAGAGATTTGTCTTCATCAAGTATAGTCTCTCCGTGTGTTCCAAGGTAAGAAGCATTATATAAGCTTAGTAATCCTTTGGCATCTCCATTCAAGGTAGATATAAAGCTTCCATTCTCATCTTTGAACTTGTTAAAGGTATCTACAAGAGTGAGTAAGCCATTAGTTATAAGTATCCATAAAAGTAATTATAATAGAGTATTATAGTATAACAAACTATTTAACTAGTTTTATCCTCTTTCTTTTTTCAATAATACATATATGAAAGCAAATTTTTCATCTTAATTAAAACAAATTTTAAACCTGAAGATCGGTAACAATATTTACATCTCACCAAAGGAATATACACATTGGCACCTCTTGTTTCATCATTCTTTTATTAGGATAAATATGTAAACTCAATTAGAATTTTATTATTACAATAATAAAAGTCAATCAACTTCTTAAGAAATACATTTATTATAATTTTATTTTATTTTATATTTTCTGTCCATTTTATGAATAACAATATATGTATAATAATAATTTTAACTTATTTTTAGCATTAATTACCTATAGATATGTGATACCCATGTTGCCTGAGCAATCGAAATCTTAGAGAAGTTTCATAAATCCCATAGCTCTCATCGTCGACTTCGTAGATCAATTTGATTGCTTCAGCTATTTCATTCTCAAAATGGTAATCTAGTCCAAGAATATAATCTCAACTGAATCAATCAAATTCATAAGCTGCACTATATCACTAGTCTCCTCGAGCATGCTCTTTTGTTTGCACCTTCAATTCTTCTACTCTCTTTGTCATCCTTTGAGTCGACTCCTGGATCATCAAAATGAGTAAATATACATTATATTCAACAATATTTAGCTAATGATCACCATGTATTTAATTTGCACGAAGAAAACTAATAGGCATGCCCTTAGTGACAAATTTCGAATTTTAAGAATTTTTTAAAGGAATATTAAAAACACAAAGAGGTGAGATATATAATTAATTAATAAATACCTCTGTGAGAGTGGAAGAGTTTATAATGAAATAATTGCCCCAAACGCTCGGATGACTTGCGAACTATTAATGCTTTGCTATCGGCAAGAGCTAGCGATTGCATCTTCTCCATCTTAATTATAATGAGGGACTACATTTCTATTGATATTTATAATCTCATTTCGTGCTCCAGTTTTTCCTTTCTTGTAAATTTGTCTGTCTTTATTAGTTGATATTGACATTATTAAAACTATATATTGATCTGTCATTCTCCATTTGTGCATATATATATCTTGCCCCCAAAGCTGCTGTCATTTAAGAAAAAATAAACCGAATATCTAGACCATTTTTTAGATTTTAGAATTTTAATTATCAAATTAAATCACACTTTTCTGTTTACTTTACTTTTGAAGAAATCATGCTCTTAATTAATTCGCCCTTATTTTTTAAGTTTTCTCAATATACAAATCTGAAATGTTTTGCAAGTTATTATCTGATCATGAATTTGCAGAGAAATTATTTCTCAAAACATGCATGATTTTTCAAGAAGCAATAAATTATTTGAATTTGTTTTAATTTAATTAGGATGATTTCAAAGGGATTTATTCTCACACATTAAGTTTAATTTCCATAAATTTATTCGAGACTTTGACTATCAACAAAACTTGAAAAATCAAATTGGATGTCAAGAAACATGCATGATACTCGTGAAAATAATGGCATGTCAAGAAACATATATGCATGATACTCGTTCGTGCAAAAAGTTGATTCGTTCGTTCTCAGTGTTTCCATTAATCAGTTCCACAGCCAATAAGAAGGAGATAAATCATAGAGAGTATATTGTTCAATTCAGAACTAATACAGTAGGAGGATAAACACCCCAAAAGACTTGTAACCCCCGAAGATTAACATGTATGATACCCGTGACAAAGGATTTCTCACACATTAAGTTTAATTTCTATAATTTTATTTGAGTTTTTGACTATCAATAAAACTTGAAAAATCAATTTGTCAAGAAATATGTATGATACTCGTGATTAATAAACATATATAATTTGAGATTGTAAGAATCTTGGATGAAATAGTCAGCCTAATTGCTAGGATGATATTTGCCAAATTATATACAAGGGTTATAATTATTTGATTGCTAATATCCATCCTAACTATGATGATTTAGGCAGAATTTTCAAAAGATGCCTAAGTATTTTCTTTATTTCTAGAAATCTGAAAAAGATTGGAAATCATCAATCTAGCGGTTGATCATTGTGAGGAAGGTAAATCACAGAGAGCTCTATGAACCTTAACGTGGCGGTCAAGATACGTGAGGATCATCTGAATTTAGGAAAGAGCTTTAGATATTCTTCGGAATAGATCCATATATATTAATTATGCAAGCACCGTCATGTTTTAGTCACCACATCATCTCCGTGAAAATAAATTTTTTATTTATTTCTAGCAGTCGCTTCTATCCTTTGTGTTGCTTATAGGGTATTTTACCCATATTGAAAGGCCCTAAATTAAATGTCCTCTGAACTTTGCTCAAAGGCAATGTCTTTGTATGTTGGCTTTTTGCTTTTCATGCATGTGTTTGTTGTTATACATGAAAAAAAAATCACATTATATATCTCTTTTCATGCGTGCTTTGATTTTTTCCTATATTTCTTAAAAGATTGAAATCTGTCAACCTAATGGTTCCTACCAATTTATCCCACAATCATTATAAAGGAGGTAAATCACGGAGGATCCTATAAATTTTGATGTGGTGACCAAGATACGTAAGGATCATCTGAATCCAAAAAAGAGCTTTAAACTTCCTTCGAAATCGATCATTGTCTCATCCATAAACTCCGTCATGTCTTAGCTACTATATCATCTCCGTGGAAAAGATTTTTCCTTGCTAAGATAGTTATACTGTGTTTCTATTACTATTTCTGTTGAAGCCGTGGAAGGCAATCGATCTATAGGCTATGGATGGATTTGGATCCACAAATTTTCATAGTTTATTTTAGAGATTAACTCTCCTCTGAGCACGCGATTCATATTTAATTAATTGAATTTGAACTTTGTTACTCGTTAATATTAATATGATACGATCCCTTTTTATCTCTCTCTTTTTTAAATTATTTTTTTCATTTCCTAACCAATTCATTAATTAAGCCGATAAACATCACGTAAATTCAGGCCCCTTCTCGATCATTCTAATCAATTCTTGATTTTATCTAGATATGTAGTGGTTGGTATGTTGGGACTTCGACGATTTAAATAGCGCACGTAAAATTTAGAATTGTCCAAACAGAGTCTTATACTTTCATATTTATCAAATAGCGTACTTAATTTCCTTTTTATCTCTCTCACCAAACAGACCTGTATCACAGTGAAAATTCCAAACTATCCAAACGTGGTGCTGAAAATTCAAATTCTAGTGTCACAGTGGTGTTGCAATCTCAACACCACTACTGTGGTGTTGCAATCTCAGCACCACCACTATGGTGCTGAAATTTACAATTCCAGTACCACAATGGTGCAGGTCTATTTGGCGGGAGAGATAAAAGAGGAATTAAGTGTGATATTTGATAAATATGAAAGTATGAGGCATTGTTTGGGCAATTCTAAACTTCACGTGCGTTGTTTGGTAAATCGTCGTTGGGACTTTGACTTCGCTAGAGGAAAGATGATATCAAACTCGATCATTTTTCATTCATGCTTATCTATAAAAAAATTATATGCAATGGAAATAAAATAAATAAATATAAAACACACACCAAACATACAAACGTCTCAATTTTACATGGTTCAAGATTTTTAATTTATACTCCACAATCTACGATTTGAGATCGTACTATTCATTTTTCCTTTTTATATACATTCTGGAGATGGAGAAATCTCTTATATGATCGATTATCAGTAAGTACAAATAAGTCAATATATTTATAACCACTGCTAGCTTTATTACTAATCATATGCAAACATAATATTGTTGAAATTTTCAAGCTGCTTTCGATATCAGTTTTGAGAAAGGTGCATTGTCGGTCAAAAAGAAGACCGATAGATTAATAAGTGTGAGATATAGAGAAAATTGAAATAAAATACATACTCATTATAAGAGTCTTTGCATCTTCCTCCTACTGAGTGGTGACAACATATATCAATTGATTTTTGTGAGACGTAAGATAATTGGGAATATATGTGTATTTTGTTTGAATTAGAGGTATTTCAGGTAACTCATTCTATAAATGTCTTTTATATATAAAAGTTTAATTATTTGTTCTATAACTATTGTTTTATTTTTTTGTCTATACAAAATTTTGTGTTGTAGACATAATCTGCAACAAATGTAGAAAATCGAGAAAAACTCTCATATAACCATCACGGGGTTCTAAATCTTTCATTCAATATAGTTACGACGGTGTAAGTACAAATTTTATAGTTATCGTATATTGGTTGTTGATTCAAATATTAACACATTATTTTTTTTCAACCCGATCAGTCAAAGAGAAAAGATCGGATTAATGTGTTTAATAAAACACATTAAAGCTCGTCAAAAAGGTGGAGTGGGGAGAGGACTGACTTTGCATATGTATGCTATGATATGATTTAGTGATTTTATTATTAACTATGCATAATTATTTTTAGAGATATTTTTAGCATGTGTTATTATTCTTAGGATGATATGGTGAGACTACATGATGAGTATGTTCAACATAAGAAAATTCAAGAAATGACATCGATGCATTTCAAATTGCAGATACAATATGTGATCATGTCCTTAGTACTTTTTGGGTACATTAGAGGATTTGAAAGTGGGTCAAAGTCAATTAGATCCACTTCTTTAGATATCTCCTCCTCATCCAGATTAACTAATGTAGTATTACGTGAAAAACTTGAATCCACTGAACAACGACTAGAATGCACAAAAGAAGAGTTAACAAACACTCGAGTTCAATTAGTAAGCACACAAGATGAGTTAATATTAATAAGATCAAGACAAAATATGTTTGAATAAATTTTGAATAACCTGGCACCTGGATAATTACAATCCTTGATCAATGATTCATCTTCAACTCCAGCTCCTACACCTTTTGATAGTGTGAACTTAATTCCTTGAATTTAGTTGTTAAAATTGCGAACTTGATGTTGTGGATTTAGATGTTGTGGGTTTATAGTTGTGATCTTAATTTGATGTTAAGTAATTACTTGTTTTTAAATGTTGTGAATTTGAATGATATTTATAGTTGTTGTATAATAGGATGTTGTTACGTATTATTAAGTGAAATTATTTGAATGTATTGCAGGATATGAATACAAATTAATGAAATTATGTGAAAAAATATATGTATTATCAACAACGAATGATATTAGATTCGTTGCTAAATATAAGTACTTCATGATGAATTTATTATTTTGTCATGAAATCATAATTTTCTATTGTCGTGAAATCAGAGAGTTTAGCATTGAATTTATTCTTTCGTCGTGAAGTCATAATTTCTACAATTGTGGTTAATTCCAATGGTTGACCATAAACTCTCTGGAATTCTTATTATTAATGATGAATCCATTATTCGTCGCTAAATTAGAGAGTTTAGTGACGAAAAAAAATCATTTCGTAGCTAAGTCAAATTTCCAACGGGCGTGTATATATCCACGGGTAGCCTGTAGAACCTTCCAAGAGTTTTTTTTTTTGTGACGAAATATTAGCAATGAAATATACATATTTAGTCCCTAAAATATTTTGTTTAGCGACGATATATCTTTTTTCATCACTAATACTTGCGATGAATTATTTTTAATTGCCCCAAAAATTAGTGGTAATTATTTTTATCTTCGCGATGCTTATTTTTGTGTCGTTAATATTTGCGATGGAAATTTATTAATTCTTCGTTAAGTACGATTTACAACAACCATATTGCAATGATGGTAGTGATGATTACTTATCATCACTAAACTTTATTAGTGACGAATAAAGTTATTATAGCGACGAAATAAATCGTCACTAAAAATGTATTTCCTTGTAGAACAAAAGACAATAACACTCGCCCCCAGCGCCCCTCACCGTCGTCCCTCGATGATGAAGAAGAGACATAAATCATGGGTGAGGCATTTGGTCCTTGGTCTGGTGGCTAGAAACAACGGAGATTCTGTTGAGCTCAGGCTACCGGTGTGCTATCTTGTGTGTTCTCTTAAGTTCTTGCACACTTAAGCACACAAATCAAATTTAAATGTAAGGCCTAACTTAACCTAATTGATCACACATCAAAATCATTATGGGTTCACCACTTGGGGTTCCAATGATCTAACCCTCAATCATTCAGGGTAACAACATAGGACCTTATTCCTGTTAAAAGAAAATTTATGGGAAACTCTATCCTTAATAGAGGAAAATTTATAGGCGACTTTGTCCCTCACAGAGAAAAATTTATAAGCGATTTTGTCCTTGACAAGAAAAAATTTATAGGTAACTCTGTCCCTAATAGAGAAAAAATTACAAATAAATATGTCCCAAGATTTTTGAAGTGACATGTAGGAGACACTTCCAAGGTAACGTGTTTAAAAGGTTGGATATACTCTCACAAGATCTCCTGACCTTGTTGCTTCATCGAAAAGAGACACAGAAGAGTCTTGTGGTAGTGCTTGTTGTTGGTAAAATGGTGGAGAAACAGAGTACTGAACTCCTCAAATGAGTTGATGGACTTCAACTTCAAAAGGCTAATCCAATGTTGTACCGACCTCGCCAGAGTAGTTAAGAAAATCCAACACTTCACTCCCTCACTGTATTGGTGCAACAAGGAGGCATTTTTGAAACAATAGAGGTGATCTTTAGGGTCAGAAACCCTTGTATACTCTCCGATTTGTAGGGGTCAAAAATGACGTGATAACTCCTCTACAAGAACACCCTCTATGAAAGGGATGTCTCAATTGTTGTCTTGGCATCTCCTCTTGGAATCTTCCAAAGTCTTTTGATACGGAATCATAGGAAAATGGACTCCCACGATTGTTCTTTCTATAGGGCTGACATTTTTGTAGGGCAATTTTGTTAGTGGGGGAACTCATGTAAGGTGTCGCTAGAGGAGCTCCTCGATGGTAACCATGACTATTTTAGTCACTCTTCGCATTCCAAGTAGCAAGGACTTTGGGGAGAAGATTGCAATCTCGATTTTTAGGTGTTATCTTTACTCTCTTGGACTCTTTCTTGTGTCATCCATCTCAACATCTCAGCTCTATATTCCTATAGATGACACAAAAAATGATTTGATTTGAGATTAATAAATGGGTTGGGGCTTTCTAGATTTCTGAATGGGCTTCAATCAAGCATACTTTTTTTCTTCTCTAGCCAGACGAGTCCGACTCCATTAGCAGGTTAGCTCTTATCGGGTTAGTTCATAGGTTAGTCTTTTTTAATGGGCCGATTGTATATCAGGTTGGCGTGTGCTCGACTCAACTAGTACTTGAGTTGATGTTCTTACATACATCAAGGAAGAAGACAACTCCTGTGAATCTCAATCGAGTAACTCTTCCTCTTGTAAATAGTGAGAAGTTAAAAGGGGGTCAAGGGGTGACTCTTAGTGAAATCCCTCTTGATAGTTAAGCTTCGATGATGAAGAGGAGAAAATAGAATAATATAACAACAATGTATCCTTTTCCACCTCTGAGTCTCCTTCTTTTACAATCCTGAGAGCAGATGAATGACCGCCATGTCTCTCACTCGGGCATGCTCGTTCCAATCCGTCGCAACCATTTAATTATGTAACTACCGTAGCTATTTTAGCAAAATGTCGATGTCGCCTGATGCAGTTGATTAATGCACGCAATTGTCAGAGTTGAGGGGACACAATTATTATTGTTTGCTCATCTGCGTCATCAAGTTGGCTTCCACTCGACATGACAACTTAGCTTCTGGGTCGAGCTTATTGGATCGAGGTCATTGTAGTTTTGGATCGAAGTCAAGTTGACATTGTATTTTGATATATTCATTACATTGATCAGGTCTTCTTCAGTTCACATGGGGTTTTCTTTGGATCATATTGACATTATCTTTATATCAGTCATTATTTAGATTATTATTTAGTATTATTGCATTACTTTGTTTTTGTTATTAAGTTTTGCATCTTTAACCCAATAGTGGGAAAAAAGTATTTTTTTTTTAAAAATGAAACCTGAGAATTTTAATACCGGGGGGCCACTATGGACCGGTGACACTGGGCAGCCCGGTTGACAGTTGTAAATCCGGTTCACAAATCTAGCCCACAATTCAAATCTTATGCATCGAGATACGTGCAGATGACGCGGCCGAAGATGGAAGATGAATTTGGGATTGGGAGGGGGGAGCGACTTTACCACTGCGGCCTCCTGCTCTAGCAGCGTTTCCGCTGCAGCCCTCGCCTTCGCCCTCATGTCCGCCGCCCGAGGCCGCATCGCTGCCTTTCTCGCCGACGGTGTCTCCCGTTTCAGCAACATACCTTGGCGGAGTATCGGATCGGATGCCCTCGACCGTGCCTCCCTCGTCCTCAAGGCCGCTTGCTTCGTCCACGTCGTCAACACCTACATCGTTGGCATCGCCTTTGTTAGTCCATTTCGCATCCTCTCTTCCCCTTTCTCTGTGTCCTTCTCGTGACCGCGTCTTCTTGTCCGCGCCTTTTTTCCTTGGGGTTCCAGGTGCGAGGTCCCAGCATGCTGCCCACGATCAATCTCACCGGTGATGTCGTTGCCGTCGAGAGAATCACTCCGCGAAGGGGTACTATTGAAGTCGGAGACGTTGTCATCCTAATTTCGCCAGAGAACCCGAGGAAGACCGTCGCGAAGAGAGTACTGGGTCTTCAGGGAGACGCTGTCACTTTCCTTGTCGATCCCATCCACGGGAACGCTACACGTTCAGTGGTGGTATGCATAGTATTCCGTTTTCTAATTAGATTTTATGGTATTTGAAAAGGCCCTGCATAATTTAAAATTTTTAAGATTGTATTTAAGGTTTATTCCATGCAAAAGTGTGCTTCTACTCAAATTGAACAGAAAGAATTGAGTGAAAAATATATTCGGTCTTTTCCTTCTATCTTTCTCTAGCTTACCTAACCAAATATTGTTGTATCAACATGGTCGACACTAGGAGTCATTGCATTGGTAGACTATCCTCACATTGATTTTTTAAACCCATATTACGCATTGATATTGAGTGATCATGCTAATTTAATCCCTCTAGAAGAGAGCCAAGAACACTTGGAATGTTTTTTTTTGGAAAAATTAGCTAAATAAATTGATAAACCTTTGGGTATTTTAGGATGTAAACTTTTGCCATTCAAACTAGTTTTCTGAAAGTTTGTCACTTCGATACAATTAACCTTGCTTCACTGTATTCCACACCTCAAAACTGACTTAGCTTTAGCCATATAGACTCAGTCGTAAATAAAGCAACCTTGCCTATACTTTCATTGGACGAGTTGCCTGTAATGCAGTCAAACTTAATTCAATTCAACTGAATTCTGAGCAACTTGGTTGTATCAAACCCAAACCATCACTCAATTCAGTTGAATTTATTTCTTCTTGGCCTTTTCTTCACAAATTTGCTAATCAAAATATAAGCTGAATTTAGGTACTAGCATACTGTTATACAACTTTACGACCAAACAGTTCTTTGATTATCTACTGCAGGTGCCGGTGGGGCATGTATGGGTGCAGGGTGATAACATATATTCTTCAAGAGATTCAAGGCAATTTGGTCCTGTTCCTTATGGCCTCATCCAAGGGAGAGCTTTCTGTAAGGTGAAGACTTTGATTGTTGCTAACTTGACCCTTTTTTTTTTTTAAAGGTTTGGTTGCGTCAACTGATTTAAATTTTCATTTTCTCAGATTTATGTTTAGTAACTTAGTTCTTGATGATGAATGACTAATTCCTTAACTGAGAACTTGAAATATCTTAGCATAGGTTCATGTTGCATCAAATTATTTTATTATCTAATGATACTTCTAGGATCTCATTTCCAGATGGGACTGGAATTCAAATTGATCCCAGACATCCTCATTCTGAAAGTTTTGATCCTCTTAACTATTGGACTACGTAAAGATTCCAATAGTGTTAACTTTTCACCCAGGATATGCATATGATTTTTATTCTTTAGAAAATATTTATAACAATAGATTTAGATATTTATTCTGGTTAATTTTGATTGAAAAAAAATCTAATAACTATATTGATGCTATAAAAGGATGATCATGATGATATAATTAGCCATGTTGAGGTACTAAAAGCATAAAAATTATTTTCCTATAACTGTTGGTCTAATCGAGGCATGATCAACTCCCTTTTTTCCATCAGTACTAGGTGAGCTTTCTAATATATATTCTAGATAATGCTATTAAAACAGGGTTATTTTGATTGATTAGTTCATAAATATATATACTCGAAGGTTGAATGAGGAGAATTTTAGAAATTAAACCCTCCAAGTTAAGTAGTATGGAAATAAATGTATTTTTTTTTTGTAAAAAAAAAATAGAATAGTGAAAAGAATAGAATGGGTATGAAGTTTATAGAAGTAAAAAAATTAAATATCTTGACTTAGTGTTCAAGGGATAGAATGATCAGAAAGATATAATTAATAGGATAAATAGTGGATAAATGAACTAAGCCTTGGGTTAAAGAGTGGATAATTTATATCACGGTGCAGGCAATTAAGCTAAAAGTAGGGTTTCTATGGGACAACCTACCATATTGAATAGTTAAAAGTAATTTATACAAAATGTTAGTGTAGCCAATGATCATAACTCTAGGATCTATGAATTAGCTCATGATTTACTAACCAACCAAATTAATGATTATGCTGCTCCGTCTTGATTTCTCCCACATTTTGGTTTATTTTGTATTGAGCATTTCAATTACAATCCAATTTTTGAAGATTGTCCTTTTTTTCTTATTCAGCACAAAAGAACTTCACATTTTCTAATTGACTAATTCATTGATAGAATAATGCTTTATCATAATTTGTAGTATGAATATTACGTCAAACATCAAACTTATGATTGGTACTAGAACATGGATTTTTGGATCAATATTTGACTGATTGATATGAGGTTATTAACGAACAAGATTTGTCTAAATCACTTGGTTTCCTTTTGTCCTAATCACTTTTCTTTTTGTTCAATTCACTTCCTGGTTTCATTTGTGAGTACCAGAAATACCCATTCATAGGTAGGACATCAATAATCAACTCCACAATCAATTGTTAGAATTAGTAGGTGTTCAAATCATTCATTTGAATAAATTAAAGGCCTACACGATGCCTTTCAAAAGATACATTCTTGATCAATAGAGGAACAAGGCATTTTTTTGATTTTGTTATTTATTGAAACTGCAACTCTTAAATATTGGTATTGTTTTCATTTTATCCTTTTTCTTAAACTCACATATCAAGCTCATCATCTAATTTCTACTACATTAATATTTTTCAAGTTGCCTTGATACACTCCAAACTTTAATTCATGCAATACATTGGGTCTTTCTATAATCTTCTCAAGCTTTTCTTTTAATCTAAGGGGTACATGATGACTGGACAACACTCCTAGTTCCTACAAGGCAACAAAACAAGTAGAGAAAGAAAGTAGGGTAGGAAAATTTTTGTAAAGATAAAAAAATATTTTCCTTATTTTTCCTTGGAGGGAAGCAAAAAAAGTGTTTTATTTCTAACCATTTCTTTAAAGGGAAAAAAAGAGGGAGAAAATTTAAGTTTTTAAATTAATTAATTACAAAGGTTAAAAAAACAAGATAAATTAAAATTTTATTTTTATTTTACTAAAAGGGCTCATTTGCAATTAGTTCCTTTGGCTTGATTTAGGCACAAGATGATTGTTAAACTTATTTGGTCAGAAATTCTAATTGATTCAGGTGAAAACCAATTTCGAGTAATGGCAGAGTAAAAATTCCACTTTCCGTCTCTTTATCCATCCATTTCTTGAAAGGAAATGGAAGAAAAGGTTGCTTGAGGATTTGTTTCTCATGTAGGTTTCCTTCCGCTATGGATTTCACTCGTGGAATCTTGAACTAAAAGCTCTTTCAACTTTTCTTCATTTGAATAGGTTTTTCTTTATCTTTTTAGTGGTACCTTTTTAGATATATATATATTTATGAATAATAGATAAATATATAAAATAACTAAACTTTATTGAAGGTTCAAAATCTCAAGATGTGCAAGACTTTGTCTTTGACTAGAATAATACCATTTTGGCATCGATGGTTCGAGGTTTAAGAAGGAAGGAGATGAAACATAAAAAGGATACATTGTATATGCCGAATATGGTTTTAAGTTTTGTACCGTGTCGGACGAAACAGTTGAAATATATCACTTCAGTAAATTATCAAACCTCGATATCACTCAACACAAATAATGTCTCCTTCCTCTACTTCATCTTTTTTTTTTTTCCAATCTCTAATCTATCACCGACACCATGCATGAAGCGTCAGTACAATATTGAAACAGTATTGTTCCAATCAAAGACCAAAACTACACTATAGCTTGAGATTTTGAACCTTGGTATTGTGTGATAACGAGTTTTAATAATTTATCAGAATGATATGTTTCGATTGTTTTGTTCGGCACGGTATGAGATTTCAAACAAAGTTTTACTTGAGTTTTATATTCATCTACCAACTATTTCCCTTTTTTTTAGTTATTATTGAAACTATACTTCATATGTTTAATTTTAGTTTTACTTATTCTTAGTCTTATCATTCATATACATATACTGCCTTGCCAATTGTTCAATTTATGGGTAATTTTCAGATAACTGACCGCAGATTGTTCAGATTTGCACAACTTGACTATGGTGATTCATAGAAACCATCACTTCTTGTCTTTTTTTTTAAAAACATATTTTGTCTTCTAGTGGTGTTGAAATCATTTCCAATCTGGATTTAAACAGTATGGAGTCTCAAAGTGTTTCTTCAAAAATCTTCGCTGACATTTTATTGCCCTGTGCTTCATTAATATTAGGTGTGGCCACCTGAAGCTGTTGGATTCATAGGAGAAAAATATTAGAAGGAATGAAGGTACTTTTTAACCATTTCATCTGTAGCGTGCTGATTAGCATGCGGCAATTTAGATTAACTGCTATGATTTCTCTGGTTTTCTTTAATGCTTAGGCGTTTGCCACTCGAATCTATGAGAATATTGGTTCTTGCCAACTTTATCTGAATGGTACATGTTAGCTATTCATTCCGTAAACAAATTTGGCGCGGAGATAACTTGAGTAGTGAATTTAAGGGAGAGTGAAGAGGAGGATCATTGATTTGCAGGTGGGATTGTCATTTAATAAGTGCCGATAGATCAGATGAAGGATAACCCCTCTCCATAAGATAATGCGTTGTCCACAACGTGTATAAAAACATTGTGTTTCATTGCTGGTAAAATCTGTCAGGGAATTGTTTGGTATATTTGCGAAACTTGCTCTGTTTCTTCCTAGGTTTTCGAGGAGTACACATTTTTGTGGATTCATTCATGTTCGAACATGCTGCTCATGCTCTGCGTGACTTGAGGCTTAACTTTTTGACAATTTGAAAAGTTTATTAATGTCCAAATTTATTTGTTTTATTTGTTATTGAACTAATATAAATGAGTTTTTATTGATAAGTTTGATTTATAATCTCCGAAGAAGCAAACTGTTGGTGACCCATGAAATTCATTGAAGCAAGTTTGAATTGCATTTTCAATTCATGATACAAGGGAAGTGTTGAGACGGTGTAAATATTTAGGTATCTTTCAAAGAAAACTCAAAGTGCATAATCATGTTCATCAGGGATTGTGTGAAACTACTGCAATAATTGAAAATGTTTGATGGGAACTAACAATACTCTTCTCAGACATGTTTCTGAAATGAATCACGGATACGTAAAATTATTCCAGGAAAATAGTCAATTGAACTAGCAAAGGTGAACTTAACATACAATGGACACAAAATTATTCCAGGAAAATAGTCAATTAAGAAAGAAGGAAATATGCAACAACAATCAATCAGGTCTTATTCTAATAAGTGAGATTGACTATATAATCTTCTTACACGATTGAATTTTATTATCTACTATATTATTGATTATATTTAAATAAATTTTATTATATTTTATCATTGTTAATTAACTCTTCTTTGTGCTTTTTCATTTAATACGTATATTTATCATAGTTTCACATTTTCTAATTGAAATATTTATTAGTCATTTAAATATATATTCGTTTCATTTTAATCGTAGTCTTTTAGAGTCTTTTTTTCAATAGGCATAATTCTAACTTTCCCTTTAATATTTTTATTTGTTATTTTGTCAATCCTCATATGTCTCATGTCTGCACGTCCATTTTAACATCTTTATCTTTACGACTTCTATCTTTTGCTCATCTACTTAACTCAGAGCCTAGCATTATTCTATATAACATATCTAATTATCATTTTGTAGATTTTTTTTAAGTTTAAAAAGTACTATGATGGCAGAGGACATCTAATGCTTTTCTCCGTTCTAATCATTTTATTTATATTTTATATAATATATCTCTCTCAATCCCTCTATTCTTTTGTAAAAAATAATTCTAAATATATAAACCAATAAAATATAAATTGAAAAAAAAATCAGTGTGTAAACCATAACAAACACAATTTCCTCATTTATAAGCCGTTTTGTTAGATATCAAGGCATAAGCAATTCACATGAAAACATCTAAAAACATTCTTCATGTGCTACAAGGAATAGCAGTGCCTTTGAATTTGAATCCAATGGGTGTGTGGTTGATGTTCTAGATGAAGAATGGGGAGTTTTTATATAATGGTAAAGCTATTATTGTTTGGCCCGACGAGCAAGTGTTCAAGTTGCGAAAATAATTTCTTATAATACATAGTAAGACTCAAAAGGTATCCGAGAAGGAGAAAATATAGTAGTGCAACTCTAAATCATGGAGTAGGAATTAGGATGATTCCAATTGAGTGGTATGTTAAGTTGACTAGGAAATTAATTAAAGTTACTTGGTTGATGAATAAAATATTTTTGTTCATAGCTGAGTTGATTGGGCAATTGCCCGATCAAGTTTAGTAGGGAGTTGACTAAATGACTATAATTGTCAAATTACTTGTGCGATAAAGTAGCTCAGTCGAGTGAAGTTAGTAAGAGTTGATAAATGAGTTGTCTAACATAACAGTCAATTGATATTAGTATGAGTGTATTGCCAAACGAAACGTTAAAGCAATTACAAAAAGAGTCAAAAATGCAATGTTGATGCCTATTGTAAAATAGAAAAGTGAAGTCTAATTAAAGACAATTTTAAGATTATAAATAGAGGATCAAGAAGAGCCTTTGAAGGCTAGCAAATTTATGTTTAACCTCTAATTCCTTGTTCTCTCTCGTTGTATTTCTAGCCGTAATTGTCTTTCATGTTTTCACTTGTATTTCTCATTGTACAAACACTAGTCAAGAAAATTCTCTACCTTCAAAAGGATCCAAGATGGATAAAGCTAGTGGATATGCAAGAGTGACAAATTGAATAGTTATAGGTATGGAGTAGAAACTAGAGGTTTTAAACCATAGAATTTGATTGTTTATGTTTTATTTTAGCTACGTTGGTTTGATTGGTGTTGCTAAGCACTAGCAAAAGTAAGAAAGTATATTTGCCGATCAAGCTCAATTTACTCTCCTTTAGCCATCTAATGCATTACTTACATTAATCCTACAAAGCAAATGGATGGATCACACATTGTGCCACCAAAGTTCGAGTGAAAGCTCTCAAAGTGAAAAAGTTAAATGGAGGTATTCTTTAAAATCGATCATTGTATTGCACTAACCATACACAATGGTCTTGAGATTCCTATGGACACCGATGGGAAACAAAAATCATGGATATGAACTAATGGTCAAAGAAGCAAAAAGATGAGAACATGACAAATGCAAAAGGCAAGCAAGGTTTTTTTGGCTTTGGTTTACACATTGACATAGACAAACTATTTATGAAGATATGAATACATGTTTTTAACATCTACTCACTTTTGAGTCTGTTAGAAATCTATTAAAATGATCTTATATAACCTCCCATTCACTGAGAACGATGAGTCCTTTATTGATGATTCTCTTATCTTTATAAGGCTACCTACAAACCTGATCCAAAGACACATGTAAACCTTTCAAGGGACCAAATTCATATGCATCAAAGTATAATGATCCTCTTACCCAATGAATAATAATCAAATCTAAGGACCAATTATACTAGCTTGCATGGGATTCCAATGACATTAGATAACTTTCCAAATGAATTCTTGTATGAGCCACATCCTATATGAGTTCTCCGCCTTCACGTCTAAATGTGGAATCACCACATTAGCGGCTCTCTTTAGCTCTTCCTAACTGAAGAGGGAGATAAATTGAGTGGGTGCGAGCGTAGACTGTCTCAGCAGACTTGAGCATCTCAAGGAGCCTATCTCTATTTGGAGAAAAGTTTGCAAATACACCGTAGCTAGGGATCGACCCAGAGATTTTTGGTTATTTGCGTGGACGTCCTACCACTTCATGTCTATACACTTATTTAAACATCTCTTATCTACATGTGTGAGATTGCTAGCTTCCTCAAAGAGGCATATCCTAATATCGAGATTATCGTAATTAGGGTCAGTTTTAGCAACATTGTTTTATCTTTTTGATAGTCTTACACATCATATACATGTTCTATCATGAAAGAAATAATGTCCCTAGGATCTTTCATTACAATCAATAGTGGAACAACTCAATGTGATCATAAAAAACAAATTATTATTTTTTATCATAAATGAATAATAAAATTATAATGTCAAGTGATTCCCTTAGAATTCAATTGTTTTAGGTAACTATTATTGACTTGAAAGTCCATCTCTTAGTTGAAGGCTTCGTAACGAAGATCAAGGTGGCTCAATTGTTGTTGGAAAAAAGGAATGAAAAATGAGCGGATGAAATGTTGGCTCCTATATGCATGGGATTTTTGTTGCACATTGAGGGTTTCGTAGTATCGATAAATATTGAATCATAATAGATGAAGTTGTGAATATGTTTGGATTAGAGATTCTCTCTCACACACGCATACCAATAGAGTGTGCAAATTTAGAGTTCGAATTATACTGAATCCATATGACTCATGTGCTAGTGCAATTGGTGCACGTTTTGCCTCCAAATCTTTTTGTTGTCATATGCGCTCAAATCTTTTTGGCATCATGTGTAATATAGATGTATTAACTGTCAAGTTAGAAAATAGCTAGAAGTTAATTCTCGAGATCCATAATTGCTTAGCATTTATTGCAGTTGAGTGTTGGAGTTCTTATATAAGGCGGCTACCTCGAGCATAATATATACATAGATCTCCATCCACCTCTATTGTTTCCTCACTTTCTCCTCCTCTCTATTGTGCATCTGTAACTCGGCAAGTTTTCTCGTGACACCGTTTAGATGTCTGTTTAGTTTGCCGCAAATAACACATGCTTAGTTGTATATGCAGTTTTGTTGTTCTATCCATGAAACAAATGTCCATTGACTCGGTACTTAGCCACTCAGCCACTCGGACGAATCTGCTACTCGAGCAACTCAACAACTAGAGCTACTCGACATTGTATCATCTTAGTCAACTTGGGTACTCAGTCAGCTTGTCACTCTACTAGTCAATACTTGGTAGCTCAGTCACTCGGCCAATTGGGCACTTTGCAACTATGCTAGATTAGCACTCTGTGATCTTAGCCAGCTCGGATACTTAACCATCTCATCACATTGCTAACTCAAGCTCAGTCACTCAACCAACTTAATACTCTGCTAACTCGCCAAATTTGAATCTATTTCCAACGAGTATTTAAATTCAGATCATCTGTGTTGTGTTGCTCGGCAAAAAAATCTTTGAAAGAAGATTGACTGATGATTACCACATCATTGCAATGCAATGATAATACATGCAAAAAAAAAAAAAAAAAATCTCTCATGGCTCTTATTCTTTTAGGTCTTCCTCCTCAATCTAGACTCCACGATGTAAAGTCCATCGAAGCTTCTCGAGAGCTCCATATTCTCTATGATTTAGCATCTCGATCTAAGTATCCATCCATGGAATCCATCAAACTCCTAATCTATGTAATTGCACCATAATACTTCATAGAGGCCACCGTGTGCCTCTTGAGCTCAATCTCTAACTGGGTTGAGGCCTTGAGCAATCAAGACCACATGCTCCATGAATTCTACAAGCTCCATGCTCCCCTAATTGTCACATTAGGGTTTATCTCTTTTCATCATCATCGAGGGATCGACAGTGAGGGACGCTGAGTGTTACAAACATAAAAATATTTGTACGCTTGATACACATTAAATCATAAAAGTACTTGTCCACAACCCTAAACCGCTTGATACTCATATTAAATCATAAAAGTATTTTTCTACAACCCTAAACCTTACTTCCACATCAAAACAATGTTCTTAAGGTCAATCACAAAGAAACATCATCTTCCTAATAGCAAAAATTGAAAATGGAATTGCTCACCCTGTGTTGGCAAACACATACTTAAGTCTCACCATCAACATCTAAAACCACCATTCTATATAGGGGCACTTAGAAGGAAAAAAGAAAAAGGAAAAAAAGAAAAAAAAGAAAATTAAGGATGATTGTCTCTCGGATCACATCGTTTTCGACTCGAAGCTAGTGACTTTTACAAAGATGAGGCTCGTGGCTTTGTGAAGTCATTCCGACGATACTCGGCGTGGATACGGATAGAGGCAATTCTAGCGAGAGTTGCTCCAGTTGATGTCATTCCCGCTGCCGTGATACGTTAGGTATAACTAGAGTAATTTTCTTTTATTGCAAAATTTAAAATTGCAATTATGTCTACACATATTGTACTTTGCATGCGTGTGGTGTGTGTTGTAATAAATTAGATTTATTATTTTTTAATTCTTCCGCTGTACATATGTTTATGAAACATGTTCGAACACACACTCGCTGCGGTGCCGAAAAAACCCAACACAACTCTACCTAAAGATAACAAAAATCTAGGCATTAACTCAAAGAAGGGTAGACACATGCCTAGGAAGAAGAGGAATGCCCAAAAAGAGAATGAAAATTCAAAAATTGGGAATATGGAAAAGGAAAATCAACTTAAAAAATTAAAAAAAAAAGCCTTACAAGGATAGAAAACACGATTAAAGAGTATAGTAGTCAAAATTTAGGTGTTAGGAGGCAAGAACCGTCTAAGGACAAGAAGAGTTTGAGTTATAAATCTAAGTCCAAGGAAGTCATGACATCCTACCATAATGTTCCATTTAACTATGAAACTAAACATATGTCTAGGAAAGTCAAGGTCACAAGGGAAGTCATCTCTAGAGTTGACAATAGTAAGAGTCAAGTGACTAAGGCATTCAAGAAGCTTAGACAAGTCACTTGGAAGGCTACAAGGAAAGTTATCCCTAGAGTTAACCTTAGAAAGACCAAAATGACCAAGACTTCCAAGTCTATGAGGGTCAATAGAAAGGTACTAAGGGAGGTTATCCCTAATTAGTAGCTTGTAAATCCAAAGAGATCCAATAGGTATTAGGTTCTTAGAAACGTGATTCATTCACACTAGATGAGTTTAGGATGTGTCAACTTGAATGGATAGATAGTTAACCTAATCATGGTAGAGTTGACGTTTTAGGGCATTTTCAAGGCAATGTGATATCTTAGAAAAGAAATAAGAAATATATCATAAAAGACTTTAGGATGTACCAATAGATTTAATAGAAGATGAAAAATTGATCATAATTGATACAAATAAGTTAGAATCAAGAATGCCAAGTTGGGATTTTTAGCGTACTTGAGGGATTTTGGTGTAATTATGGCAAATTTAGTAAATTTTAGAAAATGACAATTGGAATTAAGACTTAGGTATTTCTATATCTTAGTATCATACATATGTCATGCATTGTTTGTTATATACAATGTCATGACATTATGCTTCATATAATCTTTTAAAATGTCATGATAGCACTTAGGTTGATAATGTCATGTTAGTACCTAGGTTATATTTTATTATGTCATGACATCATGAATCATAGGAAAATATTTTTAATTATGCAAATTATTTATGTCATGATCAAATTCATGCATTAAAGTTACAAAATTGAATTTAAGGACAAATGACATTAATTGATGTCCTAGATAAATGAATCAAATGAATATGCCTAGGTAGTTATGCATGAACTCTTAGTTTAGGAAAAACTAAAGTCCACATCTCAAGGACTATAAGATGATATGTGTGTATTGATACACTTTAAACACATGTGAGATGCTAAGAATATGAGTTAAGTTCAATGTGCTTATATGACACATCAAATGAACTTAAACTCTTTCAATCATGAGGAAAGCTAGTGTACAAATCATATATACTTAGTCCATAAACCATGATTGAAAATAGATTTTGGAAAATATTTTTAAATCATTTTAGAAAATCTTTGTGAAGTCTATCTTTTGATATCAATCATTATTGAGAATGTTGATATAAGTTTGGCAAAATCATTGAAGTTTTTAATGATTTTGAAATTTTGTATCAATTCTTCAAAATAATGAATATTTTAATATAAAGTTATTTTTCATCCATTTTACTTGACATAAGTAATGTATATATGCAATTTCAAGATTTTTCGAAAAAATATATAATTACTTATGATTTTTTCAAATTCATCTGAAAAGTTTGATTTCTAGAAAATCAGACTCCAGTCAACTGTTGTAAGCAGCTAGTTGACTGGTGGTTATTTCAATCGATTGATTGTTGACACAGTCGATTGATGGAGCTAATTTTGGTTGAACAAAGTTTGTTTAGCTATTTATCAGCACTCCTAAGTCCCTTAACTGCTCTTAACACTATGATATGCTTAGAGAAGCATTAGAAGAGTGAAATGTTCATTGAAAATGAATTAGAGAGTTGATTAGGGTAAGGATAAATGTTTAAGGGAGGTTAAAGTTAAAGCTTAAACTTTTACCCTTATTTTTTATGGTTTAGATTTCCTATAGACTTGGGAACTCTCCAAGGACATTGTTGGTGCAATGGTCAAGGGGAATAAGCTTTTAGGGAGAGTTTTGTCCATCAAGGAATGATGGATGAAGTTTAGAAAAGGGGGAGAGTGAAGAATTGTCTTTCATTAGAATGAAAGCATTTATGATGAGTCTTGGACCAAGGGGGAGACTGAAGGATTTCGTTAGAAGATGAGACATGGAAAACCTTGGTAGACTTTTTGATATATGCTAAAGGGAGAGAAATGAAGGGTTTAAGTTAGGAAACCCTTATTATTCTTTGGCATGAGAAGAGGCAAGTTGGGCTTATTGGTTACCTAACTTAAAGGCATTGTCAAATATCAAAAAAGGGGGAGATTGTTGGTGCAATCGGTCCCAAGTCAATGTTGATCAGACTCGAGTGGGACTTGAGTAGGATTTTGATGTTTGACAATGTATTTGACAATGAATGTAACAATATGTTTGACATATATATTGAGGGAGATTGTCATGAGGGACATTGTTAGAGCAATCAACTTCAGGTCAAGGTTAACCAAGCTCGAGTGAGACTCGAGTGGAAATCCAAGATTGTATTCTTGGCAATGGAGAAGTCCAAGTATGGATATTTGGCAAGGGAAAGTCCAAGAATGAATTCTTGTCAATAAAGAAGTCTAAGGGTGGAGTCTCGGCAATAAAAAGTCTAAATATGGATATTTGACAAAGGAAAAAATCTAAGTGTGTAGTCTTGACAATGGAAAATCTAAATATTGATATTTAGCAAAAGAAAAGTTCAAGGGTGTAGTTTTGATCGTGTAAGTCCAAGTGTGTAGTCTTGACGACGAAAGTCTGAGTTTGGAGACTTGACAAAGGTAGACTCGTTAGCATGACGAAGCCAACGGAAGCACTTGAAGCATAGAGCCAAGGGTGAAGAGTCATGGACTCGAACCAAGGACTTGAGGTTGATGGAAATGGCTTGAAGGCTTAGGTCTAGGCTAAGGAAACCCGATGACATGATGAAATCGATGGAAGCACCAGAAGGCTAGTGCAAAGGGTGAAGGAGTCATGGAGGACTCGGATGGACCCTGAGCGCATGAGTCTAATGGAGGTAGCTTGAAGGCTTAAGTCTAGGCCTAGGGTGAGTATCAAGTATGAGAGAATCATATTTGGGTTAAATATCTATTTTGAGATTTACGAGGGTTTAGTCGACCAATCGATTAGAGTTATGACTTAGTCGACTGGTCGTGTAGTCAACTAAGGCTCGACTACTGACCTGTGGCTCTGGCAGTCGACTGGTGGCTTGCACCAGTTGACTGACCACTAATAGTTGACTAGCCTTAAGTGGGCAGGATACAGAATGTCTCGTAGTTGATTGCTAGCTTATGACAATCGACTGATGGCTATGAAAGTCGACTATTGGGTCAGGACAGTCGACTGACCAGACTTTTTTGGCGCGGATTAGTCTGTTGTGAGACGATAGTCAAGCAGGCAATTGAATGGTGGGTAAGAGCAGTCGACTATTAGGTGAAAAATAAGTCCGAGCGGAGGCTTTAAATAGAGCTTGCGGTGGAGGAAAGAAGTGTCGATTTCTAAGGGTTTGAAGGGGAGTTGCTGATGTGATTTCAGACCTTTAAGGCATCTTAAAGCAACCAAAAAGCAAAATGATCAAAAGTTCTCTTGTGTAAAGTGTTCTTTACTTGTATTTATTTTTGTATTTTGTTTTGGTTGTTGTATTTCTTCTTGTAAGCTCTTGTAAGAGGTTTCTCCACCTCTGGTGTTATTCCGAAGAGGAAACAAGTTTTAGTGAGGGTAGATCACTAGAGTTTGGCCGTGGAGTAGGAACTAGAGTTCCAAACTACATAAAATACTTGTGTTGTGCATGTGTTATATTTAGTTTGCATTTCTTATGTATTTATATTTGTATTCCGCTGTGCTAACGTTTTGTAGAGACACAACACGTACGTAATCGAACGAATGCTATTCACCCCCCCCCTAGCGCATCAACCGGTCCTAACATCTTTCTCCTAATTCCATTGAACATCCAAACCATTAAGGGCACCAACTTGTCGTGCTAAGTTATCATCTACACACAACTTTGTCAAGTCATAATCTTCATGTGTTTCAAGTGTCTCTTGTCGAGTCCCTGCACAAGGTGAACCCCATGTTGCATACGACCACTTATTACATGATTACATCAAAAATCTTCCTTATTTTTGAAATTTGATAATTTATTTAAGTTTTAAAAAATTAACAAATTATATGGGACCTAAATCTAGGATCCCCTATACCTAAGCTCCCTCTAGAACTAGGTTTTCTTGAAAATTGCACAAGTAATAATTAATCACATGAAAAATGATCATAAACAAGTATTCTTAATCCCCATATGGATTTAAATTAATACTACATATTAACATGATAAAAGAAACATGTTGAATATTTCATTTTTGTAAACTTCCTACTCAACATTAACCATGCCAATTTTTAAAATGCACTAGAAATGTTGAAGTGGAAGTTGTTGAGAAAAGAAGCAAATCTTAAGAGGAGAAGCATCCAAAAAGGGGAGCAACATTTTCATATCTTAAGGGGGAGGAAAAGTTCAATGGATTCTTCACTATTAATATGCTCTAATCTATGTGCTAATTTTAAACATTTCTAATCTAGTTTGCTTGTAATTTTAATTTTCCTATATTTTTAAACCTATTATTTGTTAGGTATTAAGAGGGGGAGTGAGAATTAAGTTAGTATCTCACAAAAATGCCCTTGTGACTTAATTGTTTTCTAAATTATTGCAATAACTTTAACAATTAAAAAAAAAAGATTGTTGGTGCAATCATACTTTAAGTGGTTAAATTTGATCAAGATGTTAAGTTCTTTTAATGTGGTTGGCTTAGATATATGTAGTTGGTAAAAATTTTAAGTTAGTTTTAGTTTATATTACTCTGATAAGTTCAACAAATGTGCAATGCAAGTTCAAAATAAAATTTAAGTAGATCAAGATTAATCAGACACTTGATAAATAAAGAGATCCAAATATATTAAGATTCACTTGATACTTGATAATCGACATGTCCAAGTAGATTTTGATTCTTGGTAGAGGGAAAAGTATGTAGAAGTCCAACATATGTTTTGATAAATTCAAGTGGTATTTTACACAATGATTATGGAGCAAGTAGCTCATGCTTAAATACGTGTTAATATTATGCACATGCCAAGAGAATGTTGGTGACCTTGAAGTACATACAATTCATATTCGACTACATCATTCGCATGCTCTAAACCTTCATTCCCTAGTCGTATTTTCATGTTCAAAAGTACTTTTGATGATGTAAAAGAAGATTGTTCTCTTCGAAGGTTTACCTTTTCATTTTTTTGTTATTACTTTTCTCTTAAGCTTTAAATTTCTATTTTTTTTGGAAAAGAGAAAAGTGATTTTTTTTTTGTATATGTTTCTGAAAGGAGTCAATTTTATTTAAAGAGTGAGTCATCTAATAAGTTAGTAGGTCATGAAATAGGATTTGGAATCTGAACCATATTATATTTTTATGTTAGAATTATTATTTTTGTGTCGTATTTGTCTATCTTAATTATGTTTTGCACTAATTGATTATTAAGCTAACATATTATAAAAGAATTATATTTGAAAGAGCATTCAAAAAAATTATTTATAGGATTGTGTCTATTCATATCTCCTCTAGTTGTGCATTGATTCGAATAACTACACAGTAATCCCTCAGTTGTGCAACAATCCTTAAAGCTAAATCATCTTTGCACCAACTAATTATTAAGCTAACATAATATAAAGGCTTTGCAAGAACATTCGAAAAAAAAATTATTTATAGAGTTGTATCCTCTCTAGTAGTACATTGATCCTAACAACTACAGTCATTTTTTAGTCAAATTTTAAATCTAAATATATAGACTCACTTTAAGAGGCCATTGGAATATATAGACATGCTTTCGAAGTGATCAAGCAACTAATGAATAACGTAACCATATAACAATCATAAGCTACTACACATATTTTGGTCTTTGAATATAAATATCTAGATAATCAATAGTGAGGCATTGGAATTCACCCAAACTTATAAAGCAATAAAATGACTCAAATAGATTTAAGTTTTGACTAAAATTGCTAGAAGATCAGTTTTGAACTAAATTATTTCATTTTTTTATTTACATTAGCTATTCCTAAACTTATAAAATTTGTATCATTTACTCTATTTTTTAAAAAAATTGATTTTGTGTTTTTTAATATAACTTTTAAAAACTTATCTTTTGATATTTTTTAAAATTTATAACTAATGTATCAGTTTTAAAAAAATATATCACTTTTCTCTCTATTATGTTTTTAAATTATTTGATAATCTTAGTTTAAAAATTTATAAGTTTTAACCAAAATAGCTACCTGAATCTACTTTGTCATGTATGTTAGATTATTTAAGCTATCGGTCTAATTTTAGTCTGATAGGCTTGAGAATATTTATAGAAGAAAACTTTGGGTGATGCGTCCTTTATTGTTTTGAAAAAAAAAGTATCCTTTTAATATTTTTGAAAAAAAAGAACACTCATTTATTTTTGTTTTCATGTGTCAAGAGAAAAATGGATGCTTTTGAAGGCATTGATCTACGCACATAAAATCATGAAAAATGGTGCCAAGCCAACAACATTTTAGCAATTCGATATTTATCTAGAATTTTCAGGGAAAATAATTAAAAAGAATCCTAATTTAGCTGTGGAGTTCCATGATTTTCGATCTCACTCCTTCTGTAACAACAATTGCTCGCAAATTAAGAGCTGTAATCTCATTCTGGAATCCTTAATTTGGTTAAGTTTCTAATTCATGATTGCTACTCTAGCATCTCATCTCCATCCTTTTCCCCCTTCCAAGAGCTCCATAATACGCTAGACTTTACTATATTTTTTTTGTAGGTATGTTTCACCATTAATTACCTTCGAGATGTGTTCTGGATTCTCTCTCAGATGCTTCATTGTCATAAATATATATATATATTTCCATTCTGTTTAATCGTATCTGATATTTATCTTTGCATTCACTTTTCTGAATGATTGTTCCATGGTGTAAAATCAGATTTCAATCTTTTGTTTTCTTCTTCATCTTGCATTTCTGTTAGGCTAATTTGTTCTTTCGACTTCTATAAATGATGCTCAGAAATTTTCAGCGTAATAATCACTAAGAATGCCTCTAATGACGAACACTTTCTGGTGAAGATTGTTGTTTTAGGAAAACATGGACTCCATCGAAGCGGAGGAGAATCTATACGCTGCGAGCGATGCAAAGGTTGTTTGTTCGATGTCAAACTCGATCTTCTTCAGATCTTAATTTCTGTGATACTTCTTTGAACATTTTTCTGTCGAACACTGCAAAATGAATAATGTACAGTTGCACGGCGAAATGTGTAAGCTACTTTCTGCAATCGTCTACGATATACTGAAAATATTTCCCAGCGTGGAGGATGCAAAACCGAGAAGCAAGTCAGGAATACAAGCGCTGTGTTCGTTGCACGTCGCCATAGACAAGGCCAAGAACATTCTTCGCCATTGCTCGGAGTGCAGCAAGCTTTACCTGGTGAGAGGAGTTTGTTTTCTTTGTAGCATCGCAGTCCTTCAATGGCTGTCTGTCTGATTGCGTGCGTGTTGGACTGGACTCTTCAGGCTATAACTTCAGACTCTGTTCTTGTGAAATTTAACAAGGCCAAATGTGCTCTCGAGGAAAGTCTTCAGCTCGTCCATGGCATAGTCCCCCAACAAGCCATTAGTCGTCGGGTACTGTCTTCTCCAGATTGATATCTTTTACAGTTAGTTTTGTCGTGTCGAATTTTTTGGTATTTAGATTAAGGAGATTACGGAGGAGGTGGCGGGGACTAGCTTCGCTCTGGATCAATCGGAGAAGCAAGTAGGCGACGAGGTGATCTCTTTGCTACAGAAGGAGAAAAGATTCGACAGCAATTCCAATGACCACGAAGAACTGAAGGTATTTCATCAAGCTGTCTTGAAGTTGGGCATTACCTCCTACAAAACTGCTCTTTTGGAGAGAAGATCGCTGAAGAAGATGCTGGAAAGCGCTCGCGCAGAGGAAGACGAGAGGAAGGAGTCCATCGTCGCCTACTTACTCCATCTGATGCGAAAATACTCCAAACTGTTCAGGAACGAGTTGCCGGACGAAGCCGACTTCCAGCAGGGTTCCTGTCCTTCGTCCCCTACCGTCAACTGCAGCACCGTCCAGGAGAAAGCGCGGTGTTTGGACAAGCGTGCTTCCAAGCTCTGCTCTATCAACTTCAAGCAGAGTGGAGTGGAATCGGGCAACGCGCCGGTGCCGCCGGAGGAGTTGAGGTGCCCAATCTCTCTGCAGCTCATGTACGACCCCGTTATCATATCTTCCGGCCAGACGTACGAGCGCGTGTGCATCGAAAAATGGTTCGGCGATGGCCACAGTACTTGTCCTAAGACCCGACAGCAGCTTTCTCACCTATGCCTCACTCCGAATTATTGCGTCAAGGGACTGATCGTGAGTTGGTGCGAGCAGAATGGAGTCACGGCTCCGAGCGGTCCGCCGGAATCGCTCGATCTCAATTACTGGAGGTTGGCTCTGTCGGTTCCCGACAACAAAACCGTGCCCCCTGCGAATGGAAGCGCCAAAACACCGGAGCCGCTCGAGGTGGAAGAGAGTGTGAGCTCGGAGAAGAAAGACGATGAGTGGGATGAGGTTGCCAAGTACGAGAACATGCTGGCCACGTTGAATCAAGCGAGGACCATGGAGGAGCAACGCAAGGCCGCGGAGAAAATTCGGCTTCTTCTTAAGAACGACGAAGAGGCGAGGATCTACATGGGCGCGAGTGGCTTTCTGGAGGTGCTCCTCCAGTTCCTCAAGTCGGCTGTCGATGAGGGCGATGAACCAGCACAAGAAACTGCGGCCATGGCACTCTTCAATCTCGCCGTCAACAATAACAGGTGATTTTCATACGACTTCATTCCAAATTTCAGTGGTCGATTTGATCGATCGATCAATGAATAGGAACAAAGAGAAGTTGGTGTCTGCTGGTGTGATGCAGCTTTTGGAGGAGATGATTCGAAATCCCAAAATGCATGAGGCGGCGGCTGCTCTCTACCTCAACTTATCATGTCTCGATTCGGCCAAGCTCATCATTGGCTCGAGCCAAGCGGCGGTGCACTTCCTGGTTCAGCTGCCGCAGGCCATCAACTGCAGAAGATGCTGCAAGCACGACGCCCTATACGCTTTGTACAACCTTTCCACCCACCCAGCCAACGTCGCTCCCCTGCTCTCTGCCGGCATCGTAAACATCCTTCAGTCCCTTATTGTGGCGGCGCCTGCAGCACCGGGGAACAAGATGTGGGTGGAAAAGGCTCTGGCCGTGTTGATAAACTTGTCATCGAGCCCTTCCGCGAACAGGAAGATGGTCTCCACCGCAGGCCTCATCGCAGCCATTGCGAGCGTGTTGGAGAACGGGGAGGCTGTGGAGCAGGAGCAGGCGGCCTCCTGCTTCCTGCTGCTGTGCGAGGGCGACAAGAGCTGCAGCCAGATGGTGCTCCAAGAAGGCGTCATTCCTTCTCTCGTCTGCATCTCCGTCAACGGGACGCCGCGAGGGAGAGAAAAAGCGCAGAGGCTGCTGAAGCTGTTCAGGGAGCAGAGGCAACGCGAACTAGCGCAGCAGTCGATGGATCAGAGTACGCCCCAGCTAGCGCCGGCCGACGGCGGTGCTGGCGACGAGATCATCGACTTCTCCGCAGGGATTGTCTCCGAGGAGATGCCGCTGAAGAAATCAAGATCCCGAAGGCTCGGGAGAGCTTTCACGTTGATGTGGAAGCTGAGGGGTTCCTGGAGCTTGCGGCATCATCGTTAGGACCACTACGACGACGTTCACTGTACAATGCAAAAAAAACAAAAAAAAAGAAGCCAGCAGCGTGTAATCGCCAATTTTATTCTTTAATCTCTTTTCTGCTGCGGGTGACAATTTTTTCAACTGCAAAATCAAACTTGCATGATCAGATGAGCGGAGACTGCACAGCTGCTGCAATCTGAGAGTGCAGCTCCAGCCGAGGGTATATGCTTTCTTCCTTAGCCAAACACTCGGCCAAACTGCATTCGGCCATACGACGGAGATCCTTATTGTGATTGCGTGTAAAAATAAAAATAGAAGGGCTGCCTTCCATAATGGATGGAACTCCGGAAGTAGATTTTTTTTTAAAATAAAATAATTTTATAATTTTTATTTTTACTTTTTTTTAAAAAAAAAATAAAATTAACGAAATAAAAAAAATCATTGTTTACCGGTTAAAATTTTGGATTGCCCAAAGACATTCCGAGATTTAAAAATGCTAAAAAATATATATTTTTTTTCCTTTTTTCCCTACAATAAACTTGACTCTCTTTTTTTCTCTTCAATAAAATAAAACCTTCGTCGCGATGCATGCAAGAATCAATGCGTTAATTACACCAGTACCACGAGCATATGGTGTGTTAAATTATAGTATTGATTTTTTTTAAAATAATAAAGAATGACATATTTGAACTATGATGTACCATAGAAATTCATATAAGTTAAAATGGATCCAATCGGAGTTCTCTAGATTTATTAATGAGTTTTGTCTTAAATCTATTAAAGAGTCTAGAAGATTTAAATTTTTAAAAAGTTAGCATATAATGAAAAATAATAGTACAGTAAAGGTATTTATATGTCCATATCTAGTTCCAACATTCATATAATAAATTATGTGTATGTATCAATTATCTTAAAGTCATAAATTTTGAAAACTTTTTGATCACTATAATTAATGACTTTAAGCTGATATTTTAGACACATATAGACTCTAAGACACTTTAAAAGCTTATAACATTTGGAATGAATCTAATTAAAGATTTTTAGATCAATCAATGAATTTTGATCGAAACTCATTGATAAGCATATATAGAAAATTTAAATTTTTAAAAAGTTGACATGTAATAGAATATAGTAGTGCAATAAAGATATTTATGATATTCATGTCTTATTTTGACATATCTATGATAAATTATGTGAATATATGTGTCAATTAAAATTTTCTCTCTCTTTTATATGTATGCAATAATTAATGTGATGCTGATTTTTAAAAAATCAGTGCTTTAATTTAATTACATTAATCAAACGGTGGTGTGCTGATTTTTAAAAATCAGCACCATGTGGTGTCAAAACTCAGCACCAATCAATATTATAATGTCGATATTCGAAAACCAACGCCATAGTGGTCTTGATTTTGAAAATCAACACTATTTGGTGTTGATTTTCGAAAACCAACACATATAACTTTGAGGCACTTCAGATCACTACTATTAATAATTTTGAGTTAATATTTTTAGACATGCATGTATAGACTTTGGACACTTTAAAATTTGCAACACTTAGAATGCATGGATGAAGTGGTGCCTTAAATCAACACCAATCAACATTATAGTGTTGATTTTTTAACATCATCATGATGGTGCTGATTTTCAATTTTTCATGGTGTTGATTTTCAAAAATAAGCACTATAGTGTTGATTAGTGTTGATTTTTGAAAATCAACACCACCATGGTATTGGTGTAATTATCATAGGGATATCTGTTGGAGATCGTTTGATGCGCTAGAGGAGGGTGAATAGCTTTCCTCGATTCGATCGTTTTTGTGTATTCTTGTCTACACAAGTTAGTACAACGGAATATAAAAACAAATATAAATATACAACATACAATACAAGACAAAAATAATTTAACGTGGTTCGGAACCCTAATTCTTACTCTACGATCGAGCTCTAGAGTGAGCTCTAATGATGCACGCTACCACTAACAAACTTCTCCTTCTCAGAAAATACTCTGGAGGTGAAGAAACCTCTTACAAGATATTTACAATAATAAACAATAAATTACAACCAAATGCAAGAAGCAAATACAACAATAAGTAAAGAAAACTTTACAAAGAGAACTTTTGATTTCTTGCTTGTTGGTTGTTTTGGATTGCTCTTAAAGTTCTGGAATGCAACATCACTTCGCCTTTAAAATCACGCCAAAAATCATTGTGAAATCCTCCAACTCGAGCTCCTTTTATAACCTATATCGAGCTGGATTTTGGCCTAACAGTCGACTGTCAAAAGACACTAGTCCACTGCTTGTCTATCCGTTGTCTCACAACGGACTAATCCATGTTGAATTACTCCAATGGATATCCTAGCAGACGAATGCCCTTACTAGCAGTCGACTGCCAAGCCAATAGTCTACTACATAATAATATGTGCTCATGTCCACTAGCTCCAGTCGACTGCCTATACATGACAGTCGACTGTCAAAAGACACGAGTCCACTGCTTGCCTATCCGTTGTCTCACAACGGACTAATCCATGTTGAATTACTCCAATGGATATCCTAGCAGACGAATGCCCTTACTAGCAATTGACTACCAAGTCAATAGTCTACTACATAATAATATGTGCTCGTGTCCACTAGCTCCAGTCGACTGCCCATACATGGCAGTCGACTGATAGAGGTCATTCGACCGTCCACAACTAGCAGTCAACTGCCAGAGCCTCAGCTGAGCAGTCGAGTCTCAATCGACTATACGACCATTCGATTGGTCATAATCTTAGTCGACTGCTCGAGTCAAACTAGGCTCCCAAGTGTCGTACACTTGGCCAATCAACTGGTTTATAACCTCAGTCGACCGGTAAACTTCATACATGAGGTTTAATGCAAGTATGATCCCCTCATACTTGATCGACTACCCTTAGTCTAGACTTGAGCCTTCTAGTCACCTCCAACAACCTCACGCTCTCAAGATCCATCCGATTCTTCTACGACTCCTTCATGTTAGTCTTCAAGTGCTTTCATCGACTATGTCATGCTAATTGAGTCTCCTTTGTCAAGGTTCATTTGGACTTATGTTGCCAAGAATATATGCTTGGACTTTACATTGCCAAAAACCTCACCCTTGGACTTTCCGATTGCCAAGCCTCATTGCTTGAACTTTCACCGTCAAGACTACACACTTGGACTTACATGGCCAAGACCATTCTTGGAATTTTCATGCCAAGTGTCCAAAATTGGACTTTCATACTAAGACCATTCTTGGACTTTTCGTGTTAAGTATCTAAACTTGGACTTCCATGCCAAGACCATGTTTGGACTTTCCATGCTAACAAGTATCCAAACTTGTACTTCTATGCCAAGACCATACTTGTACTTTCCATGCCAAGATCATTCTTGGACTTTCCATGCCAAGTATCCAAATTTGGACTTCCATGTCAAGACCACGCTTGGACTTTCCATGCCAAGACCATTCTTGGACTTTCTCTCGAATCTCACTTAATTCTAGTCAACATATGATCAAATCCATATTATCAAACAATGGTCAATCCATTGTCAAACATCAAAACCTTACTCGGGTCCCACTTAAGTCAGATCAATCATGACCTGGACTGATTACACCAATAATCTCTCCCTTTTTATGTTTGATAATATCTTTAAATTAAGCTAGCAATAACCCAACTTAACTCTTCCAATGCCAAAGCATAGTGAATGTTTACCTAACTTAAATCTCACTTCTCCTCCTTTGGCATACATCAAAAAGTGTACCAAGGTTTTCAATGTTCCATATTCCAATGAGATCATAAATTCTCTCCCTTGGTTCAAATCAACTAGAATGCCTTCACTCTTCCTATTGATAAATCTCATATCACTAAATAAGAGACAATCCATAATGAAGGTTTACCTAACCCAAACTTCACCCTCTTTGTAATCAAGGTATATCCTGTTGGTGTAGTCGGCCCAGGTCACGATTGACCAGACTCAAGTTTGACTTGAGTAGTAGTTTGATGTTTGTGTTTTGATGTTTGATGATGAGTTGACCATTGTTTGACAATGAGTTGACTATATGATTGACATGGGGTCGACCATATGATGGAGAAGTCCAAGTGAGACACTTGGCATGGAAAGTCTAAGCATGAGTCTTGGCAAGGAAAAGTCTAAGCTTGAGTCTTGGCAATTGGAAAGTCCAACATGGGTTGACACGGAAAAATCCAAGCTTAAGTCTTGGCAATTCCAACATGGGTTGGCAAGGGAAGTCCAAGGATTGATATTGGCGGCGTAAAGTCCAAGGGTGGAGTCTTGGAAGCATAAGTCTAATGGTTGGCGACGTAAAGTCCAAATGTGTGATTTGGTAGTGTAAGCCCAATGTGCCTTGGCGGTGTAGACCAACTTAGCATGACAATAGCCGATGAAAACACCTGAAGGCTAGCGTATGGATGAACAAGTCATGGATGACTTGGAGGGATCCAATAGGTGTGAGACTGATGGAGGTGGCTAGAAGGCTTAAGTCTAGGCTAAGGGTGGTCTAGTAAGTATGAGGAAATCATACTTGGGGTAAACCTCATGGTTGAAGTGTAGCAGTCGACTGGGGTTATAGACCATTCGACTAGGCAAGTGTTTGACACTTGGCAGTTGAGTCGACTCTAGGTAGCCGAGTCAACTCTAGGCAGTCGACTGATGAGAGTCGACTAGGATTATGACCAGTCGACTAATGTGAGTCAACTGCTGATCGACTGTTGAGTGACCTAGCCAGTCGACTGCTATGTTATGGCAGTCGACTGCTAGTCGAGGACACGAGCACATAATATTTCTGAGTCGACTGCTAGGGTTTGGCAGTCGACTCGAGGCTATGGGCAATCGACTGATGGGTCTAATCAGTCGACTGCTAGGTATCCGTTGGAAATTTTTCAACGTGGATTAAGTCATTGTGAGACAACAACTATATGAGCAGTTGACTGATGGGTATGAGCAGTCGATTGCTAGACAAAAATCAACCCGAGTTGCAGCTTTAAAAGGAGCACAAAGGGGAGGATTTTTGCAGCGATTTCTTGGGCAATTTCAAGCGATTTGCTGGTGGAAATCAAGGTCTTCAAGTGATGTCCAAAGCAATCAACAAGCAAACATTCAAGTTCACATTTGTAAAGTTTTCTTTACTTGTATTTGTGTAGTTTACTTGTATTAGCTTATATTTCTCTCTTATTTGTGTAAGATCGCTTGTACAAGGTTTCTTCACCTTTGACGTGTTGTCGAGAAGGAGTTTATTGATCAATGGTGGTGTGTGCATCACTAGAGCTCATTCGAGCTCAATCCGTGGAGTAGGAACCCTAAGGTTCCGAACCATACTATATCACTTGTCGTATGTGTGTTCTTGTATCTTTGTATGTGTTAGTATTATTATTCTGCTACGCTAACAAGTGTTGTAGACGATCAAGCACAATCAAATTCCATCGACAAACAAGCATGCTATTTACCCCCTCTAGCGATCACCGAAGTTCCAACAAGTGGTATCAGAGTGAGATCGCTCTTCAAAGTTTAACAACAAGAGAGCACCGCTAGAGGGTGAAGAAGAAGATGGAGGAGCCAAGTCTTAAACTGGGTCACAACATCAACATACCTCCTCCATACGAAATCTTTGGAGCTAAGGGATTTGACCAATGGAGGATGTGGATGGAGAATTTCTTGATGATGGACATCGAGCAATGGTTCATCATATTAGACGAATTCGAACTTCCGAGGGGGTCCAAAAGGAGGATATCTCAAGAAGAAGAGATGGTCCCAAGACTAACTCCAAAAATTCAAAATTAATGATAAGGTAATTGATATGTTAGTCGATTCAATATCTAATGATTTATTGTTTAAATTAGGTGAATTTCAAGAGGCCAAGGAGCTTTGGAGCAAATTGACAAAGTATCGTGAAAATCCATCACCAGCTCATGAAGAAGAGGAAGAGTCTGAAGTGGAGTGTTCATCCTCTCAAGCTCAAGAAGAAGCGAGTACATCATCCTCAGAAGAAAGTGAGGATTCGGAGGTTGAGAGGTATTCGACATCCGAGAAGGAAGAGGAGGTGGAAGAAGCCTCCACCTCTAGGATTGAGGGGGAGGAGAGTTCATCCTCAATGTCGGAGCACAATCAAGAGGAGCCATCAACCTCCGGGAGAAGTGATGAACAAGCTCAAGAGGCCTTCATCACCACCTTAGGTAACTTAAACATTGTAGTTAAAATTAAAAATTATATTATGTGTTTTGAGTGTAGGCAATATAGGCACTATAAGATCAAGTGCCCTAAGAAAGTCAAGAAGGCTCATTCGGCACCAAAAGTCAACAAAAATTCAAAGGATGCCGGTGCCTCAACAATTAAAAGCAAGGAGCACATCATTTACTTCAAATGCAATCAAAAAGGGCATTATTGTTAGGACCATTGTGACCGCTAGAGGGGGGGGGGTGAATAGCATCGTCGATGCTTGATGGATTTCGTTCGCGATCGCGTCTACAAATCATGTTAGTGCATAGCGGAATAATAATAAAAATAATAACACGATACACAATCACAACACAAGAATATAACTTGGTTCGGAACTGAATGATTCCTACTCCACGGATCGGGCTCTAAGAGCCCTAGCAATGCAAATACGCACTACTAATCACAAATACTCCTTCTTGGAATAATTCGGAGGTGGAAAAACCTCGTACAATAGCTCTTACATCAGTAAGAAATAAATACAAGCAAGATATAATAATAAATTGCAATACGAGTAAAGAAAACAATTTTACAAGAGCTTTTGGATTGCTTGCTTTGTGGTTGCTTGAAATGCACTTGGAGACCCTGATTTGCAGCAGCAAATCGCCCTAAAACTCTTCAAGAACCGATGCCAAATCTTCCCTTCTCGAGCTCCTTTTAAAGCTTCTCCTTGGGTTGATTTTCACCTATCAGTCAACTGCTCGGGACCATTAGTTGACTGATGTCACTGTTGTCATGAGACAATGGCTATATCCACGCTGAAAAAATCCAACGGATACACCATCAGTCGACTGGTGGCTCAATCAGTCGAGTGGTCGGGCGGATCACTCGACTAGAGAACCTTCTGTGCCCGAACCCCCGGGCATCAGTCGATTGATCACCTTGATCAGTTGACTGCTCAAGCCAGCAGTTGACTGTCCACCTCTGGCAGTCGATTGTCAGGGCACTTCTCGCAGTCAAACCCTAGTTGACTCCTATCAGTCGACTGACCCATGGTCCCAGTCGACTGATACACCTCAAACATGAGGTTTTAACCTCAAACATGAGGTTTAACTCAAGTATGATGCCCCTATACTTGCTAGACCACCTGTAGCCTAGACCTAAGCCTTCTAGCCACCTCTGTCAGCCTCGCGCCTATCGGATCCCTCTAAGTCATCCATGACATGTTCATCCATACGCTAGCCTTCAAGTGCTTCCATCGGCTATTGTCATGCTAACAGTATCTACACTGCCAAGGCACATTGGACTTACGCTACCAAGACTCCCACTTGAAATTTACGCCGTCAATATCAAACTCTTGGACTTTCCAAATGCCAAGACTCAAGCTTGGACTTTTCCTTGCCAACTCATGTTGGACTTTCTATGCCAAGACCCATGCTTGAACTTTCCTTACCAAGTACTCAAGACTTGGACTTCCCAATGCCAAGTGTCCCACTTGGACTTTTCCTTGCCAACCCATGTTGGACTTTCCATGCCAAGACTCAAGCTTGGACTTTTCATGGCAAGTACACAAGACTTGGACTTTCTCATGACAATGGTCAAACCATCGTTAAACATCAAATGTGACTTAGGTCGATTGTACCAACGATCTCCCCAAACATATGTCAAACAATAATGTCAGACATCAATGTCAAACATCAAAACACTACTAGAGTCAAACTCGAGTCTGATCAATCGTGACCTGGGCCAATTGCACCAACAATCTCCCCCTTTTTGATGTTTGACAAAAACACATACCTTTGAGTTAGAACACTAACTCAAATCTTCTTACCAATTATCTCAAATTGGTAATCCCATAAATTCTCCCAATAATTCTCCCAAACATTCTCCCCCTTTTTGACTAACATCAAAAAGGTTCTCTCCAAGGAGGTTAATATCTCATGTCCTAATGAGATCTTATAATCTCCCCATTGGTCCAAAAATATCTAGGATGCCTACAATCTTCCTAGTGATAAGTCCCATATCACTCAAGAGAGACAATCCTACAAGCTCTCCCAATTTCCAAATTGGGTATCTCAAAATTCCTATTTTTCTCCCTCATGAGAAAAAAATAACATCCATCATCCCATGATGGATACCTCCCCCTAAAGGCTTGCTCCCCCTTGACCATTGCACCAACAATGTCCTTGGGAAGTCCCTAAGCCAATAGGAACTCTAAACCATCAAAAATAAGGTTAAAGGTTCAACATTGAACTTTCCCACACCTTAAATTTGATACATCAATCTAACAACTCTCATAATCCATATCCAATGGATTTTCACCTTTTATAATATTTTCCCAAAACATATTTTAGGGTTAGGAGTGGTTGGGGAACCTTAACATAATTGAAAATGGGCTAAACATATCATGTTTTTCCGAAATCAGCATTGACAATCGACTTTATCGCAAGATCATTGTGATCACCATGATCGCCAACAAGGCGTCGATCGATAATTAAAATTTTTGAATTTCAGTTATTAGAATCGAATTTCAAAAATTCATAAATAATTATACATAATTCGAAAAAATCATGAAACTTCACACGTATAATACTTATGACTAATACAATGAGTGAAAAATATTTTAAAAATATTTTACCCATAAAATAGTGAAATTGACACAAAGTTCAAAAGTGAAGAAAAACTTTAAAGTTTTAGCTCACTTTATATCAACTTTATCAATGGTGATTGCTATCAAAAGATAGACTTCACCAAGATTTTTCAAAATGATTTTAAAATAGTTTTAAAATCTTATATTGGATCATGTTTCTTGGGCTTAATGTACATGACTTGAACATAAGCTTTCCCAATGATCCACCACATAATTTTAGATGAGTTTGAGTTCATCTAGATGCAAAAATTATACACCTTGAACTTAACTCATATCCTATCATCTCACATGTATCTAGGGTGTAAGAATACACATACATGTCAATTTAGATGTGAGATGTGAGTTTTAGTTTATCTTAAACTAAAGCCTCATGCATTTTCTAAGACAACTCTATTTGATTCCCTTATACATGGGACTTCAGGTCATGTCATAGTTCTTAAATCAATTTTAATCAAATGTATGAAATGATCATGGTATAAATGATAACATAATTAAGCATGGCCGATGATCATGATGTCATAGCATATGATAGAATCTAAGCATACATGACATTTAACCTAAATCCTAAACATGATCATGACATATAAATGATAAAAATAGATATGATGTCATGACATGTTATATGACAAACAAAGCATGACAAATAAAATGTATAGGTATATAACACCTAAATTTTAATATTGATTTCCATTTGATATTATTAAGCCCATTTTGCCATATTATCAATTATTCCCAAAGTGTGTCAAAAATCCAAAATGACACACCTTAACCTCTAAACCTAAATTGTGCTAATTTAATTATTTTTCATAATTCCAAAAGTATATTGGCACATCTTAAAATCTTTTAGGATATAAGATCAAACTTATTTCCAAGATACCCATAACCTTGGAAATGACCTAAAGTACCACCTTTACTATGGTTAGGTTAACTACCCATCCATTTAAAGTTGGCACACCTAAACTCATTTAGTGTAAATCAATCACACTCTTAGGAACCCAATACCTATTGGAGCTCCTTGGGTTTACTAGGTATTCGCCAGGGATAACCTCCCTAGATACCCTCCTAATGACACTTCTAGGCTTGGTAGCCTTAGTCATTTGGGTCTTGCCATGGTTAATTCTAGGGGTGACTCCCCTTGTAACCTTCTTAGTGGCTTGCCTAGGTTTCCTTGAAACCCTAGCCACTAGGCACATACCTTGGTCAACCTTAGGGATGACTTCCCTATTGACCTTGGTCTTCCTAGACCTAGGTTGTGTTCCATAATCGAATGGAACATTGTGGTAGGTCTTTTTGGGCTTAGGCTTGCCCTTGGATGGTTCTTGATTTCTAGGTCTTTGACTTTGACTCCTAGACCCTAGGCTTTGACTATTTGACCCTTTAATTGAATTTTGTATTTTTGCAAGTGTCTTCTCTAATTTTTCAAGCCTTGACCTCAAGGCTTGGTTTTCCAATTCTAATTGTCTAATTTTTGATTTTGAATTTATTCTTTGGACATTATTTTTCCTAGGCACATGTCTAGTCCATTTAGGATTTATGCCTAGGTGATCTTTAATTTTCCTAATACTTTCCTTAGGTAAAATATTTTTAGGGACACTAGTCCCAAATTTCTCCTTATTCCTAAGGTCGACATTCTTAGCTCCTAAACAATCTCCCTATTTCTAGCATGCTCTTTATGATAAATTGCAAGATTGCTAAAATTATTTCTAGCATGCTTTTGCCTATAATTTAAAGAAAGAGCATTATTTAGATATACCTTAGGGTTTGCCTTAGAGGCTCCCCCTACTTGTGATGCTCCCTTTTTAGTCTTCTTCTCCCCCTTTGGGCATTGACTCCGGCAATGACCCAGTAGTTGGCATTTGAAGCAAATCACTTGCTCCTTGATTTTGATTGTTGGGGGACCGATATCCTTGACCTTTGGTGTCGGTTGAGGTCTCTTGACCTTCTTTGGGCACTTACTCTTGTAGTGCTCATATTCCCTATACTCAAAACACATAATATGATTTTTACTTGAAATTGAAGTGTTTGAGTTACCTAAGATGGTGGTGAGGGTCTCTTGAGCTTGCTCTTCCTATCGACCGGATGTAGATGGTTCTTCTTGTTGCTCCGGTATTGAGGATCCCCTAATCTCCTCCCCCTCAATCCTAGAGGTGGAGGCTTCTTCCACTTTTTCTACTTCTTCTTCCTCCGATCTGGAAGTTGACTCCTTCTCAACTTTCGACTCCTCACTTTCTTGTGAGGATGATAAAGCTTCTTCTTCGGTCTCCTCCTCTTCCAAGTCTTCTTGGACCGATACGGGATTTTCATGATATTTTGCCAACTCGCTCCAAAGTTCCTTGGCATCCATGTAATCCCCTAGGCTACACAAGATATCATTAGGAATCAAATCAAAAATAAATTTGACTACCTTCTTATTTTTATCAAACTCTTGGAGTTGCCCCTCGGTCCATCTCTTCTTCTTGAGGAAGCCTCCCTTTGGTCTTCTTGGATAGTTAAATCCCTCCATCAAAATGGACTATTCTTCAAAGTCCCTCACCATCAAGAAGTCTTCAATCCTAGCCTTCCATTGGTTGAAGCTTTCTCGTCCATAGAAAGCATAAGGAACCGGTGTGTTTATATCCCATCCAAGTTGTTCTTCAAATTCCATCTTTTTCCTCTTCACCCTCTAGCATCTTTTGCTCCCGGCGATTAATCCGTAGAAGAGCCCCGGGCTCTGATACCAATTGTTAGGACCGTTGTGACTACTAGAGGGGGGGGGGGTGAATAGCATCGTCGATGCTTGATGGATTTTGTTTGCGATCGCATCTACAAATCGTGTTAGTGTGCAGCGGAATAATAATAAAAACAATAACACGATACACAATCACAAACACAAGAATATAATGTGGTTCGGAACCGAATGGTTTGTACTCCATGGATCGGGCTTTAAGAGCCCTAGCAATGTAAACACGCACTACTAATCACAAATACTCCTTCTTGGAACAATCCGGAGGTGGAGAAACCTCGTACAATAGCTCTTACAATAGTAAGAAACAAATACAAGCAAGATACAATAATAAATTGCAATACAAGTAAAGAAAACAACTTTACAAGAGCTTTTGGATTGCTTGCTTTGTAGTTGCTTGAAATGCACTTGGAGACCCTGATTTGTAGCAGCAAATCACCCTAAAACTCCTCAAGAACCGATGCCAAATCTTCCCTTCTTGAGCTCCTTTTAAAGCTTCTCCTTGGGATAATTTTTGCCTATCAGTCGACTGCTCGGAACCATCAGTCGACTGATGCCACTGTTGTCGTGAGACAACGACTAGATCCACACTGGAAAAATACAACTGATACACCATCAGTTGACTGATCATACCCATCAGTCGACTGGTGGCTCAATCAGTCGAGTGGTCGGGCGGATCACTCGACTAGAGAACCTTCTGTGCCCGAACTCTCGGCCATCAGTCGACTGATCACCTTGATCAGTCGACTGCTCAGGCTAGTAGTCGACTGCCCACCTATGGCAGTCGACTGCCAGGGCACTTCCCGCAGTCAAATCCTAGTTGACTCCTATCAGTCGACTGACCCATGGTCCCAATCGACTGATATACCTCAAACATGATATTTTAACCTCAAACATGAGGTTTAACTCAAGTATGGTGCCCCCATACTTGCTATACCACCCGTAGCCTAGACCTAAGCCTTCTAGCCACCTCCGTCAGCCTCGCACCTATCGAATCCCTCCAAGTCATCCATTACTTGTTCATCCATACGCTAGCCTTCAGGTGCTTCCATCTATTGTCATGCTAACGGTGTCTACATCGCCAAGACACATTGGACTTACGCTGCTAAGACTCCCGCTTGGACTTTACGCCACCAACCATTGGACTTATGCTGCCAAGACTCCCGCTTGGACTTTACGCCGCCAATATCAAACCCTTGGACTTTCCAAATGCCAAGACTCAAGCTTGGACTTTCCTTGCCAACCCATGTTGGACTTTCCATGCCAAGACCCATGCTTGGACTTGCCTTGCCAAGTACTCAAGACTTGGACTTCTCAATGCCAAGTGTCCCACTTGGACTTTTCCTTGCCAACCTATGTTGGACTTTACATGCCAAGACTCAAGCTTGGACTTTTCATGTCAAGTTCACAAGACTTGGACTTTCTCATGACAATGGTCAAACCATCATCAAACATCAAATGTGACATGGGTTGATTGTACCAACGATCTCCTCAAACATATGTCAGACAATAATGTCAGACATCAATGTCAAACATCAAAACACTACTCGAGTCAAACTCGAGTCTGGCCAATCGTGACCTGGGTCGATTACACCAATAATTATAGGAGTCAATTCCCTAAGGGAAGGAAGAGAAACCAAGAAGGAACTTCATGTGTAGGGGGAGCTTCAAAAACAAACCCTAAGGTATCATTTATTAATGCACCTTCAAATTTTAATGTCAAAAAGCATGCTATGAGTAGTGTTAATAATCTTGCTATTGTTCATGAAAAGCATGCTAGAAATAACAAAATTCTATTGTTTAGGTATTAAGAGTTGTAATATTAGGACTAAGGATAAATCTAGAAACAACAACTTTAGACCCATTCTACCTAGGGAGTCCATTAGAAAGGTAGAGAACCACTTAGGCATTAACCCTAAGAAGGGTAGACATATGCCTAAGAGGAGAAACCTTTCCCAAAGGGTTAATGAAAAATCAAAATTGGAAAGATTAGAGTTGGAAAATCAAGCCTTGAGATCAAGACTTGAGAAACTTGAAAAGACCCTTGCAAGAATGACAAATTCAATTGAAGGGTCTAGGAGTCAAAACCTAGGGTCTAGGAGACAAGGCTCATCTAAGGGCAAAAAAATTTGGGTCACAAACCTAAGCCCAAGGAGACCTACCACAATATTTCATTTGATTATGAAACTCAACCTAGGTCTAGTAAAACCAAGGTTAATAGAGAGGTCATCCCTAAGGGTAACCATGGTAAGTGTCTAGTGGCTAAGGTTTCAAGGAAACCTAGGGAAGCCACTAAGAAGGTTACAAGGGAGTCACCCCTAGAGTTAACCTAGGCAAGACTACAATGACCAAGGCTTCTAAGCCTAAAAGGGTCATTAGGAGGGTATCAAGGAAAGTTATCCCTAAGGAATACCTAGTAAACCCAAGGAGCTCCAATAGGTATTCGATTCCTAGGAGTGTGATCGATTCACGCTAAATGGGTTAGGTTGTGTCAACCTTGAATGGATGGGTAGTTAACCTAACCATATCAAAGTTGGCACCTTAGAACATTTTCAAGGTTATGGATACCTTAGAAATATAGGTTGAGATTGTATCATACAAGATTTTAGGATGTGCCAATATATTTTGAGAATTATGAAAAATTGATCAAATTGACACAATTAAGGTTTAGAGGTTATAGTGTGTCATTTTGGATTTTTGGCACACTTTGACGATAAGTGGTAATATGGCAAAAATTAATTTTACTCATAACAAATGACAATTAATACTAAAATTTAGGTATTTTATACCTTCACCTTTTATTTGCCATACTTTGTTGCCATATGTCATGTCATGATATCATATTTCATTTTATCATTAAATGTCATGATTATACTTAAGGTTCATTTTTATGTCATGTATACTTATATTTTATTCATATACCATGACATCATGATTATTGGCACATGTTTTAATTATGCTATATTATGTGCCATAATCATTATTCATGCATGAAAATTGAGTTAAGGATAATTGACATAATTTGAAGTCTCATGTATAAGGGAATCAAGTAATGTTGCTTTTGAAAAATGCATGAGATCATAGATTAGGAAGAACAAAATCCACATCTCACATTTCATTGACATATGTGTGTTTTGATACACCCTAGGCACATGTGAGATACTAAAAAATGAGTTAAGTTCAAGGTGTATAGTTTTTGCATCAAGGTGAACTCAAATTCATCATATATCATGGATAAATCATGAGGAAAGCTAGTATACAAGTCATGTATGTTGGTGCAATCGGCCCAGTTTGACTCGAGCAATACCTTGATAGTATTTTGATGATAGACAAAACTCATGACATGGGATTGTCATGGGAAAGTCCAACTTGGTGCTTGGCATGGGAAATCCAAAGCATTGCGAAGCCGTGCGCTTGGTGCTTGGTGAGAAATGCATTGCGAAGCCGTGCGCTTGGTGCATTTGGGAAGTCTTGAGAACTTGGCAAGTTCACTAGGCTTGGGTCCTTGAGTCGGTGAAGGATGACATTGCGAAGCCGTGCGCTTGGTGCATCCGAGGGACTGCCGGACGGGGAGCGAATGGAGTGAGCCCAAAGGGAAGCATACTTCTAGGGTATGAGACGCGAAGGATGGCGTTGCGAAGTCGTGCGCTTGGCGCATCCGAGGGACGTAGGCCGAGGGAAGAGAGCTTCGGTGGGGAACTCCATGAGGGATAAGGTGGACTTGGCCAAGTGGCTAAGACTGAGTGTCGGAGGCTCAAACTTGATGTTTGAGGGTTTACCCGACGGTCGGATGCTCAAACAACTTGGTGTTTGAGGTTTTATCCGACATCAGTCGACTGACATAGACAATCACCAAGTTGGACTTTTCCATGACAATCCCATGTCATGAGTTTTGTCTATCATCAAAATACTATCAAGGTACTGCTCGAGTCAAACTCGAGTCAACCTGGGCCGATTGCACCAACAATGTATACTTAGTCCACAGACCATGATTGAAATTAAGATTTTGAAAACATTTTAAAATTATTTTGAAAAACTTTGGTGAAGTCTATCTTTTGATAGCAATCATCATTGATAGAGTTGAAACAAAGTAGGGTCAAAACTTTGAACATTTCAATAGTTTTGAACTTTGTGTCAATCTCATTATTATATAGGTATTTTATTTTTCAAATATTTTTCACCCATAATAAATTCGTGATTTTTCGAGTTATGTATAATTACTTATGTTTTTCTGAATTTCATTTTCTGAAACTTGATTTCTGCACTTGTAGAAATCAGTCGACTACCATGGATGGCAGTCGACTGACGTCAATGGAAGTCGATTGTTGACTGATAGAGTCGACTGCCAATAGCTGATTTTGGGTAAATAAGAATTTTTAGCCCATGTTTCAGCCATGTTAGGCTACCCTAACTGCTCTTAACCCTAGGATATGCTTTGTAATGCATGGGAAGGGTGAAAATCAATTAGATATGAATTAGGGAAATTATTTAGGGTGTGTATCGAATTTTAAGGGAGGTGAAAGTTCAATGTTGAATTTTTATCCTTAATTTTGATGGTTTAGTGTTCCTATAGGTTTAGGGACTCTCTAAGGATATTATTGGTGCAATGGTCAAGGGAGCCTTTAGAGGGAGGTTATCCATCATGGAATGATGAATATGTTCTTCCTCAAGAGGGGGAGAATTTTGAGAATTGGGAGAGAATGAGGATTGTCTCTCTTTAGTGATATGAGACTTATCACTAGGAAGAGTGAAGACATCTTAGATGTTTTTGGACCAAGGGGGAGATTATAAGATATCATTGGGATATGAGACATTTATACCCTTGGGGAGAGCCTTTTTGATGTATGTCAAAAAGGGAGAGAATTAAGGGAAAATGAAATTCCCAATTTGGAAAATTAGGAGGATTGAATTGAGTTAGTGTTCTAACTCAAAGGTATTTGATTTTTCTCAAACATCAAAAAGGGGAAGATCGTTGGTGCAATCGGGCCAAGTCACGATTGACCATACTCGAGTTTGACTCAAGTAGTGGTTTGATGTTTGATGATGAGTTAACCATTGTTTGACAATGGATTGACTATATGATTGACATGAGGTTGATCATATGATGGAGAAGTCCAAGTGTGACACTTGACATAGAAAGTCCAAGTATGGGTCTTGGCAAGGAAAAGTCCAAGCTTGAGTCTTGACAATTGAAAAGTCTAACATGGGTTGGCAAGGGAAAGTCCAAGCTTGAGTCTTGGCAATTGCAAAGTCCAACATGGGTTGGCAAGGGAAGTCCAAAGATTGATATTGGTGATGTAAAGTCCAAGGATAAAGTCTTGGCAGCATAAGTCCAATGGTTGGCGGCGTAAAGTCCAAGTGTGTGTCTTGGCAGCGTAAGCTCAATGTGCCTTGGCGGTGTAGATCGACTTAGCATGACAATAGCCAATGGAAGCACCTGAAGGCTAGCGTATGGATGAACAAGTTATGAATGACTTTGAGGGATCCAATAGGCGCGAGGCTGATGGCGGTGGCTAGAATGCTTAGGTCTAGGCTAAAGGTGGTCTAGCAAGTATGTGAGCATCATACTTGGGGTAAACCTCATGGTTGAGGTGTAATAGTTGACTGGGATTATGGACCAGTCGATTAGTCAAGTGTTTGATACTTGGCAGCTGAGTCGACTCTGGGCAGTTGACTGAGATTATGACCAGTCGGCTGATGGGAGTCAACTGGCGATCAACTGCAGCCGAGTGGCCTAAGCAGTCAACTGCCATGGATGACAATCGATTGCTAATCGAGGACACGAGCATAGAATGTTTCCGAGCCGACTGCTAGAGTTTGGCAATCAACTGGAGGCTATGAGCAGTCGACTGATGAGTCTGATCAGTCGATTGCTAGGTATCCGTTGGAACTTTCCAGCGTGGATTAAGTCATTGTAAGACAACAGCTACAGGAGCAGTCGACTAATGGGTATGAGCAGTTGATTGCTGGGCAAAAATCAACTCGAGTTGCAGCTTTAAAAGGAGCACGAAGGGGAGGATTTTTGTAGTGATTTCTTGGGTGATTTGAGGCAATTTGCTGGTGCAAATCAAGGTCTTTAAGTGTTGTCCAAAGCAATCAACAAGTAAACATTCAAGTTCACATTTGTAAAGTTTTCTTTACTTGTATTTGTGTAGTTTACTTGTATTAGCTTATATTTCTCTCTTATTTGTGTAAGATCGCTTGTACGAGATTTCTCCACCTCCGACGTATTGTCGAGAAGGATTTTATCAATTAATGGTGGTGTGTGCATCACTAGAGCTCATTCAAGCTCAATCCGTGGAGAAGGAACCCTAAGATTTCAAACCACGTTATATCGCTTGTCGTATGTGTGTTCTTGTATCTTTGTATTTGTGTTAGTATTATTATTCACTTGCGCTAACAAGTGTTGTAGACAATCAAGAATGATTGAATTCCATCGACAAACGAACACGCTATTCACCCCCTTTAGCGCTCACCAAAGTTCCAACATAACTATCATACCAAGATGGATAAAACTCCCCCTAAAGGCTTACTTCCCCTTGACCATTGCACCAACAAGGTCATTAGAGAGTTCTTAAGCCTATAGAAAATTTAAACCATCGAAAATAAGGGTAAAAGTTCAAACTTGGACTTTAACCTCCCTTAAAATTCGATATTCCACCCAAAATAACTCTCCAAATCATGTTCAATGATTTTTGTTTCACTCTTCCAATGCTTTCCAAAGCATATCCTAGGGTTAGGAGGTGTTAGGATAACCTAAAATTGCTGATAAATGACTAGACAAACTTTGTTCAGTCAAAATATCAGACATGACAGTCGACTAAAATAGAAATCAATCAATTAGCTAACCTAGCAGTCGACTGGTTTCTGCAAAATGCAAAAATTAGGTTTCAGAAATGAAATTTAGAAATTCATAAGTAATTATATGTATTTTAAAAAATCTTGAAAATTTATACATACATTACTTACATGAAATACAATGGGTGAAAAATAATTTTAAGTTAAAATATCCATTATTTTAAGAGATTAATACAAAGTTCAAAACATTAAAAACTTCAATGTTTTGCCTAATTTTGTATCAACATTCTCAATAGTGATTGCTATCAAAAGATAGGTTTTACCATATTTTTGTAAAATGATTTTAAAATATTTTCCAAAACCTTAATTTCAAATCATGATCTTTTTGTTAAATACACATGACTTATACATTATCTTTCCTCAAGATTCCTTAATGTCATATTATGAGTTTGAGTTCATCTAGATGCAACATCTATGCACCTTGAACTTAACTTATTTTCCTAACATCTCACATGTGCCTAGGGTGTATAAATGCACACACATATCAATTTAATATTTTTGTAAGATTTGGGTTTTTGTTCTTCCTTATATAAGGGTTCATGCATTTTATCTAGATAACTATATTTGATTCTCTTATCATGGAGCTTCAAATCATGTCATTGTCCTTAATTTCATTTTAATCATCCTAAATGCATGAATGATGATCATGACATAAAAATATGCATAATTTAAATTTGCCAATAATCATGATGTCATGACATAAAGATAAACCTAAATACAAACATGACATATTAACTTAAGCATTTTCATGACAGTTTATATGATCAAATGAAATATGATATCATGACATGACACATGACAAATAAAGTATGACAAATAAAATATAAAGGTATAAGAATACCTAGATTTCAAGCCTAATTGATATTTACTAGGATTAAACTCCATTTTTCCATAATAAATCAATTTTCCAACTGTGCTAAAAATCCAAAATGATACATCATTGACTCTAACCTATCTTGTGTCAATTTTGATTGACTTTTTAAACTTCTCAAATTTTATTGGCACGTCCTAATTTTTTTTAGGATATATTTCTAATTTCATTTTCAAAGTGTCACCTTTGCCATGGTTAGGTTAACTATCCATCCATTTAAAGTTGGCACACTCTAAACTCATCTAGCGTGAAGGGATCACACTCCTAGGAACCCAATACCTATTAGGGCTCCTTGGGTTAACAGGTACTCGCTAGGGATGACTTTCCTAAGTACCTTCCTAATGACCCTCCTAGGCTTGAAAGCCTTGGTCATTTGGGTCTTCTCAAGGTTAACTCCAGGGATTGCCTCCCTTGTAACTTTGTTAATGACTTTCCTAGGTTTCTTTGAAACCTTAGCCACTAGACATTGTCATGGTCAACACTAGGAATGACTTCCCTTATGATCATGGTTTTCCTAGTCTTAGAGCTTGTTCCATAGTTAAATAGAACATTGTGGTAGGTTGGCATAACCTTCTTAGACTTAGGCTTGTGACCCAAGTCTTTCTTGTCCTTAGACGACTCTTGCCTCCCAAAACCTAAATTTTGATCATTTGACTCTTTAATTAAATTTTCCATCTTCCTAAGGGCCTTTTCAATTTTCTTAAATTTTGATCTCAAAACTTGATTTTCTTTTTCCAATTTCCCAATATTTGAATTTTCATTCTTCTTTTGGGAATTTCTCCTCCTAGACATCTATCTAGATTTCTTAGGATTATTGCCTAGGTTCTCTACATTTCTATCCTTAGTTGGTATGGTTCTTGAATTGTCCTTAGGCGAATTAACATGTTTGATACCTAAGCGATAATATTTATTTCTAGCATGCTTTTGTTCATGAGCAATAGCAATAAAATTATTAGCATGCTTCTTATTATTATGAAAACTAGTAGGTGTATAATTAAATGAGACCTTAGGGTTTGCCTTAGCTCCCCCTACATTTGAGCTCCCTACTTTGTCCTTCTTAGAGTGACTTCCCCTAGGATATTGACTTCTATAGTGACCCCCATTGTTGACATTTGAAGCACACAATGTGCTCTTTGCTCTTTTGTGTTGGGGCTCCGACCTCCTTTGACTTGAACTTGACTTTAGGCACTATGGGAACCTTCTTCTTAGCTAATTTTGAGCATTTACTCTTATAATGCCCATGTTCCCTACACTCAAAACATGTTATATGATTTTTATTTTTATGAAAAGTGCTTGAGTTACCTATGGATGGGTCTTGAGCTTGTTCTTGGTTTCTCCCGGAGGTAGAAGGTTCCTCTTCTTGTTCTGGTGTTGAAGCTCTATCCTCTCCCTCAATCCTTGAAGTGGAGGCTTCCGAGACTTCTTCTACCTCGGATGTTGAGCACCTCTCAACCTCCGATTCTTCAATCTCTAGAGAGGATGATGATGATTCTTCCTCTACAGATGTTGAATACCTCTCAACTTCCGAGTCTTCATGAGCTTGAGATGTGGGGCACTCTTCCTTAGACTCATCCTCTACTAGTGTCGGTGAAGGCTTCTCATGGAGCTCGACTAATTCTCTCCATATTTCCTTGGTATCCCTAACTTCACCTAATTTTGACATAATATTGTCAGGAATTAAATTAGTTAGAAATTTTGTTACCTTAAAATCAGTCTTAAGTTTTTGGCGTTGCTCCTTAGTCCATTTCTTGATTTTGAGGAGTCCTCCCTTCTTGTCCATGGGAGGTTCAAATCCATCCATGATGATAAACCAATCCTCTATGTCTATCATCAAGAAGATCTCCATCCTTGCCCTCCATGCTGGAAAATCTTCTCGGTCGAATGATGGAGGGATCCGGGTGTCATAGCCAAATCCATCACTTGGGTCCATCTTCTCTTCAACCTCTATCGCTTTGCTCCCTCGGTTGTTAATCCTTGAAGAGCGACCCACTCTGATACCACTTGTTGAGGATCGTTTGATGCACTAGAGGAAGTTGAATAGTGTTTCTTGCTTTCCTCGATTTGATCATGTTCGTGTGTTCTTGTCTACACAAGTTAGCCCAGCGAAATACAAAAACAAAAACAAATATACAACACACAACACAAGACAAAACGATTTAACGTGGTTTGAAACTCTAGTTCCTACTCCATGATCTAGCTTTAGAGTGAGCTCTAGTGATGCACACCACCACTAACAAACTTCTCCTTCTTGGAAAACACTCCGGAGGTGGAGAAATCTCTTATAAGATGTTTACAACAATAGACAATAAACTACAACAAAATACAAGAAGCAAATACAACAATAAGTAAAGAAAACTTTACAAAGAGAACTTTTGATTGCTTGCTTATTGGTTGCTTTAAATTGCTCTTGAAGATTTGGAATGCAACATCACTTCAAAATCGCCCCAAAAATTGCTGCGAAATCCTTCAACTCGAGCTCCTTTTATAACCTACATCAAGTTGGATTTTTGCCTAGGAGTCGACTGCCAAAAGACACCAATCGACTGCTCGCCTATCCATTGTCTCACAATGGACTAATCCACATTGGATTCCTTCAACATATACCCTAGCAGTCGACTTCCTTTATTATAAGCCAACTGTCAAGCCAGTAGTCGACCACCCAGTCGACTGTGTAATAATCTATGCTCATGTCCACTAGCTCCACTCGATTGATCAACATGGCAGCCGACTAATTGTTAGTAATATATGAGAGGTGTCCTAAGGCAATCGCTTTATGGTTGTACCATTTATTTGATAAATAAAGATTCACTATTTGAGTATACATATTTTCATGTATTTGATTGGATCTTAAACTCATTTATTGAATGTTCGCAATACGATTCACAGCATGAGAGAATTTGTGATTGGATCACAACTAGTGAGTATCTCTACAAGTGTAATTGTGATATATTGGAATTATCCCTAGTCGATGAATTGATAGATTTGGATACCATCAATTCTGTCGAGACTAGCATGAGGTATACTCGGTGTATCCAAGTAGCTGATTCTCACTGGCTGGAGACATTGTGATGTCTGGAGTTAATCGTGGATGCTAGTTATGGTAACTAGTTCATTGGAGTGACCAGCTGTAAGACTTCACATGATTATCTGCATATATGGATATGTTATTGAAGTTCTTACTGTAGCTTAAGTGCGATGTTCCTTTGACTTGCGATATTCAAGTCATCTTAGTCATGAAGACTTATGCTTTGACATCTTGAGTAAGCATCTCTGAGGAGATGTGGACCCAAGATGATTGGGTATAAGTCGAAGTGGTCGAAGGTGTTTGAATAGCCTATAAAGGATTCACCACTCCTTGTGAGGAGACATATACCCATGGTCTCTCGTCGAATTGTTACAAAAGTCTTTGGCCAAAACATTATATGTTTAGAGTAAGGTACTCTTGGATACATGTGCAGTAACTAGAATCCATAGGACGAGGAAATGATACTTGGGCTAGGTGTGACGTACTCAGCCTAGTGGGGACTGACACTATAAACCATGTCCTGAACTAAGTGGGTATAAGATGAGTGAAGGGAACAGGGCACGATTCAATGTAGCTGCTGAAGGGTTTCAGAAATGGTTCTGGATCAACCATTGATTTTTCGGTTAATTGGGGATCATGATGTACTACTAGGTTCCACTCATGATCATTCTATAATTAATAGTTAATTATAGACGACCAACATAAACCGAGAACCTATTTGGTCACACGCACAATGAGCGTAATCCGAAAGATTTAAAACGAGCTTGAGAATGAGATTCTCAGATCGAGAAAAACTAGGTTTGGTTGGACTAAACAAGGAGCGAGCATGAAATTGTTTCAGTCGCAATGGAAGCATGGATGGACCAAGTCTTATGAAGACATGATGGATGAACCAAATTGTTTTGGTTCCAATCCAATGGTGGAGAATAAACCAAAGGGGTTTGGTTTGTTTTAAACGAATGAATCAAAGTTGGTTCGGTTCATTTTAACTTAAAATAGACCAACTCAGTTCGGTTTATTTTAACTTAAGTTATTGGAGTGGGTTAACGGGTTTTAGTTATGAACCAATAACCCTAAGGAGAAGTTTTCTTAATTGTTAAGAAACACACGCTTTATAAAAATGCGGTTAGAGTTTTGGAGAGCCCTAAGTTTTATTTTGGGAAATAATCTTCTTCTCCTCTCCCTCTCTTCTCCTTGCCGCCGCCGAAGGTCTCCACGTCGCCCAGCCACCTTGTGTCACCATCCACCCTAGCTGCCGGCAACCAACTACTGTCGACCATCCTCCGGCGACCCTCCAGCGACTCACCTTAGTTCTGGCGACCAAGGGTTGGTCGGCCATCCTCTTTGGCCGGTGCAAATCCTCCACCAAGCTGTCCAGTTTTTCTGGACAACTTGTTTCCTTTCATGTCAGAGCGTCATTTGGACGACGTTTGGAGCTCCGACAACGACTACCTTGTCAGAGATTCGATCTCCTGTGATTCTCATAGGTGGAGGACCAAGGATTTGTCAATCGGTTGACGAATACCTCTCCGGAGAAGTGAGTTTTGGGGACGGTTTTGAATCCGAATTTTGATTTAGATTGTGATCTTCTCTCGATCACATCATCATCGACACGAGGCTAGTGACTCCTACGAAGACAAAGCTTGTAGCTTGGTGAAGCTATCCCGACGGTACTCGGTGTGGATACAGATAGAGACAATTCTAACGAGAGTTGCTCCGGTTGATGTCATTCCCGCTGCACGTGATACGTCAGGAATAACTAGTATAATTTCTTTTTATTGCAAAATTTAAAACTGTGATTATGTCTACACATGTTGTACCATGCATGTGTGTGATATTTGTGTTATAATAAATTAGATTTATTGCTTTTTAATTCTTCCGTTGTGCACATGTTTACGAAATATATTCGAACACAAACTCGCCACAGTGCCTGAAACCCAACAGTGGTATTAAAGCCCAGGTTGTGTTTCGACATAATCGTAAAATTGTTTTGCGATATTCATAATTGTATTTATGGAAATTTTCTACTTTTTTAAAGTTTAGAAGTATTTATGGAAATTTTCTAATTTTGGAAAGTTTAGAAGTATTTATGAAAATCTTACTTTTGGAAAGTTTAGAAGTATCTATGAAAATTAACACTTTCCATAAATAAAATTTATGATTAGATTTGGAAATTTGTTTCCTAATTCAATCATGATTTGATTTGGAGAATCAAATCTAAAATATATTTTATTTCCATAAATAGTTTTGACAATTTAGGAAATTTATTTCCTATATTAAAATTAACTTTCCTTATTTAACACTTTCCATAAATAAAATATGTGATTAGATTTGGAAATTTGTTTCCTAATTTAATCATGATTTTATTTGGGGATTTAAATCTCAAACATATTTTATTTCCATAAATAGTTATGACATATAAAGAAATTTTGTACATGCCATAATTGTATGTCATATAATTGCATTAGATGCATATCATTATGTCATGTGTGTCATGACATGTAGATATATGTCATGTACGCCATGCCATATAGATAATAGTTATTTGCATGCAAAGTGGATGAGACATTAAAACCCTTACACAATATTAAAGCCTACACCTTCCATTAATATGGTTAGAACCAGAGTTCTGTTTCTTGTTTGGGTTGTTGGACTCTCTCTAAGCCCGGCTCGAACCCGAACATGTTCAAACCATGGAATAGTTTAATACTAATATGGTAAGAGTCAGAGGTCAATCGTTAGCTTTGGTTGTTGGACTCTCTCCAAGTCGGGCTAATTGGTTGAATGCGCTCTAATCATATTAACTTAAATTTACATGTTGGGAATGGAGCAAAGGATGCTGCACTCGCCATCGAAACGTATTTGTTGAAACACCCTACAAGACTTGTCTTAGAACTGGACAATTGCTTTTATGTTCCTTCGTTGATAAAGAACATCATTTCTATTTCTTGTTTAAAACGAAATGGGTACCATTTGACTTTTAGTAACAATTGTTGTTATATAACTTTGAATGCCGTTCTTTATAGGACTGGAACTTTGAGTAATGGTATTTATACGTTGGACATATCTAGTGACATTTTCAATATCGAAGTGAGCAACAAGCATGCTCAAAAGGATAATCAATTAGACACTTACATGTGGCATTGTCGTCTTGGCCAAACAAGCAAGAAATGCATGTCCGAATTACACTGATGTGGAATTCTGGAATCGTTTGAATTAGATTTATACGATACATGCGAATCATGCTTAAAAGGCAAGATGACTAAGTTACCTTTTACAGGAAAAGGTGAACGGGTGGGAGAGTTGCTAGGTCTAATACATACTGATGTATGTGGATCTATGTCAACTCAAGCTCTAGGAAGATATAACTACTTCATTACCTTCATCGTTGATCACTCACGACTTTGGTATGTGTTCTTGATGAAACACAAGTCTGAAGCCTTTGAAAGGTTCAAAGAATTCAGAAATGAAGTAGAGAAACAACATGACAAGAGTATTAAAATACTTCGATCGAATCGAGATGACGAATACTTGAGTCAAGAGTTTCTAGATTATCTAAGGGACAATGGTATATTATCTCAATGGACTCCGCCATATACACCGCAGTATAATGGTGTATCTAGGAGGCATAACCGGACCTTGTTGGACATGGTGTTGGGATGTATACTGAAAAGTCTATTTTTTGTATGAACATCTTGATTTTGAAATAAGAATCACATGATCATTGTTTGTATATTTTTATGGCTATGCATATTGTCTAATACATTACATTGTAGATAACATGGTGTATAGTGTCACACGGGAGATCATGTTATCGGTTCCTTGTAAAGTATAAGTAAAGGCTCACAACTGAGGTGGCTTTGGACAAACCATTGGTATGGTTGTAGTGTGATTTGGTATTGGTTTGTCTTGACCATAAAATCACACTAGTACATTTTGTGTGTATTGAGCAAGACCAACTTAGAGGTGATTCGATTTATTGCTGACTACATAATCGAATCGGACCTCAGATATTATATTGTACATGCTCTTAATCCCGATATAATAACGGGCACATATACTTAGTATTCATTTCTTTGATTTACCAATGGGCGAGATTTATAGATTAAAATGATAGGCTCAGTAAGTTGGGAAATGATATTATTTATATGGTGTGCTGTTGATTATAGGAGGAAACCGTGTCCTATATATTAAGATGATGATGTCCCCTTGAGGAGCTCATAAGGTTCATCATGTAAACCCTGCAGGTGGACTTGGTCTGACATGATGAAAAGGTTGAGTGGTACTACTCATGGAGTTAGATGTTGATTAATTAATGGTCAGTAAATTAATTAATCGACGGACATTCGAGATCTTAAACACGGAGAGAAAATGTACAAATAATATATGGAGCCCATATTATCTTATGGGGGTTGGTGAGGTAGATCAATGATAATCCTTTAGTGGATTGAATTATCATTAATGGATCGGACTTTATGTGGGCTTGATCCATGGGTGGCCAAGATCCAACTCCTCCTCATGGTCCCTATTGTAGCCTATTAACACCTCATGAAGCTTAGATCCAATGGATAGAAACAAAACTCTAGATCCAAAGGTAGAGATTAAATCTCTAGATCCGACGGTTGAGATTAAATCCCTAGAACCAATGGTGGAGATTAAAAGGAGGCTTATCCCTAACTCTATAAAAGGAGAACAAGGGGTTGGCTTGGAGGAGAATTCCAATAGAACAAGGACTAGGGTTTTGGGCGGCAAGAGGAATAGGGGTTGGCGGCACCAAATAAGGAATCTATTTCCTTATCTCCTTCTTCCTCAAGCTTGTCGACGCCCAAACAACTCCTTCCTTACCTTGGCCGGCGGCCAAAGCTTCCCTTCTCCTTCTCCTTGGCCGGTGGTAACAAGATATAGGGCTTTCCCTTGGTGTCTTGGCCGGTTTCCTTCATAATCTCCTCTTCCTTCTTGGCCGGCGGCAAGCTCCGTCCTTGGAGGTTGGTGGTTGGTTGAAAGAAGGAAAAGAGCCTTGTTTCTATTCTTCCTCTTGCTCGGAACGAGCAAGGAAGGAAGATTGGTGATCTAGGAGCTTCAACTTTTGGTAGATCGTCGCCCACACGACATCCGAAAGGAGGAAGGTCATACAATAGAAGATTGAGAGGTATATCGATTCTCTATTTTCTCTTGTATCATGTTTATATTTGTTTTTCAATTATGTGCATGATATATTCTATTTTGTGGCTAAATAATACTTGGATCCCGAACATAAACACAAAAGCCGGTGATCCGTATATCGTCTATTCCGCGGCTACTCGTAGAATAGAGGTAGGTTGCTTGAACAACAAGTTTGTTCAAGTGACCACTCTAAACGAATAGCACGACGATGACAAGGTTGCTTGGGTGTTCCCTTTTGTCTAGGATTAAATTTTTAATCTGGGGACATCGATGGGATCGCCATGAACAAGCGACCGAGTTGAAGTGGGAAGCGAAGTTTCCCCTCACGGATCAAACCAACAATTGGTATCAGAGCCAAGGTTTTTGGTTTTGTGTGTTTAGGATTCGGTTAATTTTTATGCACTTTTCATATATTATATGTGCCGGATAATAGTAGAATATGTGTAGGTTAACTCTTTGGTTGTAGGCATAAGATCCGACTATTATGGTCATATTTGTGTATGTGATTGTATGTGTGTAAATGTTTATTTTGTTGAATCCTCGGGGTTGACGAGGCTAGTATTTAATTTTTTGTAAATTAGATACGACATTGTTTAGCCACTCTTTTTATTTTAGTTTACTTTCGATCTAGATTTCATGTACACTCCCTCGTGGAGTATAGGATCGATGGATGTAAATTAAAATAGATTTTAGTCTCGGCTCGGATCTCCGAATGGCTCGTACATGGCGTAGGAGGAGCGGACGAGAAGGCGATGCGACGAGAGACATATTGAAGACAAAAGCCATAATAGTTGGAAAATAATTTATTTTTCATATTTATTGCTTATTGTTTGATATGCATGTCGTAGGCTAGAAAATTCCTCAATTTCAAATTACTAAGTGGGAGAGGGATATTTTTATAAATTCCCACGGCCTCCATTATGATTTGACATGTGATGCAAACAAACTTGTGCGTCGGCTCTAAGTGCCTTCCTCCCCATCGGATGAGTTTGTTTGCAGATCACAAGGTCAAATATGGTTATAGGAAATTATTAAGGAGCGTGTGTACTTCCCCATCGGAAGGCACATAACCCGAGATAATTACCTTAGTACCGAGTAATGGTGAACACTTAGATACAAATATAAGTATCCTCCCCATCAGAGTCACTGCTTTTATTTGTATGGCCAAAGAGGAACCAACTAATAATTTTACTTGTCAAAAAGTTAGGTTGACAAGATAGTAAAATTAATGGGTAAAACCTCCTCTTATAAATGTAGAATTCATATACGTCCACACTATCGTGGCATACGATATTTTCGGTGTTTTGAGATGTTGGTTGTTTTAAAATTTTATTGTTTGAGGAATCAATAATTTTTTGAAATCTAATGTTTTGATCTATTTGATTCTTAGGTTTTCTTTCAAAATGACTTTCAACCCACTTGCTATGATACTGAAAGAGAATAAACTTACTGGACCCAACTATGTTGATTGGAAGAGGAATCTAGACATTATCTTGACTGCTGAGGAATACAAATATATACTCCTCGAAGAGTGCCCTCCCAAGCCTGCAGAAGATTCTGGAGAAAAGGAGAGAGAGAGTTATAAGAAGTGGGTAAAGGCCAATGAGATGGCGCGGTGTTACATTTTGGCATCTATGTAAAATGTACTGCAACATCAGCATCAAGCCATGCCCACAGCTTATGACATGATCCTCAATCTCAAAGAGCTTTTCGGACACTAGAATCGGGCTGCGAGGCAAGAAGCCATGAGAAACTTGATGACGACCACCATGATTGAGGGAACACCCGTAAGGGATCATGTTCTCAAGATGATGGCTCATTTGAATGAGCTGGAGGTCCTTGGAGCTGAGATCGATGGGGAAACCCAGGTCGATATCATACTCCAGTCTCTACCTAGGAGTTTTGAGCAGTTTTGCCTGAACTACAACATGAACAAGAGGTTGTATTCATTGGCGGAGCTTCTGACAGAACTCCAGGCGGCAGAGAGGCTATTTCGTCAGAGTGCTCAAGCACATGCCATGGTGACCCAAAAGGTTTCTACTTCTAAGCCGAAAGGCAAGAAGAAGAAGAAACAAACTGGGGCAAAGGCGATGGGAGGTACTCAGGGAGGAGTGAAGAAGCCGAAAGGCAAGTGCTTCACTTGTAAGCAGACTGGACACTGGAAGAAGGACTGCCCCAACCGCAAGCAGAAAAAAGGTATATCTTTTGATCTAGTCGTTGAAACATGTTTAGTGGTGTTATCTACCGACACTTGGTGTGTAGATACGGGAGCCACTGATCATGTTTGCAATACTTTGCAGGGGTTCTAGGAAACCAGACGACTGGTTGAGGGGGAGATTACCGTGTACTTGGGCGATGCCACGAAGGTGGCGGCTATTGTAGTGGGAGACGTTCATTTATCTTTTGAGAAAAATAAACTTTTGGTTCTTAAGAATTGCCTTTATGTACCTTTATTTAGAAAGAATTTAATTTCAGTTTCTAAATTGTTTATGGATGGATATTCTATTTCTTTTAATGATAGAGTTGTCATAAAAAGGAATAGGGACATTATCTGTTCAGGTGCATTGATAGGAAATCTATACACACTTGAACCAAAACCTCCCACGATGCAAATTGAAGTTAATAACTCATCTTCTAATTCCAATAAGAGAAAAGAACCTTCGAAGATGAACCAAACATATCTTTGGCTTCTTAGGCTTAGTCATATTAACCTAAGCAGAATTCAAAGGTTGATAGCTGATGGACCTTTGGGTTCATTAGTGGTGAAAGATTTCCCAACCTGTTAATCTTACTTGGAGGGTAAAATGACCAAGAGGCCTTTTAAGGCCAAGGGCTATAGAGCCAAAGATGTGTTAGAATTGGTTCATTCTGATTTGTGTGGTCCTATGACTATCCAGGCTAGAGGTGATTTTGAGTATTTCATCTCTTTTATAGACGATTACTCAAGATATGGATACATTTACCTGATGTGCCGCAAGTCTGAATGCTTTGACAAGTTCAAAGAATTCAAGGCTGATGTGGAGAAACGTCAAGGTAAAAGTATCAAGACACTACGATCTGATCGTAGTGGCGAGTACCTCTTATGAGAGTTTAGGAATTACTTATCAGAGGCTGGGATTCAATCTCAATTGTTTGCACCTGGCACACCCCAGCAGAATGGTGTAGCAGAGCGAAGGAATAGGACTCTTATAGAGATGGTTAGATCGATGATGAGTTATTCTGAGTTGCCAGATTCATTCTGGGGATATGCTCTAGATACGACGGTGTACATTTTGAACTTGGTTCCATCTAAATCAGTGCCTTCTACTCCCACAGAGTTGTGGACTGGGCGAAAGCCTAGTCTAAGACATATTCGGATATGGGGGAGTCCAGCACATATGCTGAAGGCAGATGCTGGTAAGTTGGAACCTCGTACAGAAGTACGCATGTTCGTTGGATATCCTAGAGGAACGAAGGGTGGTTTGTTTTACAGTCCTAGAGATCAAAGGGTGATCGTTAGCACGAATGCCAGATTTCTAGAGGAAGACTATGTGATGAGCCACGAGCCACAAGCCCAAGAGTAAAATTATTCTAGAGGAATTAAAAGGGGAAGTTACTTCTTCAGTACCACCAGTACAAGAGGATATACCACAAGTCACTGCACCGCATGTCACAGAGGATACACAGGTGATACCTCGTCGTAGTGGGAGGGTTGTTAGACAGCCTGATAGATTCATGTTCTTGGGAGAATCTTCTAATTTGGTCCTTGGCGAACATGAACCTGATCCCTGGACATATGACAAGGCAATCCAAGATAAAGATGCAGCATCTTGGCAAAGTGCAATGAATACTGAGATTGAATCTATGGATTCAAATCAGGTCTGGGAGCTAGTAGAACCACCCGATGGTGTAAAAAAACCATTGGATGCAAGTGGATCTACAAAAGAAAGAGAGGAATAGATGGGAAGGTTGAGACCTTCAAAGCGAGGCTTGTTGCGCAGGGGTATACTCAGAAAGAGGGTATCGATTATGAGGAGACCTTTTCGCCGGTAGCCATGATTAAGTCTATCCGGATTCTCTTATACATTGCAGCTCATATGGATTATGAGGTGTGGCAGATGGATGTCAAGACAGCTTTTCTTAATGGAAGTCTTGAGGAAAACATCTATATGAAGCAACCAAAGGGATTCATTGCTAAAGGCAAAGAGCATCTTGTATGTAAGCTTAATCAGTCCATTTATGGATTGAAGCAAGCTTTGAGGTCTTAGAACATCCGCTTTGATGAGGTAATCCAGTCTTATGGATTTATTCAAAGTCCGGATGAGTCTTGTGTATACAAGAGATGTAACGGAAACGTAGTGGTAATTCTTATACTATACGTAGATGACATTTTGTTGATTGACAACAATATCAAGGTGTTATCGGACGTAAGAGTATGGTTGTCCAAACAGTTTGATATGAAAGACTTGGGAGAAGTGGGACACATCCTTGGGATCAAGGTTATAAGGGATCGCAGGAAAAGGATGTTGTATTTATCCTAAGCTTCATACATAGATACGATTATGGATCGTTTTAGCATGCAGAACTCCAAGAAGGGTTTTCTACCTTTCAGGCATGAAGTTCCATTATTTAAGGAGATGTGTCCTAGAACATATGAGGAGATAGAGGAAATGAAGGCGGTTCCTTATGCTTCGGCGGTAGGAAGCCTCATGTATGTGATGCTATGTACGAGACTAGATATCTACTATGCCGTGGGCATGGTCAGCAGATATCAGAGTAATCCAGGACAGAGACATTGGACTGTGGTAAAGCATATATTAAAGTACCCGAGAAGGACTAGGGATTATATGCTAGTTTACCATGCAGACCAATTACTCCCTGTGGGTTGCACGGATTCTGACTTCCAATCTGATAAGGATAACAGTAAGTCTACCTCAGGTTTTGTGTTTACTTTGGGAGGTGGAGCCATTGTATGGAGGAGTGTCAAGCAGAAATGCGTGGCGGACTCCACCATGGAAGCTGAGTATGTGGCAGCCTCTGAGGCGGCCAAAGAAGCTGTGTGGCTCAGGAACTTCCTGATGGACTTGGATGTGATTCCTGGTTTGCCCAGAACTATCACAATTTATTGTGATAATAGTGGTGCAGTTGCAAACTCGAAGAAACCACGAGCCCATAAGGCAAGTAAGCACATAGAGCGTAAGTACCACCTGATACGAGAAATCGTAAAGAGAGGAGAAGTTGTTGTGGCCAAGATTGCATCGGAGGATAACCTGGCAGATCCTTTCACTAAGGCCCTTCCGGCGAGAGCTTTTGATAGGCATGTGGAGGGAATGAGGATCAGATGTATGGCAGTTTGAGGACATCATAGTCTTTTAGTATAAGTGGAAGATTGTTGGGATGTATACTGAAAAGTCTATCTTTTGTATGAACATCTTGATTTTGAAATAAGAATTACATGATCATTGTTTGCATATTTTTATGGCTATGCATATTGTCTAATACATTACATTGTAGATAACATGGTGTGTGGTGTCACACGGGAGATCATGTTATGGGTTCCTTGTAAAGTATAAGTAAAGGCTCACAACCGAGATGACTTTGGACAAACCATTGGTATGGTTGTAGTGTGATTTGGTATTGGTTTGTCTTGACCATAAAATCACACTAGTACACTTTGTGTGTATTGAGTAGGACCGAGTTAGAGGTGATTCGATTTATTGCTGACTACATAATCGAATCGGACCTCAGATATTATATTGTACATGCTCTTAATCACGATATAATAACGGGCACATATACTTAGTATTCATTTCTTTGATTTACCAATGGGCGAGATTTATAGATTAAATCGATAGGCTCGGTAAGTTGAGAAATGGTATTATTTATATAGTGTGTCGTTGATTATAGGAGGAAACTGTGTCCTATATATTAGGATGATGATGTCCCCTTGAGGAGCTCATAAGGTTCATCATGTAAACCCTGCAGGTGGACTTGGTTCGGCATGATGAAAAAGTTGAGTGGTACTACTCATGGAGTTAGATGTTGATTAATTAATGGTCAGTAAATTAATTAATTGATGGACATTCGAGATCTTAAACACGGGGAGAAAATGTACAAATAATATATGGAGCCCATATTATCTTATGGGGGTTGGTGATGTAGATCAATGATAATCCTTTAGTGGATTGGATTATCATTAATGGATCGGACTTTATGTGAGCTTGATCCATGGGTGGCCAAGATCCAACTCCTCCTCATGGTCCCTATTGTAGCCTATTAACACCTCATGAAGCTTAGATTCAATGGATAGAAACAAAACTCTAGATCCAAAGGTAGAGATTAAATCTCTAGATCCGACGGTTGAGATTAAATCTCTAGATCCGACGGTTGAGATTAAATCCCTAGAACCAATGGTGGAGATTAAAAGGAGGCTTATCCCTAACTCTATAAAAGGAGAACAAGGAGTTGGCGTGGAGGAGAATTCCAATAGAGAAAGGACTAGGGTTTTGGGCGACAAGAGGAATAGGGGTTGGCGGCACCAAATAAGGAATCTATTTCCTTATCTCCTTCTTCCTCAAGCTTTCCGGCACCCAAACAGCTCCTTCCTTACCTTGGCCGGCGGTCAAAGCTTCCCTTCTCCTTCTCCTTGGCCGGTGGTAACAAGATATAGGGCTTTCCCTTGGTGTCTTGGTCAGTTTCCTTCATAATCTCCTCTTCCTTCTTGGCCGGCGGCAAGCTCCATCCTTAGAGGTTGGTAGTTGGTTGAAAGAAGGAAAAGAGCCTTGTTTCTATTCTTCATCTTGCTCGGAACGAGCAAGGAAGGAAGATTGGTGATCTAGGAGCTTCAACTTTTGGTAGATCGTCGCCCACACGACGTCCGAAAGGAGGAACGTCATACAATAGAAGATCGAGAGGTATATCGATTCTCTATTTTCTCTTGTATCATGTTTATATTTGTTTTTCAATTATGTGCATGATATATTCTGTTTTGTGGCTAAATAATACTTGGATCCCAAACATAAATACAAAAGCTGATGATCCGTACATCGTCTATTCCGCGGCTACTCGTAGAATAGAGGTAGATTGCTTGAACAACAAGTTTATTCAAGTGACCACTCTAAACGAATAGCACGACGATGACAAGGTTGCTTGGGTGTTCCCTTTTGTCTAGGATTAAATTTTTAATCCGGAGACATCGATGGGATCGCCATGAACAAGCGACCGAGTTGAAGTGGGAAGTGAAGTTTCCCCTCACGGATCAAACCAACACATGGTCAGGTCAATGATAAATCACGCGAATTTTCCTAAGTTCTTTTGGGGCTATGCACTTCAGACAGTTGTTTACTTACTAAACAGAATGCCAACCAAGGTAGTCTCCACTACTTCATATGAGATATGGAATAGTAAGAAACCTCATGTATCTTACTTGAAGATATGGGGTTGTCCTGCTTATGTGAAGTGGATTGTATCAGAAAAATTGGATGCTAAGTCTGATAAATATCTATTTATTGGATACCCTAAGGAAACAAGGGGTTACCAATTCTATCATCTTGTGGAACAAAAGGTGTTTGTTTCTAGGCATGCTGTGTTTCTAGAGAAAGAGTTTCTCTTGCAAGAAAACAGTGGGATTGTCGTTGTGTTTGAGGAGGCTCGAAAGACTCAAATAGACATTGATGAGATACCTAGTGAAACACACAACTGATAACTCATAGTGATGAGCCATCGGTTGGACCTATTGTGACACCACATCTTCGTAGATCTGGTAGAACACACAACATTCCTAAGAGATATGGATTTCTCGTAAGTGAATCGAACGACGTGTTACTCATTGATGGTGAGGAGCCTACCAGTTATGAAGAAGTTATGAAAAGTTCAGAAATGGATAAGTGGCTTAACGCCATGAAGTCGGAAATGAATTCCATGTATGAAAATCAAGTTTGGAACTTGGTTGACCCACCTGAAGGCATAAAGCCTATAGGGTGCAAGTGGGTTTTCAAGAAGAAAACTGACATGGATGGTAATGTGATTACCTATAAGGCTAGATTGGTGGCACAAAGATATCGTCAAAAGCAAGGTGTTGATCATGACGAGACCTATTCACCTATTGCTATGCTTAAATCTATTCAGATGCTTCTGGCCATAGTGGCTCATTATGATTATGAGATATGGAAGATGAATGTGAAAATAGCTTTCCTTAATGGAAATCTACTCGAAGACGTGTATATGATACAACCTGAGGGTTTCACATCGGTTGATAAAATCAAGGTATGCAAACTGCGACGGTCCATATATGGACTGAAGAAAGCATCCAGGAGATGGAATATCCATTTTGATGAGACAATAAAAAAGTTTGATTTCTCACAAAATTCAGACGAACCTTGTGTGTACAAGAAGGTTAGTGGGAGTACAGTCGTGTTCCTAGTATTATATGTCGATGACATATTACTTATAGGAAACGATGTTTCTGTCTTATAGTCAGTTAAAATTTGGTTGTCCAAGACATTCTCCATGAAAGACCTAGGAGAAGCAACCTACATCCTCGGGATTAAGATCTATAGGGATAGATCGAAACGGTTGCTTGGTCCTTTGTAGTCTACATATATAGACCGAGTACTAAAAAGGTTTAGCATGTCAGAATCCAAGAAAGGTTTCCTACCCATCAGGCATGGGATACACCTTTCGAAGTCTATGTGTCTGCGCACAGGAGACGAGAGGATTTGCATGAATAAGATTCCCTATGCATCCACATAGGATCTATCATGTATGCTATGTTATGTACGAGGCCTAATGTATTGTACGCTTTGAGTGTCACGAGCAGATACCAATCTGATCCAGGAATGGATCATTGGGTGGTTGTTAAGACGATCCTTAAGTACTTAAGAAGAACTAAGGATATGTTCCTAATATATGGAGAAGGAGACATGGTGATACGCAGGTAACGGATGCCGGCTTCCAAACAGACAAGGATGATTCCAAGTCTCAGTATGGGTACGTGTTCACCTTGAATGGAGGTGCAATAAGTTGGAAAAGTTCCAAACAAGACACTGTAGCGGATTCTGCCACTGAGACAGAATACATTGCAACTTTGGAAGCAACAAAGGAAGCGGTTTAGATCAAGAAGTTCATTTCTGAACTTGATGTGGTCTCATCAATGATCCAAACATGTGCTTCGTCGCTATCATCTGATCAGAGAGATCATAAGTAGGAAGGAAATACAAATCGAGAAGATTCCCACTGAAAGGAACTTAGCAGATCCTTTAACTAAGGCCTTAACTCAAAATAAGTTTGAGGATCATGTTAGAGCTTATGGTATTGGATACCATGGCGATTGACATTAGGCCAAGTGGGAGTTTGTTAGTAATATATGAGAGGTGTCCTAAGGCAATCTCCTTATGGTTGTACCATTTATTTGATAAATGAAGATTCACTATTTGAGTATACATGTTTTCATGTATTTGATTGGATCTTAAACTCATTTACTGAATGTCCGCAATACGATTCATAGCATGAGAGAATTTGTAATTAGATCACAACTAGTGAGTATCTCTACATGTGTAATTGTGATATATTGGAATTATCCCTAGTCGATGAATTGATAGATTTGGACACCATCAATTCTGTCGAGACTAGCACGAGGTATACTCCTTGGTGTATCCAAGCAGCTGATTCTCACTGGTTGAAGACATTGTGATGTCTGGAGTTAATCGTGGATGCTAGTTATGGTAACTAGTTCATTGGAGTGACCAGCTGTAAGACTTCATATGGTTATCTGCATATATGGATATGTTATTGAAGTTCTTACTATAGCTTAAGTGTGATGTTCCTTTGACTTGCGGTATTCAAGTCATCTTGGTCATGAAAACTTATGCTTTAATATCTTAAGCAAGCATCTCTGAGGAGATGTGGACCCGGGATGATTGAGTATAAGTCGAAGTGGCCGAAGGTGTTTGAATAGCCTATAAAGGATTCACCACTCCTTGCAAGGAGATGTATACCCATAGCCTCTCGTTAGATTGTTACTAAAGTCTTTGGCCAAAGCATTACATGTTTAGAGTAAGGTACTCTTGGATACATGTGCAGTAACTAATGGGGACTGACACTATAAACCATGTCTTGAACCAAGTGAGTATAAGATGAGTGAAGGGAACGGGGCACGATTCAATGTAGCTGCTGAAGGGTTTCAGAAATGGTTCTGGATCAACCATTGATTTTTCGGTTAATTGAGGATCATGATGTACTACTAGGTGCCACTCATGATCATTCTATAATTAATGGTTAATTATAGACGACCAACATAAACCGAGAACCTATTTGGTCACATGCACAATGAACATAATCCGAAGGATTAAAAACGAGCTTGAGAATGAGATTCTCAGATCGAGAGAAACTAGGTTTGGTTGGACCAAACAAGGAGCGAACATGAAATTGTTTCAGTCGCAATGGAAGCATGGATGAGCCAAGTCTTATGAAGACATGATGGATGAACCAAATTGGTTTGGTTCAAATCCAATGGTGGAGAATAAACCAAAGGGGTTTGGTTTGTTTTAAACGAATGAACCAAAGTTGGTTCGTTTCGTTTTAACTTAAAATAGACCAACTCGGTTCGGTTTATTTTAACTTAAGTTATTGGAGCGGGTTAACGGGTTTTAATTATGAACCAATAACACTAAGGAGAAGTTTTCTTAATGGTTAAGAAACACGCGCTCTATAAAAACACGGTTAGAGTTTTGGAGAGCCCTAAGTTTTATTTTGGGAAATAATCTTCTTCTCCTCTCCCTCTCTTCTCCTTGCCGCCGCCCAAGGTCTCCACGTTGCCCAACCACCTTGTGCCGCCATCCACCCTAGCTACCGGCAACCTGCTACTGTCGGCCATCCTCCGGCGACCCTCCGACGACTCACCTTGGTTTCGGCGACCAAGGGTTGGTCGGCCATCCTCTTTGGTAGGCGCAAATCCTCCACCAAGCTGTCCAGTTTTTCTGGATAGCTTGTTTCCTTTCGTGTCGGAGCATCATTTGGATGACGTTTGGAGCTCCGACAGCGGCTACCTTGCCGGAGATTCGATCTCTGATAATCCTCATACTTGGAGGACCAAGGATTCGTCAATCGGTTGACAAATACCCCTCCGGAGAAGCGAGTTTTAGGGACTCGATTTTGAATCCGAATTTTGATTCGGATTGTGATCTTCTCTCGATCACATCGTCTTCGACACGAGGCTAGTGACTCCTACGAAGATGAGGCTTGTAGCTTGGTGAAACTATCCCGACGGTACTCGGTGTGGATATGGATAGAGGCAATTCTAGTGAGAGTTGCTCTGGTTGATGTCAATCCTGCTGCATGTGATACGTCAGGTATAACTAGTATAATTTCCTTTTATTGCAAAATTTGAAACTGCGATTATGTCTACACATATTGTAATATGCATGTGTGTGATGTGTGTATTGTAATAAATTAGATTTATTGCTTTTTAATTCTTCCACTGTGCACATGTTTATGAAACATGTTCGAACACACACTCATTGCGGTGCCTGAAACCTAACACTAATAGAGACCAGTTGACTACCCACAACTAGCAATCGACTACTAGAGCCTCAATCGAGAAGTCGAGCCTCAGTCGACTACACAACCAGTTGATTGGTTATAATCTCAGTTGACTGCTCAAGTCAAACTAGACTCCCAAGTGTCGTGCACTTGGCCAGCTGACTGGTCCATAATCACAATCGACTAGTAAATCTCAAACATGAGGTTTAACCCAAGTATGATCTCCTAATACTTGATTGACCACTCTTAGCCTAGACCTAAGCCTTCTAGCCACTTCCATCAACCTTATGCACTCAAGGTCCATCCGAGTCCTCCATGACTCCTTCACCCTTTGAGTTAGACTTCAGGTGCTTCCATCGACTATGTCATGCTAACCTAGTCTCCTTTGGTAAGGTCCATTTGGACTTATGCTACCAAGACTATATGCTTGGACTTTACGCTGCCAAAAACCTCACTCTTGGAGTTTTCGATTGCCAAGCCTATCACGCCCCGAGAGTATGCTGAGCCGAAAATAATCGGACAACATCTCCCATGTACGTGATACAATATCCTATTGATACAAAGCCTTGCGGCCAAAATCACATAACATATATATATAGATATAATCCATAAAGCACAGGGGAATATACTGACAAATAATAAAGGCCCAAATATGCACTCCGGAGTGACTTTAACACAACAAAAGTCATAATAGACCAAATACTTACAACACATCCGTATACCACAAATGCAGAACAATATAGGATAAAATCCCAAAACCAACAATCCAACAAAATACAACAAAACGGAATAAACATCCAACCATTCGGTGTGAGATGGGATCAGCTGGCGGAGCTCCAAACATCCAAGGAATCTTCTACTTGTAACCTGGGCGACAAGAAACCCAAGGTCTGTGGTGGTGAGTATAACTCAGAGGTAATATGTAGAAAATGCATGAATAACATATAGGGATATAGAGATCTACAAGTAAACATGTGAAGATCTACAGGTATACAGAAAGAGTCCAACAGACATACAGTTCTAAATGTAATAACCAGTAACCACCAGTATAGTCATACTCAATGTATATACTAAACTGATCAAATGAACATGAAGGAATGTACTAACGTACTTGATGGTCTGCAACACCATAAGCTATATCATCCTGAACAAGTATACAATAACATAACCCACAACAGTATATAATATACAAATGACATGTAGCATGATGAACAAGCATATGCAGCAAACATAGCTCAATCAAAAGCAACATCTCATAGGCATATGTAAAACATATATCAAATACATGCATACATATATCTCAGCAATGCATATGCATAACCATGTTTGTGAACCCATCCAACCACGCCCCCAGTATGGCCTGGGTGGCACAATATGACAACTATCCTGACTCCAGCTACCACTGCTCTCGAGTGGCCGAGTTGGGTAGTATGAATGGTAGCTAGCCACCATAGAGCTATATGCTACCCCACGGGGGTCCCTACTGCTAGTCGCTCTATCACACTACCCATGAGTGGACGAGAATCGCACACAGAACAACTGCACATCACACAACCACCGTCTATAGTGGGCGAGTGCACTATCTACCACTCTTCACAGTGGCCAAGTGTGCATCTCCAGCTACCATCGTCTATAGTGGCCAAGTGTGACACATCCAATGCTCTGCACTCAACCCTGCTACCACTACCCCGAGTGGCCGGGGAGGTAGGATGACTGACGACCCGTCTCAACCAAAAGGGAGACCCAGTCGATAACATGCATGCAATGTAATGATGCATAGCTCTGTTGGATCGATGCGGTTCGCTAGAGGGGGGGGTGAATAGCGAAAAACCTTTTTCTTTCAAATTCGTTTCAAGACAAATATACACAGCGGAAATGTAAATGAAACAAAAAGAGACAAGTTTGTTTTTTACTTGGTTCGTAGCCTTCGGCTACTACTCCAAGGCCCTAACGGTCCTAGACCGTGTACGGAGGGCAATTCACTAAAACACTCATCCTCGTTGGAGGTAGGAGTTTGACGATTACAAAAAAAACTTCGAAGCAAAATGATAGAGAGACAAACCCTCTCTTCTATTAAAGTAAAATGCAACGATAGAAAAACCTCGAGTAAAAGAGTTGCAATATTGAAAACAATAACAAGGATTATACCAACAACTAAAAAGAAAGACCTTAAGCTAGGGTTGTTTGTAGCACTTCGTTGTCGTAGAGTCGTCGGAGAGTCGCAGCACTTAGAATTATATGAAAACCCTAGGTTAGGACCTCCTTTTATAGCCTTTGAGCCCCTTTTCGAGAGGAACCCTAGCCAATCATATTTGAGCACCACTCCCCTTGAAATTTGGTGATAAACCTTGACTCCTCGAGGCTGATCCTTTGACCAGCAGTCGACTGATGGCCATCACCAGTCGACTGCTGGCAGCATCAGTCGAGTGCTAGCCGTAGTCACCCGACTGATGGACGGCAGTCGAGTCCTTCAGGTTGGCAGTCGACTGATGCTGGCTGCAAGGCAATGTTAGCTTAAAGAAAACATTATTTCGACGGTCGTCGACCGTCCGATCTCGACCTAGACCACCTATGAGATGTCTTGGGTCGGATCTACGCTTAAGTCTTTCCCCGTAACGAGGATACGACCTTACTTACACTCGCACACACGAGCTTACCTCGATACTTACGTGTTGCTTTTGCTTCCGGCCTTCCACTCAATTCCTTCGGCTCCCTCCGAAGTCACTTGAGTGTCGCCCGACCACCGTGGCTTCCTCCGGGTGTCGCTAGCCTTCAGCTCCAGCTATAGCAATTTTCTGCACACTCGATTCAGCTCGTGAGATAACAACATGAGCTTAACTTTGTATCGTTTGCTATAATCAAAACTCAGGTTCGACTTAGGTGCCTACTGCACCAACAATCTCCCCCTTTTTGATTTATGGCAAACCCACATACAAAGTTAAGTGCATTAAGAAAAGATATGCATGAATGAGCAGGAGTGTTAAGAGCATGAATGAACAGCAGTATAAAAACTCTTTTTCAAGTGCTCCCCCTTGAGGAATCCTCCCCCTTGACCGAGGGTGAGTACTTGAGAAAGAGCTTTAACTCTCCCCCTTGACGTTTGCTACTAAAAAAGAATTAAGTAACCGAAATTATTTAATATTGGCCATAGTATTTAAAATAAATAAGTTCAAGTGCCGTATATCGAAAAAATTTGACCCCTTAACTTTGACCTTTTAACTTTGGCCTTTTTCTCCCCCTTTTGCCGTATATCGAAAAGAGTAAGGGGTGTGTGGAAAACAAAATAAGTGTTAAATTTAAAGTCCAAGCATGTTCCCCATTTTTTACTTTTTTAAAAAAAATATATTGAAAATAAGCTCATATATAAAATGTTCGACTCATATTTGGCTTGATTGATATGAAAGATCAACCAGTCCTGGTCAGAGTCGGTTAGTGTGTATGATTATACTCCATGGTTCGTGGCGATGCACTAGATCTACATCTGGAACCAGGAGTAAGGTCCTAACATCTCACGCCCATCTACGTGGCTAAGTACACAAACACATTAGTCCTATGTGTTGTGAGATGTATTGGCTCCTTAAATCTATAGGTGCATGATATCTAAGGTATGTCCTATGCTAGCTCCATAAAAATGAAAATTTAAGAAATAGTAGTAAGAAAATATAATTTGCAAGTTCCTATTCTACTATGCACATGCCCAATTTTCGTCTTAATAGACTAAATTCGACTTCGGGTAGGGGTTTAGTAAATAGGTCTGCTAAGTTAGACTTCGATTCGACGTATTCGAGTTGTATTGCTCCATTGGCCACATGTTCTCGAATGAAATGATGTTTGACCTCTATATGTTTGGTCCTAGAGTGACATATCGGATTCTTAGTAAGATTAATTGAACTAATATTGTCTACGTGAAGTTTAGTATTCGTAAAGTCTAACTTAAAGTCGCGGAGAGTGTGCTTCATCCAAAGAAGTTGAGTGACACACTCACCCATCGCGATGTATTCAGCTTCGGTGGTAGATAAAGCGACACAGTGTTGCTTCCCTCACGCACTAACTTACTAGACTCGGTGAGAAGTTGACAACCACTCGTGCTCTTTCTATCGAGCTTACTACCGGCATAGTCCGAATCGGAGTAGCCGATTAGTTCGAACTCCGTAGATCTAGGGTACCAAATACCAACGTTAAGTGTACCCTTAAGATATCTAAGGATACACTTAACTAGGGTTAGGTGAGACTCCTTAGCACAGGTTTGAAACCTGGCGCACATACTTACTGCGAATAGGATGTCGGGTCGGCTCACAGTTAAGTATAGGAGACTTTCTATCGCGCTTCTATAGTACTTTAAGTCAATGGACTTACTTTCTAGGTCTTCTCCTATGTTAACATTAATCGCCATTGGGGTGTTTATTATCTTAGCGTCTTGCATTCCAAATCTTTTAATTAACTCCTTAGTGTATTTTTGTTGATATAGGTATATACCATCCTTAGTTTGTTTAATTTGTAGACCTAAAAAGAAACTTAACTCGCCTACCAAGTTCATTTCGAACTCACTTTCCATGAGTGAAACGAACTCGTTTAGTAAGGCTGAGTTAGAGGTTCCAAAAATTATATCGTCTACGTAAATTTGAGCTATGAATATTTCTTTACCTAAGGTTTCTAAGAGAGTTGGGTCAACTAAGCCTTGGTTAAACCCTTTTGACTTAAGATGGATTGAAAGTCTCTCGTACCAAGCTCGAGGAGCTTGTTTAAGTCCATAGAGAGCTTTCTTAAGTTTTAGAACATGGTCGGGTTTATCTAGATTTTCGAATTCGGGGGGTTGGCTAACATAAACTTCTTCTTTAATGTATCCATTTAGGAATGCTGACTTAACATCCATTTGAAACAGCTTAAATCCTCGATGTGCGGCATAAGCTAGCAACATTTGAATGGATTCGAGTCTAGCTACTGGGGCATAGGTTTCGTCGTAATCTAAGCCTTCGACTTGACTAAACCCTTTGGCGACCAACCTAGCCTTGTTTCTAACTACTTCACCTTTATCATCAAGCTTATTTCGAAACACCCACTTTGTTCCAATTATCGTTTTGTCTTTAGGTGGTGGTACTAATTCCCACACTTCATTCCTAGTAAATTGAGCTAGCTCTTCTTGCATTGCAATAATCCAATCGGGATCAAGAAGAGCTTGTTCAATTGATTTGGGTTCTATCTTTGAAATTAAGGAAATTTGACTAAGGTTCCTATAGGATGCTCTAGTTCGAACTCCTAGATTAGGATCTCCTATCACTTGATCGATAGGGTGGTTTGTTTGAATCCTAGATTGGGTTGGGTTTGTGTCACCTAATGCTTGATCAATGGGGTGACTTGGTTGAACACTAGTTTGACTCGGATCACTTGTCACTTGGTTGACAAGAGAAGTTGGTTGATGTGGATTAGACTCGATCTCAGGGTTGGAGACGAGTTTGGTATCAGTGGGCTCAACACTTGGGGTCATTAAGGGTTTTGTAGGTTCGGGTACTTCATCGAACACTACATTAATAGTCTCTTCGACTTTAAGGGTATCGTGGTTATATACCCTATAGGCCCTACTCGTGGTTGAGTATCCTAAGAAGATTCTGGTGGAGGTTTTGGATTCGAATTTCCCTAGGTGGTTCTTAGTGTTTAAGATATGTACTTTACATCCAAATACCCTAAAGTACTTGATGTTGGGTACTTTATTGTGATAAATCTCGTACGAGGTCTTAAGGTGCCTCTTTACCATAAGGATCCTATTCTGGACATAGCAAGCCGTGCTAACGGCTTCTGCCCAAAACCTATCAGGTAGGTCGTATTCGTTCAACATGGTCCTAGCGGCTTCTTGTAGAGTTCGGTTTTTCCGCTCTACTAGGCCATTTTGTTGAGGGGTCATAGGGCAAGAGAATTCATGGTGGTATCCATTTAGGTTACAGAAGTCGGTGAACCTTTGATTTTCGAATTCACCACCATGATCGCTTCTAAGTCTTTTAACCTTAAGGTTTTTTTGATTCTCGATTAATTTGAATAGATTGATTAATTGATCTAGGGTATCATTTTTATGTTTGATGAACCTAACCCAGGTAAACCTGGAGTAGTCGTCAATTATGACTAAGCAATATTGACTTCTATTGAGTGACTTGGCTCCATGTGAATCGAATAGATCCATATGCAGGAGCTCAAGTACACTTGAGGTTCGTTCTTGGTTAGTTAACTTGTGTTGTGTCCTAGGTTGTTTTCCTTGTTGACAAACATTACAGATTTTATTAACCAAGTTGTTGAGGTTGGGTAAGCCTCTGACTAAGCCACTCTGACTCATCTTGTGGATGAGTCTTGGGTGCGAGTGACCGAGTCGTCGGTGCCACAACCATGATTCCTCTTCCTGTGTCAAAAGACATTTGGCTGAGGATTTGATTAAGTTAATTGTATAAATGTTATTTGTCCTAGTTCCTTTGAGTATTGTTTTAGCTGTTTTATTTGTTTTAATTACACATTCATTTTCTAAAAATACGACCTTATAGTTATTGTCACATAATTGACTTACGCTAAGCAGGTTATATTCAAAATTCTCTACAAGTAATACATTTTTAATGACAAAATTCGAGTTATGCTCGATATCACCTGATCCGATGATTTTGAGCTTGCCGTTATTCCCAAAGGCTACCGATCCTTGTCGTTTGAATCGAAGCTTTGTGAATTTGAGTTGATCCCCGGTCATGTGTCGGGAGCAACATCGACATCCATTGATCCTACACACAAGGTGGTTGGATTGGATGTTAGATTTTTAAAAAATTGGTTGTGAGTTGTTAAACCTAGGTCATCTCACCTGTGTCTATATGATCAAGCATGTTATACTTATGTGTTTTTTGTGAGATGACTTCCAATTAAGTTGATTAAGTGCATTTAGGTTCAAGTAATTTTATGTTAGATTTGGATTTGACCCTAGGCTTGTCAAGTTTACCTTTTCAAGATCATGGCTTCCAGGTCGTGGCGAGGCACAGGGGCCTTCTTTTATCGGATCATCGACCACTTCCTTAGACAAAGCCATTTTCAAGAAAATGATGACTTGACTCACCTAAGATTATTTCCTAGTCTAACTGGTTATTTTTGAAAAGAGGCTCCCCGAGGCTCAATCTTTTCGAAGAATTTTAGTTGGTTATGTTTTTGAAAAGAGGCTCCCCGAGGCTCAATCTTTTCGAAGAATTTTAGTTGGTTATGTTCATGTTCTAAGTGAGTTCACAAGTTTTAAAGCATAAACTTTCTAAGTTAAAGCATGCAATTTCTAAGTTAAAGCACAAACTTTCTAAGTTAAAACATGCAATTTCTAAGTTAAAGCACAAACTTTCTAAGTTAAAGCATGCAATTTCTAAGTTAAAGCACAAACTTTCTAAGTTAAAACATGCAATTTCTAAGTTAAAGCACAAACATGTTTTGTACTGGCTCCCCCTAGACCGTTGAATCGGTTCGGTCTATCCACATAGTGGATTTGGTCCTTGGGAATCCAGTACGGGTTGGATCCTAGAGTTGAAATCAAAAGGTTCTTAGGGACCCATGCTTGGACATGTTTCCTATGTCGACTTACAATCGACATATACGACCTATTAGTCGTGTTTGAGTTAAACCCTAGTCCAGCCTTGTTGTACACGGCCCTTTGAGATCCAAGTAGGAGGTCAAGTCCTTTGGATCCCGAAGTGAACCTTTCCAATGTGTTCCTAAGATCTTCGACTTGACTTTTCAAGAGTGAGTTCTCAACTTCGAGTTTTTCAACCCGAGTTGAGTCCTTCTCTTGAACTCGACTAGTCGAAGAGGTTAGGGAGACCTTGTGTTTGAGGAGTTTGACCTCCTCAACCAGGGTCTTGACCTTGGACTCGGATTTAACTAATTTCCTAGACAAAAACCTAACCGTATTTTGTAAAGTATTAAATAAAGTTCGACTTACTTTAAGGGTATCTTTTGAACCGGATGCGTATCCGTGGCTTGACTTGAAGGTAGCTTCGTAGTCCGAGTCATCCTCAGGTTCTGACTCAAGTTCAGGTTCGGTCTCAATTGATTTCGCCATGAAGACGTGGTCTTCGTCTTCTTGGATAGCGCTTCTTCCCATGTCGCGTTGAGGGCCTTCTTGTGCTTAGGTGCTTTGTGGTTGAGCTTGGGGCACTCGGACTTGATATGTCCAAACACTGTTACACTCATAACACCTAATATTAGAACTTTTAGGCTTACCTTGGTTGGGTCGAGTTGTGGTTAGCTTTCGTCCCTTAGCTATCCTTGAGCTAGGTTCATTAGTTCGTGATCGATCCGGGTCAACTTCTTCTTGGACTCGTCTTCCTCCTTGGTTGGTGGTGGCTTGCTTGCGATTTTCTTCTTCTTTGAACACGCAAACAAGGCTATACCCTCTCGGGTTCGAGTTGGACTGCTCATGTAATTCAAAATCGGAAAGAGTTCATCTAATCTAAGTTTAGAGGTCCTTGGAGACCTTGTAAGCATCGACCATGGATGCCCACAAGGTAGTCCTCGGAAAGGAGTTTAGAACATACCTTATAAGGTCGCGGTTTTGACCTTTTGCCCGATTGCGTGTAGGTTGTTGACTATGTCTTGGATCTCACGGCGTGGAGTTGCGTCGTAGACTCGTGTTCCTGCATTTTTAGATTATATAATTTATTGAACAAGAGGTCGCGCTTACATACCTTGGCTTCATCGGTCCCTTCGTGTAGCTCCACTAGTTTTGTCCAAAGATCTTTTGCGGTTATGAAGGGGCCGACGCGATTTAGCTCCTCTTTGGATAGGCCGCATTGGAGGATTTGTGTTGCCTTGGCGTCGGCTTCGACTTGTCATTTTGTCGCAATGGTCCATTGATTGTAATCCAAGGATTCACCTTCTTCATTAGTAGGAAGGGTGAACCCGGTTTGGATCACAATCCACATCTCTATTTGGGTTTTTAGGAAGCATTCCATCCGACCCTTCCAATAACGAAAGTCATCTCCGTTGTAAAACGGAGGTCGGACGGTGCTAAAACCCTCGAGATGGGCCATTAGAACAAAAGACACAAGGAGACGACGACGAAGAAACTAGCAACGACAAAAACACAAAAACAAGTGCCAAGACTTGCGTCTTGGATTAGTAGTGCGGGAGAATACTTAACAAAGCGAAATAAATCCAAAAAAAATAGAATTAAAAGAAAAAAAATAAATCTGTAAAAATGGCTAGATTGGTGGTTTCACCAAATCTTAGCAACCCCCGGCTCTGATACCAATTGTTGGATCGATGCGGTTCGCTAGAGGGGGGGGGGGGTGAATAGCGAAAAGCCTTTTTCTTTCGAATTGTCTTCAAGACAAATATATGCAGCGGAAATGTAAATGAAACAAAAAGAGACAAGTTTGTTTTTTACTTGGTTCGTAGCCTTCGGCTACTACTCCAAGGCCCTAACGGTCCTAGACCGTGTACGGAGGGCAATTCACTAAAACACTCCTCCTCGTTGGAGGTAGGAGTTTGACGATTACAAAAAAAACTTCGAAGCAAAATGATAGAGAGACAAACCCTCTCTTCTATTAAAGTAAAATGCAACGATAGAAAAACCTCGAGTAAAAGAGTTGCAATATTGAAAACAATAACAAGGATTATACCAACAACTAAAAAGAAAGACCTTAAGCTAGGGTTGTTGGCAGCACTTCGTTGTCGTAGAGTCGTCGGAGAGTCGCAGCATTGCGGAAGCTTTTGAGCACTTAGAATTATATGAAAACCCTAGGTTAGGACCTCCTTTTATAGCCTTTGAGCCCCTTTTCGAGAGGAACCCTAGCCAATCATATTTGAGCACCACTCCCCTTGAAATTTGGTGATAAACCTTGACTCCTCGAGGCTGATCCTTTGACCCGGGATCGTGATGGTCATCACCAATCGATCGGTAGCATCGGTCGAGTGCTAGCCGTAATCACCCGATGGGCCGGCGATCAAGTCCTTGAGTTGGCGATCGTGATCTTGGTGCAAGGCAATGTTAGCTTAAAGAAAACATTATTTCGACGGTCGTCGACCGTCCGATCTCGACCTAGACCACCTATGAGATGTCTTGGGTCGGATCTACGCTTAAGTCTTTCCCCGTAACGAGGATACGACCTTACTTACACTCGCACACACGAGCTTACCTCGATACTTACGTGTTGCTTTTGCTTCCGGCCTTCCACTCAATTCCTTCGGCTCCCTCCGAAGTCACTTGAGTGTCGCCCGACCACCGTGGCTTCCTCCGGGTGTCACTAGCCTTCAGCTCCAGCTATAGCAATTTTCTGCACACTCGATTCAGCTCGTGAGATAACAACATGAGCTTAACTTTGTATCGTTTGCTATAATCAAAACTCAGGTTCGACTTAGGTGCCTATTGCACCAACAAGCTCCACATACGTATCCCCGCAACACTCCCTATTCCACGGGGAGTCCTGGTTAACCAAAAGTCAATTATACAAGGACTACTAATCCACAAGACACTCTCTCTACCACATAGAGAGTCATACACAATTGACAGTCAAACACACTAGGACCTCTAGTCTATAGCGAGATACTATCGACAATCCATATAACCATACACATATACACGATCCATAATGGATATACAATCATATTAAGACCTCTAGTCCATAACCACATACTGACAACCACCCACTTATCTATGCACATATGACTAGATCCACCATAGATGCACAACTAATATGTGTACAATACAACAATCGACTTCATAATTTGATCCATCACCTAACCCTAGTGATGTAATCCGGTAACCCAATCTGAGTTCACAATGGTAATCCTAACCACATGTACTTAACTGAACAACTATCAGCTAACACACAATAGAGTTTGTAATTCATATCCGTGATAAATGAACGATGAATTAACAATAATATATCTCAAAGGTCAAGACAAAGTACAAGCACATGAATAAATAAGAGTGGAGTCAAGGTAAAAGAATTCAACATAAGTCCAAATTCATGCACCGGAATTAGTCAAAACTACCTGACCAAGGTAGATATTACCCACCTGACACGAAGCTCTTAATAGAAATCCTCATGGTCGTGGAGCTGCTTTGTATCCCAAACTTGCACATAATAGCAAACTATGATTAAGTACAAGAACCAGACGAATATACGAACTAACCACTACTTCGTTTCTATGTTCGCATCCTTTCCTCGAATACGAGTCAACAACCCCGATTATCCCAATCTAATACACCATAACCAAATCACAATAGATCACCATCATTCAACTCTTTAATAGAACACAAACAATTTACTTTACATTTCTTCATCCACTGAATAAATCACAACACAGACACCATCAACACACCTACATCCTCCCACAACAGCACAACAACACTCAGAAACATTCCAAGCTTACCTCAAGCATGATCCACAACTCCAACATCACTGAATCAATCACAACAAAACTATATCCGCGATCTGAGCCAATCAAACCCAGCTTCCTTCTCCTTCCACGCACAACTGGCACCACAGAACATCGCCCTTAGCATCCCCGATCACACCGATAGTCTGAACTAAAATTGAACATACAATAGGTAAGAGGAAAATAGATCAGAACTTACCAACACCTGGGATCCACCGACGTTGCTCTTTCCCTAATTCTCTACTCACCAAAGACAATCCAAGCTCACACACTGCCCAAAACCACCGATCTAAACTACTGGCAATGAGAATCACAAGCAAGGATGGATTTCATCCAAATCAAGGGGAAAAGATCAATTGCTTACCCAAATCTCGACAGAAACTCGTGAATCCTAGCTCACAATCAGAGACCCAATCGAATCACCACTGACCCCTAGCTCCCAGAGAGGACTCTTCACCGAAATTGGGCTCGGGAACCCGAAATCAGAGATCCTCTCCGGCGACATGATCATCAGTAACCGCCTCACGAAGGAAGAGGAGCGGAAGAATTAATGAGGTCTCTAGTTCTAGGAACCAGCTGACCTCCAACCGGAGTTTAGCTAAGGCAGCAACGTTGTCGAGCTGCTCTCACTAGAACGCCGATAAGCTGGAAGAAGGCAACGGACGAATGAAGGTGCGGAGATGGAGTGGAAGAAATCACGATGAGAAAGATGAGGGATGAGGTTGATCGGCGGTTCAACCCTTTTAAATGTCGTTCATGGGATCGGTTCAAGCCAAACCGAATTCAAACCAACCGGTTCAAGCCCAATCGGTTCAACACAATTAAACCTAATCAAATCCAACCACTAATTAAACCTAATTAGTTTCTTAAAGAGTTAATCCATTATATTAATTAATTTTTTTTCCGTATCTTACATTCTCCCCCACTTAATAAAATTTGGTCCCCAAATTTCTGACTCATGTACGAGTAAGAGATGTCACACAACCATCTCAAGTATCTAAAGAAAAGTCACACACCTCAAGTGACTAAATGGGGTACTGATAGCCTCTAAAATCTATCATGAATACTCTCAACAGACCTTTTAAAGTCTGAATAATACCTTCCTATTGACCATCTATCAAAAGGTAAATATTCGTACCAAAGTAGAGCTCTATATCCGTGACCTATTGGAGACTTTGTCAGAATCGTAAGGTAAATCATGAATCACTATCAAAAATGATACTCAAGGATACTACATGGATATAATTCCATCAAGCGATCCAACGAAATCCATCTTACGGCTCGCACGAAAATGAGCAGACTTGACTAATCGACCACCGATTATCTAAATTGCATCAAGTCCTTTTCGAATTCTAGATAATCTCCCAACACAGTCCATCATACAAAGCTACCACTTCCATCACGGTATATAACCCTACTGGTCACTAATATTCTACCTTTACGTGTTGGCACACTCACATCCAACTAACAATTCAACCATGTCCTACATGTTGTTCCACTAACAGGAATGTTTCAGAACTCGCTATCTTTGAATACACTCCGAATAAATCACCAATCTCGACTGACGAACCTTCTGAGTCAACTCGTCCTGAATCTAATATCACTCTGTAACCCACTATTCTCCTCGGAGACGGAGAACTCCCTTCTCACAAGAAAAATCAATCTAATGTCCAAAATCTACTCTATCACACAGAACTGGAAGTGACTGGAAGACTATAGTGACCAATCTCCCTTGTTGCAACTGTCCGTGTTCCAACAACTCTATAGCAGCTACACAGTAGCTAGCCAAAACTCTATGAGCACTCCTGCTCCATACATCTATAAAACAAGATAATAACTACTACGTCCATGCTTAACTCATAGTTTCTCAAGTGACGTACACATAATATATGTCTCATTCAACTACATCGGAATCGCTCCTAATCTCTGAAATGATGCATCTGCGTACAATACCCTTCCATCCACATTGGAAGGATTAACCAACACTGGCACAAAAGTCAACCATAGTCTAGCCCTGAAACCTAGTTTCACAAGCTTCTGACCAAGTGATTCCCAACACCTTCTTGGTCCAACAAGTTAGCGATATAGTATCGCTAGAGCATCCTGCCCACATCTATGGTAAATACCAAATCAACCTAGGGAAACTACAACTTCCCTTAAGATTGTGAATATATCCAACACCATCTCGTCTAAAATGACAACTATCTACTAGTCTAATCGCTTCTAGAATATTCGATTCCTCAAGTCCATGGACGACTAAATCATCGACAAGTCTAACAACATTATCAACATCTCCTAAAATTCATACCAAGTATGAAATGTCGTCTTCTACACACCTGCATTATGTTTATTCTAAGATGATGATATCTCAAACATCACTACGACAATGATAATTGTATGACACCAAGTCACTACAATATCAACACATCAATCATAAATCAACCCTAGGGTATACATAGGTGTCCTTTAACTGAACTAAAAAGATCATCTCCTAGTAGGATATCCATTTTCAATAGCTTCCGCGTTCCAACATCGATAATCAATGCATAAACTCAAAGGTCCATCTCTCCTTAACAAAGAGTTCCAAATCTTCTCAAGAAGAAACACTAGGAAAGATAAATCTCCCATCCAATACCTCATATAATCGCAACTTACGTTCTTCCAATTTCCACAGTGCTTAGCAACACTGATACCAATAAAATCAACTCCTAGTATGAGGTCTTCAATATCGAAACTATTCTCGGAATCACCCCCTCCCCCAATCGCATACTCCACCCACCTATGCAGTGGCAAGTGTAGGGTTGATCGATGTGTATGTGTTGGCAGGCTAGAGGGGGGTGAATAGCCCTCAATTGTTCGACGGTGGAATTCGTTCGTTCTCGTTGCATTGCTTTCCTACGATTGCCATTAGCGCAGCGGAAACAATAGAAATAATAATAATAATAACAACAATACAAGCATATGCAAACACACACGATATACGTGGTTTGGAACTGAATGGTTCCTGCTCCACGGGCGAGCTCACCGAGCTCTAGTTATGCGCACGACACTAACTAAACTCCTTCTCGACTACACGTCGGAGGTGGAGAAACCCCGTACAAGCTATTACAATAGTAATACTACAAGAAATACAAAGACACAAGAAATATAAGTAAAGAACGCTTTACAACTCTTTGCTTTGAACCCTTTCTTGTTACTTGCTTTGGATGGCTCTTGAAGGACTGAAATGCAGCAGCAATTCCCCTCCAATCGCTTCCTTAAAGTCTTTTCGAAATCCTCCTACTTGAGCTCCATTTATAACCTGCATCAAGCTATTTTCGCTCCCAACAATCGACTGCCAAAAGACCCCAGTCAACTTCCCCTATAGTTGTTGTCTCACAACGGTCGGATCCACGTTGGATAAGTTGCTGGATAAGTTCCAACGGATTTACCTACGATCACCATGGCAATGATCGCCTAATGGCTACGGAGCATTTTGTGCTCACGATATTCTTTATCAATCGATCGTCATCCTTAATCGATCGATTGTCGACATCACGATCGCTAATCCATGGCGCCGATCGCCACCATAAATCAGAGTCTAACACTACCGAACTTGTCGACGGACTAATGGAACCGAACCGCACCTATGCCGATCGTCGGGCAAAATCTCAAACACCAAGTTGTTTGAGCATCCGACCGTCGAGTAAACCCTCAAACATCAAGTTTGAGCCTCTGACACTCAGTCTTAGCCACTTGGCTAAGGCCACCTTATCCCTCATGGAGTTCCCCACCGAATCTCTCTTCCCTCGGCCTACGTCCCTCGGATGCGCCAAGCGCACGGCTTCGCAACACCATCCTTCGTGTCTCATGCCCTCGAAGTATGCTTCCCTTGGGCCTCACTCCATTCTCTCCCCATCCGACGGTCCCTCGGATGCACCAAGCGCACGGCTTCGCAATGCCATCCTTCACCGACTCAAGGACCCCGAGCCTAGTGAACTTACCAAGTCCTCAAGACTTCCCACATGCACTAAGCGCACGGCTTCGCAATGCATTTCTCACCAAGCACCAAGCGCATGACTTCGCAATGCTTTGGACTTTTCCACACCAAGCTCCATGCTTGGATTTTCCATGCTAACTCCATGTTGGACTTTCCCATGACAATCCCATGTCATGAGTTTTGTCTATCATCAAAATACTATCAAGGTATTGCTCGAGTCAAACTCGAGTCAACCTGGATCGATTGCACCAACAATCTCCCCCTTTTTGATGATTGACAAAACTACCATCTCAAGTCTACCAATTCTCCCATATTGGCAATTCTCATATCCCAATGAGAATTCCAATGAACCCTAATTGGTAACTTCTCCCCCTTTTTGACATTACATCAAAAAGATCCTCTCCAAGGGTATGAATGTCTCATATCCCAATGAGATCTTACAATCTCTCCCTTGAAGGAACACATGCCTACAATCTTTCTAGTGATCCCATATCACTTAAGAGAGGCAACCTAATTTTCCTCCCATGAGGAAATACACATCCATCTTCCCATGATGGATACCTCCCACTAGAGGCTTGCTCCCCCTTGACCATTGCAGCAACAATGTCCTTGGAGAGTCCCTAAGCCAATAGGAACATTTAACCAATCAAAATTAAGGCAAAGTTCAACAATGAACTCTCATCCACCTTAAAATTGATACTCTCCCTAAACCCGTCTCCTAATCCATGTCCAATGGATTTCCACCCTTTCTAATGCTCTCCCAAGCATATACTAGGGTTAGGAGTGGTTAGGGGACCTTAACCTAGCTGGACATGGGCCTAACCAACAACAAGCCTGGGAGTTCATCCAAATCTACATCCGAATACTCTCGGATTATATGCATGTCCGAGAGACCTAGTATACCAACATTCCAACAATTTAACTATCCGTAAGGATATGTCTATAGTAGAGGTACGTCTAGCAAAAGCTAAGGGTATCCCTTGACTTCTTGGTTGTTGATCAACATCTCACCTGACGATAGAGAAAAATCATCAACCCACAAGTCGATATATAGGAACCCTTCTAATCCTATCTAAGAATGTTCTAGACCTAGCTACCTATAACTACCAGTATCTCTCAATATATCCATAAATAGGGTAATCTACAGTAATACTCCGAATGACCAATTCTTCGGTCTTCTATACCTCTTCTCGAGTAATCATGTAAACTCGCCCAACATCTGTTCTTGATGATTAAGCTCATGTAGGTGCAAAAGACTACCATGGAGGAACTGAAGTCAACTGCTGAACTGAGATACAGTACCCAAAATGACTGTAATGGAGATGGTAACCATTGTTGTACTGGTAATGAGTACACCACCGATTGTGAAGTACTGAATAGTTGTCAACATCGTAGCACGCTCCAACTCTGCAAATAATATAGCTGCAACTGGAGAATACAACATAGATACGACCATCGTCATAAACTCTCTCCTCTGTACAAAGCATAACCATGCTTGGGGAGGTAACAATTGTCGTTTGGACGTCTGAGTCTTCTGAGATGTCTTCTGCTGATACTGCTGAGTAAATTGCTTCTTTCGGATGGAAGTATCAAAGAGCTCCAACTATATCTAAGGTAGTAGATCGCTGCTGATGTGATAATCCAATCTTCTGTGATGATCTTTGCTGTTGAGATTGTGAATCACCCTCTCGAAAGTAACATCAATGGTCTTCAACTGAGTCTTCAAAGTACACCTCCTCGTATGTACTAGTTGCTTACCATAGCAACAGGTAAGCTGATCCAATGGATAATCCGGCTTTGTGTCATCGTGATCCACACTGCACACACCCAATCCCTTCAGAGTCTTTCTTCTGAGTTCGCTGATAAACATGAGAAGATGCTGACGATCTGCAGTTGGTCTTCTATGGTCGAAAAACTCTCCAATAGTCGCTCGTGGCCCATGACTCTAATCTTGCTCCTTTTTCCAACATTCGATGACTTTTGATTCCGATAATTTAACTTGCAATGTCTGGTTATCAAATCTCCAACTCTTAAAAACACTTGCTACGAAGTCATTTCTATACACATGACTCGGTCTAAGGACTTTCGGTAGGATCTGGTAGGAGATCCAAACATCCTAATCAAGATGTCAGCCAATAAATCGTGGGTGGCTTAAGACATGTCGATCACATTCTCGAGCTATTAGGTGGTCGCAACCCTCGCAAGTCTAACAACTTTGCATGGTACTTCCATTACCAAGTGATCACCCTACTTGATGCCCAGGAATTCTCTGATAATGAGTCAAAGAAAAGATGCAGAGAAATACTCTCATACAACATCACTACACTGTGGCCAAGTGATGTGTGATTTTTCGAAGGTTATTTCCTACCTCTTCCACCAAGTATCGACTTGATTCGGATAATAGTATACAGCTAACTCAACTTCCTCTGTATAACACGAGTTAAGTACTCAAAAGTACCTCCAAAGTTATACAACCTAGCACGAATGACTCAGGGATCAAAATCCCTATGAAACATCATATACTAATCCTCTACTATCTGCATCAACAATAGTATACACACTTGTCCATTATCCCACAGGTAATGATCTGACTAGTATAGTTAGTGAAAATCCCTAAGACTGTCATCTTTAATCTCCACAAGAAATGTCACTATCTGACCCCTGCTTCCCGACTCGGTATCAGTCGGCTCTCAAAGGTAATTAACCTTTACGATAGTAGGTTCAAGACACAACAAGTCGTTCTCATGGTCAACTCAAACCACGATTACGAATAGTAACTACACACTACATGTCAATCCCTGTTATAAGAAACTAAATGCATAGTCAACAGAAGGATATGTGGTAACAATTAACATACCTTAAACCTTGTAGCTCGGAGATTCCGCAACTGCCAGATCCCAGAACTCACAAAACCAAAACCGAGTAAAACAAAACTCGATATCCGAATGAAATAAAATCTGAAAGTGGACTTCGCAACCTAGGGCTCTGATACTAATAAAATTGTCACGCCCTGAGAGTATGCTAAGAAAAAAATAATCGGACAATATCTCCCCTGTACGTGATACAATATCATGTTGATACAAAGCCTTTCAGCCACAATCACATAACATATATATATATATATATAATCCATAAAGCACAACGGAATATACTGACAAATAATAAAGACCCAAATATGCACTCCGGAGTGACTTTAACACAACAAAAGTCATAATAGACCAAATACTTACAACACATCCGTATACAACAAATGCGGAACAATATAGGATAAAATCCCAAAACCAACAATCCAACAGAATACAACAAAACAGAATAAACAACCAACCATTCAGTGTGAGATGGGATCAGCTGGCGAAGCTCCGAACATCCAAGGAATCATCTACCTGTGACTTGGGCGACAAGAAACCCAGGGTTTACGGTGGTGAGTATAACTCAGGGGTAATATGTAGAAAATGTATGAACAACATATAGGGATATGGAGATCTACAATTATACAAGTGAAGATCTACAGGTATATAAAAAGAGTCCAACAGACATACAGTCCTAAATGTAATAACCAGTAACCACCAGTATAGTCATATTCAATGCATATACTAAACTGATCAACTGAACATGAAGTAATGTACTAACGTACATGACAGTCTGCAACACCATAAGTTATATCATGTTGAACAAGTATACAATAACATAACCCATATAACATACAAGGTCAATCTCATATCCGACCAACACATACATAATGCTCAACACACAACAGTATATAATATGCAAATGACATATAGCATGATGAACAAGCATATGCAGAAAACATAGCTCAATCAAATGCAGCATCTCACAGGCATATGTAAAACATATATCAAATACATGCATATATATATCTCAGCAATGCATATGCATGGTCATGTCTGCGAACTCATCCAACCACGACCCCAGTATGGCCTGGGTGGCACAACATGACAACTATCCCGACTCCACCAACCACTACTCTCGAGTGGCCAAGTTGGGTAGTATGAATGGTAGCTAGCCGCCATAGAGTTATATGCTATCCCACGGGGGTCCCTACTGCTAGCTGCTCCATCACACTACCCATGAGTGGACGAGCACCACACACAGGATAACTGCACATCACACAACCACCATCTATAGTGGGGGAGTGCACTATCTACCACTCTGCACAGTGGCCAAGTGCGCATCTCCAACTACCACTGTCTATAGTGGCCAAGCGCGGCACATCCAATGCTCTGCACTAAACCTTGCTACCACTACCCCGAGTGGCTGGGGAGGCAGGATGACTGACGACTCGTCTCAACCACAAGGGAGACCCAGTCGACAGCATGCATGCAATGTAATGATGCATAGCTCCACATACGTATCCCCGCAACACTCCCTATCCCACAGGGAGTCCTGGTCAACCAAAAGTCAACTATGCAAGGACTACTAATCCACAAGACACTCTCTCTACCACACAGAGAGTCATACACAACTAACAGTCAACCACACTAGGACCTCTAGTCCGTAGGGAGATACTATCGACAATCCATATAACCATACATAGATACACAATTCATAATGGATATACAATCATGTTAGGACCTCTAGTCCATAACCACATACTGACAACCACCCACTTATCTATGCACAGATGACTAGATCCACCATAGATGCACAACTAATATGTGTACGATACAACAATCGACTTCATAATTTGATCCATCACCTAACCTTAGTGATGTAATCCGGTAACCCAATCTGAGTTCACAATGGTAACCCTAACCACATGTACTTAACTAAAGATCTATCAACTAACACACAATAGGGTTTGTAATTCATATCCGTGATAAATGAACGATGAATTAACAACAATATATCTCAAAGGTCAAGGCTAAGTACAAGCAAATGAATAAATAAGAGTGGAGTCAAGGTAAAAGAATTCAGCATAAATCCAAATTCATGCACCGGAATTAGTCAAAACTACCTGACCAAGGTAGATATTACCCACCCGATATGAAGCTCATAATAGAAATCCTCACGACCGTGGAGCTACTTCGTATCCCAAATCTGCACATAATAGCAAACTATGATTAAGTACAAGCACCAGACGAATATATGACCTAACCACTACTTCATTTCTATGTTCGCATCCTTTTCTCGAATACGAGTCAACAACCCTGATTATCCTAATCTGATACACCATAACCAAACTCACAATAGATCACCATCATTCAGCTCTTTAACATAACACAAACAATTTACTTTACATTTCTTCATCCACCGAATAGATCACAACACAGACACCATCAACACACCTACATCCTCCCACAGCAGCACAACAACACTTAGAAAAATTCCAAGCTTACCTCAAGCATGATCTACAGCTCCAACATCACTGAATCAATAACAACAAACCTACATCCCCGATCTGAGCCAATCAAACCCAGCTGCTTCCTCCTTCCATACACAACCGACACCACAGAGCATCACCTTTAGCATCCCCAATCACACCGGCAGTCTAAACTAAAATTGAACATACAACATGTAAGGGGAAAATAGATTGGAACTTACCAACACCTGGGATCCACCGACGATGTTCCTTCCCTAATCCCCTGCTCACCGAAGACTATCCAAGCTACTGGCAATGAGAATCACAAGCAAGGATGGATTTCATCCAAATCAAGGGGAAAAGATCGACTGCTCACCCAAATCTCGGCAGAAACTCATGAATCCCAGCTCACAATCGGAGACCCGATCGAATCACTGCTGACCCCTAGCTCTCAGCGAGGATTCTTCGCTGGAATCGAGCTCGGGAACCTGAAATCAGTGATCCCCTTCGGCGACACGATACTCCCCCTCATGTGCGTCGACAGAAGCCACCTCACGAAGGAAGAGGAGCGAAAGAATCGATGAGGTCTCTAGGGCTAGGAACCAGCTGACCTCTAATCGAAGTTCAGCTAAGGCGGTGGTGTTGTCGAGCTGCTCTCACCGGAACGCTGACGAGCTGGAATAAGGCGACGGATGAAGCGAAGGTGCGGAGATGCAAAGGAAGAAATTGCGATGAGAAAGATGAGGGATGAGGTTGATCGACGGTTCAACCCTTTTAAATGCCATTCATGGGTTCGGTTCAAGCCAAACCAAATTCAAACCAATCGGTTCAACCCAATTAAACCTAATCAAATCCAACCACTAATTAAACCTAATTAGTTTCTTAAAGAGTTAATCCATTATATTAATTAAATTTTTTTTTCGTATCTTACAAAGCCTCAATGCTTGAATCTTCATCGTCAAGACTACTCACTTGGACTTTCCATGACAAGTATTCAAACTTGGACTTCCACACTAAGTATCCAAACTTGAACTTCCATACTAAGACCATTCTTGGACTTTCCATGCAAAATATCTAAACTTGGACTTCCATGCTAAGTATCCAAACTTGGACTTCCATGCCAAGACTATGCTTCGACTTTCTATACCAAGTATCCAAACTTAGACTTCCATGCCAAGACCATGCTTGGACTTTCCATGCCAAGACCATTCTTGGACTTTCTATGTCAAGTATCCAAACTTGGACTTCCATGCCACGACCATGCTTCGACTTTCCATGCCAAGACCATTCTTGGACTTCCCCTCGAGTCTCAGTCGAGTCTAATCAACATATGGTCAAACCCATATTGTCAAAAAATGGTCAACCCATTGTCAAACATTAAAATCTTACTCGAGTCCCACTCGAGTCTGGTCAATCATGACCTTGGTCAATTTCACTAATAATATAAAAATAAAACATGAATACTATAAATACCTTCACTTTAATATTCTCTTTCATTATATGTCAACTTTTCAAAAATTTAAATTCCCTAGTCTCATTAATGAGTTTCAGTCAAAATTCATTGATGAACTTAGAGAACTCTAATTAGATCCATTCCAAATGTTATAAGTTTCTAAAGTATTTCAGAGTTTATATATGTCCAAAAATATCAACTCAAAATCATTAACAATAGTGATCAAAAGATTTTCAAAGTTTACGACTTTAAAGTAATTAACACATGCTCATAACTTATCGTAGGGATATCTGAACTAGACATGAACACCATAACTACTTTCATTACACTATTCTCTTCCATTACATGTCAACTTTTTAAAAATCCTAATCCTCTAGAAATATCAATAAATTTTCATCAAAACTCATTGATGGATCTAGAGAAATTTAATTGGGTCCATTCCAACTCATATAGATTTCAACAGTGCTCCGGAGTTCCAATATATCCTTGTTTACTATTTTTAAAAAATCAACACTATAACTTAACACATTAGCATTGTCATGATGTTAATTTTCAAAAACTAGCACTACCATGATGCTAATTTTTAGAGACCATCACTATCATGGTACTAATTTTTAGAAATCAACACCGTCGTAGTACTGATGTAAGTCAATTGTGGTGTTGATTTAAAAAAAAAAATAACCACATTGATTATTCCATGCATGCAAAAGGAGAGAGAAAAGTTTAATTTAATTTAAGAGGTAAAAGAAGAGAAACAAATTATTGCATGCGAAGGAGAGAAGAAAGAGAAGAAAAAGTCAACTTCATTAAAGGGATAAAATTGAAAAGAGATGTCTTTTAGTCATTTTCAAATCTTGAAGCGCCTTTTGGGCAATTCCAAACTTTAGATGCATCCTTTGGTAAATTATTTTTTTTTTGTTTATGAGATCTTCTTCTTTTTTGTATTTCTTAAAATGGATAAAAATTTCAGTACTTTTTTTATAAATCTTTTAATTTCTCAAAATATGGAAAAACACATCTTTCTAAAATAATTACATTCATCCAAATGTCCAATATTTTCAATTTCTTTCTCTCACACAATACCCTCTAAATTTATAAAATATTTCATATGTTCACAATATTCTCTAGATTTCTTAAATTTCCAAAGTTTTAAAAAAATTTTGGTGAATCCGAGGAATGTCGGCCCAACTTCGTTTTGTATATATTTATTCCAAGACTGATTGGCCATGGATAGTCAATTTGGGATGTCAACTCTGTCATACATATGTTCTTATCCTCTACCATCTGTCATGCCTTTTAGGATCAGTGTCACTAGAGGGGGGCGAATAGTGATCATTTCTTGATCATCAATTTTGTTTGTGTCCAAGTGTTCGTCTATAAAAGGTTAATACATAGCGAAAAACAAGTATAAATAGTACAAAAATACAAGAACAACATCTGGATTTTTATGTGGTTCAGAATCTCCAATTTCTACTCCATGACCTAAATCCTACGATAGTTCCACTATCATTTCTCCTTCTTGGAAACCTTTTGGAGGCGGAGAAACATTTTACAACCTATTCTTTCACAATAAATACAACCAGATACAAAATATACAAGTGAAATAACAAAACATGAATCAAAGCACTTTACACGATCTTACTTGATCATTATTTGTTTGTTTTGGAATGCCTTGGAAGGTCTACAATGAAGCAATAAATCCCCTTAAAAGTCTCCACAAATTGACATCTTTATAGGGTCACCATCGAGCTAATTTCCGTCTATTAATTGACTGACTTTGCCCCGAGTCGATTGGTCTTTGATTGTTGCACAATCTGACACTCCAATGACATGATCCATGCTAGATTTTAGTCCATCAGTCAATTGCCAAGTCACAAGTTGACTGGTCAGTCGAGTTGCTAACCTTCTGTGTCTTACTGTAGTGACACTAGTCAACTGATCAATACCATCAGCCGACTATCAAACCACCATACAACTGATCACCCCCATCAATCAATTGGCCTTAGCCAGTCGAGTTAGTAGTTGAGTTTTGAAATCAATGATGCTCGAACAGTGACATCAGTCGACTGATCTCTCACTAGTTGACTGGTAAACCCTACCAATCGACTGATACCTTAGTCTCAGCTTATTTTCAAGCTAACTCTCACTTCACCTAGTATCCGATTAACATCAACCTACCAGGACTTTTCTTGTCCAACATTCGATCACCCTTGATCTGTTAGAACCTCCCTTTCCTAGCATCCGATCAACCGTGATCTACTAGGACTTTGTTGGTGATTCGTTGGATGACTGAGAGGGGTGAATAGCCTTTTTCGATTTCTATAAGGAAGTTACCCGAAGCAAGAACAAAAATAATACTAGAATTGAAATCAAAGAGACAATACTAACAAAGTATTTAATGTGGTTCGGAGATGAAGCTTCTACTCCACGGTGTTCCTTAAGGTGGATCACTCCTTTCAAGCTTCACTAAGATATCCTTTTGATGAGAACACCAAGGTTGAGAAGCCTTCTTTACAATGAACACTCTTCTTCTTACAAGATAATTGAGATGAGCTTAGGAAGAAGAGATTTGGAGCTTAGAGACTAAGGAGAAGGCTTGGGAGCTTAAGGAACAAGATTTTTGTGTAAGAACAGTAACCTCCTCAAAGCCCCAAGCTTCCCCTTTTATAGAGAATTGGACATTTGCCCGTTTATGTCCGTTGAAGGTTTCATCAGTCTACTGCTGCATATCAGTAGTCAACTGGTGACATTGTTGACGGTATTCAATAGCTTCTGACGAATCCTGATTGCGATTGTCACCATTCAATGGATACTCGATCAGTTGACTGATCATACTAGCAGTCGACTACTCAAGCTAACAGTCGACTCAAAAAACTTATATGCTTTGTTACAGTGTCCTCAGTCGACTGATATACCACAGTAATCGACTACTGACTCGAAGCTTCGATTTCCCATTCCAAGCACCGAAGTCGCCCAAGCACAGGCCTATTTTCCGAGCACTTACCTGTTTCCTGAGCACCCTTGTGGTTAGTCGACTGTCGAGCACTTAGGTAGAAAATCGAGCCTCACAGTGGGAGTCGACCATAGTACCAAATTGACTGGCCATAGCAGCCAGTCGACTGCTGTGTTGGGGAATTGAACGTCACTAGGGGGGTGAATAGCATTTCGTACGTCGATGATAGAATTTGATCGTGCGCTTGCTACAATTATATTAGTATGCAAGCACACTACGCAAGATATAACATAGTTCGGAACCTCAAGTTTTCTACTCTATGGGTTGATCTCAACGAGCTCGAGTGATGATAACATCACTAATAAAACTCCTTCTCGACAACACGTCGGAGGCAAAGAAACCTCGTACAATGATTACAATAGTAATACAAAACAAATACAAGCTAATACAAAGTGAAATACACAAAAAAATACAAAGAACACTTTACAAACGATCTTTTGGAAGCTTGCTTGTTTGGTTGCTTAAGATGTACTTGGAGACCCTGAATTGCACCAGCAAATCGCCCTAAATCGCCCTAAGAAACCATGGCAAAAACCTTCTCCATGAGCTACTTTTATAATTTGCATTCGGGCTAGATTTTGCCTGGCAATCGACTGATCAAGACCATCAGTTGATTGCTCCTATAGACGTTATTTCACAACGTCCTAAGCCACATTGGATAAGTTCCAATGGATAGGACATCAGTCGACTGATCATGCCCATCAGTCGACTGATCGAGCCATCACTCGACTGTCAAACCCTAATAGTCAACTCGAAAACTTTTTGTTCCTGAAAACTTGACCATCAGTCGACTGTCAGCCATAGCAAGCGACTGCTTAGGCTATCAGTCGACTGCCCAATGTTGGCAGTCGATTGCCAGGTCATTTTCTGCAATCGAACTCTAGTCGACTCCCATGAGTTGATTGAGCATAATATCAGTCGACCAATAACCTCATCCATGAGGTTTTAACACTAAGTATGATGCTCTCATACTTGCTAGACCACCCTTAGCCTAGACCTAAGCCTTCTAGCCATCTCTGCCAGTCTCACACCTATCCGATCCCTCCAAGTCATCCATGACTTGTTTATCCATACGCTAGCCTTTAGGTGCTTCCATCGGCTATTGTCATGCTAAGCTGGTCTATCCCGCCAAGGCACATTAGGCTTATACTGCCAAGACTACCGCTTGGACTTTACGCTGCCAACCATTGGACTTATGTTGCCAAAACTCCACCCTTGGACTTTACGCCGCTAATATCACCCCTTGGACTTCCCTTGCCAACCCATGTTGGACTTTCCATTTGCCAAGACTCAAGCTTGGACTTTTCATTTGCCAAGACTCAAGCTTGGACTTTCCCTTGCCAAGACTCATGCTTGGACTTTCCATGCCAAGTACCCATGACTTGGACTTTTCATGCCAAGTATACAAGACTTGGACTTCTCCATCATATGATTAACCTCATGTCAACCATATAGTCAAACAATGGTCAAACCATCATCAAATATCAAAATACCCCTTGAGTCAAACTCGAGTCTAGTCAATCATGACCCGGGTTGATTGCACCAATAATCTCCCTAAAACATTGTCAAACATCAAAACACTACTCGAGTCCAACTCGAGTCTGATCAATCATAACCTGGGTTGATTGCACCAATAATCTCTCCCTTTTTAATGTTTGACAAAAATAAAACACCTTTGAGTTAGGCAACCTAACTCAAATCTCCTTACCAATTGTCCCAAATTGGTAATCCCATAAATTCTCTCCCTTTTTGACATACATCAAAAAGGTTTTCCTTAAGGAGGTCAATGTCTCATATCCCAATGAGATCTTACAATCTCTCCCTTAGTCCAAAAACACCTAGGATGCCTTCACTCTTCCTAATGATAAGTCTCATATCACTTAAGAGAGGCTTCCTATAAACTCTCTCAATTTCCAAATTGGGCATCTTACATTCCCATTTCTCCCTCTCATGAGGAAGAACACATCCATCATCCCATGATGATACCTCCCCCTAAAGGCTTGCTCCCCCTTGACCATTGCACCAACAATGTCCTTGGAGAGTCCCTGAGACTATAGGAACACTAAACCATCAAAATTAATGACAAAAGTTCAAACATGAACTCTTACACACCTTAACATTGATACACACCCTAAACAATTCTCCTAATCCATATCCAATGGATTTTCACCCTTTCTAATGCTTTCCAAAGCATATACTAAGGTTAGGACAGTTAGGGTAACCTAACATAGCTGAAATATGGGATAAACATCCTTGTTTACTCGAAATCAGCTATGGCAGTCGACTCTTACAGTCACCAATCGACTTCCCTATGCATTAGTCGATTGTCATCAAGCAGCAGTTGATTGATATCTGCAAAATGCAGAAATTAGAAATCAGAAATGAATTTCAGAAATTCATAAGTAATTATACATAATACGAAAAATCACAAAAATTCATATGTATAATACTTATGACAAATACAATGAAGGAAAATATTTGAAAATTAATTTACCCACAAAATAGTAAAATTGATACAAAGTTTAAAAATAAGAAAAACTTCAATGTTTTAAGCCCTCTTTGTATCAACATCATCAATGGCGACTTCTATCAAAAGATAAACTACACCAAGGTTTTCTAAAATGATTTTAAAATATTTTTGAAAACCTATATTGGATCATGATTAATGGGCTCAATGCACATGACTTGCACATTAACTTTACCCATGATCCACCATGATATAAGATGAATTTGAGTTCATCTAGATGCAAAAACTATACACCTTGAACTTAACTCATTTCCTAGCATCTCACATGTGTCTAGGGTGTTTGAAAATATACACATGTCAATTTGATGTGAGATGTGGGTTTTGTTCATCTTAAACTAGGATTTCATGCATTTTCTAAGGCAACACTACTTGATTCCATTATACGTGGGACTTCAAGTCATGTCATAGTCCTTAACTCAATTTTATTAATGCATGAAATGATCATGACATAAATATAACATAAATAAGAATGGTCAATGATCATGATGTCATGACATGTGATTAAATTTAAATATACATGACATAAACCTAATTCTAAGCATGATCATGATATTTTATATGATTAAAAATAAGAATGATGTCATGACATGTCATATGGCAAATCGATCATGGAAAATAAAATATAAAAGTATATAATACCTAAATTTCAACATCTATTGCCATTTGTTATTATTAATTTCATTTTTCCATATTATCACTCATCCCCCAAGTGTGCTAAAAACTCAAACAGGCACACCATGACCTCTAAACCTAATTTGTGCCAATTTGATTGATTTTTTATAATTCTCAAAATATATTGGCACATCCTAAAGACCTTTAGGATATAAGATCAAACTTATTTCCAAGGTACCCATAACCTTGAAAATGACCTAAAGTGTCACCTTTACCATGGTTAGGTTAACTACCCATCCATTTGAAGTTGGCACCCCCTAACCCATTTAGCATGAATCGATCACGCTCTTAGGAACCCAAAACCTATTTTAGCTCCTTGGGTTTACTAGGTGTTCCTTAGGGATGACCTCCCTAGATACCCTCCTAATGACCCTCCTAGACTTGGTAGCCTTGGTCATTGTGGTCTTGCCTAGGTTAATTCTAGGGGTAACTCCCCTTATAACCTTCTTAGTGGCTTCCCTAGGAATTCTTCGAAACCCTAGCCACTAGACATTTGCTTTGGTTAATCTTAGGGATGACTTCCCTATTAACCTTGGCTTTCCTAGACCTAGGTTGTGTTCCATAATCAAATGGAACACTATGGTAGGTCTCCTTAGTGTTGAAGTATTGGGAATACAATCAAAGTTCCACATTGGTAAGACATGGAAAAAATCATGTGCTTATAAGATGAAAAGATATCTCCATTGGTATAAGGCATTTTGGGTGAAGCCCAAAAATAAAACCATGAGGGCTTAGGCCCAAAGTGGACAATATCATACCAATGTGGAGATATGTGGATCTTATAGGCATTAACAATTGATATCAGAGCCATGGTCCATGTCAAGCCATGAACCTCGAACGAAGAAAGTGGAGCTCCTATATCCGGATCAAGAGAACCAGACACTAGGCAAGAAGTCCAGTTGGGTCGGGAGAACTGAACAATTGGCAATAAGTCTAGTTGGGCCAGAAGAGCTGGACAACTAGCAGGAAGTCCAGCTGAGTCAAATGGACCAAATAGTTGGCAGGAAGTCCTAGTGGGTTGAGGATTGGACATCAAACAGAGGATGTCCTTCGAGGATGGATAGGCTTGAGGGGGGTCAATGTGGTCCTTCATTTGAGGGGGGGGGGGATTATTGGAGTATTGAGAATACAATCAAAGTCCCACATTGGTAAGACATGGAAAAGATCATGTGCTTATAAGATGAAAAGATATCTCCATTGGTATGAGGCCTTTTGAGTGAAGCCCAAAAATAAAACCATGAGGGCTTAGGCCCAAAGTGGAAAATATCATACCATTGTGGAGATATGTGGATCTTATAGGCACTAACCCTTAGGCTTAGGTTTATGATCCAAACCTTTCTTGCCTTTGGATAAACCTTGTCTCCTAGGACCTAGATTTTGACCATTTAACCCTTGCATTTAGTTTTGCATAATCCTAAGGTCTTTTCCATTTTCTCAAGGCTTGATTTTCTAGCTCTAATTTCTCAATTTTTGTGGGTCCATTATTTCTTTGAGTATTATTGCCCTTCCTAGGCATATGTCTAGAATTCTTTGGATTAAAGCCTAGATGGTCTTCTATTTTCCTAACACTTTCCTTAGGTAGCATTTTTCTAGGGACATTAGTCTCAAATTTCTCCTTAGTTGAAATATGTCTAGAGTCATTATTTCTAGACTTGTCCTTAGACCTAAAATCAACATGCTTAGCCCCTAAACAATAAAGCCTATTATTCCTCGCATGCTTTTGTTCATGAGTAATAGCAAGATTATTAACATAACTTCTATCATGCTTTTTAACATAAGTTGAAGGTGCATTATTGAAATATACCTTAGGATTCACTTTAGAAGCTCCCCCTACATATGATGCTCCTTCTTGTCCCTTGGTTTGCTTTCTCCTAGGGCATTGGCTTGTATAGTGCCCCTTTTGATGGAAATTGAAGCAAATGATATGTTCCTTGCTCTTTTGACTTTGGGCACCGGTTTCCTTGGTCTTTGGCACGACTTGTGTCGTCTTCTTAACCCGTTTAGGACACTTACTCTTGTAGTGTCCTTGCTCCCTACACTTAAAATACATTATATGATTTTTATTTTGAATTAATGTGATTGAGTTATCTAGGTCAATGGTGGCCAAAATTGATTCTTCTTCATCTCTCTCGGATGTTGAGGCTACTTCTTGATTTTTCTCTTATTCCGGAGTAGATGGCCTAATCTCCCCCCCCCCCCCCTCAATCCTAGAGGTAGAGGCTTCTTCTACTTCTTCCAACGATCCGAAAGTTGACTCCTCTTCAACTTCCGAATCCTCACTTTCTTGTGAGGAGGAGTTTGCCTCTTCGATCTCCTTGTCCAATTGAACCGATGAGCATTCCTCTTCTTCCTTTTCTTTTTGGACCGATTGTGGGTTCTCATGGAATCTTGCCACTTGGCTCCATAGCTCCTTGGCATCCATGTAATCACCTAAACTGCACAAAATATTGTTAAGAATCAAATCAACCAAGAATTTTATTACCTTCTTGTTTTACTCAAATTCTTGGATTTGTTCCCCGATCCACTTCTTCATTTTGAGAAAACCACCCTTTGGCCCTCTTGGATACTCGAATCCTTCCATCAAGGCGGGCCATTCTTCAAAATCCCTCATCATGATGAAGTCTTCAATCCTTGCCTTTCACTAATTGAAGTCTTCTCGTCCATAAAGTGCATACGGGACTGGCGTGGTGATATCCGATCCCAATGTTTCTTCAATCACCATCTTCTTCTTCACCCTCTATCGATGCTCCCTTAGTTGTTAAACCTTGAAGAGCGGTCTCACTCTGATACCACTTGTTGGGGAATTGATCGTCGCTAGAGGGGGTGAATAGCATTTCGTACGTCGATGATAGAATTTGATCGTGCGCTTGCTATAATTATATTAGTACGCAGCGAAAATAGAAAATACAATACAAATACAAGCACACTACATAAGATATAATGTGGTTCGGAACCTCAAGGTTCCTACACCACGGGTTGAACTCAACGAGCTCGAGTGATGACAACACCACAATAAAACTCCTCCTTGACAACACATCGGAGGCGGAGAAATCTTGTACAATGATTACAATAGTAATACAAAATAAATACAAGCTAATACAAAGTGAAATACACAAAAGAATGCAAAGAACACTTTACAAATGATATTTTGGAAGCTTACTTGTTTGGTTGCTTGAGCTGCACTTGGAGACCCTAAATTGCACCAGCAAATCGCCCTAAGAAACCATGGCAAAAACCTTCTCCATGAGCTGCTTTTATAACCTGCATTTGGACTGGATTTCGCCTAACAATCGACTGATCGAGACCATCAGTCAACTGCTCCTGTAGCCATTGTCTCACAACGACCTGAGCCACGTTGGATAAGTTCCAACGGATAGGACATCAGTCGACTGATCATGCCCATCAATCGACTGATCGAGCCATCACTCGACTGTCAAACCCTAACAGTCGACTCGAAAACTTTCTGTTCCCAAAAACTCGACCATCAATCGACTACCATCCATAGCAGTCGATTGCTCAGGCCATCAGTCGACTGCCCAATGCTGGCAGTCGACTGCTCGGCTATTTCCTACAGTCAACTCCCATCAGTCGACTGAGCATAATATCAGTCAATTGATAAACTCATCCATGAGGTTTTAACACTAAGTATGATACCCTCATACTTGCTAGACCACCCTTAGCCTAGACTTAAGCCTTCTAGCCACCTCCATCAGTCTCACGCTTATCGAATCCCTCCAAGTCATCCATGACTTGTTCATCCATACGCTAGTCTTCAGGTGCTTCCATCGGCTACTGTCATGCTAAGCTGGTCTATCCCGCCAAGGCACATTGAGCTTACGCTGCCAAGACTATCGCTTGGACTTTACGCCGCCAACCATTGGACTTATGCTGTCAAGACTCCACCCTTAGACTTTACGCCTCCAATATCACTCTTTGGACTTCCCTTGTCAACCCATGTTGGACTTTCCATTTGCCAAGACTCAAGCTTGAACTTTCTATTTGCCAAGACTCAAGCTTGGACTTTCCCTTGCCAAGACCCATGCTTGGACTTTCCATGCCAACTACCCATGACTTGGACTTTTCATGTCAAGTACACTAGACTTGGACTTCTCCATCATATAGTCAACCTCATGTCAACCATATAGTCAAACAATGGTCAAACCATCGTCAAACATCAAAATACCTCTCAAGTCAAACTCGAGTCCGGTCAATCATGACCCAGGCTGATTGCACCGATAATCTCCCCAAAACATTGTCAAACATTAAAACACTACTCGAGTCCAACTCGAGTCTGGTCAATCATAACCTGGGCCGATTGCACCAACACTATTCCTTAAGTATGAATCTTTCATACTTAAAGCCTAACCCTAAGCCTAGACTACACCTTCAAGCCTCTTCCCTCAGGCTTGCACCTTCAGGATCCCTCTGAGTTCATGACTCTTTTATCCTTGCACTTGCCTTCAAGAGCTTCCTTCAGCTTGTCATGCTTAGAGTCTTCCTTTGCCAAGGTTCATTTGAATTTATGCTGCCAATACTACACACTTAGAATTTATACTGCCAAAATCTCATCCTTGGACTTTCTTGTCAAGATTCACTTGGACTTATGCTGCAAAGACTACATGCTTGGACTTATGCCGCCAAGTCCTCATCATGGACTTTCCTTACCAAGACTTTACTCTTGGACTTTCCTTGCTAAGATTCACACTTGGACTTTCTTTGTACCTGATACTCAACATCCATGTTAGATCACAAATATTGTCTAACTATAAATGATTATCTAAACATCAAAAGATTAATACTTGGAATATTCTTGCATCAACAATCTCCCCCTTTTTGATATTTGACAATCATTTAAGTTAGGTCATATATGCAATAAAAGTACAATATGAAATCCAACTTAAATTCATCCTCTCTTCCCCTTTGACACACATCAAAAAGATATAGGAAAAATTCAATAAAGCATGTATGAATAGGATGTTTATGCCTTGAACTAAGGTATAACATATACTTAAATCTCCCCCTTAATCCAAGACACATTCTATCATGTATGAATAACATGTTGAGCAAAGTATGAAAACATGAGTAAGAGTATTGCCTAACTTTACACCAACAATAGAACATGTGCACATAGGTCTTGGGTTTAGATATATACCATAGAAAAAGCTCCCCCCTTAAATATTGCATCAATTAGTCATACTCCCCTTTAATACTTAACCAATTAGCATTTTAATGATGCACTAATTATAGAATAGGGTTAGAACTTGTTAGGGTACTTGGGGTTGCTGATAAGTGGCTAAACAAACCTTGTTCAGTTAAAAATCAGACTAATTGTCGATTGAAATCAATCACCAGTCGATTGAAGAACCTCCAGTTGACTACTATATGGAGCCATCGACTGATTTCTGAATGTTCAAAAAGAAGTGGATTTCAGACGGGTTTAGAAAATGCAAAAGTAAGTCTAGGTGTTTGGAAAGATCATGAAACTTTATACGTACATTACTTACACCAATTACTTTGGGTGAAAAATAGTTTTATATCAACATACCCATTATTTTGACGAAGTGAGACAAAGTTAAAAACCCTTGAAAACTTCAATGTTTTATTTAACTCTGTGTCAATTTTCTCAAGGGTGATTGCTATCAAGAGATTGACTTCACAAAGGTTTTACAAAATAATTTTAAAATGATCTTCAAAATCACAGACAATGGATAATGACTTATATAGTTAACATAGATAAAACATGTTAGCATAGTGAAACACTCCCCCTTAACATTAAAAATTTGGAAAAGATATTCATATTGGAAAACAAAAACACTTGACACAATAATCACACAAAGAAAAATACACAATCATAAGAAAAATTGTTCATGGAATTCTAAAAGAAAATAATAACATAGTGTCAAACAGTAAGTCTTAGAAATATAAAATAATCAAAAATACACACAAATGTAATCAACTAGGGGAAACTAACAAGTGCCCTCATTATCATCTTCAAAGTCGATTGTGTGTGTATCGTCATCAGTAGCAACACTAACACCAGAGGAGGATGGAAAATGTCACTGTGGCTGCGCTAATGCAAAGAAGTGCAGGATCTCAAGCATCTCTAGCTGTCTCTGCTCCATCGTGTCAATCCAATAGAATACTTGAGCTTGAAACTCCTGTGGGTCATGAGGATACTTTGATTTTCTAAGCTAAGCTCCTCCAAGCGAGTATCAATGAACTCCTCAAACTCGAGAAGTCGAGATGCAAAATCTGAATCCAGCTTAAGTGCATCCTCCTCAGCCTCACTGGGTGCATCTCTAGCTCCTTCACTGAGCTGACAACTGTCATCCCATTCCATGGAAAAGCCAACGAGCTTCATTCCCATCAGGGAGAAGGTCCTAGCATTGATCTGATCATATTTCCTGGTCATGGGTTTGATCACCCCTTTGGAAATATCGATGCTGACGAATTCAAGCCACTCTGTAATCACAAGGTCATAGGGCATTTGTACCTTCTCAATGTTCGGTTTGATAAAGTGAATGATGCACAAAAAGATGTTTAAACTAATGTTCATGTCAAGAATATTTTGAAAGGCATGCATCATGAAGAAATGTGGAGGGCAAACCAAGGCCAAACCACAAGTGATAATGGGGAGGAGGCAATGTACAATGACCTTATAAAGGGTATTGCCTTTAGTGGATAATTCACTTGCCAAAAAAGATTGATACCATTGGGACGAGGTTTGTTAAAAAATTGTTCATGTATGGAATCTAAGGTGATGGTCTCAAATAGTGATGGGAGAGGCTTAATCAGAGAAGGATAGAAGACAATACCGCTGTCGAAGGGGTGACACCCTATAAATTCTTGCCAGATCTCAAGAGTAAAGTCTTGGTTGCACTGAGCAATGTGAGTCTTATACGTCATGTCATCTTTGACGGATCATAAGTTGTTGAAAATTTTAGACAAGAGAGTGGAATTTATGTCGTGCTTACAGAATACTAAAGACTCTAACTTGTAATGTTGAATGATGCGGATGATATCAAAACAGTTTTTACGGAAGAATTTCTCATCTAATGATTGAGCCGAAATAAGTTGAAATTTATGGGTATTGAAGGATGTTTGATGAGAAGCAGTAAGAAAATATAGGTCGGTAGGCGGTTGAGGGCTAGATGAGCTCTCACCGGAAGCAACAGGCCGACGTTTAGATGCAAGATGCTTAAACCGATGATTGAATTAAGATGTGTGAATGAAAATGGATGAATGCAATCCCAAAGAGCACATTATTAGCAACTCAAAAAGAAATCAATAGGAAATTAAAAAGGAACAAGATTAGGGTTAGGGATTACTTTGGTGCCATGGAACTTGATGTGGTGCACCAGTTGAAGAGGACAAAAAACACTGAAAATCACCGGAGAAAGTCATCCAAGCCGAAACCCTAGTGTCGGGTAAGATGGGTCTTAGGGTTATGAGAGAAGAGGAGGAGGGTCGTGGTCAACGGAAGAGGTAAGGAGGCATGAGTGTGGCAGCGAAAACACCGGAGACGAGGAAGAAGAACAGAGAGGAGGTCGGCGGTGGTGAAAAAGCTCGGAGGAGAAGAGAAGCATCAGATGTTTTGGGAGTCGAATGAAAGGGTAATGGTTATAATCCACGCCTGGCAGTCGACTGTCCAATTACACCAGTCGATTGTTGAAGTCCAGTCGACTACGGGACATTCTATGTGCTTGGCCATTGTCACCAGTCAACTAACATAGATCATCAGTCAACTGAGGTCTAAACTCGACTGCTCAGTCGACTACTGGATACACTGTGTCCATGTATGACTTCACCAGTCAATAGAAATGGGTGACAGTCGACTGGTGTAAGGCCAATCGACTGGTTTCTATCCCAGTTGACTAATATTAGTCGGATGCTGCATTTGGGTTTTTCAGCCAATTTTTGAAATGCAAAACTAAATCTAGAAGTGTCAAAAATTCATGAAATTTTGTAGACACATTTGTCAATCTATCCCTTATCAAGGAAAAATGATTAGAAAAATATATCTTTTCTAGGTTCCTAGATTGACACAGACTTGAAAGGTCTTAAACTTCATTATTTTAACAAGTTTTGTATCACTATTGCTACACAATTAGAGACTAGTTTTCAAAACATGATAAACACAATTTGAAAAGAATTCTATTTGATATTTTCAACCATGTTCTTAGAGCTATGTGCACATTGTTATACACAAGTCTTCCCAATGATTGGTCGAATAAAGGATTCATGTCTCTAGATGTCACTTTAGTTCATAGTAATGTATCATAACAAGCATGATGAACCAAATGCATCTTCCTAACATATCACATGATGTCTAGGTGGCTAAATACAAAAATCAAGGTTTCTTAAGGTTTGTTGTGAGATGTGTTAAGGTATAGTCCTAGATTTGAAGTATGGAATCATGTAAACCTATAATAATTACTCTACAAAGAACATTCCAAGTTCTCTCCTAAGTGATGTAAATTCTGCTATGGGGAGAGCCTTGGTGAAAATGTCAACAATGTTGGACTTGGATTCAATGTAATTAAGTTAAATGTCTCCCTTGGCCACATGATCTCTAATGAAGTGATACTTCACTTCAATGTGCTTTGTCCTAGAGTGATGTACTAAATTTTAAGTCAAGTTGATGTTACTCACATTATCACAATAAACCTTAACTTTGGAGTAGTGTCGCTCATAATCCTCTAGAGTATGTCGCATCCAAAGCAATTAAGTCATACAATCACCCATGGCCACATACTCGTCCTCAGTTGTAGACAAAGCAACACAAGTTTGTTTCCTACTACTCCAACTCACTAGGGAGGATTCAAGAAATTGACATCCACCACTAATGCTCTTCCAATCCAATTTGCAACCTGCATAATTGGAATTGGTGTACCCAATCAAATCAAAAGTTTGAGTCCTAGGGTACCATAAATCTATATTAAGAGTGCCCTTGATGTATCTTAATATTCTTTTTGCCACTATTAGATGAGACTCTTTGGCACAAGATTGGTATCTTACACACATACCTACCGTAAATAAGATATCGAGTCAACTAGCGGTTAAGTATAGTAAGCTACCAATTATGTTTCTATAAAGTTTTGAGTCAATCAATTTTTCATCTAGATCATTGTCTATCTTAGTGTTGGTTCCCATAGGAGTAGACATTACATAAGCGTTTTCTAAACCAAATTTATTAATGATTTCTTTGGCATATTTGGTTTGATAAATATGGGTTCCTTCACTAGTTTGTTTGACTTGTAAGCTTAAGAAAAAGTTCAATACTCCTACTAGACTCATCTTAAATTCATTTTTCATATTTTTGATGAAGTCTTGGAGAAGTTCATCATTTGTTGACCCAAATATAATGTCATCAACATACACTTGAGCAACAAAGATGTCTTTCTCTTTGGACTTTATGAATAAAGTTTAGTCACCTTGGCCTCTTCTAAAGTCCTTAGATATTAGGAAGGATGAGAGTCTCTTATACCAAGTCCGGGGAGCTTGTTTTAACCCATATAAGGCCTATAAACATGATTTGTGTAGTCCATATTTTCAAACCTGGGTGATTGCTCTGTATATACTTCTTCCTTAATGAACTCATTTAGGAATGCTGATTTTACATCCATTTGACAGAGTTTAAACTCCATGTGAGTGGCATACCATAATAGAATTCAGATAGACTCTAATCTAGCAACCGAGCATAAGTCTCATCATAATCAAGTCATTCAACTTGATTAAATTCTCGGGCCCCTAACCTAGCTTTGTTTCTAGTGATTTTAGCTTGATCATCCAAATTGTTCCTAAAGACCCATCTTGTGGTAACAATTGTACTATTATTGGGTCTAGAAACTAGTTCTCATACTTGACTTCTCTCAAATTGAGTTAGCCCTTCTTGCATTGCTAATATCCAATCCAGATCAAGCAAAGCAACATTAATTGATTTTGGCTCAATTTGGGGGATAAGTGCAACTTGACTAGTAGGACCTAGTCCTTACTCCTTATGATAATTCTCCTACTACTTGGTATAGAGGATGGTTTTGATGAATCCTCAAAATCCTAGGAGGCAAGTTACATTCAATTTGATCATGGTTATTCTTCCTCCTTTCATCATCGGAATCTCCTCTTTCTCCCTCTTGATCATTACCTCCTAATCCTCCCCCTTGATCATTACCCCCTAAATTTAGATTTTGAAGTATTTGGATAATGTCTTGATTTTTATCATTGATGTCCTTATCAATGGAGGATTTCCTAGGGTAGGTACTTGTAGACTCATTAAATTCAACATTAGAGGATTCCTCAATCTTTTGAGTACTCTTGTTGTTACTCTATAACCTCTGCTAGTGGATGAGTATCCAATAAATTCCTTCATCTGCCTTAGATTCAAATTTTCCTAAATTGTCTTTGGTATTCAAAATATATACTTTGCATCCAAAGACCTTAAAATAATGGATTGTTGGAATTGTATCATTCCATAATTCAAAGGGTGTTTTGCCTAAAAATCTATGGATTAGGACATGGTTTTGGATATAGCAAGTGATGTTAATCACTTCTGCCCACAAGTAGCTAGGTAAAGAATATACATTAAGCATAGCCCTAGCCGCTTCTTGTAGGGCACAATTTCTCCTTTTCACCACCCTATTTTGTTGGGGTGTCCTAGGACAAGAGAACTCATGCTTATACCCTTGTTCTAAGAAAAATTTTGAAAAATTAGAATTCTCAAATTCACCACTATGATCACTTCGGATCCGATTGATTTTGAAATTCTTTTTATTTTTAACTCTTTTGCTAAATCCTATGATTATTTCTAAGGTATCATCCTTATGTTTCATGAATACACCCAAGTATACCTAGAAAAATCATCTACTATCACTAAGCAATATTTATAACCATCTAATGAAAGATGTACTATGACAATCAAATAAATCTAAATGCAATAGTTCTAAAGGTAAAGAAGTGCTAGTTAGATTTTTACCCTTGTGTGATGATTTTGATTGTTTTCCTTCTTGACATGCATCATACAATTTGTCCTTGACATACTTCACTTTTGGTAGCCCTTTCACTAGTCCCAACTTGGTTATCTTGGTAATGCTCTTCATGTTGATATGTCCAAGCCTTCTATGTCATAGCCAACCTTCCTCTTCTTTTGACATGAGACACTTAGTAGAAATGTTAGAAGCACAAGAAAGATCAACATAACAAATATTTGATTTCCTATAATCAACTAACATACAATCTTCTAGGTTTTTGTGGCTAATCAAATATTTTGAGGACTTAAACTCTACATTATAACCCACATCACAAAATTGACTAACACTAAGTTAAATCTTATGCTTTTAACTAATAAAACTTTGTGAATGATGATTTTAGGGGATACCTCAATTGTACCTCTACCTAAAATCTTGAGCTTCCCACTATTGTCAAATGACATGGTTCCTTTGTTAACGTAGTTGATTGTGGAGAACTTGCTCACATCTCCGGTCATGTGTTTTGAGCAACTGCTATCCACAATGCACATACTTGGTCCACCTCATCGTCACTAAATGATGATTTATCGCTTGATGAGGATTCTCCTTGACTTGAGCTTTCAGTTTCATCCTCCAAATCCATGAATGTCATGTGTATAGTGATATGACATAGCTCATCATCATCGAATGAGTCCTCAGTGCTTTGAGTATCTCATGTTGCTTGTGCCACCATGACCTCCTTCTTCTTCTTCTCCTTCTTTTCTTTTGTCTTATATTCCTTTTCTTCCTTCTTCTTTAATTCTGATCAATTTGGCTTGATATGCCCCATTTTGTTGCATCCATATCAAATAATATTAGTATTAACATTTGAATTACCACTAGATTTACCTCATGAAGATTTGAACATTTTCTTTATATCTTTCTTTGTAAATCTTCTTGATTTCCCCTCAAACTTCTTGACATAGTGAGTCATTTCATTAGTTGACAACAATTCTTCGTTGCTACTTGACTCATTCTCTGACTCGGATGATGAGAGACATGTTAGCTTGCTCATGTAATTCAAAATCACAAAATAATTGATCAATTTTAACCAAAGAAAGGTCTCTAGAGACCTTATAAGCATCAACCATTGATGCCCATAAGGTGGCTCTAGGGAAATCTTGAAGAACATACCATACTAAGTCTCGGTTATCTAATTTCTCACCTATGACATTGAGTCCGTTGACGATCTCCTTAAACCTTCCATGTATTTGACTTACCGGTTCATGGGTCTTCATGGCAAAGGTTTGGAGTTGTCCTATCAACAAATCCTTTTTGGCTCTCTTTGATTCTTTGGACCCTTCATTTATCTCAATGAGCTTCTCCCATAGCTCCTTAGCGGATTCAAAAGGCCCAACCTTATTGAGTTGCTCCATCAAGAGTCCACATTGAAGTGTGGTTATGACCTTTGCATTTGATTGAGCCTTCTTAGGTGCTCCATCTTTATCCACCGATTTCTCGAAATCATCTACAACACTAAACCAAAGTTCAATATCATCTATTAAATAGTACTCCATCCTATCTTTCCAATATGAGAAGTGATTTCCATCGAAGAGTGGTGGTTTAGTGGTGCTATATCCCTCTTGAAGAGCCATTGTATGTTGGATCGTTTAGAGTCGCTAGAGGGAGGTGAATAACGAAAGATAAAATTTCTCGTTCGTTCGATTAGAAATGAGTACGCAGTAGATAAAGAAAAGGAAACAAGATATTTTACTTGGTTCATAGTCTTTCGACTGCTAGTCCAAGGCCCTAGTGGTCCGAGACTACATACGGAGGGCAAAACACTAAAGTACTCCTCGTTGGAGGTAGGAGTGAAACGATTACAAGAAAACTCGAGATAGAGGGGCACTCCCCCTCTCTTCGTTACGATTAAAGCTCCGAAAAATACACTTAACAATATATGAAATGAACTTTAAAATAGAGCTTTTACTGACGACCTAATAGATGGAATTTGAAAGAAGATCTCGGGTCATCGTCTCGGTAGCACTTCGTCGTAGGCTTATCGGAGAGTCGAGGCATTGCGATAGCACTTGGAGGCTTTTGGAATCACTTAGAATTGATGAAATGGTGTGGAATGGACCTTCTTTTATAGCCCTAGAAGTCCCCTCCTCGAGCACATCAAGATCCTACATCAATGGCCACCTCACCCTTGAAGAAAGGGATGAGTTTTGACTCATCTCGAAGTTGATCCTCGACCAACGGTTGAACTGATTTCTTGGCCGATTGAACTGATGGCTCAGTAGTTGAACTGATCCTTGGCCGATTGAATTGATGGCTCAGCAGTTGAATTGATCCTTGGCCGGTTGAACTGATTGCCAAAATTTTCGACTGCAATAAAGAGTTAGCTCAAAATATAAGTGAATTCGACGACCACTTGTCGTCCGATCTCGACATAGACCTTCTATGGGAAGTCTTGGTCGGATCGTCGCCTAAGGATGTCCCCGTATGGAGGACTCGACCTTACTTATGCTCACTCACACGAGCTTACCTCAACATTTACCTTTGAAGTCTTACTTTCGGTCTCCACCTGATTCCTTCGGCTCCCTCCGAAGTCCTCCCGGTGTCGCCCGACCACTACGGTTCTCTCCGAGTGTCACTGACCTTCGACTTAGCTTAGCATTTCTGCACACTTGATTCAGCTCGTGAGATAACAAAATGCACTTAACTTTGTGTATTTGCTATAATCAAAACTCAAGTTCGATTCAGGTGCCTAATGCACCAACAATCTTCCCCTTTTTGATCTATGGCAATTGTAGGATATTTGAAGCCGCTAGAGGGGGGTGAATAGCGTGTGACCGTACGATGATGGAATTCGTTCACGTTGCTTGTCTATAATCTTGTTAGTACGCAGTGGAATAAACAATAACAAATACAAACACAAGACACAATCACAACACGTACGATATAATATGGTTCGGAACCAAAACGGTTCATACTCCACGGATTGGGTTCGTATGAACCCTAGCGAGGCCAATCACACACCACTATGATAAACACTCCTTCTCGACACAAGTCAGAGGCGGAGAAACCCCTTACAAATAATCTTACGACAGTAAGAAACTAAAACAAGCAATTACAACAATTTATATGAAAGATAAGTAAAGAAAAACTTTACAACTCTTGCTTTTGATTGCTTGAATGCTTGGTTATTTGATTAGCACTTAGAGACCTGATTTGCAGCAACAAATCGCCCCTAAAGCTCTCAAAAACCGGATCACTTTTTCTCGATCACGAGCTCCTTTTATAGCTTCAACCTGTGCTGGAAAAATTCGATCAGTCGACTGCTCGGGACCATCAGTCGACTGATCACACTATTATTGTGAGACAACGGTGTAATCCACGCTGAAAAAATCCAACGGCTAGGACATCAGTCGACTGATCATGAGAATCAGTCGACTGATGAGCCATCACTCGACTGCTCTTCACAGCGGTCGAGTGAGACTCCATTCTGTGCCCCAAAATTTGAGCATCAGTCGACTGATCACAAGATCAGTCGACTGCTCGTTCAATCAGTCGACTGCCCATCAATGGCAATCGACTGCTAGGGCAATTCCCGTAGTCAAACCCTAGTTGACTATGCCAGTCGACTGCCACATGGCATCAGTCGACTGGCACACCTCAAGCATGAGGTTTTAGCCCAAGTATGGTGCCCCCATACTTGCTAGACCACCCTTAGCCTAGACCCAAACCTTCTATCCACGTCCATCAGCCTTACGCTTCTCGGATCCCTCCAAGTCATCCATGACTTCTTCATCAATCGCGCTAGCCTTCAGGTGCTTCCATCGGCTATGTCATGCTAACGGTGTCTACACCGCCAAGGTACATTGGACTTACGCCGCCAAGACTCCCGCTTGGACTTTACGCCACCAATACCAAACCCCTTGGACTTCTCAAGTGCCAAGACTCAAGCTTGGACTTTCCCTTGCCAACCCATGTTGGACTTTCCATGCCAAGTACCCATGACTTGGACTTTCCATAACTACATGGTCAACCCTAGTCAACCATCAAAGTCTCCCTCGAGTCCAGTTAACATAACCCGAGTTGATTGTATAAACAATCTTCCCAAATTATCACCAGACATTGATGTAAAACATCAATGTCAACTTACTTTGTCAAACATCAAAACATCTCTCGAGTCAAACTCAAGTCTGGTCAATCGTGACCTGGGACGATTGCACCAACAATCTCCCCATTTTTGATGTTTGACAAAACAAACCTTGAGTTAGGCCCCTAACTCAAATTCCCTTACCAATTTTCCAAATTGGTAATTTAATGTTCTCCCCCTTTTTGACATACATAAAAAAAGGTTAACTCTCCAAGGAGGTCAATGTCTCATGTCCCAATGAGATCTTACAATCTCCCCCTTTGGTCCAAAAATACCTAGGATGCCTACCATCTTCCTAGTGATAAGTCTCATATCACTCAAGAGAGGCAATCCTATATGCTCTCCCAATTTTCAAATTTGAGTCTCTCAAACTTTTATTTTCCTCCTTATGAGGAAAAATATCATTCATCCTCCCATGATGGATACCTCCCCCTAAAGGCTTGCTCCCCCTTAACCATTGCACCAACAATGTCTTTGGGAAGTCCCTAAGCCAATAGGAACTCTAAACCATCAAAGATAAGGTTAGAAATTCAACATTGAACTTTCCAATACCTTAAATTTGATATAAAACCCTAAACACCTCTCCAAATCCATATCCAATGGATTTTCACCCTTTATAATGCTTCCCAAAGCATATCCTAGGGTTAGAAGTGATTAGGGACCTTAACCATAGCTGAAACCGGGCTAAACACATCTAGTTTTCCCGAAATCAGTATTGACAATGACTCCTACCAATCGTGATGATCGATCGGTACGCTAACAACGAATGAGTAATCACATACCAAGTCCAAGCGCTACCCATTAGTCGACTGCCCTGTAGAGGCAGTCGACTCATAACTGAAAACCTGATTTTCAGATATCAGACTCGACTTTTGGAAATTCATAAGTAATTCTACGTAAATAAAAAAAATCATGAAATTTGATACGTATATTACTTATCATGCATACAATCAGTGAAAAATTTTGGAAAAATATTTTAACCATGGAAATAGGAGATTGATACAAAGTTCAAAAACTATTAAAACTTTAAAGTTTTTGATCTACTTTGTATCAACTTCTACAATGATGATGGCTATCAAAAGATAGACTTCATCAAGGTTTTCTAAATTGTTTTTAAAATATTCTTGAAAACCTATTTCGAACCATGGTTTATTGGCTAAATATACATAGCTTGTATAGTAGCTTTCCTCATGATTCTTAGTGATGATTGAAATAAGTTAAGTTCATCTAGATGCACTATCTATGCACCTTGAACCTAACTCATTATCCTAACATCTCACATGTTATCTAAGGTGTATACACACACATACATGTCAATTTAAATGTGAGATGTGGGATTAGGATTATTATGGCCTCATGCATTTTCTAGACAACCCTACTTGATTCCCTTATAAATAGGACTCCAAGTCATGCCATTTTTCCTTAAATCAATTCTAATCAAAATAAATGCATGAATGATCATGGCACAAATTATAACAATAATAACGCATGGCCAATAATCATGATGTCATGACATGTGATATAATCTAAAACCCAACATGACATCTAAAATAATCATAACCAATGGCATGACATGTTATATGATAAGATGAAATTTCATGACATGATATAGCAACTTTCATAAACCAATACATTAATACAAATACATAATCAAACACACATGATTTTCACAAACAGAAATTTCATTCAATTTAAGAAGATTTCAATTTTTACATCCAAAATAGAGATTTGATATGCTCAATCTCACTACAAAAACTGAAAAACAAAAATTCTAACATCCTCTAAATCTAGTCATCTGCAGACGGTGGAGGTGGAGGAGGCTGCTGGCTCAAAGTCCAGGCCCACATCATCTCATACATATCGAGCTGACACTGCTCAATGCGGCTCTGGGACTCTGCAATCTGAATGTATCTCTCCTCCATCCGACTAAGATGTGCGCCCATGGAGGCTTGCCCTACTAAGAGTTTTGACAGCCGAGAGTTGATCTGTCACGATAGTCCCGAATCGCCTCCACCGGTGGCTAAGCCGCCGATGGACTCCATTCCGATGCATCTGCTAGCATCTGATCCTCCTCATCAGCAGCGTCTGGATCCTCATAGTCCTCTGCAGCCTCTCTAGGCACCAGAGGCGGCTTTCCACATGCCTTGGGCGGAGGTCGAGGTGCCAACTCCATCTGCCCATGCCCCATCCGCAGCTTTGCCAACGAGAAGTTACGAACTGATATGCAGTCATACACCTCAGATAGCGCCCTCAGTGATCCCCTGTGAATGTTGATGCCTACTGACTCTAACCATGCAGTGATAATGTGGCCATAAGGCATATGCACTTTCCCTTGTACAAGGGATATGAAATGTACAATGCAATGAAACATGTTCAATGCAATGTTTATGTCTAGTCTATTACGCATGGCGTACAGTAGAAATAGATGGGGAGGCCGAATCTTGGCCAAACCCCGAGTCATGATCGGAAGAAAATACCCAACAATGACCTTGTAGAGTACATTGTCATGTGCAGATAGCTCAGTAATAGGAAATAAATTTTGAGCTGGTGGATGAGGATGACCAAAAACATGCTTATGCATGGAGTCCAAAGAGATATGGTCAAAGGGCTCGGGTAAAGGGGCATCAAAGGTAGGGTAGAAAATGAAGGTGTCATCCGATAGCTTACACTCAAGAAACTCCTGCAATATCACAGGAGTGAACTCTAAATCGCGTTTTGCAACGCGAGTAGTGTAGGTAGGGCCATCGTCTACCTTCTTTAAGTTTTGATAGAACTCCTTAAGGAGATCATCATTGATGGCATGTGTGCACAATACAATTTTCATAAGATGATAATATGCAAATATGTCCATGACGTCACTACAGTAACGTGTAAAGAAGTCCCTATCGATGTACCTAACCAACATGGTTTGGTACAATCGTGATTCACCCTCGGGTGGGTCATTTCTACGAGATCTCCTATATGAATGTAATGCAACGACATGAAATGCAAGGGCACCAATACACGATTAGATTATAATAGATTATAATCGAAAGGAAAAATTAGGGTTTTTTTTAGTAAGAAAATTTTACTTTGGCGCCATTTGGAGGGATGATGAGAGAATACTCGGATATCGCCGAAAAGGCCACCGGAAAGTTCGTCGAAGGACTGGACGCCGGAACCCTAATCGAAAAAGAGGAAACAACCGCTGGAAATGAGTGGATTAGGGTTGTGAGATGAGTGAAAACATGAGTGGAAGAGAGTGGCTATCAAACCTAGGAATTAGGTGGCCGGCACGGTCGAAAAAACTCATCGGAGAAAGAAGTGGCGACCGGAGAGAAGAGAGAAACGAGAGGTAGACGCGTGAAGACGTCGAACCCTAGTGGTTCGGCGTTATAAAATCGCGACGCCAGTCGACTGATGTGCAACATCAGTCGACTGATTATGGCTTATCACCGATCAACCGATACGATCGGGCTCAAGACTGATCAACCTTCAGATCGAGCAGAATATCGTTGACTGATGTTGCTCATCAATCGACTGATGTGATCACCACTCGACTGTTCAGTGAGCACTCGACTGATGATCCTCTGCCTCGATGAACAATACCATCAGTCGACTGATGTATCCTATCAGTCAACTGATATGCAAATAGTCGAGTCCTGGAAGCAGCACTCGACTGCTTGACTCACAATATCATGCTACAGTGTGATCAGTCGACTGATATCTGATTTCCAGTTCTGAAATTTAGAAAATCTTGATTTCTTTATCTAACTTATTCCATTTTCTCATGTTTAATCTTGTATATCGAATATATTGATGTTATGCTTATATTCATGTATTCGTTAATGTATTTTGATATTTTATTTCATTTTAGCAAACATTAACATCCAATGGTTTCAAAATCCTAACATCTCACCCTTTCTAAGTGTTGAAATACACAATCAAGGTAAAAGACTTGTTTTGTGAGATGCAATCCACCCTAGACATTCCTTCCATGCAAACACATGGTGAAACACATGAAGCATGGTAAGTGCAAGACATCAAGGTGTGTGGCACTTGAGTATCACTCTTAATGTTACTTCTACATCTTAAACACACTTCTCTTGATACATTGATTCCTAAAGTGTGCCAAAGATCAAGGTTACACACTATGACCTCTAAATCTAGATTGTGCCAATTTTATTGATTTTCATGATTTCAAAAATATATTGGCACATCCTAAAATCTTTTAGGATTAAAGCTCAAATGTATTTCCAAGGTAACCATAACCTTGAAAATAACCTAAAGTGCCACCTTTACCATGGTTGAGTTAACTACCCATCCAATCATGGTTGGCACATTCTAACCCATTTAATGTGAATCAATCACGCTCTTTGGAACCCAAAATCTATTTGAGCTCATTGAATTAATTAGGTATTCCTTAGGGATAACCTCCCTAGATACCTTTCTAATAACCCTCCTAGGCTTGTTAGCCTTGGTCATTGTGGTCTTACCTAGGTTGACTCTAGAGGTAACTCCCCTTGCAACCTTCTTAATGGCCATCCTAGGTTTCCTAGAAACCCTAGCCACTAGGCACAAACCTTGGTCAACTCTAGAGATGACTTCCCTATTGACCTTGGTCTTCCTAGACCTAGTTTGTGTTCCATAATCAAATGAAACACTATGGTAAGCCACCTTAGGCTTAGGTTTGTGACCCAAACCTTGATTGCCCTTAGTTGACTTTTGTCTTTTGGGTCCTAGATGTTGACTTTGAGATCTTGACCCTTGACTTTGACCATTAGACCCTTGAAATTGATTTTGTATCTTATTTAGGGTCTTTTCTAGTTTTTCAAGCCTTGACCTTAAGGCTTGGTTCTCTAATTCTAATTTCCCAAATGATTTTTGATTAGGTTTTTGGGCATTATCATTCACCTTAGACATATGTCTACCCTTATTGGGATTGATACCTAAATGGTTTTCGATTTTCTTAATTGCTTTCTTAGGAATGACATTTCTAGGGACATTAGTCCCAAATTTCTCCTTCTTTGAAATAGATCTAGAGTTATCATTCCTAGCATGCTTTGATTCATGAGTAATAGAAAAGTTATTTGAATTAATTCTAGCATGCTTTTGCTTAGAATTTAAAGAATGAGCATTATGAAAATATACCTTAGGGTTTGCCTTAGTAGCTCCCCCTACTTGTGATGCTCCTTCTTGGGTCTTTTTGCTCCCCCTAGGACATTGATTTTGGTAATGCCCCGGTTGTCGACATCTGGAGCAAATGATGTGCTCCTTGTCTTTAGGTGATGGGGAACCGGCATCCTTTGACTTTTGTTGACTTTTAGGCACCGGAGGAGTCTTCTTAACCTTCTTTGGGCACTTGCTCTTGTAGTGCCCATACTCCCTACACTCAAAACATAATATATGGATTTTATTTGAAATTAGAGTGTTTGAGTTACCTAGGTTAATTGAGATCGGAATTGGAGCTTCTTCATCTTGACTAGATGTCGAAGCTTTCTCTTGTTGCTCCGGAGTTGAAATTCTTTCCTCCCTCTCAATCCTAGAGGTGGAGGTGTCTTCTACTTCTTCTTCCACCGATCCGGAAGTTGACTCTTCTTCAACTTCCGATTCCTCACTTGCTCGTGAGGAAGATGAACTCTCTTCATCCTCTTCCTTATCTTCTTCTACTTGTGCCAAGTGGGGCTTCTCATTGAACTTGGCTAATTTGTCCCATAGCTCCTTGACATCAAGATATTCACCTAGCCTAGACAAAACATCATTAGGTATCAAATCTTCTAAAAGTTTTGTTACCTTGGCTTCGGTTTTGAATTTTTGTCGTTGCTCTTGGGTCCATTTCTTCAACTTGAGGACTTGTCCCTTCCTATCCCGAGGAGGTTCAAAACCTTCTACGAGGATGAACCAATCCTCTATATCCATCATAAAGAATGTCTCCATTCTTGTTCTCCACGCCGAAAAGTCTTCTTGATCATATGACAGTGGAGTGTTGATGTCCCATCCAAGCTTGTTTTGGAATTCCATCTTCCCTCTAGCCTTTTAGCTCCCGGCGGTTAATCCGTAGAAGAGCCCCGAGCTCTGATACCAATTGTAGAATATTTGAAGCCGCTAGAGGGGGGGTGAATACCGTGTGACCGTACGATGATGGAATTTATTCGCGTTGCTTGTCTACAATCTTGTTAGTACGTAGCGGAATAAACAATAAAAAATACAAACACAAGACACAATCACAACACGCACGATATAACGTGGTTCGGAACCGAAATGATTCCTACTCCACGGATTGGATTCGTATGAACCCTAGCGATGCCAATCACACACCACTATGATAAGCACTCCTTCTCGACACAAGTCGGAGGCGGAGAAACCCCTTACAAGTAATCTTACAACAGTAAGAAACTAAAACAAGCAATTACAACAATTTATATGAAAGACAAGTAAAGAAAAACTTTACAACTCTTGCTTTTGATTGCTTGAATGCTTGGTTATTTGATTAGCACTTGGAGACCTGATTTGCAGCAACAAATCGCCCCTAAAGCTCTCAAAAACCGGATCACTTTTTCTCCATCATGAGCTCCTTTTATAGCTTCAACTCAGCGTCAAAAAGTCGATCACCGATGACCAGACCATCGATTGATCGATCACACCGCTTTGTGAGACAATGGTGTAATCCAGGAAAAATCCAACGGCTAGGACATCACCGATCGATTATGAGAATCACCGATCGATGAGCCATCACCGACCGCTCATCACGTCGAGTGAGACTCCATACATGCCCCAAAATCGAGCATCGATCGATCGATCACAAGATCGCCGATCGCTCATTCAATCGCCGATCGCCCATCAATGGCGATCGCTAAGGGTATTCAATGATCAAACCCTAGTTGACTATGTCAGTCGACTGCCACATGGCACTAGTCGACTGGCACACCTCAAGCATAAGGTTTTAGCCCAAGTATGGTGCCCCCATACTTTCTAGACCACCCTTATCCTAGACCCAAACCTTCTAGCCACGTCCATCAGCCTTACGCTTCTCGGATCCCTCCAAGTCATCCATGACTTCTTCATCCATCGCGCTAGCCTTCAGGTGCTTCCATCGGCTATGTCATGCTAACGGTGTCTACACCGCCAAGGCACATTGGACTTACGCCGCCAAGACTCCCGCTTGGACTTTACGCCGCCAATACCAAACCCCTTGGACTTCTCAAGTGCCAAGACTCAAGCTTGGATTCTCCCTTGCCAACCCATGTTAGACTTTCCATGCCAAGTACCCATGACTTGGACTTTCCATAACCACATGGTCAACCCTAGTCAACCATCAAAGTCTCCCTCGAGTCCAGTTAACATAACCCGAGTTGATTGTATAAACAATCTTCCCAAATTATCACCAGACATTGATGTAAAACATCAATGTCAACTTACTTTGTCAAACATCAAAACATCTCTCGAGTCAAACTCGAGTCTGGTCAATCGTGACCTGAGCCGATTGCACCAACATGGCAAACCAACATAAAGTTAAGTAAAATAAATTAAGTGTATTGAGCAAAATGAGTATGAGATATGCATGAATAATCAGAAGTATATAAAAACTCTTTTTCAAGTGCTCCCCCTTGAGGAATCTGTTAGTGCAATCGGCCCAGGTCACGATTGACCAGAACTCGAGCTTGACTCGAGAGATGTTTTGATGTTCGACAAAAACATATGACAATGTGATTATCATGGTAAAGTCCAAGTCTTGAGTACTTGGCATGAGAAGTCCAAATATGGGTCTTGGCAATGGAAAGTCCAAGTCTTGAGTACTTGGCATGAAAAGTCCAAGCATGGGTCTTGGCATGGAAAGTCCAACATGGGTTGGAAAGAGAAAGTCCAATCTTGAGTCTTGGTATTTAGAAGTTCAAGGGGTTTGATATTGGCGGCGTAAAGTCCAAGCGGGAGTCTTGGCAGCATAAGTCCAATGATTGGCGGCGTAAAGTCCAAGCGAAGTCTTGGCAGCGTAAGTCCAATGTGTCTTGGCGGTGTAGACACTGTTAGCATGACATAGCTGATGGAAGCACCTAAAAGCTAGCGCAATGGATGAACAAGTCATGGATGACTTGGAGGGATCCGAGAGGCGTGAGACTGACGGAGGTGGCTAGAAGGTTTAGGTCTAGGCTAAGGGTGGTCTAGCAAGTATAGGGGAACCATACTTGGGTTAAAATCTCATGTTTAAGGTGTGCCAGTCGACTGGTGTCATGTGGCAGTCGACTGGAGTGAGTCCACTAGGGTTTGACTGTGAGAACTGGCCTAGCAGTCGACTGCCAAAGGTGAGCAGTCGACTGATTGGCCGAGCAGTCGACTGATCTTGTGATCAGTCGATTGGTGCTCGGTATTTCGGGTACAAAATGAAGTCGAGACTCAACTGTAGAGCAGTCGAGTGAAGGTACCATCAGTCGACTGATGATGGATCCGTTGAATTTTTCTAGCGTGGATCTAGTCGTTGTCTCACGATAACAGTGGCATCAGTCGAATGATGGTCCCGAGCAGTCGACTGATCAGCGATTTCCAGTACAGGTTGAAGCTTTAAATGGAGCTCGTGGAGGAGGAAATTCATACCAGTTCTTGAGAGCTTTTGGGGTGATTTGTTGCTGCAAATCAGGGTCTCCAAGTACAAGTCAAGAAACCAAGCATTCAAGCAAGCAAAAGCAAAGTGTTGTAAAGTTCTCTTTACTTATTTTTGTATTTGCATTGTATTTGCTTGTTTTGTTTCTCGTATTACTGTTGTAATCAATTGTACGAGGTTTCTCCACCTCCGACTTGTGTCGAGAAGGAGTTATTGCATAGTGGTGTGTTTGTGGCATCGCTAGAGCTCTTTAGAGCTCGATTCATGGAGTAGGAACCGTTCGGTTCTGAACCACGTTAAATAATTGTGTTTGTGTGCTTGTTATTGTGATTGTTGTATTATTTCTATATTCCGCTGCATACTAACAATCATAGGCAAGCGAACATGATCAAATTCCATCACAAACGAGCACCACGCTATTCACCCCCCCCCCTCTAGCGTTCCAAGGATCCTCTACAAGTGGTATCAGAGCCCGGAGCTCTTCTACGAACTAACTGCCGGGAGCTAAGACAAAGATGCTAGAGGGTGAAGATGGAGTTGGAAGAACAACTAGGTTGGGACATCAACACACCGGTGCCCTACACCCTATATAGACGAGAAGGATTCAATTCTTGGAAGAGAAGGATTGAAGATTTTTTGATGATGAGGGATTTATAGGAGTGGTCCATCCTAATAGAAGGATTCCAATACCCAAGAGGACCAAAGAGAGGCTTCCTCAAAAAGAAGAGATGAAGCGAGGAGCAACTCCAACAATTTGAGAAAAACAAGAAGGTAGTCAAATTTATTTTTGATTTGATATCTAATGATTTCTTGTGTAGCCTAGGTGATTGCGTGGATGCCAAGGAGCTTTGGAGGGAATTAGCCAAGCTCCATGAAAACCCATCACCGGCTCAAGAAGAGGAAGCCAAGAGAAGAGAGGCGAAGATGAATCCTCATCTCTCACAGAAGAGTGAGTTGAGTTGATAGAGTCAATTCCCGGTCAGTGGAAGAGCCTCCACCTCTGGATTGAGGAGGAGATTAGGAGCATCTTGATATCAGACCAAATAAGAAGAATCATCTACATCCGGTAGAGAGGAAGAGGAAGCTCAAAACTCCACTATCACCCTAGGTAACTCAAGCAATTTAGTTTTAAATAAAAAACATATAATTTTCTTTGAGTGTAGGGAAGTCGAGCACTATAAGAGCAAGAGCCAAAGAGAGTGAGGAAGGCTCCACCGGCGCCAAGAGTCAAGGATGCTGGTCCCCCAACAACCAAAAGTAAGAAGCAAGTGATTTGCTTCAAATGTCGGCAACTGGGACACTACCGGAATCAATGCCCAAAGGGGGAGAAGAAGACTCAAAGGGGAGCTTCACAAGTAGGGGGAGCCTCTAAGGCAAACCCTAAGGTATATTGTAATGCTCCTTCTTTAGTTAATAGACAAAAGCATGCTAGGAATTTCAATTCACTTGCCATTTATCATGAAAAGCATGCTAAGAATAACAAATATTTTTGTCTAGGAGCTAAAAATATCCACATGTCAAATAAAGAGAAATTTGGGACTAATGTCCCTAGAAAGACCTTACCTAGGGAATCTATCAAGAAAATAGAAGACCACCTAGGTTTCAACCCCAAATGGACTAGGCATATGCCTAGGAAAAACCATGCCCAAGGATTAAATCAAAATTAAAAAATTAGGCAATTAGAGGTTGAAAATCAAGCCTTGAGGTCAAGGCTTGAGAAACTTAAGAAGACCCTTAAGATTATGCAAAACCAAATTAAAGGGTCAAATGATCAAAGTCAAGAGTCTAGGACCAAGAGTCAAGACCTAGGGCATAGGAGACAAAAGTCAACCAAGGGCAAAAAAGGTTTGGGTCACAAACCTAAGACTAAGGTGGCTTATCATAGTGTTCCATTTGATTATAGAACACAAACTAGGTCTAGGAAGACCAATGTCCATAGGGAAGTCATCCCTAGAGTTGACCATGGTGTGTGCCTAGTGGCTAGGGTTTCAAGGAAACCTAGGAAAGCCGCTAAGAAGGTTGCAAGGGGAGTTACCCCTAGAGTTAACCATGGCAAGACCCAAATAACCAAGGCTAACAAGCCTAGAAGGGTCATTAGGAAGGTATCTAGGGAGGTTATCCCTAAGAAATACCTAGTAAACCCTAGGAGCTCAAATAGGTTTTGGGTTCCTAAGAGCGTGATTGATTCACGCTAGATGGGTTTAGGGTGTGCCAACCTTGATTGGATGGGTAATTAACTCAACCATGGCAAAGGTGGCATTTTAGGTTATTTTCAAGGTTATGGATACCTTGGAAATAGATTTGATGTTAAATCCTAAAAGATTTTAGGATGTGCCAATATCATTTAAGAAGTTTGATAATTCAATTAAATTGGCACAATTGGGTTTAGAGGTTTTAGTGTGCCATCTTGGGTTTTTGGCACACTTTGGAAAATTTAGGTAATATGGCAAAATATACTTAATAATATCAAAATGGCAACAAATATTAAAATTTAGGTATTATTATTATATCTATACATTTTATGTGTCATGCTTGATTTGCCATATACCATGTCATGACATCATATCTCTTTTTAAATCATTTATATGTCATGATTATGCTTAGGTCAGATTTAATGTCATGTATGCTTAGGTTATATCATATGTCATGACATCATGATCATTGGTCATACTTTATTATGCTATCATTTATGCCATGATCATTCATGCATTTACTTTGTTTAAAATTGATTTAAGGACAATGACATGACTTGAAGTCCCATTTATAAGGAAATCAAGTAGTGTTGTCTTAGAAAAATACATGAGGCCTTAGCTTTAGATAAACCAAAACCCACATCTCACATCTAATTTGACATGTATGTGTATTTATACACCCTAGATACATGTGAGATGCTAGGATATGAGTTAAGTTCAAGGTGCATAATTTTTGCATCTAGATGAACTAAAACTCATCTTTAACTAAAGGTGGATCATTGGGAAAGCTTGTGTACAAGTCATGTACATTGAGCCCAAGGAATATGATCCAAAATAAGGTTTTCAAAATATTTTAAAATCATTTTAGAAAACCTTGGTGAAGTCTATCTTTTGATAGCAATCACCATTGATGAAGTTGATACAAAGTGAGCTAAAACTTTGAAGTTTTTCTTCACTTTTGAATTTTGTATCAATTTCGGTATTTTATGGATAAAATATTTTTCCAATATTTTTCTCCAATAGTATGTGTCATAAGTATTATACGTATGAATTTTCACAATTTTTTGATATAAGTATAATTATTTATGAATTTTTTAAATTCAAATCTGATAACTAAAATTCGAAAATTTCAGTTATCAGTCGACTACCCTTGGTGGCAGTCGACTGATGAGAGTGGCAGTCGACTGATCTCTGATAGAGTCGATTGCCAAGACTAATTTCGGAAAAATAAGGTATGTTTATCCCATTTTCAGCTACGGTAAAGGTCCCTAACCACTCCTAACCCTAAGATATACTTTGGGAAGCATTATAAAGGGTGAAAATCCATTGAACATGGATTAGGAGAGGTGTTAGGATAATGTATCAAATTTAAGGTATAGGAAAGTTCATGTTTGAACCTTGAACCTTATTTTTGATGGTTTAGAGTTTTTATTGGCTTAGGGACTTCCCAAGGACATTGTTGGTGCAATGGTCAAGGGGGAGCAAGCCTTTAGGGGGAGGTATCCATCATGGGATAATGGATGATATTTTTCTTCATGAGGGGGAAAATGGGATTTTGAGATACCCAATTTGGAAATTGGGAGAGTGTATAGGATTGCCTCTCTTGAGTGATATGGGACTTATCACTAGGAATATAGTAGGCATCCTAGGTATTTTTGGACCAAGGGAGAGATTGTAAGATCTCATTGGGACATGAGACATTGACCTCCTTGGAGAGAACCTTTTTGATGTTAGTCAAAAAGGGGAAGAACTTATTGGGAGAATGACATCAATTGGGAAAATTGATGGGGATGATTGGTTTGAGTTAGATGGTCTAACTCAATGGATTGTTTGGTTTTTGTCAAACATCAAAAAGGGAGAGATTGTTGGTGCAATCGGCCCAGGTCATGATTGACCAGGACTCGAGCTTGACTCGAGAGATGTTTTGATGTTCGACAAAAACATATGACAATGTGATTGTCATGGGAAAGTCCAAGTCTTGAGTACTTGGCATGAGAAGTCCAAACATGGGTCTTGGCAATGGAAAGTCCAAGTCTTGAGTACTTGGCATGAAAAGTCCAAGCGTGGGTCTTGGCATGGAAAGTCTAACATGGGTTGGCAAGGGAAAGTCCAAGCTTGAGTCTTGGCATTTAGAAATCCAAGGGGTTTGATATTGGCGGCGTAAAGTCCAAGCGGGAGTCTTAGCAGCATAAGTCCAATGGTTGGTGGCATAAAGTCCAAGCGGAGTCTTGGCAGAGTAAGTCCAATGTGCCTTGGCGGTGTAGACACCGTTAGCATGACATAGCCGATGGAAGCACCTGAAGGCTAGCGCAATGGATGAACAAGTCATGGATGACTTGGAGGGATCCGAGAGGCGTGAGGCTGAAGGAGGTGGCTAGAAGGTTTAGGTCTAGGCTAAGGGTGGTCTAGCAAGTATAGGGGAACCATACTTGGGTTAAAACCTCATGTTTGAGGTGTGTAAGTCGACTGGAGTGAGTCAACTAGGGTTTAACTATGGAATCGACCTAGCGATCATTGCGGAGGTGGGACCAACTAATTGGAGCGATCGATCTTGTGATCACCGATCGGTGCTCATATTCGCACGAATGGAGTCGAGACTCAATTGCAGGGCTAGAAGTTGAGTGAAGGTTCCATCAGTCGACTGATGGGTATGATCAGTCGACTGATGATGGATCCGTTGAATTTTTCCAGCGTGGATCTAGCCGTTGTCTTATGATAACAGTGGCATCAGTCGACTGATGGTCCCGAGCAGTCAACTGATCGGCGATTTCCAGCACAGATTGAAGCTTTAAATGGAGCTCATGGAGGAGAAAATCCATACCGGTTCTTGAGAGCTTTTGGGGCGATTTGTTGCTGCAAATCAGGGTCTCCAAGTGCAAGTCAAGCAACCAAGCATTCAAGCAAGCAAAAGCAAAGTGTTGTAAAATTCTCTTTACTTGTTTTCGTATTTGCATTGTATTTGCTTGTTTTGTTTTTCGTATTACTGTTGTAATCAATTGTACGAGATTTCTCCACCTCCGACTTGTGTCGAGAAGGAGTTATTGCATAGTGGTGTGTTTGTGGTATCGCTAGAGCTCTTTAGAGCTTGATTCGTAGAGTAGGAACCGTTCGGTTCCGAACCACGTTAAATAATTGTGTTTATATGCTTGTTATTGTGATTGTTGTATTATTTTTATATTCTGCTGCGTACTAACAATCATAGGCAAGCAAACACGATCAAATTCCATCACGAACGAGCACCACACTATTCACCCCCCCCCCTCTAGCGTTCCAAGGATCCTCTACAGAATCCTCCCCCTTGACCGAGGGTGAGTACTTGAGAAAGAGTTTTAACTCTCCCCCTTGATGTTTGCTACTTAAAAAGAATTAAGTAACCAAAATTACTTAATATTGGCCTTAGTGTTTAAAATAAGTTTTAAGTTAAGAAATCAAAAAATTGATTTCTTAACCTTGGCCTTTCTCCCCTTATTTAAGTTCTAAAAATTAAGTTAAGTTAAGTAAACATTTACTTAACTTGGGTCATTAGAATGATATAGAATGATATAAAATATGTACTAAGTTAAGGTACCAAAAAATGATCCCTTAACTTTGAACTTTTCTCCCCCTTTTGCCATAAATCAGAAAGAGCAGGGGTTTTTGAAAAACACGATTTTGAATATAGTTGCAAGTCCAAGCATGTTCCAAATACATTTTAAAAATAGTAATTTAAACATAAGCTCATCTATTTAAATGTTCAACTCTATTTGACTCGATTGATATGAAAGATCAACAAGTCCTGGTAAGAGTTGGTTAATTTATGTAATTATACTCCGTGGTTCATGTCGATGCACTAAGTCTACATCAGGAACCAGGAGTAAGGTCCTAACATCTCACGCCCATCTACGTGGCTAAGTACACAAACACATTAGTCCTATGTGTTGTGAGATGTATTGGCTCCTTAAATCTATAGGTGCATGATATCTAGGGTAAGCCCTAAGCTAATTCCATTAACAAGAAAAGTAAATAATAGAATTATAATAAGTTATGATTTGTAAATCCTACTCTATTACGCACATGCCTAATTTTCATCTTAACAGACTAAATTTGGCTTCGGGTAGTGGCTTGGTAAATAGATCGGCTAGGTTTTACTTGGATTCCATATACTCGAGTTGAATGGTTCCGTTAGCTACATGTTCTCGAATAAAGTGGTGTTTGACCTCTATATGTTTAGTCCTAGAGTGGCATATGGGATTTTTGGTTAAGTTGATTGAGCTAATATTATCTATGTGAGTTTTAATATTGTTGAAGTTTAAGTTAAAGTCTTAGAGAGTGTGCTTCATCCAAAGAAGCTGAGCTACACACTCACCCATCGCGACGTATTCGGCTTCGATGGTAGATAAAGCAACACAGTGTTGCTTCCTACTGCACCAACTCACTAGACTCGAGCCGAGAAGTTGACAACAACCACTCGTACTCTTCCTATCGAGTTTACTACCGGCATAGTCCGAGTCGGAGTAGCCGATTAGTTCGAACTTGGTAGATCTAGGGTACCACATACCGACGCTTAGCGTGCCCTTTAGATACCTAAGGATACGATTAACTAAAGTTAGGTGAGACTCCTTGGCACAGATTTGAAACCTTGCACACATACTTACCGCGAATAAAATGTCGAGTCGACTCATTGTTAAGTATAGAAGACTCCCTATCGCACTCCTATAGTATTTTAGGTCGATGGACTTTCCTTCTAAGTCCTCTCCTATATTGACATTAGTTTCCATGGGTGTATTGATGGTTTTGGCATCTTGCATTCCAAAACGTTTAATTAATTCCCTAGTATATTTTTGTTGATGTAAATATATTTCATCCTTAGTTTGTTTAATTTGTAGTCCTAGAAAGACACTCAATTCACCTACCAAATTTATTTCAAATTCACTTTCCATAAGTGAAATGAATTCATTTAGTAGGATCAAATTGGTTGTTCCGAAAATGATATCGTCTACGTAGATTTGGGCTATAAAGATTTCCTTACCTACGGTTTTTACGAAAAGAGTTGCATCGACTAGGCCTTCGTTAAACCCTTTTGACTTAAGATAAATTGAAAGTCTCTCATACCAAGCTCGAGGAGCTTGTTTGAGTCCATAAAGATCTTTCTTTAGTTTAAGGACATGGTCGAGTTTATCTAGACTTTCGAATCCTGGGGGTTGACTAACGTACACTTTTTCCTTAATAAGTCCATTCAAAAATGCTTACTTGACATCCATTTGAAATAATTTAAAATCTCGATGTGCAGTGTATGCTAACAACATTCAGATGGATTCTAGTCTAGTTACGGAGGCATAGGTTTCATCGTAATCTAATCCTTCGACTTGACTAAAACCTTTGGCGACTAACCTTGCTTTATTTCTAACTACTTCACCTTTGTCATCAAGTTTGTTTCGGAAGACCCACCTTATTCCAATAACTGATTTATCTTTAGGTGGTGGTACTAATTCCCAAACCTCGTTCCTAGTGAATTGAGCTAGCTCTTCTTGCATTGCAATAATCCAATCGGGATCAAGAAGAGCTTGTTCAATGGTTTTGGGTTCGATTTTCGAAATCAAGGAGATTTGACTAAGATTTCTATAAGATGATCTAGTTCGAACCCCTAAGCTAGGATCACCTATCACTTGGTCGATAGGATGATTCATTTGAATCCTAATTTGACTTGGGTTAGGGTCACCTATCACTTGGTCGACAGGATGACTCGTTTGACTTGGGTTAGGATTAATACTAGACTCGATCTCACAGTCGGAGTCGAGTTTGGTATGAGTCGGTTTGCTAGTTGGTCTTGCTACAGGTTTTGTAGGTTCGTGTCCTTCATCGAACACTACATTAATGGTATCTTCAACTCTAAGGGTGTCATGGTTGTATACCCTATAGGCTCTACTTGTAGTCGAGTATCCTAAGAAGATTCTGGTAGAGGTTTTGGAGGTGAACTTTCCTAGGTAATCCTTAGTGTTCAGGATATGTACCTTACATCCAAATACCCTAAAGTACTTGATGTTAGGTACTTTGTCATGATAGATTTCATACGAGGTCTTAAGGTGCCTCTTTACCAAAACGATCCTATTTTGGACATAGCAAGTCGTACTAACGGCTTCTGTCCAAAACCTATTAGGGAGGTTATATTCGTTTAGCATTGTCCTAGCGGCTTCTTGTAGGGTTCTATTTTTACGTTCGACTAGGCCATTTTATTGTGGGGTTCTAGGACATGATAATTCATGGTGATATCCATTTAGGTTACAGAAATCTGTAAACCTGTGGTTTTCGAATTCACCATCATGATTGCTCCTAAGTCTTTTAATTTTAAGGTTCTTTTGATTTTCAATTATTTTAAACAAGTTGATGAGTTGATCTAGGGTATCACTTTTATATTTGATGAACCTAACCCAGGTAAACCTAGAATAGTCGTCAAGTATGACTAAGCAGAATTGACTACCATTAAGTGACTTAGCTCCATGTGAATCGAATAGATCCATATGTAGGAGCTCAAGAACACTTTTGGTTCGTTCTTGATTAGTTAGTTGATGTTGTGTCCTAGATTTTTTACCTTGTTGACAAGCATTACAAATATTATTGTCTAAGTTGTTAAGGTTGGGCAAACCTCTGACTAAGCCACTCTGACTCATCTTGTGGACGAGTCTTGGGTGCGAGTGACCAAGTCGTCGGTGCCACAACCAAGATTCCTCTTATTGTGTCATAAGACACTTGGTTGAGGAGTTAGGTAGATTAATAGTATAGATATTGTTATTCCTTGTTCCTTTAAGGATTGTTTTAGAGGTTTCATTTGTTTTAATTACGCATTCATTTTCTAGAAATATGACTTTATAGTTATTATCACACAACTGACTTACGCTAGGTAAATTATATTCAAAATTTTCAACTAGTAAAACATTTTGAATGATAAAGTTTGTGTTGAGCTCAATATCACCTGATCGGATGATTTTGAGCTTGCTGTTGTTTCCAAAAGCTATCGATCCTTGTCGTTTGAATCGAAGCTTTGAAAACTTAAGTTGATCCCTGGTCATGTGTCGGGAGCAACCACTATCTAACATCCATTTTTTTTTTTTGATTAACCTGAGGTATCGGGTTTACGCCCACTAGTCCTCAGGGTCGACCGGCCCGGCCCCACGGAGTTTTCCCACCGGTCGACGAGGGTAAATCAGGGTGACGGGTGGCCCATTGCAAGAGGGTCTCGTGGGTGCCTAATGGGCCGACCACGCTAGGACCGGGGGGGGTATCATGCACCACCACCCGCACAGCGCGTGCTGCCAGGGCGGAATTGACCCCAGGCCTTTTCAGAGGAGAGCTCCGCTTGTAACCACCACGTCGTGCCCCTAGGGGATCGGATACACAAGGTAGTTGGATCGGATATTGGAATTTAAGGGTTAGTTGAAGATTATTAGTCCTAGGTCATCTCACCCATTTCTACATGATCAAACATGTTATCCTTATGTGTTCTTGTGAGATGAATTTAATTTTACTTGATTAACTTTAATGAATCAAAACTAGTCAACCTTGAGTTAAATTCGGATTTGACCCTAAGCTCATCAAGTCACCTTTTCAAGATCTTGGCTTCCAGGTCGTGGCGAGGCACAGAGGCCTTCTTTGATCGGAAAAATGACCACTTCCTTAGACAAAGACAATTTTGAGAAAATAGTAACTTGACTCACTTAAGACCACTTCCTGGTCTAACTAGTCTAGGATACGGCGAGGTAGCTTCAGCTAGTTCCACTCGATCAAGTGAACTAAACTAGATACGCCTTATCTAGCTCGAGTACCCAAGACTTCACTTTCCTAGCATACTATCATCTCATCATGTCCTGGTACTATGTTATCAAGTATTGACGAGTTATAGTCCCTATCTAACCATTCTAAAAAGAAAAAAAACTAAGCATGCAATTTCTAAGTAATAGCACGAACAAGTTTTGTACTAGCTCCCCCGAGACCATTGAATTGGTTCGGTCTTTCCACATAGTAGATTTGGTCCTTGGGAACCCAGTACTGGTTAAATCCTAATTGAGAAATCAAAGTGGTCTTAGGGACCCATGCTTGGACATATATTCTATTTCGACTTACGATTGACATATATGACTTGTTATTCGTATTTGAGCTAAACCCAAGCCCGCCCTTGTTGTACACGACCCTTTACGATCCAAGAAAGAGGTCAAGTCCCTTGGATCCCAAAGTGAACCTTTCCAACGTGTTCCTAAGATCTTCGACTTGAATTTTCAAAAGTGAGTTCTCAACTTTGAGCTTTTCAACTCGAGTTGAGTTCTCCTCTTGAACTTGACTAGTCGAAGAGGTTAGGGAGACCTCGTGTTTAAGGAGTTTAATCTCCTCGAACAGGGTCTCGATCTTGGACTCAGACTTAGCTAACTTCCTAGTTAAAAACTTAATTGCATTATATAAAGTACTAATGAGGGATCGACTTACCTTGAGAGTATCTCTTGAACCGGATGCGCATCCGTGGCTTGTCTTGAATAGAGATTCGTAGTCTGACTCGTCCTCGGGTTCAAATTCTTGCTCAGTTCGGACTCCGGCTCCGATTCGGTTGGTTTAGCTATGAAGATGAGGTCATCGTCTTCTTCCTCCGATGCCTCTTTCCACATAGCATTGAGTGCCTTCTTGAACTTCGGTGCTTTGTTTTTGAGCTTCGGACATTCCGACTTGACATGTCCGAACCTGTTGCATTCATAACACCTAATGTTAGAACTAGCTTTAGATTTACCTTCCTTGGGTTGAGTGATGGGTCATTTTCGGCTCTTAATCATCCTCTGAACTAGGTTGACTAGTTCAGTCTCCATCTTCGGATCAACCTCCGACTCGTACTCGTCTTCTTCCTTCGGGGGTGGCTTATTTGTGGGCTTCTTCTTTTGACCTGCAATAAGAGTTATACCTTTCTCAGGTACCGAATTAGACTGTTCGTGGAGTTAGAATTCTGAAAATAATTCATCTAACCTAATTTTTGATAAGTCCTTAGAGACCTTGTAGGCATCGACCATGGATGCCCACAAGGTAGTCCTAGGAAATAAATTCAAAACATACCTTATTAGGTCGCGGTTTTCAACCTTTTGTCCGATGGCCGATGTCTTGTACACGGGCGTGTAATTGAATCGCCATCATATATTCCTGCATTTTTAAATTATATAATTTATTAAAAAGAAGGTCTCGTTTGCATACCTTTGCTTCGTCGGTTCCTTCGTGTAGTTCCACTAATTTGGTCCACAAGTCCTTTGCACTGATGAAGGGGCCGACGCGATTGAGCTTCTCCTTGAACAAACTGTATTGGAGGATTTGAGTCGCCTTGGCATCGGCTTTGACTTATCTTTTCGTAGCATTGGTCTATTGGTCATAATCCAAGGATTCACCCACTTCGTTAGTCGGAAGTGTGAATCCTTTTTGGATTATGATCCACATCTTGATTTGGGTCTTAAGGAAGCACTCCATCTGACCCTTCCAATAACGGAAGTCATCTCCATTGTAAAACGGAGGTCGGACGGTGTTAAAACCCTCAAGATGGGCCATTGACACAAAAAGAGCAAGTAAAAAGAAGAAATCTAGCAATGACAAAAACAAGCAAAATGTACCAAGACTTGCGTCTTGGATTAGTAGTGCGGGAGAGAATTTAAATGAACAAAAAAGATTGTAAAAACTCAAAATAAATAGAAATAAAAATGAAAAAAAATCTGTAAAAAAAATCTAGATTGGTGGTTTCACCAAATCTTAGTCCCCCCGGCTCTGATACCAATTGTTAGATCGTCTAGAGTCGCTAGAGAGGGGGTGAATAGCGAAAGACAAAATTTCTCGTTCGTTCGATTAAAAATGAGTACGCAGCGGATAAAGAAAAGGAAACAAGATATTTTACTTGATTCATAGTCTTTCGACTACTAGTCCAAGGCCCTAGTGGTCTGAGACCGCGTATGGAGGACAAAACACTAAAGTACTCCTCGTTGGAGGTAGGAGTGAAACGATTACAAGAAAACTCGGGATAGAGGGACACTCCCCCTCTCCTCGTTACGATTAAATCTCCAAAAAATAAACTTAACAATATATGAAATGAACTTTAAAATAGAGCTTTTACCGACGACCTAATAGATGGAATTTGAAAGAAGATCTCGGGTCGTCGTCTCGGTAGCACTTCGTCGTAGGCTTGTCGGAGAGTCGAGGCATTGCGATAGCACTTGGAGGCTTTTGGAATCACTTAGAATTGATGAAATGGTGAGGAATGGACCTTCTTTTATAGCCCTAGAAGTCCCCTCCTCGAGCACATCAAGATCCTACATCAATGGCCACCTCACCCTTGAAGAAAGGGATGAGTTTTGACTCATCTCGAAGTTGATACTTGACCAGCGGTTGAACTGATTTCTTGGTCGGTTGAACTGATGGCTCAGTAGTTGAACTGATCCTTGGCCAGTTGAACTGATTGCCAAAATTTTTGACTGCAATAAAGAGTTAGCTCAAAATATAAGTGAATTCGACGACCACTTGTTATTCGATCTCGACATAGACCTTCTATGGGAAGTCATGGTCGGATCGTCGCCTAAGGATGTCCCCGTATGGAGGACTTGACCTTACTTACACTCACTCACACGAGCTTACCTCAACATTTACCTTTGAAGCCTTGCTTCCGGTCTCCACCTGATTCCTTCAGCTCCCTCCGAAGTCCTCTCGGTGTCGCCCAACCACTATGGTTCTCTCCGAGTGTCGCTGACCTTCGGCTTAGCTTAGCATTTCTGCACACTTGATTCAGCTCATGAGATAACAAAATGCACTTAACTTTGTGTCTTTGCTATAATCAAAACTCAGGTTTGATTCAAGTGCCTACTGCACCAACATTGTAATGCTTCGGTTGATAGTTAAATCTTCCAAACAATCCGAGCTCTGATACCACTTGTTGGTGATCGGTTGAATGGCTAGAGAGGGGTGGATATCCTCTTTTGATTTCTACAAGGATGTTAGCGAAAGCAAGATAAAAAATAATACTAGAATTGAAATCTAAGAGACAATTCTAACAAAGTATTTAATGTGGGTTGGAGATGAAGCTCCTACTCCATGGCGATCCTTAAGGTGGATCACTCCTTTCAAGCCTTCACTAAGATCTCCTTTTGATAAGAACACCATGGTAGAGAAGCTTTCTTTACAATGAACACTCTTCTTCTTAAAAGATGATTGAGATGAGCTTAGGAAGAAGAGTTTTAGAGCTTAGAGACTAAGGAGAAGGTTTATGAGCTTAAGGAACAAGAATTTTGTTTAAGAACAGTAACCTCCTCAAGCCCCAAGCATCCCCTTTTATAAAGAATCGAGCATTTGCCCATTTATGTATGTTGAAGGTTTTGCCAGTCGACTAGTGACACTGTTGACCGTATTCAATGGCTTCTAACGAAGCTTGATTGTGATTGTCACCACTCAACGGATACTCGATCAGTCGATTGTTCATACCAACAGTCAACTGTCCAAGCAAACAATTGACTCAGAAAACTTCTCTGCTCTGCTAGTGTCCTTAGTCAACTGCTACACTATAGCAGTCGACTGCTGACTCGTATCTTCAGTTTCCCATTTTGAGCACCGAAGTCACCCAAGCACAAGCCTATTTCCCGAGCACTAACCTATTTCCTGAGCACCCTTGTGGTCGATCAGTTGCTATCAATAGTAGTTGACTATCGAGCACTTAGGCAGAAAATTGAGCCCCAAAGTGGGAGTCGGCCATAATACCCAATCGGTTGACCATAGCAACCAGTCGACTGGTATGGCTTAAGTATGAATTTTTCATTCTTAAAACCTAATCCTAAGCCTAGGCTACACTTTCAACCATCTTCCCTCATCTTTACGCCTTTAGGATCCCTCTGAGTCCATGACTCCTTCATCCTTGCACTTACCATCAAGAGCTTCCTTCGACTTGTCATGCTTAGAGTCTTCCTTTGTCAAGGTTCATTTGAACTTATGCTGCAAAAACCTCATCCTTGGACTTCCTTGCTAAGATTCACTTGGACTTATGTCGCCAAGACTATATGCTTGGACTTATGTCCCCAAGTCATCATCTTGGACTTTCCTTGCTAAGACTTCACTCTCGGACTTTCCTTACCAAGATTCACACTTAGAATTTTCTTATACCTGATACTCAACATCCATGTTAGATCACAAATATTGTCTAACTATAAATGATTATCCAAACATTAAAAGATTAATACTTGGAATATTCTTGCACCAATTGACTTCACTTGCCAAGTACGGTCATCTTGACTTGTCAGGACTTCACTTGCTAAGAATGGTCGCATTGACCTGTCAGGACTTCACTTGCCAAGCACGATCACCTTGACCTGTCAGGACTTCACTTGACAAGCACGGTCACATTGACCTATTAGGACTTCACTTGTCAAGCACGATCACCTTAACCTGACGGGACTTCACTTGCCTAGTCATCCAGTTATCTTGACCTACCAAGACTTCACTTACACCAAGCATCTGGTCCTCTCTAATCTGCTTGGACTTTCGTTGTCTAACATCCAATCAACCATGACCTTCCAAGACTTCACTTCACTAAGCATTCGGTCCTCCTTGACCTTCTTGGATTTTCTACTTGCCAACTACCTGTTGGACTTCCAACCACCAAGTATCCGGTCCTCTCTGACTCACTTGGATTTCTCATTTTCCAACTATCTATTGGACTTCTAACCACCAAGTGTTCAGTCAACCTTGATCCACTTGTATTTCTCACTCATCTAGTATCTGGTCAACCTTGACTTTCTTGACTTTCCATCACACCAACACTCTCCTTCATATGACCTCAGATGCCTCCTATCATCCTATAGTCATATTATCAAACATTGAAACTCAACTCGAGCCTCACTCGAGTTTGGACAACCTTAACCTGAGGTCAATTGCACCAATAATGTCTCTCTTTTTGATGTTTGACAATATCTTTAAGTTAGACTGACCCATAAGCCCTAACTTGTCACTTCCTATACAAAGTATAATGAAGGTTTCCTAACCTAAACCCTTCATTCTCCTCTTTGGCATACATCAACAAGTTTCTCATAAACCTCCATACCTCATTCTTCATTAACCCTTCATTCTCCTTCAAACACTTCATCCTTCCTTTTCACAATTCACCCATCATACCTTGATGGACAACCTTCCCCTAAAGACTTGTTTCCCCTTAACCATTTCACCAACAATATCTTTGGAGAGGTCCTAAGCCTAAAAGATATCTAAAACCAATCGTGAAGATAAAAGTTCAACCTTGAACTTTAACGACCCATTAAAGTTTGATTCTTATCCTATTTAACTCTCCTATCCATTTTCACTAAAAATCTTACCCTTTTAATGCTTCTCCAAGATTTCAGAGGGTTAAGAGTAGTTAAGTTATCTAGGGTTGTTGTAAAATGGCTAAACCAGACCTATTTAGCCAACATCAGTCCTACCAATCGATTGACATATTCATAAGTCGACTGCTATAAGTCCTAGTCGACTGATAACTGATTTTCCTAAAACCAATTTTCAAACGAGTTTTTAAAAATACATAAGTAATTTCACATTTTTTGAAAAATCTTAAAATTTCATATAGACATTACTTATGCCAGATATTATGGGAAAATAATTTTCTATAAAAATATCCATCATTTTCAAAGAATGTCACAAAGTTAAAAACCACTGAAAACTTCAGTGTTTCATGCTAACTTTGTATCACTATCCTCAATGGTGATTCCTATCAACATATATACTTCACCAAGGTTTTTCAAAATGATTTAAAAAAAATTTCAAACATTATTTCCAATCATGATTAATGGGCTAAGTGCACATGACTTGTACATTAGCTTGTTGGGGACCGTTTTTATAATGCAATGTGATGATGACTCCTCCAGGCATGTACCCACTGGCATACTCTATACCTTACAGGGAGTCATAAACAACCACATATACACATATCATACTAAGACCTCTAGTCCGTAAATAAAACTCCGCTAACGACCCACTCAATCATCCACGGTAGTCATGGTCAACAGGAGATGCTCAATGTAAGGTCATGTGATAAGACATCCATGCCTATAGTAATAATCATCACAAACCCTAGTAATATAACATGATGACCAATCAGGGACTATAACTATACCCAACTACATGCACTTATGCAATAAGATGCATACATTAATCATATCCACATAACTAACCATCACAATAATGATGCAACAATAATAGTATTATAAATAGATATATTATTCACAATAGAATAACGAGACTATATAGATGTCAATCAGAATATCTCAAAGGTGTGCTAGAGGGGGTGAATATCATCGATCGATTTCGAGCTTCGTTCGTGTTCGTGCTTGTATACAAGATTGTTAGTGCATAGCGGAATACAAAATACAAGTAGAAACAAAACACAAGACAATCACAAGCATGACACAAGTATTTTTACATGGTTTGAAACCCTAGTTTCTACTCCACAACAATGCCTAGTGATCTACCCTCACTATGAACTTCTCCTTCTCGATTGACATCGGAGATGGAGAAACCTCTTACAACAAGTGTTTACAATAATAAACAACAAAACACAACCAAATACAAGAAGAAAATGAAACAAGAAGTGAAAATACTTTACACAAAATTATGATTGCTTGAATGCTTGTTTGGTTGCTTTGGAAGCCTTTGAAGACCTGAAATGCAGTAACACTTTGCCTCAAAATTGTCCCAAATATCATTGTCGAAAACTCCACTGAAGGCTTCTTTTATAACTGCATCGGGTTGATTTTTCACCTTCCAGTAGACTGCCCTTATCTAGTAGTCGATTGGACACTATAACGTTACCTCACAATGGACTAATTCATGTCATGAAATTCTCGACCAATTGACTGTCCTGACTCAATAGTCGACTATCATAGTCATCAGTTGACTGTCATAAGCCAGTAGTCGACTATAAAATCTTCTATGCCCTATCCACTTAAGAGCAGTCGACTACTCTACCCTAGTAGTTGACTACCAGTGAAAAGTCAACTGCCAAAGCCACAGGTTAGCAGTTGAGCCTCAGTTGACTACTCAACCCGTCAACTGGGTCATAACCCTAGTCGACTGTTGGAGTCAACTAGGCCTCCCAAGTGTCGAGCACTCGACCAGTCGACTGGTAAATCTCAAAATTGAGATTTAACTCAAGTATGATTCCCTCATATTTAAAATTCACCCTAGGTATAGACCTAAGCCTTCAAGTCATCTCTATCAGCCTCATGTCCTCAGGGTCCATCCGAATCCTCCATGACTCCTTCACCCTTTGTCCTAGCCTTCAAGTGCTTCCATCAGCTTCATCATGCTATCGGATACCCTTAGCCTAGACATAAGTCTTCAAGCCACTTCCATCAGCCTCGAGCCCTTGGTTCAAGTCCACGACTCCTCACCCTTAGCCTTAGCCTTCAAGTGCTTCCGTCAGCTTTGTCATTCTAACGGATCTCCTTTGTCGAGAGGTCACACCTCCAGGACTTCCATTCTCAAGCATCCATACTTGAACTTTCGATGTCAAGACTACACCCTTGTACTTACACTACCAAGACTACACTCTTGGACTTTTCCTTTGCCAAGTATCCATACTTGGGTTTCTCCTTGCCAAATATTCATATTTGGACTTTCCCTTTCCAAGACTCCACCCTTGGACTTTTCTTTTTCCAAGTCTCCAAACTTGGACTTCCCATTGCCAAGAATCTAATCTTGGACTTCAACTCGAGTCTCACTCGAGCTTGGTTAAACTTGACCTGAGGCCGATTGATCCAACAATCTCCTCCATAATCCCCCTCATATGACCTTGGATATCCCAATCATCCACTAGCCTTATGGTCAACATGTGGTCAAACACATATTTTCAAATAATTGTCAAACTCATTGTCAAACATCAAAATCCTACTCAAGTCCCACTCGAGTCTAGCAATCGTGACCTAGGTTGATTGCACCATAAATCTGCCCCTTTTTGATGTTTGACAATACCTTTAAGTTAGGCTAATCCATAAGCCCAACTATGTATTTTCTTATGCCAAAGCATAATGAAAATTTACTTAACTTAAACCCTCATTTCTCCCTTTGGCATATATCAAAAAGTCTACCAAGATTTTCATGTCTCATCTCCCAATGAGATCCTTCATTCTCCCCCTTGGTCCAAGACTCATCATACATGCCTTCATTCCAATGAAAGGCAATTCTTCACTCTCCCCATTTAAAAATACCATTCATCATCCCTTGATGGACAAACTCCCTCTAAAGGCTTGCTCTTCCTTGACTATTACACCAACAATGTCCTTGGAGAGTTCCTAAGCCTATAAGAAATCTAAGCAATCAAAAATAAGGGTAAAAATTTAAACTTAAACTTTGATCCTTACCCTAATTAACTCTCCTATTCATTTTCAATGAATATTTCACCCTTCCAATGTTTCCCTAAGCATATCATAGAGTTAGAAGTTGGGGTGCCTAGGGGTGTTGATAAATAGCTAAACAACCCTTGTTCAACCAAAATCAACATCAGCAGTTGACTGCCACTATCACCCGTCGACTGCTTCCATGCAGTAGTCGACTGGAGTTTGATTTTTTAGAAATCAGACTTTTCAGTTTGGATTTTTAAAAATCATAATTAATTATGTTTTTCAAAAAAATCTTGAAAATTGCATACACACATTACTTATGTCAAGTACAATGGATGAAAAATAGTTTTATATTAAAATATCCATTATTTTTCAAAATTGATACAAAGTTCAAAACCATTGAAAACTTTAATATTTTTAGCAAACTTTGTATCAATGGCGGTTCCTATCAAAAGATAGACTTCACTAAGATTTTCTAAAATGATTTTAAAATATTTTTTAAAACCTAATTTCAATCATGATCTATGGGGTGGATGTACATGACTTGTACATTAACTTTTCTCATGACTTATCATATGATTGAAGGAGTTTAAGTTCATTTTAATGTACGATATAAGCACATTGAACTAAACTCAATTTCCTAACATCTCACATGTATCTAGGGTGTCTCAATACATACACATGTCTTCCTATAAAAAATATGAAACCACAACATTAGCGGTCCCCTCCAGCTACCCCTACTGGTGGAGGAGGTAAATCGGACAAGTGCAAATGGGGTCGGCTCAGCTTACCCAGCATCCCAAGGGTTTGATATTTCTTGAAACTAAGTATTCATGTATTATTACCTAGGCATATCCATTTGATTCCTTTATCTAGGATATCAAATAATATCATTTGTCCTTAAATTCAGTTTTATGACTTTAATGCATAAATATGATCATGGCATAAATGATTTGCATAATTAAAAATATTTGTCCATGGCAAGCGTCACCTTAAAAAAAAATATTTGTCCATGATTCATGATGTCATGACATGATATAGATAAACCTAAGTATTATCATGACATTTATCACTCTAAGTACTATCATGACATTTTAAATGATCATATGAAAATGATGTCATGACATGGATTATGACAAACAAAGCATGATAAATATATAATATCAAGGTATAAAAATACCTAAGTTTTGAACCTAATTGTTATTTTCTAAAATCATATCCAATTTACCATAATGACAATTTAACCCCTCAAGTGTGCCAAAAACCTATCTTAGCACACCATACATCTAACCTAATTGTGTCAATTTTGATCAATTTTTCAACTTCCATAATTTCTATTGGAACATTCTAAAATCTTTTAGGATTAAATTCTAATTTCATTTTCAAGGTATCACATTATCTTGAAAATATTTTAAAGTATCAACTCTACTATTGTTAAGTTAACTATCCATCCATTTAAAGTTGACACATCTTAAACTCATCTAGTGTGAAGGAATCATGCTCCTAGGAACTCAAAACCTATTGGAGCTCCTTGGGTTTTCAAGGTACTCACTAGGGATAACTTCCCTTAATACCTTTTTAATGACCCTCCTAGACTTGAAAGTCTTGGTCATTGTGGTCTCTTCAAATTTAGCTCTAGGGATAACTTCCCTTGTAACCTTTTTATGATGTTTCTAGACTTCTTCGAAGCCTTAGTCACTTCACTCCTACCATGGTCAACTATAGGGATGGCTTCCCTTGTGACCTTGGCTTTCCTAGACCTAGGATTAGTTCCATAACTATATGGAACATTATGGTAGGTAGGCTTATCTACCTTAGACTTAGGTTTGTGACCCAAACCTTTCTTGTTCATAGATGCATCTTGCATCCTAAACCCTAGGTTTTGTCCATTTGACCCGTTAATCATGTTTTCCATCTTTTGAATGATCTTTTCTAAATTTTTAAGTTTTGACCTCAAAACTTTATTTTCTATCTTTAACTATCCAATTTTGATTTTCCATTATATATTTGGATATTTTTCTTCTTCCTAGGCATATGCCTACCCTTCTTAGGGTTAATGTCTAAATTATTCTTATCATGATTATCTCTAGGGTTCTTCTTAGATGTTGACTTGTCCTTAACCCTAAGATATGAGATTTTGCACCTAAACAAAAATATCTTGGGTGCTACTTGAGCTTTCTTCTTGAATTTACTCTTGTAGTGGTCTTTTTACCTACACTCAAAGCATATAATATGATATTTATTTTTACAAATTGCATTTGATTTACTTATAGAGGAATCTTGGATGTAGGAGAATCGCGAGCTTGTTCTTCATTTCTCCCGGATGTGGAGGGTTCCTCCATTTGCTCTTGTTATGCTATTGAATCTCTAATCTCCCCATCAATCCTAGGAGTGGAGGCTTCCTCCAACTCTTCAACCTCTTCTTCTTCGAATGTTGAGCATCTCTCAACTTATGAACTGCCAAGGTCTTAAGAGGACGAGCATTCTTCCTTATCTTGTGTCGGTGAAGGTTCTTCATGGAACTTGACCAAGTTGTTCCATAAATCCCTTGCGTGCTTATAACCACCTATCTTGGACAAAATATCGTTAGGTATTAAATTAACCAGCATTTTTCCTACCTTATCCTTAATCTCGAACTTTTTAAGTTGCTCCTCGGTTCATCTCTACTTCTTAAGAAATCCACCTTTCTTGCCCCTTGGAGGTTCGAACCCCTCAACAATGATAAACAAATCCTCTATATTACACATAAGAAAATACTTCATCCTACCATTCTAATATCTGAAATCCTCGCGGTCAAAGACAGGTGGAACTAGGATGTTGTAGCCTAGTCCATCGTTGGGCAACTCCATTTTTCTCTAGCACTTTCTCCCTTAGCGAATAGTCCTTGAAGAGTGGCCTCGCTCTGATACCATTTGTTGGGGATCCTTTGGATGCACTAGAGGGGGTGAATAGCATCGATCGATTTCGAGCTTCGTTCGCATTCGTGATTGTCTACAAGATTGTTAGTGCACAGCAGAATATGAAATATAAGTAGAAACAAAATACACAAGACAATCACAAGGATTTTTAAGTGGTTTGGAAATAGAGTTCCTACTCCACAGTGGCACTCTAGTGATCTATTCTCACTATGAACTTCTCCTTCTCAGTATAACATCGGAGGAGGAGAAATCTCTTACAACAAGTGTTTACAATAATAAACAACAAAACATAACCAAATACAAGAAGAAAATGAAACAAGAAGTGAAAACACTTTACACAAGATTGTTATTGCTTGAATGCTTGTTTGGGCACTTTGGATGCCTTTAAAGACCTGAAATGTAGCAACACTTCGCCTCAAAATCACTCCAAAAATTACTGTTGAAAAACTCCATCGAAGGATTCTTTTATAACTGCATCGGGTTGATTTTCGCCTTCCAGTTGACTGCCCTTACCTAGCAGTCAATTGGTCACTGTACCATTGTCTCACAACGGACTAATCCACGTCAAAAATTCCTCACCAATCGTCTGCCCTTACTCAACAATCAACTACTATAACTGTTGGGAGTATTGAGAATGCAATCAAATTTCCACATTGCTAAGATATGAAAAAGATCATGTCCTTATAAGATAAAAAAGATATCTCCATTGGTATGAGGCCTTTTAGGCTAAAGTCCAAAAATAAAACCATAAGGGTTTAGGTCCAAAGTAGATAATATCATAAAATTGTAGAGATATGTGAATCTTATTTGCACTAATAATTAGTATCAGAGTCATGGTCCATGTTAAGCAATGCACCTCGAACGAAAAAAGTGGGCCTCCCATGTCCAGATCAAGAGAATCAGACACTAGGTAGGAAGTTCAGATGGGTCAAGAGGATTGGATAACTGGCAGGAAGTCCAGTTGGGTCAAAAGAATTGAACAATTGGCAGGAAATCCAACTAGATTAAGAGGACTAGAAAGTTAGCAGGAACCCTTGGTGGGTTGAGGATCAGACATCAAGCAAAGGAAGTCCGTTGAGGATGGATTGACTTTAGGGGGGGTCAATGTGGTCCTTCATTTGAGGGGGGGCATTATTGAGAGTATTGAGAATGCGATCAAAGTCTCGCATTGCTAAAACATGGTAAAGATTATGTGCTTATAAGATAAAAAGATATCTCCATTGGTATGAGCCATTTTGGGTAAAGCCCAAAAACAAAATCATGAGGGCTTAGACCCAAAGTGGACAATATCATACCATTGTGAAGATATGTGAATCTTATATACACTAACAATAACTATCAGTCGATTGCCATAAGTCAGTAGTCGACTACGAAATCTTCTGTGCCCTGTCCACTTAAGGTCAGTCGACTGGTGCAGGCTACCAGCTGAGTACGAGAGCCATAGGTCAACAATCGAGCCTTAGTCGACTACTCGACCAGTCGACTGGGTCATAACCCCAGTCGACTGCCTGAGTCAACTAGGCCTTCCGAGTGTCGAGCACTCAATCAGTCGACTGGTAAATCTCAAAACTAAGGTTTAACCTAAGTATGATCCCCTCATACTTGATACTCACTCTAAGCCTAAATCTAAGCCTTCAAGTCACTTCCATCAGTCTCATGCCCTCAGGGTCTACCCGAGTCCTCCATGACTCCTTCACCCTTTACGCTAACCTTTGGGTGTTTCCATCAGCTTCATCATGTCATCGGGTACCCTTAGCCTAGACCTAAACCTTTAAGTCACTTCCATCAGCCTCAAGCCCTTGGTTAGAGTCCACGACCCCTCACCCTTAGACCTAGCCTTTAAGTGCTTCCATCGACTTTGTCATGCTAACGGATCTCCTTTGCCAAGATGTCATATCTCCAGAACTTCCATTGTCAAGCATCCATACTTCAACTTTCACCGCCAAGACTATACCCTTGGACTTACATTGTCAAGACTGCACCCTTGGACTTTTCCTTTGCTAAGTATCCATACTTAGACTTCTCCTTGCCAAATATCTATATTTAGACTTTGCCTTGCCAAGATTCCACCCTTGGACTTTTCCTTTGCCAAGTCTCTAAACTTGGACTTCCCATTGCCAAGAATCTAATCTTGGGCTCACACTCAAGTCTCACTCGGGCTTGGTCAACCTTAACCTGAGGAGATTGCTCCAATAATCTCCTCCTTGATAATCTCCCTCATATGACCTTGGATATCTCAATCATACACTAGTCATATGGTCAAATTCATTGTCAAACATCAAAATCTCACTCGAGTCTGGTCAGTCGTGACCTGGGTCGATTGCACCAACATAGCTTTTCTCATGATTTATTTATATCATTTGAAGAGTTTGAGTTCATTTTGATGTAACAAGCATCTTGAACTTTAACCCATTATCCTAGCGTCTCACTTGTGTCTAAAATGTTTCAATACATATGCACAAGTCATCCTATGATTTATGTGAGATGTAGATTGGTTCTTCCCTAAGACCAAGGGATCATGCATTTCTATCTAGATATTTCTAATTTAACCATCCTATCTAAGATATCAAATAATAATAATTGTCCTTAGTTTCAATTAAATCAATGCATGAATATGATCATGACATACATTAATTTAATAATTTTCAAGAGAAAATCTATTGTTTCTAAATGATGCATGCATGATGTCATGACAAGATAAAAATCAAACTACACATTTACATAAATATCAAAATGATATGTTCCAAGTAGTCTCCTCGGGAAGGGCCATTGGCTCTCCAAGGAAGACAAAGGTTGAAACTCGACAGAGGACTAAAATCTTGCCTAGGCTCAAAATGACCCTCCACTATTCTAGTCAATGGGTCAAGGGGCATAGGGCTCCTCGTGTACGGTCGCGCACACATGATTTACCCCCCTTGACCATCACCGAAGGACCACCAGTGAGTGGCGCTGGGGCGAGCATAATCGTCTTTTGCTCTAAATAATTCTTCAATCTATTCATCAATTGCTATAATTATATCAAATACCAAATTTAACATAATGACAAATTAATTCCCTCGAGTGTGCCAAAATCCTAAACTTAGGACACCATTAACTCTAGCCTAATGTGCCAATCATGATCAATTTTCAAACATTTACGCCCATTAGCACATCCAAAAATCTTTTAGGACCATGTTCTAAATTCATTTTCAAAGTATCAATATACCTCAAAAATACTCTAAAGTATTAACTCTGCTATGGTCAGGTTAACTACCTTTTCATTCTAAATTGACACACTCTATATCCATTTAGTATGTAAGGATCACCTCCTAGGAATTCAATACCTATTGGAGCTCTTTAAATCTTCTAGGTATTCACTAAGGATAACTTCCCTTGATACCTTCTTAATGACTCTCCTAGGCTTCTTAGAATCCTTAGTTACTATGGTCTCATCAAGATGAACTATAGGGATGAACTCCCTTGTAACCTTGGTATTTCTAGACCTAAGATTAGTTCCATAGCTATATGGAATACTATGGTAAGAAGACATATCTTTCTTGGACTTATGTTTGTATCTCAAACTCTTCTTGTCCCTCGACAATTCTTGCCTACTAAATCCTAGATTTTGTCCATTAGCCCCTTTGAATGTAATTTTCGTCTTTTCTAATTTGTGAAGTCTTGACCTCAAGACTTGATTTTCTTCTTCTAATTTCTCATTTTTTTTATTTTTCATTATATCCTTTGAAATTCTTCTTCTTAAGCATATGTCTATTCTTCTTTAGAGATATTGCCTAGATTTTTGTCTACCTTCCTATCCTTATGTAAAATAGGTCTACCTTGAAAAACTCTAATATTCTCTTTAGGTGGAATAATTCTTGAGTTAATAGCTCTAGAATTGTCCTTAGGTTGATACTCATGATTTTGAGCAACTAGATAATAAAATTTAGTTCTAGCATGATTTTTATCATGATATATTGAAATTGCATTAAGGAAAGGTACCTTAGGCCTTACCTTAGGAACTCCCCCTGCACTTGAGCTTTCTATTTTGTCCTTCCTAGAGTGCCTCCCCTTGGACATTGGTTCCAGTAGTGGTCATTTTGGTTGCACAAGAAACACATAGTGTGTTCCTTGCCTTTGTATATCAAGGTTCCAGCCTCCTTTGACTTTTCTTTTGCCTTTGGTGCCACTTGGATTTTTTTCTTGGTAAATTATGGGCACCTACTTTTATAGTGTCCCTTCTCTCTACATTCAAAACATATGATATGATTTTTATTTTTATAAATTAAATTTGAATTATCTTCCTTAGTGTTAGGGAAGACACTTGAAGGTTCATCATCAACTTTGGATGTAGAGGTCTCTTCTTGCTCCAGTGTCAATTGTCTATCCTCCCCCTCGATTCTAGAGGTGGAGATATTTATAACTTTTTCCAACTCAGATGTTGAGCATCTCTCGATTTTCAAATCTTCAAGCTCTTGAGATGATAAACCTTCTTCTTCGAACTTATCATCATCTTGGGCCAAGAAAGACTCTTCATTGAGCTTGATCAATTTTCTCCATAGTTCACATACATCCTTGAACTTTTCTAATTTCCACAAAACTTTATTAGGTACCAAATTAACCAAAATTTTGGTTACCTTATTATTTGCCTTGGATCTTTGGACTTGTTCCTAGGTCCATTTTCTCTTCTGAAGTGGTTTCCTTTTCTTTTCCTTTGGAATCTCAAAACCCTCCGTTAAGGCGAACCACTCTTTGATGTTCATTTAAAAGAACACATCAGTTCTAGCCTTCCATTGATCAAATCCTCCTAATCTAAAAAGAGGTGGTGCTCGGATGTTGTATCCAAATCCATCTTGAAACTCCATTGTTCTTGATGGATCCTCTAACTTTTGCTCCCCCTCGACGGTTAGTCCGGTGAAGAGAGGCCTCACTCTGATACCACTTATTAGGACTAGCGTCACTAGAGGGAGTGAATAGTGATCATTTCTTGATCATCAATTTCATTCGTGTTCGAGTGCTCGTCTACAAAAGGTTAATACATAGAGAAAAGAAAGTATAACCTGTTGGTGCAGTGGCATCAAATAATCAAACCGAGGTTTTGATTATGGCAAAGGCCCAAAGTTAAGGTCATATCGTTATCTCATGAGCTAAACCTAGTGTGCAGAAATGATTAAGATGAGCTGAAGGTCAGCGACGCCCAGAGAACTCGAGTTGAGAAACTGTGGTGATCAGGCGACATTGGGAGAACTTCGGATGGAGTCGAAGAACTCAGGTGAAGATTGGAAGCTAAGCTATAAGTCGCAAAGGACCAAAGGTAAGCTCAAGTGTGAGTGAAGGTGTCACGCCCTGAGAGTATGCCGAGCCGAAAAGCAAACGGACGACATCTCCCCTGTACGTGGCAACATATCCTGTTTATACAAGCCTTTCGGCCAACAACAACAATAACATATACAAATGTAAACATAACAACATAACAAAGCACAGCGGAACTAACACAACTACAATACAAACAACACACCATGATACCGGTATGACTAACACCAAATTAAAAAAATGTGGTAACAAAACCAGAAAGAATGGTACAACAACAGCAGTGTCCAACACTACAAATCATCATATAAAATGAAATCCATAACGAAACACCTACGATAAACACAAAAGCTCGAACCCTCGGAGTTGAGATGAGACGATGCCAGCCAGCGATGCTCTAAGCTGTCACGAAGACTTCTACCTATTACCTGGGCGACAGAAAAATTCAAGGTATATGGTGGTGAGTATAACTCACTTTACGTATTGCTAGCATTTAAAATCATTTTGCTGACATGAGGTGAGCATTTTTATTATTTAGCAGAAGAAGATAATTCGAGGAGGTTAGGCGAAGAGGTTATCTGTATTATAAAATGCTCAATCTAGTTAAAAAAAACCTTAAAAATGGGATCAGCGTAGAATGTAATGCAGTAAAATTTATTCTAGCAATATACAACATGAAGAGTAATACTACCTCATACTATGTCCTGATATGGGTCAAAGGTATCAAATAGACCGACCAACAAGTATACAGATATCCGACACCCAACCATATAGAAAATGCAATAGCATGTATGAATATGTACAAACAAATATAGCAAGCATAGTACAAACAAATGCAACATCATAGTAAGCATACATATAGACTGAATCTATACTAATCACAATCATCCATATATATATATATATATATATATATATATATATATATATATATATATATATATAGCAATATGCAAGACGCCATAAGACACGACAATGCAGCATGCATGGTCATGTCGGCTCACCCTAAACCTACCACGACCCCAATGTGGCTCGGTGGCTCGACATGACAACTGTCCCAACTCAACACCAACCACTACTCTCAAGTGGTCGAGTGGCCAGTATGAACGAGTAGCATATAAGCGTAAAGAGCTAGCTACACAATGGGGGTCTCTACTGCTGTCCACTCTAACTGACACTACCTATGAGTGGTTGAGTGTCACACACCTAGGACAACTGCACACAACTCCAACTACCATCGTCTATAGTGGTAGAGTGTGGCACGACAAATGCACTGCCCTCACACTAGTTACTCCTCCATGAGTAACCTGGGAGGCAGAATGACTAACGACCCTCTCAACCACAAGGGAGACCATGCCGCCAGCATGCATGTAAATGACATGAATGCATAGTCACATATACAGACATCCACCACAGACTCTCTATTCTATAGAGAGTTATACCAATCTGATCAACGCACTCTCTATTCTGCAGAGAGTCGTACTCAACTGATCATAACACTCTATTCTATAGAGAGTCATACCAATCTGATCAACGCACTCTTTATCCTGCAGAGAGTCGTACTCAACGGATCATAACAAGCTAGGATCATCAGTCCGTAGCGACACACTATTCATAATTCACCTGACCATTTACACGGCACATGATCGGTAGTAAATATGCAACATAAGGGTATTGGAATCAATCCTACGTACAGGACTTTACTTACCCACGGATGTCCTTTTTATCCAATTTACAAATCAGATCATCATCCGTACTCCACTATTTACACATAACTAAGCATTTATATGTTTACTTACATCTCATCTGTAACTCCTAATCATGATGAAGGAAAATGTGATAACAACAATAGAGCAAATAAGGCCAAAGATAAAGTATCGAGCACATGAATAAATAAGAGTGGAGTCAAGGTAATATGATCATATATCTAAATCTGCATGCATCAACAACTACCTGACCAGGGTAGGAAATTACCCACCTGATATAACACTCAAAATATAAAATCCTCACGATCGTGGTCCTACCTCGTATCCACGTCCTGCACAATTCATAATACGCATTAAGTTCAAGCACACGACAACATATTATTTACTACTATATCTTTCCTATAATCGAATATGATTTAGGAAATCCCCCAATATCAAGGCACAAACCAAATATCCCCATACACATACATCTGTTGGGATGTCGCTTCGGAGGCTCATTGGCTCCCATGTCCCCGGATTAAAATTTTCACTAATGAAAGACTTAATCCGGATGGGATGAGCTTCCTTGGCACAACCTATTTGTCGTCGTGCTAACAACTTGAGTGGTCACTTGAACAAACTAGTTGTTCAAGCAACACAACTCTTCTAGTTGGTTAGCCGCGGAAAAGACGACGGATGGATCGCCGGTTTTTGTGTTTGTCTTCGGGGTCCATGATTATACAATATATATCCATTCATACACATGCATAATCAAAATATTAAAGAACATATTCAAATCTGTAAATAAAGTTAAAACAACTTTATACCTTACGATCTTCTATCGTATGTCCTATCCTTCTCGTGGACGACGTGTGGACGAAGATCCTCCACGAGTTGAAGCCTTCTTGATCACTTTCTTCTCTACCTTGTCCGCTGCGAACAAAGAGAAGCAATCACAAATACCTTTCCTATCTAGAACTAACCACCAAATTAGGGAATTTGGTGCAACCGCCGGCCAAGGAGCAAGTGGATGATGCGCCGGCCACCAAATGAATGGAAACCGCCGGCCACCTTGGAGAGATTGGAGGAAGATGATTGCCGGTCACCAATGGATGGAGAACCGCCAGCCAAGGAGCAAGGAAAAGGGAAGAGTGCCGCCCAAAACCAAGGAGGAGAAGAGAGGGATGACCGGCCAAACCCTAGCTTGCCGCCCAAGCTTGTAGCCGCCCAAACCCTAACCCTAATTCAAAAACCAATCTCCTTATCTTATCCTTGCCGCCCAACCCTAAGCACCTATTTATAGAATAGGGCTTAAGCCTCCTTTAATCTCATCCGTCGGATCTAGGGATTTAACCTCCACCGTCGGATCTAGGGTTTTATCCCAACCGTCGGATCTAGGGTTTCATCTCAACCGTCGGATCTAGGATTTCATCCTAATCGTCGGATCTAGGATTTCATCCCAACCGTCGGATCTAGGGTTTTATCCCAACCGGATCTAGGGATTTAATCTCAATAGTCGATTCTATGGTTTAAACCTAACAATCTGATATTATGGATTTAATCCCAACACTTGGTTCTAGGGTTTCATATTAACCATCAGATATTAGAGATTTAATACAAACCGTTGGTTCTAGGTTTTTTTTTAAATTTTTGTATATAGACTTCAGTAGGATTATATTAGGCTACGATAGGGACCATAAGGAGGAGTTGTGTCTTGGCCACCCGATGGATCGGAACAACACATACTTGATCCATCAATGATGTTCCATTCCACTAGAGGATCATCATTGAACTACCTCACCAACCCCCATAAATTAATATGGGCTCCATATATTATTTGTAGATTAATCTCCCCGTGTTTAAGATATCGAATGTCCGTCAATTAATTGATTTACTGACCATCAATTAATTAACATCTAACTCCTCGAGTAGTACCACTCAACCTTATCATCATGTTGACTAAGTCAACCAGCTGGGTTTACATGATGAACCTTATGAGCTCCTCGAGGGACATCATCAACCTAATATATAGGATCGGTTTCCTCCTATAATCAGGCACACCATGTAAATAATATTATTTCCCAACTTAAGGGCATATTGATTTAATCCATCTAAATCTCACCTTTGGTAAATTAAAGAAATAAATACTAAGTACATGTGCCCGTTATTATATCGGGATTAAGAGCATGTACAACATAATATCCGAGGTCCGATTCAATTGTGTAGTCAGTACTAAATTGAATCACCTCTATGTCGGTCCTACTCAATACACCTAAGTGTACTAGTGTAACTCTATGTTTAAGATAAAACAATACCAAGCTACACTACAACCATGCCAATGGTTTGTCCAAAACCATCTTGGTTGTGAGCCTCTACTTATATTTTACAAGGGACTGATAACATGATCTTCTGTGCCACACCAAGCACCATGTTATCTACAATGTAGAATATTAGACAATATGCACACATATATAATGAATATATAAAATGCAAACAATGATCATGTGATTCTTATTTCAAAATAAAATGTTCATACAGAAAAGAGCTAGGCTTTCAGTATACATTCTAACAACATCCACTGTATCAACCTCTGATTGCCAATATCTCGGGGTTGATCTCGCAAACTCACCATTACAAGTAGCAAAAGTGCTAACCTATACATTCAATTTGATACACCTAATTCACCATCCACAGGACGGATCCAAAACTCAAATAGCTATCAACCACTTAAATCTCTCATTCACTGTTCCATCAAAAGCACAACTCGGACACCTTCCATAACCAACACTAGCCATTCACAACCCCTAAATTTACAGCCGACAGCACCCGTGTTCACTGCCGACCTCAACTCCATCCTCTAAAACATCTATCTCCACCTCACAGCCATTTCAGCCCCTTCGTGGCCAAGAACAGCATCATTCACAGCCGGTAAATCTCCACTCACAGCCCCTCTAACACGTGAACAACCTTCACACAGACACAGTCGAAAATTCCCAACAGGACATTACCAACATCCACACTGCAGCAAAGAATTTCAATAGCACCTAGATTAAAGCTGTAAATACCACTTACCTATCTTAGAACTCCACCGGCAGAAATTACAGCCCTAGAAGACTCCACCGGCAGCCAATCCTTCCCCAATTCCATAGTCCACCAAAAACAGACCACTGCCCAACAACACAATTCGAGCTCAACTAAGGCAGATCCACAGAACTCCAAAATCCTGTCCACGTTAAGAAAATCCATGCCTTACCTTGCTCCGACTGTGATTGATCAGATCAACCCACCACCGACAACATACAATCGGGAGCAAGTGAAGATGTTGCCAACCCAACTCCTATCCCTGTGCTCGCTTGTCGTTCCGACTCGTCCGTGGACACTGGCGAGGGAACTCGCTCACCATCGCTTGCAGCAGGGAAGGAGACCGGCAAGCAAGAAGGAGACGGCGCTCGGCAGTTGCATGTTTTGGAAGAGAGGAAGATCGCGTGGCGAGGAAGAGGAGGTGTCGTGGTGAGGAAAAAGGGAAAGCCTCGCGAATGGGAAATGCTCGGAGTAAAGAAGATCGACGAGGTTAAAAGCTGGATAGCGCATAATCGACGACGGGTGAAGAGCACGGTGAGGAAGAGGGGAAGTCGTCAAGCTCGCGGTGAGAAACCGCTCGGAATAAAGAATTGGGTTGGGTTGAAAATATGGGTCGGGTTCGGTTTTAACGAGTTGAGCTTAAAACCCCTTTAAGACTAAACCTAGGCTCAATTATACACATAAGTATTAAGCCTAGGTTAAGCCAAATAAATTCCTAACCATGCATCATTAACTAAATTTTTATCTAAAGATATTTTTTATGGTATTTTACATTCTCCCCCACTTAATAAAATTTAGTCCCCAAATTTAGTACTAACATGCAAAAATTGCTTCAAACAAGTTTCCGAAATGACGAAATACACACCTTAAGTGAGCAGATGAGGGTATCGAGCTTGGATAATATCTTCCAGCTCCCAAGTAGCCTCCTCATCAGTATGATGTTTCCATCCAACCTTTACAAGTCGAATGGTTTTGTTCCACAACTGTCACTCCTTGCGACCAAGAATCCGTATTGGAATCTCCTCATAAGTCGCATTCGCCTAGAGTGGAATCGGAACCTCTTTCAGAACATGGTCAAAATGTGGCACGTATTTCCTTAGCATAGAAACATGAAATACATTATGAACACCTGCAAGTGTCAGAGGTAAAGCCAACCGGTAAGCTACACCTCCAATCCACGCCAATATCTCAAATGGGTCGATATAGCGTGGAACTAATTTCCCTTTTATCCCAAATCATTTCACCCCTTTCGTAGGTGAAACACGCAGAAATACCTGATCCCCAACTAAGAATTCCAGAGGCCTTCGCCTCTGGTCTGCATAACTCTTCTGTCGATCCTGTTCCTCTAATAACCATCATCTGATGACGCGCACCAACTCTGCATCATGTTGGATACTCTGTGGCCCCAATAGCTATCGTTCCCCAACCTCCTCCCACAACACAGGAGATCTACAGGGTTTGCCGTATAAGGCCTCGAACGGAATCATCTGAATGGAGGAGTGATAATTATTATTGTAGGCAAATTCCACTAAATGAATGAGGTCCTTCCAACTGCCTCCGAAATCCATAACATAAGATCTCAATAAATCCTCCAATGTCTGAATGGTATGCTTAGGATGTCCATCTGTTTGCGGATGAAATGTTGTATTGAGTCGAAGCTTTGTGCTCAGGGCCTACTGCAGACTCTACCAAAATCGCGAGGTAAATCGCGGATCTCTATCAGATATGATACTCAATGGTACACCATGCAATATGATAATCTCTTAGCAGTACAACCCTGCCAGATGATCCAACGGGTCCATCCCACAAATAGAAAGGAAATGGGCAGATTTTGTTAATCGATCCACGATCACCCAAATCGCATCATGTCCTTTATGGGTTCTAGGCAATCCCGTTACGAAATCCATAGTGATATGCTTCCACTTTCATTCCGGAATCAGAATTTCCTGAAGCAATCTAGCGGGTTTTTGATGTTCAGCCTTCACCTGTTGGCATACTAAACATCGAACAATGAAGTCTGCAATATTTCTCTTCATATCGTTCCAACTAGTATAAACGTTTCAAATCTTGGTACATCCGAGTACCACCGAGGTGTATAGCCCATCTCGAATGATGTGTTTCCTGTAGCAACTCTTCCTTAAACGATGCAACTCTAGAACCCACTATTCTCATCAGAGACGGAAAATTATCTTCTCACAAGAGAAGTCCATCAACCGTCCAAAATCCACTCCACCACACACTCTGTAAGTGTATGGGAGACTATAGCGACCCATCTCCCTTGTTGCAACTGTCCGTATTCCAACAACTCTATAGTAGCTACCCAGTAGCTAGTCAAAACTCCTTGAGCACTTCTGCTCCATATCACTACTGCACAAGATAATACTGCTAAGTTCATGCCATATGTATGACATCTTATCTCATAGTTCCTCAACTGCCATAAGCTTAAGATACACCTCATTTAACTGCATCGGGATCGCTCCGATCCCTGAAACGATGCATCTGCATACAACATCCTTCCATCCACACCGGAAGGATTAACTAACACTGGTGCAAACGGCAATCATCATCTAGGCCCTGAAACTTAGTTTCACAAGCTTCTGTCCAAGTGATTTTCATCACCTCCTTGATCAAACAAGTCTGTGGTATAGTAATACTAAAACATTCTATCAACATCTACAGTAATAATCAACTCATACAAGGAAACCACCATCTACGGTGGTCGAGTGCGCAACTATAACTACCACTATCAACAATGGCCAAGTTACGCAACTCCAACAACCACAACCAGATCCAATCGTGTCTAGAATACACGATTCTCAAATCCAGGGGCAACTAAATCGTTAAATACGTCTAATATCATTAACAACAACTCAAATTTATACTGAGTATGAAATATCATCCTCCATACACCTGCATCCTCTTTACTCTAAGCTGATGATATACCAATCATCACAACGATAATAATAATTGTATGACATCATATCACTACAATATCAACACTCCAATCGTAAACCAACCCTAGAGTATACACAGGTGTCTTTAGCTGATCTACATAGATCATCTATCCATAATGAAGGATATTCACTTTCAACAACTATCACATTCCATCATCGATAATCGATGCATATTCTCAAAGGTTTGTCTCTCTTCAAACAAAGAGTTCCAGATCTACTCAAGAAAATATTAGGACAGATAAATATTCCATCCAACACCTCCTGTAATTGCAACTTATATTCTTCCAATTCCCATAGTGTTTAGTAACACTTATACCAATCAAATTATCACCCAGTATGGGATCTTTGATATCGGAACTATTCTCGAAATCACTCTAATCACATACTCCGCTTGCCTATGCAATGGCAAGCCTTTAAGTTTATCCGAAACTACATCTGAGTGCTCTCGGATTATACGCACATCCGAGAGACATAATCATACCATAATCGCAACAATTTAACCATTCATAAGGTTATGTCTACTGTAAAGGTATATTTATCAGAGTCTAAGGGCACCCCTTGACTTCTTAATTGTTGGTCAACATCTCACCTGATGGTAGAGATACCACCGACCCACAAGTCTATGTATAGAAATCCTTCTAATCCGAACTAAGAATGTTCTCGGCAAAGATACCTATAAACTACAAGTATCTCCCAATATATTAACCTAGAGGGTAAACTAAAGTAATACCCTGAACGATCAATTATCTGTTGATCTGATCCAAAGGCTCCATGTAGGTCTCGACCTTTCCCCGAAGAGAACGAGATCAGATCCAACAATCCATGATAAAGCGATCGTATTTCTACGACGAATGACTCGGGGATTTTCCTAGATCATCTGATCTCATCACTTAATCCTACGAGCTGCAACTATAGAATATAGAATAGATACGACCATCGTCGTATACTCTCTCCCTTATACCAAGCCAATCCACGTCTGGGGGGTAACAGTTGTTGTTGTCTGCATGATGGCTTCTAAGATGTCTTCTGCTGATACTGCTGAGTAAATCACTTCCCTTGAAGGGAAGTATCAAGGAACTCCAACCACGCCCGAGGTAGTAGGTCACTACTGGTGAGATAACCTAATCTTCTATGATGATCTCTGCTGTCGAGACTGTGCATCATCCTCCCGAAATACCATCGATAGTCTTCAACTGAGTCTTCAAAATACACCTCCTCAACTATACTGGTTGCTTACAATAGCAATAGATGAATTGATTCAACGGATAATCTAACTTCGTGTGTCGTCGTGTCCCGCACTCCACACACATAATTCCTTCGGAGTCTTTCTTCTGCTGCTAATAACCTAAGAAAGTTCTGACGATCTGCGGTTGGTCTTCTATGATTGAAAAATAGCTCATCACTCCTGACTCTGATCTTGCTCCTTTTATCCAACATTCAGAGGCTTCTCATTCCAACATCTGACTTGCAATGTCTGCTTATCGGTCTCCAACTCTTAAACACTTGTACGAAGTCATTTCTAAACTCCTGACTTGATCCAATGTCTTTCGACAGGATCTTATAGAAGACCCATCCAAATGTAAGCCAATAGCCCTGGTTGGCTTAAGACATCCATTTACACTCTTGAGCTATTAGGTGACCGTAAACTCTGCAAGTCTAATGACTCCGCATGGTACTTCCATTACCGAATGATCACCCTACTTGAAGCTCAAGAATTCCCTGATAATGAGTCAAAGGAAGTGATGCGGGGAAATACTCTCTCTCAACATCACTAAACTATGATCAAGTGATATATTATTCCCCGAAGGTTCTTTCCTACACCTACCACCAAGTGTTGGATCGAAAGTGTCGCTAGAGGGGGGGGTGAATAGCGATACGGTGTCGTTAAAAAAAAACTTTTGCAATAAGTAAAAAGCAAGTAGAGAGTGCACAGCGGAAATATAAAGTAGACAAGATATTTTTACGTGGTTCACAATCTTTCGATTGCTAATCCACGGCCCTAGTGATCCTTGATCACGTACGGAGGGCAATTCACTAAAACCACTCCTCCTCGTTGGAAGTAGGAGCAACGATCACAAAAAGAAATCAAGGCAAAGGGACACTCCCCCTTTCCTTGTTACGATTAAAGCACAAAGACAATTTAAAGAAGTAGAACTTAAATAAATATACCGACAACTCTTATAAGTAGAAGATGTAGCTTTCGTTGTCGGCGGCACTTCGTCGTAGCAAATGTGAGTAGTAGTAGCGGCGTTACGACGGCGTGTTGAGAGCTCTTGATTTCTTATCTTTTTGCTTGGCGTGAACATGTCTATTTATGGATATTGATCTATGAATTTAGACATAGGTAGTGTCCAAGGTGAGGTTCTTATCCCCCAAGTCTTGCTCATCCACATCCTTTGCCTCAAGGATGAGGTGCTCATCCAACCACCTTGTGCCACCTCAAGGAGGCCTTCACGCCAACTTGTTGGAGCCATCCAACTTGTGCCACATCATGGGAGCCAACCATCTTGTGCCAACTATCCTCATTTTGGGCGTCCAAGCTTGATGGTGGTTTGCCAACCATCTTGTGCCAACTCACCTCATTTTGGGCGTCCAACTTGATGATGGTTTTGGATGTCCACCTTGATGCCACATCACCCTTTGTACCAAAACACGAGTCAAGTCCAAATTCACCCCCTTGAAATTTGAGCTCTTCTCGAGGCTGGAACTAGACCAGGATTGGTTGTAGTAGCAGTAGTCAAAGGGTTTTGGACTGCAGTACAAGTTAGCTTAAAATATAAAGTACGATGGTTCTAACCAACTGATCTCGACCTAGACCTTCCATTGGAGGTATTGGGTCGGATCTACGCTTAACGTCCTTGCTTCGCTTTCACACGAGCTTACCTTGTAGCCTCGCTTCCGGTCTTCACCCGAGTACCTCGGCTTCCTCCGAAATCCCTCTGGCGTTGCCCGACCACCTCGGTTCCCACCGGGTGTCGCAGACCTTCCGCTCAACTTTAGCATTTCTGCACACTTAATTGAGCTCGTAAGATAACAAATATACCCTTAACTATTGAGCCTTTTGCCATAATCAAAATCCCGGTTCGACTTTGGTGCCCACTGCACCAACAATCTCCCCCTTTTTGATTCATGGCAAACCGACACAAAAGTTAAGGAAAAATTAAACTAGCATAATGATTAAGCATGAATGAGCTAGCATAAAGATTAAATATGAATGAGCTAGCATAATGATTAAATATGACTGAGAAATATTATTGTTTCAAGTTCTCCCCTTTGAGGTAACCTTCCCCTTGACCGAAGGTGAGTTCTTGAAAAATAATTTTTACTCCCCCTTAATAGTTGCTTAAGTAAACGGAATTACTTAATATAAAAGGTAATAATTTTGTTTACTTTCTTCCCCTTTAATTTTGGTTAATTTTGGTTACTTTTGTGACTTTCTCCCCCTTTTGCCTTAACTCAAAAAGTTTGTAAATATATTTTAGGGTTTGTAAGTCCAAGCAAGTTCCCAATATATATATATATATATATATATATATATATATATATATATATATATATATATATATATATATATATATATATATATTTTAAAAAAAATAATAATAATAAGCTTGAAAATATGTTCATCTAAAATGTACAACTTCGGTTGGACTTGATTGATATAGAATGATCAATAAGTCTTGAAGGAGTTGATTAATTTTAAATAATTATACTCCATGGTTCATATCGATGCATTGAATCTACATGCGGAACGGGAGTAAGGTCCTAACATCTCACGCCCGTCTACGTGGCTAAGTACACAAACACATTAGTCCTATGTGTTGTGAGATGTGTTGGCTCCTTAAATCTATAGGTATATGATTTCTAAGGTAAGACTTAGGCTAATTTCATAAAAAGAAGCAAAAATAGAGTACATATATAGAAATTTAAATCCTACTCTATTACACACATACCTAACTTTCGTCTTAATAAACTAAATTCGGCTTCGGGTAGTGGTTTGGTGAAGATGTCCGCTAGGTTTGATTTGGACTCAACATACTCTAGTTGTATAGTTCCATTAGTTACATGTTCCCTAATGAAGTGGTGTTTAACTTCTATATGTTTTGTCCTAGAATGACATATTGGATTTTTAGTTAAGTTAATTGAACTAATGTTATCTATGTAGGTTTTAATGTTGTTAAAGATTAAGCTAAAGTCTTGGAGAGTGTGCTTCATCCACACGAGGTGAGAGACACACTCACCCATCGCAGCGTATTGGCCGGTGGTAGATAAGGCAGCGCAATCTTTGCTTCCCTCTTGCACCAACTCACTGGGACTCGGTAGGATTTGACAACAACCACTCGTGCTCTTTCTATCGAGTTTACTACCGGCATAGTCGGGTCAGATGCGATTAGATTAAACTCGGTAGATCTAGGGTACCAAATACCTCGTTTAGCGTGCCCTTTAGATATCTAAGGATACGCTTGACTAGGGTTAGGTGAGACTCCTTGCGCAGGTTTGTAACCTTGCGCACATACTTACATGAATAAAATGTCGAATTGGCTCGCGGTTAAGTATAGGAGACTTCCTATTCGCTCCTATAGTATTTTAGGTCAGCGGGTTTTCCTTCTACATCTTCGTTTATATTAACATTAGTTGCTATAGGTGTATTAATTATTTTAGCATCTTGCATTCCAAATCGATTTATTAAGTCCTTAGTATATTTTTGTTGATGTAAATATATTCCATCTTTAGTTTGTTTAATTTGTAAACCTAAGAAGAAACTTAACTCTCCTACTAAATTCATTTCAAATTCACTTTCCATAAGTGAGATGAATTAGTTTAGCGAGGATCGAGTTGGTAGTTCCAAAAATTATATCATCTACATAGATTTGGGCTATAAAGATTTCTTTTCCTACGGTTTTTCTGAATAAGGTTGGGTCGACTAAACCTTGGTTGAATCCTTTGGACTTAAGATAGATCGAAAGCCTTTCGTACCAAGCTCTTGGGGCTTGTTTGAGTCCATATAGGGCTTTCTTAAGTCTAAGGACATGGTGTTTATCTAGATTTTGAATCAGGAGGTTGGTAGCGTAAACTTCTTCCTTAATGTATCCATTCAAAAATGCTGACTTGACATCCATTTGAAACAATTTAAAACCTCGATGTGCGGCATATGCTAACAACATTCGGATGGACTCTAGTCTTGCTACGAGGCGTAGGTCTCATCGTAATCTAAACCTTCGACTTGACTAAACCCTTTTGCGACTAACCTAGCTTTATTTCTAACTACTTCACCTTTATCATCAAGTTTATTTGAAATACCCACCTTGTTCCAATAATTGATTTTTCTTTAGGTGGTGGTACTAATTCCCGGACTTCATTTCTAGTGAATTGAGCTAGCTCTTCTTGCATAGCAATAATCCGATCGGGATCAAGAAGTGCTTGTTCAATAGTTTTGGGTTCGATTTTGGAAATTAAGAGATTTGACTAATGTTTCGTATGAAGCTCTAGTTCGAACCACTAAATTTGGATCACCTATAACTTGATTGATAGGATGACTTGGGTTAGGGTCATCTATCACTTGGTCGATAGGATGACTTGGGTTAGGACGAGATTCAAGTTCAAGATCAGAGTCGGGTTTGCTATAAGTTGATTTGCTAGTTGGTTTTGTTAAGGATTGAACGGGTTCGTGTCCTTAGTCGAAAACTATATTAATGGTTTCTTCGACTCTAAGAGTGTCGTGATTGTATACCCTATAAGCTCTCTTGGTGGTTGAGTATCCTAGAAAGGTTCGAGTGGGGTTTTGGATTTGAATTTCCCTAGGTAATCCTTAGTGTTTAAGATATGTACCTTGCATCCAAATACCCTAAAGTATTTGATGTTCGGTATTTTATCGTGATAAATCTCGTACGAGGACTTTTGGTGCCTCTTTACCATAAGGATCCTATTTTGGACATAGCAAGCCGTACTAACGGCCTCTGCCCAAAATCTATCGGGTAGGTTATACTCGTTTAACATTGTCCTAGCGGCTTCTTGTAGGGTTCTATTTTTCCGTTCGACTAACCCATTTTGTTGTGGGGTTCTAGGACATGAAAACTCATGGTGGTATCCGTTTAGGTTCACAATCTGTAAACTGTGGTTTTCGAATTCACCACCATGATCGCTTCTAAGTCTTTTAATCTTAAGGTTCTTTTGATTTTCGATTAACCTACAAAGATTGATTAGTTGGTCTAGGGTATCATTTTTATGTTTGATAAACCTAACCCATGTAAATCTAGAATAGTCGTCAATTATGACTAAGCAAAATTGACTACCATTGAGTGACTTAGCTCCATGTGAATCAAATAGATCCATGTGTAGGAGCTCAAGAACACTTTTGGTTCGTTCTTGATTAGTTAATTGATGTTGTGTCCTAGATTGTTTACCTTGTCGACAAGCATTACATATTTTATTATCCAAGTTGTTTAGTTTAGGCAAACCTATAACCAAGCCACTCTGACTCATCTTGTGGACGAGTCTTGGAGTGCAGTGTCAAGTCTTGATTGCCATAACCAAGATTCCTCTTGCTGTGTCATAAGACACTTGGTTGAGGAGTTGGGTAAATTTATTGTGTAGATGTTGCTATTCCTAGTTCCTTTAAGTATTATTTTAGATGTTGCATTTATCTTGATTACGCATTCATTTTCTAGAAATATGACCTTATAATTGTTATCACACAATTGGCTTACACTAAGTAAATTATATTGAAAGTTTTCTACTAATAAGACATTTTGAATTGTAAAGTTAGAGTTGAGCTCCATATCACTGATCCGATGATATTGAGCTTGCGTTATTTCAGGCTCATCCTTGTCGTTTGAATCGTAACCCGAAAATTTGAGTTGATCCCGGTCATGTGCCGGGGGCAACCAGCATCAACATCCATTGATCCTACATATAAGGTAGTTGGATCGGATATTGGAATTACTAAAGGGTTGTTTGTAAGTTTTAAACCTAAATCATCTCACCAATATCTACATGATCAAAACATGTTATTCCTATGTGTTATTGTGAGATGACTTTCAATTTTACTTGATTAATTTTAATGAATTTAAATTAACCAACATTAGGTTAGATTCGGATTTAGTCTAAGCTCATCAAGTAATCTTTTCAAGAGATTAGCTTCGTGTCGTGGCGAGGCACAGAGGCCTTCTTTGATCGGAACAACGACCACTTCCTTAGACAAAGCTAATTTCAAGAAATTGATAACTCGACTTACTTGAGACTACATCTTGGTCTAACTAGTTATTTTTAAAAAGAGGCTCCCCGAGGCTCAATCTTTTAAAGGATTTTAGTTGATTATGAGTCCTATCTAACCATTCTAAAAATAAAGGAAAAACTAAGCATGCAATTTCTAAGACTTAACAAAAATACATTTTGTATTGGCTCCCCTGGACCATTGAATCAGTGGGTCTATTCACATAGTGAATTTGGTCCTTAGGAACCCAATACATGTTAGATCCTAAAGTTGAAATCAAAGTGATCTTAGGGACCCATGCTTGGACATTTTCTTATGTTGGTTTACTATAGACATATATGACTTATTGGTTGTATTTGAGTTAAACCCAGTCCAGGCCTTGTTGTACGGCCCTTTGTGATCAAGTAAGAGGTCAAGTCCCTTGGATCCCAAAGTGAACCTTTCAACGTGTTCCTAAGGTCTTGACTTGTGTTTTCAAAGCGAGTTCTCAACTTCAAGCTTTTCAACTTGAGTTGAGTCCTCCTCTTGAATACAAGTAGTCGAAGAGGTTAGGAGACCTCATGTTTGAGGAGGTTAACCTCCTCAATTAGGTCTCGACCTTGGACTCGGACTTAGCTAGTTTCTTATTTAAAAATTTAATTGCACCATACAAAGTATTAAGTAACGGCAGACTTACCCTTAATGATTCTTTTGAACCGGATCACGGATCCGTGGCTTGTCTTGAATGGAAGCTCATCGCCAGTTCGGACTCGGACTCTTCTTGATTTGAGTCGTGCTCGATCGGCTTGGCCATTAGAGCTTGGATATCGTCTTCTTCCTTGGGGTGGCTTGCTTGCGGGCTTCTTCTTCTTGGAACACCGCAGCTAACGCAATACTCTTCTCGGCACGGACCACGTTAGTTTGCTCATGTAATTCAAGTTCAAAACAATTCGTCTAACCTAATTTTAGAAAGGTCCTTGGAGACCTTGTAGGCATCGACCATGGATGCCCACAAGGTGGTCCTAGGAAACGAGTTAAGAGAATACCTGATAAGGTCGCGATTCTCGACCTTTTGTCCAATGGCATGGAGTTGGTTGACGATGTCTTGAATCTGAGCATGTAGTTGAGTTGCGGTCTCGTTTTCCTGCATTTTCAAGTTATACAATTTATTTAAAAGTAAATCTCTTTTACATACCTTCGTGTCGTCGGTGCCTTCGTGTAGTTCCACTAGCTTGGTCCATAAGTCCTTTGCACTAATGAAGGGGCCGACGCGGTTGAGCTCTTCCTTGGACAACCCACATTGCAAGATTTGAGTTGCCTTGGCATCGGCTTCTACTTGTTTTTTCATGGAATTTGACCATTGATCGTAACCCAAAGATTCACCATCTTCATTAATAGGAAGTGTGAAACCGGTTTGGATTACGATCCACATCTCGATTTGGGTTTTAAGAAAGCATTCCATCCGACCCTTCCAATAACGAAAGTCATTACCGTTGTAAAGCGGGTCGGCTTGCTAAACCCTTCGAGATGGGCCATTTAAAAACAAGAAGAAGAACGACGAAAAGAATCTTGCAAAACACACACGAAAAGAATATTCCAAGACTTTCGTCTTGGATTAGTAGTGCAGGAAGTAAAGAAAAAAAATATATATAAAATGTAACTTGCAAAAAGAAATAAACAATCAAATGCGAATGTCGTTGAAGTTCCGGAGGACAACCTTACTCGGGATCTAACACGAAGGACAACCTTATCCGGATCCTAAAGCCTCTAATGCAATTCTATATGTAGGAGAAGATAAGCAAGTGAAATGATTATCACAAACAGAAATAAATAAATAAAAATCTGTGAAAAAAAGAAAAACAAAGCTAGCTTGGTGGTTTCACCAAATCTAAGCGCCCCGACTCCAATTGTTGGATCGAAGTGTTGCTAGAGGGGGTGAATAAGCGTCTGGTGTCGTTAAAAAAACTTTTGCAATAAGTAAAAGCAAGTAGAGAGTGCACTGAAATATAAAGTAGACAAGATATTTTTCGTGGTTCACAATCTTTCGATTGCTAATCCACGGCCTAGTGATCCTTGATCACGTCACGGAGCAATTCACTAAAACCACTCCTCCTCGTTGGAAGTAGAACAGCGATCACAAAAGAAATCAAGGCAAAGGACACTCCCCTTTCCTTGTTACGATTAAAGCACAAAGACAATTTAAAAAGTAGAACTTAAATAAATATACCGACAACTCTTATAAGTAGAAGATGTAGCTTTCGTTGTCGTGGCATAAATCGTAGCAAATGTGAGTAGTAGTAGCGGCGTTCGGCGTGTTGAGCTCTTGATTTCTTATTTTTTGCTTGGCGTGAACATGTCTATTTATGGATATTGATCTATGAATTTAGACATAGGTAGTGTCCAAGGTGAGGTTCTTATCCCCCAAGTCTTGCTCATCCACATCCTTTGCGCCAACTCAAGGATGAGGTGCTCATCCAACCACCTTGTGCCACCTCAAGGAGGCCTTCACGCCAACTTGTTGGAGCCATCCAACTTGTGCCACATCATGGGAGCCAACCATCTTGTGCCAACTCTCCTCATTTTGGGCGTCCAAGCTTGATGGTGGTTTGCCAACCATCTTGTGCCAACTCACCTCATTTTGGGCGTCCAACTTGATGATGGTTTTGGATGTCCACCTTGATGCCACATCACCCTTTGTACCAAAACACGAGTCAAGTCCAAATTCACCCCCTTGAAATTCGAGCTCTTCTCGAGGCTGGAACTAGACCAGCAGTTGACTGTAGTAGTGAGCAATGGTCAAAGGGTTTTAAAATATAAAGTACGATGGTTCTAACCAACTGATCTCGACCTAGACCTTCCATTGGAGGTATTGGGTCGGATCTACGCTTAACGTCCTTGCTTCGCTTTCACACGAGCTTACCTTGTAGCCTCGCTTCCGGTCTTCACCCGAGTACCTCGGCTTCCTCCGAAATCCCTCTGGCGTTGCCCGACCACCTCGGTTCCCACCGGGTGTCGCAGACCTTCCGCTCAACTTTAGCATTTCTGCACACTTAATTGAGCTCGTAAGATAACAAATATACCCTTAACTATTGAGCCTTTTGCCATAATCAAAATACCGGTTCGACTTTGGTGCCCACTGCACCAACACCAAGTACCGGCTTGATCCCGATAATGGTATGCAACTAACTCCACTTTCTCTGTATAACACGAGTTAAGTACTCAAAAGTACCCTCAAAGTTATACAACCCAGTACGAACAACTCAGGGATCAAAACCCCTATGAAACACTATAATCTAACCCTCCGCTATCTGCATCATCTATAGCCTACATGTCTTGTCCATTACTCAATAGGTAATGATCTGACTAGCATCATTAGTGAAAATCCCTAAGACTGAAGTTTTTGATTTCCACAAGAAATGTGACGACTTGACCCCTGCTTTCCGACTTGGTATCAGTCGGCTCCCAAAGAAAATTCACCTTTTTGACATAGGTTCAAGACTCAACAGGTCGTTCCCGTGGTCAACTCATACCACGATTACGAATAATAACCAACACCCTACATGTTATTCCATGTTATAAACATTAAATGCACAGCCAACAAAACCAGGAGTATAAATACTAAAGGTAACTCCGGTTGGTTGCCTCGGTGGATGACCCCTACTACATGTCTGTACATATGCCATCACTCTGTCTGTATACACCTATTGAATAAGTATCTAACTAAAAATAAGTTATCATGAATACTTACTTCGTGCTGCTCGGAGCTCAGGTCGCTGTCAATCTCATCTCAGAAACTAAAATCGAACAAATCGACTCCCGAAAATCCAAGACTCAACAAAAAAAATCATTGTATGGCATCGCAAAACCTTAGGCTCTAATACCAATAAAGTTGTCATGCCCCGAGAGTATGCCAAGACGAAAAGCAAACGGACGGCATCTCCCCTGTATGTGGCTACATATCCTGTTTATACAAGTCTTTCGGCCAACAACAACAATAATATATACAAATGTAAACATAATAACATAACAAAGCACAGCGGAACTAACACAACTACAATACAAACCACACACCATGCATACCGGTATGACTAACACCAAATTAAGAAAATGTCGTGACAAAACCAGAAAGAACAGTATAATAACAGCAGTGTCCAACACTATAAATCATCATATAAAACCAAATCCATAATGAACTGCCTACGATAAACCCAAAAGCTTGGACCCTCAGATTTGAAATGAGACGATGCCAGCTAGCGATGCTCCAAGTCGTCACGAAGACTTCTACCTGTTATCTGGGCGATAGAAAAACCCAAGGTTTGTGGTGGTGAGTATAACTTAGTGGTAATATGAGAGAACATGTATATATCAAATATCACATGTAATTCAACAATAAAACCTACAGGTACATCAGGTATACACCAGTGTTGTATATAAATACATGTGTATACTCCCTAAACAAAATGAACAGTGTAAAGTGTAGACATACCTGAAAGTCTGCTATGCTATATATATCCACAATATACAACATGAAGAGTAATACTACCTCATACAATATCCTGATACAGGTCAAAGGTATCAAATAGACCGACCAACAAATATACAGATATCCGAAACCCAACCATATAGAAAATGCAATAGCATGTATAAATATGTACAAACAAATATAGCAAGCATAGTACAAAAAAATGCAACATCATAGTAAGCATACATATAGACTACATTTATATATATACTAATCACAATAATATATATATATATATATATATATATATATATATATATATATATATATATATATATATATATATATATATATATATATATATATATATATATATATATATATAAATATACAAGATGCAGACATACATGGTCATGTCGACTCACCCTAAAGCTATCACGACCCCAGTGTAGCCTCGGTGGCTCGACATGACAACTGTCCCAACTCAACACCAACCACCACTCTCGAGTGGTCGAGTGGGTAGTATGAACGAGTAGCATATAAGCGTAAAGAACTAGCTACACAATGGGGGTCCCTACTACTGGCCACTCCGACTGACACTACCTGTGAGTGGTCGAGTGTCACGCACCCAGAACAACTACATGCAGCTCCAACTACCACCATCTATAGTGGTAGAGTGCGGCACGACAAATGCTCTGCCCTCACACCAGTTACTCCTCCATGAGTAACTTGAGAGGCAGGATGACTAACGACCCTCTCAACTACAAGGGAGATCATGTCGCCAGCATGTATGTAAATGACATGAATGCATATTCACATATACAAACATCCACCACAGACTCTCTATTCTACAGAGAGTCATATCAATCTGATCAATACACTCTCTATCCTGCAGAGAGTCATACTCAACTGATCATAACACTCTCTATCCTGTAGAGAGTCATACCAATCTGATCAACGTACTCTTTATCCTACAGAGAGTTGTACTCAACTGATCATAACAAGCTAGGACCACTGGTCCGTAGCGACACATTATTCATAATTCACCTGACCATTTACACAGCACATGATCGGTAGTAAATATGCAACAAAAGGGTATTGGAATCAATCCTACTTTTAGGACCTTACTTACCCACGGATGCCCTTTTTACCCAATTTACAAATCAGGTCATCATCCATACTCCACTATTTACACATAACTAAGCATTTATAGGTTTACTTACATCACATCTGTAACTCCTAATCATGATGAAGGAAAATGTGATAACAACAATAGAGCATATAAGGCCAAAGACAAAGTATCAAGCACAAGAATAAATAAGAGTGGAGTCAAGGTAATATGATCATATATCTAAATCTGCATGCATCAACAACTACCTGACCAGGGTAGGAAATTACCCACCTAATATAAAGCTCGAAATATAAAATCCTCACGATCGCGGTCCTGCCTCATATCCACGTCCTGGACAATTCATAAGACGCATTAAGTTTAAGCACACACTACAAAAATACATGAATTTAGCAATGAAATTTAGCGACGAAAATAATTTGTTGCAAATCTGAAACAAATTTTGCTACAAATTCCAAAATTCGTCGCAAATTTGTAACGAAATTTGCAACAAAATTTTTTTTATTGAAACTTATTTACATTTCCAACAAATTTATTTTCATCGCAAATATCGTCGCAAATTTGCTACGAAAATGATATTTCGTCGCAAATTTGCGATGAAATATCAAATTCGTTGCAAAAGTTTGCAACGAATCCAGGATTCGTTGCAATTTTTGCAACGAAACCAGGATTCATTGCAAACTTTTGCAACGAATCCAGGATTCGATGCAATTTTTGCAACGAATCCAAGATTCGTTGCAATTTTTGCAACGAATCCAGGATTCGTTGCAATTTTTCCAACGAATCCAGGATTCATTGCAAAATTTGCAACGAATCCAGAATTCTAGATTTGTTGCAAATTTTGCGATAAATTTTGGAATGAAAGATTTTCATTGGACAATTTCAATTATTTGAAAAAAATAACGGCGGGATAACTTTGCGACAAATTTTATATTCATCGCTAATTTGGCAACGATTTTTATTTTCATCGCTAATTTTGCGATGAAAAATAAAATTAGTCACAAAATATTGCGATGAAATATGAATTCGTCGCTGAATCTGCAATGATTTAATAATTCGTTGCAAATTTTTGCAACGAATATTAAATTAGTCACAAAATTAGCGACGAATATTTGATTCGTCGCCAAATTCCTAATTATCAATATCTCCTCACTTTCCCTTTCTCATTTCCGCCGATCCGATCCCTCCGAAATCCCTTTCGATACGCATCTCTTCCCTTTCCCCGCTCTTCCGACCGGAGAAGATCCGCCGTCCGCGCTCCAGCAAGCCTCTCTCCTGCCTGCCGTTGCGAGCTCGCGGCGTCCTGCCACGCGAGGAGGCAGCCGCGAGCATGTGTCATGCTCACGGCCGCCTGCCGCAAGCACGGATCGCGACCACGCGTCATGCTCGCGACGGGTGGTCGCGAGCACGTGTCCTGCTCGCAGTGGGCGACCGCGAGCTCGCGGTCGTGCTCGCAGTCGATGCCGTGAGCACGCGTCGTGCTCACGGCCAACCACCGTGAGCATGCATCGTGCTCACGGCCGGCCGCCGTGAGCATGCGTCGTGCTCACGGCCGATCGCCGCGAGCTCACGGCGGGCCCGCGTCGTGCGCGCGGCGGCCAGGTCGCGGCTATCGCGAGCACCCATCGTCTTTGCGCGAGCCGCGCGGCAGCGTCTGCCGTGGCGTCGATGCGTGCTCGCGGCCCGTGATCGGCCTGCCGCGCGTCGGTGCCACGCCCGATACGTGCGGCGGTGCGGCGTCGGTACCGCGGCGTGGCACTGCGGCCGATGATAACGCGGCGGCGGCGGTGCGTGGCGGCAGCGGTAACGGCGCAGCGATAACGCGGTGGTGTATGGCATGGCGGTGATGGCACGGCGCAGTGGCACGGCGGCGATGGCACGGCGGCAGTGGTATGACGCGGTGGCACGACGGCGGTGGCACGGCACGGTGGCGGTGGCACGGCGCGGTGGCACGGCGATGGTTGCATGACGCGGTGGCATGGCGTCAATGGAACGGTGCGGTGGCACAACATCGGTGGCGAGGCAGTCACACGCTGCAGGGGCGACCGTGCGACAGGGACGCCGCCCCTGCCTCGTCCTTTGTGCGGCAGGGGTGATGCTCCTGCCGCACTGGTGCCCTCTACCGCGTCATTCGCTTGGCTCTGTCACGTCGATCCTTCTGCATCATTCGCACAGTTAGGATTGACGGTTTTATCGTACTGATGGTCTGGCTAGGTCGTTCACCCAGCTAGGACGTTATTCCAAGCGCGTGGTTAGTTCATCGTCATCCCTGGATCGGCACAACTATTGTGTTGACTTTAGATCACGCACAAAATATCAACATGTTATTTCAATTAAATTATGTAATATAAATAAAAAATTAATATTTTATTTTCCATCGGTTTATCGTATTTCTATTTTTCAGGTGATCCGCGAGTTTGTAAAGTCTTCTGCTGGGAGTTCATCCGTTCCTTCCATAGAGCAGGTATATTATATATTCTAAAATTTATAATATTATTATTTTATACTACATATAATTAATGTTTAATTTTTTGTATTTCTTCTCCGAAGATTTTATTATTATTATTTTTCTTTTATGTTACTTTTTATAGGTTTCAAATTTTATGATAAGTACGTATGTTGATCTATATATTTACAGGATATCATCAGTCTTTGAGAAGATGACTAGTAGTTTCTTATAACTTATAATTTTTTTCTTCATTTGATTTGTATCGCTATCTGTATGTGGTATCTTAATTTCTCTGGTCAAATTCTCGGCTTCAACTTTCCTCTGACTTAGGCTTGGAATCATATCTAGTAACATGACATGAAGAGGATCTATCAAAATTGTTCTAACTTCTTATGTCGTCCAGGACATAAGAGTCACTTTATGACTACACAAGAAGTTAGAACAATTTTGGTAGATTCTTTTCGTGCCATGTTACTAGATATGATTCCGAGTCTAAGCCAGAGGAAAGTTGAAGCTGACATTTCAACCGAAGAAGTTAAGATACCACATATAGATAAGTAAAGATGCAAATCGAGCGAAGAAAAAAATTGTAAGTCATAAGACGTCAGAGAATTTTTTTGATATATTGGTAGATTATTTCGGCATCTAGTATTGCAGATAAAATATGATAAGTTTTTTCATATTATTCATTATACATTCGATGAATATGTGAATCTTTTTTACTTTATTATTCTAATAATTATGATTGATAGTTTTGGCATGGTAGTTATAGATGGAATAGTGATGGAAGAATACTTTCTTCATTTGCTTCATCCCTTGTATCGATAGGACATATGTCTTCGGGCTCTTCCCCAGCTGCAGGATCTCTCCAATTGTAGAATTTTCTGGTTCTCTAACTACAAGATCTCTTTCTCCAGTTATAGCAGGATCTTTAGTTCTTTAGCTACAGGATCTCTTTCTCCAGTAAAAATCAATTGTTGAGAAAAAAATATACGCAAGAGTTGAGCGTAGTTATGTTTCAATTTTATACCTAAATATTTCTTGACTAGTACGGTTACATTCGATATTTTTGTATTATAAATTTCATACAATTAATAGTTTATTATTTGTATTGATGAATTATTTTGAATGATTAGATGTGTTTATCAAATTTGATATGTGAATTTTTATATATTGTTATATGTGTTTGGAATACAAATTGTAAAAACAGGTAAAAATAATAAATTATATAATAGTATTTTTTTTCATATTTTTTTTAAATTAATTTGGCGACGAAAATATAATTTTGCTGTAAAATCTGCAACGCAGCCTTGATCGTGATTCTTGTAGCACCTTCTGAATCTTGATAGCCAATGACGGTCACAGTCACATCGATCGTGATGGTATTTTCGATCGTGGGATTGAATATTTTGCAACGAATTTTTTGTTTTCGTCTCAAATTTGGCGACGAAAAAAATTTCGTCGCCAAATTTATTTTTATTCATGAAAATATGTTTATTAGACTTTTGCGACGAACTATATTTTCGTCGCGGATTTGGCAACGAATATAAATATTTGTCGCTAAATTTGACGATGAATAGTTATTTTCGTCGCCAAATATTTGCAACGACCTTTTTTTTGTCGCATATTTGGCAACAAACTATGTTTCGTCGCCAAATTTGGCGACGAATAATTATTTTAGTCGCCAAATTTGGCGACGAATAGTTATTTTCGTCGCCAAAATTGGCGACGAATAGTTATTTTCATCGCCAAATTTTTGCGACGAATTATTTTTTCGTCGCAGATTTGGCGACGAATTATTTTTTTCGTCGCAAATTTAGCGACGAACTATTTTTTTGACGCAGATTTGGCAACAAACTTTGTTTCGTCGCCAAATTTGGCGACGAATTTTGCAACGAAAATTTTATTCGTTGCAATTTTTGCAACGAATTTTTTGTTTTCGTTGCCAAATTTAGCGGCGAATTATTTCCAACGAAAAAAAAATCGTTGCAAAATTTGTTGCAAAATTTGTCGCCAAATACTGAAATTTTTGTAGTGACACGACAACATATTATTTACTACTATATCGTTCCTATAATCGAATACGATTTAGGAAATCCCCCAATATCAAGGCACGAACTAAATATCCCCATACACATACATCCACTGTATCAACCTCCGATTGCCAATATCCCGGGGTTGATCTCGCAAACTCATCGTTACAAGTAGCAAAAGTGCTAACCTACACATTCAATTTGATACACCTAATTCACCATCCATAGGACGGATCCAAAACTCAAATAGCTATCAACCACTTAAATCTCTCGTTCACTGTTCCATCAAAAGCACAGCCCAGACACCTTCCATAACCAACAACAGCCATTCGCAACCCCAAAATTTACAGTCGACAACACCCATGTTCACTGTCGACCTCAACTCCATCCTCTAAAACATCTATCTCCACCTCACATCCATTTCAGCTCCTTCATGGCCAAGAAAAGCATATTCACAGCCAGTAAATCTTCACTCACATCCCCTCTAACACGTGAACAACCTTCACACAGACACAGCCAAAAATTCCCAACAGGACATTACCAACATCCACACTGCAGCAAAGAATTTCAATAGCACCCAGATTAAAGCTGTAAATACCACTTACCTATCTTAGAACTCCACCGGCAGAAATCACATCCCTAGAAGACTCCATCGGTAGCCAATCCTTCCCTAATTCCACAGTCCACCGAAAACAGACCACTGCCCAACAACACAATTCGAGCTCAGCCAAGGCAGATCCACAGAACTCCAAAATCCCGTCAACGGTAAGAAAATCCATGCCTTACCTTGCTCCAGTTACGATTGATCAGATCAATCCACCACTGAGAGTGTACAATCGGGAGCAAGTGAAGATGTCTCCGACCCAACTCCTAGCCCTGCGCCCGCTTGTCGTTCCGACTTGTCCGTGGGCACTGGCGAGGGAACTCGCTCGCCATCTCTTGCAGCAGGGAAGGAGATCGACGAGCAAAAGGAGACGGTGCTCGACAGTCACATGTTTCAGAAGAGAGGAAGATCGTGTGGCAAGGAAGAGGAGGTGTCGCGGTGAGGAAAAAGGGAAAGCTTTGTGAATGGGAAACGCTCGGAGTAAAGAAGTTCGGCGAGGTTAAAAGCTGCACGGCGCATAATCGGCGACGGGTGAAGAGCATGGTGAGGAAGAGGGGAAGTCGTTGAGCTCGCGGTGAGAAACCGCTCGGAATAAAGAATTGGGTCGGGTTCGGTTTTAACGAGTTGAACTTAAAACCCCTTTAAGACTAAACCTAGGCTCAATTATACACATAAGTATTAAGCCTAGGTTAAGCCAAATAAATTCCTAACCATGCATCATTAACTAAATTTTTATCCAAAGATATTTTTTTGGTATTTTACAGAAGGTGAGGTCGAGTCCTCCGTACAGGGACATTTTTAGGCGGTGATCCAACTAAGACTTCCAGTGGAAGGTCTAGGACGAGATCAGACGGTAAGTGACCATCGAATTTACCTCTACTTGAATGTTTCGGACTAACTCCTTGTTACAGTCGAATAACCTATCCATCAGTCGACTGCTGACTATTAGCAGTCGATTGATGTTGGCATCAATCGACTGATGAAGGCCATCAGTCGACTGCTATTCAAATTTCCAGCTTCGATAAAGGTCAAACCTCATCCCCTTATCTTGGGGTGAGGTGGCCTTTTTTGGTGGATCTTGATCTCATCGATCATAGGGCTCAAGGGATATAAAAAGAGAAGGGATTCACACCATTTCACATCAATTCAAGCTTCCGAAATGCTCCTGCAACGTCGCATCTCTATGACAACGCTACGACATCAAAACGTTGTTGCAACGTCGACGACACAACCTCAACCTCAAGTTCTATTCGTCGTCGGTATTGTTTTTTTGTTGTCATTTCAAGTACTTGTATTCGATCTTGATTTTTAAGCTTTTAATCGTAACGAGGAGAGGTGGGTTTGTCCCTCTACCTTGAGTTTTCATCCGTTTGTAATCGTCATCTCCTACCTCCAACGAGGAGGAGACTTAGTTAGTACTTTGTCCTCCGTATGCGATCTAGGATCACAAGGGCCTTGGATTAGCAACCGTCAGGTTGTGAACCAAGTAAAACATCTTGTGTCTTTCCCCTTTTCGCTGCATTACTCTTAGTTTTAATCGAACGAATGAAAAGACAAGAAGATTTCTCGCTCGCTATTCACCCCCCCCCCTTTAGCGCGCTCTTTCGATCCTACATAACCTGTAAAAAAACACAAGCACAATGTCAGGAGGAGATTATTGGTGCAATCAACCTCATGTCAAGATTGATCAAGTTCGAGTGAGACTCGAGTTGGAGTTGAGTTTCGATGTTTTACAATATGACAATATGGTTGAGGATATGACTATAGGATAGTATGGGACATCCATAGTCATATGGATGAGAGTGTTGATTAATCATCATTGGATCAGAAAGACCATGATAGATGAGAGTGTTGGTGTAACGAGAAGTCAAGTAGGTCAAGGTTGACCAGAGACTTGATGAGTGACGTCCAACCGGAAGTTGGTGAGTAAAAAATCCAAGAAGGTCAAGGAAAATCGGGCACTTGGTGCTTGGAAGTCCAACTGAAAGTTGATGAGTGAGAAATATAAGTCAGTCAATGAAGACTGAACACTTGGTGGTTGAAAGTCCAACTAGGATTTGGCGAGAAAGAAATCCAAGTCGGTTAAGGAAGACCAGACACTTAGTGGTCGAAAGTCCAATAGGACATTGGCAAGGTAAAAATCCAAGTGGGTCATAGAGGACCGGACAATTGGTGATGGAAAGTCCAACAACATGGAGTTGGCAAGTGTGAAATCCCAATAGGTCAAGGTTGACCAAACACTTGGCACAAAGAGAAAAGTCCAAGTAGGTCAAGCAGAACCGGATGCTTGGTATCGAAAAAGTCCTTACAGGTCTGGAGACCGGATGCAAGGCAAGAAAAGTGCAAACAGGCCAAGGAGGATCGAATGTTTGGTGATAGGAAGTCCTGGCAGGTCAAAGTGACCAGATGACTAGGCATGGGAAGTCCTGGTAGGGAAAGGTGACCGGATGACTAGGCAAGTGAAGTCCTAACACATCAAGGTGATCGTGCTTAGCAAGTGAAGTCCTGACAGATCAAGGTGATCGTGCTTTACAAGTGAAGTCTCAGTAGGTTAGGGTGACCATGCTTGGCAAGTGAATACCGAACCGATCAAGGTGATCGTGCTTAGAAAAAGAAGTCCTAGTAGGTCATGGTTGATCGGATGCTATGCAAGGGAGGTTCTGACAAACCAAGAGTGATCGGATGCTGGACGAGAAAAGTCCTGGTAGGTTGAGGTCAACCAGATACTAGGTAAAATGGGAGTTGGCTTGGAAACAAGGCTAACTAAGAAACCAATCGACTAGAGATGGTTACCAGTTGACTGATACATCATTGGCCACTTAGGAAGTTGATGAGTACTTCGGTGTTTGATTGGTGGTCTTGACCAATCGACTGGTTCGGTGCTCTAGCGAGAAAGGTACTCAGGCACACGAAGAAGTTGCGATGCTCGGGCGATTGAGAAATCTCGAGTGGGAGCAACAGTGCTCAGGCGATGAGGAAGAAGTACACGAGTCGAGGACTTGAGTGCTCGGGGCAGCCAGAAGTCCGGTGCTAGGGAGGCAATTGACTTTCGTGATAAGCTAGTTCATTGGTGATTGAGTAACGAGCGAGCGGTACTTGGGCACTGAGGAAGCGGCGTACAGAGGAGTCACGGTGCTCGGACAATCGACTATTTTGGTGAAGTAGACGACTAGTCATGGGTAGTCGGGATGGTGCTCGATTGTGGGTACTCGAGACTAGCGAGGCTTGATCGCCAGAACTCAAGAAAATGGGAAATCAGGTGCTCGAGAGGTTCACGACACAACAGTCGACTGTTGTGGTAGAGCAATCAACTAGTTGAAGTAAATAGCAGACAAAAACCCGAGGAATCGACTAGCTAGTTCGACTAGTGGCTAAACAGTCAACTGATGGACGAGAACAATCAACTAATTGATTGAAATCCAATGTGGATTGAGTTGTTGTGAGCAAACGGTCGAGTGACCAATCGACTAAGGGTAAGACCAATCAACTGGTAGGCGAAAATCAACCGATGCAAAGCTTATAAAAAGAGGACTTAGCGATGCTTTTCAAAAAGTAATTCTTGGTGACTTTAAAGGGAAAGTCTACTGCATTCCAAACCTTCCAAGCCATTCTGAAACAACCAAATAATGATCAAGCAAAGATTTCATTGTGTAAAGTTGTTTGATTCTTGTTCTTTATTTTACTTGTATATTTTATATTTGGTTTCATCCTTTGTTCAAGCTCAAGTTGTGAGAGGTTTCTCTGCATCTGGAAGATTTCCAAGAAGGAGAAAGTGATAGTGGATCTATCACTAGAAGCTAGATCGTGGAGTAAGAACCGAGGGTTTCGAACCACGTAAAAATTGATTTGGTGTGCTTATGTTGTTCATATTGTTTTTGTTTTTGTTTCCAATGCACACTAACACTTTGTAGACAAGCACGCATGAACGAAATTGAAATCGAGTCAAATCGTTATTCACTCCCTTCTAGCGACATTGGTCCTAACACACAACACCTGAATTTTTATATGGTTCAGAATTCCCAATTCCTATTCCACGACCTAGCTCCTACAATAGTTCTACTATCCTTTCTCCTTCTCGGAAACTTTTCGAAGGTGGAGAAATCTCTTACAACCTGTTCTTTAACAACAAACACAACCAAACACAAAATATACAAGTCAAATGATAAAACATGAATCAAAATACTTTACACGATTGAACTCTTGTTTTATCGTTGTTTGGTTTCTTTGGAATGCCTTGAAAGGTCTGGAATGCAACAACAAATTTCCTTCAAAGTCTCCAATAACTAGAATCTTCAAATCCCATGAAACCCTCTTTTATAAGGTCACCATTGGATTGATTTCTGCCTACCAATTAATTGGCCTTACCCCCAGTTGACTGGTCTTCGACCGTTGTGCGATCTGATGCTTCAATGGCATGATCCACATTAGATTCTGATCCATCAGTCGACTGCCATTTTCCATCATTCTCCTACCAAGCCACCAGTCAACTGGTCAGTCAAGTTGCTAACCTTCTATGGCTTGCTATAGTGACACCGGTCGACTAATCAATATCATCAGTCGACTGTCAACCCACCAATCGACTAATCACCCCCATTAATTGCCTATCCTTAGCTAGTCAAGTTAGTAGTTAAGTTCTGAACTCAACGAAGCTCGAATAGTGACATCAGTCGACTGATCCCTCACCAGTCGACTGGTAAACCATACCAGTCGACAGATACCTCAATCTCAATTAATTTTTAAGCTAACTCTCACTTCATCTGATATCCGATTGACCTCAACCTATCAGGACTTTTTTCATCCAACATTCGATTACCCTTGATATGCTAGAACCTCTCTTCTCTAGCATCTGATCAACTGTGACTTTTCAAGACTTCACTTGCTAAGTACGATCACCTTGATCTGCCAGGGCTTCACTTACCAAGTACGGTCACCTTGACCTATCAGGACTTTACTTGCCTAGTCATCCGATCATCTTGACCTACCAGAACTTCACTTACACCAAACATCCGATCCTCCATGACTTGTTTTGACTTTCCTTTCCTAGCATCCAATCAACAGTGATCTACCAGGACTTCACTTCACTAAGTATCATATCCCCCTTGATATGCTTGGATTTTTCAATTGACAACTATTTGTTGGACTTTCGACCACCAAGTATCTAGTTCTCCCTGACCCACTTGGATTTTTCATTTGTCAACTGTCTATTAGACTTCTAACCACCAAATGTTCGATTAATCTTGACCCATCTGAATTTCTCACTCTTCAAGTATTTGGTCAATCTTGAACTTCTTGACTTCTCATCACACCAATACTCTCCTTCATATGACCTTAAATGTCTCATATCATCTTATAGTCATATTGTCATATTGTAAAACATCGAAACTCAATTCGAGCATCACTCGAGTTTGGTCAACCTTGCCCTGAGGCCAATTGCACTAACAATGCCTTCAAATGAATTAAGAAGGGTTAGTATCGATGCATCTGTCATCAACAAAGAACTCATAACATCATTACCTATTCTAGGAACTCAATGGTCACTATACTCATCGTACATAGAATGTGAATATGAATCGGAGATAGATGACTCAAAATGAATAGTACTCTCCCCATGAAGACATGATTTTTGCAAAGTCATGGGACATTATTAGTACCAATGCAGTCATTGGTACTGATCAGAAGGACCAAGTTTTTTGAAAATGTATTGCTAATTACTACAATAAACATCGACCTGCTGAAACTATGTCGAGAATTTAGAAGCGGCTAAAATTATATTACTATAAGTTTGCACTGATGGAAAATGAATTTTCTACAAACTATATAATTTTTATACTTATCATCAAAATGATTGGAATAATGAGAATGTGCTAGAAAACACATTGAATATGTAGAAAGTCAATACTAATAACAAGGACTTCAAATATATGGATATGTAGAGGGTTCTCAGAGAGTATAAGAAATATGTTTCACAATCAATTAATTATCACTCTAGCAAGAAGGTAAGGATATCTGAATCAGGAGGCACACTTCCAGCTTAAATTTGGATATGAGTGTTGGGGTGGATGACTATGAAGTCTGCATTCATCCAATAGGGCAAAAGACGACGAAGAGGAAGGACAAATCCAAATGAGCGACAAAATAAAACAAAACATCAATACAAATTGGTAAGATATTAAAGAACATCAAATGTAAAAAATAATTTTACGGGAAGTTGACGTCCTTTATAACGATTATAAATTTTTTATGAAGGATATTAGTGAGATAACACCGGGACAACTTCGTATATATGAAAGAAAAAATAGTTGAAAAAATTAAAACAGAGATATAATCTGATGTAGATATGTTTAAGTTGATCTGTATATATTATTAAAATTTCTATTTTTTATTTGATGTAATGCATCCACTTATTAATTATTTATATCATTCAATTAATGCTAACAATTATATGGATTTAATAAATTAATCATTGAAAAATAATCGTCATAAAATATCAATTACAAAAGAGCCATTACAAACTAATTATTCCATTATCTATATATATAATATAAAATATAAATAAGGAGTGTGATCCATAAAGAAGTTATTGGGAGGTTTTTTTAATAACGAAGAGATAAGTTAAATTTTTTTTACTTTTTGATATGGTATTAATGTGACATTGTAAAAATCACAAAAAAAAATTCTTCATTGATTTTTTGTTGGTGCAATCGGCCCAGGTCACAATTGACCAGACTCGAGTTTTACTCGAGTAGTGGTTTGATATTGTGTTTTGATGTTTGACGATGAGTTGACCATTATTTGACAATGGGTTGACCATATGGTTGACACAGGGTTGATTATATGATGGAGAAGTCCAAGTGGGACACTTGACATGGAAAGTCCAAGCATGGGTCTTAGCAATGGGAAAGTCCAAGTCTTGAGTACTTGACGTGGAAAGTTCAAGCATGTATCTTAGCAAGGAAAGTCCAAGCATGAATTTTAGCAATGGAAAGTCCAACATGGAGTTAGTATGGAAAGTCTAAGGGTATAGTCTTTGCCACGTAAGTCCAAGTGTGTAGTCTTGGCAATGAAAGTCCAAGTCATAGGTACTTGACAATTGGGAAGTCTAAGGATTGATATTGGCAGCGTAAAATCTAAGGGTGGAGTCTTGGTAGCATAAGTTCAATGATTGATGGCGTAAAGTCCAAGCATGTGTCTTGGCAGCGTAAGTCCAATGTGCCTTGGCGGTGTAGACCAACTTAGCATGACAATAGTCAATGGAAGCACCTGAAGGCTAGCATATGGATGAACAAGTCATGAATGACTTAGAGGGATCTAATAGGCGTGAGACTGATGGAGGTGGCTAGAAGACTTAGGTCTAGGCTAAGGGTGGTCTAGCAAGTATGAGGGCATCATACTTGAGTTAAACCATATGGTTGAGGTGTATTGGAGACTCAGTCAAGGCGGCACCTCAACTGCCCTTGCGATCATTGTCATGGAGGCGGTCATTGCTGGTTAATGATCACTGAACTCGGAATCTTCGATAAGCGGTGATCCTAATGAGGTATTCATTGGAGTTTTTCCAACATGGATTAAGTCGTTGTGAGACAACAACTACATGAGCAGTCGACTGATGGGTATGATCAGTCGAATGCTAGGCAGAATCCAGCCCAAGTTGTAGCTTTAAAAGGAGCTCGAAGAGGAGGATTTTGGTATGGTTCTTTGAGGCGATTTAGAGGGGATTTACTGCTGCAATCTAGACCTTCAAGGCTCTTCTCAAGCAACCAAAAGCAAGCATTCAAAGTCTTCTTGTAAAGTGTTTTTCTTTACTTGTATTGCATTTTATCTTTGTATTTTGTTTGTAATTTCTTGTATTACTTTTGTAATCCTTGTACGAGATTTCTCCGCCTCCAACTTGTTATTGAGAAGGAGTGTTTTTTTATTAGTGGTGGTATTTGCATTGCTAGAGCTCATTTGAGCTTAATCTATATAGTAGGAACTCTAAGGTTCCGAACAACGTTATATCGTCATGTTCTTGTGTATTGTGTATTTGTACATTTTGTTTATGCTTCATTATTATTTCCGTTGTGCATATTAACAAGAATTATAGACAAGCATGCAAGGACGGACGAATTCCGTCAAACGACAAGAACGCGCCATTCACCCCCCCCCCCCCTCTAGTGCTCACCGAAGATCTTACAATTGGTATTAGAGCTAGGAGCTTTTCACCAGCTTCACATCCGAGGGAGCACACTAGAGGAAGAAGATGGTGATTGAAGAAAGATTGGGGATGATATCAACGTGTTGCCACTATACGAACTCTATAGAGCAAAGGATTTTGAGCTATGGGCGGTAAGGATGAAATATTTCCTTATGTGTGATTATGATAATTGGATTAGTGTGATGGTAGGGTTCGATGCTCCAAAGGACGAGAAGGAAAAAGCTTAAGAAGAAGAAGTGGAGCAAAGAACAATTCCAATACTACAACATAAATAACAAGGTAATGGGTATATTACTTATTATAATCCCTAATGATGTTTTGTGTAGATTAGGAGATTGTAAGGATTCCAAGGAGCTTTGGAGAAAGCTTGCTAAGCTCCATGAAGAACTCTCAATGGCTCAAGAGATAGAGGAGCCTAAAGAACAAGAATGTTCTTCGACTCAATTAGACAAAGAGACCGAAGAAGCAAGCTCTTCCTCACAAGAAAGTGAGGATTCAGAAGTTGAGAGGAGTCAACATCCAGATCGGTGGAAGAAGTAGAATTGGAGGAAGCCTCCACCTCTCGAATTGAGGGGGAGGATATTAGATCACTGGAGTCAAAGCAAAATCAAGAAATAGCTTCGACCTCCGAAAAAAGTGAAGACTCAACTCCGGCGCCGACCACCATTGACCTAGGTAACTCAAGCACTTCTTTTCAAAATAAAAATCATATAATTTACTTTGAGTGTAGGGAGAAAGGGCATTACAAGAGAAAGTACCCTAAGAAGGTCAAGAAGGCTCAACCAACACCAAAAGTCAAGCATGTCAGTGTCTCCACTAGGAAAAGCAAGGAGCACGTGATCTGCTTCAAATGCCAACAATGGGGACATTATAGAAGGCAATGCCCTAGGGGGAGAAAGAAGACCTAAGAAGGAGCATCACATGTAAGGGGAGCTTATAAAGCTAACCCTAAGGTATATTTTAATAATGCACCTTCAAATGTTAATGTTAAAAAAGCATGTTTTCAATACTCTTACAATTGTGCATAATCATAAGGAGCATACTAAAAACAATTGGTTTTATTGCGTAGGTGCAAAATCTTGCAATTTAGAAATAAGGAAACATTTGGGACTAATAACCCTAGGAAAATCCTACCTAGAGAAACTATTAGAAAGGTAGAGGAGCATTTAGGCATTAACCCTAAGAAAGGTAGACATATGTCTAGGAAGAATCTTTCCCAAAGGGTTAATGAAAAATCAAAATTGGGAAGATTAGAGTTGAAAAATTAAGCCTTGAGGTCAAGGCTTAAGAAACTTGAAAAGACCCTTGCAAGAATGACAAATTCAATTGAAGGGTCTAGGAGTAAAAAACTAGGGTCTAGGAGGCAAGGTTCATCCAAAGGCAAGAAAGGTTTGGGTCACAAACCTAAGCCCAAGGAGACCTACCATAGTGTTCCATTCGATTATGGAACACAACCTAGGTATAGGAAAATCAAGGTTAATAGGGAAGTCATCCCTAAGATTAACCAAGGTAAGTGTCTAGTGGCTAAGGTTTCAAGGAAACCTAAGGAAGTCACTAAGAGGGTTACAAGGGGAGTCATCCCTAGAGTTAACTTAGGCAAAACCCAAATAACCAAGGCTTTTAAGCCTAGGAGAGTCATTAGGAAGGTATCAAGGGAGGTCATCCCTAAGGAATACCTAGTAAATCCAAGGAGCTCCAATAGGTATTGGGTTCCTAGGAGCGTGATCAATTCACGCTAAATGAGTTAGGATGTGTCAACCTTGATTGGATGAGTAGTTAACACAACCATAGAAAAGTTGACATTTTAGGTCATTTTCAACGTTATTGGTACCTTGGAAATAAGTTTGATTTTATACCCTAAAAAATTTTAGGATGTGCCAATATATTTTGAGATATATAAAAATTAATTAAATTGGCACAATTATATCTTAGAAGTCATGGTGTCATTTTGGATTTTTGACACACTTAGGGGATAAGTGATTATTAAGGCGAAATGGATTTAATTCTAATAATGACAATTAATACTAAAACTTAGATATTATTATACCTTTATATTTCATTTGCTATGCCTTAATTGTCATATAACATGTCGTGACATCATTCTTATTTTTAATCATATAAAATGTCATGATCATGCTTAGGATTATTTTTATGTCATGTATTGATACTGCTGTTACCTCTTCTCTATGAACCGGATAGGAGGGCTCACATGTAAGCATTATCCGAACCAAATGATTGGTTTGGTGGAGAAAGAGGGGAGGAACGGTTCTGGCGCAAGCGCCTGGGGCAGATAGCACGGGAGAGCTAGTGGAGGTAATCGACACAGCAAAGCGGAGGCGGAGGGCGCTTCGCTAGGAAATAAGTAAGAATCAGTTCGGCTAGATAGGCCCAGAAGCAGATGGGACGGATAAGAATCGACTCGGCCTAGTCAGTCCGGAGGTAGTTCAGTGTGGAAAGAAGGGGAGTTGGTTCGGGCTGGTGAAGAGTCTAAGGGTTATGCCACACGTGAGCTATAGACCTAAGTTAGTTTCAACAAAAGCAAATGGTTGAGAGGGACAGGCTAACCTAGTTTCTCGAAATGTAGATGAAGAGGTGTTATGTAACAGAAGGAGGGGTCCCCACACAATATTCCGAGGAGCCTTCGCTCCTCGTATCTGTAACAGAATTATTCTCTAGGTGGACGTGGTGGCCACGTGTACGATGGGGACAGCTCGCGAGGTAATGCTAGATCAGAGGAGGAGAATAAAAGGGAGGAAGAGGACAAAAGGAAGGGGATCCGCATTATTCCAACTAGCAAGAAACGAAGGCGCATCAGGAGAAGGAGAGCTACCACTACGTCGGAGAAGGAGAGTAGTGATTTTTGCTTTTCGTGTACTCTTTCTTGTATCGTGATTTGACTGTAAGAGGTTTTCTCCTCCACCTCCAGAAGTTTCCTTTCCGTGAAGGAGGACGTTCATATTGAAAGTGTTTTGGCACTACATCCGGTGAGAGAGCTCACCTCCGTGGAGTAGGAATCCTTATTCCGAACCACGTTACATCCTGTGTCTTGGTTTTGTTGCCTGTATTGGTTTGCGTTTCTCTGCTTTACTCTTTCATCTTTACTGTTGCGACCGGAGAGAACCCTCAAAGCTCCCGTCGTGCTTCATCTCATCGAAAGGAAGCGAACGAATCTTCCTCGCCGCATCATGTATATTTAGATTTAATCATATGTCATGACATCATGATTATTGGCATATATTTCTATTTATGCTATCATTTATGCCATAATTATCATTCATGCATTAATTAAAATTAATTTAAGGACTATGACATGATTTGAAGTCTCATGTATAAGGGAATCAAATAGAATTGCCTTAGAAAAATGCATGAGGCCTTATATTAGGATGAACAAAACTTACATCTCACATCAAATTGACATGTGTGTGTTTTCAAATACTTGACTTGTATGTGTTTCATACACTTAGATACAAATGAATTGTTTAGGAAAATGAATTTAAAGGTTTTAAAATCATTTCAAAACCATTTTGAAAAACCTTAGTAAAGTCTATCTTTTGATAGCAATCACCATTGAATAAGGTGATACAAAGTAGGACCAAACATTGAAAATTTCAATGATTTTGAACTTTGTGTCAATCTCACTATTTTATTGGTATTTTATTTTCTAACTATTTTTCACCCATAGTGTTTGGCATAAGTAATGTGTGGTCAAAATTTTACTATTTTTTGAATTTTCTAGAATTATTTGTGCATTTCTAAAGATGGTCTGAAAATGCAATTTTGACAAAGTCAGAAACCAGTCGAGGAGGCGCCTCGACTGGAGCTGCTATCACTCGACTAGAAGCTTTCTCAGTCGACTGATGCATAGGGCAATTGACTGTTAACTGAACCAGTCAACTACCAATGCTGATTTCGGGTAAACAAAGTCTGTTTAGCCTGATTTCAGCTATGTTAGGCTATCCTAACTGCTCATAACCCTAGGATATGCTTTGGAAAGTATTATAAAGGGTGAAAATACATTGGATATGAATTAGGAGAGTTGTTTGGGTGTGTATCAATTTTAAGGTGTGTGAAAGTTCAAGGTTGAATTTATAATCTTAATTTTGATGGTTTAGTGTTCCTATAGGCTTAGGGACTCTCCAAGGACATTGTTGGTGCAATGGTCAAGGGGGAGCAAGCCTTTAGGGGAGGTTATCCATCATGGGATAGTGGATGTATTCTTCCTCATGAGGGGGAGAATTGGGAGAATTTGGAGAAGTAAGGATTGTCTCTCATTTAGTGATATGGGACTTATCACTAGGAAGAGTGAAAGCATCCTAGACGTTTTTGGACCAAGGGAGAGATTGTAAAATCTCATTGGGATATGAGACATTAATACCCTTGGGGAGAGCCTTTTTGACGTATGTCAAAAAGGGGGAGAATTTGAGATTCCCAATTTGGACAATTTGGATGATTGGATTGAGTCAGTGTTCTAACTCAAAGTATTTAGTTTTTGTCAAACATCAAAAAGGGAGAGATTGTTGGTGCAATCAACCTAGGTCACAATTGACCAGCCTCGAGTTTGACTCGAGTAGTAGTTTGATATTGTGTTTTGATGTTTGACGATGAGTTGATCATTGTTTGATAATGGGTTGACTATATAGTTGACATAGGATTGACCATATGATGGAGAATTCTAAGTGGAACACTTGCATGGAAAGTCCAAGAATGGGTCTTGACAAGGAAAGTCCAAGCATGAGTCTTGGCAATAGAAAGTCCAATATGAAGTTGGCATGGAAAGTCTAAGGGTGTAGTCTTGGCTACGTAAGTCCAAATGTGTAGTTTTGGCGGTGAAAGTCCAAGTCATAGGTACTTGGCAATTAGGAAGTCCAAGGGTTAATATTGGCAGCGTAAAGTCCAAGGGTGGAGTCTTGGCAGCATAAGTCCAATGGTTGGCAGCGTAAAATCCAAACGTGTGTCTTGGCAGCGTAAGTCTAATGTGCCTTGGAAATGTAAATTAGCTTAGCATGACAATAGTCGATGGAAGTACTTGATGACTAGCGTATGGATGAACAAGTCATGGATGACTTGGAGGGATCCAATAGGCATGAGGTTGATGGAGGTGACTGAAGATTTAGGTCTAGGCTAAGGGGGATCTAGCAAGTATGAGGGTATCATAATTGAGTTAAACCTCATGGTTGAGGTGTATCGATCATTGGGATCATGAACCGATCGGGTCAAATGTTTGACACTTAGCGGTAGAATCGACGACAGCGATTGGTGAGATTATGATCGATCGGTGATAAGTCGGCAGCAATTATGGCCGAATTGCGGCCCGCGAGCGCGGCGACTCGGCCGGTGCCTCGGAGTCGATTGAAGACTCGGACTCGATCACGCGGCGCCGATTGGCCTCGATCGGTCGAACAAGCGCATAAGCGCCTCGGCGCCCTTTGGAGTTTTTCAACGTGGATTAAATCGATGTGAGACAATGGCTACAAAATCAGTCGACTGATGGGTATGATCAGTCGACTGCTAGGCGGAATCTAGCCCGAGTTACAGCTTTAAAAGGAGCTCAAGGAGGAAGATTTTGGTATGGTTCTTTGAGGCGATTTGGAGGAGATTTGTTGCTACAATCCAGACCTTCAAGGCTCTTCTCAAGCAACCAAAAGCAAGCATTCAAAGTCCTCTTGTAAAATATTTTTCTTTACTTATATTGCATTTCATCTTTGTATTTGCTTGTAATTTCTTGTAATATTTTTGTAATCTTTGTACGAGATTTCTCCGCTTTCGACTTGTTGTTGAGTAGGAGTATTTTTTATTAGTGGTGGTATTTGCATCGCTAAAGCTCATTTGAGCTCAATCTGTAAAGTAGGAACTCTAAAGTTCTGAACCATGTTATATCGTCGTGTTCTTATGTATTGTGTGTTTGTATATTTTGTTTATGCTCCATTATTATTTCCGCTGCGCATATTAATAAGAATTGTAGATAAGCACGTAAGTACGAACGAATTTCATCAAATGATGAGAACACACCATTCACCCCCTTTAACGCTCATCGAAGATCCTATATTTTTATCATTGGAGATGCCCTAATGATCATGATAAAGGCAACATCACCACTTTAGCCAAGTCACTTCCAAATCATACAGCTTGACTTAACACTTCCTCCAAACGTGCACCTCTCAATGAGAGCGGAGAACAATCACTTAAAATTGATCAATTAACTCTTCCAAATCCCTTGTTAGTTTGATTAGAATCGTTCTCGCTAGACTTTATTTTTATATAGTTTAAATAATACAATATTTGCACTTATAATATTAAATCAGTTGACCGACTAGTTCGTTGAACTTGCTTAAGTCTACTGTCTAATCAATTTCGTGTCCAATAGAAACTTTCTAGTTATTTGGAAGAAAGTCTCTGAGTTAACAGCTTACTTTTTGTCTCGGACTGGAAGAGAAGAAAAATCAAATGCATATCACGTCTCTAAAAATAACAATAATAAAATAAAATATATGAAACAAGTGCAAATAAAATTGTCTCAACATATTCAATATATCAAGGGATTGATTTTTATTTAATATTGTTGTTATCTTTTTCCATAAGTAAAATGAAAAGACTCATGTGTGAGACGTTGTCTGAACCAAACAGTTTGTTCGGCAGAAATCAATTCGGGTGCATAAGTCTGGTCAAAGATGACTCAGGGAGACGGTTCAAGGAGATTGGCACGGCCTAGCAAATTTAGAGATTGGTTCGGTATGGGAAGAATAAGAATCGGCTCGGTAGAATGGGCCTGAGGATTAATTCGGTACGGAAAGGATAGAAGTTGGTCCAGGTTAGTAGAAAAAGTCTAAGAGTTATGCTACGCTTAATTAGTAGATTTAGGCTAGTTTTACGGAAGGCGAGCGAGTGAAAGGGATGGGCTAGAATATTTCTCAAAATATAGATGAGAAGTTTGTTACACAGCAAATTAGGACCTCACATAATATTCGGAGGAGTCTTCACTCCCCATTTCTATAATAGAATGATTCTCTAGATAAGCTAGGTGGTCACGCGTACGGTTATGAGGGAAGTTCGTGATGTCACAGCTGGCCAGAGGAAGAGGAGGAGATAAAAAGCAGAGAGAGGGCAAGATGAAGGGATCCGTAACTTCCAACAAGGAGAGACGAAGACACACTTGAAGAGGGGAGTGACCACTTCGTCGGAGAAGGGAGGAAGAAGGAAATGAGGAGAGTAGTGAGCTTCATTTTCTCTATATTTGTATATTGAGTTAATTGTAAGAGGTTTCTTCCTCCACATCAGGAAGCTTTCTCCGTAAAAGAGGAAGTTTATAGTGAAAGTGTTTTGGTACCGTAACTCGTGGGAGAGCTCACTCCCGTGGAGTAGGAATCCTCATTTCGAACCATGTAAAATCTTGTGTCTCTGCTCTTTGTTTGTGTTGCGCGTAATTTTTCTTCTTCATATTTCGTTACTGTTGCGGTCGGATTGAACCCCAAGCTTCCCATTATCCCTTAGTGTTGAACAGAGATTAAAAAATCCATCTACGACCGCATCATTATTTAAAAAAAATTCATAAATACTTCGTAGTTAAAAATTGACTAGAGATACTTGAGTTTTAGTATAAAACATTTTTTCTGCACTATAATTCGGGATTTGAATATCACATCTCTATTTATATAAAAGATAATTTATTTGTCTTTAATATATTCGTCAATTAATTTCATAATTAATACAAAAGACATAAATTACATGGAGTGGTCCAACTTAGAGAAAACTTGCATATCACGTCTATAGATGCTACAGATCGTACCCTAAACGTCTGTATCATAACTCTATTTATACAATAATATATATCTTTTAATCCATCATAAAAAAAAAGCGATTTATTGGATTTCTAAAGATGTTTCTGAAAGTGGAACATGGGTCTTCGCGGCGATAATAAGATAGAGTGTTATTAGTACAATAGATAGGATTCAATTTCGGATGAAGGATTTAAAATTTCCTTGATTTTAGATGGATTCTTTTTTATCTTGTCACCGCATCAAGAGAATTTATCCCTTCGTAATTTACCTTTTTTTCGTCAATAATCTAGAACGAATGACAACGAATTATTAGTTGAACAGATTTTTAATTTTAAGTAAAGTGGAACGTGGAATTTAACATGACGAATTGCATCTGAGAGAACGGATGTCATGTCTGTCAAATTAAGATCTCACGAAAGATGATCAAGATGCATACATATAAACACATTTACACCCTCGTCAGCTGTCAATTGGACGTCTGCTTGTCTTTTCAAAGAGTGAGATTGGGTTTCAACATAATAATTAAGATACAGTGATATTTTATAGAAACGATACGGATTAATTTCGAAGGAGATTTAAATTTTTTTTTTAAATTTAAATGATTCCTACATGATATGGGGTAAATATCGATCCATAAAGTGAAACAGAGGCTCGGCCCATGAGAGAGGATATAAAAGAAGTGGCTAGGGTTTAAAGAAAGGGATCTTCTCTTCTCCCAAGGGAGATCTAGGGAGCCACTCGTCTCCTTGGAAGGAGTTTCTTGACGCATATAAAAGAGGGGGCAGAAGGCGATCTCTTCACGGGGGCTCCATGGCAGCTGCCACTCATCTGCACCCTGACTCACTTCAGCCTCAGAGGTTTATTTCCTCACGAAGGAAGGTCAGCAAGATTTTGAAGGCGTATTCGTTCACAGTGAACATCACTGGCCTCTGGGATTGTTCCTATATTGTTGATGTGATTCACTAATATCTATATGAGAAGCCTAAGATCTCTTCCAAACAGATTGTTGCAATTCTTTACCTGGCTATTGCTCACCCTTTGGTAAACGTTCTACTAATATGAGTTTAAGAAAGGTAGTTGTTCTATTCATGCGCACAATAAAGGCAAGTGAACCTTCCTTCGTAGTAATTTGTTCTGCCTTGTTCCTTCGGGAGATAATTTTCCCATCCAATCACTCTCAGTTTTGTCAACATAAAGTCTTGTATATGTGCTGGCATTTTTCCAGTAGCTTTGTTAAGACTTTCCTTCTAATCTCCTTGGTAAGCTTGATGAAGTTTCTGTTACCTTGTTATGCATGTTAATTATTGGGGATCATTTATTTAAACTGATTTCGCTTTGTGCTTGGCAAAGTATATGTTGTTGGCATTTCTCTAGATAAATATTGGCTATCATATAGTATCTTATGCAAAAGAACAAGAGGCTACTGTATCACGCCTCAATCTGGAATCTTGGAAGATTTATTGAATTCATTGTTAAGAGCTAGAAGCTTGAATTGGCTAAGAAGGTTCAGAGTTACACATGTTTCTGTCTATCCTAAGCACTCGTGGGCTCCCGTATATTTATGGCTACACATGAAATAAATTTCTCTTCCTCTTCTTTTTACACTATTTTTACTGTATTTAATATATTTTCTTTCATTAATATCTGGCTTAACTTAAACATCGGAGTGCCGTCGCCGGGTAGGCCGGCGACGGTTTAACTCGTGTTAACTTTTTCAGGACATATTTCAAATTTACTGATGCGGTCGGAGAGAACTCCTTCCTCGGTGGCATCAGATCGAGGAGCAAAATAATTCCATGCCGCATCACTACATATTTTGATTACCATATCAAAATCTATAAAATTCTTCATAATTTATCTTTCTCAGAATGACCGTGAAATAAATCAATGAAAATTATTAAGATGACAATTTCAACTTTTTAATTTACAGAAAAGGCGAGATTGCAATGTCAACCCAAATTCTCAAATATCTCTAAAGTAATTTTAATTATGATATATTTATATAATTTTTTCTAAATGAAATTAATCTTTTAGAATATTAAACTATTGAGATCGTCTATATAAATATCTCTTAATTTATTTTGATTATCGATAAAATTTTACAAAGAATCAAAATTAATCCTCTTAATTGGACTGATAATATGAAATTAGTCAACAAAAAAAAGACAAACTGTCCTTCGATGGTGCGAGGTCAAAACATTAATGATAAAAATTTTACATCGAAATTTGATTTCTTTTGGAAATAAATTTAAAACGATAGTCATATGCGTTTTGACAAACAAATAAAAAAAAAAATCATCCACCTTCAGTAATCAGGCGAAGTAGATTAACATGAAAAAAAAAAAACAGAAGAAGACAAAACCAGCTAAAGATTGTCCTCCATCTTCTTCTAACCACCTATCACAAAGAGTTTCTACTTCGATAATTTATCAAAGGATGCATTTCAAATTTAAAATTGTTCAAATACAGTCCCATAATTTCATATTTATTAAAGAGCACACCTTATTTCCTTTTTACCTCTTCCGTTAAATATAGATTTAATATTCAAATATTGAAGGTGGTGCTGGTATTAACTTTCCCTTCCTCCCTCCTCTTCGTCTCTCTCGTTTCTTCAGTGCATAAATCCTCTTGATCACTTTTCTTCTCACCGACGTCTTCCCTTTCTTCTCCTCACCCATTTGTCCCTTTTCTCGGTACCAAATCTCCTCACACAATGTTGACACCACCTTCTGCAGCATGCTCCTGGCGACCTTCCCGGTCAAGCATTGTCGTCCCTCCGTTGTGAGCACCATCGCCAGCGATACTCGAAAATATACAAATTAGTGCACATCAATGAGTTCCTCAAACTCTTTCACTCATGCAGATATAAATATTTTTTAAATTTTCTTACAAGACCAGCACTAACACCACCATATCAAGGATTCTGAATTTCAATTCCAACTTAAAATTAACACTGTATTAAAATCAACACGTGGTGCTGATCTTGTAATTCCAGCACCACACTATGGTGTTGAATTGAGTGTGGTGCTGGAATTGCAATTCCAGCACCACGGTGGTGCTGGTCTTGCAATTCTAGCACCATAATGGTGCTGGATTTGCAAATTCAACACCACGTGGTATTGGATTTGTAAATCTACGGTGGTGCTGAGAATTTAAATTTCAGCGTCACTATGTTCTTGGTAATATAATTTCAGCATCACCTTTTATTTTGAGCAGTTTGAAATTATACGTGGTGTTGGAAATTATATTTCCAGGAACACAGTGGCCCTGAGGTTTAAATTCTCAACACCACGTACAATTTTAAACTGCCCAAAATAAAAGGTTGTACTGAAATTATATTACCAGAAACATAATAGTGTTGGGATTTAGATTTTCAGCACCACTGTGGATTTGCAAATCCAGCACTTCCAGCACCACCGTGGATTTGCAAATCCATTACCACGTGGTGCTGAATTTGTAAATCCAACACCACTATGGTGCTGGAATTGTCAGACCAACACCACCGTAGTGCTGGAATTATCATACCAACACCACTATGGTGTTGGAATTACAAGACCAGCACCACCGTGATATTAAAATTGCAATTCCAACACCATAGTGTGGTATTGGAATTGCAAGATCATCACCGCATATTGATTTTAATACCGTGTTAATTTTAAGTCGTAATTGAAATTCAGAATCCTTTATATGGTGGTGTTAGTGCTGATCTTGTAAGAAAATTCAAAAAATATTTATATCTGCATCAATGAAAGAGTTCGAGAAACTCATTGGTGTGCACTAATTTGTATATTTTGAGCATCGCTGGCGATGGTGCTCACAATGGAGGGACGACGATGCTCGACCGGGAAGGTTGCCAGGAGCATGCTGCAGAAGGTGGTGTCAACATTGTGCGAGGAGATCCGGTGCCGAGAAAAGGGACAAATGGGTGAGGAAAAGAAAGGGAAGGCAGCGGTGAGAAGAAAAGTGATCGAGAGGATTTATGCGCTGAAGAAACAAGAGAGACGAAGAGGAGGGAGGGAGGGAAAGTTAAGACCAGCACCACCTTCAATATCTGTGTTTAACGGGAGGGATAAAAAAGAAATTAGGTATGCTCTTTAGTAAATATGAAACCATGGATTGTGTTTGGACAATTTCAAATTTGAAGTGTGTCCTTTCATAAATTGTCGTTTCTACTTTCCAAGTGAGGAAGGAAGATTAATATGTGAAGCGAGTTGTAAGCTTAATGCATACAAGGGTCTTAAGACCTGACAAGATACAATCTTGGTGGCAAAATCAAAGTGTGAAAGGTTTGAATAAGTTGTGAGAGCAGCGTGACCTATAATTTAGGGTTAAGACAACATTTTTCTTAGACAGACTATCATTTAACTAAGACTTCAATTGATTAGGTGTCTTCGGATAACTAGTAAGTTGAGTCAATATTCCAGAACTAGTGGCTCTTGAATAGAATCGTTTTGCTTAGAGTTGAGTCAATTGAATAGTTAATTAGTATTTAGAAATAGTCAAATAATCCCTTGACATAGTTACAAGGAAGATTGTTGATCAAGCAATCAAGGATGTGAGGAAGCTAGGATTCAATTGAGATTAGCATTAGTCAGCTCAAGTAGTTGCCACCAAAGATAGTCAACTAGTGGGGAACTAAGTTGACTTCAAAATCCATTAGTAGATTGAAGTTATTATGATGGTACAGACAATCAACTCGACTTATCAATGATAAAGTAGAACGATAAAGGCCAAATAAAACTTGAAAACTATATAAGGAAAACAAAAAGCTCTTGAGGAATGGAGAATATAAAACAATCATCAAGATATTCTTGATTTTCCTCGTTGTATTTCATAATTTAGTTTATTAGTTGTCTTATTTGTCTTTTGTGTGTTCTCATTTTCTTGTTATAGATTTGTAAGAGATTTTTTCATCTTCGAAAAATATTTAAGAGGAAAAAACTTAATAAGAATTTAGGAATGATTCGTTGAAGAATCATAAGTCGTACAATAAGAATGTGAGTTCTGAACTATGCTATAATTAAATCAAATTAAAGTCAGAGGGAGAGAATAGTCATTCACTTTTGCTTTTGTACTCATGTCTATAATTGAGTTTATGCACAATGGAATAACAAATACTAATTCACAATATGAACAAGTAAATGACCGAATTGACATATTTACTTCATAATCCTTAATTCCTATTCAGCGACCTATAATTCGTTGGCTAATCAATCAAAGAATCTCTCTATGTTTTATCCTTCTTCGATACCTTCCCAAGATAGAAAAACCTCTATATAAATCTAAACTTACAATAGCACAATAGAAGTATACAATTGTTTAGATATAAATAAATAAAATACAAGGATTAGACCATGAAGTTTTTCTTTTGGCTTGCTTTTCATTTTATCTTGCTTTCTATTTCATTTGTGTATATGTAAATGCTGTCAAATTCTCCCCTTCAACCCTTTTTGTAGAGCTCTTGCTGCCAATAACTATTTGTTGGAATTCATATGATTCAATTGACTGATTCTGTTGAGTCAACCAAAGCTACATGCAGTCAACTGCTCTAGTTTGTAATGGTTATTTGAATCAATTGATCATCCATCCAGTTAACTAACCAGTTGTAATATTTAAATCATCTAACGGTGTGCAATTGAATCTATCAAATCAACTAGTCTAGAGTTATTCAGTTGACTAATCTTATCTATTAGTTAACTGCCCAATAGTTAGCAATCTAGTTTGAGTTGACTATTTGGTTTGTTCAAGATCAGTCAACTAAAATCACAAATTAGCCAATTGAAACCTTAAATCCAACAACTCTAAGGCTAAGTCCTTATGTTGCTAAGAGATTCCATGTCTTTGGAACTCCTTAATTATCTTATCAAAAGACATCATTTCTCTATAACTTTTTCATTTACCTATTATCGGTTGACTTTAATCTACTATGACTTTCATTGCCTAGAAGCCTAACCTCCAAGACTTCATCCTTCGCCCAATATCAATCCACCTTAACTAATTAGAATTTTAATTTGTCTCAGCTTAAATCCAGAATTTTGACTCATTTAGTTTTATGAATAATTATTTTAACATATTGTAAATAATTTAAGATATTAAAGTTTTTTTTATAAATTATTATATTTTTTATATATTTAAAATATAAAAAAATAAAATTGTAAGTGCATAGATTAGTAAATAAGTTTGTTGATAAATTATAATTCTTTACTGCAAAAAGAGAGAGATATAAAAATAGAATCGAAAAAAATAATAATTTAAAATAAGTATTTTATCCACAGAATCTTTCTCAGTCGTTCTAGTCCAGATCCATCTCCACAGGGTTGCAGCAGCAGTTAAATTGTACCCTCCCAATTCTCTATCTTTCTTAATTGCTTCTATTCAGATCCATCCATCCGTGAAGCACCACTCGATCCTCTTCTCGCTTCCATGAATCCACCTCACAAACTCTTCGCCTTCCTTGAATCCTCCTCATCGTCTTCGCAGTGCGCCCTCTCCCAAGGATTTGGCCCCTGTTAGTTTACAAATTGCTAGCCAAGGCTGCGTGCTTTTGGTTTTCTTCTCCAATCGACGGGTTGGGTTGGCGATGTCTTGTGGCTCCTCAAACCCCTCCGCATACTGCTCGACTGCTTCTCCTGAGCTGAAGCTGTACCAGGCTTTCATCTTTTCGGTGCCAGTCTTCTTCACCTTCGTCCTCCTGCTTTTATTCTATCTCTTCTACTTGCAGCGCCGCCGGGCGCATTGGCAGTCTCTCAGATCGAGGGCTGCTCAGCTCGGTCGAGGAGACACAGCGAGAGTAGGTTTCTTCTTTTTCCCCTTTTTATCATCGTCGTGGGTTTCCGTAGAACTATCTAAATTTGTTACTTTGTGTGCGCATTCAGCGTCAGGAATCAGGCATAAAGAAGGAGCTGAGGGAGATGCTTCCGGTGGTTGTGTTCAAAGAGAGCTTCTTGATCAGAGAGACGCAGTGAGTGGTTCTCATAGCTAATTCAATGAATTTCATGATTCCCCATTATATCGTTGAGTGGAGTCTATGTTTTACAACCTTTGAGCATATTATAGATTATACTGCTGTGCACATAATATTCCCTACACTTGTAATTAAATACTCGACTACATCCCGTTCGTGGCATCGTCTCTATTGTTTATAAGTGTTTGTTTCATTGTTGTAATAAATTCCAACTGCGGTTACAACTGTGATTTTATGATTGATGCAAACGCATTTGCTTCCGATAGGATACATGTTGGAACAACCAGAAAAGCAATGCGACTGCAGCTCACCAATTGCAATGTTTTGTTGAGTAGCAATCAATGCCAGGCTTACGCGTCCAGATTTCTCCATCGTTAGTTTGAATAGAAGTGATGTATTGCTCCCTTATTAATGTTGAAATGAAAATGAAATAGACTTACTGAATTTCCCTATGGAGCGATTATTTAAAAGGCTTAAAGCCCAAAGAAATTTTGGCTCAATAGTTTTTAAGTCATTGATAATCTTTAATGTCTCTCCAAATTCCTAAAGCATTGATTACATGAACCTTTCTTCTTGTTTATGGATTTAGAGTTTGCAACTTCTAATTTTAATTACATATGCAAATAACTGCAAAATGTGTGATCGTGAGGTTGTGATTTGCTAGGATCGAGGGATTAGTTGACTATTGAACTGATAAACTAGACAGTAAGATCCGTAGTCGACAGATGCACTTGACTCATATGCACAAACTATGCACAGTATGTTTAGTAGTTACTCAACTAGCGTGCATAGATTGGGTACAGTAAATTTAGCAATCAACTAGCTCATTTGATTGACGTGCACAACTTGAGCATAATGAGTCAAGCAGGCAACTACTGGTCTAGGTGCGGTTGACTATCTTATATCAGTCGACTGCTGGTGATGGAAAAATATAATACCTAATAAGATAACCAAGGTTAAGGAGTTCCTTACTGTAATTAAAAAGAGGTTTGCCAAGAATAAAAAGGCTAAAATAAGTACACTCTTGAAAAACCTAATTTCGATAAAGTATAAGGATAAGGGCAATATTAGGGAGTATATTTTAGAGATGTCTCATCTTGCTTCTAACTTAAAAGCACTTAAACTAGAACTCACAGAGGACTGCCTAGTACATCTAGTTTTGATATTTCTTCCGGCACAAGTTAGCCAATCTAACGTGAACTATAATTGTCAGAAAAAGACTTGGTCTTTGAATGAACTCATCTCACACTATGTTCAAGAAGAGGAAAAGGTAAAGCAAGATAAGATTGAAAGTGCTCGCCTAACTCAATCCCTAAGAATAGGAATAAGAATAACAAAAGGAAAAAGATGTAGAAGCTGCAAATACAATGCCTTAAAAGAAACAACCAAAGAGGTTGAATGCATCGAAAGTAATGGCTGTGACTTCTGCGGAGTTGGGGGACATTATAAGGAGAAATGCACCAACTATCATGCTTGGTGTGCCAAGAAAGGTGTGCTTCTTAATTTGGTTTGTTTTGAGGTTAATTTAATTTTGGTGTTTACTCATACTTGATGGATAGATTTTGATGCAGCAACTTATATCAGTGTGTCTATGTAGAATTGTCTCCATTGTCGAAAGTTAAGTGATGGTGAAAGATACATCTATTTAGGTGACGATAAGATAGTTCAAGTTGAAACTATTAGAAAATTTAGATTATAGCTAAAGATTATTTTTTTTTATTTGGATCTTGATGAACCATTAATTGTATAGTCTATAGACGAAATTCAATTTTTGTTTCTATTTTTGACAAAATTGGTTATTCTTGCTCATTTAGGAGTAGAAAATTTAGTTTATTGCATGATTCAAAATTGGTTCTTTATCTGTTTATGAAAATCTTTAGTTGATTGATATATTGCTTCAGTTAGTGAATCCCTACAATTAAATACACGAAGTATAAAGAGAAAATTGACCAATGAGAATTCAACTATATTATGGTACAAGAGATTAGGTCCAACATATCTCTGGACCGAGAATAGAGAGACTTGTGTCAGATGGAATTCTAAAACCCTTAGATTTTATAGAATTAGACAATTGTATTAATTATATAAAGGGGAAAGAAACCAATAAAGGGATATTTGAAGCCCACATGACTTTAAACTTACACATACATATAGATATTTATGTTGTAATAGAGAGGTATCCTAAGATAATTGCCTTGGATGCTAATACTATTCACTATTTGAGTGTAGATTCTATATGTATTTGATTGGATTTTAAACTCATTTACTGAAGTCCACAATACGATGCATAACATGAGGAAAATCATGATTAGATCATGATTAGTGAGTATTTCATCATGTGTAATTATGTAAGTATTAAAATAATCCCTAGTCGATGAATTGATGAAATTTGACATCATCAATTTTGTGAGACTAACACATGTTATGCTCCTTGATTTATCCAAGCATTCAATACTCGTTAAATGGAAGCATAAGAATGCTGAGAGTTAATATGTGGATGCTAGTTAGGGTAACTAGTTCATTGGAGTGACCGGCTATGAAACTTCATATGGTTCTTTATGTCATTAAAGATCTCATTGTAGCTCGAGTGTGAAATTCCTTAAATTTGAGGTATTCAAGTCATCTTGATCATGGAGCCTTATACTTTGACTTCTTTGCAGCCATCTCCGTAGGAAGTGCAACTCCGGATTGATTGGGTATAAGCCAAAGTGATCGAAGATGTTTGAATAGCCAACAAACACTCCTATTATAAGGAGATGTATACCCTAGGTCTCTTGTCAAGATTGTTACTCAGAAGTCTTTGGCCACACATGTCAAAAAGAATGGTCTTCTTAGACACATGTAGGAAGTAACTTGAATTCACAGGACAAGAAACAATACTTAGGCTAAGTGTGACGTAGTCAACCTAGTGGGGACGAGAACATAGACCATGTCCTGAACCAAGTAGGTATAGGACGAGTGAAAGGAACAAGACACTGAATAACTATAACTGCTGAAGAGTTCAGAAATGTTCTGAAGTCAAATTGGACTTTCCGGTCAATTGGGGGGCATGATGTACTGTTAGGTATCACTCATGATTTATTCATAATTAATGGGTTAATTATGAATGACTAATATAATCGGGAACCTATTGGTCCAAGCACGAATGTGCCCAGGACACATGGTCGTGTCGCGAAACACCATTTCGGTGTGTTGACGTATGGAAATTTCCTGGGTTTCCTTGCCTTAATTATGGGATAAGTATGATAAGATTGGTTTTGTTTAAGCCTCCTAAGATGCCATAATCAAGAGATCTATAAATAGATCTCTTGATATTTGGAGGTAATTGATCTAAGTTTTCTCTAGGGGTAGCTGTCTTCCTCTCTCTTCTTCTCTCGTCTCCACCGGTTGGCTAGCACCAACTGAAGGCGAAGATTTGCTACTCATGGAGTTGTCTCAAGTGATCCCGGCGTGAATACTGATAGAGGTAAGACCCATTGGTCTTGCTCTTGTTTTCGATGGATTCGAAAGAATCTCGAAGGTAGGATCTCTATTTCCTTAACTCTATTTCTTTATGGTTATGTTAAAAGCAAGTGCTCCTTGGCTTAAGGGATCTATGGGACGTGATTTTTAATTGTTTTTGTATTTCCGCTGCGTCCGCATCCCTGGGATCCCGCTAAAAGGGATCGGAAGCATTACGAATGCCCTTTGTAAATCCCAACAATTTATAGGCCATTCCCTATAGTTGCTTTGAATGGTCAATAATATTTTATAACATTCATAGATGATTTTTCTTGATATGACTATTTATTTCTCATTCATGAAAAGTCATAATCACTGGATTTTTTTTTTAAATTATAAGATTGAAGTTGACAACCAACTCAATAAAAGAATCAAAAGCATCAGATCGGATTGTGATGGGGAATACTACGGTAGATATGATGGTTTAGGTGAATAAAGTCGAGGATCTTTTGCTAAATTCCTAGAGGAATGCAGTATCGTCCTATAGTACGCCATGCTAGGTTCATCCACTATAAATGGTGTTGTTGAAAGACAAAATAGAACACTTAACGACATAGTGAGGAGTATGATTTGTCACTCTACCTTACAAAAAGCACTTTGGGGAGAAGCACTTAAGACTACAACATATATCCTTAATAGGTTTTCAACTAAAGCAACTAACAAAACCCCTTATAAACTTTGGACGAGCAAGAAGCCTATTTTAAAGCGTTTACATGTTTGGGGATATCTAATCAAAGTACGACCTTATAGGCCTAATGAAAGGAAACTAGACTCAAAAATAGTGAATTGCTATTTTGTTGGGTACTCTGAAAGTTTAAGAGGTCACAAGTTTATGACAACTAAGTCAATTTTCAAATCAAGAAATGCTCGGTTCTTTGAGCATGTCGAGTTTGTGAGGGGAGATACAGTTAGGGACTTTGTTTTTAAAGAGGGATGTATTGATTTCCCCACAGGTCTTATTAAATTTGGTCAAGATTCTATTTTTAATCATGTTCAAAACACAATAGATCAAGACAATGTGAAGAACAAACTCTACCACCTTGAGAACCTATGCCTTTTCGATTGATGGAAGCCATGCAAAGTTCTAACTCTCAAAAGTGGATTGATGCCATGAATGAAGAGATGAAGTCCATAAAAGATAATGACGTTTGGGATCTTGTCTCATTGCCAAAAGGTGAGAAGTTCATTTGTTGCAAATGAATATTTAAAACCAAGAGAGATTCTTGAACAGGAGATTACACTCAGGGTACTTTTAGATTATCAATCAAATAGGTTCTCAAATAATATGACATGCAAGATTGTAAACCAAGTGATACTTCTATAGCTGAGGAAGACAAATCTAGTCTTGGTTAGTGCCTGAGAAAAAAGAGATGCAAAAGATTCTTTATGCATTAGCAGTAGAGAGTCTAATGTATGCTCAGGATTGTACAAGTCCAAACATTGCTAACATTACTGGGATGTTGGGTAGATACTTGAGTGATCTAGGATTAAACCATTAGAAAGCAGCTAAAGGGGTCTTGAGGTACCTACAATGAAAAAAAAGATTACATGCTTGCCTATTGGCTCGAAATAGTTGGATATGCTGACTTTGATTTTGCGAGATACCAAGATAGTATAAAATCTATGTTAAGTTGCATCTACTTGTTGGCTAGGGGAGCTATCTCCTAGAAGAGTGCGAAACAATCTTCTATGGCCTCCTATGCCATAGAAGTAGAGTTCATAGCATGTCATGAGGTATTTAATGGAATGTAGTTGTGAAATTTTGTCACAGAGCTACGCACAGTGGATGGTATTGATAGACCACTCAAGTTATTTTGTAGTAATAAGTCAGCAGTGTTATATTCCAACAACAACAAGAATTCACCGAAGTCAAAGCATATAGAAATTGAGTTCCTAATTGTGAAAGAAAAAGTTCAGAGTGAACTGTTGTCTATAAAGCATATCAAAACAAACTCTATGATTGTGGATTCGCTTACTAAAGGAGTATCACCCAAGATGTTTCCTGAGCACGCTACTCATATAGGTGTTATGTGGTTAGATGATGGGAGTTTATTATTTTGAATGCTTTTATATTATTGACAAATTTTTGGTTTAGTTTATTATATTTTTGAGGTTATTTTTTTGCAAAAATAAGGTTTTTGGTTGGTTCACATGCTGATTTTGATTTATTGTTTGATTTCACTGAGGTTTACAGTGGACCAGTAGGAAATAGACTCACATTGCATCGAATTTCCTTGCTGCCCATTCATATCATGATCCATGTCATTCAATTGTACCAACATATGTAACGAATGCTACTTTAATCCTATGTTGATATGGTTGATGGACTAGATTGGTTATCGATACATTTTGGTAATGACAGTAAATTTAAACTCGTGCAGTTAGTTTTTGCATACACATATAATCCTAGTAGGAGATTGTTGGATTCTTAATCCAATATTGGACTTATATGTGAAATAATTATGTATTATGGGCTGTCATATTGGGTTAAAGTCCAAATAAAAGTGATCAATTAAGGTTTGGGTATTTGGGCTTTGATGTATCTGACAAGGTATAACCCTTAATGTGTAGAGACCTTATGAATAATTTTTATTTTTATGATGGACTAAAATAGAAATACCAAAATATAACAGAAATTTCATCTCTATAAATAGGGGTTATGGTCCTCCGGTCATCGTTCAACACTATTAGCATGCGTTTGGTTCAAGTTATAATATGTAACCTTGGTAATGTGATTACTAGGTAATGCAACAAAAACTTGTTTATTTGGAGGTTTTAAAGTATTACCTAATTTAACATTTTACTATATTATCCATTCGATGTTTGACGGTGGCCGACCATCGGCGACGGGCGACCAGCGATCGGCGGCGACGGTCGGCCGACAGTTGACAACCAACGGCCGGCGGTGGTGATCGATCGGTGGTGATGGCCGGTGGCGGTGACGACCGGTGGCGGCGACGACCGGCCCGGCGATGGCGGCGGCCAGACCTGACAGCAGCCAGTTGGGTGGCTAGCGAATTATTTGATAAATTGATAAGGATAGTTTTTTCCTAAGTGGTAAAAAATCAGAGGGTATTTTTGGAAAAAAAAATCATAACCAAGGGAATCAAGAAAAATCAAACTTCTTGGAGGTTTTTCAATTCCGCCCTGCATAACCCTTTCGCTGACGTGGCATGATGTGTTGGGCATCTATCATGACTTGGTAATCGTTCAAATCCTAAACCAAACAAGGTTTTATTGATAACCTTGGATGGATAACCAAAGTTACGGAGAATAACCCGAATCAAACGCACCCTTATAATTTCCTCATGCACCATGCCCTTTTTTATTTAAATTAATCAAAATAAATTCAAATTAAATCTAGCTTAAAACTACATATCCTAAATTGACTTTTGCTCAATAATAAACATATACGACAATCAAATAATAATAAAAATATTTTTTAATTAATATATTTTAGATTAAAAAAAATCTGAAAATCGTATTGGTACAGCACGATACAATTGAAACCGTATCATTCCAATTTTAAACTTAAACTCCAATACAGTTCGAAATTTTAAAGCATGCCCTAAACACTGATTAATTACCAGAATCGATTATTTTTAAATGATCTATTTTATTTGCATCACTTTTATAATACCTTAATTCTTCTGAATGATATCACCATACAACCAGAGTCAGACACATCCCTCCTATCAAGAGTCGCTGCAGGTTCAGAAATCTTTATATAGAATAGTTCGTCTTTTCTGTTCATTATCATTGTGATCATGAAGAATGTGGGAATGATGTTACTGTAATTCGAGATCATATATCAGCAACTTTAGGTGACAAAGTCAGTGGAAGTCACATTCATTAAAGGAGATTTTGGTGGAAACAAAGAATGTTTTGAGAAGAGGCTGACGGTGGTTGCATTGAGTAATTTGAGTTTGTGCACTTATTCACTGAGTACGTATGGTAATCTCAAATAATGTCAATACTTTTTGAATTTATGATAAACCATTTGCACCTGATAGGCTCATACCAAATAAATTGCATACATTACCTAGATGATGGTGCATATTAGTTCGAGCAACAAAGGAAAGGACCATGTAATCTTTACTCCAAGGGGAGTTTTCTTTGATAACAAAATGCAGGTTGTATAAAGGATAGTGGAACATTCTCTTTTCATGAAACTTCATCTAATTAGAACAATCGACTCTGACAAACTAAATACCTATTTTTAATAGGATTTGGATTAACAGATGTTGGATGCTTTGAATCGATGTTTTTCTATTTGTGTAGATGCTCTGTATGCTTGGGGGACTATCAGTCAGATGATCGCCTTCAGAGAATACCTCATTGTGGCCATACCTTTCATGTGGATTGCATCGATCATTGGCTTGCATCCAACACCACATGTCCTCTCTGTCGAGTCTCGCTGCTTCCTGCAGCCAAATTCACATCTAGCAGCTTGGATCACACGGCCCTAGCAACGGAACATGGGGATTTGGACCCACAACCTTCAGAGAGGTCGACTTATACAAGATTTGTTAGTGCCGAAAATGAGGCATTTGATGCACAAAGAAATCGTGTTGATGAACCTGTAGGTTCCTGGAGAGAGGTTGAACAACATACAAATGTTCCGCAAGGATCAGTGGCAATTGTAATTGAGGGCAGTAGTGGTGTCTGAGGAAAGTACTAGTTCCCAGTCTTCCACAAATATTATTTCAAACAATGTGGCATCTCAGGATGTATCGACAATTTCAATTATCATGTTTTTCACCAGTAGAATATGATCTGAAATGTTGTTTGAGCAAATTAGGTTGGAATTTATGGAGCGATGTAATTTAAGATACCACATACAGAAAGCATATAGTTGTTTAAGCCATGCTGTCCAGGGGGTTTTGTCGTCGTGCACATACACATATATGGTAGCAAATGCCCTCTTATTGTGGTGTATTTCTTGAATCATCTATCACCAGTGCCACACTGCCACTGTCATCATGCTATTATGGAGATTAATCTTGTCTGTTACTTGCAACTACAAGGAAAAAGTCGAAAATTCTGGTAGTGTCATGGTGAGGCTGTTTCAGAATTGAACTGGTCTATATGGAAATATCAAGTACTGGAAGTTCCAGTCTATATATGTCTGACCTCGATGATCATAGGTCTATCCATAACATGACTGACACAACTTTTTCTGCAGGCCTTGAGGAGCTTGTGCTGTGAGGTAGCGTCAAGGGCACCCCTTGATGTCAACAGGTTAAGCAACATTCTAAGAGAGTGTCAGTCCAACATCATTCTGACACTAATCTTGATGGAGCTAAGAAGGAAGACTATTGAGAGAAGGTGACAAGGAGTCACAGAGGTAATGATTTCTTATCAGGAGTCAAGGATGCTAAAATTCAAGGAGATGCCGTAGCACCTTACTTCCCATTGCCACCTCTGCCCCTTAACTATTCAGATGAGTTTATGTTGTCATTTTGATGCTTTTTGACATAGGACATTTCATCAAGACAGTAGAAGTTACGGAAGTGCCCTACATAAGCCTTAAAAAAGGGGTTATAGTGCTAGTTTCAAAGGCCAGAGGACCCTAGGCAGTTCTGTTACTCAATTGGTATCAATGTTGACCCCTCTTTTTCTTAAAAGCATCAAGTAGTATTTTTTTAGTCACCTTAGTTAGCCATTTATTGGTAGATGTACAACCAGAGTGACCTTAAACTTTATCTCATACTCTAAGATATGCTTTCTGAAGATGCTAGATTCTACTACTTGTCATGAACACTTTAGCATGCTAAACTGAAGGGGGAGAAGATGAGGATGGAAGAAGAGTATAACAATTTAGAGGAGCATAACTAAGGAAGAAATTTGCCTTTTTTTCCTCTCATTGTCGTTTATTCATGCTACAACTTGGCTTATATAGCCATGACAAAACAAACCTAAAAACAATTTGGTTTCTTCTTACATTAAACACACTATTCTATTTTTCTAGATAATACATGTACTAGACAATTTAATTCACTGGGATAATTTAATTAACTACTAAACAAATTCAATTAAATTTGACTTGATGAAGACCAAAGCAATTTGGTTGTGAGTTCTAATAATGCAATTTGGTTGTGACTTCCAAGAATAACGTTTGGATTAGACTTTCAATAATGTCTCCTGTAAATCAAACTTGCTTTTCATTCCTAAGCTCGATGCAATTTTTCTAAAAATAGGTCATTTAAGTAGTTTAGTGAAGATATTAGCTTTTTGTTCATTAATCCTGCAATATTTAACATAACAATACCTTTATTCACAAGGTCCTTTAAGAAATAATATCGAATTGGAATATGCTTTGGATCCTTTGAAATTGAATTGTCGAGTTGTTGTCACAGTTCACATTTATTATACCTTCTTGAATATGCTTGAGATTCTCCAAAATACCACAACCAAAGTAAATGACATCTTGCAAAAAAGCAACAATGTATTCGATTTTTGTGATGGTGAGTGCTATAGTAGATTGCTTTTTTGAACATCATACCATTTTTCCACTTCCAAGATCAAAAATATAACCTAGGTGCTTTTGTTATCATTAACACTTTATGCTAAATCATATAACCAACAAGATTAATTAACATATTTACTTGATAAAAGATGCTATAATCAAGAGTCTCTTTCACATAGCTAAAGATTCTTTTTTGTTGCTTTCCAATAACTAGAGAATGGTTTCTTTGTAAATTTGCTCACAAACTTGTAACATACGTAATATCTTATCTTATATCTGTCCAGCACATCATATTTTCAACCAAACTTTGAAACAAGGTTGAATTAACACGCTTTCCTTCACTATGTTTGTTCAACTTTAATCCTATAATATAAAGAGTTAAAACATGATTTGTATTTTTCATTCTGAATTTTCTTGAAATCTATTTTGCATTACTCTCTTGAGTGACGAAATTTTATGCTTGGATCTTAGAACTTCAATTCCAAGAAAACTGTGTAATTCTCCCAAATTAATCATCTCAAAATCATTCTAGTGTGAAATCATTTATTATCTTTAAATCCTTACTAGTAAAAATAAGGCATAATGACTTATAAATATGAAGCCTCCATGGGGATTGGATTTGGTGGAGAGAGTGCCTTCCAATGGACATTTCAAAAAATAATTCTGTTGAAAAGGAGCTACCATTCTTCAAATGTGGAACCGTCATATTAACGATCTCTCATCATTGTCTCTACGTGTGAAGGAGGATAAATCAGGTCTCAGGTGACTAGTGCAGAAATGCGGAGTCATCGGTAGCCTAGTCGTCACCTTCAGGAATTGATCTCTTGTCATTTCAAGCCTTAACACGGCTGTGCTAGCCATCTGGATTTGTTCTGGGAGCTAGGGGCTACCATTCTTCAAGATCCTCAAGAGGGTTGCTAAGTTCCAATGGGACAGTACATGAGAAGGCTTTCCTAGAATTAAAGGAATATTTGGCTAGGTGATGGGTGTGAATCATGCACACTTTTTAGATTTTATTTAGCATGCATTTCATAGGTTTTGTTTACATATCATGCATAAAACATATCATTTACCTTCATATTTCATTTTTTATTTAGATAACTGCGGTTTCTATGTTTTTACTCTTAGGAGGGAACAAAAAAGGCATAATAGAGCCATAGAGAGAAACTATGACAAAATTGGGAACAAACGGAGCCACAACACCTATTTTTCGCACTTCCCATTGTCCAACACGCCTAAGGCGTGCCAGTGGGCACGCCCATGCCTAGCTCTTTCAGCACACCCGGCGTGCTAGGTCTCCATAGTGCCTGGCATGGCCAGTTCATGCTAAATGCCATGACTGTGTCACGAGATAATCGAAATCCCAATTTTTCTTAAGGTCGTTCTGAATTTCTTGCAACTAATTTCCTGATTTTCTCTCCAGAAAAGTCTACAAAAAATCCCCAGAGTTAAGGAGGAAGGGATTGGATCGGAGGAAGGAGATTTAGGGAAAGGGATTCATACGGATCGAGAAGGGTAAGCTCCAAGACGGGAAGAAGCCTCTATGATGCCGACTAGTCAAGTTTTTACTCTTATTCTCTTCTAGTATTGGATGTCTTTCTATACTTTGATATCTGTTAGTGCCTATAAGATTCACATATCTCCACAATGGTATAATATTGTTCACTTTGGGCCTAAGCCTTCATGGTTTTGTTTTTGAGCTTTACCCAAAAGATCTCATACCAATGAAGATATCTTTCATCTTATAAACACATAATCTTTTCCATGTCTTACCAATGTGAGACTTTGATTGTATTCTCAATAGACCCAACAATCCCCTCCCTTAAACGAAGGACCACATTAACCCCTCCCCCCCTCAAGTATATCCGTCCTCGAAGGACTTACTCTGCTTGATGTCCGATTCGCAACCCACCAAGACTTCCTGCCAACTGTCTGGTCCTCCTAATCCACTTGGACTTTCTGCGGTTTATACAGCCCTTTTGGCCCAATCGACTTTTCGCGGTTGTTCGGTCCTTCCCAACCTGGACTTCCCGCTGGTATGCGTTCTCTTCGATCCGCATGAGAGCTCTACTTCCTTCATTCGAGGTTTATGGCTTGACATGGACCATGACTCTGATACCAATTGTTAGTGCATATAAGATTCACATACCTCCACAATGGTATGATATTGTTCACTTTGAGCCTAAGCCTTCATGGTTTTATTTTTGGGCTTTACCCAAAAGGTCTCATACCAATGGAGATATCTTTCATATTATAAGCACATGATCTTTTCCATGTCTTACCAATGTGGGACTTTGATTGTATTCTCAATACACCCAACAATATCTTCTTCTCTTCCGACTATAGAGTAATTCTCCTTTGTCCTAGGATTAGGGAGTAGCTCTATGTCGTATTCTCTATAGGACCGTTGGCGACACGCTAAGGGGGGGGGATGAATGGCGCGTTCATTCATTCGCTTGGAATTCGATCGCTTTTGTATGTGTCTACAAAACTTGTTAATGCAGCAAAATATAGAAATACAATATGAACATAAATACAAACACACAAGCACAATCAATACAAGGCTATACATGGTTCGGAACCTAGGGTTCCTACTCCATGGGCTGAGCTTAAGTGAGCTCTAGTGATGCACACACCACTAATCAAATCTCTCCTTCTCAGTGATATATCGGAGGTGGAGAAATCTTATACAATAGTCTTACAACAATAAGAATTAATATACAAGCAATTACATTAAGCAAATGAATACAAGTAAAGAAAAACACTTTGTAAATGTAAGTTTTGAATGCTTAATCTTTGGTTGATTTTGGAATCCCTTAAAGGTCTAGAATTCAGCAGTAATTCCCCTTCAAATTCCTCAAAAAATGCTAGCCAAAATCCTCCTCTTCGTGTTCCTTATAAAGTTACAACTCGAGTTGATTTTCACCTAGCAGTCGACTTCCATAAGACATCAGTCGACTACTCCTGTAGTCGTTGTCTCACAACGGCTCAATCCATGCTGGAAAAACTCCAACGGGTACATTAGAAATCGACTACCCTTACTAGTAGTCGACTGCTGGCCTGACAATCGACTGATCAGTCGACTACCGAAGCTTCTGTGCTCGTGTCCACCTTAAACAATCGACTGTCCTTCATGGCAGTCGACCGCTAAACCCTAGCAGTCGATTGTTGGACCACATAACAGCAGTCGAGCATCAGTCGACTCCCACCAATCGACTGCTCGTAACCTCAGTCGACTGATCCAAGTTGACTAGGTTGTCAAGTGTTAAACACTCAACTAGTCGACTGATCTATAACCCCAGTCGACTGACACACCTCAAACATGAGGTTTAACTCAAGTATGATCTCTTCATACTTGATAGACCACCCTTAGCCTAGACCTAAGCCTTCTAGCCACCTCCATCAACCTCGCACCTATTGGATTCCTCTAAGTCATCCATGACTTGTTCATTTATACACTAACATTTAGGTGCTTCCATCGGCTATTGTCATGCTACCCGGGTCTACACTGCCAAGGTAGATTTGGGCTTATGTTGCCAAGACACACGCTTGGACTTTATTCTATCAAATATTGGACTTATGCCTCCAAGACTACCGCTTGAACTTTACACTGCCAAACATTGGACTTTTACTGTCAAGACTACCACTTGGACTTTACGCCGCCAATATCACACCCTTGGACTTTCCTTGCCAACTCCATGTTGGACTTTCTAGATGCCAAGACTCATGCTTGGATTTTCCAATTGCCAAGATTCATGCTTAGACTTTTCAGATGCCAAGATCGATGCTTGGACTTTCCAATTGCCAAGTACATAAGACTTGGACTTTCCATGCCAAGTACACACTTGGACTTTTCATGTCAAGTACACAAGACTTGGATTTTCCAATTCTAAGTGTCCCACTTGGACTTGTCTATCATATGATCAACCCCATGTCAACCATATAGTCAACCCATTGTCAAATAATGGTCAACCCATTGTCAAACATCAAAATACTACTCGAGTCAAACTCGAGTTCGGTCAATCGTGACCTAGGTTAATTGCACCAACAGTCTCTCCATTTTTAATGTTTGACAATACCTTTATGTTAGTTTAACAATAACCTAAACTTAAACACTTCCAATTTCAAAACATAGTGAAGGTTTACCTAACTTAAACCTCACTTCTCCCCCTTTGGCATACATAAAAAAAACTCCCCAAAGTTATCAATGTCTCATATACTAATGAGATCTTCCAATCTCCCATTGGTCCAAAAACATCTCACTCTTCCTAGTGATAAATCACATATCACTAAATGAGAGACAATCCTCATTTTCTAATTCTCTCCCAATTCTCCAAATTCTCCCCCTTAAGAGGAAGAACACATCCATCATCCCATGAAGGATAACCTCCCCCTAAAGGCTTGCTCCCCCTTGACCATTTCACTAACAATGTCCTTGGTTAGTCCCTAAGCCTATAGGAACACTAAACCATCAAAAATAAGGGCAAAAGTTCAAACTTGAACTTTCACACACCTTAAAGTTTAATTCTCACCGTAAACAACTCTCCTAATCCATTTCCAATGGATTTTCACCCTTTCAATGCTTTCCAAAGCATATCCTAGGGGTTAGAGCAGCTAGGGTATATAGGGATAGCTGAAAATGGGCTAAACAATCATTGTTTACCCGAAATCAGCTCAGCAGTCGACTTCTAGCATCATCAGTCAACTGCTATACTGAAACAGTCGATTGCTCTCTGCTTTTCATAAACTAGTTTTTCAGAATAAGTTTTGGAAATGCATAAATAAAAATACATATACTGAAAAATCTTGAAATTACATACGTACATTACTTACATAAAATACAGTGGGTGAAAAATAATTTTAAAATAAAATACCAAATAAAATGAGAGATTGATACAAAGTTCAAAATCATTGAAATTTTCAATGCTTTTGACCTACTTTCTATTAACTTCTTCAATAGTGATTGCTATCAAAAGATAGACTTCACCAAGGTTTTCTAAAATGATATTAAAATATTTTTGAAAACCTATTTTGAATCATGGAATATGGGCTAGATGTACATGACTTGTACATTAGCTCTTCTCATGATTCATCATTATCATTTAATGAGTTCTAAACTCAATATGATGTACTAAATAAGCACATGAGTTTAACTCATTTCCTAACATCTCATATGTATCTATGGTGTATCAATACACACACATGTCAATTTAATATGAGATATGAGTTTAGGTTCTTAGGATTTTATGTATTTTTCTAGACAACACTATTTGATTTCCTTATACTTGGGACTTCAAATCATGTCATTGTCTTTAAATCAATTTGATTAACCAAAAATGCTTGAAGGATGATTATGGCGTATAAGATAGCACAAATAAATATGTGTCAATAATCATGATGTCATGACATAAAGATATAATCTAAATATAAACATGACATTAAAATCAAATCTACACATTATCATGACATTTAAAATAATTAGAAGAAAAACGATGTCATGACATGACATAATAGGAATACATAAACATACACATCAACACACACATCAACCAAGTAAAAAAAAACACAATTTTACAAAATAAAAGATTTCATTTATCATAAAGTCATTCCTACAAACAAAAGATAGATGTTCAAACACTCAGGCGCACTATGTGGAAATCTCGAACGTGGTGTAGATCTGTTTGGCGGGAGGGATAAAAAGGAAATTAAGTGCGTTGTTTGATAAATATGAAAGTATAGGGTGTTGTTTGGATAATTCTAAATTTCACGTGCACTGTTTGATAAATTGCTGTGAAAATAATGACACTTGCAAATAAAAAATCCATTCATTAAACCAAAATACTACTTAAGTAACATTGCTAAGCTGCAATCTTTCAGACAATTTCAAGTCTTGGGAAGAAACATGTAAAAACAAATCTAAATTAAAATCTTCTAGTGCATAGCAGTTTCATAATAAAAACTCTTCAGTCGTTAAGATTCTCCCACTTTTAGCTATACTAAAAGATCAGTTGAAAATTTTGATTAAATTACAATCCATCGCTGTATAGAACCTGCAACAATAAAACACATACAATGGATCAGTTCTGCAAGCAAGGATGACTTGTACATAAAATTCCTACATGTTAGGAAAAAAGTTAAGCATGAAATAGGAAAAAAAACAATGCGGACAAAATGAGGTTTGAAGTTTGAAAAGTATTGGTGTTTGCGTTACTTCACCAAATAGAAAACTGGAACATAATTAGATACGCACTTAGAGTATTTCCTTGGAACAATTTATAGGCCTCAATTGTAGATGCATATAAGGTATCTAGATATATCTCTAAAATTAAATTAGACTAATTGTTCTATAAATTAGAACTGCATGAACAGACAATTCGAGTCAAATAGAGAATGATATAGCCTTGATTACATGCTCAAACAGGAGCAAAGAAGGAAAGAAAGTAAACCACGGATCCGAAGATGAGTCAGAATTGGAACAAAATAGAGAGGAGAAAATAATGAATATGATCTGAAAGATATTCAACAAAAAGAAAAACTTCACGAAGATGGTCAAGATTAAGCCGGGTAGACCTAGATCCAAGGTCACATGCTACGAATGCAATGACAAAGGGCACTGCAAGTCCGAATGTGCTAATCTAAAAAAGAAAGAAAATCAAAAGAAAAAAAGTACTAAAAACAACCTGGGACGAACGTCTTTTAAAAAGTCAGACGAAGAAATACCAAAGACAAACTTTGTAGTTTTTATGGCAGGCGATGAATCTGATGTCAAATCAAGTCGAGGATCCAGAATCTAAGTTTGAGTCCGAATTAAGTCACGATTTTGTATCCGTTTCAGAAGGACCAAATAAGATAACCTCTCCCATAAATTATAGGATGTATACAATTATAGCATACTTAAGTAGAAAGTTAGTTAAATTTGAGGATAAGTTGAATTGCTCCTTAAAGAAATTCAAGTATTTAAGGAGTAAGTTAACTCGAGCTCTTTAACTTGCCAATTTCAAGCTAGAAAGAAACTCAATTCAAGTTACGAAGCTTGAGAAAAAGAATTCTATTTTGAAAAGTCAAGTAGAAAATCTCAAATGATTATTGAAAAAGTTTATCTCGGGTTTCAAATATCTCAATATGATGCTTGAATTTTAACGGATAATGTACAATAAATCCATACTCGAATCCAAAGCTAACTCAACTTACAGATCTTATATGTCATTAGTTAATTGAAATGACAAAAGTCGAGTCCAAGTATAGATCCCTAAGACTTGTTTAATTAATCAAATTGGACTAAACCAATATTGAATCTCCAAGATCAAATTCACTATTTGAATAAGACTTTTCCAAGCTATTATTCAGACAGGGTCTTATGATCCCAAGAAAAATGTGTCGGGCTTAGCTAAAATGGACCACAAAGTATGGACTAGAGCATCTAGGCCCAAAATGAAAATTTAGAATGGCCCGGCCTAAGGAATCGCTCGGCAGGTCATACCACATGACCTTGTCTTTTCCAAGATCATACAAGACTTCCCGAGACCTTGGGGCTAGCAGAGATTGAGACCTATAACACCTTGATTTATGTTTTTCTGAATTCTAATAATGGATGACATTGTTTCATGAGATGCTCAAGGAAAGAGTTTCCCTCGGTGCCATGACATACTTCACTCTGAAACTATAACAGGAACACCCTAGTGCAGTTACAATTCTAAGCGTGTAACTAGCAGATTCAACATCTGTATGACTAGTGATAGCAGAAATGAGAGTAAAATTTAATTGCTTAGAGGAAAACGAAGAGTAAAAAACCTCAACCAACCTTTTTCTTTCCTTTCATGTCAGGATAACCACACAGCAATTTGCTGTGGGATGTTGTATTTGACATGAAATATGAAAATTTGCCAAAGAGATATTACTTGTCTTTTTCTTACCATAAATTTTGGGCTTAGTTCCAGTTTTTAATTAGAAGTTTTTTAGTTAATTATTTTGGAGATTTTTTAAAATAAAAATTATTCACAACTAAGTAAAATATCAATTACTTATCTAGAAAGGAAATAATGTACAAATTATATCAATCACAATTTGTATATTATATTTCATTCTGATTTTTTTATAGTTTAATAATGCGACTTATTTTTTATAAAATAAAAAATTTTCTTATAAAATCTTAATTATTTTTTAAAATATGATTTATTCTTAAAAAAAAAATAAAATACATTTTATAAAAGGTCTAACAAATTAAAAAAATTTGATGACTTAATTTTTATTTTCCTTAACCAAAGAGTATTTGATTTTGTCAAACGAAGGTCGTAGAAAATTGTTTATTTATTTTTATTGTTATTCTTTTTATGTTAATGTATTTTCTTAGGAAAGTGAATCATTGTGAAGCACAGGGCGGAGAGAGAGAGGGTGAGGGTGTGTTGAAGTATCCCTTCCTTGAGGAGATAAAAGTGATTTTGTTTATTGTTCATCGATCATTAGTCTCGTATCTTTATTTAATCGTCGTCGAATTTTATTGAATATACATTTAAATTTCAATCTAAATTCGTCATTGATGAAACATATATAGATTATTTTTAGTAAATCGTTTGTTAATTTATTTATGTAATTTTCACTTTGTTTATATTAATTTTTTAGAATGAAATTGATCGATCGCTTTATAATATAATTTCTATATATGTTTATTATTAAATTTTATTACTACAGAATAAAAGAAAGGAAAAAAAATCTGATATCAATCTTTTCTGTTTTCCTATATTAATTATATATTAGCTTTTTATTTATTATTTTTTTTTAAAAGGAGGATTACGTCCTTAAGTCCTAGATATTAATCTAAATAAAGTAAATTTTTTAAGATACGTAGCCTTGTTCAAACGGAAGAAGTCGGTTCCACATTTTTTGAAGAAGAAGACATCGACAGATAAAAGGTTGTCTTTACCTCTTTACGTATCATTCCGACGCAGAAATTTGAGTTTTTTTTTCCTGTTATAGATTCAGAAACTTTTAAGGGTTTTTTCTTGTTCACCGGCTACTCGTTTGCGATCTCATCTTCTTCATGGAGGAGTCGGGGAAGGACAGAGATCCCATCCACCGCGAGGTTGCAGAGATGAGGACAATTCCCGGAGACAGTGAAGGCGATGAGGAGGAAGAAGATAAGGGCTTGTTGCTGTCGTGGGGCGTCATTCTGCCGGACGAACTCCTGCAAGAGGTGCTTTCCTTATTGCCCGCCGCCAACATCATCAAATTGGACATCGTGTGCAAACAGTGGTACGAGGTGATTCGCTCTGACCCGTTGTCGTGGGCGATGATGGCGCCACAGAAGCCGTTATTCTTGGGGTCCTGCTTCAATGGCCGCGTATACGACCCTCGCTTCCGCCGGTGGCGCAAGTCCAGCCGCCCCCGCTTAGAAAAGAACTTCTGTCGCACGTCCTCCTCCTGCGGCCTGGTCTGCTTAATGAACACGAAAGACGGGAGCGGCTTATTGGTCGGCAATCCCATCAAGAGCGACTGGAAGCTGCTTCCTCAAGTTCCAGGCGGTTGTTCCTCCTACTACAATGCGCTCGCCTTGTCGTTCGACCGCCGCACGCGCGGCTACACCGTGGTCGTCGCCAAGTGCTCCCAGCTGCCGGGGAACTCCCGCCAACGGCACTTCTCAGTTCACATCTACGAATCGACGACGCAATCGTGGACCACGCCCTTCGCCCAAGACATCGGCTTCTGGATGGGCAGAGAGGAGGCCGTCATATGCAACGGCGTGCTCTACTGCATCATCATCTCGTCGACGGTGGTCCATTACATTATGGCGCTCGACATCACCAAGCTGCCCTCTAGCTTTCAGTCTGTGATTCGTGTGCCAAACCGTATTGAATGTCTTGGATTGATCAACCTGTCGAACAAATTGGTCATGGTCGGCAGGAGAGAATTGCGTTGCCTCCTGCGCAAGGCGGTGGTGATTTTGGAACTCAAGGATAAGACATGGTGGGAGGTGGCCCGATTGCCGTTGAATATACACTTGAGCACCTACAAGTTCACTTGCTGCGGCGTCGGCGACTTCCTCTTCATGCACTGCTTAAAGTGGCCGCAGCTCCTGACCTTCGACATGAGGCAGAAGGTGTGGAAATGGTCAAATCAGCCCCCGTGCATGTTCCCCTACAAGCCCGTGCAGCTCATATCCGGATTGTTCCGCGGCTTCTGCTTCGAGCCGAGGCTCGACGTCTCCTCTTGATCTCAGCTGCTTCATTTACAACTCGACAAAATATACTTAGTTTCTTCTCTGATCCTTTGGTCAAGGAAGAAATTTTCATTATCTGTCAAGACTTCGATCGTCTGTCTATGAGATAAGAGTGGCGAATCCGCTGAATTATGAATGTAGCATTGCATCTTTGCCATCTCATGACTAATTTGCAAACTATTTATGGACTTCATGAACAAAACTGACCTAGTCGGATGAACAAGCTACTCTGGGAACAATTTATTAGCCTAATAAATATATGAGTTTTGAAACTAAAGTTTATTTGTTAAAATTTGTTTATTTCCTCTTAAATAAATCACATTTAATTTTTCTTGATAGAGTTTCAGTTTTACCCTGGACATGATATTTGTTTTTTAAACTAGAAGATTTTAGCGGTCCCATACCAAATTGCCTCCGAATCATCGTAAGGAAGGTAAATCACGATAGACCTTTGACCCTTGAGACTAGTAACTAGCGCATGGAGGGATAAGACAAATGCAACTCCCCAATGTACATAGGAGATATAGAAGGAGAGGAACGAAATGGGTATACCAAATTGGAATTCGTTGAGCATGTTCAAGAATGAATGTAAATCAAAATTTTAGCCAGTACGCTAGCCACGCTAGATAAGGAAAGAACTGGTGACCCAAGATAAGATGGTGAAGCTCAAATTCAGAATGTTTTATCAACTATTTTTTATCCTTTAATAGGGCTCGAATTCATAATTTTTATTGCCTTCAAGGTTCATTGATGATTTTAATGGCTCTCACACTACATACACATTCTTGTTTGTCTTGGATTTTATTCAATTAATAATAAAAATTTAAAAATTTGTGATTGCGATTAAGATGAGTGTTAATTTATATCATATCATATTAATTATACTATAAATAAAAATTATATAGAGAGAAAGAATAAAGTAGCTAAAAATTTAATTATATATCACACAGTTGTTATTTTACTAAATAAAATAATTTTGTATTTTTAAACTAAATGGGATGAAAAATAATGTTTTCCCAATTTTAGAATAGATATTGAGGGGTTTTTTTTACAGTGAATACATATTAACTCTTCGATCCGGTCTATAATTCACATTCAAAAATCGACCTCTAAAATATTTATTCCCAATAAAAATTTGAATTCTAATCTTCGTACTTGTTTTGTTTATCATTGTATCATTGCACGGGGACACTAAACTTGAAGTCTTTGAACGAGAAAACAAAGGACTACGACATTATTCTTGAAATTTTTGAATGAGAAATCTAAGGACTTGTATATCATCGATCAACAAAAATAATTAAAAATGACTTAAATTTTCATAAGGATTATCTTGAAAGGATTAAAGATACACTTTTCTTTTTTTACTTTTTAAATATCCTTCTGTCCAATGATGGGCAGAGGCGAATCCAGAATTTTATATTGAAAAGGTCGTCATACTAAAATATAATAATGTTAATTTTAAAAAATAAATAAATATTATTTTTATAATAATTATTTAAAATTTGGGGTGGGGTCATGGCCCCCCCAAAACCCCCCTAGATCCGCCCCTGATGGTGGGGAAGAATGGAAGAACATCTAGAATATTATTGTTAGGGTCCGTTGGTGCAATTGGTCCAGATCATGATTGACCAGACTCGAGTTTGACTCGAGTGGTATTTTGATATTTGATAAAATATATGACAATGTGATTGTCATGGGAAAGTCCAAGTCATGAGTATTTGACATGGAAAGTCCAAGTGGGACACTTGGCAATGGAAAAGTCTAAGTTATGGGTACTTGACATGGGAAGTCCAAATGAGACACTTGGCAATGGAAAAGTCCAAGCATGGGTCTTGGCAAGAAAAAGTCTAAGCTTGAGTCTTGGCAATTGAAAAGTCCAACATGAGTTGTCATGGAAAGTCCAACCATGGGTCTTGATAAAGGAAAGTCCAAACTTGAGTCTTGATAATTAGAAAGTCTAACATGAGTTGATATGGAAAGTCTAAGCATGAGTTTTGACAAAGAAAAATCAAAGCTTGAGTCTTGGCAATTGAAAAGTCCAACATGAGTTGGCAAGGGAAGTCCAAGGGTTGATATTGGCGGCATAAAGTTCAAGCGAGAGTCTTGGCAATATAAGTCCAATGGTTGGCGGCGTAAAGTCCAAGTGGTAGTCTTGGCAGCGTAAGCCCAATGTGCCTAGCTTGGCGGTGTAGACTAGCTTAGCATGACAATAGTCGATGGAAGCACCTGAAGGCTAGCGTATGGATGAACAAGTCATGGATGACTTAGAAGGATCTGATAGGCGTGAGGCTGATGGAGATAGCTAGAAGGCTTAGGTCTAGGCTAAGGGTGGTCTAGCAAGTATGAGGGTATCATATATAGGGTTAAACCTCATGGTTGAGATTATCAGTCGACTGGGGCTTTGGACCAGTCGATTGGTCAAGTGTTTTGACACTTGGCAGCTGAGTTGACTCTTGGCAGTCGACTGGGGTTATGGGCAGTCGATTGTAGTGAGTCGACTAAGATTCGACTGCGGTAAAATACCTTGGCAGTCGATTGATGTCAGTCGACTGCTATGGATGGTAGTCAACTGCTGGTCGAGGATACGGGGCAGAACACTCGGTAGTCGATTGATCAGTCGGCTACGAGGCTGGCAATCGACTGATGGTAACTGGGAGTCGATTGCCAGTGTAACCGTTGTCTTGAATGCCGATGTGGATTAAGTCGTTGTCTCACAATAGTACTGTTGGCAGTCGACTGGGGACTTATGACAGTCGACTGCCATACATGAATCTAGTCCGATTGCAGGTTTAAAAGGAGCACGAAGGAAGGATTTGGCCAGCGATTTTTTGGGTGTTTTTGAGGCAATTTGCTGGGTCTTCAAGCACGATTCAAGCAATCAACAAGCAAACATCCAAAGAAATAGTTGTAAAGTTTTCTTTATATTATTTTATGTATTTCATTTGTATTTGCTTGTTTATTACATGTATTACTTTTGTAATCCTTGTACGAGGTTTCTGTTATTACCTATAAGATTCATATATCTCTATAATGATATGATATTGTCCACTTTGGGCCTAAACTCTCATGGTTTTATTTTTGGGCTTTACCTAAAAGGCCTCATACCAATGGAGATATCTTTTCATTTTATAAGCACATGATCTTTTCCATGTCTTACCAATATGGGACTTTGATTGTGTTCCCAATACTCCAATAATTCCCCCTCAAACGAAGGACCACATTGACCCCCCTCAAGCCTATCCGTCCTCGAAGGACATCCTCTGCTTGATGTTCGATCCTCAACCCACCAGGACTTCTTGCCAACTGTCTGGTCCTCCTGACCCAGCTGGACTTCTTGCTAGCTGTCCAACCCTTCTGACCCAACTAGACTTCCTGTCAGTTGTTCGATCCTCCTAACCCAATTGGACTTCCTTCCTGGTGTCTGGTTCTCTTGATCCGGACATGGGAGCTCAATTTCCTTCATTCGAGGTTCATGACTTGATATGGACCATGACTCGTATACCAATTATTAGCACCTATAAGATTTATATATCTCCATAATGATATGATATTGTTCATTTTGGGCCTAAGCCCTCATGGTTTTATTTTTGGGCTTTACCCAAAAGGCCTCATACCAATGGAGATATTTTTTTATCTTATAAGTACATGATCTTTTCCATGTCTTATTAATGTGGGACTTTGATTGTATTCCCAATACTCCAATAGTTTCTTCGCCTCTGATTTATTGTCGAGAAGGAGTTTATTTGATTAGTGGTGATATTTGCATCGCTAGAGCTCATTCGAGCTCAACCCATGAAGTAGGAATTCTAAGATTCTGAACCACGTTATATCATTGTGTATTGTTTGCTTGTATTTTTGTTATTGTTATATTATCTTTGTTTCTGCTTCGATAACGAAAATTGTAGCAAACATGAATGATTTCCATATTCGATGAACTATGCGCTATTCACCTCCCCTCTAGCGGTCATTAACGATCCCTACAATTGGTATCAGAATTGGGAGCTCTTCTACGGATTAACACCTGGGAGAAAAAGCGCTAGAGGAGATGGAGCTCGAAGAGAAATTGGGATGGGATATCAACACCCTAATTCCATACACGCTCTATGGACGAGAAGGCTTCAATTCATGAAAGGGAAGGATTGAAGACTTTATTATGATGAGGGACTTCGAAGAATGGTCCGCCTTGATGGAAGGATTTGAGTATCCGAGAGGGCCAAAGGGAGGTTTCCTCAAAATGAAGAAGTGGAGCGTGGAACAAATCCAAGAATTCGAGAAAATTAAGAAGGTAATAAAATTCTTGGTTGATTTAATTCCTAATGATATCATGTGTAGCTTAGGTGAATACAAGGATGCCAAGGAGATTTGGGGCGAGTTGGCAAAATATCATTAAGACCCATCATCGGTTCAATTGGACAAGAAGACCGAAGAAGCAAGCTCTTCCTCACTAGAAAGTGAGGAGTCAAAAGTTGAGAAGGAGTCAACTTTTAGATCGGTGGAAGAAGAAGAAATAAAGGAAGCCTCCACCTCTCAGATTGAGGGGGAGGACATTAGATCACCGGAGCCGGAGCAAAATCAAGGAGTAGCTTCTACCTCCGGGAGAGATGAAGAACTCACTCCGGCCACCACGATTGACCTAGGTAACTCAAACACTTTAATTAATAATAAAAATCATATTATGTATTTTGAGTGTAGAAAATATGGGCACTATAAGAGCAAGTTCCCTAAGAAGGTCAAGAAGACTCAACCGACGCCAAAAACTCAAGAAAAATCAAAGGATGTCAGAGTCTCCACTAGGAAGAACAAGGAGCACGTGGTGTGCTTCAAGTGCCAACAAAAGGGACATTATAGGAGTCAATTTCCTAGGGGGAGGAAGAAAGGTGATGCAGGTGCATCCAATAATTTAATCAACTTTTATCTTGTGATGCGACCTTGCCTTCTTCCAAGCCATAACGAAGAGAAATTGAGCCCCAAAACAAGGATTTCAATACCTCCATGGCCCCCTGATATGTATATTCTTTATTTTGGATCAGAACGAGGTGTAAAGGAGTTCCTAGATGTTACCACGACCTACCCGTGGTCACCGTCACGAGCGTAGATTATTCCATGGCTAGACACGGAACCTCTAGCAAGAACTACAGCTTAACCATGGACTAAGTCATGGTCGTATGATGCACTACCACTGCTATTTAGAATTTTATTAATATTTTATTATTAATTTTATTTATTTCGAATTTTCATTTAATTTTCGATCATTTTTTAGAATTTCATTAATATTTTATTATTAAATTTATTTATTGCGAATTTTCATTTAATTTTATTTTTTTTTAGTTTTAAAATTTTGATATTTCCTTTTCTGTTTCATTGAGAAATTTTTGACTTAGTTTTTTTATTTTTTATTTTAACTTTTTTACTTGTTAAGAAATTTCTGTTAAAGTTAGTTTATTTTTTTTAACATCAAGAAACATTCTCTTTCTAAGCTTATTTAAACATAGGTTTAGGTTCTTGTAATATATTCAGTTTTGATTAATAATATTTTTTTTCGTTTAAACTAAGAGGTGCCCCTCTTTTGTTTACTAATTCCCCTTCTCTTTCGATTCTCTTTGCCCCCTCTATCTTAACCTCACGTATGGAAGGCTTTTAGCACTCATCCCGCTGCCCCGCTTGTGTCAGTTGGTATCAGAGCCCTAGATTCATGGAAGGTCGACGAGGACATGATTATGGTCGTGATTGACAGGTTCTGATTGAGGAAGCCGTACCCCATGATCAAAGTATCCGTGAGTTCATCGATCTACAGAAACCAATCACGGAGTTATCTTGGCGATCCATGAATGATTATTTTGGTCATGGTTATGGACTTGATTGACATATTTCGATTGAGGAAGTCGTACCCCAGGATTGATGTTCCCAAGAAACCATCAGGGATCTACAGAGACAAGTCGCAGAGTTATCTCAATGTATATATCTCAAAGATCATAAGGTATTTAATCGACATATTACTTCAAATTTTAAATAACTATATCATCAAGATCATTGTAATCGTGAAGAACAATATGAAGACCTTGTTTTTCGAATCAAGCTTCCCGAGTTTTCTGGCACATTACACGCAAAAAATATTCTTGATTGGATTGATGAAGTCGAACATATTTTTTGTTTTGAAGAAGTTCCCGATCATGCTAAAGTAAAATTGATAGCCATGACGCTTAAGGGAGAAGCCTTCGCTTGGTGGTTACTATTGCGACACTCTCGCAAGAAACAGGGCCAAGATTACTAATTGAGAGAAGATGAAAAAAAAAAGATGAAAGGTCATTTTCTTCCTCTTAGCTATACACATTCATTATTTCATCTTCCTACCTTAAGACAGGACACCCGAACAATTAAGGAGCCATCTCGATTGATTAATGAGGCAAGAAGTCCTGTGCAGATAATGACCCCAACTAGAACTCGAGGTCGAGTTCTTTCCAAAATGGGGCGAACGATAGATGAGCATTACTTGATTGAAGAAGATATAGGAGATTCCATCTACAATGATGATGACATGGAAGATCCTATCTATGACGAGGATGACTTTGAGACCACCGAGTTCAAAGAAGATGTGGAAGATCCCGTCTACGACGATGATGACATAGACGAGGAAATTAAAGAATACACGGAAGACCCCGTCCATAACGATGATAATATTGACGAGGTAATGGGCAACCCCATCTACGACGAGTATGATGATGACGAAATACTTTGTGAAGATGACCACGAAATATTGTTTAATCTCTCTTTCAAGAATGAAACCAGGGGTGATTGGTTGATGACGACAAATGCCAATATTGGAGAATAAAATATTATACTAGCACCTCGACAAGAGGATTTCACGCCTCTTTTAGATCATGTCTACTAAATCGAAACTCGAGCACGAGTTCTTTTCAACCCCGAGTGTCTGATGCTAGCGCATCCATCGCAATAAAACATGCTCATATCCCTTAATCTGAGTATGCATTATTCTGGACCAAAACAAGGCATAATGAAGCTAGTGAATGAAAGAGAAAACAAAAGTCCTTATGCCAAGGAAGAGGTTGACACTGGTTCGAACTCGAGGACGAGTTCTTTTCAACCCCGGGTGACTGATGCAGGTGCATCCAATAATCTAATCAACTTTTATCTTATGATGCGACCTTGCCTTCTTCCAAGCCATAACGAAGAGAAATTGAGTCCCAAAATAAGGATTTCAACACTTCCATAGCCCCCTGATATGCATATTCTTCATTTTGGATCAGAACAAGGTGTAAAGGAGTTCCTAGATGCTACCACGACCTATCCGTGGTCACCGCCATGAGCGTGGATTATTCTATAGCTAGACACGAAACCTCCAGCAAAAACTACGACCTAACCATGGACCAAGCCATGGGCGTATGACACACTGCCACTGATATTTAGAATTTCATTAATATTTTATTATTTTTTTTTTGAATTTTCATTTAATTTTAATTTTCGGTCACTTTTTAGAATTTCATTAATATTTTTTTATTAAATTTATTTATTATGAATTTTCATTTAATTTAGTTTTTTAGTTTTAAAATTTTGATATTTGCTTTTCTGTTTCGTTAAGAAATTTTTGACTTAGTCTTTTATTTTCTTATTTTAACATTTTTACTTGTTAAGAAATTTCTGTTAAAGTTAGTTTTTTTTAGCATCAAGAAACATTCTCTTTCTAAGCTTATTTAAATATAGGTTTAGGCTCTTGTAAGATATTCGGTTTTGATTAATAATATTTCTTTTCGTTTAAACTAAGAGGTGCCCCTCTTTTGTTTACGAATTCCCCCTTTTCCTTCGATTCTCTCTGCCCCCTCTATCCTAACCTCACGTATGGAAGACTTTTAGCGCTCACCCTGCTGTCCCGCCTGCGTCAAAAGGTCAAGAAGGGGTCAACAATGTAGGATGAGCCTCTAAGGCAAACCCTAAGATAAAATTCAATAATGTACCTTCTTTAAGTAATAGGCAAAAACATGATTTTAATTCACTTGCAATTTATCTTTAAAAGCATGCTAGAAATAGACTTTATTGCTTAGGGCTAAACATGTTGATTTTAGGTCTAAGGATAAGCTTAGAAATAATGACTCTAGACCTATTTCAACCAAGGAGAAATTTGGGACTAATGTCCTTAGAAAAATTCTACCTAAGACAAGTATTAGAAAAATAGAAGGTCATCTAGGCATTAATCCTAAAAATCATAGACATATGCCTAGAAAAAACAAATTAATTCAAAGAAATAATGGGCCCACAAAATTTGAGCAATTATAATTTGAAAATCAAGTTTTGAGGTCAAAACTTGAGAAAATAGAGAAGACCATTAGGAATATGCAAAATCAAATTAAGGGGTCAAATGGTCAAAGCCTAGAGTCTAGGAGGCAAGGCTCATCTATGGGCAAGAAAGGCTTGAGCCACAAGCCTAGGTCCATGGTAGATTTGACTATGGAACTAAACCTAGGTCTAGGAAAACCAAGGTCACAAGGAAAGTCATTCCTAGAGTTGACCATGGAGTGTGCCTAGTGGCTAAGGTTTTGAAGAAACTTAGGGAGGCCACTAAGAAGGTTACAAGGGGAGTTACCCCTAGAGTTAACCTAGGCAAGACCAAAATGACCAAGGTGGATTAAGCCTAGAAGAGTCATTAGAAGGGTATCTAGGGAGGGCATCCCTAAGGAATACCTAGTAAATCCAAGGAGCTCCAATAGGTATTGGGTTACTAGGAGCATGATCGATTCACGTTAAATGGATTATGATATGTCAACCCTAAGTGGATAGGTAGTTAACCTAACCATGGTAGAGTTGACACTCTAGGATATTTTTAAGGTTTTGGGATACCTTAGAAATAAGTTTGATCTTATATCCCAAAGGATTTTAGAATATGCTAATATCATTTAAGAAGTTTGAAAAACTAATCAAATTGACACAAGTTAGGTCTTGGAGTTATAGTGTGTCATTTTGGACTTTTGGCACACTTGAGGGATAATTGATTATATGATAAAATGGACTTAATAATAACAAATAAAAATTAACACTAAAATTAAGGTATTATTATACCTTTATATTTTATTTGTCATGCTTTGATTGTCATATACCATGTCATGACATCATATTTATTTTCATCTTATAAATGTCATGATTATGCCTAGGTTATTTATTAATGTCATGTATGCTTAGGTGATATTTTTATGTCAAGACATCATGATTATTGACATTTGTTTTATTTATGCTGTCATTATATGTCATAATCATCATTCATGTATTAATAAAATTGATTTAAGGACTATAACATGACTTGAAGCCCCATGTATAAGGGAATCAAGTAGTGTTGCCTTAGAAAATGTATGAGACCTTAGTTTAGGATGAATAAAACTCACATCTCACATCAAATTGATTTGTATTTGTTTTCATACACCTTAGACATATGTGAGATGCTAGGAAATGAGTTAAGTTCAAGGTGCATAGTTCTTGTATCTAGATGAACTCAAACTCATCTTATACCATGGAGGAATCATGAGGAAAGTTTATGTACAAGTCATGTGCATTAAGCCTATAGAACATGGTTCAATATAAGATTTTCAAAAATATTTTAAAATCATTTTAGAAAACCTTGGTGTATTCTATCTTTTGATATAAGTCACCATTGAAAGAGTTGATACAAAGTAGGGCCAAAACATTGAACTTTTCAATGGTTTTGAACTTTGTGTCAATCTCATTATTTTATGGGTATTTTATTTTTCAAATATTTTTCACCCATAATGATTGAGTTAAATATTATACGTATGAAGTTTCAAGATTTTTCAAACTACGTATAATTACTTATGTATTTCGAAAATTTATTTTTGATTTCTGAATTTTTGCATTTGTAGAAATTAGTCGACTGCCACTTATGGCAGTCGACTGGCGTCAACAGCAGTCGACTATTGACTGTAAGAGTCGACTGTCAGACCTGATTTCAGATAAACAAGATTTGTTTAGCCGATTTTAGCTATGTTAGGCTACCCTAACTGCTCCTAACCCTAGGATATGCTTTGAAAAGCATTGGAAAGAGTGAAAATCCATTGTATATGGATTAGGAGAGTTGTTTGGGTGTATATAAAATTTTAAGGTGTGTGAAAGTTCAAGGTTAAACTTTTAACCTTAATTTTGATGGTTTAGTGTTCTTATAGGCTTAGGGACTCTCCAAGGACATTGTTGGTCCAATGGTCAAGGGGGACTAAGCCTTTAGGGGGAGGTTATCCATCATGGGATGATAGATGTGTCCTTCCTCATGAGGGGGAGAATTGTGAGTTTTTAGAGAGTTTGTAGGATTATCTCTCTTCAGTAATATGAGACTTATCACTAGGAAGAGTGAAGACATCCTTGGTATTTTTGGACCAAGGGAGAGATTATAAAATCTCATTGGGATATGAGACATTGACACTTTTGGGGAGAACCTTTTTGATGTATGTCAAAAAGGGAGAGAATTAACGGGAGAAATTATGGGAGAATTGATGGTTGAATTTGGGAATAACCAATTTGGGAGAATTGGTAAGGAGATTTGAGTTAGGTGGCCTAACTCAAAGGTGTTTGTGGTTTTTGTCAAACATAAAAAGGGGGAGATTGTTGTTGCAATCAGCTCAGGTCACGATTGACCAGACTCGAGTTTGACTCGAGCAATATTTTAATGTTCGACAAAAGTATGACAATGTGATTGTCATGGGAAATTCCAAGTCATGTGTACTTGACATGGAAAGTCCAAGTGGGATACTTGGCAATGGAAAAGTCCAAGTCATGAGTACTTAGCATGGAAAGCCAAGTGGGACACTTGGCAATGGGAAAGCCCAAGTATGGATCTTGGCAAGGGAAAGTCCAAGCTTGAGTCTTGGCAATTGAAAAGTCCAACATGGGTTGGTATGGAAAGTCCAAGCATGGGTCTTGGCAAGGGAAAGTCCAAGCTTGAGTCTTGGCAATTGGAAAGTCCAACATGGGTTGACATGGAAAGTCCAAGTATGGGTCTTGGCAAATGAAAGTCCAAGCTTAAGTCTTGGCAATTGAAAAGTCCAACATGGGTTGGCAAGGGAATTCCAAGGGTTGATATTGACGGCGTAAACTCCAAGCGGGAGTCTTGGCAGCATAAGTCCAATGGTTGGCGGCGTAAAGTCCAAGCGGTAGTCTTGGCAGCGTAAGCCCAATGTGGCTTGGCATTGTAGACCAGCTTAGTATGACAATAGCCGATGGAAGCACCTGAAGGCTAGCGTATAGATGAACAAGTCATGGATGACTTGGAGGGATCTGATAGGTGTGAGGCTGATGGAGGTGACTAGAAGGCTTAGGTCTAGGCTAAGGGTGGTCTAGCAAGTATGAGGGCATTATACTTAGGGTTAAACCTCATGGTTGAGGTTATCAGTCGACTGGGTCGGGGCTTTGGACCAGTTGATTGGTCAATTGTTTTGACACTTGGCAGACGAGTTGACTCTTGGCAGTCGATTAGGGTTATGAGCAGTCGAATGCAGTGAGTCGACTAGGGTTCAACTATGGCAAATGGCAATCAACTGCCAGTATTGGGCAATCAACTGATGTCAGTCGACTACCATGGATGGGCAGAACGCCATGATCGGTGATCGATCGAGGTTAGCGATGGCCGATCGATGGTAATCGTAGTCGATCGTCGATAATCGTTGGCATGAATATCGACGTGGATTAAGTCGTTGTCTCACAATGGTACGGCGAGCTTGGATCGATGGTAATCGGTACGATCGCTGCATTTAAATCCAAATCCAGCCCGATTGCAGGTTCAAAAGGAGAACGAAGGGAGGATTTGGCCAGCGATTTCTTGGGTGTTTTTGAGGCGATTTGCTGGTGCAAATCAGGGTCTTTAAGCACGGTTCAAGCAATCAACAAGCAAGCATCCAAAACAATAGTTGTAAAATTTTCTTTACGTTGTTTTGTGTATTTCATTTGTATTTGCTTGTTTATTACATGTATTACTTTTGTAATCCTTGTACGAAGTTTCTCAGCCTCCGACTTATTATCGAGAAGGAGTTTATTTGATTAGTGGTGATATTTACATCGCTAGAGCTCATTCGAGCTCAACCCATGGAGTAGGAACCCTAAGGTTCCAGACCATATTATATCATTGTGTATTGTGTGCTTGTATTTTTGTTATTGTTATATTATCTTTGTTTCCGCTGCACTAACAAAAATTGTAGCAAGCATGAACGATTTCCATCTTCGACGAACTACGCGCTATTCACCCCCCTCTAGCGGTTATCGACGGTCCCTACAGGGTCTTTCCCTTCCAAGTTGACTCTATTTACCGGAGATCACTAGCCTTCCCCCCCTAGTCAAGTTGGTGAGTGAGAATCAAGTAAGACTTGAGTTGGGTTCAAGTGATAACTTGTACATAGCAAAATGCTATCATTATGGAGTGACTTTCCTTTGATAAGATACAAAAATAGGGCTAGATAATTATCAGAACTTTCATTAATCATCGAAGTCCTATCTTATTTATTACTCCTCACTATTTACATCAATTAGATGCGCTTAATGACATATCTTTCATTATCGCCTTTGTTTCCTCCACTATGTCGCTTGTAGTGGCTTCATTGTTGTTTATCAAGATTTTCTCGCTTTCTTGAATTTTATTTCCTCGATTCGCTACTTGATATGTTAGAGGACAACGGATTATCAGTTCACATATCTCGTCATCGCCGGAGGGTTTTACATATATTTGTTATACCTTGTCCAACTGATAGAACCCATCGTCTTCCCCCGGTTGTGTTTCATTTTTCCACGGTCAACTAACTATATAGGAGACTTCATTTCTTGATTCCGAACATTTTTCAAGAGATTGCAGCATATTTTCGAATTTCCTTAGGACAATTGGCTTCTTACGTAAGGTAACTATTGTGTGCCGCTAGAATCGTACCCACCCACACCCACCCACACCCACCCAGTTCGTGTCACCTCTGGCATTGGCTAGTATGTTAGAAGCAGTTGGCAACAACCTTGCTCTAGGGTGTAGCCGCTAAGATTGATCCGAAGATCAAGTCGGAGAGGTTTGAATCACTAAGTTCATCCCCGATTGGGGAAGGCCTCCCTAATTAAGCATAGGTTATGCCATGGCCTTGCACAACCTTTGACTTGGATGCTCTTGAATTGGAATGTTCCCGAAGGCAGAGCCACGTGCAAGTTTATTCGAACTTAAGTTTGGGCACAGTGTAAATTTTTTTTCACATTTAGCTCGGATTTAGTTCGGGGTAAAATAATTAATCCGTGATTAATTTGGGGATTAGCTCGGGGTTGGCTCCGCCGGTGGATGTTCCTCACCTGTGATCCTGTGTGTATTACAATAGGGATGTTCTAAAGATATTCCCAAGTGCTTGTACCACTCGAGTTTGATGTTATATGGGAATGTTTACCAGGTGTGTGCATTGTTGGAGTCTTGTACTCATCAGAATGGAGACGTTCACAAGGTGTGTACGTAGCCCGAAGTTCAATCGCCCGAGCACCTTCCTCGTGGTGCTCAGGTGGTGCTCGGAGATCCAATCTCGATCCTGTTGGATTCCGATGATACTGAACAGTAATGGATGTTTGGTCGGGCTTGCTCGGGCACATGGAAAAAAAGAATTACTATACATTCCCACTTCAGTACAATCAATTGACTGATAGTTTCAACAATCGACAGATAGCAAAAAAATCGGGTTTTTCGATTTTTAACTAAATTATTCAATTTTTTGTAGCTTATCGGTTCAGTTTTGTTGAAAATTTTGATCGATTTGATTAATTAAAAAAATTAATTAATTCGATTTGATTTAATCAGTTCGGTCGGTTTGACTATAACCGATTGCATAGTCTTACATGTGGGAGGAGTTCGAGGAGTCCGACATCCTTTGGCCAGATGATGATGACGAGGACTCCTCGGGGAAGTTGTCATGGAGCGAGGAACAACTACCTCGGTGGCAACCACTACCCTGAGAGGAGATCCCGAGCCAGTTGTTCTTGGCCATGTTCGTCTGCTAATGGCAGTAATCTTTTCTGTGGGAAAATAAATCGATGTTGATGCAGTTCAGATTTTTCTTCCTCGACTTTATGCCACTGAGGATGGGTCCTCTCCAAATGCACCAATAAATAACCTGAGTACAAGAAATTTAACTTGGTTCGGAACTCAAATTCCTACTCCACGGATGAGCTCTAGAGCGAGCTCCGATGCTAGACACCTCCATTATAATCTCTCCTTCTCGGAAGTACCTCATGAGGTGGAGAAACCTCTTACAGATAAGAACTTATACAGAGTCGAAGAAATAACATGCAAATAGTTATTCCTCAATATTATACGACCAAGGATGGTCCTCCACCCACTGTAGTAAAGATCCTAAGAAAGTTATCGCGTGTTAAACCACTGTCGGCCTCCTCGCCGGTAGCACTCCGATGCTTAAATTAGAGCCTGTATGAGGAAGAATAAATGAGCCGGAGTTGCCCTCTGAAAAAAAATAATAAATGTAGATAGAATGAGAATAAATTCCTTGATCCCCTCTCTTCCTTTCTTTTTATATCTGCAACCCCTAGGGTCAGCTGTTGTATAATAAATCATTCAGATCACCGTCCACATAGAGGATCATGCGGGTTCGAGGAATCATGTTGTTATGTCGTTAGCAAGTATGCACTATTAGGAATCTTCTATGGGGTCTACCAGGTGCCTTGGTTGGCTGCGATATATAACAAACTTTTACGAGAACATGTCGTGGGGGTCCTCCCTTTCCTTCATTTTACCCCTGTGTCATTTCTTCAATCAACCCTTCCTGCTACTCCCCCAGCTCAATTCTTCTTCCCGAGTCACCATTTCTCTAGTTTGGCTCACTTCGCCGAGTCATTAACCGACTTCATGTTGGAAAATTGATTGATTAAATAATTTTCTCAATTATATGAATGAGAAATTAATATCGCTTAATCTAAATCGTCGGATTAAGATTGATAAATCCGGTTCATTCAAATGAAGGGGCATAAGTATCTTTTTGGATGACTTAATCTTGGTCATTAAATTCAAAATGAAAAGCTTAGATACATCCAAATGAAGAGACATTGTGTCTCTTGGGAAGGGATGCAATCTAGATCATCCATTTAAATTGAATAGATGAGATTTGATTGAACCAAGAGGTTCCTCTATCCCTTCACAAGTATAAATAGAATCCTCTAGATGATAGAACTCACTCAATCCATTCATTCACATATCTCCCATCTTCTGCATCCAGAGTCCAAAAAGTCTACGAGAAGGTTCGTAGGTCTCGAAATTTATAGTTCTGCTATTTTGAGACGTCATCGTTGTATCTTCGGAAATGAATTGCTGCTATCAGTAAGCACATATAGTGGAGCAATATCATTTTATGGAGATAGTTTTGAACACTAGCCTCGACGATCTCATATCAGTTTGCATCCTCCCAGCGTCAAACACCATATGAAAATATTCTGCCAAACAATCGTAAAACTATATTGGTGTAAACTGATATGGTTGTGATCGACGACATCCCGACCACCGTTCCACCCACAGAGAAGCTGGAGAAGTTCAATGGAGTTGACTACAAACGATGGTAGAAAAAGATATTGTTCTATCTGATGACGCTAAACCTCGTACGATTTTTTAGTGAAGACCCGCCAGTTGCTAAGGAAGATGATTCCAATAGTAAGGCTGCTTGCGATGCGTGGTCACACGAAGATTTCTTGTGCCACAACTATATTCTCAACATATTGGACAACACGTTGTATAACATGTACAGTTCGATTGAGACAGCAAAATCTCTTCGAGAATAGCTCGAGAAGAAATACAAACTAGAAAATGTCGGATTGAAGAAATCCATCGTCAATCGATTTTTGGATTTCAAAATGATAGATTCCAAGAGTGTGACATCTCAAGTCCAAGACATGCAACTGATACTGCTTGATCTAGATGTCGAAGGCATGAAACTGAATGAGTCATTCAAGGTAGTCGCGGTAATCGAGAAACTCCCTCCCTCATGGAAGGATTTCAATAATTACCTCAAGCACAAGCAAAAGGAGATGTGACTTGAAGATCTGATCCTGAGGCTACGAATAGAGGAAGATAATCAAAAGTTATCCGACTCTAGAGAAACGAAGCAGGCTATCGATGAGATGTCCAACCTGGCTGAGCCAAACATCAAGAAGACAAAACAATACAAAAAGAAGCCTCAAGGCAAGAAATTCAAGGGCTCATGCTACAACTGCGGAAAGCGAGGACACATGTCCAAAGACTGCAAGCGCCCGAAGAAACCAACTAAGGGTCAGAAAAATAATGTGAACTATGTTGCAACTTCTGACGACATGGATCTGGATCTCACTGCGGTCTTGTTTGAAGTTAACATGGTGGTGGACAACCCGAAGCAGTGGTGGATCGATACTGGAGCAACACGTCATATCTGTTCTGATAAGGCGATGTTCTCCAAGTATACTCCGATAAGTGGAAGAAAGCTCTATATGGCAATTCCATGACATCCCCAATTGTCAGACTCGAGAAAGTTGTTTTGAAAATGATGTCTGGGAAGGAGCTAACGCTCATTGATGTACTCCATGTTCCCGACATAAGGAAGAACCTAGTTTCTGGATCGGCACTTGTTAAAATTGGGTTTAGACTAGTGTTCCAATCAAACAACTTTATACTTACGAAGAATAGTGTCTTCATAGGTAAGGGGTACCTGGAGCAGAGTTTGTTCAAAATGGTTGTAATGATTGTACACCGTGAATTTGATGGTAATAAAATAAAAGCTTCCAACTACATTGTTGAGTGTTTTAATTTATGACATGATCGACTTGGGTATGTCAATAATAATACTCTGAAACATCTCGTCAAATTAAATTTATTACCAAACGTCAATGTTAACAAAACACACAAATGTGAAGTGTGCGTAGAAGCAAAAATGATGAGACTACCCTTTCATTCGGTGGAAAGGTCAACGACTCCTCTAGAGTTATTATATAATGATCTATGAGACTTAAAATTCGTGCAAACTAGAGGAGGTAAAAAGTATTTTATTACTTTTATCGATGACTGCACGAGGTTCAGTTATGTTTTTCTTTTAAAAAGTAAAGATGAAGTCTTAGAGGCATTCAAAACCTATAAAACAGAAGTTGAGAATCAACTTAATAAACGAATTAAAATAATTCGTAGCAATAGAGGTGGAGAATATGATGCACTGTTTGATGAGTATTGTTCAGAATCTGACATTATCCATCAGACAACGACGCCTTACTCGCCTCAATCAAATGGTGTTGCTGAACGTAAAAATCGGACACTAAAGGAAATGATGAATGCCTTGTTGATAAATTCAGACTTACCCCAGAACTTGTGGGGGGAAGCCATATTATCGACAGATCACATTCTCAATAAAATCTCTCATAAGAAAAATGATCCCAAATCTTGTATGAACTATGGAAAGACTATAAGTCACCATACAAATATTACTTGAAAGTGTGGTGGTACTTGAAAATCCAAGTCGCGCTGAGGCTTAAAAGGATCTTGATGGAGAGGATTTCGTCAGCGATTTCTTAGGCGATTTGAGGCGATTTGCTAGTGCAAATCAGGGTCTTCAAGTGCGGTCCAAAGCAATCAACAAGCAAGCATTCAAGTTCACATTTGTAAAGTTTTCTTTACTTGTATTTGTGTAGTTTACTTGTATTTCTTTCTTATTTTTGTAAGATCACTTGTACGAAGTTTCTCCACCTCCGACGTGTTGTCGAGAAGGAGTTTATTTAGTAGTGGTGTGTACATCACTAGAGCTTGTTTTTGAGCTCGCCCCGTAGAGTAGGAACTAGGGTTTCAAACCACGTTATATCTTGTGTTGATTGTGTGTTTGTGTTTGTCACATTTTTTATTGCATTATTATTATTTCTGTTGCACATAACAAGCTTTGTAAACAAACGTGAACGATTTCCATCATCGATGAACGAACGCGCCATTCACCCCCCCCACCCCTCTAGTGCTCACTGAAGTTCCTACAATTGGTATCAGAGCGAGACTACTCTTCATTTGGACTAACCGCCAATGAAGTATTGCTAGAGGTGAATATGGAGCTCAACGAGAGATTAGGCGATGACATAGCAATTCCACCCACCTTCGACCGCGAAGATTTTGAATATTGGAAAGGTAGGATGGAATATTTTCTAATGTCCAATATAGAAAATTTGTTTACTGTGATTATAGGATTCGATGCTCTGAGGGGGAAGAATGGAGAAATCCTCAAGATGAAGAGGTGGATCGAGGAGCAAGGGCAAAAATTCAAGACAACCATTAAGGTAATATAAAATGTTAGTAAATTTGATACCAAATAATATTTTGTCTAGATTAGGAAGTTATAGAGATGCTAAAGAGTTGTGGAATAAGTTGGTCAAGTTCCATGAAAATTCCGAACTGACACAAGAAAAAGAAGAAGAGGAGTGCTCCTCATCTCAAGCTTAAGAAGACTCGGAAGAGGAAGAATCATCATCATCCTCACAAGAAAGTGAGGAGTCGAAGGTCAAGAGGTGTTTGACATCCGAGGAGGAAGAAGAAGTAGAAGAATCAGAGGAGGCCTCCACCTCTAGGATTGAGGGGGAGGAGATTAGGCCATCTCCAATACCGGAGCAACAAGAAGAAGCATCTACCTCTGGTCGAGAAGATGAAGAAGCTCAAAATTCCATCACCGACCTAGGTAACTCAAGCACCTTAATTAAAAATAAAAATCATATTATTTGATTTGAGTGTAGGGAAGTGATGCGCACGGACGCGACCTCAAATCTCGCGACGGATACCGTCGAGGATTCAAAGTGCGCGCTCAATGCCCGCAAGTACATGGATGTCATCAAGTAATAAAGATTATTGATCCCACAGAGACTGGGATTCGAACACCAATATACTCAGTGGTTGTAATTGTTTAGACGTGATCTCTAAGAGGTTTCAGTTTGTGAGGGTTGTCGGTGGACTCTACTCTGTACGGTGTCACACGGAGGAGGAAAGGAGTGTGCCGAGGTCTTCAAAGGTGATTATAGGACTTCGATTTTGCTTGTGCAACACAAAATAATGTTGTCAATTGGCGTTGTCTAGACGTTTAGCTACGGTTTTATGGAAGGAACATCATACACTCTCCCGCAGAGTTGTCGCATCTACCGGGAGCTATCTCCGCCTAAAAGGACGGGATAGACGGTACGAGGATGCCAAATCAATCCTTACGGTGAATCATTTTTGATTCCACTGCACCCTTCTCTTCGCAGTTATAGGAGATCAAGTTTACCCCTAGGTTCCTTATATAAAATCCCCTAAATTTTAGATTGCGAGGGCTGTCACCCCTCGTATCGCCTAAGCACAGCAGAAAGAAAGCCAAACACGCATAGATATAGTAAAGAGCAACTACCAATTGTCAAATCAAACTCATAGGCAAAATTTAACATAAACCAACATTGTATGTGTACACAAGCTACTCTCTAATTCTAGAATCGAAAGTACTACTCCATGTATATGAAGGAAGAATCACAAAGTATGTCTAAGTTCGAATACATAAGGAATAAAACGTAGGAACAAAGATTTTCAATGCTTTCGTGGTCTTCTCTCCGGCGTTGAAGTGCAAGGCGTGGACCTCCGACGGCGTTCCTCCTTCCCGTTGCGAGTTACCGAAGCTTTTTAGGGCTTCAGCGTGTCATCCTAGCCATCATGCCTCCCCCCTAGGGTTTGGGCGGAGCCATCCTTATATAGACATCGCCTCGGACCGATGCAAAATTCAGAAAATGCCCTAGTCGCGCAAATTTGGCGGGTCGCCACACGGTCGTGTGTTTCCACATGGTCAGGCCATGTGCAACTCTGGGGTGTTGATCTCGCCCATTGGACACGACCGTGTGAATCCACACACCCTGGTCGTGTCCCACTCTGCGTCTAGCTGTGAAATATCCTTCTTTTGCTTCGAAAACGTGTCTTTTTCACCCGAAAAGCTAACCTACACACAAAAATACAATGAGCAGGCCTCTGAACCATAAAATAGGAAATGCGTACAAAAATAGAGTAGCATATGCATGAAACTAACACAAAATATAATGAGATGTGAGCGAAAACTACTTCTAAAACCCTATATGTTTTGCTCACATCAGGAAGTAGGACATTAGAAGAGTAAATGTCCTAAAAGAATCAAAAAAAGTCAACCGACACTAAAATTTCAAGAAAAGTTAAAGGATGTTGGAGCCCCAATTAGGAAGATCAAGGACACGTGGTGTGCTTCAATTGTAACCAAAGGAGGTATTATATGAGTCAATGCCCTAAGGGGAGAAAGAAGACCCAAGAAGGAGCATCACATGTAGGGGGAGCTTATAAAGCTAACCCGAAGGTATATTTTAATAATGCACCTTCAAATTTTAATGTTAAAAAGCATGCTTTCAATACTCTTACAATTGTGCATAATCATAAGGAGCATGCTAGAAATAATAGGTTTTATTGCTTAAGTGTAAAATCTTGCAATTTTAGGGCTAAGGACAAATCTAGATACAATAACCCTAAAACAATTCTACCTAAGGAAAGTATTAGGAAGGTATAGGACCATCTAGGCATTAATCCCAAGAACTATATACATATGCCTAGAAAGAACAACTCTACTCAAAGAAATAATGGGTCCACCAAATTAAAAAAATTAGAGTTTGAAAATCAAACCTTGAGGTCAAGGCTTGAGAAATTAGAGAAGACTCTTAAAAGCATGCAAAATCAAATGCAAGGGTCAAATGGTCAAAATTTAGTATCAAAGAGTCAAAACCTAGGGTCTAGGAAGCAAGGTCCACCCAAGGACAAGAAAGGTTTAGGTCACAAATCTAAGCCCAAGAAGACCAATCACAATGTTCTATTCGATTATGAAACTCAATGTAGGTCTAGGAAAACCAAGATTACTAGGTAAGTTATCCCTAAAGCTAACCATAGTGTGTGACTAGTGGCTAAGGTTTCAAGGAAATCTAGGGAAACTACTAAAAAGGTTACAAGAGGAGTCACCCCTAGAGTTAACCTGGGCAAGACCACAATGACCAAGGCTTCTAAGCCTCGGAGGGTCATTAGTAGGATATCTAGGGAAGCTATCCCTAGTGAATACCTAGTTAACCCAAGGAGCTCCAATAGGTATTGGGTTCCTAGGAGCGTGATCCCTTCACACTAAATGGGTTAGGTTGTGTCAACTTGAATTGGTAAGGTAGTAAACCTAACTATAGCAAAGTCGGCACTTTAGGTCATTTCCAAGGTAATGGGGTACTTGGAAATAAGTATGAATTTGAATCCTAAAAGATTTTAGGATGTGCCAATATCTTTAAGAAGTGTTGAAAAATTGACCAAATTGGCACAATTTAGATTTAGAGGTCATGGTGTGTCATTTTGGATTTTTGGCACACTTGATAGATATGAGTAATATGACAAAAAGAACTTAATCATAACAAATGACAACTAATACTAAAATTTAGGTGTTTTTATATCTCTACATTTTATTTGTCATGACTTGTTTGTCATATGTCATGTCATGACATTATATTTCTTTTTATCATTTTATATGTCATGATGATGCCTAGGTTAGTTTTTAATATCATGTATATTTATATTTAATCATATGCCATGACATAATGATTTTTGACACATGTTTAATTATTCTATCATTATATGCCATAATCATCATTCATGCATTAATAAAATTGAGTTAAGGACTATGACATGATTTGAAGTCCCATGTATAACGGAATCAAATAGTGTTGCCTTAGAAAAATGCATGAGACCTTAGATTAGGATAAATAAAATGCACATATCACATCAAATTGACATGTGTGTGTTTTCATACACCCTAGACACATGTGAGATGCTAGAAAATGATTTAAGTTCAAGGTGTATAGTTCTTGCATCTAGATGAACTCAAACTCATCATATACCATGGATGAATCATGAGGAAAGTTTATGTACAAGTCATGTGCATTAAGCCCATAGACCATGGTTCAATATAAGGTTTTAAAAATATTTCAAAATCATTTTTGAAAAACTTTAGTGTAATCTATCTTTTAATAGAAGTCACAATTGAAGAAGTTGATAAAAAATAGGTCAAAAATATTGAAGTTATCAATGGTGTTGAATTTTGTATTAATCTCATTATTTTATGGGTATTTTATTTTTCAAATATTTTTCATCCATAATGATTGATATAAGTATTATAAATATGAATTTTCGTGATTTTTCAAATTATGTATAATTACTTATGATTTTCATAATTTCAATTCTGATTTTTGGATTATGTATTTGCAGAAATTAGTCGACTGTCATGGATGGCAGTCGATTGTCGTTAAGGGCAGTCAACTGTTGACTGACAGAGTCGAGTACCAGTGTTGAGTTCGGATAAATAAGGATGTTTAGCCCGTGTTTCAGCTAAGTTAGTCTACCCTAACTGCTCCTAATCCTAGGATATATTTTGGAAAGCATTATAAAAGGTGAAAAATTTATTGGATATGGATTAAGAGAGTTGTTTAGGGTGTGTATCAATTTTAAGGTGTGTGAAAGTTCAAGTTTGAACCTTCGACCTTAATTTTGATGGTTTAGTATTCCTATAGGCTTAAATCCAAAGACATTGTTGGTGCAATGATCAGGGGGGAGCAATCCTTTAGGGGGAGGTTATTCATCTTGTGATGATGGATGTGTTCTTCCTCATAAGGGGGAAATTTGGAGAATTGGGAAAGTTTGAAGGATTGTCCCTCTTTAGTGATATGAGACTTATCACTAGGAAGAGTGAAGGTATCCTAGATGTTTTTGAACCAAGGGAGAGATTGTAAGATCTCATTGGGATATAAGACATTGATACCCTTGGGGAGAGCCTTTTTGATGTATGTCAAAAAGGGGGAGAATTGTGAGAGAATTGATGGGAGAATATGAGAATTTCCAATTTGGATAATTGGGAGGATTTGTTTGAGTTAGTGTTCTAACTCAAAGATGTTGGTTTTTGTCAAACATCAAAAAGGGGGAGATTGTTGGTGCAATCGACCCAGGTCATGATTGCCTAGACTCGAGTTTGACTCGAGTAGTATTTTGATGTTGGTGTTTTGATGTTTGATGATGAGTTGACCATTGTTTGACAATGGGTTGACTATATGGTTGACATGGGGCTGACCATATGATGGAGAAGTCCAAGCATGAGTCTTGGCAATGGGAAAGTCCAAGTTTTGAGTACTTGACATGGAAAGTCCAAGCATGGGTCTTGGCAATGGAAAGTCCAAGCTTAAGACTTGGAAATTGGGAAGTTCAAGGGTTGATAATGGCGGTGTAAAGTCTAATGGTGGAGTCTTGGCAGCATAGGTCCAATGGTTGGTGGCATAAAGTCCAAGCATGTGTCTTGGCAGCGTAAACCCAATGTGACTTAGCAGTTTAGACCAGCTTAGTATGACAATAGCCAATGGAAGCACTTGAAGGCTAGTGTATGGATGAACAAGTCATTAATGATTTGGAGGGATCTAATAGGTGTGAGGCTGATGGAGGTGGCTAGAAGGCTTAGGTCTAGGCTAAGGGTGGTCTAGCAAGTATGAGGGCATTATACTTGGGGTTAAACCTCATGGTTGAGTTTTAGCAGTTGACTAAAGTTATGGACCTGACAATTGGTCAAGTGTTTGGACACTTGGTAGCCGAGTAGACACTGAGCAGTCGACTAGGATTATGACCAGTCAACTGCCGTGAGTCGATTGATGTTTGACTGCGGGCAAATGGCCTTGACAGTCGACTGCCATAGAGAACAATCGACTATGGATGGTGTTGGTCGCAAGGGCAGAACACTTAGAAGTCGACTGAGCAGTTGGCTATGGGTATGAGCAGTCCATTGCTGGTAAATGGCAGTCGACTATCAGTGTATTTGTTGGCTTGAATGCCGATGTGGATCAAGTTCATTGTGAGTCGACTGGAGCTTTTTGGCAGTCGAATGTCAGGCAAAAATACAGGTCGCGCGGAGGCTTAAAAGAAGCTCGGCGGAGAGGATTTCGGCAGCGATTTCTTGGGTGATTTGAGGAGATTTACTGGTGCAAATCAGGGTCTTCAAGTACGGTCCAAAGAAATCAAAAAGCAAGTATTCAAGTTCATATTTATAAAGTTTTCTTTACTTGTATTTGTGTAGTCTACTTGTATTTTCTTGTATTTCTTTCTTATTTTTGTAAGATCACTTATACAAGGTTTCTCCACCTTCGACGTGTTGTTGAGAAAGAGTTTATTGAGTAGTTTATTAAGCACGACCCCAAATCTTCAATCGAGACCGCTAAGGAGTTGAAGCACGTGCTCGCGCTCAATGACCGCAAGTGCATGGTTGTCGTCAAGTAATAAATTATGTATTGATCCCACATGGACTGTGATTCGAGTATTATGTGTCCAATGAACGTTAATTGTTCGGAGTTAATCTCTTGTGAGTCAGAAGTGTGGTTGACGATGATCTTGACTTAGGTATAGTGTCATTTGGAGAAAGCAAAAGGGGACTCAAGGTTGATTAAAGAATTCTAGGATTTCGGTTTCAATTATGCTTGTTGAACATGCTATCAATTTAATACTCCTAGGATCTCTAGTTACGATCTTGCGGGAGGATCATCATGTGTAATTCCGATGAACTTTTGTTTCTATCGGGAACTACTTATTCCTAGCCAAGTTTCCCTTTCGGATCGTCAGAGCTCAGGGGGTTGCTATATATCTTGGGAAGGCCTTGTCATTGGGGCCTCATAACCCTTCTAGAGTTGATCTATTCTACTTTGGGCCTTCTGTTGGAATAAGTTAATGGGGTTCTAGGATGTCCTAAGGATCCCTATGAATAGATGAATCATATTTCATACTCTACTCTTTCACATCCTACTTCCTATGGTTATGGGAGGGAGGATGATCATACGGTTCCTCCTTGATTCTCCTAGATTTCGATACAAAAGCTTCCCACCCTTATATTGACTACGTACAGTAAAATAGAATCAAGACATAACTTTCATTGATCTAAACATCATAAATTGAAAATATAACTCAAAAGCAATGAATAGATATTTGAGCTAGCATGTCCAACTTGCACAAGTTACTCCCTAATCTTAGAATCAAAGTATCTACTCCATGAATACGGAAAAGCAAACAAAAGACATCTTTTTATAAATCATAATAATCCAAATAGAATTAAAAAGAGAAATAATATGCCCTATTGGATCCAATGTGTAGGGTCGATGGTGGCCGGCTAGAGGGGGGTGAATAGCCCTCGTGTGTACGGTGGAACTCTATCGCTTGCTTAATCGTCTACAATCAAAGGTTAGCGCAACGGAAAATACTAATACAAACAATTAAGACAAAACAAAGTAAAGAGAAATTCGCTAACAAGAGAATATAATGTGGTTCACGGCCTCGCCGCTAATCCATGACCCGATTCGTCCAAGGTGAATCACTCCTTTGTCAAATCCACTAGATCTCTCCTTTGCACCAAGCTAGGTGGAGGTAACCTTTTACAATCTCTCTTCTTACAATAGAATGGAATAATAGCAAGTAAGAAGAGTGATAATCCTTTAGGGCACTTTGAGAGTTGTTAGAGCATAAGCATTTTTCTCTCAAAGTCCCTCACACCTTCTCTTTATAGAGAAAGGGAATTTCTTCCCGTTAACAGCATCAGTCGACTGATTCCCAGATTAGTCGACTGATCCTGTAGTCGTTGCCCAATAATGACTACTTCCCAGCTCAGATTCGCGGGATCCATGGCCGATTTTCCAACAGTCATATGATATCATCAGTCGACTGATGTCGACTTTCAGTCGAGAGACCCGCGAGCTCGACTAGCTTCTGTGCCCATGCATAGTGTGATCAGTCGACTGCACCTCTGTAGTAGTCGACTGATGTCGACCCGATTTTCAGCCAAACACCAGTCGAACTCCGTTCAACTTGGATTAGTCGACTGCCATGACATGGCAGTCGACTGCCGCCGGGTAAAACTCAAACCTTTCAACCGTTTGAGCTTTCGGTGGTCGGGTAAACCTCAACCCTTGCGGTCGAGCCTCCGACACTCATCCATTCGACCAAGTTCACCTAATGAGCTACTTACAATTCACTCATTCTCTCATCTCACTTGAAGTCCCTCGCCGAAGCTCTCTTCGTTCATGGTCACGTCCCTTGGTAGCATCAAGCGCACGACTCTGCAATGCTCCTTCGCATCTCTTGCCCTCGAAGTCTGCTTCCTTGGCTTCGCTTTAAGTCATCTCGTCCGGCGGTCCCTTGGCAGCATCAAGCACACGGATCTGTAATGCTCCTTCTCCAACTCAAGCACGAGGTTGTGAGTGGTGACACTTGCCTAAGCTCCATGTGCGAATTACTAAGTCCTACAAGACTCCAACGCACATATCAAATCTAAACATCCTAACTTAAACCCTTTGCCACTACAGGGGTGCAGTCGACTGATCGCACTGTGCATGGGCACAGAAGCTAGTGGGTCACTCGATTGAAAGTCGACATCAGTCGACTGATGATATCATTAGTCGAGTGATCATATGACTGTTTGAAAATCGGCCACGGATCCCACGAATCCGAGTTGGAAAGTAGCCGTTATTAGGCAACGACTATAAGATCAGTCGACTGATCTGGGAATCAGTCGACTGATGCTGTTAACGGGAAGAAATTCCTTTTCTCTATAAAGAGAAGGGGTGAGGGACTTTGAGAGAAAAATGCTTATGCTCTAACAACTCTCAAAGTGCCCTAAAAGATTCTCACTCTTCTTACTTGCTATTATTCCATTCTATTGTAAGAAGAGAGATTGTAAAAGGTTACCTCCACCTAGCTTGGTGCAAAGAAGAGATCTAGTGGATTTGACAAAGGAGTGATTCACCTTGGACGAATCGGGTCGTGGATTAACGGTGAGGCCGTGAACCACATTATATTCTCTTGTTAGCGAATTGCTCTTTACTTTGTTTTGTCTTAATTGTTTGTATTAGTATTTTCCGTTGCGCTAACCTTTGATTGTAGACGATTAAGCAAGCGATAGAGTTCCACCGTACACACGAGGGCTATTCACCCCCCTCTAGCCAGCCACCATCGACCCTATAAGTGGTATCAAAGCCAAGTCGCTTGTCGAGGACTAACTGTCACAACAAGCACTACAATCAAGAATGACCAGCTCCAACATTCACCCACCAAAGTTCGAGGGAGAATTCTCTTGGTGAAAGAAGAGAATGAAGGTATTTTTCGAAACCGATTTCAAAATTTTATTAATAATGGAAAATAGTTTCGAGGTACCCAAGGATGAAGAGGGGAAGCCAGTCGAGAAGTCTAGATGGACTAAAAAGCAAAGAGAAAAGTACTTAGAAAACTCAAAGTCAAAACACCATCTCTACAATGTACTCCCCCAACAAGAAGTAAATTGAATTGGAGAGTGTGTAAGTGCTAAAGAGATGTGAGAGAAGCTAGTAGAGCTTCATGAAGGTACCTCGGAGGTCAAGCTTGCAAGGAGAGACCTCCTCCGCTCCCAACTATCAAATATTAAACTCAAAAAGGGAGAAAAGGTAACCTCACTACACTCTCAATTTAAGGAAATTTTAATTGGGCTAACAAGTGTAGGAGAAAGACTTTCGAACTGGGATATGCTTATGAAAGCAATCGATGTCTTTCCCCGGTCATCGAAATGGAACTCAATGGTGGACTCCTTCTACATGTCGAAGAACCTAGAAGTGAGCACCTTGGAGGAGTTCTTCTCAACCATGGAGCTCTATGAAACAAGACTTGAAGGAGTAGTAGAAGAGCCAAGAATTCAACTTTCAAGAGGAGTTGCACTATTAGCCAACAAGGGGAAGAAGAAGATGGAGACTCCTTCCTCCTCCGATGAAGCCTCCTCCTCCTCCATGGATAGCACGGAAGAAGCTTATATGGTAAGGAAGGTAAGGCGTGCATTAAAAGGTTTTAAATTTAACAAATCTCATGATAGGGGGAAAAGGCCAAGGAGGAAAATAATTTGCTACAATTGCCAACAAGAGGGACACATAAGAGATAATTATCCACTCTTGAACAAGAGAAAAGAAGAGAGGAGAAAGAAAGAAGAAAAGAAGAATAAGGGGAGCAAGAAGAAGGAAGAAAAGGGGAAGGCCAAGTCAATAAAAGCAAGGACATGAGATGATCCTTCTTCATCATCATCATCTGAAGAAGAAGAACGTGTCTACTCAAACCTTGCCCTAATGGCGTTTGATGATCTTGACACCTCCTCCTCCGAACAAGGTGAAGAATCAAGCTCAAGTGAAGGGGGAGCTTCTTCTACATCCTCGTCATCGGAAGAGGATTTGGTAAGTGAGGTAACGAATCTACCTCCCAAGAAAATTATGTCAATGATTTCTAGCCTTACTAAGGAATTATTTAGGGCTAAAAAAAAGAATAAATGCATGCTTGCTCAAATTAAGGATTTAGAACAAAGATTAGAAAAAGCATGTTTTAATATTAATGATGATGATGCATGCTCACATGATAACTATATGCCTTTTAATGTTAGTGATGCATGTATGGATGAAAATAGGGCTTTAAGAGAGAAAATAGATCATTTAACCAAGGCCCTAGAAAAGTTTACCATAGGCTCCAACACCCTTAATATGATTATAGGGAGTCAAAGGGTTAGCTTTAATAAGAAAGGCCTAGGACATAAGGGAAAAACAAATGAAAATACCTATGAATGTTTAATTGCTAGGGGGTCAAAGCAAAAATAAGACAATTGCTAGAAAATAGATCCCTAAGGAATATTTAGTGAACCCCATAGGAAAGAACTTGTATTGGGTCCCTAAATTCATCCTTAAGGGTTAGGAAAACCCTAGGTTAGTCAACCAAAAGAACTTTACTTATATCATATTTTTTGGTTGACTTAGGATGGCGGGACTTAAATTTTGAAATAGTGTTGGGTGATGATAATGCACCCATAAATAGATTAAATCATGCTTTAGGTGATATTTGACTTTTTATCATGATCTTATACCTAATGCATGATCACAAATTGATAGATACATGTGTTTCATGATCATAATGTAAAATTAATTCATATATATTTTTATGATCATGTGGTATGTTAGAGTGATACTTGACCATGGGTAGAAATGCATGAATTTAAAGGTTAAGTACATAAATACCTTTAGGAACATCTCACATTCACCATAAGGATAACTTTGAGTGAAAACATAGTATGGGTGAGATGATAGGATGATACAAATGGTCCACTAATGCTTATGACATCTAGATGGTCATTTTAAGTATCAAAATAGCAATAATAGACCAATCATGGGGAAGACTTATGTTTAATTCATAGATATATTGTCCAAAGATCATGGTTGGATATTTCATATGTTTTCAAAACCATTTCTTACTTTAAAATCTATGCTTTCATGTTTTGAAACAATCTAATGCAAAACTAGGTGTTAAAATTAATACAAATTTGATGAAAACACTAGTTGTTTTTGAGACTTTTGGATTTTTGGAAAATCATTGAAAATATAAGTAATTTTCATGAAAACTCATTTTTCACTGATAAAGCATTTTAAAAGAAATGTGTTTTCAAAATTTCATGATTTTTTGAATTTTATGGAATTTATAGTGTATTTCTGAATTTCGTCGTAAAAATCAAGAAACTCAGATTTTTGCATGCCATCGTAGTCGTAAGAACCGATCGATGTATTGTGCATGAGCACAGTAACCTGATTTTATCATGTTTTTGTTTGGTTTTTGGTATTTTTCCTCTTTAGAGTTGATGCCATGCTTATATACCATTTGGATAGTATTTTTGATGGTGTCAAAGGGGGAGAAATAGGGAAGTTTAAGTTAATCATGCTAATTGAGAATTTAGCATGTCTTAAGTGGGAGTTGCATGTTTAAGGGGGAGTTGTTATACTCATGCTTTTTGCCTACATGCTTTCCTTGCGTATGTTTATTGTTATTTGTTTACCTAACTTAAACGGATTGTCACACATCAAAACTATATCCCATGGGTTGATTGCCCTAACACAATGTGAGGTCTTGGTCACTCTCCGAGGTGTTGGAGAGTCGATTCGAGTCTTTAAGCCGCTTCCTTCCTCCCCATTGTACGCCTCCAGTGCTTTTTAGGGAACCTTCTTGCCATTCCAACCGTCGAGCCTCTCCCTTAGGGTTAGACATGCCTTCCCTTTTATAGGAGTGAAATTGGGTTTCCTTATTTGCACACAAAATTGAAGCTGAATAAGTCATGTTGTCGCCACATAGCCATGTTGAATCCACACGACCGTTCGTGTGAAACTCTGGAAGTTACAACTTGAAAGATATTTTCGGCAAGAGGCACGACCGTGTGAATCTAACACGATCGACCATGTGAATCTAACACGGTCGACCATGTCTTTCTCTAGAGCTTCAAGTGAAAATCATCTTTGTTGGTGCTATGGGCCAAAGTCACGATTGACCAGACTCGAGTAGTATTTTGATGTTGGTGTTTTGATGTTTGACGATGGATTGACCATTATTTGACAATGGGTTGACTATATGGTTGACAATGGGTTGGCCATATGATGGAGAAGTCCAAGTGGGGCATTTGACATAGAAAGTCCAAGCATGACACTTGGCATCGAAAGTTCAAGTCTTGAGTACTTGTCATGGAAAGTCCAAGCATGGGTCTTGGCAAGGGAAAGTCTAAGCTTGAGACTTGGTAATTGGGAAGTCCATGGGTTGATATTGGTGGCGTAAAGTCTAAGGGTGGAGTCTTGGCAGTATAAGTCCAATGGTTGGCGATGTAAAATCCAAACGTGTGTCTTGGCTGCGTAAGCCCAATGTGCCTTGGCAGTGTAGACCAGCTTAGCATGACAATAGCCGATGGAAGCACCTAAAGGTTAGCATATGGATGAACAAGTCATGGATGACTTGGAGGGATCCAATAGGTGTGAGGATGATGGAGGTGGCTAGAAGACTTAGGTCTAGGCTAAGGGTAGTCTAGCAAGTATGAGAGCGTAATACTTGGGGTTAAACCTCATGGTTGAGGTTTAATAGTCGATTGAGGTTATGGACCAGTCAACTGGTCAAGTGTTTGGAAACTTTGTAGTCGAGTCGACACTGAGCAATCGACTAAGATTATGACCAGTTGACTGTCGTGAGTCAACTGGTGTTCGACTATCAATAAATGACCTTGGCAGTCGACTAGCCTTGAGCAGCCGACTGCCATGGAGGGCAGTTACCTGCTACTGGTGTTGGTCGCGAGGGAAAAATGCTTAGTAGATGACTGAGCAGTCGGCTATGGGTATGAGCAGTCCACTGCTGGTAAATGGTAATCAACTGCGAGTGTATCTGTGGGCTTGAATGCCGACGTAGATCAAGTCCGTTGTGAGACAACGACACTTTTTGCAGTCGTCTGGGGCCTTTTTACAGTCGACTGCTAGGCGGAAATCTAGGTCGTGCAGAGGCTTAAAAGGAGCTCGACGAAAAGGATATCGACAATGATTTCTTGGGTGATTTAAGGCAATTTTCTAGTGCAAATCAGGGTCTTTAAGTGCAGTCCAAAGCAATCAACAAGCAAACATTCAAGTTCACATTTGTAAAGTTTTCTTTATATGTATTTGTGTAGTTTACTTGTATTTGCTTGTATTTATTTCTTATTTTTGTAAGATCGCTTGTATGAGGTTTCTCCACCTCCGATGTATTGTCGAGAAGGAGTTTATTGAGTAGTGGTGTGTACATAACTAGAGCTCATTATTGAGCTTGCTCCATAGAGTAGGAACTAGGGTTTCGAACCACGTTATATCTTGTGTTGATTGTGTGTTTATGTTTGTCACATTTTGTATTGCATTATTATTATTTCCGTTGCGCATAACAAGCTTTATAGACAAACACGAATGATTTCCATCATCGACGAACAAATGCACCATTCACCCCCCTACTCTAGCGCTCACTGAAGTTCCTGCAATTGGAATCAGAGTGAGGTCGTTGATGCACACAAACGTGACCTCAAATCTCGCAACGGGGATCATCGAGGACTCGAAGCGTGCACTTGCACTCAATGCTCGCAAGTGCACATATGTCATCAAGTAATAAAAAGATTATCGATCCCACAGGGGCTGAGATTCGAGTATCGATTTGTTAAGTGGATGTTATTGTTCGGAATTCAGTTATAAGGGTTGTGATTGCGAGGGTTGAAGGCGGTCCTAACTCAATACGGTGTCACACTGAAGAAGAAAGAAACTAGTTGTGAGTCTTTGGAAGGGATTCTAGGATTTTGGTTTCGTTTGTGTCGCAGAACACATTGTCAATTGGGTTTTGTCTATGTTTCTAGCTACGGTTTTGTGGAAAGGACATCATACACTCTCCCGATGAGCCTTTGCATCTATCGGTAGCTACCTCTGTCATACATGGTCGACCCCTAGTCTTAGGATGGGATAGTCGGTATGAGGATGCCAAATCGATCCCTGTGAAGAGTCGAAAACGGGGTGCGTTTCCTACTCTCTCGCATCCTTCTACTCACAGTTACGGGAGATGTGGTAAACCCCTAGGTTCCTCCTTAATTCTCCTAAATCTTAGATATGAGAGTTGTCACCCCTCGTATCGCTACCACAGTAGATAGAAAACCAAAATAATATGCTATAGATCTAAACCAAACGCCAATTGCAAATATAAATTCAAGAACGAAAAGATATTTGAACCAACATATTCTAACTCAACCCAAACTACTCCCTAGTCCTAGAATCAAAGAGTCTACTCCATAAATAAGAGAGGAGAAACACAAAGCATGATCATGTTCGTATAAACAATAGATATTATGCAAAGAACAAAAATTACAATGCAATGTGACTCTTCTCTCCGGCGTTGAAGTGCATAACTTGGATCTCCAGCGGCTTTCTTCCTCCCCATTGTGAGTTCCCAAAGCTTTTTAGGGTGTAGGAGTATTGTCCCGGCCATCGTGCCTCTCCTCTAGGGTTTGGGCGTAGCCTCTTTTATATATACATCAGCCTGGATCTCCCTGAAACCTGGAAAATAACTGAATCTCATCAGAATGGCACAGCGCCACACGACCGTGTGTTTCCACATAACCAGGTCGTGTGTGGCACTGTGGTGGCCAATCTCGACCCTTGGACATGGACGTGTGTAGCCACACGCCCTGGCCATGTCCCCTTCTGCGTCCAGTTGTAAAATGTCCTTTTGCTCAGAAAGTGCATCGTTTTCCCCATGAAATGCTATCCTACACACAAAAGTACAAAGAGTAGAACTCCGAATCAGAAAATAGGAAATGCATGCAAAATAAAGTAAAATATGTATGAAATAAACATAAAATGTAATGAGATGTGAGCGAAAACTACTCCTAAAACCCTATATGTTTTGCTCACATTAATTCCCCCAAACTTAATTCTTTGCTTATCCTTAAGCAAACCTCAGTGCCATGAAATTTTAAAAAGATATTGTTCCATACTTAGCATGTTAACTAGATTTATCAAGTGGTATTTACAATCAAAGAAAAATAGAGATGTTCTAGAAATTCACTAAGATAGTTCCTCGTGCTCGTGCTAAGCGAATCTTCTTAGGGGATACTCGTTCCATGGTAAGTTAAGTCGTCGTCCTATAGCTTTCCTAAGGTCTCTAGCTCTTAGACACTTATCTGCCCAAAGCTAGGGTCATTCCCTAGATCTAGCACAAAGTTTTAAAGGCGTGCTCGGTATTGAAAGAAATTGGTAGGTGTTTTCCCAGTAACCTAACTCGGTCTCAAAGGGGCACCTGATCATTTCCACCCATGACAACTATTTTTTTTTTCATTTTTTTTACTCTCTTGAGATTTTGATTTTTTTCGAATGGGCTTCCACAATCTGAGCATCTCTAGTAACTAAAATGTTAAACTTAAGGTCACCTATGGATTCCAAAGTACTAGACTACTGAGATGAATCATAACTAGGTACGTACTAGACTCTCCCTTTCAGAATGTTCGTCATGTGTAGGTGAAAAATAAAAGCTAACCAATGTAAGACTAGAACATTCATTAGAGAAAATAAAATAAAATACCACAAGGTAAATAAAGTTAAGCTACCCATGGAAACAACTCATGAAGAAAACTTTAAAAATACTATTGAGGTAGCTTAAAGATAGCAAAAATTAAGTGTTGAAAGAAACTGAACAACCTATGCATGAACAAATGAATGCTAACTAAGATGCAAATATCATGAAAGAAACTACTGTTAGAAACAAAATAAATCAAAACTTGGGGTCCCCCAGACTTATATGAGAATGTACCTCTAATATGGTGGTCAAGGTGGGAAGTCCGGCAGTCTCTGCATGTCAGGCTCCTGGGTAAACCTGGTGCTCAACCGCTTATGCCACATGTACATGTCGTCGATCTGAGAGATGGTGGATGTAGCAGTCGCTCTATGCTTCTCCTCCCGGGCCCACTGTGTCTGTTGGGCACGCATGTGCTGGCGTATCTCCTGGCAGTAGGTGGCCTCATCCTAGCGACGGGCAGCCTCCTCCTGGAAGTAGATGCGGGCCTCATCGTAGAACTCCTCAACCTGTTGGAAGTGCTCCCGGAAACCCTGAAACTCTGTCTGCGTGTAAGCGCTCTGATCCTCCCATCGCTGCCTCTATGTCTACTGCTTGGCATATATGTCGTCGAGGCGTGATCGAAACTCTATAAAATCATAGACAGATGTACTTGCATCCTGCTCAAAAGTAGAAAAAGGTGGTGGTGCAGATGCAGGCTCGTATTGATGTGGACTAGGTGAGCTCCTATCCATGCATGGACTGGAGGGAGAGTGATGTAAAGGGGGAGAGATGGGTGCCAATGTGGATGGTCTCTCATATGGCGGGGACTCCACTATTAGGTCTAAGCGTCAGTTGGCGTGTGTGGTGATGGTGGTACGATCGGGGTCGGGGAGCCTAAGGGATGATAGGTTTTTCCTTACAAAGCACAAGGAGTGTCCCTCTCTTACTATCATCTTCATGGTCATACACACTCCTAAGTCAATCCTAGGGCTCCCCTCTATGTTATCTAGCGCAGTGTATTCGTACCTCATCCTATGACAAATGTGGATAAGTAGGCTCTCCACAATAATCTCTCCTCTCACCGCTTTGCCCATTTTCACTAGGTGTCTAATGAAATGGGACCCTACATCAATGCTACTCCTTTCTTGTAGCATGTCCTACAAGCAAAGAAGCTCACTAGCTCGCACTACACCGTCACTCTCCCCACAACTAAAAATAGTACTTGAGATAATTCGGTATAGGTACCAAAAAATGGGGGTTTTGAAGGCGCAATGCTTTGGCCCTAGAAGGGTCGTACGCGTGCTCTCCTGTCAATTCAGTCCAAAAGATCTGAGAGTTAAACCCAATAGAGGTTCTTCTCTCTCCCCCACTAGGCAAGCCAAAACATGTGTTCCATTGGTACAATGTTCATTCATGCTCAGTGTTAAATAACCTAAAGATAATCCTACCCTCTTTGCTCTCTCTACCCGTTAAAACCTCAGCTTCTAAAGAACTTAAAAACTCTAAAACTATCCTAGGATAGGTTGAGTGTCTTATCCTCATTATCTCTTCTCACCCCATTTTTACAAATAGGGATTGAATATCACCAAGCAAACCTAGGGATTCTAATAAATCTTTATCAAGATACCTAGTTGCGGTGATTCTTCTAGTAGAAAGCATGTCATATCTATCCCTATTCTCATTATTTTGAAAAAGGAGGGTTGAAAGAGCGTTACCTTCCTCCGGAGCTTGAGGGGCGTCCATTCTCCTTATCCTTTGCTCCAAATCATCGGATCGAGATGCCACTTACTTGGTCCTCCTCATCTTTACTTCTTTTGGGCTTCCTTGAAGGTTGGAAAGGCTTCTAGGTGGTGGGGAAGAGGGATTCACATAGCTAGGGCAAGAGGAATCAAAGCACATGGTGCATTTGGGGTGAAAACGCATGGCTTGGCCCTCTTAAATAGTGTGAAAGCTCTGAAAGCACGGCATGTCTGTGGGAGGTTCGGGGTCATGACCGTGTGAAAACACACGGCTAGATCATGTGTCCCCCAGTTCCTTCTCACGGTGCACAACTACCCAAATTCTCCTTACTCGCTCAATCGTGTAGGTTCAAAGTGATCTTACTTTTACCTAGCAGGTTCTTTCTAGTCCTAATTCATGTTAAAAATGCTAAATGAATGGAATCCAAAGTTTAAATTAAACAAACAAATGCAATACAATGAAAAGAACACCTAAATACTAAACTTGGGTTGCCTCCCAAGAAGCGCTTTGTTTAAGGTCTTTTAGCTCAACCCTACTCCATTGTCTTAACTTGACTCCGGAGGTTCTGTGAACCTCCATTCATTCATCTCGGAGTTGACATCCGGTGGGTTTAACTCTACCCTACTGAAAGTGTAGTCGTCTAGGAAGGGAGCTCTACACTTTGACAGATTGAAGATGATGATCTCCCCGTCTACCTCCAAGGAGATCTTGTGCGCCTTTACATCTATAAATGCTCCCGCAGTTGCCAAAAAGGGTCTTCCCAAAATTATGGGATTCTGGGGATTTGGTCCTATGTCGAGTATAATAAAATCTGTGTGTATCACGAAATTCTCAATGACCACAGGCACATGTGCTAGCATGTCGATGGGTTCCTTGACTGGGTCATCCCTCATACGAATACCAAGGTTCACTGGTTGGATCCCATTCAGTCTCATCTTTAAATAGTATGCGTAGGGCATCACACTTACTGATGACCCCAAGTCGCATAGCGCTTCATCGAAGCTTTCCCCATAAATCGAGTAGGGGATAACAAATTCACCGAGGTCCTCAAGCTGTGGTGGAATTCTATCTTCGATTTCATCTTGGTTAGGTAGGGTGGAAATCATGGTTGCACACTCCTTGGTCGATCTATTCTTCTGACCTACTCTTTCACCGTATATTCCCTCCTCCTTGACTTGACTCAGCTCGGGTAATGATGGAGAACTATCCATAGGTTGCGACACGGTTTGGGCTATCTAGGCCACTTGTGTTTCCAACATCTGCGTGTGACTTGCAAGACCATCAACAATAACATTCAAATCCCTAAGTGACTTTTCTGTTTTCTGATGTTGGCATCGAAACTCTTCATTGGCCTTTGTTTGGGTAGCAATGAAGTCTTCCATCATTAATTCTAGCCTAGACTTTTGTGGTTGCTATTGCCCATTGCCCTGTTGCTGCCCATATCCTCCAAACGGTTGGAAATTCCCTAAGTTATTCTGATAGGAAAATTTTGGATGGTTCATCCATTTGGGATTGTAAGTGTTGGAGTATGAGTTGTTCGGCCTTTGATTGTGGTCCCCAACCGCATCGACATGTTCGATCTGCTCTTCTAAGCCACCCTGCCCTCTATAGTAGTTCTCTTGATTTGTTGATGCTTTCTCTCCAAAGTCATTGGTCGCACATGTAAAAATAGGGTTGAAAGATTCGAACCATCTTTTAAGTGCGTCCAACCTGCCATGTAGTCCACGGAGTTGACAACATATCGTCCCACGACAGGAGTTGGGTAATTAAGTTCGAAAGTCCATTGATGGTGGTTCTGGGTCACCTCTTCTATTAGCTCCTCTGCTTCCTCGATAGTCTTGTTCATAAGTACTCCTCCTGTGGCAGAATTGAGGGACATCTTTGTGGCGTACATGATCTCATTATAGAAGATGTGGATCACCAGCCACCTTTCCAGTCCATGATGGGGGCATTGGTAGAGTAGCCCCTTGTAGCGATCCCAAGCTTCAAATAGAGACTCCCCTTCCTTCTGACGGAAGCTCATTATTAGATGGCGTATGTGAGCAGTCTTGCTTGGTGGGAAGTATTTATTCAAGAATTGCTGCTCACATTGCTCCCATGTAGTAATGCTTCCCGAAGGCAGGGAGTGAAGCCATGCCTTAGCCTTATCCCGCAATGAGAACGGGAATAGGCTCAGGTGGATCACGTCTACAGGGACTCCATTTGTCTTCATTGTTGAGAAAATTTCCAAAAAATATCTCCAGGTGTCAGTTCGGGTCTTCAATCACAGCTCCCCCGAATTGACTCTGTTGAACCATGTCTATGAGTATCGATTTCAGCTCAAAGTTGTTGGATGAAATGGATGGTCCATCTATACTCGGCCTAAATACTCTAGCACTAGGGGTTGCGTAATCCCGCAAAGGTCAGCTACCTATATTCACCTCGGATGTAGCTTGGTCCTCCATCCTCTTCTGTTTAGCTCTTCAACGATGATAGGTTCGTTCGATTTATAGATCAATCGGAATTAGGCCTTCCGATCCTAAGTGTCTATGCATATGAGGAACCAAGCCACAAAATTAGGAGTATTACCTAATACTTAATTAAAATATAAAATAGTCTAAACTAATACTAAATCAAATGCAAAAAATTTAACTAAAGGTTAATGCAATGTAATTACTGAAATAAATCTAAACATAATTTAGATATTGAAAATATAAAATTAAAGTAAATAAAAAAAAAAGAAAAGAAAAGAAAATAATAAAAGTAAAGCAAGTAAATAAATCTAATCCTTAGTCCGATCCAATTATCCACTTCTTGATTCGATATCGAATCAATTAGTCCCCAGCAATGGCGCCAAAAACTTGATGCATCCGAATGCGACCTCAAATCTCATGACGGAGACCATCGAAGACTCAAAGCGTGTGCTCGCGCTCAATGCCCACAAGTGCACGAATGTCGTCAAGTAATAAAAAGATTATCGATCCCACAGGGACTGAGATTCGAGTACCAATTTGTTAAGTGGGCGTTATTGTTCGGAATTCAGTTCTAATGGTTGTGATTGTAAGGGTTGACGACGATCCTAACTTAATACGGTGTCACACAGAAGAAAAAAGAAACTAGTTGCGAGTCTTTGGAAGGGATTCTAGGATTTCGATTTCGTTTGTGTGTCGTAGAACACGTTGTCAATTAGGTTTTGTCTAGGTTTCTAGCTACGGTTTTGTGGAAAGGACATCATACACTCCCCCAATGAGCCTTCCCATCTATCAGAAGCTACCTCTGTCATACTAGATCAACCCCAGGACTTAGGATGGGATAGTCGGTACGAGGATGCCGAATCAATCCCTGCGACGAGTCAAAAATGGGGCGTATTTCCAACTCTATCGCATCCTTCTACCCACGATTACGGGAGATGAGGCCAACCCCTAGGTTCTTCCTTAATTCTCCAAAATCTTAGATATGGGGTTGTCACCCCTCTTATCAACTAGCACAGTAGATAGAAAACCAAAATAATATGCTATAGATCTAAACCAAATGTCAATTGCAAATACAAATTCAAGAACGAAAAGATATTTGAACCAACATGTTCTAACTCAACCCAAACTACTCTTTAGTCCTAGAATCAGAGAGTCTACTCCATAAATAAGAGAGGATAAACACAAAGCATGATCATGTTCATATAAACAATAGATATTATGCAAAGAACAGAAATTACAATGCAATTTGTCTCTTCTCTCCGGCGTTGAAGTGCAGAACTTGGATCTCTGGCTGCTTTCTTCGTCCCCGTTGTGAGTTCCCAAAGCTTTTTAGGGCGTCGGAGTGTCGTCCCGGTGTCATGGCTCTCCCCTAGGGTTTGGGCGTAGCCTCCTTTATATAGACATCAGCTTGGATCTCCTTGAAACCTGGAAAATAACTGAATCGTGTCAGAATCGTGCAGCACCACATGGTCATGTGTTTCCACACGGCCAGGTCGTATGTGGCATTGTTATGGCCAATCTCAACCCTTGGACACGTCCGTGTGTAGCCACACACCTTAGTCGTGTCCCCTTCTGCGTCCAGCTGCAAAAATGTCCTTCTTTTGCTCTCAAAGTACGTCGATTTCCCCATGAAATGCTATCCTGCACACAAAAGTACAAAGAACAGATCTTCGAATCAGAAAATAAGAAATGCATGCAAAACAAAGTAAAATATGCATGAAACAAACATAAAATGTAATGAGATGTGAGCGAAAACTACTCCTAGAATCCTATGGGTGCGTTTGGTTCAAGTAATCATACATAACCTTGGTTATGTGATTACCAGGGAATAAAATATAACCTTGGAATAAAGTATAACCTTAGATAAAAATCTTATTTGGTTGGAGGTTTTAATATATAACTTAGTTTAATATTTTACTAAATTATCCTTTGTCTTTTTCTCAATCAATTTGACGACGACGACGAAAATATTAATGACGACGGTAGCGATCGACAGGCGGCAGTGTCCGGGCAATCGACGGGCGACGACGGCGAGGGGCGACGGTGATCTACCGACGGCGGCGATGACGGTGGTCGACCGATCGGCGGCGGCAACGATGATCGGTCAATCGACGGCAATAACGATGGGCAATCGATCGACGACGGCGGCGACTGGCCGGGCGACAGCCAGCGGTGATCATCGATTGACAGCGGCGGTGGCGGTGAAGGGAAATGGGCGGCGACGACGATGACGGCGGCGACGAGAAGTGGCGGCGACGACGGACGACGACGACAGTCGCGGAGGCGACGACAGACCATAGGCGGCGACGACGACCAACGACGATGGGCGGCGATGACGGGCGGCGACGATGGTCGCGGTGGCAGCGGTCGACGATAGGCGGCGACGACGATGGCCGGCGACGACGGCCGGCGATGATGACCGACGACGGGCGGCGACGGCAAGCGCGGCCGGCGATAGAGGCGGCAACGGCGGCAACGACGATTGTTGCGGGCGACGGTGACGACCGACGATGGCGGCGGCGGCGACGGCGGCGACGGCGACGGCGGCGGGCGGCGGCGAAGCGGCGGCGGCGACGGCGACGGCGATAACGACGGCGATAGCGACGGCGGCGGTGGCCGGCATGGTGGCGGCGGTGGCGGCCGGCGATGGGTGACGACCGACGACGGGCGACAAATCAATTGAGTTTTGATAAATTGGCATTTAATATATTGCTAGGGGTAATATTGGAAAAAAAATTCTTAACCCCGGGAATCAACAAAAACCTTGGTTCTCCAAGGTTTTTCGATTCCCCCTAAAAAGGTTTTTGCTCATAACCAGGTAATGAACAATTACCAGGTAATTGTTCATAATCTAAATCAAACAAAGTTTTTGTTGATAACCTAATCAGGTTATCAACAAAAACCCTCAACCAAACGCACCCTATATGTTTTGGTCACATCAGTCGCTCTTGATTTGGACTAACCGCCAAGGAAGCATTGCTAGAGGAGAAGATGGAGCTCAACGTGAGATTGGGCGATGACATAGCAATTCTACCCACCTTCGACCGCGAAGATTTTGCATATTAGAAAGGTAGGATGGAATATTTCTTAATGTCCAATATAGAAAATTGGTTTGCCATAATTATAGGATTCGATGCTCCGAGGAGGAAGAATAGAGAAATCCTCAAGATGAAGAGATGGACCGAGGAGCAATGACAAAAATTCGAGACAACCGTTAAGGTAACAAAAATATTAGTAAATTTGATACCTAATGATATTTTGTCTATATTAGAAAGTTATAGGGATGCTAAGGAGTTGTGGAACAAGTTGGTCAAGTTCCATGAAAATCCCAAATCAACACAAGAAAAAGAAGAAAAGGAGTGCTCCTCATCTCAAGCTCAAGAAGACTCGAAAGAGGAAGAATCATCATCATCCTCACAAGAAAGTGAGGAGTCGGAGGTCAAGAGGTGTTTGACATCCGAGGAGGAAGAATAAGTAGAAGAATCGAAGGAGGCCTCCGCCTCTAGGATTGAGGGGGAGGAGATTAGGCCATCCCCAATACCGGAGCAACAAGAATAAGCATCTACCTCCGGTCGAGAAGATGAAGAAGTTCAAAATTCCACCACCGACCTAGGTAACACAAGCACCTTAATTAAAAGTAAAAATCATATTATGTGATTTGAGTGTAGGGAAGTAGAACATTACAAGAGTAAATGTCCTAAAAGAATCAAGAAAAGTCAATTGGCACCAAAATTTCAAGAAAAGTCAAAGGATGTCGGAGCCCCAATTAGAAAGAGTAAGGAGCATGTGGTGTGCTTCAAGTGCAACCAAAGGGGGCATTATAGGAGTCAATACCCTAAGGTGAGAAAGAATACCCAAGAAGAAGCATCACATGTAGGGGAGCTTATAAAGCTAACTCGAAGGTATATTTTAATAATGCACTTTTAAATTTTAATGTTAAAAAGCATACTTTCAATACTCTTGTAATTGTGAATAATCATAAGAAGCATGCTAGAAATATAGGTTTTATTGCTTAGGTGCAAAATCTTGCAATTTTAGGGCTAAGGACAAATCTAGATACAATAACCCTAAAACAATTCTACCTAAGGAAAGTATTAGGAAGGTAGAGGACCATCTAGGCATTAATCCCAAGATCCATAGATATATGTCTAGAAAGAACAACTCTACTTAAAGAAATAATGGGCCCACCAAATTAGAAAAATTAGAGTTTGAAAATCAAGCCTTGAGGTCAAGGCTTGAGAAATTAGAGAAGACTCTTAGAAGCATGCAAAATCAAATGCAAGGGTCAAATAGTCAAAATTTAGGATAAAGGAGTCAAAACCTAGGGTCTAAGAAGCATGGTCCACCCAAGGGAAAGAAAAGTTTGGGTCACAAACCTAAGTCCAAGAAGACCTATCACAATGTTCCATTCAATTATGAAACTCAATTTAGGTCTAGAAAAACCAAGGGTACTAAGAAAGTTATCCCTAAAGCTAACCATGGTATGTGCCTAGTGACTAAGGTTTCAAGGAAACCTAGGGAAGCCACTAAGAAGGTTACAAGGGGAGTCACCCTTAAAATTAACCTAGGCAATACCGCAATGACCAAGGCTTCTAAGCCTAAGAGGGTCATTAAGAGGGTATCTAGGGAAACTGTCCCTAGTGAATACCTAGTTAACTCACGGAGCTTCAATAGGTATTGGGTTCCAAGGAGCGTGATCCCTTCACACTAAATGGGTTAGGTTGTGTCAACTTGAATTGGTAAGGTAGTTAACCTAACAATAGCAAAGTTGGTACTTTAGGTCATTTCCAAGGTAATGGGGGTACTTGGAAATAAGTATGAATTTGAATCCTAAAAGATTTTAGGATGTGCCAATATCTTTAAGAAGTGTTGAAAAATTGATCAAATTGGCACAATTTAGGTTTAAAGGTCATGGTGTGTCATTTTGGATTTTTGGCACACTTGATAGATATGAGTAATATGGCAAAAAGAACTTAATCATAACAAATGACAACTAATGCTAAAATTTAGGTATTCTTATACCTCTACATTTTATTTGTGTTGACTTGTTTGTCATATGTCATGTCATGACATCATTTTTTTTTTTATCATTTTATATGTCATGATGATGCTTAGGTTAGTTTTTAATGTCATGTATATTTATATTTAATCATATATTATGACATCATGATTTTTGACACATGTTTAATTATGCTATCATTATATATCATAATCATCATTCATGCATTAATAAAATTGAGTTAAGGACTATGACATGATTTGAAGTCCCATGTATAAGGAAATCAAATAGTGTTGCCTTAGAAAAATATATGAGACCTTAAATTAGGATGAACAAAATGCACATCTCACATCAAATTGACATGTATGTGTTTTCATACACCCTAGACACATTTGAGATGCTAGGAAATGAGTTAAGTTCAAGGTGCATAGTTCTTGCATCTAGATGAACTCAAACTCATCATATATCATGATGAATCATGAGGAAGGCTTATATACAAGTCATGTGCATTAATCCCATAGACCATAGTTCAATATAAGGTTTTAAAAATATTTCAAAATCATTTTGAAAAACCTTGGTGTAGTCTATCTTTTGATAGAAGTCACCATTGAAGAAGTTGATACAAAATAAGTCAAAACATTGAAGTTATCAATGGTTTTATTTTATTTTTTAAATATTTTTCACCCATAATGATTGATATAAGTATTATACATATGAATTTTCATAATTTTTCGAATTATGTATAATTACTTTTGATTTTCATAATTTCAATTTTGATTTTTGGATTCTGCATTTGCATAAATCAATTGACTACCATGGATGGCAGTCAATTGGCGTTGAGGGCAGTTAACTGTTGACTGACAGAGTTGACTGTCAGTGCTGATTTCGGGTAAACAAGAATGTTAAGCCTATGTTTCAGCTATGTTAGGCTACTCTAACTGCTCCTAACCCTAGGATATGCTTTGGAAAGCATTATAAAGGGTGAAAACCCATTGGATATGGATTAGGAGAGTTGTTTAGGGTGTGTATCAATTTTAAGGTATCTGAAAGTTCAAGTTTGAACCTTCGACCATAATTTTGATGGTTTAGTGTTCCTATAGGCTTAGGGACTCTCCAAGGACATTGTTGGTGCAATAGTCAAGGGGGAGCAAGCCTTTAGGAGGAGGTTATCCATCATGGGATGATGAATGTGTTCTTCCTCATAAGGGGGAAATTTGGAGAATTGGAAGAGTTTGAAGGATTGCCTCTTTTAAGTGATATGAGACTTATCACTAGGAAGAGTGAAGGCATCCTAAATATTTTTGAACAAAGGGGGAGATTATAAGATCTCACTGGGATATGAGACATTGATACCCTTGGGGAGAGTCTTTTTATGTATGTCAAAATGGAGAGAATTGTTAAAGAATTGATGGCAGAATGTGAGATTTTTCAATTTAGATAATTGGGAGGATTGATTTGAGTTAGTGTTCTAACTCAAAGGTGTTGGTTTTTGTCAAACATCAAAAAGGGAGAGATTGTTAGTGCAATCGTCCCAGGTCACGATTGACTAGACTCGAGTTTGACACTAGTAATATTTTGATGTTTGACGATGAGTTGATGATGAGTTGACCATTGTTTGACAATGGATTGACTATATGGTTGATATGGGGTTGACCATATGATGGAGAAGTCCAAGTGGAACACTTGGCATGAAAATTCCAAGCATGGGTCTTGGAAATGAGAAAGTCCAAGTCTTGAATACTTGGCATGGAAAGTCCAAGCATGGGTCTTGGCAAGGGAAAGTCCAAGCTTGAGACTTGGCAATTGGGAAGTCCAAGGGTTGATATTGGTGGTGTAAAGTCCAAGGGTGGAGTCTTGGCAACATAAGTCCAATGGTTAGCGGCGTAAAGTCCAAGCGTGTGTCTTGGCAGCGTAAGCCCAATGTGCCTTGGCGGTATAGACCAGCTTAGCATGACAATAGCCGATGGAAGCACTTGAAGGCCAGTGTATGGATAAATAAGTTATGGATGAATTGGAGGGATCCAATAGGTATGAGACTGATGGAGGTGACTAGAAGGTTTAGGTCTAGGCTAAGGGTGGTCTAGCAAGTATGAGGGTATCATACTTGGGGTTAAACCTCATGGTTGAGGTTTAGAAGTCAACTAAAGTTATGGACCAGTCAACTGATCAAGTGTTTGGACACTTGGCAGCTGAGTCGACACTGAGCAGTCGACTGTCGTGAGTCGACTGGTGTTCGACTGCGAGTAAATGGCCTTGGCAGTCAACTGTCAGCATTGGGCAGTCGATTGGCCTTGAGTAGTCAACTGCGGATGGTGTTGGTCATGAGGGCAGAATGCACGATAGCCGACTGAGCAGTCGGCTACAGGTATGAGCAGTCCATTGCTGGTAAATGGTAGTCGACTGTCGGTGTATCTGTTGGCTTGAATGTTGACGTGAATCAAGTCCATTATGAGACAACGACACTGTTGACAATTGACTGGGGTCTTTCTGCAGTCGATTGCCAAGTGAAAATCCAAGTCGCACGGAGGATTAAAAGGAGCTCAACAGAGAGGATTTTGCTAGAGATTTCTTGGACGATTTTAGGCGATTTGCTGGTGCAAATCAAGGTCTTCAAGTGCGGTCCAAAGCAATCAACAAGCAAACATTCGAGTTCACATTTGTAAAGTTTTCTTTACTTATATTTGTATAGTTTACTTGTATTTGTTTGTATTTCTTTCTTATTTTTGTAAGCTCGCTTGTACGAGATTTCTCCACCTATGACGTGTTGTCGAAAAGGAGTTTATTGAGTGGTGGTGTGCACATCACTAGAGCTCGTTATCGAGCTCGCTCCATGGAGTAGGAACTAGGGTTCCGAACCAGGTTATATCTTGTGTTGATTGTGTGTTTGTTTTTGTCGCATTTTGTATTGCATTATTATTATTTCCGCTGCACATAACAAGCTTTGTAGACAAATGCGAACGATTTCCATAATCGATGAATGAACGTGCCATTCACCCCCCCTCTAGTGCTCATTGAAGTTCCTACAATCTTTTGATCCAAAGCATGCCCGTGTCTTTGGAACACGGCCAGAGCACACTTGCCTTCCTAAAGCTCCATTTATTTAGCCATTTTACCTCAAAAATGCCTCCCTACATGCAAAAGTATCAAAAGCAAATCCCCGAATTGGAAAGTAGTAAACAAGTGCAAAAATTTGCACACATCAACTGTCAGTGCCACAGTCAGCAGTTGAGCTTCAGTTGATTACTCTACCAGTCGACTGGTTCATAACCTCAATCAACTGCTCTAGTCAACTGAGTCCCTGAGTGCCAAGCACTCGACCAGTCGACTGGTAAACCTTAAAACTGAGGTTTAACCCAAGTTTGGTCAACCTTGATCTGAGGTTGATTGCTCCAGCAATATCTCCCTTAAATAATCTCCCTCATATGACTTTGGATATCCCAATCATCCACTAGTCATATGATCAACATATGGTCAAATCATATTGTCAAACCATTGTCAAACACATTATCAAACATCAAAACTCTACTCGAGTCCCACTCGAGTCTGGTCAACATTAACCTGGGGTCAATTGCACCAACAATCTCCCCCTTTTTGATTTTTGACAATACCTTTAAGTTAGGCTAACCCATAAGTCCAACTTATCTTTCCTTATGTCAAAGCATAATAAAGGTTTACCTAACTTAAACCCTCATTTCTCCCCATTTGGCATACATCAAAAAGTCTATCAAGGTTTTAAATGTCACATCTTCTAATGAGATCCTTCATTCTGCCTCTTGGTCCAAAATCATCTTAAATGTCTTCACTCTTCTTAGTGATATAACCCTTATCACTAAATGAGAGGCAATCCCCCATTAAAAACATTCATTATCTCTTGATGGACAAACTCTCCCTAAAGTCTTACTCCCCCTTGACCATTGCACCAATAATATTCTTGGAGATTCATAAACCTATAGAAAATCTAAACCATCAAAAATATGGGTAAAAGTTCAAACTTGAACTTTAACCTCCCTTAAAATTCGATACTCCACTCTAACTAACTCTTCTAATCATTTTCAATGATAATCTCACCCTTCCAATGCTTCTCTAAGCATATTATAGGGTTAGGAGTGATTAGGGCACCTAGGGATACTAATAAATAGTTAAACAATCCTTGTTCAATCATAATCAGCTTCAATAGTTGAATGTGTCAGTAACCAGTCGACTGCCACTACCACCAATCGATTGGAGTATGACTTTTTAGAAATTAGGATTTCAATTTGAATTTTGAAAAAATCATAAGTAATTATACAATTTTCAAAAAAATCTTGAAATTGCATAGGTACATTACTTATGTCAAGTAGTATGGGTGAAAAATAATTTTATAATAAAATGCCTATTATTTTTAAAAATGATACAAAATTCAAAATCATTGAAAACTTCAGTGTTTTTATTTAATTTGTATCAACATTCTCAATGGTAATTGCTATCAAAAAATAGGTTTCACCAAGATTTTTTAAAATGATATTGAAATTGTTTTCAAACCTTATATTGAATTATGATCAATGGGCTCAATGCACAAGACTTGTACATTGGTTTTCTTCATGATTCATCCTTATGATTTAATGAGTTCTAAGTCCATTTTGATGTATCATCTAAGCACATTGAACTTAACTCATATTCCTAACATCTCACATGTGTCTAGGGTATATCAATACACACACTTGTCTTCCTATTATCTTTGTGAGATGTGACTTTTATTCTTTCCTAAACTAAGGGATCATGCATATCTATTTACATAAATCCAATTTGATTCCCTTATCTAAGACATCAAATAATTTCCAATTTCCTTAATTTCAATTTTAATTGATTTTAATGCATGAATTATGATCATAGCATAAATGATTGCATAATTCAAGAGCATTTGCCAATGATGCATGATTTCATAGCATAATAAAATTAAACTTAAATATTATCATAACATTTTAAATAATAATATGAGCATGATGTCATGACATGACACATAGAAAATAAAGTGTATCAAATTTATAAAGTAAAGGTATATAAATACATAAATTTTAAAAACTAATTATCATTTTCTAGGATTATACCAACTTTGTCATAATGACAATCCAACTCTCATGAGTGTGCCAAAGTCTCAACTTGGCACATTCTTGACTTTAACTTAATTGTGTCAATTTTGATCAATTTTTCATCTTCCATTAAATCCATTAGCACATCCTAAAATCTTTTAGGATAAAATTCTAATCTCATTTCCAAGGTATCACATTACCTTGAAAATGCCCTAAAGTGTCAACTCTATCATGGTTAGGTTAACTACCCATCCATTTAAGGTTGGCACACCCTAAACCCATCTAGAATGAGGGAACCACGCTCCTAGGAATCCAATACCTATTGGAGCTCCATGAATTTACTAGGTACTCACTAGGGATGACTTACCTAGATATCTTCCTAATGACCCTCCTAGTCTTGGAAGTACAATACGAAAAATATACAAGCAAATATGAATGAAATACAATACAAGTAAAGAAAATCACTTTACAAGAGAACATTGAATGCTTGCTTTTGGTTGCTTGAGAATAACCTTGAAGGTCTGGATTGCAACAGCAAATCCCCTCCAAATCGCCTCAAAGATGTAGAGGAAATGTTTAGCTTGTTTCGTTGTGCGATGGAATTCATTTCGTGTTTGTCTACAAATCTCGTTGGCGCAGCGGAAATAGAAATAATAGCAATAACGAAACAAGACAAACACAAATACACCAATAACTCGAGGATGTAATGTGGTTCGGAACTGAATGGTTCCTACTCCACGGATCGAGCTCTAAAGAGCTCTAGTGATGCATACGCAACCACTAATCACAAATAACTTCTTCTCAGAACAATCCGGAGGTGGAGAAACCTCGTACAAATATTCTTACAACAATAAGAGCAAAATACAAGTAAGCTACACAAATACAAGTAAGGAAAACCTTTATAAATGTGAACTTGATTGCTTGATCTTTGATTGCTTGAATCGTGGTTGAAGACCCTGATTTACACCAGCAAATCGCCTCAACAATGCTCAAGAAATCGGTTTGAAATGAGCCCCCCATGAACAACTGCTTTTATCCTGCGTCGAGCTAGATTTTCGCCGATCAGTCGACTGCCATAAGGCACCAGTCGACTGATAGCACTGTAGTCATGAGACAACGGCTAGATCCACGTTGGAAAAATCCAACGTATCCACCATCAGTCGACTGATCATACCCATCAGTCGACTGATGGAGCCTTCACTCAACTGCCAGCCCTAGCAGTCGAGTGGCAACTTGGTTCTGTGGCCGAAAACTCGAGCATCAGTCGATTGATCTCCAGATCAGTCGACTGCTCGGGCAAGCAGTCGACTACCCAAGCTGGCAATCGACTACTGGGCCACTTCCTACAGTCAACCCTCGGTCAATTCACACCAATTGACTGACCATAGGTCCCAGTCGACTGATACACCTCAAACATGAGATTTTACCCCAAGTATGGTGCCCCCATACTTGCTAGACTACCCTTAGCCTAGACCTAAGCCTTCTAGCCACCTCCGTCAGCCTCATGCCTCTCGAATCTCTCCAAGTCATCCATGACTTGTTCATCCATTGTGCTAGCCTTCAGGTGCTTCCATCGGCTATGTCATGCTAACGGTGTCTACACCACCAAGGCACATTGGACTTACGCTGTCAAGACTCCGCTTGGACTTTACGCCGCCAACCATTGGACTTATGCTGCCAAAACTCCCACTTAGACTTTACGCCGCCAATATCAAACCCCTTGGACTTTCTCAAATGTCAAGACCCATACTTGGACTTTACATGCCATGTACTCAAGACTTGGACTTTCCTTGACATGGTCAACCCCAGTCAACCATCAAAATCTCCCTCGAGTCAAACTCGAGTCCGGTCAAATATGACCCGGGTCGATTGTACCAACAATCTCCCCAAAACATTATCAGACATCAATGTCAAACATCAATGTCCAACTTCATGTCAAATATCAAAACATCTCTCGAGTCAAACTCGAGTCCGGTCAATCGTGACTTGGGCTGATTGCACCAACAATTTCCCCCTTTTTGATGTTTGACAAAAACAACCTTGAGTTAGGCCCCTAACTCAAATTCCCTTACCAATTATCCCAAATTGGTAATTTTAGCATTCTCCCCCTTTTTGACATACATAAAAAAGGTTCTCTCCAAGGAGGTCAATGTCTCATATCCCAATGAGATCTTACAATCTCCCCTTTGGTGCAAACACACCTAGGATGCCTTCAATCTTCCTAGTGATAAGTCCCATATCACTCAAGAGAGGCACTCCTAGAAACTCTCCCAATTTCCAAATTGAGCATCTCACATTCCCATCAATTTTTCCAATTGATGACATTCTCCCCATAACTTCTCCCCTTCAAGAAGAAAAACACATCCATCATCCCATGATGGATAACTCCCCCTAAAGGCTTGCTCCCCCTTGACCATTACACCAACAATGTCCTTGGGAAGTCCCTAAGCCTATAGGAACTCTAAACCATCAAAAATAAGGTTAAAGGTTCAACATTGAACTTTCTCATACCTTAAATTTGGTATAAACCCTAAACACTCTCCTAATCCATATACAATGGATTTTCACCCTTCATAATGCTTCCTAAAGCATATCCTAGGGTTAGGAGTGGTTAGAGAACTTTACTGTAGCTGAACACAGGCTAAACAATCTTGTTTTTCTCGAAATCAGTTAATCAGTTGAGTCTTTCATAATCGATCATGAAGTGCTCATCGATCGGCCCGACACCAAGCAACGATCGATTGCCAAGCTGCGTGGAAGTTACGCCAGTGGCACTTCCGCGAGCGATTTCCGCGAGGTGGCATGCATGTCGTACGCCAGTGGCACCAGTGGCGGTTCGCGAGGCGATTTTACGCCAGGCGCTTTTTCCTTAGCGGTTTTGTCGCCAGAAGTTTTTCCAAGCGATTGTCGTGACCATCGATCGCTTGCCCTCGAGCGATCGATAACTAAATGTTTTGAATTTCAGTTATCAGAAACGGAATTCAGAAAATGATAAGTAAATATACGTAAGTTGAAAAATCTTAAAAATTCATACGTATAATACTTATTACAAACACAATAGGTGAAAAATATTAGAAAATTATTTCACCCAAAAATACCGAAATTGACACAAAGTTCAAAAATGAAGAAAAACTTCAATTTTTAAGCTCACTTTGTATCAACTTCATCAATGGTGATTGTTATCAAAAGATAGACTTCATCAAGGTTTTCTAAAATGATTTTAAAAAGTTTTTGAAAACCTATATTGGATCATGTTCCTTGGGCTCAATGTACATGACTTGTACACAAGCTTTCCCAATGATCCACACATGATTTTAGATGAATTTAAGTTCATCTAGATGCAAAAATGATGCACCTTGAACTTAGCTCATATCCTATCATCTCACATATATCTAGGGTGTTTAAAAACACACAAAAGTCAATGTGATGTGAGATGTGGGTTTTGTTCATCCTAATCTAGGGTTTCATGCATTTTTCTAAGGCAACCCTACTTGATTCCCTTATGAATGGGACTCCAAGTCATGTCATAGTCCTTAAATCATTTTTAATCAATTTAAATGCATGAAATGATCATGGCATAAATGATAACATAATTAAGCATGGTCAATGATCATGATGTCATGACATATGATATGACATTAAATCTAACCTAAGTATAATCATGACATATAAATGATTTAAAATGAGATATGATGTCATGACATGGTATATGGCAAATAAATCATGGCAAGTAAAATATAAAGGTATATAATATCTAAATTTTGACATTAGTTGTCATTTGTTATTATTAATCTTATTTTGCCATATTATCATTTATTCCCCAAGTGTGCTAAAAACCCAAAATGACACACTATGACCTCTAAACCTAGTTTGTGCCAATTTTAATCAATTTATCAAACTTCCCAAAGTATATTGGCACATCCTAAAAACCTTTATGATTAACATTCAAACCTATTTCCAAGGTACTCATAACCTTGAAAATGACCTAAAGTGCCAACTTTGCTATGGTTGGGTTAACTACCCTTCCAATCAAGGTTGACACACCCTAAACCCATCTAGCGTGAATCGATCACGCTCCTAGGAACCCAAAACCTATTTGAGCTCATTGGGTTTATTAGGTATTCCTTAGGGATGACCTCCCTATATACCTTCCTAATGACCCTCCTAGGCTTGGTAGCCTTAGTCATATGAGTCTTACTAAGGTCAACTCTAGAGGTAACTCCCCCTTTGACCCTCTTAATGGCTACCCTAGGTTTCTTCGAAACCTTAGCCATTAGGCACCTACCTCGGTCATAGTGTTCCATAAACCTATCTTCGAAACCCTTTGACCCTAAACCCTATTGACCTTGGTCTTCCTAAACCTAGGTTGTGTTCCATAATCGAATGGAACACTATGATAAGTCACCTTAATTAGGCCTAGGTTTGTGACTCAAACCTTTCTTGCCCTTTGTTGACTCTTGTCTCCTAGACCCTTGACTTTGACCATTTGACCCTTTAATTGAATTTTACATTTTTACAAGGGTCTTCTCAAGCTTCTCAAGCTTTGATCTTAAAGCTTGATTTTTTAACTCTAATTGCCCAATTAATTTTTGATTAAATTTTTTGGCATTACCATTTTTTTAGGCATATGCCTACCCTTTTTAGGGTTAATGCGTAAATGGTTTTTGATTTTCCTAATTGTTTCCCTAGGAAAGACTTTTCTAGAGACATTAGTCCCAAATTTCTCTTTCTTTGAAATAGGTCTAGAGTTATTATTTATAGATTTTTCTTTAAACCTAAAATCAACATGTTTAGCTCCTAGACAAACATACTTATTATTTCTAGCATGCTTTGATTCATGAGTAATAGCAATATTGTTAAAATTATTCCTAACATGCTTTTTGACATTTAAATTAGAACTAGAAGGTGCATTAAAATATATCTTAGGGTTTGCCTTAGAGGCTCCCCCTACATGTGTTGCTCCTTCTTGCCCCTTCTTCTTCCCCCTTGGGCATTGACTCCGGTAATGACTCGGTAGTCGACATTTGAAGCAAATCACTTGCTCCTTGCTCTTGATTGATGGGGGATCGGCATCCTTGACCTTTGGTGTCGGTGGAGCTTTCCTTACTCTCTTTGGACACTTGCTCTTATAGTGCTCGATTTCTCTACACTCAAAGCAAATTATATGATTTTTGTTTAAACCTAAATTGCTTGAGTTACCTAAGGTATTTGTGGTGGTCAAAGTGGATTCTTCATCTCTCCCGGAGGTGGATGGCTCCTCTTGAGGTTGTTCTAGTGTGGATGGTCTCTCCTCCCCCTCAATCCTTGAAGTGGATGCTTCTTCCACTTTTCCTCTTCTTCCACCGATTCAGAGGTTGACTCCCTATCAACTTCCGAATCTTCACTCGCTTGTGAGGATGAGGATTCATCTTCGACCTCCTCTTCTTGAGCCGGTGATGGGTCTTCATGGAGCTTGTCCAATTCCTTCCAAAGCTCCTTGGCATCCATGCAATCACCTAGGCTACACAAGAAGTCATTAGGAATTAAAACAAAAATAAATTTTATTACCTTCTTATTTTTCTCGAATTGTTGGAGTTGCTCCTCACTCCATCTCTTCTTTTTGAGGAAGCTACCTTTTGGTCATCTTGGATATTCAAATCCTTCCATTAAGATGGACCACTCCTCAAAGTCTCTCATCATGATAAAATCTTCAATTCTTCTCTTTCAAGAATTGAAGTCTTCTCGTCTATATAATGCGTACGAGATCGGTGTGTTGATGTCTCATCTTAATTATTTTTGGACTTCCATCTTCACCCTCTAGCGTCTTTGCTCCCGGTGGTTAGTCCATAGAAGAGCCATAGTCTCTGATACCAATTGTAGAGGAAATGTTGACCGCTAGAGGGGGGTGAATAGCTCGTTTCGTTGTGTGATGGAATTCATTCCGTGTTTGTCTACAAATCTCGTTAGCGCAGCGAAAATAGAAATAATAGCAATAACGAAATAAGACAAACACAAATACACCAATAACACAAGGATGTAACGTGGTTCGGAACCGAATGGTTCATACTCCACGGATCGAGCTCTAAAGAGCTCTAGTGATGCACACGCAACCACTAATCACAAATAACTCCTTCTCGGAATAATCTGGAGGTGGAGAAACCTCGTACAAATATTCTTACAATAATAAGAGCAAAATACAAGCAAATACAAGTAAGCTACACAAATACAAGTAAGGAAAACCTTTACAAATGTGAACTTGATTGCTTGAATCGTGGTTGAAGACCCTAATTTGCACCATCAAATTGTCTCAACAATGCTCAAGAAATCAGTTTGAAATGAGCCTCCCATGAACAACTACTTGTATCCTGCGTCGGGCTGGATTTTCATCGATCAGTCGATTGCTATAAGGCACCAGTCGACTGATAGCACTGTAGTCATGAGACAACGGCTAGATCCACGTTGGAAAAATCCAACGGATCCACCATCAGTCGACTGATCATACCTATCAGTCGATTGATGGAGCCTTCACTCATTGCCACCCGGTGATCAGTGGCGACTTCGATTTTGTGGCGAAAACCCGAGCATTAGTCGGTGATCTCGGATCGGTCAGCTGCAAGCAGCGATCGGCCGGCTGGAAGTCGACTGTTGGGCCACTTCCTACAGTCAACCCTCGGTCAACTCACACCAGTCGACTGACCATAGGTCCTAGTCGACTGATACACCTCAAACATGAGGTTTTATCCTAGACCTAAGCCTTCTAGCCACCTCCGTCAGCCTCACGCCTCACAGATCCCTCCAAGTCATCCATGACTTATTCATCCATTGCGCTAGCCTTCAGGTGCTTCCATCGGCTATGTCATGCTAATGGTGTCTACACCGCCAAGGCATATTGGACTTGCGCTGCCAAGACTCTACTTCGACTTTACACCGCCAACCATTGGACTTATCCTGCCAAGACTCCCGCTTGGACTTTACGTCGCCAATATCAAACCCCTTGGACTTTCTCAAATGCCAAGACCCATGCTTGGACTTTACATGCCAAGTACTCAAGACTTGGACTTTCCATGACATGGTCAACCCCAGTCAACTATCAAACCCTCGAGTCAAACTCGAGTCCGGTCAAACATGATCCGGGTCGATTGTACCAATAATCTCCGCAAAACATTATCAGACATCAATGTCCAACTTCATGTCAAACATCAAAACATCTCTCGAGTCAAACTCGAGTCTGGTCAATCGTGACCTGGGCTGATTGTACCAACAAAAGAACCATACCAAAATCCTCCTCCACGAGCTCCTTTTAAAGCTGCAACTTGAGCTGGATTATGCCTAGCAGTCGACTGCTCAAGACCATCAGTCGACTTCTCCTATAGCCGTTGTGAGACAATGACTCGATCCACGTTGGATACATGATCGATCACGGCCATCGAGCGTTCTGCTCCCGCAACCTCGACCAGTAATCTATTGCCCTCCATGGCAGTCGACTTCTCAAGCCATCAGTCAACTATCCAATTCTGGCAATCAACTGTCAAGGCCTTTTACCACAGTCGAACCCTAGTCGACTCATGGCAGTTGACTGCTCATAATCTCAATCGACTGTTACAAGTCGACTTGGTTGCCAAGTCTCAAAACACTTTACCAATCGACTGGTCCAAAGCCCCAATCGACTGATAATCTCAACCATGAGGCTTAACCCCAAGTATGATCCCCTCATACTTGCTAGACCACTCTTAGCCTTCTAGCCACCTCCGTCAGCCTCACGCCTATTGGATCCCTCCAAGTCATCCATGATTTGTTCATCCATACGCTAGCTTTCAGGTGCTTCCATCGGCTATTGTCATGTTAAGTTGGTCTATACTGCCAAGGCACATTTGGGCTTACGCTGCCAAGACTCACGCTGCCAAGACTCACGCTTGGACTTTACATCGCCAAACCATTGGACTTATGCTGCCATTACTCCCGCTTGGACTTTATGCTGTCAATATCAACCCTTGGACTTCTCTTGCTAACCCATGTTCGACTTTTCATTTGTCAAGACTCAAGCTTGGACTTTCCCTTGCCAAGACCCATGCTTGGACTTTCCATGTCAACCCATGTTGGACTTTCCAATTGCCAAGACTCAAGTTTAGACTTTCCCTTGCCAAGCCCATGGTTGGACTTTCCATGCCAACCCATGTTGTTTCCATTTGCCAAGTGTCCCACTTGGACTTCTCCATCATATAGTCAACCCCATGTCAACTATATAGTCAATCCATTATCAAACAATGGTCAACTCATTGTCAAACATCAAAACACTAATATCAAACCACTACTCGAGTCAAACTAGAGTCTGGTCAATCATGACCTAGGTCGATTGCACCAACAATCTCTCCCTTTTTGATGTTTGATAAAAACCAACATCTTTGAGATAGAAAACTAACTCAAACCAATCCTCCCAATTGTCCAAATTGGGAATCCCCAACTTCTCAAAATTCTTCCCCTTTTTGACATACATCAAAAAGGCTCTCCCCTAGGGTTTCAATATCTCATATCCCAATGAGATCTTACAATCTCCCTCTTGGTCCAAAAACATCTAGGATGCCTTCAATATTCTTAGTGATAAGTCTCATATCACTCAAGAGAGGCAATCCTACAAACTCTCCAACTCTCCAAATTCTCCCCCTCATGAGGAAGAACACATCCATCATCCCATGATGGATAACCTCTCCCTAAAGGCTTGCTCCTCCTTGACCATTGCACCAACAATGTCCTTGGAGAGTCCATAAGCCTATAGGAACACTAAACCATCAAAATTAAGGCTAAAAGTTCAACCTTGAACTTTCACACACCTTAAACTTGATACACACCCAAACAACTCTCCTAATCCATATCCAATGGATTTTCACCCTTTCCAATGCTTTTCAAAGCATATCCTAGGGTTAGGAGCAGTTAGGGTAGCCTAACATAGCTAAAATCTGGCTAAATAAATTTTGTTTACTTGAAATCAGGCCTAGCAGTCGACTCCTTCAGTCAATAGTTGACTGCCCTTGACGCCAGTCGACTGTCATCCATGGCAGTCTACTGATTCCTGCAAATGCAAAAATCAGAGTTCAGAAAATTAAATTTGAAAATTCATAAGTAATTATATGTAATTTGAAAAATCTTGAAACTTCATACGTATAATGCTTAAGTCAATCATTATGGGTGAAAAATATTGGAAAAATAAAGTACCCATAAAATATTAAAATTGATACAAAAGTTCAAAAGCAAAGAAAAACTTCAATGATTTGACCCTACTTTGTATCAACTTCATCAATGGTGATTACTATCAAAAGATAGACTTCACCAAAATTTTCTAAAATGATTTTAAAATATTTTTTGAAAACTTATATTGGATCATGATCAATGGGCTCAATGCACATGACTTGCATATTAGCTTTCCCCATGATCCACCCATGGAATAAGGTGAGTTTGAGTTCATCTAGATGCAAAAACTATGCACCTTGAACTTAACTCATTTCCTAGCATCTCACATGTGTCTAGGGAGATGTGGGTTTTGTTCATCCTAATCTAAAGCCTCATGTATTTTTCTAAGGCAACACTACTTGATTCCCTTATACATGGAACTTCAAGTCATGTCATATTCCTTAAATCAATTTTCATTAATCCTAAATGCACGAATGATGATTATGGCATAAATGATAACATAAATAAGCATGTGTCAATAATCATGATGTCATGGTATAAAATTAACCTAAGTATACATGACATAAAACAAATAGACTTAAGCATTATCATGACATATAATATGATTAAAAAAATATGATGTCATGACATGGTACATGACAATCAAAGCATGACAAATAAAATATAAGGCATAAGAATACCTAAATTTTAATATTAGTTGTCATTTGTTAAAGTTAAATCCATATTTGTCATATTATCACTCTTTTCCCAAGTGTGCTAAAACCCCAAAATGACACACCATGACCTCTAGACCTAATTTGTGTCAATTTGATCAATTTATCAAACTTCTTAAATAATATTGGCACATCCTAAAATCTTTTAGGATTGAAATTCAAACTTATTTCCAAGGTACCCATAACCTTGAAAATGACCTAAAGTGTCAATTTTGCTATAGTTGAGTTAACTACCCATCCAATCAAGGTTGACACAACCTAACTTATTTAGCGTGAATCGATCATGCTCCTAGGAACCCAATACCTATTGGAACTCTTTGGATTTACTAGGTATTTCTTAGGGATAACTTCCCTAGATACCCTCCTAGGCTTGGAATCCTTGGTCATTTGGGTCTTACCTAGGTTAACTCTAGGGGTAACTCCCCTTGTAACCTTCTTAGTGGCTTCCCTAGGTTTCTTTGAAACCTTAGCCACTAGGCATACACCTTGGTTACCCTTAGGTATAACTTCCCTAGTAACCTTGGTCTTCCTAGACCTAGATTGTGTTCCATAATCGAATGAAACATTATGATAGGTCTCCTTGGGCTTAGGTTTGTGACCCAAACCTTTCTTGCCCTTGAATGAACCTTGCCTCCTATACTCTAGGTTTTGATCATTTGACCCCTTAATTTGATTTTGCATATTCCTAAGGGTCTTTTCTAGTTTCTCAAGCCTTGAACTCAAGGCTTGGTTCTCTAACTCTAGGCTTCCCAATTTAGATTTTTCATTAATCTTTTGGGAATGAGACTTCCTAGGCATATGCCTATGGTTCTTAGGATTAATACCTAGATGGTTCTCTACCTTCTTAATAGACTCCCTAGATAAGATTTTTCTAAGGTTATTTGTCCTAAATTTCTCCTTATTTCTAAAATTGCAACTCTTAGTACCTAGGCAATAAAGTTTATTATTTCTAGCATACTTTTCATGAATAATAGCAAGTAAATTAAAAGCATGCTTTTTTAACATTAAACTTAGAAGGTGCATTACTAAAATCCTAGAGGTGGGGGCTTCCTCTACCTCTTCCACCTCTTCCGATCCAGATGTTGATTCCCTATCAATCTCTGAATCCTCACTTTCTTGTGCAGATGATGTACTCGCTTCTTTTTTATCTTAAGAGGATGAGCACTCCTCCCCGGACTTCTCTTCTACTTCATGAGTCGGTGATGGACCTTCATGGAGCTTTTTCAATTTGCTCCAAAGCTCCTTAGCATCTTGATATTCACCTAGTCTAGAAAAAATATCATTAGGTATCAAACCTTCTAAAAGTTTTATTACCTTAACTTTAGTTTTGAACTTTAGGCATTGCTCTTGGGTCCACTTCTTTAATTTGAGGACATCTCCCTTCTTATCCCTAGGGAGTTCGAAGCCTTCCATGATGATGAACTAATCTTCTATGTCCATCATCAAGAATGTCTCCATTCTCACCCTCCATGTCGGAAAGTCTTCTTGATCGTATGGTGGAGGAATGGCAATGGTGTACCCCAATCCATCCTTAGGTAGCTTCATTTCCTCTAGCGCTTTTGCTCTCGGGTTTTAATCCGTAGAAGAGCTCCAAGCTCTGATACCACTTGTTAGGTATCAGAGTGTCTTCTTCTTCTTAGAGCCATCGGGCTCTGATACCACTTGTTAGGAATTGGATGTCGTTAGAGGGGGTGAATGGTGCGTTTTCATTTCTTGATGGATTTCAATCGTTCTTGCGTGCTTATCTACAATGATCGTTAACATGCACAGCGGAATAATAATAAAATAAAATAATGATATAATACACACAAGAGATAATCGATATAATATGATTCGGAACCTTAGGGTTCCTACTCCACTGATTGAGCTCGAATGAATTCTAGTGATGCATACATCACCACTAATCGATAATACTCCTTCTCGACAACAAGTCAGAGGCGGAGAAACCTCTTATAATGATTACAAAGTAATACAAAAAATATACAAGCAAATATGAATGAAATACAATACAAGTAAAGAAAATCACTTTACAAGAAAACTTTGAATTCTTGCTTTTGGTTGCTTGAGAATAGCCTTGAAGGTCTGGATTGCAATAGTAAATCTCCTCTAAATCGTCTCAAAAAATCATACCAAAATCCTCCTCCACGAGCTCCTTTTAAAGCTGCAACTCGGGCTGGATTCTACATAGCAGTCAATTGCTCGAGATCATTAGTCGAATTCTCCTATAGCCATTGTGAGAAAATGACTTGATTCACGTTGGAGAAGTTCCAACAGATACACTAGCAGTCGACTACCATTACCCATCAGTCGACTTCCAAGATCGTAGCTAACTGACAAGTCGATTACCGAGCATTCTGCTCCCACAACCTCGACCAGGAGTCGACTACCCTCTATGGAAGTCGACTTCTCAAGCCATCAGTCGACTGTCAAATTCTGGTAGTCGCCTGCCAAGGTCTTTTGCCCCAGTCGAACCCTAATCGACTCACGGTAGTTGACTACTACAAGTTGACTCGGTTGCCAAGTGTCAAAACACTTGACCAATTGACTGGTCCAAAGCCCCAGTCAACTGATAACCTCAACCATGAAGTTTAACCTCAAGTATGATGCCCTCATACTTGCTAGACCACCCTTAGCCTAGACCTAAGCCTTCTAGCCATCTCCGTCAGCCTCATGCCTATTGGATTCCTCCAAGTCATCCATGACTTATTCATCCATATGCTAGCTTTTAGGTGCTTCCATCGACTATTGTCATGCTAAGCTGGTCTATACCACCAAGACACATTTGGGCTGCCAAGACATACGCTTGGACTTTACGCCACCAAACTATTGAACTTATGCTGCCAAGACTCCCGCTTGGACTTTACGCCGCCAATATCAACCCTTGGACTTCCCTTGCCAACCCATGTTAGACTTTCCATTTGTCAAGATTCAATCTTGGACTTTCCCTTGCCAAGACCCATGCTTGGAATTTTCAATTGTCAAGACTCAAGCTTGGACTTTCCCTTGCCAAGACCCATGCTTGGACTTTCCATGTCAATCCATGTTGGACTTTCCATTTGCCAAGTATCCCAATTAGACTTCTCCATCATATGGTCAATTTCATGTCGACCATATAGTCAACCCATTGTCAAACAATGGTCAACTCATTGTCAAACATCAAACCGCTACTCGAGTCAAACTCGAGTCTGGTCAATCGTGACCTGGGTCGATTGCACCAATAGACCCATTAATTGAATTTTCCATCCTAACAATGGTCTTTTACAATTTTCTAAGTTTTGACCTCAAAATTTGATTTTTCTTTTCCAATTTTCCAATCTTTGAATTTTTATTTTCTTTTTGGACATTTCTTTTTTCTAAGCATATGTTTACCCTTGTTAGGGTTAATGCCTAAGTTTTTGTTATCCTTAGGTGGGGTAGTCTTGGAGCTAGATTGTCTAGATTTTTTCTTAGGTCTAAATTCAAGAGACTTCGCACCTAAACAACAAACCTTATGATACATCACTAGCATGCTTCTTATTATGGAAAATCAAAGGTGCATTATTAAATGTTATCTTAGACTTTGGAGCTCCCCCTACACATGAGCTCTTTTCCTTATCCTTCCTAGGGTGACTCCCCCTCAGACATTGGCTTCGATAGTGTCCCTTTTGGTTGCACCGGAAGCATACTATATGCTCCTTGCTCTTCCGTATAGGGGCTCCAACCTCCTTAACCTTCTCCTTGGCCTTAGGTACTATTTGAGCTTTCTTCTTTATTCTTTTTGGACACTTGCTCTTGTAGTGTTCTATTTCTCTACACTCAAAGTATATTATATAATTTTTATTTCTAATACTTATGCTTGAGTTACCTATAGGGGTGGTAGAAGGATCTTGAATTTGTTCTCCATTAGCTTAGGAGGTTGAGGTCTCCTCTTGCTCCGATGTCATTTCCCTATCCTTCCCCTCAATCCTAGAGGTGGAGGCTTCCAAGACCTCTTCCTCCGATGTTGAACACCTATCAGCCTTCGACTCTTCACACTCTTGAGATGTGGGAGTTTCTTCCTTGGACTCCACCTCAACTCTTGTTGGTGAGGGATGGAGCTAAATCAATTTGATCCATAATTCCCTTGCGTCCTTAAATTATCCTATCTTGCACAAAATATTGTTAGGTATTAAATCAATCAATATTTTGGTTACCTTATCGTTGATCTTTGATTTTCAACATTGCTTGTCCGACCATTTCTTCTTCTTGAGAATTTTCCCTTTCTTGTTCTTCAAAGCTTCGAAACCTTGCGTCAAAACAATCTAATTTTCTATTTCACACATTATAAAATATTTCATCCTACCTCTCCATTGATCGAAACCCCCAAGTTCGTAAGGCAGAGGAGTGTTGATGTCGTAGCCTAATTCATCGTTAGGCAACTCCATTGTCCTCTAGCGCTTGCTCCCTCGACGGCGAGTTCTTGAAGAGTGGTCTTGCTCTGATACCAATTGTTAGGACCTTTTGGAACGCTAGAGAGGGGTGAATAGCATTCATCAATTTCTTTACTTGATTGCATGTTTTTCTATAATAATGTTAGCAGTGAAATACAAGAAAAATAGAAACAAAAACAAAACACAACAACACACGCACAAAATAATGATTTTTATGTAGTTCGAAACCTATAGTTCCTACTCCACGGGCGAGCTAATGATCCACACCCATTATACTCTTCTTCTATTCGGAATAACATTGGAGGTGGAGAAAACCTCTTACAATCAAAAATCTTATACAATAAAAAAACAACCAAATACAAGAATCAAATGAAACCAAGAAGTGAAAACACTTTACATAAGTGATCTTTGGATTGTTTGATCTTTTGATTGCTTTGAGATATTTTGAAGGTATGGAAAGCAGCAGTGTTTCCCCTCCAAAATCTCCAATAACCGACTGCTCCAAATCCTCCATGAAGTCTCTTTATAAAGCTGAGCTCGGGCTAAATTTTCGCTTAGAAGTTGGTCGCCCTTACCCAGCAGACGACTGCTTACTTACCATTGTCTCACAACAGACTAATCCACATCAGATTTTGACCATCCAGTAAACTTTTCTAACCTAATTGTCGACTTCCATAGCCACCAATCGATACCATGAGCTAGAAGTCAATTGTAAACTTTTTGTGCTCTGTCCACTTAATTTCGACTGCCAGAGCCATAGTCAATCTTCAGTCGACTACTCTACCAATCGATTGAGTCATAATCCCAATCGACTACTCGAGTCAACTGAGCTCCCGATTGCTAAGCACTCAACCAGTTGACTGGACAATTCTATCAGTTGACTGGTAAACCTCAAAACTGAAGTTTAAGCCAAATATGATTCCCTCATACTTGACACTCATCCATATCCTAGACCTAAGCCTTCTAGCCACTTCCATCAGCCGCACGCCCTCAGAGTTGTTTCGAGTCCTCCACGACTCCTTCACCCTTCACACTAGTCTTCAAGTGCTTCCATCGGCTTTATCATGCTACCGGATACCCTTATCTTAGATCTTAGCCTTCAAGTCACTTCCTTCATCCTCAAGCCCTTAGTCGAGTCCATAACTCCTCACCCTCGGCCTTAGCCTTCAAGTGCTTCCGTCAACATAGTCATGCTAATGGGTCTACCTTTGCCAACTCTCCAAACTTGGACTTTCACTGCCAAGACTACACACTTGGACTTACATGGCCAAGACTGCACCCTTGGACTTTTCCTTTGTCAAGTATCTATACTTGGACTTTCGCCACCAAAACTACACACTTGGACTTACACGGACAAAACTATACCCTTTAACTTTTCCTTTGCCAAATATTCATATTTGGACTTTCCCTTGCCAAGACTCCACCCTTGGACTTTTCGTTGCCAAATATCCATATTTGGACTTCTCCATGCCAAGTGTCCAACTTGGACTTCTCTATGCCAAGTATACATACTTGGAGTCCTACTCGAGTCCTACTTGAGTCTGGTTAACCTTGACCTGAGGTTAATTGCTCTAACAATCTCCCCCTTAAACAATCTCCCTCATATGACCTTGGATATCCCAATCATTCACTCGTCATATGATCAACATATGGTCAAACCATATTGTTAAACCATTGTCAAACATCAAAACTCACTCGAGTCCCACTCAAGTCTGGTCAAAATTGACCTGGGGTCGATTGCACCTGTCGGGGAATTGATCATCGCTAGAAGGGGTGAATAGCGTGTTGGTTGATAAAGATGGAAATCGTTCGTCCATTTCTACAAATCACGTTAGCACAGCGAAAATAATAATAACATGAATAAAATACGACAATCACAAGACCAATACACCAAAATATAATGTGGTTCGGAACCTCAAGGTTCCTACTCCACGGGTTGGACTCGAATGAGCCCTAGCGATGTCAAACACCACTAATAATCACAAATACTCCTTCTCGATAATAAGTCGAAGGTGGAGAAATCTCTTATAATGATTACAAAAGTAATACAACACAAATACAAGCAAATACACTAATTCAAGTAAAGAAAACTTTACAAAGAGCTTTTGATTTCTTGATCTTTGATTGCTTGAAAAGAGTCTTGAAAGTCTAGATTGCAGTAGCAAATCCCCTCCAAATCGCCTCAAGGAACCTTTTCCAAATCCTCCTCCACGAGCTCCTTTTAAAGCTTCACCTCGAGCTAGATTCCGCCTAGCAGTTGACTAATCGCGACCATCAGTCGACTGCTCCTGTAGTCATTGTGAGAAAACAACTTAATCCATGTTGGATAAGTTCCAACGGATACAATGGTAGTCGACTGTCATAACCCAGCAGTCGACTTCCAGGGTCGTAGCCGACTAGCCAGTCGTCTACCAAGCATTCGGCTCCCGTAAACCCGACCAGCAATCGACTGTCATCCATGGTAGTCGACTGCTTAAGTCATCAGTCGATTGCCCAATGCTGTCAGTTGACTGTCTGTTGGATCGAAAAAGAGCGCTAGAGGGGGTGAATAGCGCACAAGAATTCTTTTTGTTCTTCGATATAAAACAATTATAAGAGTAAAAATGCAGCAGAAATATAAAGACATGAATTGATTTTACTTGGTTCACAGTCTACCGACTGCTAATCTAAGGCCCTTACGATCTGAGATCGCGTACGGAGGGCAATGCACTAAAACTCTTTTCCTTGTTGGAGGTAGGAGAAAGCAAATACAGGGAAACACAAATCTTGAGGATGAGGCAACAAGCCTACCTCACCTCATTTACAAAAAAAGCTCGAAAAGTAATGAGTTACAAGAATTAGAAAGTGACAACTAAAGAAAACTAATATCGACGACTGATAGAATGGAGATTGAGCTCGTGTCGTCGGTGTTTTGGCAGTGCTTCATTGTCAGAGAGTCGCGACGTTGCGGGAGCACTTAGAGAGCCTTTTTTGATAACCTAAAGGGGTGAAACCCCCCTTCTTTTATAGCCTTCCAACCTAGTAGACGTTGAGCTCAAGTTTCATCCAAAATGGACACCTCACCCTAAGATAAGGGGATGAAGTTTGACTCTCTTCGAAGTTGGAATTTGAATGGCAGTCGATTGTTTACCCTTAATCAGTTGACTGATAACACCAGCAGTCGACTGTTAGCTAGGGTATCTAGCTGCATCAAAGAGTTAGCTCGAAATCAAAATAATAAGAGTGAATCTTGACCTAGACCTTCCACGATAAGTCTTGATCGAATTGCCGCCTAAGGATGTCCCCGTACGGAGGACCCATCCTTACTTTCACTCACTCACATGAGCTTACCTTAGGTCCTTTTGTGACTTGAAGCTTTGCTTCAAGTCTCCACCTGAGTTCTTCGGCTCCCTCCGAAGTTCTTTCGGTGTCGCTCGACTACCACAGTTTCCCGATGCAGGATTCTCTAGGTGTCACCGACCTTCAACTCAGCTTACTATTCCTGCACACTTGGTTCAACTCATTAGACAACAATATGACCTTACTTTGGGTCTTTACCATAATCAAAACTCAGGTTCAATTATCTGGTGCCTACTGCACTAACAATCTCCCCCTTTTTGATCTATGGCAAACCGACACAAAGTTAAGGAAAATTTAAAGCATAAAACAAGTAAAGTAACTTATAAGTACTTTTTCGAAAACTCCCCCTTAACCCTAGGTGAGTTTTGAAAAATATTTTTAAAATTAAAATTAAATTTTTGTTACTCCCCCTTAACTTTCGCTCTTCTCCCCCTTTTGCCATGAATCAAAAAATATGGGGTGTTTATATAAAATAGGCATTTAAAAAACACTATGTTATAAGCATGCATTAAGAAACCAAATTGAATAGATTTGTTAAGTCCAAGCATGCATCTCTACTTGGTTAAATAGATTGGTTCGAGGTATATCCCTCTGCACCAACAATTTAATAAGTTTTTTTCCTGAAACATTTCTAATTTCCGAAATACTTATAAGTTTAAAAAAAATAAAGATGTGTAATATAACCCTTAGGATTAGTTTGCTCTCCCCCTTAGTCAAATATATGAAGTATAAGAGATTTAGGGGGCGCTAAACTTTGGCCTAGAGAGTTGTATACTTAGTATTGGTCAATTATAATTATTCGTTTAAGCGCAATAGTTGAAAGAGTAGGTAGCTTTTTGAAAAAATTATGTTAAGTGTATTTGAATTATCCTAAACATCTCACCCATTCTATGTGTCTCGAAATGTGTTCAGCTTATATGTTTTGTAAGATGATTTGAACTCAAGTAAATTAGTCAACCTTGGGTTAGATTCGGATTTAACCCTAAGCTCATCAAATAACCTTTTCGAGAAACTGGCTTCCAGGTCATGACGAGGCACAGGGGCCTTCTTTGATTGAAAAAATGACCACTTCCTTAGACAAAGTCAAGTTCAAGAAAATAATAACTTGAGTCACTTAAGACTACTTTCTAGTCTAACTAGTTTAGGATATGGCGAGGTAGCTTCAGCTAGTTCCACTTAGTCGAGTGCACCGAGCTAGATATACCTTATCTAACTTGGACACACAAGACTTCATTTTCCTAGTGTACTATTATCTCTCCACGTCTTGATACTATGTTGTCAAGAGTTGACTAACTATTTGTCCTATCTAGTCATTCTAAAAAGTAAAACAAAAAGGTTGATAATGCTAAGGTAGTGGGTATACTATTTTGGTATTAGCTCCCCCTGGACCATTGAACCAATATGGTCTATCTAGAAAATGGACTTAATCCTGGGGAATCCAATACTCATTGGTCTTTATATGTGAGTTTAATAAAACCTTTGGGACCCATGCTTGGACTTGTTAATGACCACAATTTACAATAGACATGTATGATCTATTCGTAGTCTTTGAACTAAACTCGAGTCCGACTCTATTGTACACAGCTCTCTGAGTTTCAAGAAGTCGGTTAAGATTCTTGGATACCGTCGAGAACTTGTCCAACCGAGCCTTGAGCTCTTGGACTTGTCCTTTCAAGAGTGAGTTCTCACCTTCGATTTTTTCAACTCAAGTTGAGTCCTCCTCTTGAACTTGACTAGTCGAAGAGGTTAGGGTGACCTCTTGCTTGAGGGTTTCAACCTCCTCAAGCAAGGACTCAACCCTAGACTCAGACTTAGTTAGTTTCCTACTTAGCATTTTAATTGTATGATAAAGAGTACTAATTAATGAACGACTTACCTTAATTTTCTCTTTCAACCCAACTTTGAGTCTCTTCTCGAAGTTGTCTTCAGGGTCGGAGTCAAAGTTAGATTCGTATTCGGCTTCGGACTCTGACTTGGACTCTTTCGGTCTTGCCATGAATGCTACGCCGACGCCTTCTTCTTCATTGTCCCAAGTTGCCTGAAAAGCCTTATTTGCTCCCTTTTTCTTTGATATGAATTGCCCTTTCTTTTTGTTCTTCGATTTTCCCCTTTCTTTTCGAATTATTCTCCGCACCAGTGGATTCTAATTACTTCGACATGTATCCAAGAGTATCATACTCTCCACATGCAATGCTTAATTTTGCCAAAGACTTTGAGTAACAATCCGACGAGTAGCCATAGGGTATACATCTCCTCTCAAGAAGCGGTGAATCCTTTGTTGGCTATTCAATCACCTTCGGGCACTTCAACTTATACTCAATCATCCCTTACCCACACCTCCGAAGAGATGTATCGACTAAGATGTCAAAGTATAAGTATCTATGACCAAGATGACTTGAATACCTCGAGTCGAAGGAAACTCGCACTCGAGCTGCAGTAATAACTTCACTGATATATCTTATATGTAGAGAACCATGTGAAGTCTTACAGCAGATCACTCCAATGAACTAGTTACCCATAATCATCATACACGTTTACTCTCGACATCACAATGTCTCCAGCCAGTGAGAAGCAGTTGCTTGGATAAACTAAGGAGTATAACCCGAGTTAGTCTCACATAATCGATGATGTCTGAACTCATAAATTCATCAACTAGGGAATATTTCAATACTTCATAATTACACATGTAGAGATACTCACTAGTTGTGATCCAATCATAAATTGTCTCATGCTATGAATCGTATTGTGAACATTCAGTAAATGAATTTAAGATTCAATCAAACACATATGAGATGTGCACTCAAATAATGAATCTTTATTTATCAAATAAATAGTCATAAGGCGATTGTCTTAGGACACCTCTTAAACATAACAGACTCCCACTTGGCCTAAAGCTAATCGCCATGGTATCCAATCCCATAGTCCATGACGTGACTCTCAAACTTACTTTGTGATAGAGCCTTTGTCAAAGGATCCGCTAGGTTCCTTTCTGTGGGAATCTTCTCGATTTGTATTTCTTTCCTGCTAATGATTTCTATGATCAGATGATATCACGGAAGCACATGTTTGGATCGTTGGTGAGACCTAGATTCCTTTGTCTGTGCGATAACTCCAGTGTTATTGCAGTAAACTAGTAATGCTTCAACAATGGGCGGAACCACTCCAAGTTCGGAGATGAACTTCTTGATCCAAACTGCCTCCTTTGTTGCATCAAAAGTCGCAATGTATTCTGCCTCCATGGTAGAATCGACAACTGTGTCTTGTTTGGAACTTTTCCAACTCACTATGCCTCCATTCAGTGTAAATATGTACCCAAACTGAGACTTGGAGTCATCTTTGTCTGTCTGAAAGTTGGCATCTGTATACCCGCGTGTAACCATATCACCTCCTCCATATACCAAGAACATATCCTTAGTTCTTTTCAAGTACTTAAGGATTGTCTTGACGACCAGCAATGATCCATTCCTAGATCTGACTAGTATCTGCTCGTGACACTTAGAGCATATGATACGTCGGACCTCGTACACAATATAGCATACATAATAGATCATATTACAGAATCATAAGGAATCTTATTCATGCAAATCCTCTCGCCTTTTGTGCGAGGACACATAAACTTTGAAAGGTGAATCTCATGTCTCATGGGTATATAACCTTTCTTGGATTCAAACATGCTAAATCATTTTAGCACTCTGTCTATATATGTAGACTGTGAAAAACCAAGCAACTTTTTCGATCTGTCTATATAGATCTTAATCCCGAGGATGTAGGTCGCTTCTCCCATGTCTTTCATGGAGAACATTTTGGATAACCAAACTTTGACTGACTGTAAGATAGATATATTGTTTCCTATGAGTAATATGTCATCTGTTGGTGCAATCGGCCCAGGTCACGATTGACCAGGACTCGAGTTTGACTCGAGTGATATTTTGATGTTTCGACAAAAACATATGACAATGTAATTGTCATGGGAAAGTCCAAGTCTTGTGCACTTGGCATGGAAAGTCCAAGTGGAACACTTGGCATTTGGTAAAGTCCAAGTCTTGAGTACTTGGCATGAAAAGTCCAAGTGGGACACTTGGCGCATGGAAAGTCCAAGTCATGGGTACTTGGCATTTGGGAAAGTCCAAGTCTTGAGTACTTGGCATGAGAAGTCCAAGCATGGGTCTTGGCAAATGGAAAGTCCAAGCATGGGTCTTGGCATGGAAAGCCCAACATGGGTTGACAAGGGAAAGTCCAAGCTTGAGTCTTGGTATTTGGGAAGTCCAAGGGGATTGATATTGGCGGCGTAAAGTCCAAGTGGAGTCTTGGCGGCGTAAGTCCAATGTGCCTTGGCGGTGTAGACACCGTTAGCATGACATAGCCGAGGGAATCACCTGGAGGCTAGTGCGATGGATGAACAAGTCATGGATGACTTGGAGGGATCTGAGAGGCGTGAGGCTGATGGAGGTGGCTAGAAGGCTTAGGTCTAGGCTAAGGGTGGTCTAGCAAGTATGGGGGCACCATATTTGGGTTTAAACCTCATGTTCGATCGCTCATCGAGCAATGATCGATAGTCGACGCAATGATCGCGGCCTAGAGCCGATCGCTAAGTTCGCGGTCGAGCATTAACGCTCAGAGCCGAAGCGGCACCGACTACGCGCGTTGGAATTTTTCCAGGCGTGGATCGACCGTTGTCTCACGACAACGCGTGGCATCGATCGATTGGTGACTTATGGCAGTCGACTGATAGGCGGAAATCCAGGTCGCGCGGAAGGATAAAAGGAGCTCGACGGAAGGATTTTTGGCAATGGTTTCTTGAGCATCTTTGGGGCGATTTGTTGCTGCAAATCAGAGTCTCCAAGGCCACTCTTCAAGCAACCAAAAGCAAGCAATCCAAAGCATTTGTAAAGTGTTTTCTTTACTTGTATTGCATTATTCTTCATTGTATTTGCTTGTTGCTTTTAGATTATTGTTGTAATCTATTGTAAGAGGTTTCTCCACCTCCGACTTGTGTCGAGAAGGAGTATTTGTGATTAGTGAGTGTGTGTGCATCACTAGGGCTCTTTAGAGCTCGATCCGTGGAGTAGGAACCGTTCGGTTCCGAACCACGTTATATCCTTGTGTTCGTAATTGTATCTTTTCGTTATTGCTTTTATTATTTCTATTCCGCTGTGCATAACGAGTTTTGTAGAGACGATCGTGAATGTTTTCCATCTACGTACGGTCAACACGCTATTCACCCCCCCTCTAGCGGCCTCAAATCTCCAACATCATCAACATATAATATTAGAAACATGATCGCACTCCCACTAACCTTCTTGTACACACAAAGTTCGTCAGGATTTTGTGAGAAATCAAACTCTTTGATCGCCTCATCAAAACATATATTCCAACTCCTGGATGCTTGCTTCAGTCCATAAATGGACCGTTGAAGCTTGCATACTTTGCTTTTGTCAAATTATGTGAAACCCTCGGGTTGTATCATATACATATCCTCATGCAGGTTTTCATTAAGAAAAGTTATTTTCACATCCATCTGGCATATCTCATAATCATAATGAGTTGTATGGCCAGGAGTACCCGAATGGATTTAAACATGGCAACTGGTGAGAAGGTCTCATCATAGTCAACACATTGCTTTTAATGATAATCTTTTGCTACTAATCTAGCTTTATAGGTAATCACATTACCATCCATGTCAGTTTTCTTCTTTAAAACCTACTTGCATCCAATAGGCATGATGCCTTCAGGTGGATCCACCAAGTTCCAAACTTAGTTTTCATACATGGAATCCATTTCTGATTTCATGGCTACCAGTCATTTATCCCTTTCTGAACTTTTTAGAACTTCTTCGTAACTAGTAAGTTCCTCATCCTCAATGAGTAACACATCATTAGATTCACTTATGAGAAATACATATCTCTCAGGAATCTTATGTGACCTACCAAATCTAGGAAGAGGTGGTGTAACGATAGGTTCAGTCATTATCTCATCATCATGAATAATTGACTAGGGTTCCGATATAGGCGTCTCTTTAGTATCTATTGGAGTTTCTTGAACTTCCTTAAGTTCAAGTTGACTCCCACTGTTTTCTTGCAAGAGAAACTCTTTCTCTAGAAATACAACATTCCTTGAAACAAATACCTTTTATTCCAAGGGATGATAGAATTGGTAACCCCTCGTTTCCTTGGGGTATCCAATAAATAGACACTTATTAGACTTAGCATCCATCTTATCTGATGTAGTCCTCTTCACGTAAGCAAGACATCCCCATGTCTTCAAATAAGATAATTGGGGTTTCTTATCAGTCCATATCTGATATGGAGTAGCAGAGACCGTCTTAGTTGAGACTCTATTCAACAAGTGAATAGTTATCTCAAGTGCGTAATCCAAAAAGGATTTGGGAAGGCTTGCATGATTCATCATCGATCTCACCATGTCCAACAAGATTCGATTTCGCCTTTTCGATATACCATTATGTTGCGGTGTATAAGATGGAGTCCATTGAGACAATATATCATTGTCCCTTAGATAATCCTAAAACTCTTGGCTTAAGTACTCACCACCTCGATCGGATTGAAGTATCTTAATACTTTTACCAAGTTGTTTCTCTACTTCATTTCTAAAATCTTTGAACTTTTCAAAGGCTTCAGATTTATATCTCATAAGATATACATACCCAAATCATGAGTGATCATCGATAAAGATAATGAAGTAGCTATAACCTCCTTGAGCATGAATTGACATTGGTCCACATACATCAGTATGTATGAGACCAAGTAACTCTTCCACTGCTTACCCTTTCCAGAAAAGGGCAACTTTGTCATCTTGCCTTGTAAGCATGATTCACATGTATCAAATAAATCCAATTCAAAAGATTCTAGAATTCCACTCTTGTGTAACTCTGACATGCGCTTCTTGCTTATATGGCCAAGGCGACAATGCCACGTGTAGGAGGTTAACTGATCATTCTTTCGAGAATGGTTGTTGCTCGCTTTGATATTGAATACGTCACTTGATGTATCTAACACGTAGATATCATTGCATAAAGTTCCAGTGTCATAAAGAACGTCATTCAAGGTTATATAACAACAATTGTTACTAAACGTCAAATGGTAACCCTTTCTATTTAAACAAGAAATAGAAATAATATTCTTTATTAATGCAGGAACAAAATAACAATTGTCCAGTTCTAAGACAAGTCCACTAGGAAACTTTAGCAAATATATTTCGATAGCGATAGTTGTAACATTTGCTCCATTACCGACTCACAGATTCGCTTCTCCCTTGACAAGTCTTCTGCTATCCCTTAGCCCCTGTATGTCATTACATATATGTGAGCCACACCCGGTATCCAATATCCAAACGTCAAAGGAATTAGCATGACAGCCAATAACAAATATACCTGAAGAGAATGGGGCATCAGATGTCGACTTCTTCTTCAAAGACTCAAGATAGATCTTGCAGTTCCTTCGCCAATGTCCCATCTTGTCACAGTGATAGCATGTGCCCTTTGGAGTTGACTCTCCAGTCTTGGTTTTCTTCTTCTCCCCCCTTTGGTTGTTGCTTTGACTTCCTTTTAGAACCTTTCTTCGAGGAGTCAATCGACATCACCGTCTTCTATTCTTTAGTCACAGAAGGTTCTACAGTCTTGAGCATATTGATCAGCTCGGGAATGGTGGATTAAAGATTGTTCATCCGATAGTTCATCATAAATTGTGAGAAACTCTTGGGCAAACTATTCAAAATTAAGTCAATACTTAATTCATGATCCATCGCAAACCCTAGTGATCCTAGCCGCTCGATGTACTCATTCATCTTTAGTACAAACTATATTGCAGATAAACCCTCCTCATCTTCGAGCTAAATAGAAGTTTCGAGACCTCGAACCTTTCGGATCTCAACTGCTCATCGAAGAGTTCACGAAGATGGTTAATCATCGTGTAAGCATCCATATGCTCATGCCGCTTTTGCAACTCATGAGTCATCGTTTCTAGCATGATTCAACTGGCAAGCTCAGAATTAGTCGTATGCTTCTGATGGGCCAACACTTGGTCCGGAGTTGCATCATGTTCAAGACTAGTGGGAAGAGACTCTTCAAGGACATAAGCAAGCTTCTCAGCCTTGAAAACAATTCTCAAGTTTCGAAACCAGTCCAAGAAGTTAGGCCCAGTCAGTTTGTTCGATTCTAAAATTGAATGCAGATTATCAGATGACATTATCAAATGATTAACCTAGAAATACAAAATAAAGAATGTAAGAGAGATGATTTGATATGTAAACAATTTACATATTAGACTCCCACTCACTTTTCGAATTCAAGAGCACTTACTTTGAATTAAGGAGATCGTAGGTTTTCTCTATTAGGACCTATGCGCCCGCTAGAGGGAGGGTGAATAGTGATTCGACGTTGATGGAATTCATTTACGTGCTTGCTACAAGATGTTAGTATACGTAGCAGAAATAATAAAGATACAAACCAATACATAACATAAGCACAAGTACACGAGATAAACATGGTTCGGAACCTCAAGGTTCCTACTCCATGGATTGAGCTCAAATGAGCTCTAGCAATGCCAAACACCACTATAATCACAAATACTCCTTCTCGACAATAAGTCGGAGGAGAAAAAACCTCATACAAGAGTTTACAACAATAAACGAAAGTACAACAAGCAAATACAATACACAAAAACACGTAAAGAAAACTTTATAAATTCGCTTTTGGATGCTTGCTTGTTTGGTTGCTTGAGCTGCACTTGGAGACCCTGAATTGCACCAGCAAATCGCCCCAAATCACTCTAGTAACCGCTGCCAAAAATCCTCCCTTTGTGCTCCTTTTAAACCTGTAACTCGGGCTGATTTTCGCCTAGCAGTCGACTGATCAAGACCATCAGTCGACTGCTCTTACAACCATTGTCTCACAACGGCATGAACCACATTGGATAAGTTCCAACAGATAGACCATCAGTTGACTGCTCATGCCCATTAGTCAACTGATCGAGTCATCACTCGACTTTCAAACCCTAAAAGTCGACTCAGAAACTTTTTGTCCTCTCGACCAATGATCGTGATCACTATATCCCGATCGATCGCCATCATCAATCGATCATCACCATCGATCATTCGCCCAATGGCAAATGATCGCTAGGTCATTTCCTATAGTCGAACATCAGTCGACTCATACCATTCGACTACCCATAATATCAGTCGAGTGATAACCCTATCCATGAGGTTTTAACACCAAGTATGATGCCCTCATACTTGCTAGACCACCCTTAGCCTAGACCTAAGCCTTCTAGCCACCTCCGTCAGCCTCACGCCTATCGGATCTCTCCAAGTCATCCATGACTTGTTCATCCATACGCTAGCCTTCAGGTGCTTCCATCAGCTATTGTCATGTCAACGTGGTCTACACTACCAAGGCACATTGAGCTTACGCTACCAGGACTCCCGCTTGGACTTTACGCCGCCAACCATTGGACTATGCTGCCAAGACTCCACCCTTAGACTTTACGCTGCCAATATCACCCCTTGGACTTCCCTTGCCAACCCATGTTAGACTTTTCATTTGTCAAGACTCAAGTTTGGACTTTTCCTTGCCAAGACCCATGCTTGGACTTTCCTTGTCAACCCATGTTGGACTTTTCATTTGCCAAGACTCAAGCTTAGACTTTCCCTTGCCAAGACCCATGCTTGGACTTTCCATGCCAAGTACCCATGACTTGGACTTCTCCATCATATAGTCAATCCCATGTCAACCATATAATCAAACAATGGTCAAACCATCGTCAAACATCAAAATACCCCTCAAGTCAAACTCGAGTCCGGTCAATCATGACCCGGGTCGATTGCACCAATAATCTCCCCAAAACATTGTCAAACATCAAAACACTACTCGAGTCGATTCTGGTCAATCATGACCTGGGTCGATTGCACCAACAATCTCTCCCTTTTTGATGTTTGACAAAAATCAAACACCTTTGAGTTAGGCCACCTAACTCAAATCTCCTTACCAATTGTCCCAAATTGGCAATCCCAAATTCTCCAATAACTTCTTCCATTAATTCTCTCCCTTTTTGACATACATCAAAAAGGTTCCCCCAAGGAGGTCAATATTTCATATCCTAATGAGATCTTACGATCTCCCCCTTGGTACAAAAACATCTAGGATATCTTCACTCTTCCTAGTGATAAGTCTCATATCACTTAAGAGAGACTTCCTATAAACTCTCCCAATTTTCAAATTGGGCATCTCACATTCTCATTTCTCCCCCTCATGAGGAAGATCACATCCATCATCCCATGATAGATACCTCCCCCTAAAGGCTTGCTCCCCCTTGACCATTGCACCAACAATGTCCTTGGAGAGTCCCTAAGCTAATAGAAACACTAAACCATTAAAAATTAAGGTCCAAAGTTCAACATTGAACTTTCACATACTTTAAAATTGATACACACCCTAACAAATCTCCTAATCCATATCCAATGGATTTTCACCCTTTCAAATACTTTTCAAAGCATATCTTAAGGTTATGAGCAGTTAGGGTAACCTAACATGGCTGAAACATAGGTTAAACATCCTTGTTTATCCGAAATCAGTCTTGACAACTGACTCTGATAGTAATCAGTCGACTGTCCTATCCATCAGTCGACTGCCATCAAGCAGTAATCAACTGATATTTGCAAAACGCAAAAATCAAAAATCAGAATTAAATTTCAGAAATTCATAAGTAATTATACATAATATGAAAAATCATGAAAATTCATATGTATAATACTTATGACAAATATAATGGGTGAAAAATATTTAAAAAATAATTTACCCACAAAATAGTGAAATTGATACAAAGTTCAAAAATGAGAAAAACTTCATTATTTTGAGCTCACTTTGTATCAACATCATCAATGGTGACTTCTATCAAAAGATAGACTACACCAAAGTTTTTCAAAATGATTTTAAAATAGTTTTAAAACCTTATATTGAATCATGGTCTATGGGCTTAATGCACATGACTTGTACACAAGTTTTCCTCATGATTCATCCATGGTATAAGTTGAGTTTGAGTTCATCTAGATGCAAAAACTATGCACCTTAAACTTAACTTATTCCCTAGTATCTCACATGTGTTTAGGGTGTATCAATACACACGCATGTTAATGTGATGTGAGATGTGAGTTTTATTCATCCTAAACTAGGGTTTCATGCATTTTCTAAGACAACACTATTTAATTCCCTTATACATGAGACTTCAAGTCATGTCATAGTGCTTAAATCAATTTTAATTACTTTAAATGCATAAATGATCATGGCATAAATGATAATATAAATAAGCATGACCAATGATCATGATGTCATGTCATAAAGATAAAAACTAAGCATACATGACATTTAACCTAAATATTGATCATGACATTTTATATGATAAAAATAGATATGATGTCATGACATGGCATATGGCAAATCAATCATGGCAAATAAAATGTAAAGGTATAATAATACCTAAGTTTTAATATTAATTGTCATTTGTTATTATTTAGTCCATTTTGTCATATTATTACTTATCCCCCAAGTGTATCAAAAACCAAAAATGGCACACCATAACTCTAAACCTAATTGTGTCAATTTGATCAATTTTTCATAGTTTTCAAAATATATTGGCACATCCTAAAATCCTTTAGGATTATAAATCATCCTAATTTCCAAAGTACCCCATTACCTTGGAAATGACCTAAAGTTTCACCTTTACCATGGTTAGGTAACTACCTATCCATTCAAAGTTGGCACACCTAAACCCATTTAGCGTGAATCGATCATGCTCCTAGGAACTCAATACCTATTGGAGCTCTTTAGGTTTACTAGGTATTCGCTAGGGATAACTTCCCTAGATACCCTCTTAATGACCCTCCTAGGCTTAGAAGCCTTGGTCATTTGAGTCTTGCCTAGGTTAGCTCTACGGATAACTCCCCTTATAACCTTCTTAGTGGCTTCCCTAGGTTTCCTTGAAACCCTAGCCACTAGGAATCTACCTTGGTCAACTTTAGGGATAACTTCCCTATTGACCTTGGTTTTCCTAGACCTAGGTTGTGTTCCATAATCAAATGGAACACTATGATAAGTCCTTTTAGGCTTAGGTTTGTGACCCAAATCTTTATTGACCATGGATGGTTCTTGTTTCCTAGACCTTTGACTTTGACTCCTAGACCTAGATTTTTTATCACTTGACCCGTGAAATTGATTTTGCATTTTCTTAAGGGTCTTCTCCAATTTCTCGAGTCTTGACCTCAAGACTTGATTTTTTAGCTATAATTACCCAATTTTTGAATTTTTATTTAATCTTTGGGCATTATCATTCCTTCTAGGCATATGCCTAGTCCATTTAGGGTTGATACCTAGGTGATCCTCTATTTTCCTAATGGTCTTCCTAGGTAGAATAGGTCTAGAATTATTATTTCTAGAATTGCCCTTAGACCTAAAATTACAAGATTTGGCACCTAAACAAAAGATTTTGTTATTTTTATTCCTAACATGCTTTTCATGATTATGCACAAGTGTAAGAGTATTAAAAGCATATTTTTTATTATTAAAATTCGAAGGTACATTATTGAAATATACCTTAGGGTTTACTTTTAAAGCTCCCTCTACATGTGTGATCCCTTCTTTGACCTTCTTACTCCCCCTAAGGCATTGACTTCAGTAGTGTCCCCATTGTTGGCACTTGAAGCACATAATGTGCTCTTTGCTTTTCTTAGTGGGGACTCCGACTTCATTGGTCTTTTCTTGAACTCTTGGTGTCGGTTGACTTTTCTTGACTCTTTTAGGACATTTACTCTTGTAATGTCCTACTTCCCTACACTCAAAGTGTCACGCCCCGGGGGAGTCCCCGCCAGACGAAAATTCGGCAACATCTCCCCTGTACGGGTGACAATACCAATCTTGAATATAAGGCCTACATGGCCACTATACCTCGGTCAACGCGATCGGAATCTAAACAACACACGCAGGTCATAAGGCCTCAGGCCAACAATCAAAATAAATAAGGAATCTATAACTTCTAGACTCACCTCTTCTGCCATCTGAGCAGGAATACACAACCAAAACTAATCGAATAAAAAGTCTACAAGGACCTATCAAGTACCACCAAAACATCCACGAACACATAATCAAAACACAAATCCTAAACATGCCTTCTAGTCAACAACTGAAACCATAAGACCAAATTAAGACCAATTCGACGAGGGGGATTGGCAGCTGGACTCTCCTGGCAATTTTAACCTGAAGTAGATGTAAAGCAACGGGGTAAGTTCAACGAACTTAGCGGATATCAAGTCGACATGCATAGTAAGCTATATCTAACAATAATAATCATGTCAGTACAGTCTCCTGATCAATAATAATATACAAGGCAGATAAACATGAAAATTATTGCAAGCTATAACTAACTAGCATATCAACATGACTATATCAAAAGATAAGTCAAAATACCCGCCTGATATGTAGATGTACTGATTTTCTTTGCATCCGTGCTGATTGTATTCGCGTCCGTGAACCTGCCTCATATCAAAGTCCTGTACTCAACACGTAAACATTGACAAAGTCTATCATAAGTCCAATGATGGTATCACATCCCCAAATCGAGCCTAAATCTTGATTAGCTTTAGATCTAACATCATAATCATAACAAACATTAGACCGACTATATAATAGGGTACATCCATAATGTATCCATATCTAAGCTTACTTAACAATTGCTTTAATCACACGACTCCTTGATCCAAGTTTTAGGGTATCAAATCTGTATCAATCTAATCGCAACACCTCGTACTCAGATTTCCTTCAACACCTGATCATTTGCAAGTTATCACCATCCATAACCTATTAAAGAGATATATAAACTAAAGTCCATCCCAAAGAATATCGTCAATGAGGAGATTGCACTGGACTGTCAATCGGACCTCCAACCACTCTAAGAAGCAACGAAACTGAGCTTTCCTGATGCAGCAACAGGTCAGCCGATCTAGGGCTCATGGAACAAGGTGTGGAAGCCTGAGCAGGGGGAAGGAGATCCGGCGATCTCGACTGTCGGCAGAGACAGATGGCCTGCTGGCTCGGCCGCTGGCGACAATGGGGCGACGGTACAAGCTCGAGGTGGAGATCCCCGACGAAGTGACGACTGAGATCGAAATCAGAGACTGTTGAACCTGGCGGTGTCACGTGCGCTGGCAACAGACTGCGGCGGCTCGGTTGATGAGAAGGCGGCAAGTGGCGAATCGGCGTAGTGTGCGGGGCGGTTGCGGTGCCAACCGCACCGGCGAAAACAGGCAGCGAAGAGATGGTGGCTCACAGTGGCGAGGCTGGCCACGGGCGACTGGTCTACGGCCGCTGGCAGCGACGAGAAAGAGAGTCGGCGCGAGGAGAAAGAAATCGGGGAAGTAGGGACGGCGGCGAACGCGTGCGACGTTAGCACGCAGTGACGGCGGCGACGGTTCGCGTGGGCAGCGAGGAAAAAGGAGGCACTGCGGTGGAGGTGTGGAGATCGACACGAGAAAGAAAAAAAATGCTCGAGAAAAAGAAACGGCTCGAGTTAACCCTAGGTTTTTAGTTAATGCATTAACCCCTCAAAATTTATATTTCAAATAGGCCCTCCAAAAGCCTATTTATTTTATCCCCATATAAATCTCTTACAAGCTCCGTTTAAATCCAGAAAAATTCCTAAAATTCTCCAAAAATCTCAAAAAATTCCCAGGATTACCTTTCCTAATTTTTGGCCATTTAATTTAATATTTTAAATTTTCCGTATTTAACACAAAGCATATGATATGATTTTTAATATTAATTGAAATGCTTGAGTTACCTAGGATGGTGATGGAATTTTGAGCTTTTTCATCTCTTCCGGATGTTGATGGTTCTCCTTTACTTTGCTCTTGTTCCGGAGTGGATGGTCTCTCCTCCCCCTCAATCATAGAGGTGGATACTTCCTCTACCTCTTCCACCTCTACTACCTCCTTGGATGTCGAACACTCCTCGACCTCTGAATCCTGACTTTCTTGTGAGGATGAGCTAGCTTCTTCGGCCTCTTCCTCTTGAGCCATTGAGGGTTCTTCATGGAGCTTAGCTACTTCGCTCAAAAATTCCTTTGCATCCTTGTACTCACCTAACTTGGACACAATTTAATTAGGAATCAACTCAATCAAGAATTTTATTACCTTATTGCTTCTCTCGAATTCTCGGAGTTGTTCCTCGGTCCACTTCTTCATTTTGAGGAACCCTCCCTTTGGCCCTCTTGGAAATTCAAATCCTTCCATCAAAGTGGACTAATCTTCAATGTCCGTCATCATCATGAAGTCTTCAATCCTCGCCTTTCATTGATTGAAGTCTTCTCGTCCGTAGAAGATGTACGGAATTGGGGTATTGATGTCCCATCCCAATTTATCTTCAAACTCCATCTTCTTCCTCTAGCGGTGCTCTCTTGGTTGTTAATCCTTGAAGAGCGACCTCGCTCTGATACCACTTGTTGGGGATCTTTAGAAGGCTAGAGGGGGTGAATAGCCTCTCTTGAATTCTATAAACAAAGTTAGCGGAAGCAAAGACAAATACTAGAGAAAACAAGAGATACAAACACAAGCGCTAATAAGAATGATTTTACGTGGTTCGGAGATTAAGCTCCTACTCCACGACGATCCTTAAGGTGGATCAACCCAAGTAAATCTCCACTAAGAAAGTTTTCTTTACACAACACTCCTCTTCTTACAAAGATGAAGATGAAGATAAGAGAAGAGGAGGACTAAAAACACTTAGAAAGCTTAAGAAAATGTGAGAGCTTGAGAGTAAGTTTGGAATATAAGCACTAGCCTCCTCAAGCACTCCATGGCCTCTTTTTATAGAGAATAGGCTGATTTTCCCATTGAGCCTCGATCATTCGACTGATGTACAGCATCAGTCGACTGATGTTGTAGTTGACGTCATCCAATGGCTTCTGATGAGTCGGATCCGTGATCGTCACTGCCCAACGGGACTCTGATCAGTCGACTGATCATACCATCAGTCGACTGATTGAGTAACCAGTCGAGTGCTCCAAGCGATCACTCGACTGGAGAACCTTCTATGTTGATGTCCACTTATAGCAGTTGACTGCTGAGGAATAGTAGTCGACTGATGGTGGACCAGTCGACTATCAAACCCTAGCAGTCGATTGTTGGCCATAGAACTCAGCCAACTTCAATCGAGTGACTGAGCAGTCGACTAGGACGAAGTATCAGTCGACTGATACACTTCAAGTATGATTAAATCATACTTGAATTAACCCCCTAGACCTAGACTTAATCTTCTAGCTCTTCTTTCAGCCTTGCACCTCCAGGATCCCTCCGAGTCCGTAACTCTTTCATCCTTGCGCTTGCGCTTGCTTCCAAGAGTTTCCCTCAGTTTCGTCATGTCTTGGGTTTCTCTTTTGCCAAAGGACCGCTTGGACTTTACACCACCAAAACTACATGTTTGGACTTACGCTGCCAAGACCTTGCCTTTGGTCTTCCTTTGCCAAGGTCCGCTTAGACTTTCTCTTGCCAAGACACATGCTTGGACTTTCCATGTCAAGTACCCATGACTTGGACTTCTCCATCATATGGTCAACCCCATATCAACCATATAGTCAAACAATAGTTAAATCATCGTCGAACATCAAAATACCCTTCGAGTCAAACTCGAGTCTGGTCAATCATGACTCAAGTCAATTGCAACAACAATCTCCCCAAAATATTGTCAAATATCAAAGCACTACTCGAGTCCAACTCGAGTCTGGTCAATCATGACCTGGGCTGATTACACTAACATTCTCCAAGTTGGTTGATATCCACTATAGATAAGAACAACCTTAATGTTAAGCCAACAAGCTATTCTTAGCTATAGTGGTAGTTATCAAGTATACCAATTACATATTGCGTATATATAACTATCATATTATGCTATCAACTATTTGAATGTTTGTATAAACATCAGGTTGTTAACACATTAACAAGTATACATCAAATGTATATCACCCGACTTCACCTCTATCCATATTGACCTTGGCGTGAGGTCAACAAATCAATGCTTCAAGTTAAAGTCAACCCATTAATCATGAGATGTATCTCTATGGTTTGAACATATCTAAGTTCAGGTTGAGCTAGACGTGGGCCAACAACTCAAACAAGAAATTAGACTCTGGTTCTTACCATATTAACGGTAAGTGTAAGCTTTAAAATTTGTATAAGGGTTTTAGATCTCATCCTCATGCATATGTTCTACCTATATGACATCGCACGCATAACATATATGATGATATGTCACAACACACGCATGACAAAATGCATCTAATCATAGTATACTACATGGCATGTGATATGTCATGATTATGTCATAGTTGTCATTATATTATTTTTGGAATAAAAATATGATTAGGAATTTGACTTCCATAAATCAATATTTCTTGATTAAATTAGGAAATAATTTTCAAATTTAATATCATATTTTTTATCTAGGGAAAAATATTAAAGATAAAATATATTTTAGAATATATATTTCATAAATCATGATTCTTTAATTAAATAAAGATTTAAATTCGAATTTAATATTATTTTTTATCTAGGAAATATATTAGAAATAAAATATGATTTAGAATCTTGATTTCCATAAATCATGATTCTATAATTAAATAAGAAATTAATTCCGAATTTAATTTCATATTTTATTTGATAAATATTTTCAAAAATAAAATATGTTATAGAATATTGATTTCCATAAATCAAAATTCCATAATTAAATTAGGAAACAATTTCCAATTTAGTCACATACTTTATTTAAGGAAACAAATATCTATCAAGAAAATCTAATTAATTAGGAAACAATTTCCAAATTTATTTCTATTGATCAAATATTTTCAAAAATATAATTTCCTAAATTATGGAATTCCATATTTGGAATTTTCCTAAAAAATTAGGAAACTTTCCAAAAATGGAAATTTTTCCAAAATAGGAAAATTTCCAAAATAATTCTATGACCAACTACGACTTCGTGAAATCTATTTTACGAATATATCGAAGCACGGTCTAGCTCTAATACCACTGTTGGATTATAGTCGACGCGTAAATGTGCTTTTGTCATTTCATAAATGAACGTAGCGGAATAAAATATAATAATTTCCTAAATTATAACAACACACACATCCACGCATGCAAGATTACAACACATGCGAACATATCCGCCAAATAAAATTTTATATTAAGTTAAGAATAAACCCAATTTTATCTTAGGTATACCTTTCGGATAATGTTGAGTTGGAAGGGCATCAATCGTACGACGCTCGCGGAGCTTCGTCTCTACTCGTGTCCACGCTGAATCTTCGAAGGGAGGACTTCTCTAAGCCACGAGTTTAACCTTCTCTTCGCTACTAGACAAATCAAGAAGGTTGGGTGATCGGAGAGCAAGAAAGTCGACCTAACAAAATATGAAACAACTCTTATTTCCTTGGTGGCCGGTGGCAAGCTCCAAAACTCAACTCTCCTAGGTTCAGCCAAGGGCACAAAAGGAAGAAACCTTTGTTCCAAGTCTTAGCCGAATTTCCCCACTTCCTTGGGTAGGAGTTAGCCGGACCTAAAGCAAGAGAAGAACTTGCTAGGGCCGACGGCAAGGCAAACCCCAACAACTCTTGTTGGCGGGAAGAAGAGGAAGGAGAAGGAGTCGACGGCAAGGAGAGAGAGGAGGGGATTAAGCACAACCATTAATTAGGTTTTAGCCTTTATAACTCTTTATATAGGCTCTAAACCTAATGGATCATGAGTTAGTGGATCAAATCCATAAGTCCATAACCATTAAGGTTTAATCTCATCCATTAAACCCTAATTGGGCCCTTAACTAAAAGAAATCTCATTTAATTAAAACCAAACGGATTTGGTTTATAATTAAACCTCTTAATGCCCAACCCGTCTTCATAAGACATGCTCCTTTCGCATTTCCGACTTGACAAATATTTCCATATTTGTCATGTGTTTGGTCCAACCAAACTCGATCTCTCTCGATCTTGAGAATCCAATTCTCAAACTCGTCTTTAAGTCTTTTCGAAGATTCGTTATATGTGTGACCTTATAGATTCTCAGTTTATGTTGGTCGTCCATAATTAACCATTAATTATGAAACGATCATGAGTGGCACCTAGTAGTACATCATGATCCCCAATTAATCGAAAAATCAACGGTTGATATCGGAACCTTTCCTAAACCCTTCAACAACTACAATTAATTGTGCCTCGTTCCTTTCACTGGTCTTATACCCACTTGGTTCATAACATGGTCTCTTGTGTCAGTACCCACTAGGCTGACTATGTCACACCTAGCCCAAGTAATACTTTCTCGTCCAATGGATTCTAATTACTTCGACATGTATCCAAGAGTATCATACTCTTCACATGCAATGTTTTGGCCAAAGACTTTGAGTGACAATCCGACGAGTGATCATAAGGTATACATCTCCTCGCAAGGAGCGGTGAATCCTTTGTTGGCTATTCAATCACCTTCGGACACTTCAACTTATACCCAATCATCCCTTACCCACACCTCCGTAGAAATGTATCGAATAAGATATCAAAGTATAAATCTCCATGACCAAGATGACTTGAATATCTCAAGTCGAAGGAAACTCGCACTCGAGCTGCAGTAATAACTTCACTGACATATCTTATATGTAGAGAACCATATAAAGTCTTACAGTATGTCACTCCAATGAACTAGTTACCCATAATCAGCATCCACGTTTAACTCTCGGCATCATGTCTCCAGCTAGTGAGAAGCAGCTACTTGGATAAACCAAGGAGTATAACCCGTGCTAGTCTCACAGAATCGATGATGTCCGAACTCATCAATTCATCGACTAGGGAATATTTTAATGCTTCATAATTACACATATAGAGATACTCACTAGTTGTGATTCAATCACAAATTTTCTCATGCTATGAATCATATTGCAGACATTCAATAAATGAGTTTAAGATCCAATCAAACACATATGAGATGTGGACTCAAATAGTGAATCTTTATTTATTAAATAAATAGTCATAAGGCGATTGCATTAGGACACCTCTCAAACATAACATATATATCATTTTAGAACTAAACACATAGAAGTAAAACACCATTTTATAAGAGAACATGTAACTAATGGGAATGTAACCCTTGAATACGTAGAATCAAAATCGAATCTAGCGGACATTTTTACCAAACCATTACCTGAAGCAGAGTTCAATTTGCTTAGATGAAGATTAGGAATGTGCGTAGTAAAGTAGGACCTATTTTTACTTATTATCTTTTTCTTGTGCTACATGGAACTAGATTAAGACGTTCCTTAGAAAGCATGAACCTATAGTTTTAAGGAGCCAACACATTTTATAACGCATAAGTTAAATGTGATTGTGTAATGAGTCACGTAGATGGGCGTGAGATGTTAGGACCTTACTCCTTATTCCAAATGTAGAACGAGTGCATTAACATGAATCACGGAGTATAATTTTTTAAAATAACCAACTCTAATCAAGACTTATTGATCATCTTATATCAATTGAGTCAAACAGAGTTGAACATTCTTATTAGATGAGTTATGTTGAAACTATTATTTTATAAAAATGGGACATGCTTGGACTCATTTCGTCTATCATTTAAATTTCTAATGCTCTTTCAAAAAGTTCTTAAAGTTTCTTTTCATTTACATATATGTTTAAAACATTAACCTTAAAAATGAACTCCGAAAACTTTTTTTGATATATGGCAAAGGGAGAGAAAAGGTTAAAGTTAAGAGAGAAAGTTAAGGTTAACTTATAACTTGTTTAACTTGTCTTTCAAGACTCACTTAGGGTTAAGGGGGAGGTAACTTTAAGGGGGAGGATTTGAAAAACAAGTTCTTTAAGGCTTATTATTTCCTTAACTTTGAATTGGTTTGCCATAGATAAAAAATGGAGAGATCGTTAGTGCAGGGGCACCAGATAATCGAACCTAGGTTTTGATAATGGAAAAGATTCAAAGTTAAGTCATTCTTGTTATCTCATATATTGTGCTGAATGTGCAGGTAATGTGTTAGGCTTTGCTAAAGTCAACGATACTAGGAGAATCTCAGGATGAGAAGCCTCGGTGATAAGGTGACACTAGGAGAATCTTGGAGAGTCGAGGAACCTCGGTGGTGACCAGAAGCTAAGCGACAGATCAGAAGGACCAAAGGTAAACTCCGGGTGTGAAGTGATGGTAATGACGTGTCCTCCGTACAGGGATGACCATAGGCGGCGATCCAACTAGGACTTCCAAAGGAAGGTTTAAGTCGAGATCGGACGGTACAGGACCGTTGGATTTTACCATCAATAAAGATTCTTGTGCTAACCATATATTGCAAGTGAGTTATCAAGCTATCAGTCGATTGGAGGGAAATGATAGTCGACTAAATCACCATCAGTCGACTGTTGTATGACATCAGTTGACTGTTGGTCAAGTTGATCACTTCGAGGAGAGTTAAGATAAGATTCACCAAAGAAGGGGTGACGTAGAGGTTTGACCCAGATTTGGATCTCAACGAGATGGGGTTCAAATGGCTATAAAAGGAGAGGCAAATCACTCATTTCTATTATCTTGAAAGGCTTCCAAAGTGCTCCGTCAATCCAAGTGCTCTTCGACATGCAACGATGACGTAACCCCAACAACACGTGCATCTTCATCTCCTTAGTCGATATACTTAGTTAGTTGCTAATTCTCTTTGTACTTATTGTTGCTAAGGAGGAGAGGTAGGTTTATTACCTCTTCCTCTAAATTCTTTTGTAATCACTTGTCTCTTACCTCCAACGAGGAAGAGATCGTTTTAGTGAATTGCCCATCAGAAGCGATCAAGGATCGCGGGACCTTGGACTAGCAACCGATTGGTTGTGAACCAAGTAAAAACAAACTTGAGTCATTTTGTTTTTATTTATCTTTATTTCCGCTGCATACTTTGCATTTTAATGATAAAAAAGAAAAGTTTATTGGTTGTGAACCAAGTAAAAACAAACTTGAGTCTTTTTTTTTTATTTATCTTTATTTCCGCTGCATACTTTGCATTTTAATGACAAAAAGAAAAGTTTTTCGAACACTATTCACCCCCTCCCCTTTAGCGTTTCTCTATCCTACAGAATCAAGCTGAGGATCGGAATTCGAGTCTGAGCCTAAATCAAACCACAGATCCGTATCCATTTCATAAGGACCAAATAAGGTAACCTCTCTCATAAATAATAGGATGTATACAATTATAGCATGCTTAAGTAGGAAGTTAGTTAAATTTAAGGATCGAGTTGAGTTGCTCCTTAAAGAAATCCAAGTACTTAAGGAGTAAGTCAACTTGAATTCTTTAACTTGTCAATTTCAAGATAGAAAATCAACTCAAGTTATGAAGTTTGAGGAAGCGAACTCTATTTTGAAAAGTCAAGTGGAAGATCTCAAAGGATTGTTGAAAATGTTCACCTCAGGTTTAGAGTCGGCCCTAGTTGTATAAAGGTCCTGAGCAATTTTAGAAATTTTGGGCTCCAATCAAGAGTCATATCGAGCTCTAAAAATTTTGGGGCGCTAATTAAGAACTATATCAAACTTAAAAATTTTTGGGCCCTGGGCAGGTGTCCCGTTAGGCCTGGCTCAGGGTCGACTCTGTTCGGGTTCTAAGTATCTCAACATGATGCTTGGATTTCAGCGAGTGATGTATAACAAATTTAAACTCGAATCCAAAGCTAACTCAACTTACAAATCTTATATGTCATTAGTTAATCAAAATGATAAAAGTCGAGTCTAAGTATAGATCCCTAAGACTTGTTTAGTTAATCAAACTGGACTAAACCAATATTGGATCTCCAAAGGTCAAATTCACTATGTGGATAAGACTCTTCAAAAAAAATATGGAACCACCATATTAACGGTCCCCTTTAGCTGTCTCTATCGGTGGAGGAGGTAAATTAGGAATCCAAATGGCAAGTGCAAATGAGAAGGTCGGTCGATAACCCAGAGTCATGATCTTTCCGAAAATTAATCCTTGCCCACTTAAGAATTATTCCTTTGTACTTACCAACTAGGGCGAATGGGTGCCGAGCTTATTAGTTAGGGGCTTGACCACAAAGTTTGGACTAGAGCATCTTAGGCCCAAAATATAAAGTTTAGAATGGCCTGGCCTTCGGAGTCGCTCGACGGGTCATGCCACATGGCCTTGTTTGTCCAAGATCATCCAAGACTTGCTGAGACGTTGGGGCTAGCAAAGATTGAGACCTATAACACCTTGATTGTGCTTTTCTGAATTCTAATAATGGATGACATTGTTTCATGAGATGCTCGAGGAAGGAGTTTCCCTCGGTGCCATGAAATACTTCGCTCTGAAACTAGTATGGTAACAGGAACACCCTAGTGCATAGTGATAGCAAAAATGAGAGTAAAACTTAATTGCTCAGAGGAAAAGGAAGACTAAAACCTCAACCTTTTTCTTTCCTTTCCTGCTTACTCTTGATAAGTTCTCAATATGCGAGGTTTTACTTTTAGCATTTTTTGAACCAACATTTTTTAAGTCAGAAAAATGTTACATTAGGTGAGGGTAACACACAGCAATTAATTTGCTATATGTGTGGGATGTTGTATTTGACATGAAATATGAAAATATGCCAAAGAGATATTACTTGTCTTTTTCTTACCATAAATTTTGGTCTTAGTTTCAGTTTTTAATTAGAAATTTTTTAGTTAATTATTTTGGAGATTTTTTAAGATAAAAATTATTCACAATTAAGTAAAATATCAATTACTTATCTAGAAAGGAAATAATGTACAAATTATATCAATCAAAATTTGTATATTATATTTCATTCTAATTTTTTTATAGTTTAATAATGCGACTTATTTTTAATAAAATAAAAAAATTCTTATAAAATCCTAATTATTTTTTAAATATGATTTATTCTTTTTAAAAAAATAAAATAGCTTTTATAAAAGGTCTAACAAAATAAAAAAATTTGATGACTTAATTTTTATTTTCCTTATCCAAAGAGTACTATTTGATTTTGTCATATGCGAAGGTAGAATAATTGTTTATTTTTATTGTTATTCTTTTTTATATTAATGTGTTTTCTTAGGAAAGTGGAATCATTGTGAAGAATATATAGATTATTTTTAGTAAATCGTTTGTTAGTTTATTTATTTAATTTTTACCTTGTTTATATTAATTTTTTAGAATGAAATTGATCGATCGCTTTATAATATAATTTCTATGTTTATTATTAAATTTTATTACTATAGAATAAAAGAAAGGAAAAATATCTGTTATCAATCTTTTCTGTGTTCCTATATTAATTATATATTAGCTTTTTATTTATTTATTTTTAAAGGAGGATTATGTCCTTAAACCCTAGATATTAATCTAAATAGAGTAAATTTCTTAAGATAAGAACGCCTTGTTCAAAAGGATCGTGCCGGTTCCACATTTTTAGAAGAAGAAGAAGAGATCGACAGATAATTAAAAGTTCGCAACTATTAGGTTGTGTTTTACGTACGCAGAAATTTGAGTTTTTTTTCCTTGTTATTGATTCAGAAACTTTCGAGGGTTTTTTTTTCTTTTTCACCAGCTACTTGTTTGCGATCTCATCTTCTTCATGGAGGAGTCGGGAAAGGACAGAGATCCCATCCACCGCGAGGATGCAGAGATGACGACAATTCCCGGAGACAGTGACGGCGATGAGGAGGAAGAAGATAAGGGCTTATTGTTGTCGTGGGACGTCATTCTGCCGGACGAACTCCTGCAGAAGGTGCTTTCTTTATTGCCCGTCGCCAACATCATCAAATTGGGCATCGTGTGCAAACGGTGGTACGAGCTGATTCACTCTTACCCGTTGTCGTGGCCGATGATGGCGCCACAGAAGCCGTTATTCTTGGGGTCCTGCTTCAATGGCTGCGTATACGGCCCTCGCTTCCTCCCGTGGCACAGGTTCGGCCGCCCCCGCTCAGAAAAGAACTTATGTCGCACGTCCTCCTCCTGCGGCTTGGTATGCTTAATGAACACCAAAGACGGGAGCGGCTTATTGGTCGGCAATCCCATCAAGAGCGACTGGAAGCTGCTTCCCCAAGTTCCAGGCGGTTGTTCCCCCTACTACAATGCGCTCGCCTTGTCGTTCGACCGCCGCACGCGCGGCTACACCGTGGTCGTCGCCAAGTGCTCCCAGCTGCCGGGGAACTCCCGCCGACGGCACTTCTCAGTTCACATCTACGAATCGACGACGCAATCGTGGGCCACGCCCTTCGCCCAAGACATTGGCTTCTGGATGGGCAGAGAGGAGGCCGTCATATGCGACGGCGTGCTCTACTTCATCATCATCTCGCCGACGGCGGTCCTTTACATTATGGCGCTCGGCATCACCAAGCTGCTCTCTAGCTTTCAGTCTGTGATTCGTGCGCCAAAACATATTGAATGTGTTGGATTGATCAACCTGTCGAACAAATTGGTCATGGTCGGCAGGAAAGATGTGGGTTCCTTCCTGCGCAAGGCGGTGGTGATTTTGGAACTCAAGGATAAGACATGGTGGGAGGTGGCCCGAATGTCGTTGAATACGTACTTGAGCAGCTACAAGTGCACCTGCTGCGGCGTCGGCGACTTCCTCTTCATGCACTGCTTAAAGTGGCCGCAGCTCCTGACCTTCAACATGAGGCTGAAGGTCTGGAAATGGTCAAATCAGCCCCCGTGCATGTTCCCCTACGAGCCCGTGCAGCTCAGATCCGGATTGTTCCGCGGCTTCTGCTTCGAGCCGAGGCTCGACGTCTCCCCTTGATCTCTGCTGCTTCATTTACAACTCGATAAAATATATTTAGTTTCTTCTCCGATCCTTTGGTTAAGGAAGAATTGTTTATTATCTCTCAAGACTTTGATCATCTGTCTATGAGATAAGAGTAGCTAATCCGCTGAATTATGAATGTAGCATTGCATCTTTGCCATCTCGTGGGAAATCATGACTAATTTGCAAACTGTTTATGGACTTCAAGAACAGTATTTAAACTGACCTAGTCGGAAGAACAAGCTACTTTGGGAACAATTTATTAGCCTAATAATGAGATTAACTGATACTGCAGCTATGAGTAAACCTGTATGATTCTTACACTCTCAGCCGAGTGTCACCGTTGTCTTTTGCTTTATAAATCAATGAAGCTAGCAATTTCATATAAACGCCTACTTTTCTATTTCGATGTGAAACATGGATCTCAGTGAAATTGCAATTCTTATTTATATGATGCTAACTTTAGGTCTACAAGTACAAGCTCATTTAAAAAAAAAAAAAAGCAAATGCCTTGTTTTGGAATGATAAATGAACAATAATAAAGTTATTTGGTGTCAGATTAGTGTAATGCACCATTTAAGGACATTATAATTTGGTGAATTGTTCATGAATAAATCTAAAAAACAAATCATGATGAACTTGTTTGTAACAGACCGCTGAAGCTTTTTTTGGGATTTCTATATAGATACTAAAGAGCTATTTGTGTGTATACCAAGGGTGTTTTAAAATAGTTTTTTTTTTTTTGGAAAATTAAGCATTTGACTTTTTTTCCTTAGTAAAGATTTTAGGTCTATTTTAGATCCAATGTTGTGTCAAGTTGGCTATAATTCTTATAAAATAAATATACGAGTTTTGAAACTAAAGTTTATTTGTTAAAATTTGTCTATTTCCTCTTAAATAAATCACATTTAATTTTTCTGGTTAGAGTTTCAGTTTTACCCTTTGGCATAATATTTGTTTTTTAAACTGAAGATTTTAGTAAGAGTCCAATAAATGCAACTCCCAAGTGTAGGAGGAGAAATAGGAGATGAACGAAATGAGTATACCAGATTGGAATTCGTTCTGCTATATTGGATTAGCATGTCCAAGAATGAATACAAACCAAAATTTCAGCCATGCTAGATAAGGAAAGAACTGGTGACCCAAGATAAGATGGTGAAGCTCAAATTCATCAGAATGTTTTATCAACTAATTTTTATCCTCTAATAGGGCTCAAATTCATAATTTTTGTTGCCTGCAAGGTTCACTGATGATTTTAATAGCTCTATCACTACATGCACATTCTTTTTTGTCTTGAATTTTATTCAATTAATAATAATAATTTGAAATTTTGTGATTGTCATTAAGATGAGTGTTAATTTATATCATATCATATTAATTATACTACAAATAAAAATTATATAGAGAAAGAATAAAGTATCTAAAAATTTAATTATATATCACACAGTTGTTATTTTACTAAATAAAATAATTTTGTATTTTTAAACTAAATGGGATGAAAAATCATGTTTTCCCAATTTTAGAATAGATATCGAGGTTTTTTTACAGTGAATACATGCTAACTCTTCGATCCGGTCTATAATTTACATTAAAAAATCGACCTCTAAAATATTTGTTCCCAATAAAAATTTGAATTCTAGTCTTCGTACTTGTTTTGTTTACCATTGTATCATTCGCACGGGGGCGCTAAACTTGAAGTCTTTGAATGAGAAAACAAAGAACTGCGACATTATTCTTAAAATTTTTGAATGAGAAACCTAAGGACTTGTATATCATCGATCAACAAAAATGATTAAAAATGACTTAAATTTTCATAAGGGTGATCTTGAAAGGATTAAAAATAGACTTTTTTTTCACTTTTTAAATTTACTTCTGTCCCATGGTGGGGAAGAATGGAAGAACATCTAGAATATTATTGTTAGAGTCTTGCCATTCCAATTAAGCTGGCTCTATTTACCGGAGATCACTAGCCTTCCCTCCTAGTCGAGTTGATGATCGAGTGAGAATGAAGACTCGAGTTGGGTTCAAGTGATAACTTGTAGCAAAAGCCTATCATTATGGAGTGATTTTCCCCTGATAAGATACAAAAACAGGGCTAGATAATTATCAGAACTTGCACTAATCATCGAAGTCCTATCTTATTTATTACTCCTCACGATTTACATCAATTATATGTCTGCCATGGCATATCTTTCATTATCACCTTTGTTTCCACCACTACATCGCCGGTGGTGACTTCATTGTTGTTTATCAAGATTTTCTTGTTTTCTTGAATTTTTTACCCTTGATTCACTACTTGATATATTAAAGGACAACGGATTATCACTTCACATATCTCATCATCGCTCGACGATTTTCTAGTTGTTATATTGTCCGACTGATAGACTCCACCGTCCTCCCCCGATCCTGTTTCATTTTTCCATGGTCAACTAACTAGGAGACTTCGTTTCAAAAGGTTGCCGCATATTTTCGAATTTCCTTAGGACAATTGGCTTCTTAAGTAGGGTAACTATTGTGTACCGCTAGGATCGTACCTCCGTTGCTGCCACCCACCCACCCACCCAACCTTGCTCTAGTGTGTACCCATTGAGGTTGATCTGAAGATTAAGTCAGAGAGGTTTGAATCACTAAGTTCATTCCCGATCAGGGAAGGCCTCCCTAAGCATAGGTGATGTCATGGCCTTGCACAACCTTTGACTTGGATGCTCCTAATGGGGATGTTCCTCACAGGTGATTCTGTGTGTGTTACAATAAGCTTTCAGGGCTAATCTAGTTGATAAATGCAAAGAGATAATTCTTAAGCGGACAAGGGTCATTTTCCGAAAAGATCATGACTCTAAGCTATCGACTGATCTCCTCCTTTGCACTTGTCACTTAGGTTCCTGATTTACCTCCTCCATTGGTAGGGGCAATCAGAAGGGATTGTTAATGTGGTAGTTCCACATCTGTGTTACTGTTGGAAATGTGAATGGAAACAAGGAAATAGAAGGATGAAGAAACCATCTTGTGGAGGAGTTTAGTCCCACATTAGAAGTTGAGAGATAACTTGGTTGATTTATAATGTATCACAAGCATTGTAGTTGTGAACATATGCAAGGGAAATGACTCTCTCTCATGCGTGGGTGCGCAGGGGAGGGGGGAGGGTGAATACAGGGCTCGGATTGTACTGTTGCAAGGCGACTCGTGTGTGAGCGTGACTTGTGCGCGTCGAATGTACGACCGGTCAGGGCATACTGCGGAACAACCGAGCACTCTTTCACTCTGCCACTCTTCCACTATGTCGATTCGACTCTGCAATCCGGCTCTATCGAGGACTCTGCCGACTCCACCAACGCTGAAAGGACTGTCCGAAACCATTACAGCAGATCTCCCTTCTGAATGAGAAATTTCATACAACAGAGCTTAAAAACATATTCTACTCTGTTGTGATGGCGGCGGACCAAGTTGAGATGTAAGTAGCACAACCTACTACTCAACAAGTGCAGGTAAACACTCCTACTGTAACGATTGGGACCGTCCCAATCAATCACGCCGAGAGGCCAGAGAAATTCATTGGATTGAATTTCAAGAAGTGACAGCAGAAAATGCTTTTCTACTTGACCACTCTTAATCTGGCTAGGTTCTTGACAGAAGAACCACCCAAGGTACCTGAGGGTACTTTGGATACCCAAACCTTCAATGTTGTGGAGGCTTGGAAACTCTCTAGAAACTATATCCTTAACTATTTGGTAGATGCGTTGTATAATGTATATTGCACAAAGAAGTCGGCTAAGGAATTATGGGAATCCTTAGATCGGAAGTACAGAACAGAGGATGCGAGGATGCGAGGGCCAAGAAATTTGTTGTTGGTTGGTTCCTGGACTTCAAAATGGTGGACTCCAAGATGGTGATCAGTCAAGTCCAGGAGTTTCAGGTGATCCTGCATGAGAGCCACTCGGAAGGTATGATGTTGAGTGAGACCTTCCAGGTGGCAACAATCATTGAAAAACTTCCTCCCGGCTGGAAGGACTTCAAGTATTACTTGAAGCACAAAAGAAAGGAGATGAATATCGAGGAGCTCATCGTCCGACTCAGGATTGAGGAAGACAACAGGAGCTCGGACAAACGATCATTCACTCAGGAAGTGGTCAATGTCAATGTGGTTGAACATGGCGAGGGCTCAAAATGGAAGAAGGCAAAAGCTTCCAAACTGGAGCCAAATGGAGGCATTAGCAAAAAGAAATTCACAGAAAAATGCTTCAATTGTGACCGTGTTTTTCATAAATCTTTGGGCTGTAGAAAGCCAAAGAAGAAGCAGGAGGCTAATGTGAGCGAGGGGCCGGACATAGATCTGTGTGCCGTCATTTCTGAAGTGAACCTCATCGGTTCAAACCTGTGGCAGTGGTGGATTGATACAAGAGTCACCAAATATGTGTGCTGCAACAAGGAGATGCTATATGACTTTGAAGAAGTTAAAGATGGAGACAAACTGTATATGGGGAATTCAATAACCTCGGAAATCAAGGGTCATGGAAAAGTGGTGTTGAAGATGACTTCGGGCAAGGATTTAACCCTGAACAATATGTTGTATGTTCCGGAGATCCGAAAGAATCTGGTGTCCGGATCACTTTTAAGCAAGCATGGCTTTCGCATTGTATTTGAGTCGGACAGGGTAGTGTTGTCCAAGAGTGGAATATTTGTAGGCAAGGGGTATGAAAATGATGGGCTTTTTAAACTCAATGTAATGGTCATTAGGCCTAAAATAAATAAAATTGAAAGTTCTTCCTCTTATATGCTTGAGTCATCTGTGTTGTGGCATAGTAGACTAGGACATGTTAATTATAATTCATTGCGAAGATTAATTAATATACAAAGCATTCCGACATTTCTCCTAGACCCAAAACATAAGTGTAAGACTTGTGTCGAAGCAAAGATGACAAGATCATCTTTTCAACATGTTGAAAGGAACACAACCACTCGGCCTAATCCACATAGACGTATGTGACCTAAAAGGGGTTCCGACGTGCGATGGAAATAAATATTTTATTACTTTCATAGATGATAACACAAAATTTTGTTATGTGTATCTTCTGAAAAGTAAGGATGAGGCTATAGAGAAATTTATTCTCTATAAAACTGAGGTTGAAAATCATCTTAATAAGATGATTAAAGTGATTCGAAGTGATTGAGGAGGTGAATATGTTTCACCGTTCGCTGAGTTGTGTGCTGAACTTGGAATCAGACACGAAACAATAGCTCCATATACTCCTCAGCAAAATGGTGTTGCTGAGAGAAAAAATCGTACTTTAAAAGAGATGATGAATGCTCTTTTATTAAGTTCTGGGCTACTAGAAAATTTATGGGGAGAAGCTGTGCTGACAGCAAATTACCTATTAAATAAGGTACCCCAGAAAAATATAGACAAGAACTATGGAATGGTAGAAAGTCATCCTATAAATACTTACGAGTGTGGGGGTGTCTTGCTAAAGTGTTGGTGCCTAATCCTAAAAGGATCAAGATAGGTCCAAAAACTGTTGATTGCATATTCCTAGGATATGCACAAAATAGCAGTGTCTATCGATTTCTAGTGAATGAATCGCTAATTTCAGAAATATATAAGAACTCGATAATTGAATCGAGAAATGTCTCATTCTTCGAAGATGTGTTTCCATATAAGTCTAGAGAGGAAGCAAATTCCTCAAAAAGGACCTTTGAAACACAAGAAGAAGAGCATAAGGGTGAACCAGTAGAAGTAGAGCCTAGACGGAGCAAAAGAGCTCGTACGAAAAAATCCTATGGATCGGATTTTATCACTTTCATGTTGGAAAGTGAACCACAGAGCTATCCAGAAGCTCTAAGATCTTTTGAAGGACCTCACTGGAAAGAAGCGATTGCATCAAAGATCACTTCTATCTTACAAAATCATACTTGGGAGCTTGCGGATCTTCCTCCGGGAAGTAAGCCATTAGGTTGTAAGTGGATTTTTAAGAGAAAGAAGAAATCAGATGGCACAATAGATAGATACAAGGCTAGATTGGTAATTAAGGGTTACCGACAACATGAAGGCCTTGACTATTTTGATACATATGCTCCGGTATCAAGAATAACCTCTATTAGAGTGTTATTAGAAATTGCCACATTGTGGAATTTGAAAATACATCAAATAGATGTAAAGACCACTTTTCTAAATGGAAATTTAGAAGAGGAAATCTATATGAAACAACCTGAAGGTTTTTCTACTCCTGGAAAAGAAAACAAGATATGTAGATTGGTCAAGTCACTATATGGCTTGAAACAAGCTCCTAAGCAGTGGCATGAAAAATTTGACAATGTCATGCTAAATAATGGATTTAGAATCAATGAGTGTGATAAATGTATCTACAGTAAAAACATAGAAGATGGTTTTGTCATCTTATGTCTCTATGTAGATGACATACTTATCATTGGAAATAATGATAAGATAATTAAATCCACTAAGGAAATGTTGAATTCAAGATTCGACATGAAAGACATAGGCCTAGCTGATATGATTCTAGGAATTAAGATTCTTAAAACAGCTGAAGGACTTGTTCTCAATTAGTCCTACTATATGGATAAGATTCTTGAAAAGTTCAACAAGAATGATACTGCATTGGCACAAACTCCGATAGATATGAGTCAAAATCTATCGAAAAATCGAGGAAAGAGTAGCTCTCAGATAGAGTACTCTAGAGTGATTGAAAGTCTGATGTACCTAATGAATTGTACACGACTAGACTTAGCCTACGTAGTAAGCAAACTGAGTAGACACACGAGTAATCCCGATATTGAGCACTGGAAAGGGATAACAAGAGTACTGAGATACTTGAGGTATACTCGTGATTATGGGTTGCACTATACAAGATATCCAACTGTGATCGAGGGATACAGTGATGCTAATTGGATATCTAAAGTGAAAGACTCTAAGTCTACAACTAGATATTTGTTCACTTTAGGGGGTGCAGCTGTGTCATGGAAATATTCTAAACAAACCATAATAACTAGATCCATGATGGAATCCGAGTTTGTGGCTCTTGACAAATGTGGTGAAGAGGCTGAATGGTTACGACAATTTTTAGAAGATATTCCTAGATGGCCAAAACCCGTGCCCGCGATACGCATACATTGTAACAGTCAGTCAGCGATTGGACGGGCAGAAAGTTATTTATATAATGGAAAGTCTAGACATATGCGTCGTAGACATAACACTATTAGACAACTACTCTCAACGGGAGTTATCACTATTGACTATGTAAAGTCAAAGGATAACCTTGTGTATCTGCTAACCAAAAGGTTAAATAGAGAGTTAGTTGCGAGCTCATCTCGAAGGATGGGTTTGATGCCAATAATGAATGTTGGTGCAAAGGAAACCCAACCTATGGAGATTGGAGATCCTAAGAACTAGGTTCAAAGGGACAACCTAACTGCATCGACTAAGAAGGATCATTGTGGGGGGTTATGAGATAATGAAACAGTGATAAGATGGAGGATAAGCATACGGCTTTTAATGATCCAATACAACGGTATGGAATACTCTTAAAAGAGTCACCTATGTGAGAAAGAAGTGGGGTCGCTTCGAAGGTATTTGGCAGGCACAAATCTTAAATCTTCTCACAGAACCAGGCGTGTTCATGGCCAAGAATGAACACACTCATGAGAACTGAAGTACATCAAGGAAAATTCTGTGTGAAATGTGTTAATGCTTATATGAAGGGTTAAATAATTCAAAGACATCACGTCTACTAAATCAACCAGTAAGCAAACATATTATCATAAGAGAAGGTTCAAAGGATAAAACCTATCTACCTTATGTCGGACTTTACTGTTGAGAGCTATCACATATCAGTTTCCATTCATGTGGGAGATTGTTGGAAATGTGAATGGAAACAAGGAAATGGAAGGATGGAGAAACCCTCTTGTGGAGGAGTTTAGTCCCACATTGAAAGTTGAGGGACAACTTGGTTGGTTTATAATGTATCACAAGCATTGTAGTTGTGAACATATGCAAGGGAAAAGGCTCTCTCTCACGCATGGATGCACAGGGGGGTGCAAATCCAAGGCCCGGATTGCACTACCGCAAGGCGACTCGTGTGTGAGCATGACCTGTGCATGTCAAATGTACGACCAGTCATGGCATGATTTGCCCAAGTGGATCCAACTAACCTTTTACTAATCCGTTCCATTTTCTTTTTGTAACGTATGCATTAATGATTGCTTGGTGTTGAAATGACCGAGTTGATTGCAGGCGTTTCAAAAACGAGTCATTAATCCATTAATTACATAATTAATGAGAGATATGCTACAAAGTTATAAAAGAGGAAGCGTTTGAGATATGAAAAAGCTCTTCTCTTTTTCCCTCTGCTTCACCGTTGATAGCTTTCTGGTGTAGTCAGTTTGCCGAAAACGATATGTGCTTTCGTCGTTCACCCGGTTTTGTCATTGTATCCTGGGAAACAATCGTCCAACACTCTCGAAAGCACTTGAGAGGGGACAAATCTATTTTAAGGACACTGTGGAAACCATAGGCCTCGACACCGAGCAGTACTGCAGAACAACCGAGTACTCTTTCACTTTGTCGTTCCGCTCTGCCACTCTTGCTCTGCCACTCTTCCACTCTGTCGTTCCGCTCTGCCACTCTTCCACTCTGCCATTCCGCTCTACTACTCTTCCACTCTGTCTTTCCACTCTTCCACTCTGCCGATTCGACTCTGCCATTCGACTCTACAATTCGGCTCTGTCATTCGGCTCTGCAATTCGGCTATGTCATTCGGCTTTGTCATTCGACTCTGCAATTCGACTCTACAATTCGGCTCTGCCATCCGGCTCTGTCATCCGGTTCTGCAATTCAGCTCTGCAATTTGGCTCTGTCATTCGGCTCTGTAATCCAGCTCTGTCATCCATCTAGCTCTGTCATTCGGCTCTGCCGAGGACTCCGCCGACTCTACCTTCGACTCCTCCGACGCTGAAAGGACTGTCCGAAATCATTATAACAGATCTCCCTTCTGAAGGAGAAATTTCGTACAACAATTACGATAGAGGTATTCTTGAATGAAGATATTCCCAAGTGCTTGTACAACTCGAGTTCTATACTCATCAGAATAGGGATGTTCTATGGGAATATTTACAAGGTGTGTGCAAGGCTGGAGTCTTGTACTCATTGGAATGGAGACGTTCACAAGGTGTGTAGGAAGCTAAAGTCAGTGGGGATGTTTCCAAAGTGCTTACATGGATGAAGTCATGGAGCGAAGATGTTTTGAAACGAAGATATTTCCAAGGTGCACACACAATTGAAGTCATAGAGTGGAGTGGAGATTACACTGAGCCCAACACCCCAACGAGTATATCCACTTCCTATTGAGGAGGTATTGAAGCAGTGATTCCCTCTCTTGTTACTTTCTTATCACTTATGTCTTGTTTGGATGGGACGAGGAAAGATTCATTAATAGGAGGAGAAGGAAAGAAAAAAAAAATTAAAATTTACGCTCCAATTTGAAGGGTAAGAAAATCTTTCTTTTTATGGATAAGAAAAATTAAAACTTATCCTTCCTTATTATTCCTTTCCCTTCTCTCACTTCTTCCAAAAATAAATAAATAAATAAAATTTCTCTCCCCTTACTCTTCCCTCATCCACTCCTAAACAAAGTTTAAAATACCCTTCACTCACCTCTTCCCAAACATAGTTTTCTTGAACCAACAGTTAACCCAATTTTGCCAATTTTTTACTAAATTAAGAATGAATGTATTTTACAGGCTTTGAACACCCCCATTCAAGTCAAATTATGAACTACATATGTTGCCTGACCTAGTCAAGAATTAATGTACTGACTTTTTCAACTCCTTCCGTTCTCCCACCTTTCGTGGGCATGGAGGAAAGAAGACTTTTGAACCAAGGGAATAAAGATTACTTTCCTTGTTTGCATCTCCTACTGCACTACTTAAAACCACGACAACTCCCTTCTATTCTACACTCGGATTTCAGAGATTATTTTCCTTCTTGTTTTATCTCAGTTTAAAGATGGGTGTCCTTGTGACAATTGCAAAGCATACTGATGCTTTGATTGGGTCAGCAACAACTAATCCTACTTTTATCTCTACAAAATTTGGTTTTGTTTTTGTTATTCAACTACCTGACGCTGTGCTTTTAATCTATTTCTGTTTATATCAGCCCGGCAGTGTTGCTGATTTACCCTTTGTAAGTAGCAGTTAGTTCTCGTGACTTTGCTAGTTTTCTTTCGCGAGATCTACAAGACACACAATTGCTCAGATATGCATCAACGCGCGCGATCGAGAGCCCTTTCTCCTCTCGATGACCAGCAATGGCTGACTTATTGGGTTCTCTATTCACTGATCACCCTGTTTGAGGTCTCATTCTGGAAAGTATTGCAGTGGTAAGAAACTGATCTAATGCCTCCTCTCCCAATTGTGGTTTAGTGCTTTATGTTCAGATATGGAGATGTCGAACCTACTGTAGGTTTCCACTTTGGCCATACATGAAGCTGGTATTTGGCTTCTGGTTAGTGTTTCCTGCATTCAATGGAGCAGCCAACATCTCGAATCAGTAGATGGATGTGTGCAGATGAAGGCTTTGTTTGGCGTTTCTATAAATGCCCAATGTTTCTTCGCAAGAGCCGCGCCTAGATTAGCTGGCCATGTTGGTAGGAAGGGGTCAACAAAAATTTGATTAAATCGAATAAATTGACCGAACCGAACTTTTCGGTTCGATTTGTTCAGAAATTCATTTTTTTTAAATATCGATTTATTTGATTCGGTTTCGATTTTAAAACGAAAAAATCGATTAAATCGATTAAACCGAATTAGAGTGAATCAGTCGACTGATATGCTTATCAGTTGATTGATTTGAGAAATAGTCGACTAATCTTTGAAAACCCCAAATTCTCAATTCCGACTTCCCAAGCTCCTCGAGGGTCAACCAGTTGAGCACTTTCTTCGCGGTGCTCGGGTGGTGCTCGGAGAAAACCTAGTGACGAGGTGCTCGGGCTCCCGAGGCCCGAGCACCCCGTCCCGCCCTCCGGTAATTGATTTCTTTGTGCCCGAGCACCACTCGACAATAATTGAGATTTCTCCACCCCGAGTATCATTCGATGGTAACTGGGATTTCTTTGCGCCCAAGCATCACCCTTCAGCCTCCACGGTAACGTGGCTTGTGTATAATAGTTAATAGTTGATTTTCTATTTAGATCTATATGTTGATTTGTTGAAAGCGGATGAGCTATTAGAGAACATAACTTGATACCGCTGTGACCTAATTTAGGGATTAAGATGAAGAAGATCATGCACGAAACGCTGACTGAGCCGGTGGGACCCGACACAAGGGGGTCAACCAGGCTGATAGGGTGAAGGTGAAGGACAGAAAAGATAAGCTCTAGAATTAAAAAGAGACCGGATGAGCAATCCGGGGGACAAGTATGGGATCTGACTCGGGAAGGGAATCAGGGATTGACTCGAGGAGTTGCGGAAGGCATGAGGTACTGGGTCTCATTGATAGAGGAGGTTTAAATACTAGCTTGACAAGGTAAAATAAGTAGCGTACACCTTGGTCTGAATGAGCAAGGATGGTCTAGTTGAGACGGGGACAGAGTCAATTTCAGATTCGGTGAAGGAAGATAGGGTGAAAAGTAGGGGCAGAATATTTCTCGAGACAGTAGTTTACGAGAGTTTGTTACATGATATAACAAACTAGGACCCCACATGATATTCACAGGGGTTTTCCATTCCTTATCCTCCTAACAAAATTATTCTCCAGGGAAGAGGAGCCCTCCACATGGACGGTGATCAGGACAGTTTGTTACATCACAAGAAGCAAGGGAAGATGAGGAGGATAAAAGCCAAGGAGGGAGAAAAGAGAAAGGAACTTCTTCAGAATTGGAGAGACATCACCCTCACTTCGAGTTCCATGACAAGAGAAGGGAGACGTTTTCATCGGAGAAGGAGAAGATTAAGGGAAGAAGAAGAAAATAGCAGGGAGAGGGGGGCAGTTCAAGTTATCCCTCTATATTGTAGACAGCTGAAGTTGTAAGGGGTTTTTCTCCACCTATGGAAATATTCCAAGAAGGAAAAGTTTCATAGTGAAAGTGTTTTGGCACCGTAACTCACTATAGAGCTCACCCCGTGGAGTAGGAATTAGAATTCTGAACCACGTTAAATCTTGTGTCTCTGTTCTTTGTGTGGATTTTTTTCATTGCCTATTCGTTTTCTATTTTACTATTGCGGTCGGAGAGAACCCTAACCTCCTTGACGTTCTTTTGCGCTGAGAGGAGGTGAAAATATTCGCGTATCTGTATCAGTTGGCGCCGTCTGTGGAAACTTTTGTTGAGCAAGATGTTGAGATGTCGTTAGAGAAAATACAACATCCAGTGGCCTCTTCTGCAGAAGAGAGCCCCATCACATTGCTACCAGCGCAGTTACAGGCCATGGTGGATGTCGTCATGGCTGATGCTCTGGCTAAGGAGAGGAGAAGGGTGGGGTATCTTCTTCACCATTCTAGTGAGCCCTCTCCTCGAGAACCGGTACTTGAAATACCTCCCCCAGCCCGTCCAGTTACTCTACAACATACTGAAGCTTTGCCAGGTGAAGTACCTATGGGGAGGATGTATCAGTCTACTATGCCTGTGACACAAACAAGGCGAGAAAATCAGGGATAAAGTCAGTCCACTAGGGCTTCGGAAGTTTATGAGCCTAGTCCATTCACCGCCGATATTCTTTCTGAGCTGCCACCTCCATATTTCAGAAATCCACAAGTGGAGAAATATGATGGCACGACTTATCCGGAGGAACATCTGTCGCAATTTGTAGGAGCTTCCTCTCTTTATTGCTACACAGATGCCCTTAAGTGCCAAGCTTTTCGCACCACCTTAACAGGCTCCGCCCAAAGATGGTTTGGTGCTCTGCCTCCCTGATCTATCATCTGCTTTACAGATCTCAAGGGAGTTTTCCGCCAAGAATTTTCTAGCTGCAAGACTTATAAACATGATGCTTCAATTTTACTGCATATCAAACAAGAACCCTCAGTATCTCTTAGAGGTTATCTTCATCGATTCACCACCACTACTAGGAATATCCCTTCAACAGGGTCAAATATTCTAAGAGTGGTCATCCCTCATGGATTGAGGGAAAGACCCTTTCTCAGCTCTTTACTAAGGAAATCAGCTGTAAGTTACGAGGAATTGCTAAGTCGCGCCGAGGAATACATAAATGAAGAAGAAGGGCTGAAAGTTAGGCGAGCTGAATAGATGCTTACAGCAGCCCCAACTGAAAGAAGTCATCCTGTAGCCCCTCGAGCACCTCCTTGAAGGGAATATGTTAGGCCTTTCATACCAGAGGCGCCCAGGCACAGATTATTGCTGCTAAGAACTCGTTCGGCCCCTCCCTTACATATCATGGTTGCCAACATCATCCCTCCCCCGCGGACATAGGAGTAGGAAATGGAGGCGTATGATCAGCAGGACATTCTTCAACGCCCAATTAGATACCGTGGAGTTCCCCGAAATCCCCCTACCCCTTATTTCTGCCAGTACCATATGGAGTATGGTCATACCAATGGCCACTGTTTCAAGTTGCAAGAGGAGTTAGAGCGCATCCGAGACACTTTTTCACAATTGCAGTCTCAAACGGGAGAACCAACAAGAAGGGGTCGCCGACCCAATATGACTCGCCCGAGACCCTACAACAAAAGGCCTCAAGATCCTCTCTTACGGGGCCAGCAAATACCTGCTCAAGAGGGTACTTCGCAGGGAGGGTCAGTAGGCGAAGGCCCTTTAGCTGCCCCGAATGACATCCCCACTCGGGGAGTTATCCATGTTATTGCAGGGGGGCCTACTGAAGAGGATTCTAACAGAGCCAGAAAATCGTATGCTCGTTTAATGGAAAGCTTGGCCATTGGAAGAGACAAAGCCATCCAGAGTGAACCACAAATATCTTTCAGCCCTGAAGATCTGCGGGGCATCCTGCTACCTCATACTGATGCTCTGGTAATCCAGATTTCTTTATCCAACTATGAGGTAGCCCGATTCCTAGTTGACTCGAGGAGTTTAGTCAATATCCTTTTCCAAGAAGCATTCGGGCAGATGCAGTTGGGAAATGTGCAACTGGAGGATGTGGCTACTCCTCTATTTGGATTCGCGGGACACATGATGCATCCCGTGGGGAAAATCTCCTTGCCTCTCACTCTGGGTGCAAAACCTAGCTAGAAAACTATATTATTCCTTTTCTCATAGTGGATGCTCCATCCACTTATAATGCTATTCTGGGTCATCCTTTTCTGTCCAATTTTTAGGCGGTGGCCTCCCCTTACTATCAGAAGGTGAAATTCTCAGTCGGACAGCAGGTCGGGGAAGCACGAGGAGAGCAGAAAGCGGCTCGGAGTTGTTATGTACAGATGGTAAGAGATGATCAGAAGAAGGCGAGGGTGGACGACCCAAAGGGGAAAGCTGTCATTACCTCTAATGTCTACGTGATGGAAGAGTCCCCACCCAAAGCTGAAAAAATAGAAGAAGGTGAACTTGTGGAGATAGCTCTTCGAAAGGTCACTCGGGTGGCCCAGCAACTGGAGACGAAGGAAGAACTTGTGAACTGTCTGTGCCAGAATGAAGATATCTTCGCCAGGGATGTGCATGACCTCACGGGGATAGTTCCTAAAGTAGCTGAGCACTATCTTAACATCACTCGAGGAGTCTGACCCATCTAGCAAAAAAGGCGACATTTTGGGCCCGAGAAGGATAAAGTCATTGTTGAAAAAGTAGATAAATTACTGCAAGCTGGTCATGTTAAAGAAATTCAATTCCCCGAATGAGTTTCTAATGTAGTTTTGGTCCCCAAGCCCTCTGGGCAGTGGAGGATGTGTATCGACTTTCGTGATTTGAATAAAGCATACCCTAAAGACTGTTACCCCTTGCCTCGTATTGATCAGTTAGTTGACTCTACTATGGGGTATGAAGTTGTATCTCTTATGGATGTCTACCAAGGATATCATCAAATCCCACTAGCAAAGGATGATCAGAAGTGTGTCAGTTTTGTGATGGTAAGAGAGTTGTATGCTTACGTAGTAATGTCTTTTGGCCTAAAGAATGTGGGAGCTACTTATCAACGACTCATGGACAAAATTTTTGCAGAACAAAAAGGCAAAAATATGGAGGTGTATGTTGACGACATTCTGGTCAAGTCCAAAATGACTCGGGACTTAGTAATAGACTTGGAAGAAACCTTTGCTACTCTGAGAATGTATAATATGAAGCTAAATCCCAAGAAGTGTCTTTCGGAGTAAAAAGTGAAAAATTTCTGGGATATATTGTTATAGAGAAGGGGTTGCAAGCTAATCCAGAGAAGGTTCAAGCACTCTGTAATATGAAGTCACCTACTAATCTACGGGAGACTCAAAAGTTAGTGGGAAGAATAGTTTCCTTGTCTTGATTTATAGCCAGATCGGTAGACAAGGGGCTACCCTTCTTTCGAATTCTACGCAAGGTCGCTCGATTCTAGTGGGATGATCAGTGTGAGCAAGATTTCCAAGAACTATAAAAGTATTTATCTCAACTGCCTATGCTAGCCAAACCAGTCTCAGGAGAACCATTGTGGATGTATTTAGTAGTTTCAGAAGGAGCTATCAGTTCGGTGTTGTTGAAGCAGGAAGGTTCTCAACAGCAACCCATTTATTATACCAGTCATATCTTGAAAGGAGAAGAATCACAGTATACTGAGTTGAAGAAATTGGCATATATCCTAGCTTTGACAGCTCGTAAGTTGAGGTTGTATTTCCTAGCTCATCCGGTCAATGTCTTGACTCACAGCGAATTAGGTAAAGTGGTTACTAAACCTAATTTTTCAAGAAGGTTAGACAAGTGAGTTGTGGAGCTAAGTAAATATGAAATTCACTACCATCCCCGAATTGTTGTCAAGGCTCAGTCATTAGTCGATTTCCAAGCAGAGGTACCCACAGGGTTGGAGAATAGTTCGGCCGAAAAAGAAGAAGGGAAGAAGGTATGGAATGTTTTTGTGGATGGGTTTTCTGGAGCTACAAGCAACGGAGTAGGGGTGTTGTTGGTATCTCCCGAAGAGGAAGAAACCCGCATAGTCGTTCGCCTCGGAAACTGGGCGTCCAACAATGAGGCAGAGTATGAGGCCATCCTAGCCGGATTGCAGGCAACCAAAGCTGTTGGGGCAACTTCAATCATTATGCATTCAGATTCCCAGTTAGCTGTGTCGCAACTCCAGAGTGCTTTTATCGTTCGGAAAGAGAGATTGCAAAAATATATGATAGCTTTTGAAAAAGAAAAAGCTCATTTCTAGGAAGTCATCCTGCAACAGATTCCAAGAGAAAACAACCGAAAGGCGGATGAATTGGCTCGGCTAGCTAGTGCCCTAGAAGGGGTAAAATAGGCAGGATCTGTTTGCATGGAAGTTCCTAACTCCTTGGTAATATGCAGTATGGAAGAGGTGGCACAGAAAAATGATCAGATCTCCAATTGGAGAACTGATATTATGACATATTTACAGCAAGGGAAGATTCCTGATGAAAGGAGGAGCGGCATCAATCTTGGTGACCAGAGCGAAACAGTTCACAATTGTCGATGGGATTCTGTATAAGATATCTTTTGGGCGCCCCCTGTTGAAATGCTTGGGGAAGGAAGACGCTGAATGGGTGCTCTGAGAAGTACACGAGGGATGTTGTAGCAATCATTTGAGAGGAAGAGCCTTGGCAAGGAAAGTATTGTTGGCTAGGTATTTTTAGCCAACTCTTCATCAAGATGCGACCCATTTGGTGCAGATTTCCTCATCCTATCAGAAACACAACAATAGGTCCGAACGGCCAACCGAGTTGATGAGAGCTGCAGTTGCTTCCTGCCCCTTTGATCAATGGGTAATGGATATAATGGGTCACATGCCTCCTGCTCCTTTGCAGAAAAAATTTCTATTGGTAGCGGTGGATTACTTCTCTAAATGGGTGGAAGCTGAACCTTTAGCAAAAATTACAGAAGATGCATTCATACAGTTCCTCTCGAAGAATATTATAGTCGATATGGAGTTCCCTGAAGATTAATAAGCGATAACGGGCGACAATTCTAGGACAAGAAGATTAGAGGATGGTGTCAAAGTCTCAACATCCAATAAGCTTTCACTTTGGTAGCTCATCCTCAGACTAATGGTCAGGTTGAGGTGACTAACAGAATCATCATCCAAGGATTAAAGACTAAGTTGGGCACTAAAAGAGGAAACTGGGTGGATGAGTTGCCTAGGATTCTGTGGGTCTATCGAACTGCTCCTAAAACAACCAATGGGGAGACCCCGTTCATCTTGGTGTATGGAACTGAGACAGTTATCTCGGTGGAAACTATTCTGAGTAGCACCCGAGTCGAGGCGTACGATCCAGAACAGAATCAAATTATAAGAGGCACTGAATTGGATTTGTTAGAAGAAAGGCAAGAACAAGCCCGAATACGAGCTGAAGCTTACAAGCGAAGGATTCAACGAGCCTTTAATAAGAGGATAGTATCCAAAAGGTTCCAAGAGGGTGACCTGGTGTTACGAAAAGTCAACCCTACGGGAGACCCAAAAAATTAGCCCCTAATTGGGAAGGGCCTTATATTGTTGCTCACCGAGTGGCTGGGTTAGCCTATTACCTAAAAGATGATAAGGATAAAGAGCTGTCTTGCCCCTGGAATGTTGTACATCTAAAATACTTTCATACTATGTAAAAGGAGATTGTCAAAAGGAGAAATTTTATATATTTCCTATGAAGTGGGGAAGAGGAGAATATGATGCGGACATCAGTTTACAACAATACAATTCACAATTAGGAGCAAATATGAAGAACAATTATCATGGTAAATCAATTCCTCATTCACAGAGTAAAGAAAACAAAAAACCATATCAAGTACAAGTAATCTGCGACCAAGTTCATGCATAAATACTAGTGAGTTCAAGGTGACAAATATATAACATTGTCTAGAAAGCTGGCAGGAAGATTATAATCTAAAATGATCTAGGGGATAGCGCCTAAAGTCAATCTCCCACTCCAGGAAAAGGGTCGGTTGATTAGCTGGAGGGAGCCCATGATCGGCATATTGTCGGACCGCCTCATTGAATCCATCTTGATAGGTAGCCCTCATCAGAGAACGCAAGTGCTCTTGTCGATTTAGATCGGCTGTGCACGCACCTTGGTGGAACCTTGTGCAATGTGCTCTATGCTCCCGGAGAACTCGGCATACTTGACGGTAGCGCTGGGATACTTGTATTATAGCATCAACTAAAGCGGACACGTCATCGGACTGAGAAGTTTGACTCTGTTGTATGACTCTTGACATGTTCATTATATCTTGACGCATGGAAGCTGAAATCTCTTCCACCTCCTCAGTATAAGCCCTAGTACAGACGATTTCACTACTCATCTGCTGCAGGGAAGTTTCTTGCCTGCATAGTCGAGCATGAGCATGAGCTTTAGCTGATATTAAAGCTAAATTCTCTTGTACCTCCTTGCTCAGTCAAGTACGGAGGGTGGATATTATCTCTGCATCCTTCAGTTGTTGAGCTCGAAAGGCCACTATAGTTTTTGCATTCTCCTTTCTCTACTGTTGGATTTTAGCCATTTGGTTGTGGCAGCTAACCAGTTCTTGTGACAAGGAATTTTCTCTGGAAGTAGTGACATGATCATCTCTCTACTGAATGCTCTGAAGAGTGGACATAATTTCAGCACCCTTCTGTATTTGGTTTTGAAGGGCCACTATGGCCGCAGCATCTTCCTGTCTTTGACAATGGGCTTCAGCTAGTTGGTCCCGACAGCAAGTCAATTCTTATAGTAAGAAGTGCTCCCGATCCTTGATGGCGGTCTAATCCTCCAGCTGCTGGTGGGTCTGCTGTTGAAGCTGGACGCGATAGTGGGAGAAGGAGCGGTCCATCTCTTGATAATTCGTCATTACCTGAAAGTAGTAGATGTAGAATGAAGTTATGGCTGAAAACATATACAGAGGTAGCTAAGAAAGCATACCAGCTCTAAGCTATGGCACAGACTCTCCATCCGCGGAGTGAGCTCCTCTAAATTAAGGATTCGAGTATTCCTGTCAGAGGATAAAGAAGGAGTGGAGGCAACTAGAGGAGTGGAGTCACTCATGATGGATATGAAGAGGGGTAGCCTAGAGGATTGTTCTAATGACCCCAGAGGGAGAAGGGTGACACTCTGGGAAATGGAGGGGGTTCCTGAGAAGAAGGGAGATGACGAAGGGGCAGCTGTCAAAAGACTCAGGGAAGTCAGAGAGGAAAAGGGGGGGTTGAAGGTGGTGGCAGAATGTCAGAAACCACCTGATGGATGATGGAGGAAGGTGAGCCATCAAGAGAAGGAAAGGAGGGGAAGATAGGGGAGGGGGGTTAAATGTGTCCGATAATAGGGACACAGGGAGAGGAGATGAAGTTGAAGGAAGATCGGTGGTTGGAGAGGGCATTGTTATTAGTGGTTCTTCACTAGTAGGAGGAAGGGGGCAGAGTCGAGCTCTAAGCTAGGCCGGGGAGAAAGGATTTCCATGCTAGGGGACGATGGGTAAGACGATGGGAACGTGGTCGGAATTTGTAAAGGCGAAGATGGAGGAAATTTATCTGGAACTGGTTCTAATTTTAGGGGGAGCTCAAAAGAAGAATCGAGGGAAGTAATATTTTCTTCCTATAGCCGTTGGCGCGCAGCTCCCCTCAATTCGACTTGGCTCTGTAAAAAAGGAGGGGGGTGACCTATGGCCACACAAAATTGAAGGTGGAGAAGCGGACAGGCTAGGGTTTGGTGATAATGGTGAAGAAGGAAATGGAGAGGATTTTACCAATTGAGGGTTTACATTGGGTGAAGATGAAACAATTGGGGATGAAGGCGCGGAGGAATGAGGAGAAGAGGCGGATGTTGGAGCAAGGGTGGGGGGTACATAAGAAGTAGAAACGAGGGACGGAGATGTTGTGACAACAGATGATTGATTTCTACTTTGTCTAAGCTCTTGAACATACTCCGCCATCATTCATTGAAGAAGAGATTGCATTTTGGCCTTAGGAAGCAAGAAAGTTTCTGGCAAGGGGAGAAAGGAGGAGAAGGGTTGGAAGCTAAAGGGGGGCAAAGATGAAGAAGGGGGAAGGTGAAGAGTCTTATATATGGGTCAAGGTATGCTTATTGTACCAATTGAGCTTCAGAGCAAGGATGTGGGCCCCAAGAAGATTCATAATCATGATTTGTCTTCTTTACAACCTGGTATAAGCCGGAGTCATCATCCTCGTATGGTGATGGAACAGAAGAGTAGATTTTAAGGTAAATATACCTATGAAGAGCAACGGAGTAAAAACTATTTATTCCGACCCGATTGGACAATGCCTTAGATCGAGTCGTCACATTTTTTATGGCATGGTATCATCCAGAGCCATCATCCCCATGCAGTGGTGGAATGAAGGAGTAGGGTTTAAGGTAAATACACCTGTGAAGAGCGGCGGAGTAAAAAATATTTATTCCGACCCGATTGGGCAACGCCTTAGATCGGGTCGTCACATTTTTTATGGCATGGTATCATCCAAAGTCATCATCCCCGTGCGGTGGCGGAATGGAGAGTAGGGTTTAAGGTAAATACGCCTATGAAGAGCGGCGGAGTAAAAAATATCTATTCCGACCCGATTGGGCAACACTCTAGATCGGGTCGTCACATTTTTTATGGCATGGTATTATCCAGAGCCATCATCCCCGTGCAATGGCGGAACGGAGGAGTAGAGTTTAAGGTAAATACACCTGTGAAGAGCGACGGAGTAAAAAATATCTATTCCGACCCGGTTGGGCAACGCTTTAGATCGGGTCGTCACATTTTTTTTGGTATGGTATCATCCAAAGCCATCATCCTCATGCGGTGGCGGAACGGAGGAGTAGGGTTTAAGATAAATACACCTGTGAAGAGCGGTGGAGTAAAAAATTTATTTCGACCCGAATGGGCAACGCCCTAGATCAGGTCATCACATTTTTTATGGCATGGTATCATCCAGAGCCATCATCCTCATGCGGTGGCTGAATAGAGGAGTAGAGTTTAAGGTAAATACACTTGTGAAGAGTGACGGAGTAAACAATTCATTCCGACCCGAATGGGAAACGCCATAGATCGGGTCATCACATTTTTTATGGCATGGTATTATCTAGAGCAATCATCCCCGTGTGGTGGCGGAACGGAGGAGTAGGGTTTAAGGTAAAAACACATGTGAAGAGTAGCGGAGTAAAAAATTCATTCCGACCTGACTAGGCAAAGCTCTAGGTCAGGTCATCACATTTTTACGGCTCAGTATTAGTTGAAGCCATTATCCCCGTGCGATGGAGAATAGAGGAGTTGGGTTTAAATGCACTTATAAAAATGACGGAGTAAACAATTTAGACTTGACTAGGCGAAGCCCTAAGTCAGGTCATCACAATTCTTTCTGCTTGCCTACAAGTCGAGCAATTATCCTCGTATGGTGGCGGAATAGAGGAGTTGGGTTCAAGGTAGATGCACAGAAGAACAAATGATGGAGTAAAAAATTTAGACCTGACTAGGTGAAACCCTAAGTCAGGTCATCACAATTCTTTCTGCTTGCCTACAAGTCAAGCAATTATCCCCATATGATGGTGGAATGGAGGAGTTGGGTTCAAGGTAGATGTACAGAAGAACAAACGGCGGAGTAAAAAATTTAGACCTGACTAGGCGAAGCCCTAAGTCAGGTCATCACAATTCTTTCTGCTTGCCTACAAGTCAAGCAATTATCCCCGTATAGCGGCGGAACGGAGGAATTGAGTTCAAAGTAGATACACAAAAGAACAAACAGCAAAATAAAAAATTCTGACCTGGCTAGGCGAAGCCCTAAGTCAGGTCATCACAATTCCTTCTGCTTACCTACAAGTCAAGTAATTATCCCAGTATGGTGGCGGAACGGAGGAGTTGGGTTCAAGGTAGATGCACATAAGAACAAACGACGGAGTAAAAAATTCTAACCTGGCTAGGCGAAGCCCTAAGTCAGGTCATCACAATTCTTTCTGCTTGCCTACAAGTCAAGCAATTATCCCCGTATGGTGACGGAACGGAGGAGTTGGGTTCAAGGTAGATGCAGAAAAGAACAAACGACAGAGTAAAAAATTCTGACCTAGCTAGGTGAAGCCCTAAGTCAGGTCATCACAATTCTTTCTTCTTGCCTACAAGTCAAGCAATTATCCCTGTATGGTGGCGGAACGGAGGAGTTGGGTTCAAGGTAGGTGCACAGAAGAACAAACGATGGAGTAAAATATTCCGACCTGACTAGGCGAAGCCCTAAGTCAGGTCATCATAATTCTTTCTGCTTGCCTCCAAGGCAAGCAATTATCCCCGTATAGTGGTGGATCGGAGAAGTTGGGTTCAAGGTACAGGCAAAGAGGAAGAAACGACGAAGTAAAAAATTATTCCAACTTGACTAGGTGAAGCCCTAGGTCAAGTCGTTACCATTCCTTCTGCTTACCTTAAGGTCAAGCAATTATCCCCGTGTGGTGGTGGATCAGAAGAGTTGAGTCTTCACTCGACTATATTGTTACTATCCCCGTGTGGTGGTGGATTGGAAGAGTTGAGTCTTCACTCAACTGTATTATTATTATCCCCGTGTGGTGGTGGATAAGAAGAGTTGAGTCTTCACTCAACTATATTGTTACTATCCCCGTGTGGTGGTGGATTGAAAGAGTTGAGTCTTCACTCAATTATATTATTATTATCCCTGTGTGGTGGTGGATCGGAAGAGTTGAGTCTTCACTCAATTGTATTATTATTATCCCCGTGTGGTTGCGGATCGGAAGAGTTGAGCCTTCACTCAACTATATTGTTACTATCCCCGTGTAGTGGTGGATCGGAAGAGTTGAATATTCACTCAACTATATTATTATTATCCCCGTGTGGTGGTGGATCGGAAGAGTTGAGTCTTCATTCAACTATATTGTTACTGTCCCCGTGTGGTGGTGGATCGAAAGAGTTGAGTCTTCACTCAACTGTATTATTATTATCTCCGTGTGGTGGCGGATCGGAGGAGTTGAGTCTTCACTCAAATATATTATTATTATCCCCGTGTGGTGGTGGATCGGAAGAGTTGAGTCTTTACTCAACTATGTTATTATTATCTCTGGGTGATGGTGGATCAGAAGAGTTGAGTCTGTACTTAACTATATCATTATTTTCTCAGTATGATGGTGGATTGGAAGAGCTAAATCATTACTCATATGTGTTATTATTATCCTCATGTGAGGGTGGATCGAAGAAATGGGATTTAAATTTTATCCATCCGAGATCCTACACAAGAGGAATAGCTGCTAAGTTGTTAGATGGGTCGAAGGGAGCATGGGCATGGACTCGATAAGTTTTTGTTTACCGTTGGCGTTGGAATCTTTTATTCATTTTTACATAATGTTCATTTGGCGAAGAAGAGACATATGCAGTCTTTTATGAAGGGGATTTTATTGATACAGGAAGATACAGTGCAGTTTTCTAGAAAAGAAAATAACAAAAGGCACCCTAAGGGGGACTAAGGTTCTTTCCCCGGGGTGTCGATGGGGCTTCCTTACGCCTACACGGGCGACGGAATAGTTGCCTGAGGTAAGATTATTGTATGAATATGTGCTTGGACAGGTTCTTCTGGGCCACCGCCAGCTCTTAGCGTAAGGTGCAGTTGTGAGTGGAGGCTAGTTGCAAGCACCTCTTTAAGTCCTGAACCTGCGCTTCTAGCTATTCGATGCGGTGTTGCTCTTCAGTCCTCCTATCTGGAGAAGGAGAGTTGTTGTCCTGCTTTGATATGTACGCCATGGTGTAAGTAGAAGAAGGGAGGGACCGACAGAAGTAGAAGAGCAGAGGGGGTGTTGGATGAAGGTAGTGTCGAGGGTTTTTATAGGAAGAAAGGGAGGTATTAATTACTCCTCCTGGGAAACAGAGGTAATACATGTAGATAAGATGGGAAGATGTAGGAACAGTAGCAGAGGCAGTTGGATGCATTGATTCTGAAGAGACCAGTCGTATTCCATAGAGAGAAGCAGATACAAAGTGGATCTCATTTGATTCGGATCTAATTATTTTCTAGCGACATTCGTTAATGTTGCTATGTGGGGGCAACCCTATGGAGCGACTCAAGTATTATCTAAGGTGTCCTGATCAGAATACCCGAAGCAAGCAAAAGGGAAAATAAACAGGACACGTTCAAATATTTCATTCTTTTTATATATGAAAAGTAGCAGTTACATTAGTTAAACTGTTGTTCATACAGGTTTATTATTATTATTATTATTAAAGCCGACAAAGGACTCCTCTGCAGAAGGAGGGGCATCAGAATGACCCTATAGAAGTTACCCCGTGCCCGGGGTAAAGGCGGCGGAGCTTCGGCTGGGGGGGAATGGAGGAACCTCATTTGGAGGGACTGGAAGAAAGGCGATAGCTGGGGTAAGAGGAGGAAGTACAGTTGAGGCCTAGGGATCTCCCATGGTGTACTCTCAGGTCATCGGAGGGTTCCAGACCCGGTTGCCGAAGGAGGGGAAGGGAGCCCGAAACGACCTTCTCGCGTTGGGAGCTGGCATATCGGCTAGAGTTGGGGGAAGGGGAGGCCGATACTCGGACATGGCCGTGGATTGAGTATCGGAATTATCGGAGAAGCTCATGTCAAAATAACTTTAGTCAAGGGAGTCGGAGCCCGAGCTTACATCGATGGGGTGTCCTTCAGAAGCCATGGAGGTAAGATAGGAATGAACAAGACTCGTAGTGGTAATTTATAGAAGGGGATGGAGATTCATAGTCCTCCTGGGGAAATGAAGGAGAAGGTGAAGGGTCGAAGGATGTAATTACATTAGTATGGGGAATAATAAAGGTATTAATCCCAAAATGGGTGATTGCATCCCTATCTAGGCAAGAAGAGGTGATTTGACTCAATAAATTGTAGCTCATCTCTACCACACGGGAAGTGACTCTGAACCTAGGGGGGATAGTTTTTATTCTAGCCCAAGTGAATCCCCGGGTGAGAGAAAATATGAGTCGACTGACACCATGAAGGATAGGTGATCTTGGGTGATAGAAAAGATAAGTTTAATTCGCTTTAAGGAAAAAGGGAAAAACAAAGTTGGCCCTCAAATGTTTCTCATTGATAATAGTTGCTAATACATTAGGGGGAGTACAAAAACTACAATTCAAAGATGTCTGGGGGGTAGTTAGCTAGGGCAACCTCGGGATCCAGGTGGCTTGTATCTGCACCTGGTGGAGAGTAGCCCTTAGCAGCATTCAGAGTGGAAGACCCTTCAAAGACCAGGATGAATAGTTTCACCCCCTTTCTTGGCATATTGCATCTTCAAATCCTCTTCCCGCTCTTTCCACTGGGCCTGATGTTCAAATAGTGTTTTTAGACATAAAGATGTCGACTCCAAGAAAGCCAAAGGTTTTGATTGCTCTCTGAAATTCCTGTTGTTGTTCGACAATCGTGGCCAACATCCCAGGAAAAGTGGATATAGTTGCAGAGAAGTTCTCCAACTGCTTTCAGCAAGACGTCAGAGTAGCCTCCAATGCTTGGTTCTTTTCTTGAATCTGAAGGAGAGCTGCTGAAGATTGAGAAGCTTGGGTCTCTACCTCTTTAAGCTGCATTCTATGCCCTACTAGTTCCTGGGTAAGGAGGTCAACCTGTTGAAGCTGACTGGATTGCAGAAATAGTTGTTGATGGAGGTCAGTATTCTTCTTTAAAAGTTCTTCTTTCTCACTCCGAGCCATTGCCAATTGCATCATCAAGTCCTCGCATTGTGTGGTTAGAGTGGCCTCCTTCTATTTGCTCTCATTCAATTGTTGAGCCAGTTTTTTCTGCTGAGAGAGGGAGGCAGTGTGGTGGGCGGTCATGGTAGACTGGTAGTTTACTAAATTAGGAGGCGTCTCATTGCAAGCAGTAACTACCTGAGGAGGAAGATAGGGTGTTACAAGAGTAAACACTAGTATATATTAAAAGCAAAGAAAAGAAGAACATACCTCCGTCAAAAGTTTGCACAGGAATTCATAAGGGCCCTTTAGATGGGATTGGTTGAAGAGTCATACCTCTTTTATACTGTGGATCCTAAGAGAAGATCCTAAAGAAGTAGACGGGGGGTTTAGGGGGGGGGATATCTCCCCCAATCAAAAAAGGCTCTCCTACGGATATATGGGGCACAAAAGAGTCCATGTTCAAAGTAGGAGGAGGTGAAGGAGGTAATTCTGTACAAGTAAGCCGAGGAGGAGAGTGGGTGGGGGAGTTAATTCTCTTGTTAGGTTGAGATGGGGACGAATGAAGAGAAGGGGAAGGAGAAAGTTCTTCTTGAGGGGAAGGAGTAGGGGTTAAAGGAGTAGCCCCCTCATCTGGGGGCTCAGAAATGACTAGGCGTCAGTGCCTATTTAGTCTTAGAGTGGGAGGAGGAGAAGAGTGAGAGGAAGAAGATACAGGGAGGGTGGAGAAACTCGGGGCATCCTCCCTGCGAGGGTGAAGTTTCTTGTGAGGAGAGGAAGGAATAATAGGGGATTTGCCCCTAGTTCGCTTCTTGGAAGGTTTCTTCTTAGTAGCAATAATCTGCTCCCCTCTGATTCTGGCATCCTGCATCATGTTATCTGTGACACAAACCAGTGAAAATAATGATTAATAGTAACAAAAGGTGGGGTATGTGGTGTGTTTAGGTGAAAATAGTATCCTACCTATGATGCCGGGATCGGCCAGGGGGAAAGAAGATAGCCCATAGCAACTCATGAGAGGGGGCTTCAACAAATCATCAGAATTATAATGACACTCCCTCAACACTTGAAAGACCTCCTGGAAAGATCCTTGAGCCCTACTATCTTGAAAGGGGGGCAGATCGGGGAGAGTAGTTTTCCGGGTTTCTGAGTGGGTATCAGAGTGGAAAGTTGGGCAAAAAAGTATAAATCCTCCCAACCCTTATGGGAGGATGACTTGTTCACGAGAAAATGGCAATCTTGCCGACTAGCGAAGTAGAAAATGTCTTCTTTAGAAGACTTTAGTTGAAAAAGACAGTGGAATAGTAGAGGGGATAGATTAAGATTTTGATGTCGGAAAACTATTACTATCCCTGTTAATATACACAAGGCATTATGGCCCAGTTGGTTAATCAGTAGTCGGTAAAAATCTAGTATGTTAGTGTAAACAGAAGGTATCGGCAAACGTAGACCGTTCTGTAGTTAGTCGGAGAAAAAACAATAGAAGTCAGGAGGGGGATGATGGGGCCTGAAAGAAGCCGCAGCAAAATGACATGATATGGAAGGATCTATATATTGGTCTTTAGTGGCAAAGAAGGAGCTTTGGGCATTTAGGCGAGTAACATTTTTTTTGTACCAGGGATCGGCTTAGGGTTTTTCGAGGCCATGACCATGAAAGGGAAGGACAGCTAGAGGTGAAAGAAAAGGAAATAAGAGGAGTTAGGGATGAGGAACTCACTTAGGGTTAAGAAGAGACACTTGAGAAGGAAGAGGAATTCCTAGGTGTCGGGAGTTAGAGGTGAAGAATCGTCGCCAATGGGAGTCACCGAAGAAGGAATAAGAAGAGTCGAAGTTAGAAAGTTGAAGGGGTCGCATGGAGAATGGCTTATGTAGGGTTTTCAATTTTTAAACTTCCCTGCGAAAGAAAGGAGGCGGGGTTCATGGGCCCAATAAGCCGCTCTGGGCAGATATGATAAAGTAAAGGAGGAGGGCAACTTAGATATAATGGGATCGATAGGGAGGAAGATAAAGCAAAGTGTTTCGCTTAGAAAGTCAAACTCAACACTTCGTTTGACTATTTTTAGGGGGTGGCTAATGATACCGCTGTGATCTAATTTAGGGATTAAGATGAAGAAGGTCATGCATGAAATGTTGACTGAACCGGTGGACCCGACCCAAGGGGGTCGACTGGGCTGATAGGTTGAAGGTGCATGACAGAAAAGATAAGCTCTAGGACTAAAAGGAGACCGGATGAGCAATCCAGGGGACAAGTCTAGGATCTGACTCGGGAAGGGAATCGAGGATTGACTCGGGGAGTTGCGGAAGGCATGAGATACTGGGTCTCATAGCTAGAGGGGGTTTAAATACTCGCTTGACAAGGTAAAATAAGTAGCGTACACCTTGGTCTGAATGAGCAAGAATGGTTTAGTTGAGACAGGGACAGAGTCAATATCAGATTCGGTGAAGGAAGATAGGGTGAAAAGTGGGGGCAGAATATTTTTTGAGGTAGTAGTTTATCCGAGTTTGTTACATGATATAACAAACTAGGACCCCACACAATATTTATAGGGGTTTTCCATTCCTTATCCTCCTAAAAGAATTATTCTCTAGGGAAGAGGAGCCCTCCACGTGGACGATGATCAGGGCAGTTTGTTACATCACAAGAAGCAAGGAAAGATGGGTAGGATAAAAGCCAAGGAGGGAGAAAAGAGAAATGGACTTCTTCAGAATTGGAGAGACATCACCCTCACTTTGAGTTCCACGGCAAGAGAAGGGAGACGTTTTCATCGTAGAAGGAGAAGATTAAGGGAAGAAGAAGAAAATAGCAGGGAGAGGGGGGGGCAATTCAAGCTATCCCTCTATATTGTAGACAGCTGAAGTTGTAAGGGGTTTTCCTCCACCTCTGGAAATATTTCTAAGAAGGAGAAGTTTCATAGTGAAAGTGTTTTGGCACCGCAGCTCACTATATAGCTCGCCTCGTGGAGTAGGAATTAAAATTTCGAACCACGTTAAATCTTATGTCTCTGTTCTTTGTGTGGATTTTCTCATTGCCTACGCGGATTTTTTCTCAGTGCCGGAGAGAACCCTAACCCTCCTTGATGTTCTTCTGCGCTGAGAGGAGATGAAAAAATCCGCATATCTGCATCACAACTGTTATACAGAATTTTCACCAAACATATCATGTATTCGAGAGTTATCATTAAGAGAGCTTGTTAGGAGACTAGATGTGACAGCTGTTGAGAGGAATCTCTTTGTGATCTCCGAAATTCCAACTCCTCATCCTCCTGACTCCTCATACTCCTGACTTCAAAGTCCACACTTCTCATCTTCCCGACTCTTCTAGATTTCCAGAGCTATCAGGTTCCCAACTCTTTCGACTGTCGACTTCTCGAATGGTCAGGTTCCCAACTCCCGATTTTCTGAGTTGTCGGATTCTAGACTCCTCTGATTCTCGGCTTTCTCAATTGACGAGTTCCCAACTCCTTTTATGTCCCATGCATCCGACTCTACCTATATCACAAGAGATTATTTTCATAATTTGAACTTATGATATCACACAACAATTACTTTATCATTTATGCTATGACTCAATCTATGGGAACATAATTTTTCGATTGGTATTTAAGTGGACTTAATACTAGGCATAATAAGATGATTTGGCTGGACTTTGTGCCTTGGAAGAGATATTAAGCTTTAATTGACATTTGAATTTAGTCTCATACGAACAATTGTGATATAATAGAGGTGATTTTTAAGCGTACTCTAGAAAAAACTTCTATAACGTGGGCGTGTAGTTTGGTTGAGTGGTTGGATCTAAAAAATTGGTGAGTTACTTTTGTGCCATTAGCCACGTAGCCTAAAGTAGGTATGGATGCAAGTAAAAATGAGAGAAGAAAGAAAATTGAGCTACTGATGTATCTCAGTGCTCTAGTACTACTTTGAGAAGATAGAAAAAACAAAGTTACCTTGATCCTTGGTCGGAACTAACTTGTTGGCTACAAAACTTTAGTTTCATGGCAACCAACCTGCTATTCTATAGATAAGTCGTAAGAAGATCGATAAGTTTCCGAGTGAGATCACAACAACTCGCTACCAAGACCCTGGAATAAAGCTTTATCATGCGATTATCTGCTTTTCGGAAGAACAGAAGAGCCGACAGGCAGCAAGATGGTAGGGGTTGACGGGAAGTTTATACTTGGAAGTATGGGCTTATCGCTTCTATCGGACTCAATCAGAAGTAAAATGGTAGGTCTTCCTCGATCAATAGGTTAACATTGTAGCAATGGCCTTACAACGCTTGGCTTACTCGGTCAAAAACAGAGTCATTCCCTAAGCGATATAATGGATAAATTATTAGTTGCACACTAGCCAATGTGAGGATAATGGGGTGACAATCATTATCCCATGTCTCCCATTATCTCCACCATCATCTTCTCCCCTCTTCCTATAAATATCCTTCCTTAAGGAGGAGGGTTGGATGACTTGTTGGCTGCTTGTGAGAAGTGCAGAGGAGTGTGAGATTTGTGCAGTCAAGAAATGAAGAGGTTTCTTGTCTGATAGTGCTACGAGGAGGCAACCAAAAGTTCTTGTGTGTAAGTGAGTTGTGTGAAGGCAAACACTACAACCTTAAGAGAACTCTTTATCTTGTTGAGTAGAATAAGAGATCATCGTCATCACCGAGTTTAAGGGTTGTGACGTTGTGAAGATTGTAGTGATGGATCTTATGGATCCCTCAATGGATCGTGCATCCGCATATGTAATCGAAGAAACGAAAAATAAACGATCCGTACACAGAATCTTGTCGATCAATCTACGACAAGTATGCGAAATAAAAAATGGAAAAATGGAAGCGTAATCGAAAGCATAAACATGCACCTAGATCCGGAGACAACATCGCCGGAAGAATCTGAAGTCGGAAGAAATCGAAGAAGTCGAAGGGCTTGATCTTCCACATGTTGAGAGAGACGACTCTGTATGCTCTGTCCGATGGGGAAAAGGAGTTGGCCGAAATCATCTCTCTCCTGCGGGGATCACACACTATATACAGTGTTAACCTAAAATTCGTTAACAATCCATCAATGCTAACGATACGGGTTAAAGGGTTCTACACATATGGATCCAGAATCCATTAATTCACATCCAATAACACAAACCCGTTAATCAAAACTATAATAGTTAGACCACTTTAATCAGGGTCGAACCAATACGACACACTCAGATGCGTTACGATAATCATATGTAAGCTCACCACCAATAATCTCCCACTTGGGCTACATGTGATTGAGAATGTAGCACAAAACCGAAATTCCTAAGTTGTGCATATCATGTCTTATTGAACTGAGACAATCTGGTCCATCAACTTCATTGGCATATGACTAAAGTGATCGTTGCTACTCCACATATATAATCGGTAGCAGGACCCGTCAGTAATCACAATATCAATGTCGTCAATGACATAGATCTGATGTGGATGTATAGCATGAGAAATGCATGAAATGTGATATGCACATGTCTATTCTCAACTGATCCTCCTTATGATACAATACTGGATATAATCACATTTACAAGCATCATATGCTAAACCACATTAGCAAATCATGATCACCTTATAACTCAATAAAGAGTTCTACATCACATTTACAATCACCATATGCAAACCGCATTAGTAAATCATGATATTTCTTTATTTAGAATGTCAACAAATATATATGTGAAAAATAAAACTTTATTCGTACGTTCATTAAAATTTATATGTGTCCAATATATACATAAGAGCATACAAAAAATAAATAAATATAGACTCCCATAAAACGAGTACTTCATTCATATAAAGAACCCCTATATGCAATACATGCTGATGAAACACCTTGGGTAGCAGTCCCTTGGTGAGCAGATCCGTTAGCATTGAGTCTGTCTGAATATGCTCTATCATTATTTGACCACTTTTGACTCTTTCCTTAAACGCTAGGTACTTGATGTCGATGTAGTTTGACTTCGACGAGCTGCGGTTGTTCTGGTGTTAGTGCAATCGGCCCATACTCGAGTTTGACTCAAATGGTATTTTGATGTTAGACAAAACATATGACATGTGATTATCAAGGGAAGACCAAGTGTGTAGCCTTGGTCACGTAAGTCCAAGTTGTGTAGCCTTGGTGGTGAAAGTCCAACATGGGGTTGGCATGGGAAGTCCAAGTGTGTAGCCTTGGCAATGGGAAAGTCCAAGCTTGAGTCTTGACATTTGGTTAGCTTGATAAAGCATTGGCAAGTTCATCGTCTCATGGCTCAAGTCCTTGAGTCGGTAAAGGATGGCACGGGAAGAATTCGTGAGCTTGGTGCATCCGAGGGGCCGCCGAACGAGGAGCGAATGGAGTGAAGCCAAAGGAAGCAGACTTCAGAGCAAGACGCGAAGGATGGCACGGGAGAAGTCGCGGGCATAGTGCATCCGAGGGACGTAGCCGGACGAAGAAAGCTTCGGTGAGGGACTACATGGGAGATGAGAGTTGAGCTTGGCCAAGTGGCTGAGATCGAGTGTCGGATGCTCAAACATTGGTGTTTGAGGTTTACCCGACGGTCGGATGCTCAAACAAGTATTTGTTTGAGATTTTATCCGACAACAGTCGACTGGTATAGGTACCAGTCGACTGCTCTGAGTCGACTGGTTGTCGACTAGTGTTCGACTGTAGTATTTCGGCCCGGTGAATGATTGCTAGAGTTTAGCGATGTTGAATCTTGCACCATCGATCGACTACCAAGAGGCTCTATGATCGCTAAAGGTGGTCACAGGCATAGAAGAATTTTAAGTCGACTGATTGCCTGGAGCAGTCGACTGATGGCTTGATCAGTCGACTAATGGGCATGCTCAATCGACTGATGGTGTATCCGTTAGAACTTGTCCAACGTGGATCGAGTCATTGTGAGACAACGGCTACAGAAGCAGTCAACTGATGGATATGAGCAGTCGACTACTAGGTGCAGAATCAGCCTGAGACAAGGATAAAAGGAGGAGCTTGGGGAGAATTTCCACAGCGATTTTTGGGGAGATTTTGGAGGGGAATTATTGTTGCATTCTAAACATTCAAGAGCAAACCAAAGCAAGCAACAAGCAAGTGTTCAAAGCAAAGTGTTGTAAAGTTTTTCTTTACTTGTATTTCATATTGTCTTTGTATTTTGCTTGTACTTTTATATTACGTTTTGTAATTGCTTGTACGAGGTTTGTCCACCTCCGATGTGTTATCGAGAAGGAGTTTGAGTAGTGGTGTGTTCATCACTAGAGCTCTTTGAGCTCACCTCGTGGAGTAGGAACCCTAAGGTTCCGAACCACGTATATCGTCGTGTATTGTGTGTGCTTGTGTATTCGTTTTCATTACAATTATTTCCGCTACGTATTAACAATTAATGTAGACAAGCACACGCAAGAACGATCGAAATCCGTCGAGCAACGAATCGGCTATTCAACCCCCTTCTAGCCGTGTCACGATCCTCCAACAAGTAGTATCAGAGCGAGGAGCCTATCATCGGACTCATTGTCGTGATAAGCAACACAAATGGTTGGCATCAACATCCATCCATCGAAATTCGAAGAAGACTTTTCTTGGTAGAAGAAAAGGATGGAGGTATATTTCGAAACCAATTTCAATATTATGTTAATAATGGAAAACGGTTTTGAAGTACCTAGGGATGAAGAAAATAAGCCGATGGAAAAATCAAGATGCACCCAAGAGCAACGCCAAAAATTCAAGACAACGGTTAAGGTAACAAAAATGCTAATAGATTTTATACCTAACCATATTTTGTCTAGATTAGGGAGCTATAGGGATGCTAAGGAGTTGTGGAATAAGTTGGTCAAATTCCACGAACATCCCGAACCGGCTCAATCGGAGAAAGAGGCTGAAGAAGAAAGCTCATCCTCACAAGAAAGTGAGGACTCGGAAGTTGAGAGACACTCAACATCCGGATCGGAAGAGGTTATAGAAGCCTCCACCTCTAGGATTGAGGGGGAGGAGAGGCAATTTTCCATCCCAGAGCAAGAACGAGAAGAAGCATCTACATCCGGGAGAAGTGAAGATCAAGACACCTCAACCTCCCTAGGTAACTCAAGCATTGTAATTAAGAATAAAAATCACATTATATGCTTTGAGTGTAGGGAAGCCGGACATTACAAGAGTAAGTGTCCAAAATTGGCTAAGGAGAAAGTGTTGGCGCCAAAACTTCAAGAAAAATCAAAGGATGTCGGAGTCCTCGCTAGGAAAAGCAAAGAGCACATTGTGTGCTACAAGTACAATCAACGGGGACACTACCGAAGCCAATGCCCTAGGAGGAGAAAGAAGGGGCAAGAAGGATCTACACAAGTAGGAGGAGCTTCTAAAAAAACCCTAAGGTATACTTTAATGCGCCTTCTAGTTCTAGGGTTAAAAAGCATGCTAAAAATTGTTTTAGTACTCTTGCAATTGTTAATAATCATGAAAAGCATGCTAGTAAAAACAAATACTATTGTTTAGGTGCCAAGCATGCAAATTTACCTAAGGACAAACCTAGAACCAATAACACTAGACCTATCCTACCTAAGGAAACCATTAGGAAGGTAGAGAACCACCTAGGCATTAATTCCAAGAATCATATGTTGGGTTTCCGGCACCGCGGCGTGTGTGTGTTCGATCATGTTTCGTAAACATGAGCACAGCGGAAGCAATTAAAATTAATAAATCTATATTTATTACAATACACGCATGCTATTACAACAAGTGTAGACATAACCGTAAATTAAAATTTGCAATAAAAGGAAATTAAACTACGTTATACCTTCCGTATGACGTGTAGCGGGAACGGCATCAACCGGAACGATCCTCGTAAGAATCGTCTCTATCCGTATCCACGCCGAGCTCCTCGGGATGACTTCGCTAAGTCACGAGCTTCATCTTCGTACGGGTTACTAGCCTCGTGTTGAAGACGACGTGATCGAGAGATGATCACGATCCGAATCCAAATTCGGATCCAAAACGAGTTCTCAAAACTCGCTTCTCCGGAGAGGTATTCGTCAACCGTTTGACGAATCCTTCGTCCTCCACCTCAGAGGATTACCGGAGATCAAATCCCCGGTCAGTTAGCCGCTGTCGGAGCACTAACCGTCGTCCAAACGACGCTCCGACGAGAGGAGAAGAAGCTGTCCAGAAAACTGGACAGCTTGGTGGAGGAGTAGGCGCCGGCCAAAACAAGGAGAGAAAAGGCTCACCTTGATGCCGAACCTATAGGAGATCACCGGAGGGTCGCCGGAGGTTCACCGGCTGGAGCTTGGACGCCGGCAAGGGTCTTGCACGGCGGCACAAAGCTGGGCGGCGGCAGCTTTAGGGTTGGCGCCGAAAACTCCAACAATTGGGGTGGGCGGCAACTCTAAGAGGCTAGGGTTTTGGATGATTAGGGTTTAACAATCCCTTAAGCCCACTTTTATAGAGAACTAATTCTCTTAATGGTTAATGGATCATATCCATAAAGCCCGTTAACCCGCTCCATTAAGATAAGTTAAAATAAACCAAACCATGATGGTTTATTTTAAGTTAAAACGAACCGAACCAACTTTTGGTTCATTCGTTTAAAATAAACCAAACCCTTTGGTTTATTCTTATCCATTGGATTAGAACCAAACCATTTTGGTCCATCCATTACGTCTTCATAAGACGCAGCCCATCCACGCTACCATTGCGACTGAAATAATTTCATGCTCGCTTTATGTTTGGTCCAACCAAACATAGTTTCTCTCGGTCTGAGAATCTCATTCTCAAGCTCGTTTTAAATCCTTTGGATTACACTCGCGTGACCAAATAGGTTCTCGGTTTATGTTGGCCGCCTATAATTAACCATTAATTATAAGCGATCATGAGTGACACCTAGTAGTACATCATGATCCCCAATTAACCGAAAAGATCAGTTGATCCGAACTATTTCAAACCCTTGAGCTCGAATGAATCGTGCCCCATTCCCTTCACTCATCTTATACCCACTTGGTTCAGGACATGGTCTATTGTGTCAGTCCCCACTAGGCTGACTACGTCACACCTAGCCCAAGTATCATTTCTTCGTCCTACGGATTCTAGTTACTCCACATGTATCGAAGAGTACCTTACTCTAAACATGTAATGCTTTGGCCAAAGACTTTAGTAACAATCCGACGAGAGGCCATGGGTATACATCTCCTCGCAAGGAGTGGTGAATCCTTTATAGGCTATTCAAACACCTTCGATCACTTCGACTTATACCCAATCATCCCAGGTCCACATCTCCTTAGAGATGTTTGCTTAAGATATCAAAGCATAAGTCTCCATGATCAAGATGACTTGAATACCGTAAGTCAAAGGAACATCGCACTTAAGCCACAGTAAGAACTTCATTGACATATCTATATATGCAGAGAACCATATGAAGTCTTACGGCTGGTCACTCCAATGAACTAGTTACCATAACTAGCATCCACGATTAACTCCGGACATCACTATGTCTCCAGCCAGTGAGAATCAGCTGCTTGGATACACCAAGGAGTATACCTCGTGCTAGTCTCAACAGAATTGATGGTGTCCTGATCCATCAATTCATCGACTAGGGATAATTCCGATACATCACAATTACACATGTAGAGATACTCACTAGTTGTGATCCAATCACAAATTCTCTCATGCTGTGAATCGTATCGTGGACATTCAGTAAATGAGTTTAAGATCCAATCAAATACATAAAACATGTATACTCAAATAGTGAATCTTCATTTATCATATAAATGGTTCATACATAAGGCGATTGCCTTAGGACATCTCTCATATATTACTAACAGACTCCCACTTGGCCTAATGCCAATCACTACGGTATCCAATACCATAAGCACCAACATGACCCTCAAACTTACTTTGAGGTAATGCTTTAGTCAAAGGATCCGCTAAGTTCCTTTCAGTGGGAATTTTCTCGATTTGTATTTCGTTCCTACTTATGATCTCTCTGATAAGATGATAGCGGCGAAGCACATGTTTGGATCATTGATGAGACCACATCAAGTTCATAGATGAACTACTTAATCCAAACCGCTTCCTTTGCTGCTTCCAAAGCTGCAACGTATTCTGCCTTAGTGGCAGAATCCGCTATAGTGTCAAGCTTGGAACCTTTCCAACTTATTGCGCCTCCATTCTAGGTGAATACATACCCAGACTAAGACATGGAATCATCCTTGTCTGTCTGGATCTGGCATCCGTATACCCACGTATCACCATGTACCCTTCTCCATATATTAGGAACACATCCTTAGTTCTTCTCAAGTACTTAAGGATCGTCTTAATATTGAATGATCCATTCCCGATCGGATCGTATCTGCCGTGACACTTTCGAGCATACGATACATCGGGCCTCGTACATAACATAGCATACATGATAGATCCTATTGCGGATGCATAGGGAATCTTACTCATGCAAATCCTCTAAATCTCTGTGCGCGGACACATAGACTTCGAAAGGTGTACCCCATGCCTGATGGGTAGATAACCTTTCTTGGATTCCGACATGCTAAACCTCTTTAGCACTCGGTCTATATATGTAGACTGCGAAAGACCAAGCAACCGTTTCGATCTATCTCTATAGATCTTAATCCCAAGGATGTAGGTTGCTTCTCCCAGGTCTTTCATGGAGAATGTCTTGGATAACCAAACCTTAACTGACTGTAAGATTGACACATCGTTTCCTATAAGTAATATGTCATCGACATACAATACTAGGAACACGACTGCACTCCCACTAACCTTCTTGTACACACAAGGTTCGTCTGGATTTTGCGAGAAATCAAACTTTTTGATCGTCTCATCAAAACGGATATTCCAGCTCCTGGATGCTTGCTTCAATCCATAAATGGATCGTCGCAATTTGCATACCTTGGTTTTATCAACCGATGTGAAACCCTCAGGCTGTATCATATACACGTCCTCGAGCAGGTTTCCATTAAGGAAAGCTGTTTTCACATCCATCTGCCATATCTCATAATCATAATGAGCTGCTATGGCCAGGAGCATCCGAATGGATTTAAGCATAGCATCAGGCGAATAGGTTTCGTCATAATCAACACCTTGCTTTTGACGATATCCTTTCGCCACCAATCTAGCCTTATAGGTAATCACGTTACCATCCATGTCGGTTTTCTTCTTGAAAACCCACTTGCACCCTATAGGCTTTATGCCTTCAGGTGGGTCAACCAAGTTCCAAACTTGGTTTTCGTACATGGAATCCATTTCCGACTTCATGGCACTAAGCCACTTATCCCTTTCTGAACTTGTCAGCACTTCTTCATAACTGGTAGGCTCCTCATCATCAATGAGTAACACGTCGTTCGATTCACTTACGAGAAATCCATATCTCTCAGGAATATTGCGTGTTCTACCAGATCTACGAAGATGTGGTGTTATAATAGGTCCAGCCGATTGCTCATCACTATGAGTTGTCGGCTGTTGTGCTTCACCAGGTATCTCATCAATGTCTATTTGAGTCTCTCGAGCCTCCTCAAGCTCGACGACACTCCCACTGTTTTCTTGCAAGTGAAACTCTTTCTCTAGAAACACAGCATGCCTTGAAACAAACACCTTTTGTTCCACAGGATGATAGAATTGGTAACCCCTTGTTTTCTTAGGGTATCCAATAAATAGACATTTATCAGACTTAGCATCCAATTTGTCTGATACTGTCCGCTTCACATAAGCAGGACAACCCCATATCTTCAAGTAAGATACATGAGGTTTCTTACTATTCCATATCTCATATGGAGTAGTTGAGACTACCTTGGTAGGCATTCTGTTTAACAAGTAAACAGCTGTCTGAAGTGCATAACCCCAAAAGGACTTGGGAAGAGTCACATGATTCATCATTGACCTGACCATGTCCAACAAGGTCCGGTTATGCCCCTCAGATACACCATTATGCTGTGGTGTATATGGCGGAGTCCATTGAGACAATATGTCATTGTCTCTTAGATAATCAAGAAACTCTTGACTTAAGTATTCACCACCTCGATCCAATCGAAGTATTTTAATACTTTTGTCATGTTGTTTCTCTACTTCATTTCTGAATTCTTTGAACCTTTCAAAGGCTTCAGACTTGTGTTTCACCAAGAACACATACCCAAACCGTGAGTGATCATCGGTGAAGGTAATGAAGTAGCTATAGCCTCCTAAAGCTTGAGTTGATATAGGTCCACATACATCAGTATGTATTAGACCTAGTAACTCTCTCACTCGTTCACCTTTTCCCGTAAAAGGTAACTTAGTCATCTTGCCTTTTAAGCATGATTCGCATGTATCGTATGAATCCAATTCAAACGATTCCAGAATTCCACATCGGTGTAATTCGGACATGCGTTTCTTGCTTACATGGCCAAGACGACAATGCCACATGTAGGAGTCTATTTGATTATCCTTTCGAGCACTGTTGTTGCTCGCTTCGATATTGCAAATGTCACTGGATACGTCCAACGTATAAACACCATTGCTTAAAGTTCCAGTCCCATAAAGAACCCCATTCAAAATTATGTAACAACAATTGTTACTAAACGTCAAATGGAAACCATTTCTATTTAAACAAGAAATAGAAATGATGTTCTTTATCAACAAAGGAATATAAAAGCAATTGTCCAGTTCTAAGACAAGTCCTGCAGGGAGTTTCAACAAATACGTTCCGATGGCGAGTGCAGCAACCTTTGCTTCATTCCCAACACGTAAATTTTGACTCTCCCTTGACGAGTCTTCTTCTATTCCTTAGCCCATGTATGTCATTACATATATGTGAGCCACACCCAGTATCCAATACCCAAGTGTCTAAGGAAATAGAATGACAATCAATAAAGAGGATTTCTGAAGAAGATGGGGCATCCGATGCCTTATCCTTCTTCACGGACTCTTGATAAACCTTGCAATTTCTTTGCCAATGACCCTCCTTGCCATAATGATGGCAAGTGCCCTTTTGAGCTGGTTCTGCCTTTTAGCCTTTTTCTTCTTCCCTACATTGTTCCTTTGACTCCCTCTTAGAACCTTTCTTCGAGGAATCAACTAACAACACTGTCCCCTACTCATGCTTCTCAGAAGGCTCCACAGTCTTCAGCATGTTGAGCAGTACCACAGATGAACCTCCTTGCATCTCAGAGGTGAAGAGGAGCTTGGAGACTTTGAACCTTTCGAATCTCACTTGCTCATCAACCAACTCACAGAGATGAAGGACTACGATATGAGCATCCATATGCTCATGCTGCTTTCGTAGCTTGGGTTCCATCGTGGCTAGCATGATGCAACTCATTTGTTCAGAATCAGTCACATGTTTCTGATAGGCCAACAATTGGTCCAAAGTTGCATCGTCACTAGGACGGGCGGGAAGAGGCGCTTTGAGGACATACACAAGCTTTTCACCTTGAGAACAATTCTCAAGTTTCTAAGCCAGTCCAAGAAGTTCGGCCCAGTCAATTTATTTGAATCCAAACGGAACGCAAATTCAAACACATCATGATCAATATATTAACTTAGAAGTACAAAACGAGCATATATGAGAAAGATGATTTTAAAAATGCATCAATATACATTTATAAATCCCATTCATTTTTCGAATTTCAAAAACCCCAAAATCACTTCGGGAGATTGTAGGTCCATCTCCGAATGGGCTGATATCCATCATAGTTATGAACAACCTTGGAGAGAGTCCAACAAGCCATTCATAACTACGACGGTAGGTATCATCTATACCGATTGCATATCCCGTATATGCAACTATCACAATGTGCTATCAACTAATTGAATGTTCACACATACATCGGGTTGTTAACACATTAACAAGTATGCATCATATGCATAGCACCCAACTTCACCTCCCTTTACATCGACCTTGGAGAGAGTCCAACAAACCGATGCTCCAGGTTAAAGCCAACCCATTAATCAGGACATAGTTTTAATATGGTTAGAGCGCATTCAACCAATTAGCCCAGCTTGGAGAGAGTCCAACAACCAAAGCTAACAATTGACCTCTGACTCTTACCATATTTGTATTAAACTATTCCATGGTTTGAACATATTCAGGTTCGAGCCGGGCTTGGAGAGAGTCCAACAACCCAAACAAGAAACAGAACTCTGGTTCTAACTATATTAATGGAAGGTGTAGGCTTTAATATTGATTAAGGGTTTTTATGTCTCATCCTCTTTGCATGCAAATAACTATTATCTACATGGCATGGCATACATGGCATACATCTACATGTCACGACACGCATGGCATAATGTTATGCATCTAATGCAATTACATGGCATACAATTATGTCAAGTATATAATTTCCTTATATGTCATAACTATTTATGGAAATAGAATATGTTTAAGATTTGATTCTCCAAATCAAATCATAATTAAATTAGGAAACAAATTTCCAAATCTAATCACATATTTTATTCATGGAATTATTTGATTAAGGAAAATCTATTTAGGAAACCAATTTCCTAAATCATTAAAACTACTTATGGAAATAAAATATTTTAAGATTTGATTTCCAAAATCAAATCATGATTAAATTAGGAAACAAATTTCCAGAATCTAATCAAATATTTTATTTATGGAAAATATCAATTTCCATAAATACTTCCAACTTTCCAAAAGTGGAAGATTTCCATAAATACTTCTAGACTTTCCAAAATTTAGAAAATTTCTAGAAATACATTATGACTATCGCAAAACCATTTTTACGATTATGTCGAAACACAACCTGGGCTCTGATACCACTGTTGGGTTTCCGGCACCGCGGCGTGTGTGTGTTCGATCATGTTTCGTAAACATGAGCACAGCGGAAGCAATTAAAATTAATAAATCTATATTTATTACAACACACGCATGCTATTACAACAAGTGTAGACATAACCGTAAATTAAAATTTGCAATAAAAGGAAATTAAACTACGTTATACCTTCCGTATGACGTGTAGCGGGAACGGCATCAACCGGAACGATCCTCGTAAGAATCGTCTCTATCCGTATCCACGCCGAGCTCCTCGGGATGACTTCGCTAAGTCACGAGCTTCGTCTTCGTACGGGTTACTAGCCTCGTGTTGAAGACGACGTGATCGAGAGATGATCACGATCCGAATCCAAATTCGGATCCAAAACGAGTTCTCAAAACTCGCTTCTCGGAGAGGTATTCACAACCGTTTGTGAATCCTTCGCCCTCCACCTCAGAGGATTACCGGAGATCAAATCCCGTAAGTTAGCCGCTGTCGGAGCACTAACCGCCGCCCAAACGACGCCTCCGGCGAGAGGAGAAGCTGTCCAGAAAACTGGACAGCTTGGTGGAGGAGTAGGCGCCGGCCAAAACAAGGAGAGAAAAGGCTCACCTTGATGCCGAACCTATAGGAGATCACCGGAGGGTCGCCGGAGGTTCACCGGCTGGAGCTTGGACGCCGGCAAGGGTCTTGCACGGTGGCACAAAGCTGGGCGGCGGCAGCTTTAGGGTTGGCGCCAAAAACTCCAACAATTGGGGTGGGCGGCAACTCTAAGAGGCTAGGGTTTTGGATGATTAGGGTTTAACAATCCCTTAAGCCCACTTTTATAGAGAACTAATTCTCTTAATGGTTAATGGATCATATCCATAAAGCCCGTTAACCCGCTCCATTAAGATAAGTTAAAATAAACCAAACCATGATGGTTTATTTTAAGTTAAAATGAACCGAACCAACTTTTGGTTCATTCGTTTAAAATAAACCAAACCCTTTGGTTTATTCTTATCCATTGGATTAGAACCAAACCATTTTGGTCCATCCATTACGTCTTCATAAGACGCAGCCCATCCACGCTTCCATTGCGACTGAAACAATTTCATGCTCGCTTTATGTTTGGTCCAACCAAACATAGTTTCTCTCGGTCTGAGAATCTCATTCTCAAGCTCGTTTTAAATCCTTTGGATTACGCTCGTTGTGTGTGTGACCAAATAGGTTCTCGGTTTATGTTGGCCGTCTATAATTAACCATTAATTATAGAACGATCATGAGTGGCACCTAGTAGTACATCATGATCCCCAATTAACCGAAAAGATCAACGGTTGATCCAGAACTATTTCTGAAACCCTTCAGTAGCTCGAATGAATCGTGCCCCATTCCCTTCACTCATCTTATACCCACTTGGTTCAGGACATGGTCTATTGTGTCAATCCCCACTAGGCTGACTACGTCACACCTAGCCCAAGTATCATTTCCTCGTCCTACGGATTCTAGTTACTCCACATGTATCGAAGAGTACCTTACTCTAAACATGTAATGCTTTGGCCAAAGACTTTAGTAACAATCCGACGAGAGGCCATGGGTATACATCTCCTCGCAAGGAGTGGTGAATTCTTTATAGGCTATTCAAACACCTTCGATCACTTCGACTTATACCCAATCATCCCAGGTCCACATCTCCTTAGAGATGTTTGCTTAAGATGTCAAAGCATAAGTCTCCATGATCAAGATGACTTGAATACCGCAAGTCAAAGGAACATCGCACTTAAGCCACAGTAAGAACTTCATTGACATATCTATATATGTAGAGAACCATATGAAGTCTTACGGTTGGTCACTCCAATGAACTAGTTACCATAACTAGCATCCACGATTAACTCCGGACATCACTATGTCTCCAGCCAGTGAGAATCAGCTGCTTGGATACACCAAGGAGTATACCTCGTGCTAGTCTCAACAGAATTGATGGTGTCCAAATCCATCAATTCATCGACTAGGGATAATTCCGATACATCACAATTACACATGTAGAGATACTCACTAGTTGTGATCTAATCACAAATTCTCTCATGCTGTGAATCGTATCGTGGACATTCAGTAAATGAGTTTAAGATCCAATCAAATACATAAAATATGTATACTCAAATAGTGAATCTTCATTTATCATATAAATGGTTCATACATAAGGCGATTGCCTTAGGACATCTCTCATATATTACTAACATCATAGGCATATGCCTAGGAAGTCTTATTCCCAAAAGATTAATGAAAAATCAAAATTATGAAAAATTAGAATTGGAAAACCAAGCCTTGAGGTCAAGGCTTAAAAAATTAGAAAAGCCCCTAGCAAAAATGATAAATTCATTTAAGGAGTCTAATGATCAAAATCTAAGACCTAGGAGACAAGAATCGTCCAAGGGCAAGAAAGGTTTGGGTCACAAACCTAAGTCTTACCACAATGTTTCATTTGATTATGGAACTAAATCTAGGTCTAGGAAAACCAAGGTTAATAGGGAAGTCATCCCTAAGGTTAACCAAGGTAGCTGTCTAGTGGTTAAGGATTCAAGAAAATCTAAGGAAGCCACTAAGAAGGTTACAAGGGGAGTTACCCCTAGAGTTAACCTAGGAAAGACTCAAATGACTAAGGCTTCAAAGCCAAAAAGGGTCATTAGGAAGGTATCTAAGGAAGTTATCCCTAGTGAATACCTTGTTAACCCAAAGAGCTCCAATAGGTATTGAGTTCCTAGGAGCGTGAGCGATTCATGCTAGATGAGTTAGGGTGTGTCAACCCTAAGTGGATAGGTAATTAACCTAGCCATGGTAGAGTTGACACTTTATGATGTGCCAATATACTTTGAGAAGTTAAAAATTGATTAAATTGGCACAATTAGGTCTTAGAAATCATGGTGTATCATTTTGGGTTTTTGACACACTAGGGGGATAGTTGGTATTAAGGCAAAATAGATTTAATTCTAGAAATGACAATTTGAGCTTAACACTTAGGTATTTCATACCTTAGTATTTTGTACTTGTCATGCTTTATTTGCCTTGCCATGTCATGACATCATATTTATTTTTAATCATAGAAAATGTCATGATTTATGCCTAGGAATGTCATGTTATGCTTAAGTTAGAATCACATGTCATGACATCATGATTATTGGAACATGCTTATTCATGTTATCATTTATGTCATAATCATCATTCATGCATTAATCAAAATTGAGTTAAGGATAATGACATAATTTAAAGTCTCATGCATAAGGGAATCAAATAGTGTTGCCTAGAAAAATGCATGAGAACCTAAATAACCAAAACCCACATCTCACTAGAACACTTGACTTGTATGTGTTTCATACACTTAGATACAAGTGAGATGTTAGGAAAAGGAATTAAGGTTTTTAAAATTATTTCAAAACCATTTTGAAAAATTTTGGTGAAGTATATCTTTTGATAGTAATCACCATTGAATGAGGTGATACAAAGTAGGGTCAAACATTGAAAATTTCAATGTTTTTGAACTTTGTGTCAATCTCACTAGTTTATGGGTATTTTATTTTTTTCAATATTTTTCACCCATAATGTTTGTTATAAGTAATGTATGTATGAATTTTCAAGATTTTTCAAGATACGTATTTTTACTTATGAATTTCACAATCGTAAATCATATCATGGATGATAAATGATCGACGTCCAAGGGTAGTCATTTGTCAAGTGCTGATTTTGAGTAAACAAGGTTTGTTAGGCCTATGTTCAACTATTTTTAGGTTCTCTAACTGCTCATAACCCTAGGATATGCTTTGGAGAGCATTAGAAGGGTGAAAATCCATTGGATATGAATTAGGAGAATTGTTTAGGGTGTATATCAAATTTTAAGGGAGGTGAAAGTTCAATGTTGAATCATTGCCCTTAATTTCGATGGTTTAGTGTTCCTATTGGCTTAGTGACTCTCCAAAGACATTGTTGGTGCAATGGTCAAGGGGGAACAAGCCTTTAGGGAGAGGTTATCCATCTTGGGATGATGGGTGTGTTTTTGGACTAAGGGGGAGATTGTAAGATCTTATTGGGATGTGAGACATTGACACCCTTGGAGGAGGACCTTTTTGATGTATGTCAAAAAGGGGGAGAAAGTCCAATTGGGGTTAGTTAGAATTCTCACAAGATGTGAAAATTACCAATTGGGGATAATTGATAGACTTGAGTTAGGTCACCTAACTCAAAGGTGTTTGTCGTTTTGTCAAACATCAAAAAGGGGAGAGATTATTGGTGCTATCGGCCCAGACTTGAGTTTTACTCGAATGGTATTTTGATGTTAGACAAAACATATGACATGTGATTGTCAAGGGAAGACTAAGTGTGTAGCCTTGGCCGCATAAGTCCAAGTTGTGTAGCCTTGGCGGTGAAAGTCCAACATGGGATTGGCATGGGAAGTCCAAGTGTGTAGCCTTGGCAATGGGAAAGTCCAAGGTTGAGTCTTCACATTTGGTTAGCTTGATAAAGCATTAGCAAGTTCATCGTCTCATGCCTCAGGTCCTTGAGTCGGTGAAGGATGGCACGGGGAAAAGTCGGGAGCTTGGTGCATCTGAGGGACCATCGGACGAGGAGCGAATGGAGTGAAGCCAAAGGAAGCAGACTTCAGGGCAAGACTCGAAGGATGGCATGGGAGAAGCCGCGGGCTTAGTGCATCTGAGGGACGTAGCCGGACGAAGAGGGCTTCGGTGAGGGACTCCATGGGAGATGAGAGTTGAGCTTGGCCAAGTGGTTGAGATCGATTGTCAGATGCTCAAACACTAGTGTTTGAGGTTTACCCGATGATCGGATGCTCAAATAAGTGTTTGTTTGAGGTTTTATCCGATAACAGTCGACTAGTAGGTACCAGTCGACTACTCTAAGTCGACTAGTTATCGACTGGTGTTCGACTGTAGTGTTTCTAGCCCAACAGTCGACTGTTAGGGTTTAACAGCTTGATCGTTATTGCACCATCACCAATCGCTAAGGGACGATGATCTCGAAGGTGGTCGCGCGTACGTAAGGTTTTTGAGTCGATTGATTGCGAGCAATGACGATGGCTCGATCACGATCGATGGCTTGATCGATCCGATCGATGGGCATAATCAGTTGACTGATGGTGTATCCATTGGAACTTATCCAACGTGGATCGAGTCATTGTGAGACAATGGCTAGAGGAATAGTCAACTGATGGGCATGAGCAGTTGACTGCTAGGCGTGAAATCAGCCCAAGACAAGCATAAAAGGAGGAATTTGGGGAGGATTTTCATAGCTATATTTGGGGAGATTTTAGAGGGGAATTGATGCTGCATTCCAGACCTTCAAGAGCAAACCAAAGCAAGCAACAAGCAAGTGTTAAAAGCAAAATGTTGTAAAGTTTTTCTTTACTTGTATTTCATATTGTCTTTGTATTTTGCTTGTACTTTTGTATTGCGTTTTGTAATGGCTTGTACGAGGTTTCTCCACCTCCAACGTATTGTCGAGAAGGAGTTTGAGTAGTGGTGTGTTCATCACTAGAGCTCTTTGAGCTCACCCCGTGGAGTAGGAACCCTAAGATTCCGAACCACGTATATCGTCGTGTATTGTTTGTGCTTGTGTATTCATTTTCATTACAATTATTTCCACTGTGTATTAATGAGTATTGTAGACAAGCACATATAAGAACGATCGAAATCCGTCAAACAACGAATCGGCTATTCAACCCCCCCTTCTAGCCGGGCCACGATCCTCCAACACTTGGAATAGAGTTCTACAACTTTATGATCACAGAAATTTTTCAATGGTTTATCAACACCATCGATGACCTGTAATGCTGTGTTAAAATTCTGCAGTCATATCCTGTGATTTGATATTTCATAGCAGGCTATTAATTTTACCTCCATCGTGGATGTCGCTATAAGCATCTATTTGACGTTTTTCTATGATATATCTTTTCCAATAAGCATGTAGACAAAACCTAAGGTGGACCTCCTGTTATCCAAGCATCTTGCAAAATCGAAATCTGAATATCCAATCACCTCCGACTGACTGGATTTCCGATATGTGAGCATGAGTTATTTTGTTCTTTGTAGATACCGCATTATCCTCTTTACGACTTTCCAATGCCCTAGTCCTGGGTTACTTAGATATCTACCTAACATTCCAACCATGTATGCTAAATCCAGACGCGTATAAACCTGAGCATACATGAGTCCCCCTACTATTGATGCATAAGAAAGTCTCTTCATCTCATTTATTTCAAGTTCACGTTGTGGACATTGTTGCAAGCTAAATTTATCACCTCTAGACACAGGTGTGTCCTCAGGTGTACAATTTTGTATGTCATATCATATGAGCACCTTTTTAATATAGGTCTTTTGTGATAAACCAAGTATACCCTTAGATCTATCACGATATATATGTATACTTAATACAAAAAAAATACTTCACCAAGATCTTTCATATCAAATTTACCTGATAGAAATGACTTGGTCTCATGCAGTAATTATTTATAATTACTTGCTAAAAAAATGTCATGCACATATAGGACAAGTATCATAAACTTGCTCCCATTGAACTTGATATAAATGCATTGATCAACTGGATTCTCCTTAAAACCAAATAAAGTAATCACTTGATTAAATTTCTTGTGTCACTGATGGGATGTCTACTTTAAGCCATAAATGGACTTCTTCAACTTACATACCAGGTGCTTTGAATCATTAGATTCAAAGTTCTTTAGCTACACCATGTATATAGATTCCTCAATGTCTCCATTAAGGAATACAGTCTTGACATCCATTTGATGTAGCTCTAAATCATAATGAGCTACAAGTGTCATGATTACCCTTAGGGAGTCTTTCATAGATACAGGTGAGAAAGTATCCTTGTAACCAATATCCTCCTTCTGAGTGAATCTCTTGGCTACAAGGCGTACCTTATGCTTTTCGATATTACCTAGTGAATTCTGTTTAGTTTTAAATATCCATTTACAACCAACAAGTTTCACACCTTCAAACAATTTAACCAATTCCCATATGTCATTGTTTGTCATAGACTTCATCTCATCTTTCATGGCTTCAATCCACTTTTCAAGATTAGAGCACTGTTTGATTTCCTAGAAAGATGAAGGATCATCTTCCAGCCCTATGTCAAACTCATGCTCTTGGAGATAAGCATAATCATGTGAAACCATGGATCTTCTTTCCCTAGCAGATCACCTTAAAGACACTTGTACTTGAGGCATTTGAGGTATTTGAGGAACCTGCTCAACCATAGGAGGGTGTATCTCAACCTAAGCAAATGGTTCTTCTACTTGCATAGGGGAGGATACAGGGACATCATGAAGTACTACTCCCACCGAATGTGCAACATCAATAATGTAGGGTATAGTAACCATATCACTACTAGTTGCACCTGTAGTAACTGAGGTTGGATTACAAGTGTTATCCTCCTCAAAAGATATGTCCCTTGAATCTGTTCTCCCACTGTCCTCAATGAACTTAGCATTTCCCGTTTCGAAAAAGGACCTATTTGAGGGGTCATAAAACTTAAATCCCCTTGACCTTTCAGAATACCCTACAAAATGACAGCTAATAGTCCTTGAGTCCAGTTTCATTTCTTTAGGCCTATAAGGCCTAGCCTCAGCTGGACAACCCCAAATGTATAAATGCCTAATGCTAGGCTTCTTATCCGTCCATAGCTCATATGAGATTTTATTCACTATCTTACTGGGTACTCTATTGAGTAAGTACACTGCAGTCTTGAGTTCATCACCCCACAAGGACTCCAATAAAGAAGTGAAAGACATCATGCTTCTCACCATGTCCTTTAGAGTTCGGTTCCTTCGCTCATCTACACCATTCTGATGGGGAGTACCAGACATAGTGTATTGAGCCACAATACCACACTCAAATAGGTAATTGGCAAAAGGTCATGGACGTTGTTCACCTGATTCATCATAACAACCGTAATATTCACCTCCACGGTCGGATCTGACAGCTTTAATCTTCTTACCTAGTTGATTTTCAACTTCAGTTTTGAAGATTTTGAACATGTCCAAGGACTGTGACTTCTCATGTAAAAGATACAAATAGTCATATCGGGAGTAATCATCTATAATACTAATAAAATATATTTGTCCATTCCAAGATTTCTTAGGGAATGGTCCACATATATCTGTATGTATCAATTCTAAAGTGTTACTACACCGACTTGCACCTTTATTCCTTTTGTTAGTCATTTTCCCTTTAATATACTATATGCAGACATCAAAGTCTGACATGTCAAGGGAATAGAGAATTCCTTGTGACATTAACCTTTCTATGCGTTGTTTGGATATATTTCCTAAATGTCTATGCCACAACATGGATGAATTCTCGTCAGTCAAATTGTGTTTCGTACCTATACTGTGCATTATTATATTGTCTGTGAGAGTTATAGTGTTTAACGTGTATAGCTTATGAACTAGGGAACCAGTACCAATAAGTTTTGAATGTTGAAAAATACTAAATATTTCATTTCTAAATGAACAAGTATATCTTGATTTGTCTAAAGATGAAACAGAAATTAAGTTTCTCCTAAAGGATGGAACTATAAATGTATTTTCCAAATTATATCGGTCCCTAGACAAAGCCTAAAAACACCTATAGCAATCACTCTAGCCTTCTTGTCATTACCAGTATAGTTGTATCTTCCACCATCAATAGACAATAAACTAGTAAGACAGTCATGCTCAGTGACACTAATATGAGTGACAGCTCCAGTGTCTATCCACCATGTGTCAGTAGGTACAGTAACGAAATTAACTTCTGAACTAAGCTGAGAGGTTCATTACCAAACATTACAGTTTTAGTAACCTTACTCCTAATAGTCCTTTTATGTTTAGTGATTTCTAAGACTAAAGTTGTTGGAATATTAATTTTATTGGCAGATATCATTTTTGCTATAAGACAAAAAGAATGAACAAAACAAATACTCACATCAATAATCATAAACATGCATATATATAAACAGTGATATAAAGTAAACACTAAGAAAATCATATATGCACATATGATGGGTCCCTTTATGAGATACCAAATACAATATTACAATTAATCTTTGGATTAAATTGTAACCTGTTAGTGGTACTCTCTAATCCTAACTCAAAACACTGTAATCTGTCACACAATATGCATTCCTTTGGGCCGACACAATATGTGCATGATTGATAACCCAATATGAGTTAGGTTTGGTTATATCATTTATAACCACAGTTCACTATTTCTTTAATCAGTTACATAATATGTCTTCCTTTGGGTCGACATCTTGCATGTATGATGTTTATAGTGAACCTCTTTTAAACATATATCTGGCATAAAGATGATTTTCCTTTGGGCCAACCATCCTTAGCATAGATATACATCCACTCACATTATGATGCACTAAGTTTAGCTAATAGTTCTCACTTTGGTGATAGTATTAGTTCAACTTAATAACACATGTGTTCATGGATATAAATGAAATCCTAGGTTGCTCAACTATATTGTTGCTATTAAATTATGTAGGGAACGCAAAATGACCATAACATGGGACTTAAAAACTTTGAAGCCTTTAAAAAGGCACTAAACGATATTTTTAAGGCTCAAAACAGGGTGTTATGGGGTTTGACCCTAGTAGAAAACATAGAGCTCTGAATGAGCTTCAAAATGCCACCGAAAACACCTCAAAACTCATCCCGTGCGAAAAGTTATTGCCTCCGAAAGTTCCCTACATCATCAATTGACTGTTGTCATATAACAGTTGACTGATTATAATCAATCGATTGCTCAGTCGACTAACAAAGCTTCTGTGCTCTTACTAAGGCCCATCGGTCAACTAGTTCTTCATGGCAGTCAATTGATGTCATCAGTCGATTGCCCAGTCGACTAAAAAATATTTTGTGCCGAAGTTTAAGCCCATCAGTCGACTGCCAAAAATGGCAGTCGACTATCATACCCCAGTCGAGTTCCACTGTCGACTTACAAACATTCTGTTCGAAATTTTCCACACAGCAGTTGACTAGACCTTATGGAAGTCGACTGATGGAGATTAGTAGAATGCCCCAGTTGACTAAAAACATTTATATGTGTCGAATTCGACTAGCAGTCGACTGATGGTCCACATCAATCGATCGATGTCTGCTCCAGTCGACTGGTGACCTAATTCCTGCGGATCTAAGCGACAGTTTTGATGAAAACGGCGGCGATTACACCGCCGTTCTTCGTGTTCTTCGTGAAAAAATACGAAAAACTCTGATCCGATGCTAAACCTAGGACTCCTAACCCTTAGATTCGACAATTATGCATGTTTAAACATGTTAAATGAAGATATAATGCAAAACATACGTATTTGGACCAAAATCGTTGAAAAATTGCATCCTAATGTTATACGATCATTGACACCAAACCTATGGCTTTGATACTAATTGATGGATCTTATGGATCTCTCAATGGTTCGTGCATCTGCATATGTAATCGAAGAAAAAAAAAACAAAATGATCCATACACAGGATCTTGTCGATCGATCTACAACAAGTATGCAAAATAAACAGAAAAACGGTAGCATAATCGAAAGCATAAACATGCACCTGGATCCGAAGACAACATCGCCAGAAGAATCTGAAGTCAGTAGAAGTCGAAGAAGCTGAAAGGCTTGATCTTCCACAGGTCGAGAGAGACAACCCCGTATGCTCTTCCCGATGGGAAAAAAGAGTCGGTCAAAATCATCTCTCACCTACGGGGATCACACCCTATATATAGTATTAACCCAAAATCCGTTAACATCCCTCAATGCTAATGGTATGGGTTAAAGGGTTCTACACATATGGATCCAAAATCCATTAATCCACATCCAATAACATAAACCCGTTAACCAAAACTGTAATAGTTAGACCACTTTAATAAGGTTCGAATCAATATGACACACTCGGATGCATTACGATAATCATATGTAAGCCCACCACCAACATATGGTGGAAGCTTAAGTTAGCCCTCGTGATTTCCATCCCGATAACGAGAGTGTTCCATGAAGCCAGAACATATTCCTGACAACAACAGTTCCAACAACTTCAGCATCTATAGTGAGGTGCATTTATGTTTCTGCAATTTGCATAAGTATACATATTTTGTTATGAGTTATTACCAACATTTGTTTCAAAGCTAGGTTGAATGCGAAATCGAGTTCATGTTCAACGTTCTTGAGTTAAAACTCAAGAAAAGGCTATTAAACATAGAACACAGTTATCATCGAAGACGATGAACAGTGTTCCATGTTGTTTGAGCACAATAGGAGACAGTGGTAGTGAACTATTGATGATCGATTGTGCGTGCAGTGCTCAGCTACACGTGCAGTACTCGACAGTCGACTGGGAGCATGGTGATCAGCCGCACGTGTGGTTCTCGGTTATGCGTAGGATGCTCGGATGGGTGCAGAGGTGCTCGGCAATGTAAAGAGTACTCGATCAAACGAAGAGGTGTGCGATCGCACGCACAAGTGCTCAACAGCATGCAAAGGTGCTCGATTACACACGCGCGGTGCTCAACTACTGGCCTGGTGCTTGGTTGCACGAAGAAGTGCTCGACCAGAGCACAAGCTGGTCGGCTGGAGCTTGTGGTGCTCGGTCATGATGGGTTGTACTCGGGAAAATACTGTAGCTACTCAGGGAGAACACTGTAGCTGCTCGGCTAGCATGGGGTGCTCGGCCAGAGCACTAAGTGCTCGACCACAACACTGTGGGGCTCGAGTTTTGCCTTGTGGAGCTCGGAAGTGTTTTATGAAGTCGGCAAAGTAGTCGATAACACTCACGAGATCTTGACACGTGTAAGGCCTTAGGTTCTCAAGGTCGCTAAGGATCTCAAGAGCTTAACACAAGTAAAAGTACTTGAGATGCACAGAGGTGCCATGGAGAGTGTTTAAAATCGAGTGAGTTTTTTAAGTTATTCAAAATCTAATTTGAAGGTTGATAAAGATTTTCATATATGACTCGACTTAAGTCGAGGGTCTCAGAGATGATGAAGAGATTTGACTCTGAGATATATGGATCATTTCAGTAGCGCGTAGGCTTACCGAAAGCACTGCCATTGAATGGTGGTGCATAGACTTTCTCGGCAGCATGTAAGTTAGCCTTGAGAGCATAATGTGACTAATTATGTACTGAATCTTAATTTGAATGGTGAGATGCAATTCTAAATTATAGTGTATGGTGTCTGTTGATTCATATGCTTGTCTTAGAATTTGTATTCGAGTCATTTTGAGTATTGATGATTAGTAATGTACATAATTGAGATATTGAGCATCAATAGTCACTTACGTCTCTTTATCTGTATGACAGATACATGGCTACAACAAAGAGTGTCATTTTGGATCTTATAAGGGAGACAAACTGAACGGTGACAATTATGAGATTTGACACCGGAAGGTTCAGTTCGTCTTCGAGGAGCAAGAACTCGAGGAGCTTCTTAAGCACGAAATGGTGGACCCCGAGAAGGGTTCCATGGCACAAGCGAGATGGGATCAGGAGATGTATCATGCATGGAAGAAGAAGGATCACCAAGTTAGGGTAATTCTTCTTAGTAGCACGCATGATGAGTTAATCCCAATTTATGAACATTGTCCTACTCCATTATCAGTCTGGCAAGCTCTGAGAAAGCAATATGACACCCCTTCAACTCCTAAGTTGAGGATGTTGACATATAAGTTTATTACTTATAAGAAGAGGCCTGATCATACTATGAAGCAGCATTTAATGTACATGTTGAGTATGATTGCTTCTTTAAAGAATATGGAAGGGGTCGATGTTGAATGAGCTTCAGGTACTGGATGTGATCCAGTCCTTGCCTGACTCCTAGGACATAGTTAAAACCTATCTCGTGCACACGGAAAGTATTCGTACTTTCACAGATGTGAGTAGACACTGTGAGGTCGAGGAGGAGCGACAGGAGGTGACCAAGTCTACTTCGGGTCATGCTAATATTGCGGAGTTGAGTAAGGGCTCCCGAGGTACCAAGCGCAAGTGGCATAATCATGAGAAAAGGCCAAGAGTCCTGACAAGAAGAAGCCAATGACTAATGAAAAGGGACAGAAAATCAAGAAGAAGGAACTCGTAAAGAGCAAAGTCCAATGCGACATATGTGGTGAGCTTGGACATTTCACGCGCGAATGTCATAAGCGAAAGGTAGATACTTCTTCTTTACATGATTCGAGTTATATGTCATCTAGTATGATGTTCACTAGCTCTTCTCCTTTGTGGATTATAGACTCAGGAGCAATAGACCATGTAGCTCGAGATAGGAGTGTTTATGTAGATTTTCGTCGTATTAGTCCACATGAGAGAATGCTATATGTGGGGAATGGAGCATTCGTGGAGGTGAGAGGGATTGACACTTGCAAGCTGATGCTGCAAAGTAATTAAGTCATGTATCTCCATGATGTGGAGTATGCTCCGGAGATTAGGGAAAATTTTGTTTCTGTCCGTAGTCTAGACTAATTAAGATATAATATTTGTATAGGAAACTCTAACGTTTCTATCTCGTATGACAACTCTTTAATATGTTTTGGAATAGTCCATGAGGGACTATATGCACTTAATTTGATTTCATTTCATGAGTCTTATCCTACATCTCCTATTGCCTTCGCATCTGATAATGTAGTGGATGATGTGAGTGTATGTCATAGTAGACTTGGCCACATAGGGCTAGAGAGGATGAGTCGGTTAGCATCATGTGACATGTTAGGCCAGCTAACTAAGATTGAGTTGTCCTTATGTGAGTTTTGTCTAGCAGGCAAATCTATGAGAAAATCATTTGGGAAAGTAGTGAGAGCTGGGATTCTATTACAGTTGGTCCATTTTGACATTTACAGACCCATGAATGTGAGAGCACGAAATGGAGCAACATATTTTATTACGTTTATAGATGACTACACACGTTTCGGTTATATCTATCTGATCTCGTACAAGTCTAAGGAACTTGAATGCTTCAGAAGGTTTATTAGCAAGGTAGAAAATCAGCTAGATTTGAGGTGAAAACTCTCAGAATCAATTGTGGGTATGAGTATTTGTCTGAGCAATTTAAAGAGCTCTATTTCGAGAAAGACATTACAAGACAACTGATTATTCCTGATACTCCTCAGTAGAACGAAGTGGCCGAAAGAAGGAATGGAACTCTATGAGAGATGGTGAGGTCTATGATGGTACAGGCCAATTTACCAATCTTCCATTGGAGAGATGCATTATTGACTGCAGATTATGTCCTTAATCATGTTCCAACTAAGTCCATAGTCAATACCCCATATGAACTTTGGACAAGGAGGTAATATGTCCTTTGTCATTTGAGACCATGGGGTTGTGTTGTGTATGTTAATGATTCTTCGTACAAATACAACAAGTTAGGCCCGCAAGGAAAGAAGTGTATCTTTATTAGATATTCTGAGCACTCCAAAGGATATGTGTTCTTAGGAGAACATATGGATGAGACTATAACTGAGATTGAGTCTCATGATGTCAAATTTCTCAAGAATGATTTTCCTGAGAGGGGAGAAATCAATCGAGACTTCACCTTTTATTAGATGGATGAGCCCAGCAGCTCAGTTGATCCCAGCAGCGGGATACAAGACTCTGAAGTGGATCTTGGTCATAGTGGGAATGGTCTATCTCAAGGTGAAGATGCTCTATCTTCTCGTCGGAGTGGTGGGGGAAATGTACGTACCTCATCGTTGCTTCCCGATTGAGAATGAGACACTCATTGTGACTCCAGAGGATGAGGAAGATCCGAGGAGTCTGAGAGAGACCCTCGAGAGTTCTGTAAAAGACCAATGGTTTAAAGCCATGGAAGACAAAATGAAATCAATGAAAGTCAACAAAGTTTGGGAGTTTGTTGACTTTCCTGATAATAGAAAGGTCATTGGTAACAAGTGGGTTCTCAAAATCAAGAGGAAGGCTGACGGATCGATCGAGAGGTATAAAGCTTGTCTAGTAGTTAAGGGTTACGCAGACAAAGGGCATTGACTATGAGGAGACCTTCTCTCCAGTAGTCAAGTTTACTTCAATCTGCTTACTTTTAGCGATTAGCGTGAATTTAGATCTAGAGTTCATCAGATGGACGTGAAGACCACCTTCTTTAATGGAAGTTTGGATGACAAGATCTATATGGAACAACCTTCTGGGTTTTTTTAAGTAGGTCAAGAAGATAAGGTATGTCAACTTCGAAAGTCGATATATGGTCTTAAGCAATCATCTAGGCAGTGGTATCTAAAATTTCACAAGGAGGTGATATCTTATGATTTTACAATGGTCGAGGAGGATCATTATGTCTATCTGATAAGATCAAATAACTCATTTGTGATTCTGTCGTTATATGTGGATAACATAATATTGGCTGGGAACAACATTGAATATCTGATAACCATTAAAACATGGTTTTCATCCACTTTCAACATGAAAGGCATGGGTGAAGCTGAGTTCATCCTTGGAGTACAGATCTAGAGGGATCGCTCGAGAAGATTTCTAGCTCTATCATAAGAGACTTATATTAAGCAAACTCTTGAGCGCTTTGGGATGAATGATTGTAATCTCATAGATACTCCGATCGCTAAAGGTTAGAGCATGAGCTTGATAATGTGTCCCAAGACTCAGGAAGAGATAAGGGAAATGAGTAAAATACCTTACTCAAGTGCAGTAGGAAGTTTGATGTATGCAATGTGTACAAGACCGGACATATGTTATGCAGTCGGTCTGGTATGTCGATATCAAGCAAATCCTAGAAGGAGACACTGGAGAGCAGTGAAAAGGATTTTGAGATATCTTAAAGGAACTACAATCTTCTCTCTGTGTTATGGAGGAGGAGATTTGTGACTCGTGGGATATTCAAATGCCGACTTGGGAGGCAATTTGGATAAGCACAATGAATGTCGGGTTTCGCTTTCTTGCTCAATGCCGAGGTCATCTCTTGGAGTAGCAAAAAGCAAACATGTGTTGCTCTATCTACGATGGAGGCTGAATTCGTGGCATACTCAGTAGCAGTTCGAGAGGATGTTTGGCTTAGAAGACTAATGGATGACTTAGGGGTTATAGCAAATAGTGGGAGGCCAATATTGATTTTTTGTGATAATCAGGCCGCCATCACTTACACAAGAGATCCTAAGTTTTATAGTATAACCAAACACATAGATATCAGATACCATTATGTAAGAGACATCATTGAGAAGAATGAAGTAACTATCAAGTATATTTCAACACATAGCATGGTGGCTGACCCCTTACCAAACCTATCACGAGAGACTCCTTTGTGGGGCATAGAGAGTCATTAGGTTTGCATACTTTTTAAAATTTTCTCAACTTGTACTGAAATGACAATGATGCTTAATGAAATATATGACTCAATGTGTATTAATGGTCTAATAATAATGTTGCATTTGTTATATATGTATGTTCTGTGATATAATAGATATGGCAGGCAGGCAGGTTCACTCTCTCACACAAGTGACCAACTCTTAGAGTGAAGATTAGATGGTTCCTAGCTGTGAGAGGTTTTGAGAGTAACTATGCTAGAACTTAAGTCACTCTTATATGTGTTCAGGATGAGGTCATGTGTGATATGATTGATATGGATTTAGTCACATCCATGTGGCCTATAAGTAGTCAGGTTTGAGATCGCATATATCACCTGCAGTTTATGATATTGTCTTTGAGAGACTCTCTCTAAGATCTCTGAGTAAAGTCTTATATGTATACTAAGTCCCATACCTGCACAATGTTAGAGAAATCTGACATATGTCCTTATGAGAAATGAAGAATAACACTGTGGCATGTGTTTCATATCACATGTGATAAATCTAAGGAAAGTGGGAGCCATATTACTTGAAACAGTAAATTATATCCCCGAGCCCCATTGTATGAGATCCGAGATCCTCTGGGAGGGATCTCTTATACCCTTATTACTTTCGGCTGTTTCTTGAGGTTGTGATTCAGTGTTGCTACTTTAGTCTGTTTACCGATGGCCCGAAAGATAAATTGAGATCTGAGAGACAGGTCTAAGAAAGCAGTTGAGTTATGGCTAATAGATTCTAGTTTGGTAAAAGGAAGAACAATTGACGCTATATCAGGATTTAATATTCACCGACTAGTCTTTTATGTTTATCCGAGGAAGGATTAAACATATTAATGAATATAATATCGAACAATATCTGGGGATATTTTCAATGAGGAAAGAAGTTCAATTGGATGAATAAGTCTTGGTTCTAGGGTGCAGCGAGATTTATTTTATGATACAAAGATGACTACTCTATCATCCTAATAGGTGTATAGAGTAATTTTTTTATATGCAAGTGTACTCGCAAGTCGCACGACGTCCAACTCTGTGTGAAAGCTCAGTAGGGTGATATGTGATGGATAACATGGGATGTGATCTAATGACAATTAAATAATTAAATATTCTCGTGTGCAAGTGGAAGATGTTAGTTTTTGCCCACTAGAGCAATTACCAACGTGAGGATAATGGGGTCACAACCATTATCCCATGTCTCCCATTATCTCCACCATCATCTTCTCCCCTCTTCCTATAAATATCCTTCCTTGAGGAGAAGGACGGTTGGATGACTTCTTGGCTGCTATGGTTGGCTGCTTGTGAGGAAGTGTAGAGGAGTGTGAGATATGTGTAGTCAAGAAACGAGGAGGTTTCTTCTCTGATAGTGCTACAAGGTGGTAGCCAAGAGTTCTTGTGTGTAAGTGAGTTGTGCGAAGGCAAACACTACAACCTTAAGAGAACTCTTTATCTTGTTGAGTAGAACAAAAGATCATTATCATCACCGAGTTTAAGGGTTGTGACGTTGTGAAGATTGTGGTCGAAGTTCAAGTTAGCCCTCGTGATTTTCATCCCGACAGCGAGAGTGTTCCGTGAAGGCAGAACATATTCCTAACTACAATAGTTCCAGCAACTTCGACATCTATAGTGAGGTATATTTATGTTTCTGCAATTTGCATATGTATACATATTTCATTATGAGTTATTACCAACAGAAATAAAATTCTTTTCGATATATATGGGAGGAGAAATCTCGAGGGATAATAAATAAGAAAGAAAATATAAAAGTGCACTTTTGCATAGAATCAAGGAAAAATAATATTATCGAGATATCTATCATTTCGTCGTGTTAATTCTTGATTGATAAAAATGTTTCTCATAATTTATCATCCTTATAATGATTGTAGGATCAATCAGTAGGGAAGATGACAAATTTCACTTTTTATCCCAAGAACAAATAATATTAAAATTGCAGGGGATGATGTAATCCCAAAAAATTTTAACTTGAGTGTCTTTCGACAAGGAGGAAAGGTCTGGCTAATAGGTGTTGGCCCTATTAGTTGGGGGGCTTGACCACAAAGTATGGACTGGAGCATCTAAGCCCAAAATGAAAGTTTAGAATGGCCCGACCTTAGGAGTCTCTCATCAGGTCATACCACATGACCTTGTTTTGCCCAAGATCATCCGAGACTTGCCGAGGAGTTGGAGCTAGCAGAGATTGAGACCCATAACACCTTGATTTGTGCTTTTCTGAATTCTAATAATGTATGACATTGTTTCATGAGATGCTCAAGAAAGGAGTTTCCCTCGGTACCATGACATACTTCACTCTGAAATTAGTATGGTAACAGGAACACCATAGTGCAGTTACAATTCTAAGCGTGTAAAAGTTTTATCTGAGATTAAGGAATTGGTAGCAGATTCCACATCTGTATGACTAGTGATAGCATAAAATGACAAAAATGAGAGTAAAACTTAATTGGAAAACGAAGAGGATAACGTAACCACACAGCAATTTGCTATGTGAGATGTTGTATTTGACATGAAATATGAAAATTTGCCTAAGAGAGATTACTTGTCTTTTTCCTACCATAAATTTTGGGCTTAGTTCTAGTTTTTAATTAGAAATTTTTAATTTAATTAATTTGGATAATTTTAAAATAAAAAATCATGCACAATTAAGTAAAATATCAATCACTTATCTAGAAAGGAAATAAATGTACAAATTATATCAATAAAAATTTGTATATTATATTTCATTCTAATTTAAAATTCGATGACTTAATTTTTATTTTGGAGTATTTGATTTTGTATAATGCGAAGTTAGGAAGGTAGAATAATTGTTTATTTTTATTTTTTATGTTAATGTGTTTTCTTAGGAAAGTGGAATCATTGTGAACCATATATAGATTACTTTTAGTAATCCGTTTGTTAGTTTATTTATTTAATTTTCACCTTGTTTATTGATCGCTTTCTAATATAATTTCTATGTTTCTTATTAAATGTTATGTTAATGTGTTTATTCCGACGCAGAAATTTGAGTTTTTTTTTTTTCTTGTTATTGATTCAGAAACTTTTTTATGGGGGCGAAGGAGAGTTATCCCATCCACCACGAGGTTGCAGAGATCAGGACGATGCATGAAGACAGTGACGGCGATCAGGAGGAAGAAGATAAGGGCTTATTGCTGTCGTGGGACGCCATTCTGCCAGACGAACTCCTGCAGAAGGTGCTTTCTTTATTGCCCGTCGCCAACATCATCAAATTGGGCATCGTGTGCAAACGGTGGTACGAGCTGATTCACTCCTACCCGTTGTCGTGGGCGATGATGGCGCCACAGAAGCCATTGTTCTTGACGTCCTGCATCAAAGACTGCGCCTTCTCCGGCCGCGTATACGATCCTTGCTTCTTCCGGTGGTACAATTTCGACTTCCCCCGCGTAGAAAAGAGCCTCTGGCGCACGTCCTCCTCCTGCGGTCTGGTCTGCTTAATGAACATCAAAGACGGGAGCCGCTTATTGGTCGGCAATCCCATCAAGAGCGACTGGAAGCTGCTTCCTCAAGTTCCCGGCGGCCGTTCCCCCTACTACAATGCGCTCGCCTTGTCGTTCGACCGGCGCACGCGCGGCTACACCGTGGTCGTCGCCAAGTGCTCCCACCTGACGGGGAACTCCCGCCAACGACATTTCTCAGTCCACATCTACGAATCGACGACGCAATCATGGGGCACGCCCTTCGCCCAAGACATCGACTTCTGGATGGGCAGAGAGGAGGCCGTCATATGCGACGGCGTGCTCTATTGCTTCATATTCTCGCCGACGGCGGTCCTTTACATAATGGCGTTCGACCTCGCCAAGCCGCCCTCTGGCTTTCAGTCTCTGATTCAAGAATTGATTCATCCGCCATATCCTCTTGAATGTGTCGGATTGATCAACCTGTCGAACAAATTGGTCATGGTCGGCAAGACAGAATTAAATTCCTTCCCGCGCAAGGTATTGGTGATTTTGGAACTCGAGGGTAAGACATGGCGGGAGGTGGCTCGAATGTCGTTGAATATGTACTTGCGCACCTACACGGTAATCTGCTGCGGCGCCGGCGACTTCCTCTTCATGCACTTCTTAAAGTTCCCGGAGCTACTGACCTTCGACATGAGGCAGAAGGTGTGGAAATGGTCGAGCCAGCCCCCGTGCGTGTGCTCCAGCACTGAGGCTGAGCACTTGCCGCACAACTCCGTATTGTTCCGCGGCTTCTGCTTCGAGCCGAGGCTCGACGTCTCCCCTTGATCTCTGCTGCTTCATTTACAACTCGACAAAACATATTTAGTTTCTTCTCCGATCCTTTTGGTTATTAAGGAAGAAATTTCCATTATCCCCAGAGACTTTGATTATCTGTCTATGAGATAAAGAGTAATGAATCAGCTGAATTATGAATGTAGCATTGAATCTTTGCCATCTTATGGAAAATCATGATTAATTTGGAAACTGTTTATGGACTTCAAGAACAGTATTAATTTAAACTGGATTAGTCGGATGAACAAAGTGACCAAACTAGTAACAGAAATTTCCTTCTATATCCAGTTATATAGTTTATTTCCTAGGGAATGATGCCATCTTTGCACTCCGATCCGCGCGCTGTACATGCACGACTTCCTCTGACTATGTGCCATGGGTGGACCGTGGATGATTCGTTCTTCTCTCTGTGCTTAGGGTTCAATCTCATCGTCATGTATGATGCCATCGGTGTCAGACGACGGCATGCAGGCTCAGGTGAATATTTCTATTTTTTTATTTATTTACTATTTGCTTTGATAGAACAAGATGATACAAAAAATCTCTTTTTAGCGATTAATTGAGACTGTAGCTATGAGTAAATCTGCATAATTCTTACACTCTCAGTGGAGCGTCACCGTTCTTTGCCATTTGCCAACACCTCGTTGTTCTTTTAAGCCGGATTTTAGCTTTTTAAATCAATGAAACTGACAATTTCATATAAAAGCCTATTTTTCTACTTCGATGTGAAACATGGATCTCAGTGAAATTGTAATTCTTGTATATATATGACGCTAACTTTAGGTCTACAATTACAAACTCATTAAAAAAAAAAATAAATGGCTTATTTTGGATGATAAATAAATAATAATATATTTATTTGGTGCCAGAAGAGTGCCAATGCACCATTTAAGGACACTATGATTTAGTGTACATTATTTACTGATTGACGCAATTGATAATTAATTGTATAAATTTCTAATGAATATAAAATATTTCGTTGAATTTACGTTCCCTATGAAAAGACACCATTGTGCCAAGACAAAATATCTCATAATTTATCACTCGCCAGGAGCTAAACCACGAAGAATGTTTGCGTTAGTGTTATCATATTTTACTACATTTTACTACGTGAATAAATTTTAAAAAAAAATCACGATGAACTTGTTTGTAACAGACTGAAGGTTTTTTTTTTTTAATTTCTGTATAGATACTAAAGAGCTATTTGTATATATATCAAAGAGTGTTTTAAATTAGTTTTTTTTTTTTGTGGAAAATTAAGCATTTGATTATTATTTTTTTCCTTAGTAAAGATTTTAGGTTCTTTAAATCCGATGTTTTGTCAGGTTGGCTTTAAACATTATAAAATAAATCTACGAGTTTTGAAACTAAAGCTTATTTGTTAAAATTTGTTTTCCTCTTAAATAAATCACATTTAATTTTTCTTGTTGGACTTCCAATTTTACCCTTGGCATGATATTTGTTTTAAACTATATAATTTTAGTAAGAGTCCGACAAATGCAACTCTCAAATGTAGGAGGAGATATAGAAGGCCAGGAATGAAATGAGTATACCAGATTGAAATTCGTTCTGCTACATTGGATCCAAAAATGGGTATAAACCAAATTTTAGTCGCACTAAATTTAGAAAGACTTGGCGACCCGGGATAAAGTGGAGAAGCTCGAATTCATCAAAATATTTTATCAACTATTTTTTTTTTTATCCTCCATTAAGACAAGGGTTTGTCTGCGAGCTTTTTTTGTATCCACGAAAAGATCAGCTGGTTAATACGAACAATAAAATTATTTTAAAAGTAAAGATTAATCTTTGAAGACTATAAAATTTTTTAAAATGTATATTCTTTCATTGTACTAATTCTTAATTGGAAAAAAAAAATCTTTATAATTTATCTTTTTTCATCTAACTATATAAAACCATCTCTTGCTATAAAAATTCATCTGCGAGGCTCATGACTGACTTTAATAGCTCCCTCATTGCACACATTTTTTTTTCCTTTAATTTTATTCAATTAATAATAATAATTTAAAATTTTGTGATTGTGATAGCGATTAAGATGAATTTTTTATGTAAATTGTAAAAGTGATAATTTATGTCATATCATATTAATTATGCTATAAATAAAATTATATACAGAGAATAAAGTCTCAAAATTTAATTATATATCACAATTGTTATTTTACTAAATAAAATAATTTTGTATTTTTAAACTAAATGGGATGAAAATCATGTTTTCGCAACTTTAGAATAGATATTGAGGTAAAATATTCGTTCATAATAAAATTGGAAATTGTACCATATGCATGGAGGCACTATGCTTGAAGCTTTTGAACGAGAAAACAAAGAATTTCTTCGTGGATACATTATTCTTGGAATATTTAAATGAGAAATCTAAGGACTTGTATATCATCAATAAAAATGATTAAAAAATGACTTAAATTTTTATAACCATGATGTTGAAAGGATTGAAAATAGACTTTTTATTTTTACTTCTTAAATTTACTTCGGTCCAATGGTGGACAAAAATGGAAGAACATCTAGAATATTATTGTTAGTGTATTGCAGCCAGGATAACTAGCCTTTCCTCCCAATAAAGTTGATGAGTGAGAATGATGTTAAGACTCGAGGACTTTCCTCTCGGACCTGAGCACTCGGTTGCAACTAGACTCGATGACTCAATGCTTTTCGAGTTGTCTCAAGCATCTCTTGGTACTTTCTAAACTCCTACATCCCGAGCACCTTTCGACTCGGCTACTGTTTGAGTACTCTCAGCACTCAGTCCATATGCACGACAACTCCCAAGCACCTCTCGGCCCCGTTGCTTCTCGAGCACTCGATTGTTATTCGACATCTAGACTCGATGCTCAATTCGTGCACACGACAACTCCCGGGCACCGACTGCTGCTTGGCATCTTCTAGATTCAACGCTCGATTCCCACACACGACAACTCCCAAGCACCTCTCGACTTTCCAAGCACCTCGATTACTTTCCAAGCAACCATCCCTACTCAACTGCTTCCAAAGCTGCCTTCCCGACTAGGCGGCCTCCTGACTCAATAGTCCACCCAACTCGACAGTCGATTTGCTCAGCTACTCGACTCAGCAATTGACCTGCTCCGTTTTCCGACTCAGTAATCTATTTGCTTCCCAACTTGTCGTCTCAACATACAAGTGGAACAAAGTCATTTTCAAATTTCAATAGATAAGTTCAAATTGAATTTTGTAATTTAAATTTGAATTCTTTTGTATATCTCCGTAGATATATTTGTGTAATGGATAGTTTCCCAAGCATGGCTAATATCAAAGATATTTTTCCTTCCCCAATACGTCTAACTATTGCAATTAGACTACCGACTAGCATAGTTTCTAGGATCATGATCCTACGCAGGATCGATTTGGAGTCAAGATTGGATCGATCGAAATTGGATCATAGAATCATACGATCCTATCAAAAACTCTTGAAATTTTATGATTAATAATTAAAAAATCATTTGTATATAACTAGATTAATAATTTTGTCTCTACATGTAACACTCAACGTCAAATAGTAAAAACAATTATGACCATCAAATAACTACTCTCTAAGATTGAAGGGAGCTAACAAAAGTTCCCATGAGAGGATCAAGTGACCAACACCAACTGTAGAATTGCTCCAAGGAGTAAAGGTCAATTCCCGAAAGCTACAAAGTTTTTCGGAGTGTCTATTCTCCCATCGTGCTAGTTCTTAGTCGAACAAAAATATCTCTCGTAATTTACCTCGCTTCATCTAACTATGAGACCGACAATGAAGAACGCCTGAAGCATTGCATGCACCGTGTGTGTGTATATATATATATATATATATATATATATATAGATATATATATATAACAAAATGATATAAAAAAATTATCATAATCAAATTACACACCAAGGCATTTTAAATAACTCTCCAACGAATTAGCAATTTAATTATCCATCTATTTCTTTCCTCTTTGGAAAAATGAATACGAACGAGGAGGCTGAAGAGATAATCATATTAATTTACTTTTCACTAAAATAAAATCATCAAAAATAATTTATTATTTTCATATTACAAATTATAAATTATATTCTCATTTCTATTTCTTTTCCTTAACTTCCTTTCCTTATTAATTAAATTTCTAGAAGTCACGATTCAGTTTGGAGGCTTCCTGTTTCTAATCCTAGCCTCAAAAGTCGACTCACCGCCTCCCTTTCTCATGTATCTTCTAAACTTCATCAATTGTCTTAAATTAGTTTGCCTATGCGCTTCGCTATTTCATCTGCTTTGCTCTTTTTCCAGTTCTTTTTCTTCATCAGTATCTTCTTCAAAATAGTTTGATTGTTTCGATCTGAAATCAATGGGTTAATCGATCTTAAAGTCAAATATTTATTTTATTTTTGAGGGATGAGGTGTTGTGGTCAATTTATTTATTTTTTATATCGGTTTGTCTTTGTGTGAACGATTCGAAAAGGGATAGCCAGGACTCCCCGAAGGTTGGTATAATCCTATCGATTATAAACAATCATGTACAATCCTACCGATCCTGAATGTAAAATCGATACAATCCCACCAATTTCTGAACAATCTTGTAGAGGAATCATTGACCGCGCTAGGGGGGTGAATAGCGTTTCGCGATTTAGCTCTCGTTTGATACGTGCTTGTCTACAATGATATTAGTATACACAGCGAAATATATAATAATAGAGAGATACACAATGAGCACACACAACGGTATAACGTGGTTCAGAACCATGGATTCTTACTCCACAGGCGAGCTCTAATGATGCACACCACCACTATCAAAATTCTCGGTGATACACTGGAGATAGAGAATCTCTTACAAAGTTCTTACAACAATAAGAATGAAGATACAAGCAAATATAATAAGAATGAATATAAGTAAAGAAAATATTTTACAAATTAGGACTTTCGATTGCTTGCACTTTGGTTGCTTTGAAATGCCTTTGAAGATCCTAAAATGCACCAGCACTTCGTCTCAAATCGCCTCAAGAACCATGACCAAAATCTCCTCCATCGAGCTCCATTTAAAGCCTCCGCACGACCTGAATTTCCGCCTGACAGTCGATCGCTCTTACCTAACTGTCGACTGGACATTTAGTCATTGCCTCACACTAGACTAATCCACATCAGAAAGTTTTCAACCAATCAACTGCTCTGATCTAGTAGTCGACTGACATTGTCACCAATCAACTGCCATGGGTTATATTTGTATTATTATTTCATTTTGGAATGACATGCAAATTTGATTATATCTGTGTATTTTTTTTATGAACCAATGACTGTGATTAAACTTAAAGGTTGAACACAATTTCACAATCATTTTTTAAATTCCTTGGTGAAGTCTATCGTTTGATGGCAATCATCATTGATGATTTTGATACAAAGTTAACCAAACCATTAACGATTTTTATAGCTTTGAACTTTATTTCAATCCATTAATATAATGGGTATTTCTTTATCATTCTATTTTTCACCTATTGTACTTGACATAAGTAAAGTGTATACAAAATGTCGTGAATTTTATAAATACAAAGAATTACTTACGCATTTTTTAAACTCGTCTACAATTCACTAATTTCTGAACCGTCAGAAATCAATCGATTACTCCTTATGGCAGTCGACTGTCGGGGTTTTCAGTTGACTGGTGATTGTCTTAGTCGATTGATGGCACTGTTTTGAGCAAATTAACTTGAGTTCATCATTTAAAAGCCCAACCTTAGTTGTCCTAACCCTATAGTATGATTAGCACGACAATTAGGGAGATTATGACTAATCGATGCATTGGTTTAGGAGTGACCTTCCAATGATATCTTTCTAAACCCATAAACTTATATGCATATGGTTTATTGTTGGTGCAAAGTTAGGAATTACCATTACTTATGCTTTCACGCTTTGCTCGATATGTTATTCACATCTGATAAAATATGTCTTGGATTAAGAGGGAGCTCTATGTGCATTGTATACCTTAGTTCAAGGAATAATGTCTTTATTTGATATTTGTCCTTCTCTTTTTATGTATGTCAAAGGAGAAGAATGGATGATTGAAATTAGATTCATATTGTGTTTTTATTGCATATTTTAAGACCTAATTTAAATAATTATCGAACATCAAAAAGGGAGAAATTGTTGGTACAAGAATGCCCCAATTATTAATATATTTTGATGTTTGAATAATCATTTGAAGTTAGGCAATAATTGTAATCTAACCATAAATGTTTAAGTGATCGAAAAATCAAAGTGTGAAGACTTGGTAAAGAGAAGTCCAAGTGTGAATTTTGACAAGGAAAGTCCAAGGGAAGATCTTGGCAGCATAAGTTCAAGCATATAGTCTTGGCGGCGTAAAGTCCATGTGAACCTTGACAAAAGAAGTCCAAAGGGAAGGTCATGACAGCATAAGTCCAAGCATGTTGTCACGCCCCGAGGGAGTCCCCGCCAGACGAAAATCCGGCAAAGATCTTCCAGACGGGTGGCCAATACCAATTTTATCTGGCTCTGCCACTATACACATCGACCACGGCCAGGAATCATACCACATCACACGCAGATAATAATAAGGCCTCAGGCCAACAAATCTAGGTAAACAAAAGTCTACTCTAACTAGACTTACCCCTTCTGCCATCTGGGCAGGAATACTCAACCGAAATCCAATCGAAATAAAAATCCGATCCAAGGTCCCTAAGGACATACCAAAACATCCACAGGTACAAATATCCAACTCCAGTCCTAAACATATATTCTAATCCAAATACCCAAAAACCGTAAACACAAATAACAAAATACACTTCCACGACGAGGTTTGGCGGTGGACTCTCCCGACACATCCGTCACGAAATAGATATAATCAAGCGGGGTGAGTTGAAGAACTCTGCGGGTATAGTAGATATGAATAGCAAGAAATAGCTAATAATACTAATCATACTCATGCAGCTCATATATATGGTAAGCGAAATAAATGCAAAAGGATCAGATTTACTCGAGTCTCTACCTGATATAGGGGCGTGTGCCTCTACTATAAGAGATAAAGTCATCACTATATAAGAATATGAATCGCGTATGCATGTCAATCATATGCAACATCCAAGGCATCAATCTGATAATGCGTGAGACACAATACAAATGCAATCCGTAAAATGCATGCGTAACTGGTCACCCGACGCGCCACCGCCTCACGTATGATGGGTGAGCAGTGGGTAGATTTATGTAGCACTCTGCCATCATCGCTCTGGTGAGCGAGTGGAGCGAGGATCTTTGTCGAGTACACCTATCCTCTCGCTCTAAACATAGTGGGAGCTAAGCTCTCATCTCCCGTGTCAGTAGGCGGAGGAGGGATCTCGCCGCTACCACGCTGCCTGTTGCTACCACTGGCGGTCGGCAATGGAGCGCAGAGCAATGCACACACCCTCGATGTACCACTAACCCATGAGCGGTGTGTGCGACTAGTATAGCCATCGGGCTCAATGATAATGGAACCCGTCCGGCCCGTGCAAACATACGAAGATGCGAGATGGTGCGTATCTTAAAGCATGTAAACCCAACCACAAATATCTATCCGAATAATATGCAAAATCAATAAGTGCATATAATCGATCCAAGTAACCGTGATCCAAATATACAGGAAGATATAAGCGTATCCTATCACGTGCGTATGTATCTAGGCACCAAAAGCATAAGCGTGAAAAGTTATTGTAAGTTATCCTAACTAGCGTATCAACTCGACCTTAATCTAAAAGTTAAGTCGAAATACCCGCTATATAATGATCGGAAAACAACTAATCCATCGCGGCCAGTGGATCTGTCTCGTGGCCAGAAACTGCGCATCTGATAACTATAGTTAAGCTCAAATATACAATTCAACGACAAATCGAATAATTAATCGATTTCCTTTATATCCAAATTAACCCAAATCAATTAACCTAATTTTCCTTGACCACAAATAATCCATACAATTAATTTAGCCCAAATCCCATATCCTCCGAGTAACAGATTTTTAAACCATTCCTCGCTCACTAACATATCAATCAAACGGATAACACCGTAATCAACCCAATCGCAGCCCAACCAAACTCACATACTAGAAATTCCACCGACAACCGGACATCTCGACTTTGCATTACTACGGGTCGAGAACTCCACAACCGACTCACTATTTACAATTTCTGATCGTGAGCGAACGCGATGTCAAATCCACCCAAATCAAACCACCGCCCAAAGCGGCGGATAACCCAAAATATACCTTGATTGAAACCTCCCGGTAGCTTGGTTCACCGGAGGCGAGGCTGCGGATGCCACTGGCTCTAACCTCCTCCGTGACCTCGGAGAGACCATACTTGGTGGTGTCGGACCAGCGGTCGGCGGTGTCGGTTTGGCGGCGAGTGAAAGCTAGCGTGATGGTGATCAGAAGCGGCGCTGCGCAGAGAGACGGTCGGTCTCGGCGTCGGGCACCGGAGGGGAAAAGAAAAGAAATCGGCATGGTCGGTGGCGAGGCCGGCGAGCCGCTGCCCGCGATCCTGTTCTGCATGGCCCGAGCCCAGCAGACGGACGGAGGGAGGTTCGGCGTCGCCGCAGCGAAGGGGAGCACGGAGGCAGCGCGGCGGTAGTCGGCGAAGAAAAGGCGCCACGAGACAACTCGCGAGGAAAGAAAAGCGAGGAAGAAGGTGGCCGGCCGGCGTGAAGGCTAGAAGGAGAAAGCGGGGTCGCGGCGGGGAAATAAAAAAAGAAATTAGAAAAATAGCACTTAGGGTTTCCGATTTAGGTTAATACCCCTTAAATAAAGCCTAGTTATTTTATCCCCGTAAAAATCTCGTACGGAGTCCGTTTAAATCCAGAAAAATTCCAAAAAAATTCCTAAAATTCCCTAAAAATCTCGAAAATAATCCCTAGGATTATTTCCCCCAAATTCTGGCCATTAAATTTCGTATTTTAATTTCAGTATTTTACACATGTAGTCTTGACGACGTAAAGTCCAAGTGGACTTTGGTAAAAAAGAAACTCAAAGCATGACAAAACTGAGAGAAGCTTTTAAAGGCAAGCACAAAGATAAAGGAGTCGTGGACTTAGAGAAATTCTGGAGGCGCAAGACTGATGGAGAAGCTAGAATGTTAAGTCTAGACTTAAGGTATGTTTTCAAGTATGAATTAGTTATATTTGAGATGTGTCAATCGATTGGTCTCGAGTGTTCAACACTCGAGGATCCAAAAGAATTGAGTAGTCGACTGGGGTTATGCCCCAATCGACTGGTCAAGTACTCGACAACGAATTCGACTGCCGAACATAAGCTTGGAAGTCAACTGGCATATAACACCAATCGACTGATCTATATAGCTCGGCAAAGGTGCTCGCCCTTGGTAGACTTGAACTCGGATCTAAAAGCCGAGTCAAGGTCTGTCAATCGACTGATATTATGGGTAGTCGACTGCCGCGAGCACAGAATGATTGATAGTCGATTGCTCAGTCGATTAAGATGATACCAGTCAACTGATGATAATAACAATCGATCGACACTAGACGCCGAGCCCGACGATCGTAATCGGACTTCATCGAGCCGTTGGATCCGACAATGAATAACAACGGTCGTGATGATATCTAAAAAGCTAGGGAAGCTTGAAGGAGGCTAATGCATTTATTCTAAACGTTCATCCTAAGCTTCTCAAATCTTCCTCTAAACTTTTAAGTGTTTTTAACCTCTTCTTCCCAAACTTAACTCCATCATATTGTAAGAAGAAGAGTATGATTGTAAAGTTGACTTCTCTACCTTGGTGTTCTCATCAAAAGGAGATTCTAATGAAAGTTTGTGAAGAGTGATCTACCTTTTGGATTGCCGTGGAGGAGTGTCATCTCCGAACCACGTTACATCGACGTGTTAGCGTTGTTTTTTTTTATTTTATTTCTAATTATTATTTTGCTTCCACTAACTCATTTTTAGAAATCAAAGAAGTATTATTCAACCCCCTTTATCCGATCCTCAAGGATCCTACCGGAGTTAAATTGAAAAATGAAATATTTGCTAGCTGCTACTGGAATAAACCATATTAAGAGTGCATGTACCTTGAGTTGTAACATTAATACTGTATTAATTGGAACGTTTATAAAAGATAAGAAATAGAATGAAATGGCTGATTCTACTGTTTACTTGGAAGTAAATAAATAAAGCAAAATTAATTTAATTCTTTAAATTTCTTTTTTTAATTTCCACCCAGAAAATGAAATTTAGACATCTCATAAATACAAATGGATATCTCTCTTTTCAATTTGTCTAGATAAACAAATAAATGAAACAAAGTGAAAGTAAAATACTATTCTTTTCTTTTCTCTTCAACTTAAACTATTTCGGTACGTTCTATTTCCTTCTCTCTAAGTAATCATCGGGTATTGATAATGCACTTTCCATCTTGTAAGTTGTGGTCTTTGAACTTCTTCAGTTATTCTCTTTGTGCTCATGTTGGACTTGGACATTCTCTTCCATGTCAAAATTTCCAGTGAACACTTACACTTACAGATCTATTGGTTATGTACAAAAATTACTCATTCTCTTATCAACTAAATTCATAGGTATAGATGTCATCTTCCAATAATCAATTAGATTTGACCTTATTTTTTCTCGGGTAAGGATAGGATTCCTTGAATAGAAAAAAGGATAATTGAGAACCCGATTCCAGATGTACCCTTGTCTCATTAATTATCCATTTCATTTCAAAGGTAAAGAATGTGCCACAAACACACATTAAAATAAAACTTATGTCTTTCATTATGTATACAACAACAACAACAAAGTTTTATCCCACTAAGTGGGGTCGACTATATAGATCCTTCTACGCCATTGAACTCTATCCCCTACTATATCATCATCTATATTTAAATAAATTTTATCTTGTTTTATTGTTGCTAACCAAGTCTTTTTTTGGTCTTCCTCTTTCTCGTTTGATGTGTATATTTGGTATCGTTTCACATCGCCTAACTGGAGCATTTATTGGCCGTCTAAGTACATGTCTGTACCACCTTAAACGTGTCTCTCAGAGCTTTCCTTCAATAGATGCAACACCAACTTTTTCTCTAATGCTCTCATTTCTTATTCTGTCCATCCTCGTATGTCCACACATCCACCTTAACATCCTCATCTCTGCAACTCTCATCTTTTGCTCATATGTTCGAGTCGTAGCCCAACATTCAGCTCCATATAACATAGCAGGTCTAATTACTGTTTTGTAAAACTTCCCTTTAAGTTTTAGAGGCACTTTACGATCACATAAAATACCCGATGCTTTCCTCCATTTCAACCATCCTGCTTGTATTCTATGTAAGACATCTCTCTCAATCCCTCCATCATCTTGCAAAAATGATCCTAAATATTTAAAGCTCTCAATTCCAGACAACTCATCATCTCCTATCTTAACACTTGTCTCATTACATCTAATATTGCTAAATTTAAATTCCATATATTCTGTCTTTACTCTACTAAGCTTAAAACCTTTCACTTCTAGTGTTTCACGCCAAGATTCTAGTTTAGCATTTACTCCTTCACGTGTCTCATTTACTAAAACAATATCATCTGAAACAAACACGCACTACTGTGTAATGTGTCTTGAATGTGTCAGAGTTAAATCCATGATTAGTTTAAAAGATAGGGACTTAAAGTGATTTTGATGTAACCCTATCTTTATTGAAATGCTTGATTAATCCACTGAAGTCTTCACTCTGTCGCTTACTTCTTATACATATCCTTAATTAGTTGATATATATTACACTAACACCTCTTTTCTAAAATTCTCCATATTATTTCTCTTGGAACTCTATCATAATCTTTTTCTAAATCAACGAATATCATGTGTAGATCCGCTTTTGCTCTATACTTTTCAATTAGTTATGCGAGAAGATGTATAGCTTCTATCATTTACCTTCCCGTATGAATCCAAATTGATTTTCGAGAACCATAATCTCCTTCCTTAATCTTTTCTATTACTTTTTCCCAAAGTTTCACGGTATGACTCATTAGTTTAATACTATAGTTTTCACAAGTTTGTATGTCTCCTTATTCTTATATAAGGAATTAGGATATTTATCCTCCATCGATCGAACATCCTTTGTTTTGAATATCATGTTAAATAATTTTGTAAGTCATTCAATACCTTGTTTCCTGACACTTCCATACCTCTATCGGAATATCATCCGTCCAACGACTTTTCCATTTTGCAGATTCCATTTAAAGTTTTACTTACGAAATTTGAATTCTACGATAAAAATTTAAATTTCTATACTCATTTGACTACTTAAATTACCTAAATTAAGTTGGTCTCCTAAACCTTCATTAAAAAGTTGATAAAAATATCTCTTCCACCTCTTTTATTTCTTGATCATTTACTAGTACTATCAGATTCATCTTTAATACATCTTATTTGATTAAGATCTTTTGTCTTCCTCTCTCTCACTTTATTATTCTATAAATGTCTCTTTCCCTTCTTTTGTATCTAATTTTCGATATAACTGTTCAAAAGTTTGATCTTAAACCGTTCACGCTTTCTTAGCTTCTTTCTTGGCTATTGTATATTTTTTCAAATTTTTCTCATTTTTACAAATATTTAATTTCTTATATGCTATTCGTTTTTCCTTGACTTTCTCTTGCACTTTTCCATTCCACCACTAAGATTCTTTACTTGATGGTGCATGTCCCTTTGACTCACCGAGTACACTCTTAGCCACTATTTTTAATTTTGATATCATCTTATCCCACGTTGTATTAGAAGGTCAGTATATATATCTAATACTTCAGACTCTACCTCTTTGAATACATTTAGTTTCTCATCCTTTAACTTCCACCACTTAATTCTAGGGATCGTGTATATTTTCCTTCTATTAATACTATGTTTGAGGCGTATATCCAATACAATTAACCTATGTTGAGTAGTTAAACTTTCTCCAGGAATAACCTTACAATCTTTACAAATCTTTCTATCTCTCTTCCTAACTATAAGAAAGTCAATTTGTGATTTATTATTTCCACTTTTGAATGTGACTAAGTGTTCTTCTCTTTTCTTAAAAAATGTATTAGCTAGTATAAGATCATATGCTATTGCAAAATCCAATATAGTTTTACCTTCTTCATTTCTTATTCCAAATCCATAACCCCCATGCACCCTCTCATATTCGTCATTTTTCACTCCGACATGCTCATTTAAATCACCTCCTATTAAAATCATCTCATTTGACGGAATATTTTGTAATACTTCATCCAAGTCCTCCCAAAACTTTAATTTGGTATTTTCATCTAATCTTATTTGAAGTGCATATACACTAATTACGTTTATAGTTTCTTTCTCCACTACTATTTTGAGAGTTATAATTCTATCCCCCTTTTCTAATTACTCCTACAACTTCATCCTTTAACGAACTATCAACAATAATACCCACTCCATTTCTTGTTTTACTCTTGTCTGTATACCATAACTTAAAACCCGAGTTATCTATCATCTTTGCCTTCTCACCAACCCATTTTGTCTCTTGTACACATACAATATTAATTTTTCTTCTAATCATCGTATCTACTATCTCCATTGTTTTACCAGTGAGGGTTCCTATGTTCCATGTACCAAATCTTAGACTACTAGTTTTTCTATGATATTTGTTCTTACCCAACCTATGGTGTGAGAACTCTTGCTTATTTAACACTACACCCAAGTTCTCATGGAGATGTAGCGGTCCTTGTCGATACGTTACAATCGGACCCTGCAACGTAAACTCTAGTATATTTTTCACTACACCCGAGTTCTGAAAATGTAGCGGTCCTTACCGAGACATTACAGTCGGACCCTGTAACGCGTTCCTTTCGGGGAACAACCTAGCATTAGCACAATAGTTTGATTGATCCATTCATTGAACATTTGTCTTAGTTTAACGCTGGCTGGCAACCTAACGCAACCCTCCTCCTTTATCCGGGCTTGGGACCGGCCACGACAAGGTTAACTTATCATGGGCGGAGTTTCTTTCATTATGTATCTAGTTATAAAAAGCAATTTGGTGCATGAAACTCCCGCCAATATAAAGTTTTTATTGTACATAGTCTTACACTTCTAAATAAGAGATTATTTCCATGATTCAAATATGTGACCACAAGTTGCAAAATCGAAATCAAACAAAATGAAGAAGAGAGAAGATCATAGGAAAAATTGATAAGGAAAAATTGAAAAGGCACAGTTCTTTGCTCTGTTTAAAAGATATCTATAGACTATGGCTTTGGTATTTGAGTTCTCTTGTTTACTCCATTCCTCCAAATTAGTTTTAGTTGGAGAGGGAAAAAGTAGACATACATGAAGTGGAAATAAATTTCCAATAGACAAACATGAAGTAGAAATAAGTTTTGGGGTTAGTATAACATACTCAATTATTGACAATTAGATTGTTTAGTAAAAGCTACTATACGAAAGGGTTACAGGAGCTTTCATTATATATATTTGCTTTGTATACCAAGGCTTATAGAGAATCAGACATGAATAATTAGATATGATACTTTTCTTCTTTATCTTATGCATCTGTTTCCTTATTTTTACAAAAAATATATTTTCTTAGTTAGACATTCATGCTTAAGTTGCGGGTTAGTTTCTTAGAAACATCATATCACTATTTTGCACTTATTATTCTATTCATTTACATATTGGTAGGTTTGTATGGACGAAAATGATAGAATATGATATTATTCAAAGTGTACTTGATATAACAGTGAATGCTGAAAAGAGGAGGCAAAGAGAAAACGATAATTATCATTGATAACGATACAATTCGTAAGTCTTTTTTTTTGTTAAATTTTTGTTATATGTTTTTTTTTGCTTGAATCGATCTAAGAAGATTGCCTTTAGTAACTAATGAAGTCTATATAGTTTCCTAATTTGCTAAACATATTCCTAGTCTGCTAAGTATATAGTAACTAATGTCAAGGTCCAACTCAATAAGAAAATATTATACAATGACACCAAAATCCAGAGCTTTACATAAACTTTGATGACCAATTTTAAATGCCAAGGGCCAACTCTATAAAAAAATGTTATACAAGAACACCAAAATCCAAAGCTTTACAGAAACATTGATGATCAGTTCTAAATGTCAAGATCCTATATAAGAAAATGTTATACAATATACCAAAATCCAAACAATAATCACATCAGCTTAGAGAATATTATTTAACTGGAAGTGAAGGTGATTGACAACTCCTTTTATCCCGTACAAAGGAGTGCAAAGATATTGAATCAGTAGCCACAGGTGTTATCAGTTGTGGCTTGAGAAATACACAAATAGGTGTCCGATTTCAAAGGTTAGCAATGCACACACTTTAAGCAGAAAAAGAATGTCAATGTACGGTGTGGCACTTTATCTCATTGTCTATACCACAATCCAAACTGGAGTTGGTTTAGTTGCATTTGGCGTCCAGATATCTATATCATTGTAACCGCCACAACTAGCAATAGCAGCAACATGAGGATGGTATGCAATGCGATTGATAAAAGATTTCTCTCCGTTTAGATTATACAAAAGCTTGTCGACCCTCTTTCTCCAAATAAAAATTCGGCCTCTACTTGAACTGTCACAGACATATTCACAATTTGGGCCAATGAAGCTCACACTAGTGATTCCTTCTACTCTAAAATATTCCTTGTATGCCTATGGACCACCAATAATCTGGTATCTAGCTACTAGCCATAGATATAAAACACTTTCAAAGAAATCATCGTTGTTGATGGACCCATTCACTGAATTTGGTTTAATTCCTTGATTTTTAGAGAATAATTATATTTCTTTACTGTAGCCAGATAGTAACTCACTTCCATATAAGAATGCTAAGTCTCTAATTTCATAATTTCTATAACCGATAAGATGAGCGGGACAAAAGTAATCGATGGGATAACTACGATCCCTTTGAATTTTATGTATATCATAAACTCTAATGTATTCGTCTTCTCTACCAATGACAAATTGATGTTTACTCCGTGAATTAATGACGATGCTACTTAGAGAAACAAACCCCAACCTATTGCTATATATGAATAATTCATTCGCCTTTCGTATTCTCAAATCAATTTGCACAGAGTAATAAGCCATCATGCATGTCTGCCAATAATTAAAATATAAAATATAAAAATATGAAGTTATAAACTACATGCTTACACACTGAACAAGTTCATCATAACCACAACAATAAAATACATGTGGATTTATGGGCTCCACTACCAACCTAATAATTCTATCGTCGTGATCAACCAAATGAGTTGTGGTAACATTTTCCTCTTCCAAAATTTAAGCTTGTCTAACCTAATGGCATATATAAAGACATGTACATGTTAGATACAACGAGATATTACAGGTGGGAAGAAAGATATAATACCTGGCTATCTTGACCAGCAATGGTTATCGTACGATCATTTGTAAACGGTATGAAACATGCATCTAAAATATTGTCATCGTGACCTAGATCAAATGACACTTTAACCCAGTTTGCATCCCAATCCCATAGAATTATATTCAAATTGTCAACCTCAAAGATAGAATATCACTGCCCGCGTTAAATCTCATAGTGTTCACATTATCATTGTGTTTGTCTAATTTATTGTGAATGCTAAAATGTCGGACGAGATCCTGTCACCATAAGCCAAAAAAATGTTAATCAAAGAAGCATCTAGCACACTTACAGTCTTTTATTAGAAATTTGAATGATAAATATGTGTATGCACACAAATTTGGAAAATTAAGCCGGGAAAAGTACATTAATTACCTCTGAGGCACCGTAGAGGCTAGCGAATGCTTTCGTGATTAAGTGGCCCATTTCACGACGTTGCTGCATGACGATGCCATTGTCGTTGCCCCCTATGCATCTCGGATCACCTATCAAGTTCCGACCAACAATCGACAAGTCAAATGAAGTTCAAACAAAGAATGAGTCATACCATGGTGCAGTTTTTGGAAACGTAACTATGTATAAAGGTTCAGCGAACTGATGGAGAGCAACAACCTCACGAAGATGAATGTCAAGTGACTCAACAAAGTTGATGGGTGGCAAAGAAGCTGGTTTATGCTTCTGTAACAATCCAAGTCCTGGGAAAAAAGTTTGAGAATACAGATATCAAAACGGTTCAGTATTGGACTGCATTTTATAGTTTCAAAAGCATGTAGAAAAATATGTATACTTTCTGAACCTAGAAAAACAGAGAGAGAACAATTATGTGGCAATTAAAGTCTGAAGAGGACAAGCATTAAGAGCTACATATGAAACATAATAGACACATCGATTTATAATTTCAACAACAATAGTTTACTTTTAATGCTTGTCCTCATAGTTTACTGAAGCATTAAGAGCTACATATGAAGCATGTATGCTTTCAATAACAATAGTTTAGTGAAGAGGACAAGTATTAAAAGTAAACTATTATTGTTGAAATTATAAATCGATGTGTCTATTATGTTTCATATGTAACTCTTAATGTTTGTCCTCTTCAAACTTTAATTGCCACAATTGTTCTCCCTCTGTTTTTCCAGGTTCAGAAAGTATACATATTTTGCTACATGCTTTTGAAACTATAAAATGCAGTCTAATATTGAACTGTTTTGATATTTGTATTCTCAAACTTTTTTCACAGGACTTGCATTGTTACAAAAGCATAAACCAGCTTCTTTGCCACCCATCAACTTTGTTGAGTCACTTGACATTCATCTTCGTGAGGTCTGTTTCCATCACCACAACCTTTATACACGCTACGCTTTCCAAAACTGCACCATGGTATGACTCATTCTTTGTTTGAACTCCATTTGACTTGTCGATTGTTGGCCGGAACTTGATAGGTGATCCGAGATGCATAGAGGCAACGACAATGGCATCGTCATGCAACAACATCGTGAAATGGGTCACTTAATCGCGAAAGCATTCGCTAGCCTCTACAATGTCTCAGAGGTAATTAATGTACTTTTCCCGGTTTAATTTTCCTAATTTGTGTGCATACACATATTTATCATTCAAATTTCTAATAAAAGACTGTAAGTGTGCTAAATGCTTCTTTGATTAACATTTTTTTGGCTTATGATGACAGGATCTCGTCCAACATTTTAGCATTCACAATAAATTAGACAAACACAAGGATAATGTGAACACTATGAGATTTAAGCAGTGATATTCTATCTTTGAGGCTGACAATTTGAATATAATTCTATGGGATTTGGATGCAAACTGGGTTAAAGTGTCATTTGATCTAGGTCACAATGACAATATTTTAGATGCATGTTTCATACCGTTTACAAATGATCGTACGATAGCCACTACTGATCGAGATAGTCAGGTATTATATCTTTCTTCTCACCTGTAATATCTCGTTGTATCTAACATGTACATGTCTTTATATATGCCATTAGGTTAGACAAGCTTTAATTTTGGAAAATGAAAATGTTACCGCAAGTCATTTGGTTAATCACGACGATAAAATTACTAGGTTGGCAGTGGAGCCCATAAATCTACATGTATTTTATTGATGTGGTTATGATGGACTTGTTCAGCGAGTAAGCATGTAGTTTGTATCTTCATATTTTTATATTTCATATTTTAATTATTAACAGACATGCATGATGACTTTTTACTATGTGCAAAGTGATTTGAGAATACAAAAGGCGAATGAATTATTCATATACAGCAACAGGTTGGGATTTGTTTCTCTAAGTAGCATCGTCACTGATTCACGGAGTAAGCATCAATTTGTCATTGGTAGAGAAGACGAATACATTAGAGTTTATGATATTCATAAAATTCAAAGGGATCGTAGTTATCCCATCGATTACTTTTGTCCCGCTCATCTTATCGGTTATAGAAATTATGAAATTAGAGACTTAGCATTCTCATATGGAAGTGAGTTACTATCTGGCTACAGTAAAGAAATATAATTATTCTCTAAAAATCAAGGAATTAAACCAAATTCAGTGAATGAGTCCATCAACAACAATGATTTCTTTGAAAGTGTTTTATATCTATGGCTAGTAGCTAGATACCAGATTATTGGTGGTCCATAGGTATACAAGGAATATTTTAGAGTAAAAGGAATCACTAGTGTGAGCTCCATTGGCCCAAATTGTGAATACGTCTATGACAATTCAAGTAGAGGCCGAATTTTTATTTGGAGAAAGAGGGTCGACAAGCTTTTGCACAATCTAAATGGAGAAATCTTTTATCAATCGCATTGCATACCATCCTCATGTTGCTGCTATTGCTAGTTGCGGCGGTTACAATGATATAGATATCTGGACGCCAAATGCAACTGAACCAACTCCAGTTTCGATTGTGGTATAGACAATGAGGTAAAGATCCACATCGTACATTGACATTCTTTTTCTGTTTAAAGTGTGTGCATTGCTACCCTTTGAAACAGGACCTCTATTTGTGTATTTCTCAAGCTACAACTGATAACACCTGTGGCTAATGATTCAGTATCTTTGCATTCCTTTGTAAGGGATAAAAGGAGTTTTTAATCACCTTCACTTCCAGTTAAATAGTATCCTCTAAGCCGATGTGATTGTTGTTTGGATTTTGATATTATTGTATAACATTTTTTTATAGAGAAGGACTTTGACATTTAGAACTGGTCATCAATGTTTCTGTAAAGCTCTAGATTTTGGTGTTCTTGTGTAACATTTTTTTATAGAGTTGGCCCTTGACATTTAAAATTGGTCATCAAAGTTTATGTAAGGCTCTGGATTTTGGTGTCCTTGTGTAACATTTTCTTATTAGATTGGACCTTGGCATTAGTTACTATATACTTAGCAGACTAGAAATATGTTTAGCAGATTAGGAAACTATATAGACTTCATTAGTTACCAAAGCCAATCTTCTTAGATCAATCCAAGCAAAACAAAACATATAACAAAAATTTAATAAAAAAATTACTATTACGAATTATATCATTATCAACGATAATTATCATTTTCTTTTTGCCTCCTATTTTCAGCATTCACTGTTATATCAAGTACACCTTGAATAATATCATATTCTATCTTTTTTCATCCATACAAACCTACCAATATGTAAATGAACAAAGTAATAAGCACAAAACAGTGATATGATGTTTCTTAGGAAATAACCCGCAACTTAAGCATGAATGTCTAACTAAGAAGAAAACATATTTTTTGTAAAAATAAGGAAATAGATGCCTAAGATTGAGAAGAAAAGTGTCATATCTAATTATTCATGTCTGATCCTCTACAAGCCTTGGTATACAAAGCAAATATATATAATGAAAGCTTCTGTAACCCCGTATAGTTGCTTTTACTAGGCAATCTAATTGTCAATATTTGAGTATGTTATGCTAACCCCAAAATTTATTTCTACTTCATGTTTGTCTATTGGAAACTTATTTCCACTTCATGTATGTCTATTTTTCCCCTCTCCAACTAAAACTAATTTGAAGGAATGGAGCTAACAAGAGAACTCAAATATCAAAGCCACAGTACAGATATCCTTTAAGCAGAGCAAAGAAATATGTCTTTTCAACTTTTCGTTATCAATTTTTCCTATGATCTTCTCTCTTATTCATTTTGTTTGCTTTCTATTTTGCGACTTGTGATCACATATTTGAATCATGAAAACAACCTCTTATTTAGAAGAGTAAGACTGTGTACAATAAAAACTTTTTATTTGCGGAGATTTCATACACCGAACCGTCTTTTATAACCAGATACATAATGGAAGACAAGTTTTATTTAAATATGTGTTTGTGGCACATTCTTTACCTTTGAAATGAAAAGGATAATTAATGAGACAAGGGCGCATCTAGAATGGGGTTCTCAATTATCTTATTTTCTATTCAAGGAATCCTATCCCTACCTGAGAAAAAATAAGGTCAAATCTAAACTGATTATTGGAAGAAGGCATCTATACCTATGAATTTAGTTGATAAGAGAATAGGTAATTTTTGTACATAACCAATAGATCTGTAAGTGTCCACTGGAAATTTTAACATGGAAGAGAATGTCCAAGTCCAACATGAGCACAAAGAGAATAACTGAAGAAGTCCAATGACCACAACTTACAAGATGGGAAGTGCATTATCAATACCTGATGATTACTTAGAGAGAAGGAAATAGAACATAACGACATAGTTTAAGTTGAAGAGAAAAGAAAAGAATAGTATCTTACTTTCACTTTGTTTCATTTATTTGTTTATCTAGACAAATTGAAAAGAGAGAATACCCATTTGTATTTATGAGATGTCTAAATTTCATTTTAATCTATTTCTGCCTAGTCTAGGTGGAAATTAAAAAAAGAAATTTAAAGAATTAAATTAATTTCACTTTATTTATTTACTTCCAAGTAAACAATAGAATCAGTCATTTCATTCCATTTCTTATCTTTTATAAACGTTCCAGTTAAGGTACAAGCACTCTTAATATGGTTTATTCCAGTTGCAGCTAGCAAAGATTTCAGTTTAACTCCAATACTAACTAGCAGAGGATATGGATTCAGGATAAGTACATTAAAAAACCAATATGATGGAAAATAAAAGAGGCATAAAGACTAACGTCTGATGACGAAGTTGATTCAACTCTAACAGAACGAAAGAGATCATGGTAGATGATTCAAATCATTCAGGATGCAATTTTGTACTAGAGACTAGACACTATCACCAGTATAAAACTTCAGCAAAAGTAAATGACAAAGAAGTCTAGTCTCACTCTTGGCATCAAGATTGGAAGCAAACCTTTGCCTTGTATATTTGCAGGAGTTCCAGAATAGCCTCCCAATACTCGACAACCCTGGCAGTGCCAGAGCGCATTTGTGACTCAATTCTTTGTTGCATCAACTCCAACTCCCTGGACTTTTCCCCTTCCAACAGATTCTTCACATCAGCCTCAATGCTCGAGTGCAAACCCCTTCCTTCTGCAAGAACTTCAGGAGGTGCTTGATCAATTGCATCTCTTTTCTGAACTTCTGCAAGTTCCCAGTTACAAACTACCATCAAAGCCTGTTCGACATCAGGAACACACGAGATATCAACTACATTAGGGAAAAAAAAAAGGAAAACAATCCATAGAGATAGAAAAGATTTCAAAGCTATGTGACCATAGTTCACATATCAGTGTAACAGAGAGTACAATCAAATTATGAAATATGGATAGATAAAAGACGATAAGAAGTTATTGAACAAATTAGTGTTGAAACTTCCATAGCCTTACCATTTGAGTAACAGAAAGTGTTCGATCAATTTGTCAAATACAGTAATAACCTATGTGGAGATAAATAAAAGGATCAAAGTTATTACTTAACCATAGTTCACAAATTAGTGTTGAACTAGCAATAGCCTAGTTAGAAGATTATCATTTGACTATTAAAAAAAAGTTCAATTTCATCAACTTTCAAATGAAAGTGAAATCCCAAGCTTTGTTTTCATTAATCTGATCTCGCGACCAGAAACCCAAACTGAGACACATCAACTAAATATAAAATCTTAGGAACACATGTAACTTCTACCTTTTCAACCCACTCTTTTGACAATTATTTTTGGATGGAGGTGGACCAACTACATAACCTGAACTCTTAAAGTTGTTCAGAAAACATAATTCCCTTTTAATAACATAAAAAAGAACGTATGCAAGTTTATTTGAAGATATTTGCATTGCATTAGACATCCCTCATCTTTCGTTCATCCAAATTCGTTTAAATAATGTTTTCCATTCTGAATCAGCTAAATTATAAATGCAAAGCCATTAGCACCTATAAAAAATATGATTATGTAAATTACTAATTTTAAAAGGATAAATCTACAATAAACTTCCTTCTCGTGTGAAAGAAAGAGAGAGAAAGCAGTTCAATGGAATGTACAGAGATTCAAATTGTGAGCACCAGGAAAGATCTAAAAGCAAAGACTTCACCTCCCAATATCTGCTATGAATTGGTGCTGTTGTATCCAAATCTAGATGCATTTTAATGTCATCACAAAGTTCTTCCAAATCCTTCACGGTGAGCCCCTGCAGTTTCAACATCTAGCATCCATGAATAATCAACTCAAAAGTCAAAAAAGGAAAGCATATCACGAGGCAACTGTTATGGAAATCTACAATTCTCAAAGCTATTAGCAACATAGATTTCAATGTTACAGAGTACTCAAGAAACCTAATCTAAGTGCAAACATCAGCATTAGCAAATTTTAAGTTAGAGCTTTATCAAAAAGGGATTGAGAATAAAGAGCTAAATACCTTAAATACAATGTACGGTTCATTCAGATCAAAGTCAAATTCTTTTGAACCGTTAAGGGTCTCAGTAAGTATGTCAATGGGTTTTGCACGCCCTTCTCACAGTCTAATCTCAGATCTAACTTTGCTTTGATGAAAGTGAAACTGCATAGTTGAGCAAAATTAATAGAAGATAAAAAGAATATCATGAAAAAAATACAAAATTAGGAGTAGAAAAAATGTGGCAAGTTGAAAACATAAGCACCTCTTCTTCTTTCTTCTCCCAATCTAGAAACTCGGCTCTCTCTTGCCAACATTGCCTGCAGCATTTTACCAAAGAAAGTATGAGAAGGCTCGACTAAACTATCGTAAGGAAAACAGCTCCAAATGTTCAGATAATGTATCCATAGAAAACTGAGAATTTGGACAAACCATCTCTTCCTCATGTTATGCTCTCTCAATTGCCCTTTCTTCCCTTCTTTTCTTGATATTTTCAATCTCAGTCTGCAATAGTAAAACAATATTAGAATGCAGCAATAAATACCTACCTACCGACAAACGAGCTGTAGCAGATAAAAAAGAAGTAAATTAGAGAATTCTACCTCCTGCAGAATGTCAATCCATTTTGTATCAAAAAGAGAACACAGAAAAAGAAATAAACTGAACTACCCAAAAGAGTTGAATCCAAGAAAATCTACTTCGGTTTTTGCAATGGAATACACTTTTTTTTAGCAGATTAGAAAGCTTTATCTTTATTCATGAACAATAATCATCATTCATTTCCCTTAAGCACAGCATATCTCGAGACAGAATGCAAAATCATGCTCAAACTACAATTTCAGCAAATAATACCTAAGAAGTTGACTAATATGTAGTAACATTATATTATCACATATACAGATTAAATTAAAGTGTACATTATCTAACAGGAAGCAACTCCGCACTTAATGCAACCATCTTAGGTAGCAACACATGGAGCAAACCTTAAATACCACTACAAGTTTTTAAGTCGTACAGTTATGAATATCCAAGCAAGGAATAAGCTTAGCAAACTAGGAAACTGTATAAAAGGGCAGCTCGGTGTACGAAGTTACCGCAATGCGGGGTCTCGGAGAAGGATCCATTGTACACAGCTTTACCTTTGCAAAAGATTGTTTCTAGGATTCGAACTCGTGATCTCTAAGTCATAAGACAACAACTTTACCATTATGCCAAGGCTCCCTTCTGACTGGGAAACTATATATACTTCATTAATTACTAAAGTCAATCTTCCTTGATCAATCCAAGCAAAACAAAATATATAACATAAATAAATAAAAAAATAACTATTACGAATTGTATCATTATCAACAATAATTACCATTCTCTCTCTGCCTCCTCGTTTCAGCATTCACCGATATATCAAGTACACCTTGAATAATATCAGATTCTATCTTTTTCATCCATACAAATCTACCAATATGTAAATGAATAGAGTAATAAGTACAAAATAGTGATATGATATTTCTAAGGAACTAACACGCAACTTAAGGATGAATGTCTAACTAGAAAGAAAATATATTTTCTATAGAAATAAGAAAACAGATGCATAAGATAAAGTTGAAAAGTATCATATCTAATTATTCATGTCTGATTCTCTATGTGCCTTGACGTGCAGAGCAAATATATACAATGAAAGCTTCGGCAATCCTTTCATATAGTAGCTTTTACTAAGCAATCCAACTATCACTAATCAGGTTATGTTATGCTAACCCTAAAACTTATTATACATCATGTTTGTCTATCAGAAACTTATTTCCACTTCATGTTTGTCTACTTTTGCCTTCTCCAACTAAACCTAATTTAGAGGAATGGAGCTAATAGAACTCAAATACCAAAGCCACGGTCTACAGACATCCTTTAAAAAGAGCAAAGAAATGTGCCTTTAAACATCCTTTAAGCATTCTTAATGATAACAACGATTCTCGACCTGATCACTATATGCCTGTTACATTTTCCCCCTTCTACTTAACAAATTTTCTCATTAACCACTACAACCTATTTCAAGTGATGGTATAAAAATATACTCCACACAAAGAAACGTCTCAGCTATACAATTATGTCCTGATATTTGATAAATTCAGATGATTAGTGGCATGATTGATTGCAAGTTACAACTATTCTTCTATATCTTTCATGCACTATCATAATTACAATCATGCAAACCGTGGAAATGAATAAATCAATATGAAAGAAACGATTGAACAAATAAATAAAATATCTAAATATAACTTATTTGGAAAAAATGCACTTTAAAAAGGAACATTACTTCTCAGTCAGATTATGGTCCCCAGAAGGATTCGAATTGTTAGAATATCCGGTCACCATGTTTGCTTTGAGCTTCTTCGCAACCTTCAGAGCCTAAAAGAAGCAACGGCAATTGAGAACGCACACAAACCGAAATAAATGTATCAAAAAAAAAAAAGACAAATACCTTCTGTTGTGCCTTCTTCGCCATGTAGCTCATGACCTCCTCCTCCGTGATTTCCCTCAAAACCCTCTCACCTTTACGCATGTCTTTCGGCTCGAAGCAATGACATTCGTCTCTTCGCTTACTCCCCTTACTTCTCAGTCAGATTATGGTTGCCAGAAGGATTCGAATTGTTAGAATATCTGGTCACCATGTTTGCTTTGAGCTTCTTCGCAACCTTCAGAGCCTGAAAGAAGCAACGGCAATTGAGAACGCACACAAACCGAAATAAATGTATCAAAAAAAAAAAAGACAAATACCTTCTGTGGTGCCTTCTTCGCCATGTAGCTCATGATCTCCTCCTCTGTGATATCCCTCAAAACCCTCTCACCTTTACGCGTGTCTTTCGGCTCGAAGCAATGACATTCGTCTCTTCGCTTACTCCCCTTAGTCCTCTCGTGGTTCCGGCGCCAAGAAGATATCCGAGAATCGTCGGTTGATCTCTGCTGTCACTCCATGATCTCCTCCTACCCTTATGCCGGTCTTTGATACGAGCCATACGAGCTAGATATACTCGACTAACACCTAATCTATAAACATAACCACCTTCGATCGGTCGGCAGTCCGCAACCGCCGACCAATAGGCGACCGGTCGGCGGCTCAGGACCGATCAGCGATCGACGACCGACCGACGATCGACGACTAGCGCTCGGGGATCGTCGATCGATCGTTGGTCGTCGGCCGCCAACCATGTATTGTCGGCCGGTCATCGATCGGCGACCGATAGGCATTGGTAGGCGACCGTCGACAGTCGCCCATTGGAGGTCGACGACCGTGGCTATCGGAGGTCGGTGACAAACAACCGAGCATCGACGATAGCGATGACAGTCACAAGAAATCAACTAAGATTTTGATTACATTTAGACGAAATTATAAGGGTATTTTTGTCATTTTATAATAATATGAATTACATTCCTTATAACAAATAATAGACATCAAACAAAAGAATGTAATAACTTTTGTAATCAAAGATTACACACCGATCGCTAACCAAACACAGTAATGTAATGTACATTACATTGCAAACATGATTACATTACAAGCTTGATTACATTACCCCGTACCAAACATAGCCTTAGGTCATTAAATTTATTTCGGTTAGTAAATATTATTATAATTTAAATGATTTTTTTATGTAACAAAATTAATTTTGACTAAGAAGGAAATTAAAAATACCAGGTAAAAGCTATAATTAAATTTGATAAGTAAACTAATATTTTCTTCCCCCATAAGGTCTTCCAGCCTTTTATCGTAATTGGTTGTCTTTATTAACATTTGTACATATTACAAAGGAGTTAAAAATAATACTATTAAATTATAAGTATATTATATACTTTTATTTGTAAAAAAATATTCTAAAATAATAGTTTTTAACTTTGGAACTTTAACTTAGAAAATGACATCACAAATATAAATAATAATTTTTAAATAATGATGAATTAGTAAAATGTTATATAATTTCTAAGGCATTTCGAAATTTTTTTATGTAGTTTTATTACCAAATAGTAATGATAAACTATTAAATGTTTATAAAAATTTTAACGGTTAATAAAATTTAAATGCACGTGAATTAATTGTTTTTTTGTTGGTTCGTGTTGCAATTGATTTTGATTTTTCTCTCTAAATGAACTGTATTTGTTGTCATTTTATGCGTGTATCAATCTCTCCATTTTATCTTTGTATCCGTTAATAATCTTTATTAACGAAGAATCAATCCTTTTTTCAAATTATTGAAAATACAATATAACTAAATTGTGATAATTAAAGAACATCAATATGGAAGAATAAATTACAAATATATTCATAAAAAAAATAACATGCAAAGTTTAAAATATTCAAAAGCAACTTCACATGATAAACAATCGTACCAAAAAGATTAAGGCATTATCTATCTATAAAAATAAATAAAAAAAATATCTAAAGTACTATAATAAATATCTTGATTAATTGAAAATATAATCAAATATTTTATACAAATATCTTGTTATTGATGGTTCTCCCTATGCACCCGAGTATTTTTTCCTGATAGTTTGAACTACAATCCGAATGAGTCAGCGACTATCACCCGAACTATCCAACGACCTTGCACATCAATACTCATCAGCGGACATTGACATGGCCGATACGACTCCTCCAATGATCAAATCAATCTCGGGTTGAAGTAATAAGGCTCGTGGTTACGCAAATAAAAGAACAAGTGAACTAAAAAAAATAAAGGACGTGAACACGAAGGAATAACCATACCCTTACACCGTCATCGCTTACCCTTATATAGGTGAAGGAAGAAGGATCCACGTGGAATGCCATGTCTGCCCCACGCCGACTCAATAGCGGAGAAGAATCATTTCACCCAATCGATTACAAATCAACATTGATTGTCCGACCATTGCAGATTGATAATCAAGGTATGTGTTACGCCCTTTGAGCAAGCAATTACACCTAACGACGGCTTTGGCTGAAAATCGTTGGAGATTGAGATTGAAGGAGGCAAGAACAGAGCATGGCCATGCTAGGATGCCTCCACTTGAACAAGTCTCGTTGAGATAGCTAATAAGACCCAATCAAGCAAGACCGGAAATATGCTACCTGAACAGGAGTGATCCCAAATGCATCACAAGTCCCCCCTTCAAATCAAATTGAGGAGTAAAATCAAATGAAATCCAATGTAGAGGATAGCCCAATGAGGGAGTGCCTCTTGCAAATGAATAAAACATGGAAGATCTCGAGTGGGAATATTCCCAAAGTAATCATATAGATCGAGGATATTCCCATAGTAACCAAATAGATCGAGGATGTGATGCAGGCGGAGTAGCGAGATGGGTGCATCCTTCCACACGTGGCGACGCTAGAAGAGAGGTGGCAAAGATAATCGAAGGAGAAGGAAAACTTCGCAAACAAAGAGAATCCACCTCTAGGCTTAAACGAAACCAAATAACTTTCATTAATTCAAAATAAATCTATCTATTACAAGAGTCTAAACTCATGTTTAAATAGATTAGAGAAGGAGAAAAGTTCAAACAAACAAAAGAAATAATAAAAATTTCTTAACGAAACAGAAAAAGTAATATAAAAATTTTAAAACTAAATTTTTAAAAGTAAAAAAAATTCAAACCAAATAAAAATAATAATAAAAGATTAATGAAACCTTAAATAACGACGGCAACGCACCACTACCGTGGCGGGGGCCACGACTCAATTGTGGTTTGGACCATGGTTATGTGAGTGGACATGACATGATGGAGACCATGACTATGGTGAGGGACACGACCAGACCATGTTCCTTGCTGGAACTTCTGGTTAAGCCCCAAAATGGGACACGACTATGGAGATGGCCACAATCACCCTGTGTTGGCCTCTGGAAACTCCATTTTACTTTGTTTGGGTCCAGGATGAAGTATGCTCGTGTCAAGAGGCATGTACATATCGTGTTGTGTTGGATGCGCCTACATCAGACTCCCAAGGTTGAAAAGAACTCGTCCTTGAGTTCCAATTAAGTAGACTTGATCCTTAGTGGAGAAATTAGGACTCGAGTCAAAGATGTTGCTCGGATGAAGTAATATGGCATGTGCGACTAAACACCTGGACATAGAAAGAAAAGGAGAAATAGAAGATACCAAAATAGTAGTGGAATCCTCTTGCCGATGTGCCAGTATAATCTTTTGTCCTCCAATATGGGTGCTCATCATCGTCAACCAATCATCACTCGTTTCATCCTTGAGAGAGAAAACAAGCAATGTCTCGTGGTCATCAATATCCTCCTCATAGACAGGGTCACCCATGACTTCTTCAATTAACCACGATTGCTCCTCTGTCTTTTCATTCCCATCTCCATAAAGCTCCTCGTCGTCGTCATATTTGTCGTAGATAGGGTTGCCCATGACCTCGTTAATGTCATTATCGTTGTAGACTTGGTCTTCAGTGTTTTCTTCAATTTCCTTGTCAACATCATCCTCATCGTAGGCAGGGTCTGCAATCATCTTATCTTCATCGTCATAGACAGGGTCTTTTATGTCTTCTTCAATTAGTTCGTTGATGTCACCATCGTCGTAGATGGCATCAATGTCTTCATCATTATAGACAGTTGCTCCCATATTTTCCTTGAACTGGGTGCTCTTAAGGTTGTCCTCATTATAGATGGGATCTTGCATGCCTTCTTTGAACTTGGTGCTCCCCAGGTCATCCTTGTTGATAGGATCTTCCACATCATCATCATTATAGATAGAGTCTTCCATGTCTTCTTCAATCAAATATTGCTCCTCGATCTTTCGCTCCATTTTGAAAAGAACTCGACCTCGAGTTCGAACTAGGGTCATTATCTGCACACAACCTCCAACTTCTTCAACCAATAGAGACGGTTCTTTGAGTGATTGGGTGGCTTGTCTTAAAGTATGAAAACATGGAAATGAAGACTGAATATTTTTAAAAGGAAGAAAATGGTCTTTCACCTTCTTTTTCATATTCTCCCAATCAGTAATCTTGGTATTGCCCTGTTTCTTGCGTGAGTGCCACAATTATTCCCACCAAGCGAAGGCTTGACCCTTAAGTGTCATGGCTACCAACTTTACTTTAGCATGATTGAGAACTTCTTTAGAATAAAAAATCAGTTTAACTTCATCAATCCAATCACTAAAATTTTCTACGTGGAATGTGTCAAAAAACTCGGAAAGCTCGATGCGAAAATCAAGATCTACATGTCTTTCTTTGCGTTATAGTGATCTCAATGATATAGTTGTACAAAATTCGAAATAATGTGTCCATTAAAATACCTTATGATCTTCAAGATCTAGATGTCGAGATAACTATGTGACCTGTCTCTGTAGATCCTTGATGATTTCTTGGGAACATCGATCCTAGAGTGTGGCTTCCTCAGTTGGAACCTACCGATCACGACCATAACCATGACCACGATAACCATCTATGGATCTTCAAGATAACTCCGTAATTGGTCTCTGTAGATCCTTGATAATTTCTTGAGAACATCGATTCTAGAGTGTGACTTCCTCAGTCGGAACCTATCGATCACGACCATAACCATGACCACGATAACCATCTATGGATCACCAAGATAACTCCGTGATTGGTCTCTGTTGATCCTTGATCTTTTGGAAACATCGATCCAGGGTGCGGCTTCCTCAATTAGAACCTGCCAATCACGACCATAATCATGTCCTCGTCGACCCTTTATGGATATAGGGTTCTGATACCAGCTAACGCAGGTGGGGTAGCGGGATTGGTGCAATTTTTCACACACAACGACACTAGAAGAGAAATGGACAGAGATAATCAAAGGAGAAGGGAAACTTCGCAAACAAAGATGATCCACCTCTAGGTTTAAACAAAACCAAATAACTTTCATTAGTTCAAAACTAATCTATCTATTACAATAGTCTAATTCCATGTTTAAATAGGCTAGAGAATGAGAAAAGTTCGAACAAACAAAAGTAATAAAAATTTCTTAACAAAACAGAGAAAGTAAATATAAAAATTTTAAAACTAAATTTTTAAAATTAATCAACAAATTCAAACCAAATAAAAATAATAATAATAATATATTAATAAAATCATAAATAGCGGCGGCAACGCGCCACGACCGTGGCAGGGGCCACGACTCGACCATGGTATGGACCATGACCGTGTGAGTGGACACGACCTGACCTTAATGGAGACGACGACCGTGGTGGGGAACATGACTAAGCCATGTTCCCTACTAGAACTTCTAGTTAAGCCCTAGAATGGGGCATGACTATGGAGGTGGCCATGACCACCCCCGCTCGTGTCAAGGGGCATGTGCAAGTCGTGTTGTGTTAAATGCACTTGCATTAGGATGCTCCCAACGGAGATGTTCCCATAGTATCCAAATAGATTAGGGATATTCTCAATGGGGATGTCCCCATAGTAACTAGATATATCGGGGATATTCCCAATAGGAATGCTCTCATAGTTACCAGATAGATCGGGGATGTTTCCAACGGGGATGTTCCCATAATATACAAATAGATTAGGAATGCTCCCAATGGAGATGTTTCTATAGTAATCAGATAGATTAGAGATGTTCCCCATGGTGAGTACCTATCTGAATGTGAGGCTAATCCATCATTCTGTCGTGCGAGTAGTTTGATTATCAAATGAATACCTGCCTATTTCTCACTCAATCCTTGATTATCTCAGTGAGCCCCAAGTAGCGCGACTCCACTTCTCCCCAAGTGATGAACCTGTAACATCTCATCATATATTCTAACAATACTCTTTTGACCATCACTCAAACTTCTTCCGACTCTTCTTACATCGAAAACAATGTATGACAATCGCCCCATACTTGGCTAATGTCAATCAGCTAGAAGAGCAAAAATTACCCATGACCCCATCACATTTTATCCCGACCTTTGATCGACAACCCATCTTGTCGATCGACAGTCAATCTTGTCACAGCAGCGATGATTTTGAAAAATTAGCAATTTTTCAGAGATCCGGAAGGATTGGAGCCACAACTATATAAGGAGAAGACTCTATAGGACAAAGGGGAGAGGAAGGAAGCGGCGGGTGCCATCCAAAGGCTTCAAAGGGGAGAGGAGGGTGTCCCCCAAGGGCCCTAAAAGCTCCAGAGATTGGATCGGAAGCGGATTCGATGCCAAAACTCCAGATCTGAATGTGGATTGCAACCAAAGACCTCCACCATTCGAGACTAAGTTTTCTAGTTCCTCTTTCTTATTGTTCTGATTGTAATCCCTTTCGTTTCCATATCTTTTAGTTGTAACTCCATTTCTATGAAGTAAATTTTGTGATTCTAGGATAAGAGAGTAGCCTCTTTGATTTGTAAACATTCATATTCAGTGAATCAATATTTGTTTGCATTGTTTTCGTTTGATTTTTTACATCTATGTTTGATTCTTGCTTGATGATATGATTTTTTGTGAGCCAGATCTATTGTGTGTACACGATCTTAATGCCAAGAGTACAAGGTCGTATCATGGGTGCGGAGATAGACCAAAAGGTGAACTCAATCCTCTGATTTGTAGAGAACTGAGACCTGGAGGAGTCAACTACGAATGTAGATCGATTTACCATGAGAACTAATAGATTATCACAGAACTAAATGGATCTATTCAAAGCCAAGGCCACAAAGTAGAAAAAGACACCTTGAAGATTGTGGGACCATGTTTTAAAAGTCTATTTGAGAAAACAATCCCTTAGCTCTACCGCTTTGAAAATAGACATCGAACTGGAATAGATATGTCGGTGTAATTCTAAATTCATATTTGATAAAATAGGATAGTGCACCTACATGAGCAATCATTGAGAATGAGGAACTAAATGTAGATCTGGTATTTATAATCATTTTGGTGAAACCGAATTCTAGAATCATCTCCTCAATTCTGATTTTCTCTTCCCTTGCTCTTGATTTCTGAAATCTCTAATTCCTTTCTCAATTCTCTATTCCTTTTTCTTTTAAATTCCATGTTTTCTCACTCACTTTCTAATTTTAAGGATATTTTCAACCAACAGATTTGGTCTAGACAATTTACATTCACTTAGTAGATCAGTATTCAATTTTCAATCTATATGGAATCGATATCTTTTATTATTTGACGACAACTATACGCTTACAGTACATAGTTGACACAACATGATCAGGTACCCAGCAGCAAGCTTATTTCAGCATGTGATTCGTGTGGGAGAAATCTGGTTGAATAGTTGCATCTTCCAGCCCAGTAAAGTCAACCAAATGTTGAAAGTGAATATAGATCTGAACAGGCAACCAAATTACTAGAGAATAGCCCGTAATCCAAAAGGTAATCAAGAGAAAAGGTTTGCCGCCATATATCACATCTGAAAAAATATCATTAAATTTTTACTTTTATACCGAGTCACCTGATCATCTAATAGAAAAGTTCAAAGAAAAAAGATACATAATGCATAAAAGCAGTTCCTGTTCCAGGCTATTTTGAAGAAACTGAAGAAGTTCATTGGTTTGTAACTGAGTTCTATTCCACGAGTGAATTGCAAAGTTTCTCTGGAAGTCAAGGTTAGGGAGAGAATGGTGGGCCAGTCGGGGAATATGACTTGTACTCAACTTAAGCAGAAATCATTTCCTCCAAAATGCCAAATACCAAAAAATATATATTCTTAAAACAAATAGACCTTCAGTCACTAGATTATTTCACACAGCTAAACCTCTTTAATGCTGAAAGACAATTATATTTAAAAGTTGCAAATATCTAGATCGGTAATTAACTTTGCATATTTGATCATAACATGAAATCAGTCTGAACCCATGTGCTGCTTCATTTAGCAAGACACATCTCGCCCAACCAAAATCGCCACTGAAGAAAATCAACAAATCAAGTGACAAACTTTGCTCAGCATAGGCAGTAAGCATCATCAACAGAGCTCCATTTTCACTAAAATCAACAGGTGGAAATGAAAATATGAGCTAATAGCACGAATTAAAAAGGGCAATCGGTGCACGAAGCACCGGTCAACGTGGAGTCTGGAGGAAGGATCGAATCACATTGAATCAGTTGTACATTGTTTTATCTTGTATTTTAAGAGTCTATTTCTCTTACAACAACACAAGAAGCAATTAAGTTACAAAGTATCAAGTAAAAAAAACAACACAACAATAACCTTCAAAATTGAAAATCATAACAATACACTCATGTGATGATGCAGTTATAATCAAGTTTTATCTAATATTGCATACTAATTAGATGAAAAAGAATATATATTATTAGTTAAGTAGCAGTGCCAAGAGTGATAGACATTGATTGTAAGAAGCAACAATCACCCCGAGTATATTACAATCTGTTAAATGCATTGATAAATGCAAAGCAAGTTATTAAAAAAAAACTAGAAGAAAGACTTATCCCGGAAAGAGAGTGAATTTATGGAAAACATAGTGTACTGTTGCTCCCATATAAGCATAGTAACAAAATAAAGCCTCTGAAATATGACTTCCTGAAAAATGATATTTAATAAATTTCTAAAAATATGCATTTCAAAATTAAATAAAACTTTGAATTATAGCACAATATGTAAGACAGAAAATCATGATCATCATGGATAATGCAAAAATGAATGATAATTATCACTTTATTGAACTTCAATTTTCCAAAATCGTGATCCTTGCCACCGTCGTGGTGCAGAGAATACAACAAATTAGGTGAGCCAAAAAGAAAACACATATTATAAGTGTTACAACATAGTCCTTGATAGCACTTCAAAAACAAATTTAAGTAAAATAACATTCAAACAATTTGTTAAAAATGATTATTAATTTATAGTTTAGGCAAACACTTGGTCATCATAAAGACTAATCAATTATGACAAACAAAAATTAACTAAATAAATAATTCTATCTTTCGAAGGATGTTTTCTCTCTAAGTTTAAATCCAGTTAAGCATTTGAGTCGAATTCAGCAGAAAGTTTGTTATCGTCAGTGAAGTTCTCGACCCTTCATTACACTAGCTGTGATATGATTTTCACCTTGTTGTTTGCATTCTTTTTCACAGCCAGCCACCTCTGCTCTCTTCTTCTTTGATTCCAATGGAAGAAGATCATTGGTGGAGAAGAGGCTCTAATGTCCCAAAGATGAATTGCAAAATTAGCTATTTGTTTTGTTCCTAACGATGATATGCATTTAATCCAAAAGGTTGGAAACTATCATGCATTTATCCAAATCTTCCTCGAGAATAAGAACAAATTCCAACTAAAAAATGGTGTTTTATACAAAAACCCAAATCGAATATCTAAAAGCAGACATGTAAAAGTATAAGTTTGCAAGCAACTAAAAAATATATGTTTGTCGAAGATCATCTCATATGTATAATTTTGTAAGCCACTAAAAAAATATTCGTTTTTCCAAGATCATCTCATACATATAGGTTTGTAAGAAACTAAAAAATCTCGATTTATCGAAGGTTGTCACTATTGACTGTGTGCCACAACCATCATTAAAGCTTTCAAATCGTGAAAAGTTCTTCAAATATTTCTCGTAGCAAGTCTAGATGGGTGTTTTGAAAGAAAGCCTTCGTATTTTTTTTAACGATCTGCAACATCCCAAAGTCAAATAAGTATTTCCAGCAAGCCTCCTTTAAATTGTTGCATGTGACCCTGCAATTTTAAGTAGTTCAAGAATATTTCTGGTATTTATATCATGTAAAAGAACTTCCTCACAACAGTCTTTTGTATCATTCATGTCGTACTTCTCTCTAGCATCCAACAATTTAAGAGCATGTTTCAAGAAATCCTCCTATTTGACGCTCCCATACATGTATGCAAGAAGTGTCAAGACATCGTCCTTGGACATATCTTTTATTTCTACCATTGATGACTCTTTCTCCTTGAAATCATGGAAAACATGACTTCAAAAATAGATGACCTTAAAGCGAGGATCGCTTTATGAGCACTCACGGGTCCATCCATTGTTTCAATTATCAAATCCGTATATACATCTTCTTTAAGCATCCGAGATATGCAATGTAAAGTCTCATTGCCTAGAAGATGCAGATGTAGGTTTTATATATATATATTGTAGATCCCACAGAATCCTATGATTGACAACAAATTTAGTGTCAGTAACTGGATTTTAATTAACATGTATCAACAAAAAAACACCTTCAGATCCAAAAATTCTAAGCAGATTATGACACTCGAATTAGTATTATTTTCTTCATGGCAAATAGGCTCTTCTTCTGTCATGAAAAACTTCTCATAAACTGCAAATAAATTAGAGAGTCATGAGCAAAATAAATCCACTGGATTGCTAACTTAAACATGTAAAAGTTTTGTGTATTGTTCAATTAGATTATGTTGAAACCAAGGTTTTAAATGCCGAGCCGTTTCGAACGAAATTGCCAAAAAATTTCGTTCCGACGAACAACCGAAACCGAAACGCGTACCGATACTAAAAAGAGGCGGCGGCACAGAGGCGGGTACCGGAAGGAGGCGGCGGCAACGACGGCGATCGCGCAGCGCGATCGGGGAAGGCAATCGCACTTCCCGATCGCGCAGCGCGATCGCGGTGAGAAACCCCGATCGCGCAGCGCGATCGTGGTGAGAAACCGCGATCGCGCAGCGTGATCACGGTGAGAAACCGCGATCGTGGTGAAATTTCTAAATATATAAACTATAATTAAAATTATATATATATATATATATATATATATATATATATATATTAAACTGTAAAATTTAATTAAATAAATTATTAATTAATTTATATATTAAATAAAAAATAAAAAATAAAAGATATTTTAATTAAAATTCTAAATTCGAATTTATAATTTAGGTAAAATTAAATCTTAAATTCTTTTTTAAAAATTAACTAAAATTTAAAAAAAATCAAATAATTAATATTAATGTTTAAAAAAAAATACCGAAATAGTATCGGCACGGACGATACGGTACCGAAACCGTATCGTTCCGATCGCAGACCGAAATTCCGATACGAGTTGAGATTTTAAACCTTGGTTGAAACCAACCATGATTAGTAGGATTTCTACATAGCTGATGATGCATTTGTGCTGACATTATTTCCATTTATTCAATTTAGGGACATAAATTATCATATAAACCATTTATATCATTTTATCACTAGTTCTGAATGATGGAGGCCAGAATGGTCATATAAGACCTTGGGAAAAAAAACAGCTTTAGTGGAGAATGAAAAGGACTCAGATTCCATGGTACAATGGTTGACATTTATTTTATCACAGAAGATTTTTAAGCATTGTAAACTTGGAGTTGGAACTTGGAAGTAAATCTCTCATCCACCTTGGCTAAAAAGAATGGAAGATATTCTTCATTGGTGAAATTGGAAAACGTGTAACTCAGCTCCCAACTCGTGATTTTCATTCATCCATTGAACTAGCTAATCTAGTTAATTAGTTTCTTAGTTCAGGACTTTCACTTCCATTAAATTGATCTCCCTCTCACGACTTGACTTGAGAGCTTGAATTCAGTGTTGGCAGATACCTAAGATCGACTTTAGGGACCTATGTCCACTTGCAAAGAAGCTGCGGAACCTCTTCACCCAAACCCTAAACCTCTTTTCACCCAATATGTAATCCTAATTAATTTGTCGTTAAGCCCCTAGGGTTAACCCAGTTAGTAAGTGCAAAAGGGTTTGTCCGTAGTGGGCAGGGATCAATTCTCGGGGAATTCATCACCCTGGGCTATCGACCGACCCCCTTCCTCTGCACTTATCAACTGGGATCCTGATTTACCTCCTCCAACGGTAGGGACAGCCGGAGGGGACCGCTAATGTGGCGGTTCCACATTTCTAATTAATCTGTCGTTACCCCTGGATGTAGGCATGGTAGCAAAGAAAGAAAAGCACATTAAAGAGAAGAATACCAAAAGAGGTACGATAGCCATTTGCGAATCCATAGCAGTTGGTATGAAACATAATCTGAGTAGAGGGTTTGTTATCATCCGGTAGGGGCAGCCAGAAGGGGCCGCTAATGTGACGGTTCCACATTTCTAATTAATTTGTCGTTACCCTTGGATGTAGGCATGGTAGCAAAGAAAGAAAAGCACAATAAAGAGAAGAATACCATAAGAAGTGCGGTAGCCATTTGTGAATCCATAGCAGTTGCTATGAAACATAATCTAAGTAGAGAGTTTCATAGCAACGGAGCCAACAAACAGGTTTTGTTTCATAGCAGCTATCACAGATTTTGCAAACTGCATATGAATAAATGAATGAAAATGTAAACTACTGAACATTTTGAGTGTTATGTGATAATTAATTGCACAAATCATTTTACAAATAGGTTTCAATAAAAAAATTTGAAAATATATCTAATATTACTATTGGTCGTAGGGAAGCCTTGTCAATGGATGCGACACCTTCAATTATATCTCTCGTATATCGCAAAATGAAATAACCGCATTGGGCTCCATCCGATTGAAGGGGAGCCTATGATGAAAAAAATAATAGTAGAAAATTAATAACTTAATTAAACCATTTCTGTCAAGTTGTTTGACAGCAACAACCTGAAAAGTTTTGTGCCAAGTGTGAGTGATGTATGCAATAGACAAAATAAAAAATGAATGGCTCATATACAACAGTCTTAATGTATTAAGAATACTTTGGTCATGTGATCAAGTAACAAGTTGATGGCTAAACTAGACATATTAATACTAGCTAATTAGACCACAAATCAAAATAACACTAACCTGTCTAGTTTCCAACCTTCCTTTATATACACGGCCAAAATCCCCTTCACCCAACAAGCAATCTTGTCTGAAGTTCTCAGCAGCAGCAGCAGCAAGTTCATGGAAAGTGAATGTCTGTTCTCCAATATGCCCAGCATCGGCATCTTTGGAAATTGATGTTTCCTTTCTTGAACCAGAAATTGCCCTTGCTTTCAGTTTGTCTCTGATATCAGCACCTAAGCATTTTAAGAAAAGAATTAATTAACCACAAATCTACATAGACATAATAACATATGTCAACAAAGCATCATGGCATATCCTTGAAAAAATAAAATTCGATTAGCATAATATTGCATCTAACCAGATCAATTTTAGTTATTGAAACTCTGAGTGATGGTAAATGGTATACACGACGTGTGGAATGAATTGAAGTAACACCTTTTAATACTGACGAAAATAGAAACAAAAGGAGTATAGAATAGTTCACATGATAATTTGATGATGGAAAGTAGGTCAAACTTGCAATAAATTGCCATCTTTTCATAATCTTCTTAATGTAAGACTGGACTTCGACAGGGAAGACTTTGTTGGTCGACTTGACGGAAGCTTCTCCGAGGATGGACAATCAGCCTATTTTAACTGAAACTTGTTGATTCTAGTTGTTAGGAATGGACAGTCTTTCTAGAGCATATAATACAGCAATATATTTCTCTGCCTCTACTGTAGATCTTATAGACATGAACTGAAATAACATTAAACAAGGATGGCATGGCAAAAACCCTCTGTTGTATCAGGAAAAAAGAAATGAGAATATTGTTGTATTTGCAGACTGCAAGGTTTAAAGATGTAGAATGCATCTTTAGTTCTCTCTGGACCTATCAAAACAAGCTTGTTTACACGTGAAGTAATCATTTTTCAAATTGTCCAAATCAGTCGTGAAGAAAATCAATAGTCACAAATCTCAGGTCCAAATTGACATACTTTACCAGTAGAAGTTTCAATGCAACATCTAAAGGTTGGACTGATATTTGATTTTCAATACCTTGCGGCAATTGACGCCAAGGGAGGTGGCGCATGCATCTCAAGGTCCAAAGATCAATATTTTTCCCCCACTCAACAAAGGAATAAGAACACCATATCCAAATAATGATGCAGTTTAGGAGATTTGGTGAAATAAAAACGACCCTAATTTGATTGAATTTGAAGCCTAGGAAACCCTAATCCAAAATAAATAAATAAATCGAGGGCACGCCTGGAATTCGGAGCTATGTTATAACAATCTCGTCAAAAATTCTTTCTCGCAGGTGGACGGAGGTTCTGCCTTCCTACGCGGAGGTGGCCAGCGATTGTATTTTTCTACGCGTAGGTGGTTGGCGGTTCTGCTCGTGATTGGGGGAAAGGTGATTGTGAAGTTCGCTGGTTGCACCGGATGAATAACATCAGCGAGTGGCGGTCGCAGCAAGCTGCATCTTGTGCATTGGGCAGAATAGGGGCACGCGACAGTGACAATGTTGTCGCTCGTAGTTACGGCAAAGCACCACGTTGACAAAGTCGGAGGTTGGCCGTCGGGCGTGGCGGACATCAGTGGCCGCGGTCTCTGTCGTTGAGAAGCTGCCTGAACCTAAAGACGGAGCGCGTGAAATGTCGAGGAGGCGATTGCGACAGGGCGCCGACATTGAGGAGATAGACGTCGACAGCGGCGTCGAGGCATTGGCATCGACGGCGAAAAAATTTAGAAGTCGGAAGTGGAGAGGAAAGGGGAGCGTTGAGGATGGCTGGGAGTTGCCGATTGAGGATAAAAAAACCTAGCAACAGTTAATATTTTTATTACATATAATGACAACTTTTTAAAATGTCATTATAAATGATTTAATTTTATATCATTTTTAAAATAGTAATCATTTTTAATAAATATCATTATAAAATATTTATAAGTATCATAATAGACTATTATTCTTATAGTGTGGTGATAAGAAGGAAAAAAAATTGCTAGGAAAAACAACGAAAGAAGATACGGAGAAAATAAAAAGACCTTGCCTTCTTCGTTGACGGCCTCACTTCGTTCCGACGAAATCTAGTCCAGCAATAAGAATAAGCTACTACTCTTGCTCCTCGTTGCTCATGAGAAAAGGAAGAGTAGGGCAATAGCAGCCTGGGAAAGCAGGAGAAAGAAGGGAAGAATAAAGGAGAAAGAAGAATCGTGTGAGAATGGAGGCGCTGAGGTTGTAGGCGTGAGAGGTGTCTTAGCATGGGTAAGGCTTTAAGAGATAGTTGAGGACTTGAAATCACGGATGGGCGGCAAGGATGATGGGTGTAGCAGAAAGATGACAAAACCTAAATGAGAAAGCTTAAATGAAGGGGGCGACTGAGGAGATATTTTGGAAAGAAATTTTGTAGTGTCGGGAGAAATCCTAAATGAGAAAAACTTGTAGGGGGATCGTTGGAAGCTAGAGGGGGGGGTGAATAGCTTGTTTTCGTTGCTCGATGGAAATCGTTCGTGATCACGTCTACAAAGCGTGTTAGTGCGCAGCGGAATAATAATAATAATGACAATACACAAGACACAATCACGCAAACACGAGCATGTAACGTGGTTCGGAACCTCAAGATTCCTACTCCACGGATCGAGCTCTAGCAACGCCAATGCAATCACTAATCACAAATACTCCTTCTCGACACAAGTCGGAGGTAGAGAAACCTCGTACAATAGTTTACAACAATAAACTAAATACAACAAGCAAATAATATGAAATACAATGCAATACAAGTAAAGAAAATACTTTACAAATGCCTTTAGATTGTTTGCTTGTTGATCGCTTGAACCGTGGTTGAAGACCCTGATTTGTAACAACAAATCGCCTCAAGAACGTCCAAGAAATCGCTGGCTTTTTCCTCCTTCACGAGCTCCATTTAAATCTTCAACCTATGTTGGAAATCGTCGATCAGTCGACTGCTCGGGACCATCAATCGACTGATGTCACTGTTGTCGTGAGACAACGGCTAGATCCACGTTGGAAAAGTCCAACATATTCATCATCAGTCAATTGATTATGACCATCAGTCGACTGTTCGAGCCTCCACTCGACTGCTAACCCCAGCAGTCGAGTCAGACTCCATTCTGTGCCCGAAAAACCGAGCACCAGTCGACTGATCACAAGATCAGTCGACTGCTTGGCCAATCAGTCGACTGTCCTCATCTGGCAGTCGACTGCTAGGCCAATTCCCGCAGTCAAACCCTAGTTGACTCTCACCAGTCGACTGTCATATGACACCAGTCGACTGGCACACCTCAAACATGAGGTTTTAACCCAAGTATAGTTTCCCCATACTTGCTAGACCACCCTTAGCTTAGACTTAAGCCTTCTAGCCACCTCCATCAGCCTCACGCCTCTCGAATCCCTCCAAGTTATCCATGACTTGTTCATCCATTGCGCTAGCCTTCAGGTGCTTCCATCGGCTATGTCATGCTAACGGTGTCTATACTGCCAAGGCACATTGGACTTACGCCGCCAAGACTCCGCTTGGACTTTACGTCGCCAACCATTGGACTTATGCTGCCAAGACTCCCGCTTGGACTTTACGCCGCCAATATCAAACCCCTTGGACTTTCCAAATGCCAAGACTCAAACTTGGACTTTCCCTTGCTAATCCATGTTGGACTTTCCATGCCAAGACCCATGCTTGGACTTTCCTTGCCAAGACTCATGCTTGGACTTCCCATGTCAAGTACCCAAGACTTGGACTTTCCCAAATGTCAAGTGTCCCACTTGGACTTTCCATGTCAAGTACCCATGACTTGGACTTTCCCAAATGTCAAGTGTCCCACTTGGACTTTCCATGTCAAGTACTCATGACTTGAACTTTTCATTGCCAAGACCCATGCTTGGACTTTCCCATGACAATCACATTGTCATATGTTTTTATCGAACATCAAAACATCTCTCGAGTCAAGCTCGAGTCCTGGTCAATCGTGACTAGGCCGATTGCACCAACAATCTCCCCCTTTTTGATGTTTGACAAAAATTCAACAAACCATTGAGCTGGACAATCTAATTTAACCCAATCATCCCCATCAATTTTCCCAATTGATGTCATTCTCTCAATAAGTTCTCCCCCAAAATATTCTCCCCCTTTTTGACTAACATCAAAAAGGTTCTCTCCAAGGAGGTCAATGTCACATATCCCAATAAGATCTTATAATCTTCCCCTTGGTCCAAAAATACCTAGGATGCCTACCATCTTCTTAGTGATAAGTTCCATATCACTCAAGAGAGATAATCCTATACACTCTCCCAATTTCCAAATTGGGTATCTCAAAAGCTCATTTCCCCCCTCATGAGGAAAAATATCATCCATCATCCCATGATAAATACCTCCCCCTAAAGGTTTGCTCCCCCTTGACCATTGCACCAACAATGTCCTTGGGAAGTCCCTAAGCCAATAGGAACTCTAAACCATCAAAAATAAGGTTAAAAGTCCAAACATGAACTTTCCTACCCTTAAATTTGATACATCGACCTAACACCTCTCCTAATCCATATCCAATGGATTTTCACCCTTTATAATATTTCCCAAAATATATCCTAGGGTTAGAAGTAGTTAGGAACCTTACCGTAGCTGAAAACGGACTAAACATTATTGTTTTTCTCGAAATTAGCATTGACAGTCGACTCTCACTCACTACTGATCGCCACTATCATCGATCATATAAGCGATCATCGATAATCAAATTCGAATTTCAACTATCAGAAATGAAACTCGGAAACTCATAAATAATTATACGTAATTCGAAAAATCATGAAATTTCATACGTATAATATTTATGACCAATATAATGGGTGAAAAATATTTAAAAATTATTTTACCCATAAAATAATGAGTTTGATACAAAATCCAAAAGTGAATAAAAACTTCAAAGTTTTAGCTCACTTTGTATCAATCCCATCAATAGTGATTGCTATCAAAAGATAGACTTCACCAAGGTTTTTCAAAAAGGAGTTTAAAATATTTTCAAAACCTTATTTTGGATCATATTCCTTGGGCTCAATGTACATGACTTGTACACAAGCTTTCCCAATGATCCACAACATGATTTTACATGGGTTTGAGTTCATCTAGATCCAAAAACTATGCACCTTGAACTTAACTCATATCCTAACATCTCACATGTATCTAGGATGTATAAATACACATACATGTCAATGTGATGTGAGATGTGAGTTTTGTTCATCCTAATCTAGGGTTTCATGTATTTTTCTAAGGCAACACTACTTGATTCCCTTATAAATGAGACTCCAAGTCATGTCATTGTCTTTAAGTCAATTTTAATCAAATTTAAATGCATGAATGATTATGACATTAATGATGATATAAATAAACACATGCTCATAATCATGATGTCATGGCATAAGATGAAATCTAAAAACACATGACATTTAAACTTTAATCCTACACATAATCATGACATATAAATGATAAAAATAAACATGATGTCATGACATGTTATATGACAATCAAGGCATGACAAATAAAATGTATAGGTATAATAATACCTAAATTTGAATATTAATTGTTATTTGATATAATTAAGTATATTTTACCATAATACTAATTTTCTCCCAAGTGTGCCAAAAACCCAAAATAACACACTATAACCTCTAATCCTAAATTGTGCCAATTTAATTGATTTTTCATAATTCCAAAAATGTATTAGCACATCCTAAAATTTTTTAGGATTATAAGTCAAATCTATTTCCAAGGTATCCATAACCTTGAAAATTACCTAGAGTGTCACCTTTACCATGGTTAGGTTAACTATCCTTCCATTTAAAGTTGGCACACTCTAAACTCATCTAGCGTGAATCAATCACGCTCTTAGGAACCCAAAACCTATTTGAGCTCCTAGAGTTAACTAGGTATTCCTTAGGGATGACCTCCCTAGATACCCTCTTAATGACCCTTCTAGGCTTGTTAGCCTTGGTCATTGTGGTCTTACCTAGATTGACTCTAGGGGTAACTCCCCTTGCAACCTTCTTAGTGGCTTCCCTAGGTTTTCTTGAAACCCTAGCCACTAGGCACACACCATGGTCAACTCTAGGGATAACTTCTCTATTGACATTGGTCTTCCTAGACCTAGTTTGTGTTCCATAATCAAATAGAACACTATGATAAGTCATCTTAGGCTTAGGTTTATGACCCAAACTCTTCTTGCCCTTGGTTGACTTTTCTCTCTTTGGCCCTAGGTGTTGACTCTTAGTCCTAGACTGTAAAATACCGGAGAAAAAAAAATTCCTCGGTAATTGATAAAATATCTTGTGGAATTTTTTAGGATTTTTTAGAATTTTTTCTGGATTTAAACTGAGGTCTTATGGATATTTTATGGGGATAAAACGGATAGACTTTTGTAAAGCCTGTTTAGACTATCTGCTAGGAATTAATGGGTTTAATAAAAACCATTTAGTTTTCCCCGATCCCTTCCGTTTTCCCCTGAACGACCGATCCTCTTCTTCTTTTCCCGATCGCGCCACACCTCATCTTCGTTGATGCCCTTCTCTTCCCCTCCCGATCTCGATCCTTCGGCTCTCGTGCGATTCATCACCGTGACGGTGCCATCATCGCTCTCCTCATCGCCGGCCATACCATACAGCACTTCCGTCGTCGCGCCATCACCGCCTCTCCTCGTGGCCGCCGGCGATCTGGCCGTCGTGCCGTCGCGCCTCCATCATCGCTTCTCGCTACGGCCAGACCGCCGCTTCTCGCCGCGCGCCACACATCGCTTCATCGCCGTCCCTTCTCTCTCGCCAACAGTCGCTGCTCCAACACCGTCAATCGAGCTTCTACCACCGGAGATCTTCACCGCAAGTAGCTGTTGGTAGGGAATAGCAACGCCGACAGGTCTGCCTTCGACCACACTGGACATTCGACGCCGCCACTTTGCCGGAGCAAGGGATAGGGAAAAGAGGGCTGCTGGGTGTTGGGGATAGGCTGCTGGTGGAGCTAGGGCAGTAAGGTTGTGGCCGCCAATTGCGCCGGTGAACAGGAGATTTAGAGGCCTTTGCGATTTCTGCCGGAGCAGGCGATCTCTCCTTGGCTGATCGGTAAGTGTCTCCTTTCCCTGATTTCGGATGGAATCCATCTCCGACTGAAAGCCTTGCTCCTGTGTAGGTCATAAACTGCTGGTGCTAGAAGAAATTTCCGGTTTAACTAAGCAAATTGGGTCGTCATGGAAAACCGCAAGCCACCGTATATATCTTGTTTCTTTTGTATTTTTGGCATACCATTTTTCGCTTTTGTGTCGATATTCTTATGGTAGTGTGGATGAGAATGGTGGATCGAGGTTGAGGTGAGGTTTGTGTTGAACCATGATTTTATCATGTTTGTATGCTGCAGCATGGTTGTTTATGGTGATTTGGTTGTGTGTCGGCTGTGATTTAGTGAGAAGGGATTGATATGGAGTGGGGTGTTCCAATTAGGGTGTTAGATCCCTAATTGGGTGTAACGGGAGTAGCTGTGAACAAGGTTGTGTCTATGATGCTCTGTTATGCTTTGTGTAGGGGTTGTGAATGAGTCTATGGGGTCAACATGGTTGTTCATAGGTTGTAGTGTAGGTGTAGGTGATTTAGCTGTGAATTGAGTTGTAATTGAATTGGAGATTTAGTGAGTTTTGACCTGATCATGCTATAAGTGCGGTAGTAATATCGTTCTATGATCCTTGTTATAGGGATTAATATGGAGGGTTGATTAGGTTAATTGGATAACTAAATCAATCTAGTTGATCGGGATATAAAGTTGATGTAGGATTATGATTTGATCCTAATATTATAATTGGTATATGATTGAATCATATATGTTTGTTTGCAGGACTTTGATGCGAGGCGAATTTGCGAACATGAAGACGATTGGTGTCTACAAAGCAGGTGGGTAATTTCCTACCTGGTCCGGGTAGATGTATTGCATTCAGATTTAGTCATAGATATGAGCATGTTAGGTGTTCATATTACCTTGACCCTGCTCTTATTATCGTATGCTTGAACTTATCGTTGGATGTATTTATGCTCAATTGTTGATATCACACATATACCCTATCATGATTTAGGAGTTATAGATGTGATGTAAATTGGCCTAGATGTTTAGCAGGGTGTAAATGTTAGTACGGGGGATGACCAAATTTATAAATTGGCAAAAAGGTCATCGGTGGATAGGTAATGCCCTAAAAGTAGGATTTATTTCAAATACTCGTATGTTGCATACTATTACCAACCATGAGTTGTGTAATGGTTAAGTGAAAGGTGATTAGTATGTCGCTACGGACCGGTGGTCCTAGCTTGATATGATTAGTCTAGTACGACTCTCTATAGGATAGAGAGTGCGTCGATCAGTTGAGTACGATTCTCTCTATTGGAGAGAGAGTCATGATCAGTCGAGTACGACTCTCTATAGGATAGAGAGTGCATCGATCAGTTAAGTACGACTCTCTCTATTGGAGAGAGAGTCATGATCAGTCGAGTATGACTCTCTACAGGATAGAGAGTCCGTCGATCAGTTGAGTACGACTCTCTACAGGATAGAGAGTGTATTGATCAAATGGGTACGACTCTTTGTTAAACAGAGAGTCTGTGGTAGATGGCTATACGAGTGACAGCATACTCATGTCATATGCATGCATTCTGACGACATAGTCTCCCTTGGGGTTGAGAGAATCGTCAGTCATCTTGCCTCCCAGAGCACTCCCCGAGGAGTAACTGGTGTGAGGGCAGAGTATCTGTTGTGTCGCACTCTCCTGGGTGTGTGGTACTCGACCACTCATTGGTAATGTTAGTCGGAGTGGCCAGCAGCAGGGACCCCCGTTGTGTAGCAAACTCTTTACGCTCATATGCTACTTAATCATACTGCCCACTCGGCCACTCTATAGCAGTGGTTGGTGTGAGTTGGGACAGTTGTCATGTCGTGCCACCTAGGCCACACTGGGGTCATGGTAGCGAGTAGTGAGCAGATACGACATGACCACGTGCATGCAGATTCACATGGCGCTATATTACCATATATATATATACATATATGCATGTATATATATATATGGATGGTTGAGATTAATATATATATATATATATATATATATATATATATATATATATATATATATATATATATATATATATTGTGTATATATATATATATATATATATATATATATATATATATATATATATATATATATATATATATATGCGGTATATATATATATGATTATTGTGATGTTGCATTTGATTGTACTATGCTTGCTGCATTTGAGTGTATATCATATTCATGCATGTCTCTTGCATTTGTTATACGATTGTGTCGGATATTGGTATGGGTTGGACAGACCATTAGATACCTTGATCTGTAGCTAGAGTATATTGTGAGTTGATCTACTCTTTCTATTATATATATATATATGTTGGATATATGTTTAGGTTGGATCAGAGTAGCGTAGCAGACTTCAGGTATGTCTGCATTTTTATGTTGTTTATTTGGTTAGACGGTATATGCTTGTATTTATATACTATGCTGATATACCTGTTGTACCTCTAGAGTATGTTGTTGAAAATACATGTGATATGACATATATACATGTTTTTCTATTACCTGCTGAGTTTTACTCACCACCCCAACGGACCCTGGGTTTTTCTGTCGCCCAGGTAACAGGTAGAAGTCTTCGTGACGGCTTAGAGCACCACTGGCTGACATCTCATCTCACCTCCGAGACTCTCGTATGGGTTTTGGACTTTCCGTCCGTTGTGTATTGTATTTTGGAGTTTTCTTGATGTACATATTGTATATTTAGATTTTATCGAGGTTCTGTGTTGTTGTGATGTGTTAGTCATACCGGTATGCATGTGTGGGATTGATATCGTATTGTTGTTGTATCGTTTCCGCTGTGTATTTGTTGTAGATAGTTGTTATGTGGTTGTGGTTTGGTTTTTATTTGTTATGTTATTGTTATTGTGGGCCTATGGGTCTTGTATTAACCCGAAATGTTGCCACGTAGAGGGGAGATGTCGTCCGTTTGATTTTCGGCTCGGCATGCTCTCAGGGTGTGACAACTTTAGTGGTATCAAGCCCAAGGTTCTGCGATGTCATACAATGTTGTTTTTGTGTCGAGTCTTGGATTCTCGGGAGTCGATTTATTCGGTTTTGGTTTTCTGAGATGAGATGGACAGCGGCCTGAGCTCCATGCAACACGAGGTAAGAATTCCTGATAACTTATGGTTTAGTAGATATTTATCTAAACTTGATCAATGAGTGTATACAATCGAGTTATGACACCTGTGCAGACTTGTAGTAGGGGTTGCCCACCGAGGCAACCAACCGGAGTGACCTTTAGGGTTTATACTCCTGGTTATGTTGGCTATGCATTTAGATGCTTATACCAGGGAATAACCTATAGTGTGTTGGTTATTATTCGTAACCGTGGTATGAGTTGACCTCGGGAATGACATGTCGAGTCTGTGAGTCTTGAACCTGTGTCGAGGTGATTTACCTTTGAGAGCCGACTGATACCGAGTCGGAAAATAGGGGCCAAGTCGTCACATTTATTATGGAAATTAGAGACTACAGTCTTAGATATTTCCACTAACTGTGCTAGTCAGATCATTACCTATGGGTAATGAACAGACTTGTAGACTATTGTTGATGCAGATAGCGGAAGGCTAGGTTACGGTGTTTCATAGGGATTTTATCCCTGAGTTGTTTGTACCGAGTTGTATAACTTTGAGAGTACTTTTGAGTACTTAACTCATGTTATACCGAGAAAGAAGAGTTGTTTGCATACCATTATCGGGATCAAGCCGGTATTTGGTGATAAATGCAGAAAATAATCTTCGGAAAATAAAATATTACTTGATCATGGATTAGTGATGTTGAAAGAGTGTATTTCCCCATGTCACTTTTAGTGACACATTGTAAGGAATTCTTGAGCTTCAAGAAAGGGTGATCGGTTAATAATAGTGTACTGTGCAGAGTCGTGAGACTTGCAGATGTTACGACCACCTAATAGCTCAAGAAGATGAATGAATGATTTAAGCCACCCAGAGTTTGACTTATAGTTGGATAAGGATGTCGGGATCTTCTACCAGATCCTGCCGGAAGACGTTGGATTGAGACAGAAGTTTAGAAATGACTTCGTACAATGGTTTAAGAGTTGGAGACCAATAAGCAAATATTGCAGGTCAACGTAATAGAGTCAGAAGTCTCCGACTGTTAGATAAAAGGAGTAAGATCAGGGTCACAGGCTTTGAGCTACTTTTCGATTATAGAAGACCAATCGCAGATCATCAAAATGTTCTTGTGGATATCAGTAAAATCAGAACAAAGACTTCGAAGGGATTATGTGCGTGCAGTGCAGACACGAAGACACGCGAAGCCAGATTATCCGTTGGATCAATTCATCTGTTGCTATTGTAAGCAACCAGTACAGTGGAGGAGGTGTACTTTGAAGACTCAGTTGAAGACTATCGATGGTGTTCCGGGAGGAAGATGCATCGTCTCAACAGCAGAGATCAACACAGAGGATTGGGTTATCTCATCAGCAGCAACCTACTACCTCAGGCGTGGTTGGAGTTCCGTGATACTTCCCTTCAAGGGAAGTGACTTATGCAGCAGTATCAGCAAAAGACATCGTAAAAGACTCATGCAGACAGCAACAATAGTTACCTCCAGATGTGATGTGATTTGATTTATACAGAGGAGAGAGTATACGACGATGGTCGTATCTACTTTGTATTCTACAGTTGCAACTCGTAGGATTTAGTGATGGGATGGAATGATCTAGGAAAAATCCTCAGATCATTCATCGTAGAAATGCAACCGCTTTATCGCGGACTATTGGATCTGATTTTGTTCTCTTCGGAGAAAGGCGGAGATCTACGAGGAGCCTTGGGATCGGATCGACATATAATTGATCGTTCAAGGTATTACTTTAGTTTACCCTCTAGGTTAATATGTTGAGAGATGCTTATAGTTACAGGTATCTGTATCTAGAACATTCTTAGTTGGATTAAAAAGGGGTCCTTTACATCGACTTGTGGGTCAGTGGTATCTCTACCGTCAGGTGAGAAGTGGACCAACAATTAAGAAGTCAAGGGAGGTCCTTAGACTTTGATAGACATACTTTTATTAGACATATCCTTACGGATGGTCAAATTGTTGGAAGTATGGTACGATATGCTCTCGGATGTGCATATAATTTGAGAGTATTCGGATGTAATTTTGGATGAACTTTTAGGCTTGTCACTGCATAGGCAAGTGGAGTAGGCGATTGAAATGATTGCGGAAATAGTTCTGATATCGAAGATCACACATCGGGTGATAGTTTTGTGGGTATCAGTGTTGTTAAACACTATAGAAATTGGAAGAATGTAAGTTGTAATTATAGGAGAAGTTGGAAGGGATATTTATCTATCCCAGTATTCCTCCTTGAGAAGATCCGGAACTCTTTGTTGAAAGAGAGATGGACCTTTGAAAGTATGCATCGATTATCGATGATGGAATACAGTAGTTATTGTGAAGAATATCCTTCGTTATGGATAAATGATCTATTTAGATCAGCTAAGGACACCTGCGTATACTCTAGGGTTGATTTACGACTGGAGTGTTGATATTGTAGTGACATGATGTCATACAATTATCATTGTCGTTGAGATGATTATTATATCGTCAGCTTAGAGTAAAGGAGATGCAGGTGTGTGGAGACGACAATTTCATACTTGATATGAATCGTATGGATTTTGATTTAAGTTGCTAGACTAATTAACGATTTAGTCGTCACTGGATTTGAGAATCGTGTATCCTGAACACGATTGGACCCTTTTGTAGTTGTTGGAGTCGCGTAACTTGGCCACTGTTGATTGTGGTAGTTGGAGTTGCGCACTCGACCACCGTAGATGGTGGTTTTCCTTGTATGTTTTGGTTAGTACTGTAGATGTGGATAGAATGTCTTAGCATTACTATACCACAGACTTGTTTGACAAAGGTGATGTTGTAAATCATTTAGTCGGAAGCTAGTGAAATCAGTTTACAGGACCTAGATGGCGGTTAACTTTTACGCAAGTATTAGTTAATCCTTCCAGAGTGGATAAAAAGGAGGTTGTACACGGATGCATCGTTTCAGGGATCGGAGCCATTCCGATGCAATTGAATGAGACGTATCTTATGCTTACGACAGTTGAGAAACTACGAGATAGACTGTCGTATACATGACGAGGCTTTAGTAGTTATTATCTGGATTTGTAGTTGTATGGAGCAGGAATGCTCATGAGATTGTAACTAGCTACTGTGTAGCTACTATAGAGTTGCTGGAGCCCGAACAATTGCAACAAGGGAGATTGATCGCTATAGTCTTCCATTCACTTACAGCGTGTTTGGAGTGTATTTTGGATGGTGGATGGATTTCTCTTTTGAGAAAATAACTCCCCGTCTCTGTTAAGGATAGTGTGTTCCGGACACGCGTCCAGTTAAGAAAGAGTTGCTACAGGAGGCACATCATTTGGGATTTGCTATGCATCCAGATGGTACTCAGATGTACTGAAAGTTGAAATGTTTGTACTGGTGGAACGGTATAAAGAGAAATATAGCAGATTTTGCTACTCGATGTTAGTATGCTAGTAGGTGAAGGCTGAACATCAAAAACTCGCTGGATTGCTCTAGAAAATTCTGATTTCGGAATGGAAGTGGGAGCATATCACGATTGATTGCATTACGAGATTGCCTAGAACCCGTAAAGGACGTGATGCGATTTGGGTGATTATGGATCGACTGATCAAATCAGCTCATTTCCTTCCTATTCATGGGTCGTACTCGTTGGACCATCCGGCAGCGTTGTATTACCGAAAGATTATCAGATTGCGTGGGATACTTTTAAGTACCATATCAGATAGAGATTCGTGATTTACCTTGCGATTTTAGTAGAGTCTGCACCAGACTATGGGCACAGAGCTTCGGCTTAGTGCAATGTTTCATCCGCAGACAGATGAACAGTCTGAGTGTATCATTTAGACGTTGGAGGATCTATTCAGATCTTGTGTCGTGGATTATGGAGGTGTAGCTTATTGGTTGGCTTTACCTCCGACACTTGCGGGTGTTCATAACGTATTTCATGTTTATATGCTGAGGAAATACGTGCCACGATCTGACCATGTTCTGTAAGAGGTTCCGATTCTACCTCGGTCTAATGCAACTTACGAGGTGATTCCAAGGTGGAGCCTGGGTCGCAAGGAGCGACAGTAGTGGGACGAAAATCATCCGACTCGTAAAGGTTGGATGACAACATCATACCAATGAGGAGGCTATGTGGGAGCTGGAAGATACTATCTGAGCTCGATGGTCTCATCTGGTCACTTGAGGAAGGTATATGGTCATTTCGGAAACTTTCTTGAAGTAAATTTTTGCATGTTAGTACGAAATTTGGGGATCAAATTTTTATAAGTGGGGGAGATTGTAAAATACCGGAGAAAAAAAAAATATTCCTCGATAATTGATAAAATATCTTGTGGAATTTTTCAGAAATTTTTAGAAATTTTTCTGGATTTAAACGGAGGTCTTATGGACATTTTATGGGGACAAAGCGGATAGGCTTTTGTAAAACATGTTTAGACTATCTGCTAGGAATTAATGGGTTTAATAAAAACCATTTTGTTTTCCCCGATCCCTTCCATTTTCCCCCGAATGACCGATCCTCTTCTTCTTTTCCCGATCGCACCACGCCTCATCTTCGTCGATGCCCTTCTCTTCCCCTCCCGATCTCGATCTTTCGGCTCTCGTGCGATTCATCACTGCGACGGCGCCTCCATCACTGCCTCTCCCTCGCGCGCCGGCCAGACAGTCGCTGCGCCCCGTCGCCGCGCCTCCATCACCACCTCTCCCTCGTGCGCCGGCCAGACAGTCGCTGCGCCCCGTCGCCGCGCCTCCATCACCGCCTCTCCCTCGCGCGCCGGCCAGACAGTCGCTGCTCCCCGTCGCCGCGCCCCATCACTGCGCTCCGTCGCCGTCCCTTCTCTCTCGCTAACAGTCGCTGCTCCAACACCGTCGATCGAGCCTCTGCCGCCGGAGATCTTCACCGCAAGGAGCTGTTGGTAGGGAATAGCAATGCCGACAGGTCTGCCTTCGACCACACTGGACATTCGACGCCGCCACTTTGCCGGAGCAAGGGATAGGGAAAAGAGGGTTGCTGGGTGTTGGGGATAGGCTGCTGGTGGAGCTAGGGCAGTAAGGTTGTGGCCGCCGATTACGCCGGTGAACAGGAGATTTAGAGGCCTTCGCGATTTCTGCCGGAGCAGGCGATCTCTCCTTGGTTGATCGATAAGTGTCTCCTTTCCCTGATTTCGGATGGAATCCATCTCCGACTGAAAGCCTTGCTCCTGTGTAGGTCGTAAACTGCTGGTGCTAGGGCAGTAACAAATTTTCGACGAACTGAGCAAATTGGGCCGTTGGTGCATCTGCAAGCGCTGGTATATATCTTGTTTCCTTTTGTATTTTTGCAATCCATTTCGGTTCTGTGTTGATATTCGGTGGTAGTGTGGATGAGAATGGTGGATCGAGGTTGAGGTGAGGTTTGTGTTGAACCATGATTTTATCATGTTTGTATGCTGCAGCATGGTTGTTTATGGTGATTTGGTTGTGTGTCGGTTGTGATTTAGTGAGAAGGGATTGATATGGAGTAAGGTGTTCCAATTAGGGTGTTAGATCCCTAATTGGGTGTAACGGGAGTAGCTGTGAACAAGGTTGTGTCTATGATGCTCTGTTATGCTTTGTGTAGGGGTTATGAATGAGCCTATGGGGTCAACATGGTTGTTCATAGGCTATAGTGTAGGTGTAGGTGATTTAGCTGTGAATTGAGTTGTAATTGAATTGGAGATTTGGTGAGTTTTGACCTGATCATGCTATAAGTGCGGTAGTAATATCGTTCTATGATCCTTGTTATAGGGATTAATATGGAGGGTTGATTAGGTTAATTGGATAACTAGATCAATCTAGTTGATCGGGATATAAAGTTGATGTAGGATTATGATTTGATCCTAATATTAGAATTGGTATATGATTGGATCATATATGTTTGTTTGCAGGACTTTGATGCGAGGCGAATTTGCGGACATGAAGACGATTGGTGTCTACAAAGTAAGTGGGTAATTTCCTACCTGGTCCGGGTAGATGTATTGCATTCAGATTTAGTCATAGATATGAGCATGTTAGGTGTTCATATTACCTTGACCCTGCTCTTATTATCCTATGCTTAAACTTATCGTTGGATGTATTTATGCTCAATTGTTGATATCACACATATACCCTATCATGATTTAGGAGTTATAGATGTGATGTAAATTGGCCTAGATGTTTAGCAGGGTGTAAATGTTAGTACGGGGGATGACCAAATTTATAAATTGGAAAAAAGGTCATCGGTGGATAGGTAATGCCCTAAAAGTAGGATTTATTTCAAATACTCGTATGTTGCATACTATTACCAACCATGAGTTGTGTAATGGTTAAGTGAAAGGTGATTAGTGTGTCGCTACGGGCCGGTGGTCCTAGCTTGATATGATTAGTCTAGTACGACTCTCTATAGGATAGAGAGTGCGTCGATCAGTTGAGTACGACTCTCTCTATTGGAGAGAGAGTCATGATCAGTCGAGTACGACTCTCTATAGGATAGAGAGTGCATCGATCAGTTGAGTACGACTCTCTCTATTGGAGAGAGAGTCATGATCAGTCGAGTACGACTCTCTACAGGATAGAGAGTCCGTCGATCTGTTGAGTACGACTCTCTACAGGATAGAGAGTCCGTCGATCTGTTGAGTACGACTCTCTACAGGATAGAGAGTGTATTGATCAGATGGGTACGACTCTTTGTTGAACAGAGAGTCTGTGGTAGATGGTTGTACGAGTGACAACATACTCATGTCATATGCATGCATTCTGACGACATAGTCTCTCTTTGGGTTGAGAGAGTTGTCAGTCATCTTGCCTCCCAGAGCACTCCCCAAGGAGTAACTGGTGGGAGAGCAGAGCATCTGTTGTGTCGCACTCTACCACTATAGACGGTGGTAGTTGGAGTTGCGTGCAGTTGTCCTGGGTGCGTGGTACTCGACCACTCATTGATAGTGTTAGTCGGAGTGGCCAGCTGCAGGGACCCCCGTTGTGTAGCGAGCTCTTTACGCTCATATGCTACTTGATCATACTGCCCACTCTGCCACTCTATAGCAGTGGTTGGTGTGAGTTGAGACAGTTATCATGTCGTGCCACCTAGGCCACACTGGGGTCGTGGTAGCTAGTAGGGGTGAGCAGGCATGACCATGCATGCTGCATTGCCGTATCTGATGGCGCTTTGCATATTACCATATATATATACATATATACATGTATATATATATATGGATGGTTGAGATTAATATATATATATAGATGCAGTATATATATATATATATATATATATATATATATATATATATATATATATATATATATATATATATATATATATATATATATATGATTATTGTGATGTTGCATTTGATTGTACTATACTTGCTGCATTTGGGTGTACATCATATTCATGCATGTCTCTTGCATTTGTTATACGATTTTGTCGGATACTGGTATGGGTTGGACAAACCATTAGATATCTTGACCTGTAGCTAGAGTATATTGTGAGTTGATCTACTCTTCCTATATATATATATATATATATATATATATATATATATATATATATATATATATATATATATATATATATATATATATATATATATATATATATATATGTTGGATATATGTTTGGGTTGGATCAGAGTAGCGTAGCAGACTTCAGGTATGTCTGTATTTTTATGTTGTTTATTTGGTTAGGCGGTATATGCTTGTATTTATATACTATGCTGATATACCTGTTGTACCTCTAGAGTATGTTGTTGAAAATACATGTGATATGACATATATACATGTTTTTCTATTATCTGCTGAGTTTTACTCACCACCCCAACGAACCCTGGGTTTTTCTGTCGCCCAGGTAACAGATAGAAGTCTTCGTGACGGCTTGGAGCATCGCTGGCTGACATCTCATCTCACCTCCGAGGCTCCCGTATGGGTTTTGGGCTTTCCGTCCGTTGTGTATTGTATTTTGGAGTTTTCTTGATGTACATATTGTATATTCGGATTTTGTCGAGGTTCTGTGTTGTTGTGATGTGTTAGTCATACCGGTATGCATGTGTGGGATTGATATCGTATTGTTGTTGTATCGTTTCCTCTGTGTATTTATTGTAGATAGTTGTTATGTGGTTGTGGTTTGGTTTTTATTTGTTATGTTATTGTTATTGTGGGCCTACGGGCCTTGTATTAACCCAAAATGTTGCCACATACAGGGGGGATGCCGTCCGTTTGATTTTCGGCTCGGCATGCTCTCGGGGCGTGACATAGACTCTTGACTTTGACAATTTGAACCTTTTAGTTGATTTTGCATAATCTTGAGGATCTTCTCAAGTTTTTCAAGTCTTGACCTCAAGGCTTGATTTGCAACCTCTAATTGCCCAATTTTAGAATTTTGATTTAATCCTTGGGCATGGTTCTTCCTAGGCATATGCCTAGTCCATTTAGGGTTTAAGCCTAGATGTTCTCATATTTTCTTGATAGATTCCCTAGGTAAAATATTTTTAGGGATATTAGTCCCAAATTTCTCATTATTCCTAAGGTTTACACTCTTAGCATCTAGACAAAAATATTTGTTATTGCTCCTAGCATGCTTTTCATGATAAATAGCAAGTGAATTGAAATTCCTAGCATGCTTTTGTCTATTAACTAAAATAGTAGCATTATTAAAATGATATACCTTAGGGTTTGCCTTAGTGGCTCCCCCTACTTGTGATGCTCCATTTTGCCCCTTCTTTTCCCCCTTCGGGCATTGATTCCGGTAGTGTCCCGGTTGTCGGCATTTGAAGCAAATCACTTGCTCCTTACTCTTGATTATTGGGGGACCGACATCCTTGATCTTTGGTGCCGGTGGAGTTTTTCTTACTTTCTTTGGGCACTTGCTCTTGTAGTGTCCGACTTCCCTACACTCAAAGCATATAATATGATTTTTATTTACAATTGATATGCTTGAGTTACCTATGGTGGTGGTAGGTGTCGGAGTTGGTTCTTCATCTCTCCCGGAGGTTGAGGCTTCTTCTTGATTTTGTTCCGGCTCCGGTATGGATGGTCTCTCCCCCTCAAACCTAGAGGTGGAGGTTTCTTCTACTTCTTCTTCCTCCGATCCCGAAGTTGACTTCATCTCAACTTCCGATTCCTCACTTTCACTTGAGGATGAGCTCTCTTCTTCCTCTTCCTTATCTTCTTCTACTTGTGCCAAGTGAGACTTCTCATGAAACTTGGTCAATTTGTCTCATAGCTCCTTGGCGTTAAGATATTCACCTAGCCTAGACAAAACATCATTAGGTATCAAATCTTCTAAAAGTTTTGTTACCTTAGCTTCGGTCTTGAATTTTTGTCGTTGCTCTTTGGTCCATTTCTTCAACTTGAGGACTTGTCCCTTCTTATCCCTAGGAGGTTCAAAGTCTTCTACGAGGATGAACCAATCCTCTATGTCCATCATCAAGAATGTCTCCATTCTTGCTCTCCACGCCAAAAAATCTTCTTGATCGTATGGTAGCGGAGTGTTAATGTCCCATCCAAGCTTGTCTTTGAATTTCATCTTGTTCTCTCTAGCGTGCTCCCTTTGTTGTTAAACTTAGAAGAGCGGCCTCGCTCTGATACCACTTGTAGGGGGATCGTTGGAAGCTAGAGGGGGGTGAATAGCTTGTTTTCGTTGCTTGATGGAGATCGTTCATGATCGCGTCTACAAAGCGTGTTAGTACGCAGCGGAATAATAATTATAATGACAATACACAAGACACAATCACGTAAACACGAACATGTAACGTGGTTCGGAACCTCAAGGTTCCTACTCCACGGATCAAGCTCTAAAGAGCTCTAGCGACGCCAATGCAATCACTAATCACAACTACTCCTTCTCGACACAAGTCGGAGGTGGAGAAACCTCGTATAATAATTTACAACAATAAACTAAATACAACAAGCAAATAATATGAAATACAATGCAATACAAGTAAAGAAAACACTTTACAAATGCCTTTAGATTATTTGCTTGTTGATCGCTTGAACCGTGGTTGAAGACCTTGATTTGCAGCAGCAAATCGCCTCAAGAATGACCAAGAAATCGCTGGCCTTTTCCTTCTTCACAAACTCCATTTAAAGCTTCAACCTGTGTTGGAAATCGTCGATCAGTCGACTACTTGGGACCATCAGTCGACTGATGTCACTGTTGTCGTGAGACAACGACTAGATCCACGCTGGAAAAGTCCAACAGATCCATCATCAGTCGACTGATTATGACCATCAGTCGACTGTTCGAGCCTCCACTCGACTGCTAACCCCAGCAGTCGAGTCAGACTTCATTCTATGCCTGAAAAATCGAGCACCAGTCGACTGATCACAAGATCAGTCGACTGCTTTGCCAATCAGTCGACTGTCCTCATTTGGCAGTCGACTGCTAGGCCAATTCCCGCAGTCAAACCCTAGTTGTCTCTCACCAGTCGACTGACACACCTCAAACATGAGGTTTTAGCCCAAGTATGATACCCCCATACTTGCTAGACCATCCTTAGCCTAGACCTAAGCCTTCTAGCCACCTCCATCAGCCTCACGCCTCTCAGATCCCTCCAAATCATCCATGACTTGTTCATCCATTGTGCTAGCGTTCATGTGCTTCCATCGGTTATGTCATGCTAACGGTGTCTACACCGCCAAGGCACATTGGACTTACGCCGCCAAGACTCCGCTTGGATTTTACGCCGCCAACCATTTGACTTATGCTGCCAAGACTCCCGCTTAGACTTTACGCCGCCAATATCAAACCCCTTGGACTTTCCAAATGCCAAGACTCAAGCTTGGTCTTTCCCTTGCCAACCCATATTAGACTTTCCATGCCAAGACTCATGCTTGGACTTTCCTTGCCAAGACCCATGCTTGGACTTCCCATGCCAAGTACCCAAGACTTGGACTTTCCCAAATGCCAAGTGTCCCACTTGGACTTTCCATGTCAAGTACCCATGACTTGGACTTTCCCAAATGTCAAGTGTCCCACTTGGACTTTCCATGCCAAGTACCCATGACTTGGACTTTCCATTGCCAAAACTCATGCTTGGACTTTCCCATGACAATCACATTGTCATATGTTTTTGTCGAACATCAAAACATCTATCGAGTCAAGCTCGAGTCCTGGTCAATCGTGACCTGGGCCGATTGCACCAACAAAACTTTCATTTAATTTTTTTTATGATTGTTATTCAATGTCCCAATTTTTGGCGTGATTTTTTAGACGAAAAAAAGAAAAGTGTTATAATTTCATTAACAATGGTTTATAGTCGTTGTATTATTATTACAACGATAACAATTTTTTTTCGTTGTATCAAACATTGTGAAAATCTTCTCATTTACAATAGTCCATTGCACCGTTGTCCCAACTACTGTTAAAAAAATAAAAATTCTTGAAGACGACAATTTTAGAAAACTGTTGTAAATTGTGTTATTGATTAAAAAAATAATACACTTAATGACAACGGATAGTGTGAAACCATTATCTTTTATAGTATATAGACGCTCAAAGACAACAGTTTTGTCAAAAATCATTGTCTTTTATCAAAATCATAATGGTTTCTCCTAAAATCGTTGTCTTTTACCATTTTTTTGGGGACGGAAAGAAGCAAGTGCTCTTCACAGAGGTGGGAGCCCGACGTGGTTTGGTCAATGATGTCGTGAGAAGCCACTGGAAGGGGAAGGGAATCGATGGCTAAAGAGATGAAAGGAGGCAAGCGATCGGGAGAACGCGACAGAAGCTATCGAGAAAACGACGTAAGGGAAAGAAAAGGAATGAAGGTTTATGAAATTAACCTCTATATATATATATATATATAATGTGATTAAATATGTTATTATTATTTTAAATTTTGTTAATACATCAAAATTTATTTAAATTATTATTAGTTAAACAATTTTATTTTATTTTTGTAATCTTACATATTTATAATTTAAAAAAAACTTATTTTCAATAATTTTAAAAAATAGTATTAATAATAAATAAAATAATTTTTATTTGTATAAAAAAATTAAAATTAATTATTATTATTAACGAATTATATTGTACTTTTCCTAATTCAATTACACTATTATAATTTCATTGACAACGATTTATAATCGTTGTATTAGTTTTACAACAATAATAATTTTTTATCGTTGTACCAAACATTGTGAAAAGCTTTTCATTGACAACAATTCATTGCACTGTTGTTCATAACTATTGTTAAGATAAAAATAAAAATTATTAAAGACAACAGTTTCGGAAAATCATTGTAAATTGTGTCGTTTATTAAAAAAAATACACTTAATGACAACGGATAATGTTAAACCGTTGTCTTTTGTGTTATATGGACATTCAAAGACAACGATTTTGTCAAAAATCGTTGTCTTTTTTCAAAATCACAACGGTTTCTCAAAAAATTATTTTTTTTGTGGTGTTATCTTTTTGTATTTTTGTTGTAGTGCATATTTATAATGCATAGGCAGAAGTTGGCTTGGCAGTTATAAGCAGTTGCAAGGCAGTTCGCTTAACTACCATATCACATGTCTCACTGACAGTCCACATCACCTATTGCTTTGGCACCGTGCCAAATGCTAGCCTGCGTGCCCTGTGCATGACCCAAGTCTTACAGCACAGACTTAGGCAAAAACATCCTTCTCGCTGCACCATCCCTCGTTGTGCATAGCATGTGCCCGCCACATGTCGTGGCTCGCTTTTCTTGCAAGCTTTTCTTGGCTAAATGCTAAGACTCCGCACACTCCATCTTTTTATCTCTTCGCCACGATCCAAGTCGACCTCCTGCTCGACTTAGCTTGGACAACCCTCGCGCGCTGCCACAAATTGTTGCTGCTTGACATGTCTTGTACACATGCCCAATAAGCTGATCAAAGGAGCAACACCCAATCTTTTGCCCAACCTTGCCATCAAGTTAAGGGGCTAACAATCGTCATGTATGTCATACAAGTTAAGTGTCTGAGACCGAGATTTGAGAGAAAAGATGAGGCTTGGAAAGAGTTGCATACATACGTTGCATGCATGCACTTAGGAAGGGTTGCACTCTAGAAGAGCTATTTGCATGTCTCGAGAAGAGTTGCATGCATGTGTTGCATATCTGCCTCGGTAATAGCTGCATGCATGTGTTGCATATCTACTTTGGGAAAAGTCGCATGCATATGTTGTAGAGGATCCTTGGAAGCTAGAGGGGGGGTGAATAGCGTCGATTCGTTATGTCGATGTAAATCGTTCGTGTTCGTCTACAATTTTCGTTAGCGCGCAGCGGAAATAAAATAGATAACAATAATGAAATATGATAAACACAATTCACAGCACAAGCATATAACGTGGTTCGGAACCGAACGGTTCCTACTTCACTGATCGAGCTCTAAAGAGCTCTAGTGATGCACACACAATCACTAATCACAAATAACTCCTTCTCAGAACAATCCGGAGGTGGAGAAATCTCGTACAAGTTATCTTACAACAGTAAGAAATAATACAAGCAAGATACAATACAAATACAAAAGACAAGTAAAGAAAATTTTACAACACTTTGCTTTTGATTGCTTGAATGCTTGATTGCTTGACTTGCACTTGGAGACTCTGATTTGCAGCAACAAATCGCCCCAAAAGCTCTCAAGAATCGGTGGTGATTTCCTCCTCCACGAGCTCCATTTACATTTAAAGCCGCAATCAATGAATCTGATTCACCGATCGGCCGACCATCAATGATCGATTCCGATCGCTATCATGGAGACAATGGCTAGATCCATGCTGGAAAAAATCAACGGATCCATCATCAGTCGACTTGATCATGACCATCACCGGGTCGATCTAGCCTCCACTGATCGCTAACCCCAAAGATTCGAGCCGACTCCATTCGCGGCCCACAAAATCGATCACCGATCGCCGCAATTCCCGCAATCAAACCCTAGTTGATTTCATGCCACGACCACACATGGCACTACCGACCGGGTACACCTCAAATATGAGGTTTTAACCCAAATATAGTTCCTCCATACTTGTCAGACCATCCTTTGCCTAGACCTAAGCCTTCTAGCCACCTCCGTCAGCCTCACGCCTCTCGGATCCCTCCAAGTCATCCATGACTTGTTCATCTATTGCGCTAGCCTTCAGGTGCTTCCATCGGCTATGTCATGCTAACGATGTCTACACCGCCAAGGCACATTGGACTTACGCTGCCAAGACTCCGCTTGAACTTTATACCGCCAACCATTGAACTTATGCTGCCAAGACTCCCGCTTGGACTTTACACCGCCAATATCAAACCCCTTGGACTTCTCAAATACCAAGACTCAAGCTTGAACTTTCCCTTGCCAACCCATGTTGGACTTTCCATGCGAAGACTCATGCTTGGACTTTACATGTCAAGTACTCAAGACTTGGACTTTCCATGACATGGTCAACTCCAGTCAACCATCAAAATCCTCTCGAGTCAAACTCGAGTCCGGTTAATCATAACCCGGGTCGATTGTTCCAACAATCTCCCCAAGACATTATTAGACATCAATGTCAACTCACTATGTCAAACATCAAAACATCACTCAAGTCAAACTCGAGTCCGGTCAATCGTAACCTGGGCCGATTGCACCAACAATCTCCCCCTTTTTTATGTTTGACAAAAACACATACTTTTGATTTAGAACACTAACTCAAATTGCCTTACCAATTATCCCAAATTGGTAATTTTATGTTCTCCTCCATTTTGACATACATCAAAAAGGTTTTCTTCAAAGAGATCAATGTCTCATGTCCCAATGAGATCTTACAATCTCTCCCTTGGTCCAAAGATACCTAGGATGTCTACCATATTCCTAGTGATAAGTCTCATATCACTCAAGAGAGGCAATCCTATACACTCTCCCAATTTCAAATTGAGTATCTCAAAATCCCATTTCTCCTCCTCATGAGGAAAAATAACACCTATCATCCCATGATGGATACCTCCCCCTAAAGGCTTGCTCCTCTTTGGCCATTGCACCAACAATGTCCTTGGGAAATTCCTAAGCCAATAGGAACTCTAAACCATCAAAAATAAGGTTCAAAGTTCAAACATGAACTCTCCATACCTTAAATTTGATACATCATCCTAACACCTCTCATAATTCATATCCAATGGATTTTCACCCTTTATAATGCTTCTCAAAGCATATCCTAGGGTTAGGAGTGGTTAGGGACCTTTACCGTAGCTGAAATGGGGTTAAACATCTTTATTTTTCCCGAAATCAGTTTGGCAGTCGAGTCCTTCAGAAATCAGTCGATTGTCATACCCATCAGTCGACTGGCACCAAGCAGCAATCGACTGATGGTCATGCGCTAGGGCAGTTCCGCGCCAAGGTACTTCCGCTAGGGTAGTTTTCGCCAGGGCGATTTCCGCCAGAGCAGCTTCGCGCTAGGCGATGATCGTCGTGTCGCGGTTTTACGCGCCAGGCGCTTTGCGAGCGATTTCCGCTAGGGTAGTTGTCGCTAGGTAGTTGCCGCTATCACCGATCGCCACATGTGGCGATCGATAATCAAACACAGTTTTTAGTTATTAGAAACAGACTTAGAAAAATCATAAGTAATTATATATAGCTTGAAAAATCATGAAATTTCATATGTATAATACTTATAACACATAAAGTTGGTGAAAAATATTGGAAAAATATTTTACCCATTAAAATAGGAGATTGATACAAAGTTCAAAACCATTAAAATTTTCAATATTTTGACCCTACTTTGTATCAACTTCATCAATGGTGATTGCTATCAAAAGATAGATTTCACCAAGGTTTTCTAAAGTGATTTTAAAATGTTTTTGAAAAGCTATTTTGAACCATGAACTCTTGGCTAGATGTACATGACTTGTACATTAGCTTTTCACATGATTCATATTGTTGATTGAAATAAGTTTAAGTTCACCTAGATGCACTATCTATGCACCTTGAACTTAACTTATTTTCCTAACATCTCACATGTATCTAAGATGAATTAAGCACACACAAGTCAAAGTAATTATGAGATGTGGGATTATGGTTATTATAGCCTCATGCATTTTCTAGGCAACTCTATTTGACTCCCTTATAGATGGGACTTCAAATCATGTCATAATCCTTAACTCAATTTTAATTAATGCATGAATGATCATGGCATAAATGATAGCAATAATTAAGCATGACCAATGATCATGATGTCATGACATATGATATAATCTAAAAACACATGACCTTAGTCCTTAATCCTAACCATAATCATGACATATTAATGATAAATATAAGTATGATGTCATGGCATGTCAAATTTGTATACATTAACACATTAACATACACATAATCAGACAAAAACACATAATTTTTATAAACAAAATATTTCATTTAAATATAACTTTAGTTTTTACAAGCAAAATGGAAGTCTTAAATTCTCAACCTCACTAAGAAACTAAAAACAAAATCCCTAAACATCCTCTAGCTGTCATCTCCTACAGATGGTGGAGGCGGAGGAGGTTGCTGACTCAGCGTCCAGGTCCTAATCATCTCGTACATATCGATCTGACACTGCTCCATCCTGCTCTGGCGCTCCTCCATCCTGCCATAGCACTCCTCCATCCGACTAAGCTGCTGACTCATGGAGGACTGGCCCGATATGATCTCCAACAGTCGCGAATCAACAAACTGCTGGTAATCCCCGAATCTGACTTCCAGCTGTGCAACATGATCTCAAAGACCTGCTGATGGTGCATCTGCTGGCATATGGTCATCCTTGTCAGCATCATCGGGCCCCTCATACTGTCCTGCAGGCTCTCCAAACACTAGAGGTGGCCCCCCACGCGCCATGGGCTGAGGCCGAAGTATCAGCTCCATCTGTCCATCTCCAGTCCGCAGCCCAGCCAAAGTGAAGTTACGCACTGAGATGTAGTCGTATACCTCGGAAAGCGCCCTCAACGATCCCCTGAATATATTAATGCCTATGGACTCTAACCATGCAGTGATAATATATCAAAAAGGCATATGAACTTTCTCTTGTACAGGGGATATGAAATGGACAATGCAATGAAACATGTTCAATGCAATGTTCACATCTAACCTATGGCGCATGACATACATGAGGAAGAGATGGGGAGGTCGAATCTTGGCCAGACCCCGAGTCACAATAGGAAGAAAGCACCCAACAATAACTTTGTAAAGTACATTGTCAGGTGCAAATAACTCACTGATGGGAAATATGTTCTAAGCTGGTGGGCGAGGATGGCGAAAGAGGTGCTCATGCATAGAGTCTAATGAAATGTGATCAAAAGGAGCAGGAAGAGGTGCATCAAAGGTAGGATAAAAAATGAAGGTATCATCCGATGGCCTACACTCCAGGAACTCTTGCAAGATCGCAGGAGTGAACTCCAAGTCGCGTTTTGCAATGCGAGTGGTGTAGGTAAGACCATCGTCTACCTTCCTCAAGTTTTGGTAGAATTCCTTGAGGAGATCATCATTAATGGCATGAGCACATAGAGTGATCTTCATGAGCTGATAATGCAGTAGGATCTCAATGATATCGCTACAGTAGTGTCTAAAAAATCGATCATCGATGTACCTAACCGCCATCGGTTGGTACAAACATGATCAACCCTCATTTGGGTCATTCCTACGCTGTCTTCTACATGATGAATGCAATGCAATGCAATGTAATTACACAAATACATGATTAGATCAAAATGTGGTGTAAAAGAAACTTAGGGTTTAAAGGGTATAGAGATATACTTGGGTGCCATTACTAGATGGTTGTGAGGGCCTAACTGGGGAGTCAGTTTGTCGGAGAGAACGCCGGAAGATCGCCGGAAGGAGGATCTCGTCGGAACCCTAACACAAGAAAAATCGCCAGAGAAGAAACCTAAGCCTGTGAGACGCCATTAGAGCGACCAAAACACAAATGAGAAGGATAACTTTCAAACCTAAGGTTTTTGGTCGCCGGCGTAGACACGGGAAGGCTGGTCGGAGAAGGTTGGAGACTATCGGTGAAGAAAATCGCATGAAGAGGGCGTGAAGACGCCGAACCCTAGCGGTTCGGCGTTATAAAATCGCGACTTCAGTCGACTGATGTGTGACATCAGTCGAATGATGACGGGTTAGTGAGCGATTTACTGAACCGACAATCGACTGCTCCGGCAGACGACTCGATCAACATTCTGTGCTGCTTACGAACATCCCGATCGATAGTGGTCGTCCGATCGATGTGACCGACACTGATCGCCGGACGAGCCACTGATCGTTAGCTCTTCCGTCGATGAACAGACCATCGATCGATCGATGGACAAATCGCCGAGTCTCGAAGCGACTCATCGGGCTCGTGTCGTCTGATGTTATCAGTCGATTGATATCTGATTTTCAGTTATGAAATTAAGTGAATTTCAATTTCTTCACCTAATTTGTTTCATTTTACCATGTTTATTCATGTGTATCAAATATATTGATGTTATGCCTATGTTCATGTATTTGCTAATGTATTTTGATATTTTATTTCATTTTCACAAACATTAACAACCAATAGTCTCAAATCCTAACATCTCACCCTTTCTAAGTGTTGAAATACACAATCAAGGTGAATGACCTATTTTGTGAGATGCAATACACCATAAACATTCCTTCCATGCAAACATATGGTAAAATACATGAAGCATGGTAAGTATGAGACATCAAGATGTGTAGTACTTGAGTATTAATCTTAAATTAAGCCTTAAGATACTTTTCTTGATACACTAATTCCCAAGGTGTGTCAAAATCCAAAATGGCACACTATGACCTCTAGATCTAAGTTGTGTCAATTTGATTGATTTATCAAACTTCTTAGTTAATATTGACACATCCTAAAGCCTTTAGGATTCAAGATCAAAACACATTCCCAAGGCAACCATAACCTTGAAAATGACCTAACGTGCCACCTTTACCGTGGTTAAGTTAATTTCCCTTCCATTCAAAGTTGGCACGCCCTAACCCCATCTAGCGTGAATCGATCACGCTCTTAGGAACCCAAAATATATTTGACCTCCTAGGGTTTACTAGGTATTTTCTTAGGGATAACCTCCCTAAATACCTTCATAATTACCCTTCTAGGCTTGTTAGCCTTGGTTATTTTAGTCTTGACTAGATTAATCTTAGGGATTGCCTCCCTAGTAACTTTCTTAGTGGTCTTCCTAGGTTTTATGGAAACCTTGGACACTAAGCACACACCATGGTCAACTCTAGGGATGACTTCCCTATTGACCTTGATTTTTCTAGACCTAGTTTGTGTTCCATAATCAAATGAAACACTATGATAAGCCACCTTAGGCTTAGGTTTGTGACCCAAACTTTTCTTGCCCTTGGTTGACTTTTGTCTCCTATGACCTAGGCTTTGACTCTTGGTCCTAGACTCTTGACTTTGACTATTTGACCCTTTGATTTGGTTTTTCATAATCTTAAGAGTCTTCTCAAGTTTCTCAAGCCTTGACCTCAAGGCTTGATTTTCAAATTCTAATTGTCTAATTTTTTATTTTTCATCTATTCTTTGGACATTATTTTTCCTAGGTATATGTCTAGTCCATTTAGGGTTTAAACATAGGTGGTCTTCTATTTTCTTGATAGGTTCTCTAGACAAGGTCTTTTTAGGGACATTAGTCCCAAATTTCTCCTTATTTGAAAAGTTGACCTTCTTAGCTTCTAAACAAAAATATTTATTATTTCTAGCATGTTTTTCATCATAAATTGTAAGAGAATTAAAACTCCTAGCATGCTTTTTGATATTTAAGTTAGAAGGAGCATTATTAAGATGTACCTTAGGGTTTGCCTTAGCTCCCCCTATTTGTGATGCTCCCTTTTGAGTCTTCTTCTCCCCCTTTGGGCATTGACTCCGGTAGTATCCCGGTTGTTGACACTTGAAGCAAATTATGTGCTCTTTGCTCCTTTGACTTTGGGCATCGACATCCTTGACCTTTGGTGCCGATGGACTTTTCTTGACCCTCTTTGGACACTTGCTCTTATAGTGCTCGATTTCCTTACACTTAAAGCAAATTATATAAATTTTATTTTGAATCGAAATGCTTGAGTTACCTAGGGTGGAGGTGATCGGAGTGGGTTCTTCATCCCTCTCGGAGGTTGAGGTTTCTTCTTGATTTTGTTCCGGCTCCGGTGTGAATGGTCTCTCCCCCTCAATCGTAGAGGTGGATGCTTCTTCCACCTCTTCTACTTCTTCTTCCTCCAATCCGGAAGTTAACTCCATCTCAACTTCCGATTCCTCACTTTCACTTGAGGATGAGCTCTCTTCTTTCTCTTCCTTATCTTCTTCTACTTGTGCCAAGTGAGGCTTCTCATGGAACTTGGCCAATTTGTCCCATAGCTCCTTGACATCTTGAAATTCACCTAACTTGCACAAGACATCATTAGGTATCAAATCTTCTAAAAATGTTGTTACCTTGACTTCGATCTTGAACTTTTGGCGTTGCTCTTGGGTCCACCTTTTTAACTTGAGGACATCTCCCTTCTTATCCCTAGGAGGTTCAAAGCCTTCCATGATGATGAACCAATTATCTATGTCCATCATCAAGAAATTCTCCATTCTAGCCCTCCACGTCGGAAAATCCTCTTTATCGTAAGGTGGCGGTGTGTGGATGTCTCATCTTAGCTTGTCATTGAATTTCATCTTTCCCTCTAGCGTCTTGACTCCGAATTGTTAATCCGTAGAAGAGTCATGGGCTCTGATACCACTTGTAGAGGATCCTTAGAAGCTAGAGGGGGGGGGGGGGGTGAATAGCATCGATTCGTTACGTCGATGGAAATCGTTCGTGTTCGTCTACAATTTTCGTTAGCGCGCAGCGGAAATAAAACAGATAGCAATAACGAAATATGATAAACACAATTCACAATACAAGCATATAACGTGGGTCGGAACCGAACGGTTCCGACTCCACGGATCGAGCTCTAAAGAGCTCTAGTGATGCACACACAATCACTAATCACAAATAACTCCTTCTCAGAACAATCCGGAGGTGGAGAAACCTCGTACAAGTTATCTTACAACAGTAAGAAATAATACAAGCACTACAAGAATAATGGTCTATTATGACATTTTCTTAATTTATAGTGTAGTTATAAAAGGTTTATCATGACATTTATTAAAAAAGATTATGATTTTAAAAACCATGTCCAATTAAATTACTTATAATGACATTTTTATTAAATGTCATTATATTTAATAAAAAAATTAACTTGCCTCTGCAATTTTTTCGACACTTATAATGACTATTGTGTCATGTGTATAGGTTTAACTTTTTTGCCGCCATCACCAATCTACTCGATCACCCCTTTCATCTCCACCTCTAGAATTTTTTTCCCACCGACGACACCACTGCCATCAATGCCGCAGGCGACCTCCATCTCCTCAATGTTGGTGCCCTATCGTGCTCTTCGCTCCTCTGCATTTCGCGCGTGCACCGTTGGGTTGTCGCGGCGTCTCAACGATTGCGATTGCTTCCACTGGTGTTTGGCGCGCTCGACGGGCTCGACAAGCAACCTCCAATGATGACCGCAATGTGTGTTTGCTTGAAAGAATTTTTTTTGTTGATCTTCCTCTATTCTTATGCATATTTTGACGACCTAGATTTTTTTATTTGAATCTTCCACCTCTTCAACGTTTCTGCATTCCGATCTTTAGCTTGGGGTTCCTTGGTTGCATTCTCATGCACAAAGCAAGTCCCATAAGTCGTCACCTACGATTTTTTTTTCCCACACAACTCTCTTACCCACACAAAGGCATATTACAACAAATAAAGATATCCCAAAAGCAAGTATTTATATGCATATGTAAATACTATTTGGAGATTCTAAGCATGTTAGTTTCATAATCTTTGAGACTTTGATAGTAAGGTGTCCATTAGCATATAAAGCTTAATGTACCAGAGTAACCCATTTGGTTAGCAGTAAAACCATACTTCTATAGCTTCATATGCAAATTAGTTAATACTCAGTGACTTCACAAAGGCCAAATATTCTACAACTACTTGAATTCTTGGCTGTTTGATTTTAGATTTGCTATAATTGAACAAACATATTGCTTTAACCATACTTTTTTTTTCTTTTACAAACAAATAATAGAAAACATGTGTAAATCATGGCTCTATTCGCTTTCATTAAACACAATGTTGGAGCCCTGTTGGGAGATCGAGGACCTTCCTATGTGGCCTTTTCTTTTGGAATTCTTCAATGTTGCTTTTGCATACAGCTGAGATCTAGTTATAGATTGCATTTTAGGTTTGGAACATCAAAAAAGATATCTAAGTGGCAAAACAACTTCTAAAGCATGATATAAATAAGTAATTATGCTCATTGTGTCCTTAAATTGGTTTTTCCAATAATACATATATGTATCTTATAGTAACATGTACCATATACTATGCTCCAATTCAGAACATTATTCAGTTTATATTATGAAGAGCTGTATCTATCACTTTTTGCCTTTATTCCACTATATCATGAAATAGGTATATAGTTATTCACATGAAACATAGTTTAAGTTTATCGAACTACTGTTTAACAGGGGAACAACCTGCTAGAATTAGATTTATGCAAGAATGCACTAAGAGAGTGTTGTAGTCCAAAAAAAGATATAATAATCCCGTGTTTCAGAATGGAACAAATGAAGCCAACTGAAGTAATGGCTCATCTTCCTTTCATTAAATATCAAGACCTTTTTTTTACAGTATCCAGACTGGGATAAATGGCACTGGTGATACATCTTGTTACTAGAAATTATCCTGGACTCCACATTACTGTATTCAGGGTTTGATCATAACAATGTGAATTTGGACATTGCCAAAGCAAACAGGCAAGCTAAAAATGCCAATTGTACAGTATATTGAAAAGATGCATTTAACAATGAGCTAAGGGTTCCCAGTGCATGGTATCAGTAAATGTATAACTTTGGGAGCGGTGATTGCCAATTTGCCAGTACAATGCCCTATTAAGAACCTAACCTTGCTATTGTGAAATACACATCAAGGGGGTTGAAGGACTAGAGAAAAGATACAATGAATTTCTTGGTGGTTGGCAACTTGCCCTTTAAATTTCCTGTTAAAAACCCAACCTTACTAGTGTGTAATACACCTAAAGGGAGTTAGACATCTGAAAATGAATTTCCCTCGAGCAATGTTGTAGCAAAAAGATTGGTAAATTGTTTTACACTTTTCAACTATATTAAGTTTTAAAAAGTTTATTTTAATTTTCATTATGTATTTAATAAGTATCAACATGTCATGTTTTTATAAAGGCTGCAATGAATGAACTAACAAATCAACTGTTATTTGATTCAACAAAGATTGTGACAAAAGGCGTGCTCCATAGTATGGATCCAAATAGTACAGTATGGGGACAAACATTAGTACCAAATTGGTGTGAAATACTAATACAAGTTGTCTTAGACCCAAAAGAGAGTTTAATTAGACCTTATGATCTTTTACACACGTTTGAGGATGCATTTGGAGGAATGATAGCTTGATCTTATCATCTGGTATAATTTTAACCTTTCCTTGAAATAATATTAATTTTTATATTTATTGTTTTATTATAATTTTAAATAAATATGAAATGTATGTGTAGTTAACAGTAAGCGAATATCACTATTAGGTGCATATGGAATGATACTTTGCACTTTATCGTTTGGTATGATATCCAATCTTTACCGTTATTTCTATTAACTTTGTTTGTTTATTGTTTTAGTATTAATACAAATATATCCATTGTATTTGTAGGTGATAGGTACCTGAATTTTTGTGAATCAATATTATGGTTGAAGATAGTCTGTCTAGTTGAGTATTTTTTACAAGGCTTTGTTTGTTTTAAAATTTAATATTTTGAGTATAGTGTGTTGTTAGTTTTGGAAGTAAAAGTCTCATCAAGATATTTGTAACTTTGACTCAATGATTGGGGAATGAATTTATATTTTCGATTAGCACTTTAAATTGTATTTTATAATTTTTTAGATTCTAAACAGGGGTGAATTATGATGATGTATAAATATTGAATTCATGTTTATATTAGTGATCATTTTAATATCTTTATAAATTATTATAATGACATTAATAAGTGTTATTATATATTAACTAAGGTGACATTTAAAAATGATTTTATAAATTATCTTTACTGACACTTTTTATTGTCCTTATAAAAAATATAGGATATTTATAAATGTCAAAATAAATAAGTTTAGATGACATTTAGTTTTGTCCTTATTACTATAATAATAAGACACATATAGATGTCGTTAAAATATGACTTTTCCTGACATTTTAGCATGTCATTATATATCTAAATTAAGACACTTTTGATGTTAGTATTTATATTGTATAATGACATTATAAATTGTCAAGAAAGCAAGTTGGGTCTAAGACGACATCACTTTATAGGGCGTTTTTAAGTGATGTCACTAAAACTTTAGTGTCACTAAAAATATACTGTAAGGACATTTATGAGTGTCCTTAAAGACTATTATTCTTGTAGTGAAGCAAGATACAATACAAATACAAAAGACAAGTAAAGAAAATTTTACAACACTTTGCTTTTGATTGCTTGAATGTTTGGTTGCTTGACTTGCACTTGGAGACTCTGATTTGCAGCAACAAATCGCCCCAAAAGCTCTCAAGAACCAGTGGTGATTTCCTCCTCCACGAGCTCCATTTAAAGCTGCAACCTGGGCTGGAAATTACCGATTAGTCGACTGCTCGGGACCATCAGTCGACTGATTCCACTGTTGTCGTGAGACAATGGCTAGATCCATGCTGGAAAAATCCAACGGATCCATTATTAGTCGACTGATTTAGCCTCCACTCGATTGCTAACCCCAGCAGTCGAGTCAGACTCCATTCTGTGCCCAAAAAATCAAGCACCAGTTGATTGATCACACGATCAGTCGATTGTTCGGCCAATTCCCGCAATCAAACCCTATTTGACTCACACCAATCGACTGTCACATGACACCAGTCGACTGACACACCTCAAACATGAGGTTTTAACCCAAATATGGTTCCCCCATACTTGTCAGACTACCCTTAGCCTAGACCTAAGCCTTCTAGCCACCTCCGTCAGCCTCACGCCTCTCGGATCCCTCCAAGTCATCCATGACTTGTTCATCCATTGTGCTAGCCTTCAGGTGCTTCCATCGACTATATCATGCTAACGGTGTCTACACCGCCAAGACATATTGGACTTACACTGCCAAGACTCCGCTTGGACTTTATGCCGCCAACCATTGGACTTATGCTGCCAAGACTCCCGCTTGGACTTTACGCTGCCAATATCAAACCCCTTGGACTTCTCAAATGCCAAGACTCAAGCTTGGACTTTCCCTTGCCAACCCATGTTAGACTTTCCATGCCAAGACCCATGTTGGACTTTCCATGCCAAGACTCATGTTTGGACTTTTCCTTGCCAAGATCCATGCTTAGACTTTACATGTCAAGTACTCAAAACTCATTCTTAGACTTTCCATGACATGGTCAACTCCAGTCAACTATCAAAATCCCCTCGAGTCCGATTAATCATAACACGGGTTGATTGTTCCAACAATCTCTCCAAGACATTATTAGACATCAATGTCAACTCACTATGTCAAACATCAAAACATCACTCAAGTCAAACTCGAGTCTGGTCAATCGTGACCTGGGTCGATTACACCAACATATGTTGCATGCTTGCCTCATGAGAAGTCGCATGCACTTAGGAAAAACCACACTTTAGAAGAGTTGCTCTGGAAGAGTGAGTCTAGAAGAGTGACCTTTGAAGAGTGGTCTTAGCAGAGTGGCTTGGGAAGAGTGTCCTTGGAAGAATGACCCTGGAAAAGTGGCATTGGAAGAGTGGTCTTGTAAGAGTGACCCTGGAAGAGTGACCTTGGAAGAGTGACCTCGAAAGAGTGGTCTTGGCAGAGTGGCTCTGGAAGAGTGACCCTGAGAGAGTAGTCTACATGCAATTGAGAAAAATACTAATGTCATGTGGGTTGCATGCATGCACTCGGGAAAAATGACTTATATGCATTTGGAAAGAGTGGTCTGAATGCATGCACTTAGGGAGAGTGTCTTGCATGCACTTAGAAAGAGTGATCTATATGCATGCACTCAAAAAGAGTGGCTTGTATACACTCGAGAAGAGTGGCTTGCAGACATGTACTCGGGAAGGATGATAATGTCACGTGGGTTGCATGCATGCACTAAGAGAGATTGCATGCATATAATCGCGAAGGATGATACTGTCAACAGTTGCATGTGACCGGGAAGAGAAACATGCATATCTTGTGAAGAGTTGTTTGCATGCGCTGCATGCATGCTCTAATACTTGGGGAGAGCCAATAACATTCAAAAAGACCAATTATATTCAGAAAATATCTTATTACTTAGGAAATTAAATTATAGTGCTCAGGATAATTATAAATTCTGGATACCTTCACAATTTATGTTTATGTATTATGCTATTAACAAATAATCAAGTGTAGACTTGAGTTGAAAGATGCAATTTCATGTTATAACTATTCACCTCCCCCTTTCTAGTTGATTCATCGATCTTATTAAGTTTTCCAACTCTTTATTCGTACATTTTTTTAAATATCCTCATCTCCATATATGAGAGATTGAGAGATTGTACGTTGGCTAGCAAAAATATAACATACACTAATTATATCATAAACTCAATATCATTTTCTCATAATCGCTCTAAAGACATTGTTAAGTCAAATATTATCTTTTATCTTTTACAACCGTCTCGTATATGATATATGATTTCATTACTAAAGCTTTATTAAAAATAGTTTACTTAGGCACATGAATCATAATATTGCCTACATTTATAACAAATTCATATGTAATTGTTGAGAAAAACCTTTTTAATCAATACGGTTATCGACTATCCATATTTTCCATCCGATTATTAATTGACCTTCCATCTTTATTTTTTATTCTGTCCAATATTTTCTAAAAGTGCAATAATATTAGAGAAATAAAGGAATTAAAACAATTATGGTCGCCCGAAGTATACGGACGCTTTCACGGAAAAGATATACGGACGCTTCCACGGCTTTGCTCTGCATGAAATTTGCGTTCCTATTTCAATTGCCAACTGTCGATGGTGTGCGTGCGCTCGTGAACCGGCAGCGCCTTCCCTCCCAATGGGACGGATCACGCCTTCCTCGCCGCTGTGATCTCTCTCTCGAGCATGCCTGTCGCCGTATGGGACAACGCCATGGATGTCCGAGCAATGCTCCGCTCCTTCCCATGCCGCCGTCACGGGTGCCCGGTCAGCCTACGGCTTCTTTCCCTGGCGATGACTCTCGGAGTCGTGGGATTGGTGTCCCGGCCATGGCTCCAAACCGACCCCGCTGCCGTGCCGAGCGACAAGGACCAGGGGAGGCGAAGTTGCGCCGGCTTCTACCGCCCCGCCGCCACGCCTAGGAGCGTAGTTTTCTCTGTCGAGGACTTCGGCGCGGTGGGCGATGGCTGGACTTCGAATACCGGGGCGTTCCGGAAAGCGGTGCGCCACCTCGCGGCGTTCGGGGACAAGGGAGGATCGCAGCTCAACGTGCCGCGGGGAAGATGGCTCACCGGCAGCTTCAACCTCACCAGCAATTTCACCCTCTTCTTGGAAGAGGGTGCTGTAATTCTTGGATCTCAGGTAAATTCTATTGATTATTTCATACTCTGTTCTTGGCATCTTGGACACTTCTCCATAAGAACATCGGCCATCATTATGTCAAAGATCTTGGAACTCTTTGATCGATCGAGTGCTTTGATTGCGTTTAGGATCCCGGTGAGTGGCCAGTGATCGATCCATTGCCATCCTATGGACGTGGGAGGGAGAGATTAGGGGGACGCCACATTAGCCTCATCCACGGAGACGGCCTCAGCGATGTAGTTGTCACAGGTGTTCTTTATCTTCTTTGGTTTCTCAAAGAAGAGATTTTGCTCCCTCGTTGACCGTCCAAGTTTTGTCGTCGGTCACAACTCACAGGACAGAACGGAAGCATCGATGGGCAAGGCAAGATGTGGTGGGACTTTTGGTGGAACAGGACGCTGCAGCACACGCGAGGACACCTTCTTGAATTAGTGAATTCACAGAACATTCTCATCTCAAACCTCACTTTCCGCAATTCTCCCTTTTGGACGATACATCCAGTTTACTGCAGGTCGACGACATTCCCGAAACTTGAGCTTTTAATTCTCTATTTTTCTCTAAAACAGCGGTTTGTGCGAAAATCCTCTCAGTTACGTGGTGCTCAAAGATCTCACTGTTCTGGCGCCTCTTCATTCTCCAAACACAGATGGGATCGATCCAGGTACGCTTGAATGTTATTTACGGCTTCCACGTTGTTCATACTTTTGAAGACTTCCGTCGTATTTCCGACATCAGATTCAAGCTCACATGTCTGCATTGAGGACTGCTACATCGAGAGCGGGGATGATCTGGTAGCCGTGAAGAGTGGCTGGGATCAGTATTGCATCTCCATGGCTCGCCCGAGCACAGACATCATTATCAGAAGGGTCTCAGGCACGACTCCCACTTGCTCAGGCATTGGAATAGGAAGCGAAATGTCAGGGGGAGTGAACAACGTAGTGGTGGAAGGCCTGCATGTCTGGGACTCAGCTGCCGCAGTGAGAATAAAGACCGACGTCGGCCGAGGAGGATACATAACCAACGTCAAGCTTTCTGATCTCAGAATGGAGAGAATTAAGGTCCCTATAAGATTTAGCCGGGGTTCCAATGATCATCCCGACGAGGGTTGGGACCCTAAGGCTCTTCCAAGGATTAAGGGCGTTCATATCACCGACGTCATTGGCTTTGAAGTCGGCAAAGCCCCGGTCTTGGAGGGTATCGAGGATGCAGTTTTTGAAGATCTGTGCATTAGAAATGTCACCTTATTCGTCAAGGAACAGGAAGCTAAATGGCAATGTGAATTTGTGACAGGAGAAGCCTATGATGTTTCTCCGGTGCCGTGCGAGGATCTAAGAAGAAATTCCTCCTCGCCGTCGTGGTGCAGAGAATCATGAGATACAGAGAATACAAAATTGATTATTGTTTCTTTTTTCAGTTTTTTTTAAAGAAAGGATATTCAGTATCGCAAGAGCATACAATTCGACCACAACGTAGGCCTTGTGCAATGAATACAAGATCGAAATTAGGAGTTGTAAATATTTCAATTTTCCAGAGGGAGAGATTATATTCTCACTTTCCACAGCACCAAGAGTTGTTCTTCCCACAGCCGGAATGTCTGTCTGCAGGGTTTCGGAGCTTTCGCATTGAAGAGAGAGTACTCACAGCGACGCAACCAACTGGAGTAACAGTTAGCAGGATGAAGGTGAGGAAACAACCAGGTCATCCAAGGCAAAGTAGAGACAACCTTTTTCTCCGACCGGCCGGGGTGGGAAGCTGGTTGGCAGAAGAAGAAATGTTTCTGATGCTTCCTCATCTAATTGTGCACAATGCACATGAAAGAAGATTTATTGTTTGTGCGTGTTTACTACTAATTAATGGGTTTAAGTTAGATTTGTCTAAATGACCTTTATATGCATGAAGTTTGCAGGACTTGTAAAGCATGAATTGGCACGGCCAAATTGTATAGCGTGATGGTGGTAAATTCATTGCAGGCCACATATCAGATGGACTACAGAACGAGAAAGACTAAGGTGACAATCTTGTCAACAACTAAAATGAGGGAAGGATGGCCCGTGAAATGAGCCAAGTGATCAGTGTATCAGAGAAGCTAAAAACCTGTTCCAAAATCTGTTCCACTTATATTTCAGAAGAGATCTTAAGTTCTTTTTTTTAAATTCAAATAATTTCCATGTGTTTTGACTATCAAATCAAGACTCAGAGTCCTTCGTAATTTATCTCTCTCACAATGACGATGGAACAGATAAGTGGAAGCCGCTAGGTTGATGGTTTCAACATTTATAGAAAAACTAAAAACCTAATTAATGGCTTCAATGGCAAAGCCGAATTATCAAGGTACGTTCCTATTAAAATTGTGAGAGTCTAATGATTTTGTGCTTTAGAATTGAAGTAGAGTCTTATTTAGACATGACATAACCAAAAAATAGAGTATTCTAAGGTTACACTTTGATCGGCTAGAAATTGAGCCTAGTCAATTGATACGTTGAATCAACTATAAAGTCGATTAATCTATTCAGTTGAATATGAAGTCCATTCATGTTGAATTCTTGGCGAGTAGAATGCTTCTATTTGAGTTTTGCCAATTAGTTATTCAAGTGATATAGTTTTAATCAATTGGATAGTTGATTCATTTACTATTTAAATGTAAAATATAATATTATTTGATGAAAATCTTATCCAAACAAATCAATCATTGGGGTTTTCAATCGATTGGGAAGGTTTATAAAGACTAATATAGGTTGTTTCAACAGACTCATATTTCAAGGGATAGACTCTTATTTGAAAAAAAAAATCATAAATATATCATATTTAGAGATTGATCCAAATTTTTTTAAGAATCTAGCTTCGGAGCTCAAGAGTATTTCATATTAGGATTTCACATAGTAGAGGAAGTTCAAGGCCATGTAAATCTTATCGTTAATGACTTATTTTTCACTTCTTGTATATTTTTTTATATATTCATTGCACTTATCCTTCCCATTTAATTCTGCTTTTGCATAAGACAAGCACTATTCGCTTCTCGCCCTCCTCTCTAACCATCCAATCTCTTTTACGTTGATCCGATCCTATCACATCTTCTTTGTGGAATTTTTACCTTGTTTAGTTTGTTGTGAAGCAACATCCGAGGAAAGGCTAACACTTTGAGAAGATAGGAATTCCACACAAATTTACCCCCAAGGGTAGACTACAACCTCCAAAAGGCAAGTCTTTATATAACTTCCGAAAAAAATTGAAATCTGTCAATCTAATGGTTCATATCGACTATTTCACGATCGTTATGAAAGAGATAAATTATGGAGGGTCCTATGAATCTTGACGTGGAGGTCAAGACAAGTAGGAATCATCTGAATCCAAGAAAAGACTTTAGATCTCCTTCGGAATATTAATCCTTATCTTATCTATAAATTTTACCATGTTTTAACCACCATATCATCCCGTGGAGACAATATATAACTTGATAACAAAGCGAAGTTTCCAACGTCATAATATTTCCATTATCCCATGGTTCTTGTGGTTTCTTCTTAAAATTGATAATTTTTAACTAGCTAGGTGAAATTCACAAGTTCCCTATATTAGACCTACCTATTGAAAGATAGTCCAATAATGGGACACACAAATCAACTTGTATAGTTGGATTGCCTGATTTGAACAAAACAAGAAGAGGATTGTGAATTTTGATCTATAGTCATTGTTAGGAACCATAGGATGATGGCCGAAATAGCTAAGGGAGGCTAATAGTGATTGACTTTCAATTTGATTTTGCTCTCGTTAAATTATTAGCAAGGTTAATCAATTAAGATTAGTGCAATTGAAAGTAAAGAGCATGCCAACACAAATTCTAACATGATTAATTATGTGATTCAGAATCTCTAATTCTTAGTTTATAGTTCTATGACTCTTAGGTGAGTCACCCTGATTGTCCAGTAATTTTTTCATTTTCAAATCCTATTATAAATGAAAAAAAAACTTTTATAAGAGTCTTTTGATGGTATTAGTTATGACTGCGCATGAGTTGTGCAACCAAAGCATTAAACATTGGTATGAGTTACGCAACCAATGTGAATGCTTGGAAATGAAGTCTTCATCCAAACTATAAAAGAAAGAAAAAGAAGACGTGATCATTCAAGAAAAAAAATATGCTTTTGGAGGGTAAGCCAAAAGAAGCTTTTCTGCAGTGTACAGTGACTGCTTTTCAGATGGTAAGTAGAAACGAAAGTTTCTTCCAAAAACCTCTAAGCAGAACGAAAAACTTGGAACAAACGAACGAAGAAGTGTAAGTAGTTTCAAGTTTTCATAAATACTTATGTTTAAGATTTTCTTTGGTAATCTATTTCTAACATTAGTATCAGAGCCGTTAGATAAGTTTAGATTACAACATGAGTAGTTGTTCTCGCTGTTCATTGCTTGTTGTTCATCGCGATGAAGATAATGAACAGTGATGGGAACAATGTTTCTGTTGAATGGTTTCTCGAGTGAGAAATGGTTGTGCACGAAATGTTCGGTGGGCGAGAAACCATTCGCACTGTTGCTCTTTGGTAGAAAAAGAGCAATGGATTCGCTGCGTGCTCAGGCAACGACTATGCTCGTTTTGTAGAATTTTTTTTTATGCTTGCATTTTTTTGTGCACAGATTGATTAAAATTCACGGTGCTATGAAGAAAGTTTTTTCTACCATAAATGTGAAGCTATAGGAAAGGCTTGGGAATTGTGTGAGAATTTGATATTTGAAAGCCACGTAATTGATTTGCACATTGATGTGTGAAGATTTTTTTTTATTTGGCCAAGCATAGAAAAGCTAGGTCAACTATAGTTGACCAGTAAAATTGACAATGGTCGATTTATATCATAACCAAAGTGTCGAGTAGTTGTTAGAACAACTTGAACTCGGAATAAAACAATTCAAACTAGGGGAGCTGATTGTTCAATTGGACTCATCAACCGAAAACTCCTAAAATTAAGAAGATTAATTTTCTTGATTATTTGTGTAAGGTTTATGCCCTTATAAATTGAATTAAGTCGGTTTTGTACTGACTTGATTTATTTCAGTTTCAAATGGCACAGACAATAACTATGATGACCTGTCGCGATGTGTTGCGAAACAAGCTGAGAGAAGCTATCGAAGAGATAGTTTAAATCCTAATGGTGGGGTCATCAGACACATAGGGAGGCTCGATGATCTTTTTTGGAGACTCGAGCAGCAGAAGTTTCTGATACTAGACAACTATCGGATTTGAGTCTTGGTGTGATCTTTGCCGAATAATCTCATAGTAGTTGCACATCACATATGGGATCACTGTGAAGGGCGGATAACATATGTTGAGTTGTGTTGGGAACTACTATAGCACAAGGTTCAGGAGAATCCTATGGAGGCTGATCCCGAAGAGATTGAAGAGAGTTCTGTTAACAGTCAATTTATTGGTCAACCTGAGTCTACCCAGTGGAGCCATGGAAGATAGGACTTGAAATTATTACCACTGCACTAGTATTTGTTGTAGTGGTAGTCATAATAATATATCTTTTCCAGCAGAGTCGTTTAAGCTATGAATAAGGAATTTTATATGTTAATAGTTCTTTATTTATGAAAGTATGTTATATGTTAACAAACTTTGAATAAGAAATGATTAGTTTATTTTCTTTTGAATCATGATTAGTTCATTAAATATGGGAATGTATATAATATAGTTGATCAATACTAGTCAAATTGGAAAATACGAATGAAGAGTGGAAACTTTGTTATCACTTGATTTTGTAAACCAATTCAAACTTGCATTAAGTCAATCAGAAATTGCATACATTGAATTTACACTAAATATCTAAATAATTTGTTTATTTATGTAGATTATGACAACTAAAAATATCATAATAAAACTCAATAAGGGTGAGAAATTAAACGGAAAAAACTACAAAATCTAACGCCTTAAAATATAATATGTTATTGAGGAACAAGAAGTTCTTGAGGTTGTATATCAAGTAATGAAGGAACATGTTGATGGTACAACTACACAACACATTCTAGATCTTGATACCTATAAGGTATGGAGGAAAAAGAATTCCACTGTTAAGGGCATATTGATTAGTTCAATGGTGGATGACATGATTTTTGAGTATGAGTCGTATCCAACGGCTTATGCAATCTGGGTAGCCCTTAGAGAGAGATACAGTGGAGTTAGTCTGAACAAGCTTCGACAGCTGACAATTAAATTTGACAGCTATAAAAAGTGTCTGAATGTCACTATGGTTCAACACCTTAGGGAGATGTCGAACATGAATCGGAAGCTTAAAATTACGGGTCATGATTTGACCGATGAATAACAAGTTCAAGCAGTTATACGTTCCCTTCCTGACTTTTGGAAAACCATGAAGCAGAACTTGACTCACAGTGAGAGTATCAAGACTCTCACTGATGTCTCACGCCATATGAAATTAGAGGCGGAGAGAGTGGAATTTACAAGGATTTTCGGACAAGCTTATGTAGCTGACGGTTCTGATGGATCATCTGGATCCAAAAAAAAAGAAATGGTACAAGAAAGGAAAAGGAAAGGGAAAAGAAGCTAGTGTTACGGCTGGACTGGACCCAAATAAGAAGGACAAGAAGACTGGGAAAAAAAATTAAAAAGCAAGTTATCTTGCTATAACTGTGGCAAGAAGGGTCACTTCGCTCGGGAATGTACTGAGCCGAAAAAGGTAAATCCAAGTCTAAATTCTTTTCATCAGTATTAAGTTGCTAGTTTTGTGTTGTTAGCTGATTCTTATCTTTTGTGGATTATAGATTCAGGAGCAACCAACCATGTAGCTCAGGAGTAAGTTACATTTGTGAAGTACTATCGGGTACTAGCTGACAATAAATGGATATATGTAGGAAATTATGAAAGGGTTGAAGTCAAAGGAGTTGACACATGCAAACTCAACCTTCGAGGTGGACGAACCTTGTTTCTACATGATGTCTTGTATGCTCCTGAGATCCGATGGAATTTGCTTTCCGTAACTTGTCTTCTTGATTTGGGTTATTGTATGAATTTTTATAGTCGCCATGTAGAACTTAAGATTGACTCTGTGTTAATTGGATATGTTTTTTGACTAATAGTTTCATGGTTCTTGATGTGGAACCAGATATCAATGGAAATGATAGTTGTTTTTCAAACATTGCTCTAACTAGTGATGCAGATACATCTGATGTTATTTGGCATGCTAGATTAGGACATATAGGACAAGAACATATGAATCGATTAACAAGAGAAGGCCTACTGGGTACTCGTGCTAAGATTAACTTATTCATATATGAGCATTGTCTTATTAGAAAGGCAATTAGAAAACCATTTAGTAAGGCTATTAGGGTTGATTCTCCATTGCAATTGGTTCATTCGGATATTTGTGGTCCAATGAATATGAAGGCTAGACATGGAATTTTCTATTTCATTACGTTCATTGATGATTTTACTCATTTTGGTTATGTGTATTCAATCTCTAATAAATCTGAAGCATTGGATTACTTCATTCGTTATATGAACGAAGTTGAGAATCAATTGGATTGTAAGGTTAAGACTTTACGCACTGATCGTGGAGGTGAATATTTGTCTGATTTGTTCAAGACAATATGTAATGATACAAGGATCATTAGACAACTAACAATCCCAGAAACTCCATAGCAAAATGGAGTTGCTGAAAGGTGAAATAGGACTTTTCTTGAAATGGTTAGGTCTATGATGGCTCAGGCTAATTTGTCAATCTCCTATTGGGGAGATGCATTATTAGCAACAACCTATATACTTAACAGAGTGCCTTCTAAATCAGTTTCATCTACCCCATATGAACGTTGGATAGGTAGAAAAATATATTTGAGTAATCTGAGACCCTGGGGGGTTAGCTGCCTATGTTTATGACAATTCTCACAAGTATGAAAAACTAGGACCTAGAGGTAAGAAATATATCTTTATAAGATATTCTGAGATCTCCAAAGGTTATATTTTCATTGGTGAGAAGCAAGATGGAACAATCTCTAAAATAGAGTCAAGAGATGTAACTTTTCTTGAAATAAAGTTCCCAACTAGAGGTGACATTGATAATACAGTTCCTCTATTTGAGGAGGATGAGATATTATCAACAATAGAGGTGTCACAAGGGATGCCCGAGTCTAGTCAACCGAGCGGGAGTAATTTGCCAAGTCATGAGTTGACTTCTCAATCGCCCAACTTACGTAGATGTATTCGTAAGATCAAACATAAGAAGAGTGTTGGGGATTTGACGCCGGCTAGAGGGGGGGTGAATAGCAATGTGCCCGTAGGAAGATGGAATTCGTTCGCGTTGCTTGTCTACAATCTTGTTAGTACGCAGCGGAATAAACAATAACAAATACAAACACAAGATACAATCACAACACGCACGATATAACGTGGTTCGGAACCGAACGGTTCCTACTCCACGGATCGAGCTCTAAAGAGCCCTAGTGATGCACACGCACTCACTAATCACAAATCCTCCTTCTCGACACAAGTCGCAGGTGGAGAAACCTCTTACAATAAGATTACAACAATAATCTAAATACAACAAGCAAATATAAGAAGAAATACAACAAGAGAAGTAAAGAACACTTTACAAAAACTCTTTAGAAGCTTGCTTGTTGATTGCCTTGGACTAGCACTTGAAAGCCCTGATTTGCAGCAGCAAATCGCTTCAAAACGTCCAAGAAAATCGATTGCAAAAACCCTCCCGTCGAGCTCCTTTTATCCTTGCGCGCGACCTGGATTTCCGCCCATCAGTCGACTGATGCCACTGTTGTCGTGAGACAACGGCTCGATCCACGCTGGAAAAACTCCAACGGATCTCTGGCGCCGATCACGCTAACCGCGTAGTCGATCGTCCAATGGCCACGGAGAATTTCGTGTCATCGTGAACTAGCGATCGTCGACTCGATCCTGACAGAGATCACCGATTCGCCTCCCAATGAGTTGATCGCCAGAGCGATTCCATCTCTTAAACGGCAATAACTGTCGACTCACGCAATGAATCCACCATAATGCTCCAACTGCCAACCTCAAAGATGAGGTTTTAACCCAAAGTATGGTGCCCCCATACTTGCTAGACCACCCTTAGCCTAGACCTAAGCCTTCTAGCCACCTCCATCAGCCTCATGCCTCTCGGATCCCTCCAAGTCATCCATGACTTGTTCATTCATCGCGCTAGCCTCCAGGTGCTTCCCTCGGCTATGTCATGCTAACGGTGTCTACACCGCCAAGGCACATTGGACTTATGCCGCCAAGACTCCGCTTGGACTTTACGCCGCCAACCATTGGTCTTATGCTGCCAAGACTCCCGCTTGGACTTTACGCTGCCAATATCAAACCCTTGGACTTCTCAAATGCCAAGACTCAAGCTTGGACTTTCCCTTGCCAACCCATGTTGGACTTTCCATGCCAAGACCATGCTTGGACTTTCCTTGCCAACCCATGTTGGACTTTACATTGCCAAGACCCATGCTTGGACTTTCCTTGCCAACCCATGTTGGACTTTTCATGCCAAGACCATGCTTGGACTTTCCTTGCCAACCCATGTTGGACTTTACATTGCCAAGACCCATGCTTGGACTTTTACATTGCCAAGACCCATGCTTGGACTTTTCATGTGCCAAGTGTCCCACTTGGACTTTTCATGCCAAGTACTCAAGACTTGGACTTTACCAAATGCCAAGTGTTCCACTTGGACTTTCCCATGACAATTACATTGTCATATGTTTTTGTCGAAACATCAAAACATCACTCGAGTCAAACTCGAGTCCCGGGTCATCGTGACTGGGCCGTGCACCAACAATCTCCCCCTTTTTGATGTTTGACAAAAACCAAACAAATCATTTGAGTTAGACCACTAACTCAAATCCCTTACCAATTATCCCAAATTGGTAAACACTCTCCAAATGTTCTCCCCCAAACATTCTCCCCCTTTTTGACTAACATCAAAAAGGTTTTCTCTCCAAGGAGGTCAATGTCTCATATCCCAATGAGATCTTACAATCTCCCCCTTTTTGACCTAAAAATATCTAGGATGCCTACCATCGTCCTAGTGATAAGTCTCATATCACTCAAGAGAGGCAATCCTATAATCTCTCCCAATTTCCAAATTGGGTATCAAAAACCCATCAATTTTCTCAATTGATGATACTCTCCCAATAACTTCTCCTCTCCAAGGAGAAAAAACACATCCATCATCCCAAGATGGATAACTCCCCCTAAAGGCTTGCTCCCCCTTGACCATTGCACAAACAATGTCCTTGGGAAGCCCCTAAGCCAATAGGAACTCTAAACCATCAAAATTAAGGTTCTAAGTTCAACATAGAACTTTCACTCACCCTAAATTTGATACTTTGACCTAACACAGCTCCTAATCCATATCCAATGAATTTTCACCCTTTATAATGCTTCCTAAAGCATATCCTAGGGTTAGGAGTGATTAGGAACCTTTTCCATAGTTGAACACGGGCTAAACAAACCTTTAATGTCGATCATTACATCAATCGATCACACATGTACACCGATCGAAATAAAATCTCGATTTTCAACTATTAGAAATGAATTTTGGAAATTCATAAATAATTATACGTAATTTGAAAAATCATGAAAATTCATACGTATAATACTTATGACACACACAATGGGTGAAAAATATTTGAAAATTATTTTACCCATAAAATAGTGAGTTTGATACAAAACTCAAAACCATTGAAATTTTCAATGTTTTGGCCCCTATTTTGTATCAACTCTATCAATGGTGATTGCTATCAAAAGATAGACTTCACCAAGGTTTTTCAAAATGATTTTAAAATATTTTCAAAACCTTATTTTGGATCATATTCCTTGGGCTCTATGTACATGACTTGTACACATGCTTTCCTAATGATCCACAAATCATATAAGATGAGTTTTAGTTTATCTAGATGCAAACACTATGCACCTTGAACTTAACTCATATCCTAGCATCTCACATGTATCTAGGGTGTATAAATACACATACATGTCAATTGGATGTGAGATGTGGGTTTTGGTTCATTTAATCTAGGGTTTCATGCATTTTTCTAAGGCAACCCTACTTGATTCCTTTATAAATGGGACTCCAAGTCATGCCATTGTCCTTAAATCAATTTCAATCAAATTATCTTAAATGCATGAGTGATTATGACATTAGAGATGATATAGATAAACACATGCTCATAATCATGATGTCATGGCATAATATGAAATCTAAAAACACATGATATTTAAAACCTTAATCTTAAGCATAAACATGACATATAAATGATGAGAATGAACATGATGTCATGTCATGACATATGACAAATCAAAGCATGGCAAATAAGATATAAAGGTATGTAATACCTAAATTTTAATATTAATTGTCATTTTATATAATTAGATATATTTTGCCATATTTCTATTTTTCTCCCAAGTGTGCCAAAAACTCAAAATGGCACACTAACCTCTAAACCTAAATTGTACCGAAATGATCATTTTATCAAACTTCATAATTAATATTGGCACATCCTAAAATCCTTTTAGGATTAAAATCAAACCACATTCCCAAGGTAACTATAACCTTGAAAATGACCTAAAATGCCACCTTTGCCATGGTTGAGTTAACTACCCATCCAATCAAGGTTGACACACCCTAAACCCATCTAGCGTGAATCAATCACGCTCTTAGGAACCCAAAACCGATTTGAGCTCCTAGGGTTAATTAGGTATTCCTTAGGGATAACCTCCCTAGATACCTTCCTAATGACCCTCCTAGGCTTATTAGCCTTGGTCATTTGGGTCTCACCTAGGTTGACTCTAGGGGTAACTCCCCTTGCAACCTTCTTAGTGGTCACCCTAGGTTTCCTAGAAACCCTAGCCACTAGGCACACCCTTTGGTCAACTCTAGGGATAACCTCCCTATTGACCTTGGTCTTCCTAGACCTAGTCAGTGTTCCATAATCTAATGGAACACTATGGTAAGCTACCTTAGACTTAGGTTTGTGACCCAAACCTTGCTTGCCTTTGGTTGACTTTTGACTCTTAGGTCCTTGGTGTTGACTTTGACTTTTGGACCTTTGACTTTGACCATTTGACCCTTTAAATTGATTTTGTATATTCCTAAGGGTCTTTTCAAGTTTTTCAAGCCTTGACCTCAAGATTTGATTTTCCTTTTCTAATTGCCCGATTTTAGAATTTTGATTTAAATCTTGGGCATTACCATTTTCTCTAGGCATATGCCTACCCTTCTTAGGGTTAATGCCTAAGTGGTTTTCTATTTTCCTAATGCTTTCCTTAGGAAGAGTTTTTCTAGGGACATTAATCCCAAATTTCTCCTTTCTTGAAAAATGTACCCTCTTGGCTCCTAAGCAAAAATATTTATCTCTAGCATGCTTTTCATGGTGAATTGCAAGAGAATTGAAATTTCTAGCATGCTTTTGACTTTTAAATTTAGAAGGTGCATTATTTAAATATACCTTAGGGTTAGCTATAGAAGCTCCCCCTACTTGTGATGCTCCTCCTTGGGTCTTTTTGCTCCCCCTAGGACATTGATTCCTATAATGTCCTTTTGAATTGCACTTGAAGCATATGAGGTGCTCCTTGCCTTTAGATGTTGGGGAACCGACATCCTTGACTTTTGGTGCCGGTGGAGCTTTCCTAATCTTCTTTGGGCACTTGCTCTTATAGTGCCCAAATTCCCTACACTCAAAACACATAATATTATTTTTATTTGAAATTAGAGTGTTTGAGTTACCTAGGTTAGTGGTGGAGTTCGTAATTGACACTTCTTCATCTTGACTGGATGTAGAAGCTTCTTCTTGATGCTCCGGTGTTGAGGAAACTCTAATCTCCTCCTCAATCCTAGAAGTGGATGCTTCTTCCACTTCCTCCACCAACCCGGAAATTGACTCCCTATCAACTTCCGATTCTACTTCCTCTTCCTCTTTGGATGTTGATGATCTCTCAACCTCCAAGTCCTCACTTCCTTGTGAGGGTGATGCATTAGCCTCTTCGGTCTCTTCCTCTTGGACCATTGATGTGCTTTCATGGAGCTTGGCCACTTGGCTCCATAGCTCGTTTGCATCTACATAATTACCTAACATACACAAGATATTGTTAGGTATTAAATCAATTAACAACTTCATTACCTTCTCATTCTTTTCGAAGGCTTGGACTTGCTCTTCGGTCCATTTCTTTTTTTTGAGGAATCCACCTTTTGGTCCTCTTGGATAGCTATATTCTTCCATTAAGATAGACCATTCTTCGAAGTCCCTCATCATTAGGAAGTCTTCAATTCTTGACTTCCATTGCTTAAACCCTTCTTGTCCATAGAAGGAGTAAGGGATCGGTGTGTTAATATTCCATCCCAATTGTTCTTCCATCTTCACCCTCTAGCTTCTTTGTCCTAGCTCCCGGCGGTTAGTCCGTAGAAGAGCCCCGGGCTCTGATACCACTTGTTGGAGATTTGACGCCGGCTAGAGGGGGGTGAATAGCGATGTGCCCGTAGGAAGATGGAATTCGTTCGCATTGCTTGTCTACAATCTTGTTAGTACGCAGCGGAATAAACAATAACAAATACAAACACAAGATACAATCACAACACACACGATATAACGTGGTTCGGAACCGAACGGTTCCTACTCCACGGATCAAGCTCTAAAGAGCCCTAGTGATGCACACGCACTCACTAATCACAAATCCTCCTTCTCGACACAAGTCGAAGGTGGAGAAACCTCTTACAATAAGATTACAACAATAATCTAAATACAACAAGCAAATATAAGAAGAAATACAACAAGAGAAGTAAAGAACACTTTACAAAAACTCTTTAGAAGCTTGCTTGTTGATTGCCTTGGACTAGCACTTGAAAGCCCTGATTTGCAGCAGCAAATCGCTTCAAAACGTCCAAGAAAATCGGTTGCAAAAACCCTCCCGTCGAGCTCCTTTTATCCTTGCGCGCGACCTGGATTTCCGCCCATCACCGATCGCGCATAAGTCACCCGATCGGTGATGCCATGTGTCGTGAGACAACGGCTCGATCCACACTGGAAAAACTCCAACGGATCTCTTGGCGATGATCGCCAACATTGCGCGATCGGCCACGCGAGCATTCTGCGGTGCTCGCGGTGAACTAGCGATCATCGACCAAGGCGATCATTGCCGTAGACATCGATTCGACTCCTCCAAAGCGAGCGCGATTCGGGCAGCTCTTAAATGGCAGTCGAACTCAAGTCGACTCACGGCAGTCGAACCGGCCATAATGTCAGTCGACTGCCAACCTCAAAGATGAGGTTTTAACCCAAAGTATGGTGCCCCCATACTTGCTAGACCACCCTTAGCCTAGACCTAAGCCTTCTAGCCACCTCCATCAGCCTCACGCCTCTCGGATCCCTCCAAGTCATCCATGACTTGTTCATCCATCGCGCTAGCCTCCAGGTGCTTCCCTCGGCTATGTCATGCTAACGGTGTCTACACCGCCAAGGCACATTGGACTTACGCCGCCAAGACTCCGCTTGGACTTTACGCCGCCAACCATTGGTCTTATGCTGCCAAGACTCCCGCTTGAACTTTACGCTGCCAATATCAAACCCTTGGACTTCTCAAATGCCAAGACTCAAGCTTGGACTTTCCCTTGCCAACCCATGTTGGACTTTCCATGCCAAGACCATGCTTGGACTTTCCTTGCCAACCCATGTTGGACTTTTCATGCCAAGACCATGCTTGGACTTTCCTTGTCAACCCATGTTGGACTTTACATTGCCAAGACTCATGCTTGGACTTTCCTTACCAACCCATGTTGGACTTTTCATGCCAAGACCATGCTTGGACTTTCCTTGCCAACCCATGTTGGACTTTACGTTGCCAAGACTCATGCTTGGACTTTTACATTGCCAAGACCCATGCTTGGACTTTTCATGTGCCAAGTGTCCCACTTGGACTTTTCATGCCAAGTACTCAAGACTTGGACTTTACCAAATGCCAAGTGTTCCACTTGGACTTTCCCATGACAATTACATTGTCATATGTTTTTTTCGAAACATCAAAACATCACTCGAGTCAAACTCGAGTCCTGGTCAATCATGACCTGGGCCGATTGCACCAACAAAGAAGTTTGATGAATGAGGCAACGATGACACTCCTAGTTGATGATGATGAACCTCAATCCATTAAGAAAGCATTGGGATATAGTGTTAGAGAAAAATGGAAAACAATAATGGAAAAGAGATGGAGGCAATGATGAAGAATAATGTTTGGGATCTAGTCGATTTTTCTCCTGACCGGAGGGCTATTGGGAATAAGTGAATTCTTTAAATTAAGAGGAAAGTTGATGAATCGATTAATCGATACAAAGTTCGCTTGGTTGCAAAAGGATATACCCAATTAGAGGGTATTGACTATGAAGAGACGTTTTCTCTCGTAGTAAAATTTGTGTCAATTCGAGTCATTTTTACTTTTGTAGCACATTATGACTTGGAGTTATATCAAATGGATGTAAAACTACTTTCCTTAATGGTGAGTTTGACGAGGAAATCTATATGGTACAACTAGAAGGTTTTGTTGCTAAAGGTCAAGAGAGTAAAGTATGTAGACTTAAAAAGTCTATATATGAGCTAAAGAAAGCGTCAAGATAATGGAACATAAGATTTAATGAAGTCGTTTTATCTTATGATTTTGAAATGATAAATGAGGATCATTGTATTTTCCTAAGGAAAAAAAGAAAAGAAAAGTATGTCATTTTATCATTATATGTTGATGATTTGCTGATACCAAAAATGACATAAGGTCTGTGATATAAGTCAAAAATTGGCTTTCATCACAATTTGACATAATAGATATGAGAGAAGATGAATACATCGTAGGTGTGAAAATCGTGAGAGATCGATCGAAAAGACTTTTGGGTATGTCTCAAGAGACTTATATAAATAAGATGTTACAATATTTCAGCATGTCTGAATGCAACATTAAACAAACACCTATAGCGAAAGGTATTATTATGAACAAAAGTAAGTGTCCCAAGACTCCTATAGAAATAGCTGATATGAAGAAAAAATCATATGCAAGTGTTGTTGGTAGTTTGATGTATACTATGTTGTGTACACGTCTCGATATCAGCTATGTTGTTGGCTTAATCAGTTGGTTCCAGTCACTCCCAGGGATGAGACACTGGAAGGTCGTAAAGAGGATATTCAGATATCTGAAAGTGACAATAAATTATTGTTTCTATTTTCAAAGATCATATATGAACCTGAAGGATTATTCATATGCAAATTGGGTTGGGGACCTAGATAATAGGAAGTTCACATCAGACTATGCGTTCTTATTGAATGGTGGTGTCATCTCCTGGAACAGTAAGAAACAGACTTGTGTAGCCTTGTCAACCCTATAAGCTGAATATGTGACATGTTCAATAGTTGTGCAAGAAACGGTCTGATTGAGAAGGTTCTTGAAGCATATGAAGATTGCTAAAAATAGTGGGAGTCCAGTCATTGTCTATTATGATAGTCAAGCTGCTATAACTTTTTCCAAAGATCTCAAATATCACAGCAAGGGCAAGCATATAACTATAAAGTATAACATTATAAGAGATATTGTAGCTAAGAAAAAAGTGATTCGTGAGTATATCCCTACACGTGTTATACTTGTAGATCCTTTTAGTAAACCAATGACTAATGAGTTATTTCATGAGCATGTAAAGTCTATGAGACTTCGAAGAATGCAGTAATGTTGTAATCGACAATCAAATATTGTAATTTGATTATATAAAATGTCATAATCTATTCAGTGTATGTGTTATATTACATTATGATAAAATCTTGGTAAGCATGTTGACAGGTTAAGATTGGTCCTCTCACATGGACAATCATCTCTATTTATTATGTATAAATAGAGGTAAGATCGGTGCTTATAGGTCAGCCTATGTATTTACTAGCTTGTGTGACTATAAAATTGTTACATTTCTATAATCTAGAGTGGCCTTAATATTTGTATCAAGATGAGATCATATGTAGAGCAATGATCGAAGTAAATGATCCCATCATTTACTAAACCTGTTTAAAAGCCAGACTAGAATTCATGAGTTTGATTCAAGATTAGACATTGGGAATGTCTAAAATGAAATCTGTATGATGTTGATTTGTGAACAAACATGCGCTCTTTTTAGTAAAGAGAATAACATCGTAGCATGTGATTCATACCACATGTGCTTTGACGACAATAAGAGTAGTAGGAGAATGAATCCTTGCTTCTCTACTATGTAATCCCTTGAGATTATATATTAATCTCAGAATTTATCTTAAGTGACTATTTAGCTGTTTACTTGAAGTTTTAATCAGGGTCTACTACTTTAGTATGTAAACCTATTGACTGTGGATGATTCGGTCAATAGAACATGACTAGGAAAGCGACTGATTAAAATAAATGGATTTGAGCTAAAAAGGAAGATTAATTAGATTTATATCTTTTGAGATTTATTCATTGGTCGATCCATTTCTATTTTGTATGGAAATATCTGTGAATAAGTTATATGGAACATGCTCTTGACATAATGGTTATTTTGAGGGATTAGAGATGTCCATATTAATATAAATAATTTAATCTGAATAAATAGCAAAACATCGATTATCCAAGAGAACAGTTATGTACCACCTGGAGAACGGTTATGTACCACCTGAAGAACGATTGTGAGCCACTTGGAGAATGGTTGTGTCATTCAAAAAATAGTTATGTACCATTTAATGAGTAGCTAAGTAAGATGTAATAATTTTCTTAGCATTAATCGCTCAATGAACAACTATGTAAGGTGTAACAACTTTCTTAGTAATGAATGCTTAGTATACTTGCTGTCGCAAAAACTATTTTCCCTAAGTATGAATTAGATGTTGTGATGTCACGCCGCCGGGGAGTCCCCGCCAGACAAAAATCCGACAGCATCTCCCCTGTACGGGTGACATTACAAATTTTTCATACAAGGACTACACGACCATTATACATCGGTCAACACGATCGGAATCCAAACAAACCCACGCAGGTAATAAAGCCTCAGGCCAACAATCAAAGTAAATGGTAAATTGTCTAACAAAAACTAGACTTACCCCTTCTGCCATCTGGGCAGAAATACCCAACCAAAATCAATCTAAATAAAATCCGAATAAAGGTCCATAAGGACACCAAATATCCACGAGTACATAAATCCAACTCCAATCCTAAACATATCTTCTAATCCAAATATCCAAAATCATAAAACAAATAATTATTAAACTTTCACGACGAGGGGGTTTGGTAGCTGGACTCTCTTGATAGCTTCATCCTGAAATAGATAAAAATCAACGGGGTAAGTTCAAAGAACTCAGCGGATATAGTCGATATGCAAGGTAAGAAATAGCTAACAATAACAATCATGTCAGTACAGTCTCATATATAGGGTATGTAAGAAAGAAATATAAAAGGACTGTACTTACCTGAATCTCCTATCCTGATATAGGAGCATGTGTCATACTAGATGAAATAAAGTCGCTGAACCATATACAAATATGTATCCTGTATGCATGACAATCATATGCAACATCCAAGGCAGCAATAAAAATGCAACAAACACAATACAAATGCTATCCATGGAAAATGCATGTCGTGCAAATGACATGGTCACCCCTGATGCCAGTCAGCCGCTTTACACACGATGGTGAAGCCGAGTGGGTAGGTCTATGACAACTGTGCACTCTGCCATCACTGCTCCTGAGTGACCGAGTGGACAGGATGCTGTCGGAGTACACCTATCCTCCTGCCTCAAACAGAGTGAGAGAGCTAAGCTCTCATCTCCCGGTGTCATAGACCAGAGGAGGGATCCCTGTCCGCTACCACGCTGCCTCATCGCTACCCATGAGCGGACCAGCGGAGCCTAACAGAGCAACTGCACACACCCTCCTGATGTACCACTAACTCATGAGTGGCAGCGTGTGCAAGCCATGTAACTGGCTGCGGGCTCAACTATAAAGGAACCCCGTCCAGCCAACATGCAATCATGCAAGATGGTGCATGATACTAAAGCATGTAAATCCAACTAAAATGCATAACCGAATAATATGCACAACCAATAAGTACATATCCATGATCCAAGTAAAACAGGAAAAGTATAACCATAACCGATCAAATGCATGTATCAAGTAGGCACAAAAACATACTAGGCATATAAACATGAAAATTATTGCAAGCTATCCTAACTAGCATATCAACATGACTATATCTAGGAGATAAGTCAAAATACCCGCCTGATAAAATGTCTGCAAAAGAACCAAATCGTCACGACCATGAACCTGTCTCGTGACCGAAACCTGCATACAACATAACTATTGTTAAGCACAATATGCAATTCACCGACAAATCGAATACTTAATCGATTTTTCTACATAACCAATTAACCCAAAGTAAATCCATCAAATCCAAGCACACGACAACGTGCTAAATTATTGCTATGTATCCCCAAGTAGACCCTCAACCCGTAGGCCACAAATTGTGATTATCTCTTAAATCCAAGAACATATCCTTGCAATTAATCTCACCATGATCAATACTCATCATATGAAAATATTATCCATAATGGAAACAATCATCATAGTATTACAATGATATAATCTTTTGTTGCTCCTCAAAACAATCAATCAATTCATCTCAATTTATTGTCCTCACTTAACATACCACTTATGATCGTACAACCGACATAAACCCAATTACAGCTTTATTCACAACCGTTCACAACCTGTGAACTAGACCTGGCCACGGTCCGGGTTCGGTCCGGGTCCGGGTCGAAACCGTCGGGTCCGGGTTGACAAAATACCTTACTTAACCGCCGTGGCCGATTCACGGTCGAGTCATGGAACCGCGGTTCGGTCCCGTCCGGTCAGTCAAGTCTGGTCGGGTCCGAGTTCGGGTCCGATCCGGTTAATCGTCGTCTTAGTTAAAAAAATAAAAAAATAAAAAATGATGTAAATAATTAAAATAAAAAAAAATCACAATTAAACTTATAAAAACTCTATCAAATATTTCATTATCTCAATACAAAATATATTACATCTTAGACTTAAATAAAAAAATCTATTACAATAAAAAAATCAAATACATTTCAGTCGTATTCGGTATTTCCTCCCGTCGTCGTAGTTCCGGATGTTCCTTCTGTTTCGTCTTGGTCTTCTTCGTCACTTTTAATATGTTGGGTTCGACTTGCAGATTTTGACCAATCATTGAGTAAACATTGCGCTTCCAAATTTTCCGGCCTTAAGCTAGAATGTCTCTCGTCGATGTATTTCTCCGATACTAAAAAGCTTGTTCCATCGCAACTTGAAAGGACAAGCTAGAATTTCTTTTGTCATTATAGATAAGATTGGAAATAATTGAGTTCTTTGCGACCACCATTTTAGAATGTCGAAGCTTTCTTCATCTGCATCATTAAAATCAAAAGAAGTGGTCAAATAATTCTCAAGTTCCTGACTGGAACTTGAGGATCCTCATGGACGTTTAGTCCGTTGTCTTAATAACAATTGTGCTTTAGTGAGTTTAGAAGTAATAATACTAGTTGTAGTGGATTGATGTGTTTCATGTCCAATAATTTGTTCACCATATTTAATGTTATATTCATTATAAATATCATGTAAATGTGTTTTAATATTAAACAAAATCAAAGGAATATTAGGAGCAGTTTCGGTAATAGAGCTTAAAGATTCATAATATAATGCTAACATATCTTGCAAACCATCTAATTTAAGTCTAGGATCTAAAACAAAAGCACATAAAAATATTTCAGGAATGTTTAAGAAATATTTTTCCCATTTTTCTTTCATTACATAAATACATTGAGATAAATAAGTATCATTTGATTGAATATGATCATTAAAAATACATGCAATATTACAACAATGTGTTAAAACTAAATGTGAAGTTGGATAATAAACACCTGATAATTGGTCACTAGCATCACTAAAAACTTTTAGAATTTCACAAATACTAGTGCATATATTCCATTGATTTGAAAACAAATAAATATCATGTGATTGAACATGTTGATGAAAAAACATACATAATAAATCTTTATATTCAAAAGTATATAACAACAATTTATAAGTAGAATTACAACGAGTTGGAACATCACGTGCAAATCGTTTAGGCTTCATGCCATTTATTTTACAAAATTTTCTCCATTCTTTCATTACTTGAGGATGTGTCCATAAATAATGAATTGCACTCCTAATTGGTTGAATATGTGATCCTAAATTTTTAAGTCCATCTTGAACACACAAATTTAAAATGTGACATGTACACCTAATATGAAAAAATCTTCCACCTATTGATGGTTTACATATATCAATAAGTTCACTAATACTAGAGGTATTTGCACTAGCATTATCAAAAGAAATTGAAAAAACTTTAGAAGTTAGACCATATTCTTCTAAAATAATAAAAATAAGTTGTGAAATATTTTGTGCCGTGTGTGTTTCGTTAAAACATCTATATGCTAGCAATCTTTTTTGAATGTCCCAATTATTATCAATCCAATGACAAGTAATACCCATATATGAACAACTTTGCCAATGATCACTCCAAATATCGGAACACAAAGAAACTTTACTGTTTAAATTAGAAAATTCTTCAATCAATTCTTGTTTTTGTTCTAAGACTAATTTTAAAAGTGTACGTTTTAGAGTATTTCTTGGGATACGTTTAATAGAAGGATTTGCACTTGTAGAAAGCCAATTTTCAAAAGATAATTTATCACTAAAACTAAAAGAAAGTTGTTCAATTGTACAAAATTTAGCAGTTTCTTCTCTAAATCTAGTTTCGTCAAATTTAAAGAGTTTAGATTCGTTACCCCAACCCGATTAAGAAGAGAATGTCGGAATTTGAGTTTGAGAACGATCAATACCAATTTCCACCGGATGATTTCTCTCCACGTGTCGAGTAAGGGTTCCGTAACCTCCTCCTTGTTGAAATTTGTAACATTTCGAACAATATTTGCATTTTGCTTGCATATCACCGGAAGGGAGCGTTACTTTTTCGAAATGTTTGTTGAAGATATCGGATGTGGGGCGAGGCACTCGAGTTGGTTTTGTAGCCGTAGAACCCGCCATCGTACTGGATGTATTGCTCCTACTTTCTTGACTTTGATGATGATGACATATTTGAAATTCATCATCGGAAATATCAAGATCATAGTCGGCACCGATATCGAATGGAGGTGAATTGCCGCCTTGCTCGAACTCGAACTCGGGCGGTGGTGGCATTATGCTCTTTCCCTTTCTGGCACCGTCCGCACCCTTACGACTTGATCCGGCTCCAGACATTTGTAAAAATATGACTTGAGAGGTGAGACTTGAAAGCAAATGAGGGAATGAGAATTAGAGAAGAGAAGTTGTGATTTGTGAAAAAATAAAAGGGAATGGAGGTGTATTTATAGGAAAAAAAAACTTAAAAAAAATTTCAACTACGACCACGGGTCGGTGCCGACCACCCGGGTTTCGTCTTTTCTTTAAAAAGAAAAAAAAAAGGTGACCTGCCGGGTCGACACGCCTGTGCTCGGCTGTGTCCAAAGCCCGTGTCATTTTGGTACTGCCCGTGTCGTGACGGACAGAGAGCAACACGCCTCGGCTGTGCGACACGCCCGTGTCGTGACGGACAGAGAGCAACACGCCTCGCGCTGTGCGACACGCCCGTGCGACACGCCCGTGTCGTGTAACGGGAAAACAGCGACACGGGCGTGTCGGCTGTGCGACACGCCCGTGCTCGGCCAAATTTTTTTTTTTTTTAAATGCCGGTTTTTTTGTTTTCCGGTTCGGTTTTTAAAAAATAGACGACCGCCTAATAGCGGTCCGATCATCGTCCGGTCAACTCCTGACGATTGCTAACCGACCGTTGACCACGGTCCGGTTCCGGGTCGGGTCCGGGTTTGACCCGGACCTTGGCCAGGTCTACTGTGAACAAGCTTCACAGCCCATGAACAATCCAAAACACCGTCCACAATCACCTCCTCCTTCACAACCGGCCAAAAACTCCAAAATCAGCCCATTTACAGCCGTTCTTGCATGACTACCTCCAACCCTAACCGCACGACACCCTCAAATAAACCCTCACAGCCCTCTCAGCCGGCAACCCCCCTCAAATTCACAGTCGTTCCTCTTCACTCAAACAGCAACCACTTGAACAGACGAAGGAAAAAGAAAAACAAGATATACCGGAAATTTGGAAGCTCCCCTCAGCGGTATCTCCTCGGTGCGGGCGGAAACTGGCAGGAAAACAGCCGACGTTGGCAGAGGAGACCGGCGCTCGTCGTCTGTGGAAGAGGAGATCGACGCTCGTCGTCTAGGGCAGAAGAGACCGGTGCTCGTCGTCTAGGGTAGAGGAGGCCGACGAGCATGCAGAGGGTTGTCGGGGCGGCGACGGAACAAAAGGCTCGGGCGACTGTGGCGGCGTGCTCCGGAGTGAAGAAACGTCGGCGTAAATGGCGACACTGGTGGCAGAGGGGTAGGCGGTCGCAAGGTCTCGGGCGACTATGGCAGCGCGCGAGGAAGAACGACGGCCTGGTTGTCGGCGGAGAAGAGGTCATGCGAGAGGAACTGTCGAAGGAGGAAAAGGGTCGCGATGGGGAAAATAAAAATCGGGGAAATAGAAATACCTAGGTTTTCTATTTAAAACCTTAGGTCAGATAATCCAAACAGGCCTTTTAAAAGCCTGTTTTTCTTATCCTCGTAACTACCATGTACTAGCCCCGTTTAAATCCAGAAAAATTCTGAAAAAATTCCTAAAATTCTCCAAAAATCCCAAAATAATTCATGGAATTATTTTTCCTAAATTTTTGGCCATTAAATTTAGTATTTTAAATTTTCCATATTTAATATTCTCCCCCACTAATTAAAATTTGATCCTCAAATTTCTTACTTAGATGCATAATGAGTAAGAGATATCACAAGTACTGAAAATATATCTCACGTACCTTAAGTAAACAGGTGGGGGTATTGAGCTTGAATCTTTTCCTCAAGCTCCCAAGTAGCCTCCTCATCAGTGTGGTGACTCCACCCGATCTTGATAAGTCGCACAATCTTGTTCCACAACTGTCGCTCCTTGCGACCAAGAGCCCGTACCATAACCTCTTCGTAACTAGCATCAGGTTGAATGGAACCTGACATATCTGACAGAATATGTGTAGGATCTAACACATTCTTCCTGAGCATGAACACATGACACACATCATGAATACCAGCCAAGGACGGTGGTAGCGCTAGGCGGTAAGCGACTGCTCCGATCTTCTCCAAAATCTCCAACGGACCAACGTATCTAGGAGCTAGCTTACCACAAAGGTCAAATCTCATCACTCCTTTCGTGGGTGAGATACGTAGGAATACATGATCACCAATAGAGAACTCCAAAGGTCTCCATCTCCGATCTGCATAACTCTTCTGACGATCCTGCACCTCTGCCATCCTACGTCTGATAGTACGGACCAACTCTACCTCATACTGAGCTATATGAGTCCTAGCAACTGGCCTTTCAGTTGCCCCCGAAATCCATAACACAGGACCTCAGCAAGTCCTCTAGTGTCTAAATGACCCGCTCAGACTGTCCATCTATCTGCGAATGGAATGCAGTACTAAAACGAAGCTGCATGCCTAAGGCATGTTGCAGACTCTGCCAGAATCGGGACGTGAACCGAGGATCTCTATCTGATATAATGCTCAAAGGAACACCATGAAATCTGATGATATCCCGACAATATAACTCTGCCAAATAATCCAGAGAGTCGGTCTTCCGACTCGCTAAGAAGTGTGCGGATTTGGTTAGTCGATCTACGACTACCCAAATCGTGTCATGACTTTAACGTGTACTAGGCAAACCCACCACCAAATTCATAATAATACACTTCCACTTCCATTCCAGAATCGGAATTTCCTGAAGCATCTGTTCCTTAAACTAATGCAACTCCAGAAACCATTATCCTCCTCAGAGTCAGAGACGATAGTCCATCTACCGTCCAAAATCCACTCCACCACACACTCTGTAAGTGCATGGGAGGCTATCACGACCAAACTTCCTTGTTACAACCGTTCGTGTTCTATCTACTCTATAGTAGCTATCCAGTAGCTAGCCAAAACTCCATGAGCATTTCTGCTCCTCACCTATTCAAAACAACATAATAACTACTAAGTCCATGTCATATATATGACGGCTTATCTCGCAGTCCTTTAACTGCCGTATGCTTAGGAGACATCTTATTCAATAGCATCGGAATCGCTACGATCCCAGAAATGATGCATCTATGCACACTACCCTTTCATCCACACCAGAATGATTAATCAACAATGACGTAAAGGTCAACCATCGTTTGAACCCTGAAACTAGTTTCACAAGCTTCAGACCAAGTAAATTCCATCACCTTCCTGATCCATCCAGTCAGCGATGTAGTACCGCTTGAGCATCCTATCCATATCTATAGTAATAATCAAATAAATACCAAGAAAACTACTATCAATGGTGACCGAGTGCGCAACTCCAACTACCACCCTCAACAGTGGCCAAGTTATGCAATCCAACGACCACAACTGAGCCAATCGTGTCCAGAATACATGACTTCCCAAATCCCTGAACGACCAAGTCGTCAATAAGTCTAATAAGATAATCACAAGCTCATACAATTCATACCAAATATGAAATTGTCGTCGCTATACAACTGCATTCTCTTTACTCTAGGCTGATGATTTAACAATCATCCCAATGACAATGATAATTGTATGATACCATGTCACTACAATATCAACCCACTAGCCATAGATCAATCCTAGAGTATACACAGGTATCCTATAGTTGATCTAAATAGATCATCTTTCCACAATGAAGGATATTCATTTCCTTCTACAACTACCGTATTCTATCATCGATAATTGATGCATAACCTCAAAGGTCCATCCCTCCTTTAACAAAGAGTTCCGGATCTTTTCTGAAAGAAATACTGGGACAGATAAATATCCCATCCAACACCTCGTATAATAAGGTAAAATGATTTTTCATCGTCTTGACCAGTGTACGTATACACGCACTATCCATAACTAAATCACTAATAGTAGGGACTGATATTCTCTGAGGGTTTACTCCTTGTCCTTCAAATTGGTGGCTAGTAGGCCAAATCTCTAGCTTCCTAATTCGACATCAGTCATCACCTCTAAAGAGTCCGTACTTCTGAAATCATCGTTAGGTTTCGCAAGGTCAATACGTCATCGACCTCGTCCCCGACCATGAGTAGGGGCAGTTTCATTATGTCTATACTTTTCCTAACCACTAAAGTACAGTAACTTTTCCTATAACTCAGAGATATCCTTCAGCTTACCTGGTCCTCAAAACACGAGAACTCCCAAAAATCCAAGGAAAAGAAAATCCTCGAAACACAAAACCCTCAAACCGAAACCGCAAACCAATAAAATTGTCACGTCCTGGGGGCATATCCATCATCCAAATGACGGAAGAGCTCCTTAGTGACAATATTCCGAAATACAAGAACCAGATCTGATAAAAATCTCAAAATAATAATAGAAATACAAGTATTTTATTAATTGCATGCATGCACGACTAAACATATATCAATTAAAGTAAAATAGTTTTATGACACCAAATCAAATTGCGACTTAATCCAAAAGGCATAAACAAAATGCGATACCGATAAAGTAAATAAAGCGGCATCCCGACGATGCAGGAAGACAAGCACAGCAAGGGACTCTTTGAGCGACACGAAGGTAGGTCAACTGGACACGTCCTCCTTCAGTTAACCTAGAGGATAAGTGAGGAGGGGGTGAGTACAACCACTCTGTAGATGTATAGACAATAGTGCATAATCATAATGCACATAATGGAAGTCACAGAGAACAAGCTAGAGTAACCCAACCCTCAGAGTATCAATATCAGTCTACAACTATCCTGATCAGTAGTATAACAAATATACCCGCAACATACACAACCACTGCAACAAGCAGTGCACATCCGGATACCATGACAAAGCCTCGTGGCTCTCGCACAAAAAGGGAAGTATCTATGAGCTACCGCGAACGTAACCCATGGGCCGACAATCAATAGCACGGTCTACGCGCAACTATATGCTACCACGAATGGGACTCGTGGATAGACAGGCAGTATATAGATATCTAGTTATCGACTGCACGCATTAGCATACTACCACTAATAGGTCGCGTGGGCAGTCGATTATCCTAGGTTGTTAAGCCTAGGGTTATCTAATACATCCAGCATAAAATGACTTTCAACGTCGACAAAAATCATCGATTTATAATTAAACCCATTGAGGCGGTCAAGCGAGGGTTTCAACACCTCTAATACGAAATGTTTACCAAAGCCGGTAAAGATCATCGACTTATTAATAAATAAGTCGAGATGGTTAAGTCTAGGGTTCCAACCCTTCTAACATGATCGGTTATCAAAGTCGATAAAAATCATAAGTTCAGTCCACTCATAAACACGTCGAGACGATTAATCATAGGGTTTCGTCCCAGCTAACAGGAAACACCTATCAAAGCCAATAAGGACAACACATCTACTTACAAGACCGGCAAGAGGGCTAAGCCTAAATTATATCATTTCTACCAGTTTAACCATGCATGCCCCAACCTGCTACCACGAACATATCTCGTGAGTACTTAAGACGTAAAGTAGCTATCTAGCTACAGGCGTCATACAAATCCGATTATCACCAACTCCGAACGAATAACGCGAAAGTATAACTTTACGGTAGGTCATCTCAACCATGATTGGGAGGCATGATTGACCACAATATACAAAACATCTATAGGGAAACACTACTGTAAACTTTTTCTCAACCACGAATGGGTGATATAGTTAGTAGCCGATAGATATGCACAACGTTATATACCCTCTAAGGATTAATTGCATCCTAATCATACGAACTCTACTGGTCCGATCACCATATCACTGAAATAGTAAATGGATAAACATATACCAATATGCACATCCGGGTTATTACGCCTAGGGTTCCAACACCTAGGGTTTTACTAATGTTGTTTCATTCCCGAGATCCGCTCCTACAGAATAACCTCATCTAAGTTATTCTATCTCTACTAGTCTTAATCATGGTATCCAATGCAAAAACACAACCATATAAACATATAACACGTTGTCTAATAAACGACAACATGGTTATACTAATGGCAATCAATGGCTGAAATTAATTAGGGTATAACTAAAAGGTCATGCCAGAACAAAGTCAAGGCAATACTAAATAAAACATCAGGTGCCTATATATACCCTAAACTACGTAAGCAATGTAATCATGTCCTCATGCACTAGGATCTGAGAGTCAAAGAACCTATATATATACCTTCTACGAATTTATCCATCTTATTCATATTATTCAACTAGTCTAATTCTAGTACTAGTCCAATCCTAATACTAGTCCAAAAATTAAGAAGTAAACATTGACCAATAATATCTATTCATTTACATCACAATGATAACTAGCTATGTATAGCAGTAATAACAATTAATAACTATATGCAGTCTAACAGATATAAGATTAAAACAATACTAGACAAAATATGATACCATCGCATAACCAATATAACCAATACAAATATGCACTAAATCTAGAAAATTTTCTAGAATTTATTCACCTGTTAGCCATCTGGAGATGTCATGTTGCCGCCAAATCCCCCATATTGACCTCGTCAATAATACCCTGAATTTCCAAAACATAAAAATCGTCGGAAATCCATACCAATCCAAAAATACTCCAGTTAACCTGCCAAACATGGCAAACTCCGAAAACCCAAAGACCCTAAGGAACTCGGAACCTACGCTCTGATACCAAATAAATTGTCACGCCCCCGGAGAGTCCCCGCAAGACAAAAATCCGACAGCATCTCCCCTGTACGGGTGACAATACCAATTTTTCATACAAGGCCTACACGACCACTATACATCGGTCAACACGACCGGAATCCAAACAACCCACGCAGATAATAAGGCCTCAGGCCAACAATCAAAGTAAATGGTAAATCGTCTAACAACTAGACTTACCCCTTCTGCCATCTGGGCAGGAATACCCAACCAAAACCAATCGAAATAAAATCCAAATAAAGATCCATAAGGACACCAAATATCCACGAGTACATAAATCCAACTCCAATCCTAAACATATCTTCTAATCCAAATATCCAAAACCATAAAACAAATAATTATTAAACTTTCACGATGAGGGGGTTTGGCAGCTGGACTCTCCTGACAGCTTCATCCTGAAATAGATAAAAATCAACGGGGTAAGTTCAAAGAACTCAGCGGATATAGTCGATATACAAGGTAAGAAATAGCTAACAATAACAATCATGTCAGTACAGTCTCATATATAGGGTATGCAAGAAAGAAATACAAAAGAACTGTACATACCTGAATCTCCTATCCTGATATAGGAGCATGTGTCATACTAAATGAAATAAAGTCGTTGAACCATATACAAATATGTATCCTGTATGCATGACAATCATATGCAACATCCAAGGCAGCAATAAAAATGCAGCAAACTCAATACAAATGCTATCCATGCAAAATGCATGTCGTGCAAATGACATGGTCACCCCTGACGCCAATCAGCCGCTTCACACGCGATGGTGAAGCCGAGTGGGTAGGGCTATGACAATCAGGCACTATGCCATCATCGCTTCGAGTGACCGAGTGGACAGGATGCCGAGTACACCTATCCTCCCGCCTAAACAGAGTGGGGAGCTAAGCTCTCATCTCCTGTCATAGACTGCAGGAGGGATCCTCGCCGCTACCACGCCGCCTCATCGCTACCCATGAGAGACCAACTGAGCTCGACAGAGCAATCGAGACACACCTCCTCGATGTACCACTAACCCATGAGTGGCAGCTGCAGTGTAAGCTATGTAATCGATCATGGGCTCAACTATAAAGGAACCCCTGTCTCAAATAAAGATGCAATCATGCAAGATGATGCATGATACTAAAGCATGTAAATCCAACTAAAATGCATAACCGAATAATATGCACAACCAATAAGTACATATCCATGATCCGAGTAAAACAGGGAAGGTATAACCATAACCGATCAAATGCATGTATCAAGTAGGCACAAAAACATACTAGGCATATAAACATGAAAATTATTGCAAGCTATCCTAACTAGCATATCAACATGACTATATCTAGGAGATAAGTCAAAATACTCGCCTGATAAAATATCTGCAAAAGAACCAAATCATCACGACCGTGAACCTGCCTCGTGACCGAAACCTGCATACAGCATAACTATTGTTAAGCACAATATGTAATTCACCGACAAATCGAATATTTAATCAATTTTTCTACATAACCAATTAACCCAAAGTAAATCCATCAAATACAAGCACACGACAACGTGCTAAATTACTACTATGTATCCCCAAGTAGACCCTCAACCCGTAGGCCACAAATTGTGATTATCTCTTAAATCCAAGAACATATCCTTGCAATTAATCTCACCATGATCAATACTCATCATATGAAAATATTATTCACAATGGAAACAATCATCATAGTATTACAATGATATAATCTTTGGTTTCTCCTCAAAACAATCAATCAATCCATCTCAATTTATTGTCCTCACTTAACATACCACTTATGATCATACAACCGACATCAACCCAATTACAGCTTTATTCACAGTCGTTCATAACCTGTGAACAAGCTTCACATCCCATGAACAACCCAAAACACCGTCCATAATTACCTCCTCCTTCACAACCGGCCAACAACTCCAAAATCAGCCCATTTACTGTCGTTCTTGCACGACTACCTCCAACCCTAACCGCACGACACCCCCAAATAAACCCTCACAACCCTCTCACCAAGAACCCTCAAATTCACAAATTGCCTCTTCACCCAAACAGCAACCACTTGAACAAACGAAGGAAAAAGAAAAACAAGATATACTGAATTTGAAGCTCCTCGCAGATTCTCCTCCGAGAATGTACCGACTGGCAGAGAGAGACGACGCTCATCGTCTAGGCGTAAGAGACCGGGCCATCGTAGGCGTAGAAGGTCGGCGAAAGCACGTAGAGGGGTTGTGGTGGCGGCAGAAATGTAAGGCTCGGCGATCGTGGGCGGCGGCCCGAGTGAAGAAATGTCGGCGCAGATGGCGACGCTGGTGGAAGAGGGGTAGGCGGCCACAAGGTCTCGGGCGACTGTGGCGGCGCGCGAGGAAGAGGAAGAACGGCGGCCTGGTCGTTGGCGAAGAAGAGGTCGTCGGCGGAGAAGAGGTCCCACGAGAGGAACTGCCGAAGGAGGAAAAGGGTCGCGGCGGGGAAAATAAAAATTGGAGAAATAGAAATACCTAGGTTTTCTATTTAAAACCTTAGGTCAGATAATCCAAACAAGCTTTTTAAAAGCATGTTTTTCTTATTTCCGTAACTACCATGTTCTAGCCCCGTTTAAATCCAAAAAAATTCTGGAAAAATTCCTAAAATTATCCAAAAATCCCAAAATAATTCCTGGAATTATTTTTCCTAAATTTTTGGCCATTAAATTTAGTATTTTAAATTTTCCGTATTTAACATATGATCTAGTCGTTGTGACTATCTAGTCTTAGTGACTATAAATCTCTATTCTTATTAGCCTATGTGACTCTTAAACTCTATTCTTTATGGTCTTTGCAACAATTTGGTTTTGTGGTATAACTTGAATGAGTGAGAGATGATGGCATCAGTTATGGCTGTGCATGAGTTGCGCAGCCAAAGCATTAAACATTGACATGAGTTACACAACCAATGTGTTAATGCTTGAAAATGAAAAGTCTTCATCCAAGCTATAAAAGAAAGAGAAAGAAGAGGTGATCATCCAAGGAGAAAGATAGGGTTTTGGTGGGTGAACCAAGAGGAGCTTTCCTGCCATGCACAGTGATTGCTTTTCAGACAGTAAGCAGAAACAAAAGTTTCTTCCAAAACCTCGAAGCAGAACGAAGAACTTGGAATAAACAAACGAGGAATTGTAAGTAGTTTCAAGTTTTCATAAATACTCATGCTTAAGGTTTTCTTTGGTAATCTATTTCTAACATCTTCTTACTAGAATGAGAATAAGTTAAAGCTGGAAAGACTTAGGCTAGGAATACAATAAGGGAGCTTAAGAGATTAACAAATAAGTATAAAAACACTAGCTTTTACCGGCTCTAGCTTTGTTTTTCCCTCTTTTATAGCCTCCAAGTTGTCTTCACATTTATTTTTTTATTCGCAAGCAAGCCAATTGATTGACTATATTTTTAGTCAACTTTTTTTGCAATCACTTTAGCCTTAAATCTACCAATAGATCTCTTAGTCAACTCAACTTATCATCAGTGGACCTCCAATCCGACAACTACTTTAATCGACTTAGTCCAGTTATAGTAAATTATTATTGCTCATGAACCATCTATGTGAATCTATCTTATCAAACCAATGATCTTTCAGCTCAATCAACTAAATCCAACTTGATTAATTTCCCCATCAAATTGGCATGGACAAAGACATTTTATTTGTTAATTGATCACCTTGCATTGACTGCTTAGTTAACAACAAAATGATCATATATATTGGATCATTGATCATGATATAAGAATGTTAGAGGGGGTGCCCCCTAGGGCATAGGGCGGTGGTAAAGTTAAATGTGGACTTCCCATGAACCATGGATCCAATCCCAATTGTAACTTCTGCATGACCCGCAGGAGGAGACTTTGGACATCGAAAAGCCTTGGTGGAGCCACATGCACTTCCTGAATTTGTTTGGTGTGCATCTGTGGGGTCAGACGCTCACCTCTAAGACTAGTTGGAGCTGTCGTTGAGGTCAATGTCTCCATTCCAGTCGGGGAATCATTTTGGATATCTGAATTATATATAAAAAAAAATGTTAGAGGGGTTGAATGACATTTAACATAAAAAATAAAATTCTTTTCTCTTTCTAAAGCCAAATATAGTGATTAAGTACAATAAATATATAAAACAATAGAAATTACAAGCACTAATAAGAATGGTTCACGTGATTTAGACTCTGAATCCTACTCCATAATCTAATGATTTGTTAGGCGGATCAATCCTAACATTTCTACTATGAAAAACCCTTTTTTGAGAAAGATTGAGAAACTTTGTATATAATGTCTTCTTACAAATATTAAATGTAAGTACAAGGAAAATATTACCAAATATAAATATCAAAATATTTAGAATGCATAAAGTGAATACATTTTTATAAGTTGTGTATTTGAGGTCCCCTTACACCCCTATTTATAACAAAGGTGCATTCAAATAGAGGATACACCATCTCATTTGGATAGCTTCTAGTTAGAATCTGTTGACGCAATTGTCTAATAGTCAACTATACTCTAGAAAACAATTATATCAATCAATAGTTAGTATTTAATCAACTTAGTCGTCATATAGTCGATTGATATCATTTCCAATTGACTCGGTATGCATCTAGTTAATTGAGTTGGATAAAATCATAAATTTATTTGTCAACAACTATTTTTAGTCAATTCCATGAAAATGTAGTCAACTCAATCATGTTCAATTAATTAATATTCATGCCAATTGACTCAATTAGTTAATATAACAAACTTATCTTATTCAACAATCACATGAGTTGACCCAATTGACATTTAGTAGAGTCAATTCATACAGAGAGCAAGTCTTTGCTCAAGCACAGGATTTTGTTCTACTAGGCAAGCAATCAAGCATCCTAGTTAACTAAACCAAATGTTAATCTACTCAATCTATGATTTTGCTCCATATACACCTCATAGTCCTTCACAATCCTTTAAAATCAAGGTCATACTTAGACTATGGTCAGGAACTCATGTTCCTCTATCAAAGGCTTTCAATCAAAACTATGTAACTTGAAATTGTGAACTCAAAGATTACAAGACACAATCTCTTGCAAACACATTGTCTTCTAGTTACAATTTTATATTGTTCAAGAGTTTATCTTCTGTCAAGTCCTTAATCTTTTGAACACACCAAGCTCATAATTTGCTTCAAATGTGGTTCACTATCACCTATGATGTTCACATCTTGTGAATCCCAACAAAGCTACCAAACTTGCTCCAATCTTCTCGTCTTATGATCTTTTGAATGTCTCAAGTCATCTTTCTCCAAACTCTAGTGAACTTGATGAACCTTGAACAAAACTATCTTGGTCATGCCAAGTCAACATTAACAACTTTACCACGTTGAGTCACAAACTCCACAAGCTCTATATGCATGTAAAATCTAAATCTTTTTCCAAACACAACCACTCAAAGTGTGATTGCACCAATGATAAGATACATATTTGACCCTAAGATATTAAACATTTGGATTCCTTTTTATTTTTTCAAACACTATGATTATTTTGCTTGATATTTTTTCAAGGCTTAGGATGGTTAGTTAGATATGCATGCAAAATTGCGCAATTTTTTAAATTTATAGAACTATTAATGCATTTTCAAAATTAGACTATAAATGTTTCTACATCTAGTCAAATTGTCAATTTGATTGAAATAGTTACTTTAGTCAAATAGAATAATCAATCCAATTTCAAAATAGCTTACCATTTTATCATTTTTAAAGGCTTCAAATGGCATATAAATGATTGTATGAGATCTATAATAACATAATATGTTTAATTTAATTTTCAGGATGTACATCATGTTTACATTGTATATAGATACCAATTTGGCATCTAGGATTTAATTTATCAAACCTAATATTTGCACAAATACAATTTGGAACATTTATGAATACCTTATTCTCCTAGGATTTATTATGCATAAATATATGTTCTCATTTTAATATATATCTATGTTTCAAATGGGAAAAGTATTTTTAATTAATATACATGATATATATGTTAAATTATTAAATGATCATTATCCTTATTATTGTTTCCTCCGATCATGATTTTATCTATTTCTTGTCATATATTTAATGCTTATTAAAACTCTTTCCCAATTGAACAATATTAACTTAATTTAGTTTGGAGGAGAGCTTTAAGTTTTCACTTATTGTGTTTATTATTTGTTTTTTCCCCCAACTTAAATAGGTTGTTAAACAATAAAAGGGAAATTATCAGTGCAATGTTGCTCCGAAGTGGTTGTGTTTGACTAAGAGATTTTGATGTGTTTGGAAAATAATTTTAGTTAAGTTTAATATGTGTTATTGATATGTACATCGAGTATAGAGAGACTCGGTAAAGTGCAAATGAGCTTTTGACGGACTTAATCACTTGACGTGATTAAGTTAGTTTGTTGGTTGACTCGATAATGTTAAATGTTTGGGATGGATTATATCCAATGATTGAAAGGTTTATAATGAGGTGAACTTGGAGATAAGGTGAAGAATGATATAGGGCAAGCATGGAGAGTTTGATACATCTAAGAGACTAAAGACGACAAGGTGAACTTTAGGATGAGGATCATGGAGTGATTATTACTTCGATTGCTTAGCTTGCATGACCTATACCAAGTTCAACTTAGCTGGTGAATCGCTAAGGATAGCGCATTGAAGCAAGATTAACTAGGTTGATGTATCTAAGTTACCAAGGGCCTAACACAAGGTAAACTCTAGGGAAGCCCAACACGAGGTGAACTCAATAGATGAGTAGCAAAGATCATACGTTGAAGCAAGTCGGAGGGCAAGGTGTATCCTAGGGATTGAGAGTCTAACTGTTAGTGTCAGCCCTTAGTGCTAATCATGAGATGATTGATTAAGGATCATATGTATCAACAGACAAAGATTGATTATTATATTTACTTTATGCGTGTGTCAACTAAATAAATATAATAATATCCTTGAATAGTAGGTTCTAATCTACAGTTTATCAATTGGGAGAATTGATTATGAGAAGTTGTAGAGAACACTATACTTAAACATTCCTAGTCAAGTATTGTATTAATAGACAAAGGGATATATTGATACATTGAGACTAGCATGTAAGTCAATAGATGACTTGATCTCACAAGTCATGGATACATGATATCACATTGACACATGAGTATATATATTGGAGAATATATATGCTGAATTTACCCATCATGAGAAAGTGTCATGGATTGTTATATGAGTGTCATATACTTTCTCATATGACTATTGGTATGAATAGTCCTTAGACCTGAAGTCACTATTGTTCCCTACATAAGGAGTTATGTACTTTGGTATCATCTAATGTCACCCGTAATATGGTGCACTATAACGACGATTACTGGGTATGTAACGAATTATATAGAGGGATGTGAGTGATGTAGATGAGATCTATCCCTCTCGTATGACGGGAGTGATATCTTTGGCATCTTGATAGAGTATGACCACGAAATACATGGTCATGCTCAAATGAGTCAATATGAGATATTGAGCTTATTTGTTTAAGTGAGCCTACTTGGGGATCAAGAAACATAAAAATCGATAAGGGGATGACACGGTCTATGTCTCATTGATAGATCTAAGATATCAAGGATAGAAGGACACCGTCATACATGATAATAGTCACAGAAAGGTTGTCGGATCTCGACTTTCTTGTAACTTGGGTAACAATGATGTATTGCTAGATGTTGCTTATTGCTTATGTGTTTAAAAGAAGATTTTAGACACATTGTCAACGTTACAATAGCCTATTGGGACACACACAAATGACATTCTATTTTGGAGATGTTTCTTTTAGTTGACTAAAAGAACACAATTGAGTAAATGACCAAGACTTGAGTTAGACTCAAGCTGGTTAAACTTGAGTTAGACTCGAGTTAAACCATGGAAGATTATTCATCATGCAGAAAATCCAAGGGTCATCTATTACTTTCCATGATTAATATGATTAATCATGCAAGAGAATACCAAGGGCATTGGTATTCATGATGCAAAGGTTGGAATCCACCAACCTAGCGGCCCCTACCAGTCCGCCCCCGGACCATCGTAAGGGAGATAAATCACGGTAGGTCTTTGACCCTTGAGACTAGTAACTAGCGCATGGAGGGATGACACCCTCGCATTTTCGAGGGATTGACCCGTTGTCCTATGATGCAACGTCTGCATGCGCTAGCCATTAGGCCCTTCCCGCGGGGGCAAGGGCTTTGGTATTCATGATGAGGAGATGAGAGGTTTTATTCATTGATGAAATGAAATACCAAGGGTCATGGTATTGATTGAGAGATAATGGAGTTGATGGCTTGGGGGTTTTTCCATATGCTTTCAACGTGAAAGCTTGTGTGTGCCTTTTGTGTGTTGGACATGCAGGCCAAGAAGCCTTCTCCTTCTTTCTTCCAAGTGTTCTTGGTGTTTTTCTAAGGTTGCTAGTACAATGTGACTCCAAAACTATTGAGTGTCAGTGTGGATACCGTGGAGATACGGGTGTCCTTACCGTATTAAGATCCGACAACGCTTGGATTTGAGGGATTGCGAAGGGCTCGCATCGAAGGTATACTTCTCCTTCTAGATAAGATCTCGATAAAGTAGGTTAATCGAAATGATTTATATGTTTTGCATTGATCTCTGGAGGGATCCGATTTATATTTTATTTTTGCTGCGGTTGTGCAAAGTATTCGCCCACGATATTGTGAATATCACAATCTGGATTTTCCCTACACTAACATGAGGTGAACTTGAGGCCAACAAAAAGGATTGATAGGGTTGAAGACTTTGAGGCAAAAAAAAGTATGAGAGATTGTAAGGGGAATGTATTTTCATCTTTGGCAAGTTGGTAGGGAAAAACTACGATGATTTATCAAACAACGCTCTTGAAGTTTAGAATTGTCCAAAAAGCGCTCCATACTTTCATATTTACCAAATATCGCACATAATTCTCTTTTTATCCTTCAGAAATAACACATTTAATTTCGAGCGTCTTTGAGAATTCAAATTTCAAAGACTACATTGTGGTCCGTAGATTTGAATTCAAAGATTACGTGGTGGTGCAATCCCAAGACAGTGGTCTGGATTTGAATCCCCACGTTCGAAAATTAAGTGTGTTATTTCTGAAGGATAACAAAAGGAATTAAGTGCGCTATTTGATAAATATGAAAGTATGAGACGTTTTTTGGACAATTCCAAACTTCAGAAACATTGTTTGGTAAATTGCCGTAAAAACTACATAGTGGCTTGAAGAAAGCCACTATGGTCAATTAAGAAAGCCTTCAACTAAGGGACAATTGGTGGCTAAGATTGATCTTGTAATTTTGCATAAGTCTATGGTCAATTAAGTCGAGTGAGAAGGAATCTTCGAACATATTCAATCAGTTAGAGGTAAGCTTTTTTTTCTTTTCTTTTGATAGATAAATATTGGCTTGAATCATCAAAAAAGGATGTACACATTTTTTAGCATGTCCGGTCACAACAAAAAAAAACAACTACAAAGTATTTAAAACTTTAAACACATGTTTTTGGATGCATGACAAGGTTGAAAATATGACTTCCATACTATGTCAACCCAAACCTTCTTGGTCTCTTGCCTCCGAAAGAAATCATAAACTTTAGAGACCCTCTTTACCTAGCTATCCGAACCACCCTCTAAGGGACTTTGCTACTCGAGTAGTTGATCCCTTGTGTCCCAATATCAATCCCGAATCTATAGCAATTTTTCAATTAGGGGAGAATCATCTTGCTTAGCTATCCATGTTCACGAATGCAAAGGTTTAAAGAATATAATGTTATGTTTGAGCAAAATTATGCAACTAGAAAACTATAAATTAAATATAATGTTTCGTGGAGTTTGTGGAATAACACAAGGATTATTATTTTGCTGTTGATGTTTGAGTTTCTCTTGCTCATCTATTTATAACCTTTAATTTATGTCTAGATTAATTGACCTCGCTCACTTATTTTTATTTAATGCTAATCAAGTTTATTACTTTGTTAGTCGATTAAAAAATTGATCATGGGATAATTATTTGTCAGTCGTTATATATCTCTCGTCAGTTCAAGGGGCATCCAGTTAATTAAAAAGTTTTTAATTCTTACACGAGAGTTTTATTTTTGCAACCTTATTTCACTTACAAGGCCATCTTCTGTAAGGTTGGAAGTCCATTGGCTAAGGTGACACAAGTACTATTACAGGTAGACAGGAATTAAATTTCGATATGAGATCTAAAATTTTTATTCGGATTTAAAAATCTTTAGTTTCTGATCAATAAGTCAAGAGATATGATTTTTTCATAATTTATTTTTTTATTATCATCGAAGGACTAATAACAAGGACGCTGAAAATGAATGTGACCGTCTTTTATTAAAAAAATTTTACTTAAATACATTAAATTCTTGACTCATTCCTTCTGTCATATCCTTCACACATTCACATATTTAGTTGACCTTCTCTTGATGTGTTGCCACCTTAATGCTCTTCATTTTATTGTCTCCGGATATTTCACGCAATCCTTCTCTAATTAATAACATATCTTTAAATCCTAAATCCTAAACTCTAATATCCTTGAGCTTTGTAACAACCGAGTTCCTATATAACTTAATACATGTAAAAAGTTATAAACAAACCTAAGCTAAATCCTTTATCAAACCGTCAAAATATTTTAATCGAACACGACCACCAATTAAAGTATGATTAAATTAACTTCTAGGCCATGTTTAGATCATGTTTGACGAGGGATAATTAATTTTATAATGTAATTAAGATTATATTATAAGATGAATTAATTTATTTGGTACAATTTTAAAAATATAATGTAATGTAATCGGATTATAAAAGAGGAGATAAAATTCGTAATCTGAATTATAAAGGAAAAGTTATGTAATCTAATTACATTACAGATTCAATATTTATCATGACAAATATGTCCTTTTATTTTTCCGATTGACGACGGGCCAACGATCGATGGGCGCGGTGACCGACGAGCGATAAAAGACCATGATCGGCAGGCGACCGACGGCCGACGACCGACGACCGACGACCGACGGCCGATCGACGACCGAGGGGTAGTCAATGATCGACGGTCGACCGATGACCGGTCAGCGATCGACGACTGACGATCGATCGGCCGACGACAGGCCGACCGACGACTAGCGACGGGCAATCAGTGATCGGTCCACGATCGACCAGCGACCACCAACACAAGAAATCAACTAAGAATTTAATTATCTTCAAATAAAATTATAAAGGTATTTTTGTCATTTTATAATAATATGAATTACATTCCTTATAACAAATAATGAACATCAGACAAACGAATATAATCACTTTTGTAATTAACGATTACACATCAATCGCTAACTAAACATAATAATATAATACATATTATATTACATTATAAACTTGATTACATTACAAGATTGATTATATTATTTCGTATCAAACCCTAATGTTTAGAGAAATGATTACAATGCACAGTCATATGTGTTGCATTATACATCTGATAAACGGTACTGTTGGCCATGTTTTTTTTTCTGGGTCATATTTCTCATATTATTAGTTGCTACGGTATAATTGAAAAAAAAATCAATAATGACGTGGAGGAAAATACACCAATCCGATGGTGACTAGTTGATCGCGTCGAGTCGAGAGTCGAGCCAAAATGAAACCCTCGGCTCTACCTAAGTCAAAGGTGACATAGGTCAACTCAAGTCCACGTCAGACACAGGATGTCTTGGCCATAACTTACCATAGTCTCTTCGGCCATTGCTCGTCTCGACTCAGTGAAGAAAGATACATGATGTCTCAGCTCAGTGAGTCATCTCCATCTGATGTCTTGGCTCGGTGAAGAGAGACACCTGATGTCTCAGCTTAGAGAGTCATCTCCATTTCTCACTTTTTAGCCTCCAGGGCTAGTCCAGTTGGTAAATGCAAAGAGACAACTCTTAAGTGGGCAGGGGTCAATTCCCGGGGAGGTCATGACTCTGGGCCATCGACGGACCCTCTCCTTTGCACTTGCCACCTGGGTCCTGATTTACCTCCTCCACCGGTAGGGGCAGCCGGAGGAGGCCGCTAATGTGGCGGTTCCACATTTTTTTTTTTTTTTAGAGAGTCATCTCCACTTGATATCTCAGCTCAGCGAAGAGAGACACTTGGGCTACGTTTGGTACGGGGTAATCAAGCTTGTAATGTAATCGGATTACATTACAAGATGATTTACTTTGTTTGTTAACATTTCAAAGATGTAATGTAATGTAATCGCATTACAAAATAAGAGCCAAGATCCGTAATCTCGATTACGAAGGAAAAGCGATGTAATCCAATTACATTACGGACTCAATATTTGTCTTTACAAATATGCCTTTTTTTTTATTTTTCGATTACATCGACGCATGGCCGGCTACGGCTGGCCGGCCGGCGACCGACGGGCGACGGCAATCGGCGACGGCGACACGGCGACGCCGGGCCGAACCGAACACCGCCACCGCCATCGGTGCTTTCGCCGATCGGCGACAACCTTATAAGGCTATTTTTGTCATTTTATAATAATATGAATTACATTCCTTATAACAAATATGGATACCAAACAAACGAATGTAATCACTTTTATAATCAAAGATTACACACCAATCGCTAACCAAACACAGTAATGTAATACACATTACATTACATTACATTACAACCTTGATTACATTACAAGGTTGATTACATTACCCCGTACCAAACGTAGCCTTGATGTTTCGGCTTGGCGAGTCATCTCCGCCTGATGTCTCAGCTTGGCGAGTCATCTCCAACTGATGTCTCGGCTCTGCAAAGGAACGTAATTCGATGTCTCCACTCAACCCTCATGTTTGAGATGCGACAGTCGACTGATGGTTTATCCTAGTCGACTGATCCAATAGTAAATTGACTCCTGCTGTGGGACTCAGTTTTCAAACAGAGTGGTCTGTAGTCAACTGTTGTAGGGAGAGCAATCGATTGGTCCAATAGGAAATCGACTCCCGTTGTGGGACTCAATTTTTAGACTGGGTGGTCTACAATCGATTGTTGTAGGGAGAGCAGTCGACTTGTCTAATAGGAAACTGACTCCCGCTGTGGGACTCAATTTTTAGACTGAGCAGTCTGCAGTCGACTGTTGTAGGGAGAGCAGTCAGCTGGTCTAATAGGAAATCGACTCCCACTCTAGGACTCGAATCTTGGATTAGGTGCTCAGGCTGAAGAATAATTGTTTGGGAATGAAGTCAGTTCTCGGGAAAATACTGGGTACTCGAGAATACCCTCAAGAGTTCCTAAATGTCATCCGACATACTCCTTGACGATGGGACATATCTCTGCAGATTAGACCTAGTCTTCTCATCCAAGGGAACATGCTTCCCTGTTGTACTACTGCGTCGACTTCTTTATTGAAGTCACGTCAAAATCCTCTCCATATCATCACACTCACCATATTAATGGAGCCTTATCTACCTCGCCCCTACCAAGTCAGATCCTCTAGATAGGTCAGCATCAGCAAATTAGACTCCGTATATCTCCTCCTAATCATTCTCACTGGTTTTTCTTCCTATAAAAAGGTAATTAGAGGAAACTAAGAGGGTTCAATTCCTCTCCCTGAAAAAGGCCTCTAACCTCCTCTGTCTACTTCTATTTTGTTCTATATTTTCCCCCTTTTTCTTCTTCCCATCTTGACTTAAGCGTCAGAGGGGCATTATCGTGACAACTCTCGACACCCTCCCTCACTCATTTACTAGTCTCTTTCAAGACATCTTACTTGTAGGGGTGACCAAGATTCCGAAACCGTCGGTTCCAATTTACCATCCAATGGAATCGGTGTAGGACCGGTGGTGAGCACTAGAGGGGGGTGAATAGCGGAATATGTCGCTTGATGGAATTCGTTCGCGTTTGTCTAGAAGGTTTGTTATGCGCAACAGAAATAATAATAAAGCAATAAAAAAATATAACAAATACTCACAATACACAAGGATATACATGGTTTAGAATCTTAGGGTTCCTACTCCTTGGAATGAGCTCAAACGAGCTCTAGTGATGCACACCACCACTAATACACTCCTTCTTGGAGCAATTCGGAGGTGGAGAAACCTCGTAGAAATGATTACAAAAGTAATACAATGAAATACAACAAGTAAACTAAACAATACACAGATACAAATAAAGAAAATTTTACACAAAGAACTTTGGATGTCTTGCTTATTGATTGCTTTGGACTGACTTTGAAGGACTAGAAAGCACCAATTATTCCCCTACAAATTGCCCCAAGAACCATGGCCAAAATCCTCCTCTTCGAGCTCCTTATAAAGTATGATCCCCTCATATTTGCTAGACCACCTTTAGCCTAGACTTAAACCTTCTAGCCACCTCCATCAGTCTCACGCCTATCAAATCCCTCCAAGTCATTCATGACTTATTCATCTATACGTCAACTTTCAGGTGCTTCCATCGGCTATTATCATCTATACGCCAAGGCATATTTCAGCTTACGCTACCAAGATACACGCTTGGACTTTACGCCGCTAAACACTGGACTTATGCCGCCAAGACTACCGCTTGGACTTTACGCCACTAATATCACACCCTTGGACTTTCCTTGCCAACTCTATGTTGGACTTTCCAAATGCCAAGACCCATGTTTGGAATTTCCTTGCCAATTATATGTTGGACTTTCCAATTGCCAAGACCATACTTGGACTTTCCATTGCCAAGACCCATGCTTGAATTTTATCAATGACAAGACCCATGCTTGGACTTTCCATGCCAAGTACACAAGACTTGGACTTTCCAATTGCCAAGTGTCCCACTTGAACTTCTCCATCATATGGTCAACCCCATGTCAACCATATAGTAAACTCATTGTCAAACAATGATCAACTCAACGTCAAACATCAAAATACTACTCAGGTCAAACTTGAGTCTGGTCAATCATGACCTGGACCGATTGCACCAACAATCTCTCTCTTTTTAATATTTGACAAAAAAAACACAAAAACCTTTAAATTAGGCCACCTAACTCTCCCAATTCTCCCAATTGGGCAATTCTCAAAGTCTCCCCCTTTTAACATACATCAAAAATGTCTCTCCAAAGGTATCAATGTCTCATATACCAATGAGATCTTACATTCTTCTCCTTGGTCTAAATACATCTACGATGTCTTCACTCTTCCTAGTGATAAGTCTCATATTACTAAATGAGAGACAATCCTTACTTCTCCAATTTCTCCCAATTCTCCAAATTCTCCCCTTTATGAGGAAGAACACATCCATCATCCCATGATGGATAACCTCCCCCTGAAGACTTACTCCCCCTTGACCATTGCACCAACAATGTCCTTGGAAAGTCCCTAAGCCTATAGAAACACTAAACCATCAAAATTAAGGACAAAAGTTCAAACTTGAACTTCCACACGCCTTAAAATTTGATTGTCACCCTAAACAACATCATAATCCAAATTCAATGGATTTTCACCCTTCCAATGCTTTACAAGGCATATCCTAGGGTTAGGAAATGTTAAGGTAGCCTAAAATAGCTGAAATAAGGGCTAAACAACATTGTTTACCTGAAAAAATTATTGCTCTCAATGCAACCTGATCAATGCAAGACCAAGGTGGTAGTCGATTAATTTCTGCAAATGCAAAAATTCAGAATTCAGAAATCAAAATTTGTAAATTTAGAAGTAAATATATGTAATTTAAAAAATAATGAAATTTCATACGTATAATACTTAAGTCAATCATTATGAGTGAAAATATTTGAAAAATAAAATACCCATAAAATAGTGAGATTGATACAACGTTCAAAAATAAAGACAACTTCAATGTTTTGAGTCTACTTTGTATCAACATTATCAATGGTGATTGCTATCAAAAGATAAACTTCACCAAGGTTTTTCAAAATGATTTTAAAATGATTTTAAAACATTATATTGGGCCATGACTATGGGCTCAATGTATATGACTTGTACTTTGGTTTTCTCAATGATCCATCAATGGTATAGGATGAGTTTAAGTTTATATAGATGCAAGAACTATGCACCTTGAACTTAACTCATTTTCCTAACATTTTACATGTGTCTAAAGATTATCACAACATACACATGTCAATTTGATGTGAGATGTGAGTTTTGTTCTTCCTAATCTAAGGTCTCATACATTTTTCTAGACAACTCTATTTGATTCTCTTATACATGGGACTTCAAATCATGTCATAGTTCTTACATCAATTTTAATTAACTTAATGCATGAATGATGATTATGGCATATAATGATAGCATAAATAAGACATGTGTCAATAATCATGATGTTATGATATAAAATTCTAACCTAAGTATAACATGACATTAAAATTAAACATAAACATTATCATGACATTTTATATGATTAAAAAGAAAATATGATGTCATGACATGGTATATGACAAGCAAAACATGACAAATAAAATGTAAAGACATAAGAATACCTAGATTTTAGTATTAATTGTCATTTGTTAGGATTAAGTCCATTTTGTCATACGACCACTTATCTCCCAAATGTGTCAAAAATCCAAAATGACACACTATGACCTCTAAACCTAATTGTGTCAATTTTGATCAATTTTTCAAACTTCAATTTTATTATCACATCTTAAAATCTTTTAGGATATAAAATTAAACTTCATTTCCAATATATCACATAACCTTGAAAATGTCCTAACGTGTCAACTCTACCATGGTTAGGTTAACTACTTATTCATTCAAGGTTGACACAACCTAACCCATTTAGCGTGAATCGATCACGCCTCTAGGAACCCAATACCTATTGGAGCTCTTTGAGTTTACAAGGTATTTACTAGGGATGCCCTCTCTTGATATTTTCCTAATGACCCTTTTTGACTTGGTAGTCTTAGTCAATTGGGTCTTGCCTAAGTCAACTCTAGGGGTAACTCCCCCTTTGACCTTCTTAGTGCCTTTCCAAGGTTTCATAGAAAGCTTGGCCACTGGGTATCTACCATGGTTAACTTTAAGAATGATTTCCTTGGTGACCTTGGTTTTCCTAGACCTAGAAATAGTTATATAGTCAAATGGAACATTGTGGTAGGTCTCCTTGGGCTTAAGTTTGTAACCCAAACCTTTTTTGTCCCTAGACGGTTCTTGTCTCCCAGGCTCTAATTTTTGATCATTTGACCCTTGAATTTGATTTTACATCTTCCTAAGGGTCTTCTCTAATTTCTTAAGCCTTGACCTCAAGGCTTGGTTCTTTAATTATAATTTTCTCAATTTTGATTTTTCATTAACCCTTTGGGAAAGATTCTTCCTAGGCATATGTCTACCCTTCTTAGGGTTAATGCCTAAGTGATCTTCTACCTTTCTAATAGTTTCCCTAGGTAGAATTATTTTAGGATTAGTGGTTCTAGATTTGTCCTTAACCCTAATATTGCATGATTTAGCACCTAAACAATAAGCTCTATTTCTAGCATGCTCCTTATGATTATGCACAATTACAAGTGAATTAAAAGCAAGCTTTTTAACATTAAAATTTGAATGTGCATTACTAAAATATACTTTAGAGTTTGCTTTAAAAGCTCCTCCTACATGTGATGCTCCAACTTTGCCCTTGCTAGGTTGTTTTCCCTTAGAGCATTGACTTTTATAGTGCCTCTTTTGATGGCATTTGAAACAAATGATATGCTCCTTGCTCTTTTGACTTTGGGCACTAGCTTCCTTGTCCTTTGGCATCGGTTGAGCCTTCTTGACTATTTTTGGGCACTTACTCTTATAATGCCCGGCTTCTCTACACTCAAAACATATTATGTGATTTTTATCTTTAATTATAATGTTTGAGTTACCTAGACTGGAATTTTGAGTTTGTTCTTCATCTCTTCCGGATTTGAAGCTTCCTCTTGGGTTTGTTCCGGTGTGGAAATCCTCTCCTCCCCCTCAATCCTAGAGGTGGAGGCTTCCTCCAATTCTTCCACTTCTTCTACCGATTTGGATGTTGAGCATCTCTTAACTTTCGAATCCTCACTTTCTTGTGAGGATGAGCTTGCTTCTTCGGTTTCCTTCTCCAAATGAATCGATGAGCATTCTTGTTCCTTGGGCTCCTCTATTTCATGGGTTGTCAAGGGTTCTTCATGGAGCTTAGCTAGCTTACTCCAAAGCTCATTGTCATCCTTACAATCTCCTAATATATACAATATATCATTAGGAATTGCACTAACTAATATACCCATTACCTTATTGTTTATGTTAAAGTATCGGAGTTGCTCTTTGCTCAACTTCTTCTTCTTGAGTATCCTTCCATTCTCATCATTCGGAGGGTCGAACCCTACTATCACACTAATCCAATTATCATAATCGCATATAAGAAAATATTTCATTCTTATCATCCATTGCTCAAATTCCTTAGCTCCATAGAGTTCATATGGAGGAGGCACATAGATGTTATCACCCAATCTTTCTTCAATCACCATTTTCTTTCTTCTCCTCTAGTGTGTTTACTCCTTGGCGGTTAGTCCAAATGAAGAGCTCTAAACTCTGATACCACTTGTAGGATTGGTGGTGACGTGCTAGAGGGGGTGAATAGCGGAATGCATCGCTTGATGGAATCCGTTCATGTTTATCTACAAGGCTTGTTATGCACAGCGGAAATAATAATAAAACAGTAACAAAAATATGATAAACACTCACAATACACAAGGATATATGTGGTTCAAAACCTTAGGGTTCCTACTCCATGGGACGAGCTCAAACGAGCTCTAGTAATGCACACCACCACTAATACACTCCTTCTCGGAATAATCCGAAGGTAGAGAAATCTCGTACAAATGATTACAAAAGTAATACAACAAGTAAACTAAGCAATATACAAATACAAGTAAAGAAAACTTTACACAAAGAACTTTAGATTGTTTGCTTGTTAATTGTTTTGGACTGACTTTGAAGGCCTGGACAACTATTTCCCTTCAAATCACCCTAAGAATCATGACCAAAATCCTCTTCTTCGAGCTCCTTATAAAGCTATAACTCGTGCTGATTTTCACCTAGCAGTCGACTGCTCCTGTAGCCGTTGTCTCATAATGACTTGATCCACGCTGGAAAAACTCCACCGGATAGCTCACCAGTCAACTGCCAAACCCTAGCAGTCGACTACTGCTCTGTCAGTCGATTGCCTAGTCGACTATGGAACTTTCTGTGCCCGTGTCCTCGATCAGCAGTCGACTGCCCTTCATGGAAGTCGACTGCTCAAGGCCAGTAGACTGCCCAAAGATGGCAGTCGACTGCCAAAGCCACTCGACAGTAGTCAATCGCCAATCAACTCCTAACCAGTCGACTAGTCATAATCTCAGTCAACTATTCAGAGTCGACTCAGCTACCAAGTGTCGAAACACTTGACTAATCAACTGATCCATAACCCCAGTCGACTGCTAAATCTCAACCATGAGGTTTACCCAAGTATGATCCCTTCATACTTGTTAGACCACCCTTAGCCTAGACCTAAGCCTTCTAGCCATCTCCATCAGTCTCACGCTTATCGGATCCCTCCAAGTCATCTATGACTTGTTCATCCATACACTAATCTTCAGGTGCTTCCATCGGCTATTGTCATGCTAATCGAGTCTACACCGCCAAGACACATTTGAGCTTACACTGCCAAGACACACACTTGGACTTTACGTTGTAAAATATTGGACTTATATCGCCAAGACTACTGCTTGGACTTTACACCGCCAATATCGCACCCTTGGACTTTCCTTGCCAACTCCATGTTGGACTTTCCAAATGCCAAGACCCATGCTTGGACTTTCCTTGCCAACTCCATATTGGACTTTCCAATTGTCAAGACTATGCTTGGACTTTCCATTGTCAAGACTGTTGGTGCAATCGACCCCGGTCATGATTGACCAAACTCAAGTAATGTTTTGATGTTTGACAAAGGAGTTGACTGTTGTTTGACAATGGATTGACTAGATGGTTGACTTGGGGTTGACCATAATGGAAAAGTCCAAGTCTTGTGTACTTAGCATGGAAAGTCTAAGCTTGAGTCTTGGCAATTAGAAAGTCCAACATGGGTTGGCAAGGGAAAGTCCAAACTTGAGTCTTGGCAAATGGAAAGTCCAATATGGGTTGGCATGGAAAGTCCAAGCATGGGTCTTGGCAAGGGAAAGTCCAAGCTTGAGTCTTAGCATTGGGAAAGTCCAACATGGAGTTGGCATGGAAAGTTCAAGGGTTCATATTGACGGCGTAAAGTTCAAGGGTGAAGTCTTGGCGACATAAGTTCAATGGTTTGGCGGCGTAAAGTCCAAGCATGTGTCTTGGCAGCGTAAGCCCAAACGTGCCTTGGCGGTATAGACCACATTAGCATGACATAACCGATGGAAGCACCTGAAGGCTAACGTATGAATGAACAAGTTATGGATGACTTAGAGGGATCTGATAGGCGTGAGGCTGATGGAGGTGGCTAGATGGCTTAGGTCTAGGCTAAGGGCGGTCTAGCAAGTATGAGGGCATCATACTTGGGGAAAACCTCATGGTTGAGGTGTAGCAGTTGACTGGAATTATGAACTAGTCGACTGGTCAAGTATTTTGACACTTAGCAGCCGAGTTGACTCTAAGCAGTCGATTGGGGTTATGACCAGTCGACTGACTGGGAGTCGACTAACGTTCGACTGCGATCGCGTGGCCTTAATAGTCGATTGCCAACATTGGACAATCGACTGATGGCTTGATCAGCCAACTGTCGTGGAGGTCAGTCGACTGATAGTTGAGGACATAGGCACAGAATGTCTCCAAGTCGACTGCTAGGGTTTGGCAGTCGAGTGGAGGCGTGATCAGTCGACTGATGGTCTATCCATTGGAACTTATCCAACGTGGATTAAGTCGTTGTCTCACAACAACTATAGGAGCAGTCATGTCACGCCCCGAGAGTATGCCGTGCCGAAAAGCAAACGGACAGCATCTCCCCTGTACGTGGCAACATATCGGGTTAATACAAGGTCCGTAGGCCCACAATAACAATATGATATACACAGATATCAACATATCAAACATACTAAACACAGCGGAAACATACAACAGATAAAACAATATACAATGACCCAACTGTGCACTCCAGAGTGACTTGACACGACAAGAAACATAACAGAAATCGAATCAAAGACCAAATACATACAATATGTCCGTATATCACAAATACGGAAACAATACAGGGAAAAACTCAAATCAACAATCCGTAAAGATACAACAACACAGAAAACATATCCATTCGTCCGATGTGAGATGGGATCAGCTGGCGGAGCTCCGATCGTCCAAGGAATCTTCTACCTGTTATCTGGGCGACAGGAAGCCCAGGGTCCCGGGGTGGTGAGTATAAACTCAGGGGTAATATATAGATAGTGCATGAACAACATATAAGGATAGATCTACAAGTATACATGTGAAGATCTACAGGTATACAGCATGAGTCCAATAGACATACAGTCATATCCAAATCTAATAACAAGTAACTACAGTAAAGTCATACTCAGTGTATATACTAAACTAATCAACTGAACATAAAGTAATATACCAACGCATTCGACGGCCTCAGAACGCCATATGCTAGATCATCACGAACATGTATACTATAACGAACCATATAACGTGCAGTCAATCCCATACGACCAATACTGTATATACGTATGCGATATATGATCACCGTATAATAACCCAAATTGTACTACACAATGACATGATATTAATCAAATGCATATATGATCAATCAACGCATGTATCATGCTCAACACATAGCAGTAAATAAAATGCAAATGACTTGTATCATGATGAACAAGCATGTGCAACAATCATAGCTCAATCAAATGCAGCATCTCACAGGCATATGTAAAACATATATCAAATACATGCATACATATATATGAATGCATATGCATGGTCATGCGCGCACCAACTCGCTACCACGACTGACCTGTGGCAGGACATGACAACTATCCCGACTCCCCGCCACTCTCGAGTGACCGAGTTAGTAGTATGAAATAAGAGCTAGCCCGCCATAGAGCTATATGCTACCCACGGGTCCTCGCGCTAGCTCGCGTCTCTACCCATGAGTAGACGAGCCGCACCAGACAATCGCACATCACAGACCATCGTCTATAGTGGGTGAGTCGCTAACTACCACTCCGCCGCGGTGGTCGCGCATCTCCAGCTACCACCATCCATAGTGGCCGAGAACGGCACGCACAACAATGCTCTGCCCTCAACCCTGCAACCACTACCCCGAGTGGCCGGGAAAGCAGGATGACTGACGACTCGTCTCAACCACAAGGCATACCCAGTCGTCAGCATGCATGAAATGTAATGATGCATAGCTCACACACAATTCCTCGCAACACTCCCTAACCCACGGGGAGACCTAGTCAACCAAAAGTCAACCATGCAAGGACTACAATCCATAAGACTCTCTCTATCACACAAAGAGTCATACACACCTGACAGTCAACCACGCTAAGACCTCTAGTCAGTAGCGATATACAATCGACCGTCCATATAACCATACACAGGCACACAATCCTTAATGGATATATCATCGCGCTAGGACCTCTAGTCCATGGTCACATACTGACAACCATACACTTATCTATGCACAGACAACTAGATCCACCATAAATGCACCACTAATACGGTTATGATATAACGATCGACTCCATAATCCAATCCATCACCTAACTCTAGTTAGGTAACACAGTAACCCTATCTGAGGTCACAAAGGTAACCCTAACCACATGTACTTACTGAACATCTATCAGCTAATACATAATAGGGTTTATAGTTCCTATCCATGCTAGATAATCAATGAGTAACAAAGTATATATCTCAAAGGTCAAGACAGTACAAGCATATGATTAAATAAGAGTGGATTTAAGGTAAACAGGTATAAACATAAATCCAAGATCATGCACTAGAATTGATCAAACTACCGGACCAGATAGATATTACCCACCTGATACGAAGCTCGAATAATCATCAGGGTCGTGGACCTGCTTCGTATCCCAAACCTGCATAAAATGGTAACTATAGTTAAGTTCTAACACTTAACAAATATACAGGTTAACTACTACATTTCTATATCCACGTTCTTTCCTCGAATACAAGTTAGAAACTCGACTTTCCCAATCTAATACACCTTATCCCATCTCACAATAGATCACCAACATCCAACTCACAACGGTGTCCAATACACATCACAACTTCCTCAATAGCCAAGAACAGATCAAACAATCATCAATTTGACTTCACAGCTTACTTCAAATGTATCCCCAACCCATTCTACAGCCGTGACAGCTCCATCCCAACAACAGAACAAACAACAAAAACTATCAAATTTCATCCCTACGGCATCACCATTACAAACTCAAACCAATTACAGCTCAACACCATAACAAATCGATCTCCTACACAAATCAACCAAAGGGAAACAGATATTATACCATAAACTCCACCATTCAATCCCTACACCCACACAACTCATACATACATCATTATCCGAAACCAGTGATATCAATCTACACAAAATCAGTAGAAACAATATAACTCAACTCACAGGTTAACTTCCAAATCACAGCTACGATTCCTAACCATCAACACACAACCAATTGAATTCCCAATTCACTGCATCAATCGACAACACCATAAGCACATAGAAATTTCCCACAACACAGAAATGAAGGAGAAAGAATTGAACTCACCAACCCTGTAGATCCTTCGTTGTTGCTCCTCCCCTATCCCTTGCTCATTGGCGACCATCCAGCTTCACAACTCTGCCCAAAACCGATCCGAGCCACTAGCAATGAGCAAGCATGAATTTCATCCAAATCAAGGGGAATGGATCAATTACTTACCCAAATCTCGACAGAAACTCGTAAATCCCCAACTCACAGGCGGCGCCCCGATTGCATCGCCTCCGACTCCCAAATCCAACAGCGCAAACCTGTTGCCGATCCCTAACTCCCAACGCAATCCCTCACCCGATTCAAGCCCGGCGAAGCCTGGTTGATCTCTTTCCCTCAGCCGTATCACCCACCGGAGGCGTCGACAGCGACAGCGGCTGGCTCTCGGTGGAAACAAAGTGAAGATCGCCGATCGCGCGAGTGAAGGTCGGAGGCAGCTGAGCTCGCGACGGCGGCGATGACCGAAGGAGTGGGCGACGTCGCGTGCTATCGGGAAGGCTGCGGCGGCGATCGGGACGGCATCGTCAGCGCCGAGCTCGCGTAAGAAAGGGGAAACGGAGAAATCGCGGAAGAAGGAAAGAAACGGGATCGCAAGTGAAATGTCGCGATTGGGCTATTTCTGGCGTTTTAAATGTCGTTCAATTCTTGGTTCAAGTGAACCAGTCCAAACCTAACCAAACCCATTCCAATTGATTTAGCTCAGCCAGTTCAAGCCAATTTCAAGCCCAGCAATTTGGCCCAAGCCCAATTTCAGCTAAGCCCAATTTCAGCCCAAGCCCATTACAGATTCAAACCCAATTTCAGCCCATTAGCTTCAGCCCAATGGATTCGGCCCAATAGGTTTTAGCCCAATTTAATCCACTAATTAAACTCAATTAACCCACTAATTAAATTCAATTTAATTAAAGGGTTAATCCATATAATTTTTTATTTATTTTTATTTTATTTTATTTTCGTATTTTACAAGTCAACTGATGGTCGGGAGCAGTCAACTGCTAGGCAGAATCCAGCCCGAGTTGTAGCTTTAAAAGGAGAACGAGGAGAGGGATTTTGGCATGATTCTTTGAGGTGATTTGGAGGGGATTTTCTACTGCAATCCAGACCTTCAAAGCTCTTCCCAAGCAACTAAAAGAAAACATTCAAAGTAATCATTTGTAAAGTTTTTTTATGTCATTTGTTATATTTACTTTGTAATTACTTGTATTTCCTTATATTACTTGTGTAATCATTGTACGAGGTTTCTCCACCTCCGACTTGTTGTCGAGAAGGAGTTATTAGTGGTGTTGTTGGGTTTTCGGCACCGCAGTGAGTGTGTGTTCGAACATGTTTCATAAATATATGCACAACAGAAGAATTAAAAAGCAATAAATCTAATTTATTACAACACACGCATCACACACATGCAAAGTACAACATGTGTAGACATAATCGCAGTTTCAAATTTTGCAATAAAAGAAAATTACGCTAGTTATACCAAACGTATCACGTGCAGCGGGAATGACATCAACCGGTGCAACTCTCGCTAGAATTGTCTCTATCTGTATCCACGCCGAGTACCGTCGGGATAGCTTTGCCAAGCTACGAGCCTCGTCTTCATAGGAGTCACTAGTCTCGTGTCGAAGATGATGTGATCATGAGAAGATCACAATCCGAATCAAAATTCGGATTCGAAAACGAGTCCACAAAACTCGCATCTCTAGAGAGGTATTCGACAACAGATTGACGAATCCTTGGTACTCCACCTATGAAGATTATCGGAGATCCAATCCCCGGCAATAAAGTTGCTGTCGGAGCTCCAAACGCCATCCAAACAACGCTCCAACTAGAAGGAAACAAGTTATCCAAAAACTGGACAGCTTGGTGGAGGACTTGGCGCCGGCCAAAGGAGATGGTGTGCTAATATTTGGTCGCCATAACCAAGGTGGGTCGCTAGAGGGTCGCCGAAGAAGTGGCGGGCAACAGCTGGACGCCGACAGCTAGGGTGGACAGTGGCATAAAAGGGTTGGGCGGCATGGACTCCTTGGGCGGTGGCACAGTGAAGAGAGGGAAAGGAGAGGAAGAGTATTTCAAAAAATAAACTTAGGGCTCTCAAACCTCTAGTCGCGCTTTTATAGAGCGTGTGTTTCTTAACCATCAAGAAACTTTCTCCTTAGAGTTATTGGTTCATAACCAAAATCCGTTAACCTGCTCCAATAACTTAAGTTAAAATAAACCGAACTGAGTTGGTCTATTTTAAGTTAAAACGAACCAAATCAACTTTGGTTCATTCGTTTAAAACAAACCAAACCACTTTGGTTTATTTTCCACCATTGTATTAGAACCAAACCAATTTGGTTCATCCATCATGTCTTCATAAGACTCGGCTCATCCATGCTTTCATTGCGACTGAAATAATTTCATGCTCGCTCCTTGTTTGGTCCAACCAAATCTAGTTTCTCTCGATCTGAGAATCTCATTCTCAAGCTCGTTTTAAATCCTTCAGATTATGCTCGTTCGTGTGACCAAATAGATTCTCAATTTATGTTGGTCGTCTATAATTAATCATTAATTATAGAACGATCATGAGTGACACCTAGTAGTACATCATGATCCCCAATTAATCGAAAAATCAAAGGTTGATCTAGAACCATTTCGAAACCCTTCAGCAACTACAATGAATCGTGTCTCATTCCCTTCACGCATCTTATACCCACTTGGTTTAGGACATGGTCTACAATGTCAGTCCCCACTAGGTTGACTACGTTACATCTAGCCCAAGTATCATTTCCTCGTCCTACAGATTCTAGTTACTGCACATGTATCCAAAAGTACCTTACTCTAAACATGTAATGCTTTGGCCAAAGCCTTTATTAACAATCTGACGAGACGCCATGGGTATACATCTCCTCGCAAGGAGTGGTGAATCCTTTATAGGTTATTCAAACACCTTCGGACATTTCGACTTATACCCAATCATCCCAGGTCCACATCTCCTTGGAGATACTTGCTTAAGATGTCAAAGCATAAGTCTTTATAACCAAGATGACTTGAATACCGCAAGTCAAAGGAACATCGCACTTAAGCTACAATAAGAACTTCATTGACATATCCATATATACAGAGAACCATATGAAATCTTACAGTTGGTCACTCCAATGAACTAGTTACCATAACTAGCATCCACAATTAACTCCGGATATCACAATGTCTCCAACCAATGAGAATCAACTGCTTGGATACACCAAAGAGTATACCTCGTGCTAGTCTTGACAGAATTGATGATGTCCAAATCCATCAATTCATCGACTAGGGATAATTCCAATACATCACAATTACACATGTAGAGATACTCACTAGTTGTGATTCAATCACAAATTCTCTCATGCTATGAATCGTATTGTGGACATTCAGTAAATGAGTTTAAGATCTAATCAAATACATGAAAATATGTATACTCAAATAGTGAATCTTTATTTATCACATAAATGATTTAAACATAAGGTGATTGCCTTAGGACACCTCTCATATATTATTAACAGGTGTTTGCATCGCTAGAGCTCGTTTGAGCTCAACCTGTGGAGTAGGAACCCTAAGGTTCCGAACCACGTTATATCGTGTGTTTTGCGTGTGATTGTGTTGTTTGTCTTTGTTTTAGTTTATGCTTTTATTTTCCGCTACGCACTAATAATTTTATAGAGACAAGCACGATCGAATTCTGCCAAGATATTAATAAACGTGTCATTTACCCCCCCCTCTAGCGCTCACCGACGTTCCTACAAAGACCCATGCTTGGACTTTACCATTGCCAAGACCCATGCTTGGACTTTCCATGCCAAGTACACAAGACTTTGACTTTCCAATTGCCAAGTGTCCTACTTGGACTTCTCCAACATATGGTCAACCTCATGACAACCATATAGTCAACTCATTATCAAACAATGGTCAACTCAACGTCGAACATCAAAACACTACTCGAGTCAAACTCGAGTCCGATCAATCGTGACCTAGGCTGATTGCACCAACAATCAGAACCAAATCGCTTATCAACGGTTTAGATTTCGATTTTGGAACCACCGATTTCGGTCCCTTATGATTCAATTTTGTTTTGGAACCGTCAGTTTCGATTCATCATCCATCCGAACTAGAACCGAACTGTTAACCGACGATTTCGAATCCTTATAATTTGGTTTCAATTCGAACCGTTTAGAATCAAAATTTAAATTATTTAATTTTAAGTTTCTCAATTTAAGAATATTATTTTTTAATTCATTAATTCGATCGATTTATTTTAATTTAAATTATATTTAAATTTAAATTTTATACATAGAGATTTAACTTATATCAATTTATTTATTTTATATAACTTTTTAAATCAAATATTTATCATAAAAAATTATCATCGAAACATATTTGATTAATAAATTCACATTATGTTTCCTCTCTCATTCTTTGATTTATCAAATATAACTTATATATATATATATATATATATCTTTTAATTACAGTATGTTTCCTCTCTCATTTTTTTATTTGACAATAAAAAAAGGAAAGAGCTTGAATTTAATTTATATAAATTAAGTTGCTTACGTATTCTTTTAAAGTCTAAAGGAATCAAAGCCCTCATAGTTCACTTACTATTTAAATATTATCCTCATATCTTAATTTAATCTAAAATATTATTAGAGGTAGCAGTTGATGTGCCTTCGGTTGTAAGATTATATAAGTCTTCATTATTCTTCTTCATTATCTCTTGTTGTTTAAGTCTGCTTTTAAAAATTAAATTCTGGTTTCAACAAAAAAACACTCAGTTTGGATTCCGGTTCGATTACAGTTTCAGTTCAATTTCGGTTCTAAAAATTTAAAAATTAGAACCAAACCATATGTCTTCGGTTCTAATTCTGATTTCCGAATCGAAATCAAAAAAGCGGTTTCGGTTTGATTTTTGAGCCATCAGTTCCGATTCGATTAACGGTTCAAACTGAACCATGGTCACCCCTAACCTGCTGCTCCTAGCGATCATTGTTCATCACCTTTCTCAAGTCCCTCCACCACAATAAAAGGTCAAGTTCCAGAAAGAAGTTGACCCAACCACTTTGACTTACGGATAACTACTCGATCCGTGTTCAGTCGAACTTCTGCTGCATTACCGAGTCACTATCGCCTCTTGCCTATCCATCCCTCAGCTCTCTACATCAGGTCAAAACAAATAACTTTGATATGCATCGAATAGTGATTTTATAATCATTAGTTTAACCTAAAAAATATAATTTAGTTACAAGAGATAGTTATTTTTTCACATTTAGTGTGATTGTTACACCTTAAAGCTTTTTAATTTGTATATAAGATGAATATATTTAGAGTCAATGAACATATCGTGCTAATTAAGTATAAATTAAGTTTACCCATCATCATTATCTAAGATGTAAATTTTTTAAAAATATTCTAGAAATATAAATGTTAAATATAAAAATATATTAATTGATATACTGTATATAGGTGGAATTCGACCTACTGACTAATTAGAAATGTTTATGGTCGAATGGTTTAATTTCTACTTACCAAATAACAAATAATAATTAGTTGTCTACTTGAAAAATATATGTGCCTTTTAGAAAAATTTTTTCTTATACAATTTAATTTCGCATTGCATATAAAAATAAGTTATTTAATAAAAAAATTATAGATGGGTGGTTATTAAAGTTAAGATAAGAAATATTACTCAAATGGCCCTCGTATTAATATATATATATATATATATATATATATATATATATATATATATATATATACTTGTTCTTTTAGACCATATAATTCAATATATATATTTTTTAAACTTTATAAATGTATATTATGACATTTTAAAATTTAAAAAAAATCACAATAAAAACATTAGAATTAATACTATATTTGAATGAGTCGGGTTATCCACACCCATCAATTACTAAATACATCCCAATTTTTTTTTTCAAAAAATCCTTAGATGAAAAGTCTAAAATGCCTTTTTTTAATCCGCTTTCTCCTTCGCTGTTTTCTCTCTTCTTCTTCTCATTCAGTCGATAGAAATCGAATACATTATATTGTGTTCGGTTGACCATGACCAAACAAATCCTAATGTGTTCCGCAAATGACAACCAGACATGCATTAATGTGTTTGGTGGACTAGGACCGAATGACATCGAAATGCAATGACATTAGATTCTAATCGCAATTCGTTCTAACGTTGTTGCTCCGATGATCACTATAGTTAACACTGAATTCATCAAAGTCGCCACCGCATTCTGACCGACTAAACTGCGGATAGATTGTGGTTGGAATCCAACATAATTGCGGTCATCAACACTACAACTGCTAACAGGCACAATCGTGATCGATTCTAATCGGAATTCAATCGCGATCTGATCGACATCAGAGTCCAACCGAATCACAACCAGATTCTAATCGAATTGCGATCAGAATCGACCGCTAAGAATGCGACCATTGATGACCGCAATTGCGGTCGCAATTCGGCAAAAATTGTAGGATATTTGAGGCCGCTAGAGGGGGTGAATAGCGTCGCGTGATGGAATTCGATCGCGTGTTCGTCTCTACAATTTCATTAATACGCAGCGGAATAGTAATGAAAGCAATAACGAAACAATTAACAACACGCAAACACAATTGTTTAACGTGGTTCGGAACCGAATGATTCCTACTCCACGGATCGGGTTCGTACGAACCCTAGCGATGCCAATCACACACCACTATAATAAACATTCCTTTTCGGAACAATTCGGAGGCGGAGAAACCCCGTACAAGATGATTACAACAATAATCAAAAGCTACAAGCAAATACAATGAAAAACAAAGCAAGACTTGTAAAGAAAAACACTTTACAAATGCTCTTGAATGCTTGATCGCTAGGTTGATCGAGTAGCACTTGGAGACCCTGAATTGCAGCAACAACTCGCCCCAAATCACCTCAAAGAACCATACAATTTTACTCCATCACGAGCTCCTTATAAAGCTTCAACCTGTGCTGGAAAAAGTCGATCAGTCGACTGATCGGGACCATTAGTCGACTGATGCCACTGTTGTCGTGAGACAACGGCTAGATCCACGCTGGATAAGTCCAACGGATCTACCATCAATCGACTGATCATACCCATCAGTCGACTGATGGAGTCCTCACTCGACCAGTCGAGTCTCGACTCCATTCTGTGGCCGATTTCTCGAGCACCAGTCGACTGATCACACGATCGACCGATCGCTGAGCCATCACCGACCGACCACCTCGCAATGATCGCTAGGCCACTTCCCACACCAAACTCTAGTTGACTCGGTATTGCCACATGACACCTGAGGTTTTAGCCCAAGTATGGTTCCCCCATACTTGCTAGACCACCTTTAGCCTAGACCTAAGCCTTCTAGTCACCTCCATCAGTCTCACGCCTCTCGGATCCCTCCAAGTCATCCATGACTTGTTCATCCATCGTGTTAGCCTTCAGGTGCTTCCATCGGTTATGTCATGCTAACGGTGTCTACACCGCCAATGCACATTGGACTTACGCCGCCAAGACTCCGCTTGGACTTTACGCCGCCAACCATTGGACTTATGCTGCCAAGACTCCCGCTTGGACTTTACGCCGCCAATATCAAACCCTTGGACTTCTCAAATGTCAAGACTCAAGCTTAGACTTTCCCTTGCCAACCCATGTTGGACTTTTTATGCCAAGACCCATGCTTGGACTTTCCCAAATGCCAAGTATCCCACTTGGACTTCCCTTGCCAACTCATGTTGGACTTTCCATTGCCAAGAACCATGCTTGGACTTTACCAAATGTCAAGTGTCCCACTTGGACTTTCTATGCCAAGTACCTAAGACTTGGACTTTCCCATAACAATTACATTGTCATATATTTTTGTCGAACATCAAAACATCACTCGAGTCAAACTCGAGTCCTGGTCAATTGTGACCTGGGCCGATTGCACCAACAATCTTCCCCTTTTTGATGTTTGACAAAAACCAAACAAAACATTGAATTAGAACACTAACTCAAATCCCTTACCAATTATCCCAAATTGGTAATCTTAAACATTCTCCAAATGTTCTCCCCCAAACATTCTCCCCCTTTTTGACTAACATCAAAAAGGTCTTCTCTCTAAGGAGGTCAATGTCTCATGTCCCAATGAGATCTTACAATCTCCCCCTTGGCCTAAAAATACCTAGGATGCCTACAATCTTCCTAGTGATAAGTCTCATATCACTCAAGAGAGACAATCCTATTCACTCTCCCAATTTTCAAATTGGGTATAAAAAACCCATCAATTTTCCCAATTGATGATACTCTCCCAATAACTTCTCCTCTTCAAGGAGAAAAACACATCCATCATCCCAAGATGGATACCTCCCTCTAAAGGCTTGCTCCCCCTTGACCATTGCACCAACAATGTCCTTGGAAAGTCCCTAAGCCAATAGGAACTCTAAGCCATCAAAATTAAGGTTAGAAATTCAACATTGAACTTTCCAACACCTTAAAATTGATACAAACCCTAAACACCTCTCCTAATTCATATCCAATGGATTTTCACCCTTCATCGTGCTTCCCAAAGCATATCCTAGGGTTAGGAGTGGTTAGGGACCTTAACCGCAGCTGAAATCGGGTTAAACAACCTTGGTTACCCCGAAATCAGGCTATCGATCAGTGATTCGAAATCGATCGGTGACATGCTCATCGATCGCCACCCGAGGCGATCGATTCGATGATTAATCTCGATTTTCAGTTATCAGAAATGAGTTTTGAAAAATCATAACTAATTATACGTATATCGAAAAATCACGAAATTTGATACGTATAATACTTATGACCAATACAATGGGTGAAAAATGTTTGAAAAATATTTTACCCGTAAAATAGCGAAATTGATGCAAAATCCAAAAGTGACTAAAAACTTTAAAGTTTAAGCTCACTTTGTATCAATCTCATCAATGGTGATTGCTATCAAAAGATAGACTTCACCAAGGTTTTTCAAAATGATTTTAAAATGTTTTTAAAACTCTATTTTGGATCATATTCCTTGGGCTCTATGTACATGACTTGTACACAAACTTTCCTAATGAGCCACATGTTGAGTTAAGATGAGTTTGGGTTCAACTAGATGCAAAAACTATGCACCTTGAACTTAACTCATATCCTAGCATCTCACATGTATCTAGGGTGTATAAATACACATACATGTCAATTGGATGTGAGATGTGGGTTTTGGTTCATTTAATCTAGGGTTTCATGCATTTCCTAGGCAACCCTACTTGATTCCCTTATAAATGGGACTTCAAGTCATGTCATTGTCCTTAGTTCAATTTTAATCAATTTAATGCATGAAATGATCATGACATAAATGATATCAACAATAACGCATGACCAATGATGTCATGACATATGAAAAAAATCTAAAAACACATAACATTTAAAACCTTAATCCTAAGACATGAACATGACATATACAATGAATAAAAGTAAGCATGATGTCATGACATGTTATATGGCAAACAAAGCATAACATATAAAATATATAGGTATAATAATACCTAAATCTTAATATTAATTTCCATTTGATATAATTCATCATATTTTGCCATATTTCTACTTTTCTCCCAAGTATGCCAAAAACCCAAAATGACACACCAACCTCTAAACCTAAATTGTGCCAATTTGATCATTTTATCAAACTTCTCAAATAATATTGACATATACTAAAATCTTTTAGGATTAAGACTCAAATGTATTTCCAAGGTGACCCTAACCTTGAAAATAACCTAAAGTGCCACCTTTATCATGGTTGAGTTAACTACCCATCCAATCAAGGTTAGCACACCCTAACCCCATCTAGCGTGAATCAATCACGCTCTTAGGAACCCAAAACCTATTTGAGCTTCTAAGGTTAATTAGGTATTCGTTAGGGATAAACTCCCTAGATACCTTCCTAATGACCCTCCTAGGCTTGTTAGCCTTGGTCATTGTGGTCTTACCTAGGTTGACTCTAGGGGTAACTCCCCTTGCAACCTTCTTAGTGGCCACCCTAGATTTCTTAGAAACCCTAGCCACTGGGCACAACCTTTGGTCAACCCTAGGGATGTCTTCCCCATTGACCTTGTTCTTCCTAGACTTAGTTAGTGTTCCATAATCAAATGGAACACTATGGTAAGTCACCTTAGACTTAGGTTTGTGACCCAAACCTTGTTTGCCCTTGGTTGACTTTTGACTCTTAGGTCCTAGGTGTTGACTTTGACTTTTGGACCCTTGAAATTGATTTTGGATGTTCCTAAGGGTCTTCTCAAGTTTTTCAAACCTTGACCTCAAGGCTTGGTTTTCAATTTCTAATTGCCCAATTTTAGAGTTTTGATTTAAACCATGGGCATGAGACTTCCTAGGCATATGCCTAGTCCACTTGGGATTAAAACCTAGATGATCCCCTATTTTCTTAATTGATTCCCTAGGTAGAATTGATCTTGAGTTATTTGACCTAGTTTTGTCCTTAGATAAATTATTTTTAGGGACATTAGTCCTAAATTTCTTTTTATTATCTAAGTGGACATTTTTAGCACCTAAGCAAAAATATTTATCTCTAGCATTCTTTTCATGGTGAATTGCAAGAGAATTAAAATTACTAGCATGCTTTTGACTTTTAAATTTAGAAGGTGCATTATTGAAATATACCTTAGGGTTTGCCTTGGAGACTCCCCCTACTTGTGAAGCTCCCTTTTGCCCATTCTTTTCCCCCTTTGGGCATTGACTCCTATAGTGCCCCGGTTGTCGGCATTTGAAGCATATCACTTGCTCCTTGCTTTTCTTAGTGGGGACACCGGCTACATTGACTCCTGGCACGGATGGAGTCTTCTTGACTCTTTTAGGACACTTGCTCTTGTAGTGTCCTTGCTTCCTACACTCAAAACATATGATATGATTTTTATTATAAATTGATATGTTTGAGTTACCTAGGGCCATGGTGGAGGCTTGAGCTTGCTCTTCTTCTTGACCGGAAGTAGAAGCTTCTTCTTGACTTTGCTCTTGCTCCGAAATGGATGGTCTAACTTCCTCCCCCTCAATCCTAGAGGTGGATGCTTTTTCCACTTCTTCTTCCTCCTTAGATCCGAATGTTGATTCCCTATCAACCTCCGAATCCTCACTTTCTTGTGAGGATAATGCATTAGCCTCTTCGGTCTCTTCCTCTTGGACTGTTGATGGGCTATCATGAAGCTTGGCCACTTGGCTCCATAGCTCGTTTACATCTACATAATTACCTAACATACACAAAATATTGTTAGGCATTAAGTCAATTAAAAACTTCATTACCTTCTCATTTTTCTCGAAGGCTTGAACTTGTTCTTCGGTCCATCTCTTTTTCTTGAGGAATCCACCTTTTGGTCCTCTTGGATAGCTATATCCTTCCATTAAAATGGACCATTCTTCGAAATCCCTCATCATTAGGAAGTCCTCAATTCTCGCCTTCCATTGTCTAAATCCTTCTTGTCCATAGAAGGAATAGGGAATTGGGGTGTTGATATCTCATCCCAATGGTTCTTCCATCTTCACCCTCTAGCCTTTTGTCTTAGCTCCCGGCGGTTAGTCCGTAGAAGAGCCCCGGGCTCTGATACCAATTGTAGGATATTTGAGGCCGCTAGAGGTGGGGTGAATAGCATCGTGTGATGGAATTCGATCGCGTGTTCGTCTCTACAATTTCGTTAGTACGCAGCGGAATAGTAATGAAAGCAATAACGGAACAATTAACAACACGCAAACACAATTGTTTAACGTGGTTCGGAACCGAATGGTTCCTACTCCACGGATCGGGTTCGTACGAACCCTAGCGATGTCAATCACACACCACTATAATAAACACTCCTTCTCGGAACAATTCGGAGGCGGAGAAACCTCGTACAAGATGATTACAACAATAATCAAAAGCTACAAGCAAATACAATGAAATACAAAGCAAGACTAGTAAAGAAAAACACTTTACAAATGCTCTTGAATGCTTGATCGCTAGGTTGATCGAGTAGCACTTGGAGACCCTGAATTGCAGCAGCAACTCACCCCAAATCGTCTCAAAGAACCATACCATTTTACTCCATCACGAGCTCCTTATAAAGCTTCAACCTGTGCTGGAAAAAGTCGATCAGTCGACTGATTGGGACCATCAGTCGACTGATGCCACTATTGTCGTGAGACAACGGCTAGATCCACGCTGGATAAGTCCAACGGATCTACCATCAGTCGACTGATCATACCCATCAGTCGACTGATGGAGTCCTCACTCGACCAATCGAGTCTCGACTCCATTCTGTGGCCGATTTCTCGAGCACTACCGATCGCCTGAGCCATCGACCGACCACCTTCGGCAATGATCGCTAGGCTACTTCTCGCAATCCCTAGTTGACTCGGTCCGAGCCCAAGTATGGTTCCCCCATACTTGCTAGACCACCCTTAGCCTAGACCTAAGCCTTCTAGCCACCTCCATCAGCCTCACGCCTCTCGGATCCCTCCAAGTCATCCATGACTTGTTCATCCATCACGCTAGCCTTCAGGTGCTTCCATCGGCTATGTCATGCTAACGGTGTCTACACCGCCATGGCACATTGGACTTATGCCGCCAAGACTCCGCTTGGATTTTACGCCGTCAAGCATTGGACTTATGCTGCCAAGACTCCTGCTTGGACTTTACGCCGCCAATATCAAACCCTTGGACTTCTTAAATGTCAAGACTCAAGCTTGGACTTTCCCTTGTCAACCCATGTTGGACTTTTTATGCCAAGATTCATGCTTGGACTTTCCCAAATGCCAAGTGTCCCACTTGGACTTCCCTTGCCAACTCATGTTGGACTTTCCATTGCCAAGAACCATGCTTGGACTTTACCAAATGCCAAGTGTCCCACTTGGACTTTCCATGCCAAGTACCCAAGACTTGGACTTTCCCATAACAATTACATTGTCATATATTTTTGTCGAACATCAAAACATCACTCGAGTCAAACTCGAGTCCTGGTCAATCGTGACCTGGGCCGATTGCACCAACAAAAATCTGGCTACGATCCGGTTGGACTTTGATGCTTATTAGACCGCGCTCGGACTATGATGCCAGTGGGACCATGCTTGGATCAGACCATGGATAGATTTCGCTCAGACAGTGGCTGGATTCCGACCGAATTGTTGTCGGAATCGACTGCGATTACGGTTGTAGAACTAACGACTGCCATTCTGCCAAATTATGATCGCAGTTCGATCGATTAGACTGTGGTAGTGATTCCGATCTATTCAGGGTTAACTATAGTGATCGTCGGAGCAACGATGTGATCACGAATTATGGTTGGAATCCAACGTTGTTGTATTTGTTAGTGCAAATAAGATACACATATCTCCACAATGGTATGATATTGTCCACTTTGGGTCTAAGCTCTCGTGGTTTTATTTTTGGGTTTTACCCAAAAGGTCTCATCCCAATAGAGATATTTTTTTATCTTATAAGCACTTGATCTTTTCTGTCTTACCACTATGAGACTTTGATTGTATTCTCCATACTTCTAACAGTATTCCCGCGTCATTTGATCCTGGGCCATCGAACACGTTAATGCCTTATCGGCTGCCATCTGCCGAACGCAATAGTATCTGTTCGGCAATGGTATACCAAACCTAATATAATGTGTTAGGTTTATATTTACCAAATGAGAAGGGGAAGAGAGAAAACAATCAAGGAGAAAGCAGATTAAATTTTATTAAAAAGGGCATTTTAAAATTTTCATCTAAGAATATTTTTGAAAAAAAAAATTAAGAGTGTATTTAGTAATTGATGCGTTGTCATTAATCCAGCTCTATTTGTTTTTCTTCCGTTGAAGTCAAGGAACAATGAATGTATTTTATAAAATATTTAGTTTCATTATTACTTATTCGAAGCAACCAACTTACATTTAATAAAGAGTGCGGCTATTCACACCCCATTAATTACTATACACATTTCATTTTTTTCTAAAAATGTCCTTAGGCGAAAAGTCTAAATTATCTTTTTTATAAAATTTATTAAATTTCTCCCTCTCCACTTGTTTCCTCCTCCACCTTATCTTTTCTCTCTCGTTTTTCTCTCTATAGCCTCTATAATCTAATACAATATCTCCATTGCAGTAGCAAGTAAATATTGGAGCATGAAGATTCAATTCCAAATAACAATGTAAACTTTTTTTTTCATTTTTTTCCCGCAATATGATTGTCTCACGATTTGAGAAAAGCACAGTGTTCGACTATAGCATGCCGAACACTTTGAGCAACGTTCAACTTTTAGAAGCCAAACATAACGAAATATGTTCATAATGTAAATGTTGAACGCTTGCCCTAATATTCAACTAATTATTTCCGAACATAGTTGAATATATTCGACATCATAGTGTCGAATGTGTGCAATCATATTCATCCACTTATAGTGAACTACTAAAGTAATGTTTAACTATGCCTAACTGAACAATACATTTTAATGCATATTTTTACATAACCATTTTGTAAAGTCTATATTTGTAATGTTATGATATTTTTATATTTGTATTAGAAATCAAATACACGTTCTATATAGGGTAACATCATTGGTCCTATGAATAATGAGATAGGCATGGATTATACAATGATGTTCACTATGAGTGAATGTTTTGAATCTTGTCATGCACTAGTTACTTTGGTACATAAGGTGGCAAAGGCGAATAGGATGGTTATAGTAGTGAAAAGGTCAAACAACGTAGATAGTGGGAGGCGGGCTCGATTGTTTTTGACATGTGAACGAAGTGGTCAATATCGTCGGTCTAAAGAGAAATTGTTTGAAGAAAGATGTGAAAATGTCAAAGATGAAAAGAATGTGATCCGAAAAGTGAGCAAAGAGAGACTTATTGGACAAAGAAGTGTGATTGTCCATTTGTAATTAAAGGTACATAAATATCCATTGACGGGCCATGAATTTTGAATGTTGTTTGCAGCGTGCATAATCATCCTTGCGTGTTGTATTTGGAAAGTCACTCATTTGTTGAAAGCTAATCCGTGTTGAGGAGGAGTTGGCGGTTGACCTATCAAAGAGTCATAGTCGACCGAAAGACATATTAAGCATATTAAAGGTGAGATTTTCTGAAATAAGTCGACAATGAAGGCTATTTACAATGCACGACAAAAGCATAAAACAATTGAACATAGAGGTTGATCACAAAGGCAATACCTTATGGCAAAGCTGAAGGAGTATAACTATTTCTACATCACAGGCGGTGCGAGAAAACTGACACAGTGAAGAATATTTTCTTTGCTCACCCGACAAGTATTGACCTGTTGCGTGCTTTTTCAAGTGTTTTGTTAATGGTTGTATGTACAAGACAAATCGATACGAATTATCGCTATTTGAAATAGTTGGTGTGACATCAATGGACTTTGATATTTTCTGTTGCTTGCGTGTATTTGGAGTTTGAGTGTGAAGATAACTACTTATGGTCATTGCATATCTTGAGGTCGTTGATAGATGACTCATCTTTACCCAACGCAATTATAACCGATCGAGAGATTGCATTGATGAATGCAATCAAAAGTATTTTTCCCACTTCAAAGCATTTATTGTGTCAGTGGCATATTAATGGAAATGTATTGGCAAAATGTAAAAAGGAATTTTGCACCAAGGAGAAGTGAGATTCTTTTATATCTTTGTGGAATGTATTGGTGTTAGCCGAAAATGATGCTACATGCATTTTATGAGTTGCTTAGGAGATTCCAAAAAAATTATTCAGACCATTCAAATGCTATACAACAAATCAGTGGATTCACCCTTTCAAAGAAAGATTTGTGTCTTGTTGGACAAATAGTGTCATGCATTTTGTCAACACAACAACAAATAGGGCCGAGAGTGCACATGTAAAATTGAAGAAACAACTTGGATCGAGCTAAGGTAACTATGAGACATGTTGGATTAAAAATCACTCTGTGCTCGAGTTATCTGACACCGCAATCAAAGATTCATTTGAAAAGAGTATTAATGTAGTCCAACATCGATACAAACCATCCGTATTGAAGTTTCCGCGAGGTGTAGTTTCATTACAACTTTAGACAAGATTTTTGATGAAATTAAAGGTATAAATGCGACTGGTGTAGATCCTTTGTTGTGTGGTTGTGTATGCGGAAGACATGTGGTACCTTGTGCACATGAGCTTGCCAAATATACTCGGGTGGACATGTCAATCCCATTAGATAACATTGACAAGTTTTGGAGAAAGTTAGATATGGATCTGAGTAAGGGGATTAATGTTAGGGATGACATTGATAGTTGATGGTATGAGATAGTTGGTGATGTTAACATGAATTTTTTAATGGCAAATGATTCACAAAGATTGTTAATGTTAAGGAGATTGAGAGAGATTGTTAATCCAACAACAACCTCATTGCAAGTGCTAGAGGTAAACACTCACACTCGTGGTCGACCCAAAACTTCGAAAGCTAAACAAATAAAATCAACAAAGCATGACCCAAGTGCTTTTCAGTATGTCTAGTCTATCAAAGATAGTTGTTCACCCGTTGAAAATATTTTAATTGTTAGTGGGCCGACATTTTCACAACATGTAGGATTATCTACAATGATGAGGCAGAAGCAAAAGATAACGATATTTATTTTTTCACTACATTTAAATAACCATTATTTTTTAGATGCATTGACTTTCTTATATCACTTTTGAATAGATTGTTCATCATCGTACACGTTCAACTTCCACTATTAGTGATATTGATCAACTACCATCTCGTCTCCATGAATATGTTATTGGCACTAAAGATGTGGTGGCATATGGTCATTGTGGTTTTTGTTCCATTGCTGGCCTACCTGGTTTTGGTGAGAATGCATGGGTGAGGGTGAGACGAGACGTTCTTGAGGAGATGACACATTTCGAAATATTATATGAAGGTATATTCAATGAAGATGGTCGTGTTGGAGTAGTAAAACACATGTTGAATCGTTTTGATGAAGCAACACCACTCTCACATTGGATGACTTTGTCGGAAATGGGTTACCTTGTTGCATAGAGATATAATATTGCTCTAGTTAGTTTGTCTGCTCAATTATATTATACATCTGTGGTCGAGCCTCCAAAGTGTATCTATATTGAACATGTAAATGGAAATCATTTTATTCAAGTATATTTATTTTCAGTTCAATAATATATATTTCTTAATTTACAATTTGTTGCATGACTAATTATTTATTTTTCATGTATAATTTTTTTTTTGCGCGAGGGTCATCCGTTGTCTCCTATTATTCACAAGTGGTATGGATGTCATTTTCCATGTGCAGTAGGATGAGATTTTATGTATACTCATCAACTTGCACAGTATAATCATATGTTAGGAAAAAGTAGCATAGTTCATAGCATAAACATTGCTCATTTGGATGATCATTGAGATTGTTAACGAACTCATATTTACAAAATCTTATTCGATAAATATGTTAGTGTTGGTACAAAATCAGATTTGAAGTGTATCAGTCGACTGATGGAATTGGTTAGTCGAGTAGTCAGCCAACTCCCGCTGTGGGACTCGGATTTCAAACTAGGTGCTCGGCACTGTGCGGTTCGAGAAACAGTCATGGTGCTCGATAGTCGAGTATTGTGGAGAAGCAGTCGACTGGCCACGAGTGCTTAGAAAATAGACTAGGTGCTCGACACTATGTGACTAGGGAATGAGTCACGGTGCTCGGGAAATAGACTACCTGCTCGGCAATCGACTGCTGTAGAGAAGCAATTGACTGGCCGCGGGTAGTCGGGAAACAAGGTTGGTGCTCAGGATGAGAAGGAACAATGTTCTGACATAGCAGTCGATTGATATTAAGTGGACATGAGTATAGATTATTTATGAGTCGACTACTGGCTCAGATCAATTGACTGTTAGCTCAAGCAGTCGAATAACAATTCTTTGCAACAAATGAACTCATATTGTCAAAATAACATTAACGTACAAAAACTATATTAATAATCCAAAAAATATAGAAAATTCAAAATCTATACATATAACATTAAAATCATAAACTACATGAACAAAAATCCGTAAATGTCATGAAATGATCCAAGAAAGTTATACATGCGATAATCACTGTCTTCTCGCCCGACGCCTCGATGAAATTGGTTGCCCATTTCTGTATTCGTACAATGTCTACCCTTGTAATGCAGTATATGCTTATTGCATCGTTGGCATCACCTGATCAATCGTTAGACTCTCATCAATAGAATCCCATCGTTGCACTATCAGCTCAAGCAAATTGTGTGCAATCATGACTCACTCCCAAGGTTGAATAGCATCCGCAGCTATCGTCTTGTGAACATAGATCAATCGATGTTGTGGGATATGCACAATAGAATGAGAGTACTTGTTGTAGCATTGCATATACTCTGGGGAACACTCCCATGTAGAGTTAGCCAATCTACCACGACGAGCATTTGATAAGATATGGTTGTCCCAAGCTACAAAGTATCCTCCAAGAACTCCCTACAAGACATTGTAATGGCGTGCATATTACCTCTTCTTGCCCTAATAGGAACAGAGGGTCTAGTGGAATTGTCTGTACATGTCCAAATTGTCTGAGCACATGATTAGGATAGTATATCTCCACAATTTCCAATGATCTTATGCAACTATAGTAAAAGGTAACTTCATGACGTGGAAAGATATGCCTCACATTAACATATGGATCCCAAATGACCTGTAACGTATTCACATTATATAATGCTAAGTTAAATAGTTGAATAAGTATATAAAACAAAAATAAATAAATAAAATAAGTTAAGTACTCATATCATTTGGATTAAGTGAATCCAACCGCTCTCTATATACTTGTACACATTCAAAAGATGCTCCAGCATGTGCCTCTTGTGATCACCTCATCGCAAGTGGTTCTCCAACATTATATTGTAGGTTGTGAGGAGGCATAGTGTAGAGTGACTGTGCTAGAGGGCGAGTGAATATCATTTTTTGAGATTTCGTCAATCGCGATCATGTCGTGCTTGTCTAAAAACATTATACGCAGTAGAATACAAATATACAAAGATAAAATACAAAATAATCACAACACGAACACAAGAAGATTTATCGTAGTTCGAAACCCTAGTTCCTACTCCATGGTTGATCACTAGAGTGAGCTCTAGTGATGCACACCATCACTAATAAACTTCTCCTTCACGGAAAATACTCTGGAGGTAGAGAAACTTCATACAAAAGTCTTTCAACAATAAAAACACAAGATACAACCAAAATAAGAAATAAATACAACAATAAGTAAATAATACTTTACAAGAGAACTTTTGATTGTTTACTTGTTGGTTGCTTTGGATTGGGCTTGAAGGTATGGAATGCAACAACACATCCCCTTCCAAATTGCTCCAAAAATCTTGCCCAAAATCCTCCATGAGCTCCTCCTTTTATAACATATAATTGGCTGATTTCGCACCCAGCAGTCGATAACCAAAAGACACCTGTCGACTGCTCCTTATCTGCTGTATCACAACGGACTAATCCACGTTGGCATTCCAACTAACGGATACCTCAGTAGTTGACTGTCCTGACTAGTAGTCGACTGCTAACCAAGTAGTCGACTAGTGAGTCAACTACGGAACATTATATGATCGTGTCCACCACCACTAGTTGATTGTTCATCATTGGCAGTCAACTACTGTGGACCAGTCGACTGCCTACAACTGGTAGTTGACTACTTGAACACAAGTTGAGTAGTCGAAGCTCAGTTGATTATTCCAACGGTCGACTGGTCATAATCCTAGTCGACTGCACTGAGTTAACTAGTCTCCCAGTGTCAAACACTCGGCCAATCAACTGATTCATAACCCCAGTCGACTGGTAAACCTCAAACATGAGGTTTAACCCAAGTATGATTCCTTTATAGTTTATTGACCACCCTTAGCCTACATCTAAGCCTTCTATCTACCTTTATCAGCCTCATGCCTCTCGGATCCCTCAAGTCTATGACTCTTCATCCTTCGCGTTAGCCTTCAGGTGCTTCCATCGGCTATGTCATGCTAACTGAGTCCTTTGCCAAGGTTCATTTGGACTTATGCCTCTGATACGCATGCTTTGACTTTATGTTGTCAAAACCTCAATCTTGGACTTCTTTGTCAAGATCCATTTGGACTTATATCGCCAAGACACATGCTTGAACAGTACGTTGTCAAATATACACCCTTGGACTTTCACATTGCCAAGATCCTTTTAGACTTACGCCACCAAGACCCATGCTTGGACTTTACGCTGCTAAACGTACACCCTTGGACTTTCACTTTGCCAAGTACCCATGACTCGGACTTTCAAATTGCCAAGATTATGCTTACACTTTCCATGCCAAGACCATGCTTGGACTTTCTTAGTCAACTCCATGTTGGACTTTCCAATTGTCAAGGTTCATCTGGATTTTATGCCGCCAAGACTACATACTTGGACTTATGCTATCAAGACTATACCTTTGGATTTCCCTTGTCAAATATTTATATTTGGACTTTCCTTGCTAAGTATCCAAACTTGGACTTCCGAAATTGATTTCTCCAATAATCTCCCTCATATGAGTTTGGATATCTCAATCATCTATTAGTCATATGGTCAATATATGGTCAAATCATATTGTCAAACAATGGTCAAACTCATTGTCAATTCATTTTCAAATATCAAAATACTACTCAAGTCCTACTCGAGTTTGGTCAACATTGACCGGAAGCTTATTGCACCAATAATCTCTTATTTTTGATATTTGATAATACTTTTAAGTTAGGCTAACAATAACTCAACTTAATTCTCCAATGCCAAAGCATAGTGAAGGTTTACCTAACTTAAATCTCACTTCTCCCCCTTTGATATACATCAAAAAGCCTACCAAGATTTTCAATGTCTCATCTCTTAAAGAGATCCTACATTCTCTTCCTTGGTTCAAAAACATCTTGAATGTCTTCACTCTTCCTAGTGATAAGTCTCATATCACTAAATGAGAAACAATCCATATTGAAGGTACCTAAACCCTCATTTCTCCCATTTTGTAATCAAAATTGCATCCATCATTCCAAGATGGACACACTCCCCCTAAAGATTTGCTCCCCCTTAACCATTGTACTAACAATGCCCTTAGAGAGTTCCTAAACCTATAGGAAACTTAAACCTTCGAAAATAAAGGTAAAAAATTCAAACTTGAACATTAACCTCCCTTAAAATTCGATACTCCACCTTAAAATCTCTCATATTCATTTACAATGATAATTTCACCCTTCTAATGCTTTACAAAGCATATCCTAGAGTTAGGTGATGTTAGAGTAACCTAGGATAACTGTTACATGGCTAAACAAAATTTGTTCAGTCAAAATCAGTATCATTAGTCGACTGACTTACCACCAGTCAACTGCTCCAAGCAATAGTTGATTGGTTTCTGTAAAATGCAGAAATCAGATTTCAGAAATAGATTTTGATAAATCATAAGTAATTATACGTATTTTGAAAAATCATGAAACTTCATACGTACATTACTTACATGAAATATAATGGGTGAAAAATAATTTTAAATTAAAATACCCATTAAATTAAGAGATTGATATAAGGTTCTAAAACATTGAAAACATCAATATTTTACCTAACTTTGTATTAACATTCTCAATAGTGACTGCTATCAAAAGATATATTTCACCAAGGTTTTCTAAAATGATTTTTAAATGTTTTCAAAATCTTATTTTGAACCGTGGTCTATGGGCTAGATGTACATGACTTGTACATTGGTTTTCCTAATAATTTTTTAATGTCATATTATGAGTTTGAGTTCATCTAGATGCAATATCTATGCACCTTGAACTTAACTCATATTCTTAACATCTCACATGTGTCTGAGGTGTATCGATACACACACATATCAATTTAATATCCTTTGAGATGTGGGTTTAGGTTATTCCCTAACCTAAGGTTTTATGCGTTATCTAGGCGGCTCTATTTGATTCTCTTATCATAGGACTTCAAATCATGTCATTCTCCTTAATTTTATTTTAATTATCCTAAATGAATGATATATGATCATGGCATATAATGATTGCATAATTTAAAACATATGTCAATAACCACAATGTCATGGCATAAAGATAAACCTAAATATAAAAATGACATAATTAACCTAAACATTATCATAACATTTTATATGGTCAAATGAAATATGATGTCATGGTATAATATATGGCAAATAAACATGACAAATAAAATATAAAAGTATAAGAATACCTAGATTTCAAGCCTAATTGTCATTTACTAGGATTAAACTTCATTTTTCCATAATACACCAAATTTCCAAGTGTGCCAAAAATCCAAAATGACGCACCATTGACTCTAACCTAATTTGTGTCAATTTTGATTGACTTTTCAAACTTCATAAATTCTATTGGCACATCCTAAAATCTTTTATGATTAAATTCTAAACTTATTTTCAAGGTATCACATAACCTCGAAAATGTCATAAAGTGTCACCTTTACCATGGTTAGATTAATTATCTATCCATTCAAGGTTGACACACCCTAAACCCATCTAGTGTGATGGAATCATGCTCCTAGGAATCCAAAACATATTTGAGTTCCTTGGATTAACTAGGTATTTACTAGGGATGACTTCCCTAGCTATCCTATTAATGATTGTTCTAGGTTTGGAAGTTTTGGTCATTTTGGTCATGTCTAGGTCAACTATAGGGAAGACTTCCCTTGTGATATTATTAGTGGCATTTCTAGGTTTCTTTGAAACCTTGGCCACTAGACACTTGTCATAGTCAACTCTAGGGATAATTTCCCTTGTGACCTTGGCACTCCTAGACCTAGACTTAGTTCCATAGTCAAATGGAATATTGTGGTAGGCCGATATTACCTTCTTGGATATAGGCTTGTGACCCAAACCTTTCTTGTCCTTAGGCAATCCTTGCCAGCTCCTAACACCTAAATTTTGACTCATAGACTCTTTAATTGAATTTGTCATAATTTGAAGGGTCTTTTTTAATTTTTCAAGTCTTGACCTTAAGGCTTGATTTTCAACCTCTAATTTTCTAATTTGTAATTTTTCATTCTTCTTTTGGAAATTCCTCTTCCTAGGCATATGTTTAATCCATTTAGGATTAATGCCTAAGTTCTTATCCTTAGGTAAGGTTGATCTAGTATTTCCCTTAGGTAAATTGACATGTTTAGCACATAGACAAAAATATTTATTTTTGGCATGCTTTCTATTATGATGATCATTAGCAAGTGCATTATTAAATGATACCTTGGGGTTTGTCTTAGCTCCTCCTACATTTGAGCTCCCTACTTTGACCTTCTTAGGATGACTCCCCTTAGGACATTGGCTTCGGTAATGCCCCCTTTGTTGGCATTTGAAGCACGCCACATCCCCTTGCTCTTCCTTATCAGGGCTCTGACCTTCTTTGACTTGTCCTTCACTTTAAGTGCGGTTGAGCCTTCTTCTTGGCCAATTTAGGACACTTGCTCTTGTAATGTATTACTTCCCTACACTCAAAGCATGTTATATGATTTTTATTTTTAATACATGCATTTGAGTTACCTAGCTTGGTAAGGGAAGCTCGGTCGGATTCTTCACTTCTTTTGAAGGTTGATGGTTCCTCTTGCTCTTGCTCCGACATTGATGATGATCTCTCTTCCCCCTCAATCCTAAAGGTGGAAGCTTCCTCAATTTCTTCATCAGATGTTGAACACCTATCAACCTCCAAAACTTCATGAGTTTGAGAGGACAAGCATTCCTCTTATACTTGAGCTACATATGGTTCTTCATGAAGCTTGGCTAGCTTGCCCCATAAATCCTTGGCATCCTCAAATTCTCTTATCTTATATAGTAAATCATTAGTTTTTGTTACCTTATTATTGGTCTTGAATTTTTGGACTTGCTCATCCTTCAATTTCTTCTTCTTGAGGAGCCTTCCTTTTTTGTCCATGGGCGCTTTGAAGCCTACTTCAATACAAATTCAATTTTCTATATTACACATAAGAAAATATTTCATTCTATTTTCCAAATACCGAAAATCATCGCAGACGAAGATGGGTGGAACCGTGATGTCAACCCCCAATCTAACTTGAAATTCCATTTCTTCTAGCACATGCTTCCTTGGTTGTTAATCCTTAAAGAGTGTTCTCGCTCTGATAATAATTGTAGAGGAATCAGTAACTGCGCTAGAAGGGGTGAATAATATTTTTCGAGATTTTGTCGATTGTGATAGTATCGTTCTTGTCTACAAAAATGTTATATGCAGTAGAATACAAATATACAAAGATAAAATACAAAATAATCACAATAAGAACACAAGAAGAGTTAATGTGGTTCGGAACCCTAGTTCCTACTCCATGGTTAAGCTCTAGTAATGCACACCACCACTGACAAACTTCTCTTTCTTGGAAAATACTCTGGAGGTGGAGAAATCTCGTACAAAAGTCTTACAACAATAAGAACACAAGATACAACTAAAATAAGAAACAAATACAACAATAAGTAAAGAATACTTTACATGAGAACTTTTGATTACTTGCTTGTTGATTACTTTGGATTGCTCTTGAAGGTTTAGAATACAATAACACTTACTCTTCAAAATCACCCCAAAAACTTTGGCCAAAATCCTCCATGAGTTGCTCCTTTTATAACTTGTAGTTGGCTGATTTTGCACTTGACAATCGACTATCAAAAGACACCAGTCGACTGCTCCCTTATCCTCTGTCTCACAACGGACTAATCCATATTGTAATTCCAGCCAATGAATACCTTAGCAGTTGACTATCCTTACCAGCAATCGACTGACCAGTTGACTACGGGATATTCTATGCTCGTGTCCGCCACCACTAGTCAACTGCCCATTATTGGCAGTTGACTGTCGTGGACCAGTCGACTGCCCACAACTGGCAATCGACTGCTCGAACACAAGTTGAGCAATCGAAGCTCAGTTGATTGCTCGACCAGTTAAATGGTCATAATCCCAGTCGACTGCTCTGAGTCAAATAGGCTTTCGAGTGTCAAACACTCAGCCAATCGACTGGTCCATAATCTCAGTCGACTAGTAAAACTCAAACATGAGGTTTAACTCAAGTATAATCCCCTCGTACTTGATTGATCACCCTTAATCTAGACCTAAGCCTTCTATCCATCTCCATCAGTCTCACGCCTCTCGGATTCCTTAAGTTTATGACTCTTTATCCTTCCATTAGCCTTCAAGTGCTTCCATTAGCTATGTGATGATAACTGGGTCCTTTGCCAAGGTTCATTTGGACTTACACCGCTAAGACCCATGTTTGGACTTTACGCCGCAAAAATCTCACCCTTGGACTTCCTTGTCAGGATCCATTTGAACTTATGCTGCCAAGACCCATACTTAGACTTTACGCCGCCAAACTTACACCCTTGGACTTTCACATTTCCAAGATCCATTTAGATTTACGCCGCCAAGACCCATGCTTGGACTTTATGTCATCAAACCTACAACCTTGGACTTTCACTTTGCCAAGTACCCTTGAATTGGACTTTCCAATTGCCAAGACCATGCTTGGACTTTCCATGCCAAGATCATGCTTGAACATTCCTTACCAACTCTATATTGGACTTTCCAATTTATAAGGTTCACTTAGACTTTACGCTGCCAAGACTACCTGCTTGGACTTATACTGCCAAGACTATATCTTTGAACTTCCCTTGTCAAATATTCATATTTGAACTTTTCTTGCCAAGTATCCAAACTTGGACTTCCGAGGTTGATTGCTCTAATAATCTCCCCCATATGACTTTGGATATCTCAATCATCCACTAGTCATATGATCAACATATGATTAAACTATATTATCAAATAATGGTCAAATCCATTATTAAACATCAAAATACTATTCGAATCCCACTCAAGTTTGGTCAACATTGACTTAGGGTTTGTTGTACTAACACCTAGTTGTTGGGAAGTGTTCATATATCCATGCCTATATGTGAGAGAACATATTAAATTCAAGGTAATTAAATAACAAAACAAATATGCATATAGAATGTCTATTACCTCCAACAAAGTCAAATATCCAGAAATTTGTTTCACCCCTATCCTAGATACGAGCCCCAACTATCGGTATAGATGAGCTAATGTAGTAGCTCTCCATGCATACCGATGTACCATAACTATATCCTCCAAAAAAAATCCAAGAAGTCTATTGAGACTCGATTACAAGTCTCGTAAAAAAAAAGAGTGCAACCCATAATGTATAGCACATACGCTTTCGTTGAATATGTTAGAGTGTCATCATCAAAATTGTTAGTAATTTTATGACTAAAATTCTTGCGCAACCACTCTAACTTTATAGACAAATCCCTCGCACCCTCCAAGGACTTATCAACTTCGTCTAATGGCACACCAAGCAATCGACTAATCTGTTGATGAATGTAAGGTTTGTCATCACTTGTAGACTACAATGGAATCCCTATCACCGGTAGGCCAAGAAGACAATACAAGTCATCTAAAGTGATTGTCATTGTTGGTGCAGGAAGCATCATTTCTTAGTTTTAATGTATGAACTATAGTTAAAGTTAGGAATTACTTGTGGTTTGATATATGTGTTAAGTGTGCAGGCTTAACAGGAAGTCCTAGTAGATCAGGCAGACCGAATACTAGGCAAAGTATGGAAAGTCCTAATAGGTAGTGTTGACCGAATACTAGGCAGAAGACTTGACAGATAAGGAGAATCGAACATCAGGCATGAAGACCGATTGAGTCAAGAGACTGGACAACTAGCATGAAGTCCAGCTAGATCAGGGAGACCGGACAGCTAGTGGGAAGTCCTGGTGGGTTAGATCGGATGTCAAGTATGGTAAGTCCAGCAGGACAGTCGACAAGTAAGCCTCGAGTGAAGAGGTGAGGCTGAGTCCTTTGTAGGGGGACAAAGCTAGGCGTCAATCCGACGAATAGTCCGCGTAGGATTAAGAAGTCGAGATCGAGCAGTATTACTACTTCTTTTGTATTTTATATTGTTTGTTTTTGCTAATCTCGTTTTGCAGGGAACAATTGACTGAATGGATTCCAGTCGAATGAAGTCCAGTCGACTGAGTATGGTCCAATCGACTGGATACCTAGTTAGCAAGATTAGCTGGTGATTGATCGAAGATTTGACAGCACAGATGGAAAGAGTTTTAGTCGAATGAGGAGGTCCAGTCGATTGGAAAGGCAAATTTCTCGATGTAGAGCCAAGTGACCTGGAGTGGACTGAAACATGTTCAGTCGACTGGGAATGTCGAAGTACCATATTGATGAGTTGATGTGGAGTCGACTGAAGGGCATTCCAGTCGACTGGAAATGACTTATAAAAGAAATGCACAACCAGCTTTGAATATAATTTATCTACTACGTCCAAGTGTTGTTACAAGTGTTCATCGTCCACAGAAGCTACATCCTATTGCACCCACACAACTCCGACACTCTGTGCCCTAATTCAATAGCTACTAAAGTGTCAATACATTCTATTTGTTTTTATTTCACTTTATGCACTTCATTTCAAAGAGAAGTTAGTGTGTTACCTATCTCTTAATCATTGTAAAAAAAGTGAATCCCTCCGAAATTGAGAGTTCTCAAGTCGGAAGGTCTTATAGTGCATTATTTGTCGAGATAGCTCTCGAAGAGTTACTGACCTTGGAGTAGCAACCCGGCTACAACAAGTCTGGACTTGGACACAAATTAAAAATTGATCTAGCCTAGGTCATTTTAGATTTCATGATCCTATAGACTTAGATAAGCCTTTGCATCTCATAAACACCTAAGATTATCTATTTGTGTATTGAGCCACGAAGATGGGCGTGAGATGTTAAGACTTCACCCCATGTTCCAGATGTAGATTCAGTGCATCGACATGAACCAACATGAGGTTTAAGAAGCAAATCAATCACTTCGGTGACTAACTCTAATTCAAAACTTGATGATAATTCTATATCACTTGAGCTACTAAAGAGTTGGAAAATTACTTTTAGGACAATTTTTAGATGTGTATTTTAAGTATAAAAATAATGTTTAGGAATTCATGCTTGAACATTTTTCTATCTCATTTGCATTATCTTAACTTAATTTTAGAGCAAATGTTGAAAATTTTGAAAACTTTGGGTTTCATTTTATTTTTTTTAGCATTTATTGAGAATTTTGAAAATTTCAAAAATATTTTTATTGAGAGGGAGTTTTGAAAATTGAAATGTTGAGAATTTTGAAATTTTTAAAAATATTTTTATTGAGGGAAAATTTTGAAAATTGATATATTGAAAAGTTTGAAATTTTCAAAAATATTTTTATTGAGGAGGAGTTTTGAAAATTGAAATATTGAGAGTTTTGAAAACTTTTACTTTTGGATATTTTCATAAATTCGTTCAAATTTTCAAAATGTTAAAAGTTTGATTTAAAATTTTTAATTTTTTGTAAAGGACAAGTACTTTTGAAAATTTTTGATAAGAGTCATAGATAAAGGGGGAGATCTTATTTTTTTTTAAAAAAAAATATTATTGCATGAATTTAGGGGGAGTATTGATAAATAATTTTCGAAAATAGAGTTTTCAAAAAATACTGAATTAAGAAGAGAAAATTTTTATAAATGGTTTTCAAATTTACTGATTTTGAAAAACCTAAGTCTTTTAAAAGATTAAGTGTTTTGAAATTTATAAAGCTTAAGTATTTTTGAAATATTCATGAAGTTTATCAAGTAAGTGTTATAACTTTTAGACATTATGATTTAAACCTCATCTTTTAATTGTGGCATTTGACGTTCAGTAATACTTTTGATATATGCTAAAGGGGGAGAGAGAAGGTTTAAAGTTAGAAAAATTTAAAGTAAAGAAAGTCTTTCATGCATATGAGCATCTCATGCATTATACATTTTTAGCTCAAAGCATTCCTGATATATGAATATTTCAAATTGATTTTCCTAACTTTAACTGATGTGTTGTCATACATCAAAAAGAGAGAGATTGTTAGTGTAAAAAGCACCACTCCTTAATTTTGATGTATAAACCATAGTTAAAGTTAGGAATTACTTGTAGTTTGATATATGTGTTAAGTGTATAGACTTAACAGGAAATCCTAGTAGGTCAGGCAGACCGAATACTAGGCAAATTATAGAAAGTCCTAGTAGGTAGTATTGACCGGATACTAGGCAGAAGACTTGAAAGATCAGGAGGATCGAACATCAAGCATGAAGACCGATTCGGTCAAAAGACCAGACAACCGACATGAAGTTCAGCTGAGTCAGGGAGACCAGACAGCTGGCAGAAAGCCCTAGTGGGTCAGATCGGATATCAAGTATGGTAAATCCGGCAAGACAACCAACAAGTAAGCCTCGAGTGAAGAGGTGAGTCGAGTCATCTGTAGGGGAACAAAGATAGGCGTCAATCCAACGGATAGTCCGCGTGACACTAAGAAGTCGAGATCGAGCAGTATTACTATTGCTTTTGTATTTTATATTATTTGTTTTTGCTAATCTCATTTTGTAGGGAACAATCGACTGAATGGATTCCAATCAACTGAAGTCTAATCGACTGAGTATGGTTCAGTCGAGTGGATACCCAGTTGGCAAGATTAGCTGGTGATCGATCGAAGATCTAGCAGCCTAGATGGAAAGAGTTTCAGTCGACTGGGGAGGCCCAGTTGACTGGAAAGGCAAAATTTTCGATGTAGAGCCAGGTGACTTGGAGTCGATTGGAACATGTTCAGTCGACTGGGAAGGCCGAAGTACCATATCGATGGGCTGATGTGGAGTCGATTGGAGGACATTCCAGTCGATTGGAAATGACTTATAAAAGAAATGCACGACCAACTTCGAATATAACTTATCTACTATGTCCAAGTATTGTTACAAGTGTTCTTTGTCCGCAAAAGCTACATCCCATTGCACCCACGCAGCTCCGACACTTTGTGCCCTAATTCAATAGCTACTAAAGTATTGGTACATTCTATTTGTTTTTATTTCGCTTTATGTACTTCATTTCAAAGAGAAGGTAGTGTGTTATCTATCTCTTAATTATTATAAAAAAAGTGAATCCCTCTAAAGTTGAGAGTTCTCGAGTTGGAGGGTCTTATAGTGCATTGCCCATCGAGGTAGCTCTCGGAGAGCTACGAGCCTTAAGTAGCAACCCGACTATGGTTGTGAACCAAGTAAATAACTTATCTTCTTATTTTATTTAATTATGCTGTATACTTTTTGTTTCTAAAGATTTCTAAAAATAAGTTTTAATTTCTAAAGAAAATTTATAACTTCCGAGATTCACCCCCCTCTCTCGGAACATTACGATCCTACAGTCATCTCTCCAAATGGCATATGAAAGGTATTGGTCTCCGGTTGCTAACGCTCCACAAAAGCAACAATCAAATTTCTATTCAGCTTCTAGTACAACATCTCCCTCACTTGATCAAGATGGGAGTCCCTAAAGAGACTCCTCCACATTTAGATTACTCTTGAATCGAAGTCCCATAACAGTAATTTGGTTGTGTGACATAGACATTTGAGCAAGTCTTGCTCTTCACCAAACCAAATTTTTGACACTATGTGCGTTTTAAAACCCCACAACAGTATGGATAATGTGGACCACTTGGAAATGGTTTGCGCAATATTTCATCATCTTCATTGTTCCCTCCAACAAGAGCTTGCTCCTCTTCACTCTCATTCATTCTTGAAAGTAAATTTTCTTGTTGAGGTACCTCTTCATGCACATCTTCTTATTGTGGTACTTGTGGTGGTACCTCTGTTGGTGCAAGCGACCCAGGTTACGATTGACCGGACTCGAGTTTGACTTGAACTGTATTTTGATATTAGACAAAACGTATGACATGGGATTGTCATGGGAAGTCCAACATGGGTTGACCACGTAAATCCAAGTGTGTAGCCTTGGTTGTGAAAAGTCCAAACATAGGGCCTGGTGTTGGGAAAGTCCAACATGGGTTGACCATGTAAGTTCAAGTGTGTAACCTTGGCAGTAAAAGTCCAACATGAGTTGGCCACGTAAGTCCAAGTGTGTAGCCTTGGCGGTGAAAGTCCAAGCATGGGACTTGGCATAGAAAATCCAAGCATAAGGCTTGGTGTGGGAAGTCTTGAGGACTTGACAAGTTCACTAGGCTCAGGGTCCTTGAGTCGGTGAAGGATGACATTGCGAAGTCGTGCGCTTGGTGCATTCGAGGGACCATTGGACGGGGAGCGAATGGAGTGAGGCCCCAGGGAAGCAGACTTTGAGGGCAAGAAACGCGAAGGATGACATTGCGAAGTCGTGCGCTTGGTGCATATGAGGGATGTAGGCCGAGGGAATAGAGCTTCGGTGGGGAACTTCATGAGAGGATGAGGTGGACTTGGTCAAGTGGCTAAGACAGAGTGTCGGATGCTCAAACAACTTGGTGTTTGAGATTTTACCCGACATCAGTCGACTGATATAGGTACCAGTCAACTGCTCTAGGTCGATTGGACTCGACCGGTGTTCGACTGATCTGGTTCTGGCCGAACAGTCGACTAACAAGGGATGACAATCAACTGCCAACACCATTAGTCGACTGCCGAGGGAGGTCAGTCGACTGATCAGGTTGAATTTGGGCACAAAAGGTCTTCCAGTCGAGTGATCGCGACGAACACTCAACTGATGGGATCATCAGTCGACTGATGGACATGATCAGTCGACTGATGATGGATCTGTTGGAACTTGTCTAGCATTGATCGAGTCGTTGTGAGACAACGACTACAGGACCAGTCGACTGATGACCATGATCAGTCGACTGATGGGCGCAAAATCAGCTCAATACAGGTTATAAATGAAGCTCGAGATGGAGGATTTTGCAAGAGATTTTGGGGCGATTTTGGAGGGGAATTGCTGCTGCATTCCAGACCTTCAAGAGAAATCCAAAGCAAGCAATAAGCAAGTGATCAAAGCAAAGTTTTGTAAAGTATTCTTTACTTGTATTTCTTCTTGTATTTGTATTTGCTTGTATTACTTAGTGTAATTGTTTGTACGAAGTTTCTCCAACTCCGACGTATTGTCGAAAAGGAGTTTTGTTAGTGTCGTGCGTATAACAAGAGCTCGTTGAGCTCGCCCTGTGGAGTAGAAATCCTAAGGTTCCGAACCACGTATATCGTGTGTTGTATTTGTGCTTGTGTCTTTTGTATTCATATTTCTATTATTTTCGCTGCGCATTAACGAGTATTGTAGACGAGCACGCGATGAACGAACGATTTCCATTCACCACGCGTATTGGGCTATTCACCCCTCTAGCCGACCACTGATTCTCCAACAACCTCTTCTTGGGGTACTTGTGATGATGGTATCTCTCGTACAAATCTCTTTTGTCGACGCTTTCTGTCAGAAGCCGTTGGTCTATTCCTCCTTGAAAATGTCTTCAACATTTTTACTGCACATAAGAAACAAGTGAATTAGATATACAACCACTAACAGAATTCTAAAATAGAGATCGATTATACTCCGATGGGAAATCGATCTCAAATTGGTCTCTAAATTAGAAATCGATTATAAATCATTCTCAAATTGATCCCTATTTCTTATTTCTTTCTCTGATCTCTCTCCTAAAAACATCTTGTAAGTTTCCCCTATCTTGGCTCTTCCTTCTCCCCTTCTCCTTCCCTGGTCGTGTGAGAAACAAGTGAATTAGATATACAAAACTAACATGTGTTGTTGAAAGGAAACAAAGCTATTTGACCACTCAAAACCAAACAAAACACAATGTGTTCAGAAACACACAACTGAACAAAACTATCGGTATTCAACTGCTAGAGGCCTAACATTTTATGTTTCATTTGGTAGACATAAGGCGAACACAGTGTGTTGCGTTCGGCGATGGCGAAGAAATCTTAGTGCGTTCGATTGATGGTAGCCGAATAGATAGTAATGTGTTCGACAGACCAGGGTCAAACATCGTGCGATTGAAATTCGAGATTATCAAATCTAACCAAATGCAAATCTAACAAAAATAAAAATTTACCTATGCAATGACAATGATAATGCATAAAAAAATCAAAGGCGTACTAATCTGTATATTTTTTATCACTGTTAGCGATGATACTCACAGCGGAGGGACAACGACGCTCGACCGGGAAGATCGACAGCAGCATACTATAGAAGGTGGTGTTGGTCTTGTATGAGGAGATTTGGCGGCAAGATGAGGGGCAAGGGGGTGAGGAGAAGAAAGGGGAGAGGCGACGGTGAGAATAAAAGAGATCAGGAGGATTCGTGCGTTGAAGAAATGAGAAAGACGAAGAGGAGGAAGGGAAAGTTATGATGTGTAGGTTTTTAAAAGGGTTATAGAAAGGCTAAAATAGGAATATTATGTGATGTAGTTAGAAAATTTTGTGATAAAAAAAATTACTGATGGATGTATTTAGAAAATGAGGTCCGTTTAGTAAAAATTAGGTGTAAATAGCCGCACTCTAAGATAAATAAAGCCAATTTGTACTTAAGTTCTTGAGGGGAACAATATAAAAAATCACAGTTTGATTTTTTGCGGGGATATATTTGACGATGAATTTTAGAAAATGTGTACAAACTATTTTAGTCATAGGAATTTGCCTTCGTAAATAGAATACAATTTTGATATTGAACATATTTACAGGGACTATACGACTGCAAAAGTCAAATTGTATTACTAAGCTACGAGTCATTTTAAATTTATTTTGATGGTCAACGAAGACTCCAGAGAATCATGAGCTCCTTGAAAAAAAGTATGTGAAATCTGACGGACTAATCTTGGGATGAGTTGGATAAAAGACTTATCCAGTATTATTGGAAAAAAAAAGAAGAAAAATTGAAGTAATCCACCGAATGGAACATGATCAATATTTTGGCGGCATGACTAGAAATGGGTCAACCAAGTCCATGCCCTACTGGAACTCAAGGCCGAGATAAACCCTGGGCCTGGAATCGCCGTCTCAGGTCGCGGCGGATAAGCTGGCGACGCGATGGCTTCTTTGTCACCGAGACTGCCTTCTGCCTCATGCTTCTCGCCTTCCTCCTCTCTCTTCCTACCTTCCTACCGCCTGCTGACAACCAATCTCCGGCGCCAGACACTGAAGAAGCACCTCTCTATTGCCGTCCCGCTAGATATTGCTCACTTCCGTATTCGAAGCTTGGAGACGAACGTAACTCCTGCCGGTGATGGTGAACTACCTGTTAACGAAGAAGCAACAAAGGGAGAGAATCTCGAGTTGCAGCAGGTTTTCGAGGTGCCGCGATGTTTTGTTCTTATCAGTAATTTTCATGTCCTTGGCAGTTTTCAAGTGCTTCCATGTCAAGAATGCTTTTACGTTCAATTGTATTTTTTTTCCTCTTCACCTCGAGTGTTAAACTCACGACGAAATAGGAAGTGAAGAGCACTCGAAAACACGTTGACTTCCAATTTTCTGTTTCTTACTTTCGACGTTGGATCGGAAAGCCAATGTCTGCATAAGTTCAATTGTTGGCAGATGCTTATGATGAGGTTGAGTTGATTAGAGAGTCAGGGTCTTTATGTTATGTTGTCTTAAGTTTAAACAAATTAAAGTTGATCATTTTTCTTCTGTAGGTTCAAAGTGCGGCATATATCCTTGTGCAAAAACAGCGCTTATGCTATTTATTTTGTTGTACTCTTTAAATCTCCTAGTGATTATTTTGTACTGCAAAGTGTGTAAGATTATGCCACTTTCGAAGCCCATTTGCCCAAAGTGCAACCTACTTGAAGAAATTACAATCCTATGCCGCTCATGAATATGCTCTTGCATTACTTAAGTTTGGACATCGAGAAGTTATGGTTGAAATTCTAGTTGAAACCCTTCTGCAAATGAAGAAAAACAATGATCATACTGTTACACTTCTGCCTAGCAAAATAGTCCGTTCTTGTTTTACAGTTCCGGAGACTTGGTTGTGTAACAACTAGCAGAGTGAACATACAAGATCTAGATAACTTGAACAGCCTAATGGAAGACCTGTTTACAGATAAAGCTTTCCAGAATTGTGTTTTCTGTGTGTTTTGGAATGTTTTGTGTGTTCCTCTCAAGATGTTGGTATCTTAAGCTTGCTACTCAGAATATTTTGGAACATTTTTTCAGAAATTGAAGGATTCGGAGCGACAACGCGTTGACAAGTTGGAAAAATTTGAGAATAAAGCCAATGTGCAGCTTGAGAGGCAGCTTGTATTGACTTCTTCTTGGAGTAGGTCTTTACTGACTTTGCAGGGAAAATTGAAAGGGACAGAATGGGATCCAGTGAACTCTCACAGTATCGAATTTAGTGAGTTTTTGAAGCTACTTAATTCAAACAATGTCCAATTCATGGAGTATTCAAATTTTGGACAGACCGTCTCTGGTATGAATTCTATCCTATTTGGTTTCTAGCTTTTCGTTCTATTTTGAGGTTGGAAGAATCATTCTTAGTTTTTTTCCCCATTAGTTAATTGAGATAGTAGATTCATTTTGATTTTGGATCTTGAGACATTTTCTTCCTAACCATGCTAGATAAATGTTAAAACAGGGTAACCCTTGTGATATTTTCTAATAGCTTTCTTGTAGCCTTAAGTGAAGATTTTGTTAATTATGTCATTAGCTGCAATGCATCTCCTGCATCTGCTAATAGTCAACTTCATGTGCTTTGTTAAATTTTCTTGCAAAAAAAAAAGTGTTCTGTTAGTTCGATATCAAATGTAAAGTCTTAGTAATTTTAACTTTTTTGGGTTGTTAAATATATCTCTTCACCCTATTCTTGTTAATGTCATTTGTCACTAAGCTTCTGATCTTTTGTGGAATTTACTAAAAATCTGTTTATCTATTCCCTGATTTGAGTTCGGTCATATTTTCTTACCAGTGTGTCAGTAGTTAAATACATCTCCACCTCGTTCTTGTTAATGCCATTTGTCACTAAGCTTCCGTTCTTTTGTGGAATTTTCTATAATCTGTTTATCTATTCCCCTTATTTGAGCTGGGTCACATTTTCTTACCGGTGTGTCAGTGGCATAGTTGTCAAAGATCAGATGACATAGATATGGGTCACCTGTATTGTATTGGTATGGGAAAAGGCTTATCTGATCTTTATAACGAAATTGGTTATCTTATTGAAATTGTTTGATAAGTTTGGACAAACTCAAGGTTCAAATTAAATTACTTAGGGATCAGGTACATTCTTCTAGGAAATAGATGGAAACAATTGAAAATTGATCATATTGAAAGTGAAAATGGATGCGGTTGGTTGATATCTGACTATATTAGGGTGACTAATTAACCTGCTGATTTAGCAAGAAATTTTATCCCCGCTTGAATCGTAGTAAATGCATGAGAAGGCGGTAGAGTCTTCTTCACTCTTTTGGATAGAAGTTAAATTTTCAACCTCACTATACTCAGGTTTTCCACGATATCAATAATTTAACCTTTCTAATGCTTGTGAACAGTTTTAGAGATGTAATATGTATAATCTACTATTACCTAGTAGTTTTAAAAAATTATTTTTTCAAAACTAATAATAATAATAATAATAATAATAATAATAATAATAATAATAAATTACTCATATTTTGAAAATATATTATGTATTATTAGTTCTAATATTTATTATTTATATTTAACGATATTAACTATATAATATTTGATGAATGTACCTCCTTATTATGATTGAACACGGTTTGTTATCTCATTTAAAAAATTACTTTATCTATTTATTTATTTTTCTTAATGATTCCTATTTTACCAATCCTACAAATCCAGATGACTGATATTTATGTATTTTGACCATTTGATCCTGATACATATACTGATTTCGTCAATCATGCTCAGTAGACCATGAAAATAAAAGTAAATAATTTCCCTTTGGTTTATCTTTTATCTGAGCTAACTAGCAGTACATGAAAGTGCACATTTGGACATGTCTGGCTTATCTTTTTGCTGATTGAACTGATACATCTATCTCAACATGGTATTACATTAAGTATATGTCATTAACCACATTTTATTACTGATTTGGCAAAATCAGTACAGGAATAACATGGAGGGCATGAGAATAAAGAAGAATAACAAGCCAATAGTATGGAACAGTATACAGAATAAAAGATTGAGTCCACCCTTGCCTGTGGTTATTTTAGAAGGTTCTTGGCAGGAGATTTTTGGAATATGCTTCATTAGATACCAGAACTCTTAAATTATTATTATTTTTCTCATACACTTTCCAAGTTTACTAAAGGCAGCAGATTTTCACTAAATTTTCAAAGGAAATTAGGCTGTGATTGAACTGATGGAACTCTAAGCTGACAGCATATATTGGATATGCAATCAATGTTGGTGTGCTATTAGATCATGCAGTTAGTTGTCACTTAATTATCAACTTTACAGAGATAAGCTTCATGCAGAATCTGGCATAGGAATCTCCTGGTTGTTGATTCTTCTCTTAGTGGGTGAACATAGTACGGGCATAGTCCTTCATCAAAGTTGAGAACTGGCATCTGAAAAGGCCAGGTTAAGAATATGGTTTATAAGGATTTGGGTAGAATTATCCATTGAACTTCCAAGCTGTGGGACACTCCCATTTACACCTCCCATGTAACAAGATAGTAGTCAAAGGATGCAATGCTTATCGTTGATACTATGATCAATGAGCGAGGGCTGTGTGACCACTAACCAATTGATTAATGTCAAAACAAAAAAAAGAGGGCTTGAGTTAGAGTCTAATGGGATTCATCCCGGTCAGTTTTAACCTTCATACCACCTGCAAATATAAAATGACTAAAGTGGTGCTTTCATACGTTAATTTCTGAAAGAAATCAACTCGGTTTGACGATGACGATCAAACTGATCAGTACTTTCACACACGGATCAACAAATTATCTATAAAAGTAGAAAAGGGATTAATCCAATTGCCAAGAGGTGGAAGATGCAGAAAGGATCATGTAACAAACCTGTGATACGGACTAAGGTCTCCCTCCCAGAAAGATCTGTAACATCCTGCAGCAGTTGACACATTGACTCCAATTGATAAGTAGGTGCAATACTCAAGGTCTATAATCCATTACTTGGAGGATGTGCTCAAATTCTATAAGTCACACTACAATAAGTTAAGAAAAGGCAATCCAAGTTCAAGGATGTGCTCATATCGTTCTCGTATATAATGGTTTCACAATTTTTTTTAAGGCGCATCATTACATATCACTTTTGCTTTAGTTCTTTTACATGTCACTTAGATAGCTAAATTAAAGATAATTATCACTCATTTTGCTTTAATGTGTGTTAATTATTGGCATGGTGTCATTTAATTGTCACCTGGTGAAATCATGAAGGGCAATCCAGTGCACGAAAGGGAAGGATCTATTATAAGTAGCTTTATCTGCTTTTGCAATACTATCTATGCGACTCGAACTAGTGACCTTCAGGTCATATAGCAACAATTTTATTGCACCAGGTGAAATCATGATTTCATCTAAATTGTTCTTGGTATGCTTCGACATCAACCAAAGTGTGCCAAGTGTTGATATTGTGCGGTATTGAAATTGTATCATTCCTCAGAGAGCAAATTTAGACATGAAACAATACTTTAAAATTGGCCAAGACCATCCAATTTATTGGTTTTGAGCTAAATTAATTTATTCAGGAACATTTGCATGCATAAAATTTGTTTACACACAAATGATAGGTTATATCATTTATGTAAATCAAAAGAATTGGCAGATTGAGTATTTTAGGGGCTAACTACTTGTAATAATAGCCAAGAAAGAGGCTAAGAAAGCAATGTGAATGAAGTTAAGAATGAAACTTTTGAACGGTTATATCGAAAATGAGATACAAAAGAAAGTGAAAGAGACATTTATAGAATAGCTAATGTGAGAGAGAGAAAGTCAAAAGATCTTAATCAAATAAGATGTATTAAAGATGAATGCAATAGGGTAATAGTTGTTGGATTCTGAGGCGTCTGCGAGCATTGTCACATAGCACATCGTCACCATGGATCAAAATCCTATGAGACACATGCGCAGTGGAAAACAAAATTTGCTTGCATCCTATAGATCCCAAGCCAAGATCTCTTGCTTTTGATCATAGATCATTTTACAAGTACGAGGGCTAGAATTAAAACAAGAAGAAGATATCATATCTCATACTTTCGTGATCCTTTTGGATCTGTAGAAACCATAAGCAAGATTAAAAAATCTTGCTTCTATCGGTATCCACACCAGATCTTCGCAAGATAACCTTTCTCAAAGGTCAACAAGCTTCTCTGAAAGGTGCTAGCCTTGCTTGGAGAAGATTGAAAAACAAGGTGACACAAGGACCAAAGAGGAAAGGAGGAATAGCTTAGTGCTTTCCACAAAGCAAGAAGCAAGAGGCTTGAAGCTTAAAGCTTAGAAATCTTAGAGCTTGCTTGGATGCTTTGATGTAAAACCCCTCTCTACTCTTGCTTATATAGAAACCTACTAAAGTAACTCCCTCTTTACCTTCTTAATGTGGCCGGCCAACTCCTCATGGAGTCTTATGGAGTCTTAATGTGGCCGACCATCATCATGGTAGTGGAGAAGGTAAAGAGGTGGATAAATGGGGGGTTACATGAATCACATTCATGCATATTTATTTGATCGACCATCCTTAATGAAGAAGAACCTTTGTGAAGAAGAAAAATCCTTTTTTTTTCTCTTCCTACAAACCCTCTTGTTTATTGATTCACAATCATGAACTTGCTAATGAGCTTATGGGTAATGGGTCAACACCTCTCTTCCATCTTGGGCTATTGGGTTTTATAACATTTCTAGAACCCAATAAGGAAGGTCATTCATAAACCCTTTTATAAATATCCAATACTTGTGCCTTACTAGTATGATCCAACCATATATAATCTCTATCTCTTCGAGAATCATATTCTTTTACTTGTTTTACGTCTATTGAAGAAACCGTTGTGCGTGTGACCCAATAGGTTCCTGACTATGTTGGCAATTCATAATTAACTGTTAGTTATGAATAGATCACGAGTAACACCTAGCAGTACATCATGACCCCTAATTGATCGAAAAGTTAAAATAGACTTCAGAATCAAGGTTTTAAATCTCGATTCGTATCGGAATTTCGGTTTGCGACCGGAACGATACGGTTTCGGTATCGTATCGTCCGTACCGATACTATTTCGGTATTTTTTTTTAATATTAATATTAATTATTTGATTTTTTTTAATTTTAGTTAATTTTTAAAAAAGAATTTAAGATTTAATTTTACCTAAATTATAAATTCAAATTTAGAATTTTAATTAAAATATTTTTTATTTTTTTATTTTTATTTAATATATAAATTAATTAATAATTTATTTAATTAAATTTTACAGTTTAATATATATATATATATATATATATATATATATATATAGATATATATATATATATAGATATATATATATATATATATAGATATATATATTTATTATTTATTTATTTATTTATTTTTAGAAAATTAAAAATTTCACGCGACGCGATCGCGATCCCGCGATCGCGATCGCGGTTTCTCTCGATCGCTGACTGCGCGATCGGGAAGCGCGATCGCCTTCCCGATCGTGCTGCCGATCGATCGTCCCGATCGCCTTGTCGCGATCCGTCGCGATCGCGATCGCGTAGCGATCGGGAATCGATCGCGTCATGTGATCGCCTCGTCGCCGCCATTGCCTCTGCGTCGTCGCGCCTCCGCCTCTCGTCGTCGCGTTGCCGCCTCTGCGTCACGTCATGCCGTCTGATGCAGCGTTTGGTTTGGTAATTTGTGAACGAAAAATTTGGTGATTTAAATCAAACGGCTCGAAATTTAAAACCTTGTTCAGAATAATTTCGAACCCTTCAGCAGCTACAATAGTTCGTGTCATATTCCTTTCACTCATCCGATACTCACTAGGCTGACTACGTCACACCTAGCCCAAGTTCATTTTATTGTCCTGTGGATTCAAGTTACTCCATGCATGTGTCCAAGAAGACCATCTTCATGACATACGTGCTTTGGGCAAAAACTTTGAGCAATAATTCTAATAAGAGACCTAGGGTATACATCTCCTGATAACAGGAGTGGTGAATCCTCTGTTGACTATTCAAACATCTTCGATCACTTTGACTTATACCTAATTAACCCGGAGTTGCATCTCCTATGGAGATGGTTGTGAAAAAGTCAAAGTATAAGACGCTATGATCAAGATGACTTGAATACCTCAAGTCTAAGAAAACTTGTACTCGAACTGTAATGAGATCTTTAACGACATAAAACCATATGAAGTCTCATAGTATATCACTCCAATGAACTAGTTACCTAACTAACATCTGCATGTTTACTCTTAACATCCTTATGCTTTCATTCAGTGAGTATCGAATGCTTAGATAATCCAAGGAGCATAACATATGCTAGTCTCACAGAATTGTTGATGTTCAATTTTATCAATTCATCGATTAGGGATTATTTCAATATTTACATAATTACATATGATGAGATAATCACTAATCACGATCCATTCATGATTTTTCTCATACTATGCATCGTATTGTAGACTTCAGTAAATGTGTTTGAGAGCTAATTAAATACATATAAAAATGTATACTCAAATAGTGAATTTTATTAATCATCTAAGGCGATTGCCTTAGGACGTCTCTCTATTACAACATATTCTCACTTGACCTATAGTCAATTGCCTTGGTATCTAATACCATAGGCTTCTACATGCCTCTCAATTTTTTTTTGGGGTAGAGGCTTAGTCATGGGATCCGCTAGATTTGTTTCAGTGAGAATTTTCTCTATTTGTACATCTTTCCTACCAATGATCTCCCTGATCAAATGATATCGGTGCAGTATATGTTTAGATCGCTGATGGGACCGGAGTTCCTTCGCTTGTGCAATGACGCCATTGTTTCGTTGCCAACTCTTAGGTCTGCTTCTCGCTTAGCTAACCGCCTTATGTTCTTCAATCCTTGTATGTCATTACATATGTGTGAGGCACATCCGGTATCCAATACCCAAGTGTTATAAGATACAGTATTATATTCAATCATGAAAATCCCTGAAGTAGATTGGGCATCAAATACCTTTTTCTTCTTCAGTGACTCTTTGTATTGCTTGTAGTTCTTTCTCCAGTGTCCTTCCTTGCCACAATAATGACAAGTACTCTTTGGAGTTTCTTCTTCCTTCTTAGCCTTCTTCTTCCCTTTGGTAGTAGTCTTGGATTTCGACTTAAAAATTTTCTTAGAGGATTCAACTAACATTACAACCTTCTGTTCTTTCTTAACAGATGACTCAATTGCCTTGAGCATGTTAATCAATTCAGGTATCATGGATTCAATCTTGTTCATCTGATAGTTCATCCTAAACTATGAATAACTATCAGTTAGACTGTGAAGAATTACGTTAATACTTAATTCATAGTCCATGATGAACCCTAATGATCCTAACCGCTCAATATAACTATTCATCTCAAGTGCATGCTGCACTGTAGATGAACCGTCCTGCATCTTTGAGCTGAAGAGAAGCCTTGTGATGTTGAACCTTTCGGATCTAGCTTGCTTATCAAACAATTCTCTAAGATGAAAGATGATTGTATAAGCATCTATATGCTCATGTTATTTTTGCAACTTAGAAGACATTGATGCTAGCATAATGTAGCTCGCCATCTCAGAGTCAGTAATATGTTTCTGGTATGCCAATTTTTGATCACCAGAAGTATTGTCTTCATGAGGTAAGGGAAGACCATCTTCAAGGACATAACTCAATTTTTCAGCCTTGAGAACTATTCTCAAGTTACGAAGTCAGTCCAAGAAATTTGACCCAGTTAATTTATTGTTATCTAAAATTGACTTTAAGTTAATGGAGGTTGACATTCTTTCTCTACCTTAAAACCTAGATATACAGATAGAGTGTATTAGAGAGATGAATTGATAATGTAAATAATTTACATTAAATTAAGTTCCCACTATTTTATCCGAATTCAAGAGCCCTAACTTTGAATTCGAGAGAGGATAGATTTTCTCCTAATGGGATGATATCCACTATGGCTAAGAACAATCTTGGCGATGGTTCAACAAGTCATTCTTAGTTCTAGTGGTAGGTGTTAACAATGCCAATTGAATATCAATTATACAACTATCACTTGATGCTATCAACTAATTGAATGCTCACATCTATATTAGATTGTTAACTCATTAACAAGTATGCATCATATGCATAACACCTAATTGTACCTCTGTCCGTATTGACCTTGGCGATGACACAACAAATCAATGTTTTAAGTTAAGGCCGACCCATTAATCCTGAGATTGAAATTAAATCGTCAAATACATTCAATTTTTAAGCCAGACTTGGAGAGAGTTCAACAACCCAAACTTGAACCTCAATGGCTTGAAGATATTCAATGTCATGCCCAGGCTTGGAGAGAGTCTAAAAACCCAAGTATGAAAAAGAACTTTGGTTCAACCATATTAATAGAAGGTGTTAGCCCTAATATTTGCACTAGGAATTTTCTGTGTATCATTGCTCTAATCATTTTCTATGATTATACTATATGTACAATCTATGTATCTTATACATAATTATACATGTATTTTTATAATCATTAACCTAGATTTAATCTAGGTATGCACATGCATATCACAATATACATATTATCTAACCCTAAACTATACGATCTATGTCAATAAACAAGCATGACTTTGGTACCACTTGTTGGATTCTGAGACGTCTACAAGCACTGTCACACAGTGCATAATCATCACGGATTGAAATCCTACGAAACACATGCGCAGCGAAAAACAAATTTTGCTTGCGTCCCATAGATCTCAAGCCAAGATCTTTTGCTTTTGCTCATAAATCGTTTTACAAGTACTAGGGCTAGAATTAAAACAAGAAGAAGAGATCGTATCTCATACCTTTGTGATCCTTTTGGATCTGTAGAAACCACAAGCAAGATTAAGAAATCTTACCTCTACCGATATCCACATCGGATCTTCGCAAGATAACCTTTCTCAAAGGTCAACAAGCTATCTTCTCTGAAAGGTGCTAGCCTTGCTTGGAGAAGAAGGTGGCACAAGAACCAAAGAGGAAAGGAGGAATATCTTAGTACTTTCCACAAAGCAAGAAGCAAGAGGCTTGAAGCTTAAAGCTTAAAGCTTAGAAAGCTTAGAGCTTGCTTGGATGCGTCGATCTAAAACCCTTCTCTACTCTTGCTTATATATAAACCCACTAAAGTAACTCCCTCCCTACCCTCTTAATGTGGTCGACCAACTCCTCATGAAGTCTTAATGTGGCCGACCATTATCATGGTAGTGGATAGGGTAAAGAGGTGGATAAATGGGGGGTTATACGAATCACATTCATGCACATTTATTTGGCCAACCACCCTTAATGAAGAAGAACCTTCATAAATTTCTTCTCTTCCTATAAGCCCTCTTGTTTATTGATTCACACTCATGAACTTGCTAATGGGCTTGTAGGTAATAGGCTAACACCTCTCTTCCATCTTGGGCTATTGGGTTTTAGAACATTTCTAGAACCCAATAAGGAAGTCCATTCATAAACCCTTTTATGAATATCCAATACTTGTGCCTTACTAGTCTGGTCTAACCAAACATAACCTCTATCTCTTCGAGAATCATATTCTCTTACTTGTTTTACATCTATTGAAGAAACTGTTGTGCGTGTGACCCAATAGGATCTCGACTATGTTGGCAATTCCTAACTAACTGTTAGTTATGAATAGATCATGAGTGACACTTAGTAGTACATCATGACTCCTAATTGATCGGAAAGTTAAAATAGACTTCAGAATAATTTTGAACCTTTCAGCAGCTGCAGTAGTTCGTGCCATATTCCTTTCATTCATCCTATACCCACTTGGTTTAGGACATAGTCTATAGTGTTTGTCCCCACTAGGAAGACTATGTCACACCTAGTCCAAGTTCATTTTCTTGTCCTGTGGATTTAAGTTATCCTATGCTTGTGTCCAAGAAGACCATCTTCATGACATGCATGCTTTGATCAGACTTTGAGCAATAATCCTAACAAGAAGCCTAGGGTATACATCTTCTGATAACAGGAATGGTGAATCCTCTGTTAGCTATTCAAACATTTTCAATCACTTTAGCTTATACCTAATTAACCTGGAGTTGCGCCTCCTATGGAGATGACCGTAAAGAAGTCAAAGTATAAGACGCTATGATCAAGATGACTTGAATACCTCAAGTTTAAGGAAATTTGCACTCGAGCTGCAATGAAATCTTCAACGATATAAAACCATATGAAGTTTCATAGCAGGCCACTCCAATGAACTAGTTACCTAATTCGCATCCGCATGTTCACTCTTAACATCCCTATGCTTCTATTCAATGAGTATTAAATGCTTGGATAATCCAAGGAGCATAACATGTGCTAGTCTCACGGAATTGATGATGTCCGATCTCATCAATTCATCGGTTAGGGATAATTTCAATACTTACATAATTACATATGATTAGATACTCACTAATTACGATTCAATCATGATTTCTCTTGTGCTATGCATCGTATTATGAATTTCAATAAATGAGTTTAAGATCTAATCAAATACATATAAAAATGTACACTCAAATAGTAAATTTTATTAATCATCTAAGGCAATTGTGATATTTTCATCAACTTTTTATTTAAGGTTTAAATGATCAATTTAATTTAGGTAATTTAAATAGATCAAATGAGTAAAGAAATTTAATTTTTTATCATAGAATTCAAATTTCAGAAGTAGAATAAGCTTTAAATGGAATGAAAAATGGAAAAGCTATTGGACTAGATGATATTTCGATAGAGGTATGGAAGTGCCTAGGGAAATAAGGTACCGAATGATTAATAAAATTATTTAACATGATATTGAAAACAAAAAATATGCCTGATCAATGGAGGGTAAGTACTCTAATTCTCTTATATAAGAATAAGGGAGACATACAAACTTGTGCAAACTATAGGAGTATTAAACTAATGAATCATGCCATGAAACTTTGGAAAAGAATAATAGAAAAAAGATTAAAGAAGGAGACCACAGTTCTTGAAAATCAATTTGGGTTTATGCTAGAAAGGTCGACAAAAGAAACTATACATCTTCTAGTCAACTAATTGAAAAGTATCGGGAGCAAAAGCCAGATCTACACATGGTAGTCATTGACTTAGAAAAAGTTTATGATAGAGTCCCAAAAAAAATTATATGGAGAATTCTAGAAAAGAGAAATGTTAGCGTAACATATATTGAACTAATTAAAGATATGTATGAGGAAGTAACGACTAAAGTGAAGACTTTAGGCAGATTAAATAAAACATTTCCAATAAAGATAGGGTTACATCAATGATCAACTCTAAGTCTCTATCTTTTTACACTAATCATGTACGAACTCACTGGACACATTCAAGACACAGTACCGTAGTTCATGTTGTTTGCAGATGATATTATTTTAGTAGATGAGACACGTGAAGGAGTAAATGCTAAACTAGAATCTTGGCGGGAAATACTAGAAGTGAAAAGTTTTAGGCTTAGTAGAGTAAAGACAGAATACATAGAATTTAAGTTTAACAATATTTGATGTAATGAGATAAGTGTTAAGATAGGTGAAGATGAGTTGTTTGAAACTAAGATCATTAAATATTCAGAATCATTTTTGCAAGGTGATAGAGGGATTGAGAGAGATGCCTTACATAGAATACAAGTAGGATGGTTGAAATGGAGGAAAGCATCGAGTGTTTTATGTGATCGTAAAGTACCTCTAGAACTGAAAGGGAAGTGCTACAAAACAACGGTTAGACCTGTTATATTACATGATGCTGAATGTTGGGTTACGACTCGAGCTCATGAGCAGAAGATGAGAGTTGCAGAGATGAGGATGTTAAGATGAATGTGCGGACATATGAGAATGGACAAAATAAGAAATGAGAGTATTAAGGAGAAAATTGGAGTTGCATCTATTGAAGGAAAGCTCCGAGAGACACGTTTAAGGTGGTACGGACATGTACTTAGACCACTAATAAATACTCCAGTTAGGCGATTGTCAAACGAGGAAGAGGAAGATAAAAAAAGACTTGATTAGTAATAATAAAATAATATAAAATGTATTTAAGTATAGATGATGATGTAGTAGGACATAGAGTCCAATGACGTAGAATGATCCATATAGCCTATCCCACCTAGTGGGATAAAGTTTAGTTGTTGTTGTTGTAGTAACAATCTTGCTTGTCATTTTTGAAACATTTTCCTGGATGCTTCGTGTTTTGCTTATCGCTACTTGCTAGTATATTGGATTTTAGCTGGATATGTTTATTAGTTAAAGCCAGAAGTATCATTACCAGCAATTATCTATGTTTCTTAAGAATATGCCCATTATATTCTATCATGATAATTAATTGACGATGCTTATTAACGGATGCCCTAAATGCGGTCTCAATCGCTCAATAACAAGAGTTTTTAAATTTCTTAGTTTTAAATCAATTAAATGCTTCAAAGAAACAAACTTGCAAATATGGGATGCCATTAGCCTCATCCAACAACAACAAAAAAACTTTTGCTGACTTGTACTCGCCATGTATTTATTAAGCCTATTTATGCATCTTGGGTATGTTTCATTACTTGTATTGATGTGTCACCACTTGTCAGTGGTGTTAAGTTATATCAGCGCAGAAAGTTTTTACTGAAGGAATTACTGACACAAATAATTCTCCTTTGTAACTTTTTTTGTGCTATGCAGACCAGACCAAAAAGCTGTTTCAAATACTCTCTGAATTCTTGGTTAAAAACCTTCCTCAAACCTTAGTTTAATCCATTTTTGTGATGCTACATATGGTTATTGTTAGAATATTGTAGATATGATTAGGGATAATTGTTATCCCTAAATATCATTAGGAATAATTATTTCTTAGGATAGAGTTTTGATTTATTCCTAGGATAAGGTTTGATTTATTCTTTTGAATAAGCCCTAATCTTGTCTATAAATAGGGCTTCTTTCATGTAAGTTAAGTATCTCTAAGTTACGAAATAACATGGTATCAGAGCCATTAGGTTTTCCATCTTCGTAATTTTTTTTTTTTTTTCCGCTGTGCTCGCTCGCGTTCTTCTCCGAGCGCGCAATCTTTCCTGTCGCGATATCTTTCCCGACAGCGGTTTTCGCGGCGCCGCGCTTACGCTTGCCAGCGCCGCTACTTCGCCTCACGCGGCCTTTCGCGTCTGCGGGTCACAGCGCCTCGCCGTCTACTTGCCGCGCCTCCGCCCTCGGTGAGCACTCATGCTCGTTTCTTCTCCTCGCGGGACAGAAAGCGCGCGCTGCCGTCGTCGCGACATCCTTGTCGCCTCGCGTCGGCGTGTCGAGCGCCTCGACACGTTGGCGTGTCGCGCCTCCGCGTCCGCGGCGGTCGCCGGTTTTCCTTGCCTCCAAAGTGCTCGCTGACATCGTCGAGTCCTCCGCCTCCCGCCTCGACGACGTCTTGGGTCGCCTCCGCCTCCCGCTTGCTCCTCCGCTTCTCCTCGGCTTGAGCCTGCCGCTGCCTCCGAAGCACCGCGAACCCCGCCCCCCTTTAATTTGTTATCAATAAGTCAGCTTACCCGGTCTCTTGATTGCGTCGTCTCGTTTACTAAATCTTCTGTGTCTTTGAGTTATCATCGCCTTTCTTCTTCCTATTATTCTTGTCTTTCCTCCTTGTAAATGCATTTCTCTTCCGAAAGCTGCGGAGATGCATTGCCCATCCAGATGGATGAAGCTATCTTTGGGCCGAAATAAGTGCCTTACTGAGTTTGTGGGACTTGGGACCTCGTCCCTCTACCACCGGAAAATCGATTGTTGGTACATCGATGGGTATATACGGTGAAGGTTGGTCAGAGAGCAGTTGAAAGACTTAAGGCTCGTCTTGTTGCTAAAGGCTATACTCAGATCTTTGGATTGGATTATGGGGATACTTTTTCCTGTTGCTAAAATGTCTTCGAAACGTCTATTCAAGTCCATTCTTTGCGATTCAACAGCCTCTTTATCGATTAGACATCAAGAATGCGTTCTTACATGGTGACACTCGAAGAAGTCTACGGAAGCGACCTCCGTGTTTTGTTGCTCGAAGTCGTATTGTAATTCAACGATTGGCGTGACTCGGGCGGTGACCATTCTGTCTTTTATCGCCACTCATCTACTGGTTGCATCTATCTAGTGGTTTATGTTGATGATATTGTCATCACAGGCAGTGATCATCTTGGGATTTCACAGGTGAAACAACATCTTTTCAAACATTTCCGAATAAAGATCTCGTGAACTCAAATATTTCTTGGGATAGTAAATAGATCAGAAATGGGATCATTATATCCCGAAGGAAATATACGATGGATATTCTGAAGAAAGCAGGAATGTTAAACTCGAGGCGATTGTGACCCTATGGATCCTAATGTTAAGCTCTGCCCGAATCGAGCCTCTGCGGATCCCGAGCGATCTGAGCGATTAGTAGGGAGACTAAGCTACCTTCGCATTACTCGTCCGGATATCTCATTTGCGTAAGTGTAGTAAGTCGGTTTCAACTCTCGTGTAAAGAACATTGGGATCTTTGTGATTCGCATTGTTTGATATATCAGCGCTCGGGGAAAGGTCTTTTGTTCGAAAACAAAGGACATACTCGAGTTATAGGGTATTGATGCAGTTAGGCGGGATCTCAATTGATAGGAGATCCACCTCTGGTTTTGTATATTTGTCGGAGGTAATCTTGTTTCTTGGAAAAGCAGAATGTTGTGCGAGATCCAAAGGAGGCGAGAATATCGAGCTATGGCCATAGTCGACCAAGAGCTTATATGGCTCGAACAATTGCTTGAGCTCGGGTTTGGAGATGTTACAAATGTCACTCATATGTGATAACGAGCCGCCATGCATATCGCGTCAAATCCAGTTTTTCATGAGAGGACAAAGCATATTGAAGTCGACTGTCACTTTGTCAGAGAGAAAGTCATATCTGGAGAAATATCTACTAGTTTTGTTAACTCGCATGATCAACTAGCAGATATGTTTACTAAGTCTCTGAGAGGTCCCCGAATTGACTACATATGTAATAAGCTGGGTGCATATAATTTATATGCTCCCGCTTGAGGGGGAGTGTTAGAATATTGTAGATATGATTAGGGATAATTGTTATCCCTAAATATCATTAGGAATAATTATTTCTTAGGATAGAGTTTTGATTTATTCCTAGGATAGGGTTTGATTTATTCTTTTGAATAAGCCCTAATCTTGTCTATAAATAGGGCTTCTTTCATGTAAGTTAAGTATCTCTAAGTTACGAAATAACAGTTATCAAAAACTTTGAATGACAAATCTTCTCCTATGGTTATGGTAGTAGATAGGGCTGAAATAGGTGAACTGAAAGTTTTAATTGACTGAATGCATATAACTGTGATACAACCAATGACACAACTTTTTATAGACTCCAATATGGACACTAGCTTTTGGAGTTTATCTTTGAAAGCTTACTTTTTAACCACATAAACCTTAAAGGTGTGCACCAACAGTCCTTTTGGCTTCCAAATTATTTGTGTGCTTGCATTGGTCAGTGCCTGTCTGATATGCTTTTATGGGTCATTAAGTGGCTGCTGCTGAAGTGGTGATCCAATCAAATTTAACTTGGAAAAGATTGGGCCTTTCCCAACATCTTAAGTTTTGGGGATGATGTCACCAATCAAATTAATAGTCCTTGAGAATTGCTAATGTTATTACTGTTGCACATAGGTGTTTCTTGGTGTTTGCATATGCTTTTTGATAAAACATTATAACTAGTAATTTTATTGTTATGAAAAGGATATTAAGGACAGGGAGCCTGTTCCATATCATCCTTTTTTTGTCATCAATTTATTGGTTGACTAGATGCTTATTTATATGGTTTCTTTGATACCTCTTCATGTCACAATTTCAGATTAGCCTCTTCCTTTTTCAGCACAATAAATTGTTATAAGTCATATAGTTCTCCTCTCTCTAGGTTTTTTGTTCACATATCCATTATGATTCAGTCAAATCCGTGTACACAGTGATTATTTTTAATATATATGCCAAGTTCTTCTTTATGAGGAAGGTTAAGCACATGCTTTTGTTGGTTAAATATACTTCCATATATGTTTGTTTTATTTTTTAATGGTTATGGTGCATCCTTTCTGCAGTGATTTTACCTTATTACAAAGACAAAAGAGGTGGGGAAGAAAGTTCAGACAGAGAAATCGTGTATCAGCGTCATATTGTTGATCGGATGCCAATTGATGGGTGGAACACTATATGGAGTAAATTGCATCAGCAACTTGTAAATATAGATGTCATTAATGTGGATTCTTTATCCTCTGAAGTCTACTCGACCATAGCGACTGCTGTTGTGTGGTCTATGCGTTTTGCCCTTTCAGTTGCGATATATCAGTGGGTTGATAGTGTGACGAGGCCGGTTTATTCAAAGTTGATTCCTTGTGATCTTGGTAAACCAGAAAAAAGAGCTAGACCGTTGTTGCCCCGTAGGCACAGCGCATTAGGATCTTTGGGCAAAAGTCGGTAAGTAGAAACATGTCTATTCCTTTTAGAATTACATGTGTACCAACAAGCCTAGATGACCAAGTCACTAGGACTTTTGGAAGGTTGTTTTGGCAAATAAAGAAAATGCTAAGATCATCTTTCTTTTATGTGAATAATTATGATTTACTGAAGTGTCAATTCCTAGAATTAACAGACATTTTTTTTTTATCACATTTGCAAACAGTAACTTAGTTATCGAGCTCTAATTCAAATAGAAGTTTATATCATGATTCATGAAGAGTTTTTTAAATCCTGTTAATGCTTATTGTATCACATGAAGTGCAAGTTCTTATTTACTGAAGATCAAATCTGGATTAGATACTCACATCTTTGCTCATTTTTCAGGGCAAAATTTATATCAGCTGAAGAGACTACAGGTGTCACATTTGATGATTTTGCTGGCCAGGAATATATAAAGATGGAATTGCAAGAAATTGTGCGAATCCTTAAAAATGATGAAGCATTTCAAGACAAGGGTATATATTGTCCAAAGGGGGTTCTACTACATGGACCACCTGGAACAGGAAAAACTCTGCTGGCTAAAGCTATTGCAGGTGAAGCAGGTCTCCCATTCTTCGCAGCCAATGGAACTGATTTTGTCGAGGTTATTTCTGATTCTTTATTTTGTTGTTTGCATATAAACGAAATGGAATTTTATTTCATTCCTCTCTAACTTTTACTATCACGTTGGACATCACATTCCTTTCTTTTTGGTTGGGTCTTGTACAGTTGTACCTTGTGTATGGAAGAATCTTACACCCTTTCTTGCAGCTTCACTTCATCACAACTATTATATTTTTTTTGAACTGAGAAGTGTATTTTTAACTTCCTCAAAAAGAAAAGAAGAATTCAACTTCATGATGTTTTGATAAATCGTATTATGCTTGAACCCACAATCATTTTTTGTTGTTGAATTGTTTAGTGTACTTTTTTTAACTCTATCAAAAAGTAAAGGCACACATTCAACTCCATAGTATTTGGTCAATCATATTATGACAAATTATTTTCACTGACTACAAAAATTATGGATTAACTTGGATTCTTGAAACCTTCCTATAAACACAGGGAGCTAGAGTTTATGACTGAGAGATTACATACATCTAGTTAGCCTAAGGATGATCAACACAATCCAAGATTTGGGTATAAATTTTTTGTGATTTAGATTTCTATAATTTTATTGAATTGCAAGTTTATTGAATTTTAATAGCTGTTCTAAATGTTTAAAGATTCTTTAAAACTCTAAAAAAGAGATTGTAGGATAAGGTAACCCATGATTTTGCAAAGAATTGGTCATCTATAGGAGGAGGGGGAGTAGAATGGGTTAGAATACTATGTGTTTGATTATCTTCGGATAATAATATTTTCTTTCTTCATTCATTGAGAGTTGACTGTTGGTGGCACAATTCATTCTTGCAATAACGATTGGTATCACTCTCAGTGATTTCATTTTCGAATAGATGGATATACTTGTTCCTTTTGTTCGTCATTCTTCATTCCATCCTTGCTTCAACATTTCTCTTATCCATCCCCAATTTGCCACCTTGCACACTTCTCTGCCTAGCCATGTAAGTATAATTTGTTTGTGCCACATCAGTTGTTATCAAGCTAAATTTCTAATTTGGTGTGATTATTTTATTTTTGAATTAGCAATGCCCTTCTTGTTCAATTTTTTTTTTCTTTCTTCATGCCTTCCTTGCTTTGATGTCACTTATCTTCTCCTTTCCCATTCTTCCACCCATGCCCACTTAGCTCTCGACCATTGCTGCTAAATAGATTTGTGTCATCTACCTCCCTTGTCTCTTCAACCTCTTGTTGTCATTTCTCTTTGATTGATTTCACCATGGCCTTGCCTCCCCTCATGATTAGCACTCACATGGAACAAGATCAGATACTGATCACATGGCAAAGGCTCATTCCTACCCTTTTATTTGCTATTTCTCACCCTAGATCTCACATTGCTCCTCCATACTCTCTCGAAGCCAACTTCCTTGATCTCCTTCCACGTTTTTCTCATAGAAGCTAAGAAAGTAAAAAGAGGCAACTCAATCAACATCTTGCCTCCTGCCTCTGACTTGCTTGGGATCTCTATTGTCAGTAAGTCACCTCATTTATCGGTGCTAAGCACAACAAGATTCCAAGCAGAGACCATCTCATATTCTTTAAATCATTTCTCCTAGCCTCATCCCATCAGTCTATCATGCCACCACCCACTTGCATAAATGACTTGTGTGCCTCCACCTCTATGCATGAACACTCTATCGCAGTGTAGGAGACCACCACAATTTGTGGTATTCTCACCTCTTTTGTCGAGTATACCTCATATTGGGAACCACAACAATGCAACACCAGTGCCCTTCTTGACAATTTTTGGCTTACCATCACCCCTCTACAACCAGAGAACTCAATAACTACCTCCACTGTTGGTCGTGTTCCCTTGTCAATGGTACATAGTTTTGCTTTGCCATCTGACCTCTCTTGATCGATTGGTTGGTATCTACTTTGATTAATTATAGTAAAAGTTAAAAAACAACTATTTTATAGAGGGCCCCACCACTAGTGTGATGTTGTTCAATATTTTAGATGTGACCTAGGTCTCATGACGAAGAAGAATTTAGAATTTAGAATAGAAATTGGGATCCAGTACAAGAAAGTTTTAGATCCATTTGCAAAATTTGTAATATCAAGTGCAATCAGTCTGTCAGCTCAAATTTCGTGATGTTTTCAACATTGACAAGATTCATTATTTTGGTATGATCGCTTTGTCTGATTTTAAAAATTACATTCATTTAGTTTGTAATTTAATTTCCTATATTTAGTTTTCTTATAGATTGATGTGTTATAACTTATCCTGCAAAAGACGGATAATATTGTACATTATATTTTCCCTAGTATAAGTATTATTATTATTGAAAAAATAGCCATACTTAGTTTAATTACATTCATTATCATAATATGTTTTATGGCAATGGATTATGCTTTTATTTATCAGAATCACTAACCAAAAATTCAGGTGGTGTTTGGTTGATGGGTTTGGAATGAGAGAATAGAAATGGGAATCATATATAGTGTTTAGTTAATAGGTTTGGGATTGAGATTTTGGAATGATTTCTAGTTATTTGGGAATCAACAAAACCCAACCTAAGTGGTGGGTTTGGGTTTCATTCCTATAAATTTGTCGCTTGTTGTTGTCGTCCGTCGTTGCTCGTTGGTCGTCGCCCATCCGACGGTCGTCGGCTGTCGGTCATTGATGGTCGCCGGTCGGCGGGCTGTGGGTCGTCGGTCGTCGATGGTCGTCGGTCGTCGATGGTTGTCGGGCGTCAATAGTCGCCGGCCGCCGTCGATCGTCGCCACCGCCGTACACCCCGCCGCCTCTGCGTTGCCGGTCGTTGGCCGCCCGCCACTCGCCACCTGCCACCTGCCACCTGTTGCCCGCCCGTCGATGCCGATCATTGGTTGGCGGTCGCCTGCCGTCGCCGGTCGCCGACGGTCGTAGGTCGGGCGACCGTCAGCGGCCGCCAAGCGTCGGCTGTTGTCGGTCGCCGGCCATCGATGGTCGGCGCCACGTCGCCGACGGCTCGATCGTCCGGCTATGATCGCCGGTCGCCGACGGTGCCGTCGCCCGTCACCCGTCGGCGACGACATCAACGTCGTCTCCGCTTTCATTCCCAACTTATAAACCAAACAACATTGTTGGAATGACTAAATTCATTCGTATTTCACCCTACTATCAAACCCATTCCCATTCCTATTCCACACTCAAATCAAACGCCACCTTAGATTGACATGGTAAGAGGAACTACAACTGCAACTATATGAGGGATATAGATGCTAGATATAAAGGATTTAAAAATCAAAATATAAGATGAGCTTAGATCCACGAGAACTAGGTTGAACCATATTCATATGCACATGGTTTCATGGATTATAGAAACTCTCGTTCATATCACATTGTCCTCTATCATATTTAGAAAAAACTCAATATACATTCTCGGTAATCATTGTCACATATTAGGATAAATACCTATATGCTCAACAGAAGAATTGATTATGATGCATTTATTTATTGACTAATTGAAATAACTGACTTCTTTTGCTATCTTGACATGCCTTCCATTGAATAGATACAATTACTCTTGTAGGATGAGTGATAGATGGCTAGAGGGGGTGAATAACAAAAACCTGAAATTTAAAATTTAATCAATTACTCTTGTAAAGACAAGACTCAAACCACATTAGCAATCTATTAATATAATAAAGTTAGATACGAGTAGAAATTAATAGTAAAATAATCACTAAGACAATGGATTTAATGTGGTTCATCAAACCTTGTCCTATTCCATGGTCCTTTTTGACTCATTAGGTGAGCCATTTCTCAGAAATCCCTCTGTAATGATATTCTACTTCAAGGAGATGGAGAAACCTCATTAAATAACTTTCTTTTACTCTTACAAATAATAAAACTAATTAAATATAAGAGAAAATAAGAAACCGAATGTCAAATAAAAAGAAACCTTTCAAGAGTCGAAGTTTAAAAGAACTAGGACTTGAGCATAGAAAAACTTATAATTATAGGACTTAGAGGCTTTTCAAGGTGAGCCTTGTTCCAAATTGCGTTGCTTTTACTTTTTCCAATTCTCTAATCCTCCTTTACTTGTGTGGACATGGATGTGTGTGCGTGTGGAATTTGCCATCAAGAACACCAAATAACTAGATGAGGCCATCGGGAACTAAAGAAATTCCAGTCATTTAATTGCAAGGCTACTTGGCTTCACTAAGAGAGACATTGATCATGACCACCTGATTTTGCTAAATCAATGCAGTTTCAGGCTCACCAACCCTTGAGATAGTTCTTCTTAAAAGTTACTAGGCAAGGTTTAAAATTTCGATCCGTATTAAGATTTCGGTCCGCGATCGGAACGATACCGTTTCAATATCATATCGTGCCATACCAATAAATTTTAGTAATTTTAAAATATAAGATACATAAATTAAAAATGAAAATTTTAACTTAAATATTAAAAATAAAAAATGTTTACTAGAAGAAAAAAAACCAAAAAATTAATTATAATAGTAAAATTAATTTAATTAATTTTGATTAAATAGGATTAAAAAAATAAAATAAATTTTAATAATAATAAAATTATTATTCATAATATATAAATTAATAAAATAAATTTTAAAATAATTTACAAAATATTTTTAAGATTAATGAGATAATTTTATTAAATTTTAATTGCTTTTATTTATTTTATTCAAATTATAGCTTGAGGAGTTGATTGAAATTATTAACTTTTTTTTATGCAAAGGTTCGCGAGGTCGCCATGACCGTGAGGCTCTTGATGTTCTGAGGTCGCCTGAGGCCGCATGAGGTCGCCACGCACCACGTGAGGTCATGGTATCGTGTCGAGCAAATGACGAATTCGCAAATTTTGCCCATATCACCTGGCACGGGGCGAAATTTAAAACCATGCTACTAGGTGTGATTAGATCAAGGGAGGAACATGCGGATTTGAGAATAGTAAGGACCTTCCCTTGGACATCTCTGATCCCACATCAGCTATCCTATCAACACTTTCTTCATTTCAGTCCAACTATTCATATAATTTCCATTGTAGCTTTACCAACTTCTTTGTGACCACCTTGATTTTGTGCTCCCTTGGATTTTGCCATTTAAGACATTAACTAGGTCATACAAAACCTAAGTTAGTTCACCTCAAATGAGTTTCATCCGACTTGGTTGAATTGTGTCCACCACGGTCAAACTTTATTAACTTCAGCCAAACTCAAGCCAGTTTGGATGAACCCAATCCAACTCCAAGTTTAAATTCTCTCAAAATAAGCAAGTGGCTATAAGTTAAATGCCTTTTTTGAGAACTTGCTATGATATACATTTTTGTGCTGCCACTTACCACTGCATAATCGTTCATTTTGAAGCTAACCATTATTAATATATCTAAATCTAAATTACAACATCTAACCTGGTAAGAAATTTTAGAGGAATTAAAATATGTTTTATTTTTTTCATCAATATCATACATATATATATAGAGAATATCTAGACTTAAGCAAATCCCTACAATTAAGGTAAATTATATCCCTATTTTTCTATTTTTATTTTTATTTATATAATTTGTAATAAGGGAAGCAAATGCAGGGTAGGACCGTGTACAATAGATCCAATGTGGATTGACCCTTTCTTGGGACATATATTGGCAGTAGCTTTATGCATTGGGTTGCCTTTATATAGCTTGTAACATTTCCCCTTAAGCTGGAGCATAAATATTGAGTATGTTTAACTTGTTAGAAAGATAATTGACTTGAATTCTATTTAAAGTTTTTGTAAAAATATCTCTCGGATGTTCTCCTGTCTATACATGCCCTGAAAAGATCAAACCTTGTTGAATCTTTTCACAAACAAAATAGGCAACTTTGTTAGTGTAGTGGTTAGTTAGGTTTGTTAGAGGGAGAAGGGGTGAATAGCATAGCTACAATTAAAATTTTTCTCTCTCTTGCTAATTACTTAATAAGGCCACACATATATTAGAAATTTAAAAACCATACACAGAGACAGTATTTTATTTGCTTCACAACCCCCAGAGTTTGTTATTCCAAAGCCTATGCACGGTATCGTCGACTAGCTTTCTCTTTGATAAAATGTCCGAGGTGGAGAAACCTCTTATATAATGGATGATTGATATTACAAGTAGTGTAAGGCTTTTGCAATAAGAACAGTAATATTAAGTAGGTATTTCGAGTGTTATTGTTTAGTCTTTAAGCTCCACGACTCCTTATATTGTCTTCACTTCCATTTGGTTGTTATGTTCATGTGGTACTATTCGGGTCGACCGAAAGCCCTTTCAATCGCTTGGACCTTGTTGAATAAGCCATTGGCTTCATCCACGAACAAGTCTCCTTTCATTAGATTTGGTTGACATAACACCCCTCCAGTTGCTTGGAGCATGTCAGGTCACCTAGACATGCGGTTAATCTAGATCTCTGATCGTTTGACTTAGTTCTATCCTCCATGTGTACTTCTTGTTGCTTGGACCACTCAAATTGCTCGGATCTTAGACCTATTCAAAGGATAAGTGTACACTGCATAGGGTCGCTTGGATCTAATCTGGTTGCTAGGGTTTAGGTCTCCTGAAACCCAATTTTGGTCACCTGGAACCCTGATTTAAGTCGACTACGGTCGAGTCTGCCTACATTGAATCTCTACCCTTATCCCCAGTACCGTTCACGCAACTCAATTTGTCAGTTTACCTTGCATAGACTTCCTCCTGACTTCTCGTCTCTTGGATGCATTGCTTTTAACTCACTCCCTATGCGTCTTCATTTCACCATAGCACTCTTCCGCTAAACTCTTTGTACCTTGGGCGCGCTAAGCCGTCGACTCTCTTTTTATACCATCCTCCTTGCTTACTCGTGTCTTCGATACTCTTTATCCTTTTTAGTTCCTCAGGTGTCCCATACCACTCTTCACCGTACTCCATTGAATCCTGAGTCATCGAGTACCCATGTGTTCTTTTAAGTTTCTGCACACTTAAACTTATGTATTAGAAACACCAACAAGGTTTAACTTATATTTATTTAACCAAATATCAAAGTACCATGGTTCACACCACTTGGGCTTCCTGTAATATTTCCCTCGACCATTCGGAGTACTAACAAATTTTAGTATATTTAGTTCTTTTATAAAATATGGAATTGGAAGCAATATGTAAAGCCACTTGGTTATCACACCACAATTTCGTTGACGTTGAACTTTTAAGACCTACTTCAGTCAGTCAGAAGTTGACATATCCATATTATCTCCCCAATAGCTTTTGTGATAGCTTTATATTCTAATTCTGCGCTTGAACATGAGAACATTCTGTTTATTACTTTTTCATGAAATTAGATTTCCCCTAACAAAGACATTTTCAAGCATACTTGGATCTTTCCCAGTTAGCATATGAAAAACATTCAATGTTAGTATGATCATGAAATTCAAGCAATCTCATCCATGTGCTTCTTTTAAATAGCAAAAAAAAAATTTGTTTTATAGTTGTTCAATGATTAATCATTGGATAAGCCATATGCTGACTGAATATACAGTATCTGGATAAGTCACAATGAGATAATTTAACTTTCCAACAAATCTATACCTCTCACGATTTTCAAATAATTCACCATCTTTTGTTAGTTGCAAATTTGGGGTCATTGGAGTACAATATTGTTTAACACTTAATTTTTTTGTCTTAGACAATAAGTATCCATTTCCTCTAAGATAAGAAGATTTTTTTTTTACTTGTTACTTCAACACCCAAGAAACATTTTAAAATTCCTGAATCCTTTGTATAAAATAGACTTTAAAAGACGAGGTACTTGAAATATTATTTATAATAATGATAATATTGTTCACGTATACAACCAATAAGATGATGCCCACGGTAGACTATCTGTAGATCAGAATGATTAGGCTTACATTTGTTCATTCCAAAGTTCTCAATTGCTTGACTAAATTTGTCAAACTAGATACGAAGACAACAAACCTCCCTATGACTGTCTCCTGAAGGTCACCATGGAGAAAAGTATTTTTGATGTATAACTAATGTGATGACCAATTACGAGTGGTCGTTTTGGAAATAAATAATTAAACAAAAGTAAGTTTAACAATCGGAGAAAAAGTATCAAAATAATCCACTCTATAAGCTAGGGCATAGCCTTCAGCAATAAGACGACATTCGGTTGATCATAGTTTCATGAGTTTCATGAATAGTTTTAGGAAGGGATATAGAACACGAGAGATGCAATAAAGGAATAGGAAGATGATGATAAGTGATTATAAGACATAAAAGAAAACATTGGATAAATACATTGATGTTTACCTTTGTGAAGAGAAATTGGTAGAGCATCACTTGAAATTGGATCTATCGACGAAGAAGTTGAAGCAATATGGATTTAGGAAGAATATATCTCCGAGAATAAATTTACTGTATGAGAGGCTTGAGAAGAACAAATTTAGTAGGATCAGAAATAGAGAATGTGATAGTATAGAATAACAAATTGTTGTTCTTTTGACTAGGACAATTGGTAGAGGAAAAGAAAGGTGTGATTCGAAGGAAAGAGACATCAGTGGACACTAAATACTTGCAGGTACAACCAAATGTTTTAGGTTCAATAGGAAACAATGATTTATTTGGAAAGAGAACATGATAAGAAGTTTCACCATAAAGAACGAAAAATGACATGATTAATTAGAAAGGAAGCTGTGGAAATTGCATCAGTTCAAAATCATTTAGGAACAAAAAAATAAAGCTTGCAGTTTCAAGAAGGTGTTTATACTTTATCTCAACAACCCTATTTTGAGATGATGTGTTTGCACAAGAGATCTAATGGAGAAAGATATGTTGTGTCATGTAAGAATGAAAAGATTTTGATAAGTATTCCTTAGCATTATTACTTTGCAATATTTGTACTGGAACGTTAAATTGAGTTTTAATCTTAATATAAAAGGCAGAGAAATGAAAGAATGACTCAAAATGACTTTTTATCAAATATAACTATGTCATACGAGAATAATTATGAATAAAAGTAAAAATTACTTAAATCCAGTTTGAGACGTATTGGGATAGGGTCCCTAAACATTTGAATGAACTAACTCAAAAGGAGCACTAGCTCATTTATTAACTCTTGGACCTGGATTAAGACGATGGTGTTTAGTAAACTGACATGACTCAGAATCTAAGGAGGATAGACTACAAAATTAGGGGTGATCTCTTTGTACTAGGAGAGAAGGGTGATGGACTTGGTATTTGTGCGCCAAAGATGTTGAGACTCTAAGATTCATGTCCTTTACTAATAATCTTCGTTCTAAGTTCTTGAGAAAGACAATAATCATTGTAAAATCTTGAAAAAGACAATAATTAGGAAATTTATGAGACGGGTGAGTTTGCTTATGAAAATTAAATTAAAAGACATTTGATATAAGCTTAAGATAGAGTGTAATGCATTTAAAGGAGTTAAGAGTAATTATACTAGACCCAAGAATATAAGAGGTTGATCTATCTACTAAAGTAACAACAGAAGTAGATGTATGTAACCGAAAAATAGATAACACATCCAAATTACCTTTTATATAATTTATGGCACAGAATCAATGTCCCATTCGGAGGATGAGGAAAAAAGATATATATTTGATTTACTTGACAATGATAGTAACTAGTGTGGATGAAGATTTTAACAATTCTTGATAGTAAGAGAATTCAACATATTTATGAGCAGAGGTCATGATAAATTTCTTTTCAGTCATATCACTAAAGAGCAGTAAGAACAAAAGAAAAAAGGGAACTAAATTTGAAATACTAAAGAAACTTTGAACCCGTTGCACAAAAATTCCCACTGACTCGACTAGGTACCTGAAGATGTTGTAAGTTGGGCGAATGGAATAGTGACAACCAAAGAGATTCCTAGTAATGAATGTGCTTTCACGTGTCGGTGCCTAGGACAGGATCGGAAAACTCGTAGTGACATGTGTGTCTTGCACAGAAATTTTGATGATTGAAATTTAGGCGATAACACATTGACAATCAATGTTTCGTCCTAGGCCAGCGATGACTAATGAAAGAGAAGAGTTATCAACATCTATCAATAATGGAAGAGAAAAGAAGGTTATGATTTGGAATGACAGCTAGGGTTTTTAGAGACCAGACGAGAGTTTGCTTTGATACCATATTAAAAATTAAAACATTTTATATTCATCAATCTCATACATATATACATAGTGAGTATTTAGACTTAATCAAATCCGTAAAATTAACATAAATCATATGGTATTATTAAAGTAAATCATATCCCTCTATTTCCTTTTTTTTATTTATATAATATGTAACACAACTAGCACTCTTTGGGAATCAACTTAAACTCACTGAGACGTATGCAATAATTTTTTTTTAAAATTTAGGTACCTTAATTTTTTTTTCTATTTTCTATTGCCTATTTTTCTTTTAAATAATAGTTTAATGTTGGTTGTCTAGACCCTCGCTTACCTCTTAGGAACTTAGTGGTTGGCTAATCACCTACCACCTAAAACATTTTTTAATGCCTTGATAGACCCGTGTATAATATGTAAATTATTATTTATTTGATTCTATTAAAATTCAAATGAAATAAGCAACAGAAATTAGTTTTTAAATGACATGACTTTTGTCCATTATGCTCTTATTGCCATTCTTTTTATTTATATGATAAAGTTTGATCTTATTAGTCATTTTGTGATGTCTAGTCAAAAATTCTTTTGCTTTGTCATTGTTGACTTTGGAATTTCATTCTTTTTCACTTTTATGCTTCTATCATATGAATTAAAATTCATTCTTTCTTTCCCCGATTAAATTTTTGATATAATTAGGTTTAATTTATTTTTCACTAGATCAGATTTACTTTTTGTTAATAAGTTTTATTTCTTATTTTTAGGATAGCAAAAATAAGGCTCATATTGAAAGTGTATTAAATTGGATTTAAACATAACAAATGTGTATTAAACCGAGCTAAATCTTCATTTTTTTTATAGTTCTAGTTCATTCCAGTAGAACTTAGTTTCACTTGTGAATTCTAACATATTGTATGTATGAATCATGAATCATGTGATTTTGATAATTATGTTAGAGAGAATGTATGAAGGGGAGCCTTGGTGCAATGGTAAAGTTATTGCACTTAGAAATCATGAGTTCGAATTACAAAAATAGTCTTTTGTAATGCAGGGTGAGATTGCGTACAATAAATTTTTTTCTGGAACTCTATATTTGTGGGAGTTTTGTACGCTGGGCTGTCCTTTATGTTAGAGAGAATATATGTAACTAATTAACATTCAAAATTAACCTCTTTATACCTATTCAAATTCTTTTCAATTTTGTAGTTCTACTTTTTGTTTTTCCTACTTATTATTCTTAACTCTCTCTACTCTTTACCTTGTGTCTTTGGTCCAATCTTATTGCCTTACTAATCTTATTTGGGATAAGATTTAGGAAACATAACCTTAATATTATCAATAGAATAACTTTTTTGATGACTTTTTCTCCTCATGTCAAACGTCCGATCAACCTCGACCCACCTGGACTTCACTCTTGCCAACTCCCCGTTAGATTTTCCATCACCAAGTGTCCGGTCAACCTTGACCGACTTAGATTTTTTACTCGTCAACTCCCAGTTGGACTTCCCATTAAACTCCATATGAATTCCCAGTTGGACTTCCCACTAAACTCCATATGAAATCCCAGTTGAAATTCCCACTAAACTCCATATGACTACGGATGACCCATACCATCCCATAGTCATATTGTCACCCATACATCAAAATCCAACTCCAACTCGAGTCTCACTCGAGCTTGGTCAACCTTGGCCTGAGATCGATTGCACCAACGACCTCCCTCTTTTCATTATTTGCCTTTAGTCATATCGTCTAATCATATTATTAAACATCGAAACTAAACTCGAACCCAACTCGACCTTGGTCAACCTTGACCTGAGGTTGATTGCACCAACACATTATTCACGAACATTGTTCATGAATATTAACAAGCTGAACATATACATGTTCAAACTTGTTCATTTAATTTATCAAGCTGTATAAGCTTGTTCATTTAATTGACTTGATGTCTATTGAATGAATATAAATGAACTTTTACCAAATCGAATATCAAATTTATTCACGAACGCTATTCATCTCTCACATCTTGATCATGACCGTTGGAGAAGTGTGATTGAGGTGACAAAATCTTGATTAAGGCGAGTGGCAACATTACAAAAAAGAGGGATTTTTTTGCTGCCATGGTAGAATATGGTGACGACTAAATTACAAATGCTTATGACAATCCTTCTTCCTAAATCGATATCTATCCAATGGAGAGATTGGTTCTGTTCGAGCTTCTAACCCCTTCAAATAATTTCCTTGATGAATTGCTTTGCTGGCATCGAAATGTTGACACGACACATTATGGTCTATTAAAATTGTTCAACTTATTGACCAGATGCAGTTGAGACTTTGTCCCAATGACCACTTCTTGCGAAGCCTCAACGTTGCTTTTTGGCTGACCAGGTTATCGGGTTGGTCGACTAACCTTGGATAAAGTCTTATCCTTGTGTTTCTCCATGTGCCTTTTTGGTTGACTAGGTTGCACCATCTTGTTGAATGCTATGGATCTAGTCTATACAACTGATTCCGATATTGTGGTTGATCACCTTGCACCTATTGGTTAATTGGATGTGACTTCTTCCACCTTCCACCTGTACTGATCCCGTATATGTTAGTTTTCTAGTGGATTGTTTCAATTAACTGTTAATTTAACTTGGGCTCATTTAATTGAGTCAGCCTAGGTTGAGTTGTACCCTCGTCCAAATATAGGTTCGCTCAAATTTCAACTCATAGCTGCTGACTTTCATTCTTTTTCAGCTGCCTTCCACAAGGTTTCTTATTCCTCAGATGCATCAAGTCCTCCTGTTCTCTTTTTGTGTCATCTTTCTCACTGCATGTGTATTATATTGCCACGTTTCTTGTCCCTTGGATACACTAAGCTTGTTGGCTTCCTTCTTGTGCCATCCTTCATGCTTGCTTGCGTGTTCTGCTCTCATGGCGCAACCATCTCCATTACTTTTTGTCCTGCAATTTCTCAGTTGTTCCATCATATCCTTTTCCGATCTAATTTGGACTTTGAGCCAGTGAGCACTCCATGTGTGTACACCCAAGTCCCTGCGCATTTAAACACACAACTTAAATCACAATGCAATGTCTAACTTAAACCCTTTATCTATACATCAAAACCTATGGTCACACTAGACCAAGGTATAAATTTCGACCCGTTCCACCCGAAATGCCCAATTTTTCGTTCCGATGTGGAATCGACACCGACATGCGGGCGAGATGCTGGTAAGCAGCAGCAAGGCAGTGGCGATGGAAGCAGCAGTGATCGGGAACGCGATCGTGTTCGTGATCGAGCTCCGGAAAAGCGATCACGTTCGCGATCATGCTCTGGGAGCGTGATTGCTTGCGGGGATGCGATCACACTCATGTTCCCGGAACGTGATCGCGTTCGCGATCGAGCGCTGGGAAAGCGATCGTGCTCTGGGAGCACGATTGCTTGCGGAAATGCGCGATCGCGTTCGCGATCTTTGCGGAAATGCACGATCGCGAACGCGATTGTAAAATGAATTAATATATAAATAATAATATAATTATAATTAAATAAATTATATATATATATATATATATTGTAAAATTTATTTAAATAAATTATTAATTAATTTATATATTTATATAAATTTATATTTTTATTTAAAAATATAAAAATAAAAGATATTTTAATTAAAATTATAAATTCGAGTTTATAATTTATTTAAAATTAAATCTTAAATTTATTTTTAAAAATTAATTAAAAATTCAAAAGAATTTGAAATAATTTTAGAATTTTATAAAGAAATCATTTAAAAAAAGAAATCGAAATATACTTTAACAATAAACACTTGAAATCAAACGAATAATAAACATTTTAAATAATTAAATATTAATATTTAAAAGATAAAAAAAATATCGAAATAGTATCGAAATGGACGATACGGTACCGAAATCGTATGTTCCGGTTGCAGACCAAAACTTCGATACGGGTCGAAATTTTAAACCTTGCACTAGACCACTCAAGGGTCGAATAGATACGAGGTATTAACATCCCAAATTTGTATTTCCCTTTATTTTGCCACTTGTATTTTCCCTATGCTCTATCTACATCTATATTCTTCAAGTATGAATAATCTCGTTTAGTTTTCTTTATTTTTTTATTTTATTTTTAATTTCTCTTGAGGGGTATATAAACTTGTCATTTGAGATTTTTTTTTTCTACGATCAACATTATGCTGCAGCTCTCAATGGCGTAGAAGGAACTGACATTTTTATGTGCTGCCACGCAACATTGAAGAATCTTTTGTTATTTTGCATCACATTTAGCTGATTATGTGATGGTTACTTGATCTCCTAGCATAGCCTTGCAAATCTGGATACCTGAGTGCTGTTGGCTTCCACATGATTTATAGGTGATGATCTAGCCTTTAACAAATATGATTTTGATCCAGGCTCATGCTTGATTCAGTTTTACATCGTTTCAATGCCTATTCTAGACCTTAAACTTTTCATCGAGTTTGGATCCCTCATTGGAGGTTTTAGACCTGTTCAATACCTATTCTAGACCTTAACCTTTTCATTGAGTTTGGATCCCTCATTGGAGGTTTTAGATGCAAAAGCTTTATCTCTTATTGAAAATATTTGGTTGATACCTTTTTGTTTTTAACAACTATACCATACAAGACACGAGAGTCTGATTGATCAAACCTCAAGTGCTCCTTTGCTCCTGTCATGACTATTTTCTTGGCATGTTTTCTAGCCTTGCTCATGAGAAAGTGTTGCTCATTGCCTGTTGTTGCCAACTTGCTTCACATCATTTTGGTCATTAGTTTGCCTATGCTTCTCTACCTTGTTTAGATTCAGTTGTTCAAATTTCATCCAACTAACCGTTTGTGAAAGTGTTTACAGCCTTGATTGTTACATTATAATATGGAAATGTATTATTCACTTGCGAAATTCCAGTAGGCCTTTAATGATTTTTGTGCCATCATCATCAAGCCATGTCTAATCCAACTATTTGAGGTCGGCTATATAAATTCTTATGCTTTATTAAGTTCTACGTAAGGCTATATTATAAGATAGTGGAGATAACTCCTATATACTCTACAGAAAGGAAATTCACAAGGTGATGGTACACAACCATGCAGTTATTGCTCTGTTTTCCTTTCCAAAGTACTAGGTCCAATTCATGCTTAAGAAGCATGCATTCATAACATTTCTACCTTGGCAGATGTTTGTTGGTGTTGCAGCAGCCCGTGTGAAGGATCTCTTTACAACTGCCAGGTCATATGCACCATCAATAATCTTCATTGATGAAATTGATGCGATAGGCAGTAAGCGTGGTGGACCTGATATTGGAGGGGTAAAATGTTCTTTTTTTTCCTAATTCTTTTATAACATATTTTTCCCTTAGCTTGCCATCCTTTTCCATGCATGTATAGATGACTGTGTTATGATGTTTATGGGGTGTAAATTACTCTCAAGTTTCTCTTGCTAACAGGATTTTGCACTTTAGCGTTCCTGGATTCTTCAATTACATTCACCTTTTACTTATTAATTGTTTTATTACACTTAGTTTAAACTTTAATGCTGGGCAGACCACTAATTTAATCAACATGTTGGCAATTGATGGGGGTTGGATCCCGCATGCATGCCTTAATTGTTTGTGTGATAATTTGCTTTGGGCCATATTTTTCCAAAAAACAAGTAAACATGTTGAGAATGCCGAGTGTGTACTGGTTGAATACATAAAGAGCATGAAGAGAGAGGAGTAAAGAAAGATAAGGTGAAGGAAATATTGGAATAGATAATATTATGATGAGGAACAGATTAGGTATTGAGAAAGAGATCCCTGAAAAAAAAAAAGAAAAAACAGACAGACAGTGATCCCTGAATAGATAATATGCAGTTCACATGCATATCTTTTTGTTTCTCCAAAAAGATCAATCTAAGATCATTGTTTTTTTAAGATCTGGTGTAGGCCTTCAACTATGAAAAGTTGCTAAGAAAAGAAGCTTATTATGAGAATACTTGACAAATGATGTAACACAATGGATGGATAAGCAGCTGAACCTCATATAAGTATATAACATAGAGTAAAGCGGGTGAGAAGTTGTTATTGGTTGCAAGATGGCAATTACATGGACAATGGACTTCTATTGTAGACCAATCTGAATAAGGAAAAGAGATGCTAGATTACAATTAAGAATGTAATTGTGTCCTGATTAATTTCCACAAGAGACCAAGGTTGTGGAAAATCAATTTGAATTCGTAGCTGAAAGGTCGACGATATAGGCTTTACATCTTCTTGGTTGAAAAGTATTGGGAAAAGATATATGTTGACCTAAAAAAGTCTATAACAGAGTCTCAAGACAAATTTTGTGGAGAATTTTAGAAAAGAAAGATGTTAGTATAACATATATTGAGATAGTTAAAGATATGCATGAGGATGTGTCGATAAGAAATGAAGATTCGAGATGGATTAATCGAAGTGTTTCTTATAAAAATAGATTGCATTAAATATCAACTCTTAAGTGTAAATTTTTTTACAATAATTATAGATTAACTCACTAGATACATCCAAGATACTTTACCACCATTTTTGTTGTTTGTAGATGACATTGTTTTGATCGATGAGATACATAGAGTAAACGCCAAGTTTGAATATTGGCGGAAAACATTAGAAATTAAGGCTGCATTTGGTTTGTGGAAAATGCGGCATTTTGCATTTTCATTTTTTGAGAAAATGAGAAAATGTTGTTTGGTTTGTGTTTTCCACTTTTGTTTTCTAGAAAATGAGAGGGCGTTTTCTGGAACAATGGAAAATGCAAAAAAGTCATTTTCTAGAAAATGGGAAAATGAAAAACAACCTAAATGTTTAGGCTTCGTAGACTAAAAATAGAATAAATGAAATTTAAGTTTAGTAGTAGTAGACGTAGCTCAACAATTATTAAGGTAGGCTATGATGAGTTATTTGTTTTAAATATCTAGGATTATTTTTGCAAAATGATCGAGGGTTGATAGAGATGTTTTACATAAAATACGAGGAGGATTGTTGAAATGGAAGAGAGTATCAGCTATTATTTGTGATTGAAATGTACTTATAAAACTTAAAAGAAAACTTTTACAAAATGACAGTTAAATTTGTTATGTTATATGAAGTTTAATATTGGGCTATGAAGCGAGCATACTAGTAGAAAATGAGAGTCACAAAGATAAGAATGTTAAGACGTATGTACAAATATGAATATAGATAGGATAAGAATTGAGAACCTTAGAAAGGAAGTCAGAGTTGTATTTGTTGAGGGAAGACTTCGAGAGATGTGTTTAAGATGGAATGGATATTTACTTAGGTGATCAATAAATGCTCCAATTTGATAATATGAGTGCATGACAAATATACACATTAATTGATGAATAGACAGACCAAAGAAGAGTTAGTTAGTAACAATGACAAAATATAAAATTTATTTAAATATATATGAGGTTATAGTAGGCGATCAAGCTTATTGACATAGAAGGATCCAGATAGCCGACCTCATTTAGTGGGTTAAAGGTTTGATTTTTTTGTTGTACACACCAATCTTAATTTGTTCTTGATTTTGTTTTCTTTAATTGAAGATGCCTTAATCTTAAATTATTCTCTAATATGTTTGATTCCTTTTTGACGTTATTCTCCTATATTAATAAGAACTCACCTTCAGATGAGCTGTTGGCTTTTCTTCTTGGATTATCACTTCCAAAGAATAGGGAACAATTGCTTTACTATGTTTAGTAATGTTTCTTAGTTATTTTGTTTTTGACGTCCCTTCTAATGAGCAAGAAATTAATACATTTTGCTCCTCTTTTGCACTTTGTGTTGTTCGTTTTGGTTGTTTTTTTTAATGTATAAGAAAACGTCAGAGGTAGCCATAGGGTAAGAATATTGGATGTGAACATGTAACAGGAACGATGAATCCACATAAATTGTGACAAAGTCAATATATAAAGAAGGATACTGAAATTTCTCCAAGCAAATTAGTATATCCCTTATTTTAAAAAATTTAACTTATGGCTAAGTAAGTTGGCGAGATAAATAAATAAGCATCATAATCAATCTTATAGTATGACCAAATAAAGTAGCTATAAAGGTTATAAATGCTCTAAAATAGGCAAAATAAAGTAGATATGAAGGTAATAAATGTCTCTAAAGTGGATGTTCTTAGAAAATTCAACTATGCAATATGAAAAATTGTTGTATCACTTGGAACTTTATAATAATGATTTCGTTACTAATATTGATAGTATTAGTAGATATAACTCTCATTTGGAAAGTGAGACTGAGTTTTTCAGTTTGGTAAATAAAAGAAAATAAGAAATGTAACTCAGCTAGTTGACCTATATTAAAGTTACAAGTAACTATGAAATAAATCATGTTAAGTAATATAGAAATTTTAAGGTGATATTGTTTATGATATTTGAGTTGTTTAGTTATGATTTCTTTGGATAATATGAATGAGCTATGATTTGAAAGCCTAAGGTATGGTTAGTATCGGGTTGATTGGTCTTTTAAGCTTGCATTGTTAAGGGGCTAATTTAAGCGTCATTAGAAGACTTTTAAAATGTTATTAGAGAACTTTCCTAGTGTCAAGTTATCAACTTTTTTAGCACAATTTTTTCATTTCAATTGATTGTGAGTGAAATAGAGTACGAGAATATTGTATTTGATTTTTTTCCCTTTTTCCTTCTTAACTATTTTTTTTTTTTGTTTTTTTTACCATAGCAATTGTAAAAGTTTGTTTTATTTTTTTTTGGTGTTAGCAGTGGAGGAACTTTGTATTAAAATTTGAAAGAAATAATGATCTAGATACAAAAGTGGTGGATGAGTGGGTGCATAAAAAGGAGTTTTGAGATGAGGTAACTAGTACTTAGATTGAACCAGCAGGTTTTGACTTTGATACTAATTGATGTAGCACCGTGAATGAATAGGCAAATGAAGAACCTCAGATTGAGGAAACTCTCACACAGTGAAAGCGAAAAATTATTATTGACTGCATGATCACAATTACATGACTCTGGACTTCAATTATATACTTTATCTTAATGAAACTAGGAAATAAATAATCCTAAATCAGAAACAATGCAAGACCATAATTGGGAATATTAATTACCAAAAGAGAAAAATATGAATATTCTTAATTATCAAATAATTCAATAATTTATAAAACGATAAAAATCAATTGAAAACGCGCCAATCTTAAACTATTCTCCAATTTATTGGTTTCAATTAAAGATGCGCCAATCTCAAATTATTCTCCAATTTATTAATTTCTTTTTCTACAGTAACAAGTCTTTTGGAAATTAAGCAATGTATTGTGAATTATTTTATAGTCTTCAATGTGCATATGTCTTTTGATACATAATAATGTTTTTGAGACTTTGAAGTTCTAGTTTCCATGCATACTGGCTTGACGTCACCTATTATTTTTTTTGGCAAATAAGGTTTTAGACTTTCAAGTTCTAGTTTGGGCGTCTACTTGGCTTGGCATCTATCCTATGTCAATTGGTTGACATAGGTCCCACGGGTCTAGCTAGGTTTATGACTGCCCCAACTCCTTTTGTCTTCTTTACCTGCAAAAATAATGGTCATATGAAATATTAGAGAACCCAAATGACAAAACTATATGATTGTATCGAATAAGTTAATGGTTAGAACTTCTTAGGTAAGCAAAATCAATAATAAATCATTGGCCACAATTTATAGAAGAATGTTGTAAACTAAATGTGTCTTTTTTTATTAGAGTTGTATAACTATAGGCAATGTCTCCTACCCATATTTTCCAAGAAATTGCTACCAACAAGATTAACTAATTATAGAATCAAAGAAAAAAATGCAAGAAAATTAATTAGATTTTACTTTAAAATGGTTAAATCAGATGAACTTTGTAAGTTCTGAGTGGAACTGAAGGAGTTATAAAAATTTGGTCAAATCTAGAGATTTTAGAAAACTGGGTTGATCTAGTGTAGTCTTTGTTAATGCAGCTTGAACCTTTATAGTGCCTACCTAGAAGCCCTTCTTCGGAACTCGTACCTCAATTCTTTATCATCCCTCTATCTTCCAATGGCACCTAGTCAGGAAAAGAGAAGTATGATTTTGCCCTCTTTCCCTAGTATGGGTGGTACCTATTCTTATAATAAGTGTAGTGCTGATAAAGCTCTGATGAAAGGCGTGTAGCCAGCAGAGACTGCTAATCCAGGAGTAAGTTTTTGGAGGTGGCTGGTATGATCTTTTCTATATGCTCTAGTCAATGGCCTTGTGGATGCCAAATGCTAGTGATGCTCCTCATCCTCACCTGTGGATTTTGGTCGAGCTCTTAGCTTTGCAGCTTTCCTTTTTTGACCTAAGCTGAACAATGGTGCCTCATTATGAGAGCACAATTTTTGAATTTAGAGGGGAAGAAATAGGAATTTAGAGGATAAAAGATACAGATAAAAGATACTGTACTTTTATTTTCATTGCATGCTCAGTATTATTATTAATTTTTGAAGAGGAGCTTTGATGCAATAGTAGAGTTGCTATTGTGTGAGTTAGAGGTTACGAGTTCGAATCACCGAAACACTCTTTTGCAAAGCAAGGTAAGATTGCATATAATAGACCCTTTCCTTGGATCTTTCATTAGCGAGAGTTTGGTATACCGGACTGTCCTTTTAATCTAGATGTTCAAATTTCGTTCGGCTCAAGGTTTAAAATTTCGACTTGTATCGGGATTTCGGTCCGCGATCGGAACGATACGGTTTCGGTATCGTATCGTCTGTGCCGATACTATTTCGGTATTTTTTCTTTTTTTTAAAACATTAATATTAATTATTTGATTTTTTTTAAATTTTAGTTAATTTAAAAAAAAGAATTTAAGATTTAATTTTACCTAAATTATAAATTCGAATTTAGAATTTTAATTAAAATATCTTTTATTTATTATTTTTTTAAAAATTAAAATAATAAAAATATAAATTTATATAATTATATAAATTAATTAATAATTTATTTAATTAAAATTTACAGTTTAATTTATTAATATATATATATATATAATTTTAATTAATATATATTTTAATTATAATTTATATATTTATAAATTTTAGAAATTTCTCACCACGATCGCAGTCGCGATCGCGCAGCGCGATCGCCTTCCCGATCGCACAGTGTGATCGCCTTCCCGATCACACTGCGCGATCGCCTTCCCTGCTCTATGTCGTCGTCGGCTGCTCGTCGCCACCTCCCGTTGCTTCCAGGTTAGCGTGTTCCGGTATCGGTACGCATTCCAGTATCGATCCCACATCAGAACGAAATTTTTCGCCGATTTCGTCCGGTATGGCTCGGCATTTAAAACCTTGGTTCGACTAATCCCAGACTTCGCTCGACTAATCCCGAACTTCGCTCAACTAATCCCGGCCTTCCCCTCTAGTTCATCTGCTGGGTAAATTTGAAGTGCAACTTATGTACACTTAGAAGCTGACCTCCAAAATATTTTTATCATTGCACCACACCCATGATGTTGTACACGCCACAAATTTGGCCATGCATGTGGCACCGCCACTATTATCATTGGGCATGTTAGAAAGCAACAAAATTAGCTATTACAACCAATTAGAAATAGTAAAGTCAAACTATTTACTTTAGTAATTTGCCGAATCTAGGCTTTTCTAAAACCCACTTCTTTGCATGGTCAAAGTTGATACGAAACTAGATAATTGATTGATATCCCTTCAACATCTTGGTCGATCCACATTTTTCCTCTAATTGATGTTTTCCCATTGCTGCACCATTTGCCAATTGTCTCTTTTTTAAACCTCACCACGTTAGCAACATATGCCATGCTAGCAGTTTCTGCCACATAGGTCAACATGTTGGTGACTAGTGCCATGTCAGTGGCTGTTACTACATTACTACTGTCCCCTTGGAAATGTGCTTGTCCTTAAGCACAAAAGATGGTCAACTCTCCTCTACCTGGTTAGTCAACTGCTAAGAAGTGTTTGCAATAGGTATACCTTCTCGATGAGTTAGGAGTTTCTTTGTGGGCATCTAAGTTAGTCTGGTTCAGATGAAGGTCCTGGCCAATGGTTAGGTAATCTAGCTACTTGGTTGGTGCTCCTGTGGCTTTTCATGGAATGCCTTTAAGCAAGGGACTGCACAACTTGAGGCCGTCAAACAGGAATTGCTGCAACAAGATGAAGCCCACCGCATCATTTGCCAGCACTTGCAATGACCCCCCCTTGAATGGAGTGGCATGTAGACCAGTGTGATTTGTTGGTGTTAAAAGTATGACTTAGTTCAAGGAAGCACCATCTATTCATATATGGTCAGTCAAACTGGTGATTGCGTTGAGTGCCTCATAGCTTACAGAACTTGGTCCAATAATTACTTGTACATAAACAATTCCCATGAGATACTAACGGTGTGTTTGGGAAGAGGTGAAGGGAGTGTAAGAAAAATTTGGTTTTTGTGAGGAGGAGGGGTATGAGTTCCCCTCTCCTTCCCCTTCCCTCACTTCTTCCCAAACAAGGTTCATCTTTTTTTCTCCCTTATTTACCCTTACCCTTCCATTATTTACACCTCCCTCACCTCCTCCCAAACAAGCCCTAAGAGTTGGGTAGTCCATGAAGCTTGAAAATGTTGGCAAGAATATGTGACCCAACGAAACCGCATGGCTATGATAATGGCAGAAAGTTGGCATTATTTAGAGAATGGATCAACGAGAACCAAAATTTGATTTGGCTTGAGATTTTGGGAGGCCATTAGTGAAACCTACGGAGATATTCGTCCAAATGTATAAGGGACAAGGGGCTGCAGAAGACTGGCTGACTGCAAGTGGGACTCCTTTTGGTATTGACAAGTGTAGCTATGCTTCATGAATTCATAGATATATTCTCAGATGCTTGACTAGTAGAATCACTACAAATGTGGTAAAGGTTTTTCTAAGGATTTAAATTTTGACGCGTGACGAGCGATATGGATGGACTGTTCTGTCCATCGCTCGACACCGGAACAAGGCAGTTATCGGAGGCATGACCACTGCAGCCTTCGTGGGGCAGCGGGGCCTTGCTCGGGGCCGCAGTGGCCTCGTGCGAACCCGTGGTGGCCGCATGCACCCTTGCGCGAGCTTGTGTGCGGCCTCGAGTAAGGCTGCAACGACTGTTGACGACCTCGCACGGGGTCACTGCTACTGCAGGCAACCTCACGCAACCTACGCGAGGCCGTAGCGGTCGCAGGCTACTCGCTCAGATGCTTGACTAGTAGAATCATTACAGATGTGGTAAAGGTTTTTTTAAGGATTTAAATTTTGATCCGTGTTGAGCGATATGGGCGGAATTTACCGTTCCATCCGTCGCCCGACACCGAAACAAGGTAGGTATCGGAGGCGTGGTCGTGGAGGCCTTCGTGGAGCCTTGCCCGGGGTCGTGACAACCTCGCTCGGGGCTGCGACAATCTCACACGAGCCTTCGGTGGCTGCTTGCGGCCTCGCGTGCGGGCATGAGCGGCCTTGCATGGGGCCACGACTGCCGCTGGCGGCCTTGCGCGACCTACGCGAGGCTGCAACAACCACAAGCTACTTGTTCGGGGCCGCGGTGACTGTCAGTGGCTTCCGTGGCGATTGCTAACAACCTTGCATGCGGTCTCTGCGGTGACTATCGACAACCTCCGCGGGGCTACGACAATGACGAGCAAAAAAAAAATCAACTCCCCCTATTATAGTTTAACCAGATAAAATCAATTAAAATTTAATAAAATTATTTTAAAATTTATTTTATTAATTTATATATTATAAATAATAATTTTATTATTATTAAAATTTATTTTATTTTTCAAGTCCTATTTAATCGAAATTAATTAAATTAATTTTATTATTATAATTAATTTTATTATTTTTTTCCTTTTAGCAATCATTTTTTTATTTTTAATATTTAAGTTAGAAATTTTATTTTTAATTTATACATTTTATATTTAAAAATTACCAAAATTTATCAATGCGACATGATACGATATCGAAACCGTATTGTTCCGATCGCGAACCGAAACTTCGATATGGATCAAAATTTTAAATCTTGGATTTTTCCATTATCCTTGGTCGTACATAGCTTGAATGACTTGTCTGGCGACTTGTGAAGTTGAGGTTTATTAATTTACCCCATTAGTTTTTCTGTTAATCCCACTAGTTTGCTTACCCATTTATGATTAGGCATGGTAAAGAATTATTGCTCTAGGAAGTTTTTTAGGTTGAAGTGCTGGTGTGAATCACAAGTCTTGTCCTTAAAGGTGTATTGATGAATTCTTATTTACTTTAACTAACCCAAGGAGTTCTTTCTCGTATACAAGGATGCAGTAGTCTTGGACAGCGAATGCTTGGCCGAAGGATGCAATTTATTGTCCTCCTTATACATATTGGCCTGAATTGTCTTTGTACCCAATCGTAATTGCATGCCGAGGCATCTTTCTGGACCTGTAGCCTATCCTGATCGTCTACCATGAAAATGGAAGCCTATTTCTCTGGTTTTGTCTACAAATGAGCGACGACTGTGGAACTTAAGAAGATTTTGGTATTATCTTTGAGTCAATGAGCACCTATGACGCCATACCTTGTAGCTGGGCTTGGATTGCATGATTGTGATGTAGCTGCATGGAAATTTTCAGATCGTTAAATGGCTCATACAAGGTTTAAAATTTCGACTCGTATCGAAGCTTCGGTCTGCGACCGGAACGATACGATTTCGGTACCGTATCGTCCGTTTCGATATTATTTTAATATTTTTTTATCTTTTAAATATTAATATTTAATTATTTAAAATGTTTATTATTAGTTTAATTCCAAATTTTTATTATTCGTGCGTTTTCGCAGTGATCGGAACGCGATCGCTCGTTTCCGCGAGCAATCGCGCTCCCAGAGCGCGAGCGCGCTTTCCCGACGCTCGATCACGAATGCGATCGCGTTCGCGATCGAGCGCGCTTTCCAGGCGCTCAATCGCGCTCGCTCGCGATCGAGCGCGCTTTCCCGGCGCTCGATCGCGATCGCGATCGCGTTTCGGGAATGCGAACGCGATCGTTTTCCCAGAGCTCGATCGCCAATCGCGTTCTGGGAATTTGAGCGCGATCGCGATCGCGTTCGCGCAATGCGAACGCGATCGCGATCGTTCCAGCATCTGCTTCCGCCACTGCCTTGCTGCTGCTTACTGGAATCTCGCCCGTGCCGGTGCCGGTTCCTTATCGGAACGAAACAAATCGGTGTTTTGCTCGAAACGGGTCGAAATTTAATACCATGGGCTCATATAAATCCTTCTCATTCACGCCTTTCAACTAAAATAATTTTTGATAGTGTGAGTCCAGTGTGTGGTTTGTCACAATTTTCAGCATAATTCCTTGACTCCCACTTCCCAGTTCCACACAATTTAGGAGTTAGATGGTGGATGGATGATAAGCTGCTGAGTGTGAGGGTGACAACAATGGAGCCTGTCTCTCCATGATTGGCAGGCAGCTCATGGTCTATTGCTGTTTGGTAATAGAGTCTTGGTTTTGAAGAGGCGGGCCAAGTTCACCTCTTTGGTGAGGCTTCCAGGTCAATGTCATTTGATCTCCACCTGCAAAGGAGGATGTAGAGACCATTCAACAGTGATTTCAACATTTGAGGTCCTGCTTGAGAAGTAGTCTTTCAAAGGCTCTTTGATAACTTTGCAATGATACACAACTAGGACAATTCTCCTAGCTTCCTAATCCGTTCTAGTTGTCTGAAACTTAGGGGACATTGGTCCTTGAACTATGGTCGCAAGAGTTTGAAGTAGTTTGTGACGACTTCTAGGAACAAGAATTGGGCATCATCAATGAGGTGGAATGATGCAATTTCCATCTACTGTTCAAGTGTTCGCTGATGTGGTGATAATGTTTGGAGTCTAATCCATCAAAGCCACCTTCATAATTTGGAAACTCTAACCTGGAGAGCCTGGATAACCTGATGATTGTTCTTGACAGGAGCAGCCACACCTGAGTCTTCACTGCTCCATTTTTCATGTCGACAGAAACACTTTGTTTGCCTGGGTTCCCCTTTCAGTGTAGCATCCTTCAACTTCCTTGGTCAGCTTCCATTTGGACAGTTCCTGGAGTTTTTGGTGGTCACTTGCTCTATCATTGTTATTATTCATGAAGGTTTCCATTGATTGACTTATCAAATGTTCCATGCTTGGTTCTGATACCAGGTTGGTATGCCTCCTGCTGTAGGCTCAGGTCACTGGTCTTGTGGACGTTGAATGCTTGGGAAGCTAACCATTCTTACCTATGTATTTGGTCGAGCTCTTAGCTCCTGCAGGTTTTCGACCTATGCTGAACAATGGTACCTTTTTAAGAGGAGAGAACACAATCTTTAAATTTAGAGTGGAAGAAGATATGATTTTGGAGGATAAAAGATAAATATAATTTTTGTCATTGCATGCTCATATTTTATGCATTATTTTTATTCACATGCATGCCACTAGTTTTTTCCATGCACGCCATCACCACCATTACTATCATGGAGCCAATAAGGAAGCAACAAATCTAACCATTACAACAATAAGAAAATAGTGAAACTAACCATTGTTTCCACTAATTTGCTACTCCAAGGCTGATCGACTAAGGCCCTCTGCTTAGGCAAATCTAAACTAAAACTAGATAACTGATGTTTTACCCTTCACAATCTTGATTGTTCCATGCACCTCCCTTTGCTTGGTGCTTTCCTGTTGCCGACACCACATGACATGTGTGCTCCTTTTGTAAACCTTAAATGCCAAATCATTGGTGGGTTCCCTGTCTATGCCGTTGCGGCTGCTGCCACATTGGTTTCCACATAGCATATCAGGGTGCTTAAATTGGCATAGACAGGTAACTGCTTGTTATTCTAATTACTTGCACTCGCTTGCTTATTACAGGGTGGTGCTGAGAGGGAACAAGGCTTGCTTCAGATTTTGACTGAGATGGATGGATTCAAGGAATCAACTTCGCAGGTCTGCATACTTGCAGGACTTTTTGTTAATAAACACATCACTATAATCAACTGCTGCAGGTTTTAGTTATAGGGGCAACAAATCGCTTGGATATATTGGATCCAGCTCTTTTGAGGAAGGGTCGTTTTGACAAGATTATAAGGGTTGGCTTGCCATCAAAGGATGGAAGATTGGCCATATTACAAGTAATAGAATTTGATATTTTGGATTATTGTGAACTTAAGTTTTTGTTGTTATTCAATAACCTTTTTCTCTTATATAATAAACAGGTGCATGCTAGAAATAAATATTTTCGTTCAGAAAAGGAAAAAGATGTCCTCTTGCAGGAAATTGCGGAACTTACTGAAAACTTTACTGGAGCAGAGCTGCAGAATATACTGTAATTTCTTTCTGGACATTTGTACACCTTACGTCCACCTTTTTGGGAATATTTGGCAAACTCATATTGTTGAACAGGAACGAAGCTGGAATTTTAACTGCACGGAAAGATCAAGATCACATAGGACGAGAAGAGCTATTGGAGGCTTTAAAGAGGGTGGGTTGTTCAGTCCTATTGTGTCTAGAAATTAACTTCTGGCCTGTGGATTCATTTAGAATCTAGCATCTTTATTTATCTTTTTTGTTCGGTAAACTTTCTCAGCAACAAGGTACCTTTGAGACGGGTCAGGAAGATAATAAAGAAATACCTGAGGAATTAAAGGTTCGGTTAGCATACAGAGAGGCAGCTGTCGCCATTCTTGCATGTTTTTATCCAAATTCTCATCAACCAATTTTAGAGGTTTGTAGAGGGGTTCAAGCTTCTAATTTTATTTCAAAAGCAATTTTCAACTTGTTTCCTGTCTTACATACCACCGTAAAGGTAGGCCATTAGAAAGGCTGCTGCTGGACCAAACGTAGGTCTCATGCTGCCTCATTGTCTCTCCCTTGACCTCCATATGCCATGTTGAAATTCTTTCTTTGTGGCTATGATGCATATAAAATCTTTATATTTTGCAGACACATATCCACACCATCCAGAGTACTCCAAATATGCGGTACAGCAAGGTTTCTGGAAAAGCTTTCTTGAGAAAATCTGATTATGTAAATTTTATTGTGCGGGCTTGTGCACGTAAGCACCATTTTTATCCTTATCATGACTCAACAAGAGAAGCTCTAGTTTTCTCATACTTTGCATGACTGATCTTTTATGTTCTCAACGGTGCGGTCAAGAAATGATAAATTGTTAAATACACTTTAATTTGAAGGAAAAAAGGAACTTTGAGCACGATAATTTCTTGTTAATCTACATATCTGTCAGATGAGCATTGCCTTTTTACAAGCTTTAGAATTTCTCTGAAAAACTTTAACCTTCTATCAAGACCACCATATTACATTATATTGTAATAAAATTCATAGTAAAACGTCACAGTCGCCAATTTGATAAATTTGAGTTTGATTGGTCCCCTATTAGATAAAAGATGACATTAACAAATTTATTTGGCATAAAACATTCTAAATCATTAAACTCCTGTTTGCACTCATTAATTATAGCAGAATTATAATTGCACTTTCCTCCTTACCTATATATCTTCAGGAAGGCAATTGTGTATCCCACCATTATCCCATATACCTACAACAATCGTTTAAAGAAGAGAACCACAACTTGTGGACATAAATTAGCTGATCCTTCCATGATGCTGTTTTACTTAGTTTTCTATTTGACAATGAGGAAATGATCAAATTTGAACACTTAAATATGGAATAATGCTTCTCTATATTTGGATTCAAAATAGAAATTTGCAATAACAAATTTTTAAATATAGCATCTGATATGACATATATAACTAGCCTAGCACTCCCTATCAAAGTTGAGCAATATGGATCATGCCTATTTTGTTAGAAAAAAATAAAAAGCAACGTGCTAAGAAGTTTATGAAGATATCAATTCTTTGAAAGAGCATATAATATGCCGTGCCCTAAGTAGGCTCTTTCTTATTAGCAAGACCAAAGTTGCTTATTAACATGACAACTCTGCTGGCTACCATTATGTTGTGCAATGGAATGAGTAGTAAGAACACTAACTAATGTATAACACGCCCAATTTCTCTCTTTTTTTTTTCTAGCATAGACTATAATAATGAAACTTCACCCATGGCAAATAAACTCCGTCATGATCGGTCCTGAGCTTGGATAAAGGGGAATAGTTGTGTTAGGTTGTTAGTCAATGTTAAAATATTAGCAAATGTTATGTATGGATTCATCAAACTATAGTACTAATGCTAGTTTGTTTTTTGAAAGGAACATGCTGCAGGGTGACTTGGCATGGATTGTTACATCTCCATAGAACTTAGGTATAATGTTAAATATAGAAGAGTTCTCACATTCTAGGTTGGATAAGGGCATACATTAGGAATATCGATCGTCTTAGATTTGGAATAGAATATAGAATATAGGAACGCTCACTGATAAAACAATAGAGGTAGTAAATACAACGATCAGGAGAAGAATTAACATTTTTTGTTTATAAGAGACAAAATAGATAGGAAGAAGCTAAAGATGAGAAATAACTCAGGCTTAAGTTATGATATACAGAAAAGAGTAAAACGAGAAATAGACTTAGGAAGAATGATAGAATTATAACTTTCAAGATAGTATAGTAAAAGAAATAATTCATGAAATTAGCATATATCATCTTAAGTAAGGTCAAATGAAGACACTAAATATAGGTTTTGGGATGCCCTTTTAGATAAATGAGAAGATTTTAATAGGAAATTTAAATAGGCATGTGGGAGTAAGAAATGAGAAATATAATAGGGTGCATAAGGCTATGATTTTTGAACTAGAAATGAAGAAAGAAAAATTATATTGAATTTCGTAATAGTGTATGAACTTATAATACTTAAGACGTTTTAAAAAAAGACAGAATACCTAGTTAGTTTTAAAAGTGGAAATAATAAATTACAAATTGATTTTCTTATGATCAGGAAGAGGGATGAAATTTTTTTAAAAATTGCAAGATAATCCCTAGAGAAAACTTTACTACCCAATATAAGTTAGTGGTTTTAGATACAAGCTTTAAGTATAGTATGTAAAAGGAAAATATGCATATTTTTAGGATTAAGTGGTGGAAATTAAAAGATAGAAAACAAAGTATATTTAAGAAGAGGGTTAGAGTTCATAGCCTATATTGAACATTTGTAAGAACGATTTTTTTTTAAAGTATACAGTAGTCAAGAAAACGAGTGAAGCTAAGAATAAAACTTTTGAGTTTTTATATAGATAACTTGATATTAAAGAATGGGAAAAAACTTTTATAAAATAACTAAAGTAAGAGAGGTAAAACAAAGGATCTTATCCAAATAAGAGACATTAAAGATGAATCCAATGGTACTAGTAAAGGATGACGAAACAAAGAACGATGAAAAGGTTTTTTCATCAACATTTTAACGAAGGGTCAAGTGACCAACATAAGACGACAACAACAACAAAAGTCTTATCCCCCTAAGTGGGATCGACTATATAGATCCTCCTACGTTGTTGGACTTTATCTCCTACTATATCATCATCTATATTTAAATACATTTTATCTTATTTTATCGTTGCTAAGTCTTTTTTAGTCTGTCTTTCTCGTTTGATTTGTATATTGTAATAGTTTAACATCGTCAAATTGGAGTATTTACCAGTCGTTTAAGTACATGTCTGTATCATCTTAAATGTGTCTTTCAGAGTTTTTCCTTAATAGGTGCAATTTCAACTTTCGTTTTGATGTTCTCATTTCTTATTTTATCCATTTTCGTATGTCTACATATCTATCTTAACATTCTCATCTTTTACTCATGTGCTCGAGTCATAGCATTACATTCAGCTTCATATAATATAGCAGATTTAATTGTCGTTGCTTAGGTGACCAACGTAGTTTAGGAAATTTAAGTAGGATATATGAGTATAGAAATTTAAACTTTTATTGGAGAATTCAAATTTTGAAAATAGAACAAATGTTAAATGGGATGAAAAATGAAAAAGTGATTGAATCAATGATATTTCAATAAAGGTATGGAAGTGTCTAGGGAAATCGAGTATTGAATGACTTATGAAGTTATTTAATTGGATATTGGTAACAAAGAATATGCTTGATTAATGTAGGGTAGAACTTTAGTTCTTGTATCAAAACAATAGAGATATACAAAATTGTGCGAATTATAAAAGCATTAAGCTAATGAATCATACTATGAAATTTTGGGAAAGAGTAATAAAAAAAAGATTAAAGAGATAAAAGTGATTGAAGATTAATTTAGATAGCTATACCTCTTTCCAGACATTTAATTTAAAATTGAGAAAAGAAGCAAGGTTTACACATGGTGTTTATTAAACTAGAAATTTTATGATAGTCTTGAGGGAAATTATATGGTGTAGCATATATTAAGACAATTTAGGGTATATATAAAATATAATGATAAAGTAAAGACTCTAGATGGATTAACTAAAATATTTTCTATAAAAATATGTTGTATTAAGGATAAACTCTAAGTCAATATCTTTTTACACTAGTTATGGATGAATTCATTGGATACATCTAAGGTACATTACTATGGTGCATGGTATTTGCAAATGTCATTTTGGTCGATGAGATACAAGAAAGAGTAAATACTATGCTTGAATCTTAGCAGAAGATATTGGAAGTTAAAGGTTTTAAACTTAATAAAGTAAAGAGAGAATATTCAGAATTTAAGTTTAGTAGCAGGAGTTTTCATAAGACAATTGTCAAGATAGGAAGACAAGTTATAAAACTTTAAATATATAGGATCACTTTTGTAAATAATGGAGTTGATAGAGATGTTTTACATAGAATATAAGCTAAATGATTGAAATTTAGGAGGATTCAGGTGTTCTTTGTAATAATAAGATACTTCTAAAATTTATAGAGAAGTTTTATAAAACGATGATTAGATCTACTATGTTATATCGAAATTAATATTGGGCTATGAAGAAAGCACATGAGTAAAGATGAAAGTTATTGATATGAGGATGTTAAGATGGATGAATTGATATATGAGGATGTACAGTATAAGAAATGAAAATCTTAGAAAGAAAGTCGGGTTTTATCTATTAGGGAAAACTCCGAGACACTTTGAAGATGATATAGACATATACTCAAGTGATTAATAAATACATTAATGTAGGAAGAGGGAGACCAAATGAGACTTGATTATTTAGACGATGATATAATAGGAGGACACATTCAAGACACAATCCCGTGGTGCATGTTGTTTGCAGATGATATTGTTTTGGTAGATGAGACACGTGAAGGAGTAAATGCTAAAATAGAATCTTGGTGGGAAACACTAGAAGTGAAAGGTTTTAGGCTTAGTAGAGTAAAGACAGAATATGTGAAATGTAAGTTTAGCAATATTAGACGTAATGAGACAAGTATTAAGATAGGAGATGACGAGTTGTTTGGATCCGAGAGCTTTTAATATTTAGGATCATTTTTGCAAAGTGATGGAGGAATTGAGACAGATGTCTTATATAGAATTCAAATAAGATGGTTACAATGGAGGAAAGCATCGAGTATTTTATGTGATCGTAAAGTACTTCTAAAATCGAAAGGGAAGTTCTATAAAACGGCGGTTAGACCTGCTATGTTATATGCCGTTGAATGTTGGGCTACGACTCGAGTACATGAGCAAAAGATGAGAGTTGCAGAGATGAGGATGTTAATGTGGATGTGCAGACATACGAGAATGGACAGAATAAGAAATGAGAGCATTAGAGAGAAAGTCGGGTTGCATCTATTGAAGGAAAACTCCGAGAGATATGGTACGAATATATACTTAGACGACCAATAAATGCTCCAGTTAAACGATGTGAAACAATGACAAATATACATATCAAATGAGGAAGAAGAAGATAAACAAGACTTGGTTAGCAACAATAAAATAAGATAAAATGTATTTAAGTATAGATGATGATATAGTAGGGGATAGAGTCCAATGGCATAGAAGGATCCATATAGCCGACCCCACCTAGTGGGATAAGGCTTGGTGGTTGTTCTTGTTGCATATAATAGGGGATCAAGTTATTGACATAGGAGGATCCATATAGCTGACCCACTTACGAGAATAAAGGTTTGGTTTTTGTTGTATAAAATACATTAATAACTAATGATAAAGTAGTTATCAAGATTGACATAGTAAGTATAAAACTGTCCTTATGTAGATAATATAATTTGAAGGTAACTGAAAGTAATTTTAGAAAATTACTTGATAACTCAAAAATTACTATATGAATAGGTGATGCAATATTAGCATTTCTTTATTTTAGATTGATCATGAGATCAATGAGTTTCCTTGCACTCTAACACTACATAGGGGGAATATACACTCGAGCACAATTGCAATTGCATTTTTCATAGCAGCATGAAAATCCATACTCACTAATAAATTAAACCACCCAAGGTTTGAAGTACCGAATTTTGCTAGGCATCGATGCAGATGCGAATATAGGAATTGCAGAACGACAGAAAAAGGAAGTAAAGAAGAAAGACAAAGGGAATAGAGAGAAAGTAGTTATCGGAGAAAGAGAGAGTCATAGCAAGTGTGGCAGGCTCTTCGTGTGGTGTGTGACAGCGGGAGTGCAAGTGGTGGACGACTACGGTGGCTGTGAGAGAGCCGGTGTGTGGCCTGCGATGGTTGTGGGTGGGGGGATGAGATTGGGAAAGGAATTAGTGGGAAGAGGAAAGAGAAAGAACCTAATTAATAATAAATAACTAAATAATTCCTAACCTTATAAACTTGCATTTAACTTTTTTAAATATAGTTGAACCAGACTATTCTATATATAAACTTGGTTTAGGTTTAGATAGATTAAAATAAATCCAAATCGAACCCATTTGATTTTAATTACTATATCTACATAAGTTTTATTTAATCCTAAATCAACTTACACTTGACTACAAAACTCAAAATATTTATTTCATTTAGCTTAGTAAGTTATTTTAAAATTTTTAGAAAATAATTTTAAGTATTAAAATTTAAATCAAATAAAATTTGGTATTGAAGATTTTTTTGTGCTCTGGCTTTTGTAATGCCGGAAGAGACTAAAATACATTATGTAAGTAATAAGAAAACTATAGTTCGATGAGATCATATCAAACTTCTTGTCCACCTTTATATCTTTTTCCAGTTTTGGTTTGAGCAATAACAAATAGCTATAGTTCGATATATCTCTTTGATTAAATGAAAATTTATTTAATTAATTAAAAATAATTTATTTTCTTTATTTTTTAATTTGTTTTATTGGAATATCATTTAGAATATATTATGATTACAATAGACATGAACTGGTTATACATGATTAGACAAGGTTATCAAAACTTTATTCTCAAATTTAAATGTGATTTTATTAAATAATGTTATATCTAATTAGGTAGTATCACTTATATTTCTCTTTTATACAAGACGATGTAGAGATGAGCAACATACTGCATAATCTATGTAGCTTTCAATTCCTAATCTTTCCTCGTATAAATCTTGCCCCTTAGCTCATGCTAGTGGTGAAGGAAATGCCTAAGAGGTAGATCCATGAGATAATGATTGGATGGAGGTGACACCTGTAAGAGGATGATGATAGGGCCGTTGATGGGGATATTGACAAGAACAGTTTTGTGAGGTTCTATAACTAAGAGAGTCAAATGCCAATGAGGCGATGGAGGGAGGTGTTTAAGATGATTTGAGGAGATGACAAGTGAATCAGGAAGGCACTTGGAGGCGAGGATGAGGCAACAGATGGGGCAATGGATGGTAGAGGTGGTGGAGTGATCAAGGAAGGTGATGTGGGGTTTGTTCAGGAGGTGAAGGGATTCCAGTGATGTTTCTGGCAGGCAAACAACCAATAGCTTGGTGTTCTCTCCACATTCCATTCCTAAAGTATTGTATGTATACACTTACAATGCCAACTAATAGGTTGATGTTCTCCACCATTTCATTGCTATGTAAGGGATTGTTTATACATATGTGTGTGTTTAAATTAAGTTCTGAGCCGGCTAATTAAATTGAGATTGTCAAGCCGAAGCCAATCGTATATTATGTGCGGATGACAAATAATTAAATTTGACCATGATTGAATTTAAAGAATAAAAATTCAATAGTTCTATTAATTTTTTTATCCCCTTTTGCTACATTTTTCTATCAATCAATTATTTTTTATTTGTTAAATATTTTTATAATCTTTGTATAGTGTCGGTCAAATAGGTATTGTATATAATGAACACATCTACTTAATCTCTGCATCAAGGTGACTTAGTTCCTCAACACTAAAGACTTTGTCTTCTCTTGATTTTATGATAATCTAAGCATGTTAACCATCAACCATAAATATCTAATAATTTGGAAAAACATAAGCGCACAATAATATTTATATCACAAAGCAAGGAACCAATTAATTAACCATGCACGTTATCTCTGTGCAGAGGGTACTTCTAGAGTTGATAAATTTTGAGTCAGCACAACCAGGTACAAATATAGGAAGTTGAATTAGGACTACCTCATTGGATCTGGGCTACCACTGTGATGGCATAATACATACTCTTAGAACACAATCATTTCTTAAATAGATAAGACAACTAATTAGCCGACCCCACCTAGTAGGAAAAAGCTTGATTGTTGTTGTTGTTGTATAAGACAACTAATTGTGAGAACACTTTACCCCTTTTTTAACATGACTCTGCAGCTGTTAGGAACAAAACAAACGTAGGTGGATGTGGTTACTACACTGTTACACCTTTAGACATGTTTGCAGACCACTACAACCATGAAACAGGATCACAAACCCTAGAAAAAATCATTTCCACATGGTACGTGGTCAGTCTGCTATATAATGCAATATGCAACGCACAAGAGCATAAAGGGGGGCATATGGAGTTGGTATTGGGAAACTGCTAGAAATATTTGTATTGTTAGACATTAATCTACAAAATTATACTAATCAATCATCCAAGTCATAATATCATATAGGAAAAAATGTCGTCCCCACGGGGATGGCGCGTTGGTTGGGGGCAAGACGACACTTGTGAAATAAGCATGAGTCGATTCCGGAGGAGGGTCTAAAACCCCTCCTTGGGCTTAGATGACCCTCCTCTGCCCTAGCCAATTGCGTCAAGGCCAAAGGTCCCTCGCGATTTACCTCCCTCACAATGATAATGGGACAGGCCGGTGGGGGCCGCTAGGTTGGTGGTTCCAACCTTCTTGCGAAATATAGGAAAAAATGTCAAAATCATTCAATAAAAATAACAATAGAATAATATAGAATAGGTCACATTCATTAGTATTATGAATATAGTTAATATTGGAAGTGTTTATCACTTGCAAAATAGATTTTTAAATTAATAATTACCAGTTACATATCAGTCAACACAATTGGTCGTCGACTAATGTCCATAATATGTCAGTGTGGGCAAGGTTTTAAATGCCGAGCCGTACCAAGGTTTCGGTCAGTGACCGGAACGATACGGTTTCGGTATCGTATCGTACGTGCCGATACTGTTTTGATAATATAAATTAATTAATAATTTATTTAATTAAATTTATGGTTTAATTAATTTATATTATATATAAAATTTTAATTAATAATATTATAATATAGAAATTATAATTTAGTTAATTATATAAATTTAATTTTTAATTAAATTGGGATAGTAGATTTGGATCGCGATCGCGTGGGGAACGCGATCGCGATCCCGCGATCGCACGGGCGCGATTGCGCAGGGAAAGTGATCGCGATCCCGTGATCGCGCGGGGAACGCGATCGCGATCCCGCGATCGCACGCCAATCGTCGCCGTTGCTCTGTCACGCGAAATTTCGCGCGGCGTTTCGTTTCGATCGCGCGTCAGAATGAAATCTTTCGTCCGTTTCGAGCGAAATGAAACGAAATTTTAAACCTTGAGTGTGGGTAAATATTATCAAGTCCCCTGTTCACCTATGCATTCACAATTTCAATGATAATTACTAAGGCATGATTTGTCTTGGTTGACCCTATCCAAAATCCATTAAGACAGTTTTTCCCTTATCCTTTGATTTTATTTATTGGTCATGGGAGAAGATGAAACACTATAACAACAAAGGGAAGAGAGGAAGCACCAGGCAGAGCACCAATAGCAGCAAACATGAGCCGTGTTGAAGTTCACAAAGATTGAGATGTATCTATATCTTGTACCTATACTTGTTCCAGCTCTTGTTGTGCTAGTCCAAGTTTAGCTTCCATGGTTCTAGATATATTTTTGGACATTTCGATGAACTAGTTCCAACAACGAATGTCCTGTGGGAATTATTAAATCTAGGAATTGGTAGATTATTGGAGGATGATCTTAATGGGATGCTACAAGAATCATTAGATTCATTAGATACATAACATTTATTCTAGTTTTAGTAAGAATCATTAGCTGAGATGCTTATTATACATATTTCCTAACTTGCTTGTTTAAAATTTAATTCAATAATTTTTTTAAAAATTGTTATTAGCGTATATGTTGGAGGCAAATCAGTAGAAAATGATTGTATGTTTAAAATTCATGAATTGAAAGCAACACGCTTTGAAGTGTGCTAGAGTATGCCAAGTGTTGGCACGAGAACTATACCAAACTCATACTATTCTAGCTAGATATTGAACATAAGGTATGGAATGAAACTTAACCTTGTGTGTTTCTTTAGTCGTGAAAATCATGTTAAAAGTCCTCATTAATTGAATCAATTTTTTTCCCTTTCACCACTTAATGACTCGTCTATCTTGTATGTGTGCCTTCATGTCTTACATAAGTGTTCACCTAGCTCAATAGCCTAACCTAGCTAGGCATTTTAGACTAGTATTCATGATAAACCTCCTAGATGGATACTCTTTGTAGGTAATGTTATGATATCTACTGAAATTTTATTTGGAATGTTTTCTAAACTACATTTTAGATGTTTTACAAATTAAAGGAAGTTATGTTATGTATGAGTGCAATTAAGATCAACTATATGAATTATGACTAAGTGACTATATGAATTGTAACCAAGTGTAAGAGATAATCAAGGGGAATAGACAAGAAAAACCTGTTAGAAAAAATAGCTATTTTAGCTATATTAATCAACAAAAGAATATTCATAGGATAGTTGTTCATTGATTCAAATGGAGCAAAGCTTCTAGAATGGTGTATTGGTCGTGTCTCTTAGGTAAGAAAAGTTTTTATATGGAAATTATAGAACCCACTTAGGGTTAATAGGAAGAACTCGAGAAATAACATGCAAAAGAATTAGCTTGGTGAATCCTAAAGATGAATGCTTGGGGGTTATCAAGAGTTAATAAACAGTGTTATAAGTTATGGGAAATTTTTTATTGTTCTGGTAGCTGGTAAAATTGGAGAATTAATGTGCACATTCAAAGATGATCTAGAAATCTATAATTAGACAAGTTGACCCAAGTTAAAGGTGTGAGACATAGAGATGACCGAGAATTTTAACAAAATGAAAAAGGAGATGTAAATAAGCTTGATAATTCACAAGCATTGACAATGTAGCTATACTTGGAAAACAATAGTGAAAAGTTTTAGCTGAGTTTTAATAGTTGGGACTTGTGATATTTAATTATTTATATTTTTTTTACTAGTTACTATCATGAGACAGAAGGAGAGTTTTGGCGTAATGATAAAGTTGCTACCATGTGATCTTAAGGTCATGGGTTCGAGTCGCGGAAATAGTCTTTTGCAATACTGGATAAGATTGTGTATAATAAGACCTAATGTGGTCCGACCTTTCTCTGGGACCCTGTATTGACAGAAGTTTTGTGCACCAGGCTATTATGCATGTCCAAATTTGTTGTCAATTTCTGAAAGCTCCTATAACTTGAGCCAAAAACAATAATCCGTGGGTGAACAAGCCCGCACTTATAGTTTAGGGTTAGACCTGAACAGACTTGAGTCTAACCAATGGGATATCTTTGATATACATGCTAGATAAACCTCTATACTTGCAAATTTAACTGGAGGTTGAACATATATATGGACTTGTCTACTTTTACTGTGAATATTGTAGTATTTCAAGTTAAACATACTGTTTATGAATTTAACTGTTTTCTTCTTTTTAATTGTTTTTTTTTGGGAAAAAAAGCTCAACTTAATAGACATGCTCAGAGATTGATGATCTGTAGGGTTTGGACATACATTTTTAAGAATGGTTCAGGCATCGGCAAAAGCTTGGCGAAATCAAAATTTTGGCCCATTACTGTAACTATTCGCTTTTTATATGCTATGATTAACCTGAGAGTTTGGAGAAAGGTATCAGATGTAAATTTAGGGCTGCAGATGGACCGATCCACCAGCAATATTCAGACTTGGAATGACAGAACTCACTGGAGGACATTTAGGTTTATAGCTAGTAGCTAAATGAGTTATGTGTCACAAGACAACTCCCCACTTCTCTAAGTTAGTTAATAAGCTCGTGTCAGGTTTATAAAAATTATCAAGTTTTTTTATAGGTTTTAAACAAGATTAAATGGACAAACTCGTGCACAAACTGGTCATGATCTCATAAACTAGAAGTTATAAACACACTTGCGATTAAGCTTGTCTCTGAGCTCATTAACAATCCTCTATGAACAAACCTGTTTATAGGCTCATGAACAATGTCATGGCCGGGCATTCAAGTACTTCATTCATAAGCTTATTCATAGGTGTGTTTTTTGTTTTTTTCTTTGTAACCCAGCTTACTTTGTTTACAACTTTAGTAAAACTCAGTTTTACCACTTCACCAAGAATATTACTTATCTCTAGTGTGCTTCATGTCCAGTGAAATGATTCATCAAACATGTAGCATCTGACTGAGTCCTAAAGAGTGCTCAGAAATACAAATTTTAAACCCAATCTGTGATGTTAACTTGAAAGTTTGGAGAAAGCAATCAATGAACACAAGTAAATTTAGTTCTCAAATGAACCAAACTGCTTGCAACTTTAGTTTCAAGCCTGGCATGTCAAAAGATGATCATTTGAGCTTAGGTGGATATCTCGGTGAACCAATTCTGAGCTTCATGTTTATGCTCATATCTAAATGAGCCAAGCTGCACAAGACAAACCCCCAACCTTGTAAGTTTGCGGACAAGATTGTTTTGGTGTTAATCAACAAATCCATAATCAAGGTTATTTATATACTTGTGATCAGATAAACTTGTGATCAAGTGTGTCATAATCTCCTGACTAGTTGTAAATAAATTATGATCAAGCTTCTTCTAATCTCATTAACAACCTTCCATGGACAAATTTATTTGTAAGCTCATGAACAATATCATGGTAAAAGACACAAGCACTTGAAGCTCATTAACAATTTTCAATCAACAAACTTGTTTGTAAGCTCATGAGTGATGTCATGGTTAACCACACAAGTACTTCATTTATGAACTTGTAGTCACGTCAATTTTAAGCTCATGCATGAACTAGTTTGTAAGCTTACGAGTGATGTCATGGTTAAGAACAGGAGTAATTTATTTATGAGCTTGTATTCATGTCAATTATAAGCTCATGCATAAACTTGATTGTAAGCTCATGAGTGATGTCATGGTTAAGCACACAAGTACTTCATTATGAGCTTGTAGTCATGCCAATTATAAGCTCATGCATAGGCGTATTTTTGAACCAACCTTGGTTTGTTTACAGTTTTAGTAAAACTCAGCTTATACCACTTCACCAAGAATGTTAGTGAGCTTCATACCTAGTGAAATGGTTCATGGAAATTGGATCATCTGCAGACTGTGTCTCGGAGTACTCAGAAATACTTCAAATTGAAAACTCAATCTGTTTCTTATAATTTATACTCTTTGCTCATCTTTTTAAATGTCTAAATATAGTAAATTGTAGCTTTTATGTTGTAGAAAGATTTTTTCTCCCTACTGGTTTCTTCTTGTACTAATTCATTAATTTTGTTCTCAATGAATGAACCTTCTAATATGTTCTTTTCTTGATATGTTGCAAATGTAGCTAGAGTCATTGAAGAGGAGATGTTTGGGATTGATAATTTGTGTTGGATATCAGCGAAGTCTATTTCTGAAGCATCAACCCATGCACAGCGCTTGATTCTTCAAACAGGGATGACAGCATTTGGCAAAGCGTACTATAGGAATGAAAGTGATCTTGTGCCTCATGTGTGTATAGCAATTCAATGGCAAAATTCCCATTTGTCTTAAACTGTGTTGATCCAATCACCTTTTCTTAATATCTTTTCTAATAGAAGAAGAAAAACATTTTCTTGACTGCAGCTTGCTGCGAAGTTAGAGGCTCTCAGGGATGAGTACATGCGTTTTGCATTCGAGCAGTGCTCATCTGTTCTGAAAGAATATCGTTCAGCAGTAGAGACAATTACAGGTATTTAGATTGACTTCGTCCTTCTAAATATGCTGGATAAATAATAAAATTCAAGCTATTTGTATCAAGTAGACAAAAAACCCAGAAAACAGCCCAACATTATGTAGGATTAAATTTTATTATGTTACAGACTGAAACTGTATCAATACTGCTAAATCCTATATAGTCTGGAACTTAACTATTTATTATTTTATTATGTTAGATGTTTTGCTTGAGAAAGGTCAGATTAATTCTATGGAGATATGGAACATTTATGAAAAAGCACCGCGAATTCCTCAAGTACGTATGTTATTTTCTCCAGTCATTTCTTTGCACGATGCTTTTCTGATAATTCTGGCAGACTACTCTTTTGCAAAAGAAAAACAGAATATTTGTGATGTCTATTGCTTGAATTTTACCTTTTACTGGTTAGCTTCACACACCTTACTTTCTAGTTGAATATTATTTTCACTAATATATATTTGTTCATGGTTGACTGTTACCATTATTGTCAAATTTGGATCCTCTAGTTAAAGAATCCATGTATTGGTTGCATTGGATTGGTATGATCAGTGAAACCTCAATTGGTTGAAAAGGTAAAAAATGTGAAAAATAAATAAAGTTATTTTTATATGAGATTATATATCCAATTATTAATAATACAATATACAAACAGTGTCGTACTTATTAATTTTAATGAATATTAAAAATAGATTTGACCCAGATATGTTGAAATAATATCTTTTATATAGAGTACCTAATAACAATCGATTTTAATTTATTTTTAATATGTTATTATTGGGTTTAATTATGTCTTAACTAGATTTTCATCTCCTTTTGATCAAGAGATTGTTGTGTTCCTCTTGTCATATTAACCTTGCTTGATTAATAGCGAGTGTGAGAAAGATGAGACAATTGTAACAAGTGATGGTAATGTTCAATTAGTGATCCTTGATCTCTTAGTGAATCTCAAGTTCAATGCTAAAAGGATAATAAAGACTATCTTCTTCATGCACATGTTCTTTAAAAAATAAAGATTGGATTGACGGAAAACTAGATTAGTTGATTCCATCAATTTTTCTAATATAAAGGGCAGTCTGGTCTATGAAACTCCTACCGATGCAAGGTTTCGGAGAAGGATTTATTGTACGCAATCTTGTATTGCAAAAGGTTGTGTCCGCAACTCGAATATGTGACCTCTAGATGACACGATAGCAATTTTACCATTGCATTAAGACTTTCTTCATCAATTTTTCTAATATAATCTAATTAATTTGAAGCTAATTTCTTAATTTCTTCTGCTGTTTAATCTTTTTAAACTGATCAATCTTTATGAGATGTTAATCTGTGGGCGATTCATGTTGGTATCGACTGTTTTTGCAGACTATGATTGTTGCAAATCTAGGGATTGAAACTGCAAATCGGGCAATGTCTAAACATTGATTCTGTGTTGTTGCATCCCATAATTTAAATCTCATTTTATCTCTCCTGATACAAGCAAAGATAGATCAACACCCAAGTAGCACTAGAGCATAGTTGTCAAAACCATGGTAGAAGGAAAACTAGAGGTAGTGACAGTAAGGGGAATTTCAAGGAAACAAACAATCTATGGGAAGGGCAGGTGAATGGCTTTGGGTAAGTGGGAATGCAAGAATAGGCTAGTGGAACCATTCTTGTTTGAGTAGGAAAAACATCAACGAAAACATTTGGTGTATGAAACAAAATTGAGGTCCTAGGTTGACTGGGAAAACATCAGATGGATGGAATAGGAAAGATTCACTCTGCTAGTTATGAATGATTAGAAACAGGGGTTGTGCATCTTGTTAATGATAACATGACAAGGAATAGATTCCCATAATAACACAAATATTATATGTTTCTGTTGCACGAATAGTTATCTGTTCTACTGTCATAGATTTTCATTGGAATGAATTCATTTTGCTGAAACTAGTTTTACAAACTTTGTTGACTATTTGATAGAATGGATCTTGTTACCTACATTGAACCGTCTAAAATATCAGTACCATTTTTGAGGTTGTGCATCTCAAAACTCAAAAGTGCAAAAGTGTCCTGATTAGTTATTGAAACTGGATGTAAATCTAGTTTTTGAATTTTGATTGGTTATGGACCTTGGCATCTCTGATGGACTTTCTAAAATGTACTTAACCAATAACTATGATGACAATAGCTCAAAGTAAACAAGAAGTGTTGAACAAACATGCATTTATTTCCTTTTGTTAAAAGGAAGTATAACAAGAATGTACAGTAACAAAATTTTAAACGAGAGATTGAAATAAAGCATTAATAGAAAAATTTGACTTTTTACAAGTCTATAAATCTCTCAACAATTCTGTATACTAGATGCAATCAACTAAGACATCAAAATCGATAAACTAGAGGCCAAAGCAAACAGGAAGCGTAAATTTTTAAACGGGTAAAAAATGATGTGGATGAATTTAGTCTTAATTAAATGTTTAAGAAACTTGATGAGTCGTAATTCTCATTAGAACACTGGAGTTCTAAATTTGGGTTTATTAACATAAAGTCAACCTTTATCTTTATGTTATCAATGATCTTTCATGTGTTTAAATTCACTTTAATGGGTAAATCCACTTTTAATTATCACCATTTACTTATCATAGTAAATTTATTTATCATTATTTATTCATCACAAGGAAATCTACTAAGAAGTGAATCATTGAAGATTGGTTTTTAGAGGAAAAATAGTGTCATCACACACGTTGGTTAAAACTCTTTCTGGTGTTGAACAACAATGTAATAACCTCGTGCAAAATACATAGTGACTGCGGGCAATCTGTGCTACATCTTTACATGTGATTAGATGCTTCTTGGTGATTTAGATATTAACTCACCTCCTTTACCTACAACACATAATTAGGGGTGAGCCCCACCTATGGTCTTGGTGATTTAGATAAGCCATACACTCCCACATTCCTCATATGTCTTCTAATTCATACCTGCGAGTAAAAGCCTCACAGACCACGTCATCCCAAGTGAACACATCATTTGCTTCAGGTCAAACTCAATAACAAGTGTTAATGTAAAGTGCCAAGGCTCACACCATCCACATCCCTAAAAAGTGACACATTGTTCATTCACAATCTATCTTGAATCTTTTCATAGAACTTGCCTTCTCTATTTGTCAAATACCCCGAATTAAGTACAATATTCAACACCAAAAGTCATATTACACTCTGAGTACTCTCAATCCAACACCTTTGGAGGTAGCACAAGGGCACATATCATAAGGACCCAACAATCCTGACTTCGAAGGAACACACTTTCTTGTACACACTAATTGTTTAGGGAAACATTTTTTTCAATAATTTTGTAGGCCAGTCCATCTTAACAAAAATGCCTTGACAAACAAGGGGAGGATTGTAGCTCTTGAATGGAGCTTGTCGTTCTCAAAATTCTAATTAAGGTTTTTTCGAAAATAAATCCATGATGTTCATTCCCAACAATTGGACAAAACATGTAAATGCAGTATCATAAAAGTCAAGGAAAAAGGGAAAAAATAACTGCTTACAGATGCTTAAGTAGGAAAAAATCACCAACATCCCATTGTTCGCTGGGGAAGAGACATAGATGCACCACATCTTGAAGTGAGATCTTATTGTTTCTGATGCTCGCCTCTCAAGTGCCCCTATAGTGCTTCTTGGCTCGAGAGGAGAGGACTGCAAATGCTAAATAGTCCAAGAGAGAGATCAGAATGATACCAAGCAGTGACAGACAGAAGGATGCGGATTCTCATGTTCCAGTGAGAGAAGGTAATCACAACATCGTGTGGGATGGTCAGTTGGTCACTGGATGTGAGGGAAGGTAACTTTCATGGGTGGAACAAGATATAAAGGTGTCGAGGCATAAAGAGGAGAGACGTCTCCTGATAGATCTCCACTCTCTCCTTTTCCAACATTTATCCATGATTGATCAACAAGATCGTTTTTTTGATTCCTCTACCATAAATTGCAAGTTGGTAGTGTAGAAGACGAACTCTGCTTCGCCAGTCACAGTGGTAATAGGTAAGAGGTCAGAATCAGCTCTTCTTGCCTTGGACTCTCTGAGATTTTGGCAACTTGCCCATGTCTTGCAGGCAGCATGAGTGGGGCGCAATGTTGCAATCACAACAAGAAGGGGGAACTTCTTAGGAATAGAAAAGGAAGGGGACTGTTTCACAGGATAGGAGGGTAGGGAAATAAATCTAGAGATTTTATTGTTTCCTATTCAATAAAATTGGTCTAGTCCGTTTTGCTTGAAGTGGTCAGTTCACTTGTTACTAGCCAATTTGTCTCGGATTCTAACTCCGCTCTAACCCAAATTTCACTCATTTCGAATTGATATCATTGATGTCGCACAAGATTACTCCCTTAATTTGCTCACATGCCATAAGTTAGCCTCAAATTGACATTTAGATTTCTATACCTAGTTTCGATAACGAGCCTGACTAATGAAATAGGTAAGAGTAATCATAGAACTGCAGGGTTCATAATAGCTTAATTTCTTTTATGGTTTATCGGTTGGTGTTAAAGTATAACTTGATTTAAGAATAATGTTTATCGGTGGAAATAGTTGATAAATAGCCATGACCATGCATTAGATTGATCAATTGAGAATCAGCTGACTGGCATTATATCACTAGCGATCTTAGGACATTTAAAGAAAACACAAGAAAGATTTGGGCGACAGGAAATCAAAAAGACTAGAACTGAACATGGATTTGACAATCTACACAAAATTGGTGAATTACTTACAGAACAATAATCTTGTTATTAGTTTAGGGCCATAGGTTTTCATGTTTGCAGTAATCATATCTTGTCCCTGGGTGTTTTGATGCTTATTTTCAAGTACTTTGTTAATTTATTTTTGCAGCCTCCAGTACGACCAGTGGATGAGTATGGAGCGCTTATTTATGCAGGAAGATGGGGAACCTATGGTGTCTCTCTTCCTGGGAGGGTTACATTTGCACCAGGAAATGTTGGATTTTCAACATTTGGTGCACCCAGGCCATTAGAGGTACTAGATTGGTGTATTGAAGGTGCATATTGAAAGTAAAACTTGATGCAATGATTCTGAAATTAATTATTTTTCATGTCATTCCAGACACAAATCATCAGTGACGAGGCTTGGAAATTGATAGATGGTATCTGGGATGGCAAAATAAAGGAGATCAAGGATGAAGTCTCTAGGCAGATTGAAGAAGACACAGGACGACCACAACTTTTGGTGGCTGACCACTTCCTTTAAGAACTAAATATTAAGGGTATATAGGTATCTAAAGAATGCCATATCATGACACCTGTGCTTTGGACTAAGCTAATTCCCATCTTTCGAATAGGCTGCAGAACTCTCTATTAACTTCAACACCAAAGTAAATGTCATAGCCTTGAGCTTCATCCGTTGTTCATTACTTGCATCATCAGTGTTAGCATCTGCTTGTTTCAGGCAAAAGTTGACACCATTAGTTTATGTTGTCAGTTATCAATCAAAGTAAATATAAGTCGATTATTTTATAGCATTTGGTGGTTTATCTAGGACGGATTGCACCCTAAATGTCTGTACTACTATGGAAAGATAGTGGTTATATTTTCTGGCATTAAACAGACGAGAAATTTGTTTGATATAAATACTAGATGAGAAATTTGTATCAATGTTGCATACATGTATACATTTAACATGTGAGCTTGAAATTTAAATTTCTATCCTGACCAATTGGAGCAACAACGATGATGTTTGATATATCATGTTGCTTCTTTCTGGAAACTTTGGCAGTTGACTTTCAGATGCAAATGACTTCAATGAGAAGATACACGGTCTTGGATGAGTGTAACATCTTCCAATGTTCGAGTGACTAGATAAATGAGTTGGGGGAAAAAATTTTGGTGGATATTTTTGTATTGTATATGATGAATTGGCATGGAGCTCATTCCATCCCAACAAATGACACTTTTAATATACACCATGGGTCTTTGTTCTTGTGCATACTTGTAATGTGTGTGATTCATATGCATTGATATCTCAGTTTGTTTGTTTTTAGCTGGCACCAGGTCTTTGGCGATATCCCAGTTTCAATATACTGCTTAATGCTCATCATGGTTGATAGACGCCTATACTGTTGGAGTCCATCCTATCCCAAATGACCTAATGTCCCATGGCAGCAATCCAGCTCAACTATTGATTTCTCGGGAAGTTCTTTGAGGCCAAATGTATTCTTGATGAAGGTTGATGCCTGGGTTGTTATTAATTAAGATTGCTTTCACTCTAAAATGCTTAGTACACTGATGATTAATTCTGCATCTCCATTTGTTTTTGCATAAGCGAGCGTTGGTTGCCAATAAAAGTATCTGAATGTCTTTGACTTGTGATTTCATATGCTAAACATCACTACAAAGTATGAAGTATTTTCTTTGTCACTAGTCAAAGACAACAGGAGATTTACTGGTTCAGTGATTTTTGTTTGTTTGTTTGTTTTTGTTTTTGTTTTTTTGGTTTATCTTATCCAATTGTACTCTCATGTGTGTTATGTGAGTCATATTGATTGCTTCATTCGTTTTATGAACCATCCAGGAATGACACACTCATGGTTGAATTGGATACGAGTTGTGTTAATTTATACTTGCGTGAATCTACTATCCACACGCAAGAGCGATACAATGGACCTTCAAAATATATTAATACAACAATAAATTTTAATAGTGAGATCAGTTATAGTTATATGGATTCTATCTTTGATTATATTATTTGTATTTAAATAAATTTTATTTTATTTTATCATTGTTAATTAAGTTTTTTCAAATCCTTTTCTTTTAGCTTGATTTATATATTTATAATAGTTTTATCTTGCTTAAGTGGAGAAGAAAAATATGCTAATAAAGCATCAAAATTGATTTTTTAAGGATATTATTAATGAAAAGTTGAATATTATATAGGTATGATATACTTTTTAGAGACTAACTTAAATAAACCTTAAAAAAGTTAATTCAAATTAGGAAAAAACTAGCCGAGATTGAAATTCTCGGATTGTTTTTCAAAATAAAATTTTTGATCATTTTAAATTATCAAAGGATAAAAATTGAATTTGAAATTTAATTGTAAATCTCCAATTTGTTTTGTTTAATAGAGGATGGCATTAATTTTTAATTATATTTCAATTTATTTCTAATTTTGTTCATTTTGGTTGGTTGCATTATTCTTAGGGGAAAGCTCAATTTTAATTATCAACTTTCTATTTTAGGTCAGTATTTTCATGCATAGAAAACAAATGCTTCACTAATTATATATGTTCAATAATATTTTTGCATTGCTCTTTTCTTTAGACACCTCTTTCAATGAAAAAGAATTGATAAGTTTTTTTCTTCTTCTAAAATTTGAAGTAAGAATGTTATCTAGGTCATCATTAAAATAAAATGATGAGGTGTAAAGGTGATAATGATTAGAATGAATCCACACATGAGTACTAGTAAATTCTATTTGTTCTTGAATAAGTTCGAGAGAAGTTATGTTTATCATTTGATGAACTTATAATTTCTCCTACCGAATATAACTTATTAATACTCAATTTTTTTTTTGATAATTCAGATATCTAGAACACCTCGTTCAAAGGGAAGCATCGACGTCAACGATAATTTTTACTAGTTATGGAGGTGAGTGCTCGAGTCTATAAACATCCATCAAGTAAATTCAGAAAGTGTACGTAGCTCCACTTAAATTTTTAGATTCTAAAGTCTCCCTTTATTATTCAGACATATTGTCGTTAGATTTCGAACGATAATTCCTTAAGGAATTGTCTCGATTTTATCATATTGTGCAAAGGTTGAAATCCGTCAACCTAGCAACCCCTACTAGCCTGCTCTCGAACCATCGTAAGGGAGATAAATCACGGTAGACCTTTGACTCTTGAAACTAGTAACTAGTGCATGGAGAGACGGTACCCTCGTATTTACGAAGGATTGACCCGTTATCCCATGATACAACGTCTACATGCGTTAGCTACTAGGTCCTTTCCGCGAGGACATCTCGATTTTACCATAGCACCATGTCCTGAGAGCTATTAATAATCATTCATGCTTGAGAGGGCAAAAGTTGATGTCTCACATGGTAAAAATGACTTTGAAGGGAAAAACGAAGCAGGCAGTACTCCCTCTTTAAAAGTCAATCTTTCATTGGAATCAATAAAGAAATAATTCTCAAGACTTGAATTGAATGTCTGAATTATTGAAAAAAAAAATCATCATTATTACCGTGCACTTTTTATGATTATTAATGTATTGACCAGGTATTGTTTCTTTAGAAGACCCTAAAGTCCATGGGTTGACTTCAATTAGATATAGATCATGTCTCTTGACGTTTGACCAATTTATGATCATGGCATTTATGGTCATCTTTTTTTTTGTTGTTGTTGTTGACTCTATTGGAAGGCTAGGATGAGATGATGTATTTCTTCCATTCCATAGTCAATATGGGCAGGGTATGTTTGAGTGATTAAATTGTTTTCAAATTAGGTGCACTACTTTCCCTTAGTGGCTTATTAATTGTTTGGTCTTGTTGTATATACACTGACGATCTTTTTATGATTCTGTAAATTTAGAGTGCGTTCAGAAATCAATATTTATTTCTAATGAAATTGGGACTTTTAATTTTATTATGTCATTTATATTATTGAAATTTGATTGTGTTTATGTGGTTTGGATTCTACTGCTACTCTTTTACCGAGCCACAATCGATTATGTTGCTCTTTTGTAAATTTATTTCTTGTATTTAAATGCCTCCCTTATTTGAAATTTGGTAAAGGGGAAGAAGAGAGTATTTAAGCTATATTTCTATTTAAATTTTTTCATATATCTTTATCTATTTTTTTCACACTAAAAAGAGAGGAATAAGGATTAATATTCAAGAAAATGTCTTACTAAAAAAATAAAGAAAAGCGAGAATTCCTCTAAGTGAAATATCTCCAAATTAAAAGAGACACTAAAAAATCACACAGATGTTATATTGCTAAAAATTGAAAATGTACAGACTTACAAAGTTAAACTGAAATGTACAGACTTACAAAGTTTAATAGTACACCCTTCAAACTATAAACACAATCTTCAAGCTTTGCTTACTTCTTTTATATATATAAAAGATTTTGGTATCACGTGCGACAGAAATATGTGCATTTATAAACACTCGAGTAAGAACAGTAATAAGAAATACATAGTGATTCACCGTGATTATTCTTGTCACTCAAAAAAAAATATGGAACCGCCACATTAGCGGTCCCCCACCGCTGCTCCTACGTGTGGAGGGGGATAAATCAGATCCCAGGTGACTAGTGCAGAAATGCGGAGTCATCGATAGCCTGGTCACTCAAGCAACTGTTGAACATCACCGTTGAACGGTCAGACTCGAAGTCTAGTTTGATCGTGATCAGATTTCGATCGGATCGTGATCGGAATCCAACTAAATTGTGGCGCCAGCGGCCAAGACACTGGTGGTTGAAATTCGATCAAATTTTGACTACAATCCGACCGTAATCCTATCGAAGGGACAACAACGATGATTTTGACGGTTTCAGAGACTGAACTATAGTACTTACTTCGATGACACATAGGCGCTCCGATGACATGCAGAGGAAACACTCATTCATCGTTACTGTACAATCTCACAGATTGGACGACTCACAGTGCATCACATGGTATTTGTACCGTCCAATCACAGTCAGATTCTGGCTGAAATTCTATCAAATCGTGCCCAATCGTGACTGCGACGTATACTGATGTCACAACTATGAGGGGGCTAGATTTCGATTGCAATCCGTCCGCAGTTTGACTGGAGTCGGAGTCTGACCAGATCGTGCTAGATTTCGACCACGGTTCGATTGTAGTTCGATTAGACTCCGACTCTGATTGGATCATGATCAGATTTCGATAAGATCGTGACCGAAATTCGATGTGATTGCGGCTGCCAGCCGCCATAGTACTGGCGGCCGCAATTCGATCGGATTTGGTCGCGATCCCTGTTGGAATCTGACCGAAAGGTGTGGTGCCGAGCTGCTAGTGTGCGACAGTGAGTTAATATGCATTTTCAGTCGTGCACCGGACATCGCCTAGTATATCAAACTCGTATATATCAAATGTGATATAATGTTTAGTAGCTTGGTTTTGAAAATTTGTCAAAAATTCGAAGTCATTTGAAAAATTATAAAAAAAATTACTCAGGTTTAAAAAAAAACACTGCGTTGAAAATAAGTTAAAATTTTAATAATTTATTATTCATTTTTAATAAAAATGGTTTATCTATCTCAAAGTAAGACAGATTGAAGTAATATGTTTATTTAATAATCTTTTATATTTGTTTATGTATATTATGTACTTGCTTATTATTTATAGTCTTGAGTTGTAATTCTATAATCGAACTCTTATCTCAAACAATGGCTATATAAAAATTGTAACTATTTTTTTAAGTGTGGAAGTTTCCCATTTCCAATTAGATTCATTTATGGATTTTAGGATATAATTCATTAACATAGAGTAAGAGAAGATCCTTATATATATTAGTATTTGGTATGTATAATTCCATCAGCCAACAACATACGATGCCTAATGATATCTCTACAAAAATTTCTAAAACTATGATACTTAGAAGTTAGAAAAGGAGCTTTAGCGCAATGATAAAATTATTACCGTATAATTTTGAGATCACAATTTTGAATCATGAAAATAATTTTTTTGTAAATGTAGAGTGAGAATGCGTATAATAGATCTATTATGGTTCAATCATTCTTTAAAATTTTTCATTGGTGAAAACTTGTGCATTGAACTGTTTTTTTTTTGCTTAGAAGTTAAGGAACATATGAATAACATTGCATTTCTAATTCGTTACACTTGCTCACTAACAATTCTAACTTCTAAGGTTATTTTGAAGTCATGAGTTTAAGATGTCACAAGATTAAAGAATATGTAAAAAAAATTCTTGGACTAAATTTTGATTTTAGGCTAACAATAGCTATATTAGTATTTAATGCATTATTAAATGTCATTGTGAAAGCCTTGTTGGTTATTTCTTATGTACAAGGGACACTATATAAGCTAGATGATATATGACATCAACATTGTGAGAATATACTAAGCATCTAAACCCAATAATTGTTGTTTGCCTTAAAAACCATGGTCTATGTAATGTGGAATATGATAAATTTAGAAAGTGAATTGCAATTACTAATTCAAAACTTTAGAGATTAGTGATTTTTTTTTTAAAAAATATTTTTATGGTTGAAACCGTTTGCCAAATTTTATGAAATTGAAAAAACTTAGATCATAATGTTGGGATCAATGTAGATAGTTTGAAAGGGATTGTAAAAGGTCATGGGACACAACACAAATAATTCAAAGTGAATAGTGTTTTGTGATGATTATGTCAATAAATAAACACAATATACATGATTAAATAAAGTAAGATATATCTCGATGCACAAAGCTCTCATCAATATGAGATATCGAAAAAAAATTATTATACATAAGCTTATCATGCATAATAAAAGATTGTTTTCATGATTTAATTTGAACCCGTGATTTTTATGTCATATGATAATAATAATTATCGAACGTTGCATTAAAACTCCTTTTTCAAATAAAATAAAATATATAAATTAGATAATTCAGATGGTTTAGAAACCCATTCTTATTCCACAATGTACACACACCCAACCAAGGGTTGCTTACAATGGAAACTCTTCTATCTAGGATAATGAAAATATAAAGATCAAGAGTAAATTGTCTAGAGCTTAGTAGCAATCAAGAAAAGTATATCAATACTCAATGACAAACCTATGGCAACCAAAATCCAATGTTATTTTGTAAATAAATATAACCCCATGATAGGAGTTCAAGTTGCTCGATAGACTTCTAGGCCATTAACTTATACTTGCCTGTTGGATGCTGCTGATGCCCTGCCACAGGTGACAATGAAAGCAATAGCTTTACCATTAGAGAGCAGTTCATGATAACCTAATTTAATTCAATACAAATGTACAACACCAAGTGAGTTTGATGGAACCATCTCAACGACTTTGTGTTTTATAAACCTTAATCCAATTTACCTGATAATCTATCAAGTTACTTTGCTCCATGCGTGGCAGCAAAGGAAAAGAAAAAAGGGAAAAAAAAAGTCATGCCACTATACAACTACAGGGAGAGCATATTCATAATCCTCCATGACCCCCACTATCTTGAAAGAAGAATAAGCATCATCCCCCACTGAGTTACAGAATCCTTGCCATACAATCAACAAAGAATGAGCAAATTAGTGGGCAAATGGCACCCTCCAACATGGGGCAGTACCAAAGGGAGGAGCAGAATCTGAATGGACTTTCTGGTAGAGAACTTCTGGAGGATATCCAAGTTGTCATGTTTCCTTTCTGACCATATGCATGGCACAAATGTTTGTCTGCATCATGGACTAGAGAAAAAGCAGGCACACTGCATTTTCCAAAAAAAAAAAAAAGAACAGATGCTGCGCTAATATCCCACTAGAACCACGCAGAGTGCCACCTTTTGCAACATGTTCGACTCCCTGGTGCTGGAGCTGTATAAATATGCTTCTTGAGTAACCACTTCACCCATCCAGACTCACAGTTTCTTCTTGAAGGTAGCATCGATTTGTGCTTGCCAGTTTCTTTTGTTTTATTTTCCTTTTCATTTTTGCTGTTGCTCTTGCTAATGCTTCTACCTGATACATAGAATGGTTTGGTAATGACGAACAATTTCATCTTTGCTTAATCAGTGTTCTGGAAGGAGATATATAGGGATGGAAACCAATACAACAGAAGCTAAGTATGAGTGCCTGCTCTTCGGTAAGTGATAAATGTAACTACGTCGTTTTCTTCGATGAAAACTTAGTTCAAATTCATAATTTTCAGATTTGGATGATACCTTGTATCCCTTGAATTCTGGTCTCAATTTGGCTTGTCGCAAAAATATCCAAGGTAATGTGGTTTTTTCTTCTGATTCGATGAACAATAAGACATTTGATCTCAGTGCTGGATTGTGCTCGACGACAGATTACATGTTGCAGCATCTCAATATAGAAGAAAACCAAGTTCCAAAATTGTGCTTGGACTTGTACAAAGAACATGGGACTACAATGGCTGGTCTTAAGGTGAAAACATGTAGACTAATTTAACCTACTAATGAAGCTCACCTTTATTTCATGGCTGAATGGAACTTTTTCTTTCTTTCAACAGGCAGTAGGTTATCAATTCGACAATGATGAATTCCATGCTTTTGCTCATGGAAGATTGCCATACGAGACTTTGAAACCTGACCCTGTGTTGAGAAGTATACTTCTTTCAGTGCCACAGAGAAAGATAGTAAGCTCCAAGAAGACCATAGTTTATAGATGAGCATCTAAAGGATAAGAATAATACAAGCAGTAGAAAACAAAAAATATATTCAGTTTTTCAATTTCATTTGTTTCATTATAGCACAGGAATTATTTTCCAATGATGACGATTCCAACTTTTACAGATCTTCACAAATGCAGACAAAGTTCATACTGAAAAAGTTGTCAGTAGGCTTGGCCTAGAAGATTGTTTTGATGGTGTTATATGTTTTGAGACACTTAATCCAACCCCAAACCAGAATGTTCCTGCTGAAAAGATCAACACCATGACCAATGATGATTTAAACAGTGATAGTTATGAGAATGGTTTAAGGAGCGACTTTGCTGATGGTGATGACAAATGCAACTCTGACACGGTAGAGAAAATACTCTGCAAGCCTTCTGTGGAAGCCTTTGAAATGGCATTTGGGATTGCTGACATAGATCCGAAGAGAACAGTAAGTCATATTTGTTGGAAGATTGAATTTAATTTGATTCAAGATCACACTGTGAACAAGTACTAATTTTGATCCTCACTGATCCCCTAGATCTTTTTTGATGATAGTCCAAGAAACATAGCAACAGGAAAAGTAGCTGGTCTGCATACTGTCCTCGTAAGTCTTTCACTGGTCATCAAGCATTTTCTATCTGAAAATTAAGTCAAGATTTCTGTGCAATTACTAGTCTTCAACTCCATTTTGTAATTCAGTGGATTTCTTCATCTAGAAATGAAAAGACAATTGAAGGCAACTCGAAAAGTGCTTTCGTATTAATTAATATTCTATTCAGAGAGGATCATTTTCTTAAGCACAATCAGGATGAAGAACATAGGAAAGAAAAAAGAAAAGAGATGCAAATCCAGTACAAAAGAACATACTATATTCAAGCATCAATGACATGTTCAGTATTAATAAAATATCAAGGAATATAGAAGATGACTCTCTTTAATGTAATGTAAATACAGATTAAAATCCTAAATGGAAAAACAAGTTAACTAAACATCTATAATGCCTTTCGTTACCTCACTATGGAATTGTCAAATGTATGCAGGTTGGGAGCTCAGTGACGGTGCCAGGGGCTGATCTTGCACTAGAAAGCATTCACAATATAAGAGAAGCCTTGCCTGAGATATGGCAGGATGGAGAGCAGTTGGAACCTGTTCTTGCAGCCACATCTCCGGAAGCAATAGTCCTCGCTTAAAAATTTCTTTTGCTACTATATCAAATGTCTCTGAAGAGGAAATAGTAATACTGTTGCTACTACAGATGAACAAAGGTAGTCTGTGCATGATGCTGAATATATATGTAGTAATATCCATTTAACACTCAATAAAGCCAAAGCATAATATGCAAGGATGCATTAAGTTTATTATGTTGCCTCTTTTTCATGTGGCATTGAGGGAAATAAATTGTTAATACTTTGCCATCGAAGGTCAACATATACACCAAAAGAAAACTAATAAATGTTTCTGATTTTAGGCTTGGTATTTTTTTGAAAATATTTCTTTTCGCTGTTTGGTTGTGTAATTAGAAAATGTTCTTTCTCTCCATAAGTCAGGTTGATTTGCCTAGCTCATCTGCATGACAAGCTCAATCATGTCCTTGCATCTAATCAACCACAGTAGGTCGAACAACTTGTTAGGATCGATGAGGAAGATGAGGAACTTGTGTCCAATAACAAGGAGGAATAGTGCTTGACCTGAAAATTAAACTCTCTTGCTAATGGTTAGAGAGGTCAATCAAACAACTTAATGCAACAAAAGTATAAATCACAAAAGACAAATGCTAACACATGAGATTTATGTGGTTCGAAACTCCTAGTCCTACGACATTCCGATCGAGCCTAAGTCTATTGACTGGTTGACTCAAGTTTAAGTTGGCTGAAGATGTTATTCAGTCATTTGAATGAATACCTGACTCAGACTATTCCTAAGGATAAATCCTCTTTCTAAGTCTAGTCTCACTTATAACTCATTATACTAGTGCATTTGACTCTCTTTAGCAAGCGTTTGTCGGGATTCAAAATCACAAAATCACACCCTTTTAATTTTCAAGAATTTCATAATCTGAATCTAATTATATCTCTAGCATGATAAATCGAGAATTAGAAAGATTAAACTAAAATACGGAAGCGTACCTGAATCTATAAATTGAATCTGAATGGTTTGGTATGATTTTTCAAACATTCGGTTCTTCCTATTTTTGTATATCTTCATTCTATAGAGAGAATACAGAAAGAAAAAAAGAATGGAACCGTCGTTTGGGGGCCATAACCCTTTTTAATAATAAAAATGGTTTATTTTCAATTTGGTCCCTCAACAAATTGAAAATCTCTTTATGGTATCTACACATCAATTCCATGATAATTTAATATCTTATTTTAGTTCAAACTTTAAATCTTAGTAGATCACTTTAATTGGACTACTGAAAGACAACTATGCACATTTAATTTTAACATATGTAAGTCCAAATGTTGGATTTTTCCAACAATCTCCCACTTGGACTACAAATATCACCGGATAAATGTGCATTACCTTATGAGCTCAAATTTTGCTATCATAAATAAGGATATCCCTTAAACAATCTCATTCATTAATTGTATTGATATAGGACTAAAGAGATTTTCATCTCTTTAAGCGTGACTAAACCCATCAATAATCGCATATACCAATACAACTTAATGACATAAATCAATCATGGATGCATAGCATGGAAATTGTATGAAATGTGATATGTACATTCCTATTTCCAACTGGTCCTACCTTATTCCTTAATGAGATCAACCACAATCATATATAACAGGGTGGAATAAAATTGAATACTTTATATCTGTACAGAAATATCCAAATTACATAATGAATGTATCCTTAACATAGTATAGAGTAATAAAAAAAACCATATACAGACTCCTACTAAACCAAAGAATCCTGGAACAATACAATACCCATATGAGCAGTGTGCTCATGAAAGACCTTGGGTGGTAACCCTTTAGTCAGCGGATCCGCTATCATTGAATCTGTCCCTATATGCTCTATCGCAATCTGTCCACTCTGTACTCTTTCCTTCACAATCAGGAACTTTATGTCAATGTGCTTTGACTTAGTAGAACTCATGTTGTTATTAGAATATAGCATCGCTGAGTTAGTGTCACAATATAACTTTAGTGGTCTTTCAATACCTCCAACTATGCGCAACCCAGTGATAAAGTTTCGTAGCCATATTCCGTGATTGAATGCCTCATAATATGCTACAAATTCTGCTGCCATGGTAGAAGGTGTTACTAGTGTCTGCTTAGCAATTCTCCATGAAACGACTCCCCCAGCCAACAGAAAAATGTAGCCCGAAGTGGATCTCCTACTATCTTGGCATCTAGCGAAATCAGAATCAGAATACCCTATGATCTCCAACTGATCTGATTTCCTATATGTGAGCATGTAATCCTTAGTCCTCTGTAGGTACCTCATAACCCGTCTGGCTACTTTCTAGTGATCCATACCAGAGTTACTTAAATATCTGCCCAACATACCAACAATAAACGCTATGTCAGGTCTTGTGCAAACCTGAGCATACATCAGACTTCCAATAGCTGAAGAATATGGAATCTTCTGCATTTCCTTAACCTCAAGATCATTTTTAGGGCACTGACTGAGACTGAACTTGTCTCCCTTAGCCATAGGGGAATCTCCTGATTTGCAATTTTGTATGTCAAACCTTTACAACACTTTTTCTATATAGTTCTTTCATGACAATCCAAGAATGCCCTGAGAACGATCCCGGTGTATCTTGATTCCTATAACAAAAAAGGTTTCCCTAAGATCTTTCATTTCAAATTTCTTTGAAAGAAAGGTCTTGGTGTCGTGCAACAATCCTGATCATTGGTGACAAGCAGTATGTCATCAACATACAATACCAAAAATATATATTTACTCTCACTGAACTTGTGATACACACAATTATCAACAAAATTTGTCTCAAAACCGAACGAGACAACTTCTTGGTGAAATTTATAGTACCACTGACTGGACGCTTGCTTGAGCCCATAGATTGATTTCTTTAATTTGCAAACCATAGTCTTTGGGTCTCCAGACACAAAGTTGTTTGGTTGCACCATATAAATTATCTCATCAATGTCTCCATTGAGAAACGCTGTATTTACATCCATCTGATGTAACTCAGGGTCAAAATGTGCAACTAAAGCCATTATTATCCTAAAAGAGTCTTTCATAGAAACTGAAGAGAAAGTCTCTTTAAAATCAATGCCTTCAAGTTGAGTAAAACCTTTAGCTACAAGACGAGCCTTATATATTTCCACATTACCCTTCGAGTCCTTCTTGATTTTAAATATCCATTTACAACCAATGGGCTTCGCACCTGCAGGTAATGAGACAAGATCCCAAACTTAATTGTCTCGCATTGATTTATACTCTTCGTTCATAGCTTCAATTCACTTGTGAGAGTTTATACCATACATGGCTTGACAGAAGTTAATAGGATCATCTTCTATCAAACCATTATTTTCATCATTTTCTTGAAGAAACACTACATAATCATCCGGAATAGCATTTCTTCTCACTCTCGTGGATTTCTTTAATGGCATTAGTTCTTGAGGTTGTTGAGTTTGTTCATCCTGAATGGGGAGTTGTTCAATATTTTCATATACATTATCTTGTTGAGGTACTGGATCTGTTTCTTGATCAATGATAGGAATGAAAACCTGCACATTATCAAGGGCAGTGGTCGGCGTTGAAATCGACTCCTCCTCAAAGATAATGTCTCTAACCTTATTTTTCCCCCCAAACTCAACATCTTCAAAGAATATCGCATTTCCCATCTCAAAAATAGACCTTTTAGTGGGATCATAAAACTTGAAACCCCTGGATTTTTCAGAATAACCAATAAAGTAGCTGCTCACTATTTTGGAGTCAAGTTTCTTTTCATTTGGGCTATAAGGCCTAGCCTCAGCTGGACACCTCCAAATGTGAAAGCGCTTTAAACTAGGCTTTCGTTCAGTCCAAAGCTCAAAAGGTGTTTTGGCAGCTGCTTTAGTTGGTACCCTGTTGAGAATATAAGCTACTATCTTTAGTGCTTCTCCCCAGAGTGATTCTGGTAAGGAGGAATGACTAATCATACTCCTCACCATATCCTTTAGAGTTTTGTTTCGTCTTTCAGCTACACCGTTCATGCTAGGCATTCCCGGCATAGTGTATTGTGGGGCGATTCCACATTCCTTTAGGAAGATAGCAAAAGGACCTGAACGTTGTTCTCCTGAACCGTCATATCTGCCGTAGTACTCACCACCATGATCAGATCTGACACTTTTAATTCTGTTGTTGAGTTGATTTTCAACCTCAGCCTTAAATACCTTGAACATCTCCAGTGCCTCTGATTTTTCATGAATTAGATATAGGTACCCATATCGTGCGTCTATGAATGACACAAAGTATTGTTGACCATTCCATGAAGCCATAGAGAATGACCCACAAATGTTCGTATGTATCAATTGTAAGACGTTTGTAATTCTGTTGACACCTAATCTCTTTATTTTAGTCTGTTTTCCTTTTATACACTCAACACAAACATCAAGTTCTGAAAAATCAAGTGTATCTAAAATTCCATCTAACACAAGTCTCTCAATTCTGGTTTTTGAGATATGACCTAAATGCTTGTGCCATAATTTAGTTGAATTTTCTTTATTTAATTTACGCTTAGTACCTCTTGAGTCAACATGCAAGGATGCATTATACGAAGCAATAGTGTCAAGCAAATATAGATTGCCAAATGCACTTAATGAACCAGTGCCCACAATACTGGAATTAATTGAAAGATTAAATTGACAATTTCCAAATGAACAAGAAAAACCATATTTGTCCAAAGTGGAAATAGAAACCAAATTTCGTCTAAAAGACGGTACAACAAAAGTGTCTTTCAAATCAAGAAAAAAACCAGTCCTTAATAACAATCTAAAATGCCCTATCGCCTCAACTTCTACCAACTTTTCATCACCCACAAAGATGTATTTTTCACCATCATTTGGCTTTCGGTAGTTCAGGCATCCCTGCATCGAAACACTTATGTGAGTAGTAGCACCAAAATCTAACCACCATGTGTTTTAGGCACTGAAGCTAAATTAACTTCAAAACAGACCAAAGTGAGAAATGCACCTTTCTTTGCACACCAAGCATGATACTTAGTACAATCCTTCTTCATATGTCCAAGTTTGTCGCAAAAGAAACAACCCTTATTATAATTATCTTCCTGTTTCTTTTATGTTGGACCTTTATCCTTAGCAACTTTCTCAACAGCTTTTCTTTTCTTGTCCTTTCCCTTATCCTTAGTAACACTAGTCAGTTGAGCAAACTCAGTCCTTTCTTGCTTCAACCTCTCTTCCTCTTGCACACAGTATGAAATGAGCTCATTAAGAGTCCACTTCTCCCTTTGACAGTTATGACTAACCTTAAATTGACTGAACTGTGTGGGAAGCGATATCAGCCCTAAATGCACGAGTAAGTCCTCAGACACCTCAAGCTTTAGTGCCCTTAATTTTGAAGCAACATGAGACATCTGCATGATGTACTCCCTTATGTTTCCCTTGCCCTTATACTTCATGGAGATCAAGCTCACTAGAAGCATACTTGTCTCTGCCTTATCGTTTTTGACAAAACACTTTTCAATCTCAGCAAGGTACTCACTGGCCTTAGTGATCAGAAGCTGTGCCTCGAAAGGCTTCCGGAATGTCGCGCTTAATGATCATCAGACTTACACGATTCGAGTGATCCCACTTCTCAAAGTTCCTCCTTTCATCAAGAGAACTTTCCTCCGTAAGAGAAGGGGGTTGCTCAACCCTTAGTGCATAGTCCAGATCCATGCAACCCAAAATAATTAGAATGTTTTCTTTCCAATCTTTAAAGTTAGACCCATTAAGAATGGGTATATTGTTGGTGTTAGCAGAAATAGAAGTAGCAGACATCATAACTGTACAAAGAACAAAACCAAATAATTGTCATGCTCACATAATAACTAAATAAACAATCATCAAATTCAAAAAAGTTAGCAAAATCTCGAGACACCTAACACAACATTAATATCAAGTCTTTGGACAATAATATTAACTTGTAAGTGGTCACCTTTGTGCAGTAATCAAATACTGACAATAAATCCTGTCAAGCAATAGCCTTCCTTTGAACCGACATATTGCTCACATGGATAACATGATAATTGTCACGTATTTACCACCACAGGTGTATATGTATTTCGGACCAAACATTAACCTTCCTTTGGGCCGGCTAATACCCGCATGAACTTACACATACACAACCATTATAATATTCTTAATGAATAAATCTATGCAAGAGAGGTCACTTTGGCAACTTCTTATTTAAATAAATTCATTCTGAATATTAGACAAATCATATACGAACATGAGACGTGTCAAACAAATTGAAATAGAATGATTGAAACATGGTTTTGTACATATATGATAAATATAAATATCAAAATCATATAAAACTGAAATCAAAAGCGTGAATTTATTTATTTATTTAAATACTATAGAAATGTCATAGCCCTGAAGAGTGAGCATCGCAACTCGCACGTTACTTTCCTTCGACACTTAACTTTGTGAATCGCAACACACAAAAAATTGTGTTTGAAAGTTGCTGCATGTGTATGTAAAGCATTTTTTTTGATCAAATCTTACTTGTACATACATCCCAGATTGATTATGTCATCAATCAATTTCACCAAAAGGCACAATTATATTAAAACATGCAACGTGAATACAAACACTTACAGCAACGTGAAATCACACTTGTAAATGGGTGTGATTCAATCAATCGAATACAAACGAATCTCAATTCACGATTACGAACCGTAAATTTCATGAAATTAAATTAAAATATATAATACCCATGAAATCCATATAACCCAATGGAAATTTCACCAAAATTTAAGAAAAATTGAAACCTTAGTTTCACATGAATGAAGAAAAAGAAAATTCTTCCCAATTCTCAGAGTATCATGCGTAGAGAGACTTTGATACCACTTGTCGGGATTCAAAATCACACGCTTTTAATTCTCAAGAATTTCATAATCTGAATCCAATTATATCTCTAGCATGATAAATTGAGAATCGGAAAGATTAAACTAAAACACAAAAGCATACTTGAATCCATAAATTGAATCTGAATGCCCCGGTATGATTTTTCAAACATTCGGTTCTTCCTCTTTTTGTATATCTTCATTCTGTAGAGAGAATACAGAAAGAAAAGAAGAATGAAACCATCGTTTGGGAACCATAACCCTTTTTAATAATAAAAATGCTTTATTTTCAATTTATTCCCTCAGCAAATTGAAAATCTCTTTATGGTATCTACACATCAATTCCATGATAATTTAATATCCTATTTTAGTCCAAACTTTAAATCTTAGTAGATCACTTTAATTGGACTACCAAAAGACATCTATGCACATTTAATTTTAACATATGTAAGTCCAAATGTTGGATTTTCCCAACAGTGTTACCTATGTGCAAAGAAGTTCCACCTCCGGGAGTTCAAGTGCCAAGAAGGTTTGCTTCCAGATGTTCCTACTAAGAGGCTTTATGTTAGAAATTTCACTATCTTGTCAAATATCTAGTCCTTAACCTGCTAAGACTTTGTATATAGTCTTTGGCCTACTTGGTCTTACACTTACCAAATATTCAATCCTTGACCTGCTTGGAGTTCCACTTTCACTTGCAATATCAAAGTCAAATAAGCTGCACCTATACATTTGACATACCATATAGTACATATAAGTAATCTTAACTTAACCCTTTACTTAAACAACAAAACCACATACTTAAGGGCACGATGCACTAAAAGTAATACGTGAAATATTAATAGCATAGGTATTATTCTTCCAAGCAATTGGTTGTGTGAAACTCAATCTTGTATCCAACATCACATGATTAACTAATACTTAACCGATTAAATTGTTTGCCCTTGCCTAACAATTTGTTCACTTTCATCTACAACTTGAGTTAACATAGTAGAAATAGACACAAATAATGACTCAAAATAGAATTGCAAGATAAACCATTTATGTGATTCGAAACCTCTAGTTCCAACTCCACTACCTATAATCTATTAGGTGAATCAATCTTAAAATTAACTCTATATTTTCTCCTTCTCGAAAATCTTTTAAACACGAAGAAACCTCATACAAATATGTCAACCACAATCAAATACAAATGAATAAAAGAAAACATAGTAAATGAAAGATTACACAATGAAAGCTTTCTCATTGTTGCTTTCTGATCTAGATAAACACTAGAACCTTGGCTAAGTTTTTCTCGCAACCTTTATAGAAGCTTCCATGAAGTACAACTTGAGCACCCTTGAAGCTCTTTTTTTAAGGTTGTTGTCGATCTACATTTCATCTATTAGTCAACTACTCTTTTACTATATTAACTAATGTGTCTTTTCATGTTACTGTTGTACAACTTTTCATTAACGACTCAATTCCAGCTCATCCTACAGTTGAATGGCCCAGTTAGTTGCTCTTCACCAGTTGATTGGTGAGTCAATTGACCTTTAATCAGAATTGAACAAAAACATTCTCTCCTTTCTATTTTTTGCTTGAGTCAACTTGCACAGTCGACTGCTCCATTAGTTGACTATTGTAACCCTGAATTTGACCAAATCATAATTTTGTGATTTTGATACCACTAGTTCACAAGTCAATTGGCTCTGTGATTCCAACCTTACCAAGGTTGAATCTATGTTGTACCAAGAGACCTCACATATACGACACTTCCTCGTCTGCCTAGTACACAATCAATTTAACTCACTGGGACTTCAACCTTACTTAGAGATCTATTCTTTAAGATTTCTCTTTCTTAGAGACTCCTCATCTTCAAGGCTTCGCTTGACTTGAGTTCACTCCTCTGGAACTTCAACCTCATTAGAATTTGGTCATTCTTGACCTACTAGGACTTCATTATTGATAAACATCTAATTCTTCTTGACCTGCTTAGACTTCCATCACTTTGCCTAATATCTAATCCTCCACGATCCTTTAGGACTTCCATTGCCAAGAATCTTATCCTCATTGATTTGCTTAGAGTTATGTTGCCTAACATCTAATCATTATCGATTTGTTAGGATTTTTTTATCACTTGTGAAACATTCAATTTTCCCTGACATGCCAAAACTTCCACCGTTAACATTTGGTGAAACTCTCCATTTGTTAAGTCCCTATTGGTCTTTCCCATCTGCCAACACCTATTCAATTTCTCAATCTACCAATTCCCTATTGGACTTCCATCTGCCAATGCCCATTAGAATTTTACTTATGTTACCACCTACTAAACTTCCGTAATGCTAACATGAATTTTAACACTTGCCAACAGTCTGATTGATATAGATCCACTTAGGCTTCTCATTTGCCAAATGTTTGGTTGACCTCGATACATTTTAACTTCATCCATAATCATATTGCTCAAACATTAAAGCATAAATTTTGGTCAATCTAACTATAGGTTGATTGAACAACATTATACAAATTAATGATACATACGATGCCTCCTTTTGTTTAGTCTTGTTACATAAACCCTCCTTGCTATAAATGACACAATGGTCTTCAAGTATCATATTAGGAACTTGGACTCAGATATGAACTTCTCCAATACTACACCTCTACTTGCAATTTAAGGATGCATTCTTTTCCTCAAGTTTCTTAACTTGTTAAGAGACTTGCCCTTGACTCTGCCAATGCCCATTAGAATTTTACTTATGTTAGCACCTACTAAACTTCCCTCAACCTTTTGATTAATCTTGTTGTATATTCTATAACCTCTACTAGTTGATGAGTATCCAAATAGGATTCTATCATCCGCCTTAGACTTAATTTTTTTTAAATTGTCTTTGGTATTTAAAATATAGACTTTATATTCAAATACCTTAAAATAGTGAATTGTAGGAATTGTACCATTCCATAATTCAAAAGGTGTTTTACCTAAAAACCTATGGATTAATACACAGTTTTGGATATAGCAAGCAGTGTTAACCGCTTTCACCCACAAGTAACTAGGTAAGGAATATGCATTAAATATTGTCCTAGCCACTTCTTGTAGGACACAATTTCTTCTTTCCGCCACCCTATTTTGTTAGGGTGTTCTAGGACAAAAGAACTCATACTTGTACCCTTGTACTAAGCAAAATTTTGAAAAGTTAGAATTCTCAAATTCTCTACCATGATCACTATGGATCCAGTTGATTTTGAAATTCCTTTCATTTTCAACCCTTTTGCTAAATCCTATGATTATTTCTAAGGTATCATCCTTATGTTTCATAAAATAAACCCATGATTACCTAGAAAAATCATCAACTATCACTAAATAATATTTATTGCCATTTAATGAAAGGATGCTATGACAATCAAATAAATCTAAATGCAATAGCTCTAAGGGTAATGAAGCACTAGTTAGAGTTTTACCCTTGTGTGATGATTTGGATAGCTTTTCTTCTTGGCATGCATCATACATTTTGTCTTTGATGTACTTTACTTTTGGTAGCCCTTTAACTAGATCCAACTTGGCTATCTTGGCAATGTTCTTCATGTTGATATGTCCAAGTCTTCTATGCCATAGCCAACCTTCCTCTTTTTTTGACATGAGACACTTAGTAGAAATGTTATAAGCATATGAAAGATCAACATAATAAATGTTTGATTTCCTATATCCAACTAACATGCAATCTTCTAGGTTTTTGTGTTTAATCAAACATTTAGAAGATTTGAACTCTACATGGTAACTAACATCACAAAGTTGACTAACACTAAGTAGACTAAATTTATGTGGCAAAGCTCATCATCGTCGGATGAGTCCTCCACACTTTAAGTGTCCCATGTGGTTTGGGGGGCGACCATAGCCTCCTTCTTCTTCTTCTCCTTCTTGTCCTTCTTCTTTTCTTTTTCCTCCTCCCTCTTTAGCTCTAGGTAATTTGACTCGATGTGCCCCTTTTTGTTGCATCCATGACAAACAATATTAGGATTAAAATTTGGATTATGACTTGATTTACCTTTTAAAGATGTGAACATATTCTTTACATATTTCTTTGTGAGTCTTCTAGATTTTCCCGCCCACTTCTTGACATAGTGAGCTATCTCATTTGCCGACATTTCTTCATCACTACTTGATGCTTCATCCTCCAATTCGGATGAAGAAGATTCTTCCTTCTTCTCCTTCTCCTTTTTTCCTACAAGAAGAGCTAGACCTTTCTCCTTTGATGAAGTATTAGCTTGCTCATGCAATTAAAATTGACAAAACAATTCATCTAATTTGACTAAGGAAAGATCCCTAGAGACCTTATAAGCATCTACCATTGATGCCCGTAAGGTTGTTCTAGGAAAAGCTTGAAGGATGTATCTTACCAAATCCCGGTTGTCCACCTTCTCACCTATGACATGTAGTCTGTTGACCACCTCCTTGAATCTACTATGCATTTGGCTCACGGTCTTATTGGTCTTCATGCTAAAAGTTTGAAGTTGACCTATCAATAGGTCCCTCTTGCTCTCCTTGGATACTTCATTGAGCTCAATGAGCTTCTCCCAAAGCTCTTTGGCGGAGTCGAAAGGTCCGACTTTGCTCAATTGCTCTTTGGATAAACCACATTAGAGTGTGGTTGTTGCTTTGGCGTTTGCTTGAGCTTTCTTCGCCATCTCTCTAGTCCAATCTTTCGTTGGTAGTGGCGCTCCAAATTCATCTATGGGCTTCTCGAATCCATCTATGACGCTAAACCAATTATCAATGTCGTTCATCAAATAATACTCCATCCTACCTTTCCAATAAGCGAAGTCATTGTTGTCGAAGAAGGGTGGTTGTGTCGTGCTATATCCCTCTTGAAATGACATCTTGCTCCGGTTGTTTGTTAGAATTTCGATGAAATCCAGACTCTGATACCACTTGTAGGGGATCCTTTGGATGGTTAGAGGGGGGAGGTGAATAGCTTATTTCGATTTCTATATGATCCTAGTGGAAGCAAACACAATAATATAATTAAGAATGAAATCAAAAGACAATAAGAGCAATACTAACAAATATGTTTAACGTGGTTCGAAGATGATGTTCCTCTATAGCAATCCATAAGGTGGATCAACCCTAGCAAGCTTTCACTAAAGTCTCCTTTTGATGATCACACTAAGGTGGAGAAGCCTTCTTACAAACACACTTTTCTTCTTACAAGATGATGGAATTAAATTTGGGAAGAAGAGATTAAGAACACTAGAAAGCTTGGAGAAGACTTGGCGAGCTTGAGAGTAAAGATTGGAATGAGAGCACTAACCCTCTCAAGCTCCCCAAGGTCTCTTTTTATAGAGAAAAGTTATTTCTTCCCCAATTGTTGGAATGTATACTGAAAGCCTAGCTCTTTTTGTATGAACATTTTATTTTGAAATAAGAATCACATGATCATTGTTTGCACTTTATATTTATTATATGTGTGCATATAGTCTAATATTTTACATTGTAGATAACATGGTGCTTGGTGTGGCACAGAAGATCATGTTATCAGTCCCTTGTAGAATATAAGTAGAGGCTCACAACCAAGATGGTTTTGGACAAACCATTGGCATGGTTGTAGTGTAGCTTGGTATTGTTTTGTCTTGAACATAGAGTTACACTAGTACACTTAGGTGTATTGAGCAGGACCGATATAGAGGTGATTCAATTTATTGCTGACTACATAATTGAATCGGACCTCGGATATTATGTTGTACATGCTCTTAATCCCGATATAATAACGGGCACATGTACTTAGTATTTATTTCTTTGATTTACCATAGGGTGAGATTTAGATGGATTAAATCAATATGCCCGGTAAGTTGAGAAATGATATTATTTACATGGTGTGCCGTTGATTATAAGAGGAAACTGTGTCCTATGTATTAGGTTGATGATGTCCCCTTGAGGAGCTCATAAGGTTCATCATGTAAACCCAGCTGGTTGACTTAGTCAACATGATGATAAGGTTGAGTGGTACTACTCGAGGAGTTAGATGTTAATTAATTGATGGTCAGTAAATCAATTAATTGACGGACATTCGATATCTTAAACACGGGGAGATGGATGTACAAATAATATATGAAGCCCATATTGATTTATGGGGGTTGGTGAGGTAATTCAATGATGATCCTCTAGTGGAATGGAACATTATTGATGGATCAAGTTTATGTGGTTCCGATCCATCGGGTGACCAAGATCCAACTCCTCCTCATGGTCCCTATCGTAGCCTAATATAATCCTCAAGAACTCTAGATCCAAGAATGTAAAACAAAATCCTAGAACCGACGGTTGAGATTAAATCTCTAGATCCGACGGTTGGGATTAAATTCCTAGAACCGACGGTTGAGATTAAATCTCTAGATCCGACGGTTGGGATTAAATCCCTAGAACCGACGGTTGAGATTAAATCTCTAGATCCGACGGTTGGGATGAATCCCTAGATCCGACGGTTGGGATGAATCCCTAGATCCGACGGTTGGGATGAAAGCCTAGATCCGACAGTTGAGATGAAACCCTAGATCCGACGGTTGGGATAAAACCCTAGATCCGACGGTGGAGATTAAATCCCTAGATCCGACAGTGGAGATTAAAGGAGGCTTAAGCCCAATTCTATAAATAGAGGGCTAAGGCTTGGGCGGCAAGTATGGTTTTTTGGATTAGGGTTTTGCCTCTCAAGAGTTTAGGCAGCTAGGGTTTGGTTAGTGGTTTGGGCGGCAACAAGTTTAGGAGATTAGGGTTTCCTCCTTTTCTCCTTGGTGGCCGGCGCTCACTCCATCTTCCTCCTTGCTTTGGCCGGCCCTCTTCCTCCTCCTTTTCTCCTTGGTGGCCGGTGGTTCTCCAATCCATTGGTGGCCGACGCTTCTCCCATTCATTGGTGGCCGGCGGCAACATTGTTACAAAGGTTGGCCGGCGCTCAATCACTCACTCCTTGGCCGGCGGTTACATCGAGCTCCTTGAGTTGGTGGCCGGTTCTAGAAAGGAGAAGGGTTTTTGTTTGGTTCTTCTCTTTGTTCGGAGCGAACAAGGAAGGGAAGTACGTGATCTAGGAGGCTTCTACTCATGGAGGATCTTCGCCCACACAACGTCCGCGAGGAGGATAGGACATACGGTAGAAGATCGTGAGGTATAAAAGTTTTACAACTTTATTTTCTGATCTTAGCATGTTCTTATATGCATGATTGTACTAGTTCGCATATGCATGTATTTGTATAATCATAGACCCCGAAGACGAGCACAAAAATCGGCGATCCATCCATCGTCTCTTCCGCAGCTAACCAACTAGAAGAGTTGTGTTGCTTGAACAACTAGTTTGTTCAAGCGATCGCTCAAGTTGTTAGCACGACGACGAAGTGGTTGTGCTAAGGAAACTCATCCCATCCGGATTAGTTTTTTCATTAGTGAAAATTTTAATCCGGGGACATGGGAGCCAATGAGCCTCCGAAGCAACCACCTACAAAATGGTATCAGAGCCACGGTTTCCGGTTTTGTGTGTTTTGGATTCGGTTACTTTCATGCACATATCATATATTAAGTATGTCGGATAATAGTAGGATGTGCGTAGGCTAACTTTTTGGTTGCAGACATAAGATCCGACTATTATGGCTATTTGTGTGTATGTGATTGTTTTGTGTGTGATTGTATGTATATTATTTGAATCCTCGGGGTTGATGAGGCTAGATTAGTATTTAATTTTTTGTAATTAAATACGACATTGTTTATCCACTCATTTTAGTTTACTTTTGATCTAGATTATTTGTACACTCCTTCATGGAGTATAGGATCGATGGATGTAAATTAAAATAGTTTATCTCGGCTCGGATCTCTTTGGTGACTTGTGCACGAGAAAAGATGGAGTGGACGAGGCGGCGACACGACGGGATGCGTATTGGAGAACAATGCCATAATAGTTGGGAAAATTTTGTTTTTTTCATATTTATTGCTGATTTGTTTTATATGCATGTTGTGTATGATTGAAAATTCCTCATTGTCAATTTACTAAGTGGGAGAGGGACATTTTAATTAATTCCCGCGACCTCCATTACAATTTGACGTGTGATGCAACAAACTTGCGCATTGGCTCTGAGTGCCTTCCTCCCCATCGGATGGGTTTGTTAGCGGATCACTAGGTCAAATAATGGTCATAGGAAATTATTTAGGAGCGTGTGTACTTCCCCATCGGTAAGACACATAATCTAAAATAATTCCCTTAGTATCGTGTAATGGTGCACACTTAGATGCAAATAAAAAGTATCCTCCCCATCGGAGTCACTGCTTTTATTTGTATGGCCAAAGAGGAACCAACTATTAATTTTATTTGTCAAAAAGTAAGGTTGACAAGATAATAAAATTATCCTCTTATAAATGTAGAATTCGTATACGTCCACACTATCGTGGCATGCGATATTCTCGGTGTTTTGAGGTGTTGGTTGATTTCGGAATTTTGTTGTTTTGAGGAATCAATAATATTTGAAATCTAATATTTTGATCATTGTGATTCTTAGGTTTTTCAAATGGCTTTCAACCCACTTGCTGTGATATTAAAAGAAAATAAACTTACTGGAACAAACTATATTGATTGGAAAAGAAACTTGGATATTGTCTTAACTGTAGAGGAGTACAAATTTATACTCTTCGAGGTCTGTCCTCCTAAGCCCACCGATGACTCTGATGAAAAGGAGAAAGAAAGTTATAAGAAATGGATCAAGGCAGATGAGATGACGCGGTGTTACATTTTGGCATCTATGTCAAATATGCTGCAACATCATCATCAGGTCATGGCCACAGCTTATGACATGATATTCAATCTCAAGGAACTTTTCGGACATCAGAGTAGGGCGGCTAGACAGGAGGCTATGAGAAACTTGATGACGACCACCATGGTCGAGGGAACACCCGTTAGGGATCATGTTCTCAAGATGATGGCTCATCTTAATGAGATGGAAGTCCTCGGAGCTGAGATCGATGGGGAAACCCAGGTCGATATCATTCTCCAGTCTCTGCCTAGGAGTTTTGAGCAGTTCCGCCTCAACTACAACATGAACAAGAGGTTGTATTCGTTGGCGGAGCTTCTGACAGAACTCCAGGCGGTAGAGGAGCTTTTTCGTCAAAGCGCTCAAGCCATGGTTGCTCAGAAGGTTTCTTCTTCTAAACCGAAAGGTAAGAAGAAGAAGAAGCAAGGTGGAGCAAAGAAAGTGGCAGTAGGACCTCAGGCAGGAGTGAAGAAGCCGAAAGGCAAGTGCTTCACTTGCAAGCAGACTGGACATTGGAAGGCGGACTGTCCTCGCCGAAAGAACAAAGGTATATCTTCTTGTTTAGTTGTTGAAACATGTTTAGCGGTGTTATCTACCAGTGCCTAGTGTGTAGATACAGGGGCCACTGATCATGTCTGCAATACTTTGCAGGGGTTCTAGAAAACCCGACGACTAGCTGAGGGAGAGATTACCGTCTTCATGGGCAATGCTTCAAAGGTGGCGGCTATTGCAGTGGGAGATGTTTATTTATCTTTTGATAGGAATAAAGTTTTGGTTTTGAGAAATTGTCTTTATGTACCTACTTTTAGAAAGAATCTAATTTCAGTTTCTAAATTGTTTATGGATGGATATTCTATTTCTTTTAATGACAAAGTGGTTATAAAAGGGAATAGGGAGATTATCTGTTCTGGTACATTGGTTGGCAATTTGTATACTCTTGAACCGAAAACTCCCACGATGCATATAGAAGTAAATAACTCATCTTCTAAGTCTAATAAGAGAAAAGAACCTTCGAAAATAAACCAGACATATCTTTGGCATCTAAGGCTTGGTCATATTAACCTGAGCAAAATTCAAAGGTTGATAGCTGATGGACCTTTGGGTTCATTAGTAGTGGAGGATCTTCCAACCTGCGAATCTTGCTTGGAAGGTAAAATGACCAAGAGGCCTTTCAAGGCCAAGGGGTATAGAGCCAAAGATGTGTTAGAATTGGTTCATTCTGATTTGTACGGTCCTATGTCTATCCAGGCAAGAGGTGGTTTTGAATATTTCATTTCTTTTATAGACGATTATTCAAGATATGGATACATTTACTTGATGCGCCGCAAGTCTGAATGCTTTGACAGGTTCAAAGAATTCAAGGCTGATGTGGAGAACCGTCAAGGGAAAAGTATCAAGACACTACGATCTGATCGTGGTGGCGAGTACCTCTTGGGAGAGTTTAGGAGTTACTTATCAGAGGCTGGGATTCAATCCCAATTGTCCGCACCTGGCACACCCCAGAAGAATGGTGTGGCGGAGGGAAGGAATAGGACTCTTATGGAGATGGTCAGATCGATGATGAGTTATTCTGAGTTACCTGATTCATTCTGGGGGTTTGCTCTGGAAACAGCAGCACACATTCTGAACTTGGTTCCATCTAAGTCAGTACCCTCTACTCCCACAGAGTTGTGGACTGGGCGAAAGCCTAGTCTAAGACATATTCGGATTTGGGGTAGTCCAGCACATGTGCTGAAGGGAGATGCTGGTAAGTTGAAATCTCGTACAGAAGTACGCTTGTTTGTTGGCTACCCTAAAGGAACGAAGGGTGGTTTATTCTATAGTCCTAGAGATCAGAAGGTGATCGTGAGTACGAATGCCAGATTTTTAGAGGAGGACTATGTGATGAACCACAAGCCCACGAGTAGGATTGTTCTTGAGGAGTTGACAGGGGAAGTCCCGACTTCAGTACCACCAGTACAAGAGGACATACCACAAGTCACTGCACCGCGTGTCACAGAGCATACACAGGAGGCATCTCGTCGTAGTGGGAGGGTTGTTAGACAACCCGAGAGATTCATGTTTTTGGGAGAGTCTTTGGACTTAGTCCCTGGTGAACATGAACCTGATCCCTGGACATATGACGAGGCACTCCAAGATAGAGATGCGGTATCTTGGCAAAGAGCGATGAATTCAGAGATAGAATCTATGGATTCTAATCAGGTCTAGGAGCTAGTAGAGCCACCCGATGGTATAAAAGCCATTGGATGTAAGTGGATCTACAAGAGAAAGAGAGGAGTAGACGGGAAGGTTGAGACCTTCAAAGCTAGGCTTGTTGTGAAAGGGTATACTCAGAAAGAGGGTATCGATTATGAGGAGACCTTTTCGCCGGTAGCTATGCTTAAGTCTATCCGGATTCTCTTATCTATAGCTGCTCATATGGATTATGAGATTTGGCAGATGGATGTCAAGACAACTTTCCTTAACGGAAGTCTTGAGGAGAACATCTATATGAAGCAACCAGAGGGATTCATTGCTAAAGACAAAGAGCATCTTGTATGTAAGCTTAATCGGTCAATTTATGGATTGAAGCAAGCTTCGAGATCTTGGAACATCCGTTTTGATGAGGTAATCCAGTCATATGGATTTATTTAAAGTCCGGATGAGCCTTGTGTATACAAGAGATGTGATGGAAACGTAGTGGTATTTCTTGTACTATATGTAGATAACATTTTGATAGTTGGCAACAATATCAGAGTGTTATCAGACGTAAGGGTATGGTTGTCCAAACAGTTTGACATGAAGGACTTGGGAGAAGTGAGACACATCCTTGGGATCAAAGTAATAAGGGATCGCAAGAAAAGGATGTTGTGCTTATCTCAAGCTTCATACATTGACACTATCCTTGCACGTTTTAGCATGCAGAACTCCAAGAAAGGTTTTCTACCTTTTAGGCATGGAGTTCCTTTATCTAAAGAGATGTGTCCCAAAATATCAAAGGAGATAGAGGAGATGAAGGCGGTTCCTTATGCTTCGGCAGTAGGAAGCCTCATGTATGCTATGCTATGTACGAGACCAGATATCTGCTTTGCCGTGGGCATGGTTAGCGAGCATCGAGTAATCCCGACAGGACATTGACGCGGTAAAACATATATTGAAGTACCGAGAAGGACTAGGGATTATATCTTGGTTTATCGGGCGATCAATTAGTCCACAATGGTTACATGATTCGATTTCCAATCGGATAGGGATAACAGTAAGTCTACCTCGGGGTTTGTGTTTACTTTTGGAGGTGGAGCCATAGTATGGAGGAGTGTCAAGCAGAAATGCGTGGCGGACTCTACCATGGAAGCTGAATATGTGGCAGCCTCTGAGGCAGCCAAGGAAGCTGTATGGCTCAGGAACTTCTTGATGGACTTGGATGTGATTCCTGGTTTGCCCAGAACTATCACAATTTATTGTGATAACAGTGGTGCAGTTGGAAACTCGAAGGAACCACGAGCCCATAAGGCAAGTAAACATATAGAGCGCAAGTACCACCTGATACGAGAGATCGTAAAGCGAGGAGAAGTAGCTGTCGCCAAGATTGCATCAGAGGATAACCTGGCGGATCCATTCACTAAGGCCCTTCCAGCGAAAGCCTTTGATAGGCATGTAGAGGATATGGGGATCAGATGTATGGTAGTGTGATGACAACATAGTCTTTTAGTATAAGTGAGAGATTGTTGGAATGTATACTAAAAGCCTAGCTCTTTTTGCATGAACATTTTATTTTGAAATAAGAATCACATGATCATTGTTTGCACTTTATATTTATTATATGTGTGCATATAGTCTAATATTTTACATTGTAGATAACATGGTGCTTGGTATGGCACAGAAGATCATGTTATCAGTCCCTTGTAGAATATAAGTAAAGGCTCACAACCAAGATGGTTTTGGACAAACCATTGGCATGGTTGTAGTGTAGCTTGGTATTGTTTTGTCTTGAACATAGAGTTACACTAGTACACTTAGGTGTATTGAGCAGGACTGACATAGAGGTGATTCAATTTATTGCTGACTACATAATTGAATCGGACCTCGGATATTATGTTGTACATGCTCTTAATCCCGATATAATAACGGGCACATGTACTTAGTATTTATTTCTTTGATTTACCATAGGGTGAGATTTAGATGGATTAAATTAATATGCCCGGTAAGTTGAGAAATGATATTATTTACATGGTGTGCCGTTGATTATAGGAGGAAACCGTGTCCTATGTATTAGGTTGATGATGTCCCCTTGAGGAGCTCATAAGGTTCATCATGTAAACCCAGCTGGTTGACTTAGTCAACATGATGATAAGGTTGAGTGGTACTACTCGAAGAGTTAGATGTTAATTAATTGATGGTCAGTAAATCAATTAATTGACGGACATTTGATATCTTAAACATGAGGAGATGGATGTACAAATAATATATGGAGCCCATATTGATTTATGGGGGTTGGTGAGGTAATTCAATGATGATCCTCTAGTGGAATGGAACATTATTGATGGATCAAGTTTATGTGGTTCCGATCCATCGGGTGGCCAAGATCCAACTCCTCCTCATGGTCCCTATCGTAGCCTAATATAATCCTCAAGAACTCTAGATCCAAGAATGTAAAACAAAACCCTAGAACCGACGGTTGAGATTAAATTCCTAGAACCGACGGTTGAGATTAAATCTCTAGAACCGACGGTTGGGATTAAATCCCTAGAACCGACGGTTGAGATTAAATCCCTAGATCCGACGGTTGGGATGAATCCCTAGATCCGACGGTTGGGATGAATCCCTAGATCCGACGGTTGGAATGAAACCCTAGATCCGACGGTTGAGATAAAACCCTAGATCCGACGGTGGAGATTAAATCCCTAGATCCGACGGTGGAGATTAAAGGAGGCTTAAGCCCAATTCTATAAATAGAGGGCTAAGGCTTGGGCGGCAAGTATGGTTTTTTGGATTAGGGTTTTGCCTCTCAAGAGTTTAGGTGGCTAGGGTTTGGTTAGTGGTTTGGGCGGCAACAAGTTAGGAGATTAGGGTTTCCTCCTTTTCTCCTTGGTGGCCGACGCTCACTCCATCTTCCTCCTTGCTTTGGCCGGCCCTCTTCCTCCTCCTTTTCTCCTTGGTGGCCGGCGGTTCTCCAATCCATTGGTGGCCGACGCTTCTCCCATTCATTGGTGGCCGGCGGCAACATTATTACAAAGGTTGGCCGGCGCTCAATCATTCACTCCTTGGGGCCGGCGGTTACATCGAGCTCCTTGAGTTGGTGGCCGGTTCTAGAAAGGAGAAGGGTTTTTGTTTGGTTCTTCTCTTTGTTCGGAGCGAACAAGGAAGGGAAGAACGTGATCTAGGAGGCTTCTACTCATGGAGGATCTTCGCCCACACAACGTCCGCGAGGAGGATAGGACATACGGTAGAAGATCGTGAGGTATAAAAGTTTTACAACTTTATTTTCTGATCTTAGCATGTTCTTATATGCATGATTGTACTAGTTCGCATATGCATGTATTTGTATAATCATGGACCCCGAAGACGAACACAAAAACCGGTGATCCATTCGTCGTCTCTTCCGCGGCTAACCAACTAGAAGAGTTGTGTTGCTTGAACAACTAGTTTGTTCAAGCGATCGCTCAAGTTGTTAGCACGACGACGAAGTGGTTGTGCTAAAGAAACTCATCCCATCCGAATTAGTTTTTTCATTAGTGAAAATTTTAATCCGGGGACATGGGAGCCAATGAGCCTCCGAAGCAACCACCTACACCAATAACAGTCGACTGATGCATACCATCAGTCGATTGCTGCTACTATTGACCGAATCCAATGACTTTTAACAAGGCTTAATCTGCGATCGTCACAGCTCAACGGAACTCTAACCAGTCGATTGTCTATACTAGCAGTTGACTGATCGAGCCAACAGTCGATTACTCCAAGCAATCAGTCGACTAAAAATATTTCTGTTTTGGTGTCCACCTAAATCAGTCGAATGTCCTTCATGACAGTCGACTACTCGAAGACGATCATTGTCCAAAGTTGGCGATCATTCTTTGGTAACCTGATCGCGATTGACTTGATTAAGCGCTTGACCCGATCAGCGGTCATGCTAGTAGTCGACTATTCAAGTCTTCTGGACCCTCGAGTGTCGAAAACTTGAGACCAGTCGACTGATATACTTCAAGTATGATCAATTCATACTTGAAACCAACAATCTAAACCTAGACTCAACCTTTTAGCTTCTCCATCAGCCTTGCACCTCCAGGATCTCTCCGAGTCCATGACTTTATCATCCTTGTGCTTGCCTTCAAAAGCCTCCCTAGGTTTCGTCATATTTTGGGTTTTGCCAAAGTCCACTTGGACTTTACGCTGCCAAGACTACATGCTTGGACTTATTTTGCCAAGACCTTGCCTTTGGACTTCCTTTTCCAAGGTCCACTTAGACTTTAGCCGTCAAGATTATATGCTTGACCTTATATTGCCAAGACCTTTCCTTGGACTTTCCTTGCGAAGATTCATACTTGGACTTCTCTTTACCAAGTCTTCACACTTGGATTTTCCTGTCACTTAATACATTCATAGTTAGATCACAAATACTGTCTAACTATAAATGATTGTCCAAATATCAAAATATATAAATGCTTGGGGCATTGTTGTACTAATAGATTAGATCTCAAAGTGTTTTGAAAATTTTAATGTTATAGCCCTTCTCCTTTTCCATAAGTGTTTTGAAATTTTTAAAAGAAACAAAAGCATCTATTTTTGCTTAAGAAAATAAACCCAAGTTTTTCGTTTTTGCTAAAATCATCGATAAAGAATAAGAAATATTTACTCTTACCAAGTGAAGGTAGATTGGTCGATCCACACACGTGTATGCACAGTTCAAGTGGTTTGGTTGCTCTAAATGTTGCTTCTTTTAGAAAACTCATTCTAGCATCTTTACCAAGAAGACATGTTTTACTTAAATGATTAGGATGATTGATTAGAGGCATTCCTCTTTCCATCTCCTTTTCTCCCAAAGTCTTCAATGCTCTAATCATTGCGATTTACCTCCCTCTCGCCGCAGCCCTGAGACGGGTGGCAGGGGCTGCTAGTTGGGCAGATTCCCAACTTATTGGATTCAATGCTCCAAAGTTCAAATGACCAAATCTCATGTGTTAACACCAAGCTTAATATTTAATGTAAGCATCTTATTTCTATTTCTTGACATAGCAACCTTAGCAAGCAAATTAGGATTTTGATCTCTAAGCTATCAACAGTTATTTTTCATAAGAATCTCATAACCTCTTTCAAGTAGTTGGCTCACACTTAATTTTGGGACAAAGTAAACATCTGAGATCATTTTATGGCTATAATTTTTGGAAGAGATGGGAATTGTACCTTTTCCTTCAATGTGGATTTTGAAGAATCTCCAAAAGAAATAGTGTCTTTCACTTTCTCGTCAAGATCTACAAATTTATCATTATATTCACATAGATGAGTACTTACATCATTATCCAAGTACCTCAAGTTTTTATTACCTTTCTCTTCTTCATTAATTTTAGCAATGAGTTGACTCTTCAGTTTCTTGATTGTTAGCAACAAGAGTAGCCTCTTCTTTAGTATCATTAGTAGCCCCATAACATTCTCAATAATTAATGACCCATTTTATGGAAAGTATAACATTGAATTTTAGATTTATCATAGCTCCTTCCATTTAAAGTTGGATAACAACCTTGTCCTTTTTCTCTTGTTTTTTTGCAATGTCTAGGTCATGGTTGGCTTCTTTCTTCTTGACTAGAGTTGTCTCTATTACCCCAACCAATCCAAGTTGCCATGTCCACATCCTCTTTCTTGTCCATGGCCTCTTCCTCATCAACACCCTCGAAAAGCATTTTTCACCACTCTAATGGCTCTTCCTATCTTCTCTTCACCTTTTCTTCATAAGCTTGGAATGAGCCCTCTAATTCTTCAATAGTCATTGAATCAAAATATTTTGTTTCTTCAATTACATACACAATATAATTAAATTTAGGAGTTAAAGAATGAAAAACCTTTTCCACTATATGTGTACATCTTCTATATTGTCTCCATATCTCTTCACTTAATTGACAATTATTGTTCACCCAAGAACAATAATCTGAGATGGATTTAGAATCTTTTATCTGTAATGCTTCAAAATCATGCCTTACTAATTGAAGTTTTACCTTCTTTACTTTGTCAACACCTTGAAGCACCCTTGCCAATATCTCCCAAGTTTCTTTTAAAGTAATAGCATTAACCATCTTCTCAAACATGGAATCAGACAAACATTGATGGATGAGGGTGAGGGCTTGCTGATCCTTCTTCCTTGACTTTGATAAAGAATTGAGATAAATCATCTTCATTTTGAGATTTCTCATAACCTTTCTCTACAATCTCCCACACATCTCGAGAGACAAGCAAGGCTTCCATCTTTAAACACCATGTCTCATAATTCTTCTTTGTGAAATGAGGACATTGAAAAGAAGAAACTCCATTGTTGGCTATCACTTGAGTAATTTAACCTAGCTTTCATATCACTTTGTTAGAGAGAAAGAGGATGATCTTTGTAGAGAGGAAGAGAATATAAGAGAACTCTATGTTTCTTGTTTCTTGTCTTCTTGATAATTACAAAAATGCCTGGGGTATTTATACATACATGAGACATTTCAAGAGACACTTTAAGAGACTCTTCAAGACTCTAGATAATAGGAATATATCCTGCATGGTAGAAATATACTCTAGATAATAGGAATATTCTCTAGAGATAATGAATGAATACTATTCATTCACAAAAATTAAGTTTATCATTTCAACACCACCTTTATAGTCATCTATTGCACCTTTGCTTTAATCTATTTTCTAGTGTGAGATTAGTCAATTGCTTCCTCATCCCAATTGAATACTGACTCAATTACGTTAGCTTGCTATGCAACAACAGATACTTTAGTTGACTCAATATGCTATCAGTCGTCTATAGTGTTATAACTTCAAGACTATCAGACAGTTGTAACTTGATCATGTAAGATCCATGACTATCTTCTAGATTTTCTATTAGCTCATTCGTCAACTACCATTGTTCCTCAATCAACTAGCTTTGCCTTTGCCTTAGCAGACAGACCAATAAAAACATCATTTTCATTGGGAAACCAACCTAAGTCGAGTGACCAATTGACTCATATTCAAGTCGATTGAATGTCGCCCTTAGTCGACTAGATACTTGGCTTAGACCATTTCTAAAGTTAAGTGTCTACCTAAGTCTAGTTCCACTTATAATCCTTTATACAAATGCACTTGGCTCTCAACTTCATTAGAAGTTTCTTGTCAGGAGGTCATGTCTTTAGGACTTCATATGTTAAGAAGTTTTGCTTTCCGATCTTCTATGCCAAGAGATTACCTCTAAGACTTCCTTTTTTCCAAGCATTCAACAACTTCAACCTATTGGGACTTCCATTTTCCAAGCATTTGGCCATCCTTAATCCACTTGGATTTCCATTTATCAAGTATTCAACTCTTAACTGACTTGGACTTATCTAATTACCAAGTGTCCATTCAACATCAATCCATTTAAACTTTATCCATTGCATGTAAAATATCAATATAAAGTAATTTGCACCTATAAAGTTGACATATCATTTCAATAATTATAATATAGATCTAATTTAACCCTTTACACATGTATCAAAACCTCATGCTTAAGGGCATGATTGAACCAACACAAACAAGCATTGATACATTGTTCTACAAAATTCCAATTGACTTAATCTTTTCTCAATCAAATGATTTCCCAATTGCCTAAGCCTGTACTTGTTAATGGACACTTTAGTCAACTTGATTTTAATCGACTGGCCTACAGATTCATATGAGCTATTTGACAACTATTGGCTTTCTCTGCCAAGTTAACAGTTGAATTTTAACTTATAATGGGGGATTTAGTTGATTTCCTAATTAATTGAATTGCTTTTAGTCAATTGCCTTAGTAGACTTTTAACAAAGAACAATTGATCTGCACTAGACATAATTTTTTAGTCTAATTCAACCAATTAAATTACATTCAATCAATTCAGCTCCAAATAGAAACATTCTATTCATGAGTAAAATATCTTAAGTTGACTCCCTACTTGACTCAAAACCTCAATCAACTAATATCAACTTTCCTTCGACAAGGTCATCGATTATAACCAAACTATAATTGAATCCTCACTTAAGTGAAAGCCTACTTAAAACCCAAAATATAGGCCATTGAGAATTTACATATTTCAACTTTACTTTGCTTAAAAGGTCATCTCAAATTAGCCCTGTTGCCTGTCGAGACAAGGATGGTGAGGTTTTTCGGTGGCGAAGGCGACAAGGATTGATAACTCGGACGAATGAGGCTGACACGAAGGGAGAAAGATGACAGCTGGAACGTCATCTCGGCGGTGGGCCGAGCCAAATGAGGTGAGTCAAGCCGAATCGAGAGTCCTACAAGACAACAAGTGGTTAAGGGCATTGAGATGGATCTCGGCAAGGCCCCTCCGATGCTCAAGGCAGGGATTAGCAGAAAAATGGTGAAGAGAATGGACAAATAGAGTAGAGAATGCGCGAACCTTTCTTCTCCTCCTTTGGGGAGGCTATATATAGAAGAGAAATCCTCATACCAAATTGTACTGTCAGTAGAGGCGGTATGACTTCATGATATGTGTATGCCTGCTCCAAGAAGTAATAGGGGTTATTACTCTCATAAATGCTACAGGCGTGTGGGTCGTAATTAATATACGACGTGTGGTTGATAGGAGACAACTCCTCATTAATGCGATAGACATTCCTCTAAAATCCGGTATGGGCATCTATTTCTTTGTCGGAGAGAGATGCTGACAAGGATTGCCTGGTGGACCCCTGAGCAGAAAATATCCGCCACGTTCTCTGACTAAATAAGATAAATTATACGTTGAGAAGTCATACATATGAGATAATGTGTCTTGGTCGAGATATGAGATGACCAAGCCGAGACGCGGGGCGTCTATCATAATAGATAACCGGGTTGAGACGCGGGGAGTCTGGCATAATAGATGACCGGATCGAGACGCGAGGCATCTTGTGTAATAGATGATCAGGTTGAGACGCGGAGCGTCTGGCGTAATAGATGACCGGGTTGAGACGCGGAATGTCTGGCATAATAGATGATCGGGCTGAGATGCGGGGCATCTGGCATAGTAGGCGACCGAGCCGAGACACGGAGCGTCTGGCATAATAGGTGACGTGGTGCTGATAGTTATGCACCTAGTCATAACTTAGTTTTTCTTGGTATCACAAGCATCCCCCCTCAAGTCTAGTCGAAGGATAGGCGTAGCTTGACTGACTAGATTGATCTTATTGCGTTATAATTTTTCTCTCTCATCTTTAATGAGGCATGGGAGGTGGCACCTAGTATGTGTTCCTCGGGAATGGATAATATCTCGCTTTCTCAGTTTTGGCGATGCCCCATTAATGCTCATTAATGTGGGGATATTGTTATCTCGCTTCCCTAGGATTTTCCTTACTGTGCCACGTGGCCGTCGGATTCGAGGAAAGGCCCTCAAGAGACGAAGCAGCGCGATGCGTCTATAAGTATCCTTTGAAACCTAAGTTTCATTATCTCATGCGCGACATCCTCAGCTTCTTCTTCCCCAGCGATTCCACTCTCCTTTCTCCCTTTCCGATGAGCTTTCGGTTCCTATAAGTGCCCTTTCTTTGTCCTTTCTCTTTTTTCCCGATGGCTGAGATCATCAATCTGTGGTTTCATTGGACTCGCAGCACCATCACTGTTGATGTGCATCGCGATATTAGGGAAGCTTTCTAGATCCCTTCTTCCTTTAGGCTTAGGGCACCCCAACGAGACCAACGCCCTCACGAATCGCCTCCTGGCTTCTCCGCCTTCTACCACGACCAACTGGAGGATGGTCTCTGATTCCCTTTTCATCCCTTCTTTACTGAGTTGTCTAACTACTTCCTCATCCCCTTACACCAATTAGCCCCCAACGCTTTTAGCATTATCAATGACTTCATCATAATTTTCCTCTTTTATCACCTTCCTCTTTCGGCCGCTGCTTTCCATTCTTGTTGCTTTCCGAAGAAGGCAGGTGTCTTCTTCTTCTCGGCTTGGCAAGAGGTAAAATTCTTGTCGAATCTCATCACCTCTCATAAGTACTGGAAAACCTGGTACTTATTTGTGAAACCCGACTCTCCTTTCCTTTGGCCTACCGGATGGCAGCTCGAGCTGCCGCCGACTCCTTCCATTCGCATCTTTAGGAAGTCCTCCACTTACCGAGAGATAGCCGAAGTCCTTAACGGCCTAAGCTTTGACGTTAACGTCTTGCTGGAGGAAGGACTTCTGCATTATTACGACATAAGTCCCATAGAGGCCGAGCTGAGTGACAACTTAGGTAAAAGGTCTTTCTTTACTTTATTAATTATTTTATTCCTAATGGCTAACTTTCTTCCCTCCTTGTGATAGTTGAAGTCATGTTTCGAGCTTCCCTCAACAAGAAGTTAAAGTGGAAGAGGGCACAAATGATCCCTCCATCAGATGCCTCAGCCGAGACGCCTAAAGAAGTCGGATCAGAGGAACCTCCCCCGCCTCAGCCTTCTCTGGTGGTCGAGGTGATAAACTCTGGGGACTCAGAGGAGCAACAACGACAGCATAAGAGGAGTCGTGTGGTGGTCTCCTCCGCAGAGAGGAGCCCCTCTCAGCTGTCCTCCCCCCACACAAGTCCTCGGCATTCACCCGAGCTGAGTGGCGAAGGGCCGAGCGACGAAGGGCCGAGCAGCACAGGGCCGGACATCCCGGCACCTCCTTTGGAGGAGTATCCGAGGGCTCCTCCTCCTCTTGATGAACCCTCATCTTCTCGCTCACGCAGTCCAAGTCCCCTCCCGTAGGTGTCGGGTTGTCCTCGACCGGGACAAGAGCGGCCGCCTAGAGGATTCCTCCGTGACATCCGGGATGCCATAGGGGAGTCAGCCAAGGGGAAACCCATCTCGGCGCTCAGCGACGAGATGAATACCCACTTGGCGAAGGTAAATGTCGGTTTAGTTTTGCTATTTCATTTTTGCCACTAAGTTTTATTGTCTCGACTAACTTAATTGATTATGCCCCCTTTTTTTTTTGTAGTTCTGGGGCTACCACCTGGAGTTGATGTCCCGCCTGCCTCCCCTGACCGCTACTTTCCAGCAAATGCGAGCTCAGGTGGCAAGCCTCTCGACTCAGCTTTAGGACAAGGAAGCGGAGCTCAGCTTAGCCTAGTCTAAGATAGTCATCTTCCAAGCCAAGGCCCTCCACTACAAGGACAATCTCCGAATCCAGGCGCGGGAGCTAGAGCGCCTAAAAGCCTAGGCTGTCGAGATGGAGAAGCTGCGGGCCAGAGCTGTAGAAGTAGAGGAGCTCAAAGCCCGAGCCGAGGAAGCCAAGGCCAAATTGCTGCAGGCTGAGCAGATCAGGGCTGCTCAAGCAGAGTTTGAAGCCAAGTGAAGGGACGAGCTAGCAGATCGAGCCGAGAAGGCTGAGGTTGACCTAGTCTCGTACCGGATGGGTGAGGAAGGCCGGTAGGAGAACTGTAAGAAGGCCTTCCTCACCTCTGAGAAATTTTCTGACATCCTAGGAGGTCGCACTATTGACCTCCTGGAGATAGGATATGAGGGGGTCATTCGACACTTCAAGGAAGTCGGATACCCGCCTGAAGGGGCCTCTGCCGAGTTCCTGGACCTACATCATCTCATTGATGAGATCCCAAACTCGACGCTCGGTGGCCTTCCTCAGTAGCTTAGTTTTTAATTCCTAGCTTGATAGTACTTCTTGTAGCCGTAATGACATTTTTGTATTTGTACTACTTTCGGAATATTAATGCAAACTTTTTTGAACTAAGTGTTCTCATTCGGCTTCTCAAGAATTTTACACTACTTAACCATGTTAATATCGAATAATAACAAGCGAACTGAAAGTACCTTCACCATGGTTAAATAATATGAGACTTAGCTGAGAAGAGATACTCAAAAGAGAAGATCGAAGGTCGAATAGTAATCACTTAGAATTAGCTGAGATGAGCGATATCCAGAGAAGAGTCGAATGGCAGTACTTGGGACCAGCTATGATAAGCGATACCCAAGGGGAAGAGTCGAATGGCTGTACTTGGGACCAACTATGATAAGCAATACCCAAGGAGAATAGCCGAATAGATAATACTTTGGACCAGCTGTGATAAGCGATACCCAAGGAGAAGACCGAATGGTTGTACTTAGGACCAACTGTGATAAGTGATACCCAAGGAGAATAGCTGAATAAATAATACTTGGGACCAACTGTAATAAATGATACCCAAGGAGAAGACCAAATGATTGTACTCGGGACCAGTTGTGATAAGCGATATCCAAGGAGAATAGTCGAATAGATAATACTTGGGACTAACTGTGATAAGCGATGCCCAAGGAGAAGACCAAATGACTATACTTGGGACCAGCTGTAATAAGTGATACCCAAGGAGAATAGCCGAATGACTAATACTTGGGACCAACTGTGATAAATGATATCCAAGGAGAAAATCGAATGGTTGTACTTGGGACAAGCTGTGATAAACGATACCTAAGGAGAATAGCTGAATAGATAATACTTGGGACAAGCTGTGATAAGCGATACCCAAGGAGAAGACCGAATGACTGTACTTGGGACCAACTATGATAAGCGATATCCAAAGAGAATATCCGAATAGATAATACTTGGGACCAACTGTGATAAGCAATACCCAAGGGGAAGATCGAATGTTGGATAGATGATAAGGTCGGATGGGCCATACTTGCATAGAAAAGCATGTTTGAGGCCATGAAGAAGGATTTTCATTATAAGGAGACTTCATTACATATTACTGAGCTCTTTAAACATGATAAGGTCGTAAATGGAAAGCATTCCAAGGCTGAGTAAGCTCCTTCCCTTCGCTATCCTGAAGGTAGTAAGCATCAGAACTGAGCTTCTTGATGACTTTGTACGGGCCCTCCCATCGGGGTGCCAATTTGTGAACTTCTCCCGTTGGCTGGACTTTCTTCCATACAAAATCGCCGGGCTGAAAGGATCGGGGCACTACCTTCTTGTTGTAGGCTTGGACGATTTTTCTCCTAAAGGTGTTCATCCGATTGGCCGCTTGATCTTGGGTCTCTGATACTAAAACTAGCTCGGCCAGTCTTTTCTCTTTGTTGGTATCATCATCGGAAGTGTAGGCAGTAATTCGGGGTGATCCCATGCCAATCTCCACGGGGATGAAGGCTTCAGTACCGTATATCAGATGGAATGGGGTGAGGCCCGTGCTCTCTTTAAGGGTAGTTCTGTATGCCCATAAGATACTGGGTAATTCTTCGACCCAACTTTCCCCCGTGTGATCTAATTTGGTTTTAATTCCCCGAATCAGCTCTCGGTTAGTGACTTCAGCTTGCCCATTACTTTGAGGATAAGCCACTGAGGTGAAGGCTTGCTGAATCTCCAACTGTTGACACCATTATTTCACTTTGTGGCCTTGAAATTATAGCCCGTTATCCGAGACCAGCCTCCTTGGAATTTCGAATCGACACACTATATTCTTCCAGAGGAATTTCAATACGACCTCTTTAGTTATCTTGGCCAGCGGTTCGGCTTCCACCCACTTTGAAAAAGAGTCCACCGCTACTAGTAGAAACTTTTTCTGATTCGACCCCATGGGTAGTTGTCCCACTATGTCCATCCCCCACTGATCGAAGGGGCAGGATACTACAGAGGCTTTCAGCAGCTCGGCGGGTTGTTGAGAAAATTTTTGATGCTTTTGACAACTAAGGCATACTCACACATAGTGGGAGGCATCTTGCTGGAATGTAGGAAAAAAATACTCGGCTAATAAGATTTTCCGAGCAAGGGATACTCCTCCAGAGTGATTTCCACAGCAGCCCTCATGTACCTCGCGCATAACATAATCTGCTTCTTCCGGGGCCGAGGCATTTGAGTAGAGGCTTGCTTGTATAATGTGTCGCCTATTAGGACGAAGCGAGTGCTTCTTTTCTTGATGGCTTGGGCCTCGGCTCTATCATTGGGCAATACTCCATTCTTGAGGTAATCAGTTAGAGGAATCCTCCAGTCCAGTGGGTCGTGAGACACCATTGGCTCTTAATCTATGTTAGAGATGAGCTGTGTCTCGGCTATTGAGTCATCCAAGCTCCAAGCAGTGAGTGCACTAGTCATGCGGGGTAGCTTGTCAGCTTTTTGATTGTCTGCCCGGGAAATTTTGTGAAGGGTGACCTCTTGAAATTCCGAGGATAGCTTTTGGTAAGCTTGCATATAACGCCGCAGCCTCTGATTGTTAATATCGAATGACCCTTTAAGTTGCTCCACGACCAACTGAGAGTCCGAATATAGGAAAATCTGAGTGGCTCCAATATGATGGGTTGCCCGCATTCCGGCCAGTAGGGCTTCATACTCTGTTTCGTTGTTGGAAGCTCGGAAGTTGAGCTGTATAGCTATCCGGATTGTATCTCCTTGGGGAGATATCAATAATACTTCTATCCCACTTCCTTGTTTAGTCATCGAGCCATCCACATATACATTCCATTCCTCGTTTTTCTTGAGCCCGGGCATCTCAGCTAGGAAATCCGCCAATACTTGCGTCTTAAGGGCCATACGGGGCTGATACTGGATGTCATACTCGGCTAGCTCAATGATCCACTTGATTAAGCGGGTAGATGCTTTCAGATTGTTTAATATTCTTCCGAGGCCACTGTTAGTTAGGATCATGATCGGATGAGATAAGAAATAAGGTCGGAGCTTCCGAGCTGTTATGAGTAGAGCTAGGGCTAGCTTTTCCAGAGTTGTGTACCTGCTCTCGGCAGTTTTTAATAAATGACTGATGAAGTAAATAGGTAATTGTTTACCTTCTTCCTGTCGGAGTAGTACTGATGCTACGACCTCCTCAGAGGAGGCTAGATACAACTGCAAATTCTCCCTTGTCATTGGTTTAGGAAGTGTGGGCAGCTCGGTTATATACTACTTCAGTTCAGAGAAAGTTTACTCACACTTTTCGTCCCATGAAAATCGAGCCAACTTGCGGAGTACCTTAAAGAAAGGGAGACTCCGTTCAACCGACTTAGGGATGAATCAGGAGAGTGTTGTTATTTGGCCCAATAACTTTTGCGCTTCTTTGACATTTCGAGGAGAAGCCATGTTTTGTAAAGCCTGAGCCTTTTCGGGATTAACTTCAATACCTCGCTCAGTGACAATGTAGCCTAGAAATTTGCCTCCCCGAACCCCGAATATGCATTTGCTGGGGTTGAGCCGAATTCTGTACTGGCGCAATATGTTGAATGTTTCTGTCATGTCTCCGACCATATCTTTGGCTTTGGTGGACTTGATGAGGATGTCGTCCACATATACTTCTATGTTTCGGTCTATTTGTGACTGAAACACCTTGTCCATTAGCCATTGATAAGTGGCGCCAACGTTTTTTAGTCCGAATGGCATGACCTTGTAGCAAAGGTGTCATCCGCTGTGACAAAGCTGACCTTTTCTTGATCTTCTAAGGCTAATGAAATCTGATGATACCCCTGGTGAGCGTCCAACATGCAGATTAGCTCACATCCTATCGTGAAATCTACTAATTGATCTATCCAAGACAAGGGGTAACAATCTTTAAGACATGCTTTATTGAGATCTCTGAAATCTATATATACCCTCCACTTTCCTCCCAATTTCGGCACTATTACAATATTAGATAACCACTTGATAAATTGTACCTCCTGGATGTATCCGACTTGCATGAGTTTCTGCACTTCGGCTCGAATAATTTGATTCTTTTCTGGTCCGAAGTGTCTCCTTTTCTGCTTGATGGGCCGAGTCCCGAGAAAGATATTCAACCTATGCTCCATTATGGCCTGAGAGATGCTCTGATTTCATTCCTCCGACCAAGTGAAGACGTCTCGGTTGTTGACCAGGCAATCCTTTACTTCTTGCTTCAATTCGGCCGACAAATCTGCAGCAACTCGGATAACTCACTCGGGCTTATTGGGCCATACTTGTATATTTTCTTCGTCAATGGCCTCTTCCAGGGGTGCTTCATGCAGAGCATATACTTTAGTCATTTCTATCTTTCGACTTTTTCTGGGGCCGATTTGGACTTTTTCCACGTAGTATTTTCGAGTTGCCTTTTGATTTCCAACGACTTCCCCTATCTGATTGCTTATGGAGAACTTAATTTTCTGATGATAAGTGGATACTGTCGCTTCAAAAGAATGCAGCATTGGCCTTCCCAAAATGACGTTGTAGGCCGAGGTGGCATCTACAACGGTGAAAGTGGCCATCCGCGTCCGTCGGAGGGGCTCCTCTCCCAAAGATAGGGAGAGATCAATTCGGCCTAGTGGTGCTACTTCATGGTCTGAGAAGCTAAATAAAGCGGTGTTCGTTAGCTGGAGCCGTGCCGAATCGAGCTGCATACGGTCAAAAGCATCTTTAAATAAAATATTGACCGAGCTACCTGTATCCACAAAAATTCTAGCCACGTCATAGTTGGCGATGTTGGATCTAATCACTAAGGCATCATCGTGCAGGACAGAAACTCCTCGCAGGTCCTCGGGGCTGAAACTTAGTGGAGGTCTCTTCGCAGGCTTCCGGCTGGTGCTTACTCCCATGTTTTTCAGTCATCTTCTGTGAGCCTTTCTGGCTCGATTTGAATCCCCATCAGTGGTTCCACTGGTGATCATATTAATTATCCTGCGGTGTGGAGTGTTAAGTTCCTGTGGTGATCCTGGCTGAGAAGCAGGCCTACTCGGAGAAGCTTCTCGAGATCTCCGCGGGATCTGAGCCGATCTTTGCTGCTCAGGTGCAGGTCGAGGAGCCCTTCTAACCAGATTGCATTGAACATGACCCCATGGTTCGGGCCTTACATTTCGGGGTGGGGCGTTGACGTTGAAATTTTGTTGCTGCTCCCTCATAACTTATCTGATTTCATCAGCCAAGGTACGACACTCTCGAGGTTGAGTGACTGTATATCTAATGAAAGGCACAGAAGGGGCCACGCTGGCTGGGCTGCGTGAACGGTTGGGGGGCTTCCTGCACTGCATGAATTGCTCTGTCTTTCAGCATCCGAGGAGGATAGGCAGGAGGGACTATGGGAGGGTGGTTGTGTACTGGGGGAGGAGCCTTCTGATTCGGCTTTTGAGGCTTGGGCTGATCAGTCTTTCGCTGCTCATCTGCTGCTCTCTCGGCCTCCTCTAAATTGATATACGTCTCAGCTCTAGCCAACAAGGTCTCAAAGTGGGGTGGGGGTCTCTTCATTAATGACTTTGAGAAATCTCCCCTTATCAGGCCCTGGGAGAAGACGTTGACCACTGTCTTGGGCAAAGCATCTGAGACATCAACAACTACTCAGTTGAAGCGGTATATGTAGTCCCTCAGAGATTCATCATTCTTCTACTTCATGGTCCTGAGATATTGAGTCGTTCGACGATACCTTTTGCTACTGGCGAAGCGTTGAAGAAACAACATAGACAACTCTTGGAAGGAATTAATGGATCCGACCGGGAGTCGGTCGAACCACCTTTGGGCGAAGCCAATTAAATTGAGAGAGAAAACCTTGCATTTGGCTCCGTTTGAGTAGTCGTGTATCAGAGCAGCCTTCTTGAATCTCCCCAGATACTCCTATGGGTTAGCCGAGCCGCTATATTCTCCTATAGAAATTTGCTTGAAGGACTTTGGCATCTTGTCGGCTATAATGCCGGGAGCAAGAGGAGATTTCGTGCTGACTATCGGAGCCTTGCCTGTTTTGGGATCTCTTTCCATCGGTGTATAGGAAGGCGTTTCCTCTAAGGATTGTGGCAATGATGCAGTTGACGATGATGACTTAGCGTGCATCGAGCGCAGGAGCCCCCGGCAGCAGTGGAGGATAGAAATCGGCATTGGACCACAGAACGGTGGAGAAGCTTTGCACTAGGTAGTTCGGAGACAGAAGATCGCGTAGAACGTCTTCCATGGTGGTCTTGACAAGGGCTATGATGCTTTCCCTGGTCAGATTCCCTTCGGTGGAGTTATGGTTGCCGGAGTTCGCTCCTTGGTCTCCCATCTTTGCCTCAGGCGTTGTTTGTTTTGTTTCCCACAGACGGTGCCGATTATGTTGCCTGTCGAGACGAGGATGGTGAGGTGTCTCGGTAGCGAATGCGACAAGGATCGACAACTCGGATGAACAGGGCTGACGCGGAGGGAGAAAGATGACAGCTGGAACGTTGTCTCGGCGGTGGGCCGAGCCGAATGAGGTGGGTCGAGCCGAATTGAGAGTCTTGCAAGACAACAAGTGGTTAAGGGCGCCGAGATGGATCTCGGCAAGGCCCCTCCGACGCTTAAGGCAGGGATTAGTAGAAAAATGGTGAAGAGAATGGACAAGTGGAGTAGAGAATGCATGAACCTTTCTTCTCCTCCTCTGGGGAGGCTATATATAGAAGAGAAATCCTCCTGCCAAATGGTACTATCGGTAGGGGCGGTATGACTTCATGATATGTGTATGCCTGCTCCAAGAAGTAATAGGGGTCATTACCCTCATAAATGCTGCAGGCGTGTAGACAGTAATTAATACACGATGTGTGATTGATAAGAGACAACTCCTCATTAATGTGATAGACATTCTTCTGAAACCCAATATGGGCATCTGTTTCTTGGTCGGAGAGAGATGCTGACAAGGATTGCCTGGTGGACCCCTGAGCAGGAAATATCCGCTACGTCCTTTGACTAAATAAGATAAATTATGCGTTGAGAAGTCATACATCTGAGATAATGTGTCTTGGTCGAGATATGAGATGACCAAGCCGAGATGCGGGGCGTCTAGCATAATAGATAACCGGGCCAAGATGCGGGACGTCTAGCGTAATAGATGATCGGGCCGAGACGCGGGACATCTGACGTAATAGATGATCGAGCTGAGACGCGGGGCGTCTGACATAATAGATGATCGAGCCGAGACGCGGGGCGTATGGCGTAATAGATGACCGGGCCAAGATGTAGGGTATCTGGCGTAATAGATGACCGAGTCGAGATGCGTGGTGTCTGGCGTAATAGATGGCCGGGCCGAGACGCGGGGTGTTTGACATAGTAGACGACCGAGCCGAGACGCGGGGGCATCTGACATAATATGTGATGTGGTGCTGATAGTTATGCATCTAGTCATAGGTTAGTTTTTCTCAGTATCAAGCCCTTTAATCCCTTTGATGCATCAATCTCTTGCCCATTCCATGTGTCATCTTACATAGTCAACCCCTTGTGGTTCATCAAAGTTGTCACACAACTCAATGCTCCTCATCCTGTGATTCATCAAATATCACATATCATTCTTCTCTAATCTTCATTGAACCTCTGATCCATTGAGCCAAAGCTCTATAAAAACACTTTGATCGAATAAGACCATTTATGTTGCGACTAACAACCTTTAGGTCTTTGATAAGTTGTCCTTGCCCTAGAATCCAACTTGCATCAAGCTCTAGTCCATCAAACTCACTAAGCTTCCTTAGCTTTTTTTTCCCATCATGCTTGTGAATCCATCTAGTTCCATGGCACCCTAAAATCCACCTTGTGTTAAGCTTTTGATCTATCAAATCTACACTTAACATGATCGTTCCATATTTTTTAATCTATCAAATGTACACTAATATAATGGTTTCATATTTTTTTAATCTATCAAATGCAACACCCTCCCCGAGCTATTCTATGCCACCTAATCTTTCACTCTTATAAGTCCCTCCTGTACTCTTCCTTGAGCAATCAAATGCACACACATAATTTTACATCGTTCAATTTACTAGCTCTGTGAATTCTATATGCACTTTGTTAAATCGCAACAAGTGATGCACTCCTAAAAAATACATATAAAACTTCAATCTTTTTTTTTCCCCAACACATAAAGATGATTTGGTACCAAATATACGAGTCAATTTTGAAGGATAAAAAAAATATAATATATATTTTTTTCATTTTTGAATTTATATTTTCTATGTGATTTATCCTTTTAATTGAACAACTAAATAATAGATGGATTCATGGAGTCATCTCTTTTAATAAAAAAAAGTGATAATGTTCATTTCGAACGTCTTTCAATATAGATCTCATAATATATTTTTTAATTGACCCCAGAGTATTCGAATTTTCGATCCAACTAATTTCTGAAAGTGACTGATCCTATTCCACGGACCTTCGAGATGCCTCACTACTAACTAAATCGGATAAGGTCGGAATTCAAGTGATCTCAATCGATCACCAAGGGTAAAATTTTTTCACAGTTTAATTTGGACTTTACAGTCGTGTCATTCCTGAACGTCTATCTAACGTTGAAATCATATTCCGTTCATCGGATAAATTCCTAACTTCAAAATAGTTCAAATATTTTTTTTAAAAATTATTCTATCGAAATAAAAAATCAAACTATATTCTTCTGTGGCATAAAGTATCTCCTCTTTCATATATTATTTGTCCTAATCAATAGGCCCTAAGTAGTGATTAAGTTGGGGTTATCATATTAAGGAGTATGAGTATTGCTGGGATAGATAGTCTTTTTGTGGTCTGGAAACGTCCTCCAACCGGCCTCAGCGATCGTTGTTCCTGCTCGACTCGACGAGGAGGAGAAAAGAAGAAGAGTTGAAGCAGCCGATCTCCCTCTCTCCATCCGATCATGGCGACGTCGATTCCCATCCACACTACCCTAAACCCTCGCCTTCTCTCTCGCAACTCCACCCCTCTGATCCGCTCCTCTTTCAGTTTCACCCCCTCCGCCAAGCTCGACCTCTCCGAGATCATGGGCGGCCGCGGCCTCTGCAACGGCGAGCGAGGCATCCGCCACGAGCTCCAACGGACCACCACGGAACAGCCGCCTTCGCCTCCTCTCGCCTCCCCTCCTGCTCCTGCTCCTGCTCCTGCCCAGCCTTCTTCCGTCGGCGCGGACGAGGGCGCTTTCGAAAAGGAGCTCTTCGGCCTCACCGGAGGATTCCCGGGCGGCGAAAAGGGCCTCAAAGGGTTCATCGAGCGGAACCCCCCGTCCTCTCCTTCCAAGGCAAAGGCGAGGGCAAGGGCGGGCGGCGAGGAGGGCATAGCGTCGTTGCTGGCGGGGACGAAGACGAAGCCGAATCCCCCTGAGCTTCCCCTTTTCCTGCCCGGGATGATCGTGATCGTGAAGAACCCCAAGAACCCTTTCCACATGTACAGTGGGATCGTGCAGAGGGTCACCGACGGGAAGGCAGGGGTGCTCTTCGAAGGGGGGAACTGGGACAAGCTTCTGACTTTCGACCTTGTCGAGCTCGAGCGGAGGGAGAAGGGCCCGCCCATGGTGAACCCCAAGTCCGCTGTGCTCGAATCCATAGCTCTGCCTCAGAAGGCTGAATGACCTCGTCTTGATCATCGATGATGTCATCTCTTGCTTTTCTAACATTTATTTTCTTCATTCACAAAGGAATATCAATGGATTTTGCCTCGACTTTATTTCTTTTTAAGTTAATTCTCAAATAATGTGCAGGGTATGTGATTCCGTTCACTCCAGACACTTTTATTAGTCAGTTTCGTAATTATTATAACAGAGATAAATGATCGGTCTCTCTATTAAATAGATAGACGAATCATATTTATGAGAGAGACCTACCCTCCTGTAAATGGATATGTCTATCTTATGTCCTATTACAATTATGTTACATCTCGATACGAAGTTATTAAAATGCTCTTGATTGTCCCTGCGAGAAAGGTTTAATGGCTAATGCATGCATACGTTGTATCATAGGAATGACGGATCGATTCTCAATAAATCACGAGTCTTGTCATCATGTACTTGCTAATTATTAGTTTGAATGTCAAAGCCTCTGTGATTTATCTCTCTTATGATGATCAGAGGCCCAATTTGGTAAGTCATTAGATTAACGGTCCGATCTTTATATCATAAAATGCTCTCGATCAATAAATTGATACAACTTATTTAGTCTCGTCACTTGGCTTCATGATAAGTGAATTATGTAAATCGATAGAATATCATTGTGACGATATGGATCATGTTCCCTTTAGATTCTCAACACATCCTCAACGATATGGATCATATTCCTTTTAGATTATCAACACATCCTTTCCAGTGGTAAACATATTTCTTTGTAGGGGATCCTTGAATGACTAGAGGGGGTGAATAATCTCTTTTGATTTTTACAAAAACGTCAGCGGAAGTAATAATAACAAATAAAAGAAACCAAAAAACAACGCTAACACAATATTTAATGTGGTTCGGAGATGACGTTCTTACTGCACGACAATCCATAAGATGGATCAACCCTAATAATTCTCCACTAAATTCTCTTTTTGATGATCACACACCAAGGTGGAGAAGTCCTCTTACAATCACTCTTCTTCTTACAAATGATGGAAGTGAAAATAGAGAAGAAGAAATTAAAACACACATGAAAGCTTAAGAAGACTTGATGAGCTTGAGAGTAAAGTTTGGAATGAGAGCACTAACCCTCTTAAACTCCCCAAGATCTCTTTTTATAGAGAAGAGGATGATTTTTTCGTTGAACCTACAACAATCGACTAATGCATACCGATGGTTATTTGCTGCGTAGTTGACCTAATCCAGCGACCGAGCCGATTTGGATCTGCGATTATTCTTGCCCAGCGGGACTCGATCGATCGGTGATCACACTAGCGATCATTGCTCAATGTAATCGATCGAATAAAAATGTTTCTGTACCCGTGTCCACTTATAACAGTCGACTGCCAAGGTATGACAATCAAATGATGATGGACGGTCATTTGTCGAGCCTAGCGATCGTGATAGGCTACAAAACTCGGTAGACTCGAGTTGGTGACGGTCATTGTTCGAGCCTTCTGGATCCTCGAGTATCAAAAACTCGAGACAGTCAACTGAGACAAGATCTCAGTCGATTGCATACTTCAAGTATGATCAAATCATACTCGAAACCAACACTCTAGACCTAGATTCAACCTTCTAGCTATTCCTTCAACCTTGCACCTCCATGATCCCTCCGAGTTCACGACTCCTTCATCCTTGCGCTTACTTCCAAGAGCTTCCCTCAGCTTTATTATGTCTCGGGGTTCTCCTTTGCCTACGTCCGTTTGGATTTTACGCCGCCAAGACTACATGCTTAGTCTTACGCTGCCAAGACATTGCCTTTGGACTTCCTTTGCTAAGACCGCTTAGATTTTACACTGTCAAGACTAAATGCTTGGACTTATATTGCCAAAACTTTCCCTTGAACTTTTCTTGTCAAGATTTATACTTGGACTTTTCTTTTACTAAGTCTTTACACTTAGATTTTCCTATCACTTGATAAATTCATTATTAGATTACAAATATTGTCTAACTATAAATGATTATTCAAACATTAAAATACATAAATACTTGGGGCATTGTTGCACCAATAATTTTTTTCTTTTTTATGTTTGACAATCATTTAAGTTAGGTCTTAAGATATGTAATAAGTAAAAAACATCATATTTCCCAATATGAATTCTAACTTAAAATCCCTTTCTCCCCCTTTGACATACATTAAAAAGAGAAGGACCCATAAACAATAAGTGTATGATGAATAGTATTGGGCATGCTTTGAACTAAGGTATGAAACATTTTCAGGGCTCCCTTTAATTCAAAACATACTTCATAAAGTGAAGAATATATTGAGCAAAGCATGAAATCACAGATAAGAGATATATCCTAACTTTGCACCAATAATAGACATTATGCATATAGATTTTAGGATGGAAAAGATGTCATAATAAACCTCCCCCTAAATCAATATATCAGTTAGTTCTACTCCCTCTTATTTGTTGTCCTTATCTTACCATAGGGTTAGGCCACTTACGATTATAGTCTAAACAAGAAAATAAAGTTGAGTTGCAGAAAAATTAGTGTATCAGTCGACTGGAAACTGATTCAGTCGACTGCTAACCCTGAAATGTCTATTTCAGCATTTTCAGTTCAACTTCAGAAATGCATAACTAATTCAAGAGATATCGAAAAATTATGAAATTTTGTGGTAATATTTGTAAAGTCATTTTCTATCAAGGAAAAATGATTTGAAAAATATATCTTTCCATATTTTGAAATTGACACACATTTTAAAAGTTAGCAAAAGCTTTAAAGAATTTTCAAAAGTTTGTACTACTTTTGCATACCAATTGAAAATTATTTTTCAAAATATGATAAACATAGTTTAAAAAATATTTTGTTTGACATTTCCAATCATGTTCTTAGAGCTATATGCATATCAATTGTGCACGAGCCTTCCCAATAATTGGTCCAATTAAAGATCAATGTCTCTAGATGATACTTTAGTTCATAGTAATGCATCATAACAAGCATGATGAACCAAGTGCATCTTCCTAACATCTTACATGATGTCTAAGTGTCTTAATACAAAACCATAGAATTTTAGGTATTTTGTGAGATGCTTAGAGATATAGTCCTAGATTTTCTATGGGATCATGCTAACCTAAATCTCTATTCTACAAAGCACATTCCAAGTTCTCTTCTAAGTGATGAAAATTCTGCTTCGGGGAGAGCCTGAGTGAAAATGTCGGCAAAGTTGGACTTTGATTCTATGTAGTTAAGTTCAATGCCCCCCTTTGCCACATGATCTCTAATGAATTGATGTTTCACTTCAATGTGCTTTGTCCTAGAGTGATATACCAAATTTTTGGTCAAATTTATGGTACTCACATTATCACAATAAACTTTAACATTGGAGTAATATAGCTCATAGTCTTCTAGAGTGTATCTCATCCAAAGCAATTGAGCTACACAACCACCCATAGCTACATACTCGACCTCGGTGGTAGATAAAACAACACAAGATTGCTTCTTACTACTCCAACTAACTAGGGATGATCCAAGAAATTAACACCCACCACTAGTACTCTTTCGATCCAATTTGCAACCCACATAATCGAAATCGGTGTACCCAACCAAGTCAAAAGACCTAGTCCTAGGGTACCAAAGCTCTACACTTAGTATGCCTTTAATGTATCTTAGGATCCTTTTAACGACTATTAAGTGAGACTCTTTGGCACATGATTGGTATCTAGCACATATACTTACTGCAAACAATATATCGGGTCCACTAGCGGTTAGGTATAGTAGGCTGCCAATCATACTTCTATAAAGTTTTGGATCAACTAATTTACCTTTTTGATCATTGTCTACTTTTGTGTTAGTTGTCATAGGAGTGTTTACTACTTTAGTATTTTCAAACCAAATTTCTTAATAATTTCTTTGGCATATTTGGTTTAGTATATGTGGATTCCTTCATTGGTTTGTTTAATTTGTAGACCTAAGAAGAAATTTAACTCCCCAATTAGACTCATTTCAAACTCTTTTTCTATATTTTTAATAAAGTTTTGAAGGAGTTCATCATTTATTGACCCAAAAATGATGTTATCAACATACACTTGGGCAACAAAGATATTCTTTGACTTTGACTTAATAAAAAGAGTTTGATATACTTAGCCCCTTCTAAAATCCTTAGAAATTAAGAAAGATGACAATCTTTTGTACCAAGTTTGGGGAGCTTGTTTTAACCCATATAAAACTTTTCTTAGCTTATATACGTGGTTTGAGTAATCAACACTCTCAAACCCGAGGGGTTGTTCTATATATACCTCTTCCTTAATAAATTCATTTAAGAATGTTGATTTCACATCCATTTGGTGAAGCTTAAAACCCATGTGAGCGACATATCCTAAAAGGATTCTAATTTACTCTAACCTAGCAACCGGGGCATAAGTTTCATCATAATCAAGTCCTTCAACTTTATTGAAATTTCTTGCAACCAACCTAGCTTTGTTTCTAGTTATGTTTCCTTGATCATCTAACTTATTCCTAAAGACCTATCTTATGGTAACTATGGTTCTATCATTGAGTCTAGGGACTAGTTCTCATACTTAACTTCTCTCAAATTGAGTCAATTCTTCTTGCATTGCTAAGATCCAATCCGGATCAAGTAATGTATCATTAATTGACAGGCTCAATTTGTGAGATAAGAGCTACTTGACTAGTAGGAGCTCTATGAAAAGACCTAGTTCTAACTCTTTGGGATAGTTCTCCCACTACTTGATCAAGTGGGTGATTTTGATAAATCCTTAGGGTCCTAGGAGGTGATTTAAATTGATTTAGATCATGGTTGTTTTCCTTCCTCCTCTCATCATCGGAATTTTCTCTTCCTCCCCCTTGATTACTACTTCCTAATCCTCCCCCTTGATCATTACCCCCCAAGGTCATGTTTTAAAGTTTTTAGATAATGTCTTGATTTTTATCATTGATATCCTTATCAATAGAGGATTTTCTAGGGTAAGTGCTAGAGGACTCATCAAATCAACATTAGAAGATTCCTCAACCTTTTGAGTCCTTTTATTGTAAACCCTATAATCTCTACTAGTGGATGAATATCCAACTAGAATTCTCTCATCCGCCTTGGACTCAAATTTTCCTAAGTTGTCTTTAGTATTTAAGATATAAACTTTACAACCAAATACCTTGAAATAGTGAATTGTAGGAATTTTCTCATTTCATAATTCAAATGGTGTTTTGTCTTAAAACCTATGAATTAAGGCTCGATTTTGGATATAGCAAGCGGTGTTAACCGCTTCCGCTCACAAGTAGCTAGGTAAGGAATATGCATTCAACATTGTCCTAGCCGCTTCTTGTGGGGTACAATTTCTTCTTTCCACCACCCCATTTTGTTGGGGTGTTCTAGGATAAAAGAACTCATGCTTGTACCCTTGTTCTAAGCAAAATTTTAAAAAATTAGAATTCTCAAATTCTCCACCATGATTACTACGGATCTGATTGATTTTGAGATTTCTTTCATTTTCAACCCTTTTGCTAAATTCTATGATTATTTCTAAAGTATCATCCTTATGTTTCATAAAGTAAACTCATGTATACCTAGAAAAATCATCAACTATGACTAAACAATATTTGTTACCATTTAAAGATGGAGTACTATAGCAATCAAATAAATCCAAATGTAGAAGCTCTAAAGGTAATGAGATACTAGTTAGGGTTTTACCTTTGTGTGATGATTTTGATTGCTTTCCTTCTTGGTATGCATCACACAATTTGTCCTTAATGTACTTGATCTTTGGTAGACCATTCACCAACTCTAATTTTGCTACATTGGCTATGTTTTTTCATATTGATGTGCCCCTAGCCTTCTATGCCATAGCTATCCTTCCTCTTCTTTTGCCATAAGACACTTAGTAGAAATGTTAGAAGCATAGGATAAATCAACATAATAAATATTCGATTTCCTATATCCAACTAACATGTAATCATTCAAGCTTTTGTGTCTAATTAAGCATTTTGAGAAATTGGACTCAACACTATAGCCGACATTGCAAAGTTGGCTAACACTAAGTAAATTGAATTTTATGCTTTTAACTAACAAGAATTTATGAATAATAATTTTAGGGGATACCTCAATGTGTCTTTACCTAAGATTTTGAGTTTTTCACTATTTCTAAAAGACACAGTTCCCTTGTTAATATAGTTAATTGTAGAAAACTTGCTCACATCTCCGATCATGTGTCTTGAGAAACCGCTATCCACAATCCACATACTTCGCCCTTCTACCTAAACAACATGAAAAATAAATTCCTTAGGTACCCGAATGTTTGAACCGGTAACATCAATCAAAAACTTCTTGGGAACCCAAGTCTTTTTAACCTTACTCCTAATTATTGCCTTTCTACTAGTTAGGGAGGTATATGCTACTTCCTTGTCCTTAGGTGTATATCCTATGTCGACCTTATTATAAACGACCCTTTGATCCCTAAGTATCATGTCAAGGTATCTAGATCCATTAGTGAATTTTCTAAACATGTCTTTAACTCACTAATCTCATTCTTAAGTTTTTCATTTTCTTCTCTAAGCATGCAAGAGTTATCACCTAGAGGTTCTTCATTCCTAATTGTCTTGATTTCTACCTTTAAGTCTTTAATCCTAGATTTTGATTTGTCCAAAGCATTTTTAAGATATGAAATAGTTTTGTACAATAATTTTATTCTAGGAGAGTCTTTTACCTCATCGTCACTAGAGGATGATTCGTCACTTGATGAGGACTCCTATTGACTTGAGCTTTTGGCTTCCTCTCCTAAAGCCATGAGTGCCACATGGCGTGTGATGTGGCGTAGCTCCTCCTCATCGGATGAGTCTTCAATGCTTTATGTGTCTCATGTGGTTTGGGTCACCATAGCCTCCTTCTTTTTTCTCTCCTTCTTGTCCTTCTTCTTCTTTTCTTTTTCTTCTTTCTTCTTCAAGTCCGAGCAATTTGGCTTGATATGCCCCTTCTTATTGCATTCATAGCAAGTGACATTAGTGTTAGAACTTGAATTACTACTTGATTTACCTTTTGAGGATTGGAACATCCTCCTCACATCCTTCTTGGTGAGCCTTCTTGATCTTCCACCAAATCTCTTGACATAGTGTGCCACCTTGCTAGCCGATAACTTTTCATCGCTACTTGATGGCTCATCCTCCAACTCGGATGATGAATAGACCTCCTTCTTTTCCTTTTTCTTCTTCTCCTTCTTTCCTACAATAAGAGCTAAACCTTTCTCTTTTGATGAAGTGTTAGCTTGTTCATGCAATTCAAACTCACAAAACAATTCATCTAATTTAACTAATGAAAGATCTCTAGAAACCTTATAAGCATCTACCATTGATGTCCATAAGGTTGTCCTAGGAAAATATTGAAGAACATACCTTACCAAATCTCAAATTTTCACCTTCTCACCTATGACATGTAGTTCGTTGACCACCTCCTTGAATCTACCATTCATTTGGCTCAAAATCTCGTTAGTTTTCATGCTAAAGCTTTAGAGTTGACTTATCAATAGGTCCCTCTTGGCTCTTCTTGGCTCCTTGGATCCTTCATTGAGTTCAATAAGCTTCTCCCAAAGCTCTTTTGCAGAGTCGAAGGGTCTGATCTTACTCAATTTCTCTTTGGATAGACCACATTGAAGTGTGGTTGTTGCTTTGACATTTGCTTGAGCCTTCTTCGCCATTTCTCTAGTCTAATATTTGGTTGGTAGTGGCACTCCAAATTCATCAACGGGCTTTTCGAATCCATATACAATACTAAACTAATTGTCAATATTGTAATACTCCATCCTACCTTTCCAATAGGCGAAGTCATTGTCGTCGAAGAAGGGTGATCACGCCATGCTATAACCCTCTTGGAATGTCATCGTGCTTTGGTTAATGGTTCGATCCTCCGATGTGATCCGGGCTCTGATACTAATTGTTAGTATCTATAAGATTCACATATATTTACAATGGTATGATATTATCTACTTCGAGCCTAAGTCCTCATGGTTTTATTTTTAGCTTTACCCAAAAGGTCTCACACCAATGGAGATATCTTTTTATCTTATAAGCACATGATCTTTTTCATGTCTTATCAATGTGGGACTTTGATTGTATTCCTCATACTCCCAACAATCCTCCCCCTCAAACGAAGGACCACATTGAGTCCCCCTCAAGCCTATTCATCCTCGAAGGACTTCCTCTGCTTGATGTCTGATCCTTAACCCACCAAGACTTCCTGCCAACTGTATGATCTTCCTAACCCAGCTAAACTTCTTGCCAGTTGTTCGATCCTCCCGACCCAACTGGACTTCCTGCATGGTGTCTGGTTCTCTTGATTCGGACATGAGATCTTCACTTCCTTCGTTCAAGGTTCATGGCTTGACATGGACCATGACTCTGATACCGCTTGTAGAGGAACCTTGGATGACTAGATAGGGTGAATAACCTCTTTTTATTTCTACAAAAACGTTAGCAGAAGCAATAATAACAAACAAAGGAAATCTAAAGACAACGCTAACACAATATTTAACGTGGTTCGGAGATGACGCTCCTACTCCATGGCAATCCATAAGATGGATCAACCCTAGTAATTCTCCTTTTGATGATCACACACCAAGTGGAGAAGTCCTCTTACAATCACTCTTCTTCTTACAAATGATGGAAGTGAAAATAGAGAAGAAGAGATTAAAACACACTAGAAGACTTGAGAAGATTTAGTGAGCTTGAGAGTAAAGTTTAGAATGAGAGCACTAGCCCTCTTAAGCTCCCCAAAGCCTTTTTTTTATAGAGAAGAGGTTGATTTTCTCGTTGAGCCTACAACAGTCGATTGATGCATACCAACAGTCGATTGTTGTTGTAGCTGACCTAATCCAACAACTTCTGACGAGCCTGATTTGCGATCGTCACTGCCCAACGGGACTTTTGATCAGTCAACTAATCGAGCCATCAATCGACTGCTCCAAGCAATTAGTCGATTAAAAATATTTTTGTGCTCATGTCCACTTATAATGATTGATGTTAGAGGTAATGATCGATGATGGACGATCATTATCAAATCCTAGCAATGATCGTGATAGGCTACAAAACTTAGCCGACTCCAGGTGACTGGCTGACCAATCGACTGGGTCATAACCCCAGTCGACTGTTCGAGCCTTTTGGATCCTCGAGTACCGAAAACTCAAACCAGTCAACTGAGACAAGACCTCAGTCGACTGACATACTTCAAGTATGATTAAATCATACTTGAAATCACCACCCTAAACCTAGACTCAACCTTCTAGCACTTACTTTAGCCTTACGCCTCCAGGATCCCTCCGAGTCCGAGACTCCTTCATCCTTACGCTTGCTTCCAAGAGCTTCTCTCGGTTTCGTCATGTCTTGGGTTTCTCCTTTGCCAAAGTCCGCTTGGACTTTGCACCGCCAAGACTACATGCTTGGTCTTACGTTGTCAAAACCTTGTCTTTAGACTTTTTTGTCAAGGTCCGCTTGGATTTTACGCCGCCAAGACTACATACTTGGACTTATGCTGCAAAGACTTTCCCTTGGACTTTTCTTTTGCCAAGTATTTACACTTGATTTTTCTATCACTTGACAAATTCATAGTTAGATCACAAATATTACCTAACTATAAATGATTATTTAAACATCAAAATACATAAATATTTGAGACATTGTTGCACCAACATCTTTTAGGTAGCATTATTATCAATTTACTATTGTCACTTATTGACTTAATAATATCAATTATCATATCATGTTTTTGGATGTCAAGACTCTTTTTCAGGTGAACTTATCCTTTCGATAAGAAAATTAAGGTTGAAACAAATGTAGATATTTTTACAATATTATCCTATTCAAATTCTTACGATTAATTGAGAATCAACTTTCAAAGTACAATAATCTATGACTCAAAATATGAACATTCTAAATTTTTAATCTTGGCAAAATTTTAAAATCCTAAAACTCTTTAGAGAGGAGAGGGGGAAGAGAATTGAAAAGAAAGATTCACGACTCAAGACTTTAGTGATTTGAGAAAAGCCCGACTTGAGTGATTTGAGAAAGGCCTGCGATGATTAATTTATAGGGATGAATTTTTAAGATGTAAAAAATCCATATTAATGATCCTATTAATTAAATTTTTAAGTAGTTAATTAATTAATTTCCAATTATTATTCAAGAATCATTGATTAATTTCTCTTGTTCTCTTATAGCCAAATCTAAAAAAAATTCTCAATTTCTCAATCAATTTCTCACCATTCAATGGTCATACATATTTGAGTTAATGTTCATATATTCGTATCCATAAATGTTGCTCCATAAATGTTGCTCGTGTGTGAATCAACACTTTCATTTGATTATATAGATTAACTTTTCATATTTATTTGAGAAATTAGTTTACAACTATCTATTTATAAAATAGTCGTCCATGTTCATATTCAACTAATCTATTACCATTATTAATTTCCATCGATCTCCACATGAATAAAAATTATAGATAAGTTTTAAAAGAACTCAAACAAGAATTTCAAAGGAAAGGCTAATGCATTGGAAAGATAGCTTGTGATGTTGATATAATTAGATCTACTTCCAATGAATTATATCTTGAATTGTTAAGCAATTATATTGATTGGTGTCATTGTTCGAGCTTTGTCCCAACTCGAATGAATACTACTAGTTGATTGAGTCTTAGTAGTTGACTGATATTACTGTAGCAAGTCACAAAATATTGATTAGTCGATTGACTGTATTGATAAGTCGACTGGTGTTATTGTGGTTGGGCACAAAAGGTTAGTCGGTCGAATTAACTAGTCGACTAGTGGTTTGGTAGTTAACTGATAGTAAAGGGCAGTTGATTGATGGACCAAAATCCGACATGGATCATACCGTTGGATAGCAACGGTCGATTGACTAGTTGACCGAGGGGTAAGACCAGTCGACTGGTTGATAGAAACCAGTCCGATGATGGCCCCATAAAAGAGGGTTTTGTGATGCCTATTCTTGGCGACTTTGAAAGAGAAGTGTTGTTGCATTCTAGACATTCCAAGCCATTCTAAAGCAACCAAATAATGATCAAGAAAATATTCCATTGTGTAAAGTGTTTTGATCCTTGTTTTTCATTTCACGTGTATATTTTGTATTTGATTGCTCTACTTGTAAAGAGACAAGTTGTAAGAGGTTTCTTCACTTTCGAAAGATTTCCGAGATGGAGGAAGTGATAGTGGTGATATCGCTAGGAGCTAAGCCATGGAGTAGAAATCGGATGTTTCGAACAACATAAAAATCTATTTGTTGTGCTTGTGGATCTTGTTTTTGTTTGTCTTTTATTTTTGTTGCATACTAACACTTTGTACACAAGCAATCATGAATGAAATTGAAATTGATTTTGGAATCACTATTCATCCCCCCCTCCTCTAGCGATGTAAGATCCTAACAAGTGGTATCAGAGAGAGACTGCTCTTCTCCGAACTAACCATCAAGGGAGCAAAAGCTAGAGGATACATCAAAAGGAATGAAATTTCAAGATGGATTTGGACTCGATACTCGATTTCCACCGCCCTACGAACTAGGGGGATTTGCTCAGTGGAAGGCCAGAACCGAGGTGTTCTTCCAAATGGAAATGAAAAAATGGTTCGCCTTAAGGGAGGAGTTTGAAACTCCTATGAACAAGAAGGGAAGAATTCTCAAAAAGAGCAAATGGGCCGAGGAACAAGTCCAAATATCAAACGTAAACGATAAGGTAATCAAAATCTTGGTCAATTTGGTTCCTAACAATATCTTGTGTGAATTAGGAAAATATAAGGGTACATGTGAACTATGAAGCAAATTAGTCAAGTTATATGAAGAACCTTCTTTAGCTCAAGATGATGATAAGTCTGAAGAAGAAGGCTCATCTTCTCAAGAGTTTAAAGTTTTGGAAGTTAAAAGGCATTCAACATCCGAGTCGGAAGAAATTGTAGAAATCTCCACCTCTAGGATTGAGGGGGAGGATAGACAATCGACATCGGAGCAAGAAGAGACCTCGACATTCGGAACCGATGAAGAACAAGCTCATGTGTTCTTGACCACCATAGATGGTAACTCAAGCTTAATTCTTAAAGATAAAGATCACAAACTATGCTTTGAGTATAGAGAAAAAGGGTATTACAAGAGTAAATTCCCAAGAAGAATCAAGAAGAAGATTTAAGTGACACTAAAGGACAGAGAATCTCAAGGAGATCGAAACCTTAACACGCAAAGGCAAGGAATACATTGTGTGTTGGTTATGTAATCAAAAGGGGCATTACTGAAACTAATGTTCAAGGGGGAGGCACCAACCAAGGACAAAAGAGCAAGCTTAAGTGTAGGCGGAACTCCTAAAGCAAGGTCTAAGGTATAACTTTATAATGCAATTTTGATATTTCATGATAAGAAGCATGATAGACCTAAGTTCATCATTTAGGTGCTCAATATCATGAATATAAGCCTAAGGACAATTCTAGAATTATTAGTTCAAGAATCACTTCACATAAGGAGAACATTAGAGTTTTTCAAGGTAGACCTATTTTACATAAGGATAAAAAGGTAGATAAAAATCTAGACAATACCCCTAAGAAAAATAGGCATATGCCTAGGAAAGATGTCAAAAGAAATCATGAAAAATAAAAAATGGAGATATTAGAGGAAGAAAATTAAGTCTTGAGATCAAGACTTTACAAATTAGAGAAGACCCTTAAGAATATGGAAAATGTAGAGGAATCACACGTCATTAGAGGGGGGTGAATAGAGGAATATGTCATCGCTCGATGGAATTCGATCATGCTTGCGTGCTTGTCTACAATATTTGTTAGTGCAGTGGAATATAGAATAACAATAACAAAACAAAGACAAACACACAAAATACACAAGAATAAATGTGGCTCGAAACTTAGGATTCCTACTCCATGGGTCGAGCTCAAATGAGCTCTAGTGATGCAAACCACCACTAATACACTCCTTCTCGGAACAATCCGGAGGTAGAGAAACCTCGTACAAAGGATTACAATAGTAATATGAAAATACAAGCAAATACAAAGACAATACAAGAACTATGTAAAGAACACTTTACAAATATGAGTTTTGAATGCTTTGCTTATTGGTTGCTTAGATGAGCTTGAAGGATCTTGAAATGCACTAACACTTTGCCTTCAAATCGCCTCAAGAACCCCTCAAGAAACCATGACCGAAATCCTCCATGAATTGCTCCTTTTATGTATGCATCGGACTGATTTTGTGCCTGATAGTCGACTGTCAAAAAGCCCCAATCGACTGCCTACAATGTCGTTGTCTCACAACAGACTTGATCCACATTGGCACTCTAACCAACAGATACACTGACAATCAACTGCCATTGCTAGCAGTCGACCGTCAACCCCGTAGCTGACTGCTTAGTCGTCTATCGAGTTTTCTGTGTCCGTAGTCACAAATAGCAGTCGACTGCCCTCCATGGCAGTTGATTTCTCTGCTAGTCGACTGCCAAGGCCATGTGGCTGCAGTCGATCTCCAGTCGACTACCGACAAGTTGACTAGTCATAATCCTAGTCGACTGCTTAGAGTCGACTCGGCTGTCAAGTGTCAAAACACTTGACCAGTCGATTGGTTCATAACCTCAATCGACTGCTAAACCTTAACCATGAGATTTACCCCAAGTATGATCCTCTCATACTTGCTATCCACCCTTAGCCTAGACCTAAGCCTTCTAGCCACCTCCATTAGCCTCATGCCTATCGGATCTCTCTAATTCATCCATGACTTATTCATCCATACGCTAGCCTTCAGGTTCTTCCATCGACTATTGTCATACTAACCGGGTCTACACCGCCAAGGCACATTTGGGATTACGCTTCCAAGACAAACATTTGGAATTTACGCCGCCAAATATTAGACTTATGCTGCCAAGACTACCGCTTGGACTTTACACCGCCAATATCACACCCTTGGACTTTCTTTGCTAACTCCATATTGGACTTTCCAAATGCCAAGACTCATGCTTGGACTTTCCTTACCAACTCTATGTTGGACTTTCCAAATGTCAAGACCCACCAAGACCCATGCTTGGACTTTCTATTGCCAAGACTCATGCTTGAACTTTACCATTGCCAAGACCCACCAAGACCCATGCTTGGACTTTCCGTTGCCAAGACTCATGCTTGGACTTTACCATTGCCAAGACTCATGCTTGGACTTTCCGTTGCCAAGTACCCAAGACTTGGACTTCCTATGCTAAGTACACAAGACTTGGACTTTCCATATTAAGTGTCCCACTTGAACTTCACATATGGTCAACCCCATGTCAACCATATAGTTAACCCATTGTCAAACAATGGTCAACTCATCGTCAAACATCAAAACACTACTCGAGCCAAACTCGAGTCTGGTCAATCATGACTTGGGTCGATTGCACCAACAATATCTTTGTTTTTGAATTTTGTATCAATCTCACTATTTAATGGATATTTTATTTTTCAAATAGTTCTCACTCATTGTATATGATATAAGTATTATACATATAAGTTCCATTATTTTTCAAATTACGTATATTTACTTATGAATTTCCAAACTTCATTTATGAATTTTGGATTTCTGTATTTGTAGAAACGATCATCGACATTCGAGCGATTGGTGATCTTGATCGAGTCATCGTCAGGTATGATTTCGGGTAAACAAGATTGTTTAGCCCATGTTTCAGCTACTTTAGGCTACCCTAACTGCTCCTAACCCTAGGATATGCTTTAGAAAGCATTAGAAGGGTGAAAATCTATTGGATATAGATTAGGAGAGTTATTTAGGGTGAGAATCAAAGTTTAAGGTGTGTGAAAGTTTAAGTTTGAACTTTTGCCCTTAATTTTGATGGTTTAGAGTTCCTAATGGCTTAGAGTCTCTCCAAGGATATTGTTGGTACAATGGTCAAGGGGGAGCAATCCTTTAGGGGGAGGTTATCCATCATGGGATGACGGATGTGTTCTTCCTCATAAGGGGAAGAATTTGGAGTATTGAGAGAATATTTGGAGAAGTGAGGATTGCCTCTCATTTAGTGATATATGACTTATCACTAGGAAGAGTGAAGTCATCTTAGATGTTTTCAGACCAATGGGGAGATTGTAAGATCTCATTGGGATATGAGATATTGATACACTTGGGGAGAGATTTTTTGATGTATGTCAAAAAGGGAAAGAATTTGAGAATTCCCCAATTAAGAGAATTTGGAGAATTTGGATTGGATTGAGTAAGGTGGCCTAACTCAAAGGGTTTTTTGTGTGGTTTTTGTCAAACATTAAAAATGTGGAGATTGTTGGTGCAATTGGCCCAGATCACGATTGACCAGACTCGAGTTTAACTCGAGTAATATTTTGATGTGTGACAATGAGTTAACCATTGTTTGACAATGGGTTGACTATATGGTTGACATGGAGTTGACCATATGGAAAGTCCAAGTGAGACACTTGACATGGATAGTTCAAGTCTTGTGTACTTGCATGGGAAGTCTAAGTCTTGGGTACTTGGCATGGAAAGTCCAAGCATGGGTCTTGGCAATGGAAAGTCCAAGCATGAGTCTTAGCATTTGGAAAGTCCAACATAGAGTTGACAAGGAAAGTCCAAGCATGGGTCTTGGTATTTGAAAAGTCCAACATGAAGTTGGAAAGGAAAGTCCAAAGGTGTGATATTGATGGCGTAAAATCCAAGCGGTAGTCTTGGCATCATAAGTCCAATGTTTAGTGGCTTAAAGTCCAAGCGTGTGTCTTTGCAGCGTAAGCCCAAATGTACCTTGACGGTGTAGACCCGGTTAGCATGACAATAGTTGATGGAAGCACCTGAAGTCTAGCGTATGGATGAACAAGTCATGGATGACTTAGAGGGATCCGATAGGAGTGAGGATGATAGAGGTGGCTAGAAGTCTTAGGTCTAGACTAAGGGTGGTCTAGCAAGTATGAGGGGATCATACTTAGGGTAAACCTCATGGTTAAGATTTAGCAGTCGAATGGGTTTATGAATCAGTCAACTGGTCAAGTGTTTTGACACTTGGCAGTCAAATTGATTGAGCAGTTGATTGAGATTATGACTAGTTGACTAGTCAGTAATCGATTGGCGATTGACTACGACTATATGACCTTGGCAGCCAACTACCAAATTTGGGTAGTCGACTAGCAGAGCAGTCGAATGCCATGGAGGGCAGTCGACTATTGTTTGCGGCCATGGGCACAGAAAGCTCGGTAGACGACTAAGCAGTTGACTACAGGCTTGGCAGTCGACTGTTAATGTATTCGTTGGCTAAAATGTCAATGTGGATCAAGTCCGTCATGAGACAACGACACTGTAGACAGTCGACTAGGATCTTTTGACAATTGACTGCTAAGCATGGAATCAGCCTGATACAAGCATAAAAGGAGCAATTCATGGAGGATTTCGGCCATGGTTTCTTGAGGGGTTCTTGAGACGATTTGGAGGTGAAGCGCTGGTGCATTTCAGGGTCCTTTAAACTCATCTAAGCAACCAACAAGCAAAGCATTCAAAGCTCACATTTGTAAAGTGTTCTTTACATAGTTCTTGTATTGTCTTTGTATTTGCTTGTATTTTCGTATTACTATTGTAATCCTTTGTACAAGGTTTTTCCACCTTCGGATTGTTCTGAGAAGGAGTGTATTAGTGGCAGTTTGCATCACTATAGCTCATTTGAGCTCGACTCGTGGAGTATGAATCCTAGGTTCCGAACCACATTATATTCTTATGTATTTTGTGTGTTTGTCTTTGTTTTGTTATTGTTATTCTATATTCTGCTGCGCTAACAAGTATTGTAGACAAGCACGCATGCATGATCGAATTCCATCAAGTGACAACACATTCCGCTATTCACCTCCCCTCTAGCGACGTATGATTCCTTTACAAAAAAATGTATTCAAAGGGTCTAATGAACAAAATCTAGGATTTTGCAGGCAAGCATCATCTAGGGACAGGAAGGATTTGAGATACAAACCTAAGTCTAAGAAAATTATGTCATCTTACTATAGTGTTTCATATAATTATGGAACTAAGCTTAGGACTAGAAATGTCAAAGTTACAAGGGAAGCTATCCCTAGAGTTGATCTTGATGAGACTCAAATGACTAAGGCTTCCAAGAATCCTAGGAGAGTCTGTTAGGGCAATCTCTTGCTGTAATATGATTTTGATGGTGTGGCAAAGGGTTTAAGTTAGTTTGATATATTGATTTGATATGTGCGTTGAAGTCGTGCAGGACTTAGTAATTCACACATAGAGCCATGGCGAGTTTCACATCTCATGACTCGTGCCTTGAGTCGGTGAAGGATAGCTTTGCGGAAGCCGTGCGCTTGGAGCATCCGAGGGACCGCCGGACGAGAAGCTTGGAGTGAAGCCGGAGGAAGTAGACTTCGAGGCAAGAGACGCGAAGGAGCATTGCAGAGCCGTGCGCCTGATGCTGCCGAGGGACGTGGCCGCGAATGAAGAGAACTTCGAAGGCGAGGGACTCCGAGGGATGAGAGTGAGCGATTGTAACCCGGGAAGGGGTAGCTCTTAGGTGAAACTTGGCCATTTGGCCAAGTGTCGGATGGTTTTTCCCGACACACCGGTCATGCCATGTCATGGCGGCCGATCGCTTCCGAGTCGATGGGTCGATCGACTGGTCTAATGTGGTTGAATCAAGTTGATCGATCATTGCGGCATGGGCGATCGATCGATGAGTTCGATCACCGACCGCCAAGCGGTCGGTGATGTCCTGTCACCGCAGACGCGAATGGAGTCGACCTCGTTGAGGACTCGGTTGGTTGACATCGATCGACCGATGGGTGCCATCGATCGATCGATGCTGCATCGCTGGATAGTATCCAGCGTGGAAAGCGGCCGTTTATTGGGCAGCTGACACGATCGTGATGGGTGCCATCGATCGCTCGCGTGTCGCTTGAGGAAGAAACCCTCTTCTCTATAAAAAGGAAGGGATGGGGCTTTGAGCTGGGGTTAAAAGCAAGACTGATCTCGTATACTCTAATACTCTCCCAAAGTTCCCTAAAGCTTTCCATCCTCTTACCCAAGCTTATTTTCATTATATTTGTAAGAGGAGTGTTGTTGTAAAGAGGTTACCTCCACCTAGCTTTGTGCAAAGGAGAGATCTAGTGGATAGATTGCGGAGTGATTCACCGTGGACGAATCGGACCGTGGATTAGCGGCGTAGCCGTGAACCACGTTACATCTCCGTGTTTGTATTGTCTTTGTTTTATTTCTATTTGCTTTGTCTTAGTTTATTACTTCCGCTTGCGCTAACGTTTTCATAGACGAGCAAAATACGACATCCAATGAACGAGGGCTATTCACCCCCCTCTAGTCGGCCAATCGATCTCCAACAGAGTCATTAGGAAGGTATCAAGGGAGGTTATCCCTAATGAATACCTAAAAACCCCAAAGAGCTCAAATAGGTATTTTGTTTTTAGAAGTGTGATCCTTTCATGCTAAATGGGTATAGGGTGTGTCAATTTAGAATGAAAAGGTAGTTAATCTAACCATAACAGAGTTGACACTTTAGAGCATTTTTGAAGTATAGTGATACTTTGAAAATGAACTTAGAACATGATCCTAAAAGATTTTGGGATATGCCAATAAAAATAAAAAGTTGAAAGTTGATTATGATTGAGACATAAGGCTAGCTAGAGTCAATGGTGTGCCAAGTTTAAGGATTTGGCACATTCGAGGGAGTTGGTCCGTTTATACGTCAAGTTTAATATTTGACATAATCTTAGATAATGACAATTAGGTTCAAGATTTAGGTATCTTTATACCTTTGTATTTTATATGTTTGTCATACTTTGTATGTCATACTATACATCATGACATCATATATAACTTGATTGTATGAAACATGTCACATTTGTTAGTGCAATCAACCCATGATATGGTTTTGATGTGTGTGGCAAAGGGTTTAAGTTAGGATATTGTGATTTGATATGTGCGTTGGAGTCTTAGGACTTAGTAATTCGCACATGAAACTTTGGCGGGTTCACCACTCACAACCTCGTGCTTGAGTCGGAAAAGGAGTATTGCAGAGTCGTGCGCTTGATGCTGCCGAGGGACCGCCGGATGAGATGACTTAAAGCGAAGCCAAGGAAGCAAACTTCGGAGGCAAGAGATGTTGGTGCAATCAGACCCAAAGAATGTTTTTGGTGATTGACAAGGGTTTAAGTCAAGGTGATAATTATGTGTTATCTCATACGGTTGTTTGAGATGTATTTTTAGGAAATCTCTTGTAGGTCGAGGACTGGATGCAAGATTGATGAAGACCCGGACGTGGAGTCCTAGCAAGTGAAGACCCGGACGTGGAGTCCTGGCAAGTGAATACTCGGACAGGGAGTCTTGGCACGAAGTCCCGGAGATGAATCCTAGCATGGAAGACCTATGAACAGTAATTCATAGGCATCAGGTAAAGGTGGTAGTCGAGGTGACGCCTCGACTGGAACCTACTGCTCTTGTCGAGCAGCAGGTTGACTCATACCAGTCGAGGCGACGGCTTGACTGATGCTTGGTTCAACTAAGCAGAAGCAAGGAGGTGTCGACTAAGAGCTCGACTGCTCTGGACAAACAGCAAGTTCTGACTGTATCAGTCGAGGCAGTGCCTCGACTGAGGTTATTTCTTACGAACAGAGGCAAGCCATAGTCGGTTGATATCTCGACTGTGGCCTGTATGTTCGTAGGAAAACCGAGAGCAGTCGAGGCGGCGACTCGACTAGAGCTTTGATCCAACGGAACAGACGCAAGGGATCCGTCATGGGAGCTCAAGCGTTGCTCGCTTCGATTGGAACCAAAGTCCGCCATCGGCGGCGACTCGACTCAGAGCTTTAATCCAACGCATGCGAAGCAAGGACTATCCCGGGAGCTCGCTGTTCGCTTTGGAACCAAAGCCTGCCAGTCAAGGCGTCGGATCATCGCATCGACTGGACCTATGTTTTCAACGGAAATAAAACTAATTATGGTCCAAATCTTACCGTTGAAGCCATTAATAAATGCCAATTAATGCTCCAGTCGAGGCACCAGCCGAGGCGACTCGACTGGGCGGGCAGAAAAGCCCTAATCGGGCTTGAGCTATCAAGTATTCTGGGCTTATATATTTCAAAGTTAAAAAAGAGAACGAACGACATTTTTTTGAAGAAAGACACGAGGGAAAAAGCTTCTTCATTCTTAAAAACCTTGATCATCCAACAGGAGTGTCAACGATTCAGCAAGCAAGAAGCATTTTCATTCAAATCAGACTTCGTTTTACTGCTTCTTCATTGTCTACTGTAAGCTTTCTGGTAACATTTTTGATAAACTGTGCAAAAGGGTTTCTCCACCTTCGGTGTATCACTGAGAAGGAGAAGTTTATAGTGGTGGTGTGCATCACTAGAGCCGACGAGGGCTCAACCGTGGAGTAGGGACTTGTGTTCCGAACCACGTAATATTTACGAGCGTAGCTATTCATTCCCCTCCCCTTTTCTAGCGATGCCAACGATCCTACAATTGGTATCAGAGCAAGGTGCTCTTCTTCGGATTCACAACCGCAAGAGCAAGTTCAAATGGCGATGCAAGAAGGTTACAGCACAAACAGGCCTCCATTCTTTGACGGAACGAACTTCCAGTATTGGCGAAGCCGGATGGAGTACTATCTCATGACTGAGATAGATATGTGGTTTTCGGTAACCGAAGGCTTCACGACACTGATGGACGCAGAAGGCAAAGTACTTGAGTCTGGAAGGTGGACTGTAGAACAAAAACGCAAGGCGCAAGCAAATGCTAAGGCCACCGTGACTCTGCAATGTGGTCTAGCGAAGGATCAACTCAACAAAGTGGGTCCGTTCAGCAGCGTGCAAGATCTCTGGAATAAACTGATAGAACTGAACGAAGGGACAAGAGACTCGAGGATAGCAAAGCGAGATCTCTACATGAACCAGCTACAAAATCTTGCTATGAAAGATGGCGAGACTGTTGGTGAGTTGCATGGAAGGTTCAAGGAAGTATTGAATGGGCTGCATTCAGTCGGAGAAAATTTGGAGAACAGAGACATTATCAGGTACGTCCTAAAGTCTTTTCCCCGAAATGCTTTGTGGTCATCTATGGTAGATGCCTACAAAGTATCAAGGGATCTGTCTACTATAAAGTTGGATGAATTATTTTGTGAAATGGAATTACATGAGCAAGCTAACAAGGGTCCAAAAGAGAAAGGTATTGCTTTTGTTGCAGGTGAGCAATACAAGGAGAACAAGAAAAAGGAGAAGAAGAAGGAGTCATCTTCATCCTCATCTGAGACAAATAGTGACAGTGACGATGAGTCCTCATCCAGCGAGGTAGCCAATTTCGTGAGGAGGATGATGAGGAGAAGCAGAAAGTACAATAAGAAGGATGTAAAGAAAATCTTCGCAGACAAGAGGAAAGGTAAGTCATCACATAAATTTAGAGGTAAATCTGATGTGGTTTGTTTTGAGTGTAACAGGAAAGGGCACATCAAGAGTGAATGTCCTGATCTCAACAAGAAAGAGGACAAGTCCAGGAAGAAGAAGGCGTTGAGGGCAACATGGGATGACTCTTCTTCCAGTTCCTCAGAAGATGAAGACAGGGCAAAAGGAGCCAAGCATACGGCACTAATGGCGTTTGATCACACAGATTCAGATGAGTCTTCACGGAAGGACACATCATCATCATCTGATGATGATGAGGTAACATCTCCTGAACTAGATAAATTGTATGAAACAGTAGCATGCTTAACTAATGCCTTGAGTAGATCAAAAAATAAAGTTAAGATGTTAAAATCAGAATTAGAGGAGCTTAAAACTCAGGATTCTGTTCCTGCAGAAATTAGGATTGATACTTATGAAATCGAAAAACTTAGGGAAGAAAACAATTTCTTGAGAGCACAAGTTGATGATCTCAAGTGCACACTTGAGAGATTCACAACAAGCTCTCAAACTCTTAACATGATTTTAGATGCCCAAAGGGCAGTTTACAACAGAGCAGGAATAGGCTACAAACCAACAAAAAGGGAATTCAGTTTCATGTCATTAGTCAATAGAACTCATGTTGGTAAAGCAAACACAACTAAGGCTTGGATTCCTAAACAATATGTCGTAAATGCTAATGGACCCAAAATCTGGGTTCCAAAAAATCTTGTTTTTCGTGTTTGATTAGGTACCGATCGAGGGGGAGTATCCAATGATGTGGGTCGTAGATAGCGGATGCTCCAAGCACATGACCGGGGACTCCACAAAGTTTGCTACATTTAAAAACAGGAGTAAAGGTACTGTTTCTTTTGGTAATAGTGGCAAACTAAAAGTCATAGGAGTAGGAGACATAGTAATATCTGAACAATTTAGGATTAAGAATGTTCTGCTAGTTAGAGGAATGGTTTTTAATTTGTTAAGTGTCAGTCAATTATGTGATGAAGGATATAGAGTAGAATTTTATTCAACTAAATGCTTAATTAAACATAATGAAACCGATACTATCATGCTAGTAGGGACGAGGAAGGAAAATATCTATCAAGTTCAATTTAGTAGTGCTACTAACCTGCGTGTGAAGTGTTTTTTGTCCAAAGAAGATGAATCATGGCTATGACATCGGAGACTAGCACACGTCAACATGAAAAATATCAAGAGGTTGGCCAAGGAAGAGCTTGTGTGGGGTCTACCATTGCGAAAAGGACAAGCTATGTGATGCATGTCAAAAAGGTAAACAAATAAGAGCATCACATAAAAGCAAGAACACTGTAAGTACTTTAAATGCTTTAGATTTATTGCATTTAGATTTGTTTGATAGTAGCTCCACAAAAACCTTGAATGGAAGTAGATATTGCTTGGTAGTAGTAGATGATTATACTAGACATACATGGACTTTCTTTCTCAAACATAAGGATCAAACATTAGAAATTTTTATTCCTTTTTGTAGAAGAATTGAAAATGAAAAAAACTCAACAATTAAAACAATTAGGAGTGATCATGGAGGAGAATTTGAAAATATGAGGTTTAAGGAATTCTGTTTAGAAAAAGGCTATAAACATGAGTTTTCCACTCCTAGGACACCACAACAAAATGGTGTGGTAGAGAGGAAGAATAGAGCTTTTCAAGAAGCTGCGAGGAGTATGCTAAATGAGTATACTCTTCCTAGTTACTTGTGGGCTGAGGCAATTAACACTGCATGCTATATTCAAAACAGAGTTTTGATACATAGATTCTTAGGAAAAACACCTCATGAACTATGGTTTGGAAAACCACCAACAGTCAAACATCTTAGGGTTTTTGGTTGCAAGGTTTTCATTTTAAACACTAAGGATCATCTAGGAAAATTCACTGCAAAAGCAGATGAAGGTGTTCTGTTAGGATATTCCCTCACTAGTAAGGCTTATCGAGTTTACAATAAACGAACAAATTTGGTTGAGGAATCGTCAAATGTGGTTTTTGAGGAATGTAAAGACCAAATTGATTCTAAGGATAATAGTGATGCAGTAAAGGTCGAACTCAAAAGATTAAGTTTGAAGGAGGACACAAGTATAGGGGGAGTCAAATCTGACTCCGAAAATGAAAAATCAAGATTAGAAGGGTCATTGCTTGAGATTGTATCTAACAATGAGGTTCAAGAAACATCTCAAGTACCAAGATCCCCTAGAATGGGCACTAGTCATTCCCTAGACCAAGTTGTTGGAGACATCCATCAAGGGGTGAGGACAAGATCATACTTTAGAAATGAAGTGAATCAAGTAGCATTAATCTCTGAAATTAAACCAAAAGTAATTGATGAAGCTTTGCTTGATCCGGACTGGATTATAGCAATGCAGGATGAATTGGGACAATTTGAGAGAAGTCAAGTTATGGATTTAGTTCCAAGACCTGATCAAGCTACCATAATAGGAACCAAATGGGTATTCAAGAATAAATTGAATGATAAAGGAGAAATAATGAGAAATAAAGCTAGGTTAGTAGCCAAAGGATACAATCAAATTGAGGGACTTGATTATGGTGAAACTTATGCACTCGTGGCTAGGTTAGAATCCATTCGATTAATGCTAGCATTTGCAGCATATAGAGGATTCAAATTATATCAAATGGATGTGAAGTCAGTATTTTTGAACGGGTTTATAAAGGAAGAGGTCTATGTTGAACAAGCACCAGGATTTGAAAATTCTGAATTTCCAAATCACGTGTATAAGCTCAAGAAGGCTCTTTATGGGCTGAAACAAGCACCTCGTGCATGGTACGAAAGGTTGTCAATTTTTCTAGTTGAGAGGGGTTTTAGAAGAGGTCAAATTGATCCCACACTTTTTCTGAAAAGAAACGGTGAAGACATATTTGTAGCTTAGATTTATGTCGATGACATAATCTGTGGTTCAAACAATAGGGATTATCTCAATGAATTCATAGAACACATGGAGAGTGAGTTTGAGATGAGTCTAGTAGGGGAGTTGACATTTTTCCTTGGACTTCAAATCAAACAAACCAAAGAAGGAATTCATGTTTGTCAATCAAAATATACCATGGAATTGCTAAAAAGATTCAACATGGAAAATGTTAAGGAGGTTGCAACTCCAATGGCACAAAACACTCATCTAGACAGTGATGTAGATGGTAAACCTGTTGATCTAAAGCGTTATAGGAGTGCCATAGGTAGTCTTTTATATCTTACAGCAAGTAGACCTGATATAGTATTTGCTGTGGGCATGTGTGCACGATATCAATCGTGTGCTAAAGAGTCTCATTGGGTTGCCGTTAAAAGAATTATGAGATATCTTAAAGCAACCATATCAGTTGGACTGTGGTATCCCCGAACTGAGTCTTTTGATTTAGTAGGCTATACATATTCAGATTATGCAGAATGCAAACTAGATAGAAAAAGTACTAGCGGGGGCTGTCAATTCCTAGGTTCAGCTTTAGTTGGTTGGTCAAGTCGAAAGCAACATTGTGTTGCTCTCTCCACCACTGAGGCTGAGTACATAGCCATGGGAGAGAGTGTGTCACAATTGTTATGGATGACTCACACATTGGAGGATTATGGTTTTTCATATAAGAACGTGCAAGTGCTATGTGATAATATTAGCACGATCAACTTAACAAAAAACCCAGTCCATCATTCCAGAACAAAACACATTGAAGTGAGACATCACTTCATTAGGGATCATGTAGCAAGAGGAGATATTATACTCAATTATGTTGAGTCTAAGGCGAATCTTGCTGATATTTTCACAAAACCTCTTCCAGAAAATGAATTTAGTCATTTAAGAAGAGAGTTGGGAATGTGTGCAGCTGAGTGAAAACTCTCCGTGATCATAAGGACTAATTCATAAGTTCAAAAGAAATGGGAAAATAATGTTTGGGATACCTTTGGGAAACATCTCACACAAATCATAGGATTAACTATGCTTGTGTATTGCTAGATAGGGGTGAGATGTTAGGAGCAACCAATTTACTCAAATTGCTTGTTATGATGCATAACTTGAGTAATGCGGTTGAAAACTGCATGAATTATTAAGTTGACCAATTATGGGGAAGACCAATACATAATTCATGTGTATTTGGTTTAAAAACATAATTGGACATTCCAACCAAGTAAAATTGGTTGGACATCTTAAATAATGATAAAACTCAAGTGAAACATCCAATATATGTTTGATATTGTCGATAGAGTATATTGTCATTTTTAAAATGTTTTAAATACCTAAATACAATGAATTTGGAACTTAAAATATCTAAGACAAAAACGAACCTTCAGAATAGCAGTCGAGGCATTTCAATAATCGCTTCGACTGACAGAGAGTGTAAGCAAACAGAAGCGAGGCGCACTCGACTGGCGCCTCGACTGACATAATAGTCGAGGCGTTCAACTTACTGCCTCGACTGCATAACTAAGAAATATACAAGGAATTTCACTTACCACCTCTCCCAAACTCGCGACTCGCCTCGACTCCTCTCGCCGTGTTCTTTTTTCTCTTCTGTCGCCTGGTTGTCGCCGTTCAAGTCTCCGACCAGGTTTAATACCGACAAAACCCTGGATTACCTCACTCGTTCCTAAACTAACTTCAAGTAAGTTCTCCAGCCCTTTCATTTCCTCTTTTGGTCAATCCCTAACCCTAGACGACGATTTTCTCAAACCCTAGATTTTGCCAGATTTTCTAGGGTTCGCCAGTTTTTTCTCTAGCTGGAGAAGGTGATTTCACAGAAGTCATCTTCTTGATCCCACAAGACCAGTCAACAACAGGAAAAATGACACCTAAGTAAATTTCTAAACTCATCTCTTTGATTACACAACTTAGTAATATTGGTTAACTAATTGGGTGTTGGTTATTGTCACTCATCATACCATCATATTATTTTTTTTACATCATTTTGGCATTCATTAGACAAAAACGTAGGATAGGCGAGTCAAGTGAAACACCTCGGGAAAATCCATCTACGGATCCCCGGTTTCCCTCCACACATCATCAACATACCTTTACTGCCCACAAATTTAAGTTGATGTATACTAGATCATTAGATAAAGAATTTTTTGAAAAACATGCTCAACATGTTATACAAATGATCAACTACTATGGGCTCAATAAACTAGTCTATTGTGATCACGACATCAATATAGACTTAGTTAGTGAATTCTACAACAATCTACAGCCTACAAGTGATAGGCTCATCTTTAAGAGTAGGGTAGCCAAAAAGGACATATCTTTCACTCCTGATATCCTCAGAGCATTTCTAGAGTGTCGAGAGTCAAACTCAACCCTTGAATGCTATCCAAGCATTCAAGAACCTGTTGAGGGATACTCCATAAATGTAATTCATGAGTACTTCTTTAAAAAACCCAGACAACCTGGTCTTACTCTATTTTCCGGCCATGGCATTAGCTGCCCCCGATAATGTCCTATATAAGGTCATTGTAAGTTGCATCCTTCCAATTGTTACTAGGGGGCAAGCTAAGATAAGACCACATCATTTACTAGCTCTACATCTCTTAAAGCAACGTTTAAACTTTAATGTTGCTTTAAACATCTTTCTCTGCATAGTCCACTTCTCAACTCCTGTCCAAAAGAAAATTTACATGCCTTTTGGTCATATCATCACATTTTGGCTAGAATCCATAGGCATCAACACAAGCAGGGGGAAAATTAGGCAGATGACAGACTTTGATTTCATAAAGTGGAGAAACTTTTCTTTGGCCGGCATGTCAAAAGTTGGTAGCACCGTTGAGTGGGCGGATGGACATCAAGTGGGTGAAAGGTGGGATATGGAGGAAGAAGGTGAACAAGAACGTCCAGCTATTGAACCATCTTCCACCATGTCTGAACAGCTGGAGAATCTGCGAAAAGATCATGCTGAGTTCACAAACTCAGTTGATACTAAATTCATGGACCTTAGTACGTCAATCGACACTAAATTCGAAGAGCTTCACTCCAAGCTAGATGCTCGGTTTTCCGAAGTCTCTGCCCAGCAGGAGGAAATTCTAAGTCTCCTTCATGCCATGATGTCGGATTCATCAGGACCATCATCTTCAGCAGTTTAGTTTTTGTTTTTCTTTTTATCTGTATGAACAGTTTGAATTCAAGAAAATATATATATCAGGATATTTTGGGTGACTTTTTGGGTGTATGCTTGTATATTTGTTTCTAATATCTCTGTGTATGTAGGTTTTTTTTAGCTGTCATGAATAGGGATATTACAACAAATATTAAGGAAAATTATGTCAAATTTTTCTTCCGGTGGTTTATATCTTTCTTTAGAAATGCACGACTGACATTTATCTTGCTAAAATATATTGTTAGTGCATTTGATAACCTAAGGGTAATGAATTCAGGGGGAGTGCTTCTATAAGCAACTTTTCTTTTTGGGTGTTTGCCAAAGGGGGAGAAGATGGGCTTTAAGTCTGAAATTAAAACTTTTGAAACTACACATCTATATCTCTTCTTTTTGCATATTAAATTTCGAATACGTTATATTGTGCTATAATTTCATCACCTAAACTTAAATCGTATTGTCAAACATCAAAAAAGGGGGAGATTGTTGGTGCAATCAGACCCAAAGAATGTTTTTGGTGATTGACAAGGGTTTAAGTCAAGGTGATAATTATGTGTTATCTCATACGGTTGTTTGAGATGTATTTTCAAAAAATCTCTTGTAGGTCGAGGACTGGATGCAAGATTGATGAAGACCCGGACGTGGAGTCCTGGCAAGTGAAGACCCGGACGTGGAGTCCTGGCAAGTGAAGACCCGGACAGGGAGTCTTGGCACGAAGTCCCGGAGATGATTCCTGGCATGGAAGACCTATGAACAGTAATTCATAGGCATCAGGTAAAGGTGGTAGTCGAGGTGACACCTCATCGAACCTCTTGCTCTTGTCGAGCGATGAGGTTGGCTCATACCGATCGAGGCGGCACGGCCGACTGATGCTTGGTTCAACTAAGCAGAAGCAAGGAGGTGTCGACTAAGAGCTCGACTGCTCTGGACAAGCGGCGAGTTCTGTATCGATCGAGCGGCGCCTCGATCGAGGTTATTTCTTCTGGCGAGGCAAGCCACAGTCGGTTGATGTCTCGACTGTGGCTTGTATGTTCGTAGGAAAACCGAGAGCAGTCGAGGCGGCGACTCGACTAGAGCTTTGATCCAACGGAACAGACGCAATGGTCGACCGGAGCTCATTGTTCTGCTTCGATTGGAACCAAAGCTGTCGATCAGCGGCGACTCGACTAGAGCTTTAATCCAACGAACGAAGCAAGGATATCGCGGAGCTCGATTTGCTCGCTGTTCGATTGGAACCAAAGCTCCGATCAAGGCGTCGAATCATCGCCTCGACTGGACCTATGTTTTCAACGGAAATAAAACTAATTATGGTCCAAATCTTACCGTTGAAGCCATTAATAAATGCCAATTAATGCTCCAGTCGAGGCACCAGCCGAGGCGACTCGACTGGGCGGGCAGAAAAGCCATAATCAGGCTCGAGCTATCAAGTATTCTGGGCTTATATATTTCAAAGTTAAAAAAGAGAACGAACGACATTTTTCTGAAGAAATACACGAGGGAAAAAGCTTCTTCATTCTTAAAAACCTTGATCATCCAATAGGAGTGTCAACGATTCAGCAAGCAAGAAGCATTTTCATTCACTCTGAAATCTGTACTCATTTTACTTCTTCTTTATTGTCTACTATAAGCTTTCTGGTAATGTTTCTGATAAACTGTGCAAAAGGGTTTCTCCACCTTCGGTGTATCACTGAGAAGGAGAAGTTTATAGTGGTGGTGTGCATCACTAGAGCCGACGAGGGCTCAACCGTGGAGTAGGGACTTGTGTTCCGAACCACGTAAAATTGACGAGCGTAGCTATTCATTCCCCCCCCCCCTTTCTAGCGACGCCAACGATCCTACAAGAGATGCGAAGGAGCATTGCAAATTCGTGCGCCTGATGCTGCTGAGGGACATGGCCGCGAACGAAGAGAGCTTCAGTGAGGGACTTCGAGTGAGATGAGAGAATGAGTGAAATGTAAGTAGCTCATTAGGTGAACTTGGCCAAATGGCTGAGTGTCAGAGGCTTGACCGCAAGGGTTGAGGTTTACCCGACCGCCGGAAGCTCAAATGAATGTTAAGTTTGAGTTTCACACGACACCAGTCGACTGCTCTAAGTCGAACGGGGTTCGACTGGTGTTCGACTGATAGGTTTAGGCCCAGCAGTCGACTGCCATGGAATGGCAGTTGACTACTAGAGACAATCGTGGGCACAAAACCTCTCGTAGCTGACTGACCAGTCGACTACGGAGGCAGCAGTCGACTGATGGTTACATCAGTCGACTGCCAAGGGATCCGTTGGACTACAACGGTCGGGATCCGACGTGTTCGGAGGTCGTTGTAGCGGCGCCAGTCGACTGCCAAAGGCAGCAGTCGACTGATAGCGGCCAACGAGAAGAAATCAACCCTCTCTATAAAAAGAGAGGGTGTGGGCTTTTGGATGGTTAATGCTTAAGTTCCAAATGATCATCCAAGTGTCCCACAAGCTTTCAACTCCTTCTCTTAGTTTTCTTTCACATTTATTGTAAGAAGGAGTGTTTGGGTTGTAAGAAGGTTTACCTCTACCTTGCTTGGGCTAAAGGGAGAGACCAATAGTGGATTGATTGCGGAGTGATTCACCGTGGACGAATCAGACCGTGGATTAGCGGTGAGGCCGTGAACTACATTATATTTCGGTGTTAGCATTGTTTGGTATTCTTATTTATATTTACTTGTCTTGTTTTGTTTCCGTTGCGCTAATATTCTTTGTAGACGAGCAAATTTCATCATCAAACGAAAGAGGGCTATTCACCCCCCTCTAGCCGGCCAATACACCGACCCTACAACATTGATACTTATATTAATCTTTGTTTTGCCATGACATCATGCATCATTTATGAACAATAGATTTTCTTTTGAAAATTATGCAATTAACATGTCATAATCATATTCATTCATTTATTCATTTGAAATTAAGATAACTAACATTATTTGATATCGTAGGTAGGATGATCAAATTAGAAATGCCTAGGTAGAAATGCATGATCCCTTAGTTTAGAGAAGAACCAAACTACATCTCACATAAATCATAAGATTACTTGTGTATATATATTGAAATATTTTAGATACAAGTGAGATGTTAGGATAATGGGTTAAAGTTTGAGATGCTTAGTGCATCCAAATGAACTAAAACCTCGTCAATGATATGAATAAATCATAAGGAAAACTAATGTATAAGTCATGTACACTTAACTCTTTGATCATAATTGGAAATAAGGTTTTAAAACTATTATTAAAATCATTTTAAAAAACCTTGATGAAGTTTATCTATTGATAGAAATCACTATTGAAGATATTGATACAAAGTTAGTATGAAACATTGAAGTTTTCAATGATTTTCAATTTTGTGGCATTCTTTGAAAATGATGGGTATTTTCATAGAAAATTATTTTTCTTCCATAGTATTTAACATAAGTAATGTCTATATGAAATTTCAAGATTCTTTGAAAAATATAAAATTACTTATATATTTTTGAAATTCGTCTAAAAAATATTTTAGGAAACTTAGATATCAGTCGACTGGCTTCACATACCAGTCGACTGGAAAGTGTAATAGTCAACTGATAGATATTTCAATCGACTGCTAACACTTTTTTTGACTGAATAGGTCAGGTTTAGCCATTTACAAATAATCCTAGATAACTTAACTACTCTTAACCCCTTCATATGTTTGGAAAATCATTAAAAGGGAAATATTTTTAGTGAAAATGAATAAGAGAGTTAATTAGGGTGAGAAACAAACTTAAAAGGGATGTTCAAGTTAAAGGTTGAACTTTTACCCTCATGTTTAGAGTTTAAATATCTATAGACTTAGGACCTCTCCAAGGAAATTATTGGTACAATGGTTAAAAGGAAGTAAATCTTTAGAGGGAGATTTCCATTAAGGTATGACGGTTGATCTGAGAAAAGGGAGAATGAAGGATTAATGGACAATTAAGTATGGATTTTTGTGAGAGATTTTTTGATGTATGGAAAAGGGAGAGAATGAAGGGGCTAAGTGATGCACGCGAACGCGTTCTCAAATCTCGCAATGGGAACCATCGAGAACTCGAAGCGTGCACTCACACTCATCACCCGCAAGTGCACAGATGTCGTCAAGTAATAAAAATATTATCGATCCTACAGAGACTGAGATTCGAGTACCGATTATTCAGTGGATGTTATTGTTCGGACTTTAATGTTAAGGGTTGTGCTTATGAGGTTTGTCGGCGGTCCTAACTCTAGTACGGTGTCACACGGAGGAAGAGAAGGGTTGCTATGAGTCTTCTGAGGGAATTCTAGGATTTCGATTTCACTTGTGTGTCACAGAACACACTATCAATTGGATATTATCTAGATGTCTAACTATGGTCTTGTGGAAGGGGCATTATACACTTCCCCGATGAGCCTTCGCATCTATCGGGAACTATCTCTGTCATACCAGGTAATAGGATAGGCAGTACGAGGATGCCAGATCAATCCCTGTGATGAGTCAGAATGTGTCCTGTTTCCGACTCTATCACACCCATCTATCCATGATTACCAGAGATGAGGACAACCCCTAGGTTCCTCCTTAATTCTCCTAAATCTTTGATACGAGGGTTGTCACCCCTCATATCGGCTATGCACAGTAAATAGAAGACCAAAACAAATAGTTATCGATCTAAACAATCACCAATTGTAAATATGAAATCAAGAACAAACATATATTTGAAATAGCATATTCTACGCATACAAACTACTCCATAATCCTAGAATTGAAGAATTAACTCCATAAATATGAGAAGAGAAACACAAAGCATAATTGAATTCATAGATACAATGCAAATTATGTAAGGAAAGCGAATTACAATGCACTTTGGTTCTTCTCTCTGACATTGAAGCGTAGAATTTGGTCCTCGAGCAACCTTCTTCCTCCCCGTTGTGAGTTCCCGAAGCTTTTTAGGATATCGGTGTGTCATCCTGACCGTCGTGCCTCCTCCCTAGGATTTGGGCGTAGCTTCCTTTATATAGACATGAGGCTGGATTTTCTCGAACCCTAGAAAAAACTGAATCGCATCAAAATCACCCTAGCGCCACACAACCATGTGGATTCACAAGGCTAGGCTGTGTGTGGCGTTGGTGTGTGCTCTGGGGTTGGTCGTGTGGATTCACAGGGCCAAGCCATGTGTCCTTCGATTCTAGTTGCCAAATGCCTTCCTTTTGCTCTAAAAATGCATCATTTTCCTCGTAGAATGTTGTCATGTACATAAAAGTACAAAGAGCATATCTCCGAATCATAAAATAGGAAATGCATTCAAAATAAAGTGAAATATGCAAGAAACAAATATAAAATACAACGAGATGTGAGCGAAAATTACTCCTAAAATTCTATATATTTTGCTCACATCAATTCCCCCAAACTTAAGTCTTTGCTTGTCCTCAAGCAAACCTTAGTGCCATAAAATTTTAAAAAGGTATTGTTCCATACTTAGCATGTTAACTAGATTTATCAAGTAGTATTTTCAATCAAAGCAAATAGATATGCTCTAAAAATTCACTAAGTTAGCTTCTCATTCATGTGCTAAGCGAATCTCCTTAAGAGATACTCGTTCCAAAGTAAGTTAAGTCATCATCTTATAGCTTTCCTAAGGTCTCCAACTTTTAGGCAATGCCCCACCCTAAGCAAGGGTCATTCCCTAGATCTAGCATAAAATCTCAAAGGCGTACTCGATATTGAAAGAAATTGATAGGTGTTTCCCCAATAACCTAGCTCGGTCTCAAAGGGGCACCTAACATTTTCACCCACGACAACTATTTTTTTTTTTTGCATTTTTGATTTTTTTAAATGGGCTTCCACAATCCGAGCATCTCCAATAACTAAAATGCTAAATCTAGAGTCACATATGGATTCCAAAGTACTAGACTACTAAGATGAATCATAACTAGGTACATACTAGATTTTCCCTTTCAGAATTTTCGTCATGTGTAGGTGTAAAATAAAAGCTAACCAATGTAAGTCTAGAACATTCATTAGAAAAAATAAAATAAAATACCATGAGGTAAATGAAATTAAGCTACCCATGGAAACAACTCATGAAGAAAACTTTTAAAAATACTATTGAGACAGCTTATAGATAGCAAGAACTAAGTGTTGAAAGAAATTAAACAACCTATGCATGAACAAATGAATGCTAATTAAAATGCAAATATCAGGAAAAAAACTACTGCTAGAAACAAAATAAATCAAAACTTGGGCCCCCAATCATACCTCTAATACGGTGGTCGAGGTGGGAAGTCTGGTAGCCTCAACATGTCTGGCTCCTGGGAGAACTTGGTGCTCAACCGTTGATGTCACATGTACATGTGGTCGATCTGAGAGCTAGTGGATGCAGCTACTGCTTTGTGCTCCTCCTCCCTAGCCCACTGTGCCTGCTGGGCATGTATGTGTTGCCTGACCTCCTGACGGTAGGCAGCCTCTTCCTGGCGATGGGCAACCTCCTCCTGAAAATAAACTCGGGCCTCGTCGTAGAACTCCTCGGCCTGCTGGAAGTGCTCTCGTAAGCCCTGAAACTCCGTATGCGTGTAGGCACTCTGCTCCTCCCATCGCTATCTCTACGTCTGCTGCTCGGCGTATATGTCGTCGAGGCGTGATCGGAACTCTGAGAAGTCATAGGCGGATGTACCTGCATCCTGCTCAAAAGTAGAATAAGGTGGTGGTGTAGGTGCAGGCTTATGTCGACGTGGACTAGGTGGACTCCTATGCATGTGTGGACTGGAGGGAGAGTGATGTACAGGGGGAGAGATGGGCGCCGAAGTGGAGGGTCCCTCATATAGTGGGGACTCCACTATCAGGTCCAAACGCCAGTTGACGCGTGTGGTGATAGAGGTAGGATCGGAGTCGGAGAGCCTAAGGGATGATAAGTTTTTCTTACATAGCACAAGGAGTGTCCCTCTCTCACAGTCATTTTCATTGTCATACATACTCCTAGGTCAATCCTAGGGCTCCCCTCTATGCTATCTAATGTTGTGTAGTCGTACCCCATCCTATGACAAATATGGGTAACTAAGCCTCCCAAAATAATCTCTCCCCTCACCGCTTTGCTCATTTTCACTAGGTGTCTAATGAAATGGGATCCTACATCAATGCTACTCCTTTCTTGTAGCATGTCCCACAAGCAAAGCAGCTCACTTGCTCTCACTACCCTGTCACTCTCTCCTCTTCTGAAAATGGTACTCGCCATAACCCGATGTAGGTACCGGAAGATGGGGTTTTGGAGGCGTGAGGCTTTGGCCCTAGAAGGGTCATAAACATTCTCCCCCGTCAATTCGGATCAAAAGGTCCGGACATTCAACCCAATCAAGATTTTCCTCTCTCCTTGTTCTTCGCTCTGAGGTAGTAGATCGGGGCGCCACTTGCCTTGTCCTCCTCATCCTTGCTTCTATTGGGCTTCCTTGAGGGTTGAAGAGGCTCCTAAGTGATGGGGAAGACGATTTCACATGGCTAGGGTAAAGGAAATCAAAGCACACGATGTGTTTGGAGAAAAACACATGGCTTGGCACCCCTTATATTTCACATGCCACGACCGTGTGGATTCACATGGCCGAGTTGTGTGTGCCGCTGGAAGGTGGGAAACGGTCGTGTGGATTCACACAGCTAGGTCGTGCGCTTCCCACTTTTCTCCCATGGTGCACCACAGTCCGAATTCTCCTTACATGCTCTGTTGTGTAGGTTCAAAATGATTTTTGTGTTTACCTAGAAGGTTCTTTCTAATCCTAATTCATGCTCAAAAATGCTAAATTCTAGAAATCAAAGTTCAAATTACCAAAACGAATGCAATTAAGTCAAAAAAAAAGTAAAAATTAAACTTGGGTTGCCTTCCAAGAAGCGCTTTGTTTAAGGTTTCTTAGCTCGACCACAGTCCATTATCTTAACTTGGCTCCGGAGGTTCTATAAACCTCCATTCATACATCTTGAATTCTTTGTCTTCAGGTGAAGCAGTTGTTACTCTGCATGAGGTATACCCATTTGCGAAGGGATGCCTACACTCCGATTGGTTAAATATGATGATCTCGTCGTCTACTTCCAAGGAGATCTTGTGCACCTTCATGTCTATGCATGCTCCCGCAGTCGCCAGAAAGGGTCTTCTGAAAATGATGGGATTCTGGGGGTTTGGTCCTGTGTCCAGTACAATAAAATCCGTGGGTATCATGAAATTCTCAATGACCATAGGTACACATTCTAGCATGCCAATGGATTCCTTGACTGAGTCGTCCGTCGTGCGAATACCAAGGCTCATTGGTTGGATGCCACTCAGTCTCATCTTCAAATAGAGTGCGTAGGACATCACGTTAACCGATGACCCTAGATCACATAGTGCTCATTGACGTTCTCACCATAAATCTGGCAGGGTATAACAAATTCACTAGGGTCCTCCAGCTTGGGTGGGATTTTATCTTTAATTTCAGCCTGATTTGGTAACGTTGATATCATGGTTGCACACCCCTTGGTGAATCTGTTCTTCTGACCTACTCTCTCGCCGCATATTCCCTCTTCCTTGACCTGACTTGGCTCGGGTAATGACAGAGAGTTATCCATGGTTTGTGATACGGTTTAGGCTATTTGGGTCACCTGAGTTTCCAACATCTTCGTGTGACTTGCAAGGCCATCAACAGTAGTCTTCAAATCCCTAAGTGACTCTTCTGATTTCTGGTGTTGGCGTCGAAATTGTGCGTTGGCCTTAGTTTGGGTAGCAATGAAGTCTTCCATCATTAGTTCTAGTCTAGACTTTTGTGGTTGTTGCTACCCATTGCCCTGTTGCTACCCATATCCTTCTGATGGTTGGAAATTCTTCGAGTTATTCCAATAGAAAAAATTTGGGTGATTCCTCCATCCAGGATTGTAAGTGATGAAGTATGGGTTGTTGGGCCTTTGATTGTGGTCCCCAATCACATCGACATGCTCGATCTGCTCTTCTAAGCTGCCCTACTCTCTATAATATTCCTCTTGATATGTTGATGCTCCATCTCCAATGGTATTGGCCGCACATGTAGAATTAGGATTTAGAGAGTCGAACCGCCTACTAAGTGCGTCCATCCTCGCTGTTAGGTGGTCTACAGAATTGACAACATATCGTCTCACTACAGGAGTTGGGTGACTATGCTCAGAAGCCCATTGATGGTGGTTTTGGGCGACCTCTTCAATCAGCTCCTCCGCTTCATCGATGTCTTGTTCATTAGCGCTCCTCCTGCAGCAAAATCGAGGGATACCTTTGTGGAATACGTGATCATATTATAGAAGATGTGGATCACCAGCCACCTTTCCAGTCCATGATAAGGACATTAGTAGAGTATCCCCTTGTAACGATCCGAGGCTTCGACTAAAGACTCCCCTTCCTTTTGACGGAAGCTAGTAATTAAATGGCACATGTGAGCAGTCTTGCTTAGTGGGAAAAATTTGTTCAAAAATTACTGCTCACACTGCTCCCATGTAGTAATGCTTCCCGATGACAATGAGTGAAGTCATGCCTTAGTCTTATCCTGCAATAGACTGCAATGAGAAAGGGAATAGGCTCAGGCGGATCGCATTGACAGTTACTCCATTGATCTTCATCGTCAAGCAAATTTCCAAAAATATCTCCAAGTGCCAGTTTGGGTCTTCAGTTGCAGCTCCCCTGAATTGACTTTGTTGGACCATGTGTATGAGCGCAGTTTCAGCTCAAAGTTGTTGGCCAAAATCGATGGTCCAAATATACTCAGCTTAAATCCTTGGGCACTAGGGGCTGAAAAGTCTCATAGAGGTCGGCTACCTAAGTTCACCGCATATGCATTTAGGTCTTCCATTCTTCGCTGCTCCGCTTTTCTGCAATGGTAGGTTCTTTCGATCTTTGGGTCTATCAGAAACAAATTTTTCGATCCTAAGCATCTATGCATAAATCAAAAATAAAGCAAACAAATTAGGAGTATACCTAATGCTCAAAAACAGGAAATAAACTAGTCTAAATGCTAAATCAAATGCAGAAAATTTAAATTGAAGGTACCTACTGAAATTAATCTAAACTTAATCTAAATATTGAAAATCTAAAGCTGAAGTAAATGAAATAAAAATAAAAAAAATAAAGCAAACAAATAAATCTAACCTAAGTCCGATCCAACTATCCACCTCTTGATTCGATATCAAATCAATCAGTTCCCGACAACGGCGCCAAAAACTTAATGCACTTGAATGCGTCCTCAAATCTCGTGATGGGAATCGTCGAGGGCTCGAAGCACGCACTCGCACTCAATGCCCGCAAGTGCACAGATGTCGTCAAGTAATAAAAAGATTATCGATCCCACAGGGACTGAGATTCGAGTACCGATTGTTCAGTGGACGTTATTGTTCGGAGTTTAATGTTAAGGGTTGTGCTTATGAGGTTTGTCGACGGTCATAACTCTAGTACGGTGTCACACGAAGGAAAAGAAGGGTTGCTATGAGTCTTCTAAGGGAATTCTAGGATTTTAGTTTCGCTTGTGTGTCGCAGAACACGCTATCAATTGGGTATTATCTAGATGTCTAACTATGGTCTTGTGGAAGGGGCATCATACACTTTCCCGATGAGCCTTCGCATCTATCGGGAACTACCTCTGTCATACCAGGTCGACCCCTGGCTTTAGGACGGGATAGGTTGTACGAGGATGCCGGATCAATCCTTGTGGCGAGTCGGAACGTGTCCCGTTTCCGATTCTATTACACCCTTCTATCCATGGTTATCGGAGATTAGGTCAACCCCTAGGTTCCTCCCTAATTCTCCTAAATCTTTGATACGAGGGTTGTCACCCCTCATATCGGCTACGCACAGTAAATAGAAAACCAAAATAAATAACTATCAATCTAAACACTCACCAATTGCAAATATGAAATCAAGAACAGACATATATTTGAAATAACATGTTCTATGCACACAAACTACTCTCTAATCCTAGAATTAGAGAATCTACTCCATAAATACGAGAAGAGAAACACAATGCATAATTGAATTCATAGATACAATGCAAATTATGTAAGGAAAGCGAATTACAATGCACTTTGGTTCTTCTCCCTGGCGTTGAAGCATAGAATTTGGTCCTCGAGCAGCCTCCTTCCTCCCCATTGCGAGTTCCCGAAGCTTTTTAAGGCATCAGTATATCGTCCCGACCGTCGTGCCTCCCCCTAGGGTTTGGGCATAGCTTTCTTTATATAGACATGAGGCTGGATCTTCTCGAACCCTGGGAAAAATTGAATCACGTCAAAATTGCCCCATCGCCACATAGTCGTGTGGATTCACACGGTCAAGCCGTGTGTGGCATTGGTGTGTGCTCCGGGGCTGGTCGTGTGGATTCATAGGGTCAAGTTGTGTGTCCTTCGATTCTAGCTGCCAAATGTCTTCCTTTTGCTCTAAAAATGCACCATTTTTTCCATAGAATGTTGTCCTGCACATAAAAGTACAAAGAGTATATCTCCGAACCAAAAAATAGAAAATGCATGCAAAATAAAGTGAAATATGCAAGAATCAAATATAAAATGCAACGAGATGTGAGCAAAAACTACTCCTAAAATCCTATATGTTTTTCTCACATCACTAAGTTAGGAAACCTTCATTATGCTTTGACATAAGAAGTGGGAGGTTGGGCTTATAGGTTAACCTAACTTAAAGATAATGTCAAGCATTAAAAAGGAGGAGATTATTGGTGCAATTGGCCTCAAGTCAAGGTTGACCAAGCTCGAGTGAGGTTTGGGTTGAATTTCGATGTTTGATAATATGACACTATGACAATATGACTATAGGATGGTATGAGACATTCGAAGTCATATGAAGGAGAGTGTTGGTATGATAGAAAGTCAAGTAGGTCAGTGTTGACTAGATATTTGATGAGTGAGAAATCTAAGTGGGTCAGGAAAGACCGGACACTTAATGTTTAAAAGTCTAACAAGAAGTTGACAAGTGAAAAATCCAAGTGGGTCAAAGAAGACCAGACACTTAGTGGTCAGAAATCCAACAGGGAGTTGACAAGTGAGAAATCTAAGTAGGTTAGGGAGGACCGGACACTTGACATGAGATGAAAAATTCAAACAGGTCAAGGAGGACCAAATGTTTGGTGTTGGTGAAATCTCGATAGGTAAAGATGATCGAAGGCTAGACAAGTGAAGTCTCGACATGTCAAGGTGACCAGATGTTGGGCAAAGTGAAGTCCCAATAAGTTAAAGTGACTGGATACTTGACAAGTGAAGTCTTAGCAATTCAAGGTGATCGAAGGCTAAGCAAGTGAAGTCCCACAGATCAAGGTGACCTGATGCTTAGCAAAGTGAAGTCCCAACAAATCAAGGTGATCGGATGCTTAGCATATTGAAGTCCCCGCAGGTCAAGGGTGACTGGATACTAGGCAAGAGAGGTTCCGACATGTCAAGGGTGATCAGATGCTGAACGTGAAAAATCCTGATAGGTTGCGATCAATCGAATACCAAGTGAAGCGAGAGTTGACTTGAAACTAGGCTGGGACTAAGGTATCAATCAACTGGTAAAGTTTACCAGTTGATTGATAACAGTTCTCGAGGAAGTGTTGAGTTCAAAACTCAACTGCCAACTCGACTGATTAAGCAATCAACTGATGGGGTTGATCAGTCAACTGGTAGCATTGAGCAGTCGACTAGTTTCACTGTTCGAGCTTCGCCCTAACTTGATTGAAGGCTATCAATTGATTGATAGAATTGATCAGTCAACTGGTGGCATTGAGCAGTCAACTGGTGGCATTGAGCAGTCAACTGATGCCACTATAGTAAGCTACAGAATTTTAGTTAGTCAATTGGCCGTATTAACTAGTTGATTGGTATTACTGTGGCTGGGTACAGAAGGTTGGCCAGTCGAACTAACCAGTCGAATGGTGGCTTGATAGTCGACTGATGATAAAGGGCAGTCGACTGATGGACTAAAATTCGATATTGATCATACCATTGGAGAGCAATAGTCGATTGACCAGTCGATTGGGAATAAGGTCAATCGACTGGTAGATGAAAATCAACCTGATGATGAACCTACAAAAGAGGATTTCATGGTGATTTGAAGATAGTGATTCTTGGGGACTTTGAAGGGGAAGTGTTGCTACATTTCAGACCTTCCAAGACATTCCAAAGCAACCAAATAACGATCAAGCAAAGATTCCATTGTGCAAAATATTTTGATTCTTATTTTTCATTTCACTTGTATATTTCATATTTGGTTGCTCTACATGAAAAGACACAAGTTGTAAGAGATTTCTCTGCCTCCGGAAGGTTTTTCGAGAAGGAGAAAGTGATAGTGATAATCTCGTTAAGAGCTAAACCATGTAGTAGGAATCGGAGATTTCAAATCACGTAAAAATCGATTTATTGTACTTGTGGATCTTATTTTTGTTCGTCTTTTATTTTCACCGTGCACTAATGCTTTGTAGATAAGCAATCACGAACGAAATCAAAATCGAATTTTGGAATCACTATTCACCACCCCTCTAGCGACGTAAGATCCTAACACATAATCAATACATATCTATTGAATATTTAATTGAATCTTTTGTCCCAAATTTAGGTACTTAAACCTTAGCTAAACACCCTCCTAATTATTGGCTTCATATGAAGGTTAGTGACCTTTCCACCACTGTAAAAGTTTCATCTTTATCTTAATGGCCCTTATAGTTTATGGCGTGGATAATTGACAATTTCTATGATAATTCTAGACTTATTAACATGACATTTATTATCTCTTTGAAGTGTGATTCTTGCATACCATGACATTGTTGAATTAAGGTGAGTATAATACAGTAGATTGATGAATACTCTATATTCTCTTCCTCAATCACTATGAATGATTTTGGCTAGTTGATTTTTCCAATCACATTTTTACAGTTTTTTTAAACACTTCAAAGTGCTCGGTCTTGCTTCTTAATTAGCATGTCTTCATGTTGTAACACTTGCGACAAAGTTTCCCTCACATAGTATAAAGTCGCATTCTAGTTCCAAACTATGCATCCTCATTTAGCCTTGTGATCCACCATACCAAAATCATAGTCGTGGATCATAGTGTTGACAAACATTGTGTCTGTTCTTGAGAATCATTTCTCTAGAGAGCACACATCTTTTTGTTTTCTAATGTCACTGAGCTAAAGCTATGGTCGTTCAAACAGAGTACTATACTCATTCTTGAGAAGCACTCAATCTAAAAAGCATGCTGTCCTTAATCTTCCAATCTCACCGTGACCAAGAGTGCATTTATTCTTCGAGAGGCACTTGGGTCAACGAGTATGCACCCTTGGTCTTCCAACCCCGCCAAGCTAAAGTTGTGAATGTTTACTCAAATTAAAGTGTAGGCCCCGGTACATTTTTTCTTAAGAACCATACTTAGTTGTTTGATCAGACAGGGTCATTACTGATCAATGAACAATGTTTATGTCAAGCAAGCACATCAATACACGGACTAGGGTTACATCTAGTTCCATTCACTATAAAGAAAAATATAAAATCGTCATATTAATGATCTCTTTCGACTGTCCCTATCGGTGAAGAAGATAAATCAAGAGCCTAAGTAGCAAGTGCAAAAGAGAGAATTGATTGATAGTCCAGAGTCATAATCATCTCTTGAGAATTGATCCTTGTCCATTTAAAAGTCAATTTTTTGTATTTATCAACTAGGTTAACTCCGAAGACTTAGTTCCATTCACTACAAATGATTTTATCACACGTTGAGCACGTAAACTAAAGTGAGTTCACTACTTATTAAACACGAGAGCTAGGATTTCATATATGATTGTCTATTTGACCTTGAAGCTAAGGATGTGTCCTTTGGTTATGGTTGAAACAATGGAAGTAACAAATCCTTTCAACTTTGACATATTAGGAGTGAGACTTAGTTCGTTGATCAATTGCAACATACATGTTGGTTTGTATAACGATGTTATTTCTAGGTGGAAGTCAATTACTATAAACGTAATTGATTCAAAAATATAGGCTGATAAAAGAAGCAAGGTTTTATACATTGAGAACTTGCTAGGAGAGATTGAGAAAAAGACTTTCATCCAGTGGAGAATGATGTTCCCAAACCAATACGACAAATTAATCAATGCAGCAGACGAGACACAAAATGTGTTGTCCCAGATAAGAAGAATCATTACTCTGGAAGATCCAACAACAAGATCAACGGCGAAGCAAAATCAGGTTTATCTTGATCTGGAAAGATTAGCCTGCCCAAGTACCAAAGAGCTGATAACTTATATGAATCAATATAAGGAGCTAGTCGTCAAAACTGGGAGAATGTTCATTAATGAAGAGTTGTCAAGTAAGTTTTACCGAAAAATGCCACCATTAATCGGAAATTATCTTAAACAGAAGTTCCAAGAGCGCTATCCAGGAAACACTATTGGAGTGCTATCCAGGATACACCATGCGAATGATACAATTCTTCTAATTCAACAAGTAGACCTCCACATAGATCTCATCTTGAGTGAGACTCAAGTTTGGCTTTAGGCCAAGTGTTTGAGGTCCATCTAAAACCTTCTGTTGCCCTCTTTTTAATTACTTTGTTAGTCATCATTCTTTGCTTTGTTATTTTCTTTTTGTCTAATAACCCTCACAAAGCCATTATGATCACATAATACTTGTCCAATGGTTCATTTAATCAACCCTTTGAGGATATAGTTCTTGTATAGACAATGTTGTTCCCACGGGGATGGCGCGGTGGTAAGATAGTGTGGTTGATTTGGATACGGAGTGGGGTCGATTCCGGAGGGGGTCTAAAATCCCCCCTAGGCTCAGATGACCCCCCCACTGCCTTGTCATCGTGTCAAGGGACATAGTCCCCCCCGCGATTTACCTCCCTCTCGTCGCAGCCCTGAGACGGGTGGCAGGGGGCTGCTAGTTGGACAGATTCCCAACTTTGGATTGTATAGACAATGTTATCATAAGTTGGTATTCAGATGGTAGAGTTGCTGCAATTATACAGACAATGTTTATTTTTCCATGTAATTAATTCTTCCGTGGTTTAAGGTTTACTTTTGAATACATTGGGTCATCTTCCAATAATAATCTAGCGAGATATATTTTCTTCGACTAATAGAGTATTCTTTATTGTTATCACTTGAAGTCAATTCTTAATAATTTCTTCTATTAGCCTCCAAGCTTGTCCCAGTTGATAAGTGCAAAGGAGTAATTTTTAAGTGGACAAAAGTCAATTCTCGGAGATTTCATCACCCTATGCTATCGACCGACTCCCTCCTTTGCACTTGCCATCTGAGACCCTGATTTACCTCTTCCACTGATAGGGGCAACCAGAGGAGCTACTAATGTGACAGTTCCATATATTTTAAAAAAAAATTCTATTGTCTTAGGCTATCGACTAATCCTCTCCTTTACATTTGTCATCTAGGATCCTGATTTATTTTCTCTATCGATAGGGATAATCGAAGGGAATCTTTAATATAACGGTTTTATTTTTTTATTTTTTAAATTTTTTCTATTTCTCTCTGGAGGAGTGAGGCCCATGATTGGCAAAATTGCAATAGTGCCTTAAGATCAACAATGGGCATCGGTATGCAACATGGATCATGTCCTCTTTGGGTTCTCGACAATTCTTCTACGGTCAAGACAATCTTTTGAAAGTAAACATATTCCTTGTGGTAGCATCGTAATTGATTTACTAATGTTGATTATCAATTTTATAATGTTGGTCATCAAATCATATATATGAGTATCAACAAAACCTTTTTAATCGATTTATCCCTTTAGATAAGAGAAATAAGATTAAGACAGGAAAGTTTTCTTTCTTTTTTTTTTTTAAGATGATATTGTCCATATAGACATTTATAGTTGATTAGCAATTGTCTTACAAAATATAATAATCTATGACTCATAATAAAAATATTTTAAATTTCAAGTTTAATTTTTAAAATCTTTAAAGACGAGAGGGAGAGAAGATAAGGAAGATTTATTATTCTAAAATTGAGAGAAGTGATTACTTATAAAGATGAGTTTTGTCTTCCTAGAAAAATTATGAATTTAAGTTAATCATTTTTTTTCTTTAGGCACAAGACAATGATCCTATTAATTAATATTTTAATTAATTAATTATAATAATTGATTAATTTCTGTTATTTCTTTTGTACATAAATCTAAAAATAATAATTTCGATTTTTTCAATTAATTATGTATTTGTGTGCAATTTAATATTTTCACGGATCAACATTCGAATAAACTCACATTAAATTCTTTTTAACTCAAAAGATTAATTTCCAACAATTTACTTGCAAAATGCCCATCTATATTCCTATTTAATTAATTGATTATAAAAATTAATTTTTAATATACAACCTAATAAAAGAATAATACTATACAAATCCAGGCATACACTTTTTTTCCCATCTAATATATTGCGAGCTACAATATCATCTTTTTTTTTTTTTAAAGACAAATCTCAATTAATCTCTCGCAGCAGATGCTAACACCACCTGAATTTGGACTGCCGTTCTTGAGAAAATTAACCCAAAATTTCAAGCTCATGGTCTATATATTATGGTGCTTGAAGCAAGACTCCACTCCAACTATATTAATTTAAAAAAAAAATGAAATAACAAATCAAGAAAATTGAGACGGTTGAATGTGAGTACTCTCTAATTTATATTCCTCTTTCAATCATGGCTCAATCCACTATATAACAGTTTCGCATTTTATTTTTGAAGCACAACACATTTTGTTATCAGAATCTATAACAGGAAGAGTGAGCAATCGTTTACACCACTTTGGGAGAGTTCAACTACCAAAGATCACGAAAAAGAAATAAATATATATAATAAATACAACTCCGATAAAAAATTGATGGGAGCGGAATGAATCAAAGAACAGTTTTTTTTTTTTTGGTTAAAAAAAATCAAGTTCGAAACTTTGGTTCTTCCCAAAATTTGGATTTCCTTTTGACATACAGATGAATGAATGACACGTTAATATTCCATACACATACTTGCTATATATATATATATATATATAGCAAAATCCAACATCATTGTGCCTTGAGAAAGGAAAATAATGAGATCAAGTTCGATGATAATAATAATAATAATAATAAAACGATTGTAAGTAGGATACCCTCAGACATCCTTCCCTTCTACGAAAAGGAAAAAGAAGAGTGTTGCGTCCCTCAAAAGGCCAAGTTCAATGTTGTGCCCAAAAGGAAATTAGTATCAACCACCTAAAATGGCTGAAATGGCATAACCGAAAAGGACACAGCTCTTGGCAAAAGTGTGGGGTGGTCATGCACACAAGTATTTCCAAATCAACTGTTTAATTTACAAAATAGTACTAGCCTATTAGGGGAGAGACTACCTGTGTCAATGTTTGTACATAGTCGACCTCGTTATGTCTAAGAAAAAACACCAAGAATGTCGCTTAGCTCAATGGATTGTGAGACTTCTGCAAAGTTTTCCCTGATATAGCTTTTCGATGATCGGCATCTCATCACTGCTGTTCTATGTTACTGCAGCCAGAAACAGCATGAAGATCACCAATTTGGGAAATATATAAGGTGACCAGTAACATGGGAAACAGAGATTTCAAAATTTGTTAACTTTGTACAATTTGACATAGTTTGAGTAACAGAAAAACTAGGGAGCATACTGGGGGGAAGCTGAGCTAGAAGAATGAGTTGATACGTTCTTGTAAAACTGAATGGAAACAAATCCGCCAGTACTTTGTCCTGATGATTCAGATGTACCATGGAAGCTGAGTCTGTAATTTCCTCGAGAATACACTCCTGTGAATTCAGAGCAAAACAATTATACAGTAAAACATAGGAAATGAATTCCAAACCAGAAAACTGTAGTCAAAAATTTGGTTAAACAAGCAGAAAAATGAAATTAGTAGAACTAATTGTTGCCTTGTCATATAGTATAACGCTTTACCTCTATCATCTGCACACTTGTCTACAAAATTATTGCCAGAAAAAGTCCACCGTCATGATGGCCGATGTGAAAGAAGGAAATTGTAAGCCATTCCAGGTATGAATATAAAGATAGAGATGTGATATACATCAGGAAACCATAAAAAGGCTGAATCTCAAGCTGCTAATGCATAATAAATATCAACTTTCTAAAAATAAGAGAAAAAAAATAAGATAATAATTTCAGAAATTAAATGAAATTTGTTCTTATTCATCAACTTTCACAAACGAGTAGGGTCCAATCAAATTAAACCTGATTATGCATGAAACTAAAAAAGCATGGGTTGATCTTGACTTTGACTAACATAAAGGTCAAGCTCACAAAAGGATAATATGGGAGAGTGCAAGCCGAAACAAATCTGATAAGTAAGGAGATTATGATGAGCTTAACACTAATAAAGTCCAAAATAACACAACTTGAAGGTATATCAAACTTAACATCAATGAGTTTTTTAAGAAGGAATATAGACCACCAAATATGGTAAAACGGAAGAAAAATTACAAAAGAGATTAAACGCCAAGACAAAGGGAGAGTATTCAGATATATATACCAATGAAATTCTGCCACATATAAATAAGATATTAATTCTCATAGTCAAGAAATTCTAATCGGTCAATATGTAAAGAAAAATAAAAAAAACATTGTATCTAACAAACAAGAATTGGGAACAAGGTCAAGAATCCATTATGAAAATATAAGTTCATCAACAAAAAATACATAATGAACTTTTCTGATAAGACCATAGCACCATTCTCACACACAAATTTTCTTTAATTTCCCTCTTATCATTAAGTTTTTAGAATCAGTAACAACAAGATCCCCCCAATCAAAATACAATTAAACATGGAATGCCAACAGGTTGGGGTATAGTATGATGGAAATTTTTTATATTAGAAAAGCAATCTCCCTCAGTGCATCATACAACCTCAACAGCATATAAACACCAGGATCGAACATAAAGATGATGAGCATACTGCAAGCATCTATGTGAAGAAATTGACTAGAAGAAAAAAAAAGGCTTAGCTACAGCAGACCCCAAAATAGTTTGGCCCAACAGGACCTTTTTGCAGAATGTCAAGCAATAGGATATAGCTTTAATTCACTTATGTGTAAGTAGCATAATTAGCATACAAGATGGAAGGTAAGGTGTTATTTTGAAAGTGGCAGATACATCAAAATTATCTAGAAGCATGGAAAATACCCGTGAAAGTTAGGTTTCTCAGATAAAAATTAAAAGCAGGCTAACATTTCTCATGCATTGTTACGAAAAATTACAAATACCAGCTATTAAACAACGAATTATAAAGTAGTAATCAAGAACGAATCAAACCTTTCCAGATGATAACAAGGATAAAAAAAATAGTGACTAGCAAGGCCCGAAGACCGCTATTAGAATGTGTTGGTTTATTCTTCATTTTGATTTTCATCCTTTCAATCCTCTCTCTCTTCAACCTTGCAATATCTGCTATCTCCTTCATTAGCTTCTGGTCAGTAGCATCCAGAGACGGAGAGTTGGGAGGACGAGGTGGCTTAGGTGGTTTTTTGCGTCCCTTCTTTTTTGGCTTTTCAAGTTCAATTTTCTTTTCCAAAAGGCTTACACTATCCTCTGGTATAATCCTCTTCTCAACCAAAGCCTCCTCATCTGTGTAAGAAAGTTCAGAGGAGCTAGATCGACTATGTTCGAATGGCCCATCTCTTTCCCGTTTTATAAACGCATCCATGCCAAAGTCACTCAGAAATTCTATATCCTTTACTCCTTCCTGTTCTTTTTTCACATAATTCATGCCGCTTTCTAAATCGAAGGCAATGTCTCTTGCGGCTGAATTGTTCTGATCCATGGCAACGACAGATTCGAGCTTCCTTCTAGTCACAAATTAGCAGCTATAGTCCGGTCATAAAGGGACTATACACGAACTACACCAACAGAATGTGAGAATCTGAAATTCGCCATGCTTAAATAATGCAATACACCTGTATTCAGGAAAAATTGAGGATGCTAAAGCTCGATATGGGGGCAGAAGTCCAACTTTTTCTATACCGAAACATCAACTAAAATATCTCAGAAGAATTACAAATCTACTATGCCACCTAGAATTAAAAAGAAGATCGGATAATCCGTACTTACAATCCAGCGGAAGGAACAAACCCCTATCTCGAAGCAGAACCAGGGCCGGTTTCCACCGATACGAAGTCCACGAGCTGGAAAAGGGAGGAGCGGATACGGACGAGGATTTGTTAGGGTTGGAGGAGATGGAACAATGCTCAGTGAGATGGAGGCGACCGAAGACGACTGCAACAGATAACTTTTCATCCAAGGCAAAAATAAATAAATAATATATAAACCGACAAATTCAGAATATAATTTATAAATAAATTAATCTCGAGAATATATCTTTAAAAGTTGAGAATCTCTCCAACTAACAGCTATTTGTGATCCATATCAGAACTATAGTAAAAGAGAGGATAAATAACGAGAAACTTTATTCCTGAACACGATGATAAGACAGAGTAGGATCATCTGACATTAGAAGAGATTTTAGACTTCTTATTCGGAATCGATCCCAATCCATTTTCAAAACAACCATTCTATTTTATCATCGCATCATTCCGAAGGAATACCGAGAATATATCTCCAGCGCAGTGTTGCATTAGACATAGGGCATTACCTAGGGCCCAATTTTATTGGGCCATTAGTTTTAATATTTTAAGTTTCTTTTATATGTATACGTTTTTTTTTAAGAGAGAAAAAAAAAATAATTTTACAGCCCTTTATTTAGGTCGTGCATTAATCGGATTCAAAAAGTTTATTATTTTTTATCTATCATTTTTATTTCAATAGTTTCGTCATACGATGTCCACTCATCCTCTTTGATTAATGATTTAAAAGTATAGATTCCACTTAAAAATTGGGAATCTGTTCAACTAGCAGTCTCCTGCCACTCGTCCCAGGGCTGCGGCGAGAGGGAGGTAAATCACGGGGGAGACTATGTCCCTTGACACGGTGGCAAGACAGTGGGAGGGTCATCTGAGCCCAGGAGGGATTTTAGACCCCCTCCGGAATCGACTTCACTCCATATCCAAAGCAACCACACTACCTTACCACCGCGCCATCCCCGTGGAGACAAAAAAAAAAAAAAAGTATAGATTCCACGAAACAACTATGAAATGTGCAATCAATGATAGATATCTTTTGCATACATAAAAATTAAAGTTCAACTTGTCTTGCGCTCTAAGTTAGTGAAATTTATTATTGGAACTCACATTGTCAAAGTTTTCTAATTATACCTGACCATGGGCAGTGTCCGCCTTGAATCTAGCCCGGGCTAATGGGTCAGCTCCGATTCTGACGCCCAGAACCACTAAATTGACAATTTAAACTGTAGGTTCTGTGATTTATTTATTTATTTATTAAATTAGTCGTTGGAACCATCGGTCCCAATGAGTTTTTTAGATATTTTTTGATGATCGAGATCATTTGATCAAGGGTTACGATTTAGTATCCGTTATACTCCAAATTCTATATATAGGATGTTCATCGAATCTTCTTTATTCTTCTCTTTCAATTTCACAATTTCAAACACTTCCAACTTCGATTATCTGATTTCAATGGAAGATAGTTCATCTCATTATTGGAAGGACAAGGAGGTCTTTATTTCAAATATTGATCTTAAGTCCAAGAAGTTTCAATTCACCGATAATGAACTAGAGCAATTTATGACAACTGACACACAGGGACATACCGTAATATTAGGGATCGTTGTCGACGCTAGAGGGGGAGGGGGTGAATAGCATTTTTCGATTTCGATTGCATTGGTAGTGCTTATCTATAATTTGTTAGCGCAGCAAAAATACAAAATAACATAAACAAAAACAACACAAGCACTGCACAAGTTTTTACGTTGTTTGGAACATACAGTTCCTACTCCATGGCGGCGCTCTAATAATCTATCCTCACTATGAACTTCTCCTTCTCGACAATACGCTGGAGTGGAGAAACCTCTTACAAGAGCTTACAACAAGACAAGCAAATACAAATGAAAATAAATGAATGAAATATAAGAAACACTTTACAAAGATTGCTTGATCGCTTGTTTGGTTGCTTTGAGATGCTTTTGAATACATGAAATGCACAACACTTAGCCTCAAAATCGTCCAAGAACCGTTGCGAAATCCTCCTCGAAGTCTTGCTTTTATAACCTCCGCATTGGGTTGTATTTTCACCTCTCAGTCGATTGGTCTTACCCTCAATCGACTGGCCACTTGACTGTTGTCTCACAATGGACTAATCTATGTAGGATTAGGACCGAACAGTCGACTCCCCTTACTCAACAATCGACTATCGGAAGCCACCAGTCGACTGTCGTGAGCAAGCAGTCGACTAAGAAACCTTTTGTTCCCTTGTCCACTAAAGCTAGTCGACTGCTCTAATCTAGCAGTCAACTGCTTCATCGGAGCACTGTTTCCCATACTCGATTCATCTCGTCCAGACTGTTCGTGGCCAGTCGACTTTCTTACCACAACAATTGATTGCTTGAGCACCACTGGGTTTCCCGAGCACCATAGTGTCGAGCACTAGCTCTTGACTCCCAAGCACTAGTGGTCAGTCGATTGCGTATCCACAACAATCAACTGTCAATCACCTACGGTCGAGCCGCACATCGGGAGCCGGCTACCTACTCGACCAGTCGAATGAGTCATAACCCCAGTCAATTGTTTGAGTATCTTGAGCCCCTGAGTGCCAAGCACCCTGGCTAAAAATCGAGCCCACAGCGGGAGTCGACCTCACTAGACCAGTCAAGTAGGCAAACCCTCTAGTCAATTGATGTACCTCAAACATGAGGTTTAATCCAAGTATGATCCCCTCATACTTGATACTCACTCTTGGCCTAGACCTAAGCCTTTAAGTCACTTCCATCAACCTCACACTTCTAGGATCCATCCAAATCCTCCACAACTCGTTCATCCGTTGTGCTAGCCTTCAAGTGATTCCATCGGCTATGTCATACTATTGGATACCTTTGCCAAGAGGCCACGCCTCCAAGACTTACGTTGCTAAGACTCCACCCTCAGACTTACACGACCAAGACTACAGACTTGCACTTTTGCCACCAAGATTACACACTTGGACTTACACGGGCAAGACTATACATTTGGACTTTTCCTCTGTCAAGTATCCATACTTGGACTTCTCCTTTGCCAAGTCTTCACTCTTAGACTTTTTCATTTCCAAGAATCCATTCTTGGACTTCTCCAATGCCAAGTATCCATACTTGGAGTTTACCTTTACCAAGTCTTCACTCTTGGACTTTCCCTTGCCAAGTATCTATAATTCTCGAGTCTTCCTCGAGCTTGGTTAACATTAACCTGAGGTGATTGCTCCAACAATCTCCTCACAATTTCCCTCATATGACCTTGGATGTCTCAACCATCCACTAGTCATATGCATTGTCAAACATCAAAACTTTGCTCGAGTCCCACTTGAGTCTAGTCAATCGTGACCTGGACCGATTACACCAACAATCTTCTCATTTTTTATGTTTGACAATACTTTTAAATTAGGCTAACTCATAAGCCCAACTTGACTCTTTTTATTCCAAGGTATAATGAAGGTTTACCTAACTTAAACCCTCATTTTTCCCCCCTTTGACATACATCAAAAAGTCTACTAAGGGTTTTCCATGTCTCATATTCCAATGAGACCCTTCATCCTCCCCCTTGGTCCAAAATCATCTTAAATGACTTCATTCTTCTTAGTGATACACCCTTATCATTAAATGCAAGGTAATTTTCCATTCTCCCCCTTTAGAAATCATCCATCATTCCTAGATGGCCAAACTCTCCCTAAAGGCTTACTCCCTCTTGACCATTACATCAATAATATCCTTGGAGAGTTCCTAAGCCTATAGGAAATCTAGACAATTAAAATTAAGGGCAAAAGTTCAAACTTGAACTTTAACCTCCCTTGAATTTTGATTCTTACCCTAATCAACTCTCCAATTCATTTTCAAAGAAAATTTCACCCTTCTAATGCTTGTCTAAGCATTCCATAGAGTTAGAAGCAGTTAGGGTAGCCTAGGGGTGTTGATACATAGCTAATCAAACCTTGTTCATCCAAAATCAGGCCCAACAATCGACTCAGTCAAAGACAAGTCTACTGCCACCATCACCAGCTAACTGGTCACATGGGCAATTGACTGATTTCTGCACATGTAGAAATCAGGGTTTTCAGGTTGAATTTTAAAAAATCATAAGTAAATATACGTATTTAAAAAAATAATGAAAATTCATACACCTATTACTTATGTCAAATATTATAAGTGAAAAATAATTTCATATTAAAATACTCATTATATTCAAAGAATGATACAGAGCTCAAAAGTATTGAAACTTTCAATATTTTGCCTAACTTTATGTCAATCTTCTCAATGGTGATTGCTATCAAAAGATAGACTTCATCAAAATTTTCTAAAATGATTTTCAAACCTGATTGAATCATGGTCAATGGGTTCAATGTACATGACTTGTACATTAGCTTTTCTCATCATTCATCCATATGATTTAATAAGTTTTTAAGTTCATTTAAATGTATCATCTAAGTACATTAAACTTAACTCATTTTTCTAATATCTCACATGTGTCTATGGTATATCAATACACACACATGTCATCCTATAGTCTTTGTGAAATGTGGATTTTGGCTTTTCTCTAATCTAAGGGTTCATGCATTTCTTTCTAGGCATATCCAATTTGATTCCTTTATATAAGACATCAAATCATGTCATTTGTTCCTAATTTCAATTTTATTTATCCTAATACATGAATTATGATCGTGGCATAAAAGATATGCATTAATTCAAGCATTTTGCCAATGTTGCATGATGTCATGATATGATACAATTAACCTAAGTATTTTCATGATATTTTAAAATAATCATGTGAAGCATGATGTCATGGCATGGCAAGACAAGCAAAATATGATAATTTTTATAGTGTAAAGGTATAGAAATACCTATGTTTTAGATCTAATTGCCATCCTTTTAAATTTATGTCAAGTACCCAAATCTTGACATAGTGCCCAACCAACTCCCTAAGTGTGCCAAAACCCCGAATTGGCATACGTTTGACTCTAACATAGTTTGTGCTAATTATAATCAAATTTTCAAACTTCATAATTTCTATTGACACATCATAAAATCTTTTAGGATCTAATTCCAATTTCATTTCCAAAATATGATAATACCTCAAAAATATCCTAAAGTGTCAACTCTATCATAGTTAGGTTAACTATCCATTCATTCAAGGTTGACACACCCTAAATTCATTTAGCGTGAGAAAATCACGCTCTTTGGAACCAAATACCTATTGGAACTATTTGGATTTACTAGGTATTCATTAGGGATGACTTCCCTAGATACCTTTCTAATGACCCTCCTATGCTTGGAAGCTTTGGTCATTTAAATCCTATCTAGGTTAGCTCTAGGGATTGCCTCCCTTGTAACCTTACTAGTGACTTTTCTAGGTTTCTTCAAAACCTTAGTTACTTGACTCTTGTTAAAGTCAACTCTAGGGATAACCTCCCTTGTGATCTTGACTTTTCTAGACCTAGGATTTGTTCCATAATTAAATGGAACATTATGATAGGATGACATTATTTCCTTGAATCTAGGTTTGTGACCCAAACCCTTCTTATCCTTGGATGGTTCTTGCCTCCTAAATCTTAGATTTTGACCACTAAACCCTTTAATCATGTTCTCCATCCTAACAAGGGTCTTTTCTAATTTTTCAAGTTTTGACCTCAAAACTTGATTTTCTTCCTCCAGTTTTTCTATTTTTGATTTTTCATAAGTTCTTGGGATATTTTTCTTTTTCCTAGGTATATGTTTATTTTTCTTTAGATTAATGCCTAGGTTTTTGTTATCTTTAGGTAGGGTTGTTCTTAAAGTAATAACTCTAGAGTTGTTCTTAGGCCTATATTCATGAGCTTTAGCACCTAAGCAAAAATATTTATTGCTAATATGCTTCTTATGATAAATTGCAAGTAAATTATCAACATGCTTTTTATTACTAGAAGTTTAAGGTGCATTATTAAATGATACCTTGGGCATTGCCTTAGGCACTCCCCCTAGACTCGAGCTCTCTGTCTTATCCTTCTTAGGATGATTCCCCCTCGGACATTGAGTTCAGTAGTGCCCCTTTTGGTTGCATTTGAAGCACACTATGTACTCCTTGCTCTTGTAAATTTAGACTCCGACCTCCTTGATCTTCTCCTTTGCCTTTGGTGCCACACGAGCCTTCTTCTTAATTATTTTTGGGCACTTGCTCTTATAGTGCCCTTCTTCCCTACACTCAAAGCAGATGATATAATTTTTATTTTTAGGAATTATGCTTTAGCTACCTTTTTAGATGGTAGTAGAGGCGTGAGCATGTTCTTCATTTCTCCCGGAGGTAGAAGACTCCTCTTGCTACAGTGTAGGTTGCCTCTCCTCCCCTTCAAACCTAGAGGTGGAGGCTTCCTCCAACTCTTCTACTCCGTATGTCGAACACCTCTCGACTTCTGAATAATCAAGCTCTTGAGGTGATGAGCTTGCTTCTTCCTCGGGCTTGTTATCACCTTTACCTAGGGTTGGTGAAGGTTCTTCATGGAACTTGACCAAGTTGTTTCATAAATCTCTTGCATCCTTATAATCACCTAACTTGGGCAAAATATCATTAGGTATTAATTTAATCAATATTTTTCCTACCTTATCATTGGTCTTGGATTTTCAAAGTTGCTCCTCGATCCATCTTTTCTTTTTAAGAAATCTACCCTTCTTGCCCCTTGGAGCTTCAAATCCATCTATCAAAATAAACCAATCTTCTATGTTACACATTTAAAAATTTTCTATCCTACCTTTCCAATACCCGAAATCCTCACGATCGAAGATGGGTGGAGCTACGTGTTGGGAGATTGTGGCCCGGCTAGAAGGGGGGTTGAATAGCCCGTGTGCATTGTTCAATGGAATTCGTTTGTTCGTCTCTACAATTTGGTTAGCGTAGTAGAATACAAATACACAATCACAATACACGAATATAACGTGGTTTGGAACCTTAGGGTTCCTACTTCACGGGGCGAGCTCAATGAGCTCTAGTGATGCACACACCACTACTAAATCTCCTTCTCGATAACACGTCGGAGGTAGAGAAACCTCGTACAAGCAATTACAAATGTAATACAAAAATTACAAGCAAATAAAAAAGACAATAATGAAATACGTAAAGAAAACTTTACAATAAATGTTTTGAACTCTTGCTTGTTGCTTGCTTTGGTTTTCTTTTAAAAATCTGGAATGCAGCAGCAATTCTCCTTCATAATCTCCCTAAAAGTTGTTGTAAAATCCTCCAACTCGAGCTCCTTTTATAACCTGCATCGAGCTAATTTCGCACCTGGCAGTCGACTGCCATAAGGCCCCAATCGACTACCTCTGTAGTCGTTGTCTCACAACGACTTAATCGGCAATGATCGCCGCTACCATCGATCATTATCGACCGACCAGAAATTGATTGATCAGTCGGCTACCGAGCATTTTGTGCTCGCGACCAAGGCCATCAGTCGACTGCCCTCCATGATAGTCGACTACTCAAGGACAGTCGACTGCCCAAAAATGGCAGTCGACTGATAAGGCCACTTGGTCACAGTCGATCACCAGTCGACTCCCGATTAGTCGATTTTCCAATACCCTAGTCAACTGTCCAATACCTCAGTCAACTGATAAACCTCAACAATGAGGTTTACCCTAAGTATGATGCTCTCATACTTGCTAGAACACCCTTAGCCTAGACCTAAGCCTTCTAGCCACCTCCACTAGCCTCGCGCCTATCAGATCCCTCCAAGTCATCCATGACTAGTTGTTCATCCATGCGCGGATCCCTCCAAGTCATTCATGACTTGTTCATCCATACGCTAGCCTTCAGGTGCTTCCTTCGACTATTATCATGCTAATGAGGTCTACACCGCCAAGGCACATCCTTAGACTTCCCTTGCCAACTCCATGTTGGACTTTCCATGTCAAGGCTACACATTTGGACTTTCCTTGCCAACTCCATGTTGGACTTTCCATGCTAAGGCTACACACTTGGACTTTCCTTGCCAACTCCATGTTGGACTTTCCATGCTAAGGCTACACACTTGGACTTTCCTTGCCAACTCCATGTTGGACTTTCCAAATGCCAAGACCCAAGCTTGGACTTTCTCATTGCCAAGTCTACACACTTGGACTTTCCCAATGCCAAAACCCATGCTTGGACTTTCACCGCCAAGGCTACACACTTGGACTTCCCATGACATACATTGTCATATGTTTTGTTAAATATCAAAATACTGCTCGAGTCAAACTCGAGTCGATTGCACCAACACTACGATGTTGTATCCCAATTCGATGTTGGGCAACTCCATCGTCCTCTAGATCTTTCTCTTTAAGCGATCAATCCTTGCAGAGCAGCCTCGCTCTGATACCGCTTGTTGGGGATCGTTGTCGGCGCTAAGGGGGGAGGGTAGTGAATAGTGTTTCTCGATTTCGATTGCATTGGTAGTGTTTATCTACAATTCATTAGTGCAGCAGAAATACATAATAGCATATACAAAAACAATACAAGTACTGCACAAGTTTTTATGTGGTTCGGAACCTACAATTCCTAGTCCATGGCGGCACTCTAGTGATCTACCCTCACTATGAACTTTCCCTTCTTGGCAACACGCCGAAGGTGGAGAAACCTCTTACAATAGCTTACAACAAGACAAACAAATACAAATGCAAAGAAATGAATGAAATACAAGAAACACTTTACAAAGATTGCTTGATCGCTTTTTTGGTTGCTTTGAGATGCTTTTGAAGACATGAAATGCAACAAACTTCGCCTCAAAATTACCCAAGAACTGTTATGAAATCCTCCCTGAAGTCCTACTTTTATAACCTTTGCATTGAGCTAGATTTCCGCCTCTCAGTCGATTGACCTTACCCCCAATCGATTGGGCACTTGACCGTTGTCTCACAATGGACTAATCCACGTAGGATTGGGGTCGAACAATCGACTCCCCTTACTCAACAGTTGACTGCCTTGAGCAAGCAGTCAACTTAGAAACCTTTTGTGCCCTTGTCCACTGAAGCCAGTCGATTGCTCTAACCCAACAGTCGATTGCTCCATTGGACTATTTCCCATACTCGACTCAGCTCGTCCCAACTACCAGCGATCGGTCTACTACCTCACCACAGCGGTCAATTGCCCTAGCACCCCTCGGGTTTCCCAAGCACCACAGCACTGAGCACCAGCTCTTGACTCCCGAGCACTAGTGATCAGTCGACTGTCGAGCACCTATGGTCGAGGCACACAATAGAAGTCGGCTGCCCACTTGACCAGTCGACTGGATCATAACCCCAATAGACTGCTCGAGTCTTCTGAGCCTCTGAGTGTCGAGCACCCAGTCTGAAAATCGAGTCCCATAGCGAGAGTCGACCTCACTGGACTAGTCAACTGGGTGAACCCTCCAGTCGACTGCTGCACCTCAAATATGAGGTTTAACCCAAGTATGATCCCCTCATACTTGATGTTGGTGCAATCGGCCTAGGTCACGATTGATCAGACTTGAATTTGATTCGAGTAGTATTTTTATGTTTGACAAAATGATTGACAATGTGATTGTCATGGAAAGTCCAAGAATGGTTTTGGCATTTGGGAAGCCCAAGTCATGTGTACTTGGCAATAGAAAGTCCAAGTCATGAATACTTGGAAATTGAGAAGTCCAAGCATGGGTCTTGGCATGGAAAGTCCAAACATGGGTCTTGATAATGGTAAAGTCCAAGTCTTGAGTACTTGGCAATTAGAATGTCCAAGCATAGGTCTTAGAAATTGGAAAGTTCAACATGGAGTTGGTAAGGGAAGTCCAAGAGTGTGATATTGGAGACGTAAAATCCAAGCTGTAGTCTTGGCGGCATAAGTCCAATGTTTGGTGGCATAAAGTCCAAGTTGTAGTCTTGGTGGCATAGGTCTAATGTTTGACAGCGTAAAGTCCAAGCGTGTGTCTTGGCGGCATAAGTCCAAATGTACCTTGGCAAGGTAGACCTGATTAGCATGACAATAGTTGAAGGAAGCACCTGAAGGCTAGCATATGAATGAACAAGTCATGGAAGACTTGGAGAAATTCGATAGACGTGAGGTTAATAGAGGTGGCTAGAAGGCTTAGATCTAGGCTAAGGGTGGTCTATCAAGTATGAGGGGATTATACTTAAGTTAAATCTCATGTTTTAGATTTATCAATCGACTGGGGTTATGGATCAGTCAATTGGCCGAGTATTTTGACACTCAACTTGGATCAGTCGACTGGTCAAGTAGTTGGCTGAGCTTTAACTGCTCGGGTGAAGCACTGCCAGTCGACTGCCATTGTGGGCAGTTGACTGATCTAATTAGACACGAGTACAGAAGCTTTGGTAGTCGACTGGTCAGTCGACTACTAGGCAGCAGTCGATTGTTGGTAAGGGAAGTCGGATACTAAGGTATCTATTGTTAGGACCGATGACTACGCTAGAGGGGGGTGAATAGCGTATTGAAAAACAATCTAAATTTACGCAATAGATATACTAAAACGAACAACACAACCAAAACGAATAGAACGAAAAGAAAACAAGCACAAGTGACACAACCAATTTTTACTTGGTTCACAGCTCTCTCCTAGAGTTTCTAGTCCAAGGCTTACCTCTGTATTTTCTCCTTTTCGAAGAATACTTTAAAGGTAGAGAAACCTCTTAAAACTTACATATTACAGACTCTCTAGATATGAAATTAATACAGGAATCTGAAATGAACCAATAAGCAATATCTAAACAAGAACCTAGACAGATATGCAAATATAGATGATCACAAATGGAAAGCAATGGAAACCAAAAACCAACACACAAAACTCTTAACCTTCACAACTAAGACATGGAGGTAGCGAGATGATCGCGAGTGCAACAATGGTCTCAGCCGTCCAGATTTTCAGAGCACCAACCAAGCATAATTCAGAGCGCCAGTAGAGACAATGGGCATGACTCTTTCTCAGACGATCAATCAACCATAGGTGAGAAAGTCAGATTCAGTTAGTTGTCAATCGATTAGCAGCACCAAGAAACACCAACAAAAGGTTGTTTTGCAATCACAGGAAAACTTTCAGTTTCGTTCAAGCGATCTGCTCTGAAAAATAGAGCCAACCATTTTTATTTCTATGCAACCCTAATCCCTTGACCTTTACTCCAATCTCCAATCAATTTTGTCCACGCCATTTGAAAACGTCCACAAGACAAAAGATTAGGTCATCCACTCGAACGGAAACCTGTAAAAATCAAACACGCAGAAGAACAGATAGAATTTTTTACCAGAATCCCGAACTGGTTTTCCACCAATCGAGGCGGCAGTTGAGCGCGCCTTGCATCTGTGCGATTTTTCTGAAGGCCAGTCGAGACGCTGGCTCGACTGTTCATGTTAAATGTCGAGGTTTCTTCTGCTGCAATCGAGGCACCAGTCGAAGCTCACTCGCTTCTGTCCGCAGCTATCGACTATCAGTCGAGGCACTGCCTCGACTGCCTCAGTCGAAGAGTCGATCGAGGTGCCGGCTCGACTGCCAATTGTCTTACAGCACTCCCATTAGCTACTACACGCGTTCAGTCGAGGCACTGCCTTGATTGCTCCTGGATGTCGGCAAATTCTTCGACTGATAACTCAGTAAGGGCAATAGTTGAGGTGTCAACTCATTGTTGTCCTTATAACTCATTGTTTCAGTCAACTCTAAGACTGAAACACGCCTAATAAAGACTCTACTCAGAGACCCTTTACTTGCCAAGACTCTGGCCTCTGACCATTCTTGGAATTTTCACCTTGTCACTTCCGCAAGGAATTTTTGCTTGCCAAGGAATTGCCCTTCTTGGACTTTTCACCAAGGTACACCCTTAGATTTTTCATCTGCCAAGGAATTAACCATCTTGGACTTTTCACCAAGGTCCACCCTTGAATTTTTCCTGTCGCCAAGGAATTAACCATCTTGGACTTTTTACCAAGGTCCACCCTTGGATTTTTCCAGTCGCCAAGGAATTAACCATCTTGGACTTTTCACCAAGGTCCACCCTTGGATTTATCTTTCACCAAAACACTTGGATTTCTCACACCAAGATTTACCCTTTGGATTTCTCACACCTACACTTCTTAAACCTTTGTCAAACACCAAAACATAACTTAGAGCAATAGCTCCAACATCTGTTGTGCAGGTTCCAGTGTTGATGGAACCGTTATGAGACAATGGATGGAAGAACAGTCGAATGGTGTCTTTTGGCAGTCGACTATTATGCGAAAATCAGCCCGAGCTACAACTTTATAAGGAGCTCAAGAAGAAGGATTTTGGTCATGGTTCTTGGGCCGATTTGAGGCGAAGTGCTAGTGCATTTCAGGGTCTTCAAAGGTATTCCAAAGCAACCAAAGATCAAACATTCAAAAGCTCACATTTATAAAAAAAATTCTTTACTTGTATTCATTTTCTTAGTGTAACTGCTTGTATCTTTTCTTATTGTTATAAGAATTATTGTAAGAGGTTTTCTCCACTTCCGGAGTATTTTCTGAGAAGGAGAGGTTTATTAGTAGTGGTGTGCATCACTAGAGCTCACTTGAGCTCGACCTGTGGAGTAGGAACCCTAGGTTCCAAATCACATTATATTCTTATATATTTGTGAGTGTTTGTCGTATTTTGTTATTGCTATTTATTTCTGACATGCTAACAAGTATTGTAGACAAACACGTTCTAGCGAATTCCAAGTGACGAAGTGAAATCACTATTCACATCCCCCCTCTAGCGACACCATCATTCCTAACAATTGGTATCAGAGCCTGGGGCTCTTAGAAGAACAAGTCACTCTGATACCTAACAATTGGTATCAAAGTGAGGATGCTCTTGAAGGCTTAACAACCAAGGGAGCATGCTAGGGGCAAGATGGAATTGTCAAATGATAGATTGGGGGATGACACCACGGTTCCATTTTTATTTGATGACAAAGATTTCGCAATTTGGAGAATTAAAATGAAATGTTTTTTAAATAAAGATATAGATTATTGGTGTAGTGTTGTGGATGGTTTTGATCCTCCCAAGGACAAGAAAGGAAGAGTCCTCAAGAAGAATAAGTGGATCGAGGAGCAAAATAAGAAATACGAAATTAATGAAAATGTAATGTTAATTTTGACTAATTTTATGCCTAGTAATATCTTACATAAGGTAGGAGATTGTAAGGATGCTAAAGAATTATGGAGCAAGTTGATCAAGCTTCATGAAGATCCTTCACCGGCTCAAGTAGAAAATGAGCCCGAAGTCGAAGAGCTTGAAGAAGCCTCCACCTCTAGGATTAAGGGGGAGGAGAGACCTTTCATGCTGGAGGAAGAGCAAGAAGAAGCTTTTACATCCGGAAGAGATGAAGAGAAAGCTCATGATTCCTCTACCCCTATAGGTAACTCAAGCATGTGAAATAAACAATAAAAATCACATTATATGCTTTGAGTGTAGGGAAGTAGGACACTACAAGAACAAGTGTTCAAAAAGAATCAAGAAGGCTCAACTGACGCCAAAAGTAAATGAAAAGCCTAAGGATGTCGGAGCCCTAACAATTAAGAGCAAGGAGCATATTATTTGCTTTAAATGCAAACAAAGGGGCCACTATAGGCTCAATGCCCTAGGGGGAGGAAGCAAACCAAGGGCAAAGGAGAAGCATCACATGTAGAGGGAGCTAAGGCAAACCCTAAGGTAAATTTAAATAATGCTCTTACTTTACGTAATGATAGAAAGCATGCTAGAAATGTCCTTGCTATTACTCATGAAAAGCATACTAGAAATAACAAATATTATTACTTAGGTGTCAAACATGTTAATTTATCTTAGGACAAATCTAGAACCAATAACTCAAGAACAATTCTACCTAAGAAAACTATTAGGAAGATAGAGAATCATTTAGGCATTAACCCTAAAAAGGGAAGACATATGCCTAAAAGGAGGAACAATGCCCAAAGAACAAATGAAAATTCAAAATTTGAGGCATTAGTGGTATAAAATCAAGATTTGAGGTCAAGGCTTGAGAAATTAGAAAATACCCTTGCAAAAATGATAAATTCAAGTAAAGGATCTAGGAGTCAAAACTTAGGTGTTAGGAGACAAAAACTGCCTAAAGACAAGAAAGGCTTGGGTCACAAGTCTATGTCCAAGGTAGTCATGCCAACCTACTATAATGTTCCATTTGATTATGAAACTAAATCTAGGTCTAAAAAAAAACCACGGTCACAAGGGAGGTCATCCCTAGAGTTGACCATGGTAGGTGTCTAGTGGCAAATTTTTCCAAGAAATCTAGGAAGGCTACTAAGAAGGTTACAAGGGAGGAAATCCCTAGAGCTAACCTTGACAAGACCCAAATGACCAAGGCTTCTAAGCCTAGGAGGGTCATTAGTAAGGTACTAAGGGAAGTTATCCCTAGTGAGTACCTAGTAAATCCAAGGAGCTCTAATAGGTATTGGGTTCCTAGAAGAGTGATTCCCTCACGCTAAATGGGTTAGGGTGTGTCAATCATAAGTGGATGGGTAGTGAACCTAACCATGATAGAGTTGACACTTTAGGGCATTTTCAAAGTAATGTGATACTTTGAAAATGAGGTTAGAATCTTAATCCTAAAGATTTTAGGATGTGCCAATTGAATTTGAGAAGTATGAAAAATCAATCAAAGTTAGTACAATTAGGTCTTAGAGGTCATGGTGTGTCATTTTAGGTTTTTTTTGACACACTTGGGAGATTTAGTATTATAGCAAATTGGATTTAATTCTAACAAATGTCAATTAATATTAAAATTTAAATATTTTATGCCTTTATATTTTATTTGTCATATTTTGTCTGTCATGTGTCATGTCATGACATCATATTTCACTTAATTATTTAAAATATCATGATAATACTTAGGATTAATTTTAATGTCATATCATACTTAGGATATATCTTTATATCATGACATCATGTATCATTGGCATATGCTTAATTATGTATTATTTATGTCATGATCATATTTCATACATTTTGATTAATAAAATTATTTTAAGGACTATGACATTATTTGAAATCTCAAGTATAAGGGAATCAAATAGAATTGCTTAGAAAAATGCATGAGATCTTATATTAAGAAGAATAAAAATCCACATCTCACATTAAATTGGCATGTGTGTGTATTGATACACCCTAAACACATGTGAGATGTAAGAAAAATGAGTTAAGTTCAAGGTGCATAGTTATTGCATCTAGATGAAACTCATAGTATACCATGGATGAATCATGAGGAAAGCTAATGTACAAGTCATGTACATCTAGCCCATAGACTATGATTCAAAATAGGTTTTCAATAATATTTTTAAAACATTTTAAAAACTTTAGCGAAGTCTAGCTTTTCATAGCAATCACCATTAAAGAAGTTGATACAAAGTAGGTCAAAAATATTGAAGTTATTATTGGTTTTGAACTTTGTATCAATCTCATAATTTAATTGGTATTTTAATTCAAAATTGATGGGGTCGGAGTTTTCAGAATAGTTAGAAGGTTTCCCAAGCTGTTTATATAGTTCCCAAGCAGTTAGTATAATTCCTGAGCATGTGACGCCCGAGCGAAGTAGGAGAAAGTTAAGTAATCATATTCAGAAGGGTTGTTGGCAGAGCAGTCTATGTGTTTCTTGAGCAGTGTATAGAATTTCCGAGCTCAGTAGGGTGAGTAGCGTAGTATTGCTCAAGTATAAGTATTGACAGGGCAGTGTATGTTTTTCCCGACCAGTCTATATGTTTCTCGAACAGTGTATATAATTTTCGAGCCCAGTAAGGTGAGTAGTGTAGTATTGCTCAAGTATAGTATTGATAGGGCAGTGTATGCTTTTCCTGAGCAATCTATATATTTCTTGAGTAGTGTATAGAATTCCCGAGCTCAGTAGGGTGAGTAGCAAAGTATTGCTCAAGTATAAGTATTGACAGGGCAGTGTATGCTTTTCCCCGACAATTTATGTGTTTTCAAGCAGTATGTTCACTTCTCGAGCAGTATATATGATTCCTAAGCTCAGTAGGGGAAAGTAGTGCAGTGTTGCTCAGAAGTGAAGTATGGTATTGACAGAGCAGTGTGTGCTTTTCCCGAGCAGTTTATGTGTTTTTTGAGTAGTATGTTTACTTCCCAAGCAATATATATGATTCCCGAGCCCAGTAGGGGAAAGTAGTGCAGTGTTATTCAGAAGTGAAGTATGGTGTTAACAGAGCAGTGTGTGCTTTTCCCGAGCAGTCTATGTGTTTGCCGAATAGTGTATATAATTTTCGAGCCCAGTAGTGGTGAGTAGTGCAATGTTGCTCAATGCTTAGTATCGCATTGGCAGAGCAGTCTATGTGAAATCCCGAGCAGTTTATGTATTTCTCAAATGGTTAGTGTATTTCCCGAACCGTATGTTTATTTCTCGAGCAGTATGTTCATTTCCTGGACAGTATGTTCATTTCCCGAGCCACCTATGGGTTTCAGGGTTTCTTTTTGAATGTGGTGAAATAAGGAGGAAGGGGTATTCCAGGGTATGGGAAGTAGCAGGAGGAGTTTGAAGATGATAAATGTGATTAATCTAATATATTTGATCATTTATTTCTATATTTTATTTAATTAATACTTGACAAAGAAATATGAGGAGTATGAAGTATTTAAAGGAGATATTTTGAATTGAGGCAGGAAAAGCAGTTACACTTGACGACTTGGTAAGAGTATTAGAGTAAATTTACTTCAAGAAGGTGTTGGGATGAAGCATCTATAAAAGGGACAAAGAAGGAAGGAAGAGGGGATGGTTGTTTTTTCGCTATTCGGTACCTCAAAGATCTTCTTCTCACTTCTTCTTCATTCTTTCTGCATTACTATTTTCTTCATTCTACCGTTACTAACTTGAGCGTCGGAAGGGCAATGCCAGGAAGCCGGCCAATCTCTAACACTCTTTTTCACAAAGTGGCATATCTAGCTCCACTCCAAGGATCCAAGGCGATTCAAGAAGAAGATAGTTCCTTATTTCATCCCTAACACTCTTTAGTGATAGATCCAGTGGAAAGCTTCAGGATCTGAGGTGATCGGAAAAGATTGGCAAGAAGGGAAAGGGAGGTCTTGGCAGGCCGAAGAAGTAAACACCATCAAATTAGCGCTGCCTGTGGGAACCTGAACAAAAAAGTTGTTAGCTCTTACTAGAGTGCAGCGCATCATCCTCTGTTCTAGCTTCAATGATTCAAATCTTAGGGGTTGGTATCACGAGTGTTTGGGATCGCTGTGTTTGGGAGAGAATGTTTGGAATGTTTTTGAAAAAATGTTTGGGATTACCAATTTGGGATAATTGGTAAGAAGATTTGAGTTAGTGTTCTAACTCAAAGGTATGTGTTTTTGTCAAACATTAAAAAAGGAGAGATTGTTGGAGCAATCGGCCCAGGTCACGATTGACTGGACTCGAGTTTGACTCGAGCGATGTTTTGATGTTTGACATGGAAGTTTGACATTGATGTCTGATATTATTTTGGGGAGATTGTTGGTGCAATCGACCCGGGTCATGATTGACCGGACTCGAGTTTGACTCGAGGGAGATTTTGATGGTTGACTGGAGTTGACCATGTCATGGAAAGTCCAAGTCTTGAGTACTTGGCATGTAAAGTCCAACCATGGATCTTGGCAAGGAAAAGTCCAAGCATGGGTCTTGGCATGGAAAGTCCAACATGGGTTGGCAAGGGAAAGTCCAAGCTTGAGTCTTGGCATTTGGAAAGTCGAAGGGGTTTGATATTGGAGGCGTAAAGTCCAAGCGGGAGTCTTAGCAGCATAAGTCCAATGGTTGGCGGCATAAAATCCAAGCGGAGTCTTGGCAGCATAAGTTTAATGTGTCTTGGATGTGTAGACATCATTAGCATGACATAGCTGATGGAAGCACCTGAAGGCTAGTGTATGGATGAACAAGTCATGGATGACTTGGAGGGATTCGATAGGCGCGAGGCTGACGGAGGTGGCTAGAAGGCTTAGGTCTAAGCTAAGGGTGGTCTAGCAAGTATGAGGGCACTATACTTGGGTTAAAACCTCATGTTTGAGATTAAAACCTCATGTTTAAGGTATATCAGTCGACGGTATCATGTGGTAGTCGACTGATTTCTGAGAGACTCGACTGTCGGGCTGATTTCAGGAAAAATAAGGTTGTTTATCCCGTTTTTAGCTACGGTAAAATTCCCTAACCACTCCTAACCCTAGGATATGCTTTGGGAAGCATTATAAAGGGTGAAAATCATTGGATATGGATTAGGAGAGGTTTTAGGGTGATGTATCAAAGTTAAGGTATAGGAAAGTTCAATGTTGAACTTTAGACCTTATTTTTGATGGTTTAGAGTTCCTATTGGCTTAGGGACTTCTCAAGGACATTGTTGGTGCAATTGTCAAGGGGGAGCAAGCCTTTAGGGGGAGGTATCCATCATGGGATGATGGATGGTATTTTTCCTCATGAGGGGGAAAAATGGAATTAGGAGATACCCAATTTAGAAATTGGGAGAGTGTATAGGATTGCCTCTCTCGAGTGATATGGGACTTATCACTAGGAAGATGGTAGACATCCTAGGTATTTTTGGACCAAGGGGGAGATTGTAAGATCTCATTGGGACATGGGACATGAGACATTGACCTCCTTGAAGAGAACCTTTTTGATGTTAGTCAAAAAGGGGGAGAATGTTTGGGAGAGAATGTTTGGAATGTTTTTGGGAAAATGTTTGGGATTACCAATTTGGGATAATTTGTAAGAAGATTTGAGTTAGTGTTCTAACTCAAAGGTATGTGTTTTTGTCAAACATCAAAAAGGGGGAGATTGTTGGTGCAATCGGCCTAGGTCACGATTGACCGGACTTAAGTTTGACTTAAGGGAGATTTTGATGGTTGACTGGAGTTGACCATGTCATGGAAAGTTCAAGTCTTGAGTACTTGGCATGTAAAGTCCAACCATGGGTCTTGGCAAGGAATAGTCTAAGCATGGGTCTTAGCATGGAAAGTCCAACATGGGTTGGCAAGGGAAAGTCCAAGCTTGAGTCTTGGCATTTAGAAAGTCTAAGGGGTTTGATATTGGCGGCGTAAAGTCCAAGCGGGAGTCTTGGCAACATAAATCCAATTGTTGGCGGCGTAAAGTCCAAGCGGAGTCTTGGCAGCATAAGTCCAATGTGCCTTGGTGGTGTAGACACCGTTAGCATGACATAACCGATGGAAGCACCTGAAGACTAGCATATGGATGAACAAGTCATGGATGACTTGGAGGGATCCGATAGGCGCGAGGCTGACAGAGGTGGCTAGAAGGCTTAGGTCTAGACTAAGGGTGGTCTAGCAAGTATGGGGGCATCATACTTTTTATTTCTTATTGTTGTAAGATCACTTGTATGAGGTTTCTCCACCTTCAGATTGTTCTGAGAAGGAGTTATTTGTGATTAGTGGTTGCGTGTGCATCACTAGAGCTCTTTAGAGCTCAATCCGTAGAGTAGGAACCATTCGATTTCAAACCACGTTACATACTTGTGTATTTGTGTATTTGTGTTTGTCTTCGCCTTCGTTATTGTTATTATTTCTATTTTTGCTGCGCTAACGAGATTTATAGACGAACACGGAACAAATTCCATCGAGCATCAAAATGCACTATTCACCCCCCTCTAGCGGTCAACGAATCCTCTACAATGACAGTCGACTGGTGTGAGTCAATTAGGGTTTGACTGCGGAGAGTGCCCTAGCAATGATCGCTGTGAGGTGGCCAATGATCGATTGCCGAGTAGTCAATCGATCTTTTGATCACCGATCGGTCGGGTATTTTGGGCACAGAATAGAGTCTGACTCGATTACTGGGGTTAGCAGTCGAGTGAAGGTTCAATCAGTCGACTGATGTCCTATCCGTTAGATTTTTCCAGTGTGGATTACACCATTGTCTCACAGCAACAGTGTCATCAGTCGACTGATGGTCCTGAGCAGTTGACTAATCGGTGATTTTCAACCCAGGCAGCAGCTTTAAATGGAGCTCGTGGAGGAGGAAATCACAACCAGTTCTTGAGCTACTTGGGGGCGATTTGTTGCTGCAAATCAGGGTCTCCAAGGCTATTCTTCAAGCAACCAAAAGCAAGCAATCCAAAGGCAATTGTAAAGTGTTTTTCCTTTACTTGTAGTATATTTTCTTATTGTAATTGCTTGTATTTATTTTTTACTATTGTAAGATCACTTGTACGAGGTTTCTCCACCTCCAGATTGTTCCGAGAAGGAGTTATTTGTGATTAGTGGTTGCGTGTGCATCACTAGAGCTCTTTAGAGCTCGATCCGTGGAGTATGAACCATTCGGTTCCGAACCACATTACATACTTGTGTATTGGTGTATTTGTGTTTGTCTTCGCCTTCATTATTGCTATTATTTCTATTTCCGCTACGCTAACGAGATTTGTAGACGAACACGGAACGAATTCCATCGAGCATCAAAACTACTAGCAATCGCTAGATCTAGTATTTTGTCGTATTATTGGTATTATCATTTGTCGGATCTGATATTCTGTCACAGTATTGGTATTATCATTCACCAGATTTTCTATTCTATCATATTATTACCGATATCATTCACCAAATCTGATATTCTATTATGGTATTGGTACTATCATTCACTGGATCTTATATTCTGTCGTTCTTTGAGGATATTACTTACCAGATATAATGTTCCCATTGTATGGAAGTTACTTTCCCATTGAGATAATTGCAGGGACTTGATATTTTATTGCTAGGGTTTTCTTATGAGATTTGTTGCAATTCCATTGTTCTACTGCATATTACAGAGGTTATCAGGATTACCTTGTTTTGTGCCAAAATAGGGTAGAAGGTGCAGTTTCAGATGTTTCGTTCCACTGGTTGATTTAGTAGAGCTTCTATACTTGCTGTTGGGATTTGTTCCTTGTGTTGATCTCTCCTTGATATGGGATGTGTTGTCGAAGTATGATGATTTGAAGTTGTTTCTGAAAGTGGGTTTGACTTTGAAGCTAAGTGGTAACCTAAAGTCGGAGATGGCCCCAAATATGCCTAAAATTGACTTCTACCATTCCTGGACATTCTAACCTCTAAGGTGGATATAATCTATACTAGAGTGGGTATACTCTATGCCAATAGGAACGAATTTCATATACATACAAGGTATTAGCTGCTAATATGGGGTTCTATATCGTGAACCATATGGAAGGGAGTCAGTGTTGTCTATAGAAGTCAGAGTAAAATCTGCCCAAGTGGTGACTTTTATCTCGAGCGGCAAGGGTGGCTTGGCATAGGGAGTTAGACTTAATTCTGGAGAAGTGAGATGTTACTGTATATCATGCTGAAAGATTAATACTGGCTAAAAGAGAATTTGATAATTTCTGAGTTGAGGGGGAAGAAAAAAAATTTTGTGGGGCTCAGCATAGAAATGGAGGTAGGAGGGAAGGTGTGAGGTCACGAAGGTAAAGTGGAAGGGGATGTATAAAGGAAGGTGGTTGAGCATTGTTAAAAGCTTGTCATAGGAGTAATTATGTAGAATGAAAAGGAAGACAGGATTAAATAATGTATTACTTAAGAGTATACAAAAAAGGTAGTAAAAAATCTTACACAGTGTATCAGTCGACTGCAAGGGGTGGTATACCAGTGCAAGTTCTGTTGCAAGGCGTACATAGGTTGTCGTGAAGTCTGAAAAATGGATTAGCACAACATAGATTTGGAAATAAAGCATGTATCATAAAAAGGGGTAATATGATATTGTACAAAAAAATTAATGTGCAGTATATATAGTACAAATTCAGAAGTTATATGGTAAAATGAAGATAAATATTCACTACAAGTAGGGCAGGTTTGAGAACACAACACTGTTATATCGATACACTGAGGGAGTTAAATTTAGAGTGTTTTTTACTATATTAGTAGGACCTGCTCAACAATGGTTTAACACTTTAAAGCCGCAGAGTGTTACTTCTTTTAAAGATTTTTCAGCATTATTTTTGAGATATTTTTCTAGTTCTAAGAAGTATTTTTCTCAACCATTAAGCCTTTAATTTTTAATCTTAAGTAGAGGTAGCAGGAGACCCTTCAGCAGTACATGCAGAGATTCACTCAAGTTGTGCAGGAGCATTCACTCAAGGGTTGAGGGAAGGAGATTTCTTCGAATCTTTAGCTAAGAAACCTCCTACAGATTTTGATGTCTTACTATCTCGAGTAGAGAAATTTATTAATCTAGAGGATGCTCAAAAATCTTGGCAAAATTCTTGGGATTCTCATATAGTGGAAGTTGCAGAGAGACGGGTTGAATGGGTGAGACTCACTCAAGAGAAACCTATGTATGCTCCTCCATTAAGGATTTCTAAGGAGAGGGCTATGTATATCTGTGAGCAACAACAACTACTGAGAAGGCCTTTTGGAGCTGCCAGAGGGCCTAGAAGATTATCATCTATTGCTTTCTGTTCTTATCATCAAGATTATGAAAATAATACTCAGAACTGTCAGTAATTAGATTCAGAGCTACAGAGAATTATGGGCACTAATCCTCAAGTTAGAAATATGGTGATGAATCCTGCTCCTTATCAACAGAGGCCTTGGGGCAGAAACTATAACAGAGGACATCAGTTGAGGCCTCCTATTAATCGACTTGCACAGCCTGTATAGCTTGTAAGAGAAGTAATTCCTGATAGAATAATGCATGGAGGTCAGCCTCCTGCAAGAGGCTCTATTAATATGATTTCTGGTAGTTCTACCAATGGGGACTCTAATAGGGCTCGGAAGAGGCATAGTACAGGAGAATGTGTAGCTGTGACAACTCTGCCTAGAGCTAGAGGACCTGTCTTGGGTTTTGACTCCAGTAACTTAGAGGGAGTAATGAACCCTCACACTGATGCCTTAGTCATTCAGGCTCTTATCACCAATTTTGATGTGGGGAGAGTTTTTGTAGACCCGGGCAATTTAGTGGATATTCTGTATTGGTCAGCTTTGGAGCAAATGGGAGTTAGTATAATTGATTTACAGTCGGTTGGCACTTCTTTGTTTAGGTTTTCTGGCCATGAGGTGCAGCCGATAGGTTAAATCAAAAAACCTCTATCTTTAGGAGAGGAGCCAAGGAGAAGAACAATGCTTATTAATTTTATCATGGTTGACATGCCTTCTTCTTATAATGCTCTCTTAGGTAGACCTATTCTGAGCAGTTTACAGGCAGTGACTTCTCTTTATCATCAAAAAATCAAGTTTCCTGTCAGAAATGAGGTAGGGGAAGTCAAGGGGGATCAACAGCTCTGCAGAGGTATTATGTGGATACTATCTGAACGGGGCAGAAAGAAAAATTTGTTGGTAATTTATTTTAGAAGTTAAGTAGTATGGGAGTGTTGTATGTATCATTCGGGGAAGTTCAGGGTTTCATTCCTACAGATAATGGTTTCTTTGATTGATTTTTTTATGGGTATTGTTTGGTATTTTTGAAGTAATTGCCAGTTGAAGTAGTATTATCTGAAGGGAGGGTTCTGAGCATAATTTTTACAAAGATTTCTTTACAAAGATCAGGGGACTGAGAAAGCTTCCAATCGAGTGAAAATAGCTCCAGTCGAGGCGCCGCCTCGACTAGTTTCTGATTTTGTCGAAATTACAATTTCAGACCATCTTCAGAAATACATAAGTAATTCTAGAAAATTTAAAAAATCGTGAAATTTTGACCACACATTACTTATGCCAAACACTATAGGGAAAAAATATTTTAAAAATAAAATACTAAAAAATTAGTGAGTTTGATACAAAGTTCAAAAATATTGAAAAGTTCAATATTTTAGCCCTACTTTGTATCAACTCTATCAATGGTGATTGTTATCAAAAGATAGGCTTCACCAAGATTTTTTAAAATGATTTTAAAATGTTTTTAAAAACCTATATTGGATCATGATCAATGGGCTCAAAGCACATGACTTGCACATTAGCTTTCCCCATGATCCACCATGGTATTAGATGAGTTTGAGATCATCTAGATGCAAAAACTATGCACCTTGAATTTAACTCATTTCCTAGCATCTCACATGTGTCTAGGGTGTTTAAAAATACACACATGTCAATGTAATGTGAGATGTGTATTTTGGTAATCCTAATCTAAGGCCTCATGCATTTTCTAAGGCAATACTACTTGATTCCCTTCTACATGGGACTTCAAGTCATGTCATAGTCCTTAACTCAATTTTATTAATGCATGAAATATGATCATGGCATAAATGATAGCATAAATAAACATGGGCATGATCATGATGTCATTACATATGATTATATCTAAATATACATGACATAAACCTAAGCATGATCATGATATATAAATGATAAAAATAAATATGATGTCATGACATGTCATATGACAAATTAATCATCGCAAATAAAATATAAAGGTATAACAATACCTAAATTTTAGTGTTAATTGTCATTTGTTATTATTAAGTCCATTTTGTCATATTGCTACTAATCCCCCAAGTGTGCCAAAAACCCAAAATGACACACTATGACCTCTAAATCTAGTTTCTGTCAATTTGATCAATTTTTCAAACTTCTTAAATGATATTGGCACATCCTAAAATCCTTTAGGATTATGATAAAACCTATTTTCAAGGTATCCATAATCTTGAAAATGACCTATAGTGTCACCTTTACCATGGTTAGGTTAACTACCTATCCAATTTAAGTTGACACAACCTAATCCATTTAGCGTGAGTCGATCACGCTCCTAGGAATCCAATACCTATTGGAGCTCCTTGGATTAACTAGGTATTCCTTAGGGATGACCTCCCTAGATACCTTCCTAATGACCCTTCTAAACTTGGTAGTCTTAGTCATTTTGGTCTTGCCTAGGTTAGCTCTAGGGGTGACTCCCCTTGTAACCTTCTTAATGGCTTCCCTAAGTTTCTTCGAAACCCTAGCCACTAGGCACTTACCATGGTCAACTCTAGGGATGACTTCCCTTGTGACCTTAGTTTTCCTAGATCTAGTACTAGTTCCATAATCGAATGGAACATTGCGATAGGTAGACTTATCTACCTTGGACCTAGCCTTGTGGCTCAAGCCTTTCTTGCCCATAGATGAGCCTTGCCTCCTAGACTCTAGACTTTGATCATTTGACCTTTTAATTTGATTTTGCATCCTTGCAAGGGTCTTTTCAAGTTTTTCAAGCCTTGACCTCAAGACTTGATTTTTTAACTCCAATTGCCCAATTTTTTATTTTTCATCTATTCTTTGGGCATTGTTCCATTTCTTAGGCATATGCCCACCCTTCTTAGGGTTAATACCTAAATGGTTTTCTATCTTCTTAATACTTTCCCTAGGTAGAATTTTCTTAGGATTATTATTCCTAAATTTCTTCTTATTTCTAAGATTGACATGTTTAGCACCTAGACAATAAAATCTATTTCTAGCATGCTTTTGTTCATGAGTAATAGCAAGAGTACTAAAAACATATTTTTTAACCCTAGTACTAGAAGGTGCATTAAAATATACCTTAGGGTTTTCCTTAGAGGCTCTCCCTACATGTGTAGCTCTTTCTTGCCTTTTCTTCCTCCCTCTAGGGCATTGACTCCTATAGTGCCCTCTTTGGTGGCACTTGAAGCACACCGCGTGCTCCTTGCTCTTAATGGTTGGGGCTCCAATCTCCTTGACCTTTGGCACCGGTGGAGCCTTCCTAACCTTCTTAGGGCACTTGCTTTTATAATGCCCGGCTTCTCTACACTCAAAGCATATGATATGAATTTTATTTTTAAATAGAATGCTTGAGTAGGTCGGTGGTGGAAGCCTCTAGAGCTTGTTCATCTTCTCGATCGGAGGTTGATGGTTCCTCTTGAGGTTGCTCCAGTGTAGATGATCTAATCTCCTCCCCCTCAATCCTAGAAGTGGAGGCTTCCCCTACTTCTTTCTCCTCGAATGTCGAACACCTTTCGATCTTTGACTCGTCACTTTCTTGTGAGGATGATGATGCTTCTTCTTCGGGCTCTCTTTCTACTTGAGCCATGAATGGTTCTTCATGGAGTTTGGCCAAATTTCTCCCATAGCTCCTTGGCATCATGAAATTCACCTAACCTAGACACAATATCGTTAGGTAATGAATTTAATATCAATTATGTTACCTTATCGTTTCTTTCGAAGACTTGGACTTGCTCTTCGGTCCATCTTTTCTTCTTGAGGTATCCATCTTTTGGACCTCTTGGAAGTTCGAATCCGTCAAGTATGATGAACCATTGCTCGATGTCCATCATCAAAATATTCTTCATTCGTGCCCTCCATTGCTCAAACCCTTTTTGTCCATAGAAGGTATACGGGACCGGAGTGTTGATGTCCCATCCTAGTCTTTCTTCAAACTCCATTTTCTTCTTCACCCTCTAGCGGTGCTCTCTTAGCGGTTAGTCCAAATGAAGAGCGGCCTCGCTCTGATACCACTTGCTGGGAATTGGACATCGCTAGAGGGGGTGAATAGCATGCAGTTCGTTGCGATGGAAATCGTTCGTGCTTGTCTACAAATCGTGTTAGCGCAGTGAAAATAATAATAACAAGAATAAAACACAACAATCACAATCACAAGACAAATACACCAAGATATAACGTGGTTCAGAATCTTAAGGTTCCTACTCCACGGGTTGGGCTCGAACGAGCCCTAGCGATGCAAACACCACCACTAAACCAAATACTCCTCGGCAACAAGTCGGAGGTGGAGAAACCTCTTACAATGACTACGAAAGTAATATAAGCAAATACACTAAAATACAAGTAAAGAAAACTTTACAACGAGCTTTTGATTGCTTGATCTTTGGTTGCTTGAGAAGAGTCTTGAAGGTCTGGATTACAGCAGCAAATCCCCTCCAAATGGCCTCAAGCTAAGACAAATCCTTCTCCACGAGCTCCTTTTAAAGCTTCACCTCGGGCTGGATTCTACCTAGCAGTCGACTGATCGTGACCATCAGTTGATCGCTCCTATAGCTGTTGTGAGACAACGACTCGATCCATGTTGGATAAGTTTCAATGGATACACTGGCAATCGACTGCCATTACTCAACAGTCGATTGTGGTCAGCCCCATGTCAACCATATAGTCAACCCATTGTCAAATAATGGTCAACTCCCTTGTCAAACATCAATGTCAAACATTAAACACTACTCGAGTCAAACTCGAGTCTAGTCAATCGTGACCTGGGCCGGTTGCACTAATAGTTTTTTCTTTTGATAGTAAGGGTAGTTTCAGTAGATACTTGTAAAACTTCACTCAACTTTGCTCTTAAGTTTTACTAAAGAGGGATAACTTATGATGGGGTCGGGGTTTTTAGAACACTTAGAAGATTTCCCAAGTTGTTTATATAGTTCCCGAGCAGTTAGTATAATTCCCGAGCATGTGATGCCCAAGCAGAGTAGGAGAAAGTTGAGTAATCGTATTCAGAAGGGGTGTTGGCAGAGCAATCTAGGTGTTTCCTGAGCAGTGTATAGAATTCCCGAGCTCAGTAGGGTGAGTAGCGCAGTATTGCTCAAGTATAAGTATTGACAGGGCAGCGTATACTTTTCCCGAGCAGTCTATATATTTTCTGAGCAGTGTATATAATTCCCGAGCCCAGTAGGGTGAGTAGTGCAGTATTGCTCAAGTATAGTATTGACATGGCAGTGTATACTTTTCTCGAGTAGTTTATATATTTCCTGAGCAATTTATATATTTCACGAGCAGTGTATAGAATTTTCGAGCTTAGTAGGGTGAGTAGCGCAGTATTGCTCAAGTATAAGTATTGACAGGGCAGTGTATGTTTTTCTCGGGCAGTTTAGGTGTTTTCTGAGTAGTATGTTCACTTTCCGAGTAGTATATATGATTCTTGAGCTTAGTAGGGAAAAGTAGTGCAGTGTTGTTCAGCAATGAAGTATGGTGTTGATAGAGCATTGTGTCCTTTTCCTGAGCAGTTTATGCATTTTCTGAGTAGTATGTTCACTTCCCGAGCAGTATATATGATTCCCGAGCCCAGTAGGGGAAAGTAGTGTAGTGTTGTTCAGAAGTGAAATATGGTGTTAACAGAGCAGTGTGTGCTTTTTTCGAGCAGTTTATGTGTTTCCCGAGTAGTGTATATAATTTCTGAGCCCAGTAAGGGTGAGTAGTGCAGTGTTGCTCAGTGCTTAGTATCGCATCGGCAAAGCAATCTATGTGAAATCCTAAGCGGTTTATGTATTTCCCAAGTGGTTAGTGTATTTCCCTAGTATGTTCATTTTGTTGGTACAGGGGCACTTGATAATCGAACCTTGGTTTTGATAATGGCAAAGATTCAAAGTTAAGTTATTTTGTTATCTCATGTGATATGCTAAGTGTGCAGGTATTATATTAGACTTTCCCAAGGTCAATGACACCAAGAGAATCTTTGTAAGAGAAACCTCGGTGGTCAATGACACCAGGAGAATCTCGGGACAAGAAACCTCGGTGGTCGGGTGACACCAGGAGAATCTCGGGACGAGAAACCTCAGTGGTCGGGTGACAACAAGAGAATCTCGGAAGGAGAAACCTAGTCGGGTGATGCCAGGAGAATCTCGGAAGGAGAAACCTCGGTGATCAAGTGACCGAAAGCTAAGTGACAAGTCAGGAGGACCAAAGGTAAGCTCTAGGTGTGAAGTGGTGGTAAGGATGCTTCCTCGGTTAGAGGACAATCCTAGGCGTCAATCCGACCAAAGCTTCAGGAGGAATGCCGAGTCGAGATCGGACAGTCAAAGGACTGTCACACTGCATGGCATTATGCATCTCTTGTGCTAACCTTGTGTTGTAGATGTCGGGTTGAATTCTCAAGTGTAACATTCGACTGAAGGTTTCAGCAGTCGACTGGAGGCAATCGACTGCCAAAAGGATCAGTCGACTGATGTCAACGAATCAGCTTAGTGCACAAAGTCAAAGAGATATAGATCGATGTCGTCACTTCATGATAAGATAAGTCGTCACCTCAAGATAAGATCCATGAGTTTTGGATCTGGATCGGGACATATTCCAAGGTGACGATCTATAAAAGAGGGAGAGGACTCAAACCCATATAATCAATCAATCAATCAATGAACTCCTAAGTGCGTCAACTCTCCTTAATCCTTCGTGCTACAACGCTACTCCGACTGTGCATCCGCTACAAGTTATTTGTCGGTATCTTTTACTTCTTAATTATTATTTACAAAGAGGAGAGGTAAGGTTGTTACCTCTTCCTCTACATCATTGTATTCGGTTGTCTCTTACCTCCAACGAGGAAGAGATTTTTAGTACTTTGCCCTTTGGAAGCGATCAAGGATCGCAGGGCCTTGGATTAGCAACCTTTAGGTTGTGAACCAAGTAAAAACAAAATTGTCCCTTTACATTTATTGTTTTACATTCTGCTGTGCTACTCGAGTTTTATCGAAACGAAAAAGAAGTTTTTTACGATCACTATTTACCCCCTCTAGCGTTTTCTCGATCCAACAATTGGTATCAGAGCGAGGGCGCTCAAATTCGGTGCAACCACTGGTCGAGCATTTTCTTTTCTTTATTTTTATTTTAAATTATCTCCCGCACTACTAATCCAAGACTAAGTCTTGGGACTTTTTGGTTTTTTTTTTGCGAGTATTGGAAATAGTTGACCGAGCTAACCATGGAAGAGTATCCTACAAGGCCTAAAGGTAACAATGTCAATTTAAATTTTAAATTCCATATTATCTATTTTAAGTGCAGGGAGAGAGGACACTATAAAAATAAGTATTCTACTCATAAGACTCGGACGGTACAACCGGCGGCAAAGGAGACACCAATGCCAGAAGTCCAGAGGAACAAGGAGCACATCATGTACTTCGGGTGCAGAAGGTTCGACCATTACAAGAACCGATGTTCAGAAAAGAAGAAATTTACAGAATTAGGGGATGTGGATAAGGTTAGTAAAGTTAAATTTTCTGAAAATCCTATTTTTGAAATGTATAATCTTAATTTAGATGTTGCTTGTGTTAATGACATTCAATTAAATGTACCTAAGTCTAAGTCAATTAATTATAATTTAAATCTAATCAATTCAACTAATAAGAAATTAATTAATTCAGATTTAATTAGTTTAAATAATAATAATAATATGATTGAAGAAAATGATCAAATTAATCTAACATTTGATAAAATTAACCACGAGCTTACTCAAATCTCTAGTTTAATCAACATAGATCTATATCAAGTCAAGAATAAAATCAACCTAGGGCTTAATCAGAATAATCAAAGTCTAGATCAGAATAATCAAACCTTATGACAGAATCATCAAATCCTAGATCTGATTAATCTAGATAATTCCGAATTAACAAATTCTATTTTGAAAAATTCAACCATAAAAATTTCGAAATTAAATTTAAAAAATTCCAAATCTAATCTAAATAATTATAATATTTATAATAATTCTACTTTTAAAAATTCTAACAATCTTATGAAAAATTCTATTAATAATTCTACTTTTAAAAAATCTAACAATCTTATCTTGAAAAATTCTTTTAATAATTCTTTTGTTGAAAAGTCTAAAAATCTTATCTTAAAATTTTTTAATAATAATTTCACTTTTAAAAATTCTAATAATAACTCTACTTTTAAAAATTCTAATAATAACTCTACTTTTAAAAATTCTAATAATAATTCTACTTTTAAAAAGACTAATAATCCTATTAAGTCTATTTTAAATTCAAAATATAACTTAATTAAAAATTCAAAAAATAATCAAACCAATAAAATTAATTATAATAGAGTATCATTTGATTATACAAAAATTAATAATTTAGCAATTAAACCTTCAACTTTTAGGAATTCAACAAATAAAAGTCTACCTAAGAAATAACTATTTTTTTTGAATTGATTGAACATAACATGTTCATGCATACATATCATTTTAATTATCATGCTTATTTTTGTCATGTTATACATACTAGTCTTAAATTAAATCTCATAGAACGGTTAGATAGGAAATGGTTAATTAACCTTGACAACATAATATTAGGACGCGGTGAGATGATAGTACGTTAGAGAAATAAAGTCTCGTGTATTCAGGTTAGAGAAGGAGTATTTAACTGGGTGCATTTGGCTAAGTGGAACTAGCTGAAGCTACCTCACCACATCCTAGACTAGTTAGACCAGAACGTAACCCTAAGTGAATTAAGTGCACATTTTTTTAAGATTGACTTTGTCTAAGGAAGTGGTCGTTGTTCCGATCAAAGAAGGCATCTGTGCCTCGCCACGACCTAGAAGTCATCTTTTGAAATGTTCACTTAACTAACTAAAGGTTAAATCTGAATCTAACCCAAGGTTAATTAATTTCTAAGACATTAAACTTAACTAAGTAAAATTAAATTCATCTCACAACACCTATAAGAATAACTTAGTTGATCATGTAGAATGAGTGAGATGGCAAGGGCAATAAATTGAAAATAGTTTTGAAAATGATTTCAAAATTTATATATACATAAATAGATTCTTAAAACTATTTTTATTGGTTGACATGATTGTTGTGTGTAGTTATACGTAGTGTTCAAAATAACTATGCTTCTTAAAATAATGGTTAGTTGACCAATATTGAACGTCTAAACCCTTAGGTCAACTTTAGACACTTAGACCCTCTGGACACTTAGGTGAGCCTTTCTTGTGGCCAACAAGGATGTCCAAGAGTTTGTCAGACAAAAGGGGAGACCCTCTAGATAAGCCTTCCTTGGCAAACAAGGATGTTAGGTTAAAGGGGAGGTTCATTGGATAATCATCATAGAAGTTGTTAAAATATTATTTTTAAAAAAAAATTGCGAATACTTTCAAAATTTAAAATTCTTTTTTTTTTTTATAATATGCCAAGGGGGAGAGAATACTTAAGTTGGACAAACTTAGTATCTCTAGCTACCTCTAGTTTGGCATAAAACCTAATAGGCAGGTCAGGAGGACCAAAAGTAAGCTCTGGGTGTGGAGCGATGGTAAGGACGCATCCTCGATTAGAGGACAATCCTAGGCATCGATCTAACCAAGGCTTCCGGAGTAATGCCGAAGTCAAGATCGAACAGTCAAAGGACTGTCACACTGCATGACATTATGCATCTCTTGTGCTAACCATTTGTTGCAGGTGTCAAGTTGAATTCTCAAGTGTAGCAGTCGACTGGAGGCAGTTGACTACCAAGAGGATCAGTCGACTGATGTTGACGAATCATCCTAGTGCACAAGGTCAAAGAGATATAGATCGATGCCGCCACCTCATGATAAGATAAGCCGCCACCTCAAGATAAGATCCACGAGTTTTGGATCTGGATTGGGACATATTCCAAGGTGACAATCTATAAAAGGAGGAGAGGACTCAAACCCATATAATCAATCAATCAATGAACTCCTAAGTGTGTCGGCTCTCCGCAATCCTTCGTGCTACAATGCTACTCCAACCGTGCATCCACTACAAGTTATTTGTCGGTATCCTTTACTTCTTAAGTATTATTTGCAAAGAGGAGAGATAAAATTGTTACCTCTTCCTCTACATCATTGTATTCGGTTGTCTCTGACCTCCAACGAGGAAGAGATTTAAAAGTACTTTGCCCTTCGGAAGCGATCAAGGATCACAAGGCCTTGGATTAGCAACCTTTAGGTTGTGAACCACGTAAAAATAAAATTGTCCCTTTACATTTATTGTTTTACATTCCGCTGTGCTACTTGAGTTTTATCGAAAGGAAAAGAAGTTTTTTACGATCACTATTCACCCTCCCCCCCCCCCTTAGCGTTTTCTCGATCCAACACATTTCCCGGGTAGTATATTCATTTCCCAAGTCACCTATGGGTTTCAGGGTTTCTTTCTGAATATGGTGAAATAAGGAGGAAGGGGTACTCTGGGGTATGGGAAGTAGCATGAGGATTTTGAAGATGATAAATGTGATTAATCTAATATATTTGATCATTTATTTCTATATTTTATTTAATTAATACTTGATAGGGAAATATGAGGAGTATGAAGTATTTGAAGGAGATATTTTGAATTGAGGCGGGAAAAGCAATTACACTTGACATCTTGGCAAGGGTATTAGAGTAAATTTACTTCAAGAAGGTGGCGGGATGAAGCATCTATAAAAGGGGCAAATAAGGAAGGAAGAGGGGATGGTTGTTTTTCGCTATTCGGTATCTCAAAGATCTTCTTCTCACTTCTTCTTCTTCATTCTTTCTACATTACTATTTTCTTCATTCTATCATTACTGACTTGAGCGTCAGAGGGGTCGTGCCAGGAAGCTAGCCCATCTCTAACACTCTTTTTCATAAAGTGGCAGATCTAGCTCCACTCCAAAGATCCAAGGCGATTCAAGAAGAAGATAGTTCCTTATTTCATCCCTAACACTCTTTGATGACAGATCCAATGGAAAGCTTCAGGATCTGAGGTGATCGAAAGAGATTGGCAAGAAGGGGGAGGGAGGTCTTGGCAGGCCGTAGAAGTAAACACTATCAAAAACTATTTTTCACCTATCACATTTCATGTAAGTAATATACGTATGAATTTTTAAGATGTTTCAAAATACGTATAATTAATTATGTATTTTCCAATTTCGTTTTTGAAATCTATTTTCTGCATTTGCAGTAATCAGTCGACTGATGTTGATGGTAATCGATTGGTTTATGATTGAGTTGACTGCTGAAGCTGATTTCAACTGAACTAGGTTTGTTTAGCTATTTATCAATAAGTTTAGGCTACCGTAACTGCTCCTAACCCTATGATATACTTTGGAAAGCATTGGGAGGGTGAAAATCAATTGCAAATGGATTAGGAGAGTTATTTTGGGTGGAGAATCAAATTTTAAGGTGTGTAAAAGTTCAAGTTTGAACTTTTGCCCTTAATTTTGATGGTCTAGTGTTCCTATTGGCTTAGGAACTCTCCAAGGACATTATTGATGCAATGATCAAGGGGGAGTAAGACTTTAAAGGGAGGTTATCCATCAAGGGATGATGAATGAGTTTTTTCTTCCTCAAAGGGGAAGAGTTGGAGAATAGTAATGATTTTCTCTCATTTAGTGATATGTGATTTATCACTAGGAAGAGTGAAGGCATCCTAAATGTTTGTGAATCAAGGAGGAGAATATAAGATCTCATTGGTATATGAGACATTGATATTCTTAGGGAGAGACTCTTTGATGTATGTCAAAAAGGAGAAGAATTGATGGCTTGAGTTAGGTAGCCTAACTCAAAGGTTTTGTCAAACATAAAAAAGGGAGAGATTGTTGGTGCAATCGACCCAGGTCACAATTGACCAGACTCGAATTTGACTCGAGTAGTATTTTGATGTTTGGCAAAACGATTGACAATGTGATTGTCATGGGAAGTCCAAGAATGGTCTTGGCATTTGGAAAGTCCAAGTCATGTGTACTTAATAATGGAAAGTCCAAGTCATGGATATTTGGCAATTGAGAAGTCCAAGAATGGGTCTTGACATGGAAAGTTCAAGCATGGGTCTTGGCAATGGTAAAGTTCAAGTCTTGAGTACTTGACAATTGGAAAGTCCAAACATGGGTCTTGGCAATTGGAAAGTCCAACATGGAGTTGGGAAGGGAAGTCCAAGAGTGTGATATTGGCGGCATAAAGTGTAAGTTGTAGTCTTGGCAACATAAGTCTAATGTTTGGCGGCGTAAAGTTCAAGCTGTAGTCTTGGCAGCATAAGTCCAATGTTTGATGGTGTAAAGACCAAGCGTGTATCTTGGCGGCATAAGTCCAAATGTACCTTGGCAAGGTAGACCCGGTTAGTATGATAATAGTCGATGGAAGCACCTGAAGGCTAGCGTATAGATGAACAAATCATGAAGGACTTGGAGAGATCTGATAGGCATAAGGCTGATGGAGGTGGCTAGAAGGCTTAGGTCTAGGCTAAGGTGATCTATCAAGTATTGTTGGTGCAGGGACACTAGATAATCGAACCTGTGTTTTGATTATGGCAAAGACACAGAGTTAAGTCTACATTGTTATCTCACGAGCTAAATCAAGTGTGCAGAAAAGTGTTAAAGCTGAAGCTGAAGGCTAGCGACACCCGGAGGAAGTCGCGGTGGTCGGGCGACACTCGAGTGACTTCGGAGGGAGCCGAAGGAATCGAGTGGAAGGCCGGAAGCGAGAGCTACTATCGAGGTAAGCTCGTGTGAGTGAGAGATTGTAAGGTCGTTTCCTCTTTACGGGGACGATCGTAGGCGGCGATTCGACTAAGACTTCCTGTGGAAGGTCTAGGTCGAGATTGGACGGTTAGAAACTGTCGTATTTATCATTTTCCGAGCTAACCTCTTATTGCAGGGAAGTGGCCAAGCTGGCAATTGACTATTGGACATGGAGCAGTCGACTGATGCCCATCAGTCGACTGATGGGAGGCATCAGTCGACTGATGGCGACGATTCAGCTTTTGCGCTAGGTCAAAACGGATAACGTTTGACGCGGCCACTTCGCGATAAAATTTGGACAACTTCATGATCCGTTCCGAAATAAGAGGAGACAAATTCAGAGGCCAAAGTCTATAAAAGGAGGGGAGGATTCCATCTCCAAATCACATCAAGTTTATTCATCAAGTGCTCCTACAACGCCAATGCTCCAACATCATCATAACGCCGACGCAACGCCAAGTTTCGATCTTCTTCATCGGCAGCAGAGTCAAGTAATATTTTTGATATTGTATTCTTTGTTTTTCTTCATAACAAGGTGAGGTAGGCTTGTTGCCTCATCCTTGTATATTCGGTTTTGTGATCGTTGTCTCCTACCTCCAACAAGGAGGAGACGTTATAGTGTTTTGCCCTCCGTACGCGGTCTAGGACCGATAGGGCCTTGGAGTAGCAACCGCTGGGTTGTAAACCAAGTAAAATAAACGTGTTCATTTATTTTCCGCTGAACTTACTCGTTTACTTGTGTATCAACGAACGAATTCGAACGAAAGATTTACGATCGCTATTCACCCCCCCCCCCCCCCGCCCCTCTAACGATGCTTCTCGATCCAACAATTGGTATCAGAGCGGGGGCGCTAAGATTTGGTGAAACCACCGATCTAGCACATTTTGGTTTTCTGTTCATATTTTTCGATTCGTATTTTTTTTGGTCTTTTTCCTCCCGCACTACTAATCCAAGACGAAGTCTTGGTACGTTTCTTTTGGTTGTGTGCTTGCAAGTTTTCTCTCTTTGAGTAGCTGACGGTAAAAGGGTCATAACTTTTCGCACAAGTGGACTCACATAACGATCTACCTACCAAATCGAAGCTCTCATAAAGATCTACATTTCTTAAATGGGTTTACCCTTGTAACAAGCTATTTCCAGCCCCAAAATCCAATGTTTAGTACCCTTTCAGGGACATCGAAGGTCGTAAGTTTCGAGTTTTTGTTAGTTTCTTATTCTCCTTATTTATTTCTGTTTATTTCCTATTATTTCCCGCACTACTAATCCAAGACCAAGTCTTAGAATTCTTTTTGGTTTTTATTCATATTTTTCAATATATTTAATGGCTCACATTGAGGGGTATAGCACCACCTGGCCTCCGTTCTTTAATGGAAATGATTTCCGTTATTGGAAAGGTCGGATGGAGTATTTTCTAAAAACACAAGTCGAGACTTGGATAATAATCCAAACCAGCTTTGCTCTACCCACCAATGATCAAGGAGAGGCCTTGGATTTCAACAAGTGGACAAATGCAACCAAGAGGCAAATCGAAGCCGATGCAAGAGCGACCCAAATATTGCAATGCGGCTTGTCCAAGGAGGAACTCAATCGCATCGGACCATTCATTAGCGCCAAAGACCTCTAGAACAAATTGATTGATTTACATGAAGGGACGGCCGATGCTAAGGTATGTAAAAGAGATTTACTTTTAAATAAACTGTACAATCTAAAGATGCAGGATCATGAGACCGCCACCCAACTACATGCACGGATCAAAGATATCGTCAACGGTCTTCATTCAATCGGCCAAGCCGTAGAGAACCGGGACCTTATAAGGTACGCTTTAAATGCTTTCCCTAGGACTACCTTGTGGGCATCCATGGTCGATGTCTACAAGGTCTCTAAGGACCTTTCGAAGCTTAGGTTAGACGAATTATTTTCCGAGTTTGAACTTCATGAGCAAACTAACGTGGTCCGGGCCGAGAGAGGTATTGCTCTACTTGCAGGACAAAGAAGGCAATTGAAGAATGAGAACCAAAAGAAAAAGGGAGCAAGGAAAGCCTTCCATGCAACTTGGGACAACAGAGAAGACATAGCTTACATGGCAAGACCGGAGGAGTCCGAGTCAGAATCCGAAGCCGAGTCCAACTACAACTCTGACTCAGGCCGAAGATTACTTCGAGAGGAAACTCAAAGCCGGACCAAAAGGGAAAGTCAAGGTTAATCGCTCTTTAATTAGTACACTTTACAGTACAATTAAAATGCTTACTAGGAAATTGACTAAGTCCGAGTCTAGGGTTGAATCATTACTTGAGGAGGTTGAAACCCTCAAGCAAAAGACTACTCTAACCTCTTCAACTAGTCAAGTTCAAGAGGGAAACTCAACCCAAATTGAAAAACTTGAGGAGGAGAATTCTCTCTTGAAAGACCGAGTTCAAGAGGTTGAGGCTAGGTTGGAAAGGTTCACGTTGGGATCTAAGAACCTTAATAGACTACTTGGAACCCAAAGAGCCGTGTACAACAAAGTCGGACTCGGATTTAAGTCAAAGACTACGAATAGGTCTTATATGTCTATCGTAAATCGTAGTCATCAAAGAGTCCAAGCATGGGTCCCAAAGGTTTTATTGAACTCACATATAAGGACTAATAAGTATTGGATTCCTCAGGATCAAGTTCATTATTTGAATAGACCATATTGGTTCAATGGTCCAGGGGGAGCTAACACTAAAATAGTATACCCACTTACTTAGCAAAATCATTGAATATTTTACTTTAATTTTTAGAATGGCTAGATAGGAAAAATAGTTAGTCAACTCTTGACAACATAGTATCAGGACGCGGCGAGATGATAGTACGTTAGAGAAACAAAGTCTCGTGTATTCAGGCTAGATAAGGCGTATCTAGCTTGGTGCACTTGACCGAGTGGAACTAGCTGAAGCTATCTCGCAGTATCCTAAACTAGTTAGACCAGGAAGTAACCCTAAGTGACTTAAGTGATATTTTCTTGAATTTGGCTTTGTCTAAGGAAGTGGTCGTTGTTCCGATCAAAGAAGGCCCCTGTGCCTCGCCACGACCTGGAAGCCAGTTTCTCGAAAAGTTACTTAACGATCTAAAGGTTAAATCCAAATCTAACCCAAGGTTGACTATCTTTAATCAATTTAAAATCATCTCACAAAACATATAAGGTGAACAAATTCTGAGACACATAGAATGGGTGAGATGTTAAGGATAATTGAAATATACTTAAAACAATCTTCAAAATACTACTTATTTTCTCAACTATTGTACTTAATGACTCTTTAGGCCAAAGTTTAGCGCCCCCTACATCTCTTATACTTCATATATTTGACTAAGGGGGAAAGCAAACTAACCCTAAGTGTTATATTATAAACCTTTAGATTATTGGTGCAGAGGGACACACCTCGAACCAATCTATCTTACTATTGCTAGACGCATGTTTGGACTCAAAGTTGATTTATCTTGATGCATGCATATACCATATTGTCTTTAAACCCCTATTTTATAACAAACTTCATTTTTACATAACAAACCCCAACATTTGTTTTGATTTATGGCAAAAGGGGGAGAAGAGCGAAAGTTAAGGGGGAGTAACACAAAATTTATTTAATTTTGAACTAAAGTATCTCTTTCAAAACTCACCTAGGGTTAAGGGGGAGTTTTGGTTAAGGGGGAGTTTTTGAAAATGACATTCATCATTTACTATACTTGTTTTATGCTTTAATTTCCCTTAACTTTGTGTTGGTTTGCCATAGATCAAAAAGGGGGAGATTGTTGGTGCAGGGGCACTAGATAATCGAACCTGTGTTTTGATTATGGCAAAGACACAAAGTTAAGTCTACATTGTTATCTCACGAGCTAAATCAAGTGTGCAGAAAAGTGTTAAAGCTGGAGCTGAAGGCTAGCGACACCCGGAGGAAGCCGCGGTGGTCGGGTGACACTCGAGTGACTTCGGAGGGAGCCGAAGGAATCGAGTGGAAGGCCGGAAGCGAGAGCTACTATCGAGGTAAGCTCGTGTGAGTGAGAGATTGTAAGGTCGTGTCCTCTTTACGGGGACGATCGTAGAGGCGGCGATTCGACTAAGACTTCGTGGAAGGTCTAGGTCGAGATCGGACAGATAGAAGCTGTCGATTTATCATTTCCGAGCTAACCTCTTATTGCGGGAAGTGGGCCGCGTGATCACCGGACATGGAGGCGATCCGATGCCCATCACGATCGATGGGAGGCATCGCCGATCGGTGATGCCCATCACCGATCGATGGGAGGCATCAGTCGACTGATGGCGACGATTCAGATTTTGCGCTAGGTCAAAATGGATAACGTTTGATGCGGCCACTTCGCGATAAAATTTGGACAACTTCATGATCCGTTCCGAAATAAGAGGAGACAAATTCAGAGGCCAAAGTCTATAAAAGGAGGGGAGGATTCCATCTCCAAATCACATCAAGTTTATTCATCAAGTGCTCCTACAACGCCAATGCTCCAACATCGTCATAACGCCGACGCAACGCCAAGTTTCGATCTTCTTCGTCGGCAGCAGAATCAAGTAATATTTTTGATATTGTATTCTTTGTTTTTCTTCATAACAAGGTGAGGTAGGCTTGTTGCCTCATCCTTGTATATTCGGTTTTGTGATCGTTGTCTCCTACCTCCAACGAGGAGGAGACGTTATAGTGTTTTTCCCTCCGTACGCGGTCTAGGACCGATAGGGCCTTGGAGTAGCAACCGCTGGGTTGTGAACCAAGTAAAATAAACGTGTTCATTTATTTTCCGTTGAGCTTACTCGTTTACTTGTGTATCAACAAACGAATTCGAACGAAAGATTTACGATCGCTATTCACCCCCCCCTCTAGCGACGCTTCTCGATCCAACAAGTATGAGGGGATCATACTTAGTTAAACTTCACGTTTGAGGTTTATCAGTCGACTGGACGAGTGTTTGACACTTGGCAACCTAATCAACTTGGATTAGTCAACTAAGATTATGACTAGACGATTGGTCATGTAGTCGACTGCGCTTCGACTGCTCGGGTGAAGCACTGGCAGTCGACTTCCATTGTGGGTAGTTGACTGCCCTTGATCAGTCGACTGATCTAAGTAGACACGAGCATAGAAGCTTTGGCAGTCGACTGGCCAATTGATTACTGGATTATAATCAATTGTTGTTAAGGGCAGTCGACTGCTAAGGTATCTGTTGGGCAGGTTCCAGCGTGGATGGAGCCATTGTGAGACAACAGATAGAAGAGCAATCGACTGGTGTCTTTTGCCAATCGACTACTAAGCGAAAATCAGCCCGAGTTGTAGCTTTATAAGGAGCTCGAGAAGCAGGATTTTGGCCATGGTTCTTGGGGCGATTTGAGGTGAAGTGTTGGTGCATTTCAGGATCTTCAAAGGCATTCCAAAGTAAAAGATCAAGCATTCAAAAGCTTACATTTGTAAAGTGTTTTCTTTACTTGTATTCATTTTCTTAGTGTAATTGCTTATATCTTGTTCTTATTGTTGTAAGAATTATTGCAAAAGGTTTTCTCCACCTCTGGAGTATTTTCTGAGAAGGAGAGGTTTGTTAGTGGTGGTGTGTCTCAATATAGCTCACTTGAGCTCGACCCGTGGAATAGGAACCCTAGATTCTGAACCACGTTATATTCTTGTGTATTATGAGTGTTTGTCTTATTTTGTTATTTCTATTTGTTTTCGCTACGTTAACAAGTCTTGTGGATGAACACGCTCTAGCGAATTCCAAGCGACGAAGTGAAATCGCTATTCACCCTCCCTTTAGCGACATCATCGTTCCTAACACTTGATACTCACCCTTAGTCTAGACACAAACCTTTAAGCCACTTCCATCAACCTCATGCCTTTAGGATTCATTCGAGTCCTCCATGACTCGTTCATCATTCACGATAGTCTTCAAGTACTTTCATCAGCTATGTCATGATATCGGGTACCTTTGCCAAGAGGTCACGCCTTCAGGACTTACGTTGCCAAGACTCCACCCTTGGACTTACACGACCAAAACTACACACTTGGACTTTCACCACCAAAACTACACACTTAGACTTACAACCAAGACTACACCCTTGGACTTTTCCTTTGCCAAGTATCTATACTTGGACCTCTCTTTTGCCAAGTCTTCACTCTTGGACTTTTCCCTTGCGAAGAATCCATTCTCAGACTTCTCCAATGTCAAGTATTCATACTTGGACTTTACCTTTGCCAAGTCTTCACTCTTGGACTTTTCCTTGCCAAGTATCCATACTTGGACTTCCCCTCGAGTCTCACTCGAGCTTGGTCAATCTTGACCTGAGGTGATTGCTCTAACAATCTCCTCCTCACAATTTCTCTCATATGACCTTGGATGTCCCAACCATCTACTAGTCATATGCATTGTCAAAATCAAAACCCTTTTCGAGTCCCACTCGAGTCTGGTTAATCGTGACCTGAGTCAACTGCACCAACAATAACTTCTAAGGTGAGAGATCCTTAATTTTAAAATCATCAATTTTCACTAAATATTTTGAGAAAGTTATTTTTCCCTCCAGAGGAATACGATCAAAATATAAATATTGCAATGTCTCATATAAATTTCAATTGGACAGTGATTACAGGTCGTTAAAGTGATACATTGAAACAAAACACTTGATAGAATTTGGGATCAACCATTCTCAAACATAATTTATTGGAATGAGACCTAAAAAATATCCAGGTGATGTATTAACATGTTGAATTCAATGTATCAATTACTACAAGATTAATTTCAATACAAAGAATTATTATGTTCATTTTTTACTCAAGTAGTTAATAATCCTGATATATATTTATTTTATATCAATGGAATATATGCAGTAGCATTTGTTAAATTTTAAAAGTATTTAATGATGCAACCGAATAACTTTTTTGTGTTTATTATCCTATTTATCATTTAATTATGATGAATTTTTATAACATAGCTATAATTTTAAATGAATATATTAATAATGAATTTTTATCTTTTTGCTTATTAACAATGGAAGTAAAATAAGAAAAATATTTTTATTATATTCCTAATATTTATTTAGTTGTATTTGCTTTATGTTGATGCGATCGACCCAGGTCACGATTGACCAGACTCAAGTTTAACTCGAGTAGTATTTTGATGTTTGACAAAAAGTTTGACAATGTGATTGTCAAGGAAAAGTCCAAGCATTGTCTTAGCGTGGAAAGCCCAAGCATGGGTCTTGGCAATGGAAAAGTCCAAGCATAAGTTTTGGCAATGGTAAAGTCCAAGTCATGAGTAATTGACAAGGAAAGTCCAAAGGTATAGTCTTTGCGGTATAAGTCCAAGTGTGTAGTCTTGGCGACGTAAAGTTCAAGTGAACTTTGACGGTGAAAGTTTAAGTATGAATACTTGGCAATTAAAAAGTCCAAGGGTGTGATATTGGCGGCGTAAAATCCAAGTTGTAGTCTTTGTGGCATAAGTCCAATGTTTGGCGGCGTAAAGTCCAAGCGTTTGTCTTGGCAGCGTAAGTCCAAATGTACCTTGACAAAGTAGACCCAGTTAGCATAACAATAGTCGATGGAAGCACCTGAAGGCTAGCGTATGGATGAACAAGTCATGGAGGACTTGGAGGGATTCGATAGACGTGAGACTGATGAAGGTGACTAGAAGACTTAAGTATAAACTAAGGGTGGTCTATCAAGTATGAGGGGATCATACTTGAGTTAAACCTCATGTTTGAGGTTTATCAGTGGATTGGGATTATGGATCAGTCAACTGGTCGAGTTTTTGACACTTGACAACCTAGTCAACTCAAAGCAGTCGACTAAGATTATAATCAGTCGACTAGCCAATAGTCGACTGAAGGCTCGACTATTGTCGTGTATAACATGCAATCGATTGCCATGTATGGATAGTTGACTGGCCTTGAGCAGTCGACTGTCATAGAGGGCAGTCGACTATAGCTGGTGGACACAAGCACAGAATGTTTGGTAGTCGATTGGGCAGTCAACTATCGGGCGGCAATCGACTACTGGTAAGGGCAGTCGACTGCTAGGGTATCCGTTGGATAGGTTCCAGTATGGATGGAGTTGTTGTGAGACAACGAATTGGAGAGCAGTCGACTAGGGCATTTTGGTAGTCGACTGCTAGGTAGAAAATCAGCCCAAGCTCAGCCTTATAAGAAGATTTCGTGGAGGATTTGGAGCTGTCGATTTTTGGTGATTTGGGGGAGGATTTACTGCTTCATTTCAGATCTTCCAAGCTCATCTAAGCAACCTACAAGCAAGGCAATCAAAGCACTCTCTTGTAAAGTTTTTCTTTGCATTTCATTTGTATTCTTGTATTTGATTGTATCTTGTTGTTATATTCATGTTATATGCACTTGTAGGAGGTTTCTTCACCTCCTATATGTTACTGATAAAGAGAAAGAGGTTTAGTAGAGTAGACACTAAATCCCCGACCGTGGAGTAGGAACCCTAGTTCCGAATCATGTAAAATTGTATGTCTTGTGCATGTGATTGTTTTCTCTTTAGTTTATGTTTTATTCTATATTCCGCTGCATACTAACGACTATAGATAAGACAATCACGATCGCAATCCGACGAAGTGACGAAAATACTATTCATCCCCTCTAGCGACGCCAACGTTCCTAACACTTTAGATCCTAGATTAAAGTTAAATATTTTATACGAAATATTAGTTGTGTTATGAGTCTTTGGTTCCAATAAAAGATTATTTTTCTCCTGATCTTGCTACTATAGCATAAAAGACTAGAAATAATTTATATAAATTTTATAAAGAATATAGTTTAAAATATAGATTAGAAAGTAATGTATCGAAACTTCAAAATGTTGAGGATTCGTTGACCGCTAGAGGGGGTGAATAACTCGTTTCGATACGTCGATGGAATTCGTTCGTGCTTATCTCTACAATCTTCGTTAGCGCAATAAAATATATATAATAACAATAACAAAAACTAAGACAAACACAAGAATGCAAGGATGTAACATGGTTCGGAACCGAAAGGTTCCTACTCTACGGATCGAGCTCTAAAGAGCTCTAGCGATGTCAATCACACACCACTAATAAACACTCATTCTCGACAAAAGTCGAAGGTGGAGAAATCCCTTACAATGATTACACTAAGTAATATGAAAGATACAAGCTAATACAAGTATGAAATACAATGCAAGTAAAGAAAAATACTTTACAAGAGCACTTTGGTTGCTTGATCTTTGATCGCCTTAGACTAGCTTTGAAGGATTGGAAATCACCAACTATCCCCTTCAATTCGCCCAAGAAAAATCGCTGCAAAATCCCCCTTCATGAGCTCCCTTTAAAGCTGCTGCCTGGGCTAATTTTCGCCTGGCAGTCAACTGATCGGGACCATCAGTTGACTGCCCCTGTAGTCGTTATCTCACAACGGCATGATCCACGCTGGAAGAATCCAACGGATCCATCATCAGTCGACTGATCATACCCATCAGTCGAGTGGTCAGGCCGATCACTCGACTAAAGACCATTCTGTGCCCAAAATCCCGAGCACCAGTCGATTGATCACAAGATCAGTCAACTGCTCGGTCCATCAGTCGACTGCCCCCTCTGGCAGTCGACTACTAGGACACTTCCTGTATTCAAACCCTAGTTGACTCACACCAATCGACTGTCACATGATATCAGTTGACTGATACACCTCAAACATGAGGTTTAACCCAAGTATGGTGCCCCTATACTTGTCAGACCATCCGTAGCCTAGACCTAAGTCTTCTAGCCACCTCCGTCAACCTCGCGCCTATCGGATCCCTCCAAGTCATCCATGACTTGTTCATCTATACGCTAGCCTTCAGATGCTTCTATTGGCTATGTCATGCTAACGGTGTCTACACTGTCAAGGCACATTGGACTTATGCTGCCAAGACTCCGCTTAGACTTTACGCCGCCAACCATTGGACTTATGCTGTCAAGACTTCACCCTTGGACTTTACGCCGCCAATATCAAACCCCTTGGACTTTCCAAATGCCAAGTACTCATGACTTGAACTTTTACCGCCAAGACTACACCATTGGACTTACATGGCAAAGACTACACCCTTGGACTTTTCAAATGCCAAGACCCATGCTTGGACTTTCTTCATCACATAGTCAACCCTAGTCAACCATCAAAATCCCTCTCGAGTCAAACTCGAGCCCGGTCAATCATGACCCGGGTCAATTGCTCCAACAATCTCCCCAAAACATTATCAGACATCAATGTCAAACTTTCATGTCAAACATCAAAACACTGCTCGAGTCAAATTCGAGTCTGGTCAATCGTGACCTGGGTTGATTGCACCAACACAAAATATTAATAGTAATGTAAAACTTACAAATGTATAACGTTTACTAAAAGAATGGAAGAAACGTCCATGAGAATTCTCAAGTTCTAGATAATAACTTGAAATTATTTGATGACTTCTTTTGATTTTAGTGATATAGATAGTGAAGCAAATTTTGATATTTCACAATGGTAGTCGTAAAAGACTGAGAGTTTTCCTATCTCTCCATCATCGAAAAAAAATATTGGCTTGTCCGGTATCAATTGTCACTGCAGAATAAACGTTCAGTTTCAAAGGAAACATATTGGATGAATGACTATCTTAGATGGTTATTTCGGGGAGATTGCATCTATTGGACTGCCTTGTTTTTTTTTTTTTTTTTTGGATTAGCTTCAATTCCCCATTTTGTCACTATATACCCCCAAAAACCATCCTTTCTTCACTCCAAAAATGTACTTCCCAAGGTTAAACCGCATTTGATAATTTCACAAAGTAGCAAAAATTTTCTCCAAGGTATTAAATCCTTCACGTGAAGAGTCTTGACTAAAATATCATTCACATAAATTTCAATATTTCATCCCAATTGCAAAGCGAATATCTTATCCATAAGTTTCTAGTAGATGACTCTAATATTCTTTAACCCGAATGACATGACAATATAACAGAAAGTATCATACATCATAATGAAATTAACTTTATCTTGATCTATCCAAGCCAAGGGAATTTGATATTACCCTTGATAAACATCTATTATAAATATAAGCTGATAATTTACAGTGGAATCTATCAATTGATCAATACAAGATAAGAAGTAACAATTTTTAAAATAAATTTTATTTAAATCTCTAAAGTCTACACATATAGGCACTCCTCTTATGACTTTAGTACTAAGACTATATTAGAAAGTCAAGTTGGGTATCATATTTCTCTTAATTTCTTAAATTCAATCAATTTTTGCACTTCTTCCTCTTTAATGGCCTTATCCTTCTCGGGTTTAAAGTGATGATGCTTCTGGCCTCAACCATGATATTTTGATATTTAGATGATGCTCCATTATAGATAAATCCGCCCTCCTTATGTCCTCGGGATATCAAACAAAGATATTTTGATTTCTTTGTAGGCAATTGATCAAGGCTTCTTTTACATCGATTGAGAGATCAGCGGAAACCTACATTGTCTTATCTGCTTGGGAAGGAATCATCCGTACCAATTCTATCTTTTGTTCAGGATTGAGAGATGAAACTCTCTCTTGTATGATATATATCTGTCTATCTTAATAATCCCTCGAGCCTTTTTTTTTTTAAGGAAATCTCTTCATTTTGCTTACCCAATTGAGACAGGTCCATTCCAAGTAATAGGATTCATTAATGCATCGTCTTTAAAAGATCTTGAGGCTTTTCCGAAGAAATGTCTCATCCTTTAATAGTTTATCTGGGAGATTACTTTTGCAAAAAGATGAAATCTTTCATGGAAGATCTCCTTTTGCTAGTCCCATAGGAAAGAGAAGAAATTAATGATTGATTTTCGATCGTATTCATGCTTGAACACAATGAAGGATAAGCATTTTTACTGATATTTTTATCCAATAATGAATATTGATCCTTGCTCACTTCTATAATTATATACCGTACTAATCATCTCAATTTGTATATGGAACTTATTTGGGAGATTACGGGTGAATAGAAAATCAAAATTACTGACTGCACATAAATAACAGTTGGGCTTAACAAATAAAATTTTATAGATTAATGGTAGTCCCACCTTCTAGGCCCATTTACACCTTGGTCTTATAGATAAGTACTCATCGGCCCCTTGCGCATTCTTCTCCAACGATCGAATTTTTTAAAATAAACATGAATAGTAAATATATTATTTTAAATTAATTATGAAAATGGGTGAGAGGGATAAATTGTCGGAATTAAAATCCCGGATTAAATTTTTTTTTTTTATTTTTCATTGCCGGCCGATAATAATTTTTTTTAATTTTTGATTTCGTAATTGTCGGGATTTAAATAATGCATTTTTTTATTTTTTATTTCGTAGATTTTTTTTCATTTTCTATTTTCTATTTTTATTTTTAAATAATCGAGATTTAAAATAATTGAATCACATTGTTTTGTATTTTTCATTGTCCATAATTCATCGTCGACCGACTGTCGTCCTTCCGTCGGTCAATCATCACTCGCTCGTCGATCGATCGTCATTCGTCCGTCGATCGTCGCGTGTCGGTTGACTAGCCGTCGTCGCCCGCCAATCAATCGTCACTCGCCGACCGACTAGCTATCGCTCGTCCGCTCGCCAGTCGATCGACCGTCGCCCTCCTGTCGATGGGTCGTCGCCTGCCCATCGACCGATCGATCGATCGCCTCCCACCGATCAACCAACCAACCATCACTCGTCGACTGATCGATCGCCACCCGTTGCCCATCACTCGACCATCAGTCGTCACCCCCCATCGATCGTGATCAATCGTCGGTTGTGGTCGGTCGCTGGTCGTGGTCGGTCGCCGGTTGCGGTTGGCCGTCGGTCGATGTCGGGCACCAGTCGTAGTCGGGCGTCAGTCACTGAACAGTCGTCGATCCTCGCTCGTAGTCGGTCATCGATAACCAACCATTGCCGATCGCCCGCCGCCGCTGGCCGATCGACCGTCGTCGATCGATTGCCCGTCGCCACCATTGTTGTTGGGGGACTGGCCACCTCCAATTAGTCGTTGTCGCCCGACTGCCCACTGCCATCGTTGTCGGCTAATCGATCGCCATCGGCGTCGGCCCACCACCATTGTCGTTGATTGGCCCATCGTCGTCATCGATGGGGCGCAGCGACCGCAGCCACAAGTTGACTGATACCGTCGAGCCTTAGACTATGTTTGGTAGGGTGTAATGTAATTAAGCTCGTAATGTAATCAAGTTTGTAATGTAATACAATGTACTCTGATTACTTTATTACGTTTGATCAAACAATTGTATGCAATTTTTTTATTAAAAGGGTAATTATATTCTTTTGTTTGATGTACATTATATTACAAAAAAAAAACGGTAGGGATGATCGGCGATGTGGGTGGTCGACGGTGGCCGACGACATTGATTGGCTTGCGGCGGTGATCGCGCGCGACCTATTGATGATAGAGATGGGCGGGCCAGCGACGATGGTGGCGGGTGGACATCGATGGCGATCGATCGTGTTTGGAAATTCCGGATCTTGATGTTCACAACATCGCAGGCGAATACTTCGCACAACCACAACGGAAACAATATATAACCGGATCCCACCAGAGATCCATGCAAAAACATACAAATTGTTTCGTATCCTACTTTTGCTAGATCTTATCTAGAAGGAGAAGTATACCTTCGATGCGTGCTATTCGCAATCCCGCAAATTCAAGCGTTGTTGGATCTCAATACGATAAGTATAATCGTATCTCTACGGTATCTACATTGACACTCAAACGTTTTGGAGTCACGTTGTGCTAGCAACCCTAGTAAAACACACTTGGAAGAAGAATGAGAGGAAGGAGAGAACTCTTCTCTTTTGCTTAGAGGTTTTTTTTTTTTTTTTTTTTTTGGCTTACACGTTCAACAACCAAAGCTCACCCTTAGCCTTCACGTTCACAACCTAAAAGACCTTTTATTTCCATCTTAAAGTCTCTTTGAATATCACAACTCATGGTATTTTTCCTTCATCCAAATGCATGAACCTCTTAAGAATACCTAGATCCTTGGTATTCACATGCATGATTAATCACATTAATCATGCATGATGATAGATGATACTTGCATGATAATTTATCTTCCATGGTTTGACTTGAGTCTAACTCAAGTTTAACCAATTTGAGGCTAACTCAAGTTTTGGTCATATGCTTCATTGTACTTTTAGTTAAACTAAAAGAAATCATCTCCAAAAATAGAATGTCATTTGTGTGTGACCCAATAGGCTCTTATAACGTTGGCAATGTGTCTAAAATTCTCTTTTAGATACATAAGTAATTAGCGGCATCTAGCAATACATCATTGCTACCCAAGTTATACGAAGATCGAGATTCGACAACCTTTCCGTGGTTATTATCATGTATGACAGTGTCCTTCTATCCTTGATATCTTAGATCGATCATAGAGGCATAAACCATGTCATCCCCTTATTGATCTTTATGTTTCTTGATCCCCAAGTAGACTCACTCGAACAAATAAGCTCAATATCTCATATTGATTCATTTGAGCATGGTCATGCATTTCGTGGTCATACTCTATTAAGAGGCCAAAGATATCACTCCCGTCATATGGGAGGGATAGATCTCATCTACATCACTCACATCCCTCCGTATAATTCGTTACATACCCAGTGATCGCCGTTATAGTGCACCCTGTTATGGTATGACATTAGACGATACCAAAGTACATAACTCTTTATGTAGGGAACCATAGTGACTTCATGTCTAAGGACTATTCATACTAATAGTCACATGAGAAAGTATATGACACTCATATAACGATCCATGACACTTTCTCATGGTGGGTCAATTCAGTATATATATTCTCTAATATATATACTCATGTGTCAATGTGATATCACATATTCATGACTTGTGAGACCAAGTCATCCATTGACCTACATGCTAGTCTCAATGTATCAATATATCCCTTTGTCTATTAATATAATACTTGACTAGGAATATTTAAGAATAGTGTTCTCTACAACTTCTCATAATCAATTCTACCAATTGATATACTATAGATTAGAACATACTATTCAAGGGCATTATTATATTTATTTACTGACACACACATAAAGTAAAAATAATAATCAATCTTTGTCTGTTATTAATGAAATATGATACATATGATCCCTAATCAATCATTTCATGATTGACACTAAGGGTTGACACTAACAATCTCCCACTAGCACTAGCGTCAATCATTGTAATCTCTAAGACCCAGTGACCTAGTATGACTATTATGCTTTCTCTGTGCCAAAAGCTTGGTCAAGGGATCCACAATGTTAGCATCAGTATCTACTCTGCATATCCGTATATCTCCTCTATCGATGATCTCTCAAATGAGGTGATACCGCCATAGTATATGTTTGGAACGCTGGTGAGAACGAGGTTCCTTAGCCTGTGCTATAGCCCCGTTGTTGACACAATAAAGCTCTATAGGGCTCATGATGCTAGGAACTACACCAAGCTCAGAAACAAACTTCCTGATCCAAACAACCTCCTTTGCCGCATCAGAAGCAACAATATACTCGGCCTCTGTTGTAGAATCCACAACTGTGTCTTGCTTTGAACTCTTCCAGCTCATAGCACCACCATTTAAACAAAAGATATACCCTGACTGCGATCTGTAATCGTCCTTGTCCGTTTGAAAGCTAGCATCATTATAACCCTTTACAGCGAACTCCTCATCGCCTCCAAATATCAAGAAATATTCTTTAGTTCTTCTCAAGTACTTAAGAATATTCTTGACGGTTATCCAATGGTTGTCACCTAGATCTAACTGGTACCTACTCGTCATGCTTAAAGCATACGAGATATCAGAACGAGTGCATAGCATGACGTACATAATAGATCCTATAGCAGATGTGTAAGGGATCTGATCCATGTGTTCCCTTTCTTCCTTAGAAGAAGGGCATTGAGCCATCGAAAGGCTCACACCATGTGACATTGGCAGAAATCCCTTCTTGGAATTCTGTATGGCAAAGCATTTAAGTACCTTGTCAGTGTATGAACTCTGACTTAAGCCAAGCAATCTCTTAGATCTATCTCTATAGATCTTAATGCCTAAAATATAGGCTGCTTCACCTAAGTCCTTCATTGAGAAATAATTTCCAAGTCAAGTCTTCACAGACTGCAGCGTAGGGATGTCATTTCCAATGAGAAGTATATCATCAACATACAAGATAAGAAAGATAACTATTCTCCCACTAACCCTCTTGTAGACGCAGGGTTCGTCTTCATTCTTGATGAAACCAAACTATTTGATCGCATCATCGAATCGAATATTCCAGCTTCTAGATGCTTGCTTTAAACCATAAATGGACCTTTGCAACTTACATACCTTACCAGCATGCTTTGGATCTACAAAACCCTCAGGTTGTGTTATGTACACATCCTCGAGGAGGTTTCCATTCAGAAACGCAGTTTTGACATCCATTTGCCAGATCTCATAATCGTGGTAAGCTGTAATAGCAAGCATGATCCGAATAGACTTAAGTATCGTAACTGGTGAAAAAGTTTCATCATAGTCAATACCATGAATCTGTTTGAAACCTTTAGCTACCAATCGCCCTTTATAGGTATGCATAAGACCATCCATGTCAGTCTTTCTCTTAAAGACCCACTTACATCCAATGGGTTTGACCCCTTCAGGTGGATCAACCAAAGTCCATACTTGGTTAGTGTACATGGATTCCATCTCAGATCTCATGGCCTCTAGTCATTTCTCAGAATCTGGGCTCATCACAGCTTCTTGATAGGATGTAGGCTCGTTCAACTCAACAAGCATAACGTCATCATTGTCAGATAAGAGAAATGAATATCTCTCAGGCTGACGACGTATCCTATCAGACCTGCGAAGAGGTTGGTCTACTTGAACAGGTTGTTGCTCCATAACTTCTTGTGCAACAATCTCATCATCCACAACACTTTGTGGTGCCTGTTCAATTTCTATCTCAGTGCTATCTGTAGGCGATCGATACGTCGGCTAGAGGAGGGTGAATAGCCCTTTTACGATGGATGTCGGAATTCTCGTTCGTTTGCTCGTCTACACAATCGTTAGCGCAAGCGGAAGCATAAACAATAAAAACAAAGCGGTAAACGAAAATACAAACGCTAACAAAGGAATGTAACGTGGTTCACGGCTACGCTGCTAATCCACGATCCCTATTCGTCCGAGGTGAATCACTCCTCCAAGCCAATCACTATTGGTCTCTCCTTTGCACCAAGCTAGGTGGAGGTAACCTTTACAATCAAGATCACTCTTCTTACAAATAGAATGAAGTAAAAACAAGTAAGAAGAGTTTAGAGCTTGTGGGGCACTAGGAAGATCACTTAGAGCATAAGCATTAGCCTCTCAAAGGCTTACACCCTCTCTTTTTATAGAGAGGGCTGATTTCTTCCGTTGCCGCCACTACCGATCGCCGCCCTTGGTCATCTGCCGTCCTACGGCCTCCGAACACGTCGGATCCCGACCGTTGTAGTCCAACGGAACTCTTAGCGGTCATTGTTGGACCTCGTGATCATTGCCCTCCGTAGTCGATCGATCGGCTACGGCGTGTGCCCGCGATATCTTACGGCGGTCGATTGCCATTCCATGGCGATCGGCTGCCCCCATCATCGATCGGATACGGTCGAACTACACTCGATTCGGAAGCGATCATTGTCATGACATGGCGATCGCGGTGTCGGAAAACTCATCCGACACTTGGCCAAAGGGCCACGTTTCACCTAAGAGCTACCCCTCCCGGGTTACAATCGCTCACTCTCATCTCTCGGAGTCCCTCGCCTTCGAAGTTCTCTTCGTTCTCGGCCACGTCCCTCGGCAGCATCAGGCGCACGACTCTGCAATGCTCCTTCGCGTCTCTTGCCTCGAAGTCTACTTCCTCCGGCTTCACTCCAAGCTTCTCGTCCGGCGGTCCCTCGGATGCTCCAAGCGCATGGCTTCCGCAAAGCTATCCTTCACCGACTCAAGGCACGAGTCATGAGATGTGAAACTCGCCACGGCTCCATGTGCGAATTACTAAGTCCTGCACGACTTCAACGCACATATCAAATCAACATAACACACTAACTTAAACCCTTTGCCACACCATCAAAACCATATTACGGCAAGAGATTGCCCTAACAATCTCCCCCTTTTTGATGTGTGGCAATCCGTTTAAGTTAGGTAAAAACATTTGATATAAGTTTTAAAGGAAAGAAAGCATGTAAACATAAACATGATATAGCAACATGCAACTCCCCCTTAATCCATGAAACTCCCCCTATCATAATTAACTTAAACATAATTATTTCTCCCCCTTTGACACCATCAAAAATATTAATACTAAGTTATAAACTCATGGCATCAAGTATAAAGAGAAACATATATTAAAATCAGTCAAAACCTGATAAAATCAGTTATCAGACTTGTTCATGATCCATCGATCGATTGCTATCGGTATGGCGATCGGCACAAAGAATCAATTTACGATTTTACGGATGAATTTGAAATTCATTATTAATTCCAGAAAATTCAAAAAATCATGAAATTTTGGGGAACATATTTCTTTTAAGTATATCTATCAATGAAAAATAGTTTTTCAAGAAAAATCATTATATTTTCCGAGATTTGCTAAAATTCTAAAGGCTTTAAAAACTACTAGGTTTTTTATCATAAGAGTATCCATTTTAACACCTAGTCTTGCATCCAATTGTTTCAAAACATGAATACATGTATTTTAAAGTAAGAAATTGTTTTGAAAACATATGAAATATCCAACCATGATCTTTGGGCAATATGTCTATGAATTAAACATAAGTCTTCCCCATGATTAGTCTATTATTGCTATTTTGATACTTTAAATGACCATCTAAATGCCATAGGCATTAGTGGACATTTGTATCATCCTAACATCTCACCCATGCTAAGTTTTCAATCAAGGTAGCCTATGGTGAGTGTGAGATGCATCCTAGGGGGGTATTTGTATATACTTAACCAATATATTCATGCAATTCTATCAAGGTTAAGTATCAACCTAATAATCCTCATGATCATAAAGGCATATATGAATGAATTCTACATTATGATCATGAAACTCATGTATTCATCAAATAATAGTCATGCATTAGGTATTATATGATGATAATAAACAAAGTATCACCTAAAGCATGATTCAACCCTATTTCTCATGATTACGTGCCAAATATTAAAATCATAAATCATGATTTCAAACATACATAGCAATTACATTAATCATCATGATTTAAGCATTATTATCTATTTATGGGCACGTTATCATCACCCAACACTATTCTAAAAATGTTGTCCCGCCATTCTAAGTCAACCAAAATATGATATAGGTCAATTGCATATGGTTGACTACCCTAGGGGTTATCCTAACCCTTAAGGATGGATTTTGGAACCCAAAATAAGTTCTTTCCTATTGGGTTCACTAAGTATTCCTTGGGGATCCATTTCCTAGCTATTACTTTCTTCTTATCTTGTCCCCTAGCTATTAGGCATTTGTAGGTCTTTTCATTTTTCTTTTCCTTGTAGCCTAGGCCCTTTTTGTTGAAACTAGCTCTTTGGCTCCCTAAGATCATGTTCAATGTGTTGGAGCCAATTGTGAATTTTTCTAGGGCTCTTGTTAAATAATCTACCTTTTCCCTTAAGGCCCTATTTTCATTTATACATGCATCACTAACATCTAATGGCACATAAAGGTCATGTGAGCATGCATCATTTAAGCTAGAAGAAATATTATCATTTAAGCATGCATTTTATAGCTTATTTTCCAATGCCTTAATTTGATTAAGCATGCTTTTATTTTTCTTTTTCATTCCAAATAAGTCCTTAGTTAAACTAGAAATTATGGAAACTATTTTCTTAGGAGAGGCTTTCGTTACCATAGTTTCCATGTCCTCTTCTTCTTCGGATGATGAGGATGTAGAAGCTCCCCATTCATTTGAGCTCTCCCCACTTGAGCTTGATCCTTCATTTTCGGATGAAGAGCAATCCAAGTCATCAAAGGCCATCAAGGCCAAATTGGTGACAAAGGCATTCTCCTCATCCGATGATGATGAGGAGGATAAGGATGGATCATCCCAAGTCCTTGCCTTGAGAGCTTTAGTCTTTCCCTTTTCCTTTGTCTTCTTCTCCTCTTCCTTCTTTTTCTTGCTCCCCTTTTTCTTCTTCTTTTCTTCTTTCTTTTTCCTCTCTTCCTTGCTCTTGTTTAAGAGAGGACAATTATCCCTTATGTGCCCTTCTCCTTGGCAATTATAGCATATGATCTTCCCCCTTGGTCTTTTGTTCCTATCATGAGATTTATCAAATCTAAAATTCTTAAATGCACGTCTTACCTTCCTTACCATATAGGCTTCTTCAGTGCTATCCATGGAGGAGGAGGAAGACGGTTCGTCATCGGAGGAGGAGGGGATTTCCATCTTCTTCTTCCCCTTGTTCGCTATCAAAGCTACTCCTCTTGAGGGTTGAATTCTAGGCTCTTCTTGTATTCCTTCAAGCCTAGTTTTGTGGAGCTCCATTGTTGAGAAAAATTCCTCCAAGGTACTTACTTCCAAGTTCTTGGAGATGTAAAACGAATCCACCATGGAGCTCCATCTTGAGGACCGGGGAAAGGCATCTATGGCCTTCATTACCATATCCCGGTTGGAGAGCTTTTCTCCTACACTTGTTAGCCCAATTAATATTTCTTTAAATCTAGAATGTAGAGAAGTTACCTTTTCTCCCTTTTCTAATTTGATGTTTGAGAGTTGGGAGCGGAGGAGGTCTCTCCTAGCTAGCTTGGCCTCGGATGTGCCTTCATGGAGTTCTACAAGCTTTTCCCACATCTCTTTGGCGCTAGCACATTCTCCGATCCGGTTGATCTCTTGTTGAGGGAGCACATTGAGAAGATGATGTTTTGCCTTTGAGTTTGCAAGATGCTCCTCTCTTTGCTTCTTAGTCCAACGTGATTTTTCAATTGGTTCACCCCTTTCATCCCTAGGCAACTCGAAACCATTTTCCATTATAAGCATAATATCAAAATCGGTCTCGAAGAATACCTCCATTCTCTTTTTCCACCAAGAGAATTCGTCGTCGAACTTCGGAGGATGGATGTTGGAGCCGGCCATTTCGAAAATTTGCTTGTTGTGGCGGTTAGTCCTCGACAAGCTTTCCTTGGCTCTGATACCACTTATAGGCGATCGATACGCCGGCTAGAGGGGGGTGAATAGCCCTTTTACGTTGGATGTCGGAATTCTCGTTCGTTTGCTCATCTACACAATCGTTAGCACAAGCGGAAGCATAAACAATAAAAACAAAGCGGTAAACGAAAATACAAATGCTAACAAAGGAATGTAACGTGGTTCACGGCTACGCCACTAATCCACGATCCCTATTCGTCCGAGGTGAATCACTCCTCCAAGCCAATCACTATTGGTCTTTCCTTTGCACCAAGCTAGGTGGAGGTAACCTTTACAATCAAGATCACTCTTCTTACAAATAGAATGAAGTAAAAACAAGTCAGAAGAGTTTAGAGCTTGTGGGGCACTAGGAAGATCACTTAGAGCATAAGCATTAGCCTCTCAAAGGCTTACACCCTCTCTTTTTATAGAGAGGGCTGATTTCTTCCCGTTGGCCGCCACCAGTCGACTGCCGCCCTTGGAATTCGACTGCCGTCACTACAACGGCCTCCGAACACGTCGGATCCCGACCGTTGTAGTCCAACGGAACTCTTAGCGATCGTTACCTTTGGACCGATCGCCGCTTCGGCTAGTCGAATCGCCTGATCGGCCACGGCGGTTAATGCCGCGATATCTTACGGTAGTCATTGCCATTCCATGGCGATCGCTCGGGCATAAACCCATCGATCGGATACGGTCGAACTACACTCGACTTCGAGCGATCATTGCCATGACATGGCGCGATCGGCGGTGTTGGGAAAACCCATCCGACACTTGGCCAAATGGCCAAGTTTCACCTAAGAGCTACCCCTCCCTGGCTTACAATCGCTCACTCTCATCCCTTGGAGTCCCTCGCCTTCGAAATTCTCTTCGTTCGCGGCCACGTCCCTCGGCAGCATCAAGCGCACGACTCTGCAATGCTCCTTCGCGTCTCTTGCCTCGAAGTCTACTTCCTCTGGCTTCACTCCAAGCTTCTCGTCCGGCGGTCCCTCGGATGCTCCAAGCACACGGCTTCCGCAAAGCTATCCTTCATCGACTCAAGGCACGAGTCATGAGATGTGAAACTCACCACGGCTCCATGTGCGAATTACTAAGTCCTGCACGACTTCAACGCACATATCAAATCAACATAACACACTAACTTAAACCCTTTGCCACACCATCAAAACCATATTACGGCAAGAGATTGCCCTAACACTATCTTTATCTTTAATTTCTTCAAGATGTACTTAACTCCCACTAGTTCTTCTAGAGATGAACTCTCTTTTTAGAAATACTCCATTTCTAGCGAGAAACACTTTGCTCTGTGTGGGATTGTAGAAGTAATTTCCTTTCGTTTCCTTAAGATATCCTACAAAGTAGCACTTGTCTGATTTGGGGCCTAGTTTGTCGGAGACTTGACGTCGAACATAAGCCTCACATCCCCAAATCTTCATAAAAGACATCTTAGGACTCTTCCCGGTCCATATCATATATGGTGTTTTTATGACTGTCTTAGATGAGACACAGTTAAGTGTGAAAGTAACCGTCTTTAAAGCGTATCCCCAGAAGAAAGAAGGAAGATTTGTGTGACTCATCATTGATCGTACCATATCTAATAATGTACGATTTCTCCTTTCTGATACACCATTCCACTGTGGTGTTCCAGGTGGAGTGAGTTGAGATCTAATCCCAAACTCAATGAGATAGTCACGAAAAGCTTGGCTAAGGTATTCCTCGCCTCGATTTGATCGAAGAACTTTAATACTCTTACCAAGTTGGTTTTGTACTTTATTCTTGAATTCTTTGAACTTTTCAAAGGATTCAGATTTGTGTCTCATAAGATATACATATCCATATCTACTGAAATCATCAGTAAAAGTAATGAAGTACTGATAGCCTCCTCTAGTTGCTACATTAAAAGGCTCACATACATCAGTATGTATGAGTTATAACAAATCAGTAGCTCGTTCATCATGTTCACTAAATGGAGTCTTTGTCATCTTGCCTAGAAGACAAGATTCGCATGTCTCATATGATTCAAAATCAAATGAGTCCAGTAATCCATCCTTATAGAGCTGGGATATGCGACTCTCATTTACGTGACCCAGGCCACAATACTAGAGATATGTTTGGTTCAGATCATTAGATTTGAACCGTTTGATATTTATGTTATAGACTAGAGTTTCAAGATGTAAAAGATAGAGACCATTCACAAGATGTGCACTACGATAAAACATATCATGTAAATAAATGGAGCAACACTTGTCCTTTATTACAAATGAAAAATCTTTCTTGTCTAAACAAGAAATGGAGATAATGTTTTTCGTCAAGGCAGACACATAACAATAATCCTCTAGTTCTAAGATAAGCCCAGTGGGCAAAGATAAAGAATATGTCCCTACAGCGATGGCGACAACCTTTGCTCCATTGCCTACCGTAGGTCCACTTCGCCCTTCATCAATGATCTAGTCTTTCGAAGGCCCTGCACATTGGTACAAATGTGAGAAGCACAACCGATATCTAATACCCAAGAAGACGAGATAGATAAATTGACTTCTATAACACATATACCTGAGGCAGAAGTCTCACTTCTTCTTTTTTTCACCTCTTCCAGGTATAGATTGCAGTTTCTCTTCCAATGCATGGTCTCATCGCAGTGGAAGCATTCCCCTTCCTTAGACACCCCTCCTTTGGGTTTCAATGTCTTTGCCTTGCCTTTGCCTTTGGCTTGGGTCTTACCCTTACCTTTAGGCTTCTGCTTACCTTTTCCTTTGCCTTTGCCTTTATTTACCATCAAAATGGTACCAGGATTTGCCTTCTTAAGGTTGAGTTCAGCAGTTCGTAACATGCTCAACAACTTAGGTAAAGGTTTGTCAATTTCATCCATGTTATAGTTCATGACAAATTGACTGTAGCCTTTTGGCAGTAACTGCATAACAAGGTCAGTAGCCAGCTATTGGCCCAATGGAAATCCCAGTCTCTGTAGGTTCTCAACTTACCCAATCATCTTGAGTACATGAGTGCCTACGAGAGTTTCATCTTGCATCTTGCATTGAAACAAAGCCTTTGATACTTTGTATCGCTCGTGCCTTGCTTGTCCCTGATATAGTTGTTTTAAATGCTCAACCATACCATAGACTGTTGGTGCAACAATGCCCCAAGCATTTATATATATTTTGATGTTTGGATAATCATCTAAGTTAGGCAATGTTTTGTGATCTAATTGTATACATGTTTAAGTGACAGGAAAATCCAAGTATGAAGACTTGGTAAAAGACAAGTCCAAGTGTGATCTTGGCAAAGAGAAGTCAAGGAAAGGTCTTGGCAGCATAAGTCCAAGCATGTAGTCTTGGCGGCGTAAAGTCCAAGCAGTCCTTGGAAAAGGAAGACCAAAGGAAAGTCTTAGCGGCATAAGTCCAAGCATGTAGTCTTGGCGGTGTAAAGTCCAAGCGTACTTTGGCAAAGAAGAAACCCAAAGCATGACGAAACCGAAGGAAGCTTTTGAAGGCAAGCGCATGGATGGAGTCATGGACTCAGAGAAATCCTAGAGGCGCAAGGCTGATGGAGAAGCTAGAAGGTTAAGTCTAGGCTTAGGTTATGTTTTCAAGTATGAATTAGTCATACTTGGAGTGTGCCAGTCGACTGAAACATGGTGTCGGTCGAACTGGCCCTTAAAATACAACATTAGAGGTTGGAAGGCTATTATCGATCGATGGGTTATCGGTCAGGCCGTAACGATCGACTCGAACTTCGCAAAGGCATCTGGTGGCGATCGCGCATTATTAGCGATCGGCCTACAAAATGGCCGTGCCGTGGCGATCGGCTACTGGCGATGCTCGATCGAGCGCCCTTTGTTGGCGATCGTGATAGTCTTCCGTTAGCGATGACGACGGCAAATCCATAATCTGGCATTCGTGGCCGTTAGAATCGTACGATCGTGATGTAAGTCATCGATCGGTGATAGACCTCCAACGGGAAAAAGAGGCTCTTTTCTATAAAAAGAGCCCAAGGGGAGCAAGAAGGGGCTAATGCTTATATTCTGATCTTTCTTCTAAGCTCCTACAAGTTTTCCAAGCTTTCTAAGTGTATTAATCTCCTTTCTCCTCTCAAATCTTCATTGTCATCTTTTGTAAGAAGAGGAGGTCTTTGTAAAGAGAAAGCTTCTTAGTGAAATTGCTTGGGTTGATCCACCTTAAGGATTGTCGTGGAGTAGGAGCGTTATCTCCGAACCACGTAAAGGCTTTGTTAGCATTGTTTTTTGTTTTTACATATATTACTTGTGTTTGCTTTCGCTAATTACTCTTGTAGAAACGAAAAGAGCTATTCACCCCCCCTCTAGCTTTCAAACGATCCCTAACAAGTGGTATCAGAGCCCGGATCGCATCGGAAGATCTAGCAATCAACCGGAGCAAAGATGACATTTCAAGAGGGGTATAGCACGGCGAGGCCTCCGTTCTTCGACGGCAACGATTTTGGATATTGGAAAGGTAGGATGGAGTATTATTTAATGAACGATATTGAAAATTGGTTTAGTATTGTAGATGGTTTTGAGAAGTCGGTCGACGAATTCGGAGCACCACTACCGACAAAGGATTAGACAAGAGAGATGGCTAAGAAAGCACAAGCGAATGCAAAAGCAACGACCACACTTCAATGTGGTCTATCCAAGGAGCAACTATCTAAGGTCGGGCCATTCAACTCCGCAAAAGAGCTTTGGGAGAAGCTCATTGAACTCAACGAAGGATCCAAAGAGACAAGAAGGGCCAAGAGGGATCTTTTGATTGGCCAACTCCAAAGCTTTACTATGAAGACAAATGAAACGGTGAGCCAAATGCACGGGCGCTTCAAGGAGGTAGTCAACGGACTACACGTTATAGGTGAAAAGGTCGACAACCGAGACCTTGTGAGGTATGTACTACAAGCCTTCCCTAGGACCACCTTATGGGCCTCAATGGTAGATGCCTATAAGGCCTCTAGGGATCTTTCATTAGTTAAATTAGATGAATTATTTTATGAATTTCAATTGCATGAACAAGCTAACACTTCATCCAAAGAGAAGGGTATAGCTCTTGTTGTAGGAAAGAAGGAGAAGAAGAAAAAGGAAAAGAAGGAGGTGTCTTCCTCATCCGAATCCGAGGAGGACTCATCAAGTAGTGAGGGTGAGTTGTCGGCAAGTGAGGTAGCACACTACGTCAAGAAATTTGGTGGGAAGTCAAGGAGGCTCACCAAGAAAGATGTGAAGAGGATGTTTCAATCCTCAAGAGGTAAATCTTCTAACAATTCAAATTCTATTTCTAACGTGACGTGTTTTGGTTGCAACAAGAAAGGGCATATAAAGCCCAATTGCCCGGAACTAAAGAAAAAGGAGGAGAAGGAAAAGAAGAAGAAGGAGGCGATGATGGCACAAACGTGGGACACTCTAAGTATGGAGGAGTCTACCGACGATGAAGAAGTTTGCCATTCAACCCGGAACTTAGCCCTCATGGCATTGGAAGAAACCGGAAGCTCAAGCGAGGAATCTTCTTCCTCTTCAAGTGATGAATCATCATCAAGTGATGATGATGAGGTAAATGACTCACCCAAAGTAGATTTACTTTATAAGACTATTGCATGTTTACAAAATGCTTTAAATAGATCAAAAACTAGGATTAAGGATCTAAAATTAGAAATCAAATCATTTAAGAATATAGATGCATCATGTGATAAACCATCTAGTGATGATGATTGTACTCTTAGGGATGAAAATGATGAGTTAAGAAAAGAAATAAGTAAATTAAGAACATGCCTAGAAAAGTTCACTAATGGTTCCAAATATCTAGATATGATTATTAAGGACCAAAGGGCAATTTACAATAAGGCCGGTTTAGGATATAGACCTAAGGAGAAAGAGGTAGCATTTGCATCCCTAGTTAGTAGAAAATCCATGATTAAAAGCAAGGGGAGAAAAGCATGGGTACCAAAGAAATTTATAATTAATGCTAGTGGTCCTAAGATTTGGGTACCTAAGGATTGTGTTTTTCATGTGACATAGGTAGAAGAACCAAGCTTGTGGATAGTTGATAGTGGGTGCTCAAAGCATATGACCGGGGATGAGAGAAAATTCTCCACTATCAACCACACTAGCCAAGGAAAAGTGTCTTTTGGTAATAGCGGCAAACTTAAAATTTTAGGAAAGGGCACCATTGAGGTATCTCCCAATCTTGCTATTCATAAAGTTCTATTAGTTAAAAATATAAAATTTAACTTACTTAGTGTAAGCCAATTATGTGATGCAAATTTTGATGTTAAGTTTGATTCCTCAAAATGCTTTATAAGACACAAAACTATAAATGATTGCATGTTAGTAGGCTTTAGAAAATCAAATATATATTATGTTGATTTATCTTATGCTACTAATCCTTCCACTAAGTGTCTTATTGCAAAAGAGGAAGAAAGTTGGCTTTGGCATAGGAGACTAGGTCACATAAACATGAAGAATATAGCCAAAATAGCAAAATTGAAGCTAGTCAAAGGATTGCCTAGAGTCAAATATCTCAAGGACAAGATGTGTGATGCTTGTCAAGAAGGGAAACAATCAAAAACATCACACAAAGGTAAAAATTTACTTAGTACCGCTTTACCATTAGAATTACTACATATGGATTTATTTGATTGCCATAGTACCCCATCTATAATTGGTAGTAAATATTGCTTGGTAATAGTAGATGATTTTTCTAGGTTTACTTGGGTGTTTTTCTTGAAAAATAAGGATGAAACCTTAGAAATAATCATAGGATTTAGCAAAAGAGTAGAAAATGAAAGAAAACTCAAAATCAACCGGATCCGTAGTGATCATGGTGGAGAGTTTGAGAATTCTAACTTTTCAACTTTTTGCTTAGAATAAGGGTACAAACATGAATTTTCTTGTCTTAGAACACCCCAACAAAATGGGGTTGTGGAAAGAAAAAAATCGTGCCCTACAAGAAGCGGCTAGGACAATGCTTAATGCATATTCCTTACCTAGCTACTTGTGGGCGTAAGCGGTTAATACCGCTTGCTATATCCAAAATAGGATATTAATTCATAGGTTTTTAGGAAAAACTCCATTTGAATTGTGGAATGGTACAATTCCAACAATTCATTATTTTAAGGTCTTTGGGTGTAAAGTCTATATCTTAAATACCAAAGACAACCTAAGTAAATTTGAGTCCAAAGCGGATGAGGGAATCCTAGTTGGATACTCATCCACTAGTGTAGGATATAGAGTTTACAATAAAATGACTCAAAAGATTGAAGAATCTTCAAATGTTCAATTTGATGAAACTTCAAATACATACCCTAGAAAATCCCCTATTGATGATGACATAAATAATGAAAATCAAGAAATTACCAAACAATTTCAAGATTTAAACTTAGGGGGTAATAATCAAGGGGGAGGATTGGATCAAGGGGAAGTAAGGGATGATTCCGATAATGAACATAGAATTGAAGTAAATCATGATCAAACTCAACTTGATACACCTCCTAGAACCATAAGAGTTCATCAAAGTCACCCATTAGATCAAATTGTGGGTGAATTATCTCAAGGAGTTAGGACTAGGTCATTCCATAGGGACCCCACTAGTCATATAGCTCTAATTTCTCAAATTGAGCCCAAAAACATTAAAGATGCATTACTTGATCCGGATTGGATCTTAGCAATGCAAGACGAATTGGCTCAATTTGATAGGAGTCAAGTGTGGGAGTTAGTTCCTAGACCAAGTGAAAACACTATTATTACTACAAGATGGGTCTTTAGGAACAAACTAGATGACCAAGGGAATATCACTAGAAATAAAGCACGATTAGTTGCAAGGGGTTTTAATCAAGTTGAAGGACTTGATTATGATGAAACATATGCCCCGGTTGGTAGATTAGAGTCCATTAGAATACTTTTAGCATATGCCTCCTATATGGGTTTCAAACTCCATCAAATGGATGTCAAATCGGCATTCCTAAATGGGTTTATTAAGGAAGAGGTGTATGTAGAACAACCTCCCGAGTTTGAAAATATGGACTACCCAAACCATGTATACAAACTTAGGAAAGCCTTATATGGTTTGAAACAAGCTTCCCGGGCTTGGTATGAAAGATTGTCAACCTTCCTAATCTCTAAGGATTTCAGAAGGGGTAGTATAGATCAAACTCTCTTTATAAAGTCAACATCTAAGGACATTTTTGTAGCCCAAGTATATGTTGATGACATTATCTTTGGGTCAACAAATGATGAGCTTCTTGAAGACTTTATTCAAAATATGGAAAAAGAGTTTGAGATGAGTCTAGTTGGAGAATTAAATTTCTTCCTAGGTTTGCAAGTTAAACAAACTAGTGAAGGAATTTACATTTATCAAACCAAATATGCTAAGGAAATGATTAAGAAATTTGGTTTAGAAAATGCTAAGGTAGTGTCAACTCCAATGGCAACCAATACCAAAATAGATAGTGATAGTGAAGGAAAACAAATAGATCTTACCCTTTATAGGAGCATGATTGGTAGCCTCTTGTATTTAACCGCTAGTAGACCCGACATATTATTTGCGGTTGGTATGTGTGCTAGGTATCAATCATGTGCTAAGGAATCTCATTTAGTTGTCGTTAAAAGAATTTTAAGATATGTCAAAGGCACACTAAATGTAGGTCTATGGTACCCTAGGACTAGGTGTTTTGATTTAATTGGGTACACCGATTCCGATTATGCCGGTTGCAAATTGGATCGGAAGAGTACTAGTGGTGGATGCCAATTCCTTGGGTCCTCCCTAGTGAGTTGGAGTAGTAGGAAGCAACCTTGTGTTGCTTTATCCACCACCGAGGCCAAATATGTTGCTATGGGTGGTTGTGTAGCTCAACTATTATGGATGAAACATACCTTAGAAGATTATGAGCTAACTTACTCCAACATGAAAGTACTTTGTGATAATGTGAGCACCATTAACTTGACCAAAAATCCAATGCATCACTCTAGGACCAAGCACATTGAAGTGAAACATCACTTCATTAGAGACCATGTGGCTAAGGGGGACATTGAGCTTAATTACATTGAATCTAAGTCCAACCTAGCCGACATCTTTACCAAGCCTCTCCCCGAAATAGAATTTTCATCACTTAGGAGAGAACTTGGGATGTACTTTGTAGAATAGAAGTGTAGTTTTGCATGATTCTATAGAAATACTAGGATTTATACCTTTAACCATCTCACAAAACACTTAGGAAACCATGATTTTTATATTGAGCCACCTAGACAACATGTGAGATGTTAGGAAGATGCACTTGGTTCATCATGCTTGTTATGATGCATTACTATGAACCAAAGTGTCATCTAGAAACATTAATCCTTCATAACCAATCATTGGGAAGGCCTATGTACAATTAATGTGCATATAGCTCCAAGAATATGATTGGAAATGTCAAATAAAATAAAATATAAACTATGTCTATCAAACCTTGAGAAACAATTTCCTATTGATAAGCCAAAGTGATACAAAGTTTTGCAAAAATATCATAACTTTTGCAAAATCTCAAGATTGTGTCAATATCAAAATCTAGAGGTAATATAATTTTAAAATAATTTTTCCTTGATAGGAAATGATCTAACAATATTATACAAAATTTCGTGATTTTTTGATCTTTATTGAATTAATTATGAATTTTTAAATGTCAAATTATCTCGATATCGATCGACCGGTACCTAACGCCGATTCGGCGCCGATATCGAACCAGCTTACCGGTTCGTTATCGATTCGACCGCCATTTATGGCGCGATCGACACGCATGTAATCGTCGTATGTATTTGGTCGATTCGGTGATAACCATCGGAGCCATTTACGGCCATTTATGCGATCGACGCGCATCTGAATCGCTCGTATGCGATCGTTGCCTTCGATCGATCACCATCAGTTCGACCCGACTAACAGCAATGATCGTGTGTCGCATTTTAGGGTTTTCCACCGGTTCGACTCGCCAGAACCTCTCGATTTCTCTCTTCTTTTCCTCTTCCGACGACCTTCCACCGCACCTCTTAGCAGTTCTCCTTTATTTTCCGGCGAATTCATCGACATGTGATCCCATTTGGAGTGCTCTCCAACTCGAGGACCTTCTCTTGTCACTCCGTTCGCGCTCTAGTTTCCAGTCACTCGGCTAGGGTTCCGTGGTCCGACACTGATCTTTGTTCACCATGCCGCCTAGGTATATTTTCATTCCTGATCAATGTTTGTTTTGTTCCTATGATTGTATTTCACTAACCCATGCTTGTCTTGTTGTCTCTGTCCATTCATCATCAACCTACATTGTGCATATTTTTTTTGTGTTGTCTTTTCACCCATTTAGAATTAAGCACTTTGCTACTAAGCGCACCCGGGCACCTCCGACCAATGAGGGCCCGTCAAACCCTCAACCCTCTATTGATCCTCGATTTCCAAATTCCGCCCTTGAAAGTGCTTTTCATAAAAACAAATTCCAACTTATTCCACCTAGATCAATGGATTCCAAGTTTCTTAAAGACTACTGTTTCGACATTGTTCAAATCATCCAACATTACAACCTTGAGTCTTTAGTTTTCTGTGAACATCACGTAAATATCACCCTTCTCTCTGAATTTTTCAACAACCTACGATCCGCTGGAGATGGGCTGAGATACTGGACTCGCGTTGCTCAGCGCGATCTGGATTTCAGTCCCTAGATCTGGACCGATTTTCTCGGATGTCTTCCTTCCGAGAATGATTTCACTCTATATCCATCTTGGAGTGAACCTCTTCCATCTCCCTTTGAGGAGATTTCTTTAGATTCCCTTCATGATACTTTCTATCACTATCCTCGACCTTTGAACACCAATTTATTTCAATCACAAGAACTTTCTGCCTCTGACAATGTCCTTTATAAGGTCGTTGCTCATTGTCTTCTCCCCATAGTTACCCGTGGTTTGGCCTTGGTTCGCCCTCCACACTTACTTCTCATGCATTTCTTTCGTCAATACTTAGACATTAACATTGGTCTCAATACCTTCCAATGCATCATTCATTTCATAAGGCCAAACAATGGGAAGATTCACATACCATTTGGAAATGTCCTCACTCAATGGCTCAGCTCAGAGGCATTGATGTCAATATAGGAGTCATTAAAGTCATGAATAGGAAATATGATCAGATGACTCGACGGAGTTTCTCATTGGCGGGCCTGAAGGCCGACAGAGGATCCGTCTTCTGGGACCCAGCACGGCGGGTAGCAGGTGCCGCTCCGGCACCAGAGGATGCCGCTGCGGAAGGAGTTGCTGAGGGTGGTCGCCGCAGTGTTCGAGGGGTGATGGGGAGGCTGCTGCGAGCGATCTTGTTCTACGGACACATCCCTCGATGCCCGCCGATGCTTGCGAGCGGTGGACCTGCGTTTGAGGAGCTGCGCCTAGAGCATCGGAGCTCCTCTCCTCGTGAGAGAGGTGCATTTGCAGCAGGACATCTTGGCGACGCCGCACTGGACACCCACCTCACGATGGTTCGCCATCCGCACCGATGGATGCCGAGGACGGCGATCGCTAGCTTCGCTTGTTTTCTTTGTTATTTTCTTTTTGGCCGTATGTACGGCATAAACTCCTACTTATGTAATGACTTTTGATTAATGAAATGAAATTGTGTTTTTTATTCACTTCTATTAGTGCCTACAATTTGTTATTTGTCAAGTTTAGAAGTTGAGCATATAGTACGAAGTTATGAATATTAATACGATACAATTACACTTTTTGCGTCATAATTTTGTTATTTTAAATATCGTATCAATCCATTAATCTAATGAACATGTTTTTCGTCTAATATTTTTCATATGTTATATTAGTCGAATAAAATGTGTATGCCAAGTTTCATGATTTTTGGACACCCACGTAATTTTCTACGCATTTTCAAACCTTGGTGAAAAACTCAAATTCAGATTTGTCGATATCACGATCGTTGTTATTGGCAAATGATCCATGGTCGCAGCTGATCGCTATTCCAAATGAATCGGTGTCACTGCTTTGGAATGGAATGCGGTTTTTCATCGGTTAAAAGGTTCAATTTTGGACATTATACGATTTCCACAGTATATACATGATACCTTGTATGGAAAGGCGGATTTTCTTGGTGCACTGGTTTAGGGGGAGCTACATCCCTTATTTATATAATTATTGGTGCAAGGCTAGGACATATTTGCCTATTCTATTGCTTATGTTTTGTTTCACATGTTATTTACACATCATGAAATATGTCTTGGATTTAGGGGGAGCTTCATATCAATTTTATACCTTTGTTCAAGATGTGTCAATTATAATTCCTTCCTGCACTTATTGGATAACCTCTTCTCTTTTTGTTGTATGTCAAAGGGGGAGAAGGGATATTTAAGTTAGAATTCATATTGAAATATGTTTATGTGTTAAAGACCTAACTTAAATGATTGCCAAACATCAAAAAGGGGGAGATTGTTGGTGCAACAATGCCCCAAGCATTTATATATATTTTGATGTTTGGATAATCATCTAAGTTAGGCAATGTTTTGTGATCTAATTGTATACATGTTTAAGTGACAGGAAAATCCAAGTATGAAGACTTGGTAAAAGACAAGTCCAAGTGTGATCTTGGCAAAGAGAAGTCAAGGAAAGGTCTTGGCAGCATAAGTCCAAGCATGTAGTCTTGGCGGCGTAAAGTCCAAGCAGTCCTTGGAAAAGGAAGACCAAAGGAAAGTCTTGGCGGCATAAGTCCAAGCATGTAGTCTTTGCGGCGTAAAGTCCAAGCGTACTTTGGCAAAGAAGAAACCCAAAGCATGATGAAACCGAAGGAAGCTTTTGAAGGCAAGCGCATGGATGGAGTCATGGACTCAGAGAAATCCTAGAGGCGCAAGGCTGATGGAGAAACTAGAAAGTTAAGTCTAGGCTTAGGTTATGTTTTCAAGTATGAATTAAAACATGGTGCATTAGAGGTACCGAGGTTATCCTGAATCGGTGACGATTGACCTGCACTGATCGCAAAGATGCCGGGTGATCGCCATTATTGGCGCGGCCGATCGCATAAATAATCGGCCAGAGTGGCGCCACGGCTACGAGCGATATCCGAACTACCATCGCTGTTGGCGATCGGTGATAGTCTTCCCGTTGGCGATGACGACGGCAAATCCGGCTGTTTAGAAGCCGTTAGAATCGGCGGCAGTCGACTGATGTAAGTCATCAGTCGACTGATAGACCTCCAACGGGAAAAAGAGGCTCTTTCCTATAAAAAGAGCCCAAGGGGAGCAAGAAGGGGCTAATGCTTATATTCTGATCTTTCTTCTAAGCTCCTACAAGTTTTTCAAGCTTTCTAAGTGTATTAATATCCTTTCTCCTCTCAAATCTTCATTGTCATCTTTTGTAAGAAGAGGAGGTCTTTGTAAAGAGAAAGCTTCTTAGTGAAATTGCTTGGGTTGATCCACCTTAAGGATTGCCGTGGAGTAGGAGCGTTATCTTCGAACCACGTAAAGGCTTTGTTAGCATTGTTTTTTGTTTTTACATATATTACTTGTGTTTGCTTCCGCTAATTACTCTTGTAGAAACGAAAAGAGATATTCACCCCCCCCCCCTCTAGCTTTCAAACGATCCCTAACATAGACATCCATGTTCTCATGTTGCTTCTGAAGCTCAGAGTTCATGGCGGCAAGTATAAGGCATGACACATCCAATGCGTCATCTTGATGCTTCTTATAAGCATCCTTGTTAGCACGAGTGCCCGTAGGTGCGGGTGGTTAAGGAATGGACTGCTCTAGGACGTATAGTTTGCATTCTTGCTTGAGGACTATCCTCAAGTTTCTGTACCAGTTCAGGAAGTTAGCTCCAGTGAGCTTGTCCTTATCAAGGATAAATCGCAGAGAGAGTATATTTGATGTATTTGATGACATGGTGATCTACAATACATAAATGCAGGCATGTATCATATTTCAATCATTTAATTAGGCCTTTAACTAAATGGTTCTCCCACTGGTCACAAAGTGGGACAAGATCCATATTATACCGAATCTTGAGTTAGCTTTGGCTAATCGCCCAAGACACGTATAAGTTAGGTAGGTAACTCGTACCAATTACATCTAATGTAACTCTTGTATATCTATATGAACAATATTATTTGTTCATAGTGTTCATCGAATGAGATATCCTTCTAAAATACTATTCATCTTGAGTTAGCTTTGGCTAATCACCCAATATTTGTATAATGTAGGTAGATGTCTCGTATGAGCTATGCCTCTAAGTTCATCAATCTAATTAAGAGAGCTTAGTTAAGTTAAACCCAAAGTTTAATAGGCGGACATCACGATTGTCCTGTTGTACTTTACCGAGGTAAATTGAGTCACTTTGTTTTAGCAAACGCGCTACGATTGAACAAGGTAATAGTAAGTATTAAACTTTGGTAGACATATGATAAGTAACCTAATTTTGTGACAACTAACTACGCATGCATCCCATACAAGCATCACATACACAAGCATCACATGCAAGCATAATATATATCAACATATAACTTTAAACGTGACATGGTTATGACCCGAATCTACGATCTTCTCAAGCTAATGAGAAGAGCGAATGGATAACCTAGGGATGACATCTTCTCCAAGTGCTTCCTTTGGTCATCCTGTGTTGTCGGCATCCTCCTTGTAACTTCAACCTTCAATGGATTTTTCCATTTCTTAATTTGTACATTACAGAATAAGAACATTCGAGTCTAAGTCTATTTTACAACCAGGAAAATAGAGATAAAGACACGACACGTAGGTCGTATTATGAATTACAACATGCACATACAATACACAACCACAATCACATTGGGTCCTAGGCCATAACCATGCATCATACATCAAATCATTCATAATAATGTAATTTTATAAACTTTATTATGAATACACACATGAATTTTAAGCCTCTTCGTCGATAAACCGCAATGCCACGGGGGGCGGGGTCAAGGGGCAGCGCCCCTTGCGGGGGCCTCAGGGGACACCGCCCCCGAAGCAAAATTTTATTTTCAACTCAACTCCTTGAATGAGTTGCTGCCCTCGGTCCATCACTGTGAACCCAAGACTTTGTTTCCGAAGCTTCCCATGTCCAACACGATCGAGCCGTGCCTATTGGCATGACCATTTTGGGGTGGGCAGAGGCTCCCACGGTCGTGGGTCGCCCCTTTTACCAGGCCGTGATGGTCGTGTTTTCCAACACGGCTTGGCCGTGTCACACACTGTTCAACCCCGTTTTTGCCTCTTTTTCAACATTCCAAGCCTAAAATTCGTGTACCCATAATTCACATGTTTTATATCTCATAGAAAACACGAAAATCTAAATTTATATCACATATAAATCATTATAACGAAATATATGTTTTGCAAGTGGCTCTGATACCACTGTTGGGAAATTCCGAATCTTGATGTTTACAACATCGCGGGCGAATACTTCGCACAACCGCAGCGGAAACAATATATAACTGGATCCCACCAGAGATCCATGCAAAAACATACAAATCGTTTCATATCCTATTTTTTCTAGATCTTATTTAGAAGGAAAAGTATACATTCGATGCGTACCCTTCGCAATCCTGCAAATCCAAGCGCTGTCGGATCTCAATACGGTAAATATAACTGTATCTCTACGATATCCACACTGACACTCAAACATTTTGGAGTCACGTTGTGCTAGCAACCCTAGCAAAACACCCAGAACACTTGGAAGAAGAAGGAGAGGAATGAGAGAACTCTTCTCTTTTGCTTAGAGGAAGTAGGAGAGAATTCTCTCTTTTTTTTTTTAGGCTTACACGTTCAACAACCAAAGCTCACCCTTAGCCTTCAGATCGGCCGACAACGACGACGACGGTGGGCGGCATCCCGATGGCGGCGGTTAGCCAACAGACGACGACGAGCGACGGGTGGCTATCAACGGCGATCTGCTGGTCAACGACGGATGAAGACCGATGGTCGTGTAGCCGACCGACGATCGATCGCGATCGGCTATGGCGGGCATCAATAGGTGGCAGGTCGACGGGCAGCCTGTCGATGGCAACGGTCGACCGGTGGATGCCGACGACAGTCGACCGACCGACGACTGATCGACGACCGATGGCGGGCGGGGACCGACGGTCGTGCAGCGACCGATAGTCAACCGCAACTGACGGTGGGCGGTGGCTGTAAGTGGGCGACGACAGCAGGTGGGCGGCTACCAATGACGGTCGACCGACCGATTGCCACCCTCCCTTCGTAATTAATCGACAGGCTGGCGACGACCAACCGATGGGTGAGCGACGACTAGCTGACGGGAGGGCGACAATCGACCGACGATAAGCTACGAGCAATGAAAAATAAAACACAACGTGATCCAATTATTTTAAATCCCGATTATTTAAAAAATATATTCTAAATTTAAAATATGATAATTAGAAAAATAATAATCTAATCAACGAAATCAAAAATGGAAAAAAAAAAATCATTGTCGAGATTTAAATCTCGGGAATGAACCAAATAAAAAATGAACAAAAAAATCCCGGCAACGGAAAATAAAAAAAATATATAATTCGGAATTTAAATCTAGGTAATTAACCATTCTCACCTAATTTTCCTAATTAATTTAGGATTTATCTATTTTTGTAATTTTTTTAAAATAAGTGAGTGATTAATTAATTACGAAGGGAGGGCGACGATCGACCGATCGACCGCCGTCAGCTATCGCCCACTTGCCGTCGCCCACCATCGATCGCAGTTAGTCGTTGGTCACCGCACGATCATCGGTCTCTGCCCGTCGTCGGTCGTCAGTCGATCAACCGTCATCAGCGGGCCACCGTCGCTGGTCTACTGATCGCTGCCATCGACAGGCTGCCCGTCGAATGACCACCTGCTCACCGACCAACCACTTGTCACCACCCATCGCCGATCGCGGTTGGTCGTCAATCGTCGCACAGTCGTCGGTCCCCCCACCCATCGTTGGTTGTCCGTCGCCCGCTGCCCGTCGTCGCCGTTGTCGATCGATCGACCGCCATCGGCGTCGACTACCCACCATCGCTACTGGTTGGCCAATCGCCGTCATCAATGGGCCACGACGATCGTCGCCGCAAGCCAACCGATGGCGTCGCCCATCGCCGACCACCTACGTCGGCGATCATCTCTATCGTCCTTGTAATGTTCACCAAACAAAAGAATATAATTATTCTTGTAATAAAAAATTGCATACAATTGTCAACCGTAATAAAGTAATCAGATTACATTGTATTACATTACAAACTTGATTATATTACACCCTATCAAACATAGTCAGATTGCCATGGCCCGTCGATGATGGCGATGGAGCAGTCGATGACGGTGGTGTTGGAGCGACGTCGACGGTGGTCGGTCGGCGCGACAATGATGGCGACGATAGTCAACCGACAGCAGTCAGCCAACTGGCGACGGTCGATCGCCCGACAATGATGGCGGCGGCGGGTGATGAGCAACCCACCGACGAGCGACGGCGAGCGATCCACCGACACGGATCGATCGACGGCAGTAACCCGCGATAGGTCGGCCGACGGCCGATCGTAGGCGAGGATCGGCGGGGGATCGACGGTCGTGCGACGACCAATGACCGACCGTGATTGGTTGACTGTGGGCGGGGACCGAGGGTCGTGCGATGATCGACGATCGACCCGTGACCGATGGTAAGCGACGACAGACGACGAGGGGATGACGGCCGATGGCCAATCGACGAGTGGCGATCGACCAGTCGACGAGCAGACGACGACCTGCCCAATGGAGGGTGGGGGTCGACCGACTGGCCGACGGACAACGACTAGCTGACCGATGGGCGATGATCAATTGGCGAGCGGGCAGTGGCTAGTCAACTGACGGGTGACGATCAATGGCCGAGTAACGGCCGATCGACGGACGAGCGGAGACGGACCAAAATTGCTAAATGGGTAATAAGAAAATATGTACATGAATTTAACCTTGTTTAAGAGGCATCACTAGAGTGGCGGTCAGACGACGACGAATTACGAGCAATTAAAAATAAAAAATAAAATAAGAAAAACATTGCCGGGATAGGCAATGTACGAAATCAAAAATTAAAAAAAAAAATCATTGTGGAAATTTATCAAAAAAAGTATAAATCGGAATTTAAATCCCGACATCACTCTTAATTCTGTCCTAAACCCTAAATTCTGGCGATCGATCCACTTGTTCTATTTTCTATCCTAAATCCTAAGTTCCGGCGATTTGATGGCGGTGAAGATGGTTGCGGCGATTTCCGATATTGTTATCATAGCAGGAGCAGGTGACTCGTCCTCTATCTTTACCTACATATATTTGTTCCTATATGTTTGATTCGATAGCTTTTATCTTTTGGTATATTAGGGTTTATAACAGGCTGCGGCTTCTCGGAGAAATATGGAGAGAGAGGATCTGCAGAGGAAGGATCCATAGATAAAGAGTACCTTGATGAACTTTTATCAAAGGTATTAGTTTCCTACGTTGAAATACCATGTGTTGTTAATATATCTACGTTATTTTAAGCTTTTGGATTTTGGTTGTTTTCATTTTCATCTCAGTTAATCTTAAAGTAGCAATGGACATCTTTTGCAGATCTTTCAGTTAATTCATAAACAATTTTTTGCACTTAGTTTTTTTTTTTAATTTCTTTCTGGCTTTTGTATTTCCTGTAATTTTCTTTTATAAGTAAGATCATTGTCTTTGTTCAGTTTGTTAAATTCTTGGAATTATCTTTTTACTTAAAATTTTCTTCACATATCAATTATATGCAGGTCAAGAATGTGCATCAAAAACTCTCAAGTCTTCCAGTTAAAAATTCTGATGAAGCAGGTATTTATTTACAGGTTTTTCTAAGTGTTTTGAAAGATACAGTGTGGATCTTGTTTTCTTGTTTTCAATTGTTAAAGTTTTCTTTTTCAAGATATTTTTTTAGCTTTCTCATTTTACAAGAAAGAGTTGCTTTTGGTTTTTAAAAGGTTATATATTTTCGTCATGCTATATATATTTTGGCAATTTCTTACGGATGCACAATTTTGAGTGATGCATGAAAATTTAATTATTATTTTCGTGTTGTTTCATACTTCAAAAATCTAGTTATTTCGCTTGTATGTTATATACAGAATAAAAACTCTTTCTTTTGTATTAAAAAAATTATTAAAAATTAAATTTACTATCTGTGCCAGGCAATATCACATCACTTATTGTTTCCATTGTGACCTTTGGAGCTTTAGCTTATGGAATCATGCACCTTAAGGTATATTTCTTCCCATTACTAGTTTATTTCTATCCGTGGAAATTTTCTTTTCTACTGAAATAATCTCTCATTTATCTATATGAAATAATTTTATCAAATGGAGATTAGTTATTCTTCCTAATTTTTTTTGTTCTAGGTAAACATTAACTTAAAATATATCTATCTCGACGCCTCATTCTCTTGTTATTCTCTGCGCAGTTGTTTGGTGAATTTTGATTTATATAGTTTAGGTGGCTTCCTAGTATACTTAATTCCTTTTTTATGTATTTGACAAGATATCTCTTTATCTAATTTTCTAGTTCCTACTAATTGAAGCATCACAACAGCCAGGGTAAGGATCATATTGTCAAACTCTTGTCATATTGTCTTGTCATGTCTAGGTTGAATGTTCTCTATTCATTGTTTTCATTATCATTGTTGTCAAACTTTTGTTACAATTTAATGCAAGAAGGGATTTTGCAAGTTTAATTATAAGATTGGTAGAGACATCTAGTGTAATTTGCACTTGAATAGGAAAAAAATCTAAATACACTGTTGACGCTGGACTCATTTATATGTCAAAATAATCAACCATAACTATAATGTTTCGATCAAGAATATTTAATTAGTAACAAAACAGTAACTATTATAGTCTCATTTAGGGAATTCATTCTATCACTTTTACCTATGTTCGGATTCAAGTATACTCTCATAAGAGTATGATTATAGGTGTAGGTGTTGAACATGTAAGCAAATAAATAAGGATTTGGTAATTTTATAGAAAAGAGCCTAAATTTTAGACACATGTATGCAATGTAATAAAGATTCAAAATTAATAAAATAGTCTAATATTATTACAATATTTAAAAAAAAATGAAAATTGATATGGTAGTTGCTTGCATTGTCAATTCAACTTGGGGCATTAATTGTTATCCTATTCATTATGAGACACAAGGTATTAATTATTATTACCATAAAATGATAATTTTTTATCCTCCCTTTCAGATTAGTGCAATAGAAAATAAAATAATTAGTAAATAAAAAATGAATATATCTTCAAATCTTAAATAACCAAATCGTGTTATATACAAAAGGATTGTAGTGCCAAATCATGTTGGTCGACATAGGCGGAATTTATCATTTCACCTGTGGATCGACATGGCAAATAACTTCGACATGCAATATGTGGTGGAAGTGGAGAGGGAGAGAAGAAAGACTAAGGAAGAGAAGTGAGCAAAGGGAGGAGAGAAGTAACGACTGACGGTGAGGATAGTAGGTGAGAGGAATCCAAGAGAGGACAAAAAGTATGGAGAGAGGAATTAAATTCATAGTTATAAATCTTACATTGCATATACCATATTAGATGATTTTAAACTTTGTATGTACCATTAGATAGTATATTTAATACAATATTAGTATTTGTTAAATTGCAATAGGATGCTGGATGAGCAAAGTGAAGCATGGTGAGAAATAAAAAATCATGTAATTTTTTGTTACTTTTGCTATTAGCTAGGTGACTTTGGGGTTTTAAGTATATTTTCTTTTGATATGAAAATAAAATGTCTTTAACTCTTTGCTCTTTTCTTATTTCATCAAATAGGTAGCTAAACTTAATAAAGGAATAAATAATATGAATCAACAAATCAATAACTTGAATCAATGACTTGAGGGTTTGGAAGAACTTTTTCCTTGCCCAAAAGACTCAACTCAAGAGGAGAGGTTGGTAAGATAGTGATGGTTATATCATTTTTTGATTTTGTTCTTTGTTTGTTATCAATATGGACATTGTCCAATTCTTTATTTATGCGACTTTTATGTTATTTAATCTTTGCTTGCATAATTAATTGAAATTTACTTCCTTAAAATTCAAACTTCTCCAAATCACCTTCAATTCATCCTTATACTTAATTTAGTACATGGAGATGAATCTCCAAAGTTTAAACAAGCATATTGACACAACATAGTTGAAGGATAAAGATACAATTCTCATCCACCTAAAGAAAAGTTGTCGATTCTTATACAGAAAAGAGAAAATTGCAAATTATATTAAATCAAAACTTAATTATTACATGAGATTTTAACTCCTTTTTATAGTTTGATGACACGATTACTTTTTTATAAAATAATAGACTTTTTAATAAAAGTCTAATTTTTCTAATAGAACTCAACCAAAAAAATTTAATAACTTTTAAAAATTTATAACAAATTATTAAAATTAACAACTTGGATAACTTTTAATAAAATCTTAATTATCCTAATAAAACCTAACTGACTCTTTCAAAAAGTCTAAAAAATTAATGACTTAGATAACTTTTAATAAAATTAAATTCTTGACACACCTACATTGTTAATTGGTTACAAGTAACGACTTATTTAGTATAAAAATTGTAGTGATATCACTGTTCCACATCAATAAAAAAATAGTATCATATAATTAATTTTCTTTACAGTCCACTTCAATTTAGAGAAGATTTTTGGATCCCTAAAATTCTGCTAGGAAATCCTTGCAATTGGTTTGTGATCAACCTAACTTCAATAACAGTCTTGATACTTATTTTGATTTAGTTCTATATGTTGCTGGCATCCTTCATGTCGCTGATTAGAAATGCTTGTACCAGAGAGTAAGGACAATATTTTGTTTTCACAAGGTTTTGTGATGTAGCGCAGGAAGAGATTGAGCGTTCAGAGATTTGGGTAGTAGAAATCTGAAATGGAGCCGTAAGGGATTGTAGAAAAGAGTGTAGAGACTTAGGTATCACATCTAAGGGTTCTTGGACATCACACCATAAGGAGATTGTATCACACAACCAAAGAGAACTCTTAAAATTTTAATATCTATTTCGTATTCCAACATTACAACATTACACATATTTAGATTTGGAGTCACAAAGGACTCATAAAGACATAAATGCTAGATGGACTCATTGAAATACTAGAAACAATATTTTAATCCTTGATTGATGAAGAGGGGATTTAAGAAATTACTATCAACAGAAGAAGGCTTTCTTCAATCTATTGGATCTTCTGTACCCCCATCATGCTCATAACAGGTGCTCTGGTGCCTAAATAGTTCACTCTGCTATTGGTGCTGCATTTGAGCTCTTTAATGGAGTGTTTGTGGGGGCCAATAAAGGGGGACAAGCTCGTCTAGAGTGAAGTTCATTTAATACATGAAGCAGGTGGCAACAGTTAGCAGTCGGTGAAGAATGAGAGTTTTCTAGTTTGATATCCTGGCTGTCCTTTGTCATCTTTCCATCCATCATATTATGTTGTATTAGATTAAATTGTATTGATGCTTTCGATTGTTGGGAATGATATGATTCGACATGGAATTTGTTTTCTCTTGTTTGCTAACCGTTCTTTTATCGACGTCTTGCAGGAGTCTTTGAAGACAGAATGTAAGAAGAAAAAGGCGAGATAGATACTTCCCACAGAGGAAGCATGACATCCTAACTTAGATATTCAGATTTTCAGCTCTCAAAACTAACTCAGTTGGTAAGTACAAAGGAGCTTGTCTATAGTGGACAGAGGTCAATTCCTAAGAAATTCATCACCTTGGGCTATCAACCGATCTCTTCCCTTTGTACTTGTCAATTGAAATCCTGATTTATCTTCTATCGATAGGAGCAGTCGGAGGGGGCCGCTAATGTGACGGTTTCATATTTTTTTTAGATATTCTGATTTTCTTTTTGTTGACTGTTTGCTTGCATAAAGATGTTCTTATTTACCTCTGAATTGTTATCGACTTCAAGTTTAATATGGTTTTGCTTTTGAACCCTTTGGGTGTTTGGTTCAAGGTTATTGTGTTTATTTGGTTTGATTCTCGGGTAACAAAGCATGTCTGCTACGTCAACAAATGAGGCTTGTAATTCAAAATCGTAACTTTGGAGAGGGTAGAGTTTTTTTTATATAATTTCGGAATTAATAAACTTTTTTTTTTTCGAAAGTGTCATTTGAATTGTGTATTTGGATTAAAATGCTCTTAAAATTGTATCAAATCTCAATTCCTCCGAATACAATTAAAATCTTAGTTGATCACTCGTGGTCACTGTTGTCGGCCATCATCGTCATCGTCGGTCACTACCATTGATGGTTGGTCATCGCCCATCAATTGTCGGTTGTCGTTGGTCGTTGTCGTCGTCGATCTCCAACCACCATGCTAGTTGCTATCCATCGTTGCAGTCACCGACAGTCATTGTTGTCATTGATTGTCAGCGCAATTGTTGTAGTTGTCGGTGGTCGTCCGTTGTCATCTGATCGAGCATCAACAATCTTGATCGACGCGACATTAGAGTTGAACCAAAGATAATATAATAAGATGTTAAATTAGATTATATATTAAAAACTCAAAATAAACAAATTTTCATTACAATATTAGGTTATGTTTTATTGTATGATAACTTGAACCAAATTAGAGTTGTCAAATGGGTCAACTTATGGCCGAGCGAGTCAAACTCATCGTAAATCCAACATCTAGCGGGGAGGGACAAGCCAATTAGCTAGCCTAGCGGGTTGCAGATTAGGCGGGTCAACCTGCGGGCTAGAAAAATAAAAAAAAAAATCCAAAATTATTGAGGTGTTGAGGGCTTAAGGCAATAACCGACAAGATGGATAGAATACCATGATAAGAAAGTATGCATTTAAAGCAATTGATATTTTGTAATTGAGATTTAATTATCGATCGACAATGTTAGGTACCGATGTTTTTGATTCTTCTAATACTTCAAAATATCCAAATCTTAATGATATGCAAATTCAAGTTTTGACTCTTCCAAATAGAGATTTAATTGAGAATTTTCAGCACTTGTAATTGGTTGGCTCTGATATGTTATTATTTTCTATATTAATTGAAATAGTAATGACAAAATAATTAGAGTATATAAAAAAAATTATTAGAGTACTTAAATCAAATATTCTTTTATTATTTTCTTTAACTTCTCCTATACTTTGTCGAGGTATATATGTGATAAAAAAAAATTGTGATTATCAGAAACTTGCTTTGCTTTGTTAGTATTAGAATATTAGTAAAAAACTTAAATAATTTTTCTAAACAAGTTTTATCTTCTTTTAATATTTTTCAACTCCGAGCTAATCCAAATCTGCCGCGGGTCAATCCATTTAGACTCGCAATCCGTGTGAGTTGATTCATTTAGACTCGTTAAAATGACGGATTGATAACATTTTAATTTAATTCATTTAAATTACTTAGTGGGGCGAGCGAGCCAATTCAATGGATCTAACCTAACTTGACTAACTTGACGTCTCTAAACCAAACGCACCTTCTAAACTTTTGTGAAATTGTGTTTTGCTTCCTGCTAAGATGTTGAAATTTTGGAATTGTATCCGTTGAGTATTGATAGCCTGGGGTTCAGGATGTTCGACTGTGATGAACAGTACAATGCACAGTGCAGTGTGCATCTCAGTCCTGAGCGCACACATTGCGCACTCTGTTTGTTTGCAAATTAGATATTCGTGTTTTGCTTGTCTTTCCGAAATATTATGTTATGATGCTACTAAACTATATTGGTTTAATTGTATTAAAGCTTTCTAGCATCGAGAATGACATGGAATTTGTGCTGTTTGCGAATTGTGCTTTTCTCGAAGCCTTGCAGGAGTCTTTGAAGAAAGAATGCGAGAAGAAGAAAAAGGCGAGATACGAAGCATGCCATTCTAGCATAGATATTCAGATGTCGACTGTTTGCTTGCTTCAAGGCATTCTTATGTGTCTCTGAATTTGTATCGACTTCGACAATAATCTGGTCATGCTTTTGCTTTATTTAAATTTCTGTTGAATTGATGTTTGCGTCCTGCTTTAAAGAAAGAATTTGCAAAATCTGGAGATGTATTCGTTTCTTTGCAAATTAAAACTGTGGTTCCAAGAGCCAACAGAAATGCGCTGTTGGAAGTGAACGGATGCTCCTCATTTTCATAGCCTCATTTAGAAAGAGCATTGCAGTATTACATGTTGGAATAAATCTGTCAGTCACTTTAAAATTCACAGATTTCTTTGATTTTGTGTTCTTAGTTTAAAAATATTCTTAAAGAACGTCCTTAACTTTTTAAAATCTGACCCCTTCCTCACATAAATTAACGATCAATCTGTAAGTTCGTGGCAGTTCCACGAACTGCACAAAGGCATTCCACGAACTGCACAAAGGCAGTTCGTGAAACCGCCTCGAACACGCACCGCTTGAAGCCGTGCGTGCGTCTCCTTCCCTTAAATGGAAAGGAGTGCGTCCAAGGCGTGGGTTCGAGGGTTCGGCTGCTCGGCGAAGAGGGTGAGAAGCTAGAGGCATTCGGCGGATTTGGTCTGTGGAAACAGAGGAGTCTTCCGGCTGTGATCACTCCTTCGACGCAAGTCGAAATTCCACCGGATAAACAACAAGGAACAGGTATATTTTGCTACAAATGGTATCAGAGCATGTTTTTTACCTGTTTGATTTCTTCGCCGTTGATTTCCTCGCCACGGATCTGTCGCATGAAGCGACGCCGATCGGGCTTGGCGGCCGTCGGAGGGCGTCGCCAAAACCCGGACGTCGTTGGGCGATCTCGAGGCGATGGAGGCGCTGCCGGAGACGGTGATCGCCGCCGACCGGTGGCGATCTTGAGGCGAACGCCGACGCCGTGGGACCGTGGCGATCTCGAGGAGACGTGGCCGTCGCCGACGCCTCGGAGGCGTCGGAGGCGCCGCGGCCGCTGGCGCGGAGGCGACGGCGACGGCGCTATCGCCGCGTTAGCGCAGCGCGTTGGCGCGCCGACGCCGAGGCGCGGCCATGGCGGCGTTAGGCGATGGCCTCGAGGCGCGCGACCACCGCGCGGCGAGGCGGCGGCCGGCGTTTTAGCGGCGACGGCGCTCGCCGGCGCGAGAAGGCGCTCGAAATTTAGGGCGCACGAACGGGAAAATTTTCCTATTAATAATATATATAAAAAAAAAGTGTTTTTAAAAATCTATTTCGTACCGATTAATTTTTCCTATTATTGAAAAAAAAAGTTTTTTTATTAATCTGTTTCGTACAGATTATTTAGTTGGGCTTCAATTGGGCCGAATTAATTGGGCTTTAAATTGAAGTTTGGTTTAATTGGGCCGAATTAAATGGGCCGAATTAATTGGGCCGAATTAATTGGGCTTTAAATTGAAGTTTGGTTTAATTGGACCGAATTAAATGGGCCGAGTTAATTGGACTTTAGATTTAGTTTGGTTTAATTGGGCCGAATTAAATGGGCTTTGAATCAAATTTTAATTGGACATGAATTAATTCATCCCAACAAACGCGCCATTATTCCCAATTAAAATAAGTTTACAAGAATCGCCAGAAAGCCGACTTTACGACTAAACTCATAACTAAAGTTAGATGGATTGTTTTGGAACAATTAGAATCTGACGTGGATAACTTAAGGATAGAACTAGTTTATCGTATACATGGGTCAAAATTGATTGATCAATGGGTCAATTAATTATAGCCTAAAATTCAAGAAGTTTAGTTCTTCTTGATATATGTGTATTTGTTCTGTGCCTTGATTAATTGGAATATACGGGTATTTGTACTGGTTTTGTCGGTTCTGTACTGACATGATTTATTTCAATTTTACAAATGGCGCGGATGTATACCACTATGACCCGGCGCGATGTGTTGCGCAATCGGTATAGGGAGGCTATCGAAGATTTGGACTATGACCCTTACCATGGAGTCGTTAGACACATTGGGAAGCTGGACAGACTGATCTGGAAGCTCGAGATGCAGGAGTTTCCAGTATTAGACAACTACAGGATTTGGGCGTTGATTCGTTCATTGTCCGATAATCTTGCTGACGCGGCACGACAATTTTGGGGGTTACATGAAGGACGTGTTTCATATACCCAGTTGTGCACAGAGTTGATTAACTATGCTGACTGTGAAGAGGATCCTGAAGAAGACCCTGTGGAGGATTTCAGTTCTCGATTAGTGAGGTCTTTGAAGGACTCTGTATCAGGGGCAGCATGTGTTGCCTATGAGTGTCCCAGCAGAGAGTATTGTAGTTGAGTCCAGTCGAAGGGGACATATCATGATTACTGCTGCGCTAGGGCTTGTCCAAGTGGAAGCAGTAATTGCTTATCTAGTCTATTAGGAGTTATTTTTAGTTTATGAGTAGGAAGAATGTAATCTGTTACATTCTTAGTTGACTTTGTTATTTGTTAACATTGTACAACATGTTTATTTTAATGATGTGTTCATTTAATGATTAGTTCATTTAATGCTGTTAACTCTACATGATGCATGATTATTGGATATGCCCTTGATTAGTTCAAATGAGTATATAATGATATGTTCATTTAATGTGTAATATCATGCTGTAATAATGATTAATATCATTAAGTGGGATGTATGTAATAAAATATATCAATCTAAGTCTGATTGACACATACAAATGATGAGTGATAACGCAGTTGTCACTTAATTTTATAAACCAGATCAGATTTATCTTGAGTTTATTTTTGAGATTACATACATAAAAGCATACACTGAGTAACTAAATAATGTATTTATTTATGTTAGGTTATGGCGACTAAAAATATCATAGCTGAATTGAACAAAGGTGAAAAACTGAATGGGGATAACTATAAAATATGACACCTCAAGATTCAGTATGTTCTTGAGGAACAGGAAGTCCTAGAGGCTGTTAATCAGGTTGTGATGGAACCTGTTGAGAGTAATACAACACAGTACAGACGTGACCTTGATATCTATAAGGTATGGAAAAGGAAGGATTCCACTGCTAAGGGCATATTGATAAGTTCAATGGTGGATGACCTAGTGTTAGAGTATGAGTCATATCCTTCAGCTCATGCAGTATGGGTAGCCCTTAGAGAGAGATACAGTGGAATAAGTCTGAGTAAGCTTCGTCAGCTGACGATCAGGTTCGACAGCTACAAGAAGCGCCCGAATGCAACGATGGTTCAACATCTCAAGGAGATGTCTAATAAACACGGCCATGAGTTAATCGATGAAACACAAGTTCAGTAGCTTATTCGCTCTCTTCCCGATTCTTGGGAGACCACGGCGACCTTAACTCACAAAGTGAGAGTATTAAGACTTTCACGATGTCTCATGACATGTCGAAATGAGGTCGAGAGAGTAGAATCCGCGAGGATTTCGCCAAGCCTATTTGGTCGTCAGCAGCTCACTGGATCATCCGGATCCAAGAGGAAATGGTACAAGAAGGAAAGGGAAAGAATAAAACGCTATATCACTGGGAAGGATCAAATCAAGAAGAAGAAGACAGGGAAGAAACCTAAAAGCAAGTTATCTTGCTTTAATTGTGGCAAGAAGGGCCACTTTGCTCGGGAGTGTACTGAGCCAAAGAAGGTAACTTCTAATCTGTCTTCTGAGCATTTTGTTGCTAGTACTGTGTTGATGGTTGATTCTTATCCTTTGTGGATTATAGATTCGGGAGCAACCAACTATGTAGCTCGAGAGCGGGTTACATATGTGGAGTATCGCCGGGTACCTGCAGGCAACAAATGGATCTATGTAGGAAACAATGCAAGAGTCGAAGTCAAAGGAGTCGACACTTGCAAACTTAACCTTCGTGGTGGAAGTACTTTGTTTCTACATGATGTCTTATATGCTCTAGAGATTCGAAGGAATCTTGTATCCGTTACTAGTCTTCTTGATTTGGGGTACTCTGTAAATTTTTTCAGTCGTTGTGTAGAACTTAAGATTGACTCTGTGTCAATCGGATATGGTTATTTATCTAATGGTTTTATGGTACTAGATGTGGTGCCTGATGTGAATTGTGCGATTCATAGTTGTTTTTCAAACATTGTTCTTACTAGTAATGCGGATATATCTGATGAGATTTGGCATGCTAGATTGGGACATATAGGACAAGATCGCATGAATCGATTAGCTAGAGAGGGTTTATTGGGCTCTCGTGCTAAGATTAGCTTGTCTGTATGTGAGCATTGTCTTGCTGGAAAAGCAACTAGGAAACCATTTGGAAAGACTATTAGAGTAGACTTGTCATTGCAATTGATTCATTCGGATATTTGTGGTCCGATGAGTGTGAAGGCTAGGCATGGAGCTTCCTACTTCATTACATTTATTGATGATTTCACTAGGTATGGTCATGTGTATTTGATTTCTCAAAAATCTGAAGCGTTGGATTGTTTTATTCGTTATTTGAAGGAAGTTGAGAATCAAACGGAACGTAAGGTTAAGGCCTTACGCACTGACCGTGGGGGTGAATATCTGTCTGATTTGTTCAAGACGACATGTAATGATAAGGAGATTATAAGACAGCTAACGATCCCAGGAACTCCACAGCAAAATGGGGTTGCTGAAAGAAGAAATAGGACTCTTCTTGAAATGGTTAGGTCTATGATGGCGCAAGTTAATTTGCCGGTCTCCTATTGGAGAGATGCATTACTAGCTGCGGCATATATACTTAACAAAGTGCCTTCAAAGTCAGTTCCATCGACTTATGAACGCGTTGCGGCGTAAACCAGATTTGAGCAATCTGAAACCCTGGGGGTCAGCTGCCTACGTTCATGATAGTTCTCACAGATATGGAAAACTCGGACCTAGAGGTAAGAAGTGTATCTTTATAAGATATTCTGAGACCTCAAAAGGTTATGTTTTTATAGGTGAAACGTCAGATGGAACAATCTCTGAGATTGAGTCTAGAGATACCACTTTTCTAGAAACTGAGTTCCCAACAAAGGGTGAAGTTGATAAGATAGTTTCTCTTTTTGAGGAGGATGATTCGTTATCAACAAGAAAGGTGTCTAGTGGGATACCTGAACCTAGTCAACCGAGTGGGAGTAATGTGTCTGATCACGGGGTGACTTCTCAACAGCCCAACTTACGGAAAAGTGTTCGTAAGATCATACCTAAAAGGAGGTTTGATATTGAGAATGAGGCAATGATGACACTCCCAGTTGACGAAGATGAACCTCAATTAATTGAGGATGCGTTGGGATGTAGGGTTAGAGATAAGTGGAAAAGTGCAATGGAAGAAGAGATGGAGTCAATGATTCAGAATCAAGTTTGGGAGTTAATCGATCTTCCTCCTGGCTGAAGGGCTATTGGGAATAAGTGGATTCTCAAAATAAAGAGAAAGTCTGATGGATCGATTAACCGATACAAGGCTCGTTTGGTTGCAAAAGGATTTACCCAAAGAGAGGGTATTGACTTTGAAGAGACATTTTCTCCCGTAGTGAAGTTTGTGTCAATCTGAGTTATTTTGGCCTTTGTGGCGTATTATGACTTGGAATTACATCAAATGAATGTCAAAACTGCTTTCCTTAACGGTGAGCTTGACGAGGAAATCTATATGGTTCAGCCAGAAGGTTTCGTTGCTTTAGGCCAAGAGGATAAAGTATGTAGATTGAAGAATCAATGAAGCAAGCGTTAAGACAATGGAACATAAGATTTAACAAAGTGGTTTTATCTTATGGTTTCGAAATGATCAATGAGGATCATTGCGTTTTCCTAAAGAAGAAAAAAGGAAAGTATGTCATTTTATCATTATATGTTGATGATATGCTGATAGCAGGAAATGACATAGGTTTTGTAGTGGAAGTCAAAAAGTGGTTGTCTTCTCAATTTGACACAATAGATATGGGAGAAGCTGAATACATCTTAGGGGTGAAGATCATCCGGGATCGATCTAAGAGACTTTTGAGTTTGTCACAAGAGTCTTATATTACTAAGATGTTACAACATTTCAACATGTCTGACTGCAACAGTGAACAGACATCTATTGCGAGAGCTACTGTTTTGAGCAAAAGTATGAGTCCCAAGACTCCAGCTGAAATAGCCGACATGAATAAAAAACCATATGCAAGTACCATAGGTAGTTTAATGTATACTATGTTGTGTACTCGTCCCGATATCAGCTATGCAGTGGGCTTAGTCAGGTTCGGCCAAACCTGGATCGAGACGGCGAAGTGAAAAGGATTTTCGAGATATCGAAGGCGACACGATTATTGTCTCTCTGTTATCAAGGATCGAGCATGAGCCTTAGGGCTATTCAGATGCAGATTAGGTGGGGACTGGATGATAGAAAATCAACATCGGGCTATGCGTTTGTTGAATGGTGGCGCATCTCCTAGAACAAAGAAGAAATGTGCAGCTGTGTGACCTTATCTACAATGAAAGCTGAATATGTGGCATGTTCAGCAGCTGTACAAGAAGCAGTCTGGTTGAGAAGGTTCCTAAAGCATTTGAAGATTGCTGAGAACAGTGGGAGTCCAGTGACTGTCTATTGTGACAGTCAAGCTGCGATAGCTTTTTCCAAGGATCCCAAATATCACAGCAAGGGCAAGCATATTGCTATAAAATATAACTTTATCAGGGATATTGTTGCTAAAAAGAAGGTGATTCTTGAGTATATCCCTACACGAGCTATGCTTGCAGATCCTTTTACTAAGCCAATGACTAGAGAGTCATTTAATGAGCATGTAAAGTCTATGGGACTTCGTAGAATGTAACAGTCTTGTAATGACAATTGAATATATAATGATTTGATTGTTTGAAATGCCAGCCATAATCTATTCGGTGTATGTTATGTTACATTCTAGTGATAAGATCTCGATAAGCATATTGGCAGGTAGTGATTGGTCCTCTCACATGGACAATCATCTCTATTTGTTGTGTATGAATAGAGGTAAGACCGATGTTTATAGGTCAGCCTATGTGGTTGTTAGCTTTGGAAGCTGTAAAATTTGTTACATTCCTATAAGTTAGGGTCGTCTTGATATTTGTATCAAGATAAGATCATTTTGTGGTAAATGATCGAAGTAAATGAACCCACCATTTACTATACCTGTTTTGAGCCAGATAAGAGTTCATATGTTGAATTCTGGATTAGACATTGGGAATGTCTAGATCGAAATCTGTACGATGTTAATTTGAGGGAAACATGTGCTCTTTATTGGTAAAGAGGACAACATCGTAACATGTGATTCATACCACATGTGCTAAGATGATACTAAGGGTAGTAGGGGAATGGATCCCTGCTTCTCTACTATGTGAGCCCTTTGAGATTATATGTTGATCTCAAAATTTGCCCTTTGTGACTATTTAGGTGTCTACTTGAAGTTTTAATCAAGGTTTGCTACTTTAGCATGTCTACCTATGACTATCTATGATTCGGTCTATGGAACATGACTAAGAAAGTGATTGATTAAAATGAATAGATTCACACTAAAAAGAAAGATTAAATAGGTTTACATCTAATGAGTATTATTCACTAGTCGACTCTTTTCTGTTGTGTACAGGAATGTTTGTGAATATTTGGAATATGAGACATGCTCTTGACATGATGTTCAATTTAAGGGATTAGAGATGTTCATATTGATGTAAATGAGATTATTTAATCTGGGTAAAAAGCAAGACATGAATATTTCAGGTAAACGATTATGTACCACCAGAAATATGATTTTGTATCATCTGGAAAATGACTGTGTGTCACTTGGGAAATGACTGTGTGTCATAAGATAAATGATTTTGTACCACCTGGAGATGACTTTGTGTCATCGGGAGAATGATTATGTATCATATGTAGAGTGGCTGAGTTAGGCGTAACAACTTCTCTTAGCATGTATCACTCTATGAGCAGCTATGTAAGGTGTAATAACTTTCTTAGCATTTGAACGCTCAATGTGCTTGCTGTCGCACGAACTATTTTCTGATTTGATGTTTCATTTAGTCTTTGTGACTATTAATCTATATTCTGTTAGTCTTTTGGGACAATAAATGTTGCTTCGATTTAGTCTATGTGACTAAACACCTCTTCTAAAATGGTCTGTGTGATCATTTTTGTCTGTGTGACACACCTTGGACGAGTGAGAGATGTAAGTTCGTGGCAGTTCCACGAACTGCACAAAGGCAGTTCGTGGAACCGCCTCGAGCACGCACGACTTGAAGCCGTGCGTGCATCTCCTTCCCTTAAATGGGAAGGAGTGCGTCCAAGGCGTGGGTTCAAGGGTTCGGCTGCTCGGTGAAGAGGGTGAGAAGCTAGAGGCATTCGGCAGATTTGGTCTGTGGAAACAGAGGAGTCTTCCGGCTGTGATCACTCCTTCGACGCAAGTCGAAATTCCACCGAATAAACAACAAGGAACAGATATATTTTACTGCACAATCAACTAAATTCCTAAACTGAAAACCCTTTTTATTTTTTAAATTCTGATTTGTTATGAGCCCAAGAGTGAAATTTTAACAGAAATAAATAAAAAGTAAAAAAATGTGCCCCAATAAGAATATACATGATTTAGAGAATGACATTCATACGATAGGACTCTTAGGGTGCATTATTTTTTGTAACAAATTTTGATAATTTATTCATTTATGAAACATTATCTATTTGAACAACTAAGACAATTAATTATTTTTTTTATATTTTCTTGTATATAGTCAAATGTTTTAAGTAAAAGTATTTTAAGATCTCACACTCCTCAAATAGATATTGTCTAGTCATTGATCTACTTTTAGAGATTTAAATGAGCCATATTTTACTATGGACATCTTTCTCAAAGTTTAAGGGGTTCCTATAAATTCTTAGATGTTATTTCTAAGTTGTATATAAACTATTAAACGGATAATATCTCACTATGGATATCTTCTTTCTAAAACTCACTTATATTTATCGCTCAAAAGGATAATATTGACTGCCTTCTTTGAGATTGTAGGAGCATGTATAATTATAGTTAACATTTTCAAAATATATATAATTATCAACAATCACTCATCCATCTAAATTATTTTTATATTCTTAGTTAAATACTTTATTGTGTATAACTTAACCATCACTTATCCATTTAAAATGCTCAATAGACAAACAAATGTCCAAATAGATAATATTTATTTCATTAATTATAAGATTCCATGTATACTCTAAGTTAACTTTTACGAATTCTACTTTATATAAATCATCAAATATCCATTCATCAAAAGGATTTGATGAATAATTTTAAGTCAGAAATAATTTTTTTAAATGTAAATTTCGATCTCATCAATTAAGTTTTTCTTACTTGGGCCAGATCCAGCCCGGCCCTTTTACACCTTCACCTTCTTATACGGTTAGATGTACTCATCGATCCGCTTTGTTTTATTCTGTCCCAATCCTTGAGTTCGCGATCAACCCGCTTTTACTGTGGGTCCCATGTTTGGTTTGGTTCAGAGTTACTAAGGATAATCTTAGTTATTTATTTAAGATTATCAATAAAATTTTTATTTAATTTAAATTTTAAACTATGATCAAATAACGAAGAATATTTGACACGTCAATAATTCAGAATTGAAAAATCTAAGAAAATAGAGATTTTCGTTTATTCCGAGATTAAAGAATTTTATTTTCAATATTAATTTTCGATTTTTTACAAAAATATCTTTGTCTATTTATGAAATTTCAATTGGCCCATATTTTTTTTATTTTTTTTATTTTTCATGGTATGATTTAGATATTTTTATAATTAAAAAAATATTAAAAAAATATTTTAATAATTTTTGAAAAAAAATGATAAAATTATAATAAAAATGTACATTTAATTTTTAAAAGAATGTTTAATTAAATTTATATAAAAAATAATACAGTAAAATATTAAATTAAAAAATATTTTATAATCTCCAAATAAATAAATTTTAATTATATTATTTGAAATAGAATCAAATAATATTTTATTCTCTGTAACTTTAGTAAGTAATCAGGTTGCCAATATATTATAACTCGAACCAAAGCACCCTGAGTTCCGGCGGCGATGGCGACGGTGCTGATTTCGGCGCTTGGTAATTTAGTTCGCAAAGTAGTTCTCATAGGAACAGCAGGTGACTCCAACCTCAATCTTTTCGTATATATATGTTCATATATGCTTGATTCGTTCGTTTTTTTTTTCTTTTGGAATATTAGGGTTTTTTGTAGGCTTCAACTTCTGGGAGAAACATCGAATGCAAGAATCTGCAGAGGAAGGATTCATAGATAAAGTGTGCCTTGATGGACTTTTATCAGAGGTATTAGTTTCCTACGTTGAAATACCGTGCGTTGTTAGCATATCTACCCGATTATTTTAGGTTAACTAGATTTTATTTTAAGTTTGTTGGATTTTAGTTGTTTTCATTTGTATTTCAGTCAATCTTGAAGTAATAATGGACATCTTCTGCGGACTTTTCAGTTAATTGATCAATAATCAATAGCTCTTAGTATTCTTTTTTGTTTAATTTCTTTCTTACTTTTGTGTTTACTATAATTTTTTTATACAAGTGGGATCAATGTGTTTGTTTAGTCTCATTAATTCTTAAAATTATTTTTTCTTACTTAGAACTTCCTTCACATAATTATATATAGGTCATGGAGGTGGACGAGAAACTCACAAAATTTCTTGTTGAAAATTCTGATAAAGCAGGTATTTATTTATATGTTTTCCGAAATGTTTTGAAATTTATAGTGCGGGTCCTCTTTTCTTGTTTTCATTATTAAGATTTTTTTTGCCAAAACATTTTTTTATCTTTTTCATATTACAAGAAAGAGTTGCTTAGTATAGGTTATCAAAAAGTTATATTTTATCATCATGATATACATATTTTGACAATTTCTGAGGGACTCAAAATTTTGAGTGATGCATAAAAATATTTTTTTTAAAATTATTATTCTTGTGTCGTTTCATATTTCAAAAATCTAGTTATTTCTCTTGTATATTATATAAAAATTAAAAATTCTTGCATTTGTATTGGAAAAAATTTGTTAAAAATTACATCTACTATCTGTTCCAGGCAATATCACATCACTTGTTATTCCCACTGTGACCTTTGCAGCTTTAGCCTATGGAATCATGTGTCTTAAGGTATGTTTCTTCCCATTACTAGTTTATTTTTATCCGTGGAAATTCTCTTTTCTACTGAAATAATCTCTCATTTATCTATACAAAATAATTTTGTCAAATGGAGATTAGTTATTCTCCCTAATTTTCTTTGTTCTGGGTAAACATTAACTTAAAATATATGTATCTCGATGGCTCATTCTCTTGTTATTCTTTGTGCAATTGTTTGGTGGATTTTGATTTATATAGTTTAGGTGGTCTCCTAGTATGCTTAATTCCTTTTTTTTGTTTTTGATTGGATATCTTCTTATCTAATTTTCTAATTCCTACTAATCGAAGCGTCACGAGCCATGGTAAGGATCAAACTGTCAAACTTTTGTCATATTGTCTTGTCTTGTTTTGTTTCAGTTGAATGCTTTCTATTCATTGTTTTCATTATCATGGTTGTCAAACTTTTGTTACAACTTAGATTGCAATAGAATACTATATGAGAAAAATGAAGCATGTCAAGAAATAAAAAACCATGTAATTGTTTATTACTTTTTCTACCAACTTGGTGATTGGGGAGTTGCAAGTACATTTTCTTTTGATATGAAAATAAAATATTTTTAATTCTTTGCTAAATCTTTCGTTGTTTTGTCAAATAGGTATTTGAACTTTGTGAAAAAATAAATGTTAGAAATCGACAAGTCAATAACATTAATCAACGACTAGTGGGTTTGGAAAGCATTTTGCTTGCCAAGAAGACTCAATCAAGCGGAGAGTTTGGTAAGATAGTGATGGTCATATGATTTTGTTATTTGTTTGTTGTAAATATGGACTTTTCATGATATTGTCCGTTTTTTATTTATGCTAATTTTAAGTTATTTAACCTTTGCATGCATAATTAATTGAAATTTATTGCCTTAACATTCAAACTTCTTTAAATTGCCTTCAATTCATCCTTATACTTAATCTAGTACATAGAGATGAATTTCCAAAGTCTAACCAAGTATAAATCTTCACCCAAAGAAAAATTGTCAATTCTCTCTTAAGAAGAGTAAATTGCAAAATGTATTGATTCAAAACTTAATTATTACATGTGATCATAATCGCTTTTCATAGTTTGATGACATTATTACTTTTTTATAAAATAATAGACTTTTTAGTAGAAGTCTAATTTTTCTAATAAAACTTGATTGAAGAAATTAAATACTTTTTAAGAGTTCTAACAAATTATAAGAATTAACAACTTGAATAATTTTTAATAAAATCTCAATTATCCTAATAAAATTTAACTGACTCTTTCAAAAAGTCTAAAAACTTAATGATTTAGATTGCTTTTAATTTAAATTCTTGATTGTGTAAAATTCTGCTAGGAAATCCTTTCAATTGGTTTGTGATTTACCTAACTTCAATAAGAGTCTGAATGTTTATTTTGATCAAATGCTTCTAGAAATTAGTGCCTTCTAGGAACAATTACTATATTGAGCTGTCTTGGGCATTAAGGAGTTTTTGATTTTTTAAAATTATATTTTAATCCTTGATTGATCAAGAGAGGATTTACGAAATTATCAGCAACAGAAGAAGGCTTTCTTCAATCTTTTGGATCTTCTGTACCCTGTAGTTGACTCTACTATTGGTGCTGCATTTGAGCTCTTTAATGGAGTGTTTGTTGGGGCCAATAAAGGGGGACGAGCTCATCGAGAGCAAAGGCCATTTAGCTCGTGAAGCTGGTGGCTATAGTTGGTCGGTTTAACGGTCACCTTTTTTAATGGATCAACCGCAGATTGCCGAGTAACTTTGTATCAGGTCGGCTGTGATGTAGGTCGACAAATGCTCGGATCTGCAGCGGTTCAAATTAACGGTGAATCGTCTATTACTAAGTCATCGGTCTGTCGTGTGCACCCAGAAATAAGACAACTCCTGCTAGGTTTCAACAAAGTAGTGTTATTCTTTGTTGTCTTTCCAACATATTATGTTATATTGCTACCAGACTATATTAAATTAAATTGTATTGATGCTTTCTATTGTCGTGAATGATATGATTCGACATGAAATTTGTATTCCTCTTGTGTTTTCTAACTGTTCTTTAATTGACGCCTTGTAAGAATCTCTGAAGATGGAATGGGAGAAGAAAAGTCTCTCTGAAGATGGAATGGGAGAAGAAAAAAGCGAGAGAAGTATAACATCAAAGTGTAATTGTTGACTAGTTCTTTCTTAAAAACGTTCTTATTTGCCTCTCAATTGTTTTCGGCTTCAAGATTAGTCTGCTAATGCTTTTGCATCCTTTTTGTTGAATTGATGTTTCTTTTCTGTTTTAAAGAAAGATGTTGCAAAATTTTGGAAATGTATTCCTTCGTTTGTAAATTAAAATTGTGGTTTCGTAGCCTATCTCAAGGGAGAGCTATGCAATTTTACATATTCAAATAAGCCTGTTAATCACTTTTAAAATTCATAGATTTCTTGATTACCTTGGCTTAAAATGTTCTCAAAGGACATTCTTTACTTTTTAAAATTTTGCTCCTTTTCCTACGCCAATGATCATCATCACTAGAATAACGGTAAAATATATTAGGAACTCCTATACCCCTATTGTTTTATTCTTCCTTTTTTTAAAAAAAATGTCTCTTTTATTTATTTGTTTTGTTTTATTTACCAAAAAAAAAATTAACTTAAGAAATACATTTGTGTATTTTTAATGTTCAGAATTAGGACTTGAACATTTTGGATAAATAAATGAATTCATATGAGTTTATCTCTAACTTGCATTAGCAAAATAATCTCTAACTTGCATTAGGTACTTTGATGATAAATTCTCTATGGGTTATATGTTATAAGATGTTAACTAAACACTAAGTTAAATTAAAGTTTTAGAACTTATAGGAAGTGTTTAAGAATTGATTCATCTTTAACAAAGTAGAAAAATATGTATGTGTGTTCAAGAGTGAAATTATACTTGAAAAAATAAATAGTAAATAATATGCCATGATAAAAATATACATATTTTAAAGAACAAATTCATACTTCATAATTTAAGATACTTAAATATAGTTAATTTATTTATTTTTGAGACATTATCTATACTCGAAAGTATCTGAAGATTTTAAAACTAAAAAATAGTTATAATGTGCATTTTCTTCATATATAAAAAGTCAAATACTTTTTGGTAAAAGCATTTAATTGTCTTAAACTGTTCAATTAGATAATTTCTCACCATTGGTTTACTTCTAAAGGTTTAAATAGATAATTTGTAATTATAGATATCTTCCTTAGAAGGGGTTTGTGTATAAATATCCATATGAAATACTCGACTAATAATTAATTGTGTAAAAGGTTGAAATTGTCAATCTAGCAGTCTCTCGTTCCGGTCTCTCAGAATTCAAGAGGGAGTAAATTACGGGAGAGTTATACTTGTGAACGTGATTGATAAGATAATGAGTGGTCATCTGAGTTTGAGACAGAGTTTTAGATCGCTTTCGGAATCGATTATTGTCCATTATATAAATTTATTTATCGATTTACTAACACGCTGCAATCGGAGAAGGACTCGACGAACACATAATGCTCAAATGGATTGTTGCAAACAGCAGAGTTTTCTAGGTACTGAAATTGTAACGAAAAAGATTCATAATCCAACACAAGATATGCAATACACCTGCTGTTTCTCCATCATCAAGGTACTGGAAATAACACCTCCCACAAACAAATCCATGGTGCCAAATGATTATTACTGTAGTAGTGAGAAAAGTGAATCATCTTGCTTAGTTTCTCACATGAACATGACATGGGAGATTATTTCAAAACAAAAGAAATCCATTATGTTGTTTTCTATGTGGCAGGGGAAGTAAATTTAATTGGTTATAGATGCATATTGCCTTGTGCAATTATCTCATTTTGCTCATGCACGTGAACGGATGAGAAGTCGATTGCAGTGGCTACGGAAGCTTGCACTGGTGCCTTCGTAGCAGTGTTGAGACCTCGGCATCTGGGATTATATTCATGAAAGGGTAGAGAGAAACCATTATTTGTCGCGTTATCAAGTTCTAAAATGACACTAAACGAACTCAAACTATAGCTACAAATGAAGCAAATTTAGACCCGAAGAAGCATTGGTAACGGCAAAGGAAAAGAAGTGCATAGGGCACTCGCAAAAAATATGAGAAAGGCAAAATATTGAGGGTTCAATTTAACCGAAAGGTCAAGCACACTTAGATATCTTATAAGTACATGATTTTTCTATATCTTGTAAATATGGAACTTTGAGTGTATTCTCATACTCTCAATAATCCCCCCTCAAACAAATGATCATATTGGACTTCCCCTCAAGTTTATTCATTCTCGAAAGACTTCCTCTATTTGATGTCTGATCCTCAATCCACTAAAATTTTCTACCAATTATCTAGTCCTCCTGATTCAGTTGGACTTCTTGCCAGTTGTCCAATCCTCCTGCCCTAATTGGACTTCCTGCCAGTTATTTGGTCATCCTGATCCAACTGGACTTTATGCCCGGTGTCTGGTTCTCTTGATCGAGACATGAGAGCCTCATTTCTTTCGTTCGAGGTGCATTTCTTGACGTGGACCATGACTCCGATACCAATTGTTAGTGTTTATAAGATTCGTATATCTCCACAATGATATGATATTGTCCACTTTGGACCTAAGGTCTCATGATTTTATTTTTGGACTTTACCCAAAAAGTCTCATACAAATAGAAATATATTTTCATTTTATAAGTAAATGATCTTTTCCATGTCTTACCAATACGCGACTTTGATTGTATTCTCAATACTCCAACACATTGTAGAGGAAATGTTGATCGCTAGAGGGGGGTGAATAGCGTTGTGGGATGCGTTGATGAAATTCGTTTGCATTTGTCTCTACACAATCGTTAGCGCGCAGCGGAATAATAGAAATAAAGTAATAACGAAATAGACAAACACGCAAACACAAGTATTTAACGTGGTTTGGAATCGAACAGTTCCTACTCCACGGATCGAGCTCTAAAAAAGTTCTAGCGATGTCAATCACACACCACTATGCAATAACTCCTTCTCGACACAAGTCGGAGGTGGAGAAACCTCTTATAATAGTTTACAACAATAAACTAAATACAACAAGCAAATACAATATGAAATACAACAAGAGATGTAAAGAAAACTTTACACAAAACTCTTTTGAATGCTTGCTTGCTAGGTTGATAGAGTAGCACTTGGAGACTCTGAATTGCAGCAGCAACTTGCCCCAAAACACCTCAAAGAACCTAGTTAATTTCCTCCTCCACGAGCTCCATTTAAAGCTTCTGCATGGGCTGAAAATCGCCGATCAGTCGACTGATCGGGACCATCAGTCGACTGATAACACTGTTACTGTGAGACAACGGTATAATCCACGCTGAAAAAATATAACGGATAGGACATCAGTCGATTGATCATACCCATCAGTCGACTGATGGAGCCTTCACTCGACTGCTATCCCCACAGTCGAGTCTCGACTCCATTCTGTGTCAAAATTTTTGAGCACCAGTAGACCTGTCAAACGGGCCGACCCATGGCGGGGCGGGCCAACCCGTCGTTAACTCAACATTTAGCGGAGAGGGGCGGGCCTACCTGCCATCTTGGCGGGTTGAGAAATCTCCAACACAACCCAATCCAAGGCGGGTTGCGGGTTAGGCGGGCCAACCCGCGGGCCACAAAAATTAAAAAATTATATCTAAAATTACTAAGACGTTGAGAGTTTGAGGCGATGATCGGTAAGGTAGATGAGGTACCATGATTTAAAAAATAAACATTTGAAGTAACTAAAATCTTATAATTGAGATTGACCGACAAAGTTGAGTACCGATATTTTTTATTCTTTCAATGCTCGAAAATATTCAAAACTTGATAATATGTAAATTTAAATTTTTACTCATCCAAAAAGAGATCAAATTGAGATTTTTTAGCTCTTGTAATAATTTAACTTTGATATGTCATCATTTCCTACATCGATTGGAATAGTAGTGATTAGAGCTGTCAAACGGACCGATCCATGGCGGGACGAGTTAACTCATCGTAAATCCAACATTTAGCGGGGAGGGGCGGGCTGACCCTCCATCTTGGCAGATTGAGAAATCTCAAACCCAACCCAAGACGGGTTGCGGATTAGGCGAGCCAACCTGCGAGCCAAAAAAATAAAAATAAATCCAAAATTATTAAGGTGGTAAAGGCTTGAGGTGATAACCGATAAGCGCCTTATCCCAAGTGGTAAGCGTGGAGGTATATGTTGCGGGAGGTGCCGGGTTCGAGCCCTCCTCAGTGACAGGCAGAGTTCTGTTGACTGAGATACTGGGCTGGCCCAGCGTTGCTCTTATCAACATCGTGGTACCGTACCTCTAAAAATTCCCGAAAGGGGTTTCTGCTGAGGGGCCGCTTCGGCGGTGGGGCCGGTCACGTAAAAAAGTTTACCATCACAGTTATAACCGAAGCGCCTTATCCCAAGTGGTAAGCGTGGAGGTATATGTTGCGGGAGGTGCCGAGTTTGAGCCCTCTCGGCCCGATAGCGGGGTTACTGGTGAGATCGGGTGGCCCAGCGTTGCTCTTATCAATATCGTGGTACCGTGCCTCCAAAAATTCCCGAAAGGGGTTTCTGCTGAGGGGCCGCTTCGGCAGTGAGGCCGGTCACGTAAAAAAGTTTACCATCACAGTTTTAATCCCCACGGGGATGGTGCGATGGTAAGGCAGCGATCGCTAGGTATGGTGAGTCGATTTGGAGGGTCTAAAATCCCACAGGTTCGAGAGGACTTCCCCCGCTGCCTTGCCACCGTGCCCGGGACATAGTCTCCCCCGTGATTTACCCTCCCTCTCGCCAATAGCCCTGGGACGGGTGGCAGGGGGCTGCTAGTTGGGCAGATTCCCAACATTTAGGATAACCGATAAGGAGGATAGAATACCATGGTAAAAAAAAATATACATTTGAAACAACTAAAATCTTGTAATTGAGACTCAATTATCAATCGACAATGTTAGGTACCAATATTTTTTATTCTTTAAACACTCCAAAATATCCAAATCTTGATAGTATACAAATTCAAGTTTTAGTTCCTCCAAGATTTAATTGAGATTTTTTGGCATTTATAATTAGTTGACTCTGATATATCATCATTTCCTATATTAATTGAAATTGAAATAGTAGTGACAAAATAATTATAAACTAATTAGAGTTTATAAAAAAAATTATTAGAGTACCTAAATCAAATATTTTTTTATTATTTTCTTTAACTTCTCCTAGTGCCAAGTTATATGTGTGATAGAAGAAGAATATGATTATGAACTTGTTAGTATTAGAGTATTGATAAAAAAAGTTTAAATAATTTTTTTTCACAAATTTTATCTTCTTTTGATATTTCTCAACCCGCGGACCAATCCAAACCCGCCGCAGGCCAACCCGTCTAACCCACAACCCGGGCGGGTTGATTCGTTTAGGTCCGCCAAAATGGCGGGTTGATAAAATTTCAACCCAATCCGCTTAAATTACTTGGCGGGGCGGGCCAACCCGACGAGCCTAACCCAACTTGACGGCTCTAAGCACGGTCGATGATCACGATCGATCAGTCGGCCAGCTCAATAACGATCGACTACCCACCTTTGATCTCATTGGGACACTTCCCGAAGTCAAACCCTAGTCGACTCACATCAGTCGACTGTCACATGACACCAGTCGACTGGCACACCTCAAACATGAGATTTTAACCCAAGTATGGTGCCCTCATACTTGCTAGATAACCCTTAGCCTAGACCTAAGCCTTCTAGCCACCTCCATCAGCCTCGCGCCTCTCGGATCTCTCCAAGTCATCCATGACTTGTTCATCCATTGCGCTAGCCTTCATGTGCTTCCATCGGCTATGTCATGCTAACGATGTCTACACCGCCATGGCACATTGGATTTACGCTGCCAAGACTCCCGCTTAGACTTTACGCCGCCAACCATTGGACTTATGCTGCCAAGACTCCCTCTTGGACTTTATGCCGCCAATATCAATGTCAAACATCAATGTCAAATCTCATGTCCAACACTTCCATGTCAAACATTAAAACATACCACTTTCATGTCAAACATCAAAACATCACTCGAGTCAAACTCGAGTCTGGTCAATCGTGACCTGGGCCGATTGCACCAATAATCTCCTCCTTTTTGATATTTGACAAAAACACATACCTTTGAGTTAGAACACTAACTCAAATCTCCTTACCAATTATCCCAAATTGGTAATCCCAAACATTCTCCCAATTCTCCGAATTGACAATTGATAACACTCTCTATAACATTCTCCCCCCTTTTTGACTAACATCAAAAAGGTTTTCTCTCCAAGGAGGTCAATGTCTCATGTCCCAATGAAATCTTACAATCTCCCCCTTGGTCCAAAAATACTTAGGATGTCTACCATCTTTCTAGTGATAAGTCTCATATCACTCAAGAGAGGCAATCCTATATACTCTCCCAATTTCCAAATTGGGTATCTCAAAATCCCATTTTCCTCTTCATGAGGAAAAAATACCATCCATCATCCCATGATGGATACCTCCCCCTAAAGGCTTGCTCCCTCTTGACCATTGCACCAACAATGTCCTTGGGAAGTCCCTAAGCCAATAGGAACTCTAAACCAACAAAAATAAGGTCTAAAGTTCAACATTGAACTTTTCAACCCTTAAATTTGATACATCATCCTAACACCTCTCCTAATCCATATCCAATGGATTTTCACCCTTTATAATGCTTTCCAAAGCATATCCTAGGGTTAGGAGTGGTTAGGGAACTTTACCGTAGCTGAAAACGGGCTAAACATACCTTGTTTTCCTGAAATCAGCCTTGGCAGTCGAGTCCTTCAGAAATCAGTCAACTGCCACCAAGGGCAGTCGACTGATAACTAAAAAAATCCAATTTTCAGTTATCAGAAATGGATTTTAAAAATTCATAAATAATTATATGTATATCGAAAAATCATGAAAATTCATACGTATAATACTTGTGACCAATACAATGGGTGAAAAATGATAGAAAAATATTTTACCCATAAAATATCGAAATTGATACAAAGTTCAAAAGTGAAGAAAAACTTCAATGTTTTAGCTCACTTTGTATAAACTTCATCAATGGTGATTGCTATCAAAAGATAGACTTCACCAATGTTTTCTAAAATGATTTAAAAATATTTTTAAAAACCTATATTGGATCATATTCCTTGGGCTTAATGTACATGACTTGTACACAAGCTTTCCCAATGATCCACCTTTAGTTAAAGATGAGTTTTAGTTCATCTAGATGCAAAAACTATGCACCTTGAACTTAACTCATATCCTAGCATCTCACATATATCTAGGGTGTATAAAATACACACAAGTCAATGTGATATGAAATGTGAGTTTTGTTCTCCTAATCTAGGGTTTCATGCATTTTCTAAGGCAACACTACTTGATTCTCTTATAAATGGGACTCCAAGTCATGTCATTGTCCTTAAATCAATTTTCATTAACTTAAATGCATGAATGATCATGGCATAAATGAGAGCAAAATTAAGCATGGCCAATGATCATGATGTCATGACATATGATACAATCTAAAAACACATGACATTAAACCTTAATCCTACACATAATCATGACATATAAATGATAAAAATTAAACATGATGTCATGACATGTTATATGACAATCAAGGCATGACAAATAAAGGTATAGGTATAAGAATACCTAAATTTTAGAATTAGTTGTCATTTGATATAATTAAGTATATTTTGTCATATTGATATTTTTCTTCCAAGTGTGCCAAAAATCCAAAATGACACACTATGACCTCTAACCCTAAATTATGCCAATTTAAATTATTGTTCACAATCCCAAAAATGTATTGGCACATCCTAAAGTCTTTTAGGATCATAATATCAAATATATTTCCAAGGTATCCATAACCTTGAAAATTACCTAAAGTGTCACCTTTACTATAGTTAGGTTAACTACCCTTCCATTTAAAGTCGACACACCTAAACCCATCTAGCGTGAATCAATCACGCTCTTAGGAACCCAAAATCTATTTGAGCTCCTAGGGTTTACTAGGTATTTCTTAGGGATGACCTCCCTAGATACTTTCTTACTGACCCTTCTAGGCTTTGTTAGCCTTGGTCATTGTGGTCTTGCCATGGTTAACTCTAGGGGTGACTCCCCTTGTAACCTTCTTAGTGACCACCCTAAGTTTCTTAGAAACCCTAACCACTAGGCACATACCTTGGTCAACCTTAGGGATGACTTTCCTATTGACCTTGGCTTTCCTAGCCCTAGTTTGTATTCTGTAATCAAATGGAACACTATGATAAGTCACCTTAGGCTTAGGTTTGTGACTCAAACCTTTCTTGCCCTTGATTGACTTTTGTCTCTTAGGCCCTAGGTGTTGACTTTGACTTCTAGACCCTAGGCTTTGACTATTTGACCCTTTAATTGAATTTTGTACTTTTGCAAGGGTCTTTTCAAATTTCTCAAGCCTTGACCTCAAGGCTTGATTTTCAAACTCTAATTGCTCAATTTTTGAGTTTTGATTTAATCCTTGGGCATAGTTCTTCTTAGGCATCTGCCTAGTCCATTTGAGATTGAAACCTAGGTAGTCCTCAATTTTTCTAATAGATTCCCTAGGTAGAGTCTTTCTAGGGACATTAGTCCTAAATTTCTCCTTATTATTAAAATGAATATTCTTAGCTCCTAGGCAAAAATATTTGTTATTTCTAGCATGCTTTTCATGATAAATTGCAAGAAAATTAAAATTCCTAGCATGCTTTTTGACATTTAAATTAGAAGGAGCATTACTAAAATATACCTTAGGGTTAGCCTTAGCTCCCCCTACATGTGATGCTCTATTTTGAGTCTTCTTGCTCCCCCTAGAGCATTGACTCCTATAGTGCTCCTTTTGATGGCACTTGAAGAAAATGATGTGCTCCTTGCTCCTTTGATTTTGGGCACCAGCATCCTTTACCTTTGGTGCCGGTAGAGCTTTCTTTACTCTTTTCGGACACTTACTCTTGTAGTGTCCAGATTCCCTACACTCAAAACACATTATATGCATTTTATTTTGAAACGATGTATTTGAGTTACCTATGGTGTTTGTGGTGGTCGGAGTGGATTCTTCATCTCTCCCGGAGGTGGATGGCTCATCTTGAGGTTGCTCCGGTGTGGATAGTCTCTCCTCCCTCTCAATCCTTGAAGTGGAGGCTTCTTCCACTTTTTCCTCTTCTTCCACCGATTCAGAGGTTGACTCCCTATCAACTTCTGAATCCTCACTCGCTTGTGAGGATGAGGATTCATCTTCAGCCTTCTCTTCTTGAGCTGGTGATGGGTCTTCATTGAGCTTTGCCAATTCCCTCCAAATCTCTTTGACATCCATGCAATCACCTAGGCTACACAATAAGTCATTAGGAATTAAATCAAAAATAAATTTGATTACCTTCTTGTTTTTCTCGAATTGTTGGAGTTGCTCCTCACTCCATCTCTTCTTCTTGAGGAACCCACCTTTTGGTCCTCTTGGGTATTGGAATCCTTCTATTAGGATGGACCACTCCTCTAAATCCCTCATCATAAATTTTTTTTCAATTCTTCTTTTCCAAGAATTGAAGCTTTCTCGTCCATATAAGGTGTAGGGCACCGGTGTGTTGATGTCCCAACCTAGTTGTTCTTCCAACTTCATCTTCACCTCTAGCGTCTTTAGCTCCCGGCGGTTAGTCCGTAGAAGAGCCCCGGGCTCTGATACCAATTGTAAAGGAAATGTTGACCGCTAGAGAGGGGGTGAATAGCATCGTTAGCGCGCAACGGAATAATAGAAATAAAGTAATAACGAAATAGACAAACACGCAAACACAAGTATTTAACGTGGTTTGGAACCGAATGGTTCCTACTCCACGGATGGAGCTCTAAAGAGCTCTAGCGATGCCAATCACACACCACTATGCAATAACTCCTTCTCGACACAAGTCAGAGGCGGAGAAACCTCTTACAATAGTTTACAACAATAAACTAAATGTAACAAGCAAATACAATATGAAATACAACAAGAGATGCAAAGAAAACTTTACACAAAACTCTTTTGAATGCTTGCTTGCTAGGTTGATCGAGTAGCACTTGGAGACCCTGAATTGCAGCAGCAACTCACCCCAAAACACCTCAAAAAACCTTGTTGATTTCCTCCTCCACGAGCTCCATTTAAAGCTTCTGCCTGGACTGGAAATCGCCGATCAGTCGATTGATCGGGACCATCAGTCGACTGATGACACTGTTGCTGTGAGACAATGGTGTAATATACGTTGGAAAAATCCAACGGATAGGACATCAGTCGACTGATCATACCCATCAATTGACTGATGGAGCCTTCACTCGACTGCTATCCCCACAGTCGAGTCTCGACTCCATTCTGTGCCAAAATTCTCGAGCACCAGTCAACTGATCACACGATCGATCGATCGCTGAGCGCCAGCCGATCGGCCCACCTCGGCGATCATGGCGATACTTCCCACATTCAAACCCTAGTTGACTCACACCAGTCAACTGTCACATGACACCAGTCGACTGGCACACCTCAAACATGAGGTTTTAACCCAAGTATGGTGCCCCATACTTGCTAGACCACCCTTAGCCTAGATCTAAGCCTTCTAGCCACCTCCATCAACCTCGCGCCTCTCGGATCCCTCCAAGTCATCCATGACTTGTTCATCCATTGTGCTAGCTTCATGTGCTTCCATCGTCTATATCATGCTAACGGTGTCTACACCACCAAGGCACATTGGACTTACGCTGCCAAGACTCCCGCTTAGACTTTACGCCGTCAACCATTGGACTTATGCTGCCAAGACTCCCGCTTGGACTTTACGCCGCCAATATCAAACCCCTTGGACTTTCCAAATGCCAAGACTTAAGCTTGGACTTTCCCTTGCCAACCCATGTTGGACTTTCCATGCCAAGACCCATGCTTGGACTTTTCCTTGCCAAGACCCATGCTTGGACTTTACATGCCAAGTACTCAAGACTTGGACTTCCATGACATGGTCAACTCTAGTCAACCATCAAAATCTCCCTCGATTCAAACTCGAGTCCGGTTAATCACGATTCAAGTCGATTGTGCCAACAATCTCCCTAAAATATTACCATACATCAATGTCAAACCTCCATGTCCAACACTTCCATGTCAAACATCAAAACATACCACTTTCATGTCAAACATCAAAACATCACTCGAGTCAAACTCGAGTCCGGTCAATCGTGACCTGGGCTGATTGCACCAACACACATCCCTATCGTCACATTTGTATTGCCCCTTGCAACACCTACCCCAGTCGTCTTGAGGGCTCAACTCCTCCCCATAACACCCAAGTCTAGAGTACCATCTTGGAGAGCTTGAAGAGTAGTTATCGTTGCATTCTAGATCTTCAAGAAGCTTTCCAAAACAACCAAATCAAACATCGATCAAGAGCATTCTTATAAGATCCAAGTTGTAAGAGATTTCTCCGCCTTCGGAAGTTTCCACGAAGGAGAAAGAGATAGTGGTACTATTGTAGAGCTAGGTCATGGAGTAGGAATCGGAGATTCCAAACCACGTAAAATTCATGCATTGTGTTTGTGAGTTATTCAGTTTTTGTTTATATTTATTTCCATTGTACACTAACGATTTGTAGACAAGCACGTACAAACACAATCAAAGATAAAGTTGAGTCACTATTCATCCCTCTCTAGCGCAACAACGATCCTAACAGTATGATAGCTTTGCTTGCCACCATGAACTTTGAGATTCAAAAGCAATATGAGAACATGGATATTTATGATATGGTTGAACATATAAGATGACTATATCAAGAGTAGTCAAGGCATGAGAGGTTTGACGTATCAAGGATCTTATTTCAATGCAAGATGACATAAGAAAGTCCTGTAGGAACTCATGTTATGAAGATGATTAGGTATATTAAGAACCTTGACAGGTTGGGCTTTCCTTTAGGCCAAAATTTGGCCACTGACTTAGTTCTGCAATCATTGCCTAAAAGCTATTGTCAATTTATCATGAATTACAACATTAATAAAATTGACAAATCCTTGCCTGAGTTATTAAGCATGTTGAGAACTACTGAATAAAATCTTAAGAAAACCAAGCTCATATTAATGGTGCAAAAAGGAAAAGGAAAACACAAGCCCAAAGGTAAGGGTAAGACCCAAACCAACGACAATGCAAAGTCTACTGCATTGAAACCTAAAGGAGGGATGACTAAGGAAGGAACCTACTTCCATTGTAGTCAGACTAGATATTTGAAGAGGAACTGTAAAATTTACTTAGAGGAATTGAAAAATAAGAAGGAAAGTGAGACTTCTGTCTCATGTATTTATATTATAGAAGTCAATTTTGTAGAGGATTCGTTGACCGCTAGAGGGGGGTGAATAACTTATTTTGATGCATAGATGGAATTTATTCGCGTTTGATCATCTATAATCTTGTTAGCACAGTGGAATGATAATAACAAATATAAACAACAAGATACATAACCACAACGCGAGATATAATGTAGTTTGGAACCGAATGGTTCCTACTTCACGGATCGAGCTCTAAAGAGCTCTAGCGATGCCACAAACACCACTAAACAATAAACTCCTTCTCGACAACACGTCGGAGGCGGAGAAACCTCTTACAAGTGATTACAAAAGAAATACACGAAAATACAAGCAAAATACAAAGAAATGTAAAGAGCACTTTACAATCTAGGGGTTTTGAGCGCTTGCTTGTCGGTTGCTTGGATGAGCTTGAAGGACCTTGAAATACACCTGCAATTCGCCTTCAAATCGCCTCACCAAAGCTCCCAAAGAACCATTGTTGAAATCCTCCTCGAGCTCCTCTTTTTAACCTGCATCGGGCTGGATTTCTGCCTGGCAGTCGACTGTCATAAGGCCCTAGTCGACTGCCAACACTATTGTCGTGAGACAACGACTCGATCCACACTGAAAAAATTCCAACGGATCTCTTGGCAGTCGACTGCTAACTTCCATAGCTGACTGCCCCAATCGGCTATGAAGCGTTCTATGGTCGCGGTCGAAAAATCCCGTCCAGTAGTCGACTGCCATCCATGGCAGTCGATTGCCATCAGTCGACTGATCGAATGATCAGTCGACTGCCAAGGCATTTTTAGCCCTTAACCGATAGTCGAACTCTAGTCGACTCAGGCAGTAGAATCGACCATAATATCAGTCGACTGCCAACCTCAAACATGAGGTTTTAACCTCAAGTATGGTGCCCCCATACTTGCTAGACCATCCGTAGCTTAGACCTAAGTCTTCTAGTCACCTCCATCAGCCTCACGCCTATCGGATCCCTCCAAGTCATCCATGACTTATTCATCCATACGCTAGCCTTCAAGTGCTTCCATCGGCTATGTCATGCTAACGGTGTCTACACCGCTAAGGCACATTGGACTTACGCTGCCAAGACTCCGCCAACCATTGGACTTATGCTGCCAAGACTTCACTCTTGGACTTTACGCTGCTAATATCAAATCCCTTGGACTTCTCAAATGGCAAGTACTCATAACTTGGACTTTCACCGCTAAGACTACACCCTTGGACTTACGTGGTCAAGACTACACCTTTGGACTTTCCAAATGCCAACCCATGTTGGACTTTTCCTTGCCAAGACTCATGCTTGGACTTTACATGCCAAGTACTCAAGACTTGGACTTTCCCTTGACATGTTCAACTCCAGTCAACCATCAAAATCCCCCTCGAGTCAAACTCGAGTCCGGTCAATTATGACCCGGGTCGATTGCACCAACAATCTCCCCAAACATTATCAAACATCAATGTCAAATATCAAAACATCGCTCGAGTCAAATTCGAGTCTGATCAATCGTGACCTGGGACAATTGCACTAACAAATTTATCTACTTCTTCATGAGTATTAGATACCAGATATACTTTTCATATTTGTACTAATGTGTAGGATCTAAGAAAGAGTAGATAATTGACAATGGGCGAAGTGGACTTACGAGTTGGCAATGGTGCAAGAGTTATTATATGTATGCTTTAACTATAAACATTATTTCTATTTTTTTGTTTGGATAAGAAAAGTTTTCTATTTATAATAAAGAACAAATATTATTCCATTTATTTAAATGACATGTTCTATTGTAGTGCACAATTAATAAATGGGTTATATGTTCTAGACCTTGAAGACTCAATTTATAACATAAATAGAAAATGGTTAAAATCTAATGATTTAAACTAAACATATCTCTAGCATTGTTGCTTGAATAATATAAATGAGAAATGCATATCTAAACTCTATATGGATGGATTTTGAGACTCGTTTGATTTTGACTCATATGAGGTATGTGAATTATGTCTATTAAGCAAGATGACTACAACTCCTTTTAGTGGACAAAGCGAACACACTAATCAATACTTAGTGATGTATATGACCCTATCAATATAACAACTAGAGGAGGTTACCAGTATTTCATTACTTTGACTGACGACTTCAGTAAATATGGTTATGTGTATTTGATGAAATACAAGTCATAATCCTTTTAAAAGTTCAAAGAATTTAAGAATGAAGTACAAAATCAACTTAGAAAAAGTATTAAGATACTTCGATCAGATCGAGCTGGTGAATATCTAAGCTAAGAATTTCGTGACCATTTAGTTGAGTTTGAGATCATTTCCTAACGAACTCCACCTGGAATACCATAATGGAATAGTGTATCAGAAAGGAGAAATTATACTTTATTATATTTGGTACAATCAATGATGAGTCATGTAGATCTTTCTTCTTTCTGAGAATATGCTCTAGAGACTGATGCTTTCACACTTAATCATGTTTCATCAAAGATAGTTACAAAGACATCATATGAGATATAGACCGGAAAGAGTTCCAAAATGTCTTTTACAAATATTTGGGATTGTAAGACTTACGTTAAACATCAAATATCATAAAAAAAAATAGGATCCAAATCAGATAAGTATTATTTTATAGGATATCCTAAAGAAACAAAGGAATATTACTTTTACAATCATACACAAGGCAAAATGTTTGTTGTTAGAAATTATATTTTTCTAGAAAGAGAATTTATTTCTAGAGGAACTAGTGGGAGAAAAGTAGATCTTGAAGAAATTTAAAATACATAAATTATCACCGAGACTTTGATGGAACTTGAATAGGTACCACAAGGTATTGTGGAATATGAACTTGTTGCACCACAAGAAGTTGTGGAACAACAACCTATTCGAGTAAAATAAACTCTATGTAGATCTGATAGGATACGTCGTCATCTTGAAAAATATTATATTCTCTTGTCTGACCAAGATAATGTAATGCTTGTTGACTAAAACGAGCCTACATCCTATTAAGAAGCTATAATGAACCCAGATTTTGAGAAATGGCTAGAAGCCATGAGATTTGAAATGGAATCCATATATACCAACCAAGTATGGACTCTAGTTGACCCACTTGAAGGGATAAATCCCATTTGGATGCAAATGGATTTTCAAGAAGAAAACTGACATAGATGGAAATGTATATACCTTTAAAGGGTGACTGGTAGCAAAAGGATTCTAGCAAATTCATGGTATAGAGTATAATGAAGCCTTTTCACTCGTTGCGATGTTTAAATCTATTCGGATCTTGTTTGCTATTGCAGCTTATCATGATTATGAGATTTGACAAATGAATATCAAAATTGCATTCCTGAATAGGAATCTACTTGAGGATGTGTACATGACATAATCTGAGAATTTTTGTGATCCAAAGAATGCTAGAAAGGCATATATGTATGTTGCAAAAGTCCATTTATGGATTAAAACAAACTTCTAGAAGCTAGAATCTTCGATTTAATGATGTGATCAAAAAGCTTAGTTTCATTAAGAATAAAGATGAACCTTGTGTCCGCAAAAGACTTAGTGGGAGCACAATTGCCTTTCTCATTTTGTATGTAGATGAAATACTTTTCATTGGAAATGATATTCCTGTCTTACAGTCTATAAAGACTTGGCTTGAAAATTATTTCTCAATAAAAAACTTAGGTGAAGTTGCCTATATTTTAGGCATTAAGATCTATAGAGATAGATCTAAAAGATTGCTTGGCTTGAGTAAAAGTACATATATTGACAAAGTGCTTAATTATTTTGCTATACAAAATTCTAAGAAAGGATTCTTGCCAATGTCACATGATGTGAGTTCTTCTAAGGCTCAATGCCCCTCTACTAAAATGGAGAGGGATCACATGGATAAGATTCCTTATGCATCTATTATTGAGTCTATCATGTATGTCATGTTATATACTCGTCTTGATGTCTCATATGCATTAAGCATGACGAGCAAGTACCGGTCAAATCCAGGCGAAAGTCATTAGACAATAGTCATAAATATTCTTAAGTACTTAAGAAGAATTACAATTATTTATTGATATATAGAGGTGATGAGGAGCTCGTTGTAAAGGGTTACAGGGATGCATGCTTCAAAACTGACAAGGATGATTCAAGATTGTAGGCAGGATATGTGTTTTGCTTAAATGGTGGTGTTGTGAGCTGAAAGAGTTAAAAGCAAGATACAGTTGTTGATTCTACTGTAGAGGATGAGTGTATTATTGCTTCTAATGCAAAAAAAGAGGTTGTTTGGATCAAAAAGTTTATTATAGAACTTGGTGTGGTTCCTAGCATAGCTAATCTAATAGACCTCTATTGTGATAACAATGGAGCTTTGCATAAGCTAATGAACCCAAGTCTCATCAGTGATCCAAACACATACTTCGACAATTTCATCTCATTTTGAGAGATTACCGATAAATGAGATGTGAAAATATATAGAGTAGCGACAGATAATAACATTGCAGATCCACTGACCAAGGCTTTGGTACAAAGGAAGCGTGATGGTCACACAAGGTCATTATGTATTAGATACTTCAGTGATTGGCTCTAGTGCTAGTGGGAGATTCTCTGAGAGTCAATCATGAGATGATTGATATGGAACTTTTGTATCATTTTAATAAAAGGCAACATTTTGTGTTTATTATATTTATGTGCAAAGTTAAATAAATATAATAATATTCTAGAGTAGTAAGTTCTGTTATATAATATGTCAATTATTTGAATTGATTGTGAGAAACTATAGTGAACACTACTCTTAATTATGCCTAGTAAGTATTAATATACAAGGACAATATTAATGTATTGAGACTAGCATGTAGGTTAACTGATGACTTAATCTTATAAGTCATGAATATAAGATATCAAGTTAACACATGAGTATATATTAGAGAATATGTACTGGATTGATTTGCAAAATATTTCATAGACTATTATATTTGTATCATAAACATTCTCATAGTGACTATTGGTATAAACAATCCTTTAACCTGAAGTCACTATGGTTCCCTACATAAGGAGTTGTGTATTTTAGTATCCACAAATGTCACTTGTAACAAGATTGATTATAAAGTCGTTCACTATGTATGCAATAAGTTATGTGGAGCGATGTGAGTGATGTAAATGGAATTTGTTACTTCCATATAATGGAAGTGATATTTATGGGCCCCTTGATATTTAAAGATCAAGAAACATAGATTGATGAGAGGATAACACATTCTATGCCTCATAAATTAATCTAGATGTCATGAACAAAAGAATTAAGTTATACAATATAATAGTCACATATAGATTAAGCCGAATCTAGAACATTCTCGTCACTTGGGTAGCTAATGTCTTGTTAGATGTAACTCATTGCTTATGCCTTTAAAATGAGATTTAAGAATCACTGCCAACGTTATGAGAACCTATTGAGTCACACACAAAGACCACATCAATTTTAGAGTTTGGTGATCCTTTGTTTGAGGGGAGAATTTTTGGGGTTACAATCGAAGTTTCACATTGAAAATTTAAAGTTTAGTTTATTTTAGTATGACTAAAATAAACCACGTCTAAGTTAAGACTAAAATTAGTTTCAAATCTTAACTTGTTAGATTAATGGGCTAATCTAATTAGATCATAAACTTATTGGATTACTAGATTAAACTAATTGGATCCAAACTTAGGGGATTAAAGGATTAATCTAATATGCGTTTGAGTTTTTCAAACAAGCCCACGGATTAAATCCATGTTTTATATAAAATAAAGGAAAATATTATATTAGATATGACTTGGAGATTAAATAATAAATACGATTTTATCTGATAAGATTGTGTAAGATTGCGTTAACCCTAAAAGTTAGGATTTTTTATCTCTCCTTAAATAGTATTAGCACTATGGCGTGGGTAATGAACAACTCCAATTGTGTTTGTGAGATGGACGACGGTTGTATTCGTGTGGATACCATAGAGGTGCGAATATTTGATCGTGCAGATGTCGACTTAATCCTTCAGATCAATAAAGGATTTGCACATCTAAAGGTAACTTTCAAGACCAATGATTTAATAAGAAATTCGCATGAATCCTTAGTGGGTTCCTTTTTCCACTACGTTTTATGTTTTGTTCGCTGTGGAACCCAACACATAGTAGGTATAACTGTCATTTTATAAAACTTCTCTTTAAGTTTTAAAGGCACTTTATGATTATAAAGAATAATTAATGCTCTCCTCCATTTCAATCATCCTATTTATATTATATATAAGACATCTCTCAATTCCTCCATTATTTTGCAAAAATGATGCTAAATATTTAAAACTTTCAGTTACAAATAACTCATTATCTACTAACTTAATTTGTTTCATTATATCTAAAATTACTAAATTTAAATTTTATATATTCAATCTTTACTCTACTGAGTGTAAGACTTTTCACTTCTAGTGTTTCCCTTCAAAATTCAAGTTCTAACATTTAATCCTTCATATGTCCCATCTACCAAAACAATATCATCTTCACATAACATATATCATAGTACCGTGTCTTAGATGTATCTAGTGAGTTCATCCATAATTAGTGTAAAAAAATAGAGACTTAAAATTGATTTTTGATGTAACTTTATCTTTATGGAAAACGGTCCAATTAATCCTCTTAATGTTTTTAGTCTTGTCATTACATCATCATACAGATTCTTAATTATTTCAATATATGTTACCCTAATATCTTTCTTTTTTAGAATTCTTCATATAATTTCTCTTAAGAATTTATCATAAGTTTTTTCAAGATCAATAAATACAACATTTAAGTCTTACTTTTGTTCATGAAAATTTTCAATTAGTCGTATGAGAAAATGTATAGTTTATATTGTTGACCTTCTCGACATAAATTCAAATTGATTTTCGATCATCGTAGTCTCCTTCCTTAGTCCTTTTTATTACATTTTCTTATAGTTTCATTTCATGACTTATTAGTTTAATGCCCCTATAATTTGCATAATTTTATATGTTTCTTTTGTTTTTATATAAAGGAACTAGAGAACTTATCCTTCACTAATATAGTATTTTTTTTTCATTTTCAATATCAGGTTAAATAACTTTTTAAAACATTTAATACATTGCTTGCCTAAGCACTTCTATATTTTTATCGGAATATTGTCTAGTTCAACTGTTTTCCATTTTAATTTCTATTCAAAGCCTTTTTACTTCTAAAAGTTGAATTCTATGTAAAAATTTAAATTTTTATACTCCTTTGACCTATTTAAATCACCTAAGTTTATTGATCATCTAAATTTTTATTAAAAAGTTGATGAAAATATTTTTTTCATTACTCTTTTATTTCTTCATTATTCAATAGTACCCTATTGCATTCATCTTTAATGCATTTTAATTGGATAAAATCTCTAGTCTTTCTCTCTCTAACTTTAGTTATTCTATAAATATATATTTTCTCTTCTTTTATATTCAATTGTCGATATAAGAGTTCAAAAGTTGTATTCTTAGCTTCACTTACTACTTTTTTTAATCTTTTTCTTGGTTATTGTATATTTTTTTAAGTTTTCTTTATTCTTACAAATGTATAATACCTTATAGATTTTTTATTTTTCCTTCATTTCCTTCTATACTTTCTCATTCAGTCATTAAAATTCTTTACTTAACAATCCATATCCCTTTGACTCATCTAGTAGACCTTTGACTACTATTTTTAATTTTAATATCATCTTATCTAATGTGATAGTCAAGTTCTCATATATTTTTACTAATACTTAAACTTTTATTCTCTCTTTAAATATATTTTATTTTTCATCTTTTAACTCTCACCATTTAATCGGAAGAATTATATGTATTTTTTCTATTAATATTATGCTTATAACACATATTAAGTAATTAAGTTTTTTAAAAAAAATCTTATAATCTTCATATATCTTTTTATCTTTCTTTCTCACTATAAAAAAAAAATATATTTTTTAACTTATTATTCTCACTTTCAAATGTGACAAGTATTTTTTTTCTTAAAAAATATATTAACTAATATAAATTTATATGCCATCACAAAATCCAATATAATTTTTTCTTTTTTCATTGTTTGTTTCAAACCTATAACTCTCATACATCCTATTATATTTCTTATTTTTTACTTCTACATAACCATTTAAATTTTCTCCAAAATTATTTCATTTGATAGAATTATTTATAATACCTCATTTAAGCCTTTACAAAATATAATTTCTTTCGCTATCATCGATAAAACATTCAACTAAAAAAATTAAATTGACTGAAATATCCATTATCAAATAGAAGCTTTATAATCATGAAATTAGTTGAGTGGAAAAAAGGCCAGCAAACTAGAATCACACCGAACAACAAATTAGAGTTTGTTTGAAGCTAACTCGAAGATTATAAATAAAGAGGCAAAGGAAGCTCGTCAAAATTGGCAAAAGGGCTTGAGACCCCCACAGTTATGTCAATGCTTTGTTTTCTCTAGAAGCATATCATATTTCTCCAACTGCTCAACGGGTTCATTCTTGAAGAAAACTCAACTCATTGTACATAAGCTGCTCTTCATCTGAAGATGTCTTAACCATATCAAGTAATAGGACCACAATTTTCTCCTCTACACTTGTGTGCTCATAAATTTTTGTCCGAGTAATAAAGAAAATCCAGCAAACATTTTAAAAAAAAAAGAAAAAAAAAGCTAATTTTATAAATACAACCAGGAAAATATTGAAATGGAGCTTCTGAGATTGAATTGCCTCAATGATCTTATTACCCTGTAAGTATTGATCGCAAAGCAGCAGGTGCAACAATACTAAATGCAACGATGGAGATATGCCACTGAGCTTTCCCAACATGTTTGGGATGGAACAATTGGAATTGTACTAAATTATCCACCATATCGGTATTTGAGAGACTCTGGGGGCTCTTCTTCCATAATTCCTGAGCCAGCTGAGTTCAAGTATTCCCGTATCGATGTCTTCCTATCACTGATGAAGGTATGATCTAAGAAATTGTCATAAGCCAACTCCCCAAGATTTTTGGCAGCAAGAACACTGCAGGATTGGATTTTTGAAAGCACTGATTATGAAATTGTTCACAGATTTAAAGATAGCAAAATATAAAAGCAACTGAAGAAATTTAATAAATCCCCACGAGATTATTTGATGAGCAAGCCCCAATCAAGACCTTAACTGCTTTATCGATCCCAAAGAGTTCTAGCATTCCATTTTTTTTTTCCCGTTAAACCAGATGGATAATGATACAATCAATTTTCAAGAGGAAAAACTTGATGATCCAATACCAAACTAAATCATATATGCATCACAGAGGAAATACACAAGAATAATTACTTACCAATGCCTAAGATATATCCGACAAGGCAAAATATCATCACACCATATTCTCTGTATGTTGTATCGTCCATACCGATTGAAAAAAGTGTCCTTGTTACCTGTAGAGGAGATAGCAGCGTGAGTGTGTAATGGCTCAAGTAAAAAGGGCACAACACAAATTGAGAATTTGTTTTTGATTATGCAAACGAAGGATAATCTAAGTTTCAATAATTTTAATATAAAGCATAACCAACAACTCAATACTGATGTTATTATAGACGATTTACAGCAATCTAAGTGTTGTGCAACTCATGGGCTGCATCCTCACACAACGTCTTATCAAGTGGCATCTTCTTCAATACTGTAGTTACACAATGTCTTCTCTAGTAATGTGGCCACGCATCTTATATAGTGTCCCAGTCCACCTTGGAAGAGGTGACCTTTTCAAAGCCTACGGTAAGCTATTAACTAAGTTTGCAACCTACTTCCATTATTGCAGCCTCTCTAGTTCACGCACTGTTCACTTAATCATTTAGCCTTGTTAGCTTCATTCCTGCTAATTTTTCACCATCTGCTCGACTGCTGTGAGGACCCCAAGCTGAGGTAAAAGAGCCTTTTTTTTTTACCATCGCTTCATCTCCTTCCTTCATCTGGGCATAGAACCTCTACCTGACAGCCCATTTCATTTGTCATCAAGATCCTTCATTGTGCTCCTGCTTTCTGATCCTAACTGTATGACGACAAATTAACTTGTACGTAACATTAGATCCAAAGTTTACATATATCTAACCATATCATTCCTACATCTAATACGAGGGAAAGAATGTCAAGAACATAAAATTTTATATCTAAAAAACATCTAATAAACATCGAATAGAACTCCACCTAAAATCCCTACTAATTGGTCAAGTTAGAAGATATTCCAGGAAGGCAAAACATAATATAAGTTTGGCCCTCTTGCTTTTGTTCTCGCTTAAGGTTGGTGTTAAAGGGATTAGCTCAGTAGAATCATCTGGCAATGAGTTATCATGATAAGTACTCATGTTTATATCAGCTGACAGAAAAATCAAAGAAATTTTCAATAACCATGTATAGTTAAATAATAAATGATATGCATTGATAGCCCAAGCTTTCATCTCATACATGACTTGTGTGATCAAAAGTTGATCATGAAACAGCAAAATAAATTGCCAAAGAGATTACTCTCTTGAGCATCAACTTTGCACCATGTTTGGTTTACTAAGTTACTAGAATAAATCTTCTTCATTACTACAACCCGCTGTGAATTCTCACTTACGAAAATAACAGAGATGACATCTCGTGATGCAATATAACAGGGGTTCAATTACTATTGGCTGAACTATGATTACGTGGTGCAAACCAGATAGAGACACTCCTATCAATATGGTTATCATAATTAAAAGAACTATCAATACTAACCTGATATTATTTTCACTAATAAAAGCGATTTTCAGGATAATAATGCTGACACATGTATTATTTTCATGGTTGGTTTAAAAATTAAAATTATAAGTATTTTGAAAACTTAATGCTGCTTTGCTACCATGTAACTAATCTTTCATATCTCATCTTAACAAATACAATTAAAACATTACCAGACATTTCGTATAAAAACTACAATAAGAGCCTTTGGGCAAATCATTATCTATCAACAGAAAAGAATAGCAAAGCGGAGAGAATACAGACTTTACTCTTAACTACTATCTTAACTAACATATTTCATGCCCTTTGAAGAAATGTATGCAATATAACAATAAATAATATATAATTTTGCCTCTATATACTTCCTCTAATTAGTCGGGAGAAGTATTGTTTACTTGGAAAATCATTAAAGAAAAAATTATATGAGTCAATTTTTCTCTCTCCCATTTTTTTTTCTCACTTCTACTGCAATGCATTTTCGACGCATCTAGCTCCAAAGATTATGACATTGTTGCCTTTCTCACCATCAAAGTCAGCTTGATTGACTTATTGATTTTTTTTTCTTTAATAGAAGAAAGGAAGAGAAAATGACTTGTCAATATTTTTTTCTTTAATAGAAGAAAAGTCTATAAAAGTGAAAAATAGGAGAAAGGCAATCTTGAGGGTTTTATTATATACAACACTGATTAAGCAACACGACCTTTGAATGACTTCAACCATCATCTATGTTAGGATCAACAATTCAATGGTCAAAATTATTCGAATGGCATGGCATAACAAGGAGCCTCAAAATTTATGGGTTTAAAAAGTCAAATATGGATTTTCTGCTAGATTTCTTGTTTACAATCAGAATACTAGAATTTCATCACAATGTTGTACCAACACTCATCAAGCTTCAAAAAAGTGTGTTGAAATTAATTCAAATAAGTTAATTATATAAATCACTTCCACTTGTTTAACTCCAAACATAAGCCCAAAGCACTTAGAAAGTCAATCAAATTAATATTTTTAGAGAACATGATAATACTTTTTACTCTTGTGCATCAAATGGGAGCATTAGTTCTTATAATATTCTAATAAGATTAGCACCATAAGTTTTCAAGAAGAATATTAAATACTTTTTCTAAAGGGGAGCCTTAGCGTAATGGTAAAGTTGCTACCGTAATCTAGAGGTCACGAGTTCAAATCACAGAAATAACTTTTTGCAATGCAAATTAAGATTATGTACAATAGACTATTCCTTGGGACTCCACATCAGCGGGAGCTTCATGCATTTGGATGCCCTTTTAAGATTAAATATTTTTTCTAGGATATCTACTATTGAAATTGATCTCTCAATGTGTATAAATATATCTAACTTTATCAGAATTGATTTTTCAATGTGTTTATAAATACAACTTTACCACTAGGAGTTAGACTTGGAGCAGTGCAATCGGAATCGGAATGAGCATAGGTATAAAATATGTATACATCTTGGTTTCTCCAACTCCAACATCACCCTCTTTGCGTAGCTAGTGCTCCATTTGGCGTTTCCTCTCTTCCACTACCCTCTTTCTTATAGTGTTTCACCTCCTCTTCATGACTGCTAGATGAAGTTGAAGAATAATTGTGGGATGAAAATCTTTTTCTCTTGGTTGGGGGGAACAAACCAAGGTAAGACTTATTTTGATATGTGCCACTAGATTTGTTTTGGCATAGGGGTAACAATGAGATGTATTTATTTCAACATTGTGCCCATCTCCATGATGCCTATTATCATGCAAAACCCGGTCATAGATACATTGTATCACAAAGAAATGGCTATTCAATTTTTGTGTTATTAAGAGCTTTGTTGAATATTTGGATGAAAAAATCCCTATGGTTTGGTTGCCTCCTATGAAGAAAAGATGCTCCCAGTTTTGAGAATGACCTTATCTGTATGATGTTGGTGAGGGTGTAGTTGTCCTTAAGCCGTTTTGCATAACTAACATCCAAGAGAAGACCTACTCGTAGTAACAGGCAGATGTACTCAATCCACAAGTGAAAAATTTAAAGACAACAACAATAAGCACACTCTACAATGACAACTATTTATATGACTTTAGATACCAACATTTGGTGATGATTATGGCAATGACACCTTAAATTGACAATCTAGTATGTGATTTCACGCTACACATATTCCGAGATAGAAGAAACACAATCAAAATAGATTTGTCATTAACTATCTTAATGATGGGAATCCATGAGAACACATCAAACTGGAGTTGATGGTGGATGGAGTGTGGGCAAACCTGCTCCCATACCACATTAAAACAAGGTTTCCAATGGAAATGAAATTGCTTCTTCAATTAAGTCCATGTACATTATATATGATAGACCATTTCACATAAGCCCTTAGTACACATCATCTATTCACTTTTAGTGTTCCACAACAATAATCATAAAGGTAGTCATGTGAATTAACATAACAATACCATTTTAGGTTTCATATATAATTACTTTCCAAAAGTACAAAAGAAAGAAAGAAGAGATGTTGAACAAGTCTCCTAGATTTTATTTACATTTTCTAATTAAATTGTACATCAAGATGGTAAAACAACAAACAAACTGTTAGTTTCTATTATTTTTAGTCAATTGTAAGGGTGTTATTTGTTCATTCAATGTTATCTAGTCATTCAACTCTATGGAGTCATTATTGCAACTAATGTTTCAATCTGTCAAGTCACTTCTAATGTGCCAGGTAGTTTACTATTCGAACATGTATCTCCACATCTCCACCCTAAGTTGATTTCAATTGTGTAATTATAAAACTTATTCGTTGTAGCAAAAAACCACTGATATCAATCCCAAACCAGATGAAAAAGATTGAGGGTTGCGTTAGGTTGCTAGCTAGCGTTAAACACAAGAAAATCTTCTATAAATTGATCCATCAAATTATTGTGCTAATGCTAGGATTCTTTGGAAGAAATGCATTGCACGGTTCGATTGCAACGTTTCAACAAGGACCGTTAAATCTCAATGAAAACTTGGGTATAATGTTAAACATACAAGAGTCTTCACACATAGGTTGGATAAGAACAAGCATTATAAAAATACTAATTGTCTTACATTTAAGATATATATAACATTGAAACACTTGTTAATACAGCAATGGAGGTATTAGATAAAATGATTAGAAGAAGAATTAATATTTTGTGTTTACAAAAGACAATGTATAGAAAAGAGGAATATATAATAGAGAACTCAAATTTTAAGTTATGATATACCAGAAGCGGTAAAACAAAAAACTAATTACGTATTATTATAGACAGTTCATCAAAGGATGAAGTAGTAGGAGTAGTTGGGAAGAGAAATAGGATTATAACTTTCAAGATAGTGATGCCGAAAGAAACTATTAATGCAATTAGCATATATACATCTCAAGTAGGATTAGCTAAAGACACCAAATATAACTTTTATGAAGGGATAAAAAATTCCACCAAAGGAGATGATTTTAATAGAAGGAGATCTAAATAGACATGTAGGAATAAGAAATGAAGAATATGATAGGGTGGAGGGAGTTTATTATTTTAGAATAAAAAATGAATAAGGAAAAATTATATTGAATTTTGTGATAGCATATAAACGTATAATAATTAATATGCTTTTCAAGCCAAAAAAAAAAAAGGATACCTTATTATATTTAAAGGTGAGAACAATAAGTATCAAATTGAATTTTTTTATAGTCAGAAAGAAGAATAGAAAGAGTTGCAAAAATTGCAAAGTCATCTTTAGAGAAAACTTAACTACCAACATTATTAGTAGTATTAAATATAAGCCTCAAGTAATATATCAATAAAAGAAAAATGTGCACCACTCCTAGAATTAAATGGTGCAAGTTAAAAAACGAAAAGAAAATATATTTAAGAAAAGGGTAAGAGCGAAGTACTAAGAGAAATACATGGCAACTCGAATATGATATGATTTAAGATAACATTAAAATTGATAACGGAAACCAAGAGCGAACTCAGTGAGTTAAAAGAATGTACATCAGTAAGTAAAGAATTTTATTAATGGAATAAGAAAGTATAAAAGAAAGTGGGAAAAAAACAAACAACCTATAAATTATTAGGCAATTGTAAGAATGAAACAAATTTAAAAAAAATATACAATAGCCAAGAAAGAGACCTAGAAGAAAATAAGTAAAGCCAAAAATGAAACTTTTGAATACTTATATCAACAACTAGATACAAAAAAGAAAAAGGGACATCTACAAATTAATAAAAGAGAGAAAGAAAGACACGAAACCTTACTCAGATAAGATACATTAAAAATGAATACAATATGGTACTAGTAAATGATGAAAAAAAATAAAAGAGCGATAGAAGAGGTATTTTCATCAACTTTTTGATGAAGATTTAGGAGACTAACTTAACTTAGGCAATTTAAGTAGGTCAGAAGTGTATAGAAATTTAGGTAGCGTTTGGTTTCTTATTTTCCATTTCCATTTTTTAAGAAAATGAGAAAATGTGTTTGGTTTGCAATTTCCACATTCGTTTTCTAGAAAATGAGATATCATTTGGTTGGAAAATAGGAAATGTCTGAAAGTCATTTTCTAAGAAATGAAAAAATGCGACGGAAATGGAAAATGTAGCTCAAACCAAATGCCCTCTTAAATTTTTATCATAAAATTCAAATTTTAGAAGAAAAACAGATTTTAAATGGGATACAAATTGGAAAAGTAATTAGACTAGATAATATTCCGATAAAATCTAAGGAAGCATGATATTGAATAACTTACAAAGTTATTTAATTTGATATTGAAAATGAAGAAATATTTGATTTGTAGAGGGTAAGTACTTTAATCTCCTTATATAAAAGCAAAGAAAGTATACAAAATTATACAAATTATAGGAGCATTAAACTAACGAGTCATACCATGAAATTTTGAAAAAAAAAAAAAAAATAGAAAAAAGACTAAGGAAGGAAACCACAATAACCAAAAATCAATTTACATTCATATCTAAAAAGTCAATAATAAAAGCTATATATCTTCTTGGACAACTAATAAAAAAGTATCGAGAATGAAAATAATCCTTATATATGGTATTGGTCAACCTAAAAAAAGCTTATGATAGAGTTTGAGAAAAATTATGTAAAGAATTTTAGAAAAGAATGGTGTTAGTGTAGCAATATATTAAAAAAATTAAGGATTTATATATGAGTATGCAACAACAAGAGTGAAGACTCTAGGTGAATCAACCGAAGTGGTTCTTATAAAGATTGGGTTATATTAAAGATCAGCTACAAGTCCTTACCTTTTTATACTAATCATGGATTTTTATACTAATCATGGATGAACTTACCAAACACATCCAAGACACATTACCATGCCATTTGTTGTTTACAAATAATATTGTTTTGGTAGACAAGACACTTGAAAAAGTAAATGTTAAGCTTAAATCTTGATAGAAAATACTAGAAGTAAAAGATTTTAAGCTCAATAGAATACATAGAATTTAAGTTTAGCAATATTAGATGTAATAAAATAATTGTTAAAATAAGAGATGACGAGTTATTTATAATTAAGAACTTTAATTATTTAGGATAGTTTTTGGAAAAGGATGAAGGATTAAGGGAGATATATACATAGAATTCAAGCAAGATAGTGGAAATGAAGAAGAGCATCATGTATTCTTTGTGATCGTAAAATACCTCTAAAATTTTTAAAAAAATTACAAAATAACAATTAGGATTGTTATGTTATACAGAGTTAAATATTGGATTTTAACTTAAGTACACGAGTAGAAGATGAGAATATTAAGATGGATGTGCAAACAAACAAGGATAGACAAGATAAAAAAAGAGCAGCCTGATGTACAAAGCTCTCGTCATGCAAGGTCCCAAGAAAGGGTCTATTATACGTAGCCTTACCCTACTTTACAAGAGGTTATTTTCAGGACTCGAATCCGTGATCTCTAGATCACAAGATAATAACTTTATCGCTGTACCAAGAACAAACATGATAAGAAATGAAAATATTAGAGAGAAAGTCGAGGTTAACCTATTGAGAGAAAACTCTGTGATACTCATTTAAGATGGTATGAACATGTATTTAGATGACCAATAAATATTTATGTTAAGCAATGTAAAACTATAACAAATACACACATTAAACGAGGAAGAGGAAGGTCAAAAAAGACTTGATTAGCAATGATTAAAAAAAATTTTATTTAATATAGATGATAATATAGTAGAGAGCGTACATTTAAATTTGACAATGATAAAATAATAATAAAATTTATTTAAATTTTCTCCTCTCTTGCGAGACACACGAAGATCACACAAGCTTTTTGTTCCATTTTAGTACCTACTCCTAATTCAACATAATTTATTCATTAATATCTTCTTGCTAAATAATAGATACAAATTGTCTTGCAAAAAATTTGCATACATCTGACTTATTTATCACATAGCTTCTTTTTTTTTATAATTGAAACTATATTTCATATATTTAAACTTAGTTCTACTTAGTTTAAATCCTTAAATTTCTAAAATTTATCTCCATTAATTGATATTTATGCTTATTCCATCTAAACTCTCATTAATTATAATAAAATATACCAAAGAGTTTACCTTGGATGTGTCAACTAGGTTAATTTAGTGTCCGCAATAATGGAAAAAGATTTGAACTTTATCTTCTTGATCCTTTATGCAAAGATAGTCATAAAAAGAAGTATTTTTACACAATCATATATGAACAACAAGATATCTAGGATATGAACTTTTCCACCTGCTGGTTCATAGCTTTACATTACCAAGCTCAAGGCAATAACGAACTCTGAGATCTAAGTTCTCTAAACAACAATCACAAATATTTTTTCTGCTCTAGAAAACCAGTGCAACACATATGGCATACAAAAAATAGTTCTCGGTGATTATAGATAAAATTAATACATTCCTATGTGAAAGCCCTAAACGAAGCACAATAATCCTAAGCTTACATTGTTATGTTGTTAAATGTTAATTCCATATAGCTAAGATGAGTATGACATTAGCATGAATATTTCAAAGCCAAAATCATCATTTATAGAGACCATTTAGTGTAGAAGCTCCATCCTTCGGACAATAAATTGTTTATCATTTAGAACCAACATCAATAAAAGGGAAATAGCCTCCTACAGGACAGAGTCACCACCTTTGCATCTTATATGAAAATATTCTTCATCGCTGTAACGAGCACAAACCACCTGGAACATTACATGAATCTACTCTTTTAACCCAGCTAATAAAATTATAGATAAGCAAATAGAAAATACAAGCGTAAGAAAGAAGTGCTGTCACAACATGATTGAACACTCACCGCAGGGTTTGTAAACGAAATACCATCCAAATATTCAGGGTAAACCTGCTCATCCAATCAAAGCAGCAAGGTGTCAAATAGTGAAATAAGAATAGCAGAACAAAACAAGCCAATGAGATGAACGAGCACGCCAATTTAACTCACGGCTAAAAATCTGAACTCGTTCTCTCTCTCAATAAAGGCAGGAACCTGCAAAATTTTAGAACGGTCAAAGAGCTAAGAAGGTCAATTTCCGGTAATTAAAAAAAAAGAAAAGAAGCAAACTCTTCTCACTTCTTCTTTCTTGATCTCAAATACAGTCACTATTAGGAATTCACCCTCGCAAGGCTCCACACTCAAACTTGAGACCTCCTATGATACGCAATCAATTAGAGCAAAGCATATAAAATTTAACAACTATCCGAGTTCAAAGCGGTTCACTCGTTACCCCCGTCGCCTCATTAGCAATTCCGCGCTCAAAAAAAATCGGCGCGACGTGAGCAAAGACCCGGCGGAACCCGCGGAGCACCGCAACGCGGAAGCTCTTGAGATCAGGGAAAGTGCTCCTGGCACTCCTCTCTATTAGCGGAGAACAACAAGGAGAGCAATAATGCCTCAGAAAGCAGAACGGAAAACGAAGGGAGCAGTAGATCAAGGATTACCCGAAAGAAGAGAGCCAAAGCCAACCACCGATAGTAAACCGTCAGAGTTTAGGATAGAATCGAAGTCTGATTCGTCATTTAGTTCGAAGGGGCTGCCCGGAGCCAAGGAGATGGCCGGAGAAGCCATCAGGGAGGAGAAATCGCGGCGAAGGGAAGGCGCGGGACAACGGAGGGAGAGCGTCGCGGCCGGAGGTAATCGGATGGGGGAGTGGGGAAGTGGGCACCCGCGGTGGATTTTGATTGAACGGCTGAAGATGAGGCGATGGAGGACAGCATATGGCCCTTGAACTGCATGGATGCTCTCTGCCATTGCCTTTTCTTCTTTTGTTTATGGCGAATGGAAATGAGAATGGTATGGGGTTTATAAATCCGAATTAAGCAAAGGTAGCTAAGCTTGTTTTATAATAAAGTCGCCCATTGGTAAAGTGGATATTAAGATATTCAAATTTTTCACGGGGATGATAGGACAATTACAAGAATAGATATCAATTAATTTTGAAGGAAAATTTAAATTTTTTTTTTAGATTTAGATGATTTTTTATTGTCTTTGATCAATACGTCAAAGTTCAAAGGATCTTCGTAATTTATCTCTCTCATAATAACCGTAGAACAGATCGATGAGGACTATTAGATTAACAATTCTAAATTTTTTTTGCAGGATACTAAGATATTTACATTTAGCGCTTTTTTTTTTTATAAATTTGACTTTTAAATTTAATTTATCTAAATATTATTTAAGTTTTTAAGATACACTGGGCATAATCGGATATATATATTTGAATTTATTTTATTGATTTATGAAAAGAAGTATTGATGCATAAAATTATTATTATTTAATCTCGAGATTACTTATTTTAATTATGAAAATTATTTATTCCAAAACAAAGTAACATTGTGTGTAATAAGGTCTTTATCTGACAAGAGGTTCGTGTCTATTTTTTTTTTATTTAGTTGATTATAAGGATTATAAATTTATTTATTTTTCATTATTTTTATAAATGTATTTGTTCAATCCTTCGGATGAGGTCGATGGTGAAATCACGATCCATGTTTCAATGGAGACGAGAAAGAAGAACAAATAATCAAATCTTTGCTTTTTTATTTGGTCCAAATTGCTAATAGATTAGCGGGTAAACATGTATTATAAACATAAAATTAAAGTAACAACTAATTTTATCCACGTAGTCATCTATAGTTCACAAATGTGACAACAGGCTACGTAGATGTCACATAGAATACTAAATTTTTAATATGAAACTTGAATATTATGCTAAATTAGATAGACATAAAATATCACACTAAATTTAAAATTGATGTAATAGAGATGATGGGACCACTTGGCCAGATACATTAACCCAGGCAACATAGTCCTCTTCGTAACTTAATCAATAAAGCCCTCAATATATTTGACTCAGGATGAAAACTCGAGTGAGGTCAATCAATTCAGAATAGATACCTAGTTAGTTTAAGATATCCAACTCGAGTTAAAAGGACTAGCTCCAAACTGAATCTTATCCGAGTCAATCTGAGTCTCATTTAGGTCATACCTGAGAATCACCCTAAAGAAACCTTAGAAAAGGGGAAGCTACCTCGATAAGCAAACGAAAGGATATATTGATTCCGTGAGATACTCTATTTTTCATATGAAATCCTCACCTAAGAATAACCAACTTGATTTCGACCATTGCAGATTGGGGTGTATACAAGATCTTCATACTCAGAAAATCACTTCGGTTAGTTTGAGAAATACTTCTCTCCTACATCAATATACTGATGGGGTAAAATATCAATTTTTTTTAATGACGATGGCAAGGCCAACACAAAGATGTTTTAGTCAATTAAAGTTGAATTTCATCCAAGTCTTTCACGAAGTTTAGCATCATATTACTACATTATTCTACTAGTTGCAAACTATACCATAAGTATGATAGATTAGTTGGTAGACTTAACATTGAGTTCTGAATACATTTGCATGTTAGATGTCTCTCAAAGATATTATCAAATACCATTGGCACAAGATGATTAAGAGAAGATTAGATTTATTACTTCAGATGAAACCTTCTATTATATGATAATGTCGTTCAAACTTTAAAATGCTAGAACTACATATCAAAGGTTGATGGATTGGTTCTTCAAGTATCAAATTGAGAAAAATATCAAAATTTAAGTAGACGATATCCTAGTCAAGTTAGCTTGGATAGAATACCTTAGGGTGCATTTGGTTCGGGGTTATTATTGATAACCTTGGTTATCCATCCAAGGTTATCAATAAAAATTTTGTTTGGTTTAGGATTTGAACGATTATTAAGTCATGATAGATGCTCGACACATCATGTCACGTCAGCAAAAGGGTTATGCATGGGGAAATTGAAAAACTTCCGAGAAGCTTAAGGGACGTTTGGTTCGTAGAGAATTTTCTATTTTCTGTTTTCTATTTTCATTATCTCTTTTTTCAGAAAATAGAAAATGAGTTTTTTTTATTTTCCAATTTTCCAGAAAATATACTTTTATTTTTTGGAAAACGAAAATGAAAATAAAAAACGATTATTTCTCGTTTCCAATTTTCTAGAAAATGCTCCTTTATTTTCTGAAAAATAGAGATGGAAAATGCGATCGCAGAAAATGAAAATAGAAAACAGAGAAGAAAATAGATACCAAATGCCCCCTTAGTTTTTCTTGATTTCCTTAGTTATGAATTTTTTTTCCAAAAACACCCTTTGATTTTTACTATTTAGGACAAAACTATTCTTATCAATTTATCAAATAACAATCTAGTCGGTTGTCGATCGGCCGTTGCCAGTCATCGACCGACCGCCGCCGTCGTTGGCCACCAGTCAATAGTCGGCGACCATCGCCAACCGCACCGGTCGTCGACCGCCATCACCGACCGCACCGGCCGTCGACCACCGTCGTCGATCATCAACCTCTAGCCGACCTCCGGTCTTCGGTCGATCGCCGACCGCTGGTCTTCGGTCAGCCGTCGATTGTCGATCTCCGGCTGGCCACCACCACCGGTCAACGATCAACGGTCGTCGACCGACCACCACCACCGGTCGACAATCGACGGTCGCCGATCGACCGCCACCGTCGATCGCTGATCGACCGTCGTCGTCGGTCGTTGATCGACCACTGTCGATCACCGATTGGCCGCTGTCGATGGTCACCGATCGCCAATCGATCGCCGTTGCTGTCAGTCGCAGATCGACCGTCGCCGACAATCGCCGATCGACCGCTGTCGCTGTCGGTCGCCGGTGCCAATGTCGATCGTCGATTGCCACCAATGTCAACCGTTGTCATTGCCATCAAGCACCAACCACCGTCATCGATTGTCGATCGCGACCACCACCATTACTTGCCGACGTAGTGTCATAATTATCGGTGGTCGTTCACTGCCAACTCATTGGACGACAAGGTGATGGTCTCGATCGGCACAACCATAACCAAATATGTTTCGGAGTAAACGAAATCTTATAATTGAATGGATAATATAGTAAAATATTAAATTAGGTGATACTTTAAAACTTCTAAACAAATAAGTTTTGATTGTATTACTTCAAATAGAACCAAATAATATTTAGTAATGTTTCATTCCTCATAACTTTGATAATGTGATTACCTAGTAATCACATTATCAAAGTTATATATTATAACTTGAACCAAATGCACCCTTAGTGATCTAGAGGAGATTTTCGGTACTCTTCAAAGGTATGATTTAAAGCTTAATTCTGGCATATGTATATTTGGTGTCAAGAGTGGATATTTTTTGGACTATATAGTGACTAAAAAAGGGATTGAAGCCAATCTTGAGAAAGTCCAAACTTTATAGAATGTGTAGGCTCATAAAAATACTCAAGAAGTTTAGAGGTTGGTAGGAAGAATCATTGTATTATCTTGATTTATTTCCAGGTTAACTACTTAAAGTCTCCTCTTTTTAAAGTACTTCAGAAGTTAGCCTATTTCGCATGGAACCATGAATGTGAACAAGCCTTGGCTGAGCTCAAAAGGTATTAATAACGTACGTTGTACCATAGTTATAAATTATTACTAAACCCTCTAACTAATACAGTATAAGATAACTCGGATCATCTCCCTAAGAATATGACTGGTGAATGATAATTTAGGATCAAATGTTATTCCTTTGAATTTTGCTTTCTATTATAATTAGGGGGTTTGGATTTTGGATTGCTAAGACTAATAAATGAAAGACAATGTAAGTAATTAAAATTCAAACCTAGTTAAACTATGATTGTAAAAGAATTAAAGATAATAATAAGCACTTAACGAAACCTAATCTAAGCTAATCTACTTGCATTCAAATAAAGGACAAAAACATTAAACAATTGAACGAAACAAGTTAAACAAATAAAATGCATTAACTGAAGTAAAAGTGTAAGGGACATTAAAACAAACACATGACATGCCCAAAGAAAACTAAATTAAGCCAATACAAATGTAAGAAACATTCTAACAAACACAACACACACAAAAGTAAACTAGGCTAGGGCTAAAACAAAGAAGGTAAATGGAGATCTCTCCCTTCTATGGTGGATACAGATGGATGGTGGTTGCGGATGAAGGTCTTCATGGTGAAATACAACAGAGAACTTGATCAAGCCTCCGAAGGTGGAATGCCAACTACGGAATGGTTCAAGCTTCGTAGTCTGAGAGCTTGGTAGAAGATTCAATCTCTCCCTAGTCCATTCGAGCTTGGGGGAAATCATCAGAGATGAAATGGAGCTTTTTCCTCTAATATGAGGAAGAAGATAAGTGCTTATGGAATGATGGAAGTCATTGGAGTTTCCTCGGTGCAATAGATCTCTCCCCTCTAATCCAAGAGGGAGAGGTGGAAGATTTGACCTCTTCCTAGTTCGTTCGAGCTCGAGGAATGTCCTCGAAAGTGGAGCGTACTCTCCCTTCTAATCTGAGAGGAGAGGTGGAAGTGGATGGAGATGGAGTTGGCTAGGGTAGGTGGGGGAAGGAGGAGGCTCTCCTTTTGCTTGAATCACTTTTTTCCTCTTATAGCTAGCCCTTGAACCGCTCCAATTAGTGAATTGACACTCAAGACATGGGGCAACCAGAGGCTAGCATGGTTGTGTCTATGGACACAACCTGGTCATGCTAAGCTCTGGCCAACTCTAGTATGGTCGTGTCAAAGGGCATGGGTAGACCGTGCCAAAGCTTGTTTGCTTCGTACTCGAATTGATCACATGGGACAGTAAGAGACAAGGTTTGGCTCCAAAATATCTCAATTTGCTGCTCAAATTCCCTACAAAATAAAGTATACATCAATTTAGTGCTAGTACCATCAATTTAAAGGTATTTGCATAAAAGTGCTAAAGCAATCCAATACTCGTAAAATATGATAAATAAGATGAATTAACCATATGAATAAATTAAAACATCCAAGAATAAATCAAAATAATATGTCAAAATCTAAGTTATCAAGTAGTTATCCAATTTGTTCACTATCTAACTGTAAGGAAACATCTATGGTTATACCTAGCAATGACCGAGGGAGCGGTCAACTCAGTCCTTCTTCATCAAGAAGGAACAATGCAACAACCTATCTACTTCATCAGTCATCTCTTGAAAGACATCGAAAGCCGATATAACACTTTGGCAAAGTTGGCTCTAGCTCTCATCCTAATGGCTCATCGACTTCATCCATACTTTCTCTCCCACCCCATTTATGTGTTGACCAATAGTAGTGCCTTGTGATGTTTCTTGACTAATCTAAAATCCTTAGGCAGATTGATCAAATGGATCACTGAACTCAAGAAGTACTATGTACAATATCAACCTCGTACAATGATAGAAGCTCAGGCCTTAGCTAACTTCTAGTCAAAACATCAAGGGGAAGAGAAAAAGGAAGTCTAGAAGATCTTTGTAGATGACTCAACAACTAAACAAGGTTACGAAGCTGGGGTCTTGTTAATACCACCAAAAGGAGATGAGATTTGTCTAGTCGTATAATTTTAAAACCTTTAATAATGAGGCCAAGTATGAAATATTATTAGCTAGTGTGAGAGCAACTAAGCATGTGGGAGCAACAAGCTCATCATTCACTCGGATTCTCAACTAGTGTCATAGCAACTTGAGGGAGCAGGTGAATCAAAAGTGACTAATTATACAAGTATACCCAAGCCTATGAGAAATTGAAGACTAAATTCCAAGAGGTAATGTTCCAAAAGGTACCTCGAGAAGAAAACAGATAGGATGACGAGTTAGCTCAAATGACTAGTATTCTCTCTAGTTGGATGGCAGAAGATACAATTGTCCAAGTAGAATTAGTAGCTAAGATCATCAAGTCTTCGAAACTAGCCCAAATAATTCAACTGATTAGCGAGAAGTAATATATTCCGTTCTTAAGTAGGAAAAATCACTCAAAGACCCAAGCAAGCATGCTAAACCAGGTGGAGATTCACCTGTTTTACTCTGATTGGAGATAATTTGTATAAACAGGTCTTCTCATGTCCCTTGTTGAAAATGTCTTATCTCTGAAGAAGCTGACTATGCAATATGGGAGATATACGAAGGTAGCTATGAAAGTCACACTGGGGGAAGGAGTCTTTCTTGGAAGATATTATTAGAAGGATATTTTTGTCTGAATCTACAAAAGGATGCAGTGCACTGCATTGCTTCTCGACTGAATTGTCAAAAGCACCAACAACTAGCTCGACACCTAGATTAATTTCTAAAGACCTTAGTTGCCTCTTGCCCCTTCAATAAGTGGGGGATGACCACTATGGGCTCTTTACCAAAGGGATTGAATCAGAAAAAAAAATCCTTCTAGTTGCAGTTGACTACTTCTCTAAATGGGTGAAGACAAAACCCTTGGCTCAAATTACTAAAGAAGTCATGTTGAGATTCCTCTAGAAAGCATTGTATGTAGGTATGGAATTACTTGTAAACTAGTTTCTAATAATAAAAGTTAGTTTCAAGGGAAAAAACTTCAAGAATGGTGTCAAGGTAATGGTTAGGCTAAGGTAGTCAACAGAGAAATAGTTTAAGGCCTAAATATTAAACTTGATCATGTTGGAGGAAACTGGATAGAAGAATTGTTGAGTATTCTCTGTCCTACCGTAACATGCCTCTAGAAGGGATAGGGATGGCCCCTTTCCATTTGATGTATGATGAAGAAGAAGGCATCCCTATGGAAGTCAGAATGGAATCGGCTTGAGTCATAACTTGAGGTGAAGTAAATATTGAAAGACGCTTACGCAAGTTTGATTTCTTGATGAAGACATGTAATGAGGCAGCTACCATAATCCTTTGAAATTTCTAATAATAAAAGTTTGCCTTTGCAACATTCTTTATCATTGCAAGATAAATTTCTCTGTCTGGAATAGAGTTGTTTCTAAATATTTCTCTATTAGGATAGAATCACTTCTAAATATTCCTCTGCTATGGATAGAGTGGCTTCTAACATATTCCTCTGTTAGGGGCAGAGTTGTCTCTAAATATTCCTTTGTTAAGAACAAAGTCACCTCCAATATTATTCTTTTGTCAGGGATAAAGTCACCTTCAACATTATTCCTCTATCAAAGATATAGTCACCTCTAAATATTCCTCTATCTGGGATAAATTTGCCTCTAAATATCCTCTATTAGGGACAAAGATTCCTCTAACATTATTCCTCTATCAGGGACAAAGTCATCTCTAAATATTCCTCTATTAGAGACAAAGTCGTCTCCAACATTATTTCACAATCAGGGATAGAATCACCTCTAATATTATTCCTCTATTAGGGATAGAGTCACCCCTAAAAAGTCCTCTATCAGGAACAGAGTCACCTCTAAATATTCCTCTGTCAAGGATAGAGTCGCTTCTTAAAATCCCTTTATGTGGGAACAGAGCTATCGTTAAAACTCCTTTAAACGGGAAAAGCCATCACAACTATCTTTTTTAGTTCACTAAGCCAATAATAACTACATAAAGTCCCTAGAAGAGGACTTAGTCTCACAATAACACCATTGACAGAATTAAGAGATTAATTACTTATCTTTTGGAATACTGTTTATGACCTTTTTAAGGTTCAAAAAGTCAAAAGGAATCTCGACTGGAGGATGACTTGTTTGCTAAAATTAGTGAATGTAACTGTTAAATCCTTGCTCAAGGAGGAAGGTGGATCGGGAGCCAAACAAATCAAAATATTTGGTCAATTTTAAGAATATTTTCTTCTTATAGGCCTAACGCTCTTCCTCATCAGCTTTATAGCTAATCAATTCTTCCCTGAGGCATTCCACCTCCACAATTAATAAATTTTGGTGATTTTCCCCCTCTGACTCTTTTCTCTCGACCTCTAATCGACAGTTCTCTGATCCCTCCAAGCTAGTTTGAAGATAGAGAAACTATTCGAAGTAAGAGATGGCTTTGGTTTTGTGTAAAGCCACCTTCGCTTTGGCTGATCTCAACTCATGCTCTAGATACTCCACCTATTCCCAGTATTTAGTTTCTCAAGATCACATCTTGTGGTAAGTCTCGATTAGATGTAGGAGACAAACTAAGAACTCCTACTTATGGTTCGGAGCTATGCCATGAGGAAAGGTTAGTACATTGGAAACAAATGAACTTATAAAATAAATTTGCCTTCAAATTGGTGGTAGTCATGATGTCCATGAGTCATGTTAGGGAGAGGTGATGCATGACCTCCTCCTATTTCATATCTATACTAGCTAGGAGACTACTAGGGATCGTGGAGGAGCTATCTCACTAGGGAATATCTGTTGGTGTAATCGGCCCAGGTTATGATTGACCGGACTCGAGTTTGACTCGAGTAGTGTTTTGATGTTTGACATTGATGTTTGACAATGTGTTGGGGAGATTATTAGTGCAATCGACCCAGATCATGATTGACTGTTTGACGATGGTTTGACCGTTGTTTGACTATATGATTGACATGGGGTTGACCATATGATGGAGAAGTCCAAGTCATGGGTACTTGGCATGGGAAAGTCCAAGTCTTGAGTACTTGGCAGAGAAAGTCCAAGTTTGAGCCTTGGCATTTGGAAAGTCCAATATTGAGTTGACATGAAAAGTCCAAGAGTGTAGTCTTGGCCACGTAAGTCCAAGAGTGTAGTCTTGGTGGTGAAAGTCCAAGTCAAAGGGTACTTGACATTTGGGAAGTCCAAGGGTTGATGTTGTCAGCGTAAAGTCCAAGGGTGGAGTCTTGGCAGTATAAGTCCAATGGTTGACGACGTAAAGTTCAAGCGTGGTCTTGGCAGCGTAAGCCCAATGTGTCTTGGCGGTATAGACCAATTTAGCATGACAATAGCCGATGGAAGCACCTGAAAGCTAGCGTATGGATGAATAAGTCATGAATGACTTGGAGGGATCCAATAAGCGTGAGGCTGACAGAGGTGGCTAGAAGGCTTAAGTCTAGGCTAAGGGTGATCTGGCAAGTATGAGGACATCATATTTGATGTTAAACCTCATGGTTGAGGTTTGTCAGTCGACTAGGGTTATAAACCAGTCGGCTGGTCAAGTATTTTAACACTTGACAATCGAGTTGACACTCAGCAGTCGACTGAGATTATGACCAGTCAACTACCGTGAGTCGACTATGGTTCCACTGCGGCAAAATGACCTAGCAGTCGACTGCCAGCATTGAGCAATCGACTGATGACCTGAGTAGTCGACTGTTGGTTGAGTTTATGAGCACAGAATGCTCGGTAATCGAATGGGTAGTCGTCTACGGCATTGGTAGTCGACTGATGATGTTGGCAGTCGACTGCCAACTGATTTGTTGGAGTTTTTCCAACATAGATCAAGCCATTGTATCACAACGATACTATTGGCAGTCGGCTGATAGGCACAAAATTAGCTCACTGCAGGTTAAAAGGAGCAGCTTGTGGGAGATTTCGGCATTGGTCCTTGGAGTTGTTTTTTGAGGCGATTTGGAGGCGAAGTGCAGGCGCATTTCAGGGTCTTTCACGCTCGTTGATGTGAGCAAAATATATAGGATTTTAGGAGTAGTTTTTGCTCATATCTTGTTATATTTTGCGTTAGTTTCATGCATATGTTACTCTGTTTTTGCATGCATTTTCTATTTTCTAGTTCGGAGGTCTGCTCGTTGTTCTTTTGAATGCAGGTTGGCTTTTCGGGTGGAAAAGACGCGTTTTCGGAGTGAAAGAAGGACATTTCATGCTAGACGCAGAGTGGGACACGGCCAGGGCGTGTGGATTCACACGGTCGTATCTGATGGGTGAAGATCAGAAACCAGTGGTCGCGATGATGGCCTGTGGCTAAGGTTTTTTCCGATTTTGCAACGGTTCGAGGCGACGTCTATATAAGGATGGCTCCGCCCAAATCCTAGGGGGAGGCATGACGGCTAGGACGACACACCGAAGCCCTAAAAAGCTTCGATAACTCGCAGCGGGGAGGAGGAACACTACCGGAGGTCCACCACTTGCAATACAACGCTGGAGAGAAGGTCACAACGCATTGTAATCTCTATTTCTGCGCTCTCTTTCTATTGTAATTGAACTTAAACATGTATTGTGATTCTTCCTTCGTGTTTATGGAGTAGAACTTTTGATTTTAGGATTAGGGAGTAACTTGTGTTCATAGAAAATGTTGGTTCATATTAAATTCTGGCCAAAAGTTTGATTTGACAATTGGATGTTGCTCTTTATTATACCTACGTGTATTTGGCTTTCTTTCCGCTGTGCTTAGGCGATACGAGGTGGTGGCAACCCTCGCAATCTAGATTTAGGAGGTTTGATCAAGGAACCTAGGGGTAAACCTGACCTCCTGTAACTGCGGGGAGAAAGGAGTGGTGAAATCGGAAATAGTCCACTGCAAGGATTGATTTGGCATCCTCGTACCCTCTATCCCGTCCTTTTGGGCAAGGATAGCTCCCGGTGAATGCGACAGCTCTACGGGAGAGTGTATGATATCCCTTCCCCAAAACCGTAAGTAGAAGTTTAGATGATGCCAATTGACAACGTTGTTCTGTGGTACACAAGTGAAACCGAAGTCCTAGAATTGCCTTTTCAAGACCCCGATGTACTCTTTTCCTCCTTGGTGTGACATCGCACTGAGTAGGGTCCTCCGATAGTCCTCACCAACCGACTCTGTCTGAGATTTCGTCTGAACAATCGCAACCACTTAGCATATTAGTACTCGAATCCCAGTCCCTGTGGGATCGATAATCTATTATTACTTGACGACATCCGTGCACTTACGGACGTTGAGCGCGAGTGCGTACTTTGAGTCTTCGATGGTCTCCGTCGCAAGATTTAAGGTTGCAACCATACGCATTAAGTTTTTGGCGTCGTTGCCGGGGACTATCGATTCGATATCAATCGAACGGTGGTAGATTAGATCGAACTTAGGATTAGATTAATTTTCTTGCTTTATTTTTATTTTTAGATTAATCTTATCTGCTTAGTTCTAGTTTCCATATTTAGATTCAGTTTTTATTTGCAATAGTAGTTTCCTTTTTACTTATTGCATCTTAGGTTTTTATTTGCTAGATTTATTTATTTTCTGCTTTTAGTGCTAGGTTAACACTCTTACTTTTGTGGTTTGGTTCGTCGTATGCTTAGAAGTCTAGGGTCGGAAGGTCTAATTTCGATCGATTTAGAGATAGAGCGAACCTTTCACCGTCGGAGAGCAGTACAACGAAAAATGGAAGATCAAGCTGCTTCCGAGGTAAACATGGGAAGCCAACCTCTGCGGGACTACGCAGCTCCTAGCGCTAGAGGATTCAGGCCGAGCATAGCTGGACCATCCATATCGGCGAATAAATTTGAGCTTAAGCCGACACTCATACATATGGTCTAGCAGAGCCAATTCGGGGAAGCTGTGACTGAAGACCCGAATCGGCATCTTGAGGCTTTTCTAGAAATCTTCTCAACCATAAAACTGAATGGAGTCCCTTCTGACACGATTCACCTGAGCCTGTTTCCGTTTTCACTGCGGGATAAGGCTAAGACTTGGCTTCACTCCTTACCCTCTGGAAGCATCACCACATGGGAGCAGTGTGAACAGCAGTTTCTGAATAAATACTTCCCACCAAGTAAGACTGCTCACATGCGCCATCTTATCACTAGCTTTTGCCAGAAGGAGGGGGAGTCCCTGTTCGAAGCATGGGATCACTACAAGGGGATACTTTATCAATGCCCACACCACGGGCTGGAGAGGTGGCTGGTAATCCACATTTTCTATAATGGGATCGCTTACGCCACGAAGATGTCCTTAGATTCTGCCGCAGGAGGAGCCTTAATAAACAAGATCATCAAGGAGGCAGAGGATCTTATTGAAGAGGTGGCACAAAACCACCATCAATGGGCCTCCGAACGTGGTCAACCAACGCCTGCAGCGGAACGTTACACTGTCAATTCCATGGACTACTATGGAGGGCAAGGGACCTAGGACGAGCAGATTGAGCATTGCGATGTGGTTGGGGACTACAACCCAAGACCCAACAACCAACACTCCAGCACTTCTCATCCGGGACGGAGGAACCACCAAAATTTTCTGTATAAGAATACCTTAGGAAGGTTCCAACCGCCGGGAGAGAATGGGCAGCCACGTCCCTCTAACACCCGACTAGAGAGTATGCTAGAGGATTTCATTTGAACGCAACGGGAGGCGAACACTGAATTTCAGCGATGACATTCGCAGACGGATATAATGGTCGAGGGGTTGGGATCATCTGTAAGAGATCTTGCCACCAGGCAGAAGTCACTGGAGATTCAAGTAGCTCAGATCGCGAACCAAATCTCCAGGATACTAGGGAAGCTACCAGGAAGAGCAGAGGCCAGTCCGGTAGAGCAGTGCCAGGCAGTGACGCTGCGAAGCGGGAGGATCCTGAAAGAAATGCCAGGATGGTCGGTTACCGAAAAGGACAAGGGATCTGAACCGCTAGAGCCTCTGGGGGAGGAAGAGAATGAAAAAACAAGAGAGATAAACCGAGAGCCTGCAGTGAGGGCTAAACCACCCCTTACTATACCATTCCCACAGCGGTTGACGAATGCAAAGAAAGATGCCGAGTTTGGTAAATTCCTAGATATGCTGAAGATGATCTCGGTAGAGGTACTGAAACTCAAAGCGTTGCACCAAATGCCCCAGTTTGCTAGGTTCATGAAAGATATTTTGGCACATCGTAGGAAGGTAGCGGAGTCGGAAACAGTAGCCCTCACGGAGGTGTCAAGCGCTTATCTCCGAAACGAAGCTACTCAGAAATTAAAAGATCCAGGGAGCTTCTATATCCCGTGCTATATAGGGATGACACTGATTAGTAAAACCTTCTGTGACTTGGGAGCGAGTGTGAGTCTTATGCCCTATACCTTATGTAAAAATCTAGGATTAGAAAATTTAAAATTCACTACTATGACACTACAACTAGCTGACCATACATACCGCTATCCATTGGGGATTTTAGAAGACGTTCCTGTTAAGGTGGGAAAGTTTACATTACCAACTGACTTTGTGATGATAGAGATGGAAAAAGATCCCAAGATACCCGTCATCCTGGGGCGACCATTTTTAGCGACTGCAAGAATGGTCATTGATGTTAAGAATCACAAGCTGACCCTAAAAGTGGGAGAGGATAAGATCGAATTTGAGGTCACTGAGACAGGAAGTCAGGAACCTGCGTCAGGGAAATATGTGATTCCAGCGAGAGCCAGGAAGGAAGCGGCATATGCGGACCCCGAGATGGATGAGTGGAAGTTCACTGAACCACCGGAGCCGAGTTGATAGAAGAATGCAGTCGAGCTAAACGACCTTAAACAAAGCGCTTCTTGGGAGGCAACCCAAGTTTAGTTGTAGATTTTTCTTTTTTTCTATTGCATTGCATACATGTGTTAGATTTTAGTTTTGATTTCCATCACATTTAGAGTTAGCAGTAGAAAAGAACTTTGCTAGGCAAAAATGAAACCCATATTAGTCTACACAGCGAAGTGTATGAACAAATTCGGGCCATGGTGTATGAAATGGGTGAAAAATGGGAGCACACGGCCTGGCCATGTGTTTTCCCACGGTCGTGCCCGCTTGACCAGAGGCGCACATGGCTTGGTCGTGTGTTTTCACACGGCTGTGGCGTGCGAGGTTAAAAGGGGCGAACCGTGTGTTTTCACCTCATTTGTGCCGTGTGCTTCAAAAGTTCTTGCCCTAGCCATGTGATTTCGTTTTCCCATTTCTCTAGAGGCATTTCCAACCTCGTTAGAAGCCAAAAGGAGCAAGGATGAGGAGGACCAAGACCGTAGCATCCCGATCCAGTGCCTCGGAGCGACAAACAAGAAGATCCGACGCTCCTCAAGCTCCGGAAGAGGGTAACGCCCTACCCCCTCTACTTTTTTTGCAATAATGAGCAAAGAGATAGGTTCAATATGCTCTCTACTCGTAAACTTATTGCTACTAGGTACTTAGATGAGGATTTGCTAGGATCTTTAGGTTTGTTGGGTGACATGTAAACCCTATTTGCAAAAATGGGGTGGGATGAGATTATGAGAATAAGGCACCTAACCTATTCTAGGATAGTTTTGGAATTTTTGAGTTCTTTAGAGGCGAAAGTTTTAACGGGTAGAGAGAGTGAGGAGGGTAGGATAACTTTTAGACTTTTTAATATTGAGCATGAGTGAACCCTTCACCAATGGAACTCATGCTTTGGTTTGCCAAGTGGGGGAGAGAGAAGAACCCCTAATGGGTACAACTCTCATTTGATTTGGACTAAGTTGACGGGGGAGCACGTTTATGACCCTTCTAGGGCTAAAGCGTCGTGCCTCCAAAACCCCGTCTTTCGATACCTTCACCGTGTTATGGCCAGTACTATATTTGGTCGTGGGAAGAGTGACGGTGTAGTGAGAGCCAGTGAGCTGCTTTGCCTATGGGACATGCTACAAGAAAGAAGTAGCATCGATGTAGGGTCCCACTTCATCAGACACTTAGTAAAGATGGGCAAAGCAGCACGCGGAGAGATCCATGTGGGAGGCCTACTTACCCACATATGTTATAGGATGGGGTACGACTACACAACATTGGAGAGTATAGAGGGGAGCCCTAGGATCGACCTAGGAGTATGCATGACCACGAAGATGATTGTAAGAGAAGGAGACTCTTTATGCTTTGTAAGAAAAAATCTTACGGCCCTTAGGCTCCCCGACCTGGATCGTACCACCATCGCTATACGCGCCAATTGACGCTTAGACCTGATAGTGGAGTCCCCTCCACATGAGGGATCATCCACATCAGCGCCCATCTCTCCACCTTTGTACCACTCTCCCTCCAATCCACACATACATAGGAGCCCACCTAGTCCACGCCGACACGAGCCTACACCTGTGCCACCATCTTTTTCTACTTTTGAGCAGGATGCAGGCATGTCGGCATATGATTTCTCGGAGTTTCGATCGTGCCTCGACGACATTCACACTGACCAGCAGACACAGAGGCAGCGATGGGAGGAGCAGAGCGCCTACCAGCAGGCGGAGTTCCAGGGATTCCGGGAGCATTTCCAGCGGGCAGAGGAGTTCTACAATGAGGTCTGCATATACTTCCAGGAGGAGGCTTCTCGTCGCCAAGATAAGGCAGCTTACTGCAGGGAGATGCGGCAGCATATGCACGCCCAGCAGGCACAGTGGGCTAGGGAGGAGGAGCACCGAGCAACCACTACATCCACCATCTCTCAGATCGACCACATGTATATGTAGCATCAGCGGCTCAATAATAGGTTCTCCCAGGATCCAGAGATGCCCAGGCTCCCAGACTTTCCACCTCGTCCACTATATTAGAGGTATATTTTTGTTTAAGTCTGGGGGGAACCCCAAAATCTATTTTGTTTTTCTTTCCTAGTAGTAGTTTCTTTTCTAGTATTTTCATTTGTTCATGCATGCATGAGTTGTTTAGTTCCTTTGAGTACTTAATTTTTGGTATCTTAAAAGCTATCTCAGTAGTATTTTTGAAAGTTGCTTGCATGAGTTGTTCCCATAGGTAGTTTAACTCTATTTATCTTGTGGTATTTTATTCTATATGCTCTATTGAATGTTCTAGACCTGCACTGGTTAGCTCTGTTTTTGCACTCGCACATGTTGAACATTCTGAAAGGGAGAATTTAGTACATATCTAGTTATGATTCATTTCAGTAGTCTAGTACTTTGGAATCCATATGTGACTCTAGATTTAGCATTTTAGTTACTGGAGATGCTCAGATTATGCAAGCCCATTCGAAAAAATCAAAATCCATATGAGTCGAAAAATAAAAGAGAAATAAAAGAGAGAAAAAGATTGAAAAAAAAGGAGTGAGAAGGATAAAAAATAGTTGTCGTGGGTGGAAATGGCTAGGTGCCCCTTTGAGACCGAGTTAGGTTACTGGGGAAACACCTCTCAATTTCTCTCAATACCGAGCACGCATTTGAGACTTTATGCTAGATCTAGGGAACGACCCTCGCTTTGGGCAGGTAAGTTCCTAAGAGCCAGAAACCTTAGAAAAGCTATGGGGTGATGACTTAACTCACCATGGAACAAGCATCCCCTAAGAATGATTCGCCTAGCACGAGCACGAGGAGCTAACTTAGTGAATTTTTAGAACGTATCTATTTTTCTTTGATTGCAAATATCACCTGATAAATTTAGTTAGCATGCTCATTATAGAACAATCTCTTTTTAAAATTTTATGGCACTAAGGTTTGCTTAAGGACAAGCAAAGATTTAAGTCTGGGAAAAGTGATGTGAACAAAATATATAAGATTTTAGGAGTAGTTTTTGCTCACATGTATATGTTACTCTGTTTTTGCATGCATTTCCTATTTTCTAGTTCAGAGGTCTGCTCGTTGTTCTTTTGAATGCAGGTTGGCTTTTCTAGCGGAAAAGACGCATTTTCGGAGTGAAAGAAGGAAATTTCATGCTAGATGCAGAGTGGGATACAACCAGGGCATGTGGATTCACACGGTCGTGTCCGATGGGCGAAGATCAGCACACCAGGGCCACACACGGCCTGACCGTGTGGAAACACACGGCCGTGTGGCGACCCGATGGAGTTGCGCGACTAAGGTTTTTTCTCGATTTTGCAGCGGTCCGAGGCGATGTCTATATAAGGATGGCTCCGGCCAAACCCTAGGGGAGAGGCACGACGGCTAAGATGACACGTCGAAGCCCTAAAAAGCTTCAATAACTCACAGCGGGGAGGAGTAACGCTGCCGGAGGTCCACCACTTGTAATACAACATCGGAGAAGGTCACAACGCATTGTAATCTCTATTTCTGCACTCTCTTTCTATTGTAATTGAACTTAAACATGTGTTGTGATTCTTCCTTCGTGTTTATGGAGTAGAACTTTTGATTATAGGATTAGGGAGTAGCTTGTGTTCATAGACAATGTTAGTTCATATTAAATTCTGGCCAAAAGTTTGATTTGACAATTGGATGTTGCTCTTTATTATACCTATGTGTATTTGTCTTTCTTTCTGCTGTGCTTAGGCGATGCGAGGTGGTGACAACCCTCACAATCTAGATTCAGGAGGTTTGACCAAGGAACCTAGGGGTAAACCTGACCTCCCGTAACTGCGGGGAGAAGGGAGCAGTGAAATCGGAAACGGTCCACCGTAAGGATTGATTTGACATCCTTGTACCCTCTATCCTGTTCTTTTGGGCGAGGATAACTCCCGGTGAATGCGGCGGCTCTGCGGGAGAGTGTATGATGTCCCTTTCCCAAAACCGTAAGTAGAAGTTTAGACGACGCCAATTGACAACGTTGTTCTGTGGTACACAAGTGAAACCGAAGTCCTAGAATCGCCTTTTCAAGACCCCGGCATACTCTTTTCCTCCTCCATGTGACACCGCACTAAGTAGGGTCCTTCGATAGTCCTCACCAACTGACTCTCTCTGAGATTTCATCCGAACAATCGCAACCACTTAGCATATTGGTACTCAAATCCCAGTCCTTGTGGGATCAATAATCTATTATTACTTGACGACATCTATGTACTTGCGGGCGTTGAGCGCGAGCGCATACTTTGAGTCTTCGACGGTCTCCATCGCGGGATTTAAGGTTGCGACCGTGCGCATCACTCGTTCAAGCAATCGACAAGCAAAGTGCTTAAAGTCCTAATTTGTAAAGTGTTCTTTACATTTCAGTTGTATTTTGCTTGTATTTCTTTGTATTGCTTTTGTAATCGCTTGTAAGAGGTTTTCTCCACCTCCGGTGTGTCACCGAGAAGGAGGGTTTGATTAGTGGTGTGTGTTTGCATCGCTAGGGCTCATTCGAGCCCAATCCGTGGAGTAGGAACATTGAGGTTCCGAACCACATTATATCTTTGTGTTGTGATTGTATTTGTGTGTATTATGTGTTTGTCAATGTTATTTTTGTATATTCCGCTGCGTGCTAATGTGTTGTAGACAAGCACGTGATCAATTCCATCGAACCGATGACAATGCTATTCACCCCCCTCTAGCGGGCACATAGGCCCTAACAAGTGGTATCAAAGCGGGTCACTCTTCACTAGCTTCGCATCCGAAGGAGTAAACGTGTTAGAGGGCAAGATGGATTTTCAAGAGAAATTGGGTGACGACATCAACGTTCCGTCTTCCTTCGACCGCGAAGATTTTGCATATTGGAAAGGTAGAATGATGCATTTTTTTATGTGCGATTTTGACAATTGGATTAGTGTCATAGTAGGTTTCGACACTCCAAAAGACGAAGAAGGAAGAAAAATCAAGAAGAAGAATTGGAGTCAAGAACAACTCCGATACTACAACATCAATAATAAGGTAATGGGCATATTACTTAGTGTAATTCCTAATGATATTTTGATCAAGATAGGAGATTTCAAAGATGCCAAGGAGCTATGGAGCAAATTGGCAAAATTTCATGAAGATCTATCGTCGGCTCAATTAGAAAGAGAGCCCAAAGAAGAGGAAGAAAGTTCATCCTCACAATAAAATGAGGATTTGGAGGTTGAGGAGTGTTCAACATCCGAGGAGGAAGAAGAGGTGAAAGAATTGGAAGTTAAAAGGCCATCAACGTCCAAGGAAGAGGTAGAATTGGAGGAAGCCTCCACCTCTAGGATTGAGGGGGAGGAGAGACCATCCACACCGGAGCCGAAGCAAAATCAAGAAGTGGCGTCTACCTTCGGGAGAGATGAAGAACCCACTCCGACCACCATAAATGACTTAGGTAACTCATGCACACTAATAAATAATAAAAATCATATCATGTGTTTTGAGTGTAGGGAATATAAGCACTATAAGAGCAAGTGCCCTAAAAAGGTCAAAAAGGCTCAACCGACGTCAAAAGCCAAGGATGTCGGTGTCCCTACAATTAAAAGCAAGGAGCACGTGATTTGCTTCAAGTGCAATTCCCGAGGGCATTATAGGAGTCAATGTCCTAGGGGGACAAAGAAGGTCAAAGAAGGAGCATCAAGTGTAGGGGGAGCCTCTAAGGCAGACCCTAAGGTATATTTTAGTCATGCATCTTCAAACTTTTATGTTAAAAAGCATGCCTTCAATTCACTTGCTATTGTTAATGAAAAGCATGCTAAAAAAATAGACTATATTGCTTAGGTGTCAAATCATATAAGTTTAGAAATAAGGAGAAATTTAGGACTAATATCCCTAAAATAATCCTACCTAGGAAAACTATTAAGAAGGTAGAAGACTATTTAGGCATTAACCCTAAGAAGGGTAGGCATATGCCTAGAGGAAATGGTAATGGACAAAGACCAAATGAAAATCAAAGATTGGACAATTAAAGTTGGAAAATCAAGTCTTAAGGTCAAGACTTGAAAAATTAGAAAAGACCCTTAGAAAAATGCAAAATCAAATGCAAGGGTGAAATAGTCAAAGCCTAGGGTCTATGAGTCAAAGTCAAAGGCCTAGGAAATAAGAATCATCCAAGGGCAAGCTTAAACCCAAAAAGACCTATCACAATGTTCCATTCGATTATGGAACTCAATCTAGGTCTAGGAAAACCAAGGTCAATAGGGAAGTCATCCCTAAGATTGACCAAGGTAGGTGCTTAGTGGCTAAGATTTCAAGGAAATCTAGGGAAGCCATTAAGAAGGTTACAAGGGGAGTTAGCCCTAGAATTAATCTAGGTAAGACTCAAATGACCAAGGCTTCTAAGCCTAGGAGGGTATCTAGGGAAGTTATCCCTAAGGAATACCTAGTAAACCCAAGGAGCTCCAATAGGTTTTGGGTTCCTAGGAGCGTGATCGATTCACGCTAAATGAGTTAGGGTGTGTCAACTTTAAATGAATAGGTAGTTAACCTAACCATGGTAAAGGTGACACTGGTCATTTCCAAGGTAATGTGATATTTTGGAAATGTGGTTTGATCATAATCCTAAAGGATTTTAGGATGTGCCAATATATTTTGAGAACTATGAAAAATTGATCAAATTGACACAATTAGGTCTTAGAGTCATGGTGTGTCATGTTTAGTTTTTGACACACTTGGGAGATAAGTAATAATATGACAAAATGAATTAAATAATAACAAATGACAATTAATATTAAAACTTAGGTATTATTATACCTTTACATTTTATTTGCAATGATTGATTTGCCATATGCCATGTCATGACGTCATATCTATTTTTATCATATAAAATGTCATGATCAATATTTATGTTAAATGTCATGTATGCTTAGATTTCATCTTTATGTCATGACATCATGATCATTGACTATGCTTATTTATGTTGTCATTTATGTCATGATCATTCATGCATTTATGAAAATTGATTTAAGGACAATTGACATGACTTGAAGTCCTATTTATAAGGGAATCAAGAGTTGCCTTAGAAAATATATGAGACCTTAGATTAAGATGAACAAAACTTACATCTCACATCACATTGACATGTGTATGTATTGAAACACCCTAGACACATGTGAGATGCTAGGAAACGAGTTAAATTCAAGGTGCATAGTTTTTGCATTTAGATGAACTCAAACTCACTTTTATACCATGGATGAATCATGATAAAAGCTTATGTATAAGTCATGTGCATCAAACCCATAAGCCATGGTTTTAATATAAGGTTTTAAAACTAGTTCAAAAGTATGTTGAAAAACATTGATGAAGTATATCTTTTGATAGCAATCACCATTGATGATATTAATACAAAGTGAGCTCAAAACAATGAAGTTTTTCTTATTTTTGAACTTTGTATCAAACTCACTATTTTATGGGTAAATTATTTTTCAAATATTTTTTACACATTGTATTTGGTATAAGTATTATACGTATGAAATTTCATGATTTTTTAAAATACATATAATTACTTATGTATTATCAAAATTCATTCTGAAAGTTGAAAACTGTATTTTGCAATTATCAATTGACTGCCATTGTTGGCAGTCGATTGACATCAATGACAGTCAACTGATAACTATCAGAAGTCAACTGTCATATATGATTTCGAGTAAACAAGGTTGGTTTAGACTAATTTCAGCTATGTTACGTTACCCTAACTGCTCTTAACCCTAGAATATACTTTGTAAAGCATTAGAAAGGATGAAAATCCATTGGATATGGATTAGGAGAGGTGTTTGGGTGTTGTATCAATTTTAAAGTGTGTAAAAGTTCAAGTTTAAACTTTTAACCTTAATTTTGATGGTTTAGTGTTCCTATAGGCTTAGGGATTCTTTAAGAACATTGTTGGTGCAATGGTCAAGGGGGAACAAGCCTTTAGGGGGAGGTATCTTGTTGGTGCAACAATGCCCCAAGCATTTATATGTTTTGATGTTTGGATAATCATCTAAGTTAGGCAACAAATTGTGATCTAATGGTGAACATGATTAAGTGACAGGTAAAGGCAAAGTCCAAGTATGATCTTGGCAAGAGAAGTCCAAGGTAAAGGTTTGGCGGCATAAGACCAAGCATGTTGTCTTGGCGGCATTAAGTCCAAACGGACCTTGGCAAAGGAAGTCCAAAGGCAAGTCTTGGCAGTGTAAGTCCAAGCATGTAGACTTGGCGGCGTAAAGTCCAAGCACGCCTTGGCAAAGGGAACCCAAGACATGACAAAACCAAAGGAAGCTCTTGGAAGCAAAGTGCAAAGGATGAACAAGTCGCAGACTCGGAGGGATCCTGGAGGTGCAAGGCTTAAGGAAGAGCTAGAAGGTTGAGTCTAGGTCTAAGGGGTAAAATCAAGTATGAATTACTCATACTTGATTAGTATCAGTCGATTGATATGATGTATCAGTCGACTGGTCAGGTGCTCAACTGAGTCAGGATGAAACCCTGACCATCAGTCAACTGCTTTGGTCGTCGCAGTCGACTGATGTTGCGATCAATCGACTGCCAACAGTGGCAGTCGACTGATCAAGTTAAATACGGGCACAGAGTGGAGTCACACTCGACTGCGACCTGTGATCACTCGACTGATCACTCCATCAGTCGACTGATGGATGGATCAGTTGACTGATGAGAATGTCGTTGGAGGAAATGACTCTGAATCCTGCGAATCCGACTGTTCAGAAGCCATTGATCGAGCCGACAGTCGTGCTCCAACGGGAAAATCAGCCTTCTCTCTATAAAAAGAGGGCTGGTGGAGGTTTTTGGGGTTAATACTTATTCTCTGATTATTCTTTAAAGCCTCCACTAGTTTTTAATCTTTCTAGTGATTTTAAATCTCCTCCTCCTCTCTCTAAGCTCAAGTTTCATTCTTTGTAAAGAAGAGGAGGTTTATTGTAAAGGAAAGCTTCTTAGTGGAATTGCTTGGGTTGATCCACCTTAAGGATCGCCGTGGAGTAGGAGCTAGCATTATCTCCGAACCACGTAAAGGCCTTGTTAGCATTGTTCTTTCGTTTTTACTTATATTATTTTTGTTTACTTCCACTAATCATTCTTGTAGAAACGAAAACGCGCTATTCACCCCCCCCTCTAGCTTCCAAACAATCTCCAACAAGTGGTATCAGAGCCCGGATCGCATCGGAAGATCTAGCAATCAACCGGAGCAAAGATGGCTTTTCAAGAGGGGTATAGCACGGCGAGGCCTTCGTTCTTCGATGGCAATGACTTCGACTATTGGAAAGGTAGGATGGAGTATTACTTAATGAATGATATTGAGAATTAGTTTAGTGTTGTAGATGGTTTCGAGAAGCCGGTGGATGAACACGGAGCACCCATACCGACGAAGGATTGGGCGAGAGACATGGCCAAAAAGGCTCAAGCCAACGCCAAGGCAACAACCACACTTCAATGTGGTTTGTCAAAAGAGCAACTAAGCAAGGTGGGGCCATTTGAATCGGCAAAGGAGCTTTGGGAGAAGTTGATCGAGCTCAACGAAGGATCCAAAGAAACAAGAAGTGCCAAGAGAGATCTTCTAATTGGCCAACTTCAAAGCTTCTCGATGAAGACCAATGAGACCGTGAGTCAAATGCACGGTCGCTTCAAAGAAGTAGTCAACGGACTACATGTTATAGGTGAGAAGGTCGACAACCGAGACCTTGTAAGGTATTTGTTACAAGCTTTCCCTAGAACAACCTTATGGGCCTCAATGGTAGATGCCTATAAGGTCTCCAGGGATCTTTCATTGGTTAAGTTAGATGAGCTATTTTGTGAATTTCAATTACATGAACAAGCTAACACTTCATCCAAAGAGAAGGGTATAGCTCTTTTTGTAGGAAAGAAGGACAAAAAAAAGAAGGAGAAGAAAGAAGTGTCCTCCTCATCCGAATCCGAGGAAGACTCATCAAGTAGTGAAGATGAGTTATCGGCAAGCGAGGTGGCACATTACGTCAAGAAGTTTGGTGGGAAGTCAAGGAAACTCACCAAGAAAGATGTGAAGAGGATGTTCCAATCCTCAAGAGGTAAGTCTTCAAATAGTTCAAATTCTACCTCTAACGTGACTTGTTTTGGTTGCAACAAGAAAGGACATATAAAGTCAAATTGCCCGGAACTAAAGAAGAAGGAGGAGAAGGAAAAGAAAAAGAAGGAGAAGAAGAAGAAGGAGGCAATGGTGGCACAAACATGAGACACTCTAAGCATAGAGGAGTCTTTCGACGATGAAGAAGTATGCCATGCCACTCGGAATTTAGCCCTCATGGCATTGGAGGAAGAAGCCGGGAGCTCAAGCGAGGAGTCCTCTTCTTCTTCAAGCGACGAATCATCATCAAGTGATGATGATGAGGTAAACAACTCACCCAAAGTAGATTTACTTTACAAGACTATTGCATGTCTACAAAATGCTTTGAATAGATCGAAAACTAGGATTAAGGATTTAAAAATAGAGATTAAATCACTTAAGAGTGTAGAATCATCATGTGGTAAATTATCTAGTGATGACGATGAATGTACCCTTAGGGATGAAAATGATGAATTAAGAAAAGAAATAGGTAACTTAATAGCATGCTTAGAAAAATTTACAAATGGTTCAAAATACCTAGACATGATTATTAAGGATCAAAGGGCTATTTACAACAAGGTCGGATTAGGATATAGGCCTAAGGAAAAGGAGGTAGCCTTTACATCTCTTGTTAGTAGAAAATTCATAATTAAAAGTAAGGGTAGAAAGGCTTGGGTCCCTAAAAAATTTCTAATTAATGCTAGTGGTCCTAAGATTTGGGTACCTAAGGATTGTATTTTTCATGTGATATAGGTAGAAGAACCAAGCTTGTGGATAGTTGATAGTGGGTGCTCAAAGAACATGACCGGTGATGAGAAAAAATTCTCCACTATCAACCACACTAGCAAAGGAAAAATATCATTTGGTAATAGCGGCAAACTTAAGATTCTAGGAAAGGGCACAATTGAGGTATCCCCCAACCTTGTCATTCATAAAGTATTATTAGTTAAAAATATGAAATTTAATTTACTTGGTGCAAGCCAACTATGTGATGCAAACTTTGATGTTAAATTTGATTCCTCAAAATATTTTATAAGACACAAAACTCTAAATGATTGCATGTTAGTAGGTTTTAGGAAATCAAATATATATTATGTTGATTTATCTTATGCTACTAATGCTTCCACTAAATGTCTTATTGCAAAAGAGGAAGAAAGTTGGCATTGGCATAGGAGGCTAGGACACATAAACATGAAGAACACAGCCAAAATAGAAAAAATGAAGTTAGTCAAAGGGTTGCTTAAAGTCAAATTTCTCAAGGACAAAATGTGTGATGCATGCCAAGAAGGGAAACAATCAAAAACATCACACAAAGGTAAAAATTTACTTAGTATCGCTTTACCGTTATAACTCTTATATATGGATTTATTTGATTGTCATAGTACCCCTTCTATGATTGGTAGTAAATATTGCTTAGTAATAGTAGATGACTTCTCTAGGTTTACTTGAGTATTTTTCTTAAAAAATAAAGATGAAACCTTAGGAAAAATCATAGGATTTAGCAAAAGAGTAAAAAATGAAAGAAAACTCAAAATCAACCGGATCCATAGTGATCATGGTGGAGAATTTGAGAATTCTAATTTTTCAACTTTTTGCTTAGAATAAGGGTACAAGCATGTGTTTTCTTGTCCTAGAACACCCCAACAAAATGGGATTGTGGAAAGGAAAAATTGTGTCCTACAAGAAGCGGCTAGGACAATGCTTAATGCATACTCCTTACCTAGCTACTTGTGGGCGGAAGCGATTAATACCGCTTGCTATATCCAAAATAGGGTATTGATTCATAGGTTTTTAGGAAAAACTCCATTTGAATTGTGGAATGGTACAATTCCAATAATTCATTATTTTAAGGTCTTTGGATGTAAAGTCTATATTTTAGATACCAAAGACAACCTAGGTAAGTTTGAGTCCAAAGCGGATGAGGAAATCCTAGTTGGATACTCATCCACTAGTGTAGGGTATAGAGTTTACAATAAAAGGACTCAAAAGATTGAAGAATCTTCAAATGTCCAATTTGATGAAACTTCCAATACATACCCTAGAAAATCCCCTATTGATGATGATATTAATAATGAAAATCAAGAAATTACCCAACAATTTCAAAATTTAACCTTAGGGGGTAATGATCAAGGGGGAGGATTGAATCAAGGGGGAGTAAGAGGTGATTCCGATGATGAGCAAAGGATTGAGGATAATCATGATCAAACTCAAATTAATACACCTCCTAGAACCATAAGAATTTATCAAAATCACCCCTTAGATCAAATTGTGGGTGAATTATCTCAAGGTGTTAGGACTAGGTCATTTCATAGGGATCCTACTAGTCATATAGCTCTAATTTCTCAAATTGAGCCCAAAACAATCAAAGATGCATTACTTGATCCGGATTGGATCTTAGCAATGCAAGATGAATTGACTCAATTTGAAAGGAGTCAAGTATGGGAGTTAGTTCTTAGACCAAATGAAAACACCATTATTACTACAAGATGGGTTTTTTAGGAACAAACTAGATGACCAAGGAAATATCACTAGAAATAAAGCAAGATTAGTTGCAAGGGGTTTTAATCAAGTTGAAGAACTTGACTATGATGAAACATATGCCCCGGTTGCTAGGTTAGAGTCTATTAGAATACTATTAGGGTATGCCTCCTATATAGGATTCAAACTCCATCAAATGGATGTCAAATCGGCATTCCTAAATGGGTTTATTAAGAAAGAGGTATATGTAGAACAAACTCCCGGGTTTGAGAATATGGACTATCCAAACCATGTATACAAGCTTAGGAAAGCTTTGTATGGTTTGAAACAAGCTCCCCGGGCTTGGTATGAAAGATTATCATCTTTCTTAATCTCTAAGGACTTTAAGAGGGGTAGTGTAGATGAAACTCTATTTATAAAGTCAACATCAATGGACATCTTTGTAGCCCAAGTATATGTTGATGACATTATCTTTGGGTCAACAAATGATAAACTTCTCCAAGACTTTTTTAAAAATATGGAAAAAGAGTTTGAAATGAGTCTAGTTGGGGAATTAAATTTCTTCCTAGGATTGCAAGTCAAACAAACTAGTGAAGGTATTTATATTTATCAAACCAAATATGCTACAGAAATGATTAAGAAATTTGGTTTGGAAAATGCTAAGGTAGTTTCAACTTCAATGGCAACCAATACTAAAATAGATAGTGATAATGAAGAAAAACAAATTGATCTTACACTTTATAGGAGCATGATTGGTAGTCTTTTGTACTTAACCGCTAGTAGATCCGACATATTATTTGCGATTGATATGTGTGCTAGGTATCAATCATGTGCTAAAGAATCTCATTTAGTTGCCGTTAAAAGAATCTTAAGATATGTTAAAGGCACACTAAATGTAGGACTATGGTACCCTAGGACTAGGTCTTTTGATTTGATTGGGTACACCGATTCCGATTATGCCGGTTGCAAATTGGATCGGAAGAGTACTAGTGGTGGGTGCCAATTCCTTGGGTCCTCCCTAGTTAGTTAGAGTAGTAGGAAGCAACCTTGTGTTGTCTTATCTACCACCGAGGCCGAATATGTGGCTATGGGTGGTTGTGTAGCTCAACTACTATGGATGAAACATATCTTAGAAGATTATGAGCTATCTTACTCCAACATGAAAGTATTTTGTGACAATGTAAGCACCATAAACTTGACCAAAAATCCGGTGCATCACTCTAGGACCAAGCACATTGAAGTGAAACATCACTTCATTAAGGATCATGTGGCTAAAGGGGACATTGAGCTTAATTACATTGAATCCAAGTCCAACCTAGCTGACATATTTACCAAGGCTCTCCCCGAGGTAGAATTCTCATCACTTAGGAGAGAACTTGGAATGTGCTTGGTTGAGTAAAGGTATAGGTTTGCATGATCCTATAGAAATACTAGGATTTATACCTTTAAACATCTCACAAAATACCTAGGAAACCATGATTTTTATATTGATCCACTTAGACAACATGTGAGATGTTAGGAAGATGCACTTGGTTCATCATGCTTGTTATGATGCATTACTATGAACCAAAGTGTCATCTAGAGACATTGATCCTTCTTTGGACCAATCATTGGGAAGGCTAATACACAATTGATGTGCATATAGCTCCAAGAACATGATTGGAAATGTCAAATAAAACATATTTTAAACTATGTTTATTATATTTTGAAAAATAGTTTTCAAGTGAAACACAAAAGTGATACAAAGTTTGCAAAAATATTAGAACTTTTGTTAGTTTCCAAGTTTGTATCAATCTCGAAATTTGGAAAACATATATTTTTCAAAATATTTTTCCTTGATAAAGTATGATTTCAGAAATGTGTACGCAAAATTTCGTGATTTTTCGAGATTTCTGGAATTTCTAACACATTTCTGAATTTGGACTAAAAAGGCGAATTTCGGATTTCAGGCTTAGAAGTCAACTGGTTCAGAAACTAGTTGACTGATACACTGTGTTTTCTGATAAATAGTTCCATTTTCTGATATTTAGTGTATCTTTGATCTCCTAAAACTTTAGCATGATAATACTGAGTATAAACCAACTCTTAGAACTATTTAATGCGGTGTTTTAGGGGGAGTTTTCATAAAATATATCTTTTTCAAATTTACATTGTTGGTGCAAAGTTAGGATTTAAACTTTCATGAACTATATCTTGGACTTTTGCTCCACATGTATTTTACTCATCATGAACTATATCTTGGATTAAGGGGGAGCTAAATTTCAATTCTATACCTTAGTTCAAGATTACAATGCATTCAATTCTTCTATGAAATATATGATTTCTTCTCTTTTTGATATATGTCAAAGGGGGAGAAGAAATGTTTAAGTTAGAATTGGATATATGATTATGTGATATGATTATGTGTATCTTTAAAAGACCTAACTTAAATGATTGCCAAACATCAAAAAGGGGGAGATTGTTGGTGCAACAATGCCCCAAGCATTTATATGTTTTGATGTTTGGATAATCATCTAAGTTAGGCAACAAATTGTGATCTAATGGTGAACATGATTAAGTGACAGGTAAAGGCAAAGTCCAAGTATGATCTTGGCAAGAGAAGTCCAAGGTAAAGGTTTGGCGGCATAAGACCAAGCATGTTGTCTTGGCGGCATTAAGTCCAAACGGACCTTGGCAAAGGAAGTCCAAAGGCAAGTCTTGGCAGTGTAACCCTAAGCATGTAGACTTGGCGGCGTAAAGTCCAAGCACGTCTTGGCAAAGAAAACCCAAGACATGACAAAACCAAAGGAAACTCTTGGAAGCAAAGCGCAAAGGATGAACAAGTCGCGGACTCGGAGGGATCCTGGAGGCGCAAGGCTTAAGGAAGAGCTAGAAGGTTGAGTCTAGGTCTAAGGGGTAAAATTAAGTATGAATTACTCATACTTGATGAGTATTAGTCGACTGATATGATGTATCAGTCGGTGGTCAGTCTTTCGGTAGTCGAGGATGAAACCACGACCATCGATCATTGCTTTGGTCGTCGCGATCGGTGATGTTGTGATCGATCGGCCGCCGATGGCGATCGGTGATCAAGTTAAATCTGAGCGCAGTGGAGTCACACTCGACTGCGGCCTGTGATCACTCGACTAATCACTCCATCAGTCGACTGATGGATGGATCAATCGACTGATGAGAATGTCGTTGGAGGAAATGACTCTGAATCCCGCGAATCCGAATCCAGCTCGATCGATGGGAAAATCAGCCTTCTCTCTATAAAAAGAGGGTTGGTGGAGGTTTTTGAGGTTAATGCTTATTCTCTGATTATTCTTCAAAGCCTCCACGAGTTTTTAAGCTTTCTAGTGATTTTAAATCTCCTCCTCCTCTCTCTAAGCTCAAGTTTCATTCTTTGTAAAGAAGAGGAGGTTTATTGTAAAGGAAAGCTTCTTAGTGGAATTGCTTGAGTTGATCCACCTTAAGGATCGCCGTGGAGTAGGAGTGTTATCTCTGAACCATGTAAAGGCCTTGTTAGCATTGTTCTTTCGTTTTTACTTATATTATTTTTGTTTGCTTTCGCTAATCATTCTTGTAGAAACGAAAACGCGCTATTCACCCCCCCTCTAGCTTCCAAACGATCTCCAACAGTATCCATCATAGGATGATGGATGTGTTTCTTCCTCATGAGGGGGAGAATTTGGGAGAAGTGAGGATTGTCTTTCTTGAGTGATATGTGACTTATCACTAGGAAGAGTGAAGGCATCCTAGGTGTTTTTGGACCGAGGGGGAGATTGTAAGATCTCATTGGGATATGAGACATTGACACCCTTGGGGAGAACCTTTTTGATGTATGTCAAAAAGAGAGAGAAAGTGAAACTATCAATTTGGAAGAATTGGTAAGGAGATTTGAGTTAGGGTTTAGGCCTAACTCAAAGGTGTTTGGTTTTTGTCAAACATCAAAAAGGGAGAGATTATTGGTACAATCGACCCAGGTCATGATTGACCGGGCTCGAGTTTGACTCGAGTAGTGTTTTGATGTTTGACATTGATGTTTGACAATGTGTTGGAGAGATTATTGGTGCAATCGACCCAGGTCATGATTGACTGTTTGACGATGGTTTGACTATATGATTGACATGAGATTGACCATATGATGGAGAAGTCCAAGTCATGGGTACTTGGCATGGGAAAGTCCAAGTCTTGAGTACTTGACATAGAAAGTCCAAGCTTGAGTCTTGGAATTTAGAAAGTCCAACATTGGATTGATATGGAAAGTCCAAAGGTGTAGTCTTGGCGGTGAAAGTCCAAGTCATGAGTACTTGGCATTTGAGAAGTCCAAGGGTTGATATGGTGGTGAAAGTCCAAGTCATGGGTACTTGACATTTGAGAAGTCCAAGGGTTGATATTGGCGGTGAAAGTCCAAGTCATGGGTACTTGACATTTGAGAAGTCCAAGGGTTGATATTGGCAGTGTAAAGTCTAAGGGTGGAGTCTTGGCAACATAATTCCAATGGTTGGCGGCGTAAAGTCCAAGCGTGGTCTTGGCAACGTAAGCCCAATGTGCCTTGGTGGTATAGAATAACTTAGTATAACAATAGCCAATGGAAGCACCTGAAGGCTAGCGTATGGATGAACAAGTCATGAATGACTTGGAGGGATCCGATAGGCGTGAGGTTGACGAAGGTGGCTAGAAGGTTTAGGTCTAGGCTAAGAGTGGTCTAGCAAATATGAGGGCATCATACTTGATGTTAAACCTCATGGTTGAGGTATGTCAGTCGACTGGGGTTATGGACCAGTCGACTGGTCAAATATTTTGACACTTGACAACCGAATCAACACTCAGTAGTCGACTGAGATTATGACCAGTCGACTGTCGTGAGTTGACTAGGGTTTAATTGTGGCAAAATAGCCTAGTAGTCAATGGCGATATTAGACGATGATTGATGAGTACAGCGATCGGTATCATGTATGTCGATCGGCTTGTTGAGTTCTGAACACAGAACACTTTCGGCGGTCAGGCGGTCGGACTACAACATTGATCGATGATGTTGGTAGTCGTATCAACGATCCGTTGGAGTTTTTCGGCGTTGATCAAGTCGTTGTCTCTAGCGATCTTTGTTAGCGATCGGTGAGACCTTATGACAGTTGACTGCTAGACAAGAAATCAACCCGTTGCAGGTTAAAAAGAGCAGCTCGTGGGAGATTTCGGCATTGGTTCTTGGAGTGGTTTTTTGAGGCGATTTAGAGGCGAAGTGCAGATGCATTTCAGGGTCTTTCATGCTCGTTCAAGAAACCAACAAGCAAAGTGTTCAAAACCCTAATTTATAAAGTGTTCTTTACATTTTAGTTGTATTTTGATTGTCTTTCTTTGTATTGCTTTTGTAATCGCTTGTAAGAGATTTTCTCCACCTCCGGTGTGTTACCGAGAAGGAGGGTTTGATTAGTGGTGTGTGTTTGTATCGCTAGGGCTCATTCGAGCCCAATCCATGGAGTAGGAACCTTGAGGTTCCGAACTACGTTATATCTTCGTGTTGTGATTGTATTTGTGTGTATTGTGTGTTTGTCTATGTTATTTTTGTATATTCTACTGTGTACTAATATGTTGTATACAAGCATGTGATCAATTCCATCGAACCGACGACAACGCTATTCACCCCCCCTCCTCCCCCTCTAGCAGACACATAGGTCCTAACAATATCATGGTCATATGAGATCTCAAACATGGAAAAGGAGATAGGACCTATAGGTGAAGCTAATTGTTGAGTTGGTGGTGGTGGAGGGGAAGTTAGAGCACTTGGTGGTGGAGGAAGATGAATGGGTGAAGAAGACAGAAGTCTGTGGTTTAAGGAACATCGAGATGAACTCGATCCAACCGTGCACTTTTGGAAGCATGTCCTTTTCGAAAGTGCATTGGCTCCTCGAATTCTCCTCGGGAGATGGCTTGGGGGTTTGATGGGGGTCAAGGACTCATCCTTACTGAAGTACCCTTCCCTGTGATAGCTGAGGACTCAACAACTATAGAGGCTTTAGAAGGGGCCTCAGAGGAGGGGGTCAAGATCTGACCATTGACCATTTCAAGTGCTTATTGAGTAAAGCAAGTCACATTTTCCCAGCTGTGATGAACAAAAAGAAAAATTCAGACAGTTCTCACAAAAAAAAAAGCAATTCCTACTTGCATACCTAGACTATAAGTAAGTTTCGTTGCTATTGGACTTAACCCAAAATGGAAAAGAAGATCCTCTCCAAGAAGAAGATTGATGTTAAAGTGAAGGTCTTTCAGAATCCCAACAATTTTTAGATATGTGGGATTTTCTTTGAAAGGACCTAGCTTTAACTAGTGTACAAGCTCAATTTGCTATTGATATGGCCAAGTAAAAGGAGAAAATTGAATAAAGAAATAATGATTTTTTAGAATTTGTGAGAAGTTGAATACTATTCCAAGAATTGGAGAGAAGGTTCGGATGAAAAGTAAAAGATCTTTTCTTTAGCTTTTTTGGGAAAGAAGAAATAATGAAAGATAATAGGAGAAAAAAGGATATGATAAATTTTTAAGATGATACTAACTCCACAAAGGAGGCAAACAACATTAGGGGTTAGCTAGTTGAGAGGAATCTAAAAGTATGCTGAAATTTTCTTAATTAATGGGAGAAAAGGGAAGCGAAAGCTATTGGCCAGTTGATCTTAAAAGAAAGTAGAGTAACCTAAGGGTGGCAAATGTGGACGATCAAAAATTTAGGAATCAGAAGATGATAATTGGAGGGGATAGAGAGAGTATCCATAATGATTGAGCCACCCTCTTTAGAGTAGATAATGGGGATAGCCTTGTCCCCACGGGGATGGCGGGTTGGTTAAGACAGAGGGCGCTTGCCGATGAGAGCGGGGTTCGATCTCTGGGACGGCAGGAATTAATTCCTCCCCCCAGTCGTAGCAGGGCCTCCCCTCTGCTGTACCGAAAGGCCATAGGCTCCTGGCCCATGGGGTAACGCCCCCGTGGGCCTCGCCTCTGATTTACCCCCTTCGCAATTCCTCTTAGACGGGGTTTGAGGTCGCAGGCTGGCGCCCAACCTTTTGCCGATAATGGGGATAGCCTTAAACTAGAGCTGAGAATGAATGTCATAGACCATTGCAAAGTAGATAGAAAGAAGAGAAAAGAAGAAGAGGAACTGACATGTTGTGAAGAATCGTTGGAGTTTGGAAAGAGCAAAAAGATGGAGGAAGAGTGACAGTCGAACGATCTTGCTTTTAGGAAAAGCCCTAGTTCAAATCAAAGTATTATGACCTAAAACTATCATATTGAGTATAAGATGCACAAGCTAATCGATTGGACCATCCTACCACACATTAGACGACCTAGGGTATGCTTTGAAGCTCGTGGTAATATGATACGGTTGATAATGAGTGTAATGTCTGCATTTGTGATGGCCAATTGATGCTTTCCAAAGTAGATTGCAAGCAATGTACGAGTCTCATTTTCCAAAGGAGAAAGTTTCACATAAGATGCACAACTAGGTCTAAAATTCATGGGTCAACCAAAAGGCTTTGCTTTCTTAGGAAAGATGGATGGATGAGAATGAATCCTCTCTCAAGTATTTGTCACATGGACCTTGAAGACATCCAATTGCGGAGGTCTTGATAGAGTCACTGTCTAATCAATCAGATTGCTTCCTCATTCAACTAGACTTGAGGGGGAATTATGATATAATAGAGATGAAGGTACCACGTGGCAAGATCCATAACTCAAATAAGATAGCCTTCTCCATAACTTAGTCAACGAAACCCTCAATCTGTTTGACTTGGGATGGGAACTCGGACAAAATCAATTAATTTGGAATAAGGTTTAAGATAGCCAACTCGAGTCAAAAGGACCGACTCCCAATCGAGTCCTACCCAAGTCAATCTGAGTGTTAGGTCGTGGTAGTTAAAGTGGTCCAAGGTATGTAGTCGTCGCTCCAAAGGACATAAAAATTACAGCAATCTAAGGCTACGTTTGGTATATGAAAAATGCTCTATTTTTCATTTTCATTTTTTGAGGAAATGAAAAAAATATATTTGGTTGATATTTTTCATCTTCATTTTCTAGAAAATAAAAGGACATTTTCTAGAAAACATGAAAAAAGTCATTTTTTAAAAAATATGAAAAAATTATTTTCTGAAAAATAAAAAAATACAGAAAACAAAAAAAAAAAAAAAAAAATGCGAAAAGCAAACTTAGCCTAAGAGATTTAGTTGTCACTTCAAAGGACAATACAGTTACTTAAAAGAGGCAATCATAGGCTTAGAAGAGAGGGCATTTATAGGAGAGATAACCCCCTGAACAAGTAATCATTACAAATTCTCTAGAGGAAGAAATCATTGTAATGGTGAGAGCCCGAGGAAGATAAATTAATATTGTTTTGTTTTTCTCTACATCATTTATTTTGTCTTCGAATGAATGTCGGAGGGACTTAAATCTAATTTGAGGGACTTAGTCAGGGTACGTTGGCCCCTCTTCTGACCTCTACATAAGTCTTTTCAATGACCCAAGGCCGGAGATTTGATGACTTTTAAAAGGAAACAAAACTGATTCAATAGAAGCCAACCCAACCGAGCCTATTGATGCAAACCTGACTTCCCGCCGACTTGACAAGAAAGATTTGGCTGTGGACGTGGCAAGAAGACCACCCATCTTTTGATCTCGATCGAACAGGATCAAAAACAAATGCTAGATTTATATCTTAACTCTGTAATACACATGACAATTCATCACACTCATTTCTGTATCAGGGATAAAAGAGCTCGGTGAAAAGCAGCTCGTTCCAGGTATCCTGAAGGCCAGGCAAACACCAGTGAACGCAATCGGCGTAGCTCGCAGGGTTAGCGATCTGCTGCGGCGTCGGTGGCGTCCATTGCTTCTTGTATATCGACGTGTGCGCATCCTTGCGATAGCTCGAGAGCTGCGTGATGTTGAGCACGGTGATGGGCACCTCGCTTTCACCCAACACCTCTCTAACTACTTGCATCACTCCCTTCCTGCAGTCAGAGCCCCAGTAATTGGGATCTTCGACGAGCGTCGTCTCATTGTAGCAATTGCCTCCTGCCTCGCCGCCCCAATCTTTGCTCCTGCAAATTTATCACATTAATGTCTCAATCTTTTACGTTTCGTTAAATGGCTGCGTAAATTAAATGCAAAACTTACTTTTCATGGGAAGGCGACATCGTCACGAAGAAGACCCTCGTCTTCTCTGGATCCATGTTTCTACGTACCCACTCCAGCATGCTTGTCATCGCCATGCGGTAAGCGTCCTCTGTAGATGGCTGCACGATGTCCTTCGCTTCATCTGTGAACGATCCTTCTCTCTGTCTGTAAAAGAAACGCGAACATGAGCTTCCACCTCGTATTTAAATTTGAAACTGAAGTCGATCTACTGACAAGATCTTCATCGTCAAGCCTGTCATCCACCAGAGATACGTATTGAACACCAAAATGTCGGCGCCCTTCCAGTGCTGCCCGTGTTTGTCGATGGATCCTTCCCTCACGATTCTGTCGCTCATCCTGTGGATCACAGCATCGTCGGAATTGGATTCCAGGAGGAATGGCGCCCAGTAGAACTCGATCGTCGCATTGTAATCCTAATTAAGATTTCGAGAAGAATTGGAAAGAAGAATTAAGGAAGGTAAGAACTATGGATATGAAGACTTTGAATCTTACCTTTGCGGTGAAAATTTGGAAAGAGCCATTTTTCTCCATCGACTTGGAGTCGTCGTGTGGGATGACGGAGTGGAGGAGACAGACCAAGGAAATGAACTGGCCTCGGTTCAAGGAGTCGCCGACGAACATCATCCTCTTCCCCCGGAGAGTTTCCAGCATGAACGTGGCGTTGAAGCGGGGCAAGTCGCAGCCGTGAGGCTGCCACCTCCAGTCCTGGTACTCCTTGTCGGGCCTCCCGTGCTCCTGGCAGGTCAGCTGCGGCTGGATGTAAGGGCACTCCGATTCGTCGTAATGTGGCCGGCTCTGCTCGTCTCTCAACCATCTGCCGTCGAATATATCGCAATCTCCCTCCATTCTCCCTATCGCAAATGGCAGCTTCTCAATGCGGCGGCGGCCTCTTACTGTCTCCAAAACAAAAGGAATGAAGGTGTGATTATCAAATTCAGGAAAATTACCGATCCTTGAGTGGACGAGAGGAAGTTGGATCACCGTTTGTTGGCTGAGATAGCTGGAGGAAACTGAAGAGGTCCTGGCCGGAGAAGACGACGACGAGCACTGCCAAAGCGAACAGAGGCAGGAAGCAGGGAGAAAACAGAGCTCTTTTGGTGAGGGAGAAGGAGGACTGCTTCATGGCGCAGTCCAAGCTTCTGAGATCTGATTGGGCGCTCAATCTCTTTCGCGAATCTGAATAAATAGAGCGCGATGGTGGTGGCAGTAGGTCGCCGAGAGGAGGAGAATTGTTGGGTGGGTTGCTTTCTCATTTCAAACTTGAATCGCACTTCATGCTTTCCATTGATTTGCCAAGTTACCGACCCCAAATTGGTTGATGATTTTTGATTATTTGATCGATTCTTAAATGCTGCGAGGTTGATTTTGGAGCGTACTAAAATCAATTATGATTCAGGTGTGGTTGCACACAGCTCCATCTAACTCGATATGAATAATGAAGTATACAAAATCATCTGTTGGCAATAAAAGTGAGTTAATTATTAGTTAAACTAAATTAATCGATCGAATCAATGTTCAGTTCGTTTAATACAAAAATTCAGTTTTTTTTATAAGAGATATCAGTTCTTTCTTTAGATTTCGGTTTTAAAATTCAAAAGTTGAATAAATAAAAATAGGATGTCCTAAGTTAAATAATAAAAAGTTGATTAATCTACTGCTTAACTGGATTGCTAGATTGAAACAATCGAATAGAAAATTGATCAATTTACTATTGCTAAATTGATTAGTCGAATGATCAGTAGATTTGATGAGAAACTTTGATTATTTTGATTTTCGATTGAATTATTTGATATTTTATCGATTCGATTTGTTGAGTTTTCATGAAAAAATTCAGTCTTGTAAAAAAAAAAAATCAATTTAATTGATTCCGTTGGATTCGACTATTAATTAATTGATTAAGCCTATTTAACAATGAGAATTTATGAAGCTGCTTTTGGCAGCATGGAGAAGTTTGATGCGATTTAAGGTAGTAGGATGGAAAATGATCGAGCAGCGGATCAATCAGGCCAAGCATTGACAACAACAGTGCAAAACATCTCGGACATGGACGTATTGAGTGTGCCTTTCAATGGAATCCAGCTTCCAGTTGTGGCTGAAGGAAGAACAGATCGATCGCGTCCCACCTCACGAGAAATGTGGTACAGTTGAAGGTCTGCAGTCTTCTCAGAAAGACATCCACAAACTTTTTACAAGCAGCTGGTAGAACCATTCTGCATGTTAATTGTAAATGATCAAAATCCATCTACAGCAACAATTTTTTTTTTTTTTGAATTTTGTCAGTGGAAAGAAGATCTCTGCTAGAAATTAGTTTGATAAATTAAGGAGAGAGGCCCAGCGATGGAAAAAGGAAATCCAACAACCCATCCTTGTGCCAAAAGGAGATGCTCGAAGATCCTGAAACATCAAAAGAAAAAGCCGTTTGCACAAATAAAGGTCTCTACATTTTCCATGCGGTTGACAAGTAGCGATCAGGCCTAACAACATCTAAGGAAGAAGTGAAGTGTATGATCCCAGGCATTTTTCCTCCAAAAACACTGTTCTTGAGTTGTGAGTATCCACCGCCGTTTAATGGGCAAAGCTAGATTGTGTTATTTAATTCCGTTAGATAATTGAAATTTAAATATTGGAAATAAATTTAGATTTATTTGTTAAACTGACACCCTTCTTGATCGAGCAATCGAGTTGTTGATTGGTGAGTGCTGAGTTGAATGAATTGTTGAGTACCGAATTGCTGAATGGTTAAGTTGTCGAGTGTCAAATTGATAGAGTTGTTGAGTGTTAAGTTAACAAAATTGTTGAGTATCGCGAGCTAATGGAGTCAAAGATGTAAATTAAGTAATCTACCTAGGATTTTTTTTTAAATGGATTTTCATTTGGCTTTTAAGATTTTTAGATTACTCTATCGTTATAAATAAAAAGGGTGACAACCACACATATATATTTTTTTATTTATTTCAATCTAAAGTACGGTGAGACTCTCATTTGTTGGTCTTCATTTAATTAGAATTTATCAAGACAATCTTTTGTGACATTCAAAAGAGTTATAGAGTGTCGATTGAGCTGAGTACTCGAACTGATACCAACTTGATTGAGTACCGGAGCTAACTGAAATGGCAAAGTGCCGAATTGGCTCAATATCTGAGCTAGCTAAGATGACAAAATATTGAGTTGTCAAGTAGCATTATTAATCGAATTGTCGGAGTAGCGAAGTCGCCCGAGTGACCGAATAACCAAGTTGGCTGAGTAGCAGTCGCTTAAATGGTTGAGTTAACTGAGTGGAAAGAGAAGTTGAGGTTTGTATTTGATACAGTTTCTTTAAAATAGATTTATCTCCTCTGATGGTGCTTCGAGATTATAATGGATCTTTGTTTTTCAAGATACAATAATAGAATCACATACACCATCAAACATGGACAAAATGAGCATGCACTCAAACATTATCACGGGAGGACTTGCTGAGCTACGAATGCATAACAAAGAGGAGAAGAGAGCAGGAGAACAACGAAGGTGGATATAGATTTGATTTTTTTTTTCTTTTCGATCATAGCCTCCTTATATAGGAGCTCCAATCTTCAGCTGCAATAAAAGGTCGAATAAGAGTGAATGACAATGAGTCAGATTTGGATTGAATTCTATATTCTCCGTCCCCATCCTCATCCCCATCTCCATTTATTATATCTATCTCTATCTTCATTTTCATCCCTGGTCATCTCCATAGGGTATTAAATTTTCATCTCCATCTCTATATCCGTGAGAATAGGATATCCATACCATACTCAAAATATCCTATTATCATCTACAATTATATATTTTTTTTAAAAAAATAAAATTATTTAGATGAAAGTATAAATATTTATCAAATTCGGCAATTTACCAAACACAGTTGTTAAAGTTTCGAAATGCCCAAAACGCGCACTATACTTTCAGAATTACCAAATCGCGCGCATAATTCCCAAAATATCCCTCCCGCAAAACAACGTTTTTAATGCAAAGATCCCGCATGCATCCGAGGCACATTTTCAAATCCCGAGCCATCGAAACGTCCCGTCCAAACAAGTCACCACATTAGCGTCTTCGTTGCTTCAGCTTCCGGGAAATCTTCGAGTGCACAAAAACTTGGAAAAGCTTAGACTCCATTTTTCCTCCTGCTTCATTACGTTAGCTTCCGAGTTCTTGGAATTTCGTCGAGACGCTTCGAGGTAATATGGTGTCGTCCTCTCATTTAACTAGAGTTTTACCCATTTCTTACTCGGTTTTAGGGTTTCCGTTGAAAGGCGTACATCTCATTGGGTTTTTTTCTACCATTTCGTGTTGCAGAATGAGTCAAGCATCCGGTTCAACCTCTCCTTCACCGGCCAAGGTATGTGTCGCATTCCTTGGTTTAGTCCAATATAAAGTATGCCATATGTTTAAAATGATTTCTCCATTATGATTTTGGAATGGTTTCAAACATTCAAATACAAATGGACGATCTCTTCAATCTGTATATGAATTAGATAAATAGAGCCGTAAAATCGCAGCACCGTGGTAATGGGATTCAAACTCCCAGCAACTCCATGGTGGTGGGAATGTAATTTTCCAGCACCATGTACATATAAGTTTCCGGATTTATTGGTGATGCTGGGAATTAAAACCCCAGCCACACAGTGGTTCTGCGTTTAAAAATCTCAGCACCAGGGAGATGAACTAGTCAAGAAATATGGTGGTGCTGGGAATTTATTTCCCAGCACCACCGTGGTAATGGGATTAAAACTCCCAGCAACACCATGGTGCTGGGAATGTAATGTCCAGCACCATGTACATAAAAGTTGCCGAAATTGTTGGTGGTGCTGGGAACTAAAACCCCAGCAACACAGTGGTTCTGTGTTTAAATATCCCAGCACCAGGGAGATGGAACTGGTCGAGATAAATGGTGGTGCTAGAAATTAATATCCCAGCACCACCGTGGCCCTGGGATATAAATTTCCAGCACCATGGAGAGGGAACCTGGCTGAGAAAAAGAGTGGTGCTGTCAATTTTTTTTTACAGGATTATTGCAAAGAAGTGCCGAATCTCAAATTTGTTTTTTACAATTATAAAATGAAGGAATAAATTATGTATTTTCAAATTGTTAGGAAAATAATGAGTGTGCGAAGAAACTGCAATGGACCAGCGTTTTAGGCCACTTTATTGAATTTTTTGGAGGTCCAAGTGCTAAAGGGAAGCAACGTCCGTCAGTTTGTTTACATGAAAGGCACAGAGAGATAATTAAACAAACCCCATTTGCTATTTTTTTGAATATACAAGACATTCCACAAATCCGTGGAATATTGGTCAATATATTTCAAAGTTGGGATTCGACAAGTCAAAGCTTTAAGTTTTCAACTGTGCCAGTTGCTTTCACCAGAAGAGATGTGTCCCTTTTGCTCGGTATTGCAGATAGAGGGGCTTATGTTCCTATGAATTCAACTAATGCATCAGGTGCTCTTTTCAATTCTCAATTCTCCAAAAAAGAACCAACTAGATCGAGGTTAGAGTTTTTGCTTAAAACATTTTCTACTAGAGTAGAAGTAGATGAAGATATTTTGGTATTTTGTAAGTTGTATGTATTGTATATATTTGCTTATGTGTTGTTCTGTACTACTACATATAAGGTCCCCATAGGTCTTGTAGATATTGTAGATGATTTTGACAACATAGGTAGTTTCAATTGGGTCGAAGCCATCCATCAATTTATGGCTCCACAATTGCCTACTATTGGAGATATATGTTCATCTAATAATACAGTTGCGCAGAAGAGCCGAATTCCTTATCTAAAGGGGTTTGCCGACCTTTTGGCTGTAAGTTCTTTCTTACTAAATAATTTTTTCTTTTATATTTATGTAAGTATGTAACACTTTCGATATGAGCAGGCTTGGTTTCTGGAACATGTCCCAATCCAGAGACCATACAATACTGAAGGGCCATAAATAAATAAGTGGAGGGCAACTCCTTCACATATTAGCAAGGTCAGGAATTTATTGGAGCAAGTCTCCCCTGAACAGGTAAAAAGAAGACCACAACTTAGCAGTTTTTCATTTTCGTTATCTAAATAATTGTTGATTTTTTGATAGGTCATTGTTGATCTAGTATGTACCCGTAGTGAAAATATATTGCTTGATAAGGTTGACTATTATATTGAAAATACTCCTCATCCAATAGAGACATCATCATCACAAACTATACAAGAAAAATACCCAGCTAGTGAATGTCATGAGTGTTTAGTTTATCAGAGACAACTCAAAGAGTTAAGAATGGAAAACATGGCACTAACTGAAAGGGTAAAAGAGCTAATGGAAATTATAGGAAGAGAAGGTATGGAGGCTGAACCAAATAAGCCTGAAGTTGACCCTCAACTTCAACCGGAACCAATTGCTAGCATAACAAGACAGCGAGATAGAGCCCGCTATGATTACAGGGATACTCCCGTTGATAGTCCACTGTGGGCAAAAATGGTTCCTCAAAGCAAAAGAAAAAAGACAGAAATTTCTGATGTTGAGTTATTAGAAGGGCAACCTGATAAAGCTGTAAAAGAAGCAGAAGTATTTGACAAGAAAGGCAAACAAAAAATTGGTATGGATGAATTGCAAGCGAGGGGTACTATCTGTATTTTGGAAGAAGATGAAAAAGATCTTGACAAGGATGAAGCAATAATTGATAAACTCAACCAAATGAGAATGGAAGCCATTGCGGTTAGTCAGAATACTTCCCAAAAATAGTTTGTGTTATTTTATTTAAATAACAAATAATATTTTTGTATCATAGTATGTCAAGAAAAATTGTAAGACGGCAAAGAACAAGAAACAATATGCTGATGTGACCTACTTGCTACAAAGTTTAGAAACAATAAAGTATGGTAGTTACATCCACCATTACATTAAAAAATTCTATTACAATATTATAAAGTGCAAATATTTATTTACGATAACATTTTTTTGTAGGCCGATAACAGGTTATGTTTGGGAGGAAGGTCCTTTTTCATTAACTCAGAATTCTTTATACTCTGGAGTTAATGGATCTGTTTTCACAGTTGGAGAGGTTATCGATACATTTTGCTCAATTCTTTTTAGGGGGGCCTCCTCTTCATGTAGGTCATATAACAAGTCTGTGTATTGCTCATCCGTGTTCATTGTAAGGGAGTTAAATTATCTTGTATTTTCACGACATTTGATGTTATACTAACTGTTTAAATATTTTCCTCTACACACAATTTCAGTCAGCATTAAGATTATCGTGGAAGACTGCCACAACACAAATCATAAACACGGACATGAATGATGGAGAGGTTAGATATATTTTTATACCTCTAAATACTGACCAAACTCACTTTCACCTGTTGTGTATCGACACAAAAGCAATGAGTTTCAATCATTACAACTCCATTTCATATGGTGGAAGATCAAAAGCTGATTTTGAAGCAGTGGTGAGTAGTTAAATATTTTAAATATAGATATTCCATCAATTTAACTTTGTTATCTGTTAATGAATAGTTATGTTAACTTAGTCATCGTGTAATTATAGGTATCCCAATTTAAAGGACATTCACCCAAGGAGCTTGCAGCAATTCATCCATGTTTACAAGCCTATTACCCCATCGGCAATTTGGGTTTATTACTGACGGATTGTCCCCAACAAGTGGCAAGGTACTAAAAGAAAAATACTGAACGTGAAAATTATACTTTTGAATTGAAATATAAAATTTTTCTATGCATGTTTACAGCAATGATTGTGCCTTCTTTGTGATGCAATACATGAGATGTCTGCTTTATGGTGAGAAGATGGACTTCAAACAAGCAGACATGACCAAATTCAGAATAGATGTCTCTGTCTCAATTTTAAGGGATGAGTTCTTCCTGATGTAATTTTAGAAGTGTTCAGGTGGCAGTATGACAATGCATTGTTGTAATTAATGAAATTTGCTAATTTGTAAATGGTACTGCTTCCCATAGATCAACAGTGACTTTAAATATGTTTATTGTTTGTGTTTGAGCTTTAATAAATGTTATATAATATATTGTTCAATACTTTGCTGGTGCTGACAATGAAATCCCAGGAACACAATGGCCCTGGGATTAAATTTTCCAGCAACACAGTGATTCTGGGATTTTAATTCACAACACCACGTACAAATTCGAACTCACCGACAACTACGGTGGTGCTGGGAATTTAACTCCCTGGAAGACAGTGGTGGTGGGAATTAAAGTCCCAGCACCATGTACAATTCGAACTGGGCGAGAAATAAGGTGGTGCTGGGAATTAAAATCCCAGGAACTCAATGGTCCTGGGATTTTAATTCCCAGGACCACGCATCTGTTCGAATCGGTCGAGAATACGGTGGTCTTTGGGAAAAAGTCCCGACCACGCATGCGATATCGATCCGCCAAGAAATAAGGTGGTCTTTGGGAATTAAAATCCCGAGAACACATCGTCTCGATTCTAATTACGGGACCACCTACAATTTCGAATCGCCGAGGAATACGGTGATGGTCTTGTAATTATAATCCTAGAAACTCGGTGGTCACGGGAATTTATTTCCCGTGACCACGTCTGTTCGAAATGGTGAGAATAAGGTGGTCTGGGATATCAATTCCCGTGATCACATCAATTTAGAATGGCCGGGAACATGCGGTCCCGGGATTTCAATTCGGGACCACGTAGAATTTAGAATCGCACAGGAACACAGTGGTCCTGGGATTTCAATTCCCAATACCACGTACACTTTCAAACAGCCCGGGAATAAGGTGGTGCTAGCAATTTTAATCCCAGGAACACAGTGGTCCTGTGTAGGGCCATCAATGGGTTTTGACAGAAACCCATTGATGGACCTACAGGAGTCCAAATTCCGAAATCTTTAGATCGACTGAAAGACCTAACGACTTCACATGTTGTTGCGTCGAAACTTCCTTCTGATCCTCCTACCTCCCAGTTTGGCGCGTGCCGCCGCACGGGCGCGATTCGAAAATTGGGTGTAAACCTAATCACGGCTTGAAAATCGAAATTTTGGACCACGATACGGAGGGAGTCCCAAGCCAATGGAGTTGGTTTGGACGAAGTTGAGGTGACTAGGGCCATCAATGGGTTTTGACCAAAACCCATTGATGGACCTTCAATTCAATTCTTTACATCGGTGAAAGACCTAATGGCTTCACATGTTGTTGCGTCGGTAAACCGTTGTGATCCTCCTGCCTCCCGATTTTCGCCCTCGTGCCGCCAGCGCGGGCACATTCTGAAAATGTAGTGCTGGGAATTAAATCCCAGGAACACAGTGGTCCTGGAAATTTAAATCCCAGGACCACGTCCATTTGCGACTGGCGAGACATAAGGTGGTCTTTGGGAATCTCAACGGGAACAGTAGTCTTTGGTAAGTGAATTCCCGGCACCGTATGCGATATCGGCTGGGCGAGATAAAATGTGGTCTTTGAGAATTAATCGGCTTGAAAATCGAAATTTTGGACCACGATACGGAGGCGAGTCCCCAAGCCATGGAGTTGGTTTGGACCGAAGTTGAGGTGACTAGGGCCATCGATAGTTTTGGCCGAAACCCGTTGATGGACTCTGAGCGTCAAATTCGAATTCTTTACATGTTGAAAGACCTAGCGGCTTCACATGTTGTTGCGTCGAGCAAACCGTTGTGATCCTCCGCCTCCCGATTTCGCCCTCGTGCCACTTGGCGCGGGCACGATTCTGAAAATGTAGTGCTGGAATTAAATCCCGAGAACACAGTGGTCTGGAAATTTAAATCCCGAGGACCACGTCCATTTGCGACTGGCGAGACATAAGGTGGTCTTTGGGAATCTCTCAGCGGGAACAGTGGTCTTTGGTAAGTGAATTCGGCACCATGTATCGATGTCAGCCGGGCGAGATAAAATGTAGTCTTTGAGAATTAATCACGGCTTGAAAATCGAAATTTTGGACCACGATACGGAGGCAAGTCCCAAAGCATGGAGTTGGTTTGGACGAAGTTGAGGTGACTAGGGCCATCAATGGGTTTGGCCAGAAACCCGTTGATGGACCTACTGGCGTCAATGCGAATTCTTTACATCGGGAAAGACCTAGCGGCTTCACATGTTGTTGCGTCGAGCAAACCGTTGTGATCCTCCGCCTCCCGATTTGCCCTCGTGCCGCCCAGCGCGGGCACATTCTGAAAATGTAGTGCTGGGAATTAAATCCCGGGAACACGGTGGTCACTGAAATTTAAATCCCGAGGACCACATCCATTTGCGACCTAAGCCGAGACATAAGGTGGTCTTTGGGAATCTCAACCCGGGAACAGTGGTCTTTGGTAAGTGAATTCCCGGCACCATGTACGATGTCATGGACGAGATAAAATGTAGTCTTTGAGAATTAATCACGGCGAAAATCGAAATTTTGGACCACGATACACGGAGGCGAGTCCCAAGCCAGCAGTTGGTTTGGACCGAAGTTGAGGTGACTAGGGCCATTAATGGGTTTTGACCGAAACCTATTAATGGACCTACAGACGTCCAAATTCTGAATTCTTTACATCGACTGAAAGACCTAACGGCTTCACATGTTGTTGTGTCGAGCAAACTTCGTTGTGATCCTCCTGCCTCCCAGTTTCGCCCTCGTGCCGCCAGCGCGCGGGCACGATTATGAAAATGTGGTCTTTGGGAATTAAATCCCGAGAACACGGTGGTCACGGAAATTTAAATCCGAGGACCACGTCCATTCTTGAGGAGAAATAAGGTGGTGTTGGGAATCTCAATTCCAGGAACACCGTGGTGCTGGTAAGTGATTTCCCAGCACCACGTACAGTATCGAACTGGACGAGATTAAATGTGGTGGTGGGAATTAATGATGGCTTGAAAATCAGAAATTTTTGACACGATACACAGAGGAATAAAGTGAATTCCCAGAACCACATACAGTTTGAGTGGAGAATACGGTGGTCTTTGGAATTTAACTCGAACACGGTGGTCACGAAATTTAATTCCACTGCACCCGTCCATTCGCGCCGCCATGAAAAGGAGTCTTTGGGAATTTTAATCCCGGGAACACGGTGGTCTTTGGAAAGTGAATTCCCGAACCGCGTCTGATTCAATGGCCGAGAATACGGTGGTCTTTGGGAATTTAACTCCCAGAACACGGTGGTCTGAAATTTAATTCCTGCACCACGTCCATTCGCGGGGTGAGAAATAAGGTGGTCTTTGGGAATCTTAATCGAGGAACACGGTGGTCTTTGGAAGAATTCCCGAACCACGTCTGATTTAAAGCTGGCCAGGAATACGGTGGTCTTTGGGAATTTAACTCCCAAGAATACAGTGGTCCTGGAAATTTAATTCTCAGAACCACGTCCAATTGCGAACTGGCCGAGATATAAGGTGGTGCTGAGAATCTTAATCCCAGGAACACGGTGGTCCTAGAAATATAATTCCGGCGTAGATATCCATCACAAAATCATAAAGTCAAGTTGTTGAAATATTTAACAAAGTATATTTATTCCATAATTGTACGGATACTACAGTTAACAAAATATTTAACAAAGTATATTTATTCCATAATTGTATGAGTTACGGTGACTAATGATTTTTCTGAAGACACCTTGGCGTAGTTACATATCTAAAACTCTCTATAGTCTTACAACATATCCCACTATACAGCACAGTCATAATTGCAAACAAAATTGTGTGCTGCACATTATTCTATTCCCCACCACGAATCTGAAGCTCCTCATATCCTACTGTCTGAATCTTTTAGGGTACCCAAATAGTAGGCTCTCAATGTATCGTATTATAAAAAATGCGCAATCATAGCTGTAAATAATGAAAAATTATTAGTCGATGCTAGCTTATAAAATATGGTACATTTACAGATTAGTAGATGTCTTACGAAGAGCTTTATGCAGGACCACTGGACTCGGCCTAAAAGTTTGCATTATAAATTTTTTCAGTAGGATGCAGTTATCATAATCTGAAGAGTGCATCTTTTAAAGAATTCAACACAGGACCGAAATAAATTCTATGTATCCCCCATAAACAAACGGTTTATTTCGCTGAAATCTAATCTAATGCTTTCTGTTTCTTCAATTTGAGTAGTTTAAGCCTTCCTGACGGACAAGGAGTTGTAGTGGATGAACTCGAATTTTCCAAGTCGGCCACTAGTAGGTGGCGATGGTAAATCGCGGATTATTGGACAAAATATGTATCCGATTGGATTGCACAGGGTTTTAAAAGTTTGCTCGAATGCTTGGCGGCGCATATAATATTAAACATATCCTGTGTATAAAAAATCACAAAACACCGAGGCCGTAAAGTCTACAATTCCTTGCAAAGGGCCAAAACTTACCGAATCTAGCCCTACGAAAATTGAGTTATAGTCGCCTTTATCACCACCTTGCACCGCTAAGATGAAAAATACGCGCTTATGCAATCCCCATGTGTCAAAACATTCCAATCAAATATTGTAAGGAAAGAGTCCATGTATAAGTTAATAGCATCGGTCTTCCACACTTTGGTCCCGATACGGTCACACACAAGGAAGGGGTTATTAGCAACTCTCAAAACATAAGATGAAAGGTATATACAAAGAATATAAGATGTCTTACTCTATTTTTTTAGTTTCAATAAAGACTCCCGACATTTGGATCCATCTTCTTGGTGAATTCGTATAAACTGCTTGTATACAAAATAAAGCTATTGATTTGAAATATTTTATCTGAAAAATAGGACTGGACAGGATAACTGATGCTCACCTCCAATATCCTCTGCTTGACTTCGTCGAGTGTTGGTTGTCTGTCTGTGGAGACTTGTGTGCCGGTATCTGATATTTTGGGTTCACCCTCCTCGGATTGATTTCCCTTTTATATCCTGGCCCGACTCACCTTTCGATGTTTGCCTCTGCGGGAGAGATATTAGGGTCTCTTGAGGATACTCAATAGCCTGCTGGGACAATTTGAGTTTCAACTCTCCTTCTTTTAGGGATGTTTGAAAACCATGCAGGAGGGAGGCTTCTAAGGCTAGGGGGTGATAGACCATCAAGAGTCTTCTTCCTCACATAAACCTTCCGCCTAGGGTATGCAGAAGAATTTGTTGGGTTTGTCTGACTTGTATGGTGTGATTGTAACCCCTCTACATCCGGGATTGTAAATTGAGTTGAAGCTCAGTATTAAATTGTTGTTTTCTGATTAATGATGCTTCTTTTGTGTTATATCATCCCTTCCTTATCTACGTTGTCCTTCCTGTTCACGACCTCCTCTAACTCTTGAAGAAGCTCTTGTATTGTCTTTTCTTGTTGTTCGATGGTCGCTTCCTTAAGTAGGAGGTGCTTTCAAAATCACACCTTGCTTGACTAGCTTGGTGCTTAGAGTAGATCTGATTTCTGCATTCTCTGGCATCTTTGGACGAGCCATTCCTCTTCGTCGACATGGGTTTGGGGTTGAGGACTTGATCTGAGAAAATCTAGGTGGGAAGCGGTATGTAGCAGTGCGGCTCATTGTCTTTGGAATTAGATCGACAATGATGATTTTGTCGGTAGGAGACCATCTACCATCTTCTTAACGACCCTTACATTTGTGGAACTCCACCTCCATCTAAGAATTCTTGGCAAAGCATGAGGGACGTGTGGAGGTAGGATACACAAATGCTCACACATCTATACCTGGAATGACAAGATTAGTTGTTAATAGGATTTATCTATACTATTTGCGGAAGACATAAAATATATTCACTCCTGACCAATAAGTGTATGAAACCTTAAGCAGTTGGTCTCGTGGATCCACCTCGACGTCTGCTTTTGGTGCATGTGACTCCCGTACCAATTGACTCCATTTGAGGAGCCATGTATGCGTATAAAGTGCCGCACCAATTGTACTGCCTAAGTTATCAAAATGCTCTACACAATCTATAAGTGATCGCATAGCTATTCTAGGCTTACTTCTTTGGTGGTAGTAAAAATACACAAGAGAAAAATATAAAATAAACAAGGACAATAAAGTAGTGCGGATCTGAATTATCGGAGATCACGGAAGTCTTGATAAATCCTCGGATGCTTGTTAGAGCAATTAGCTTCCATGAAATATTGAAAATATAGGCTATCGAGACTTCATTATTCATAGGAACTTGAGTCCATCATCTGGTAGACGAGGATGAGGAGACATCCGTCTTTGTGAAATGCAATTTCTTGTCTTGGAATATAAAACATTTCTCGTGCGGTCCCAATTATCAAACATATTACGAGCGAGGGGTCGACATGGGTAATATCTGGAATGTCCAAAACCCACGCAAAGGAGTTTCTTCTTCCACACTCGTGCGCGCACTTGCAATAAATTTTTAAGCGTGAAGCGTTGCTTTTCCGATTCATTCTCTTGGTTCTTCCTCGCATCAACGCCGCGGGTTCTTGCGGAAGTATAAACGATGATTCACGATTAAACCATCGTTAAGCGAAAAAATTCCTTAGGTTAACAACCAAATGCATTTATGTCTGACGATTTTAAACTAATAGATGAAATGGATTGAAACATGTGTGATGATACAAACATACGTTACCTTTGCTTAAATGGTAAACCCTAAAACCCTAAACCCTATCGGGCCCGAGTTTAAAGCGAGATCGTGAGCGGAAAAAAAGGCAAAAACCCTAGATAGATCGGAAGAAACGATAGCGACACAGAATTTAAGAAATCTACAAAACTTACTTAGGTCGAAAATCGCGTTGAGATGGTGTTGAGCTGGTGTTGAGATGCTTTAACTCGCACCGGGGAGGTTGAGCCCGACAGGGGTTATAGTAGCACCGGGGAGTTTGAAGCTGGGCAGGAGACTTTGAGCAGGTGAGGGGAGCAGGCGGAAGCGATAGAAATGAAATGTGGTGTTGAGATGTTTGAACTTCCAGGGAGTTTTATATTAGCATCAGTGCGGTCGGACGAATTTAGAATACGGTGGTGCTGGTAATTATAATCCCAAAAACAAAGTGGTCCTGGGATTTTATTTCCCAGCTCCACGAACAATTTCGAAATGGCTACAGAATAAGGTGGTCCTGGGATCTCAATTCCCAGGACCACATACAATTTATAACTGGCCGGGGAACACACACTGGTCCTAGGATTTCAATTCCCAGGTCCACGTACAATTTAGAACTGGCCGGAGAACACATAGTGGTCCTGGGATTTCAATTCCCAGTACCACGTACTTTTTCAAACATCCCAGAAATATAGTGGTGCTGGCAATTTTAATCCCAGGAACACAGTAGTCCTGTGTAGGGCCATCAATGGGTTTTGGTCGAAACCCATTGATGGACCTACAGGAGTCCAAATTCCAAAATCTTTACATCGACTGAAAGACCTAACGACTTCACATGTTGTTGCATCGAGGAAACTTCCTTCTGATCCTCCTACCTCCAAGTTTGAGCGTGCCACTTGGCGCAGGGCTGATTTGAAAATTGGTACGTGTAAACGTGATCCTGCCTTGAAAAACAGATATGTTGGACACTATACACAGAGGGTCAAGTCCCAAATCCACTGGAGTTGGTTTGGACCGAAGTTGAGGTGACTAGGGCCATCAATGGGTTTTGACCGAAGCCCATTGATGGACCTACAGGAGTCCAAATTCCGAATTCTTTACATCGACTGAAAGACCTAACGACTTCACATGTTGTTGCATCGAGGATACTTCCTTCTGATCCTACTACCTCTCAGTTTCGGCCGCGTGCCACTTGGCACGGGGATTGATTTCTGAAAATTGACTGTGTAAACCTAATCCTGCCTTGAAAATCAAAAATTTTGGACACGATACACAGAGATATTGAGATTACAATTTTGCAAAATAGCGTACCAAAATTTTCCATTACAATTCTGCAAAATAGCTTAACATTAACATTAACATTAACATTGACATTAACATTAACATTAACATTAACATTAACATTAACATTAACATTAACATTGTTTCCTTTAAAAATATTTACACATCCACAATAAACATACTTAGGAATTAGTAGCCGGTGGCATTCTACAAGACCTCCTATTATGCCCAAGCTGTTTGCATCTGCTGCATTTATTTTTCACCCTCCCAGTATGTTTGGACTCTATGCGTGCCTTTTTTCTTCGCCCGGGCTGCACAAGGCTACGAGGAGGTAGAACTCCGAAAATTTTGTCACCATTAGGCCAAAATTTCTTACTTCGACATGGGTAAATACGATCCATGTAAGTGGCCTCCCAGGTTTCCCTTAGAAAATAATGCTCGCAGTAACGGTATGGATCCATGTTCCGATATATGATGACTGCAATAGCATGCGAGCAAGGAATTCCTGAAATTTGAAACTCACAGCATATGCAACTTACTATCAAATCAACAATATCTGAAGAAGCTATTATGTCACTTCCATTTAGTTTGTGAATATGGGAATACCGAATATAATCGAGTTCTTTCTCTCCTTCCATCAATCTCTTTAATGGCGTAAGGTGTTAGAAAACCTGACCTTTTTGAAGATTCTTCCCTACGGTTATAGAACCATTGAGCAAGCTTTCTTCTAGTGTTGTCAATTAAACTGGTGATGGGGAGTTCACGTGTTTCCTTGAATAATGCATTTAAACTCTCGGAACAATTAGTGGTTAACATTGTGTACCTCTTGCCAGGAAAGTGTGCATTGACCCATCTTTTTGGATCGATCTTTTGTAGCCACGCATATGCTTCCTTGTGTTTGTCATGCATGTTCTACATTAATCGATCAAAGTCAACTCTTGTATTGGCTCTTGCTGCTGCCCAAAATAAACCTAATGAGGATCTATTCCGGGTATCTGTTACCATGTTACAAGACAAGTGATAGCAACAAAAAGCATGATGGGCAGATGGATACACTTTGTTAACTGCTGATATAATCCCCCGATGTCTATCCGATACAATGCTCAACGACTCTGGCAGGACATCAAGGAATGTCTTTACATGATCCAAAAACCACTCCCAAGCAGATCCACATTCAATTTCGGCAATTCCAAATGCAACTGGCATAATTTTTGCATTACCGTCAACGACAGTAGCCATTAGCAAAACACCAGGATACTTGCCAGTCATAAGTGTAGCATCAATTCCAATTAGTTTTCGCAAATACAACCTGAATACTCTTCGACAAGCACCAAATGCCCAAAAACATCGCTGGAATTGATTTTCACCATTTCTTAATCTTGCAACATATGTATCGGGATCTCTAACTCTTAACTCACGCAAGTACATTGGAAGATCAATATAGGCTGATCAAAATCACCTACCACTCTTTTAATGCTTTACAATACATTCTTGTATGAAATGTGAACACAAACCTAGCTTGCATTTCTCTTGAATTGAACTTGGTTTGTAATCATCGAGGTAGCTAACCGTCCTCTGATACTGTTTGCTACAAATGTGGATGTGCAAGCATGATGATCTCTTTGTTTCCTAACACTGTCACATTAATCTTGCTACATATTTTGTGATGATGAACTCCACATCTCCACTTGCAACTAGACTCCATGAACAAGGCTGACTAAAGCAAATAACTTTAATTCTATTGAGTCTGGTGTCAACTGGCTTGTATCTGAAGTTTTTTAGCATCGCATGCCTTACTAGTGCATCTTTAAACTCTTGTCGAGAGGAAAAAACTTGTCCAATGAAAAATTCATTTGGATCTGATGAACCGACAGTCTTGAGTCTTATTTGTGGATTTAAAACATAGGGATCATCGAATTGGGAACACTTCCTCTAAGTCACTTTATCTTGATCTGGGTTTAACTCACCTTCTTCATGTTGGATATCATCAGGTAAGAATTCTTCCGAAGAATTTGTATATTCTAACTCTTCTATCCCATGTATATCACTTACCTCCTCTTCACTCCAAGTTTGTTCAAAATATTCATGATCTACTGTGGTAGCAGTGACAAACTCTTCTTCGAGTATGGAACGAGCATCTCTATTTATATCAAGGTGTTGATAACTGGTAATTCTATTGCCCACATCAGTAAACTGAGATGAAGATGGAATATTACTTAGGCATAGATTTATGGAATCTTGATCATCTAACTCTCTAGCCTTCAAATTTGATTCAATTGTTTCCAAAAATGTTAACACTTCATCAGGAAGGGGGTCGTCCCTGCAAATATTTTTAAAATCAACACTGTTATATGTAGTGTGCTATGCAAGTAGGCTGAATTTTTTTAACTAGGCTTTAGAAGTCTGAAGACAAGTGGAGGATGAGAGTTTATGGTTAGGTTTCCCAATTATGCACTTAACTAATTAGAACATTTGATGTTGATAGGGCCATCAATGGGTATTTACCGAAACTCATTGATGGACCTTTCAATGTTGAACTTATGAACGGTTTATATGGAATGGAAGAGGAAGACATTTACAGGGTTTATGTGCAGAGGGATACTTAGTTCCCACACTCCGTCAGGCAGTTATGGGTGCGTCGCCAATTGGCACGCAACATGCCAATTGGCACACTCGTCTGAATGTTAGCACAGAGCATTAATTTTCATAACTACTGTTTGGGAGCATAAGGAAAGGTGGAGAATGATAGTATAGGTCACGTTTGAACTCATCCCGCCTAGAGGACTTTATTTATCTCCAATATAAATTGACAGCACCACTCTTTTTCTCGGCCAGGTTCCCTCTCCATGGTGCTGGAAATTTATATCGAACCACGATGGTCTTTGGGATATAAATTCCCAAAGACCACCATTTATCTCGACAGTTCCATCTCACAGTCTTTGGGATTTTTAAACGCAGAACCACTGTGTTGCTGGGGTTTTAGTTCCCAGCACCACCAACAATTCTAGCAAATTTTATGTACATGGTGCTGGAAATTTCATTCCCAGCACCATGGTGTTGCTGGGGGTTTTAATCCCATTACCACGGTGGTGCTGGGATATAAATTCCCAGCACCACCATTTATCTGGACTAGTTCCATCTCACAGTCTTTGGGATTTTTAAGCCTTGAGAACCAGCCGTGTTCTTTGGGTTTTATTTCCACCACCAACAATTCCTGACTTATATGTACATGGTCTTTGGAAATTTCATTCCACACCATGGTGTTCTTTGGGGTTTTAATCCCATTACCACGGTGGTCTTTGGGATATAAATTCCCGGCACCACCATTTATCTGAACTAGTTCCATCTCCTGTCTTTGGGATTTTTAAACGCAGAACCACCGTGTTCTTTGGGGTTTTAGTTCGGCACCACCAACAATTCCGTGACTTATATATACATGGTCTTTGAAATTACATTCGGGTGTTCTTTGGGTTTAATCCCATTACCACGGTGGTGCTGGAATATAAATTCCCAGCACCACCATTTATCTCGACCAGTCAAATGCCAATGGTACTGAGAGTCTTATTCGCAGGACCATAGTATTGCTGAGGTTTCAAATCCCAGCACCACCCTTAATGTTGACCACTTATATCTCCATGGTTTAGTGAATTAGATTCCCAGCACCAAGGTGTTGCTGGGAGTTTGAATCTCATTACCATGGTGGTGCTGGAATATAAATTACCAGCACCACCATTTATCTCGACAAGTTTATTCCCCATGGTGCTGGGAGTATTAAACTCAGCACCACGGTGGTGACGAGATTTAAATTCTCAGCACCAAATTTTATCCCGAATTTGTTGAACCTTAATGGTGCTGAGAATTTGAAGCTCAGCACGATATTCTTGGGATTTAAATTCCCGGATCACTTTTATCCAGACCGGTATGTGGGAATTTCATGGCCAACACCACCTACTCTCCCATGGTGCTGGGATTTTAAATTTTAGGGATCCGGTGGTGCTGAGAATTTCATTGCCAGCACCACCTGCTCTCTCAAACAGATTCAATCTCCTAGTGCTGGGAATATCAATCAGGGAACTTAAGTAATCGTGAGATTTAATTGGAAGCATCACCTTTTAAGTTAGGTGGAATTTGTTTAGGTGGCGACAAAACTCGATTATGAATCTCCTGCATCGCAATTATGGGTGCATTGGTCTACTTTCGTATGATATGCCTACATCGTATTTATGGGTGTGTGACAAACTTGACTATACAACCACCTACAATGCATTTATTAACCTCATAGCCGTCTCAAGAATAAAAACATATACATACATGATAAAACCATGTGAAGAGGCTGGTGAGTGAGTTGCGCCAACTTCTGGATTAAGTGCTGATATATTCGTGAGAGCAGTGATGTCGTTGATAACTATTAGGGTTTCATAAAAAATGGTGTTGCTCAGTTGGTTTACGGAGGAAACCTGTGTGTGGTGCTCATCAACAGCATGGTCCTGCCACTCTCACGCGGCTGGAAGTGACGTTTGGACGGCTCGGGATTTCCAGTTTTGGCTCGGATGGATGCAAATCTCTCTCTGCATTAAATTGCATTCTGTTTGGCGGGAGGGGTATTTTGGAAATTATGCGCGCGATTTGGTAATTCTGAAAGTATAGTGCGCATTTTGGACATTTCGAAACTTTAACAGCTGTGTTTGGTAAATTACCGTATCAAATTCTCAAGAGAACAATAAGAAAAAAAGATTAAAAATAAAAGTTAACAAATTAAAACATCATACAAGAAATAACAAAATATTAAAAATAATTTATCTCAATATCAACAATTTAATTGAGTATTCGAATAGAATATAATAGGATTCTATGAGACACTTCTATATTCGAATCCGAAAATATTTATATCCGATTATTCAATTATTTAATCGAATTCAACAAATTCCTCCATATCTTGGTTGGATATCAAATTCTTCATCATTTGGAGAAAATTATCATCCCCTGCTTGGATAGAAATTTAAAAATTCATTTTTACAGTTAAAACATAACTTAGCTCAGTTATTCGCGGCCAATTTTTTATATTAAAAGATAAACTAATTTGGTGACAGAAACACAACCATTATTTTTATAAGTTAATTTTATAAGTTATTCATTGTTAATTTTTAGAGAGGAAATACATTTATACATTCAGGCGTTGCCGGAGACCAGAGTGGCTTGCTTTATTGAAATAGAAATTGGACTGGATCCACCTTTGCTATGGGAAATCAGCTTGTCCTTAATTTACGGAGATGACATGAAAATTAAAGTACGATGATATTTGAATAATATATAAATTAAATTTGAAGGAGATTTAATTTTTTTTTAAAATTCAAATGATCGATCATTACATCAAAGTTCATATCATTTTCTATGATTTATCATTCTCACAATGATTATGGAATATATCGATGGGAGTCACTAAATTGACGATTCCAACCTTTGCGATTATGAACTTTATTTTCTTTTTAATTAATCGGTAGACTAATTAATCTATGATTTCTTAGATTAGATGGTGTAATCTGAAAAAATACTCATGTAAGATTTGGATTTAACTTCACTTTTGTATACGGGGCAAGTTTTAATCAAGCAAATTAGCACGGCGGCCATATTCACATAATTAAAAGGTCATCGCATAATTAAACGATGATGAATCTCATTTCTAGGAGAAAGAGAATATTTGATCGGCATTGATTGGTTAAAAAAAATAATATAGAATTGTCAAATTAACGGTCCTCCTATAATTATCCTATATATATAAAAGAGAAAGATAAATTGAAAAATATTTCAACGGTCCCAATTTATTCGTCATCCCATTTGAAATAAAATCTTATAAATTTGTCATAGTCGAAGATTGAATTGTGAATTCATAAAAACTAAATTGAATATTTTATCATTGCATTGTAATTCCGAGAGATGATATTGTTAAGAGTCACTTAGAATTAGAGATCACCAATAACAAATCATTCATGATGTTCAATTATCTCACGGTCCAAAATAACATTAGACAGAGATAAGGAGGTGGTTCCAAATGAGTAGCAGCGTAGTATAGTGCTTACAAAAGTAGTGGATGGATCCTTAGCTAAGATATTTTAAAAAAAAAAAAAAATAGAATCGTCAATTTAATGAGAAGATACTATCATTACTAGAGATAGAGGAGGCGGCATCGAAGTGATTCTCACTAGTTGTTGAGTTTCACATGGAAGAATCAAGCAAAAGAGATGGTCAAAAATTAAATAGTCCAAAGTTCTCTTTAACCTTTGTTCTTTATTCATCCGTTGTGTTGCGTCGTACGTAGAGCTTATCTTAACAGCTAGCACAATGGTGACAAGCGCTGCGAGGATGATGTACTCATTCCGATGCCAATGCCAACAATTATTTTACTGCTCGTTTAATTTCTTGTAGGGAAGAAATTAAAGAGCAAATATATATATATATATATATATATATATATATATATATATATATATATATATATATATATATATATATATATATATATATATATATATAATCTCAACTTTTATTTTAATATTTTTCTTTATTATTTTATCAGTCCTCGTATTTCTACAAAATGAATAAATCAGATAAAAAAAAAAGAAACAAAGTGTCTCTAATTATCATGCTAAAAAAGCTGCTTATAAAAGAGGCATCAGGGTCAGGCACGAGAAGCTCCTCAGCCATCACACAGCTCCAACTCCGTCAGGAGTTAGTTAGAGCTAGAAGACATGGCAGACCTCCAAAAGGTGGGCGCTGATGCATTTGCCATCGTACAGACGAACATGCTCATGAGGTGGCCACTTCCTCGTCCACGAGTTCCACCGCAAAATATGTCATTATAAAAATAAATCAAAATAGTGATAAAATTTAATAACGAAATTAATTTATTATAAATTTGTAACGAATTTTATGACGAATTATTAAATCGTTAAAGATCAATATCAAAATTTATAACAAATTTTTTTTATTACAAACATAGAAATATTTATAACAAATTAAATTTTGTCACAAATATCATTGTTGTTTAACAACGAATTTGATTTTTCATCGCAAAATTACGATTAAAAATCAAATTTGTTGCAAATTTTTATAACGAATTAGAAATTCGTTACAAACTTTGCAATGAAATCTAGATTCGTTGTAAATTTTTGCCACGAATTAGGAATTCATCGTAAACTTTGCAACGAATTCTAGATTTATTGTAAATTCTGTGACAAAAATAGAATTCGTTGCTAAATTTTGGAATGAATTCTATTTTCGTTGCAGAATTTCCAACGCATTCAGAATTCGTTGTAAATTTTGCGATAAATTTCGCGACAAAAAAATTTCGTCGGATTTTTAAAATTATTTTGATGAAAAAAAAATAGGCAATTGTCGGTGAAGTATGAAACACAAAGTTTGCGATGAATTTCATTTTTCGTTGAAGAATTGGCAATAAATTTGAAATTTATCAATAATTTTGTGACGAATATGAAATTTGTAGCAAACTTTATAATGAATTTGAAATTTATCACCAATTTTGTGACGAATTTTATCTTTTATTATAAATTTGTGACAAAATTTGCAATGAACATATTTCATCACCAAATTCTATTATAATCCTTCGCTCTTTCCTTTCTCCCGATCATCCCCTGTCCGTGCTGCCAAAGGTATGCTCTCCCTCTCTCTCGCTCGATCCACCGTCGCCTCCGGTGGATCGACATCAACATCCCGGTGGTGATCCGCCGATTGCGCGGTCGGCGGTGGCGATGCGATCGTCGCAGGTCGACGCAAGCGGTGGCCGTCGCGAGGTTGGCGACCAATGACACCCCATCTTTGGGGCATCCTGCGCGGGGGGTGGGGGTGGGGGTGGGTTAAGCCCCCTATTGGGGCATCCCCATGCGGGGGCGACACCCCGTGCTGGGGTGTCCTCGTGCGGGGGCGATGCCCCCCTGCGACGTCCTCACGTGGGGGGGGGGGGGTTGCTGGGGCTCCTTACAAGCCCAACGATGTCCATACTAATCGGTGACGACCCTTGTTGGCCTAGCGACGCCCCCTACAGGGCCAACGCTCCCTGCTGGGCCAGCGATGCCCCCTACAGGGCCAACGCTCCTTGATGACCCAGCAACGCCCCATACGGGGCCAACGCTCCCTGCTAGCCCAACAACACCCCTCTTATAGGGTCAACAACTCCTTTAGGCCCAGCAACGCCCCCTACGGGGCCAACACTCCTTGCTAGCCCAGCAACACCCCTCTTATAGGGTCGACAGCTCCTTTAGGCCCAATGACGCCTAGCGCATGCTCATAGCTTGCGCGGGGCCAACACCCAGCGCGTGCCTAGTGACGCCCAACGCGGGGGTCACCCAAGCTTGCAACCTTCACCATTCTGGGGGTTTTCACGATCGTGTTGTCCCCCTTTAGTGGTTTATATAAAGTGTACCGAATTTTAATATTTTTGATCTTTTATATGTTTAATTTCTCACATAGTTATTCGTCTTTGATCAAGTGATCGACATGCATGCAAAGGATTGTACTGATCAGCTCATCATACATTGCTTGCCACCAGTGACGATACTTTCTTTTCGAAATTTTTACACTTATCATCTTATAATATATATAATATCTGTTTTTATATATTTCTTTTACTATAAAAATTATTATTACTTTGATATGTTATAGTCTAACTATAATTCATTATCATACCAAAATAGATATGGATCAATTAGAAAAATATATTTTTGATATAAATTTAGAAACATGAACAATGGAGAAAGAAAAGAGTTGGATGTATAAAAAGAACTTACCTGAACGTCAGGATTTAACCGATGAATTTATTATTAGGCTGGAATAATTTTTGAATTTTACTCATAGTAATGTTGGGTTTATAGATGAGAATAAATTAAAGCGTCCATACAAGAAGTGTCATAATGGTAAATTTTTTCAATATGATAAAGTTTGAGAACATCTTTGTAGATTTAGTTTTATCCCAAATTATTATAATTGGAGATGTCATAGTGAATCGTTCATATCCGATGAAGAGGTTGGATGAAATATACAAGGACAGTTAGTGGAGATTAAAGATATTGTGATCAATTTAATCCATATTAGAGGATGATAGTTGATACGGCGAGTCATAATTTAATTACTGAACCCAACACTGTAAGTTCTAATTATCCTCATACATTTGAACACATGTATACCACTTCTTCATCACTGTTGGAGGATGTAGAAGTAATAAGTGTTGATAAAAATGTAAACAACGAACTATATCTTCAATTTCAAGAAGTGTTGAGAGCCGCAGATGAATCTGTATGGTTTGGTTGTGACAGTCACACTAAATTATCTCTAATCGTAAGATTGTTAAATGATAAAGCCGAACATAATGTGTGTGAAAATTATTTTAATGATTTTGTTCAAGTTATTGGATAAGTATTACCGCGTGATCACATAATGCCCAATGATTTTTACAATATGAAAAAACTTGTGAAAGGATTAGGTATTCCAGTGGAAAGAATTGAAGTTTGTAGAAATAATTGTATGATATATTAGGGAGATAATGCAGATGCAGAGATTTGTAAATTCTATAATTAATGTAGGTACAAGTGTACCATGAGATTGGATTGTAATAAGCGATGTAAATCATACAGACAAATGTTCTATTTGCCTTTAACTCCTAGATTGCAAAGGTTTTATGCATCAAAGGTCACTGCTAAACACATGCCTTGACATCCAAATCATGAAACAAAGGAAGGACTAATGTGTCATCCATCAGATGTAGAGTCGTGAATTTTTTTTGATAGAACATATCCTAAGTTTGCGAATGAAACTCGAAATATTAGGTTAGGTCTCTGTACTGATGGATTTGCTCCATTTGGCAAATCAAGAAAACTCATTCTTGTTAGCCAATTATCTTAACTCCGTATAATCTTCTACCCGATATGTGTATGAAAAAAATCTTATATGTTTTTAACATTGATTGTTCTTGACCCATAAAATCCAAAGAAGTTAATAAATGTTTACATGCACCCATTGATTGCAGAGCTGAAACAACTATGGGATGAGGGTGTTTCTACATATGATGTTCATACCAATCATATGTTTATGATGAAAGCTGCGCTTCTTTGGATCATAAATGATTTTTTGGCTTATGGTATGTTATCTGGATGGAGTATCGCTGGGATTTTAGGATGTTCAATATGTATGGAGAGCTCAAAATTATTTAGATTGAAACATGGAAAAAAGCAAGTTATTTTGATTATCATAGATAATTTTAACCACCAAATCATAAATTCAAAAGAAATAAAGAAGAATTCACTAAAAATAGAATTGAAAGAATACCTCCACCTTTAAGATTAACTGGTGAATGCATATGATATAGAGTGCTTAAGTTTCTATTTGTTATTGAAGAACTAAATGTTACAACATATGACTACGAAAGTACATAAATGGACTAAACAGGGTATATTTTTGGATTTACCATATTAGCAATCATTTGATTCATCATAATTTCAATATAATGCATATTGAGAAGAATATTTTAGATAATCTGATAAATACAGTGATGAATATTACTGGAAAAATAAAAGACAATCTGAATGCAAGAAAAGATATGTCTCATCTTTAAACAACCCACTCTTGATGTCGATGAAAATAGAAGGGGACCAAAGCCAAAAGCAGTTTATACATTGAATAAGGATCAGAGATGGATTGTTTGTGAATAGTTGAAATCATTGAGATTTCCTGATGGTTATGTCTCTAATATTGGAAGATACGTCGATTTGAAGGAATGCAAATTGAATGGTTTGAAAAGGCATGACTGTCATATATTCATATAAAGACTAATTCCTATTATTTTTAAGGAAATGTTATCAAATTTTGTATGAAGTTCCATTACGGAGTCAAGCATTTTTCTGTATGATATTTGCTTGACAATATTGAGTCATTCACACATGGAGACATCATAGAGGGACATTCCAATCATTCCGTGTAATTTAGAAAGAATATTTCCAATATCATTTTTTGATTCAATGAAACATCTTTTGGTTCACTTGTCATATGAGGCTAAAGTTGGAGGTCATGTTCAATTTCGATGGATGTATCCATTTGAAAAGTGAACTTTTTATTTTCTTTGACCATTGTTAGTGCATTATAAATTGACTAATTTTAGTATATATTATTTTCTAATACATTTTATTTTATTATTATTAGATTCCTCTATCACTTAAAGAAAAAAAGTGAAAAATAAGGCACATGTTGAGGCTTCTATTGTTAATGCATATATTATGGAGGAAGTTACAACTTTTGTATCATATTATTTTGAATCTCACGTTCAATGTAAAAGGCAGAGAGCGGGAAAAAATGACGAGGGTCCTATTGATCCTAATTTAGAGTCATTCTTAATTTTTAACTACCTTAGTCGACTGAGTGGATCTTATACACGTAGATACTTAACTGGTCAAGAATTCACACTTATATTCTATTGAACTATCCAGAAGTAACGCTGTATTTCGAGTTAGTATATATATGTTATATTATGTATTTCTTATATTCTAAAGTATTGTTTGTGTTATAATTATTTTTATGGTAGGATTTTTCAAAACTTATATTCTGAGCTTTCGGCGAATGAATTTGATCATTTTTGCGATGAAGAGTTTGCAACATGGTTCAAAAAAAATATAAGTAGTCTATAATAATTAATTGGTTAAATCTTGACTTTGACACATATTTATTTGACTTTAGGTTCATGATAATCAAGCTCACATTGAGTAAGAATTGATAATCCATTTGTCATGGGGTCCAAAATCAATGGTGAAAACTTGGCGGGTATATTTCATAAGAAGATATAATTTTCATACTCAAGAATATGGAATAGACAAAACTACAATGAATAGTGAGGTTTGTGTTCAGTCATCTAATGAAGGAGGTGTAAGGAATAATTTTTATGATTTGCTGGATGAAATTGTAAAGGTAGAGTACCTTAACTCAGATTTGAGAGTTGTTGCTAGGGTGGAGGAGGTAGCGGACGAGGTGGTGGAAGACGGTGGTGCACTTCGGGAACAACCATCGGAGTTCCCCCTCGTACTCCCGCACTAGGAATAGAGCTGACACGAAGTAGTGGTCCGACTTGAGCAACACCCACGACACATGCCGAAGGTTCCTCTGTTCCTCCTCTGTGTTCCTCCTCCCAGAAGAACAACTTATCATACTCATCGTAGTTGTAGTATACGAAAAAAAAAATTAATCCTTTAATTAATTGGGTTTAATTAGTGGATTAAATTGGGTTAGAAGGTATTGGGCTTGGGTTGCATTGGGCTTGGACTGGTATTGGGCTTGGGTTGCATTGGGCTTGGACTGATATTGGGCTTGGGCTGAACCAGCTGAGCTAAACCCAATCAGATTGGGTTTGGATTGGGTTGGGTTAACCAGATCACTTGAACGACATTTAAAGCCTGCCGAACGAGCCGATCAGCCATTTCATCGCGATCTTCGTTCCATTTTTTTTTCTCAGCCTCATTTCTTCGCTCCGCGTGATCGCGTCGCCGAGTTCCAGATCGTCGGCGTTCCGGTGAGAGCAGTTGACGGCACCGCCATTTTGGTCGATCTCCGGTGGAGGATTTGGGTCTCGCCTGGGGGATCTCGACGGTATTTGCGGCGGACGGGCGATGCTGTCGCCGCGACGGTGAGCTGCCCTGAAAGGTAATGATCGATCGTTTCTTTCCTTTAGAGTGGGGATCTGGGTTATCGGATTGTTAGCTGGGATCTTCGGTGTGTGGGCAGTGATCGGAGCTCGCTTGGCATCGTTCGCTCAACTGTGCACGGCGAGCAGCTGGAATCGGGAAAGTTTCGCTACCGATGGAGTTTAGAGCTGGTAAGATGGATCTAACCTAATATTGTCATCTGTGGTATTCGTGTGATTTGGGATTAGATCCGTTTGGTTGTGCGTCTCACTGTCGGTAGCTTGAATCGTGTTAGGCCTGGAGTTCCTTCGGTGAGCAAAGGTCGAGCAGGAGTGGACTGCCGGAGGAGATCTGTAAGTTGGATGTCTTTAATTATGTCGTGAATGTTTCAGTTTGGGTGGTTGGCGATTGAGGAACTGGGAGGATGTTTTTTGATTGGAAGTTGCGCTATCCGGTGATTGGGTGTTGATTGATGCCATGAATCGGGGATTCAATTTGTTGTGTGTTGATGGTTAGGAATCACAGATGTGATTTGGAAATTGACCTGTGATTTGAATAGTATTGTGGATTTGGTCTGTTATTGTGAATTTGAGTTGCCGATGAGTTGTTTGGGTTTGTTGTTTCGGGTATTGGTTATGCTCGGTTAATACTAGTTGATGTCTGACCTGTTTGAATTTAGAGATCTTAGTGTATTGGATTGTATTGGTTATGCTTTGTTAAGGAGATGTGATGAGGGTAGTCTATATTGTTGGGAGTATTGTTTAGATCTATATAAATTTTAATTGATCTATGTAGTGTATCGGAGTGGGATAGTCGGAGTGGTTAAAATGCCTCCGGGAAAAGAATACGAATATAAAATGAACTAGTATTTTGTTCGTATAAGTATCGGCGATTTGCACTTAACCGTAATTTGTCACTATTGTGCAGGTTTGGGATACGAAGCAGGTCCGCGGCCATGAGGATTATTTGAGCTTCGTATCAGGTGGGTAATATCTACCTGGTCCGGTAGTTTTGATCAAATTCTAGTGCATGAGTTTGGATATATGTTTATACCTGTTTACCTTAAATCCACTCTTATTTAATCATATGCTTGTACTGCCTTTGACCTTTGAGATATATTGCTATTATTTCATTGGTTATCTATCATGGATATGAACTACAAACCCTATTATGTGTTAGCTGATAGATATTCAGTAAGTACATGTGATTAGGGTTATCTCTGTGACTCAGATTTGGTTACTGTGTTACATCACTAGGGTTAGGTGATGGTTTGGGTTATGGAGTCGATTGTTGTATCATACACATATTAGTTGTGCATCTATGGTGGATTTAGTTGTCTGTGCTTAGATAAATGTGTGGTTGTCAGTATGTGACCATGGACTAGAGGTCCTAGCGTGATAGTATATTCATTATGGATTGTGTGTCTGTGTATGGTTATATGGATGATCGATAGTATCTCGCTGCTGATTAGAGGTCTTAGTGTGATTGACTGTCAGATGTGTATGACTCTTTGTGCGATAGAGAGAGTCTTGTGGAGTGTAGTCCTTGCATAGTTGACTTTTGGTTGACCAGAACTCTCCGTGGGATAGGGAGTGTTGCGAGGATACCTTTATGGAGCTATGCATCATTACATTTGCATGCATGCTGTTGACTGAGTCTCCCTTGTGGTTGAGACGGGTTGTCAGTCATCCTGCCTCCCTGGCCACTCGGGGTAGTGGTAGCAGGGTTGAGGGCAGAGCATTAGATGTGCCGCGCTCGGCCACTATAGATGGTGGTAGCTAGAGTGGCGTGCAGTTTGTCCTATCGTGCAACACTCGGGCACTCATGGGTAGTGGTAGCTAGAATCGCTTGCAGTAGGGGACCCTAGGGTAGCATATAGCTCTATAACGGCTAGCTACCAGTCATACTACCCACCCTGGCCACTCTGGGGTCGTGGTTGGACGGGTCCGCATACAATGACCATGCATATGCATTGATGATATATATGTATGCATGTATTCGATATATGTTTTACATATGCCTGTGAGATGCTGCATTTGTTTGCTGCATATGATTGTATATCATGCTACATGCCTTTTGCATATTTTATATACTGCTGTGTATGTGTTGAGCATGAGTGTGTATTGGTTTAGACTATTGCATGCTATTTGGTTTATGCTATGGTATACCTGTTCAGGATATTATAGGTCATATGGAGGGCAGACCGTCAGGTACGTACATTACTGTATGTCAGTTGACCAGTTTAGTTTATGCTGTGAGTATGACATATCTGTGATTACTGGTTACTATGTTTAGTACTGTATGTCTGCTGGACTCATGATGCATACCTGTAGATCTTCACATGTATACTTGTAGATCTTTATACCCTGTATGTTGTTCATGCACTTCTATATATTACCCCTGAGTTTTATACTCACCACCCTGGACCACAGGTTTTCACACGCCTGTAGTAGATAGAAGACTTCGGCTTGGACTTGGAGCATCGCCACTTGATCCCATCCCGCTGCTTTTCCGAGGGTTTTGTTTTCTATCGCTTGTATCTTCATATGGACTTCTACTGTTATTGGAGATCGTGCTGTATTTTTCTTTTATGGTATTCAGTATGAGATTTTGTTTTAGTATGGACGGATATACCGATATACGTATGTTGTTGAGTTTGTATTTTCATTGTGTTGGCTTCCGCTGTGATGGTATACATTTTTGATATGTGTTATACTGGCTACGACTTTTGTACCATATTGGAATTGTCATAAGGGGGTGCCGTCCGTTGGCCGGACAGAGTCTACCTCGGGGCGTGACAATTTTATTGGTATCAGAGCTCTAGGTTGCGATGCCATGCAATAATGATTTTTCATCGGATTTTGGACCTCTGAAATCGTTTTGATTTGATTTGATTTCGATTTTGGTGAGATGGGATTGACAGAGGCGTGAACTCCAAGTTGTACGAAGTAAGAAATCTTGACACTTAATATTTTCTGGCAAGATATTTATATAAGTCGTTCCTCAGGTGTGGACAGACGATATTATGACACCTGTTCGGACTCGTAAGAGAGGTCGTCCATCTAAGAAACCTACTACCGATGGACCTGTTGATCAGGAAGAGCCACGACAGACTCCTATCAGAGGTTCGGAACCTCAAGAGCCAGATGTACCCCTGACTATGTCGACTTCTATAGATTCTAGTTGGGTCAGAGTCAAGGCACATATACCTATGTTAGTGCGTTCAGCCAAGGACCGATTTACATTGTTCCGAGGCGAGTCTGATCCCTGGATTGCCCGGACCTGGTTGGATAATCTTGAGGATACTTTTGAGTTCATGAGTTGCACAGATGAGGAAAAGGTGGGTCTGGCGGCATATCATCTTCGAGATCAGGCGACTACATGGTGGAAGATGTTAATCGGAGAGCGTGAGATCACATGGTCTGATTTCCGAGATGTCTTTTGGAAGCAGTATTTCCCTTCTGCATTTGCCACAGCTCGTCGTCAGGAATTCTTGACTCTTAAGCAGGGCAACCAGTCAGTTATGGATTATAATGCGGAGTTTACTCGACTCGCGGAGTTTAGTCCGCATTTGGTAGCACATGATGGGGACCGTATGTTCCAATTTATACAGGGTTTGGCTCCGTATATTCGGGCCAAACTATCGGGATCTTCTATCAGCTCTTACCGAGAGGCACTAGATCGGGCGATATCTATTGAGGTGACTTCTCAGCAGATCGCAAAGGAGAGGGAGTTGGAAAAACAGATGAACTAGGGAAAGCAACGGAAATCTGATGCGACTACTGAGACTCAGAGAAAGCAAGATCAAAGTGGGGCTTCTTGAGGTACTTCAAAGGGATTATCTAGGGCACAAAAAGGGAAGCGACCAGCTTCTGGATAGTCTGGAGGTTCTCAGAAGAACCGTAAGAGTGGACACATGGCTAGATGTCGTAGATGTGGGTCTGGAAACCATAGTTTTCCCAAGTGTCCCCTAGATCGAGATGTTTGTTATTACTGCAAGCATCCAGGGCATACTAGTCGAGAGTGTACTCTGAAGGCACAACTGGAGGGTTCAGGTAATTCCAGCAAGGGAAAGAGATCTGATCAGCATCATCAGCAGAGGTCAGTACCTAGGACGCAGATACATGGTCAGAGACAGACACTACCTCCCACGGCACAGATATATCATATACATGGGAGTGACTCTTCCGGGATGCCAGCGGCGATTCATTATACTCCAGCTCCAGAGGGTTATTATTCCGGGCCACCTACTCAGCGATACCTACCGGCCAGCTCTCAGGGATATATTATACCTGCGCAGCAGAGTCAGCCTCCAGCAGTAGCATCACAGAGCCAGACTCATCCTGAGTGGAGGCATTCTACTATTATATCGGGAGCGCAGCCGCCGCATGTGGAGACTGGACGAGTTTATGCCATTACCAGAGAGGACGCTCAGCGGGCCGAGGGATCGGTCATTCGGGGTATGATTTTGGTTTATTCTATACCTGCAGATACTTTGATTGATACTGGTAGCTCGCATTCCTTTATATCTAGTATATTTCTGAGAAAAATTGGGAGAATCCCTATGATTCGTTCTTGTGGATTAGCGGTATCATTACCATCGGGCGAGGTTTTGACCAGTCATCAAGTAATCAAAGGTTGTCTGTTGGATTTCGAGGAACATATACTTACGGTGGACCTTCAGGTGCTAGAGATGGTGGAATTTGATATTATACTCGGAATGGACTGGTTGGCTACATACTGTGCTACAGTGGATTGTAAGGCGAGAGTAGTGACCTTCCGACCACCAGATCAGCCTGCATGGGAGTTCGTGGGTACCCGAGATGATGGAGTGTCCATTATATCTGCACTTCAGGCTCGGAGATTATTGACTCATGGCTGTCATGGGTACTTATTGTCCTTGGTCAAAGTGGAGAGTGAGGAGATATCACCCCTCTCCAGTGTGTGAGTAGTTCGTGAGTATCCGGATGTATTTCCAGAGGAACTTCCGGGCTTGCCACCTCCTAGGCAAGTGGAATTCGCGATAGAGGTAATCCCAGGAACCGCACCGGTATCAAAGGTTCCTTACCGGATGGCACCGAAAGAGCTGAGTGAGCTTAAGATACAACTGTAAGAGTTATTGGATAAGGGATTTGTTCGTCCTAGTGTTTCACCCTGGGGAGCTCCGGTGCTATTCATTAAAAAGAAAGATGGATCTTTGCGGTTATGTATTGATTACCGACAACTAAATGTAGTTACCGTTAAAAACAAATATCCACTGCCGAGGATAGAGGATTTATTTGATCAGCTCAAGGATACTTGCGTGTATTCCAAGATTGATCTGCGATCAGGTTATCATCAGCTGAGAGTAAGAGACGAGGATGTTCAGAAGACAGCGTTCCGCACGCGTTATAGACATTACGAGTTTCTAGTGATGCCATTTGGTCTTACTAATGCTCCAGCTGCATTTATGGATTTGATGAACCGAGTATTCTTGAGGTACTTGGATCAGTTTGTCATCGTATTCATAGATGATATTTTGATATATTCTCATTCTGAGGAGGAGCATGAGCACCATCTTCGGATTGTGTTGGAGACATTGCGACGAGAGCATTTATATGCCAAATTCAGTAAGTGCGCTTTCTAGCTATCTTCCGTGGGTTTTCTTGGACATGTGGTATCCAGCAGAGGTATTTTAGTTGATCCCTAGAAAATCGAAGCGATTACCAGTTGGGAGCAGCCAAAGTCAGTTCAGGAAGTCCGTAGTTTTCTTGGATTGGCTGGGTATTATCGTAGATTTGTGGAGGGATTTTCCCGTATAGCCACACCACTCACTCGCTTGACCCGGAAAGGGGTCAAGTTTGTAAGCGGCGTGTGAGTCAGGTTTTGAGAGCTTAAGCGACTAGTTTACACTGTATTAGTGATTCCTTCGGTTGCGAATGGGATGATCACGTATACGATGCTTCTTTCCAAGGGGAGGCGATTACGATGCGATTCGGCCAGTGTAGTATCTTATGCCTCCCATCAGCTTAAGGATCATGAGAGGAATTATCCGGTACATGATCTGGAGTTAGCAGCCATTATTTTTGCGCTAAAGATATGGAGACATTATCTGTATGGGATTACTTTTGAGATCTATACGGACCATAAGAGCTTGAAATATCTTTTCACTCAGAAGGAATTGAATCTTAGGCAGAGATGATGGATGGAATACTTAAAGGATTATGATTGCACCATTTAGTATCATCCGGGTAAAGCTAACGTCGTAGTGGATGCACTGAGCAAGAAGTCCCGTGGGATTCTGGCCAGTCATTTGACCGCAGTGATTGATCTCGTTCGACAGTTCTCAGAGTTGGGGTTGTCTGAACAGGGTCAAACATCCCGGGGGATATTGGTATCCATGGTTGCCCAGTATGCTATTATTGAGAGGAACAAGGAGGCACAGGCTAGCGATCAGCATCTGCAGTTCTTATGTAGCACTGTGGATTCAGGACGATAGATAGATTTCTTGTGTGACGAGACTAGAGTCCTCCAATTCCGAGGGAGATTATGTGTTCCAGACACACATCTGATTAAGGAGGAGTTATTATGAGAGGCACATCATTTGAGATTTGTTATACATTCGGGCGGTACTCGGATGTATTAGGATTTGAGACGCTCATATTGGTGGGACGGTATGAAGAGGGATATTGCGGATTTCGTTGCTCGATGTTTGGTTTGCCAGCAGGTAAAGGCTGAACATCAGAAACCCGCTAGATTGCTACAGAGAATCCCAATTCTGGAATGGAAGTGGGAAATATCATGATGGATTTTGTTACGAGATTGCCCATAACCCGTAAGGGACATGATGCGATTTGGGTGATTGTGGACCAGTTAACCAAGTCTACTCATTTCCTTCCGATTCGTGAGACACATCCATTGGATCGACTAGCAGAGCTATACTGTAGAGAGATTGTTAGACTGCACGGAGTACCCTTGAGTATCATATCTGATAGAGATCCACATTTTACTTCACGATTCTGGCAGAGTCTTCAGCATGCTATGGGCACCGAGCTTCGTCTCAGTACAACATTTCACTCGCAGACGGATGGACAGTCTGAGCGTACTATTCAGACTTTGGAGGACTTATTGAGATCTTGCGTCATGGATTTCGGAGGCAGCTGGGAGGATCACGTCCATTTGGTGGAGTTCGCGTATAATAATAGCTATCACTCTTCCATTCAGATGGCTCCCTTTGAGGCTTTGTACGGCCGACCCTGCAGATCTCCAGTATTATGGGAGGATGTTGGGGAGCGACTGTTATTGGGCCCCCAGAGTATTCAGCACGACGCGGAGATGGTTCGTGTTATCAGACGATGATTGTCAGAGGCTCAGGATAGACAGAAAAGTTATGCAGATCGGAGGAGAAGACCTCTGGAGTTTGCCATAGGAGATCATGTATTTTTGCGTGTATCACCTACAAAAGGAGTTAAGAGATTCGGAATTAAAGGAAAGTTAGCACCACGCTACATTGGACCATTCGAGATATTGGAGCGGATTGGAGGTGTAGCATACCGGTTGGCTCTACCTCCGACGCTTGCGAGCGTCCATAACGTATTCCATGTGTCTATGCTGAGAAAATACGTACCACATCCGGATCATGTTCTGACGGAGGTGCCGATTCCACTCCAACCTAATGCGACATATGAGGAGATTCCCGTGCGGATTCTTGGTCGCAAAGAGCGTCAGTTACGAAACAAAACCATCCGCCTTGTAAAGGTTGGATGGCAGCATCACACTGATGAGGAGGCTACATGGGAGCTGGAGGATATCATCCGAGCTCGATACCCTCACCTGTTCACGTGAGGTATGTAGTAATTCAAGAAATTTCTTATGTTGATTACTGCATATAAGTATGGAAATTTGGGGACCAAATTTTATTAAGTGGGGGAGAATGTAGTATACAAAAAAAAAATTAATCCTTTAATTAATTGGGTTTAATTAGTGGATTAAATTGGGTTAGAAGGTATTGGGCTTGGGCTGCATTGGGCTTGGACTGGTATTGGGCTTAGGCTGCATTGGGCTTGGACTGATATTGGGCTTGGGCTGGAAATTGGGCTTGGGCTGAACCGGCTGAGCTGAACCCAATCAGATTGGGTTTGGATTGGGTTGGGTTAACCGGATCACTTGAACAACATTTAAAGCCTGCCGAATGAGCCGATTAGCCATTTCATCGCGATCTCCGTTCCATTTTTTTTCTCCACCTCGTTTCTTCGCTCCGCGCGATCGCATCGCCAAGTTCCAGATCGTTGACGTTCCAGTGAGAGCAGTCGACGACACCGCCACTTTGGTCGATCTCCGGTGGAGGATTTGGGTCTCGCCTGGGGGATCTCGACGATATTTGCAGCGAATGGGCGGTGCTGTCGCCGCGACGATGAGCTGCTCTGAAAGGTAATGATCGATCGTTTCTTTCCTTTTGAGTGGGGATCTGGGTTATTGGATTATTAGCTGGGATCTTCGGTGTGTGGGCAGTGATCGGAGCTCGCTTGGCATCGTTCACTCAACTGTGTGCGGCGAGTAGCTGGAATCGAGAAAGTTTCACTACCGGTGGAGTTTAGAGCCGGTAAGATGGATCTAACCTAATATTGTCATCTGTGGTATTCGTGTGATTTGGGATTAGATCCGTTTGGTTGTGCGTCTCACTGCCGGTAGCTTGAATCGTGTTAGGGCTGGAGTTCCTTCGGTGAGAAAAGGTCGAGCAGGAGTGGACTGCCGGAGGAGATCGGTAAGTTGGATGTCTTTAATTATGTCGTGAAGGTTTCAGTTTGGGTTGTTGGCGATTGAGGAACTGGGAGGATGTTTTTCGATTGGAAGTTGCGGTATCCAGTGATTGGGTGTTGATTGATGCCATGAATCGGGGATTCAATTTGTTGTGTGTTGATGGTTAGGAATTGCAGCTGTGATTTGGAAATTGACCTGTGATTTGAGTAGTATTGTGGATTTGGTCTGTTATTGTGAATTTGAGTTGCCGATGAGTTGTTTGGGTTTGTTGTTTCGGGTATTGGTTATGCTTGGTTAATACTAGTTGATGGCTGACCTGTTTGGATTTAGAGATCTTAGTGTATTGGATTGTATTGGTTATGCTTTGTTAAGGAGATGTGATGAGGGTAGTCTATATTGTTGGGAGTATTGTTTAAATCTATATAAATTTTAATTGATCTATGTAGTGTATCGGAGTGGGATAGTCGGAGTGGTTAAAATGCCTCCGGGAAAAGAATACGAATATAAAATGAACTAGTATTTTGTTCGTATAAGTATCACCGATTTGCACTTAACCGTAATTTGTCACTATTGTGCAGGTTTGGGATACGAAGCAGGTCCGCCGTCGTGAGGATTATTCGAGCTTCGTATCAGGTGGGTAATATCTACCTGGTCTGGTAGTTTTGATCAAATTCTAGTGCATGAGTTTGGATATATGTTTATACCTGTTTACCTTAAATCCACTCTTATTTAATCATATGCTTGTATTGCCTTTGACCTTTGAGATATATTGCTGTTATTTCATTGGTTATCTATCATGGATATGAACTACAAACCCTATTATGTGTTAGCTGATAGATATTCAATAAGTACATGTGATTAGGGTTATCTCTGTGACTCAGATTGGGTTACTGTGTTACATCACTAGGGTTAGGTGATGGTTTGGGTTATGGAGTCGATTGTTGTATCGTACACATATTAGTTGTGCATCTATGGTGGATTTAGTTGTCTGTGCTTAGATAAATGTATGGTTGTCAGTATGTGACCATGGACTAGAGGTCCTAGCGTGATGGTATATTCATTATGGATTGTGTGTCTGTGTATGGTTATATGGACGATCGATAGTATCTCGCTGCTGACTAGAGGTCTTAGCGTGATTGACTGTCAGATGTGTATGACTCTTTGTGCGATAGAGAGAGTCTTGTGGAGTGTAGTCCTTGCATAGTTGACTTTTGGTTGACCAAAACTCTTCGTGGGATAGGGAGTGTTGCGAGGATACCTTTATGGAGCTATGCATCATTACATTTGCATGCATGCTGTTGACTGGATCTCCCTTGTGGTTGAGACGGGTCGTCAGTCATCCTGCCTCCCCGGCCAGTCGAGGTAGTAGTAGCAGGGTTGAGTGCAGAGCATTAGATGTGCCACGCTCGGCCACTATAGACGGTGGTAGCTAGAGTGGCGTGCAGTTTGTCCTGTCGTGCAGCACTCGGCCACTCATGGGTAGTGGTAGCTAGAGTCGCTTGCAGCAGGGGCCCCTAGGGTAGCATATAACTTTATGGCGGCTAGCTTCTAGTCATACTACCCAACTCGGCCACTCGAGAGTAGTGGTAGCTGGAGTCGGGATAGTTGTCATTGTCGTGCCACCATGGCCACTCTGGGGTCGTGGTTGGACGGGTCCGCAGACAATGACCATGCATGTGCATTGATGATATATATGTATGCATGTATTCGATATATGTTTTACATATGCCTGTGAGATGCTGCATTTGTTTGTTGTATATGATTGTATATCATGCTACATGCCTTTTGCATATTTTATATACTGCTGTGTATGTGTTGAGCATGAGTGTGTATTGGTTTAGACTATTGCATGCTATTTGGTTTATGCTATGGTATACCTGTTCAAGATATTATAGGTCATATGGAGGGCAGACCGTCAGGTACGTACATTACTGTATGTCAGTTGACTAGTTTAGTTTATGCTGTGAGTATGACATATCTGTGATTACTGGTTACTATGTTTAGTACTGTATGTCTGCTGGACTCATGATGCATACCTGTAGATCTTCACATGTATACTTGTAGATTTTTATACCCTGTATGTTGTTCATACACTTCTATATATTACCCCTGAGTTTTATACTCACCACCCTGGACCCTGGGTTTTCTGTCGCCCAGGTAGTAGATAGAAGACTTCGGCTTGGACTTGGAGCATCGCCACTTGATCCCATCCCGTTGTTTTTCTGAGGGTTTTGTTTTCTATTGCTTGTATCTTCATATGGACTTCTACTGTTATTGGAGATCATGCTGTATTTTTCTTTTATGGTATTCAGTATGAGATTTTGTTTTAGTTTGAACGGATATACCAATATACGTATGTTGTTGAGTTTGTATTTTCATTGTGTTGGCTTCCGCTGTGATGGTATACATTTTTGATATGTGTTATACTGGCTGTGACTTTTGTACCGTATTGGAATTGTCATAAGGGGGTGTCGTCCGTTGGCCGGACAGAGTCTACCTCGGGGCGTGATAGTAGTACCACGGAAAGTGGAGGTACACGTATGCCAATAATGCGGCGACGACATTTTGTCGGAGCAAATTGCTATAGCTTCATTTTGAGTCACGGTCGAAGCTTTCGAGATTGCGGATGGGGATGTTAGAGGGGAGGACCCAGGAAGTCCCCGAAAATGGCTCACAAAAGAGATCTTTAATCTCCTCCGTTTCATGAACCAGGAGCACTCTGTTATTGAGGAGGGCAAAGAAGGAGGAGACCAAGCCCACGACACGGTTGCTGAGGCCATAGTGAGGGATCCATACAATGTAGGTGCAGGGGGAGGAGGAGTTGGAGGTGGAGGGGTGACTAGACTTAAGTTTGCGGATGGATTTCCGATAAAGTTTGGTGTCGGGGGCGCATTGCTTGTAGAGGGCTTCATATTGAATAATAAAGTAAAAAAGAATTGCATCTTTAGCGGATGTATAATGAATAATATGAAAAATTTTACCATATTTAATTTGAAGTACTAGATGCTGAAATAATCTACTAATATATCAAAAAAGTTCTCTAACAACCTATAGTTAATATATCAAATATACGGAATTTAGAATGAGATAGTAAATAGAAACATATTTGACATTGAATAAAAATTACCTATAATCATAAATCGAAGTCCTCATTGTCATTTTCATCCTCATCATCTATCTCTTCAATCACATCCTCCTCATCCTCATCGTCATCGTCATCCTAATCATCTATCTCAAAATTAAAATCCTCATCTTCATCTTCAAATTAAATCCCTTGCAGCAATGTCTATCACTACGGCACTGGGATTTTGTAATGTTGAAATATTATATTCTTCGATCTGAAATGTATTGATAACTTCATCTTGTTGATATGTTATGTCTTCCCAACGTTCCTCAATTTTTTTCTGTGCTTTTTGTTTTACAAATAGTCAACCAATCAATTTTGTCACGTTTCAAACTAGGATATGAAGCATAAAATACTTGAATCACTTGTTGTGATAACACAAAATATTCATACCTCTTGTACAATTTTTTATGATTTATTTCAACTAAATTAAACTATGGATGCACTTTCATGCCTTTGATATGGTCAAACCAATGACACATAAATAAAATAATTCGCAAATCTAAGCCAAGGTACTCTACCTCTAAAATTTCATCCAACAATCCATAAGAATTATTCCTTGCACCTCCATCATTAGATGACTGAACACAAACCCAACTATTCATTACAGTTTTACCTATTCCATATTCTTGAGTATGAAAATTATATCCATTTATGAAATATGTTGGCCAAGTTTTCACCATTAATTTTGGACCCCATGACAAATGGATTAGCAATCCTTGCTCAATGTGAGCTTGATTATCATGAGCCTAAAGTCAAATAAATATATTAAAGTCAAGATTCAACCAATTGATTATTATATACTACTTACATATTTTTTGAACCATGCTGCAAACTCTTCATCACAGAAACGATCAAAATCATGCATCGAAAGCTCAGAATATAAGTTTTGAAAAATCCTACCATAAAAATAATTATAACACGAACAATAATTTAGCATATAAGAAATACATAATATAACATATATATACTAACTCGAAATATGACGTTACTTCTGGATAATTCAATAAAATATATGTGTGGGATGATCGCCATTCTTGACTAGTTAAGTATCTATGTGTACAAGATTCACTCAGTTGACTAAGATAGTTAAAAATTGAGAATGCCTCCAAATTTTGATCAACAGGACCCTGGTTATTTCTTTTCGCTCTCCATCTTTTACATTAAATGTGAGGTTCAAAATAATATGGTACAAAAGTTGTAACTTCCTCCACAATATATGCATTAACATTAGAAACCTCAACATGTGCCTTATTTTTCACTTTTTTCTTCAAGTGAGAGAGGAATCTAATAGTAATAAAATAAAATGTATTAAAAAATAATATATACTAAAATTAGTCAATTTATAATGCACTAACAACAACAATAAAGCCTTATCCCACTAGGTGGGGTCATCTATATGGATCCTTCTATGCCATTGGACTCTATCTCCTACTATATCATCATCTATATTTAAATAAATTTTATATTATTTTATTATTGCTAACTAAGTATTTTTTGGTCTTCCTCTTTCTCATTTGATGTGTATATTTATCATCGTTTCACATCACCTATCTAGAGTATTTATTGGATGTCTAAGTATATGTCCGTACCACCTTAAACATGTCTCTCAAAGCTTTCCTTAAATAGATGCAACACCGACTTTTTCTCTAATGCTCTCATTTCTTATTCTATCCATCTTCGTATGTTCACACATCCACCTTAACATCCTCATATTTGCAACACTCATCTTTTTCTCATGTGTTCGAGTCGTAGCCCAACATTCAGCACCATACATAGTAAGTCTAATTGCCATTTTGTAAAACTTCCCTTTAAGTTTTAGAGGCACTTTACGATCACATAAAATACCCGAGACTTTTCTCCATTTCAACCATCCTGCTTGTATTATATGTAAGACATCTCTCAATCCCTCCATCATCTTGCAAAAATGATCCTAAATATTTAAAGCCCTCAGTTTCAGACAACTCGTCATCTCCTATCTTAATATTTGTCTCATTACGTCTAATATTGCTAAACTTAAATTCCATATATTTTGTCTTTACTCTACTAAGCCTAAAACCTTTTACTTCTAGTGTTTCCCGCCAAGATTCTAATTTAGCATTTACTCCTTCACGTGTCTCATCTACCAAAACAATATCATCTGCAAACAACATGCACCACGGTACTATGTCTTGAATGTGTCCAGTGAGTTCGTCCATGATTAGTGTAAAAAAATAGGGACTTAAAGCTGATCCTTGATGTAACCCTATCTTTATTGGAAATGCTTCAGTTAATCCGCTTAAAGTCTTCACTCTGGTCGTTACTTCCTCATACATATCCTTAATTAGTTCAATATATGTTACATTAACACCTCTTTTTTTTCTTCTAAAATTCTCCATATAATTTCTCTTGAAACTCTATCATAAGCTTTTTCTAAATCAATGAATGCCATGTGTAGATCATGCTTTTGCTCTCTATACTTTTCAATTAGTTGTCTGAGAAGATATATAACTTCTATTGTTGAACTTCCTGGCATGAATCCAAATTGATTTTCGAGAACCGTGGTCTCCTTTCTTAATTTTTTTCTATTACTCTTTCCCAAAGTTCCATGGTATGACTCATTAGTTTAATACCCTTATAGTTTTCACAAGTTTGTATGCCTCCCTTATTCTTATATAAGGGAATTAGGATACTTACTCTCAATTGATCAAACATCCTTTTTTGTTTTCAATATCATGTTAAATAATTTTGTAAGCCATTCAATACCTTGTTTCCCTAGACACTTCCATACCTCTATCGGAATATCATCTGGTCCAACAACTTTTTCATTTTGCATTCCATTCAAAGCTTGTTCTACTTCTGAAATTTGAATTCTACGATAAATTTTTTAATTTCTATACTCATTTGATTTGCTTAAATTACCTAAATTAAGTTGGTCTCCTAAACCTTCATTAAAAAGTTGATGAAAATATCTCTTCCATCGCTCTTTTATTTCTTCATTATTTACTAGTACCCTATTGCATTCATCTTTAATACATCTTATTTGATTAATATCTTTTGTCTTCCTCTCTCTCACTTTAGCTATTCTAAAAATGTCTCTTTCTCCTTCTTTTGTATATAATTTTTGATATAACCGTTCAAAAGTTTCAGTCTTATCTTCATTCACTGCTTTCTTAGCTATTGTATATATATATATATATATTTCAAATTTTCCTCATTTTTACAAATATATAATTTCTTATATGTTGTTTGTTTTTCCATAACTTTCTCTTGCACTTTCTCATTCTACCACCAAGATTCTTTACTTGGTGGTGCATGCCCCTTTGACTCACCAAGTACACTCTTGGCTACTATTTTCAACTTTGATACAATCTTATCCCATGTCGTATTAGGATCACTGTATATTTTATTTAATACTTATACTCCTACCTTCTCTTTAAATATACTTAGTTTCTCATCCTTTAACTTTCACCATTTAATTCTATGAGTCGTGTATATTTTTCTTCTATTAATATTTTGTTTGAGGCGTATATCCAATACTACTAACCTATGTTGAGTAGTTAAACTTTCTCCAGGAATGACCTTACAATCTTTACAAATCTTTCTATCTCTCTTCGTAACCATAAGAAAGTCAATTTGTGATTTATTATTTTCACTTTTGAATGTGACCAAGTGTTCTTTTTTTTTCTTAAAAAATGTATTAGCTAGTATAAGATCATATGCTATTGTAAAATCTAATATAGTTTTACCTTTTTCATTTTTTGTTCCAAACTCATAACCCCTATGCACCCTCTCATATTCGTCGTTTTTCACTCCGACATGCCTATTTAAATCGCCTCCTATTAAAATCATCTCATTTGACGGAATATTTTGTAATACTTCATCCAAGTCATCCCAAAACCTTAATTTGATATTTAATTTCATCTAATCCTATTTGAGGTGCATATACACTAATTATGTTCATAGTTTCTTTCTCCACTACTATTTTGAGAGCTATAATTCTATCTTCTTTTCTAATTACTCTTACAACTTCATTCTTTAACAAGCTATCTACAATAATATCCATTCCATTTCTTGTTTTACTCTTTCCTATATACCATAATTTAAAACCCGAGTTCTCTATCATATTTGCCTTCTTACCTACCCATTTTGTCTCCTATACACATACAATATTAATTTTTCTCCTAATCATTATATCTACTATCTCCATTGTTTTATCGATGAGGGTTCCTATGTTCTATGTACCAAATCTTAGACTATTAGTTTTTCTATAATATTTGTTCTTACCCAACTTATGGTGTGAGAACTCTTACTTATTTAACACTACACCCAAGTTCTCATGGAGATGTAGTAGTCCTTGCCCATACATTGCAGTCGGACCCTGCAATGTGAATTCTTGCATATTTTTCACTACACCTGAGTTCTGAAAATGTATGTCCTTGCCGAGACGTTACAGTTGTTGGTGCAATCGGCCTAGGTCATGATTGACCAAACTCGAGTTTGACTCGAGTAGTATTTTGATGTTTGACAATGGTTGACCATTGTTTGACAATGGGTTGACTATATGGTTAACATGAGGTTGACCATATGATGGAGAAGTCCAAGTTGGACACTTGACATGTAAAGTCCAAGTCTTGTGTACTTGGCATGGAAAGTCCAAGTCTTGTGTATTTGGCATGGAAAGTCTAAGTTTTTGGTACTTGGCATGGAAAGTCCAAACATAGGTCTTGGCAATGGTAAAGTCTAAGTCATGGGTACTTGACAATGGAAAGTCCAAACATTGGTCTTGGCAAATTGGAAAGTCCAACATGGAGTTGGCAAGGGAAAGTCCAAGGGTGTGATATTGGTGGCATAAAGTCCAAGTAGTAGTTTTGGCAGCATAAGTCCAATGTTTAGCAGCATAAAGTCCAAGCGTGTGTCTTGGCAGCGTAAGCCCAAATGTGTCTTGGTGGTATAGACTCGGTTAGCATGATAATAGTCGATTGAAGCACCTGAAGGCTAGCGTATAGATGAACAAGTCATGGATGACTTGGAGGGATCCGATAGGCGTGAGGTTGATGAAGGAGGCTAGAAGGCTTAGGTTTAGGTTAAGGGTGGTCTAACAAATATGAGGGGATCATACTTGGGGTAAACCTCATGGTTGAGATTTAGCAGTCGACTGGGGTTATGTATCAGTCGACTAGTCAAGTGTTTTGACACTTGGCAATCGAGTCGAGTCTGAGCAGTCGACTGAGATTATGACCGGTCGACTAATCGGGAGTCGACTGACATTCGACTGCAGCCATAGAGGGCAGTCGACTGCTGGTCAAGGTCATGAGCACAGAAAGCTTGGTAGACGACTGAGTAGTCGGCTATGGGCTTGGCAGTCGACTGCTAGTGTATCCATTGATTGGAATGCCAATGTGGATTAAGACGTTATCTCATAACAGTTATAGGGTAGTCAGCTGCTAGGCAAAAATTAGCTCAAGTTGAAACTTTATAAGAAGATCAAAGAGGAAGATTTTGGCAATGGTTCTTTAGGTGATTTGAAGGAGAATTGCTGCTGCATTCCAGACCTTCAAGGCATTCCACAAGCAACCAAAGATCAAGCATTCAAGTTCATATTTGTAAAGTTTTCTTTACGTTGTTTTGTGCATTTCGCTTGTATTTATTAGAGTATTGGGAATACAATCAAAGTCCCACATTGGTAAGACATAAAAAAGATCATGTGCTTATAAGATAAAAAGTTATCTCCATTGGTATGAGGTCTTTTGAGTGAAGCCCAAAAATAAAACCATGAGGGCTTAGGCCCAAAGTGAACAATATCATGCCATTATGGAGATATGTAGATCTTATATGCACCAACAATTGGTATCAGAGCCATGGTCCATGTCAAGCTATAAACCTCGAATGAAGGAAGTGGAACTCCCATGTACGGATCAAGAGAACCAGACACCAGGCAGGAAGTCCAGTTGGGTTGAGAGAATTGAACAACTGGTAGGAAGTCCAGTTGTGCCAGAAGGGCTGGACAACTGGCAGGAAGTCCAACTGGGTCAGGAGGACCAGATAGTTGGCAGAAAGTTTTGGTGGGTTGAGGATCGGACATCAAACAAAGGATGTCCTTCGAGAACGGATATACTTGAGGGGGGTCAATGTGGTCCTTCATTTGAGGGGGGGGGATTGTTGGAGTATTGAGAATACAATCAAAGTTTCACATTAGTAAGATATGGAAAAGATTATGTGCTTATAAGGTAAAAAAATATCTCCATTGGTATGAGGCCTTTTGGGTAAAGCTCAAAAATAAAACTACGAGGGATTAGGCCTAAAGTGGACAATATCATGCTATTGTGGAGATATGTCAATCTTATAAGCACTAATAGTATTTGCTTGTATTTCTCTCTTATTATTGTAAGAACTGTTGTAAGAGGTTTTCTCAACCTCCGGAGTGTTTTTCGAGGAGAGGTTGATTAGTGATGTTTTGCATCACTAAGGCTTGTTTGAGCTCAACCCGTGGAGTAAGAACCCTAAGATTTCGAACCACATTATATCTCTGTGTATTACGAGTGTTTGTCTATTTTGTTATTGCATTATTATTATTTCCGCTGCGCTTAACAAGCTTTGTAGAGACAAACGTGATCAAATTCCATCAAGCAAATGAACGCACCATTCACCCCCCTCTAGCGCGACCATCGATTCTCAACAAGGGGTATCAGAGCTTGGAGCTCTTCATTTGGACTAATCGCCAAGGAGCAAATGCGCTAGAGGAGAAGAAAGAAAATGGTGGTTGAAGAAAGATTGGGTGATGACATCAATGTGGCTCCTCCATATGAACTCTATGGAGCCAAGGAATTTGAGCAATGGGCGGCAAGAATGAAATATTTTCTTATGTGCGATTATGATAATTAGATTAGTGTGATAGTAGGGTTCGATGCTCCGAAGGATGAGAGTGGAAGGATACTCAAGAAGAAGAAGTGGGGCAAAGAGCAACTCTGATACTTCAACATAAACAATAAGGTAATGGGTATATTAGTTAGTGTAATTCCTAATGATATATTGTGTAGATTAGGAGATTGTAAGGATGCCAAGGAGCTATGGAGTAAATTGACAAAGCTTTATGAAGAACCCTCAATGGCTTAAGAAATAGAGGAGCCCAAAGAATAAGAATGCTCCTCGACTCATTTGGAGAAGGAGACTGAAGACGCAAGCTCATTCTCATAAGAGTGTGAGAATTAGGAGGTTGAAAGGCCATCAACATCCGAGGAAGAAGAGGTAGAAAAAGCTTCCACCTTTAGGATTGAGGGGGAGGAGACATTTTCAATGTCAGAGCAAGAAAAAGAGCAAGAAGAACCATCTACCTCCGAAAGAGATGAAGATGAAGGGATTTCTCTTGTCGAGTCTGTGAGGGGAAACTTCGCTTCCCCTTCACCTCGGTTGCTTGACCATGGTGATCCCTTCGATGTCCCCGGATTAAAAAAATTTTAATCCTAGACAAAAGGGATTCCCAAAGCAACCAAGTCATCATCGTACTATTCATTTAGAGAGGTCACTTGAACAAACTAGTTGTTCAAGCGACCTTCCTCTATTCTACGAGTAGTCGCGGAATAGACGATGTCCGGATCGCCGGTTTTTGTGTTTATGCTCGAGATCCAAATATTATTTAGCCATTCACAGAAATATAACATGCTTATATTTGAAAAACAAAAACAAGCAACAAACAAAAAGAAGAAAGTAGAATAGGTATACCTCTCGATCTTCTAATGTATGTCCTTCCTCCTTTTGGACGTCGTGTGGGCGACGATCCACCAAAAGTCGAAGCTCCTAGATCGCAAAACTTCCTTCCTTGCTTTTCCCAAGCAAGAGGAAGAAGATAAACAATGTTTTTCTCCTTCCAAAACTCAACCAACAAGGAGCTATAAAAGTCCTTGTCGCCGGCCAACTAGAAGGAGAAGAAGATGGTGGAAAACTACCAAGACACCAAGGGAAATCCTATATCTTGTTTCCACCACCTAAGGAGAGGGAGAAGAAAGGTTTGGCTGCCGGCCAAAAGCTGGAAGAGGGCTGGAATAGAAGCTGGACGCCGGCCACCTATGAAGGAAGAGGAAGAAAAGGAATTACTTTCCTTAATAGGTGCCGCCCAAGCCCTTAACCCTAATTCCAAGCCTTGTCGCCAACTCCAAAAGCCCTAGCTCTCTTCCAATTCTTTTTCACGCCAACGCCATGCCCTCCTTTTATAGAGTTTAGGGATAAGTCATGAATTAATCTCCTCCATTGGTTCTAGGGATTTAATCTCAACTGTCGGATCTAGAGATTTAATCTCAACCGTCGGATCTTAGAGATTTCATCTCTACCTATGGATCTTAGAGTTTTGTTTCTATCCATTGGATCTAAGCATCATGAGGTGTTAATAGGCTACATTAGGGACCATGAGGAGGAGTTGGGTCTTGGCCACCCATGGATCAAGCCCACATAAAGTCCGATCCACTAATGATGATCCAATCCACTAAAGGTTCATCATTGATCTACCTCACCAACCCTCATATGATAATATGGGCTCCATATATTATTTGTACATTTTCTCCCCGTGTTTAAGATCTCGAATGTCCATCGATTAATTAATTTACTGACCATTAATTAATCGACATCTAACTCCTTGAGTAGTACCACTCAACCTTTTCATCATGCCGGACCAAGTCCACCTGCAGGGTTTACATGATGAACCTTATGAGCTCCTCAAGGGGACATCATCATCCTAATATATAGGACACGGTTTTCTCCTATAATCAACGACACACCATATAAATAATATCATCTCCCAACTTATCGAGCCTATCAATTTAATCTATAAATCTCGCCCATTGGTAAATCAAAGAGATGAGTACTAAGTATATGTGCCCGTTATTATATCGGGATTAAGAGCATGTACTAAATAATATCTAAGGTCCGATTCGATTATATAGTCAGTAATAAATCGAATCACTTCTATGTCGGTCCTGCTCAATACACACAAAGTGTACTAGTGTGATTCTATGGTCAAGACAAACCAATACCAAATCACACTACAACCATTCTGATGGTTTGTCCAAAGCCATCTCGGTTGTGAGCCTTTACTTATACTTTTCAAGGAGCCGATAACATGATCTCTTGTGTGACACCACACACCATGTTATCTACAATGTAAAGTATGAGACAATATTGCATAACCATAAAAATATGTAAATAATGATCATGTGATTCTTATTTCAAAATAAAGATGTTCATACAAAAGATAGACTTTTCAGTATACATCTGTACAATCTCCCACTTATACTAAAAGATTATGATGTTCTCAAAGTGCCATACATCTGATCCCCATTCCCTCCACATGCCTATCAAAAGCTCTCGCCGGAAGGGCCTTAGTGAAAGGATCTGCCAAGTTATCCTCTGATACAATCTTGGCCACAACAACTTCTCCTCTCTTTACGATTTCTCGTATCAGGCGGTACTTGCGCTCTATGTGTTTACTAGCCTTATGGGCTCGTGGTTCCTTCGAGTTTGCAACTGCACCACTATTATCACAATAAATTGTGATAGTTCTGGGCATACCAGGAATCACATCCAAGTCCATCAAGAAGTTCATGAGCCATACAACTTCTTTGGCTGCCTCAGAGGCCGCCACATACTCAGCTTCCATGGTGGAGTCCGCCACGCACTTTTGCTTGACACTCCTCCATACAATGGCTCCACCTCCCAAAGTAAACACAAAACCTGAGGTAGACTTACTGTTATCCCTATCAGATTGGAAGTCGGAATCCGTGTAACCCACAGGGAGTAATTGGTCTACCCGATAAACCAACATATAATCCCTAGTCCTTCTCAGGTACTTCAATATATGCTTTACCGCAGTCCAATGTCCCTGTCCTGGATTACTCTGATATCTGCTGACCATGCCCATGACAAAGCAGATATCTGGTCTCGTACAGAGCATCGCATACATGAGGCTTCCTACTGCCGAAGCATAAGGAACCACCTTCATCTCCTCTATCTCCTCAGATGATCTAGGACACATCTCCTTAGATAAAGGAACTCCATGCCTGAAAGGTAGAAAACCCTTCTTGGAGTTCTGCATGCTAAAATGCTCCATAATCGGGTCTATGTATGAAGCTTGGGATAAGCACAACATCCTTTTCCTGCGATCCCTTATAACCTTGATCCCAAGGATGTGTCCCACCTCTCCCAAGTCCTTCATATCAAACTGTTTGGACAACCATACCCTTACGTCCGATAACACCTTGATATTGTTGCCAATCAACAAAATGTCATCTACGTATAGTACAAGAAATACTACTACGTTTCCGTCACATCTCTTGTATACACAAGACTCATCCGAACTTTGAATAAATCCATAAGACTGGATCACTTCATCAAACCAGATGTTCCAAGACCTCGAAACTTGCTTCAATCCATAAATGGACCGATTAAGCTTACATACAAGATGCTCTTTGCCCTTAGCAATGAATCCCTCTGGTTGCTTCATGTAGATGTTTTCCTCAAGACTTCCATTAAGGAAAGATGTCTTGACATCCATCTGCCACACCTCATAATGAATATGAGCTGCTATGCACAAGAGAATCTGGATAGATTTAAGCATGACTACCGGCGAAAAAGTCTCCTCATAATCGATACCCTCTTTCTGAGTATACCCCTTCGCAATAAGCCTCGCTTTGAAGGTCTCAACCTTTCCATCTATTCCTCTCTTTCTCTTGTAGATCCACTTGCATCCAATGATTTTTACACCATCGGGTGGTTCTACTAGCTCCCAGACATGATTTGAATCCATAGATTCAATCTCAGCATTCATTGCACTTTGCCAAGATTCTGCATCTTTATCTTGGATTGCCTCGTCATATGTCCAGGGATCAGGTTCATGTTCGCCAGGGACCAAATTAGAAGATTCTCCCAAGAACATGAATCTATCAGGTTGTCTCACAACCCTCCCACTACGACGAGGTATCACCTGTGTATCCTCTGTGACACGCGGTGCAGTGACATGTGGTATATCCTCTTGTACCGATGGTACTAAAGAAGTGACTTCCCCTTTTAACTCCTCCAGAACAATTTTACTCTTGGGCTTGTGGCTCATCACATAGTCTTCCTCTAGAAATCTGGTGTTCGTGCTAACGATTACCCTCTGATCTCTAGGACTATAAAATAAACCACCCTTCGTTCCCCTGGGATAGCCAACGAACAAACGTACTTTTGTACGAGGTTCCAACTTACCAGCATCTGCCTTCAGCACATGTGCTGGACTCCCCCATATCCGAATATGTCTTAGACTATGCTTTTGCCCAGTCCACAACTCTGTGGGAGTAGAAGGCACTGATTTAGATGGAACCAAGTTCAGAATGTACACCGCCGTTTCTAGAGCATATCCCCAGAACGAATATGGCAAGTCAGAATAACTCATCATCGATTTAACCATCTCCATAAGAGTCCTATTCCTTCGCTCTACTACACCGTTCTACTGGGGTGTGCCAGGTGCAGTCAATTGGGATTGAATCATAGCCTCTGATAAGTAGTTCCTAAACTCTCCCAAGAGGTACTCACCACCATGATCAGATCGTAGTATCTTGATACTTTTACCTTGACGTTTCTCCACATCAGCCTTGAATTCTTTGAACTTGTCAAAGCATTCAGACTTGCGGCACATCAGGTAAATGTATCCATATCTTGAGTAATCGTCTATAAAAGAGACGAAATACTCAAAACCACCTCTAGCCTGGATAGACATAGGACCACACAAATCAGAATGAACCAATTCTAACACATCTTTGGCTCTATACCCCTTGGCCTTAAAAGGCCTCTTGGTCATCTTACCCTCCAAGCAAGATTCACAGGTTGGGAGATCCTCCACCACTAATGAACCCAAAGATCCATCAGCTATCAACCTTTGAATTCTGCTTAGGTTAATGTGACCATGCCTAAGATGCCAAAGATATGTTTGGTTCATCTTCGAAGGTTCTTTTCTCTTATTGGAATTAGTAGATGAGTTATTAACTTCAATATGCATTGTGGGAGGTTTTGGTTCCAGTGTGTACAAATTTTCTATCAATATACCCGAACAGATAATGTCCCTATCTCTTTTTATAACAACTTTGTCATTGAAAGAAATAGAATATCCATCCATAAATAATTTAGAAACTGAAATTAAATTCTTTCTAAATAAGAGTACATAAAGGCAATTCTTAAGAACCAAAAGTTTATTTTTCTCAAAAGATAAATGAACATCTCCCACTGCAACAGCCGCCACCTTCGTGCATCGCCCAAGTACACGGTAATCTCCCCCTTAGCCAGTCGTCTGGTTTCCTGGAACCCCTGCAAAGTATTGCAGACATGATCAGTGGCTCCCGTATCTACACACCAGGTGCCGATAGATAACACCGCTAAACATGTTTCAACGACTAGACCAAAAGATATACCTTTGTTCTTGCGGCGATCCTTCTTCCAGTTGTCGATGCAGGTGAAGCACTTGCCTTTCGGCTTCTTCACTCCTCCCTGAGTACCTCCCACCGCCTTCGCCCCGGTTTGTTTCTTCTTCTTCTTGCCTTTCGACTTAGAAGTAGAAACCTTCTGGGTCACCACGGCATGCGCCTGAGCACTCTGACAAAATAGTCCCTCTGTCGCCTGAAGTTCTGTCAGAAGTTCCGCCAATGAATACAACCTCTTGTTCATGTTGTAGTTGAGGTGAAACTGCTCAAAACTCCTAGGCAGAGACTGGAGTATGATGTCGACCTGGGTTTCCCCATCGATCTCAGCTCCTAGGACCTCCAGCTCATTCAAATGAGCCATCATCTTGAGAACATGATCCCTTACGGGTGTTCCCTCGATCATGGTGGTCGTCATCAAGTTTCTCATGGCCTCTTGCCTCGCGGCCTGATTCTAGTGTCCGAAAAGCTCCTTGAGATTGAGCATCACATCATAGGCAGTGGGCATGGCTTGATGCTGATGTTGGAGTACATTTGACATAGATGCCAAAATGTAACACCGTGCTATCTCATCGGCCTTGATCCACTTCCTATAGCTCTCTCTCTCCTTTTCCCCAGAATCATCTGCAGGCTTGGGAGGGCACTCTTTGAGGAGTATATATTTGTATTCCTCAACAGTCAAGACAATGTCTAGATTCCTCTTCCAATCTACATAGTTGGGTCCAGTAAGTTTGTTCTCTTTCAGTATCACAGCAAGTGGGTTGAAAGTCATTTTGAAAGAAAACCTAAGAATCACATAAATCAAAACATTAGATTTCAAAAAATTATTGATTCCTCAAACAATAAAATTTTAATATCAACCAACACCTCAAAACACCGAGAATATTGTATGCCACGATAGTGTGGACGTATACGAATTCTACATTTGTAAGAGGAGGTTTTACCCATTAATTTTACTATCTTGTCAACCTAACTTTTTGACAAGTAAAATTAATAGTTGGTTCCTCTTTGGCCCTACAAATAAAAGCAGTGACTCCAATGAGGAGGATACTTGTATTTGTATCTAAGGGTTCACCATTACTCAGTACCAAGGTAATTATCTCGGGTTATGTGCCTTACGATGGGCAAGTACACATGCTCCTTAATAATTTTCTATAACCATATTCGACCTAGTGATCCACAAACAAACCCATCCGATGGGGAGGAAGGCACTCAGAGCCGACGTGTAAGTTTGTTTGCATCACTTGTCAAATTGTAATGGAGGCCGCGAGAATTTATAAAAATATCTCTCTCCCACTTAGTAATTTGAAATTGAGAAATTTTCCTATCCTACGACATGCATATCAAACAAAAAGCAATAAATATGAAAAATAAATTATTTTCCAACTATTATGGATTTTGTCTTCAATATGACTCCCGTCGCATCGCCATCTCGTCCGCTCCTCCTACGCCATGTACGAGCCATCTGGAGATCCGAGCCGAGACTAAAACCTATTTTAATTTACATCCATCGATCCTTTACTCCACGAGGGAGTGTACATGAACTCTAGATCGAAAGTAAAATAAAATAAAGAGTGGCTAAACAATGCCGTATTTAATTTACAAAAACTAAATACTAGCCTCGTCAACCCCGAGGATTCAACAAAATAAATATTTACACACATACAATCACATACACACATATGGCCATAATAGTCGGATCTTATGCCTGCAACCAAAGAGTTAAACTACGCATATCCTACTATTATCCAGCACATATAATATATGAAAAAGTGCATAAAAATTAACTAAATCCTAAACACACAAAACTGGAAACCTTGGCTCTGATACCAATTGAAGGGATTTCCCTTGTCGAGTCCGTGAGGGGAAACTTCGCTTCCCCTTCACCTTGGTTGCTTGACCATGGTGATCCCTTCGATGTCCCCGGATTAAAAAAAATTTAATCCTAGACAAAAGGGATTCCCAAAGCAACCAAGTCATCATCGTGCTATTCGTTTAGAGAGGTCACTTGAACAAACTAGTTGTTCAAGCGACCTTCCTCTATTCTACGAGTAGCCGCGGAATAGACGATGTCCGAATCGCCAATTTTTGTGTTTATGCTCGGGATCCAAATATTATTTAGCCATTCACAGAAATATAACATGCTTATATTTGAAAAACAAAAACAAGCAACAAACAAAAAGAAGAAAGTAGAATAGGTATACCTCTCGATCTTCTAATGTATGTCCTTCCTCCTTTTGGACGTCGTGTAGGCGACGATCCACCAAAAGTCGAAGCTCCTAGATCGCAAAACTTCCTTCCTTGCTTTTTCCAAGCAAGAGGAAGAAGAGAAACAATGTTTTTCTCCTTCCAAAACTCAACCAACAAGGAGCTATAAAAGTCCTTGCCGTCGGCCAACTAGAAGGAGAAGAAGATGGTGGAAAACTACCAAGACACCAAGGGAAATCCTATATCTTGTTTCCACCACCTAAGGAGAGGGAGAAGAAAGGTTTGTCCGTTGGCCAAAAGCTGGAAGAGGGCTGGAATAGAAGCTGGACGCCGGCCACCTATGAAGGAAGAGGAAGAAAAGGAATTACTTTCCTTAATAGGTGCCGCCCAAGCCCTTAACCCTAATTCCAAGCCTTGTCGCCAACTCCAAAAGCCCTAGCTCTCTTCCAATTCTTTTTCATGCCAACCCCATGCCCTCCTTTTATAGAGTTTAGGGATAAGTCATGAATTAATCTCCTCCATTGGTTCTAGGGATTTAATCTCAACCGTCGGATCTAGAGATTTAATCTCAACCGTCGGATCTTAGAGATTTAATCTCTACCTATGGATCTTAGAGTTTTGTTTCTATCCATTGGATCTAAGCATCATGAGGTGTTAATAGGCTACATTAGGGACCATGAGGAGGAGTTGGGTCTTGGCCACCCATGGATCAAGCCCACATAAAGTTCGATCCACTAATGATGATCCAATCCACTAAAGGTTCATCATTGATCTACCTCACCAACCCCCATATGATAATATGGGCTCCATATATTATTTGTACATTTTCTCCCCGTGTTTAAGATCTCGAATGCCCGTCGATTAATTAATTTACTGACCATTAATTAATCGACATCTAACTCCTTGAGTAGTACCACTCAACCTTTTCATCATGCCGGACCAAGTCCACCTGCAGGGTTTACATGATGAACCTTATGAGCTCCTCAAGGGGACATCATCATCCTAATATATAGGACACGGTTTCCTCCTATAATCAACGACACACCATATAAATAATATCATCTCCCAACTTACCGAGCCTATCGATTTAATCTATAAATCTCGCCCATTGGTAAATCAAAGAGATGAGTACTAAGTATATGTGCCCGTTATTATATCGGGATTAAGAGCATGTACTAAATAATATCTGAGGTCCGATTCAATTATGTAGTCAGCAATAAATCAAATCACCTCTATGTCGGTCCTGCTCAATACACACAAAGTATACTAGTGTGATTCTATGGTCAAGACAAACCAATACCAAATCACACTACAACCATTCCGATGGTTTGTCCAAAGCCATCTTGGTTGTGAGCCTTTACTTATACTTTTCAAGGGGCCGATAACATGATCTCCTGTGTGACACCACACACCATGTTATCTACAATGTAAAGTATGAGACAATATTACATAACCATAAAAATATGTAAACAATGATCATGTGATTCTTATTTCAAAATAAAGATGTTCATACAAAAGATAGACTTTTCAATATACATCCCTACAGAAGAACCAACTCTGGTTCCTACCACTGACCTAGGTAATTCAAGCATTTTAATTAAAAATAAAAATCATATTGTATGATTTGAGTATAGGGAAGCCGAACACTACAAGAGTAAGTGTTCGAAACGGGTTAAGAAAATGACACAAGTTGTGCCAAAGGTCAAGGAATTTGGTGCCCCAATAATTAAAGGCAAGGAGCTCGTGGTGTGCTTCAAATGTAATAAAAAAATGGCATTATAGGAGTCAATGCTCTAGAGGGAGGAAGCAAACTAAGGGCCAAGAAGGAGCATCACATGTAGGGGGAGCTTCTAAAGCAAATCCTAAGGTAAAATTTAGTAATGTACCTTCCTTGTTTTATAATGAAAAACATACTTTTAATACACTTGCAATTGTGCATAATCATGAAAAGCATGTTAGGAATAGAGCTAATTGCTTAGGTGCTAAATATTGTAATTTTAGGGTTAAGGATAAATCTAGAAACAATAACCCTAGAACAATTCTATCTAAGGAAGCAATTAGGAAGGTAGAAGATCATCTAGGCATTAACCCTAAGAAGGGTAGGCATATGCCTAGGAAAAATCTTTCCCAAAGGGTTAATGAAAAATCAAAATTTGGAAAATTAGAGTTGGAGAACCAAGCCTTAAGGTCAAGGCTTGAGAAATTGGAGAAGACCCTTAGGAAAATGCAAAATCCAATTCAAGGGTCAAATGATCAAAAATTAAGGTCTAGGAGGCAAGAACCATCTAAGGGCAAGAAAGGTTTGAGTTATAAACCTAAGCCCAAAGAGACCTACCATAGTGTTCCATTCAATTATGGAACCATCCATAGGTCTAGGAAAACTAAGGTTAATAGGAAAGTCATCCCTAAGTTTAACCATAGTGTGTGACTAGTGGCTAAGGTTTCAAGGAAACCTAGGAAAGCCACTAAGAAGGTCACAAGGGAAGTTATCCCTAGAGTTGACCTAGGCAAGACCCAAATGACTAAGGCTTCAAAGCCTAGAAGGGTCATTAGGAAGGTATCAAGGGAAGTTATCCATAGTGAATACCTTGTAAACCCAAGGAGCTCCAATAGGTATTGAGTTCATAGGAACGTGATCGATTCATGCTAGATGGGTTAGGTTGTGCCAACTTTTGAATGGATGGGTAGTTAACCTAACCATAGCAAAGTTGACACTTTAGGTTATTTCCAAGGTTATTGGATACTTTGGAAATAAGGTTGGATTTATATCCTAAAGAATTTTAGAATATGTCAATTAAATTTGAGAAGTTTGAAAAATTGATCAAATTGGCATGAGTTAGGTTTTAGAGTTATGATGTGCCATTTTGGGTTTTTGGCACATTTGGGAGATGAGTTGCTTATGGCAAAATGGACCTAATCCTAACAAATGACAATTAATATTAAAATCTAGGTATTCTTATGCCTTCATATTTCATTTGCCATGCTTTGCTTGCCATATGTCATGCCATGACATCATGCTCATATTATCATTTTAGATGTCATGAAAATGCTTAGGCTTAATTTTAATGTCATGTTGTACTTAGGTTTATGTTTTATGCCATGACATCATGATTATTGGAAAATTCTTATTTATGGTATCATTTTATGCCATAATCATCACTCATGCATTTATGTTAATTAAAATTGATTTGAAGTCCCATGTATAAGGGAATCAAATAGTATTGCCTTAGAAAAATGCATGAGACCTTAGATTAGGAAGAACAAAACCCACATCTCACATCAAATTGACATGTATATATATTGATACACTATAGACACATGTGAGATGTTAGGAAAATGAGTTAAGTTCAAGGTACATAGATTTGCATCTAGATGAACTCAAACTCATCTTATACCATTGATGGATCATGAGAAAAGCTAATGTGCAAGTTATGTGCATTGAGCCTTTGATCATGGTCCAATATAAGGTTTTAAAATCATTTCAAAATCACTTTGAAAAATCTTGGTGTACTCTATCTTTTGATAGAAGTCACCAGTGATGAAGTTGATACAAAGTAGACTCAAAACATTGAAGTTTTCTTTGTTTTTGAACTTTGTATCAATCTCACTATTTTATGGGTATTTTTTTTTTCAAATATTTTTCACCCATAATGATTTACTCAAGTATTATACGTATGAAGTTTCATGATTTTTTAAACTACGTATATTTACTTGTGAATTTACAAATTTCATATTCTGATTTCTAGATTTCTGCATTTGCAGAAACCAATCGACTACCGCCTTGGGCAGTCGACTGGCATTGAGGGAAGTCAACTAGTTATTGACTAAGTCGACTGCCAAGGATGATTTTGGGTAAACAAGATTATTTATCCCATGTTTCAGCCATGTTAGGGTACCCTAACTGCATTTAACCCTAGGATATGCTTTGGAAAGCATTGGAAGGGTGAAAAATCCATTTGATATGGATTAGGAGAGTTGTTTAGGGAGAGAATCAAGTTTTAAGGTGTGTGAAAGTTTAAGTTTGAACTTTTGACCTTAATTTTGATGGTTTAGTGTTCCTATAAGCTTAGGGACTCTCCAAGGACATTGTTGGTGCAATGGCCAAGGGAGAGCAAGTCTTTAGGGGGAGATTATCCATCATGGGATGATGGATGTGTTCTTCCTCATAAGGGAGAGAATTTGGAGAATGAGGATTGCCTCTCATTTAGTGATATGAGACTTATCACTAGGAAGAGTGAAGGTATCCTAGATGTTTTGGGACCAAGGGGGGGATTGTAAGATCTCATTGGTATATGAGACTTTGATACCCTTGGGGAGTCTTTTTGATGTATGCCAAAGGGGAGAAGTGAGGTTTAAGTTAGGTAAACCTTCACTATACTTTGGCATTGGAAGTGTTTAAGCTTTAGTTATTGTTAGCCTAACTTAAAGGTATTGTCAAACATCAAAAAGGGGAAGATTGTTGGTGCAATCGGCCTAGGTCATGATTGACCGAACTCGAGTTTGACTCGAGTAGTATTTTGATGTTTGACAATGGGTTGACCATTGCTTGACAATGGGTTGACTATATGGTTGACATGGGGTTGACCATATAATGGAGAAGTCCAAGTGGTACACTTGACATGTAAAGTCCAAGTCTTGTGTACTTGGCGTGGAAAGTCCAAGCCTTGTGTACTTGGTGTGAAAAGTCTAAGCATCGGTCTTGGCAATGGTAATGTCCAAGTCATGGGTACTTGAAAATGGAAAGTCTAAGCATGGGTCTTGGAAAATTGGAAAGTCCAACATGGAGTTGGCAAGGGAAAGTCCAAGGGTGTGATATTGGCGGCGTAAAGTCCAAGCGGTAGTCTTGGCAGCATAAACCCAATGTTTGGCGGCGTAAAGTCCAAGCGTGTGTCTTGGCAGCGTAAGCTCAAATGTGCCTTGGTGGTATAGACTCGGTTAGCATGACAATAACCGATGGAAGCACCTGAAGGCTAGCATATGGATGAACAAGTCATGGATGGCTTGGAGGGATCCGATAGGCGTGAGGCTGATGGAGGTGACTAGAAGGCTTAGGTCTAGGCTAAGGGTGATCTAGCAAGTATGAGGGAATCATACTTTGGGTAAACTTCATGGTTGAGGTTTAGCAGTCGACTGGGGTTATGTACCAGTCGACTGGTCAAGTGTTTTGACACTTTGTAGCCGAGTCGACTCTGAGCAGTCGACTGGGATTATGACCAGTCGACTTGTTGGGAGTCGACTGGCGTTCGACTGTGGCCATGTGGCCTTGGGCAGTCAACTGGCCTTCAGCAGTTGATTGGATTTCAACAGTCAACTGCCATGGAGGGCAGTCAACTGTTGGTCAAGGTCACGAGCACAGAAAGCTCGATAGACGACTAAGAAGTTGGCTATGGGCTTGGCAGTCGACTGCTAGTAATGGCAGTCGACTGTCAGTGTATCCGTTGGCTGGAATGCAAACGTGGATTAAGTCGTTATCTCACAACGGCTACAAGAGCAGTCGACTACTAGGTATGGGCAGTCGATTGTTAGGAGAAAATTAGCCTAAGTTGTAGCTTTATAAGGAGCTCGAAGAGGAGGATTTTGGCAATGGTTCTTGAGGCGATTTGAAGTAAAATTGCTGCTGCATTCTAGACCTTCAAGGCATTTCATAAGCAACCAAAGATTAAACATTCAAGTTCACATTTGTAAAATTTTCTTTATGTTGTTTTGTGTATTTTATTTGTATTTGCTTGTATTTCTTTCTTATTTTTGTAAGAACTATTGTAAGAGGTTTTCTCCACCTCCGGAATATTTTCCGAGAAGGAGAGGTTGATTAGTGGTGTTTTGCATCGCTAGGGCTTGTTTGAGCTCAACCCGTGGAGTAGGAACCCTAAGGTTCCAAACCACGTTATATCTTTATGTATTGCGAGTGTTTGTCTATTTTGTTATTGCTTTATTATTATTTTTGCTGCGCTTAACAAGCTTTGTAGAGACAAACATGATCGAATTCCATCAAGTGAATGAACGTGCCATTCACCCCCCTTTAGCATGACCATTGATTCTCAACAACAGTCGGACCCTATAACGCATTCCTTCCCGGGAACAACCTAGCATTAGCATAATAGTTTGATTGATCCATTCATTGAACATTTGCTTTAGTTTAACGTTGGTTGACAACCTAACGCAACCCTCCTCCTTTATCTGGGCTTGGGACCGGCCACGACAAGGTTAACTTATCATGGACAACGTTTATAATGCACTAACAATGATCAAATAAAATGAAAAGTTCACCTTTCAAATGGATACATCCATCGAAATTGAACAGGACCTTCAACTTTAGCCTCATATGACAAGTGAACCAAAAGATCCTCTATGGAATCAAAAAATGAAGGTGGAAATATTCTTTTTAAATTACATAGAATAATTAGAATATCCCTCTCTAATGTCTCCATGTGTGAATAACTCAATACTATCAAGTAAATATCATGAAGAAAATTGCTTAACTCCGTAATGACACCCTATACAAAATTTGGTAACATTTCCATAAAAGCAATAAAAATTTCTCTTTCCATGAATATATGATAGTCATGACTTTTCAAATCATACAATTTACATTCCTTCAAATCGACACATCTCCCAATATTAGAGACATAACCATCAGGAAATCTCAATTATTTTAATCATTCACAAACAATCCGTCTCTAATCCTTATTTAATCTATAAACTGCTTTTGGCTTTGGTCCCCCTACTATTTTCATCGACATCAAGATTGGGTGGTTTATAGATGAGACACATATCTTTTCTTGCATTCAGATTGTCTTTTGTTTTTCCAGTAATATCCATCACAGTATTTATCATATTATCAAAAACATTCTTCTTAATATGCATTACATCGAGATTATGATGAATCAAATGACTCTGCCAATATGGTAAATCTCAAAAATATACTCTTTTTAGTCTATTTATGCATACTTCTGTAGCTATATGTTGTAACATTTGGTTCTTCAATAACATATGGAAAGTTAATCACTCTATGCCATATGCATTCACCGGTCAATCTCAATGGTGGATGTGTTCTTTAAATTCTATTCTTAGTAAATTCTTCTTTATTTCTTTTGAATTTATAATTTAGTGGTAAAAATTATCTATGACAATCAAAATAACTCGCTTTCTTTCTATGTTTCAATCTGAATGATTTTGATCTCTCCATACACATTGGACATCCTAAAATCTCAGTGGTACTCCATCTTGATAACATACCATAAGCTGGAAAACCATTTACGGTCCAAAGAAGTGCATCTTTCATCATAAACATTTGATTGATATGAACATCGTATGTAGAAACACCCTCATCCCATAGTTGTTTCAGCTTCACAATCAATAGTTGCATGTAAATATCTATTAACTTCTTTGGATTTTGTGGGCTAGGAACAATGAATGTTAAAAATATATACGGTATTTTCATACACATATTGGGTGGAAGATTATATGGAGTTAAGATAACTGGTCAATAAGAATAAGTTTTTCCTGATTTACCAAATAGAGCAAATCCATCAACACAGAGAACTAACCTAATTTTCGAGTTTCATTCGCAAACTCAGGATATGTTCTATCAAAATTTTTTCACGGCTCTACATTTGATGGATTACACATTAGTCCTTCCTATGTTTCATGATTTTCATGCTAAGTCATATGTTCAGCAGTGACCTTTGATGCATAAATCTTTTGCAATCTAGGAGTTAAAGGCAAATAGAACATTTGTCTTTATGATTTACATCGCTTATTATAACCTAATCTCATGGTACTCTTGTACTTACATTGATTATAGAATTTATAAATCTCTTCATCTACATTATCTCCCTAATATAGCATATAACTATTTCTACAAACATTAATTCTTTCCACTGGAAGACCTAATTCTTTCACAGGTTTTTTCATACTGTAAAAATCATTGGGCATTATGTGATCACGCGATAATACTTCTCCAATAACTTGAACAAAATCATTAAAACAATCTTCAGACACATTATGCTTAACTTACCATTCAACAATCTTGCGGTTAGAGATAATTTAGTGTGACTGTCATAACTAGACCATAAAGTTCATCTGCAGCTCTCTATGTTGGTGCAATAGACTCCGGGTCAATGTTGACCAGACTCGAATTAGACTCGAGTAGTGTTTTGATGTTTGTCAATATGGTTGGATATGGTTTGACCATATGATGACCATATAACTAGTGGATGATTGAGATATCCAAAGTCATATGGGATAGATTATTTGATGGAGATTGTTAGAGTAATCAATCCTCAGATCAAGGTTGACCAGGCTAGAGTGAGACTCGAGGGGAAGTCCAAGTTTAGATACTTGGCATAGAAAGTCCAAGTATGGATACATGGCAATGGAGAAGTCCAAGTTTGGAGACTTGGCAAGGGAAAGTCCAAGAATGGTCTTGGCATGGAAAAGTTCAAATATGGATACTTAGCAATAGAAAGTCCAAGCTTAGATTTTTGGCAATGGAAAGTCCAAGTATGGATACTTGGCAAATGGAAAGTCCAAGGGTGTAGTCTTGGCGGTGAAAGTCCAAATATGGATATTTGACAAAGGGAAAGTCTAAGGGTACAGTCTTGGCCACGTAAGTCCAAAGGTGTAGTCTTGGTGGTGAAAGTCCAAATATGGATATTGGGTAAAGAGAAAGTCCAAGGGTGTAGTCTTGGCCACGTAAGTCCAAGTGTGTAGTCTTGGTAGTGAAAGTCCAAGTTTGGAGACTTAGCAAAGGAAGACATGGTTGACATGACATAATCGATTGAAGCACCTGAAGTCTAACGTGAAGGGTGAAAGAGTCGTGGAGGACTCGCATGGACCTTGAGGGTGTGAGGCTGATGGAGGTGGCTAGAAGGATTAGGTCTAGGCTAAGGGTGGTCGATCAAGTATGAGGGGATCATACTTGGGTTAAACCTCATATTTGAGGTTTACCAGTCGACTGGAGTTATGGACCAATCCATTGGTCAAGTGTACGCCACTTTGAAGCCTAGTTTGACTCTAGCAGTCGATTGAGATTATGACCCAGTCAATCGGTGGGTAGTCGACAGAGGCTTGACTGCTTGTTGTATCTTAGCAATCGACTAATGGCTTGCACCAGTCGACTGGTCCATAACAATCGACTGGTGGTTGTGGACATGAGCACAGAAGCTCTGGTAGTCAACAGGGCAGTCGACTATTGGTAAGGGCATTCGACTTCTCAAGTATACATCGGATAGAATCCAACGTGAATTAGTCTATTATGAGACAACGGATAGGCGAGCAGTTGACTAAAATCTTTTGACAGTTGACTGCTAGGTAGAAATCTAGCTCGAGCAGGTTATAAAGAGGTGGCTTCGTGGAGGATTTCTTCTAGCCAATTCTTGAGCATTTAGGAGGGGGTTTGCTATTGCATTCCAGACCTTCTAATGCATTCAAACAACTAAACAAGCAAGCAATCAAGAGATCATTATTGTAAAGTATTTTTCACTTGTTCTTGTATTTACTTTTGTATTTCTTATTTTGGTTGTTTTATTTGTGTTGTAAGCACATGTAGGAGGTTTTTCCACCTCCGGTATGTTGCCAAGAAGGAGAACAAGATTTAGTGGAGTAGACACTAAAGCTCGGCCGTGGAGTAGGAAGCGTAGGTTCCGAACCACCTAAAATATTATTATTGTGCTTGCGTGTGATTGTCATTGTATTTGTTCTTATTTATTTTTGTATTCCGCTGCTAATATTTTTGTAGAGACAAACATGCAATCGAAACGAATCAATTGACATTATTCACCCCCCTCTAGTGCATGCCACGGTCCCTACAATTAGTATTAGAGCCGGACTCGCTCGAAAGACCTTTAAGCAGTATCAATGAGGCTGTTCTTCATTGGACTCATCGCCGCAAGAGCAATGCTAGGGAGCCAATTGATGAATTCAGGTATGACACCCAGATCCCTCCATTATTCGACCGAGAAGCTTTTTCGACAAGGGGAGCGAGGATGGAGACCTTCTTGATGATGGACATAAAGAATTGGTTCATCATCATGGATGAATTTGAACCTCCCATGGACAAGAAGGGAAGACTCCTTAAAAAAAAGAAGTTAACTGAGAAAATTTGTAAATCCAAGAAAAATGAAAAGGTAGCAAAATTTTTAGCAAATTCATACCTAAGGATTTGTTGTACAACATAGGGGAATTCGATGATGCAAGGGATCTATGGAGCAAGATAGCCAAGTTTCCTGAGGAACCTTCATCGACACTAGTAGAGGAGGAGTCTAAGGAAGAGTGCCCCACATCTCAAGCTCATGAAGACTCAGAAGTTGAGAGATGCTCAACATCCGAAGAGGAAGAATCATCATTATTCTCTCTAGAGCTTGAAGAATCGGAGGTTAAGAGGTGCTCAATGTTTGAGGTAGAAGAAGTCTCGGAAGCCTCCACTTGAAGGATTGAGGGGGAGGAGAGATCATCACCGGAGCCGGAGCAAGAGAAAGAGGAACCTTCCACATCCGGGAGAAATGAAGAACAAGCTCACGGATCCCCTATAGGTAACTCAAGTGGAGCCAGAGCAAGAGGAAACTTCCACATCCGGGAGAAATGAAGAACAAGCTCACGGATCCCCTATAGGTAACTCAAGTGCATGTATTAAAAATAAAAATCATATAACATGTTTTGAGTGTAGGGAAGTGTTGGTACAATCGACTCAGGTCATGATTGACTAGATTCGAGTGGGACTCGAGTAAGGTTTTGATGTTTGACAATGGGTTGATAATGAGTTGACCATATGTTGACCATATGACTAGTGGATGATTAAGATGTCCAAAGTCATATGAGGGAGATTGTTGGAGCAATCAAACCTTAGGTTAAGATTGATCAGACTCGAGTGAGACTCAAGGGGAAGTCCAAGAATGGTCTTGGCATGGAAAGTCCAAGCATGATCTTGGGATGGAAGTCCAAGTTTGGATACTTAGCATGGAAAGTCCAAGCATGGTCTTGGCATGGAATTCCAAGTTTGGACACTTGACATGGAAAGTCCAAGAATGGTCTTAGCCACGTAAGTCCAAGTGTGTAGTCTTGACAGTAAAAGTTGAAGCATTGAAGATTGGTAATCGGAAAGTCCAAGAGTGAAATTTTTGGTAGCGTAAAGTCCAAGAATATAGTCTTGGTGGCATAAGTCAAAATGAATCTATGAAAAAGAGACCCGGTTAGCATGATATAGCCGATAGAAGCACCTGAAGGCTAACGCAAAGGTGAAGAAGTCGTGGAGGACTTTGATGGACCATGAGGGCGTGAGGATGATGAATGTAGCTAGAAGACTTAGGTCTAGGCTAAGAGTGGTCGATCAAGTATGAGGGAATCATACATGGGTTAAATCTCATATTGAAGTTTATGTTGGATCGAGAAGCGTCGCTAGAGGGGGGGGGTGAATAGTGATCGTAAATCTTTTCGACGTTTCATTCGAGTAGACAATTAAACGAGTAAGAGCAGCGGAAAATAAAAGAACATGTTTATTTTTACTTGGTTCACAACCCAGCGGTTGCTACTCCAAGGCCCTATCGGTCCTAGACCGCGTACGGAGGGCAAAACACTATAACGTCTCCTCCTCGTTGGAGGTAGGAGACAACGATCACAAAAAACCGAATATACGAGGATGAGGCAACAAGCCTACCTCACCTCGTTACGATTAAAATAAAGAATACAATAAAAATAATTACTTGCTACTGCTGCCGACGAAGGAGATTTGAACTTGTCGTCGCATCGGCGTTATGACGGCGTTGGAGAGTTGGCGTTGTAGGAGCACTTGATGATGCTTGGAGTTGGAATCCTCCCCTCCTTTTATAGATTTTGGGCTCTGAATATGTCTCCTCTTTTTTCGAAACAGATCACGAGGTTGTCCAAATTTTATCGTGAAGTGACCGCATCAAACCTTATCCGTTTTGACCTAGCACAAAGGTTGATTAAATGCGCCATCACCGATGATGCCTCCCATCGTCGGTGATGAGCATCATCGATCGGCCTTGATGTCCGGATCATTGTCGGCTGACCACTTCCCTACAGTAAGAGGTTAGCTTGGAAAATGATAAATGCGATGGTTTCTGACCGTCCGATCTTGACCTAGACCTTCCACGGGAAGTCTTAATCGGATCGCCGCCTACGATCGTCCCCGTAAAGAGGACACGACCTTACAATCTCTCACTCACACGAGCTTACCTCGATAGTAGCTCTTGCTTCCGGCCTTCCACTCGATTCCTTCGGCTCCCTCCAAAGTCACTCGAGTGTCGCCCGACCACTGCGGCTTCCTCCGGGTGTCGCTAGCCTTCAACTCTAGCTTTAGCACTTTTCTGCACACTTGATTTAGCTCGTGAGATAACGATGTAAACTTAACTTTGTGTCTTTGCCATAATCAAAACACAGGTTCGATTATCTAGTGCCCCTGCACAAACAATCTCCCCCTTTTTGATCTATGGCAAACCAACACAAAGTTAAGGAAAATTAAAGCATAAAACAGGAAGATGAATGTGAAGATGAATATCATTTCTAAAAACTCCCCCTCAACCAAAACTCCCCCTTAACCCTAGGTGAGTTTTGAAAGAGATAATTTAATTTTTAAAATTAAATTTTATGTTACTCCCCCTTAACTTTTGCTCTTCTCCCCCTTTTGCCATAAATCAAAAAAATTTGGGGTTTTTGTATAAAATAGGGTTTTGAAAACAAAGTCGTATATGCATGTATCTAGATAAATCAAATATGAGTCCAAGCATGCGTCTAGCAGTAGTTAGATAGATTGGTTCGAGGTGTGTCCCTCTACACCAATAATCTAAAGGTTTATAATATAACCCTTAGGGTTAGTTTGCTCTCCCTCTTAGTCAAATATATGAAGTATAAGAGATGTAGGGGGTGCTAAACTTTGGCCTAAGAGTTGTTAAGTACAATAGTTGAAAAAATAAGTAGTATTTTGAAGAGATTGTTTTAAGTATATTTCAATTATCCTTAACATCTCACCCATTCTATGTGTCTCAGAATTTGTTCACCTTATATTTTTTGTGAGATGATTTTAAATTGATTAAAGATAGTCAACCTTGGGTTAGATTCGGATTTAACCTTTAGATCGTTAAGTAACTTTTCGAGAAACTGGCTTCCAGGTCATGGCGAGGCACAAGGGCCTTCTTTGATCGGAACAACGACCACTTCCTTAGACAAAACCAAATTCAAGAAAATATCACTTAAGTCACTTAGGGTTACTTCCTGGTCTAACTAGTTTAGGATACGGCGAGGTAGCTTCAGCTAGTTCCACTCGGTCAAGTGCACCAAGCTAGATACGCCTTATCTAGCACGAATACACGAGACTTTGTTTCCCTAACGTACTATCATCTCGCCGCGTCCTGATACTATGTTGTCAAGAGTTGACTAACTATTTTCCCTATCTAGCCATTCTACAAATTAAAGTAAAATATTCAATGGTTTTGCTAAGTAAGCGGGTATACTATTTTAGTGTTAGCTCCCCCTAGACCATTGAACCAATATGGTCTATTCAAATAATGAATTTGATCCTGGGGAATCCAAAACTTATTAGTCCTTATATGTGAATTCAATAAAACCTTTGGGACCCTTGCTTGGACTCTTTGATGACTACGATTTACGATAGACATATAAGACCTATTCGTAGTCTTTGACTTAAATCCGAGTCCGACTTTGTTGTAGACGGCTCTTTGGGTTCCAAGTAGTCGATTAAGGTTCTTAGATCCCAACGTGAACTTTTCCAACCTAGCCTCAACCTCTTGAACTCAGTCTTTCAAGAGAGAATTCTTCTCCTCAAGTTTTTCAATTTGGGTTGAGTTTCCCTCTTGAACTTGACTAGTTGAAGAGGTTAGAGTAGCCTCTTGCTTGAGGGTTTCAACCTCCTCAAGTAGCGACTCAACCCTAGACTTGGACTTAGTTAATTTCCTATTAAGCATTTTAATTGTATTGTAAAGCGTATGAATTAGTGAGCGACTAACCTTAATTTTCTCTTTTGGTCCGACTTTGAGTTGCTTCTCGAAGTAGTCCTCGAGTTCAGAGTCGGTGTTATAGTTGGATTCGGATTCAGACTCTGACTCGGATTCTTCGGGTCTTGCCATGCATGCTATGCCGCCGCCTTCTTCGTTGTCCCATGTTGCATGAAAAGCCTTCTTTTGATTTGATTTGAATTGTGCCCTCTTTTGATTCTTTAGTAGCCTCCTTTCCCTCCGAACGATCTTCCGCACTACGTTCACTTTTGCTTCCACCTTTTCGGATTCGGACTCTAATTCGTCATCGAGTTCGAGTCCATCTTCTTGCCTGGTAGGTGGCTTGCTTCTTTGTCCTGCAAGTAGAGCAATACCTCTCTCGGCCCGGACCACGTTAGTTTGCTCGTGAAGTTCAAACTCGGAAAATAATTCGTCTAACCTAAGCTTTGAAAGGTCCTTAGAGACCTTGTAGACATCGACAATGGATGCCCACAAGGTGTTAAGACCCTTGGAATGGCTAGAGGGGGGGGGGTGATTAGCCTTTCTTCTTTTCTACAAAAAATGTTAGCGGAAGCAATACAAACTATAAACACAAATCAAAGCAAGAACAAAGCTAACACCCGATGTACGTGGTTCGGAGATGACGCTCCTACTCCACGGCAATCCGTAAGGTGGATTAGCCCTAATCAACCTTCACTAGAACCTCCTTTGGATGAACCAAGGTGGAGAAACCTTTCTTACAATGCTCTCCTCTTCTTTACAATGATGGATGATCAAGAACAAGAGAAGAGGAGAATTTAAATCACTAAAAACACTTGGAAGGCTTGGTGAGCACGAGAGTATAGTTAGGAGCAAGAGCACTAGCTTCACCAAGCTCCCCATGGCCCCTTTTTATAGAAGAGGGGCTGTTTTTCCCGTTGGGCGTCGATCAGTCGACTGATGCATGCCATCGATCATTGCGCCGGCCAACGACCAAACGCGATCTCCGTGGAGATTCGTAGCCGATTTCAACGTCCGGTGATCGATCGGTGATCCCTCCATCGATCGTGATGGGGTGATCGATCCGAGTGATCACGGCAAGTCAGTGAGGCGCGTGCGTGCGATATTTCCCTTGATCGATCGGTGATGCCCTTGGCGATCGGTGATCGCGCATCGATCGGCGCTCGATCAAAGCGGTCGGTGATGTCGAGTTCATCGACTCGATCGAACGCTGACGATCGGTGATACATCGTATCAGTCGACTGATACTCATCAAGTATAAGTAATTCATACTTGATTTTATACCCTAGACCTAGACTCAACCTTCTAGCTCCTCAATAAGCCTTGCGCCTTTAGGATCCCTCCGAGTCCGCGACTTGTTCATCCTTTGTGCTTTGCTTCCAAGAGCTTCTTTCGGTTTCGTCATGTCTTGGGTTGCTAAATGCTTGGACTTTACGCCCCCAAGACTACAAGCTTGGACTTATGCTGCCAAGACTTTACTTTGGACTTCCTTTGCTAAGGTTCACTTGGACTTTATGCTGCCAAGACTACAAGCTTGGTCTTATGCCGCCAAGTCCATCTCTTGGACTTCCTTTGCCAAGATCATACTTGGACTTCCTTTTACCAAGTCTTCATCCTTGGATTTCCCTGTCACTTAAACACATGTTTAATTAGATCACAAGATATTGCCTAACTTAGATGATTAGCCAAACATCAAAACATATAAATGCTTGGAGCATTGTTGCACCAACAATCTCCCCCTTTTTGATGTTTGACAATCATTTAAGTTAGGTCTTTAAAGATACACGCATAATCATCTAACTTAAGCATTCCTTCTCCCCCTTTGACATACATCAAAAAGAGAAGGATGAAAGAATTAAGAGTGTTGGATCTTGGACTAAGGTATTAGATTGAAATTAAGCTCCCCCTTAATCCAAGATAGGATGTAAATTACATTTAAAGCAAAGCATAATCTAAAATTCAAAAGTTAAATCCTAACTTTGCACCAACAATGGTTTTGGGGATAAAGGATAGAATTTATTGAAACTTTCCCTAAACCACTGTATTAGGCAGTCCTAAAACTCGTTTATACGCAATATTATCATACTAGAGTGTTAGGACATCAAAAATACACCAAATATCAAAAAATGGAGTTTATTATCAGAAAATCGACTGGTATACGAACCGGTCATTGCATCGCTACGAAAATCGAAATTTCAGCCTTTTCAACCCATTTTTAGAAATACGGTAGAAATTCCAGAAATCTCGAAAAATCATGAAATTTTGCGTACACATTTCTAAAGTCATACTTTATTAAGGAAAAATAATTCGAAAAATATATGTTTTCCAGATTTCAAGATTGATACAAATTTGGAAACTTACAAAAGTTTCTAAAGAATTTTCAACCTTTGTATCACTTTTGTGATTCACTTGAAAACTGTTTTCCAAAATATAATGAACATAGTTTAAAATATACATGATTTGGAATTTCCAACCATGTTCTTAGAGCTATGTACTCATTACTTGAATACAAGCCTTCCCAATGATTGGTCCATAAGGTATTTATGTCTCTAGGTGTGTCATTGGCTCATAGTAATGCATCATAACAAGCATGATGAGCCAAGTACACCTTCCTATCATCTCACATGGTTCTAAGTGTCTCAATACAAAAATCAAGGTTTCTTAAGGCTTTTTGTGAGATGTATCAAGGTATAAAGATAACATATAAACATGGGATCATGCAAACCTAGAATTTTACTCTACAAAGCACATACCAAGCTCTCTCCTTAAAGATGAAAATTCATTTTCGGGAAGAGCTTTGGTGAAGATATCGGCAAGGTTGGACTTAGATTCTACATAATTAAGTTCAATGTCCCCTCTTGCCACATGATCTCTTATGAAGTGATGTTTCACTTCAATGTGCTTGGTCCTAGAGTGATGTACCAGATTTTTGGTCAAGTTGATAGTACTTACATTATCACAATAAACTTTAATGTTAGAGTAGTGTAGCTCATAGTCCACAAGAGTATGCCTCATTCAAAGTAATTGAGCTACACAACCACCCATAGCCACATATTCGGCTTCGGTGGTTGATAAAGCAACACAATGTTGCTTCCTACTACTCCAACTAACTAGGGAGGACCCAAGAAATTGGCATCCACCACTAGTACTCTTCCTATCCAATTTGCACCCGGCATAATCAGAATCGGTATAACCAAGCAATTCAAATGACTTAGTCCTAGAATACCAAAGTCCTACATTTAGGGTGCCTTTAATATATCTTAATATTCTTTTGACGGCTACCAAATGTGATTCTTTGGCACAAGATTGGTATCTTGCACACATACCTACCGCAAATAAAATGTCAGGTCTACTAGCGGTTAAGTATAGTAAGCTACCAATCATACTCCTATACAATTTAAGATCAATTGATTTACCTTCATGATCACTATCTATTCTAGTGCTAGTGGCCATAGGAGTGGTTACAATTTTGGCATTTTCCAAACCAAATTTCTTGATCATTTCATTTGCATATTTGGTTTGATAAATATGAATACCCTCATTGGTTTGTTTGACTTGTAAGCCTAGGAAAAAGGTAAGCTCTCCAACCAAACTCATTTCAAATTCATTTTCCATATTTTTTATAAAGTCTTGAAGAAGATCATCATTTGTTGACCCAAAGATGATATCATCCACATATACTTGGGCTATGAATATATCTTTTAACGTTGACTTTATAAACAAAGTTTGATCTACTTGGCCTCTTCTAAAATCCTTAGAAATTAAGAAGGATGACAATCTTTCATACCATGCCCAGGGAGCTTGTTTTAACCCATATAATGCTTTCCTAAGCTTACATACATGATTTGGATAATCTATGTTCTCAAATCCGGGTGGTTGCTCTACATATACTTCTTCCTTAATAAAACCATTTAAGAATGCCGATTTAACATCCATTTGGTAAAGTTTAAATCCCATGAAGGAAGCATACCCTAAGAGAATCCTAATAGATTCTAACCTTGCAACCGGGGCATAAGTCTCATCATAGTCAAGCCCCTCAACTTGATTGAATCCCCTAGCAACCAACCTAGCCTTATTTCTAGTGATATTTCCTTGATCATCTAGCTTATTCATAAAGACCCATCTTGTAGTAATTATGGTGCTATCATTGGGTCTAGGCACTAATTCCCACACTTGACTTCTCTCAAATTGAGCCAATTCATCTTGCATTGCCAAAATCCAATCCGGATCATGTAATGCATCATTGATCGACTTGGGCTCAATTTGTGAGATAAGAGCTACTTGACTAGTAGGAGGTCTATGAAATGACCTAGTTCTTACTCCTTGAGATAGATCTCCTACTACTTGGTCAAGTGGATGATCTTGATGAATTCTTAGGTTTCTAGAAGGGGTTTCAATTTGATTATTGTTATCTTCCACCCTTCTTTCATCATCGGAGTCTCCTCTTCCTCCCCCTTGATCATTACCCCTAATGGTCAAATTTTGAAGTTTTTGGGTAATGTCTTGATTATTGTCATTAATATCCTTATCAATGGAGGACTTTCTAGGGTAGGTACTAGTAGTTTCATCAAATTGAACATTGGAAGACTCCTCAATCCCTTTGGTTCTCTTATTGTAGACTCTATACCCTCTACTTGTGGATGAGTATCCAACTAGGATTCCCTCATCCGCTTTTGATTCAAATTTTCCTAAGTTATCTTTGGTGTTTAGAATATAAACTTTACATCCAAAGACTTTGAAATAATGAATTGTGGGTATAGTCCCATTCCATAATTCAAATGGTATTTTTCCTAAAAACCTATGGATTTGAACCCTATTTTGGATATAGCAAGCGGTATTAACCGCTTCCGCCCACAAGTAGCTAGGTAGAGAATATGCATTAAGCATAGTCCTAGCCGTCTCTTGTAGGGCACGATTTCTCCTTTCCACCACCCCATTTTGTTGGGGTGTTCTAGGACAAGAGAACTCATGCTTGTACCCTTGCTCTAAACAAAATTGTGAAAATTTTAGATTTTCAAATTCACCACCATGATCACTACGGATCCGGTTGATTTTGAGACTATTTTCATTTTCAACCCTTTTACTAAATCCTATGATTATTTCTAAGGTATCATCCTTATGTTTCATAAAATAGACCCAAGTATACCTAGAAAAATCATCTACTATAACCAAACAATATTTATTACCATTTAAAGATGGAGTACTATGGCAATCAAATAAGTCAAGATGCAATAATTCTAATGGTAAAGAAGTATTGGTTAGTTTTTTACCTTTGTGTGATGCCTTTGTTTGTTTTCCTTCTTGGCATGCATCACACAATTTGTTCTTGACATACTTGATCTTTGGTAGCCCTTTGACCAACTCCATCTTGGCTACCTTGGCTATGTTTTTCATGTTAATATGCCCCAATCTTCTATGCCATAGCCAACTTTCCTCTTCTTTTTCAACAAAACACTTAGTAGAAATGTTAGAAGCATATGAAAGATCAACATAATAGATATTTGATTTCCTATATCCAACTAACATGCAATCATTTAATTCCTTGTGTCTAATCATGCATTTAGAGGATTCAAAAGAGACATGATAGTTTGCATCACAAAGTTGACTAACACTTAATAAATTAAATTTCATATTTTCAACTAGCAAGACTTTGTGAATAACAATTTTGGGGGATACCTCAATTGTTCCTCTACCTAATATCTTGAGTTTTCCACTATTCCCAAAGGACACGTTCCTTCTTCACATATTTAATTGTGGAGAACTTGCTCACATCCCCGGTCATATGTGTTGAGCAACCGCTATCCACAATCCACATACCTCGCTCTCCTACCTAAATCACATGAAAAACACAAGCTTTTGGTACCCAAACATTTGGACTGGTAACATTAAGTAAAAACTTCTTAGGTACCCAAGCTTTCTTAACCTTACCCTTAATAGTTGCTTTCCTATTTATTAATGAAATATAAGCAACTTCTTTTTCTTTTGGCTTATAACCTAAACCGGCCTTGTTATAAACCGCTCTTTGTCTACTAAGAATCATATCAAGACACTTTGAGCCATTTGAAAATTTTTCTAAACATGCTTTTAATTCACTAACCTCATCCTTAAGTTTGTCATTTTCTTCCTTAAGCATGCAAGAATCAACATGTGAAGGTTTTTCATTTTTAATAGCCTTTAGTTCTACCTTCATGCTCTTAACCTTAGATTTTGACTTATCTAGAGCTTCTTTAAGATAAACAATTGATTTATAGAGAAGCATAACCTTGGGAGAATTCATTACCTCATCGTCACTAGATGACGATTCATCACTTGAAGAATCTTCTTGACTTGATGTGCCGGAATCATCTTCTAATGCCATGAGTGCCACATGGCGTGTGATGTGGCAAAGCTCATCATCGGATGAAGAGTCTTCAACACTTGGTGTGTCCCATGTGGTTTGAGCCACCATGGCCTCCTTCTTCTTCTTTTCCTTCTTGTCCTTCTTTTTCTTTTCCTTTTCTTCCTTCTTCTTTAGCTCCGGGCAATTCGGCTTTATATGCCCCTTCTTATTGCAAGCATGGCAAATCACATTATTGCTAAAACTTGAATTACCATTAAATTTACCTTTTGAGGAATGAGACCCCTTCCTTGCTTCTCTATTCTTGAACTCTCTTGACTTTCTATAAAGCTTCTTGACGAAATTTGCCATTTCACTAGATGAGTCCCCATCGCTACTTGACTCATCCTCTGACTCGGATGATGATGATGCTTCTTTTCTTTCCTTCTTCTTCTTTTCTTTCTTGTCCTTCTTTTCAACAAATAGAGCTAACCCTTTTCCTTAGAGGACATGTTAGTTTGCTCATGTAATTCAAACTCACAAAATAATTCATCAATTTTAATTTGAGATAAATCCCTAGTTACCTTAATGGCATCAACTATAGAAGTCCATAAAGAATTTCTAGGAAATGCTTGTAAGATATACCTTACCAAATCCCGGTTGTCAACTCGCTCACCTATGATATGGAGTCCATTTACAATTTCCTTGAACCTTCCATGCATTTGACTTACGGTTTCATGCATCTTCATTTGGAAGGCTTGAAGTTGTCCAATTAATAGGTCCTTCTTGGCCCTCTTTGACTCCTTGGAACCTTCATTTAGCTCAATGAGCTTTTCCCATAGCTCCTTGGCGGATTCAAAAGGCCCCACCTTGTTGAGTTGCTCCATTGTGACGCCGCATTGGATGGTGAGGATGACCTTTGCATTTGATTCAAATTTCTTGTTTATTTCTCTTGTCCAATCCTTGCTTGGAATAGGATGTCCATGTTCATCCACCGGTTCCTCGAAGCCATCTACAACACTATGCCAAATTTCAATATTACTCATAAGATAGTACTTCATCCTACCTTTCCAATACGCAAAGTGACTCCCATCGAAGAGCGGTGGCTTGGCGATGCTATATCCCTCTTGAAGAGCCATTGATGTCTTGGTTGATGGTGAGATCTTCCAAGCTATCCGGGCTCTGATACCACTTGTTAAGACCCTTGGAATGGCTAGAGGGGGGGGGTGATTAGCCTTTCTTCTTTTCTACAAAAAATGTTAGCGGAAACAATACAAACTATAAACACAAATCAAAGCAAGAACAAAGCTAACACCCGATGTACGTGGTTCGGAGATGACGCTCCTACTCCACGGCAATCCGTAAGGTGGATTAGCCCTAATCAACCTTCACTAGAACCTCCTTTGGATGAACCAAGGTGGAGAAACCTTTCTTACAATGCTCTCCTCTTCTTTACAATGATGGATGATCAAGAACAAGAGAAGAGGAGGATTTAAATCACTAAAAACACTTGGAAGGCTTGGTGAGCATGAGAGTATAGTTAGGAGCAAGAGCACTAGCTTCACTAAGCTCCCCATGGCCCCTTTTTATAGAAGAGGGGCTATTTTTCCCGTTGGGCGTCGATCAGTCGACTGATGCATGCCATCGATCGCGGCCAACGGCCAAAACGCAATCTCCGTGGAGATTCATAGCCGCACTTTAACGCGGTGATCCCGATCGATCCTCCATCACCGATCGATGGGGTGATCGATCGAGTGATCACGGCAGCAATGGCGAGTGAGACCGCATTCGCGTGGCGATATTTCCCTTAATCGGTCCGATCGATGATGGCGCCGATCGATCGCGATCGATCATTGCTCGATCAAGGCGAATGATCGATGGTCGTGGTTTCATCGACTCGATCGAACGCTGACCGATCGATCGATACATCGTATCGATCGATACTCATCAAGTATGAGTAATTCATACTTGATTTTATACCCTAGACCTAGACTCAACCTTCTAGCTCCTCAATAAGCCTTGCGCCTTTAGGATCCCTCCGAGTCCGCGACTTGTTCATCCTTTACGCTTTGCTTCCAAGAGCTTCCTTCGGTTTCGTCATGTCTTGGGTTGCCAAATGCTTGGACTTTACGCCGCCAAGACTACAAACTTGGACTTATGCTGCCAAGACTTTACTTTGGACTTCCTTTGCCAAGGTTCACTTGGACTTTATGCTGCCAAGACTACAAGCTTGGTCTTATGCCGCCAAGTCCATCCCTTGGACTTCCTTTGCCAAGATCATACTTGGACTTCCTTTTACAAAGTCTTCATCCTTGGATTTCCCTGTCACTTAAACACATGTTTAATTAGATCACAAGATATTGCCTAACTTAGATGATTAGCCAAACATCAAAACATATAAATGCTTGGAGCATTGTTGCACCAACACAAGGTAGTCCTAGGGAAAGCATTTAAAGCATACCTTATAAGGTCCCGGTTCTCTACGGCTTGCCCGATCGAGTGAAGACCATTGACGATGTCTTGGATCCGCGCATGTAATTGGGTGGCGGTCTCGCGATCCTGCATCTTTAGATTGTACAGTTTATTTAAAAGTAAATCTCTTTTACATACCTTAGCATCGGGCGTCCCTTCGTGTAGATCAATCAATTTGTTCCAGAGGTCTTTGGCGCTAATGAATGGACCGATGCGGTTGAGCTCCTCCTTGGATAAGCCACATTGTAATATTTGAGTTGCTCTTGCATCGGCTTCGATTTGCCTCTTGGTTGTATTTGTCCACTTATTGAAATCCAAGGGCTCTCCTTGATCATTGGTGGGTAGAGCAAAGCCGGTTTGGATTATTATCCAAGTCTCGACTTGTGTTTTCAAGAAACACTCCATCCGACCTTTCCAATAACGGAAATCATTTCCGTTAAAGAACGGAGGTCGGGTGGTGCTATACCCCTCAATGTGAGCCATTAAGTCTCTTGCAAAAACACGAATAAAAACCAAAGAGAATTCCAAGACTTGGTCTTGGATTAGTAGTGCGGGAAATAATAGGAAATAAACAGAAATAAATAAGAAGAATAAGAAACTAACAAAAACTAGAAACTTACGACCTTCGGTGTCCCCGAAAGGCTACTGAACGTTGGATTTTGGGGCTGGAAACAGCTTGTTACGAGGGTAAACCCTCGTAAGAAATGTAGATCTCTCAGAGGGCTTCGATTTGGTAGGTAGATCGTTACGTGAGTCCACTTGTGCGAAAAGTTATGGCCGTTTTACCGTCGGCTACTCCAAGGGAGAATACTTGCAAGCACACAACCAAAAGAAACGTACCAAGACTTCGTCTTGGATTAGTAGTGCGGGAGGAATAAAAACCTAAGAAAGATACGAATCGAAAAATACGAATAGAAAACCAAAACGTGCTAGATTGGTGGTTTCACCAAATCTTAGCGCCCCCGCTCTGATACCAATTGTTGGATCGAGAAGCGTCGCTAGAGGGGGGGGGGTTAATAGCGATCGTAAATCTTTTCGACGTTTCATTCGAGTAGACAATTAAACGAGTAAGAGCAGCGGAAAATAAAGGAACACGTTTATTTTTACTTGGTTCACAACCCAGCGGTTGCTACTCCAAGGCCCTATCGGTCCTAGACCGCGTACGGAGGGCAAAGCACTATAACGTCTCCTCCTCGTTGGAGGTTGGAGACAACGATCACAAAAAACCGAATGTACGAGGATGAGGCAACAAGCCTACCTCACCTCGTTACGATTAAAATAAAGAATACAATAAAAATAATTACTTGCTACTGCTGCCGACGAAGGAGATTTGAACTTGTCGTCACGTCGACGTTATGACGGCGTTGGAGCATTGGCGTTGTAGGAGCACTTGATGAATAAACTTGATGATGCTTGGAGTTGGAATCCTCCTCTCCTTTTATAGATTTTGGCCTCTGAATATGTCTCCTCTTTTTTCAGAACAGATCACGAGGTTGTCCAAATTTTATCGCGAAGTGGCCGCGTCAAACCTTATCTATTTTGACCTAGCGCAAAGGCTGATTCGTCGCCATCAGTCGACTGATGCCTCCCATCAGTCGACTGATGAGCATCAATCAACTGCTTGATGTCCAGCAGTCGACTACCAGCCTGGCCACTTCCCTACAGTAAGAGGTTAGCTCAGAAAATGATAAATGCGACGGTTTCTGACCGTCCGATCTCGACCTAGACCTTCCACGGGAAGTCTTAATCGGATCGCCGCCTACGGTCATCCCCGTAAAGAGGACACGACCTTACAATCTCTCACTCACATGAGCTTACCTCGATAGTAGCTCTCGCTTTCAGCCTTTCACTCGATTCCTTCGGCTCCCTTTGAAGTCACTCGAGTGTCGCCCGACCACCGTGGCTTCCTCCAGGTGTCGCTAGCCTTCAGCTCTAGCTTTAGCACTTTTCTGCACACTTGATTTAGCTCGTGAGATAACGATGTAAACTTAACTTTGTGTCTTTGCCATAATCAAAACACAGGTTCGATTATCTAGTGCCCCTGCACCAACAGTTTACTAGTCAACTGGCTAAGTGCATGACACTTGGGAGCCTAGTTTGGCTCAAGAAGTCAATTGGAATTATGACCAGTCGACTAGAGTTTTTTGTTTTTGTTTTTTTAATCGGGTGCTACAGTAATCGGGTGCTACAGTGTTTTGCTACAGTAATCGGGTGCTACAGTGTTTTGTTACAATATTTTGCTACAGTGTTTTACTACAGTGTTTTGCTATAATATTTTGCTATAGTATTTTGCTACAGTAGTACATATTCATAAACAAGAAAAATGCATACAGAAAGCAAAGAAATTGAGAGGTAAAAACTTAGTTAATAAATGTTTCTGGGAACGTAGAGAGAGAGACTTTGCTTCTTGTCTTGATCTCTTCTTCCTAGTGAGCCTCACCTGGTGCCATATTACCTTGCCCCGACTTTTAGAGGTTTTATCCATTGCCTCTGTCTGCACAGGTCTTACTAGACTTATGGCAACAATTACCTTCCCAGGGGAAGGAAAAGAACTGAAGGATCGAAGAAGATCAAGAGAAGAGGTGCATAGTTTCACTCAATAAGTTCTCAGAAAATACAGAGAATATTTAGCCGTTCATGGCTTTAATAACAATGATATTAAAGATGATATAATGTACAAAGGACTTGCACAATAAGACTCTTTTTTTTTAAATAAGAACTTATAGAAAATAAAAACTTACAGAGGGACTAGACTCTTGACTATGGACAGAAAACACTCAAGCTCTCAAACTAGTAAAAGAAAACTTTTCAAAGGATAGATGGGATCCATTTGGCGGAGAGACTGGGGGTCTCTTTATAGGAGGGAAAGAAGCTGGTATCCCGCGGGTGCTAGGACACATTAAGTGTTAGTGGAGATATCACAGGTGTAAAGTGGTGTCACGAGTTGGTGTTGTAGATGTATTTCCTATCTTTTTGGTGGTCTTTGTGTCACGGGTCGGTTCTGTGGATGTCCTTTTTGTCTGGTGTGGGTACTGTTAGATTTCCATCATATTATTGAGGTTGGCTTCTTCTGCTGAACCTCTAATAGAGCCCATGGATGCAACTTTAGATGGGCCTTCTGGTGGGCTATTTTGACGGGCTATTGTAATCTCAGCCTGTCTTAATTCCATCCTGTACTGTTGCACCGGTTGGCGTGTTTTCTGTTGGATCCATTTTTTGTTTATTTTCTGGTAATGACTTAGTAAGGCTGTGTGTTGGGTAGTAGTTTTGAAAGGGAAGAAAGCAGTACCATAGCTTGTCGGCTAGTAAATTTTTTCTGTAAATGTTTCTGCTGCCATCATGTAATGGCAAGAGTCTACATAGTCATCCCAAAGCCAGTCAAAGCCTTGGATAGAGGCTCTCCAGTGTTTTCCTTGCTGTTCCAGACTGGAAGAGCCCTCCCAGTCTAGTTCTTCGTCTGAGGGGTCAAAATCTTCAATCTTATCTTTTTCTGGATTGACTATTTTGTGGACGTCTAGCTTGATCAAGTTCCTTGCTGGTTCAACTTTTAGGTTTATCTATTCAGGAGGAGAACTTTCAAAAGTACATACTATTATGTTTATGAAATGTTCTTCTACTAACAGGTGTCTTATGCACTGTCCGAGTTTCCATGGGAACTCCTGTGTTAGCTCAATGTCTCTTATCCATAGCTTATATAATAACCCATAATCCATCAAGAGAAAAGGGGTTATTAGCTTGCCTTTGTATCTGTGTGGCGTGAATGTTTTCATGTCAATACTTGCTTTTCTGAAACTGTATATTACTTGACATTTACAACCACATTTTGCTTCACCGTCTCTGCATGTAGGGAACTTATCTTGACATTTAAGTTTGTAATTGAACTCGGCCTCATAGCTGATTGTAATGCCTGTATAAGAGGGTGCCAAGTTATGAAGCCATTTAAGAGCTTCCTGAATCTGCTAGAAATTTATCCAGTTTGATTTATTGGCCAGGGTTCTGATGTATGTAGTTAGATATGTTGGTAGGTTTGAACTTGTTGTAATGTCATTCTTTTCTATTTGTTTTACTGGCTTGCTGGTAATTATGTCTAAGTAAGTCATATCTTTTGGGAGCCATGAAGAGTCTGGGGCCATTTTTGTTATTGGTCCTTTCCCTTTTAATAAGGCACTTATAAAATAATTTGGGTCTGCCTTTGTCCTAACAGCTGTTAATGCTTCTCCAAGGTCTTTAAATTCTCTGTAAGTGACTTAGATTTCACTTCCAACAGCAGCCAGAGCTGCTTCATGTTGGGTGGCATAGACTCCTGCTTGTGATCCTGTTAGAATGGTATAATAAATATTGTCTTGACCACCATGTTTTACTTTTGCTGTGTTTACTGTGTGGTGAAAATGTTGTATCAGGGCTTTTATAACAGCCGCCTTTTGCTTGGTTGTTCCTGGCGTGTTTTCTGTTGGATCCATTTTTTGTTTATTTTCTGGTAATGACTTAGTAAGGCTGTGTGTTGGGTAGTAGTTTTGAAAGGGAAGAAAGCAGTACCATAGCTTGTCGGCTAGTAAATTTTTTCTGTAAATGTTTCTGCTGCCAGCATGTAATGGCGAGAGTCTACAGAGTCATCCCAAAGCCAGTCAAAGCCTTGGATAGAGGCTCTCCAGTGTTTTACTTGCTGTTCCAGACTGGAAGAGCCCTCCCAGTCTAGTTCTTCGTCTGAGGGGACAAAATTTTCAATCTTATCTTTTTATGAATTGACTATTTTGTGGACGTCTAGCTTGATCAAGTTCCTTGCTGGTTCAACTTTTAGGTTTATCCATTCGGGAGGAGAACTTTCAAAAGTACATACTATTATGTTTATGAAATGTTCTTCTACTAACAGGTGTCTTATGCACTGTCCAAGTTTCCATGGGAACTCCTGTGTTAGCTCAATGTCTCTTATCCATAGCTTATATAATAACCCATAATCCATCAAGAGAAAAGGGGTTATTAGCTTGCCTTTGTATCTGTGTGGCGTGAATGTTTTCATGTCAATACTTGCTTTTCTGAAACTGTATATTACTTGACATTTACAGCCACATTTTGCTTCACCGTCTCTGCATGTAGGGAACTTATCTTGACATTTAAGTTTGTAATTGAACTCGGCCTCATAGCTGATTGTAATGCCTGTATAAGAGGGTGCCAAGTTATGAAGCCATTTAAGAGCTTCCTGAATCTGCTGGAAATTTATCCAGTTTGATTTATTGGCCAGGGTTCTGATGTATGTAGTCAGATATGTTGGTAGGTTTGAACTTGTTGTAATGTCATTCTTTTCTATTTGTTTTACTGGCTCGCTGGTAATTATGTCTAAGTAAGTCATATCTTTTGGGAGCCATGAAGAGTCTGGGGCCATTTTTGTTATTGGTCCTTTCCCTTTTAATAAGACACTTATAAAATAATTTGGGCCTGCCTTTGTCCTGACAGCTGTTAATGCTTCTCCAAGGTCTTTAAATTCTCTGTAAGTGACTTGGATTTCACTTCCAACAGCAGCCAGAGCTGCTTCATATTGGGTGGCATAGACTCCTGCTTGTGATCCTGTTAGAATGGTATAATAAATATTGTCTTGACCACCATGTTTTACTTTTGCTGTGTTTACTGTGTGGTGAAAATGTTGTATCAGGGCTTTTATAACAGCCACCTTTTGCTTGGTTGTTCCTGGTGTACTGGGAATATGCCACAGATGGTCTATAAGGCAGTTTTGTACTTGTGTCAACATATGTCTTGTGTCAAAATGGAATTGTTCTTCATGTTTATTGTACTGTGGGATCTCTACTTCCCCGAAAGTCATTAGTCTTCTGTTGACAACTGGTTCTGATATGTGATTTCTAAATTTATCCGTCATGTTAGCAACCTGGAAAGAGTGTCGGCTAAAGAATTATTAATTCCTTTAATATGTTCCCAGTTTATTTTTAATCCTTTATTAATAATAGTGTCAGTAAATTTTATCCATCTTCTGCTACTTAGAGATTTTCTAGTTCCCTTAGTCTATTGGTTATACTTTATTATAGCTTCACAATCTGTTCGTAAGGTAATCTCCTTTTTGTCACAAATAAATAGCATAAATGAGTCAAGGCAGTAAATAACGGCTAATATTTCAAAATCAAAGGAAGTCAAATGACCTTTTTCTCTATATTTTCCTGAGGCATATCTACACAATGTCTCTGTAGATTTTGTGTCATATTTTGTGGGTTTTTTATATAAAGCTTCTCCCTATCCTGTCTCACATCTGTCACTTTCTATGACTAGATAATCATTATCTAATGGTAGTGTTAGTTTGGGTAATGTTTTTACTAATTCTTTAATTTTTTTGACTATTAAAACATCTTGTTGATTAAAGTGTTTTTGTCCTTTTGTTGATGTTTTATTGTATAGATTTCCACTTATTTTTCCTATATCTTTTAAATATGGTCTTGCATAGTTTAAAAGTCCTAGAAAGGCTCTCAAAGATCTAATATTTTCAATTTTGTCGAGAAATTCAAGTATCTTACTAGCAATATGTGGTTGCAAAGTTATTTTCCCTTGGCCTATTTCAGCTCCTAAAAATTCAATATATTTTTTCATAAGTTGCATCTTTTTTCTGGAAATTATTAATCCGTGCTTTTCAAATAAGTTAAAAATCATATGTAGATGAGCTGTATGTTCTGATTTGGTTTTAGAGAAAACTAAAATGTCGTCAATATATATACATGTAAAATTTGTTGTTTCTTTAAAAATTGTATCCATCTTTCTTTGGAATATTTGTGGTGCTATTTTTAGGCCAAATGACATAACTAACCATTCAAAATGTCCTTCAGGGCAAGAGAATGCTGTCTAGGTTATGGATTCTGGGTGCATCCGGACTTGCCAGAAACCAAATTTAAGATCAAATTTTGAATACCATTGTGAATCTTGTATTTTATTAATTAATTGTTCTTTGTCAGGAATCTTATAACCATCCTCATTACAATTGTCATTTAGGCGTTTATAATTAAATACCATTCTTGACTGACCACGCTTTTGTTCTGATCCCTTATTTACTATGAAAGCTGGGCTTCTATGTCTAGAAGTAGATCGTTGTATTAGTTTGTAATCTAAAAGTTGTTTAATATGCATTTTGCACTCTTGTGCTTCCCAATTTGTATATTTCAAGTCTTGGGCTTTAATTGTTAAATCTGGATTTATAATATCTAATTTACAATATATTTTATCCAGTTCCTAGTATTTAATAGGATTATCTCCTAAGATTTCCATTTTTTCTAGTTTTGGAATTATATCTTCCAAATTCTCTTGGGTGTTAATTAAATTTAGTATACTCCGAGGGGATATAGTATCGGTAAGGAAGTCATACTCATTTCCTGTGTCTATTTCGGATTCGTCTGAGTCTATATAGGTGCAAGAACAATCTTGTGTTTGACAGGAACAAGTTTGAGGTGGGTGTGAGGAGGAACTATCGTTAAGTTCCTCTTCCTGGTCTATGTAATCCAAATCTTGGGGCTTTAGTCGGAGAAGTTCGGGTCTATCAAAGGTACCGCCATGCTCCATAGTGCGATGGGAAGGAGGATATTCGAAAAGAATAGGGGTAATAATGGGGGTAGAGAGGAAAATGGCGTAATCAAGGGTAAGCAGGAAAGCACGGTGTGGAGAGAGGAGAAAATTTAGTCCGAGGATAAGGTGCACATTAACAATATTAAGGTTGGTAACCCATAAATGGGTAAGAGTTAGAGGGATACTGTTGTTGCCATAGTTGGTATAAAAAGAAACAGTACAACTTGGCAAATAAGTAGAGCAAGCATTTTTAGTTCCATCAAACTGGGTACTGATCTGGGGTTGATTTTTTTGTGGCAAAAAAGAAGAGGGAATAACAGAAAGTAGTGTTTCTTTATCGATAGAAGAGCTAGAGGCGCCACTATCTATTAGGGCTTGCAAAATTAGTGTATGACCTTTGACTGTTAAGGTGCATTGGACATGCACGTCAGTGGCTCTTCCAGTATTACACATACTTGGAGTTTTAACAAAAACTAGATTAGTGTCATCTAGAATTCTGGAAGAATGTAACTGTTGAGGATCTCGAAAATCCTTGTAGTCTTGGTTAGCTACTTGATTTTGTAGTTGTCTAAGTTCAGTTTCAACGAGATTAAGTCGGGTTTCGAGCACAGAAAGATGGGTCTCTAGTAAGTGTGTCCGAGAGGAAACTAGCCTAGGTGTGTCAGGAATGTCAATATTAAAATTTTCTTTAAGACAGGTATTACAAATTTGTTGCCTATATTTTTTACAAGTTCTTCGTTTGTTGACTGCGGGATAATACCCACAAGAGGAATAAGGAGTATGTGCAGTTCCCTCTTTAAGTTGCCACTCATGTTCGCAGGTGACTAGTTGTATTCCTTTGGAGCGGTCGTCTAGATGGTACGTTAAATTAATTTCTTCTTCTTCTGCCTCATTATTTAGAAATCCTAATTCGTCAAAATCTTTATTTAAATATGCCGACAATTGAATGCCATATTTTTTGGCATAACTACCAGGTGGTGTAGTGAGTAAATTTATTAATGAGTAGTCAGTTGTAGATTGGATTTCTTCCATATCATCTACAGAGATAATTGAGTATATGGACGAGGTATCTGAAATATCTGATTGTATTTCCAGAAGATCTAAATTAGTACATTGGACCAAAGTGGATTCCTTAGTGTATAGATTTTTTCTATTGGGACAGGCTGAAGATAAATGTCCTATTTTGTTACATGCGAAACAAGTAATGATATTAGCATAAGTCTTTTTTGGATTAAATCATCTAACATGTTTATTTTTGTTTAGGTAAGGTTTTCGGGCTGTGCTCTTTCTTAGATAGTATGTTCATCTAGGTTTTCTTTTTGGTTTTGATGTAAATTTTCTGTGTCTAGTATTGGCCCCGTATTGTTGTGGCGTATGTCTAGTATTGGCCCCGTATTGTTGTGGCATATATATGTGTTTATAGAATCCATAGTGCTGGTGTTTCAAATGTTTTTGTATCTGTATAAATGTACATTTTTCTTTTAATTTTGCTATGATATGTTGAATTCGTACTCCTATGTTATTGTGAATGGGTGATATAGTCATGGCACTCCAGTCCTTATGTATTTCTCTTCCTAATTCTCCAGGTAGCTTACTAAAAAGTCTTTCTCCCAGCTCATTGCTATAGTAGTTCCCAGAGATGGCTGTCAGTGCAAAGAAATCATTGCAAAATTCTTTCACTCTACTCCAATCTAATAATTGTAATTGCTCTAGATCTCTCATTGCTTCTTGTTGTCTTATATTTAGTCCTGTATTAGAGTCTCTAGCGGTAATCATTGTATGCACCGCATAACAAAAATTGTGTATATTGTTTCCTTGGCCGACTATCCTGGCTACTTCTTCAGGGAAGCTTTGTTTGAAATATTCCCAGGAGGCTCGTGCCACGTCTCCTAAATAGTTTTCTACCACTCTAAGCATAGCCGCTCTAGTTTCTATATCCATTTCATGCTTAGTCGTGTAGTCTCTTGCTACAGAGACTTTCCACTGTTCAAGGTATAGGTTATGTAATTATGGGTCACATTCTGTTATATTTAGTAATACGGTATCTTTTCCAAAGAATGTTAGTTCTGGGGGTCCTCTATGGCCAATGGTTTTTAGTAGTGGGTTATTGTTAGTATACGGGTCGACTGTAGTTCTAGGGGGATGTCCTTGACTATAGTTTAATGTTCTCATAGTACTTTTTGGGTATGTGATTTGGAATGGTCTTGAGCAGAGGATTCTGCTGTATTCATTAAATTTACCTCTTTGTTTATGTTATTTAAGTTATTATTTGTCTTAGTATCCAGAGGCGTGTAGCCGGTGGAGTATTCTTTTGCTATAATATTGTTTTCTTCGTCTTTATATAACTTTACATCTTCCAGGAGGCCTTTGTGTATTTTATCAAACCTTTCTAGTTCTTGTATTTCTGTTTCGTTTAGGTGAGAGGCCATTTCTGCTGGCAAATAGACATATTCATTTAAGTCATCAAATGCTCCTCCTATATTTACCAAGTTGATATTATGTCTTCTTTTATGTGTTTCTACTAATCGGAGATGTTTCCGTCCAAATTCTCTTAGTTGTTGTTGAGCAATCAGTAAGGGGTCTTGTTCCTCTAAAAACACAAGGTTGTGTTCTTGGTTTTGATGTCTTCTTCATGATTAACCTATTGGGTGTATAGTTTGTAAATCTTACACTTAGCTGTCCATTCCTATCTTTATACATTAATGATTCTGTAGGTTGTAGAAGAGTTGGTTGTTCCTCTTCTAAGTTAATTGTCCATTATAGATTGGCTAGTTGTTCTGAATTATACTGTCTGGGTCTTTGAAATTGAATTCCCCTTGTACTAAGAGTCTCTATTATTCCATCTATTTGAATTTTAAAATTATTGTGTATATGATTCATAGTTTTTCCCAGAAATATCATTCCGAGTGGGATATTCTTTCCTTGAAAATTTTCATATCCTTTCGCTTGCATCACTATTTTAATATGGTTAGTAAAGTCTTTAATAGTCATGTTGAAATTAGGACAAATGTAAGTTATTCCTAAATTATCATTCATGTCTACTTCGGCTAAGCCAATAATTGTAGAAGATTTGACGCCGCTAGAGGGGGGGGGGGGTGAATAGCGTTGTGCACGTTCGTAGATGGAATTCTTTCACGTTTGCCTCTACAATTTCGTTAGCGCAGCGGAAATAGAAATAATACAATAATGAAATAGACAATCACACATGAACATGAGTATGTAACGTGGTTCAGAACCGCACGGTTCCTACTCCACGGATCGGGCTCAAACGAGCCCTAGCGATGCCAATCACACACCACTAATAAACACTCCTTCTCGGAACAATCCGGAGGTGGAGAAACCTCGTACAATAGATTACAACAATAATCTAAATGAATACAAGCAAATATAATGAAATACAAAGCAATACACGTAAAGAAACTACTTTACAAATGCCTTTGGATCGCTTGCTTGTTGATCGCTTGAACCATGGTTGAAGACCCTGATTTGTAATAGCAAATCGCCTCAAGATGTCCAAGAAATTGGATTCTTTTTCCTCCATCACGAGCTCCTTATAAAGCTTCAACCTGTGCTGGAAAAAGTCGATCAGTCGACTGATGCCACTGTTGTCGTGAGACAATGGCTAGATCCATGTTGGATAAGTCCAACGGATCCATCATCAGTCGACTGATCATACCCATCAGGCGATTGATGGAGCCTACACTCGATCAGTCGAGTGGGACTCCATTCTGTGGCCGATTTCTCAAGTACGGATCGGTGATGCATAACATCGATTTTGCAACTCCAGCGATCATTGCTCACCTCTGGCTGATCGCTGCTAAACCACTCCCGATCGAGCCCTAGTTGACTACACGTTCGATGCCACATGGTACGGTCGTGGCACACCTCAAACATGAGGTTTTAGCCCAAGTATGGTTCCCCCATACTCGCTAGACCACCCTTAGCCTAGACCTAAGCCTTCTAGCCATCTCCATCAGCCTCATGCCTCTCGGATCCCTCCAAGTCATCCATGACTTGTTAATCCATCGCGCTAGCCTCCAGGTGCTTCCCTCGGCTATGTCATGCTAACAGTGTCTACACCGCCAAGGCACATTGGACTTACGCTGCCAAGACTCCGCTTGGACTTTATGCCGCCAATATCAATCCCCTTGGACTTCTCAAATGCCAAGACTCAAGCTTGGACTTTCCCTTGCCAACCCATGTTGGACTTTCCATGCCAAGACCCATGCTTGGACTTTTCCTTGCCAACCCATGTTGGACTTTCCATGCCAAGACCCATGCTTGGAATTTTCCTTGCCAACCCATGTTGGACTTTCCATGCCAAGTACCCATGACTTGGACTTTTCCATGATAATTACATTGTCATATGTTTTTGTCGAAACATCAAAACATCGCTCGAGTCAAACTCGAGTCCTGGTCAATCGTGACCTGGGCCGATTGCACCAACAATCTCCCCCTTTTTTATGTTTGACAAAAACCAATCAAATTCCCTTACCAATTTCTCAAATTGGTAATTTTACCTTTCTCCCCCTTTTTGACATACATCAAAAAGGTTATCTCACCAAGGAGGTCAATGTCTCATGTCCCAATGAGATCTTATAATCTTCCCCTTGATCCAAAAATACCTAGGATGCCTACCATCTTCCTAGTGATAAGTCCCATATCACTCAAGAGAGGCAATCCTATCCACTCTCCCAATTTCCAAATTGGGTCTCTCAAAATCCCATCAATTTTCCCAATTGATGATACTCTCTCAAAAACTTCTCCCCTTCAAGAAGAGAAACACATCCACCATTCCAAGATGGATAACTCCCCCTAAAGGCTTGCTCCCCCTTGACTATTGCACCAACAATGTCCTTGGGAAGTCCCTAAGCCAATAGGAACTCTAAACCATCAAAGATAAGGTTAGAAATTCAACATTGAACTTTTCAACACCTTAAATTTGATACTTTGACCTAACACCTCTCCTAATCCATATACAATGGATTTTCACCCTTTATAATGCTTCCCAAAGCATATCCTAGGGTTAGGAGTGGTTAGGGACCTTTACCGCAGCTGAACACGGGCTAAACAAACCTTGTTAATCCGAAATCAGACCTGGCAGTCGACTCAAGGATTATTAGTCGTGACACACATCGATCATTGCCACCAGGCGATCGTGAATCTCGATTTTATGAAAATACATAAATAATTATACATATATCGAAAAATCATGAAATTTGATACGTATATTACTTATAGTCAATACAATGGGTGAAAAATATTTTACCCATAAAATACTAAAATTGATATAAAATTCAAAAGTGAAGAAAACTTCTAAGTTTTTGGCTCACTTTGTATCAATCTCATCAATAGTGATTGCTATCAAAAGATAGACTTCACCAAGGTTTTCTAAAATGATTTTAAAATGTTTTCAAAATCTTATTTTGGATCATATTCCTTGGGCTCTATGTACATGACTTGTACACATGCTCTCCCAATGATCCACTTTTAGTTAAAGATGAGTTTTAGTTCATCTAGATGCAAAAACTATGCACCTTGAACTTAACTCATATCCTAGCATCTCACATGTATCTAGGGCGTATAAATATACATACATGTCAATTGGATGTGAGATGTGGGTTTTGTTCTTCCTAATCTAGGGTTTCATGCATTTTCTAGGGCAACCCTACTTGATTCCCTTATAAATGGGACTTCAAGTCATGCCATTGTCCTTAAATCAATTTTAATCAATTAAATGCATGAAATGATCATGGCATAATAATAGCAAAAAAAAAATAAATCATGGCCAATGATCATGATGTCATGACATATGATATAAATCTAAAAGCACATGACATTTAATGACTTAACCCTAAACCTGAACATTGTTGGTGCAGGGGCACTAGATAATCGAACCTGTGTTTTGATTATGGCAAAGACACAAAGTTAAGTTTACATCGTTATCTCACGAGCTAAATTGAGTGTGCAGAAAAGTAATAAAGCTGGAGCTGAAGGCTAGCGACACCCGGAGGAAGCCGCGGTGGTCGGGCGACACTCGAGTGACTTCGGAGGGAGCCGAAGGAATCGAGTGGAAGGCCAGAAGCGAGAGCTACAAGGTAAGTATCGAGAAAAGCTCGTGTGAGTGAGAGATTGTAAGGTCGTGTCCTCTTTACGGGGACGAACGTAGGCGGCGATCCGACTAAGAATTCCTGTAGAAGGTCTAGGTCGAGATCAGACGGTTAGAAACTGTCGTATTTATCATTTTTCGAGCTAATTTCTCACTGCAGGGAAGTGGCCAGGCTGGCAGTCGACTATTGGTCATTGGGCAGTCGACTGATGGGAGGCATCAGTCGACTGATGGCGACGATTCAGCCTTTGCACTAGGTCAAAACGGATAAGGTTTGACGCGACCACTTCGCGATAAAATTTATACAACTTCGTGATCCGTTCCGAAAAAAGAGGAGACATATCAGAGGCCAAAATCTATAAAAGGAGGGGTGGATTCCAACTCCAGAGATTATCAAGTTTATTCATCAAGTGCTCCTACAACGCCAACGCTCCAACACTGTCATAACGCCGACGCGACAACAAGTTCAGATCTTCTTCGTCGGCAGCAACTTCTAGTAATATATTTTGATATTGTATTCGTTGTTTTTATTCGTAACGAGGTGAGGTAGGCTTGTTGCCTCATCCTCGTACATTCGGTTTTGTGATCGTTGTCTCCTACCTCTAACGAGGAGGAGACGTTATAGTGCTTTGCCTTCCGTACGCGGTCTAGGACCGATAGGGCCTTGGAGTAGCAACCGTTGGGTTGTGAACCAAGTAAAAATAAACGTGTCTATTTATTTTCCGCTGCTCTTACTCATTTAATTATCTACTCGAACGAAACGTCAAAAAGATTTACGATCGCTATTCACCCCCCCTCTAGCGACGCTTCTCGATCCAACAATTGGTATCAGAGCGGGGGCGCTAAGATTTGGTGAAACCACCGATCTAGCATGTTTTGGTTTTCTGTTCGTATTTTTTGATTCGTATTTTTTTTAGGTTTTTTTTTCCTCCCGCACTACTAATCCAAGACGAAGTCTTGGTACGTTTCTTTTGGTTGTGTGCTTGCAAGTTTTCTCTCTTGGAGTAGTCGACAGTAAAAGGGCCATAACTTTTCGCACAAGTGGACTCACATAATGATATACCTACCAAATCGAAGCTCTCTGAGAGATCTACATTTCTTACAAGGGTTTATCCTCGTAACAAGCCATTTCCAGCCCCAAAATCTAACGTCTAGTACCCTTTCAGGGACATCGAAGGTCGTAAGTTGTTAGTTTTTGTTAGTTTCTTATTTTTCTCATTTAATTCTGTTTATTTCCTATTTATTTCCCGCATTACTAATCCAAGACCAAGTCTTGGAATTCCCTTTGGTTTTTATTTGTGTTTTGCAAGATATTTAATGGCTCACATTGAGGGGTATAGCACCACCCGACCTCCGTTCTTTAATGGAGATGATTTCCGTTATTGGAAAGGTTGGATGGAGTGTTTTCTGAAAACACAAGTCGAGACTTGGATAATAATCCAAACTGGCTTTTCTCTACCCACCAATGATCAAGGAGATCCCTTGGATTTCAACAAGTGGACAAATGCAACCAAGAGGCAAATCGAAGCCGATGCAAGAGCAACCCAAATATTGCAATGCGGCTTGTCCAAGGAGGAACTCAACCATATCGGACCATTCATTAGCGCCAAGGACCTATGGAATAAATTAATTGAGCTACATGAAGGAACCTCCGATGCTAAGGTATGTAAATGTGACCTTCTTTTCAATAAGTTGTATAACCTTAAGATGCAGGAATACGAGACGGCGACGCAGCTACACGCCCGCGTCCAGGACATTGTCAACGGCCTGCACGCCATCAGACACAAGGTCAAAAACCGTGACCTACTAAGGTACGTTTTTAATTCATTTCCTAGGACTACCTTGTGGGCATCCATGGTCGATGCCTACAAGAGGTCTCTAAGGACCTTTCAAATCTTAGGTTAGATGAATTATTTTTCGAGTTTGAACTTCACGAGCAAACTAACGTGGTCCGGGCCGAGAGAGGTATTGCTCTACTTGCAGGACAAAGAAGCAAGCCACCTACCAGGCAAGAAGATGAACTCGAACCCGACGATGAATTAGAGTCTGAATCCGAAAAGGTGAAAGAAATAGTGAACGTAGTGCGGAAGATCGTTCGGAGGGAAAGGAGGCTACTAAAGAATCATAAGAGGGCACAATTCAAATCAAATCAAAAGAAGGCTTTTCATGCAACATGGGACAACGAAGAAGGTGGCAGCATAGCATGCATGGCAAGACCCGAAGAGTCCGAGTCAGAGTCCGAATCCGAATCCAATTACAACACCGACTCCGAACTCGAGGACTACTTCGAGAAGCAACTCAAAGCCGGACCAAAAGAGAAAATTAAGGTTAGCCGCTCATTAATTCATACGCTTTACAATACAATTAAAATGCTTAATAGGAAATTAACTAAGTCCGAGTCTAGGGTTGAGTCATTACTTGAGGAGGTTGAAACTCTCAAGCAAGAGGCTACTCTAACCCCTTCAACTAGTCAAGTTCAAGAGGGAAACTCAACTCAAATTAAAAAACTTGAGGAGGAGAATTTTCTCTTGAAAGACCGAGTTCAAGAGGTTGAGGCTAGGTTGGAAAGGTTCACGTTGGGATCTAAGAACCTTAATCGACTACTTGAAACCCAAAGAGCCGTGTATAACAAAGCCGGACTCGGATTTAGGTCAACGACTACGAATAGGTCATATATGTCTATTGTAAATCGTAGTCATCAAAGAGTCCAAGCATGGGTCCCAAAGGTTTTATTGAATTCACATATAAGGACTAATAAGTTTTGGATTCCCCAGGATCAAATTCATTATTTGAATAGACCATATTGGTTCAATGGTCCAGGGGGAGCTAACACTAAAATAGTATACTCGCTTACTTAGCAAAACCATTGAATATTTTACTTTAATTTGTAGAACGGATAGATAGGGAAAATAGTTAGTCAACTCTTGACAACATAGTATCAGGACGCGGCGAGATGATAGTACATTAGGGAAACAAAGTCTCGTGTATTTGAGCTAGATAAGGCGTATCTAGCTTGGTGCACTTGACCGAGTGGAACTAGCTGAAGCTACCTCATCGTATCCTAAACTAGTTAGACTAGGAAGTAACCCTAAGTGACTTAAGTGATATTTTCTTGAATTTGGCTTTGTCTAAGGAAGTGGTCGTTGTTCCGATCAAAGAAGGCCCCTGTGCCTCGCCATAACCTGGAAGCCAATTTCTCGAAAAGTTACTTAACGATCTAAAGGTTAAATCCGAATCTAACCCAAGGTTGACTATCTTTAATCAATTTAAAATCATCTCACAAAACATATAAGGTGAACAAATTCTGAGACACATAGAATGGGTGAGATGTTAAGGATAATTGAAATATAACCTCTTCAAAAGACTACTTATTTTCCCAACTATTGTACTTAACAACTCTTAGGCCAAAGTTTAGCGCCCCCTACATCTCTTATACTTTATATATTTGACTAAGGGGGAGAGCAAACTAACCCTAAGGGTTATATTACAAACCTTTAGATTATTGGTGCAGAGGGACACACCTCGAACCAATCTATCTAACTACTGCTAGACGCATGCTTGGACTCATATTTGACTTATCTAGATGCATGCATACACGATATTATTTTTAAACCCCTATTTTATACAAAAACCCCAATTTTTTTTTATTTATGGAAAAAGGGGGAGAAGAGCAAAAGTTAAGGGAGAGTTAAGGGGGAGTAACACAAAATTTATTTAATTTTGAACTGGGGAGTAACACAAAATTTATTTAATTTTGAACTAAAGTATCTCTTTCAAAACTCACCTAGGGTTAAGGGGGAGTTTTGGTTAAGGGGGAGTTTTTGAAAATGACATTCATCATTTACTATACTTGTTTTATGCTTTAATTTTCCTTAACTTTGTGTTGGTTTGCCATAGATCAAAAAGGGGGAGATTGTTGGTGCAGGGGCACTAGATAATCGAACCTGTGTTTTGATTATGGAAAAGACACAAAGTTAAGTTTACATCGTTATCTCACGAGCTAAATTGAGTGTGCAGAAAAGTAATAAAGCTGGAGCTAAAGGCTAGCGACACCTGGAGGAAGCCGCGGTGGTCGGGCGACACTCGAGTGACTTCGGAGGGAGCAGAAGGAATCGAGTGGAAGGCCAGAAGTGAGAGCTACAAGGTAAGTATCGAGAAAATCTCGTGTGAGTGAGAGATTGTAAGGTCGTGTCCTCTTTACGGGGACGACAGTAGGCGGCGATCCGACTAAGAATTCCTGTGGAAGGTCTAGGTCAAGATCGGACGGTTAGAAACCGTCGTATTTATCATTTTCCGAGCTAACCTCTCGCAGGAAGTGGCCAGCCGATCATTCGGACATTGGGCGATCGGGATTCCCATCGATCGACTAATGGAGGCATCGATCGGTGATGGCGGCGATTCCTTTGCGCTAGGTCAAAACGGATAAGGTTTGACGCGACCACTTCGCGATAAAATTTATACAACTTCGTGATCCGCTTCGAAAAAAGAGGAGACATATTCAGAGGCCAAAATCTATAAAAGGAGGGGTGGATTCCAACTCCAGAGATTATCAAGTTTTTTCATCAAGTGCTCCTACAACGCCAACGCTCCAACACCGTCATAACGTCGACGCGACAACAAGTTCAGATCTTCTTCGTCGGCAGTAGCTTCTAGTAATATATTTTGATATTGTATTCGTTGTTTTTATTCGTAACGAGGTTAGGTAGGCTTGTTGCTTCATCCTCGTACATTCGGTTTTGTGATCGTTGTCTCCTAGCTCCAACGAGGAGGAGACGTTATAGTGCTTTGCCTTCCGTACGCGGTCTAGGACCGATAGGGCCTTGGAGTAGCAACCGCTGGGTTGTGAACCAAGTAAAAATAAACGTGTCTATTTATTTTCCGCTGCTTTTACTCATTTAATTATCTACTCGAACGAAACGTCGAAAAGATTTACGATCGCTAGCGATGCTTCTCGATCCAACAAACATGACATATAAATGATGAAAATAAACATGATGTCATGTCATGGCATATGAAAAGTAAATCATGGCAAATAAAAAGTATAGGTATAAGTATACCTAAATTTTAATATTTATTGCCATTTGAGATAATTAAGTGTATTTTTGTCATATTTCTATTAATCTCCCAAATGTGCCAAAAACCCAAAATGGCACACTAACCTTTAAACCTAAATTGTGCCAATTTGATCATTTTATCAAGCTTCTCAAGTAATATTTGCACATCCTAAAAACCTTTAGGATTCAAAGCTCAAATATATTTCCAAGGTAACCATATCCTTGAAAATAACCTAAAGTCCCACCTTTGCCATGGTTGAGTTAACTACCCATCTTAGCGTGAATCGATCATGCTCTTAGGAACCCAAAACCGATTTGAGCTCCTAGGGTTAATTAGGTATTCCCTAGGGATAACCTCCCTATATACCTTCCTAATAACCCTTCTAGGCTTATTAGCCTTGGTCATTTGGGTCTTACCTAGGTTGACTCTAGGGGTAACTCCCCTTGCAACCTTCTTAGTGGCTACCCTAGGTTTCCTAGAAACCCTAGCCACTAGGCACAAACCTTGGTTGCTCTTAGGGATAACTTCCCTAGTAACCTTGGTTTTCCTAGGTTTAGTTCCATAATCAAATGGAACATTGTGATAAGTTTCCTTGGGCTTAGATTTGCCCTTGGATGAATCTAGTTTCCTAGGTCTTGATTTTTGACCATTTGACCCTAGGCTTTGACTTCTAGACCCTAAATGTTGATCTCTTGACCCTTGAAATTGATTTTGCATTTTTACAAGGGTCCTTTCCATCTTTTCAAGCCTTGACCTCAAGACTTGATTTTCCTTTTCTAATTGCCCAATTTTTGAATTTTGATCTAATCTTTGGACATTGTTTTTCCTAGGCATATGCCTAGTCCACTTAGAGTTAAGACCTAGATGTTCTCCTATTTTTCTAATTGATGCCTTAGGTAAAATATTTTTAGGGACATTAGTCCCAAATTTCTCCTTACTCCTAAGGTTAACATTTTTAGCTCCTAAACAAATGTATTTATTATTCCTAGCATGCTTTTCATGAACAATTGCAAGATTACTTAAGTTATTTCTAGCATGCTTTTTGACATTAAACCTAGAAGAATGAGCATTATTGAAATGATATACCTTAGGGTTTGCCTTAGTAGCTCCCCCTACTTGTGATGCTCCTTCTTGGGTCTTTTTGCTCCCCCTAGGACATTGATTCCTATAATGTCCTTTTGAATTGCACTTGAAGCATATGATGTGCTCCATGCCTTTAGGTGTTGGGGAACCGGCGTTCTTGACTTTTGGTGCCGGTGGAGCTTTCCTAATCTTCTTTGGGCACTTGCTCTTGTAGTGCCCGGTTTCCCTACACTCAAAACAGATTATATGTTTTTTATTTAAAACCAAATTGCTTGAGTTACCTAGTTCGGTGGTAGGTGCCGGAGTTGTATTTTGAGCTTCTTCATCTTGACCGGATGTCGAAGCTTCTCCTTGTTGCTCCGGTATTGAGGATGGTCTCTCCTCCTCAATCCTAGAAGTGGATACTTCTTCCACTTCTTCCACCTCTTCTTTCTCCGATTCGGAAGTTGACTCCTCACTTTCTTGTGAGGATGATGAAGCTTCCTCTTCCAAATCTTCTTGGACCGATTCGGGATTTTTGTAGAACTTGACCAACTTGTTCCACAACTCCTTGGCATCCCTATAGCTTCCTAATCTAGACAAAATGTCGTTAGGTATCAAATTAACCTACATTTTTGTTACCTTAACGGTTGTCTTGAATTTTTACCGTTGCTCCTCGGTCCATTGCTTCTTTTTGAGGATTTTGCCGTTCTCTCCTCTCGGAGTATCAAAACCTATAATCACGGCAAACCAATTTTCTATATTCGACATTAGAAAATATTCCATCCTACCTTTCCAATACACGAAATCTTCGCGATCAAAGGCAAGTGGAGTCGCTATGTCATCGCCCCATCTTTCTTGAAGATCCATCATCTTCCCTCTAGCCTCTTTAGCTCCCGGCGATTAGTCCGTAGAAGAGCCCCGGGCTCCGATACCAATTGTAGAAGATTTTCCGCCGCTAGAGGGGGGGGTGAATAGCGTTGTGCATGTTCGTAGATGGAATTCTTTCACGTTCATCTCTACAATTTCGTTAGCGCAGTGAAAATAGAAATAATGCAATAACAAAATAGACAATCACACACGAACACAAGTATGTAACATGGTTCGGAACCGCACGGTTCCTACTCCATGGATCGGGCTCAAACGAGCCATAGCGATGCCAATCACACACCACTAATAAACACTCCTTCTCGGAACAATCCAGAGGCGGAGAAACCTCGTACAATAGATTACAACAATAATCTAAATGAATACAAGCAAATATAATGAAATACAAAGCAATACACGTAAAGAAACTACTTTACAAATGCCTTTGGATCGCTTGCTTGTTGATCGCTTGAACCGTGGTTGAAGACCCTGATTTGCAACAGCAAATCGCCTCAAGATGTCCAAGAAATCGGATGCTTTTTCCTCCATCATGAGCTCCTTATAAATCTTTAACCTGTGCTAGAAAAAGTCGATCAGTCGACTGATCGGGACCATCAGTCGACTGATGCCACTGTTGTCGTGAGACAACGGCTAGATCCACGTTGGATAAGTCCAACGGATCCACCATCAGTCGACTGATCATACCCATCAGTCGACTGATGGAGCCTACACTCGACCAGTCGAGTGGGACTCCATTCTGTGGCCGATTTCTCGAGCACCAGTCGACTGATGTACAACATCGGGCCGATCGCTGAGCCAAAGCGATCGCCCACCTCTGGCAATGATCGCTAGGCCACTTCCGCATAAACCCTAGTTGACTACACCCGGCCGATCGCCACATGACACCCGGACACCTCAAACATGAGGTTTTAGTCCAAGTATGGTTCCCCCATACTTGCTAGACCACCCTTAGCCTAGACCTAAGCCTTCTAGCCACCTCCATCAGCCTCACACCTCTCAGATCCCTCCAAGTCATCCATGACTTGTTCATCCATCGCACTAGCCTCCAGGTGCTTCCCTCGGCTATGTCATGCTAACGGTGTCTACACCGCCAAGGCACATTGGACTTACGCTGCCAAGACTCCGCTTGGACTTTACGCCGCCAATATCAATCCCCTTGGACTTCTCAAATGCCAAGACTCAAGCTTGGACTTTACCTTGCCAACCCATGTTGGACTTTCCATGCCAAGACCCATGCTTGGACTTTTCCTTTCCAACCCATGTTGGACTTTCCATGCCAAGACCCATGCTTGGACTTTTCCTTGCCAACCCATGTTGGACTTTCCATGCCAAGACCCATGCTTGGACTTTTCCTTGCCAACCCATGTTGGACTTTCCATGCCAAGTACCCATGACTTGGACTTTTCCATGACAATTACATTGTCATATGTTTTTGTCGAAACATCAAAACATCACTCAAGTCAAACTCGAGTCCTGGTCAATCGTGACCTGGGCCGATTGCACCAACAATAATGGCTTTTTCTTTATCTGATAATCTAGAGTCATATAAGACTATAAGGATCTTTCCTTCTATTTTTTGTCTTGTCATTCCTCTTAATCCAAAGACTATTAAACCTAGATGTATATAGTGGTGTTTCAAGGTTGCTAATTGTCTTCCTGACTGGTTAGTTATTAAATCTAAATGTTGTTCCTCATCGTCTGGGAGATGTAAAGCTTCTGTTCTTCGTTGCCTATATATAGAAGTTGCTGATGTGAAATATGAAAATCTATTTCTCCCGTATAGGAGTCGCAGTTGTAGCATATTTAATTGTTCATTAGAAAATATTTCTAAGTCTCGATCTATGTTTATTACTTCTTCTAATGTTTGGCTTAGACTAGGAAGTGTCCGTATGTTGTCCAGCCAAGAAGTACTAGAGACTGATCTTCTTCCACTTAGTGTTCTAGATGTTCTAGTAAAACTTTCTGTCCTTGTTTGACTCATTTTGACTTTTTAGGTTTGTATGTTAAAAATGCATATGTAGTAGGACGATGTCTTATGATTTTTCCCGTAGATAGTTTCCCCAAACCTATATTTATATTTTCCAAAGCTGATTTCCAGTTATCTTCTATTGGTACTTTAGACAACTTTTGTTCTAAATCAAATAATTTCCCTTCCAATTTGGTTATCCTAAAATGTAGGGATGTTAATAAGGCTATTATAGTATTATTTTGTTGTACCTGAATTTGATCACTTTTTCCTGTTAGCTCTGTAGAGGAATAATAACCGTCTTCCTTAGTTTTTGTATATTTTTGTACATAGTCTAAGGCTTCATCATAATGGGTATTTTCATAAATATGTTGATTCATTTAATGAGTAGTGCATTTATTTGTTCTTGTAGAATCTTGAATTCTGCTTCTATTTATGTTGGATTTCAAAAGTATGTGGTTGGTTTTCTCTTATTCTTGTAAGGTTTATTACGTCACTTCTCTTTGGTAGATTTATAAAATTTACTTGAGCAACTTTGGAGTTAAGACTTTCTTGTGAATTCTTTAGATATATTATATTTTGCTTTATTTCATTAAGCTGGATCTGTTGTTGTCTTTGATTTATAAGTATAGTTTCTAGGACGTGATGTATGTCTCTAAATTTAGTTTCTGATGAAAAACTCTGTCCTAGTAGTATGTCTGTTATGGAGTTCAGGTGTGGGTTATCAGAATGCAAGGAGTGAGTGGAGTCCTTAGCATGTATATAGCAGCTATGTTGTCTTTTGTCTAATGTTTTTGTAGCTCGCGGTAGAGGGATAGATAAATCAAGATAATCAAATTTAGCTAGAGACTGCATACATTTTTTCAAGGTCCTAGGTCTTAAGGCTCTGATACCAAATTTTTTTTTTTGTTTTTGTTTTTTTTAATCGGGTGCTACAGTGTTTTGCTACAGTAATCGGGTGCTACAGTGTTTTACTACAGTGTTTTGCTATAGTATTTTACTATAGTATTTTGCTACAGTAGTACATATTCATAAACAAGAAAAATGCATACAGAAAGCAGAGAAATTGAGAGATAAAAACATAGTTAATAAATGTTTCTGGGAACGTAGAGAGAGAGACTTTGCTTCTTGTCTTGATCTCTTCTTCCTAGTGAGCCTCACCTGGTGCCATATTACCTTGACCCGACTTTTAGAGGTTTTATCCGTTGCCTCTGTTTGCACAGGTCTTACCAGGCTTATGGCAACAATTACCTTCCCAGGGGAAGGAAAAGGACTGAAGGATCGAAGAAGATCAAGAGAAGATGTGCATAGTTTCACTCAATAAGTTCTCAGAAATACAGAGAATATTTAGTCGTTCATGGCTTTAATAATGATGATATTAAAGATGATATAATGTACAAAGGACTTGCACAATAAGACTCTTTTTTTTTAAATAAGAACTTATAGAAAATAAAAACTTATAGAGGGACTGGACTCTTGACTATGGACAGAAAACACTCAAGCTCTCAAACTAGTAAAAGAAAACTTCTCAAAGTATAGATGGGACCCGACTTTGGCAGGAAACAAAAGTCGACTTTTTTTCCTGACCGAGGCTCGACTACTCGATTGTAGCTTTGGCAGTCAACTACTAAGATTTAGCAGTTGATTGGATAGCAGTCGACTAGAATTAAGTGGCTAGGGCACAGAATGTTAGGCAGTCGACTGCTAGGTCAGAGCAGTCGATTGATTGACTTAATCAAACGTGGATTAAGCTATTGTGAGACAAAGGTACAATATCTAGTTAATTGCTAGGTAAGAGCAGTCGATTGAAAGGCGAAAAATCAGCCTGAGCGGAGTTATAAAAGGAGGTCGATGGGAAGATTGAAGGTTGCCAATTTTTGGTGATTTGGAAGGGGATTTGCTGCTGCATTCTAGACCTTCCAAGCTTGTCCAAAGCAACCAAAGTGCAAGAAATCAAAATCTCTCTTTGTAAAGTGTTCTTTACTTGTATTTTTTTTGTATTTCGTTTTGGTTGTATTCCTTCATTGTACTCCTTATTGTACAAGGTTTCTCCACCTCTGGCGTATTGCTAAGAAGGAGAGAGTTATTAGTGGTGTGGACACTAAGCTCATCCATAGAGTAGGAATTGTAGGTTCCGAACCACATAAAATCCTTTGAGTTGTGATTGTGTGTGTTTGTATTTTGTTTTGTGCTATCTATCTTGTATATTCCGCTGCGCACTAACGTATTGTAGACAAGAACGTGATCAAATCAAATGATGAAATAAAAAAATGCTATTCACCCCCTCTAGCACATCAAATGATCTCCAACAAGTGGTATCAGATGAGGGCGCTCTTCAAGGATTAATAACCGAGGGAGTAAAGCACTAGAGGTTAAAGAGAAAATGGAGCCAAGTGATGGATTGAGCTATGACATCACGGTTCCACCTATCTTTGATGGCGAAGACTTCGTTGACTAGAAAGGTAGGATGATATATTTTTTAATGAACGATTTTGATAATTGGCTTTGCATTGTGCTTGGATTTGATCCCTCCGAGGACAAGAAAGGAAAAGTTCTCAAGTTGAAGAAGTGGACCAAGGATCAAAATCGGAAATACATAATTAATAAAAAAGGTAATGTTAATGTTAGCTAAATCAATTTCTAAGGATTTATTGTATAGCCTAGGGGAATTCTATGATGCAAAGGAGTTGTGGAGCAAATTGATCGAGCTCTATGAAAAACCCTCACCGACCCAAGACAACAAGGGGGATGAGACCAAGGAAGAATGCTCAACGACCCAAAGTAGAGATGATGATAAGACCGAAGAAGCAAGTTCATCATTCTTTTAAGAGCGTGAAGTATTGGGAGTTGAGAGGTGCTCAACGTCCGAGGTAGAGGAGGTTGAAGAAGTCTCCACCTCAAGGATTGAGGGGGAGGAGAGACAATCTTCCACGCCGGAGCAACAAGAAGAGCCGTCTACATCCAGGAGGAGTGAAGAATCCGAACAAACTCACCCTATAGGTAACTCAAGCATGGTCAATAAAAATAAAAATTACATAACATGCTTTGAGTGTAGGGAAGTAGGGCACTATAAGAGCAAGTGTAATATATCGAAAATAATAACACTGGGTTATTAGGAAATTACCTTATAAAATTTTTGGAATATTTAAAATGTTATATGATATTTGGGATAATAGATTAATTTAATCAAGGGGTTAATTTATTAAACCCTAAGTTTTATTTCCTAAGATTTAAATAGGATAAAAACCTAGGTTTTAATTTCCTTAACCTTTTTCACTCCTCCCGATCTATATTTCCCAGTCGCTCCTCAATCTCCCCGATTCTTCTCTTCTCTCATTGCCTGATCTATCGCCGCCTCATCTCCTCTCCTCTCTGTTCCTCTCTCTCGCGTCGCCGACCCACAACGCTGTCGGCGCCTATTGCCGGGCCGTCGCTTGCTGCTCCCGCTTCGCTGCCATCGTGCGCACGCCGCCCTCCCGCTACACCGCACCTTGCCCAGCCGCCATTGCTGTCTTCCTCGTTGATCCTCTCCCTACTTTTCCTTCGGAGTGACGCCACCTCCTCTCAACGCATGACCTCTTTGCTTCATCATCCCAGATCTTGTCGTTCCCTTCTCTGCTCGCTGCCTACGCCTCGTTCCGAAGGGAGATTCGACCAGAACGAAGGAGAGCTGTCGAGGGGAGGTTCCAATTGCTGGTATATCTCGATCTATCTCATTCTAATCATCTATTATTGGTTTGATTTCTGGTTATCACAATTTGATAGCTTGTTCCTTCATTTTGTGCGGCTGTGAGTTGAAGATTGAGGATTGGGAGGTTTGTAATGGAATCTGGGCGGCTATGAGAGGGAAATTGTCGGTTGTGAAGTTAAGTAGGGGATGTGAGTGTGTTGTGTGAGGTGTTGTGGGCTATTCTAGTGAACAAATCAAACTGTTAGGGGATTTGATTGGGTGAAGATGGACGGATAGAGTTGGGTGGTTCACTTGGGGTTGGTCAGATCTCCAAATTGGGGTGAACATGGCTGTAAATGGTTGTGGGTTGAGTTGGGTTCCAATTAGGGTGGTTAGATCCCTAATTTGGTGTAACAGTAGGTTATTAAGGGGCTATGAATGGCTGTGATGGCTGTGAATGGCTGTGGATGAGTGTATTCCTGTAGAGTTGTCAGATTTTTATATCTGTATGAATTAATGGTAATTATGTTATATGCAGGTTTCAGTCACGAGATAGGTCGGTCACGAGATAGGTCTACGGGCATAAAGACAGTTGGTATTTTTCATAGCAGGCGAGTATCTTTGACTTATCTTCTTTTAGATATTGTCATATTGTTGTGCATCGTTACTATAGCTATTAATAGTTGTTTATGCTTTTAACTGCTCTGGTATGTCACTACCTAGTACGTGTTGTAGCCTTTTCATATGCTTATTATATTGGTGCTCTATCATTTTGATACTTGTCATTTGTTTATTTGGCACTAAGAGTAGTGATATACCTTACATACTGGGCATTGAATGAATAATGAATATACCTTGCATGTGTACATAGACTTATGTACTTAGGTTAGTTGATATGGGCTCCTATTGGTATATACCATAGGTAGCCATGGATTGACAGGTGTATCGTGCATTAGTGACATGCACCATCTTGCATTATTGCATGACTGGCGATCATTGGCTCCTCGGTAGGAGGTGATACTACTTAGTAGTTGAGTCCATCGCCAGTTACATTATCTACACACACAACCACTCGTGAGTTAGTGGTATTTCAGGAGAGTGTGTGTAGTTGCTCTGTCAGGGCTCCATGGTGGTCGCTCAGGATATTGGTATCACGACGTGTAGCAGATAGGGATCCCTCTTTCATTGTGAGACGAGGAGATGAGACGAGGTGATTTCCCCCATATATATACATGGGATAGGAGGGTGATACTCCGTCAGCATCCTATCCACTTGGTCACATAGGTGTAGTGACGGCAGAGTGCACATTTGTCACATCCCTACCCACTCGACCGACACACATGACATGTCAGTGGCTTGACTAGCATCAGGGGTGACATAGGTCATTGCATCACGTGGATACATTTTTACTATATGCATTGCTTGTTGTACTTTTGGGTGTTGCATATGATTGTCATGCACATACAGAAGGTATTATGTAGTTTGTTTTGGTGATTCTACATTTGCTTGTATAGATGTATCTTATGTCAGCTTAGGTGATTCTGGTATGTACAGTTTCAAGTATGTATTTTTGTCGAGAAACTGTACTAACATGATTATTATTGCTACTTATAGTTTACTATGCATGACTATTAGATATCCGCTGAGTTTTACTCACTCCGTTGATATCTATTTTATTTCAAGATGAAGCCTTCCATAGGGTCCAGTTGCTAGTCCCCTGATCTGACGACTCCGTTATTTTGATTTCAGTTTTCCGCATTTTTATCACTAGTACTCTATGTTTTAAACTTGTAGTATTTTATACTCGTGGTTGTTTTGATTATGTCCTTATGAACTTTTTGTTCGATTTGTTTTGGTTATGTGTGTGGTTGTGTATTCCTGCTCAGATGGCAGAAGAGGTATGTCTAGAGGTTTTAGGCTTCTTATTTACTTTGGTTGTTGGCCTGAGGCCCATATATTATATGTATTATGGTATTTTTATGTTCTGGCTATGTTGGCCGATGTGTAGTGGGTCGTGTGGGCCTTGTATACAGGTTTCAATTGTCCATAGCACAAGGGAGATGTTGTACGATTTTCGTCGAACAAGTACCCCCTCTCGGGGCATGACAGCGAGTGTCCTAGATTGATCAAGAAGAAAGCTCAAGTGCCATCTAAGGCCAAGGAGAAGGTGAAGGAGGTCGGTGCCCCGATCTGCAAAAGCAAGGAGCATATTGTATTCTTCAAATGCTAACAACGAGGTCACTATAGAAGACAATGTCCTAAGAGGAGTCACTCTAAGAAGGATAAAGTAGGGAGCTCAAATGTAGGGGGAGCTAAGGCAAACCCTAAGGTATCATTTAATTATGCACCTACTAGTTTTCGTAATAAAAATAAGCATGCTAATAATTTTATTTCTGTTACTCATGAACAAAATCATTCTAGGAATAGATTTTTTTGCTTAGGTACTAAACATGTTAATTTGATTAAGGATAAGATCTTACCTAAGGATAAGAACAACCTAGGTAGTAATTCTAAGAAATCTAGACATATGCCTAGGAAGAGAAATTCTCAAAAGAAGAATGAGAATTCAAATATTGGAAAATTAGAAATAGAAAATCAAGCTTTGAGGACAAAGCTTGAGAAAATGGAAAATGCCCTTGCAAGGATGGAGAAAATGATTAATGGGCCAAATTGACAAGGTCTAAGTGTTTGTAGGAAAGAACCAACTAAGGACAAGAAAGACTTGGGTCACAAGCCTATGTCCAAGGTGGATAAGCCTCTTATTATAATGTTCCATTTAACTATGGAACTAGCTCTAGGTCTAGGAAAGTCAAGGTCATAAGGGAGGCAATCCCTAAAGTTGACCTTAGGAAGACCGAAGTGACTAAGGCCTTTAAAAGGCCTAAGAAGGTCACTAGCAAGGTTACAAGGAAGGCAATCCCTAGAGTTAACCTTGAGAAGACCCAAATGATCAAGGCTTCCGAGCCTAGGAGGGCCATTAGGAGGGTACTAGGGAAGTCATCCCTAGCGAGTACCTAGTTAACCCAAGGAGCTCCAATAGGTATTGGATTCCTAGGAGCGTGGTTCCCTCACGCTAGATGGATTTAGGGGATGTGTCAACCCTAAATGGATGGGTAGTTAACCTAACCATAATAGAGTTGGCACTTTAGGTCATTTTCATGGTAATAGGGTACATTAGAAATAAGACTAGATAAATATTCTAAAGGAATTTAGGATGTGCCAACAGAAATTATGGAAGTTGAAAAATTGATCAAAATTGACACAATTAGGTTTTAGAGTTAGAGTGTGCCATTTTGGATTTTTGGCACAGTTAAGGGAAATTGGGCTTAATGGTAAATTGGTATAAATTTTAACAAATGACAATTAGAATTAAAATTTAGGCATTTCTATACCTTTATATTATTTATATGCCATGCTTTGTTTGTCATATGTTATGTTATGACATCATGCTCAAATTATTATTTAAAATGTCATGATAATACTTAGGTTATTTGATAATGTCATGTTTATGCTTAGGTTAAAATTTTATAATGCCATGAATCATGCATCATTAGAAAATATGCTTAATTTATGCAAATCATTTATGCCATGATCATCATTCATGCAGGTCAATTAATTTGAATTAAGGAAAATGATATGATTTGAAGTCTCAAGATAAGGGAATAAAATAGAGTTGCCTAGATATAATGCATAAACTCTTAGATTAGAAAAGAATAAACCCACATCTCACAAAACTCATAGGATGACGTGTGTGTGTATTTATACACCCTAGACACATGTGAGATGTTAGAAAAATGAGTTAAGTTTAATATGCATAGATGTTGCATCTAGATGAATACAAACTCATAATATAACATGGAGGAATCATGGGGAAAGCTAATATACAAGTCATGTACATATATCCCATTGACCATGATTCAATATAAGGTTTTAAAAATATTTCAAAATCATTTTAGAAAACCTTGGTGAAGTCTATCTTTTGATAGCAATCACCATTGAGAATGTCGATACAAGTTAGATAAAACATTGAAGTTTTCAATGCTTTTGAACTTTGTATCAATCTCTTAAAATAATGAGTATTTTAACTTAAAATTATTTTTTCACCCATTGTATTTCATGTAAGTAATGTATGTATGAAATTTTATGATTTTTAAAATTACGTATAATTACTTATACTTTTTTAAAATTCAATTCTGAAATACTAATTTCTACATTTGCAGAAACTAGTCGACTGCTACTTGGAGCAGTTGACTGGTAATGGGACAGTTGACTGGTTGCTAACCTTGTTGACTACTAAAGATGATTTTGACCGAACAAGATTTGTCTAGCCATTTATCGGTAATTGTAGGCTATCCTAACGTCTCCTAACCCTAGGATATGCTTTGGAAAACATTGGAAGGATAAAATAATCAATGAAAATAATTAGGAGAGTTATTTAGGGTGAGTATCGAATTTTAAGGGATATTAAAGTTCAAGTTTGAATCTTTATCCTTATTTTCGATGGTTTAGATTTCCTATAGGCTTAGGAACTCTCCAAGGACATTGTTGGTGCAATGGTCAAGGGGGAATAAGCCTTTAGGGGGAGTTTTGTCTATCTTGGTATGATGGATAACCTTTGATTACAAAAGGGGGAGAAGTGAGGGTTAGGTGAGCCTTCATTATGGATTGCTTCTCATTTAGTGATATCACTAGGAAGAGTGAAGGCATTCTAGATGATTGTGGACAAAGAGGGAGAATGTAGGATCTCATTGGAAGATGGAACATTGAAAACCTTGGTAGGCTTTTTGATGTATGCCAAACGGGGAGAAGTGAGGTTTAAGTTTGGTAAACCTTAACTATGCTTTGGAATCAGAAGAGTTAAGTTGAGTTATTGCTAGTCTAACTTAAAGGTATTGTCAAACATCAAAAAGGGAAAAATTATTGGTGTAATCGACCTAGGTCACGATTGACCAGACTCGAGTAGGATTTTGATGTTTGACAATGGGTTGACCATATGTTGACCATATAACTAGTGGATGATTTGGACACCCAAAGTCATATAGGGGAGATTATTTGAGAGAGATTATTGGAGCAATCAAACCTCAATTCAAGGTTGACCATACTCAAGTGAGATTTGAGGGGAAGTCCAAGAATCGTCTTGGCATATAAAGTTCAAGCATGGTCTTGGCATGGAAGTACAAGTTTGGATACTTGTCATGAAAAGTCCAAGAATGGTCTTGGCATGGAAAGTCCAAGCATGGTCTTGGCATGGATGTCCAAGTTTGGATACTTGGCATGGAAAGTCCAAGTATGATCTTGGCATCGAAGTCCAAATTTGAATACTTGGCATGGAAAGTCCAGGAATGGTCTTGGTCATGTAAGTCCAAGTCTGTAGTCTTGGCGGTGAAAGTCCAAGGGTGAGATTTTTGGCAGGGTAAAGTCCAAGCATGTAGTCTTGGCGGCATAAGTCCAAATAAACCTTAGCAAAGGAGACCTAGTTAGCATGACATAGCCGATGAAAGCAACTGAAGACTAACGTGAAGGGTGAAGGAGTTGTGGAGGACTCGGATAGACCCTAATGACGTGAGACTGATGGAGGTGGCTAGAAGGCTTATGTCTAGGCTAAGGGTAGTTGATCAAGTATGAGGGGATCATACTTGGGTTAAACCTCATGTTTGAGGTTTACTAGTCGATTGGAGTTATGGACCAGTCGACTGGTCAAGTGCATGACACTTGGGAGCCTAGTTTGACTTGAGCAGTCTACTAAGATTATGATCAATCGATTGTTCAAGAAGTCGATTGCTCGACTGTAGCTCTAGCAATCGACTGCTAGCTTATAGCAGTCAACTGATATCTATAGCGGTCGACTACTAGGTCAGGACAGTCGACTGGTCGACTTAATTTAACATGGATTAAGCTATTGTGAGACAACGGTACAGTGTCCAGTCTACTACTAGGTAAGAGCAGTCGACTAAAAGGTGAAAAATTAGCCTGAGCGGAGTTATAAAAGGAGCTCGATGGGAAGATTGAAGGTAGCCAATTTTTGGTGATTTGGGAAGGGATTTGCTACTGCATTTCAAACCTTCCAAGCTCGTCTAAAGCAACCAAAGTGCAATCAATCAAAATCTCTCTTTGTAAAGTGTTCTTTACTTGTATTTACTTTGTATTCCAATTTAGTTGTATTCCTTCATTGTACTCCTTATTGCATGAGGTTTCTCCACCTTCGATGTGTTGTCGAGAAGGAGAGAGTTATTAGTGGTGTGGACACTAAGCTCGGTTATGGAGTAGGAATCGTAGGTTTCGAACCATGTAAAATCCTTTGAGTTGTGATTATGTGTGTTTGTATTTTATTTTGTGCTATCTATCTTGTATATTCCGCTGCGCACTAATGTATTGTAGACAAGCACGCGATTGAATCAAACGACAAAAGAAAAAAATGTTATTCGCCCCCCTCTAGCACATCAAACAATCCCCAACAAGAAGTAGGACATTATAATAGCAAATGCCCAAAAAGAGTCAAGAAGATGACTCAAGCGCCCAAGGCCAAGGAGAAGATCAAGGAGGTTGGAGCCCCAATTCACAAGAGCAAGGAGCATATAGTATGCTTCAAATGTCAACAAAGAGGCCATTACTGGACTCAATGTCCTAGGAGGAGTCATCCTAAGAAGGGCAAAGGGGAGAGCTCAAATGTAGAGGGAGCTAAGACAAACTCTATGGTAAATTTTATTAATGATAGTCCTTTGTGCAATAACAAAAGGCATGCTAGTAACAATTTTTGTCTTAATGCAATTGTTCATAAGAAGCATGCTAGTAGTAAGCCTAAGCATCAATCTAGAAACAAATATTTTTGTTTAGATGCTAAACATTGTAATCTTAGGGTTAAGGACAAGACCCCACCTAAGGATAACAATAACCTAGGCATTATCCCTATGAAGGGTATACATATTCCTAGGAAGAAGAATGCCCAAGGAAAGAATGAAAAATCAAAATTTATGAAATTGGAAGAAGAAAATCAAGCTTTGAGGTCAAAGTTTTAGAAATTAGAGAAGACCCTTAGGAAGATGGACAACATGATTCAAGGGTCAAATGGACAAAATTTAGGTGTTAGGAGGCAACAACTATCCAAGGATAGGAAATGTTTGGGTCACAAACCTAAGTCCAATGTAGATAAGCCTACATATCACAATGTTCCATTTAACTATGGAACAAGTCCTAGGTCTAGAAATACTAAGGTCACAAGGGAGGTCATCCCTAGAGTTGACTGTGGTAAGTGTCTAGTGGCTAAGGTCTCCAAGGAGCCTAGGAAAGTTACTAAGAAGGTCACAAGAGAAGTCATCCCTAGAGTTGACCTAGACAAGACCAAAATGACCAAGGCTTCTAAGCCTAGGAGGGTCATTAGGAAGGTACTAAGGGAGATTATCCCTAGTGAGTACCTTGTAAACACAAGGAGCTCCAATAGGTATTGAGTTTCTAGGAGCGTGATTCCATCATGCTAAATGGGTTTAGGTTGTGTCAATCTTAAACGGAAGGGTAGTTAATCTAACCATGGTAAAGTTGACATTTTAGGATATTTTCAAGGTTATGTGATACCTTAAAATGAGTTTAGAAATTAATCCTAAAAGAATTTAGGATATGCTAATAAAAATAATGAAGTTGAAAAGTTGATCATAATTGGCACAAATAGATTAGAAGGCCATAGTGTGCCATTTTGAATTTTTGCCACACCTGAGGGAAAATGGGCATTAAGGCAAAGTGCGTATAATACTATAAAATGACAATTAGGTTTAAAAATTAGGTATTTCTATACCTTGATATTATAAAATTGATATGCTTTGATTGTCATATATCATGTCATGACATCATGATTATATTATTATTTTTAAATGTCATGATAATGCTTAGTGTGATTATATCATGCTATGAAATCATACATCATTGGCAAATATGATTAATTTATGCAATCATTTATGCCACGATCATATTCATGCATTTAGGATAATTAATTTGAAACTAAGGACAATGACATTGATTTGAAGTCCGAAGATAAGGGAATCAAATCGGATATGCCTAGCTAGATATATGCACGAACCCTTAGATTTAGGGAAGAACAAAATTTGCATCTCACAAAAACTATAAGGATGACTTGCATGTGTTTTCATACACTCTAGATACATGTGAGATGTTAGAAAAATAAGCTAAGTTCATGTGCTCATATAGTACATCTATATGAACTCTAACTCTTTCAATCATAAGTATAAATCATGAGGAAAGCTAATGTACAAGTCATGTATATCTAGTCTATAGACCATGATTGAAATTAAGATTTTAAAAATATTTTAAAATCATTATAGAAAGCCTTGGTGAAGTTATCTTTTGATAGCAATCACTATTGATCATATTGACACAAAGTTAGGTAAAACATTGAAAGATTTCAATGCTTTTGAACTTTGTATCAATTTTCAATTTAATGAGTATTTTATTATAAAACTATTTTTAATCCATTATACTTGACATAAATATTATACGTATGAAATTTCAAGATTTTTAAAAAATTGTATAATTACTATGATTTTTCGGACAGTTGATTGGTGGTAGTGCAGTCGACTGGTTTCTGATTTCAATCGACTACCATTGGTTGAACAAGAGTTTTTTAGCTATTTATCAGCACCCATAGCTATCCTAACTGCTCTTAACTCTTAGATATACTTTGGAAAGCAATGGAAGGGTGAGAATTTCAGTGAAACTGAATAAGAGAGGTGATTAGGGTGAGAATCAAATTTAAGGTGTGTGAAAGTTTAAGTTTGAATTTTTGCCCTTATTTTTGATTTTTTAGTGTTCCTATAGGCTTATGAACTCTCCAAGGACATTGTTGGTGCAATGGTCAAGGGGGAGTAAGCCTTTAGGGGGAGGTTATTCATCAAGGTATGATGGATATGTCTTGATTACAAAGGGGGAGAATGTAGGATCTCATTGGGATATGAGACATGGTAAACCCTTGGTAGACTTTTTGATGTATGCCAAAGGGAAAAAAAGTGAAGGTTTAAGTTAGGAGAACCTTCATTATGCTTTGGCATAGGAAGAGGAAAGTTGGGCTTATTGGTTAGCCTAACTTAAACGTATTGTCAAATATCAAAAAGGGAGAGATTATTGGTGCAATAGGCCTCGGGTTAATGTTGACCAGACTCGAGTGGGACTCGAGTAGTGTTTTGATGTTTATCAATACGGTTGGATATGATTTGCCCATATGTTGACCATATAACTAGTGGATGACTGGGATATCCAAAGTCATATGAAGGAGATTATTTGAGAGAGATTGTTGGAGCAATCAAACCTCAGGTCCATGTTGACCAGACTCATGTGAGACTCAAGGGGAAGTCCAAGTTTGGATACTTGGCAAGGAAAGTCCAAATATGAATACTTGGTAATGGAGAAGTCCAAGTTTGGAGACTTGGCAAGGGAAAATCCAAGAATGGTCTTGGCATGAAAAAGTCCAAGTATGGATACTTGGTAAAGGAAAGTCCAAGATTGCTTGGCAATGGAAAGTCCAAGTATGGATACTTGGCAAATGGAAAGTCCAAGGGTGTAGTCTTGGAGGTGAAAGTCCAAATATGGATATTTGGCCAAGGAAAAGTCCAAGGGTGTAGTCTTGGCTACGTAAGTCCAAGGGTGTAGTCTTGGTAGTGAAAGTCCAAATATGGATATTTGACAAAGGGGAAGTCCAAGGGTGTAGTCTTGGCCACGTAGGTCCAAGTATATAGTTTTGGTGGTGAAAGTCCAAGTTTGGAGACTTGACAAAGGAAGATCCGATTAGCATGACATAGCCGACGGATGGATCTTGAGAGCATGAGGCTAATGGAGGTGGCTAGAAGGCTTAGTCTAGACTAAGGGTGGTCGATCGAGTATGAGGGAATTATACTTGGGTTAAACCTCATGTTTGAGGTTTACCAGTCAACTGGAGTTATGGGCTAATCGATTGGCCAAGTGCACGACACTTGGAAGCCTAGTTTGACTTGAGCAATTGACTGGGGTTATGACCCAATCGACTAGTGGATAGTCAATTGAGGCTTGACTACTTACTGTGTCTTGATAATCGACTGGTGTCTTGCATCAGTCGGTTGGTCCATGGCAATCGACTACCAATGATGGACAATCGACTGGTGGTTGTGGACATGAGTGTAGGAGCTCTAGTAGTCGACTAGGGTGTCGACTGAGGCCTTGGCAGTCGACTACTCAAGTATACGTTGGGCAGAATCTAATGTGGATTAGTTCGCTGTGAGACATCAGATAGACGAACAGTCAACTGGGGCCTTTTGACAGTTGATTACTTGGTGGAAATCTAGCTTGAGCAGGTTATAAAGAGGAGGCTTCATGGAGGATTTCTTCCAGCCTATTTTTGAGCATTTGGTAGGGGTTTTGCTGTTGCATTCTAGACCTTCCAAGGTATTTAAAGCAACCAAACAAGCAAGCAATCAAGAGATCACTGTTGTAAAGTGTTTTTCACTTGTTCTTGTATTTACTTTGTATTTCTTATTTTGGTTGTAAGCACGTGTAAGAGGTTTCTCAACCTCCGGTGTGTTGTCGAGAAGGAGAATGATTTTTAGTGGAGTAGACACTAAATCCTAACCATGGAGTAGGAACCTTAGGTTCCGAACCACGTAAAATTTTATTGTTATGCTTGTGTGTGATTGTCATTGTGTTTGTTCTTGTTTATTTTTGTATTCCACTGCTAACATTTTTGTAGAGACAAACACACAATTGAAACGAATCAATCGACGCTATTCACCCCCTCTAGCGCACGTCACAATCCCTACACTCAACACTTCTTGAAATTGGAGATATGGTTCATTGTTTACATTTCATCAACACCTGTTACTTCTACATCCTCCAACGACGATGAATAAGTGGTATACATGTGTTTAAATGTCTGAGGATAACTAGAACTTGCAGCGCTCAGTTCAGTAGTCAAATTATGATCCACTGCATCAACTATCATCCTCTGATATGGATTGAATTAATCATAATATCTTTGACCTCCACTAACTGCCCTTTGTATGTTTTGTCCAACCTCTTCATTGGATACAAATGGTTCACCATGACATGTCCAATTATAATAATTTGGGATAAAACTAAATCTACAAAGATGTTCTTAAACTTTATCACACTGAAAAATTTACCATCATGACACTTTTTGCATGGACACCTTAATTTATTCCCATCCATAAACTCAACATTACTACGAGCAAAATTCAAAAATTATTCTAGTCCAATAATAAATTCATCGGTTGAACCCCGACGTTCAAGTAAGTTCTTTTTATACATTCAACTCCTTTTTTCTCCATTGTTCATGTTTCCAAATTTATATCAAAAATATATTTTTCTAATTAATCCATATCTATTTTTGGTATGATAATGAATTATAGCTATACTATAATATATCAAACTAATAATGAATTTTTACAGTAAAAAAAATAAAAATAGACATTATATATATTATAAGATGATAAGTGTAAAAATTTCAAATAAAGAGTACCATCACTAGTGGCAAGCAATGTATGATGATCTGATCAGTACAATCCTTTGCATATGTATTGAATACCTGATCAAAGATGAATAACCATGTGGAAATTAAACATATAAAAGATAAAAAAATATTAAAATTTGGTACACTTTATATTAACCACTAAAGGGGGATAACACGACCATGAAAACCCTCAGAATGGTGAAGGCCACATGCTTGGGCGACCCCCGTACTGGGTATCTCTAGGCACGACTAAGCGTTGCCCCCACATGGGTTGTGAGCATGCACTGGGCATCGTTGGGTCAGCAGGGAGCCTCGCCGGCCAGCAGGGGTGTCACTAGGCCAACAGGGGGCGTTGGCTCTATAGGGGGGGGGGTGTTGCTGGGCCAGCAAGGGACATCGCCGATCAGCAGGGGTGTCGTTGGGCCAGCAGGGGGCCCCAACGGAGGCCCCTTGTGCGAGGATGCCACAAGGGGGCGTCACCCCTGCTCGAGGATGCCCCAGATGGGGTGTCGCCCCTGTAGGGGTCACCACCCCCGCGCAGGGATGCCCCAGTAGGGGGAATCACCCCTGCATGGGGTTACCCTAGCAGGGGGAATCACCCCTGCACAGGGATACCCTAGCAGGGGTGTTGCCGACCGTTGACCCCATGATGGTCGACGTCGGGCCGCCTAGGGCGATGTTGAAGCCGATCCACTGGAGCTGGCGGTGGATCAAGTGAGAGAGGGGGAGAGCGTACCTTTGGTAGTGCGAATGCGGGATGATCAGAAGAAAGGAAAGGGGGAAGGATTGTAGTGGAATTTGGCTAGGAAATATATTCGTTGCAAATTTCATTGCAAATTTGCAACGAAAGATAAAATTCGTCGCATAATTGGGGATGAATTTTAAATTCTCTGCCAATTCTACAACAAAAGATGAAATTCATCGCAAACTTTGCATTTCATACTTCGCCGACAATTGCCGTATTTTTTTTTACCGAAATAATTTAAAAAATTCGACGAAATTTTTTTGGAGCAAAATTTATTGAAATATTTGCAACGAATTCTAAATTCGTTGGAAATTCTGCGACAAAAATAGAATTCGTTGCAAAATTTAGCGATGAATTTCATTTTCATCGCAGAATTTACAACAAATTTAGAATTCATTGCAAAGTTTGCGACAAATTTCTAATTCGTGGCAAAAATTTGCAACGAATCTAGATTTTATTGCAAAGTTCGCAACGAATTCCTAATTCATTGCAAAAATTTGTAACGAATTCCTAATTTGTTGCAAAAATTTGCAACGAATTTGATTTTTTTTTATCACAAATTGATGATGAAAAATTAAATTCGTTACAAAACAACGATGATATTTACGACGAAATTTAATTTGTTGCAAATGTTCCTATTTCTGCGATAAAAATTTTTTTGTCACAAATTTCGTTACTAATATACGACGATTCAATAATTCATCACAAAATTCATTGCATATTTGCAACAAATTATTTTCATTACTATTTTGATATATTTTTGTAGTGGATGTTGGATTGCATTTTTCATTCTAATGGGCTTATATGTTATTGCCATAATGTATCCAATTGTGTCGCATTGATTTAAATCCGATTAAGTGATCTAATTGATAATTCATGGGGTTCAATTTTTAGGATGTGGATTTAATATGTATAACCTGTTAGTCCATATCCATTATTAATGATTGATCAATAATGGATCTAACCTGATCTATAAATAGAGCTGGTCCTCGCATGGCTGGGTACTATAGCAAATCTTGATCTCTTAGACGAAGAGAGATTTGACACCATTAATCCACCGCCCTATGGAAGATCCAATCATGCTTTTGCTGCAGGATGTTCAGATCAAGAGGAGGGAGACGTTACAATGGCAATTCCATTGCAATTAGATTCTTTTTGTGTTTACACCATCATTTTATGTTTCTTATTCGCAGTAAAATCTTGGTCGATAAACATCCACATGACGGATAGTCTTGTAATCTTTATGGCTTCTTGAATACATATTGTAAACTCATGATTTCCATCATTTGGTATCAGAGCGAGATCATTTTATCAATTTTATAACATACGATTGTAGGGTTTTATCATTTTTCATCAGTTTTGCACAAGATATTGATCTATTATAGTAAAATGATGATTGTTTGACAAAAATATGTGTCGAAAACCTTGTTTTAGGCACTAAATTTAAGTTCTTTGAGATTTCCATGAAAAATACAAAGAATAATAGCATAAGAAGGTTAACCATCGTTGTTCATGGTGAAACCATCGTATTTGATCTGGAAAAATCATTTTAAGTCACCTATTACTATGCTTAAAAGTTAGAACAAAAAGTTTGTGAGTCAATTTTTGAACTTTACTAGTGTGTTACCTTGACGACCATAAGGATCAGTCAACTAATATGCCAAAGTTTGCATATAGAATGCTTTCTATTTGGCTAAGGGACTCAACTAATTGTATCAATCGATGGCTTTAGGTCAGTTGATGATGTGTATAAACTTGGGCACAAAATATTTTCAAGTCGACTCAGGCACTTGACTAGTAGTGTTAGTCGACTACCATCAAGAATCAATCGACTGATAGACTCAAGGTTGCACACAAAAGGGTTGCTAATCGACTGAAGGATTCGACTGATTGTGTTAGTCGACTAGTGCTAATAAAGTCATCCACAAAATGTTTTTAACTCGACTGCATTCGACTAATGTACATTAGTTGATTGTCATTAAGATAAGTCGACTAGTATTGAATGTGGATGAAATCAAGAATAACAAAGAGCTTTCAAAGGTCATAACTTTTAATCCGGGATGAGTTTTGAGATGTTCTTTGAGGCAAATCAAAGTTCGTTCATAGATTTGCATTTGTTGCTAGTGTAACCAGTAACAACCTAATTTTAGGCCTAAAAACATTATTTAAGTCTTTTTAAGGGCTTCGAAGTTTTTTAATCTTTTGCTAATACTAGTTTCTGCATCATTAGACTACAACAGTGCAGCTAAATTTTTTAGATTTTCCAACGTATCTATCTATGTATATGATTCTATTTTGAACTAACATTATCACCAATGTCTATTAGGAAGGTTTAGGATATATTGTGTAGAGAGATGTATGCTTTTGTTAAACATAATTGAGCTAAAGAAAAATTATGTTTAGGTTAGATATATGTTAAGAATGACTTATGTATAAATAATAGATTTCATTGATCATGCACATAGGATATCGACTCAAAGAAAGATATTTTGTGTGGTAGATTAAGGGTTTGTAAACAATAGACTCAGACATATATAACTTATATAAAGTGTAATTTTGTAAGTTATGCACACATGATGTGTCATCCCAAAGGAAGACACATGGTGTGTCCAACGAAGGTTACTAGGAGCTATACTTTTGAAAGAACTGCAAACAAATCATATTATAATCCAAAGACTAAATGTTACTTGGTATCTCATTCTTACCTATACATACTCATATGTGTATATTATGTGTATTAATTTATTATAATCTCTATATATTCTTGTCAATAATGCGAGATTGTATTCTTATACTCTCTTTCTTATTTAGTGCACTTTGTAACTGCCAACCTAAGCAACATTCCAACACTCACCAAGATTAATTTTGCCCAGTGACAAAAATACATGATGGTTGTCTTGGGATGCATGGACTTAGACTATGCTTTGAGATATGACCATCATGCACATCTATCTAGTGCTAGAACGGTGGAATAGAGGACTCAATTTGAAAAGTGGGAGCGGTAAGACGATGAGAGTAGTAGCTATATGTGTTTTATTTATGCTTTGTTAAGAAACAATGTCAATTTTGTATTTGGAAAAATAAATTTGATGTACTGTCCTTTAGATGAAACTTAATTTATTTTTTTTGGACAAATATGGTTGTCTTTGTTCATTTAGAAATGAGAATTTCAGTGTTTGATTAACAAAAACTTCTTAAGTGATAAGCCACATAGTCTAAAACACCTACATGCTTATATGCGATGAAATAATGCATAGTAAAAGTACAAAGCTTGACTAAAGGGAATTCATCTATAATGTGGCATAGACATTGAGATATGTCTCCAAACAATGGCTATAAAAATTCTTGATTCCTTTGACGTAGTATACCATAATGTTTGCATAGAGTATGTCAAAGAAAAGTTGACAAATAAATTACCTTTATAAGTACTGTATAGTGGTTCAGTACATCATCTCTGGTATTGAGCGAATAAACCAAATTCTAAAGGTTATGGTATGAAGAATATGATTTTCGCTTCTTTACCAGAATCCTTATGTGGCGAAGCACTTAAAATTGTAGTTTATCTTTTAGATAGAGTTTCCAATAAGGAAGTGAACAAAACCCTATACGCCTGGGATTGTCCAACTTAGATTAGGTGTCACGCCCCAAGAGTATGCCATGCCGAAAAGAAAACGGACATCATCTCCCCTATACGTGGCAACATATCGGGTTAATACAAGGCTAGTAGGCCCACAACAACAACATAATATAAAGATATCAACATACCAAACACAGTAGAAATATACTGACAGTTAAAAAGATACAAAGACCCAACTGTGCACTCCGGAGTGACTTTGACACAACAAGAATCACAACAGTAATCACATCGAAGACCAAATACATACATCACATCCATATATTGTAAATACGGAAACAACACAGGGTAAAATCCCAAAACAATAATGAACAAGAATACAAGAATACGAAATACATATCCATCTGTTCGGTGTGAGATGGGATCAGCTGGCGAAACTCCGAACGTCCAAGGAAATCTTCTACCTGTTACCTGGGCGACAGGAAACCCAGGGTCCGGGGTGGTGAGTATAAACTCAGGGGTAATATATAGAAAGTGTATGAAAAACATAAAGGATATAGGGATCTACAAGTATACATGTGAAGATCTACAGGTATACAGCATGAGTCCAATAGACATATAGTCCTATCCAAATATAATAACAAGTAACCATAGTATAGTAATACTCAATATATATACTAAACTGATCAACTGAATATGAAGTAATGTACCAATGTACCTGACGGTCTGCAACACCATAAGCTATATCATCTTAAACATATATACAATAACATGACCCATATAACGTACAAAGTCAATCCCATACCTGACCAACACTCAGACATATGAACAGTATATAATCACATGTAATAACTTCCCGGTCCATACCACACTATGACATGACACTAATCAAATGCATACAACAGTCTGGACCAACACATATATCATGCTCAACACACAGCAGTATATAATATGCAAATGACATGTATCATGATGTACAAGCATATGCAACAATCATAGCTCAATCAAATGCAGCATCACACAGGCATATGTAAAACACATATCAAATACATGCATACATATATATCAGCAATGCATATGCATGGTCATTGTCTACGGACCCGTCCAGCCACGACCCCAGAGTGGCCAGGGTGGCACAACATGACAACTATCCGGACTCCAACTACCACTACTCTCGAGTGACCGAGTTTGGTAGTATGAATGGTAGCTAGCCGCCATAGAGCTATATGCTACCCTAGGGGCCCCTGCTGTAAGCGACTTTAGCTACCACTACCCATGAGTGGCCGAGTGCTGCACGACAGGACAAACTGCATGCCACTCTAGCTACCACTGTCTATAGTGGCCGAGCGCGGCACATATAATGCTCTGCCCTCAACCCTGTTACCACTACCCCGAGTGGCCGGGGAGGCAGGATGACTGATGACCTGTCTCAACTGAAGGGTTTTGCTTATCGAGTCTGTGAGGGGAAACTTCACTTCCCACTTCACCTTGGTTGTTTGTTCATGGCGATCCCATCGATGTCCTCAGATTAAAAAAAATTAATCCTAGACAAAAGGGATTGCCCAAACAATCAAGTCATCATCGTGCTATTCGTTTAGAGAGGTCACTTGAACAAACTCGTTATTCAAGCGACCAACCTCTATTCTATGAGTAGCCGCAGAATAAACGATGTATGGATCGCCGACTTTCATGTTTATGTTTGGGATCCAAGTATTATTTAGCCACAAACAAAATATTACATGCTCATAATTGAAAAACAAAAACAAACATGTTACAAAAGAGAATGGAGAATTGATATACCTCTCGATCTTCTAATGTATGACCTTCCTCCTTTCGGACGTCGTGTGGGCGACGATCTACCAAAAGTTGAAGCTCCTAGATCACTAATCTTTCTTCCTTGCTCGTTCTGAGCAAGAGGATCAATAGAAACAAAGCTCTATTCCTTCTTTCAACCAATCAACAACCTCCAAGGATGGAGTTTGCCGCCGACCAAGAAGGAGGAGGAGATTAAGGGTTGCCGGCCAAAAGCTTCAAGGGAGGACCCTAAACCTTTGTTCCACCGGCCAAGGAGAAGGAGAAGAGGGAGTTTAGATGCCAACCAAGGGCTGGAAGGAGCTCAAGGGGCGCCGACAGCTTGAGGAATAAGAAGAAGGCAAGGAAATCTTTCCTTATTAGGTGTCGCCCAAGCCCAAACCCTAGCTCCTTTCTCTTGCTGCCAACCTCCAAAACCCTAGCTTCTATTGATGTAATCTCCACGCCAACCCCTTGTCCTCCTTTTATAGAGTTAGGGATAAGCCTCCTTTTAATCTCCACCATTGGTTCTAGGGATTTAATCTCAACCGTCGTATCTAGAGATTTAATCTCAATTGTCGGATCTTAGAGATTTAATCTCTACCTTTGGATCTAGAGTTTTGTTTCTATCCATTGGATCTAAGCTTCATGAGGTGTTAATAGGCTACATTAGGGACCATGAGGAGGAGTTGGATCTTGGCCACCCATGGATCAAGCCCACATAAAGTCCGATCCATTGATGATAATCCAATCCACTAAAGGATTATCATTGATTTACCTCACCAACCCCCATAGGTTAATATGGGCTCCATATATTATATGTACATTTTCTCCCCGTGTTTAAGATCTCGAATGTCCGTCGATTAATTAATTTACTGACCATTAATTAATCAACATCTAACTCCATGAGTAGTACCACTCAACCTTTTCATCATGCCAGACCAAGTCCACCTGCAGGGTTTACATGATGAACCTTATGAGCTCCTCAAGGGGACATCATCATCCTAATATATAGGACACGATTTCCTCCTATAATCAATGGCACACCATATAAATAATATCATTTCCCAACTTACCAAACCTATCGATTTAATCTATAAATCTCGCCCATTGGTAAATCAAAGAGATGAATAATAAGTATATGTGCCCGTTATTATATCGGGATTAAGAGCATGTACATAATAATATCTGAGGTCCGATTCGATTATGTAGTCAGCAATAAATCGAATCACCTCTAAGTCGATCCTGCTCAATACACACAAAGTGCACTAGTGTGATTCTATGGTCAAGACAAACCAATACCAAATCACACTACAACCATTCTGATGGTTTGTCCAAAGCCATCTCGGTTGTGAGCCTTTACTTATACTTTACAAGGAGCCGATAACATGATCTACCGTGTGACACCACACACCATGTTATCTACAATGTAATGTATTAGACAATATGCATAACCATAAAAATATGCAAACAATGATCATGTGATTCTTATTTCAAAATAAAGATGTTCATTCAAAAGATAGACTTTTCAGTATACATCCAACAATCTCCCACTTATACTAAAAGACTATGCCGTCCTTAAACTGCCATACATTTGATCCCCATTCTCTCCACATGCCTATCAAAAGCTCTCGCCGGAAGGCCTTAGTGAAAGGATCTGTCAGGTTATTCTCCGATGTAATCTTGGCCACAACAACTTCTCCTCTCTTTACGATTTCTCGTATCAGGTGGTACTTGCGCTCTATGTGTTTACTAGCCTTATGGGCTCATGGTTCCTTCGAGTTTGCAACTGTACCACTATTATCACAATAAATTGTGATAGTTCTGGGCAAACCAGGAATCACATCCAAGTCCATCAGGAAGTTCCTGAGACACACAGCTTCTTTGGCCGCCTCAGAGGCTGCCACATACTCAGCTTCCATGGTAGAGTCCGCCACGCATTTCTGCTTGACACTCCTCCATACAATGGCTCCACCTCCCAAAGTAAACACAAAACCTGAGGTAGACTTACTGTTATCCCTATCATATTGGAAGTTAGAATCCGTGTAACCCACAGGGAGTAATTGGTCTGCCTGGTAAACTAGCATATAATCCCTAGTCCTTCTCAGGTACTTCAATATATGCTTCACCGCAGTCCAATGTCCCTGTCCTGGATTACTCTGATATTTGCTGACCATGCCCACGACATAGCAGATATCTGGTCTCATACATAGCATCACATACATGAGGCTTCCTACTGCCGAAGTATAAGGAATCACCTTCATCTCCTCTATCTCCTCAGATGTTCTAGGACACATCTCCTTAGATAAAGAACTCCATGCCCGAAAGGTAGAAAACCCTTCTTGGAGTTCTGCATGCTAAAATGATCCATAATCGTGTCTATGTATGAAGCTTGGGATAAGCACAACATCCTTTTCCTGCGATCTCTTATAACCTTGATCCCAAGGATGTGTCCCATCTCTCCCAAGTCCTTCATATCAAACTGTTTGGACAACCATACCCTTACGTCCGATAACACCTTGATATTGTTGCCAATCAACAAAATGTCATCTACGTATAGTACAAGAAAAATCACTACGTTTCTGTCACATCTCTTGTATACACAAGACTCATCCGGACTTTGGATAAATCCATAAGACTGGATTACCTCATCAAAGCGGATGTTCCAAGACCTCGAAGCTTGCTTCAATCCATAAATGGACCGATTAAGCTTACATACAAGATGCTCTTTGCCCTTAGCAATGAATCCCTCTGGTTGCTTCATATAGATGTTTTCCTCAAGACTTCCATTAAGGAAAGTTGTCTTGACATCCATCTGCTACACCTCATAATCCATGTGAGCTGCTATGCATAAGAGAATCCGGATAGACTTAAGCATGGCTACCGGTGAAAAGGTCTCCTCATAATCGATACCCTCTTTCTGAGTATACCCCTTTGCAACAAGCCTCGCTTTGAAGGTCTCAACCTTCCCATCTATTCCTCTCTTTCTTTTGTAGATCCACTTGCATCCAATAGTTTTTACACCATCGGGTGGGTCTACTAGCTCCCATACCCAATTTGAATCCATAGATTCAATCTCAGTATTCATTGCACTTTGCCAAGATGCTGCATCTTTATCTTGGATTGCCTCGTCATATGTCCAGGGATCAGGTTCATATTCGCCAGGAACCAAATCAGAAGATTCTCCCAAGAACATGAATCTATCAGGCTGTCTCACAACCCTCCCACTACGATGAGGTATCACCTGTGTATCCTCTATGACACGCGGTGCAGTGACATGTGGTATATCCTCTTGTACTGGTGGTACTAAAGAAGTGACTTCCCCTTTTAATTCCTCCAGAACAATTTTACTCTTGGGCTTGTGGCTCATCACATAGTCTTCCTCTAGAAATCTAGCGTTTGTGCTAACGATCACCCTTAGATCTCTAGGACTATAAAACAAACCACCCTTCGTTCCTCTAGGATAGCCAATGAACATGCGTACTTCTGTACAAGGTTCCAACTTACCAGCATCTGCCTTCAGCACATGTGTTGGACTCCTCCATATTCGAATATGTCTTAGACTAGGCTTTTGCCCAGTCCATAATTTTGTGGGAGTAGAAGACACTGATTTAGATGGAACTAGGTTCAGAATGTACACCGCCGTATCTAGAGCATATCCGCAGAACGAATCTGGCAACACAGAATAACTCATCATCGATCTAATCATCTTCATAAGAGTCATATTCCTTCGCTCTGCTACACCATTATGCTGGGGTGTGCCTGGTGCAGACAATTGGGATTGAATCCTAGCCTCTGATAAGTAATTCCTAAACTCTCCCAAGAGGTACTCACCACCACGATCAGATCGTAGTGTCTTGATACTTTTACCTTAATGTTTCTCCACATCAGCCTTGAATTCTTTGAACTTGTCAAAGCATTTAGACTTGTGGTGCATCAAGTAAATGTATCCATATCTTGAATAATCGTCTATGAAAGAGACGAAATACTCAAAACCACCTCTAGCCTGGATAGACATAGGACCACACAAATCAGAATGAACCAATTCCAACACATCTTTGGCTCTATACCCCTTGGCCTTAAAAGGCCTCTTGGTCATTTTACCTTCCAAGCAGGAATCGCAGGTTGGGAAGTCTTCCACCACTAATGAACTCAGAGGTCCATCAGCTATCAACCTTTGAATTCTGCTTAGGTTAATATGACCAAGCCTTAGATGCCAAAGATATGTTTGGTTTATCTTCGAAGGTTCTTTTCTCTTATTGGAATTAGAAGATGAGTTATTAACTTCAATTTGCATCGTGGGAGTTTTCGGTTCGAGTGTATACAAATTTCCTATCAATGCACCAGAACAGATAATCTCCATATTCCTTTTTATAACAACTCTGTAATTAAAAGAAATAAAATATCCATCCATAAACAATTTAGAAACCGAAATCAAATTCTTTCTAAATAAAGGTACATAAAGGCAATTTTTAATAACCAAAACATTATTCCTCTCAAAAGACAAATAAACATCTCCCACTGTAACAGCCGCCACCTTCGTGACATTGCCCAAGTAAATTGTAATCTCTCTCTCAGCTCGTCGTCAGGTTTCCTGGAACCCCTGCAAAGTATTGCAGACATGATTAGAGGCTCCTATATCTACACACAAAGTGCCGGTAGATAACACTGCTAACCATGTTTCAATGACTAGACCAAAGGATATACCTTTGTTCTGCTTCGGATTGGGGCAGTCCTTCTTTCAATGTCCATTATGCTTACAAGTGAAGTACTTGCCTTTCGGCTTCTTCACTCCTCCCTGAGATCCTCCCACTCACTTTGCTCCACCTTGTTTCTTCTTCTTCTTGCCTTTCGTCTTAGAAGTAGAAACCTTCTGAGCAACCATGGCCTGAGCCTGAGGAAGCCTTTCTGTCGACTGGAGAATGATATCGACCTGGGTTTCCCCATCGATCCCAGCTCATTGGCAGGCTTAGGAAGACACTCTTCGAAGAGTACATAATTGTACTCCTCAGCAGTTGAGACAATATCAAGATTCCTTTTTCCAATCAACATAATTATGAACAGTAAGTTTGTTTTCCTTTAGTATCACAGCAAGTGGACTGAAAGTCATTTTTGAAAATCCTAAGAATCACATAGATCATTACTTTAGATTTCAAAAAATTATTGATTCCTCAAACAATAAAATTTCAAAATCAACCAACACCTCAAAACACCGAGAATATCGTATGCCACGATAGTGTGGACGTATACGAATTCTACATTTGTAAGAGGAGGTTTTACCCATTAATTTTACTATCTTGTCAACCTAATTTTTTGACAAATAAAATTAATAGTTGGTTTCTCTTCGGCCCTACAAATAAAAGTAGTGACTCCGATGGGAAGGATACTTATATTTGTATCTAAGTGTTCACCATTACTTGGTACCAAGGTAATTATCTCGGGTTATGTGCCTTACGATGGGGAAGTACACACGCTCCTTGATAATTCCCTATAACCATATTTGACCTTGTGATATGCAAACAAACTCATCCGATGGGGAGGAAGGCACTCAGAGCCGACGCACAAGTTTGTTTGCATCACTAGTCAAATCGTAATGGAGGCCGTGGGATTTTTTAAAAATTTTTCCCTCTCCCACTTAGTAATTTAAAAATGAGGAATTTTCTAGCCTACGACATGCATATCAAACAATAAGAAATAAATATGAAAAATAAAAATTATTTTCCAACTATTATGGCTTTTGTCTTCAATATGTCTCCCGTCGCATCGCCATCTCGTCCGCTTCTCCTACGCCATGTACGAGCCATCCGGAGATATGAGCCGAGACTAAAATCTATTTTAATTTACATCCATCGATCCTATACTCCACGAGAGAGTGTACTTGAAATCTAGATCGAAATTAAACTAAAATAAAAAGAGTGGCTAAACAATGTCGTATCTAATTTATAAAAAATCAAATACTAGCCTCGTCAACTCCGAGGATTCAACAAAACATACTATTACACACATACAATCACATACACACATATGGCTATAATAGTCGGATCTTATGCCTGTAACCAAAGAGATAAACTACGCATATCCTACTATTATCTGACACATATAATATATGAAAAATGCATAAGAGTAACCGAATCCTTAAACACACAAAACCGGAAACCTTGGCTCTGATACCAATTGAAGGGTTTTGCTTATCGAGTCTGTGAGGGGAAACTTCGCTTCCCACTTCACCTTGGTTGTTTGTTCATGGCGATCCCATCGATGTCCCTGGATTAAAAAAAATTAATCCTAGACAAAAGGGATTGCCCAAACAATCAAGTCATCATCGTGCTATTCGTTTAGAGAGGTCACTTGAACAAACTCGTTGTTCAAGTGACCAACCTCTATTCTACGAGTAGCCGTGGAATAGACGATGTACGGATCGCCGACTTTCATATTTATGTTCGGGATCCAAGTATTATTTAGCCACAAACAGAATATTACATGCTCATAATTGAAAAACAAAAACAAACATGTTACAAAAGAGAATGGAGAATCGATATACCTCTCGATCTTCTAATGTATGACCTTCCTCCTTTCGGACGTCGTGTGGGCGACGATCTACCAAAAGTTGAAGCTCCTAGATTGCCAATCTTCCTTCCTTGCTCGTTCTGAGCAAGAGGAAGAATAGAAACAAAGCTCTATTCCTTCTTTCAACCAATCAATAACCTCCAAGGATGGAGTTTGCTGCCGGCCAAGAAGGAGGAGGAGATTAAGGGTTGTCGGCCAAAAGCTTCAAGGGAGGACCCTAAACCTTTGTTCCACCGGCCAAGGAGAAGGAGAAGAGGGAGTTTGGATGCCGGCCAAGGGCTGGAAGGATCTCAAGGGGCACCGAAAGCTTGAGGAAGAAGAAGAAGGCAAGGAAATCTTTCCTTATTAGGTGCCGCCCAAGCCCAAACCCTAGCTCCTTTCTCTTGCCACCAACCTCCAAAACCCTAGCTTCTCTTGATGTAATCTCCACGCAAACCCCTTTTCCTCCTTTTATAGAGTTAGGGATAAGTCTCCTTTTAATCTCCACCATTGGTTCTAGGGATTTAATCTCAACCGTCGGATCTAGAGATTTAATCTCAACCGTCGGATCTTAGAGATTTAATCTATACCTTTGGATCTAGAGTTTTGTTTCTATCCATTGGATCTAAGCTTCATGAGGTGTTAATAGGCTACATTAGGGACCATGAGGAGGAGTTGGATCTTAGACACCCATGGATCAAGCCCACATAAAGTCCGATCCATTAATGATAATCAACTCCACTAAAGGATTATCATTGATCTACCTCACCAAACCCCATAGGTTAGTATGGGATCCATATATTATATGTACATTTTCTCCCCATGTTTAAGATCTCGAATGTCCATCGATTAATTAATTTACTGACCATTAATTAATCAACATCTAACTCCATGAGTAGTACCACTCAACCTTTTCATCATGCCGGACCAAGTCCACCTGCAGGGTTTACATGATGAATCTTATAAGCTCCTCAAGGGGACATCATCATCCTAATATATAGGACACGGTTTCCTCCTATAATCAATGACACACCATATAAATAATATCATTTCCCAACTTACCGAGCCTATCGATTTAATCTATAAATCTCGCCTATTGGTAAATCAAAGAGATGAATACTAAGTATATGTGTCCGTTATTATATCGGGATTAAGAGCATGTACATAATAATATCTGAGGTCCGATTCGATTATGTAGTCAGCAATAAATCGAATCACCTCTAAGTCGGTCCTGCTCAATACACACAAAGTGCACTAGTGTGATTCTATGGTCAAGACAAACCAATACCAAATCACACTACAACCATTCCGATGGTTTGTCCAAAGCTATCTCGGTTGTGAGCCTTTACTTATACTTTACAAGGAGCCGATAACATGATCTACCGTGTGACACCACACACCATGTTATCTACAATGTAATGTATTAGACAATATGCATAACCATAAAAATATGCAAACAATAATCATGTGATTCTTATTTCAAAATAAAGATGTTCATACAAAAGATAGACTTTTCAGTATACATCCCAACATCAACCACAAGGGAGACCCAATTAATAGCATGCATGCAATGTAATGATGCATAGCTCCATATATGTATCCTTGCCACACTCCTTATCCCACGGGGAGTCCTGGTCAACCAAAAGTCAACTAAGCAAGAACTACAATCCACAAGACTCTCTCTATCACACAAAAAGTCATATCCAACTGACAGTTAACCACGCTAAGACCTCTAGTCAGTAGCGAGATACTATCGACCGTCCATATAATCATACACAGGCACACAATCCATAATGGATATACTACCATTACGCTAGGACCTCTAGTCCATGGCCACATACTAACAACCACACACTTATCTATGCACAGACAACTAGATCCACCATATATGCACAACTAATAAGTATATGATACAACAATTGACTCCACAATCTAATCCATCACCTAACCCTAGTGATGTAACACAGTAACCCAAATCTGAGGTCACAAAGATAATCCTAACCACCTGTACTTACTGAACATCCATCAGCTAACACATAATAGGGTTTATAGTTCCTATCCGTTCTAGATAATCAATGAAGTAACAACAATATATCTCAAAGGTCAAGGCAGTACAAGCATATGATTAAATAAGAGTGGATCTAAGATCAAAGCAATAGCATAAGTCCAAATTCATGCACCAGATTTAGATCAAAACTACCTGACCAGGGTAGATATTACCCACCTGATATGCAATCCGTGCTATCCGTCCCCACATCCATATATCTATGACAATTAAAGTCCATCCAGTCTTACACATCGATCGGATCACACCATAGGGAAAACAACTCAGTGACTCCGATTGCTGCTGGGAAGTCCAAGCTCTGTTGCAAACAGAATTATCCAAGCTTAATGTTACTGTGAACAACAATAACCCATCTTCATCAACTGCTGTAAACAAAAAATACACAAACCTACCTCACAACTGTAACTCACCTAGTGCAGCTTCAATCACAGCTGCCCAAATCCAAGTATAGATATTAGATCCATCTGCGCCTTGCTTCCATCGTTTCTTGACCCATGGTCTTAAGTCACAAATCGGTCTCCATTGTCGTTTCACCAGATCCGAGCTCACAGCTCATCAATACTTCCCGTTCCAACATTAGTTGCCGAATCTTCCTCTTGGCCTCAACATCATCTTGCAAAATTTGGAGAAGCAGGCGGCGACTGAGCACAGCGACATCAACTAATTGCTCCGGCGATAATAAACCAAAGCAAATCACCATTCGGCAGAACAGCGAGGTCGAAGGAGCTATGACGGTGAAGACATCGCCGTGTTGATCTCACAAACAGCTGACCAATGCCAAGGCAGTGATGGAAATAGTCGATCAACCTCGTGACCGAGACGACCGACACGGTAGCTCAACACAGGATCACAAATCGACGGTGAGGCTGTGACATTGGAGTTGATCAAGATCAAAGAAGGCAGCGATGCCCTATCTCCGAGCTAAGCTCGCTCAAGGGAATCTGGCAGTAAGATTGAGCTCGCGGCGACCATCGAAACGAGTAATGGTTCGAGCCTCAGATCGAAATCGAAGAGGAAAGTTGGAAATGGGGAAGAAAGAAAGCTGTCGATCAGAGAAGATAGGAAGAAATGACGGAGAAGAGGAGCAAACCTCATGATGGAGCTCGACACCAGAAGGAAAAGGAGCCGCTGCCGTCAAGATCGAGAGGTAGCCGTCGGCGACGGTGAGGAAGAAGAATCGGGGAAAAAGTCGACGAAGAAATCGGCGCACGGTGAAGGGAGGAAGAAATCGCGAATAAGGGATGCAACGCAAGAAAAACTGAGATCGGAACTTAAAGGGGTCAACCAACTAACTTAAGCTAGCCCAAGTTTAACCTCAGGCTAACCTAGGTTTAACTCAAATACCCATTTAGGCTTTAATCTTCATCATATGGACTCCTTTTTAATCCGGAAAAACTTCTATAAATTTCTGTAAAATTATATAAGACAATTTCTCAATTTAACAAGAGTATTTTATTTTATTTTTTTCCCATATTTTACATTCTCCCCCACTAATAAAAATCTGGTCCCCAAATTTCCGACTCATATACGCGTACGAGATGTCACTATAATCATCTCAAGTATCTAGAGAAAAGTCACACACCTCAAGTGACTAAGTGGGGTACCAAGCTCGAATATTATATTTCAGCTCTTATATACACTCTCAACCAACCTATTAAGAGGTAAATAACTGTACCAGAGTGGAGCTCTATAACCGTGACCTGTGAGAGACTTTGCCAGAATCGTAAGGTGAATCATGAATCACTATCAGAAATGATACTCAAGGATACTCCATAAATATAATTCCGTCAAGCGATCCAACGAAATCCACCTTACGGCTCGGAAGAAAATGAGCAGACCTAGCTAATCGATCATCGACTACCCAAATCCTATCAAGTCCTTTTCGAATTCCAGATAATCTCCCAAACATTGTCCATCATACTAGGCTACCACTTCCATCACGGTACGTAACCCTACTGGTCACTAATATTCCACCTTACTTGTTGGCCCACCCAACATCAAACTACGAAATCAACCATGTCCAAAATCCACTCTATCACGCAACACTATAAGTGACTGAGAGACCGTAATGACCAATCTCTCCAGTTGCATCTATCCATGTTCTAACGACCCTATAACAACTACCCAGTAGCTAGCCAAAACTCCCTGAGCACTCCTGCTCTATACATCCACTACTCAAGATAATAATTGATAAATCCCCGTCATGTATATGACAACTTATCTCGCAGTTTCTCAATTGTCGTACACTTAAGATACGTCTCATTCAACTGCATCAGAATCGCTCCTAATCCCTAAAATGATGCATCTGCGTACAATACCCTTCCATCCATATCGGACGGATTAACTAACACTGATGTAAAAGTCAGTCACCGTCTAGGCTCTGAAACCTAGCTTCACAAACTTCCGACCAGGTGATTTCCATCACCTTCTTGGTCCAACAAATCAACGGTATAGTAATGCTAGTAACATCCTACCCACACCTACGGTAATAACCAAATCAATTCCAGGGAAACCACAACTTCCCTTAAGATTATGAATATGTATCAAAAATATATTATCCACAGATGTGATGACAATCGATCTCAAATACTCCAAGAGTACTTGATTCCTCAAATCCATGAACGACTAAATCGTTGATAAGTCTAACAACATTATCAACATCTCCTAAAATTCATACCAAGTATGAAATATCATCTTCTACCCACCTGCATTCTTTTTACTCCAAGCAGATGATATCTCAATCATCACACCCACAAGGGTAATTGTATGACATCAAATCACTACAATATCAACACTCCAGTTATATATCAACCCTAGGGTATCCACGGGTGTCCTTTAAGCTAATCTAAATAGATCATCTATCCATAACGAAGAATATTCATTCTCAACTACTGCATTCTAATCATCGATAATCGATGCATAACCTCAAAGGTCTGTCTCTCTTTTAACAGAGAGTTTCAAATCTTCTCAATAGAAATACTGGGACGGATAAATATCCCATCCAATACCTCATATAATCATAACTTTCATTCTTCCAATTTCCACAGTGTTTAGCAACACCAATTCCAATAAAATCATCTCCTAGTATGAGGTCTTCAATATCGGAACTATTCCCGAAATCACCCCAATCGCATATTCCTACTTGCCCATGTAGTGGCAAGCCGGGAGTTCATCCGAAATTACATCCGAATACTCTCGAATTATATGCACATCCGAGATACATGTTATACCCTCATTTCAACAATTTAACTACCCGTAAGGATATGTTTATAGTGAAGGTATGTCTAGCAAATGCCAAGGGTATCCTTTGATTTCTTGGTTGTTGATCAACATCTCACCGGACGGTAGAGAACAATCGCCAACCCATAAGTCGATAGAAACCCTTCTAATCCTATCTAAGAATATTTTAAACCTAGCTACCTATAACTACTAGTATCTCTCGATACATCCGCAAATAGGGTAACCTAAAGTAATACCCCCAAATGACCAATTCTTTGGTCTTCTATAACTCCTCTACTCGAGTAATCATGTAACTCGTCCAACTTCTGCTCTTGGCGACTGAGCTCATGTAGATGCAAAGGACTACCATGGAGGAACTAAAATCAACTGCTGAACTGAGGTATAAACTGAAACAACTGCAACAGAGATGATAAACACTGTTGTACTGGCAGAGAATATACAATCGACTGTAAGGTACTGAAGAACTACCAACATCGTAGCACACTCCAACTCTATGAAAAGGTATGGCTGCGTCTGGAGAGGTAACAGTTGTCGTCGTCTGGGTGGTATGAGTCTTCTGAGATATCTTCTACTGATATTGCTGAGTAAATTGCTTCTCCCGGATGGAAGTATCAAAGAACTCCACTATGTCTGAGGCAATAGATCGCTGCTGGTGTGATAATCCACTCTTCTGTGATGATCTTGGCTTCCAAGGTTGTGGATTGTCCTCTCGAAAGCATCATCCATAGTCTTCAACTGAGTCTTCAAAGTACATACTCTCCTCGTAGATACTGGCTGCTTATAGTAGAAGCAGATAAAATAATCCATCAGATAATCTGACTCTGTGTGTCATCGTGACTCACATTGCACGTACATAATCCTTTCGAAGTCTTTCTTCTGAGTTCACTGATAAACATGAGAAGATGCTGACAATCTGCAATCGGTCTTCTATGGTCGGAAAACTCTCCAATAGTAGTTCATGACTCCAATCTCGCTCCTTTTATCCAGCATCTAGAGACTTCGGATTCCAATAATTTGACTTGCAATGTCTGCTTATCAAATTTCCAACTCTTAAAACACTTGCTATGGAGTCATTTCTATACACATGACTAGTAGAAAAATCCAAACACACAGTAATATAAAGATATCACATCGAAGACCAAATACAAAGATATCAACATACCAAACATTGCGGAAGCATACTGAAAGTTGGAAATTTTAAGCAAGTGTTTTAAGAGTTGGAAATTTACTGAAAGATAAATTTCTATACAAATGACTACGTAGCAAGTGTATAGAAATGACTACGTAGCAAGTGTTTGGTAGGAAATTTCTATACACATGACTCAGTATAAATGACTCCTACAACAACAACATAATATAAAGATATCAACATACCAAACACAGCAGAAACATACTGAAAGTTAAAAAGATACAAAGACCCAGCTGTGCACTCCGGAGTGACTTTGACACAACAAGAATCACAACAGTAATCACATGTAAAATCCCAAAACAACAATGTACAAGAACACAACAATACGAAATACATATCCATCCATTCGGTGTGAGATGGGATCAGCTGGCGGAGCTCCGAACGTCCAAGGAAATCTTCTACCTGTTACTTGAGTGACAGGAAACCCAGGGTCCGGGATGGTGAGTATAAACTCAGGGTTAATATATATAAAGTACATGAACAACATACATGATATAGAGATCTACAAGTATATATTTGAAGATCTACAAGTATACAGCATGAGTTCAACAGACATACAGTCCTATCCAAATCTAATAACAAGTAACCATAGTATAGTCATACTCAATGTATATACTAAACTGATCAACTGAACATGAAGTAATGTACCAACGTACCTGATGGTCTGCAACACCATAAACTATATCATCCTGAACACATATACAATAATATAACCCATATAACGTACAAAGTCAATCTCATACCTAACCAACACTCAGACATATGAACAGTATATAATCACATGTAATAACATCCCGGTCCATACCACACTATGATATGACGCTAATCAAATGCATATAACAGTCTAAACCAACACATATATCATGCTCAACACACAGCAGTATATAATATGCAAATGACATGTATCATGATGTACAAGCATATGCAACAATCATAGCTCAATCAAATGTATCATCTCACAGGCATATGTAAAACATATATCAAATACATGCATACATATATATCAACAATGCATATGCATGGTCACTGTCTGCGGACCCGTCTAACCATGACCCCATAGTGGCCAGGGTGGCACGACATGACAACTATCCCGACTCCAGCTACCACTACTCTCGAGTGGCCGAGTTGGGTAGTATGAATGGTAGCTAGCCGCCATAAAGCTATATTCTACCCTAGGGGCCCCTGCTACAAGCGACTCTAGCTACCACTACCCATGAGTGGCTGAGTGTTGCACGATAGGACAAACTGCACGCCACTCTAGCTACCACTGTCTATAGTGGCCGAGCACGACACATCTAATGCTCTACCCTCAACCCTGCTACCACTACCCCGAGTGGCCGGGGAGGCAGGAAGACTTACGACCCGTCTCAACCACAAGGGAGACCCAGTCAACAGCATGCATACAATGTAATGATGCATAGCTCCATATATGTATCCTCGCCACACTCCCTATCCCACGGGGAGTCCTGGTAAACCAAAAGTCAACTAAGCAAGGACTACAATCCATAAGACTCTCTCTATCACACAAAAAGTCATATCCAACTCATAGTCAACCACGCTAAGACTTCTAGTCAGCAGTGAGATACTATCGACCGTCCATATAACCATACACAGGCACACAATCCATAATGGATATACCATTACTCTAGGACCTCTAGTCCATGGCCACATACTGACATCCACACACTTATCTATGCACAGACAATTATATCCACCATAGATGCACAACTAATAAGTATACGATACAACAATCAACTCCACGATCTAATCCATCACCTAACTCTAGTGATGTAACACAGTAACCCAATCTGAGGTCACAAAGATAATCCTAACCACCTGTACTTACTGAACATCCATCAGCTAACACATAATAGGGTTTATAGTTCCTATCCATGCTAGATAATCAATGAAGTAACAACAATATATCTCAAAGGTCAAGGCAGTACAAGCATATGATTAAATAAGAGTGGATCTAAGATCAAAGCAATAGCATAAGTCCAAATTCATGTACCAGATTTAGATCAAAACTACCTTGACCAGGGTAGATATTACCCACCTGATATGCAATCTATGCTATCCATCCCCACACCCATGTATCTATGACAATTAAAGTCCATCCAGTCTTACACACCGATCAGATCACACCATAGGGAAAATAACTCAGTGACTCCGATTGCTACCGGGAAGTCCAAGCTTTGTTGCAAACAGAATTATCCAAGATTAATGTTACTGTGAACAACAATAACCCATCTTCATCAACTGCTGTAAACAAAAATACACAAACCTACGTCACAACTATAACTCACCTAGTGCAGCTTCAATCACAGCTGCCCAAATCCAAGTATAGATATTAGATCCATCTGCGCCTTGCTTCCATCGTTTCTTGACCCATGGTCTTAAGTCACAAATCGGTCTCCATTGTCGTTTCACCAAATCGGAGCTCACAGCTCATCAATACTTCCTGTTCCAACCTTAGCCGTCGGCTCTCCCTCTTGGCCTCAACATCAGCTCGCAAAATTCGGAGAAGCAGGCGGCGACTGAGCATAGCAGCATTAGCCAGTTGCTCCGGCGACAATCGACCAAAGCAAATCACCATTCAACAAGGCTGGAGGAGCTGTGACAGTGAAGACATCACCGTGTTGATCTCACAAGCAGCTGACCAACGGCAAGGCAGTGATCGAAACAACCGATCAACCTCGTGACTGAGACGACCGACATGGTAGCACAACACAGGATCATAAATCGGCGGTGAAGCTGTGACATTGGAGTTGATCATGATCGAAGAAGGCAGCGATGCCTTGTCTCCGAGCTAAGCTCGCTCAAGGGAATCTAGCAGCAAGATTGAGCTCGCGACGACCATCGAAACGAGTAATGGTTCGAGCCTCAGATCGAAATCAAAGAGGAAAGTCGGAAATGGGGAAGAAAGAAAGCTGTCGATCGGAGAAGATAGGAAGAAACGACGGAGAAGAGGAGCAAACCTCACGACGGAGCTTGACAACGGAAGGAAAGGAGCTGCTGCTGTCGAGATCGAGAGGTAGCCGTCGGCGATGGTGAGGAAGAAGAATCGGGGAAAAAGTCGACGAAGAAATCGGTGCGCGGTGAAGGGAGGAAGAAATCATGAATAAGGGATGCAGTGCAAGAAAAACTGAGACCGAAACTTAAAGGGGTCAACCAACTAACTTAAGCTAGCCCAAGTTTAACCTCAGGCTAACCTAGGTTTAACTCAAATACCCATTTAGGCTTTAATCTTCATCATATAGACTCCTTTTTAATCCAGAAAAACTTTTATAAATTTTTGTAAAATTATATAAGACAATTTCTCAATTTAACAAGAGTATTTTATTTTATTTTTTTTCCCGTATTTTACATTAGGCCTTGGGATGTATGGACTTAGACATTGAGATATGACTGTCTTGCACTTCTGACTAGTGCTTGAATGGTGGAATAGATGCTCAGTTTGAAAAGTGGAGTGGTAAGACAACGAGCATAGTAGATAAAGGTGTTTTATTTATGCTTTGTTAAGGAGCAATGTCAATTTTGAATTTGAAAAATAAAATTTGATGTATTGTTCTTTAGATGAAACTTAATTTCTTTTCTTGTTTGCACAAATATGGTTCTCTTTGTTCATTAGAAATGAAATTTTCAGTGTTTGATTAATAAAAACTCCTTAACTAATAAGCTATACAATCTAAAACACCTACATGTTGGATCAAAAAAGAGCGCTAGAGGGGGGGGTGAATAGCGCGCTACAAATCTTTTCGTTGGTTCGATTAAAAAACTAGTAAGAGTAAATTGCACAACGAAAGAGTAAAGTACATGAAAAGATTCTACTTGGTTCACAGCCTACCGACTGCTAATCCAAAGCCCTTATGTTTCGAGATCGTGTATGGAGGGCAATGCACTAAAATGTCTCCTCCTTGTTGGAGGTAGGAGACATGAAATGACAGTCAACTGCTACCCTTATCAGTTTGACTGATGCCCAGTAGTCGACTGCTACAAGAGAGTAGTCGACTGGTGGCTAGGGTTCTCGACTGCACTAAAGAGTTAGCTCAAAATAAAAATAATATAAGTGAATTCGATGACCACTTACCGTCCGATCTCGACTTAGACCTTCCAAGGGAAGTCTTAGTCGGATCACTGCCTAAGGATGTCCCCGTAAAGAAGACCAGGCCTTACCTTCACTCACACTTGAGCTTACCTTTTAGCCTTTAGTGACTTGTAGTTCAGCTTTTAGTCTTCACCTGGGTTCTTCGGCTCCCTCCGAAGTTCTCCTGGTGTCGCCCAACCACCATGATTTCTCCATCTGAGATTTTTCGAGTGTCGCCGACCTTCAGCTCAGCTTAATCAATCCTGCACACTTGGTTCAGCTCATTAGACAACAATATGACCTTAGCTTTGGGTCTTTTCCATAATCAAAATCTAGGTTCGATCATCTAGTGCCTACTGCACCAACAATCTCCCCCTTTTTGATCTATGACAAACTGACACAAAGTTAAGGGAAAAATTAATGCATAAGAGTGCATTAAGTAAGTGAAATGATTATTATAAATATGAAATAAGCATAAATATGAAAGAAGCATAAATGCATAACTTAGTAAGTTAGTGTGAGTAACTTAGTAAGTTAGCATAAGTAGGAGTATGAGTAAAACTTTTTTTCAAGTCCTCCCCCTTGACCTTAGGTGAGTACTTGAAAAAAGGATCTTAGCTCTCCCCCTTAACGATTGCAACTTAAGTAATCAAGATTACTTAATATTGGCCTAAATGTTTAAGTTAAGTTTAAGTTAAGTTTTCAAAAATTAATTTTTGATCCCTTAACTTTGGCCTTTCTCTCTCCCTATTGCCATTAAAAAGGTTAAGTTAAGTAATCACTTACTTAACTTTGGCCTGATGGTTTTCAGAATTAAGTTAAGTTATCAAAAAAAATTTGATCCCTTAACTTTGGCCTTTTTCTCCCCCTTTTGCCATAAATCGAAAAGTGTGGGAGTTTATAGAAAAATCTTTTTCAAAACATATGTTTTATAAGTCCAAGCATGTTCCTATTAGATTATGAAAATAATACTTTAAACATAAGTTCAACTAATAGAATGTTCAACTCTATTCGACTTGATTGATATAGAATGATCAATAAGTCCTTATTAGAGTTGGTTAATTTAGATAATTATACTCCATGGTTCATGTCGATGTACTAGATCTACATCTGGAACCAAGAGTGAGGTCCTAACATCTCACGCCCATCTACGTGACTAAGTACACAAACACATTAGTCCTATGTGTTGTGAGATGTATTGACTCCTTAAATCTATAGATGCATGCTTTCTAGGGTAAGCCCTAGGCTAGTTCCATTTTGCATGAAAAAAAATGAAAATAGAGTATAAAGGAAAATATAAGTTTTAAGTACTACTCTATTACACACATACCTAATTTTTGTCTAAGCAGACTAAACTCTGCTTCGGGTAAGGGCTTGGTAAATAGGTCTGCTAGGTTCGATTTGGACTCCACGTATTTGAGTTGTATGGTCCCACTTGCTACATGTTCTCGAATAAAGTGGTATTTGACCTCTCTATGTTTGGTTCTAGAATGACAGATTGGGTTTTTGGTTAAATTAATTGAACTAATGTTATCGATGTAAATTTTAGTGTTGTTAAAGTTTAACTTAAAGTCATGGAGAGTGTGCTTCATCAAAGGAGTTGAGCTACACACTCACCCATCGCGACGTATTCAGCTTCGGTAGTAGACAAGGCAACACAATGTTGCTTTCTATTGCACCAGCTCACTAGACTCGAGCTGAGAAGTTGGCAACACCCACTCGTGCTCTTTCTATTGAGTTTACTATCGGCATAAATCCGAGTCGGAGTAGCCGATTAGTTCGAACTTGTTAGATCTAGGGTACCAAATTCCTACGTTTAATGCACCTTTTAGATATCTAAGGATGCGTTTGACTAATGTAAGGTGTGACTCCTTAGCACAAGTTTGAAATCTTGTACACATACTCACTGCGAATAGTATATTGTGTCGACTCACAGTTAAGTACAGGAGACTACCTATTGCGCTCCTATAATATTTTAAGTCCATTGGTTTTCCTTCTAAGTCTTCTTCTACATTAACATTTGTAGCCATTGGTGTATTAATTACCTTAGCATTTTGCATTCAAAATATATTAATTAATTCCTTAGCATATTTATGTTGATGTAGGTAAATTCCTTCCTTAGTTTTTTTTTTAATTTGTAAGCCTAGAAAAAATGTTAATTCTCCTACTAAGTTCATTTTAAATTCACTTTCCATTAGTGAAATGAACTCATTTAGTAAAATTGAGTTGGTTGCTCCAGAGATTATATTATCTATATATATTTGAGCAATAAAAATTTCTTTACCTACGGATTTTACGAAGAGAGTTGGGTCGACTAAGCTGTGGCTAAACCCTTTAGACTTGAGATAAATGGAAAGCCTTTCATACCAAGCTCTAGAAACTTGTTTTAGTCCATATAAGGCTTTCTTAAGTCTAAAAACATGGTCGGATTTGTCTAAATTTTCAAATCCTGGGGGTTGGCTAATGTAGACCTCTTCCTTAATAAAACCATTTAAAAATGCTGACTTCACATCCATTTGAAATAATTTGAATCCTCGATGTGTAGCGTAGGTCAACAACATTCTAATCAATTCTAGTCTAGCTACGGGGGCATAGGTTTCATCATAATCTAACCCTTCTACTTGACTAAATCCTTTAGCGACTAATCTTGCCTTATTTTTAACTACTTCTCCTTTATCATCGAGTTTGTTCCGGAATACCCAACTTGTTCCAATGATCAATTTATCTTTAGGTGGTGGTACTAATTCCCAAACTTCGCTCCTAGTGAATTGAGCTAGCTCTTCTTGCATAGCAATAATCAATCGGGATCAAGAAGAGCTTGTTCAATTGATTTGGGTTCGATTTTCGAGATTAATGAAATTTGACTAAGGTTTCTATATGACACTCTAGTTCGAACCCCTAGGTTGGGATCACCTATTACTTGATCAATAGGATGATTCGAGTGTAACCTAGACTGACTTGGGTTAGAATTTATACTAGACTCATTTTCATGATTAGATTCGGGTCTAGTATGAATTGGTTCATTAACTAGTTCTACTTCGGGTTTTGTGGGTTTATTTTCTTTGTTGAATACTACATTAATCGTTTCTTCGATTTTTAGGGTTTTATTATTATAAACCCTATAGGCTCTATTGTGGTTGAGTATCTTAGGAATATTCTGATAGTTTTTTTAGAGGTGAATTTCCTAGGTAGTCCTTAGTATTTAGGATATGTACCTTACATCCAAATACCCTAAAGTATTTAATGTTGGGTAATTTCTCATGGTAGATTTCGTATGAGGTCTTAAGATGTATTTTGACTAGTAGGATTCAATTTTGGACATAACAAGCCGTACTAATGGCTTCTGCCCAAAACCTATTAGGAAGGGTTTATTCATTTAACATGGTTATAGCGGCTTCTTGTAGGGTTCTATTCTTTCGCTCGACTAGACCATTTTGTTGTGGAGTTCTAGAGCAGGAGAACTCATGGTGGTATCCGTTTAGGTTACAGAAGTCGGTGAACCTATGGTTTTCGAATTCACCACCATGATCGCTTCTAAGTCTCTTAACCTTAAGGTTCTTTTCATTTTCTATTAACTTGCATAAGTTGGTGAGTTATTCTAGGGTTTCACTTTTGTGTTTTAGAAACCTAACCCAGGTAAACCTAGATTAGTCATCAACTATGACTAAGCAGAATTGACTTCCGTTTAGTGACTTGGCTCCATGAGAATCAAATAGGTCTAAGTGTAGGAGCTCAAGTACACTTTTGATTCTTTCTTGGTTAGTTAGTTAATGTTGTGCCCTAGTTTGTTTACCTTTTTGACACGCATTACAAATTTTATTGTCTAAGTTGTTAAGGTTGGGTAAACCTCTGACTAGGCCACTCTGACTCATTTTGTGTACGAGTCTTGGATGAAGTGTCCGAGTCATCGGGGCCACAACTAAGATTCCTCTTGTTGTGTCATTAGACACTTAGATGAGGAGTTGGGTAAATTAATTGTGTAGATATTGCTACTCCTAGTTCTTTTAAGTATTATTTTAGAGGTGTCATTAGTTTTAATTAAGCATTCATTTTCTATGAATATAACCTTATAGTTGTTATCACACAATTGACTTACACTAAGTAGATTATACTCAAAATTTTCTACTAAAAGAATATTGCGAATTAAAAAATTAGAGTTTAGCTCAATATCACTTGAATCGATGATTTTGAGCTTCCCTTTATTTCTGAATGCTACCGATCCTTGATTTTTGAATCTGAGCTTCAAAAATTTTAGTCGATCTCCGGTCATGTGTCGGGAGCACCCACTGTCCAACATCCATTGATCCTACACATATAGTTGATGGATCGGATATTGGAATTTTAAGTTGGTTGAATATTTTAGCCTAATAGTCATCTCACCTTTTCTACATGATCAAACATGTTAACCTTAAATGTTTTTGATATGACTTCAATTTTACTTGTTTAGATTTAGTGAATTGAAACTAATCAACCTTGAGTTAGATTCAGATTTAACCCTTAGCTCGTCAAGTAACTTTTTCGAGAAATTGGCTTCCAGGTCGTGGCGAGGCATAGAGGCCTTCTTTGATTGGAACAATGACCACTTCCTTAGACAAAGCCAAATTCACGAAATCGATTACTTGAGTCACTTAAGATTACTTCCTGGTCTAACTAGTTAAGGATCCGGTGAGGTAGCTTCAGCTAGTTCAACTTAGTTGAGTGGACCAAGCTAGATACGCCTTATCTACCTTGGATACACAGGACTTCGTTTCCCTAACATACTATCATCTCACCACGTCCAAATACTATGTTGTCAATATTGATGAGTTATTGACCCTATCTAGTCATTCTAAAAATTAAAACAAAAACTTAACTAAGCATGCAAGTCTAATTTCATGTAATAGAACAAACAAATTTAGTACTGGCTCCCCTTGGACCATTGAATCGATTCGGTCTATTCATATAGTGGATTTGGTCCTTGGGAACCCAGTACTTATTAGAACCTAATTGTGAAATTAAATCGGTCTTAGGGATGTTGGAGCTGATACTCCAAGATATGTTTTGGTGTTTAACGGGTTGTCAACAATCTATGTTTTGTTGTTTGTCAAACACTTTAAATTGCAAGAAGTGTTGGGATCGGTGACTACGCTAGAGGGGGGGGTGAATAGCATTTTGAAAAACAATTTGAATTTATGCAGTGGATATACTAAAAAGACCAGCACAACCAAAACGAATGGAACAAAAAGAAAACAAACACAAGTGACACAATCGATTTTTACTGGGTTCACAGCTCTCTCCTAGAGCTTCTAGTCCAAGGCCTACCTATATATTTTCTCCTTTTCGAAGAATGCTTCGAAGGTGGAGAAACCTCTTAAATTACTTACAGTTTACAGATTCTAAATTTATGAATTAAGTACAGGAATATAAATAAAAAGAACTTTACAGAATTTCTCCTCAAGCTCCTGACAGTATAGATGATGATGAGAAGATATTCAGGTTGCGGAAGAGAGCAGAGAAACTGTTAAGGTTTGAGGAAGTAGGGAAACTTGATGCAGATTGAAGCCTTCAGTGTTCAGTCGCAACAAGCTTGGTTCAGATCATTGTTTTTCATACATGTGTCTCTGAATTCGTTCAAAATTCCTCTTTTTATAAACCTACTGAGCTTATTTAGAACCCGCATGTATCGCCAGTCAAACCTGTAGATCCGTGCAGATAAGAATGACTTCTATTCCGGTTCAAATTCAATTCCTATGGATGACTTCCCTATCCATAAGATTTGGTCATCCTTCCCTGAATAAGTTCCTACAAGATCAGATAAAACCAAGAAAGTCGGAACAAATAAACGTTAACAGAAACGCTAACTCATTACACATCAGTCGAAGCGCAAGTCAAGTGTGCCTTGCGTCCGAGCGTTGTTTTCAAATGCCAGTCAAGGCACTGGCTTGACTTATCAGGTTAAATGTCAAGACTTCCTCTTGTGCAGTCGAGGCGCCAGTCGAAGCTCCCTCACTTCTGATCGCTACTGCCAACGATCAGTTGAGGCGCTGGCTCGACTGCTCCAGTTGTACTGCTGATTGAGTTAGGCTTGCTTCTATCCGCTCTAGCCTAGTATCAGTCGAGGTGCCGCCTTGACTGCCCAGTAGGAAGAGCCTTCACTGTACAATTGTATGATACACTTGCTCTAGTTCTCAGCTCTTCTGGGAAGTGAACATCAGAGTTAATGACTGATGTCTATATACCCTAAGCCGACGACGAAAGGCTTTGTCCGAGAACAAACACCTTCTCAAAGTTGTGCTCAGAGTTAATAAATGCGATAAGGGAAATAGTTGAGGTGTCAACTCATTGTTGTCCTTAGACCCAAAGTTTCATTCAACTCTAAGACTGAAACATGCCTAGTAAAGACTCTACCCAGAGACCCTTTACCTACCAAGACTCCGGCCTCCAGCCATTCTTGGACTTTTCACCTGGAAACTTCTACAAGGAATTTCTTCCTACCAAGGAATTTCCTTTCTTGGACTTTTCACCAAGGTTCCACCCTTGGATTTCCCATCTGCCAAGGAATTACCCATCTTGGACTTTTCACCAAGGTTCCACCCTTGGATTTTCCATCTGCCAAGGAATTACTTATCTTGGACTTTTCACCAAGGTTCCACCCTTGGATTTCTCCTGTCGCCAAGGAATTAAACATCTTGGTCTTTTCAAGGTACTCCTTTTCCCCTTACTTTACCGCATACTAAAAGGCATCCTGTCAATATAGGGATTGTTCGGCAGATTACACCAACTGCTCTGTAAAGAAAACAAAACCACCCTGGAGGCTCTAGATCAGTGTCAAACTGCCCTGGAACAAAACTGCCCTGGAAGCTCTAGAGCAGTGTCAAACTGCCATGGAACCAAACCGCCCTAAAAGCTCTAGAGCAGTGTCAAACTTCTCTGGAACCAAACTACACTGGAAGATCCAGATCAGTGTCAAATTGACCTAGAACAAAACCGCCCTGGAAGCTCTAGAGCAGTGTCAAACTGCCCTGGAACCAAACTACTCTGGAAGCTCTAGAGCAAGTGTATCAAGGGACCCATGCTTGGACTTATTTTCTATTACGGTCTACGATTGCCATATACGAATTATTAGTCGTGGTTGATCTAAATCCTAGTCCGACCTTGTTGTACATGCCCCTTTGCGATCCAAGTAGTAGGTCAAGTCCCTTAGATCCCAAAGTGAACCTTTCCAACATTTTCCTTAGATCTTTGACTTGTCCTTTCAAGAGTGAGTTCTCAACTTCAAGTTTTTCAACTCGAGTTGAGTCCTCCTCTTGAACTTGACTAGTTGAAGAGGTTAGGGAGACCTCGTGTTTAAGAAGTTTAACTTCATCAACTAAGGTCTTGACCTTGGACTCGGACTTAGCTAATTTTTTAGTTAAGAATTTAATTGCACCATACAATGTATCGATTAAAGAGCGAGTTACCTTGAGTGAACCTTTTGAACCGGATATGGATCCGTGACTTGTCTTGAATTGAAACTCGTCTTCGGATCTAGGGTTCAGACTCTTCCTCAGGTTTGGTAGGCTTGGCCATGAAGACGAGGTTGTTGAGCTTGTCTTCTTCCTCCGACGATTCCTCCCACGTAGCATTGACTTCTTTCTTAGACTGTGGTGCCTTGTTCTTGAGTCTTGGACATTCCGACTTGATGTGGCCCATCCTGTTGCACTCATAGCATCTATAGTTAGAACTTTGTTTTGACTTATCTTCCTTGGATTGATTGATTAGCCTCCTTCTACTCTTGATCATTTTCTGAACTAGATTCACTAGTTCGATCTCCATCTCGTCATTCACCTCTGACTCGTACTCGTCTTCTTCCTCCGAAGGTGGTTTGCACTTGGGCTTCTTCTTCAGACCTGCAAATAAAGTGACACTTTTCTCGGTGGGGGCCGAATTAGACTACTCATGTAATTCGAATTCAAAAAACAATTCATCTAACCTAATTTTTGAAAGGTCCTTAGAAACCTTATAGGCATCAACCATGGATGCCCACAAGGTAGTCCTAGGGAATGCATTAAGTGCGTACCTGATCACATCCTGATTTTCGACCTTCTGTCTGATCGAATGCAACCCATTCATAATATCTTGAATTCGGGCATGGAGCTAATTGGCCGACTCATGTTCCTACATCTTTAAGTTAAACAATTTATTTAATAGCAAATCTCTCTTACATACCTTGGTGTCCGCGATCCCTTCGTGAAGCTTGATGAGCTTATTCCACAAGTCCTTTGCGCTGATAAAGGGGCCGATGCGGTTGAGCTCATCTTTGGACAAGCCACACTGTAGGATTTGCATAGCCTTGGCATCAGCTTCCACTTGGCATTTCATGGTATTTGTCCATTGATCGCAATCCAACTATTCACCATCTTCATTAGTCAGAAGTGTGAATCCGGTTTGAATTACGATCCACATCTCTACTTGGGTTTTTAAATAGCACTCCATCCGAACCTTCTAGTAACGAAGGTCATCTTCATTGTAAAATGGGAGTTGAGCGGTGCTAAACCCTTCAAGATGGGCCATTTAGAAGAAAAGACCTCGCAAAAACAAAAACGACAAAAAGGTTGCCAAGACATTCATCTTGTATTAGTAGTGCGGGAGAAAGAATTTAACGAAACGAAAAATGCTTAAAACTTACAAATTGCAAAACCAAAAACGAAAATAAACTTAAAAAAAATGCTAGATTGGTAGTTGCACCAAATCGTAGCACCCCCACTATGATACCAATTGTTGGATCGAAAAAGAGCGCTAGAGGGGGGGGGGGTGAATAGCGCGCGACAAATTTTTTCATTGGTTCAATTAAAAAACTAGTAAGAGTAAATTGCACAGTGGAAAAGTAAAGTACACGAAAAGGTTTTACTTGGTTCATAGCCTACCGGCTGCTAATCCAAGGCCCTTACGATCCGAGATCGTGTATGGAGGGCAATGCACTAAAATGTCTCCTCCTCGTTGGAGGTAGGAGACACGAATACACAAAAACAAAGCTTGAGGAAGAGGGACAATCCCACCTCTCCTCTTAAAGGAAAATACAACGATAAAGAAGAGAAGTACAAACAATCAAATCGAACTCTATGAAAGATTTTACTGACGACGATCTGATCTTGAACTTGTAGTCGTGTCATCGGCATTTCGACAGTGTTTTGTCGTCGTAGAAGAGCGGCATTGCGGGAGCATTTCGGAGGCTTGGAATGAATGAAAATAGTGTGAAACACTCCTCATTTTATAGCTCTTCAACCTAGTGGACATTGAGTTTGAGATCCTACAAAGAAGGCCACCTCACCCCAAGATAAGGGGATGAGGTTTGACTCTTATCGAAGCTGGAAATTCAAATGGCAGTCGACTACTGCCCTTATCAGTTTGACTGATGGCCAACAATCGATTGCTATAACCCAGCAGTCGACTGGTGGCTAGGGTTTTCGACTGCACTAAAGAGTTAGCTCGAAATAAAAATAATATAAGTGAATTCGACGATCACTTACCGTCCGATCTCGACTTAGACCTTCCACGGGAAATCTTAGTCAGATCGCCGCCTTAGGATGTCCCCGTACAGAAGACCCGACCTTACCTTCACTCACACTTGAGCTTACCTTTCAGCCTTTAGTGACTTGTAGCTCAACTTATGGTCTTCACCTGGGTTCTTCAGCTCCCTCTGAAGTTCTCCCGGTGTCGCCCGACCATCACGGGTTCTCCATCTGAGATTTTTCGAGTGTCGCCGACCTTCAACTCAGCTTAATCAATCCTGCACACTTGGTTCAGCTCGTTAGACAACAATATGATCTTAGCTTTGGGTCTTTGCCATAATCAAAATCTAGGTTCAATCATCTGGTGCCTACTGCACCAACACTACATGCTCATATGTGATGAAATAATGCATAGTAAAAATACAAAGTTTTGCTGAAGAGAATTCATCTATAATGTTACATAGACATTGATATACGTTTCCAAACAACACCTATAAGAATTCTTGATTCCTTTGACATAGTAGACCATGATATTTGCATAAAGTATGCCAAAGGAAAGTTGATTAATAAATTACCTTTCTAAGTACTATATAGTGGTTCAGTACATCATCTCTGGTACTGAGCGAAGAAACCAAACCCTAAAGGTTATGGTATAAAGAATATGATTTTCATTTCTTTACCAGAATCTTTATGGAGTGAAGCACTCAAAAATGTAGTTTATCCTTTAGATAGAGTTTCCAAAAAGCCAGTGAATAAAACCCTATATGTCTAGGATTGTCCAACTAAGGTTAGGCCTTGGGATGTATAGACTGACTATACATTGAGATATGATTGTCTTGCACCTCTACCTAGTGTTAGCACGGTGGAACATATGCTCAGTTTAAAAAGTGGGGGTGGTAAGACAAAGAGTAGTAGCTATAGGTGTTTTATTTATGATTTGTTAAGGAACAATGTCAATTTTGAATTTGGAAAAATAAATTTGATGTACTGTCCTTTAGATGAAACTTAATTTCTTTTCGTGTTTGCACAAATATAGTTGTCTTTGTTCATTTAGAAATAAAATTTTCAATGTTTGATTAACAAAAGCTCCTTAAGTAATAAGCTATACTATCTAAAACACCTACACACTTATATGTGATGAAATACTGCATAGTAAAAGTACAAAGCTTGACTGAAGAGAATTCATCCATAATGTGACATAAGAATTGATATATGTTTCCAAACAATGCCTATAAGTCTTGATTCCTTTGGCATAGTAGACCATGATATTTTCATAGAGTATGCCAAAGGAAAGTTGATTAATAAATTACCTTTCTAAGTAATGCACAATGGTTTAGTACATCATCTCTGGTACTGATCGAAGAAATCAAATCTTAAAGGTTATGGAATGAAGAATATGATTTTTATTTCTTTACCAAAATTCTTATGGGGTGAAGCACTCAAAATTGTAGTTTATATTTTAGATAGATTTTCTAGTAAGACAATGAACAAAACCTATACGCCTAGGATTGTCCAGCTAAGGTTATGCCTTATAAGTCTAATAAAAGGAACTGAACTCAAAGGAGTGTCATCTGTTATTTTTTAGGGTACTCTGATCCACCCCTAAATAATTCCTTCTTCAAGATGGGAAATGTCAAATGTATTGAAAATAGTGTATGAATTAAGTTTGTAGACATGTGATTTAAAGAAGAGAGCATTGACAATCCTATTAAGGGTACTATAGTTGCAGCTAGAAGGGGTATGATATCAATACATTCTGTAATTGGTGTTGCACATCCAGTAGGAATAGTATATCATAACATCCTCTTAGGGTTGAGCAGGTCTTAGCCTACTTGGTTGACTTGAATCTTGAGAGACTAGATACTCGGTAGGTCTTAGCCTACTCGATACCTGGTAAGTCTCAGATAACTCAGTTTGGCTAACTCTTGGCTTAGACAACACTTGGGCACCCAACAGGTCTCAAACAACTCAGTTTGGTAGCACTCAACTCGAACAACACTTGGTTCTGCCCACACTCAGATTGTACAAGTGAAAAAGATAACACCCAATAATTTAATACAAATTTGGTGTGCAATCTAAAATGGAGTCATCATCGAAGACTCTTGCTCCACTAATCCATAGCGAGAAATCAGAGAAGTTTACTAGCATCGATTTTAAATGGTGGCAGTAAAAGATGTTATTTTATCTAAGCACATTGAACCTTACAAGGTTCCTACGTGAGGTTGCCCCCGTTATATCTCAAAATGAGACTAATAAAGAACAGAAGATAACATATGATGCTTGGGGACACAGTGACTTCCTATTCTAAAACTATATCTTTAATGACTTGGACAACACGTTATACAATGGGTATAGTCCAATGAAAACTATAAAAGAATTATGAGAATCTCTTGAAAAGAAGTATAAAATAAAAGATGTTGGACTGAAGAAATTCATCGTCAGTAAATTCTTAGACTTCAAGATGATTGATTCTAAAATTGTGATGACACAAGTTCAAGAGTTGCAATTGATCCTTCACAATTTGCATGCTGAGGGCATGACAATGAATGAATCCTTTCAAGTTGTTGAAATAATCGAGAAACTCCCATCTTCATAGAGGGATTTCAAGAATTATTTAAAACACAAGAGAAAAAAATGGGACTTGAAGATTTGATTGTAAAACTATGAGTTGAAGATTATAATCACAAGTAATCAACATCAATACCTATGTATGTTAAGGCAAATTTGATGGAACCAAATATTAGCAAAAAGAGAAAATATCACGGTAAAGGATAAAGGCAAGGGAAGACCAAGAAGTTCCAAGGAATATGCCACAATTGTGGAAAACTAAATCATAAGGCCAAAGATGGTCAATGCCCAAAGAAAGTCACTCTAGTGCACATGACTGAAGATAAGTTAGTCCAAATAGTTTTGTTAGAATTGACTGCGCTTGTATTTGAAGCTAACTTGTTGGACAATTCAAGGTAGTGATGGTTCGACACTAGTGCTACACAATAAATTTGCTCTAACAAGGAAAAAATTTCTATTTATACACCTATCAGTGGGATAAAGCTAATTATAGACAATTCTACAACTTCCAACATGGTTGGTCTCGGCAAGGTGGTGTTGAAGATGTTGTCAAGCAAAAAAGTGACCCTAATTAATGTACTTCATGTACTTGCCATTCAAAAAAATTTAATGTTAGGGTTGACTTTTGTTAAAGTTGGTTTCAAGTTAGTATTTGAGTTCAATAATTTTGTATTTATAAAATATAGTCAATTCATAAGCAGAGAGTATTTGGAGAATGACCTATTTAAAATAAATGTAATAACTAAGCACTACGAATGCAATGACAATAAAATTATAAATTCTATTCACTTGACTGAGTGTTCTAATTTATAACATGTTAGAATTGAACATGTAAATTATAATAGTTTGCAATGACTTAAGAATTTAAATTTATTATCAACATTTAATATCGATTTAATGCATAAATATAAAATATATGTTGAAGCTAAAATGATAAAGTTGTTGGGGATCGGACGCCGCACTAGAGGGGGGTGAATAACATTTTTCATTTTGATGGATCACATGTTGTCTACAATAAGTTAGTGCGCAGTGGAATATAGAAATAAAATGCACAACAAGAATAAACACACAAACACAATGGATTTAACATGGTTTGGAATTGGGGCTCCTACTCCAAGGGGTGAGCTCTAGTTGATCTCTAGTGATGTACATCACAACTATCAAACTTCTCCTTCTCGGTATGACACTGGAGGTGGAGAAATCTCTTACAAGGTGTTTACAATAATAACCAACAAGATACAAGACAATACAATAAGTAAATGAAAATTAGAAGTGAAAATACTTTACAAACGTGAGATTTTGAATGCTTGATCTTTGGTTGCTTTTGGAACGCTTTGAAGGTCTGGAATGCAACAACAATTCCCCTTCAACTTCCTCAAAAAACATTAGCTTCAACCCGCCTTCTCGAGCTCCTTATAAAGCTACAACTTGGGCTAATTTCTACCTTCCAGTCGACTGCTCTTACCCAGCAGTCGACTGACCTCAATGTCGTTATCTCACAACGACTCCACCCACGCTGGAATCTACCCAACGGATACCTCAGCAGTCGACTACCGACCTATAGTCGACTACCTAAAAATTTGTGGACTTCTATAGTGCCATTAGTCGACTGCCACAATCTCAACTAAGCAGTCAAACCTTAGTTAACTCCTCGATTAATCGACTGGTCATAATCCCAATCGACTGCTCCAAGTTGACTAGGCTCTCGAGTGTTGAACACTCGATTAGTTAACTAACCCAAAGTCCCAATTGACTGATAAACCTCAACATGAGATTTGACCCAAGTATGATCCTCTTATACTTGATTGACCACCCTTAGCCTAGACCTAAGCCTTCAAGCCACCTCCATTAGCCTCACGCCTCTCAGAACCCTCGAGTCTGTGACTCTTCATCCTTCACGTTAGCCTTTAGGTGCTTCCGTCGGCTATGTCATGCTAACTGGGTCCTTTGCCAAGGTTCATTTGGACTTATGCCACCAAGACTCTATGCTTGAACCTTACGCTGCCAAAACCTCACCCTTGGACTTCCTTGCCAAGATTTATTTGGACTTATGCTACCAAGACTACATGCTTGGACTTTACGCTGCCAAAACCACACTCTTGGACTTTCCCATTGCCAAGCCTCAATGCTTAGACTTTCATCGCCAAGACTACACACTTTAACTTATATGACCAAGACTTCAAACTTGGACTTTACCTTTGCCAAGTACCCATGACTTCGACTTTAAATTGTTAAGTATCCATGACTTGGACTTTCCAATTGCCAAAGTTCACTTGGACTTTACGCCGCCAAGACTACACACTTGGACTTATGCTGCCAAGACTTTACCTTTGTACTTCCCTTGCCAAATATTCATATTTGGACTTTTCTTGCCAATTATCTAAACTTGGACTTCTGAGGATGATTGTTCCAATAATCTCTCCCAAATAATCTCCCCCATATGACTTTGGATATCCCAATCATCCACTAATCATATGGTCAACATATGGTCAAACCATATTGTCAAACAATGTTCAAATCCATTGTCAACACATTGTCAAACATCAAAACCCTACTCGAGTCCCATTCGAGTTTGGTCAACATTGATTCGGGGCCTATTGCACCAACAATCATCCCCTTTTTGATGTTTGATAATACCTTTAAGTTAGACTAATAATAACCCAACTTAACTCTTCCGATGTCAAAGCATAGTGATGGTTTACCTAACTTAAACTTCACTTCTCCCCCTTTGGCATACATTAAAAAGACTACCAAGATTTTCAATATCTCACCTCTCAAAGAGATTCTACATTCTCCCCCTTGGTTCAAAAACATCTTAGATGCCTTCACTCTTCCTAGTGATAAATCCCATATCACTAAATGAGAGGTAATTCATAATGAAGGTACCTAAACCCTCATTTCTTTCCCTTTGTAATCAAAATTGCATCTATCATCCCTTGATGGACACCCCTCCTTAAAGGCTTGCTTCCCCTTGACCATTGTACCAACAATGTCCTTGGAGAGTTCTTAAGCCTATAAGAAACTTAAACCATCGAAAATAAGGGTAAAAGTTCAAACTTGAACTTTAACCTTTCTTAAAATTCAATATTCCATCCTAAATAACTCTTCTAATCATTTCCAATGATAATTTCACCCTTCCAATACTTTCCAAAGCATATCCTAAGGTTAGAAGATGTTAGGGTAGCATCAAATAGCTGATACATAGCTAAACAAATCTTGTTCTGCTGAAATCACCTTCAGCAGTCGACTAAAATCAGAAACTAGTCGACTGCTCCAAGCAGTAGTTGACTGGTTTCTGTAATATGCAGAAAACAACTTTCAGAAATGAATTTCAAACATTCATAAATAATTATACGTATTTCTAAAAATCTTCGTACATTATTTACATGAAATATAATGGGTGAAAAATAATTTTATATAAAAATACCCATTAAATTGAAAGATTGATATAAAGTTCAAAACCATTGAAAACTTCAATATTTTTGCCTAACTTTGTGCCAACTTGTTCAATGGTGATTGCTATCAAAAAATAGACTTCACCAAGTTTTTCTAAAATATTTTTAAAAGCTTATTTTGAACCATGATTTATGTGATAGATGTACATTACTTGTACATTAACTTTCCTCATGATTCATCAATGTCATATTATGAGTTTGAGTTCATCTAGATACAACATCTATGCATCTTGAACTTAACTCATTTTCCTAACATCTCACATGTGTCTAGGGTGTATCAATACACACACATGTCAATTTAATGTTTTTGTGAGATGTGAGTTTTTGTTCTTCCTTTTCTAAGGGTTCATGCATTTTATCTAGACAATTCTATTTGATTCTCTTATCATGGGACTTCAAATCATGTCATTATCCTTAATTCAATTTTATTAATCTTAATGCATGAAATATGATCATGACATATAATGATTGCATAATTTAAAGTATTTGCTCATGATTCATAATGTCATGACATAAAGATAAACCTAAATACAAACATGACATATATTACCCTAAGCATGTTCATGATATTTAAATAATTATATGAAGCATGATGTCATTACATGACATATGACAAACAAAACATGACAATTTTATAACATCAAGGTATAGAAATACTTAAGTTTTAAGCCTAATTGCCACTTCCTAGGATTATATCCATTTTTCCATAATGCCTAATTTCCCTCAAGTGTGTCAAAAATCAAAAATGACACATCATTGACTCTTATAACCTATCTTGTGTCAATTTTGATTGACTTTTCAAACTTCTCAAATTTCATTGTCACATCCTAAAATCTTTTAGGATATATTACTAAACTCATTTTCAAGGTATCACATAACCTTAAAAATGTCCTATAGTGTAAACTCTACCATGATTAGGTTAACTACCCATCCACTTAGGGTTGACACACCCTAAATCCGTCTAGCATGATTGAATCACGCTCCTAAGAACCCAATACCTATTTGAGCTCCTTGGGTTTTGTAGGTACTTACTAAGGATCACTTCCCTAGCTACCCTCTTAGTGACCCTCCTAGGCTTTGAAGTCTTGGTCATTTGGGTCTTCTCAAGGTTAACTTTAGAGATTGCCTCCCTTGTAACCTTGCTAGTGACTTTCCTAGACTTCTTCGAAACCTTAGTCACTTGAGTTCTATCACGATCAACTCTAGGGATAGCCTCCCTTGTGACCTTGACACTCCTAGACCTAGAATTGGTTTCATAGTTAAATGGAACACTATGGTAGGTCGGCATTACCTCCTTGGACTTAGGCTTGTGACCCAAATGTAATATACGATGATTTTTCAAGCCCTTAGGTATGTGGATTAAACCCCTAATGAGCTAGTTGGGTTTAATTAAGGGATTGGGTCAGCTTGAGCAAGTTTGGGTTCAATCTGAGTTAGTCTAACCACAAGTGCTAAACGACCTTTATAAGCCGCAAAACTGACTCAAACATCTCATTTCCTCTCCTCATCGCGATTGTAGTTCCCATCTCTTCTCCGCACCTCTGTCTCTTCCCATCGCCGGATCTTGCTCGCCGACCTCCTCGTGAGAGCAGCTCAGTGACATCACCGCCACATCTGATCCCTCCGGTTGGAGATCATCCTGATCCTTTTATTTCGAGTTCTCAGTGATCCTTCATGCGAGCAGATTGACGGTGTTGCTGCTGCGACAATGAGCTATCGTCACAGGTTCCATGGTTATCGTTTATCTTGGGTTTTCATAATTGATTTCCCTCTTTAGATCTAGCTGTGGGATGACTCCTTATTCCAATTTCAATGTCTTCTTCCTATTGGATCACAGCTGGTGGTCTTGAGAGGAAGAACAACAGCCGTTTCTGGTGGTTGAGCTATCCATGGTAAACAACTTGGATCGGGAAAGGGGGTTGTGTCGTGAGGTAGGTTTTGGTTGTGATTTTGTTCACAATGTAGAGGAAATGTTGACTGCTAGAGGGTGTGAATAGCATCGATTCGTTGCGTGTTCATCTACAAATCTTGTTAGCATAGTAAAAATAGAAATAATAGCAATAACGAAACAAGACAAACACAATTACACGATCATATAATGTGGTTCGGAACTGAACGGTTCCTACTCCACGGATCGAGCTCTAAAGAGCTTTAGTGATGCTAATCACACACCACTAATAACACTCCTTCTCGACACAAGTCGGAGGCGGAGAAACCTCGTACAAATGATTACAACAGTAATACGAAATAAACAAACAAATACAAATGAATACAACAAAAGAAATGCAAAGAAAACTTTACAATCGATCTTTTGGAAGCTTACTTATTTGGTTGGTTGAGTGGCACTTGGAGACCCTGAATTACACCAGCAATTCACCCCCAAAACTCCTCAAAGAACCATGGTGATTTCCTCCTCCACGAGCTCCCTTTAAAGCTGCTGCCTGAGCTAGAAATCGCCGATCAATCGGCTGCTCGGGACCATTAGTCGACTGATGTCACTGTTGTCGTGAGACAACGGCTAGATCCACGCTGGAAAAATCCAACAGATCCACCATCAGTCAACTAATGGAGCCTTCACTCGACTGCTAACCCCGCAGTCGAGTGTTGACTCCATTCTGTGCTGAAATTCTCGAGCACCAATCGACTGATCACACGATTAGTCGACTGCTAGAGCCAGCAGTCGATTGCCCACCTCTGGCAGTCGATTGCTGGGATACTTTCCACAGTCAAACCCTAGTTGACTCACACCAGTCGACTGCTATATGACACCAGTCGACTAACACACCTCAAACATGAGGTTTTAACCCAAGTATGATGCCTCCATACTTGCTAGACCACCGATAGCCTAGACCTAAGCCTTCTAGCCACCTCCGTCAGCCTCGCGCCTATCGGATCCCTCTAAGTCATCCATGACTTGTTCATCCATACACTAGCGTTCAGGTGCTTCCATCGGCTATGTCATGCTAACGGTATCTACACCGCCAAGGCACATTGGACTTACACTTCCAAGACTCCGCTTGGACTTTACACCACCAACCATTGGACTTGTGTTGCCAAGACTCCCGCTTGGACTTTACGCCGCCAATATCAAACCCCTTGGACTTTCCATGCCAAAACCCATGCTTGGACTTTTCCTTGCCAAGATCCATGCTTGGACTTTACATGCCAAGTACTCAAGACTTGGACTTTCTATGACATGGTCAACTCCAGTCAACCATCAAAATCACCTCGAGTTAAACTCGAGTTCAGTCAATCATGACTCGGGTCTATTGCATCAACAATCTCCTCAAAACAATATCAGACATCAATGTCAAACTTCCATGTCAAACATCAAAACATCGCTCGAGTCAAACTCGAGTCCAGTCAATCGTGACCTGGACCGATTTCACCAACAATCTCCCCCTTTTTGATGTTTGACAAAAATACATATCTTTGAGTTAGAACACTAACTCAATTCTTCTTACCAATTATCCCAAATTGGTAATCCCAAACATTCTCTCCAATTCTTCGAATTGACAATTGATAACATCAATTGAGTTATCAATTGATAACACTCTCCATAACATTCTCCCCCTTTTTGACTAACATCAAAAAGGTTTTCTCTCCAAGGAGGTTAATGTCTCATGTTCCAATGAGATCTTACAATATCCCCCTTGGTCCAAAATACCTAAGATGCCTACCATCTTCCTAGTGATAAGTCTCATATCACTCAAGAGAGGCAATCCTATACTCTCCCAATTTCCAAATTGGGTATCTCCTAATTCCATTTTCCTCCTCATGAGGAAAAATACCATCCATTATCCCATAATGGATACCTCCCCCTAAAGGCTTGCTCCCTCTTGACCATTGCACCAACAATGTCCTTGGGAAGTCCCTAAGCCAATAAGAACTCTAAACTATCAAAAATAAGGTCTAAAGTTCAACATTGAACTTTCCCATACCTTAAATTTGATACATCACCCTAACAACTCTCCTAATCCATATCCAATGGATTTTCATCCTTTATAATGCTTCCTGAAGCATATCCTAGGGTTAGGAGTGGTTAGGAACCTTTACCGTAGCTGAAAATGGGCTAAACAACCTTATTTTTCTCAAAATCAGCTCGACAGTCAAGTCTCTCAGAAATCGATCATTGCCATTATCATCGATCGCCACAAGGGCGAATGATCGATAATCAAATTTTCAAATTTCAATTATCAAAAATAAATTTTAAAAATTTATAAATAATTATACGTATATCGAAAAATCATAAAAATTCATACGTATAATACTTATGACCAATACAATGAGTAAAAAAATATTAGAAAAATATTTTACCCATAAAATATCAAAATTGATACAAAGTTCAAAAGTGAAGAAAAACTTCAATGTTTTAGCTCACTTTGTATCAACTTCACCAATGGTGATTGCTATCAAAAGATAGACTTCACCAAGGTTTTCTAAAAGGATTTTAAAATATTTTTAAAACCTTATTTTGGATCATATTCCTTGGGCTCAATGTACATGACTTGTACACAAGCTTTCCCAATGATCAACCAATATGATAAGATGAGTTTTAGTTCATCTAGATGCAAAAACTATGCACCTTGAACTTGACTCATATCCTAACATCTCACATATATCTAGGGTGTATAAAATACACACAAGTCAATGTGATGTTAGATGTGAGTTTTTTTCATCCTAATCTAGGGTTTCATGCATTTTCTAAGGCAAACACTACTTGATTCCCTTATAAATGCGACTTCAAGTCATGCCACTGTCCTTAAATTAATTTTAATCAAATTAAATGTATGAATGATAGCATAATTAAGCATGAACAATGATCATGATGTCATGGCATATGATACAATCTAAAAACACATGACATTAAACCTTAATCCTACACATAATCATGACATATAAATGATAAAAATAAACATGATGTCATGACATGTTATATGACAAACAAAGCATGACACATAAAATGTATAGGTATAATAATACCTAAAAATTAGTATTAATTGCCATTTGATATAATTAAATATATTTTTCCATATTATCACTTTTCTCTCAAGTGTTCCAAAATGACACACTATGACCTCTAAACCTGAAATGTGCCACTTTAATTGATTTTTCACAATTCCAAAAATATATTGGCACATCCTAAAATCTTTTAGGATCATAATATCAAATCTATTTCCAAGGTATCCATAACCTTGAAAATTACCTAACATGTCACCTTTACCATGGTTAGGTTAACTACCCTTCCATTTAAAGTTGGCACACCCTAAACCAATCTAGTGTGAATCGATCACGCTCTTAGGAACCCAAAACCTATTTGAGCTCCCAGGGTTTACTAGGTATTCCTTAGGGATAACCTCCCTAGATACCTTCCTAATGACCCTTCTAGGCTTGTTATCCTTGGTCATTTGGGTCTTGCCATGGTTAGCTCTAGGGGTGACTCCCCTTGTAACCTTCTTAGTGACTTTCCTAGGTTTCCTTGAAACCCTAGCCACTAGGCACATACCTTGGTCAACTCTAGGGATGACTTCCCTTGTGACATTGGTCTTCCTAGACCTAGTTTGTGTTCCATAATCAAATGGAACACTATGATAAGCCACCTTAGGCTTAGGTTTGTGACCCAAACCTTTCTTGCCCTTGGTTGACTCTTGTCTCATAGGCCCTAGGTGTTGACTCTTGGACCAAGACCCTTGACTTTGACCATTTGACCCTTTTATTTGGTTTTGCATAATCCTAAGGGTCTTTTCCATTTTCTCAAGCCTTGACCTAAAGGCTTTATTTTCAACCGCTAATTGCCTAATTTTTGAATTTTGATTTAATCCTTGGGCATGGTTCTTCCTAGGCATATGCCTAGTCCATTTGGGGTTAAGATCTAGGTGCTCTTGTACCTTTCTAATTGTCTCCCTAGGTAGAATTGGTCTAGAATTATTTGACCTATATTTGTCTTTAGATAAATTTGTTTTAGGGACATTAGTCCTAAATTTCTCCTTATTCCTAAGGTTGACCTTCTCAGCTCCTAAACAATATTAATTGTGTAGGGGATCCATGGAAGCTAGAGGGGGGGGGGTGAATAGCTTGTTTTCATTTCTAAAAAAATGATTAGCGGAAGCACAACAAAAACAATAGTAATAGAAATAAAAATGCAATGCTAACACAAAGTCTTTATGTGGTTAGGAGATAATGCTCATACTCCATGGCGATCCTTAAGGTGGATCAACCCTAATCAATCTCACTAAGAAGCTTTCTCTTTTTACAACAACCCTCCTCTTCTTACAAAAGTTGAAGATGAAGTTTAGAGAGGAGGAGGGGAATCAAAACACTAGGAAAGCTTAGAAAATTCGTGGAGGCTTGAGAGGATGATCAGAAAGTAAGCATTAACCCTCTCAACCACCACAAGCCATCTTTTTATAGAGAGAGGGTTGTTTTTCCCGTTGAGTCATGATCAGTCGACTGATGTACAGTATCAGTCGACTGTCATCGCGGTTAACGGCTTCTGAACATCTGGATTCGCAGGATTCACAATCGTCATCATCCAACGACACGCTCATCAGTCGACTGATCCCTCCATCAGTCGACTGATGGAGTGATCAGTCGAGTGATCACGGCGCACAGTCGAGTGAGACTCCATTCTGTGCCCGTGTTTAACTTGATCAGTCGACTGCCATTGTTTGGCAGTCGACTGATGGAGCATTAGTCGACTACCATGACTAGGCAGTCGACTGTTCGTCAGCTTTTTAGCTTGACTCAATCGAGCACCCTAATAGTCGACTGATACATCGTATCAGTCGACTGATACTCGTCAAGTATAAATAATTCATACTTGAATTTGTAGGGATGTATACTGAAAAGTCTATCTTTTGTATGAACATCTTTATTTTGAAATAAGAATCACATGATCATTGTTTGCATATTTTTATGGTTATGCAATATTGTCTCATACTTTACATTGTAGATAACATGGTGTGTGGTGTCACACAGGAGATCATATTATCGGCCCCTTGAAAAGTATAAGTAAAGGCTCACAACCGAGATGACTTTGGACAAACCATCGGAATGGTTGTAGTGTGATTTGGCATTGATTTGTCTTGACCATAGAATCACACTAGTACACTTTGTGTGTATTGAGCAGGACCGACATAGAGGTGATTCGATTTATTGCTGGCTACATAATCGAATCAGACCTCAGATATTATATAGTACATGCTCTTAATCCCGATATAATAACGGGCACATATACTTAGTACTCATCTCTTTGATTTACCAATGGGCGAGATTTATAGATTAAATCGATAGGCTTGGCAAGTTGGGAGATGATATTATTTATATGGTGTGTCGTTGATTATAGGAGGAAACCGTGTCCTATATATTAGGATGATGATGTCCCCTTGAGGAGCTCATAAGGTTCATCATGTAAACCCTGCAGGTGGACTTGGTCCGGCATGATGAAACGGTTGAGTGGTACTACTCAAGGAGTTAGATGTTGATTAATTAATGGTCAATAAATTAATTAATCGACGGACATTCGAGATCTTAAACACGGGTATAAAATATACAAATAATATATGGAGCCCATATTATCATATGGGGGTTGGTGAGGTAGATCAATGATGAACCTTTAGTGGATTAGATCATCATTAGTGGATCGGACTTTATGTGGGCTTGATCCATGGGTGGCCAAGACCCAACTCCTCCTCATGGTCCCTAATATAGCCTATTAACACCTCATGAAGCTTAGATCCAATGGATAGAAACAAAACTCTAAGATCCATTAGTAGAGATTAAATCTCTAAGATCCGACGGTTGAGATTAAATCTCTAGATCCGACGGTTGAGATTAAATCCCTAGAACCAATGGAGGAGATTAATTCATGACTTATCCCTAAACTCTATAAAAGGAGGGCATGGGGTTGGCGTGAACATATATAGGAGGAGAGCTAGGGTTTGGGCGGCAAGGAGCAATCCTATTTGAGATAGGATTGGGATTAGGGTTTGGAGGCTAGGGTGGCACCAAATAAGGAAGGTTCTTTCTCTCTTCTTCTTCCTCTTTGGGCCAACGTCCAGCAGCTTTTTCCAGCTCTTTTCCAGCCTTGGCCGGCGCTCAAAGCCCCCTTCCTCTTCTCCTTAGGTGGTGGAAATAAGATATAGGGTTTCCCTTGGTGTCTTGGTAGTTTTCCACCATCTCCTTCTCCTTCTAGTTGGCCGGCGGCAAGGACTTTTATAGCTCCTTGTTGGTTGAGTTTTGGAAGGAGAAAAACATTGTTTCTCTTCTTCCTCTTGCTTGGGAAAAGCAAGGAAGGAAGTTTTGCGATCTAGGAGCTTCGACTTTTGGTGGATCGTCGCCCACATGACGTCCAAAAGGAGGAAGGTCATACATTAGAAGACCAAGAGGTATACCTATTCTTCTTTCTCTTTTATTCATTGCTTGTTTTTGTTTTACAAATATAAGCATGTTATATTTCTGTAAATGGCTAAATAATACTTGGATCCCGAGTATAAACACAAAAATCGACGATCCGGACATCGTCTATTCCGCGGCTACTCGTACAATAGAGGATGGTCGCTTGAACAACTAGTTTGTTCAAGTGACCTCTCTAAACGAATAGCACGATGATGACTTGGTTGCTTTGGTAATCCCTTTTATCTAGGATTAAATTTTTTTATCCGAGGACATCATAGGGATCACCATGGTCAAGCAACCGAGATGAAGGGGAAGCGAAGTTTCTTCTCACAGACTCGACAAGGGAAATCCCTTCAGAATTGACTCCCTAGACCTAGACTCAACCTTCTAGCTCTTCCTTAAGCCTTGCGCCTTCAGGATCCCTCCGAGTCCGCGACTTGTTCATTCTTTGCACTTTGCTTCCAAGAGCTTCCTTAGGTTTTGTCATGTCTTGGGTTTCCCTTTGCCAAAGTGCACTTGGACTTTACGCCGCCAAGACTACATGCTTGGACTTACGCTGTCAAGACTTGTCTTTGGACTTCCTTTGCCAAGGTCCGCTTGGACTTTACGCCACCAAGACTACATGCTTGGTCTTATGCTGCCAAGCCTTTTCCTTGGACTTCTCTTGCCAAGATCACACTTGGACTTTGCTTTTACCAAGTCTTCATGCTTGGATTTTCCTATCACTTAAACATGTTCACAATTAGATCACAAAGTATTGCCTAACTTACATGATTATCCAAACATCAAAACATATAAATACTTGGGGCATTGTTGCACCAAAAATCTTTCCCTTTTTGATGTTTGACAATCATTTAAGTTAGGTCTTTAACACATGCACATAATCATATTTCCAATATGAACTCTAACTTAAACATTCCTTCTCCCCCTTTGACATACATCAAAAAGAGAAGGATTCATAAATTTCATGAAAGAGTTAAATTTTGTTGTAATCTTGAACTAAGGTATAATATTGAAATTAAGCTCCCCCTTAATCCAAGATATGGTTCATGATATGTGAATAACATGTGGAGCAAAGCCTAACAAAACTTTGGAGGTTAAATCCTAACTTTGCACCAACAATATAAGTTTGGGGATGAAAAGATATATATTATCAAACCCCCCTAAAACATTGCATCAAACATTCCTAAAAACTTCTTTATACTGAAGATTATCATACCATAGTTTTAGACATTCAAAAATATATTTAAATACAGGAAATAGAGCTTTTTATCAGAAAACACAGTGTATCAATCGACTGGTTTCTGATGCAGTCGACTGCTACGCCCGAATTCCATTTTTTTGATTTTTCAGCCCAACTTCAGAAATGCGCCAAAAATTCTACAAACATCAAAAAATATGAAATTTTGTATACACATTTCTGAAATCATTTTATATCAAGGAAAAATAATTTAAAAAATATATGTTTTCCAGATTTTGAAAATGATACAATTTTGAAACCTAGCAAAAACTCTAAGTATTTTGCAAACTTTGTATCACTTTTGTATTCCACTTGAAAATTATTTTTCAAAGTTTGATAAACATAGTTTAAATTATATTTTATTTGACATTTCCAATCATATTCTTGGAGCTATATGCACATTAGTTGTGCATAAGCCTTCCCAATGATTGGTCCAATGTAGGATTAATGTCTCTAGATGACACTTTGGTTCATAGTAATGCATCATAACAAGCATGATGAACCAAGTGCATCTTCCTAACATCTCACATGTTGTCTAAATGACTCAATATAAAAATCATGGTTTCTTAGGTATTTTGTGAAATGCTTAAAGGTATAAATCCTAGGATTTCTATAGGATCATGCAAACCTACACCTTTATTCAACTAAGCACATCCCAAGTTCTCTCCTAAGTGATGAAAATTCTACTTCAGGGAGAGGCTTGGTAAAGATGTCAGCTAGGTTGGACTTAGATTCAATGTAATTAAGCTCAATGTCCCCCTTAGTCACATGATCTCTAATGAAGTGATGTTTCACTTCAATGTGCTTGGTCCTAGAATGATGCACCGAATTTTTGGTCAAATTTATGGTGCTCACATTATCACAAAATACTTTTATATTGGAGTAAGATAGCTCATAGTCTTCTAAGGTATGTCTCATCCATAGTAGTTGAGCTACATAACCACCCATAGCCACATACTCGGCCTCGGTGGTGGATAGTGCAACACAAGGTTTGTAAGATACAAAAAAAAAAATTCATATGGATTAACCCTTTAATTAATTGGGTCTAATTAGTGGGTTAATTGGGTCTAATTAGTGATGGGGTTTGAAATTGGGCTGAATCCATTGGGCTGAAGCTAATGGGCTGAAACTAATGGGCTAAATCAATTGGGCTGGAATTGGGCTTGGGCTGATTGGGCTTGAACCGGTTTAGGCTGGTCTAACCAAATCGCCCGACAGCTTGTAAAAGCTCCGAACGAATCGATCTCTCACAATTTCACCGTCTCCTTCTCTTCTCCTTCGTCTTTCCTGATCGTGATTCCTTCTCTTGCTCGTTTCGCTGCCGCAAGCTTCCTGATCGCACGCGACGCCGTCGACTTCTTCAGTCATCATGACCGCCACGAGCTCAATGTGCGGTCGTTGCTGTCTCTTCCTCTTCATCACCGACACTTCCTCATTTCCGATCGCGTCTTTTCGGTGCTTCCACTCGTCGCTGCCGGAGTTCTCTAGCGTCGGCCATGCAAGGGCTTTTCCCTTCCAACCGATAGTCATTCTTCTCCCATTCATGCAGCTTTGCTATTCCCTGTTTCGTCACCGTGGCTCATCTCTCTTCCGACGATCTGTCACCGTCGACCCTAAGCTAGTCGATCTTCGTCCGATGCTGCCTTATCACCACTGTCGGAGCTCTCCGTCGCTGGCCCGATCGGAGTTGCTCGTCGTCACCGTTGCTCGAGCTTAGATCTGCCATCATCGACGCTCAAGCTCAGCCGTCGTCACCTCTCCTCTTCCGCCGTTTGATCATCGGCACAGTGTTGGAGTTGGTGTTGCGCCAGAAAACAAGGGGGTGCTATCGGAGGAGATTTGATCGGTAAGCTCTTGTTACCCTTTTGTTCAGTGGTAATTGTTGTGTTGTTGTGTTTTGATGAGTGGACTGATCTATACTTTGGCTGTGAGTGATGAAGAACTTAGGGTATCAAATTGGAGAGAGAGCTCCATTATGTTGAATCGGCAATTGGTGGTGTGGGCAGAAGGTTGTGGATGTTAAAATTGCCGTGGAAATCAGAGTTGAGCAGGGAAGCTGGATTCGAATTGGCAGTGCAAGGTAAGGCTGTTGGGTGATCTTGTGAGTAATTTCTTCATTTCGTTGGTCTTGGGGGTTGTATTCATGTTAACTGGATTGAGCAAAGATTTCGGTTGAATAAATCTGATTGTATAAGATTGGGATAATTGGGGTTCCTAACTCGTAGACGAGGAAAGGATGTAAACATAAGAACAACATAGTAATTAAGTTGTGTATTTGTCAGATACTTGTACTTAATCATGATTTGCTATTATATGCAGGTTTGGGATACGAAGCCCGTCTACGGCTGTGAGGATTATTCGAGCTTCGTGTCAGGTGGGTAATATCTACCTGGTCTGGTAGTTTTGACCAAATTCCAGTGCATGAATTTGGATATATGTTTATACCTGTTTACCTTAAATCCACTCATGTTTAATCATATGCTTGTACTGCCTTTGACCTTTGAGATATACTCTGTTACTTCATTGATTATCTAGCATGGATAGGAACTATAAACCCTATTATATGTTAGTTGATGGATGTTCAGTAAGTACAGGTGGTTAGGGTTATCCTTGTGACCTCAGATTGGATTACTGTGTTACATCACTAGGGTTAGGTGATGGTTTGGGTTATGAAGTTGATTGTTGTATCGTACACATGTTAGTTGTGCATCTATGGTGGATCTAGTTGTCCGTGTATAGATAAATGTGTGTGGTTGTCAGTATGTGGTTATGGACTAGAGGTCCTAGCATGATTGTATATCCATTATGGATTGTATATTTGTGTATGCTTATATGGATGGTCGATAGTATCTCGCTACTGACTAGAGGTCTTAGCGTGGTTGACTGTCAGATGAGTATGACTCTTTGTACGATAGAGAGAGTCTTGTAGATTGTAGTCCTTGCATAGTTGACTTTTGGTTGACCAGGACTCCCCGTGAGGTAGGGAGTGTTACGAGGATACCTGTGTGGAGCTATGCAACATTACATTTGCATGCATGATGTTGACTGGGTCTCCCTTGTGGTTGAGATGGGTCGTCAGTCATCCTGCCTCCCCGGCCACTCGGGGTAGTGGTAGCAGGGTTGAGGGCATAGCATTGGATGTGCCGCGCTCGACCACTATGGATGGTGGTAGCTGGAGATGCGCACTTGGCCACTGAGCAGAGTGGTGTTAGCACTCGCCCACTATAGACGGTGGTTGTGTGACGTGCAGTTGTCCTATGTGTGGAGCTCGTCTACTCATGGGTAGTGACGGAGCGACCAGCAGCAGGGACCCCCGGGGAGTAGTTAGCTTTTTACGCTTATATGCTACTCATTCATACTACCCAACTCGGTCACTCGAGAGTAGTGGTAGCTGGAGTCGGGCTAGTCGTCATGCCATGCCACCCGGGCCATACTAGGTTCGTGGTTGGACGGGTCCGCAGACATGGCCATGCATATGCATTGCTGATATATATATGTATGCATGTATTTGATATATATTTTACATATGCCTGTGAGATGCTGCATTTGTTTGCTGCATATGGTTGTTCATCATGATACATGTCATTTGCATTTTATATACTGCTGTGTGTTAAGCATGATATATGTGTTGGTCCAGACTATTGTATGCGTTTGATTAGCGTCATGTCATAGTGTGGTATGGACTGGGATGTTATTACATGTGATTATATACTGTTCATATGTCTGAGTGTTGGTCATGTATGGAACTGACCTTGTACGTTATATGGGCTATGTTATTGTATATCTGTTCAGGATGATATAGCTTATGGTGTTGCAGATCGTCAGGTACATTGGTACATTACTTCATGTTCAGTTGATCAGTTTAGTATATACATTGAGTATGACTATACTGTGGTTACTTGCTATTAGATTTGGATATGACTGTATGTCTATTGGACTCATGTTGTATACCTGTAGATCTTCACATGTATACTTGTAGATTTCTATATCCTTATATGTTATTCATGAACTTTCTACATATTACCCCTGAGTTTATACTCACCACCCCTGGACCCACAGGTTTCTGTCCTTGAATAATGGTAGAAGATTCTTTGGATGTTCGGAGCTCCGCCAGCTGATCCCATCTCACACCGAACAATTGGGGTTTTCCACATATTTGCTTCCGCTGTTGTTTTGTATTATGGCCATGTATAATCAGTGTTGTATTTAGCTGTTGGTTTGTATGTTGTTTTTGTGTAGTATGTTAGAGTTGCACCAGTGCGCACCTTTGTGTTGTTATGGATGTATTGTTCAGTATTGTCCATATATATGTCATGTTGTTGTGGGCCTACGGGCCTTGTATTAACCCGATATGTTGCCACGTATAGGGGAGGTGTCGTCCGTTTGCTTTTCGGCATGGCATACTCTCGGGGCGTGATAATTTTATTGGTATCAGAGCCCTAGGTTGCGAAGTCCATTTTCGGATTTTATTTCGTTCGGGCATCGAGTTTTGCTTTACTCGATTTTGGTTTTGTGAGTTCTGGAATCTGGCTATTGCGGACATCTCCGAGCTACAAGGTTTAAGGTATGTTAACTATTATTACATATCCTTCTGTTAGCTATGTATTTAGTTGCTTATAACAGGGTTGACTTGTAGGATATTGGTCACTATTCGTAACCATGGTTTGAGTTGGCCACGGGAACGACATGTTGAGGTTATTAGACATGTACCTGCTATCGAAAAGGTAATTACCTTTGAGAGTCGACTGATATCGAGTCGGATAGCAGGGGTTAGTAGTCACATCTCTTGTGGAGATCAAGGATTACAGTCCTAAGATTTTCATTAATTATGTTAGTCAGATCATTACCTATGGGGTAATGGACTAAGCGAGTATACTATTGCTGGTGCAGATAGTAGAAAATTAGTGGATGACATTCATGGGGATTTTGATCCCCGGACTGGTCGTTCTAGGTTGTATAACATTGGGAGTACTTTTGGAGTACTTGACTCGTGTTATACGAAGAAAGTAGTGTTAGTTGAATACCATTATCCGAATTTAGCCGGTACTTGGTGGAAGAGATAGAAAGTAACCTACGGGAAATAATGTATCATTTGGTCACAGTTCAGTGATATTGTGAGATAGTATTTCCCTACGTCATCTTCTTTGACTCATTGTCAGGGAATTCTTGGGCATCGAGTAGGGTGATCGGTTGGTAACGAAGGTACCATGCAGAGTCGCTAGACTTGCGAGGGTTACGACCACCTAATAACTCGAGAATGTGATCGGCATGTCTTAAGCCACCTATGGTTTATCGGTTGACATCTTGATCAGGATGTTTGGATCTTCTACCAGATCCTACCGAAAGTCCATAGACCGAGTCATGTGTATAGAAATGACTCCGTAGCAAGTGTTTTAAAGAGTTGGAGATTTGATAAGCAGATATTGCAAGTCAAATTAATGGAATTGGAAGTCTCCGAATGTTTGACAAAAGGAGCAAGATTAGAGTCATGAGTCACGAGCGACTATTGGAGAGTTTTTCCAATTATAGAAGACCGATTGCAGATCGTCAGCATCTTCTTATGTTTATCAGTGAAATCAGAGGAAAGACTCCGAAGGGAGATTGTGTGCATGCAGTGCGGGTCACGACGAGATGCAGAGTCAGATTATCCGATGGATCATTTTATCTGCTTCTACTATAAGCAGCCAGTATCTACAAGGAGAGTATGTACTTTGAAGACTCAGTGGAAGACTATGGATGATGCTTTCGAGCGGACGATCCACAACCTCGGAAGCCGAGATCATGACAGAAGAATGGATTATCACAACAGCAGCGATCTTACCTCAGATATAGTTGGAGCTCTTTGATACTTCCATCCGGAAGAAGTAAGTTAGTCAGCAGTATCAGCCGAAGACATCTCAGAAGATTCAGACAACAACTGTTACCTTCCCAGATGTGGTTAAGCTTTATACAGAGGAGAGATTTTACGATGATAGTCGTATCTATGCGGTATTCTCCAGTGGCAGCTATACCTTTCACAGAGATGGAACGTGCTATGATGTTGACAGTTCTTCAGTATTATACAGCCGAATGTGTATCCTTTGCCAGTACAACAGTGTTTACCATCTCCATTGCAGTTGTTCAGTTGTACCTCAGTTCCAGCAGTTGACTTCAGTTCCTCCATGACAGTCTTTTGCATCTACATGAGCTCAGCCGTCCAGAACAGATGTTGGACAAGTTTACATGATTACTCGAGAAGAAGTATAGAAGACCGAAGGATCGGTCCTTCGGGGTATTACTTTAGGTTATCCTATTTGCGGATATATCGAGAGATACTGGTAGTTTACAGATATCTTTGTCTAGAATATTCTTGGATAGGGTTTGAAGGGTTCCTATCGACTTGTGGGTTGGTGATTTTCTCTACCGTCAGGTGAGATATTGATCAACAACCAAGAAGTCAGGGGATACCCTTAGCCTTTGCTAGACATACCTCTACTATAGACATATCCTTACGGATAGTTAAATGGTTGAAATGAGGGTATAACATGTATCTCGAATGGGCATATAATTTGAGAGTATTCGGATATAGTTTCGGATGAACTCCCGGGCTTGTCACTGCATGGGCAAGTGGAATATGCGATTGAGGGTGATTTCGGAAATAGTTTCGATATTGGAGACTTTATACTGGGAGATGATTTTATTGGTATCAGTGTTGCTAAACACTGGGGAAATTGGAAGAGCATAGGTTGTGATTACATGAGGTATTGGATGGGAGATTTATCTGTCCTAGTGGTTCTTCTTGAGAAGATTCGGAATCCTTTGTTAAAAGAGAGACAGACCTTTGAGGTTATGCATCGATTATCGATGATTGGAATGCATTAGTTGAGAATGAATATTCTTTGTCATGGATAGATGATCTGTTTAGATCAGCTAAATGACACCTGTGTATATCCTAGGGTTGGTCTACGACTGGAGGGTTGATATTGTAGTGACTTAGGCTACGTTTGGTACGGGGTAATCAGGCTTGTAATGTAATCGGATTACATTACAAGATGATTTACTTTGTTTGTGAACATTTCAAAGATGTAATGTAATGTAATTGCATTACAAAATAAGAGCCAAGATCCGTAATCTCGATTACGAATGAAAAGCGATGTAATCCGATTACATTACGGACTCAATATTTGTCTTTACAAATATGTCCTTCTTTTATTTTTTCTAATTGCTTCTCGATGTGCCGACGATCGGCCGTCGGCCGGCGAATCGGCCAGGCAATGGCCGGTCGAACCGTCGGCCGGCCGTCGGCCGGCGACCGGGCCGATCGGCCGATTCGGCCGGCCGGCGATCGATATAAGGCTATTTTTGTCATTTTATAATAATATGAATTACATTCCTTATAACAAATATGGATACCAAATAAACGAATGTAATCACTTTTGTAATCAAAGATTCCCACACCAATCACTAACCAAACACAGTAATGTATACACATTACATTACATTACATTACAAACTTGATTACATTACAAGGTTGATTACATTACCCCGTACCAAACGTAGCCTTAGTGTCATACAATTATCATTGTCAGTGTGAAAATCATTAGCATAGAGTAAAAAGGATGCAGGTGTGTAGAAGACGACATTTCATACTTGGTATGAATTTTAGGAGATGTTGATAATGTTGTTAGACTTATCGACGATTTAGTTGTTCATGGATTTGAGGAATCAAGTACTCTTGGAGTATTTGGGATCGATTGTCATCATATCTGTGGATGATATATTTTTGAGATATATTCACGATCTTAAGGGAAGTTATGTTTCCCTATATTGATTTGGTATTTACCGTAGATGTGGATAGGATGCGCTAGAGTTACTATATCGCTGACTTGTGGGACCAAGAAGGTGATGGCAATCACCTGATCGGAAGTTTGGGAAGCTAGGTTTCAAGGCCTATAAGGTGACTGACTTTTGTGTCAGTGTTAGTTAATCCGTCCGATATGGATGGAAGGGTATTGTACGCAGATGCATCATTTCAGGGATTGGAGCGATTCCGATGCAGTTGTATGAGACGTGTCTTATGCCTACGTCAGTTGAGGAACTGCGAGTTATTATCTTGAGTAGTAGATGTATAGAGCAGGAGTGCTCAGGGAGTTTTGGCTAGCTACTGGGTAGCTATTATAGGGTTGTTAGAGCATGGATAGATGCAACTGGGGAGATGGGTTATTACTGTCTTCCAGTCACTTATAGTGCTGTGTGACAGAGTGAATTTTGGACATTGGATTAATTTCTCTTGTGAGAATAAATCTCCGTCTCGGGGAAGGATAGTGGTTCCCAGAGTTGCATTCGATTTAGGAAGAGTTGTTTCAGGAGACTCTTCATTCAAGAGTGGTGATTTATTCGGAGTGTATCCGAAAATAGTGAGTATTGAGAAGTTCCGATTGGTGGAACGATATGTGGGACATGGATGATTCTGTAGTTTGATGTTGGTGTGCCAACAAGTAAAAGTGGAATAGTAATGATCAGTAGGGTTACGTACTGCAATGAAGTGGGAGCATAGTACGGTGGATTGTGTTGGGAGATTATCTAGAATTCGAAAAGGACTTGATAGGATTTGGGTAGTCGATGATCGATTAGCTAGATCCGCTCATTTTTTTTCCGAGCCGTAAGATGGATTTCGTTAGATCGCTTGATGGAATTATATCCATGGAGTAACCTTGGGTATCATTTCTGATAGTGATTCATGATTCACCTTACGATTCTGGCAAGTCTCCCACTGGTTATGGGTACAGAGCTCCACTTTGGTACAATTATTTACTTTTTAATAGGTCGATTGAGAGTGTATATAAGAGCTGGAATGTAGTATTCGAGCTCAGTACCCCACTAAGTATTTGATGTGTGTGAAAATTTTATTGGCTGTTATGAGATCTTGTACTCGTACATGAGTCAGAAATTTGGGGACCAAATTTTTATTAGTGGGGGAGAATGTAAGATATGAAAAAAAAATCATATGGATTAACCCTTTAATTAATTGGGTCTAATTAGTGGGTTAATTGGGTCTAATTAGTGATGGGGTTTGAAATTAGGCTGAATCCATTGGGCTGAAGCTACTGGGTTGAAACTAATGGGCTAAATCAATTGGGCTGGAATTAGGCTTGAACCGGTTTGGGCTGGCCTAACCAAATCGCCCGAACAGCTTGTAAAAGCTCCGAATGAATCGATCTCTCACGATTTCACCATCTCCTTCTCTTCTCCTTCGTCTTTCCCGATCGCGATTCCTTCTCTTGCTCGTTTTGCCACCGCAAGCTTCCCGATCACACGCGACGCCGTCGACTTCTTCGGTCATCGCGACCGCCGTGAGCTCAATGTGTGTTCGTTGCTGTCTCTTCCTCTTCATCACCGACACTTCCTCATTTCCAATCGCATCTTTCCGGTGCTTCCACTCGTCGCTGCCGGAGTTCTCTAGCGTCGGCCATGCAAGGGCTTTTCCCTTCCAGCCGGTAGTCATTCTTCTCCCGTTTGTGCAGCTTTTCTATTCCCTGTTTCGTCATCGCGGCTCATCTCTCTTCCGACGATCTGTCACCGTCGACCCTAAGCTAGTCGATCTCCGTCCGATGCTGCCTTATCACCACTGTCGGAGCTCTCCGTCATCGGCCCGGTCGGAGTTGCTCGTCGTCACCGTTGCTCGAGCTCAGATCTACCATCATCGACGCTCGAGCTCAGCCGTCGTCGCCTCTCCTCTTCCGCCGTTTGATCATCGGCACAGTGTTGGAGTTGGTGTTGCGCCGGAAAACAAGGGGGTGCTGCCGGAGGAGATTTGATCAGTAAGCTCTTGTTACCCTTTTGTTCAGTGGTAATTGTTGTGTTGTTGTGTTTCGATGAGTGGACTGATCTATACTTTGGCTGTGAGTGATGAAGAACTTAGGGTATCAAATTGGAGAGAGAGCTCAGTTATGTTGAATCGGCAATTGGTGGTGTGGGCAGAAGGTTATGGCTGTTGAAATTGCCGTGGAAATCAGAGTTGAGCAGGGAAGCTGGATTCGAATTGGCAGTGCAAGGTAAGGCTGTTGGGTGATCTTGTGAGTAATTTCTTCATTTCGTTGGTCTTGGGGGTTGTATTCATTTTAACTGGATGGAGCAAAGATTTCGGTTGAATAAATCTGATTATATCAGATTGGGATAATTGGGGTTCCTAACTCGTAGACGAGGAAAGGATGTAAACATAGGAACAACGTAGTAATTAAGTTGTGTATTTGTCAGATACTTGTACTTAATCATGGTTTGCTATTATGTACAGGTTTGGGATACGAAGCTCGTCTACGGCTGTGAGGATTATTCGAGCTTCGTGTTAGGTGGGTAATATCTACCTGGTTCGGTAGTTTTGACCAAATTCCAGTGCATGAATTTGGATATATATTTATACCTGTTTACCTTAAATTCACTCATGTTTAATCATATGTTTGTACTGTCTTTGACCTTTGAGATATACTCTGTTACTTCATTGATTATCTAGCATGGATAGGAACTATAAACCCTATTATATGTTAGCTGATGGATGTTCGGTAAGCACAGGTGGTTAGGGTTATCCTTATGACCTCAGATTGGATTACTGTGTTACATCACTAGGGTTAGGTGATGGTTTGGGTTATGAAGTCGATTGTTGTATCGTACACATGTTAATTGTGCATCTATGGTGGATCTAGTTGTCCGTGTATAGATAAATGTGTGTGGTTATCAGTATGTGGTTATGGACTAAAGGTCCTAGCATGATTGTATATCCATTATGGATCGTATATCTGTGTATGCTTATATGGATGGTCGATAGTATCTCGCTACTGACTAGAGGTCTTAGCGTGGTTGACTGTCAGATGAGTATGACTCTTTGTACGATAAAGAGAGTCTTGTGGATTGTAGTCCTTGCATAGTTGACTTTTGGTTGACCAGAACTCCCCATGAGGTAGGGAGTGTTACGAGCATACTTGTGTGGAGCTATGCATCATTACATTTGCATGCATGCTGTTTACTAGGTCTCCCTTGTGGTTGAGACGGGTCGTCAGTCATCCTGCCTCCCCGGCCACTCGGGGTAGTGGTAGCAGGGTTGAGGGCAGAGCATTGGATGTGCCGCGCTCGACCACTATGGATGGTGGTAGCTGGAGATGCGCACCTGGCCACTGAGCAGAGTGGTGTTAGCACTCGCCCACTATAGACGGTGGTTGTGTGACGTGCAGTTGTCCTGTGTGCAGAGCTCATCTACTCATGGGTAGTGACGGAGCGACCAGCAGTAGGGACCCCCGGGGAGTAGTTAGCTTTTTACGCTTATACAATACTCATTCATACTACCCAACTCGGTCACTCGAGAGTAGTGATAGTTGGAGTCGGGCTAGTCGTCATGCCGTGCCACCCGGGCCATACTGGGGTCGTGGTTGGACGGGTCCGCAGACATGGCTATGCATATGCATTGTTGATATATATATGTATTCATGTATTTGATATATGTTTTACATATGCCTTTGAGATGCCGCATTTGTTTGCTGCATATGGTTGTTCATCATGATACATGTCATTTGCATTTTATATACTACTGTGTGTTGAGCATGATATATGTGTTGGTCCAGACTGTTGTATGCGTTTGATTAAAGTCATGTCATAGTGTGGTATGGACTGGGATGTTATTACATGTGATTATATACTGTTCATATGTCTGAGTGTTGGTCAGGTATGGAACTGACCTTATACGTTATATGGGCTATGTTATTGTATATCTGTTCAGGATGATATAGCTTATGGTGTTGCAGACCGTCAAGTACATTGGTACATTACTTCATGTTCAGTTGATCAGTTTAGTATATACATTGAGTATGACTATACTGTGGTTACTTGCTATTAGATTTGGATATGACTGTATGTCTATTGGACTCATGATGTATACCTATAGATCTTCACATGTATACTTGTAGATTTCTATATCCTTATATGTTATTCATGCACTTTCTACATATTACCCCTGAGTTTATACTCACCACCCCTGGACCCTGGGTTTCCTGTCGCCCAGATAACAGGTAGAAGATTCCTTGGACGTTCGAAGCTCTGCCAGCTGATCCCATCTCACACCGAACAATTGGGGGTTTCCACGTATTTGCTTCCGCTGTTGTTTTGTATTATGGCCATGTATAATCAGTGTTGCATTTGGCTGTTGGTTTGTATATTGTTTTTGTGTAGTATGTTAGAGTCGCACTGGTGCGCACCTTTGTGTTGTTATGGATGTATTGTTCAGTATTGTCCATATATATGTCATGTTGTTGTGGGCCTACGGGCCTTGTATTAACCCGATATGTTGCCACGTACAGGGGAGGTACCGTCCATTTGCTTTTCGGCACGGCATACTCTCGGGGCGTGACAAGGTTGCTTCCTACTACTCCAACTAACAAGGGAGGACCCAAGAAATTGACATCCACCACTAATACTTTTCCGATCCAATTTGCAACCGGCATAATCGGAATTGGCGTACACAACCAAATCAAAAGACCTAGTCCTAGAGTACCATAGTCCTACATTTAGTGTGCCTTTAATATATCTTAAGATTCTTTTAACGACAACTAAATGAGATTCTTTGGCACATGATTGATACCTAGCATACATACCAACCGCAAATAATATATCGGGTCTACTAGCAGTTAGGTATAAGAGACTACCAATCATACTCCTATAGAGTGTAAGGTCAATTTATTTTCCTTCATGATCACTATTTATTTTTGTATTGGTTGCAATTGGGGTTGACACTATTTTAGCATTTTTCAAACCAAATTTCTTAATTATTTCTTTAGCATATTTGGTTTGGTAAATATAAATTCCTTCACTTGTTTGTTTGACTTGTAATCCTAGGAAGAAATTTAGTTCTCCAACTAGACTCATCTCAAACTCATTTTCCATATTCTTGATAAAGTCTTGAGGGAGTTCATCATTTGTCGACCCAAAGATAATGTCATCAACATATACTTGGGCTACAAAGATGTCCTTTGATGTTGACTTTATAAATAGAGTTAGATCTACATTACCCCTCCTAAAGTCCTTAGAGATTAAGAAAGATGATAATCTTTCATACCAAGCCCGGAGAGCTTGTTTCAAACCATACAACGCTTTCCTAAGCTTGCATACATGGTTTGGATAGTCCATAATCTCAAACCCGGGAGGTTGTTCTACATATACCTCTTTCTTAATGAACCCATTTAGGAATGCCGATTTAAGATCTATTTGATGGAGTTTGAAACCCATATAAGAGGCATACCCTAATAGGATCCTAATAGACTCTAACCTAGCAACCGAGGCATATGTTTCATTATAGTCAAGTCCTTCAACTTGATTAAAGCCCTTGCAACTAACCTTGCCTTATTCCTAGTAATATTTCCTTGGTTATCTAGTTTTGTTAAATACTGGAAAATTAAAATACTAAATTAAATGGACAAAGAATTAAGGAAAATAATTCTGGAATTTTTTTTTGGGATTTTTAGGGAATTTTAGGAATTTTTCTGAAATTTTTCTGGATTTAAACGGAGTCCGTACGAGGTATTTACGGGGATAAGAAAAACAGGCTTTTAAAGGGCATGTTTAGATGAGTAAATAGGATAAATTTAACCTAGGTTATAAATATAGGTTTGGTTTTCTCACGCCGCATCGGCGGTTTCTTTCTCGCGAAAACTTCTTCATCGCGATATCTTCCTTTGTTTTTCTCCAACGTCGTCGCCTCTCCCTCCCAATCTCGGCGGCAACTAGCACCACGAGCAGTCGAGTTGGCCTTGGCGCAAGGGGACGACGTCAGCGGACACCGGGTCGGCTTGTCGTCGGCCTCCTCTACGACTACCCTCTTCGGTCGTTCACCGATCTTTCCCTCTCCTCTGCAAGCGGCGGCGAGCGAACCTCCCTCACCGGTGCCACGGACGAGCCGGACCGACGAGTGCACTGGATCGGGAGTTTGAGTCGATGATAGTTTGATCGGGAGTTGCTCTTTACGATTTCGCCGGAGTTAGATCGTGAGCTCTTCCGATCCAGTAGTTCATCAACCACCTTGAGCATGAGATTGGACGGCGCTGTTGCATAGCTGGCTGCCTTGATGCCGGTTGAGCCTAGTCGTGTGTTCTATTGGAGTAAGGGCAGCAGCAATTTCCTGTTTGAGTTGTTACGATGAACAGAGATTTGGGAAGGATTACTGCCGAGCGATTTCCTAAGGTCGGTAAGCTTTAATTACCTATTCCTTTTCATCTGTTAATTTCTATGTGATCCTTGTGCATCAATGTGATGTATTGTTGTCGATGGTGCCTACTGGAGGGGTGATTGTGGGTGTTTTGTGGAGTGAGATGGCTGTTGTGAGATTTAGGATGGCTATCGAATGTGATTGAGCTGCTTTGTTTAGGTGTTTTGCTCGACTGTGTGTGAGTGAGGAAGGACTAATGGAGTGAGTGTTTCATTTAGGGTTGGTTAGAGCCCTAAATCAGTGTAATTATGGGATGTTAATGGTTGTAAATGGATTGTGGGTGCCAATTTATGGGATCCAAGGGTTGGATCGAGTTTGAGGTAAGGTTTGGTTGAGCTGTGTGTATCTCACCTAGGGTTAGGTTGGATTTATACTTTTGATCGGTGAGATGTTCTGTATATTGTTGTGGAGTTGTAAATTAGGCTTGAGGAAAATGAAGGATGTTGTTAAATTCCATTGTTGCAATGGGGATGGCTGTGATTGATCTGTTGGATTACATACAAGATGATTTTAATTTAATTACAGGTTATTGACAGTGGCTGTCTGTACTTTGGTTTTATGATCTGGGTTGTTGAGTTCGGTGTGATGTTGATCGGTTCTGTAATTATGTATGGAGGATGGATTAGGTTGAAGAGGATAATTAAATCAATCTAGTGGATCGGATATGAGGTCGATGTAGGATTCGATTCGATTATTTGTTGTGTACTTGGATTTGATGGATTTACTTTGGATTAATTGGTTATGGAAGGAATCGATTAAGTATTCGATTTGTCGGTGAATGGTATTTTGTGCTTAACAATAGTTATGCATTATGCAAGTTTCGGTCACGAGGCAGGTTCACGGTCATGATGATCTGGTTCTTTTTGCGGATATTTTATCAGGCGGGTATTTTGACTTATCTCCTAGATATAGTCATGTTGATATGCTAGTTAGGATAGCTTGCAATAATTTGCATGTTTATATGCCTAGTATGTTTTTGTGCCTACTAGATACATGCATTTGATCAGTATGATTATACCTTCCCTGTTTTATTTGGATCATAGTTACTTGGATTATGGATATGTACATATTGATTGTGCATATTATTCGGATAGGTGTATTTAGTTGGATTTACATGCTTTAGTATCGTGCACCATCTTACATGGATTGCATGCTGGCTAGACGGGGTTCCATTATTGTTGAGCCCGTAGCCAGTTACATGGCCTGCACACACTGCCACTCATGGGTTAGTGGTACATCAGGAGGGTGTGTGCAGTTGCTCTGTCAGGCTCCGCTAGTCCGCTCGTGGGTAGCGATGAGGCAGCGTGGTAGCGGGCAAGGATCCCTCCTCTGGTCTATGACACCGGGAGATGAGAGCTTAGCTCCCCCACTCTGTTTGGGGCAGGAGGATAGGTGTACTCCGACAGCATCCTGTCCACTCGGTCTCTCAGGAGCAGTGATGGCAGAGTGCACAGTTGTCATAGCCCAACCCACTCGGCTTCACCATCGCATGTGAGGCGGCTGACTGGCGTCAGGGGTGACCATGTCATTTGCACGACTTGCACTTTGCACAGATCGCATTTGTATTGTGTTTGCTGCATTATTGTATTGATGCCTTAGATGTTGCATATGATTGCCATGCATACAGGATTCATATTCGTATATGGTGATGACCTTATCTCTTATAGTAGGGCACATGCTCCTATATCAGGGTAGGAGATTCAGGTGAGTACAGTCCTTTTGCATTTATTTCTTGCTTACCTTATATGTGAGACTGTACTGACATGATTTCTATTGTTAGCTATATCTTACTTTGCATATCGACTATACCCGCTGAGTTCTTTGAACTTACCCTGTTGATTTATATCTATTTCAGGATGAAACTGTTAGGAGAGTCCATCTACCAAACCCCACTCGTCGTGGAAGTTTTTATTTGTTTCTATGGTTTGGATATTTTGATTAGAGGACATGTTTAGGATTGGAGTTGGATATTTGTATTCGTGGATTTTTGGCGTCCTTATGGACCTTATTCGGATTTTGTTTGGATTGGTTTTGGTTGAGTATTCCTGCCCAGATGGCAGAAGGGGTAAGTCTAGTTGTGATATATGTTACTTATTTATTTTGGTTGATGGCCTGAGGCCTATTTTATTACCTGCATGTGTGTTTGGATTCCGATCGTGTTGACCGATGTATAGTGGTCGTGTAGGCCTTGTATGAAAATTAGTATTGTCACCCGTACAGGGGAGATGCTGTCGGATTTTTGTTTGGCGGGGACTCCATCGGGGCGTGACAATTTATTTGGTATCAGAGCTAGGTTTTCGAGTTCCTAGGGGTTTTTGGATTTTTCGGAGTTCGCCACGTTTGGCAGGTTTTTCGAGGCAATCTGGAAATTTTGGATTGGTATGGATTTCCGATGATTTTTATGTTTCGGAAATTCGAGGATTTTTGACGAGATTAATATGGGGTTTTGGCGGCGATGGGACCTCTCCTGTGGAAAAATAGGTATGATGATTAATTTTATATGTTATTACTTCTAGTAATATCTGTTCTAGTAATATATGTAATAATTTAACAGATATGAGACGAGGTGGGCGTGCTCCTGCACCGAGACGTGGTGCAGGGTAACCACGCAAGAGGACAATGAGATCTCTGGCTAAGGAGTCGCCAGAAGGGTCTATAGAGTTTTGACTCATGTGCAGACTCGTAGTAGGGGTCGCCCACCAAGGTGACCAGCCAGAGTTGCCGTAGTGTTTATACTCCAGGTTAGATTAGCTATGTGTTTAGTGGATAACAGTAAATAACATTTAGTGTATTGGTCACTATTCGTAATCGTGGATGGAGTTGACCACATGAACAACTATTTGGGAGTCTTGAACACAGGTCGAAAAAGATGAATTTCCTTTGGTGGTATCTTGATCGAGTCGAGGGTCAAGTCATCACATTGGTTGTGGAAATCAAGGACTACAGTGTTAGGGATTTTCACTAATTATGCTAGGCGGATTATTACCCTGGTGGGTAAGGGACAAGGAATGTATACTATATGTTGATCCAGACAATGGAGGTTAAGTTTTAAAGTTTCATAGGGATTTTGATCCTTGAGCGGTTTGAGCTTAGATCGATAATGTTGAAGGTACTGTTAAGTACCTAACTAGTATTTATATAGGGGGAGTGGAGTTAGTTTCTTACTATGACAATGATCAAGTTGTTACTTGGTGGAATATGTAGAAGGAATTTATTTGGGGAAATAACCCATTACGGGATCACGGGTTCAGGATGTTTTCGAGAGACAATATTTCTCCATGTTATTTTGTATGACTCATTGTTGGGAAATGCTTGAGCCTTAAGTTGAGTGATAAATTGTTAATGGAGTTCACTATAGAGTTTATTAGACTTGCAGAGTTTACCCCACTTAATGGCTCAAGATAGTGATTGAGTTGTTTTCGATCACCTACGATTTATTGGCTTACATTTGGAATAGGATAGTTGGATCTTCTATCAGTTCCTATCGGGAGGCATTAGGGTGAGTCATATTTATGAAAATGACACTGCAGTAAGTGTCTCCAGATAATAGTGTAGTCAACCTAGTGATAATAACCTACACTATTGATAAGGCAATCGTAGAAGTCGTGAACGTGCTCTTCTAGCTGGATTCACGTGGCATTATTTTGCTCCCATGTTGATGCTCGGTATTGATTATGTCTGTTGCTAGAGATGGTAACTTGATGTTGATGATGGAAGTTTACAACCTCTTGAGTGATTGAGGGATTAGTTGGAATTTTAGTTTATTTTGGTGGTGATCAAGGTTCTGTCCCAGGAATGAAAGATTGATGAAATACTTCATTTTCCAGCGGAAAACAGGAATATGGATTAAAGCTTTCTCCTCAGATTTATGTGGCTATCAGAAGTGGTTTGTGCACTTGTGGAGATATGAGGCTGGTTGTATGGTTCTTGGAGGGCATGATAGGAAGAGGTGTGTACACCTAGATTCATACAGTTACCGAATTCTTATTCTAGGTCACTGTGAAATAGGGAATCCGTTAAGAGCAGAACTTGGATGAGTTTACATCTTTACTCGAAAGGAATTGTAGATGGTTGAAGGATGGATCATTGAGGTATTTCTATAGTTGACCTTACTTGATGATATATTGAGATATACAGGTGTTTACAGATATCTGTGGTTAAAACATGTACAGATAGGATTAAAAGGATTTCTATATTTGGATCATGTGGATTAATAGTGTTTCCACCGACAGGTGAGATGTTGAGATGATTTCTGTGATGATTATCAGAGGGGTATGATAATGATTTTTGATGTTTAGAGGTTGATTGTTGGAGATGTTATATTATGGTGGGAGAGTTGACTTAGTTGAGCTATAGTTAACTTGGTTGATATGATGTGGATATCTGGATATTAACTTAGAGATTATGATTGTAACATGATGGTATAAGAATGTCTCTTGGATGCCTGTATAATTCAAGAGTAATCAGATGTGGTGTCGGATGAACTTCTAGGCTTGCCGCGGTATAGGCAAGTAGAGTAGGCGATCGGAGTGATTTCGGAAATAGTTTCGATATCGAAGATCCCCTACTAGGTGATAGTTTATTTTGTACTGAGGTAATGATATTTAACGAGCCAAATGTTTTACTTATGGTGCATTGGCTGAGGGCTAGTGTAAAGCGCACAAGGTTGTTAAAGCTCGTGATGTACTCAAGGCAATGTCATTCAATTGGCTATGAGCCCAATCGAGTTGCTTAGCTACCGTCATCGATCGGTCGTTCAAAGTTGACAAGGTTGATGATGCTGAGAGGTATTTGTTAGAATGACGATTTACCAGGGGATAATTTAGTTGGTATCAGTGTTGCTTAACACTATGGGAATTGGACGAATCTAAGTTCCAATTAAAGGAGGTGTTGGATGTGATATTTATTTGTCCCAGTAATTTATTTCTTGAGGAGCTCTGGAACTCGTTGTTCAAAAAGAGATGAACCTTTGAGGTTATACACCGATTTCGATGATGGAATGCGGTAGGGGTAGAAGGAAATGAATATCCTTCATGGTGGATTGAGGATCTATTTAGATCAGCTATAGGACACCTGTGTATACTCTAGGATTAAGTTATGATTGGTGTGTTGATATTGTAGTAACAGGGTATCATACAATTATCAAAGTTATAGGGATGATTGATATATCATCAGCCTAGAGTAAAGAGGATGCTGTTGGGTTTCCGGCACCGCGGCGTGTGTGTGTTCGATCATGTTTCGTAAACATGAGCACAGTGGAAGCAATAAAATTAATAAATCTATATTTATTACAACACACACATCACACGCATGCATATTACAACAAGCGTAGACATAACCGTAAATTTAAATTTGCAATAAAAAGAAATTTAACTACGTTATACCTTTCGTATTACGTGTAGCGGGAACGGCATCAACCGGAACGATCCTCGCTAGAATCGTCTCTATCCATATCCACACTGAGTATCCTTAGGATGACTTCGCTAAGCCACGAGCTTCGTCTTCGTACGGGTTACTAGCCTCGTGTTGAAGACGACTTGATCGAGAGATGATCACGATCCGAATCCAAATTCGGATGCAAAGACGAGTCCTCAAAACTCGCTTCTCCGGAGAGGTATTCGTCAACCGTTTGACGAATCCTTCGTCCTCCACCTCAGAGGATTACCGGAGATCGAATCCCCGGTAAGTTAGCCTCTGTCGGAGCTCTAACCGTCATCCAAACGACGCTCCGACGAGAGGAGAACAAGCTGTCCAGAAAACTGGACAGCTTTGGTGGAGGAGATAGGCGCCGGCCAACCAAAGGAAGATAAAGCTCACCTTGATGCCAAACCTAAAGGAGATCACCGGAGGGTCGCCGGAGGATCACCAGCTGAAGCTTGGACGCCGGCAAGGAGCTGGACGGCGGCACAAGGGGCTGGGTGGCAATGGAGTTGGCGCCGAATTCTCCAAGGAGAGGAGGTGGGCGACAACTAGGTTTAGGGCTTTTGGATTAGGGCTTAACTATCCCTTAAGCCCTCTTTTATAGAGAACTAATTCTCTTAATGGTTATTGGATCATAACCATTAAGCCCGTTAACCCGCTCCATTAAGATAAGTTAAAATAAACCAAACCATGATGGTTTATTTTAAGTTAAAATGAACCGAACCAACTTTTGGTTCATTCGTTTAAAATAAACCAAACCCTTTGGTTTATTCTCCTCCATTGGATTAGAACCAAATCATTTTGGTTCATCCATTACGTCTTCATAAGACTCGGCCCATCCACGCTTCCATTGCGACTGAAACGATTTCATGCTCGCTTTATGTTTGGTCCAACCAAACCTAGTTTCTCTCGGTCTGAGAATCCCATTCTCAAGCTCATTTTAAATCCTTTGGATTACGCTCGTTGTGCGTGTGACCAAATAGGTTCTCGGTTTATGTTGGCCGTCTATAATTAACCATTGATTATAGAACGATCATGAGTGGCACCTAGTAGTACATCATGATCCCCAATTAACCGAAAAGATCAACGGTTGATCCAGAACTATTTCTGAAACCCTTCAGCAGCTCGAATGATTCGTGCCCCATTCCCTTCACTCATCTTATACCCACTTGGTTCAGGACATGGTCTATAGTGTCAGTCCCCACTAGGCTGACTACATCACACCTAGCCCAAGTATCATTTCCTCGTCCTACGGATTCTAGTTACTGCACATGTATCGAAGAGTACCTTACTCTAAACATGTTATGCTTTGGCCAAAGACTTTAGTAACAATCCGACGAGAGGCCATGGGTATACATCTCCTCGCAAGGAGTGGTGAATCCTTTATAGGCTATTCAAACACCTTCGATCATTTCGACTTACACCCAATCATCCTGAGTCCACATCTCCTTAGAGATGTTTGCTTAAGATGTCAAAGCATAAGTCTCCATGATCAAGATGACTTGAATACCGTAAGTCAAAGGAACATCGCACTTAAGTTACAGCAAGAACTTCATTGACATATCTATATATGCAGAGAACCATATGAAGTCTTACGGCTAGTCACTCCAATGAACTAGTTACCATAACTAGCATCCACGATCAACTCCGGACATCACAATGTCTCCAGCCAGTGAGAATCAGCTGCTTGGATACACCAAGGAGTATACCTCGTGCTAGTCTCGATAGAATTGATGGTGTCCAAATCCATCAATTCATCGACTAGGGATAATTCCGATACATCACAATTACACATGTAGAGATACTCACTAGTTGTGATCCAATCACAAATTCTCTCATGCTGTGAATCGCATCGTGGACATTCAGTAAATGAGTTTAAGATCCAATCAAATACATGAAACATGTATACTCAAATAATGAATCTTCATTTATCATATAAATGGTTCATACATAAGGCGATTGCCTTAGGACATCTCTCATATATTACTAACAGACTCCCACTTGGCCTAATGTCAATCGCTACGGTATCCAATACCATAAGCACTAACATGACCCTCAAACTTACTTTGAGGTAATGCTTTAGTCAAAGGATCCGTTAAGTTCCTTTCAGTGGGAATTTTCTTGATTTGTATTTCGTTCCTACTGATGATCTCTCTGATAAGATGATAGCGATGAAGCACATGTTTGGATCATTGATGAGACCACATCAAGTTCAGAGATGAACTTCTTGATCCAAACCGCTTCCTTTGCTGCTTCCAAAGCTGCAATGTATTCTTCCTTAGTGGCAGAATCCGCTATAATGTCAAGCTTGGAACCTTTCCAACTTATTGCACCTCCATTCTAGGTGAATACATACCCAGACTGAGACATGGAATCATCCTTGTCTGTCTGGAGCTGGCATCTGTATACCCGTGTATCACCATGTCCCTTTCTCCATATATTAGGAACACATCCTTAGTTCTTCTCAAGTACTTAAGGATCGTCTTAACATCCACCCAATGATCCATTCCTGGATCAGACTGGTATCTGCTCGTGACACTCAGAGCGTACGATACATCGGGCCTCGTACATAACATAGCATACATGATAGATCCTATTGTGGATGCATAGGGAATCTCACTCATGCAAATCCTCTCGTCTTCTATGCGCGGACACATAGACTTCGAAAGGTGTATCCCATGCTTGATAGGTAGAAAACCTTTCTTGGATTCCGACATGTTAAACCTCTTTAGCACTCGGTCTATATATGTAGACTGCGAAAGACCAAGCAACCATTTTGATCTATTTCTATAGATCTTAATCCCGAGGATGTAGGTTTCTTCTCCCAGGTCTTTCATGGAGAATGTCTTGGATAACCAAACCTTAACTGACTGTAAGATTGAAACATCGTTTCCTATAAGTAATATGTCATCGACATATAATACTAGGAACACGACTGCACTCCCACTAACCTTCTTGTACACACAAGGTTCGTCTAAATTTTGTGAGAAATCAAACTTTTTGATTGTCTCATCAAAACGGATATTCCAGCTCCTGGATGCTTGCTTCAATCCATAAATGGACCGTCGCAATTTGCATACCTTGGTTTTATCAACCGATGTGAAACCCTCAGGTTGTATCATATACACGTCCTCGAGCAGGTTTCCATTAAGGAAAGCTATTTTCACATCCATCTGTCATATCTCATAATCATAATGAGCCGCTATGGCCAGGAGCATCCGAATGGATTTAAGCATAGCTACAGGCGAATAGGTTTCTTCATAATCAACACCTTGTTTTTGACGATATCCTTTCGCCACCAATCTAGCCTTATAGGTAATCACATTACCATCCATGTCGGTTTTCTTCTTGAAAACCCACTTGCACCCTATAGGCTTTATGCCTTCAGGTGGGTCAACCAAGTTCCAAACTTGGTTTTCATACATGGAATCCATTTCCGACTTCATGGCTTCAAGCCACTTATCCCTTTCTGAACTTATCAACACTTCTTCATAACTGGTAGGCTCCTCATCATCAATGAGTAACACGTTGTTCGATTCTCTTACGAGAAATCCATATCTCTCAGGAATTTTGCGTGTTCTACCAGATCTACGAAGATGTGGTGTTACAGTAGGTCCAGCCGATTGCTCATCACTATGAGTTATCGACTGTTGTGCTTCACCAGGTATCTCATCAATGTCTATTTGAGTCTCTCGAGCCTCCTCAAGCTCGACGACACTCCCACTATTTTCTTGCAAGAGAAACTCTTTCTCTAGAAACACAGCATGCCTTGAAACAAACACCTTTTGTTCCACAGGATGATAGAATTGGTAACCCCTTGTTTCCTTAGGGTATCCAATAAATAGACATTTATCAGACTTAGCATCCAATTTGTCTGATACAGTCCGCTTCACATAAGCTGGACAACCCCATATCTTCAAGTAAGATACATGAGGTTTCTTACCATTCCATATCTCATATGGAGTAGTAGAGACTACCTTGGTTGGCATTCTGTTTAACAAGTAAACAGCTGTCTGAAGTGCATAGCCCCAAAAGGACTTGGGAAGATTCGCATGATTCATCATTGACCTGACCATGTCCAACAAGGTCCGGTTACGCCTCTCATATATACCATTATGCTGTGGTGTATATGGCGGAGTCCATTGAGATAATATGCCATTGTCTCTTAGATAATCAAGAAACTCTTGACTTAAGTATTCACCACCTCAATCCGATCGAAGTATTTTAATACTCTTGTCATGTTGTTTCTCTACTTCATTTCTGAATTCTTTGAACCTTTCAAAGGCTTCAGACTTGTGTTTCATCAAGAACACATACTCAAACCATGAGTGATCATCGGTGAAGGTAATGAAGTAGTTATAGCCTCCTAAAGCTTGAGTTGACATAGGTCCACATACATCAGTATGTATTAGACCTAGTAACTCTCCCACTCGTTCACCTTTTCCTATAAAAGGTAACTTAGTCATCTTGCCTTTTAAGCATGATTCGCATGTATCGTATGAATCCAATTCAAACGATTCCAGAATTCCACATCGGTGTAATTCGGACATGCATTTCTTGCTTATATGGCCAAGACGACAATGCCACATGTAGGAGTCTAATTGATTATCCTTTCGAGCATGCTTGTTGCTCGCTTCGATATTGAAAATGTCACTAGATACGTCCAACGTATAAATACCATTGCTTAAAGTTCCAGTCCCATAAAGAACTCCATTCAAAGTTATGTAACAATAATTGTTACTAAAAGTCAAATGGTACCCATTTCTATTTAAACAAGAAATAGAAATGATGTTCTTTATCAACGAAGGAACTTAAAAGCAATTGTCCAGTTCTATGACAAGTCCTGCAGGGAGTTTCAACAAATACGTTCCGATGGCGAGTGCAGCAACCTTTGCTCCATTCCCAACACGTAAATTTGACTCTCCCTTGACGAGTCTTCTTCTATTCCTTAGCCCATGTATGTCATTACATATATGTGAGCCACACCCAGTATCCAATACCCAAGTGTTTGAGGAAATAGAATGACAATCAATAACGAAGATATCTGAAGAAGATGGGGCATCCAATGCCTTATTCTTCTTCACGAACTCAAGATAAATCTTGCAATTTCTTCACCAATGGCCCTCCTTGCCATAATGATGGCAAGTGCCCTTTTGAGCTGGTTCTTCCTTTTTAGCCTTTTTCTTCTTCCCCTTCTGTTGTTCCTTTGACTCCCTCTTAGAACCTTTCTTCGAGGAATCAACTAACAACACTGTCCCCTGCTCATGCTTCTCAGAAGGCTCCACAACCTTTAGCATGTTGAGCAATACCATAGATGAACCTTCTTGCATCTCAGAGGTGAAGAGGAGCTTGGAGACTTCGAACCTTTAGAATCTCACTTGCTCATCAAACAACTCATAAAGATGAAGGACTACGATATGAGCATCCATATGCTCATGCTGCTTTCGTAGCTTGGGTTCCATCGCGGCTAGCATGATGCAACTTGTCAGTTCAGAATCAGTCACATGTTTCTGATAGGCCAACAATTGGTCCAGAGTTGCATTGTCACTAGGACGGGCGGGAAGAGGCGCTTCGAGGACATACGCAAGCTTTTCCACCTTGAGAACAATTCTCAAGTTTCTAAGCCAGTCCAAGAAGTTCGGCCCAGTCAATTTTATTCGAATCCAAAATGGAACGCAAATTCAAAGGCATCATGATCAATCTTAGAAATACAAAAAGAGGATATATGAGAAAATGATTTTAAAATGCATCAATATACATTTATAAATCCCATTCATTTTTCGAATTCAAAAACCCTTGAAATCAATTCGGGAGATCGTAGGTCAATCTCTGAATGGGCTGATATCCAATATAGATAAGAACAACCTTGGAGTGAGTCCAACAAGCCATTCTTAGCTATGATGGTGGGTATCAAGTATACCGATTACATATCATGTATATGTAACTATCACAATGTGCTATCAACTAATTGAATGTTTACACATACATTGGGTTGTTAACGCATTAACAAGTATGCATCATATGCATAGCACCCAACTTCACCTCTCTTCACATCGACCTTGGAGTGAGTCCAACAAATCGATGCTCCAAGTTAGAGCCGACCCATTAATCAAGAAATAGTTTTAATATGGTTAGAGCGCATTCAACCAATTAGCCAGGCTTGGAGTGAGTCCAACAACCCAAACTAACGATTGACCTCTGACTCTTACCATATTAGAGTTAAACTATTCCAATGATTTGAACATGTTGAGTTCGTAGGGCTTGGAGTGAGTCCAACAACCCAAACAAGAAACAGAACTCTGGTTCTAACCATATTAATGGAAGGTGTAGGCTTTAATATTGAGTTAGGGTTTTATGTCTCATCCTCTTTGCATGCAAATAACTATTATCTACATGACATACATCTACATGTCACGACACGCATGACATAATGTTATGCATCTAATGCAATTACATGGCATACAATTATGTCATATACATAATTTCCTTATTTGTCATAACTATTTATGGAAATAAAATATGTTTAAGATTTGATTCTCCAAATCAAATCATGATTGAATTAGGAAACAAATTTCCAAATCTAATCACATATTTTATTTATGAAAATAATTGATTAAGGAAAATCAATTTAGGAAACCAATTTCCTAAATCATCAAAACTACTTATGGAAATAAAATATTTTAAGATTTGATTCTCCAAATCAAATCATGATTAAATTAGGAAATAAATTTCCAGAATCTAATCAAATATTTTATTTATGGAAAATATCAATTTCCATAAATACTTCCAACTTTCCAAAAGTGGAAGATTTCCATAAATACATCTAGACTTTCCAAAATTGAAAATTTTCCATAAATACTTTTAAATTTCCAAAATTAGAAAATTTCTAGAAATAACATTATGACTATCGCAAAACCATTTTACGATTATGTCGAAACACAACCTGGGCTCTGATACCACTGTTGGGTTTCCGGCACCGCGGCGTGTGTGTGTTCGATCATGTTTCGTAAACATGAGCACAGCGGAAGCAATAAAATTAATAAATCTATATTTATTACAACACACACATCACACGCATGCATAATACAACAAGTGTAGACATAACCGTAAATTTAAATTTGTAATAAAAGGAAATTTAACTACGTTATATCTTTCGTATTACGTGTAGCGGGAACGGCATCAACCGGAACGATCCTCGCTAGAATCGTCTCTATCCGTATCCACGCCGAGTATCCTTAGGATGACTTCGCTAAGCCACGAGCTTCGTCTTCGTACGGGTTACTAGCCTCGTGTTGAAGACGACTTGATCGAGAGATGATCACGATCCGAATCCAAATTCGGATGCAAAGACGAGTCCTCAAAACTCGCTTCTCTGGAGAGGTATTCGTCAATCGTTTGACGAATCCTTCGTCCTCCACCTCAGAGGATTATCGGAGATCGAATCCTCGGTAAGTTAGCCTCTGTCGGAGCTCTAACCATCGTCCAAACGACGCTCCGACGAGAGGAGAACAAGCTGTCCAGAAAACTGGACAGCTTTGGTGGAGGAGATAGGCGCCGGCCAACCAAGGGAAGATAAAGCTCACCTTGATGCCAAACCTAAAGGAGATCACTGGAGGGTCGCCGGAGGATCACCGGCTGAAGCTTGGACGCCGGCAAGGAGCTGGACGGCGGCACAAGGGGCTGGGCTGCAACTAGGTTTAGGGCTTTTGGATTAGGGCTTAACTATCCCTTAAGCCCTCTTTTATAGAGAACTAATTCTCTTAATGGTTATTGGATCATAACCATTAGGTCCGTTAACCCGCTCCATTAAGATAAGTTAAAATAAACCAAACCATGATGGTTTATTTTAAGTTAAAACGAACCGAACCAACTTTTGGTTCATTCGTTTAAAATAAACCAAACCCTTTGGTTTATTCTCCTCCATTGGATTAGAACCAAATCATTTTGGTTCATCCATTACGTCTTCATAAGACTCGGCCCATCCACGCTTCTATTGCGACTGAAATGATTTCATGCTCGCTTTATGTTTGGTCCAACCAAACCTAGTTTCTCTCGGTCTGAGAATCCCATTCTCAAGCTCGTTTTAAATCCTTTGGATTACGCTCGTTGTGCGTGTGACCAAATAGGTTCTCGGTTTATGTTGGTCGTCTATAATTAACCATTGATTATAGAATGATCATGAGTGGCACCTAGTAGTACATCATGATCCCCAATTAACCGAAAAGATCAACGGTTGATCCAGAACTATTTCTGAAACCCTTCAGCAGCTCGAATGATTCGTGCCCCATTCCCTTCACTCATCTTATACCCACTTGGTTCAGGACATGGTCTATAGTGTCAGTCCCCACTAGGCTGACTACGTCACACCTAGCCCAAGTATCATTTCCTCATCCTACGGTTTCTAGTTACTGCACATGTATCGAAGAGTACCTTACTCTAAACATGTAATGCTTTGGCCAAAGACTTTAGTAACAATCCGACGAGAGGCCATGGGTATACATCTCCTCGCAAGGAGTGGTGAATCCTTTATAGGCTATTCAAACACCCAATCATCCCGGGTCCACATCTCCTTAGAGATGTTTGCTTAAGATGTCAAAGCATAAGTCTCCGTGATCAAGATGACTTGAATACCGCAAGTCAAAGGAACATCGCACTTAAGCTACAGCAAGAACTTCATTGACATATCTATATATGCAGAGAACCATATGAAGTCTTACGGCTGGTCACTCCAATGAACTAGTTACCATAACTAGCATCCACGATCAACTCCGGACATCACAATGTCTCCAAAGGAGAATCACCGCTTGATACACCAAGGAGTATACCTCGATAGTTAATCGATGGTGTCCAAATCCATCAATTCATCGACTAGGATAATTCCGATACATCACAATTACACATGTAGAGATACTCACTAGTTGTGATCCAATCACAAATTCTCTCATGCCGTGAATCGATCGTGACATTCAAGAAATGAGTTTAAGATCCAATCAAATACATAAAACATGTATACTCAAATAGTGAATCTTCATTTATCATATAAATGGTTCATACATAAGGCGATTGCCTTAGGACATCTCTCATATATTACTAACAGACTTCCCACTTGGCCTAATGCCAATCGCCAGATCCAATACCATAAGCACTAACATGACCTCAAACTTACTTCGAGGTAATGCTTTAGTCAAAGGATCCGCTAAGTTCCTTTCAAAGGGGAATTTTCGATTTGTATTTCGCTCCTACCGATGATCTCTCCGATAAGATGATAGACGGCTAGCACATGTTTGATCATCGATGAGACCACATCAAGTTCTGAGATGAACTTCTTGATCCAAACCGCTCTTTGTCGCCTAAAGCCGCAATGTATTCTCGCCTTAGTGGCAGAATCCGCTATAATGTCAAGCTTGGAACCTTTCCAACTTATTGCACCTCCATTCTAAGTGAATACATACCTGCATCGAGACATGGAATCATCCTTGTCTCGAGCCGCATCCAGATACCCGCGTATCACCATGTCCCTTTCTCCATATATTAAGAACACATCCTTAGTTCTTCTCAAGTACTTAAGGATCGTCTTAACAGCCACCCAATGATCCATTCCTGGATCAGACTGGTATCTGCTCGTGACACTCAGAGCATACGATACATCGGGCCTCGTACATAACATAGCATACATGATAGATCCTATTATGGATGCATAGGGAATCTCACTCATGCAAATCCTCTCGTCTTCTGTGCGCGGACACATAGACTTCGAAAGGTGTATCCCATGCCTGATAGGTAGAAAACCTTTCTTGGATTCCGACATGCTAAACCTCTTTAGCACTCGGTCTATATATGTAGACTGCGAAAGACCAAGCAACCATTTCGATCTATCTCTATAGATCTTAATCCCGAGGATGTAGGTTGCTTCTCCCAGGTCTTTCATGGAGAATGTCTTGGATAACCAAACCTTAACTGACTGTAAGATTGAAACATCGTTTCCTATAAGTAATATGTCATCGACATATAATACTAGGAACACGACTGCACTCTCACTAACCTTCTTGTACACACAAGGTTCGTCTAAATTTTGTGAGAAATCAAACTTTTTGATTGTCTCATCAAAACGGATATTCCAGCTCCTGGATGCTTGCTTCAATCCATAAATGGACCGTCGCAATTTGCATACCTTGGTTTTATCAACCGATGTGAAACCCTCAGGTTGTATCATATACACGTCCTTGAGCAGGTTTCCATTAAGGAAAGCTATTTTCACATCCATATGCCATATCTCATAATCATAATGAGCCGCTATGGCCAGGAGCATCCGAATGGATTTAAGCATAGCTACAGGCGAATAAGTTTCTTCATAATCAACACCTTGTTTTTGACGATATCCTTAGAGATGTTTGCTTAAGATGTCAAAGCATAAGTCTCCGTGATCAAGATGACTTGAATACCGCAAGTCAAAGGAACATCGCACTTAAGCTACAGCAAGAACTTCATTGACATATCTATATATGCAGAGAACCATATGAAGTCTTACGGCTGGTCACTCCAATAAACTAGTTACCATAGCTAGCATCCACGATCAACTCCGGACATCACAATGTCTTCAGCCAGTGAGAATCAGCTGCTTGGATACACCAAGGAGTATACCTCGTGCTAGTCTCGATAGAATTGATGGTGTCCAAATCCATCAATTCATCGACTAGGGATAATTCCGATACATCACAATTACACATGTAGAGATACTCACTAGTTGTGATCCAATCACAAATTCTCTCATGCTGTGAATCGCATCGTGGACATTCAGTAAATGAGTTTAAGATCCAATCAAATACATGAAACATGTATACTCAAATAGTGAATCTTCATTTATCATATAAATGGTTCATACATAAGGCGATTGCCTTAGGACATCTCTCATATATTACTAACAGATGCAGGTGTATAGTGGTGACAATTTCATACTTGGTATGAATTGTACGAGGTTTGATTATCTTGTTTGACTTATGACGACTTAGTCGTCCAGGGATTTGGGAAATCGTGTATTCTGGACACGATTGGATCATTTGTGATGGTGGCAGTTGGAGTTGAGCACTCGGCCACCGTAGATGATGGTTTTCTCGTATTGATTTGATTATTATCATAGATATGGATAGGATGCTCTAGTGGTTCTACACCACTGATTGGTGATGGAATTTACTTGGTCTGAAGCTTATGAAACTAGTTTCAGAGCTCAGACAACTGTTGACTTTTACACTAGTGTTGTTTGATTATTCACGGGTGGAAGGAAGGGTGTTGTATGAGGATGCAATGTTTCAGAGAATGGAGCATTTCTGATGTAGTTGATCAAGATGTATCCCATGTTTACGTTAAAGGAGGAACTACGAGATGGTTTGTCATAGATATGACATGGACTTCGGAGTGTTATGTTGTTTTGTATAGGGAGGAGCCGGAATGCTCATGGGAATTTGGCTAGCTACTAGGTAGTTGCATGAGTGTTAGAACACGGATAGTTGCAACTGGAGAGATTGGTCAGTAAATTTTTTCAGTCACCTTTCGTTCTGTGCGATAGAATGGATTTAGACAGTAGATTGCTCTTGTGAGGAAAATATTCCTCCGTTTCCGAGAAGAATGGTGGGTTACATAGTTACATTCGGATTTAGGAAGAGTTACTATTGATTCAGGAACAACAGATATATTCCTGTTGGGATGATAGAGAGCATCTACCATAGAGTTGTACTCTTGCTCTACCGGTTCGGAGTAAGTGATAGTTGAATTCGTATGTCGTCTGTGGCTAGTTGCTACCTGACATCTTGACTGGCTACGAGTCTCGGTCATGGTAGTATGTCGTTGCCCGTAAGTAGTGCCTTTTGCATTACCCCGAGAGCCATGAGGCTTTATCATGATATTTTGATAAGTATTGCTGAAGATTGCAATAGGTTCTATATGTTGCAGATGTATAGGATTGTATCCGGAAAATAGTAAGTATTGAAACGTTCTCCGTGGTGGAACGTCATGTGGAACTTAGTTGATTTGGAAGTCTGGTATTCAGTGTGTCAACTAGTAAAGGTGGAATGCTAATAATCAGCAAGGTTCTGTACCAAGAGGGAAGTGGGAGCCTGGTATGATGGACAGTGTTGGGAGATTATTTGGAATTCGGAAAGGACTTAGTATGATTGGTTAAGTCCGCTCATTTTCTTCTGATTCATACGATGAGTTTGTTGGATCGCTGGATAGGTTATACTGTGGAGATTTTCAGTTCATGGAGTATCTTTGAGTATCATATGCGATAACGATTCAGGATTTATCTTAGGATTATGGTAAAGTCTTTAACAGGTCACGGATATAGAGCTCCACTCTGGTACAGTTAGGTACTTATTATAGGTGGTCGAAATGAAGATACTAATCATACTTTGAAAGGGCTACTAGAAGCAGGTGTGATTTGATTTTTAGGGGATATCAGTAACCCCACTTGGTCACTTGAGGTATGACTTGTCTCCAGATGCTGGAGATGGTTGTTGTGACATCTCGTACTAATACGAGTAGGAAATTTGGGGACCAAATTTTTATTAGTGGGAGAGAATGTTAAATACTGGAAAATTAAAATACTAAATTAAATGGACAAAGAATTAAGGAAAATAATTTTGGAAATTTTTAGGAAATTTTAGGAATTTTTCTGAATTTAAACGGAGTTCGTACTAGGTATTTACGGGGATAAGAAAAACAGGCTTTTAAAGGGTCTGTTTAGATGAGTAAATAGGATAAATTTAACCTAGGTTATAAATATAGGTTTGGTTTTCTCACGCCGCATCGGCGATTTCTTTCTCGCGAAAACTTCTTCATCGCGATATCTTCCTTTCTTTTTCTCCAACGTTGTTGCCTCTCCCTCCCAATCTCGGCGGCAACTAGCACCATGAGCAGTCGAGTTGGCCTCGGCACAAGGGGATGACATCGGCGGACACCGGGGCGGCTTGTTGTCGGCCTCCTCTACGACTACCCTCTTCGGTCGCTCATCGATCTTTCTCTCTCCTCTACAAGCGGAGGCGAGCGAACCTCCCTCACTGGTGCCACGGACGAGCCAGACCGACGAGTGCACTGGATCGGGAGTTTGAGTCGGCGATAGTTTGATCGGGAGTTGCTCTTTGCGATTTCACCGGAGTTAGATCGTGAGCTCTTCTGATCCAGTAGTTCGTCAACCGCCTTGAGCACGAGATTGGACGGTGTTGTTGCATAGCTGGCTGCCTTGATGCCGGTTGAGCCTGGTCGTGTGTTCTGTTAGAGTAAGGGCAGCAGCAATTTCCTGTTTGAGTTGTTACGGTGAACAGAGATTTGGGAAGGATTACTGCCGAGGGATTTCCTAAGGTCGGTAAGCTTCGATTACCTATTCCTTTTCATCTGTTAATTTCTATGTGATCCTTGTGCATCAATGTGATGTATTATTGTCGATGGTGCCTACTGGAGGGGTGATTGTGGGTGTTTTGTGGAGTGAGATGGCTGTTGTGAGATTTAGGATGGCTATCGAATGTGATTGAGCTGCTTTGTTTAGGTGTTTTGCTCGACTGTGTGTGAGTGAGGAAGGACTAATGGAGTGAGTGTTTCATTTAGGGTTGGTTAGAGCCCTAAATCGGTGTAATTATGGGATGTTAATGGTTGTAAATGGATTGTGGGTGCCAATTTATGGGATCCAAGGGTTGGATCGAGTTTGAGGTAAGGTTTGGTTGAGGTGTGTGTATGTCACCTAGGGTTAGGTTGGATTTATACTTCTGATCGGTGAGATGTTCTGTATATTGTTGTGGAGTTGTAAATTAGGCTTGAAGAAAATGAAGGATGTATTTAGGATTTTGTTAAATTCCATTGCTGCAATGGGGATGGATGTGATTGATCGGTTGGATTACATACAGGATGATTTTAATTTAATTACAGGTTATTGACAGTGGTTGTCTGTACTTTAGTTTTATGATCTGGGTTGTTGAGTTCGGTGTGATGTTGATCGGTTCTGTAATTATGTATGGAGGATGGATTAGGTTGAAGAGGATAATTAAATCAATCTAGTGGATCGGATGAGGTCGATGTAGGATTCGATTCGATCATTTGTTGTGTACTTGGATTTGATGGATTTACTTTGGATTAATTAGTTATGGAAGGAATCGATTAAGTATTCGATTTGTCGGTGAATGTTATTTTGTGCTTAACAATAGTTATGCATTATGCAAGTTTCGGTCACGAGGCAGGTTCACGGTCGTGACGATCTGGTTCTTTTTGCGGATATTTTATCAGGCGGGTATTTTGACTTATCTCCTAGATATAGTCATGTTGATATGCTAGTTAGGATAGCTTACAATAATTTGCATGTTTATATGCCTAGTATGTTTTTGTGCCTACTAGATACATGCATTTGATCAGTATGATTATACCTTCCCTGTTTTATTTGGATCATAGTTACTTGGATTATGGATATGTACATATTGATTGTGCATATTATTCGGATAGGTGTATTTAGTTGGATTTACATGCTTTAGTATCATGAACCATCTTGCATGATTGCATGCTGGCTGGACGGGGTTCCATTATTGTTGAGCCCGTAGCCAGTTACATGGCATGCACACACTGCCACTCATGGATTAGTGGTACATCAGAAGGGTGTGTGCAATTGCTCTGTCAGGCTCCGCTGGTCCGCTTATGGGTAGCGATGAGGCAGCGTGGTAGCGGGCAGGGATCCCTCCTCTGGTCTATGACACCGGGAGATGAGAGCTTAGCTCCCCCACTCTGTTTGGGGCAGGAGGATAGGTGTACTCCGACAGCATCCTGTCCACTCGGTCACTCAGGAGCAGTAATGGCAGAGTGCACAGTTGTCATAGCCCTACCCACTCGGCTTCACCATCGTGTGTGAGGCGGCTCACTGGCGTCAGGGGTGACCATGTCATTTGCATGGCATGCACTTTGCACAGATCGCATTTGTATTGTGTTTGCTGCATTATTGTATTGATGCCTTGGATGTTGCATATGATTGCCATGCATACAGATTCATATTCGTATATGGTGATGACCTTATCTCTTATAGTAGGGCACATGCTCCTATATCAGGATAGGAGATTCAGGTGAGTACAGTCCTTTTGTATTTATTTCTTGCTTACCCTATATGTGAGACTGTACTGGCATGATTTCTATTGTTATCTATATCTTACTTTGCATATCGACTATACCCGCTGAGTTCTTTGAACTTACCCCGTTGATTTATATCTATTTCAGGATGAAACTGTCAGGAGAGTCCAGCTGCCAAACCCCACTCATCGTGGAAGTTTTTATTTGTTTCTATGGTTTGGATATTTTGATTAGAGGACATGTTTAGGATTGGAGTTGGATATTTGTATTCGTGGATTTTTGGCGTCCTTATGGACCTTATTCGGATTTTGTTTGGATTGGTTTTGGTTGAGTATTCCTGCCCAGATGGCAGAAGGGGTAAGTCTAGTTGTGATAGATGTTACTTATTTATTTTGGTTGATGGTCTGAAGCCTATTTTATTACCTGCATGTGTGTTTGGATTCCGGTTGTGTTGACCGATGTATAGTGGCCGTGTAGGCCTTGTATGAAAATTGGTATTGTCACCCGTACAGGATAGATGCTGTCGTATTTTTGTCTGGCGGGGACTCCATCGGGGCGTGACAAGTTTGTTCCTAAAGACCCATCTTGTAGTAATGATGGTGTTGTCATTAGGTCTAGGAACTAACTCCCATACTTGACTCCTTTCAAATTGAGCCAATTCATTTTGCATTGGTAAAATCCAGTCTGGATCAAGTAATGCATCATTTATTGATTTGGGCTCAATTTGGGAGATTAGTGTTATATGACTAGAGGGATCTCTATGAAATGACCTAGTCCTAACTCCTTGAGATAATTCACCTAAAATTTGATCCAGAGGGTGATTTTGATGAATTCTTATTGTTCTAGGAGGTGTATTAACTTGATTTTGATCATGATTATCCTCAATTCTTCTTTCATCATCGGAATCACCTCTTACTTCCCTTTGATTCAATTCTCCCCCTTGATCATTACCCCTAAAGTTAAATCTTGAAATTTTTGGGTAATTTCTTGATTTTTATCATTGATATCATCATCAATGGGGGATTTCCTAGGGTATGTATTAGAGGTTTCATCAAATTGCACATTTGAAGATTCCTCAATCTTTTGAGTTCTTTTATTATAAACTCTATACCCTATACTAGTGGATGAGTATCCAACTAGGATTCCCTCATCCGCTTTGGACTCAAATTTACCTAGGTTGTCTTTGGTATTTAAAATATAAACTTTGCATCCAGAGACCTTAAAATAGTGAATTGTTGGAATTGTACCATTCCATAATTCAAATGGGGTTTTCCCTAAAAATATATGAATTAAAACCCTATTTTGGATATAGCAAGCGGTGTTGACCGCTTCTGCCCACAAGTAGCTAGGTAAAGAATATGCATTAAGCATAATCCTAGCCGCTTCTTGTAGGACACGATTTTTCCTTTCCACAACCCTAATTTATTGGGATATTCTAGGATAAGAAAATTCATGCTTGTACCCTTGTTCTAGGCAAAAGGTTGAGAAGTTAGAACTCTCAAATTCTCCACCATGATCACTACGGATCCGGTTGATTTTGAGTTTCCTTTCATTCTCTACTCTCTTACTAAATCCTATGATTATTCCTAGAGTTTCATCCTTATTTTTCATCAAAAATACTCAAGTAAATCTAGAAAAATCATCTACAATCACTAAGCAATATTTACTACCAATCATGGAAGGAGTACTATGACAATCAAATAAGTCCATATGCAATAGTTCTAAAGGTAAAGCGGTACTAAGTAAAGTTTTACCTTTGTGTGATGATTTTGATTGTTTCCCCTCTTGTCATGCATCACACATTTTGTCCTTGAGATACTTGACTTTTGGTAACCCCTTGACTAACTTCATTTTGACTATTTTGACAATGTTCTTCATATTAATGTGCCCTAGCCTCCTATGCCAAAGCCAACATTCTTCTTCTTTTGCAATAAGACACTTGGTAGAAGCATTAGTATCATAGGATAAATCAACATAGTATATATTTGATTTCCTAAAGCCTACTAACATGCAATCATTTAAAATTTTGTGTCTTATGAAACATTTTGAAGAATCAAATTGAACATCAAAATTGACATCACATAGTTGACTTACACTAAGCAAATTAAATTTCATATTTTTAACTAATAATACTATATGAATGGCAAGGTTGGGGGATATCTCAATTGTGCATTTTCCTAGAATCTTAAGTTTACCACTATTTCCAAAAGACACCTTCCCCTTGCTAGTGTGGTTGATGGTGAAAAATTTTCTCTCATCACCAGTCATGTGTTTTGAGCACCCACTATCAACAATTCATAAGCTTGGTTCTTCTACCTATACAACACGAAAAATGCAAGTCTTAGGCACCCAAATTTTAGGACCGATAGCATCAACTATATAACTTTTGGGGACCTAAGCCTTTTTAGCCTTGCTCTTAATGGTTGATTTTCTACTAATTAGAGAGGTGAAGGCTACTTCTTTTTCCTTAGGCTTGTATCCTATGCCTACCTTGCTATAAATGGCCCTTTGGTCCCTAAGAATCATGTCAAGATATTTGGACCCATTTGTAAACTTTTCTAAACATGCATGTAAATAACCTATTTCTTTCCTAAGTTCATCATTCTCATTCCTAAGTGTACATGCATCATCACAAGATGGTACTACATTTTTGAGTGATTTAATTTCTACTTTTAAGTCCTTAATTCTAGTTTTTGATCTGTTTAAGGCATTTTGAAGGCATGCAATGGTTTTGTAAAGTAAATCTATCCTAGGGGAGTCTCTTACCTCATCATCACTTGATGATGATTCATCACTTGAGGATAAGGATGAAGACTCCTCACTTGAGCTCCTGGCTTCCTCCTCCTAGGCCATGAGAGCTAGGTTCCGGGTGGCATGACACATCTCTTCATCATCGGAAGAGTCCTCCAAGCTTAGTGTGTCCCATGTTTGTGCCACCATTGCCTCCTTCTTCTTCTTCTCCTTCTCCTCCTTCTTTAGTTCCAGGCAATTTGGCTTGATATGCCCTTTCTTGTTGCAATCATAACAAGTTACGTTAGATGAAGGAATTGAACTAGTTGAGGTTTTACCTTTGGAAGATTGGAACATCCTCCTCACATCTTTCTTCGTGAGTTTCCTTGATCACCCACCAAACTTCTTCACATAGTGAGCTACCTCACTAGCTGATAGCTCATCATCGCTACTTGATGATTCCTCCTTGAATTCAGATGAGGAGGAGACTTCTTTCTTCTCCTTCTTCTTTTTGTCCTTCTTCCCTACAAAAAGTGCTATACCTTTCTCTTTTGATGAAGTATTAGCTTGCTCGTGCAATTCAAAATCACAAAAGAGCTCATCTAATTTAACCAAAGAAAGATCCCTAGAGACCTTATAGGCATCTACCATTGAAGCCCACAAGGTTGTTCTAGGGAAGGCTTGGAGTACATACCTCACAAGGTCTCGGTTGTCGACCTTCTCACCTATCACATGTAGTCCGTTGACTACCTTCTTGAAGCGACCGTGCATTTGAATCACGGTCTCATTGGTCTTCATGGCAAAGTTTTGGAGTTGGCCTATCAAGAGGTCCCTCTTGGCTCTCCTTGTCTCCTTTGATCCTTCATTCAATTCGATGAGCTTCTCCCAAAGCTCTTTAGCGGAGTTGAAGGGCCCAACCTTGGACAATTGCTCCTTTGATAGACCACATTGGAGTGTGGTCATTGCCTTTGCATTTGCTTATGCTTTCTTGGCCATATCCCTCGTCCAATCTTTAGTCAGTATTGGCGCTCCATGTTCATCGACCGGCTTCTCGAATCCATCTACAATACTAAACCAATTTTCGATGTCATTCATGAGGTAGTATTCCATCCTACCTTTCCAATAGCTGAAGTCGTTGTCGTCGAAGAAAGGAGGCCTCGCCGTGCTATACCCTTCCTGAAAAGCCATCGTGCTTCGGTTGATTGTTAGATCTTCCGATGTGATCCGGGCTCTAATACCACTTGTAGGGGATCCTTGGAAGCTAGAGGGGGGTGAATAGCTTGTTTTCGTTTCTACAAAAATGATTAGCGGAAGCACAACAAAAACAATAGTAATAAAAATAAAAATGCAATGCCAACACAAAGCCTTTACGTGGTTCAGAGATAACGCTCCTACTCTACGGTGATCCTTAAGGTGGATCAACCCTAATCAATCTCACTAAGAAGCTTTCTCTTTTTACAACAACCCTCCTCTTCTTACAAAAGTTGAAGATGAAGTTTAGAGAGGAGGAGGGGAATCAAAACACTAGGAAAGCTTAGAAAATTCGTGGAGGCTTGAGAGGATGATCAGAAAGTAAGCATTAACCCTCTTAACCACCACAAGCCCTCTTTTTATAGAGAGAGGGTTGTTTTTTCTGTTGGGTCACGATTAGTCGACTGATGTACATGGTCGATCGTCACTGATTGAGACTACGACACGTAGGATTCATAATCGTCATCATCAGCGGCCACGCTCATCGGTCATTGATCCCTCCATCGATCGGTGATGGAAAGTGTCGATCAGTGATCCGATGCGATCGAGTGAGACTCCATTCTGTGCCCATGTTTAACTTGATCAGTCGACTGCCACTATTTGGTAGTCGACTAATGGAGCATCAGTTGACTGCCACGACTAGGTAGTCGACTGTTCGTCAGCTTTTTAGCCTAACTCAGTCGAGCACCCTAACAGTCGACTGATACCCGTCAAGTATGAATAAGTCATACTTGAATTGACTCCCTATACCTAGACTCAACCTTCTATCTCTTTCTTAAGCCTTGCACCTCCAGGATCCCTCTGAGTCTGCGACTTGTTCATCCTTTGTGCTTTGCTTCTAAGAGCTTCCTTCTGTTTTATCATGTCTTGAGTTTCCCTTTGCCAAAGTGTGCTTGGACTTTACGCCGCCAAGACTACATGCTTAGACTTACGCTGCCAAGACTTGTCTTTGGACTTCCTTTGCCAAGGTCCGCTTGGACTTTACGCCGCCAAGACTACATGCTTGGTCTTATGCCGCCAAGCCTTTTCCTTGGACTTCTCTTGCCAAGATCACACTTGGACTTTGCTTTTACCAAGTCTTCATACTTGGATTTTCCTGTCACTTAAACATGTTCACAATTAGATCACAAAGTATTGCCTAACTTAGATGATTATCCAAACATCAAAACATATAAATGCTTGGGGCATTGTTGCACCAACCCATTGTTCCTAGCATGCTTGTCATGATAAATTGCAAGAGAATTGAAATTCCTAGTATGCTTTTTAACATTTAAATTAGAAGGAGCATTATTAAAATATACCTTAGGGTTAGCCTTAGCTCCCCCTACATGTGATGCTCCATTTTGGGTCGTTTTGCTCTTCCTAGGGCATTGACTCCTATAATGCCTCGGTAGCTGACATTTGAAGCAAATCACTTGCTCCTTGCTCTTTTGCGTTGAGGCACTGATCTCCTTGACCTTTGGCATGGGTGGAGCCTTCTTGACTCTTTTTGGGCACTTACTCTTGTAATGTTCGGATTCCCTACACTCAAAGCAAATTATATGATTTTTGTTTAAAACCAAATTACTTGAGTTACCTAGGGTGGTGGTGAGGTTCTCTTGAGCTTGCTCTTCCTCTCTACCGGATGTAGATGGCTCCTCTTGAGGTTGCTCCGGTGCGGATGGTCTCTTCTCCCCCTCAATCCTTGAAGTGGAGGCTTCTTCCACTTTTTCTTCCTATTCCACCGATTCGGAGGTTGACTCCCTATCAACTTCTGAATCCTCACTCTCTTGTGAGGATGAGGATTCGTCTTCAGCCTCCTCTTCTTGAGCCGGTGATGGGTCGTCATGGAGCTTGGCCAATTCCCTTCAAAGCTCCTTGGCATCCATGCAATCACCTAGGCTACACAAGAAGTCATTAGGAATTAAATCAAAAATAAATTTGATTACCTTCTTATTTTTCTCGAATTGTTAGAGTTGCTCCTCACTCCATCTCTTCTTTTTGAGGAAGCCACCTTTTGGTCCTCTTGGATATTCAAATCCTTCCATTAAGATGGACCACTCCTCAAGGTCTCTCATCATGATAAAATCTTCAATTCTTCTCTTCCAAGAATTGAAGTCTTCTCGTCTATATAATGCGTACGGGACCGGTGTGTTGATGTCCCATCCTAGTGGTTCTTGAACTTCCATCTTCTTCCTCTAGCGGTTTGCTCCCAGTGGTTAGTCTGTAGAAGAGCCCCGGGCTTTGATACCAATTGTAAAGGAAATGTTGACCGTTAGAGGGGGGGGTGAATAGCGTCGATTCATTGCGTGATGGATTTCGTTGCATGTTCGTCTACAAATCTTATTAGCGCAGCAGAAATAGAAATAATAGCAATAACAAAACAAGACAAACAAAATTACATGATCATATAACGTGGTTCGGAACCGAATGGTTCCTACTCCACGGATCGAGCTCTAAAGAGCTCTAGCGATGTCAATCACACACCACTAATAAACACTCCTTCTTGACACAAGTCGGAGGCGGAGAAACCTCATACAAATGATTACAACAGTAATATGAAATACAACAAACAAATACAAATGAATACAACAAAATAAATGCAAAGAAAACTTTACAATCGATCTTTTAGAAGTTTGCTTGTTTGGTTGGTTGAGTGGCACTTGGAGACCCTGAATTACACCAGCAATTCGCCCCCAAAACTCCTCAAAGAACCATGATGATTTCCTCCTCCATAAGCTCCCTTTAAAGATGCTGCTTGGGCTGGAAATCGCCGATCAGTCGACTGCTCGGGACCATCAGTTGACTGATGTCACTGTTGTCGTGAGACAACGGTTAGATCCACCCTGGAAAATCCAACGAATCAACCATCAGTCGATTGATTATACCCATCGGTCGACTGATGGAGCCTTCACTCGACTGCTAACCCCGCAGTCGAGTCTCGACTCCATTCTGTGTCAAAATTCTCGAGCACCAGTCAACTGATCACACGATCACCACGATCGCGGCTAGAAACCGATCAGCCCACCTCTGGCGATGATCGATATTTCCCGTAGTCAAACCCTAGTTGACTCACACCAGTCGACTGTCATATGGCACCAGTCGACTGGCACACCTCAAACATGAGATTTTAACCCAAGTATGGTGCCTCCATACTTGCTAGACCACCCGTAGCCTAGACCTAAACTTTCTAGCCACCTCCGTCAGCCTCGCGCCTATCGGATCCCTCCAAGTCATCCATAACTTGTTCATCCATACGCTAGCCTTCAGGTGCTTCCATCGGCTATGTCATGCTAACGGTGTCTACACTGCCAATGCATATTGGACTTACGCTACCAAGACTCCGCTTGGACTTTACGGCGCCAACCATTGGACTTATGTTGCCAAGACTCCCGCTTGGACTTTACGCCACCAATATCAAACCCCTTGAACTTCTCAAATGCCAAGACTCAAGCTTGGACTTTCCCTTGCCAACCCATGTTGGACTTTCCATGCCAAGACCCATTCTTGGACTTTTCCTTGCCAAGACCCATGCTTGGACTTTACATGCCAAGTACTCAAGACTTGGACTTTCCATGACATGGTCAACTCCAGTCAACCATCAAAATAACCTCGAGTCAAACTCGAGTCCGGTCAATCATGACCCAGGTCTATTGCATCAACAATCTCCTCAAAATAATATTAGACATCAATGTCAAACTTTAATGTCAAACATCAAAACATCGTTCGAGTCAAACTCGAGTCCAGTCAATCGTGACCTGGGCCGATTGCACCAACACACAACAGCAAGTGAGATGGGTTGTGTGTTGCTCACAATGATATTGGGTTTTGCAGACTTTGTTTGGTAGCAGAGCTTGGCGTTGGGATCTTCGATCTGGTGCCCTATTGGTGTGGTCCGATCGGTGTGTGAGACGAGAAGGTAAGCTGCAATTACAACTCTGATTTAGGTGTTGTTCAATTTTTCTTTTATTGATTTAGTTGATCTTGGAATTGTTGGTTGTTGTGCTGTTGTGGGTGGATGGATGGTGTATTTGAGGGATTAGATCTATGGTGATTGGGGGGGGGGGGGGGCGCAGAAACATGAGAGAAGAAGAAGAAGGGAAGCTGTGGAGTTGTGGTGGATTGATCTTGAGGTAAGAAGTGTATTGACCTAAGTTTTGGGCTAGGTTGTTAAGTTTCAGCGTGAATAAATGTGTGTGTGATGATTCTCTATTATGCATTGTGTATAGAGCTGTGAAGGGTTGGGTGTGAGTTGGACGTTGGTGATCTATTGTGAGTAAGCTGAGGGTTCAATGAGGAGTTTGGTTGTTGTGAATCGGTCAAGGATGATTGGGGTTCTAACTCATATTTGATGAAAGGACATGAATATATAAACAATGTAGTAGTTGATTTGTATAATTGTCGAGTGCTTGAACTTAACCATGGTTTCTAATATGTGCAGGTTTGGGATACGAGGTAGCTCCCCGAGTTTGAGGATTATCATTACAAGCTTCGTATCAGGTGGGTAATTCCTACCTTGGTCAGGTAGACTATTAATTTCTAGTGCATGAGATATGATGATGATGATGATGATGATGATGATGATGATGATGATACCATTATCTTGACTCCACTTTGATTTATTCTTGTGCTTGATACTAGCCTTTGAACTTCGAGATGCTCTTCTTGTTATCATTACAGTTTCATATGTCCCTGTTATTGAATATAGACTCTACATGTATTCGTGTTGTAGATGTTATATAAGGGCATGTAGTTGAGTATGGTTGTGGTCCTGTATTGGGTCATCATATTACTCCGAGTGCGAGTGATGCATATAGCTACAGGCATGATTATGGTTGCATACTTGATTATGTTGTCGCTGATGTGTAGCCATGCATGGTGGCGTATATGTATGATACAGGGTTCTGATGTATTGCCATGTGTGGTGGCTTAGCCATGTGCGATGTCATATATGTATAGGACACATATTGCATCAGTGTAGCCATATGCGGTGGCGAGCCATACGTGGTGGTGTGTCTATATCGTGATACATATTGCATCATCATTGCCATGTGTGATGGTGTAGCCATGTGTGATGGCATTTATGCAGGTGATACTAAATGTATCTGCATTCCCATAAGCAGTGGCACACCTATGTTTGGTGGTGTATATGCATACAATACAATTGCATCTACGTTACCAAGTGCAGTGGTGTGGCCATGTTGAATGGTGTATATTCATATGATACTATTGTATTTGCATAGTCATAAGCAGTGGTGTACCCATGTACAGTGGCGTATATATATATATGATATACATTGCATTTGCATTGCCATGTGTGGTGGCATTCATATATGCATGTGTTACATATTGCATATATCCTGCGATGTTGCATTTGGACGATCCATGATTGTTGCATATTGTTGTACATTGTCATACATGTCATTTACATATTATCCATGTGGTTATATGATGCTCTGGTGGTTGAGTGTTGTATATGTGTGTGACACTATTCAGGTTGGTACTTGGTATTTGTTTTTCTATTATGATACTGTAGTGGATAGATCAAGTTAGTACCTAGCAGTTGATTAATCTTGTGATACCTTATGGGATGGATCAGGTTGGTTGTTGTATTTGACCATATGATGTGTATATGATTATGAGTTGACCACAAGTGCGTTATTGATCTTGTATGTTATTCGTGTATGTTTCATTGTGGTATACTTGTTTAGGTTGATATGGGTGAGTCATTGCTGACCTACAGGTATGTAGTATGTTGCATTATATCCGGTTGGTCAGTTGGTATTTGCATTGATTATGGGTATATTGAGGGATATCTGATATTGCCTATAAACTATATATCTATTGTTCTCTACTCATTTATTTGTTGTTCATGCGCTATCTTTCTTATTACCACTGAGTTTATACTCACTACCACAGACCCTGGGTTTCTTGTCGCCCAGGTGGCAGGTAGAGGGTTTTCGTGATGGACTTGGAGCCTTGCCAGCTGATCCCGTCTCATCCCACTTCTGATGGTTACGATTTTCTATTATCGTACATTTCATATTTTGAGAATTGTATTCACATGATGATGGTATTGACGGTTGATTTCTTGATACTGTATTTACTCATTTCAGACTCTTTGCGGTATACTTTTACTCATGGTCAGTCATATCGGTATGCACTGTGTTGAGTTTATTTTCTTATATTGTGATTGTCTTCCGCTATTGTTTTACATGGGTTTATTTGTGTTGTGATGGTTGCGACTATTTTGGCTATGTATCAATTGTGTATTGAATTGTCATAAGGGGGTGCGGTCCGTTGACCAAACGGATTATACCTCGGGGCATGACACCAAGCCTTTCTTGTCCTTAGTTGGTTCTTGTCTCCTAACAGCTAAGGTTTGTCCATTAAACCCTAAAATCATATTTTCATCTTCCTAGTGGTATTTTCCCTCAAAGCTTAATTTTTTATTTCCAATTTCTTAATTTTTGATTTTTCATTGACCTTTTGAGAATTTCTCTTCCTAGGCATATGTCTAATCTTTTTCAGATTAATGCCTAGTTTCTTATCATTCTTAGTTGGAATGGTTCTAGAATTGTCCTTAGGCAAAATAACATGTTTAACACCTAAATAAAAATATTTGTTTCTAGATTGATCCTTAGGCTTACTACTAGCATGCTTTTTATCATGAACGATAGTAAGTAAATTATTAGCATGCTTCTTGTCATTAATAATTCACATTTTATTATTAAAGGTTACCTTAGGCTTTTCCTTTGGAGCTCCCTCTACACTCGAGCTCTCTACCTTGTCCTTCTTTGGGTTTCTTCCATTCGGACATTGACTCCTATAGTGAACCCTTTTGTTGCATCGGAAGAATACTATATGCTCCTTGTTCTTTCGAACCGGGGCTCCGACCTCCTTAATCTTTTCCTTGGCCTTGGGTGTCGGTTGAGTTTTCTTGACTCTTTTTGGACACTTGCTTTTGTAGTGACCTTGTTCCTTACACTCAAAGTACGTTATATGATTTTTATTTTTAATACATATGCTTGAGTTACCTATAGAAGAACTTTGAGCTTGTTCTTCATAAGCTCCGGAGGTAGAGGGTTCTTCTTACTCCAGTGTTGAGTGTCTCTCCTCCTCCTCAATCCTAAAGGTAGAGACTTCCAAGACCTCCTCTTCCTCGGATGTTAAGTATCTCTCAACTTCTGATTCCTCACATTCTTGAGCCGATGATGAGCTTTCCTTAGCTTCCTCCTTATCTTTTACCGATGAGGGTTTTTCGTGGAGTTTAACCAACTTGTCTCATAGCTCCTTAGCATTGTAGAATTCTCCTAGGCTATATAATAAATACTTAGGAATTGATTTATCTCACATTAGCATTACCTTTTCATTAACTTTGTATTTCCGATTTTGCTCTTTGGTCCACTTCTTCTTCTTGAGAACTTTTCCTTTCTTGTCCTCGGGGGGATCAAAATCGTTCATTAAAAAAATATGTCACCCTACCTTTCCAGTAAGCAAAGTCTTCGTCGTTGAAGATAGGTGGAACGATAATGTCGTAGCCCAATCCATCATTGGGTAGCTCCATCTTCTTCTAGCGCGTTTCTCCCTCAGTTGTTAATCTGGTGAAGAGCACCCCACTAATACCACTTGTAGGGTTGGTAATTAGGGTGACTTGTTCTTCTGAGTACACCGACTTTGATACTACTTGTTGGATATCGAACGTCGCGCTAGAGGGGGTGAATAGCATTTTTCACTTTCGATGGATCACATGCTTGTCTACAATAAGTTAGTGCATAGCAGAATATAAAAATAAAATTCACAAGAATAAACACACACAAGTACACAAACATAAGGGATTTAACGTGGTTCGAAACTAGGGTTCCTACTCCACAGGGTGAGCTCTAGTGATGCACACCACCACTGTCAACTTCTCCTTCTCGGTATGACACCGGAGGTGGAGAAACCTCTTACAAGGTGTTTACAATAATAAACAATAAGATACAAACAAATAAAACAAACGAATGAAAACTACAAGTGAAAATACTTTACAAATGTGAGTTTTTGAATGTTTGATTTTTGATTACTTTTGAAATGCTTTGAAGGTCTGGAATGCAATAACAATTCTCCTTCAACTTTCTCAAGAAACACTAGCTTCAACGCTCCTTCTCTAGCTTCTTATAAAGCTACAACTCGGACTAATTTCTACCTTCCAGTCGACTACTCTTACCTAGCAGTCGATTGGCCTCAATGTCGTTGTATCACAATGACTCCATCCACACTGGAATTTGCTCAATGTATACCTCAACAGTTAACTACCCATACCAGCAGTCAACTGCTGACCTATAGTCGACTGACCAATTGACTATCCAAGAATATGTGGACTTTTATAGTGCCATAAGTTGACTACCCAAGGCCAGTCGATTGCCTATACATGGCAGTCGACTACCACAGCTTCACCCGAGCAGTCGAATCTCAGTCAACTCCTTGACCAGTCAACTGGTCATAATCCTAGTTGACTGCTCCGAGTTGACTAGGCTCTTGAGTGTTAAACACTTGACCAGTCGACTGATAAACCTCAACCATGAGGTTTAACCCAAGTATGATCCCCTCATACTTGATTGACCACCCTTAGCCTAGACCTAAGCCTTCTAGCTACCTCCATCAATCTCACATCTCTCGGATCCCTCGAGTTCGCAACTCTTCATCCTTCACGTTAGCCTTCAGGTGCTTCTGTCAGCTATGTCATGCTAACCGAGTTCTTTGCCAAGGTTCATTTAGACTTATGCCGCCAAGACTTCATTCTTGGACTTTACGCTACCAAAACCTCACCCTTGGACTTCCTTGTTAATATCCATTTGGACTTATGCCGCCAAGACTACATGCTTGGACTTTACACTGACAAAACCACACTCTTAGACTTTCCCATTGCCAAGCCTCAATGCTTAGACTTTCACTGCCAAGACTATACATTGGACTTCCGTGGCCAAGACTTCAAACTTGGACTTTACCTTTGCCAAGTACCCATGACTTGGACTTTCAATTGCTAAGTATCAATAACTTGGACTTTCCAATTGTCAAAGTTCACTTGAACTTTATGCCGCCAAGACTACACACTTGGACTTATGCTATCAAAATTTTACCTTTGGACTTCCCTTGCCAAATATTCATATTTGGACTTTCCTTGTCAATTATCTAAACTTAGACTTCCGAGGTTGATTACTCCAACAATCTCCCCCAAATAATCTCCCCCATATGATTTTAGATATCTCAATCATCCACTAATCATATGATCAACATATGGTCAAACCTATTGTCAAATAATGGTTAAATCCATTGTCAACTCATTGTCAAACATCAAAACCATACTCGAGTCCCACTCAAGTTTGGTCAACATTGACTCGGGGCCTATTGCACCAACAAAAGTTACCTTTCCATTCGGTGGAAATGAACACAACCCCTCTAGAGTTGATTCATAGCGATATATATGATTTAAAATTTATGCAAACTAGAGGAGACAAATAATACTTTGTCACATTCATTGATACTGTACTAGATATTTTTATGTGTATCTATTAAAGACAAAGATGAAGCCTTAGAAGCATTTAAAAATTATAAAAATAAAGTTAAAAATTAACTTGGTCATCACATTAAAATAATTCGAAGTGATCAAGAATGCATATGATGGTTCATTTGGTGAATTTTGTGTAGAATTTGACATTATCCACCAAATAAGAGCACTTTACCCTCCTCAATCAAATGATATTGCTGAGAGTAAGAATCAAACTCTTAAGAAATGATGAATGTTATGTCGATAAGTTTAGGTTATCTCCAAATTTGTGGGGGAAACTATTCTATCGATACATCATATTCTTAATAAAATCTCATTCAAAAAGAGCGACAAAACTCCCTACAAGTTATGGAAGGGACATAAGCCCTCTTATAAATATCTTAAAGTGTGGGGGTGTTTGGCTAAGGTAGTAGTACTCAAGCCAAAGCAAAGTAAGATAGGATAAAAAATAATTGATTGCATATTTATTGAATATGTTAATAATAGTATTGCATATCAATTTTTGGTGTACAAATTAATTATTCTTGATATACATATTGGAACGACTATAGAATCAAAGAATGTTGTATTTTTTTTGAAGATATCTTTCTTGCAAAGAAAGAAAAGAAAAAAAAATCAAATAAAAGAACTCATAAAATGTGAATATGGATAATCTTGGTAATAAAGAAGAACCGAGATGCAGTAAGAGGGCCAAAATAGTAAAATTTATTTGGTCCTCAATTTATGACTTATGTGTAAGAAAATAAATCAAAGACAATAAGCGAAGCCTTCTCAGGTATTGGGATCCTTTTTGGAAAGAAACCATTAATAGTGAAATAGATTCCACTATGCAAAATCATATTTGAATATTGATGGGCCTTTAGGATGTAAATGAATCCTAAAGAGGAAATATAAAGTTGATAGAACTATTGACAAGTAAACGACAAGGATAGTGGAAAAAGGATTCAAACAAAAGGAATGTCTTGACTTCTTTGACACCTATTCACCAATAACAAAGATTACATCTATTTGTGTTCTCATTGCAGTGATACATAGCATAGAGATATATCAAATGGTTGTGAATATATATCAAATGGAGAGAGAGAGAGAGAGAGAGCAACCTGAAGAGTTTGCAGCTCTAGAACAAGAAATAAAATAGGAAGATTCATGAAGTCGCTATATTAGTTAAAACAAGTGTCAAAATGGTGACATGAGACATTTGACAAAATTATGATGTCAAATAAATTTAAAATTAACATGTGTGATAAATGCATGTATATCAAAAGCACACTGGACTTGGTTGTCATTGTTTGTCTATATATAGATGATATGCTTATTATAGAAGTAATTATGAAATAACCATGACTACTAAAATGATGTTGACCAAAAACTTTAACATGAAAGATAAGAGTACAACAAATATTATGCTTAAGATCCCTAAGAATATGAAGGAATTATCTTTTCATAGTCTCATTATATTGATGCATATGATCTTTTCCTAATGAAAACACAGATGGGCTCAAGCTTGCACTTGACTAAGAACCATGGTAAACCCATACCACAATTAAAATATTCAAGGATAATTGATAGTTTAAAGTATGTTATTAACTACACATGTCCCGATATTACCTATGTGGTCAACAAATTAAGTAGATTACAAGTAATTCAAATGATGGGCACTAGAAGGCATTAATAAGGATTCTTAAATATTTAAGATACACCTTATAATATGGATTATATTATATGAGATATTCAAATGTATCAGAAGGGTATTGTAATACAAATTGGATATCTGACACAAAAATTCTAAATTCATTAGTGGATATGTATTTACTATTGGTGGAGTGGTGTCATGGAAATCCACGAAACAAACTTATATAACATGATCAACTATAGAATCTGAGTTTATAATTTTGGATAAAGCCATAGAAGAGCTCGAGTGACTTTGTAACCTTTAAAAGGATATTCCATATTGGGCAAAGCCTGGGCTCACTATAATAATACATTATGATAATCAATCGACAATTGAAAGGGTGCAAAATAGCATGCATAATTATAAGTCTCTACATATTCATTGAAGACACAATATCATTAGAAGTTGATCTCAAATGGAGTTGTCTCTATCAATTATGTGAAATTGAAAGATAATTTGATGGACCCGTTAACAAAAAGTTCGAATAGAGATCCAACATATTGCACATCAAGAGAAATGAGATTAAAAATATATAAGCAAGAACATTCATAGTGAAAACCTAACCTTATTAATTAGAAATCACAAGATCTTAGTTCAATGGGGCAATAAAATTATGAAAGTTTGGATGAGCACTCGGAATAGTTCCTTCTCATTTATAGGATGAAAAAGTAATGCTTACCACATGTAGTGAGGTCAAATTATACACTTTAATACCTCCTTTATTTGAAAAGGTAGAGTATGGTAAAATACTCTTGATAGGAGGTGACCTATATAAGTGTGAAGATGTGTTATAATGAAATATTTATGAATCCAAGTTGTTTCCAATGGACAAAACAAACACATCACTAAGAACTATAAAGATGTGACAAAGGTTATTGTGTAAGTACCATTGTATTGGTTTATACAAACTGTTAAGTTGTTCAAGACATCCCTTCACTAAATAGTCTAAGAAATTTAATGGTATTCTATTACGGAATGATAAAGATGCAAATTACTTCTCTTGATGCAATAATCGTTTGATTGAACTCTCCTTTGATGTCAACATACATTATATTCATGCATTAATTTCATTCATGTGGAGAATTATTAGAAAATGAATTTGATTCAATTTCAGGCGAATGATAAATTAATGATTAAAGTGAGTTCAAATAAAGTTCATGGTAAAAAGGGTATAAAAATTATCCCACATCAAAAAGGATAGATTATTAAACCTTCCTTATATTATATTTCTCATTGTTGGATTAAATTGATTCACCCCACCCCAAGCTTGGAGGGAGCTTTTCTTAGTGTATACATTGACTCTCGGGTTAGCTTGGTGTGGATAGACGACATGATGTGACATGACATAACTTGGGAACAAGATGGACTCAATGTGGATCAATGACATGGATTGATCTAAATCATTTGATTAAAATGGATAAATCAGGTTCATCTAAATGAAAGGATATAAGTGCTCCTTAGGATGGCTCAATCTCAACTGTTGAATTTAAAATAGAAGATTTAGCTATATCCAAATGAAGGAACAAAGTGCTCCTTCAAATTATTAGTGCAATGGTCAAGGGGAAGCAAGCCTTTAGGGGGAATGTGTCCATTAAAGGATGATGGATGCAATTTTGATTACAAAGGGGAAGAAATGAGGGTTTAAGTACCTTCATTATGGTTTGCCTCTCATTTAGTGATATGAGATTTATCATTAGGAAGAGTGAAGGCATCCAAGATGTTTTTGAACCAAGGGGGAGAATGTAGAATCTCTTTGGGAGATGAGACATTGAAAACCTTGGTAGACTTTTTGATGTATGCCAAAGGAGGAGAAGTGAGGTTTAAGTTAAGTAAACCTTCGAGTATTAGCCTAACTTAAAAGTATTGTCAAACATCAAAAAGGGAGAGATTGTTGGTGCAATCGACTCAGGTCACGATTAACCAGACTCGAGTATAGTTTTGATGTTTGTCAATACGGTTAGATATGGTTTAATCATATGTTGACCATGTAACTAGTGGATGATTGGGATATCCAAAGTCATATGGGGGAGATTATTTGGAGGAGATGTTGGAGCAATCAACCTCGGAAGTCCAAGTTTGGATACCTTGGCATGGGAAGTCCAAGTTTGGATATTTAGCATGGAAAGTCCAAGAATGGGCTTGACAATGGAAAGTTCAAGTATGGATGCTTGGAAATTGGAAATTCCAAGAATGGTCTTGGCCACATAAGTCCAAGTGTGTAGTCTTGACGGTGAAAGTCCAAGCATTGAACCTTGGCAATGGGAAGTCCAATGATTTAGTTTTGGCAGCGTAAAGTCCAAGCATATAGTCTTGGCGGCGTAAGTCCAAATGGATCTTGGCAAGGAAGTCTAAGGGTGTAGTTTTGGCAGCGTAAAGTCCAAGCATGTAGTCTTGGTGGCATAAGTTCAAATGGATCTTGGCAAGGAAGTCCAAGGGTGAGGTTTTAGCACATAAAGTCCAAGCATGTAGTCTTGGTAGCATAAGTCCAAATGAGCCTTGGCAAAGGACCCGATTAGCATGACATAGTCGATGGAAGCACCTGAAGGATAACGCGAAGGATGAAGAGTCATGGATTCGAGGGATCTGAGAGGCATGAGGCCGATGGAGGTGGTGGCTAGAAGGCATAGGTCTAGGCTATGGGTGAGTATCAAGTATGAGGGGACCATATTTAGGTTAAACCTCATAATTGAGATTTACTAGTCAACTAGAGTTATGGACCAGTCGACTGGTTGAGTGTTTGACACTCGGAAGGTCTAGTTGACTCAGGCAGTTGACTGGGGTTATAACCCAATCGATTGATTATGTAGTCGATTGAGGCTCGACTACCGACTAAGCTCTGGCAATCGACTGGGGGTTAGACCAGTCGACGGACCATAGACAATCGATTGCCATGTATGAACAGTCGACTGATGGCACTGTAGCAATCCACAGATTATTGCATAGTCGACTATAAGCCAGCAGTCAACTATTGGTAAGTGCAGTCGACTGTTGAGGTATACATTGGGTAGATTTCAGTGTGGATTGAGCTGTTGTGAGACAACAACATCGAGGCTAGTCGACTGCTGGGTAAGAGCAGTCGACTAGAAGGTGCGAAATCATCCCGATGCAGGTTATAAAAGGAGCAACGGAGGATTTTGGAAGCATTTTTTTGAGGTGATTTTGAAGGGAAAGTGTCGTTGCATTCCAAACCTTCAAGAGCTATCCAAAGCAACCAAAGATCAAGCAAGCAAAGCGCACTTCTTGTAAAGTGTTTAGTTCTTTGTTCTTATATTTTACTTGTATTGTGTTTTGGTTGTATTTTTTTATTGTTGTAAGAACTTGTACGAGGTTTCTCCACCTTCGATGTCATATCGAGAAGGAGAAATTTGATAGTGGTGGTGTGCATCACTAGAGCTCACCCTATGGAGTAGAAATCCTAGTTCCGAACCACGTAAAATACTCTTGTTGTGTGTGTGCTTACTTTTTTTTTCTTGTTGTGCATTTCTATTATTTTATATTCCACTGCACATTAATAAGTTTTATAGACGAGCATGCAATTGACATGATCGAGTCAAGATAGTGAAAATCGCTATTCATCCCCTCTAGCACGATAACCGATCCCCAAAACAAATGAGATTCAATCTGAATCGTTAATTCCAAAATGGATGAATAAGATGAACCCAATTGAAGGGAAGATGTGTCCGTTGTGATAAGATGTAATTTTGATCATCTAATTCAAGTCAGATCAAATTAAATCAAGAGGTACCTCCAATCATTCACAAAGTATAAATAGGGATCCCCATTACATGATCATATTCAAAATACAAGCATAAGCATTCCATACTTGCATTTTGAATAGTTCGAGAAGCATCTTTGATTCGTAGGTCTCATAATTTGTAATGTTGTTATATTTTAAGGGATAATTGTCATATTTCGTGAGTACCATATGCAGGACAAATTCAGTTTACAGAGATAGAGTCCAACTCTACCTTCGACTCTATGTATTCTACTCGTTACTTGGAAAGTCTCGGTCGACTCGAATCTCAATCGATCAACACTCATCAAGTCTTGGTCAACTCAAATCTAGATGCACTTGCCTTTTGGCACCTAGCAGGTCTCAAATAATTTGGTTTGACCAACTCTCAATTCAGACAACATTTGGGCACCCGATAGATCTAGATAACTTGGCTTGATAGCACTTAGCTTGGACAATATTTGATTTTGCCTGCACTCAAATTGAACAAATAAAAAAGACCACCCAACACCTATAAGTATTATATAATTTTAGTGGCACCCATGATGAAGGAAAAATATACAAAGCACGAGTAAACTGTTAGATAAGTATACACTGAGTTAATATGAGTGAGCCTACCACCCAGTGATATAAAAGACTAACTCTTTGTATGGATTCAACCTCTGCAACACTTTGACAAGAAACTTCTCCCGATATTATTCCTTATTATTTGGTTTCCCTACTAGAACTAGGAGGCAAGATAGCTCTTGCAACTGTTAGTTGAAGATACGCACCAGTTGGTGCCCAAGGGAAGATGAATGACCCAAGTAAACAATGAATGCTTGTAGGATAATGCCCATGTAGGGGCATGCCAAGTGGTATCATGGGATGGTGGTTAACCCCATTATCCCATGTTCTTGACCCCATCTTCTTCTCTCCTCCTATATATGTATTTCTTGTGAAGAAGTATAGGTTGATGAGTTTTTCTTGAAGAATACATTCTTCTTGATGATGACATTGTGAGTAGACAGGCATGAGACTCAGAAGAAGAGAATCCTCGTCACATCACCGGGGCTTAGGGTTGTGTTGTGACATTGTGATGTTGCGGTGGAAGTTAGACTCGTGATTTCCATCCCGACTGTGAGAGCTTCGTTCTGTGAGTTATATTGTTCAAGCCAAGTTCCTACGATCTCATCGGCATATATAGATCTGAGGTATACTTATGATTCCACATTTTATTTTCATAAGTTTACATTGGTCTCAGAGCCATCTTGAATGCGAAATCGAGTTCGTGTTCAACATTTTCTTGAGTTAATACTCAAGAGTGGTTGTAGAGTTTGAGATCGCAGAATGTGATTCTTGTATGCATTGTGATCTTTACGGAGAATACGATGAATAGTGTTGAGTGTCGAGTGCACTCCTGCATGAAAAAAGTGCTTGGGGTATCAGAGCGTGAAAAATAATGTCGCACGCAAGGTGATCGGGCACGTGGAGGTGCTTGGGTTACCCGTGAACGTGAAGCACTCGACCGCTCATGATTTTCACTCAGGCTCACTCGGGATGGGTTTTCTCATAGCGCAATGTGATTGGACACACGAAGGTGCTCGGGACACCCGAATGCATGAAGAATTCGGGCGCTCCATCAAGTTCGGCTATGCGTAGGAGTTCTCGAGCACACAAAGGTGCTTGGGAGGCTCAAGATGCCCAAGTACACAGAGGTGCTCGGGATATGCATGCGGTAGTGCATTGCTCGGGTGGTCTCACACGTGAGGCACTCGGGCATGAGAAGCGCTCGGATGTGCACAATGCTTAGGCACGTGAAGGTGCTCAGGACACGTGCACTGAGGTGCTCTTTCACACACAATGAAGTGACACTCGGGCAACACAGTGCTCAGGAGTGTTGAGAAATAGTGCTCGGGCACAGAGGTGCTTGGGCATCGAAGCTGAGTACCATGATGATTTGGCATTGAGGTGCTCTGTCAATCCATGGAGCTTGGACACAGAGGTGCTTGGGCTTGATGTGAAAGTCGAATCCATGCGAGCAGTGCTTGGACACGCATGCTTAGGTGCCCAATGTTTCTCGGTGCTAATGGTGCTCGGGAGTTCCTTAAGAGTGCTGCTAAGGAAAGCCCCAATTCTCAATCAGGAGTACTCGACAAAGCTAGGAAGTGCTCGGTAGCACTTGGAGTACTCGAAAATGAGGTTGGCAGTGCTCGGGAGTGCTAGGCATGGCTCGGTTATGCTCGGCTCGACATATTTGAGAAGAGCAAGGGATGCTCGGGTACTCAGGAAGAGTCGAGGAGCTCGACACGAGCAAGGTACTTGGTGCTCAAGGTCACTAAGAATCTTGAGAGATCGACATGAGTAGAGGTACTCGGGTATCACTGAGTTGCTCCGCATGAGTAGTAATGCTCGGCAAATATTCAAATTTATTCAGACTTGACCTGGAGAGTGGGAGTAGTCCACTTTGACTAGGCCTATGCTGAATGTCTTGGAGAAGACAAAGAGGTCTTACTCCGAGATGTGTGACAAAGAGCTACCAGTGTATGGAATTATGTAGACCCTCAAAGTGACACGTAGGCTTACCGAGGATATTATAGTACATGTGACTATTTGTGTATCACATCTTAATTCGAATGGTGAGATGCAATTCTAGGTCATGGTGTATGGTGTCTGTTGATTCATATGCTCATCTTAGAATTTGTATTCAAGTAATTTTGGATTTTGATGATTAGTAGAGTATACAAAGTAGAGACATTAAGCATCAATAGTCACTATGTGATAGATACATGGCTGCGACAAAAAATGTCATACTAGATCTTGTGCAGAGACAAGCTGAATGGTGACAATTATGAGATTTGGCACCAGAAGGTTCAGTTCATTTTCAAGGAGAAATAACTCAGGCATTGATGTTGGCAGTGCTCGGGAGTGCTAGGCAGGGCTCGATTATGCTAGGCTCGTCGTATTTGAGAAGAGCAAGGGATGCTCGGGTACTCGGGAAGAGTCGAAAAGCTCGACACAAGTAAGGTACTTGGTGCTCAAGTCGTTGAGAATCTCGAGAGATCGACATGTGTAGAGGTACTCTGGTTGCACTGAGTTGCTCAACACGAGTAGTAATGCTCGACAAATATTCAAATTCATTTGGACTTGGCCCAGAGAGTGGGAGTAGTCCACTCTGACTAGGCCTATGCTGAGTGTCTTGGAGAAGACGAAGAGGTCTTACTCTGAGATGTGTGACAAAGAGCTGCCAGTGTATGGTGGTGTGTAGACCCTCAAAGTGGTGCGTAGGCTTATCAAAGATATTATAGTACATGTGACTATTTATGTATCACATCTTAATTCGAATGATGAGATGCAATTCTAGATTGCGGTGTATGGTGTATGTTGATTCATATGCTTATCTTGGAATTTGTATTTAAGTAATTTTGAGTTTTGATGATTAGTAGGGTATATAAAGTAGAGACATTAAGCATCAATAGTCACTTACGTCTCTATTTTTGTGTGATAGATACTTGGCTGCAACAAAGAGTGTCATACTAGATATTGTGAAGGGAGACAAACTGAACGGTGATAATTATGAGATTTGGCACCGGAAGGTTCAGTTTGTTTTCGATGAGCAAGAACTTGGGGAGGTTCTTAAGCACGAGATGGTAGACCCTGGGGAGGCAACCACAGCTTAGGTGAGACAAGATTAGGAGGTATATCACGCTTGAAAAATGAAGGATGGCAAAGCTAGGGTAATTCTTTTTTATCAACATGTACGATGAGCTAATCCTGATCTATGCGCAGTATCCTGCAACGATGTCGGTATGACTTGCTCTTAAAGAGCAATATGGTGCCCCATCAACTCCTAAGTTGAGGATGCTGACTTATAAGTTTATCACTTATAAGAAGAGACCCGATCATACTATGAAACAACATTTAATGCATATGTTGAGTATGATTGCTTCTATGAAGAATATGTGGGAGCTTATGTCGAATGAGCTTCAAGTACTGAGAGTGATCTAGTTATTGCCTAACTCTTGGGATGTAGTTAAGACCTACTTCACACACACTGAAAGTATTTGTACTTTCATGGACGTAAGTAGACATTGTGAGCTCGAGGAGGAGAGACAAGAGGTGACCAAGTCTACTTTGGGTCATGCTAACTTTGTGTAGTCAAGTAAGGGCTCCTATGGAACAAAGCGCAAGTGACGCAATCATGAAAAGAAGACTAAAGGTCTTGACAAAAAGAAGTCATTCATCAAGACAGTTGGAAAGGGATAGAAGAGCAAGAAGAAGGAGCTTGTAAAGAACAAAGTCTGATGCTACGAATGTGGTAAGCTTGGGCATTTCCCACGTGAGTGTGGTGAGTGAAAGGTATATCCTTCTTCTTTACATAGTTCAAGTTATGTGTCATCTAGTGTGATGTTCACTAACTCATCTCCTTTATGGATTGAAGACTCAGGAGTCACATACCATGTAGCTTGAGATAGGAGTACTTACATAGATTTTCACTGCTTAAGTCCACAAGAAAGAAGGTTATATGTGGGAAACGAGGCATTTGTAGGTGAAAGGGATTGAAACTTGCAAGCTAATGCTGCCATGTAATCAAGTCATGTATCTTCATGATGTGTTGTATGCTCTAGAGATTCAGCAAAATATCATTTCTGTCTGTTGTCTAGACCAATTAGGATACAATGTTTCTATTGGAAACTCTAAAGTTTCCATCTCGTATGACAATACTTTAGTATGTTCTGGTATATCCCATGAGGGGCTTTATACACTTACTTTAATTTCATTTCATGAATTTTATCTTGCATCTCCTATTTCTTTTGCATAAAATAGTGTAGTGGATGATGTAAATATATAACGTAGTAGACTTGGCCAATAGGGCAAGAGAGAATGGGTCGGTTAGCATCAAGTGACATGTTAGGTCAGCTAACTAAGTTGAGTTGCCCTTGTGTAAGTTTTGCCTAGCGAGTTTTGCCTAGCAGGCAAATCTAAGAGAAAAACCCATTTGGGAAAGCATTAAGAGCTGGGATTCCATTGAAGTTGGTTCATTCCGATATTTGTGGACCCATGAATGTGAATGTTAGAGCACGAAATGGAGCTATGTATTTTATTACTTTTATAGAGAATTACACACGTTTCGATTATGTCTACCTGACCTCACACAAGTCTGAGGAACTGGAGTGCTTTGGGAGGCTTATTAGTGAGGTTGAAAATTAGCTAGACTTGAGAGTGAAAACTCTCAAAACCAATCGAGGGCGCGAGTATCTGTCCGAGTAGTTTAAAAAAATTTGTTTCTAAAAAAGCCATTACAAGATAGTTGACTATTCCTGCTACTCCTCAGTAAAACAGCATCGCCGAGAGAAGAAATAACACTCTTTTGGAAATTGTGAGGTCTATGATGGCGCAAACTAATTTATCTATCTCCCATTGGAGAGATGCATTATTGACTGCTGCCTATGTCCTTAATCGTGTTCTAATAAAGTCCATAGTCAGCACCCCATACTAGTTTTGGATAGGGAGGCAATCTATCCTTAGTCATTTGAAGTCATGGGATTGTGTTGCGTATGTAAATGATTCCTTGCACAAATACGACAAGTTAGGCCCGCGAGGAAAAAAGTATATCTTTATTAGATACTGTAAACAGTCTAAGGGATATGTGTTCCTAGGAGAACATATGAATGACATAGTCACAGAGATTGAGTCTCGTAATGTCGTATTTCTCGAGAATAATTTTCCTAAGAGAGAAAAAATCAATCGAGATTTCACCTCCTATGAGATGGACGAGCCCATGTCTCAATGGATCCTAGCGGCGAGATTCAAGATCCTATGATATATCTTGGTACTAGCGGGAGTGGTCCATTTAAAGGTGTGGAGGCTCTCTCTCCTTGTAGGAATAGTCGGGGAAATGTACCTCATCATCATTTCCTGATTGAGAATGAGATACTCATTGAGACTCTAGAGGATTAGGAAGATCTGAGGACACTGAGAGAGGCCCTCGAGGGTTCTGCAAAAGACCAATAGTTTAAGGTAATGCAGGAAGAATTGGAATTAATGAAAGTCAATAAAGTCTGAGACCTAGTTGACTTACCTAAGCATTGAAAGGCCATTGGGAACAAGTGGGCTCTCAAAATCAAGAGGAAGGCTGACGGATCGATCTAGAGGTATAAAGCATGTTTGGTAGCCAAGGGTTAAACACAGACAAAAGGCATTGGCTATGAGGAGTCCTTCTCTTCAGTAGTCAAGTTTACTTCGATATGTTTACTTTTAGTGATTGTCATGAGTTTAGATCTAGAGTTATATCATATGGATGTGAAGACCACCTTCCTTAATGAAAGTTTGGATGAAGAGATCTACATGGAACAACCTTCAGGGTTCATTCTAGTAGGTCAAGAAGATAAGGTCTATCGACTTTGGAAGTCAATATATGACCTAAAACAATCATCCAGGTAGTGATACCTAAGATTTCACGAAGAGGTGATATATTATGGTTTTACAATGGTCGAGGAGGGTCATTGTGTCTATTTGATAAGAACGGATAACTCTTTTGTGATTTTGTCATTATATGTGAATGACATAATGTTGGTTGGGAACAACATTGAGTATTTGGTAACCATTAAAATATGATTATCATCCACTTTCGACATAAAAGACATGGCTAAAGCTGAGTTCATTCTTACAGTACAAATCTAGAGGGATCGCTTGAGAAGATTTCTAGCTCTTTCACAAGAAGCATGTATTAAGAAAATTCTCGAGCATTTTGGGATGAGTGATTGCAATCCCATAGATACTCTAATCGCTAAAGGTGAAGGTTTTAGTTTGATGATGTGTCCTAAAACTCAGGAAGAAATAAGAAAAATGAGTAAAGTACCTTATTCAAGTACAGTTGAAAATTTGATGTACGCAATGTTATGTACACGCCCGAACGTATGTTATGCAGTCGGTGTAGCATGTAGATATCAAGAAAATTCTAGAAGGGGTCATTGGAGAGCAGTGAAAAGGATTTTTCGTTATCTTAAAGGAACTGCAAACTTCTCTCTGTGTGTATAGAGGAGGTGATTTGTGACTTGTGGGATATTTAGATACCGATTGGGAAGGCGATCTGGATAAACACAAATCTGTGTGATTTGTGACTTGTGTGAAAAGGATTTTTCGTTATCTTAAAGGAACTGCAAACTTCTCTCTGTGTGTATAGAGGAGGTGATTTGTGACTTGTGGGATATTTAGATACCGATTGGGAAGGCGATCTGGATAAACACAAATCAACATTAGGTTTTGCGTTCTTGCTCAATGGTGGGGCAATCTCTTGGAGTAGTAAGAAGCAAATCTGTGTTGCTCTATCTATGATGGAGGCTGAGTTCATGCCATGCTCAGTAGTAATTCAGGAGAGTATTTGGTTCCGAACACTATTTGATGACTTAGGCATTATAGCAGGTAGTGGGAGGCTAGTAATGATTTATTGTGATAATCAGACTACCATCGCTTACATTCGAGACACTAAGTTTCATAATAGAATGAAACACATTGATACCAGATATCATTTTATGAGAGACATCATTGAGAAGAATAAAGTGACGATCAAGTACATTTCTACACATAACATGGTGGTTGACCCTTTTACCAAACTTATCACAAGGGACTCCTTTGTGGGACATAGAGAGTCATTGAATTTGGACATTTTATGAAATTTCTCAACTTGTACTTTTTGACAACAGTTGCTTAATGAAATATATAACTTCTTGTGCATTAATTGGTCACATTGATATTTTAAGTAATGCAATAGTTATATATATGTTATGAGATGTAATAAATATGTCAGGTAGGCAAGGTCAACTCTCTTACACGAGTGATCACCTTCAAGAGTGGAGATAAGATGATTTCTAGATGTAAGAGGTTTTGAGAGTAATTCTGCCAAAACTTAAGTCACCCTGATATGTGTTCAGGATGAGGTCACATGCGACATGACTGACATGGACATAGTCACATTCATGTTGCCTGTAAGTAGTTAGGTTTGAGATCTCAGATATCACCAGCAATTTGTGATATTGTATATGAGATACTCTCTCTAAGATCTCTAGGTAGAGTCTTATGTGTAGACTGAGTCCCATACCTGTACAATGTTAGAGAAATCTGACATATGTCCTTATAAGAAATAGAGAATCACACTATAGCACGTGTTTCATACTACATGTGATAAAACTATTAGGGAAGGTGGGAGCTATATTACTTGAGACAGTAAAAGAATATCCCCGAGCCTCACTGTGTGATATCTGAGACCCTCTGGGTGGGATCTCTTATACCCATATTACTTTCGGTTGTTTCTTGACGTCATGATTCAGTGTTTATTACTTTAGTCTATTTGGAAAAATAAATTGAGGTCTGAGGGACAGATCTAGGAAAGTAGTTGAGTTATGGCTGATAGATTCGAGTTTCAAAAAAGGAAGACTGATGCGGCGAGGAAGATTTGTTCACCTCCTTTCGATGCGAGGAAGCACGAAGGGAGCTTTGGGTGGGGGTTCTCACAGGCCGCAACAGTAAAGATGAGAAAATGAAGCAGAGAAATGCAAACCAACACCGGCAATGAAACAAAGACACAGGATGTAATGTTGTTCGGAATAAGTATTCCTACTCCACGGAGGTGAGCTCTCTCACCGGATGCAGTGCCAAAGCACTTTCAACTATGAACGCCCTCCTTCACGGAAAAGAAACTTCTGGAGGTGGAGGATCCCACCTCTTACCATCAAATCACAGTATAAGAAAGAGTACAAGTAACGCAAAAGTAAAGATCGCTACTCTCCTTCTCCGGCGCGGTGGTAGCTCTCCTTCTCTTGATGCGTCTTTGTTTCTTGCCAGTTGGAATAATGTGGATCCCCCTTCCTTCTATCCCCCCCCCCTCCCTTTTATCCTCCTCCTCTGATCCAGCGTTACCTCGCGGGGTGTCCCCATCGTACACGTGGCCACCATGTCCACTTGGAGAATAATTCTGTTACAGATACGAGGAGCGAAGGCTCCTCGGAATATTATGTGGGGACCCCTCCTTCTGTTACATAATACCTCTTCATCTACATTTCGGAAAACTAGGTTAGCCTGTCCCCCTCAACCATCCGCTTTTGGTGAAACTAATTTAGGTCTATAGCTCACGGGTGGCATAGCCCTTGGGCTCCTCACCAGCCCGAACCAACTCCCCTTCTCCCCCCACCGAACGACCTCCGGATTGACTAGGCCGAGTCGATTCTTATCCGTCCCATCTACTTTTAGGCCTATCTAGCCGAACTGATTCTTGCTTATTTCCTACCGAAGTGCCTCCGCTTTGCCGTGTCGATTACCTTCACTAGTTCTCCCGTGCCAATTATTTCAGACGATTGCGCCCGAACCGTTCCTCCCCTCTTTCTCCGTCGAACCAATTATTTGGTTCGGGCAATGCCTTACATGCGAGCCTTCCTATCTGGTTTATAGAGAAGAGGTAATAGCAGTATCATTAGTCAACCCCAAAAATAGTCAAGCGAAATTATAAGCTTGACTTTCCAACTATATAAAATCCCTACCCCGTCCTTGACTCATTAATTTAAATTCACTCTTTTCTTATAGCTCCACCCTATATACTTGAAACGGCCTAATGGGCCCATGGGCCCTGCTTCTCCTTTTCTCTTATGTAGTCGAACCGTCACAGAAAAACCCTATATAAATCTCCACCTTTTCTTTTAGGTATTACTTAGCGTGCCTAACAATTCAGCCTCTCCCACTTCTTCTTGCTAGCAATTCTCTTCAGCAGCATTTCAGCGACCTAATCCCCTCTTCTGCAAACGTTCATCCTGCATCCTTCAAGTAAGTGCTACTCCTTGCTTTGCACCTATGGCTTCCAAGGCTTTACCTTCATCTCCCTGGTACGAGCACACTATCACCCAACTCTTTGGCGACCACTACTTCGTTAATATGAGAAATCAATTCATAGATTATTCCATTCCATGTCGCTTCAGCACTAAAACATACCGACCACATCGTCCTCCTCCTGGCATGACCTGCTTCTTCTCTGAACAATTCCTTAATAGCCTATCTTTACCCATACCTTCCTCTTATTTGGAGATCCTGAATTTCTACGGACTGCCCTTAAACCAGTTTACTCCTAATTCTTTCCTTCTCTTGTCAGGGGCTATCATAGTGTTCCAACACTTGAATCTTCCTTTATCCCCCCAACTATTCCACTGCTTTTTTCAACTGAAGTCTTCCAAGGTAGGTCTTTTTTATTTTTCTAGCCGCATGGACTGCCAATTTCTAGTAAATATGCCTTCTTCCCACAAAGGATGGGAAGAATTATACTTCTTCGCTCAGCTTCCATCACCTTTACCCCACTCGGATACTTGGAAGCTAAATCTTCCAGAGCTGCCTCCTTTTCGTAAAATGAGGACGCAATGTCCTTTCTCGGAGGTTTGTAAAGTATTGGGGGAATCCCACTATTGCTCGGAATGCCTGATGAAACAACCACTCCTCCGCCACTTCAAACTGTCCCCTTTTCCTCTAACAGCTCCGGCCGCCATAGGTAGGATAGTATTAACATTTCGATATAATCTGTTTACTTGAATCAACTTACCCTTCTTTCCCATGTATTTCGCAGATAATCTAATGCAGAGCGCTCTGGTAAAAGGAGAGGAGATCGAAGCAGCCAAGAAGAAGACCTCCCACAAACGAGGTAAATCTGTAGTTGTCCCTTCTTCTCCGCGAAAGAAATTGTGCCCGATTAGGGAAGGAGTTCCCAGCTCTTCCTTCCTTCCTTCCTCTTCCTCTGATCAACAAGAATCCCAACACATCACTATTTATGAACCCAGAATAAGGGATACCTCGTTAGCCACCCCCTCTTCTTCTCCCCAAGGGGAAGATTCTCCTTCCCATTCTCCTATTTCATCCTCCATTCCTCTTGACTCTCCCGTAAATTCTTCGACTGAAGCCACCCTCGCCTCCATCCCTCCAGAAGCACTCCCTTCTCGTGCCCCCCTCCGACATGCCGGACCCAATCTTCCTTCAGAGGGGGAAAACCCTCCCCTCTTGACCCCCTCAATGGCTACATTAAGGTCGTTGTTGCAAATCCATCACCTCTCAGAGGTGAAATTCTTCAATCAATCAGGCATCCAAGGCCCCTATGACCAGGTGGGCAAACTGCTGGCTGAGGTAACTACCCTCCCCTTCCAATCTTTAATGTATTCATACATGTACATGTCGCTGTATGTCAACACCTGATGATGGCATTTTCTTTCCTTCAGGCCTCGGCTAAGAACAGCAAAATTGTAACTCACATAGCCCAATTCCAATCCAACGTGGAGGCGTGTCACTTTGCCTCCTTGGCACAGCAAAAACAACTCGCTCGGCAATTAAGCGAGGAAGAATAGAAGGAATCTGACCTGAAGGGCCAATGTGAAGATGCCATGACACAGTTGGCCTTAGTTCAAAGTGAAAAAGAGGAGCTTCAATGAAAAAATGAAGACCTCGAACAGCAAGTCTTCCTTCAGTCCAGTGAACTCCAGCAGGTAGATCTTCTTACCCATGAATTAACAGGGTATAAGAGACAGCTTGGAGATGCTATTATTCAAGCTGCTGATTCTTCCACTACCATTCGACAGCTTCAGTAGGAATGTCAACAGCTCCGGCTAGAACGCCAAACATGGGAAGCCACTAAAAAATCCTGCATAGAGAAGTGTAAAGAGCTTTCTTCCATGGTGGCTGACTTTCCTCAAGCCCTATCATCAGTGGCCCGGCAACAATCAGACCTTCACCAAGAGTACTCCAAGGCCCTTTCGGTTCTGGGTCAACAAGCCATCAAAGCATCAACTGAGAAAGATGCCCTGGCTGCCCAGCTAACCGAAAGTCAAGCCCAGCTGGCTGATTATCAGGCTCAACTAACCAGTTGTCAGTCCCAGCTGAAGGAGCAGGACACTGACCTAAAGGGGTGATACGTCAAGAAGGGAGTGGATTTGTTCATACTGGGCTTTGACGGGTCTTCATCTATAAATGCTGAACGGGGATATCCACCCCCCGGCATGGACACTAGTTATTTAAATCCTATAGATGCATTATCTAAGTGTCCCCCCGAGCTCTTTGAACTGTAACTCCTAAGATCTTACTCCCTGTAATGACCCTTTTCTTGATGTTGAAGAATGCTTATATTAACCTAGCCCTTTATTGTTCTGTTAGTACGCCTCATTGCGGGCTGGAAATTTTGAACTGACTTTGTACTTTTTCCTTTTTACAATTGCGTTCCTTTTCCCGTGTCACATGGCGCAATCAACTTCTTTGCTCATGAACTCACTCAGAAGGTCTCGGATGATCTTATTCATATCCGACCCAATTTTGGCTTGGCTAAAAATTAAATTACTTCAACCTTTTGATCTTCCCTATCTACCTTACTACTTCGGAAACGATATCTTGATAAGTACCTATGCTGCTGCCATTACGATATCAGTCTCTTCACCTTCTTCCCCTTCCCAAGAACTACTGCAGTTCCTTTCCCCTCAACTATAAATTATCACCCTCCATGTCTTCGTCCTTCCATCTTACTCTCATGGCTTCGGCAGAACACCCTATTGACATTTCTTCAGATTCTGAATCTTTTGAGTTGTGGGATTGGTTTATCGGAGACACTGAAGATTCCGAGACCCACTCGACAGCTACCTCGGCCTATCGCCCCCTTCCTTTTCCACCCCACCCCACAGCTCCATCCCCTTCTGTAGGGAGGTCTTTTCGAGCGCCCTTTCCCTCCTTCCTCAATCAGGTGTGGAACCCTCCTTTAACATGGGAGTACACAGTGGGAGATCCCCGGGCCTCTGCTGAACTTCTCCCCTTCCACCAGCCCTGGCTTTCGTTCCGGTCTCTCCGACGAGGATCCGTCCGCCCCCTTTTGATGAGGCTCCACAAGTGATACCTTCTGCTCAAGGAGAGCTTTACAGAGTCATCTTGGCGCCTTCCCCCCCCCCCCCGAGGAGCCCTCTAATAGTTCTCCTGTTAAGAGTAATCATAAAAAGCCTTCCTAGATTAAATGATGTAATCATTCTCAAGTATGTTAATAAAAAAGGAAGGGAGGAATTGGTATCCACTCTGGTCGTTTTCCTACGAATGTAAAGTTTCTGTCATCAGAAAAACTGCAATCTCGCCAGAACATACTTTTTCTTATCATTTCCATGGGATCCAGACCCTTTCCCTCATAATTACTGTACCAGCGACTCTTCACCTACTGTCTTTATGCTTCCCCTTCTTTACTAGCATTTATTATCCTTATTTCCTCTACGAATAAATGCGCCCTCCTCCTTCATCGTTATAAGGACCTCCAACCCTTACCGTATAACGCCCATCTTTTTCTTTCTCTTCTCCTCGCCATGGGCAAAATGTCTGACCAGGGCAGCAGTTCCCCTCCTGCTGAAGAAAAGGTTGATGAGCAACGTTATATTGCTAATTTGGAGGAACAGGTGAGATACTTGCAGCAACGATTGAGGGAAGCTTCCGCCAATAACTACTCTTTACGTCAGCAACTAGCCGGGTCACAGAAGGAACTATCTAAGCAAATCTTCCTGCAACAATCTTACCTTCGGCAACTATTGTGCCAATCCCAGCCGCGCAAAGAAACTCCGTCAGTTCCTCCCAACAAAGAACTGTAATGCCCTATACATAAGGGTTTATTTTGTTATCCTCTCCCCAGGGAGGAGTTGTAACATGTAATCTTTCTGAAATAAGGAACTTTCTGTGAAAATAGCTTTCACCTATATTTTCCTCGCTTATCTTTTCCTCTAACATTTCTCGAGCTATGTCAAATCTCATCTTCTTCATATGGAAATCAAATAGATGCACCGCCTCTTCCCCCTTTGAGTGCACAGGGACCATGCATATATATTCTTCGTACAAAAATAAAATGCTATATAGCTGAGGGAATACTCAGCTCTTCCGCTCTGCCACCGCACGGGGATAAAATAATATATAATCGAAGAATGAACTCACCTTTTTTGCTTCACGAGGATAAAAATGATAGATAACTGAGGAGACCTCAGTTCTTCCGTTCCACCACCCCACGGGAATAAAAATAATGTATAGTTGAGTGAAAACTCAATTCTTCCGATCCACCATTGCAAGGGAATAAAAATAATATAGAATCGAGTGAAAATTCAATTCTTCCGATCCACCACCACACGGGAATAAAATAATATATAGTTGAGAAGTAAGCTCAACTCTTCCATTTCACGGAGATAAAAATGATAGATAACAGAGGAGACCTCAGTTCTTCGATTCCACCACCACACGGGGATAAAATAATATATAGTTGAGAAGTAAGCTCCACTCTTCCATTTCACGGGGATAAAAATGATAGATAACTGAGGAGATCTCAGTTCTTCCGTTCCACCACCACACGGGGATAAAATAATATATAGTTGAGAAGTAAGTTCAACTCTTCCGTCTCACGGGGATAAAAATGATAGATAACTGAGGAGACCTCAGTTCTTCAATTCTACCACCACATGGGGATATAATAATATATAGTTGAGAAGTAAGCTCAACTCTTCTGTCTCACGGGGATAAAAATGATAGATAACTGAGGAGACCTCAGTTCTTCCATTCCACCACCACACGGGGATAAAATAATATATAGTTGAGAAGTAAGCTCAACTCTTCCGTCTCACGGGGATAAAAATGATAGATAACTGAGAAGACCTCAGTTCTTCCGTTCCACCACCACACAGGGATAAAATAATATATAGTTGAGAAGTAAGCTCAACTCTTCCGTCTCACGGGGATAAAAATAATAGATAACTGAGGAGACCTCAGTTCTTCCGTTCCACCACAACACGGGGATAAAATAATATATAGTTGAGAAGTAAGCTCAACTCTTACATCTCACGGGGATAAAAATGATAGATAACTGAGGAGACCTCAGTTCTACCATTCCACCACCACACAGGGATAAAATAATATATAGTTGAGAAGTAAGCTCAACTCTTCCGTCTCACGGGGATAAAAATGATAGATAACTGAGGAGACCTCAGTTCTTCCGTTCCACCAACACACGGGGATAAAATAATATATAATTGAGAAGTAAGCTCAACTCTTCCGTTTCACGGGGATAAAAATAATAGATAACTGAGGAGACCTCAGTTCTTCCGTTCCACCACCACACGGGGATAAAATAATATATAGTTGAGAAGTAAGCTCAACTCTTCCGTCTCATGGGGATAAAAATGATAGATAACTGAGGAGACCTCAGTTCTTCCATTCCACCACCACACGGGGATAAAATAATATATAGTTGAGAAGTAAGCTCAATTCTTGCGTCTCACGGGGATAAAAATGATAGATAACTGAGGAGACCTCAGTTCTTCCGTTCCACCACCACACGGGGATAAAATAATATATAGTTGAGAAGTAAGCTCCACTCTTCCGTTTCACGGGGATAAAAATGATAAATAACTGAGGAGATTTCAGTTCTTCCATTCCACCATCACACGGGGATAAAATAATATATAGTTGAGAAGTAAGCTCAACTCTTCCGTCTCACAAGGATAAAAATGATAGATAACTAAGGAGACCTCAGTTCTTCCGTTACACCACCACACGGGGATAAAATAATATATAGTTGAGAAGTAAGCTCAACTCTTCCGTCTCACGAGGATAAAAATGATAGATAACTGAGGAGACCTCAGTTCTTCCGTTCCACCACCACACGGGGATAAAATAATATATAGTTGAGAAGTAAGCTTAACTCTTCCGTCTCATGGGGATAAAAATGATAGATAACTGAGGAGACCTCAGTTCTTTCGTTCCACCACCACACGGGGATAAAATAATATATAGTTGAGAAGTAAGCTCAACTCTTCCGTCTCACGGGGATAAAAATGATAGATAACTGAGGAGACCTCAGTTCTTCCATTCCACCACCACACGGAGATAAAATAATATATAGTTGAGAAGTAAGCTCAACTCTTCCGTTTCACAGGGATAAAAATGATAGATAACTGAGGAGACCTCAGTTCTTCCGTTCCACCATCACACGAGGATAAAATAATATATATATTGCCCAAAGGCCTTCGGCATAAAGCGTGCACTGCTTTCGCATTGCTATTCTTCCTTCCTTCGTCCCGTTGGGGAACACCTCCATCCAACCCCTCCTATGAAAGCAAGGGTTTTAGTATATAATGGGTCATCAAAGAAATAAATCTTCATTACCCTTCCGCTTAGGGCCTCCTTTTCTATAAACTAGGAGCCCAATAGTCGTTATAAGCCCATTCTTCCCTCTTTTTATAGGGGATGCTTCATCTTCCTTTCTTTTGTTACCTTCATTCCTTCCGCCTTTTCGTCTCCTTTTTCTTCGTCTGTTCTTCTTTCCGCCGCCATCCTCCAGTGCTCCAGTCCCCTACCTCAGCACTTTTCTTCTTTCTCCGACGGGCAGGATGCATTCCTCTTTCTTCCGAGAAATAGCAAGTCGTTACCCACACATCAAACGGGGTGATGGCCAGCCGCTAGCTTCATCTTCGCCTTCACCCTCCTTTATTACCATCCCCCCTGCCCCATCTCTCCCTCCTTCTTCGCCTCCGCCTGGAACCTTTGTTCCATCCTTACCTGATGAAACCAGAGTAACCAGCCCCTCTTCATCTCCCCTGTTACTTACAAACCCTAACTCTCCCATTTTCTCCCCCTCCGCCTTAGGTATTCGGAAGTCGCCCCCTTGTTCGTCACAACCTGAAGATGAATTCAGGGAGGTTGTGCGTCCACACCAATCGACTACAAGTGCTTCTGCATCCACGTCTTCTCTTTCCCCGAAATATGGCACCGCCCCTGAACCCATGGTAGTTGACATTCCTCCATTGCCTATCTCCCCTTCTGCTCATCACTTGGAGAGCCCCTCGCCTTCTATGGGTACTAGCCCAGGCCCTTCCACTTTTCGCTTTGCCAGCGAAGGTTTCTCCAGTCCTATGCTTACTATATCCTCCTCTCCAGATTCTTTGCCGAATCGATCCCCTTCTGCGACTTCTAGTGTGCCCACCTCACAACCAGCCATAGTACACCTTCCCCCTCAGGCTCTTGATTCTTTGCTCCCCTCTTCTACCCCTTTGAGCCTCCTAACCAATGCTCCTTCTTCTTTTCCCTTCGAACCTCTGTCGTAGCCTATGGCTACTACCCCTATTCTTCCTCCTATAAGTGAACCTCCACCCTCGATATCATCCGTCCAATCTTCTTCCCTTTCTCCCCGGGGTCTTCGAATCTTGAATTTAGAAGAATTGGTTCCCAGAATGGAAGGCCTGCACCACGCTTTAGAATTGGTATGTTTCTCTAATCAACTTCTTTAATTTCCCTTACTGAATGACTTCCTTTCACCAAACGGCTTACAGGCCTTGACAAACTACCAAGAATTGGATTGTTCCCTCCAACAATATCGAGCTCAATCCCTGAAGTTGGAACAACAACAATGGGAGGATCTGGCGGCTGCTCAAAATCGGGAGCAACTCTTATTGCAACAACTGCAGCAATGTCAGGAGCAACTGACAGAAGCTCACCACCGACACCAAAAGGATGTCGAGACTATAGCGGTATTGCAAGAACAACAGCGAGCTAGCATGGAATCACCCTCACTCCGGCGGGATGTTCAGCCGGCATAGCTTAACATGGAGGCCTCCCCCTCTCAGTAATCGATACATCTCCGGGAGCAGGTAACAGAGCTCCTTCAACAGAAATAATGAGACTCTGACATTATCGCTCGCCTGCGGGTTCAGCACCAAAAAGCCGAGGACAAAATAGGGGACCTCCGCACTCGCCTATGCAAGGAAGTACAAGAAAACTCCTCCCTCATAACTTCTAGGGCACATGCTCACGCCCGTATACGCAGGCAGGAAACCTCCCTCCAGAGGATGGGTACTGAGCTTATCTGCACCAGATCCTACTCTGAGGCGGTAGAGGGAATTTCAGCCTCAATGCGCCAGAATATGATGGACATGACGAACCTTATCCAGCAAGATCAAACTTCCCGAGCCGATGATATTTTCGTCCTGGCAGATGCTATTATGAAAGTATCCCGCCGTTATAGTGACATACGCCGAACCCTTCGGGAGCAACAAGAGAAATGTCACAGGCTCCATCGGGATCGGAGCCCCGACTGCCCGAACCGGAAGGAGCGACTAGCCATTCTGTTGCGCGCCACCTATCAAGATGGGTTTAATGAGGTGGTTCGACAGTACGCTGATCAAGGGCTTCCTCCGGTGAACCATCCTACTTTCTCCTTAAATTGGGAGGCCGGCTTCCGACGTTATCCTCCCGATCGATTTAAGTTATAACCTGATGTATTGCTTCGGGACGTGGTCCCTTTGTTATCTTCTTTTCTTTTTCATAGTTCACTATAAGGACTATAGCATTCTTGTGAATCAATCAAACTCAGATGCACTATACATCTACTCAATACAACAAATTATCTAGTACATCCCCTCAAGAACCCTTCAACTCCTTTTCTCTTATCCATCCTTTCTTATACAGTGTGAAAAGGTTTCAAATGAATAGCGTTCCACGGCCGGGGAAATTCCTTGCCCTGGTCATCCTTTAGATAATACATCGACCCTGCTACGCGACGCGTCACTTCATAGGGTCCTTCCCAATTTAGAGCTAACTTGCCAGGATCTCCCGCAGGATTAACTTTACGCAGCACCCAATCTCCCTCCTGAAATCTTCGGGGCATCACCCTTTTATTAAAGGCTTGTTGTACTCTCTACTTGTAAAACTCCGCTCGTCTTCGTGTCATCTCCCTCTTTTCTTCTATCAAGTCCAACTCAGTGCTTCAAATAATTTGGTTATGCTCTGGCTCGTACATTTCTATTCGGGTGCTACTTAAGAGAGCTTCGACTGAAATAACAGCCTCCGTCCCATATACCAGACTGAAAGGAGTTTCTTCCATTGCAGTTTTTGGTGTGGTTGGGTAGGCCCACAGGATCCCAGGCAGTTCCTCTACCCAGTTCCCCCTCTGAGCCCCCAGTTTAGTCTTCAACCCTTGAATGAGAATTCTATTAGTGATTTCAACTTGCCCGTTGGCTTGAGGGTAAGCTACTGAAGTAAAAGCTTGTTGGATATTGAGACTTTGGCACCATTCTTTAATTTTCTTGCCCTAGAATTATCGTCCATTATCACTAACTATCCTCCGAGGAATATCATACCGACAAACGATATTCTGCCATAGGAACTGTATTACAGCATTCTCCGTAATTTTGGCAAGAGGCTCTGCTTCCACCCACTCGGAGAAATAATCTACGACCACCAATAAAAATTTCTTCTGCAAAGGTGCCACACGCATCAGACCCACTATATTCATTCCCCACTGATCAAAAGGGCATGAAGCAACCACAACCTTTATTAATTCAGCTGGTCGTTCGGACCGGTTATTATGCTTTTGACAAGATGGACAAGTTTATACTATACGAGCGACATCTTGTTGGAGGGTAGGCCAAAAATATCCTGCTAACAGGGCCTTCCTTGCTAAAGCTCTCCCCTCAGATGATTACTGCAGCAGCCTTCATGAATCTCCCGGAGTACCCATTCAACATCTTCAATTCCCAAACACTTTAATAAGGGTCATCTGAAAGATGTCTTGTATAAGTCTCCGTTTAAGAGGGTGAATCGTCTGACTCTGCACATTAAAGCAGATGCCGCCCCTTTTTCTTCGGGAACCTTTCCATGTTGTAGATAAGTTATTATGTTGGTCCTCCAATCAAGGATTGGATCCGGTTCGGGTGCAGCCTCCTCCACATTGCATATCGCTAGGGAAGTAGGGATTTCCACACAGACTGTTTCCAATAATTTCACTCCTTCCATAGCGCTAGCCACCCGAGCCAATTCATCTGCCTTCCCGTTATTCTCCCTTGGAATTTTCTTCAAGAGGACTTGCTGAAACTGAGCTTTTTCTTTCTCGAAAGCTTTCAAATACTTTTGCAGCCTTTCTTCCCGAACCACGAAAGAACCTTGAAGTTGTGATATCGCCATCTGGGAATCCAAGTGGATTATAATTGAAGAAGCCCCTACAGCTTTGGCAGCCTACAATCCCGCTAGAATGGCTTCATACTCCGCTTCATTATTGGATGTCCGATACCCTAGGCATACGGCTATGCGAGTCTCCTCTTTATCAGGGGAAATTAACAAAACACCAACGCCGCTACCCGTAGATCCTGAAGAACCGTCCACAAATATGTTCCATGCATCTAACCCTTCCTCTTTTGTTGACGAGCCATCTTCCGAGCCAAAAGGTACTTCCGCCAAAAAGTCAGCAAGCGCCTGGGCCTTGATAACGGTTCAGGGTTGGTAATGAATATCATATTCACTTAATTCTACCACCTATTTAGCCAATCTTCTGGAGAAATTGGGCTTAGTGACGACCTTACCCAATTCACTGTGAGTTAAAACAGTGATAGGATGAGCCAGAAAGTACGGTCTCAATTTGCGGGCGGTCAAGACCAAAATATATGCCAGCTTTTCTAGCTCAGTATAACGGGATTCAGCCCCCTTCAGAATATAGCTAGTATAATAAATAGGCTGTTGATGAAAGCCTTCTTATTTCAGTAAAACCGAACTGATAACTCCCTCCGAGATGGCCAAATACATCCACAGTGGTTCTCCTGCCACTGGCTTAGCTAACAGCGGAAGCTCGACTAAATATTTCTTCAACTCTTTGAAAGCCTGCTCACATTGATCGTCCCATTGAAATTTGATAGCTTTGCACAGAATCTTGAAGAAAGGTAACCCTTTGTCCGCCGATCTAGCTATGAATCGGGATAAGGAAACAATCCTCCCCACTAGCTTTTGAGTCTCTCACAAATTAGTAGTTGACTTCATATTGCACAGTGCTTGCACCTTCTCAGGGTTAGCCTGCAGCCCCTTCTCGGTCACTATATACCCCAAGAATTTGCCGCTTTTTACCCCGAACAGACATTTTTTGGGGTTCAACTTTCATATTATATCATCTCAATGTAGAGAAGGTTTCATTTAGATCCTTAACCAAATCCCGAGTGGTTTTTGATTTGACTAGGATATCGTCCACATAAACTTCCACATTTTTCCCCTTTCTGCTCCACGAAAATCTTATCCATGAGTCGTTGGTAGGTGGCCTCTGTATTTTTCAGGCCGAAGGGTATTACCACATAAGCGTACAACCCTCCTGCTGTCATAAAGCTAACTCTCTTCTGATCTTCCTTAGCCAAGGGTATTTGATGGTATCCTTGGTATGCATCCATTAAGGACACCACTTCATATCCTACAGTAGAATCTATCAACTGATCAATACGAGGCAAGGGGTAGCAATCTTTAGGGCACGCTTTATTCAAATCACGAAATTCAATACACATCCTCCACTGCTCAGAAGGCTTGGGGACTAGGACTACATTGGAGACCCACTCGGGAAATTGGATTTCCTTCACATGACCCGCTTTTAACAATTTGTCCACTTTCTCGGCTATGACCTTGTCCTTCTCAGGTCCAAAGTGTCGCCACTTCTGTTGGATGGGTCGGACTCCTCTGGTTATGTTGAGATAGTGTTCATCCATACGAGGGTTAATCCCCGTGAGATCATGCACATCTCCTGCGAAGATGTCTTCGTTCTTCTTCAGGCAGGCCACCAGCTCCTCCTTGGCCTCCAACTGCTGTGCCACCCGTGTGGCCTTTCCCGGAGCTATTTCCACCAGCTCCCCTTCCTCTATCTTGTCTGCTTTGGGGGGAGATTCTTCCACGATGCAGACATCAGAAATGATGATGGCTTTTCCTTTGAGATCGTCGGTTCAGGCCTTCTTCTGGTCATCCCGAACCATCTTCACATAACATCTCCTAGCGGCTTTCTGTTCGCCTCGAACTTCCCCCACCAACTGTCCAATTGGGAATTTCACCTTCTGGTGGTACGGGGAAGCTACCGCCTGAAAAATGGCAAGGAAAGGGCGACCAAGAATGACATTATAAGTGGACGGAGCGTCCACGATGAGGAAAGAGACTATACTGGTTTTTTGGCTGGGCTTTGCACCCAGAGTCAGGGGCAATGAAATCTACCCTATGGGGTGGACCACATGCCCCGCGAACCCGAAGAGGCGTGTGGCCACATCTTCTAGCTGGGCATTTCCCAACTGCATCTGTCCAAAGGCCTCCTGGAAAAGGATGTTGACAGAGCTTCCCGAGTCGACCAGTACCCTAGCCACTTCGTAATTGGCCAGGGATATGCGGATAACTAAGGCGTCCATGTGGGGCAATAGGACACCTCAGAGATCTTCCGGCCCGAATGAAACGGGCGACGCGGTTTGGACAGTCTTGTCGGCGATGATGGCCAGACTCTCCATGAGGCGGGCGTATGACTTTCACGCCCGGTTAGAGTCCCCATCAGTGGGTCCTCCTACAATAACATGAATAACCCCCTGTGTGGGAGTGTTATTTGTTAGTGAAAGCCCTAGAGTCAATCATGTGATGATTGTTGTATAGACTTTATTGTATCATATTCCTATTTATAAAGGCATGGTTATTATATTTACTTGTATTGGTGCCAAATAACTAAATATAATAATGTCCTTGAGTAGTAGGTTCTTATCTATATCAATCAATTGGTTGAATCGATAATGAGATGATATAGAGAACACTACTCTTAATCATTCCTAGTCAAGTATTAACATTCAGAGACAATGTTAATGCGTAGAGACTAGCATGTAGGTCAACTCGATGACTTGATCTCACAAGTCATGGATATGAGATATCAAGTTGACACATGGGTATACATTAGAGAATGTATACTGAATGACCTGCCATGAGAAAATATCATGGATCATTATATGAGTGTCATATACTTTCTCATGTGGCTATTAGTATGACTATTAGTCCTTAAACCTGAAGTCACCATGGTTCCCTACATAAGGAGTTGCATACTTTGGCTTCGTCAAACGTCACCCGTAAATGGGTGGACTATAAAGGCAATTACTGGGTATGTAACAAATTATGCGGAGGGATATGAGTGATGTAGATGAGATCTATCCCTCCTATATGATGGGGGTGACATCGATATTCTTGATAGAGTGAGACCACGAAGTTCATGGTCATGCCCAAATGAGTCAATATGAGATATTGAGCTCATTTGATTAGAGTGAGTCTACTTGGAGTTCAAGATATAGATTGTACCGAGGATGACACGGTCTATGCCTCGATTGGTCAATCTAGATGTCAAGGATAGAGGAACATTGTCACATATTGTGAGAGTCACAATTAGTAGTCACAAAGGTGATGTTGGAGCTCAACATTCTTGTAACTTGGGTAGCAATGATGTGTTGCTAGATACCGCTCATTGCTTATGTTCCTAAATCAGTTTAGGGACATTGCCAACGTTACAAGAACCTATAGGGTCACACACATAAGGGCAATTAGATGAAGATTAGGCTCATATGATGAACCATGAGGAATAGGTTCATGTGATGAACCAAATTGGATTAAGAGTAATCCAAATTAGACTAATTGAGTTAGACTCAAGTTGATTCAAGTGTTGAATGAGTCTAATTTAGATTTGATTCATTAAGTCAATTTAAATTAATGAATAGAAATTCATTAAATTAAATTGACTTGAATCAAATGGTTAGATTTGATCAACCATGGGAGATAAGAGGTCAAGTTTGACTTGACTTGAGAGGGAAGATGAAAGGTCAAGTTTGACTTGACCAAATGTCATGTCATGATGATGACTTGGCATGGCCGTCCAATGATGATGCTCCACATCATCATTGACTTAGCATGTGGTGCCACCTCATGAGGGAGACCAAGAGCCATTGGCATTTGGTTGGCTCTTGGAGGAGTTACATGCATGCATGTAACCTCCCAAGCCTTGAAGTGGTCGGCCACTCCATTAGATGGGGTATTCATTTTTGTAAGTTACACAACTTCATCTTCCTCCTTGGATCATCCTCTCAAGCTCCATCCTTCTTCTTCCTCATCTTGACGTGAGCATCTAAGGAGTTCTAGCACACTCAAGATTGCTTTTCTCCACATATTGCTTGTGTGGATACCAATAGAGGAGTGTGCACTTGACGCTCTTAAGTTCGCAAGCTTTTGAATGAGCGGATTTGCATCTCACCTTCTAGATCTAAGGTAGATCTAGGGTTTTTAGTAAAAACATACATGTTTTAGTTTTAATACGTCTTCGCACGGATCCGTGGTCGGACTTCCGGGGTTTCCGCAGCGCAAAAAGCGGTTTTTGCGGCTCGGAAAGTCCAACAGTTGTATCATAGCCACGTGCGAAGCATGTATGTGTTTCATTTTTGTAGTTTTATATTAGATATAAAAAATTACAGATTTTTATGTTTCTATAAATTTCCTATTTTTATAGAATTATTTGGGTATTTTTCTCGAAGGGTCGAAGCAACGAGTGTTGGGACACTTGTAGGCTTCAACCATCGAGAAAAACTCTCCGAAACGGCGAGTTCTCGCTTTAGATTTTTGGGACAGCGACTTAAGTCACTGTAAGATCATAGTAGGGATACTAACAAAGTTTATTTTACGAGTAGGGGCGCTGCCTTTATCCCCGAAAGGGGCCTTGTCCCGCGATCGCGCCCGGAAACCGCATAGCGGGACCGTTACGGAGAGGTGACTCATAAAATTAAAAAAAAAATAGGAAAAATTATAGAAATTTTTTGTAAAATACATAATTTAGAATTATGTATAATTATATGATGTTCATGTCCCAATAACCCCAATTTGATTGGATGATGATGTGTTGTAATTCATAATAGAGTCTACGTGCCGTTTTTGTGGTTGTGCGTGTTGTATAGTGTATGCGACCTGTGCGTCGTACCTCTTCTTTTTAAATTCTAGTTGTAAATAGTTTTAGACTCGAATTTAACTTGAGTTTCATATTTGTAATGTACAAAATGGAGCGGTGGAAAGTCCACTTGTAGACGAAGTTACGAGAAGGGTACCGACGACACATGGCGGTCAAAGGAAGCGCTTGGAGAAGCCGCTAGCCCTAGGTTGACTGTCCGATCTTCTCATTGGCTTGAGAAGATCGTAGTAGGGCTATTACCACATCATATATATATATATATATATATATATATATATATATATATATATATATATATATATTTGATTTTGCTTGTATGTATGTGATGCATGCTAGTAGAATAATGCTTGTATGTATATGATGCATGCTAGAATATTTTTCTTGTATGTATATGATGCATGCTAGAATAATGCTTGTATGTATGTGATGCATGCTAGTATAGGATAATAAAGGCCTCAATGCGTATATGATACACATTACGATTAGATTAGATCTTAATCGAATCAACTCGTAAATGCCTACCAAGTCCTTGATACCCATCACTACCTCGATCATTTGTAGTTGTTGAATCTGCCAAAGCAGAGCAACGCATATTATCTTGGTAGGGTGCGGAGGGACAATCTTGGTCCCTCCTATCATGGCTTGGGTTAGAGTAAGCTCAATTAGATTGAGTAAAACTAGTTAACTCAATTGGATCGAGTAGAACTATAGGCATATTCCAACCGTTGGAAAGATAGGATAAGATCGCATTTACACTAAATCTTGGGCAATTTAGCCAAAGCTAACTCAAGGTCTTTTGTAAATGTGGGTCTTGATCCTATAAACAAGAGTTGCATAGAGATGTAATCGGTAATGTGTTACCCACCGATTGTACTAAGTCTTGGGCGATTTAGCCAAAGCTAACTCAAGGTTTAGTATGATGTGGATCTTGTCCCGCAAGAATTATAGCTAGTTTGTATGAATCTAGTAATGTGGTTTGACCACATCCATAACTCGATTCTATAAAATTCCTATAATTCATTGGGAGCATCATTTGATTAAAGGCCTAATTAAATGATAAAAGGAATATGATATTAATTCTCTGCATTATATGTTGTAGATTACTATGTCGACAAACACGAATACACTCTCTCTGCTTGCACATCCTTGAGAAGGACAAGCTGATGGAGCAAATTTCTGGGTGATGCAGGAACTTGAGAGTGTTCTCACCCAAGAAAGGAAGTTATGCGTCTGGGCGGCCCATTCAGGAGGCACCTCACTCTTGCCTCGTGGTGACAAAGATGCTTACAAGAAGCATCAAGATGATGCATTAGATGTGTCATGTCTAATGCTCGCGACCATGAACTCTGAGCTTCAGAAGCAACACGAGTTCATGAATGTTTATGATATGGTTGAACATCTTCGTCAACTATATCAAGGACAAGCAAGGCACGAGAGATATGAAGTCTCTAAGGCATTGTTTGGTTCCAAAATGCAAGATGGGACTTTCGTAGGTCCATATGTACTCAAGATGATTGGATGCGTAGAAAACCTACGATTGGGATTCCCCCTTGGCCAGAGTGCCAGCGGCTTGATCTTGCAATCTTTGCCACAAGCTACAATCAATTTGTCATGAATTACAACATGAATGAAATTGATAAGTCATTACTGAGATGCTCGGCATGTTGAAGCTATGAGCTCAACCTTAAGAAGGGAAAATCTGACTCCATTTTGATGGTGCAAAAGAAGAAAGGCAAGGGCAAGCCTAAAGGTAAGGGAAAGTCCCAAGACAAGGGCAAAGGCAAGGAACTGAAACCCAAAGAAGGGTGAAGGGCTTGCTTCACCGCATAAGGAAGCCGGACAATCCGGAAGGAATCGCAGCTTACCCGAAGATTCTAAGAAGAAGAGAATGAGACTTCTACTTCTGTATAAATGTTATAGCAATCTATCTATTTCTTCATCATGGTATTAGATAATGATGTGCATCTCACATTTGTACCAATGTGCAGGGCCGAGAAATAGCAGGCATTGACAAAGGGCGAGGTGGACCTACGAGTAGGCAATGGAGCAAGAGTTGTTGTCCACTGTCAGAGGAACTTATGATCTATCTCGCCCTCCGGGCTTGTACTTAGAATTAGATGAATGTTGTTATGTGCCTCGCTTTAACTAAGAACATCATTTCTTTCTTGTTCGACAAGAAAGGATTTTCATTTATAATAAAGAACAAATGTTGTTTTTATTTAAATGATATGTTCTATTGTAGTGCACCTTCTAATGAACGGACTCTACTTTCTAGACTTAGAGAGCCCTATCTATAACATAAGTACCAAGAGGTTCAAGTCAAATGAGTTGAACCAAACCTATCTCTCGCATTGTCGCTAGGTCACATAAATGAGAGTCGCTATCTCACCCATAAGGATGGGCCGCTAGACTCATTTGATTTGAATCATATGAGACATGCGAGTCTTGCCTTTTAGGCAAGATGACCAAGACTCCCTTTAGTGGACACAGCGAAAGAGCAACAGATTTGTTAGGACTTATACATAGTGATGTATGTGGTCCTTTCAATGTTGTTGCTAGAGGTGGTTATAGGTACTTCATTACATTTACTGATGACTTCAGTAGATATGGTTATGTGTATCTCATGACATAAATCAATCCTTTGAAAAGTTCAAAGAATTCAAGAATGAAGTACAAAACCACTGCAAGAGTATTAAGATACTCGATCGATCGAGGTGGTGAATACCTTAGTCATGAGTTTCAGGACTATCTAGCCGAGTGTGGGATTCTATCTCAACTCACTCCTCCCGAACACCACAAAGGGAATGGTGTATCCGAAAGGAGGAATCGCACTTATTAGATATGATACGATCTATGATGAGTCACACAGATCTTCCTATATCCTTTTGGGGATATGCTCTAGACACAGCAGCTTTTACCCTTAACCGTGTACCATCCAAGGCTGTGATAAAGACACCATATACGATATGGACAGGGAGAAATCCCAAGATGTCTTTTATGAGGATTTGGGGTTGTGAAGCTTACGTTCGACGTCAAGTCTCAGACAAACTGGGACCCAAATCCGATAGGTGATATTTTTTTGGATATCCCAAGGATACAAAGGGATATTACTTCTACATTCCCAGTCAGCACAAAGTGTTTGTGGCAAAGACTGAGGTTTTTCTAGAAAGGGATTTTGTTTCTAGAAAAACTAGTGGGAGTACGTTCGATCTTGAAGAAATTCAAGATAAAGACCATAGCACTGAGGCCTTGATGGAGGTTGAACAGGAACTACAAAGTGTTGTGGGTGATGAGGTTATTGCACAAAGAGTTGTGGAACAACCACCTATTCATATAGACCTACCTCTTCGCAGGTCTGATAGGGTACGTCATCAGCCTGAGAGATATTCATTTCTCTTGTCTGACCATGATGATGTTATGCTCAATGAGAATGAGCCTACCTCCTATTAGGAAGCTGTGATGAGCCCAAATTCTGAGAAATGGCTAGAGACCATGAGATCCGAGATGGAATCCATGTACACCAACCAAGTATGGACTTTGGTTGATCCACCTGAAGGGGTCAAACCCATTGGGTGTAAGTGGGTCTTTAGGAGAAAGACTGATATGGATGGACTTACGCATACCTATAAGGGCCGATTGGTGGCTAAAGGTTTTAAGCAAATTCATGGTATTGACTATGTTGAAATCTTTTCTCCAGTGGCGATGTTTAAGTCCATTCGGATCTTGCTTGCTATTGCAGTATACCACGATTATGAGATCTGGCAGATGGATGTCAAAACTGTATTTCTGAATGGAAACTTACTCGAGGATGTGTACATGACACAACCTGAGGGTTTTGAAGATCCACAGCATACTGGGAAAGTATGCAAGCTGCAAATGTCCATTTATGGGCTAAAGCAAGCCTCTCGGAGCTGGAATCTTCGATTCGATGATGCGATCAAACAGTTTGGTTTTATCAAGAATGAAGATGAACCCTGTGTCTACAAGAGGGTTAATGGAAACACAGTTGTCTTCCTTGTATTGTATGTGGATGACATACTACTCATTGGGAATGACATCCCTTCGCTACAGTCTATGAAGACTTCGCTGGGGACGTGCTTCTCAATGAAGGACTTAGGTGAAGCAGCCTATATTCTAGGCATCAAGATCTATAGAGATAGATCTAAGAGATTGCTTGGCCTAAGTCAGAGTACATACATTAACATGGTATTACTACAGTTTGCCATGCAGAATTCCAAGAAGGGACTTCTGCCGATGTCACATGGTGTGAGTCTTTCGAAGACTCAAAGTCCCTCTTCTAGAGAGGAGAGAGACCACATAGATAAGATCCCTTACGCATCTGTTATAGGATCTATCATGTACGCCATGTTGTATACTCGTCCTGATGTCTCGTATGCTTTGAGCATGACGAGTAGATACCAGTCAGATCCAGGTGAGCATCACTGGATAGCAGTCAAGAATATTCTTAAGTACTTGAGAAGGACTAAAGAATATTTCTTGATATTTGGAGGCAATGATGAGCTAGTTGTAAAGGGTTACAGCAATGTCAACTTCCAAACTGACCAGGATGATTATAGATCGCAGTCAGGGTTCGTGTTTTGCTTGAATGGTGGCACTGTGAGCTGGAAGAGTTCCAAGCAGGACACAGTTGCTGATTCTGCAACAGAGGCCGAATATATTGGTGCTTCCATCTCATTCGAGAGATTATCGATAGAGGAGATGTGAAGATTTATAGAGTACCTACAGAGGCTAACATCGCAGATCCTTTGACCAAGGCTTTGGCACAGAAAAAGCATGATGGTCATACTAGGTCATTGGATATTAGATACAACGGTGATTGGCACTAGTGATAGTGGGAGATTGTTAGTGAAAGCCCTAGAGTCAATCATGTGATGATTGTTGTATAGACTTTATTGTATCATATTCCTATTTATAAAGGCATGGTTATTATATTTACTTGTATTGGTGCCAAATAACTAAATATAATAATGTCCTTGAGTAGTAGGTTCTTATCTATATCAATCAATTGGTTGAATCGATAATGAGATGATATAGAGAACACTACTCTTAATCATTCCTAGTCAAGTATTAACATTCAGGGACAATGTTAATGCATAGAAACTAGCATGTAGGTCAACTCGATGACTTGATCTCACAAGTCATGGATATGAGATATCAAGTTGACACATGGGTATATATTAGAGAATGTATACTGAATGACCCGCCTGAGAAAGTATCATGGATCATTATATGAGTGTCATATACTTTCTCATATGGCTATTAGTATGACTATTAGTCCTTAGACCTGAAGTCACCATGGTTCCCTACATAAAGAGTTGCATACTTTGGCTTCGTCAAACGTCACCCATAAATGGGTGGACTATAAAGGTGATTACTGGGTATGTAACAAATTATACGGAGGGATGTGAGTGATGTAGATGGGATCTATCCCTCCTATATGACGGGGGTGACATCGATATTCTTGATAGAGTGAGACCACGAAGTTCATGGTCATGCCCAAATGAGTCAATATGAGATATTGAGCTCATTTGATTAGAGTGAGTCTACTTGGAGTTCAAGATATAGATTGTACCGGGGATGACACGGTCTATGCCTCGATTGGTCAATCTAGATGTCAAGGATAGAGGAACATTGTCACATATTGTGAGAGTCACAATTAGTAGTCACAAAGGTGATAATGGAGCTCAACATTCTTGTAACTTGGGTAGCAATGATGTGTTGCTAGATACCGTTCATTTCTTATGTTCTTAAATCAGTTTAGGGACATTGCCAACGTTACAAGAACCTATAGGGTCACACACATAAGGGAAATTAGATGGAGATTAGGTTCATATGATGAACCATGAGGATTAGGTTCATGTGATGAACCAAATTGGATTAAGAGTAATCCAAATTAGACTAATTGAGTTAGACTCAAGTTGATTCAAGTGTTGAATGAGTCTAATTTAGATTTGATTCATTAAGTCAATTTAAATTAATGAATAGAGATTCATTAAATTAAATTGACTTGAATCAAATGGTTGGATTTGATCAACCATGGGATATAAGATGTCAAGTTTGACTTGACTTGAGAGGGAAGATGAAAGGTCAAGTTTGACTTGACCAAATGCCATGTCATGATGATGACTTGGCATGGCCGGCCAATCATCATTGACTTAGCATGTGGTGCCACCTCATGAGGGAGACCAAGAGCCATTGGCTCTTGGAGGAGTTACATGCATGCATGTAATCTTCTAAGCCTTGAAGTGGTCGGCCACTCCATTAGATGGGGTATTCATTTTTGTGAGTTACACAACTTCATCTTCCTCCTTGGATCATCCTCTCAAGCTCCCTCCTTCTTCTTCCTCATCTTGCCGTGAGCATCTAAGGAGTGCTAGGACACTCAAGATTTCTTTTCTCCACCTATTGCTTGTGTGGATACCAATAGAGGAGTGTGCACTTGACGCTCTTGAGTTCTGGCGAAGCTTTTGGACGAGCGGGATTTGCGAAGGGCGTCACATCGAGGGTAATGATCTCACCTTCTAGATCTAAGGTAGATCTAGGGTATTTAGTAAACACATACATGTTTTAGTTTTAATACATCTTCGCACGGATCCGTGGTCGGACTTCCGGGGTTTCCACAACGCAAAAAGCGGTTTTTGCGGCTCGAAAAGTCCAACATTATTTGGATTAGATGAGGGGCCCTCACCTAATGGTCCTTCTTGAGAAACAACCTCCTGGGATGGCGTTTGGGGGAAAGTAACTTGCGGTGGTTGGTTATACAATCTTGGGCGAACCACATTGGGTCGTTGCCCTCGCCGTGCTGGTCCTCCCGTCTGAAACCACAATTACGGGTATGCGGCTCAGAGGCGCTCTAGCTCCTCCTGTAGCTTGAAACATCAGCCACTAGTGTGGTCGTACTCCATATGATATTGGCAGAAAAATGGGGGGGGGGGGGGGGGGGGTTACGTGGTGCCCCCCTATATCCTGAGGGCCGCTGTAATAGACCCTGCTGATCATAGAATTTCATCTCCCGCTCCTTCCAAGTCCTCGCGGGAGGAGGTGCATCGGCGGCCATAATCTATAATGGTGGCGCAGGGCGAGCGCCCTATAACAATAACCGAGGCCTAGGAGCCTCTAGTAGAAGGGGTCGCGCATATCCCCGACGAGGGGGTGCTTAAGGGGCGACGGGGCGAGTTCTTTCGACTGGGACTGCTGCGGCAGCGCGTTCGTCTCTCCGCACTTTCAGTCCTTCCTCCTCGTGGATGAATTTTTCTGCATGACTTAGCAGCTCCTCATGCATTGCGAGGCTTCCTCAAAGGAAGGCGAGGAAGGGCCTTCCTTCGGCCGTCTGCGGGATAGCGACTCTGAAGGATTCCGATCTTGCAGAAGGAATACCCCTAGCTGCAGAGGTGAACCGGTGAAGATACCCTCTGAGTGATTCTGAGGGCTCCTGCGTAATGTGCATCAGGATAGAGGTGTCATGCTTATACGCCTTACAACTGGTGAACTCCTGGCTGAACATCCCCTGAAAATCAGCAAAATAGGTAATAGATCCCGGGGGCAGGGTATTAAACCATTTTTGTGCCGAACCGGTTAAGGTGGTCTGGAAGACTCGGCACTTGAGGGCGTCAGTATAACAGTGGAGCGAGGCTGCTCCATCGAATTGCGATAGATGTTCTTCGGGATCCGTTGAGTCATCGTACTTGTCTACTTGGGGATTCCGGAAGTATGATGGGGGGATTTCAGAGAGGATGTCCATGGTAAAAGGATTGGGCTCATAAACTTTTGGGGCCCGGGTCGACCGGCTTTCACCCTGTTCTTCCCGCCGAGTCTGGGTTAAGGGTATAGTGTTCTGATGTGCTCGCCCTCCAGGCCCCTCTCTAGGAACTACTTCAATATTAATGGCTGCACGAGGTGGGGGAGGCATTTCTGGGGGTGGGCCTCGAGAAGAAGGTTCACCAGAGTGAGGATGAAGGTATCTTGTCCTTCTTCTTTCTCTAGTGAGGGCCTCAGTTACAACATCGTCAACTAGAGCCCTCAGTTGTGATGGCAGTATGGTAATGGGATTTTTCTCCGCTACGGAGGCACCTGTGTTGTATCTCTTCTGGCTTCATCTCGACGTCTAGCTCAAATGTTCCCACAGAAGGCGCCAACTGATGTGGCGAGGAAGATTTGTTCACCTCCTTTCGATGCGAGGAAGCACGAAGGGAGATTTGGGTGGAGGTTCTCACAGGCCGCAACAGTAAAGATGAGAAAATGAAGCAGAGAAATGCAAACCAACACCGGCAATGAAACTAAGACACAGGATGTAACGTGGTTTAGAATAAGTATTCCTACTCCACGGAGGTGAGCTCTCTCACCGGATGCAGTGCCAAAGCACTTTCAACTATGAACGCCCTCCTTCATGGAAAAGAAACTTTTGGAGGTGGAGGAGCCCACCTCTTACTGTCAAATCACAGTATAAGAAAGAGTACAAGTAACGCAAAAGCAAAGATCGCTACTCTCCTTCTCCGGCGCGGTGGTAGCTCTCCTTCTCTTGATGCGTCTTTGTTTCTTGCCAGTTGGAATAATGCGCATCCCCCTTCCTTCTATCCTCCTCTTCCCTTTTATCCTCCTCCTCTGATCCAGCATTACCTCGCGGGGTGTCCCCATCGTACACGTGGTCACCACGTCCACCTAGAGAATAATTCTGTTACAGATACGAGGAGCGAAGGCTTCTCGGAATATTATGTGGGGACCCCTCCTTCTGTTACATAATACTTCTTCATCTACATTTCGGGAAACTAGGTTAGCCTATCCCCCTCAACCATCCGCTTTTGATGAAACTAATTTAGGTCTATAGCTCACGGGTGGCATAGCCCTTGGGCTCCTCACCAGCCCGAACTAACTCCTTTTCTTCCCCCACCGAACGACCTCCGGATTGACTAGGCCGAGTCGATTTTTATCCGTCCCGTCTACTTTTAGGCCTATCCAGCCGAACCGATTCTTGCTTATTTCTTACCGAAGTGCCTCCCCCCGCCTCCGCTTTGCCGTGTCGATTACCTTCACTAGTTCTCCCGTGCCAATTATTTCAGACGATTGCGCCCAAACTGTTCCTCCCCTCTTTCTCCGTCGAACCAATTATTTGGTTCAGGCAATGTCTTACATGCGAGCCTTCCTATCTAGTTTATAGAGAAGAGGTAATAGCAGTATCAAAGACCAATTGACAATACATCATTATTATATATCCACCAACTAGTTTTTTATGTTTATCCATGAAGGGATTAAACATATTAGTGAATATAAAATCGAACAAAATCTGGAGATTACTTTCGATGAGAAAAGAAGCTTAATGGATGTAATTAGTCTTAGATCTGGGGTGCAGCGAGATTTTGTATCTTGTGATACAATGTTGACTACTAAATAATTCTAATAAGTATATTGAACAATTTTTGTTTGCAAGTGTACTCGCAAGTCGCACGACGTATAACTCTGTGTGAAAGCCTAGTAGAGTCATATATGAAGGATCACATGAGATGTGATCTAGTGATGAAAGATATATGTCAACATGTGCAAGTGGAAGATGTATGATAATGCTCACGTAGGGGCATGCCAAGTGGTACCATGGGATGGTGGTTAACCCCATTATCCCATGTTCTTGATCTCATCTTCTTCTCTCCTCCTATATATGTACTTCTCGTGAAGAAGTATAGGTTGATGAGTTTTTCTTTACACACCTTTCGAGTCTCAGCTTTGGAGAAAAACAATGCATCATCTATCTATTGTAATATTTGTAAGCACACAAATAATTAAAAAAAATTAAAATTTTAATTTTAATAAGATAAATATTTTGAAGGTGTGTATAAATAGTATTCTCAATTTTTTCCATAGGTGTTGGATGATGAAAGGGAATACTACTTGTGGAATAAAAAATAGTATACTTGATAATTACTAAAGCTCTGACACTGCAAACTTTGATCACGAACAAAACTCGCAGTCAGATCACTACAATGTCACAACGTCGCAACTAATAACCCGTTGATGTAAGACGAAGTGTATCTTGTTATCCTCAACAAGATGAGAACTCTCGAAGTTCTTCTCCCTTCTTACACAGTCCTTGATCCATCATTTCTTTTCTCATTCTTTCACACCATTCACATACTTCACACAAGTATGATTTATAGAAGAAGATGAAGAATATGGATGATCAAAAGGGAGCCATAATCATTTATAGATAGAGGAGTCCTGAGATAATGGGTAACCCCATTATCTCATTTTGAATGTCCCACAGTGACATTCAACTATTATTGGGATAATAGATAACTCCATTATTACATTTTGAATGCCCCGTAATGGGCATTTACTAACAATAGGCAAAATAGAAAGAGGCTATCTAGTTTCAAGATATATTAGTTAATATAAATTAAACAAAGTCTAAACACTTAAATTATATAAAAAATACCATACTTTACTCAGTTATTCATTATCAATTTTTTATATTGAAGGATAAACTAATTGTGTTACAGAAGCTCAAGCATCATTTTTATAAGTCAACTTTATTACAAGTTTTGCAAAACTATTATCATCGTTTTAACCTTTATACCTAACGATTTTAATATAAGTTTGAACTTTATTTCCATTGTACAACAAATTTAAATATTTCCTTATTTATTAGGAAAAAGATAAAAAGGAATATAAGTTCCAAAAGAGAAGTAAAATATATCGATTCGTATAAACTACCCTAATTTATCTTCTTTTTTTTGCTATATTTTGATAGCTGAGAGATTTTTACTATTACTTTAATAAGACTGTATTTTATTTTATTTTGATAATTTAAATATCTATGTTTGTAGAGATGGGCGACTTTTTTTTCTTCTAGAAGCACGAATGATTTCACATTCATGTATATTCAAACATTTCAGATTTTACTCTAAGTGAAAAAAAAATAAGAGGTGTTTGGTTCCGAGAAAAATTTTTATTTTCAGTTTTTATTTTTTTTTTAGAAAATAGAAAATAATTTTTTTATATTTTCTAATTTTTCAAAAAATACTTCTTTATTTTTTAAAAAAAATATGAAAAATATCAATATTTTCCATATTTTTTTATTTTATCAAAAAATAAAAATAAAAAATAAAAAAATTTCTACCTAAATGACTGTACTTTAGGTTAGTTTGAGCTATTAATTGCGAATTTTTAGAGTGGAAATACATTTATAAATTCAGGCCTTGGCTGAGACCAAAGTGGAACCCACTTTGCCAAATTTGATTAAAATAGAAATTGGACCGGACCCACCGTCTTATAGTGGATCTGACCCATCGTTAGCTTTGCTATGGTAAACAAGCTTTATTTTCATTTTAATTAATCAGTAGACTAATCTTTGATTTCTTAGATTAGATGGTGTAACCTAGAAAAAATACTCATGTAAGATTTAGATTTAACCAAATCAAAAATGGATTCGTGGTCCAACTTCACTTTTGTGTACAAGAGCTTTAATTAACCTATAATTTCTTACAAAAGGTTTAGTCAAACAAATTAGCACGGCGGCTATATTCGCATAATTAAAAGGTGTCATCAACAAAACACTAGGGCGGCTATATTCGCATAATGAAACGATTATGAATCTCATCTCATGGAAGAAAAGAATATTTGATCGACATTGATTGGCCTCCAAGAGTCACTTAGAGTTAGAGATCAACAATAACAAGTCGTTCATGGTGTTCAATTCTCACAGTCCAAAATAACGTTAGATAGAGACAAGGAGATGGTTGCATACATAGTTCATACAGAAACAATTGGAACGGACGTTCCAACATGGAACGCCTTGCACCACATCAAATTACCAATGAAAAATGATGATTGTTGTGGAACACCATTCGTAGATGTTAAAATGATAAAAAAAAAATGATTCGGAATAACCAGAGTCAGTCATAAAATGATAAAATTTTAATAAATCCTGAACGAAACAATAAAAATGATCCGTTTTAATGATGAGAATTTATATTTTTATAAAATTTATATTCTTTTTGTAAAAGACTAAATTTTGAGTCATGAACGACGATCACAATAGTCCTCTTCCAGAGTCGACTTGGGAATGACAAATTTTGATGGTGACAACGGATGAGAATTCACGATTGAAAGTGAGACAAGCAGAACCACAGCAGAGAACAGGGGAGAAGAGGAAGAAAGGCGGAAGAGAGTCGTGGGACGGGGGTGCAAGAATCGAGCCGATTATTAATTTGTTGCTTTGGAAATTAATTGATTTAATTTTATACATTGATTCGCTCTTTTGAGACAGATTTGAATTTTGATTTTTTTTTTTTACTGTTTTGTTTTCTAGATATATTTAATTTTGTTTTTATTTTTTTAATATTTTATTTTTATTCAAAGAAAAATATATTTAAAAAAATAATAATTCAAAGTTCTCTCTAACCTTTGTTCTTTATTCATCCGTCGTTGTGCTGAGTCGCAGAGCTTATCTTAACGGCACAATGGTGACGATTACCTGCAAGCGTTGCAAGGATGATGTATTCATTCCGATGCCAATGCCAACCACTATTTTACTGCTAGCACGTTTTTTACAGGAAAGAAATTAAAGAGCAAATATATATATTCCATTCTCCATAATTGTTTCAAGAATTTTGACCTTCATCAGACTCCAACTGCATGCCTATTCCTAAATTGTAAGAAACTTCTCTATCAAGCTAAAAGAAACTGATTATAAAAGAGGCATCAGGCACGAGAAGCTCCTCAGCCATCACACAGCTCCAACTCCATCAGCAGTTAGTTAGAGCTAGAAGACATGGCAGACCTCCAAAAGGTGGGCGCTGATGCATTTGCCATCATAGAGAGGAACATGTTCAGGGGGAGGCCAGCAAGGCGGCTGCTTCCTCGTCCACTCCCAGTACCACCACAAAATATGCCCATGATCCATCGCTGCGACAACCCTCCAAAGGAAGAAACTGTGTTGATTAGTAAAGACCACAGGGTCGCACAGGAGATTAGATTTCATCAGCCTCAACTCCTCATACGATCATATAATTAAGTGAGCCTGTGAAAGTTGGTGTGTACTTGTAAAACAGTAATAAGGACGCCATAGACACAGGCGTGTGTGCTTGCAAGCTTTACTGAGTAAATATCGTATCTGCAATACAAACTCTATGAGTAATTAAAAAACTGTGGTCATGGACATAATCAACCAACCACATACACTTCTTCCATAGTATATCAGCTAATAATTTTCTGGATATTTTTTCTGAATAACCCTCTTGCATGCTTGACTAGTGTTCTATTTAATTTGTGCATTAAGAAGTCCGGGTTTAATTTGTCATTGTGATAAACCAAATCCCCTAATGAAGCCATTTGGAGGGAAATTCCTGAGACTCCCAAAGAGAGAGAAATATGGAGATTACCATTAAAGAAAATAATTCATGAAAGTTAGAGTAAAGGAATTCCTTATGCATCTCAGTCTTGCTAGATCATGGGAGAATTAATTAAAAGATATCCAAAATATATATTAAAGTAATAAGGACAACTCAAAATACAAAATATACCATGTTAATTAAATAAGACAAATAAATTGGTAGGGTCTTCTCTAGAATGAATAACATCCGACCCCCAAGAGCAAAGTCGGATAGTTAATATGGTGCATAATTACAGAAGTGACCAAGGATCAATCTTCACTGTTGGATATAAATATCAATCGGGATGCTTGCCCTCCATTGTATTTAGGCGCTAGTACGACTATAGATTGATCATAATTAACTCACTCTCTTTATTGTAGGATAAATGAGAGGGGATTCGGGGTGAGAGATTTCATCCTTTGACAGAAGTAGAAAAAGCAGAAAGAATAACACCCATATCGTCTTTAAAAATTGTCTAAGAAAATAACTGCACATACCACCACCAAACAAGCACAATAAGTTGTAAAATCCATAAAACTATCTTAGAAATGGGATACAATGACATCCACATCATGAATAAACTTACAATGTAAAGTGAACAACTCAATTCACAAAAACATTGCACAAAGAAGATACGACAACTACAACTTTCATATCGAGAAGTAGAGTACCTTAACTAAAAAATAATTCAAATGTAGTTAAATGTTGAGGCAAAAATTTAGACACACAAAACTACATGATGTAAAGATAAAATATAAATATAAATAAAATATAATAATGTTCACAATATTATGATTTTCATACAATCAAACACTCTGAGATGCTCATTTGTAAGATTTTTTTTTTTTTCAAACCTATGCAAACAAATCTTATTTTGGACATGCCATTTGACATTAATTGTCTCAACCCAAAGGTAAATAGGTAGTGAATATTTATTTAATAAAAAGTCATCGTCTCTTGAATGATACAATTTTTCCTTTCCACTGCCTCATCTTCTTAGGGTGTTCTAGGAATTCATGCATATATCTATTTGCTATCTACAATTTTGCAAATTTGAAGTTCTCAAACTCACCACTATGATCATTACGAATCTAATTTTGAGATTAATCTCATTTTCCTCTCTTTTATAAAAAAAAAATTAGAATGTCTAAAGTCTCATTTTTATGTTTTATGAAATATACCTAAATAAATCTAGTATAATCATATATATAAACAATACCATGACTATCAAATAAATCTTAATATTTTAATGCAAATAGTTCTAGAGATAGTGAAGCTTTAACTAAAATATATACCACCTCTACGAGGGGAATTGACTTGCTTGCCCTCTTGACACACATCGCATATTTTGTTTTTATTGTAACATATCTTTGACAAAACCTTCACCAACTCTTGCTTGGCCATTTTTTATGTTTGCCTCATGTTTGTGTGTTTCAGTCTTCCGTGCTACAACTATGCTTCCTCTGTTATCATAAAACACTTGGTAGAGAGGCTAGTAACATATATAAGAAAAATTAATGAAATAAAGTTATTTTTCCTATGTCCTCTTAGCATGATTGTACCTAACTAACTCATTGTGTTTTACTAAACACTTAGTTGAGTGACTCAATCTTGTACATGATATCATGCAATTGACTTATACTAAGAGGGTTGAATTTCAATCCGTTAACTAAAACTTTCTTAATGAGAATGTTGGAAGTGAGAACCATGTTATCTATACCAATTATCTTGAGCTTACCACTATTGCCAAAGAATATTACCCGTTGTCCTTGCGCTTGAAGGTGGTGAACTTTCCCACATCCTTTTATTGGAATATTGTTCTTCCTTTTCTTGTACCTATCAAATGTGGCAAATTAAAGTACACAAAATGCATTGGGCTTAGAAGAATTAACCAAAAATTGCATGGGTATTCAAGCCTTTACTATCCAAGTCTTAGAGACTCCCCTAGTGGTGGTCTTAGGCATGAAGGAAGTGTTTCTACAAATTATAGACATACAATACCTGCTTTTGCTTTAGTTCGTATTCGATGTTCGCCTTGCTATAGATGATTCATCGCTTCCCAAGTATCACGTCTTGATATTTGGAATTCAACATGAATTTCTCTAAGCATTTCTTCAATCCTTTCACTTGAAATTTCAATGAGGCATTCCCCTGACTTCACCAACTCGATTCTCGATTAGAAACTTGATCTTTTGATGATATATAAATGCTATAACCTAGAACGAACTCATGGTAGGTCTCCTCAAAATAATATTATACGAAGAGGAAGCTTCTACTACTTTAAAGGTAGTAATCGAGTGTCTTAGAGGTTCTTCTAAAGAGAGTGGTAGACTAATTTTCCCCAGCAATTACATCTCATGTCCTGCAAAGCTAAATAAAGAAGTAGATTTGGGAAGAAGCTCAATGAGTTATACCTATATTTGATTGAAAGCGCCTTTGAACATAATATTGACCGAACATCCCTTGTCTATAAACACTCGAGGCACATAGTAGTTGGCTATAGTGGCACGAATCATGAATGCATTAGCATGAAGAGTAGATACCCCTTCCAAATCTTTAGGTTTGAAGCATATCATAGGTCCTATTCATTTTCTACATTTGATTCCAACTCCATAATTATCTAATCTTTGACCATGAGCCTTCTTAACTTGGTTGGAGTTTCTATCTATTACACCTCTTGAGATCATATCAATAGTACATTGATGGGAAGGTTGTTCTAAGGGGCTCCCTAGCGAGTGTACTGACTCCTCTAAGGTGACTCCTGAGGTCTCTGAATGTACCTTGCCACCTCCGACTCTCTAAATGTCTTCAAACTTTTGTCAATCGAGGGTGCTTAATCGGGGATTAGTGAGCCTATTTAGGTGTCCGAGTTTGCTGATGAAGTGGAATTGCTCGATGGATCTCTTCAATAATCCTATGACATAATTGGGCATAATGGTTATATACTTGATGAAAGACACAAAAAAGGCTTGTTCCTTGAAAGTTTTATTGTCTCGAGGACCACTGTACTAACATTCACATGGGATTTTTTCCAATGCTTGAACAATTTGTCTTCCTCCAACTTTCACTGAGATGTAACTATGGAGTAATTTCGGTACTAGGTTTTAGAGAGATAGGGGTGGGGCCCTCCTTTCTTATTGAGTGTAAGATGACATGGTAGGATCAGACTCACCATTTCGAGCATGTCGAGCTTCTTCGATATTGATATATTTGTCAACCCTCCCTAAAATATCATCATAATTGGAAGGAGACTTTGTCCCCAATGATTTGAAGAAGTCTTCTCTTGACAACCCCTGAGAGAAGGTGCTGGTAAGAATGCCAGAGGTGGCTGAGGGTACATCCAGGGCAGCTTGATTGAAGCATTGAATGTACTTCTGTAGAGATTTCTGATTTTATTGCTTTATTGTTAAAATGAGACATCTTATGATATCTTTTGTAACTAGTGAAATGATGCAGGAACATGGTGCTAAACTCTGTGAAAGATTGGATGGAATTCGACCTTAATCAACTAAACTATCTTTGTGTTGGCCTTGCTAAGGTCGTTATAAATACTCGACACTTCGCCTCATCGGTATATTGATGCAGGAGAGAAGCATTCTCGAATTGATCGAGATGATCTTTTGGGTTTGAGGATCTTGTATACTCCAAATCTGCAATGGTTGCAAATGGATGGATAATTCTTCAGTGAGGATTTCATATGAAAATGGAGTATCTTGTGGAATTAGTATATCCTTCTGCTTACTCACATTGAGGCAACCTTCCCTTTCTAGGGTCTCTTCGACGTGATTCTCGAGTTGTTGACTCTCAAGATTATTTTTCCCAATGAACTGATACTACCCCTTGTATTTTTGTTAGGGGGATTTGGTCTGGTATGTCATTGCAAAATTTCCACCATAGGGGTTGTGACAAGCCAACTTAGGTTTTCTATAGCTAAGGTAGGAATCTTGAGTCAAGTAAGACATCCTAACTACTTTCATCTAAAGTAGATCTAAAGTAGATCCTGATGCTTTGTGTCTTCTATGTGTGCCTCCCATCTCTACATCTTAGCTTAATTAGATATTTCTCACAAATGGTGCTAATTTGATTTGGTTCAGAGATCAAAGGATGGGTTGTCTCCTTGCCACATCCATGGTCAGGTGTTTTTCAGTGAGTCAATAGGAAATCTAATTGTGTCAACTAGTTCTATTTGTTGGTGCAATAGGCTCCGGGTCAATGTTGATCAGACTCGAGTGAGACTCGAATAATGTTTTGATGTTTGTCGTTGGATATGGTTTGACCATATGACTAGTAGATGATTGGAATAACCAAAGTCATATGAGGAAGATTATTGAAGCATTCAAACCTCAGGTCAAGGTTGACTAGACTCGAGTGAGACTCAAGTGAAAGTCTAAGATTGGATTCTTGGCAATAGAGAAGTCCAAGTTTGAATACTTGGCAAATGGAAAATCCAAGGGTGTACTCTTGATTACGTAAGTCCAAGTATATAGTCTTAGCAATGAAAGTACAAGTTTAGATACTTGGCAATGAAAAGTCCAAGGGTGTAGTGTTAGCCACGTAAGTCCAAGTGTGTAGTCTTGGCGGTGAAAGTCCAAGTGTAGATACTTGGCAAGGAGGTCCAAATGTGAGATTTTGGCAGCATAAAGTCCAAGCATGTAGTCTTGGTGGCATAAGTCCAAATGAACCTTGACATAGGAGACCTGATTAGCATGACATAGCTGATGGAAATACCTGAAGGCTAACACAAAGGGTGAAGAAGTCGTGAGGACTCGGGTGGACCATGAGGGCATGAGGCTAATAGAGATGGCTAGAAGTCCTAGGTTTAAGCTAAGGGTGGTCGATCAAGTATGAAGGGATCACACTTGGGTTAAAACTCACTTTTGAGGTTCACCAGTCGACTAGTGGTATTGATCAGTCGACTAACTGAGTGTTAGCATTCAGAAGCTCAGTTGACTCATAGTAGTCGATTGAGGTTATAACCTAGTTGACTGATGGGTAGTCGACTGGAGCTCGACTGCTATCTGTAGCTCTGACAGTCGACTTCTAGGGTTTATAAGTCGACTGACCTTAAGCAGTCGACTGCTATGAGAGAATAGTTGACTGGTCATAAGTGGTCAGAGCACAGAATGTCTGGTAGTCGACTGGACAATCGACTACTGGCTTGACAGTCGACTATTGGTAAGGATAGTCGACTACTAGAGTATCCATTGGCTAGAATGACAACGTGGATTAATCCGTTTTGAGACAACGGATAGACGAGCAATCGACTGGTGCCTTTTGACAGTTGACTGTCAGGCATGAAATTAGCTAGCATCATGCTTTAAATGGAGCTCGAGATTGTAAGATACCGAAAAATACAATATTAATAAATACCCTTGTTAAGTAAGAAATTTTCTTGTAGAATTTTTAGGAATTTTTAAAAAAAAATTCTAAATTTAAACGGAAGTGTTGTGGATATTTCATGGGGATAAAGTGGATAGACTTTTGTAAAGTCTGTTTAGACTATTTGCAAGGTATTAATAGGTTTAATTAAAATGTTTATTTTTTTTCTTTCCCGATTCCTTCCGTTTTCCCCCCGATCGACGTTTCCTAAATTCCCGATTTCCTCCATTCTCGATTGCGACTTTCTCCATTCTCTCGTGCGCAACCTCACCATTCCCTCTTCTTCTCTTCTCATCCATGCTGCGAGCTCTCCCCAGCCCTTCGACGTCGGTCGCCGTCGCCATGCCACTGCCGCCACGAGTCCAGCGTTGGCAATGCGAGGGAGTCATCGATTTTGACCCGCCGCCGACTCTTCTTCCCGATTTCCTTGTTGCCAATTTCTTCGGTCTGGACTTCTAGGGTTGGATCTCCACCACCCGATAGACAGCGCCGACCACCCTCAACGGTGTCCACGGACGCGCTGGTGGTGAGGGGGCATGCGGCTGGGAGTCTGCTTCGGAAGCGATTCAACTGGAGGTTGTTCTTCATGGTTGTCGCCGGAGTGAGGTAAGGGCACTGTGTTTTGTTGGCTTTCAGTCGATCTCTTCATCATGACTTGTTGTTTCTCACACAAGCAGGGGATGACGTCATCACTGCGATTGGTCGTTCCGGTCGGAGGTGGTATATGGAGATGACGCCGGTGTGGTGTCAATTTCTGGTATAATGACTTGATCTCCTTCTTTCTTTTCTGTCCACTTCGATTTTGTGGGTGAATTTTCTATCGTGTGATTATGGGAGCTACCATGTGAGATCAAGGAGGGGATGTGGTAGTGTAGTGAACCGAGAAGTGGAGCAAGCCGGATGGTGTGCTATGTTGGGGTTTGCTTGGCTGTGAAGGTGAGTTGGGTATCTTGTGACTGTCGTCGGGAGCCAGTGATGGATGTGTCTTGAGGTAAGTTATTTGGTAGTGTCTCCTTTATTGGGTAATGGTTGAGCTTGATTTAATTCTGTTCACAGCTATGATTGAGTGTTTGGTGGGCAGCGGGTATTGTTGATCTTCTCCTATATTGGCGTGGATCGATCCTGCTGGTGCCTTGTGGTCGAGAGGTGAGTTTCATTCATATTTCTCTTCTTAATTGATGAGTAATTGATTCTAGGGAATAAGTTGATGTATGGAAGGATTTATGATGCTCTGTTAAAGGGGTTGTAAACGAGCTGGTGGAAGCGGAATGAATTAGGAGGTAAGTTTTTGTATGTTGATTAAGTTAACATATTTCTATAGGATGAACAAATAAGATTATGAGGTTGCTTTCAATTTGGATGTTTGGACTTTAATCCGATACCTTGAATTAGAACAAGAAGATGTGAAGGAAGCCAAGCTTAGTAAGTCCAAACTTGAATGTTTATGGATATATATCAATGTTGTTTTGTTAACTGATATGGTGGTTGATTTTATTTATTTGGTGAAAGGTAAATATATATCATCAAGAAAAGCATGATCATACAAGATCCTGAGATGCATACTCATGTCATGTCTGACGATGTGTCATATCTGAGGTGTATCCAGGGGGTGTACATGTGCTCTCATGGGTACCTCATCTCTCATGCGCACTAACTCTCTCATGGGTATGTCAACTCATACATGCATACATGTCCTGCACTTGTGCATAGTGTGAGTGCATCTTCCATGTTTCCTTTGTCCTTGAATACTATCCCTCTGCGTCCGTCCCTCTGTGTGTACCTCCTCGTAGTATCCATCCGTATCTGTCCTCTCCATCCAACTCATGTGGTGATCAGCCAACGTTTGTCACTTTTGGCAAGTGACCAGCCATCAACGGATTTGCCTTGTCTTTACCGTAGCCGTTTGCTACGGACTAGATAGGCCATTCAGGTGGGCTTATTCACCTTTACTAGACTTATTGGCCAAGCCTCAGTCATAAATGGATTTACAGTGTCTTTATCGTAGTCGTTTGCTACGTACTAGATAGGCCATTATGGGTGGGCCTATTCACCCCAAAATATTTTTTTCCTAGCCTGGTACAGTTCCCTGAAGGACCCTAGAACAGTAGCCTGGTACAGTGTCCTAAAGCACCTTGGCGTTTGTCTAAGTGCCCTGGGCCCCAGTCTCCATCACACCCTCTATGAAGACTGCCATGCCTCACTTTGAGAGATCATCTTGAAGAAAACCGCCCTGAGAAACCAGCCCGATGAAACCACCTTGGTCACCTTGTTGTCTTTGTGGAAGTTCCCCTGGACTTGAGGGGACCCTTTGAGGCAGGAATAGTGCCCTGACATTGTCGACCTCCATCTCCCTGGAACAGTGCCCTGAGGTCTCTCTATTTGGCAAAGTGCCCTGGACAGGGTGAAGTGCCCTGGACATGGCAAAGTACCCTGGACTGCCCTTACTTGAGAGCCAAATTGCCTGGGCGATACGGAATAAATGCTCAGGACCTTCAAACCTAATGGACCGCCACATCCTTTGGACCGCCTGCCATTTGGATCATCCTCAGACACAAGCGGCGAATGGAGGTCTTGAGCGCAGATTCGAGCGGCCTTGGAAACTCCTGAACCCCACTGAACCGCCCTTGCTTGAGAGGCGCCCTCATGCAGGGCTGAACCAGCCCGAGTCTTCACAAACGTTCTGGTTGTCCTTGAGGCTTCACAAACTACCCTGACCGCTTGGGAGCAAACTGCCCTGGAGAGCCGGAATAGTGCCTTGGCACCTTTTGAATCTTGATAGACCGCTCTGTCGTTGGACCATCCCCGCTAAACCGACCTTACTTGAGAAGCACCCACGCGGTCAGGCGCCTGAGTCTTCACAAAGCTGTCTGGTTGCCCTTGATTTTTTTGGGAAAGAAAGTGCCACGGCGAGAAGGAGAGTGCCACGCCAAGGAGAAACATCCTGGTCAAGGGGGAAAATATCCTGGCCAGAGACAAAGTGCCCTGGATAGGAAGTGCCCTGGCCTGGGGAAAAGAAAATTATCCTGGCCAGAGGCAAAAGTGCCCTAGACAGGAAGTGCCCTTGCCAGGGGAAAGGAAAGTTCCCTGGCCCGAGACAAAGTGGCATGTCCAAGGGGAAAAGGAAAGTGCCTTGGCTAGAGACGAAGTGCCCTGTCTAGGGAAAAAAGAAAGTGCCCTAGCCAAGGGGGAAGTGCCCTGGCCAAGGGTAAAAGGAGAGTGCCCCTGGCCAAGGGGAAAATGTCCTGGTCAAGGGGGAAAATATCCTGGCTAGAAGCAAAGTGCCCTGGACAGAAAGTGCCCTGGCCAGGGGGAAAGGAAAGTGACTTGGCCAGAGACAAAGTGCCCTGTCCAAGGGGGAAAAGGAAAGTGCCCTAGACAGAGATGAAGTGCCCTGTCAAGGGGAAGTGCCATGGCCAAGGGGAAAAATGAAAGTGCCCTGGCCAGGGGGAAGTGCCCTGGCCAGAGGCGAAGTGCCCTGTGCAAGGGGGGAAAGGAGAGTGCTCTGGTCGAGGGGGAAAGTGCACTGATCAAGGGGGGGGGGGAGTCTCTTGGTCAGAGACAAAGCGCCCTGGCCAGGGGAAAGAAAGTGCCCTGGCCAGAGGCGAAGTGCCCTGTCCAGGGGGAAAAAAGGAAAGTGCCCTGGCTCAGGGGGGGAAGTGTCCTAGCCAAGGGGAAAAAGAAAGAGCCCTGGCCAAGGGGGGAAGTGCCCTGGCCAGAGACGAAGTGGCCTGTCCAAGGGGAAAAGAGGGAGAAAGTACTCTGGAAAAAGAGGGGAGAGAAAAGAGGGGGAAAAGAGGGTTAAGGGATAAAAGGAAAAAAGAAAAGAGGGTTAGGGGGGGGGGGCTTGCCTTCACATGATACTCGGTGGAAATTGAATCTTGTTATATTCTGCTGCTCTGAACACATGAATCTGCACCTTTCTGAAAATCATATCAGCATCAAATTTCAGCCCTTTAAAATGGCAAGAATTCCGGGTTCTCCATATCAAATGGATCGTTGTTGCCATTGCAAGGTGGCGAGCTCGGTTTATTTCATTGGCACCCCTATATTGTGTCCTAAAAATTCAGAGCATGTGGCGATACGTGGAAATTTCCAGCCTCATCTTCAGCCATCTTTGAACCTTCCCCCATAATCGTCTGGTTGCTTCACATCTAAAAAAAATGTGATCCAAAGTCTCCTCCGCTTGGCCACAAAAAATGCAATTTTTGTCTTCCAAGAAATCCTGTCTAGCGCGCACTGGGAGCCTTCCCTGGGCTAGCATCCATAGTGTAAAACCGTGACTTGGTTGGATGTCTTTGTGCCACACCATCTTCGCCTATGGATTTATATCCCCTTTGTCCCTAAAGTGATCATATGCTTTCTGCACTCCCCCTTTGCCTTGTCCAAACCAAGATACCAGCCACTGTACAGCCGTCTGTGGTGTGCCCGCAACAGTCAATAGGTTATCCTTGATAGCAACTAACACCTTAATGAGGGGGGAATCCTTGTGTTTGGATCTCCATTCCCATATGCCCCCCTGTTGTATGTATGAGTGGTGTACCCATCTAATCCATAGTGTATCCTGTTTGTCTTGTATCCGCCAGAGCACCTTCGCCAAGAGTGTTAAGTTCCATGCCTTTAAATCTCTCAGTCCCATCCCACCTTCTTCCTTCGGGTTGCACATTTCTGCCCATGCAATTGGGGGGTTCTTCGTGGTCCACATGAGTGAGCGACAAATACTGTATATTTTCTCTACAACACCTAATGGTAGTGGGAGTATTGACATCCAATAACATTCAACTCCTTGGAGGACCGATGCAATGAGTTGACATTTCCCAGCATATGATAGTGTGCTTTTGGGCTAAGAGTTAATCCGCTTATCAAGAGCATCCGTGAGTACACTATAATCTTCTATTTTCAGCTTCCTTGACGCAATGGGTACACCTAGATATCTGAACGACATTTCTCCCTCTTGAAATCCAGTAATGGCTAGTAATTTGTCTTTGATTGGTGCACAACTTCCTGCCATGTATATGCTGGATTTTGCCATGTTAGCACTTAATCCAGCCATTCCAACAAATTTGGATAAACATTCCATCAGCACTTTGACCGTTGGTACATCCTCTCGCCCCAGAAGTAAAAGGTCATCTGCGTAAACTAGATGTGCTATCCGTAACTGCTCACACTTAGGGTGGAAATGAAAATCTACCCGGCTTGTTCTTCTTGCTAGGAGTCTCGAAAAATATTCCATGCACATTCCGAATAGGTAAGGGGATAGTGGATCTCCTTGTCTGAGCCCCCTGGGCCCGCAAAGAATCCATGCATGTTGCCATTTATTACCACTGAGAAAGTAGTGCTAGTGATGCTCTCTTTGACCCACTCTATAATCTGTTGGGAAACTGCAGTGCTTGTAGAACATCTTGAAGAAAATCCCAGCTGACCGAATCAAAAGCCTTTTGAAGGTCCACTTTGAGTATACATCTCGAAGATATCCTTTTCTTGGTGTAACTTCGCATTAATTCCTGGGCCAGGTGAATGTTATTAGATATGCAGCGACCTTTGACGAATGCAATCTATGCAGGGTGTAAAAGATGGTCCGCAACTCTTGCTAATCGGTTGGCTAAGAGTTTACTTATGATTTTATATATCACGGTGTAGCAGGAGATTGGTCTATAGTCTTGAACCGTGGTAGCGTGTGTTTTCTTGGGAACTAGCACGATCAGGGTGTGATTCCAGGATTTGAGGAGCTTACCATTTTGAAAGAATTCCATGACTGCAGCCACTACATCTTGTTTGACAGTTGCCCAAGAGTGCTTGAAAAATTTAGAATTATAGCCATATGGTCCTGGGGCTTTAAGGTCTCCAATTTCAAATAAGGCTGCTTTAATTTCCTCTTCAGTTGGTAGCCGAACCATCTACATTTGCTGTGCCTCCGTGAGTTTCCTCCCAAAATCCATGCAGTCTCCTTGAAATGGTGTCCGGTTTCCTTGTTCCCCTAGTTACCCTTGAAAATATGTCAGGAATTCTTTAACTATTTCCTCATGCAAATTTGTGACTTCACCACTGCTCTTTTTTATTGCTACTATCTCCCTTCTCTTGTTGTTTCGTTTAACCAAAGCATGAAAGTATGCATTGTTCCTGTCAACACCTCTGAGGTATTCATGTTTGGCCCTCTGTAAATAAAAAATATATTCAGCCCATTCTAGTGCTTCCACCCTTTTCCTTGTGGGCAAGTAATCATCTTCCATCTGGCCTTCAGCTAAGCCCCTTTGTTGCATCTCATTCAGTTGTTGCTGCGAGGATTTTACCTTTCTTGGATGTGCTGATAGTGCAGTTTGTTAAGTTGTATGAGATTTGCTTTCAGTCTTGTGAGTTTGTGCCTGAGTTTGTACTATGTTGTTCCTTCCAATCTGTCATTGTCACTGCTATTCCAATTGCCCTCCACTAGCTGGGTGAAGTCTGGATGTGCTGTCCACATGTTGAAGAATTTGAAAGGCCTTTTCTGTTTTCTTTCAACTTCTAGTACTGATACTATACATGAGGCATAGTCTGAGACTGTTCCCGGCGCTCTAAATTTAGCAAAACCATTGCGATTTTGTTCCATCCACTCTTTGTTCACCATTACCCGATCAAGTTTGCTTACTACATGGCCATTTGTCCACGTGTACCAGCATCCTATGGAGCGTAGGTCTTCAATTTCTGCTTCCAGTGCAAAATTCTGAAAATCTGCTATTGCATATGTTGTTACTGACAGGCCCCCACATTTGTCAACTAGGGAGAGGGGGGAATTGAAATCACCTAGGATTAGCCATGGCATTTGGATGTTTTCTGCAATTTGTTTAAGCGCAACCCACATTGCTTTCCTACTCACAATGGACAGTTGACCATATACAAATGTAACTGCATAATCTGTTCCTGTCACCTTACATTTTATTTTTCCATGTGTTATCTGCTCCTCCCACCTTTCAATGTTTAGCGAAATGGTCTGGGGGTCCCATATAAGGAGCATCCTACTTCTGGAGGAGTTTCCTAACCGTTGTTTTGTCTCCCACTGTTGGAATTTCTTGACTTTCAGTGTTTGGTAAAATTGGAGGGTTAATTTTGTCTCTAGGACACAAAGTATACTTAGCTTCTGTTTCTGAAAGAGGTCCACCACCGCTTTTTGCTTGAGGCCTTTGTTCAGACCTCGTATATTCCATGTGCCAATCTTCATGATTGCACAGTCGGCTTCTGCCGTCTAGCAGTTATGTTCTTTCCTTTCCTTGCTTGTGCCCTTCCCTTGTCTGATTTTCCTGGCTTCAATGTCTCTCCTACTCCTTCACCCCCAAGTCCTGTTGTTGTAGCTCTTCCTTCGGACTCTGTGGTATTGCTTTCATGTTCCCTCCTTGCTGGTCTACTGCCATATGTGTTAACCTCCATCATCCTCTTGCTCCACCTGGCTGCCGGGAGTGCTAGGATGATCAGTGGTGAGATGTCTTTCTGCGCCTCTTGAGTTGTTTGATCACAGTCTACATTGTCTTCCTGTAGGTTCGGGTTCATTTTGGCTTCCTGTGCACTTCCAGGGCAGTTGCTATGAATTTGAATAGCAACCTGTTGGTTGACATCCTATTACCCTAATCCCTTCCCTTGCATTTCTGATACCTGTATTACTCTCTCTGTGCTGCTCTTTGCATTTGAGTTGGCCCCCAACTCATCCTCTTTATTGGTCTCCTGTGGCTCTACTATGTTAGATATGTTTTCTGGACCATCTTTCACCTTGTGCAGTTTACCCTTGATACTTCCCTGTTCTAGCGTACCATTTCCTGTGCCAGTTTTCTCTGGGGTTCCCATTCGTCTCTTTGTCTCCTGTTGATGATCCTCCTTTCCTTTTTTTGGTTCTTGGCTTAATTTTCCCTTCGTTAAAGGCCCATGCTGTGCTTGTTCCTGTTAGAATTACCCTGACTGCAATGGTTATTCAGTATCACTGTTTTGCTCATTGCATAGCCTATTTGTTTCTTCTGTCGTTGCATTTGCCTTGTCTGCACTGATATGAATTCCGGTATCCCATTCTCCTGATGTCCTTCTCGTATTTTTGCTATTAGGCTTTCATCTTGAGCACTTCCCTGCCTGGCACATGAAATTTCAGTGGATCCAGGTATGTGTCCATGCGTGTCAACTTGTGTGCCAGATTCCATTGTTACTGTGCCACTCCTTTTTGATACACTTGCATAAGTGACCTTTAGACAATCTGATTTACTCCTGGTTACTACTAGTTGTCTTTGCGCTTTGTCATTTTCCTTATTTGATGTGCAGGGTGTTCTTAGTTGCTTCTGGTTAACTGATTGTCCCCTTGTATCAGGAGTGTACTGTTTATCCCGCTCCTTCATGATTATGTGCATCCCTGCCTATTGCAGAGTCTGCAATTTTGCTGCATGGGTGGTGTATGTTGGTGTGCTGCTATCAGTGGCTGTAAGTGTGCTTTGATTTTGGGGAACCCCGTGCTGACAAATCTTGTTTGGCTCATTTTGCTCCAGCCCTCTAGTGCTTCGCTTATACTCTCCCTGACTGTCAACCTTGTATAATGTATCAGATTGGTTTGATGATTGGTTTGGGGGATAACAACCCCGTGACTCTGCTACATCTATTTCATCCATTCCTTGTTGTATCTCTTGCTGGGTACCTTTTTTATTTCCATGGTATCCTCCCTTTTCATGCTGTAATTCAGCGTACCCAGGAGGAAATCTTTCCATGTTCTGAGGATATTTCCTTGCTATTAGCGTGCCATTCCCATATGTGCTTCCCCACCTTTGTTTGGTGTGGTTACGTTCAGAAATCTCTGTTGCTCTGCTTGTTCCTCCTCTGCTGTTGTCTGTTGTAGATCCTACTTTTTAGTATTTCTTCCTTCTGTTTGTGTTCCAATATTGGCATTGTCATGCTCATGTGTGCCAGTTCTTGTGCCAGTCTCCATTGTCACTCTTGAAATGATCCTTGTTTCTGCTCGATAGTTCTCCTTTCCTTGACCCAATTGCTTCCCTGCTATTGTCTCTGATACTGTCTCCAGGTTTCCTGTTTTTGTCCTTTGGTGTGATTCAGTACCTCCAGAATTGTGCTCCTATGTACCAATTAGCGTGCCATTATCCTTAATTTCTTTAATTGCTTTTCCACCTTTGCCTGATGTGGTCGCACCCAAGGACAGCTGCCGGTCTGATTTCTCCTTGGTGACGGTTGGCAGCCTTTGCTCCTAATTTCCCACATTTCCCCTAACATCATCTGGTCTGTTAGTGGTATGGTCATATTCATTCGTGCCTAATTTTGTGCCAGTTTCCATCGAAGTGTTTAGATTACTCCTTACTCCTGTTCGATGGTCATCCTTCCCTTAACTCAATTGTTTCCTTGGTGTTGGCCTGCCTGCTGTGTGTCTTACTGCGTGCCCATTCTAATTTTGTTGTCTTTGCTGATTTCCTTGATATCCTTGTTTCCTTCGGTTCCCTTGACTGCCTGGGCTCATTGATAAGTCTGTTCTTGCCTGTCTTATCTGCATTCGTTCAACCTGATGTTTCCTCCTTTTACCATTATGTTGCCATCCACCGCTATTGACATTTATATGTTCCCATTCCTGCTCCTCCCCTGGCGTGCTTTTTTTTGTGCCTGTACCTGTACCAGCTTCCCCTTCTTTATCCTTCTCCATGGTTGCATTGTCCATGTCTGTTGTGTATACTATCATTTGGTATCCCATTGCATATGTAGATGTTGCTGATGATTGTCTTCTTGCATTCTGACTTCTGCAGTAGTACCCCATCATTTCTGGTGATTCGAGTTTCAGGCTGGATTCAAACTTGATCTCCAAATTTGTGTCTGTGCCATCCGGTAGGGTAATAGCAATTGCTGCAGGCAACTCTTTGGAGATATCTACTTCTACTAAGACTCTAGCATAATTGACCCGTTCCCTTACTTTGGTGTATCTATCTGTGTATAGCAGTGTGCCAACTTGTGAAGCTACCTTTCTTAACCCTGAGGTAGACCAGCAGTCCAGTGGTAATCCATGAATTTGCATCCACACAGGGATTTGGGCATGAGTTTCCGGCGTGAAAGAGAAGCATGCCGGCAAAATCTTGAGGTACAGGGGGCTTCCATATGGTCCTCCTGTTAATACATCATCCCGTATTTCCTTGCTTGCAAATTTGAACACCATCCATAATGAATTATGTGTAAGGATCTTGTGCGGTGCCTTCCATCTCGCTGTGATCTCTTTCAGCGCTCTCCAACCCGAGAACCTCCCTAAGAACCTGCTAATCAGACAGAAACCTACTGATTCCTCTAATGCTTCCAGGTCCTCAGCATCCAATTTCGCCCGACCTTCTTGCTTTTGGACTGGTTTCAGGGCAGTATCTGACGCACATATTCTGTTCTTCTTGAAGAGGTCAGCCCATGCTTCTGTCTTCTGTATGTGCAGTGACGGTTCCGGCGTTGCCGGCGGTGGTGCAGCCCGCCCTTCGTTTCCCGCTTCATCCGTTTCCAGATTTGTTGCATCTCCATGTTGATAGGTTCCCTTCGCCTTCTCCAATCCCTCTTCCTCCAGGGATTCAATGTTTGGTTGTTGCAGTTTTCCTTTTGAAGTTTCTGCAGTATCCCAGCGTAAGACCTTCCAACCTCTCCGAGGGCCTTTCCCCCCTCCCCGCATATCCAGTGCCCTAAGTCAAATGGGCTATCGGGTTGGGGTTGCTTTAAGTTAAATGGTTCGGATGCTAGACTTAAGTTAAAGGGGTTATCGGTTTCGGAGAGTTTGAGGTTATATGGTCCCGGGCGAAGCTTCTGTTGGGTTTGACTCCGTCATTTTGAATCAAACGTTCTCTTTGTCACCTTGATTGCTGGGCCAGACCGGATGGTACAGATGTCTGCTCCCCACCTACCGCCTATCCTTGCTTTCTTCTTCCTCCCGCTGCTCGAAAAGAAACCCTAACTTGTTGACTTGTTTACTTGTTTACTGAATGTCGGCGTGTCTTGTGCCAGCCACCTCGCCGGCTTCCTCACTGGCGTGAGCTCCTCTGTACCAACCTCTTAGTCTTAGGCTATCTTCACAGCTCACCTATCGCTTGTTCTTGCTATCGCTTACTTCTTAAGCACGCTGGCTGGCTTTACCTGCAATCATACCCTTCATTATGTTCACGTACCTTGCATTGCATCACGTCAAGTCCACTCCTCGATCCAGCACGATGAGTGCGAGTTGTTGGTCACGATCCTCAACTCCCGCTTTTCCCAAAATCCCGCCATGGCTCCCCATTTGCTCACGTTGGCCTCCTCCCAACCAGTCTAGAGGCTGCACTGGCCTTTCCAAGCTCCGGGGATGAGCTCACAGATCCTTCTATGTGCCCTCCATCGCTGGTCCTTCGAGAAATCTAGAGAGAAGCCAACAACTCCACTTACTGAGAGCTCATATGGTGGTTGATTTTAGTTAATGGAAAAGGTAGTTCTTTGGCGGGAGATGTAGTTTGGGGAAACGGATAGATCATTTAAGTGGATAACTTAATCAATAGGGATTTGATATCACCGTTGGACTTATGAAGAACTTAGTTATGTTCCTTGCTCTTTCTTGCAGGACTTTGGTTGGTGACAAATGCTTGTACGTATGGACTGCTAGCACGAGCTACTGATAGGTGGGTAATTCCTACCCTTGTCAGGTAGTTTTAAATGCATGCAGATTTAAATGCATGATCATCTTATATGATCATGTTACCTTGACTTTGTTCTTATTTACTCTTGCGCTTGATACCTTACCTTTGGCTGTTAACTTCATTGCTACTATTATGTCTCATTTTATCATGATTAGGAGTTATATATATAGGTGATGTAAGTAACTTAGAATTTGTTTAGTTAAGTGCAAATAGTAAAGTCCGGATGACGACCTGATTGTAAATTGGGCAAAAAAGTCATCTGTAGGTAGATAATGTTTTGAACCTAGGGTTAATTCTAGTACCCTTAGGTTGCATGTTTACCACCGACCATGTATTGTGTAAATGGTCTGGTGAATGGTACTTAGTGTGTCGCTACAGACCAGTGGTCCTAGCTTGTTATAATCAGTTGAGTACGACTCTCTACAGGATAGAAAGTGCGTCGATCAGTAAGTACGACTCTCTACATGATAGAGTGTGCGTCGATCAGTTAAGTATGACTCTCTACATGATAGAGAGTGTGTCCATCAGTTGAGTACGACTCTCTGCAGGATAGAGAGTGCGTCGATTAGATTGGTATGACTCTCTACAGGATAAAGAGTGTTATGATCAGTTGAGTACGACTCTCTGCAGGATAGAGAGTGTGTTGATCTGATTAGTATGACTCTATGTAGAATAGAGAGTCTATGGTGGATGTCTATTTGTGATAGAACATTCATGTCATTTGCATGCATGCTGGCGACGTGGTCTCCCTTATGGTTGAGAGGGTTGCCAGTCATCCTGCCTCCGCGGTTACTCATAGGAGGAGTAATCAGTGTGAGGGCAAGCATTGTGGTGCCACACTCTACCACTATAAACGATGGTAGTGGGATTTGCGTGTCGTAGTCCTACGTGTGTGACACTCGACCACTCATGGATAGTGACTGTCGAAGTGACCAACAGCAGGGACCCCCATCATGTAGCTTGCTCTTCATGCTTATATGCTACTCGATCATACTGCCCACTCGACCACTCGAGAGTAGTGGTTGGTGTTGAGTTGGGACAGTTGTCATGCTCGAGCCACTGAGGCCACACTGGGGTCGTGGTAGCTTTAGGGTGAGCCGATATGACCATGCATGTTGCATTGTTGTGACTTATGACATTTTTACATATTGTCATATATATACATATATGCATGGTTGTGATTAATATATATATATATATAGATGCAGTCTATATATATATGTTTATTGTGATGTTGCATTTGATTGTACTATGCTTGCTGCATTTAGTTGTACATCATATTCACGCATGTTTCTTACATCTGTTATACGGTTGGGTCGGATACTTGTATATTTGTTGGACAGACCATTAGATTTCTTGACTTGTATCATGAGTATATTGTGAGTTCGTATTACTCTTCCTGTTATATATGTTGGATATATGCTCAGGTTGGATCAGAGTAGCATAGCAGACTTTCAGGTAAGTCTGCATTATACGTTGTTTATTTGGTTAGACGGTTTATGCATATATATGTTTATCATGCTAGTGTTACCTGATGTACTTGTAGATTTTTCTATTGAATTACATATGATATTTGATATATATATGTTTTTCCTATTACCTGCTGAGTTATACTCACCACCACGGATCCTGGGTTTTTCTGTCGCCCAGGTAATAGGTAGAAGTCTTCGTGACGGCTTGAAGCACCACTGGCTGACATCTCATCTCACCTCTGAGACTCTGGTGGTTGTTTTGGGCTTTCCGTATGGGTGTAATGTATTTGGAGTTTTCATGATGTACTGTGTTGTGGACTTGTGGATTCAGATTTTGTCAATGTTCCGTTTTGTTGTGATGTGTCAGTCATACCGGTATGCACTGTATGTAATTATGATGTGGTTGTTTTATGTTTCTGCTGTGTAGTTTGTTATGATGATTGTGATTAGTTTTCGATGTGGTTTGTTTATATATATATAACACGAGATGTTGCCACGTACAGGGGAGATGTCGTCCGTTTGCTTTTCGGCACGGCATGCTCTCGGGGCGTGACAGAGATGGAGGATTTTGACAGCCAATTCTTGAGCATTTAGGAGGGATTTTGCTATTGCATTACAGACCTTCCAAGGCGTTCAAAGCAACCACATCAACAAACATTCAAAAGTTCTCTTTGTAAAGTGTTCTTTGCATTTGTGTTTTCATTCTTATTGTATTTATTTGTATCTTATTTTCTTATTATTGTAAGACATTGTAAGAAGTTTTTTCATCTCCGAATTGTTTCCAAGAAGGAGAAGATTTAGTGGTGGTGTACATCACTAGAGCTCGACCATAGAGTAGGAACCTTAGTTCCGAACTACATAAAATCCTTTGTCTTGTGGTTATGTTTGTCTTGTATTCGTTTTCGTATTATATTTTTGTATTCCGTCGTGCTACTAACGTATTGTAAATGAACACGATCGAGAGTTGAAATCGAAGACACTATTCACCCCTTTTAGCGCACGTCACGATCCCTACACTATTGGATCAACTTTGGTAGGGTAGGCTATTGAACTCCCGAGTAGCTATAAAAAAAATGTGGAACCGCCATTATTCCGCTGCCTTCTACGTGTGGAGGGATAAATCAGTGTCGGTGGCTAAATGAAATGCGAGTCATCTGGTAGCAGTGTCGTCACCTTCAGGAATCGACCATTTGCCCTTTCAAACCTTAACACGGCTGCGCTAGTCATCTGGGTTTGCCCTGGGGGCTTCCCGAGTAGCTATAAAGATTTGAATGGAGGTTTCCGATTTAGGGTCACTGAAAAAACTAGAAAGAGGTTAGAAGGAGCCCAAAATATGCCTTGGTTAATCCCTTCCGAAGCTCAAATCAGATTTAATTTAGAGATAGAGAAAGTGATGTAGAGAAGAATTAGTCTTAGTTAATCTATCTCTTCATACCTTTTAACACCATCATCATTACCTTATATAGCGATGATCTCCCTCTTCAAAGGATTTGTAATGGTTATCTCTTCGAGGACGAGTAGTTATCTACTACAACTACTGTGTCTTTTAAGGCTTAAGTTATCTCCTTTTGGCTATTGTAACTACCGCATTCTTTAAAGCGAAGGTTTCCTCCTTTGAGTTTTTGTAACTATTACATCCTTTAAGGTGGAGGTTACTTGCGTTGGGCAATTGTAACTGTCATGTCTTTTAAGACGATGCATGATTATGTCCTTTGGACTATTGATCAGTTGTCCTTGTATTGGTTGTGACTTGGGAGGACTTGGTTGGGTGTCTCTTTTCTACTCGAGTTTGGACACGAAGTGGCTATCTTAAACCAAGCCCCTATTCTGGATTAATTGACCTCACCCTACTTCTCATCTCGAGTCTCAACTTAGATAAAGGGCCTTGTTGACCAAGTCGTGGAGAGGATTACATTGACCGAGTTATAGATCTCGCCACGTGATACCATTATATCCTCCACCTCAATTGTCATCATTTTAACCTTTATACCTAGGGATTTTAATAAAAGTTTGAACCTAATTTCCATTGTACAATAAATTTAAATATTTCCTTATTCATTAGGAAGGAAATGAAAAGGAATATCAGATTCAAGGTCTAACGTTTCAGATTTTGCTCTCAGCGAACAATGAATGACTGTCCTTTATTTTAATTTGAGTTATTAATTGCCAATTTTTAGAGAGGTAGTCCATTTATAAATTCTAGCCTTGCCTGAGACCAAAGTGGAACCCACTTTGCAAAATTTGATTAAAATAGAAATTGGACTGGACCCACCATCTTATAGTCGATCTGATCATCGTTAGCTTTGACATATATGGGCAACAAGCTTTATTTTCATTTTAATTAATCAGTAGACTAATCTATGATTTCTTTGATTAGATGGTGTAATCTAGAAAAATATATACTCATGTAAGATTTAGATTTAACCAAATAAAAAAAATGGATTCGGGGCCCAACTTCACTTTTGTACAAGTTGTCTTACAAAAGGTTTAGTCAAACAAATTAACACGACGGCAATATTCGCACAATTAAAAGTTAATGACAAAACACTAGCTAGAACAGTTATATTTGCACCTCATCTCATGAAGGAAGAGAATACATGACCCATGTTTGTTTGGCCTAGAAGAGTCACGTAGAGTTAGAGATCAACAAATAACAAGACGTAACGATGTTCAATCTCACTCCGTCCAAAAAAATATTATGTAAAAAATTGAAATCGTTAACCTAATGACTCTCTCGCTCCGACTCCTCAAAATTCAAGAGAGAGTAAATCACGAGAAGGTTATGTCTATGAATACGATTGATAATGCAATGGTGGTCATCTGAGTCCGAAGCATGGTTTTAGACCGTCTTTAGAATAGACTTATATTCATTGTGCAAGTTTGTCCATTGACTTACCAACGCATCGCATCCGCCGAAGCTAAAATAATATTATATAGAGGTAGGGAGGTGGATTTAGTTTTTTTTTTCTCTTTCATTCTCTCTTGTATCAAATAGGAATAGTAAAATAAAATAAAATTGTATACAAAATATTATTTTTCAAAATGATGAAAATTTCATGCACAAGATTATCCGTTATCAAATAGAAATAGCAATAATCGTAGCATAGTACTTGGAGAGTAGAGTAGTCGATGGATCCTTAGCTAAGATACTATCATTGCTAGTTGGAGCAAAGCCCCCATCCAGGATGGGCTCCAGTTCCACCCACTTAAAAAAATTAATTGTTTTTATTTTTTTTTTCCAAATTTAATTATAAATTTTATTTTATTTTTATCAATTTTAAAATACTAAATTAAAAATAATTAAATTTTTAAAAAATAAAATATCAAATTAGAATAATAAATTTTATAAATATCATTATATTTATAAATTAATAAATATATTTGATATCGATAAAGTCTCAGATCATATACTTAAATGATTAAATTTAAAAGTTGAATTATAAAGGAGACAAACCTCGAAGGTTAAGGGGCTCGAGAAATCAGGGACTAGGAAAGTTAAGGACTTGAGTTGTAAAATACCGGAGGAAAAATAAATAAATAAAAATATCCCTCGGTAATTAATAAAACATCTTGTGGAATTTTTCAGAAATTTTTAGAAATTTTTCTAGAATTAAACGGAGGTCTTATGGACATTTTATGGGGATAAAGCGGATAGGCTTTTGTAAAACCTGTTTAGAATATCTGTAAGGAATTAATGAGTTTAATTTAAACCCTTTATATTCTTTCCGTTTCCCTTATTTCCCATCGCGCCGTTCCTCATCCTACCGATCCTTTCTTCCTCGCGATTCTTTTCTTTCCCCTCCCGATCCTCTCTCTCGCGCGATTTCCTCACCGAGGCTGCGTCTCCGCCGCTCGTCGCACCCTTCCCGCTCGCTGCCGCCTTCTCCCTGCGCGCCGGCCACGCCCAGCTCGCCCTCTCCGCTCAGCGACGGCTGTTGCCCTCTCCCGATCGCCGCGTCCGCTTCTGTCGATGGGAGACAGCAAGTGGCATCGCTCCATCACAGTCGCGACGGCCGACCATCCTTGAGCACCTCGGATTCTTCAGCCGTCATCACCGACTCGGATCGGTGTCAACCTCTTCCTTGCTGTGAATCGCCACGCGTTGCCACCTCCTTGAGATACTATGCCGATCTAGATGGGGTGAGTCTTGCCGACCTCTTCGATCGCGATTGCAGCAGCATGGGTCGCTTTCTCCTTCCTCTGCCACAGCCATCACTCACCTCGAGCCGGAACAATGGATGATCGCGCGACTCTACCTATCGTCGGTCGACCAGATCTCAGTAGATGTGAGGTTTTCTTATTTTGGGTATCTCGAACGATTTCTGATCTAGGGATTTACCCTAAAGCTTACTCGTTCAAATCTCAAGTTTTGGCAGATTTGTGAGCTGGATCACGCGATGCTCTGGTTTTCCCATTTTCGAGCAGCTGCCATTGAGAACGGTTGAGGGTAGATTGGGTTCCATCTACTCTGATCGAGGTTGGTCACCACTGTCTAATGTCGATTGCTTATTGTTGATATGGTTATTGAGGCGGGTTCGATTGTGATGTTGTAATTGGGAATATTGGCATCACTCTGTTTCTTGATGACCTAAAGGTTCAGATCTGTATCACAACTTATAAGTTGGACTTCTGTTGCAGGTACAAAAACACATAAGGGTGAGATTGGATTTAACCACAAGACCATTATGTTATATAGATCAGATTTCTCTGATATTAAAGAAGAAGCTATGGTCGATTGATGTAGAGAGGTAAGGATTTTGTATGTTAATTGAGTTAATATATTTCTATAGGATGAACAGATTTCCTATAGCAGATCCAGGAGTTGTGCAACTGCGATTGTGCAAGATAAGTTGGGTTGGATTAGTTTATAATGAATACCATTATCCTTGTGATTTAATTGATCTAGTGATAGTTGATGTTAGAAGTTGACCTGGGTTTGGATATGGTTGTTGATTCAATATGATATGTTACAGTAGTATTATTTGTGAAATAATCATAGATCAAATATGATTAGTAAATGAAGTGTAGAGGAGTACACTATTACATGATTAAATTGACTAATCAAGGGTTAGGATGTGATTTAGAGAATTATTCTAGCATTAGGGTTATGCTAGCATTTAGTTACTCTTTATGTTTTGTAACTGCAGGACCTTGATTCGGAATAGTCTTTTGGAGGCGGAGACCGTCAACATGAGCTTCCTTGCAGGTGGGTAATTTCCTACCTGGTCCGGGTAGATGTATTGCATTCAGATTTAGTCATAGATATGAGCATGTTAGGTGTTCATATTATCTTGACCCTGCTCTTTTTATCGTATGCTTGATACTTTACCGTTGGCTATTAACTCCATTGCTGATATCATGTTTATTTTATCATGATTAGTAGTTATATATATAGGTGATGTAAGTAACTTAGAATTTGTTTAAGTTAAGTGCAAATAGTAAAGTCTGGATGACAACCTGATTGTACATTGGGCAAAAAGGTCATCCGTAGGTAGATAATGTCTTTAACCTAAGGTTAGTTCTAGTACCCTTAGGTTGTATGTTACCACCGAATATGTATTGTATAAATGGTCAAGTGAATGGTACTTAATGTGTCGCTACGGACCTGTGGTCCTAGCTTGATAATCGGTTTGAGTACGACTCTCTACAGGATAGAGAGTGCGTCTATCAGTCTGAGTACGACTCTCTACAGGATAGAGAGCGCGTCGATCAGTTAGGTACGACTCTCTACCGGATAGAGAGTGCGTCTATCAGTTGAGTACGACTCTCTACAAGATAGAGAGTGTGTCGATTAGCTTGGTATGACTCTCTACAGGATAGAGAGTATTATGATCAGTTGAGTACGACTCTCTGCAGGATAGAGAGTGCGTTGATCTGGTTAGTATGATTCTCTATAGAATAGAGAATCTATGGTGGATGTCTGTATGGGAGACATTGCATTCATGTCATTTGCATGCACGCTGGCGACGAGGTCTCTCTTGTGGTTGAGAGTGTCGCCAGTCATCCTGCCTCCACGGTTACTCATAGGAGGAGTAACCGGTGTGAGGGCAGAGCATTATGGTGCCGCACTCTACCACTATAGACGGTGGTAGTTGGATTTGCGTGCCGTAGTCCTGCGTGTGTGACACTCGACCACTCATGGGTAGTGACTGTCGGAGTGGCCAACAGCAGGGACCCCCATCGTGTAGCTTGCTCTTTACGCTTATATGCTACTCGATCATACTGCCCACTCGGCCACTCGAGAGTAGTGGTTGGTGTTGAGTTGGGACAGTTGTCATGCTCAAGCCACCGAGGCCACACTGGGGTCGTGGTAGCTTTAGGGTGAGCCGACATGACCATGCATGCTGCATTGCCGACTTATGGCATTATTGCATATTGTCATATATATACATATATGCATGCATATATATATATGGATGATTGTGATTAGCATACATATATAGATGCAGTATATATATATATATATATATATATATATATATATATGCTTATTGTGATGTTGCATTTGATTGTATTATGTTTGTTGCATTTGGGTGTACATCATATTCATGCATGTTTCTTGCATTGTGTATACGATTGTGTCGGATACTAGTATGGGTTGGACAGACCATTAGATACCTTGACCTGTAGCTAGAGTATATTGTGAGTTGACCTACTCTTCCTGTTATATATATATATATGTTTGATATATGTTCAGGTTGGATCAGAATAGCATAGCAGACTTCAGGTATGTCTGCATTTTTATGTTGTTTATTTGGTTAAACGGTATATGCTTGTATTTATATACTATGCTGATATACCTGTTATACTTCTAGAGTATGTCGTTGAAATATATGTGATAGAACATATATATACATGTTTTCTATTACCTTCTGAGTTTTACTCACCACCCCCCCACGGACCCTAGGTTTTTCTGTCGCCCAGGTAACAGGTGGAAGACTTCGTGACAGCTTGGAGCACCGCCGACTGACATCATCTCATCTCACCTCCGAGGCTCCCGTGTTTTGTTTTGGGCCTTTCGTCCACCGTGTTATGTATTCGGAGTTTTCGTGATGTATATGTTGTATATTCAGATTTTGTCGAGATTTCATTGTATTGTTGTCGTATCGTTTCCGCTGTGTATTTGTTGTAGTAGTTTGATATGTTGTGGTTTGTTTATATTGTTATATATATTGTTGTTATTGTGGGCCTACGGCCCTTGTATTAACCCGAAATGTTGCCTCGTACAGGGGAGGTGCCGTCCGTTTGATTTTCGGCTCGGCATGCTCTCGGGGCGTGACAACTTTAGTGGTATCAGAGCCCAAGGTTCTGCGATGCCTTACAATGTTATTTTTGTGTCGAGTCTTGGATTCTTAGGAGTCGATTTATTCGGTTTTGGTTTTCTTAGATGAGATGGACAGCGACCTGAGCTCCAAGCAGCACGAGGTAAGAATTCCTGAAATCTTATGGGTTAGTAGATATTTATCTAAACTTGATTAGTAGGTGTATATCGTAGAGTTATGACACATGTGCAGACTTGTAGTAGGGGTCGTCCACCGAGGCGACCAACCGGAGTGACCTTTAGGGTTTATACTCCCGGTTATGTTGGCTATGCATTTAGAAACTTATACCAGGGAATAACCTGTAGTGTGTTGGTTATTATTCGTAACCGTGGTATGAGTTGACCACAGGAATGACCTGTTGAGTCTGTGAGTCTTGAACCTGTGTCGAGGAGGTGATTTACCTCTGAGAGCCGACTGATACCGAGTCGGAAAACAGGGGTCAAGTCGTCACATTTATTATGGAAATCAGAGACTATAGTCTTAGAGATTTCCACTAACTATGCTAGTCGGATCATTACCTGTGGGTAATGAACAGACTTGTAGACTATTATTGATGCAGATAGCGGAAGGCTAGGTTATGGAGTTTCATAGGGATTTTATCCCTGAGTTGTTCATCCTGAGATGTATAACTTTGAGAGTACTTTTGAGTACTTAACTCATGTTATACCGGGAAAGAAGAGTTGTTTGCATACCATTATCAGGATCAAGCCGGTATTTGGTGATAAATGTAGAAAATGACTTTTGGGAAATAAAACATCACTTGATCATGGTTTAGTGATGTTGAAAGAGAGTATTTCCCCGTGTCACTTTTAGTGACACATTGTAAGGAATTCTTGAGCTTAAGAAAGGGTAATCGGTTAGTAATTAGTGTACTGTACAGAGTCGTGAGACTTACAGAGGTTACTACCACCTAATAGCTCAAGAAGATGAGTGAATGATTTAAGCCACCCAGAGTTATTGACTTATAGTTGGATTAGGATGCTGGGATCTTTTACCAGATCCTGTCGGAAGACATTGGATTGAGACAGGAGTTTAGAAATGACTCCGTATAAGTGTTTAGGAGATGAAGATCGATAAGCAGATATTGCAAGTCAGATATTGGAGTAAGAAGCCTCCGAATGTTGGACAAAAGGAGCAAGATCGGAGTCAGAGGCCTTGGGGCTACTTTCCGATTATAGAAGACCAATCGCAGATCATCAGAAGGTTCTTGTGGATATCAGAAAAATCATAACAAAGACTCCGAAGAAATTGTGTGCGTGTAGTGCAGATCACGAAGACACGCGAAGTCAGATATCCGTTGGATCAGTTCAACTGGTGCTATTGTGAGCAACCAGTACAGTGGAGAAGATGTACTTTGAAGACTCAGTTGAAGACTATCCGAGATATTCCAGGAAGGTGATGCACTATCTCGACAGCAGAGATCAGCACAGAAGATTGAGTTATCTCATCAGCAACAACCTACTACCTCAGGCGTGGTTGGAGTTCCTTGATACTCCCCTACAGCAGATATCAGCACAGAAGCAGCATCAGTAGAAGACATCGTAGAAGACTCATGCAGACAACAGTTATCCCCAGATATGATTGATTAGTACAGAGGAGAGAGTATACGACGATGGTCATATCTATTTTATATTCTACAATTGTGACTCGTAGGATTTAGTGATGGAATCAGATGATCTAGGGAAATCTCTGGATTATTCGTCGCAGAAATGCGATTGAATTGTCGCGGACTGTTGGATCTGATCTTATTCTCTTCGGAGAAAGGCCGAGACCTACGTGGAGCCTTTGGGATCGGATCGACAGATATTTCATCGTTCAGGGTATTACTCTAGTTTTACCCTCTGGGTTAATGTCACGCCCCCGGGAGTATGCCGTGCCGAAAATCAAACGGACGACATCTCCCCTGTACGTGGCAATATCTCGGGTTAATACAAGGCCCGTAGGCCCACAACAACAACATAATAAACAGATATATATATATATCAACACACAGCGGAAATAGAAAATACATACCCACAACAAAATATACCAAGACATATGGGTGTACACCCCCTGACAAGACCACAGTACTAAAATCCGTACATAAAACATCGACACAAAGTGACATCCACAACATAAGACGAAGTCCATACATAGAACAAAATCCATAACACCAATACAAATCACAAATCCTCGGGAGACTCAAAATGTGGAGATGGGATGGATCGCCGGCGCAGCTCCAAGTCGTCACGAAGATCTCTACCTGTTACCTGGGCGACAGAAAAACCCAAGGTCCGTGGGAGTGAGTAAAACTCAGCAGGTAATAGATAAACATGTACATTAATATCACATGTATTTCGACAGTAAAATCTACAGGTATCACTAGCATGATAATATATATATCTATGTATATACCATCTAGCCAAAAGTCAATATGAACTGCAGACATACCTGAACATCTGCTACGCTACATCTATCCAACCTGAGCACATATATACACAACATATGGTATAAAGAATAGAACTAACTCATACTACATCCTGCTATGTGTCAAGGGTATCACAGTGAATAACTAACCAGTATACAAGTGATGGCCTACTACCATACAGAAGAATGTAATAACATGTATGAATATGTGCAAACAAATGCAACAAACATAGTACATACAAATGCAGCATCACAATAAGCATATCTATATATAGACTGCATTTATATACGTATGCTAATCACAATCATCCATATATATATATACATGCATATATGTATATATATGGTAATATGCAAAAATGCCATAAGTCGGCAATGCAGTATGCATGGTCATGTCGGCTCACCCTAAAGCTACCACGACCCCAGTGTGGCCTCGGTGGCTCGAGCATGACAACTGTCCCAACTCAACACCAACCACTACTCTCGAGTGGCCGAGTGGGCAGTATGATCGAGTAGCATATAAGTGTAAAGAGCAAGCTACACGATGGGGGTCCCTGCTGTTGGCCAATCCGACAGTCACTACCCATGAGTGGTCGAGTGCCACACACGCAGGACTATGGCACGCAAATCCAACTATCACCGTCTGTAGTGATAGAGTGCGGCACTACAATGCTCTGCCCTCACACCGGTTACTCCTCCTATGAGTAATCTGTTGGGTTTTTCCGAGCCACAAAAACTGCTTTTTGCGTTGCGGAAACCTCGGAAGCCCCGGCCACGGATCCGTGCGAAGTATAAAATATAAAACTAACATGTATGTGTTTAATACCTTTAGATCTACTCTAGATCTACATGATAAGAAGTTACCCTCGATGCGATGCCCTTCGCAAATCCCGCTCGTCCAAAAGGTTCGCCGGAACTCGAGAGTGTCAAGTGCACACTCCTCTATTGGTATCCACACAAGCAATAGGTGGAGAAAAATACCTTAGAGTGTGCTAGCACCCTTTAGGAATTTTGGCCAAGGAGGTTGGGAGAGGTTGAGAGGGTGTTCCAAGGAAGAAGATGAAGTTGTGTAACTCACAAAATCAATTCCATCTAATGGAATAAGTGGTTGGCCACTTCATGGAGAGGAGGTTACATGCATGCATGTAACTCCCATGACCCTTGGTCTCCCTCATGATGTGGCACCAATTGACAAAGTCAATGATGATGTGGAGCATCATCATTGGTCGGCCATGCCAAGTCATCATCATGACATGACATTTGGTCAAGTCAAACTTGACCTTTCATCTTCCCTCTCAAGTCAAGTCAAACTTGACCTATAATCTCCCATGGTTGATCAAATCTAACCACTTGACTCAAGTCAATTTAATTTAATGAATCTCTATTCATTAATTTAAATTGATTTGATGAATCAAATATAAATTAGACTCATTCAACACTTGAATCAACTTGAGTCTAACTCAATTAGTCTAATTTGGATTACTCTTAATCCAATTTGGTTCATCCCATGAACCTAATCCTCATGGTGTTGGGAGTATGGGGAATACAATCAAAGTCCCACATTGGTAAGACATGGAAAAGATCATGTGCTTATAAGAAAAAAGATATCTCCATTGGCATGAGGCCTTTTGGGTAGAGCCCAAAAACAAAACCATGAGGGCTTATGCCCAAAGTGGACAATATCATACCATTGTGGAGATATGTGGATATTATAAGCACTAACAATTGGTATCAGAGCCATGGTCCATGTCAAGCCATGAACCTCGAACGAAGGAAGTTGAGCTCCCACGTCCGGATCAAGAGAACCAGACATCAGGAAGGAAGTCTAGTTGGGTCGGGGGGACCGAACAACTGGCAAGAAGTCCTGGTGGGTTGAAGATCGGACATCAAGAGAAAATCCTTCGAGGAGGGATAGGCTTGAGGGGGGGCCCAATGTGGTCCTTCGTTTGAGGGGGGGATTGTTGGGAGTATGGGGAATACAATCAAAGTCCCACATTGGTAAGACATGGAAAAGATCATGTGCTTATAAGAAAAAAGATATCTCCATTGGCATGAGGCCTTTTGGGTAGAGCCCAAAAATAAAACCATGAGGGCTTATGCCCAAAGTGGACAATATCATACCATTGTGGAGATATGTGGATATTATAAGCACTAACACATGGTTCATCATATGAACCTAATCTCCATCTAATTGCTCTTATGTGTGTGACCCTATAGGTTCTTGTAACGTTGGCAATGTCCCTAAACCGATTTAGGAACATAAGCAATGAGCGGTATCTAGAAACATATCATTGCTACCCAAGTTACAAGAATGTTGAGCTCCAACATCACCTTTGTGACTACTAGTTGTGACTCTCACAATATGTGACAATGTCCCTCTATCCTTGACATCTAGATTGACCAATCGAGGCATAGACCGTGTCATCCTCGGTACAATCTAAATCTTGATCTCCAAGTAGACTCACTCTAATCAAATGAGCTCAATATCTCATATTGACTTATTTGGGCATGGCCATGCACTTCGTGGTCTCACTCTATCAAGAATATCGATGTCACCCCCGTCATATAGGAGGGATAGATCCCATCTACATCACTCACATCCCTCCGCATAATTTGTTACATACCCAGTAATCGCCTTTATAGTCCACCCATTTACGGGTGACGTTTGACGAAGCCAAAGTATGCAACTCCTTATGTAGGGAACCATGGTGACTTCAGGTCTAAGGACTAATAGTCATACTAATATCCACATGAGAAAGTATATGACACTCATATAACGATCCATGATACTTTCTCATGGCGGGTCATTCAGTATACATTCTCCAATGCATACCCATGTGTCAACTTGATATCTCATATCCATGACTTGTGAGATCAAGTCATCTTGTTGACCTACATGTTAGTCTCTACGCATTAACATTGTCCCTGAATGTTAGTACTCGACTAGGAATGATTAAGAGTAGTGTTCTCTATATCATCTCATTATCCATTCAACCAATCGATTGATATAGATAAGAACCTACTACTCAAGGACATTATTATATTTAGTTATTTGGCACCAATACAAGTAAATATAATAACCATGCCTTTATAAATAGGAATATGATACAATAAAGTCCATACAACAATCATCACATGATTGGCTCTAGGGCTTTCACTAACAATCTCCCACTAGCACTAGTGCCAATCACCGTAGTATCTAATACCCAATGACCTAGTGTGACCATCATGCTTTTTCTGTGCCAAAGCCTTGGTCAAGGGATCTGCGATGTTAGCCTCGTGGGTACTCGCAAATCTTCACAATCTCGAATGAGATGGAAGCACCGATATATATTCGCCTCTGTAGAATCAAGAATCGTGTCCTGCTTGGAACTCTTCCAGCTCATAGCGCCACCATTCAAGCAAAACACGAAACCTGACTGCGATCTATAATCATCCTGGTCAGTTTGGAAGCTTGTATCGCAGAATCTCTCTAGCTCCTCCTCGCCTCAAAATATCAAGAAATATTCTTTAGTCCTTCTTAAGTACTTAAGAATATTCTTGACCGCTATCGATGACGCCACCGATCTCGATCGTATCTACTCGCCATGCTCAAAGCATACGAGACATCAGACGAGTACATAGCATGCATGCATATGATAGATCCTATAGCAGATCGTAAGGGATCTTATCCATGCGGTCTCTCTCCTCTCTAGAAGAGGGACTTTGAGTCTTGAAAGACTCACACCATGTGACATCGAAGTCCTTTCTTGGAATTCCGCATGGCAAACCAAGTAATACCATGTCAATGTATGTACTCACGACTTAGGCCAAGCAATCTCTTATATCTATCTCTATAGATCTTGATGCCTAGAATACAGTCGCTTCACCTAAGTCTTTCATTGAGAAGCACGTCGAGCCAAGTCTTCACAGATCAGGCGAAGGGATGTCATTCCCAATGAGCAGTATGTCATCCACATACAATACAAGGAAGACAATTGTGTTCCCATTAACCCTCTTGTAGACACAGGGTTCATCTTCATTCTTGATGAAACCAAACTGTTTGATCGCATCATCGAATCGAAGATTCCAGCTCCGAGAAGCTTGCTTTAGCCCATAAATGGACCTTTGCAGCTTGCATACCTTCCCAGTATGCTGTGGATCTACAAAACCCTCAGGTTGTATCATGTACACATCCTCGAGTAAGTTTCCATTCAGAAACCCGGTTTTGACATTCATCTGCCAGATCTCATAATCGTGGTATGCTGCAATAGCAAGCAAGATCCGAATGGACTTAAACATCGCCACTGGAGAAAAGGTTTCATCATAGTCAATACCATGAATTTGCTTGAAACCTTTAGCCACCAATCGGCCCTTATAGGTATGCGTAAGTCCATCCATATCAGTCTTTCTCCTAAAGACCCACTTACACCCAATGGGTTTGACCCCTTCAGGTGGATCAACCAAAGTCCATACTTGGTTAGTGTACATGGATTCCATCTCGGATCTCATGGCGTCTAGCCATTTCTCAGAATCTGGGCTCATCACAGCTTCCTGATAGGAGGTAGGCTCATTCTCAATGAGCATAACGTCATCATGGTCAGACAAGAGAAATGAGTATCTCTCAGGCTGACGACGTACCCTATCAGACCTGCGAAGAGGTAGGTCTACTTGAACAGGTGGTTGTTCCACAACTCTTTGTGCAACAACCTCATCACCCACAACACTTTGTGGTTCCTGTTCAACCTCCATCAAGGCCTCAGTGCTATGGTCCTTATCTTGAATTTCTTCAAGATCGAAGGTACTCCCACTAGTTTTTCTAGAAACAAAATCCCTTTCTAGAAAAACCCCAGTCTTTGCCACAAACACTTTGTGCTGACTGGGAATGTAGAAGTAATATCCCTTTGTATCCTTGGGATATCCAACAAAATAGCACCTATCGAATTTGGGTCCCAGTTTGTCTGAGACTTGACGTCGAACGTAAGCCTCACAACCCCAAATCCTCATAAAAGACATCTTGGGATTTTTCCCTGTCCATATCGTATATGGTGTCTTTACCACAGCCTTGGATGGTACACGGTTAAGGGTAAAGGCTGCTGTGTCCAGAGCATATCCCCAAAAGGATATAGGAAGATCTGTGTGACTCATCATAGATCGTACCATATCCAATAGGGTACGATTCCTCCTTTCGGATACACCATTCCACTGTGGTGTTCCAGGAGGAGTGAGTTGAGATAGAATCCCACACTCAGCTAGATAGTCACGAAACTCATGGCTAAGGTATTCACCACCTCGATCTGATCGAAGTATCTTAATACTCTTGCCAAGCTGGTTTTGTACTTCATTCTTGAATTCTTTGAACTTTTCAAAGGATTCAGATTTATGTGTCATAAGATACACATAACTATATCTACTGAAGTCATCAGTAAATGTAATGAAGTACCTGTAACCACCTCTAGCAGCAACATTGAAAGGACCACATACATCACTATGTATAAGTCCTAACAAATCTGTTGCTCTTTCGCTATGTCCACTAAAGGGAGTCTTGGTCATCTTTCCTAAAAGGCAAGACTCGCATGTCTCATATGATTCAAAATCAAATGAGTCTAGCAGCCCATCCTTATGGAGTTGAGATAAGCAACTCTCATTTATGTGACCTAAGCGACAATGCCAGAGATAAGTTTGGTTCAACTCATTTGACTTGAACCTCTTGGTACTTATGTTATAGATAGGGCTCTCTAAGTCTAGAAAGTAGAGTCTGTTCATTAGAGGTGCACTACAATAGAACATATCATTTAAATAAACTGAACAACATTTGTTCTTTATTATAAATGAAAATCCTTTCTTGTCCAAACAAGAAACTGAAATGATGTTCTTGGTTAAGGCGTACATAACAACATTCATCTAATTCTAGTACAAGCCAGAGGGCGAGAGATAGATCATAAGTTCCTACAAAGAATAGCAAGAAGAACCCTTGCTCCATTGCCTACTCGTAGGTCCACCTCGCCCTTTGTCAATGCCTGCTATTTCTCACCGCACATTGGTACAAATGTGAGATGCACATCCGGTATCTAATACCCATGATGAAGAAATAGATAGATTGACTTCTATAACATTTATACCTGAAGTAGAAGTCTCACTTCTCTTCTTCTTAAGATCTTCCAGGTATGCCTTGCAGTTACGCTTCCAGTGTCCTGCTTCCTTACAGAAGAAGCAAGCCCCTTCCTTGGCTACCCCTCCTTTGGGTTTAAGTTCTTTGCCTTTGCCCTTGGCTTGGGACTTTCCCTTACCTTTAGGCTTGCCCTTGCCTTTCTTCTTCTGCACCATCAAAATGGTGTCAGATTTACCCTTCTTAAGGTTAAGCTCTGCAGTTCTCAACATGCTGAGCATCTCAGGCAATGACTTATCAATTTCATTCATGTTATAATTCATGACAAATTGATTGAAGGCTTGTGGCAAAGATTGCAAGATTAGGTCAGTGGCCAGCTCTTGGCCAAGTGGGAATCCCAGCCTTTGTAGGTTTTCTACGTACCCAATCATCTTGAGTACATATGTACCTACGGGAGTCCCTTCTTGCATTTTGGACCCAAATAATGCCTTAGAGACTTCATATCTCTCATGCCTAGCTTGTCCTTGATATAGTTGACGAAGATGTTCAACCATATCATAAGCATTCATGAACTCGTGTTGCTTCAAGGCTCGAGTTCATGGTCGCAGCATTAGACATGACACATCTAATGCATCATCTTGATGCTTCTTGTAAGCATCTTTGTCACCATGAGGCATTGGCGGGAGGTGCCTCGAATGGGCTGCTCAGACGCATACAACTTCCTTTCTTGGGTGAGAACAATTCTCAGGTTCCTGTACCAGTCCAGGAAATTTGCTCCATTGAGCTTGTCCTTCTCAAGGACAGATCGTAGAGAGAGAGTGTTCGTGTTTGTCGACATAGTTATCTACAACATACAATGCAGAGAATTAATATCATATTCCTTTTATCATTTAATTAGGCCTTTAATCAAATGATGCTCCCACTAAATTATAGGAATTTTGTAGAATCGAGTTATGGATGTGGTCAAACCACTTTTACTAGATTCATACAAACTAGCTATAATTCTTGCGGGACAAGATCCACATTATACTAAGCCTTGAGTTAGCTTTGGCTAAATCGCCCAAGACTTAGTACGATCGGTGGGTAACACATTACCGATTACATCTCTATGCAACTCTTGTTTATAGGATTAAGACCCACATTTACAAAAGACCTTGAGTTAGCTTTGGCTAAATCGCCCAAGATTTAGTGTAAATGCGATCTTAACCTATCTTTCCAACGATTAGAATATGCCTATAGTTCTACTCGATCCAATTGAGTTAACTAGTTTTTGCTCAATATAATTGAGCTTACTCTAACCCGAGTCGTGATAGGCGGGACCAAGATTGTCCCTCCGCACCCTACCAAGATAATATGTGTTGCTCTGCTTTGGCAGATTCAACAACGACAAATGATCGAGGTAGTGATGGGTATCAAGGCTCGGTAGGCATTTTCGAGTTGATTCGATTATGATCTAATCTAATCGTAATGTGTATCTTATACGCATTTAGGCCTTTATTATCCTATATTAGCATGCATCATATACATACATTAATTATTCTAGCATGCATCATATACATACAAGAAAATTAACCTAGCATGCACCATATACATACAAACATTTTTCTACTAGCATGCATCACATACATACAAGCAAAATCAATTAAATATACATATATATATATCAACATATATATATATCATTAAATGTGATATAGTCATGGCCCTACTACGATCTTCTCAAGCCAATGAGAAGATCGGACGGTCAACCTAAGGCTAGCGGCTTCTCCAAGCGCTTCCTTTGACCGCCATGTGTCGTCGTCACCCTTCTCGTAATCTCGTCTTCGAGTGGACTTTCCACCGCTCCATTTTGTACATTACAAATATGAAACTCGAGTTACATTCGAGTCTAAAAACTAATTACAACTAGAATTTCAAACACGCGACCACAACAACACGCACGCGTAGTATTATGAATTACAACACACTTATTCAATCAAATTGGGGTCATTGGGCCATGACAATCACAGAATTATACATAATTCTAAATTATGTATTTTTACAGAAATTTCTATAATTTTTCCTAATTTATTTCGAATTTATGAGTCAACTCTCCGTAACGGTCCCGCTAAGCGGTTTCCGGGCGCGATCGCGGGACATGGCCCCTTTCGGGGATAGGGGCAGCGCCCCTACTCGCAAAATAAACTTCGCGAGTGTCCCTACAATGATCTTACAGTGACTTAAGTCGCTGTCCCAAAAACCTAAAGCGAGAACTCACCGATTCGGAGAGTTTTTCTCGACGGTTGAAGCCTACGAGTGTCCCAACACTCGTTGCTTCGACTCTACGAGAAAAATACCCAAAAATTCTATAAAATAAGAAAATTTACAGAAACATATAAATCTGTAATTTTTATATCTAATATAAAAACTACAAAAATGAAACACATACATGCTTCGCACGTGGCTCTGATACCACTGTTGGGTTTTTCCGAGCCACAAAAACCGCTTTTTGCGTTGCGGAAACCTCGGAAGCCCCGGCCACGGATCCGTGCGAAGTATAAAATATAAAACTAACATGTATGTGTTTAATACCTTTAGATCTACTCTAGATCTACATGATAAGAAGTTACCCTCGATGCGATGCCCTTCGCAAATCCCGTCAAAAGGTTCGTGGAACTCGAGAGTGTCAAGTGCACACTCCTCTATTGGTATCCACACAAGCAATAGGTGGAGAAAAATACCTTAGAGTGTGCTAGCACCCTTTAGGAATTTCGGCCAAGGAGGTTGGGAGAGGTTGAGAGGGTGTTCCAAGGAAGAAGATGAAGTTGTGTAACTCACAAAATCAATTCCATCTAATGGAATAAGTGGTTGGCCACTTCATGGAGAGGAGGTTACATGCATGCATGTAACTCCCATGACCCTTGGTCTCCCTCATGATGTGGCACCAATTGACAAAGTCAATGATGATGTGGAGCATCATCATTGGTCGGCCATGCCAAGTCATCATCATGACATGACATTTGGTCAAGTCAAACTTGACCTTTCATCTTCCCTCTCAAGTCAAGTCAAACTTGACCTATAATCTCCCATGGTTGATCAAATCTAACCACTTGACTCAAGTCAATTTAATTTAATGAATCTCTATTCATTAATTTAAATTGATTTGATGAATCAAATATAAATTAGACTCATTCAACACTTGAATCAACTTGAGTCTAACTCAATTAGTCTAATTTGGATTACTCTTAATCCAATTTGGTTCATCCCATGAACCTAATCCTCATGGTTCATCATATGAATCTAATCTCCATCTAATTGCTCTTATGTGTGTGACCCTATAGGTTCTTGTAACGTTGGCAATGTCCCTAAACCGATTTAGGAACATAAGCAATGAGCGGTATCTAGCAACACATCATTGCTACCCAAGTTACAAGAATGTTGAGCTCCAACATCACCTTTGTGACTACTAATTGTGACTCTCACAATATGTGACAATGTCCCTCTATCCTTGACATCTAGATTGACCAATCGAGGCATAGACCGTGTCATCCTCGGTACAATCTAAATCTTGATCTCCAAGTAGACTCACTCTAATCAAATGAGCTCAATATCTCATATTGACTCATTTGGGCATGGCCATGCACTTCGTGGTCTCACTCTATCAAGAATATCGATGTCACCCCCATCATATAGGAGGGATAGATCCCATCTACATCACTCACATCCCTCCGCATAATTTGTTACATACCCAGTAATCGCCTTTATAGTCCACCCATTTACGGGTGACGTTTGACGAAGCCAAAGTATGCAACTCCTTATGTAGGGAACCATGGTGACTTCAGGTCTAAGGACTAATAGTCATACTAATAGCCACATGAGAAAGTATATGACACTCATATAACGATCCATGATACTTTCTCATGGCGGGTCATTCAGTATACATTCTCCAATGCATACCCATGTGTCAACTTGATATCTCATATCCATGACTTGTGAGATCAAGTCATCTTGTTGACCTACATGCTAGTCTCTACGCATTAACATTGTCCCTGAATGTTAGTACTCGACTAGGAATGATTAAGAGTAGTGTTCTCTATATCATCTCATTATCCATTCAACCAATCGATTGATATAGATAAGAACCTACTACTCAAGGACATTATTATATTTAGTTATTTGGCACCAATACAAGTAAATATAATAACCATGCCTTTATAAATAGGAATATGATACAATAAAGTCCATACAACAATCATCACATGATTGGCTCTAGGGCTTTCACTAACATAATCGTGGAGGCAGGATGACTAGCGACACTCTCAACCACAAGGGAGACATCGTCGCCAGCGTGCATGCAAATGACATGAATATAAGGTCTCACAAATAGACATCCACCATAGACTCTCTATTCTGAGATCAACGCACTCTCTATCCTGTAGAGAGTCGTACTCAACTGATCGTATCAGACTAGGACCACCGGTCCATAGCGACACCCTAAATACCATTCACCCGACCATTTACATAATGCATGGTCGGTAGAAACATGCAATCTAAGGAGTACTAGAATTAACTCTAGGTTCAAGACGTAATCTACCTACGGATGACCTTTTTGCCCAATTTACAATCAGGTTGTCATCCGGACTTTACTACTTGTATTTAACTTAATCAAATTCTAAGTTATTTACATCATCTATATGTATAACTCCTAATCATGGTAACATAGACATGATAGCAGCAAGGAGTTAATAGCCAACGGATAAAGTATCAAGCATAAGATAAATAGAACAGGATCAAGGTAACATGATCATTTAAGATGATCATGCATCTAAATCTGTATGCATTAACTACCTGACCAGGGTAGGAATCACCCACCTGCTGTAAATGTTCGTAGCAATGAAATCCTCACGGTCGCGGACCTGTCTCGTATCCACGTCCTGCAATTAGCATCAATTACATTTTAGTACAAGCAGCCTACAAAATACATAGATAAATTCACTACTACATCGTTCTTATATTCACGTCCTTCTATCGAATGTGAATTAAAAGTCCCAATCAACCATGGTCGATTCACTATAACCAACCATCACATTTTACCCTCAATTGGTACGATTAACATCATAATCACAACAACCCAATATTGAATAAAATCAAGAACAACCCCATTTATCTATCACAACTATAGAAACAATAACTAGCCAGATTACTGAAATTCCAGATCCAGCTCCTAGCTCATTTACAACCCTACTACAGAACATCACCTACCATTTACAGCTCCTGCTAAGCCTACCACAATGAACAATCAAACAGTCAACGACAGAAAAAAAAGGGACAATTTGAGATATACCTGCACTGGATTCCACCGACAGCCCCCCTCCTTCCTATCCCGCGTTCCTCGGAGAATCCGTGCTCAAGATTACTGCCCAACACGAAGGGACATGTTCACAGGCAAATCCCTTCCGAGATCGAGAAAACAAAGGAACGGGCAGTCCTCACCTTCCTGTTGTAATTCCCAGTCGACAGCCCAAATACCAAACCGGCAACAAATTCTCGGAAATCCGACAACCCTGTTCACCCGCACCACCGACGCTCCCGGTTTTCTGCCCAAATTGCTAGGTCAAGGTCAGGGAAAGGAAACCACCGCAGGAGTTCATCCACAAATGGATCCCCTTTGAGATCGAGGGAAACTAGGGAACGGACGACCCTTACCTCGCTCCGGCGATGAACGGACAACAGCGATCAGAAATCTCCCCGCTGCCTACAGTCGGGAAGTTGCCAAATCAGAGCTTCTAGCTCGTCTCGACGGTCGTCCAAGCTGACGCCCGTCGCCTGCCGCGAGGAAGAAGACCGGCAGAATCTGAGCGACGGAGTAGAGGAATCGTGAAATCGGGAACCGATCTGCTGCTCGGAACTACTGGATCGCCGGAGCAGGGAGATCGCACAAACGAGATAAGATCCGCTGCTCGGAACTGCTGGATCGCCGGAGCAGGGAGATCACTTCGCTTCGGGGGAAGAAACGGGCTTCGGCCGGTGGAAAGAAAACGCCGCAGAAGGGAAGGAGTCGCGCGAAGGAAGATTAGAAAGATCTCGGGTTTTAATGAAAAGTCGGCGATCGGTGAAACGGAAGAGGAAATTTCGGCTTGCGTTACGAAGGGGAAAACGGGTCGGGTGGAATGTAATCGGGTCGAATTTCAGACCCGATAAGTCCTTTAATTTCTTCTAACCGAAAAAGAGTCTTAGAAATCTCCGTTCGAGTCCAGAAAAATTCCTAAAAATTCCTGGAAAATTTCTATAGGGTATTCTCCTAATTACCCCACATCTATAATTATTATTATTATATATATATATATATATTTTTTTTTTCGTGGTATTTTACATTCTCCCCCACTTATATAAAATTTGGTCCCCAAATTTCGCACTTAAATGCTAAAATTAATCAAGCATATTCCGAAATAACCACATACCTCAGGTAAATAGATGAGGGTATCGAGCTCAGATAGAATCTTCCAGCTCCCAAGTAGCCTCCTCATCTGTATGATGCTGTCATCCCACCTTTACAAGTCGGATGGTTTTGTTCCGCAGCTATCGCTCCTTGCGACCAAGAATCCGCACCGGAGTCTCCTCATAAGTCGCATTCGCCTGGAGTGGTATCGAAACCTCTTTCAGAACATGGTCAGATCGCGGCACGTATTTCCTCAGCATAGATACATGGAATACGTTGTGAACACCTGCAAGTGTCGGAGGTAAAGCCAATCGATAAGCCACACCTTCAATCCGCTCTAATATCTCAAATGGGCCAATGTAACGTGGAGCTAATTTCCCTTTTAGCCCAAATCTCTTGACTCCTTTGGTGGGTGACACTCGTAGGAATACATGGTCCCCGACTGAAAATTCCAGAGGCCTTCGCCTCCGGTCCGCATAACTCTTCTGTCGATCTTGTGCCTCAGATAACCGCTATCCGATCACTTTCGTACCAACTCGTGCATCTGCTTTGGATACTCGAGGCTCCAATATCTGCTTCCCCCAACTTCCTCCCATAACACAGGGAGATCTGCAGGTGCCGTATAATACCTCGAATGGAGCCATCTGGATAGAAGAGTGGTAGCCGTGTTGTAGGCAAACCCACTAAAGGAATGTGATCCTCCCAATCGCTAAAAATCCATGACGCAAGATCTCAATAGATCCTCCAGTTCAATGGTACGCTCAGACCGCGTCTCTGTCTGCGGATGAAAGGCTGTACTGAGTCGAAGCTCTGTGCCCATGGCCTGCTGCAGACTCTGCCAGAATCGGGAAGTAAAGCGCGGATCTCTATCAGATATGATACTCAATGGTACACCATGCAATCTGATGATCTCTCGGCAGTACAATTCCGCTAGACGATCCAATGAATCTGTCTCACGCATCGGAAGGAAGTGAGCTGATTTGGTTAATCGATCCACGATCACCCAAATCGCAGTATGTCCTTTACGGGTTCTGGGTAATCCCGTAACGAAGTCCATCGTGATATGCTCCCACTTCCATTCCGGGATCGAGATTTCCTGAAGTAACCCCGCAGGTTTCTGATGTTCGGCCTTCACTTGCTGGCATACCAGACATCGTGCCACAAAATCTGCAATATCCCGTTTCATACCGTTCCACCAGTATAAGCGCTTCAAATCTCGGTACATCTGTGTACCACCAGGATGTATAGCAAATCTCGACTGATGTGCTTCCTGTAGCAATTCTTCCTTAACTGGGGGTGTGTCCGGAACACATAGTCGTCCTCGGAAACGAAGCACACCACTCTCGTCACTCGAGAAATCCGTCTGACGTTCTGAGTCTATCGTGCTGCTCAAGAACTGCAGATGCTGATCACTGACTTGTGCTTCCTTGATCCTCTCAGCAATGGCGGACTGGACAACTATAGATACTAATATCCCCCGGGATGTTTGACCGTGTTCCGACAATCCCAACTCGGAGAACCGCCGAACGGATCGAATCGCTTCGATGATCGCCGTAAACTCCACGAGACTTCTGCCACGCATACGCTACCACATTAGCTTTCGGATGATCTTGGATGGTGCGATCGTAATCCTTCGAGATACTCCATCCATCGCCTCTGCCTCTATTCACTCTTTACGTGAGGAACAGATACTTCAGACTTTTATGGTCTGTGTAGATCTCAAAGGTAATCCCATACAAGTAGTGCCTCCATATCTTCAATGCGAAAATAATGGCGGCTAACTCCAGATCGTGCACTGGGTAATTTCTCTCGTGATCTTTTAGTTGACGGGAGGCATAAGATACCACACGGTTGGACTGCATCAGAACTGCTCCCAACCCTTGGATAGAAGCATCCGTATAGAGAACCATCCCATCAACACCAGAAGGAATCACTAAGATAGGTGCAGAAACTAGCCGTCGCTTAAGCTCCTGGAAGCTAGTTTCACAGGCCTCTGACCAGGTGAACTTGACCCCTTTCCGAGTCAGGCGAGTGAGTGGCATGGCGATACTCGAGAATCCCTCCACGAATCTCCGATAATACCCGGCCAGACCAAGGAAACTACGGACCTCCTGCACTGATTTTGGCTGCTCCCAACTGGTAATCGCCTCAATCTTCTGGGGATCTACAGAAATACCTCTGTTGGACACCACATGTCCAAGAAAACCCACTGAGGATAACCAGAACGCACATTTGCTAAACTTGGCATACAACTGCTCCTGTCGCAAAATTTCCAATACTATCCGCAGATGTTGTTCATGCTCTTCCTCGGATCGAGAATAAATCAATATATCGTCGATGAACACTATTACGAACTGATCTATATACCTCAGGAATACCCGGTTCATTAATTCCATAAATGCAGCTGGGGCATTCGTGAGACCAAACGGCATCACTAGAAACTCGTAATGTCCATAACGGGTGCAGAAAGCTGTTTTCTGAACATCCTCATCTCTTATCCGAAGCTGATGATATCCTGAGCGCAGATCAATTTTAGAATACACACATGTATCCTTAAGCTGATCGAACAAATCTTCTATCCTCGACAGTGGATATTTGTTCTTAACTGTGACTGCATTCAGTTGTCGATAGTCAATACATAACCGCAAGGATCCATCCTTCTTCTTGACAAAGAGTATCAGTGCTCCCCATGGTGAAACACTAGGTCGGATGAATCCATTATCCAGCAACTCCTGCAATTGAACTTTAAGTTCATTCAGCTCCTTTGGCGCCATCCGATAAGAAGGTTTCGATATAGGCGCGATTCCTGGAATCACCTCTATCGCAAATTCAACTTGCCTAGGAGGTGGCAAGCCTGGAAGTTCATCGGGAAATACATCTGGATACTCTCGGACTACTCGCACATCAGAGAGGGGTGGTAGTCCTTCGTTCTCAACTTTGACCAAAGATAGCAAATAACCTTGACAACCCTAGGCCAATAACTTCTGAGCCTGTAAAGCTGATATAATGGATAATCCATCGTCTCTAGTACCAACAAATTCCCAAGCTGGTTGATCTGGTGGTCGGAATGTCACCACCCTTGCTCTACAATCCACTGTAGCGTGATAAGTGGCCAACCAGTCCATACCGAGAATAATATCAAACTCTACCATTTCCAATACCTGGAGGTCCACTGTAAGGATATGCCCGTCAAAGTCTAATGGGAAACCCTTGATTTCTTGGTGGCTAGTCAGCACCTCTCCTGATGGCAAGGATACTGCTAACCCACAAGAACGAACCCTTGGGATTCTTCCAACTCTACTCAGAAATACTCTAGATACGAATGAATGAGAACTACCGGTATCAATCAAAGTATTATCATATATAGAATAAACTGAAACCATACCGCGAATGACTAATCCCTCAGCCCGCTGTGCCTCATCTCTGGTGATGGCAAAAACTCGTCCAGTCTCGGTATTTGTCGACTGCATCCCCGACAAGGAAGTAGTGTGCCTCCACTCGGGCTGAGTCTGACTCTGAGGTGCTAAAGACTGAGTCACTTGTGCAGGCATAAGGTAACCATGAGAGCCGGGCTGTAAATGGCGGCGGCAGATACCACAGGTAGTAGATCAGGAGATGCGAGGATCTTTGGATCATTTATCGGCATCACTTGTAGGAGGCGCTTCCTGTATCGATATAAGTGAGTCGGGAGTCTTGCCGCCTCTGTCCATAAGGCCGCATACGCAGTCGCCTCTCTCTTGTGGTTGGATCTGCTTCCCTTATTAGAGCTACCAGGAAACTCCAACTGTGCTCTCAACGTACAGTCTCGGCTAGTATGTCCGGGTTGCTTGCAATAGTAGCAAACCGGCTGCTCCAAAGGACACTCTGGAGCTCTATGACTTCCGGATCCACATTTATAACATCCACTGCTCGACTCTTATGGTTCTTCCGAGACCCTCCAGAGAACTCGATCTTTGGGCCGACGCTTCCTTTCTGCGATCTAGCTGTCCCTTCTGTCGCACCTCGCGTAGTTCCTTTTTGCTCCCCTTTCTTCTGAGTCCCCTGAGTTGAACCCTGGTTCTGCTGCTTGCCCTTAGTCATATGTTTCTCGATATCTTTCTCCTTGGAGATTTGCTGGGAAGTCATCTCGATAAAGAGAGCACGGTCCAATGCCTCCCTGTAGGAGGTAATGCTAGATCCTGACATCCTCGCTCTGATATAAGCTGCTAGGCCCTGGGTGAACGGGTACATCCTGCAATCTGTGCTACGGATGAGAGCAGAACTCGATAGTCAGTAAACTCTATGTTGCCATATCACCTTGCTTGAGCTTAGAAACTTCGACGACGCGTCGAGAAAACGCCAAGGAAAGCGCTCTAGAAAGCGTCTCGAAAGCTGGACCAAGTAATCCCACGCTCCCCAAATAGAGTCTTCTGTAATTTCCACCAAGTGACAGCCTGATCTCTGAGATGATATGCAGCAAGGCCCACCTTCTCCACATCTGTGCAGTTCATATACTCGAAGGTGTCTTCCATATTTTCCAGCCAAGATCAGGCAATCCATGGGTCAGACTCCCCTCGGAACAAGGTGAACTTCTCCTTGGCTGATCGTGCTAACACGAGTATCCGTGACTTATCATTGAGCCAACTGGACTTTGTGGGCTCTGGCGTAGTCAGTGGTGTATCCGGATTCTGAGGCTCTGGATCACCAATAGGGGTTTGCTGAGGTGGTACTTGAGTAGTAGGCTCAGTCGCAACGGTATCTCGTCCCCTCCCTCTGGCTGCTCACCTGGATGGACGGCCTCGACCACGAGTCTGAACAGGTGGCATGACTCTGACAGTATTCACCTGTTGAACAAGTCTAGATAAGCATCTAACTGAAGTATAAATTATTAGGAATACTTACTTCGTGTTGCCTGGAGCTTATGCCGCTATCAATCCCATCTAACAAAAACCAAAACCGAAAAATATACCGACTCCCGAGAATCCAAGACTCAAAAACAAAATCATAATATGGCATCGCAGAACCTTCGGCTCTGATACCAATAAAGTTGTCACGCCCCCGGGAGTATGTCGTGCCAAAAATCAAACGGACGGCATCTCCCCTGTACGTGGCAACATCTCAGGTTAATACAAGGCCCGTAGGCCCACAACAACAACATAATAAACATATATATATATATCAACACACAGCGGAAATAGAAAACACATACCCACAACAAAATATACCAAGACATACGGGTGTACACCCCCTGACAAGACCACAATACTAAAATCCGTACATAAAACATCGACACAAAGTGACATCCACAACATAAGACGAAGTCCATACATAGAACAAAATCCATAACACCAATACAAATCACAAATCCTCGGGAGACTCAAAATGTGGAGATGGGATGGATCGCCGGCGCAGCTCCAAGTCGTCACGAAGATCTCTACCTGTTACCTGGACGACAGAAAAACCCAGGGTCTGTGGGAGTGAGTAAAACTCAGCAGGTAATAGATAAACATGTACATTAATATCACATGTATTTCGACAGTAAAATCTACAGGTATCACTAGCATGATAATATATATATCCATGTATATACCATCTAACCAAAAGTCAATATGAACTGCAGACATACCAGGCGTCTACGCTACATCTATCCAACCTGAGCACATATATACACAACATATGGTATAAAGAATAGAACTAACTCATACTACATCCTGCTATGTGTCAAGGGTATCACAGTGAATAACTAACCAGTATACAAGTGATGGCCTACTACCATACAGAAGAATGTAATAACATGTATGAATATGTGCAAACAAATGCAACAAACATAGTACATACAAATGCAGCATCACAATAAGCATATCTATATATAGACTGCATCTATATACGTATGCTAATCACAATCATCCATATATATATATACATGCATATATGTATATATATGGTAATATGCAAAAATGCCATAAGTCGGCAATGCAGTATGCATGGTCATATCGGCTCACCCTAAAGCTACCACGACCCCAGTGTGGCCTTGGTGGCTCGAGCATGACAACTGTCCCAACTCAACACCAACCATTACTCTCGAGTGGCCGAGTGGGCAGTATGATCGAGTAGCATATAAGCGTAAAGAGCAAGCTACACAATGGGGGTCCCTGCTGTTGGCTAATCCGACAGTCACTATCCATGAGTGGTCGAGTGCCACACACGCAGAACTATAGCACACAAATCCAACTATCACCGTCTGTAGTGATAGAGTGCGGCACTACAATGCTCTGCCCTCACACCGGTTACTCCTCCTATGAGTAACCGTGGAGGCAGGATGACTGGCGACACTCTCAACCACAAGGGAGACATCGTCGCCAGCGTGCATGCAAATGACATGAATATAAGGTCTCACAAATAGACATCCACCATAGACTCTCTATCCTACAGAGGTCGTGCTGACCAGATCAACGCACTCTCTATCCTGTAGAGAGTCGTACTCAACTGATCGTATCAGACTAGGACCACCGGTCCGTAGCGACACCCTAAATACCATTCACCCGACCATTTACATAATGCATGGTTAGTAGAAACATGCAATCTAAGGAGTACTAGAATTAACTCTAGGTTCAAGACATAATCTACCTACGGATGACCTTTTTGCCCAATTTGCAATCAGGTTGTCATCCGGACTTTACTACTTGTATTTAACTTAATCAATTTCTAAGTTATTTACATCATCTATATGTATAACTCCTAATCATGGTAACATAGACATGATAGCAGCAAGGAGTTAATAGCCAACGGATAAAGTATCAAGCATAAGATAAATAGAAAGGATCAAGGTAACATGATCATGCATCTAAATCTGTATGCATTAACTACCTGACCAGGGTAGGAATCACCCACCTGCTGTAAATGTTCATAGCAATGAAATCCTCACGGTCGCGGACCTGTCTCGTATCCACGTCCTGCAATTAGCATCAATTACATTTTAGTACAAGCAGCCTACAAAATACATAGATAAATTCACTACTACATCGTTCTTATATTCACGTCCTTCTATCGAATGTGAATTAAAAGTCCCAATCAACCATGGTCGATTCACTATAACCAACCATCACATTTTACCCTCAATTGGTACGATTAACATCATAATCACAACAACCCAATATTGAATAAAATCAAGAACAACCCCATTTATCTATCACAACTATAGAAACAATAACTAGCCAGATTACTGAAATTCCAGATCCAGCTCCTAGCTCATTTACAACCCTACTACAGAACATCACCTACCATTTACAGCTCCTGCTAAGCCTACCACAACAAACAATCAAACAGTCAACGACAGAAAAAAAATGGGACAATTTGAGATATACCTGCCCTGGATTCCACCGACAGCCCCCCTCCTTCCTATCCCGTGTTGCTCAGAGAATCCGTGCTCAAGATTACTGCCCAACACGAAGGGACATGTTCACAGGCAGATCCCTTCCGAGATCAAGAAAACAAAGGAACGGGCAGTCCTCACCTTGCTGTTGTAATTCCCAGTCGACAGCCCAAATACCAAACCGGCAGCAAATTCTTGGAAATCCGGCAGCCCTGTTCACTCGCACCACCGACGCTCCCAGTTTTCTGCCTAAATTGCTAGGTCAAGGTCAGGGAAAGGAAACCACCGCAGGAGTTCATCCACAAACGGATCCCCTTTGAGATCGAGGGAAACTAGGGAACGGACGACCCTTACCTCGCTCCGGCGATGAACGGACGGATCAAATCTCCCACGCTTACGCCGGAAGTTGCCAAATCGGAGCTTCTAGCCCGTCTCGATGGTCGTCCAAGTCGACGCCCGTCGCCTGCCGTGAGGAAGAGGACCGGCAGAATCTGAGCGACGGAGCAGAGGAATCGTGAAATCGGGAACCGATCTGCTGCTCGGAACTACTGTATCGTCGGAGCAGGGAGATCGCACAAACGAGATAAGATCCGCTACTCAAAACTGCTGGATCGCCGGAGCAGGGAGATCACTTCGCTTCGGGGGAAGAAACGGGCTTCGGCCAGTGGAAAGAAAACGCCACAGAAGGGAAGGAGTCGCGCGAAGGAAGATTAGGAAGATCTCGGGTTTTAATGAAAAGTCGGCGATCGGTGAAACGAAAGAGGAAATTTCGGCTTGCATTACGAAGGGGAAAACGGGTCGGGTGGAATGTAATCGGGTCGAATTTCAGACCCGATAAGTCCTTTAATTTCTTCTAACCGAAAAAGAGTCTTAGAAATCTCCGTTCGAGTCCAGAAAAATTCCTGGAAAATTTCTATAGGGTATTCTCCTAATTACCCCACATCTATAATTATTATTATTATATTTTTTTTTCGTGGTATTTTACAGTTAATATATTGGGAGATACTTGTAGTTTATGGGTATCTTTGTCTAGAACATTCTTAGTTCGGATTAGAAGGGTCATTTACATCGACTTGTAGGTCGGTGGTATCTCTACCGTTAGGTGAGAAGTGGACCAACAATTAAGAAGTCAAAGGAAACCCTTAGACTTTGATAGACATACTTTTACTGTAGACATATCCTTGCGGATGGTCAAATTGTTGGAAGTATGGTATGTTTATGTCTCTCATATGTGCGTATAATCCGAGAGCATTCGGATGTAGTTTCGGATGAACTCCAAGGTTTGCCGTTGCTTAGGCAAGTGGAGTAGGCGATCGAAATGATTGCGGAAATAGTTTTGATATCGAAGATCTTATACCGAGTGATAATTTGACTGGTATAAGTGTTACTAAACACTATAGAAATTGAAATAATGTGAGTTGTAATTATAGGAGAAGTTGAAAGGGATATTTATCTATCCTAGTGTTCCTCCTTGAGAAGGATCCAGAACTCTTTGATAAAAGAGGGATGAACCTTTGAAATTATGCATCGATTATCGATGATAGAATGCGATAATTGTTGAAAGTAAATATCCTACGTTGAGGATAAATGATCTGTTTAGATCAGCTAAAGATGCCTGTGTATACTCTAGGGTTGGTTTACGATTGGAGCGTTGATATGGTAGTGACATGGTGTCATATAAGTATCATTGTCGTTGTGATAATTGATATATCATCAGCCTAGAGAAAAAGGGGATGCAGGTGTGGAGACGACAATTTCATACTTGGTATGAATTGTATGAATTTTGATTAAGTTGCTGGACTAATTAACAATTTAGTCGTCACTGGATTTGAGAATCGTGTATCCTGAACACGATTGGATCCTTTTGTAGTTGTTGGAATTGCGTAACCTGGCCACTGTTGATTGTGGTAGTTAGAGTTGCGCACTCGACCACCGTAGATGGTGGTTTGCCTTGTATGGTTTGGTTAGTACTGTAGATGTGGATAGAATGTCTTAGCATTACTATACCACAAACTTGTTTGACAAAGGTGATGTTGGAAATCATTTAGTCGAAAGCTGGTGAAACCAGTTACAGGACTTAGAGGACGATTAACTTTTACATGAGTATTAGTTAATCCTTCCGGAGTGGGTAAAAGGATGTACGCAAATACATCGTTTCAGGGATCGAAGCGATTCTGATGCAGTTGCATGAGACGTATCTTATGCTCACGACGGTTAAGAAACTACGAGATAGGCTGTTATATACATGACGTGACTTTAATCATTATTATTTGGATTTGTAGATGTATGGAGTAGAAGTGCTTATTGAATTTAACTAGCTACTCGATAGCTACTATAGAGTTGCTGATACGCGAACAGTTGCAACTTGAGAGATTGATCGCTATAGTCTTCCATGCACTTACAGAGTGCGTGTGTGGAGTGTATCTTGGATGATTGATGGATTTTTCTTTTGAGAAAATAACTCCTCGTCTCTGATAAGGATAATGGGTTCCGGAGTTGCAGTGTTTAAGGAAGAGTTGCTACAGAAAGCACATCATTCGAGATGGGCTATATACCTTGGAGGTACTGAGATTGGAAACGTTTATACTGGTGGAACGGTATGAAGAGAGATATAGCAGGTTTGCTGCTCGATGTTTAATATGCCAGCAGGTGAAAGCTGAACATCAGAATTCCGCTGGATTGCTCTAGAAAATTCCAATTTCCGGAATGGAAGTGGGAGCATATCATGATTGATTTCGTTACGGGATTGCTTAGAACCCGTAAAGGACGTGATGCGATTTGGTTGATTGTGGATCGACTGACCAAATCAGCTCACTTCTTTCCAATTCGTGGGTTGTACCCATTGGATCGTTCAACAGAGTTGTATTGTCGGAAGATTATCGGATTGCGTGGGGTACTTTTAAGTACCATATCGGATAGAGATTCGCAATTTTGGCAGAGTCTGCACTAGACTATGAGCACAGAGCTTTGACTTAGTGCAACATTTCATCCGCAGATTGATGAATAGTCTAAGTGTATCATTTAGATGTTGGAGGTTCTATTCAGATCTTGTGTCGTGGATTATGGAGGTGTAGCTTATCGGTTGGCTTTACCTTCGATACTTGCGGGTGTTCATTGTTAGTACTTATAATATCCACATATCTCCACAATGACATGATATTGTCCACTTTGGGCCTAGACCCTCATGGTTTTATTTTTGGGCTTTACCCAAAAGGCCTCATACCAATGGAGATATCTTTTTTCTTATAAGCACATGATCTTTTCCATGTCTTACCAATGTGGGACTTTGATTGTATTCCCCATACTCCCAACAATCCCCCCCTCAAACGAAGGACCACATTGGGCCCCCCTCAAGCCTATCCCTCCTCGAAGGATTTTCTCTGCTTGATGTCCGATCTTCAACCCACCAGGACTTCCTGCCAGTTGTTCGGTCCCCCCGACCCAACTAGACTTCCTTCCTGATGTCTGGTTCTCTTGATCCGGACGTGGGAGCTCAACTTCCTTCGTTCGAGGTTCATGGCTTGACATGGACCATGGCTCTGATACCAATTGTTAGTGCCTATAAGATTCACATATCTCCACAATGGTATGATATTGTCCACTTTGGGCCTAAGCCCTCATGGTTTTGTTTTTGGGCTCTACCCAAAAGGCCTCATGCCAATGGAGATATCTTTTTTCTTATAAGCACATGATCTTTTCCATGTCTTACCAATGTGGGACTTTGATTGTATTCCCCATACTCCCAACATTCATAACGTATTTCATGTTTATATGCTGAGGAAATACGTGCCGCGATCTGACCATGTTCTGTAAGAGGTTCCGATTCTACCTCAGTCTAATGCAACTTACGAGGTGATTCCAGGGTGGAGCCTAAGTCGCAAGGAGCGACAGTAGTGGGACGAAAATCATCCGACTCGTAAAGGTTGGATGACAACATCATACTGATGAGGAGGCTATGTGGGAGCTAGAAGATACTATCTGAGCTCGATGGTCTCATCTGGTCACTTGAGGAAGGTATGTGGTCCTTACGAAAATTTGCTTGAAGTAAATTTTTGCATGTTAGTACGAAATTTGGGGACCAAATTTTTATAAGTGGGGGAGAATGTAAAATACCGGAGGAAAAAAAAAATAAATAAAAATATCCCTCGGTAATTGATAAAACATCCTGTGGAATTTTTCAAAAATTTTTCTAGAATTAAACAGAGGTCTTATGGACATTTTATGGGGATAAAGCGGATAGACTTTTGTAAAGCCTGTTAAGACTATCTGTAAGGAATTAATGGGTTTAATTTAAACCCTTTATATTCTTTCCGTTTCCCTTATTTCCCATCGCGCCATTCCTCTTCCTACCGATCCTTTCTTCCTCGCGATTCTTTTCTTTCCCCTCCCGATCCTCTCTCTCGCGCGATTTCCTCACCGAGGCTGCGTCTCCGCCGCTCGTCGCACCCTTCCCGCTTCGGCTGCCGCTTCTCCTGCCGGCCAGCCCACCGCCTCTCGCTCCGGCTCAGCCGACGACGCCGCCTCTCCCGATCGCGCGCGTCAGCCGATGGGAGGCGACAGCGATGGCCGACCATCCTTGAGCACCTCGGATTCTTCAGCCGTCATCACCGACTCGGATCGGCGTCAACCTCTTCCTTGCTGTGAATCGCCACGCATTGCTACCTCCTTGAGATACTCTGTCGATCTAGATGGGGTGAGTCTTGCCGACCTCTTCGATCGCGATTGCAGCAGCATGGGTCGCTTTCTCCTTCCTCTGCCACAACCATCACTCACCTCGAGCCGGAACAATGGATGATCGCGCGACTCTACCTATCGTCGGTCGACCAGATCTCAGTAGATGTGAGGTTTTCTTATTTTGGGTATCTCGAACGAATTCTGATCTAGGGATTTACCCTGAAGCTTACTCGTTCAGATCTCAAGTTTTGGCAGATTTGTGAGCTGGATCACGCGATGCTCTGGTTTGGCCATTTCCGAGCAGCAGCCATTGAGAATGGTTGAGGGTAGATTGGGTTCCATCTACTCTGATCGAGGTTGGTCACCACTGTCTAATGTCGATTGCTTATTGTTGATATGGTTATTGAGGCGGGTTCGATTGTGATGTTGTAATTGGGAATATTGGCATCACTCTGTTTCTTGATGACCTAAAGGTTCAGATCTGTATCACAACTTATAAGTTGGACTTCTGTTGCAGGTACAATACACATAAGGGTGAGATTGGATTTAACCACAAGACCATTATGTTATATAGATCAGATTTCTCTGATATTAAAGAAAAAGCTATGGTCGATTGATGTAGAGAGGTAAGGATTTTGTATGTTAATTGAGTTAATATATTTCTATAGGATGAACAGATTTCCTATAGCAGATCCAGGAGTTGTGCAACTGCGATTGTGCAAGATAAGTTGGGTTGGATTAGTTTATAATGAATACCATTATCCTTGTGATTTAATTGATCTAGTGATAGTTGATTGATACTACTGGTACTTTTTCTACCTAATTCCCAATAGAAGAGTCAGCAGGTGACCCGTGACCCGTCCCCCAAAACACCTGGTTCAGCCAAAGGGGGAAACCGTTCGGGCGAGAGTTAGATGAAGCCATCAACACGGGCGAGAGTTATCAGAAGCCATTGGCACGGGCGAGAGTTATCAGAAGCCATTGGCACGGGCGAGAGTTATCAGAAGCCATTGGCACGGGCGAGAGTTATCAGAAGCCATTGGCACGGGCGAGAGTTATCAGAAGCCATTGGCACGGGCGAGTTATCGGCCATTGCGCAGCGAGAGTTATCAGAAGCCATTGACACGGGCGAGAGTTATCGGAAGTAATCGACACGGCGCAAGTACGGTCATCGGCGCGGGCAAGTAGCGAGAGCTATCGGCCGCGCGAATGCTAGAAACAAGGAACGCAGTGGAAAAGAGGCGGAAGGCACTTAGCTAACAGAGGACTAGGAACCGTTCAACTAAGCAAGTCCAGGAAGCCAATGGGATGGAGGAAGGTCAACTCAACCTAATCGACGAAAGAAGTTTGAGTGCGGGAAAAGGAGAATTGGTTCGGTTTAGGAGAAACCCTAAGGCTAGGTCACCTATGGTATAGGGGCCTAAGTTAACTTCACCCAAAGCGAGAGGTGAGAGAAAGCAGTTAACCTCGTCGCTGAAAAGTAAAGGAAAGGTGCTATGCAGCGGCAGGGGCCCCACGCAATATTGGAGTCCTCGTTCCTCATATTTTATGAATTATTCTCGGAGAGGAGGTGGCCACGTGTACTGATGGAGATAATCCGGCGTTACGTTGAAGGAGAGGAGAAGATAAAAGGAGAGAAGGAGGCAAGAGAAAAGGATCGATCCGCAATCATTCACATCCAGCAAGAGAGAAGAGGAGACGAGAGAAAAGGAAGAGCGGTCTCGCCGGAGAAGGAGGACGGAGATCTGCTGTTTGTTAAGTCTCTTGTATTTTCTTCATCTTGTAACATCATTGTAAGAGGTCCATTTCTCCTCCACCTTGAAACTTGCTTTACGTAAGGAGGATTTTCATAGTGAAAGTGCTTAGGCACATCACGGTGAGCAACCTCACCCCGTGGAGTAGGAATCCTTATTCGAACCACGTTACATCTCGTGTCTGAATCTCGATTCTTTGGTGTCGGGTTTTCGCGTTTGTCTACTTCATTTTCTTATTCTTTCTTGATCGGCTGCCAGGGAGAATATCGAGACCTCCTCATCGCCTCATCGCCTTGAAAGCGGGCGAACGGATTTTTCCCGCACCGCATCGGTTAGCGCCGTCTGTGGGAACATTTGAGGTGGGCGTTGAGATGCAACCAAAAGAAATGCAACAACTGATATCTGCTGCGGAGGGCGCCCCATCACCCTTCTACCATCGCAACTAAAGGCCTTAATGGATGATGCTATCACGAAGCCCTCGCTAGAAAGGAGAAGAATAGGATATCATCAGCACTCAGGGAACCTTCTTCCGAGATCCCCTCCCGAAATGCCTCCTCCCTCTCGTCTCACGCCCATGGTGAGGTGTTGCAGAGGCGGACTCGGGAAGAACACCCTAGAATACTCGCCCTTCACCCAAGCGCCGGGAGGAACAGGTGAAAGTCAATCAACCAGACCTCTCGAGTTCTCACGAACCTAGCCCTTCACGATGGACATTCTTTGGAGCTCCCTCCATCCTACTTCCGAAATCCTCAGTCGTAAGTCACGATGGTTCGGCGGATCGGAAGAGCACATATCGCAATTGATGGAGCGGCCTCGCTTCACTGTTATACTGACGCTCTCAAGTGTAGAGTCTTCCGGACCACCCTGATTGGTTCGGCACAAAAGTGGTTCACTACTCTGCCCCCGGGATCTATCACCTGTTTATTGACTTCCAGAATGTTCGATGAGAATTTGTCGGTAGGCGTATAAGCAAGACGCCTCTATGTTAATGCATATCACCCAGGGACCTTCAGAATCCCTTAGGGGGTATATCCATCGATTCACCTCAGCGGCTAGGGGAATCCCCGCAGCCCGATCTGAATCCTTCCTAGGTGCCATTCGGAGCTGAAGGAGGGCCCCTTCCTTAGTTCCTTGCTGAGACAGCCTACGGATAGCTATGAAGAGCTACTGAGCCGTGCAGAGCAGTTTATCCGCGAAGAAGGATTAAGGGTGATGAGCGAGCGAAGCTGCCGCAAGATCCCAACTCCTCCTCGGCGGGAGTATACAAGACCTTTTCGGCACGAGGCTCAGAGGACTCGACCAATGGTACTGGGAGTTCGCCCCGCCCCGCCATTGCAAATCATGGCTTCTGAAGTTCTTCCTGCTGTGAGGACTTGGTAATAACGTGAAATGGAGTTCTACGATCAGCGAGTGCTCTGCTACGACCCTTGGGACATAGAGGGATCCCGCGTAATCCCCCAGCCCCGTTCTTCTGCCAATATCATACAGAGTATGGTCACACTAGCAATCGATGTTTCAAGCTACAAGAAGAACTAGATCGCCTCCATGTTGCATATCCGCAATTGAGGTATCAAGCCGGAGGAACGGCACGGCGAGGCCCCCGAACCAATGTCGCCCGTCCGGGGCCGTATAATCAACAACCTCGGGTCACTTTCCCCCAAATGCCGTCCCGAGAGGTGGTCTCCCAAGAAGGCCCATCAGGTGAGGGCCCTTCCTCGCCTTGGATGACCTTCCCCTCGGGAGTTATCCATGTGATAGCCGGAGGACCTCTTGTGAGGACTCTAGCGGGCCCGAAAGTCATACGCCCGTCTTATGGAGAGTTTGGCCATCGTCATCGCGATCGGTGACAAGCGGCGCCGTCCGTTTCGTTCGGGCCAGAAGATCTGCAGGGTGTTCTGCTGCCTCATACAGACGCCTTGGTTATCCGTATATCCCTGGCTAATTATGAAGTGGCCCGGGTGCTAGTTGATTCGGGGAGCTCTGTCAACATCCTCTTCCAGGAGGCCTTCAAGCAGATGCAACTGGGAAATGCCCAGCTAGAAGATGTGTCCACTCCCCTTTTCGGATTCGCAGGGCATATGGTCCACCCAGCGGGGCAGATTTCATTGCCTTTAACTCTGGGTGAAAAGCCCCGCCAAAAAACTAGTATAATCCCTTTCCTTATCGTGGATGCTCCATCCACTTATAACGCTATTCTGGGGCGCCCTTTCCTCACCCTTTTTCAGGCCGTGGCTTCCCCGTACCACCAGAAGCTGAAATTTCCAGTGGGACAATTGGTGGGAGAAGTTCGTGGAGAACAGAAGGCTTCCCGGAGCTGCTATGTGCAAATGGTTCGGGACGATCAAAAGAAGGCCAGGACTGAAGACATAAAATGCAAAGATGTGATCGCTACCGAGGTCTGGGTCCTGGAGTAATCTCCCCCAAAGGCTGATAAGATAGAGGAGGGAGGCGGTGGAGATCGCTCGGGAAAGGCCACCGGATAGCACAAATTGGATATCAAAGAAGAGTGATGCTTAAAGGAGAACGAGGACATCTTTGCAAGAGATGTGCATGATCTCACGGGTATCCATCCTCAAGTAGCGGAACACCACCTCAACATCATTAGAGGAGCCTGACCCGTCCTACAGAAGAGGCGACATTTTGGACCCGAGAAGGACAAGATCATAGCTGAGGAGGTGGATAAGCTACTAAAAGTGGGCCACGTAAAGGAAATCCAGTTTCCCGAATGGGTTTCTAATGTAGTCTTGGTCCCCAAGCCTTCTGGGCAATGGAGGATGTGTATCGATTTCCGTGATTTGAATAAAGCATGCCCTAAAGACTGCTACCCCTTGCCTCGTATTGATCAGTTGGTGGATTCTACTGTAGGATATGAAGTGGTTTCCCTGATGGATGCCTATCAGGGATATCATCAAATACCTTTGGCCGAAGAGGATCGAAAGAGGGTTAGCTTTGTGACTGCAGGAGGATTATATGCCTATGTGGTCATGCCGTTCGGATTGAAGAACGCCGGGGCTACATAACAGCGTCTTATGGACAAAATTTTTGCAGAACAGAAAGGGAAGAATGTGGAGGTCTATGTGGATGACATCCTGGTCAAGTCGAAGGTCACTCGGGATCTAGTCAAAGACTTGAATGAAACCTTTGCTACGTTGAGGCGATTTAATATGAAGCTAAACCCTAACAAATGCTTGTTCGGGGTAAAAAGTGGCAAGTTCTTGGGGTACATTGTGACTGAGAAGGGGTTGCAAGCCAACCCCGAGAAGGTGAAGGCCTTATGCAACATGAAGTCACCTACTAATCTGCAAGAGACCCAGAAGTTAGTGGGCAGGATTGTTTCTTTATCGATTCATAGCGGATCGGTGGACAAAGGGCTACCTTTCTTCAAGATCTTGCGTAAAGCTACTAAATTTCAGTGGGACGATCAATGTGAACAAGCTTTCCAGGAGTTGAAGAGATATCTGGCTGGACTCCCGTTATTGGCTAAACCAATACAGGGAGAACCACTATGGATGTATCTGGCCGTCTCAGAAGGAGCCGTTAGTTCGGTATTACTGAAACAGGAAGGTCCTCACCAGCAACCTATTTACTATACCAGCCATATATTCGAAGGAGCAGAATTCCGTTATACGGAATTAGAGAAGCTGGCTTATATCTTAGTGCTAACCGCCCGCAAATTGAGGCCATACTTTTTGGCTCATCCTATCACCGTTTTAACACACAGCGAATTGGGCAAGGTCGTCACTAAGCCAAATTTCTCGGGTAGATTAGCCAAATGGGTGATAGAGCTAAGCGAGTATGATATACACTACCAACCTCGCACGGTCATCAAAGCCCAGGCACTCGCTGATTTCCTGGCCGAGGTACCTTGTGGTTCGGAAGAAGGTTCAGCTATGAAGGAGAGAGAACCAAAGGCATGGAATATATTCGTAGATGGCTCCTCAGGATCTGACGATGGTGTTGGTGTTCTATTAATTACCGGAGGTGAAGAAACTCGATTAGCCGTTACGGAATATCAGGCATCTAATAATGAAGCGGAATATGAAGCTATCCTAGCTGAATTGCAGGCTGCTAAAGTGGTAGGGGCTTCTTCCATTGTGATCCACTCGGATTCCCAGTTGGTAATATCCCAACTTCAAGGTTTCTTTGCGGTTGGGAGGAAAGGCCGCACAAATATTTGAAAGCTTTTGAGAGAAAAGCTCAATTCCATCAAGTCCTCTTGAAGCAAATCCAGGGAGCACAATGAGAAGGCGATGTGGCTCGGATGGCTAGTCTTTGTGGGAGGAATGAAATCATCGGAGGCGATCCAGGTAGAATTCACACTTCCTTAGCAATATGCAACATAGAAGGAGAGGCCACGGATCAAGCCTAATTCTTGATTGGAGAACTGATATCATAGCTTATTTACGGACGGAAGATTCTGAAGGAAAATTATGCATCTACTTTAATACACCGAGCCAAACGGTTCATCATCTTAAATGAAGACCTATACAAGACCTCTTTGGCGACCCTTGTTAAAATGCCTAGGAAAGGAGGATGCGTGAATGGGTACTCGAGAGATCCATGAAGGATCTTTGCAATCATTTAGGAGGAGAGCTTTAGCAAGAAAGACCTTGTTGGCCGGATACTTTTGGCCTACTCTTCAACGAGATCACGGCTCGTATAGTGCAAAGTTGCACCGCTTGTCAGAAACATAGCAACCGTTCTGAGCGACCGGCTGAGTTAATGAAAGTTGTCGTCTCTTCCTGTCCTTTTGATAAATGGGGAATGGATATAGTGGGTCCGATGCCAGCGCACCTTCTGAAGAGGTTTTATTGGTCATTGTGGACTATTTTCCAAATGGGTGGAGGCCGAGCCCTTAGCCAAAATTACCGAGAATGTCGAATACGCTTCTTATGGAGAAATATCATTTGTCGGTATGGTATCCCTCGAAAATAGTCGGTGATAATGGGTGACAATTCCAGGGAAAAGATTCAAGAATGGTGCCAAAGTCTCAACATTCAAGCTTTCACTTGTAGCCCACCCTGCCGAATGGACAAGTGGAGGTAACTAACGGGATCCTCATTCAAGGATTAAAGACTAAGTTGGGTGCTCGAGAGGAAATCGGGTGGAAGAGCTACAGCGCCTCGAACCACACCTAAGGCACAAGAGAGACTCCTTTAGTTTGGTATATGGGGCGAGGCCGTTATTCGGTCGAAGTTTTGTTGGATAGCGCTCGGGTAAAAGCATACAAGCATCGAACCAACTTATCCAAGCAGAATTAGATCGTGGAGGAAAGGCGGAGAGATGGCGGAGGCGGCGGAATTTACAAGCGAGAGTTCAGCCTTTAATAAGAAAGTGGTGCCTCGGAGATTTCAAGAAGGAGATTGGGTTTTGCGTAAGGTCAATCATTGGAGATCCTGGAAAGTTGGCTCCCGGGAAGGACCCCTCGAGATGTGACTGCGTAGCGAGGTGGTCACATATTATCTGAAAGACGACCAAGGCAAAGAGCTTCCACGACCTTGGAACGCCCTTCACTTGAAGCTCTTTCACACTGTATGAGAAATATGAAATAGAAAGGAAGAAATTATGAAACTCAGAGGGAGTGTATATTGAATTGATTATATCGATGGAATGCCAAATGCTCTCTAAATTTCATTAAGGGGTTATTTACAAGGGCAATACTGCATCACCAATGAGTATCGAAGGAGAAACAGAAACGCGGAAGGGAAATCCCCGTTTCAAAATGAGATACTATATTACAATTTAAATCGTTCGGGAGGATAACGTTTGAACCCAGCCTCCCAATTTAAAGAAAATGAAGGATAAGTTGGAGGAGGCAATCCCTGGGCGGCATATTGTCTAACTGCGTCGTTAAATCCATCCTGATAAGTGGTACGCATTAAAATAACGAGTCGCTCCTGGCGGTTCGGGCGGTCAGGGCTTCGTTCTCGATGCTGCCTCTTGCACTTTTCTTGTTGTTCGCGAAGATTACGACGCACGTCCACATAGCGCCGTGACACCTCCATGATTGCGTCAGCCAGAGTGGAAACATCATCGGCTCGAGAACTTTGGTTCTGCTTCACAAGGTGCGTCATCTCCACCATATTCCGACGCATAGAGGCCGAAATCCCTTCCACCGCTTCGGAATAAGATCTGGTCCGGACGAGTTCAGAGTTCATCCTCTGAAGGGAAGTCTCTTGCCTGCGTAGACGGGCATGAGCATGCGCCCGGGAATTTATAAGGGAGGAGTTTTCTTGTACCTCCTTACACAAGCGGGTACGGAGGTCCCCTATCTTATCCTGTGCTCGTTGGTATTGAACTTGAAGGCGAGTGATGGTGTCCGCGTCCTGTTGCTTCCCCTTGAGGAGCTCTGCTACCTGCCCTTGAAGACGTCGTAGCTCTTGAGCTGAGGATGGTTCCGTGTCAAGAGAACTTGATGGGATTTCCTGCTGAGGGACAAGTAGCCCCGCCCCCGGACATGGTCGTTCCTTTAATACTGCGATAATGTCAGCATCTTTTTGAATTTGCTGGCGAGCTTCAGTTAATTGCTCCTGGCACCAGCGCAATTGTTGTGATAGAAGTTGTTCTCGACTCTGAGCATTCGCCAAGTCTTCCCGTTGCTGCCGTTCCCATTCTTGGGCTTGAGCCCGGTATTGGTGAAGGGAACGATCCAACTCTCGGTGGTTGGTCAGGGCCTGCATACCGGTTGAGGAGAAAAGAAATGAGTCAGTTAAACAAAGGTAAGGAAATGGATTGAAAAAACGTACCAGGTCCAAAGCGTGACGCAGGCCTTCCATACGAGGAGTCATCTCCTCTAAGTTCAGGATCCGAAGACTCCTAGGAGAAAGGGAAGAAGATGGGACGGATGACGTCGAAGGGTGAGTATCACCCGCAAAGGGGAGAATGGAGGCGGTATTAATTGGTGGAGGACGGAGAGAGGGAAGAGTCTCATTCAAAAGGCCCGTGGAAGTGGTGGTCAAGGATGGCATATCCAGAGATGCGGGGAGAACGGGCGTCACATTTGTCGGGGAGGTGAAGTCGGAAGGAAAAATCGAAGGAGGGTCTTGAAGAAGATGAGATGATGAGCACTGGGTCAGGGAAGCCTTCAATGAGAATTTTAGAAGTAGAAGGCTCTTGATTAGGGCCTACAGGAAGAGGAGGACTTTTCGGGCGATAAGCGAAGGGGGAGGTTGGCAGCGAAGGAAGGTCAATCGCCATGGGTTCAGGAGAGGAATGATGGGCCGAGGAAGGAGAAGACAGGGGCGGTATAACCTCTATTATTGGCGGACATGAAAGCACCCCCTTCCCAGATGCCTCCCCAGGTTGCGGGGAAGAAGAGGGCAATTTTTGAATATCGTTAACAGAAGGAGGCAAAGGGGGAAAGTTAGGGCTTGTACAGGTGGGAGGAAGTGAAGAGGGACTGATGACCCCGGCTTCCTTCGGGATGGGGTTAGCGAAAGTCACCGAAGGAGGGGAGGGAGAACGATGAGGTGATCCCTGTATGGTGGTGATCGAAGGAGGTGAAGAAGAAGAAGGAGCTAAGGGTTGACTGATACCCCGTTGGCGGTTGTGGCGGCCGCTATTTCTGAAGAAGGTGGAATGCATCTCGGATATCTAAAAAACAACGAAAGACGAGGAACCGGGAAGAAAAGATCGAAGAAATGAAATTTGGCGGAGGAGCAAGCGAGTGAAGAAGAAGGAAACCAAAAGACAAGGGGACGAAGGTAGCAGAAGAAACGAAGGCGAAAGGGTCCCCTATAAAAGAAGGAAGAATGGGCTTGCAGCTGTTAATGGGCTTCGCGCCGATAGTGAAAGGGAAAGAAGGATTTATTTTTTCCTAAATAGCCCATTATATCGGAAGAACCGAGACTCTCGACACTATTTACTCTATATATGAGATGCTATCCTCGCAGAGCGGAAGTTTATCCCCGTGTGGTGGTGGAACGGAAGAACCGAGACTCCTCGGTTACTATTTACTCTATATATGAGATGCTATCCCCGCAGAGCGGAAGTTTATCCCCGTGTGGTGGTGGAACGGAAGAACCGAGACTCCTCGCTTACTATTTACTCTATATATGAGATGCTATCCCCGCAGAGCGGAAGTTTATCCCCGTGTGGTGGTGGAACGGAAGAACCGAGACTCCTCGGTTACTATTTACTCTATATATGAGATGCTATCCCCGCAGAGCGGAAGTTTATCCCCGTGTGGTGGTGGAACGGAAGAACCGAGACTCCTCGGTTACTATTTACTCTATATATGAGATGCTATCCCCGCAGAGCGGAAGTTTATCCCCGTGTGGTGGTGGAACGGAAGAACCGAGACTCCTCGGTTACTATTTACTCTATATATGAGATGCTATCCCCGCAGAGCGAAAGTTTATCCCCGTGTGGTGGTGGAACGGAAGAACCGAGACTCCTCGGTTACTATTTACTCTATATACAAAATGTTATCCCCGCAGAGCGGAAGATATCCCCGTGCGGTGGTGGAACGGAAGAACCGAAATTCCTCGGTTATTATTTGTCCTATAATAATTAACTTTATATGATTGTATTCTTGTGCAATAGCGGAGTCGACTCGTCTAAGGGGTCTATACACCCCGCAGATTGAAAAAGAAGGAAGAGCCGAAATATGCCCCAAATTACATGTAAATACAAAAGGAGTAAAGAGTAGTACAACTCAGAAGGTCCTGGAGGAAAGAGATAAACTAGGGAAATGATACGGGAGAACTACATACTCCCAGCCATCTACAAGGAGAAACAACAAGAGAAACCCTAATACATCTAGGGTATTACAATTCTTTGTTAGGCGGAACAGATGGAATTTCTTTGCGCGGTCGAGGTTGGCGCAGTAGCTGTTGAAGATAAGACTGCTTCAAGAAGATTTTCTTGGATAGTTCTTTTTGGGACCCGACCAGTTGTTGGCGCAAGGAACGATTGTTGGCGGAGGTTTCCTCTAGCTGTTGCTGTAAATGCTTCACTTGTTCCTCCAGAATGACTATGTACCGGCGGTCGTGTATCTGTTCTTTAGAAGGCGAGGAAATGCTACCTTGTTCCGATATTCTGTCCATGACAAGCTAAGGGAAATGGAGAATGGTGGAGACTATCAGGTAAAGGTCGGTGGGTTTTTATAGCAATGAAGGGGAGGAATGCATTTATTGGCAGAAGAGGTAGGGACCATAAATGCCAGAAAAGAAAGGGAAACGTGTAGGCGGTAGTGGGAAGGTCGACGGGAAGACAACCGTAATTAAGAGTGTCCAATCCTCGAGAAGGTGAAAAGTGTGTGTTCGGATCCGGGTACCATCCTTCTGAAAACAGAAACCTTATTTCTACAAAAAAAAAAAAAAAAAGAAAGGACGAAAGCAGATATCGTTTTCCTTCTTTGTTTCATTAATATACTTGAAATAATTACATTGGCTTGATTTATACAGACTTTCCCCGATTACTCTTAACAGATGAGACGGGAGATGTCTCTTTGGGGGGAGAAGGAGCCAATATGACTCAGAAACGCTCGCCTTGAGGTGGAGGAAGAACTGGTGGACCTTCATCGAAAGGGGAAGGACGAGTCCTCGCTGAAGGAACCGGCACGAAAGCCAATGCTGGCGGAAGTGGGGGAAGATCAACGGCCGCATGAGGATCTCCCACCGTATACTCCCACGTGAAGGGAGGATTCCACACCCTGTTGCGGAAGGAGGGGAAAGGAGCGCGGAAGGATCTCCCCGCTGGAGGGGTGGGAGTTGGGAGCTGGACCAAGGCGGAAAAGGTAGGGATGGAAGATCAAGTGGCGGTTGATGGGTCTCGACCGCATCATCTTCAGAGATCCACCTGTATTTCAAAAGATTCTCGATTCAAGAAATTTCAATGGGATGCCTCACAAGCCATGATGGAAAGATAGCAAGACGAAGACAAGGGGGACGATGGATTTATAATGGAAGGAGAATGGCGAAAAGTTCGGGGAAGGGGAGAAGACGAAGAGGCCGCATCTTTTCCAAGCAGAGGAAGGATAGGGAAAATCAACAGCAAAAGGTCATTTAAAGTGACGTCCAACCAAAATCGGGCGGATATATGGATACTAGTAGGCAAAATCCGTAAGAGAGACCCCGAGCCACGTAGAGCATTATGTGGTACGGTAAAGAAATGACAAGGAAGCTCAAAATTGGCCGTAAACCCCGACTCGTTAGGGAACCCGCAAGGACGACATATTGATAAAAGTCACTCTAACAAGAAAGAAAGAGTTATTACGAAAAGACAGATCTTGGAGGTTCTGTTCAAATCGCTCGGGAAATTAGCCAACGCCGCTACAGGATCTAAGTAACTAGTGTTCGCGCCAGGAGGCGGATATCCTTGTTCGGCGTTTTGAGCTACAGCCCCCTCGAAGCCTAATATAAAGAGATCTACCCTTTCTTGACATAGCGCCTCTGCTCCTTTAATCGATTTGAGCCACAGGTTTGACTTTCCGCCAATTTGATCGCCAAAGCATCTCTCTGGTGGTCACTGTATAGCTCGCTGTCCTAAGGCTGAAAGGGCTTCAAGATACTCCTGTTGGAGGGTGGATTGCTGCTGGGCCACCGGTGATAAGGTTTGGGGAAGAGCCGTTATTGCAGAGGAAAGTTCCTGACACTTCTTCGCACAGGATTCCCGAGTAATGGCCCAGGCTTGACATTCCAGGTTAAGGCGGTTGCATTCTTGTTGAAGCTGTGAGATAGTAGCCGCAGAGTCAGCATCCTTGATCATGGCATCCATAAGATATCTTTTGTATTCCTTCAACTCCCGAGCCAATTCATCTACTTGTTGCAGTTCACTGGATTGGAGAAAAATCCTCTGCTCCAAGTCCTCGTTCTTTCGCTGCAGCTCCTCTTTCTCGCTCCGTACTAGCTGCATCATCGCTTCCTCGCATTGGCCCCTCATATCGGTTTCCTTCGCCTCTTGCTTGCTCAGTTGCTGAACGAGCTTTTTCTGTTGTGACACGGAGGCGAAGTGGCGAGTTTCCACGGTAGATTGAAAGCGGGCCAGCCGAGTGACCATCTTATCATGCTGAGCGGCGGCCTGCAGGGGAAAGACTATCATTACAAATTGGCATATAGTAATACTTGCAGTAAAGAAAAGGGAGAAATAAGAGATACCTCAAAGAAGTAGCTTGCCCACTTGCTCGCATGGGCCTTATACTGATCGATTAAAGAATTTCACCTCCGAGGGGTGCGACACTTGCAGGACCCTAACGTGACCCTCGGAGGAACAGGAAGGAGGGGTCTTCCTTCAGGAGGAGGTTGGAGGCCCGACATCTGGCGAAGGGGAGGGAGCAGCCCTTAGGTCCGGCGAACAGGGAGCTTGGAGTGGCTCCACATGAGAAGGTGGAGGTGAATTTTGCGAGGGGAGGAGTGAAGAAAATGAGAAGGAGAATCCCCTCCTTGAGGAGATGGAGAATAGACAGGGGAGGTAGTACCTTCTCTTCGTGGTTCATAAATGGTCAGGGGTTGAGACTCTAGCGGGTCCGAAGATGAGGGAGGAAGAGCCGAGGAACTCGAGGCTCCTTTCTTAATAAGCCGTAGCTTTTTACGAGGAGATGATGGAGCTGCGGTTGATTTACCTCTTTTGGTCGAGGTTTTCTTCTTCTTCTCGGCCTCCCCTTCTACCAAAGCCTTCTGCATCAGATTATCTACAAGGTATGTTGTCAGGAAAGATGAATAATGTAGAAAAGAAGTCCTATTGCCAGTTAAATAATACCCTACCTACAGCAACCGAAGTCGTCAGAGGTAGAGGGGATAATCCAAAATGACGCAAGAGGGGAGTCTCTAGCAGCTGATTCGAACAGTAGTGCAGCTCTCCTAAAACTTTATACACCTCCGGGAAAGGACATTTGGTCCTCATGTCCCGGAAGGAAGGTAATTCGGGAAGGTCTACCTTCCAAGTATCAGAATAAGGTAAAGACTCAGGAAGTTGTACAAAGAAGTATAGTGCTTCCCAGCCCTTGTGGGAGGTAGGCAGGTTCACCAGGAATTGGCAGTCCGAACGACTAGACAAATAGAAGAGGCCTGCCTTAGAAGACTTTAATTGGAAGAAGCAATGGAATAGTTCTGGGGTCAAAGGGAGGTTCAAATGTTGGAACACTATATGGGCTCCCGATAGAATCCGGAAGGAGTTGGGGGTGAATTGGTTCAGGGGTAGTCCATAAAAATCTAGCAGGTCCAAATAGACCGAGGGTACCGGCAGGGATAGGCCGTTAAGAAATTGTTCGGAGAAAAAGCAGGTCAGGCCAGGAGGAGGGTTGTGAGGTCGATGTATTTTAGTTGTGAAGCAGCATTTTATAGAGGGGGCTATGTAGTCGTTCTTAATGTTAAAGAAGTAATGGTTACAATCTAACTGAGTTATGGTATGTTTGTACCAGGCAGGTGGAAGGATGGTCCTAGGAGCCATAGGCGTTAAACTAAACAGAGCACTTACTCGGGTGAAAGGGAGAATCGCGTGAGAAGGGGAGGACTGAATCGCCGAAACAGCGCCGGTGAAAATCGCGGAGGAAGAAGAACAGACTGGATTGTTAGGCACGCTAAGGGATACCTAAGAGGAGAAGGCGGAGGTTTATATAGGGTTTCCCGTGACGGTTCAATTTCACGGAGAGAGAAGGAGAAGCGGAGCCCATGGGCCCATCAGGCTGCCTCGAAGGCACACAAAGGAGTTATAAAGGAAAAGGTGGATTCAAACGGAGGAATGAAGAATAGGGCATAAACTTTACGCACATCTGGAAAGTCAAGATTATAACTTCGCTTGACTATTTTTCGGGGTTGACTAATGATACTACTGGTACTTTTTCTACCTAATTCCCAAAGTGACCCGTGACCCATCCCCCAAAACACCTGGTTCAGCCAAAGGGGGAAACCGTTCGGGCGAGAGTTAGACGAAGCCATCAACACGGGCGAGAGTTATCAGAAGCCATTGGCGCACGGCGAGAGTTATCGGCCATTGCACGCGAGAGAGTTATCGAAGCGGCACGGGCGAGTTATCGGGTTATCGACACGGGCGAGTTATCGGAAGTAATCGACACGGCGCAAGTACCAGAGGTCATCTAAGACGGGCAAGTAAGTAGCAAGAGCTATCGGGGCGAATGCTAGAAACAAGGAACGCAGTGGAAAAGAGGCGGAAGGCACTTAGCTAACAGAGGACTAGGAACCGTTCAACTAAGCAAGTCCAGGAAGCCAATGGGATGGAGGAAGGGTCAACTCAACCTAATCGACGCGAAAGAAGTTTGGTGCACGGAAAAAGGAGAATTGGTTGGTTTAGGAGAAACCCTAAGGCTAGGTCACCTATGGTATAGGGGCCTAAGTTAACTTCACCCAAAGCAGAGGTGAGAGAAACAGTTAACCTAAATGCTTTGAAAAAGTAAAGGAAAAGGTGCTATGCAATGGCTTGGGGGGCCCCACGCAATATTCGGGGGAGTCCTCGTTCCTCATATTTGTAACAGAATTATTCTCCCGGAAGAGGAGGTGGCCACGTGTACAATGGAGATAATCCGCGACGTTACGTTGAAGGAGGGGAGAAGATAAAAGGGAGAGAAGGAGGCAAGAGAAAAGGATCGATCCGCAATCATTCACATCCAGCAAGAGAGAAGAGGAGACGAGGAGAAAAAGGAAGAGCGGTCTCGCCGGAGAAGGAGGACGGAGATCTGCTGTTTGTTAAGTCTCTTGTATTTTCCTCATCTTGTAACATCATTGTAAGAGGTCATTTCTCCTCCACCTTCGGAAACTTGCTTTCTGTAAAGGAGGATTTTCGTAGTGAAAAGTGCTTAGGCACCGCATCTGGTGAGCAACCTCACCCCCGTGGAGTAGGAATCCTTATTCCGAACCACGTTACATCTCGTGTCTGAATCTCGATTGCTGGTGTCGGGTTTTCGCGTTTCGTCTACTTCATTTTCTTATTCTTTACTGATCGCTGCCGGGGGGAGAATACTCCGAGACCTCCCTCATCGCCTCATCGCCTTGAAAACGGAGCGAACGGATTTTTCCCCCGCACCCGCATCATTGATGTTAGAAGTTGACCTGGGTTTGGATATGGTTGTTGATTCAATATGATATGTTACAGTAGTATTATTTGTGAAATAATCATAGATCAAATATGATTAGTAAATGAAGTGTAGAGGAGTACACTATTACATGATTAAATTGACTAATCAAGGGTTAGGATGTGATTTAGAGAATTATTCTAGCATTAGGGTTATGCTAGCATTTAGTTACTCTTTATGTTTTGTAACTGCAGGACCTTGATTCGGAATAGTCTTTTGGAGGTGGAGACCGTCAACATGAGCTTCCTAGCAGGTGGGTAATTTCCTACCTGGTCCGGGTAGATGTATTGCATTCAGATTTAGTTATAGATATGAGCATGTTAGGTGTTCATATTATCTTGACCCTGCTCTTTTTATCGTATGCTTGATACTTTACTATTGGCTATTAACTCCATTGCTGATATCATGTTTATTTTATCATGATTAGGAGTTATATATATAGGTGATGTAAGTAACTTAGAATTTGTTTAAGTTAAGTGCAAATAGTAAAGTCCGGATGACAATCTGATTGTACATTGGGCAAAAAGGTCATCCGTAGATAGATAATATCTTTAACCTAGGGTTAGTTCTAGTACCCTTAGGTTGTATGTTACCACCGAATATGTATTGTATAAATGGTCAAGTGAATGGTACTTACTGTGTTGCTACGGACCTGTGGTCCTAGCTTGATAATCGGTTTGAGTACGACTCTCTACAGGATAGAGAGTGCGTCTATCAGTCTGAGTACGACTCTCTACAGGATAGAGAGCGCGTCGATCAGTTAGGTACGACTCTCTACCGGATAGAGAGTGCGTCTATCAGTTGAGTACGACTCTCTACAAGATAGAGAGTGCGTCGATTAGCTTGGTATGACTCTCTACAGGATAGAGAGTATTATGATCAGTTGAGTATGACTCTCTGCAGGATAGAGAGTGCGTTGATCTGGTTAGTATGATTCTCTGTAGAATAGAGAATCTATAGTGGATGTCCGTATGAGAGACATTGCATTCATGTCATTTGCATGCACGCTGGCAACGAGGTCTCCCTTGTGGTTGAGAGTGTCGCCAGTCATCCTGCCTCCACGGTTACTCATAGGAGGAGTAACCGGTGTGAGGGCAGAGCATTATGTGTTGGGTTTCCGGCACCGCGGCGTGTGTGTGTTCGATCATGTTTCGTAAACATGTGCACAGCGGAAGCAACAAAAATAATAAATATTCCTATTTATTACAACACACACAACACACGCATGCTATTACAACAAGTGTAGACATAACCGTAAATTAAAATTGCAATAAAAGAAATTAAACTACGTTATACCTTCCGTATGACGTGTAGCGGGAACGGCATCAACCGGAACGATTCTCATAAGAATCGTCTCTATCCGTATCCACGCCGAGCTCCTCGGGATGACTTCGCCAAGCCACGAGCTTCGTCTTCGTACGGGTTACTAGCCTCGTGTTGAAGACGACGTGATCGAGAGATGATCACGGTCCGAATCCAAATTCGATCCAAAACGAAGTTCTCAAAACTCGCTTCTCTCCGAGAGGTATTCACAACCATTGACGAATCCTTCGCCCTCCACTCAGAGGATTACCGGAGATCAAATCTCGTATGTTAGCCGCTGTCGAGCACCAACCGCCGCCCAAACGACGCCCGACGAGAGAGAAGCTGTCCAGAAAACTGGACAGCTTGGTGGAGGAGTAGGCGCCGCCAAAACAAGGAGAGAAAAGCTCACCTTGATGCCGAACCTAGGAGATCACCGAGGGTCGCCGGAGGTTCACCGCTGAAGCTTGGACGCCGCAAGGAGCTAGACGGGCAACAACAGTGGGCGCAAGAGAAGAGCAAAGGTTGGGCGGCAACTCCTGGCTAGGGTTGATTTTGATTAGTTAACAATCTATCCTTAAGCCCTTTATAGAGAACTAATTCTCTTAATGGTTAATGGATCATATCCATAAAGCCCGTTAACCCGCCTCCATTAAGATAAGTTAAAATAAACCAAACCATGATGGTTTATTTTAAGTTAAAACGAACCAACCAACTTTTGGTTCATTCGCTTAAAATAAACCAAACCCTTTGGTTTATTCTCATCCATTGATTAGAACCAAACCATTTTGGTCCATCCATTATGTCTTCATAAGACACGCCCATCCACGCCCATTGCGATCAAACAATTTCATGCTCGCTTATGTTTGGTCCAACCAAACATAGTTTCTCTCGGCCGAGAATCCCATTCTCAAGCTCGCTTTAAATCCTTTGATTACACTGCAGCGTGTGACCAAATAGGTTCTCGGTTTATGTTGGCCGCCTATAATTAACCATTAATTATAGAACATGCGAGTGGCACCTAGTAGTACATCATGATCCCCAATTAACCTAAAAGATCAACGGTGATCCGAACTATTTCAAACCCTTCAAGAGCTCGAATGAATCGTGCCCCATTCCCTTCACTCATCTTATACCCACTTGGTTCGTGACATGGTCTATTGTGTCGCCCCTCACTAGGTCGACTACGCTCACACCTAGCCCAAGTATCATTTCTCGTCCCTACGGATTCTAGTTACTCCACATGTATCAAGAGTACTTTACTCTAAACATGTAATGCTTTGGCCAAAGACTTTAGTAACAATCCGACGAGAGGCCATGGGTATACATCTCCTCGCAAGGAGTGGTGAATCTTTTATAGGCTATTCAACACCTTCGATCACTTCGACTTATACCCAATCATCCCGGTCCACATCTCCTTAGAGATGTTTGCTTAAGATGTCAAAGCATAAGTCTCCATGATCAAGATGACTTGAATACCGCAAGTCAAAGGAACATCGCACTTAAGCCACAGAAGAACTTCATCGACATATCTATATATGCAGAGAACCATATGAAGTCTTACTACCGGTCACTCCAATGAACTAGTTACCATAACTAGCATCCACGATTAACTCCGACATCACTATGTCTCCAAAGGAGAATCACCGCTTGATACACCAAGGAGTCTTAGTAACGTAATTGATGGTGTCCAAATCCATCAATTCATCGACTAGGATAATTCCGATACATCACAATTACACATGTAGAGATACTCACTAGTTGTGATCCAATCACAAATTCTCTATGCCGTGAATCGATCGTGACATTCAAGAAATGAGTTTAAGATCCAATCAAATACATAAAACATGTATACTCAAATAGTGAATCTTCATTTATCATATAAATGGTTCATACATAAGGCATTGCCTTAGGACATCTCTCATATATTACTAACAGACTCCCACTTGGCCTAATGCCAATCGCTACGGTATCCAATACCATAAGCACTAACATGACCCTCAAACTTACTTTGAGGTAATGCTTTAGTCAAAGGATCCGCTAAGTTCCTTTCAGGGGAATTTTCTCGATGCAATTGCTCCATTGTTGTCGCAGAGACTGTATTGCTTCAACAATGGCTCAGAATCACACCAAGTTCAGATGAACGAACTTGATCCAAACCGCCTTTCACGCCTAAAGTCGCAATATATTCTCGCCTTGGTAGTAATCCGCTATCTTGTTTGGAACCTTTTCCAACTCATCGCGCCCCATTCTAGGTGAATACGATACCTGCATCGAGACATGGAATCATCCTTGTCTTCGAAGCCGCATCCAGATACCCGCATATCACCATGTCCCTTCTCCATATATTAGAACACATCCTTAGTTCTTCTTAAGTACTTAAGGATCGCCTTAATAGCCACCCAATGATCCATTCCCGATCGATCGTATCTCGCCAGACACTCGTGAGCATACGATACATCGGGCCTCGTGACATAACATAAAGCATACATGATAGATCCTATCATGATGCATAGGGAATCTTACTCATGCAAATCCTCTCGCCTTCAGGCGCGACACAGACTTCAAAGGTGTACCCCATGCCCGAATGGGCGATAACCTTTCTTGGATTCCGACATGCTAAACCTCTTTAGCACTCGGTCTATATATGTAGACTCGAAGACTACAACCGCTTTGATCTATCTCTATAGATCTTAATCCCAAGGATGTAGGTTGCTTCTCCTGTGTCTTTCATGGAGAATGTCTTGGATAACCAAACCTTAATCGATCAGAAGATTGACACATCGCTTCCTATAAGTAATATGTCATCGACATACAATACTAGGAACACGATCGCACTCCCACTAACCTTCTTGTACACACACAAGGTTCGTCGATTTTGTGAGAAATCAAACTTTTGATCGTCTCATCAAAACGGATATTCCAGCCTGGATGCTTGCTTCAATCCATAAATGGATCGTCGCAACTTGCATACCTTGGTTTTATCAACCGATGTGAAACCTCAGTCAGATATCATATACACGCCCCTCGAGCAAGTTTCCATTAAGGAAAGTTGTTTTCACATCCATCCGCCATATCTCATAATCATAATGAGCCGCTATGGCCAGAGCATCCGAATGGATTTAAGATAGCTAAAGTAATAGGTTTCGCCATAATCAACACCTTGTTTTTGACGATATCCTTCGCCACCAATCTAGCCTTATAGGTAATCACATTACCATCCATGTCGGTTTTCTTCTTGAAAACCCACTTGCACCCTATAGGCTTTATGCCTTCAGTGGGTCAACCAAGTTCCAAACTTGGTTTTCATACATGGAATCCATTTCCGACTTCATGGCACCAAGCCACTTATCCCTTTCTCAACTTGTCAAGACTTCTTCATAACTGTAGGCTCTCATCATCAATGAGTAACACATCGCTCGATTCACTTACGAAATCCATATCTCTCGTGAATATTATGTTCTACCAGATCTACGAAGATGTGGTGTTACAATAGGTCCAAATTGATTGCTCATCACTATGAGTTGTCACGTTGTGCTTCACCGTATCTCATCAATGTCTATTTGAGTCTCTCGAGCCTCCTCAAGCTCGACGACACTCCCACTATTTTCTTGCAAGAGAAACTCTTTCTAGAAACACAAAGATGCCTTGAAACAAACACCTTTTGTTCCACAGATGATAGAATTGGTAACCCCTTGTTTCTTAGGGTATCCAATAAATAGACATTTATCGACTTAGCATCCATTTGTCCGACATACCCGGGCTTCACATAAGCAGGACAACCCCATATCTTCAAGTAAGATACATGAGGTTTCTTCCCATTCCATATCTCATATGGAGTAGTTGAGACTACCTTGGTAGGCATTCTGTTTAACAAGTAAGCGGTATGCGAAGTGCATAACCCCAAAGGACTTGGGAAGAGTCGCATGATTCATCATTGACCTGACCATGTCCAACAAGGTCCGGTTACGCCTCTCAGATACACCATTATGCTGTGGTGTATAGGGCGGAGTCCATTGAGACAATATTCCATTGTCTCTTAGATAATCAAGAAACTCTTGACTTAAGTATTCACCACCTCGATCCGATCGAAGTATTTTAATACTTTTGTCATGTTGTTTCTCTACTTCATTTCTGAATTCTTTGAACCTTTCAAAGGCTTCAGACTTGTGTTTCATCAAGAACACATACCCAAACCGTGAGTGATCATCGGTGAAGGTAATGAAGTAGCTATAGCCTCCTAAAGCTTGAGTTGACATAGGTCCACATACATCAGTATGTATTAGACCTAGTAACTCTCCCACTCGTTCACCTTTTCCAGTAAAAGGTAACTTAGTCATCTTGCCTTTTAAGCATGATTCACATGTATCGTATGAATCCAATTCAAACGATTCCAGAATTCCACATCGGTGTAATTCGGACATGCGTTTCTTGCTTATATGGCCAAGACGACAATGCCACATATAGGAGTCTATGTGATTATCCTTTCGAGCACGCGTGTTGCTCGCTTCGATATTGAAAATGTCACTGGATACGTCCAACGTATAAATGCCATTACTCAAAGTTCCAGTTCCATAAAGTTCGCCATTCAAAGTTATATAACAACAATTGTTACTAAACGTTAAATGGAAACCATTTCTATTTAAGCAGGAAATATAAACAATGTTCTTTATTAGAGAAGGAACATAATAGCAATTGTCCAGTTCCAAGACTAGTCCACTAGGGAGCTTCAGTAAATAAGTTCTGATGGCGTAGGCGGCAACCTTTGCTCCATTGCCAACTCATAAATTTGACTCCCCCTCGGACAAGTCTTCTTCTATTCCTTAGCCCAGTATGTCATTACATATATGTGAGCTACACCCGATCCAATACCCAAGTGTCTAAGGAAATAGAATGACAATCAATAACGAAGATACACGAAGAGGATGGGGCATCGGATGCCTTCTTCTTCTTCATGGACTCAAGATAAATCTTGCGATTTCTTCGCGATGGCCTTCCTTGCCACGATGATGGCAAGTGCCCTTTTCGCTAGTTCCGCCTTCTTTGCCCTTTTTCTTTCCTTTCTTCTTCTCTTTTGCCTTCCTCTTAGAACCTTTCTTTGAGAATCAACTAATGAACCGCCTTCTCCTCATGCTTCACGAGAAGGCTCCACAGTCTTGACATATTGAGGAGCTCGGGAATGGTGGATTCCAATTTGTTCATCCGATAGTTCATCACAAATTGCGAGAAACTCTTGGGCAAACAATGCAGAATTAAGTCAATACTTAACTCATGATCCATCACAAAACCGAGGGTAGCTAGCGCTCGATGTACCCGTTCATCTTTAGCACAAAGCGTACTCTGACGAACCTTCTTGCATCTTCGTGGTGAAGAGGAGCCTAGAGACCTCGAACCTTTCGGATCTAAACGCTTGCTCATCGAACAACTCATGAAGATGGAAGACCATAGTGTTAGCATCCATATGCTCATGCCGCTCGGGCACTGTACTATCGCCGCAGCATGATGCAATCCTCGCCACTCGTAGACCGCCACATGTTTCGATAGACCAACATTTGGTCCGAGTTGCATCGCCCTTAGACGGCCAGAAGAGGCTCTTCAAGGACATATGCAAGCTTTTCCGCCTGAGAACAATTCTCGTGTTTCTAAGCCACCCAGAAGTTAGGCCTACTAATTTGTTCAATCCAAAATAGTGCGCAAATTCAAAGACGCTATGATCAATTTATCAATTTAGAAATACAAAACGAGCATATATGAGAAAATGATTTTAAAATGCATCAATATACATTTATAAATCCCATTCATTTTTCAATTTCAAAACCCCAAAATCACTTCGAGATCGTAGGTCCATCTCCGAATGGTTGATATCCATCATAGATAAGAACAACCTTGGAGTGAGTCCAACAAGCCATTCTTAGCTATGATGGTGGGTATCAAGTATACCGATTACATATCATGTATATGTAACTATCACAATGTGCTATCAACTAATTGAATGTTTACACATACATTGGGTTGTTAACACATTAACAAGTATGCATCATATGCATAGCACCCAACTTCACCTCTCTTCACATCGACCTTGGAGTGAGTCCAACAAATCGATGCTCCAAGTTAAAGCCGACCCATTAATCGCGAAATAGTTTTAATATGGTTAGAGCGCATTCAACCAATTAGCCAGACTTGGAGTGAGTCCAACAACCCAAACTAACGATTGACCTCTGACTCTTACCATATTAGAGTTAAACTATTCCAATGATTTGAACATGTTCAGGTTCGAGCCGGGCTTGGAGTGAGTCCAACAACCCTAACAAGAAATGTAACTCGGGTTCTAACCATATTAATGGAAGGTGTAGGCTTTAATATTGAGTTAGGGTTTTATGTCTCATCCTCTTTGCATGCAAATAACTATTATCTACATGGCATGACATACATGGCATACATCTACATGTCACGACACGCATGGCATAATGTTATGCATCTAATGCAATTACATGGCATACAATTATGTCATGTACATAATTTCTTTATTTGTCATAACTATTTATGGAAATAAAATATGTTTAAGATTTGATTCTTCAAATCAAATCATAATTAAATTAGGAAACAAATTTCCAAATCTAATCACATATTTTATTCATGGAATTATTTGATTAAGGAAAATCTATTTAGGAAACCAATTTACTAAATCTTTAAAACTACTTATGGAAATAAAATATTTTAAGATTTGATTTCCCAAATCAAATCATGATTAAATTAGGAAACAAATTTCCAGAATCTAATCAAATATTTTATTTATGGAAAATATAAATTTCCATAAATACTTCCAACTTTCCAAAAGTGGAAGATTCCCATAAATACTTCTAGACTTTCCAAAATTGAAAAATTTCCATAAATACTTCTAAATTTCCAAAATTTAGAAAACTTCCAGAAATACATTATGACTATCGCAAAACCATTTTACGATTATGTCGAAACACAACCTGGGCTCTGATACCACTGTTGGGTTTCCGGCACCGCGGCGTGTGTGTGTTCGATCATGTTTCGTAAATATGAGCACAGCGGAAGCAATAAAAATAATAAATATTCCTATTTATTACAACACACACAACACACGCATGCTATTACAACAAGTGTAGACATAACCGTAAATTAAAATTGCAATAAAAGAAATTAAACTACGTTATACCTTCCGTATGACGTGTAGCGGGAACGGCATCAACCGGAACGATTCTCATAAGAATCGTCTCTATCCGTATCCACGCCGAGCTCCTCGGGATGACTTCGCCAAGCCACGAGCTTCGTCTTCGTACGGGTTACTAGCCTCGTGTTGAAGACGACGTGATCGAGAGATGATCACGGTCCGAATCCAAATTCGGACCTAAAACAAGTCCTCAAGACTTGCTTCTCCGGAGAGGTATTCGTCAACCGATTGACGAATCCTTCGTCCTCCACCTCAGAGGATTACCGGAGATCAAATCCCCGGGATGTTATCCGCTGTCGGAGCACTAACCGTCGTCCAAACGACGCTCCGACGAGAGGAGAAGAAGCTGTCCAGAAAACTGGACAGCTGTGGTGGTGGAAATAGCGCCGCCAAAGAAGAGATGGAGGCTCACCTTTACATCGAACCCAAGGGAGATCACCGGAGGGTCGCCGGAGGTTCACCGGCCGAAACTTGGACGCCGACAAGGAGATGGCAGCAGCTCAATCAAGTTGGGCGGCAGCCCTTGTTGTTGACGCCAACAACAAGGAGGATGGGTTGGGCGGCCACTAATTGGATTCTCATTAGGGTTAGGGTTTAATCCCTATTTTATAGAGAACTAATTCTCTTAATGGTTAATGGATCATATCCATAAAGCCCGTTAACCCGCTCCATTAAGATAAGTTAAAATAAACCAAACCATGATGGTTTATTTTAAGTTAAAACGAACCGAACCAACCTTTGGTTCATTCGTTTAATATAAACCAAACCCTTTGGTTTATTCTCATCCATTGGATTAGGACCAAACCATTTTGGTCCATCCATTATGTCTTCATAAGACACGGTCCATCCACGCTTCCATTGCGACTGAAACAATTTCATGCTCGCTTTATGTTTGGTCCAACCAAACATAGTTTCTCTCGGTCTGAGAATCCCATTCTCAAGCTCGTTTTAAATCCTTTGGATTACACTCGTTGTGCGTGTGACCAAATAGGTTCTCGGTTTATGTTGGCCGCCTATAATTAACCATTAATTATAGAACGATCATGAGTGGCACCTAGTAGTACATCATGATCCCCAATTAACCAAAAGATCAACGTTGATCCGTAACTATTTCTCAAACCCTTCAAGAGCTCGAATGAATCGTGCCCCATTCCCTTCACTCATCTTATACCCACTTGGTTCAGACATGGTCTATTGTGTCAGTCCCCACTAGGCTGACTACGTCACACCTAGCCCAAGTATCATTTCCTCGTCCTACGGATTCTAGTTACTCCACATGTATCGAAGAGTACCTTACTCTAAACATGTATTGCTTTGGCCAAAGACTTTAGTAACAATCCGACGAGAGGCCATGGGTATACATCTCCTCGCAAGGAGTGGTGAATCCTTTATAGGCTATTCAAACACCTTCGATCACTTCGACTTATACCCAATCATCCCGGGTCCACATCTCCTTAGAGATGTTTGCTTAAGATGTCAAAGCATAAGTCTCCATGATCAAGATGACTTGAATACCGCAAGTCAAAGGAACATCGCACTTAAGCCACAGTAAGAACTTCATTGACATATCTATATATGCAGAGAACCATATGAAGTCTTACGGCTGGTCACTCCAATGAACTAGTTACCATAACTAGCATCCACGATCAACTCCGGACATCACTATGTCTCCAGCTAGTGAGAATCAGCTGCTTGGATACACCAAGGAGTATACCTCGTGCTAGTCTTGACAGAATTGATGGTGTCCAAATCCATCAATTCATCGACTAGGGATAATTCCGATACATCACAATTACACATGTAGAGATACTCACTAGTTGTGATCCAATCACAAATTCTCTCATGCTGTGAATCGTATCGTGGACATTCAGTAAATGAGTTTAAGATCCAATCAAATACATAAAACATGTATACTCAAATAGTGAATCTTCATTTATCATATAAATGGTTCATACATAAGGCGATTGCCTTAGGACATCTCTCATATATTACTAACATTATGGTGCCGCACTCTACCACTATAGACGGTGGTAGTTGGATTTGCGTGCCGTAGTCCTGCGTGTGTGACACTCGGCCACTCATGGGTAGTGACTATCGGAGTGGCCAACAGCAGGGACCCCCATCGTGTAGCTTGCTCTTTACGCTTATATGCTACTCGATCATACTGCCCACTCGGCCACTCGAGAGTAGTAGTTGGTGTTGAGTTGGGACAGTTGTCATGCTCGAGCCACCGAGGCCACACTGGGGTCATGGTAGCTTTAGGGTGAGCCGACATGACCATGCATGCTGCATTGCCGACTTATGGCATTATTGCATATTGCCATATATATACATATATGCATATATATATATATATATGGATGATTGTGATTAGCATACATATATAGATGCAGTCTATATATATATATATATATGCTTATTGTGATGTTGCATTTGATTGTATTATATTTGTTGCATTTGGGTGTACATCATATTCATGCATATTTCTTGCATTGTGTATACGATTGTGTCGGATACTAGTATGGGTTGGACAGACCATTAGATACCTTGACCTGTAGCTAGAGTATATTATGAGTTGACCTACTCTTCCTATTATATATATATATGCTTGATATATGTTCAGGTCGGATTAGAGTAGCGTAGCAGACTTCAGGTATGTCTGCATTTTTATGTTGTTTATTTGGTTTGACGGTATATGCTTGTATTTATATACTATGCTGATATACCTGTTATACTTCTAGAGTATGTCGTTGAAATACATGTGATAGTACATATATATACATGTTTTACGAAGTTTTGCTCACCCCACGGACCTTGGGTTTTTCACGCCTGTGTAATGTAGAAGACTTCGTGACAGCTTGGAGCACCGCTGGCTGACATCATCTTATCTCACCTCCGATGCTCCCGTGTTTTGTTTTGGGCCTTCCATCTGCCGTGTTATGTATTCGAAGTTTTCGTGATGTATATGTTGTATATTCAAATTTTGTCGAGATTTCGTTGTATTTTTGTCGTATCGTTTCCGCTGTGTATTTGTTATAGTAGTTTGATATGTTGTGGTTTGTTTATATTGTTATATATATTGTTGTTATTGTGGGCCTACGGGCCTTGTATTAACTCGAAATGTTGCCACATACAGGGGAGGTGCCGTCTGTTTGATTTTCGGCTCGGCATGCTCTCGGGGTGTGACATGAGTGATCAAATTAAAGAGTTGGGTGATGAAGGAGATTGGAGCCCAGAAAGTTAGGGGCGTAAAAGATTAGGAGTCTAGTACGTCAGGAATTCGAAAGTTAAGATTTCAAAAAGTCGAAAGCTCAGGAGTCGAGAATTTAAAGAAGTGGGAGTCAGTAGAGGTGAGACTATAAAGAATTAAAAGTTGAGGTTGATATAATTCTGTCCTTAATATCCTTTGAAGAATACTTGTCTAGAAAGGAGGGCTATAATAAAGACTTGTGACAATTGCAAATATAAAAATATGTAAAAATGATATTTGCGGAGGTAACCAGTGACCACTAAATGAGAGGGTATGTGCAGATGTGGTTACATAATAAGGATATGAAGTACGTGAACTTAAGATAGTCGAAAAGATATGCAGTAATGACTGAGAGTTAGAGAGACTATAAAAGAGGAAGACGGATAAACTAAAAAGGGTAATTACAATTTAATTAACTAATTCAACCTACATTTTTTTTCCTTTCATTTTCTACTCTCGTCTAACTTAAGCATCATAAAGATATTGTTGGAGCATCAACATCTCAGTGTGACCAAGTGGAAATGTCATCGCCAAAGAACTCAATTAATACAAGAGGATTAATAGCTGACTGCATCAATATTAATTATAACTTGTTTAATTTTTTTACCCTAAATTTATTTATAAATTTGTCTCCTTTCTTCTCTGTAGTAAAAAAAAATTCAAGGTAACCTATATTTTTTATTTATTGTTCAATAAAAAAAATTTATCGTGGATAAAGAGACAATGAGCACCGGTCACTCAAAAAGTGATCGTCGAGAAAGCGAACGATGATCATTCATAAGATGGATATTGTCTCACCAGGTGATATACAATCTAAATTTTTAAATTTTTTGTTCAATATAAAAAAAATTTCATCGCCGATAAAGAGATAACGAGAGTTAATCGTTCAAAAGATGATCAATAAAACAAGGAATAATTTCAGATAATTTTAAATCCTGATTATGCCCCCTTATCACTAAAGAATGAAGAGGCATCGAGGTGATGCTCATTCATTGTTGAGTTTGACGTGCATGGAAGAATTGAGCGAAAAATCGAGATGGTCAAAAGTAGCATAAACCTTTGTTCTTTATTCATCCATTGTGCTGCGTCGTAGAGCTTATCCTAACAGAACAGCGGTGACGACCAGCTGCAACGTTGCAAGGATGACGTATTCATTCCGATGCCAATGGCAACAATTATTTCACTGCTTTATAATCCACCATGAATGTTCGTTTCTTGCAGGAAAGAAAAGAGCAAATATATATATTCCATTCTCCATAATTGTTTCAAGAATTTTGGCATCCATATATAAGACTCCAACTGGATGCCTGTTCCCTCTTATCCATTCCTTATTCTCCCAACAAATCTGGAGATAATTCTTAAATTGTACGCATGCAACTTGTACTACTGCTCCTAGTTTTACATATACAAAATGAATAAATCAGATTAAATAATAATAATAATAATAATAATAATAATAAAGAAACAATAGAAACGAGTGTCTCTATCGAACTAGAACAAACTGCTTATAAAAGAGGCATCAGGCCCAAGAAGCTCCTCATCCATCACACAACTCCAACTCCATCCGCAGTTAGTTAGAGCTAGAAGACATGGCAGACCTCCAAGAGGTGGGCGCTGATGCGTTTGGCTTCATAGAGAGAAACATGAAGAGGAGACCAGCACGGCGGCCGCTGCCTCCTCCTCAAACACCACAATATCTGCCCAGCTTGCACCCTCCAAAACAGCCGCCAGTTCTTGATTCCAATGAAGTCGCCAAGAAGTACGGTGGATCTGTGGCCGTGCTGATTTTTAAAGGCCGCAGGGGCGCACAGGGTAATTAGATTTCATCAGCCTCAACTCCTTAGAAGATGATATAAGTGAGCCTGTGAAAGTTGGTGTGCACTTGTAAAACAGTAATAAGGACGCCATAGACACAGGAGTGTGTGCTTGTAAGCTTTACTGAGTAAATATCTTATCTGTAATACAAACTCCATGAGTAATAAACTCTGGTCGTGGACATAATCAACGAACCACATATACTTCTTCCATAGTATACAGGTAAGTTAGCTAATATTTTTCTGAATAAACCTTTTGCTTGACTAGTGTTCTTTTTGTGCTTTATGAAGTCCGGATTTGTGAATGTGATAAACCAAAACCCTAAATGAAGGCATTTGGAGAGAAATTCCTGAGACCCGCCGCTAAGAGAGGCAGAGGGATTTTTTTTTTTTAATTCAGTGGACTTGCATGTTATTACTGTTAATCAGTTATCAATTACTATAAAATTCATTTCAATACAAAGAATTATTATATTTATTTTTTCTTAACTAGTTATTAATTTTAATATATATTTATTTTCACATCAATAAAATATATAGTAGTATTTGTGAAATTTAAAAAGTATTTAATGATACAATCGTACAACTTTTCGATATTTATTATCATACTTCTCATTTAATTATGATAAATTTTTGTAAATAATTTTAATTTTAAATGAATATATTAATAATAAATTTTAATTTTCTTGTATATTAATAAGGAAAGCAAAATGGAAAAAAATATTTTTATTATATTCTTGATATTTCTTTAATTGTATTTGCTTCAAATTCTAAATTAAAGTTAAATGTTTTATATGAAAGTAGTTATGTATTATGATGTTTTAATTCAAATAAAAAAAATTTCTTCACTTGATCCTGTTACTATACTACAAAATATGAGAAATAATTTACATGAAATTTATAAAGAATATAGTTTAAAATATGGATTAGGAAGTAATGTATCGAAACTTCAAAATATTAGTAGTAGTAATGTAAAATTTATGAAAGTGCAACTTTTATAAAAGAATGGATGAAACACCCATGAGGATTGTCAAGTTCTAGACAAGAACTTGAAAATTATTTATTGACTTCTTTTAATTTTAGTGATATAAATAGTGAAGTAAATTTCTATATTTTATGATGGTGGTTGCATAAGACTCAAAGTTTTTCTATCCTCTCTATCATTGCAAAAGAAATCTTATTTGTCCTATGTCAATCGTCGCTATAGAACAAATGTTTAGTTATGGAGGAAATATATTGGATGAATGACATTTTACTTTGTGTTAGGACCTCTTGGTGGCACTATTATTAATTTCTTTCATTCATGTTCATCTATAAAGGTACATAATGAAAATACAAGACAAACAATACGAAAACAAACTACACTCACAACCACTACAAGAAAAATAGAAAATAGTGACGAAATATTAGCGACAAATTAGTTATTTGCCTCTAATACTAGATATTTACGGCGAATTTATCAGTCATCACAAATAATCTTATATTTGTGACGAAAAACTAAGATTTCGTCGCCAATATAGTAAAAATTAACGACGATATAAAAATATTCGTCGTAAAATTTTACTTAGCGACGAATAAATAGATATTCGTCTCAAATTGTTTAGTGACGAAAGATTAAAATTCGTCGCAAATTATTCAATCGAGCCGCCAGTCGAATAAACTGGATTCTGTGGCCGGCCAAATGTCAGACAGTCGAGTCGTCAATCTCGCTAGTTGACTGCATATTAGTGACAATATATTTAAATTTCGTCGCAAACAATTCAGTCGAGGCGCCAGTCGAGTTAACTCGATTCTGTACCTGCGGCCAAATTACTGGCAGTCGAGTCGTCAATCCCACTAGTCGACTGATGATCAATTTTAGCGATGAATTATTATATTTTCGTTTCAAATCTAATAAATATTAGTGACGAATAAATCATATTTTGTCGCTAATATCCGCAAAAAAACCCTACCCCGCGCTGATTCTCCCATTTCCTCTGCGCGACTTCCTCTCTTCTAGCGATTTTCTACTCTTCGATGATTCTCCGTGCGACTCTCCGGCGACCAGCTCCGACGACAGCTCCGGTCCCGTCCCGTAGCTTCCTCTCACATGTGATCGACTTCTTCTCGGCGCTTTTCTCCCGCGACCGGCTCCGGTGATAGCTCCGGCCTTCGCCCTCTTCTAGCTCCGGCTTTAGCTCGACCCTCCGGCCTCTGGCCTCCGCCCTCCCTCTCCAGCACCGATGACAACTCGGCCTTCCGGCTTGATCGGTAACAACTTTATTTTGATATCTATTTGTCGCACATGAAATTGCATCTGTCAATTCGCTTGATAAATTTAGCATTTATATGATGAATTTAGGATTTTGTTATGGTATAAGGTTATTGTAGATTAATCATATATCATTAGGATTTTGAATAGGATTAAATGAAGAATTTAGGGTTTTTTATCATTTAGATTTGGACTTATTCATGGTAAAATTAAGCTCAATTTGTGCAATTGAATGAGAGTCATCTTTCTACACTAGTGCACTACCTAACCTTGCCGATCCAAAGCTAGCCAACTTTTAAATTCAAGCACCTTGTGCTCAATAATAGTATCTCAAACTTGGTTAAGAGCTCATTGTGTGTTATTTTTTGTAAGATTAATTACTCATTGTGTGTTGTTTTTTGCAAGACACAGTGTTAGGTTATAGGATAAGTTTAGGTTTTTTTATTCTTAGATTATAATGTTCGATGACAAACAAGAGTTATAATGCAAATTGTAAGTTATGTCATGTGAGATTTAAATTATAAGTTTTTTTAATTATTTTGTATGTGATAACTACATTTAAATTGATAAATTATTTTATATATGTTTAATCAGGGTTCAAAAATATGGGTAAAAGTTGGATAACGATTCAGAAATGGATTAGTCCTGAATATATAAATGGGTTGAATCAATTTATGAGTATGGCAGAAAATTACATGATCAGTTTGAATTTATCGAAAATTCGTTGTCCATGTCAACGGTGTGGCAATTTGTTTCAGTTTGAATTGGATTATGTGCGAGGACATCTATATAGGTGGGGATTTGATAGACAAGTCTGGAACTTTCATGGAGAAGCTTCTACATCATCCGATAGTATAAATATTGTCAATCAAGATGAGAATGATTTTGATGTTGAAGTAGATGATTTCGAAGACGATTTCGAAGACATGTTTACTGATTTACAAAATATAGAAATTAAATATAACCAACAATGATCCTCAATCAGATGATATAAATGTAACCACAAATGAAAATGATTGTAGACGAAGTTATATTTCAATGTTGGAAGAAGCACAAAAAGAACTTTATCCCAATTGTACTAGTTTTTCGGTTTTCAATTTTGTGGTGAAGCTAATGCATGTGAAGGTGTTAAATGGCTAGAGAAATAAATCTTTTGATATGTTACTTCAGTTATTGCAAGAGACATTTCCTAAACCAAATGTGATTCCAAACTCTTATTATGAAGTCAAAAAATTATTGAAAGAGTTAAGATTGATATATGAGAAGATACATGTCTGTAAGAATGATTGTATATTATTTTGGAATGAGCACGATGTAAAATACCGGAGAAAAAAAAATATTCCTCGGTAATTGATAAAACATCTTGTGGAATTTTTCAGAAATTTTTAAAAATTTTTCTGGATTTAAACGGAGGTCTTATGGATATTTCATGGGAATAAAACGGATAGGCTTTTATAAAGCCTGTTTAGACGGGAATTAAATGGGTTAATTAACCCGATGCTTTCCGTTTTCTCGTCGATTCTTTTCCCTCGACTCCTCTTCTTTTCCCTGACTTCTCTTCTTCCTTTTCTCCTCACTAATCGCGATGGGCCATCTCGCCGGGTGATCTCTGCCTCCATGTCGCGCCGCTCGCCGCCGCTCGCCCACGCTCGAGCTCGCCCGTCGCCGTCGCCATGTCGGGAGCTGACCCCATCGTTGTCGTCGCGGGCGATAGTGGCTCCTCCTGATCTCGATGATGCCTCCTCGCCATCGCCTTCTCCCTCACGTGCCGCCACGCCACTGTCGCCATGAGATCCTCTTCGATCGCCGGTGCCCCAAGCCCGCCGCCACGCCAGTTGTTGTTGCCACGCCGCTGTCGCTGCCACCGCGAGTTGGATTAGCTGATGCCGCCGCCCAATCCAGCCGATCCCCGCTTGATCTTCGCTGGATCTGGCCTTCCCACTCACCGCCGCCTCTGACTAGCCGTTGCCGGATGACCTCCAGACGACGAAATCCCTCTAGCCGACGCGCAGCCGCCCTTTGGTCACCGTCGGAGCACGAGCTCAGCTTGCCACCCTGCCCTCTCTTTCCGATCTTCGTTCATCGACACGAGGGGAGAGCTCAGACTGGTGCCGTTGTCGCCGCAACTGGGTACTGCCGATATCGATATTTCTATTTTTCCCTTAGCAGAGTACCTCATCGTTTAGGGTTGGTCGATGGTTTTCTTCATCAGTTCAAGCAATTGAGATGATTTCTTGTGATGATTTTGATCTTCCACTTTTGTCAGCGAGATAGATGTCCGTGAGCTTGCTGGATTTCGGAAAGGGAGAGTGTGATTGCAACTCTTCTCATTCGGAATGGTGCTCCAGTGATTTGGGAAGGTATGCTATGGTTATAACTCCGATTTATCAATTGTTGAATACTGATCTATTTAATTTCAATTAGATGATTAGTGAGGTGTTGTAGTGGGTCTGCTGTATTGATGAATTGTGAGCTCAAGAGCTCAGATTTGAGGGTTTAGGGCATAGATTTGAGGAGTTGTAGTATGTGTTCAGTTTGATATTAAGTGATATGGAATGCTTAGTATATTTGGAGTTGATGTTGTAGCTAATTGTAGATTATTAGTTGTGATTTAGACTCATCCATAGCTAGCCTCTTATTGGTTTGTTGATTAAGAGCTAATGAAGGAAGTTGTTCAGTTAGTTGATCGAGATATAAAGTTGATGTAGGATTAGGATTTGATCCTAATATTAGAATTGGTAATATAATTGGATCGTATATGTTGTGTGCAGGATGTTGAATTGGGAGTAATTCTTGGACGTAAAGGCAAATGATATTTCCAGACACTCTACATCATCAGGTGGGTAATTTCCTACCTGGTCCGGGTAGATGTATTGCATTCAGATTTAGTCATAGATATGAGCATGTTAGGTGTTCATATTACCTTGACCCTGCTCTTATTATCGAATGCTTGAACTTATCATTGGATATATTTATGCTCAATTGTTGATATCACATATACCCTATCATGATTTAGGAGTTATAGATGTGATGTAAATTAGCCTAGATGTTTAGTAGGGTGTAAATGTTAGTACGGGGGATGACCAATTTATAAATTGGAAAAAGGTCATCTATGGGTAGGTAATGCCCTAAATGTAGGATTTATTTCCAATACCCATATGTTGCATACTATTACCAACCATGAGTTGTGTAATGGTTAAGTGAAGGGTGATTAGAGTGTCGCTGTGGACCGGTGGTCCCAGCTTGATATGATTAGTCGAGTACGACTCTCTATCGGATAGAGAGCTCTCTATTGGAGAGAGAGTTATGATCAGTCGAGTATGACTCTCTACAGGATAGAGAGTGCGTCGATCAGTTGAGTACGACTCTCTCTATTGGTGAGAGAGTCATGATCAGTCGAGTACGACTCTCTACAGGATAGAGAGTCCGTCGATCTGTTGAGTACAACTCTCTACAGGATAGAGAGTATTGATTAGATGGGTATGACTCTTTGCTGAACAGAGAGTCTGTGGTAGATGACTATACGTGTGACAGCATACACATGTCATTTGCATGCATTCTGACGACATAGTCTCCCTTGGGGTTGAGAGAGTCGTCAGTCATCTTGCCTTCCAGAGCACTCCCCGAGGAGTAACTGGTGTGAGGGCAGAGCATCTGTTGTGCCGCACTCTACCACTAGACGGTGGTAGTTGGAGTTGCGTGCAGTTGTCCTGGGTGCGTGGTACTCGACCACTCATTGGTAGTGTTAGTCGGAGTGGCCGACAGCAGGGACCCCCGTTGTGTAGCGAGCTCTTTACGCTCATATGCTACTTGATCATACTGCCCACTCGGCCACTCTATAGCAGTGGTTGGTGTGAGTTGGGACAGTTGTCATGTCGTGCCACCTAGGCCACACTGGGGTCGTGGTAGCGAGTAGGGGTGAGCAGGCATGACCATGCATGATGCATTGCCGTATCTTATGACACTTTGCATATTACCATATATAGATACATATATGTATGTATATATATATATGGACGGTTGAGATTAATATATATATGGATACAGTCTATATATATATGCTTCTTGTGATGTTGCACTTGATTGTATTATGCTTTTTGCATTTGATTGTACATCATATTCATGCATGCTTCCTGCATATGTTATCTGATTGTGTATGTGTCTTGGTATATGTGTTGGACAGACCATTAGATACCTTGACCTGTAGCTAGAGTATATTGTGAGTTGATCTACTCTTCCTGTTATATATATATATGTTGGATATATGTTCAGGTTGGATCAGAGTAGCGTAGCAGACTTCAGGTATGTCTGCATTTTTATGTTATTTATTTGGTTAGACGGTATATGCTTGTATTTATATACTATGCTGATATACCTATTGTACTTCTAGAGTATGTTGTTGAAAATACATGTGATATGACATATATATGTGTTTTCTATTACCTACTGAGTTTTACTCACTACCCCCCACGACCCCTGGGTTTTTCTGTCGCCCAGGTAACAGGTAGAAGACTTCGTGACAGCTTGGAGCACCGCTGGCTAACATCTCATCTCACCTCCGAGGCTCCCGTTTTGGTTTTGGGCTTTGGGTCCGCCGTGTATTGTATTTGGAGTTTTCGTAGTGTACTGTGTTGTGGACTTGTAGATTCGGATTTTGTCGATGTATTGTATGTGGTTGTGGTGTGTTAGTCATACCGGTATGCATGATGTGGATGTATTGTATATGTGGGGTTATGGGTATGTCATTGTATTAGTTTTCGCTGTGTTTCGTTATGTTGTTGTGTTTTTATTTGTTATGTTATTGTTATTATGGGCCTACAGGCCTTGTATTAACCCGAAATGTTGCCACGTACAGGGGAGATGCCGTCTGTTTGATTTTTGGCTCGGCATGCTCTCGGGGCGTGACAACTTTAGTGGTATCAGAGCCCAAGGTTCTGTGATGCCATACAATGTTGTTTTGTGTTGAGTCTTGGATTCTCGGGAGTCGATTTGTTCAGTTTTGGTTTTCTGAGATGAGATGGACAGTAGCCTGAGCTCCAAGCGGCACGAGGTAAGCATTCCTAAAAACTTATGGTTTAGTAGATATTTATCTAAACTTGATCAATAGGTGTATACAATAGAGTATGACACCTGTGCAGACTATTGTAGGGGTCGTCCACCGAGGCGACCAACCGGAGTGACCTTTAGAGTTTATACTCCCGGTTATGTTGGCTATGCATTTAGATGCTTATACCAGGGAATAACCTGTAGTGTGTTGGTTATTATTCATAACTGTGGTATGAGTTGACCACGGGAATGACCTGTTGAGTTTGTGAGTCTTGAACCTGTGTCGAGGAGGTGATTTACCTCTGAGAGCCGACTGATACCGAGTCGGAAAACAGGGGTCAAGTCATCACATTTATTATGGAAATCAGAGACTACAGTCTTAGAGATTTCTACTAACTGTACTAGTCAGATCATTACCTATTGGGTAATGGACAAGATAAATTGTCTATTGTGATGCAGATAGCGGAAGGCTAGGTTACGATGTTTCATAGGGATTTTATCCCTGAGTTGTTCGTATTGAGATGTATAACTTGGAGAGTACTTTTGAGTACTTAACTCATGTTATACCGAGAAAGAAGAGTTGTTTGCATACCATTATCGGGATCAAGTTGGTATTTGGTGATAAATGCAGAAAATAATCTTCGGGAAATAATATATCACTTGATCATAGATTAGTGATGTTGAAAGAGAGTATTTTCCCGTGTCACTTTTAGTGACATATTGTAAGGAATTCTTGAGCTTCAAGAAAGGGTGATCGGTTAGTAATAGTATACTGTGCAGAGTCGTGAGACTTGCGGAGGTTACGACCACCTAATAGCTCAAGAAGATGAATGGATGATTTAAGCCACCCAGAGTTATTGGCTTATAGTTGGATAAGGATGTCAGGATCTTCTACCAGATTCTGCCGGAAGACATTGGATTGAGACAGGAGTTTAGAAATGACTCCGTACAAGGGTTTAAGAGTTGGAGACCGATAAGAAAATATTGCAGGTCAACTTAATAGAGTCAGAAGTTTCCGACTGTTGGATAAAATGAACAAGATCGGAGTTATAGGCTTTGAGCTATTTTTCGATTATAGAAGACCAACCGCAGATCATCAGGATATTCTCGTGAGTGTCAGCGAAATTAGAACAAAGACTCCGAAGTGATTATGTGCGTGCAGTGTGGATCACGAAGACACGCGAAGTCAGATTATTCGTTGGATCCGTTCAGCCGTTGCTATTGTGAGCAACTAGTACAGTGGAGGAGGTGAGCTTTGAAGACTTAGTTGAAGACTACCAATGGTGTTCCGGGAGGATGATGTATCATCTCAATAGCAGAGATCAGCATAGAAGATTGGGTTATTTCGTCAGCAGCGATCTACTACCTCAAGCGTGGTTGGAGTTCCTTGATACTCCCCTTCATCAGAGATCATCACAGAAGCAGTATCAGCAGAAGACATCGTAGAAGACTCATGCGGACAACAACAGTTACCTCCAGATATGATTTGATTTGTATAGAGGAGAAAGTATACGACGATGGTCGTATATATTTGGTATTCTACAGTTGTAGCTCGTAGGATTAAGTGATGTGATCGGATGATCTAGCAAGATCCTCGGATCATTCATCGCAGAAATGCGACTGTTTTGTCGCGGACTGTGGGATCTAATCTTGTTCTCTTCGGAGAAAGACCAAGACCTTCGGGGAGCCTTTGGATCGGATCGACAGATAATTGATCGTACAGGGTATTACATTAGTTTACCCTCTGCGTGAATATATTGAGAGATGTTTGAATTTACAAGTAGTTGTTTCTAGAACATTCTCAGTTGGAAAAAAAAGGGGTCCTTTACATCGACTTGTGGGTCGGTGGTATCTCTACCGTCAGGTGAGAAGTGGACCAACAATTAAAAAGGCAAGGGAGGCCCTTAGACTTGGATAGACATATCTTTACCGTAGACATATCCTTACGGATGGTCAAGTTGCTGAGATTATAGTATGATTATGTCTCTCAGATGTGCGTATAATCCGAGAGTGGTCGGATGTAGTTTTGGATGAACTCCTAGCCTTGTTGCTGCATAGGCAAGTGGAGTAGGCGATCGAAATGATTGCGAAAATAGTTCTGGTATCGAAGATCGCATATCGAGTGATATTTTGGTTGGTATCAGTGTTGTTAAACACTATAAAAGAATTGGAAGAATGTGAGTTGCTGGAGCTCTCAAGTTGCAACAGTTACAACTTGAGAGATTGATCGCTATAATCTTCCATGCACTTACAGAGTGTGTGGTAGAGTGGATTTTGGACGGTAGATGAACTTCTCTTGTGAGAAGATAATTTTTCATCTCCAATATGGATATGTGTTCTGGACACGCATCCACTTTAGAAAGAGTTGCTACAGGAGACACATCATTTGAGATTTGCTATGCATCCTGGTGGTACTAGGATGTATCGAGATTTAAGATATTTATACTGGTGGGAACGATATGAAAAGAGATACCATAGACTTTGTTGCTGGATATCTAGTATACCAGCAGGTGAAGGTTGAACATCAGAAACCCGATGGATTGCTCCAGGAAGTTCCAATTTCGGAATGGAGGTGGGAGCGTATCACTATGGATTTTGTTAGGGATTGCCTAGAACCCGTAAAGGACGTGATGCGATTTGGGTGATTGTGGATTGACTGATCAAATCAGCTCATTTCCTTCATATTCGTGGGTCGTACTTGTTGGATCATTCGGTAGAGTTGTATTACCGAAAGATTATCAGATTGCGTGGGGTACTTTTAAGTACCAAATCGAATAGAGATTCGCGATTTACCTCGCGATTTTGATAGAGTCTGCACCATACTATGGGCACAGAGCTTTGGCTTAGTGCAACATTTCATCCACAGACTAATGGACTGTCTGAGCATGACATTCAAACGTTGGAGGATCTATTCAGATCTTGTGTCGTGGATTATGGAGGTGTAGCTTATCGGTTGGCTTTACCTCTTGCGGGTGCTCACAATGTATTTCCTGTTGTTATACTGAGGAAATACGTGTCGCATGTTGATTATGTTCTGAAAGAGGTGCTGAATTCTACCTCAATCTAATGCGACTTACGAGGTGATTCCAGGGTGGAGCCTGGGTCGCAAGGAGCGACAGTAGTGGGACGAAAACCATCCGACTCGTAAAGGTTGGATGACAGTATCATACTGATGAGGAGGTAATGTGGGAGCTAGAAGATACTATCTGAGCTCGATAGTCTCATTTGTCCACTTGAGGAAAGTATGTGGTCCTTTCGGAAACTTGCTTGAAGTAATTTTGCTTGTTAGTACGAAATTTGAGGACCAAATTTTTATAAGTGGGGGAGAATATAAAATACCGAAGAAAAAAAAATATTCCTCGGTAATTGATAAAACATCTTGTGGAATTTTTCAGAAATTTTTAGAATTTTTTTTGGATTTAAACGGAGGTCTTATGGATATTTCATGGGGATAAAACGGATAGGCTTTTATAAAGCCTGTTTAGACGGGAATTAAATGGGTTAATTAACCCGATGCTTTCCGTTTTCCTGTCTCTTCTTTTCCCCTGACTCCTCTTCTTCCTTTTCTCCTCACCGATCATGACGAGCCATCTCGTCGGGTGATCTCCGCCTCCACGCCGCGCCGCTCACCCACGCTCAAGCTCGCCCGCCGCCGTCGCCATGTCAAGAGCTGGCCCCATCATCGTTGCCGCAGGCGACAGTGGCTCCTCCTGATCTTGACTATGCCTCCTCGCCGTCGCCTTCTCCCTCGCGTGCCACCACGCCGCTGCCGCCGCGAGATCCTCTTCGATCGCCGTTGCCCCAAGCTCGCCGCCACGCCAGTTGCTGTCGCCACGCCGTTGTCGCTACCACCGCGATTTGGATTAGCTGCTACCGTCACCCAATCCAGCCGATCCCCGCTTGATCTTCGCCGGATCTGGCCTTCCCATTCACCGCCGCCTCTGACTAGTCGTTGTCGAACGACCTCCAGACGACGGAATCCCTCCAGCCGACGCACAGCCGCCCTTTGGTCGCCGCCGGAGCACGAGCTTAGCTTTCCGCCCTGCCCTCTCTTTCCGATCTTCGTTCATCGGCACGGGGGGAGAGCTCAGACCGGTGCCGTTGTCGCCGCAACTGGGTACTGTCGATATCATTATTTCTATTTTTCCCTTAGCAGAGTACCTCATCGTTTAGGGTTGGTCGATGGTTTCCCCCATCAGTTCAAGCAATTGAGATGATTTCTTGTGATGATTTTGATCTTCCACTTTTGTCAGCGAGATAGCTATCCGTGAGCTTACTGGATTTCGGAAAGGGAGAGTGTGATTGCAACTCTTCTCATTCGGAATGGTGCTCCAGTGATTTGGGAAGGTATGCTATGGTTATAACTCTGATTTATCAATTGTTGAATACTGATCTATTTAATTTCAATTAGATGATTAGTGAGGTGTTGTAGTGGGTCTTCTGTATTGATGAATTGTGAGCTCGAGAGCTCAGATTTGAGGGTTTAGGGCATAGATTTGAGGAGTTGTAGTATGTGTTCAGTTTGATATTAAGTGATATGGAATGCTTACTATATTTGGAGTTGATGTTGTAGCTAATTGTAGATTATTAGTTGTGATTTAGGCTCATCCATAGCTAGCCTCTTATTGGTTTGTTGATTAAGAGCTAATGAAGGAAGTTGTTCGGTTAGTTGATCGAGATATAAAGTTGATGTAGGATTAGGATTTGATCCTAATATTAGAATTGGTAATATAATTGGATCATATATGTTGTGTGCAGGATGTTGAATCGGGAGTAATTCTTGGACGTGAAGGCAAATGATATTTCCAGATACTCTACATCATCAGGTGGGTAATTTCTTACCTGGTCCGGGTAGATGTATTGCATTCAGATTTAGTCATAGATATGAGCATGTTAGGTGTTCATATTACCTTGACCCTGCTCTTATTATCGTATGCTTGAACTTATCGTTGGATATATTTATGCTTAATTGTTGATATCACATATACCCTATCATGATTTAGGAGTTATAGATGTGATGTAAATTGGCCTAAATGTTTAGTAGGGTGTAAATGTTAGTACGGGGGATAACCCAATTTATAAATTGGAAAAAGGTCATATATGGGTAGGTAATGCCCTAAATGTAGGATTTATTTCCAATACTTGTATGTTGCATACTGTTACCAACCATGAGTTGTGTAATGGTTAAGTGAAGGGTGATTAGAGTGTCACTGAGGACTGGTGGTCCCAGCTTGATATGATTAGTCGAGTACGACTCTCTATCGGATAGAGAGTGCGTCGATCAGTTGAGTACGACTCTCTATTGGAGAGAGAGTTATAATCAGTCGAGTATGACTCTCTATTGGAGAGAGAGTTATGATCAGTCGAATACGACTCTCTACAGGATAGAGAGTGCGTCGATCAGTTGAGTACGACTCTCTGTATTGGTGAGAGAGTCATGATCAGTCGAGTACGACTCTTTATAGGATAGAGAGTCCGTCGATCTGTTGAGTACAACTCTCTACAGGATAGAGAGTATTGATTAGATGGGTATGACTCTTTGCTGAACAGAGAGTCTGTGGTAGATGACTGTACGTTTGATAACATACACATGTCATTTGCATGCATTCTGACGACATAGTCTCCCTTGGGGTTGAGAGAGTCGTCAGTCATCTTGCCTCCCAGAGCACTCCCCGAGGAGTAACTGGTGTGAGGGCAGAGCATCTGTTGTGCCGCACTCTACCACTATAGACGGTGGTAGTTGGAGTTGCGTGCAGTTGTCCTGGGTGCGTGGTACTCGACCACTCATTGGTAGTGTTAGTCGGAGTGGCCGACAGCAGGGACCCCCGTTGTGTAGCGAGCTCTTTACGCTCATATGCTACTTGATCATACTGCCCACTCGGCCACTCTATAGCAGTGGTTGGTGTGAGTTGGGACAGTTGTCATGTCGTGCCACCTAGGCTACACTGGGGTCGTGGTAGCGAGTAGGGGTGAGCAGGCATGACCATGCATGCTGCATTGCCGTATCTTATGACACTTTGCATATTACCATATATAGATACATATATGTATGTATATATATATATGGACGGTTAAGATTAATATATATATGGATACAGTCTATATATATATGCTTCTTGTGATGTTGCACTTGATTGTATTATGCTTGCTGCATTTGATTGTACATCATATTCATGCATGCTTCCTGCATATGTTATACAGTTGTGTCAGGTACTGATATATGTGTTGGACAGACCATTAGATACCTTGACCTGTAGCTAGAGTATATTTTGAGTTGATCTACTCTTCCTGTTATATATATATATATGTTGGATATATGTTCAGGTTGGATCAGAGTAACGTAGCAGACTTCAGGTATGTCTGCATTTTTATGTTGTTTATTTGGTTAGATGGTATATGCTTGTATTTATATACTATGATGATATACCTGTTGTAATTCTAGAGTATGTTGTTGAAAATACATGTGATATGACATATATACATGTTTTCTATTACTCATTGAGTTTACTCACCCCCCCACAGAGACCACAGGGTTTTTACATTGCCCAGTGCTTGGTAGAAGACTTCGTGACAGCTTAGAGCACCGCTGGTTGACATCTATCTCACCTCCGAGGCTCCCGTATTGGTTTTGGGCTTTGGGTCCGCCGTGTATTGTATTTAGAGTTTTCGTAGTGTACTGTGTTGTGGACTTGTAGATTCGGATTTTGTCGATGTACTGTATGTGGTTGTGGTGTGTTAGTCATACCGGTATGCATGATGTGGATGTATTGTATATGTGGGGTTATTGGGTATGTCGTTGTATTAGTTTCCACTGTGTTTCGTTATGTTGTTGTGTTTTTATTTGTTATGTTATTGTTATTGTGGGCCTACGGGCCTTGTATTAACCCGAAATGTTGCCACGTACAGGGGAGATGTCGTCCGTTTGATTTTCGGCTTGGCATGCTCTCGGGGCGTGACACACGAGAATAAGGATGCATGCCCAGTGTACAAGGAGCTCAGATACAAGTACGAAGGGATAAATAAGAAAAAAAATCCTCAAAAAATTCTTCGATATTTTCCTCTGAAACCGAGACATAAGAGGTTGTTTATTTCGAAGCATACGACTAAAGAGATGAGATGTCATAAAGAAAAGCGAGTTGAAACAAATGGTGTATTAAGACACCCAGCTGATAGTGAATCATGGAAAGAATTTGCTAATGCACATGAAATATTTGCAGGAGATCCACGAAATATTTGCTTAGGGTTGGCTACTGATGGGTTTAATCCATTTGAAAACATGTTAAATGCTTATAGTATGTGGCCTGTTACACTTGTAAATTATAATTTGCCACCATGGAAAATGATGAAGCCGCCATATATGATTATGTCTCTGTTAATTCCTGGGCCTAGACCACCTGACAAAGAGATTGTTAAATACTGAAAATTTAAAATATTAAATTAATGGCCAAATTTTAGGAAAGGTAATCCTGGAAATTTTTCAGGATTTTTAGAGAATTTTAGAAAATTTTCTGGATTTAAACGAAGCCTGTTTAGACTAGCCGCTATTAAAGAATTTATTTGGGTTAATTAACCTAGGTTATAAATTAACCCTAAGTTTATATTTTTCCCTAGATCTGCTTTGCGTTTTTTTTTCCTTCCAACCGTAGACGAATTTCCTTCTCCTCCTCTCGATCTCGGTCTCCTCAAATCCTGATCTCTTCACCGATCGATGGCGCTTCCCCCTCCGCAACAACCAACCACTGCGACCCCTCCTCACAGTGATCTCCTTCACGACCTCACCGCCCCGCGCGAACTCTCAGATTCCTGTCGTCCCAGATCTCGTCAGCGTTTCTTTTATCGGCGAGATCTCGACAGTTCTGTCCTAGCTCTCGCCGACAACCTTGAGCGGGTGGAATCGACGACCATCGCTGCAACAGCGGGTGTGTGGGCGGCTGGGAGGTTTGGTCGGCAGCGGTTGCACGCAATTCAGATCTGGGGTTTGTGATTTCCATCGGAGTAGGTGAGCTGTTTATCCTCTACCTTGATTTTGGACGGGATCCATGTTCGTTGCAGTCCCTAACACCTTGAGTTGGGGTTTTGGGTGGCTAGCAGCGGCAAAAAGGGGGGGGGTTGCATTGAGCAGAGTGGAATAGGGAAGGGACGCCGTCGTAGTCTCAAGTGCTGGTAAATAAATCTTAATTTACCTTTTTCTTTTTTGTCAATTTTGACTCTGTGGAGTTTTTGGCCGTGAGATTGGGTGAGGTTGTTAAGGGGCTGTAACGAATACCAATGGGTGTTGTTGGTCGGCTGTGAATTTAGGAAATTGAGATGAGGATTTGATTTGGGGAAAGGATTGGTTGCCAGTGGGATTATAGGGCTGGTAAGCACGATTTTGATGTTGTTCGGTTGATATTGGATGGTTGGAGGTACACTATTATATAGTTGATCTAGTGTTTATTATGATTATGATGTTAGATCTAAAGCTAATCAAGATTTAGGTTCGATTTGGGGATGGATTTACTTTGGGTGTTGTACAAGAGTAATTGGACGAAAAGATCGTTATTAGGTGAAAGGGTTAGATAAATTAGTGGAATTGGAAATTGATTTGGGTTAATTGGTTATGTGAGAAATTGATTAAATATTCGATTTGTCGGTGGATTGTATTTTTATGCTTAACAATAGTTATGTTGTATGCAGGTTTCGATCACGAGGCATGTCCCCGATCGTGACGATTTCGTTGTTTTCTCGAGCATTTTATCAGGCGGGTATTTTGACTTATCTCCTAGATATAGTCATGTTGATATGCTAGTTAGGATAGCTTGCAATAATTTTCATGTTTATATGCCTAGTATGTTTTTGGTGCCTACTTGATACATGCATTTGATCGATTATGATTATATCTTCCCTGGTTTTACTTGGATCATAGATATGTACTTATTGGTTGTGCATATTATTTGGTTATGCATTTTAGTTGGATTTACATGCTTTAGTACCATGCACCATCTTGCATGATTGCATGCTGGCTGGACGGGGTTCCTTTATAGTTGAGACCGCAGCCAGTTACATGGCCTGAACACACTGCCACTCATGGGTTAGTGATACATCAGGAGGTTGTGTACAGTTGCTCTGTCAGGCTCCGTTGGTCCGCTCATAGGTAGCGATGAGGCAGCGTGGTAGCGGGCAAGGATCCCTCCTCTGGTCTATGACACCGGTAGATGATAGCTTAGCTCCCCCACTCTGTTTGGGGCAGGACGATAGGTGTACTCCGACAGCATCGTGTCCACTCGGTCACTCAGGAGCAGTGATGGCAGAGTGCACAGTTGTCATAGACCTACCCACTCGGCTTCACCATCGCATGTGAGGCGGCTGACTGGCGTCAGGGGTGACCATGTCATTTGCACGGCATGCACTTTGCGTGGATAACATTTGTATTGTGTTTGATGCATTTTTTTATTGATGCCTTGGATGTTGCATATGATTGTCATGCATACAGGATTCATATTTGTATATGGTGATGACTTTATCTCTTATAGTATGATACATGCTCATGTATCAGGGCAGAAGATTCAGGTAAGTACAGTCCTTTTGTATTTCTTGCTTGCATACCCTATTTATATGAGGTTGTACTGGCATGATTCTTATTGTTAGCTATATCTTGCTATGCATATCGACTATATCCGCTAAGTTCTTTGAACTTACCCCGTTGTTTTACATCTATTTCAGGTTGAAACTGCCAGGAGAGTCCAGCTGCCAATCCCCCCTCGTCGAAATGGATAGGTTTTATTGGTCTTATGGTTTTGGATTTTAACTGGATGAAGTGTGTAGGATTTGTGTTTGTTTTGGTTATGTACTTGTGGAGGTTTTGAGATATTTGTTGTGTCCTTATGAACTATTCGATTGGTTTGGTTGTATATTCCTGCTCAGATGGCAGAAGGGGTAAGTCTAGATATAGTAGACTGTTGCTATTTACCTGGATTGATGGCCTGAGGCAAATTTATTATCTGCGTGTGTAGTTTTTGTTCCGGTCGTGTTGACCGATGTATAGTGGTCGTGTAGGTCTTGTATGCAAGATTGGTATTGTCACCCGTACAGGGGAGATGCTGTCGGATTTTTGTCTGGCGGGGACTCCCCCGGGGCGTGACAATTTATTGGTATCAGAGCGTAGGTTTCCGAGTTCCTTAGGGTCTTTGGGTTTTCGGAGTTTGCCACATTTGGCAGGTTAACTGGGGTATTTTCGGAGTTGTACAGATTTCCGACGATTTTTATGTTTCAGAAATTCGAGGTATTATTGACGAGGTCAATTTAGGGATTTGGCAGCGACAGGACATCTCCAGACGGATAACAGGTGAATAAATTCTAGAAAATTTTCTAGATTTAGTGCATATTTATATTGGTTATGCGGTGATATCATGTTTTGTCTAGTCTTGTTTTAACCTTATATCTGTTAGACTGTTAGATCTTTAGGTTGCTGGTTTATCGTTAGCATATGGTTATTAATTGCTATTACTGCTATACGTAACTAGTTACCATTGTGATATAAATGATTAGATATTATTGGTAGATGTTTACCTATTACTATTTGGACTAGGATTAGGATTGGACTAGTTGAATAATATGAATAAGATGGATAAATTCGTAGAAGGTATATATATAGGTTCTTTGACTCTCAGATCCTAGTGCATGAGGACATGATTATATTGCTTACATAGTTTAGGGTATATATATAGGCACCTGATGTTTTATTTAGTATTGCCTTGACTTTGTTCTGGCATGACCTTTTAGTTATATCCTAATTAATTTCAGCCATTGATTGCCATTAGTATGACTATGTTGTCGTTTATTAGACAGTGTATTATGTGTTTATTTAGCTATGTGTTATTGCGGTAGATACCATGATTAAGACTAGTAGAGATAGAATAACTTGGATGAAGTTATTCTGTAGGAGCGGATCTCAGAAATGAAACAACATTAGTAGAACCCTAGGTGTTTGAACCCTAGGCGTAATAACCCGAATGTGCTTAATGATATATGGTTATCTATTTACTGTTTCAGTGTTATATTCTTGCGTTATTTGTTCAGAGTTGGTGATAATCGGATTCGTATGATGCCTGTAGCTAGATAGCTACTTTACATCTTAAGTACCCACGAGATATGTTCGTGGTAGCATGTTGTAGCATGCATGATTGAATTGGTAGAATGATATAATTTAGGCTTAACCCTCTTGCCAGGCTTGTTAGTAGATTTTGTTGTCCTTATTGGCCTTGATAGGCGTTTCCTGGTAGCTGGGGACGAAACCCTATGATCAATCGTCTCGACGTGTTTGTTAGTGGGCTTGTAATTTTTATCGACTTTGATAACCGATCATGTTAGAAGGGTTGGAACTCTAGACTTAACCATCTTGACTTATTTATTAATAAGTCGATGGTCTTTACCGGCTTTGGTAGACCTTTCGTATTAGAGGTGTTGAAACCCTCGCTTGACCGCCTCAACGAGCTTAATTGTAGATCGATGATCTTTGTCGATGTTGAAAGTCATTTTATGCTGGATGTATTGGATAACCCTAGGCTTAACAACCTAGGATAATCGACTGCCCACGCGACCTATTAGTGGTAGTATGCTAATGCCTGCAGTCGATAACTAGATATCTATATATTGCCTATTTATCCACGAGTCCCATTCGTGGTAGCATGTAGTTGCACGTAGACAATGCTATTGATTGTCGACCCACGAGTTACGTTCGCGGTAGCTCATAGATAGTTCCCTTTTTGTGCGAGAGCCACAAGACTTTGTCGTGGTATCCGGATGTGCACTGCTTGTTGCAGTGGTTGTGTATGTTGCGGATATATTTGTTATACTGCTGATCAGGATAGTTGCAGACTGATATTGGTACTCTGAGGGTTGGGTTACTCTAGCTTGTTCCCTGTGACTTCCATTATGTGTATTATGATTATGCATTATTGTCTATACATCCACAGAGTGGTTGTACTTATCCCCTCCTCACTTATCCTCTAGGTTAACTGATAGAGGATGTGTCCTGTTGACCTACATTTGTGTCGCTCAGAGAGTTCCTTGCCGTGCTTATCTCCCTGCATTGTCGGGATGCCACTTTATTTACTTTATCGGTGTTGCATTTTGTTTATGCACTTTAGATTTTAACGCAATTTGATTTGGTGTCATAAAACTATTTTACTTTAATTGATTATGTTTAGTCATGCATGCATGCAGATAATAAAATACTTGTATTTCTATTATTATTTTGAGGTTTTTATCAGATCTGGTTCATGTATTTCTGAATATTGCCACTAAGGGGCTCCTTCGTCACTTGGATGACGGATATGCCCCCGGGATGTGACAATTTTATTGGTTTATGATTTTGGTTTGTGGGTTTTGTGTTTCGAGGATTTTCTTTTCCTTAGATTTTTGGGAGTTCTCGGGTTTTGGGACCAGGCGAGCTGAAGGATATCTCTGAGTTATAGGAAAAGTATTGTCTTTAGTGGTTACTGTACTTTAGTGGTTAGTAAAAGTATTGACTTAGTGAAATTGCCCCTATTCATGGTCGAGGACGAGGTCGAGGACGTAGTGACCTTGCGGAACCTAACGATGATTTCAGAAGTATGGACTCTTAAGAGATGTCGACTGATGTTGAATTAGGAAGCTAGGGTTAGGCCCGCTAGCCACCAATTTGAAGGACAAGGAGTAAACCCTCAGAAAATATTAGTCCCTACTATTAGTGATTTGGTTATGGATAAGGTGTGTATGCCTACACTGGTCAAGACGATGAAAGATCGTTTTACCTTATTATAGGAGGTGTTGGATGGGATATTTATCTGTCCCAGTATTTTTCTAGAGAAGATCCGGAACTCTTTGTTAAAAGAGAGATGGACTTTTGAGATTATGCATCGATTATCGATGATAGAATGCGGTAGTTGTAGAAGGAAATGAATATCCTTCATAGTGGATAGAGGATCTATTTAGATCAGCTATAGGACATCTGTGTATATTCTAGGATTGATTTGTGACTGGTGTGATGATATTATAGTGACACGGTGTCATACAATTATCATTGTCGTTGTGATGGTTGTTATATCATCAGCCTAGAGTAAAGAGAATGCAGTTGTATAGCGACGACAATTTCATACGTGGTATGAATTGTATGAGCTTATGATTATCTTATTAGACTTATTGACGACTTAGTCGTCCAGGGATTTGGGAAGTCGTGTATTCTGGACACGATTGGATTAGTTGTGGTCGTTGGATTGCGTAACTTGGCCACTATTGAGGGTGATAGTTGGAGTTGCGCACTCGGTCATTGTTGATGGTAGTTTTCTTGGTATTGTTTTGATTATTATCATATATATGGATAGGATGCTTTAGCGGTACTACATCGCTGACTTGTTGGACCAGAAAGGTGATGGAATATACTTGGTCTGCAGCTTGTGAAACTAGTTCAGGGCTCAGACGATGGTTGACTTTTATGCTAGTGTTGAGTAATTATTCTGGTGTGGATGGAAGGGTAGTGTATATGGATGCATCATTTTGGGGATCGGAGCGATTCTGATGCTATTGAATAAGACGTATCCTAAGCTTACGGTAATTAAAGGACTGCGAGATAAACCGTCATATATATGACGTGGACTTCGCAGTAATTATGTTGTTTTGAATAGGCGAGGAGCAGGAATGCTCATGGGGTTTTGGCTAGCTACTAGATAACTACTATAGAGTAGCTGGAACACAAACGGTTGTAATAAGGAAGTTTGGTCGCGATAGCCTCCCATGCACTTACAGGGTGTGTGGGGGAGTGGATTTTATACGGTAGATGGACTTCTCTTGTGAAAAAATAATTCCCTGTCTCTGACTCCGAGGAGGATAATGGTTTCTGGAGTTGCATTAGTTTAAGGAACAGATTCTTCAGGAAATTCCGATTCCGTAATGGAAGTGGAAGCGTATTGTTATGGATTTTGGTGGTGGGTTTGCCTAGGACACATCAAGGCCATGACGCGATTTGGGTAGTCATTGACCGACTAACCAAATCCGCGGACTTCTTAGCGATTCAGAAGACCGACTCCTTGGATCTTTAGATGGAGTTATATTGTCGGGATATCATCAGATTGCATGGTGTTCCTTTGAGCATTATATCAGATAGAGATCCCCAATTCACATCTCGGTTCGGGAAGAGTCTGTAACAGGCCTTAGGCACGCAGTTTCGTTTTAGTACTGCATTCCATCCACAGATAGATGGACAGTCTGAGTGGGCCATTTAGACACTAGACGACTTGCTGAGGTCCTGTGTTATGGATTTCGGAGGCAACTGGGAGGACCACTTGCCATTAGTGGAGTTTGCCTACAACAACAACCATCATTCGGTTATCTCAATGACCCCGTTTGAAGCATGGTATGGTAGACAGTGTCGTTCACCCACCCTCTGGGAGGAGGTTGGGGAGGCCCAGTTGCTAGCACCCCAGAGAGCTCAGCATGAGGTAGAGTTGATCTGAACTATCAGACGAAGGATGGCGGAGGCGCAGGATCATCAGAAGAGTTATGTCGATAAGAGACGGAGACCTCTGGAGTTCTCTATTGGTGACCATGTATTCCTGCGAGTCTCACCCACGAAAGGGGTGAAGAGATATGGCCTCCGTGGTAAGTTAGCTCCAAGGTACATTGGACCTTTCGAGATTTTGGAGAGGATCGGAGCAGTCGCTTATCGACTAACGCTATCACCGTCTTTGGCTGGTATCCATGATGGATTTCATGTGTCCATGATGAGGAAGTATGTGCCAGACCCTACACATATTCTGGCAGATGTGTCAGGTCCCATTTAACCTGATGCTACTTACGAAGAGGTTCCGGTACGAATTTTTGAATCACAAAGAACAACAATTGCGGAACAAGACTATGTGACTAGTTAAAGTCTGGTGGAGTCACCTCACCGATGAGGAGGCTACTTGGGAGCTTAAGGAAAAGATCAGAGCTCAATACCCCCACTTGTTTACTTAAGGTGCGTGAGATATATTTTCAGTACTTGTGGTATCTCTTACTCGAGATACATTTGAGTAGGAAATTTGGGGACCAAATTTTTATTAGTGAGGGAGAATGTTAAATACTGAAAATTTAAAATATTAAATTAATGGCCAAAATTTAGGAAAGGTAATCCTGGGAATTTTTCGGGATTTTTGGAGAATTTTAGGAAATTTTCTGAATTTAAACGAAGCCTGTTTAGACTAGCCACTATTAAAGAATTTATTTGGGTTAATTAACCTAGGTTATAAATTAACCCTAAGTTTATATTTTTCCCTAGATTTGCTTCGCGTTTTTTTTCCTTCCAACCGCAGCCGAATTTCCTTCTCCTCCTCTCGATCTCGGTCTCCTCAAATCCTAATCTCTTCACCGATCTCTTCACCGATCGACGGCGCTTCCCCCTCCGCAGCAACCAACCACTGTGACCCCTCCTCACAGTGATCTCCCTTGCGACCTCACTGCCCCGTGTGAACTCTCGGATTCCTGCCGTCCCAGATCTCATCGGTGTTTCTTTTATCGGTGAGATCCCAACAATTCTGTCCTAGCTCTCGTCGACAACCTTGAGCGGGTGGAATCGACAACCATCGCTGCCACAGCGGGTGTGTGGGCGGCTGGGAAGTTTGGTCGGCAGCGGTTGCACGCAATTCAGATCTAGGGTTTGCGATTTCCATCGGAGTAGGTGAGCTGTTTATCCTCTACCTTGATTTTGGACGGGATCCATGTTCGTTGCAGTCCCTAACACCTTGAGTTGGGGTTTTGGGTGGGTGCGTTGAGTAGAGTGGAATAGGGAAGGGACGCCGTCGTAGTCTCAAGTGTTGGTAAATAAATCTTAATTTACCTTTTTCTTTTTTGTCAATTTTGACTCTGTGGAGTTTTCGGCCGTGAGATTGGGTGAGGTTGTAAAGGGGCTGTAATGAATACCGATGGGTGTTGTTGGTCGGCTGTGAATTTAGGAAATTGAGATGAGGATTTGATTTGGGGAAAGGATTGGTTGCTAGTGGGATTTTAGGGCTGGTAAGCATGATTTTGATGTTGTTCGGTTGATATTGGATGGTTGGAGGTACACTATTATATAGTTGATCTAGTGTTTGTTATGATTATGATGTTAGATCTAAAGCTAATCAAGATTTAGGTTCGATTTGGGGATGGATTTACTTAGGGTGTTGTACAAGAGTAATTGGACGAAAAGATCATTATTAGGTGAAAGGGTTAGATAAATTAGTGGAATTGGAAATTGATTTGGGTTAATTGGTTATGTGAGAAATCGATTAAATATTCGATTTATCGGTGGATTGTATTTTTTTGCTTAATAATAGTTATGTTGTATACAAGTTTCGGTCACGAGGCATGTCCCCGGTCGTGACGATTTAGTTGTTTTCTCGAGCATTTTATCAGGCGGATATTTTGACTTATCTCCTAGATATAGTCATGTTGATATGTTAGTTAGGATAGCTTGCAATAATTTTCATGTTTATATGCCTAGTATGTTTTTGGTGCCTACTTGATACATGCATTTGATCGGTTATGATTATATCTTCCCTGGTTTTACTTAGATCATAGATATGTACTTATTGGTTGTGCATATTATTCGGTTATGCATTTTAGTTGGATTTACATGCTTTAGTATCATGCACCATCTTGCATGATTGCATGCTGGCTAGACGGGGTTCCTTTATAGTTGAGCCCGCAGCCAGTTTCATGGCCTGCACACACTTCCACTCATGGGTTAGTGGTACATCAGGAGGGTGTATGCATTTTCTCTGTCAGGCTCCGCTGGTCTGCTCATGGGTAGCGATGAGGCAGCGTGGTAACGGGCAGGGATCCCTCCTCTAGTCTATGACAGCGGGAGATGAGAGCTTAGCTCCCCCACTCTATTTGGGGTAGGAGGATAGGTGTACTCCGACAGCATCCTGTCCACTCGGTCACTCAGGAGCAGTGATGGCAGAGTGCACAGTTGTCATAGCCCTACCCACTCGGCTTCACCATCGCGTGTGAGGCGGCTGACTGGCGTCAGGGGTGACCATGTCATTTAGACAACATGCACTTTGCATGGATAGCATTTGTATTGTGTTTGATGCATTTTTTTATTGATGCCTTGGATGTTGCATATGATTGCCATGCATACAGGATTCATATTTGTATATGGTGATGACTTTATCTCTTATAGTATGACACATGCTCCTGTATCAGGACTGGAGATTCAGGTAAGTACAGTCATTTTATATTTCTTTCTTGCATACCCTATTTATATGAGACTGTACTGGCATGATTCTTATTGTTAGCTATATCTTGCTATGCATATCAACTATTATCCGCTAAGTTCTTTGAACTTACCCCGTTGCTTTACATTTGTTTCAGGTTGAAACTGCCAGGAGAGTCCAGCTGCCAATCCCCCCTCGTCGAAATGGATAGGTTTTATTAGTCTTATGGTTTTGGTTTTTAACTAGATGAAGTGTGTAGGATTTGTGTATGTTTTGGTTATGTACTTGTGGAGGTTTGGAGATATTTGTTGTGTCCTTATGGACTATTCGATTGGTTTGGTTGTATATTCCTGCTCAGATGGTAGAAGGGGTAAGTCTAGATATAGTAGACTGTTGCTATTTACCTAGATTGATGGCCTGAGGCCAATTTATTATCTGTGTGTGTAGTTTTTGTTCCGGTCGTGTTGACCGATGTATAGTGGCCGTGTAGGCCTTATATGAAAGATTGGTATTATCACCAGTACAGGGGAGATACCGCCGAATTTTTGTCTTGCGAGGACTCCCCTGGGGCGTGACAGAGATAGATGTATATCTACGACCTTTGATAAATGAACTGAAGGAGCTATGAGATGACGGGGTGGAAGCATATGATGCATCGACTGAACAAGTCTTTCAATTACATGCTGCTGTGATGTGGACCATTCACGACTTTCTAGCATACGAAACATTTTTTGGATGGAGCACAAAGGGCTATAAGGCATGTCCAGTATGTCTGAATGAAACCAAATCTCAAGGATTAAGGAGTAAAATATACTACACAGGTCACCGCTGATTCTTGGATGTGCACCACCCATGGCGTAGAAATAAAGATTTCAATAGAAAGGTTGAAAAAGAAGGACCACCACGATTAATGAATGGATATGAGATTTTAGCGCAGTTAGACGCGTTGCCCCAATTGACATTCAGTAAGTATTCTTTATTCAGTAAAAAACGACAACGATCTTCGGATAATACAAATTGGGTAAAGAAGTGTATATTTTTTGAGTTACCATATTGGTCAGGTTTAAAGTTGAGGCACAATTTAGATGTGATGCATATTGAAAAGAATGTCTGTGATGCTTTAATTGACACATTATTAAATATAGACAGAAAGTCAAAGGACACTCTCAAAGCGAGATTAGATTTGCAAGATATGGGGATAAGGAGTGAGTTGCATTTACAGTCGATAGGAGACAAATTCAGGAAGTCGTATGCAAGTTACACGTTGACACTGGAAGAAAGGTGTGAATTTTTATCAATTTTTGAAATCAGTTAAGTTTCCAGATGGTTATGCTGCTAATATATCTAGACATGTGAATGCAAAGGAAGGAAAGATATATAGACTAAAATCACATGATTGTCATGTATTGTTGCAAAGAATACTTTCAGTTGTCGTACGTAAATTTTTCCCAAAAGACATATGTAGCACACCAATTGAGCTATATGATTTCTTCAAAAAGATCACTGCAAGATCTTTACACACAGCGGACTTATGTAGAATGGAAGAGCAAATAGTCCTGATATTGTGTAAGATGGAATGGATATTTCCTCCGGTATTTTTTGACATTATGGTCCATTTGATAGTCTATTTACCTTGTGAAACTATGTTGGTTGGGCTAGTTTTATCACGATGGATGTATCCCTTTGAGCGATATTTGGGAAGGCTAAAAAAATATGTTCATAATAAAGCACGACCTGAAGGATCTATTGCAGAGGGGTATATTGTAAACGAGGCATTGACTTTCAGTTCTTATATATGAGTCAGATTGAGATAAGTTTTTCTAGGCCGGAATGGAATAAAGATGTTCAATCAGCAATATGCAATTTAAGTGTTTTCTCACAGCAAACAAGAGTATTTGACAACCAACAAAATCTGGAGTTGTCATTGTCATTGTTTAAGAAAGCACATTGGTACATTCTCAATAATTGTACAGAAGTCGACCGATATCGAAAGTAAGTGTTTACATTAAGTTATTACTTTAATTTTTTTTCATTCACAGAGTTTAAATTGATTAAGTTTTTTTATCCAATGAGCATATACAACTTATGTCCCAAAGGGTTCATGCTGATCAAGTTATGCAATATCACGAGCGAGATTTTCCACTGTGGTTTAGGAATAAAATTGTAGCGCTAAAAAATATTACAAATTTAGAGATCACAGATGAGTTGTATTATTTAGAAATGGGATCTGATGCTGAAGTGCAACTGTATGATGCATGCATTGTAAATGGGATTCGATATCATACGAGGTCCCGTGATTCACGCAGAACTACTCAGAATAGTGGGGTCAGCGTACCATCCTCTGACGATGGGAACAATTTGGATTTTTTTGGTGAGTCGAAGGATGTAGGTCAAATATTTTACTCTTTTAGGTATAAAGTCCAATTATTTTGATGCCAATGGTTCCAATATAATCCAAAAAAAAACGTTGGTGGAAGAGTATGATCTCTTGTGTATTGACACTTCTAAAATATGGTACGATGATGACCCATTCATTTTGGCAAACCAAGCAAATCAAGTCTATTATTTGAATGATATCAAACGTGGAGGTCATTGGAAGATCGTGCAAAGGGTTCACCACCGAGAAATATATGAAGTAACTGAAGTTGACGAAGTATCAGACAATTTTGAGGGTGAAAATATCTTGAATATGGAGCCAAACCAAGATATTTCATCCAATGATTCAACTTCAGTAGTCGGTGAAGACTTAGCGATAACTCAACTATGTCGAATAGATGTTGAGCATCAACAAATAAATATGGCAAATGCACAAGTTGATCTGGATATGGGCGCTCAAAGTAATCATATTGTTGAGGATGAAGATAGTGAAATTGACAGTGAGACAGATGATTATCCTTTTTAGATGATGATAGCGATTAGATGTATTTACATGGTATTTATATTGTTCTTCATTTATAATTCATGTATTTAATATAATCTTTTATTATACGTCGATCTGTATATAATATTTAATGTCACAACTATGCCGCCTAAGAGGATTGAGCGCCCCCCAGTTGTGCCTATGCCTGATGATGATAGTTCTCTTGTTCCTACTAGTTAGTTATGTGATTTTATATATGTATATTTTGTTTGCTATTTATTTAACTTGTTAATTGTTAACATTATTTGATTTACAGTTCATCCGACATATAGAGAGACACGAGGGACACACTCTGATATACAGTTTATCCTTCCGTAAGAGCGATGGTCACCCTATCGGGACAAATGCAGATGCTTTTATGATAGAGTTAGAGCTGTCAATTAAGAAGTTTGCTCCCTTACAAGCTAAGAGCTGGAAGCATATCCCTGCGGACAATAAACAGATGATATATGACCGATTAGCAGTAAGTACAAGTAATTTGATATTTATATAATCAATTATCATTCGTTAATAAATTTCAATATTGGTATTTTTTCAGGCTGCTTTCGATATCAGTTTTGACGATGAGGCAACATCGGTAAGAAAGGAGACCAAGAGGCTAATGAGTGAAAGGTATAAAGACAATAAAAATAAGATGCATACTCATTATAAGAGTCTATTGCATCTTCCCCCTATCGAGCACTGACATCATATGTCGATCGAGTATTGTGAGACACAGAAAGATTGGAACTATATGTGTGATTTGTTTGAATCATAGAAATTTCAGGTAACTCAATCTAAAAAAATTAAAATATTTGTTATATAACTCATATTTAATGTTTTATCTTAACAAATTTTTATATTGTAGACACGATCGGTAATAAATGCCCAAAATTGAGCACAACTACCATTTACCCATCGAGGTGGCTCTAGATCATTCATCCAATACAGTTACGACGATGTAAGTACAAACTTTATAATTATAGTATATTGTTTGATATTTTTAATATTAACACATTATAATATTTTTCAGACCGATCAGTCTCAGAGAAAAGATCGGATTACTGTCTTCAATACAACACATTATAGCTCGTCAAAAGAATGGAGTGGGGAGAGAGCCGAGGCTGCATACGTAAGATATAATCGATCAAATTTAGTAAAGTTATTTTTAAATTTTCATAATTATTTGTAAATATATTAATAATATGTTTGTTATTCTTAGGGTGATATGGTGAGACTACGAGATGAACACATCCAATCACAAGAAATCGGAGATTATATCGATGCTGTTCAGATTGCCGATCAGATTTGTGATCAAGTCCTCAATGTTCGCTCTGGATATATTAGAGGACTTGGAAGTGGGCCAAAACTAGTCAGGTCCACTTCTTCAGATGCCAGCTCCCCTCCAGAACAACTAATGCAGCATTGCGTGAACAACTTCAATCCACACAAGAGGAGCTAGCAAATACTCAAGCTCGATTAGCTAGCACCGAAGATGAGTTGACAGCAATAAGATCAAGACAAGATATGTTTGAAGCAATTCTAAATCAGCTTGCACCTGGAGCATTACAATCATTGATGCACGAGTCGTCTTCAGCTCCACCTCCTCCTCCATCTTAAAGTTTGTAATAGTTAATGTTTTTGCATTTGAATACTATAGATTTGTGAATTTGAATGTTTTGGACCTTAAATTTGATGTTATGTTAGTTGTTTTTAAATGTATATGTTAGTTGTATTATTTGAGTTGTATGTTGTCAAGTTAAATTATGGTTGATATTGTATTACAGGATTTCGAATACAAATGGAATGGATTATGGAAAACTGTATTTTCATGGTTAGCAACGAATATTTTCTATTTCGTTGCTAACCGTCGATATACGCCATAAGAAAATTTAGGTTTAGCGACGAAACTACTTATTTCGTCGCTACCTATTAGCGACGAACTATATAAGTTTCGTCGCTAACATTTGATATATCAGTCGAGCCGATAGTTGACGCGCTCGCCTGCTGCAAGACATTAGTGACGAAACTTATATAGTTCGTCGCTAATAGGTCACCAGTCGAGTCGTCAGTCGAGGGTCTCTCGATTCTGTGGCTGACCAAAAATAGATATTTTGCGACGAATTTAGGATATTTCGTCCTAATATTGGTGATTTTCCTCTTTCCGGCATTCTACAATTTGCAACGAAAGTTTTATTTTAGCGATGTTTTTTATTTCGTTGGTAATGTTAACGACAAAAAATCCTTAATTCGTCGCTAATTCATCTTTGCGACAGCCTTATTACGACAACTCTAGCAATGAAATTATTTCATCAATAAAATTTTTTGGGAGTTTTCCTATAAAATTAAATGGAATTCTTAGGAATATTTAAAGCCTAGGGATTATTGGATTAATGAGGGTGGTTAAGGTTTAATTAATTAAACCTAAGATTTAATTACCTATATATATAACATAACTTGGCCTTTAATCAAATCCGATTTCCTTTTTCTTTCCCCGATTCCTTCTTCTCGATTTTCCTTTGCTCTTCTTCTCGATTGCGACCTCGCTTTCCCCGGTGTTGTCACGAGCTCAACTGCTTCCGACCATCATCTTGCCCAATTTCTTCTTCATCGCCTCTGCCGAAGCTCACCATCGTCGATCGTTCTTCCTCTTCCGGCGTTGTCGGAGATCTTTATCGGAGCAGTCGGTCGGTCGCCGCTGCCTCTGCTCAGCCCTCCTCACTGTGAGAACTAGCTGCCGCCAGCTTTCCCGAGCTGGATCTCACCTTTTTCAACGATCTTCCACTGCCGACGCTCGAGCTCAGCTCGCACCATTGCCCCATCACAGCCTATGTCCGCCACGAGCTCTATTTTAAAGCAAGATTGGTCTCGTGGTGCCGCTCTCTGTTTCTGCCACAGCCATCATTAGATTTCCTTGTGCAAGGTAAGCCGAGATGGATGTTGTTTTGATTGTAGTAAGGTTTGGATTTAGAGATTTCAGTGATTTCAGCTATGATGGGGTATTGGTATGGAACTTATCTGCAGGTGGTTGTTGAGCTGTGATGTTAGGGATTTCAGTCGGAGGTTGTGTATGAGATGAGGAAGGTAAGCTACTGCTATGGTTTAGATGTTCAATAAGCTGTTAGGGTTTGATTTGTTCAGTTGATGGAGTGTTGAGATTAGGTCCATTGGTTGACAGTTGATCTATTGAGAGGAAGATGTGGGATCAATGGAGAGAGAGAGCTTGTTTGATTGAATCAACCCAGGATGAATGTAGATTTGGGTTATGAGAGTGATGTAAATTTTGGTTTGAATATTTGTCGTATGTTAGAACTTAACGGTGGTTATGTTGTGTATAGGACTTTGACTTGAGGCAGAGTTCTTGGACGTGAAGACAACTAGTGTTCTCATATCAAGTGGGTAATATCTACCCTGATTAAGTAGTTTTGACTTATTCCAGTGCATGGATTTGGATTTATGATGATATCTTTGATCTTAAATCCACTCTTATTTAATCATATGCTTGTACTGCCTTTGACCTTTGAGATATATTACTGTTATTTCATTGATTATCTATCATGGATATGAACTACAAACCCTATTATGTGTTAGCTGATGGATGTTTAGTAAGTACATGTGGTTAAAGTTATCTTTGTGACCTCAGATTGGGTTACTGTATACATCACTAGGGTTAGGTGATGGATTGGATTATGGAGTCGATTGATGTATCATACACATATTAGTTGTGCACCTATGGTGGATGTAGTCATCTGTGCCTAGATAAGTGTGTGTGGTTGTTAGCATGTGGCTAAGGACTAGAGGTCCTAACGTGATTATATATCCATTATGGATCGTGTGACTGCGTATGGTTATATGGATGGTCGACAGTATCTCGCTACGGACTGGAGGTCTTAGCGTGGTTGACTGTCAGATGTGTATGACTCTTTGTGTGATAGAGAGAGTCTTGTGGATTAATTGTCACGCCCCGAGGTAGACTCTGTCCGGCCAACGGACGGCACCCCCTTATGACAATTCTAATACGGTACAAAGTCGCAGCCAGTATAACACATATCGAAAATGTATAACAACACAGCAAAACGTATAACATCAATAGCGGAAGCCAAACATAATGGAAATACAACTCAACAACATCAGTACATCGGTATATCCGTCCATACCAAAAACAGAATCTCATATCGAATATCACAAGAGCAAAATACATCACGATCTCCAATAGCAATAAAAGTCCATATGTAGATACATGAGATGGGAAACAAAACCCTCGGAAAAATAGCGAGATGGGATCGGGTGGCAATGCTCCAAGTCTCTGCCAAAGTCTTCTATCTACTACCTGGGCGACAGGAAACCCAGGGTCCAGGGTGGTGAGTATAAAACTCAGGGGTAATATATAGAAGTGCATAAACAACATACAGGGTAAGAGATCTACAAGTATACATGTGAAGATCTATAGGTATGCAGCATGAGTCCAACAGACATACAGTACTAAGCATAGTAATCAGTAATCCCATATATGTCCTACTCATAGCATAAACTGAACGGATCAACTTAGATAAAGTAATGTACATACCTGACGGTCTGTCCTCCATATGATCTATAACATCCTGAACAGGTATATCATGACATAATCCAAATAGTACACACTCATGCTCAACACATGCACAACGGTATATAAAATATGCAAAAAGCATGTAGTATGATGTACAATCATATGCAGAAATCAAATGCAGCATCTCACAGGCATATGTAAAACATATATCAAATACATGCATACATATATATCAGCAAATTCATATGCATGGTCACTGTCTGCGGACCCGTCCAACCACGACCCCAGAGTGGCACGACAAATGACAACTAGCCCGACTCTAGCTACCACTACTCTCGAGTGGCCGAGTTGGGTAGTATGAATGAGTAGTATATAAGCGTAAAAAGCTAACTACTCCTAGGGGTCCCTGCTGCAAGCCACGCCGTCCCTACCCATGAGTAGACAAGCGCCGCACACAGGACAACTGCACGTCGTAACAACCACCATCTATAGTGGGCGAGTGCTAACACCACTCTGCACAGTGGCCAGGTGCGCATCTCCAGCTACCACCATATATAGTGGTCGAGCGCGGCACATCTAATGCTCTGCCCTCAACCCTGCTACCACTACCCCGAGTGGCCGGGGAGGCAGGATGACCGATGACCCATCTCTTCCACAAGGAAGACCCAGTCGTCAGCATGCATGCAAATGTAATGATGCATAGCTCACACATACATCCCCACAACACTCCCTAATCCACAAGGAGATCTAGTCAACTAAAGTCAACCATGCAAGGACGATTGATCCGTAACCCCAACTTACTTACCTATGTACAGATAAATAGGTTCATCAAGTTAACTCACTAATATATGTACTGCATAAACGAATCGAGGACTCATCACCTAACCTAGTGATGGAACCCGGTAACCCCATCTAAGTCCACACTAGTGACTACATGCATTTAACTGAATACCTATCAGCTAACATACAACCAGGGTTATAATTTCTATCCGAGATAAAGGTATGATAGATTAACAGCAATATCTCAAAGATCGCAGGTTAAGTACAAGCACAAGATACAATATGAGTGGATCTAAGGTAAACAAGAATAACCATATGTAAAAATGTCATGCACTAGAATTGATCAAACTACCGGACCAGGTAGATATTACCCACCTGATACGAAGCTCGTATAATCCTCATGGCCGTGGGCCTGCTTCGTATCCCAAACCTGCACATAATAACAAATTAGGATTTAGCATAACACTCCAATAATAATACGAATAAATACTATTTTATATTCGTATTATTTTCCCGTCTACGAATAAGAACCATACTTATCCCAAATTCGTTACACTACCTAGGTCAACTACATAGATCTCTAAGTCTAAACAGGTCAAACATCCATTAATATTACTCGAGCACCAATACCCGAAACAACAAGCCTAACCACTCATTGGCAATTCAAATTCACTATACTACCCAAATCCACAATCACAGTATCAACTCTATCATCACAACTCTCCTTTCTACGAACACCCATAGCCGGCACAATCCTTGGTTAGGAACAATCCATCCTTACCTCAAATAGATTACAACCCAATCAAACCATCCACAGAACCTACATTTAATCACTCGATCTCCTACACAATTAACACCACGGAAAGCCTAATTAACCACTTTCCCCATCTTGATTTTCTCCCGACAGCAGCTCCTCACCCTTGACACCAAACGGAGCATCTCCGGCAACACCTCTGTTTAATCTTTGCTCACCGAAAACAATCCAGATCAAGCACATCGACAACCATAACCACACAGAGTTTTCCACAGCCGATCATATATAAAAGAAATCCCTAACAATCCTGACAAACCAAACATCAACAAGAATTCCCAAGCAACAATACTCGAATCAACAATCTCAATTACTAATCGGCAACTAAATTTTTCCCGAATAAACCAAATCTAACAATCACACTTTAACAGAACACAAATCAATTTATACCACAGCTTATAGTATTCAGTTAGATCCAACTTACCGCGATCCCAACTCTACCGGTGGCGAAATTCCCAAATCTTGTCTGCTCGCCGAATCAAATCAAGCTCTCGATCACTGCCAAACATAGATCTAAGCTAAAATCATGCCAACAACAGCTAACAGCAAAATCTAATCTCGGAAGGGAAGACGACTCTCGAGCCTTACCTCTGATGGCATCTTGCTGCCGCGCCAACGATGCCGCTGTCCGATGGGAGTGTCGCCGCGATTTCCTTTCAGGCGAGAACCCCCTAATCCCCCAGCCGGAGGTCTACCAAGTGGTGGCGCCGCCGATCTGCTCACATCGAACGCCGAAGAACGGAGATTAGCGCGGTGATTGCGCGGAGCGAAAGAGCGAGGCGGAGAAGAAGAAATGGAAACAGATCGCGATCTGCCGAAATCAATTCGTTCGGCAGCTTATAAACGCCGTTCGACTGATTCGGTTAACCCAACTCAACCCAAACCCAATCTGATTGGGTTCAGCCCAAGCCCAGTTCGGCCCAGCTCATCTCAGCCCAGATCATTTCAAACCCAATTTCAGCCCACTAATTAAGCCTAATTAATCCCAATTAATTATGGGTTAATCCTTTTTTTTCCATATATTACATTAATAGTCATTTCATAGTTGACTTTTAGTTGACCAGGACTCCCCGTGGGATAGGGAGTGTTGCGAGGATATGTATGTGGAGCTATGCATCATTACATTGCATGCATGATGGCGATTAGGTCTCCCTTGTGGTTGAGAGGGTCATCAGTCATCCTGCCTCCCCGGGCACTCGGGGTAGTGATAGCAGGGTTGAGGGCAGAGCATTATATGTACCGCACTCGGCCACTATAGACGATGGTAGCTGAAGTAGCGTGTAGCTTGTCCTGTCATGCAGCACTCGGCCACTCATGGGTAGTAGTAGCTAGAGTCGCTTGCAGCAGGGAACCTTAGGGTAGCATATAGCTCTATGGCAGCTAGCTATCAGTCATACTACCCAACTCGGCCACTCAAGAGTAGTGGTAGCTAGAGTCGGGATAGTAGTCATGTCATGCCACCCTGGCCACTCTGGGGTCGTGGTTGGACGGGTCCGCAAACATGGCCATGCATATGCATTGCTGATATATATATATGCATGTATTTGATATATGTTTTACATATGCCTATGAGATGTTGCATTTGATTGAGCTATGATTGCTGCATATGTTTGTACATCATGATACATGTCATTTGCATATTATATACTGCTGTGGGTTGAGCATGATATATGTGTTGGTCCAAACTATTGTATGCATTTGATTAGCATCATGTCATAGTGTGGTATGGACTGGGATGTTATTACATGTGATTATATACTGTTCATATGTCTGAGTGTTGGTCAGGTATGGGATTGACCTTGTACGTTGTATGGGTTATGTTATTGTATACCTGTTCAGGATGATATAGCTTATGGTGTTGCAGACCGTCAGGTACATTAGTACATTACTTCATGTTCAGTTGATCAGTTTAGTATATACACTGAGTATGACTATACTGTGGTTACTTGTTATTACATTTAGGACTGTATGTCTGTTGTACTCTTTCTGTATACCTGTAGCTCATCACATGTATACTTGTAGATCTTTATATCCCTATATGTTGTTCATGCACTTTCTATATATTACTCTTGAGTTTATACTCACCACCCCGGACCCTGGGTTTCCTGTCGCCCAGGTAACAGGTAGAAGATTCCTTGGATGTTTGGAGCTCCGCCAGCTGATCCCATCTCACACTGAATGGATGGATGTTTACTACGATTTATGGTATTCGATCGGATTATTGTTTTGGAATTTTATCCTGTATTATTTCTGTATTTGTGGTATATGGATGTGTTATATGTATTTGGGCTTTGTTGTGGTTTTAGTTTGTATATGGTTTCAATTATGATTTTTGTTGTGTAAAAGTCACTCCGGAGTGCATAGTTGGGTTTTTGTATCTGGTTTATATGTTAGTATGTTTCCGCTGTGTTTATTGGATTATATCCATGTATGTCATGTGATTGTGGCCAAAAGGCTTTATGTATATCAGGGAATTGTATCACGTACAGGGGAGATGTTGTCCGATTATTTTCGGCTCGGCATACTCTTGGGGCGTGACAAGTCGAGTCATCAGTCGAGGGTCTCTTGATTCTGTGGCTGACCAAAAATAGATATTTTGCGACGAATTTAGGATATTTCATCGCTAATTTTGGTGATTTTCCTCTTTTCGACATTCTACAATTTGCAACGAAAGTTTTATTTTAGCGATGTTTTTTATTTTGTTGGTAATGTTAATGACAAAAAATCCTTAATTCGTCGCTAATTCATCTTTGCGACAACCTTATTACGACAACTCTAGCGATGAAATTATTTCATCGACAATTTTATTTAGCGGAGAATTGTTTATATTAGTGACAAATTTGTTTCGTCGCTATTTTCCCTTTTTCTTGTAGTGAACACAGAGATTTTACGTGGTTCGAAACCCTAGTTTATGCTCCACAGTCAAGCCTTAGTGTCTACATCACTAAAACTTGTCTCCTTCTTGGAATACAATTCAGAGGTGGAGAAATCTCTTACAATGGAGTTACAATAAGATACAAATAACTAAATACAAGAATATGAATGAAATGCAAAAACAAAGAACAAACACTTTACATAAGTGCACTTTTGATTGCTTGCTTGTTTAGTTGCTTTGAGATGCTTTGAAGGTATGGAAAGCATCAGTATTTCCCCTCCAAGAACTCCAAGAAATGACCTTTTCTAATCTTCTCGTCGTCCTCCTTTTAAATCTTTTGTCGAGCTAATTTTTCACCTCCCAGTCAACTGGCCTTACCCCCAGTCAACTGGTCATATGTGTTGGTGCAATCGATCTAGGTCATGATTGATCGGACTTGAGTTTGACTCGAGTAGTGTTTTGATGTTTAACATTGATGTTTGACAATGTATTGGGGAGAATGTTGTTGCAATCGACCCAGGTCATGATTGACTGTTTGATGATGGTTTGACCATTGTTTGACTATATGGTTGATTTGGGGTTGACCATATGATGGGAAAGTCCAAGTCTTGAGTACTTGGCATAGAAAGTCCAAGCATGGGCCTAAGCAAGGGAAAGTCCAAGCTTGAGTCTTGTCATTTGGAAAGTCCAACATTTGGTTGGCATGGAAAGTACAAGGGTGTAGTCTTGGCCACATAAGTCCAAGGGTGTAGTCTTAGTTGTGAAAGTCCAAGTCATGGGTACTTGCCATTTGGGAAGTCCAAGGGTTGATATTGGTGGTGTAAAGTCCAAGGGTGGAGACTTGGCAGCATAAGTCTAATGGTTGGCGGCGTAAAGTCCAAGAGGGAGTCTTGGCAGCGTAAGTCAAATGTGCCTTGACGGTGTAGACCACATTAGCATGACAATAGATGATGGAAGCACCTGAAGGCTAGCATATGGATGAACAAGTCATGGATGACTTGGAGGGATCCGATAGGCATGAGGCTGATGGAGGTGGCTAGAAGGCTTAGGTCTAGGCTAAGGGTAGTCTAGCAAGTATGAAGGCATCATACTTGGTGTTAAAACCTCATGGATGAGGTTATCAGTCGACTAATATTATGGATGCACCTGAAGGCCACATTAGCATGACAATAGATGATGGAAGCACCTGAAGGCTAGCATATGGATGAACAATTCATGGATGACTTGGAGGGATCCGATAGGCATGAGGCTGATGGAGGTGGCTAGAAGGCTTAGGTCTAGGCTAAGGGTAGTCTAGCAAGTATGAAGGCATCATACTTGGTGTTAAAACCTCATGGATGAGGTTATCAGTCGACTGATATTATGGGCAGTTGACTGATGTGAGTCGACTGGTGTTCGACTGTAGGAAATGACCTAGCGATGCCGCCAAATTTGGGCCGATCGATGAGTTTAATCACGACCGATATGGTGATCACCGACCATCGTCGAGTTTTCGGGGAAAGAAAGTTTCATAGTTGATTGTTAGGGTTTGATAGTCGAGTGATGACTCGATCAGTCGACTATTGGGCATGATCAGTCGACTGATACCTTATCCGTTGGAACTTATCCAATGTGGCTCGGGCCATTGTGATACAACGGCTACAGAAGCAGTTGACTGATGGTCTCGATCAGTCGATTGCTAGGAAAAATACAGCCCGAATGCAGGTTATAAAAGCAACTCGTGGAGAGGGATTTGGCTAAGATTTTCTTGGATTTGGAACGATTTGCTGGGGCAAATCAGGGTCTTCAAGGCTAGTCCAAGGCAATCAACAAGCAAGCTTCCAAAAGATCTTTTGTAAAGTGCTCTTTACATTCTTTTGTTGTATTTACTTGTATATACTTGTTGTTCATTTGTATTGTTGTTGTAATCTCTTGTAAGAGGTTTCTCCGCCTCTGACTTGTTGTCGAGAAGGAGTATTTGATTAGTGGTGTTGTTCGTAGCGATAGAGCTCGTTTGAGCTCAATCCGTGGAGTAGGAACCTTGAGGTTCCAAACCACGTTACATCTTGGTGTATTTGTATTTGTCTTTATTTTTGTTTTTGCTATTATATATATTCTGCTGCACATAACAAGTTTTGTATGTTGGTGCAATCGACCCAGGTCACGATTGACCAGGACTCGAGCTTGACTCGAGAGATGTTTTGATTTTTGACAAAAACATATGACAATGTAATTGTCATGGGAAAGTCCAAGTCATGAGTACTTGGAATGGAAAGTCCAACATGGGTTGGCAAGGGAAAGTCCAAGCTTGAGTCTTAGCATTTGAGAAGTCCAAGGGGTTTGATATTGGCGGCGTAAAGTCCAAGCGGGAGTCTTGGCAGCATAAGTCCAATGATTGACGGCGTAAAGTCCAAGCGGAGTCTTGGCAGCGTAAGTCCAATGTGCCTTGGCGGTGTAGACACCGTTAGAATGACATAGCCGATGGAAGCACCTGAAGGCTAGCGCAATGGATGAACAAGTCATGGATGACTTGGAGGGATCCGAGAGGCGTGAGGCTGATGGAGGTGGCTAGATGGCTTAGGTCTAGGCTAAGGGTGGTCTAGCAAGTATGGGGGCACCATACTTGGGTTAAACCTCATTGTTGAGGTTAAAACCTCATGTTTGAGGTGTGCCAGTCGACTGGTGCCATATGGCAGTCGACTAGTGTGAGTCAACTAGGGTTTGACTACGGAAAGTGTCACATCATTGCGCCAGAGGAGGGCAATGACCGATTATCGAGAAGTCGATCGATCGTGTGATCACCGATCGTGCTTGGTTTTTCGAGCACAGAATGGAGTTTGACTCGACTGCTGGGGTTAGCAGTCGAGTGGAGGCTCTATCAGTCGACTGATGGATCCGTTAGATCTTTCCAGCGTGGATCTAGACATTGTCTCACGACAACAGTGACATCAATCAACTGATGGTCCTGAGCAGTCGACTATTCGGCATTTTCCAGCCTAGGCAAAAGCTTTAAATGAAGCTCGTGGAGGAGGAAAAGGCATCCGGTTCTTGAGCATCCTTGGGGCTATTTGTTGCTGCAAATTAGGGTCTCCAAGGCCATTCTTCAAGTAACCAAAAGCAAGCAATCCAAAGGCATTTGTAAAGTATTTTCTTTACTTGTATTTCATTGTATTTCATATTAGTTTCTTTTTGTATTTAGTTTATTTTTGTAAACTATTGTATGAGGTTTCTCCGCCTCCGGATTGTTCTGAGAAGGAGTGTTTATTAGTGGTTGCGTGTGCATCACTAGAGCTCGTTGAGCTCAACCGTGGAGCAGGAACCTTGAGGTTCCGAACCACGTTATATTCTTGTGTTGTGGTGTGTTTTTCTATTTCATTATTGCTTTATTACTATTCTGCTGCGCGCTAACGAAAATTGTAGACAAACACGAAACAAATTTCATCACGCTACGAATTCAAGCTATTCACCCCCCTCTAGCTTCCAAGGATCCCCTACAAGTGGTATTAGAGCGAGGCCACTCTTCAAGTTTAACAACTAAGGGATCACGCCCCCTCGTCCCAGCGCGGTCGGCTTCCTGGGCAGCATGGGTTCAAACATGTCGGACCATCCGTCTCCTGATTTACCCTCGTCGACCGGTGGGGACTCTAGTTGAAGGCCTTGGGGCGGGGTCGGTCGGCCCTGAGGATTAGTGGGCGCAAGCCTGATACCTCAGGTGAATCAAAAAAAAAAAAAAAGAAGAGGGTGAAGATGGAAGTTCAAGAGAAACTAGGTTGGGACATCAACACACCGATCCCTTACACCTTATATAGACAAGAAGGCTTCAATTCTTGGAAGAGAAGAATTGAAGATTTTATCATGATGAGGGACTTTGAAGAATGGTCCATTTTGATGAAGGGATATAGTTATCCAATAGGACCAAAGAGAGGGTTCCTCAAGAAAAAGAGATGGACCGAAGAGCAAGTCCAAGCCTTCGAGAAAAATGATAAGGTAATGAAGTTTTTAATTGATTTAATACCTAACAATATCTTGTGTATGTTAGGTAATTATGTAGATGCCAAGGAGCTATGGAGCCAAGTGGCAGAGCTCCATGGAGATTCATTACCGGTCCAAGAAGAAGGACCATCACCGGCTCAAGAAGAGGAGGCCGAAGATGAATCCTCATCCTCACAAGCAAGTGAGGGTTTGGAAGTTGAGAAGGAATCAACTTCCGGATTGGTGGAAGAAGAGGAGACCTCCACCTCTATGATTGAGGGGGAGGAGATTAGAGCATCCTCAACACCGGAGCAATAAGAGGAGTCATCCACATTCGGTCGAGAGGAAGAGAAAGCTCAAGAGACCCTCACCACCGAACTAGGTAACTCAAGAAATTTGGTTTTAAATAAAAAAAATATAATTTTCTTTGAGTGTAGGGAAAGTGGGCATTACAAGAGCAAATTCCCAAAGAGAGTAAGAAAAGCTCCACCGACACCTAAAAGTCAAGAGAAGTCAAAGGAAGCCGGAGCCCCGACAATTAAGAGCAAGAAGCACGTGGTATATTTCATTAAGTAGGAGCATCACAAGTAGGGGGAGCTTCTAAAGCTAACCCTAAGGTATATTTCATTAATGCACCTTCAAATTTTAAGGTCAAGAAGCATGCTAGAAGTAATTTAAACAATCTTGCTATTGTTCATAAGGAGCATGCTATTAGAAATAGCAAATATTTTTGTCTAGGTGCTAAGAGTTTAAACCTTAGGAATAAGGAGAAATTTGGGACTAATGTCCCTAAAAATATTTTACCTAAGGCATCTATTAGAAAAATTGAGGATCATCTAGGTTTTAATCCTAAATGGACTAGGCATATGCCTAGGAAGAACAACGCCCAAGGATTAAATCAAAATTCTAAAATTGGGCAATTAGAGGTTGAAAAATCAAGTCTTGAGGTCAAGACTTGAAAAATTAGAAAAGACCCTTGCAAAGATACAAAATCAAGTTAAAGGGTCAAATGGTCAAAGTCAAGAGTCTAGGACCAAGAGTCAACACCTAGGACTTAAGAGACAAAAGTCAACCAAGGGCAAGAAGGGTTTGGGTCACAAACCTAAGCCTAAGGTGGCTTATCATAGTGTTCCATTTGATTATGGAACACAAACTAGGTCTAGGAAGACCAAGGTTACTAGGGAAGTTATCCCTGAGAGTAACCAAGGTTTGTGCCTAGTGGCTAGGGTTTCAAGGAAACCTAGGGTGGCCACTAAGAAGGTTATTAGGGAGACAATTCCTAAGGTTAACCTAGGCAAGACCAAAATGACCAAGGTTACCAAGCCTAGGAGGGTCATTAGGAAGGTATCTAGGGAGGTTATTCCTAAGGAATACCTAATTAATCCTAGGAGCTCAAATAGGTTTTAGGTTCCTAAGAGCGTGATTGATTCACGCTAGATGGGTTTATGGTGTGCCAACATTGATTGGATGGGTAGTTAACTCAACCATGACAAAGGTGGCACCTTGGGTCATTTTCAAGGTTATGGTTACCTTGAGAATGTGTTTTTAATCTTAAATCCTAAAAGATCTTAGGATGTGCCAATATACCTTGAGAAGTGTGATAAAATGATCAAATTGACACAATTTAGATTTAGAGGTTAGTGTGTCATTTTGGATTTTTGACACACTTGGGAGATTAGTAATAATATGGCAAAATAAATCTAATTATAACAGATGGCAACTCATATTAAAATTTAGGTATTATTATAACTATACTTTTTATATGTCATGCTTTGTTTGCCATATAACATGCCATGACATCATGTTTATTTTTATCATTTATATGTCATGATCATGTTTAGGATTAAGGATTAAATGCCATGTGTTTTTAGATTTAATCATATGCCATGACATCATGATCATTGGCCATATTTAATTATTGCTATAATTATGCCATGATCATTTCATGCATTTAAATTGATTAAAATTGATGTAAGGACAATGACATGACTTGGAGTCTCATTTATAAGGGAATCAAGTAGAGTTGTCTTAGAAAAATGCATGAAACCCTAGATTAGGGAGAACAAAACCCACATCTCACATCACACTAACATGTATGTGTATTTATACACCCTAGATACATGTGAGATACTAGGATATGAGTTAAGTTCAAGGTGCATAGTTTTTGCATCTAGATGAACTAAAACTCATCCTATATGAGTGGTGGATCATTGGGAAAGCTTGTGTACAAGTCATGTACATTGAGCCCAAGGAATATGATCCAAAATAAGGTTTTGAAAAAATTTTAAAATCTTTTTGAAAAACCTTGGTGAAGTCTATCTTTTGATAGCAATCACCATTGATGAGATTGATACAAAGTGAGCTAAAACTTTGAAGTTTTTATTCACTTTTGGATTTTGTATCAATTTAAATATTTTATGGGTAAAATATTTTTCTAACATTTTTCACCCATTGTATTGACTATAAGTAATATACGTATGAATTTTCATGATTTTTCGATATACGTAGAATTACTTATGATTTTTTGAATTTCATTTCTGATAACTGAAATTCTGATATTTCAGTTATCAGTCAACTGATGAGGGTGGCAGTCGACTGGTATCTGAGAGAGTCGACTGCCGATGCTGATTTCGGGAAAACAAGGTTTGTTTACCCCATTTTCAACTATGGTAAGGTTCCCTAACCACTCATAACCCTAGGATATACTTTGGGAAGTATTAAAATGGGTGAAAATCCATTGGATATGGATTAGGAGAGTTGTTTAGGATTTGTATCAATTTTAAGGTGAAGAACCTTGTCCTAGGATATACAAGGTTTGTTCAATGTTGAACTTTAGGCCTTAATTTTGATGGTTTAAAGTTCCTATTGGCTTAGGGACTTCCCAAGGACATTGTTGGTGCAATAGTCAAGGGGGAGCAAGCCTTTAGGGTGAGGTATCCATCATGGGATGTTGGATGGTATTTTTCTTCATGAGGGGGAAAAAAAAAGGATTTTGAGATACCTAATTTGGAAATTGGGAGAGTGTATAGGATTGCCTCTCTTGAGTGATATGAGACTTATCACTAGGAAGATGGTAGACATCCTAGGTATTTTTGGACCAAGGGGAGATTGTAAGATCTCATTGGGACATGAGACATTGACCTCCTTGGAGAGATAACCTTTTTGATGTTAGTCAAAAAGGGGGAGAACTTATTGGGAGAAGGTAAAATTACAAATTTGGGATAATTTGTAAGAGATTTGAGTTAGTGTTCTAACTCAATGGTTTGTTTGTTTTTTGTCAAACATCAAAAAGGGGGAGATTGTTGGTGCAATCGGCCCAGGTCACGATTGACCAGGACTCGAGCTTGACTCGAGAGATGTTTTGATGTTCGAAAAAACATATGACAATGTAATTGTCATGGGAAAGTCTAAGTCATGAGTACTTGACATGGAAAGTCCAACATGGATTGGCAAGGGAAAGTCCAAGCTTGAGTCTTGGCATTTGAGAAGTCCAAGGGGTTTGATATTGGCGACGTAAAGTCCAAGCGGGAGTCTTGGCAGCATAAGTCCAATGATTGGTGGCGTAAAGTCCAAGCGGAGTCTTGGCAGCGTAAATCCAATGTTCCTTAGCGGTGTAGACACCGTTAGCATGACATAGTTGATGGAAGCACTTGAAGGCTAGCGCAATGGATGAACAAGTCATGGATGACTTGTTGGGATTCGAGAGGCGTGAGGCTGACGGAGGTGGCTAGAAGGCTTAGGTCTAGGCAAGGGTGATCTAGCAAGTATGGGGGCACCATACTTGGGTTAAACCTCATGGTTGAGGTTAAAACCTCATGTTTGAGGTGTGCTAGTCGACTGATGTCATATGGCAGTCGACTGGTGTGAGTCAACTAGGGTTTGACTGTGGGAAGTGTCATAGCAATCGACTGTCGGAGGAGGGCAGTCGACTGATTTGTCGAGTAGTCGACTGATCGTGTGATCAGTCGATTGGTGCTCAATTTTTTGGGCACAGAATGGAATATGACTCGACTGCTGGGGTTAGCAGTCAAGTGGAGGCTCTATCAGTTGACTGATGGTCATAATCAGTTGACTGATGATGGATCCATTGGATCTTTCCAGTGTGGATCTAGCCGTTGTCTCACGACAACAATGGCATCAATCGACTGATGGTTCCGATCAGTCGACTAATCAGTATTTTCCAGCCCAGGCAGAAGCTTTAAATGGATCTTGTGGAGGAGGAAAAAGTATTTGGTTCTTGAGCATCCTTGGGGCGATTTGTTGCTGCAAATGAGGGTCTCCAAGGTCATTCTTCAAGCAACAAAAAGCAAGCAATCCAAAGGCATTTGTAAAGTGTTTTCTTTACTTGTACTATATTATATTTCATATTAGTTGCTTGTTGTATTTAGTTTATTGTTGTAAACTATTGTACGAAGTTTCTCCGCCTCCGGATTGTTCTGAGAAGGAGTATTTATTAGTGGTTGCGCGTGCATCACTAGAGTTCGTTGAGCTCAACCGTGGAGTAGGAACCTTGAGGTTCCGAACCACGTTATATTCTTGTGTTGTGGTGTGTTTGTCTATTTCATTATCGCTTTATTATTATTCCGCTGTGCGCTAACAAAAATTGTAGACAAACGTGAAACAAATTTCATCATGCTACGAATTCAAGCTATTCACCCCCCTCTAGCTTCAAAGGATCCCTTACATTGAAAAGACGAACACGAACGAATTGCATTGATGTACAAAATCGATATTCACCCCCCTCTAGTAGTCATCACGGTCCCTACAATTGGTATCAGAGTGAGGCCGCTCTTCAAGGTTTAACAACTAAAGGAGCACGGCTAGAGGAAGAAGATGGAATTTGAAGAAAAAATTGGATGGGACATCAACACTCCGGTCCCATATGCATTTTATGGACGAGAATGTTGGTGCAATCGGCCCAGGTCACGATTGACCGGACTCGAGTTTGACTCGAGTAATGTTTTGATGTTTGACATAGTGAGTTGACATTGATGTCTAATAATGTCTTGGGGAGATTGTTGGAACAATCGACCCGGGTTATGATTAAGCGGACTCGAGTTTGACTCGAGGGGCATGTAAAGTCCAAGTCTTGAGTACTTGGCATGTAAAGTCCAAGCATGGGTCTTGGCATGGAAAGTCCAACATGGGTTGGCAAGGGAAAGTCCAAGCTTGAGTCTTGGCATTTGAGAAGTCCAAGGGGTTTGATATTGGCGGCGTAAAGTCCAAGCGGGAGTCTTGGTAGCATAAGTCCAACGGTTGGCAGCGTAAAGTCCAAGCGGAGTCTTGGCAGCGTAAGTCCAATGTGCCTTGGCGGTGTAGACACCATTAGCATGACATAGCCGATGGAAGCACCTGAAGGCTAACGCAATTGATGAACAAGTCATGGATGACTTGGAGGGATCCAAGAGGTGTGAGGTTGATGGAGGCAGCTAGAAGGCTTAGGTTTAGGATACGGGTGGTCTAGCAAGTATGGGGGAACCATACTTGGGTTAAACCTCATGTTTGAGGTGTATTAGTCGACTGGTATCATGTGGCAGTCGACTGGTGTGAGTGAACTAGGGTTTGACTGGAGGGAGTGCTCTAGCAGTCGACTGCTAAAGGTGGGCAGTTGACTGCTGGACCGAGCAATCGACTGATCTTGTGATCAGTCGACTAGTGCTCGGTATTTCGAGTACAGAATGGAGTCGAGACTCGACTGCGGGGGAAGCAGTCGACTGATGGGTATGATTAGTCGACTGATGATGGATCCGTTGGTCCAGCGTGGATCTAGTCGTTGTCTCATGACAACAGTGGCATCAGTCGACTGATGGTCCCGAGCAGTCAACTGATCGGCGATTTCCAGCTCAGGTTGGAGCTTTAAATGGAGCTCGTGGAGGAGGAAATCACCACTGATTTTCTTGGACGTTTTGAAGCGATTTGCTGCTTCAAATCGGGGCCTTCAGCTGCTAGTCCAAGGCAATCAACAATCAAGCTTCCAAAAGATTTGTGTAAAGTTTTCTTTGCTTTCTTTTGTTGTATTCACTTGTAATTGCTTGTTGTTTACTTGTATTACTGTTGTAATATTTTGTAAGAGATTTATCCACCTCCGACTTGTATCGAGAAGGAATTATTGCATAGTGGTGTGTTTGTGGCATCGCTAGAGCTCTTTAGAGCTCGATCCGTGGAGTAGGAACCATTCGGTTCTGAACCACGTTAAATACTTGTGTAATTATGTTTGTCTATTTCGTTATTGCTTTACTATTATTCTGCTACGCGCTAACGAAAATTGTAGATGAACACGAACAATTTCCATCGACATAACGAATACAAGCTATTCACCCCCCCCTCTAGCTCCAAGGATCTTCAACAAGTGGTATCAGAGCCCGGGGCTCTTCTACGGATTAACAATCTGGAGTCAAGACTCTAGAGGGAAAGATGGAATTCAAGGACAAGATAGGATGGGACATCCACACACCGCCACCTTACGATCAAGAGGACTTTTCGGCATGGAGGGCTAGAATGGAGAATTTCTTGATGATGGACATAGAGAATTGGTTCATCATCATGGAAGGCTTCGAACCTCCTAGGGACAAGAAGGGAGATGTTCTCAAGTTAAAAAGGCGGACCCAAGAGCAATGCCAAAAGTTCAAGACCGAAGTCAAGGTAACAGAAATTTTAGAAGATTTGATACCTAATGATGTCTTGTGCAAGTTAGGTGAATTTCAAGATGCCAAGGAGCTATGGGACAAATTGGGCAAGTTCCATGAGAAGCCTCATTTGGCACAAGTAGAAGAAGATAAGGAAGAGGAAGAAGAGAGCTTATCCTCAAGTGAAAGTGAGGAATCGGAAGTTGAGATGGAGTCAACTTTCGGATCGGAGGAAGAAGAAGTAGAAGAGGTGGAAGAAGTATCCACCTCTAGGATTGAGGGGGAGAGACCATCCACACCGGAGCCGGAACAAAATCAAGAAGAAGCCTCTACCTCTGGGAGGGATGAAGAAACCACTCCGATCACCACCACCCTAGGTAACTCAAGCATTTCGGTTCAAAATAAAATTCATATAATTTGCTTTGAGTATGGGGAAACCGGACACTATAAGAGCAAGTGTCCAAAGAGGGTCAAGAAAAGTCCACCGGCACCAAAGGTCAAGGATGTCGGTGCCCAAAGTCAAAGGAGCAAGGAGCACATCATTTGCTTCAAGTGCCATCAAAAGGGGCACTATAGGAGTCAATGCTCTAGGGGGAGCAAGAAGACTCAAGAGGGAGTATCACATGTAGGGAGAGCTTCTAAAGCGATCCCTAAGGTAAATGCACCCTCTAAATCTAAAAGTCAAAAGCATGCTTTTAATTCAATTGCTATTACTCATGAAAAGCATGTTAGTAGAAATAGATTCTATTGCCTAGGAGCTAAAAATGTTAACTTAGGAAATAAGTAGAAATTTGGGACTAATGTTCCTAGAAAAACCTTACCTAGGGAGTCTATTAGCAAAATAGAAGATCATCTAGGCTTAAACTCCAAGAAATCTAGACATATGTCTAGAAATAAAAATATCTCAAGAAGTAATGAAAAATTAAAAATTGAGATATTAGAAAAGGAAAATCAAGTCTTGAGGTCAAGACTTGAGAAATTGGAAAAGACCCTTAGGATTATCCAAAATCAATTTAAAGGGTCAAATGACCAAATAAAAGGGTCAAATGGTCAAAGTCAAGAGTCTAGGACCAAGAGTCAAGGCCTAGGGCATAGGAGACAAAAGTCAACCAAGTGCAAGAAAGGTTTGGGTCATAAACCTAAGCCTAAGGTGGCTTATCATAGTGTTCCATTTGATTATGGAACATAAACTAGGCCTAGAAAGACCAAGGTCAATAGGGAAGTCATCCCTAAAGTTTCCATGGTGTATGCTTAGTGGCCAAGGTTTCCATGAAACCTAGAAAGACCACTAAGAAGGTTACTAGGGAGGCAATCCCTAAGGTTAACCTAGTCAAGACTAAAATGAACAAGGCTAACAAGCCTAGAAGGGTCATTAGGAAGGTATCTAGGGAGGTTATCCCTAAGGAATACCTAGTAAACCCTAGGAGCTCAAATAGATTTTGGGTTCCTAAGAGCGTGGTCAATTCACGCTAGATGGGATTAGGGCATGCCAACTTTGAATGGAAGGGTAATTAACCTAACCATAGTAAAGGTGACACTTTAGGTCATTTTCAAGGTTATGATTGCCTTGGGAATGTGTTTTGATCTTGAATCCTAAAGGATTTTAGGATGTGCCAATATTAACTAAGAAGTTTGATAAATCAATCAAATTGGCACAACCTAGATCTAGAGGTCATAATGTGCCATTTTGGGTTTTGGCACACCTTGGGAATTAGTGTATCAAGAAAAGTGTCTTAAGGCTTAGAGATTATATTTAAGATTGATACTCAAGTACTACACATCTTGATGTCTCATACTTACCATGCTTCATGTGTTTTACCATATGTTTGCATGGAAGGAATGTCTATGGTGTATTGCATCTCACAAAATAGGTCATTCACCTTGATTGTGTATTGCAACACTTAGAAAGGGTGAGATGTTATAATTTGAAACTATTGGTTGTTAATGTTTGTAAAAATGAAATAAAATACCAAAATACATTAGCAAATACATGAACATAGGCATAACATCAATATATTTGATACACATGAATAAATATGGTAAAATGAAACAAATTAGGTGAAGAAATCGAAATTCACTTAATTTTAGAACTGAAAATCAGATATCAGTCGACTGATAATACTGTAGGATGACACCGTGAGCCTAGTAGTCGAGTGCTGCTTCCAGGACTTGACTGATTTGTCCATCAGTCGACTGAACATCTTCATCAGTCGACTGATGGTACTGTTCATCGGGATAGAAGAGCCAATAGTCAGGTGGCTCGTCCAGCAGTCGAGTGCTGGTCACATCAGTCGACTGACAACCACTATCATTCGACTGATGTTACTATAGCTCGGTACAGAATGTTCAGCAGTCAAGTGCCAAGCCAGAGCAGTCGATTGTTTGTTCGGTAAACCGCTCACTAACCCATCATCAGTCGACTGATGTCACACATCAGTCGATTGGAGTCGTGATTTTATAACGCCGAACCGCTAGGGTTCGGCGTCTTCACACCCTCTTCATGCGATTTTCTTCTCCAATCATCTCCAACCTTCTCCGACCAGTCTTCCCGTGTCCATGCCGGCGACCAAAAACCTTAGGTTTGAAAACTATCCTCCTCATTTGTGGTTTGGTCGCTCTAATGATGTCTCACAGTCCTTAGGTTTCTTCTCCGGCGATTTTCCTTGTGTTAGGGTTTCGGCGAGATCCTTCCTCCGACGATCTTCCAACGTTCTCTCCGGCAAACCGACTCCCCAGTTAGGCCATCACAACCATCTAGTAATGGCACCAAAGTATATCTCTATACCCTTTAAACCCTAATTTTATTTTACATCACATTTTAATCTAATCATGTATTTGTGTCATTACATTGCATTGCATTGCATTCATCATGTAGAAGACAGCGTAGGAATGACCCAAATGAGGGTGGATCACGTTTGTACCAACCAATGTCGGTTCGATACATCGATAACCAATTTTTTAGACACTACTATAGCGATATCATTGAGATCCTAATGCATTATTAGCTCATGAAGATCGCTTTGTGTACTCATGCCATTAATGATGATCTCCTCAAGGAATTCTACCAAAACTTGAGGAAGGTAGACGATGGTCCTACCTACACCACTCGCGTTGCAAAACGCGACTTGGAGTTCACTCCTGTGATCTTGAAGGAGTTCCTTGAGTGTAGGCCATCGGATGATACCTTCATCTTTTATCCTACCTTTGATGCACCTCTTCTTGCTCCTTTTGATCACATTTCATTAGATTCTATGCATGAGCACCTCTTCCGCCATCCTCGCCCACCATCCCAGAACCTCTTTCCCATCAGTGAGTTATCTGCACCTGACAATGTGCTTTACAAAGTCATTGTTGGGTGTTTTCTTTCTATTGTGACTCGGGGTCTAACCAAGATTCGGCCTCCCCATCTCTTCCTCATGTATGCCATGCGCCATAGGTTAGATGTGAACATTGCATTGAACATGTTTCATTTCCCCTGTACAAGAGAAAGTTCATATGCCTTTTGGACATATTATCACTACATGGTTAGAGTCCATAGGCATTAACATATCCAGGGGATCGTTGAGGGCGCTTTCCGAGGTATACGACTACATCTCAGTGCGTAACTTCACTTTGGCTGGGTTGCGGACTGGAGATGGATAGATGGAGCTGATACCTCGGCCTCAACCCATGGCGCGTGGGGGCCACCTCTAGTGCCTGGAGAGCCTGCAGGACAATATGAGGGGCTCGATGCTGCTGACGAGGATGACCATATGCCAACAGATGCACCAGCAGCAGATCTTTCAGATCGTGTTGCACAGCTGGAGGTCAGATTCGATGACTACCAGCAGTCGGTTGACTCACGATTGGCAGATATCTTATCCGAGCAGTCCTCCATGAGTCAGTAGCTTAGTCAGATGGAGGAGCGCCACAGCAGGATGGAGGAGCGCCAAAGCAGGATGGAGCAGCGCCAGATCGATATGTACAAGATGATGAGGACCTGGACGCTGAGCCAGCATCCTCCTCCGCCTCCACCATCTGCAGGAGATGACAGCTAGAGGATGTTTAGGGATTCTGTTTTTAGTTTCTTAGTGAGGTTGAGAAATTTAGACTTCCATTTTGCTTGTAAAAACTAAAGTTATATTTGAATGAAATATTTTGTTTATCAAAAATTATGTGCTTTTGTCTGATTATGTGTGTGCTAATGTGTTTATGTATACAAATTTGACATGTCATGACATCATACTTATATTTATCATTAATATGTCATGATTATGTTTAGGATTAAGGACTAATGTCATGTATTTTTAGATTATATCATATGCCATGACATCATGATCATTGGCCATGCTTAATTATTGTTATCATTTATGTCATGATCATTCATGCATTAATTAAAATTGAGTTAAGGATTATGACATGATTTGAAGTCTCATCTATAAGGGAGTCAAATAGAGTTGCCTAGAAAATGCATGAGGCTACAATAACCCTAATCCCACATCTCAAAATTACTTTGACTTGTGTGTGCTTAATTCATCTTAGATACATGTGAGATGTTAGGAAAATAAGTTAAGTTCAAGGTGCATAGATAATGTATCTAGATGAACTTAAACTTATCTCAATCATCAATATGAATCATGAGAGAAGCTAGTGTACAAGTCATATACATCTAGCCAAGAGTCCATGGTTTAAAATAGGTTTTCAAAAATATTTTAAAATCACTTTAGAAAACCTCGGTGAAGTCTATCTTTTGATAGCAATCACCATTGATGAAGTTGATACAAAGTAAGGCCAAAACATTGAAAATTTCAATGATTTTGAATTTTGTATCAATCTCCTATTTTAATGGGTAAAATATTTTTCCAATATTTTTCACCAATTGTATGTGTTATAAATATTATACATATAAAATTTCATGATTTTTCAAGCTATGTATAATTACTTATGATTTTTCAAAGTTCTGCTTCGATAATCAAAATATCCGCCGATCGCCATCGCTTAATAATCGATGGGGTAGCAAACGCTAGTGACAATCGCCGGAATCGCCTGGCAAAGAAACCGCTCGCAAAGAAACCGCCCGCAAAATCGCTCGGCGCCAAAACCGCCTATAAATCGCCTCGTGCCTAGCGCGCGCTGGCGACATCGCTTCGGAAACCGCCGGCGGAAGTGCTCGGCAGAATCGCCGGCAAGACTATCACGATCGTTGCTTGGTGCCACGATCGATCGGGTACGGCAGCGATCGATTTCTGAAGGACTCGACTGCCTATGCTGATTTCAGGTAAAACAAGGGTGTTTAACCCCATTTCATCTATGATGAGGTTCCCTAACCACTCCTAACCCTAGGATATGCTTTGGGAACCATTAGAAAGGGTGAAAATCCATTGGATATGGATTAGGAGAGTTGTTTAGGGTTTGTATCAATTTTAAGGTGAGGAAAAGTTCAATGTTGAACTTTAGGCCTTAATTTTGATGTTTTAAAGTTCCTATTGGCCTAGGGACTTCGCAAGGACATTGTTGGTGCAATGGTCAAGGGAGAGCAAGCCTTTAGGGGGGGGGGTATCCATCAAGGGATGATGGATGTTATTTTTTCTCATGAGGAGGAGAAATGAGATTTTGAGATACCCAATTTAAAATTGGGAGAGTGTATAGGATTGCCTCTCTTGAGTGATATGGGACTTATCACTAGAAAGATGGTAGGCATCCTAGGTATCTTTGGACAAAGGGGGAGATTGTAAGATCTCATTGGGACATGGGACATTAACCTCCTTTGAGAGAACATTTTTGATGTATGTCAAAAAGGGGGAGAACATAAAATTACCAATTTGGGATAATTGGTAAGACAATTTGAGTTAGTGTTCTAACTCAAAGGTATGTGTTTTTGTCAAACATCAAAAAGGGGGAGATTGTTGGTGCAATCGGCCCAGGTCACGATTGACTAGACTCGAGTAATATTTTGATGTTTGACATAGAGAGTTGACATTGATGTCTAATAATGTCTTGGGGAGATTGTTCGAACAATCGACTCGGGTTATGATTAAGCGGACTCGAGTTTGACTCGAGGGGATTTTGATGGTTGACTGGAGTTGACCATGTCATGGAAAGTCCAAGTCTTGAGTACTTGACATGTAAAGTCCAAGCATGGGTCTTGGCATGGAAAGTCCAATATGGGTTGGCAAGGGAAATTCTAAGCTTGAGTCTTGACATTTGAGAAGTCCAAGGGGTTTGATATTGGCAACGTAAAGTCCAAGCGGGAGTCTTAGCAGCATAAGTCCAATGGTTGGCAGCGTAAAGTCCAAGCGGAGTCTTAGTAGCGTAAGTCCAATATGCCTTGATGGTGTAGATACAGTTAGCATGACATAGCCGATGGAAGCACCTGAAGGCTAACGCAATGGATGAACAAGTCATGGATGACTTGGAGGGATCCGAGAGGTGTGAGACTGATGGAGGCAGCTAGAAGGCTTAGGTCTAGGCTACGGGTGGTCTGGCAAGTATGGGGGAACCATACTTGAGTTAAACCTCATGTTTGAGATTAAAACCTCATGTTTGAGGTGTATCAGTCGACTAGTATCATGTGGCAGTCGACTGTTGTGAGTCAACTAGGGTTTCGAGCTGGAATGCCCTAGCCGATCGCTGTGAGGTGGGCCGATCCCGATCGAGCAATGATCGACTGATCTTGTGATCAGTCAACTGATGCTCGGTATTTCAGGCACAGAATGGAGTCGAGACTCGACTGCAGGGGAAGCAGTCGAGTGAAGGCTCCATCAATCGACTGATGGGTATGATCAGTCGACTGATGATGGATCCGTTGGATTTTTCCACCGTGGATCTAGTCGTTGTCTCACGACAATAGTGGCATCAATCGACTCATGGTCTTGAGCAGTCGACTAATCGACGATTTCCAGGCCAGGTTGCAGCTTTAAATGGAGCTCATGGAGGAGGAAATCACCACCGATTTTTTTGGACGTTTTGAAGTGATTTGTTGCTGCAAATCAGGGCCTTCAAGTTCAAGGCAATCAACAAGCAAGCTTTCAAAAGATTTGTGTAAAGTTTTCTTTGCTTTCTTTTGTTGTATTCACTTGCAATTGCTTGTTGTTTACTTGTATTACTGTTGTAATATTTTGTAAGAGGTTTCTCCACCTCCGACTTGTGTCGAGAAGGAGTTATTGCATAGTGGTGTGTTTGTGCCATCGCTAGAGCTCTTTAGAGCTCGATCCGTGGAGTAGGAACCGTTCGATTCCAAACCACGTTAAATACTTGTGTAATTGTGTTTGTCTATTTCGTTATTGCTTTACTATTATTCCGCTGTGCGCTAACAAAAATTGTAGACGAACGCGAACAATTTCCATCGACGCAACGAATACAAGCTATTCACCCCCCCCTCTAGCTTCCAAGGATCTTCTACTGAGAAGGCTTCAACCAATGGAAGGAAAGGATTGAAGACTTCGTGATGATGATGGATATCGAGGATTGGGCCACCTTGATGGAAGGATTCAAATTTCCAAGAGGGCCTATGGGAGGATTCCTCAAAATGTAAAAGTGGACCGAGGAACAACTCCAAGAATTCGAGAGAAGTAATAAGGTAATTAAATTCTTGGTTGATTTGATTCCTAACGATATCTTGTGTAGCTTAGGTGAATACAAGGATGCCAAGTTGCTTTGGAGCAAATTGGCAAAGTATCATGAAAGTCCATCACCGGTCCAAGAAGAAGAGGAAGAAGAGGAGTGCTCATCCTCTCAAGCTCAAGAAGAAGCAAGCACATCTTCATCCCAAGAGCTTGAGGATTCGGAGATTGATAGGGAATCAACATTCGGATCGGAAGAGGAAGAAGAAATGAAAGAAGCCTCCACTTTAAGGTTTGAGGGGGAGGAGAGACCATCTATTCCGGAACAAGGGCAAGAGCAAGGAGAGCCATCTACTTCTAGGAGAAGTGATAAACAAGCTCAAGAGTCCCTTTCCACCACCATTGACCTAGGTAACTCAAGCACATTAATTCAAATTAAAAATCATATTATGTGTTTTTAGTGTAGGGAATATGGGCACTATAAGAGCAAGTGCCCTAAGAAGGTTAAGAAGGCTCCACCGGTGCCAAAGGTCAAGGAGACCGGAGCCTCACCCATCAAGAGCAAGGAGCACGTAGTGTGTTTCAAGTGCCATCAAAAGGGGCACTATAGAAGCCAATGCCCTAGGAGAAAAGATGGAGCATCACATATAGGGGGAGCCTCTAAGGCAAACCCTAGGTAAAATTCATTAATGCACCTTCAAATTTTAATAGTCAAAAGCATGCTAGGAACAATTTTAATGCTATTACTATTACTCATGAACAAAAGCATGCTAGTAGAAATAGACTTTATTGCTTAGGGGCTAAGCATGTTGACCTTAGGTCTAATGACAAGTCTAGAAATAATGACTCTAGACCTATTTCAACTAAGGAGAAATTTGGGACTAATGTCCCTAAGAAAATTTTACCTAAGGTGTCTATTAGGAAGGTAGAAAATCATCTTGGCTTTGACTCCAAGAACCATAGACATATGCCTAAGAAGTCTCATTCCCAAAGAATAAATGAAATGTCAAAATTGGGAAGATTAGAACTAGAGAACCAAGCCTTGAGGTCAAGGCTTGAGAAAATGGAGAAGACCTTTGCAAGGATGCAAAATCAAATGCAAGGGTCAAATAGTCAAGGCCTAGGGTCTAGGAGTCAAAGTCAAAGGCCTAGGAAACAAAAACCATCCAAGGGCAAGCTTAAGCCCAAAAAGACCTATCACAATGTTCCATTCGATTATGGAACTCAATCTAGGTCTAGGAAAACCAAGGTCAATAGAAAAGTCATCCCTAAGATTGACCAAGGTAGATACTTAGTGGCTAAGATTTCAAGGAAACCTAGGGAAGCCATTAAGAAGGTTACAAGGGGAGTTACCCCTAGAGTTAACCTAAGTAAGACCCAAATGACCAAGGCTTCTAAGCCTAGGAGGGTCATTAGGAGGGTATCTAGGAAAGTTATCCCTAAGGAATACCTAGTAAACCCAAGGAGCTCTAATAGATATTGGGTTCCTAGGAGCGTGATCGATTCGCGCTAAATGAGTTAGGGTGTGCCAACTTTAAATGGATGGGTAGTTAATCTAACCATGGTACAGGTGACACTTTAGGTCATTTCCAAGGTTATGAGTATCTTGGAAATAAGTTTGATCATAATCCTAAAGGCTTTTAGGATGTGCCAATATATTTTAAAGATTATGAAAAATCAATTAAATTGGCACAAATTAGGTTTAGAGGTTATAGTGTCCTATTTTGGATTTTTGACACACTTGGGAGAAAAGTGATAATATGACAAAATAGATTTAACCTTAACAAATGACAATGAATATTAAAATTTAGGTATTATATACCTCTATATATTTTATTTGCCATGATTGATTTGTCATATGTCATGTCATGACATCATATCTATTTTTATCATTTATATGTCATGATCATGCTTAGGTTATAGTCTTAATGGCATGTATGCTTAGGTTATATCATATGTCATGACATCATGATCATTAGTCATGCTTATTTATGTTATCATTTATTCCATGATCATTCATGCATTTAAAGTAATTAAAATTTATTTAATGACTATGACATGACTTGAAGTCCCATGTATAAGGGAATCAAGTAGTGTTGCCCTAGAAAATGCATGAAACCTTATTTAAGATGAATCAAAACCCACATCTCACATCACATTGATATGTGTGTGTATTGATACACCCTAGACACATGTGAGATACTAGAAAATGAGTCAAGTTCAAGGTGCATAGTTTTTGCATCTAGATGAACTTAAACTCAACTTATACCATGGATGAATCATGAGGAAAGCTTGTGTACAAGTCATGTGCATTAAGCCTATAGACCATGGTTCAATATAAGGTTTTAAAACTATTTCAAAATCATTTTGAAAAAACTTGGTGTAGTTTATCTTTTGGTAGAAGTCACCATTGATGATGTTGATACAAAGTGAGCTCAAAACAATGAAATTTTTCTTATTTTTGAACTTTGTATCGATTTCACTATTTTGTGGGTAAATTAATTTTCAAATATTTTTCGCCCATTGTATTTGTCATAAGTATTATACATATGAATTTTTGTAATTTTTTCATTTATGTATAATTGCTTATGATTTTTGAAAATTTGGATTTTGAAATTGAAATTCTATATTTGCAAATATCAGTCGACTGATGCTTGATGGCAGTCGACTGATGCATAGGGCAGTCGACTGATTACTGTCAGAGTCGACTGCTAACGCTAATTTTGGATAAACAAGGATGTTTAGCCTATGTTTCAGCTATGTTAGGTTACCCTAACTGCTCCTAACCCTAGGATATGCTTTGGAAAGCATTAGAAAGGGTGAAAATCTATTGGATATGGATTAGGAGAGTAGTTTGGGTGTTGTATCAATTTTAAGGTGTGTGAGAGTTCAAGTTTGAACTTTTAACCTTAATTTTGATGGTTTAGTATTCCTATAGGCTTAGGGACTCTCCAAGGACATTGTTGGTGCAATGGTCAAGGGGGAGCAAACCTTTAGGGGAAGGTATCCATCATGGAATGATGAATGTGTTTCTTCCTTATGAGGGGGAGAATTTAGGAGAAGTGAGGATTGCCTCTCTTGAGTGATATGTGACTTATCACTAGGAAGAGTGAAGGCATCCTAGGTGTTTTTGGACAAAGGGGGAGATTGTAAGATCTCATTGGGATATGAGACATTGACACCCTTGGGGAGAACCTTTTTGATGTATGTCAAAAGGGGGAGAAAGTGAAACTACCAATTTGGAAGAATTGATAAGGAGATTTGAGTTAGGGTTTCGGCTTAACTCAAAGGTGTTTGGTTTTTGTCAAACATCAAAAAGGGAGAGATTGTTGGTGCAATCGACCCAGGTCATGATTGATCGGACTAGAGTTTGACTCGAATAGTGTTTTGATGTTTGACATTGATGTTTGACAATGTGTTGGGGAGATTGTTGGTGCAATCGACCCAGGTCATGATTGATTGTTTGATGATGGTTTGACCATTATTTGACTATATGGTTGACTTGGGGTTGACCATATGATGGGAAAGTCCAAGTCTTGAGTACTTGACATAGAAAGTCCAAGCATGGGTCTTGGCAAGGGAAAGTCCAAGCTTGAGTCTTGGCATTTGGAAAGTCCAACATTGGGTTGGCATGGAAAGTCCAAGGTGTAGTCTTGGCGGTGAAAGTCCAAGTCATGAGTACTTGGCATTTGAGAAGTCCAAGGGTTGATATTAGTGGCGTAAAGTCCAAGGGTAGAGTCTTGGCAGCATAAGTCCAATGGTTGGCGGTGTAAAGTCCAAGCGGGAGTCTTGGCAGCGTAAGCCCAATGTGCCTTGGCGGTGTAGACCACATTAGCATGACAATAGCTGATGGAAGCACCTGAAGGCTAGCGTATGGATGAACAAGTCATGGATGACTTGGAGGGATCCGATAGGCGTGAGGCTGACAGAGGTGGATAGAAGGATTAGGTCTAGGATAAGGGTGGTCTAGCAAGTATGAGGGAATCATACTTGGTGTTAAAATCTCATGGATGAGGTTATCAATCAACTGATATTATGGGCAGTCGACTGATGTGAGTCGACTAGTGCTCGACTGCAGGAAATGGCCTAGCAGTCGACTGATGGCCTAATCAGTCGACTGTTGGTCGAGTTTTCAGGGTTAGAAAATTTCTGAGTCGACTGTTAGGGTTTGATAGTCGAGTGATGGCTCGATCAGTCGACTGATGCCTTATCCATTGGAACTTATCCAACGTGCCTCAGGCCGTTGTGAGACAATGGCTACAGGACCAGTCGACTGCTAGGTAAAATCTAGTCTGAATGCAGGTTATAAAAGTAGCTCATGGAGAGGGATTTGGCTAAGATTTTCTTGGGTGATTTGGAGTGATTTGCTGGTGCAAATCAGGGTCTTCAAGGCTAGTCCAAGGCAATCAACAAGCAAGCTTCCAAAAGATCTTTTGTAAAGTGTTCTTTACATTCTTTTATTGTATTTACTTGTATATGCTTGTTGTTCATTTGTATTGTTGTTGTAATCTCTTGTAAGGGGTTTCTCCGCCTCCGACTTGTTGTCGAGGAGTATTTGATTAGTGGTGTTATTCACATCGCTAGAGCTCGTTTGAGCTCAATCTGTGGAGTAGGAACCTTGAGGTTCCGAACCACGTTACATCTTGGTGTATTTGTGTTTGTATTTTTTTTTTGTTTTTTCTATTATATATATTTCACTGCACATAACAAGTTTTGTAGAGATGAACATGAATGAATTCCATCTATGTACAAAATCGCTATTCACCCCCCTCTAGCGGTCATCACGGTCTCTACAATATGATCGTTGCCTCACAAATGGACTAATCCACATAGGATTCTAGTCGGTCAGTCAATTTCCCTTACACAGTAGTCGACTGCTGTAAGCCACCATTCGACTATCCTGATCCAACAGTCGACTATGAACATTCAGTTCTCGTGTCCACTAAACGACAATCGACTGCTCAACCCAACAATCGAATGCCAGTAGTCAGTCAACCCACCAATCGACTGCTAGAGCCATAATCAACAGTCGAGCTACAGTCAACTACTTGACCAATCGACTGGGTAATAATTCTAGTCGACTGCCCAAGCCAACTAAGCTCTTCGAGTGCCTAGTATTCAACCAGTCGACTGGTAAACCTCAAAATTGAGGTTTAATCCAAGTATGATCCCCTCATACTTGACATTCACCCTTAGTATAAACCTAAGTCTTCAAGTCACTTCCATTAGTCTCACACCCTCAGGGTCCATCCGAGTCCTCCATGACTCTTTCACCCTTCGTGCTAGACTTCAAGTGCTTCCATTAGCTTCATCATGCCATCGGGTACCCTTAGCCTAGACCTAATCCTTCAAGCCACTTCCATCAGCCTCACACCCTTGGCTCGAGTCCACGACTCCTCACCCTTGGCGCTAGCTTTTAAGTGTTTTTGTCATCTTTGTCATGCTAACAGGTCTCCTTTGCCAAGTTTCTAAACTTGGACATTCATCGCCAAGACTACATCTTGGACTTACACGGTCAAGACTACATCCTTGGACTTTTCTATTGTCAAGTATCTATACTTTAACTTTTGCCATCAAGACAACTCCCTTGGACTTTTCCTTTACCAAGTATCCATACTTGGACTTCCCATTGCCAAGACTACTCATTTGGACTTTTCCCTTGCCAAGAATCTATTCTTGGACTTCTCTATTGTCAAGTATCCATATTTGGACTTCCACTCGAGTCTCACTCGAGCTTGGTCAACCTTGACCTGAGATTGATTTCTCTAACAATCTCCTCCATGACAATCTCCCTCAATATGTATGATAAAATATTATCAAACATCAAAATCCTACTCGAGTTCGACTCGATCTTAGTCAATATTGACCTAGAGTCGATTGCATCAACAATCTCCTCCTTTTTGATGTTTAACAATACCCTTAAGTTAGACTAACCCATAAGCCAACTATGCCTTTTCTTATGCCAAAGCATAATGAAGGTTTCCTAATTTAAACCCTTCATTTCTCCCCCTTTGGCATACATCAAAAAGTCTACCAAAGATGACTCATCTTCTAATAAGATCCTTCATTCTCTCCCTTAATCCAAAATCATCTCACATGCCTTCATTCTCCTTAGTGATAAGCCCTTATCACTAAATGCAAGGCAATTCTTCATTCTCCCCCTTTTAACCTTCATCCATCATCCCTTGATGGATAAACTCCCCATAAATGCTTACTCCCCCTTGACCATCGCACCAACAATATCCTTGAAGAGTTCCTAAGCCTATAGGAAACTTAAACAATAAAAAAATAAGGGTAAAAGTTCAAACTTGAATTTCAACCTCCCTTAAAAATTGATTTTTTACCCTAACTAACTCTCCTATTCATTTTCAATGAACATCTCACCCTTTCAACGCTTCTCTAAGCATATCATAGGGCTAAGAGTAATTAGGATATACAGGGGTGTTGATAAATGACTAAACAAATCTTATTCAACCAAAATCAACATCAACAGTCGACTAAAATTAGTAATCAATCGACTACCACCACCAATCGACTACTCCATGAGGCAGTCGACTGGTTTTTACAGTAATAAAAATCAATGTTTTTAGAATGAAATTAAAAAATTCATAAGTAATTCTATAATTTTTGAAAAATCATAAAATTTCATACACATTACTTATGCTACATACAATGGATAAAAAATAGTTTTATATTAAAATATCCATTATTTTGAGAGAATGATACAAAGTTCAAAATCATTGAAAACTTTAATATTTTTGCCTAACTTGTATCAACATTCTCAATGATGATTGCTATCAAACGATAGGCTTCACCAAGGTTTTTCGAAATGATTTTCAAAACTTATTTTCAATCATGGTCTATGGGCTAAGTATATACGACTTGTACACTAGCTTTCCTCATGATTTATTCCTATGATTGAAAGAGTTTATATTCATTTTGATGTACCATATAAGCACATTCAACTTAACTCGTATTCTTAACATCTCACACATGTCTAGGGTGTCTCAATACACAAATGTCTTCCTATAGTCTTTGAGAGATGTGGATTTGATTTTTCCTAAATCTAAGGGTTCATGCATTATATTTAGGTATATTCATTTGATTCCTTTATCTAGGACATCAAATAAGGTCATTTGTCCTTAAATTTAATTTTAATAATCTTAATGCATGAATTATGATCATTGCATAAATGATTTGCATAATTTAAAGCATTTGCCAATGATGCATGATGTCATAGCATGATATAGATAAACCTAAGTATTAGTATGACATAAATGAATATAAGTACTATCATGACATTTTAAATAAACATATTATGCATGACATCATGACATGGATTATGACAAACAAAGCATGGAAATTTTATAATATGAAGGTATAGAAATACCTAAGTTTTAAACTTAATTTTCATTTGCTAGGATTATATCCAAATTGCCATAATGACAACTCAACTCCCAGGAGTGTGGCAAAGTCCCAACTTGGCACATTCTTGACTTTAACTACTTGTGCCAATTTTGATCAATTTTTCATCTTCTATTAAATTCATTGGCACATGATAAAATCTTTTAGGATCATATTCCATATCTTATTTCTAAGGTATCACATCACCTTGAAAATGCCCTAAAGTGTCAACTTTACCATGGTTAGATTAACTACCCATCCATTCAAGGTTGACACACTCTTAACCCATTTAGCATGAGAGAATCACACTCCTAGGAATCCAATACCTATTGGAGCTCCTTGGGCTTACAAGGTACTCACTAGGGATAATTTCCCTTAGTGCCTTTCTAATCCCTAGGGATATCTTCCCTTGTAACCTTCCTAGTGACTTATCTAGGCTTCTTGGAAGCCTTAGTCACTTGACTCTTACCATAGTCAACTCTAGGGATGACTTCCATTGTGACCTTGGCTTTGCTAGACCTAGGGTTAGTTCTATAACCATATGAAACACTATGGTAAGAAGGTTTGATTTCTTTGAACTTAGATTTATGACTCAAACCTTTCTTGTCCTTAGGTGACTCTTGCCTCATATGACCTAGGTTTTGACTACTATACCCTTTAATCATGTTTTCCATCCTTGTAAGTGTCCTTTCCAATTTCTCAAGCTTTGACCTCAAAACTTGATTTTCTATTTCTAATTTCCTATTTTTTGATTTTTCATTCTTCTTTTGGGGATTACTCTTCCTAGGCATGTGTCTAGTCTTCTTTGGATTAATGCCGAGATTTTTGTTATCTTAGGTAGGGTTGTTCTTGAAGTGATAATTCTAGAGTTGTCCTTAGGCCTAAATTCATGAGATTTTGCACCTAAACATTAAAATTTAGTTTTAGCATACTTTTTATCATGAACAATTGCAAGTAAATTATGTGATAAATTACTAGCATGCTTCTTATCATTAATGAAAGGAAGAGCATTATTAAATGTTACCTTAGGATTTGCCTTAGCTCTCCCTACATATGAGGCTCCTCTCATGTCCTTCCTAGGGTGACTCCCCCTCGGACATTGGCTCAGGTCATGCCCATTTTAATTGCACCGAAAGCATACTATATGCTCCTTGCCTTTTTGTATCAGGGCTCCGACCTCCTTTGACTTTACCTTGGCCTTAAGTGCTTGAGTCGTCTTCTTGGCTCTTTTTGTGTATTTTCTCTTATAATGCCCTATTTTCCTACACTCAAAGCATGTTATATATATATTTTTATTTTTATTTACCCTGCTAGAATTACCTTCCTTATATGTAGAGGATGCTTGGGAAGGTTCTTCATTTCTTCTGGAGGTAGAGGCTTCCTCTTGCTCCAATGTCGATTGTATCTCCTCACCCCTCAATCCTAGAGGTGGAGACTTCCAAAACCTTTTTTTTCCTCGGATGTTGCATATCTTTCAACTTTCGAGTTCTCAAGCTCTTGAGATGATGAACTTGATTCTTCTTCGGGCTTGTCATCTTCTTTACTTTGGATCGATGAGGGTTTCTCATGGAGCTCAACTAATTTGCTCCACAACTCTTCTCATGGAGCTAAATTCTCCTATATTACACAAAATGTCATTAGGTATTAAATCAATCAACATTTTGGTTACCTTATCATTGGTCTCTAATTTTTGACATTGTTCCTCCATCCAATTCTTATTCTTTATAATTTTCCCTTCCTTGCCCTCCGACACTTTGAAACCTTGCATCAACACAATCCAATTTTCTATTTCACACATTATAAAATATTCCATCCTACCTTTTCAATATGCTAAATCTTTGCAGTCGAGGGAAGGCAGAGCTAGAATGTTGTAGCTTAATCTATCATTGAACTTCATTTCTCTTCTACTCCTCTAGCACTTGCTCTCATGGCGGTAGAGGGGGGGTGAATAGCATTTCATTGATTTTTTTCGTTGATGTTCACAGTAGAAATACAAGCCAAACAATACGAAAATAAAACACACTCACAACATGAAGATTTTAAGTGGTTCAAAACCCTAGTTCCTACTCCACGGTTGAGCCTTAGTGTCCACACCACTAAAACTTATCTCCTTCTTGGAATATAATCCGGAGGTGGAGAAACCTTTTACAATGGAGTTACAACAAGATACAAACAATCAAATACTAGAATATGAATGAAATGCAAAAACAAAGAACAAACACTTTACACAAGTGCGCTTTTGATTGCTTGCTTGTTTGGTTTCTTTGAGGTGCTTTGAAGGTCTAGAAAGCAATAGTATTTTCCCTCCAAGAACTCCAAGAACCGGTCTTTTCTAATCTTCCCATCGTCCTCCTTTTAAAGCTTTCATCGGGTTGATTTTTCACCTCCTAGTCAACTGACCTTACCCCCAGTCGACTGGTCAGATGACCATTGTATCACAATGGACTAATCCATGTAGGATTCTAGTCAGTCAATCTCATTCTTACTTACTCATGCTTACTAACTTTTTCATACTTCATACTTACACTTGCTTACTTATTACTACTATTTATTTCATGCGTATTTTTTTCCTTAACTTTGAATCGGTTTGCCATAGATCAAAAAGGGAGAGATTGTTGGTGCAGGGGCACTAGATAATCGAACCTAAGTTTTGATTATGGCAAAGGTTCAAAGTTAAGCTATTATTGTTATTTTATGTGTTGTGTTGAGTGTGCAGAAATTTTATTAAGCTAAGCCCAAGGTCAGTGACACATGGAGAATCTCGAGATGAGAAACAGTGGTAATCGAGCGACACCAGGAGAACCTTGTTGGAGTCGAGGAACCTCGGTGGCGATTGAAAGCTAAGCAAAAATTTAGGAGGACCAGAGGTAAGTAATGAGTGTAGAGTAATGGTGAGGCTGCGTCGTCTATACAAGGATGAACTTAGGCGGCGATATGACTAAGACTTCCGGAGGAAGGTCTAGGTCGAGATCAGACGGTAAGGAACTGTCGTAATGTCCATTACTCGACATTTCTGTGCTAACCCTTTATTGCAGGTGAGTGATCAGGCCAACAGTCGACTGAAAGCTATTAGCAGTCGACTGATCCTACCATCAGTCGACTGCTATTCAAACTAGTCATCTCGAAGAAAGTCAAGATAAGCTCCCCTTATCTTGAGGTGATGTGGAGCTTTGACCCAGATCCAGATCTCAATGATCTAGGGTTTGGAGGGCTATAAAAGAAGGGTTAATTTTCACCCTTTTGGATCATCTAATCTTGCTCTAAAAGTGCTCCAACGATTCCAAGCTTCAACGACAATGCTACGCCACCATAACATCGACTTCAGGCTAAGCTTCCATCTCCTAAGTCGGTAGTCTTCATTTAATTGTTTTGCTTTTGTGTATTTTGAGCTTTTAATTACAAAGAGGAGAGGTAGGCTTGTTGCCTCTTCCTCTAGCTTGTGTTTTTTATAACCGTTGTCTCTTACCTCCAACGAGGAGGAGACTTTTAGTGGATTGCTCCATCGTACGCGGTCTAGGATCGCGGGGCCTTAGAGTAGCAACATTTCGGTTGTGAACCAAGTAAAAAGAAAGTGTTGTTTTCTTTTATTATCTTTACTTTCGCTGTGCTTACTCGTGGTTTCGACGAAATGAAGAAGAAAGTTTTATGGTCACTATTCACCCCTCCCCCCCCCCCTAGCGTTCTTCTCGATCCAACAACCATGGCCTATCCCCCTTCATTTTGGATGACCTCATCATAATAGGTGGTGTATTAACCCAAGTATTTCTGTAACATAATGCTCTGTTGATGCTTAATAGTTAATGAATCCTTTTGCAAACGACCTAATGTTGCGAGCTATGATAAGTGCGATGAAGGGAAAAATAGAGAAGGAAAAAGGAAAGAGAAAACGAGGGAAGTCCCCGACAATTACTTCTTCCCCTCCTCCTCTCTCAGCCATTGAAGTAGCTTCCTCTCATTTTGAAGAGCATCCCGTTCTTCCTCCCCCACAAAACATTCCTACTCTTTGTCCTAGAATATTCCTCCAACTAAAGGGAGGCCCTTCCACTACCACTGCTCCTCCCTCCATCCCTTCCTCTCATTCCCCTAGCCCTCTTTTTACTCATCGTCGGCATCGCCAATACAACCCTACCCCTGATCCAGCAGAAGAGGATCTAGACACCCTTGGATACTCTTCTCCTAGGTAGGAAGAAAAGACGCCATGACCAAGATTACTTGAATACCTCAAGTCTAAGGAAGCTCACACTCGAGCTGCAATGAAATCTTCAATGACATATAGAACCATATGAATTCTCATAGCAGGTCACTCGAATAAACTAGTTACCATAACTAGCATCCACATGTTCACTCTCAGCATCCCTATGCTTCTATTCAGTGAGTACTGAATGCTTGAATGAACCAAGGAGCATAACATGTGCTAGTCTCATAGAATTGATAAAGTCCAATCTCATCAATTCATCGACTAGGGATAGTTTCAATACTTGCATATTTATACATGATGAGATATCCACTAATTATGATCCAATCACAATTTCTCTCATGTTATGCATCGTATTGTGGACTTCAGTACATGAGTTTAAGATCCAATCAAATACATAGATAATGTAAAATACCATGAAAATAAATAAATAAATAAATAATAATAATAATAATAATAAAATAAAATAAATGTTGGGTAATTAGGAGAATACCCTGTGAAATTTTTCAAGATTTTTTTTAGAAATTTTTCTGGACTTAAACAGAGATTTCTAAGGCAATTTGCGGAGAGAGATTTAATAGTCTTAAAGGGGGTTTAATCGGAATTGGGTTTACATCATATAGGGTTATTGGATCCAACCCGGAAAACAGACCCAACCCGACCTGTTTTTCCCTTCTTAACGCCAAAGCTCTCAACTTTTCCCTCACAGCATGCAACACTTCGTCCTCACGGGCATTTCTCGCCGTCCGACCGTTCCTCACCATTGCGTTTTCCCTTCGTCCTTTATCATTCAGCAACACCTCCTCTTCACTGCACCTCATCACCTTCTCGTGGAGCCCTACCTTTCCGAACACCCATAGGTGGAAGAGCACCACCGAGTCGATCCCTGCCACGATCGCTGCGGTGCCAAGAAACCTCTTCTTCCTCGTGTCCCTCCCCTCTGCAAGCGGCGACCGGCGATCTCGCCAGCCTCCCTGGGATGGGTTGGAGGTTTCAATTTGGTGATTTCCCGGTGGGAGGCATCAGTGAGACTTGTGATCTCTGTTGTCGATAAGCGTCGGAGCGAGGTAAGGGTTGATCGTCTCTTTACATGGGACGAGGATAGAGCTCCTAGTCGTGATTTCTCTCGCGTGACCTAATCTATGATTTGCGCAAGAGTTGGTGTCGGCGATGATGTGAGCAAAACATATAGGATTTTAGGAGTAGTTTTCGCTCACATCTTGTTACATTTTGTGTTAGTTTCATGCATATGTTACTATATTCTTGCACGCATTGCCTATTTTCTGGTTCAGAGGTCTGCTCATTGTACTTTGTGTGCAGGTTAGCTTTACTGGTGAAAAAGACGTGTTTTCAGAGCAAAAGAAGGACTTTCGTAGCTAGACGCAGAGTGGACATGACCAGGGTGTGTTGATTCACACGGTCGTGTCCAATGGGCGAAGAACAACACCCCAGGGCCGCACACGGCCTGACCATGTGGAAACACACGGCCGTGTGACGTCCCGACAGATTTGCACGACTAGGGCTTTTTCTGGATTTTGCAGCGGTCCGAGGTGATGTATATATAAGGATGGCTCCGCCCAAACCCTAGGGGGGAGGCACGACGGCTAGGACGGCACGCCGAAGCCCTAAAAAGCTTCGGTAACTCACAGCGGGGAGGAGGAATGCCGCCGGAGGTCCACAACTTGCAATACAACGCCGGAGAGAAGATCACGAAGCATCGTATATCTCTATTTCTGTGCTTTATTTCTATTGTATTAAAACTTAAACATGTTTTTTGATTCTTCCTTCGTATTTATGGAGTAGTACTTTCGATTCTAGGATTAGGGAGTAACTTGTGTACATAAACAATGTTGGTTCATATTAAATTCTGGCCATAAGTTTGATTTGACAATTGGTAGTTGCTCTCTATTATATCTATGTGTGTTTGGCTTTCTTTCTGCTGTGCTTAGGCGATAAGAGGTGGTGACAACCCTCGTAATCTAAATTTAGGAGGTTTGATCCAAGGAACCTAGGGGTAAACCTGACCTCCCGTAACTGCGGGGAGAAGGGAGCGGTGGAATCGGAAACGGTCCATCGCAAGGATTGATTTGACATCCTCGTACCCTCTATCCCGTCCTTTTGGGTGGAGGTAGCTCCCGGTGAATGTGGCGGCTCTGCGGGAGAGTGTATGATGTCCCTTCCCCAAAACCGTAGGTAGACGTTTAGACGACACCAATTGACAACATTGTTCTGTGGTATACAAGCGAAACAGAAGTCCTAGAATCACCTTTTAAGACCCCAGCACACTCTTTTCCTCCTCCGTGTGACACCGCACAGAGTAGGGTCCACCGATAGTCCTCACCAACTGACTCTCTCAGAGATTACGTCCGAACAATCGCAACCACTTAGTGTATTGGTATTCGAATTCCAGTCCCTGTGGGATCGATAAATCTTTATTACTTGACGACATCCGTACACTTGCGGGCGTTAAGCGCGAGAGTGCACTTTGAGTCCTCGACGGTATACGTCGCGAGATTTGAGGTTGCGTCCGTGCGCATCAAGTTTTTGGCGCCGTTGCTGGGGACTGTCGATTCGATATCAAATCGAACTGTGGTAAATTGGATCGGACTTAGGATTAGATTATTTACTTGCCTTATTTTCTTATAGTTTATCTTATTTGTTTTAGTTCTATTTTCTATATTTAGTTTTTATTTTCAGCAGTAGTTTTTTTTATTTACTTATTGCATCTTAGATTTTTATTTGCTAGACTTATTTATTTTCTGCTTTTAGCATTAGGATAGCACTCTTAACTTTGTGGTTTGGTTCATCGTATGCTTAAACGATTAGGGTCGGAAGGTCTAATTCCGATCGACTTAGAGATTGAGCAAACCTTTCACCGTCGGAGAGCAGTACAGCGAAAGATGAAAGATTAAGCTGCATCCGAGGTGAACATAGGAAGCCGACCTCTGCGGGACTACGCAGCTCCTAGCGCTAGAGGATTCAGGTCGAGCATAGTTGGACCATCTATTTCGGCAAATAACTTTGAGCTGAAGTCGACACTTATACATATGGTCCAGCAGAGCCAATTCAGGGAAGCTGCGACTGAAGACCCGAACCGGCATCTTGAGGTTTTTCTCGAAATCTGCTCAACTATGAAACTGAACGGAGTCCCTTCTGATGCGATCTGCCTGAGCTTGTTCCTGTTTTCACTGCGGGATAAGGCTAATGCTTGGCTTCACTCTCTACCCTCTGACAGCATCACCACATGGGAGTAGTGTGAGCAACATTTTTTGAATAAATACTTCCCACCAAGAAAGACTACCCACATGTGCCACCTTATCACGAGCTTTCGCCAGAAGGAGGGGGAGTCCTTGTTCGAAGCATGGGATCGCTACAAGGGGCTACTTTATCAATGCCCCCACCACGGACTGGAGAGGTGGCTGGTGATCAACATTTTCTATAATGGGATCGCTTACGCCACAAAGATGTCCCTAGATTCTGTCGCAGGAGGAGCACTAATGAACAAGACCATAGAGGAGGCAGAGGAGCTTATCGAAGAGGTGGCACAAAACCACCATCAATGGGCTTTCGAATGTGGTCAATCCATGCCTGTAGTGGGACGATACACTATCAACTCCATGGACCACCTTTCGGCAAGGATGGACGTGCTCAGCAGACGGTTTGAATCTTTGAATCATTCATCTGCATGCACGACCATTGATTTTGGAGAGGGAGCGACAGCGTATCGTGAGGACCACTATGGAGGGCAGGGGACCTCAGACGAGCAGATTGAGCACTATGACGCGATTGGGGACTATGATCAAAGGCCCCATAACCCATACTCTAATACCTACAATCCCAGATGGAGGAGTCACCCAAATTTCTCCTACAAAAATAACTCGGGAAACCCCCAACCATCCGGAGGGTATGGGCAGCAGCATGACAATAGGCAGCGACCACAGAAGTCCAGACTGGAACAGATGATGGAGGACTTCATCTTTATCCAAACTAAGGCCAATGAGGAATTTCGTCGCCAACATCAGAAGTCTGAAGAAGCACTGAGAGACTTGAAGGCCACCGTTGATGGCCTTGCAAGTCATACCCGGATGTTGGAGACACAAGTGGCCCAAATAGCCCAATCCGTGTCACAACCTGTGAAGAGCTCTCCAGCGAGCCAAGGAAAAGAGGAAGGAGTGGGGCAGAGTAGCCACCCGGGCCAAGGGGTGCAAACCATGATTACCACCCTACCTGACCAAGCTGAGTTTGAAGAGAAGATTCCAGTATAGCTTGAAGATCATGGTGAATTTGTTATCCCCTACTCGATTTATGGGGAGAGCTTCGACGAAGCACTATGCGACTTGGGGTCATCAGTCAGTGTGATGCCCTACGCATATTTCTTGAAAATGGGACTGAGTGGGCTCCAACCAGCGAATCTTGGTATTCGTATGAGGGATGATTCAGTGAAGGAGCCCGTTGGCCTGCTACCTCACGTTCCTGTGATGATTGAGGATTTTGTGATACCCACGGACTTCATCATACTAGACACATGACCGAATCCCCAGAATCCCATCATTCTGGGAAGGCCTTTTCTAGCAACCACAGGAGCGTGTATAGATGTGAAGGCACATCAGATCTCCCTGGAGGTAGACGGGGAGATCATCCTTTTCAGCCTTTCAGAGCATAGAGCTCCCTATTTTGATGACTTCACGATTAGCAGAATGAAGTCGGAACCTCCAGATCAAGATCCCGAGATGGATGAATGGAGGTTCACTGTACCACCAGAGCTGAGTTGATAGAAGAGTGCGGTCGAGCTAAACGACCTTAAACAAAGCGCTTCTTGGGAGGCAACCCAAGTTTAGTTTTAGATTTCCCTTTTCAATTGCATTGCATATGTTTGTTTGATTTTAGTTTTTGATTTCCATCACATTTAGAGTTAGGAATAGAAAAGAACTTTGCTAGGCAAAAATGAGACTCATATTAGCCTACACGGCGAAGTGTATGAGAAAATTTGGGCCATGGTGCATGAATGGGCGAAAAATGGGGACACACGGCCTAGCCGTGTGTTTTCCCACGGTCATGCCCGACTGACCAGAGGTGCACACGGCCTGGCCATGTGTTTTCACACGGTCGTGGCACGCGAGGTTAAAAGGGGTGAGCCGTGTGTTTTCACCCCATTTGCGCTGTGTGCTTCAAAAGTTCTTGCCCTAGCCGTGTGATTTCGTTTTCCCCTTCCTCTAGAAGCATTTCTAACCTCTAAAGAAGCCAAAAGGAGCAAGGATAAGGAGGACCAAGACCATAGCATTCTGATCCGGTGCCTCGGAGCAACGAGCAAGGAGAGCCGACGCCCCTCAAGCTCCGGAAGAGGGTAACACCCTACCCCCTCTACTTTTTCACAATAGTGAACATAAAGATAGGTACAATATGCTCTCTACCCACAAACTTACTGCTACTAGGTACTTAGATGAGGATTTGCTAGAATCTTTAGGTTTGTTGGGTGACATGCAAACCCTATTTGCAAAAATGGGGTGGGAAGAGATTATGGGAATAAAGCACCTAACCTACCCTAGGATAGTTTTGGAATTTTTGAGTTCTTTAGAGGCAGAAGTTTTAATGGGTAGAGAGAGCGAGGAGGGTAAGATAACTTTTAGGCTTTTTAATATTGAGCATGAGTAGACCCTCCACCAATGGAACTCATGCTTTGGCTTGCCAAGTGGGGGAGAGAGAAGAACCCCTAATGGGTACAACTCTCATATGATTTGGACTGAGTTGACAGGGGAGCACACTTATGACCCATCTAGGGCCAAAGCGTCGCGCCTCCAAAACCCCATCTTTCGATATCTATACCGCATCATGGCCAGTACTATATTTGGTCGTGGGGAGAGTGACGGTGTAGTCAGAGCCACTGAGCTGCTTTGCTTATGGGATATGCTAAAAGAAAGGAGCAGCATCGATGTAGGGTCCCACTTCATCAGACACTTAGTGAAGATGGGCAAAGCAGCACGCGGAGAGATCAATGTGGGAGGTCTACTTACCCACAATTGCTATAGGATGGGGTACAATTACACAGCATTGGAGAGTATAAAGGGGAGCCCTAAGATCGACCTAGGAGTATGCATGACCATGAAAATGATTGTAAGAGAAGGAGACTCCTTATGCTATGTAAGGAAAAAATCTTACGACCCTTAGGCTCCCTGACCTGGATCGTACCACCATCGCTATACGTGCCAATTGACGCTTAGACCTAATAGTGGAGTGCCCTCCACATGAGGGACCATCCACATCAGCGCCCATCTCTCCACCTTTGTATCACTCTCCCTCCAGTCCACACATGCATAGGACCCCACCTAGTCCACGCCGACATGAGCCTACACTTGCACCACCACCTTTTTCTACTTTTGAGCAGGATGCAGGTACATCGATTTATGATTTCTCAGAGTTCCGATCGTGCCTCGATGACATTTACACTGAGCAGCAGACACAGAGGCAGCGATGGGAGGAGCATAACGCCTATCAACAGGCAAAGTTTTAGGGATTCCGGGAGCATTTTCAGTGGGCTGAGGAGTTTTATGAAGAGGCCCGCATATACTTCCAGGAGGAGGTTGCTCATCACCAGGATGAGGTCGCCTACCGCAGGGAGATGCGACAGCATATGCACGCCCAGCAGGCACAGTGGGCTAGGGAAGAGGAGCACTGAGTAGCCGCTGCATCCACCAATTCTCAGATTGACCACATGTATATGTGGCATCAGCGGCTCAGCAGTAGGTTCTCCTAGGATCCAGAGATGCCGAGGCTCCCAGACTTTCCACCTCGTCCACCATATTAGAGGTATATTTTTGTTTAAGTCTGGGGGGACCCCAAGGTTTATTTTGTTTTGTTTCCTAGCAGTAGTTTCTTATCTGGTATTTTCATTCATTTGTTCATGCATGCATGAGTTGTTTAGTTTCAGTACTTAATTTTTGGATGTCTGTAAAGCTACCTCAGTAGTATTTTTGAAAGTGGCTTGCATGAGTTGTTCCCATAGGTAGCTTAACTCTATTTATCTTGTGGTATTTTATTTTATTCGCTCTATTGAATGTTCTAGACTTGCACTGGTTAGCTTTATATTTGCACTTACACATGTCAAACAGTCTGAAAGAGAGAATCTAGTACATACCTAGTTATGATTCACTTCAGTAGTCTAGTACTTTGGAATCTATAGGTGACTCTAGGTTTAGCATTTTAGTTACTGGAGATGCTCAGATTGTGTAAGCCCATTCGAAAAAATCAAAATCCCTATGAGCTGAAAAAAGAGAGAGAGAGAGAGAGAGAGAGAAAGAGAAAAAGAAAAAAAGAGAGAGATTATGAGGGATAAAAAATAATTGTCGTGGGTGAAAATGGCTAGGTGCCCCTTTGAGACCGAGTTAGGTTACTGGGGAAACACCTCCCAATTTCTCTCAATACCGAGCTAGATCTAGGGAACGCCCCTCGTTTTGGGCAGGTAAGTGCCTAAGAGCCGGAAACCTTAGGAAAGCTATGGGGTGACGATTTAACTCACCATGGAACGGGCATCCCCTAAGAATGATTCGCCTAGCACGAGCACGAAGAGCTAACTTAGTGAATTTTTAGAACATATTTATTTTACTTTGATTATAAATACCACCTGATAAATTTAGTTAGCATGCTAATTATGGAACAATATCTTTTTAAAATTTTATGGCACTGAGGTTTGTTTGAGGACAAGCAAAGATTTAAGTCTGGGGGAAGTGATGTGAGCAAAACATATAGGGTTTTAGGAGTAATTTTCGCTCACATCTTGTTATATTTTGTGTTAGTTTCATGCATATGTTACTATATTCTTGCACGCATTGCCTATTTTCTGGTTTGGAGGTCTGTTCGTTGTACTTTTGTGTGCAGGTTAGCTTTACTGGTGAAAAAGACACATTTTCGGAGCAAAAGAAGGACTTTCACAGCTAGACGCAGAGTGGGACACGGCCAGGACATGTGGATTCACATGGCCGTGTCAAATGGGCGAAGAACAGCACCCCAGGGATGCACACGGCCTGGCCGTGTGGAAACACACGGCCGTGTGGCGACCTGATGGATTTGCGTGACTAGGGCTTTTTTCGGATTTTACAGTAGTCCGAGGCGATGTCTATATAAGGATGGCTCCGCCCAAACCCTAGGGGGGAGGTACAATGGCTAGGATGGCACGCTGAAGCCCTAAAAAGCTTCGATAACTCGCAGCAGGGAGGAGGAACGTCGTCGGAGGTCCACAACTTGCAATACAACGCCGGAGAGAAGATCACGAAGCATCGTATATCTCTATTTCTGCGCTTTATTTCTATTATATTCAAACTTAAACATGTTTTGTGATTCTTCCTTCATATTTATGGAGTAGTACTTTCGATTCTAGGATTAGGGAGTAGCTTGTGTACATAAACAATGTTGGTTCATATTAAATTCTGGCCATAAGTTTGATTTGACAATTGGTAGTTGCTCTCTATTATATCTACGTGTGTTTGGCTTTCTTTCCGCTATGCTTAGGCGATATGAGGTGGTGACAGCCCTCGCAATCTAAATTTAGGAGGTTTAATTCAAGGAACCTAGGGGTAAACCTGACCTCCCGTAACTGCGGGGAGAAGGGAGTGGTGAAATCGAAAACGGTCCACCCCAAGGATTGATTTGGCATCCTCGTACCCTCTATCCCGTCCTTTTGGGCGGAGGTAGCTCCCAGTGAATGTGGCAGCTCTGTGGGAGAGTGTATGATGTCCCTTCCCCAAAATCGTAGGTAGACGTTTAGACGACACCAATTGACAATATTGTTCTGTGGTACACAAGCGAAACCGAAATCCTAGAATCGCCTTTTAAGACCCCGGCACACTCTTTTCCTCCTCCATGTGACACCGTACAGAGTAGGGTCCACCGATAGTCCTCACCAACCGACTCTCTTAGAGATTACATCCGAACAATCGCAACCACTTAGTGTATTGGTATTCAAATCCCAGTCCCTGTGAGATCGATAAATCTTTATTACTTGATGACATCCATGCACTTGCGGGCATTGAGCGCGAGCATGCGCTTTGAGTCCTCAACGGTATACGTTGCGAGATTCGAGGTCGCGTCCATGCGCATCAGGCAAACAAGAGATAGGGAAAAGAGGGTTGTCGGTTGTTAGGGATAGGCTGCTGGTGGAGTTTTCTAGGGTTGGTAAGTTGGTTTACATTGTTCTTTTCTTCTATGATTGCTCGATTTGTTGGTTGTGTGATCTGTGAAGTTGTGGAGGGTTTTGTCAATGGAGTTGTCGGATGTTGCTCGGTTGTGAAAGAGTTGTGCACGACTGTGGAGTGGAGGTTGGACGGCTGTGACATCCTTTATCGAGCATGGATTGGTGATTTTAGGGCTGCATCATTGTTGTGTTATGTTGGTGGCTTCACTTCAGTGATATGAGGGTTGCGAGCTATGAATTTGACAGTGGATTGGAGCTGTGGATCGGCTATGGATCTATTGTGAGTATAGATTAAGGAAATAGTGGTATGTGATTAGTTTATGTATCTAATCTGATATGGAGTCGGTTTCTTTGATTTTGGTACATGTATATGGGGGTAAGAAAGTAAATGGGATTACCCTATTGCAGAACTTGTTTAACTAGGCTACTATTGGGGTTGCTGGTTAGTAACTAATGGAAGAAGTGGTTATATTGGTAAGGTTCATGATATGGATTTATGTTAATGAACGATTAGGTAAGGGAGCTAGATTATAATCCATGTGTTAGTGGAGTGATGGACCTGTTAATGGGTTAATGAATCGATTTGATTCGATTATTGGGAAATAATAGTACTTAATCATAGTTGCTATTATGTGCAGGTTTGGGATACGAAGCAGATCCACGACTGTGAGGATTATTTCGAGCTTCGTATCAGGTGGGTAATTTCCTACCCTGGTCAGGTAGATGTATTTGCATTTCAGATTTAGACATAGATATGAGCATGTTATATGTTCATATTATCTTGACCCTGCTCTTATTATCCGTATGCTTGATACTTGTCATTGGCTATATATGCTCAAATGTTGATATCACATTTTCCTTTTTCATGATTAAGGAGTTACAGATGTGATGTAGGTAGATCTATAAATGTTTATCAGGGTGTAGATGTTGGAATACGGATGATAACCTGATTTGTAAATTGGGTAAAGGTTCATCCGTGGGTAGGTAATGCCCTAAAGGTAGGATTTATTCCAATACCCGTATGTTGCATACTAATTACCAACCATGTGTTGAGTAATGGTTAAGTGAAGGGTGATTAGTGTGTCGCTATGGACCGGTGGTCCCAGGTTGATATGATTAGTCGAGTACGACTCTCTACGGGATAGAGAGTGCGTCAATCAGTTGAGTACGGCTCTCTACAGGATAGAGAGTCCGTCGATCAGTTGAGTACGACTCTCTACAGGATAGAGAGTGTAATGATCAGATGGGTACGACTCTCTGTTGAACAGTGCTGTAGTAGATGTCATGCGTGTGTGATACATTCATGTCATTTGCATGCATTCTGACGACGTAGTCTCCCTTGGGGTTGAGAGAGTCGTCAGTCATCTTGCCTCCCAGGTTACTCCCTTAGGAGTAACTGGTGTGAGGGCAGAGCATTTATTGTGCCGCACTCTACCACTATAGACGGTGATAGTTGGAGTTGCGTGCAGTTGTCCTGGGTGCGTGGCACTCGACCACTCATTGGTAGTGTCAGTCGGAGTGGCCAGCAGCAGGGACCCCCGTTGTGTAGCGAGCTCTTTACGCTCATATGTTACTTGATCATACTGCTCACTCGGCCACTCTAGAGCGGTGGTTGGTGTTGAGTTAGGACAGTTGTCATGTCATGCCAGCTAGGCCACACTGGGGTCGTGGTAGCGAGTAGGGGTGCGCAGGCATGACCATGCATGCTGCATTGTCGTATCTTATGGCGCTTTGCATATTACCATATAAATACTGTAGAATCGTTGGCGTCGCTAGAAAGGGGGGGGGAATGAATAGCTACGCTCGTTTTTTCGATTCGTTGTACCTTTCTACAATGATTAGTATGCAGCGGAAACAAGACAATGAATACAGAAAGAATAACAAACGCAAACACCCCAATTTTACGTGGTTCGGAACACAAGTCCCTACTCCACGGTTGAGCCCTCGTTGGCTCTAGTGATGCACACCGCCACTATAAACTTCTCCTTCTCGATGATACACCGAAGGTGGAGAAACCCTTTTGCACAGTCTATCAGAAACTTTACAAGAAAGCTTACAGTAGTCACTGAAGAAGCAGTAAAACAAATACAGATTTCAGAGAGAATGGTACTGCTCTTTGCTTGCTGAATCGTTGAAGCTCCTGTGGGATGATGAAGGCTTTTTGAATCAAGAAGCTCTTTCACCCGTGTCTTTTCTTCAGAAAATTGTCGTTAGTTATTCTTCTTAACTTTGAAATATATAAGCCTAGAATACTTGATAGCTCGAGCCTGATTAGGGCTTTTCACCGATCGAGGTTACCTGAGCTGCCTCAATTAGCATTTATTAATGGCTTCAACGGTAAGATTTAGACCATAATTAGTTTTATTTCCATTGAAAACATAGGTCCAGTCGAGGCGATGATCCGACGACTCGATTGGCAGGCTTTGGTTCCAACTGAACAGAGCAACAGTCGAGCTCCCAGTCGACAGTCCCTTGCGTCTATTTGGTTGGATCAAATCTCTAGTCGAGTTGCTGCCTCGACTGGTAGGCCTTGATTCCAACTGAACAGAGCAACAGTCGAGCTCCCAGTCGATAGTCCCTTGCGTCTGTTCGGTTGGATCAAAGCTCTAGTCGAGTCGCCGCCTCGGCCCGATCGATCGAGAACCTCGTTTGTCCGGTCGATCGAGCTCTCAGTCGACACCTCCTTGCTTCTGCTTAGTTGAACCAAGCATCAGTCGAGGCGTCGCCTCGACTGGTATGAGTTAACCTGCTGCTCGATAAGAGCAGTAGGTTCCAGTCGAGGCATCACCTCGACTACACCTTTACCTGATGCCTATGAATTACTGTTCATAGGTCTTCCATGCTAGGAATCATCTCCGGGACTTCGTGCCAAGACTCCATGTCTGGGTCTTCACTGCCAAGAGGCCGCGCCTCCGGGACTTCACTGCCAAGACTCCCTGTCCGAGTCTTCACTGCCAAGAGGCCGTGCCTCTGGGACTTCACTGCCAAGACTCCTCGTTCGGGTCTTCACTTGCCAGGACTCCACGTCTGGGTCTTCATCAATCTTGCATCCAGTCCTCGACCTACAAGAGATTTCCTGAAAATACCTCTCAAACAACCGTATGAGATAACACATAATTATCACCTTGACTTAAACCCTTGTTAATCACCAAAAACATCCTTTGGGTCTGATTGCACCAACAATCTCCCCCTTTTTTGATGTTTGACAATACGGTTTAAGTTTAGGTGATGAAATTATAACACAATATAATGTATTCGAAATTTAATATGTAAAAAGAAGAGATATAGATGTGTAGTTTCAAAAGCTTTAATTTCAGACTTAAAGCCCATCTTCTCCCCCTTTGGCAAACACCCAAAAAGAAAAGTTGCTTATAGAAGCACTCCCCCTGAATTCATTACCCTTAGGTTATCAAATGCACTAACAATATATTTTAGCAAGATAAATGTCAGTCGTGCATTTCTAAAGAAAGATATAAACCACCGGAAGAAAACTTTTACATACACAGAGATATTAGAAATACATATACAAGCATACACCCAAAAAGTCACCCAAAACATCCTGATATATATATATATTCTTGAATTCAAACTGTTCATATAGAAAAAAAAACAAAAACTAAACTTCTGAAGATGATGGTTCTGATGAATCCGACATCATGGCATGAAGGAGAGATAGAATTTCCTCTCACAAGGAGATCTCGGAAAACCGAGCATCTAGCTTGGAGTGAAGCTCTTCGAATTTAGTGTTGATTGACGTACTAAGGTCCTTGAATTTAGTATCAACTGAGTTTATGAACTCAGCTTGATCTTTTCGCAGATTCTCCAGCTATTCAGACATGGTGGAAGATGGTTCAACAGCTGGACATTCTTGTTCACCTTCTTCCTCCATATCCCACCTTTCACCCGCTTGATGTCCATCTGCCCACTCAACGGTGCTACCAACTTTTGACATGCCGGCCAAAGAAAAGTTTCTCCACTTTATGAAATCAAAGTCTGTCATCTGCCTAATTTTCCCCCTGCTTGTGTTGATGCCTATGGATTCTAGCCAAAATGTGATGATATGACCAAAAGGCATGTAAATTTTCTTTTGGACAGGAGTTGAGAAGTGGACTATGCAGAGAAAGATGTTTAAAGCAACATTAAAGTTTAAACGTTGCTTTAAGAGATGTAGAGCTAGTAAATGATGTGGTCTTATCTTAGCTTGCCCCCTAGTAACAATTGGAAGGATGCAACCTACAATGACCTTATATAGGACATTATCGGGGGCAGCTAATGCCATGGCCAGAAATAGAGTAAGACCAGGTTATGCAGGTTTTTAAAGAAGTACTCATGAATTACATTTATGGAGTATCCTCAGCGTGTTCTTGAATGCTTGGATAGCATTCAAGGGTTGAGTTTGACTCTCGACACTCTAGAAATGCTCTGAGGATATCAGGAGTGAAAGATATGTCCTTTCTGGCTACCCTACTCTTAAAGATGAGCCTATCACTTGTAGGTTGTAGATTGTTGTAGAATTCACTAACTAAGTCTATATTGATGTCATGATCACAATAGACTAGTTTATTGAGCCCATAGTAGTTGATCATTTGTATAACATGTTGAGCATGTTTTTCAAAAAATTCTTTATCTAATGATCTAGTATGCATCAACTTAAATTTGTGGGCAGTAAAGGTATGTTCATGATGTGCGGAGGGAAACCGGGGATCCGTAGATGGATTTTCCTGAGATGTTTCACTTGACTCGCCTATCCTACGTTTTTGTCTAATGAATACCAAAATGATGTTCCAAAAAAAAATCAATATGATGGTATGATGAATGCCAATAACCAACACCCAATTAGTTTACCCAATATTACTAAGTCTTGTAATCAAAGAGATGAGTTTAGAAATTTACTTAGGTGCCATTTTTCCTGTTGTTGACTGGTCTTGAGGAATTAGGAAGATGACTTCTGTGAAATCACCTTCTCTAGCTAGAGAAAATAGAACTGTCGAACCCTAGAAAATCTGGCAAAATATAGGGTTTTAGAAAATCGTCGACTAGGGTTAGGGATTGACCAAAAGAAAGAATGAGGGGCTGGAGAACTTACTTGAATTTAGTTTAGGAGTGAGTGAGGTAATCTAGGGTTTTGTCGGTGTTAAAATTGGTCGGAGACTTGAACGGCGACAGCTAGGTGACAGAGGAGAAAGAATCGGGGCGAGAGGAGTCAAGGCGAGTCGCGAGTTTGGGAGAGTCGGTAAGTGAAATTCCTTATATATTTCTTAGTTACACAGTCGAGGCAGTAAGTTGAACGCCTTGACCGTTATATCAGTCGAGGCACCGGTCGAGTGTGCCTCACTTCTGTTTGCTCACACCCTCTATCAGTCGAGGCGATTATTGAAATGTCTCGACTGTTATTCTGAAGGTTCATTTTTGTCTTAGATATTTTAAGTTCCAAATTCGTTGTATTCAGGTATTTAAAACATTTTAAAAGTGACAATATCCTCTATCGACCATATCAAACATATATTGGATGTTTCACTTGAGTTTTAAGATGTCCAACCAATTTTACTTGGTTGGAATGTCCAATTATGTTTTTTTAAACCAAATACATATGAATTATGTATCAGTCTTCCCCATAATTGGTCAACTTAATGATTCATGCAGTTTTCAACCGCATTACTCAAGTTATGCATCATAACAAGCAATTTGAGTAAATTGGTTGCTCCTAACATCTCACCCCTATCTAGCAATACACAAGCATAGTTAATCCTATGATTTGTGTGAGATGTTTCCCAAAGGTATCCCAAACATTATTTTCCCATTTCTTTTGAACTTATGAATTAGTCCTTATGATCATGGAGAGTTTTCACTCAGCTGTACACATTCCCAACTCTCTTCTTAAATGACTAAATTCATTTTCTGGAAGAGGTTTTGTGAAAATATCAGCAAGATTCGCCTTAGACTCAACATAATTGAGTATAATATCTCCTCTTGCTACATGATCCCTAATGAAGTGATGTCTCACTTCAATGTGTTTTGTTCTGGAATGATGGACTGGGTTTTTTGTTAAGTTGATCGTGCTAATATTATCACAAAGCACTTGCACGTTCTTATATGAAAAACCATAATCCTCCAATGTGTGAGTCATCCATAACAATTGTGACACACTCTCTCCCATGGCTATGTACTCAGCCTCAGTGGTGGAGAGAGCAACACAATGTTGCTTTCGACTTGACCAACCAACTAAAGCTGAACCTAGGAATTGACAGCCCCCGCTACTACTTTTTCTATCTAGTTTGCATCCTGCATAATCTGAATCTGTATAGCCTACTAAATCAAAAGACTCAGTTTGGGGATACCATAGTCCAACTGATATTGTTGCTTTAAGATATCTCATAATTCTTTTAACAGCAACCCAATGAGACTCTTTAGCACACGATTGATATCGTGCACACATGCCCACCGCAAATACTATATCAGGTCTACTTGTTGTAAGATATAAAAGACTACCTATGGCACTCCTATAATGTTTTAGATCAACAGGTTTACCATCTACATCACTATCTAGATGAGTGTTTTGTGCCATTGGAGTGGCAACCTCCTTCACATTTTCCATGTTGAATCTTTTTAGCAACTCCATGGCATATTTTGATTGACAAACATGAATTCCTTCTTTGGTTTGTTTGATTTGAAGTCCAAGGAAAAATGTCAACTCCCCTACTAGACTCATCTCAAACTCACTCTCCATGTGTTCTATGAATTCATTGAGATAATCCCTATTGTTTGAACCACAGATTATGTCATCGACATAAATCTGAGCTACAAATATGTCTTCACCGTTTCTTTTCAGAAAAAGTGTGGGATCAATTTGACCTCTTCTAAAACCCCTCTCAACTAGAAAAATTGACAACCTTTCGTACCAAGCACGAGGTGCTTGTTTCAGCCCATAAAGAGCCTTCTTTAGCTTATACATGTGATTTGGAAATTCAGAATTTTCAAATCCCGGTGGTTGTTCAACATAGACCTCTTCCTTTATAAACCCATTCAAAAATGCTGACTTCACATCCATTTGATATAATTTGAATCCTCTATATGCTGCAAATGCTAGCATTAATCGAATGGATTCTAACCTAGCCACGGGTGCATAAGTTTCACCATAATCAAGTCCCTCAATTTGATTGTATCCTTTGGCTACTAACCTAGCTTTATTTCTCATTATTTCTCCTTTATCATTCAATTTATTCTTGAATACCCATTTGGTTCCTATTATGGTAGCTTGATCAGGTCTTGGAACTAAATCCCAAACTTGACTTCTCTCAAATTGTCCCAATTCATCCTGCATTGCTATAATCCAGTCCGGATCAAGCAAAGCTTCATCAATTACTTTTGGTTCAATTTCAGATATTAATGCTACTTGATTCACTTCATTTCTAAAGTATGATCTTGTCCTCACCCCTTGATGGATGTCTCCAACAACTTGGTCTAGGGAATGACTAGTGCCCATTCTAGTGGATCTTGGTACTTGAGATGTTTCTTGAACCTCATTGTTAGATACAATCTCAAGCAACGACCCTTTTGATCTAGATTTTTCATTTTCGGAGTCAGATTTCACTCCCCCTACACTTGTGTCCTCCTTCAAACTTAATCTTTTGAGTTCGACCTTTACTGCATCACTATTATCCTTAGAATCAATTTGGTCTTTACATTCCTCAAAAACCACATTTGACGATTCCTCAACCAAATTTGTTCGTTTGTTGTAAACTCGATAAGCCTTACTAGTGAGGGAATATCCTAACAGGACACCTTCATCTGCTTTTGCAGTGAATTTTCCTAGATGATCCTTAGTGTTTAATATGAAAACCTTGCAACCAAAAACCCTAAGATGTTTGACTGTTGGTGGTTTTCCAAACCATAGTTCATGAGGTGTTTTTCCTAAGAATCTATGTATCAAAACTCTGTTTTGATTTGAACATAGCATGCAGTGTTAATTGCCTCAGCCCACAAGTAACTAAGAAGAGTATACTCATTTAGCATACTCCTCGCAGCTTCTTGCAAAGCTCTATTCTTCCTTTCTACCACACCATTTTGTTGTGGTGTCCTAGGAGTGGAAAACTCATGTTTATAGCCTTTTTCTGAACAGAATTCCTTAAACCTCATATTTTCAAATTCTCCTCCATGATAACTCCTAATTGTTTTAATTGTTGAGTTTTTCTCATTTTCAATTCTTCTACAAAAAGGAATAAAAATTTCTAATGTTTGATCCTTATGTTTGAGAAAGAAAGTCCATGTATATCTAGTATAATCATCTACAACTACCAAGCAATATCTACTTCCATTCAAGGTTTTTGTGGAGCTACTATCAAACAAATCTAAATGCAATAAATCTAAAGCATTTAAAATACTTACAGTGTTCTTGCTTTTATGTGATGCTCTTATTTGTTTACCTTTTTGACATGCATCACATAGCTTGTCCTTTTCGTACTTGAGCAATGGTAGACCCCATACAAGCTCTTCCTTGGCCAACCTCTTGATATTTTTCATGTTGACGTGTGCTAGTCTCCGATGCCATAGTCATGATTCATCTTCTTTGGACAAAAAACACTTCACATGCAGGTTAGTAGCACTACTAAATTGAACTTGATAGATATTTTCCTTCCTCGTCCCTACTAGCATGATAGTGTCGGTTTCATTATGTTTAATTAAGCATTTAGTTGAATAAAATTCTACTCTATATCCTTCATCACATAATTGACTGACACTTAATAAATTAAAAACCATTCCTCTAACTAGCAGAACATTCTTAATCCTAAATTGTTCATATATTACATGTCTCCTACTCCTATGACTTTTAGTTTGCCACTATTACCAAAAGAAACAGTACCTTTACTCCTGTTTTTAAATGTAGCAAACTTTGTGGAGTCCCCGGTCATGTGCTTGGAGCATCCGCTATCTACGACCCACATCATTGGATACTCCCCCTCGACCGATACCTAATCAAACACGAAAAACAAGATCTTTTGGAACCCAGATTTTGGGTCCATTAGCACTTACAACATACTGTTTAGGAATCCAAGCCTTAGTTGTGTTTGCTTTACCAACATGAGTTCTATTGACTAATGACATGAAACTGAATTCCCTTTTTGTTGGTTTGTAGCCTATTCCTGCTCTGTTGTAAACTGCCCTTTGGGCATCTAAAATCATGTTAAGAGTTTGAGAGCTTGTTGTGAATCTCTCAAGTGTGCACTTGAGATCATCAACTTGTGCTCTCAAGAGATTGTTTTCTTCCCTAAGTTTTTCGATTTCATTAGTCTCAATCCTAATTTCTGCAGGAACAGAATCCTGAGTTTTAAGCTCCTCTAATTCTGATTTTAACATCTTAGCTTTAATTTTTGATCTACTCAAGGCATTAGTTAAGCATGCTACTGTTTCATACAATTTATCTAGTTCAGGAGATGTTACCTCATCATCATCAGATGATGATGATGTGTCCTTCCGTGAAGACTCATCTGAATCTGTGTGATCAAACGCCATTAGTGTCGTATGCTTGGCTCCTTTTGCCCTGTCTTCATCTTCTGAGGAACTGGAAGAAGAGTCATCCCATGTTGCCCTCAACGCCTTCTTCTTCCTGGACTTGTCCTCTTTCTTGTTGAGATCAGGACATTCACTCTTGATGTGCCCTTTCCTGTTACACTCAAAACACACCACATCAGATTTACCTCTAAATTTATGTGATGACTTACCTTTCCTCTTGTCTGCGAAGATTTTCTTTACATCCTTCTTATTGTACTTTCTGCTTCTCCTCATCATTCTCCTCATGAAATTGGCTACCTCGCTGGATGAGGACTCATCGTCACTGTCACCACTAGTCTCAGATGAGGATGAAGATGACTCCTTCTTCTCCTTTTTCTTGTTCTCCTTGTATTGCTCACCTGCAACAAAAGCTATACCTTTCTCCTTTGGACCCTTGTTAGCTTACTCATGTAATTCCATTTCACAAAATAATTCATCCAACTTTATAGTAGACAGATCCCTTGATACTTTGTAGGCATCTACCATAGATGACCATAAAGCATTTCGGGGAAAAGACTTTAGGACGTACCTAATAATGTCTCTATTCTCCAAGTTTTCACCGACCAAATGCAGCCCATTCAATACTTCCTTGAACCTTCCATGCAACTCACCAATAGTCTCGCCATCTTTCATAGCAAGATTTTGCAGCTGGTTCATGTAGAGATCTCGCTTTGCTATCCTCGAGTCTCTTGTCCCTTCGTTCAGTTCTATCAGTTTATTCCAGAGATCTTGCGCGCTGTTGAACGGACCCACTTTGTTGAGTTGATCCTTCGCTAGACCACATTGCAAAGTCACGATGGCCTTAGCATTTGCTTGCGCCTTGCGTTTTTGTTCAACAGTCCACCTTCCAGACTCAAGTACTTTGCCTTCTGCGTCCATCGGTGTCGTGAAGCCTTCGGATGAGGAAAACCACATCTCTATCTCAGTATTGAGATAGTACTCCATCCGGCTTTGCCAATCTTGGAAGTTCGCTCACAAAGAATGGAGGCCTGTTGTGCCAGAACCTTCTTGCATCGCCATTTGAACTTGCTCTTGCGGTTGTGAATCCGAAGAAGAGCACCAGGCTCTGATACCAATTGTAGGATCGTTGGCGTCGCTAGAAAGGGGGGGGGAATGAATAGCTACGCTCGTCTTTTCGATTCGTTGTACCTTTCTACAATGATTAGTACGCAGCGGAAACAAGACAACGAATACAGAAAGAATAACAAATGCAAACACCCCAATTTTACGTGGTTCGGAACACAAGTCCCTACTCCACGGTTGAGCCCTCGTCGGCTCTAGTGATGCACACCACCACTATAAACTTCTCCTTCTCGGTGATACACCGAAGGTGGAGAAACCCTTTTGCACAGTCTATCAGAAAATTTACAAGAAAGCTTACAGTAGTCACTGAAGAAGCAATAAAACAAATACAGATTTCAGAGAGAATGGTTATGCTGTTGAATTGCATGTGATATTTGATATATACATGTTTTCACTATTACCTGCTGAGTTATACTCACCACCACGAACCCTGGGTTTTTTTGTCGCCCAGGTAATAGGTAGAAGTCTTCGTGATGGCTTGGAGCACTGCTGGCTGACATCTCATCTCACCTCCGAGGCTCCCGTGTTTATTTTGGGCTTTCTGTACGTTGTGTTATGTATTTGGAGTTTTCGTGATGTACTGTGTTGTGGACTTATGGATTCGGATTTTATCGTTGTTCCGTTATATTGTGATGTGTCAGTCATACCGGTATGCACTGTATGTAGTTGTGGTGTGGTTGTTTTATGTTTCCGCTGTGTATTTGTGGTAGTTAGTTTGTTATGTTGTTGTGGTTTGTTTACATATATATTTGTTGTTGCTATTGTGGCCTACGGGCCTTGTATTAACCCGAAATGTTACCACGTATAGGGGAGATGTCGTCCGTTTGCTTTTCGGCACGGCATGCTCTCGGGGCGTGACAGATAATATATACTCAAATAGTGAATTTTATAAATAACTTCTAAGGCGATTGCCTTAGGACACCCCTTAATTACATCAAACTCCCACTGGGCCTACAACCAATCACCTTGGTATCTAATACCATAGGCTCTATATGCCTCTCGAACTTTTCTTGGGGAAGAGGCTTTGGCAAGGGATCTGCTAGATTCCTATCGGTAGGAACTTTCTCTATTTGTGTGTCTCTTCTACCTATGATCTCTCTGATCATGTGGTAACGACGTAGTACATGCTTGGATCGCTAATGAGGCCGTGGTTCCTTCACCTATGCAATGGCATCATTGTTGTCGCAGTAAACTGGTAATGCTTCAACAATGCTAGAAACTACTCCAAGTTCAGTAATGAACTTCTTGATCCATACCGCCTCCTTTGCTTCTTCAAAAACTGCAATGTACTCTGCTTCCGTAGTAGAATCAACAATGGTGTATTGTTTGGAAATTTTCCAACTCACCGCACCTCCATTCAAGATGAATATGTATCCAGACTAAGATTTGGAATCATCTTTATCTTTCTGGAAGCTAGCATCAGTATACTCGCTCACTACCATATCACCTCCTCCATATACCAAGAACAAATTCTCAGTCCTTCTCAAGTACTTAAGGATTGTCTTGACAGTCACCCAATGGTCCATACCAGGATCTGACTGGTATCTACTCATAATGCTCAAAGCGTACGATACATCGGGCCTCGTACATAACATGACATACATGATCGATTATATAACTGACACATATGGGATCTGACTCATGTGAATCCTCTCATCTTTAGTGGGCGGACACATAGACTTTGAAAGGTGAATCCCATGTCTTATGGGAATGAAACCTTTCTTGGATTCTTCCATGCTAAACCATTTTAGCACTTTGTCTATGTATGTAGACTGCGAAAGACCAAGCAACAAATTCGATCTATCTCTATAGATTTTAATCCCCAAGATATAAGTTGATTCTCCCATGTCTTTCATAGAGAACATTTTGGACAACCAGACCTTGACTGTTTGCAAAATAGGAATATCATTTCCTATAATTAATATGTCATTGACATACAATACTAGGAATATGATCACACTCCCACTAACCTTCTTATACACACAGGGCTTCTCAAGATTTTGTGAGAAATCAAATTATTTGATTGCCTCATTAAAATAGATATTCCAACTCCTGGATGCTTGCTTCAATCCATAAATGGATTATTGAAGCTTGCATACTTTGTTCGCATCAATGGATGTGAAACCCTCATGTTGCATCATATATACTTCCTTAAATAGGTTTCCATTAAGGAAAGCTATTTTCACATTCATTTGCCATATCTCATAATCAAAATGAGTCACTATGGCTAGGAGTATCCGAATGAATTTAAGCATAGCTACTGGTGAAAAGATTTTGTCATAGTTAACACCTTATCTTTAATGATAGCCTTTTGCCACTAATCTAGCTTTATAGGTAATAACATTACAATCCATGTCAATTTTCTTCTTGAAAACCCACTTTCACCCTATAGGCATTATGCCTTCGGGTGGGTCCACAAAGTTCCAAACTTGGTTTTCATATATGTAATCAATTTCTGATTTCATGGCTGTTAGCCACCTATCCTTGTTTGAACTATTTAGTTCCTCTTCGTAACTAGTGGATTCTGTTGGGTTTCCGGCACCGCAACGAGTGTGTATTCGATCATGTTTCGTAAACATGTACACAGCGGAAGAAATAAAAAGCAATAAATCTAATTTATTACATTACACACACCACACGCATGCATAGTACAACATGTGTAGACATAACCATAATTTCAAATTTTGCAATAAAAGGAAATTATTCTACATATACCTGACGTATCACGTGTAGTGAGAAAGGCATCAACCGGAGCGACCCTCACTGGAATCGCCTCTATCCATATCCACGCCGAGTATCTTCGGGATGACTTCACAAAGTCACGAGCCTCGTCTTCGTACGAGTCACTAGCCTCGTGTCGAAGACGATGTGATCGAGAGAAGATCACAATCCGAATCAAAATTCGGATTTAAAACCGAGTCCCCAAAACTCGCTTCTCCGGAGAGGTATTCGCCAACCGTTTGACGAATCCTTCGTCCTCCACCTATAAGGATTACCGGAGATAGAATCCCCAGCAAGGAAGCCACTGTCGGAGCTCCAAATGTCGTCCAAATGATGCTCCGACAAGAAGTAAACAAGCTATCCAGAAAACTGGACAGCTTTGGTGGAGGATGTTGCGGCGGACAAATAAGGAAAGCTAGATGCTCACCTTGTCGGCGGAGCCAAGGAAGATCACCGGAGGATTGCCGGAGGATCATCGGCAGAAGCTTGGACACCGACAATAACTTGGACGGCGGCACAAGGGGTGGATGGCAGAAAGGGCTTGGGCGCCGACTACAAGGAGAGGAGGGAGAGGGGCAGCAAGATTAGATTAGGTTTTCACAAAACCCTTAAGCCCTATTTTTATAGAGAACAAATTCTCCTAATGGTTATTGGTTCATGACCAAAAACCCGTTAACCCGCTCCGTTAATTTAAGTTAAAATAAACCAAACCGATTTGATCTATTTTAAGTTAAAACGAACCGAACCAACTTTGATTCATTTGTTTAAAACAAACCAAACCCCCTTGGTTTTTTCTCCACCATTGGATTAGAACAAAACCAATTTGGTTCATCCATCATGTCTTCATAAGACACGACCCATCCACGCTTCCATTGCGATTGAAACGATTTCATGCTCGCTCCTTGTTTGGTCCAACCAAACCTAGTTTCTCTCGGTTTGAGAATCTCATTCTCAAGCTCGTTTTAAATCCTTCGGATTATGCTCATTGTATGTGTGACCAAATAGGTTCTCGGTTTATGTTGATCATCTATAATTAACCATTAATTATAGAACGATCATGAGTGGCACCTAGTAGTACATCATGATCCCCAATTAACCGAAAAGATCAACGGTTGATCCAGAACTATTTCTGAAATCCTTCAGCAACTATAATGATTCGTGCCCCATTCCTTTCACTCATCTTATACCCACTTGGTTCAGGACATGATCTATAGTGTCAGTCCCCACTAGGTTGACTATGTCACACCTAGCCCAAGTATTATTTCCTCGTCTTACAGATTCTAGTTACTCCACATGTATCCAAGAGTACCTTACTCTAAACATGTAATGCTTTGGGCAAAGACTTTAATAACAATCCGACGAGAGGTCATGGGTATACATCTCCTCGCAAGGAGTGGTGAATCCTTTATAGGCTATTCAAACACCTTTGATCACTTCGACTTATACCCAATCATCCCGGGTCCATATCTCCTCAGAGATGCTTGCTTAAGATGTCAAATCATAAGTCTTCATGACCAAGATGACTTGAATACTGCAAGTCAAAGGAACATCGCACTTAAGCTGAAGTAAGAACTTCATTGACATATCCATATATGCAGAGAACCATATGAAGTTTTACAGCTGGTCACTCCAATGAACTAGTTACCATAACTAGCATCTACGATTAACTCCGGACATTACAATGTCTCCAGCCAGTGAGAATCAGCTGCTTGGATACACCAAGGAGTATACCTCGTGCTAGTCTCGACATAATTGATGGTGTCCAAATCCATCAATTCATCGACTAGGGATAATTCTAATATATCACAATTACACATGTAGAGATACTCACTAGTTGTGATCCAATCATAAATTCTCTCATGCTGTGAATCGTATCGGGGATATTCAGTAAATGAGTTTAAGATCTAATCAAATACATGAAAACATGTACACTCAAATAGTGAATCTTCATTTATCAAATAAATGGTACGACCATAAGGCGATTGTCTTAGGACATCTCTCATATATTACTAACAAACTCCCACTTGACCTAATGCCAATCGCTACGATATCCAATACCATAATCTCTAACACGACCCTCAAACTTACTTTGAGGTAATGTCTTAGTTAAAGGATCCGCTAAGTTCCTTTCAGTGGGATCTTCTCGATTTGTATTTCCTTCCTACTAACGATCTCTTTGATCAGATGATAGTGGCGAAGCACATGTTTGGATCATTGATGAGACCACATTAAGTTCAAAGATGAACTTCTTGATCCAAACCGCTTCCTTTGCTGCTTCCGAAGCTATAATGTATTCTTCCTTAGTGACAGAATCCGCTATAGTGTCAAGCTTGGAATCTTTCCAACTTATTGTTCCTCCTTTCCAGGTGAATACATACCCAGACTGAGACTTGGAATCATCCTTGTCTATCTAGAAGTTGGCATCCATATACCCACGTATCACCATGTTCCCTTCTCCATATATTAGAAACGTATCCTTAGTTCTTCTCAAGCACTTGAGGATCGTCTTAACAGCCACACAATGATCCATTCCTAGATCAGACTAGTATCTTCTCATGACACTCAGAGCATACGATACATCGGGCCTCGTACATAACATAACATACATGATAGATCCTATTGCGGATGCATAGGGAATCTTACTCATGCAAATCCTCTCGTCTTCTATGCGCGGACACATAGAATTCGAAAGGTGTATCCCATGCCTGATGGGTAGGAAACCTTTCTTGGATTCCGACATACTAAACCTATTTAGCACTCAGTCTATATATGTAGACTGCGAAAGACCAAGCAACTGTTTCGATCTATCTCTATAGATCTTAATCCCGAGGATGTAGGTTGCTTCTCCTAGGTCTTTCATGGAGAATATCTTGGACAACCAAATCTTAACTGACTGTAAGACTAAAACATCATTTCCTATAAGTAATATGTCATCGACATACAATACTAAGAACACGACTGCACTCCCACTAACCTTCTTGTACACAGAATGTTCGTCTGGATTTTGCGAGAAATCAAACTTTTTGATTGTCTCATCAAAATGGATATTCCAGCTCCTGGATGCTTGCTTCAATCCATATATGGACCGTCGCAATTTGCATACCTTGATTTTATCAACCGATGTGAAACCCTTAGGTTGTATCATATACACATCCTCGAGTAAGTTTCCATTAAGGAAAGCTGTTTTCACATCCATTTGTCATATCTCATAATCATAATGTGCCGCTATGGCTAGAAGCATTCAAATGGATTTAAGCATAGCTACAGACGAATAAGTTTCGTCATAATCAACACCTTGCTTTTGACGATATTCTTTCGCCACCAATCTAGCCTTATAGGTAATCACATTACCATCCATGTCGGTTTTCTTCTTGAAAACCCACTTGCACCCTATAGGCTTTAAGCCTTCAGGTGGGTCAACCAAGTTCCAAACTTGGTTTTCATACATGAAATCCATTTCCGACTTCATAGCTTCAAGTCACTTATCCCTTTCTGAACTCGTCAAAACTTCTTCATAATTGGTAGGCTCCTTATCATCAATGAGTAACACGTCGTTCGATTCACTTATGAGAAATTCATATCTCTCAGGAATATTACGTGTTCTACCAGATCTACGAAGATGTGGTGTCTCAATAGGTCCATCCGATGGCTCATCACTATGAGTTATTAGCTGTTGTGCTTCACTAGGTATCTCATCAATGTCTATTTGAGTCTCTCGAGCCTCCTCAAGCTCGACGACACTCCCACTATTTTCTTGCAAGAGAAACTCTTTCTCTAGAAACACAGCATTCCTTGAAACAAACACCTTTTGTTCCACAGGATGATAGAATCGATAACCCCTTGTTTCCTTAGGGTATCCAATAAATAGACATTTATCAGACTTAGCATCCAATTTTTTTGATACAGTCCGCTTCACATAAGCAGGACAACCCCATATCTTCAAGTAAGATACATGAGGTTTCTTACTATTCCATATCTCATATGGAGTAGTGGAGACTACCTTGGTTGGCATTCTGTTTAACAAGTAAACAACTGTCTGAAGTGCATAGCTCTAAAAGGACTTGGGAAGATTCGCATGATTCATCATTGACCTGACCATGTCCAACAAGGTCCGGTTACGCCTCTCAGATACACCATTATGCTGTGGTGTATATGGCGGAGTCCATTGAGACAATATACCATTGTCTCTTAGATAATCTAGAAACTCTTGACTTAAGTATTCACCACCTCGATCCGATCGAAGTATTTTAATACTCTTGTCATGTTGTTTCTCTACTTCATTTCTCAATTCTTTGAACCTTTTAAAGGCTTCAGACTTGTGTTTCATCAAGAACACATACCCAAACCGTGAGTGATCATCGGTGAAGGTAATGAAGTAGCTATAGCCTCCTAAAGCTTGAGTTGACATAGGTCCACATACATCAGTATGTATTAGACCTAGCAACTCTCCCACTCGTTCACCTTTTCTTGTAAAAGGTAACTTAGTCATCTTGCCTTTTAAGCATGATTCACATGTATCGTATGAATCCAATTCAAACGATTCCAGAATTCCACATCAGTGTAATTCAGACATGCATTTCTTGCTTACATGGCCAAGACGATAATGCCACATGTAGGAGTCTAATTGATTATCCTTCGAGCACGCTTGTTGCTCGCTTCGATATTGAAAATGTCACTGGATACGTTCAACATATAAATACCATTACTCAAGGTTCCAGTCCCATAAAGTACGCCATTCAAAGTTATATAACAACAATTGTTACTAAACATCAAATGGTAACCATTTCTATTTAAGCAGGAAATAGAAATAATGTTCTTTATTAGAGAAGGAACATAAAAGCAATTGTCTAGTTCTAAGACAAGTCCTGCAGGGAGTTTCAAAAAATACGTTCCGATGGTGAGTGCAACAACCTTTCCTCATCCGATGAAGATTCATCTTCCTCATCAATGGATAGCAATGAGGAAGCATATATGGTAAGGAAGGTAAGACATGCATTGAAAAATTTTAAATTTAACAAATCCAATGATAGGAGGAGAAGGCCTTGAAGAAAAATCATTTGTTACAATTGCCAAGGAGAGGGACACATAAGGGATGATTGTCCCCTCTTGAACAAAAGCAAGGAGGAAAGGAGAAAGAAAGAAGACAAGAAGAAGGGGAGCAAGAAGAAGGAAGAAGAAAGAAAGACAAAAGAAAAAAGGAAAGGCCAAGATACACAAAGCGACATGGGATGATCCATCCTCATCGGAGAGGAAGATCAAGCCTTCACAAGCCTTGTCCTAATGACAATAGAAGATTTGGACACCTCCTCCTCCAAAAAAAAAGAAATAAGCTCAAGTGAGGAGAGCTCAAGTGAAGGGGGAGCTTCATTGTCATCCTCATCGGCATCACAAGAAGAAGATATGGTGAGTATGGTAAGAAATCTCCCTACTCAAGAAATTGTCTCAATGATTTCAAGTCTTACTAGGGATTTGTTTAGGGCTAAAAAGAAGAATAAAATCATGCAAAATGAAATTAAGACCCTAGAAGAAAAACTAGCAAATGCATACTCACATGATGATTATATTCCTCTTAATGTTAGTGAAGCATGTATTAATGAAAATAAGGCCTTAAGGGAAAAGGTATATCATTTAACTAAGACCTTATAAAAATTCACAATTGGCTCCAACACACTAAATATGATAATTGGGAGCCAAAGGACTAATTTCAGTAAGAAGGGCCTAAGATATAAGGGGACCAAGAATGAAAAGGCCTACCATTGCCTAATTGCTAGGGGTCAAGCTAAAAATACAATGGTAGCTAGAAAATGGATCCCTAAGGAGTATTTGATGAACCCTATTGGAAAGAATCTATATTGGATTTTCAAGTTTATCCTTAAGGGTTAGAGAGACCTAGAATAGTCAACCATAATTGAATTTTATTTATATCATATCATATGGTTGACTTAGGATGGTGTGGGTGAAAATTCTTAATATAGTGTTGGGTGATGATAATGTATAACCCATGAATTAAATGCTTAAATCATGATTCATGCTTGATCTTACATTTGATAATCATGATTTATGATGATAATATTTGTTTTATGATCACAATATGCAAATTAATATAATAATCTTGTGTTGTGATCATGATGGGGGTTTATGCATGATACTTAACCTTGGATAGAATTGCATGAAATTTTAGTTAAGTATAATGCCTTTAGGTTCATCTCACACTCACTATAGGCTAACTTGATTGAGAACATAGCAATGTGTGAGATGTTAGGATGATACAATGACTCACTTATGTTTATGATATTTTTGATGAGTCATTATAGGTATCATAATAGCAATAATAGACCAATCATGAGAAGAGCATATATTTAATTCATAGACATATTGTCCAAAGATCATGGTTGAATATTTCAAATGTTTTAAAACCATTTCATGTTTTATAAACTGCAAGTTCATGTTTTAAAACAATTCAAGGCAAAACTAGGCTTTCAAGTTGATAAAAACTTTAGTGTTTTTCAACATATTTGAGTTTTTGCCATATGCTTGAAAATTAAATTTATTTTCATGAAAAATTATTTTTCACTGATAAAGGGACTTATGAGAAATATGTTCCCAAAATTTCATGATTTTTTAATTTTTTTTAGAATTTTTAATACATTTCTGAAATCGGGTTTCGAAATTAGAAAATTCTGAAATCTAGGTGCCAGTAAACTGATGTTCTGATTCAGTCGGCTGTTGGAACTGTGCACGAGCACAACAGCTTGATTTCTGATTTTTAAGGCTGTTTTGGGTGTTTTTCTTTCCGTAGACTTGATGCCATGCTTATTTAACATATGGTAGATATTTTTCATGGTGTCAAAGGGGGAGAAATGGTTAGGTTTAAGTTTAATCATACTAGGGGGGAGAGATTAGCATGTATTAAGGGGGAGTTACATGTATTACAGGGAAGTTTGATATTCATATTTATTTACATGCTTTCTTGCCTTATGTTTTATGTTAATGTTTCACCTAACTTAAACATGGTTGCTACACATCAAAAAGGGGGAGATTGTTAGGGCAATTAACCCATGAATGATGTGTTTTGATGTGTGTGACAAAGGTTTAAGTTAGGTTGTTTATGGATTTGATATGTGTGTTGAAGTCGTGCAGGACTTAGTAATTCACACATTGATAGCTTGACAAAACATTGGCAAGATCATCATCTCATGACTCGGTCCTTAAGTTGGAGAAGGACGACATTGCGAAGTCGTGCGCTTGGTGCATCCGAGGGACCGCCGGACAAGGAGCATTAGAGTGAAGCCAAGGAAGCAAACTTCAGGGTGAGACGCGAAGGATGACATTGCGAAGCCATGCGCTTGGTGCATCCAAGGGACGTGGCCGGACGAAGAGAACTTCAAGGAGAAGGACTCCAAGGGAGATGAGAGTGAGTGATTGTAACCCGGGACAGGGTAGCTCTTAGGTGAACTTGGCCGAATGGCTAAGTCAAGTGTCGGATACTCAACTAAAAGTTGGTTTGAGATTTTACCCGACACTAGTCGACTGCTCTAGGTCGAATGGACTCGATCGGTATTCGACTAATCTGGTTCTGGTCGAACAGTCGACTGCCAAGGGATGACAGTCGACTACCGACACCATCAGTCGACTGATGGGAATATCAGTCGACTGATCAGGGTGAATTCGGGCACAGAAGGTTGATCAGTTGAGTAATCGCTTCGGTCACTTGACTAATGGCTCCATCAGTCGACTGATGGGAATATCAATCGACTGATATGAGAGCCGTTGGTTGGAATCCAACGTGGATAAAGCCATTGAGGCAATGGCTACAGCAGCAATCGACTAATGGCTGCATCAGTCGACTATTTGGTGCCCAACGGGAAGAATGATTTCTTACCTATAAGAAGGGGCTTTGGGTGACTTGGGATGACTAATGCTTAACTTCTAAACATCTCCCAAGTGCCCAACACGTTTTCAATCCTCTTCCTTGAGCTTATTTCAATTATATTGTAAGAGGAGTGATTCTTGTGTAAGAAAAGTTATCTCCACCTAGTTTTGTGCAAAGGAGAGATTAGTGAATTGGTTAAGGCGTGATTCACCTGGAACGAATCGGGTCATGGATTAGTGGTAAGGGTCGTGAACCACGTTACGTATTCTTGTTAGCATTGTTCTCTCCTTTACTTTGTGTTTTGTCTTAATCTTTTGTTAGCATTTGTTTTCTCGTAGACGACTAAGCGATTGAATTCCATCATCTACGATAAAAAGGCTATTCACCCCCTCTAGCTGACCACTGATCCTCCAACATGAATGAGTCATTGAGAACTCAGAGGGACCCTGAGGACGTGAGACTGATGGAGACAGCTAGAAGGCTTATGTCTAGGCTAAGAGTGGTTAATGAAGTATGAAGGGATTATACTTAGATTAAACCTCATGTTTGAGATTTACCAGTCGACTAGGATTATGGACTAGTCGACTGGCCAAGGCACGATACTTGAGAGCCTAGTTTGACTTGAGCAGTCGACTGGTCAAGTAGTGGATTGAAGCTCGACTGTTGATCTATGGCTTTGGCATGACTACTCGACTGGTCCACAGTAGTCGATTGCTAGGGTTGAGCAGTCGATTGAAATTAAGTGGACATGACACAAAATGTTTGGCAATCGACTGTTGTTCTATGGCAGTCGATTGGTGGCTATAACAGTCGATTGCCAAGTTAGGGTAGTCGATTGATGGGCATTAATCTGACATGGATTAAGCTATTGTTAGGCAACGGTACAGTGTCCAATCGACTTCTAGGGAAGAGCAGTCGACTGGAAAGCGGAAAATTAGCCCAAGCAAAGTTATAAAAGGGGCTTGATGGGAAGGTTAAAGGTTGTCAGTTCTTAAGCTTTGGGGAGGGGTTTTACTGCTGCATTCCAGACCTTCTAAGACATTCAAAAGCAACCAACAAGCATTCAAAGCAAAAGTGCACTCGTAAAGTAGTTTTGTTTCGTATTTCATTTGTATCTTGTATTTACTTGTTTGTGTTGTTATTTACTGTTGTAAGTTTATTATAAGAGGTTTCTCCACCTCCGATGTGTTACCGAGGATAACGAGGTTTAGTGGAGTAGACACTAAAATTCACTTGTGGAGTAGGAGTCATAGGTTTCGAACCACGTTAAATCTCCGTGTAGTGCTTGTGTGTTTTGTATTCGTATTTTATATTTGTATTTCATTGCGTATTAACTATTTCTAGACAAGCATACAATCGAAGCGATCAAATCGAACGAAGAAATCAAAATAACTATTCACCCCCCTCTAGCACGGTCAATCGATACCCTACATTTTTTATAAGGGGAATTTGGCCCTATCTATCGCTATAAAATTTCCTCTATAGTGGTTGTGACAAGCCAACTTAGGTTTTCTACAGTTAAGATAGGAATCTTGACTCAAGTAAGATAGCCTCACCCCTTTCATCTGAAGAAGATCCTGATGTTCCTTGTCTTCTGTGTCTCTCATCTCTACATCTCAATTTAGATATTTCTCGCAATGGTGCCAATTTGATCTAGCTCCGAGATTAGAGGATGGGTTGTCTCTTTGCCACATTCAAGGTCAAGTCTTTTTCGACGGGTCAGTGGGACGTTGAGTTGTGTCAACTTGTTCTGTTTGGGTCGCTTTGCTAGTGGGACGTTGAGTTGTGTCAACTTGTTGAGTTGTGTCAACTTGTTCTGTTTGGGTCGCTTTGCTAGTGGGACGTTGAGTTGTGTCAACTTGTTCTGTTTGGGTCACTTTGCTAGAGTAGGTTGCAGACCTCCCAAGTGGTTATAAAGACTTGAATGGAGTTTCAAGTTCAGGGTTACTAAAAAGACTATAAAAGATATTATAAGGGAGCCAAGGCATGCTTCCTTTCGACGCTTAAATGGAATTCAACGACAGAGAGAGTCATGTAGAGAAAAAGTAGTCTCAATTAATCTTTCTCTTCGTACCTTTTAATACCATCAGCACTATCTTATATAATAATGATCTCCCTCTTCAAGAATTTGTAATGGTTATCTTTTCAAGGTCGAGTAATTATATGCTACAACTATTGCATTTTTTAAGGTAGTTATTGTCTCCTTTAGACTATTGTAAGTGTCGTATCAAACGAAGGTTTCCTCCTATGGATTGCTATAACTATCACATTTTTTAAGATCGAGGTTATCTCCTTTGGAATGTTGTAAAAATTGTCTATTAAGGCAGTGATTGTGCCTCTTGAATTACTAGCCAATTGTCTTCATCTTGGTTGTGACTCGGATTGGTTCAGACAGGATTCGACTGGGAGTCAGTCTTTTCAATCTGAATTTGGACACGAAGTGACTATCCTAACCCAAGTCTATATATGTTCGATCAATTGACCTTACCCTACTTCCCATCTCAAGTCTCAAGTTAGACGGTTTACCTAGCGATTTTAATAAAAGTTAATCTGAAACCTAATTTCCATTGTACAACAAATACTTCCTTATCAATTTGTATAAACTACCCTGATTTATCTATTCTATATGATGCGGCTAGAAAGATTTGTTTGCTTCCTCCTGATGCGATGACACTCGAAAGGAGCTTTGGGGGTTCTCTCTTAGCCGCAACAGTAAAGATGAGAAGACGAAGCAAAGGAACGCAGACCAACACAGACAATGAAAACTAAAACACAAGATTTAACGTGGTTCGGAATAAGTATTCCTACTCCATGGAGATGAGCTTTCTCACCAGATGCGGTGCCCAAGCACCTTTAACTATGAACGTCCTCCTTCACGGAAAGAAAACTTCCGGAGGTGGAGGAGAAAATCTCTTACAATCAAATCACAATACAAGAAAGAGTACACGCCACGAAGAAGCCGAGATCGCTCCTCTCCTTCTCCGGTGTGATGGTGGTAGCTCTCCTTCTCCTCCTCTGTCTTCGTTTCTTGCCAGTTGGAATAATGCAGATCCCCTTCCTTTCCTCCTTCTCCTTCCTTTTATCCTCCTTCTCTGATCCATCGCTACCTCACGGGCTATCTCCATCGTACGCGTGGCCATCACGTCCACCTGGAGAATAATTCTGTTACAGATACGAGGGGCGAAGGCTCCTCGGAATATTATGTGGGGACCTCTCCTTCTGTTACATAACACCTCCTTATCTATATTTCAGGAAACTAGGTTAGTCTGTCCCCCTCAACTATCCACTTCTGTTGAAACTAACTTAGGTCTATAACTCACGGATGGTATAGCCTTTGGGCTTCCTACTAGCCTGAACCCACTCTCCTTCTCCTTCCCACCGAACGTCCTCTGGACTACCTAGGCCGAACCGATTCTTATCCGTCCCGTCTGTCTCTAGGCTTATCTGGCCGAACCGATTCTTATCCGTCTCGTCTGCCTCTAGGCTTATCTGGCCGAACCAATTATTATCCGTCTCGTCTGCCTCTAGGCTTATCTGGCCGAACCGATTCTGGCTTATTTCCCAATGGAGTGTCTTCTCCCGCCTTTGCTTTGTCATGCCGATTACCTTCACTGGTTCTCCCGCGCCAATTATTTCAGGTGCTTGCGCCCGAACCATTCTTCTCTTTTTCCTCTACTGAACCCGCTAATTGGTTCGGGTGACGCCCTGCCTGTGAGCCCTCCTATCTAGCTCATAGAGAAGAGGTAACGGCGATATCATTAGTCAACCCAAAAAAATAGTCAAGTGCAGTTATAAGTTTGACTTTCCAACTATACAAGGTTCCTACTCCATCCTTAGCTTATTAATCCAAATTTACTCTTCTCTTATAGCTCCACGGCATATACTTGACGCGGCCTAATGGGCCCATGGACCCCGCTTCTCTCTTCTTCCCTGTGGTCGAACCGTCACCAAAACCCTATATAAGCCTCCGCCTTTTTCTTTTAGGTATTACTTAGCGTGCCTAACAATCCCGTCTCTTCGACTTCTTCCTTCCTGCGGTTTTCACCGGCGACATTTCAGCGACCTAGCCTTTCCTCTTTTACACGCTCCCCCTCTAACCCCCAAGTAAGTAATCTGTCCTGTTCTATACCTATGACCCCTAAGACCATCCTTTCACCCGCGTGGTATGAACACAGTGTAACCCAACTGGGCTGTAACCATTATTTCTTTAACCTAAAAGATAGGTTTATCGACCCTTCCTTAAAATGTTGCTTTACGACCAAGATGCATCGGCCACACTGTCCTCCTCCTGGTCTAACTTGCTTCTTCTCCGAACAGTTCCTTAATGACCTGTCTCTACCAGCACCTTCCCGTCTACCTAGAAATTTTAGACTTCTACGGACTACCCTTAAACCAGTTTACCCCCAATTCTTTTCGCATTCTATCGGGGGCCTCTATAGTATTTCAACATCTAAACCTCTCTTTAACCCCTCAAATATTCCACTGTTTCTTTCAACTGAAATCATCCAAGGAAGGCCTTTTTTATCTGTCCAATCGTCCGGACTGCCAATTCCTAGTGAACATGCCTACTTCCCATAAAGGATGGGAAGAACTATACTTCTTTGTGCAGCTCCCAGTACCTTTACCTTATTCGGATACCTGGAAGTTAGAACTTCCCGAACTGCCTTCCTTCCGGGAAATGAGGACCCAATGCCCATTCTCGGAAGTTTATAGAATTCTGGGTGAGTCGCACTATTGCTCAGATCACTTAATGAAAACTCCCCTCCTGAGTCACTTCAGACTATCCCCCCTCCCTTCAACGACCTCAGTTGCTATAGGTAGGATGACATTTATCCTTCAATATAACTTTCTCCCTGAATTATTCATCTTTCTCACCAATGCATTTTGCAGATAACCTAATGCAGGACGCTCTGGTGAAAGGAGAAGAGGTTGAGGCTGCCAAGAAGAAGAAGGCCTCAACAAAGAGAGGTAAGTCAATGGCAGCTCCTTCTTCTCCTCGGAAGAAGTTGAGGCTCGTTAAGAAGGGAGCCCCGAGTTCATCTATTCTTCCCCCTTCCTCTTCCAGTCAACATGGTTCGCAGTCCTTAACTGTTTACGAACCGAGGAGGAAGGACATCGCCTTATCCATCCCATCTTCGTCTACGCAAGGAGGATATTCCCCTTCTCATTCTCCTAATTCATCCCCTCGTTCGCATGATTCTCCCCTGCCTTCCCGAACCGAGTCCATCTCTGCCCCGATCCCCTTTGACACACTCACTTCTCCCGCCCCTCTTCAACGCGTTGGACCCATTCTTCCTTCCGAAGGAGAAGACCTTCCCCTTCCGACCCCCTCAAGGGATACACTGGGGTCTTTGCTGCAGATCCGCCACCCTTCGGAAGTAAAATTTTTCAATCAATCAGGCGTGCAAGGCCCTTGCGAACAAGTAGGCAAATTGCTGGCTGAGGTACCTACTGTCCCCTTCTCATTTTTACTGTACGTATCTCTGTATGTCAACGTATACTGATGCTTCTTTCTTTCCTTTAGGCCTCAACCCAGCATAGCAAAATGGTAGCTCATCTGGCCAAATTTCAATCCAGCGTAGAGGCACGACACTTTGCCTCTCTAGCGCAATAGAAACAACTCGCTCAGCAGTTAAGCGAGAGAGAACAAAAAGAATCTGATCTTAGGGGCCAATGTGAAGATGCCATGACACAATTGGCCCTGGTCCAAAGTGAAAAGGAGGAACTTCAGCAAAGAAATGCAGACCTCGAACAGCAGGTCTTCCTCCAGTCCAGTGAATTGCAGCAGGTGGATCTCCTCGCCCATGAACTAAAAGAGTATAAGGGGCAGCTTGGGGACGCAATCATTAAAGTCGTTGATTCTTCGACTACTATCCAACAGCTCCAGCAAGAACGCCAACTGCTTCAACTGGAACGCCGAGCCTGGGAAGCCACTAGGAAATCTTGCATAGAGAAGTGTCAAAAACTCTCCTCCATGGTGGCGGCTCTTCCTCAAGCTCTGTCAGCAACGGCTCGGCAACAGTCTGACCTTCAGAAAGAATACTCCGAAGCCCTTTCAACTTTGGGACGAAAAGCTATAAAAGCAGCAACCGAGAAGGATGCCTTGGCATCCCAGCTAACTGAAAGCCAAATCCAGCTGGTTGATTGCCGAGCTCATCTAGCCAATTGCCAATCCCAACTGCAGGAACAGAAAGCTGATTTAAAAGGACGATATGTCAAGAAGGGGGTGGACCTATTCATACTAGGTTTTGATGGGTCTTCTGCTCTAAACACTGAACAGGGGTATCCGCCTCCCGGCACGGACACCAGTTATTTAAATCCCATAGATGCCTTATCTAAATGTCCCCCCGAACTATTTGAATTATAACTTCCAACATCCTATTCCTTGTAATGACTTTTTTTCTTATTGATGAAAAGTAATTATATTAACCTAGCCTTTTGGTTGTTCTCCTTGCATGCCTCCTTGCGGGTCGGGAATTCTGAACCAATTTTGTGCTTTTCTCTTTTTACGTTGACGTTTCTTTTCTCGTGTCGCATGGCGCAATCACCTCGTTTGCTCGGGAACTCACTCAGAAGGTCTCGGATGGTCTTATTCATATCCGACCCAATTTCGGCTCGGCCAAAAATTAAATAACTTTCGCTTGTTGATCTTCACTGTCTCTCTTACTGTTTCGGAAGTGATATCTTGGTGAGTACCTATGCTGCCGTCATCATGATATCAGTCTCTTCGCCTTCTTCTCCTTCCCAAGAATTACTGTAGTTCCTTTCCTCTCAACTATAAATTATCACCCTCCATGTCTTCGTCCTTCCATCTGACTCTCATGGCTTCAGCGGAACACCCAATCGAGATTTCTTCAGATTTCGAATCCTTAGAGTTGTGGGACTGGCCTACCGGGGATATCGAAAATTCTGAGACTCGCTCAACAACTACCTCGGCGTTTCGTCCCCTTCCTTTTCCCCCTCACACACAGCTCCTACCTCTCCCATAGAGAGGTCTTTTCGAGCACCCTTCCCTTCGTTCCGCAATCAGGTGTGGAACCCTCCTTTAACATGGGAGTACACAGTGGGAGATCCCCGGGCCTCTGCCGAACTTCCCCCACTTCCACCGACTCTGGCCTTCATTCCAGTCTCCCCCGTGAGGATCCGTCCACCTCCTTTTGATGAAGGTCCACCAGTGATACCTCCTGCTCAAGGCGAGCGCTTCAGAGTCATCTTGGCACCTTCCCCTCCCGAGGAGCCCTCTAACGCTTCTTCTGTTAAGAGCAATCATAGAAAATCTTCATAGATTAAACGATGTAATCATTTTAAGTATGTTAATAAAAATGAAGGAGGGAATTGGTATTCGTTTTTATCATTTTCCTGTAGAAGTAAGGTTTTTGTCATCAGAAATACTGTAATCTGGTCTGAACATACTTTCTTTTACCATCTCCCGGGGATTCGGACCCTTTTTTCTTATAATTATTGTACCAGCGACTTTTCACCTACTGTCGTTACGTTTTCCCTTCTTTACTAGCATTCATTATCCTTACTTCCTTTGTTAATAAATGCGCCTTCCTCCTCTATCGTTATAAGGACCTCCAACCTCGGCTGTATAATATCCATCTTTTTCCTTCTGTTCCCTTAGCCATGGACAAAATGTCCGAACAGGGCAGCAGTTCCTTTCCTTCTGAAGAAAAGGTGGACGAGCAACGTTATATTGCTAACCTGGAAGAACAAGTGAGGTACTTGCAACAGCGGCTGAGGGAAGTCTCCGCCAGCAACTACTCTTTGCGCCAACAGCTAGCAGGGTCCCAGAAGGAACTATCTAAGCAGATCTTCCTGCAGCTATCCTACTTTCGGCAACTAATATGCCAACCTCCGCCGCACAAAGAAACTCCATCAGCTCCTCCTAACAAAGAACTGTAATACCCTATATAAGGGTCTCTTATCTCATTCTTGTAAAAAGGATTAGAATGTGTAATTTTTCTGAAGCAATGAACTTTTCCCGCTTGTCTTCTTCTTCCAGCATTTCTTGAGTTATGCCCCCTTTCACCTTCTTCATACCCAAATAGAATGACACATATTTGGGGCGTACTTCGGCTCTTCCGCCCTTTTACCCCTCTAGGAATATAATAACATAGAGTCGCTAAATAACTCGACTTTGCTGCTCTACCGCCACACGGGAATAAAATAATATATAGTTGAATAATGAATTCAACTTCTTTTGCTTCGCGGGGATAAAAATGATGTATAACTGAGGAGATCTCAGTTCTTCCATTCCACCACCACACGGGGATAAAATAATATATAGTTGAATAATGAATTCAACTTCTTCCACTTCGCGGGGATAAAAATGATGTATAACTGAGGAGATCTCAGTTCTTCCGTTCCGCCACCACACGGGGATAAAATAATATATAGTTGAATAATGAATTCAACTTCTTCCACTTCGCGGAGATAAAAATGATATATAACTGAGGAAATCTCAATTCTTCCGTTCCACCACCACACGGGGATAAAATAATATATATTTGGAGAATAAATTCAGCTCTTCCGCTTAGCGGGGATAAAAATGATGTATAACTGAGGAAATCTCAGTTCTTCCGTTCCGCCACCAAACGGGGATAAAATAATATATAGTTGAGTAATGAATTCAACTTCTTCTGCTTCGCGGGGATAAAAATGATGTATAACTGAGGAGACCTCAGTTCTTCCGTTCCACCACCACACAAGGATAAAATAATATATAGTTGAATAATGAATTCAACTTCTTCCGCTTCGCGGGGATAAAAATGATATATAACTGAGAAAATCTCAGTTCTTCCGTTCCACCACCACACGGGGATAAAATAATATATATTTGGAGAATGAATTCAGCTCTTCCGCTTAGCGGGGATAAAAATGATGTATAACTGAGGAAATCTCAGTTCTTCCGTTCCGCCACCACACGGGAATAAAATAATATATAGTTGAGTAATGAATTCAACTTCTTCCGCTTCGCGGGGATAAAAATGATTTATAACTGAGGAGACCTCAGTTCTTCCGTTCCACCACCACACGGGGATAAAACAATATATAGTATAATAAATTCAACTTCTTCCGCTTCGCGGGGATAAAAATGATATATAACTGAGGAAATCTTAGTTCTTCCGTTCCGCCACCACACGGGGATAAAATAACATATAGTTGAATAACGAATTCCACTTCTTCCGCTTCGCGGGGATAAAAATAATTATAATTAAGAAGACCTCAGTTCTTCCGTTCCGCCACCACACGGGGATAAAATAATATATAGTTGAATAACTAATTCAACTTCTTCCACTTCGCGGGGATTAAAAATGATGTATAACTGAGGAGAGCTCAGTTCTTCCGTTCCGCCACCACACGGGGATAAAATAACATATAGTTGAATAACGAATTCCATTTCTTCTGCTTCGCGGGAATAAAAATGATATATAACTAAGGAAATCTCCGTTCTTCCGTTCCATCACCACACGGGGATAAAACAACATATAGTTGAATAATGAATTCAACTTCTTCCGCTTCGCGAGGATAAAAATGATGTGTAACTGAGGAGAGCTCAGTTCTTCCGTTCTGCCACCACACAGGGATAAAATAACATATAGTTGAATAACGAATTCCACTTCTTCCACTTCGCGGGGATAAAAATGATATATAACTGAGGAAATCTCAGTTCTTCCGTTCCGCCACCACATGGGGATAAAATAACATATAGTTGAATAATGAATTCAACTTCTTCCGCTTCGCGGGGATAAAAATGATGTATAACTGAGGAGAGCTCAGTTCTTCCGTTCCGCCACCACACGGGGATAAAATAACATATAGTTGAATAACGAATTCCACTTCTTCCACTTCGCGGGGATAAAAATGATATATAACTGAGGAAATTTCCGTTCTTTCGTTCCACCACCACACGGAGATAAAATAATATATAGTTGAATAATGAATTCAACTTCTTCCACTTCGTGGGGATAAAAATAATGTATAACTGAGGAGAGCTCAATTCTTCCGTTCTGCCACCACACGGGGATAAAATAACATATAGTTGAATAACGAATTCCACTTCTTCCGCTTCGCGGGGATAAAAATGATATATAACTGAGGAAATCTCAGTTCTTTTGTTCCGCCACCACACGGGGATAAAATAATTTATATTTGCCCAAAGGCCTTCGGCATAAAAAATAAGCTGCTTTTCCACCTCTACTCTTCCTTCTTTCGTCCGAAGAGAACACCTTAACCCATCCTTCCTATTGAAAGCAAGGGTTGTATTATATAGCGGGCCATCAAAGAAATAAATCTTCGTTACCCTTCTGCTTAGGGCCTCCCTTTCTACTAACTAGGAGCCCAATAGCCATTATTAGCCCATTTTTCCCTCCTTTTATAGGGGATGCTTCATCTTCCTTTCTTTAGTTATCTTCATCCCTTCCGCCTCCTCGTCTCCTTTTTCTGCATTTGTTCTTCTTTCCGCCGCCATCTTCCAGTGCCCCCAATCACCCCCTTCAGCACTTTCCTTCCTTCTCCCACAGACAGGATGCATTCTTCTTTCTTCCGCGAAATAGCAAGTCGTTACCCACGGATCAAACGGGGTGATGATCAGCCACCAGCTTTATCTTCGCCAGCTTTATCTTTGCTTTCGCCCCCATCTACCACCGTCCCCCCTATCCCATCTCTACCTTCTTCTCCACCTCCGTCTGAAACCCCTGCTACATCCACCCCATGCGAAACTGTAATAACCAGCCCCTCCTCCTCCCCTGTGCAACCGACAAACCCTAACTCTCCCCTTTCCTTCCACTCCGCCTCGGGTATGCAGGCGTCACCTCCTCCCTCATCACCACCCAAAGATGATTCTAGAGAGGTCATGCATTCACGTCAATCAACCGCAGATACTCGTGCATCCTTGCCTTCTCTTTTCATGGAACACGCTTCCGTCTTTGAACCCATGGTAATTGACATTTCCCCACTTCCTATTTCCCCTTTCGACCTTCGCCTGAAGAGCTCTTCACCTTCTATGGGCACTAGCCCACCTCCTTCTGCTTCTCGCCTCCCCAACGAAGGCTCCTCTAGCCCTATGCTCATCATATCATCCGTTCCAGACTCCTCGCCAAATCAATTCCCTTTCACAACTTTTGATGTGCCCACCTTGCCACCAGCCGTAGCACACTTTCCCCCTCCTACTCCCGATTCTTTGCCCCCGACTTCATCCCCGGTGAACCTTCTAGCCAGTGCTCCTCCTTCTCTCCCTTTCGAACCCCTGCCTCAACCTATGGTTACCACCCCTATTCTTCCTCTTATCAGTGAACCCCCACCTTCAGTATCATCCGCCCCTTCTTCTTCCCTTTCCCCCCGGAGTTTTCGAATATTGAATTTAGAAGAACTGGCTCCCCAAATGGAAGGCTTGCACCATGCTCTAGAGTTGGTATGTGTCTTCAACCAACTTCTTTAACTTTTCTTACTATATGATTTCCTTTCAACAATCGGCGTATAGGCCCTGACTAACTATCAAGAGTTAGATCGCTCCCTCCAACAATATCGAGCTCAATATCTAAAGTTGGAACAACAGCAATGGGACGATCTGGCGGCTGCTTTACATCGGGAGCGCCTCCTATCTCAACAACTGCAACAATGTCAGGAGCAACTGACAGAGGCTCGCCACCAACTTTAAAAAGATGTCAATACTATAGCGGCATTACAGGGACAACAGAGAGCTGGCACAGAACCATCTTCACTCCTGCGGGACATTCAGCCAGCACATCCTGACCAGGAGTCTTCCTCCTCTCAAGAATTGATAAGTCTTCGAGATCAGGCAGCGGAGCTCCTTTAGGGGAAGCAACGGGATTCAGATACCATTGCCCGTCTTCGGGTTCAGCACCAGAAAGCGGAGGATAAAATAGGGGACCTCCGCACCCGCCTGTGCAAGGAGGTACAAGAAAACTCCTCCCTCATAACTTCTAGGGCGCATGCTCACGCCCGTATATGCAGGCAGAAAATCTCCCTCCAGAGGCTAGGCACTGAGCTTACCTGCACCAGATCTTACTCCGAGACGGTAGAGGGAATTTCGGCCTCGATGCGCCAGAATATGATGGACATGACGAACCTTATCCAGTAAGATCAATCCTCCCGAGCCGACGATATTTCCATCCTAGCCGATGCTATTATGGAGGTATCCCGATGCTATGTTGACATACGTCGAACCCTTCAAGAGCAACAAGAGAAATGTCGTAGGCTTCATCGGGATCGGAGCCCTGACCGTCCGAACCGCCAGGAGCGGCTAACCATCCTGCTACGCGCCACTTATCAAGATGGGTTTAATGAGGTGGTTCGCCAATATGCTCACCAAGGACTTCCCCCCACAAACTACCCTACTTTTTCTTTAAATTGGGAAGCCGGCTTTCGACGCTATCCTCCTGACCGGTTCAAATTATAACTTGATGTATGGCTCCGGAACGGGACTCCCTTTTCATCCCCCTTTTTTTTCTTTCATAGTTTATTATAGGTACTGCAACACGATTGTAAATGGCTCATCAATGAAACTTGGGTTCGCTACACAGTTAATTAATACAACAAGTTGTGAAGGACACTCCTTCGAGAACCTCACAACTCCTTTTCTTCTATCCACCATTTCTTATATAGAGTGAAAAAGTCTCAAATGAATGGCGTTCCAGGGTCGCGGAAATTCTTTGCCCTGGTCATCTTTCAGATAATATGCTGACCCCGCTACACGATGTGTTACTTCATAGGGCCCTTCCCAGTTTGGAGCTAACTTTCCAGGATCTCCAGCAGGATTAACTTTACGCAGAACCAAATCCCCCTCCTGAAATCTTCGAGGCGTCACCTTCTTATTAAAGGCTTGCTGCACTCTCCGCTTGTAAAACTCCGCTCGTCTCCGTGCCGTCTCCCGCTTTTCTTCCACCAAATCCAACTCAGTGCTTTGAATAATTTGGTTCTGCTCTGGTTCGTACATCTCTATCCGAGCACTACTTAAAAGAGCTTCGACCGGAATGACAGCTTCCGTCCCGTATACTAAACTGAAAGGAGTCTCTCCCGTGGCAGTTTTTGGTGTGGTTCGGTAGGCCCACAAGATTCCGAGCAATTCTTCCACCCAATTCCCCTTATGAGTTCCCAGTTTAGTCTTCAACCATTGAATGAGAATCCTATTAGTGACTTCAACTTGCCCATTAGCTTGAGGGTGGGCTACCGAAGTGAAGGCTTGCTGAATATTGAGACTTTGACATCATTCTTTAATCTTTTTGCCCTGGAATTGACGTCTATTATCACTAACTATCCTCCGAGGAATACCATATCAACAGAAAATATTCCTCCATAAGAATTGTATTACCTCGATAATTTTGGCAAGGGGCTCTGCTTCCACACACTTGGAGAAGTAATCTACGGCCACCAATAAAAATTTCTTCTGTAAAGGTGCCACTGGCATCGGACCCACTATATCCATTCCCCATTGATCAAAAGGACATGAAGTGACCACAACCTTCATTAATTTAGTCGGTAGTTCAGACCGATTGATATGCTTTTGACAAGCTAGGCAAGTTTGCACTATACGAGCGGCATCTTGTTGGAGAGTAGGCCAAAAATATCCTGTTAATAGGGCCTTCCTTGCTAAAGCTCTCCCCCAGATGATTACTGCAACATCCTTCATGAATCTCCCGGAGTACCCATTCAGCATCCTCACTTCCTAAACATTTCAATAAGGGTCGTCCGAAAGACGTCTTGTATAAGTCTCCGTTTAAGAGGGTGAACCGTCTGGCTCTGCACATTAAAGCCGATGCCGCTCCTTTTTCTTCAGGGACCTTTCCATGCTGTAAATAAGCTATGATGTCGGTCCTCCAATCAGGGATTAGGTTTGGTTCGGGCGCTGCTTCCTCCACATTGCATATCACTAGGGAAGTAGGGATTTCCACATGGACCATTTCTAATGATTTCACTCCTTCCATAGCGCTAGCCACCCGAGCCAATTCATCCGCCTTCATGTTATTCTCCCGTGGAATTTGCTTCAAGAGGACTTGCTGAAATTGGGCTTTTTCTTTCTCGAAAGCTTTCAAATACTTGTGCAACCTTTCTTCTTGAACCACGAAAGAACCTTGAAGTTGTGATATCACCAGCTGGGAATCCAAATGGATTATAATTGAAGAAGCCCCTACCGCCTTGGCAGCCTGCAATCCCGCTAGAATGGCTTCATATTCTACCTCATTATTAGATGCCCGATACCCCAGGCGTATAGCTATGCGAGTCTCCTCTTTATTGGGGGAAATTAACAAAACACCAACACCGCTACCCGTAGATCCTGAAGAACCGTCTACAAATATGTTCCATGCATCTGCTCCTTCCTCTTTTGTTGAAGAGCCATCTTCCGAGCCAAAAGGTACCTCCGCCAAAAAGTCAGCGAGCGCCTGGGCCTTGATAACGGTTCGGGGTTGGTAGTGAATATCATATTCACTTAATTCTACCACCCATTTGGCCAATCTTCCGGAGAAGTTGGGCTTAGTGATGACCTTGTCTAGTTCACAGTGAGTTAGAACAGTGATGGGATGAGCCAGAAAGTACGACCTCAATTTGCGGGCGGTCAGAACTAGAATATATGTCAGCTTCTCTAGCTTTGTATAACGAGATTCAGCCCCCTTCAGAATATGACTGGTATAATAAATAGGTTGTTGGTGAGAACCTTCTTGTTTCAGCAAAACTGAATTGATAGCTCCCTCCGAGACGGCCAAATACATCCATAATGATTCTCCGACCACTGGTTTAGCTAACAGTGGGAGCCCAGCCAAATATTTCTTCAACTCCTGGAAAGCATGCTCGCATTGATCGTCCCATTGAAATTTAGTAGCTTTACGCAGAATCTTGAAGAAAGGTAACCCTTTGTCCGCCGATCTGGCTATGAATCGGGATAAGGAAACAATCCTACCCACTAACTTTTGAGTCTCTCGCAAGTTAGTGGGTGAGTTCATATTGCAGAGAGCTTGCACCTTTTCGGGGTTAGCCTGCAACCCTTTCTCAGTTACTATATACCCCAAGAATTTACCGCTTTTTATCCCGAACAAGCATTTTTTAGGGTTCAGCTTCATATTATACCGTCTCAGTGTAGCGAAGGTTTCATTTAAATCGTTAACCAAATCCTGAGTGGTTTTTGATTTGACTAGGATGTCATCCACGTAAACCTCTACATTTTTCCCTTTCTGCTCCGCAAAAATCTTGTCCATGAGTCGCTGATAGGTGGCTCCTGCGTTCTTTAAGCCGAAGGGCATTACCACATAGGCGTATAACCCGTCTGCCATTACAAAGCTAACCCTCTTCTGATCTTCTTTAGCCAAGGGTATTTGATGGTACCCTTGGTATGCATCCATCAAGGACACCACTTCATACCCTACAATAGAATCTACCAACTGATCAATACGAGGCAAGGGGTAGTAGTCTTTAGGGCACGCTTTATTCAAATCACGAAAATTGATACACATCCTTCACTGCCCAAAAGGCTTGGGGACCAAGACTACATTGGAAACCCACTCGGGAAATTGGATTTCCTTCACATGACCCGCCTTCAACAATTTGTCCACTTCTTCAGCTATGACCTTGTCCTTCTTAGGTCCAAAGTGTCGCCGCTTCTGTTGGACGGGTCGAACTCCTTTGGTTATGTTGAGGTGGTGTTCAACCACACGGGGGTTAATTCCCGTGAGATCATGCACATCTCCTGCAAATATGTCTTCGTTCTTCTTCAAGCAGGCCACCAGCTCCTCCTTGGCCTCCAGCTGCTGTGCCACCCGTGTGGTTTTTCCCAGAGCTATTTCCACCAGTTCTCCTTCCTCTATTTTGTCTGCTTTGGGGGGGGATTCTTCCAAGACACAGACATCATAAATGACGATAGCCTTCCCTTTGAGATCATCGGTTCGGGCCTTCTTCTGGTCATCCCGAACCATCTGCACATAACAACTCCTGGTGGCCTTTTGTTCCCCTCGGACCTCGCCCACCAGCTGTCCAACTGGGAATTTCAACTTCTGGTGGTACGAGGAAGCCACCGCCTGAAAAATGGTAAGGAAAGGATGACCAAGAATGGCATTATAAGTGGACGGAGCGTCCACGATGAGGAAAGGGATTATACTAGTTTTTTTGCTGGGCTTTACACCCAGAGTCAGGGGCAGTGAAATATGCCCTATGGGGTGAACCATATGCCCAGCGAACCCAAAGAGGGTTGTGGCCACATCCTCTAGTTGGACATTTCCCAACTGCATCTATCCAAAAGCTTCCTGGAGGAGGATATTGACAGAGCTTCCCGAGTCGACCAGCACCCTGGCCACTTCGTAATTGGCCAGGGATATTCGGATAACTAAGGCGTCCGTGTGGGGCAATAAGACACCTTGGAGATCTTCCAGCCCGAATGAAACGGGCGGTGCGGTTTGAACAGTCTGGTCGGTGACGATGGACAAACTCTCCATGAGACGGGCGTAGGACTTCCGTGCCCGGTTAGAGTCCCCATCAGTGGGTCCTCCGGCTATAACATGGATAACCCTCCGTGTGGGAGCGTTATTTAGATTGGACGAGGGGCCCTCACCTGACGGGCCTTCTTGAGGAACCACCTCGTGGGACGGCATTTGGAGAAAAGTGACTTGTGGGGGTTGGTTATACGGTCCTGGGCGAGCCACATTGGGTTGCTGCCCTCGTCGTGCCGGCCCTCCCGTCTGAAGCCGTAATTGCGGGTATGCGGCTCGGAGGCGTTCCATCTCCTCCTGTAGTTTGAAACATCGGCCACTGGCGTGGCCGTACTTCATGTGATATTGATAGAAAAATGGGGCAGGGGGATTACGAGGTATCCCCCTATATCCTGAAGGTCGATGCAGTAGACCTTGCTGATCATAGAATTTCATCTCCCGCTCTTTCCAAGTCCTCGCGGGAGGAGGTGTCTCAGCAGCCATAATCTGTAATGGCGGCGCAGGGCGAGTGCCTTGTAATAACCGAGGTCTAGGAGCCTCCAGTTGAAGGGGTCGCGCATATCCCCTACGATGGGGTGCTTGAGGGGCGATGGGGCGAGCTCTTTCGGCTGGGGCTGTTGTGGTAGCGCGCTCGGCTCTTCGCACCTTCAGTCCTCCCTCCTCGCGGATGAATTTTTTCGCACGACTTAGCAGCACCTCATAGCTGTTAGCAGGCTCTCTCAAAAGGGAACTGAGGAAGGGGCCCTCATTCAACCTGTGTGAAATAACGATCCTGAAAGATTCCGATCTTGCGGAAGGAATGCCTCTAGCTACAGAGGTGAATCGATGGAGATACCCTCTCAGGGATTCTGAGGGTCCTTGCGTCAGGTGCATCAGGATAGAGGCGTCATGCTTATATGCCTTACAGCTGGCGAACTCCTGACGGAACATCCCCTGAAAATCAGCAAAATAGGTAATAGACCCCGGGGGCAGGGTGTTAAACCATTTTTGTGCCGAACTAATTAGAGTGGTCCGAAAGACTCGTCATTTGAGGGCGTTGGTGTAGTAGTGGAGCGAAGCCGCTCCATCAAACTGCGATAGATGTTCTTCAGGATCCATTGAGCCATCATATTTGTCTACTTGGGGATTCCGGAAGTAGGACGGGGGGATTTCAGAGAGGATGTCATGGTAAAAGGACTGGGCTCGTAAACCTCTGGAGCCCGAGTTGATCGACTTTCACCCTGTTCTTCCTGTTGAGTCTGGGTCACAGGTATAGTATTCTGAGGTGCTCACCCTCCAGGTCCCTCTCCATGAGCTACCTCAATATTCACGGTTGCACGATGTGGGGGAGGCATTTCTGGGGGTGGGCCTCGAGAGGAAGGCTCACCAGAGTGAGGATTAAGGTATCTTGTCCTTCTTCTTTCTCTAGCGAGGGCCTCAGTAACAGCGTTGTCAACCAGAGCCCTCAACTGTGATGGCAAAATGGTAATGGGGTTTTCCTCCGCTGCGGAGGCAACTGGCTGTTGCATCTCTTCTGGCTGCATCTCTACGTCTAGCTCAAATTTTTCCACAGATGGTGCCAACTGATGCGGCTAGGAAGATTTGTTTGCTTCCTCCTAATGCGATGGCACTCGAAAGGAGCTTTGGGGGTTCTCTCTTAGCCGCAACAGTAAAGATGAGAAGACGAAGCAAAGGAACGCAGACCAACACAGGCAATGAAAACTAGAACACAGGATTTAACGTGGTTCGGAATAAGTATTCCTACTCCACGGAGATGAGCTTTCTCACCAGATGCGGTGCCCAAGCACCTTTAACTATGAACGTCCTCCTTCACGGAAAGGAAACTTCCGGAGGTGGAGGAGAAAACCTCTTACAATCAAATCACAATACAAGAAAGAGTACACGCCACGAAGAAGCCGAGATCGCTCCTCTCCTTCTCCGGCGTGATGGTGGTAGCTCTCCTTCTCCTCCTCTGTCTTCGTTTCTTGTCAGTTGGAATAATGCGGATCCCCTTCCTTTCCTCATTCTCTGATCCATCGCTACCTCGCGGGCTATCTTCATCGTACGCGTGGCCACCACGTCCACCTGGAGAATAATTCTGTTACAGATATGAAGGGCGAAGGCTCCTCGGAATATTATGTGGGGACCTCTCCTTCTGTTACATAACACCTCCTTATCTATATTTCAGGAAACTAGGTTAGCCTGTCCCCTTCAACCATCCACTTATGGTGAAACTAACTTAGGTATATAGCTCACGGATGGTATATCCTTTGGGCTTCCTACTAGCCCGAACCCACTCTCCTTCTCCTTCCCACCGAACGTCCTCTGGACTGCCTAGGCCGAATTGATTCTTATCCGTCCCGTCTGTCTCTAGGCTTATCTGGACGAACCGATTCTTATCCGTCTCGTCTGTCTCTAGGCTTATCTGGCCGAACCGATTCTTATCCGTCTCATCTGCCTCTAGGCTTATCTGGCCGAATCGATTCTGGCTTATTTCCTAACGGAGTGTCTTCTCCCGCCTTTGATTTGCCGTGCCGATTACCTTCACTGGTTCTCCCGCGCCAATTATTTCAGGCGCTTACGCCCGAACCATTCTTCTCTTTTTCCTCTACTGAACCCGCTAATTGGTTCGGGTGACGTCTTGCCTGTGAGCCCTCCTATCTAGTTCATAGAGAAGAGGTAACAGCGATATCAAGCCTTGTTACCTCAATGAGACTATACTTTTATTGTAGTTTGAGTTATTCATTGCTAATGTTTAGAAAGGAAATACATTTATACATTCAAGCCTTGCCTGATACCAGAATGGCTCGCTTTACAAAAATATAAATTGGACTGGACCCGCCATCTTATAGTGGATCTGACCAATCATTAGCTTTACTATGGGCAACAAGATTCATTTTCTTTTCAATTAATCAGTAGACAAATCTGTGATTTCTTAGATTAGATGGCGTAATCTAGAAAACTACTCATGTAAGATTTAGATTTAACCAAATCAAAAATGGAATCGGGCACCAACTTCACTTTTGTATACAGGAGCTTTAATTCATGGCATGATCTTACATTTAAAGGTTTAGTCAAACAAATTCAGCTATATTCGCATAATTAAAAGATCATTAAAAAAACACTAGGACGGTTATATTCGCATAATAAAAAGATTATGAATCTCATCTCATGGAGGAAGAGAATATTTGATCAACCTTCATTGGCCTCCAAGAGCCACGCAGAGTTAGAGATCAACAATAACAAGTCATTCATGGTGTTCAATTATCTCACAGTCCAAAATAACGTTAGATAGAGGCAAGGAGGTGATTATATGTGTAGAAACGTAGCATAGTGCGCTAACAAAAGTAGTGGATGGATCCCTAGCTAAGATACGATCATTACTAGAGATAGAGGAGGCATCGAGGTGATTCTCACTGGTTGTTGAGTTTCACATGGAAGAATCGAGCAAAAGAGAAAGTAAAAAACTATTCATCCTTTGTGCTGCATGCGTCGTATACAGTGCTTATCTAACAGCACAATGATGACGATCAGCTGCAAGCGTTGCAAGGATGATGTATTCATTCCGATGCCAATGCCAATGCCAACCATTATTTCACTGCTCGTTTCTTGTAGGAAAGAAATTAAAGAGCAAATTCCATTCTCCATAATTGTTTCAAGAATTTTGGCCTTCATCATGATCAGATTCCAACTATATGCCTATTCCCTCTTAATTATCCATTCCTTATTCTCCCAACAAATCTGGTGATATATGATTCTTAAATTGTACGCACCTTGTCTACTGCTCCTAGTTTTATAAGAGCAATAGAAACGAGTGTCTCTATCAAGCTACAACAAACTGCTTATAAAAGAGGCATCAGGCACAAGAAGCTCCTCATCCATCACACAGCTCCAACTGCATCAGCAGTTAGTTAAAGCTAGAAGGCATGACAGACCTCCAAAAGGTGGGCGCTGATGCATTTAGCTTCATAGAGAGGAAGATGATAAGGAGACCAGTAAGGGGGCCGCCTCCTCCTCCACCACCACAATATTTTCCCTTGCGCCATGGCTGCGACAACCCTCCAAAGAAAGAGTCAGTCTTCTTCGGCCCGTCTCTATTTTGCGCCCGTAATGTTTCCAAAATGCCGCAGGGTCGCACAGGGTAATTAAATTTCATCGGCCTCAACTCCTTAGACGACCATATATATAAGTGACCCTGTGAAAGTTGGTGTGTACTTGTAAAACAATAATAAGGACGCCATGGACACAGGAGTGTGTGCTTGCAAGCTTTACTGAGTAAATATTATATATGCAATATAAACTCTGAGTAAAAAGCCGTGGTCATGGCCGTAATTAACGAACCACATATACTTCTTCCATAGTATTTACAGGCAAGAATCAGCTGATATTTTTCTGCATATTTCTCTGAATAACCCTTTTGCTCGACTAGCGTTCTATTTGTGCTTTATGAAGTCCGGATTTCTCATTGTCATAAACCAAAACCCCTAATGAAGGCATTTGGAGAGAAATTTCTGAGAGTCGCAGAGGTAGAGAAAGATGGGGATTACCATTCAAGAAAATAATTCATGAAAGTTAGAGTAAATAATTCCTTAAGCATCTCAGTCTTGCTAGATCATGGGAGAATTAAATGTCATCCAAAATATATGTTAATCATTGTTTTGTAATAAGGACAACTCAAAATACATAATGCACCATGTTAATTAACTAAGACAAATAATTTGGTAGGGTCTTCTCTAGAATGAACAACACCCATATTGTTTTATGAAATTATACATGGCAATCACCATATACCACCACCAAACAAGCATGATACCTTGTAAAATCCATAAAACCATCTTGGAAATGGGATACAATGACATCCACATCTTGAAAACTTACAATGTAAAGACAACTAAATTCACAAAAAACCACACAAAGAAGAAGATATGACAACTACAACTTTCTTATTGGGAAACAGAGTACCTTATCTAAAAAATAATTTGAGTGTAGTTAAATCTTTGGGCAAAAATTTTGACACAAAAAATTACACAACGTAAAGATAAAACATAAATAAAAATAAGATATAATAACGTTCACAAAGCTATAATTTTTAGACAATCAAACACCTTGTGATGCTTATTTGCAGCATTTGTTTTTAACCTATGAAAATAAATATTATTTTGGACAAACCATGTGACATTAATTGTCTCAACCTAAACGTAAATAGATAGTGAATATTCATTTAATAAAAATTCGTCGTCTCTTGAATAGTACAATGTTTCCTTTCCATTACCTCATATGCTCAAAGTGTTCTAGAATAAGAAAACTCATGTATATCATCCTAACTTAAACTTCGTACAAACATCAAAACCATAGGTCTAGGGCTATGACTACACCAACACCACTTGTCGAGATGTCTAGATTTTGGGATTTTTGTGGGGACCTTGAAGGGGGGGGGGGGGGGTGGGGGGTGTGGAATAACTTCGATTCGATCTTCTTCGATTTCATTCATGATTTCTTGTCTACAAAATGTTATATGCAGCGGAAACAAAACAATATAAACAAATAAATAAGACAAACACACGCACAACTACAACACTAAGATTTTATATAATTCGAAACCTTAGTTCCTACTCTACGATCGAGCTCTAACGATGTATCACCACTAAAATTTTCTTCTTCTCAGAATGACACCGGAGGTGGAGAAACCTCTTACAACACCTGGAGCTTACAAGAATACAACCAAATAGACAAATATGAATGAAATACAAAAATAAAGAACAAACACTTTGCACAAGTGAGTTTTGCATGATCACTGTGTTTGGTTGCTTTGGAAAGGCTTGGAAGGTCTAGAACGCAATAGCAATTCCCCTTTAAAGTTACCAAGAACCAACTACCAAATCCTCCACCGAATCCACCTTTTATAAGCTCCTGTCAGACTGATTTTTCGCCTACCAGTCGACTGGTCTTACCCCCAATCGACTGGTCACTAAACCGTTGTCTCACAATAACGTAATCCACGTTGGATTTCAATCGATCAGTCAACTGTCCTGACCTATTAGTCGACTGCCCAAGTCATTAGTCGACGACTCAGAAATATTTTGTGCTCCTATCCACTGAAGCTAGTCAATTGCTTCATCCCGACAGTCGACTACTTTATTGGAGCACTGTTTCCCAATTATCCATGGTCAGTCGACTACTTCTCCATAGTAGTCGACTACCTGAGCACCGCGACCGAGTGTGAGTCGTAGTCAATCGAGCACCAGCTTGGGCCGAGCTTTTCATTGCACTATAAAAATACATCAAAATAGCGATTAAATTTAGAAACGAAAATAATTTGTTGCAAATTTGCAACAAAATTTGCGATGAATTGTTAATTCGTCGCAAATTAGTAATGAAATTTCCAACAAAATTTTTTTTGTTGCAAACATTGTTTGAAGATCGGTGGCCGGCTAGAGGGGGGTGAATAGCCTTCTTTGTCATAGATGAAGATCGTTCGTCGCTTAATCGTCTACAAGTACTATTAGCACAACGGAAAATATAATGCTAAAGTAAAACAGTTAATACAAAGCAATAAGAAAGGAGACAAACACTAACACGAGTGCGTAACGTGGTTCACGGCCCTTGCCGCTAGTCCACGACCCGATTTGTTCCAAGGTGAATCACTCCTTAATCAATTCACTAATCTCTCCTTTGCACAAAGCTAGGTGGAGGTAACCTTCCTTACACAAGAATCACTCCTCTTACAATATGATTGAAATAAGTTCAAGGAGCCCCCAGGGCAACGACGCGGTGGTAAGGCACGAAGTTTTCCTCTGCGCATCCAGGGGTCGATTCCGCCCTGGCAGCGTGCGCTGCGCGAGTGGCGGTGCACGATGCCCCCTCATCCCAGCGTGGTCGACCTTCCTAGGCAGCACGGGTCCTAACGCGTCGGACCACCTGTCTTCTGATTTACCCTCGTCAGCCGTTGGGAAACTTCCGTGGGGCCGGGACAGCTGGCCATCAGGACTAGTAGGGAAGAGAAATCGTACCTGATATCTGATGTAAATAATAATAATAAAAAAAATCTCAAGGAAGAGGATTAAAAACGTGATGGGCACTTGGGAGATGTTTAGAGGTTAAGTATTTTTCATCCCAAGTCACCCAAGGCCCCTTCTTATAGAGAAGAAGTCATTCTTTCCGTTGGGCACCGAGCAGTTGACTGATGCAGCCATCAGTCGACTGCTGTTGTAGCCATTGCCTCACAACGGTTTCTTCCACGATGGATTCCAACTAATGGCTCCCACATCAGTCGACTGATGGAGCCAACAGTCTAGTGGTCGACGAGATCACTCGACTTCCAAAGCTTCTGTATCTGAAACCGTGGCCATCAGTCGATTGTCATCCCTTGGCAGTCGACTGGTGGCGAGATCAGTCGACTGCCAACCCTTGGTAGTACACTGTTCGGCCAGAAACTAGACTCGAACACCAGTCGAGTCTTCAGTCGACTTGGAGGAGTCAACTGCCATATCGTGGAAGTCGATTGATGTCGAGAAAACCCTCAAACCAACCTTTGGTTGAGCATCCGACACTTGACTTAGCCATTCGGCCAAGTTCACCTATGAGTTATCCCGTACTGGGTTACAATCTCTCACTCTCACCTTTCCTTGGAGTCCCTCGCCTTGAAGTTCTCTTCGTCCAGCCACGTCCCATGGATGCACCAAGCGCACGGCTTCGCAGTGTCATCCTTCGCGTCTAGCCATGAAGTCTACTTCCTTTGGCTTCACTCCAATGCTCCTCGTCCGACGGTCCCTCGGATGCACCAAACTCTTTCACTGACTCAAGGACCGAGTCATGAGATGGTGATCTTGTCAATGCTTTGTCAAGCTAACCATGTGTGAATTACTAAGTCCTGCATGACTTCAACACACATATCAACCTAACTTAAACCCTTTGCCACACACATCAAAACACATCATCCACGGGTTGATTTCCCTAACAATCTCCCCCTTTTTGATGTGTGACAATCCGTTTAAGTTAGGTAAAACAATAACCAAAATACATAAGGAAGATAAGCATGTAATTAATTCAAACATGGAAATCAAACCTCTCCCTTAATACATGCAAACTTCCCCTTAACACATGTTAATCTCTCCCTAGTATGATTAACTTAAACTTAACTATTTCTCCCCCTTTGACACCATCAAAAACATCTAACATATATTATACAAGCATGACATCAAGTCTAGGAAACGAAAATCATCAAAAACTAACCCAAAATCTAATAAAACAGGTTACTGTGCTCATGCACAATACATCAGTCGACTGAATTAGAGCATTAGTCGAATGACACCCAAATTTCAGAATTTTCTGATTTCGGAACCCGATTTCAGAAATGCATAAAAAATTCCAAAAAATTTAAAAAATCATGAAATTTTGAGAACATATTTATCATAAGTCCCTTTATCAATGAAAAATGATTTTTCATGAAAATTCATCTCATTTTTGAAAATTAAGCAAAAACTCAAAGGTTTGAAAATCACTAAAGTTTTTATCAACTTGAAAGCCTAGTTTTGCCTTGAATTGTTTTAAAAACATGAACATACAAATTATTAAACATAAAATGATTTTAAAACATTTGAAATATCCAACCATGATCTTTGGGAAATATGTCTATGAATTAAACATATGCTCTCCCCATGATTGGTCTATTATTGCTATCATGATACCTATAATGACTCATCAAAATGTTATAATCATAAGTGAGTCATTTGTATCATCCTAACATCTCACCCATGCTATGTTTTCAATAAAGTTAGCCTATAGTGAGATGAACCTAAGGGAATTATACTTGTTAAATACTGAAGATTTAAAATATTAGATTAAATGGCCAAAGAGTTAAGGAAATAATCCTGAAAATTTTTCGGGATTTTTAGAAATTTTTTCAGAATTTTTCTGGAAATAAATGGAGCCCATACGAGATAATTACGGGGATAAAATAAATAGGCTTTGGTGAAGTCTATTTAAGGGGTTAATAGAGGGTATTACCCTAAACAGAAAACCTATTTGTTTTTTTCTTCTTCTTTTTTTCCCCCCGCAGCGCCCGACGACTTCCTCATGGCGGTTCCGCGATTTCTTTTTCTTCGCCGCTCTTCCTTGCGGCCGCCGGCCTCCTCTCGTTTTTTTCCCTTCGCTGCCGACGCTGAGTCTGCCGTCGTGCGCCCAAAGGTCTCCGACCAGATCTCCCCGCACTGTTGCGACAAGACCTCCCCGCGTCGTCGCTCTGATCCTTGGACAATTTCATCTTCTCTGCAAGCGACGACAAGCATCCTCGTCGGTGGCCACGGACGAGCCGACGATGAGCGCGTGACTGGGAGTTTGCGGCGGGGTGGTTGCGCATGGCTCGGATTTTGGGGGCGGCGATCTTTGCCGAGCCCTCTTCTCCTTCTTCTCTGCACGCGACAGTGAGGAGTAACCTCGCCGGTCTCCACAGTTGAGCCGACGGTGGCGTCTTCTTGAAGGAATGCCGTGGGCGGCTAAGCGTGATTCTGTGAGGTTTGACCGGAGGTTTTGATCTCTGTTGTTGGGCGTCGAAGCAAGGTAAGAATCGGCTGTTGTATTTTTCCTTTGACGAAGATCAAAAACCCTAGCCGTAGTTTCCTTTGTTTGGTTTAAGTTTGTGGTTTTTGGCAGTGGTCTTGAACAGGGGAACAAGGGATTGGATTAGGAATGGCTGCCGATGGAGTTGCTAAGGCAGGTATATCTCGTTGTGCATTTTCTTTAAAGGCTGTGTTTGATCTTGGTTGTGGTGACTGTGAATTGGGTTGTAAATGGGAGTGAAGAGTGGTTTTGTTTTAGGTCGTACAGGGCTGTAGTGATGGATTAGGTCTTGAGTTGTGTATTCGGTGGGTTATGGAATGCGTTGGGTTTATATATTGTGATTTCTAGGTGTGGAAGGTGATCCGAATAGGGATTGCTTGCAAAACAATCTGATTGGTCCAGATTTGATACCTATACTCGGATCAAAGGAGTTGTACAGGGTAAGTGTGGATCGGATTCATGGTATGAAATTGAAGGTCGATTTGTGATGTCCTGTTGGTGAGCTGTTGTGGGATCCAAGTGTTGGATCGAGTTTGAGATAAGGTTTGATTGAGTCGTGTGTATGTCACCTAGGGTTAGGTTGGATTCATAATTATGATCGGTTCTGTAATTCAGTATGGAGGATTGATTAGGTTGAATAGGATAATTAAATCAATCTAGTGGATCGGATATGAGGTCGATGTAGGATTCGATTCGATCAATTGTTGTGAGATGGATAATATTTTCATATGATGAGTATTGATCATGGTGAGATTAATTGCAAGGATATGTTCTTGGATTGAGGAGTTAATCACAATTTGTGACCTAGGGGTTGAGGGTCTACTTGGGGATACATAGTAGTAATTTAGCACATTGTCATGTGCTTGGATTTGATGGATTTACTTTGGATTAATTGGTTATGGAAGGAATCGATTAAGTATTCGATTTGTCGGTGAATGGTATTTTGTGCTTAATAATAGTTATACATTATGTAGGTTTCGGTCACGAGGCAGGTTCACGGTCGTGACGATCTGGTTCTTTTTGCGGAGATTTTGGCAGGCGGGTATTTTGACTTATCTTTTAGATATAGTCAAGTTGATATGCTAGTTAGGATAGCTTGCAATAATTTTCATGTTTATATGCCTAGTATGTTTTTGGTGCCTACTTGATACATGCATGTGATAGGTTATGATTATACCTTCCCTGCTTTATTTGGATCATAGTTACTTGGATTATGGATATGTACATATTGTTTGTGCATATTATTCGGATAGGTGTATTTAGTTGGATTTACATGCTTTAGTATCATGCACCATCTTGCATGATTGCATGCTGGCTGGACGGGGTTCCATTATTGTTGAGCCCGCAGCCAGTTACATGGCCTGCACACACTGCCACTCATGGGTTAGTGGTACATCAGGAGGGTGTGTGCAGTTGCTCTATCAGGCTTCGCTGGTCCACTCATGGATAGCGATGAGGCAGCGTGGTAGCGGGCAGGGATCCCTCTGGTCTATGACACTGGGAGATGAGAGCTTAGCTCCCCCACTCTGTTTGGGGCAGGAGGATAGGTGTACTCCGACAGCATCCTGTCCACTCGGTCACTCAGGAGCAGTGATGGCAGAGTGCACAGTTGTCATAGCCCTACCCACTCGGCTTCACCATCGCATGTGAGGCGGCTGACTGGCGTCAGGGGTGACCATGTCATTAGCACGGCATGCATTTTGCATGGATAGCATTTGTATTGTGTTTGCTGCATTTTTATTGCTGCCTTGGATGTGCATATGATTGTCATGCATACAGGATACATATTTATATATATGGTGAGGACTTTATTACTTCTAGTCAGGCACATGCTCCTATATCAGGGTAGGAGATTCAGGTTAGTACAGTCCTGTTGTATTTATTTCTTGCATACCCTATATGTGAGATTGTATAGGCATGATTTTTATTGTTAGCTATATCTTACTTTGCATATCGACTATACCCGCTGAGTTCTTTGAACTTACCCCATTGATTTATATCTATTTCAGGATGAAGCTATCAGGAGAGTCCAGCTGTCAAACCCCACTCGTCGTGGAAGTTTTTATTTGTTTCTATGGTTTGGATATTTTGATTAGAGGACATGTTTAGGATTGGAGTTGGATATTTGTATTCGTGGATTTTTGGCGTCCTTATGGACCTTATTCGGATTTTGTTTGGATTGGTTTTGGTTGAGTATTCCTGCCCAGATGGCAGAAGGGGTAAGTCTAGTTGTGATAGATGTTACCTGTCTATTTGATTATTGGCCTGAGGCCTATTTTATTATCTGTGTGGATTGTTTGGATTCCGGTCGTGTTGACCGATGTATAGTGGCCGTGTAGGCCTTGTATGAAAATTGGTATTGTCATCCGTACAGGGGAGATGCTGCCGGATTTTTGTATGGCGGGGACTCCATGAGGGTGTGACAATACTTAACCATCAATTTTCATACAACTCTATCAAGGTTAAGTATCTATATCCTAAAATACCCAACATGATCATAAAATCACATATTATCAATTATGATTAAATATTTTTAATTATTACATATCATGATCATAAATCAAACAATATTCATATTCTATGTTATGATCATACATTATCATCACCCAACACTATAAATAAAAAATTATTACCCATGCTCATAAATCAAAAATGATAAGTCTAAAATTAACATCCTCATCATCCTAAGTCAACCATATGATATGATATAAATAAATTCCAATTATGGTTGACTATCCTAGGATTTTCCTAATCCTTAAGGATTAACTTGGGAATCCAATATAGATTCTTTCCAATAGGATTCACCATATACTCCTTAGGGATCCATTTTCTAGCTACCATTGTATTTTTAGCTTGACCCCTAGCAATTAGGTAATGGTAGACCTTTTCATTTTTGTTTCCCTTATAGCCTAAGCCCTTCTTGTTGAAACTAGCCCGTTGGCTCCCAATTATCATGTTCAAAGTATTGGAGTCTATTGTGAATTTCTCTAGGGTTCTAGTTAGATGATCTATCTTTTCCCTTAAGATCTTATTTTCCTGAATACATACATCATTAACATTAAGAGGAATATAATCATCATGTGAGCATGCATTATTAATACTAGAAGAAAGAGCATTATCATTAACATTTAAACATGCTTTTTCTAGCTTTTCTTCTAGGGCCTTAATTTGATCAAGCATGCATTTGTTTTTCTTCTTAGCCTTAATCAAATCCCTAGTTAGGCTAGAAATCATAGAGATAATCTTTTTAGAGGAAAGATTTGTTACCATACTTTCCATATCTTCTTCCTCCGATTCCGATGAGGATGAAGATGAAGCTCCCCCTTCACTTGAGCTCTCCTCACTTGAACTTGTTTCTTCTTTTTCGGAGGAGGAGGCCTCCAAGTCTTCTATTGCCATTAGGGCAAGGCTTGTAAAAGCTTGATCTTCCTCCGATGAGGATGAATCATCCCATGTCGCCTTGTGTGCCTTGGCCTTCCCTCTTTCCTTTGTTTTTCTTTCTTCTTCCTTCTTCTTGCTCCCCTTCTTCTTCTCTTCTTTCTTTCTCCTTTCCTCCTTGCTTTTGTTCAAGAGGGGACAATCATCTCTTATGTGTCCCTCTCCTTGGCAATTGTAGCAAATAATCTTCCTCGGCCTTCTTCCCCTATCATGAGATTTGTTAAATTTAAATCTTTTTAATGCACATCTTACCTTCCTTATCATATATGCTTCCTCATTGCTATCCATTGATGAGGAAGATGAATCTTCATCGGATGAGGAGGGTGGCGTCACCTTCTTCTTCTCTCCCTTCTCGGCTATGAGTGCTACTCCCCTTGATGACTTGATTGACTCTTCTATTATACCTTCAAGCCTTGTCTCATGAAGCTCCATGGTGGAGAAAAATTCCTCTAGAGTACTCACCTCTAGATTCTTGGAGATGTAGAAGGAGTCCACCATAGAGCTCCACTTCGACGATCGGGGGAAGACATCTATTGCCTTCATTATCATGTCTCTATTTGAGAGCTTCTCTCCTACATTTGTTAGTCCATTAATGATTTCTTTAAATCGAGAATGCAACGATAATACCTTCTCTCCCTTTTCTAACTTGATGTTGTTCAATTGAGAGCGGAGGAGATCCCTTCTTGCTAGCTTGGCTTCAGATGTGCCTTCATGAAGCTCCACTAGCTTCTCCCACATCTCCTTGGCACTAGCACACTCCCCAATTCGGTTTATCTCTTGTTGGGGGAGCACATTGAAAAGGTGGTGCTTGGCCTTTGAATTTGCAAGGTGCTCCTCCCTTTGCTTCTTGGTCCACCTTGACTTTTTAATTGGTTCACCCTCTTCATCCCTAGGCATCTCGAAACTGTTTTCCATTATTAACATAATATCAAAGTCGGTTTCAAAGAATACCTCCATTCTCTTCTTCCACCAAGAGAATTCACCCTCGAACTTGGGTGGATGAATATTGGAGTCGACCATCTTTGTTGTCATGCTTGTTGCGGCGGTGAGTCCGGTGACAAGCAACCTTGGCTCTGATACCATTTGTTGGAAGATCGGTGGCCAACTAGAGGGGGTGAATAGCCTTCTTTGCCGTAGATGAAGATCGTTTGTTGCTTAATCGTCTACAAGTACTATTAGCGCAGCGAAAAATATAATGCTAAAGTAAAACAATTAATACAAAGCAATAAGAAAAGAGACAAACACTAACACGAGTGTGTAACGTGATTCATGACCCTTGCCGCTAGTCCACGACCCGATTCGTTCCAAGGTGAATCACTCCTTAATCAATCCACTAATCTCTCCTTTGCACAAAGCTAGGTGGAGGTAACCTTTCTTACACAAGAATCAATCCTCTTACAATATGATTGAAATAAGCTCAAGGAAGATGATTGAAAACATGATGGGTACTTGGGAGATGTTTAGAGGTTAAGCATTTTTCATCCCAAGTCATCCAAGGCCCCTTCTCATAGAGAAGAAGCCATTCTTCCCGTTGGGCACCGAGCAGTCAACTGATGCAGCCATCAGTCGACTGCTACTATAGCCATTGCCTCGCAACGACTTCTTCCATATTGGATTCCATCCAACGACTCCCACATCAGTCGACTGATCTTACCATCAGTCGACTGATGGAGCCAACAGTCGAGTGGTCGACGAGATTGTTAGTGCCTATAAGATCCACATATCTCCACAATGGTATGATATTGTCCACTTTGGGCCTAAGCCCTCATGGTTTTGTTTTTGGGCTCTACCCAAAAGGCCTCATACCAATGGAGATATCTTTTTTCTTATAAGCACATGATCTTTTCCATGTCTTACCAATGTGGGACTTTGATTGTATTCCCCATACTCCCAACAATCCCCCCCTCAAACGAAGGACCACATTGGGCCCCCCCTCAAGCCTATCCCTCCTCGAAGGATTTTCTCTGCTTGATGTCCGATCTTCAACCCACCAGGACTTCCTGCCAGTTGTTCGGTCCCCCCGACCCAACTAGACTTCCTTCCTGATGTCTGGTTCTCTTGATCCGGACGTGGGAGCTCAACTTCCTTCGTTCGAGGTTCATGGCTTGACATGGACCATGGCTCTGATACCAATTGTTAGTGCCTATAAGATCCACATATCTCCACAATGGTATGATATTGTCCACTTTGGGCCTAAGCCCTCATGGTTTTGTTTTTGGGCTCTACCCAAAAGGCCTCATACCAATGGAGATATCTTTTTTCTTATAAGCACATGATCTTTTCCATGTCTTACCAATGTGGGACTTTGATTGTATTCCCCATACTCCCAACAGAGATCACTCGACTACCAAAGCTTCTATGCCCGAAACCCTAGCTATCAGTCGACTGCCATCCCTTGGCAGTCGATTGGTGGCGAGATCAATCGACTGCCAACCCTTGGCAGTCGAGTATTCAGCCAGAAACCAGACTCGAACACCAATCGAGTCTTCAGTCGACTTGGAGCAGTCGACTGCCATATCATGGCAGTCGACTAATGTCGGAAAAACCCTCAAACCAACCTTTGGTTGAGCATCCGACACTTGACTTAGCCATTCGGCCAAGTTCACCTATGAGCTATCTCGTCCCGGGTTACAATTGCTCACTCTCATCTTCCTTTGGAGTCCCTCACCTTGAAGTTCTCTTCGTCCGGCCACGTCCCATGGATGCACCAAGAGCACGGCTTCGCAGTGTCATCCTTCGCATCTCGCCCTTAAGTCTACTTCCTTTGGCTTCACTCCAATGTTCCTCATCCGATGGTCCCTCGGATGCACCAAGCTCCTTCACCGACTCAAGGATCGAGTCATGAGATGGTGATCTTGCCAATGCTTTGTCAAGCTAACCATGTGTGAATTACTAAGTCCTGCATGACTTCAACACACATATCAAAACAACATATCAACCTAACTTAAATCCTTTTCCACACACATCAAAACACATCATCCATTAGTTGATTTCCCTAACAAACATAAGAACATTTGTAACAAATTAAATTTTGTCACAAATATTATCGCTGTTTTACAATGAATTTGATTTTTCATCGCAAATTTACGACGAAAAATCAATTTCGTTGCAAAATTTTTTAATGAAATATAAATTCATCGTAAAATTTGCAATGAAATTGGAATTCATCATAAAAATTGCCCGACCACTTGGCCAGTCCACTCGACCAATCGACTGGTTCATAGCACCAGTTGACTGCCAAACAATCTATGCGATTGTTTTAACTCACCAATCGACTGGTACACCTCAAAACAGAGATTTATCTTGTCAAGTATGATCCTCTGATACTTGACTCTTACCCTCAGACTCACACCTTTAGGTTGAGTCCACGACTCCTCTCCCTTTACACTAGTCTTCAAGTGCTTCCTTCATCTTCGTCATGCTATCGAGTACTCTTAGTCTAGACCTAAGCCTTCAAGCTATTTCCATCAGCCTCACGCCCTCAGGTTGAGTCCACGACTACTCATCCTTTGTACTAGTCTTCAAGTGCTTCCTTCAGCTTTATCATGCTAACGGGTCTTCCTTTGCCAAGAGACCACGCCTCCAAGACTTTCATTTCCAAGTCTTTATACTTGGACTTTCTCTTTACCAAATCTCCATAACTTGGACTTCCCTTGCCAAATATCCATACTTAGACTTTCCCTTTGTCAAGTATCCATACTTGGACTTCTCCTTGCCAAGTCTTCATATTTGAACTTTTTCTTGTCAAGCACCATACCTGAACTTTTCCTTTGGCAGGTATCCATACTTGGACTTCTCCTCGCCAAGTCTTCATATTTGGACTTTTCCTTGCCAAGCACCATACTTGGACTTTTCCCATCAAGTCTCTGGTCAAACTTGACCTACTTGACTTCTCAGTCAACAACCCCATATGACTAGATGTTATCAAACCTATTATCAAACATCAAAACTCTACTCGAGTCTCACTCGAGCTTGGTCAACCTTGACCTGAGATTGATTGCACCAACAATCTCCTCAACAATTGTTGGTGCAATCGACCCAGGTCATGATTAACCAGACTCAAGTTTGACTCGAGCAGTATTCTGATGTTCGACAAAATGTTTGACAATGTGATTGTCATGGAAAATTCAAGTCTTATGTACTTGGAATGGAAAGTCCAAGTCTTGGGTTCTTGGCATGGAAAGTCCAAGCATGGGTCTTGGCAATTGGAAAGTCCAAGCATAGGTCTTGACATTTGGAAAGTCCAACATGGAGTTGGCAAGGGAAGTCCAAGGGTATGATATTGTCAGCATAAAGTCCAAGCGGTAGTCTTGGCGGCATAAGTTCAATATTTGGCAGTGTAAAGTCCAAGCGTGTATCTTGGTAGCGTAAGCCCAAATGTACCGTGGCAATGTAGACCCGATTACCATGACAATAGCCGATGGAAGCATTTGAAGGCTAACATATGGATGAACAAGTCATGGATAACTTGGAGGGACCCGATAGGCGTGAGGCTGATGAAGGTGGCTAGAAGGCTTAGGTCTAAGCTAAGGGTGATCTAGCAAGTATGAGGGGATCATACTTGGGGTAAACCTCATGTTTGAGGTTCATCAGTCGACTGAGATTATGATCAGTCGACTGGAGCTCGACTGCGGCGATGTAGCCTTGGCAGTGCCAGCTTTGGGCAGTCGATTGACCTTGAGTAGTCGACTGGCATAGAGGGCAGTCGACTGCTGTTTGCAGACACGAGCATAGAAAGTTTCGTAGTCAACTGGGCAATCGACTATCATGGCATCAGTCGACTGATCGGTATGGGCAGTCGACTGATTGGCTATCCATTGGAGTTTTTCCAATGTGGATTAAGTCGTTGTAAGACAATGACTATAGGAGCAGCCGACTGCTAGGTATGGGTAGTCGACTGCTAGGCAAAAATCAGCCCGAGTGTTGGTGCAATTGGCCCAGGTTATGATTGACCGAATTCAAGTTTGACTCGAGTGATGTTTTGATGTTTGACATGGAAGTTTGACATTGATGTTTGACATTGATGTCTAATATTGTTTTGGGGAGATTGTTAGTGCAATCGACCCGGGTCATGATTGACCGGACTCGAGTTTGACTCGAGGGAGATTTTGATGGTTGACTGGAGTTGACCATGTCATGGAAAGTCCAAGTCTTGAGTACTTGACATGTAAAGTCCAAGCATGAGTCTTGGCATGGAAAGTCCAACATGGGTTGGCAAGGGAAAGTCCAAGTCTTGAGTACTTGGCATGTAAAGTCCAAGCATGGGTCTTGGCAAGGAAAAGTCCAACATGGGTTGGCATTTGAGAAGTCCAAGGGGTTTGATATTGACGGCGTAAAGTACAAGCGGGAGTCTTGGTAGCATAAGTCCAATGGTTGGCGGTGTAAAGTCCAAGCGGAGTCTTGGCAACGTAAGTCCAATATGCCTTGGCTGTGTATACACCGTTAGCATGACATAGCCGATGGAAGCACTTGAAAACTAGCGTATGGATGAACAAGTCATGGATGACTTGGAGGGATCCGATAGACGCGAGGCTGACGGAGGTGGCTAGAAGGCTTAGGTCTAGGCTACGGGTGGTCTAGCAAGTATGAGAGAACCATACTTGGTTTAAAATCTCATGTTTGAAGTGTATCAGTCGACTAGTGCCATGTGGCAGTCGACTGGCATGAGTCAACTAGGGTTTGACAATGGGGAGTGCCCTATCAGTCGACTGCCAGAGGTGGGCAGTCAACTGTTGGACCAATCAGTCGACTGGTGCTCGGTATTTCGGGCACAGAATGGAGTCTGACTCGATTGCTAGGGTTAGCAGTCGAGTGAAGGCTCGATCAGTCGACTGATGGACATGATCAGTCGACTGATGTCCTATCCGTTGGATTTTTCCAGCGTGGATCACACCGTTTGTTGGGTTTTCTGAGCTGTAAAAACCTCTTTTTGCGTTGCGGAAACCTCGAAAGCCCGGCCACAGATTCGTGCGAAGATATATAAAAATAAAACATGTATGTGCTTAAGTAAACCTAGATCTACCTTAAATCTAGAAGGTGAGAGCATTACCCTCGTAGAGACGCCCTTCGCTTATCCCGCTTGTCCAAACGCTTTGTCGGAACTCAAGAGTGTCAAGTGTACACTCCTCTACAAGTATCCACATGGACAAATGGTGGAGAAAAACACCTTAGAGTGTGATAGCACCCTTTTGGTATTTCGGCCAAGGAAGTCTTGGGAGAGCAAGAAGGAGAGCTAGGAAGAAGATGATGAAGTTCCCAACCAAAATGAATTCACATCATCAAATGAAAGTGGCCGACCACTTATTGTTGGGGGGTTACATGCATGCATGTAACTCCAAGAGCCTATGGCTCTTTGTCTCCCTCATGAGGTGGCACCACATGATAAGTTCATGATGATGTGGAACACCATCATTGGTCAGCCCCCATGCCAAGTCACCATGACATGGCAAATGGTAAGTCAAAATTGACCATTCATCTTCCCTCTCAAGTCAAGTCAAACTTGACCTCTTATCTCCCATGGTTGATCAAATCTAACAACTTGATTCAAGTCAATTTGATTTAATAAATCTCTATTCATTAATTTAAATTGACTCAATGAATAAAATCTAAATTAGACTCATTCAACACTTGAATCAAATTGAGTCTAACTCAATTAGTCTAATTTGGATTACTCTTAATCCAATTTGGTTCATCCCATGAACCTAATCCTCATGGTTCATCATATGAACCTAATCTCCATCTAATTGCCCTTTGTGTGTGACCTTATAGGTTCTTGTAACGTTGGCAATGTCCCTAAATCGATTTAGGAACATAAGCAATGAGCGGTATCTAGCAACACATCATTGCCACCCAAGTTACAAGAATGTTGAGCTCCAACATCACCTTTGTGACTACTAATTGTGACTCTCACAATATGTGGCAATGTCCCTCTATCTTTGACATCTAGATTGACCAATTGAGGCATAGACCGTGTCATGCTCGGCACAATCTATATCTTGAACTCCAAGTAGACTCACTCTAATCAAATGAGCTCAATATCTCATATTGACTCATTTGGGCATGACCATGCACTTCTTGGTCTCACTCTATCAAGAATAACGATGTCACTCCCATCATATAGGAGGGATAGATCCCATCTACATCACTCACATCCCTTCGTATAATTTGTTACATACCCAGTAATCACCTTTATAGTCCATCCATTTACGGGTGACGTTTGACGAAGCCAAAGTATGCAACTCCTTATGTAGGGAACCATGGTGACTTCAGGTCTAAGGACTAATAGTCATATTAATAGCTACATGAAAAAGTATATGACACTCATATAACGATCCATGATACTTTTTCATGGCGGGTCATTCAGTATACATTCTCCAATGCATACCCATGTGTCAACTTAATATCTCATATCCATGACTTGTGTGATCAAGTCATCGTGTTGACCTACATGCTAGTCTCTACGCATTAACATTGTCCCTGAATGTTAATACTTGACTAAGAATGATTAAGAGTAGTATTTTTTTATATCATCTCATTATCGATTCAACCAATCGATTGATATAGATAAGAAACTACTACTCAAGGACGTTATTATACTTAGTTATTTGGCACTAATACAAGTAAATATAATAACCATGCCTTTATCAATAGGAATATGATACAATAAAGTACATACAACAATCATCACATGATTGACTCTAGGGCTTTCACTAACAATCTCCCACTACCACTAGTGCCAATCACCATAGTATCTAATATCCAATGACCTAGTGTGACCATCGTGCTTTTTCTGTGCCAAAGCCTTGGTCAAGGGATCTGCGATGTTAGCCTCTGTGGGTACTCTGCAAATTTTCACATCTCCTCTATCGATAATCTCTCGAATGAGATGGAAGCGCCATAGTATGTGTTTGGTCCGCTGGTGTGAGCGAGGTTCCTTAGCCTACACAATAGCTCAATTATTGTCACAATAGAGCTCTATAGGATCTGCTATGCTAGGAACCACCCCAATCTCAGTGATGAACTTGCGGATCCAAACTGCCTCCTTCGCTGCCTCTGATGCAGCGATATACTCGACCTCTGTTGTAGAATCAGCAACTGTGTCCTGCTTCGAACTCTTCCAGCTCACAGCGCCACCATTCAAGGAAAACACGAACTCTGACTGCGATCTATAATCATCCTGGTCAGTTTGGAAGCTGACATCACTGTAACCCTTTACAGCTAGCTCCTCATCGCCTCCAAATATCAAGAAATATTCTTTAGTCCTTCTCAAGTACTTAAGAATATTCTTGATTGCTATCCAGTGACACTCACCTAGATCTGACTGGTATTTACTCGTCATGCTCAAAGCATACAAGACATCAGGACGAGTACATAGCATGACGTATATGATAGATCCTATAGCAGATGCATAAGGGATCTTATCCATGCAGTCTCTCTCCTCTCTAGAAGAGGGACTTTGAGTCTTCGAAAGACTCACACCATGTGACATTGACAGAAGTCCCTTCTTGGAATTCTACATGGCAAACAGTAGTAATACGGTGTCAATATATATACTCTGACTTAGGCCTAGCAATCTCTTAGATCTATCTCTATAGATATTGATGCCTAAAATACAAGCTGCTTCACCTAAATCCTTCATTGAGAAGCACGTCCCCAGCCAAGTCTTCACAGACTATAGCGAAGGGATGTCATTCCCAATGAGTAGTATGTCATCTACATACAATACAAGGAAGACAACTGTGTTCCCATTAACCCTCTTGTAGACACAGGATTTATCTTCATTCTTGATGAAATCAAACTATTTGATCGCATCATCGAATCGAAGATTCCAGCTCCGAGAAGCTTGCTTTAGCCCATAAATGGACCTTTGCATCTTACATACTTTCCCAGTATGTTGTGGATCTACAAAACCCTCAGGTTGTGTCATGTACACATCCTCGAGAAAGTTTCCATTCAGAAATGCAGTTTTGACATCCATATGCCAGATCTCATAATTGTGGTATGCTGCAATAGCAAGCATGATCCGAATGAACTTAAACATCGCCACTGGAGAAAAGGTTGTTGGATCGATTTGAAACGCTAGAGGGGGGGGTGAATAGCGTTAAAACTTTTTTTTTCGTTCGTTCATTTAAAATCCGAGTAGATAATTAATTTGCAGTGGAAAAGATAAGCAATAAGTAAAAGAGACAATTCTTTTTACTTGGTTCGTAGCCTTCGGCTACTACTCTAAGGCCCTAGTGGTCCTTGACCACGTATGGAGGGCAAAAGCACTAAAGGAACTCCTCCTCGTTGAAGGTAGGAGTTAATCGATACAAGAAGGAAAGAACTTGAGGTAGAGGGACACTCCCCCTCTCCTCGTATACGATAAAAGCTCCGAAAGATTTAAAGAAATGAACTTAAAATAAAAGCTAAAGTCGACGTTACAATAAGAAAGAAATTAAGACCTAGACGTCGGAGAGAAAGCACTTCGTTGTCGGAAAGGTTGTAGCTTGGTGGAGGCTTTTGGAAGCTTTAGAATTGATGAATAAACCCTAGGATTGGTCCTCCTTTTATAGCCTTTGAGCCCCTTTTCGAGAGGAACCCTAGCCAATCGAAATTGAGCACCAATCTCCTTGAAATGGGGTGATAAGCCTTGACTCCTCGAAGCTGATCATTGACCATCAGTCGACTGATGGCCATCATCACCGATCGATGGCCATCATCCCGATCGATGGCGATCGATCGAATGCTAACCTCGAAATCATTGTTTGACGACCGAGTCCTCCAAGCCGGGCAATGATCGATACTACCGCAAGGCAAAGTTAGCTCAAAGAAAACATTATTTCGATGACCTTCGACCGTCCAATCTCGACCTAGACCATCGATGAGATGTCTTTGGTCGGATCTACGCTTAAGACCATCCCTGTAAGGAGGATACGACCTCACTTACGCTCGCACACACGAGCTTACCTCGATACTTACCATGTCGCTTTTGCTTTCGGCCTTCCACTCGATTCCTTCGGCTCCCTCCGAAGTCACTCGAGTGTCGCCCGACCACCCGGCTTCTTCCGGGTGTCGCTAGCCTTCACTCGGCTTTAGCAATCTTACGCACTCGATTCAGCTCATGAGATAACGACATGAGCTTAACTTTGTATCGTTTGCTATAATCAAAACTCAGGTTCGACCTAGGTGCCTACTGCACCAACAATCTCCCCCTTTTTGATTTATGACAAACCCACATACAAAGTTAAGTAAATAGAAAGCATGAAGAATAATGTGCATTAGAAACAAACAAAAAATAAATAAGATTAAGTTGGAGTAGTAAGGATTTTCTTCAAGTACTCCCCCTTGAGGAAACCTCCCCCTTGACCGAGGGTGAGTCTTGAAGAAAGACCTTAATCCTCCCCTTGAGGGTTGCTTTAAGTAATTACTTAAAGTTGGCCTTAGTAAAACGTTTAAGTTAAGAGTTCTTCTTAACTTGGCCCTTTCTCCCCCTTAAGTAAAACATTAAAAATAAGTAAAACGTTGATGGCACAAATAAGTTTAAGTTAAGAATTCTCTTAACTTGGCCTTTAATAAGTTTTCAAAACTTAAAGTTAACTTTTGGTTTAAATATAAAGTAAGAGTTAAACCAAAAAATTTAAAAATTTGACCCCTTAACTTTGACCTTTTTCTCCCCCTTTTGCCATATATCGAAAAGAGTGAGGGTGTGTGTGGAAAACAAAAATAAGCGTTAAATTTAAAGTCCAAGCATGTTCCACATTATTTTGAAAATAATATACTGAAAATAAGTTCATCTATAAAATGTTCGACTCATATTTGGCTTGATTGATATGAAAGATCAACCAGTCCTTATCAGAGTCGGTTAGTATGTATGATTATACTCCGTGGTTCATAGCGATGCACTAGCTCTACATCTGGAACCAGGAGTAAAGTCCTAACATCTCACGCCCATCTACGTGGCTAAGTACACAAACACATTAGTCCTATGTGTTGTGAGATGTATTGGCTCCTTAAATCTATAGGTGCATGATATCTAAGGTATGTCCTATACTAGTTCCATAAAAAATGAAAATTAAGAAATAGTAGTGAGAAAATATAATTTGCAAGTTCCTATTCTACTACGCACATGCCCAATTTTCGTCTTAATAGACTAAATTCAACTTCGGGTAAGGGTTTAGTAAATAGGTCTGCTAAGTTAGACTTTGATTCGACGTATTCGAGTTGTATGGCTCCGTTGGCCACATGTTCTCGAATGAAATGGTGTTTGACCTCTATATGTTTGGTCCTAGAGTGACATATCGGATTCTTTGTAAGATTAATTGAACTAATGTTATCTACGTGAAGTTTAGTAAAGTCTAACTTAAAGTCGCGGAGAGTGTGCTTCATCCAAAGAAGCTGCGTGACACACTCACTCATCGCGATGTATTCGGCTTCGGTGGTAGATAAAGGAACACAGTGTTGCTTCCTACTGCACCAACTCACTAGACTCGAGCCGAGAAGTTGACAACAACCACTCGTACTCTTTCTATCGAGCTTACTACCGACATAGTCTGAATCGGAGTAGCCGGTTAGTTTGAACTCGGTAGATCTAGGATACCAAATACCGACATTAAGTGTACCCTTTAGATATCTAAGGATACGCTTGACTAGAGTTAGGTGAGACTCCTTGGCACAGGTTTGAAACCTTGCGCACATATTTACTGTAAATAAGATATCAGGTCAGCTTGCAGTTAAGTAAAGGAGACTCCCTATTATGCTCCTATAGTATTTTAAATCAATTGAATTTCCGATTACATCTTCTTCTATATTCACATTAGTTGTCATTGGGGTATTAATAATTTTAGCGTCTTGCATTCCAAAGCGTTTAATTAATTCCCTAGTATATTTGTGTTGATGTAGGTATATTCCATCTTTAGTTTGTTTAATTTGTAGACCTAAAAAGAAACTTAACTCGCCTACTAAATTCATTTCAAATTCACTTTCCATAAGTGAAATGAACTCATTTAGTAGGATTGAGTTGGTGGTTCCGAAAATAATATCATCTACGTAGATTTGGGCTATGAATATGTCTTTACCTAAGGTTTTTACGAAAAGGGTTGGGTCAACTACACCTTGGTTAAAGCCTTTGGACTTAAGATAAATCGAAAGTCTCTCGTACCAAGCTCGAGGAGCTTGTTTAAGTCCATAAAGAGCTTTCTTTAACCTAAGGACATGATCGGATTTGTCTAAACTTTCGAAACTGAGGGGTTGACTAACATAAACTTCTTCTTTAATGTATCCATTTAAGAATGCAGATTTCACATCCATTTGAAACAACTTAAATCCTCGATGTGCTACATATGCTAATAGCATTCGAATGGACTCTAATATTGTCACGCCCCGAAGGAGACCCCGCCAGACGAAAATCCGACAGCATCTCCCCTGTACGGGTGACAATCTCAATTTACATACAAGGCCTACACGACCACTATACATCGGTCAACACGACCGGAATCCAAACTCACACGCAGTTATATAATTTGGCCTCAGGCCATCAACCAAAATAAATGATAAACAGTCTACCATAAATCAACTTACCCCTTCTGCCATCTGGGCAGGAATACTCACCAAAATCCAATCAAACCAAAATCCGAATAAGGTCCATACGGACACCAAAAATCCAAATACAAAATCAATCTCTAAACCTATACATGTCCTCTAACCAAAATATCCAAACCATAAGGCAAATATCCAAAATAAAACATTCACGACGAGTGGGGGGTCCGGCAGCTACACTCTCCTGACAGCTTCATCCTGAAATAGATATAAATCAACGGGGTGAGTTCAAAGAACTCTGCGGGTATAGTAGATATGCAAAGTAAGGTATAGCTAACAATAAAAATATCATGCCCGTACAGTCTCACATAAATAGGGTATGCAAGCAAGAAATACAAAATGACTGTACTTACCTGAATCTCCTACCCTGATATAGGAGCATGTGCCTGACTAGAAGTAATAGAGTCCTGACCATATATAAACATGTATCCTGTATGCATGACAATCATATGCACATCCAAGGCATCAATACAATAAACACAATACAAAATGCAATCCGTAAAATGCATGCCGTGCTAATGACATGGTCACCGACGCTACCACCACCTCACACGCAATGGTGAAGCCGAGTGGGTAGGGCTATGACAACTGTGCACTCTGCCATCACTGCTCCTGAGTGACCGAGTGGACAGGATGCTGTCGGAGTACACCTATCCTCCTGCCCCAAACATAGTGGGGGAGCTAAGCTCTCATCTCCCGGTGTCATAGACCAGAGGAGGGATCCCTGCCCGCTACCACGCTGCCTCATCGCTACCCATGAGCGGACCAGCGGAGCCTGACAGAGCAACTGCACACACCCTCCTGATGTACCACTAACCCATGAGTGGTAGTGTGTGCAGGCCATGTAACTAGCTGCGGGCTCAACAATAATGGAACCCCGTCCAGCTAGCATGCAATCATGCAAAAATGGTGTATGGTACTAAAACATGTAAATCCTACTCAAAATACCTATCCGAATAATATGTACAATCCATATGTACATATCCCTAATCCATATACTATGATCCAAGTCAAACAGGAAAATATAATCATATCCTATCACATGCATGTATCTAGTAGGCACCAAAAGTATATCAGGCATATAAACATGAAAAAGTTATTGTAAGCTATCCTACTAGCATATCAATTTGACTTAATCTAAAAGTTAAGTCAAAATACCCGCCTGATAATATATCCGCAAAAGAACCAGATCGTCATGATCGGAGACCTGCCTCGTGACCGAAACCTGCATAAAGCATGACTATAGTCAAGCACAAAAATACAATTCACCGACAAATCGAATAATTAATCGATTTCCTTCATAACCCAATTAACCCAAACCAATTTCCAATTCTCCTTGTCCACAAATATCCATACAATTAATTTAGCCCAATTAATTCCAAATCAATTAACCTAATTCATCACCTATAAAAATATCCTCAAGATCAAACAATATCACCCAAATCCCATATCCTCCGAATAACACATTTTTGAACCATTCCTCGTTCACTAACATACCAATCAAACGAATAACACCGTAATCAACCCAATCGCAGCCAACCAAAACCCCAAGTTCAGCCCCAAATTGACCACAACTCCGACTCAACCCTTGTTTTCACAGCCGACACATCCACCCACAGCCCACTACCATCCGACCTTACACGACCACTCTCAGCCGACCCAAAATTCCTCGCTGCCCTAATGAATAACACCATCCATACTCACCGATCAACCAAAAACAGAAAAGACCCTTACCTACTCCGGCGACCAACGGCCAGAAATCACGGCGAAGGGGAAAAATCGTCTGGCTTTCGCGACGGCTCAGGGCGAGGAAATCGAGAGCCGCAGGGTCCGCGGCAGAGGGACCGATGGCTCTGCACCGGAAGGCGGTGTCATGTGGAAGAAACCGATGACCGCCGGAAAGAAGGGCACGGTTGTCGCTTAGGCAGAGCATCCAATGAGGCTTCCGCGGCTTTCACCATGGGGAGAAGGCTCGGCTCGGGCGGAGAAGAAGGCGTCGCCGGCGAAGGACAGACGGGGGTCGCCGGCGAAGAAGAGGGCGCTGGAGTCGGGCGCGGCGGCGTCGGGCGAAAGAAACTGCCGAAGGAGAATAGTCGCGGCGCGGCGGGGAAAAAGGGAAATAGAAAAAGAAATTAGGGTTTCCGTGTATTTATCCCCTTAGAAATCTCATACGGAGTCCGTTTAAACCCAAAAAAATTCCGGAAAAATTCCTAAAATTCCCTAAAAATCCCGAGATATTTCCAGGATTTTTTCCTTAATTATTGGGCCATTTAATTTAGTGTTTTAAATCCCCGTATTTAACATTCTCCCCTACTAATAAAAATTTGGTCCCCAAATTTCCTGCTCGTATATTAATACGAGATGTCCCAACAACCATCTCAAGCATCTGGAGACAAGTCACACCTCACGTGACTAAGTGAGGTTACGGATATCCTTTAAAATCACATCACCCTTGCTTCTAGTAGCCCTTCCAAAGTATGAATAGTATCTTTATTTCGTCCACCTATAACAAGTACCTAACTGTACCAGAGTGGAGCTCTATATCCGTGACCTGTTAAAGACTATCCATAATCCGAAGGTAAATCCTGAACCGCTATCCCATACGATACTCACAGATCCTCCATGAACTGGAAATCGCCATAGTATAACCTATCCAGCGATCCAACAAACTCATCGTATGGATCGAATGAAAATGAGCGGACTTAGCTAATCATACTGAGTCCTTTCCGAATTCCAAATAATCTCCCAACACCGTCCATCATACTAGGCTCCCACTTTCCTCTTGGTACAGAACCTTACTGATTATTAATATACCACCTTTACCAGACTTCCAAATCAACTATGTTCCGCATGTCGTTCCACCACGGAGAACGTTTCAATACTTACTATTTTCCGGATACAATCCTATACATCTGCAATGTATAGAACCTATTGCAATCTTCAGCAATACTTATCAAAATATCGTGACCAAGTCTCGTGGCTCTCAGAGTAATGCAAAAGGCACTACTTACGGGCAACGACATGCTACCACGACCGGGACTCATAGCCAGTCAAGATGCCAGGTAACTATCTAGCCAACTACTACATACAAATTCCAATATCACTAATTCCGAACCAGTAGAGCAAAAGTACAACTCTATGGTAGATGCTCTCTATCATCACAATAGGAATCTATCTGTTGTTCCCGAATCAATAGTAACTCTTCCTAAATTCAAATGCAACTACACAGTAGCTAGCTAAAACCTCATAAGCATATATGTTCCTTTACAAAACAACATAACAACTCCTGCTAGGTCCACGTCATATATATATGTGACAACCCATCTCGTAGTTCCTCATTTGACATAAACATGGGGTACGTCTCGATCAACTAAATCAGAAACGCTCCATTCTCTGAAACATCGCATCCGCATACAATACCCTTCGTTCCACCCGAGAATGATCACACAACTCTGGTGTAAAAGTCAACCATTGTCTGAGCCCTGAAACTAGGTTCACAAGCTTCAGACCAAAAAAATTCCATCACCCGTCAGCGGTGTAGTACCACTAGAGCATCCTATCCATACCTATGATAATAATTAAATCAAATACTAGAAAAATCACCATCTACAGTGGCCGAGTACTAAACTCCAACTGCCACCATCACAAATGATCCAATCGTGTCCAGAATACATGATTTCCCAAATCTCTGGACGACTAAGTCGTCATAAGTCAAACAAGATAATCAAACCTCGTACAATTCATACCAACTATGAAATTGTCACCACTATACACCTGCATTCTCTTTACTCTAGGCTGATGATATATCAATCATCCCTATAACTTTGATAATTGTATGACACCCTGTCACTACAATATCAACACACCAATCATAAATCAATCCTAGAGTATACACAGGTGTCCTATAGCTGATCTAAATAGATCCTCAATCCACCATGAAGGATATTTATTTCCTTCTACCACTACCGCATTTCATCATCGATAATCGATGTATAACCTTAAAGATTCATCTCTCATTGAACAATGAGTTCCAGAGCTTCTCAAGAAATAAAATACTGGGACAACAAATATCCCATCCAATTCCTCCTTTAATTGGAACTTAGATTCTTCCAATTCCCATAGTGTTAAGCAACACTGATACCAACTAAATTATCCCCTGAAAAATTGTCATTCTAACAAATACCTCTTGGCATCATCAACCTTGCCAATTCTGAAAGACCGATCGATGATGGTATCCAAGCAACTCGATTGGATTACAGCCAATTGAATGACATTGCCTTGAGTACATCACGAGCTTTAACAACCTTGTGCGCTTTACACTAGCCCTCAGCCAACGCACCATAAGTAAAAATATTAGCTCGTAAAAAAAATAACATTACCTCAGTACCAAATAAATTATCTCACAGTAGGGGATCTTCGATATCGAAACTATTTTCGAAATCCCTCCGATCGCCTACTCTACTTGCCTATACAGCGGCAAGCCTAGAAGTTCCTCCAACACTACATCTGATTACTCTCGAATTATACAGGCATCCGAGAGACCTTCTTATACCATCATGTCACAAGCATAACCTCCAAGTTAATATCCAGATATTCACATCATATCAACCAAGTCAACTATAAAACAATTAAGTCAACTCTCTCACCATAATATAACATTTCCATCAATCAACCTCTAAACATCCAAAATCATTTTCATACCCCTGTGATAATCATCACAGTAATCATCTCAATATCTCACCTATCAGTGGAAACACTATTAATCCACATGATCCAAATATAAAAATCCTTTTAATCCTATCTGTACATGTTTTAACCATAGATATTTGTAAACACCTGTACCTCTCAATATATCATCAAGGTAAATTATAGCAATACGTCAATGATCAATCCTTCAACCATCTACAATTCCTTTCGAGTAAAAATGTAAACTCATCCAAGTTCTGCTCTTAACAGATTCCCTATTTCACAATAATCTAGAAAAAGAATTCGATAACTGTATGCATCTAGGTGTATACACCTCTTCCTCTCCTTTTCTTCAAGAACCATACAACCAGCCTCATATCTCCACAAGTGTACAAACCACTTCTGATAGCGACATATATATGAGGAGAAAACTTAATCCATATTCCTATTTTCGGCTGGGAAATGAGGTGTTTCATCCATCTTTCATTCCCGGGATAGAGCCCTGATCAATATCGAACATCAACATGGGAACGAAATAATGTCACGTGAATTCAGCTAGAAAAGCACGTTCACGACTCCTACCGTTACCTTATCCGAAGTGTAGGTTATTATCACTAGATTGACTACACTATTCTCTTGAGACCCTTGTTGCAGTCATTTTTATAAATATGACTCACCCTAATGCCTCCCGATAGGATATGATGGAAAAATCCAACTATCCTAATCCAAATGTAAGCAAATAAATTGGGGGTGATCGAAGGAAACTCAATCACTATCTTAAACCATTAAGTGGAGGGGGTAAACTCCGCGAGTCTATTAAACTCTATAGTGAAACTCCATTATCAATTAATCACTCAACTTAAGGCTCAAGCATTTCCCAACAATGAGTCATACAAAATAACATGGAGAAATACCGTCTCTCGAAAACATCCTGAACCCGTGATCTCGTAATGGGTTATTTCCCAAATAAATTCCTTCTACATATTCCACCAAGTAACAACTTGATCATTGCAATAGTAAGAAACTATCTCCACTCCTATATAAATACCAGTTAGGTACTTATCAGTACCTTCAATGTTATCAATCTAAGGCTCAAGCCGCTCAAGGATCAAAATCCCTATGGAACTTCGTAACTTAAACCTCCAAGGACTGTATCAACAATAGTATACATTCTTTGTCCATTGCCCCACAGAGTAATAATCTGCCTAGCATAATCAGTGAAAATCTCTGACACTGTAGTCCTTGATTTCCACAACCAATGTGACGACTTGACTTCGCTCGCTTCGATTACCACTCTCAAAAAGGCAATGCATCTTTCACAGTCCAAGACTCACAAACTGAACAAGTCATTTGTGGTCAACTCCATCTACGATTACGAATAGTGACCAATACACTAAATGTTATTTCCTATTATCCACTTAACACATAGCCAAATCTAACCTGGAGTATAAACACTACGGCAACTCCGGCTGGTCACCTTGGTGGGCGACCCCTACTACGAGTCTGCACATGAGTCAAAACTCAATAGACCCTTTCTGACAACTCCATAACCAGAGATCTCACTGTCCTCTTGCGTGGTTACCCTGCACCACGTCTCGGTGCAGGTGCATGCCCACCTCGTCTCATATCTGTTAAATTATTACATATGCTACTAGAACAGATGTTACTAGAAGTAAAAATATATAAAATTTTCATCATACCTATTTTGCCGCAGGAGAGGTTCTGTCGCTGCCAAATCCCCATATTGACCTCGTCATAAATCCTCGAATTCCGAAATATAAAAATCGTCGGAAATCCATACCAATCCAAAATTTTCCAAATTACCTCGTAAAACCTGCCAAACGTGGCGAACTCCGAAAAATCCAAAAAAAAACCCCCTAGGAACTCGAAAACCTGGCTCTGATACCAAATAAATTGTCACGCCCCGAAGGAGACCCCGCTGCATTTAAAATCCGACAAAGATCTCCAGACGGTGACAATCTCAATTTACATACAAGGCCTACACGACCACTATACATCGGTCAACACGACCGGAATCCAAACTCACACGCAGTTATATAATTTGGCCTCAGGCCATCAACCAAAATAAATGATAAACAGTCTACCATAAATCAACTTACCCCTTCTGCCATCTGGGCAGGAATACTCACCAAAATCCAATCAAACCAAAATCCGAATAAGGTCCATACGGACACCAAAAATCCAAATACAAAATCAATCTCTAAACCTATACATGTCCTCTAACCAAAATATCCAAACCATAAGGTAAATATCCAAAATAAAACATTCACGTGGGGGGTCAGTAAATACACTCTCCCGATGCCTTCATCCTGAAATAGATATAAATCAACGGGGTGAGTTCAAAGAACTCTGTGGGTATAGTAGATATGCAAAGTAAGGTATAGCTAACAATAAAAATATCATGCCCGTACAGTCTCACATAAATAGGGTATGCAAGCAAGAAATACAAAATGATCAGATTTTACTCAATCTCCTACTCGATATAGGAGCATGTGCACGACTAGAAGTAATAGAGTCGACCATATATAAACATGTATCCTGTATGCATGACAATCATATGCACATCCAAGGCATCAATATAATAATGCAAAGAAACACAATACAAAATGCAATCCGTGCAAAATGCATGCCACAATAATGACATGGTCACCCCTCGACGCTACACCGCCTCACACGCAATGGTGAAGCCGAGTGGGTAGGCTGTGTACTCGCCATCAGGTGTGAGTGGGCCGAGGACGTCCGGAGTACACCTATCCTCCCGCCTCTAAACATAGTGGGGAGCTAAGCTCTCATCTCCTGTCATAGACGGAGGAGGGATCCTCGCCGCTACCACGCCTCATCGCTACCCATGAGCACGAATGAGCTCGACAGAGCAACTGCACACACCCTCCTGATGTACCACTAACCCATGAGTGGTAGTGTGTGCAGGCCATGTAACTAGCTGCGGGCTCAACAATAATGGAACCCCGTCCAGCTAGCATGCAATCATGCAAAAATGGTGCATGGTACTAAAACATGTAAATCCTACTCAAAATACCTATCCGAATAATATGTACAATCCATATGTACATATCCCTAATCCATATACTATGATCCAAGTCAAACAGGAAAATATAATCATATCCTATCACATGCATGTATCTAGTAGGCACCAAAAGTATATCAGGCATATAAACATGAAAAAGTTATTGTAAGCTATCCTACTAGCATATCAATTTGACTTAATCTAAAAGTTAAGTCAAAATACCCGCCTGATAATATATCCGCAAAAGAACCAGATCGTCACGATCAAAGACCTGCCTCGTGACCGAAACTTGCATAAAGCATGACTATAGTCAAGCACAAAAATACAATTCACCGACAAATCGAATAATTAATCGATTTCCTTCATAACCCAATTAACCCAAACCAATTTCCAATTCTCCTTGTCCACAAATATCCATACAATTAATTTAGCCCAATTAATTCCAAATCAATTAACCTAATTCATCACCTATAAAAATATACTCAAGATCAAACAATATCACTCAAATCCCATATCCTCCGAATAACACATTTTTGAACCATTCCTCGCTCACTAACATACCAATCAAACGAATAACACCATAATCAACCCAATCGCAGCCAACCAAAACCCCAAGTTCAGCCCCAAATTGACCACAACTCCGACTCAACCCTTGTTTTCACAGCCGACACATCCACCCACAGCCCACTACCATCCGACCTTACACGACCACTCTCAGCCGACCTAAAATTCCTCGCTGCCCTAATGAATAACACCATCCATACTCACTGATCGACCAAAAACAGAAAAGACCCTTACCTACTCCGGCGACCAACGGCCAGAAATCACGCAAGGGGAAAATCGAGCTCGGTCGACGGCTCGAGAGGAAATCGGCGAGCACGCAGGTCCGGCAGAGGGACCGACGGTCGGCACCGGAAAAAGGCTTACCGCGAAGAAACCGATGACCGCCGGAAAGAAGGGCGCTGTTGTCGCTTAGGCAGAGCCAATGAAAGCCCGGGTCGCGACGGCGCTACCATGGGAGGGGGAGAAGGCTCGGCCACGGAGAAGAAGGCATCGCTGAAGGATGACGACGGGTCGCGGCAAGAAGAGGGTGTCGAGTCGCGCGCGGCGGGCGAAAGAAATCGCCAAGGAGAATAGTGGCAAGGGGAAAAAGGGAAATAGAAAAAGAAATTAGGGTTTCCGTGTATTTATCCCCTTAGAAATCTCATACGGAGTCCGTTTAAACCCAGAAAAATTCCGGAAAAATTCCTAAAATTCCCTAAAAATCCCAAGATATTTCCAGGATTTTTTCCTTAATTATTGGGCCATTTAATTTAGTGTTTTAAATCCCCGTATTTAACAAATCTAGCTACTGGGGCATAGGTCTCGTCGTAATCTAAACCTTTGACTTGACTAAACCCTTTAGCAACTAGTCTAGCTTTATTTCTAACTACTTCACCTCTATCATCAATTTTATTTCTAAACACCCACCTTGTTCCAATGATTGTTTTATCTTTAGGTGGTGGTACTAATTCCCATACTTCGTTCCTAGTGAATTGAGCCAACTCTTCTTGCATTGCAATAATCCAATCGGGATCAAGAAGAGCTTGGTCAATAGTTTTGGGTTCAATTTTAGAAATCAAAGATATTTGACTAAGGTTTCAGTATGAGGCTCTAGTTCGAACTCCTAGACTTGGATCACCTATCACTTGGTCGATAGGATGATTCGTTTGAGTCCTAGTTGGATTTGGGTTTGAGTCTTCAACTTGATCCATAGGATGACTCGTTTGAGTTCTAGTTTGGTTGGAGTCATCTAACACTTGGTCGATAGAGTGACTTGGTTGACTTAGGTTAGGATTAACACTAGACCTGATCTCAGGATCAGAGTTAGGTCTAGTATGAGTCGGCTTGCTAATTGGGGTTGCCGGGGGTTTTGTAGGTTCGTGTCCTTCATCAAATACTACATTGATAGTCTCCTCGACTCTAAGGGTGTCGTGGTTATATACTCTATAAGCTCTGCTTGTAGTCAAGTATCCTAGAAAGATTCTGGTCATGGTTTTGGATGTAAATTTCCCTAGGTAATCCTTAGTGTTTAGGATATGTACCTTACACCCAAATACCCTAAAGTACTTGATGTTAGGTATTTTATCGTGATAAATCTCGTATGAGGTCTTAAGGTGCCTCTTTACCATAAGGATTCTATTTTGGACATAGCATGTTGTACTCACGGCTTCCGCCCAAAACCTATCAGGTAGGTTATACTCATTTAACATTGTCCTAGCGGCTTCTTGTAGGGTTCTATTTTTGCGTTCTACTAGGCCATTTTATTGTGGATTTCTAGGGCAAGAGAACTCGTGGTGGTATCCATTTAGGTTACAGAATTCTGTAAACCTATGGTTTTCGAATTCACCACCATGATCAATCCTAAGTCTTTTGATTTTAATGCTTTGTTGATTTTCTATTAACTTAAATAGATTGATTAATTGATCTAGGGTATCACTTTTGTGTTTGATGAACCTAACCCAAGTAAATCTAGAATAGTTATCAATTATGACTAAGCAGAATTTACTTCCGTTAAGTGACTTAGCTCCGTGTGAATCAAATAGATCCATGTGTAAGAGCTCAAGCACACTTTTGGTTCGTTCTTGACTAGTTAGTTGATGTTGTGTCCTAGATTGTTTACCTTGTTGACAAGCATTACATATTTTATTATCCAAGTTATTGAGGTTAGGCAAACCTCTAACTAAGTCACTCTGACTCATCTTGTGGATGAGTCTTGGGTGTGAGTGACCGAGTCGTCGGTGCCACAACCATGATTCCTCTTGCCGTGTCATAAGACACTTAGTTGAGGAGTTAGTTAAGTTAATAGTGTAAATGTTGTTATTTCTAGTTCCCTTAAGAATTGTTTTAGAGGTTTCATTTGTATTAATTACGCATTCGTTTTCTAGAAATATGACCTTATAGTTATTATCACACAATTGGCTTACACTGAGAAGATTATATTGAAAATTTTCTACTAATAAAACGTTTTGAATGACAAAATTTGAGTTAAGCTCAATATCACCTGATCCGATGATTTTTGTCGTTATTTCCGAAGGCTACCGATCCTTGTCGTTTGAATCGAAGCTTCGAAAACTTGAGTTGATCCCCGGTCATGTGTCGGGAGCAACCACTGTCCAACATCCATTGATCCTACACGCAAGGTAGTTGGATCGGATATTGGATTTATTAAAAATTGGTTGAAAATTATTAACCTAAATCATCTCACCCATGTCTACATGATCAAACATGTTAATCCTATATGTTCTTGTGAGATGACTTCCAATTTTAGTTAAATTAAATTTAATGACTTAAACACTTGTCAACCTTGCATTAGATTCGGATTTGACCTTAGGCTCATTAAGTCACTTTTCAAGATCATGGCTTCCAGGTCGTGGCGAGGCACAGAGGCCTTCTTTGATCGGAACAACGACCACTTCCTTAGACAAAGTCATTTTCAAGAAAATAGATACTTGACTCACCTAAGACCACTTCCTGGTCTAACTAGTCTAGGATACGGCGAGGTAGCTTCAGCTAGTTCCGCTCGGTCAAGTGCACCGAACTAGATACGCCTTATCTAGCCCGAATACACAAGACTCCGCTTTCCTAGTGTACTATCATCTCACCGCGTCCTGGTACTATGTTATCAAGTATTGACGAGTTATAGTTCTATCTAACCATTCTAAAAAGAAAAATCAAACTAAATAAAAACCTAAGCATGCAATTTTTAAGTTAAAACGCAAACAAATTTCGTACTAGCTCCCCCTGGACCGTTGAATCGATTTGGTCTCTCACATAGTGGATTTGGTCCTTGGGAACCCAGTACTGGTTTGATCCTAAGTTTGAAATCAAGGTGGTCTTAGGGACCCATGCTTGGACACATTTTTTATGTCGACTTACAATCTACATATACGACTTATTGGTCGTGTTTGAGCTAAAACCTAGTCCGGCCTTGTTGTACACGGCCCTTTGCGATCTAAGTAGGAGGTCAAGTCCTTTGGATCCCAAAGTAAATCTTTCCAACGTATTCCTAAGATCTTCGACTTGACTTTTCAAGAGTGAGTTCTCAACTTCGAGTTTTTCAACCCGAGTTGAGTCCTTCTCTTGAACTCGACTAGTCGAAGAGGTTAGGGAGACCTCGTGTTTGAGGAGTTTAACTTCCTCAACCAGGGTCTCAACCTTGGACTCGGACTTAGCTAAATTTTTATTTAAAAACTTAATTGCACTATAAAGAGTAGTAATAAGAGACCGACTCACCTTGAGTGTATCTTTTGAACCGGATGCGTATCCGTGGCTTGTCTTGAATAGTGTTTCGCAATCCGACTCCTCTTCGGTTTCCGATTCAGGTTTCGATTCCGACTCCGTCTCCGATTCCACCGGTTTAGCCATAAGGACTCGATCGTTGTCTTCTTCCTCGGAAGCTTCTTCCCAAGTAGCGTTGAGTGCCTTTTTATGTTTTGGTGCCTTGCTCTTGAGTTTTGGGCATTCGGACTTAATGTGTCCAAACCTGTTGCATTCATAACATCTTATGTTTGAACTTTTAGGCTTACCTTCGTTGGGTCGAGTGACGGCTCATTTTCGGCCCTTGACTATCCTCCGAACTAGGTTGACTAGTTCGGCTTCCATTTCCGAGTCGACCTCCGAATCCGACTCATCCTCTTCTTCCTTCGGGGGTGGCTTGCTTGCGATTTTCTTCCTCGAACCTGCAAAAAGTGCTATACCCTTCTCGGGTTCCGAGTTAGACTGCTCATGAAGTTCAAAATCAAAAAAGAGTTCATCTAACCTAAGTTTAAAAAGATCCTTGGAGACCTTGTAGGCATCGACCATGGATGCCCACAAGGTAGTCCTCGGAAAAGAGTTTAGAACATACCTTATAAGGTCGCAGTTTTCGACCTTTTGCCCGATTACGTGTAGGTTGTTGACTATGTCTTGGACACGGGCGTGGAGTTGCGTCGCGGACTCGTGTTCCTGCATTTTTAGGTTATATAGTTTATTGAATAGAAGATCACGCTTACATACCTTGGCTTCATCGGTCCCTTCGTGTAGCTCCACTAGTTTTGTCCAAAGGTCCTTTGCGCTTATGAAGGGGCCGACGCGATTTAGCTCTTCCTTGGATAAGCTGCATTGAAGGATTTGAGTTGCCTTAGCGTCGGCTTCGACTTGTCTTTTTGTCGCAATGGTTCATTGGTCATAATCCAAGGATTCACCCACTTCGTTAGTCGGAAGTGTGAATCCCATTTGGATTATGATCCACATCTCGATTTGGGTTTTGAGAAAGCATTCCATCTTACCCTTCCAATAACGGAAGTCATCTCCATTGTAAAACAGAGGTCAGACGGTGCTAAAACCCTCGAGATGGGTCATTATAACAAAAGACACAAGGAGACGAAGACGAAGAAACTAGCAACGACAAAAACACACAAAAAAGTACCAAGACTCACGTCTTGGATTAGTAGTGCGGGAGTAAAAGTAACAAAGCGAAATAAAACTGAAATAAACAGAAAAAAAGAAAAAAAAAATCTGTAAAATGGCTAGATTGGTGGTTTCACCAAATCTTAGCAACCCCCGGCTCTGATACCAATTGTTGGATCGATTTGAAACGCTAGAGGGGGGGTGAATAGCGTTAAAACTTCTTTTTTTTCGTTCGTTCGTTTAAAATCCGAGTAGATAATTAATTTGCAACGGAAAAGATAAGCAATAAGTAAAAGAGGCAATTCTTTTTACTTGGTTCATAGCCTTCGGCTACTACTCCAAGGCCCTAGTGGTCTTTGACCACGTACGGAGGGCAAAAGCACTAAAGGAACTCCTCCTCGTTGGAGGTAGGAGTTAATCGATACAAGAAGGAAAGAACTTGAGGTAGAGGTACACTCCCCATCTCCTCGTATACGATAAAAGCTCTGAAAGATTTAAAGAAATGAACTTAAAATAAAAGCTAAAGCCGACGTTACAATAAGAAAGAAATTAAGACCTAGACGTCGGAGAGAAAGCACTTCGTTGTCGGAAAGATTGTAGGTTGGCGGAGGCTTTTGGAAGCTTTAGAATTGATGAATAAACCCTAGGATTGGCCCTCCTTTTATAGCCTTTGAGCCCCTTTTCGAGAGGAACCCTAGCCAATCGAAATTGAGCACCAATCTTTTTGAAATGGGGTGATAAGCCTTGACTCCTCGAAGCTGATCATTGACCATCAGTCAACTGATGGCCATCATCACGATCGATGGCAAGATCACGAATGTCGACCTCAGCAATGATCGCTTGACGGAAATGAGTCCTCCAAGCCGGGCAATGATCGATACTAGCTGCAAGGCAAAGTTAGCTCAAAGAAAACATTATTTCGACGACCTTCGACTGTCCGATCTCGACCTAGACCATCGATGGGATGTCTTTGGTCGGATTTACGCTTAAGACCATCCCCGTAAGGAGGATACGACCTCACTTACGCTCGCACACACGAGCTTACCTCGATACTTACCATGTCGCTTTTGCTTCTGGCCTTCCACTCGATTCCTTCGGCTCTCTCCGAAGTCACTCGAGTGTCGCCCGACCACCCGGCTTCTTCCGGGTGTCGCTAGCCTTCAGCTCCAGCTTTAGCAATCTTCTGCACACTCGATTCAGCTCGTGAGATAACGACATGAGCTTAACTTTGTATCGTTTGCTATAATCAAAACTCAGGTTCGACCTAGGTGCCGACTGCACCAACAAAGGTTTCATCATAGTCAATACCATGAATTTGCTTGAAACCTTTAGCCACCAATCGGCCCTTATAGGTATGCGTATGTCCATCCATGTCAGTCTTTCTCTTAAAGACTCACTTACACCCAATGGGTTTGACCCCTTCAGGTGGATCAACCAAAGTCCATACTTGGTTGGTGTACATGGATTCCATCTCGGATCTCATGGCCTCTAGCCACTTTTCAGAATCTGGGCTCATCACAACTTCCTGATAGGAGGTAGGCTCATTCTCAATGAGAATAACGTCATCATGGTCAGACAAGAGAAATGAGTATCTCTTAGGCTGACGACGTACCCTATCAGACCTACGAAGAGGTAGGTCTACCTGAACGGGTGGTTGTTCCACAACTCTTTGTGTAACAATCTCATCACCCACAATACTTTGTGGTTCATGTTCAACCTCCATCAAGGCCTCAGTGCTATGGTCCTTATCTTGAATTTCTTTAAGATCGAACGTACTCCCACTAGTTTTTCTAGAAACAAAATCCCTTTCTAGAAAAACCCCAGTCTTTGCCACAAACACTTTGTGCTGACTGAGAATGTAGAAGTAATATCTTTTAGTCTCCTTGGGATATCCAACAAAATAACACTTACGGATTTGGGTCTATGTTTGTCTAAGACTTGACGTCGAACATAAGCCTCACAACCCTAAATCCTCATGAAAGACATCTTGAGATTTCTCCCTATCCATATCGTATATGGTGTCTTTATCACAGCCTTGGATGGTACACGGTTAAGGGTGAAGGTTGTTGTGTCTAGAGCATATCCCCAAAAGGATATAGGAAGATTTGTGTGACTAATCATAGATCGTACCATATCTAATAGGGTATGATTCCTCCTTTCAAATACACCATTCCACTGTGGTGTTCCAGGAGGAGTGAGTTGGGATAGAATCCCACACTCAGCTAGATAGTCATGAAACTCATGGCTAAGGTATTCACCACCTCGATCTGATCGAAGTATCTTAATACTCTTGCCAAACTGGTTTTGTACTTCATTCTTGAATTCTTTGAACTTTTCAAAGGATTCTGATTTATGTGTCATCAGATACACATAACCATATCTACTGAAGTCATCAGTAAATGTAATGAAGTACCTGTAACCACCTCTAGCAGCAACATTGAAAGGGCCATATACATCACTATGTATAAGTCCTAACAAGTCTGTTGCTCTTTCACTGTGTCCACTAAAGGGAGTCTTGGTCATCTTGCCTAGAAGGCAAGACTCGCATGTCTCATATGATTCAAAATCAAATGAGTCTAGCAGCCCATCCTTATGGAGCTGGGATAAGCGACTCTCATTTATGTGACCTAAGCGACAATGCCAGAGATAGGTTTGGTTCAACTCATTTGACTTGAACCTTTTGGTACTTATGTTATAGATGGAGCTCTCTAAGTCTAGAATGTAGAGTCCATTCATCATAGGTGCACTACAATAGAACATATCATTTAAATAAATGGAACAATATTTGTTATTTATTATAAATGAAAAGCCTTTCTTGTCTAAACAAGAAACTGAAATTATATTCTTAGTTAAAGCAGGCAAGTACAAGCCCAGTGGGCAGAGATAGATCATAAGTTCCTACAGCAATAGCAGCAACTCTTGCTCCATTGCCTACTCGTAGGTCCACCTCGCCCTTTGTCAATGCCCTGCTATTTCTCAGTGCCTGCACATTGGTACAAATGTGAGATGCACATCCGGTATCTAATACCCATGATGAAGAAATAGATAGATTGACTTCTATAACATTTATACCTGAAGTAGAAGTCTCACTTCTCTTCTTCTTAAGATCTTCCAGGTAAGCTTTGCAGTTACGCTTCCAGTGTCCAGCTTCCTTGCAGTGGAAGCAAGCCCCTTCCTTGGTTACCCCTCCTTTGGGTTTCAGTTCTTTGCCTTTGCTCTTGGCTTGGGACTTTCCCTTACCTTTAGGCTTGCCCTTGCCTTTCTTTTTTTTCACCATCAAAATGGAGTCAGATTTTCCCTTTTTAAGGTTGAGCTCAGCAGTTCTCAACATGCTGAGCATCTCAGGCAGTGATTTATCAATTTCATTCATGTTGTAATTCATGACAAATTGATTGTAGCTTTGTGGCAAAGATTGCAAGATCAAGTCAGTGGCCAGCTCTTGGCCAAGTGGGAATCCCAACCTCTGTAGGTTCTTTATGTACCCAATCATCTTGAATACATATGGACCTACGGGAGTCCCATCTTGCATCTTGGACTGAAATAGTGCCTTAGAGATCTCATATCTCTCGTGACTTGCTTGTCCTTGATACAGTTGATGAAGATGTTCAACCATATCAAAAGCATTCATGAACTCGTGTTGCTTTTGAAGCTCAGAGTTCATGGTCACGAGCATGAGGCATGACACATCTAATGCATCATCTTGATGCTTCTTGTAAGCATCTCGGTCAGCTCGCGAGGCAATGGCAGGAGGTGCCTCCGGAATGGGCTGCTCCAGGACGTACAGTTTCCTTTCTTGGGTGAGAACGATTCTCAGGTTCCTATACCAGTCCAGGAAATTTACTCCATTGAGCTTGTCCTTCTTAAGGATAGAACGCAGAGAGAGAGTGTTCGTGTTTGTCGACATAGTTATCTACAATATACACAATGCAGAAAATTAATATCATATTCCTTTTATCATTTAATTAGGCCTTTAATCAAATGATGCTCCCACTGAATTATAGGATTTTTGTAGAATCGAGTTATGGATGTGGTCAAACCACATTACTAGATTCATACAAACATGCTATAATTCCTGCGGGACAAGATCCATATCATACTAAGCCTTGAGTTAGCTTTGGCTAAATTGCCCAAGACTTAGTATGATCGATAGGTAACACATTACCGATTACATCTCTATGCAACTCTTGTTTATAGGATCAAGAACCACATTTACAAAAGACCTTGAGTTAGCTTTGGCTAAATCGCCTAAGATTTAGTGTAAATGCGATCTTATCCTATCTTTCCAACGGTTGGAATATGCCTATAGTTTTACTCGATCCAATTGAGTTAACTAGTTTTACTCAATCTAATTGAGCTTACTCTAACCCAAGCCGTGATAGGCGAGACCAAGATTGTCCCTCCGCACCCTACCAAGATAATATGCGTTGTTATGCTTTGGCAGATTCAATAACTACAAATGATCGAGGTAGTGATGGGTATCAAGGACTTGGTAGGTATTTTCGAGTTGATTCGATTAAGATCTAATCTAATCGTAATGTGTATCATATACGCATTAAGGCCTTTATAATCCTACACTAGCATGCATCACATACATACAAGCATCATTCTAGCATGCATCATATACATACAAGAAAAATATCCTAGCATGCATCATATACATACAAGCATTATTCTACTAGCATGCATCACATACGTACAAGCATAACAAATATATATATATATATCAACACACACACACACACACATATATAAATTAATTGTGATTAGGTCATGACCCTACTACGATCTTCTCAAGTCAATGAGAAGATCAAACGGTCAACCTAGGGTTAGCGACTTCTCCAAGCGCCTCCTTTGACCGCCATGTGTCGTCGGCACCCTTCTTGTAACTCCGTCTAGTAGTGGACCTTCCACCGCTCCATTTTGTACATTATAAACATGAAACTCGAGTTACATTCGAGTCTAAAACTATTTATAACTAGAATTTTAAAAGAAGAGGCACAACGCGTAGATCGCATACCCTATACAACAAGCACAACCACAAAAATGACATGAAGGCCGTATTATGAATTACAACACATTATCATCCAATCATATTAGGGTTATTGGGCCATGACCATCACAGAATTATAAATAATTATAAATTATATATTTTACAGAAAATTTCTATAATTTTTCTTATTTTTTTCAATTTTATGAGTCACCTCTCCGTAACGGTCCCGCTAAGCGGTTTCCGGGCGCGATCGCGGGACAAGGCCCCTTTCGGGGATAGGGGCAACGCCCCTACTCGCAAAAATAAACTTTGCGAGTGTTCCTACTCGATCTTACAGTGACTTAAGTCGCTGTCCCAAAAACCTAAAGCAAGGACTCACCATTTCAGAGAGTTTTTCTTGGTGGTTGAAGCCTATAAGTGTCCCAACACTCGTTGCTTCGATTCTTCGAGAAAAATACCCAAAAAATATATAAAAATAGGAAATTTACAGAAACTTAAAAATCTGTAATTTTTATATCTAATACAAAAACTACAAATTTAAAACACATACAAGCTTCGCACGTGGCTCTGATACCAATGTTGGGTTTTCCGAGCCGCAAAAACCGCTTTTTGCGTTGCGGAAACCTCGGAAGCCCGGCCACAGATCCGTGCGAAGATATATAAAAATAAAACATGTATGTGCTTAAGTGAACCTAGATCTACCTTATATCTAGAAGGTGAGAGCATTACCCTCGTAGTGACGCCCTTCGCTTATCCCGCTCGTCCAAACGCTTTGCCAGAACTCAAGAGTGTCAAGTGTACACTCCTCTACTAGTATCCACATGGACAAATGGTGGAGAAAAACACCTTAGAGTGTGCTATCACCCTTTAGGTATTTCGGCCAAGGAAGTCTTGGGAGAGCAAAAAGGAGAGCTAGGAAGAAGATGATGAAGTTCCCAACCAAAATGAATTCACATCATCAAATGAAAGTGGCCGACCACTTATTGTTGGGGGGTTACATGCATGCATGTAACTCCAAGAGCCTATGGCTCTTTGTCTCCCTCATGAGGAGGCACCACATGATAAGTCCATGATGATGTGGAACACCATCATTGGCCGACCCCCATGCCAAGTCACCATGACATGACAAATGGTTAAGTCAAAATTGACCATTCATCTTCCCTCTCAAGTCAAGTCAAACTTGACCTCTTATCTCCCATGGTTGATCAAATCTAACCACTTGATTCAAGTTAATTTGATTTAATGAATCTCTATTCATTAATTTAAATTGACTCAATGAATAAAATCTAAATTAGACTCATTCAACACTTGAATCAAATTGAGTCTAACTCAATTAGTCTAATTTGGATTACTCTTAATCCAATTTGGTTCATCCCATGAACCTAATCCTCATGGTTCATCATATCAACCTAATCTCCATCTAATTTCCCTTTGTGTGTGACCCTATAGGTTCTTGTAACATTGGCAATGTCCCTAAACCGATTTAGGAACATAAGCAATGAGCGGTATCTAGCAACACATCATTGCTACCCAAGTTACAAGAATGTTGAGCTCCAACATCACCTTTGTGACTACTAATTGTGACTCTCACAATATGTGACAATGTCCCTCTATCTTTGACATCTAGATTGACCAATTGAGGCATAGACCATGTCATCCTCGATACAATCTATATCTTGAACTCCAAGTAGACTCACTCTAATCAAATGAGCTCAATATCTCATATTGACTCATTTGGGCATGGTCATGCACTTCGTGGTCTCAATCTATCAAGAATAACGATGCCACTCCCGTCATATAGGAGGGATAGATCCCATCTACATCACTCACATCCTTTCGCATAATTTGTTACATACCCAGTAATCGCCTTTATAGTCCACCCATTTATGGGTGACGTTTGACGAAGCCAAAGTATGCAACTCCTTATGTAGGGAACCATGGTGACTTCAGGTCTAAGGACTAATAGCCACATGAGAAAGTATATGACACTCATATAACGATCCATGATACTTTCTCATGGCGGGTCATTCAGTATACATTCTCCAATGCATACCCATGTGTCAACTTGATATCTCATATCCATGACTTGTGAGATCAAGTCATCGTGTTGACCTACATGCTAGTCTCTACGTATTAACATTGTCCTTGAATGTTAATACTTGACTAGGAATGATTAAGAGTAGTATTTTTTATATCATCTCATTATCGATTCTACCAATCGATTGATATAGATAAGAACCTACTACTCAAGGACGTTATTATACTTAGTTATTTGGCACTAATACAAGTAAATATAATAACCATGCCTTTATAAATAGGAATATGATACAATAAAGTCCATACAATAATCATCACATGATTGACTCTAGGGATTTCACTAACACCGTTGTCTCACAACAACAGTGTCATCAGTCGACTGAAGGTCCTGATCAGTCGACTGATAGACGATTTTTAGGCCAGATAGAAGCTTTAAATGGAGCTCGTGGAGGAGAAAATCACAACCGGTTCTTGAGCTACTTTGGGGCGATTTGTTGCTGCAAATCAGGGTCTCCAAGGCTATTCTTCAAGCAACCAAAAGTAAGCAATCCAAAGGCAATTGTAAAGTGTTTTTCCTTTACTTGTAGTGCATTTCCTTATTGTAATTGCTTTTATTTATTTCTTACTATTGTAAGATCATTTGTACGAGGTTTTTCCACCTCCGACTTGTGTCGAGAAGGAGTTATTTGTGATTAGTGATTGCATGTGCATCACTAGAGCTCTTTAGAGCTTGATCCGTGGAGTAGGAACCATTCGGTTTCGAACTACGTTACATACTTGTGTATTAGTGTATTTGTGTTTTTCTTCACTTTCGTTATTGCTATTATTTCTATTTCCACTGCGCTAACGAGATTTGTAGACGAACACGGAACGAATTCCATCGACGTATCAAAATGAGCTATTCACCCCCCTCTAGTGGTCATCGTTTCCTCTACACCGAGTTGCAGCTTTATAAGGAGCATTGAAGGGAGGATTTTGGCAGCGATTCTAGGGGAGATTTGAGGCGAAGTGCTAGTGCATTTCAGGGTCCTTCAAGCTCATCCAAGCAACCAACAAGCAAAGCATTAAAGCAATCTTTTGTAAAGTTTTCTTTACATTGTTGTTGTTTTTCATTTGTATTTGTTTGTATTTTCTTTTTATGTTGGGAAACTGGTCCAGATCTTATGTTCACAACATCGCGGGCGAATACATCGCACAACCGCAGCGGAAACAATAATTTAAACTGGATCTCACCATAGATCCATGCAAAACTATATAAGTCATTTTGTATCTAATCTAGATCTTATCTAGAGGAGGAATATACCTTCGGTGCGTGCCCTTCGCAATCCCACTTTTCCAAACGCTGTCAGATCTCCATACGGTAAGGGTAATCGTATATTTATGGTATCCACACTGACACCCACACTAGCTTTGGATTCATGTTGTGCTAGCAACCCCTAGCAAAATGCCAAGAACTCCTTTTGGAAGAAGAAGGAGAGGAAGGGGAGATGAGAGAACACTCTCTCTTTTTGGCCTTTTCTTGCTTGCACGCCTAAAACCAAAAAGCCACCACTCGTTCTCAACGTGAAACACCCAAAAAGCCTTTTAATCCCATAGAAACCATTGCCATTAACTCCCATTAAGACATCTCTTAATACCAAGACTCTTGGTATTCTCCTTCATGAATTCTCATCATGAATACCAAGGCTCTTGGTATTCCCATGCATGATTAATCAAATTAATCATGCATGATGATGAATCATCTTCCATGGTTCAACTTGAGTCTAACTCAAGTTTAACCAGTTTGAGTCTAACTCAAATCTTGACCATATGTTCAATTGTCCTTTTAGTCCAACTAAAAGAAACCATCTCTAAAACAGAATGTCATTTGTGTGTGACCCTATAGGCTCTTTAACATTGGCAATGTATCTTAAACCCTTTTTAGATACATAAGCAATGAACGACATCTAGAAATACATAATTGCTGCCCAAGTTACAAGATCGTCGAGATCCGATAACCTTTCCGTGACTATTATTATGTATGACAGTGTCCTTCTATCTCTGATATCTTAGATCGATCAATGAAGCATAGACCGTGTCATCCCCTTATCGATCTTTATGTTTCTTGATCCCCAAGTAGACTCACTCGAACAAATGAGCTCAATATCTCATATTGACCCATTTGAGCATGGCCATGCATTTCGTGGTCCTACTCTATCAAGAGGCCAAAGATATCACTCCTGTCATATAGGAGGGATAGATCTCATTTACATCACTCACATCCCTCAGTACAATTTGTTACATACCCAGTTATCGCCGTTATAGTCACCCTGTTACGGTGTGACGTTAGACGATACCAAAGTACATAACTCCTTATGTAGGGAACCGTAGTGACTTCAGGTCTAAGGACTATTCATACCAATAGTCACATGAGAAAGTATATGTCACTCATATAACGATCCATGATACTTTCTCATAGTGGGTCAATTCAGTATATATATTCTCCAATACATATACCCATGTGTCAATGTGATATCACATATCCATGACTTGTGAGATCAAGTCATCCATTGACCTACATGCTAGTCTCCATGTATTAATATTGCCCTTGTATATTAATACTTGACTAGGAATATTAAGAATAGTGTTCTCTATAACTTCTTATAATCAATTCTACCAATTGATATACTGTAGATTAGAACCTACTATTCAAAGATATTATTATATTTATTTTAGTTGGAACATGCATAAAGTAAATATAATAAACAATATTTGCCTTTTATTAATGAAATATGATACACATGATCCCTAATCAATCATCTCATGATTGGCACTAAGGGCTGACACTAACATTTTATTGTTGTAAGAATTATTGTAAGAGGTTTTCTCCACCTCCAGAGTATTTTTCGAGAAGGAGAGGTTGATTAGTGGTGGTGTGCATCACTAGAGCTCATTTGAGCTCAACCCGTGGAGTAGAAATCCTAGGTTCCGAACTATGTTACATCTTGTGTTTGTGGGTGTGTTTTGTGTGTTTGTCTTTATTTTAGTTTATGTTTTATTATTTCTGCTGCGCATACTAACGAATTGTAGAGACGAACACGAAAAAATTCCATCGGACGATGCAAAACCGCTATTCACCCTCCTCTAACACGTCATCAACATTCCTACAACAATCTCTCCCTTTTTGATATTTGATAATACCTTTAAGTTAGGCTATCTCATAATCCCAACTTGTCTCTTCTTATGTCAAAGCATAATAATGGTTTCCCAACTTAAACCCTTCATTCTCTCCCTTTGGCATACATAAAAAAGTATCTCATCTTTCAATGAGATCCTTTATCTTGAATGACTTCATTCTCCTTAGTGACAAAATATTTATCACTTAATGAGAGGCAATTCTTCATTCTCCCCCTTTTTCAAAATTCATCCATCATTACCTTGATGGGCAATCTCCCCCTAAAGACTTACTCCCCGTTGACCATTGCACCAACAATGTCTTTAGAGAGTTCCTAAGCCTATATGAAATCTAAACAATCAAAAAATAAGGATAAAAGTTCAACCTTAACTTTAACATCCCTCAAAATTCGATTCTCTCCCTAATTAACTCTCCTAATCATTTTCAATAAAAATCTCATCTTTTCAATACTTGTCTAAGCATATCATAGGGTCAAGAGTGGTTAGGATACTTAGAGTTGCTGATAAATAGCTAAACGAACTTTATTCAGCCAAAATTAGCCTAATCAGTCGACTGGTTTAGCAACCAGTCGATTGATACCATGACCAGTTGACTGGCTACATGAGCAGTCGACTAGTTTCTACATCTTAAAAAATTAGAGGTTTTTCTATGAATTTCATAAATGCACAAGTAATTCCGTGATTTTCAAAAAATATTAAAATTTCATAAACACATTACTTATGCTAAATACTATGAGTGAAAAAAATAGTTTTATAGTAAAATACCCATTATTTTGAAAGAATGATACAAAGTTTAAAACCATTGAAACCTTTAATATTTTTGTCTAACTTGTATCAATCTTATCAATGGTTATTGCTATCAAAAGATAGACTTCACCAAGGTTTTCCAAAATAATTTTAAAAATATTTTCAAACCTTATTCTCAATCATGATCAATGGGCTAAGTGTACATGACTCGTACATTAGTTTTCCTCCTGATTCATTCATGTTATTTGATGAGTTTAAGTTCATTTTGATGCAACATATGAGCATCTTGAACTTAACTTATTGTCCTAGCATCTCACATGTGTTTAGAGTATTTCAATACACACACATGTCATCTTAAGGTTTTTGTGAGATGTGGATTTTATTCTTCCCTAAACTAAGGGTTCATGCATTTTTATTTAGGCATATCCAATTTGATCTCCATCCCTAGGATGCTAAATCATGTCATTTGCTCTTAAGTTCAATTTTAGAAAATGCATGAATTATGAACATGACATATTAGATGTGCGTAAGTTGAAAGTATTGACAATGATACATGATGTCATGACATGATAAAAATAACCTAAGTATTAGCATGACATTTTAAATAATCATGTGATACATGATGTCATGACATGGATTATAGCAAGCAACACATGAGAAATTTTATAATATAAAGGTATAGAGATACCTAAGTCTTAAATTTATTTGCCAATTTTTTAGAATTATATCAAATACTTAGTTTGACATAATGACATGCCAGCTCCCTTGAGTGTGCCAAAATCCCAACTAGACACACTTTTTACTCTAACTTAATTGTGTCAATCATGATCAATTTTCAAGCTTCATTATTTCTATTGGCACTTCCTAAAATCTTTTAGAATCAAGGTTCTAGGTTCATTTTCAAAGTATTGTTATACCTCGAAAATGCTCTAAAGTATCGACTCCACTATGGTTAGGTTAACTACTATTCCATTTTAAGTTGACACAACCTATACCTATCTAGTGTGAAGGAATCACACTCCTAGGAACCCATTACCTATTGGATCTCCTTGGGTTTGCTAGGTAGACATTAGGGATGACTTCCCTTGATACCTTTCTAATGACTCTCCTAGGTTTCTTGTAAGTCTTAGTCATTGTGGTCTCTTCAAAGTTAACTCTAGGGATAACTTCCCTTGTAACTTTTTTGGTGACTTTTCTAGGTTTCTTGGAAACCTTAGTCACTTGACTCTTATCAAGGTCAACTCTAGGAATGACTTCCCTTGTAAGCTTGACTTTCTTAAACCTAAGGTTAGTTTCATAGTTAAATGGAACACTATGGTAAGAGGGCATTAATTCCTTGGATTTAGGTTTGTATCCCAAACCTTTCTTGCCCTTGGAAAGTTCTTGCCTTCTAATTCCTAGATTTTATCCATTAGACCCTTTAAACATATTTCCCATCTTTGTGAAGGTCCTTTCCAATTTATCAAGCTTAAACCTCAAAGCTTGATTTTCTACCTCTAATTTTTCAATTTTTGTTTGTCCATTATTTCTTTTGACATTCTTTCTCTTCCTAAGCATATGTCTAGTCTTCTTAGAATTATTGCCTAGGTTGTTCTCTACTTTCCTATCATTATGTAAGCTCGGTCTACCTCTAAGAGTTCTAGTATTGTCCTTAGGTATATTATCATAATGTTGAGCATTTAAACAATAAAACTTATTTCTAGCATGCTTCTTATCATGATAAATTGAAATTGTATTATAACACGATACCTTAGTTTTTACCTTAGAAGCTCCCCCTACACTTTAGCTTTCTACCTTGTCCTTCCTAGGATGAGGCTCCGATAGTGTCCTTTCTCATTGCATGAGAAGCACACTATGTACTCCTTTCCTTTTCGCATTAAGGTTCTCACTTCCTTCGGCTTCTCCTTGGCCTTTGGCACCACTTGAGTCTTTTTTTTTTTAATTCTTTTTGGACACTTTCTCTTGTAGTTCTCTTTCTCCCTACACTCAAAGAAAATTGTATGATCTTTATTTTTAATAGTTGCATTTGAGTTAACTTCGATGGTAGGGAAATCGTGAGCTTGTTCTTTATTGACTCCGGAGGTTGATGTCTCCTCTTGTTCTGGTGTCATTGATCTAACCTCCCCCTCAATCCTAGAGGTGGAGACTTCTTCAACCTCTTCCTCAGAAGTTGAGCACCTCTCAACTTCCAAATCTTCAAGCTCTTGAGGTGATGAGATTTCTACCTTGGATTCCTCCTTATCTTATATTAATGAAGGTTCTTCATGGAGCTTGACAAATTGCTCCATTGCTCCTTATCATCCTTAAACTCTCCTAATTTGGACACAACATCATTAGTATTAAATTAATTAATATTTTTGTTACATTATCGTTCATTTCGTATTTTTGAAGTTGCTCCTCCGTCCATTTCTTTTTCTTGAGTATTTTACCATTCTTATCCATGGGAGCTTCAAAACCTTCAATCAAGATGAACCAATTTTCTATATCGTTCATTAAAAAGTATTTCATTCTATCTTTCCAATATGCAAAGTCATCGCGGTCAAAGGAAGGTGGAACTAGGATGTTGTATCCCAATCTTGATGGATCCTCTAGCATTGCCTCCCTCGACAGTTAGTCCGATGAAGAGCAACCCGCTCTGATACCAAGTGTTGGTACCTTGAAGTGCGTTAGGGGGGGTGAATAGCGTCAATTCGATCTTGTTCATTTTCATTCGTGATTGCTTGCCTACAAAATGTTATATGCAACTGAAACAAAACAATATAAACAAAAAAAATAAGACAAGCATATCCACAACCATGACATCGAGATTTAACGTGGTTCAGAACCCTAGTTTATACTCCACGACCAAGCTCTAGAGATGCACCACCACTAAAACTTTCTCCTTCTTGGAATGATACTGGAGGTGGAGAAACCTCTTATAACACCTAGAGCTTACAAGAATACAACCAAATATACAAATATGAATGAAATGAAAAAAACAAAGAACAAACACTTTATACAAGTGAGGTTTGCTTGATCGCTGTGTTTGGTTGCTTTAGGAAGGCTTGGAAGGTTTGGAACGCAGCAATAATTCCCCTTCAAAGTCACCAAGAACTGACTACCAAATCCTCCACTAAGTCCACCTTTTATAAGCTCCCATTGGACTGATTTTCTACCTGCCAATCGACTGATCTTACCCTCAGTCGACTGGTCACTAGACCGTTGTCTCACAATAGCTTAATCCAGGTCTGATTTCAGCCAATCAGTCGACTATCCTGACCCATCACTCAACTACCCAAGACATTATTCGACTACTCTTAGCCATCAATCGACTCAGAAATATTCTATGCTTCTATCCACTGAAGCTAGTTGATTGCTTCATCCCAACAATCGACTGCTTCATTGGAGCATTATTTCCTAACTATCCATGGCCAGTCAACTACTTCTCCATAGTAGTCGACTTCCCCAACACTGAGTTCGAGTGCTGAGTCACAGTAGACCGAGCACTAGCTCAGGCCGAGCTTCCCATTGCCTGACCACTCGGCCAGTTGATTGGTCCATACCACCAGTTGACTGTCAAACAATCTGTGTGATTGTTTTAGCTCACTAGTTGACTAGTTAAGTCCATAAATCGATTGGTACACCTCAAAACTGAGGTTTACCTTGTCAAGTATGATCTTCTTATACTTGACTCTTACCCTTAGCTTAGACCTAAGCCTTCAAGCTTCTTATATCAGCCTCACACCTTTAGGTTAAATCCATAACTCCTCACCCTTTATGCTAGCCTTCAAGTTCTTCCTTCAGTTTCGTCATGCTATCGGGTACCCTTAGCCTAAACCTAAGCCTTCAAGCTACTTCCATCAGCCTCACACCCTTAGGTTGAGTCTATGACTCCTCACCCTTTGTGCTAGCTTTCAAGTGCTTCCTTCAGCTTTGTCATGCTAACGAATCTTCCTTTGTCAACCATGCCTCCGGGACTTCCATTGCCAAGTCTCCATACTTTGACTTTCCCTTTGCCAAGTCTCTATAACTTGGACTTCCCTTGCTAAGTATCCATACTTGGATTTCTCCTTTCCAAGTCTCTATACTTGGATTTCTCCTTTCCAAGTCTCGAAACTTTGACTTTTCCTTTCCAATCACCATACTTGGACTTCTCCTTGCCAAGTCTCCATATTTGGACTTTTCCTTGCCAAGCACCATACTTAGACTTTCCCAATCAAGTCTTTGGTCGACTTTGACCTACTTGACTTATCGGTCAACAACTTTATATGACTATGGATATTGTTAAACTTATTGTCAAATATCAAAACTCTACTCAAGTCCTATTCGAGCTTGGTCAATCTTGATTTGAGATTGATTGCACCAACAATCTCCTCAACAACTTCCACTTGCCTAGCTTAAATTTACCTTAACTCACCAAGACTTCCACTTGCCTAGCTTTATGTCCACCTTAACCCATAGTTTTTTTTCACTTGCTAATCATCACGTCAACTTTGACTACTGAAACATCATCCAAAGCCAATCTCAACACCTATTGGACTTTCCACTTGTCAACATTTATTAATCTTTCCAATATTGCTGAATATCTAGTCAATCTTAACCTACTTGACATATCAACCAAATTTAAACTCAACTCAATCATATTACCAAACATAAATGTACTAATATTAGACTATATTACTCAAATATCAAAGCACAAATGCCTTCATATAACAAAACCAAGATAGAGTATGATTGCACCAACAATTATTACTTAATTGGTAGTACTCGACCACTTGAGGCATGATTGCACCAACAACAAGTCATCCCTTGAGATGTTGACACATTCTTCAATTACATACCAAGGTCACAATAAATATTGGATCTTTCTTTTTTAGATGATATTTTTCCTACCTAACTACTTATGGTTTATTGACAATCATCTTCAAAGATACAATGACTTTCAACTTAGAATAGGAGCATCCTAAATTTTGAGCACTAGTAAACTCCTAAAGAGGAGAAGAGTGAAGAACTCAAGAAGATGGTTCACAGCTTGAGATTTTAGTTTTGAGTGAGTTGAGAAAGAGGAGAACAACTCAATTTATAAGAATGAAGGGATTCCCCCAAGGTGTTAAAAGTCATAATATAAGGTATGCAACAATTTTACAAAATCCTCTTGAGATTGGGGTCACATAATGTTGAATAACATTATGCTATGCTTGCATGAGATGTGGCTAGATTTGGCCATCCATGTGTTGTGGTAGATTGCTTCCCATGACTTCGATAAGTTCTTCAATAGAGAGCATCTTTCATTTGGTGCATTTGCTCATGGAACACAACAAATGTGTTATTTGGCATGTCGACTCTAGGATGCAACAGTAACATCATCCAATGCATCTTCTATTAAGATGCAATAGAGTTGTCGTTTAGTGATTGTTCTTGTATGAAGTGGCAAAGGTATTGATTTGTTGCTTTGAGAGTGATAAAGTGGAGGTGCGCCCCTAGGCTTGTTCGTTCGTGTAACTACAAGATAAGATTCTAATTGCGGTCAAAATTAAAATCTAATCCCAATTTTTTGATAAATTGCATAGAACTACAAGAATCCTTCATGCACAATTACTTGGTCTTATGCAACTTAACATTCACAAATACAAATATTGGGACCGATGTTGTTGCTAAAGAGGGAGTGAATAGCAACTCACATTCATTCTTATTCGTTGTTCATTATGCTCATCTACAAGACCTTAATACAATGAAAAATAAAATTAAAAAACAAATAAATAATATAGGCATAACACCTCAATTTTTACGTCATTCGAAATCTCCGATTCTTACTCTACGGCTTAACATCTTAGTGATAATCCACTATATTTTTTTCCTTCTCGAATAACTTTCAAAGGTGCAGAAACCTCTTACAACACCTAAGTTAAAATCAATACAAATCAAATGCAAAGATAAATATAAAAAAAATACAATGTAAATAAACTTGGTTTGTGACGCAGACGGGGCAGCAGGATGACGCTAAAAATCTTCCACACATGAGGTTAGGATAGAGGGGTGTAGAGAGAATCAAAGGAGAAGGGAGAATTCACAAACAAAAGAGGATCCACCTCTATGTTTAAACGAAACCAAAATAAACTTTATTAATCAAAAACCAATCTATGAATTACAAGAGCCTAAGCCCATCTTTAAATAAGCTAGGGAAAGAGAAAGTTTCTTAACAAGTAAGAAAGCTAAAAAAATAAATAAACTTAAATAAAAAATTTCTTAACAAGTAAGAAAGCTAAAAAAATAAACAAACTTAAACAAAAATTTTTTAATGAACTAGAAAAGTAAATATAAAAATTTTAAAACTTAACTTTTAAAAGTAATTAAACAGAAAACTTGAACTAAATAAAATTAATAATAAAATACTAAATAGTTGCGGTAGTGTGCCATGGTCATGGTCTAGTCCACGGTCAGACCATGGTGGAAACCACAACCGTTGACTGGTCTATGGTCAGGCGGTGGTGAGAACTACGACCGTAATGGGGAACACGGGCAGGTCATGGTCCCTACTGGAGGTCCCTTATCGAGCCATGGAATGATCCATGCCCGTGGTGGTGACCACAGGTAGGTTATGGTAGCCTCTAGGAACTCTTTTATGCCTCATTCTGATCCAAAATGAAGGATATCCATGTCTGGGGGCCATAGAGGCGTTGAAATCTTTATTTTGAAACTCATTTTCTCCTCGTCATGATTTAGAGGAAGGCGATATCGCATCTTGTGATAAAAGTTGATTAAGCTGCTGGATGCGCCTACATCAGTCACTCGGGGTTGAAAAGAACTCGACCTTGAGTTTGAACCAGTGATATCTCCCATTTTGGCACAAGGAAGCATGCTCTCTTAGGTGTATTCTTGATCAACTAGCTTCATCACCAGTTTCTTGGACATAGAAAGGAAAGAAGAGGAAGATACCAAAATAAGAGTGGGATTCTCTTACTGGGATGCTAATTCAATCTTCTGGCTTTCGACATAAGAGTTCTTCCAACTATTGTGGATAACTTTATGATCATGGTGCCAATGTGGATTTAATAATATGTAGCATGTGCCTATCGCTTCAACCTTAGGGAGGAGAAGATTCTTTTGAGCAATTAGTGTCTCACTGTCACCTCCATAAAATACCTCATCATCATCATAGATGCCCATGTATTCTTCAACCACTATGTCGTCTTTATAGTAGATGTTATTGGTTTCTTCAATCGATATGCTCATTTCTTCTTCAATCGGTATATTGTGTTCATTGCAGCCATCCTCGTACATGGCCTACTGGAGCTCCATTATGCCCTATTTTTGGTCTAGAATGACGCACACTTGTGTTAAGGGGTAGGAGCATATCGTGTTGTGATGGATGCATATGCATCAGACTCCCGGGGTTGAAAATAACTCGTCCTTGAGTTCTGATTAGGTAGACTTGATCCTTGATGGAGAAATATAGATTTGAGTCAAAGATTCTGCTTGGATGAAGTGGTAAGACATAGATTGCTTTCTCTTGTGCGACCACCTTGAAAACCCTAGACATAAAAAGGAAATAAGAGGTAGAAGGTACCAAAAGAGAAGTGGAATCCACTTGTAGGAGTGCTAGTATAATATTTTGTCCTACAATGTAAGTGCTCGTCATCATCAACCAATCATCTCTCATTTCATCTTTGGGCGAGAGAGCAAGAATTGTCTTGTGGCCATCTTCGCAAAGTACCTAATCATGCTAAAAGTTGGGAATCTGCCCAACTAGCAGCCCCCTGCCACCCGTCCCAGGGCTATTGGCGAGAGGGAGGGTAAATCACGGGGGAAACTATGTCCCGAACACGGTGGCAAGGCAGTGGGGGGGGGGGGTCCTCTGAAGCCAGGGGGAATTTTAGACCCTCTCCGGAATCGACCCCAGCCCATATGCTAAGCAGCCACACTGCCTTACCATCGCGCCATCCCCGCGGGGACACAAAGTACCTAATCATGTTCATACTCATCGTATATGGGATCGCTAAGGATCTTGTCAATGTCATCATCGTAGACAAGGTCTTCAATTTCCTCATCAATGTCATCATCGTTGTAGATGTGATCTTTTGTGTTTTCATCATCATCGTAGAGAGGGTCATTTATATCTTCTTCAATTTCATCACTGTAGATAGAATCTTCAATGTCTTCTTGAAACTTGGTGCTATCAAGATCATCCTCGTCGTAGATAAGTTCTTCCATATTTTCTTCAATGTCATCATGTCACGCCCCGGGAGTATGCCGTGTCGAAAAGCAAACGGACGGCATCTCCCCTGTACGTGGCAACATATCGGGTTAATACAAGGCCCGTAGGCCCACAACAACAATATATAAATGGACAATACCAAACAACATATCCACAACAACGCAAGAGGTGCGCACCGGTGCGACTCTAACATACTACACACAACAATGTACAAATCCACAGCCAGATACAACACTGATTATACATGGCCATAATACAAAATAACAACGGAAGCAAATACGTGGAAAACCCCAAATGTTCGGTGTGAGATGGGATCAGCTGGCGGAGCTCCAAACGTCCAAGGAATCTTCACTGTTATCCGGCGTGAAAACCCGTGGTCCAGGTGGTGAGTATAAACTCGGGGTAATATATAGAAAGTGCATGAACATATAGGGTAAAGAAATCTACAAGTATACATGTGAAGATCTACAGTATACAAAGATGAGTCCAATAGACATACATCTATCCAACTCTAATAACAAGTAACTACAGAAAGTCATACGCAATGTATATACTAAATCAGCTCAATCAACATAAAGTAATGTACCAACGCATTCTGACGGTCAAACACCATAAGCTATATCATCCTCGACAGATATACCATAACATAACCCATATAATGTACCAGTCAATCCCTATACGACCAATACTCGACATATATGAACAGATATGATCACCGTAATAATAATACCACACAATGACATGATGCTAATCAAATGCATATAATGATCAATCAACGCATGTATCATGCTCAACACATAGCGATAAATAAAATGCAAATGGCATGTATCATGATGTACAAGCATGTGCAACAATCATAGCTCAATCAAATGCAAGATCTCAGCATATGTAAAACATATATCAAATACATGCATACATATATATCAAGAATGCATACGCATGGTCACTGTCATGACCGTCAACCACGACCCCAGTGGCTGTGGTGGCACGACAAATGACAACTAACCCGACTCCAGCTGCCACCACTCTCGAGTGGCCGAGTTGGGTAGTATGACTGAGTAGCGTATAAGCGTAAAAAGCTAACTACTCCTAGGGGCCCCTGCTGCAAGCCACGCTGTCCCTACCTATGAGTAGACAAACGCCGCACACAGGACAACTGCACCTCACACAACCACCGTCTATAGTGGGCGAGTGCTAACACCACTCTGCTGCAGCGGGCATCTCCAGCTACCACCATCCATAGTGGCCGAGCGCGGCACATCCAATGCTCTGCCCTCAACCCTGCTACCACTACCCCGAGTGGCCGGGGAGGCAGGATGACTGACGACCCGTCTCATCCACAAGGGAGACCCAGTTGTCAGCATGCATGCAAATGTAATGATGCATAGCTTCATACATGTATCCTAGCGACACTCCCTATCCCACGGGGAGTCCTGGTCAACTAAAAGTCAACTATGCAAGGACTACAATCCACAAGACTCTCTCTATCGCATAAAGAGTCATACTCATCGGACAGTCAACCACGCTAAGACCTCTAGTCAGTAGCGATATACAATTGACCGTCCATATAACCATACATAGGCACACAAATCCATAATGGATATACCATCGCGCTAGGACCTCTAGTCCATGGTCACATACTGACAACCATACACTTATCTATGCACAGACAACTAGATCCACCATAAATGCACCACTAATACGGTTATGATATAACGATCGACTCCATAATCCAATCCATCACCTAACCCTAGTGATGTAATACAGTAACCCAATCTGAAGTCACAAAGATAACCCTAACCACCTGTACTTACTGAACATCCATCAGCTAATACATAATAGGGTTTATAGTTCCTATCCGAGCTAGATAATCAATGAAGTACCAGAGTTTATATCTCAAAGGTCAAGGCAGTACAAGCATATGATTAAACATGAGTGGATTTAAGGTAAACAGGTATAAACATACATATCCAAGATCATGCACAGGAATTTAATCAAAACTACCGGACTAGGTAGATATTACCCACCTGCTATGTAACCCGTGCTATTCATCTCCACGTCCATGTATCTATCACAATCAAAGTCCTCATGTTGCTTTAATCTCTCCCAGCTTGTTCATCCAAAGGGACCTGCGATTCAACCAATAACATCGCGATCCAAGAGCTACATAAGACACAAATATCGCAACCACACCAATCCAAGCTTACCTTGCACTGCTTACCAAATTCAGATTCTTCCCTTCTCCTTAACCTACTCCGAAGACTCCAATCAGAGCAGTAATGATGCACTGGAAGAAATCCCCAAATGTTACACACCGCATTAAGATTTATCTCAAACCCGTCAATCAAAGCCTGGCGATCTGAAACTGGAATCGCCCTAAAAACAAGAGAACAGAACTCAACTTGGAGGTCAGCAACATACCCAAAATCGAACTCACCACTATCACTAAAACATCGAACAACCCAAAGATCTGAGTTGTGAATGTGCCAAAAGGTTGTTGATAGAACAACACTGCACAGATTGACGACTATGGTGATCGAGCTACACGGCGGAAGATGGAACACCCTGCCACAAGGATCATCCACACTCACTATCATTTGAATTGGTAGATCAGAATATGGAAACGGTAAGGAAGCAAGGTCGAGCTTACCGTAATGACACAAGGTGGGCAAAGAACTCCAGTGGCGGTGCGCAGTGAAGAACTCCAGCGTGGTCGGCAATGGTGAGCTCCGGTAGCGACGACAGCAACAACTCCAATCAACAATCCCAAATCGCCAGTAATGAGGAAGTCGTGCCCTAGATTGAGAATCGTCACAGGAAAAGCAATCGTCGACTCACCTCCTGACCTCGAGGTCGGCTCGCGAGGAGGCGATTGGGACGATCGGCAGAATAGATCCCCATCCGGCAGATCAGAGGATCGATGGAGTTGTGACAACGAGTTGAGCTCAGGTAGCAGCGACAATGAAGAAGAGGAGACGCCGACGATCGGATCGGAAATGAGGTCGCGATCGAGAGGAAGAGCAGAGGAAAAACCAGGATCACGATTTAGGAAGAGGAAAAATCGCGATACCAGTGCTTACCCTGCTGCGATGTCAACGGAGTCGATCCAACTTCACCGGTGAAGACGCCGTCGAGTTGGCCTCTCGAATAAGCGGTCGACGACGGCAGATGGGATGTCGGCAGCAGCTCGAACTCACGGCGGTCGCGGCGTCGCGTGCGATCGGGAAGACTGCGGCGGCAAAACGAAGAAGAGAAGATTTGCGATCGGGGAAGGAGAAGAAACTGCGGCAACCGGATCGGATCTGATTCGTTCGGCATCCTTTAAAACCGTTCGAGTGATTTGGCTAGCCCAACCCAAATCTAATCCAATCTGATTTGGTCTAAACCGGTTCAAGCCCAAGCCCAATTATAATCCAAACAGATTTAGCCCATTTCCAGCCCAAGCCCAATACAACCCAATGGACTCAATCCAACTAGCTAATCCACCTCATTAGCCCACTAATTAAGCCCAATTAATCCACTAATTAACCCCACTTAATTAAAGGGTTAATCCATAATAATAATTTTTTTTTCCGTATTTTACACATCACCATTATCTTCATTGTAGATTGAGTCATCCATATCCTCTCTGAACTCAGTGCTCTCAAGGTTATCCTCGTCGTAGATGAGATCTTCTACATTTTCTTCAATGTCGTCATCGTTATCTTCATTGTAGATGGGGTCTTCTATGTCTTCTTTGAACTCGGTTCTCTCAAGGTTGTCCTCGTCATAGATGGAATCATTGTAGATGGAGTATCCTTTGTCTTCTTCAATCAAATACTGCTCCTCCATCCTTCACCCCATTTTGAAAATAACTCGACCTCAAGTTTGAGTCGGGGTCATTATCTGAGACTGCTCCTTGATTGTTTGGTGTCCTGTCTCAAGGTAGGAACATGAAATAATGATTGTGTATAGCTAAGAGGAAGGAAATGCCCTTTCATCTTTTTATTTTCATCTTCTCCCAATCAGTAATCTTGGCCTTGCTCTATTTCTTGTGAGAGTGCCGCAATAGTAACCACCAAGCGAAGGCTTCTCCCTTAAGTGTCATGGCTACCAACTTTACTTTAGCATGATTTGGAGCTTCTTCAAAATAAAAAAATCGGTTCAACTTCGTCAATTCAATCAATAATATTTTCTACATGTAATGTGCCAAAAAACTCGGGAAGCTTGATGCGAAAACCAAGGTCTTCATACTGTTCTTCACGATTATGGTGATCTCGATGATATGGTTGTTCAAAATTTGAAGTAGTGTGTTGATTAAATACCTTATGATCTTTAAGATCTAGATGCCGAGATAACTCTGCGACTTGTCTCTGTAGATCCCTGATGGTTTTTTGGAAGCATCGATCCTATAGTGCGGCTTCCTCAATCAGAACCTGTTGAACACATCCATAACCATGACCATGATAACCATTCATGGATCGTTAAGATAACTCCATGATTGGTCTCTGTAGATTAATGAGTTTGTGGGTACTTTGATTCTAGTATGCGACTTCCTTAATCGGAACCTACCGATCACGACCATAACCATGTCCTCATCGACCTTCCATGGATCTAGGACTTTAATACCAACTGATGTAGGTGGGCCAGTGGGGTGACGCTAAAAATCTTGCATGCATGAGGTTAGGATAGAGGGGTGCAGAGAGAATCGAAGAAGAAGGGGAAATTCGCAAACAAAAAAGGATCCTCCTTTATGTTTAAACAAAACCAAAATAAATTTTATTACTCAAAATCCAATCAATGAATTACAAGAGCCTAAGCTCATCTTTAAATAGGCTATGGAAAGAGAAAGTTTCTTAACAAGTAAGAAAGCTAAAAAAACTAAACAAACTTAAATAAAAATTTCTTAACAAGTAAGAATGCTAAAAAATAAATAAACTTAAACAAAAATTTCTTACGAACTACAAAAGTAAATATAAAAATTTTAAAACTAAAATTTTAAAAGTAAACAGAAAACTCGAACTAAATAAAATTAATAATAAAATATTAATAAAATACTAAATAGTTGCGGTAGCATGCCATGGTCGTGGTCTAGTCTGCGGTCAGACCATGGTGGGAACCACGACCATTGACTGGTGCACGGTCAGGCCGTGGTGAGGACCACGACCGAAGTGGAGAACATGGGAAGGTCATGGTTCCTGTTGGAGGTCCCGTGTCGAGCCATGAAATGATCCATGTCCGTGGTGGTGACCACGAATATGTTGTGGTAGCCTCTAGGAACTCCTTTACGCCTCGTTCCGATCCAAAATGAAGGATATCCATGTCAGGGGGCCATGGAGGTGTTAAAATGTCACGCCTCGAGAGTATATTTGTCCCTCAACTGGATACCCTCTTGTGGCAATATAAGAATCAAACTGATACATGGCCCAAATAGCTGCTAATACACACAAGCTATAACACAACGGAATACACCAACAAATAATAAAGATACAAAGACCCAAATATGCACTCCAAAGTGACTTGACACAACAATAAAACATAATCGAAACCAACCTCCAAACTGAATCCATAATAAAGAGTCAAATACATAACAACATAACCGATTATCAAACAGCGGAAATAATATAGGATAAAAATCCAAAACATACAATCTAGAATTATACAACACTAATATGGATTAATATCCAAATACTCGAGGTGAGATGAGATCAGCTAGCGGAGCTCTGAGAACACCAAGGAATCTTCTACCTGCCACCTGGGCGACAAGAAACCCAAGGTCTGTGGTGGTGAGTATAAAACTCAGTGGTAATATAAAAGATGATGCATGAACAACATATAAACATAAGGAGATCAACAAATATACATATCGAGATCAATAGGTATACATATGGAAATCAATAAATAACTATCAGTATAAATCTAATCAGTGCATAAACAAACCAACTAATCAATTGTACATAACGTACTGTACTAACATACCTGAAAGGTTTGTAATGACATGACCTATACAACCTGAACAAGTATACGACAATATAACACGTACAACATGTATGAACAATACTACACCTATAATTAACATACAGTATATAAGCAACATATAAACAAATATATTATTAACCTGGTCCATCCTATACCACAACATAATTCTGACCAAACGCGTACAATAGTTTGATCCAACTCGTACACTGTACTCCACACACAACAGTATAGAATATGCAAATAGCATGCAAGATGATGTACAAACATATGCAATAAGTATAGCTCAAACAACATCACAACAAGCATATATAGATTGTATCTATATATATTGATCACACTCACATATATATATATATATATATATATATATATATATAAACACACACACACATGGCAATGTAAATGTATGGTCATGCCTCATGCTTGCACACCCCACTCGCTACCATGACCCTAGTGTGGCCTAGGTGGCACGACATGACAACTGTCCCAACTCAACAACAACCACTACTCTCGAGTGGCCGAGTGGGCAGTATGAATAAGTAGCGATAAGTTAAAGAGTTATAAGCTATACAATAGAGGTCCCTTTTGCTGGACACTCTGACTGTCACTATCCATGAGTGGTCGAGTGTCACACACCCAGGAACAACTGCATGCAACTCCAACTACCACCATCAATAGTGGTTGAGTGCGACACAACAGATGCACTTCCCTCACACCAGCTACTACTACAACGAGTAATCGTGGAGGCAGGATGACTGACAACCCTCTCAATCACAAGGGAGACCAAGTCACCAGCATGCATGTAAATGTGATGAATGCACAACTATACACACATACATCCACAACACACTCTCTATCCAACAAAGAGTCATACAAAATTGATAGTCAACCATGCTAGGACCTCCAGTCCGTAGCAACCCACTATCGACAATCAACCATGTTAGGACCTCCAGTCCGTAGCAATCCACTATCGATATTCCATACAACCATACATAGATCTATGATCCATAACATACACACAACGTAAAGGGATATAACACGACCATCCACTCCACATTTTAGAACAACACCCAACCCCAGGTTATTTATTCTGATGGCACAAATCAAGTCTACAATCGCACTCAGCTACATACACATAGTTAAACAACTATAGGCCCACATACCATAACGTCTGTAATTCATAACAATGATAAACAAAATGTAGCAACAACAATAGAGCATCTCAAAGTGCAAAGACTAAGTATCAAGCAACAGAATAATAAGAGTGGAGTCAAAGTAAAGATATCATCAATCTAAAATCTCATGCACCAAGATTTATCAACTACCTGTTAAATAGCTCTGCTAGCTTTCCACGCGTACAAGGATCTGTCACAAATCAAAGTTCTGCAATCAACATCCTGCAACCAAAGAATACAACATATATCAAAGTTCTACAATCAATCTAATAGTAGAACTAAACCAATCCCTTAACCTATTATTCCACATCAATTGATCTATCCACTTTCTTAATCACATATACTAGATCATTACAAGAAGGAACAACCTTCCTACATTAGCTAATATTAACAACCTAATAACCACACAATAACAACATAATATCCATATCACCATGTAATCAAATCCACACTTACCTAGTTTATCCAGCACAGTTCCTTGATCCCAACATAGACATCCAAAGATGGATCAATCAGATTAGTTAAGATGAAGTCCTTACACAGATCTCCTTCCTCACCTATTCCAATTGAATTACCACAACTTGTTGATCCACCAATTGATCTCCATGATTTACAAGTAAATCGATTCCCAATCACCTAAAATCACAAGGCTTATAAGTTTACCTCTTCAACCTACAAATCTCCACTTCATCACCTGACATCAGAAAATCAACTATGGTCGATTCATAGATGAGTTTGTGAACCAACCAAATCTGTGTTCGTGACATTCTTCTCAATCATGACGACAATGCCGTTGGAACCCTCAGAAATCACAGATCACTGGTTCCTCTTTTGGAAGTCAGGGTGAGTTGTTGATCGGCAGCAATCCGAGTCGAAATCACTGTGGAGGACCGAAGGAAACAGAGAAGAGTGATGATTGTGGCGATCGAGCAGTGAGGCTGGCGACGATCAGGCGTGGCTGCTGCAGACGTTCATCAGAGATGGCGACTAGACCATACTCGAGCGACGACAACAATCTGAGCTCGAGCGATGGTGAGATTGTGCATGGGGAAGAGAAGGACCAACGACAGAAACACAGCTCACGGTGGTGGCCAAGAGAAACAGCAAGCTCCGACTTGAGAAATTGAGATGGAGGAAGAGAGGCGGCGACCACAGTCGATCAGGGAAGGGAGGAAGAGAAACAGTGAGGTCACGATGAAAACATATCGGGATCGAGGAAAATGAGGAAGGAAATGGTGATTTGGGTTGGAATCGAGATTAAATCGACACTTATTAATCCATTAAACTTAGGGTTAGGTTAATAAGCCCAATTAACCTTTCAATCATAATTAACCCAAACAGACTTTATAAAAGCCTTTACAATCTTTCCCATAGACTAGGATTTAAGCTCATTTTAAATTTTAAAAGAAATTTCTATAAATTCTTGAAAAATTCTATAAAGTAATTTCTTAATTAACAAGGGTATTTATTATTATTTTATTTTTCGATATCTTATAAGAAATCTTTATTTTGGAACTCAATTTCTCCTCATCATGATTTAGAAGAAGGCAAAATCACATTTTATGATAAAAATTGATTAAGCTTTTGGATGCGCCTGCATCAATTTGGAAGGCAACAATACTTCCCCCAAGAACCTCCAAGAATTGGCTACAAAAATTATCGATGAAACTTTCTATTATAACATTTAGATTGGGTTGATTTTCACCTGACAGTTGATTATGAGTAGCCATTAGTTGACTACTCCTTTGAATTCGATCTTTCACATGCAAAATGTCTCTCTCCAACTTAACTTTGACCACATTAGTTGAGAGCTCCTCAACATAGTTGATTAATGTCTAAATAGTTGAGTCCCTTAGTCAAGTTTTGAACTTGTTATTTATTTGAATAGTGTCATTAGTCGATTGCTCATCACCATCAATCGATTGATGATGATTAGTCAAGTTTCATAGTTGAGTTTCAAACTATCTATTCACTCAAATAGTAATATTAGTCAAGTACATCAGTTGACTAATAAATTAAATGACTACTAATATCTAACAACCTATTGATCATGCTTAAAATCCTCATCTCTTGATCTTAGGCTTTATGATTCATCAATTAATTGTTATTTCATAGAAATCAACTAATATTTCTATTTTAGCTTTTTCAATACTAAAGTCTCACTTTGCCTAGTATCAGATTGACCAAAACCTATCAAGACTTCTCTTGCTTAGCATTCAATCATTCTTGATCTACAAAGACTTCACTTGTCTAGTATCCGATCAATTTTAACATATTTAGATTTTATTATTATCAAACATTCGATCATTGTTGGCTTGTTTGGACTTTCCTTCTTGTGCCAAATATCAAGTCAACCTTGACCTACCAAAACTTCATCATTGTCAAACATCCGATCATTATTGACATGTTTAGACTTTCCATCTTATGCTTAACATCTAATCTTTCCTAATTTATTAAGGCTTCCATTCATGTGTCTAATATCTATTCCTTTGTGACATGTTAGAATTATGTCACATGCCAAATGTGTGATCTTTCATGGTCCACTTAAACTTCATCTATCTCATGTCATGTGTCAGGTACTTTATGGCCCATTTGGACTTCACTTTTCTCATGATAAATATTCGGTCCTCCATGGTCCATTTGGACTTTACTTCTTATCTCATGCTAAATGTTCGATCCTCCATTACCCATTCGGTCTTTACATCTTATGCCAAGTGTCTATTTCTCCTTGACATATTTGGATTTCACTCCTAATCTCTCATTTCATTTGTCATTTTGCCCAAAAATCAAACTAAGTTTGGTCACCCTTGATTAATAATTTTCCTCTTGAGACTATATCGTTCAATTATTAACACATTATTGAAAAATAAAACTCAACTAGAACATAATCAACCTTAACCAAACCAGATGTCAATTGCACCCACGCACAAGAGTTAGTATTCATATATTTGCATCCATGGATGATGCTTGTGTGAAAGCTCATGCCTTTGTTTGATAAATTGGACATTACCTTTTTATTTATTTAAAGAATTAATTATAATAATCTACTCATAAAATAATTTGCCCATATTCATATTCAATTAATTAATTATAAAAAATAATTTCCAATACAAAGTGTTACTCAACCATCATGACTAAAGAACTACAATTTCAACTTCGATAATATTTACTTGCGCAAACTTCATGATATTGTATCTAAATCTCAAGTTTTGTCAAAGCCTTTGGTTAATCAAAATAGGCAAAGTTTGATCATGTTATCCATAAACAGGTGAAGCTTAAATATCCTTGGATTGGCCATTAGAAGTTTAGCTATCACCAACACTGCAACACATGATCATATTAAAAGCACAATTTCAATCACAAAATATTGGTGCAATCATTCCTTAAGTGTGTAGCATGTGTGTACTTTTAATGTTTAAATAAAATTAAATTAGGAGAATATTATTAATCTTAAGCTGTGATAAATGTACAGGTATATGAAACTTGATAGTTTTAATAGTGGGAGTCCAAGTAAATCAATAAGAATTAAATACTTGACAAATGAAAGTCTATTTAATAGATGAAGATTAGATACTTAACAAATAGAAGTCTAAGTTGATCGATAAGAACTGAATATTTGATACGTGGAGTCTCAATTGATTAGGGAGATTGAATGCCAAGAATATTAATGAAGCCTCAATGACTAAAAGTCTCTAGATGTGAATTGGACCCAAAAGCGCCAAGTTTCTTGGCATGATGGATCTTGGAGGCATGAAGGGCCTCTTGGCACAAAGGTAAGTTCTTGTGAAGAGAGTTGAGTGCACTTGTCTTTGAAGTATAGGTGGGACTAAACCTTAGAAGTGATTGATATAAAAAAAATTATTAGAATAGTTTTTCAATTGACTACACATGAATCGATTAGGTATTCGACTTACGGTTGAATAAAAATGAATAAAATATTTTTATTTAAATGTCAATCAATTAGGATGTCAAATGATACTTTTTATCAATTGACTAATACTATAGCTAGTTGACTCACCATACCACAAACTCCAAACCATGAACGAAAAAATATTTTTTTTTCGAGGGTGTCAGTTGATTAGCTAGGTAGTTGATTGATATATTGGATTAGTAGATTTAAACACCAATTAAAATGAACAAATTGTTTTTGTTTGGAAGGTAGTTAACTAGTCAATCGACTAAATTCAAATTAGTCGACTAGACATCCAAAGACAATAAATTAATGAGCAATCAAAAACCTAAAATAGAGTTATTACCTAAAGGAATGGTATGCAACAATCAAATACCTATTGGATACTATTTAACCAATCCACTAATTATTGGAGTATTGGGAATACAATCAAAGTCCCACATTGATAAGACATATATAGAAAAGATCATGTGCTTATAAGATGAAAAGATATCTCCATTGGTACGAGGTCTTTTGGGTAAAATCCAAAAATAAAACCATGAGAGCTTAGGTCTAAAATGGACAATATCATGTCATTGTAGAGATATATGAATCTTATAGGCATTAACAATTGGTATCAGAGTCATGGTCCATGTCAAGTCATAAACCTCGAACGAAGGAAGTTGAGCTCCCATGTCCGGATTAAGAAAACCAGACACGAGGCAGGAAGTCCAGTTGGGTCGAGAGGACCGAACAACTAGCAGGAAGTTCAATGGGCCGAAGGGGACAATCGCAGAAGTCCAAATGAGTCGTGAGGACTGCATAATGACAGAAGTCCTAGTGGATTGAAGATCGGACATCAAGCAGATGATGCCCTTCAAGGACGGATAGACTTAGGGGAGGGTCAATGTGGTCATTCGCTTGAGGGGGAGATTATTGGAGTATTGGGAATACAATCAAAGTCCCACATTGATAAGACATGGAAAAGATCATATGCTTATAAGATGAAAAGATATCTCCATTAGCATGAGACCTTTTGGATAAAACCCAAAAATAAAACTATGAGGACTTAGGCCTAAAGTGGACAATATCATACCATTATGAAGATATATGAATTTTATAGGTACTAACACTAATGAGTCAAACTAGATGACTAAAATATCTAATGTTGTGTAGTTGACTAATAAAATTTAGTAATCAATTGATAATGAGTACAGATGACTAGTCATGACCTAAGTAACTAGGATTGAATAGGAAATAAAAAGATGATAACATTGTTAGATGGATTTTTTTAAGAAAGTAATTATAAATTAAATATCAAAAGGATGCCCCTAAATTTTAAAATTATCAGTCAAAAGAGCATGTATTACTTTAAAAAGTCAATACAACGTCTTAAATCTTTTCATCGTGAAAATACTCTTATTCTAATTATACATATCACATCAACTCACTACCAGAAAAATAGTATTTAGTAATGATTTTTATTATCGCTAATATGTAATATTCGTCGCTATTAGTTTTTAACGGCGAATAAATATCATTGCTAAAAAGATTTTACGACAATTTAATATAGTTTCGCGTTAATCTTAAAGATAAAAAGACATCGCTAAACTTACAATAATCGCAGCTAAATTAATGTAACTTTGCGACGATTAATGTATATTCGTCGGTAATATTTACGATACTTTATAAATATTCATCGCTAATATGAATGACATAATATATTTCGTCTTTATATTTTAGTAATAAATATATTATTTCATCGCTAAATAATATTTTCATGACAACATTTTTATTTTTGTCACTAAAATCTGGATTTTCTGAAGGATTTTATAGAGAGATCCACAAGCAAGCCGTGGAAATATTTGAAATTCCACGGCAGAGGAGTCCTTTATATTATCGATGATTAGCTTATATTTGTTGCGAAAGTGTACTTTAGTGACAAAATTTAAGAATTCCGTCGCAACCAATGGAGTACACAGAGAGTAAGGCCCACGGGCAGGGCATCGAAATTCCACAAGCATTTTATTGAACTTCACGACAAATTTAAATAATTTCATTGCTAATAACCTATATCTACTTTCATAGAATTTTATTTATTTATATTCATATATCCTGTAATACAAATTTATATATACACTCCAATCACAATATTTTTCATCAACTAACTTAACAACATAAATTTCAAACATTTAAAGGCAACTAATTACTTCGTCGCTAAGACTTAATAACAACTTAGCGACGATTATACTTTTTACGTCGCTAAAATAAGTCATATTAGTGACGAAATATTCTAATTTGTCGCTAATAATTATTTATCTATTAAAATTTTTTTATATAAAAAACTTTAACAATGAATAAAAATAAACATCGCTAAGTATCATAACTTTTGCGACGAATTAGGATAATTCGTCGCTAAGATTTTAATCTTTGCGATAAATATTATAATTCGTTGCTGACATAAATTATTTTAGCGATGAATAATATATAATCGTCGATAATTTTTTATTTTTTTAATAAAAAATATTTGTTAATAAGATTATTTTCGATGATATGATATTTCATCGTCATTACTATCGTTTAGCGACTAATTATTAATTCGTCATAAAATATTCGTCGATAATAAGATTATATTCGATGATATGAAATCCCTCGGTTATATATTATATACAAAATTTCTATCCCCGCGAAGTGGAAGATATCTCCGTGTGGTGGCAGAACGGAAGAACCGAAATCCCTCGGTTATATATTATATACAAAATTTCTATCCCCGCGAAGCGGAAGATATCCCCGTGTGGTGGTGGAACGGAAGAATCGAAATCCCTCGGTTATATATTATATACAAAATCTCTATCCCCACGAAGCGGAAGATATCCCCGTGTGTTGGCGGAACGGAAGAACCGAAATCCCTCGGTTATATATTATATACAAAATCTCTATCCCCGCAAAGCGGAAGATATCCCCGTGTGTTGGCGGAACGGAAGAACCGAAATCCCTCGGTTATATATTATATACAAAATCTCTATCCCCGCGAAGCGGAAGATATCCCCGTGTGTTGGCGGAACGGAAGAACCGAAATCTCTCGGTTATATATTATATACAAAATTTCTATCCCCGCGAAGCGGAAGATATCCCCGTGTGGTGGCGGAACGGAAGAACCGAAATCCCTCGGTTATATATTATATACAAAATTTCTATCCCCGCGAAGCGGAAGATATCCCCGTGTGGTGGCGGAACGGAAGAACCGGAATCCCTCGGTTATATATTATATACAAAATTTCTATTCCCGCGAAGCGGAAGATATCCTCGTGTGGTGGCGGAACGGAAGAACCGAAATCCCTCGGTTATATATTATATACAAAATCTCTATTCCCGCGAAGCGGAAGATATCCTCGTGTGGTGGCGGAACGGAAGAACCGAAATCCCTCGATTATATATTATATACAAAATCTCTATCCCCACGAAGCGGAAGATATCCCTGTGTGTTGGCGGAACGGAAGAACCGAAATCCCTCGGTTATATATTATATACAAAATTTCTATCCCCGCGAAGCGGAAGATATCCCCGTGTGGTGGCGGAATGGAAGAACCGAAATTCATTCGGTTAGACTCAAAATTTCTATCCCCGCGAAGCGGAAGATATCCCCGTGTGGTGGCGGAGTGGAAGAACTGAGATCCCCTCAGTTATATATCACTTTTTGTCCCCGTAAAGGGTGGGAAGTTGAAGTCCTTGTTTAACCCTATATTGTTTTATCCTTGCAAAATAGCAGAGTCAATTCATTTAATGGTTCTATATCCCAAGCAGATTATAAAAGCGGAAGAGTCGACATATGTCTCAGTTATATGTAAGTCTATGTGGATACGAAAGAAGTAAAGCGTGGTACAATGCAGAAGACACTGGAGAAAGAAGATAAATTGGGAAAGTTCATTGATGCAAAGGAATTACATATTTTGAGTCGTTTACGAGGGAAAATGACAAGAAGAAACCCTTATACATCTTGAGTATTATAGTTCTTTGTTGGGAGGAACGGAGGGAGCTCTCTTGTATGGTTGAGGTTGGCACAATAGTTGTCGCCGGTAAGACTGCTGCAAGAAGATCTGTTTAGTCAATTCCTTTTGGGACCCGACCAGTTGTTGGCGTAGGGAGTGATTACTGGCGGAAGTTTCCTTCAGCCGTTGCTGTAAGTACTTCACTTGCTCCTCCAAGCTAACTATGTATCGGCGATCATTTATCTGTTCTTCAGAAGGAGAGGAACTGCTGCCCTGTTCAGATATTCTATCCATGGCAAATAAAAAGAAAAGGAAAGGATGGAAGCTATCAGGTAAGGATCGAGGACTTTTATAGCAACGAAGAGGGAAAGTGCATTTATTGGTAGAAGAAATAGGGATCATAAATGCTAGTAAAGAAGAGGAAACGTGAGGGCAGTAGTGGAAAGGTCGACGGGATTATAACTGTAATTAAGAGGGTCTGAATCCCCGGGCGATAATAGAAGAAGGTATGTTCGGATCAGATTATCGTCCTTTCGAAGACAGAAACCTTACCTCTACGAGAAAAAGCCAAAAGCAAACATCAAGTTCCCTCTCTCATTTTTACTCATATATTTGAAATGATTACATTAATTTGATCTATACAGATTTTCTCTGATTGCTCCCCATAGACGAGGCGGGAGAGGTCTCTTTGGGGGGAGAGGGCGCCAAGATGATCCTGAAGCGCTCGACTTGAGGTGGAGGAAGAGCTGATGGACCTTCGTCGAACGAAGAAGGATGAGCTTCTGCCGGGGAGATTGGGATGAAAGCCAGCGCTGGTGGAAGTGGAGGAAGTTCGTCAACGGCGCGGGGGTCTCCCACTGTATACTCCCAGGTGAAGGGAGGATTCCATACCCTGTTGCGGAAGGAGGGGAAAGGAGCCCGAAAAGACCTCCCTTTAGGAGGAGTGGGGGTTGGACTGGGAGGCGGAAACGGAAAGGGGCGGAAGGCTGAAGTGGCGGTCGAGCGGGTCTCTGAGTCTTGATCTTCAAACCCAGTTCAGAACTCAAAGGATTCTCGACTCAAGAAATTTCAAGGATGCCTCAAGCCATGCTAGTGAGATAGAAGGACGAAGACATGGAGGCGATGATTTATAATAAAATAAAACGCAGAAGTTCTTGGGAAGGGAAGAAGGCGAAGAGGTTGATACAGCTCAAGCAAAGAAAAGGAATGGGAAAGGCTAACAGGCGAGAGTCACTTAAAGCAAGTCCCCGAACAGAAATCGGGACGGGTGTGAATAATATCAGGCAAAATACTTCAAGCAGATTCCTGAACCGAAATTGGGGCGGAGGTGAATAATGTTATTCAATATCTCTCCCATAAGCCCGAACCAACGAGTTGATTTTACCATACGATACGGGAAAAGAGATAACAGTATAAAAAGGGAGGAGTTTAAAATTGGTCCAGAATTCCCGACCCGTCAAGAAGCATGACAAGACGATGATAACTAAGCATATGCACAAATTCATCATTCAGAAGCAGAAGAGAGGCTATTGACAAAATTACCAAAAAAGGAGAATAGTAGAAATTACAACTCAAAGAGTTCGGGCGGGCATTTAGCTAGCGCCTCCGTGGGATCTAAATAGCTAGTGTCCGTGTCAGGAGGCGGGTATCCTTGTTCGGCATTTTGGTAGGACCCTCAAAACCTAGTATAAATAGATCTACCCCCTTCTTGACATAGCGCCCCTTGAGGTCGGCTTCCTGCTCCTTTAGTTGGTCTTGATATTGAACCACCTGAGCTTGACTTTTCGCCAATTTAACCGCCAAAGCATCTCTCTCGGTGGCTGCCTTTATAGCTCGTTGTCCTAAGGCTGAAAGAGCTTCAAGATACTCCTGTTGGAGGGTAAATTGCTGCTGAGCCACCGGCGATAGAGTTCGGGGAAGAGCCGCTACCATGGAGAAAAGCTCCTGACACTTCTTTGCATAGGATTCCCTGGTAACTGCCCAGGCTTGACGCTCCAGATTAAGACGGTGGCATTCTTGTTGAAGTTGTGTGATAGTAGCCGAGTAGTCAGCATCCTTGATCATGGCGTCCATAAGATATCCCTTATACTTCTTCAGTTCCTGAGTCAGGATGTCTACCTGTTGCAGTTCACTGGACTGTAAGAAGAGGCGCTGTTCTAGTTCTTCATTTTTTCATTGCAGCTCCTCTTTTTCGCTTCGGACCAAGGCTAGTTGCATCGTGGCATCTTCGCACTGGCCCCGAAAGTCCGCCTCCTTTGCCTCTTGCTCGTTTAACCGCCGGACGAGCTCTTTCTGTTGTGACACGGCGGCAAAATGGCGAGTCTCCACACTAGATTGGAATCGGGCCAGATGAACCACCATGTTGTTATGTTGGGTGGAGGCCTAAAGGGAAAGGAAAATTATCAGCATACATCAGTATAGGGAAATACCCATAGCAAAGAAGAGGAAGAGAAAGAGTAAATACCTCTGCCAACAGTTTACTCACTTGCTCACACGGGCCTTGTATGCCCGACTGATTAAAGAATTTTACCTCCGAAGGGTGCCGAATCTTCAGCAAGGATCCCAACGTGGCCTTCGGAGGAACAGGAAGGGAAGGATCCTCCCCTTCCGAGGAAGATGGGGGTCTGATACGGCGAAGAGGGGTAGGAGCAGCTCTCGAGTCGGAAGGTATAGGAGCTTGGAGAGATTCTGTATGAGAAGGCAGGGGTGAATTTTGTGCAGATGGGGAGGAATGAAGAAATTGGGAAGGAGAATCCCCTCCTTGGGGAGATGAAGAAGGGGCAGGGGAGGTACTGCCTCCCCTTCTTGGCTCATAAATGGTTAGGGGTTGAGATCCCGGCTGGTCGGAAGATAAGGGAAGAAGAGCTGATGAACTTGAGGCTCCTTTCTTGATGAGTCGCAGCTTTTTCCGGGGGGATGACGGAGCTGCTACTGACTTGCCTCTTTTAGTCGAGGTCTTCTTTTTCTTGGCAGCCTCAATTGCCTCCCCTTCCACCAAAGCCTTCTGCATTAGATTATCTGCAAGGTATACTTATAAGAAAGATGAATAATTTGGAAAGGAAGTCATAGTGCAGGACCAGTATCACCCTACCTACAACAACCGAAGTCATCAAAGGTAGAGGAGACAATCCAAAGTGGCTTAACAGAGGAGTTTCTATTAGATGTTTGGAGCAGTAATGTAGCTCTCCTAATACCCTATACACATCCAGGAAGGGACATTTGGTCCTCGTTTCTCGAAAGGGAGGAAATTCAGGAAGGGCTACCTTCCATGTATCAGAATAGGGAAGAGACTTGGGAAGTTGTACAAAGAAATACAATTCTTCCCAGCCCTTATGGGAAGTGGGCAGGTTCACCAAGAATCGGCAGTCTGAACGGCTAGATAAATAAAAGAGACCTACCTTAGAAGACTTTAATTGGAAGAAGCAATGGAATATTTCGGGGGTCAAAGAGAGGTTCAAGTGTTGGAACACTATGTGAGCTCCCGATAGAATTCGAAAGGAGTTAGGGGTGAACTGGTTCAGGGGTAGTCCGTAGAAGTTTAGAAGGTCCAAATAGACCGGTGGTACCGGCAGGGATAGGCCGTTAAGAAATTGTTCGGAGAAAAAGCATGTCAAGCCGGAAGGAGGATTATGAAGTTGATGCAGTTTAGTCGTGAAGCAGCATTTTATAGAGGGGTCTATATAATTGTTCCTAATATTAAAGAAATAATGGTTGCAGTCTAACTGGGTTATGGTATGTTCATACCAGGCGGGTGAAGAGGTGGTCCTAGGAGCCATGGGTGTGAACAAAGCAGAGCACTTACTCGGAGGTTAAGGAAGAATCGTGTGGGGAAAGGAAGGACTGGGTCGCCGAAACGCCGCCGGTGAAAATCACGGGAGGAGAAGAACAGGCTGGATTGTTAAGCACACTAAACGATACCTAAAAGGAGAAGGCGGGGGTTTATATAGGGTTTTCCGTGACGATTCAGCTGCACGGAAGGAGAAGGAGAAGCGGAGCCCATGAGCCCAACGGGCCTCCTTTAGTATACTTGAGGGAGTTATAAGGAAACGGATGGATTTAAGTTGAGAAATGAAGAATAGGTCAGAAACTTTATGTACATTTGGAAAGTCAAGCTTATAACTTCGCTTGACTATTTTTCGGGGTTGACTAATGATACTACTGGTACCTTCTCTACATAATCCCCGATAGAGGGGTTAGCAGGTGACCCATGATCCGATCCAAAATACACGGCTCAGCTAAGGAAGAATGGCACGGGCGAATATCAGAAGTCATTGGCACGGGCGAACATCGAAAGCAATTGGCACGGGCGAAAGCCATTGGCATGGGCGAATATCGGAAGCCATTGGCACGGGAGAAAGCCATTGGCATGGGCGAATATCGAAAGCCATTGGCACGGGCAAATATCAGAAGTCATTGGCACGGGCGAATATCGGAAGCCATTGGCACGGGCGAATATCGGAAGCCATTGGCACAGGCGAGCATCGAAAGTCATTGGTACGGGAGAGTTAGTGAAAGTAATGTTGGATCGATTTGAGCGCTAGAGGGGGGGGGGTGAATAGCGATAAGAAAAAACTTTTCGTAATCGTTCGAATTGGCACGAGTAAACGCAGCGGAAAGATAGCAATAAATAAATAAAAACACGAGGGGTTTTTACTTGGTTCATAGCCTACGGCTACTACTCCAAGGCCCTAATGGTCCTTGACCACGTACGGAGGGCAAATATTAAACGAACTCCTTCTCGATAGAGATAGGAGTTAAGCGAATACAAAAACTCAATAAAGATTCAAGGTAGAGGGACACTCCCCCTCTCCTTGATATGATTTAAAGCTTGAAAATAAAGACAACTTATACAAAATTAAAGATTATACCGACGACTTCAAGGATTGGAGGTTGAAGCTTTAGTCGTCCTCTCGGCAGCGCTTCGTCGTAGGGATGTCGGAGAGTCGGAGCGTATCGGAAGCACTTGGAAGCTTTTGAATTGATGAAAAACCCTAGGTTTGTCCCTCCTTTTATAGCCTTTAAGCCCCTCAACGAATGGGTCTTCAACCAATCACAAATGGGCACAAAACTCCTTGAAAAATGGTGATAAAGCTTGACTCCTCGAGGCTGATTTTTGACCACCGGTTGAACTGGCCGATTGAATCGCCACGGTTGAACTGCTGGCTGAATCGCAGCCACGATTTTGGACTAAAAAGGAGTTTAGCTCAAAATACAAGTGAATTCGGCCACTTGCCGTCCGATCTCAACATAGACCTTCCATGGGAAGTCTTGGGTTGAATCGCCGCCAAGGACGCCCCGTACAAAGGACACGACCTCACTTACGCTTGCACACGAGCTTACCTCGATACTTACTTGTCGCTTTGCTTCCGCCTTCCACTCGATTCCTTCAGCTCTCCTCGGTAACTCGAGTGTCGCCTCGACCACCGCGGCTTCCTCCGGGTGTCGCTAGCCTTCACTCGACGTGAGACTTTTCTGCACACTTGATTTAGCTCGTGAGATAACAATATAAGCTTAACTTTGTATCGTTTGCTATAATCAAAACATAGGTTCGACTTAGGTGCCCACTGCACCAATAATCTCCCCCTTTTTGATTTATGGCAAACCCACATACAAAGTTAAGCAAGCATGAAGAATAATAATGTGCATGAGAGAAAAAAAATGAAGATTTAAGTTGGAGTAGTAAGGATTTTCTTCAAGTACTCCCCCTTGAGGAAACCTCCCCCTTGACCGAGGGTGAGTCTTTGAAGAAAGACCTTAATCCTCCTCCTTGAGGGTTGCTTTAAGTAATTAACATTACTTAAAATTAGCTTTAGTAAAACGTTTTAAAATTAGCTTTAGTAAAACGCGTTTTAGTTAAGCCCTTTCTCCCTTAAGTAAAACACTAACGACATAAATAAGTTAAGAATTCTCTTAACTTGGCCTTTTGTCAAAAGTTAAATAAGTTCTCAAAACCTAAAGTTAACTTTTGGTTTAAACATGAAGTAAGAGTTAAGTTATCAAAAAATTTGAAAAAATTTGACCCCTTAACTTTGGCCTTTTTCTCCCCCTTTTGCCGTATATCGAAAAGAGTAAGGGGTGTGTGGAAATCAAAATAATTGCTAAATTTAAAGTCCAAGCATGTTCCACATTTTTTATTAAAAAAATAGTATATTGAAAATAAGCTCATCTATGAAATGTTCGACTCATATTTGGCTTGATTGATATGAAGGATCAACCAGTCCTGGTCGGAGTCGGTTAGTATGTATGATTATACTCCATGGTTCATAGCGATGCACTAGCTCTACATCTGGAACCAGGAGTAAGGTCCTAACATCTCACGCCCATCTACGTGGCTAAGTACACAAACACATTAGTCCTATGTGTTGTGAGATGTATTGGCTCCTTAAATCTATAGGTGCATGATATCTAAGGTATGACCTATGCTAGTTTCATGAAAAAGTAAGAAATAGTAGTAATATAATTTGCAAAACCTATTCTATTACGCACATGCCTAATTTTCGTCTCAAGAGACTAAATCCGGCTTCGGGTAGTGGTTTAGTAAATATGTCTGCTAGGTTAGACTTCGAGTCAACATATTCGAGTTGTATGGAGCCGTTGGCTACATGTTCTCGAATGAAATGGTGTTTTACCTCTATATGCTTTGTTCTTGAATGGCATATAGGGTTCTTAGTTAGATTTATCGAACTTATGTTGTCTACAAAAATTTTAGTTTTGGTGAGGTCCAACCTAAAGTCTCGGAGAGTGTGCTTCATCCAAAGAAGCTGAGTTACACACTCACCCATCGCAACGTATTCGGCTTCGGTGGTAGATAAGACAACACAGTGTTGCTTCCTACTGCACCAACTCACTAGACTCGAGCCGAGTAGTTGACTACAACCACTCGTGCTCTTTCTATCGAGTTTACTACCAGCATAATCCGAATCAGAGTAGCCAATTAGTTCGAACTCTGTAGATCTAGGGTACCAAATACCAACGTTAAGTGTACCCTTAAGATATCTAAGGATACGCTTAACTAGGGTTAGGTGAGACTCCTTAGCACAGGTTTGAAACCTGGCGCACATACTTACTGCGAATAGGATGTCGGGTCGACTCGTAGTTAAGTATAGGAGACTTCCTATCGCGCTCCTATAGTACTTTAAGTCAATGGACTTACTTTCTAGGTCTTCTCCTATGTTAACATTAATCGCCATTGGGGTGTTTATTATCTTAGCGTCTTGCATTCCAAATCTTTTAATTAACTCCTTAGTGTATTTTTGTTGATATAGGTATATACCATCCTTAGTTTGTTTAATTTGTAGACCTAAAAAGAAACTTAACTCGCCTACTAAGTTCATTTCAAACTCACTTTCCATGAGTGAAACGAACTCGTTTAGTAAGGCTGAGTTAGAGGTTCCAAAAATTATATCGTCTACGTAAATTTGAGCTATGAATATTTCTTTACCTAAGGTTTTTACGAAGAGAGTTGGGTCAACTAAGCCTTGGTTAAACCCTTTTGACTTGAGATGGATTGAAAGTCTCTCGTACCAAGCTCGAGGAGCTTGTTTAAGTCCATAGAGAGCTTTCTTAAGTTTTAGAACATGGTCGGGTTTATCTAGATTTTCGAATCCGGGGGGTTGGCTAACATAAACTTCTTCTTTAATGTATCCATTTAGGAATGCCGACTTAACATCCATTTGAAATAGCTTAAATCCTCGATGCGGCATAAGCTAGCAACATTCGAATGGATTCGAGTCTAGCTGGGCATAGGTTTCAGTAATCTAAGCCTTCGACTTCAACCCTTTGGCGACTAACCTAGCCTTCTTTCTAACTACTTCACCTTTATCATCAATCTTATTTCTAAACACCCACCTAGTTCCAATTGTCAGTTTGTCTTTAGGTGGTGGTACTAATTCCCACACTTCATTCCTAGTAAATTGAGCTAGCTCTTCTTGCATTGCAATAATCCAATCGGGATCAAGAAGAGCTTGTTCAATTGATTTGGGTTCTATCTTTGAAATTAAGGAAATTTGACTAAGGTTCCTATAGGATGCTCTAGTTCGAACTCCTAGATTAGGATCTCCTATCACTTGATCGATAGGGTGGTTAGTCTGAATCCTAGATTGGGTTGGGTTTGTGTCACCTAATGCTTGATCAATGGGGTGACTTGGTTGAACACTAGTTTGACTCGGATCACTTGTCACTTGGTCGACAAGAGAAGTTGGTTGATGTGGATTAGACTCGATCTCAAGGTCAGAGTTAGGTCTAGTATGAGTAGGCTCGCTAATTGGGGTTGTCAGGGGTTTTGTAGGTTCGTGTCCTTCATCAAATACTACATTGATAGTCTCCTCGACTCTAAGGGTGTCGTGGTTATATACTCTATAAGCTCGGCTTGTAGTCGAGTATCCTAGAAATATTCCGGTCGTGGTTTTGGATGTAAATTTCCCTAGGTAATCCTTAGTGTTTAGAATATGTACCTTACACCCAAATACCCTAAAGTACTTGATGTTAGGTATTTTATCGTGATAAATCTCATACGAGGTCTTAAGGTGCCTCTTTACCATAAGGATCCTATTCTGGACATAGCAAGCCGTGCTAACGGCTTCTGCCCAAAACCTATCAGGTAGGTTATATTCGTTTAACATGGTCCTAGCGGCTTCTTGTAGAGTTCGGTTTTTCCGCTCCACTAGGCCATTTTGTTGAGGGGTCCTAGGGCAAGAGAATTCATGGTGGTATCCGTTTAGGTTACAGAAGTCGGTGAACCTTTGATTTTCGAATTCACCACCATGATCGCTTCTAAGTCTTTTAACCTTAAGGTCTTTTTGATTCTCGATTAATTTGAATAGATTGATTAATTGATCTAGGGTATCATTTTTATGTTTGATGAACCTAACCCAGGTAAACCTGGAGTAGTCGTCAATTATGACTAAGCAATATTGACTTTTATTGAGTGACTTGGCTCCATGTGAATTGAATAGATCCATATGCAGGAGCTCAAGTACAATTGAGGTTCGTTCTTGGTTAGTTAACTTGTGTTATGTCCTAGGTTGTTTTCCTTGTTGACAAGCATTACAGATTTTATTAACCAAGTTGTTGAGGTTGGGTAAACCTCTGACTAAGCCACTCTGACTCATCTTGTGGACGAGTCTTGGGTGCGAGTGACCGAGTCGTCGGTGCCACAACCATGATTCCTCTTCCTGTGTCATAAGACATTTGGCTGAGGATTTGATTAAGTTCATTGTATAAATATTATTTGTCCTAGTTCCTTTGAGTATTGTTTTAGCTGTTTCATTTGTTTTAATTACACATTCATTTTCTAAAAATACGACCTTATAGTTATTGTCACACAATTGGCTTACGCTAAGCAGGTTATATTCAAAATTCTCTACAAGTAATACATTTTTAATAACAAAATTCGAGTTAAGCTCGATATCACCTGATCCGATGATTTTGAGCTTGCCGTTATTCCCAAAGGCTACCGATCCTTGTCGTTTGAATCTAAGCTTTGTGAATTTGAGTTGATCCCCGGTCATGTGTCGGGAGCAACCACTGTCCAACATCCATTGATCCTACACACAAGGTGGTTGGATTGGATGTTAGATTTTTATTTTTAAATTGGTTGTAAGTTGTTAAACCTAGGTCATCTCACCCGAGTCTATATGATCAAGCATGTTATACTTATGTGTTTTTTGTGAGATGACTCCCAATTAAATTTATTAAGTGGATTTAGGTTTAAGTGATTTTATGTTGAGATGATTTTCAATTAAGTTTGATTAAGTGGATTTAGGTTCAAGTTAGATTTGGATTTAACCCAAGGCTTGTCAAGTTTACCTTTTCAAGATCATGGCTTCCAGGTCGTGGCGAGGCACAGGGGCCTTCTTTTATCGGATCATCGACCACTTCTTTAGACAAAGCCATGTTCAAGAAAATGATGACTTGACTCACCTAAGACTATTTCCTAGTCTAACTAGTTATTTTTGAAAAGAGGCTCCCCGAGGCTCAATCTTTTTGAAGGATTTTAGTTGGTTATTTGAAAAGAGGCTCCCCGAGGCTCAATCTTTTCGAAGGATTTTTTAGTTGGTTATTTGTGTATTCCAAGTGAGTTAAAAAAAAACAAAAAAAAAAAAACTAAGCATGCAATTTCTAAGTTAAAGCACAAACATGTTTTGTACTGGCTCCCCCTAGACGGTTGAATCGGTTCGGTCTATCCACATAGTGGATTTGGTCCTTGGGAACCCAGTACGAGTTAGATCCTAGAGTTGAAATCAAAGTGGTCTTAGGGACCCATGCTTGGACACATTTTTTATGTCTACTTACGATTGACATATACGACTTATTGGTCGTGTTTGAGCTAAACCCTAGTCCGGCCTTGTTGTACACGGCCCTTTGCGATCCAAGTAGGAGGTCAAGTCCTTTGGATCCCAAAGTAAACCTTTCCAACGTATTCCTAAGATCTTCGACTTGACTTTTCAAGAGTGAGTTCTCAACTTCGAGTTTTTCAACCCGAGTTGAGTCCTTCTCTTGAACTCGACTAGTCGAAGAGGTTAGGGAGACCTCGTGTTTGAGGAGTTTAACTTCCTCAACCAGGGTCTCAACCTTGGACTCGGACTTAGCTAACTTCCTAGACAAAAACCTAACCGTATTATGTAAAGTATTAAATAAAGTACGACTCACCTTAAGGGTATCTTTTGAACCGGATGCGTATCCGTGGCTTGACTTGAAGGTTGCTTCGTAGTCCGAATCATCCTCCCGTTCGACTCGTTCGGGTTCGGTCTCCGTGTCCGACTCAATTGATTTTGCCATGAAGACGTGGTCTTCGCCTTCTTCGGATGACGCTTCTTCCCATGTCGCGTTGAGGGCCTTCTTGTGCTTAGGTCCTTGGTGGTTGAGCTTGGGGCACTCGGACTTGATATGTCCAAACTGTTACACTCATAACACCTAATATTAGAACTTTTAGGTTTACCTTGGTTGGGTCGAGTCGTGGTTCGCTTTCCCTTGGCTATTCTTCGAGCTAGGTTCATTAGTTCTGCAATAATTCCGGGTCAACTTCTTCTTCTCTCGCCTTCCTCCTCGGTTGGTGGTGGCTTGCGATTTTCTTCTTCTTTGATCCTGCAAATAAAGCTATACCCTCTCTCCGAGTTGGATTGTTCATGTAATTCAAATCGGAAAGAGTTCATCTTAACCTAATTTTGAAAGATCCTTGGAGACCTTGTAGGCATCGACCATGGATGCCCACAAGGTAGTCCTCGGAAAAGAGTTTAGAACATACCTTATAAGGTCGCGGTTTTCGACCTTTTGCCCGATTATGCGTGTAAGTTGTTGACTATGTCACGGACACGGGCGTGGAGTTGCGTCGCGGATTCGTGTTCTGCATTTTTAGTGTGTACAATTTATTGAATAACAAATCACGCTTACATACCTTGGCTTGATCCGATCCTTCGTGTAACTCGATTAGTTTAGTCCAAAGATCCTTTGCGCTTATGAAGGCCGACGCGATTTAACTCCTCCTTGGATAGGCGCATTGGAGGATTTGTGTTGCCTTGGCGTCGGCCGACTTGTCGTTTTGTTGCAATGGTCCATTGATCATAATCAAGAGTCACCACTTCATTAGTCGGAAGTGTGAAACCGTTTGGATTATGATCCACATCTCGAGTTGGGTTTTGAGAAAGCATTCCATCCGACCCTTCCAATAGACCGGAAGTCATCTCCGTTATAAACCGGAGGTCGGACGGTGCTAAACCCCTCGAGATGGGCCATTGCAACAAAAAGACAAAAAGAGACGAAGACCGAAAAGCTAGCAAAGACAACAACTCAAAAACAAGTACCAAGACTCGCGTCTTGGATTAGTAATCTTGAGAGAATTTAACAAACAAAATAAATAGAAATAAACAGAATTAAAAGAAAATAAATCTGTAAAAAAGCTAGATTGGTGGTTTCACCAAATCTTAGCAACCCCGACTCGATACCAATTGTTGGATCGATTTGGCGCTAGAGGGGGTGAATAGCGATAAGAAAAACTTTTCGTAATCGTTCGAATTGGCAGTAAAGCGAGCGGAAAGATAGCAATAAATAAATAAAAACACGAGGGGTTTTTACTTGGTTCGTAGCCTACGGCTACTACTCCAAGGCCCTAATGGTCCTTGACCACGTACGGAGGGCAAATATTAAACGAACTCCTTCTCGATAGAGATAGGAGTTAAGCGAATACAAAAACTCAATAAAGATTCAAGGTAGAGGGATACTCCCCCTCTCCTTGATATGATTTAAAGCTTGAAAATAAAGACAACTTATACAAAATTAAAGATTATACCGACGACTTCAAGGATTGGAGGTTGAAGCTTTAGTCGTCGTCTCGGCAGCGCTTCGTCGTAGGGATGTCGGAGAGTCGGAGCGTATCGGAAGCACTTGGAAGCTTTTGAATTGATGAAAAACCCTAGGTTTGGCCCTCCTTTTATAGCCTTTAAGCCCCTCAACGAATGGGTCTTCAACCAATCACAAATGGGCACAAAACTCCTTGAAAAATGGTGATAAAGCTTGACTCCTCGAGGCTGATTTTTGACCACCGGTTGAACTGGCCGATTGAACTGCCGCCGGTTGAACTGGCAGCCACGATTTTGGACTAAAAAAGGAGTTTAGCTCAAAATACAAGTGAATTCGACGGCCACTTGCCGTCCGATCTCAACATAGACCTTCCATGGGAAGTCTTGGGTTGAATCGTCGCCTAAGGACGTCCCCGTACAAAGGACACGACCTCACTTACGCTTGCACACACGAGCTTACCTCGATACTTACTTGTCGCTTTTGCTTCCGGCCTTCCACTCGATTCCTTCAGCTCCCTCCGAAGTAACTCGAGTGTCGCCCGACCACCGCGGCTTCCTCCGGGTGTCGCTAGCCTTCAGCTCCAGCATTGAGACTTTTCTGCACACTTGATTTAGCTCGTGAGATAACAATATAAGCTTAACTTTGTATCGTTTGCTATAATCAAAACATAGGTTCGACTTAGGTTCCCACTGCACCAACAAGTAATTGGCACGGTAAAGGAGAGACGGAAGGCGCTTCGCCAAGATGTCGGTTCAACCTGATCAATACGGAGGAAATTTGACATTGGAAAAAGAGGAATTGGTTCGGGTTGATAAGAAGCCTTAGGGCTAGGTCACCCGTGAGCCATAGACCTAAGCTAGCTCCACCTAAAGTGGATGGTTGAAGGAGACAGTCTAACCTAGTTACCTGAGAAATAGAGGAAAAGGCGTTATGCAATAACTGGGGAGGCCCCCACACAATATTCCGAGGAGCCCTCGTTCCTCATGTTTGTAACAGAATTATTCTCCAGGTGGAGGTGGTGGTCACATGTACGGTGGAGATAATCCCCGACGTTATGATGAAGGAGTAGGAAAGATAAAAGGGAGGAGGCAAGGAGAAAAGGGGGATCCGCAATCATTCCAACCCAGCGAGAGAGCAGAGGAGGCAAGAGGAGAAGGAGAACCCTAGTCGCCGCGCCGGAGAAGAAGGAAGGAGATCTATCGTTGTCACGTCTCTTGTATTTTTCTCGCTTTATGATATCACTGTAAAAGGTCTTCTCGCCTCCACCTTCGGAAACTTACCTTTCGTAAAGGAGGACCTTCATAGTGAAAGTGCTTAGGCACCACCTCTGGTGAGAAAGTTCACCTCCGTGGAGTAGGAATCCTTATTCCGAACCACGTTACATCTTGTGTCTGAGTCTCGATTGCTAGCGTCGGTTTTCTTGCGTTTCACCTATTTCATCTTCTTATTCTCTACTGATTGCGCCCTGTGAGAACCCTCTGAGACCTCCCTCAGTGCTTCACTGCATTGAAAACAGAGCGAACAGGTTTTCACTCATTTCCGCATCAGTTGGCGCCGTCTGTGGGAACAATTGAGCTGGATGTCGAGATGCAACCGGAAGAAGTACAACCACCTGCTACCTCAACAGCGGAGGAGCGCCCCATCATCCTTCTACCCTCGCAGTTGAAAGCCCTGATGGATGACGCTATCACAGAAGCTCTCGCTAGGGAAAGGACAAAGACCGGATATCTGCATCCGCATTCCGGGGAACCTTCTTCCAGAGGCCCACCCCCAGAAATGCCTCCTCCATCTCGTATAGCCGTCAATGGGGAAACATTGCTTGGAGGCGGACTCGGGGGAAGAACGCCTCAGAACACTATGCCCTTCACCCAAACGCGTAGGGAGGAACAGGGCGAAAGTCAATCAACCAGGCCTCCGGAAGTATACGATCCCAGTCCCTTCACAATGGACATTCTCTCGGAGCTCCCTCCATCCTATTTCTGGAATCCTCAGATCAATAAGTATGACGGTTCGACGGATCCCGAAGAACACATATCTCAATTTGACGGAGCGACCTCGCTCCATTTGTTATCGACGCTCGGCAGTCCTAGTCTTAGAACCACCCTAAGCGGCTCGCGCAAGTGGTTCAATACTGCCCCGTGGTCTATCACCTTTTTCGCTGACTTCCAAAGAATGTTCAGTCGGGAATTTGTCAGCTGCAAGGCGTATAGACAGGACACCTCTATGTTAATGCATATCACTCAGGGACCTTCAGAATCCCTTAGGGGGTATCTTCATTGATTCACTTCTGCAGCTAGGGGAATCCCCTCAGCCCGATCTGAATCTTTCAGAGGTGCTATTCAGCACGGGCTGAAGGAGGGCCCCTTCCTCAGTTCCTTGTTAAGACAACCTGCGGATAGTTATGAGGAGCTACTAAGCCGTGCGGAGTAGTTTATCCGCGAAGAAGAAGGATTAAAGGTACGGAGAGCTGAACGGACTGCCGCAATAGTCCCAACTGAAAGGGCTCATCCCGCTGCTCCCCAAGCACCTCTTCGGCGGGAGTATACAAGACCTTTTCGACAGGAGGTCCCAAGGCCTCGTCCGATGTTGCAAGGAGTTCCCCCCGTCCCGCCATTACAAATCATGGCCGCTGAAGCGCTTCCTCCTGTGAGGACTTGGAAAGAACGGGAAATGGAATTCTACGACCAACAGGGTCTGCTGCAACGACCCTTAGGACACAGGGGGATCCCACGTAACCCCCCTGCCCCGTTCTTTTGCCAATATAATACAGAATACGGCCACAGTAGTGGCCGATGTTTCAAGTTACAAGAGGAATTGGATCGCCTCCATACTGCATATCCGCAAGTAAGGTTCCAGGCAGGAGGACCGGCCCGGCGAGGCCCAGGCCGATATAATCAACAACCTCGGGTCACTTTCCCCCAAACGCCGTCCCAGGAGGATGTCTCTCAAGAAGGTCCATCAGGTGAGGGCCCTTCATCCAATCTAGATAACATTCCCACGCGGGGAGTTATTCATGTTATAGCTGGAGGACCTACCGACGGGGACTCTAACCGGGCGCGGAAGTCGTACGCCCGTCTCATGGAGAGTTTGGCCATCGTCACCGACCAAACTATTCAAGTGGCACCGCCCGTTTCATTCGGGCCAGAAGATCTACAAGGTGTCCTGCTGCCCCACACGGATGCCTTGGTTATTCGTATATCCTTGGCCAATTATGAAGTGGCCCGGGTGCTAGTTGACTCGGGAAGCTCCGTCAACATCCTCTTCCAGGAAGCTTTCGGACAGATGCAGCTGGGAAATGCCCAGCTAGAAGATGTGGCCACCCCCCTCTTTGGATTCGCGGGGCATGTAGTACACCCTACGGGGCAGATTTCATTGCCTCTGACTCTGGGCGTAAAGCCCAGCCAAAAAACCAGTATAATCCCTTTCCTCATTGTGGACGCTCCGTCCACTTATAATGCTATTCTTGGGCGTCCTTTCCTCACCCTTTTTCAGGCCGTGGCTTCCCCGTACCACCAGAAGCTGAAATTTCCAGTGGGTCAATTGGTGGGAGAAGTTCGTGGAGAACAGAAGGCCTCCAGGAGCTGCTACGTGCAAATGGTTCGGGACGACCAGAAGAAAGCCCGAACCAATGACCTCAAAGGCAAAGCTGTCATCATCACTGACGTCTGCGTCCTGGAGGAATCCCCCCCCCAAGGCTGGCAAAATAGAGGAAGGAGAACTGGTAGAAATCGCTCCAGGAAAGGCCACACGGATAGCACAACAGTTGAAAATCAAAGAAGAGCTGGTGGCTTGCCTGAAGGAGAATGAAAAAATCTTTGCAAAAGATGTGCATGATCTCACGGGGATCAACCCTCGAGTGGCTGAACACCATCTCAATATCATTAAAGGAGCTCGACCCGTCCAACAGAAGAGGCGACATTTTGGACCAGAAAAGGACAAGGTCATAGCCGAAGAAGTGGACAAGCTGCTAAAAGCGGGTCATGTAAAGGAAATCTAGTTTCCCGAATGGGTTTCTAATGTAGTCTTGGTCCCCAAGCCTTCGGGGCAATGGAGGATGTGTATCAATTTCCGTGATTTAAATAAAGCGTGCCCTAAAGACTGCTACCCCTTGCCTCGTATTGATCAACTGGTGGATTCTACTGTGGGATATGAAGTGGTGTCCCTAATGGATGCATATCAAGGATATCATCAAATACCTTTGGCCGAAGAAGATCAAAAAAGGGTTAGCTTTGTGACCGCAGGAGGGTTATACGCCTATGTGGTAATGTCGTTCGGATTAAAGAACGCAGGGGCCACATATCAGCGCCTTATGGACAAAATCTTTGCTGAACAGAAAGGGAAAAATGTGGAAGTCTACGTGGATGACATATTAGTCAAATCGAAGGCCACTCGAGATTTAGTCAAGGACTTAAATGAAACCTTCGCTACATTGAGGCGGTTTAATATGAAGCTAAACCCTAACAAATGCCTGTTCGGGGTAAAGAGCGACAAGTTCTTGGGGTACATTGTGACTGAGAAAGGGTTGCAAGCCAATCCTGAAAAGGTCCAAGAATTATGCAACATGAAGTCACCCGCTAATCTGTGGGAAACACAGAGGCTGGTGGGAAGGATCGTTTCTTTATCACGATTCATAGCCAGATCGGCGGACAAAGTGTTAGGACCCTTGGAATGGCTAGAGGGGGGTGATTAGCCTTTCTTCTTTTCTACAAAAATGTTAGCGGAAGCAATAAAAAATATAAACACAAATCAAAGCAAGAACAAGGCTAACACCCGATGTACGTGGTTCGGAGATGACGCTTCTACTCCACGGCAATCCGTAAGGTGGATTAGCCCTAATCAACCTTCACTAGAACCTCCTTTGGATGAACCAAGGTGGAGAAACCTTTCTTACAATGCTCTCCTCTTCTTTACAATGATGGATGATCAAGAACAAGAGAAGAGGAGGATTTAAATCACTAAAAACACTTGGAAGGCTTGGTGAGCACGAGAGTATAGTTAGGAGCAAGAGCACTAGCTTCACCAAGCTCCCCATGGCCCCTTTTTATAGAAGAGAGGCTGTTTTTCCCGTTGGGCGTCGATCACCGATCGGTGATGCATACCATCGATCATTGCGCCAGCCAATGGCTTCAAACGCGATCTCCGCGAGATTCGTAGCCGCGATCTCCAACGGCCGGTGATCGGTCGGATCCCTCCATCGATCGGATCGATGGGGTGATCCGAGTGATCAAGCGGCGATCAGTGAGACCGCATTCGTGGCGATATTTCCCTTGATCGGTGATGCCCTTGGCGATCGATCGCGCGGCATCGATCATTGCTCGACCAAGGCGGTCGATCGATGGTCGTGGTTTCACCTCGACTTAGTCGAACGCCGACGATCGATACATCGTCATCAAGTATGAGTAATTCATACTTGATTTTATTCCTAGACCTAGACTCAACCTTCTAGCTCCTCATTAAGCCTTGCGCCTTCAGATCCCTCCGAGTCCGCGACTTGTTCATCCTTTGCGCTTTGCTTCCAAAGCTTCCTTGGTTTACGTGTCTTGGGTTGCCAAATGCTTGGACTTTACGCCGCCAAGACTACAAGCTTGGACTTATGCTGCCAAGACTTTACTTTGGACTTCCTTTGCCAAGGTTCACTTTGGACTTTATGCTGCCAAGACTACAAGCTTGGTCTTATGCCGCCAAGTCCATCCCTTAGACTTCCTTTGCCAAGATCATACTTGGACTTCCTTTTACCAAGTCTTCATCCTTGGATTTCCCTGTTACTTAAACACATTCGTAATTAGATCACAAGATATTGCCTAACTTAGATGATTAGCCAAACATCAAAACATATAAATGCTTGGAACATTGTTGCACCAACAATCTCCCCCTTTTTGATATTTGACAATCATTTAAGTTAGGTCTTTAAAGATACACACACATAATCATCTAACTTAAGCATTCCTTCTCCCCCTTTGACATACATCAAAAAGAGAAGGATGAAAGAATTTAGAGTGTTGGATCTTGGACTAAGGTATTAGATTGAAATTAAGCTCCCCCTTAATCCAAGATAGGATGTAAATTATATTTGAAGCAAAGCATAATCTAAAATTCACAAGTTAAATCCTAACTTAGCACCAACAATGGTTTTGGGGATAAAAGGATAGAATTTATTGAAACTCCCCCTAAACCACTGTATTAAGCAGTCCTAAAACTCGTTTATACGCAATATTATCATACTAGAGTGTTAGGACATCAAAAATACACCAAATATCAGAAAATGGAGCTTATTATTAGAAAACCCAGTGTATCAGTCGACTGGTATCTGAACCAGTCGACTGCTACGCCTGAAATCGAAATTTCAGCCTTTTCAGCCCATTTTCAAAAATGCGGTAGAAATTCCAGAGATCTCGAAAAATCACGAAATTTTGCGTACACATTTCTGAAATCATACTTTATTAAGGAAAAATGATTTGAAAAATATATGTTTTCCAAATTTCAAGATGGATACAAATTTGGAAACTTACAAAAGTTCTAAAGAATTTTCAAACTTTGTATCACTTTTGTGATTCACTTGAAAACTGTTTTCCAAAATATAATGAACATAGTTTAACATATATATGATTTGGAATTTCCAACCATGTTCTTAGAGCTATGTACTCATTACTTGAATACAAGCCTTCCCAATGGTTGGTCCATAAGGTATTTATGTCTCTAGGTGTGTCATTGGCTCATAGTAATGCATCATAACAAGCATGATGAGCCAAGTACACCTTCCCTATCATCTCACATGGTTCTAAGTGTCTCAATACAAAAATCAAGGTTTCTTAAGGCTTTTTGTGAGATGTATCAAGGTATAAAGATAACATATAAACATGGGATCATGCAAACCTAGAATTTTACTCTACAAAGCACATACCAAGCTCTCTCCTTAAAGATGAAAATTCATTTTCGGGAAGAGCTTTGGTGAAGATATCGGCAAGGTTGGACTTAGATTCTACATAATTAAGTTCAATGTCCCCTCTTGCCACATGATCTCTTATGAAGTGATGTTTCACTTCAATGTGCTTGGTCCTAGAGTGATGTACCGCATTTTTGGTCAAGTTGATGGTACTCACATTATCACAATAAACTTTAATGTTATAGTAGTGTAGCTCATAGTCCACAAGAGTATGCCTCATCCAAAGTAATTGAGCTACACAACCACCCATAGCCACATATTCGGCTTCGGTGGTTGATAAAGCAACACAATGTTGCTTCCTACTACTCCAACTAACTAGGGAGGATCCAAGAAATTGACATCCACCACTAGTACTTTTCCTATCCAATTTGCACCCGGCATAATCGGAATCGGTATAACCAAGTAATTCAAATGACTTAGTCCTAGGATACCAAAGTCCTACATTTAGGGTGCCTTTAATATATCTTAATATTCTTTTGACGGCTACCAAATGTGATTCTTTGGCACAAGATTGGTATCTTGCACACATACCTACCGCAAATAAAATGTCGGGTCTACTAGCGGTTAGGTATAGTAAGCTACCAATCATACTCCTATACAGTTTAAGATCAATTGATTTACCTTCATGATCACTATCTATTCTAGTGCTAGTGGCCATAGGAGTGGTTACAATTTTGGTATTTTCCAAACCAAATTTCTTGATCATTTCATTTGCATATTTGGTTTGATAAATATGAATACCCTCATTGGTTTGTTTGACTTGTAAACCTAGGAAAAAGGTAAGCTCTCCAACCAAACTCATTTCAAATTCATTTTCCATATTTTTTATAAAGTCTTGAAGAAGATCATCATTTGTTGACCCAAAGATGATATCATCAACATATACTTGGGCTATGAATATATCTTTTAATGTTGACTTTATAAACAAAGTTTGATCTACTTGGCCTCTTCTAAAATCCTTAGAAATTAAGAAGGATGACAATCTTTCATACCATGCCCGGGGAGCTTGTTTTAACCCATATAATACTTTCCTAAGCTTACATACATGATTTGGATAATCTATGTTCTCAAATCCGGGTGGTTGCTCTACATATACTTCCTCCTTAATAAAACCATTTAAGAATGCCGATTTAACATCCATTTGGTAAAGTTTAAATCCCATGTAGGAAGCATACCCTAAGAGAATCCTAATAGATTCTAACCTTGCAACCGGGGCATAAGTCTCATCATAGTCAAGCCCCCTCGATTGAATCCCCTAGCAACCAACCTAGCTTTATTTCTAGTGATATTTCCTTGATCATCTAGCTTATTCCTAAAGACCCATCTTGTAGTAATTATGGTGCTATCATTTGGTCTAGGTACTAATTCCCATACTTGACTTCTCTCAAATTGAGCCAATTCATCTTGCATTGCCAAAATCCAATCCGGATCATGTAATGCATCATTGATCGATTTGGGCTCAATTTGTGAGATAAGAGCAACTTGACTAGTAGGAGGTCTATGAAATGACCTAGTTCTTACTCCTTGAGATAGATCTCCTACTACTTGGTCAAGTGGATGATCTTGATGAATTCTTAGGTTTCTAGAAGGGATTTCAATTTGATCATTGTTATCTTCCACCCTTCTTTCATCATCGGAGTCTCCTCTTCCTCCCCCTTGATCATTACCCCTAATGGTCAAATTTTGAAGTTTTTGGGTAATGTCTTGATTATTGTCATTAATATCCTTATCAATGGAGGACTTTCTAGGGTAGGTACTAGTAGTTTCATCAAATTGAACATTGGAAGACTCCTCAATCCCTTTGGTTCTCTTATTGTAGACTCTATACCCTCTACTTGTGGATGAGTATCCAACTAGGATTCCCTCATCCGCTTTTGATTCAAATTTTCCTAAGTTATCTTTGGTGTTTAGAATATAAACTTTACATCCAAAGACTTTGAAATAATGAATTGTGGGTATAGTCCCATTCCATAATTCAAATGGTGTTTTTCCTAAAAACCTATGGATTTGAACCCTATTTTGGATATAGCAAGCGGTATTAACCGCTTCCGCCCACAAGTAGCTAGGTAGAGAATATGCATTAAGCATAGTCCTAGCCGCCTCTTGGAGGGCACGATTTCTCCTTTCCACCACCCCATTTTGTTGGGGTGTTCTAGGACAAGAGAACTCATGCTTGTACCCTTGCTCTAAACAAAATTGTGAAAATTTTAGATTTTCAAATTCACCACCATGATCACTACGGATCCGGTTGATTTTGAGACTCTTTTCATTTTCAACCCTTTTACTAAATCCTATGATTATTTCTAAGGTATCATCCTTATGTTTCATAAAATAGACCCAAGTATACCTAGAAAAATCATCTACTATAACCAAACAATATTTATTACCATTTAAAGATGGAGTACTATGGCAATCAAATAAGTCAAGATGCAATAATTCTAATGGTAAAGAGGTATTGGTTAGGGTTTTACCTTTGTGTGATGCCTTTGTTTGTTTTCCTTCTTGGCATGCATCACACAATTTGTTCTTGACATACTTGATCTTTGGTAGCCCTTTGACCAACTCCATCTTGGCTACCTTGGCTATGTTTTTCATGTTGATATGCCCCAATCTTCTATGCCATAGCCAACTTTCCTCTTCTTTTGCAACCAAACACTTAGTAGAAATGTTAGAAGCATATGAAAGATCAACATAATAGATGTTTGATTTCCTATATCCAACTAACATACAATCATTTAATTCCTTGTGTCTAATCATGCATTTAGAGGATTCAAAAGAGACATGATAGTTTGCATCACAAAGTTGACTAACACTTAATAAATTAAATTTCATATTTTCAACTAGCAATACTTTGTGAATAACAATTTTAGGGGATACCTCAATTGTACCTCTACCTAATATCTTGAGTTTTCCACTATTCCCAAAAGACACCGCTCCCTTCTTCACATATTTAATTGTAGAGAACTTGCTCACATCCCCGGTCATATGTGTTGAGCAATCGCTATCCACAATCCACATACCTCGCTCTCCTACCTAAATCACATGAAAAACACAAGCTTTTGGTACCCAAACATTTGGACCGGTAACATTAAGTAAAAACTTCTTAGGTACCCAAGCTTTCTTAACCTTACCCTTAATGGTTGCTTTCCTATTAATTAATGAAATATAAGCAACTTCTTTTTCTTTTGGCTTATATCCTAACCCGCCCTTATTATAAACCGCTCTTTGTCTACTAAGAATCATATCAAGACACTTTGAGACATTTGAAAATTTTTCTAAACATGCTTTCAATTCACTAACCTCATCCTTAAGTTTGTCATTTTCTTCCCTAAGCATGCAAGAGTCAATATGTGAAGGCTTTTCATTCCTAATGGCCTTTAGTTATACCTTCATGCTCTTAACCTTAGATTTTGACTTATCTAGAGCTTCTTTAAGATAAGCAATTGATTTATAGAGAAGCATAACCTTGGGAGAATTCATTACCTCATCGTCACTAGATGACGATTCATCACTTGAAGAATCTTCTTGACTTGATGTGCCGGAATCTTCTTCTAATGCCATGAGTGCCACATGGCATGTGATGTGGCAAAGCTCATCATCGGATGAAGAGTCTTCAACACTTGGTGTGTCCCATGTGGTTTGAGCCACCATGGCCTCCTTCTTCTTCTTTTCCTTCTTGTCCTTCTTTTTCTTTTCCTTTTCCTCCTTCTTCTTTAGCTCCGGACAATTCGGCTTTATATGCCCCTTCTTATTGCAAGCATGACAAATCACATTATTGCTAAAACTTGAATTACCATTAAATTTACCTTTTGAGGAATGAGACCCCTTCCTTGCCTCTCTATTCTTGAACTCTCTTGACTTTCTATAAAGCTTCTTGACGAAATTTGCCATTTCACTAGATGAGTCCCCATCGCTACTTGACTCATCCTCCGACTCGGATGATGATGATGCTTCTTTTCTTTCCTTCTTCTTCTTTTCTTTCTTGTCCTTCTTTTCAACAAATAGAGCTAAACCCTTTTCCTTAGAGGACATGTTAGTTTGCTCATGTAATTCAAACTCACAAAATAATTCATCAATTTTAATTTGAGATAAATCCCTAGTTACCTTAATGGCATCAACTATTGAAGTCCATAAAGAATTTCTAGGAAATGCTTGTAAAATATACCTTACCAAATCCCGGTTGTCAACTCGCTCACCTATGATATGGAGTCCGTTTACAATTTCCTTGAACCTTCCATGCATTTGACTTACGGTTTCATGCATCTTCATTTGGAAGGCTTGAAGTTGTCCAATTAATAGATCCTTCTTGGCCCTCTTTGATTCCTTGGAACCTTCATTTAGCTCAATGAGCTTTTCCCATAGCTCCTTGGCGGATTCAAAAGGCCCCACCTTGTTGAGTTGCTCCATTGTGATGCCGCATTGGATGGTGAGGACGGCCTTTGCATTTGATTCAAATTTCTTGTTTATTTCTCTTGTCCAATCCTTGCTTGGAATAGGATGTCCATGTTCATCCACCGGTTCCTCGAAGCCATCTACAACACTATGCCAAATTTCAATATTACTCATAAGATAGTACTTCATCCTACCTTTCCAATACGCAAAATGACTCCCATCGAAGAAGCGGTGGCTTGGTGATGCTATATCCCTCTTGAAGAGCCATTGATGTCTTGGTTGATGGTGAGATCTTCCAAGCTATCCGGGCTCTGATACCACTTGTTAGGACCCTTGGAATGGCTAGAGGGGGGGTGATTAGCCTTTCTTCTTTTCTACAAAAATGTTAGCGGAAGCAATACAAAATATAAACACAAATCAAAGCAAGAACAAGGCTAACACCCGATGTACGTGGTTCGGAGATGACGCTCCTACTCCACGGCAATCCGTAAGGTGGATTAGCCCTAATCAACCTTCACTAGAACCTCCTTTGGATGAACCAAGGTGGAGAAACCTTTCTTACAATGCTCTCCTCTTCTTTACAATGATGGATGATCAAGAACAAGAGAAGAGGAGGATTTAAATCACTAAAAACACTTGGAAGGCTTGGTGAGCACGAGAGTATAGTTAGGAGCAAGAGCACTAGCTTCACCAAGCTCCCCATGACCCCTTTTTATAGAAGAGGGGCTATTTTTCCCGTTGGGCGTCGATCAGTCGACTGATGCATACCATCAGTCGACTGTCGCCGAAGCCAATGGCTTCTGAAACGCGATCTCCACGGAGATTCATAGTCGCAATCTCCAACGGCCGGTGATCGATCGGTGATCCCTCCATCGATCGGTGATGGGGTGATCGATCGAGTGATCAAGCGAGATCAGTGAGAGGCGCGTGCGTGGCGATATTTCCCTTGATCGATCGATGCCCTTGGCGATCGGTGATCGCGGATCGATCATTGCTCGACCAAAGGCGGTCGGATCGACGGTCGAGTTTCACCCGACTTAGTCGAACGCTGACTCGCCGATCGATACATCGTGTCGATCGATACTCATCAAGTATGAGTAATTCATACTTGATTTTATTCCCTAGACCTAGACTCAACCTTCTAGCTCCTCATTAAGCCTTGCGCCTTCAGGATCCCTCCGAGTCCGCGACTTGTTCATCCTTTGCGCTTTGCTTCCAAAAGCTTCCTTCGGTTTCGTCATGTCTTGGGTTGCCAAATGCTTGGACTTTACGCCGCCAAGACTACAAGCTTGGACTTATGCTGCCAAGACTTTACTTTGGACTTCCTTTGCCAAGGTTCACTTTGGACTTTATGCTGCCAAGACTACAAGCTTGGTCTTATGCCGCCAAGTCCATCCCTTGGACTTCCTTTGCCAAGATCATACTTGGACTTCCTTTTACCAAGTCTTCATCCTTGGATTTCCCTGTTACTTAAACACATTCGTAATTAGATCACAAGATATTGCCTAACTTAGATGATTAGCCAAACATCAAAACATATAAATGCTTGGAGCATTGTTGCACCAACACAAAGGGCTGCCTTTCTTCAAGGTCCTACGCAAGGCTACCAAGTTTCAGTGGGATGATCAATGTGAACGGGCTTTCCAGGAGTTAAAGAAATATTTGGCGGGACTCCCACTGCTAGCCAAACCAATAGCCGGCGAACCTTTATGGATGTATCTGGCCGTCTCAGAGGGAGCCATTAGTTCAGTATTATTAAAGCAAGAAGGTTCTCATCAGCAGCCTATTTATTACACCAGCCATATCCTTAAGGGGGTGGAATTCCGTTATACAGAGCTAGAGAAGTTGGCGTATATCCTAGTGCTAACTGCTCGCAAATTAAGGCCGTATTTTTTTGCTCATCCCATCACCGTTCTAACACACAGCGAATTGGGCAAGGTCGTCACTAAGCCCAATTTCTCTAGAAGATTGGCCAAATGGGTAGTAGAACTAAGCGAGTATGATATTCGCTACCAACCTCGAACGGTTATCAAAGCCCAAGCGCTTGCGGATTTTCTAGCAGAGGTACCCTGCGGTTCGGAAGAGGGTTCGACAGCCAACGAGGAGGGATCAGAGGCATGGAATATATTCGTGGACGGTTCTTCAGGGTCTACGGGCAGCGGCGTCGGTGTTCTATTAATTTCCCCTGATGGTGAAGAAACTCGACTAGCCGTTCGCCTGGAATATCGGGCATCTAATAATGAGGCGAAATATGAAGTCATTCTAGCGGGATTGCAAGTTGCTAAAGTGGTGGGGGCTTCTTCCATTATAATCCATTCGGATTCCCAGTTGGTGATATCACAACTTCAAGGTTCTTTCACGGTTCGAGAGGAAAGGCTGCATAAATACCTGAGGGCTTTTGAGAAAGAAAAAGCTCAATTCCGTCAGGTCCTCTTAAAGCAGATCCCGCGGGAGAACAACAGAAAGGCAGATGAATTGGCTCGGATGGCTAGTGCTATGGAAGGAATGAAGTCCTCAGAAATGGTCCATACGAAAATTCATACTTCTTTAGCAATATGCAGCGTGGAGGGAGACACACCCGAATCAAGCCTAATGCTTGATTGGAGGGCTGACATCATAGCTTATTTATGGCACGGGAAGATCCCTGAAGAAAAAATAGCGGCTTCCGCTTTAATAAGCCGAGCCAAACGGTTCACCCTCTTAAATGGGGACTTATACAAGACTTCCTTCGGACGACCCTTATTGAAATGCTTGAGAAATGAGGATGCAGAATGGGTACTGCGGGAGATTCATGAAGGTTGCTGCAGCAATCATTTAGGAGGGAGAGCTTTAGCAAGAAAGGTCCTCTTAGCAGGATATTTTTGGCCTACTCTTCAGCAAGATGTCGCTCGTATAGTGCAAGCTTGCCTCGCTTGTCAGAAACATAGCAACCGTTCCGAATGGCCAGCTGAGTTAATGAAAGCGGTGATCTCTTCCTGCCCTTTCGATCAGTGGGGAATGGATATAATAGGTCCGATGCGGCCAGCTTTTACGAAGAAGTTTTATTGGTGGTCGTGGATTATTTTTTCCAAATGGGTGGAGGCGAGTCCTTAGCGAGTACCGAGAATGTCGTATACTGAAATATTGTTTGTCGATACGGTATTCCTAGGAAAATAGTTAGTGACAATGGACGACAATTCCAAGGAAAAAAGATCCAAGAATGGTGCCAGAGTCTCAACATTCAGCAGACTTTTACTTCGGTCGCTCACCCTCAAGCGAATGGGCAAGTGGAGGTGACTAACAGGATCCTCATTCAAGGATTAAAGACCAAATTGGGGGCTCAGAGGGGGAACTGGGTAGAAGAGTTACCAGGCATCCTGTGGGCCTATCGAACTACACCCAAGACAGCAACAGGAGAAACTCCCTTTAGTTTGGTGTACGGGACGAAAGCTGTTATTCCAGTCGAGGTTCTGTTAAATAGCGCTCGGATAAAGGCATACGAACCAAATCAGAACCAACTCATCTGAAGCACCGAATTGGACTTAGTGGAGGAAAAGCGGGAGATGGCATGGAGGCGAGCGGAATTCTACAAGCAAAGAGTGCAGCGAGCCTTTAATAAGAAGGTGATGCCTCGAAGATTTCAAGAAGGGGATTGGATTTTGCGTAAGGTTAATTCCGTTGGAGACCTCGGAAAGCTGGCTCCAAACTGGGAAGGACCCTATGAAATAACGCGCTGCGTAGCAGAGTCAGCATATTATCTGAAAGATGACCAAGGCAAAGAGCTTCCACGACCTTGGAATGCCCTTCATTTAAAACTCTTTCACACTGTATGAGAAATATGGAATAGAAGAAGAGAAATTATGAGACTCCGAAGGGGGTACTTCTTAAATTGATTACGTTAATCAGATGTCGAGTACTCTCCAAATTTCATTAAGGGGTTATTTACAAAAGCAATACGGTATTGTTAATAAATCTTGAAGAAGAAAGAAAAGATGGAAAGGGAATTCCCGTTTCAAAACAGGCTATCATATTACAGCTTAAATCGGTCGGGAGGATAACGTTGAAAACCAGCCTCCCAATTTAAAGAAAAGGAAGGATAAGTTGGAGGAGGTAATCCTTGGTTAGCATACTGTTGAACCGCTTCATTAAATCCGTCCTGATAAGTGGCGCGCAGTAAAATGATGAGTCTCTCCTGGCGGTGCAGACGGTCAGGGCTTCACTCTCGATGCAACCTCTCGCATTTTTCTTGTTGCTCTTGAAGTTTTCGACGCACGTCCACATAGCGTCGTGACACCTCCATAATAGCATCGGCTAGGATGGAAACATCATCGGCTCGGGAACTTTGGTCCTGCTGCACAAGGTGCATCATCTCCACCATGTTCTGACGCATAGAAGCTGAGATCCCCTCCACTGCTTCAGAATAAGATCTGGTTCGGGCGAGTTCAGTGCTCAGCCTCTGGAGGGAAGTCTCTTGCCTGCGTAGACGGGCATGAGCATGCGCCCGGGAATTTATGAGGGATGAGTTTTCTTGTACCTCCTTGCACAAGCGGCTGCGGAGGTCCCCTATCTTATCCTGTGCTCGCTGGTATTGGACCTGAAGGCGAGCGATGACGTCAGAATCCTGTTGCTTCCCCTTGAGGAGTTCTGCTACCTGCCCTTGGAGACGTATTAATTCTTGAGCCGAGGAAGAATCCTTATCGGGAGGGGCCAGTTGGACTTCCCGCTGGGGGACGGGTGGCTGCACACCTGGACGTTGTTGTTCTCTTAACGCCGCAATGATATCAACATCCTTCTGAATTTGTTGATGAGACTCGGATAATTGCTCCTGGCACAGGTGCAATTGTTGCAACAGGAGTCGTTCTCGATTTTGAGCATTCGCTAAATCTTCCCGTTGTTGTCGCTCCCATTCTTGAGCTTGAGTCCGATATTGACGGAGGGAGCGATCCAACTCTTGATGATTGGTCAAGGTCTGCATGCCAGTTGTGAAAAAGAAAATCGGCTAGTAAGACAAAGCTAAGAGAGCTAATCGAGAAAACATACCAAATCCAGAGCATGGCGTAGGCTTTCCATGCAAGGAACCACTTCCTCTAAGTTCATGATTCGAAGACTCCTGGGAGAAAACGAAGAAGATGGGACGGATGATACTGAGGTGGGAAGTTCACTGGTGAGGGGAAGAAGGGGAATAATATTTGTGGGAGGAGAGGGGCTCTTCAGGCGATGAGTGGAAGGGAAAGTTTGCGGTAAGGGGATATCAACCGCCATGGGTTCGGAGGAAGAATGGTATTCAGGGGAGATAGAAGGCAAGGGTGGGTGGGCCTGTCACATCTACGGTGACATGGAGGTGCATCCTCCCCAAGTTCATTCTCAGGTTGTGGTGGAGGAGAAGACGACTTCTGAATATTGGTAGCAGAGGGAGAAAAAGTATGGGAGCTAGGGTATGCAAATACCGGGGAAATTGAGGAAGGAATAATGGTACCAATTCCCTCCGGGGTGGAAGTAACAAGAGACGCAGGGGGAGGAGAGGAAGACGGACAAGATGAAGTAGCTGTGTTGGTGACCGGACAAGGTGAAGAAGAAGTCGGAGTCGACGGTTGACCGGCTTTCCTCTTGCGATGTGGATAACGACCTGCTATCTCCTGGAAAAAGGTAGAGTGCATTTTGATGGTCTGAGAATAAGGATTGGGGCAACGAAGTATGGCGGTGGAGGAATGAACAGACGGAGAAGAAGGAGATGAAAAGGCAAAGGGATGAAGATAGGCAGAGAAACGAAGGCAAAAGGATCCCCTATAAAGGGGAAGTGAGTGGGCTTGTAACCGTTATTGGGCTCCTCGCCTGTGGTAAAAGCGGACCTAAGTGAAAGGGAAAGAAGGATTATTTTTTTTAAATGACCCGTTATGTGCTAGAGCCTTCACTTGCATGGGAAGGGGCGGATATGGGCGTTCCCCTTCAGAAGGCAAGCACAAAAGAGCGAGGATATGAAAGCGTTGCCTCCTTTATATTGATGGTTTCGGGACTATATACATATCAATTTCTATCCCCGCGAGGAAGAGCGGAAGATATCCCCGTGTGGTGGCGGAACGGAAGAACTGAAATCCCTCGGTTATATATTATATACAAAATTTCTATCCCCGCGAAGCGGAAGATATCCCCGTGTGGTGGCGGAATGGAAGAACCGAAATCCCTCGGTTATATATTATATACAAAATTTCTATCCCCACGAAGTGGAAGATATCCCCGTGTGGTGGCCGAACGGAAGAACCGAAATCCCTCGGTTATATATTATATACAAAATCTCTATCCTCGCGAAGCGGAAGATATCCCCATGTGTTGGCGGAACGGAAGAACCGAAATCCCTCGGTTATATATTATATACAAAATCTCTATCCCCACGAAGCGGAAGATATCCCCGTGTGTTGGCGGAACAGAAGAACCGAAATCCCTCGGTTATATATTATATACAAAATCTCTATCCCCGCGAAGTGGAAGATATCCCCGTGTGTTGGTAGAACGAAAGAACCGAAATCCCTCGGTTATATATTATATACAAAATTTCTATCCCCGCGAAGCGGAAGATATCCCCGTGTGGTGGCGGAACGGAAGAACCGAAATCCCTCGGTTATATATTATATACAAAATTTCTATCCCCGCGAAGCGGAAGATATCCCCATGTGGTGGCGGAACGGAAGAACCGAAATCCCTCAGTTATATATTATATACAAAATTTATATCCCCGCGAAGCGGAAGATATCCCCGTGTGGTGGCGGAACGGAAGAACCAAAATCCCTCGGTTATATATTATATACAAAATCTCTATCCCCGCAAAGCGGAAGATATCCCCGTGTGTTGGCGGAATGGAAGAACCGAATTCCCTCAGTTATATATTATATACAAAATCTGTATCCCTGCGAAGCGGAAGATATCCCCGTGTGTTGGCGGAACGGAAGAACCGAAATCCCTCGGTTATATATTATATACAAAATCTCTATCCCCGCGAAGCAGAAGATATCCCCGTGTGTTGCCGGAACGGAAGAACCGAAATCCCTCGGTTATATATTATATACAAAATTTCTATCCCTGCGAAGCAGAAGATATCCCCGTGTGGTGGCGGAATGGAAGAACCGAAATCCCTCGGTTATATATTATATACAAAATTTCTATCCCCGTGAAGCGAAAGATATCCCCGTGTGGTGGCAGAACGGAAGAACCGAAATCCCTCGGTTATATATTATATACAAAATTTCTATCCCCGCGAAGCGGAAGATATCCTCGTGTGGTGGCGGAACGGAAGAACCGAAATCCCTCGGTTATATATTATATACAAAATCTCTATCCCCGCGAAGCGGAAGATATCCTCGTGTGTTGGCGGAACGGAAGAACAGAAATCCCTCGGTTATATATTATATACAAAATTTCTATCCCCGCGAAGCGGAAGATATCCCCGTGTGGTGGCGGAACGGAAGAACCGAAATTCATTCTGTTAGACTCAAAATTTCTATCCCCGCGAAGCGGAAGATATCCCCGTGTGGTGGCGGAGCGGAAGAACTGAGATCCCCTCAGTTATATATCACTTTTTGTCCCCGTAAAGGGTGGGAAGTTGAAGTCCTTGTTTAACCCTATATTGTTTTATCCTTGCAAAATAGCAGAGTCAATTCATTTAATGGTTCTATATCCCAAGCAGATTATAAAATCGAAAGAGCCGACATATGTCTCAATTATATGTAAGTCTATGTGGATACGAAAGAAGTAAAGCGTGGTACAATGCAGAAGACACTGGAGAAAGAAGATAAACTGGGAAAGTTCATTGATGCAAAGGAATTACATATTTTGAGTCATTTACGAGGGAAAATGACAAGCAGAAACCCTTAAACATCTTGAGTATTATAGTTTTTTGTTGGGAGGAACGGAGGGAGCTCTCTTGTATGGTTGAGGTTGGCACAATAGTTGTCGCCGGTAAGACTGTTGCAGGAAGATCTGTTTGGTCAATTCCTTTTGGGACTCGACCAGTTGTTGGCGTAGGGAGCGATTACTGGCGAAATTTTTCTTCAGCCGTTGCTGTAAGTACTTCACTTGCTCCTCCAAGCTAACTATGTATCGGCGATCATTTATCTGTTCTTCAGAAGGAGAGGAACTGCTGCCCTGTTCAGATATTTTGTCCATGGAAAATAAAAAGAAAAGGAAAGGATGGAAGCTATCAGGTAAGGATCGAGGACTTTTATAGCAACGAAGGGGGAAATTGCATTTATTGGTAGAAGAAATAGGGACCATAAATGCCAGTAAAGAAGAGGAAATGTGGGGGCAGTAGTGGGAAGGTCGACGGGACTATAACTGTAATTAAGAGGGTCCGAATCCCCGGGCGATGATAGAAGAAGGTATGTTCGGATCAGATTATCGTTCTTTCGAAGACAGAAACCTTACCTCTACGAGAAAATGACAAAAGCAAACATCAAGTTCCCTCCCTCATTTTTACTCATATATTTGAAATGATTACATATATTTGATCTATACAGATTTTCTCTGATTGCTCCCCATAGACGAGGCGGGAGAGGTCTCTTTGGGGGGAGAGGGCGCCAAGATGACCCTAAAGCGCTCGACTTGAGGTGGAGGAAGAGCTGATGGACCTTCGTCGAACGAAGAAGGATGAGCTTCTGCCGGGGGGATTGGGATGAAAGCCAGCGCTGGTGGAAGTGGAGGAAGTTAAATCAGCAGTGCGGGGTCTCCCATCAGATACTCCCAGGTGAAGGGAGGATTCCATACCCTGTTGCGGAAGGAGGGGAAAGGTGCCCGAAAAGACCTCCCTTTAGGAGGAGTGGGGGTTGGACTGGGAGGCGAAAACGGAAAGGGGCGGAAGGCTGAAGTGGCGGTCGAGCGGGTCTCTGAGTCTTCAGTATCTTCCGAAACCCAGTTCTGTAACTCAAAGGATTCTGACTCTGAAGAAATTTCGAAGGGATGCCCTGCTGAAGCCATGCTAGTGAGATAGAAGGACGAAGACATGGAGGGCGATGATTTATAATAAAAGAAAAACGACGGGGGAAGTTCTTGGGAAGGGGAAGAAGGCGAAGAGGTTGATACAGTTTCCGAAGCAGTAAAAGGAATGAGGAAGGCTAACAGGCGAGAGTCACTTAAAGAAAGTCCCCGAACCGAAATCGGGACGGGTGTGAATAATATCAGGCAAAATACTTCAAGCAGATTCCTGAACCGAAATTGGGGCGGAGGTGAATAATGTTATTCAATATCTCTCCCATAAGCCCGAACCAACGAGTTGATTTTACCATACGATACGGGAAAAGAGATAACAGTATAAAAAGGGAGGAGTTTAAAATTGGTCCAGAATTCCCGACCCGTCAAGAAGCATGACAAGACGATGATAACTAAGCATATGCACAAATTCATCATTCAGAAGCAGAAGAGAGGCTATTGACAAAATTACCAAAAAAGAAGAATAGTAGAAATTACAACTCAAAGAGTTCGGGCGGGCATTTAGCTAGTGCCTCCGTGGGATCTAAATAGCTAGTGTTCGTGCCAGGAGGTGGGTATCCTTGTTCGGCATTTTGAGCCGAGTACCCCTCAAAACCTAGTATAAATAGATCTACCCCCTTCTTGACATAGCGCCCCTTGAGGTCAGCTTCCTGCTCCTTTAGTTGGTCTTGATATTGAACCACCTGAGCTTGACTTTCCGCCAATTTAACCGCCAAAGCATCTCTCTCGGTGGCTGCCTTTATAGCTCGTTGTCCTAAGGCTGAAAGAGCTTTAAGATACCCCTGTTGGAGGGTAAATTGCTGCTAAGCCACCGGCGATAGGGTTCGGGGAAGAGCCGCTACCATGGAGAAAAGCTCCTGACACTTCTTTGCACAGATTCCTATGCTTGCCGAGCTTAGCGCTCCAGATTAAGACGGTGGCATTCTTGTCGAAGCTGTGTGATAGTAGCCGAGGAGTCAGCATCCTTGATCATGGCGTCCATAAGATATCCCTTATACTCCTTCGCCTCTGAGTCGATGTCTACTGCTTTCACTGGACTGTAAGAAGAGGCGTTGTTCCAGTTCTTCATTTTTTCGTTGCAGCTCCTCTTTTTCGCTTCGGACCAAGGCTAGTTGCATCGTGGCATCTTCGCACTGGCCCCAAAAGTCCGCCTCCTTTGCCTCTTGCTCGTTTAACTGCCGGACGAGCTCTTTCTGTTGTGACACGACGGAAAAATGGCGAGTCTCCACACTAGATTGGAATCGGGCCAGATGAACCACCATGTTGTTATGTTGGGTGGAGGCCTAAAGGGAAAGGAAAATTATCAGCATACATCAGTATAGGGAAATACCCATAGCAAAGAGGAGGAAGAGAAAGAGTAAATACCTCCCGCCAAGTTTACTCACTTGCTCACACGGGCCTAGTATGCCCGACTGAATAAAGAATTTTACCTCCGAAGGGTGCCGAATCTTCAGCAAGGATCCCAACGTGGCCTTCTGAGGAACAGGAAGGGACGGATCCTCCTTCCGAGGAAGATGGGGGTCCGATCTAAGAGGGGTAGGGGCTCTAGCCTGGAAGGTATAGGAGCTTGGAGAGATTCTGTATGAGAAGGCAGGGGTGAATTTTGTGCAGATGGGGAGGAATGAAGAAATTGGGAAGGAGAATCCCCTCCTTGGGGAGATGAAGAAGGGGCAGGGGAGGTACTGCCTCCCCTTCTTGGCTCATAAATGGTTAGGGGTTGAGATCCCGGCTGGTCGGAAGATAAGGGAAGAAGAGCTGATGAACTTGAGGCTCCTTTCTTGATGAGTCGCAGCTTTTTCCGGGGGGATGACGGAGCTGCTACTGACTTGCCTCTTTTAGTCGAGGTCTTCTTTTTCTTGGCAGCCTCAATTGCCTCCCCTTCCACCAAAGCGTTCTGCATTAGATTATCTGCAAGGTATACTTATAAGAAAGATGAATAATTTGGAAAGGAAGTCATAGTGCAGGACCAGTATCACCCTACCTACAACAACCGAAGTCATCAAAGGTAGAGGAGACAATCCAAAGTGGCTTAACAGAAGAGTTTCTATTAGATGTTTGGAGCAGTAGTGTAGCTCTCCTAATACCCTATACACTTCCGGGAAGGGACATTTGGTCCTCGTTTCTCGGAAGGGAGGCAATTCAGGAAGGGCTACCTTCCATGTATCAGAATAGGGAAGAGACTCGGGAAGTTGTACAAAGAAATACAATTCTTCCCAGCCCTTGTGGGAAGTGGGCAGGTTCACCAAGAATTGGCAGTCTGAACGGCTAGATAAATAAAAGAGACCTACCTTAGAAGACTTTAATTGGAATAAGCAATGGAATATTTCGGGGGTCAAAGAGAGGTTCAAGTGTTGGAACACTATGTGAGCTCCCGATAGAATTCGGAAGGAGTTAGGGGTGAACTGGTTCAGAAGTAGTCCGTAGAAGTTTAGAAGGTCCAAATAGACGGTACGTGAGGATAGGCCGTTAAGAAATTGTTCGGAGAAAAAGCATGTCAAGCGGAAGGAGGATTATGAGGTCGATAGTTTAGTCGTGAAAGATTTTATAGAGGGGTCTATATAATTGTTCATAATATTAAAGAAATAATGGTTGCAATCTAACTGGGTTATGGTATGTTCATACCAGGCGGGTGAAGAGGTGGTCCTAGGAGCCATGGGTGTGAACAAAGCAGAGCACTTACTCGGAGGTTAAGGAAGAATCGTGTCGGGAAAGGAAGGACTGAGTCGCCGAAACGCCGCCGGTGAAAATCACGGGAGGAGAAGAACATGCTGGATTGTTAAGAACACTAAACAATACCTAAAAGGAGAAGGCGGGGGTTTATATAGGGTTTTCCGCGACGATTCAGCTGCACGGAAGGAGAAGGAGAAGCAGAGCCCATGAGCCCAACGGGCCTCCTTTAGTATGCTTGAGGGAGTTATAAGGAAACGGATGGATTTAAGTTGAGAAATGAAGAATAGGTCAGAAACTTTATGTACATTTGGAAAGTCAAGCTTATAACTTCGCTTGACTATTTTTCGAGGTTGACTAATGATACTACTGGTACCTTCTCTACATAATCCCCGATAGAGGGGTTAGCAGGTGACCCATGATCCGATCCAAAATACACGGCTCAACTAAGGAAGAATGGCACGGGCGAATATCAGAAGCCATTGGCACGGGCGAACATCGAAAGCAATTGGCACGGGCGAAAGCCATTGGCATGGGTGAATATCGGAAGCCATTGGCACGGGCGAATATCAGAAGCCATTGGCACGGGCGAATATCGGAAGCCATTGGCACGGGCGAGCATCGAAAGCCATTGGTACGACAGAGTTAGTGAAAGTAATTGGCATGGTAAAGGAGAGACGGAAGGCGCTTCGCCAAGAGGTCGGTTCAACCTGATCAATACGGAGGAAATTTGGCATGGGAAAAAGAGGAATTGGTTCGGGTTGATAAGAAGCCTTAGGGCTAGGTCACCCGTGAGCCATAGACCTAAGCTAGCTCCACCTAAAGTGGATGGTTGAAGGAGACAGTCTAACCTAGTTACCTGAGAAATAGAGGAAAAGGCGTTATGCAATAACTGGGGAGGCCCCCACACAATATTCCGAGGAGCCCTCGTTCCTCATGTTTGTAACAGAATTATTCTCCAGGTGAAGGTGGTGGCCACATGTACGGTGGAGATAATCCCCGACGTTATGATGAAGGAGTAGGGAAGATAAAAGGGAGGAGGCAAGGAGAAAAGGGGGATCCGCAATCATTCCAACCCAACGAGAGAGCAGAGGAGGCAAGAGGAGAAGGAGAACCCCAGTCGCCTCGCCGGAGAAGAAGGAGATCTATCATTGTCACGTCTCTTGTATTTTTCTCGCTTTATGATATCACTATAAAAGGTCTTCTCTCCTCCACCTTCGGAAACTTACCTTCAGTAAAGGAGGACCTTCATAGTGAAAGTGCTTAAGCACCGCCTCCGGTGAGAAAGTTCACCTCCGTGGAGTAGGAATCCTTATTCCGAACCATGTTACATCTTGTGTCTGAGTCTCAATTGCTAGCGTCGGTTTTCTTGCGTTTCACCTATTTCATCTTCTTATTCTCTACTGATTGCGGCCTGTGAGAACCCTCTGAGACCTCCCTCAGTGCTTCACTGCATTGAAAACGGAGCGAACAGGTTTTCACTCGTTTCCGCATCAATGTGCTTATAAGATGAAAAGATATCTCCATTGGTACGAGGTCTTTTGGGTAAAATCCAAAAATAAAACCATGAGAGCTTAGGTCTAAAGTGGACAATATCATGTCATTGTGGAGATATATGAATCTTATAGGCATTAACAATTGGTATCAGAGCCATGGTCCATGTCAAGCCATGAACCTCGAACGAAGGAAGTTGAGCTCCCATGTCCGGATTAAGAAAACTAGACACGAGGCAGGAAGTCCAGTTGGGTCGAGAGGACCGAACAACTAGCAGGAAGTCCAGTTGGGCCAGAAGGGCTGGACAACTGGCAGGAAGTCCAGCTGGGTCAGGAGGACCAGACAGTTGGCAGGAAGTCCTAGTGGATTGAAGATCGGACATCAAGCAGATGATGCCCTTCAAGGACGAATAGACTTGAGGTGGGGGGGGTCAATGTGGTCATTCGCTTGAGGGGGAGATTATTGGAGTATTGAGAATATAATCAAAGTCCCACATTGATAAGACATGGAAAAGATCATGTGCTTATAAGATGAAAAGATATCTCCATTAGCATGAGACCTTTTGGATAAAACTCAAAAATAAAATTATGAGGACTTAGGCCTAAAGTAGACAATATCATACCATTATGAAGATATATGAATTTTATAGGCACTAACACTAATGAGTCAAACTAGATGACTAAAACATCTAATGTTGTGTAGTTGACTAATAAAATTTAGTAATCAATTGATAATGAGTACAGATGACTAGTCATGACCTAAGTAACTAGGATTGAATAGGAAATAAAAAGATGATAACATTGTTAGATGGATTTTTTAAAAAAAGTAATTATAAATTAAATATCAAAAGGATGCCCCTAAATTTTAAAATTATCAGTCAAAAGAGCATCTATTACTTTAAAAAGTCAATACAACGTCTTAAATCTTTTCATCGGGAAAATACTCTTATTCTAATTATACAGATCACATCAACTCACTACAAGAAAAATAGTATTTAGTAATGATTTTTATTATCGCTAATATGTAATATTCGTCGCTATTAATTTTTAACGGCGAATAAATATCATTGCTAAAAGGATTTTACGACAATTTAATATAGTTTTGCGTTAATCTTAAAGATAAAAAGACATCGCTAAACTTACAATAATCGCAGCTAAATTAATGTAACTTTTCGACGATTAATGTATATTCGTCGGTAATATTTACGACGCTTTATAAATATTCGTCGCTAATATTAATGACATAATATATTTTGTCTTTATATTTTAGTAATGAACATATTATTTCATCGCTAAATAATATTTTCATGACAACATTTTTATTTTTGTCACTAAAATCTGGATTTTCTGAAGGATTTTATAGAGAGATCCACAAACAAGCTGTGAAAATTCTTGAAATTCCACGGCCGAGGAGTCCTTTATATTATCGATGATTAGCTTATATTTGTTGCGAAAGTGTACTTTAGTGACAAAATTTAAGAATTCCGTCGCAAACAATGGAGTACACAGAGAGTAAGGCCCACGGGCAGGCATCGAAATTCCACAAGCATGTTATTGAACTTCACGACAAATTTAAATAATTTCATTGCTAATAACCGATATCTACTTTCATAGAATTTTATTTATTTATATTTATATATCCTGTAATATAAATTTATATATACACTCCAATCACAATATTTTTCATCAACTAACTTAACAACATAAATTTCAAACATTTAAAGGCAACTAATTACTTCGTCGCTAAGACTTAACAACAACTTAGCGACGATTATACTTTTTACGTCGCTAAAATAAATCATATTAGTGACGAAATATTCTAATTTGTCGCTAATAATTATTTATCTATTAAAATTTTTTTATAAAAAAAACTTTAACAATGAATAAAAATAAACGTCGCTAAGTATCATAACTTTTGCGACGAATTAGGATAATTCGTCGCTAAGATTTTAATCTTTGCGATAAATATTATAATTCGTTGCTGACATGAATTATTTTAGCGATGAATAATATATAATCGTCGATAAATTTTTATTTTTTTAATAAAAAATATTTGTTAATAAGATTATTTTCGATGATATGATATTTCATCGTCATTACTATCGTTGAGCGACTAATTATTAATTCGTCATAAAATATTCGTCGTTATTTTAATCATTCTTGTAGTGCCCGCTATGATATGTTAAAATAAATCAGTTTAATTTGTTCAAAATTATCTTAAATTATATTATGAGGAATGCTCCCTGTTGGAGGATCGTGGTCCGACTAGAAGGGGGGTTGAATAGCTTGTATGTGTTGCTCGTTGGAATTCGTTCGTTCATCTACAATATTCGGTAGCGTAGCGGAAATACAATATACAAATGCGAATATAAAGACAAATACACAAGCACAAGACAACCGATATACATGGTTCGAAACCTTAGGGTTTCTACTCCACGGGACGAGCTCAACGAGCTCTAGTGATGCTCACACTAATACTAAAACTCCTCCTCGACAACACGTCGGAGGTGGAGAAATCTCGTACAAGCAATTACAATAGTAATATACAAGACACAAGCAAAAACAAAGACAATAAGAAATACAAGTAAAGAAATACTTTACAACACTTTGCTTTGAATGTTTTTTTGTTGCTTACTTTGGTTTTCTCTTGAAGGTCTGGAATGCAGCAGTAATTCCCCTCCAAAGTTTCCCCAAAAATCATTGTAAAAATCCTCCCCAACCTCCTCCTTTTATGCTTGTCTCGGGCTGATTCCGCGCCTAGTAGTTGACTGCTCTTACCCATCGGTCGACTGCTCCTGTAACCATTGTGAGACAATGTCTTAATCCATGATGGAAAAGTTCCAACGGATACTTAGCAGTTGACTGATCAAACCCATCACCGATCATTGCTCATAGCCTCATGATCACAAACCCTAGCGATGACTCGAAAATATTCTGTACGCATCCTCGACCGGACCTCCATGGCGGTAGCACAAATTGTTTGAGCATCCAACTGTCGGGTAAAACCTCAAACACTAATGTTTGAGCATTCAAATGTCGAGCAAAACCTCAAAAATCAATGTTTGAGAATCCGACATTCAATCTTAGGCACTTGGCCAAGTTCACCTCATCTTCCCATGGAGTTCCCTATTGAAGCTCTCTTCCTCTGGCCTGCATGTTGGAGATTCTGGGATCATACACAGCGGAATAAAGCGAATAAAAATAATTTTTTATTACATATCGAGATCACACGTAGTGCATGTGTCTCAATAGGTTCCCGGTTATGTTGGTCATTCATAATTAACCCCTTAATTATGAATAGATTATGAGTGACACCTAGCAGTACATCATGACCCCCAATTGACCGGAAAGTCTAAATCGACTTCAAAATATTTTCTGAACCCTTTAGCAGCTCTAGTTGTTCGTGCCTTGTTCCTTTCACTCATCCTATACCCACTTGGTTCAGGACATGGTATCTGTGTTCGTCCCCACTAAGTTGGCTACGTCACACCTAGCCCAAGTTATTTTTCTTGTCCTGTGGATTCAAGTTACTCCTACATGTTCCCAAGAAGACCATCTTCTTAATATGCTTGCTCTGGCCAGAGACTTCTGAGTAACAATCTTGACAAGAGGCCTAGGGTATACATCTCCTTTATCAGGAGTGGTGAATCCTCTGTAGGTTATTCAAATACCTTTGATCACTTTAGCTTATACCCAATCATCCCGGAGTTACACCTATTATGTAGATGGCTGCGAAGAAGTCAAAGTACAAGGCGCCATGATCAAGGTGACTTGAATACCTCAAGTCTAAGAAAGCTCACACTCAAGCTACAATGAGATCTTCAACGACATACAGAACCATATGAAGTCTCATAGCAGGTTACTCCAATGAACTAGTTACCATAACTAGCATCCACATGTTCACTCTCAACATCCCTATGCTTCCATTCAGTGCGTACCGAATGCTTGGATAAACCAAGGAGCATAACATGTGCTAGTCTCATAGAATTGATGATGTCCAATATCATCAATTCATCGACTAGGGATAGTTTCAATACTTATATTTACACATGATAAGATACCCACTAATTGTGATCCAATCACAATTTCTCTCATGCTGTGCATCGTATTATGGACTTCAGTATATGAGTTTAAGATCCAATCAAATACATAGATAATGTATACTTAAATAGTGAATTTTATTAATAACTTCTAAGGCGATTACCTTAGGACACCTCTCAATTACATCAAACTCTTACTTGGCCTACAACCAATCGCCTTGTTATCTAATACCATAGGCCTCTATATGTCTCTCGAACTTTTCTTGGGGAAGAGACTTTGTCAAGGGATCTTCTAGATTCCTATCAGTGGGAACTTTCTCTATTTGTACGTCTCTTCTACCAATGATCTCTCTGATCATATGGTAACGGCGTAGTACGTGTTTGGATCGCTGATGAGACCGTGGTTCCTTCGCCTGTGCAATGGCACCATTGTTGTCGCAGTAAACCCGTAATGCTTCAACAATGCTCGGAACTACTCCAAGTTCAGTAATGAACTTCTTGATCCAGACCGCCTCCTCTACTACTTTAGAAGCTACAATGTACTCTGCCTCTGTAGTAGAATCAACAATGGTATTTTGCTTGGAACTCTTCCAACTCACTACACCTCCATTCAAGATGAATATGTATTCACATTGAGATTTGAAATCATCCTTATCTGTCTGGGAGCTGGCATCAGTATACCCGCTTACTACCATATCACCTCCTCCATATACCAAGAATAAATTCTTAGTCTTGCTCAAGTACTTAAGGATTGTCTTGACAACCACCCAATAGTCCATACCAGGATCCGACTGGTATATACTCGTAACGCTCAAAGCGTATGATACATCGGGCCTCGTACATAACATAACATACATGATCGATCCTATAGTTGACGCATATGAGATATGACTCATGTGAATCCTCTCGTCTTCAGTGTGCAGGCACATAGACTTCGAAAGGTGAATCCCATGCCTCATGCGAATAAAACCTTTATTGGATTCTTCTATGCTAAACCGTTTTAGCACTTTGTCTATGTATGTAGACTGCGAAAGACCAAGCAACCGGTTCGATCTATCTCTATAGATCTTAATCCCCAAAATATAGGTTACTTCTCCCATGTCTTTCATGGAGAATATTTTGGATAACCAGACCTTGACTGTTTACAAAACAGGAATATCGTTTCCTATAATTAATATGTCATCGACATATAATATTAAGAACACGACTGCACTCCCACTAACCTTCTTATACACACAAGGCTCTTCAGGATTTTGTGAGAAATCAAACTATTTGATTGCCTCATCAAAATGGATATTCCAAGTCCTAGATGCTTGTTTCAATCCATAAATGGAACATTGAAGCTTTCATACTTTGTTCTTGTTAATGGATGTGAAACCCTTAGGTTGTATCATATATACATCCTCAAATAGGGTTCCATTAAAAAAAGATGTTTTCACATCCATCTGTAATATCTCATAATCAAAATGAATCGTCATGGCTAGGAGTTTCCGAATGAATTTAAGCATAGCTACTGGTAAAAAAGTTTCATCATAGTCAATACCTTGTCTTTGACGATAGCCTTTTGCCACTAATCTAGCTTTATAGATAATAATATTACCATCCACGTCGGTTTTCTTCTTGAAAACTCACTTGCACCCTATAGGCGTTATGCCTTCGGGTGGGTCTACCAAGTTCCAAACTTAGTTTTCATACATGGAATCCATTTCCGATTTCGTGGCTATTAGCCATCTATCATTGTCTGAACTATTCAGTGCCTCTTCATAACTAGTAGGTTCCTCATCATCTATGAGCAACATATCATTAGATTCACTTATGAGAAATCTATATCTCTCAGGAATCCTACGTGTCCTACTAGATCTACGAGGAGGTGGTGTATTATTAGGTTCAGCTATTACCTCATCCGAATGAGTAATCAGCTGTGGTTCTTGACTAGGCATCTCTTCTGTGTCTACCCGGAGCCTCTTGAACTACACTTAGTTCAACCTCACTCCCACTGTTTTCCTATAAGAGAAACTCCTTCTCTAGGAATACAACATGCCTTGAAACAACACCTTTTGTTCCAAGGGATGATAGAATTTATAAAATACGAAAAAAAATGGATTAACCCCAGCTAATTAAGTTTAATTAGGGGTTAGGGTTAATTGAGATTAGGTTTAATTAAAGTTGGGTTTGGCCTGAATCGGTCAGCTTGAACCGGTTGACGAACGACTTTAAAAGAGCCGAACAATTTTTTTTATCCCATTTCTTCTTCCTCCCCATCGTGATCAGTGACTTCTTCCTCTTCTTGGCAATTTCTACCCTTTGTCTCTTATCTCCTCCTCATCTCGCCGCCGTTGTTCGTCGGGTAGTAGATCCAGCTGGAGGGAGGGACTCCGATCGAGATCCGATGGGCGAGAGACCTCGCTGGGAGCTGGGAGCTGGGAGTCGGCGGTGATGCGATCTGGTCACCGACTATGAGTTGGGATTTATGAATTTCTGCCGAGATTTGGGTAAAAAATTGATCTATTCCCCTTGATTTGGATGAAATCCATGTTTACTTGTGGATCTCACTGCTAATAGCTCGGATCAGTGTTTGGGCAGTTTGTGGAGCTTGATGGTCACCGACGAACAGGGGATTGGGGAAGGAGCAAGGTATGTGGATTCCAAGGGTTGGTAAGTCCTATATTAATCTATAGTTTCGGTTAGATTTCTAGTTTCACCGAGAATTGGGAGTGGTTGATTGCAGTTTTGTGTTTGGATTGCTCCCGTGTTTGGGTAGTGCTGCCGACACTTGATGGTTATTGTCAATGGGTTATGGTATGGAGGCTGCGGTTGGAATGGTGGCAGTTGTGACCTGTGATTTAGCCTCTAATCGGCGAGAACCGATCGGTGAGTAACCAAGCTACTTAGGGAATTGATTATATCATGTAAGGAGTTGATGGTTGTGGTTTTGGATTTACAGTAGAATGATTGGTGTTTATTATTGAAATCACAACACTGAAACTATCAGGTATTTATGATTTAAACACAAAGTCTTTGATAGAATTGGGTGATTGACGATTGCTATTTAATTGGAGTCGGTAAGCCCTGATTTGATATATATATATATATATATATATATATATATATATATATATATATATATATATATATATATATATGTTGTTAGTTTATATATTATGGTTGTGTTGTTATTGGTTGAATCGCAGTTTCTTTTGGGTGAACAAGCTAGGAGAGATTAAAGCAACGTGAAGTAAGTATAGATCTAAGTGATATGGATACTTACAGTATTTGTAGTTGATTGTAATTATTAGTTGTGAATAGAGTAGGTGTTGTGGATTGAGATATGGATTTGATTAGCTTGATTTATAGCTAATTAACTATCAATGGCAGGACTTTGATTAGTGATGATGCTCATAGTTATGAACGACTGATACGAGCTATATAGCAGGTGGGTAATATCTACCCTGGTCAGGTAGTTTTGATCTGAATTTGGTGCATGAATTTGGACTTATGCTATTACTTTGATCTTAGATCCACTCTTATTTTATCATGTGCTTGTACTTAGCCTTGACCTTTGAGATATATTGCTATTACTTCATCGTTTATCTATCACAGATATGAACTACAAACCCTATTGTGTGTTAGCTGATGGATGTTCAGTTGAGTACATGTGGTTAGGGTTATCTTTGTGACCTTAGATTGGGTTATTGTATTACATCACTAGGGTTAGGTGATGGATTAGTTTATGGAGTCGATTGTTATATCATACACATATCAGTGGTGCATCTATGGTGGATCTAGTTGTCTGTGCATAGATAGGTGTGTGGTTGTCAGTATGTGGCTATGGACTGGAGGTCTTAGCGTGATTGTATATCCATTTTGGATCGTGTATCTGGGTAAGGTTATATGGATTATCGATAGTATATCGCTACGGACTGGAGGTCTTGGCATGGTTGACTGTCAATTGTGTATGACTCTCTGTTTGGTAGATAGAGTGTCTTGTGGATTAGTAGTCCTTGCATAGTTGACTTTCGGTTTACCAGGACCCCCCGTGGGATAGGGAGTGTTGCGAGGATACGTATGTGGAGCTATGCATCATTACATTGCATGCATGCTGTCAATTGGAGTCTCCCTTGTGGTTAAGATGGGTCATCAGTCATCCTGTCTCCCCGACCACTCGGGGTAGTGGTAACAGGGTTGAGGGCAGAGCATTGGATGTGCCGCGCTCGACCATTATAGACGGTGGTAGTTGGAGATGCGCACCTGGCCACTGTGCAGAGTGGTGTTAGCACTCGCCCACTATAGACGGTGGTTGTGTGATGTGCAGTTATCCTGTGTGCGGAGCTCGTCTACTCATGGGTAGTGACGGAGCTGTTAAATATGAAAAATTTAAAATACTAAATTAAATGGCCAAAGAATTAAGAAAATAATCTTGGAAATATTTTGGGATTTTTTTTTTGGGAATTTTAGAAATTTTTCTGGATTTAAACGGAGCCCGTACGAGATAATACAGGGAATAATTAATTTACTAAGGGATTAATAAAAATAAAACCTAGGTTTTTATTATTTATAAAAGGGTAATCCGGTTAACTTTTGGACCCATCTAATTACTTTCCCTGTCGCACCAGTTTTTCTCTCGCGACCCCTTTCCTCTGCCGACGGTTTCTTTTCGCGAGCCCTTCTCTTGCGATCCTCTCCATGGCGCCGATTTCTTTTCTTCTCCTCGCGCCCGCAGCCAACAGACCACTGAGCCTCTTCTTCCTCGCTGTTTCTTTCCCCGACCTCGCGCACCCGTCGCCACCCGCAGCACTGACCGCACGCGCCGGCTCCTCGCCTCTGACCGCCGCACGAGCCGCTCTCCACTTGCCGCCCGAGAGCCTGCGGTCGACCGTCCCTCTGCAAGCGCCAGCAAACACCTGCCTTTCGTCACTGCTTCGCTTTTCCTCGCGCCCGAGCCTTCTTTTCCTCGCGTCCGCAGCCATCAGCCCGACGTCGAGGTCACTCTGCCTTTCTCTGCCACAAACGACGGGTTGTCCTCCTCTGCCAAAGAGCGCTGGCTTCTCCACTCGTCCCCGTCACTGTAGATTTCTCCTCCACGCGAATTGATCAGCACTGGTGGTCGCCAGAGCAAGGTAAGGGGTCGACTTGTGTTTTGTCTAACCCCTGAGATATTTTTTCGCGATTTGACAGTGGATTGGGTTTGGGCAATGAATTAGGGCAGCGGTTGATCCTTTTCTCCAGTGAACCAAGCGGCTGGGAGGTTCCAATCACAGGTATATTTTGAGCTATCTACTGTTGGTATGCTATTTGATTTTGTTTCGGTTGATGGTAGCTGTGGGTGGATGTGGTCGGCTGTGAACATTGGTTGAGTTGGCTAAGAAGGAGTGTGTGTTGTTGAGCGGTTGTGATTGGAGTTTGATGCCGGTTGAGAGGGCGGTGAGGTTTTATTTGGGTGTTATTCGGTTGATCGTTATGGTATTTAGTTGTTATTGGATGGTTGGATGATATTTTGTTTATTTCGAAATGTGTTTTGATCTGTGGGACGGATCTACTTTGGGTGAGTTAGTTGTGAGGATTTGTTTGGATGTTGTACACATGATGATAGGGGTTGTGAAATCATATTCGGGTAATTGGACGAAAAGACGGTTATATTAGGTGGAAGGTGATCGAGATTTTATTAAGCCTTTGGGTTAATTGGTTATGTAAGAAATCGATTTAGCATTCGATTTGTTGATGGATTGCATTTTTGTGCTTAATAATAGTTATGTTGTATGCAGGTTTCGGTCACGAGGCAGGTCCACGGTCATGACGATTTCATTATTTTCTCGAGCGTTTTATCAAGCGGGTATTTTGACTTATCTCTTAGATATAGTAATGTTGATATGCTAGTTAGTATAGCTTGTAATAATTTTCATGTTTATATGCCTAGTATGTTATTGTGCCTTCTTGATACATGCATTGGATCAGTTTATAGTTATACTTTCCCTGGTTTATTTGGATCATTAATATGTACTTATTGGTTGTGCATATTATTCGGATATGTGTTTTAGTTGGTATTTACATGCTTTAGTATCATGCACCATCTTGCATGATTGCATGCTGGCTAGACGGGGTTCCTTTATAGTTGAGCCCGCAGCCAGTTTCATGGTCTGCACACACTGCCACTCATGGGTTAGTGGTATATCAAAAGGGTGTGTGCAGTTGCTCTGTCAGGCTCCGCTGGTTCGCTCATGGGTAGCGATGAGGCAGCGTGGTAGCGGGCAGGGATCCCTCCTCAGGTCTACGACACCAGGAGATGAGAGCTTTTCTCCCCCACTCTGTTTGGGGCAAGAGGATAAGTGTACTCCGACAGCATCCTGTCCACTCGGTCACTCAGGAGCAGTGATGGCAGAGTGCACAGTTGTCATAGCCCTACCCATTCGGCTTCACCATCGCGTGTGAGGTGGCTGACTGGCGTCAGGGGTGACCATGTCATTTGTACGGCATGCATTTTGCATGGATAACATTTGTATTGTGTTTGCTACATTTTTATTGCTACCTTGGATGTTGCATATGATTGCTATACATACAGGATACATATTTGTATATGGTGATGACTTTATTTCTTCTAATATGGCACATGCTCCTATATCAGGGTAGGAGATTCAAGTAAGTACAGTCCTTTTGTATTTCTTTCTTGCATACCCTATATATGAGACTGTACTGGCATGATTGTTATTGTTAGTTATATCTTACTTTGCATATCGACTATATCCGCTGAGTTCTTTGAACTTACCCCGTTGTTTTTATATCTATTCCAGGATGAAGCTGTCAGAAGAGTCCAGTTGCCAAACCCCTCGTCGCGATAGTTTATTAGTTATTTGATTTATGGATTTGGATTTTGATTAGAAGATATGTTTAGGACTGGAGTTGGATTTATGTACTCGTGAATACTTGGTGTCCTTATGGACCTTTATTTGGATTTTATTTTGATTGGTTTTGGTTGGGTATTCCTGCCCAGATGGCAGAAGAGGTAAGTCTAGTTATTGTAGATTGTTTACTATTTGCCTTGATTGTTGGCCTGAGGTCATATGACCTGCGTGTGTTGTTTGGATTCCGATCATGTTGACCGATGTATTGTGGCTGTGTAGGCTTTGTATGTAAGTTTGGTATTGTCACCCGTACAGGGGAGATGCTGTCGAATTTTCGTCTGGCGGGGACTCCCCCGGGGCATTACAATTTATTTGGTATTAGAGCCCTAGGTTTACGAGTTCCTAGGGGTTTTTTGGATTTTCCGGAGTTCGCCACTTGTGGCAGGGTTTGCGAGTCAATCTGGCGATTTTTGGATTGGTATGGATTTCCGATGATTTTTATGTTTCGAAAATTCGAGGTATTATTGACGAGGTTAATTTGGGGATTTGGCGGCGACGGGACCTCTCCTGACGGTGAAATAGGTATGATGATTAATTTTATATGTTTTTACTTATAGTAACATCTGTAATAATTTAACAGATATGAGACGAGGTGGCCGTGCTCCTGCTCCAAGTCGTGGTGCAGGGCGGCCACGCCAGAGGACCTTGAGATCTTTGGCGACAGAGTTGCCAGAAAGATCTACTGAGGGTGAGCATGTTGATCAGGGTCAGATTCCACATGGTGCTGCGGGAGTCGTGGATCCTCAGTCCTCGGCGGTTCCTCCTCCAGAGATACCCACTTCTGGAGTATTCGATGTACCAGCGGGAGACCCTGCTGCTACACTTCAGACACCCTCGCCAGTAGGGCCTGCTACTACAGACCTGACAGGCCCATCAGTGGAGCCGGTTGGCCCTCACTCGGTATTTGCCCCTGCGTATGCAGAGGCACCATCTGTTTCGCCAGCTCCTGCGATGACTCCTACTCATCCTATTGATGTGGCTGCAGCACGAGCTCGGATTACCAGTTTAGCAAAGTCGATGAAAAGTCGGTTCACCTTATTCAGCAGAGAGACTGATCCGAGCGTGACTCAGTCTTGGATCGAGACGATGGAGCGTACTTTCTACTATATGGTCTGCTCCGAGTGGGAGAAGGCAGAGTTGGTGGCCTTCCATTTACGAGGCGAGGCCGAGATTTGGTGGGACACGCAGCGCTCGATCATCGGCGAGTAGCAGATTACCTGGGGGAGATTCAGAGAGGCATTTGAGAGTCAGTACTTTCCACGATCATATCAGATGATGCGACGTTAGGATTTTCTGAGTCTTCGATAGAATAATCACTCAGTGATGGAGTATAATACAGAATTTAATCGGTTAGCCAGGTTTTGTCCAGAGTTAGTTGCTGAGGACAGGTCACGCATGATGCAATTTGTTCAGGGACTAGATGGGCATCTTCAGGTCAAGATGACAGGATTTGACAGTTCTTCCTACCGAGAGGCATTGGATAGAGCTTTGTAGTCACCAACAGAGAGTTACGACATGTAAAGAGGAAACAGATGAACGAACCACAGACAAACCCAATACCACAGACTCACCGGACAACAAAGAAGTGGTCGCAATACCGGTCGAGTCATTCTGGGGCATCTAGCCGGCCTCAGAAGTCAGAACAATCTTCAGCTGGACCCTCCCGGTCTTCTCAGCAGAGCCGGAGGCCACCCACTAGTGACACCTATTGTACTACTGGGTCGAGAGCATATCGTCTCGGCATCGCACCTTGGGACATGGTTTGCTATTATTGCAAAATTGCTCGACACTGAGTCGAGATTGTTCGTGAAGGCTCATCATGTGGCTTCCGGGGTTTCTATAGAGTTGCATATGGCATGTATGGACAGGAGTACTAGACGATGTCACAGGTTCCAGACCTCAGATGTGCATTTCGCCCACCGGTAAAGACCATACAATTTCATGCATCGATTCAAGATTTAGTAGCCCTCGCCACTAGTACAAGATCACCAGAACTATCGATGACAGTAGCCCTTCATACCAACCTTCAGACGGCCTTCATATCACCACGACGCCTTTCAGTACTACCTTCGACGCCTTCGTGCCCAGACACAACCACCTCTGGCGGTGATACCACCTCCACCTCAACCGGAGACTGGGCGGATTCATGCAATTACTAGAGAGGATGCGCAGTGAGCCAGCGAATCCGTTTTTCACGGTACGATTTCACTTTATGCATTTTCAGCTATTGTGCTAATTGATAATGGCAGTTCGCATTCATTTATTTCTCGTACATTTATGAGAGAGATTGGTAGACTACCTACTATTAGATCACAACGATTAACCGTCTCCCTACCGTCTGGTGATACGTTGGGCGTTACCCAGGAGGTCCGAGGTTGTCCCTTAGATTTCGATAGCATCATTCATACTGTAGATTTATTGGTACTGGACATGGTAGAGTTCGACATTATACTTGGCATAGATTGGCTGTCAGCATATCATGCCACAGTTGATTGCCAGACGAGGGTGGTCACTTTCCAACCTCCGAACCAACCCTCGTGGGATTCACTGGCATTCGGGATGATGACATATCGACCATTTCTGCGATTCAGGCTCAGAAGCTTTTATTTCACGGTTGCCAGGGTTTTCTATTATCTATGATCAATGTAGAAGACAGTGGTGACTCTCAGATTGTTGACATTCCTATTGTCCGAGAATATCCGGATGTCTTTCCAGAGGAGTTACCGGGCCTACCTCCCAGAAGGCAAGTGGAGTTCACGATTGAGTTAATTCCTGGGACGTCGCTGACATCGAAAGCTCCTTATCGTATGGCCCCGAGGGAGTTAGATGAGTTAAAGGTTCAGCTTCAGGAACTTTTGGACAGAGGTTTTATTCGCCCTAGTGTATCACCCTGGGGTTCTCCGGTTCTTTTCGTGAAGAAGAAAGATGGATCGATGAGATTATGCATTGACTACAGGCAGTTAAACGTCGTCACTATCAAGAATAAATACCCCCTGCCACATATTGAGGACTTGTTTGATCAGCTCAGAGGTACATCAGTATATTCTAAGATTTATCTGCGGTCCGGATATCATCAATTAAGGGTTAGAGACTCTGACATTCAGAAGACAGTGTTCCGTACCAGATATGGACACTATGAGTTTTTGGTAATGCCATTTGGGCTTACCAATGCTCCAGCAGTATTCATGGATTTGATGAACCATGAATTTATGGATTTCCTAGATCGGTTCGTCATTGTCTTTATTGACGATATTCTGGTTTATTCTCGTTCTGAAGAGGAACACGCGCAACATCTTCGTCTTGTTTTGGATAGGCTTCGACAGAAGTGACTATATACGAAGTTCAATAAGTGCGCATTTTGGTTACCCTCAGTCGATTTTTTGGGACATGTGATTTCTAGTAGAGGCATTTCAGTGGACCCCCAGAAGATCGAGGCTGTCACCAGATTGGAGCAGCCGAAATCAGTTCAAGAGGTTCACAGTTTCTTTGGCTTGGCTGGTTATTACAGATGGTTCGTTGAGGGTTTTTCGAGCATCGCTATGCCGTTGACACGCCTTACCAGGAAGGGCGTGAAGTTCATGTGGACAGAGGCGTGCGAGACTAGTTTCCAGGAGTTGAAGAAGAGATTGGTGTTAGCACCGATTCTGGTATTGCCATCAGGGGACGATGGTTTCGTTCTTTATACCGATGCATCTTTGTAGGGTTTAGGCGCAATATTGATGTAGCACGATAGGGTAGTCTCTTATGCTTCTCGCCAGTTGAAGGAGCATGAGAAAAACTACCCAGTACATGATTTAGAGTTAGCCGCTATTATTTTTGCCTTGAAGATTTGGAGGCATCATTTATATGGGATTACATTTGAGATTCTCACTGATCATAAGAGTCTCAAATATTTATTTACGCAGAAGGAACTCAATCTCCGACAGAGGAGATGGATGGAGTTCCTGAAGGATTATGACTGTACTATTAGCTACCACCCAGAGAAAGCCAATGTGGTTGCCGATGCACTTAGCCGAAAATCTCGAGGGACTTTAGCTTCCTACCGAGTTTTAGTCACGGATTTGATTCAGGGTTTCTCTGAGTAGAGCCTTGAGGAGCAGGGATCGATAGAGCAGGGTGTTCTAGTTACCATGGTTGCTCAGTCATCTATCCAGACGAGAGTCTGGGAGGCTTAGGCCAGTGATCGGCATTTACAGTTCATTGGCAGTCAGATAACTTCTGGATAGCAGACTGAGTTCACCCGAGATGACGAAGGTATTATATATTTCTGGGGCAGATTATGCGTACCTCAATCTCACCCGATTATGGAGGAGTTACTTCAGGAGGCTCATCACTCTCGATTTACGATTCACCCAGGCAGAACCCGCATGTATCGAGATTTAAAGCGTTTGTATTGGTGGAATGACATGAAGAAAGACATTGCAAATTTTGTAGCTAGATGTATGATTTGTCAGTAGGTGAAGGTTGAGCACCAGAGACCAACCGGATTACTTCAGAGGATTCCTATTCCTGAGTGGAAGTGGTATCACATTACCATGGATTTTGTGGTGGGTTTGCCTAGGACACGTCAAGGCTATGAGGCGATTTGGGTAGTCGTAGACCGACTAACCAAATCCGCACACTTCTTAGCGATTCGAAAGACCGACTCTCTGGATCGTTTGGCAGAGTTATATTGTCAGAAGATCATCAGATTGCATGGTGTTCCTTTGAGCATTATATCTGATAGAGATCCTCGATTCACGTCCCGGTTCTGGCAGAGTCTACAGCAGGCCTTAGGCACGCAGCTTCGTTTTAGTACTGCATTCCATTCACAGATAGATGGACAGTCTGAGCGGACCATTCAGACACTAGAGGATTTGTTGAGGTCCTGTGTTATAGATTTTGGGGGCAACTGGGAGGACTACTTGCCATTAGTGGAATTCGCCTACAATAACAGCTATCATTCGGCTATCCAAATGGCCCCGTTTGAAGCATTGTATGGTAGATAGTGTCGTACACCCACCCTCTGGGAGAAGGTTGGGGAGGCCCAGTTGTTAGGACCCCAGAGAGCTCAGCATGAGGCAGAGCTGGTCCGTACTATCATACTTAGGATGGCAGAGGCGCAGGATCACCAGAAGAGTTATGCAGATCGGAGACGGAGACCTCTGGAGTTCTCTATTGGTGATCATGTATTCCTGCGAGTCTCACCCACGAAAGGGGTGAAGAGATTTGGCCTCCGAGGTAAGCTAGCTCCTAGATACATCGGTCCGTTTGAGATTTTGGAGAGGATCAGAGCAGTCGCTTACCGTCTAGCGCTACCACCATTGTTGACGGGTATTTATGATGTGTTCCATGTGTCCATGCTGAGGAAGTATGTGCCAGACTCTACACATATTCTGTCAGATGTGTCAGGTTCCATTCAACCTGATGCTACTTATGCAGAGGTTCCGGTATGGATTCTGGATCACAAGGAACGACAGTTGAGGAATAAGATTGTGCGACTTGTCAAGGTCGGGTGAAGTCACCACACGGATGAGGAGGCTACTTGGGAGCTTGAAGAAAAGATCAGATCTCAATACCCCCACTTGTTTACTTAAGGTACGTGAAATATATTTTCAGTACTTGTGGTATCTCTTACTCATTATGCATCTGAGTAGGAAATTTGGGGACCAAATTTTTATTAGTGGGGGAGAATGTTAAATACGGAAAATTTAAAATACTAAATTAAATGGCCAAATAATTAAGAAAATAATCCTGGAAATTTTTGGGGATTTTTTTTTTGGAATTTTAGGAATTTTTCCAGAATTTTTCTGGATTTAAACGGAGCCCGTACGAGATAATACAGGGAATAATTAATTTACTAAGGGATTAATAAAAATAAAACCTAGGTTTTTATTATTTATAAAAGGGTAATCCGATTAACTTTTGGACCCATCCAATTACTTTCCCCACCGCGTCGGTTTTTCTCTCGCGACCCCTTTCCTCCGTCGACGGTTTCTTTTCGCGAGCCCTTCTCTCGCGATCCTCTCCATCACGTCGATTTATTTTCTTCTCCTCGTGCCCGCAGCCAACGGACCACCAAGCCTCTTCTTCCTCACTGTTTCTTTCCCCGACCTCGCGCACCCATCACCACCCGCAGCACCGGCCACATGCGCCGACTCCTCTCCTCTGACCGCCGCATGAGCCGCTCTCCACTTGCCGCCCGAGAGCCTGCGGTCGGCCATCCCTCTGTAAGCACCGGCAAACGCCTGCCTTCCATCGCTGCTTCACTTTTCCTCGCGCCCAAGCCTTCTTTTCCTCACGTCCGCAGCCATCAGCTCGATGTCAAGGTCACGCCGGCTTTCTCTGCCACAGACGACGGGTTGTCCTCCTCTGCCAAAGAGTGCCGCCTTCTCCACTCATCCCCGTCATCGTAGATTTCTCCTCTGCGTGAATTGATCAGCGCTGGTGGTCACCGAAGCAAGGTAAGGGGTCGACTTGTGTTTTGTCTAATCCCTGAGGTATTTTTTCGTGATTTGACAGTGGATTGGGTTTGGGCAGTGAATTAGGGCAGCAGCTGATCCTTTTCTCCGGTGAACCGAGCGGTTGGGAGGTTCCAATTGTAGGTATATTTTGAGCTATCTACTGTTGGTATGCTATTTGATTTTGTTTCGGTTGATGGTAGCTGTGGGTGGATGTGGTCGGCTGTGAACATTGGTTGAGTTGGTTGAGAAGGAGTGTGTGTTGTTGTGCGGCTGTGATTGGAGTTTGATGTCGATTGAGAGGGCGGTGAGGTTTTATTTGGGTGTTATTCGGTTGATCGTTATGGTATTCGGTTGTTATTGGATGGTTGGATGATATTTTGTTTATTTCGGAATGTGTTTTGATCTGTGGGACGGATCTACTTTGGGTGAGTTAGTTGTAAGGATTTGTTTGGATGTTGTACACATGATGATAGGGGTTGTGAAATCATATTCGGGTAACTGGACGAAAAGACGGTTATATTAGGTGGAAGGTGATCGAGATTTTATTAAGCCTTTGGGTTAATTGGTTATGTAAGAAATCGATTTAATATTCGATTTGTCGGTGGATTGCATTTTTGTGCTTAATAATAGTTATGTTGTATATAGGTTTCGGTCACGAGGCAGGTCCACGGTCGTGACGATTTCGTTGTTTTCTCGAGCATTTTATCAGGCGGGTATTTTGACTTATCTCTTAGATATAGTCATGTTGATATACTAGTTAGTATAGCTTGCAATAATTTTCATGTTTATATGCCTAGTATGTTGTTGTGCCTACTTGATACATGCATTGGATCAGTTTATAGTTATACTTTCCCTGGTTTATTTGGATCATTGATATGTACTTATTGGTTATGCATATTATTTAGATATGTGTTTTAGTTGGTATTTACATGCTTTAGTATCATGCACCATCTTGCATGATTGCATGCTAGCTAGACGGGGTTCCTTTATAGTTGAGCCCGCAGCCAGTTTCATGGTCTGCACACACTGCCACTCATGGGTTAGTGGTACATCAGGAGGGTATGTTCAGTTGCTCTGTCAGGCTCCGCTGGTCCGCTCATGGGTAGCGATGAGGCAGCGTGGTAGCGGGCAGGGATCCCTCCTCAAGTCTACGACACCGGGAGATGAGAGCTTTGCTCCCTCACTCTGTTTGGGGTAGGAGGATAGGTGTACTCCGACAGCATCATATCCACTCGGTCACTCAGGAGCAGTGATGGCAGAGTGCACAGTTGTCATAGCCCTACCCACTCGGCTTCGCCATCGCGTGTGAGGCGGCTAACTGGCGTCAGGGGTGACCATGTCATTTGCACGGCATGCATTTTGCATGGATAACATTTGTATTGTGTTTGCTGCATTTTTATTGCTGCCTTGGATATTGCATATGATTGTCATGCATACATGAAACATATTTGTATATGGTGATGACTTTATTTCTTCTAGTATGGCATATGCTCTTATATCAGGGTAGGAGATTCAGGTAAGTACAATCTTTTTGTATTTCTTTCTTGCATACCCTATATATGAGACTATACTGGCATGATTGTTATTGTTAGCTATATCTTACTTTGCATATCGACTATATCCGCTGAGTTCTTTGAACTTACCCTGTTGTTTTTATATCTATTCCAGGATGAAGCTGTCAGGAGAGTCCAGTTGCCAAACCCCTCGTCGCGATAGTTTATTAGTTATTTGATTTATGGATTTGGATTTTGATTAGAAGATATGTTTAGAAATGGAGTTGGATTTATGTACTCGTGAATACTTGGTGTCCTTATGAACCTTTATTCAGATTTTATTTCGATTGGTTTTGGTTGGGTATTCCTATCCAGATGGTAGAAGGGGTAAGTCTAGATATTGTAGACTGTTTACTATTTACCTTGATTGTTGGCCTGAGGTCGTATGACATGCGTGTGTTATTTGGATTTCGGTCATGTTGACTGATGTATTGTGACGGTTTAGGCCTTGTATGTAAGTTTGGTATTGTCACCCATACAGGGGAGATGCTACCGAATTTTTGTCTGGCGGGGACTCCCCCAGGGCGTGACAGGAGCGACCAGCAGCAGGGACCCCCGTGGAGTAGTTAGCTTTTTACGCTTATATGCTACTCATTCATACTACCCAACTCGACCACTCGAGAGTAGTGACAGCTGGAGTCGGGCTAGTCATCATGCCGTGCCACCCGGGCCATACTGGGGTCGTGGTTGGATGGGTCCACAGACATGGCCATGCATATGCATTGCTGATATATATGTATGCATGTATTTGATATATGTTTTACATATGCCTGTGAGATGCTGCATTTGTTTGCTGCATATATTTGTACATCATGATACATGTCATTTGTATATTTTATACTGCTGTGTGTTGAGCATGATATATGTGTTGGTCCAGACTGTTGTATGCATTTGATTAGTATCATGTCATAGTGTAGTATGGACCGGGTTGTTATTACATGTGATTATATACTGTTCATATGTCTGAGTGTTTGTTAGATATGAGATTGACCATGTACGTTATATAGATTATGTTATTGTATACCTGTCCAGGATGATATAGCTTATGATGTTGTCGACCGTCAGGTACGTTGGTACATTACTTCATGTTCAGTTGATCAGTTTAGTATATGCGTTTAGTGTTACTATATTGGTGGTTACTTGTTATTACATTTAGGACTATATGTCTATTGGACTCATGCTGTATACCTGTAGATCTTCACATGTATACCTGTAGATCTCTATATCCCTATATGTTGTTCATGCACATTCTATATATTACCCCTGAGTTTATACTCACCACCCCAGACCTTGGGTTTCCTGTCGCCCAGGTAATGGGTAGAAGATTCCTTGGATGTTCGGAGCTCCACCAGTTGATCCCATCTCACACTGAACGGATGGAGGTTTATTACGATTTGTGGTATTCTGTTGGACTGTCATTTTGGGATTTTATCCTGTATTGTTTCCGTATTTGTGGTTACGGATGTGTTGTATGTATTTGACTTCTGATGTGGTTTCTATTATGGTTCTTGTTGTGTCAAGTCACTCCAGAGTGCATAGTTGAGTCGTTGTGTAGTTATTATTTGTCAGTATCTTCCGCTGTGTTTGTATGGATTATGTCTATATATTTGTTATGTGATTGTGGCCAAAAGGCTTTATGTATATCAGGAAATTGTATCACGTATAGGGGAGATGCTATCCGATTATTTTCGGCTCGACATACTCTCGGGGCGTGACAATTTTATTGGTATCAGAGCCCTAGGTTGCGAAGTCCATTTTCAGATTTTGTTTTGTTCGGACATCGAGTTTTACTTTACTCGGTTTTGGTTTTGTGAGTACTGGGACCTGGCTGCTGCGGACATCTCTGAACTGCAAGGTTTAAGGTATGCTAGTTATTATCATATATACTTCTATTTGCTATGCATTTAGTTGCTTATAACAGGGATGACTTGTAGTGTGGTAGTCACTATTCGTAACCGTGGTTTGAGTAGACCACGGGAACAACATGTAGAGTTTGTGTGTCTTGGACCTACTGTCGAAAAGGTAAATTACCTTTGAGAGCCGACTGATACCGAGTCAGAAAGAAGGGGTAGGCTGTCACATTTCATGTGGAAATCAAATATTACAGTCTTATGGATTTTCACTAATTATGCTTGTCAGATTATTACCTGAGGGGTAATGGACTAAGTGAGTATACTATTGCTGATGCAGATAGTAGAAAATTAGTGGATGATATTCATAGGGATTTTGATCCTTGGGTTGGTCATTCTAGGTTGTATAACTTTGAGGGTACTTTTGAGTACTTAACTCGTGTTATACGAAGATAGTGGAGTTGATTGCATACCATTATCGGGATCAAGCCGATACTTGGTGGAAGAGATAAGAAATAACCTTCGGGAAATCACATATCACTTGGCCATGGTGTAGTGATGTTGTGAGAGAGTATTTTTCCACGTCATCTTCTTTGACTCATGTCGGGGAATTCTTGAGTTTCAAGTAGGGTGATCGTTTGGTGATGAAGGTACCATGCAAAGTCATTAGACTTGTGCGGGTTATGACCACCTAATAGCCCGAGAATGTGATTGACATGTCTTAAGCCACCCACAGTTTATTGGCTGATATTTTGATCAGGATGTTTGGATCTCCTACCAGATCCTACCGGAAGTCCTTAGACCGAGTCATGTGTATAGAAATGACTCCGTAGCAAGTGTTTTAAGAGTTGGAGATTTGATAAGCAGACATTGCAAGTCAAATTATTGGAATCCGAAGTCTCCAAATGTTGGATAAAAGGAGCGAGATTGGAGTCATGAGTCATAAGCTACTATTGGAGAGTTTTCCGACCATAGAAGATCGACTGCAGGTCGACAGCATCTTCTCATGTTTATCAACGAATTCAGAAGAAAGACTCCGAAGAGATTATGTGTGTGTAGTGCGAGTCACGATGACACGCAAAGTCAGATTATCCGATGGATCATTTTATCTACTTCTACCATAAGCAGCCAGTATCTACGAGGAGAGTATGTACTTTGAAGACTCAGTTGAAGACTATGGATGAAGCTTTCGAGAGGATGATCCACAACCTCGGAAGTCGAGATCATCGTAGAAGATTGAGTTATCACATCAGCAGCGATTTACTACCTCAGATATAGTTGGAGCTCTTTGATACTTCTAGCCGAGAGAAGCAAGTTACTCAGCACTATCAGCAGAGGACATCTCAGAAGACTCAGACGCCCAGACGACAACTGTTACCTCCCCAGGCGTAGTTATTCTTTGTACAGAGGAGAGAGTTTACGATGATGGTCGTATCTATGTTGTATTCTCCAATTGCAACTATATCATTTGCAGAGTTGGAGCGTGCTACGATATTGGCAGTTATTCAGTATTTTACAGACGGTGGTGTACTCAGTACCAGTACAACAGTGTTTACCATCTCCATTGCAGTCATTTTGGGTATTGTATCTCAATTCCGCAGTTGATTTCAGTTCCTCCATGGCAGACTTTTGCAGCTACTTGAGCTCAGCCGTCAAGAACAGATGTTAGACGAATTTACATGGTTACTCGAGAAGAGGTATAGAAGACCGAAGAATTGGTTATCCGGGGTATTACTCTAGGTTACCCTATTTGCTAGTGTATCAAGAGATACTAGTAGTTTATAGGTATCTTTGTCTAGAACATTCTTAGATAGGATTAGAAGGGTTCCTATACATTGACTTGTGGGTTGGTGATTTTTCTCCACCGTCAGGTGAGATGTTGATCAACGACCAAGAAGTCAAGGGATACCCTTAGACTTTGCTAGACATACCTCTACTATAGACATATCCTTACGGGTAGTTAAATTATTGAAATGAGGGTATAGCATGTATCTCGAATGTGCATATAATTCGAGAGTATTCGAATGTAGTTTCGGATGAACTCCCGGGCTTGCCATTGTATGGGCAAGTGGAATATGCGATTGGGGGTGATTTTGGGAATAGCTCCGACATTGAAGACCTCATACCGGGAGATGATTTATCAACGATTTAGTCGTTCATGGTTTTGAGGAATCAAGTACTCTTAGAGTATTTGAGATCGATTGTCATCATATCTGTGAATGATATATTTTTGGGATATATTCACAATCTTAAGAGAAGTTGTGGTTTCCTTAGATTGATTTGGTGTTTACCGTAGATGCGGATAGGATGCTTTAGAGTGACTATACCGCGGATTTATTGGACCAAGAAGGTAATGGAAATCACCTGGTCGGAAGTTTGTGAAGCTAGGTTTCAGGGCCTAGATGGTGACTGACTTTTGCATCAGTGTTAGTTAATCCTTCCGGTGTGGCTGGAAGGGTAATGTACACGGATGTATCATTTCAGGGATTGGAGCGATTCCGATGCAGCTGTATGAGATGTGTCTTATGCTTACGTCAGTTAAGGTATTGCGAGATAGGCTGTCATACACATGATGTGGGCTTAGCAGTTATTATCTTGTTTTGTGGATGTGTATGGAGCGGAAGTGCTCATGAAGTTTTAGCTAGCCACTGGGTAGCTGCTATAGGGTTGTTAGAACACGGATAGATGCAACTGGGGAGATTGGTCATTATGGTCTCCCAATCACTTATAGTGTTGCGTGATAGAGTGGATTTTGGAACAGTAGATTGGTTTCTCTTGTGAGAAAGCAATTCTCCGTCTCTGAGGAAGATAGTGGTTTACGGAGTTGCATTGGATTCAGGACGAGTTGATTTAGAAGGCTCGTCATTCGAGAGTGGTGATGTATTCAGAGTGTATCCGAAAATAGCGAGTTTGAGACGTTCTTCGGGGTGGAATGACATGTAGGACATGGTTGATTTCGTAGTTCGATGTTGGGTGTACCAACAAGTAAAGGTGGAATATTAGTGACCAGGGTTATGTACCGTGATGAAGTAGGAGCCTAGTATGATAGACCGCTTTGGGAGATTATCTAGAATTTGAAAAGGATTTGACGTGATTTGGATAATTGATGATCGATTAGCTAGGTCCGCTCATTTTCTTCCGAGCCATAAGGTGGATTTCATTGGATCGCTTGATGGAATTATATCCATGGAGTATCCTTGAGTATCATTTTCGATAGTGATTCGTGATTCATCTTACGATTCTAGCAAAGTCTCCAACAGGTCATGGGTATAGAGCTCCACTCTGGTACAGTTATTTACCTCTTAATAGGTTGGTTGAGAGTGTATATAAGAGCTGAAATATAATATTTGAGCTCAGTACCCCACTTAGTACTTGAGGTGTGTGACTTTTCTCCGAATACTTGAGATGGTTATTGTGACATCTCGTACTCGTACATGAGTCGGAAATTTAGAGACCAAATCTTTATTAGTGGGGCAGAATGTAAAATACGAAAAAAAAATAGATTAACCCCATCTAATTAAGTTTAATTAGGGGTTAGGGTTAATTGAGATTAGGTTTAATTAAAGTTGGGTTTGGCCTGAACCGACCGGCTTGAACCGGTTGACGAACGACTTTAAAAGAGCCGAACGATTTTTTTTATCCCATTTCTTCTTCCTCCCCATCGTGATCAGTGACTTCTTCCTCTTCTTGGCGATTTCTGCCCTTTGTCTCTTATCTCCCCCGCATCTCGCCGCCGTTGTTTGTCAGGTAGTAGATCTAGTTGGAGGGAGGGACTCCGGTCGAGCTCCGACGGGTGAGAGACCTCGCTGGGAGCTGGGAGTCGGCGGTGATGTGATCGGGTCACCGACTGTGAGTTGGGATTCACGAGTTTCTGTTGAGATTTGGGTAAGCAATTGATCCATTCCCCTTGATTTGGATGAAATCCATGCTTACTTGTGGGTCTCACTGCTAGTAGCTCGGATCAGTGTTTGGGCAGTTTGTGGAGCTTGATGGTCGTTGGCAAATAGGGGATTGGGGAAGGAGCAAGGTCTGTGGATTCCAAGGGTTGGTAAGTCCTATATTAATCTATAGTTTCGGTTAGATTTATAGTTTCACCGAGAATTGGGAGTGGTTGATTGCAGTTTTGTGTTTGGATTTCTCTCGTGTTTGGGTAGTGCTGCCGACACTTGATGGTTATTGTCGATGGGTTATGGTATGGCGGCTGCGGTTGGAATGGTGGCAGTCGTGACCTATGATTTAGCCTTTAATCGGCGAGAACCGATCGGTGAGTAACCAAGCTACTTAGGGAATTGATTGTATCATGTAAGGAGTTGATGGTTGTGGTTTTGGATTTACGGTAGAATGATTGGTGTTTATTATTGAAATCACAACACTGAAACTATCAGGTAATTTTGCGATGAAAATAAATTTTGCGATGAAAACAAATTTTGCGATGAAAATAAATTTTGCGACGAAATTGAAATTTTATCGCAAAATTTTGCGGCGATTTATTTGCAATGAAAATGATTTCGTTGCAATTTTGAATCAAAATTCGTTGTAAAATTCATTGCAAAAATGTTATATTTTTGTAGTGACTTCCATTATCAATCGTCCGATCGACTGAGTACTATAACTCAATCTTTGAATCCTAAGAGATTGATCGACGAATAATGAAAATGCTCACAGATAAATTATGTAGCATAATATTTCTAATTATATTATAGAAACCACTAAATAGCTGCTAAAACAATTTTACGTTGATTTTGATCTTTTCAAAATAATGTTAATTGAGTTTAAGTAATATTAGCTAAATTAGTAAATAATTTCTTTATATAAAAGTGATCTATTTATATTATTTTTTATCAAATTGAACTATAATAAAAAAAAATAATTTATTTTCACACGTTACAACAGCTATCATGTAACTACTACACATTGAAGTAATTTCTCCATAGCTGCCACAACAATATTCGAATAAGAATATTTTTAAAGTGAGAAATATACTAGGGTGTTGTTTTAACTTTTTAAAAGTAAGAGGGGTTCTTTTGACGATTTTAATAATTAAGAGCATTCTTTTAATTTTTATTTCGCACAAACGGATATCAACGTTGATAAATATGTTATTTGCTCCTTATAATATGGGAAAAATTATGGGATAAATTTGAGAAAGTGTGGATAAGTTTTATTAGATTTGTGTCGTAGCCTATAAAATAGAAATACTATATGATTTAATATAATTTTAATTATGGCGTGGAAACATGAACTGAGAAATGCCCGGTTATTTCACTGGTAATGTAACGAAGACACTGCACTAAATAAAATTATATGTTAATAGTTTATTTCCAAGAAACGATCAAAAAGAAATATATATTAAATAATAAATAAAAAGATGATAACATTGTTAGATAGATGAAGAAAGTAATATACAAATTCAGCACATTTTCTTAAGTGTAAGGCAATGTTTCGTCCCACGGAGATGGCATGATTGATAAGTACGATGATACTTACAGAAATGATATGGATCAATTTCGGAGGAGGTTTAAAGTTCTTTCGTGAATTTAGATAATCTCTACGTATTTTGGCCATCACTTCAAGGCCTATAGAATCCTTCATGATTTACCTCTTTCACAATAAATGTGAGACAGATTGATGAGAGCCGCAAGATTAACGGTTCCAACTTTTTTATTATTATTTTTTTTTTTTTGTAAAAGACAACATTTAATTTTTAAAACCTTGTACAACTTTAATAAAGTATACTAAAATTTAGTATCAATTATATTGGATATTTAATATTTAAAAAGCACACTCTTAATTATTAAAATTATTAAAAGACGCCCTCTTAATTTTAAAAAAAAAAAAGCATCTCTATATATATATACTACACAAACTCACCTTCATTATTCATTATCCAATCTCCTAGGATTTAATGATTGGATAGTGCACACTCAATCGGACGGTAGATAATAGAGATACTCACAGATGAATTGTATAGGATATCATTCCTCTATATATATATACACGTGCCTAGAGTGCTCGCTTCACTAGCGTGCACGATGAACTCTTTAGTAGCTCCAAGATTAATTATGATATAACAGTAGGGTGCCTAGGTCAATTTTCAAGTATTCATGATTCAATCTCTCAGCTACGACATATTTACAGAATTGTTCTTCAAATAGAATGACAAATTAAGAACACTAGAACTGTTGAGATTGTCCACATGATCACTTCCTGTTGTAAACTGATGCGGTAATGGATTTTCTACCTCCTTTTCGGGGGAGAATGATGACGTCAAGGAGACTTGGGATCCTCTTCGGCCGCAACAGTAAAAAGATGAAGATGATAACGGTGATTATGAAGCCAACAACAGGAAGTAGCGATGCAAGGTTTAACGTGGTTCAGAATTCCAATTCCTACTCCATGGGATAAGCTCTAGAGTGAGCTACAGTGCTACCTCAACTATAAAATCCCTCCTTCTCGGAAGCACTTCTGGAGGTGGAGAAAATCTCTTATAAGTCAAGATGTATACAGAGCAAAGAGACAAGTAAAGTTGAAATGGTTCTCCACTTTCTTCTCCCTTCTCCGATCTCCTTTTCCTCCCCTGACCACTAGTCTCCGCCCAGAAGAACTCCTTCGCTTGATCCCCCGACCCGAGAGAGAGAGAGACGATGTGCAGAGGTTTTTCTTCAATGGAGTCGACTCCCCTCCTCCATCCTTCCCCTCTTTATACCTATTACTCTTGGAGCCAGCTGTGATGTAACAAACTACCGGAATCGACACCCACGTGGAAGGCCCTCCGTCCTGAGGAATAATTCTATTAAGAAGTTAGTGAATGGAGACTCATGAGAATCTTATGTGGGGTCCTAGTTTGTTATAACACATAACAAACTCTTATGAGCAAGCGTATCGAGGAGCGTCCCCCCTTTTCTTTATTTTCTCTAGTCACCTTCTCTGACCTTTATATCAACTCGGCCCTATTTCCCGAATGACCCTTGGATTGCTTCCTCGACGTACTTCCCTTTTCCCTTCTGGTTTACTTAAACCGAAGTGTATATGACTCAACTCGGCTTGCCGAGTCGATATTTGGCCTCGTCTCAGCCATAAGGCTCATGCACTTATACCCCCCTTAATTCCCTGAGTCATTTTCTGACTCGCTTCCCGGGTCACTTATCCGACTTTTTTTTTGCCATCCGACTTCTCCATCCTACCCCGTGTTGCCACCTCATCACCTCGGTTTATTTCCCCCAGTCAGGTTTAGCCAAATCAGGTCATATATCACACACTACATCCCTTTCCTCATACTTCACCTTGATGGTCGTGGTTCCTCTACCCAACTCCCAGATCATGTTATAGCAGTATCATTAGCCATCCCCTCCAAAATAGTCAAACGAAGCTTTGAGTTTGACTTTCTAAGTGAGAAGCTCCTTTCCGTCACCCTCCTTTAGCCATACTCTACTTACTTCCTTATTCCCTTATCCATTTCCTTCACCCCATCAAGCTAAAGTTTTTCTTGCCCTATCTTACCTTAAATACGTTAAACATCTTACTGGGCTAATAACCCCCGCTTCCCCACTTTCAGAGGGAAGTTTAAAAGCCAAAACCCTTGGTAAGTTAGTCTTCACACGACGATTTCTTCCTCTCCAGCTTTGACTCTTCTTCTTCCTTCCGGCGACTTCCACCAGCGGTTGTCCTACGATTAAACTCCTAGCACTTAGGAGTTTCCTTTCTCCATATGAACATCTCCCTTTAACCCCAAGTAAGTGCCCCCCTTGCCTTCCCTACTATGGCTCCGAAAAACACTAAACTGTTCCCTTGGTACGAAGATACCATCACGCGCCTAAACAATCATCACTATTTTTTCACTTCTAAGGACTTATTTATAGATCCTACTATAAAATGCAGTTTTCTTTCCCACTCTTTCCGGCTGCCGCCTGCTTGTACCCCCATTTACTCTGAACTGCTAGATTTCTATGGAATACCTGTCAACCAATTAACTCTTAATGCCTTCCAGTTGCTGACAGGTACTATTACTATTTTTAAATACCTAGGACTCCCCCTTTCTCCAGTAATGTTCCACTGCTTCTTCCAATTGAAATCTTCCAAAGAGGGCATTTTCTATTTTTCTAGTTGCCCTGAATGTCAGTTCCTTACCAACATACTCTCCTCCCACAAGGGTTGGCAAGAATGGTACTTCTTTGCCCAACTTCCTATCCCCCTTCCTCACTTCGACACTTGGAAGACGACCCTTCCAGACTTGCCCTCCTTTCAGGACTGTAGGCTGCAATGTCCTTTTATAGAAGTCTATAAGGTGTTGAAGGAACACTATTACAACTCTGACCTTCTATTAGAGGACCACCTTTTGAGCCATTATGAGTTGTCCCCTTTCCACTTAGATGATCCGGTTGTCATAGGTAGGATACTGCTCTCAACTCAGTACATTACCTCTAATACTTCTTACTGCTATTATCCATTGTTTTAAATGTCTTGTATTGTAGACGACCTGATGCAGAAGGCTAGGGACAATGAAGAGAAAACTGTTGCCAAGCAACCTTCAAAGAAATGAGCCAGGGGGAAATCCCCTATTCTCTCCCCTTCTCCCCTCAAAAATCTCCGCCCATGCAAGGAGAGTGCCCCCAGCTCCTCCGCTCTTTCAGCATCCTCCTCCTCTCATTCCTCTACTCCTCCTTTAAAACTTAATAGACGTCGCCACCTTGTCATTTTTGAACCCATGGGGGAGGACATCCAGTCTTTGATCCTCCCTTCACTTACTCATGAAGAACATTCTTCTTCACTACCCACCTCTTCCTCTCCTTCTTTTTCGGACAGAGGAATTGACCCTCCTACATCTTCTTCTCCTCTACCAGCCCCTATAGAACTATCTCCTTCACCTTCTCTCCCCTCTAATTTTGCCTGCTAAAGAATCTTCTCTTCCCATGAGAGATATTCTCCCTTTAAACCCTCCCACTACTACTTAAGGGTATGTGCTCAAGATCCATAGCACAGAGGAGGTAAAAAATTTCCTTCAATTAGGCGTGCAAGGCCCCTTCGAGCGCATGTGAAAACACATATCAGAGGTATACTCTCTTACCCTCCCTGTACTTAAGATGCCATGGTACTCACCTTCACAGTATATTTTCCTCTTCCCTAGGTAGTCGCCGATTATAATGAAACAACACAACATCTGGCTGACTACTAATCTATGATGGCTACTCGCCATAGCACCTCCTAAGCTCAACAGAAAAAGATAGGTCAGCAGCTAGTTGAAAGTAAACAAAGGGAGGCTGCTTTAGCTGCTCATTGTGAAGAGTTGACGACCCAATTAACAGCAGCTGGGCGCGAAAGGGAAGAAACTCTAAAGAAGAACAATGCCCTTCATCACCAGTTGTTTCTGCAAACCGACAAGATTCAACATGTTAATGCTCTAGCCCAGGAACTGTTTGTTGGTGCAGTAGGCACGTGAATCAAACCTGAGTTTTGATTATAGTAAATACATAAAGTTAAGTTCATTTTGTTATCTCACGAGCTGAATCAAGTGTGCAGAATTGCTAAGCTAAAGCTGAAAGTCAGTGACACCCAGAGGTTAGCCATGGTGGTCGGGCAACACCGGGAGGACTTCGGAGAGAGCCGAAGAACTCAGGTGAAGACCGAAAGCGAAGCTTCAAAGGTAAAGGTTGAGGTAAGCTCGTGTGAGTGAGTGTAAGTAAGGTCGTGTCCTCCGTACGGGGATGTCCTTAGGCGACGATCCGACCAAGACTTCTCATGGAAGGTCTAAGTCGAGATCGGATGATAAATGGCCATCGAGCTTACTTATATTAATTGCATTTTCGAGCTAACTCTTCATTGCAGTTGGAAACCCTGCCATCAGTCGATTGATGGCTTGTATCAGTTGACTGATTCCTCCAACAGTCGACTGATAGGGTTGATCAGTCGACTGCTGGTCAAGGATCAGCCTCGAGGAGAATCAAATCTTATCACCATTTCTCAAAGGCTAGGTGGCATGACCTCATGAAACCTCATCTCAACAATTAGGATTTCACAAGGCTATAAAAGAAGGTGTTCTCAACCCCATTTCCATCATTCTAAGTGCTCAAAAGTGCTCTTGGTACGCTACTCTTCTACGATGATCTTACGACAACGAAGTGCTACTGCATCTCCGACGACAAGAGCTCAAGTCCTATCTTCAATAGTCGTTGGTATATTTTTATTTAATTGTCGTCTTTAAATCTTTTTCACATCTTTCCTTATCGAGCTTTAATCATAACAAGGAGAGGGGGTGTGTCCCTCTACCTTGATTGTTTTTCATATTGATTGTACTCGCTTACTCCTACATTTAACGAGGAGGAGTGTTTTTAGTGCTTTACCCTCCATACGCGGTCTAGGACTGTTAGGGCCTTGGATTAGCACCCGAAAGCTATGAACCAAGTAAAAACAAATTTTTTATATTTATTTTCCACTGCACTTTACTCTTCTTGCATATCGAATTGACGAACGAATTCGAAAAGTTTTTCTTGCACTATTCACCTCCCCTCTAGCGCTCAAATCGATCCAACAATTGGTATCAGAGCCGGGGGCACTATGATTTGGTGAAACCACCAATCTAACAATTTTTATAGATTTTTTTTCTGTTTAATTTTGTTTTACGAGTTTTTCATTTCGTTTAAATTCATTCTCCCGCACTACTAATCCAAGACAAAAGTCTTGGTACATTTCGATTGTTTTTGTTTTGCGAGGTGCTTGTTTTCCTTATTTTGTCTAAATGACCCATCTCGAAGGGTTTAGCACCGTCCAACCTCCATTTTACAATGGTGACGACTTCCGTTATTGGAAGGGTAGGATGGAGTGCTTCCTTAAGACCTAGATCAAGATGTGGATCGTAATCCAAACCGGATTCACACTTCCTACTAATGAAGTGGGTGAATCCTTGGATTACGATCAGTGGACTAATGTCATGAAAAAACAAGTGGAAGCCGACGCAAAGGCTACCCAAATCCTTCAATGCGGCTTGTCCAAAGAGGAGCTAAACTGCGTCGGACCCTTCATAAGTGTGAAGGACTTGTGGACTAAACTCGTTGAGTTATACGAAGGAATCAACGACGCAAAGGTTTGTAAACGAGACCTTTTATTCAATAAATTGTATAACATAAAAATGCAGGAACACGAGACGACGACACAACTACATGCCCATATTCAAGATATCGTTAATGGACTGCATGCCATCGGACAAAAGGTCGAGAATTGAGACTTATAAGGTATGCTTTAAATGTTTTCCCTAGGACTACCTTGTGGGCATCCATGGTCGATGCCTACAAGGTTTCTAAGGACCTTTCAAAAATTAGATTAGACGAGTTATTTTCTAAATTTAAACTTCATGAATAGTCTAATTCGGTTCCCGAGAAAGGTATTGCCTTACTTGCAGGTTCGAAGAAGAAGGCCGCAAACAAACCCCCCCCCCCAACCCCCCTGATGTGTATAAATTATGCTATGTTTTCACTACTTTATATATATGCATTTTATCTCATTTCATATCCTAGGCATGTATTTTATCATGATTCAGTTAAGTTTAGCATATTTTGGGAAGAAGAGACTGCTTTTGGGTGTTTTTGTGTTAACAGGGCAAAGGAGAAGGCGTATCAAAACAACACAGCCGTGTTGGGAATCGACACGCCTGTGTCATGAGAGCCAGCGGACAACACGCCCAGTTCAGCTCCGACACGCCCGAGTTCAAAGCACAACACGCCCGTGTCAGTGGTTCCAGCAGCCAACACGCCCCAGTGCAGCCGACACGCCCTAGTTCTAAACGCAGCACGCTCGGTGGGAAACGGCGACACGCTGCCTCATGCCCTCATGCGCAGGCGTGTTGGCCTGATTCCAGAATTCCTTTTCCGCGAGCAATCAGGATCTTCGTCTGAATTAAAGGGAAATCTATTGCCTTAATTGAAGAGGAGGCCAAAGCTATAAAGGAGAAGATATTCTAACCCTAGAAAAAAAAGACGGCGGATGGTCAAAAAGGAGGATAGAAGACGGCAAAGGGATCGACAACAGAAGAAGCAAAAGAGAAGGAGTCGGCAGAGGAACGCAGATGACATCCAGTATTGTATTTTCTTTCTCTAGCAACTCTTGTCAGACTATGGAGTAGTGTCCTGTAATCTTAGGATGGGGGAGTAGCCCTTTGACGATTTACGATGATGATATAATCTATACTACTTAAATTATTGTTTGTGTTGATTTGGTTTTCGTTGGATTCTTATTGACAAACCTAAGGAGCTAAGGGGAAGTACCTAACAGTGAACCCAAGTTCCCAAAACCCCGAACCAACTAGGGATAAACTCCTGTCAAGTAGCGGTAGTGTATCTACGAGGGCTTGCGGGGGTCTCGTGACAGGTCCCCTTAGCTGATTATGGTCCCGTGTGCAAACCTACCGTGAAAAAGGAAATTTGACTCTAGAGGAACTCTTATGGACTTAATGGATCTATCAAATCCAGTTTCTACCTAGTAACAGAGGTAAGAATAGGGAGGTTTGCGGGGGTCTCGTGACAGGTCCCCTTAGCTGATTATGATCCCCTATGCTCGAACACCGTGACAGGTAAATTGAATTTGATAGGTACAGTTAGCGTAGACCTCGAAAGGGGCCGTTGATTTACCTTAGGATAGGTTCCATCAAAACAAACTCTAATAGGGGTAGGAAAGAATTAAATCACCTTATAAATCATCGACGTGGTGAAACCCATATCCTGAGATTCTCCTCAACTATCGACTTTTAGCTCGTTCTTCTCATTCATTGTTATTATGCTCAGGTTTCTTTGCTTAAACCATAAATTGATTTACTAGATAACTTGGTATCACGATCATTCGGTAATTGTTCCAATCCCTGTGGGATCGATATTTTTATTACTTGACGACAACCGTGCACTTGCGGAAAATAACACATCAAGTTTTTGGCGCCGTTGCTGGGGATTGGCACTCAATATTGAATTGAGCATGATTTAGTTAATCTAGATTTCGCTCAATTCTTGTTCAATATTGATTGTTCCTATTTTTCTTTTGTATCTATTACGAATTCTTGTTTTGGGAGCCTCTCTTGTTGTTGCATGTAGACTTAATAGGAAATTCTCGATATTGATCCCGAGATAGAGAGAACTTTCCTTGCTAGAAGACGATTTCAAAGAACCTCGGAAAACAATCGACCTCGACATGGCTGACGGAGCGAAAATAAACCTTAAGGGATTATGCAGCACCTAGTACAAGGGGATTGAGATCGAGTATTAGAAGACCCCCTATTGAAGCAAACAATTTCGAATTAAAACCGGCGCTACTATCTATGGTCCAACAGCATCAATTCGAGGAGCACCTCAAGATCCAAATCTGCACTTGAAGTATTTTTGGAATTTTGCGAGACTTTAAAATTGAATGGAGCCTCACCGATGCTATTAGATTGCGCTTGTTTCCTTTCTCATTACGGACAAAGCCGTGAGCTTGGCTACACTCTCTTCCAAGATTGTATAACTACCGGATCACCGGAGCAAAGATTTTTAGACAAGTATTTTCCACCCAAAGAAAGCGCAAGTCTTCGCCATCAAATCACTAATTTTGCGCAAAAGGATGGAGAAACATTATTTGAAGCCTGGGACAGATTTAAGGGATTACTACAGCAATGCCCTCATCATGGGCTGGAGAAGTGGCTCATTGTTCATACTTTCTACAATGGAATCTGTATGCTACTAAGGTTTCTCTTGATTCACGCAGAGGAGCTCTTATGAACAAAACATTGGATGAAGCTTTTGAGATCATCGAGAATGTGGCAATGAATTCTCACCAATGGGCTCTGAGCGAGGATATCAAACTAAAATGCGTAAGTTTGAGGTAAGTACCATTGATCTACTCGCAAAAGTCGATGCATTAACTCAAAAGCTCGAACATTTTAATGAATCAGATGTAAACTCAACAAATGTCACTTGCGAGATCTGTGGTGTAACACGACACGAAGAGATGAACTGTCAAAACCTACACGCACCATCATCGGAAGCTGTGATTGAGCACGTTTATGAGTAGAATAATTTTAATCGAAGCCTAATGGTGGCAACCCTTACTCAAACACGCATAATCCGGTTGGAGAAATCATCCCAACTTTTCAGATAGAGCCCATCAAAATAGAACAACTTTGGAGCGCCTTGGATTTTCGGACAGACCCAAGTCGAGCTTAGAAAAGATGATGGAAAATTTTATCACGTGTCGGAAGATAAATGATGAATTTCGCAAAGATATTGTAGAATCCAATAGGCAACATCAAAATAATACCGAGGCAATCAAGCAATTGGGAAGCAAGGTTGATAATTTGACTAATCACACAAGAATGCTGGAAAATCAAATTTCCCAAATTGCCCATTTCGATCAAGGACGCCTGATTTCTGGAAATTCGTATAAACCCAAATGAGCATTGTAATTCTATAAGTTTGAGAAGTGGAAGGATTTTAGAAGGAGACAGAGCTAAACAAGCAGCCTCTGACACGAGCGTGTCGGAGTTGGAAGATGACAAAGAAGACGCTGGGTTGAACTGACACACCACGACCTGTATGCGTTGAGCAACACGCTGAGGCCCACGAGCGTGTCACCGACACACCCGTGTCGGGTCATTCCAAAGAATGACACGCCGCCGTGCTAAACAACACACAGCGTGTCGAATAGGGAACCAAGAACATATAAGCCCCTATCCCGTTCCCTCAAAGACTGATTAAGGGAAAATTGGATGAACAATTTGGTAAGTTCCTTGAGGTAATTAGGAAGTTGTATATCAATATACCTTTTACAGAAGCTCTTCAACAAATGCCTACATACACCAAGTTCTTGAAGGATATCTTAACCAATAAAAGAAAAGTCGAGGAGCATGTAAGCTGGCTCTTACTGAGGAGTGCAGTGCTTTAATTAAGAACATGGTACCTCCCAAACTAAATGATCCAGGTAGCTTTTCTATACCTTGCATAATTAATGACTCAAATTTTGATAAGGCTTTTTGCGATTTGGGTGCCAGTGTCAATCTGATACCTCTTTCCATATGCAAGAAATTGGATTTGGGAGAAATGAAACTAACTACTATGGCCTTGCAGTTAGCCGATCGCTCAATTAGATATCCTTTGGGAATCTTAGAAGATGTACCGGTCACGGTGGGAAATTTTATTATTCTGCCGATTTTGTAGTGCTTGACATGGATGAAGACCCATGCATTCCACTCATTTTGGGAGACCTTTCTTAGCACTGCAGGGCAATGATAGATGTCAAGAACCACAAACTCTCACTTGCATTTGGAAACGACAAAATTGAATTCGACCTTTCAAAAGCTGTTAAACAGCCTTCTATTTTTGATGTTTGTTGTAGGATTGATAGTTTCCAGTCAATAGCACTAGAAGGAGCATCAGAACAAACTTATCTTAATAAGCTCGAAGGGGATTTTGAGGATAAAGAGCTGGAGATTTCCGACCCCAACCTAACACCACAGGTTGAGGAGGAGGAAGAGGGGCAGAGCACACTCCTCGAGCCATATCCCCAAAACTAGGGGATAACTGAGGGGTCAAGCTAACGACCTTAAACAAGCGCTTCTTGGGAGGCAACCCAAGCTATTTTCATTTTTTAGTAATTTTATTTTATTTTATTTGATTTTGAGTTTTACATTTTTTCAGGTTTACAGGACACGACATGTTAAACGTGCCACTGCGTGCCAAATTGACACGATCCTCCTATGCCGAACGACACAGGCGTGTTGAGGTTACCTTTCTCCAACCGCCTGTGCCAAATGACACAGGCGTGTTGTTGGTACCCGAAGACAACATAGGCAGGGCGTGCTGACTAGCACGCCCGTGTCGCACACTTCTCAACCTGGGCACGCCTGGGCCGGACTGCGACACGCCTGGGGAGCGACGAAGCACGCCCATGTCGCACCTAAACGGGTCGGGTATTTGCGTAAGAACAAGCCCGACACGCCTATGCTGCGGATAACCCTCTAAAACCAGCCCGAGCACGCCCTAATCTTCCACTCGCGATACAAGGTTGAAGCAGCCGCCGCCGGTCTCCCTCTCAAGCAGGCGAGGAGCAAACCTGCTGTCTGTCCATTCCCAACGCCATGAGCAAGCGAGTGAAGACTAGAGGAGGAGCTTCTTCCTCTGAAAGGACAAGGGAAAAGAAAAGCTCGATTTGGGTAGCGAACCTCCTCCGACCTCTAGCCATCCTTATGGAATTGTTTTTAGGGATGATATTATGAAGACTAAATTCAAGCTTGAAAAAGGAAGTTAGTATCTACGAGAACTATTGACTTCTACACGCTGACCACCTTAGGGTTAAGAGATGACATAACTTGGTTAACAAATAGGATAGGTGATGAGTTTATCACACACCATCACCTTACTTACCCTAGTATCACTCTTGAATTCCTTAGCTCCTCGTCTCATTTGAAATACTGCAAGGAAAAGATTGTGAGGAAGGAAAAATAAAATTTAGATTAATGAACCATGAATTTACCCTTTCTCTGAGTGATTTTAATATGATATTTGATTTTCCTAGCGGAGGGGAGAGGCAAATTCATTGACATTTTATTGATCATCAATTTTGGGGATTAATTTCGATGACCTCGCCCTTACGATGCATCTAGATCTAAATCATTTAACATCCCTAATCCTACTTTCCGTTATCTCCTTAGATTCATGGCTAATACAATCTCGTGGAGATATGATAGTGCAGGGTGGCTAAGCGAGTGAGTTACAATTTCTATGGGCCATGCTAAATGAAGTTAAGATTGATTCTGGAGCCCATATGGTTAGGCATTTAGTTAAGGTTAGTAATAGCCCATCCGGAGTCATAGTCATAGGGGGTATTATCACTAGGATTGCTGTAGCCTTAGGATGTGATTTGGATGACCTAGAATATTGTCATGCTAGCCCTAGATTGGATTTGGATGCTTGTATAAATATGAAGATGATTGAGGCATGTGACGAGGGATATCGTTTGGTGTTAAGAAATGGAATTAAAATCCCTCTTCCGAACCCCCGAGCGGATGATCGACGTAATTCATCCAATTGGCTTTTTAGAGATGTTCAGAACCCTTTCCTACCCCCCACCCATGCTCCATCACCCCCTGCTAAGGAGCCATCTCACATAGCCCCTGAGCCATCACATGCGACTCCTGAACCCTCACGGTTTCCTACTGACAATGTTTCTGCAGGGTACTCTTCTTTTGATTTTTCAGGATTCCGATCATCATTCGAAGCATTTAGGGTCGAGCATACCTCGCACATTGGTGTGTGGGATCGGTATGCCCAAGCTACAGAGGAGCACCATCGCATGGCGACACAACATTTGGATAGGGCGGTGATTTTTACAGAGAGCCGATGAGTTTTCATCACGAGTCCGCCGAGGGAAGATGATGATAGATTTCACAAGAGTCCCGGGAGTTTTACCAGAGCGTAGGTGGGCAGAGGAGGATGCTAGTAGCGAAGACGATGACCATTGACCACCTTCAACTATTTTGTGAGTTTTGATGCACATCCTTTACTGCTTATGCCGTTTCTACTTAGATTTTTAGTTTGGTTATTGCTATTTTATTTGCATCTTTTCATATATCATAACAGTGCATTTTTTTTTTATATCATCCAGCGTAATACAACTGAACGTTGGTCGGATCATGAAATTCCTTTTTGCCTATTTGATAAGAACCCTATTTCACTTCTAACACGGTCTATAGGTCTGAGGTATCCAATGAAAAGATTTAAATCCCCCATATCGGACGAGTACTCGATTTTCCACTGGAGACTTACTTGCGCAACTTGGTTACTGGAGAAACACTTTCACTAGAAGTCGAAAAAAAAAAAAAAAAAAAAAGGGTATGGGAATTGTTTTCAAGCACCCCTTTGAGACCAAGTAGTTACTGGGGAAACACCTAAAAGGTGCCCCTTTGAGACTAACTAGTTACTGGGGAAATGCTCTCTATAATTCCTTTCCTTCTCTCTTCTTGGAAAGTGCTCCTTTGAGACCTTTTGATGATAGGTAAGGATGATCCATGCATTAAGGCAGGTAAGTGCCTCTATGCCGGAAATAAGAATGCTCTACGATAGAAGGGATGTCAAGTCCGGATTGGTGTCCAATGACTTTAGTCCAACTTTTCACATGCACTATATAGGGATCTTTCGAACTTGGCAACTAGGAATGATTTGAAAAGATTAAGATCATACTGTATACCCCTGGATGGTGTCTAGCATTCCCACAAATAAGTTGTCTTTTGAATTTTCTTTGCTTGAGGACAAGCAAAAGTTTAAGACTAGGGGATTTTGATGTGTGTAAATTATGCTATGTTTTCACTACTTTATATATGTGCATTTTATCTCATTTCATATCCTAGGCATGTATTTTATCATGATTCAGTTAAGTTTAGCATATTTTGGGAAGAAGAGACTGCTTTTGGGTGTTTTTGTGTTAACAGGGCAAAGGAGAAGGCGTATCAAAACAACACAGCCGTGTTGGGAATCGACATGCCTGTGTCATGAGAGCCAGCGGACAACACGCCCAGTTCAGCTCCGACACGCCCGAGTTCAAAGCACAACACGCCCGTGTCAGTGGTTCCAGCAGCCAACACGCCCCAGTGCAGCCGACACGCCCTAGTTCTAAACGCAGCACGCTCGGTGGGAAACCAGCGACACGCCTGTGCCCTCATGTGGCACGGGCGTGTTGGCCTGATTCCAGAATTCCTTTTCCGCGAGCAATCAGGATCTTCGTCTGAATTAAAGGGAAATCTATTGCCTTAATTGAAGAGGAGGCCAAAGCTATAAAGGAGAAGATATTCTAACCCTAGAAAAAAAAGACGGCGGATGGTCAAAAAGGAGGATAGAAGACGGCAAAGGGATCGACAACAGAAGAAGCAAAAGAGAAGGAGTCGGCAGAGGAACGCAGATGACATCCAGTATTGTATTTTCTTTCTCTAGCAACTCTTGTCAGACTATGGAGTAGTGTCCTGTAATCTTAGGATGGGGGAGTAGCCCTTTGACGATTTACGATGATGATATAATCTATACTACTTAAATTATTGTTTGTGTTGATTTGGTTTTCGTTGGATTCTTATTGACAAACCTAAGGAGCTAAGGGGAAGTACCTAACAGTGAACCCAAGTTCCCGAAACCCCGAACCAACTAGGGATAAACTCCTGTCAAGTAGCGGTAGTGTATCTACGAGGGCTCATGGGGTCTCGTGACAGTCCCCTTAGCGATTATGGTCCCGCAGCAAACCTACCGTGAAAAAGGAAATTTGACTCTAGAGGAACTCTTATGGACTTAATGGATCTATCAAATCCAGTTTCTACCTAGTAACAGAGGTAAGAATAGGGAGGTTTGCGGGGGTCTCGTGACAGGTCCCCTTAGCTGATTATGATCCCCTATGCTCGAACACCGTGACAGGTAAATTGAGTTTGATAGGTACAAGAAGCGTAGACTCGAAACCTTAGGATAGGTTCCATCAAAACAAACTCTAATAGGGGTAGGAAAGAATTAAATCACCTTATAAATCATCGACGTGGTGAAACCCATATCCTGAGATTCTCCTCAACTATCGACTTTTAGCTCGTTCTTCTCATTCATTGTTATTGACTGCTCAGTTTCTTTGCTTAAACCATAAATTGATTTACTAGATAACTTGGTATCACGATCATTCGGTAATTGTTCCAATCCCTGTGGGATCGATATTTTTATTACTTGACGACAACCGTGCACTTGCGGAAAATAACACATCAAGTTTTTGGCGCCGTTGCCAAAACTTGATGAATTTAAACTTCATGAATAGTCTAATTCGGTTCCCGAGAAAGGTATTGCCTTACTTGCAGGTTCGAAGAAGAAGGCCGCAAACAAACCCCCCCCCCCCCAACCCCCCCCCCCCCCAAGGAAGAGGATGAGTACGAGTGCGAGTCGGAGGTAGACCCCGAGATGGAAACCGAACTAGTGAATCTAGTTCGGAAGATGATCAAGAGCCGAAGACGACCCATCAATCAAGGTAAATCTAAGTCTAATTCAAATTTGAGATATTTTGAATGCAACAGGTTCTGACACATCAAGTTTGAGTGTCCGAAACTAAAGAACAAAGCACCCAAGTCCAAGAAAGAACTTAACGCTACTTGGGAAGAATCGTCGGAAGAGGAAGACGACGATCTTGTCCTTATGGCCAAATCGACCGAACCCGATCAAGAGTCCGAACCCGAGGAAGAGTCCGAGTTCGGATCCGACGATGAGTCGCTATTCAAGACAAGTCACGGATACACATCCGGATCAAAAGAGTCACTTAAGGTAAGTCGATCTTTACTTAGAACTTTATACAATGCAATTAAATTCTTAACTAGAAAGTTAGCTAAGTCCGAGTCCAAGGTCGAGACCTTAGTTGAGGAGGTTAAACTCCTTAAACACAAGTTCTCCCTAACCTCTTCGACTAGTCAAGTTCAGGAGGAGGACTCAACTCGAGTTCAAAAACTCGAAGTTGAGAACTCACTTTTAAAAAGTCAAGTCGAAGGCCTTAGGCATACGTTGGAAAGGTTCACTTTGGGATCCAAGGGACTTGACCTTTTACTTGGATCGCAAAGGATCGTGTACAACAAGGTCGGGCTTGGGTTTAGCTCAAATACGACTAACAAGTCGTATATGTCAATTGTAAGTTGAAATAGAAAATATGTCCAAGCATGGGTCCCTAAGACCACTTTGATTTCTCAATTAGGATCTAACCAGTACTGGGTTCCCAAGGACCAAATCCACTACATGGAAAGACCGAACCAATTCAATGGTCCAGGGGGAGCTAGTACAAAATTTGTTTGTGTTATTACTTAGAATTTGCATGCTTAGGTCTTTTTCTTTTTGTTTTTAGAATGGTTAGATAGGAACTATAACTCGTCAACACTTGACAATATAGTCCTAGGATGCGGCGAGATGATAGTATGCTCGGAAAGCGAAGTCTTGTGTGTCCGAGTTAGATAAGGCGTATCTAGCTCGATGCACTTGACTAAGTGGAACTAGCTGAAGCTACCTCGCCATATACTTAACTAGTTAGACCAGGAAGTGATCTTAGGTGAATTAGTTATTATTTTTCTCGAACTTGGCTTTGTCTAAGGAAGTGGTCATTTTTCTGATCAAAGAAGGCCTCTATGCCTCGCCACGACCTGGAAGCCAATTTCTTGAAAAGGTGACTTGGTGAGCTTAGGGTTAAATCCGAATCTAACCCAAGGTTGACTAGTTTCGATTCATTTAAATTAATCAAGTAAAATTGAAGTCATCTCACAAGAACACATAAGGATAACGTGTTTGATCATGTAGAAATGGGTGAGATGATCTAGGACTAATAATCTTCAACCAACCTTTAAATTCCAATATCCGATCCAACTACCTTGTGTGTAAGATCAATGGATGTTGGACAGTGGGTGCTCCCAACATATGACCGGAGACCAACTTAAATTTTCGAAGCTTAGATTCAAACGACAAGGATCAGTAGCATTCAGAAACAACGACAAGCTCAAAATCATCGGATCAAGTGATATTGAGCTAAATTCTAATTTCACGATTCACAATGTTTTATTAGTCGAAGATTTTCAGTATAATTTACTTTAGTGTAAGTCAATTATGTGATAATAACTATAAGGTTATATTCTTAGAAAATAAATGCTTAATTAAAACAAATGAAACCTCTAAAATAATACTTAAAGGAACTAGGAATAGCAACATCTACATTATTAATCTACCTAACTCCTGAACCAAGTGTCTTAGATACAACAAGAGGAATCTTGGTTGTGGCACCGACGACTCGATCACTCGCACCCAAGACTCATTCACAAGATGAGTTAGAGTGGCTTAGTCAGAAGTTTACCCAACCTCAACAACTTAGGCAATTAATTATGTAATGCTTGCCAACAAGGTAAACAACCTAGGACACAACATCAACTAACTAATCAAGAACGAACCAAAAGTGTGCTTGAGCTTCTACACATGGATCTATTCGATTCACATGGAGCCAAGTCACTTAATGGAAGTCAATTTTGCCTAGTCATAATTGACGACTACTCTACGTTTACCTGAGTTAGGTTCCTTAAACACAAAAGTGATACCTTAGACTAGCTCATCAACTTGTTTAAATTAATCAAAAACTAAAAGAACCTTAAAATTAAAAGACTTAGAAGCGATCATGGTGGTGAATTCGAAAATCACAAGTTCATAGATTTTTGTAACCTAAACAGATACCGCCATGAATTCTCGTGTCCTAGAACCCCACAACAAAATGACCTAGTCGAGCAAAAAAATAGAACCCTACAAGAAGTCGCTAGGACCATGTTGAACGAATATAACCTACTCGATAGGTTTTGGGCAGAAGCCGTTAGTACGGCTTGTTATGTCCAAAATAGAATTCTTATGGTAAAGAGGCACCTTAAGACCTCATATGAAATCTACCATGACAAAGTACCTAACATTAAATACTTTAGAGTATTTGGATGTAAGGTACATATCCTAAACACTAAGGACTACCTAGGAAAGTTAACATCCAAAACCTCCACCGGTATCTTCCTAGGATACTCAACTACAAGTAGAGCCTATAGGGTATATAACAATGACACCCTTAAAATTGAGGAAACAATTAATGTAGTATTCGACGAAGAACATGAACCCACAAAACCCGTAGTAAAACCAACTAGCGAACCTATTCATACCAAACTCGACTCTGACCTTGAAATCGAGTCTACTATTAATTCTAATCCGAGCCATTTGATAGAGCGGTGAATTGTCGCAATACCGTTCCCAAATTATTTACCGAACCCCCTAACTACACTAATGCAGTATAGGACTGACTCGGGTCATCTCCCAACGAACCTAATGGCTGAACGTTTGTTTTTAAACAGAAGTAAACATTGGGGGTTTTCACAATTTATTAAAACAATTAAAATGCAAAAGCAAAAGCAAACATGAGAATTAAACATGCAAGAAGTAAATCTAACTACCAATTATTAATTCCCGGGAAGCTAACCTAATGCAAGAACAAATGCAAAAAGTAACAAGCAACTATCCTAATGCGCAAAAGTAAGTGATCACGCACCGCACTGTCACTATACGGTACAATGATCAAACAAAGGTGAACAATTCAACCAAGCACCGCACTGTCACTATACGGTGCAGTGATCAAACAGTCACTGAAAAACTAAACTAACAAATAGAAAGGAAAGCGACCAAGCACCGCACTATCACTATACGGTATATTGATCAAACAAATGTGAACAATTCAACCATGCACCGCACTGTCACTATACGGCACAGTAGTCAAACAGTCACTAAAAACTGTAGTAAACGAAATGCAATAAACGAAAGCAATTCAACCAAGCACCGCACTGTCACTATACGACACACTGGCTGAAGATTAACTAAAATAAGAAAGAACAAGTACACTAAAGGAGATAAATCTAACCACTAGATAAACACTGTAAACGAATAACAAGACTCACTAAACTATCAACTAATTACCACGTGCACGATTTACCACACAGACATGATACGACTAAACATCAGTGGAACACTACTGCACACTAAGAAATCAATACTAGAACAATATTGATAAAATATAGTGCACATCAGGGAGCCAACAATGTAAAAAATACTAAAATACCCAAAGTGAACAATGCAGTAAATAATAAGAAATACAGTACTGAATTAACAGTAAATCAATAAAGTAAATCAATAGTCATCCACAAACACCGGAAAGGTACCACCCTCTCCTTTTGACCTACGACAATACCGAACACTCCAAGGATCTCAGGATGTGGATCTCTCGTCGTATTCCGATGAGAGTTGGATCGATGCGGTAGTTCACAGCTCCGATGTGGATGCGGGACTGCCGTGACCACGAGCAGTCAATGTAGATGGGATCGAATCTGGGAACTGATACTTTTCATCACCCGCTGCTGTTGAAGACCGCCCAGAGTTGGAAGTAACACTGTCGTCAGAGCTGGAAACTGATTCTGCAGGATCCCGATAGTAGCAAGTCACCCCTAGCTTCGCTTAACCACATCCCACTAGGGTAGCTCAACTCCGCCGGTGAGGGCTCTGAAGATCGCCGGTGAAGACAGGTGAACTCCACCGCCCGATGGATCGCCACGCCAATTGCTGCTAAGAGCTCCATCTGACCGAAGAGGGAAAAGTCCGCCGAGTGAAATGGACTGGGGAAGAACCAGGGATTGCTGGAATTATCGCTGGAGTGCTATGTGGAGCTGTCGCCGCGCTCGCGAGAGGAAGACGACGCCGCCCGCACTGTTCTGTGTCGCGCGATTCTGCCGATTCTGTTGGAGCTCGAGGAGCATCTTCCTGCTTCGCCGCCGGCGAGCCCTGTGCAATCCCACCGCTGCTTGCACGGCAACGGAAGAGGCCGCCGGCGTCCGTCGCAAAGAAGAAGACGCCCGAATGAAGTTTTTACGCCGCCTGCTCTGGAAAGTTAGGAAAGGTAGGTTATTAAATGAATTCTTTGAGCCATCCGATCTGAACTTCATCTGATCCCAGCCGTCCATTTGAAGCTAGGGCTTGATGATATATTAACCGCTTAATTAGGCTGCTCCATCCAACTAATTAGTCGATTTGCGATGGGCGATCCGTCTGAAGGTATAATCATGATCCAACGGTCCGGATGAACGGCCAAGACATGTAGATCTTAATGTACGGGCCGGATCGCTCTAGATCCAGATGGATGACTCAGAATCAATCACTTTCCTCGGACGGTTCATAATGCTCAGATCTGAACCCTTAATTTCATTTGTCTTCTGATCTGGATGAAGGGCTCAGATTAAATCATCTTGAAATGTCCATTATGACCCAGATGAAGCCATATTTGATCCAATTTGAGTCTAGTCCAGTGACTCATCTCGATCTCCTACAAATAAAGATAAAATTCACAAATAAGTCCAAAATATAGGAAAATTTACAAAAAGGTCCAAAATGAATCCAAACTCATAAAACATGCAAATAATCAATAATAAATCACTCGAGAGGATAAAAACAGTGATATTAAGAACCAAAATAATACAACAAAATGACAGTTATCACCAGTCTAGGATTCAATTGAGTTATCCTATCGATCAAGTGATAGGTGACTCTAACCCAAGTCATTCTAGGATTCAATCGAATCATCCTATCGACCAAGTGATAGGTGATCCTAGCCTAGGGGTTCGAACTAGATCATCATATAGAAATCTTAGTCAAATCTCCTTGATTTCGAAAATCGAACCCAAGACCATTGAACAAGCTATTCTTGATCCCGATTGGATTATTGCAATGCAAGAAGAGCTATCTCAATTTACTAGGAACGAAGTTTGGGATTAGTACCACCACCTAAAGATAAATCAATTATTGGAACAAGGTGGGTCTTCCGAAACAAACTTGATGACAAAGGTGAAGTAGTTAGAAACAAAGCTAGATTGGTCGCGAAAGGGTTTAGTCAAGTAGAAGGGTTAGATTACGATGAAACATATGCCCCCGTAGCTAGATTAGAATCCATCCGAATGTTGTTGGCATACGCTGCACATCGAGGATTTAAATTGTTTCAAATGGATGTCAAGTCAGCATTTTTGAATGGACTTATTAAGGAAGAAGTGTATGTTAGTCAACCCCCAGGATTCGAAAGTTTAGATAAACCTGACCATGTGTTTAAACTCAAGAAAGCTTTATATGGACTAAAACAAGCTCCTAGAGCTTGGTATGAGAGGCTTTTGGTATACCTTAAGTCCAAAAAGTTTAGCCAAGGCTTAGTCGACCCGACCCTTTTCATAAAATCTATAGGCAAAGAAATTTTTATAGCCCAAGTCTATGTAGATGACATAATTTTTGGAACAACTAATTCAATCCTACTAAACGAATTCATTTCACTCATGGAAAGTGAATTTGAAATGAACTTAGTAGGAGAATTAAATTTCTTTCTAGGATTACAAATTAAACAAACTAAGGAAGAAATTTATTTACTACAACAAAAATACGCTAAGGAATTAATTAACCGATTCGGGATGCAAAATGCTAAAGTCATTAATACACCCATGGCAACAAATGTTAATATAGAAGAAGATGTAGAAGAAAAATCTATTGACCTAAAATATTATAGGAGAGCAATAGGAAGTCTCCTTTACTTAACTGCGAGTCGACCCGATATATTATTCGCAATAAGTATGTGCGTAAGGTTCCAAACCTGTGCTAAGGAGTCTCACCTAACATTAGTTAAGCGTATCCTTAGATATCTAAAAGGCACGCTAAGTGTAAGTATTTGGTACCCTAGATCTATCGAGTTCGAACTAATCGGCTACTCCAACTTAGATTATGTCGGTAGTAAACTCGATAGAAAGAGCACAAGTGGTTGTTGTCAACTTCTCGACTCAAGTCTAGTGAGTTGGTGCAGTAGGAAGCAACACTGTGTTGCCTTATCTATCACCGAAGCCAAATACGTCGCCATGGGTGAGTGTGTGGCTCAGCTTCTTTGGATGAAGCACACTCTCCAAGACTTTAACTTAAACTTCAGCAATATTAAAACTCACATAGATAATATTAACTCAATCAACTTAACCAAAAATCGCATATGCCACTCTAGGACAAAATATATAGAGGTCAAACACCACTTTATTCGAGAACATGTAGTTAACGGAACCATACAACTCGAATACGTGGAATCAAAGTCGAATCTAATGGACCTATTTACCAAACCTTTACCCGAAGCCGAATTTAGTCTACTAAGACAAAAATTGGGCATGTGCATAATAGAGTAGGATTTACAAACTTATATTTTTATATACTCTATTATTTACTTTTCTTTTCATGTTAATGGAACTAGCTTAGGGCTTACCCTAGATATCATGTACCTATAGATTTAAGGAGCCAATACATCTCACAACACATAGGACTAATGTGTTTGTGTACTTAGCCACGTAGATGAGCGTGAGATATTAGGACGTTACTCCTGGTTCTAGATGTAGACTTAGTGCATCGACATGAACCACGAAGTATAATTACATAAATTAACCAATTCTACTCAGGACTTGTTGATCATTTCATATCAATCAAGTCAAATAGAGTTGAACATCTAAATAGATGAGATTATGTTTAAACTACTATTTTCAAACTTTATTTGGAGCATGCTTGGACTTAAAACTAAATTCAAAACTATTTTTTTCAAACCCCCCACTCCTTTCGATTTATGGCAAAAGGGGGAGAAAGGCCAAAGTTAAGGGATCATTTTTTTTTTTATAACTTAACTTGAGTATAGATCTTATACTTTTATGGCCCAAAGTTAAGTTAACTTTGTTTACTTAACTTTTTTTAACCTAACCTTGTTTACTTAACTTTTTAAACTTAACCTTTATGGTTAAACTTTCTTAATTGATAAAGGGGGAGAAAGGCCAAGGTTAACTTGAACTTATTCTAAACATTAAGGCCATTGTTAAGTAATTTCGATTACTTAACAATCCTCTTTAGTAGCTAACATCAAGGGGGAGGGTCAAGACACTTTTTCAAGTACTCACCCTCGGTCAAGGGGGAGGATTCCTCAAGGGGGAGCACTTGAAAGAGAGTTCTTCTCATACTCCTACTCATTCATGCATATTACATACTCATGTTATTCATTTTACTTAATGCACTTAATTTATTTACTTAACTTTGTGTTGGTTTGTTATAGATCAAAAAGGGGGAGATTGTTGGTGCAGTAGGCACCTGAATCGAACCTGAGTTTTAATTATAGTAAATACACAAAGTTAAGTTCATTTTGTTATCTCACGAGCTAAATCAAGTGTGCAGAATTGCTAAGCTAAAGCTGAAGGTCAGTAACACTCGGAGATTAGCCGTGGTGGTCGGGCAACACCGGGAGGACTTCGGAGAGAGCCAAAGAACTCAGGTGAAGATCGAAAGCGAAGCTTCAAAGGAAAATGTTGAGGTAAGCTCGTGTGAGTGAGTGTAAGTAAGGTCGTGTCCTCCGTACGGGGACATCCTTAGGCGACGATTCGACCAAGACTTTCCATGGAAGGTGTAAGTCGAGATCGGATGATAAATGACCATCGAGTTTACTTATATTAATTGCATTTTCGAGCTAACTCTTTATTGCAGCTGGAAACCCTGCCATCAGTCGATTGATGGCTTGTATCGATTTGATCGATATCCGAATGATCGATAGGGTTGATCAACGATCACGGGTCAAGGATCAGCCTCGAGGAGAGTCAAAGCTTATCACCATTTCTCAAGGGCTAGGTGGCATCACCTCATGAAACCTCATCTCAACGATTAGGGTTTCACAAGGATATAAAAAAAGGTGTTCTCTACCCCATTTCCATCATTCTAAGTGCTCAAAAGTGCTCTTGCTACGCTGCTCTTCTACGACGATCTTACGATGATGAAGTGCTACTGCATCTCCGATGACAAGAGCTCAAGTCCTATCTTCAATAGTCGTTGGTATATTTTTATTTAATTATCATCTTTAAATCTTGTTCACATCTTTCCTTATCGAGCTTTAATTGTAACAAGGAGAGGAGGAGTGTCCCTCTACCTTGATTGTTTTTCGTATTGATTGTACTCGCTTACTTCTACCTCTAACGAGGAGGAGTGTTTTTAGTATTTTTCCCTCCGTACACGGTCTAGGACCGTTAGGGCCTTGGATTAGCAGCCGAAGGCTGTGAACCAAGTAAAAACAAATTTGTTATATTTATTTTTCGCTGCACTTTACTCTTCTTGTGTATCAAATCGACGAACGAATTCGAAAAGTTTTTCTTGCGCTATTCACCCCCCCCCCTCTAGCGCTCAAATCGATCCAACACTGTTGGAGCAAAAAGTTCAACTCAAAGAGGCAGAGGCTAGAGCATCCCAATCCTCAGCTATTCTCCTACAAACTCAATCGACTAATGAAACTTTGGAGGCTTCCTTATCAGCATGCTAAGCACAATTGGAAAACCTCTCCTCCAAAGTATCTGCCTTTCCTGGGGCTTTGACAGACATTACAGGACAACTGCGGACGCTACAAATGGAACACTCTGAAGTCATAACCTCCCTGGTCCAACATGATATAATAGCTGCTAAAGAAAGGGATGCTCTTGTCGACCAGGTGGCTTACAATGAAGCTCAATGAAAAGGGCGGGAGGAAGAATTGCGGACAAAATGCGCCAACAAAGGGGTAGAACTACTCATATTAGGCTTTGAAGGGGCCAACGAACAGCATGCTACCCAAGACCACCCTCCTTCGGGTACAGACATTAGTTATTTGAATGTGGAGGCTACCATGGCAAAATATCCCGATGAGGTCTTCGAGTTGTAACTCTTAATCTTTATGAAATGTACTGAAGGATTTATAAATATAAAATATTGATATTTGATAAAATAGCATGCATTTCTTTCTTCTTTTTTTTCCTGGGGCAAACAAACACTCCCCCTTTACTATGCCTGACCACCCCTGATCAGAAACTCTCCTGGTGGCAGTCGACTGATACTTTACTTCCCCTGAGGAGTCATCCGGGTTAGTTCGGGGAATATAATATTTCATGTTATCCCGAGTCATTTCCTGAGTAGGAGGAACCTACCACTGTCCAATTATTCTGCATTGTGGTCAGATCAATCTCAAGTAGTTTTTATCCCCTTAACCAAATGAGGATATGACTAGTCACCTAATGGTTAATGTTCTTACTATTCCCGACACCAACCCTTCAGTTACTCTGTTCTCCCCTTCACCTTCTTCCTCTTTTTCCAAGGAGGGATATTGATGCTCCTTCCCTTCTATAAATATCTACCATGAGCCCTCTTGCTTTCATCCCACTTCCATGGCCTCCTCCTCGTTTCCAATTAGCATAAACTCCGACACAGACTCATCTAAAGATACTGATACTCACTCTGCAGCCACCTCGACCTATCGACCTCCACCTCCTCAAACTCCTACCCACACAATAGTTCTAGACACCAGGAGATCCTTCCAACCTCCTTTCCCTTCCTGTGGAAATTATGTATAGAACCCTCCTATAGCTCTGCTACAACTCACAAAGGGTCTCCCTCCTCCACCAGCCAACACTCCTCTTCCTCCGTCGGTTGATGCTCCTCGACCCCGAACACTAGCTGGGATTCCTCCTCTTAGGGTAGTCCTACTATCCCATTCAGAAGAGGAGTCTTCGGCTGGGTCTTCCAGTACTATCCGATCTTTGTGAATAATAAAATCCTGGTTGACTAAATATATCTGTTATATATATATATATATATAGAATACTAAATCCAACATAACAACCACAATTGCCCGAACATTCCCTACATGATAATTAATTTAATACTTGACCCATTCTAAAAGACTGGCAACGTACAACAAAATTGGGAAGCATCACAAAAAACTCATTGTATTGTGATTGGATTGGGCTTGTCAAATATTTACTTCGTGAATGGTCATTTCACTATTAATGCATCCAACTACCCCCACTACCGCCTCCATGTCTTCCCATCTTATTAGCCTTTACTCTCTTCGCTTTCCAAGAGGGTTAATTAATACCCCCTCTTTCTCTATAAACACTTCCAGCATCACCTTCTACTTGCATACTCCTCCCTTCTTCCAACTTCTAAATGGCAAACTCGTCCGAGCAAGGAAGCAACTATCCTTCTCCTGAGCTAGGTACAGTAGATCAACAATGCATACAAGAGCTGGAAGAGCTAGTGAGGGACTTGAGGAGGCCCCTACAGTCAACCTCCACCCGCAACTACTCCCTGTAGCAAGAACTGGCCGTGACCCAGAGGGCCCTATCAAAACACTAGTTCATGTATCAGTCTCGCGTTAGACAACTCCTCACCGTGTCAGGCCGCCGTAGTGTTCCGACAACACCTCCAGAGAGAGTCATCCACGAAGCTCCTTAGTTTTCCTTATATTAAGATGTATTTTCTTCACTTTCTTTAAGAAATTATGCATGTATTTCCTCCTTGCAGTAATAAAAAAACCCTTATTTTGAAAATTATGCATGTATCTCTTCTCGCTAAACACTGATTTTCCAAGATGAATGAAATATCCCATCACCACTTTTCCACACAGAGACCCGTCCATCTCAGGCCAACATCCTCTCCGATTTTTTAGCACAGGTCTATCATATCGACCCTCCCTTACCTCAGATGTAGCCCCATGTAGGGATGAAATTCCGCTATAATAGATAGAGACGATCTTACCTCTGACTCCTTCTGTATAAGTCGGAACAAGACTTATTACTTCCGCCACCATTTGGCAATGCTTCTCCCTTACACCCAACTCTTCAGGTACATCATTTGAACCCCACTCCTCCATTCCGCCATCTCATGGAGATAATAGCTTGACTTTGAGGAAAGCTAGAGAAATAGTGATGATCTGACCCAGGGCTTCACCTGGTCAGATCGAAATAATTTTTTACTCCATCACTCTTCATCAGTGCATCTATATTGAACCCAACTCCTCTGTTCCACCACCACACGGGGATAATAGCTTGACTTAGAGACAAGCTAAAAAAAATAGGGGTGATCTGACCTAGGGCTTCGCTTGGTCAAATCGAAATAATTTTTTACTCCGCCGCTCTTAATCAGTGTATCTACCTTGAACCCAACTCCTCCATTCTACCATCGCACAGGGATAAGAGCTTAACTTAAAGGCAAGCTGAAACAATAGTGACAATCTAACTTAGGGCTTCGTCTGGTCAGATCGGAATAAATTTTTTACTCCGCCATTTTTCATCAGTGCCTCTACCTTTAACCCAACTCCTCCATTCTGCCACCGCACGGGGATAAGAGCTTGACTTAAAAGTCAAGCTGAAAGAATAGTGATGATGTGACCTAGGGCTTCGCCTGGTCAGATCGGAATAAATTTTTTACTCCGTCATTCTTCATCAGTGCATCTACCTTGAACCCAACTCCTCCGTTCCGCCACCACATGGGGATAAGAGCTTAACTTAGAAGCAAGCTGAAAGAATAGTGACGATCTGACCTAGGTTTTCGCCTGGTCAAATCGGAATAAATTTTTTACTCCGCCATTTTTCATCAATGCCTCTATCTTGAAAAAGTGTGACGATCTGATCTAGGGTTTTTCCCTATCATATCGGAATGAATCTTTTACTCCGCCATTCTTTACAGGTGTTTTTACCTTAAACCCTACTCCTCCGTTTTGCAATTGCACGGGGATAATAGCTTCGACTAATACCGAACTGTAAAAAGTGTGACGATCTGATCTAGGGCTTTGCACTATCAGATCGGAATGAATCTTTTGTTGGAGTATTGGGAATACAATCAAAGTCCCACATTTGTAAGACATGGAAAAGATCATGTGCTTATAAGATGAAAAGATATCTCCATTGGGATGAGGCCTTTTGGGTAGAGCCCAAAAACAAAACCATGAGGGCTTAAGCCCAAAGTGGACAATATCATGTCATTGTGGAGATATGTGATTCTTATAGGCACTAACAATTGGTATCAGAGTCATGGTCCATGTCAAGTCATGAACCTCGAACGAAGGAAGTTGAGTTCCCATGTCCGAATCAAGAGAACCAGACATCAGGCAAGAAGTCCAGTTGGGTCAGGAGGACCGAACAACTGGTAGGAAGTCCAGTTGGGTCAGAAGGGCTGGACAACTGGCAGGAAGTCCAGCTGGGTTAGGAGGACCAGATAGTTGGCAGGAAGTCCTAGTGGGTTAAGATTCGGACATCAAGCAGAGGATGTCCTTTGAGGATGAATAGGGTTGAGGGGGGATCAATGTGGTCCTTCGCTTGAGAGGGGGGGGGGTTATTGGAGTATTGAGAATACAATCAAAGTCCCACATTGGTAAGACATGGAAAAGATCATGTGCTTATAAGATAAAAAGATATCTCTATTGGTATGAGACTTTTTGGGTAAAACCCAAAAATAAAATCATGAGGGTTTAGGCCCAAAGTGGACAATATCATAGCATTGTGGAGATATGTGGATCTTATAGGCATTAACATCTTTTACTCTGCCATTCTTCACAGATGTATTTACCTTAAACCCTACTCCTCAGTTCCACAACCACATAGGGATAATGGCTTTTGCTAATACTGAACCGTAACAAGTGTGACGATATGATCTAGGACTTTGTTCTATCATATTGGAATGAATCTTTTACTCCGTCATTCTTCACGGGTGTTTTTACCTTAAACCCTACTTCTCCATTCCGCAACTGTACGGGGATAATGGCTTCGGCTAGTATCGAATCGTAAAAAGTGTGACGATCTGATCTAGGGTTTTTCCCTATCAGATCGGAATGAATCTTTTACTCCACCATTCTTCACAACTGTATTTACTTTAAATCCTACTTCTCCGTTCCGCAATCTCACGGGGATGATGGCTTCGACTAATACTGAACCTTAAAAAGTGTGACGATCTGATATAAGGCTTTGACCTATCAGATCGGAATGAATCTTTTACTCTTCCATTCTTCACAGGTGTATTTACCTTAAACCCTACTCCTCCGTTCCACAATTGCACGGGGATAATGACTTCAGCTAATATCGAACTGTAACAAGTGTGATGATCTGATCTAGGACTTTGGCCTATCAGATCAGAATGAATCTTTTACTCCGCCATTCTTCACAGGTGTATTTACCTTAAATCTTACTCCTCCGTCTGCAACCGCACGGGGATAATGGCTTCGACTAATACCAAACCGTAAAAAGTGAGATGATATGATCTAGGGCTTTGCCCTATCATATCGAAATGAATCTTTTACTCTGTCATTCTTCACAGGTATATTTATCTTAAACCCTACTCCTCCGGTCCGCAACCGCATGGGGATAATAGGCTCGATGACTGTCGGGCTGTAAGAAGTTGAATAAAGGCTTAACCCTTCGTTGAACCATGCCTCCATCTTCTTTTGAGGCCTATACCCTTGCCCTAGGGCCCAACTATTTTGTCCATCACCAATACATTTCCTTCTTTTAAACCCGACTCCTCACCTCCCCACCCCCCCACCCCCTCATCGTCTTTTGCTTCTCCTGTCTTCGAAGCCTCTCCACACTTCTGCTTAGAGCTAAAATTCTCCTCTCTTCTTCTTGCATCCTCCTCCTTCCTCCCTTTTTTGCAGCAAGATGAAGGCTCACTTTCAGAAAGCACTTTCCCAGTAGTGATGCGATGCCCCAAGGAGATGGGGTCAATCACCTACCAACCTAGCATCGCCACCCCCGCTCTGGGTCCTACAAGGCCCCCTCTCATCACTTCAACAACCGCATCTTCTCTTTCTTCATTGACAACTTCGCTCCCCATTGTCCCATCATCATCTACCGTGAGCCCTCGGTCAGTATCACCATCTTCTCCTTTCCCCTCCATATTATCGTTGAACCCTATCTTTCCTTCCTTTTCGTCTCCACTTCTGCGTAGCCCTAGGGCACCTCCTCCTTTCTTGCATGCCCAAACCCAATTGATGAGAATTGCGCGCCAACGAATACAGGAAGAGGAGACTTCTACCTTTGATCCCTCTTGTTCCTTCTCCCTGCCCACGAATATGGAGTTAGCCCCAGTCACGATCCCTTTGTCTTCTGCTTCACCAACCCTACCAACACTCCTATCTTCCCCTGCAAATACTCTAGCATCTAGAGGCCTCTATCAATGGCCTGGCCCAGAGTTTTACCCTGGCACCCTTTCTCCAGTCGACGAAGAGCCGCCGATGATTACGTCCCCCTCGTCCGCTCACACGCCTTCCACCGTAGCTTCCTCTCCAATGTCCATGTCCCCTTATTCTTTCTTCCCTTCCATCTTCAGAGGGTTCCCCTTCTTCCATTATTCAGCAAGTAGTTTCGGACATTCTTCACCCACCGTTGAGCTTCCCCTCTTCGTCTCCCACCCCCATAAGCTCTTTGGCCATAATTCCTTGCCCTACTTCTTCCACACCCCTTCTTGCTACTTACCTTCCTCCTTTTTCCTATGAAGCCACTTTCCCTTTTCCTTCTGGGCCAATGAAACAGTCTTCTGCACCACCCCCTTATTTTCCTGTTATGAGTGAGCTTCCCCCTGGTCGCTTCTACTCCGTCTTCCCCCTCTTCCAGAAACTTGTGATTGCTCAATTTGGAGGAACTCGTACCACGGATGGAAAGCTTGTGCCATGTCCCGGAGTTGGTAAGCCTCCTTAGTTACTCTTGCTCGTATCTTCAATGATAATTTTCTTCTTAATTTGCTAGCTTCAGGTGATGGTGAATTATCAAGAGCTGGATCGGTCTTTCTCACACTACCGGACACAACTTCAACAGCAGACTTTGCAACAATCTGTGGCCAATGCTGCCTCTTGAGAAAGAGAAAACTCACTGCTTCAAGTATTAGCATTATGTCGCAACCAACTATCAGAAACTCAATGCCAAAGGCAAAAGGATGCAGAAACCATAGCAACCCTTCAACATCAAAAGCAAAAAGATGAAGAAACCATATCCACCCTCCATTGTCAATAGCAAAAAGATGAAGAAACCATAACCACCCTCCAAGCCAAAGTAAGTAAGGAGATCTGCCACAATTCAGCTTTAATATCAGAAACAACCTGAGCTCTCTCTCAAATACACCGGCAGGAAGTCTCCTTGCAACAAATGAGGAACGAAATTGCCCGCACCAGGGCTTAAACTGAGATTGTGGAAGGGATTTCAGACTCAATGCGTTAGGATGTAGTGGACATGTCCAGAATTATGCAACAAGGTCAAACCTCTCAATCTCAAGGCACGTCTATATTGACTGACACTATAATTCAAGTGTCACAACGATACTGCCGAGCTCGTTGAGATCTTTTGGAGCACAGAGAACACTGCGCAAAGTTCCATCAGGATGTACATGCGGCTAACCAAAATCGACAGGAACACTTGAGGCCTCTGATGCAAGCTACTTATCAAGATGGTTTCAACGTGGCGGTGCGACAGTATGTTGATCAAGGGTTCCCTCCGGCTCATCAACCAGTTCTTTTTTGAATTGGGAGATTGGCTTCAAACGATATCCCCCTGACCATTTTAAGTTGTAGCTTTCCTGTCTGCCTTCTTCTTTTTGTAATGACTTACAATTACTGATTCCAGTAGCATGAAACAATATTTGAATGACATTACTTCTTCTGAATGGCTATTGGTAACTTTGCAACAAATTAATTTTTCTCAATGATGCTCTTTGATTTCTTCTTTCTTGGATTGAAGGATTGGTTTCCCTTGATACTTGCTTTTCATAATTGTACACAATTATTGGTTGTGATGACATGCCATTGTATGTGCATTGTATTCTTCCTTTTTGGGGGGTCAATAGCGAATATTTAATAGATAATTCCTCCTCTTGATGTCTCTTGGCTACATGGTACAAAAATATTTTAAGTGCATAGCATTCCAAGGTCTAGGTAGCTCCTTGCCCTCACCATATTTTAAATAATACGCTGACCTAGCAACTCGGCGAGTAATTGTATAAGACCCTTCCCAATTATGGGCCAGCTTTTCAGGGTCTCCGGCAGGGTTAACTTTGCGTAAAACTAGGTCACCCTCTTGAAATCTCTTGGGTACTACCCTTTTGTTGAAGGTTTATTGTGTTCTTCGCTTGTAGGCTTCAGCCCAAAGTCGAGCTTGCTCCTGCTTTTCTTCCAACAGATCTAATTCAGTGCTTCTCATAATCTAGTTTTGTTCCAGCTCATAAGCTTCGACTCGGGCACTGCTTAAGATGGCTTCCACTGGGATGACTTCTTCAGTTCCATACACCAGGCTAAACGGGGTTTCTCCAGTGGTTGTTTTGGGGGTAGTTCGGTAAGCCCATAATATCCCGAGAAACTCGTCCACCCAATTTCCTTGCTTGGCGCCCAACTTAGTCTTTAACCCTTGAATAAGAATTCTATTAATTACCTCAACTTGACCATTGGCTTGAGGATGAGCTACCAAAGTGAAGTCCTGTTGAATGTTGAGACTTTGACACTATTCTCTAATCTTTCGACCCTGGAATTGACGTCCATTATCGCTAACCAACCTTCGGGGAACTCCATACTGGCATATAATATTCTTCCAAAGGAATTGTATCACTATATTTTCTGTAATCTTGGCTAAAGGTTCAACTTTCATCCATTTAAAAAAGTAATCTACTACCACTAATAAGAATTTCTTTTGTAAAGGGGTGGTAGGCATCGTGCCAACTATGTCCATTCCCTATTGATTAAAGGGGCAAGAAGAAACCACAACTTTCATCAACTCGGCAGGCCGCTCTGATATGTTGCTATGTTTTTGACAGGCTGGACAAGTCTGCACTAGGCGTGTTGCATTTTGATGAAGAGTTGGCCAAAAGTACCTGGCTAGTAACACTTTCCGAGTCAATGCTCTTCCTCCCAAGTGGTTGCTGCAACACCCCTCATGTATTTCTTTGAGGACCCACTCGGCTTCTTCTTTCCGGAGACACTTTAATAAAGGTCGGCCAAATGATATTTTGTACAGAGTTCCATCAATGATTACAAACTGTTTCACTCTTTTCACTAAAGTTGATGCTACCCTCTCTTCGGGGGCAATGTCTTCATGCTGCAAATAAGTCATGATGTCATTTCTCCAGTCGGAGGTACTGTCATCTTCTCGTGCCCCGACTTCTAAATTATACACCACCAAAGAATGAGGAACTTCAACACAGACAGAGACTTGAGGCCTCCATCCTTCTAAACCACTGGCTAACCGGGCCAATTCGTTCGCCCGTTGGTTCTCCCCCCTAGGAATTTATTGCAAGATGACCTCCTAGAAATGCGTCTTTCCTTTTTCAAAAGCCGCCAAGTATTTCTGCAATCTATCCTCTCTAATGGAAAAAAGCACCCTGAAGTTGTGACACAATCAGTTGAGAATCTGAATGAATTATGACTGAGGTGGCTACCACTGCCAGAGCTTCTTATAATCCAGCCAAAATAACTTCATACTCCGCCTTATTGTTGGATGCCTTATACCACAAGTGAATAACTATACAAGTTTCTTCACCTGAAGGAGATATAAGTACCACTCCGACTCCACTTCCTCCAGCCCCAGAAGATCCATCCATAAAGATGTTCCAGGCACCCTTTCCCTTTTCTTCTTTTGCCGAACTATTTTCCAAACCCATTGGTACTTCAGTCAGGAAATCAGCTAATGTCTGGGCCTTAACGGTGTTAGGGCAATCAGTTTTGATGTGTGTGGCAAAGGGTTTAAGTTAGGTTGATTATGATTTTGATATGTGTTTTGAAGTCATGTAGGACTTAGTAACTCACACATGGCAAAAGCATTGGCAAGTCACCATCTCATGACTCGGTCCTTGAGTCGGTGAAGGATAGCATTGCGAAAGTCGTGCGCTTGGTGCATCCGAGGAACCGCCGGATGAGGAGCAATGGAGTGAAGCCGAAGGAAATAGACTTCAGGGTGAGACGTGAAGGATGACACTTTGAACCCATGCGTTTGTCGCATCCGAGGAACGTGGTCGAACGAAGAGAACTTCAAGGCGAGGGACTCCAAGGGAATAAGAGTGAGCGATTGTAACCCGGGACGAGATAGCTCTTAGGTGATCTTGGCCAATTAGCTAAGTGTCGAATGAGTTTTCCCGATATCAGTCGACTGCCATATCATGGCAGTCGACTGCTCCAAGTCAACTAGAGAATCGACTGGTGTTCGAGTCAAAGTTCTGGCGGATCAGTCGACTGTCAGCTTGTGGCAGTCGACTGCTAGCTCCATCAGTCGACTGCCAAGGGGAGCAATCGACTGATGTCGAGGGTTTTGGGCACAAAAGCTTCAGTAGTCGAGTGATCGCATTGACCACTTGACTGATGGCTTCATCAGTCAACTGATGGGAAGATCAGTCGATTGATGTGGGAGCCGTTGGTTGGAATCCAACGTGGAAGGAGCTGTTGCGAGGCAACGGCCACAGCATCAGTCGACTGATCGGGGCATTAGTCGATTGATGCTGGTTCAACGGGAAGAATGACCTCTTCCCTATAATAAGAGGCCTTTGGACACTTGGATAGGCTAATGCTTTAACTCCAAACAACACCCAAGTGCCCAAAACATTTTCCTACTCTTCTTACTTGCATTTATCACAATCCTATTATAAGAAGAGTGATCTTGTAAGAAAATATTACCTCCACCTTACTTGGTGCTAAGGAGAGAATAGTGAAGGTTTAGGTGTGATTCACTTGGAATGAATCGGTCTGTGGATTAGCGGCAAGGCCGTGAACCACATTACGTCTTCATGTTTGCGTTTGCCTTCCTTTGTCTTGATTGTTTTACTTTAGCTTTATATTTTCGCTTGCGCTAATCTTAAGTGTAGATGATCAAGAACAAGCGAATTCCACCATACGATGATAAAGGGATATTCACCCCCCCCCCCCTCTAGTCGGCCATCGACGTTCCAACAAGTGGTATCAGAGCCAAGGTTGCTTGTCACCAGACTAACTGCCGTAACAAGCACGACAACAAAGATGGTCGCCTCCAACATTCATCCGTCGAAGTTTGAAGGAGAATTCGCTTGGTGGAAAAAGTGAATGGAGGTATTTTTCGAAACGGATTTTGATTTCATGTTAATAATGGAATCCGATTTCGATATACCTAGGGATGAAGAGGGGGAGCCAATAGAAAAATCAAGGTGGACCAAGAAGCAAAGGGAGGAGCACCTTGCAAACTCAAAGGCCAAGCACCACCTTTTCAACGTGCTCCCCTAACAAGAGATAAATAGAATTGGGGAGTGCTCAAGTGCTAAAGAGATGTGGGAGAGATTGATTGAGCTTCATGAAGGCACCTCCGAGGCCAAGCTAGCGAGAAGAGACCTCCTCCGCTCCCAATTGAACAACATCAAGTTAGAAAAGGGAGAGAAGGTATTATCGTTGCATTCTCGATTTAAAGAAATCATAATTGGTTTATCAAGTGTAGGTGAAAAGCTATCGAACCGGGACATGATCATAAAGGCTATTGATGCATTCCCCTGGTCCTTAAAGTGGAGCTCTATGGTGGACTCCTTTTATATTTCAAAAAATCTAGAGGTAAGCACTCTAGAAGAGTTTTTCTCTACCATGGAGCTTCATGAGACAAGGCTTGAAGGGATAATTGAAGAACCAAGTTTAAAGCCAAGGGGAATAGCACTAATGGCCGACAAGGGAAAGAAGAAGAAGATGACGCCACCCTCCTCATCTGATGAAGATTCATCTTCCTCATCAATGGATAGCAATGAGGAAACATATATGGTAAGGAAGGTAAGGCGTGCATTAAAAAGTTTTAAATTTAATAAATCTCATAATAGGGGAAGAAGGCCAAGGAGGAAGATTATTTGCTACAATTGTCAAGGAGAGGGGCACATAAGGGATGATTGTCCCCTCTTGAACAAAAGCAAGGAAGAGAGAAGAAAAAAAGAAGAGAAGAAGAAAGGGAGCAAGAAGGAGGAGGATGAAAAGAAAGCCAAGGAAAAAGGGAAGGCTAAGGCACACAAAGCGGTGACTTGTGTTGAATACTGAAATTTAAAATACTAAATTTAATGGCCAAAATTAGGAAAATAATCCTAGGAATTATTTTGGGATTTTTAGGAAATTTTATGAATTTTTCCAAAAATTTTCTGGATTTAAATGGAGACCGTAAAAGATATTTATGGGAATAAAATAAATATGCTTTGGTGGAGTTTATTTAAGGGGATTAATAGGCGATGTTAACCTAAGTTTTTCTATTTCCCCTTTTCTTTCCCCGCCGCACCCGACGCTTTTTCCCCTCGCGGTAGTTTCCGCGATAACTCCTTCTTCCCCTGCCACGCCTGCCTTTCTCTCACGAACCTTTTCTTTCTCCGACAGTTCTCTCATGGCAGACGGCTCCCATTTTCTTCCTCTGCGCCCGCATCTTCGCCGGTTTCTCTGCGCGCTCGTTGTCCAGACGATGCACGCCGACAGACGACTCTCATCGTTCTCCTCTTCCTCACCGACATCAGTCGTGCGCGCCGGCCGCCGCGGCCACAAGATCACCGTAGAGCCTTCTTCCCGAGGCCCTTCTTCCTCATTCTCTTCTCACGCGCGACGCACCGACTGTCGTTCCCAAACACCCTTCTTCTCGAGCCTTGCGGTCGCCAATTTCTCCGCAGCAGCCGGCGCCACTCCTCTCCCTTCATCCTCGCGCGCACCTGCTGCCAGGGAGTCACCGCTGCGTGCTGATTTGGGGCGGAGGCTATGATCTCTGCAGTGGTCACCGGAGCTAGAGAATTTGGGGCTGCCAGTGAGGGAGAAGCTTCCGGTAAATACCTAGTTTCCTCTTGTTTCCTATCTGTGCAGGTGTATGTTGTTGTGGTGAATCTGTGATTTTGGACGGTGATCGGTGAGTGTGGATGGTGTCGGTGAATAGGGCAGTAGGGAAGGAATTTGGGCCGACTGAGAGGGGTTGTGAGGGTTTTATTTGGGGGTGTCGTGCGATTAGGATTGGAGATGGTCATGCAAGAACGACTGTAAATGGGTTGAGTTTGGAGTTGTTGGTCAGTTGTGAAGGAGGAGGTGGGTATAGAAGGTGTTTCGGGTTGTTCATAGGTTGTGAAAGGCTGTGATTGGGTTGGTGTCGGTTGTACGATCATAAGTGGTATGATTAGTGAGTTGTGAATGGTTCCGGATGTGTTTTGAAATGTGAGGTAGCTATTTAGGTTTTGGTTCCGTCCGTGGATGGTGTATTCGAGTGAAGAGGTGTAGTACAAGAGTAATTGGACGAAAAGACCGTTATTAGGTGAAAGGGTTAAATAAATTAGTGGAATTAGAAATTGATTTGGGTTAGTTGGTTTATGTAAGAAATTGATTAAGTATTCGATTTGTCGGTGGATTTCATTTTTGTGCTTAACAATAGTTATGTTGTATGCAGGTTTCGGTCACGAGGTGGGTCCCCGGTCGTGACGATTTCATTCTTGCAGACATTTTTATTCAGGTGGGTATTTTGACTTATCTTCTAGATATAGTCATGTTGATATGCTAGTTAGGATAGCTTGCAATAATTTTCATGTTTATATGCCTAGTATGTTTTTGTGCCTACTTGATACATGCATTTGATCAGTTATGGTTATACTTTCCCTGTTTTACTCGGATCATGGATATGTACTTATTGGTTGTGCATATTATTCGGTTATATATTTTAGTTGGATTTACATGCTTTAGTATCATGCACCATCTTGCATGATTGCATGCTGGCTGGACGAGGTTCCTTTATAGTTGAGCCCGCGGCCAGTTACATGGCTTGTGTTGGGAATCGATTGGCCGGCTAGAGGGGGGTGAATAGCCCTCTTACGATGGATGTCGGAATTTGCTCGTCTACACAAAGATTAGATGCCTCGATGGATGTCGGAATCCCGCGGCCAGTCCATGGCAGTCGACTGCCAAGCACTAAACTGGTCTTATACCAGTCGATCGAACTATCGACTTAGAGCAGTCGACTGCCATGACATGGCAGTCGACTGGTGTCGGGAAATCCCATCCGACACTTAGCCAAATGGCCAAGTTTCACCTAAGAGCTACCCCTTCCCGGGTTACATTCGCTCACTCTCATCTCTCGGAGTCCTTTGCCTTCGAAGTTCTCTTCGTTCGCAGCCACGTCCCTCGGCAGCATCAGGCACACGGCTCTGCAATGCTCCTTCGCGTCTCTTGCCTCGAAGTCTACTTCCTCCGGCTTCACTCCAAGCTTCTCGTCCGGCAGTCCCTCGGATGCTCCAAGCGCACGGCTTCCGCAAAGCAATCCTTCACCGACTCAAGGACCGAGTCATGAGATGTGAAACTCGCCACGGCTCCATGTGCGAATTACTAAGTCCTGCACGACTTTAACGCACATATCAAATCAACATAATAAACTAACTTAAACTCTTTGCCACACACATCAAAACCTAATCATGGCAAGAGATTGCCCTAACAATCTCCCCCTTTTTGATGTGTGGCAATCAGTTTAAGTTAGGTAAAAACATTTGATAAAAATTTCTAAGGTAAGAAAGCATGTAAATATAAATATGATATAGCAACATGCAACTCCCCCTTAATCCATGAAATTCTCTCTACAAATTCTCCCCCTATCATAATTAACTTAAACGTAATATTTTCTCCCCCTTTGACACCATCAAAAAGATTAACACTAAGTTATGGCATCAAGTCTAATAGAAGGAAAATACCAAACATTAGTCTAAAACCTGAATTCGGCCTTTCTCATCGTTTGATTTTCAGGCCATCACCGATCGTTCAGACTACCAGTCGACTGGCACGCGAATTTCAGAACTTTCTGATTTTCGGACCGAATTTCAGAAATGCATTAAAAATTCCAGAAAATTCGAAAAATCATGAAATTTGGGGAACATATTTCTTGTAAGATTCTTTATCAGTGAAAAATAATTTTTCATGAAAAATCATCATATTTTCACATTTTTGTCAAAAATCCAAAAGGTTTAAAAATCACTAGGTTTTTGACCATTCTAGTATCAAGTTTAACACCTAGTTTTGGTTCCAATTGTTTCAAAACATGAATACATAGATTTTGGATTAAGAAATTATTTTGAAAACATATGAAATATCCAACCATGATCTTTGGGCAATATGTCTATGAATTAAAAATAAGCCTTCCCCATGATTGGTCTATTATTGCTATTTTGATACCTTAAATGACCATCTAAATGCCATAGGCACTAGTGGACATTTGTATCATCCTAACATCTCACCCATGCTAAGTTTGCAATCAAGTTAGCCTATAGTGAGTGTGAGATGCATCCTAGGGGGTATTTGTATACACTTAACCATTATATTCATGCGATTCTATCAAGGTTAAGTATCAACCTAACAATCCTCATGATCATAAAGGCATATATCAATTAATTCTACATTATGATCATGAACCTAAAGTATTCATCAATTAATAATCATGCATTAGGTATTATATCATCATAATAAGCAAAGTATCACCTAAAGCATGATTTAACCCTATTTCTCATGATTATGTGCCAAATATCAAAAACATAAATCATGATTGCAAACATACATAGCAATTGCATTAATCATCATGATTTAAGCATTATTAACTATTTATAGGCACATTATCATCACCTAACACTATTTAAAAATATTGTCCCGCCATCCTAAGTCAACCAAAATATAATATAGGTCAATTGCATATGGTTGACTACCCTAGGGTTTTTCTAACCCTTATGGATGGATTTTGGAACCCAAAATAAGTTCTTTCCTATTGGGTTCACTAAAAACTCCTTAGGGATCCATTTTCTAGCAATTACTTTCTTTTTATCTTGTCCCCTAGCAATTAGGCATTTGTAGGCCTTTTCATTTTTCTTTTCTTTATAACCTAGACCCTTTTTGTTAAAGCTTGCCCTTTGGCTCCCTATGATCATGTTCAAGGTGTTGGAGCCAATAGTGAATTTTTCTAGGGCTTTTGTTAAATAATCTACCTTTTCCCTTAATGCCCTATTTTCTTCTATGCATGCATCACTAACATCTAATGGCACATAATTATCGTGTGAGCATGCATCATTTAACCTAGAAGAGATATTATCATTTTTATTTAAGCATGCATTTTCTAGCTTATTTTCTAATGCCTTAATTTGATCTAGCATGCTTTTGTTCTTCTTCTTAGCTCTAAATAAGTCCTTAGTGAGGCTAGAAATCATAGACATAATTTGTTTAGGGTAGATTCGCTACTCTCACTTACCAAGTCCTCTTCTTCGATGAGGATGTAGAGGAGGCTCCCCTTCACTTGAGCTCTCCACTTGAGCTTGATTCTTCATTTAAGGAGGAGGAGCAATCCGAGTCATGAAGAGCCATTAGTGCTAAATTTGAGTAGACATGCTCTTCTTCTTCGGATGAGGATGAGGAAGCAAGGTCATCCCATGTCTTTGCTTTGAGTGTCATGGCCTTTCCCTTTTCCTTGGCCTTCTTCTCCTCTTCCTTCTTTTTACTCCCCTTTTTCTTCTTCTTTTCTTCTTTCTTCTTTCTTTCTTCCTTTCTCTTGTTTAGGAGGGGACAATTATCCCTTATGTGTCCCTCTCCTTGACAATTGTAGCAAATGATTCTCCCCCTTGGTCTTCTATTCCTATCATTTGATTTGTTAAATCGAAAACTTTTTAAAGCACGTCTTACCCTCCTTACCATATACGCTTCTTCCATGCTATCCATGGAGGAGGATGAGGATGTTTCGTCATCGGAGGAGGAAGGGACTTCCATCTTCTTCTTCCCCTTATTTGCCATCAAAGCTACTCCTCTTGAAGGTTGGATTCTTGGCTCTTCTTGTATTCCTTCAAGCCTCGTTTCATGAAGCTCCATGGTTGAGAAGAATTCCTCCAAGGTACTTACTTCCAAGTTCTTGGAGATGTAAAATGAGTCCACCATAGAACTCCATCTTGAGGACAGGGGAAAGGCATCTATGGCCTTCATTACCATATCCCGGTTGGAGAGCCTTTCACCTACACTTGTTAGCCCAATCAAAATCTCTTTAAACCTAGAATGCAATGAAGTTACCTTTTCTCCCTTTTCTAATTTGATGTTTGATAGTTGGGAGCGGAGGAGGTCTCTTCTTGCTAGCTTAGCCTCCGAGGTACCTTCATGAAGCTCTACTAGCTTCTCCCACATCTCCTTAGCACTAGAACATTCCCCTATCCTATTGACTTCTTGTTGGGGGAGTACATTGTAGAGGTGGTGCTTGGCCTTTGAATTTGCCAAATACTCCTCTCTTTGTCTTTTACTCCATCTCGATTTCTCCAATGGCTCCCCATCTTCGTTCCTAGGCAACTCAAAACCGTTTTCCATTATTAAAAGGATTTCAAAGTCGGTTTCGAAGAATACCTCCATTCGCTTCTTCCACCAAGCGAATTCCCCTTCAAACTTCGGTGGATGAATGTTTGAGCCGGCCATTTTTGATGTAGAGCTTGTTGCGGCGGTTAGTCTGGTGACAAGCAACCTTGCTCTGATACCACTTGTTGGGAATCGATTGGCCGGCTAGAGGGAGGTGAATAGCCCTCTTACGATGGATGTCGGAATTTGCTCGTCTACACAAAGATTAGCGCAAGCGAAATATACAAATAAAGACAAGCAATTAGAAAGACAAGCAATACAAACACGATATGTAACGTGGTTCACGGCTACGCCGCTAATCCATGGTCCGATTCATCCAAGGTGAATCACTCCTCCAAATCTATCCACTAGATCTCTCCTTTGCACAAAGCTAGGTGGAGGTAACCTCTTTTACACAAGGATCACTCTTCTACAATAGAATAGAGATTAGAACAAGTAGAAGAGTAGGGAATCGTGTATGACACTTTGGGAGAAGTTTAGAGCTCAAGCATTAACCTCCCAAAGCCCCATCCCCTTCCTTTTTATAGAGGAAGAGGGTTTCTTCCCGTTGACACAGGAGCAGTCGACTGATGCCCTCGATCACCGATCGTCCTCGTGAGCTACTGCCCAATAACGGCCACTTTCCATGTTGGATTCCATCCAACGGCACTAGCATCACCATCGATCCTACCATTAGTCGATCGATGCTTGATCAAGAGTCCTCAATGGAGTCGCCGACCGCCATTCCTCGGCAGCGATCGCCGACATCGATCCGATCGCTACCCATGGCAATGATCGCCAAGCACTAAACTGGTCTTATACCAGTCGATCGAACTATCGACTTAGAGCAGTTGACTACCATGACATGGCAGTCGACTGGTGTCGGGAAATCCCATCCGACACTTAGCCAAATAGCCAAGTTTCACTTAAGATCTACCCCTTCCCGGGTTACATTCGCTCACTCTCATCTCTCGGAGTCCTTCGCCTTCGAAGTTCTCTTCATTCGCGTCCACGTCCCTCGGCAGCATCAGGCGCACGGCTCTGCAATGCTCCTTCGCGTCTCTTGCCTCGAAGTCTACTTCCTCCGGCTTCACTCCAAGCTTCTCGTCCGGCGGTCCCTCGGATGCTCCAAGCGCACGGCTTCCGCAAAGCAATCCTTCACTGACTCAAGGATCGAGTCATGAGATGTGAAACTCGCCACGGCTCCATGTGCGAATTACTAAGTCCTGCACGACTTCAATGCACATATTAAATCAACATAACAAACTAACTTAAACCCTTTGCCACACACATCAAAACCTAATCATGGCAAGAGGTTGCCCTAACAGCTTGCACATGCTGTCACTCATAGGTTAGTGGTACATCAAGAGGGTGTGTGCAGTTGCTCTGTCAGGCTCCGCTGGTCCGCTCATGGGTAGCGATGAGACAGTGTGGTAGCGGGCAAGGATCCCTCCTCTGGTCTATGACACCGGGAGATGAGAGTTTAGCTCCCCCACTCTGTTTGGGGCAGGAGGATAGGTGTACTCCGACAGCATCCTGTCCACTCGGTCACTCAGGAGCAGTGATGGTAGAGTGCACAGTTATCATAGCCCTACCCACTCGTCTTCACCATCGCGTGTGAGGCGGCTGACTGGCGTCAGGGGTGACCATGTCATGTGCATCACATGCATTTTTCATGGATAACATTTGTATTGTGTTTGTTGCATTTTTATTGATGCCTTGGATGTTGCATATGATTGTCATGCATACAGGATTCATATTTGTATATGGTGATGACTTTATCTCTTATAGTATGACACATGCTCCTATATCAGGGTAAGAGATTCAGGTAAGTACAGTCCTTTTGTATTTCTTTCTTGCATACCCTATATGTGAGACTGTACTGACATGATTCTTATTTTTAGCTATATCTTACTTTGCATATCGACTATATCCACTGAGTTCTTTGAATTTACCCCGTGGTTGTATATTTATTTCAGGATGAAGCTGTCAGGAGAGTTCAGTTGCCATACCCCCCCCCCCTCGTCGTGATAGTTTATTAGTTGTTTGAGTTATGATTTTGGATTTTGTATAGAAGATATGTTTAGATTCTAATGTTTTGGTTATGTACTTGTGGAAGTTTGGAGATATTGGTTGTGTTCTTATGGACTATTCGATTGATTTGGTTGTATGTTCCTGCTCAGATGGCAGAAGGGGTAGGTCTCGATGTTTTAGATCTTTTATTTATTTTGGTTGATGGCCTGAGGCCGCATATTATGTATAGTGTGTTGTGGTATGTTCCGGTCGTGTTGACCGATGTATAGTGGTCGTGTAGGCCTTGTATGCAAAATTAGTATTGTCACCCGTACAGAGGAGATGCTGTCGAATTTTTGTCTAGCGGAGACTCTCTCGCGGTGTGACAATTTATTTGGTATTAGAGCCAGGTTCCGAGTTCCTTAAGGTCTTTGGGTTTTCGGAGTTTGCCACGTTTGGCAGGTTAACTGGGGTATTTTGGGATTGGTACAGATTTCTGACAATTTTTATGTTTCGGAAATTCGGGGTATTATGGACGAGGTCAATATGGGGGATTTGGCGGCAATATGACATCTCCAGACAGCTAATAGGTGAATAAATTCTAGAAAATTTTCTAGATTTAGTACATATTTGTATTGGTTATATTAGTTATGCGGTGGTATCATGTTTTGTCTAGTATTGTTTTAACCTTATATATGTTAGATTGTTAGATTTTTAGGTTGTTGATTTATCGTTAGCATATGATTATAAATTTCTATTACTGCTATAGGTAGCTAGTTATCATTGTGATATAAATGATTAGATATTATTGGTAGATGTTTACCTATTACTATTTGGACTAGTATTAGGATTGGACTAGTATTAGGATTGGACTAGTTGAATAATATGACTAAGATGGATAAATTTGTAGAAGGTATACATATAGGTTCTTGAACTCTCTAGATCCTAGTGCATGATGACATGATTACATTACTTACGTAGTTTAGGGTATATATAGGCATCTAATGCTTTATTTAGTATTGCCTTGACTTTGTTCTGGCATGACCCTTTAGTTATACCGTAATTAATTTCAGCCATTGATTGCCATTAGTATGACTATGATGTCGTTTATTAGACAGTGTGTTACATGTTTATATGGTTATGTGTTTTTGTGGTGGATATCATGATTAAGACTAGTAGAGGTAGAATAACTTAGATGAGGGTATTCTGTAGGAGCGGATCTCAGGAATGAAACAACATTAGTAGAGGTGTTGGAATCCTAGGCGTAATAACCCGGATGTGCTTAATGATATATGGTTATCCATTTACTGTTTCAGTGATATGGTGATCGGACTAGTAGAGTTCGTATGGTTAGGATGCGATTAATCCTTACTATATCCCCCATTCTTGATTGAGAGAGAGTCTATAGTAGAGTCTCTCTATAGGTAGGTGCTTTGTATATTTGTGGTCAATCATGCCTCCCAATCATGGTTGAGATGACCTACTGCAAGGTTATATTCTTGCGTTATTCGTTCGGAGTTGGTGATAATCGGATTCGTATGATGTCTGTAGCTAGATAGCTACTTTACATCTTAAGTACCCACGAGATCTATTCGTGGTAGCATGTTACAACATGCATGATTAAACTGGTAGAAATGATATAATTTAGGCTTAACCCTCTTGTCGTGCTCGTTAGTAGAGGGGTTGTCCTTATTGGCCTTGATAGGTGTTTCCTATTAGTTGGGACGAAACCCTATGATCAATCGTCTCGACGTGTTTATTAGTGGACTTGTGATTTTTATCGACCTTGATAACCGATCATGTTAGAAGGGTTGGAACCCTAGACTTAACCATCTAGATGTATTTATGTATAAGTCGATGATCTTTACCGACTTTGGTAAACATTTCGTATTAGAGGTGTTGAAACCCTCGCTTGACCGCCTCAATGGGTTTAATTGTAGATCGATGATCTTTATCGACATTGATAGACGTGCCATGCGAGATGTATTGGATAACCTAGGCTTAACAACCTAGGATAGTCGACTGCCCACGCGACCCACTAGTGGTAGCATGTTGTTGTGTTCAGTCAATAACTAGATATCTATATATTGTCTGTCTATCCATGAGTCTCATTCGTGGTAGCATGCAGTTGCGCGTAGACAGTGTTATTGATTGTCAACCCATGAGTTCCGTTCGCGGTAGCTCATAGATAGTTCCCTTTGTATTACCTTGAGAGCCACGAGGCTTTGTCATGGTATCGGGATGTGCATTGCTTGTAGATGGCAGTGGTTGTGTATATCGCAGGTATATGTGTTATATTGCTGACCAGGTTAGTTGCAGACTGATATTGATACTCTAGGGGTTGGGTTACTCTAGCTAGTTCCTTGTGACTTTCATTATGTGCATTATGATTATGCATTATTGTCTATACATCCACAGAGTGGTTGTACTCACCCCCTCCTTACTTATCCTCTAGGTTAACTGATGGAGGACGTGTCCTGTTGACCTACCTTTGTGTCGCTCAGAGAGTTCCTTGCCGTGCTTGTCTCCCTGCATCGTCGAAATTTCACTTTATTTACTTTATCGGTATCGCATTTTGTTTATGCCTTTTGGATTAAGTCGCAATTTGATTTGGTGTCATAAAACTATTTTACTTTAATTGATTATGTTTAGTCGTGCATACATGCAGTTAATAAAATACTTGTAATTCTATTATTATTTTGAGGTTTTTACCAGATTTGGTCCATGTATTTCAGAATATTGTCACTAAGGGGCTCCTCCATCATTAGGATGATGGATATGCCCCCGGGATATGATAATTTTATTGGTTTGCAGTTTTGGTTTGTGGGTTTTGTGTTTCGAGGATTTTCTTTTCCTTGGATTTTTGGGAGTTCTCGTGTTTTGGGACCAGGCAAGCTGAAGGATATCTCTGAGCTATAGGAAAAGTGTTGTCTTTAGTGGTTACTATACTTTAGTGGTTAGGAAAAGTATTGACTTAGTAAAATTTCCCCTACTCATGGTCGAGGACGAGGTCGATGTCGTATTGACCTTGTGGAACCTAATGATGATTTCAGAAGTACGGACACTTTAGAGGTGCCGACTGATGTCGAATTAGGAAGCTAGTGATTTGGCCTGCTAGTCACCAATTGGAAGGACAAGGAGTAAACCCTCAGAGAATATCAGTCCCTACTATTAGTGATTTGGTTATGGATAAGGCGTGTATACCTACACTGGTCAAGACAATGAAAGATCGTTTTACCTTATTATAGGAGGTGTTGGATGGGATATTTATCTATCCTAGTATTTTCTAGAGAAGATCCAGAATTCTTTGTTAAAAGAGAGATGGACCTTTGAGATTATGCATCGATTATCGATGATAGAATGCGGTAGTTGTAGAAAGAAATGAATATTCTTCATTGTGGATAGAGGATCTATTTAGATCAGCTATAGAACACCTGTGTATACTCTAGGATTGATTTATGACTGATGGGTTGATATTGTAGTGACATGGTGCCATACAATTCTCATGGTCGTTGTGATGATTGTTATATCATTAGCCTAGAGTAAAGAGAATGTAGGTGTGTAGTGATGACAATTTCATACTTGGTATGAATTGTATGAGCCTTTGATTATCTTATTAGACTTATTGACGACTTAGTCGTCTAGGGATTTGGGAAGTTGTGTATTCTGGACATGATTGGATCAGTTGTGGTCATTGGAGTTGCGCACTCGGCCACCGTAGGTGGTGGTTTTCTGGTATTGATTTGATTATTATTATAGATATGGATAGGATGCTCTAGCGGTACTACATCGCTAACTGGTTGAATCAGGAAGATGATGGAATTTACTTGGTCTGAAGCTTATGAAACTAGTTTCAGGGCTCAGACGATGGTTGACTTTTACGCCAGTGTTGATTAATCATGCTGGTGTGGAAGGAAGGGTAGTGTACATGGATGCATCATTTCTGGGATCGGAGCGATTCCGATGCTATAGAATAAGACGTATCCTAAACTTACGGCAGTTAAAGAACTGCGAGATAAGTCATATATATGACGTGGACTTAGCAGTGATTATGTTGTATTATAGAGGTGAGGAGCAGTAATGCTCATGAGGTTTTGGCTAGCTACTGGATAGCTACTATAGAGTAGCTGGAACACAAACGGTTGTAACAAGGAAGTTTGGTCGCGATAGCCTCCCATGCACTTACAGAGTGTGTGGTGGAGTGGATTTTGGACTGTAGATGGACTTCTCTTGTAAAAGATAATTTTGTTGGGGAAATTTCGGAACGGCTAGAGGGGGGGTGAATAGCGTTTTTCCCGTACGATGGAATTTGATCGTGATCGTGTCTACAATTTCGTTAGCGCAGCGGAATATAGATAATAATAAGCAATAACGAAATACAACAATCACGAACACAAAGATATAACGTGGTTCGGAACCTCAAGGTTCCTACTCCACGGATCGAGCTCTACGAGCTCTAGTGATGCACACGCACTCACTAATGACAAATACTCCTTCTCGACACAAGTCGGAGGTGGAGAAACCCCTTACAAGTAATCTTACAACAATAAGATACAAATACAAGCAATATACAATAATACAATGCAAAACTAGTAAAGAAAACAACTTTACAAATGCCTTTGGATTGCTTGCTTGTTGATCGCTTGAATCGTGGTTGAAGACCCTGATTTGCAACAGCAAATCGCCTCAAGACGTCCAAGAAATTGATATCTTTTCCTCCATCACGAGCTCCTTATATAGCTTCAACCTGTGCTGGAAAAAGTCGATCAGTCGACTGATCGGGACCATCAGTCGACTGATGCCACTGTTGTTGTGAGACAACGGCTAGTTCCACACTGGAAAATTCCAACGGAACTACCATCAGTCGACTGATCATACCCATCAGTCGACTGATATAGTCCTCACTCGACCAGTCGAGTGTCGACTCCATTCTGTGGCCGAAATTACGAGCACCAGTCGATGCACCGCCTCGACTGAGACCCCAGTTGAGGCATCAGTCGAGCCACCTTGCTTTTGTGTCGTCGTTTTCATACGTTGGAACGAGTTGAGGCGCTAGTTGCGTCCTCCAGTTGAGGCGCCGCCTCGACTGTACCTACAGTCGAGGCGCTGGTCGAGCGCACCTCACCTTTGAGCCTCCTTCCAGACCGTCGAGTCGAGTCGAGTCGAGGCGCCGCCTCAATTGGCCTCCAGTCGAGGCGCTGGTCGAGCGTGCCTAGCCTCTGTTTGCCTACAAATGAAGCCCAAACGACTGATCCAACCCAGCAGTCGACTGTCAACCTCAACAATGAGGTTTTAACCAAAGTATGGTGTCCCCATACTTGCTAGACCACCCTTAGCCTAGACCTAAGCCTTCTAGCCACCTCCATCAGCCTCACGCCTCTCGGATCCCTCCAAGTCATCCATGACTTGTTCATCCATCGCGCTAGCCTCCAGGTGCTTCCCTCGGCTATGTCATGCTAACGGTGTCTACATCGCCAAGGCACATTGGACTTACACTGCCAAGACTCCGCTTGGACTTTACGCCGCCAAAATCAATCCCCTTGGACTTTCCAAATGCCAAGACTCAAACTTGGACTTTCCCTTGCCAACCCATGTTGGACTTTCCATGCCAAGACCCATGCTTGGACTTTCCATTGCGCCAAGTGTTCCACTTGGACTTTTCATGCCAAGTACTCAAGACTTGGACTTTACCAAATGCCAAGTGTTCCACTTGGACTTTCCATGCCAAGTGCACAAGACTTGGACTTTCCCATGACAATTACATTGTCATATATTTTTGTCGAAACATCAAAACATCACTCGAGTCAAACTCGAGTCCTGGTCAATCGTGACCTGGGCCGATTGCACCAACAATCTCCCCCTTTTTGATGTTTGACAAAAAACCAAACAAATCATTTGAGTTAGACCACTAACTCAAATCTCTTACCAATTATCCCAAATTGGTAAACACTCTCTAAATGTTCTCCCCCAAACATTCTCCCCCTTTTTGACTAACATCAAAAAGGTTTTCTCTCCAAGGAGGTCAATGTCTCATATCCCAATGAGATCTTACAATCTCCCCCTTGATCCAAAAATAAATACCTAGGATGCCTACCATCTTCCTAGTGATAAGTCACATATCACTCAAGAGAGGCAATCCTATAATCTCTCCCAATTTCCAAATTGGGTATCAAAAACCCATCAATTTTCCCAATTGATGATACTCTCCCAATAACTTCTCCTCTTCAAGGAGAAAAACACATCCATCATCCCAAGATGGATACCTCCCCCTAAAGGCTTGCTCCCCCTTGACCATTGCACCAACAATGTCCTTGGGAAATCCCTAAGTCAATAGGAACTCTAAACCATCAAAATTAAGGTTAGAAATTCAACATTGAACTTTCCAACACCTTAACATTGATACAAACCCTAAACAACTCTTCTAATCCATATCCAATGGATTTTTATCCTTTATAATGCTTCCCAAAGCATATCTTAGGGTTAGGAGTGGTTAGGGACCTTTACCATGGCTGAACACGGGCTAACAAAACCTAGTTTTCCCGAAATCAGCCTTGGCAGTCGACTGGCATACCTGATCGTCACACTGTAAGACCGATCGCCACTGTAAGGCCGATCGATAATCAAATTTTCGAATTTCAGTTATCAGAATCGAATTTCAGAAAATCATAAATAATTATACGTATATCGAAAAATCACGAAATTTGGTACGTATAATACCTATGACCAAAACAATGGGTGAAAAATATTTTAAAATTATTTTACCTATAAAATAGTGAATTTGATACAAAACTCAAAACCATTGAAATTTTCAATGTTTTGGCCCTATTTTGTATAAACTTCGTCAATGGTGATTGCTATCAAAAGATAGACTTCACCAAGGTTTTTCAAAATGATTTTAAAATGTTTTCAAAACTTTATTTTGGATCATATTCCTTGGGCTCTATGCACATGACTTGTACACAAGCTTTCCCAATGATTCACAAATAGAATTAGATGAGTTTTAGTTCATCTAGATGCAAAAACTATGCACCTTGAACTTAACTCATATCCTAGCATCTCACATGTATCTAGGGTGTATAAATACACATACATGTCAATTGGATGTGAGATGTGGGTTTCGGTTCATTTAATCTAGGGTTTCATGCATTTTTCTAAGGCAACCCTACTTGATTCCCTTATAAATGGGACTCCAAGTCATGTCATTGTCCTTAGTTCAATTTTAATCAATTAAGTGCATGAAATGATCATGGCATAAAGATAGAAATAATTAAGCATGGCCAATGATCATGATGTCATGACATATGATAAAATCTAAAAACACATGACACTTAAATCCTTAACCTAAGCATATTCATGACATATAAAATGATTAAGAATAAGCATGATGTCATGGCATGTCATATGGCAAACAAAGCATGGCAAATAAAATATATAGGTATGGTAATACCTAAATTTTAATATTAATCGCCATTTGATATAATTAAGTATATTTTGCCATATTAACCTAAATTTTCCCAAGTGTGCCAAAAGCCCAAAATGGCACACTACGACCTCTAAACCTAAATTATGCCAATTTGACCATTTTATCAAGCTTCTCAAATAATATTGGCACACCCTAAAATCTTTTAGGATTATAATTCAAATCTATTTCTAAAGTATCCATAACCTTGAAAATAACCTAAAGTGCCACCTTTGCCATGGTTGAGTTAACTACCCATCCATTTAAGGTTGGTACACCCTAACCCATCTAGCGTGAATCAATCACGCTCTTAGGAACCCAAAACCGATTTGAGCTCCTAGGGTTAATTAGGTATTCCTTAGGGATAACCTCCCTAGATACCTTCCTAATGACCCTCCTAGGCTTATTAGCCTTGGTCATTTGGGTCTTACCTAGGTTGACTCTAGGGGTAACTCCCCTTGCAACCTTCTTAGTGGCTTCCCTAGGTTTCCTAGAAACCCTAGCCACTAGGCACACACCATGGTCAACTCTAGGGATGACTTCCCTATTGACCTTGGTCTTCCTAGACCTAGTTTGTGTTCCATAATCAAATGGAACACTATGGTAAGCCACCTTAGGCTTAGGTTTGTGACCCAAACCTTGCTTGCCCTTGGTTGACTTTTGACTCTTAGATCCTAGGTGTTGACTTTGACTTTTGGACCTAGAAGTTTGACTAATTGACCCTTGCATTTGATTTTGCATAACCTTAAGGGTCTTTTCTAGTTTTTCAAGCCTTGACCTCAAGGCTTGATTTTCAACCTCTAATTGCCCAATTGATTTTTGATTAAGTTTTTGGGCATTACCATTTTCTCTAGGCATATGTCTACCCTTCTTAGGGTTAATGCCTAAGTGGTTTTCTATTTTCCTAATGCTTTCCTTAGGAAGAGTTTTTCTAGGGACATTAGTCCCAAATTTCTTCTTATTTCCTAAGTGAACACTCTTAGCTCCTAGGCACATATATCTATTATTTCTAACATGCTTTTTATGCACAATAGCAAGACTATTAAAATTATTCCTAGCATGCTTCTTATCCCTAGAAATTGAAGGTGCATTAATAAATTTTACCTTAGGGTTTGCCTTGGAGGCTCCCCCTACTTGTGTTGCTCCTTCTTGGGTCTTTTTCTTCCCCTTAGGACATTGATTCCGGTAGTGTCCCGGTTGCCGGCATTTAAAGCAAATGACTTGCTCCTTGCTTTTGATAGTTGGGGGACCGGTCTCCTTGACCTTTGGAACCGGTTGAGCCTTCTTGACCCTTTTTGGACACTTAATCTTGAAGTGTCCGGATTCCCTACACTCAAAACAAATGATATGGATTTTATTTGAACCTTGAGTGTTTGAGTTACCTAGGGTGGTGGAGACCGGAATTGGACTTTGGGCTTCTTCATCTTGACCGGATGTCAAAGCTTCTTCTTCTCGGTGTTCCGGTATGAAGGTTCTCTCCTCCCCCTCAATCCTTGAGGTGGATGCTTCTTCCACTTCCTCCACCTCTTCTGACCCGGAAGTTGACTCCTCACTTTCTTGTGAGGATGATGATGATTCTTCTTCGGTCTCCTCCTCTTCCAAGTCTTCTTGGACCGATTCGGGATTGTCGTGGAACTTGATCAACTTGTTCCACAACTCCTTGGCATCCCTATAGCTTCCTAATCTGGACAAAATGTCGTTAGGTATCAAATCAATCAACATTTTTGTTACCTTAACGGTTGTCTTGAATTTTTCCCGTTGCTCCTCGGTCCATCTCTTCATCTTGAGGATTTTGCCATTTTCTCCTCTCGGAGCATCAAAACCTATAGTCACGGTAAACCAATTTTCTATATTCGTCATTAGAAAATATTCCATCCTACCTTTCCAATACGCAAGATGTTCGCGGTTGAAGGAAGGTGGGATGTTGACGTCGTCACCCAATCTTTCCTCAAATTCCATATTCTTCTCTCTAGCTTCTTGACTCCGGGTTGTTAATCCGTAGAAGAGCCCCGAGCTCTGATACCACTTGTTGGGGAAATTTCGGAACGGCTAGAGGGGGGGTGAATAGCGTTTTGCCCGTACGATGGAATTTGATCGTGATCGTGTCTACAATTTCATTAGCGCAGTGGAATATAGATAATAATAAGCAATAACGAAATACAATAATCACGAACACAAAGATATAACGTGGTTCGGAACCTCAAGGTTCCTACTCCACGGATCGAGCTCTAGTGATGCACACGCACTCACTAATGACAAATACTCCTTCTCGACATAAGTCGGAGGTGGAGAAACCCCTTACAAGTAATCTTACAACAATAAGATACAAATACAAGCAATATACAATAATACAATGCAAAACTAGTAAAGAAAACAACTTTACAAATGCCTTTGGATTGCTTGCTTGTTGATCGCTTGAATCGTGGTTGAAGACCCTGATTTGCAACAGCAAATCGCCTCAAGACGTCCAAGAAATCGATATCTTTTCCTCCATCACGAGCTCCTTATATAGCTTCAACCTGTGCTGGAAAAAGTCGATCAATCTACTGATCGGGACCATCAGTCGACTGATGCCACTGTTGTCGTGAGACAACGGCTAGTTCCACGCTGGAAAATTCTAACAGAACTACCATCAGTCGACTGATCATACCCATCAGTCGACTGATGGAGTCCTCACTCGACCAGTCGAGTGTCGACTCCATTCTGTGGCCGAAATTACGAGCACCAGTCGAGGTGCCGCCTCGACTGAGACCCCAGTTGAGGCGCCAGTCGAGCCACCTTGCTTCGTCGCCGCTTACACGCTGAACGAGTTGAGGCGCTTAGTCGCGCCCTCCGCTTGAGGTGCCACCGATCGACCAATGCCGAGGCGCCGGGTCGAGCGCACCTCAGCCTTTTCCGCACCGGCCGAAGTCGAGTTGAGTCGAGGCGTCGCCTCGATTGGCCTCCAGTCGAGGCGCTGGTCGAGCGTGCCTAGCCTCTGTTTGCCTACAAATGAAGCCCAAACGACTGATCCAACCCAGCAGTCGACTGTCAACCTCAACAATGAGGTTTTAACCAAAGTATGGTGTCCCCATACTTGCTAGACCACCCTTAGCCTAGACCTAAGCCTTCTAGCCACCTCCATCAGCCTCACGCCTCTCGGATCCCTCCAAGTCATCCATGACTTGTTCATCCATCGCGCTAGCCTCCAGGTGCTTCCCTCGGCTATGTCATGCTAACGGTGTCTACACCGCCAAGGCACATTGGACTTACACTGCCAAGACTCCGCTTGGACTTTACGCCGCCAAAATCAATCCCCTTGGACTTCCCAAATGCCAAGACTCAAGCTTGGACTTTCCCTTGCCAACCCATGTTGGACTTTCCATGCCAAGACCCATGCTTGGACTTTCCATTGCGCCAAGTGTTCCACTTGGACTTTTCATGCCAAGTACTCAAGACTTGGACTTTACCAAATGCCAAGTGTTCCACTTGGACTTTCCATGCCAAGTGCACAAGACTTGGACTTTCCCATGACAATTACATTGTCATATGTTTTTGTCGAAACATCAAAACATCACTCGAGTCAAACTCGAGTCCTGGTCAATCATGACCTGGGCCGATTGCACCAACAAATTTCCCATCTCTGACTCCGAGGAGGATAGTGGTTTCCGGAGTTGCATTAGTTTAAGGAAGAGATGCTTCAGGAAATTTTAATTCCGAAATGGAAGTGGAAGCATATCATTATGGATTTTGTGGTGGGTTTGCCTAGGACACATCAAGGCCATGACGCGATTTGGGTTGTCATGGACCGACTAACCAAATCCGCGCACTTCTTAACGATTCGGACGACCGACTCTTTGGATCGTTTGACAGAGTTATATTGTCGGGATATCATCAGGTTGCATGGTGTTCCTTTGAGCATTATATCAGATAAAGATCCCCGATTCACGCCTCGATTCTGGCAGAGTCTACAGCAGGCCTTAGGCACACAACTTCGTTTTAATACTGCATTCCATCCGTAGATAGATAGACAGTCTGACCGAGACATTTAGACACTAGAGGACTTGCTGAGGTCCTATGTTATGGATTTCGGGGGAAACTGGGAGGACCAGTTGCTAGGACCCATAGAGCTCAGTATGAGGCAGGGTTGGTCCGTACTATCAGACAAAGGATGGCCGAGATGCAGGATCATCAGAAGAGTTATGTAGATCGGAGACAGAGACCTCGGGAGTTCTCGATTGGTGACCAGGTATTCCTGCGAGTCTCATCCACGAAAGGGGTGATGAAATTTGACCTCCGTGGTAAGTTAGCTCCAAGGTACATTGGGCCTTTCGAGATTTTTGAGAGGATCGGAGCAGTCGCTTACCGCCTAACGCTACCACCATCCTTGACGGATATTCATGAGGTGTTTCATGTGTTCATGCTGAGGAAGTATGTGCCAGACTCTACACATATTCTGTCAGATGTGTCAGGTTCCATTCAACCTGATGCTACTTACGCAGAGGTTCTAGTACAGATTTTGGATTTCAAGGAATGACAGTTGCGAAACAAGGTTGTGCGACTTGTCAAGGTCGGGTGGAGTCACCACACGGATGAGGAGGCTACATGGGAGCTTGAGGAAAAGATCAGAGCTCAATATCCCCACTTGTTTACTTAAGGTACGTGAGATATATTTTTCAGTACTTGTGGTATTTCTTACTTGTTATGCATCTGAGTAGGAAATTTAGGAACCAAATTTTTATTAGTGGGGGAGAATGTTGAATACTGAAATTTAAAATACTAAATTTAATGGCCAAAATTTAGGAAAATAATCCTATGAATTATTTTGGGATTTTTAGGAAATTTTAGGAATTTATTAAGAATTTTTCTGGATTTAAACGGAGCCCATACAAGATATTTATGGGGATAAAATAAATAGGCTTTGGTGGAGTTTATTTAAGGGGATTAATAGGCGATATTAACCTAAGTTTTTCTATTTCCCCTTTTCTTTCCCCGCCGCACCCGACACTTTTTCCCCTCGTGATGGTTTCCGCGATAACTCCTTCCCCCGCCGCGCCTGCCTTTCTCTCCCGAACCTTTTCTTCCTCCGACAGTTCTCTCGCGACAGACGGCTCCCGTTTTCTTCCTCCCTCCACGCCCACATCTCCGCCGGTTTCTCTGTGCGCTTACTGTGCAGACGACGTGCGTCGACAAAACAGCTCTCGCCATTCTCCTCTTCCTCGCCGACCTCAGCCGTGCGCGCCAGCCGCGGCGGCCACAGGATCGCCACAGAGCCTTCTTCCCGAGGCCCTTCTTCCTCGTTCTCTTCTCATGCGTGACGCACCGGTCGCTGTTCCCAAACGCCCTTCTTCCCGAGCCTTACGGTCGTCGATTTCTCCGTAGCAGCCGGCGCCACTCCTCTTCCTTCATCCTCGCGCGCACCTGCTGCCAGGGAGTCGCCGCTGCATGCTGATTTGGGGCGGAGGCTGTGATCTCTGTAGTGGTCGCCGGAGCTAGTGAATTTGGGGTTGTCGGTGAGGGAGAAGCTTCCGGTAAATACCTAGTTTCCTCTTGTTTCCTGTCTGTGCAGGTGTATGTTGTTGTGGCGAATCTATGATTTTGGACGGTGATCGATGAGTGTGGATGGTGCCAATGAATAGGGAAGTAGGGAAGGAATTGGGGCCGGCTGAGAGGGGCTGTGAGGATTTTATTTGGGGGTGTCGTGCGGTTAGGGTTGGAGATGGTCGTGCAAGAACGGCTGTAAATGGGTTGAGTTTGGAGTTGTTGGCCGGTTGTGAAGGAGGAGGTGGGTATAGAAGGTGTTTCGGGTTGTTCATAGGTTGTGAAAGGATGTGATTGGGTTGGTGTCGATTGTACGATCATAAGTGGTATGATTAGTGAGTTGTGAATGATTCCGGATGTGTTTTGATATGTGAGGTAGCTATTTGGGTTTTGGTTCCGTCCGTTGATGGTGTATTCGAGTGAAGAGGTATAGTACAAGAGTAATTGGACGAAAAGACCATTATTAGGTGAAAGGGTTAGATAAATTAGTGGAATTGGAAATTGATTTGGGTTAGTTGGTTTATGTAAGAAATCGATTAAGTATTCGATTTGTCGGTGGATTGTATTTTTGTGCTTAATAATAGTTATGTTGTATCCAGGTTTCGGTCACGAGGCGGGTCCCTGGTCGTGATGATTTCATTCTTGCAGATATTTTTATTCAGGCGGGTATTTTGACTTATCTCCTAGATATAGTCATGTTGATATACTAGTTAGGATAGCGTGCAATAATTTTCATGTTTATATGCCTAGTATGTTTTTGTGCCTACTTGATACATGCATTTGATCAGTTATGGTTATACTTTCCCTGTTTTACTCGGATCATGGATATGTACTTATTGGTTGTGCATATTATTCGGTTATGCATTGTAGTTGGATTTACATGCTTTAGTATCATGCACCATCTTGCATGATTGCATGCTGGCTGGACGGAGTTCCTTTATAGTTGAGCCCGCAGCCAGTTACATGGTCTGCACACGCTACCACTCATGGGTTAGTGGTACATCAGAAGTGTGTGTGCAGTTGCTTTGTCAGGCTCCGCAGGTTCGCTTATGGGTAGAGATGAGGCAGCGTGGTAGCGGACAGGGATCCCTCCTCTGGTCTATGACACCGGGAGATGAGAGCTTAGCTCCCCCCACTCTGTTTGGGGCATGAGGATAGGTGTACTCCGACAGCATCCTGTTCACTCGGTCACTCAGGAGCAGTGATGGCAGAGTGCACAGTTGTCATAGCCCTACCTCTCGGCTTCACCATCGCGTGTGAGGCAGCTGACTGGCGTCAGGGGTGACCATGTCATGCGCATCACATGCATTTTGCATGGATAGCATTTGTATTGTGTTTGCTGCATTTTTATTGATGTCTTGGATGTTGCATATGATTGTCATGCATACATGATTCATATTTGTATATGGTGATGACTTTATCTCTTATAGTATGACACATGCTCCTATATCAGTGTAGGAGATTCAGGTAAGTACAGTCCTTTTGAATTTCTTTCTTGCATACCCTATATGTGAGACTGTACTGGCATGATTCTTATTGTTAGCTATATCTTACTTTGCATATCGACTATATCCACTGAGTTCTTTGAACTTACCCTGTGGTTGTATATTTATTTCATGATGAAGCTGTCAGGAGAGTCCAGTTGTCATACCCCCCCCCCTCGTCGTGATAGTTTATTAGTTGTTTGAGTTATGGTTTTGGATTTTGTATAGAAGATATGTTTAGGTTCTAATGTTTTGGTTATGTACTTGTGGAAGTTTAAAGATATTGGTTGTGTCCTTATGGACTATTCGATTGATTTGGTTGTATGTTCCTGCTCAGATGGCAGAAGGGGTAGGTCTCGATGTTTTAGATCTTTTATTTATTTTGGTTGATGGCCTGAGGCCGCATATTATGTATAGTGTGTTATGGTATGTTCCGGTCGTGTTGACCAATGTATAGTGGTCGTGTAGGCCTTGTATGCAAAATTGGTATTGTCACCCGTACAAAGGAAATGCTGCCGGATTTTTGTCTGGCGGGGACTCTCTCAGGGCGTGACAACTTGGGATGATCCTTCTTCCTCATCGGAAGAGGAAGAAGCTTTCACATGCCTTGGCTTAATGACAATAGAAGATCTAGACTCCATCTCGTCCTCCGAGCAAGAAGAAAGAAGTTCTAGTTAGGAGAGCTCGAGTGAAGGGAAAGCTTCATCTTCATCCTCATCATCGGAAGAGGATTTAGTAAGTGAGGTAACGAATCTTCCTCCCAATAAAATTATGTCTATGATATCTATAGGGGATCGGATGGCCGGCTAGAGGGGGGTGAATAGCCCTTTTCGTTTGGATGGCGGTATTTTGCTCGTCTACAAAACGTTAGCGCAAGCGGAATATACAAATATAAGTAAAGACAAGCAAAATATAAGCAAGCAATACAAACACCAAGATATAACGTGGTTCACGGCTACGCCGCTAATCCACGGTCCGATTCGTCCACGGTGAATCACTCCGCCAAAACCAATCACTATCGGTCTCTCCTTTGCACAAAGCTAGGTGGAGGTAACCTTTACAACCAAGATCACTCTTCTTACAATAGGATTGAAGTAAAGACAAGTAAGAAGAGTTTAGAGCTTGTGGGGCACTAGGAAGATTGTTTGGAACTTAAGCATTAGCCTCTCAAAGGCTCACACCCTCTCTTTTTATAGAGAGGGCTAACCGACCGATGGACTTCTCACGCCGATCGCCGCCTCGTAGTCGACCGCCGGCTACGAACGGCCTCGCGGTCGAATCCCTTATTAACCCGACCGATCGCCGCTTTTCGGAATGATCGATGGTCTTCGGCTACCGACCGCCCATCGGCGCTGATCGCCGGCTACAATCCGCCGGCCGATACCGGCCGAACTCACTCGATTAGAGGGCCGATCCGCCATGACACGGGCAATGACCGTGTCTGAAAACCCATCCGACACTTGGCCAAGTGGCCAAGTTTCACCTAAGAGCTACCCTTCCCCGAGTTACAATCGCTCACTCTCATTTCTCGGAGTCCCTCGCCTTCGAAGTTCTCTTCGTTCTCGGCCACGTCCCTCGGCAGCATCAGGCGCACGGCTCTGCAATGCTCCTTCGCGTCTCTTGCCTCGAAGTCTACTTCCTCCGGCTTCACTCCAAGCTTTTCGTCCGGCGGTCCCTCGGATGCTCCAAGCGCACGGCTTCCGCAAAGCTATCCTTCACCGACTCAAGGCACGAGTCATGAGATGTGAAACTCGCCACGGCTCCATGTGCGAATTACTAAGCCCTGCATGACTTCAACGCACATATCACATCAACATATCAAACTAACTTAAACCCTTTGCCACACCATCAAAACCATATTACGGCAAGAGATTGCCCTAACAATCTCCCCCTTTTTGATGTGTGGCAATCCGTTTAAGTTAGGTAAAAACATTTTATATAAATTCTAAGGTAAGAAGGCATGTAAAGATAAACATGATATAGCAACATGCAACTCCCCCTTAATCCATGAAACTCTCCATGCAAATTTTCTCCCCCTATCATATATTTCTCCCCTAAAATATATTTCTCCCCCTAAAGTGATTAACTTAAACATACTCATTTCTCCCCCTTTGACACCATCAAAAAGATTAACACTAAGTTATAAGCTCATGGCATCAAGTATAATGGAGGGAAAATATGACAAGTTGATTTAAAATTGGGTACCACTTGTTGATGGCATCAAGTATATTTCTACCACTTGTTGTAGGTTTACAAACTGAATTCGGCCTTCAATGTTCTGATTTACAGGCCACCAGTCGACTGCTATCAGTATGGCAGTCGACTGGCACAAAGGAATCCGAATTTTTGATTTTCTGGACGAATTTCAGAAATGCATTATAAATTCCAGAAAATTCTAAAAATCATGAAATTTGGGGAACATATTTCTTTTAAGTATATCTATCAAGGAAAAATAGTTTTTCATGAAAACTCATTATATTTTCTTGTTTTTGCCAAAAATCCAAAAGCTCTAAAAACCACTAGGTTTTTGATCATTCTAGTATCAAGTTAGCTACCTAGTTTTGCATCCAATTGTTTCAAAACATGAATACATGTATTTTAAGGTAAGAAATTGTTTTGAAAACATATGAAATATCCAACCATGATCTTTGGGCAATATGTCTATGAATTAAACATAAGCCTTCCCCATGATTGGTCTATTATTGCTATTTTGATACTTTAAATGACCATCTAAATGCCATAGGCATTAGTGGACATTTGTATCATCCTAATATCTCACCCATGCTAAGTTTGCAATCAAGTTAGCCTATAGTGAGTGTGAGATGTATCCTAGGGGGTATTTGTATATACTTAACCCATATATTCATGCAATTCTATCATGGTTAAGTATCAACCTAACATTCTACATGATCATAATGACATATATCAATTAATTCTACATTATGATCATGAAATACATGTTTTCATCAAATTATAGTCATGCATTAGGTATTATACGATGATAATAAACAAATTATCACCTAAAGCATGATTTAATCCTATTTCTCATGATAACATGCCAAATATCAAAAACATAAATCATGATTGTAAATGTACATAGGAATTACATCAATCATCATGATTTAAGCATTATTACCTATTTATGGGCACGTTATCATCACCCAACACTATCTAAAAAATGTTGTCCCGTCATCCTAAGTCAACCAAAATATGATATAGGTCAAGTTCATATGGTTGACTACCCTAGGGTTATTCTAACCCTTAAGGATGGATTTTGGAACCCAAAATAAGTTCTTTCCTATTGGGTTCACTAAGTATTCCTTGGGAATCCATTTTCTAGCTATTATCTTCTTCTTATCTTGTCCCCTAGCTATTAGACATTTATAGGCCTTTTCATTTTTCTTTTCTTTGTATCCTAGGCCTTTTTTGTTGAAGCTAGCTCTTTGGCTCCCTAAGATCATATTTAATGTGTTGGAGCCAATAGTGAATTTTTCTAGGGCTTTGGTTAAATAGTCTACCTTTTCCCTTAATGCCCTATTTTCATTTATACATGCATCACTAACATCCAAAGGCATATAAAGATCATGTGAGCATGCATCATCATGGCAAGAAGAAATATTATCATTTAAGCATGCCTTTTCTAATTTTTGTTCTAATTCCTTAATTTGTTCAAGCATGCATTTATTTTTCTTCTTTGCCCTAAATAAATCCTTAGTTAAACTAGAGATCATAGAAACTATTTTACTAGGTGAGAGATTGGTTACCATAGTTTCCATGTCCTCTTCTTCTTCGGATGAGGAGGATGATAATGTGGAGGAGGCTCCCTCTTCTTCACTTGAGCTCTCTCCTCTTGAGCTTGAACCTTCATTTTCGGATGAAGAGCAATCCAAGTCATCAAAGGCCATCAAGGCCAAATTGGTGACAAAGGCATTCTCCTCATCCGATGATGAGGAGGAGGATGAGGATGGATCATCCCAAGTCCTTGCCTTGAATGCTTTGGCCTTCCCTTTTTCTTTTGCCTTCTTCTCCTCTTCCTTCTTTTTCTTGCTCCCCTTTTTCTTCTTCTTTTCTTCTTTCTTTTTCTTCTCTTCCTTTCTCTTGTTTAGAAGAGGACAATTGTCCCTTATATGTCCCTCTCCTTGGCAATTGTAGCATATGACCTTCCCCCTTGGTCTTCTCATCCTATCATTAGATTTATCAAATCTAAAATTCTTAAATGCACGTCTTACCTTCCTTACCATATAGGCTTCTTCGGTGCTATCCATGGAGGAGGAGGAAGACGCTTCGTCATCGGAGGAGGAGGGGATTTCCATCTTCTTCTTCCCCTTATTTGCCAACAATGCTACTCCTCTTGAGGGTTGGATTCTAGGCTCTTCTTGTATTCCTTCTAGCCTAGTTTCATGAAGCTCCATCGTCGAGAAGAATTCCTCCAAGGTACTTACTTCCAAGTTCTTGGAGATGTAGAACGAATCCACCATGGAGCTCCACTTGGAGGACCGGGGAAAGGCATCTATGGCCTTCATTACCATATCCCGGTTTGATAGCTTCTCACCTACACTTGTTAGCCCAATTAAAATTTCTTTAAACCTAGAGTGTAGTGAGGTTACCTTTTCTCCCTTTTCTAGTTTTATATTGGATAATTGGGAGCGGAGGAGGTCTCTCCTTGCTAGCTTGGCCTCGGATGTGCCTTCATGGAGTTCTATAAGCTTCTCCCACATCTCTTTGGCGCTACCACATTCTCCGATCCGGTTGATCTCTTGTTGAGGGAGCACATTGTAGAGATGGTGCTTGGCTTTGGAGTTTGCAAGGTGCTCCTCTCTTTGCCTCTTGGTCCACCTAGATTTCTCTATTGGCTTCCCCTCTTCATCCCTAGGCAAAACGAAACCGGATTCCATTGTAATCATTATATCAAAATCCGTTTCGAAAAATACCTCCATTCGCTTCTTCCACCAAGCGAATTCTCCTTCAAACTTCGGAGGATGGATGTTGGAGCCGGCCATTTTTGATGTAGGGCTTGTTGCAGCGGTTAGTCCGGTGACAAGCAACCTGTGCTCTGATACCACTTGTAGGGGATCGGATGGCCGGCTAGAGGGGGGTGAATAGCCCTTTTCGTTTGGATGGAGGTATTTTGCTCGTCTATAAAACGTTAGCGCATGCGGAATATACAAATATAAGTAAAGACAAGCAAAATATAAGCAAGCAATACAAACACCGAGATATAACGTGGTTCACGGCTACGCCGCTAATCCACGGTCCGATTCGTCCACGGTGAATCACTCCGCCAAAACCAATCACTATCGGTCTCTCCTTTGCACAAAGCTAGGTGGAGGTAACCTTTACAACCAAGATCACTCTTCTTACAATAGGATTGAAGTAAAGACAAGTAAGAAGAGTTTAGAGCTTGTGGGGCACTAGGAAGATTGTTTGGAACTTAAGCATTAGCCTCTCAAAGGCTCACACCCTCTCTTTTTATAGAGAGGGCTAACTTCTTCCCGTTTGTCGCCATCGACGACCGCCCTGGCCGATCAGCTGCCGTCACTACAACGGGCCTCCGAACACGCCTGATCCCGATCGCTGTAGTCCAACGGAACTCTTGGCGGCCAATCGATGGACCTCATCACGATCGGCGCCTCCGTAGTCGATCGCCGATCGGCTACGAACGGTTCTGCGAACCCTTATTGACTCGATCACGCCGCCCGTGATCGATCGATGGTCTTGGCGACTCGCCCACGATGGCGATGATCACGCCACAATCCTCGGTCGTATACCAATGAACTCACTGATTGAGCGATCACCGCCATGACATGGCAGTCGACTGGTGTCGGGAAAACCCATCCGACACTTGGCCAAGTGGCCAAGTTTCACCTAAGAGCTACCCTTCCCGGTAATCGCCACTCTCATTTCTGAGTCCCCCGCCGTTCTCTTCGCTTCGCCACGTCCCCTGGCAAAGATCATCGGCACGGCTCGCAATGCTCCTTCGCGTCTCTTGCCTCGAAGTCTACTTCCTCCGGCTTCACTCCAAGCTTCTCGTCCGGCGGTCCCTCGGATGCTCCAAGCGCACGGCTTCCGCAAAGCTATCCTTCACCGACTCAAGGCACGAGTCATGAGATGTGAAACTCGCCATGGCTCCATGTGCGAATTACTAAGCCCTGCATGACTTCAACGCACATATCACATCAACATATCAAACTAACTTAAACCCTTTGCCACACCATCAAAACCATATTACGGCAAGAGATTGCCCTAACAATATCTAGCTTAACTAAGGAATTATTCAGGGCTAAGAAAAAGAATAAATGCATGCTTGATCAAATTAAGGCCCTAGAGGAAAAACTAGAAAATGCATGCTCACATAATGATTACATTCCTTTTAATGTAAGTGATGCATGTATGAATGAAAATAAGGCTTTAAGGGAAAAGGTAGATCACCTAACTAAAGCCTTAGAGAAATTCACCATAGGCTCCAACACCCTAAACATGATTATAGGGAGTCAAAGGGCAAGTTTCAATAAAAAAAGGCCTAGGTTATAAGGGAAATAAAAATGAAAAGGTCTACCATTGCCTAATTGCTAGGGGTCAAGCTAAAAATAAAATGGTAGCTAGGAAATGAATCCCTAAAGAATACTTAGTGAACCCTATAGGAAAGAACTTATATTGGGTTCCAAAATCCATCCTCAAGGGTTAGAAAAACCCTAGGATAGTCAACCATAGTGGACTTAAATTATATCATATTAAATGACTGACGTAGGAGGATGTGGATGACAATTTTTGATTTATAAGTGTTGGGTGATGATAATGTGATCATATTATGGAATCATAATAATATTTGATCATGATTGATAATATATGTTTTTATGATCATGTTGGGTGGTTTTAGGATGTATGATACTTAACCTTGATAGAATCACATGAAAATTATAGTTAAGTATAAATACCTTTAGGTACATCTCACATCCCACTATAAGGCTAACTTGATTGAGAACATAGCAATGGGTGAGATGATAGGATGATACAAATGGTTCACTAATGCTTATGGCATTTAGATGGGTCATTAAGTGTATCAATAGAGCAATCATAGACCAACTATGGGGAGAGCAAATATTTAATAAATGGACATACTGCCCATAGATCATAGTTGGATATTTTAAATATTTTAAAACCATTTTATACTTTGTAAACAGTGAATTCATGTTTTGAAAAGTTTCAAGGCAAAACTAGGCTTTAAAATGGATACAAACTTTAGACATTTTTGCAACTTTTGAGTTGTTGCCAAATTTTCAAAAATAAAATGAATTTTCATGAAAAATCATTTTTCACTGATAAAAGAACTTACTAGAAATATGTTCTTCAAATTTCATGATTTTTCGAATTTCCTAGAATTTTTAATGTATTTTTGAAATTGGATTTCGAAAATCAAAATTTTTGAAAACTGAGTGACAAATGATCGATGCTCGATTCGGCCGATTAATGTATCGTTTTATCAGGTTTTGAGTTTGGTTTTTGGTATTTTCTCCCATTAGACTTGATGTCATACGTGTATACCATTTGAATAATGTTTTTGATGGTGTCAAAGGGGGAGAATTTAAGGGTTTAAGTTAATCATGCTAAGGGAGAGATTAGCATGTCTTAAGGGGGAGTTGCATGTTTAAGGGGGAGTTTGATACTCATGTTTACTTACATGCTTTCTTGCCTTATGTTTTTATGATTATTGTTTTACTTAACTTAAACGGATTGTCACACATCAAAAAGGGGGAGATTGTTAGGGCAATCGATTTTGATGTGTGTGGCAAAGGGTTTAAGTTAGGTTGATTATGGTTTTGATATGTGTGTTGAAGTCATTCAAGACTTAGTAATTCACACATGGCGAAAGCATTGACAAGTCACCATCTCATGACTCGGTCCTTGAGTCGGTAAAAGATAGCATTGCGGAAGTCGTGCGCTTGGCGCATCCGAGGGACCACCGGACGAGGAGCATTGGAGTGAAGCCGAAGGAAGTAGACTTCAGGGCGAGACGCGAAGGATGGCGCTGTGAAGCCATGCACTTGGCACATCCGAGGGACGTGGCCGGACGAAGAGAACTTCAAGGCGAGGGACTCCAAGGGAATGAGAGTGAGCGATTGTAACCCGGGATGGGGTAGTCTTATGTGATCTTGGCCAATTGACTAAGTGTCGGATGGGTTTTCCTGACATCAGTCGACTGCCATATCATGGCAGTCCACTGCTCCAAGTCGACTGGAGACTCGACTGGTGTTCGAGTGGAAGTTCTGGCCGATTAGTCGACTGCCAACTTGTGGCAGTCGACTGCTAGCTCCATCAGTCGATTGCCAAGGGGAGCAGCCGACTGATGTCGAGGGTTTCGGGCACAGAAGCTTCAGCAGTCGAGTGATCGCGTTGACCACTCGACTGATGGCTTCATCAGTCGACTGATGGGAAGATCAGTCGACTGATGTGGGAGCCGTTGGTTTGAATCCAATGTGGAAGGAGTCGTTGTGAGGCAACGACCATAGCATCAGTCGACTGATCGGGGCATCAGTCGACTGATGCTGGTTCAATGGGAAGAATGACCTTTTCCCTATAAGAAGAGGCCTTTGGACACTTGGATAGGCTAATTCTTTAACTCCAAACAACACCCAAGTGCCCAAAACATTTTCCTACTCTTCTTACTTGCATTTATCTCAATCCTATTGTAAGAAGAGTGATCTTGTAAAAAAAAGTTACCTCCACCTTGCTTGGTGCCAAGGAGAGAATAGTGAAGGTTTAGGAGTGATTCACCTGAAACGAATCGGTCCGTGGATTAGCAGCAAGGTTGTAAACCACGTTACGTCTTCGTGTTTCCGTTTGCCTTCCTTTGTCTTGATTGTTTTACTTTAGCTTTATATTTCTTCTTACGCTAATCTTAAGTGTAGACGATCAAGAACAAGCAAATTCCACCATACGACGATAAAGGGCTATTCACCCCCCTCTAGTCACCCACCGACGTTCCAACAAATGGCAGTTCGGGGATGATAATGGATATCATATTCACTTAGTTCCACCGCCCACTTGGCTAGCCTCCCTGAAGAGTTTGGTTTGGTGACTATTCGACCCAACTCACTATTTGTCAACACATTCATCAGATGAGCCAGAAAATATGGTCTCTATTTGCGAGCAGTTAGAATGAGTATATATGCCAACTTCTCTAATTCAGTATATCTCAACTCCGCTCCCTTCAATATGTGGCTGGTATAATAAATAGGTTGTTATTGTACACCTTCTTGTCTTAACAAGACTGAACTAATAGCTCCTTCAAATACAACTAGATATATGCACAGCGGTTCTCTAGACACAAGTTTAGCTAACAATGGGAGTTCAACTAAATACTGCTTTAGATCTTGAAAGGCTTGTTCACATTGTTCGTCCCACTAAAACCAAGTAGCCTTCCTCAGGATCTGGAAGAAGGGTAAACCTCGATCTGTCGACCTGGCAATAAAACAGGACAATGAAACAATCCTCCCAACTAATTTTTGGATTTCCCACAAGTTGGTAGGAGATTTCATATTACATAAGGCCTGAATCTTTTCTGGATTAGCCTGCAATCCTCTTTTTGTCACGATATATCCCAAGAATTTCCTATACTTCACCCCAAATAGACATTTCTTTGGATTCAGCTTCATATTGTAACGTCTAAGGGTAGCAAACGTCTCTTCAAGGTCTTGCACTAGACCCCGAGTAAACTTTGACTTGACCAGAATATCATCGACATATACTTCCACATTTTTGCCCTTCTGCTCAGCGAAGATTTTATCCATGAGCCTCTGATAGGTAGGCCCAGCATTCTTTAGCCTGAAAGGCATTACTACATAGCCATACAACCCTCCTACTGTGATAAAGCTACCACGCTTCTGATCATCCCGTGCCAAAGGGATTTGGTCATACCCCTGATAAGCATCCATAAGGTATATGACTTCATACCCTACTGTAGAATCTACCAACTGATCAATACGAGGTAAGGGGTAGCAGTCTTTAGGGCATGCTTTATTTAAATCATGGAAGTCAATACACATCCTCCACTGCCCAGAAGGCTTGGGGATCAAGACTACATTTGAAACATACTCAGGGAATTGAATCTCTCTAATATGCCTAGCCTGCAACAATTTGTCCACCTCCTTCATGATGACCTTGTTCTTATCCTGCCTGAAATGACGCCTCTTCTACTAGAACGACCGAACTCCTCGAGTAATGTTAATATGGTGTTTCGCAATTCGGGGATCAATCCCCGTGAGATTATGCACATCCTTGGTGAAGATATCTTTATTTCGTTGCAGGCAAGCAACCAGTTCATCCTTCACTTCCAATTGATGGGCTATCCGAGTGACTTTCCCGAGGGCTATCTCCACAGACTCACTGTCCTCCAACTTCTTTGCCTTGGGAGGAAATTCTTCCAACACATATACTCCTGAAGGGACAATAGCCTTTCCCTTGGGATTGTCCACCCTGACTTTCTTCTGATCATCCCTTACCATCTGGATGTAACAACTCCGAGTTGCCCCCTACTCTCCTCGTGTTTCTCCAATAAGCTGCCTTACTGGGAACATAACCTTCTAGTAAGGGGAAGCCACCGCCTAAAAAATTGACAAAAAGGGGCGACCCAAAATAGCATTATAGGTGGAAGGAACATCCACCACAAGGAAAGGAGTTATATTAGTCTTTTGACTGAGCTTGGTACCTAGGGTAAGGGGTAAAGAGATCTACCCAATATGATGCATCATGTGCCTTGCAAAATCAAAAAGAGGAGTTGCCACATCTTCTAACTGCGCATTTTCCCAGCTGTATTTGCCCGAATGCCTCCTAAAAGAGGATGTTAACAAAACTTCCCGAGTCCACCAGGACTCGGGCTACCTCATAGTTTGTCAGGGAAACCCTTATTACCAAAGCATCAGTGTGGGGTAGGAGGTCACCCCACAGGTCTTCAAGTCTGAAGGATATCAGCGGTGTACTTTGAATGGTTCAGTCTACTCCGATGGCCAAACTCTTCATTAGGCGAGCATAAGATTTTCAGGATTTATTGGTATCCCCGTCAGTGGGCTCCATCAATAACATTTATGACTCCCTGAGTGGGAACGTTACTCGGAATAGCCAACGCGCCTTCACTAGCTGCCCCTTGTTGCGAGACACCTTCCTAGTTAGGCGGTCGTTGCTCCGACTGGGGGAGAATTTGAGGTCTTTGGTTGTAAGGCCCCGGATGAACGATATTTGGCCGATGACCTCCTCTCGCTTGCCCTCCCATCTGGGGTTGCAGATGTGGGTATTCAGCTCTGATGTGCTCCAACTCACTTTGCAGCTTGAAACAGCGGTCACTGGTATGTCCGTACTCTATGTGATATTGGAAGAAGAAAAGAGTTGGGGGATTACGGGGGATTCCCCGGTATCCTGTCGGGCGTTAAAGGATACCTTGCCGATCATATGCCTCCATTTCACGCCCTTTCCAAGTCCGCAGGGGAGGTAAGGTTTCTGTAGCCATAATGCGCAAAGGAGGGGTAGAATGAATTCTCGGCATCAATGGTCACATCCGAAGTGCTTCAGGCAAGAAAGCCTTGACATATTCTCTCCTGAGAGGTTCCCAGGGGATTGGAGGGGGTTTCTTTCTGCAGAGGTAGATACAGGCTTCTTCTATGCTCTTCTCACTTTCAACCCTTCTTCTTCATTAATATATTCTTCAGCCCGGCCTAATAGCTCTTCGTAGCTAGTGGCCAATTTTCTTAATAGGGAACTAAGGAGCGGTCCCTCCTTTAACCCGTGAGGGATAGCAAGCTTCAAAAGATCAGGTATCACAGAAGGTATCTCCCGAGCAGCAATGGTGAAGTGATGGATATAGCTTCTTAAAGATTTTGAGGTTTCTTGAGTTAAATGATGCAAAATAGAAGCATCATGCTTATAAGTTTTACAACTAGCAAACTGTTGAAGGAAAACTCCCTTAAAGTCAGCAAAGCATGTAATGGAACCAAGGGTAGAGATTTGAACCACCTCTGAGCCGACGCCGCTAGAGTGATGCGGAAAGCCCGACATTTAAGGACATCAGAGTAGCAGTGGAGAGAGATTGCACCCTCAAACTGGGATAAGTGCTCTTCTGGATCAGAGGTGTCATTGTACATTCCCACCTAGGGAGCTCGAAAATGTGGTGGTGGTTGCTCTACCATAATGTCTTCAGTGAATGAACATAGCTCGTAAGGTTCAGGTGCTCTGGTGGACTAGCTCTCTCCATGGTCTTCACGTCTCGTATGTGCTGCTGGGACAGGGTACGGATACGTTCTCCCCGTCGGCATCTCGCCTGACAATATTTCAGTGTCCAGGGGACCCGATGGAGGAACGTAGGAAGGCCCTTTAAATGGCGGCTCCCTTTGAGAAAGTTCACCGGAATATGGATGGAGATATCCAGTCCTTTTACTTTCTCTGACCAGAGCTTCGGAGACGATTGCATCTACCATAGCCTTCAGCTGTGATGATAATAGAGTGATAGGGCTCTCCTCTGCAGAAGAGGTTGTTGGAGGAGGGATCTCTTGTAAAGGCATCTCGACATCTTGCTCAACAAAAATGTTCCCATAGACGGTGCCAACTGATGCGGCAATGGATTTTCTACCTCCTTTTTGGGGGAGATTGATGACGTCAAGGAGGCCTGGGGTCCTCTCCGGGCGCAACAGTAAAAAGATGAAGATGATAACGGTGATTATGAAGCCAACAATAGGAAGTAGCGACGCAAGGTTTAACGTGGTTTGGAATTCTAATTTCTACTCCACAGGATAAGCTCTAGAGCGAGCTACGGTGCTAAACACCTCAACTATAAAATCCCTACCTTCTCGGAAGCACTTTCGGAGGTGAAGAAAACCTCTTACAAGTCAAGATGTATACAAATCAAAGAGACGAATAAAGTTGAAATGGTTCTCCACTTTCTTCTCCCTTCTGCGATCTCCTTTTCCTCCCCTGACCATTAGTCTCCGCCCAAAAGAACACCTCCGCTTGATCCCCCGGCCCGAGAGAGAGAGAGAGACGATGTGTAGAGGTTTTTCTTCAATGGAGTTGATCCCCCTCCTCCTCCTTCCTTCCCCTCTTTTATACCTATTACTCCTGGAGTCAGTTGTGATGTAACAAACTACCGGAATCAGCGCCCACGTGGAAGGCCCTCCATCCTGAGGAATAATTCTATTAAGAAGTTAGTGAATGGAGACTCGTGAGAATTTTATGTGGGGTCCTAATTTGTTATACCGCATAACAAATCCTTATGAGCAAGCGTATCGAAGAGTATCCTCCTTTTTTCTTTATTTTCCCAAGTCACCTTCTCTGACCTTTATATCAACTCAGCCCTATTTCCTAGATGACCCTTGGCTTGCTTCCTCGACGTACTTCCCTTTACCCTTCTGGTTTACTTAAACCGAAGTGTATATGACTCAACTCGGCCTGCTGAGTCGATATTTGGCCCCGTCTCAGGCATAAGACCCATGCACTTATACCCCCCCCCCCCTAATTTCCTGAGTCGTTTTTCGACTCGCTTCCCGGATCATTTATCCGGCTTCTTTTTGGCCATCGGACTTCTCCATCCTACTCCGTGTTGTCACCTCATTACTTCAGTTTATTTCTCCTAGTCAGATTTAATTGGACTAGGTCATATATTACACACTACATTCCTTTCCTCATACTTTACTTTGATGGTCGTGGTTCCTCTATTCAACTCCCAGATCATGTTATAGCAATATCATAAATAAAATTATTAAATTGGACCAAATTCACTTTAATATGTTAAAATTCACCTTAAAATTATTATAGTAACTATTTAATGGTTTATATATTGTTGTAGCAGCCACTAAATAGTTGCTACAACGATTTTAAGATGATTTTGGCCTTTTATAGCGATGTTAATCAAGTTCAATCGGATGGAATCATTAATCTAACACAAAAAAAAAAAAAAATGAATGAATACAAAATTCATGCGATGCGCGCTGTAGATAACATATTTGTGTGTTGCGGAAAGTCAAATTTATTGTAGTGATTATTCACGATGTAGATTTAGTTTTATCAAGATTTGATGGCTAATGAAAACACAAATGATGGCAAAATTGTAAATAAAAATTGATTCAGTAGAATAATCATCATTTTATTGTCTTCTACAAAATTCAAAAATTCTACAACAAAGACGCTAGTGAATGTTCGGTAGAGCGCTGGATAGATGGTGTCGCATATCTCTTTGAAGATAGGAAATGAGGAGATTTATCAAAGGATCTAGTCCTAAGATGATCATATTTTATTTATAGATTATGCTAAATTCATTATTTATTCATCATCAATAATGGATCTGAATTAATAAATTTTATACATAAAATTCACATTTAATATTCAAAAATCTATGACTCAATTAATCATATCATTTAATCAGATTTAAACTAATATGACATAATCATCACGACAATAATATGTAAATCTAACGAATTAAAAAAATTCAATATAACATAACTAATATTGACCAAGTTAGTAAATATAAAATGCTCATCTGCTATGCATCTTCTGTTGGGGGACGCAGGAAATGCACAATAAATATATTTGCTCAAAGTCGTCGGTGAGAGACCGAATTTCAAGCACGATCTGATCGAAATCCATTGACGGTCTAGTCAGAATTCTATCATAATCCGATCGGCACCAGAGTCTCGTCGGATCGCAGTCGGATCGCAGTCGGATTCCAACCGAATTACAGTCGCTAGTCGACGTGCCACTGGAGGTCACAATTGGGTCGTTTCCGGCCGCGATCCGGTTGGACTCCGGGATTGATCGAATCGCGAACGGATTACACCCAGAAACAATCGCGATTGCGGTCGCCAGTGGCGCGCCCATTGGCTGCTGCAATCACGGACGTTTCTGATCGTAATCCGGTCGGAATCCAGCGAATTGCGACCGTTGGCGGGTGAGATGCACGACGGAGGAAACACTATGCATTTTCCATTCACTGTGCAATCGCGATCGACAGATGACGCAGAATTCGTCGTGCATTGTTGCCCAATATAAAGTATGCAACACACTATATATATATAAGTTTTTTTATTTAATTTATTAAATTATTCATATTTATTTATTTAATTGATTTTGATACATATTAAACTAATATAATTAAATTCTTATTAAATCCTATACCAAATTTATTTATAAATATTTGATTCATTTAAACTCTAATTATACATCCTTTTTCAATTTATCCGATCCACTGTCAAATAATGGAGGGTTGGATAAAAAAAATTATTCGCAGAGTTTTTTATTTTTTTTATTTTTTTTGTCGGCTCCCAAAATTGAAAAAAGATGTATAATTAGAGTTTAAACGAATCAAATATTTGTAAATAAATTTAGTATTTGATTTAATAAAAATTTATTTATATTTGTTAAATATGTATTAAAATTAATTAAATAAATAAACTTGAATAACTTAATAAATTAAATGAAAAAAAATTTGTATATATATAATATCTCCTGTGTCTCGGTCAACTGCGCGCGGGTGTGCGCCTCCACATGTGAGCCACTATATATATATATATATATATATATATATATATATATCTATAAAGATTGGAATTGCCAATCTAGCGGTCCCCATCGGTCTGTCCCACAATTATTGTAAGGAAGATAAATCACGAAGGACCATATGGACTTTGACGTGGTGGCCAAGACACGTGAAGATCATCTGAATCCAGGAAAGGGCTTTAGACCTCCTCCGGAATCAACTCATGTCACTTCTGCAAGCACCGTCGTGTCTTAGCTATCACGCCATCTCCGTGGGGACTCGTAAATAATGTACCTAAACAATATACATGAACACAGTTTATCAATTATGTTCATGAATAAAATTTGTGAATTATATTTATGATTAAATTCATCTATGAACTTATTTATACTTGCTTGAATTGTTTATACTAACAAATTAAATAAATATTAAAACTTCAAACAAATAAGTTTGACTTAAGAATTTGATAAATTTGAATCAAGTTTGAACCGCGAGCTTGATTTAGAAGCTCGATACTAATTAAATAAGTCAAAGCTCAATTTAAGTTCGAATCAAGTTCTATCTAAAAAAATATCAAGCTAAACTTGAAGAATTATTTCAATAACTTAATTAATTTTAGGATTGATTTGGCTCCATTTAATTATTTTATTAAATGTCGAGGATTGTTGGGTCTTCGTCCAGGTCCAAAATTTGATTTTCAAAATTATATATAGAAAGGGGTCTAATTTTTATCAAAAAAAGATTATTTATAAAAAGGTTCAATTTTGATTGTTTCGTCCTGGATCTCTAAATGCCGAGGACTGACGTTGATTCTGAGTCTATTATAAAATTTAATTGGTTAGTTGTCCTAGCTAGTTACAATTATTTTTTTTATATTTTATTTGTACCTCCAAGTAAATAAGGATCAATAACAATAAAGTTTGTCAAGATGCAAGGGTTAATCCTCAGAAATTACAAAATTTTTTAGGGTGTCTATCCTTTCGCTATACTAATTTTTAATTGGATAAAAATATTTTCATAATTTATCTTTCTTATAATGATTATGAGATCAATAGACAGAGATCTCTATCGGTGACCAATTTTATCCTTTTTTCCTAGGTAACAATAAAGTTTGCGATACACCTGAGTCGTATTAGATTCGTTTATTAACCTATAAAATAAAAATAGTATATGATTTAAAACAATTACGCGTGTAGCATGAAATGAGAAATGCCATGTTATTTCACTGGTAATGCAGCGGAACCCTAAGCTCGCCTTCGTTCCTCGTTCCTCAGTTAGCAGCTTAGCATGCACTGAATTTTCTTTCAATTTCTCCGTAATTGCTTCGGATTCCTTCAGCATCGCTTGGCAGATACATGGCGTCGTGAAATTCTCAAGGAGGAATATATGCGATGTTCTTGAAGTATTTGAATTTCAAGTCAATTTCTTTGTAATTTCTGTCTCGCTTACGAGCTTCCTGTCAAATCGATCGCCTATTTAATCGTATCTCCGGTGACGGTGTGCAGAGCACAATCGAATTGGCTTTTCGATCAATTACTTAGCTATGGGTTGCGCCTTCGCCTCGCTCCGCCGCTCAACCTCGGCCGCCGGCGACCACTCCCTCAACCTCAGAAAAGTGATCCAGAGCGACCCGGATCTGAAGGCCATTGTGGAGACCTTCCGCAACGCCACTCTGCCGCGCGTCAAGGAATGTCTCGTCGCCCTCGCCCTGTGCTCCCACAAGGCGAGCTCCTGCGTCGTTGCATTCCGAGCCGCACTTATCTCCTTCCATCGGGAGAAGATGAGAACGAAGAAACGGCTTCGCCGGTCCCGCAAGGCCACCAGGTACGCCGGCACCATCGCTAAGCTGGAAAAGTTCATGCTCGCCGTCGACAGCTTCCCTGGGCTCGACTTGGACGACCATCTACGCGAGGACGACATGTTGGCCGTGTTCCTGCGCGAGAGGAAATCGTGGATCGCCATGCGGAAACGGGAGCTGAAGATATGGCACAGGATCTGCAGCGTCGTCTTCACGATCGCCTTCGTCGGCGTCCTCATGGCCTCCGTCTTGCTCGCCTTCGCTGGAGCGGCCCCGGTCGCCGTTACCGCGGCCACTGCATGCGCCACAGTGATCAAGACGGTGGAGCCGTCGGTGCACACGGCCCTGGACGATCAAGAGATGAAACTGAAGGAAGAAGAGGAGGTGGTGAAGGTGATGCAGGAAGGCGAGCTTCTGGTCCAGAAGTTGAAAGGCCTTGGGCCGCAGGCGGAGAGGGTGGTGGCAGAGATGGAGTACATGGCGGAGCATGTGGAGTTTGCTCGGAAGTGGGGGTACGGAGAGGAGGCGGTGGAGGTGGCTATGGCCGGGATGATGCAGAAGATGGACGAGGTGGAGCACTTGGAAGAGTTGAAGCGCAAGATGGACGAGTGCAACTACGCGATCCAGCAATTCGAGTCCAAGTTCACCGAGATCATAACAAGTTAAATATTAATTTTTGTACATTGCTTTTTTGACGGAGGATGACACGCCTCAATGAAATTTAAGAGAATATAATATAAGAGAAGAAAGAACGGAAATTTATCAGGACGCACATGAAATATTCTATTGCTTAAAAAGGTAAGGTACACTGTAATTTCAAAATTCTTAAAATACGCACTCAATTTCTCCGAATCATAAGAGAAAATTTTGAGCCATCCAAAATTAATCATAGTAAAATTGAGATATTTTTGAGGTACAGTGATACATTGAAAATGACATTAAAATTGTATTCTAAAAGATATTAGGATATGTCAATGAAATTTGAATGTTGAATTGATCAAAATTGACACATTAAGTTAAAGTCCATAGTATGCCAAATTGGAGTTGACACACTCGAAAGAGTTGGTCCGTGTTGGTGCAAGAATGCTCCAAGTATTAATTACTTTTGATGTTTGGACAATCAAGTTTAAGTTATACAATGTTTGTAATCTAACATGAATATTAAGTAATAGATAAAAGGAAAGTCCAAGGGTGAAGACTTGACAAGGAAAGTCTAAGAATGAGGGTTTGACAGCGTAAATCCAAATGTATAGTCTTAGCGATGTAAGTCCAAGAGAATCTTGGCAAGGAAAGTCCAAGGATGAGGATTTGACAGTGTAAGTCCAATTGTATAATCTTGACGACATAAGTCCAAGTGAATCTTGACAAGAAAAGTCTATGGATGAGGACCTGGCGGCGTAAGTCCAAATATGTAGTTTTGACGACACAAGTCTAGGTGAATCTTGGCAAAGGAAGATCCGAAAACATAATAAAGCCGAAGGAAATTCTTGAAGGCAAGCACAAAGATAAAAATGAGTCGTGGACTCAGAGACATCCTGAAGGCGTTGATGGAAGAGCTTGAAGGTAATTGGTTGAGGCTAAGGGTAAGTCTACAAGTATGAGAGGATCATACTTAAGGTGTACCAGTTGACTGATACTTAAACTAGTCGCCTGGTGAGTTAAAACAATCACATAAATTGTTTGGTAGTCGACTTGTCATTTTTTCCAGTTGATTGGTCTTGGGTGCTCGACGCTCGGGAAGTCCAAGCAGTACTTGACACTCGGGCTCGGATAATCGACTGCTATGGAAGCAGCTGATTGCTATGGGATGAGTAGCCGAGGTGCTCGGGGTGGGAAACCTTACTCAGCACAACAGTCGACTGCGGTGTTAAACTAGTTGACTACTATTACCATATCAGGCCACAGAAGATTTCTGAGTCAATTATTTAGTCGACTAAGCTATGATCAATCGACTGGCCTAATGACCAGTTGGCTAGTGAAGTTTCTGTTGAATGGTGACGATCGAGATATCACGAATCACGGCTGAGTCAGAAGTCATTCGATTCGGTCAATGGTCACACCAGTTGACAGTTAGTGTCTAGCAATCGACTGACGAAAGGCTCAACGGGCAAAAATGTCCAAAATCTATAAGAAGGGGTTTTGGGAGCTTGGAGAGACTAGTATTCTCATATGAAATTTTGCATCCTAAGCTCTTCAAGTATTTCCTAAGTCTTTACTCTCTAAATCTCTTCTTCCTAAGCTTATTCCTATCATCTTGTAAGAATAAGAGATTATGTGTAAGAAAGGTTTCTCCACCTTGGTGTGTTCATCCAAAGGAGAAGTATAGTGAAGGCTTGCTAAGGAGTAATCTGTCTTAAGGATTGTCATGAAGTAGAAATGGATCTCTGAATCACGTTACATCATTTGTGTTAGTATTGTTTTTTTGTTTTTCATTTTAGTTTTTTAATTTATATTTACTTCCGCTAATGACGTTTGTAGAAAGAAATCGAAGAAACATTATTCACCCTCCTTTAATGCCTTAGAAAAATCCTCAACAATTGATATCAGAGCCTGAATCCCCTCGGAAGAACTAATTGTCAACCGAAACATCGAGATGACATTTCAAGAGGGATATAGCACTGCTCGATCACCCTTCTTCGACAGTAACAATTTCGCCTATTGGAAAGGTAGGATGAAATGCTATTTAATGAATGATATTGAAAATTGGTTTAGTGTCGTAGATGACTTAAAAAAATCGGTGGACAAATTTGGAGCGCCTCTACCAACGAAGGATTGGACAAGAGACATAACCAAGAAGGATCAAGCAAATGTCAAGGCAACAACCACACTCCAATGTGAACTATCGAAGGAGCAACTCAATTAGGTTGGGTCATTCAATTCTGCCAAGGAGATTTGGGAGAAGCTCATTGAGTTAAATGAACGGTCAAAAGAAACAAGGAGAGCAAAAAGGGATCTATTGGTAGGATAACTCCAAACCTTCATCATGAAGTCAAATGAAGCCGTGAGTCAAATGCATGGTAGGTTTAAAGAAATTGTTAATGGACTTCATATAATAGGTGAGAAAGTTGACATTCGAGATCTAGTAAGGTATGTACTTCAAGTCTTCCCTAGAAACACTCTATGGGCATCAATGGTTGATGCTTATAAGATTTCTAAAGATCTTTCTTTAGTTAAGCTAGATGAATATTTTGTGAATTTGAACTTCATGAGCAAGCTAACATGTTATCAAAGGAGAAATATTTAGCTCTTTTTGTAGAAAATAAGGAAAAGAGGAAGAAAAAGAAAAAGGAAGAATCTTCATCATCCAAATCCGAGCATGAGTCATCAAATAGTGACAGAGAGATGTTGGCTAGTAAAGTGACTCATTATGTCAATAAGATGATGGGAAGATCAAGAAGATTCAAAAGAAAGGATGTAAAGAATATGTTTCAATCCTCAAAAGGTAAACCTAGTGATAGTTCGAAATCTAACACTTATGTTGTTTGCTATGAATGCAATAAGAAAGGACATATCTGTTGGACTTTCCGAGCCGCAAAAATCGCTTTTTGCGTTGCGAAAATCCCGGAAGTCCGGCCACGGATCCGTGCGAAGATATATTAAAATAAAAAAATATGTATGTGCTATGTAAACCTAGATCTACCTTAGATCTAGAAATTGAGAGTGTTAGTCTCGATGCGACGCCCTTCGTAAATCCCGCTCGTCCAAACGCTTCGCCGGAACTCAAGAGTGTCAAGTGAACACTCCTCTATTGGTATCCACACGGACAAATGGTGGAGAAACTCAACCTAGAGTGTGCTAGCACTCATGGAAATTTCGGCCAAGAAGGATTGGGAGAGCAAGAGAGGAAGAAGATCCAAGGAGGAAGAAGATGGAGTTAATCACAAAATCAATTCCATCTAATGGAATAAGTGGCCGGCCACTTCATGGAGGGGGGGGGCACTACAAGAATAATGGTCTATTATGACATTTTCTTAACGACACTTAATATATAATGTAGTTATAAAAGATTTATCACGATATTTATTAAACAAGATAATGATTTTAAAAATCATGTCCAATTAAAGTATTTATAATGACATCTTTATTTAAATGCCATTATATATAAAACAAATATTAACTAATTAATATTGTTGTGTAGGTTTAATTTTCTCCTGCCGTGACTTTTGCCCCAAATTCTCGATGCTGCAGCGTGCTACTTTTCGTGTGCTGCGTCCCGCCGACGACGAGGAGTCTCCGTTCGTGTCTTGGTCTGCCAGTAGCTGCCTCCTGCCTCCCATGCCGTCAGCTCTCTTCTATTCCTGCCCGGTAAAAGTCGGTAACGTTAAATCTATTGTGGTGGTTCTCTGGGTTACTGATTTATTACCCGACAGGTTGTTGGGAGAATTGGGGTGCGTCCAACTTCTTCTTCCATTGCAGGTGCTGGATGCGGCTCCCCGCCTCATGTCTCGTTTGTCCCTTAGCATGAGAGTGTGCTGCCAGTTCTCCGGGGGTAACTCTTGTGTAAACTCATGAATTGGAAGTTGTCTTCTATGTTTTTGCTAGTATTTATACAAATAAACCACACCTGGTTTCTGGATCGTGCAAGACACAAGTTTCCATTTACTGATCAATTATTTTCTCCAGACTCCAATCCATGTGTTTATATGGTATCGATCCGTCTTCCATCCACTTCTTTCCGGACATCTTCCCTCCATCAGAGTCGAATAAGGCCTCTGTCGCCATGCCTCCGTTTGCAGTGGTTGCAACATTCATTGTTGCATTTATACATGATATCGCCTTGAACACTTGCCAACGACATCATATCACGGATATATCTTGTCAACCTTGGATATTGCTGACGATGACAAAACATATTTGTTGCAGCATGCTACTTTTCATGTGTTGCATCTCGAGCGAATTTTCCTACTTAGGGTTTGCCTGGTTTGTGAATTACTTTCCTCGCTATTGTGATTTTGCTGACAAGAGAGCGCAATTAGTTTGCAATGTGCTACTTTCAACTGTGACTTGCGCTTTCTCTAGTTTAAATTTGTTTGAAATTTTGGATGTTTGTCACTTATTCAATATTGAATTCTGTATAAATTGAGTTTATTGGTTGTGGGATAATCAACCTTCAACAGAAGAGCCAAAAGATGCAGTTCCGCCTCTGAATTGTTTTAGTGCGGTTATAGAGAAGATTGAATGCCTGTATGTGGTATGAAGTGCTTCTTACATTCAAGTTCCTTCGTTTGGGATTTGTTTAAATTTTTATGAAATCATATTCTCCATTCTTTTACACTTTGGTTAAGGGCTTATTAAAGTGTAAGTTTGTCAACCTAGGGAAATCAAAGCAGTGATGAAGAACTTGATAATATCCCAGATGATGATCAATATGACACAGAGGATTCATTTATAGATGATGCGGAATTGGTCAGTGACACTTATCTATCTAAAAATGCTATTTCCATAGTTAGCGATGAGATCCTATCATCACTTCTTTTCATTCCTATCTTTTCTTTTTTTTTTTCAAATAATTGTTGCACCATGAATACGTGAAAAATTTCTCTTTTTCACTTTGTTTTTTCTGTTCTATAATTGCATAATTGGATACCTTATTTTTGGGTATAAAACTAGCAGATTTGGGTTTTAATTTAATTTCTTATAGCTTTGTATCCAAATTTAATACAGTCAAAGGGGTCTAACGCACAAGCTAGTATTGGTATTGTCCATTTTTCCATTGAACAAGTGTCATGCCATCCTGAAAGTAATTGTACAGGAAAAATATATGGAGGCCATCATGTTCAATTACATGTCTTCAGAAGTGGCCTATGCTACTGCATATGCACTTGTATATACATTGGCAATGCATAGGCAATTGTATAATTTAATATTTAAAAACCTTCAAAAGTGTGGTTTATTAGCTTAGTTTATTTAGATATTGAAATATGTAGAGGCTAGAGACGAAGAAAAATAACATTGTTTAGCATAATTGTTTATTAGCATACAATGGATCCTTCCCCAGGATCTCACATGGTGAGAGCTTTATGCACCGGGCTGGCCTTTTAATAATATGTAACATCAACTTGACATATGCACAAAGGATGCATAAGGCTGGCCTAAAATGTTCTTAAATGATAGAGGTGCTAAACTACAGAGTTGGCAAGTTAGACATAAGGGCTTAGACAAATCTGATGTTGGCTGTCTCAGCCAAATCCAACTCTCAATCTTTTTTGTTTCAGCTTGGAATTGAATTTTATAGGAAAAAAATTAGAAGTGTCTGAAAAGATAAAATATTGAAAAAGCAAAGAAAGATGTTGAAGGTAACTTTTCCAAGTTTAAGTGTGTGAGAGACCTACTACGAGGTAATGATACATGGAAGTTGCAGACTTCCTGAGGTCTACAAGTTCAATCAATCCATTATTACAAGGCAGCCAATTCTCACAATTTGGTATATGTATGGAATGTTTTGAAATACTAATATCTCAGTTAATAATGGTGTGCCCTTAAAGTGCCTGAGTTGTCTTATACCCACTTGCAAAAACATGGATAAATCCAACAATAGTTATAAAACTTCTTTACTAGATTTTTGCCCAGGTTGCTGTATTTTTTAGCCTCTAGTATCGATTATTGTGATATTTCAGCTAATATTGGCTTATCCTTAAAGTACAAGAGATGTCATTATTTCTATTAACTTTGATTATTTATTATTTTATTTCAGTACTAATACAATTATATTCATTGTATTTGTAGGTGACGGGTACCTGAATTTTTATGAATCAATATTATAGTTGAAGATAGTCTGTCTAGTTGAGTTTATTTTATAAGACTTTGTTAGTTCTAAAATTTAATATTTTGAGTATAGTGTGTAGTTAGTTTTGAATGTAAAAGACTCATCAAGACATTTGTAACTTTGACTTAATGATTATGGAATGAATTTAGATTTTCTATTATCACTTTAAATTGTATTTTATAAATCTTTATATTCTGAACAAGGGATGAATTGTTATGATGTATAAATATTGGATTCATGCTTATATTAGGGATCATTTTAATGTATTTAGAAATTATTATAATGACATTAATAAATGTCATTATAGATTAACTAAGGTGACATTTTAAAATGATTTTATAAATTATCTTTACTGATAATTTTTATTGTCCTTATAAAAAATATAAGATATTTATAAATGTCAAAATAAATAAGTTTAGGTGACATTTAGTTTTGTCCTGATTATAATGATAATAAGACACACGTAGATGTCCTTATTACGATGATAATAAGACACATGTAGATGTCCTTAAAATATGACTTTTTCTGATATTTTAGTATGTCATTATATATCTATATTAAGACACTTTTGATGTTAATATTTATATTGTATAATGACATTATAAAATGTCAGGAAAATAAATCGGGTCTAAGACGACATCACTTTATAGGGCGTTTTTTAGTGATGTCACTAAAACGTTAGTGTCACTAAAAATATCCTATAAGGACATTTATGAGTGTCCTTAAAGACCATTATTCTTGTAGTGGGGGGTTACATTCATACATGTAACTCCAAGAGCCAATGTCTCTTGGTCTCCCTTATGAGGTGACACTACTTGATAAGTCAATGATGATGTGGAGCATCATCATTGGCCGGCCATGCCAAGTCATCATCATGACATGGCATTTGGTCAAGTCAAACTTGACCTTTCATCTTCCCTCTCAAGTCAAGTCAAACTTGACCTCTTATCTCTCATGGTTGATCAAATCCAACCACTTGATTCAAGTCAATTAGATTTAATGAATCTCTATTTATTAATTTAAATTGACTAAATGAATCAAATCTAAATTAGACTCATTCAACACTTGAATCAACTTGAGTCTAACTCAATTAGTCTAATTTGGATTACTCTTAATCCAATTTGGATTACTCTTAATCCAATTTGGTTCATCACATGAACCTAATCTTCATGGTTCATCATATGAACCTAATCTCCATCTAATTGCCCTTTGTGTGTGACCCTATAGGTTCTTGTAACGTTGGCAATGTCCCTAAACCGATTTAGGAACATAAGCAATGAGCAGTATCTAGCAACACATCATTGCTACCCAAGTTACAAGAATGTTGAGCTCCAACATCACCTTTGTGACTACTAATTGTGACTCTCACAATATGTGACAATGTCCCTCTATCCTTGACATATAGATTGACCAATTGAGGCATAGACCGTGTCATCCTAGGTACAATCTATATCTTAAACTCTAAATAGACTCACTCTAATCAAATGAGCTCAATATCTCATATTGACTCATTTGGGCATGACCATGCACTTCGTGGTCTCACTCTATCAAGAATATCGATGTCACCCCCGTCATATAGGAGGGATAGATCCCATCTACATCACTCACATCCCTCCGCATAATTTGTTACATACCCAGTAATCGCCTTTATAGTCCACCTATTTATGGGTGACGTTTGACGAAGCCAAAGTATGCAACTCCTTATGTAGGGAACCATGGTGACTTCAGGTCTAAGGACTAATAGTCATACTAATAGCCACATGAGAAAGTATATGACACTCATATAACGATCCATGATACTTTCTGATGGCGGGTCACTCAGTATACATTCTCCAATGCATACCCATGTGTCAACTTGATATCTCATATCCATGACTTGTGAGATCAAGTCATCGTGTTGACCTACATGCTAGTCTCTATGCATTAACATTATCCCTGAATGTTAATACTCGACTAGGAATGATTAAGAGTAGTGTTCTCTATATCATCTCATTATCGATTCAACCAATCGATTGATATAGATAAGAACCTACTACTCCAGGACATTATTATATTTAGTTATTTGGCACCAATACAAGTAAATATAATAACCATGCCTTTATAAATAGGAATATGATACAATAAAGCCCATACAACAATCATCACATGATTGGCTCTAGGGCTTTCACTAACAATCTCCCACTAGCACTAGTGTCAATCACCGTAGTATCTAATACCCAATGACCTAGTGTGACCATCATGGTTTTTCTGTGCCAAAGCCTTGGTCAAGGGATCTACGATGTTAGCCTCTGTGGGTACTCTGCAAATCTTCACATCTCCTCTATCGATAATCTCTCGAATGAGATGGAAGCGTCGTAGTATGTGTTTGGTCCGCTGGTGTGAGCGAGGCTTTTTAGCCTGCGTAATCGCTCCATTGTTGTCATAATAGAGCTCTATAGGATCTGCAATGCTAGGAACTACCCCAAGCTCAGTAATGAACTTGCGGATCCAAACTGCCTCCTTTGCTGCCTCAGATGCAGCGATATACTCGGCTTCTGTTGTAGAATCAGCAACTGTGTCCTGCTTCGAACTCTTCCAGCTCACAACGCCACCATTCAAGAAAAACACGAACCCTGACTGCGATCTATAATCATCCTGGTTAGTTTGGAAGCTGGCATCACTGTAACCCTTTACAGCTAGCTCCTCATTGCCTCCAAATATCAAGAAATATTCTTTAGTCCTTCTCAAGTACTTAAGAATATTCTTGACTGCTATCCAGTGATGCTCACCTGGATCTGACTGGTACCTACTCGTCATGCTCAAAGCATACGAGACATCAGGACGAGTACATAGCATGACATACATGATAGATCATATAGCAGATGCGTAAGGGATCATATCCATGCGGTCTCTCTCCTCTCTAGAAGAGGGACTTTGAGTCTTTGAAAGACTCACACCATGTGACATCGACAGAAGTCCCTTCTTGGAATTCTACATGGCAAACCGTAGTAATACCATGCCAATGTATGTACTCTGACTTAGGCCAAGCAATCTCTTAGATCTATCTCTATAGATCTTGATGCCTAGAATACAGGCTGCTTCACCTAAGTCCTGTTAGTAATATATGAGAGATGTCCTAAGGCAATCGCCTTATGTATGAACTATTTATATGATAAATGAAGATTCACTATTTGAGTATACATGTTTAATGTATTTGATTGGATCTTAAACTCATTTACTGAATGTCCACGATACGATTCACAGCATGAGAGAATTTGCGATTGAATCACAACTAGTGAGTATCTCTACATGTGTAATTGTGATGTATCGGAATTATCCCTAGTCGATGAATTGATGGATTTGGACACCATCAATTCTGTCGAGACTAGCACGAGGTATACTCCTTGGTGTATCCAAGCGGTGATTCTCACCGGGCCGAGACGTAGTGATGTCCGAGTTGATCGTGGATGCTAGTTATGGTAACTAGTTCATTGGAGTGACCGGTAGTAAGACTTATATATGGTTCTCTGCATATATAGATATGTCGATGAAGTTCTTCGTGGCTTAAGTGCGATGTTCCTTTGATTTCAGGTATTCAAGTCATCTTGATCATGGAGACTTATGCTTTGACATCTTAAGCAAACATCTCTAAGGAGATGTGGACCCGGGATGATTGGGTATAAGTCGAAGTGATCGAAGGTGTTTGAATAGCCTATAAAGGATTCACCACTCCTTGCGAGGAGATGTATACCCATGGCCTCTCGTCGGATTGTTACTAAAGTCTTTGGTCAAAGCATTACATGTTTAGAGTAAGGTACTCTTCGATACATGTGGAGTAACTAGAATCCGTAGGACGAGGAAATGATACTTGGGCTAGGTGTGACGTAGTCAGCCTAGTGGGGACTGACACAATAGACCATGTCTGAACCAAGTGGGTATAAGATGAGTGAAGGAATGGGGCACAATTCATTCGAAGCTCAAGGGTTTGAAATAGTTCTGGATCAACCGTTGATCTTTTCGGTTAATTGGGGATCATGATGTACTACTAGGTGCCACTCATGATCGTTCTATAATTAATGGTTAATTATAGACGGCCAACATAAACCGAGAACCTATTTAGTCACACGCACAACGAGTGTAATCCAAAGGATTTAAAATGAGCTTGAGAATGGAATTCTCAGACCGAGAGAAACTATGTTTGGTTGGACCAAACATAAAGCGAGCATGAAATTGTTTCAGTCGCAATGGAAACGTGGATGGGCCGTGTCTTATGAAGACATAATGGATGGACCAAAATGGTTTGGTTCTAATCCAATGGATGAGAATAAACCAAAGGGTTTGGTTTATATTAAACGAATGAACCAAAGGTTGGTTCGGTTCGTTTTAACTTAAAATAAACCATCATGGTTTGGTTTATTTTAACTTATCTTAATGGAGCGGGTTAACGGGCTTTATGGATATGATCCATTAACCATTAAGAGAATTAGTTCTCTATAAAATAGGGCTTAAACCCTAATCCAAAAACCCTAATGGTAGTTGCCGCCCACCTCACCCTTGGTGATTTGGCGCCCAACCCTAATGCCGCCGCCAACCATAGCTCCTCCAACCCGGCGTCAAAGGCTGCTTCCTTCCTCCTCGCCGTCGAGTCTGCCTGAAGAGTTCCGGCGATCCTCCTTAGGTTTGGCATCAAGGTGAGCACTTGGCTTCCTTTGTTGGCGGTGCCTACTCCTCCACCAAGCTGTCCAGTTTTACGGACAGCTTCTTCCTCTCGTCGAGCGTCGTTTGGGCGGCGGTTAGTGCTCTGACGGCTAACTTACGGGATTTGATCTCCGGTAATCCTCTGTGGGGGCGAAGGATTCGTCAAGCGGTTGTGAATACCTCTCGGAGAAGCAAGTTTTGAGAACTTCGTTTTAGGATCCGAATTTGGATTCGGATCGTGATCATCTCGATCACGCGTCGTCTTCAACACGAGGCTAGTAACCCGTCACGAAGACGGCTCGTGACTTAGCGAAGTCATCCCGAGGAGCTCGGCGTGGATACGGATAGAGGCGATTCTTACGAGGATCGTTCGGTTGATGCCGTTCCGCTACACGTCATCGAAAGGTATAACGTAGATAAATTTCCTTTTATTGCAAATTTTAATTTACGGTTATGTCTACACTTGTTGTAATAAGCATCGTGTGTTGTGTGTGTTGTAATAAATAGGAGTATTTATTATTTTTATTGCTTCATTTGTGTTCATGTTTATTTTAAACATGATCGAACACACACACGCCAGAAACCCAACAAAGGGTATCGAGCCGGGTTGTGTTTCGACATAATCGTAAAAATGGTTTGCGATAGTCATAATGTATTTCGAAATTTTCTAAATTTTGGAAATTTAGAAGTATTTATGGAAATTTTTCAATTTTGGAAAGTCTAGAAGTATTTATGGAAATCTTCCACTTTTGGAAAGTTGGAAGTATTTATGGAAATTGATATTTTCCATAAATAAAATATTTGATTAGATTCTGGAAATTTGTTTCCTAATTTAATCATGATTTGATTTGGGACATCAAATCTTAAAATATTTTATTTCCATAAGTAGTTTTAATGATTTAGGAAATTGGTTTCCTAAATAGATTTTCCTTAATCGAATAATTCCATGAATAAAATATGTGATTAGATTTGGAAATTTGTTTCCTAATTTAATTATGATTTGATTTGGAGAATCAAATCTTAAACATATTTTATTTCCATAAATAGTTATGACATATAAGGAAATTATATACATGACATAATTGTATGTCAGGTAATTGCATTAGATGCATAACATTATGCCATGCGTGTCGTGACATGTAGATGTATGCCATGTATGTCCTGCCATGTAGATAATAGTTATTTGCATGCAAAGAGGATGAGACATCAAACCCTTAAACAATATTAAAGCCTACACCGTCCATTAATATGGTTAGAACCAGAGTTCTGTTTCTTGTTTGGGTTGTTGGACTCTCTCCAAGCCCGGCTCGAACCTGAATATGTTCAAACCATGGAATAGTTTAATACTAATATGGTAAGAGTCAGAGGTCAATCGTTAGCTTTGGTTGTTGGACTCTCTCCAAGCTGGGCTAATTGGTTGAATGCGCTCTAACCATATTAAAACTATGTCCTGATTAATGGGTTGGCTTTAACCTGGAGCATCGGCTTGTTGGACTCTCTCCAAGGTCGATGTAAAGGGAGGTGAAGTTGGGTGCTATGCATATGATGCATACTTGTTAATGTGTTAACAACCCGATGTATGTATGAACATTCAATTAGTTGATAGCACATTGTGATAGTTGCATATACGGGATATGCAATCGGTATAGATGATACCTACCGTCGTAGTTATGAATGGCTTGTTGGACTCTCTCCAAGGTTGTTCATAACTATGATGGATATCAGCCCATTCGGAGATGGACCTACAATCTCCCGAAGTGATTTTGGGGTTTTTGAAATTCGAAAAATGAATGAGATTTATAAATGTATATTGATGCATTTTAAAATCATTTTCTCATATATGCTCGTTTTGTATTTCTAGGTCAATAAATTGATCATGACGTCTTTGAATTTGCGCACTATTTTGGATTCGAACAAACTGACTGGGCCTAACTTCCTGGACTGGCTTAGAAACCTGAGAATTGTTCTCAAGGCGGAAAAGCTTGCATATGTCCTTGAAGAGCCTCTTCGACCGTCTAAAGGACGATGCAACTCGGACGAATGTTGGTCTATCGAAGCATGTGGCGGTTCCGAGTGGCGAGTTGCATCAGCTAGCGGCGATGGTACGAGTGCTAACACTATGGTCTTCCATCTTCATGAGTTGTTCGATGAGCAAGCGAGATCCGAAAGGTTCGAGGTCTCTAGGCTCCTCTTCACCACGAAGATGCAAGACGGTTCGTCTGTAGTACAGTTTGTGCTAAAGATGAACGGGTACATCGAGCGGCTAGCTACCCTCGGTTTTGTGATGGATCATGAGTTAAGTATTGACTTAATTTTGCATTGTTTGCCCAAGAGTTTCTGCATTTGTGATGAACTATCGGATGAACAAATTGGAATCCACCATTCCCGAGCTCCTCAATATCTTGAAGACCGGAGCCTTTCGTGAAGCATGAGGAGAAGGCGGTTCTCATAGTTGATTCCTCGGAAAGGTTCTAAGAGGAAGGCAAAAGAACGTAAGAAAGGAAAGAAAAAGGCAAAGAAGGCGGAACCAATAAAAGGGCACTTGCCATCATCAAGTGGCAAGGAAGGCCACTGGCGAAGAAACTGCAAGATTTATCTTGAGTCCATGAAGAAGAAGAAGGCATCCGATGCCCCATCCTCTTCAGGTATCTTCGTTATTGATTGTCATTCTATTTCCTTAGACACTTGGGTATTGGATACTGGGTGTAACTCACATATATGTAATGACATACAGGGGCTAAGGAATAGAAGAAGACTTGTCAGAGGGGAGTCAAATTTGCGAGTTGGCAATGGAGCAAAGGTTGCTGCGGTCGCCATCGGAACTTATTTGCTGAAGCTCCCTAGTGGACTAGTCTTGGAACTGGACAATTGCTATTATGTTCCTTCTCTAATAAAGAACATTGTTTCTATTTCCTGCTTAAATAGAAATGGTTTCCATTTAACGTTTAGTAACAATTGTTGTTATATAACTTTGAATGGCGTACTTTATGGAACTGGAACTTTGAGTAATGGCATTTATACGTTGGACGTATCAAGTGACATTTTCAATATCGAAGCGAGCAACACGCGTGCTCGAAAGGATAATCACATAGACTCCTATATGTGGCATTGTCGTCTTGGCCATATAAACAAGAAACGCATGTCCGAATTACACCGATATGGAATTCTGGAATCGTTTGAATTGGATTCATACGATACATGCGAACCATGCTTAAAAGGCAAGATGACTAAGTTACCTTTTACTGGAAAAGGTGAACGAGTGGGAGAGTTACTAGGTCTAGTACATACTGATGTATGTGGACCTATGTCAACTCAAGCATTAGGAGGCTATAGCTACTTCATTACCTTCACCGATGATCACTCACGATTTGGGTATGTGTTCTTGATGAAACACAAGTCTGAAGCCTTTGAAAGGTTCAAAGAATTCAGAAATGAAGTAGAGAAACAACATGACAAGAGTATTAAAATACTTCGATCGGATCGAGGTGGTGAATACTTAAGTCAAGAGTTTCTTGATTATCTAAGAGACAATGACATATTGTCTCAATGGACTCCGCCCTATACACCATAAAGATAATGGTGTATCGAGGCGTCGACCTTGTTGGACATGGTCAGGTCAATGATGAATCATGCAACTCTTCCCAAGTCCTTTTTGGGGTTATGCACTTCAGACAGCTGTTTACTTGTTAAACAGAATGCCTACCAAGGTAGTCTCAACTACTCCATATGAGATATGGAATGGTAAGAAACCTCATGTATCTTACTTGAAGATATGGGGTTGTCCTGCTTATGTGAAGCGGATCGTGTCGTAAACCGGATGAAGTCACGATAAATGTCTATTTATTGGATACCCTAAGGAAACAAGGGTTACCAATTCTATCATCTGTGGAACAAAGGTGTTTGTTTGAGGCATCTTTGTGTTTCTAGAGAAAGAGTTTCTCTTGCAAAGAAAGCAGTGGGAGTGTCGTCGAGCTTGAGGAGGCTCGAGAGACTCAAATAGACATTGATGAGATACACGGTGAAGCCTGGCGGTAAACAACTCATAGTGATGAGCAATCAATTTGGACCTATTGTAACACCACATCTTCGTAGATCACGGTAGAACCATAATATTCACGAGAGATATGGATTTCTCGTAAGTGAATCGAGCGACGTGTTACTCATTGATGATGAGAGCCTACAGTTATGAAGAAGTCTTGACAAGTTGAGAAAGGGATAAGTGGCTTGGTGCCATGAAGTGAAATGGATTCCATGTATGAAAACCAAGTTTGGAACTTGGTTGACCCACTGAAGGCATAAAGCCTATAGGGTGCAAGTGGGTTTTCAAGAAGAAAACCGACATGGATGGTAATGTGATTACCTATAAGGCTAGATTGGTGGCGAAAGGATATCGTCAAAAACAAGGTGTTGATTATGGCGAAACCTATTACTTTGTAGCTATCTTAAATCCATTCGGATGCTCACGGCCATAGCGGCTCATTATGATTATGAGATATGGCGGATGGATGTGAAAACGGCTTTCCTTAATGGAAACACCGAGGGCGTGTATATGATACGGACTGAGGTTTCACATCGGTTGATAAAACCAAGGTATGCAATTGCGGACGATCCATTTATGGATTGAAGCAAGCATCCGAGGCTGGAATATCCGTTTTGATGGGAGTTTGATTTCTCACAAAATCGAGACGAACCTTGTGTGTACAAGAAGGTTAGTGGGAGTGCGATCGTGTTCCTAGTATTGTATGTCGATGACATATTACTTATAGGAAGCGATGTGTCAATCTTCTGATCGATTAAGGTTTGGTTATCAAGACATTCTCCATGAAAGACACAGGAGAAGCAACCTACATCCTTGGGATTAAGATCTATAGAGATAGATCGAAGCGGTTGCTTGGTCTTCGCGATCTACATATATAGGCCGAGTGCTAAAGAGGTTTAGCATGTCGGAATCCAAGAAAGGTTATCGCCCATCGGGCATAGGGTACACCTTTGAAGTCTATGTGTCGCGCCGCGAAGGCGAGAGGATTTGCATGAGTAAGATTCCCTATGCATCCCATGATAGGATCTATCATGTATGCTATGTTATGTCACGAGGCCCGATGTATCGTATGCTCTCACGAGTGTCACGGCGGATACGATCCGATCCGAGGAATGGATCATTGGGCGGTATTAAGGCGATCCTTAAGTACTTGAGAAGAACTAAGGATGTGTTCCTAATATATGGAGAAGGGACATGGTGATACGTGGGTATCACGGATGCGGCTTCGGCGAGACAAGGATGATTCAGTCTCGATGCGGATCGTGTTCACCTTGAATAGAGCGCGATGAGTTGGAAAAGTTCCAAACAAGAGGCATGGCGGATTCTACCGAGGCAGAATATATTGCGGCAGGCAGGAAGGCGGTTTGGATCGAAGTTCGTTCATGAACTTGGTGTGATTCCGGCCATTGTTGAAGCAATCTGGGTCTCTGCGACAACAATGGAGCAATTGCAGCGAAAGAGCCAAGGTCTCATCAGCGATCCAAACATGTGCTTCGCTATCATATCTTATCGTAGAGATCAAGTAGGAACGAAATACAAATCGAGAAAATTCCCACCGAAGGAACTTAGCGGATCCTTTGACTAAGGCATTACCTCAAAGTAAGTCGAGGGTCATGTTCGAGCTTATGGTATTGATACCGTGAGCGATTGGCATTAGGCCAAGTGGGAGTCCGTTAGTAATATATGAGAGATGTCCTAAGGCAACGCTTTATGTATGAACCATTTATACGATAAATGAAGATTCACTATTCGAGTATACATGTTTAATGTATTTGATCGATCTTAAACTCATTTATCAATGTCCACGATACGATTCACAAAGATGAGAGAATTTGTGATTGATCACAACTAGTGAGTATCTCTACATGTGTAATTGTGATGTATCTAATTATCCCTAGTCGATGAATCGATGGATTCGACACCATCAATTCTCGAGACTAGCACGAGGTATACCCTTGGTGTATCCAAGCAAATGATTCTCACCGGGCCGAGACATAGTGATGTCCGAGTTAATCGTGATGCTAGTTATGGTAACTAGTTCATCGAGTGACCACCGTGAAGACTTCATATGGTTCTCGCATATATAGATATGTCAATGAAGTTCTTATCGTGGCTTAAGTGCGATGTTCCTTCGACTTACAGATTCAAGTCATCTTGATCATGGAGACTTATGCTTTGACATCTTAAGCAAACATCTCTAAGGAGATGTGGACCCGGATGGGTATAAGTCTAAGTGATCAAGGTGTTCAATAGCCTATAAAGGATTCACCACTCATGAGGAGATGTATACCATGGCCTCTCGTCGATTGTTACTAAAGTCTGCCAAAGCATTACATGTTTAGAGTAAGGTACTCTTCGATACATGTGGAGTAACTAGAACTGTGAGGACGAGGAAATGATACTTGGGCTAGGTGTGACGTAGTCAGCCTAGTGGGGACTGACACAATAGACCATGTCCTGAACCAAGTGGGTATAAGATGAGTGAAGGGAATGAGGCACGATTCATTCGAGCTACTGAAGGGTTTCAGAAATAGTTCTGGATCAACCGTTGATCTTTTCGGTTAATTGGGGATCATGATGTACTACTAGGTGCCACTCATGATCGCTCTATAATTAATGGTTAATTATAGACGGCCAACATAAACCGAGAACCTATTTGGTCACACGCACAACGAGTGTAATCCAAAGGATTTAAAACGAGCTTGAGAATGGGATTCTCGCATCGAGAGAAACTATGTTTGGTCGACTCAAACATAAAGCGAGCATGAAATTGTTTCAATGCAATGGAAGCGCTGGATGGGCCGTGGTCTTATGAAGATATAATGGATGGACCAAAATGGTTTGGTTCTAATCCAATGGATGAGAATAAACCAAAGGGTTTGGTTTATATTAAACGAATGAACCAAAGGTTGGTTCGTTCTTTAACTTAAAATAAACCATCATGGTTTGGTTTATTTTAACTTATCTTAATGGAGCGGTTAACGGGCTTTATGGATATGATCCATTAACCATTAAGAGAATTAGTTCTCTATAAAATAGGGCTTAAACCCTAATCCAAAAAACCCTAAGCCGCCGCCGCCACTCATAGCTCCTCCAACCCAAGGCCCGTAAGGCTTCTTCCTCTCGGCGCCGCTGTGCCGGAAGAGTTCCGGCGATCCTCCTTAGGTTTGGCATCAAGGTGAGCACTTGGCTTCCTTTGTTGGCCGGCGCCTACTTTCCACCAAGCTGTCCAGTTTTCTGGACAGCTTTTCCTTCGGCCGAGCGCTTGACGACGGCGTTAGTGCTCCGACAGCCGCTAACTTACCGGGATTTGATCTCCGTAATCCTCTGAGGTGGGGATGAAGGATTCGTCAAACGGTTGACGAATACCTCTCCGGAGAAGCGAGTTTTGAGAACTCGTTTTAGGATCCGAATTTGGATTCGGATCGTGATCATCTCTCGATCACGTCGTCTTCAACACGAGGCTAGTAACCCGTACGAAGACGAAGCTCGTGACTTAGTGAAGTCATCCCGAGGAGCTCGGTGTGGATACGGATAGAGACGATTCTTACGAGGATCGTTCCGGTTGATGCCGTTCCCGCTACACGTCATACGAAAGGTATAACGTAGATAAATTTCCTTTTATTGCAAATTTTAATTTACAGTTATGTCTACACTTGTTGTAATAAGCATGCGTGTGTTGTGTGTGTTGTAATAAATAGGAGTATTTATTATTTTTATTGCTTCCGCTGTGTTCATGTTTACGAAACATGATCGAACATACACACGCCGCGGTGCCGGAAACCCAACAAGTCCTTCATTGAGAAGCACGTCCTCAGCCAAGTCTTCACAGACTGTAGCGAAGGGATGTCATTCCCAATGAGTAGTATGTCATCCACATACAATATAAGGAAGACAACTGTGTTCCCATTAACTCTCTTGTAGACACATGGTTCATCTTCATTCTTGATGAAACCAAACTGTTTGATCGTATTATTGAATCGAAGATTCCAGCTTCAAGAGGCTTGCTTTAGCCCATAAATGGACCTTTGCAGCTTGCATACTTTTCCAGTATGCTGTGGATCTTCAAAACCCTCAGGTTGTGTCATGTACACATCCTCGAGTAAGTTTCCATTCAGAAACGCAGTTTTGACATCCATCTGCCAGATCTCATAATTGTGGTATGCTGCAATAGCAAGCAAGATCCGAATGGACTTAAACATCGCCACTGGAGAAAAGGTTTCATCATAGTCAATACCATGAATTTGCTTGAAACTTTTAGCCACCAATCGGCCCTTATAGGTATGCGTAAGTCCATCCATGTCAGTCTTTCTCCTAAAGACCCACTTACACCCAATGGGTTTGACCCCTTCAGTTGGATCAACCAAAGTCCATACTTGGTTGGTGTACATTGATTCCATCTCAGACCTCATGGCCTCTAGCCATTTCTCAGAATCTGGGCTCATCACAGCTTCCTGATAGGAGGTAGGCTCATTCTCAATGAGCATAACGTCATCATGGTCAGACAAGAGAAATGAATATCTCTCAGGCTGACAACGTACACTATCAGACCTGCGAAGAGGTAGGTCTACATGAACAGGTGGTTGTTCCACAACTCTTTGTGCAACAATCTCATCGCCCACAACACTTTGTGGTTCATGTTCAACCTTCATCAAGGCCTCAGTGCTATGGTCCTTATCTTGAATTTCTTCAAGATCGAACGTACTCCCGCTAGTTTTTCTAGAAACAAAATCCCTTTCTAGAAAAACCTCAGTCTTTGCTACAAACACTTTGTGCTGACTGGGAATGTAGAAGTAATATCTTTTTGTATCCTTGGGATATCCAACAAAATAGCACCTATCGGATTTGGGTCCCAGTTTGTCTGAGACTTGACGTCGAACTTAAGCCTCACAACCCTAAATCCTCATGAAAGACATCTTGGGATTTCTCCCTGTCCATATCATATATGGTGTCTTTATCACAGCCTTGGATGGTACACGGTTAAGGGTAAAGGCTGTTGTGTCTAGAGCATATCCCCAAAAGGATATAGGAAGATCTGTGTGACTCATCATAAATCGTACCATATCTAATAGGGTACGATTTCTCCTTTCGGATACACCATTCCACTGTGGTGTTCTAGGAGGAGTGAGTTGGGATAGAATCTCACACTCAGCTAGATAGTCATGAAACTCATGGCTAAGGTATTCACCACCTCGATCTGATCGAAGTATTTTAATACTCTTGCCAAGCTGATATTGTACTTCATTCTTGAATTCTTTGAACTTTTCAAAGGATTCTGATTTATGTGTCATAAGATACATATAACCATATCTACTGAAGTCATCAGTAAATGTAATGAAGTACTTGTAACTACCTCTAGCTACAATATTGAAAGGGACACATACATCACTATGTATAAGTCCTAACAAGTTCGTTGCTCTTTCGCTGTGTCCACTAAAGGGAGTCTTGGTCATCTTGCCTAAAAGGCAAGACTCGCATGTCTTATATGATTCAAAATCAAATGAGTCTAGCAGCCCATCCTTATGGAGCTGAGATAAGCGACTCTCATTTATGTGACCTAAGCGACAATGTCAGAGATATGTTTGGTTCAACTCATTTAACTTGAACCTTTTGGTACTTATGTTATAGATAGGGCTCTCTAAGTCTAGAAAGTAGAGTCCGTTCATTAGATGTGCACTATAATAGAACATATCATTTAAATAAACTGAACAACATTTGTTCTTTATTATAAATGTAAATCCTTTCTTGTCCAAACAAGAAACCGAAATTAAGTTCTTAGTTAAAGAAGACACATAACAACATTCATCTAATTCTAGTATAAGCTCAGTGGGTAGAGATAGATCATAAGTTCCTACAGCAACAGCAGCAACTCTTGCTCCATTGCCTACTCGTAGGTCCACCTCGCCCTTTGTCAATGCCCAGCTATTTCTCAGCACCTGCACATTGATACAAATGTGAGATGCACATCCGGTATCTAATACCCATGATGAAGAAATAGATAGATTGACTTCTATAACATTTATACCCGAAGTAGAAGCCTCACTTATCTTCTTCTTAAGATCTTCCAGGTATGCCTTGCAGTTACGCTTTCAGTGTCCAGCTTCCTTGTAGTGGAAGCAAGCCCCTTCTTTGGCCACCCCTCCTTTGGGTTTCAGTTTCTTGCCTTTGCCCTTGGCTTGGGACTTTCCCTTACCTTTAGGCTTGTCCTTGCCTTTCTTCTTTTGCACCATCAAAATGGCGTCAGATTTTTCCTTATTAAGGTTGAGCTCAGCAGTTCTCAACATGCTGAGCATCTCAGGTAGTGGCTTATCAATTTCATTCATGTTGTAATTTATGACAAATTGATTGTAGCTTTGTGGCAAAGACTGCAAGATCAAGTCAGTGGCCAGCTCTTGGCCAAGGGGAAATCCCAATCTCTGTAGGTTTTCTACGTACCCAATCATCTTGAGTACATATGGACCTACGGGAGTCCCATCTTGCATTTTGGAACCAAACAATACCTTAGAGACTTCATATCTCTCGTGCCTTGCTTGTCCTTGATATAGTTAACAAAGATGTTCAACCATATCATAAGCATTCATGAACTCGTGTTGCTTCTGAAGCTCAGAGTTCATGGTCGCGAGCATTAGACATGACACATCTAATGCATCATCTTGATACTTCTTGTAAGCATCTTTGTCAGCTCGTGAGGCAGTAGCAGAAGGTGCCTCCGGAATGGGCTGCTCCAGGATGTATAGTTTTCTTTCTTGGGTGAGAACAATTCTCAAGTTCCTGTACCAATCCAGGAAATTTGCTCCATTGAGCTTGTCCTTCTCAAGGACAGAACGCAGAGAGAGAGTGTTCGTGTTTGTCGACATAGTAATCTACAACATACAATGCAGAGAATTAATATCATATTCCTTTTATCATTTAATTAGGCCTTTAATCAAATGATGCTCCCACTGAATTATAGGAATTTTGTAGAATCGAGTTATGGATGTGGTTAAACCACATTACTAGATTCATACAAACTAGCTATAATTCTTGTGGGACAAGATCCACATCATACTAAGCCTTGAGTTAGCTTTGGCAACTCTTGTTTATAGGATCTCTATGCAACTCTTGTTTATAGGATCAAGACCCACATTTACAAAAGACCTTGAGTTAGCTTTGTCTAAATTGCCCAAGATTTAGTGTAAATGCGATCTTATCCTATCTTTTCCAACGGTTGGAACATGCCTATAGTTCTACTCGATCCAATTGAGTTAACTAGTTTTACTCAATCTAATTGAGCTTACTCTAACCCAAGCCATGATAGGCGGGACCAAGATTGTCCCTCTGCACCCTACCAAGATAATATGCGTTGCTCTGCTTTGGCAGATTCAATAACTACAAATGATCGAGGTAGTGATGGGTATCAAGGACTTGGTAGGCATTTACGAGTTGAAACGATTAAGATCTAATCTAATCGTAATGTGTATCATATACGCATTAAGGCCTTTATTATCCTATATTAGCATGCATCACATACATACAAGCATTATTCTATCATGCATCATATACATACAAGAAAAATATCCTAGCATGCATCATATACATACAAGCATTATTCTACTAGCATGCATCACATACATACAAGCAAAATCAAATATATATATAATTAACTGTGATGTGGTCATGGCCCTACTACGATCTTCTCAAGCTAATGAGAAGATCGGACGGTCAACCTAGGGCTAGCGGCTTCTCCAAGCACTTCCTTTGACCGTCATGTGTCGTCGGCACCCTTCTCGTAACTTCGTCTACAAGTGGACTTTCCATCGCTCCATTTTGTACATTACAAATATGAAACTCGAGTTACATTCGAGTCTAAAACTATTTACAACTAGAATTTCAAAAGAAGAGGCACGACGCGCAGGTCGCATACACTATACAACACGCACAACCACAAAAACGGCACGCAGGTCGTATTATGAATTACAACACATTAACGTCCAATCAAATTAGGCTTCTTGGGCCATGACAATCACAGAATTATACATAATTCTAAATTATATATTTTTTACAGAAAATTTCTATAATTTTTCCTTTTTTTTTTCAATTTTATGAGTCACTTCTTCGTAACGGTCCCGCTAAGCGGTTTCCGGGCGCGATCGCGGGACAAGGCCCCTTTCGGGGATAGGGGTAGCGCCCCTACTCGCAAAATAAACTTTGCGAGTGTCCCTACTATGATCTTACAGTGACTTAAGTTGTTGTCCCAAAAACCTAAAGCGAGAACTCGCCGTTTCGGAGAGTTTTTCTCGATGGTTGAAGCCTACAAGTGTCCCAACACTCGTTGCTTCGACTCTTCGAAAAAATTACCCAAAAATTATATAAAAATAGAAAATTTACAGAAACATAAAAATCTGTAATTTTTATATCTAATACAAAAACTACAAAAATGAAACACATACATACTTCGCACGTGGCTCTGATACCACTGTTGGACTTTCCAAGCCGCAAAAACTGCTTTTTGCATTGCGGAAACCCCGGAAGTCCGGTCACAGATCCGTGTGAAGATATATTAAAATAAAAAAACATGTATGTGATAAGTAAACCTAGATCTACCTTAGATCTAGAAGTTGAGAGTGTTACCCTCGATGCGATGCCCTTCGCAAATCCCGCTCGTCCAAACGCTTCGTCGGAACTCAAGAGTGTCAAGTGAACACTCCTCTATTGGTATCCACACGGACAAATGGTGGAGAAACTCAACCTAGAGTGTGCTAGCACTCATGGAAATTTCGGCCAAGAAGGATTGGGAGAGCAAGAGAGGAAGAAGATCCAAGGAGGAAGAAGATGGAGTTAATCACAAAATCAATTCCATCTAATGGAATAAGTGGCCGACCACTTCATGGAGGGGGGGGGGGTTACATTCATGCATATAACTCCAAGAGCTAATGTCTCTTGGTCTCCCTTACGAGGTGGCACCACTTGATAAGTCAATGATGATGTGGAGCATCATCATTGGCCGGCCATGCCAAGTCATCATCATGACATGACATTTGGTCAAGTCAAATTTGACCTTTCATCTTCCCTCTCAAGTCAAGTCAAACTTGACCTCTTATCTCCCATGGTTGATCAAATCCAACCACTTGATTCAAGTCAATTTGATTTAATGAATCTCTATTTATTAATTTAAATTGACTAAATGAATCAAATCTAAATTAGACTCATTCAACACTTGAATCAACTTGAGTCTAACTCAATTAGTCTAATTTGGATTACTCTTAATCCAATTTGGTTCATCACATGAACCTAATCTTCATGGTTCATCATATGAACCTAATCTCCATCTAATTGCCCTTTGTGTGTGACCCTATAGGTTCTTGTAACGTTGGCAATGTCCCTAAACCGATTTAGGAACATAAGCAATGAGCGGTATCTAGCAACACATCATTGCTACCCAAGTTACAAGAATGTTGAGCTCCAACATCACCTTTGTGACTCTCACAATATGTGACAATGTTCGTCTATCCTTGACATCTAGATTGACCAATTGAGGCATAGACCGGGTCATCCTCGGTACAATCTATATCTTGAACTCCAAGTAGACTCACTCTAATCAAATGAGCTCAATATCTCATATTGACTCATTTGGGCATGACCATGCACTTCGTGGTCTCACTCTATCAAAAAATCGATGTCACCCCCATCATATAGAAGGGATAGATCTTATCTACATCACTCACATCCCTCCGCATAATTTGTTACATACCCAGTAATGGCCTTTATAGTCCACCCATTTACGGGTGACGTTTGACAAAGCCAAAGTATGCAACTCCTTATGTAGGAAACCATGGTGACTTCAGGTCTAAGGACTAATAGTCATACTAATAGCCACATGAGAAAGTATATGACACTCATATAACGATCCATGATACTTTCTCATGGCGGGTCATTCAGTATACATTCTCCAATGTATACCCATGTGTCAACTTGATATCTCATATCCATGACTTGTGAGATCAAGTCATCGTGTTGACCTACATGCTAGTCTCTACGTATTAACATTGTCCCTGAATGTTAATACTCGACTAGGAATGATTAAGAGTAGTGTTCTCTATATCATCTCATTATCGATTCAACCAATCGATTGATATAGATAAGAACTTATTACTCAAGGACATTATTATATTTAGTTATTTGACACCAATACAAGTAAATATAATAACCATGCCTTTATAAATAGAAATATGATACAATAAAGTCCATACAACAATCATCACATGATTGACTCTAGGGCTTTCACTAACAATATCAAGCCAAATTGCCCAGAATTAAAGAAGAAAGAGGAAAAGGAAAAGAAGAAGAAAGAAAAGAAGGTGAAGAAAAAAAAAGAGGTCATGATGGCTCAAGCGACATGGGACACCCAAAGTGTTGATGGCACTTCGGATGAGGAAGAGTTATGCCATATCATCCGACACATGACATTCATGGCCTTTGACAACAACACGGAAAACTCAAGCCGGGGAGAGGAGCTAGTCAAGCGACGAATCATCATCTAGTGATGATGAAGTAAAAGAATCTCCTCAAGAAGAATTTCTCTATAAGACTATACCTTAAGAATGTCTTAGTTAAGTCACAATCTAAGGTTAAGGACTTAAAGGTAGAGATTAAAACAATTATAAGTGAAACATCTACATTTAGTGAATCAACCATGCTTAAAGAAGAAAATGAAAATTTAAAGAATCATGTTTTTGAGCTAAAGACATGCTTAGAGAAATTTACAAATGGATCAAAATACCTCGATATGATTTTTAGAGATCAAAGAGTCATTTATAAGAAGGCCGGAATAGGGCATAAGCCTAAGGATAAAGAGGTTGCATACATTTCCCTTATAAGTAGGAATGTCACCATTAAGGGTAAGGTGAAGAAAGCATGGGTACCAAAGAAAAATTTAAATGATTATTCTAGACCAAATATATGGGTACTAAAGAATGTTGTTTTTTGTGGTGTCTAGGTGAAGAACCAAGTATGTGGATTGTGGATAGCGATTGTTCAAGACATATGATCGAAGAAGTGAGCAAGTTCTCCACAATTGATTACGTAAAGAAGGGAATGGTATCTTTTGAAAATAGTGGAAAACTTAAAATTTTATGTAGAGGTACAATTAAGGTATCACCTAAAATTGTTATTTATAAAGTCTTATTAGTTAAGAGTATGAAATTTAATTTGATTGGTATAAGTCAATTATGTGATGTCGATTATAATATTGAGTTTAAATCCACTAAGTATTTGATTAGACACAAGAATTTAGAAGATTGTATGATAGTTGAATATAGAAAAATAAATTTCTATTTTGTTGATCTTTCCTATTCTTCTAATACTTCTACTAAATGTCTCATAACAAAAGAAGAAGAAAGATGACTATGACATAAAAGACTTGGACACATCTATTGGTGCAATTGGCTCAAATCATGATTGACCAGACTTGAGTGAGATTCAAGTAGGGTTTTGATGTTTGACAATGGATTTGACCATATGACTAGTGGATGATTGTGATATCCAAAGTCATGGGGGAGATTATTTGGGGGAGCTTGTTGGAGCAATCAACTTCGGAAGTCCAAGTTTGGATACATGACAAGGAAAGTCCAAATATGAATATTTCGAAAGGGAAGTCCAAAAGTAAAGTCTTGGTAGCATAAGTCCAAGTGTGTAGTTTTGGTGGCGTAAAGTCTAAGTGAACTTTGGCAATTGGAAAGTTCAACATGGAGTTGGCAAAGAAAGTCTAAGAATAATCTTGGCAAGGAAAGTCCAAGCATGGTCTTGGCAATAGAAAAGTCCAAGGATGTAGTTTTGACAACGTAAAGTCCAAACATGTAGTCTTGGCGGTGTAAGACCAAATGGATCTTGGCAAGAAAGTCTAATCATTGAGGCTTGGAAATGGAAAAGTCCAAGGGTAAGGTTTTGGCAACGTAAAGTCCAAGCATGTGATCTTGATAGCATAAGTCCAAATGCACCCTAACAAAGAACCCCGTTAGCATAACATAGCCGATGGAAGCACCTAAAAGTTAACGCGAATGATGAAGAGTCGTTGACTTGAGGAATCTGAGAGGCGTGAGACTAATGGAGGTGGCTAGAAAGCTTAGGTCTAGGCTAAGGGTGGTTAATAAAGTATGAGGGGATCATATTTGGGTTAAACCTCATGGTTGAGATTTATCAATCGATTGGGACTTTGGGTCAATCGACTAGTCGAGTGTTCAACACTCGAAAGCCTAGTTTGACTCGAGCAGTCGACTGAGATTATGACCAGTCGACTGGTTGAGGAGTCGACTAAGGCTCGACTGCTCGGCTAAGACTGTGGCAATCGATTGTCATGTATGGGCAGTCGAATGATGACACTGTTGTAGTCCACATATTCTTATGTAGTCGATTTGCTAATCGACTACTGGTAAGGGCAGTCAACTGTTGAGGTATCCGTTGGGCAGATTCCAGCATGGATGGAGTCGTTGTGAGACAACGTATAGGCTAGCAGTCGACTGGTGTCTTTTGGCAGTCGACTGCTAGACACGAAATCAACCCAATGCATGTTATAAAAGGAGTGACTTGGGGAGGATTTTACAAGCAATTTTTGGGGCAATTTTGAAGGGGAAGTGATGTTGTATTCCAAACCTTCAAGAGCAATCTAAAGCAATCAACAAGCAAGCAATCAACAGTTCTTTTTGTAAAGTTATATTTATGTGTATTTTCTTATTGCTTTGTATACTTATTGCATTTCATGTATTATTGTTGTAATCATCTTGTAAGAGGTTTCTCCATCTCCGGAGTATTTTCAGAGAATGAGAAGTTTATTAGTGGTGGTGTGCATCAATAGAGCTCAATTGTGGAGTAGGAACTAGAGTTTCGAACCACGTTAAATCTCCTTATTGTGATCGTGTTGCTTGTCTTTGTATCTACTCGTATTTGTATTTGTATTCCGTTGTTCTAATCATTTTGTAGATAAGCATGACAATGAACAAGCGACATCGAAATCACTATTCACCCCATCTAGCGCGACGTCATAGACCATACAACATTAACATGAAAAACATAGCTAAAATAGCCAAATTGGAGCTAGTAAAGGGACTACCAAAAATCAAGTACATCAAGGACAAGATGTGTGATGCATGCTACGAGGGTAAACAATCAAAGTCATCACACAAGTGTAAAACTCTAACTGATTCCTCTTTACCTTTAGAGTTATTGCATTTGGATCTTTTTTATTATCATAGTATTCCATCATTAGAAGGTAATAAATTTTTCTTAGTGATAATTGATGATTTTTCTAGATACACTTGGGCTTATTTCATGAAACATAAGAATGATACCCTAGAAATAATCATAGGATTTAGCAAAAGGGTAGGGAATGAAAAGAATCTCAAAATCAACTAGATCCGAAGTGATCACGGTGGAGAATTTGAGAATTATAATTTCTCTAAATTTTGTTTGGAACAAGGGTATAAACATGAGTTTTCTTGTCCAAGAACACCCCAACAAATGGGATAGTGGAAAGGAAAAATCGTGCCCTACAAGAAGCGGCTAGAACAATGCTTAATGCACATTCCTTACCTAGCTATTTATGGGCAGAAACGATTGATACCACTTGTTATACCCAAAATCATGTCTTAATCCATAGGTTTTTAGAAAAAACATAATTTAAATTATGGAATGGAACAATTCCCACAATTCATTATTTCAAACTCTTTGGTTGCAAAGTTTATATCTTAAATACTAAAGATAATTTAGGAAAATTTGAGTCTAAGGCAGATGAAGGAATATTAGCTAGATACTCATTGACGAGTACGGGATATAGAATATACAACAAGAGAACTCAAGAGGTTGAGGAATCCGCTAATGTTCAATTTGATGAGTCTACTAGTACATACTCTAGGAAATCCTTTATTGATAAGGATATCAATGCAAAAATCAAGACATTACCTAAGGAATTCAAAATTTAAATTTAGGGGGTAGTGATAAGGGGGAGGAAGAGGAGATTTCGATGATGAAAGGAGGAAGGATAATGATATTCAAATTGGATGTGATTCACCCCCTAGGATCTTAAGAATTCATCAAAATCATCCTCTAGACCAAGTAGTAGGAGAACTTTCACAAAGAGTAAGGACTACTAGGTCTTTCTACAGAGATCCTACTAGTCAAGTTGTCCTAATTTCTCAAATTGAGCCAAAATCAATTAATGATGCCTTGCTTGATCCGGATTAGATATTAGCAATGCAAAAAGAGTTAGCCCAATTTAAGAGAAGTCAAGTATGAGAATTAGATAATTGTTACAACAAGATGGGTCTTTAGGAACAAATTAGATGAATAAGGTAGAGTCACAAGAAATAAGGCTAGGTTCGAGGGTTCAATCAAGTTAAGGACTTGATTATGATGAGACTTATGCTCTGGCAACTCGGTTAGAGTCTATCCGAATCCTATTAGGATATGCCACTCATATGGGTTTTAAACTCTATCAAATGGATGTGAAATTGACATTCCTAAATGGGTTCATTAAGGAAGAAGTTTATGAGGAGCAGCCACTCGGATTTGAAAATGTAGATTATCCAAACTATCTTTATAAGCTTAAAAAGGTTTTATATGGGTTAAAACAAGCTTTCCGGGCTTGGTATGAAAGAACTTTAGAAGAGGCCAAGTTGATCAAATCTTATTTCTAAAATCTAAAGAAAAAGATATCTTTATTGCTCAAGTTTATGTTGATGACATCATATTTTGGTCAACAAATGATGAACTTCTCCAAGATTTTATCAAAAATATGGAAAATGAATTTGAGATGAGTCTAATTAGAGAATTGACATTCTTTTTAGGATTGCAAGTCAAACAAATTAATGAAGGAACCCATGTCTATCAAACCAAATATGCTAAAGAAATTATCAAAAAATTTAGTTTAGAAAATGCTAAAATAGTATCTACACATATGGGAACCAATATTAAAATAGATAGCGATCTAGATGGAAAATCAATAGATTCAAAACACTATAAGACTATGATTGGTAGTTTATTGTACCTAACTGTTAGTAGACCAGATATACTATTTGCAGTAGATATGTGTGCAAGATACTAATCTTGTGGTAAAGAGTTTCATTTAGTAGCGGCAAAGAGAATTTTTAGATATGTCAAGAGTATTATTAATGTAGGTCTTTAGTACACTAGGTCACACAATTTTGATTTGATTGGATACATCGATTCTGATTATGCCAATTGCAAATTTGATCAAAAAAGAACTAGTGGTGGATGACAATTTCTTGGATCCTCTCTAGTAAGTTGGAGTAGTAGAAAATAATCTTGTGTTGCTTTGTCCACAATTGAGGTTGAATATGTGACTATGAGTGGTTGTGTGACTCAATTACTTTAGATGAGATATACTCTAGAAGATTATGAGCTTCACTACTCCAAAGTCAAAGTTTATTGTGATAATGTGAGTACTATCAATTTGACTAAAAATCTGGTACATCACTTTAGGACAAATCACATTGAAGTGAATATCACTTCATTAGAGATCATGTGGCAAGAGGAGACATTGAACTCAATTATATTGAATCCAAGTCTAACCTTATCAACATTTTCACTAAGGCTCTTTCCGAAGCGAAATTTATATCACTTAAGAGAGAATTTAGAATATGCTTTTGTAGAGCAGTAGGTATAGTCTTACATGATCCCATACTTAAAATTTAGGATTCTACCTTAACACATCTCACAAAAGACTTAAGAAATCTTGATTTTTGTATTTAGTCACTTAGACATCATGTGAGATGTTAGGAAGATGCATTTGGTTTATCATATTTGTTATAATGCATTACTTTAAACCAAAAAGACATCTAGAGACATGAATTCTTAATTGAACCAATGATTGGGAAGGCTTGTGTATAATTAATATGAACATAATTCTTAGAATAGGGTTGGAAATGTCAAATAAAATGCTCTTCAAAATGTGTTTGTAATGCCTGAAAAAACAATTCTTATCAGACAGTCAAAAGTGATTCAAAGTTTTGAAAAATATTAGAGTTTTTGTTGGTTTCCATGTTTGTGTCAATCTAGAGATCTAGAAAATATTTATTTGTCAAATCATTTTTCCTTTATAGGAAATGGATTGATAAATGTGTCTGCACATTTTCATGATTTTTTTGACTTTCTTAGATTTAATTATGCATTTCTGACTTTCGTCTGAAAACCAAACTGTAAACCTCGGAAGATATCAATTGACTATTGTAGATACCAATCAACTAATCTTGTACCAATCCACTGGTGTTCCCCTGAGTTAATTGATAGCAATGTTTTTGATTAGATAAACTTGATTTAGCTATCTAATACCAATTCTAAATATTCCAAACCTTATGATATGTTTAGAGAAGCAATAAAAAGGCACTATCTTAGGGATAGGAGGGTTAACTGGTGTAATGGTTATGGGGGAGGTTTAAATGTATAAATTATCTAAACTCATGGCATAAGCTTGAATGTTTTAGTGTTGGTGCAAAGTTAGGAAATGATTTCATTTCTATTTCAATACTTTGCCCTACCATGATAAAATTGCCTCACAAAGGTTGATTGATTAATTTTGAAAAATATCTTTGATTAAGGGGGAGCATTAAGAATGTTTTATTCCTTAATTCAAAGTATGACTTCTTATTCATACAAAATAATGACAATCTGGTTGACCACATTGAATATGTTGGTACTTGTTCTATCTCTCTTTTTGATACGTGTCAAAGGAGAAGAGGGAAGAATTTAAGTTAGAACCTTTATGTTAAGGGAAAAGACATATGATGTTTACATATATGCTTTCATATTTTGTGTTATTTCATATTTAAAGACCTAACTTAAATTATTGTCAACCATAAAAAAGGGGAAGATTGTTGGTATAAGAATGCTCCAAGTATTAATTACTTTTTGTAGGAACTTCGGTGAGCGCTAGAGGGGAGTGAATGGCGCATTCGTTGCTCGATGATGGAATTCGATTGCGTGCTTGTTACAATTTGATTAGTATGCAGCAGAAATAATAGAAAAATATAAACAAAATATAAGCACACAAATACAGATGATATAACGTGGTTCGAAACCCTAGTTCCTACTCTACGGGGCGAGCTCGATAACAAGCTCTAGTGATGTACACACCACTACTCAATAAACTCCTTGAAAATATGTTAGAGGTGGAGAAACCTTGTACAAATGATTACAACAGTAATACAGTGAAATACAAGCAATTACAAGAAAAACAAGTAAAGAAAACTTTACAAAAGATCTTTTGAATGTTTGCTTAGTTGATTGCTTGAGTCGTACTTGAAGACCCTGACTTGCACTAGCAAATCACCTCAAATAGCCCAAGAAATCGCTGTCAAAATCCTCTACGTCGAGCTCTTTTTATGCCTCCGCGCGACCTGGATTTCTGCCTGATAGTCGACTGCCAAAAGGTCCCAATTGACTGTTAATAGTGCTGTTGTCTCACAACGGACTTGATCTACGTTGGCATTCAACGAGCGAATACCGGGCGAATGATCGCCATTACTGATCATTGCTCAAGCTCATAGCCAATCGCTCACGCTCGGCGTTACGCCTTTGCGACCAACACCAGCAGCAGTCGACTGCCCTCCATGGCAGTCGACTGCCCAATGCTAGGAGTTGACTGCCGAGGCCTCTTGTCACAGTCGAACCCCAGTTGACTCTCGACAGTCGACTGGTCATAATCCTAGTCGACTTCTCAGTGTCAACTCGGCTGTCAAGTGTCAAACACTTTATCAGTCAACTGCTACACCTCAACCATGAGTTTTACCTTAAGTATGTGCCCTCATACTTGCTAGACCATCCTTAGCCTAGACCTAAGCCTTCTAGTCATCTCTATCAGCCTCACGCCTATTGAATCCCTCCAAGTCATCCATGACTTGTTCATCCATACGCTAGCCTTCAGGTGCTTCCATCGGCTATTGTCATGCTAAGTTGGTCTACACCGCCAAGGTACATTGGACTTACACTGCCAAGATACACGCTTGGACTTTACGCTGCCAACCATTGGACTTATGCTTCCAAGACCCCACCCTTAGACTTTACGCCACCAATATCAAACTTTGGACTTCCCAAATGCCAAGTACCCATGACTTGGACTTTCACCGCCAAGACTACACACTTGGACTTACGTGGCCAAGACTACACCCTTAGACTTTCCTTACCAATCCATGTTGGACTTTCCAATTACCAAGACTCAAGCTTGGACATTCCCTTTCCAATACCCATGCTTGGACTTTCCATGTCAACTCCATGTTGGACTTTCCATGCCAAGTACTCATGACTTGGACTTTCCCATTCCCAAGACCCATGCTTGGACTTTCCATGCCAAGTGTCCCACTTGGACGTCTCCATCATATGGTCAACTCCATGTCAATCATACAATTAATCCACTGTCAAACAATGGGCAACTCATCGTCAAACATCAAAACACTATTCAAGTCAAACTCGAGTATGGTCAATCGTGACATGGGCCGATTGCACCAATAATCTCTTCCTTTTTGATGTTTGACAAAAATCAAACACCTTTGAGTTAGAACACTAACTCAATCCAATCCTCTCAATTGTCCAAATTGAGAATTCCACATTCTCCCATCAATTCTCACACATCAATTCTCATACATTAAAAAGACTCTCTCCAAGGGTATCAATGTCTCATATCCCAATGAGATCTTACAATCTCCCCCTTGGTCTAAAAATATCTAAGATGTCTTCACTCTTCCTAGTGATAAATCTCATATCACTAAAGAGAGGCAATCCTCAGTTCTCCTCAACTCTCCAAATTCTCTCCCTTATGAGGAAGAACACATTCATCATCCCATGATGGATAACCTCCCCCTAAAGGCTTGCTTCCCCTTGACCATTGCACCAACAATATCCTTGGAGAGTCCCTAAGCCTATAGGAACACTAAACCATCAAAATTAAGGGTAAAGGTTCAAACTTAAACTTTCATACACCTTAAAATTTGATAAATCACCCAAACAACTCTCCTAATCCATATCCAATAGATTTTCACCTTTTATAATACTTTCCAAAGCATATCCTAGAGTTATGAGTAGTTAGGGTAGCCTAACATAGCTAAAACATGGGCTAAACATCCTTGTTTATCCAAAATCAACATTGGCAGTCGACTTTGTCAGTCAACAGCCGATTACCATACATGGTAGTCGACTGATTTTCTGCAAGTGCATAAATCAGGTTTAAAAACTGAAATTCTGAAAATAATAAGTAATTATATGTAACTCAAAAAATCACGAAAATTCATATATATAATACTCAAGTCAATTATTATGGGTGAAAAATATTTAAAAAATAAAATACCCATAAACTAGTGAGATTGATACAAAATTCAAAACCATTGATAACTTCAATATTTTTGACCTATTTTGTATCAACTTCTTCAATGGTGACTTCTATCAAAAAATAGACTACACCAAGATTTTTCAAAATGATTTTGAAATATTTTTAAAATCTTATATTGAACCATGGTCTATGGTCTTAATGCACATGACTTGTACATAGGCTTTCCTCATGATTCATCCATGGTATAAGATGAGTTTTAGTTCATCTAGATGCAAGAACTACACACATTGAACTTAACTCTTTTCCTAACATCTCACATGTGTCTAGGGTGTATGAAAACACACACATGTCAATTTAATACGAGATGTGGATTTTTTTCATCCTAATCTAAGGCCTTATGCATTTTTCTAAGGCAACACTATTTGATTCCTTATACATGGGACTTCAAATTATGTCATAGTCCTTAAATCAATTTTAATTAACTTTAAATGCATGAATGATGATTATGACATATAAAGGTAGCATAAATAAAACATGTGCTAATAATTATGATGTCATGACATATGAAGACAATCTAAGTATACATGACATAAAAATTAATCCTAGGCATTATCATGATATATTATATGATAAAAATAAGAATGATGTCATGACATGTTATATGACGATCAAGACATGACAAATAAAATATAGAGGTATAAGAATACCTAAATTTTAGTATTAATTGTCATTTGTTATGATTAAGTTCTTTTTGTCATATTACCACTTATCCCCCAAGTGTGTCAAAAACTCAAAATGACACACAAAGACCTCTAAATCTTAATTGTGTAAATTTGATCAATTTTTCAACTTCCATGAATTATATTGGCACATCCTAAAATCCTTTAGGATTTAAAATTCAATCTTATTTCTAAGGTATCTCATTACCTTGAAAGTGACCTAAAGTGCCAACACTACTATGGTTAGGTTAACTACCTATTCACTTAGAGTTGACACACTCTAACCCATTTAGTGATCAATCATGCTCCTAGGAACCTAATACCTATTGGAGCTTCTTGGATTTACTAGGTATTCCTTAGGGATAACTTCCCTTGATACCTTCCTAATGACCCTCCTAGGCTTAGAAGCCTTGGTCATTTGGGTATTACCTAGGTTAACTCTAGGGGTAACTCCCCTTGTAACCTTATTAGTGGCTTCCCGAGGTTTCCTTGAAACCTTATCCACTAGACACACACCATGGTTACCTTTAGGGATGACTTCCCTTGTAACCTTGGTCTTCCTAGACCTATGGATGGTTCCATAATCGAATGGAACACTATGATAGGTCTCTTTGGGCTTAGATTTGTGACTCAAACCTTTCTTGCCCTTGGATGGATCTTGCCTCCTAGACCCTAGGCTTTGACTCCTAGACTCTAGGCTTTGACTCCTAGACTCTAGGCTTTGACTATTTGACCCTTGCATTTGATTTTGCATCTTTCTGAGGTTTTTTTTCTAATTTCTCAAGCCTTGACCTAAAAGCTTAGTTCTCTAACTCCAATTTCTCAATTTTTGATTTTTCATTAATCTTTTGGGCATTGTCTTTCCTTTTAGGCATATGTCTACCCTTCTTAGGGTTAATGCCTAAATGCTCCTCTACCTTCCTAATAATTTCCCTAGGTAGAATTGTTTAAGGGGTATTTAATCTAGATTTATCCTTAGCCCCAAAATTACAACTCTTAGCACCTAAACAATAGAATCTATTATTTCTAGCATGCCTTTCATGAACAATAGCAAGATTACTCCTAGCATGCTTATTTTTATCATGAAAACTAGTAGGTGCATAACTAAAATATACCTTAAGGTTTGCTTTTAAAGCTCCCCTATATGTGTAGCTCCTCCTTGCCCCTTGGTTTTTTTTCTCACCTAGGGCATTGACTTCGATAGTGTTCCCGTTGTTGGCATTTGAAACACACCACATGCTCCTTTCTCTTAATTGTTGGGGCACCGGATTCCTTGACCTTTGGCACAACTTGTGCCATTTTCTTGACTCATTTCAGACACTTGCTCTTGTAGTGTCCGACTTCTCTACACTCAAAGTATATAATATGGATTTTATTTTTAATTTGAATGCTTGAGTTACCTAGGTTGATGGTGGTGGAAGCCTCTTGATCTTTTTCATCACTTCTTCTGGAGGTGGAAGCTACTTTCTTGATTTTGCTCCGGCTTCGGTGATCTAATATCCTCCCCCTCAAATCTAGAGGTGGAGACTTCCTCCAATTCTTACTCTTCCATCGATCTAGATGTTGACTCCTTCTCAACTTCCGAATCCTCCTTTTCTTGTGAGGATGAGCCTGCTTCTTCGGTCTCCTTGTCCAATTGAGTCGATGATGGTTCTTATTCTTTGGGCTCCTCTATTTCTTGAGTCGTACGTTGAGGGTTCTTTATGGAGCTTAGCTAGCTTGCTTCAAAGCTCCTTGGCATCCTTACAATATCCTAATCTACACAATATATCATTAGGAATTGCATTAACCAATATACCCATTACCTTATTGTTTATGTTAGAGTATTGGATTTGCTCCTTGCTCCACTTCTTCTTCTTGAGTATTGAACCCTAATAAAATACTAATCCAATTGTCATAATCACACATAAGGTAATACATCATTCTACCTTTCCAATATGCAAAATCTTTGCGGTCAAAGGAAGACGGAATGTTGATGTCGTCACCCAATTTCTCTTGAAGATCCATTTTGTCCTCTAGTGCATTTGCTCTCGGTTGTTAATCCGTAGAAGAGCTCTTAGCTTTGATACCACTTGTAGGAACTTCGGTGAGTACTAGAGGGAAGGGTGAATGGCGCGTTCGTTTCTCAATGATGGAATTCGATTGCGTTCTTGTTACAATTTGATTAGTACACAGTGAAAATAATAGAAAAGTATAAACAGAATACAAGCACACAAATACACATGATATAACGTGGTTCAGAATCCTAGTTCCTACTCTACGGGGCGAGCTCGATAACGAGCTCTAGTGATGTACACATCACTACTCAATAAACTCCTTCTCGACAACATGTCAGAGGTGGAGAAACCTCGTACAAATGATTACAATAGTAATACAATGAAATACAAGCAATTACAAGAAAAACAAGTAAAGAAAACTTTACAAAAGATCTTTTGAATGCTTTCTTAGTTGATCGCTTGAGCCACACTTGTAGACCCTGACTTGTACTAGCAAATCGCTTCAAATTGCCCAATAAATCACTGTCGAAATCCTCTCAATCAAGCTCCTTTTAACCCTCCATGTGACCTAGATTTTCGCTTGGCAGTTGATTGCCAAAAGACCCCAGTCGACTGCCAACAGTATCGTTGTCTTACAATGGACTTGATCCACGTTGACATTCAAGCAAACAGATATACTGGCAGTCGACTGCCATTACTAGCAGTCGATTGCTCGAGCCCATAGTTGACTGCTCAGTCAGCTACCGAGCGTTCTGCCTTCACGACCAACACCAACGGTAGTCGACTGCTTATGGCCAATCGACTGCTAAGGCCTCTTGCCACAGTCGAATCCCAGTCGACTCTCGGCAATCAACTAGTCATAATCCTAGTTGACTACTCGTGTCGACTCGGATGTCAATTGTTAAACACTTGACGAGTCGACTGGTCCATAACCCTAGTCGACTGCTGCACCTCAACCATGACATTTACCTCAAGTATGATGCCCTCATACTTGCTAGACCACCCTTAGCCTAGACCTAAGCCTTCTAGACACCTCCATCAGTCTCATGCATATTGGATCCCTCCAAGTCATCAATGACTTGTTCATCTATACGCTAGCCTTCAGGTGCTTCCATCGGCTATTGTCATGCAAAGCTAGTCTACATCGCCAAGGCACATTGAGCTTACGCTGCCAAGACACACGCTTGGACTTTATGCCGTCAACCATTAGACTTATGCTACCAAGACTCTACCCTTGGACTTTACGCCGCCAATATCAAATCTTGGACTTCCCAAATGCCAAGTACCCATGACTTGGACTTTCACCGCCAAGACTACATACTTGGACTTATGTGGCCAAGACTATACCCTTGGACTTTCCTTGCCAACCCATGTTGGACTTTCCAATTGCCAAGACTCAAGCTTAGACTTTCCCTTTCCAAGATCCATGCTTGGACTTTCCATGCCAACTCCATGTTGGACTTTCCATGTCAAGTACTCATGACTTGGACTTTTCCATTGCCAAGACCCATGCTTGGACTTTCCATGCCATGTGTCCCACTTGGACTTCTCCATCATATGGTCAACCCCATGTCAACCATACAGTCAACCCATTGTCAAACAATGGTCAACTCATCGTCAAACATCAAAACACTACTCGAGTCTAGTCAATCATGACCTAGGCCAATTGCATCAACACTTTTGATGTTTGGACAATCAAGTTTAAGTTAGGTAATGTTTTTGATCTAACATAAATATTAAGTGACAGGTAAAAGTAAAGTCCAAGAGTGAAGACTTGGCAAGGAAAGTCCAAGGATGAGGACTTAGCATGTAAGTTAAAGTGTATAGTCTTGGTGGCGTAAGTCCAAGAGAATCTTGGCAAGAAAAGTCCAAGGATGAGGACTTTGAAGTGTAAGTCCAAGTGTATAGTCTTGGCGGTGTAAGTTCAAGTGAATCTTGGCAAGGAAAGTCCAAGGATGAGGACTTGGCGACGTAAGCCCAAGTGTACAATTTTGGCGGCATAAGTCCAGGTGAATCTTGGCAAAGAAATATCCGAAAGCATGACAAAGATGAAGGAAGTTCTTGAAGGCAAGCACAAGGATGAGGGGGCGTGGACTTGAAGGCATCCTAAAGGTGAAAGGCTAATGGAAGAGCTTGAAGGTGATTGGTTTTGGCTAAGTGTAAGTCTACAAATATGAGAGGATCATACTTGAGGTGTACCAGTCAATTGGTACTTGAACCAGTCAACCAGGTGAGTTAAAACAATCACATAGATTGTTTGGCAGTCAACTGGTCATTTTTCTCAGTTGACTGGTCTCGGATGCTCGACACTCGAGAAGTTCGAGCAGCACTCGACACTGGGGCTCAGGTAGTCGACTACTGTGGGAAGTAGTCGACTGCTATGGGATGAGCGACCAAGGTGCTCATGGTGGGAAACCATGCTTGACACAACAATCAACTATTGTGTTAAATTAGTCAACTATTGTTATTGTAGTAGGTTACAGAAGGTTTTTGAGTCGACTGTTTAGTAAACTAAGCTACGACCAGTCGACTGGCCTAGTGACCAGTCGACTGGTGAAGTGTCCGTTGAGTGGTGACGATCAAGGTATTGAGAATCACGACTGAGTCAGAAGTCATTTGATTTGGTCAATGGTCACACCAGACGACTATTAGTGTCTAACAGTCGATTGGTGAATGGCTCAATGGGCATAAACACCCAAAATCTATAAGAAGGGTTTTTGGGAGCTTGGAGAAGCTAGTATTGTCATATGAAATTTTGCATCTTAAGCTCTCCAAGCCTTTCCTAAGTCTTTACTCTCTAAATATCTTCTTCCTAAGCTTATTCCTAACATCTTGTAAGAAGAAGAGATTGTGTGTCAAAAAGGTTTCTCCACCTTGGTATGTTCATCCAAAGGAGAAGTAGAGTGAAGGCTTGCGAAGGAGTAATCCTCTCTATTTGTTCAAGCTTCTATCATATTGGTCCTAATATTGGGTTTACAATAGTTTTGACTTAAGTGAAAACTTATTATTAGATTGATAATAGTTAAGGTTTGAGTTGACTAGAAGGTGTTCTCACTAGACTGGTGAGTGATCAACTAAGGAGTCAACTCAAGTTTAATAGCTCACAAACAAAATATTTCTATTTAGAGCTTAGTTAATTGGGAAGTTGACTAGATAAGTTTGGTTAAATGGAATGACAAGCAATCTAGTGTTTCCTTAATAGGAATAAAAAAAAGATGATTGATTAGATGGAAGAAATTTACAACTTGCTAGATGGAAAAAGTGATTAAGTTAGACAGTCGACTAAAGTTGACATTAGTTGACTAAAGTAGTCAGAATAGTCAATTAGTGTTGAACCCAATTGACTCAAAGATCCATTGAAAAATTAGATACTGAGGCGATTGTGAAATCGATCGACTAAAATGTGCATTAGTTTATTGGTCAGCAATAGAACAAAAAATGATAAGGTGGAAGACAAACTTGAAGACTAGGAGAGCCCTTAAGGGGGTAGTGAAAACCTAAGTAATATTATGATAATCCTTGTACTTCCTTGTAATTCGTAGACTAGATTCTTAATTGTTTTATTTGCACTTTGCTTATAGTTCTAATCTTCTTGTAAGAGTTATAAGAGGTTTCTACATGATACTGCTATAATATGACTTAAGAGTTGGAGAAAGGAATTACGAGCGGTAAGGTAAAGCCTGAGGGAGGGAATGTAGTATAGGATATACAACCTGGTCTGATTAGACCCGACTCGGAGAAATAAACTGAGTTGATGAGGTGACAACCCGGGGTAGGATAGAGAAGCCCAATGATCAGAAAGAAATTGGATAGGTAACCTGGGAAAGTAAGTTGGGAAACGACTCAAAAAATTAAGGGAGTTGTAGGTGCGGGGTCCTTGTGGCCAAAGCAAGGCCAAATATCAATTCAGCGAGCCTAGTTGGGTCATATATACATCTCGGCCTAAATGAACCAGAAGAGTGGAAGAAAGTAAGTCTAAGGAGTAAACCAAGAGCACTTTAGGAAATAGGGCCGAGTCGATGTAAAGATCAGAAGAGGTAATTAGGGAAAGTAAGACACCTAGGAGAGAGCGAGGGTAGAGAAAAGAAGGAGATGCTCCTTGTTACGCTTCTTATGAGAGTTTATTATGCGGAATAAAAGAATGGGACCCCACATAAGATTTTTAAGAGTCTTTACTCAATAATATGATAACAAAATTATTCTTTAGGCGAGAGGGTGGTCCACGTGGACAGTGATTCAGGTAGTTTGTTACATCACAGTTGGCTTCAGGAGTAACAGGTATAAAAGAGGGGAAGGAAGGAAGAGAAAATGGATCAATTTCATTTAAGATACATCTCTACACCCAGCTCTCTCTGGTTCTCACCCTCACTCATCGGCTGACCATTGGACGTGCAGGATCGGAGTTGGCTAAACAAAGATCAACTTTTAGGGGAGGAGAATTGGAAAGGACGCGAGAAGGCAGATAATCCTAGTTGCTTGACTCATTTTCTCTAAATTGTACACACTTTTTGTTTGTAAGAGGTTTTCTCCACCTCTGGAAGCACTTCCGAGAAGGAGGGATTTTATAGTTGAGGTGTCTAGCACCGTAGCTCTCTCTAGAGCTCATCTTGTGGAGTAGGTGTTGGTTTAATCGGCCCAGGTCACGATTGACCGAGTAGTATTTTGATGTTTGACAATGGGTTGATCATTGTTTGACAATGGGATATGTTTGACAATGGGTTGACCATTGTTTAACAATGGTTTGGGGAGATTGTTGGAGCTATCGCCCTAGGTCACGATTGACTAGACTCAAGTTTGACTCGAGTGGTATTGTGGTTGACATGGGATTTGACCATATGATGGATAAGTCCAAGTAGGACACTTGACATTTGGTAAAGTCCAACATGGAGTTGGCATGGAAAGTCCAAGCATGGGTCTTGGCAAGGAAAGTCCAACATGGAGTTGGCAAGGAAAGTCCAAGCATGGGTCTTGGCAATTGGAAAGTTCAAGTCATGGGTACTTGACAATTGGAAAGTCCAAGTATGGGTCTTGACATTTGGAAAATCCAAGGATGTGATGTTGGCAGCATAAAGTCCAAGTGAAAGTCTTGGCAGCATAAGTCCAATGGTTTGGTGGCATAAAGTCTAAGCGTATGTCTTGCCAGTGTAAGCCCAAATGTACCTTGGTAGTATAGATCCGATTAGAATGACAATAGCCGATGGAAGCACCTGAAGGCTAACATATAGATGAACAAGTCATGGATGACTTGGAGGGATCCGATAGGCGTGAGGCTGACGGAGGTGGCTAGAAGGCTTAGGTCTAGGATAATGGTGGTCTAGCAAGTATGAGGGCATCATACTTGGGTTAAACCTCATGGAGGTTAAACCAACCTTGGTTACAAGCAGCGCAATGATCGGCCGTAAGGGCGCCGATCGCCAAGGTATCTGTTGGTTGGAATGCCAACGTGGATCAAGTTTGTTGTGAGACAACGACACTATAAGCAGTCGACTAGGGCTATTTGACAGTCGACTGCAAGGCACGGAATCAACTCGATGCAGGGATAAAAGGAGCATCTCATGGAGGATTTCAACCATGGTTTTCTTAAGGGATTCTTGAGGCGATTTAAAAGTGAAGTGCTGATGCATTTCAGGGTCCTTCAAGCTTATCCAAACAACCAACAAGCAAAGCATTCAAAGCGATCTTCTGTAAAGCGATCTTTACATAGTGTTGTATTTCTTTGTATTTGCTTGTATTTTTGTATTACTTTTATAATCTTTGTACGAGGTTTCTCCACCTCAGGATTGTTCCAAGAAGGAGTGTTATTAGTGGTGGTTTGCATCACTAGAGCTCTTTCGAGTTTAACCCGTAGAGTAGGAACCCTAAGGTACCAAACCATTTTATATTATTGTCTTGTGCGTGTGTTTGGGTTTGTCGTATTCTGTTATTGTTTTATTATTATTTACGCTGCGCATAACAAGCCTTGTAGACAAACGCGAATGAATTCCATCATCGACGTAGCACGATGCTATTCACCCCCCCCCCCTCCTCTAGCGATGTACGATCCCCTACAGTAGGAATTGAAATTCCGAACCACGTTAAACCTTGTGTTATTATTCTTTGTTGTTGGCTTCACCATTATATCCTTTACTGTTGTGGTCAGAGAGGACTCTAAGCCTCCTTGACATCATTATCTCCCAAGAGGAGGTAAAAAATTTGTGCTGCATTAGTTGGTGTCGTCTGTGGGAAACATTTTGCTAAACAAGACGTGGAGATGCATCTGCAAGAGATCTCTCCTTCGGCAGCCTCTTCCGCAGAGGAGAACCCTATCACTATATTACCATCCCAACTGAGGGCCATGGTGGATACGGCTGTATTTGAAGCCCTGGTAAGGGAAAGGAAAAAGATAGGATATCTTCACCCACATTCCGGTGAACCTTCTCAGAGGAAGCAGCCATTTGAAGAACCTTCCCATGTCCCCACCTGGTCCCTAGGAAACTGAAATATTGCCAAGTGAAATGCCAATGGGAAGAGCATATCAGTATCCTTTCCCAACAGCTTAGACGAGACGTGAAGACCAGGGGGAGAGTCAATCCACAAGGGTGCCTGAACCTTACGAGTCTTGTCCCTTCACTGAAGACATTATGGTAGAGCAACCGCCGCCATATTTTTGGGCCCCCAGGTGGGAATGTACAATAACGCCTCTGATCCAGAGGAACACCTGTCTCAATTTGAAGGTGCAACTTCTCTCTATTGCTATTCTGATGCCCTTAAGTGTAGGACTTTCTGCATCACGTTGGTTGCCTCAGCGCAAAGATGGTTTAAGTCTCTGCTCCTTGGTCCATTACATGTTTTGCTGATTTTAAGAGAGTTTTTCTTCAATAGTTTGGCATTTGTAAAACCTATAATTACGATGCTTCTATTTTGCTGCATTTAAAACAAGAATCCTTGGAGTCTTTGAGAAGTTACATCCACCGTTTCACTGTCGCTGCTTAAGAAATCAATCATGCCTGACATTTTGAGAGTAGCTATCCCTCGTGGGTTGAAGGAGGGACCATTCCTCAGTTCCCTATTGAGAAAGTTGACCACTAATTATGAAGAGCTCCTGGGCCAAGCTAAGGAGTATATCAACGAGGAAAATATTATCATCCACAATAACTTAGGAAAAAAGGAAAAAATGTAGGCTATTTCATTATATATATATACATAGGGAAGATCAATTTCCCTGCCTGAAGGAGAGAGAAGGGAACAAGTAGGTAGTAAAGGAGGGCGCTCTTCAGGAATAAGTGAAGGGAGGACCGGAGACTAGATGTCCTCCTCTGTGGGCTCAAAGATGACTAGGTGGCGGTGCCTGTTATGTTTGAGAGGAGGTGGACTTGAGGAATGAGAGGAGGAAGATGCCAGGAGAGTGGAGGAGCTTGGGGCACTCCCCTTATGCGGGTGGAGTTTCTCAGAAGGTGAAGGGGAACGGATGGGGGATTTTCTCCTTCCCCTTTTCCTATGAGGCTTCTAGGCGACAGCTTTCTCCCCGCTGTTCCTGACCCTCTGCATCAGGTTGTCTGTAAAGCAATGTTAGGATCTTTGTAATGGCTAGAGGGGGGGTGAATAGCACGTGTTTGTTCGTTGATGCAAGCACGTTAGCGGAAGAAAAACAAATACAAATAAGAATACGAAAGAGAAACACAAAGACAATGCTAACACCCGATGTATGTGGTTCGGAGATGACGCTACTACTCCACGACAATCCGTAAGGTGGATTAGTCCTAGCCAAGCTTCAATATATTCTCCTTTGGATGAACCAAGGTGGAGAAACCTTTCTTACAATGCTCTCTTCTTCTTTACAATGATGGATGATTAAGAACAAGAGAAGAGGAGGTTTTGAATCACTAAAACACTTGAGAAAGCTTGGTGAGCACGAGGGTGTAGTTAGGAGCAAGAGCACTAGCTTCACCAAGCTCCCCAAGGCCCCTTTTTATAGAAGAGGGGTTGTTTTTCCCATTGGGCCTCGATCAGTCGACTGATGCTCATCATCAATCGACTGCCACCGAAGCCAACGACTTCTGACCATGCAGATCCGCGGAGATTCGTAACCGCATTTTCCAACGGCCAGGTGATCACCGATCGATCCCTCCATGATCGGCCCGATGGAGTGATCGATCAGTGATTAAGCAGCGATCGAGTGAGACGTGCGTGGCGATTTTCTCCTTGATCGATCATTGCTACCCTTGGCGATCGGTGATCGCGCATCGATCATTGCTCGACCAAAGGCGTCGACTAATAACGGTTTCACCACGACTCGATCGAACGCGACCGATCAAGCGATACATCGTATCAGTCGACTGATACTTATCAAGTATGAGTAATTCACACTTGATTTTACACCCTAGACCTAGACTCAACCTTCTAGCTCCTCATTAAGCCTTGCGCCTTCAGGATCCCTCCGAGTCCGCGACTTGTTCATCCTTTGCGCTTTGCTTCCAAGAGCCTCCTTCGGTTTCGTCATGTCTTGGGTTGCCAAATGCTTGGACTTTACGCCGCCAAGACTACAAGCTTGGACTTATGCTGCCAAGACCTTACTTTGGACTTCCTTTGCCAAGGTTCACTTGGACTTTATGCTTCCAAGACTACAGGCTTGGTCTTACGCTGCCAAGTCCATCCCTTGGACTTCCTTTGCCAAGATCATACTTGGACTTCCTTTGCCAAGGTTCACTTGGACTTTACGCTGCCAAGACTACAAGCTTGGTCTTATGCTGCCAAGTCCATCCCTTAGACTTCCCTTGCCAAGATCATACTTGGACTTCTCTTTTACCAAGGCTTCATCCTTGGATTTCCCTGTCACTTAAAGCATATTAACAATTAGATCACAAACATTGCCTAACTTAGATGATTATCCAAACATCAAAACATATATAAATGCTTGGAGCATTGTTGCACCAACAATCTCCCCCTTTTTGATGTTTGGCAATCATTTAAGTTAGGTCTTTAAAAATACGCACATAATCATATTTTCAATTATAACTTAAACACTCCTTCTCCCCCTTTGACATACATCAAAAAGAGAAGGATGAAAGAATTAATGTGTTGGATCTTGGACTAAGGTATAAGATTGAAATTAAGCTCCCCCTTAATCCAAGATATGCTTTATAATGTGTAAACAATATTTGAAGCAAAGCATAACAACCATTCAAAAATTAAGTCCTAACTTTGCACCAACAATGGATTTTGGGGATGAAAAAGATATAATTTATGAAACTCCCCCTAAAACACTGCATTAAACAGTCCTAAAACTTTGTGTATACGCAATATTATCATACTATAGTTTTAGGACATCAACGATACACTAAATATCAGAAAATGGAGCTGTTTATCAGAAAATACAGTGTATCAGTCGACTGGTTTCTGAACCAGTCGACTGCTACACCTGAAATCAAAATTTCAGCCTTTTCAGCCCAACTTCAGAAATGAGTTAGAAATTCTAGAAACCTCGAAAAATCACGAAATTTTGTGTACACATTTCTGAGATCATACTTTATTAAGGAAAAATAGTTTTAAAAATATATGTTTTCCAGATTTCAATATTGACATAAATTTGGAACCTAACAAAAGTTCTAAAGATTTTGCAAACTTTGTATCACTTTTGTGTTCCACTTGTAAACTGTTTTTCAAAATATGCTGAACATAGTTTAAAATATATAATATTTGGAATTTCCAACCATGTTCTTAGAGCTATGTATTCATTACTTGAATACAAGCCTTCCCAATGATTGGTCCATGAGGTATTCATGTCTCTAGGTGTGCCATTGGCTCATAGTAATGCATCATAACAAGCATGATGAGCCAAGTACACCTTCCCTATTATCTCACATGTTTCTAAGTGTCTCAATACAAAAATCAAGGTTTCTTAAGGCTTTTTGTGAGATGTATCAAGGTATAAAGCTAACATATAAACATGGGATCATGCAAACCTAGAATTTTACTCTACAAAGCACATACCAAGCTCTCTCCTTAATGATGAAAATTCTGTTTCGAGAAGAGATTTGGTGAAGATATCGACAAGGTTAGACTTAGATTCTACATAATTAAGTTCAATGTCCCCTCTTGCCACATGATCTCTTATGAAGTGATGTTTCACTTCAATGTGCTTGGTCCTAGAGTGATGTACCGGATTTTTGGTCAAGTTGATGGTACTCACATTATCACAATAAACTTTAATGTTAGAGTAGTGTAGCTCATAGTCCACAAGAGTATGTCTCATCCAAAGTAATTGAGCTACACAACCACCCATAGCCACATATTCGGCTTCGGTGGTTGATAAAGCAACACAATGTTGCTTCCTACTACTCCAACTCACTAGGGAGGATCCAAGAAATTGGCATCCACCACTAGTACTCTTCCTATCCAATTTGCACCCGGAATAATCGGAATCGGTATACCCAAGCAATTCAAACGACCTAGTCCTAGGATACCAAAGTCCTACATTTAGGGTGCCTTTAATATATCTTAAAATTCTCTTAACGGCTACTAAATGTGATTCTTTGGCACAAGATTGGTATCTAGCACACATACCTACCGCAAATAAGATATCGTGTCTACTAGCGGTTAGGTATAGTAGGCTACCAATCATACTCCTATAAAGTTTAAAATCAATTGATTTTCCTTCATGATCACTATCTATTCTAGTGCTAGTGGCCATAGGAGTGGTTACAATTTTGGCATTTTCCAAACCAAATTTCTTGATCATTTCATTTGCATATTTGGTTTGATAAATGTGAATCCCTTCATTGGTTTGCTTGACTTGTAAACCTAGGAAAAATGTAAGCTCTCCAACTAAACTCATTTCAAATTCATTTTCCATATTTTTTATAAAGTCTTGAAGAAGATCATCATTTGTTGACCCAAAAATGATGTCATCAACGTATACTTGGGCTATGAATATATCTTTTAATGTTGACTTTATAAACAAAGTTTGATCTACTTGGCCTCTTCTAAAATCCTTAGAAATTAAGAACGATGACAATCTTTCATACCATGCCCGAGGGGCTTATTTTAACCCATATAATGCTTTCCTAAGCTTACATACATGGTTTGGATAATCTATGTTCTCAAATACGGGTGGTTGCTCTACATATACTTCCTCCTTAATAAAACCATTTAAGAACGCCGATTTGACATCCATTTGGTAAAGTTTAAATCCCATATAAGAAGCATATCCTAAGAGAATTCTAATAGATTCTAACCTAGCAACCGGGGCATAAGTCTCATCATAGTCAAGCCCCTCAACTTGATTAAATCCTCTAGCAACCAACCTAGCCTTATTTCTAGTGATATTTCCTTGGTCATCTAGCTTATTCCTAAAAACCCATCTTGTGGTAATTATGGTGCTATCATTGGGTCTAGGTACTAACTCCCATACTTGACTCCTCTCAAATTGGGCCAATTCATCTTGCATTGCCAAAATCCAATCCGGATCATGTAATGCATCATTGATCGATTTGGGCTCAATTTGTGAAATAAGAGCTACTTGACTAGTAAGAGGTCTATGAAATGACCTAGTTCTTACTCCTTGAGATAGATCTCCTACTACTTGGTCAAGTGGATGATCTTGATGAACTCTTAGGGTTCTAGAAGGGGTTTCAAATTGATCATTATTATCTTCTACCCTCCTTTCATCATCGGAATCTCCTCTTCCTCCCCCTTGATCATTACCCCTAATCGTCAAATCTTGAAGTTTTTGGGTAATGCCTTGATTATTGTCATTAATATCCTTATCAATGGAGGACTTTCTAGGGTAGGTACTAGTGATTTCATCAAATTGAACATTAGAAGATTCCTCAATCCCTTGGGTTATCTTATTGTAGACTCTATATCCTCTACTTGTAGATGAGTATCCAACTAGGATTCCCTCATCCGCTTTCGATTCAAATTTTCCTAAGTTATCTTTGGTGTTTAAAATATAAACCTTACATCCAAAGACTTTGAAATAATGAATTGTGGGAATAGTCCCATTCCATAATTAAAATGACGTTTTTCCTAAAAACCTATGAATTTGAACCCTATTTTGGATATAGCAAGCGGTATTAACCGCTTCCGCCCACAAGTAGCTAGGTAGAGAATATGCATTAAGCATAACCCTAGCCGCCTCTTGTAGGGCACGATTTCTCCTTTCCACCACCCCATTTTGTTGGGGTGTTCTAGGACAAGAGAACTCATGCTTGTACCCTTGCTCTAAACAAAATTGTGAAAATTTTGAATTCTCAAATTCACCACCATGATCACTACGGATCCGGTTGATTTTGAGACTCTTTTCATTTTCAACCCTTTTACTAAATCCTATGATTATTTCTAAGGTATCATCCTTATGTTTCATAAAATAAACCCAAGTATACCTAGAAAAATCATCTACTATAACCAAACAATATTTGTTACCATTTAAAGATGGAGTACTATGGCAATCAAATAAATCAAGATGCAACAATTCTAATGGTAAAGAGGTATTAGTTAGGGTTTTACCTTTGTGTGATGCTTTTGTTTGTTTTCCTTCTTGGCATGCATCACACATTTTGTTCTTGACATACTTGATCTTTGGTAGCCCTTTGACCAACTCCATCTTGGCTACCTTGGCTATGTTTTTCATGTTGATGTGCCCCAATCTTCTATGCCATAGCCAACTTTCTTCTTCTTTTGCAACAAGACACTTAGTAGAAATGTTAGAAGCATATGAAAGATCAACATAATAAATGTTTGATTTCCTATATCCAACTAACATACAATCATTTAATTCCTTGTGCCTAATCATGCATTTAGAGGATTCAAACGAGACATGATAGTTTGCATCACAAAGTTGACTAACACTTAATAAATTAAATTTCATATTTTCAACTAGTAAGACTTTGTGAATGACAATTTTAGGGGATACCTCAATTGTACCTCTACCTAATATCTTGAGTTTTCCACTATTCCCAAAGGACACCGCTCCCTTCTTCACATACTTAATTGTGGAGAACTTGCTCACATCCCCGGTCATATGTGTTGAGCAACCGCTATCCACAATCCATATACCTTGCTCTCCTACCTAAATCACATGAAAAATGCAAGCTTTTGGTACCCAAACATTTGGACCGGTAACATTAAGTAACAGCTTCTTAGGTACCCATGCTTTCTTAACCTTTCCCTTAATGGTTGCTTTCCTGTTAATCAATGAAATATAAGCAACTTCTTTTTCTTTTGGCTTATATCCTAAACCGGCCTTCTTGTAAACGGCTCTTTGTCGACTAAGGATCATATTAAGACATTTTGAGCCATTTGAAAATTTTTCTAAACATGTTTTTAATTCACTAACCTCATCCTTAAGTTTGTCATTTTCTTCCTTAAGCATGCAAGAATCAACATGTGAAGGTTTTTCATTTCTAATGGCCTTTAGTTCTACCTTCATGCTCTTAACCTTAGATTTAGACTTATCTAGAGCTTCTTTAAGGTAGACAATTGATTTATAGAGAAGCTTAACTTTGGGAGAGTTCATTACCACATCGTCACTAGATGACGATTCATCACTTGAGGAGTCTTCTTGGCTTGATGTACCGGAGTCATCTCCTAGGGCCATGAGTGCCACATGGCGTGTGATGTGGCAAAGTTCATCATCGGAGGAGGAGTCCTCAACACTTGGTGTGTCCCATGTGGTTTGAGCCACCATGACCTCCTTCTTCTTCTTCTTCTTCTTTTTCTTTTCTTTTTCCTCCTTCTTCTTTAGCTCCGGGCAATTCGGCTTTATGTGCCCCTTCTTGTTGCAAGCATGGCAAATCACATTATTGTTAAAACTTGAATTACCACTATTTTTACCTCTTGAAGAATGTGACCCCTTCCTTGCTTCTCTATTCTTGAACTCCTTTGATTTTCTAAGGAACTTCTTGATGAAATGGGCCATCTCACTAGATGAGTCTCCATCACTACTTGACTCACTATCCGACTCGGATGATGATGACACTTCTTTTCTTTCTTTCTTCTTCTTTTCCTTCTTCTCAACGAATAGAGCTAAACCCTTTTACTTAGAAGACATGTTAGTTTGCTCATGCAATTCAAACTCACAAAATAATTCATCAATTTTAATTTGAGAAAGATCCCTAGTTACCTTAATGGCATCAACTATAGAAGTCCATAAGGAGTTTCTAGGAAATGCTTGAAGAATATACCTTACCAAGTCCCGGTTGTCAACTCGCTCACCTATGATGTGGAGTCCGTTCACAATCTCCTTGAACCTTCCATGCATTTGGCTTACGGTTTCATGCATCTTCATTTGGAAGGCTTGAAGTTGTCCAATTAGTAGGTCCTTCTTGGCCCTCTTTGACTCCTTGGAACCTTCATTTAGCTCAATGAGCTTTTCCCATAACTCCTTGGCGGATTCGAAAGGCCCCACCTTGTTGAGTTGCTCCATGGTAATATCGCATTGAATGGTGAGTACCGCCTTTGCATTTGACTCGAATCGCCTATTCATTTCCCTTGTCCAATCCTTGCTTGGAATAGGGTTTCCTTGTTCATCCACCGGTTCCTCGAAGCCATCTACAATACTATGCCAAATTTCAATGTTACTCATAAGATAGTACTTCATCCTACCTTTCCAATACGCGAAATGACTCCCATCGAAGAGTGGTGGCTTGGCGGTGCTATATCCCTCTTGAAGAGCCATTGATGCCTTGGTTGATGGTGAGATCTTCCAAGCTATCCGGGCTCTGATACCACTTGTTAGGATCTTTGTAATGGCTAGAGGGGGGGTGAATAGCACGTGTTTGTTCGTTGATGCAAGCACGTTAGCAGAAGCAAAACAAATACAAATAAGAATACGAAAGAGAAACACAAAAGACAATGCTAACACCCGATGTACGTGGTTCGGAGATGACGCTACTACTCCACGACAATCCGTAAGGTGGATTAGTCCTAGCCAAGCTTCAATATATTCTCCTTTGGATGAACCAAGGTAGAGAAACCTTTCTTACAATGCTCTCCTCTTCTTTACAATGATGGATGATTAAGAACAAGAGAAGAGGAGGTTTTGAATCACTAAAACACTTGGGAAAGCTTGGTGAGCACGAGGGTGTAGTTAGGAGCAAGAGCACTAGCTTCACCAAGCTCCCCAAGGCCCCTTTTTATAGAAGAGGGGATGTTTTTCCCGTTAGGCCTTGATAAGTCGACTGATGCTCATCATCACCCATCGCCACCGAAACCAGCGGCCGACCATGCAGATCCGCGAGATTCGTAGCCGCATTTTCCAATCCGGCCAGTGATCGATCGATCCCTCAATCGATCGTGATGGAGTGATCGAGGCGTGATCGAGTGAGACCGCGATTCGTGGCGATTTTCTCCTTGATCGATCGGCTGCGCTTTAGCGATCGATTGATCGCAACATCGATCGGCCGCCGACCAAAGGCGGATCGATGGCATTTCACCTCGACTCGATCGAACGCTGACCGATAATCGATACATCGTATCGATCGGTGACTTATCAAGTATGAGTAATTCACACTTGATTTTACACCCTAGACCTAGACTCAACCTTCTAGCTCCTCATTAAGCCTTGCGCCTTCAGGATCCCTCCGAGTCCGTGACTTGTTCATCCTTTGCGCTTTGCTTCCAAGAGCCTCCTTCGGTTTCGTCATGTCTTGGGTTGCCAAATGCTTGGACTTTACGCCGCCAAGACTACAATCTTGGACTTATGCTGCCAAGACCTTACTTTGGACTTCCTTTGCCAAGGTTCACTTGGACTTTATGCTGCCAAGACTACAGGCTTGGTCTTACGCTGCCAAGTCCATCCCTTGGACTTCCTTTGCCAAGATCATACTTGGACTTCCTTTGCCAAGGTTCACTTGGACTTTACGCTGCCAAGACTACAAGCTTGGTTTTATGCTGCCAAGTCCATCCCTTGGACTTCCCTTGCCAAGATCATACTTGGACTTCTCTTTTACCAAGGCTTTATCCTTGGATTTCCTTGTCACTTAAAGCATATTCACAATTAGATCACAAACATTGCCTAACTTAGATGATTATCCAAACATCAAAACATATATAAATGCTTGGAGCATTGTTGCACCAACAAGCAAGACATCCAAAGCAATAGGTAACGGTAATAAAGGTTAACATGCATTAAATTTAAGATCTGATCGGCACTCTACCTATGACGATGGGGTCGTCCAAATGGAAGGGGGATAGCCCGTAATGGCTCAGGATGTGAACATCCAATAAGAGGTCGAAGTTGTAGTGGTTTTTTTTCAGCACTTCGTGGACCTCAGCAAAGGGGCATTGAAGCCTACAATCTTGGAAGGGGGTAACTCTGGAAGGTCAATCTTCCAAGTATCAGAGTAAGGGAATGGAGTAGAAATTTGGGCAAAGAAGTATAAATTTCTCCAACCTTTGTGGGAGGATGACATATTCACTAAGAATTAGCAGTCAGGACGGCTAGCAAAATAAAAAAATGCCTACCTTTGAAGATTTCAATTGAAAGAAGCAATGAAACATCAACGGAGACAGAGGAAGTTCTAAGTGTTTAAATGTTGCGATGGTGCCTACCAATACTCGGAAGACATTGGGAGCTAACTGATTGACGGGTATCTTATAAAACTCTAGCAGTTCAAAGTAAATAGCGGGTACCAGAAGTCGAAGGCCATTTTCCAGTTGGTCAAAGAAGAAATAGTGAAGGCCGGGAGGGGGGAGATGTCGTCTATAGAAAGTAGAAAAAAGGCATTTTATCGAAGGATCTATAAACAAATCTTTGGAATCTAGTAAGGAGTGGTTTCTGTTTAGTCATGTGACAGTACTTTCATACCAGGGAGTTGAGCTAGGGTTCTTCGAAGCCATAGCAGGGAAGGAAAGGAAGACACTTACTTGTGATTGGGAAGAGACGTTTTGTCACGCCCCGAGAGTATGTCGAGTTGAAAAATAAATGGACAATATCTCCCCTGTACGTGACACTATATCCTATTGATACAAGGCCTTTCAGCCACAATCACAACAACATATATAAATGTATCTATAAAAAAACACAACGGAAACTATCACAATGAAATAATAAACTATACACAATGTATACCGGTATGACTGACCACAACATAAAGAAAGCATCGTCAAAACCCGAATCAATAAGTGCGTACATCAACAATGTCTAACACAACATCCACCATATAAATCCGGATCAATATAAGAAAACATCCGAAACTAAAGGAAGCATAAATCCAAAGTCGGGACCCTTCGAAGTGAGATGAGATGTTGCCAGCCAGCGATGCTCCAAGCCCATTACGAAGTTGGTAGCTACCTGTTACCTGGGCGACAAGAAAATCCAGGGTCTATGGTGGTGAGTACAAAACTCAGCGGTAATAAGAATAGAAGTGCATGATCTTCAGGTACGTCAGTACCTATATATATATATATATATATATATATATATATATAGGTATTGACATACCTGAAGATCGACAATGGTGCAACTCATACAACCTAAGTATAAGTACCATAATACAACACCTACAACATGGTAGAGTAATACTAACTTTATAATCAACAAAATCGGCATACTAACATTCTATGTCAAATACACAATGAACCAGGTCCATCCCATATCACCTCAAGGAACTGGTCAAAGGTATACAACAGTCTGACCACCTCAATACTGGTAATCCACACACGACCATATAAAATATACAAGTGGAATACAAGATGATGTACAATCAAATACAGCAAGCATAACTCAAATAAATGCAACATCCAACGATCATATATATATATAGTTGAGTGTGATGAGAATATATATAGATAGAGTCTATATATATGCAAATGACATCAACTATGGCAATGCAGGTGCATGGTCATGCCTGTACACCCTACTAGCTTCCACGACCCCAGTGTGACCTAGGTGGCATGACATGACAACTGTCCCAACTCAACAACAACCACCGCTCTTGAGTGGCCGAGTGGGATAGTATGGATAAGTAGCATATAAGCGTAAAGAGCTAGCTACACAACAGGGGTCCCTACTATTGGCCACTCCGACTGTCACTACCCATGAGTGGTCGAGTGTTACACACCCAGGACAACTGAATGCTACTCCAACAACCACTGTCAATAGTCGGGCGAGTGCGGCACAACAAATGCTCTGCCCTCACACCAGTTACTCCTCCACGAGTAACTTGGGAGGCAGGATGACTAATGACCCTCTCAACCACAAAGGAGACCAAGTCACCATCATGCATGTAAATGAAATGAATGCACGATAGCACATACATATGTCCACAACACACTCTCTATTCTATAGAGAGACATATACAGCTAACAACAACTAAGCTAGGACCTCCCGTCCGTAGCGATGTTGTATCAACAAATCACACATCCATACACGACTACATGATTCATAGTAGATATATACACAACATTAGGATATGATATGAAAACTCACTTTACTTCTAGAACATCACCCACCCCCAGATGATTTATCTAAATTGTATAATTCAGATCTATAATCGGATTTAGCTACATATATGTAGGTAAACCACTATAGGTCAACTTACCATTACCTCTATAATTTATAACAATGATGAATGAATAGATAACAACAATGATAGAACATTTAAGTGCAAAGGCAAGTATCAAGCAATAGAAAAATTAGAGTGGAGTCAAGGTCAAAGTGACAATAATATGAAATCATATACATTAGGGTTTATCTACTGTTAAATACTGAAAATTTTAAAATGTAAATTTAATGACCAAATAATTAAGAAAATAATTCTGGAAATTTTTCGAGATTTTTAGGGAATTTTAGGAATTTTTTCGGAATTTTTCTGGATTTAAACGGAGTCTGTACGAGATTTTTACGGGGATAAAATAAATAGGCTTTTGTGAAGTCTATTTAAGGGGTTAATAGAGGGTAACCTAAATTTATTTTTCTTTTTCCCCTCCATGATTTTTCCTCCTTCGGCAGTTTCCGAGCCCGGTTCCTTCTTCCTCGATCCCTTTTCTTCTCGCGCGATCTCTCCATCGCCGAATCCCTTTTCTCCCCCCCCCCCCGCGCCCGAACCACCGCAACTAGCAGCCGAGCCCGCTTCTTCCTCGTGCACTCACCGGACTCCTCTGCCCTAGACGACGCGCGCTGGCCGTCGCGACCAAAGGATCGCCGCAAGCCGTCTGTTCTCCGTCGCCCGAGCCCCCACACGCGATGGCCAGGTCACCAGCTGTGCTGCTGCCAGCAACCGTCGTCGTGCCTTCCGCCGCCCCCCTGACCAACCCTCAGCGTGCTCGCCGACCTCCTCTGCCACTGTCGTCGTTGCTTCGTTCTCCTCTGCCAGCGCCGGTTGTTTTTCCGGCCAAATTCCGTCTGCACCGAGGAGATACAATTGAGAGGAGTTTTCCCAAATTTTGGTATAGTTTGTTTCTCTTTTCCTTCGTTTGTTCCAGTGGTTGCTGTTTAGATGAAGAGGAATGACTGTGAATGGGCTGAGTTGGAGTAGTTGGCTGGTTGTATGATTTGGTTGATTGGTCATTGTGTTCTGTCGGTGGAGGTTATTAGGGGCTGTAACGAAGGTATGGTAGGGTGTGTGTTGTTGTGCGGCTGTCAGCAGAAGTGGTGGTCAATTTGGGGTTGAACTTGGGGTTTTGGTTGGCTACGATTTGGGTTGGTGTCGGCTGTACGACCATATTGGTATGTTAGTGAGCGAGGAATGGTTCAAAATGTGTTATTCGGTGGATATGGGAGGGTTGGGTGATATTGTTTGATCTTGAGGATTTTAGTAGATGATGAATTAGGTTAATTGATTAGGAATTAATTGGGTAAATTGATTGGTACAATTATTGGATAAATTAAAAGTCATTAAGTTTTATTTATTTGGCTTAGGTTGTTAAAATGCGGGTTAATCCAGGTTTAATTGATTAATTAACTTATCATTAATTAATCGAAATTTTTATCAATTGATTTAGTGAGCTAAATTAATTGTATGGATATTTGTGGTAGGAAAAGATTAATAAGATAGTTGAAAAATTAGTGACAATTGGAAATAGTTTGGGTTAATTGGGTTATGAAGGAAATCGATTAAGTATTCGATTTGTCGGTGAATTGCATTTTTGTGCTTAACTATAGTTATGTCATATGCAAGTTTCGGTCACGAGGTAGGTCCCCAGTCATGACGTTTTCATTCTTGCAGATATTTATATTCAGGCGGGTATTTTGACTTATCTTTTAGATATAGTCATTGTTGATATGCTAGTTAGGATAACATGCAATAATTTTCATGTTTATATGCCTAGTATATGGTTGGTGCCTACTTAATACATGCATGTGATAGGTTATGATTATATCTTCCCTGTTTTTATTTGGATCATAGTTACTTGGATTATGGATATGTACATATTGATTGTACATATTATTCGGATAGGTATTTTGAGTAGGATTGACATGCTTTATTATCATGCACCATCTTGCGCAGCCCGCTATATATGGCTCGCATTACATAACGCCACTCATGCGGGTTAGTGGTACATCGAGGGTGTGTGCATTGCTGTCAGTTCGTCCGCCATGGGTAGCGGCGATGGTAGCGTGGTAGCGGCTGTGATCCTCCTCTGGTCTATGACACCGAGAGATGAGAGCTTAGCTCCCCCACTCTGTTTGGGGAAGGAGGATAGGTTTACTCCGACAGCATCCTGTCCACTCGGTCACTCAGGAGCAGTGATGGCAGAGTGCACAGTTGTCATAGCCCTACCCACTCGGCTTCACCATCGCGTGTGAGGCAGCTGACTGGCATCAGGGGTGACCATGTCATATGCACGGCATGCACTTTGCACGGATCGCATTTGTATTGTGTTTGCTGCATTTTTACTGATGCATTGGATGTTGCATATGATTGTCATGCATACAGGATTCATATTTGTATATATATGGTGATGACTTTGTTACTTATAGTAGGGCACATGCTCCTATATCAGGGTAGGAGATTCAGGCGAGTACAGTCCTTTTGTATTTATTTCTTGCTTACCCTATATGTGAGACTGTACTGGCATGATTTTTATTGTTAGCTATACCTTACTTTGCATATCTACTATACCCGCTGAGTTCTTTGAACTTACCCCGTTGATTTATATCTATTTTAGGATGAAGCTGTCAGGAGAGTGCAGCTATCAAACCCCACTCATGAAAGTTTTTATTTGTTATTTGTTTCTATGGTTTGGACATTTTGATTAGAGGACATATTTAGGTTTGGAGATTGATATTTGTATTCGTGGATTTTTGGTGTCCTTATGGACCTTTATTCAGTTTTGTTTGGATTGGTTTTGGTTGAGTATTCCTGCCCAGATGGCAGAAGGGGTAAGTCTAGTTGTGATAGATGTTACTCATTTATTTTGGTTGATGGCCAGAGGCCTATTTTATTACCTGCGTGTGTGTTTGGATTCCGGTCGTGTTGACCGATGTATAGTGGCCGTGTAGGGCTTGTATGCAAATTGGCATTGTCACCCGTACAGGGGAGATGCTGTCGGATTTTCGTCTGGCAGGGTCTCCTTTGGGGCGTGACAATTTATTTGGTATCAGAGCGCCTAGGTTTTCGAGTTCCTAGGGGTTTTTGGATTTTTTTCGGAGTTCGCCATGTTTTGGCAGGTTTTTGCGAGGCAATTTGGAAATTTTGGATTGGTATGGATTTCTGACGATTTTTATGTTTCGGAGATTCGAGGATTTTTGACGAGGTTAATTTGGGGATTTGGCGGCTACGGGACCTCTTCTGACGGTGAAATAGGTATGATGATTAATTATATATGTTATTACTTCTGGTAACATCTGTATTAATTTATCAGATATGAGATGAGGCGGGCGTGCTCTCAAGGCCGAGACGCGCATGGGCGGCCACGACAGAGACATTGAGATCTTCGCGACCGAGTTGCGAGAGAGAGATCTACCGAGGGTGAGCATGTTGATCGTGGTCGCCCTACATGGTGCCGCGGGAGTCGTGGATCCTCGCCTCGATAGCTTCCTCCTCCAGAGATACCCACTGAGGTATTCGATGTACCAGGAGACCTGGCCGCTACACACCGCATACACCCCCGCCAAGAGGGACTGCTACTACATACCCGAAAGCCCATTAGTGGAGTTCGGCCACCACTCGCAGATTCGCCTGCCAGCAACGCGACACCATCTACGGTAGTTTCACCAGCTCCTGCGTCGGCCCCTACTTATCCTACTGATGTAGCTGCGGCACGAGCTCGGATTCCAGGATTAGCAAAGTCAATGAAAAGCCGGTTCACTTTATTCAGCGGAGAGACTGATCCGATCGTGGCTCAGTCTTGGATCGAGACGATGGAGTGTACCTTCTACTATATGGTCTGCTCCGAGTGGGAGAAGGCAGAGTTGGCGGCCTTCCATTTACGAGGCGAGGCCGAGATCTGGTGGGATATGCAGCGCTCGATTAATGGCGAGTAGCAGGTTACCTGGGCGAGATTTAGAGAGGCTTTTGAGAGTCAGTATTTCCCACGGGCATATCAGATGATGCACCGTCAGGATTTTCTGAGTCTTCGACAGAATAATCGCTCAGTGATGGAGTATAATACAGAATTTAATCGGTTAGCCAGGTTTTGTCCAGAGTTAGTTGCTGAGGATAGGTCACGGATGATGCAGTTTGTTCAAGGACTAGATGGGCATCTCCAGGTCAAGATGGCAGGATTTGATAGTTCTTCCTACCGAGAGGCATTGGATAGAGCTTTGTTGATCGAGTCGGCTCAACAGAGGGTCAATACTGACAGGAAGAGGAAACAGACCGAAAGAACCAAGTCGACCAGCAAGCCCGGCATCATCGACAGCAGCAGTGGCCACAATGGGTCGAGTCATTCTGGGGCATCTAGCGGCCTCAAATCGATTTATCTTCACTGGGCCCTCCTCCTTCTTCAGCAGAGCCGGAGGCCACCCACTAGTGACACCCACTGTACTCGTTGTGGATCGAGAGAGCATATCGTCTCATCTTACACCTTGGAACAGTCAGTTTGCTATTATTGAAAATTGCCTGGACACATGAGTCGAGATTGTTCGTTGAGGGCTCAACATGTGGCTTCCGGGGTTTCTATCCAGGGAGAACCGTTGCGTCAGTCTGGGACTCAGAGAGGGGGCCAGACAGCTAGACCTTCGCAACGCCCGCAGAGGACAGCTCCCCCTTCAGGAGTCGCCTATGGCATTCATGGACAGAAATACACCAGTGCCCGTACGGTGTCATAGGGTTTGCCAGGACCAAGTACGATGCGCCTCACCACTAGTATAGATTCCATTCGCAGCAGCACCATCGATACATGATCAACCGCACTTTCGCCACTAGTTCAGATCACCACCACTACCAAGATAAGATCCGCAGCCGTTATACTAGCCTTCATATCAGCCTTCGTACCATCCTTCGTATCAGTCTTAGGTCCAAACACAGTCACCTCTGGCAGTGATACCACCTCCACCTCCACCGAAGACTGGGCGGATTCATGCGATTACCAGAGAGGATGCGCAGTGAGCCAACGAATCCGTATTTCGCGGTACGGTTTCACTTTATGCATGTTCAGCTATTATGCTAGTTGATACTGGTAGTTCGCATTCGTTTATTTCTCGTACTTTTATGAGAGAGATTAGTAGATTACCTACTAGTAGATCACAGAGATTAATCGTCTCCCTACCATCTAGCGATACATTGGACATTACCCAGGAGGTCCGAGGTTGCCCCTTAGATTTCGGTAACATCATTCTTACTGTAGATTTATTGGTACTGGACATGGTCGAGTTCGACATTATCCTTGGCATGGATTGGATGTCAGCATATCATGCCACTGTGGATTGCCAGACGAGGGTGGTCACATTTCGACCTCCGAACCAACCCTCATGGGATTTCACTGGCATCCGAGACAACGACATAGCGACCATTTCTGTGATTCAGGCTCAGAATCTTTTATTGCACGGTTGCCAGGGTTTTCTATTATCGATGATCAATGTAGAAGACAGTGGTGACTCTTAGATCGTGGACATCCCTATTGTCCGAGAGTATCCAGATGTCTTTCTAGAGGAGTTACCGGGCCTGCCTCCCAGAAGGCAAGTGGAGTTTATGATTGAGTTAATATCTGGGACGTCATCGGCGTCGAAAGCTCCTTATCGTATGGCCCCGAGAGAGTTGGACGAGTTAAAGGTTCAGCTCCAGAAAACTTTTGGACAGAGGTTTTATTCGCCCTAGTGTATCACCCTGGGGTTCTCCGGTTCTCTTCGTGAAGAAGAAAGATGGTTCGATGAGACTGTGCATCGACTACAAGCAGTTGAACACTGTCACTATCAAAAATAAATATCCACTGCCACGTATTGAGGACTTGTTTGATCAGCTCAGAGGTACATCAGTCTATTCTAATATTGATCTGCGGTCCGGATATCATCAATTAAGGGGACATTAAGACAAAGCCGCGTTCCGTACCAGATATGGACACTATGAGTTTTTGGTAATGCCATTTGGGCTTACCAATGCTCCAGCGGTATTCATGGATTTGACGAACCATGAATTTATGGATTTCCTAGATCGGATCGTCATTGTTTTTATCGATGACATTCTGGTCTATTCTCGTTCCGAGGAGGAACACACACAGCATCTTCGTCTTGTTCTCGATAGGCTCCGACAGAAGCGACTATATGCGAAGTTCAATAAATGCGTATTTTGGTTACACTCAGTCGGTTTTCTGGGACATGTGGTTTCGAGTAGAGGTATTTCAGTTGACCCCCAGAAGATCGAGGCTGTCACTAGTTGGGAGCAGCCGAAATCAGTTCAGGAGGTTCGCAGTTTCCTATGCTTGGCCAGTTATTACAGACGGTTCGTTGAGGGTTTCTCGAGCATTGTTATGCCATTGACACGCCTTACTATGAAGGGCGTGAAGTTCACGTGGACAGAGGCGTGCGAGACTAGTTTTCAGGAGTTGAAGAGGAGACTGGTGTCATCACCGATTTTGGTATTGCCATCAGGGGACGACGGTTTCGTTCTTTATACCAATGCGTCTCTACAGGGTTTAGGCACAGTATTGATGCAGCACGATAGGGTAGTCTCTTATGCTTCTCGCTAGTTGAAGGATCATGAGAAAAACTATCCAGTTCATGATTTAGAGTTAGCCGCTATTATCTTCGCCTTGAAGATTTGGAGGCATCATTTATATGGTATTACGTTTGAGATTCTTACTGATCATAAGAGTCTCAAGTATCTGTTTACGCAGAAGGAACTCAATCTTCGACAGAGGAGATGGATGGAGTTCCTGAAGGATTATGACTGTACCATCAGCTACCACCCAGGGAAAGCCAATGTGGTTGCCGATGCACTTAGCCGGAAGTCCCGAGGGACTTTAGCTTCCTTCCGAGTTTTGGTCACGGATTTGATTCAGGGTTTCTCTGAGTTGAGCCTTGAGGAGCAGGGACCGACAGAGCAGGGCATTCTGGTTACCATGGTTGCTCAGTCGTCTATCCGGACGAGAGTCCGGGAGGCTCAGGCCAGTGATCAGCATTTACAGTTCATTGGTAGTCAGATAACTTCTGGACAGCAGACTGAGTTCAACCGCGATGATGAAGGTATAATTTATTTCCGAGGCAGATTATGCGTACCTCAGCCTCACTCGGTTATAAAGGAGTTACTACAGGAGGCTCATCGCTCTCGATTTGCGATCCACCCAGGCGGAACCCACATGTATCGAGATTTAAAGCGTTTGTATTGGTGGAACGGAATGAAGAAAGACATCGCGGATTTTGTATCTAGATGTCTGATTTATCAGCAGGTAAAGGCTGAGCACTAGAGACCAGCTGGATTACTTCAAAGGATTCCTATTCCTGAGTGGAAGTGGGATCATATTACTATGGATTTTGTGATGGGTTTGCCTAGGACACGTCAAGGCCATGATGCGATTTGGGTAGTCGTAGACCGACTAACCAAATCCGCGCACTTCTTATCGATTCGGAAGACCGACTCTCTGGATCGGTTAGCAGAGCTATATTGTTGGGAGATCATCAGATTGCATGGTGTTCCTTTGAGCATTATATCAGATAGAGATCCTCGGTTCACGTCTAGGTTCTGGCAGAGTCTGCAGCAAGCTTTATGAAGGGTTTTTGCCCGGAAGCTCTCCCACCAATTGTAGGATTTTGCTTATCGAGTCCGTGAGGGGAAACTTCGCTTCCCACTTCACCTCGGTAGCTTGTCCATGGCGATCCCTTCGATGTCCCCGGATTAAAAAAATTTAATCTTAGACAAAAGGGATTGCCAAAGCAACCAAGTCATCGTCGTGTTATTCGTTTAGAGAGGTCATTTGAACAAAGTAGTTGTTCAAGCGACCATCCTCTATTCTACGAGTAGCCGCGGAATAGACGATATCTGGATCGCCGGTTTTTGTGTTTATGCTCGGGATCTAAGTATTATTTATCCATTTACAGATTTATAACATGCTTATAATTGAAAAACAAAAACAAACAACAAACAAAAGAAGAAAGTAGAATAGGTATACCTCTTGATCTTCTAATGTATGACCTTCCTCCTTTTGGACGTCGTGTGGGCGACGATCCACCAAAAGTCGAAGCTCCTAGATGCCAAATCTTCCTTCCTTGCTCTTCCAAAGCAAGAGGAAGAATAGAAACAAGGTTTTTCTCCTCACTAGAAACAACCAACAAGGAACCAAACTTATCCTTGTCGCCGGCCAACTAGATGAAGGAGAAGATGGTGGAAAACAACCAAGACACCAAGGGAAGACCTATATCTTGTTTCCACCACCTAAGGAGAGGGAAAAGGAATCTTTTGGGCACTAGCCAAGGCTGGAAAAGAGCTGGGAAGGGTGCTGGACGTTGGCCAAAAGAGGAAGAAGAAGAGAGAAAGAACCTTCCTTATTTGGTGCCACCCTTGCCTCCAAACCCTAATCCTAATCCTATCTCAAATAGGATTCCTTCTTGCCACCCAAACCCTAGCTCTCCTATCATGTTGTTCATGCCAAATCCCTTTTCCATCCTTTTATAGAGTTAGGGATAATTCATGAATTAATCTCCTTCATTGGTTCTAGGGATTTAATCTCAACCTTCGGATCTAGAGATTTAATCTCAACCGTCGGTTCTTAGAGATTTAATCTCTACCAATGGATCTTTGAGTTTTGTTTCTATCCTTTGGATCTAAGCATCATGAGGTGTTAATAGGCTACATTAGGGACCATGAGGAGGAGTTGGGTCTTGGCCACCTATGGATCAAGCCCACATAAAGTCCGATCAACTAATGATGATCCAATCCACTAAAAGTTCATCATTGATCTACCTCACCAACCCCCATATGATAATATGGGTTCTATATATTATTTGTACATTTTCTCCCCGTATTTAAGATCTCGAATGTCCGTTGATTAATTAATTTACCGACCATTAATTAATCAACATCTAACTCCTTGAGTAGTACCACTCAACCTTTTCATCATACCGGACCAAGTCCACCTGCAGGGTTTACATGATGAACCTTATGAGCTCCTCAAGGGGACATCATCATCCTAATATATAGGACATGGTTTCCTCCTATAATCAACGACACACCATATAAATAATATCATCTCCCAACTTACCAAGCCTATCGATTTAATCTATAAATCTCGCCCATTGGTAAATCAAAGAGATGAGTACTAAGTATATGTGCCCGTTATTATATCAGGATTAAGAGCATGTACTAAATAATATCTAAGGTCCAATTCGATTATGTAGTCAGCAATAAATCGAATCACCTCTAAGTTGGTCCTGCTCAATACACACAAAGTGCACTAGTGTGATTCTATGGTCAAGACAAACCAATACCAAACCACACTACAACCATTCCGATGGTTTATCCAAAGTCATTCCGGTTGTGAGCCTTTACTTATACTTTTCAAGGGGCCAATAACATGATCTCCTGTGTGACACCACACACCATGTTATCTACAATATAAAGTATTAGATAATATTGCATAACCATAAAAATATGCAAACAATGATCATGTGATTCTTATTTCAAAATAAAGATGTTCATACAAAAGATAGACTTTTCAGTATACATCCCTACAATCTCCCACTTATACTAAAAGACTATGTTGTCCTCATACTTCCATACATCTGATTTCCCTTCCCTCCACATGCCTATCAAAGCTCTCGCTAGAAGGGCCTTAGTGAAAGGGTCTACCAGGTCATCCTCTGATGCAATCTAGGCGCCAGCAACTTCTATCTACTTTACGATTTCTCGTATCAGGTGGTACTTGCGCTCTATGTGTTTACTAGCCTTATGGGCTCGTGGTTCCTTCGAGTTTGCAACTGCACCACTATTATCACAATAAATTGTGATAGTTCTAGGCAAACCAGAAATCACATCCAAGTCCATCAGGAAGTTCCTGAGCCATACAACTTCTTTGGCCACCTCAGAGGCTGCCACATACTCAGCTTCCATGGTGGAGTCCGCCACGCACTTCTGCTTGACACTCCTCCATACAATGGCTCCACAAAACCTAAGGTAGACTTACTGTTATCCCTATCAGATTGGAAGTCGGAATCCGTGTAACCCACAGGGAGTAATTAGTCTGCCCGGTAAATCAGCATATAATCCCTAGTCCTTCTTAGGTACTTCAATATATGCTTTACCGCAGTCCAATGTCCCTGTCCTGGATTACTCTGATATCTGCTGACCATGCCCACGACAAAGCAGATATCTGGTCTCGTACAGAGCATCGCATACATGAGGCTTCCTACTGCCGAAGCATAAGGAACCGCCTTCATCTCCTCTATCTCCTCAAATGATCTAGGACACATCTCCTTAGATAAAGGAACTCCATGTCTGAAAGGTAGAAAACCCTTCTTGGAGTTCTGCATGCTAAAATGATCCATTATCGTGTCTATGTATGAAGCTTGGGATAAGCACAACATCCTTTTCCTATGATCCCTTATAACCTTGATCCTAAGGATGTGTCCCACCTCTCCCAAGTCCTTCATATCAAACTGTTTGGACAACCATACCCTTACGTCCGATAACACTTTGATATTGTTGCCAATCACCAAAATGTTATCTACGTATAGTACAAGAAATACCACTATGTTTCCATCACATCTCTTGTATACACAAGGCTCATCCGGACTTTGAATAAATCCATAAGACTGGATCACCTCATCAAAGCGGATGTTACAAGACCTCGAAGCTTGTTTTAATCCATAAATGGACCGATTAAGCTTATATACAAGATGCTATTTGCCCTTAGCAATGAATCCCTCTGGTTGCTTCATGTAGATGTTTTCCTCAAGACTTTCATTAAGGAAAGCTATCTTGACATCCATCTGCCACACCTCATAATCCATATGAGCTGCTATGCATAAGAGAATCCTGATAGACTTAAGCATGGCTACCGGCGAAAAGGTCTCCTCATAATCGATACCCTCTTTCTGAGTATACCCCTTCGCAACAAGCCTCGCTTTGAAGGTCTCAACCTTCCCATCTATTCCTCTCTTTCTCTTGTAGATCAACTTGCATCCAATGGTTTTTACACCATCGGGTAGTTCTACTAGCTCCCAGACCTGATTTGAATCCATAGATTCAATCTCAGCATTCATTGCACTTTGCCAAGATACTGCATCTTTATCTTGGATTGTCTCGTCATATGTCCAGGGATCAGGTTCATGTTTGTCAGGGACCAAATCAGAAGATTCTCCCAAGAACATGAATCTATCAGGCTGTCTCACAACCCTCCCACTACGACGAGGTATCACCTGTGTATCCTCTATGACACGCGATGCAGTGGCATGTCGTATATCCTCTTGTACTGGTGGTATTAAAGAAGTATCTTTCCCTTTTAACTCCTCCAGAACAATTTTACTCTTGGACTTGTGGCTCATCACATAGTCTTCCTCTAGAAATCTGGCGTTCGTGCTAACGATCATCCTCTGATCTCTAGGACTATAAAACAATCCACCCTTCGTTCCCCTGGGATAGCCAACGAACATGCGTACTTCTGTATGAGGTTCTAACTTATCAGCATCTGCCTTCAGCACATGTGCTGAACTCCCCCATATCTGAATATGTCTTAGACTAGGCTTTCGCCCAGTCCACAACTCTGTGGGAGTAGAAGACACTGATTTAGATGGTACCAAGTTCAGAATCTACACCGCCGTATCTAGAGTATATCCCCAGAACGAATTCGGCAAGTCAGAATAACTCATCATCGATCTAACCATCTCCATAAGAGTCATATTCCTTCACTCTGCTACACCGTTCTGCTGGGGTGTGCCAGGTGCAGTCAATTAGGATTGAATCTCAACCTCTGATAAGTAGTTCTTAAACTCTCCCAAGAGGTACTCACCACCACGATCAGATCATAGTGTCTTGATACTTTTACCTTGACATTTCTCCACATCAGTCTTGAATTCTTTGAACTTGTCAAAGCATTCAGACTTGCGACGCATCAGGTCAAAGCATTCTTGAATTCTTGAGTAGTCATATATAAAAGAGACGAAATACTCAAAACCACCTCTGGCCTGGATAGACATAGGACCACACAAATCAGAATGAACCAATTCTAACACATCTTTGGCTCTATACCCCTTGACATTAAAAGACCTCTTGGTCATCTTACCCTCCAAGCAAGATTCACAGGTTGGGAGATCCTCCACCACTAATGAACCCAAAGGTCCATCAGCTATCAACCTTTGAATTCTGTTTAGGTTAATGTGACCAAGTCTAAGATGCCAAAGATATGTTTGGTTCATCTTCGAAGGTTCTTTTCTCTTATTGGAATTAGAAGATGAGTTATTAACTTCAATTTGCATCGTGGGAGGTTTTGTATAGAAATTTCCTTTCAATGTACCTGAATAGATATTCTCTTTATTCATTTTTATAACAACTCTGTCATTAAAAGAAATAGAATATCCATCCATAAACAATTTAGAAACTGAAACTAAATTCTTTCTAAATAAAGGTATATAAAGGGAATTTTCCATAACCAAAGTTTTATTTTTCTCAAAAGATAAATAAAACATCTCCCACTGCAATAGCCGCCATCTTAGTGGCATTGCCCAAGTAAAAGGTAATCTCTCCCTCAGCTCGTCGTCGGGTTTCCTGGAAACCCTGCAAAGTATTACAGACATGATCAGAGGCTCCCATATCTACACACCAGGTGCTGGTAGATAATACCGCTTAACCATGTTTCAACGACTAGACCAAAGGATATACCTTTGTTCTATTTTGGATTGGGACAGTCCTTCTTCCAATGTCCATCCTGCTTACAAGTGAAGTACTTGCCTTTCGGCTTCTTCACTCCTCCCTGAGATCCTCCCACCACCTTTGCTCCACCTTGTTTCTCCTTCTTCTTGTCTTTCGGCTTAGAAGTAGAAATCTTTTTTAGCAACCATGGCTTGAGGACACTCTTCGAAGAGTGTATACTTGTATTCCTTAGCAGATAAGACAATATCTAGATTCTTTTCCAATCAACTTTATTTGGGTACAGTAAGTTTATTTCCTTTAGTATCATAGTAAGTGGACTGAAAGTCATTCTTGAAAATCCTAAGAATCACATAGATCATTACTGTATATTTCAAAAAATTATTGATTCCTCAAACAATAAAATTTTAAAATCAACCAACACCTCTAAACACCGAGAATATCACATGCCACGATCATGTGGACGTATAGGAATTCTACATTTGTAAGAGGAGGTTTTACCCATTAATTTTACTATCTTGTCAACCTAACTTTTTGACAAGTAAAATTAATAGTTGGTTTCTCTTCGGCCCTACAAATAAAAGCAGTGACTCCGATGGGGAGGATACTTATATTTGTATCTAAGTGTTCACCATTACTCGGTACCAAGGTAATTATCTCAGGTTATGTGCCTTACGATGGGCAAGTACACACGCTCCTTAATAATTTTCTATAACCATATTCGATCTTGTGATCCGCAAACAAACTCATCCGATGGGGAGGAAGGCACTCAGAGGCGACGCGCAAGTTTGTTTGCATCACTTGTCAAATCGTAATGGAGGCCGTGGGAATTTTAAAAAATTCCCTCTCCCACTTAGTAATTTGAAAATGAGGAATTTTCTAGGCTACAACATGCATATCAAACAATAAGCAATAAATATGAAAAATAAATTATTTTCCAACTATTATGGCTTTTGTCTTCAATATGTCTCCCGTCGCATCGCCTTCTCGTCCGCTCCTCCTACGCCATGTACAAGCCATCCGGAGATCCGAGCCGAGACTAAAACCTATTTTAATTTACATCCATCGATCCTATACTCCACGAGGGAGTGTACATGAAATCTAGATCGAAAGTAAAATAAAATAAAGAGCGGCTAAACAATGTCATATTTAATTTACCAAAAACTAAATACTAGCCTCGTCAACCCCGAGGATTCAACAAAATAAATATTTACACACATACAATCACATACACACATATGGCCATAATAGTCGGATCTTATGCCTGCAACCAAAGAGTTAAACTACGCATATCCTACTATTATCCGGCACATATAATATATGAAAAAGTGCATAAAAATTGACCAAATACTAAACACACAAAACCGGAAACCTTTGCTCTGATACCAATTGTAGGGTTTTACCCCGGAAGCTCCCATACCAATTTAATGGTTTTGCTTATCGAGTCCGTGAGGGGAAACTTCGCTTCCCCCTTCACCTCGGTAGCTTGATCATGGCGATCGCCGGTTTTTGTGTTTATGCTCGGGATCCAAGTATTATTTAGCCATTTACAGATTTATAACATGCTTATAATTGAAAAACAAAAACAAGCAACAAACAAAAGAAGAAAGTAGAATAGGTATACCTCTCGATCTTCTAATGTATGACCTTCCTCCTTTTGGACGTCGTGTGGGCGACGATCCACCAAAAGTCGAAGCTCCTAGATGCCAAATCCTCCTTCCTTGCTCTTACAAAGCAAGAGGAAGAATAGAAACAAGGTTTTTCTCCTCACTAGAAACAACCAACAAGGAACCAAACTTATCCTTGCCGCCGGCCAACTAAATGAAGGAGAAGATGGTGGAAAACAACCAAGACACCAAGGGAAGCCCTATATCTTGTTTCCACCACCTAAGGAGAGGGAAAAGGAATCTTTTGGGCACCGGCCAAGGCTGGAAAAGAGCTGGGAAGGGTGATGGACGTTGGCCAAAAGAGGAAGAAGAAGAGAGAAAGAACCTTCCTTATTTGGTGCCACCCTTGCCTCCAAACCCTAATCCTAATCCTATCTCAAATAGGATTCCTTCTTGCCGCCCAAACCCTAGCTCTCCTATCATGTTGTTCATGCCAAATCCCTTTGCCATCCTTTTATAGAGTTAGGGATAAGTCATGAATTAATCTCCTCCATTGGTTCTAGGGATTTAATCTCAACCGTCGGATCTAGAGATTTAATTAATCAACATCTAACTTCTTGAGTAGTACCACTCAACCTTTTCATCATGCCGGACCAAGTCCACTTGCAGGGTTTACATGATGAACCTTATGAGCTCCTCAAGGGGACATCATCATCCTAATATATAGGACACGGTTTTCTCCTATAATCAATGGCACACCATATAAATAATATCATCTCCCAACTTACCGAGCCTATCGATTTAATCTATAAATCTCGCCCATTGGTAAATCAAAGAGATGAGTACTAAGTATATGTGCCCATTATTATATCGGGATTAAGAGCATGCACTAAATAATATCTAAGGTCCGATTCGATTATGTAGTCATCAATAAATCGAATCACCTCTAAGTCAGTCCTACTCAATACACACAAAGTGCACTAGTGTGATTCTATGGTCAAGACAAACCAATACTAAACCACACTACAACCATTCCGATGGTTTTTCCAAAGTCATCTCGGTTGTGAGCCTTTACTTATACTTTTCAAGGGGCCGATAACATGATCTCCTGTGTGACACCACACACCATGTTATCTACAATGTAAAGTATTAGACAATATTGCATAACCATAAAAATATGCAAACAATGATAATGTGATTCTTATTTCAAAATAAAGATGTTCATACAAAAGATAGACTTTTCAGTATACATCGCTACACTTTAGGCACACAGCTTCGGTTTAGTACTACATTCCATCTGTAGACAGATGGACAGTCTGAGCGGACCATTCAGACACTAGAGGATTTGCTTAGGTCCTGTATTATAGATTTTGAAGGCAACTGGGAGGATCATTTTCCGTTAGTGGAATTCGCCTACAATAACAGTTATCATTCGGCTATCCAAATGGCCCCGTATGAGGCATTGTATGGTAGACAGTGTCATACACCCACCCTCTGGGAGGAGGTTGGGGAGGCCCAGTTGCTAGGACCCCAGAGAGCTCAGTATGAGGCAGAGTTGGTCTGTACTATCAGACGTAGGATGACAGAGGTGCAGGATCGCCAGAAGAGTTATGCAGATCGTAGACGGAGACCTTTGGAGTTCTCTATTGGTGATCATGTATTCCTGCGAGTTTCACCCACGAAAGGGGTGAAGAGATTTGGCCTCCGTGGTAAGCTAGCTCCTAGATATATTGGTCCGTTTGAGATTTTGGAGAGGATCAGAGCAGTTGCTTATCGTCTAGCGCTACCAACATCTTTGACGAGTATACATGATGTGTTCCATGTGTCTATGCTAAGGAAGTATGTGCCAGACTCTACACATATTCTGTCAGATGTGTCAGGTTCCATTCAACCTGATGCTACTTACGCAGAGGTTCCAATACGGATTTTGGATTACAAGGAACGACAGTTGCGGAACAAGGTTGTGCGACTTGTCAAGGTTGGGTGGAGTCACCATACCGACGAGGAGGCGACTTGGGAGCTCGAGGAAAAGATCCGAGCTCAATACCCCCACTTGTTTACTTAAGGTACGTGAAGTATATTTTTCAGTACTTGTGGTATTTCTTACTCGTTATGCATCTGAGTAGGAAATTTGGGGACCAAATTTTTATTAGTGGGGGAGAATGTTAAATATTGAAAATTTTAAAATGTAAATTTAATGGCCAAATAATTAAGAAAATAATCCTGGAAATTTTTCGGGATTTTTAGGGAATTTTTCCGAAATTTTTCTGGATTTAAACGGAGTCCGTACGAGATTTTTACGGGGATAAAATAAATAGGCTTTTGTGAAGTCTATTTAAGGGGTTAATAGAGGGTAACTTAAACCGAAAACCTAAATTTCAATTTCTTTTTCCCCGCCGTGATTTTTCCTCCTTCGGTAGTTTCCGAGCCCGGTTCCGTCTTCCCCCATCCCTTTTCTTCTCGCACGATCTCTCCATCGCCGAATCCCTTTTCTTTCCCCCCCCCTCCCCCCGCGCCCGAACCACCGCAACTAGTAGCCAAGCCCGCTTCTTCCTCGCGCATTCGCCGGACTCCTTTGCCCTAGACGATGCGCGCCGATCGCCGCGGCCAAAGGATCGCCACGAGCCGTCTGTTCTCCGTCGCCCGAGCCCCCACACGCGACGGCCAGGTCACCGGCCGCGCTGCTACCATCAACCGTCGTCGTGCCTTCCGCCGCCCCCCGACCAGCCCTCGGCGTGCTCGCCGGCCTCCTCTGCCACTGTCGTCGTTGCTTCGTTCTCCTCTACCAGCGCCGATTGTTTTTCCGGCCAAATTCCGTCTGCACCGAGGAGATACCGTTGAGAGGAGTTTTCCCAAATTTTGGTATAGTTTGTTTCTCTTTTCCTTCATTTGTTCCAGTGGTTGCTGTTTAGGTGAAGAGGAACGACTATGAATGGGCTGAGTTGGAGTAGTTGGCCGGTTGTATGATTTGGTTGATTGGTCACTGTGTTCTGGCGGTGGAGGTTATTAGGGGCTGTAACGAAGGTATGGTAGGGTGTGTGTTGTTGTGCGACTGTTAGCAGGAGTGGTGGTCAATTTGGGGCTGAACTTGGGGTTTTGGTTGGCTGCGGTTGGGTTGGTGTCGGCTGTACGACCATATTGGTATGTTAGTGAGTGAGGAATGGTTCAAAATGTGTTATTCGGTGGATATGGGATGGTTGGGTGATATTGTTTGATCTTGAGGATTTTTGTAGATGATGAATTAGGTTAATTGATTAGGAATTAATTGGGAAATTTATTGGTACAATTATTGGATAAATTAAAAGCCATTAAGTTTTATTTATTTGGCTTAGGTTGTTAAAATGCGGTTTAATCCAGGTTTAATTGATTAATTAGCTTATCATTAATTAATCAAAAATTTTATCAATTGATTTAGTGAGCTAAATTAATTGTATGGATATTTGTGGTAGGAAAAGATTAATAAGATGGTTGGAAAATTAGTGACAATTGGAAATAGTTTGGGTTAATTGGGTTATGAAGGAAATCGATTAAGCATTCGATTTGTCGGTGAATTGCATTTTTGTGCTTAACTATAGTTATGTTATATGCAGGTTTCGATCACGAGGCAGGTCCTCGGTCGTGACATTTTCATTCTTACGGATATTTATATTCAGGCGGGTATTTTGACTTATCTTTTAGATATAGTCATTGTTGATATGCTAGTTAGGATAGCATGCAATAATTTTCATGTTTATATGCCTAGTATATGGTTGGTGCCTACTTGATACATGCATGTGATAGGTTATGATTATATCTTCCCTGTTTTTATTTGGATCATAGTTACTTGGATTGTGGATATGTACATATTGATTATACATATTATTCGGATAGGTATTTTGAGTAGGATTGACATGCTTTAGTATCATGCACCATCTTGCATGATTGCATGCTGGCTGGACGGGGTTCCATTATTGTTGAGCCCGCAGCCAGTTACATGGCATGCACACACTGTCACTCATGGGTTAGTGGTACATCAGGAGGGTGTGTGCAGTTGCTCTGTTAGACTCCACTGGTCCGCTCATGGGTAGCGATGAGGCAGCGTGGTAGCGGGCAGGGATCCCTCCTCTGGTCTATGACATCAGGAGATGAGAGCTTAGCTCCCCCACTCTGTTTGGGGCAGAAGGATAGGTGTACTCCGACAGCATCCTGTCCACTCGGTCACTCAGGAACAGTGATGGCAGAGTGTACAGTTGTCATAGCCCTACCCACTCGGCTTCACCATCGGGTGTGAGGCGGCTGACTGGCGTCAGGGGTGACCATGTCATATGCACGACATGCACTTTGCACGGATCGCATTTGTATTGTGTTTGCTGCATTTTTACTGATGCCTTGGATGTTGCATATGATTGTCATGCATACAGGATTCATATTTGTATATATATGGTGATGACTTTGGTACTTATAGTAGGGCACATGCTCCTATATCAGGGTAGAAGATTCAGGTGAGTACAGTCCTTTTGCATTTATTTCTTGCTTACCCTATATGTGAGACTGTACTGGCATGATTTTTATTGTTAGTTATACCTTACTTTGCATATCTACTATACCCGTTGAGTTCTTTGAACTTACCCCGTTGATTTATATCTATTTCAGGATGAAGTTGTCAGGAGAGTGCAGCTGCCAAACCCCACTCGTGAAAGTTTTTATTTGTTATTTGTTTCTATGGTTTGGACATTTTGATTAGAGGACATGTTTAGGTTTGGAGATTGATATTTGTATTCGTGGATTTTTGGTGTCCTTATGGACCTTTATTCGGTTTTGTTTGGATTGGTTTTGGTTGAGTATTCCTGCCCAGATGGCAGAAGGGGTAAGTCTAGTTGTGATAGATGTTACTCATTCATTTTGGTTGATGGCCAGAGGCCTATTTTATTACCTGCGTGTGTGTTTGAATTCCGATCGTGTTGACCAATGTATAGTGGTCGTGTAGGCCTTGTATGTAAATTGGCATTGTCACCCGTACAGGGGAGATGCTGCCGGATTTTCGTCTGGCGGGGTCTCCTTCGGGGAGTGACAGCTACTACCTGACCAAGGTAGAAAATATTACCCTCCTTCTAAGAAGCTCGCAATAATAAAATCTTCACAGTCGCAGTCCTATCTCATATCCACGTCCTACACATATCAAACATTATGATTAAGTGCAAACACACGACAACATGCTAATTTACTACTATATCGTTCATATATTCGCATCCTTCTATCGAATGCGAATTAGAAACCCCCAATCATCATGGTCAATTCACCGCAACCAAACTCTCCATTGAGCCCTCAACTTCTACATTCAACACCATAATTAAACCCACCGTTTCCAATTTGCAAATACACTAACCTACACCTTCAATTCCATACACCAATTTCTACATTAATAGAATATTCCACAACCCAAAACAACTCTCTAATCATGTAAACCACCGATCACAACTCCATCCACAACCATCACAACCCCTTCATAGCCTAGAACAGAGCATCATCCAACTCCATCCACTCCATCGCAACCCATTCACAGCTCCTTAACAGAGCATAAACAAAACATACCCTAATTAACCTGCCACAACAATTCTACACTGAGGGAAAATAGGGATCTAATCGAACCCTGAACGAGCACACACACAACTCTCCTATAAGATTTCTACCAATCCAGATCAACTGAAACAATAATAGAAAAATTGAACATCACCTAAATCAATGCTGTAAATGCAGCTTACCTTCTCGTCTCACACACTAATCGGCCACCAAACCAACAGAGCACCAGATCAAAGATCTTATCTCCTAGCCCTATTGCAAAATAGAGTCCGCACACCTAATTTCACTGTGAGCAGCATACATCAAATTTCAGATGAAAAGAAAAGGAATAAATCACTGCTTACCGACACTAGAAAATCCCTCAACAATAACCTTCCCTTCTCCCCTATTCACCGGAGCAACCACACTCACGATCACTGCCCAAACAGAATCCACACTCAACCAAGGAAAACCACATTAGGGATTTCAATCCCGTCCAAGATTGAAGAAGAGCAGCACTAACTCACCTAACTCCGACGGCGATCCTTCCTAAATCCTCTGTTCACCGATGCAATCGGCGCCCACGAACCTATTGCCCTAGCTCCGGTGGAGATCACGACTCCTGTTTAGAATAGGGTGCAAATGTTGCCGCTCAAACTCCCATCCCCCGCGCATGCTTGCCGCTCCGGCTCATCTGTGGACACCATCGATTCACCCGCTAAAGGTTGCCGACGAGAGCTAAGGATGAAGGAAATCAAATTGACCTATGGAAGAGTGCTTGGCTGTGGTGGAAGCGTCGCCACACCACCTGCACAGAGACGCCGATGAGATCTGGGACGACAGAAGTCGAAGAAGAGTAACACCGCAACAGGGAACGCTCGGGCTCGGGAAGAGAAACGGTGAAGAGGAAATGAAAAAAAAAGAACGATAATTAAATCGATCGGAAAGAAACGGTCGGGCGTTAAGAAGGAGAAAATGGGTCAGGTTTGAGAAAATGGATCGGGTTTAACCTATAAGCATTAAACCCAGATTCATTTAAACCTAGATTCAATTAAACCGAGATCCCTTCAATTAAATCCATAAACTTTTAAGCTATGTTAGGTTTAATTAAGTCCCTAACCATGCATTTTAATTTAATTTATCCAAATAATAATTTTACCCCTTCGTCATTTATTTGTGGTATTTTACATATTCGTTGGGAAAAAGAAAGCTCCTAAGTGTTGGGAGTTTAGGCGTTGGACGGTCGCGGGCAAAAATCGTCGAAGGTAAGAAGAAGAGTCGAGATTAGGGAAGAAGAAGTTGTTTCGTGTCAGCTAATGTACCAAAGGTTTCACTTTTAAACTTCCTTATGGGAATGGGAAGCGGGGTCCATTAGCCCAATAAAATGTTTAATATGCTCAAAGTAGGTTAAAAAAGGGAAATCTTGGCTCGATAGGTTGAATAAGATCGGAAAGAAGGTGAGAAGGTGAATAATGTAGGGTCGAAGAATGGTGATTAAAGGAAGTTTCTCACTTAGCAAGTCAAACTTAAAGACTCATTTGACTATTTTGGGGGTGGGTAATGATACTGCTATAATATGACTTAAGAGTTAGAGAAAGAAATTACGAGCGGTAAGATAAAGTTTGAGGCAGGGAATGTAGTGTAGGATATACAACCTAGTCCGATTAGACCCGACTCGGGAACATAAATCGAGTTGATGAGGTGACAATCCGAGGTAGGATGGAGAAGTCCAATGGTCAGAAAGAAATCGGATAAGTAACCCGGGGAAGTAAGTCAGGAAATGACTCCGAAAATTAAGGGAGTTGTAGGTGCAGGGTCCTTGTGGCCAAAGAAGGACCAAATATCAATTCGGCAAGCCTAGTTAGGTCATATATACATCTCGACCTAAACGAACCAGAAGAGTGGAAGGAAGTAAGTCTAAATAGCAAACCGAGAGCACTTCAGGAAATAGAGCCGAGTCGATGTAAATATCAGAAAAGGTAATTAGGGAAAGTAAGGCCCCTAGGAGAGAGTGAGGGTAGAGAAAAAGAGGAGATGCTCCTTGTTACGCTTTTTATGAGAGTTTGTTTCGCAGAATAACAGAATGAGAACCCACATAAAATTCTTAAGAGTATTCACTCACTAATATCATAACAGAATTATTCTTCAGGCGAGAGGGTAGTCCACATGGACGGTGATTCAGGTAGTTTGTTACATCACAGCTGACTCCAGGAGTAATAGGTATAAAAGAGGGGAAGGAAGGAAGAGGAAGGGGATCGATTCCATTTAAGAGACATCTCTACACACCAGCTCTCTCTCTGGTTCTCACCCTCCCTCATTGACTGTCCGTCGGAGGCACAGGAGTTGGCTGAACGAAGATTAGCTTTCAGGGGAGGAGGATTGGAAAGGACGCGAGAAGGCGGATAATCCTAGTTGCTTGGCCCATTTTTGTTGGGTCGGATCTCGATTGGCCGGCTAGAGGGGGGTGAATAGCCCTCGTTCGTTGGATGTCGTAATTCGTTCGTTCTTCTTGCGTTGGTTGTCTACGATTGTCGTTAGCGCAGCGGAATAACAATAATAATGAAACTAACAACAATACACAATCACACAACACAAGATATACGTGGTTCGGAACCGAATAGTTCCTACTCCACGGGCGAGCTCCTCGAGCTCTAGAGATGCACACGACAATACTCAAACTCCTTCTCGACTACACGTCGGAGGTGGAGAAACCTCTCACAAGCAATTACAACAGTAATATACAAATACAAACAAGAATACAAATACAATACAAAAGAAACACTTTTCACCGATTGCTTTTGATCACTTGTTTGTTGCTTGCTTTGATTGGCTCTTGAAGGACTGAAATGCAGCAGCAATTCCCCTCCAATAGCTTCACAAAAACCTTGGCGAAATCCTCCAACTCGTGCTCCTTTTATAACATGCATCAAGTTGTTTTCGCGCCCATCAGTCGACTGATCGTGACCATCAGTCGACTGGTCCCGTAGCCGTTGTCTCACAACGGCCAGATCCACGTTGGTTAAGTTCCAACGGATCACACATCAGTCGACTGATGGCACCCATCAGTCGACTGATCATCCATCCCGAGGCGAAGCTCGACTCCATTCTCGCTGCAGGTCATCACGATCATTATCCCCAGTGTCGATCGATCCTCCCAACAATGACCGCCTCTCCCTAGCTTCATCGATCACCCAGACTTTGGTTCAATGAACACCGGTCGAACCCATACGATTTAGAGCAATGATCGGCACCTATGCCAGTCGACTGATGTCGGCTAAAACCTCAAACATAACGATGTTTGAGCCTCCGAGACTCAGTCTTATCCACTTGGCCAAGTCCACCTTATCCCTCATGGAGTTCCCCACCGAAGCTCTCTTCCCTCGGCCTACGTCCCTCGGATGCGCCAAGCGCACGGCTTCTCAACGCCATCCTTCGCGTCTCATGCCCTAGAAGTATGCTTCCCTTTGGGCTCACTCCATTCGCTCCCCGTCCGGCGGTCCCTCGGATGCACCAAGCGCACGACTTCGCAATGTCATCCTTCACCGACTCAAGGACCCCGAGCCTAGTGAACTTACCAAGTCCTCAAGACTTCCCAAATGCACCAAGCACACGGCTTCGCAATGCATTTCTCACCAAGCACCAAGCGCACGGCTTCGCAATGCTTTGGATTTCCAATGCCAAGCACCAAGCGCACGGCTTCGCAATGCTTTGGACTTTCCCATGCCAAGCACCAAGCGCACGGCTTCGCAATGCTTTGGACTTTCCCATGCCAAGCACCAAGCGCACGACTTCGCAATGCTTTGGATTTTCCCATGCCAAGGCTTCCCCCTTGGACTTCCACACCAAGCTCCATGTTTGAATTTTCCATGCCAACCCTATGTTGGACTTTCCCATGACAATCCCATGTCATGAGTTTTGTCTATCATCAAAATATCATTAAGGTACTGCTCGAGTCAAACTCGAGTCAACCTAACCTGGGCCGATTACACCAACAATTTTCTCTACATTGTACACACTTCTTGTTTTTAAGAGATTTTCTCCACATTCGAAAGCACTTCCGAGAATGAGGGATTTTATAGTCGAGGTGTCTAGCACCGTAGCTCTCTCTAGAGCTTATCCCGTGGAGTAGGAATTGAAATTTCGAACCACGTTAAACCTTGTGTCATTATTCTCTGTTGCTGGCTTCACCGTTATTATCCTTTACTGTTGTGGCCGGAGAGGATCCTAAGCCTCCTTGACGTCATCATCACCCAAGAGGAGGTAAAAAATCCGCGCCGCATCACTATGCCTCTAAAAAGTATTCAAGAATAAAAAGATACAGTGGGAATTCGAGAATGACTCATCATAGAATTATAGATTGTGGAATAAAAATGAGAGTTTCGAATTATATTATATTGTTTTGTTATATTTACATTGTTTGTATTTATTTTTACTATATTTAGTTTTTTTATTGACCTTGCTTGTTAAGGCATTAGTAAGAATAAAAGTTGTATTTGCAAGTCAATTGTTATTTGCTTGCCCCCTCTAGCCATCTAGGATCATCGTACTCTTAAAGTTCTAGCAAATGACTCATATAAAGAGCCTACGAAATTCCATGGGTGTGTTTTCCTCAGCCACAATGATGCTGAAATATGGTTCAAAGTTTGTGCACAATTGAAATAAGTTAGTTCAATTGAAATTCTAGGTCAGTTGAATTTGAATTCAACAAACGATTCATTATGTGTCAAAGATCATCAATTCAATTGACTCAACTAAATTTCCAATTGATTGAAATCTTATTCATTCGATTCAATCTTAACAAAAGACATTCTGTCTTTGCATAGAAATTGTATAGTCAACTTTATAGTTGATTCAACACTGTACAACTAAGAATATATTGTTCGTCAACTGAAGACCATCGATCTACATGTGAACTAGGTTCTCCCTATTTATTTGACCCACATTATCCTTAAATGATATTGCCCAAAAGTTAGAATCCTAAATTATATTTGTACATTTAATTTCTCTTTATTTCATATATTTATGCACAATTGACTCAATTCTATCCACGATGATATTACCCAAAGTTTCCTGTTTAAATTTTAACTTGCCAAATGATCTCGCCTCACCTTTGAATCTTTAGTAGTTCCATGCTCTTCTTCCCAGAGTTCATCAAAAGTTTTTTAGTTCGTTAGATGTCCCAAACTATGCATTCCTTAGAGTAGTTAATTTAGATGGGATCCATCGGATTGATCCGTCCTGTCAAATATTTTAAATGGATTGAATTAAAATTTTATCGATCTATCATTTGACAAGCCTAAGTAGATCAACAAGCTGAGTTACAAGTCAAGACTGATCGACTCGCGACGGACTTAAGTTGATCTGCAGATTGAAAAAGTTGAAAATTCTTTTTTATCTTGTAAAACATTTCTAGTTTGTTTTGTGTATTTATTGTATTAAGTGAATTTAATTTAATTTATTATACTCAACCACTCTTGTTTCTTCCAAATATAATTATTTTGGTTATGTACAAATGTCATTTCAAAATAGTATTTTTAGAGAGTGATAACATAATTTTATAGATTTTTTATGCTTTTTTATAACCCATGGACTAATCTGTCTAATTCGCAACTCGTCTTGGGTTGAATTGGATTGAAGATTTCTCAATCCGTCGGAATGACAAAATGATTCACTCCTCCTCACTACATATTAGATTTATGACAGATTAACCCACTTCGTCATGAATCAATCTGTTTAACGGCTCATTTTTTTAATGGCTTCAAGTCTACTCCATACCAAATTCTTTAATATATTTAGCCAAATAACTCGAGTTACTACGTATGCAATATATTGTCTTATAAACGTGACGCAAATATATCAATAGAGAAATTGAATTCAAACCATTTGTCACGCATAAAAAAAAATTCTAAAGACAATATTGATCTAAACTATTTTAAGAGTAATGTCATACTAACAATCTCTCAAAATCTCCCAATAGCATCCATTGTACCTCATACCGGACACCTTATAATTATCCGTACAATAATAACAGAAGTCATCATATCACGGTCTCGTCGAAAGGCAAAGGTATACCGATTCAGTATGCCCAAACCGAATGAAGAAGTCGTCTAGGCTGTATTCCAGACGCCCCACATCTTGCCCTACTCTTCATCTCGACCATACTATATTCCAGACGCCCCGCGTCTCGGCCTACTCTTCATCTCAACCATATTATATTCCAGACGCCCCGCGTTTCGGCTATTATTCTTCATCTTAGCCCTGCTTCTCGACAGTTGCACGCCATTTCGACTGTATGGTCTTCTGAAGTATGTTCAATCTCAGCTAGTTAAGTGACGTGACGAGTATTCCTATTAATATGGCCAACAAGACAGTCCTTATCAACGGTTCTCTCCGACCAGGGAATAGATGCTCATACTGACCTTCATAAGCCTGATCACCGTATTAATAAGGAGTTGTCTCCCATCAACCACACGATAAGCATTAATCACAGCCCACGCGCCTGCAACATTTACGAGGGTAATGATCCCTATTACCTCTCAGAGCTGGCATGATTACATCATGAAGTCATACTGTCGATACCTATTGTATCACTCTGCAGGAAGGCTCGCTTCTATATAATCCTCCTTGAGGAGGAGAAAAGAGAGGTTCACATTCTTGAAACTCTGTACATTGCTTTCACCACTTTCTTCCTATTAATTACTACCTTGAGCGTTGGAGGGATCTTGCCGAGATCTCTCTCGGCGCCCTTAATCGCATTCTTCCTGTAGGATATGCCATTTGACCGTCTCGCGTCTTTCAGCTCGGCTCACGTCCGAAACGTCGGCTCTTCCGTCTCGACTTTCCCTTCACGTCAATCGTCCTTCATTCGAGTCACCAGTCCTTCGCTTCCTTCGCTACCGGACACCTCAGCATCCCTGTCTTGACATGCAACATAATTGGCACCGTCCGTGGGAATTCAGTAAACACGCCTGAGATAAGGATGGGAGACCAAGGAGCGAATTCCAATAAGCATAACTCTACTGAAGGAAATATGACCGGGGAAAGTATTAACGCCCTCGTCAAGAATACCATGGAGGACGTCCTACATGACCTTTTCCCCTGGGGTCTTACTCCTATGCAGGCGTCCCCCAACCCAGTTCAAGGTCCAACACCAACATCTGTTCCTTCAACTCCGGATCCACCGAGAGCAGTTCCTATAGTCTCAATGTCGACCGAGTCGTCTTCAACAACATCTTTGCAAGAGTCTTTCGAAGAAGTACCCTTTTATACATCACAAGAAAGGGACCCCAAGAAGGGTAAGGCTCCGCTAGTCGACACAGATTCTCCCCTTTCCCCATCATTATAGCTGAGAGAATTCCCAAGTCCTTCAAGCAGATATCTATAGGAGAGTACAGCGGCTCGGTTGACCCAAAAGAATATTTGGGAAGATTTAAGAATGTTGCCCTGATACATAACTATTTTGACGGAGCCAAATGCAAGATTTTCTCTCTCAACTTAATAGGCTCCGCCCAAAGGTGGTTCGACCAGCTTCCTGAGGGATCCATTAGTTCCTTCCAGGAGCTCTCCGTTCTTTTTCTCCAACACTTTGCCAATAGAAAGAGGTACCGCCGAACTGCCCAATACCTTATGACTATAAAGCAGAAGAGTCATGAATCCTTGAGGGATTATATACACCGGTTTAACCGAGTGGCAGTCGACATCTTGAATGCTTCGCCTAGGATGGTAGTCAACGCTTTTTCCCAAGGGTTAATAAGGGGGGATTTCTCGAAGTCCCTGATGAAGAGACCCCCGCCTCACTTCGAGGCCTTACTAGCCAGAGACATACATCAACTTGGAAGAAACCGAGAAGGCAATGGATGAGCAACAAGGAGTGGGAAGATCTAGTCAGCCTTAGCCCCAAAAACTAAGTAAGAAGGCCCTTCCCTCGGCATCGAATCACCCTCCCAAAATTCCTCTTATCTACTCTCCTCGATTGGTCAATGATAGGGCAATCCACACTGTGCAGGAAGCTTCTCAATCGTTGATGTTACCGAATCAGCAAGACCCTTTTTGCGCCTTCCATCAAGTGCATGGTCACTCGACCCGAGAATGTCGTACTCTGGCTAAAGAAATTAGGAAAGTTATGAGGGAGCAGCAACAAAACTTCAACGCCCGGCCCCGGTTCCCACAAATAGAAGCAAGATCAGAACCACGAAACCCAGCCAGGCGGGCTCCTCAACTCTCACCCGAGCACCAGATACAAGCTCAAGTTCCCCGAAGGGCTCGAGAAGCTTCTCTGAGCGAACCAACTCTCTGGCCAGAATCACCGCAAGAACTCTCCAACACTCCACATTGCGGCACCATCAACATGATCACCAACGGGGCCACAGATGGAGATTCGAACCGAGCCAGGAAGGCTCACGGGAGGCGGCTAGAGAACATGGAAGTAAATACCAGTCGAAGGCACGCCAAAGGACCCTCGATGAACTTTGGCCCTGAGGACCTGCGAGGAGTTTCTGTCTCGCATGATGATGCCTTGATGATTAGAACCACCATCGCCAATTATGACGTGGGAAGGATCTTCGTGGACACAGGTAGCTCAGTTAATATTTTATTTAAAGACGCCTTTGATCGTATGCAGCTCGACCCGACACAACTCTAGCCAATGAATACTGCTCTATTCGGCTTCTCGGGTCACGAGGTGTCTCTACTCAGCGGGATTGATCTGCCTCTATCTCTAGGGGAGGAGCCCCTCCGTCGAACCAGAATTGCCACCTTTACTGTAGTAGATGCTACCTCTGTTAGTAATATATGAGAGGTGTCCTAAGGCAATCACCTTATGATTCTATCATTTATTTGATAAATGAAGATTCACTATTTGAGTATACATGTTTTCATGTATTTGATTAGATCTTAAACTCATTTACTGAATGTCCACAATACGATTCATAACATGAGAGAATTTGTGATTGGATCACAACTAGTGAGTATCTCTACATGTGTAATTGTGATGTATTGGAATTATCCCTAGCCGATGAATTGATGGATTCGGACGCCATCGATTCTATTGAGACTAGCACAAGGTATACTCTTTGGTTTATCGAAGCAATTGTTCCTCATTGGCTGGAGACATTGGGATGTCCGGAGTTAATCGTGGATGCTAGTTATGATAACTAGTTCATTGGAGTGACCAGCTGTAAGACTTTATATGGTTCTCTGCATATATGGATATGTCAATGAAGTTCTTACAGCAGCTTAAGTACGATGTTCCTTCGACTTGTAGTATTCAAGTCATCTTGGTCATGAAGACTTATGCTTTGACATCTTAAGCAAGCATCTCCGAGGAGATGTGGACCTGGGATGATTGGGTATAAGTCGAAGTGGCCGAAGGTGTTTGAATAGCCTACAAAGGATTCACCGCTCCTTGCGATGAGATGTATACCCTATGGCCTCTCGTCGAATTGTTACTAAAGTCTTTGGCCAAAACATTGCATGTTTAGAGTATGGTACTCTTGGATACATGTGCAGTAACTATAATCCGTAGGACGAGAAAGTAAATACTTGGACTAGGTATGACGTAGTCAGCCTAGTAGGGACTGACACAATAGACCATGTCTTGAACTAAGTGGGTATAAGATGAGTGAAAGGAATGAGGCACGATTCATTATAGTTGCTGAAGGGTTTCAGAAAAGGTTCTGGGATCAACCATTGATTTTTCAGTTAATTAAGGATCATGATGTATTACTAGGTGCCACTCATGATCATTCTATAATTAATGGTTAATTATAGATGACCAACACAAATCGGGAACCTATTTGGTCACACGCACAATGAGCATAATCCGAAGGATTTAAAACGAGTTTGAGAATAGGATTCTCAGATCGAGAGAGACTAGGTTTGGTTGGACCAAACAAAGAGCGAGTATGAAATGGTTTCAGTCGCATCGGAAGCATTGATGGGCTGAGTCTTATAAAGACATGATGGATGAACCAAATTAATTTGGTTATGATCCAATGGTGGAAAATAAATCAAAGTAGTTTGGTTTGTTTTAAACGAATGAACCAAAGTTGGTTCGGTTCGTTTTAACTTAAAATAAACCAACGCAGTTTGGTTTATTTTAACTTAAGTTATTGGAGCGGGTTAACGGGTTTTGGTTATGAACCAATAACTGTTAGGAGAATGTGTTCGCTATAAAAACACGGCTTAAACCCCTAATAATCATCCATTGAGTTGCCACCCACCCTAGGAGAGGAGCCCTTGCTCTTGCCGCCCAAGGTGTTACCGCCCAGCTCTTGTGTCGCCGCCCAACCTTGCTACAGCAGCTCCTCCTCCTCACCGTCGGCCACCCACCAGCCGCAGGAGACTCCTCCGACCATCCTCCCATGGCCGCCGGCGACCAAGGAGCAACCATCCATTGATTGGCCGGTTACCTTCTCCACCAACACAAGCTGTCCAGTTTTGAATAGCTTGTTTCTCTTTTCGTAGAGAGGTCGTTTGATCGGCGTTTTGCATTTCGACAGCAACTTACTTGTCGAGGATTGGATCTCCGGCAATCCTTATAGGTGGAGGACCAAGGTTTCGTCAATTGGTTGACAAAAACCGCTTCCGAGAAGCGAGTTCGTGGAGCTCGTTTTTAGATCCAAATTTGATTCGGATTGTGATCATCTCTCGGATCACATCGTCTTCGACTTGAGGCTAGTGACTTTTGCGAAGACGAGGCTCATGGCTTTGTGAAGCTATCCCGATGATACTCGGTGTAGATATGGATAGAGGTGATTCTAGCGAGAGTCGCTACGGTTGATGTAATTCTCGCTACACGTGACACGTCAGGTATAACTAGAATAAATTTCCTTTTATTGCAAAAATTTAAATAGCGATTATGTCTACACATGTTGTATCCTGCATTCGTGTGATGTGTGTATTGTAATAAAATTAGTTTATTACTTATTTTTTGCTTCCGTTGTGTGCATGTTTACGAAACATGTTCGAACACACACTCGCTGCGGTGCCGGGGAAACCCAACAACCTCGACTTACAATGTCATGTTGGGAAGGCTAGCGCTACACTCCTTCGAAGTTGTCGTATCAACTTACCACCAGAAGGTCAAATTTCCTATGAATAATCAAATAGGGGAAGCTAATGGAGATCAAAAGGCAACTCGGAGATGTTATGTTGAAGAAGTCCGGATGGGCCCCAGGAAAAATCAGAAGATTGAAATAGCAGAAGTCTACACTCTCCGAGAAGATTCGCTGAACAAGGAAGTTGTGCAAATACGGTCGAATCAACCTCACAGAGTGGTCCGAGTTGCTGCTGACTTGCTAGCCAAGCTGAAGCAAAAAGTAATCAGTTTCCTAGTAAGTAATTAGGATATTTTTACTTGACCTGGAGAGCACAATTGGAGTATCTCCCGGACCGTGATGGAGCACCGACTAAATGTCCTTCCCGGGTCCCGACCCGTAAAACAAAAGATAAGATATTTTGGCTTGGAGAAAGATCAGATCATCCGAGCCAAAGTACAAAAATTAATGCAGGCCGGATACATCCGAGAAGTTCAATTCCTCGAATGGTTGTCCAATATTGTATTAGTACCAAAATTAGGAGGGAAATGGAGGGTATGTATAGACTTCAGAGACATTAATAAAGCAAGCCCTAAAGATTGTTACCCCTTGCCTCGGATAGATCAGCTAGTTGATTCTACGATAGGATGTGAATTGATCTTCATGTTAGACGCTCATCAAGGGTATCATCATATTCCGTTGGCACAGGAAGATCAAGAGAAAGTCAGCTTTATCATGGTGGATGACACTTTTTTCTTCAAGGTCATGCCATTCGGATTAAAGAATGTTGGCGCCACTTATCAAAGGTTGATGGATAAAGTGTTTCGGTCATAAATAAGCCGAAACATTGAAGTATACGTTGATGATATTCTCATCAAGTCTATAAAAGCTGAAAACATAGTCAAAGATATGGCGGAGACATTCAACACGTTCGTCGATACAGAATTCAGCTCAATCCCAGCAAATGCATATTTAGCGTTCGAGGAGGCAAGTTTCTCGAGTACATTGTAACCGAGCGAGGCATTGAAGTTAATCCCGAGAAGGCTCAGGGCCTGCAGACCATGATCTCTCCCAGAAATATCAGAGAAGTACAAAGGCTACTGGGTAGAATAACGACACTCTCCCGCTTCATCCCTAAGTCGGCTGAGCAAAGCCTTCCTTTCTTCAAGGTGCTTCGCAAGTCAACTCGGTTTTCATGGGACGAGAAGTGTGAACAAGCCTTTATTGAACTAAAGCAGTATATATCTGAACTGCCAACACTTGCCAAGCCGGTGCCGGGAGAAAGTCTGCAGTTATATCTGACCTCCTCAGAAGAGGTCGTGGCGTCAGTCCTGCTTCGATAAGAGGATGGTAAGCAATTACCTATATATTTTGTCAGTCATTTATTAAAAGTTTCCGAGAGCAGGTATACAACATTAGAAAATCTGGCGCTAGCTCTACTTATAACAGCCAAGAAGCTCCGTCCCTATTTTCTGTCTCATCCGGTCACAGTCTTAACCAATAGTGGTCTCGGAAGGATATTAACTAACCCCGAAGCATCTAGTCGCCTCATTAAATGGACCACTGAGCTAGCCGAATATGATATTCACTATCAGCCTCGTATAGCCCTCAAAGCATAAGTATTGACAGACTTCTTAGCCAAGACACCGGGGATTGAGAGAAATAAGGAATGAAAAATATATGTGGATGGTTCAGCAACTAAGCAAGGGAGAGGAGTAGAGGTATTGTTAATATCTCCTCAAGGGGACACAATCCGGATAGTTGTGCAACTCTGTTAAATACGGAAATTTAAAATACTAAATTAAATGGCCAAAATTTAGGAAAAATAATCCTAGGAATTATTTCGGGATTTTTGGATAATTTTAGAAATTTTTCCAGAATTTTTATAGATTTAAACGGAGTTCTTATGATATTATATACGGAAAGATTTAACAGGCTTTTACAAGGCCTGTTTGGATTATCCGTTATTGAGGAGTTAATAAATTTTATTAACCTAAGGTTTAAATAGAAAACCTAGGTTTTCTATTTCTCATTTTCTTTCCCCGCCACGCCCGACTCCCTCTTCTCTCGCGATAACTCCTTTCCCCCGGCACTGAATTTCTTCCTCTCCTTTCCTTCGCGTGGCCTTCTCCCCGCATCGGATCTCCTTCACTTGGGCATCTTCTCGCCACCCTTCCCTGTTCCTAGACCGCCGCGAGTTTCCCCTCCCCACCGTTGCTTGCCCGAGCCGTACGCAAGCATTGATGAGAGCGAGCAGGGATCCCTCCTTTGGTCTATGTCACCGGGAGATGAGAGCTTTGCTCCCCCACTCTATTTGGGGTAGGAGGATAGGTGTACTCTGACAGCATCCTGTCTACTCGGTCACTCAGGAGCATTGATGGTAGAGTGCACAGTTGTCATAGCCCTACCCACTCGGCTTCACCATCGCGTGTGAGGCGGCTGACTGGTGTTAAGGGTGACCATGTCATTTGCATCGCATGCATATTGCATGGATGACATTTGTTTGTGTTTGCTACATTTTGGTTGCTGCCTTAGTTGTTGCATATGATTGGCATGCATACAGGATACATCATGTAATTGGTTTGATGACCTTACTTCTGCTAGTATGGCTCACACTCCTATGTCAGGATAGGAGATTCAGGTAAGTACAATCTTTCCGTATTTCTTCCTTGCATTTTCTATTATTGATCAGGAGACTATACTGACATGATTATTATTGTTAGATATATCTTACTATGCATGTTGACTTGATACCCGCTGAGTTTGTTGAACTTACCTCGTTGTTTTATATCTATTTCAGGTTGACACTGTCAGGAGAGTCCATCTGCCAATCCCCCTCGTCATAATGATTTTGTTTTTTGGTCTTGTGGTTTCGGTTATTGACTAGAAGACATGCGTAAGACTTGTGTTTTGGGTTTACTCGTGGATGTTTTGGTGGTATTTGATATGTCCTTATGGACTTTTATTCGATTCATTTTGGTTGTGTATTCCTGCTCAAATGGAAGAAGAGGTAAGTCTAGATGTTGTAGACTTTTTATTTTACTTTGGTTGTTGGTCGGAGGCCCATATATTATATGTATATGTGTTTTATGTTCCGGCCATGTTGGCTGATGTATAATGGGTCGTGTGTGCCTTGTATACAGGATTCGTATTGTCACCCGTACAGGGGAGATGCTGCCGGATTTTTGTCTGGCAGGGACCCCCTCGGGGCGTGACAATTTATTTGGTATCAGAGCGCCTAGGTTTTCGAGTTCCAAAGGGTTTTTGGATTTTCGGAGTTCGCCACGTTTGACAGGTTTTTGCGAGTCAATCTAGGGATTTTCGGATTTGTACGGATTTTCGACGATTTTTATGTTTCGAAAATTCGAGGTATTATTGACGAGATCGATTTGGGGACTTGGCGACGATGGGACCTCTCCTGGCGGCAAATAGGTAAGATGAATAATTTTATATATTTTTACTCGTAGTAACATCTGGGTAATAATTTAACAGATATAAAATGAGGTGGGTGTGCTCCTGCACCAAGACGTGGTGCGGGGCGACCACGCAAGAGGACATTGAGATTTCTGGCGACGGAGTTGCCAAAAAGATCTACTGAGGATGAGCATGTTGATCAGGGTCAGATTTCACATGGTGTCGCGGGTGTCGTGGGTCCTCAGTCCCCGACAGTTCCTCCTCCAGAGATACCCACTTCTGCGGTATCCGATGTACCACTGATGGTACCCACTCCATCATATTCCGCAGTACCCCCGATAGCACCTGCTACTTTATACCCAGAGGTACCACCGGTAGTTCCTGCTGCTACACACCAGGCACCCCCGCCAGTAGTGCCTGCTACTGCATACTCGACAGGCCCACCAGTGGTGTCGGTCGGCCCTTACTCAGTCTCTGCCCCTGCTTATGCAGCGACACCACCTACAGTAGTTCCACCAGCTCCTGCGACGACCCCTACTCATCCTACTGATGTGACTGCGGCACGAGCTCGGATCTCCGTTTTAGCCAAGTCGATGAAAAGTTGATTCACACTATTTTGCGGAGAGACTGATTCGAGCATGGCTCAATCTTGGATCGAGACTATGGAGCATACTTTTCTCTATATGGTTTGCTCCGAGTGGGAGAAGACAGAGTTGGCGGCCTTCCATTTACGAGACGAGGTCGAGGTCTGGTGGGACACGCAACGCTCGATCATCGGTGAGCAGCAGATTACTTGGGTGAGATTCAAGGAGGCCTTTGAGAGTCAGTACTTCCCACGGTCATATCAGATGACACACCGTCAGGATTTTCTGAGTCTTCAGCAGAATAATCGCACAGTGATGGAGTACAATGCAGAATTTAATTGGTTAGCTAAATTTTGTCCAGAGTTAGTCGCTGAGGACAGGTCGCGCATGCTTCAATTTGTTCAAGGACTAGATGGGCATCTTCAAGTTAAGATTGCAGGCTTTGGTAATTCTTCCTACCGAGAGGCATTGGATAGAGCCATGTTGATTGAGTCGGCTCAATAGAGAGCTAATTCTGATAAGAAGAGGAAATAGACAGAACGAACCTCAGGATAGACCCAGTAGTCACAGGCTACTGGACAATAACAAAGTGGTCGCAGTCAATCAGGTCAGGGTAACTCTGGGGCATCTAGCCGGCCTCATAAATCAGGACGATCTTCAGCTGGATGCTCTCGGTCTTCTCAGCAGAACCGGAATTCGCCCACCAGTGACACTTACTGTACCCGTTGTGGGTCCAGAGATCATACCATCTCAGCCTGCACCCTGGGATAGTCAGTTTGCTATTATTGCAAACTGCCTGGACACCTGAGTCGAGATTGTTCGCTGAAGGCTCAGTATGTGGCTTCCGAGGTTTCTATCCAGGGAGGACTTCGATCCGGACTCATAGAGGGGGCAAAACCAAATCTTCTAACGCCGAGAGGCGGCTCCCCTACGGTCACATACGGCATGCACGCATAATAATACTCGGTGTTAAATAGACGATGTCACAGGGTCCTGTTTTAGGACTTCAGTATCAGATGCAGCCCCAGCCACTGGTACAGTACCAGTCGCAGCCTCAGCCACTGATTCAGTATCAGCTGCAGCCCCCGCCACTGGTTCAGGACCAGCCGCAGCTACCGGTACAGTACCAGTCGCAGCCTTCGTATCAGCCTCAGGCCCAAACACAGCCACCTCTGGCAGTGCTATCACCTCCACCCCCGTCGGAGACTGGGCGGATTCATACGGTTACTAGAGAGGATGCGAAGTGAGCCAATGAATTCATTTTCCATGGTACAGTTTCACTTTATGCATTTTCAGCTTATATGCTAATTGATACCGACAATTCGCATTCATTTATTTCTCGTGCATTTATGAGGAAGATTGGTAGACTACCTACTATTATATCACAGCGACTAACCATCTCCCTACCGTCCGGTGATACGTTGGATGTTACCCAGGAGGTCCGAGGTTGTCCATTAGATTTCGGTAACAATATACTTACTGTAGATTTATTGGTACTAGAAATGGTCGAGTTTGACATTATCCTTGGCATGGATTGGCTGTCAGCATATCATGCCACAGTTGATTGCCAGACGAGGGTGGTCACATTCCGACCTCCGAACCAACCCTCGTGGGATTTCACTAGCATCCAGGGCGACGACATATCGACCATTTCTGCGATTCAGGCTCAGAAGCTTCTATTACACGGTTGCCAGGGTTTTCTATTATCATTGATCAATATAGAGGGCAGTGGTGACTCTCAGATCTCGGACATTCCTATTGTCCGAGAATATCCGAATATCTTTCCAGAGGAGCTACCGGGCCTGCCTCCCAGAAGGCAAGTGGAGTTCACAATTGAGTTAATTCTGGGGACGTCGTTGACATCGAAAGCTCCTTATCGTATGACCCCGAGAGAGTTGGACGAGTTAAAGGTCCAGCTCCAGGAGCTTTTGGATAGAGGTTTTATTCGCCCTAGCGTATCTCCCTGGGGTTCTCCGGTTCTCTTCGTAAAGAAGAAAGACAGTTCGATGAGATTATGCATCGACTACATGCAGTTGAACGCCGTCACCATCAAGAATAAATATCCCCTGCCACGTATTGAGGACTTGTTTGATCAGCTCAGAGATACATTAGTGTATTCTAAGATTGATCTGCGGTCCGGATATCATCAATTAAGGGTTAGAGACTCGGAGGTTCAGAAGACAACGTTCCGTACCAGATATGGACACTATGAGTTTTTTGTAATGCCATTTGGGTTTACCAATGCTCTGGCAGTATTCATAGATTTGATGAACCGTGAATTTATGGATTTCCTAGATCGGTTCGTCATTGTCTTTATTGACGACATTCTGGTCTATTCTCGTTCCAAAGAGGAACACGCGTAGCATCTTCGCCTTGTTTTGGATAGGCTCCGACAGAAGCGACTATATGTGAAGTTCAGTAAGTGCGTGTTCTGGTTATCCCCAGTCAGTTTTCTGGGACACGTGGTTTCTAGTAGAGGCATTGTCACCCGGTTGTACTGGGCGGCGAAAATCAGTTCAGGAGGTTCGTAGTTTCTTAGGCTTGGCCAGTTATTACAGACGGTTCATTGAGGGTTTCTCGAGCATTGCTATGCCATTGACACGTCTTACCAGGAAGGGTGTGAAGTTCACGTGGTCAGATGCGTGCGAGACCAGCTTCCAGGAGTTAAAGAAGAGACTAGTGTCAGCACCGATTCTGGTATTGCCATTAGGGGACGACGGTTTCATCCTTTATACTGATGCGTCTCTCCAGGGTTTAGGCACAGTACTGATGCAGCATGGCAAGGTGGTCTCTTATGCTTCTCGTCAATTGAAGGAGCATGAGAAAAACTACCCAGTACATGATCTAGAGTTAGCTGCTATTATCTTTGCTTTGAAGATTTGGAGGCATCATCTGTATGGTATTACATTTGAGATTCTCATTGATCATAAGAGTCTCAAATATCTATTTACACAAAAGGAACTCAATCTCCGATAGAGGAGATGGATGGAGTTTCTGAAGGATTATGACTGTACCATTAGCTACCACCCAGGGAAAGCCAATGTGGTTGCCGATGCACTGAGCCGGAAGTCCCGAGGGACTTTAGCTTGCTACCGAGTTTTAGTCACGGATCTGATTCAGGGTTTCTCTGAGTTTGGTCTTGAGGAGCAGAGACCGACAGAGTAGGGCGTTCTTGTTACCATGGTTGCTCAATCATCTATCAGGACGAGAGTCCGAGAGGCTCAAGCTGGTGATCAGCACTTACAGTTCATTGGCAGCCAGATAACCTCTGGACACCCGAGATGACGAAGGTATTATTTATTTTCGGGGCAGATTATGCGTACCTCAGTCTCACCCGGTCATGGAGGAATTACTTCAGAAGGCTCATCGCTCTCTATTTGCGATCCACCCAGGTAGAACCCACATGTATCGAGATTTAAGGCGTTTGTATTGGTGGAACGACATGAAGAAAGACATCGCAGATTCTGTAGCTAAATGTCTAGTTTGTCAACAGGTGAAGGCTGAGCACCAGAGACCAGCCGGACTACTTCAGAGGATTCCTATTCCCGAGTAGAAGTGGGATCACATTACCATGGATTTTGTGGTGGGTTTGCCTAGGACACGTCAAGGCCATGATGCGATTTGGGTAGTCGTTGACCGACTAACCAAATCCGTACACTTCTTAGCGATTCGGAAGACCGACTCTTTGGATCATTTGGCAGAGTTATATTGTCGGGAGATCATCAAATGGCATGGTGTTCCTTTGAGCATTATATCAGATAGAGATCCCTGGTTCACGTCCCGGTTATGGCAGAGTCTGCAGCATGCCTTAGGCACACAGCTCCGTTTTAGTACAACATTCCATCCTTAGACCGATGGACAGTCTGAGCGGACCATTCAGACTCTAGAGGACTTGCTGAGGTCCTGTGTTATGGATTTCGGGGGCAACTGGGAGGACCACTTGCCATTAGTGGAATTCGCCTACAACAACAGCTATCATTCAACTATCCAAATGGCCCCGTTTAAAGTATTGTATGGTAGACCATGTCGTACACCCACCCTCTAGGAGGAGGTTGGGGAGGCTCAGTTGCTAGGACCCCAAAGAGCTCATCATGAGGCAGAGTTGGTTCGTACTATCAGACGAAGGATGGCAGAGGCATAGGATCGTCAGAAGAGTTATGCCGATCAGAGACAGAGACCTCTGGAGTTCTCTATTGATGACCATGTATTCTTGCGAGTCTCACCCATGAAAGGGGTGAAGAGATTTGACCTCCGTGGTAAGCTAGCTCCAAGGTACATTGGGCCTTTCGAGATTTTGGAGAGGATCGGAGCAGTCGCTTACCGCCTAGCGTTACCACCGTCCTTGGCTAGTATTCATAATGTGTTTCATGTGTTCATGCTGAGGAAGTATGTGCCAAACTCTACACATATTCTGTTAGATGTGTCAGGTTCCATTCAACTTGATGCTACTAACGAAGAGGTTCCGGTACGAATTCTGGATCACAAAGAATGATAGTTGCGGAACAAGACTGTGCGACTTGTTAAAGTCGGGTGGAGTCACCACACCGATGAGGAGGCTACTTGGGAGCTTGAGGAAAAGATCAGAGCTCAATACCCCTACCTGTTTACATAAGGTACGTGAAATATACTTTCAGTACTTGTGCTACTTGAGTGTGCTATCTCTTACTCATGATACATTTGAGTGGGAAATTTGGGGACCAAATTTTTATTAGTGGGGGAGAATGTTAAATACGGAAATTTAAAATACTAAATTAAATGGCTAAAATTTAGGAAAAATAATCCTAGAAATTATTTCGGGATTTTTGGAAAATTTTAGGAATTTTTCCAGAATTTTTCTGGATTTAAACGGAGTTCTTATGATATTATATACGGAAAGATTTAACAAGCTTTTACAAGGCATGTTTGGATTATCCGTTATTGAAGAGTTAATAAATTTTCTATTTCTCATTTTCTTTCCCCGCCGCGCCCGACTCCCTCTTCTCTCGCGATAACTCCTTCCCCCATCGCCAAATTTCTTCCTCTCCTTTCCTTCGCGCGACCTTCTCCCCGTGTCGGATCTCCTTCCCTTGGGCAGCTTCTCGCCACCCTTCCCTGTTCCCAAGCCGCTGCGAGTTTCCCCTCTCCGCCGCTGCTTGCCCGAGCCGCACGCACTGATGGCCAGGCCAATGCCCGCATTGCAGCAAGCATTCGCCGCACCCTGCTCGTCGTAGCTCAGTCAGCCTCCCACGCGCACACATCGCATGCCCTCCTCTGCCAGCACCGGTCGTCCTCTGTTTAGCCTCCGTCGTCGCGATCGACCCACACCGAGGAAACCTTCCATCGTTGTTCTTCCTGATCGTCGTTGGAACTAGGTAAGAGCCGATTCCTTCTTACCTTGGACGGAATCTAAGTTCAAGCTGTGATTTTTCCTTCGTTAAGCTTGATCTGTTGATAGGGCAGCGGTGTTTGAGCGTTGATTGCTCCGAGGAACCAGGGATAGGAGGAGAGTTGGCTAACGGTGGAATTTTCTAGGACTGGTAAGCTTCGATCTATCCTCTTCCTATTAGCTATAAATTGCTAGATCCTGTGGTTGTCGATGTGTTGTGATCTATGATTGGAGGTTACTGTCGATGGAGTCAGCTGTGAGGTTGTTCTTGGCCATGAAGGGACTGTGAGTTTATTGTTAGGTGAGTTGTGAACGACCGTACGATTGTGGGCAGGAGAATTAACGACTGTAAACAGCGTGATGGTTGTGAATGGGTTAGATCCCTAAATTAGTGAAATTGGGAGTTGATTTGGGAAGGAGTTATATTTTGATACGGTAGTGAGTGATCGGTTAGGTGGATAGCTTAATCCATTAGGTTTTGGACTTGATATTAGAGTTAACAATATAATTTGAGTATATTATGTTATATGCAGGTTTCGGTCATGAGACAGGTCCACGGGCGTGAAGATTTCATTATTTCGAGCATTATAGCAGGCAGGTACTTTGACTTATCTTTTAGATATTATCATATTGATATGCGTAGTTGGCTATAGCTCGTAGTAATTTTTATGTCTTATCTTCCCTTGTATGTCACTGTGTCATACCTGATGTATACATTTCTATCTTAGCCTATATTATCTTGATACTTGTCATGTGTACTTATTTTGGGAGTTGTGACATGTACTTGATTAGATTTTAGATATACTTTCCTTGTATACCTAGGTCATTGATATGTACTCATTTTTTTGTACATATTATTTGGAGATGTATTTTGGTTGGTGTTACATGCTTTAGGGTCATGCATCATCTTGCATGATTGCATGCTGGCTGGTCGGCGGTTCCTTTATAGTTGAGCCCGCAGCCAGTTACATAATCTGCACACACAGCCACTCATGGGTTAGTGGTACATCAGGAGGGTGTGTACAGTAGCTCTATTAGGCTCCGCTGGTCCGCTCATGGGTAGCGGTGAGACAATGTAGTAGCAGACAGGGATCCCTCCTTTGGTCTATGTCACCGGGAGATGAGAACTTTGCTCCCCCACTCTGTTTAGGGTAGGAGGATAGGTGTACTCCGATAACATCCTATCCACTCGGTCACTCAGGAGCATTGATGGTAGAGTGCACAGTTGTCATAGCCCTACCCACTCGGCTTCACCATCGCGTGTAAGGCGGCTGACTGGTGTCAGGGGTGACCATGTCATTTGCATCGCATGCATATTGCATGGATGACATTTGTTTGTGTTTGTTGCATTTTGGTTGCTACCTTGGTTGTTGCATATGATTGACATGCATACAGGATACATCATATAATTGGTCTGACGACCTTACTTCTGCTAGTATGGCTCACACTCCTATGTCAGGATAGCAGATTCAGGTAAGTACAGTCTTTCCGCATTTCTTCCTTACATTTTCTATTATTGATCAGGAGACTGTACTGGCATGATTATTATTGTTAGATATATCTTACTATGCATGTCGACTTGATATCCGCTGAGTCTGTTGAACTTACCCCGTTGTTTTATATCTATTTCAGGTTGACACTGTCAGGAGAGTCCAGCTACCAATCCCCCTCGTCGTAATGGTTTTGTTTTTTGGTCTTGTGGTTTCGGTTATTGACTAGAAGACATGTGTAAGACTTGTGTTTTGGGTTTGCTCATGGATGTTTTGGTGGTATTTGATATGTCCTTATGGACTTTTATTCGATTCGTTTTGGTTGTGTATTCCTGCTCAGATGGCAGAAAAGGTAAGTCTAGATGTTGTAGACTTTTTATTTTACTTTGGTTGTTGGCCGGAGGCTCATATATTATATGTATGTGTGTTTTATGTTCCGGTCATGTTGCCCGATGTGTAGTGGGTCATGTGTGCCTTGTATACAGGATTCGTATTGTCACCCGTACAGAGGAGATGCTGCCAGATTTTCGTCTGGCGGGGACCCCCTCGGGGCATGACAAACTCAATTTCTGAGCCTCTAACAATGAGCCAAATACGAAGCCTTACTAGCCGAATTGTGGGCAGCTCGACATATTGGAGCTTCTCGGATTTCTTTATATTCCGACTCGCAGTTGGCCGTGGAGCAAGTCAAAGGATCATTTGACACCAACAACCAGCGGCTTCAGTGCTATATACAAGCTTATCACAAACTATCCTCAGAATTTCAAGAGGTTGTCCTCCATAAAATTCCTCGGGCAGATAATCAGAAGGTCGATGAATTAGCTCGCATGACCAGTGCACTTACCACCTAGAGCCTAGAAGATTCGCTAGCCGAGATTCAGCTTATCACTCACATAGACCAAGATCAGAATATATAGAAAAACCTGTCGGATTGGAGATATCCCCTAGTTGACTACCTGAAAAAAGGGGTTCTGCCAGAAGCCCGAGTTCAGTCACAAATCATCAAGAAAAGAAGTTCCCATTTCGTCCTAGTTGGCGACACCCTGTACAAGCGAGCCTTCGCTCGACCTCTACTTAAGTGTCTCGGCCAAGAGAAAGTTGATTATGTCATGAGAGAAGTGCACGAAGATTGCTGTGGAAATCATTCTGGAGGAACATCCCTTGCACGAAAGATTCTATTGGCCAAATATTTTTGGTTGACTCTCCAAAACGATGTTGCCCACTGCATACGTGTATATCTCAGCTGTCATAAGCATCAAAACTTTTCTCAAGAACCAGCTGAGTTGTTAAAGGCCTCAGTAATATCATACCCCTTCGACCAATGGGGATGGACATAGTGGAACCACTACCAACCGAGCCGAATCAAAAGAAGTTTATGCTGGTCGCGGTGGATTATTTCCCAAAATGGGTAGAAGCGGAGCCCCTGGCCAAGATAACTGAGGAAGTCGTATTGAAGTTCCTCTGGAAAAATATAGTATGCTAATTCGACATTCCAAGAAGGCTAGTCTCAGACAATGGGAGGCAGTTCTAAGGCCAAAAAATAAAATAATGGTGCAAATAGCTAGAGATTCAACAGGCTTTCACCTCAGTGGCATATCCTCGGAGCAAGGGCAGGCTGAAGTGACCAACCGAGAGTTGATTCGGGGGATCAAAATCAAGTTAAATCACACTGGGGGAAGTTGGATTGAAGAATTACCCAGTATTTTATGAGTGTATAGAACTACTCCCAAAGATAGTATGGGTCTCACTCCTTTTCATCTTGTTTACGACGCTGAAGCCCTCATCCCCGTAGAGATCGACATGGAATCACCTTGAGTCTCTGCTTAAACCTCGGATAATAACAGCAATGATGAAAAGAGGCTAGTAGAATTAGACTTAGTAACTGAGACTCGGGACCAGGCGGCTAGCCGAATAAATGCCTTTCGGAGGAGGATCGCCCAAGCTTATAATAAAAAAGTTGTACCCCGCTCCTTTCAGCCAAGTGATTTTGTATGGAAGAAAATCCATCCAACTAGGGAAGTTCGCAAATTAGCACCCCGATGGGAGGGTCCATACAAAATCATTAAGAAACTCAGCTCTGACGCTTATTATCTTCAAGATAGCGAAGGAAAGGAGCTTACCCAACTATGAAATGCTTTTCATTTGCGACCTTATCATGTCTAAATAGTCAGGCGGTATGTAATGGGGTTTTTCCATAATAAAAGCTCTCCTTCGTGATCGCAGCCAGGCTTTCCTACATAAGTCGCCTATCAAGGTGCAATTCATATAGAACCGCCCCTTACGTCCAAGTATTTATCATTCGGTTCTTCCTTGGATATCACCTATTACGGCTGGTTCCAAGTATTTATCATTCAGTTATTCCTTGGATATCGCCTATCATGGCTGGTTCTAAGTATTTATCATTCAGTTCTTCCTTGGATATCGCCTATCATGGCTGGTTCTAAGTATTTATCATTCAGTTCTTCCTTGGATATCGCCTATCATGGCTAGTTCCAAGTATTTATCATTCGACTCTTCCTTGGATATCGCCTATCACGGCTGGTTCCATGTATTTATCATTCGACTCTTCCTTGGATATCGCCTATCATGGCTAGTTCCAAGTATTTATCATTCGGTTCTTCCTTGGATATCTCCTATCACGGCTGGTTCCAAGTATTTATCATTTGGTTCTTCCTTGGATATCGCCTATCACGGTTGGTTCCAAGTATTTATCATTCGGTTCTTCCTTGAATATCGTTTATCACGGCTGGTTCCAAGTATTTATCATTCGGTTCTTCCTTGGATATCGCCTATCACGGTTGGTTCCAAGTATTTATCATTCGGTTCTTCCTTGGATATCGCCTATCATGGCTAGTTCCAAGTATTTATCTCTCGGCTCTTCCTTGGATATTGCCTATCACGGCTGGTTCCAAGTACTTATATCATGACTCGTTCTTATGGAGATTACCCATCACCGTTGATTTCAAGCATTACTCTTGGCTAAAGGGATTGGTCATGGTAACACAACCCACCAACGGTATATAATTCAACACATTATTTCTAAGTCGCCTATTAGGGCACATCTCGGCCAAGTCCCCTATCATCGGGCATCGTGAAGGTACTTTAGAATTGTTGATTATTGTTCGTTATTATAGTAATCAGTCTATTACGTTAAATTCTTAAGAAGTTAAGAGACAACACTTAGCTCAAAAAACTTATATTAATTTCAGAGAAATTACAAGTTGCCTAGGAGAAAACATAGAAGAAAAGATGTCGCGTACGACTACAAAAACCTACTGAAAACAAAAACTAGGTTATTTTGGGAGCCCGCCAAGTGCCGAGTCCAGAGTCTCATCGATTAGACGTTGTAGATCTAGAAACTCGACTGAGGCTCCCTCGGAAGGGTATCCTACTTCTTTGAAGTGTCGGATGACCCCCTCGTAGCCTATCTCTAGGAGGTCGACGGTGCAACCTCCTAGGATATCGGAGAACTCCTTGGAGGCTAGGAAGGCCTTCTTGCGCTGCTTCCAGCGGCCCTCCTCACCAGCCCGGTAAGAGACCAGCTCGGCCTTGGCTGCCTCCGCTTGAGCTGCTAGCTCGTCACACTGCTTGGCCTCAAACTCTGCTTGAGCAACCCTAGTCTGCTCAACCTACAGTAATTTGGCCTCGGCTTCTTTTGCGCGGGCCCTGAGTTCTTCCGCCTCGGCAGCTTGGAGTCGCAAGCACTCGATCTCTCGCGCTTGGCTCTGAAGGTCACCCTCATAGCAGAGAACCTTCGACTGAGACATGGCTACCTCGGACTGGGCTAGCCCGAGCTCCGCTTCCTTATCCCAGAGCTGGGTTGAAAGGGTCATCACCTAGGCCTGCATCCCTTGAAAGGTCGCTGTCAGGGAGGCAGGCGGGACATCAACTCCAGGTGATAGCTCCAAAACTGCAAAGAAAGAAGTTAGTAAAAATAACTGAAGTAGTAAAACACTTAAAGAATGCTTACCTTTGCCAATTGGGTATTCATCTCGTTACTTAACGCCAGGATGGACTTCTCCTTGGCGGACTCCCTGATTGCATCTCGGACTTCCTGGAGGAAGCCTCAAGCAGGCAGCTCTTGTCTCGGCACGGAATGTCCAGAGGACATCCCGAGGAGAGGGCTTGGACTCCGCGGCCAGGAAGACGACAGCTCAGCCAGAAGAGCAGGAGCCTCCGGATACTCCTCCACGGGGGCCGTCGGGACGTCGGAGGGACCAGCACCACTCGGTCCAGAACCACTCGGCCCAGCCGAATCGCGAAGACTTGGGTTGGGAAAGGATTACTGGGAAGGGCTCCCTTCCACGGAGGAGAGCACGGTTCGACTCCTTTTACACCGTTTTCATCGCTCCTCTGACCCCTCAGAGCTTATCACCTCGGCCACTATGGAAGGTCGAGGTGAAGGGGGTTCTGATCTGGCCTCCTTCGGTGTCTCGGCCAGGGCATCTGCGGGGTCGATCATCTGCACCCTTTTCTATTTCATCTTCTTATTGATTGAAGCTCTAAATATAATTTCGGCTGTCACAAATAAGAAAAGAGGTTAGAATTTAGAAATAAAATAAAAAATAAAAATGAGATAAGGCTTTTTACTTAAGGTGTTGCTCATCTCGACCTCTATTGGACTTAGACCGAAATGATATAGGAGTCCTTCCTCTAACAAGACATTAACGTCAAAACTCAAGCCGGTAAGGACTTCGACTATCTCTCGGTAGGTGGGAGATTTTCTGAAGCTAGAATGGATGGAGAAGGGGGCAACTTGAGCTACCACCCAGTCGACCAAAGGAAGGGGGATTCGGGTTTTATGAACAAGTACCGGGTCTTCCAGTGCTTGTGAGAAGTAATAAGCTTCGTCAAGAATTTTACTTTTTTCCAAGTCGTGAAGAAGAAGACTCCTACTTCTTTCTTTTTAGAAATGAAGCAGGAGTGAAAAGCAGCGACCAAGAGGGGAAGGTGATAGAAAAGAAAGATTATAATAAAGTCATTAATAAGGCTAAAGGCGTTAGGGGCTAATTGATGTAATGGGATAAGAAAATAGTTCGACAACTTGATAAAGAAAGGATGGATGGGAAATCGGAGATCGACCGCTAGTTGGTCGTGATAGAAGGCAGTGAAACCAGAGGGAGGTTTGTGAGGGTGTTGGTCCCCCTGAGGAGCCCTAAGTCTATGGGAGAGAGGGATGTGAAAGGCTTCCCTAATCTTGCGGTGCACATCAGGAGTGATGGCATTGCGAGTCCTATGGAACCACGGATCGGTGGTTTCAACCATCGGAAAAAGGGAGAATGTGAGAAAGGAGAACTTACAGAGTAAAGATTTCGGTCGAAAGGGAGAGAGAAGGAAACTCGCTGGAGAAGAAAAGGCTGGAGGCGTCGCGCGTGAAACGACGAGACCTAGGTTTTGAAAGACACAGGACACTTATAGACGAGCCGCGCTGGTTCATCTCTCGAGGATCCTTCCTCAGGATCCTATAGGCACGTGGCACAACAAAAGGAGCCCTAGGGAAGCGAGACAATCATATCATATCCTCGCATTAATGGACCACCTCTAAAGCGAGATCTCCTCTGTTCCCGAGGGGCATATCCGAGGTGCCACCCCCATACCTCATTAAGTCGAAAAAGCAAAATCATAACGTGATAAGGCCAGTCCAGTCGGTCAGGTTATGCCTATCCTTCGACTAGACTTAGGGGGAATCCCTATGATACCGGATGAAGCCACCTTGTAATTATCCGTACAATAATAATAGAAGTCACCATATCGCGGCCTCGTCGAAAGGCGAAGATATACCGATTTGGTACGCCCGAACCGAATGAAGAGGTCGTCTCGGCTTACTCTTCAACTCGGCCATACTATATTTCAAACGCCCCGCGTCTCGGCCTACTCTTCATCTCAGCTGTATTATATTCCAGACGCCTTGCGTCTCGGCTATTATTCTTCATCTCAGCCCCGCTTCTCGACAATTGTGCGTCATTTCGGCTGTATGGTCTTCTAAAGTATGCTCTACTCAGCTAGTTAAGTGACGTGACGAGTATTCCTATTCATATGGCCAGTAAGACAGTCCTTATCAGTGGTTCTCTCTGACCAAGGAACAAATGCTCATACTGGCCTCCATAAGTCTGTTCACCGCATTAATGAGGAGTTATCTCCCATCAACCATATGATGAGTATTAATCATAGCCCACGTGCCTACGATATTTATAAGGGTAATGATCCCTATTACCTCTAAGAGCCGACATGATTACATCGTGAAGTCATACCGTCGATATCTACCGTATCGCTCTGCAGGAAGATTCACTTCTATATAACCCTCCTTGAGGAGGAGAAAAGAGAGGTTCGCATTCTTGAAACTCTGTTAATTGTTTTCACCACTTTCTTCCTATTAATCTCTGCCTTGAGCATCGAAGGGGCCTTGTCGAGATCTCTCTCGGTGCCCTTAACCGCATTCTTCCTATAGGATACGTCATTTGGTCGTCTCGCATCTTTCGGCTCGGCTCGGCTCGCGCCTGATATGTCAGCTCTTCCGGCTCGACTTTTCCTCCGCATCATCCGTTTTTTGTCCGAGTCACCGGTCCTTCACCGCCTTCACCACCTTCACCACCGGACACCTCAACATCTCTATCTCGACAGACAATAGTACCAATATCTGATAATTAGTATAATAACAATAGCTGAATTTTTATTTTGTTTTACGAATAAAGTGTAGTGGTAAAATGTTCATATAATAAATAAAAATATTAAAATTTGAATTTTACTAGGATGAATATTATGAAGATGGATAACTGAATTTATGCGGTAGACAAAATAGGAATCCAATAAATGAATTAGAATTTTTTTTTTCAGGATCAATCTAATGTTTGGGACGTATCTGAATTATAAAAAGATTTTTTAAAAAAATTATCCACGTGATTGATTTATTATTTATTATTTTTCAAAAGTAAAAAAAATTATTAATAAAAAAGATGATTCATTCGTACTAATCAATTTCATAATCAATATAAAAAATATATATTATGGAAAGTATATTATTAAATTTAAAATTAATACGATATACCCTTTGAAAAATATAAATTCTTATTTATTAGTACAATTTTACTATTGAAACAAAGTAAAAAAATTGGTCTCTAAAAAATTAGAATGGATCTGGCAATTTTCATCAATCTGTTAGGTAAATCACGAAGCGTGGTGGCGTTAGCCACCAATAAGTGATAGTTTTGACAATTATCTGATATCTCCGATGGCTCGGCTCCACCGCTATTCGGTGGGCAAAGGCGACGGCCCGGCCTCCCTCGGCACGGCCCGTTTCCTGCTCCGCCCCTGTTCGGCGTCGGCTACGGAACGGAGGTAGGGAGGGAGGGAGGGAGGAAGTTGACCATGGTAACCTCTTCGCTCTCCCTCAAGCTCGCCTTCTCCTTCTCCGTCTCCATCTCCATCTCCATCTCTTTCGCCGTCTCCTTAGCTTCATCGCCTCCACCGTCCCTCCCCAAGATCTCATCCGTCCTTGCCTTCAAATCCTCCTACCAACCTCCCCCTCCCTCCTCTCCCCGATCCTTTGCCTCGCACCTCCTCGCCCTCCTCGGCTCCGCCAAAGACTCCTCTGCTGTTCCCGTCTCCGAGGCCCGCGAGATCGTATCCTGCTTCCGCTTTCTCGTCCCTTTCTCACCTCATTCCTCTGCCAAGAATGAGCACCTCCGCCGCCGCAAAGGTGCCAACGACATGATCTGGTGGCCGCCGGAGTCGGTCGTGGAGCTGGCTTGCCTCGCCATCGACTCGGGAGGCGATCCCGCTGTGATCCAGGCGGTGTTGGATCCGACCCCGTTGCCTGTGAGTTGTAGGAGTAGCAAACTTTTTACTACCAACATTTGTCCGAATTCATTCTTGTATGTAGGTGCCTGATGTGGAGGGCCTGAAGAAAGATAAATGTCAATTGACAAGTACTCCTTATGGTTATCGATTTGTAAACCGGGTAACAAAATGTCATGTGTTTTTGTCTTTTATCCGAAATGAAAGTACCAGTACTTCCATACTTGACCATTTTGAGCTTGATCAGGAGTTAAATGCATATTTTGCGTTCTTGTTCGAACTTATTGCTGAGAGGGGACCTTCTGTGGGTTTGAATGTAAACCTTAGCCGATACGATCTGTTTCATGGCCATCTTTTCATTGCCGACTCTGGCAGACTTGGCATTCTGTAAGTTGAAAATGATCTTCCAATTTCTCAGCACAGTTATGGCCTTCTTGTTGTTACAAAATTCTGTGTTCTTACAGCAGTGCTCTATTTTTCATGTTCCTTTTGTCAGAATGACGAGTGTTTTCGAGGAGTAGTATTAAACAAATAAGCTAAAAGGATTTATCTCTTGGTAAATGATAACAGGCTAGTCAGTTTGTTATCTCTCTATCTTATCATGAACTTCCTAAGTGAAGTTTCTATTGCAACTTGTTCAATGAATATTTCTTAATAACTGTTTTCTCCCCTACAGCATCCATGACAAACTAGCATATTAGTGCTACATGAATGCAACTTTAGTTCATACTTCTTTCAAAATGATGAGATGATCTTGAAAATTTGTTTTTTGTAATTTGGATGTGTTCAAGATTAAATTGTTGAAATAGATTATTTTCACAGGTGTTGCTCTTAATTTGTGATGGAATCAATCTGTAGATTGCAGGCTTGAGCCTCCATTATGTTATTCATTTATGATTTGGCTTTGGACTGTTTAGTTTAATGATCAAGGTACTCATTTGAAGTTGATCCTTCAAATCCTTCTTATACAATTGCTATAGAATCTGGTTTTAAAGTTAAATGGTTGAGGAAAATCTGCATGCCCTGTGTTAATCCTTTCTAAGGCAGAACGGTAATTTGTTGCATGCAATAAGATTCACAGTATGAAGGCATTCAAAACATAATAGAGTTAGGATGACGATGAAAAAACAGATAATTTGATGTAGAGTTATATCAAGAAACTACCGTGTGAGAGTAACAAGTGTCTGTTATATACAATTTTTACTCTTTTCTGTTATATCTTTGGACCTTGTAAAATTATCTTATCCAGTTTTTAGGAGTTGACAGTTTCCAACTTTGCCAACCATGTGATTAAATATTTGGACTTAGTCGGATATGCTAATGTGCTTTCAAAGATTATTGTATTTGTTTTTGATTAAAGGTTCCATGCAAGAGAGTATCCTGAATACAATGAAGAATCATTTCCTTATAATATGGGCTATTGCCAAAGAGGTAAGATCTTTAGAGTTGATTACTAATGCATTTATTGTTTCTTCATATTTTTATTTTTCTCATATTCTCTGCAAAGACTTGACACCTGATTGTGGTGCAGAGTTAAAATGATTGATATACTTTCTGTTATGCTCTTGCTTTACTTAGTGATATGTCCCATCCCTTTTAGGTTCGACTGTGGTCTATGATGATTCTATGAATCTAAGGAATATACTTTGGCTTGCACCACAGCCTAGTAACAGAACGGATGCTTGGGAATCACCTGGTATGATTCAACTTGTCCAGTTTCAAGTTGTTGTATGCCGCTTTTGTGTTTTTGATGTTTTATATGACATGCAGATTTTAATTTTTGTTACTCATTTGTTTTATGGTAGCTAAATGTTGGGACTTGCATTGTACTAGCTACCATAATGTGTATATCGAATTCTTCTATTATATGGACTAGCAACTGTTATTCTACTCAACTCTCTATCTACTAATCAATATTCCAATAAAAAGTAATTCCTTTTTTCTTTGTTTCTGAATGATATGTGCTTTAGACTGGTTCTGGGAGAAGGTCAGTCCAATCTATCCATATATGGACACTTTGTTTCAAATGAAAACTAGTTCAGTTAGATTTCTGTCTACCACTTCAGTTCACTCTGCAAAACTAATATTTGGAAAAGAGTAGCTCCTTGATGAAAATCATGCTTATCATAGACTGCTACTGATTTAGTTGAGACAGAATATAATGTTCAGCATTATCTTCTTGAAATTGAGAACCAGAGGGAGAAGGTAGTAAGCCCCTTGTACACTTGATCGGTTTAAATTATTTACTAGGTTCTTATTGTTGAATCAAACGACCTCTTTTACCTTGATTTCAAAGGAAGGATTCACCAATATCTGATAATCCTTTCTGAAGTTTAAGGATATTTCAATGATTTGCTTCAATATTGAAAAGGAAAAGATTGATAAGATGTCATCCATTTAACTAGTTGTGCATGTTTTTTAGGTGTGTTGGTTGTCCTTGATGCTCATCCTGATGGTATTATATACAAGGAACTAGTGCCACATTTCGTGGATACTGTCAGAACAATTTTCGAAGGTTAGTTTGGTTTTAGTATCATTTTGTTTTCGATTGTTACTAGTCTTTGGTAGCATGGTCCTTAGACTTTCTTGGCTTTTACCAGATGATTTTGGTGATCATGTGGCTGATGTCAACTACTTGAATGTTGATAGTGTTGTTCCTGGTGAAAGGATTTTTATGTGCTAAAATTCTTAACAAGATATTATTTCATTTATTTGCCAGGATAGATTCCTGTTGTATGTTCCACCAAATAATTCTTATGCATTGTGATTCAAAACAAGCTCTTTTGTTAGTTGTGCTGGTTATTCTTTGGATTTCAAAACTAATATTTTATTATTCATTTGGAGCTAATTTTGTGTTGTTCAAGTTTGTTTGATAAGGTAACTCAGCCAAATCAAATCGAACCTAAAATGAAGTTATTGGAATGGTTGTTGTGATTTCTTTTTTATAAGCTTGGGTTTGATTCAAGCTTGTTTTGTATTTGGTTCTTTTAGGTATGATCGAGCTCAATTTGAACGTATTTAATTGTGTGAAATTTTTACAATTTAAAGCTTATTTAATTGGTTAGTCTGTTTGATATTATAAATTTGTTTAAAGAACTTCTTTGTCTATTTAGGAGTTTGATAAGGGTTTTATTAATAAACGCATTTTATAAATTTTGTGCTTAGGATATTATTCATAAATATTATTTATAATATTGTTCAAGAATAATTTATAATTTTTATTCATGAATTGAATATTCAAATTTGTTCATTTAATTTAATGATTTATTTAAATTTTTTTATTTAATTAACTTTTAATATTAAATGAATATAAATAAATTTTAATTAAGCGGACCACAATTTGCTCGGTTCATATACTTAAGTCTTAAGAGTTTGTGGCAAGAAGATACCTAAATTCATTGAATTATTTTTGTTGTGATATTATTGTTCTTCAGTTTTTGTCTCTACGGGATGACATAGTGATTAAGGTACGACGAAATTTACGGATAAAACAAGGATCGATTTCGGAGGAGATTTAAAGTCCTTTTTTAGAATCATATGATTTTCACGTGTCTTGACCACTACATCAAGGTCTATAAAATTCTCCGTGAATAATCTCTCTCATAATGATCGTGGGATGAGTCGATGGAGACTGCTAGGTTGACGGAGGCTGTTAGATTGACAAATTTTAACTTTTTATAGATATATACATATGCCACATGAAATCCACGAAGAATAAATAATAGATTGGAATAGAAAATCTAAATCAAGAACCATAATGGTAATTCAAATTAATTCTAATGATAATAACCTAAGTAGAAAAAATAAAATGCTAGACAAAAAAAACAAGTTTTTGTATGGATGTCAAAATAACTATAATAATAATAAATCTCATGGTATTTTATTGAAAATCTTTAAGAAAAATGTACTAATTAACATGGAAAAAATCAAAAGAACTCTTGATTTTTAGTATTGGGTACTCTATTTTATAAAAATATTAAAAGAGCATCATATCATTTTTTTTATTTGGAAATAATTATTATTTTAGCGTTGTTGCCACAGTTATGATTGTAGTTTGTGTAGTAGCTACAGTAAAATGAATTTTTTTTTCTTTTTTTGTCAATTTGATCAAAATTACTGCACATAGAGAAGTATTATTATATCAAATATTCTTTATCAAGTTAATTAAAATTACTTTAATTTAATTAGTCGATCATTATGGCATTATAGCATTTATGACCATTGCTACTAGAAGTTGCTTGGACTTTGTAGCAACTATTCAGTAGATGCTACAATGGTGTTGTCGTGATTTGACAAACTTTTAGTAATTTTAATAAAGTTGATAAAAAATATTTTATTATAACAATAAGCAGTGTTATGAGACAGTCGAAGAGAATCACTAATATGACATACCCATTGTTTTTATCAAGTTAACTAAAAAGAAAATATGTTAGTTCACTTTAATTTAACACGTAACAATTATGGTCATAGCTACTAATAGTGTTATGGTCGTATAATAAGAAATGAAGTTGAAAGGGTTTGAAGACTATAAAAGAAGGATTAAGGGGATTTTATTTTTATAAGAGAATTAAATGGTTAGCACAAACAATATAATTATTCTAAGGAGCAAGAGTCAATCTCTGAGAACTGTAAAATTTTCGAAATGTCTATTCTCTTATTGTACTAATTCTTAATTGAACAAAAATACTCTTTATGATTTATCTCTTTTTATATTAAAGACGTTTGGAATGAGTACATCACCTTTTGCTCCCAAAGATTAAAGGGATCTTTGAATTTTGAATTGTTCTAATTTATTTAGCCCTTTCTCTTGTAAACCATTTAATTAAAACCTTGCTCCCTCTAAGTTATATTGTAAGTTTATGTTGTAAGTGTTTGACTTAAAAGAATCATTCTAAATTCATGCAACCAAAAACATTAGAATAATTTGACACAAAATCTTATTATGATCGATATTCATAAAACACAAATTAAATGGAAACAATGAAAAACCTAAATTTGAGCTTGAATCCAATGACATGGTCATTATTTTGTTGTCGTCCAAGGAATCTTGAGATCCTAAAAATTGCAAAAGCACAGCAGATGGATCTTTTGTAAGATTTAAAATGATAGCACCGTAATCTCAGTCCGATGGAGAGAGATAAGATAATTATTTGATTGTTCAATTCACACTTTATATATATTAGATTTGAATTCATTAACAATTCTTTAATGCTAACAGTAATAAGTTTCACACATATGATCCACATCTAATAATATAGACCCATAATTTAACATGGTAATTAGATCATTTTAATCAGATTTGATTGCAATAATAAATTTGTGTTATAACTTAACATATATGCCCACTAAATGAAAATAAAATAAAATCCAACAATCTCTCGAATGTGTTGCATGTGATTCTCATATAACATAATTAAAACCTTAGTTGAGCTCAATAATTCCAAAATTTATAGGTTGAATAATCCTTTAAAACAATCTCATATATTAATTTTATTGGTATAGAAATAAAGTTAACTCACTTATATTAAGTCTCAATAGTAATCACAATACAAATGCCAATAACATAAATTTGATGTGTATACATAGTATGAGAATTGAATGAAATATGATCTACACATATCTATTCTCAATTTATCCTTTTTTTTTACTCTGAAAAGTCCAAATCATATTTACAAATATATTATGTCAAACTGCAATAGTAAATTATGATTTCTTTTCTTTATGACTCAAACTAGAGTCTTATGTCATATTTACAATACCACATTCAAAAACTATAATAGAAAATTAGAGTGCTGAAATAAATTACACATGTATTTGTAAACCTTAGGTTGTACAATAAATCAAAAATATATGTGTTTAATAATATAAAACATAAAATACTAAATATAAACTATCATTAAATAAGTACTTCATCAAAACGAAGAATTCCTATATGCATCATATACCAATGAAATACTTTGAATGACAAACCCTTGGTAAGTAGATTCACCAACATAGCTAGAGTATATGATAATATGTTCTATCGTCACCTAACTACTTTGAACTCTTTTTTTAACTACCAGGAACTTAATGTTGATGAGTTTAAACTTTGATAAGTTATGAATATTCTTGGAATACAATTCTGCAATTTTATTATCATAATTGATCATTAATGATCTATCAATATCATCAATAATCTCTAGTATCATGATGAAATTATATAGTCATATTCCATGGTTAAATGCTTCGTAGAGGTTATTAACATTGTTATATTTTATGAACAATTTTGTACGCCCATAAACTTAATAAGTTAAATATTTGATGGATACAAAAAATAGAGTAAGATCGATGAATCACTGGCTAACAGAGTTAAATGGGATGAGCAAATTAAACGAATAAAATAATAAAATAATTTCATATTAAAAATTCAAGCCAAATAAGTTAAGAAAATTGACTCAAATGGAAAAAGTAAAATGGTATCATATTGAAAAATTCATGGAAAATGAATTGTTGGTTTATATTGAATCATTAAAAAGTAATGAATATTATTAAATGAGAGATTCTTTTTGCATTATTTGAAAAAAATAAATAAATTGTTTTAAAAAATATCTAATATTATTTTAAAAAAAATAAAAATTAACCACTAATTTATAGTTAATTTCAAATCAAAATCATAACCGATCCATCTAGAAGAGTTAGTTACAGTTATGACCTATTGAAGTGGGTCCATTGATAATTGATCTATTGACCCAATTATAATTCTAAGCCGAGTTTTGGTTTAGGACCTAGCCCTTGGGCAAGTCTTCCTAGAATGAGATCCAAATTTATCATTGACTCAAATGTATCCAAGAAGTGAGCATGGCGAGCGATGATGCATGTTGAATTTGCCATTAGGTTAGATGTTGAGGTGGAGGTGATGATGATATATGCCCTACATAGTCTATCATGTGCATGAGAAGATAAACATAAGAAGGCACTAGAGTGATCCAGTAAAACCCTTCTGATGTGCATAGTCTATCTTGTTTATGAGAGGACATGTTGCGTTTTCGGCATCGCGGTGAGTGTGTGTTCGAACATGTTTCATAAACATGTGCACAGCGGAAAGAATAAAATAATAAATCTAATTTATTACAACACACACATCACATGCATGCATAGTATAACATGTGTAAACATAACCGTAAATTCAAATTTTACAATAAAAGGAAATTTATACTACGTATACCTGACATATCACGTGTAGCGGGAAAGACATCAATCAGAACGATCCTCACTAGAATCGTCTCTATCCGTATCCACGACGAGTATCTTCGGGATGACTTCACAAAGTCACGAGCCTCGTCTTCGTACGGGTTACGAGCCTCGTCTTTGTACGGGTTACTAGTCTCGTGTTGAAGACGATGTGATCGAGAGAAGATCACGATCCGAATCAAAATTCGGATCCAAAATGAGTCCTCAAAAACTCGCTTCTCCGGAGAGGTATTCGTCAACCGTTTGACGAATTCTTCGTCCTCCACCTATGAGGATTACCGGAGATCGAATCCTCGGCAAGGCTACCACTGTCGGAGCCCCAAACGTCGTCCAAACGACGCTCCGACAAGAGGGAAACAAGCTGTCCAGAAAACTGGACAACTTTGGTGGAGGAATAGGGGCCAGCCAAAAGGGAAGGTTGAAGCTCACCTTGTTGCCGAACCCAAAGGAGATCACCGGAGCTCCTCCGGCAGCAGCTCGACGCCGACAAGGGGAGAGGACGGCAGCTGCTGGACGCCGGTAAGGGAGCTTGGGTGGTGGTGGCCGGCGGCAAGGAGAGTTGGCGCCGACTACACCAAGGAGAAGGAGGGGGCGGCAACTTAGGGTTGCTTGGACTTGGATTAGGGCTTAACAAAACTCTTAAGCCCTATTTTATAGAGAACAAATTCTCTTAATGGTTATCGGATCATAACCAAAAGCCCGTTAACCCGCTCCATTAATTTAAGTTAAAATAAACCAAACCATGATGGTTTATTTTAAGTTAAAAGGAATCGAACCAACTTTGGTTCATTCGTTTAAAACAAACCAAACCCTTTGGTTTATTCTCCTCCATTGGATTAGAACCAAATCAATTTGGTTCATCCATCATGTCTTCATAAGACACGACCCATCCACGCTTCCATTGCGACTGAAACGATTTCATGCTCACTTCATTGTTTGGTCCAACCAAACCTAATTTCTCTCGGTCTGAGAATCTCATTCTCAAGCTCGTTTTAAATCCTTCGGATTACGCTCGTTGTGTGTGTGACCAAATAGGTTCTCGGTTTATGTTGGTCGTCTATAATTAACCATTAATTATAGAATGATCATGAGTGGCACCTAGTAGTACATCATGATCCCCAATTAACCGAAAAGATTAACGGTTGATCCAAAACTATTTCTGAAACCCTTCAGTAGCTCGAATGAATCGTGCCACATTCCCTTCACTCATCTTATACCCACTTGGTTTTGGACATGGTCTATAGTGTCAGTCCCCACTAGACTGACTACGTCACACCTAGCTCAAGTATCATTTCCTCGTCCTACGGATTCTAGTTACTGCACATGTATCGAAGAGTACCTTACTCTAAACATGTAATACTTTGGCCAAAGACTTTAGTAACAATCCGACAAGAGACCATGGGTATACTTCTCCTCGTAAGGAGTGGTGAATCCTTTATAGGCTATTCAAACACCTTCGATCACTTCGACTTATACCCAATCATCCCGGGTCAATATCTCCTTAGAGATGCTTGCTTAAGATGTCAAAGCATAAGTCTTTATGATCAAGATGACTTGAATACCGCAAGTCAAAGGAACATCGCACTTAAGCTACAGTAAGAACTTCATTGACATATCTATATATGCAGAGAACCATATGAAGTCTTACGGCTGGTCACTCCAATGTACTAGTTACCATAACTAGCATCAACGATTAACTCCGGACATTATAATGTCTCTAGCCAGTGAGAATCAGTTGCTTGGATACACCAAGGAGTATACCTCGTGCTAGTCTCGACAGAATCAATGGTGTCCAAATCCATCAATTCATCGACTAGGGATAATTCTGATACATCACAATTACACATGTAGAGATACTCACTAGTTGTGATCCAATCACAAATTCTCTTATGCTGTGAATCGTATCGTGGACATTCAGTAAATGAGTTTAAGATATAATCAAATACATGAAAACATGTATACTCAAATAGTGAATCTTCATTTATCATATAAATGGTTCAAATATAAGGCGATTGCCTTAGGACATCTCTCATATATTACTAATAAACTCTCACTTGGCCTAATGTCAATCGCTACGGTATCCAATACCATAAGCTCTAACATGACCCTCAAACTTACTTTGAGGTAATGCCTTAGTTAAAGGATCCGCTAAGTTCCTTTCAGTGGGAATTTTCTCGATTTGTATTTCCTTCCTACTGATGATCTCTCTGATAAGATGATAGCGGCGAAGCACATGTTTGGATCGTTGATGAGACCACATCAAGTTCAGAGATGAACTTCTTGATCCAAACCACTTTTTTTGCTGCTTCCAAAGCTGCAATGTATTCTTCCTTAGTGACAGAATCTGCTATAGTGTCAAGCTTGGAACCTTTCCAACTTATTGCGCCTCCATTCTAGGTGAATACATACCCAGACTGAGACATGGAATCATCCTTGTCTGTTTGGAGCTGACATCCGTATACCCACGTATCACCATGTGCCCTTCTCCATATATTAGGAACATATCCTTATTTCTTCTTAAGTACTTAAGGATCGTCTTAACAGCTGCCCAATGATCCATTCTTGGATCAGACTAGTATCTACTCGTGACACTCAGAGCATATGATACATCGGGCCTCGTACATAACATAACATACATGATAGATCATATTGCGGATGCATAGGGAATCTTACTCATGCAAATTCTCTCATCTTCTGTGCGCGGACACATAGACTTCGAAAGGTGTATCCCATGTCTGATGGGTAGGAAACCTTTCTTGGATTCTGACATGCTAAACCTCTTTAGCACTCGGTCTATATATGTAGACTGCGAAAGACCAAGCAACTGTTTCGATCTATCTCTATAGATCTTAATCCCGAGGATGTAGGTTGCTTCTCCCAGGTCTTTCATGGAGAATGTCTTGGATAACCAAATCTTAACTGACTGTAAGACTGAAACATCATTTCCTATAAGTAATATGTCATCAACATACAATACTAGGAACACAACTGCACTCCCACTAACCTTCTTGTACACACAAGGTTCGTCTGGATTTTGTGAGAAATCAAACTTTTTGATTGTCTCATCAAAATGGATATTCCAGCTCCTGGATGCTTGCTTCAATCCATATATGGACCGTCGCAATTTGCATACCTTGGTTTTATCAACCGATGTGAAACCCTCAGGCTGTATCATATACACGTCCTCGAGCAGGTTTCCATTAAGGAAAGTTGTTTTCACATCCATCTGCCATATCTCATAATCATAATGAGCTGCTATGGCCAGGAGCATCCGAATGGATTTAAGCATAGCTACAGGTGAATAGGTTTCGTCATAATCAACAGCTTGTTTTTGACGATATCCTTTCGCCACTAATCTAGCCTTATAGGTAATCACATTACCATCTATGTCGGTTTTCTTCTTGAAAATCCACTTGCACTTTATAGGCTTTATGCCTTCAGGTGGGTCAACCAAGTTCCAAACTTGGTTTTCATACATGGAATCCATTTCCAACTTTATGGCTTCAAGCCACTTATCCCTTTCTGAACTTGTCAGAACTTCTTCATAACTGGTAGGCTCCTCATCATCAATGAATAACACGTCGTTCGATTCATTTACGAGAAATCCATATCTCTCAGGAATATTGCGTGTTCTACCAGATCTACGAAGATGTGGTGTTTCAATAGGTCCAGCCGATTGCTCATCACTATGAGTTGTCGGCTGTTGTGCTTCACCAGGTATCTCATCAATGTCTATTTGAGTCTCTCGAGCCTCCTCAAGCTCGACGACACTCCCACTATTTTTTTACAAGAGAAACTCTTTCTCTAGAAACATAGCATGCCTTGAAACAAACACCTTTTGTTCCACAGGATGATAGAATTGGTAACCCCTTGTTTCCTTAGGGTATCCAATAAATAGACATTTGTCAGACTTAGCATCCAATTTGTCTGATACAGTCCGCTTCACATAAGAAGGACAACCCCATATCTTCAAGTAAGATACATGAGGTTTCTTACTACTCCATATCTCATATGGAGTAGTAGAGACTACCTTGGTTGACATTCTGTTTAACAAGTAAACAGCTGTCTGAAGTGCATAGCCCCAAAAGGACTTGGGAAGATTCGCATGATTCATCATTGACCTGACCATGTCCAATAAGGTCCGGTTATGCCTCTCAGATACACCATTATGTTGTGGTGTATATGGCAGAGTCCATTGAGACAATATACCATTGTCTCTTAGATAATCAAGAAACTCTTGACTTAAGTATTCACCACCTCGATCCGATCGAAGTATTTTAATACTCTTGTCATGTTGTTTCTCTACTTCATTTCTGAATTCTTTGAACCTTTTAAAGGCTTCAGACTTGTGTTTCATCAAGAACACATACCCAAACCGTGAGTGATCATCGGTGAAGGTAATGAAGTAGCTATAGCCTCCTAAAGCTTGAGTTGACATAGGTCCACATACATCAGTATGTATTAGACCTAGCAACTCTCCCACTCGCTCACCTTTTCCTGTAAAAGGTAACATAGTCATCTTGCCTTTTAAACATGATTCACATGTATCGTATGAATCAAATTCAAACGATTTCAGAATTCCACATCGGTGTAATTCGGATATGCGTTTCTTGCTTGCATGGCCAAGACGATAATGCCACATGTAGGAGTCTAATTGATTATCCTTTCGAGCACGCTTGTTGCTCGCTTCGATATTGAAAATGTCATTGGATACGTCCAACGTATAAACACCATTGCTTAAAGTTCCAGTCCCATAAGGAACTCCATTCAAAATTATGTAACAACAATTGTTACTAAAAGTCGAATGGTACCCATTTCTATTTAAACAAGAAATAGAAATGATGTTCTTTATCAACGAAGGAACATAAAAGCAATTATCCAGTTCTAAGACAAGTCTTGTAGGAAGTTTCAACAAATACGTTCCGATGGCGAGTGCATCAACCTTTGCTCCATTCCCAACACGTAAATTTGACTCTCCCTTGACGAGTCTTCTTCTATTCCTTAGCACATGTATGTCATTACATATATGTGAGTCATACCCAGTATCTAATACCCAAGTATTTGAGGAAATAGAATGATAATCAATAACGAAGATATCTGAAGAAGATGGGGCATCCGATGCCTTATTCTTCTTCACGAACTCAAGATAAATCTTGCAATTTCTTCGCCAATGACCCTCCTTGCCATAATGATGGCAAGTGCCCTTTTGAGCTAGTTCTGCCTTTTTCTTCCCCTTCTGCTATTCCTTTGACTTCCTCTTAGAACCTTTCTTCGAGGAATCAACTTACAACACCGTCCCCTGCTCATGCTTCACAGAAGACTCCACAGTCTGCAGCATGTTGAGCAGTACCACAGATGAACCTTCTTGCATCTCAGAGGTGAAGAGGAGCTTGGAGACTTCGAACCTTTCGAATCTCATTTGCTCATCAACCAACTCATAAAGATGAAAGACTATGGTATGAGCATCCATATGCTCATGCTGCTTTCGCAGCTCAGGTACCATCATGGCTAGCATGATGCAACTCGTCATTTCAGAATCAGTCACATATTTCTGATAGGTCAACAATTAGTCCAGAGTTGCATTGTTACTAGGAAGGGCGGGAAGAGGCGTTTCAAGGACATTTGCAAGCTTTTCAACCTTGAGAACAATTCTCAAGTTTCTAAGCCAGTCCAAGAAGTTCAACCCAGTCAATTTATTCGAATCCAAAATGGAACGCAAATTCAAAGACATCATGATCAATAGATTAACTTAGAAATACAAAACGAGCATATATGAGAAAATGATTTTAAAATGCATCAATATACATTCATAAATCCCATTCATTTTTCGAATTTCAAAAACCCCAAAATCACTTCGGGAGATCGTAGGTCCATCTCCGAATGGGCTGATATCTATCATAGATATGAACAACCTTGGAGAGAGTCCAACAAGCCATTCATAACTACGATGGTAGGTATCAAATATACCGATTGCATATCACGTATATGCAACTATCACAATGTGCTATCAACTAATTGAATGTTCATACATACATCGGGTTGTTAACACATTAACAAGTATGCATCATATGCATAGCACCCAACTTCACCTCCCTTTACATCGACCTTGGAGAGAGTCCAACAAGCTGATGCTCCAGGTTAAAGTCAACCCATTAATCGAGAAATAGTTTTAATATGGTTAGAGTGCATTCAACCAATTAGCCCACCTTGGAGAGAGTCCAACAACCAAAGCTAATGATTGACCTCTGACTCTTACCATATTAGTGTTAAACTATTTCATGGTTTGAACATGTTCGGGTTCGAGCCGGGCTTGGAGAGAGTCTAACACCCCGAACAAGAAACGGAACTCTGATTCTAACCATATTAATGGAAGGTGTAGGTTTTAATATTGAGTTAAGATTTTTATGTCTCATCCTCTTTGCATGCATATAACTATTATCTATATGGCATGACATACATGACATACATCTACATGTCACGACACGCATGGCATAATGATATACATCTAATGCAATTACATGGCATACAATTATGTCATGTACAAAATTTCCTTATATGTCATAACTATTTATGGAAATAAAATATGTTTAAGATTTGATTCTCCAAATCAAATCATGATTAAATTAGGAAACAAATTTTCAAATATAATCACATATTTTATTAGTGGAAATAGTTGATTAAGGAAAGTCAATTTAGGAAATCAATTTCCTAAGTCATCAAAACTACTTATGAAAATTAAATATTTTAAGATTTGATTTCCCAAATCAAATCATGATTAAATTAGGAAACAAATTTCCAAAATCTAATCAAATATTTTATTTATGGAAAATATCAATTTCCATAAATACTTCCAACTTTTCAAAAGTAGAAGATTTCCATAAATACTTCTAGACTTTCCAAAATTAAAAATTTCCATAAATACTTCTAACTTTTCAAAAGTAGAAAATTTCCAGAAATATCATTATGACTATCGCAAAATAATTTTATGATTATGTCAAAACACAACCTGGGATCTGATACCATTGTTGGGTTTCCGACACCGCGGCGAGTGTGTGTTCGAACATGTTTCGTAAACATGTGCACAGCGGAAGGAATAAAATAATAAATTTAATTTATTATAACACACTCATCACACGTATGCATAGTACAACATGTGTAGACATAACCGTAAATTCAAATTTTGTAATAAAAGGAAATTTATACTACGTATACCTGATGTATCACGTGTAGCGGGAAAGACATCAATCGAAACGATCCTTGCTAGAATCGTCTCTATCCGTATCCACGCCGAGTATCTTCGGGATGACTTCACAAAGTCATGAGCCTCGTCTTCGTACGGGTTACCAGCCTCGTGTTGAAGACGATGTGATCGAGAGAAGATCACGATCCGAATCAAAATTCGGATCCAAAACGAGTCCTCAAAAACTCGCTTCTCCGGAGAGGTATTCGTCAACCATTTGACGAATCCTTCGTCCTCCACCTATGAGGATTACCGGAGATCGAATCCCCGGCAAGGCTACCGCTGTCGGAGCCCCAAACGTCATCCAAACGACGCTCCGACAAGAGGGAAACAAGCTGTCCAGAAAACTGGACAGCTTTGGTGGAGGAATAGGGGTCGGCCAAAAGGGAAGGTTGAAGCTCACCTTGTTGCCGAACCCAAAGGAGATCACCGGAGCTCCTCCGGCAGCAGCTCGACGCCGACAAGGGGAGAGGACGGCAGCTGCTGGACGCCGGCAAGGGAGCTTGGGTGGTGGTGGTTGGCGGCAAGGAGAGTTGGCGCCGACTACACCAAGGAGAAGGAGGGGGTGGCAACTTAGGGTTGCTTGGACTTGGATTAGGGCTTAACAAAACCCTTAAGCCCTATTTTATAGAGAACAAATTCTCTTAATGGTTATCGGATCATAACCAAAAGCCCGTTAACCCGCTCCATTAATTTAAGTTAAAATAAACCAAACCATGATGGTTTATTTTAAGTTAAAAGGAACCGAACCAACTTTGGTTCATTCGTTTAAAACAAACCAAACCCTTTGGTTTATTCTCCTCCATTGGATTAGAACCAAACCAATTTGGTTCATCCATCATGTCTTCATAAGACATGGCCCATCCACGCTTCCATTGCGACTGAAACGATTTCATGCTCGCTTCATTGTTTGGTCCAATCAAACCTAGTTTCTCTCGGTCTGAGAATCTCATTCTCAAGCTCGTTTTAAATCATTTGGATTACGCTCGTTGTGCGTGTGACCAAATAGGTTCTCAGTTTATGTTGGTCATCTATAATTAACCATTAATTATAGAACGATCATGAGTGGCACCTAGTAGTATATCATGATCCCCAATTAATCGAAAAGATCAATGGTTGATCCAGAACTATTTTTGAAACCCTTCAGCAGCTCGAATGAATCGTGCCTCATTCCCTTCACTCATATTATACCCACTTGGTTCAGGACATGGTCTATAGTGTCAGTCCCCACTAGGCTGACTACGTCACACCTAGCCCAAGTATCATTTCCTCGTCCTACGGATTCTAGTTACTCCACATGTATCAAAGAGTACCTTACTCTAAATATGTAATGCTTTGGCCAAAGACTTTAGTAACAATCCGACGAGAGGCCATGGGTATACTTCTCCTCGCAAGGAGTGGTGAATCCTTTATAGGCTATTCAAACACCTTCGATCACTTCGACTTATACCCAATCATCCCGGGTCCACATCTCCTCAGAGATGCTTGCTTAAGATGTCAAAATATAAGTCTTTATGATCAAGATGACTTGAATACCGCAAGTTAAAGGAACATCACACTTAAGCTGCAGTTAGAACTTCATTGACATATCTATATATGCAGAGAACCATATGAAGTCTTACGATTGGTCACTCTAATGTACTAGTTACCATAACTAGCATCCACGATTAACTCCGGACATCACAATGTATCCAGCCAGTGAGAATCAGCTGCTTGGATACACCAAGGAGTATACCTCGTGCTAGTCTCGACAGAATCAATGATGTCCAAATCCATCAATTCATCGACTAGGGATAATTTCGATACATCACAATTACACATGTAGAGATACTCACTAGTTGTAATCCAATCACAAATTCTCTCATGCTATGAATCATATCGTAGACATTCAGTAAATAAGTTTAAGATCTAATCAAATACATGAAAACATATATACTCAAATAGTGAATCTTCATTTATCATATAAATGGATCAAACACAAGGCGATTGCCTTAGGACATCTCTCATATATTACTAATAGGACAAATGTTAAAGGGCGTCGAAGTGGGTTGATAAATCCCTATGATGCTTAAGTTCATAGTATGTATGGAATGATAAAAAAAAATCAAAATAAGAGAAAGGGAGAGTCCTTCATTAGAAATCCAAAACTAAATCGAATCGAATGGTATAGAAATATTGATATTCAAGTTTGAGTTTGAAAAATATAAGTGATATTTGAATTCGATTTGAAGTTTGTTGGGATCAAGATGCAACGATAGCGAAGAAAATGTGGATGGAAAAAAAATCGAGAAAAGAGAGAGACGAGAACACAAAAATTTTAATGTGGTTTGACAAATTGTCTACTCCACAAAATGACCAAGAGAAAAACAATTAGAATCACGTCGTTTTAGGGTTGCAATGATCATATATATGCATCTCTTGACATATATGATATTTTAGACATAAAATACCATATTATAACGAAAACCCTAAACTCATTGTCGTCTTTAGGACGAACCATAGTTTGACCATGGACACGACCACGATCGTGGTGTCAGTGTATAGTCACCTCCAGGATGAATCACAACTTGGCTGTGGTTTTGGCCACGACTATAGTGTTAGCTCTAGAATGCAGTGCCAACCCTAGGGTGGTCGAGGTGGGGCCATCGCATAGGGCCCACCCCTTCAGTGGACTCTAAATTTTTTTAGTATTTTTTATTTTTATTTTATAAAGGCTAACAAAACCCTAAAATCTCTCAAAGATTCAAACCCTCACCGCCACTTCAAGTCGTTGTGCGTCTCTACCATGTGCACCGTCTCGTTCATTGTTGTTGACTGTCGTGCAACCTAGGTCCGTATTAGTGAAACTCTAAATTCCAAACTTGATTTGCGAGGTGAGAAAAACTCAAGTTTGTTCTTTGATTTTGGTTTGAAATTTATGAGCTATGGTTGATTACTGATGTAAGATACGGGAAAAAAAAATAACCCTTGTTAATTAAGAAATTATCTTATATAATTTTCAGGAATTCACAAAAATTTTCTGGATTCAAAAGGAGTTCATATGACCGTTTAGGAGGAAGATTTAAACTTAAATGGGGTTTGGGTTAGCTTTGGGTTAGACTTGAGCTAGCTCAACCAATTTGGGTCAACTTAGGCTAGCTTGGTCTTAACCTAGGCTAGTTTAACCATAAGGGACTAGTTTTTAAGGGCCAAACCTGACCGTTTACATGCATCTCTTATTTCTTTCCTCCACCGTGATTTCTCCCCTTTCTCGTTGCGATCTCCTCCTCTCCTCGTTGTTGATCTATCCTTCTTCTTCCTCTCGTTCTTCCTTCCTCCCTACAAGCAGCGGCGACCGGATCATTCTCGATGGTCTCCGCGGACGAGCTGGAGTGCGAGTGGCTGGGAGCTTGGATCGGCAGCAGCTTCACTCTACCGGATCGTGAGCTGCCTTTGGTTGATTGTTGTCGTAGCTAAGATGTCACTGTTTTCCTTGATCTTCGATGAGATCCATCTTCGATCGCAATTTTCTTCGCTTGTAGCTCTGATTGTTGAGTGGTTTGGGCAGTGTTCTGGAGCTTGGATTTCTCCGGTGAACAGAGGATTAGGGAAGAAGCAACACCGGTGGATCCCAGGTGTTGGTAAGTCCCGATCTATTTTCCCCTTACTTGTTGTATGTTCAGTTTGGTTTTGATTTCCGGTGTGATTTGATCTGGAGGGGGGGATTTTCTTTGGTGGAACAAGTCGGATGTTGGATGGATCCAAGGAGTTGCGCGACTGTGGGTGAGTGAAGAACACATGGGAGGGTTGTGTGCTCAGTCAGGGTTGATCAGTGTGCTAATCCTTTGTTGTGAAATGTGGGTAAGGTTGATCGGGGATGCCAATGGTGATACTCTATTTTGTGCCGGGTGTGGGAGTTAAAGTCGATGAATTGGGTGATTGTTTGGTTGTAGCAGCTATGGGTTGCATAGTGTAATTCTGGGATGTAGCTGGGTTTGAGCTAAGGAGTCCAATTGATGGTTAGTTAGATTCGTGAGTGTGTGAAATTGATTTTGGTTATTGTGTGTTGTTGTGTTGTTGTTGGAGGATGTAGGTGTGTGTATGTTGTTGTGTATGTGTTGTGTTGGTGCAATCGGCCCAAGTCATGATTGACTAGGACTCGAGCATGGCTCGAGAGATGTTTTGATGTTAGACAAAAACATATGACAATTGTCATGGTAAAGTCCAAGTCATGGGTACTTGGCATTTGGGAAAGTCCAAGCATGGGTCTTGGCATGAGAAGTCCAAGGGGTTTGATATTGGCAGCGTAAAGTCCAAGCGGGAGTCTTGGCAGCATAAGTCCAATGATTGACGCCATAAAATCCAAGCGGAGTCTTGGCGGCGTAAGTCCAATGTGCTTTGGCGGTGTAGACACCATTAGCATGACATAGCCGATGGAAGCACCTGAAGGCTAGCGCGATGGATGAACAAGTCATGGATGACTGGGAGGGATCCAAGAGGCGTGAGGCTGATGGAGGTGGCTAGAAGGCTTAGGTCTAGGCTAAGGGTGGTCTAGCAAGTATGGGGACACCATATTTGGGTTAAAACCTCATGTTTGAGGTGTGCCAGTTGACTGATGTCATGTGGCAGTCGACTGGCGTAGTCAACTAGGGTTTGACTGCGGGAATTGCCCTAGCAGTCGACTGCCATAGGTGGGCAGTCGACTGATTGGCCGAGCAGTCGACTGATCGTGTGATCAGTCGACTGATGCTCGGATTTTGGGGCACAGAATGGAGTCTCACTCGACCGCTGGGATGAGCAGTCGAGTGATGGCTCATCAGTCGACTGATGCTCATGATCAGTCGACTGATGTCCTAGCCGTTGGATTTTTTCCAGCATGGATTACACCGTTATCTCACAGCAACAGTGTGATCAATCGACTGATGGTCCCGAGCGGTCGACTGATCGACTTTTTCCAGCACAGGTTGAAGCTATAAAAGGAGCTCGTGATGGAGAAAAATGAATCCGATTTTTGAGAGCTTTAGGGGCTATTTGTTGCTGCAAATCAGGTCTCCAAGTGCTAATCAAATAACCAAGCATTCAAGCAATCAAAAGCAAGAGTTGTAAAGATTTTCTTTACTTGTCTTTCATATAAATTATTGTAATTGCTTGTTTTAGTTTCTTACTGTTGTAAGATTGTTGGTGCAATCGGCTCAGGTCACGATTGACCAGGACTCGAGTTTGACTCGAGTGATGTTTTGATGTTTTGACAAAAACATATGACAATGTAATTGTCATGGGAAAGTCCAAGTCTTGTGTACTTGGCATGGAAAGTCCAAGTGGAACACTTGGCATTTGGTAAAGTCCAAGTCTTGAGTACTTGGCATGAAAAGTCCAAGTCGGACACTTGGCACATGAAAAGTCCAAGCATGAGTCTTGGCAATGTAAAAGTCCAACATGGGTTGGCAAGGGAAAGTCCAAGCATGGTCTTGGCATTTGAGAAGTCCAACATGGGTTGGCAAGGGAAAAGTCCAAGCATGGGTCTTGGCAATGTAAAAGTCCAACATGGGTTGGTAAGGGAAAGTCCAAGCTTGAGTCTTGGCATGAGAAGTCCAAGGGGTTTGATATTGGCTGCGTAAAGTCCAAGCGGGAGTCTTGGCAGCATAAGTCCAATGGTTGGCGGCGTAAAGTCCAAGCGGAGTCTTGGCGGCGTAAGTCCAATGTGCCTTGGCGGTGTAGACACCGTTAGCATTACATAGCCGACGGAAGCACCTAGAGGCTAGCGCGATGGATGAACAAGTCATGGATGACTTGGAGGGATCCGAGAGGCGTGAGGCTGATGGAGGTGGCTAGAAGGCTTAGGTCTAGGCTAAGGGTAGTCTAGCAAGTATGGGAGCACCATACTTGGATTAAAACCTCATTTTTGAGGTTGGCAGTCGACTGGCATTATGGCCGGTTCGACTGCCATGAGTCAACTTGAGTTTGACTGCCAGTTTAGAGCTGGAAATGCTCTGGTAGTCGACTGCTCATTGGAGCAGTCGATTGGTGTCGACACGCCGATCGGCTACCAAATCGACGATCATTGCCGGTCAATGTCGAGCCGCGAGCGCTCGAGCCAGTATGGCGGTCGACTACGGCAAGCGATCGCGCCAATGTTGGCAGTCGACTGCCAAGAGATCCATTGGAGTTTTTCCAGTGTGGATCGAGCCGTTATCTCACGACAACAGTGACATTAGTCGACTGGTGACTTATGGTAGTCGACTTATGGGCGGAAATCCAGGTCGCGCGCAAGGATAAAAGGAGCTCGACGGGAGGGTTTTTGGCATCAGTTCTTAAGGGTTTTCTTGGGCGATTTGAAGGGGAATTGTTGGTGCTCTTCTAGTCCTTCAGGGCTAGTCCAAGGCAACTAAAGATCAAGCAACCAAAGTGCTCTTGTAAAGTAGTTTTCTTTACTTGCATTATATTTCATTGTTGTAATTGCTTGTATCTATTTCTTATTGTTGTAAGAATAGTTTGTAAGAGGTTTCTCCACCTCCGACTTGTGTCGAGAAGGAGTATTTGTGGTTAGTGATTGCATTGGCATCACTAGAGCTCTTTAGAGCTCGATCCGTGGAGTAGAAACCGGTTCGGTTCCGAACCACGTTATATCCTTGTGTTTGTGTGTTTGTGTTTTCGTTATTGCTTTATTATCTTTGTTTCCGCTGTGCTAACGAAAATTGTAGACAAGCACGTGAACGTTTTCTATCTACGCAAGAGTAAACGCTATTCACCCCCCCTCTAGCTGCATCAAATCTCCAATAAGTGGTATCAGAGCCCGGGACTCTTCTACGGATTAACAACCCGGAGTCAAGACGCTAGAGGAAAAGATGGAAGTTCAAGGACAATTGGGATGGGACATCAACACCCCAATTCCCTATTCCTTCTATGGACGAGAAGGTTTCAATTCTTGGAAGGCGAGAATTGAAGATTTTTTTATGATGAGAGACCTTGAGGAGTGGTCCGCGTTGATGGAAGGATTTGAATATCCTAAGGGACCAAAGGGAGGGTTTCTCAAGAAGAAAAAGTGGAGTGAGGAGCAACTCCAACAATTCGATAAAAACAAGAAGGTAATAAAATTCATTTTTGATTTAATTCCTAATGACCTCTTGTATAGTCTAGGTGACTATGTGGATGCCAAGGAGCTATGGAGCGATTTGGCCAAGCTCCATGAAAACCCTCAACTGGTCCAAGAAGAAGAAGAAGATGTAGAATGCTCATCGGTTCAATCGGAAGAGGCCGAAGAAGCAAGCTCCTCCTCACAAGCAAGTGAGGATTCGGAAGTTGAAGAAGAGTCAACATCCGGGTCAAGAGGAGAGTGTGAAGAATTGGAGGTTGAGAGGCCATCAATCTCCAAGGAGGAGGTAGAAGTGGAAGAAGCATCCACCTCAAGGATTGAGGGGGAGGAGAGAATTTCCACTCCGGAGCAACAAGAAGAAGATCAAACTCCGGCACCTTCCACCTTGGACCTAGGTAACTCAAACATATCAATTTGTAATAAAAATCATATCATATGTTTTGAGTGTAGAGAAGCCGGGCACTACAAGAGCAAGTGCCCAAAGAAGGTTAGGAAAGCTCCACCGACACCAAAAGTCAAGGATGCCGATGCCCCAAGTCAAAAGAGCAAGGAGCATATCATATGCTTCAGGTACAACTCAAAGGGGCATTACCGGAGTCAATGTCCTAGGGGGAGTAAAAAGACCCAAGAAGGAGCTATACATGTAGGGGGAGCCTCCAAGGCAAACCCTAAGGTATATTTCAATAATGCACCTTCTAGATTTAATAGTCAAAAGCATGCTAGGAATTTTAATTCCCTTGCAATTCATAAAGAGCATGCTAGAAGTAAGGAATTTTGCTTAGGTGCTAAAAATATTTACCTTAGGAGTAAGGAGAAATTTGGGACTAATGTCTCTAAAAATATTTTACCTAAGGAATCAATTAGGAAAATAGGAGAACATCTAGATCTAAATCCTAAATGGACTAGGCATATGCCTAGAAAGTCTTATGCCCAAAAACTTAATCAAAATTCTAAAATTGGGCAACTAGAATTAGAGAACCAAGCCTTGAGATCAAGGCTTGAGAAATTAGAAAATACCCTCAAAATTATGCAAAATCAAATGCAAGGGTCTAGTGGTCAAAATCAAGGGTCCAAAAGTCAAAGTCAAAGGTCTAGGACTCAAAGTCAACACCTAGGAGCTCAAAGACAAAAGTCAACCAAGGGCAAGCAAGTTTTGGGTCACAAACCTAAGCCTAAGGTGGCTTACCATAGTGTTCCATTTGATTATGGAACACAAACTAGGTCTAGGAAGACCAAGGTCAATAGGGAAGTCATCCCTAAGGTTGACCAAAGGTTGTGCCTAGTGGCTAGGGTTTCTAGGAAACCTAGGGTGGCCACTAAGAAGGTTGCAAGGGGAGTTACCCCTAGAGTCAACCTAGGTAAGACCCAAATGACCAAGGCTAACAAGCCTAGGAGGGTCATTAGGAAGGTATCTAGGGAGGTTATCCCTACGGAATACCTAATTAACCCTTGGAGCTCAAATCGGTTTTGGGTTCCTAAGAGCGTGATTGATTCACGCTAAGATGGGTTTAGGGTGTGCCAACCTTGATTGGATGAGTAGTTAACTCAACCATGGTAAAGGTGGCACTTTAGGATATTTTCAAGGTTATGGTTACCTTGGAAATAGATTTGAATTAATATCCTAAAAGATTTTAGGATGTGCCAATGCACTTTTGAAATTAAGAAAAATCAATTAAATTGGCACAATTTAGGTTTAGAGGTTAGTGTGCCATTTTGGATTTTTGGCACACTAGGGAGATTAGGTTAATATGGCAAAATATGATTAATCCCAACAAATGACAATTAATATTAAAATTTAGGTATTATTATACCTATATATTTTATATGACATGCTTTGTTTGCCATATAACATGCCATGACATCATGCTTACTTTTAATCATTTTATATGTCATATTCATGTTTTAGGATTAAGGTTTTAAATGTCATGTGTTTTTAGATTTCATCTTATGCCATGACATCATGATTATGAGCATATGCTTATTTATATCATTTCTAATGCCATAATCATTCATGCATTTAAGACAATTTGGTTGAAATTGAATTAAGGACTATGACATGACTTGAAGTCCCATTTATAAGGGAATCAAGTAGGGTTGCCTTAGAAGATGCATGAAACCCTAGTTTTAAATGAACCAAAACCCACATCTCACATCCAATTGACATGTATGTGTATTTATATACCCTAGATATATGTGAGATGCTAGGATATGAGTTAAGTTCAAGGTGCATAGTTTTTGCATCTAGATGAACTAAAACTCATCTAATTTCAATATGGATCATTGGGAAAGCTTGTGTACAAGCCATATACATAGAGCCCAAGGAATATGATCCAAAACATGGTTTTGAAATCATTTTAAAAATAATTTAGAAAACCTTGGTGAAGTCTATCTTTTGATAGCAATCACCATTGATGAAGTTGATACAAAATAGGGCCAAAACATTGAAAATTTCAATGGTTTTAAGTTTTGTATCAAACTCACTATTTTATGGCTAAAATAATTTTCAAATATTTTTCACCCATTCTAATGACTATAAGTAATATACGTATCAAATTTTATGATTTTTCAAATTACGTAGAATTACTTATGCTTTTCCAAATCTCGATTCTGATAGTTGAAATTCGGAAATTTCAGCTATCAGTCGACTGCCCTTGGTGGCAGTCAACTGATTACTGTCAAGAGTCGACTGCCAGGTCTGATTTCGGGTTAACAAGGTTTGTTTAGCCCGTGTTCAGCTATGGAAAAGGTTCCTAATCACTCCTAACCCTAGGATATGCTTTAGGAAGCATTATAAAGGGTGAAAATCCATTGGGTATGGATTAGGAGCTGTGTTAGGTCAAAGTATCAAATTTAGGGTGAGTGAAAGTTCTATGTTGAACTTAGAACCTTAATTTTGATGGTTTAGAGTTCCTATTGGCTTAGGGACTTCCCAAGGACATTGTTGGTGCAATGGTCAAGGGGGAGGTATCCATCTTGGAGTGATGGATGTGTTTTTCTTTCTTCTTGAAGGGGAAAATGTTATCAATTGGGAAAATTGATGGATTTTTAGAAACCCAATTTGGAAATTAGGAGAGTGTATAGGATTGCCTCTCTTGAGTGGTATGAGACTTATCACTAGGAAGATGGTAGGCATCCTAGGTATTTATTTTTGGATCAAGGGGGAGCTTGTAAGATCTCATTGGGACATGAGACATTGACCTCCTTGGAGAGAAAACCTTTTTGATGTTAGTCAAAAAGTGAGAGAATGTTTGGGGGAGAATATTTGGAGAGTGTTTACCAATTTGGGATAATTGGTAAGGGATTTGAGTTAGTGGTCTAACTCAAATGTTTTGTTTGGTTTTTGTCAAATATCAAAAAAGGGGAGATTGTTGGTGCAATCGGCCCAGGTCACGATTGACCAGGACTCGAGTTTGACTCGAGTGATGTTTTGATGTTTCGACAAAATCATATGACAATGTAATTGTCATGGGAAAGTCCAAGTCTTGTGTACTTGTCATGGAAAGTCCAAGTGGAACACTTGGCATTTGGTAAAGTCCAAGTCTTGAGTACTTGGCATGAAAAGTCCAAGTCAGACACTTGGCACATGAAAAGTCCAAGCATGGGTCTTGGCAATGTAAAAGTCCAACATGGGTTGGCAAGGGAAAGTCCAAGAATGGTCTTGGCATTTGAGAAGCCCAACATGGGTTGGCAAGGGAAAAGTCCAAGCATGGGTCTTGGCAATGTAAAAGTCCAACATGGGTTGGCAAGGGAAAGTCCAAGCTTGAGTCTTGGCATGAGAAGTCCAAGGGGTTTGATATTGGCTGCGTAAAGTCCAAGCGGGAGTCTTGGCAGCATAAGTCCAATGGTTGGCGGCGTAAAGTCCAAGCGGAGTCTTGGCGGCGTAAGTCCAATGTGCCTTGGCGGTGTAGACACCGTTAGCATTACATAGCCGACGGAAGCACCTAGAGGCTAGCGCGATGGATGAACAAGTCATGGATGACTTGGAGGGATCCGAGAGGCGTGAGGTTGATGGAGGTGGCTAGAAGACTTAGGTCTAGGCTAAGGGTAGTCTAGCAAGTATGGGGGCACCATACTTGGGTTAAAACATCATTTTTGAGATTGGCAGTCGACTGACATTATGGCCGGTTCGACTGCCGTGAGTCAACTTGAGTTCGACTGCCAGTTTAGAGCTGGAAATGCTCGCGCGCCGACTACTCATCGAGCAATGATCGGTGTCGACGGCAATGATCGCTAAGGGCGGCAATGATCGCCACCCAATGTCGAGCACAAAACGCCAGAGCCGACCGCGGGCCGATTACGGGCGCTGGCCGATCGCCAATGTTGGCCGATCGCCAAGAGATCCGTTGGAGTTTTTCCAGCGTGGATTGAGCCATTGTCTCACGACAACAGTGGCATCAGTCGACTGGTGACTTATGGCAGTCGACTGATGGACAGAAATCTAGGTCGTGCGCAAGGATAAAAGGAGCTCGACGGGAGGGTTTTTGGCATCAGTTCTTAAGGGTTTTCTTGGGCGATTTGAAGGGGAATTGTTGGTGCTCTTCCAGTCCTTCAAGGCTAGTCCAAGGCAACCAAAGATCAAGCAACCAAAGTGCTCTTGTAAAGTAGTTTTCTTTACTTGCATTATATTTCATTGTTGTAATTGCTTGTATCTATTTCTTATTGTTGTAAGAATAGTTTGTAAGAGATTTCTCCACCTCTGACTTGTGTCGAGAAGGAGTATTTGTGGTTAGTGATTGCATTGGCATTGCTAGAGCTCTTTAGAGCTCGATCCGTGGAGTAGGAACCGGTTCGGTTCCGAACCACGTTATATCCTTGCGTTTGTGTGTTTGTGTTTTCTTATTGCTTTATTATCTTTGTTTCCGCTACGCTAACGAAAATTGTAGACAAGCACATGAATGTTTTCCATCTACGCAAGAGTAAATGCTATTCACCCCCCTCTAGCGGCGTCAAATCTCCAACAAAGATTACTTGTAAGGGGTTTCTCCACCTCCGACTTGTGTCGAGAAGGAGTGTTTATCATAGTGGTGTGTGATTGGCATCGCTAGGGTTCATACGAACCCAATCCATGGAGTATGAACCATTCGGTTTCGAACCACGTTAAATATTTGTGTTTGCATTATTGTTTATTTCGTTATTGCTTTCATTACTATTCCACTGCACACTAACGAAATTGTAGAGACAACCACGATCAAATTCCATCTACGAACGAAAACTATGCTATTCACCCCCCTATAGCGGCTTCAAATATCCTACAATTGGTATCAGAGCCCGGGGCTCTTCTACGGATTAACAACTCGGAGTCAAGACGCTAGAGGAACAAGATGGAATTCCAAGACAAGCTTGGATGGGACATCAACACTCCACCGCCATATGATCGAGATGACTTCTCGGCATGGAGAACAAGAATGGAGACATTCTTGATAATGGATATAGAGGATTGGTTCATCCTCGTAGAAGGTTTTGAGCCTCCTCGGGATAAAAAGGGGCAAGTCCTCAAATTGAAGAAATGGACCCAAGAGCAACGGTAAAAATTCAAAAACGAAGCCAAGGTAACAAAACTTTTAGAAGATTTGATACTTAATGATGTTTTGTCTAGGCTAGGTGAATATCTTGATGCCAAGGAGCTATGGGACAAATTGGCCAAGTTCAATGAGAAGCCCCACTTGGCACAAGTAGAAGAAGATAAGGAAGAGGATGAAGAGAGTTCATCATCCTCACGAGCAAGTGAGGAATCGGAAGTTGAAGAGGTGTCAACTTTCGGATCGGTGGAAGTGGAGGTGGAAGAAATAGAAGACACCTCCACCTCTAGGATTGAGGGGGAGGAAAGAATTTCCACTCCGGAGCAACAAGGGAAAGCTTCGACATCTAGTCAAGATGAAGAAGCTCCAATTCTGGCACCTACCACCACCATAGGTAACTCAAGCATGTCAATTGTAAATAAAAATCATATAATATGCTTTGAGTGTAGGGAATCCGGACACTACAAGAGTAAGTGTCCGAAAAGAGTTAAGAAGTCTCCTCCGGCACCAAAAGTCAATGAAAAACTCAAGGATGCCGGTATCCCCACCAAGAAGAGCAAGGAGCACGTGGTGTGCTTCAAATGCCGACAACCGGGACACTATAGGAGCCAATGTCCTAGAAGAAAGGAGGGAGCTTCACAAGTAGGGGAGTCTCTAAGACTAACCTTAAGGTATACTTTCATAATGCTCATTCTTTAAATTCTAAGCAAAAGCATGCTAGAATTAATTCAAATAACTTTGCTATTACTCATGAATCAAAGCATGCTAGGAATGATAACTCTAGGTCTATTTTAAAGAAGGAGAAATTTGGTACTAATGCCCCTAGAAATGTCATTCCTAAGAAAACAATTAAGAAAATCGAAAACCATTTAGGTATCAATCCCAATAAGGGTAGACATATGTCTAAAGTGAATGGTAATGCCCAAAAACCTAATCAAAAATCATTTGGGCAGTTGGAGTTAGAAAATCAAGCCTTGAGGTCAAGGCTTGAGAAATTGGAAAAGACCCTTGTAAATATGCAAAATCAATTTGAAGGGTTAAAGTATCAAACTCTAGGATCTAGAAGTCAACAAAAAGTGTGTAAGAGGCAAGAATCATCTAGGAGACAAGGTTTGAGTCACAAACCTATGTCTAAGAAAGTAATGCCTACTTATCACAATGTTCCATTTGATTATGGAACTAAACCTAGGTCTAGGAAGACCAAGGTCAATAGGGAAGTCATCCCTAAGGTTGACTAAAGATTGTTCCTAGTGGCTAGGGTTTCAAGGAAACCTAGGGAAGCCACTAAGAAGGTTGCAAGGGGAGTTACTCCTAGAGTCAATCATGGCAAGACTCAAATGACCAAGGCTAATAAGCCTAGAAGGGTCATTAGGAAGGTATCTAGGGAGGTTATCCCTAAGGAATACCTAATTAACCCTAGAAGCTCAAATAGATTTTGGGTTCCAAAGAGCATGATTGATTCACGTTAAATGGATTAGGATGTGTCAACCTTGATTGGATGGGTAGTTAACTCAACCATAGTAAAGGTGACACTTTAGGTTATTTTCAAGGTTATGGTTACCTTGGAAATACATTTGAGCTTTAATCCTAAAAGATTTTAGGATGTGCCAATATATTTTTGAAATCATGAAAATCAATAAAATTGGCACAATCTACATTTAGAGGTCATAGTATGTCACTTTGATCTTTGTCACACTTTAGGAATCAATGTCTCAAGAGAAATGTGTTTAAGGTGTAGAAGTTACATCAAGAGTGATACTCAAGTGCCACACACCTTGATGTCTTGCACTTACCATGCTTCATGTGTTTCACCATGTGTTTGTATGGAAGGAATGTCTAGGGTTGATTACATCTCACAAAACAAGTCTTTTACCTTGATTGTGCATTTCAACACTTAGAAAGGGTGAGATGTTAGGATTTTAAAACCATTGGATGTTAATGTTTGCTAAAATAAAATAAAATATCAAAATACATTAACGAACACATGAACATAAGCATAACATCAATATATTCGATATACAAGATTAAACATGAGAAAATGAAATAAGTTGGATAAAGAAATTCGATAATCGATTATCGATCGGTGATCATCTTATCAGCGTGATACGATCGTCCGAGAGTTGAGTGTTGTTTTCCAGGACTCGACTGTTTGCACATCAGTCGACTGATGGGATACATCAGTCGACTGATGGTACTGTTCATCGAGGCAGAGGATCATCAGTCGAGTGCTCACTGAGCAGTCGAGTGGTGATCGCATCAGTCGACTGATGAGCAACATCAGTCGACTGATGTTACTGTAGCACGACACAGAAGACTCAGCAGTCGATTGCTGAGCTGGAGCAGTCGACTGCCGGTTCGGTAAAATCGCTCATAAGCCACGATCAGTCGACTGATGCTGCACATCAGTCGATTGGCGTCGTGATTTTATAATGCTGAACCGCTAGGGTTCGGCGTCTTCACGCGTCAATCCTTCGCTTCTTCCTCTTCTCCGGTCGCCGTTGCCTTCTCCGACCAGTGTTTCCGACCACGCCGGTCACCCAAGCCTTAGGTTTGGTAGCTAAGATCTTCCACTCGCATTTTCACTCATCTCACAACCCTAATCCACTCATTTCCAGCGATCTTTCCCTTTTCGATTAGGGTTCCGGCAATCCAGTGCTCCGGCGAACTCTCCGGCGGTCCTTTCAGCGATATCCGAGTATTCTCTCATCATCCCTCAAAATGGCACCAAAGTAAAATTTTCTTACTCTAAAACCCTAATTTTTCTTTCCATTATAATCTATCATAATCTAATCGTGCATTGGTGCCCTTGCATTTCATGTCGTTGCATTACATTAATATAGGCGATCCCGTAGAAATGATCCACCCGAGGTTAAATCACGATTGTACCAAACCATGTTGGTTAGGTACATCGATAGGGACTTCTTTACACGTTACTATAGTGACATCATGGACATATTTGCATATTATCATCTCATGAAAATTGTATTATGCACACATGCCATCAATGATGATCTCCTTAAGGAGTTCTATCAGAACTTAAAAAAGGTAGACGATGGCCCTACCTACACTACTCGCATTGCAAAACGTGATTTAGAGTTCACTCCTGTTGGTGCAATCGGCCCAGGTTGACTCGAGTTTGACTCGAGCAGTACCTTGATGATATTTTGATGATAGACAAAACTCATGACATGGGATTGTCATGGGAAAGTCCAACATGGGGTTGGCATGGAAAATCCAAGCATGGAGCTTGGTGTGGAAGTCCAAGGGGGAAGCCTTGGCATGGGAAATCCAAAGCATTGCGAAGCCGTGCGCTTGGTGCTTGGTGAGAAATGCATTGCGAAGCCGTGCGCTTGGTGCATTTGGGAAGTCTTGAGGACTTGGTAATTTCACTAGGCTCGGGGTCCTTGAGTCGGTGAAGGATGGCATTGCGAAGCCGTGCGCTTGGTGCATCCGAGGGATCGCCGGACGGGGAGAGAATGGAGTAAGCCCAAAGGGAAGCATACTTCTAGGGCATGAGACGCGAAGGATGACGCTATGCGGTCGCGGCGCTTGGCGATCCGAGGGACGAGGCCGAGGGAAGAGAGCTTCGTGGGGAACTCCATGAGGGATAAGGTGGACTTGGCCAAGTGGCTAAGATCGAGTGTCGAGGCTCAAACATCGTTATGTTTGAGTGTTCGATCAACTAAGTTCGTGACGTACCGACCGCCGAGGGAGGGCAATGATCGTTGGGAGGATCACCGATCCGCCGAGGGATGGCGATTGGATCGATGACACTGCACGGCACAAATGGAGTCGAGCTCGCCAAAGACTGATCGATGGATGATCAGTCGACTGATGGGTGCCATCAGTCGACTGATGTGTGATCCGTTGGAACTTAACCAACGTGGATCGGGCCGTTGTGAGACAACGGCTACGGGACCAGTCGACTGATGGTCACGATCAGTCGACTGATGGGCGCGAAAACAGCTTGATGCAGGTTATAAATGGAGCTCGAGTTGGAGGATTTCGCCAAGGTTTTTGAGGTGACTTTGGAGGGGAATTGTTGTTGCATTCCAGACCTTCAAGAGCAAGCAAAAGCAAGCAACAAGAAAGCGATCAAAGCAATTGTGTAAAAGTTTTCTTTTGTATTGTCTTTGTATTTCTTGTTGTATTTCATATTACTTGTTGTAATAACTTGTGAGAGGTTTCTCCACCTCCGACGTGTAGTCGAGAAGGAGTTTAGTTAGTGTTGTGCGCATAACTAGAGCTCGAGGAGCTCACCCGTGGAGTTGGAACCATTTGGTTCCGAACCACGTATATGCTTGTGTATTGATTGTGCTTGTGTTGTTGTTATTTCTATTGTTATTCCGCTGCGTATATTAACGACAATTGTAGACAAGCACACGAGAATGAACGAATTACAACATCCAACGAACGAGGGCTATTCACCCCCCCTCTAGCCGGCCAATCGATCCCCAACAAGTGGTATCATAGCCGAGATCGCTCTTCAAGGACTAACCACCGCGAGAGCACTACAAGATGGCCGGCTTCATCCATCCACCGAAATTCGATGGAGATTTTTCTTGGTGGAGGAAACGGATGGAGGTATATCTCGAAACCGATTTTGATTATATGATTATTATAGAAAATGGTTTTGAGATGCCTAGGGACAAACACAACAAGCCCATTGAGAAGTCAAAATGGACCCAAGACCAAATTAAAGACTTCAAGACAAATCTCAAGGTAATCAGGTTGATTAGTGATTTGTTACCTAACACTATTTGGTCTAGATTGGGTGATTATAGGGATGCAAGGGAATTATGGAATAAGGTAATGAAATTCTAAGAAAATTCCCAATCGGCACAAGTAGAGGAAGATGTCGTGGAAGAACCCACAACATTTGAAGATGTTGATGATTTGGTGGAGACCTTCACCTCTAGCATTGAGGGGGAGGAAAGGGTTTCTACTCCGGAGAAAGATCAAGATGAAGCTTCTACCTCCGGAAGAAGTGAAGAGGCCTCCACCACCTCCCTAGGTAACTCAAGCGTTATTATTTTAAATAAAAATCACATAATATGTTTTGAGTGTAGGGAGAAAGGGCATTACAAGAGCAAATGCCCTAAATTGGCTAAGAATAAGGCATCGACACCAAAAGTCAACCCAAAGTCAAACGATGCCGGTGTTCCCAAAATCAAGAGCAAAGAGCACATTGTGTGCTTCAAATGCAATCAAAAGGGACACTACCGAAGCCAATGCCCTAGGGGGAGGAAGAAAGGGCAAGAAGGTGCAACTCATGTAGGGGGAGCTCCTAAAGCTAACCCTAAGGTACATTTAGTTAATGCACCTTTAATTCCTAGAGTCAAAAAGCATGCCAAAAATTATTTTAGCTCTCTTGCAATTATAAATGAAAAGCATGCTAGGAGAAATGATAAGATTTATTGCTTAGGTGCCAAGCATGTTAGTTTCTCCAAGGACAAACCTATGACTCAAAATACTAGACCTATTTTACCAAAAGAGTCCATTAGGAGAGTTGAAAATCATCTAGGCATTAACCCTAAGAAGGGTAGACACATGCCTAAGAAGAAGAACATTCCTCAAAAATCTAATGAAAATTCAAAATTGAGGAAATTAGAGCTAGAGAACCAAGCCTTGAGGTCAAGGCTAGAAAAATTGGAGAAGACCCTAGCAATAATATCAAACTCGGTTAAGGGGTCTAATGCACAAAAGTCAAGACTTAGGAAACAAGAAACATCTAAGGGCAAGAAGGGTTTGGATCACAAACCTATGTCCTACCATAATGTTCCATTTAATTATGGAACCACATCTAGGTCTAGAAAAACCAAGGCTAATAGGGAAGTTATCCCTAAGTCTAGCCATGGTGTATGTTTAGTGGCCAAGGACTTAAGAAAAACTAAGAAGGCCACTAAGAAGGTCAATGGAGGAGTCACCTCTAGAGTTGACCTAAGAAAGACCCAAAAGACTATGGCTTCAAAGCCTAAAAGGGTCATTAGGAAGGTATCTAGGGAAGTTATCCCTAGAGAATACCTTGTTAACCCAAGGAGCTCCAATAGATATTGGGTTCCTAAAAGCGTGATCGATTCACGCTAAATGGGTTAGGGTGTGTCAACCCTAAGTGGATGGGTGGTTAACCTAGCCATTGAGAGTTGACACATTAGGATGTGCCAATATGCTTGAGAAGTTTAAAATAATTTAAATTGGCACAATTAGGTCATAGAGGTATTGGTGTGTCATTTTGGGTTTTTGGCACACTAGGAAAATGGATGGCATTAAGGTAAAATGAACTTAATCCCTAGAAATGGCAAATTGATTTTAACACTTAGGTATTCTATACCTTAGTATACTTTACTTGCCATGATTTGTTTGTCTTGCCATGTCATGACATCATTCTCATTTTTAATTATAAAAATGTTATGATAATGTTTAGACTTATGTTTGTATGTCATGTATGCTTAATTTTCATTCACATGCCATGACATCATGATTTTAGCATATGCCTCTATCTATATCATAATTATGCCATAATCATCATCATGCATAAATTAAAATGAAATTAAGGACTATGACATAATTTGATGGGAATCAAATAATATTGCCTTAGAAATATGCATGAGAATTTAAAAGAACAAAAACCCACATCTCACTAGATTAATTGCCTTGAATGTGTTTTACACATCTAGATATTGGTGAGATGTTTAGGAAAAATAAAATAAAGGTTTGAAAAACATTTTGAAAACATTTTGAAAAACCTTGGTGAAGCCTATCTTTTGATAGCTATCACCATTGAATGGGATGATACAAAGATGGCTCTTTATTGAAGCTTTTCTTAAAATTTTGAACTTTGTATCAATCTCCTAATTTAATGGGTAAAATAAATTTTCAATATTTTTCACCCATAGTGTTTAGGATAAGTATTATACGTATGCATTTTCAAGATTTTTAAAATTACGTATATTTACTTATGGATTTCGAAAATCCAATTTTCTGAAACTGAAAACTGCAGAATGTAATTATCGACGCTGTAATGGCAATGATCGATGGTAAGTCCAAATCGATCGTATCTGACGGAGTCGACTGGCACAAGCTGATTTCGGGTAAACTTGATGGTTAGGCCCATGTTCAGCTGTGTTTTGGTCCCCTAACCACTCCTAACCCTAGGATATGGATTAGGAGTTGGGTTGAGGGTGAGTATCAATTTTAAGGTGGATGAGAGTTCATTGTTGAACTTTGCCTTAATTTTGATTTGGTTAATGTTCCTATTGGCTTAGGGACTCTCCAAGGACATTGTTGGTGCAATGGTCAAGGGGGAGCAAGCCTCTAGGGGGAGGTATCCATCATGGGAAGATGGATGTGTATTTCCTCATGGGAGGAAAATTGGGTTGCCTCTCTTTAAGTGATATGGGATCACTAGAAAGATGGTAGGCATGTGTTCCTCCAAGGGAGAGATTGTAAGATCTCATTGGGATATGAGACATTCATACCCTTGGGGAGGACCTTTTTGATGTAATGTCAAAAAGGGGGAGAAGTTACCAAGTTACCAATTAGGGTTCGTTGGAATTCTCATTGGGATATGAGAATTGCCAATATGGGAGAATTGGTAGACTTGAGATGGTAGTTTTGTCAATCATCAAAAAGGGGGAGATTATTGGTGCAATCGGCCCAGGTTGACTCGAGTTTGACTCGAGCAGTACCTTGATGATATTTTGATGATAGACAAAACTCATGACATGGGATTGTCATGGGAAAGTCCAACATGGGGTTGGCATGGAAAATCCAAGCATGGAGCTTGGTGTGAAAGTCCAAGGGGGAAGCCTTGGCATGGGAAATCCAAAGCATTGCGAAGCCGTGCGCTTGGTTCTTGGTGAGAAATGCATTGCGAAGCCGTGCGCTTGGTGCATTTGGGAAGTCTTGAGGACTTGGTAAGTTCACTAGGTTCGGGGTCCTTGAGTCGGTGAAGGATGGCATTGCGAAGCCGTGCGCTTGGTGCATCCGAGGGACCGCCGGACGGGGAGCGAATGGAGTAAGCCCAAAGGGAAGCATACTTCTATGGCATGAGACGCGAAGGATGGCGTTGCGAAGCCGTGCGCTTGGCGCATCCGAGGGACGTAGGCCGAGGGAAGAGAGCTTCGGTGGGGAACTCCATGAGGGATAAGGTGGACTTGGCCAAGTGGCTAAGACTGAGTGTCGGAGGCTCAAACATCGTTATGTTTGAGGTTTTAGCCGACATCAGTCGACTGACATAGGTGCCAGTCGACTGCTCTAGGTCGTATGGGTTCGACCAGTGTTCGACTGAACCAAGTCTGATCGGTCATCGCCGAGGAGGGCAATCGACTATTGGGAGGATCGATCGCGAGGATGGCGATCGTGATGACACTGCGACCGCAGAATGGAGTCGAGCTCCGCCAAAGACTGATCGATGGATGATCAGTTGACTGATGGGTGTCATCAGTCGACTGATGTGTGATCCGTTGGAACTTAACCAACGTGGATCGGGCCGTTGTGAGACAATGGCTACGGGACCAGTCGACTGATGGTCACGATCAGTCGACTGATGGGCGCGAAAACAGCTTGATGCAGGTTATAAATGGAGCTCGAGTTGGAGGATTTCGCCAAGGTTTTTGAGGTAACTTTGGAGGGGAATTGCTGTTGCATTCCAGACCTTCAAGAGCAAGCAAAAGCAAGCAACAAGAAAGCGATCAAAGCAATTGTGTAAAAGTTTTCTTTTGTATTGTCTTTGTATTTCTTGTTTTATTTCATATTACTTGTTGTAATAACTTGTGAGAGGTTTCTCCACCTCCGACGTGTAGTCGAGAAGGAGTTTAGTTAGTGTCGTGCGCATAACTAGAGCTCGAGGAGCTCACCCGTGGAGTAGGAACCATTTGGTTCCGAACCACGTATATGCTTGTGTATTGATTGTGCTTGTGTTGTTGTTATTTATATTGTTATTCCGCTGCGTATATTAACGACAATTGTAGACAAGCACACGAGAATGAACGAATTATGACATCCAACGAACGAGGGCTATTCACTCCCCCTCTAGCCGGCCAATCGATCCCCAACAACTCCTGCGATATTGCAGGAGTTTCTTGAGTGTAAGCCATCGGATGACACCTTCATTTCCTACCCTACCTTCGATGTCCATTTACCCGAGTCCTTTGACCATATCTCTTTGGACTCTATGCATGAGCATGTTTTTGGCCATCCTCGTCCACCAGCTCAGAACTTATTTCCTATTACTGAGCTCTCTGCACCTGACAATGTACTCTACAAGGTCATTGTGTTGGGTTTCCGGCACCGCGACATGTGTGTGTTCGATCATGTTTCGTAAACATGAGCACAGCGGAAGCAATTAAAAATAATAAATCTATATTTATTACAACACACACAACACACGCATGCATATTACAACAAGTGTAGACATAACCGTAAATTAAAATTTGCAATAAAAGGAAATTAAACTACGTTATACCTTTCGTATGACGTGTAGCGGGAACGGCATCAACCGGAACGATCCTCGTAAGAATCGTCTCTATCCGTATCCACGCCGAGCTCCTCGGGATGACTTCGCTAAGTCACGAGCTTCGTCGTCGTACGGGTTACTAGCCTCGTGTTGAAGACGACGTGATCGAGAGATGATCACGATCCGAATCCAAATTCGGATCCTAAAACGAGTTCTCAAAACTCGCTTCTCCGGAGAGGTATTCGTCTACCCAATTGACGAATCCTTCATCCTCCACCTCAGAGGATTACCGGAGATCGAATCCCCGGCAAGTTAGCCGCTGTCGGAGCTCTAACCGTCGTCCAAACGACGCTCCGACGAGAGGAGAAGAAGCTGTCCAGAAAACTGGACAGCTTGGTGGAGGATATAGGCGCCGGCCAACCAAGGAAAGAAAAGGCTCACCTTGATGCCAAACCTATAGGAGATCACCGGAGGGTCGCCGGAGTGTTCATCGGCTGAAGCTTGGTCGCCGGCAATGACTTGGACGGCGGCACACCTAGGGTTGGCGCCGACTAGTGGAGGAGAGGGAGGGGCGGCACAACTAGGTTGGGCGGCAACTCCAATTAGGGTTAGGGTTTAAGCCCTATTTTATAGAGAACTAATTTTCTTAATGGTTAATGGATCATATCCATAAAGCCCGTTAACCCGCTCCATTAAGATAAGTTAAAATAAACCAAACCATGATGGTTTATTTTAAGTTAAAACGAACCGAACCAACCTTTGGTTCATTTGTTTAATATAAACCAAACCCTTTGGTTTATTCTCATCCATTGGATTAGAACCAAACCATTTTGGTTCATCCATTATGTCTTCATAAGACACGGCCCATCCACGCTTCCATTGCGACTGAAACAATTTCATGCTCGCTTTATGTTTGGTCCAACCAAACATAGTTTCTCTCGGTCTGAGAATCCCATTCTCAAGCTCGTTTTAAATCCTTTGGATTACACTCGTTGTGCGTGTGACCAAATAGGTTCTCGGTTTATGTTGGCCGTCTATAATTAACCATTAATTATAGAACGATAATGAGTGGCACCTAGTAGTACATCATGATCCCCAATTAACCGAAAAGATCAACGGTTGATCCAGAACTATTTCTGAAACCCTTCAGTAGCTCGAATTAATCGTGCCCCATTCCCTTCACTCATCTTATACCCACTTGGTTCAGGACATGGTCTATTGTGTCAGTCCCCACTAGGCTGACTACGTCACACCTAGCCCAAGTATCATTTCCTCGTCCTACAGATTCTAGTTACACCACATGTATCGAAGAGTACCTTACTCTAAACATGTAATGCTTTGGCCAAAGACTTTAGTAACAATCCGACGAGAGGCCATGGGTATACATCTCCTCGCAAGGAGTGGTGAATCCTTTATAGGCTATTCAAACACCTTCGATCACTTCGACTTATACCCAATCATCCCGGGTCCACATCTCCTCAGAGATGTTTGCTTAAGATGTCAAAGCATAAGTCTCCATGGTCAAGATGACTTGAATACCGCAAGTCAAAGGAACATCGCACTTAAGCTACAGTAAGAACTTCATTGACATATCTATATATGCAGAGAACCATATGAAGTCTTACGGCTGGTCACTCCAATGAACTAGTTACCATAACTAGCATCCACGATTAACTCCGGACATCACAATGTCTCCAGCCAGTGAGAATCAGCTGCTTGGATACACCAAGGAGTATACCTCGTGCTAGTCTCGACAGAATTTATGGTGTCCAAATCCATCAATTCATCGACTAGGGATAATTCCGATACATCACAATTACACATGTAGAGATACTCACTAGTTGTGATCCAATCACAAATTCTCTCATGCTGTGAATCGTATCGTGGACATTCAGTAAATGAGTTTAAGATCCAATCAAATACATAAAACATGTATACTCAAATAGTGAATCTTCATTTATCATATAAATGGTTCATACATAAGGCGATTGCCTTAGGACATCTCTCATATATTACTAACAGACTTCCACTTGGCCTAATGCCAATCGCTACGGTATCCAATACCATAAGCTCTAACATGACCCTCAAACTTATTTTGAGGTAATGCCTTAGTTAAAGGATCCGCTAAGTTCCTTTCAGTGGGAATTTTCTCGATTTGTATTTCGTTCCTACTGATGATCTCTCTGATAAGATGATAGCGGCGAAGCACATGTTTGGATCATTGATGAGACCACATCAAGTTCAGAGATGAACTTCTTGATCCAAACCGCTTCCTTCGCCTAAAGTCGCAATGTATTCTCGCCTTAGTGGCGTAATCCGCTATAGTGTCAAGCTTGGAACCTTTCCAACTTATTGCGCCCATTCCGATGAATACATACCCGACAAAGACATGGAATCATCCTCATGTCGAGTCGCGCATCTGTATACCCACGTATCACCATGTACTCTTCTCCATATATTAGGAACGTATCCTTAGTTCTTCTTAAGTACTTAAGGATCGTCTTAACAGTCACCCAATGATCCATTCTTGGATCAGACTGGTATCTTCTCGTGACACTCAGAGCATATGATACATCGGGCCTCGTACATAACATAGCATACATGATAGATCCTATTGCGGATGCATAGGGAATCTTACTCATGCAAATCCTCTCGTCTTCTGTGGGCGGACACATAGACTTCGAAAGGTGTATCCCATGCCTGATGGGTAGGAAACCTTTCTTGGATTCCGACATGCTAAACCCCTTTAGCACTCGGTCTATATATGTAGACTGCGAAAGACCAAGCAACCGTTTCGATCTATCTCTATAGATCTTAATCCCGAGGATGTAGGTTGCTTCTCCCAGGTCTTTCATGGAGAATGTCTTGGATAACCAAACCTTCACTGACTGTAAGATTGACACATCGTTTCCTATAAGTAATATGTCATCGACATACAATACTAGGAACACGACTGCACTCCCACTAACCTTCTTGTACACACAAGGTTCGTCTGGATTTTGCGAGAAATTAAACTTTTTGATCGTCTCATCAAAACGGATATTCCAGCTCCTGGATGCTTGCTTCAATCCAAAAATGGACCGTCACAATTTGCATACCTTGGTTTTATCAACCGATGTGAAACCCTCAGGTTGTATCATATACACGTCCTCGAGTAGGTTTCCATTAAGGAAAGCTGTTTTCACATCCATCTGCCATATCTCATAATCATAATGAGCCGCTATGGCCAGGAGCATCCGAATGGATTTAAGCATAACTACAAAGTAATAGGTTTCATATAATCAACACCTTGTTTTTGACGATATCCTTTCGCCACCAATCTAGCCTTATAGGTAATCACATTACCATCCATGTCGGTTTTCTTCTTGAAAACCCACTTGCACCCTATAGGCTTTATGCCTTCAGGTGGGTCAACCAAGTTCCAAACTTGGTTTTCGTACATGGAATCCATTTCCGACTTCATGGCACCAAGCTACTTATCCCTTTCTGAACTTGTCAGCACTTCTTCATAACTGGTAGGCTCCTCATCATCAATGAGTAACACGTCATTCGATTCACTTACGAGAAATCCATATCTCTCAGGAATATTGCGTATTTTACCAGATCTACGAAGATGTGGTGTTACAATAGGTCCAGCCGATTGCTCATCACTATGAGTTGTCGGCTGTTGTGCTTCACCAGGTATCTCATCAATGTCTATTTGAGTCTCTCGAGCCTCCTCAAGCTTGACGACACTCCCACTATTTTCTTGCAAGAGAAACTCTTTCTCTAGAAACACAGCATGCCTTGAAACAAACACCTTTTGTTCCACAGGATGATAGAATTGGTAACCCCTTGTTTCCTTAGGGTATCCAATAAATAGACATTTATCAGACTTAGCATCCAGTTTGTCTGATACAGTCCGCTTCACATAAGCAGGACAACCCCATATCTTCAAGTAAGATACATGAGGTTTCTTACCATTCCATATCTCATATGGAGTAGTTGAGACTACCTTGATAGGCATTCTGTTTAACAAGTAAACAGCTGTCTGAAGTGCATAACCCCAAAAGGACTTGGGAAGAGTCGCATGATTCATCATTGACCTGACCATGTCCAACAAGGTCCGGTTACGCCTCTCAGATACACCATTATGCTATGGTGTATAGGGCGGAGTCCATTGAGACAATATGCCATTGTCTCTTAGATAATCAAGAAACTCTTGACTTAAGTATTCACCACCTCGATCCGATCGAAGTATTTTAATACTTTTGTCATGTTGTTTCTCTACTTCATTTCTGAATTCTTTGAACCTTTCAAAGGCTTGGACTTGTGTTTCATCGGAACACATACCCAAACCGTGAGTGATCATCGGTGAAGGTAATGAAGTAGCTATAGCCTCCTAAAGCTTGAGTTGACATAGGTCCACATACATCATGTATTAGACCTAGTAACTCTCACACTGCTCACCTTTTCCAAAAAGGTAACTTAGTCATCTTGCCTTTTAAGCATGATTCGCATGTATCGTATGAATCCAATTCAAACGATTCCGAATTCCACATCGGTGTAATGGACATGCGCTTTCTTGCTTATATGGCCAAGACGACAATGCCACATATAGGAGTCTATTTGATTATCCTTTCGAGCACGCGCGTGTTGCTCGCCGATATTGAAATCGCCACGGATACGCCCAACGTATAAACACCATTGCTTAAAGTTCCAATCCCATAAAGAACTCCATTCAAAGTTATGTAACAACAATTGTTACTAAAAGTCAAACGGAACCCATTTCTATTTAGACAAGAAATAGAAATGATGTTCTTTATCAACGAAGGAACATAAAAGCAATTGTCCAGTTCTAAGACAAGTCCTACAGGGAGTTCCAACAAATACGTTCCGATGGCGAGTGAAAAAGAACCGCTTGCTCCATTCCCAACACGTAAATTTGACTCTCCCTCGACGAGTCTTCTTCATTCCTTAGCCCATGTATGTCATTACATATATGTGAGCCACAGATCAAATACCCAAGTGTCCGAGGAAATAGAATGACAATCAATAAAGAAGATTTCGAAGAAGATGGGGCATCCGATGCCTTATCCTTCTTCATGGACTCAAGATAAATCTTGTACTTTCTTCAAGAATGGCTCTCCTTGCCATAATGATGGCAAGTTTCCTTTGTGCTAGTTCTACCTTCTTAGCCCTTCTCTTCTTTCCCTTCTGCTTTCCGTTCCTTTGACTTCCTCTTAGAACCTTTCTTGAGGAATCAACTAAGACCGCGATCCCTGCCATGCTTCTCGTAAGACTCCACAGGTCTTCAAGATATTGAGCGATAGACGATGAACCTCCTAGCATCTCAGAGGTGAAGAGGAGCTTTGAGACTTCGAACCTTTCGAATCTCACTTGCTCATCAACCAACTCACAAAGATGAAGGACTACGATATGAGCATCCATATGCTCATGCTGCTTTCGTAGCTTGGGTTCCATCGCGGCTAGCATGATGCAACTCATTTGTTCAGAATCATTCACATGTTTCTGATAGGCCAACAATTGGTCCTGAGTTGCATTGACACTAGGACGGGCGGGAAGAGACGCTTCGAGGACATTTGCAAGCTTTTCAACCTTGAGAACAATTCTCAAGCTTCTAAGCCAGTCCATGAAGCTCGGCCCAGTCAATTTATTCGAATCCAAAATGGAACGCAAATTCAAAGACATCATGATCAATTTTAGAAATACAAAACGAGCATATATGAGAAAATGATTTTAAAAATGCATCAATATACATTTATAAATCTCATTCATTTTTCGAATTTCAAAAACCCCAAAATCACTTCGGGAGATTGTAGGTCCATCTCCGAATGGGCTGATATCCATCATAGTTATGAACAACCTTGGAGAGAGTCCAACAAGCCATTCATAACTACGACGGTAGGTATCATCTATACCGATTGCATATCCCGTATATGCAACTATCACAATGTGCTATCAACTAATTGAATGTTCACACATACATCGGGTTGTTAACACATTAACAAGTATGCATCATATGCATAGCACCCAACTTCACCTCCCTTTACATCGACCTTGGAGAGAGTCCAACAAGCCGATGCTCCAGGTTAAAGCCAACCCATTAATCAGGGCATAGTTTTAATATGGTTAGAGCGCATTCAACCAATTAGCCCAGCTTGGAGAGAGTCCAACAACCAAAGCTAACGATTGACCTCTGACTCTTACCATATTAGTATTAAACTATTCCATGGTTTGAACATATTCAGGTTCGAGCCGGGCTTGGAGAGAGTCCAACAACCCAAACAAGAAACAGAACTCTGGTTCTAACCATATTAATGAAGGTGTAGGCTTTAATATTGATTAAGGGTTTTTGTGTCTCATCCTCTTTGCATGCAAATAACTATTATCTACATGGCATGGCATACATGGCATACATCTACATGTCACGACATGCATGACATAATATTATGCATCTAATGCAATTACATGGCATACAATTATGTCATGTATATTATTTCCTTATATGTCATAACTATTTATGGAAATAAAATATGTTTAAGATTTGATTCTCCAAATCAAATCATAATTAAATTAGGAAACAAATTTCCAAATCTAATCACATATTTTATTCATGGAATTATTTGATTAAGGAAAATCTATTTAGGAAACCAATTTCCTAAATCATTAAAACTACTTATGGAAATAAAATATTTTAAGATTTGATTTCCCAAATCAAATCATGATTAAATTAGGAAACAAATTTCCAGAATCTAATCAAATATTTTATTTATGGAAAATATCAATTTCCATAAATACTTCTAACTTTCCAAAAGTGGAAGATTTCCATAAATACTTCTAGACTTTCCAAAATTGAAAAATTTCCATAAATACTTCTAAATTTCCAAAATTAGAAAATTTCCATAAATACATTATGACTATCGCAAAATCATTTTTACGATTATGTCGAAACACAACCTGGGCTCTGATACCACTGTTGGGTTTCCGGCACCGCGGCATGTGTGTGTTCGATCATGTTTCGTAAACATGAGCACAGCGGAAGCAATTAAAAATAATAAATCTATATTTATTACAACACACAACACACGCATGCATATTACAACAAGTGTAGACATAACCGTAAATTAAAATTTGCAATAAAAGGAAATTTATCTCGTTATACCTTTCGTATGACGCGTGTAGCGGAACGGCATCAACCGAATGATCCTCGTAAGAATCGTCTCTATCCGTATCCACGCCGAGCTCCTCGGGATGACTTCGCTAAGTCACGAGCTTCGTCTTCGTACGGGTTACTAGCCTCGTGTTGAAGACGACGTGATCGAGAGATGATCACGATCCGAATCCAAATTCGGATCATAAAACGAGTTCTCAAAACTCGCTTCTTCTCCGGAGAGGTATTCGTCAACCAATTGACGAATCCTTCGTCCTCCACCTCAGAGGATTACCGGAGATCGAATCCCCGGCAAGTTAGCCACTGTCGGAGCTCTAACCGTCGTCCAAACGACGCTCCGACGAGAGGAGAAGAAGCTGTCCAGAAAACTGGACAGCTTGGTGGAGGATATAGGCGCCGGCCAACCAAGGAAAGAAAAGGCTCACCTTGATGCCAAACCTATAGGAGATCACCGGAGGGTCGCCGGAGTGTTCACCGGCTGAAGCTTGGTCGCCGGCAATGACTTGGACAGCGGCACAAAGGCTGGGCGGCGGCACACCTAGGGTTGGCGCCGACTAGTGGAGGAGAGGGAGGGGGCGGCACAACTAGGTTGGGCGGCAACTCCAATCAGGGTTAGGGTTTAAGCCCTATTTTATAGAGAACTAATTCTCTTAATGGTTAATGGATCATATCCATAAAGCCTGTTAACTCGCTCCATTAAGATAAGTTAAAATAAACCAAACCATGATGGTTTATTTTAAGTTAAAACGAACCGAACCAACCTTTGGTTCATTCGTTTAATATAAACCAAACCCTTTGGTTTATTCTCATCCATTGGATTAGAACCAAACCATTTTGGTCCATCCATTATGTCTTCATAAGACACGGCCCATCCACACTTCCATTGCGACTGAAACAATTTCATGCTCGCTTTATGTTTGGTCCAACCAAACATAGTTTCTCTCGGTCTGAGAATCCCATTCTCAAGCTCATTTGAAATCCTTTGGATTACACTCATTGTGCGTGTGACCAAATAGGTTCTCGGTTTATGTTGGCCGTCTATAATTAACCATTAATTATAGAATGATCATGAGTGGCACCTAGTAGTACATCATGATCCCCAATTAACCGAAAAGATCAACGGTTGATCCGTAACTATTTCTCAAAACCCTTGAAGAGCTCGAATTAATCGTGCCCCATTCCCTTCACTCATCTTATACCCACTTGGTTCAGGACATGGTCTATTGTGTTCCCTCACTAGGTCGACTCACGTCCACACCTAGCCCAAGTATCATTTCCTCGTCCCCACGGATTCTAGTTACTCCACATGTATCGAAGAGTACCTTACTCTAAACATGTAATGCTTTGGCCAAAGACTTTAGTAACAATCCGACGAGAGGCCATGGGTATACATCTCCTCGCAAGGAGTGGTGAATCCTTTATAGGCTATTCAAACACCTTCGATCACTTCGACTTATACCCAATCATCCCGGGTCCACATCTCCTCAGAGATGTTTGCTTAAGATGTCAAAGCATAAGTCTCCATGATCAAGATGACTTGAATACCGCAAGTCAAAGGAACATCGCACTTAAGCTACAGTAAGAACTTCATTGACATATCTATATATGCAGAGAACCATATGAAGTCTTACGGCTGGTCACTCCAATGAACTAGTTACCATAACTAGCATCCACGATTAACTCCGGACATCACAATGTCTCCAGCCAGTGAGAATCAGCTGCTTGGATACACCAAGGAGTATACCTCGTGCTAGTCTCGACAGAATTTATGGTGTCCAAATCCATCAATTCATCGACTAGGGATAATTCCGATACATCACAATTACACATGTAGAGATACTCACTAGTTGTGATCCAATCACAAATTCTCTCATGCTGTGAATCGTATCGTGGACATTCAGTAAATGAGTTTAAGATCCAATCAAATACATAAAACATGTATACTCAAATAGTGAATCTTCATTTATCATATAAATGGTTCATATATAAGGCGATTGCCTTAGGACATCTCTCATATATTACTAACACATTGTTGGGTGTTTTCTTCTGATTGTGACTCGGGGTCTGGCCAAGATTCGACCTCCCCATCTCTTTCTCCTGTACGCCATGCGTAATAGACTAAACATAAACATTGCATTGTACATTTCATATCCCCTGTACAAGGGAAGGTGCATATGCCTTATGGCCACATCATCACTGCATGGTTAGAGTCAGTAGGCATCAACATTCACAGGGGATCGCTGAGGGCGCTATCTGAGGTGTACGATCAGATATCGATTCGTAACTTCGCTGGCGGCTGCGGATGGGACAGGCAGATGGATCGGCACCTCGACCTCCGTCAGAGGCACGCGGGGAGCCACTGCTGCAGAGGACTATGAGGATCCGATCTTTGTTGATGAGGATGATCGGATACTGTAGATGCATTAGCGCAGTCCATCGATAGACTTGGGCGGTGAGGAGATTTCAAGAGTACCCGATGACAGTGGACTCAGAGTCGATGAGATTCGGCGGGGCGCGTTGCGGCTCGACATATATGAGATGATGCGAGCTTGGACCTTGAGCCAGCAGCCTCCTCCACCTCCACCTTCTGCAGACGATTAGAGCTTGAGGATGTTAGGATTTTTATTTTCAGTTTTTGTAGTGAGATTGAGCATCTCAATTCTCCATTTTGGATGTAAAAAAAAAATTGAAGTTTTTTTTAATTGAATGAAATATTCTCTTTATGAAAATCACTTGTGTCTGGTTGTGTGCCTGTATTAATGTATTATTTTATGGAAAATTGTCATATCATAACATGAAATTTCATCTTATCATATAACATGTCATGCCATTGTTTAGGATTATTTTAGATGTCATGTTTGTTTTTAGATTATATCATATGTCATGACATCATGATCATTGGCCATGTGTTATTATTTTGCTATCATTATGCCATGATCATTCATGCATTTATTGTGATTAAAATTGATTTAAGGAAGAATGACATGACTTGGAGTCCCACTTACAAGGGAATTAAGTAGGGTTGCCTAGAAAATGCATGAGGCCATAATAATCCTAACTCCACATCTCACATCACATTGACATGTATGTGTATTTATACACCCTAGATACATGTGAGATGCTAGGATAATAAGTTAGGTTCAAGGTGTATAGATAGTGCATCTAGATGAACTAAAACTTATTTCAATCATCACCAAGAATCATGAGGAAAGCTAATATACCAGTTATGTATATTTAGCCAATATACCATGGTTCAAAATAGGTTTTCAAAAACATTTTAAAATCAATTTAGAAAACCTTGGTGAAGTCTATCTTTTGATAGCCATCATCATTGTAGAAGTTGATACAAAGTAGATCAAAAACTTTAAAGTTTTTAATAGTTTTTGAACTTTGTACCAATTTCCTATTTCAATGGTAAAAATATTTTTCAAAAATTTTTCACCGATTGTATATGTGATAAGTAATATACGTATCAAATTTCATGATTTTTTTATTTACGTAGAATTACTTATGAATTTCTAAATGTCGAGTCTGATATCTGAAAATCAAGTTTTTAGTTATCAGTCGATTGACTCTGAGATCGATGGGCATCACTTGGACTCATTGGCGGTAGCGATATCACTCATTGTTGCCGTGCGGTCGACTAGTAGCTGACAGAGTCGACTGTCAATGCTGATTTCAGGAAAACTAGGTTTATTTAGCCCGATTTCAGCTACGGTTAAGGTCCCTAATCACTCCTAACCCTAGGATATGCTTTGGGAAGCATTATAAAGGGTGAAAATCCATTGGATATGGATTTGGAGAGGTGTTTAGGGTTTGTATCAAATTTAAGTTGTTGGAAAGTTCAATATTGAATTTCTAACCTTATCTTTGATGGTTCAGAGTTCCTATTGGCTTAGGGACTTCCCAAAGACATTGTTGGTGCAATGGTTAAGGGGGAGCAAGCCTTTAGGGGGAGGTATCCATCATGGTATGATGGATGGTGGTTCATGGGAAGGAAAAATGCAATTTTCCCATACCCAATTTGGAAATTGGGAAAGTATAGGATTGTCTCTCTTGAGTGATATGAGACTTATCACTAGGAAGATGGTAGGCATCCTAGGTATTTTTGGACCAAGGGGGAGATTGTAAGATCTCATTGGGACATGAGACATTGATCTCCTTGGGGGGATAACCTTTTTGATGTATGTCAAAAAGGGGGAGAACATTAGATCACCAATTTGGAATAATTGGTAAGGAGTCTTTGAGTTAGATGGTCTAACTCAAATGATTTGTTTTGTTTGGTTTTTGTCAAACATCAAAAAGGGGGAGATTGTTGGTGCAATCGGCCCAGGTCATGATTGACCAGGACTCGAGCTTGGCTCGAGAGATGTTTTGATGTTAGACAAAAACATATGACAATTGTCATGGTAAAGTCCAAGTCATGGGTACTTGGCATTTGGGAAAGTCCAAGCATGGGTCTTGGCATGAGAAGTCCAAGGGGTTTGATATTGGCAGCGTAAAGTCTAAGCGGGAGTCTTGGCAGCATAAGTCCAATGATTGGCGGCGTAAAGTCCAAGCGGAGTCTTGGCGGCGTAAGTCCAATGTGCCTTGGCGGTGTAGACACCATTAGCATGACATAGCCGATAGAAGCACCTGAAGGCTAGCGCGATGGATGAACAAGTCATGGATGACTGGGAGGGATCCAAGAGGCATGAGGCTGATGGAGGTGGCTAGAAGGCTTAGGTCTAGGCTAAGGGTGGTCTAGCAAGTATGGAGATACCATATTTGGGTTAAAACCTCATGTTTGAGGTGTGCCAGTCGACTGATGTCATGTGGCAGTCGACTGGCATAGTCAACTAGGGTTTGACTGTGGGAATTGCCTTAGCGATTACATCGCAATAGGCGGCGATCGGATCGATTGGTCGGCGATCGGATCGTGTGATCGGATCGGTGATGCTCGATTTTAGCACGAATGGAGTCTCACTCGACCGCTGGGACGAGCAGTCGACTGATGCTCATGATCAATCGACTGATGTCCTAGCCATTGGATTTTTTCCAGCATGGATTACACCATTGTCTCACGGAATAGCAGTGATCGATCGATCATGGTCCCGGCGATCGATCAACTTTTTCCAAAGACAGTTGAAGCTATAAAAGGAGCTCGTGATGGAGAAAAATGGATCCGGTTTTTTGAGAGCTATAGGGGTGATTTGTTGCTGCAAATTAGGTCTCCAAGTGCTAATCAAATAACCAAGCATTCAAGCAATCAAAAGCAAGAGTTGTAAAATTTTTCTTTACTTGTCTTTCATATAAATTATTGTAATTGCTTGTTTTAGTTTCTTACTGTTGTAAGATTACTTGTAAGGGGTTTCTCCGCCTCCGACTTGTGTCGAGAAGGAGTGTTTATCATAGTGGTGTGTGATTGGCATCGCTAGGGTTCATACGAACCCAATCCGTGGAGTAGGAACCATTCAGTTCCGAACCACGTTAAATATTTGTGTTTGCATTGTTATTTATTTCATTATTGCTTTCATTACTATTCCACTGCGCGCTAACGAAATTGTAGAGAAAACCACGATCGAATTCCATCTACGAACGAACACTACGCTATTCACCCCCCCCCCTCTAGCGGCTTCAAATATCCTACATGTTGTACATGAGTTGGTTGTGAACGGGATGAAGGTGATCTACAATATCGGGGAAGTTTTTAACTCATAGACGATGAAAGAATGCGAACATAGAAACGAAGTAGTGGTTGGTTTATATATTTGTCATGTGCTTGTACTTAATCATAGCTTGCTATTATGTGCAGGTTTGGGATATGAAGCAGGTCTACGACCGTGAGGATTTCTATTACAAGCTTCGTATCAGGTGGGTAATATTCTACCCTGGTCAGGTAGATGGTTAAACTTGGTGCATGAATTTTATGTTGATGATGCCATTGTTACCTTGACTCCACTCATGTTATTTCATTGCTTGATACCTAGTCTTTGGACTTTGAGATACTTTGTTGTTGTTGTTACATTTCGTTCATCATTGTTATGATTTATAGACGTTATGGTATGTGAACCTATAGATTCTTAACTATGGGTACATAGCTGAGTATGGTTGTAGACTTGATTCGTATCTTCAAGATAAATCACCTGGGGATGGGTGATGTTGTAAATGTAGAGTGGATTGTAGTATCACATTCCTTGGGTTAAACTTGGGTACGTAGTTGAGTATTGTGGATCATATTTTGTATATGGTGAGTGGGTTATCGATAGTGGGATGTTGCGGACTAGAGGTCCTAGCGTTGTTGTATATCCATTATGGATCATGTGTCTATGTATGGTTGTATGGATTATTGATAGTGTGTCGCTATGGACTGGAGATCCTAGCATGGTTGATTGTCGATAGTATGTCGCTGCGGACTGGAGGTCCTAGCGTGGTCGACTGTCAGTTGTGTATGACTCTCTGTGTGATATAGGGAGTGTTGTGGATTTATGCATCATTACATTGCATGCATGCTGATGACTGGGTCTCCCTTGTGGTTGAGATAGGTCGCCAGTCATCCTGCCTCCTCAGCCACTCGGGGTAGTGGTAGCAGGGTTGAGTGCAAATCATTGATTGTGCCGCACTCGACCACTATAGATGGTGGTAGCTGGAGTTGCGTACTTGGCCATTGTTGAGGGTGGTAGTTGGAGTTGCGCACTCACTCATTATAGATGGTGGTAGTTATGTTGTGTGCAGTTGTCCTGTGTGTAGTGCTCGACCACTCATGGGTAGTGACGGAGCGGCCAGCAATAGGGACCCTCGTGGTGTAGCATATAGCTCTCTGGCGGCTAGCTACTTACTCATACTACCCATTCGACCACTCGAGAGTAGTAGTAGCTAGAGTTGGGATAGTTGTCATGTCGTGCCACCCAAGCCATACTGGGGTCATGGTTGTGCGTAGGGTCCGTAGACATAACCATGCATATGCATTGTTGAGATATGTATATATGTATGCATGTATTTTGATATATGTTTTACATATGCCTGTGTGTTGCTGCATTTGGTTGAGCTATGATTGCTGCATATGTTTGTACATCATGTTACATGCCATTTGTATATTCTATACTGCTGTGTGTTGAGCATGAGGTACGTGTTGGTTCAGGTTGTTGTATGCATTGGATTAGTGTCAGGTCATAATATAGGATGGACCGAGTTGTTATTACATGTGATTATATACTGTTCATATGACTGAGTGTTGGTCACAGGTGCGGTATTGACCTTGTAAGTTATACGAGTTATGTTATTGTATACTTGTTCAGGATGATATATGTTGTGTTGTCGCAGACCCTCAGGTATGTCAGTACATTACATTATATTCAGTTGATCAATTTGGTATAGGCATTGATTATGACTATACTGGTGGTTATTTTTTATTACCTTTAAGACTGTATATCTATTGAACTCAATTTGTATATCTGTTGAACTCCATCTGTATACATGTAGATCTCCACATGTATACCTATAGATCTCCATGGCTTATATGTTGTTCATGCACTATCTCTTATATTACCATTGAGTTTTACACTCACCACCATAGACCCTAGGTTTCTTGTCGCCCAGGTAACATGTAGAAGATTCCTTGGATGCTCAGAGCACTGCTAGTTGATCCCATCTCACCTTGAGTATTTAGATTGAAATCCATATTAGTGGTGTATATTTTGGATTTTTATCCTATATTATTTCCATTGTTTGGTAATCGGTTATGTTGTTATGTATTTAGTTTCGATCATGTTTTCTTGTTGTGTCAAAGTCGTACCGGTACGCATATATTTGAGTCTTTGTATTTTTATTATTTGTCAGTATATTTCATTGTAATTTATGGATTATATCCATATATATGTTATATGGTTGTGGCCAAAAGACTTGTATCAAAAAGATATTGTATTACGTACAGGGGAGATGTTGTCCGTTTTTTGACTCGGCATACTCTCGGGGCGTGACAATTTAGTTTAGTTGTGTTATGCTTTTGTGTATATATTGAAGCTTTTGCTCCAGAAGTTGTCCATTTCAGCTCGATTCAAGCATCATGGTCAAATTTTTATTTCTAGTTAAACCTTCTTTTAGTTGTTTCAATCCAAAAGTAAGATTTTTGGAATTTGGATTGTAAAAATCGATCTTCGATGATATTTGAAATTTTTGATGCGTGTTTTAACATTGAATAATTTGATTTTGAATTGTCGATACATTAGAAATCTTTTATGTGTTTTTTTAATAAAATTATTTTTATAGTATTGATTTTATTATTCTTATATGAATACAAAGGACCTTTTCTTTTCTTTTCTTTTTTTTTTCACTAAGACCCTTCAGTCTAGGGTCGACCTTGCTAGAATGGACCACGACTTGGACTTGGTTCGGACCATGACCATGGTGTTGGCTCATCCGATTCCCTAGAGTTAACCATAGGTTGGTTGTGGTTTGGGCCACGACTGTGGTGCTAGCTCCAAAGAGAACCACAACTAGGATTGCCCCTCTCCCTCTATACGAGTCATCCTTCAACAATCTTCACCTTGGCGAATATTCATCCCTTAAGAGAAACATGAGTATTTGAGAATAACACAACCTAGAACGCTGAGTTTGGGTTGCACCTTCTCTAGCAACTAGACAAATTGATCAAGTTCAAGCAATGCTTGAACTTATTTGTGGTAACTAGCATTGTTAATATATCAACAATATTTTCAGAAGTGTGAACCTTTTCAAATAGAATTTCACTAGAAGAAATTAGCGATGTGTTTGAATTATACATACTTTTTAGGGGTTATTTATCATATAGTCATTGTATTTTATTAGCATATCAAGTGTAAAACATTAGCATTCATATCATTTTATCTTTTCTTGTTTGGATAACTACAGATGTATATTTTTATTTTCAGGGAGACATAATTTGGGATAAAAAAGGGCATAGTTAAGACACAAGGAAATACTTACAAGGACCTATCATCAAACGGAGGAAATATGGAACCAAACAGAGCCAAAATAAAATGTCTAGAGGGCTCCATGGGCAGATCATGGAGGGCTCCACGACCATGGAGCCCTCTGCCAAAACCATCTCGGGAGCTTCATTTAATCCACAACTAGCTTGTGGTGGCTTCTATTGTCATGGATAGCTCTGCCACTGTGTCGACTTTTCAAATTTGAGAGCTATTAGGCTATAAAAAAGGCCTAGGGCTCATCCAAGAGGGAGACACATAGAGGATAAGGTAGAAGATATTAGGAAGCACTGAGGAGCCTCCAAGGGAGCTGCTCCAAGGAGTGGAAGCCATCTACGACATTGACAAACCGAGTTTTCTTTATTCTCTATCTTTATCTAGTTTGTTAATTATTTTCTATGCTTTCTATGGGCTCTAACCTCCACATTATGGAGTAGTATCTTGTAATCCTAGGATGTGGGAGTAACCCTTTAACTATTTGCCATGAATTGTTACCAACTCTTTTATTTATCAATATGTCTTTTCCTGATTTGGTATTAGAATATTCATTGCATGTTTTCATAACTTAGGGATTGAGAGATGAATTGAAAGGAGAATCCTAATCATGGAAACATAAAACTAAACTTGAGGCATTGTTTACAAATAATGATAGAAGTCTAGATAGATTTGTGGGGTTATCGTGACAAGTTCCTAATGAAATAGGGTCTTCTATTGTACGAATACCACAAAAGTAGTTAAAAACCTCTTGAGGGCATTTTTGGCTATCAAAGGAGCATAAAGGGTCTATCTTAATCCATCTTCATGAGTAACGATAGTAAGTCTAAATAGATCTGCGGAGTTTTAGTGATAGGTTCCCAATGCAATTAAGGTCTATTATTGTACAAATACCAAGAAAGTAGGAGTTGTGTTCAGATAGATATATTGTTGTCCTTAAAAGAGATCATCGGTTACCTTAGGATAGACCACCCTCAGGAAAGTATATTGACATAAGAGAGAACTGTTATGATAATAGATATTGAGGTAAAATCAAAATTCTAGGATTGTCCCTAAAATCTTGATCTCTTGATTTGTTCTTTACTATCATATTTTCTATCCTTCATTGATTTATTTCTCATTATTTACTTTATCTAGATAATCTATTGTTGCATATAACTGGTACTTAATCAGTCCATGTAGAATCGATATTTTTATTGCTTAATGATGATCGTATGCTTGCGGAATCACGACATCAATCATCTCTTTGATTTTGTAAAACCTCACATCTATATGCTTGGTCCTCGTATGCTACACTCAATTCTTCTCCAAATAAATAACACTCTGACTATCACAATACAACTTGACTCCACCGTATTGAACATCTACTTCCCTGACCAATTTTGTAAATCACAATGCTTCCTTGGTTACTTCTGCAATTACCATATATTCTGACTCAGTAGTGGATAATTCAACTATAGATTATATCATGGACTTCCCATAAATAGGTCCTCCCACCATAGTGAACACATATCCTAAAGTAGACTTTCTGTCATCTAAATCTCTTGCACAATATGCATCTACATATCCCACCACTGAAGGATCATCCTGTTGTATGTTGAACATAATATCATAACCTGTATTATTTATTAAGTATTTAAAAATCCACTGGATTGCATCCCAATATTGTAGACCAAGATTTGAAAGAAACTTGTTCACTGTACTAACAACATGCACTAGATTAGGTCTTGTGTAAATCATAGCATGCATCAGACAACCAACTACACTGACATATGAAATTTTTGACATGTCATGAATCTCATCATCTGTATTTGAACACTATGCAATGAATAATTTAAAGTGATGCTCCAGAGGTATACTCACAGACTTTGCATTATCCATGTTGAATCTGTCCAACACATTCTCAATGTAACTGCACTGAGATAGGTAAAATTTCCAAGAGACTCTATCTCTGTGTATATCCATCCCAAGAATCTTCTTGGCCGCACCAAATCTTTCATGTTGAATTTCTTGCTCAGTAACTTCTTTAGCTTAATTGCCTTAGTCATACTCCTTGCAATAATCAATATATCATCCACATAAAGTAACAAGAAGATAAGTGAATCATCACCAAGGCTCTTTATATAAATGCAACAGTTATACTCACATCTTCTATATCTATTCTGAATCATGTATGAATCAAAATGCTTATACCACTATCTTGTAGATTATTCTATCCCATAAATTGACTTCTTCAGTTTACAGACAAAGTACTCTTGTTCGAGCTGACTAAATCCTTTTGGTTATGATATGTAAATATACTTTTCTAAATTACCATAAAGAAAATCAATCTTCACATATATGTGCTTCAATTGCAGATCATGATGAGCCACCAAAGCTATTACTCTGATAGATCTATGTCTGACCATTAAAGAAAATATCTCATCATAGTCAATCCTCTTTCTTTGTGAGTAGCCCTTCACTACTAGGCAAGCCTTGAATTTTCCTTCTTCACCAACTGATATGACTTATTTCTTATTGTACACTCACTTGCATCCTATAGCCTTCTTTCTTTCTAGAAGTTCCACAAGATCTCAAGTTTGGTCCTATACAAAGATTCTATCTCCACTACCATAACACCCATCCATTCGACTTTTCTATATTGTTAATCACCTCCTAAAAAATAGTAGGATCTTCGTGTTGAGGAGATTATTGGTGCAATCAACCTCAGGTCACCTTAGGTCAAGATTGACCAAGCTTGAGGGGACTCGAGTAGAGTTTTAATGTTTGACAATACATTTGATAATATCCATAGTCATATAGAGTTGTTGATCGAGAAGTCAAGAAGGTCAAGGTTGACCAAAGACTTGATGGAAAAGTACAAATATGGTGCTTGGCAAGGAAAAGTTCAAGTATGAATACTTGGCAAGGAAAAGTCCAAGTATGGAGATTGTTGGCAAGGGAGAAGTCCAAGTATAAATACTTGGTAAGGGAGAAGTCTAAGTATAGAGACTTGGCAAGGAAATTCCAAGTATGAATACTTAACAAAGGAAAGTCCTCCAGTGGAAATCCTAGAGGTGCGACCTTTCAAAAAAGGAGATCCGTTAGCATGACAAAGACGAATGAAGCACTTGAAGGCTAGCGTAAAGGGTGAGGAATAGTGGAGGACTAGGTGTATCCTAAAGGCGTGAGGTTGATGGAAGAAGCTTAAAGGTTTAGGTCTAGGCTATGGGTAAGTGTTAAGTATGAGAGGATCATACTTGATGGGTTAAACATCATTTTTGAGATGTACCAATCAACTGGTGGTCTTGATTGTGCTCGGGCAAGTGAAGTCTTGGCACTCGGGAAACACTGACGGATGCTCGAGTAGTCGATTAGTGGTTTGGACCAATCGACTAGCTGTGGACAGTCGAGTTAGCTAAGGTGCTCGACACTCAGATTCAATGCTCGGACAATTGATTGGTCGCAGGAAGTCGGGAGAAAGAGTGCTTTGATGAAGCAGTGAACTAGCTTTAAGCGGACATAGCATAGAAAGTTTTGAGTCAACTGATGGCTCAGGGCAGTCGATTGATGACTTAGGGCAATTGACTGATGGGTTAGGGCAATCAACTGATCGACTGGAATTCAACGTGAATCATGTTGTTGTGAGACAATGGTCTAATGACCAGTCGACTAGGGGTAAGACTAGTTGATTAATTGATGGAAATTAGCCCGATGTGGAGCTTATAAAAGGAGGACTTCAAGAGTTTCTTCGAAGCCAGTTCTTGGAGTCTTTGAAGAGGAATTGTTATTGCATTCTAAATCTTCAGAAGTCATTCCATAGCAACCAACAAGCATTCAAGCAAAAGCAAACTTGTAAAGTGTTGTTCATTTGTTTCTTTCATTTATATCTTGTATTTTGGTCATTGTATTCTGTAAGCTCCAGCTTGTAAGAGGTTTCTCCACCTCCAGTGTGATCCCGAGAAGGAGAAAAGTTTTAGTGGTGGTGCATCGCTAGAGCTCGGTCGTGGGGTAGGAACTAGTATTCCAACCATGTAAAATCCCGGTGTTGTGTTTGTGAGTTTGTTATTTCTATTTATATTTATTTCCACTGCACACTAATGACTTATAGATAAGCATGACGTGATTAAGATCGAATGAAATTAAAGAGATGCTATTCACCCCCCCCCCCCCCCCTTAACATGAGCCAAGGTCCCAACAATTGGTATTAGAGTGGGTCGCTCTTCTACAGACTAACAACTAAGGGAATCAAAAGCTAGAGGATAATGGAGTTCAATGATGGACTAGACTACAACATCGAAGTTCCACCTTCCTTTGACTGCAAAGATTTCACATATTGAAAAAGTAGAATGGAATATTTTCTTATGAATGATATAGAAAATTGATTTGTTTTGATGAAAGGATTTGAGACTCCAAAGGATAAGAAGGTAAGCCTTCTCAAGAAAAAGAAATGGACGAAGGAGCAAAATCAAAAATCCAAGGCCAACGATAAGGTAGTAGAAATGTTAGTTAGTTTAATATCTAATTATTGGTGTAATAGGTCCCGGGTCAATATTGACCAAACTCGAGTGGGACTCGAGTAGGGTTTTGATGTTTGACAATGGGTTGACAATGGATTTGGCCATTTTTTAACAATATGGGTTGCCCATATGTTGACCATATGACTAGTGGATGATTGGGATGTCAAAAGTCATATGAGGGAGATTATTTGAGGGAGATTGTTAGAGCAATCAAACCTCAGGTCATGGTTGACCAGACTCGAGTGAGACTCGAGGGGAAGTCCAAGAATGATCTTGGCAAAGGAGAAGTCCAACATGGAGTTGGCAAGGAAAGTCTAAATATAGATACTTGGCAAAGGAAAAGTCCAAAGGTGAAGTCTTGGCAGCATAAGTCCAAATGTGTAGTCTTGGTGATGTAAAGTCTAAGTTATCGGTGCAATCGACCCAGGTCATAATTGATCGGACTCGAGTTTGACTCGAGCAGTATTTTGATGTTCGACAAAATATATGACAATATGATTCTCATGGAAAGTCAAAGTCTTGTGTATTTGGCATGGAAAGTTCAAGTCTTGTGTACTTAGCATGGAAAGTCCAAGCATGGGTCTTGGCAATTGAAAAGTCCAAGAATGGGTCTTGGCATTTGGAAAGTCCAATATGGAGTTGGTAAGGGAAGTTCAAGAGTGTGATATTGGCAGCATAAAGTTCAAGCTATAGTCTTGGTGGCATAAGCGATGTGTGCAAATCATATAGGATTTTAAGAGTAGTTTTAGCACACATCTCATGACATTTTATACTGGTTTCATGCATATTCTTTCTTGTTTTACATTCATTTACTATTTCCTAGTTTGGAGATTTGTTTTTTCTATTTTCATGGGTAGGACGACGTTTCGGAGGTAAATTGACACATAATTGGAGCTCAAGGAAGGCAAGCGTACTCTGACCGTGTTCCCCAAGACACGGGCATGCTTTGGACCAAAAGACGACGATTGCATGGAGCTCTAAAGGAAGACACAGTCGGCCATGTGGATCTCACATGACCGTGCCCAACCTTGATGCCAAACTTTGAGCACGATTTCCAGCGTGCCACACGACCAACTGTGTGGATTCCACACGGCCGTATGGCGTCAGCCTGACTTAATGCAAATCAGGGTTTCACAGGTAATTAAGGAAAGCTAGCTTCACTCCTATAAAAGGAAAGGCACGCCCAAACCCTGGGGGGGGGGATGACGGCTAGGACGACAAGAAGGTGCCCTAAGAAGCACTGGAGACTCTCAATGGGGAGAGAGGAAGCAGCTCAAAGACCAAAATCTACACTCCAACGACTATGAGTACGAGCAAGACACAACAACAGATTGAATAGAGAGTACTACTATTATTCTAAACTCTATTTGCATTGTAATGATTTACATTAAGATGTCTTGTGTTTATTCTCTTTCATTAGTGAAGTAGATACTTTGATTCTAAGATTAGAGAGTAGCTTGTGTATGTTGGATATACTAGTTTAAATGTTTATTCTCTTCTCTTGAATATATATTTGCAATTTCGGCTGTTGAGATCCATGAAAGTTGAGTTTTGATTCTACTTCTACTGCACATAGTCGGTACAAGGGCGGAAATCCTTTGTATCAAAAATCTAGGAGAACCAAGGAGGAACCTCGTGGTCATCCTCCCTCCCATAATCGTAGAAGGTAGAATATGATAGAGGAGGATATAAAATATGATCCATCTCTTCATAGGGATTACTAGGACATTCTTGTACCCCAAGAATCTATTCTAACAGAAGGCCCAAAGTAGGAGACATCAACTCTAGAAGGGTTGAGGGACCCCAGTGACAAGGGCTCCCAAAGATATCGACCTCTTGAGCTCTGATGATTCGAAAGGGAAACTTGGTTAGGAATAGGTAGTTTCTAGTAGAAGCAAAACTTCATTGGGATAACATACAATGATCTTCCCACAAGATCATAACTGGAAATCCTAGGAGCATTAGATTGATAGCATATTCAATAATGCACAAGTGAAACTAAAATCCTAGAATCCTTTAAGGAACTTTGAGTAGGATTGAAGTTATCCGAGAGAGGGGGATGAATCTCATAATATAAAATTTTCTTTTAAATCTTAATTTTATATTTTAAGAATTAAGAGTTATTGCAGTGGAAATTAAATAGACAAGTCTTTTACTTGGTTCACAACCCGAGTCAGATTGCTACTCTAAGGCCCGTAGCTCTCCGAGAGCTACCTCGATGGGAAATTCACTAAAAGGGCCCTCTGACTCGAGAACACTCGACTTCAGAGGGGTTCACTTTTTACAAAGGATAATGAGAGAGGTAACAAGCTACCTTCTCTTAAATTAAAGTACAAAAGTGAAAGTAAAGCAAAATACAAAGTATATCGACACTTGTAGCTTTTGAAATGGAGCTCAAAGTGTCGGAGTTATGGCGTAGCATCTTGATGAGGCTCTTGTAGATGAGAAACACACGAGACAGAATTTGGATATGATTGACCAAACTCGAGTGGGACTCGAGTAGGGTCTTGATATTTGATAGTGGATTGACAATGGATTTGACCATTGTTTGATAATATGATTTGACCATATGTTGATCATATGACAAGTGGATGTTTGGGATATCCAAGGACATATGGAGGAGATTGTTAGGAGGCAATTGTTGGAGCAATAAGCCTCAGGTCAAGGGTGACCTAGCTCAAGTGAGACTCAAGTTGAAGTCCAAGTTTAGAGACTTGGCAAGGGAAGTCCGAGATTGGATTTTTGACAATGGAGAAGTACAAGTATGAATACTTAGCAAAGAAAAATTCTAAGGGTGTAGTCATGGTCATGTAAGTCCAAGTGTGTAGTCTTGGCGGTGAAAGTCCAAATATAGATATTTGGCAAAGGAAAAGTCCAAGGGTATAGTCTTGGTCACGTAAGTCTAAGTGTGTAGTCTTAGTGGTGAAAGCCCAAATATGAAATTTAGTAAAGGAAAGTCCAAGGGTATAGTCTTAGTCATGTAAGTTCAAGTGTGTAGTCTTGGCAAGGAAAGTTCAAGCATTGAGACTTGGTAATAGAGAAGTCTCGGAGGCGTGACCTCTTGGCAAAGGAGACCTAGTTAAAATGACATAGACGATGAAAGCACCTGAAGGCTAACGTGAAGGGTGAAAGAATCGTGGAGGACTCAGATGGACCCTGAGGGTGTGAAACTGATGGAGGTGGCTAGAAGGCTTAGGTCTAAGCTAAGGGTACCCAAAGGCAAGACATAGCCGATGGAAGCACCTGAAGGCTAACGCGAAGGGTGAATGAGTCGTGAAGGACTTAGACATACCCTAAGGTCGTGAGGCTGATGGAGGTGGCTAGAAGGCTTAGGTCTAGGCCAAGGGTGGTTAATCATGTATGAGGGGATCATACTTGGATTAAACCTCATGTTTGAGGTTTAGTAGTCAAATGGGGCTTTGAATCAGTCGACTGGCCAAGTGCACAACACTCAGGAGTCTAGTTTGACTTGAGCAACCGATTGGGGTTATGACCTAGTTGATTAGTCGAGTAATCGACTGAGGCTCGACTACTAACTATGGCTCTGGCAACCGACTACTAGGGTTTAGCAGTCGACTGGTCACTAGCAATTGACTGCTAGGGTTGAGCCGTCAACTGGAATTAAGTGGCCAAGGCACAGAATATTTTACAGTCGACTAGTGTTTATTGCAGTCAACTGTTAGGTCAGGGCAGTCAATTATTTAACTTAATCTAATATTGATTAAGTCGTTGTGAGATAACGGTATTGTGACCTATCAACTGCTGGGTAAGAGCAATCGACTAGAAGATAAAAATCAGTCCAAGTTGCGACTTTATACGGAGCTTGTGAAGGAGGTTGAAGAAGTTGGTTCTTGGAGCTTTTGGGGAAGAATTACTGCTGCATTTCAAGTCTTCAAAAGCCTTTCAAAGCAACCAAAAGATCAAGTAAGTAAAGCTCATTTCTTGTAAAGTATTTAGTTCTTTGTTCTTTTTTTTCATTTGTATTTCATATTTGGTTGTATTTTTATTGTTATAATATCATTGTAAGAGGTTTCTCCATCTCCGGAGTGTTTCCGAGAAGGAGAAGAGTTATTAGTGGTGTGGACACTAGAACTCAGCCGTGGAATAGGAACCATAGATTCTGAACCATGTAAAACTTGGTGTTGCAGGTGTGTGCTTGTGTTTTTTGTTTTTGCTTTATTATTCTGCTGTGCATTGACATTATTGTAAACGAGCACACAATTGAGAAAATCGACAACCGCTATTCATCCCCCCTCTACATCAAATCGGTCACAACAATTGGTATCAAAGGCGGACTCACTTGGAAGATACCAACAAGTGGTATAGTGAGGTTGTTCTTCAAGGACTAACTGTTGGAAGAAGTAAAAGCAGTAGAGGAGTAGAAGAGAAGATAGAGTTGCCCAATGACGGACTTGGTTATGACATCATGGTTCCACCTATCTTCGACCACGAAAATTTCGGGTATTAGAAAGGTAGGATGATGTATTATTTTATGTGTGAATTTGAAAATTGGATTAGTGTTAAAGTAAGATTTGAAGCTCCGATGGACAAGAAAGGGAAAATCCTCAAGAAAAAGAAATGGACGGAGGAGCAAGTCCAAAAATTCGAGACCAACAACAAGGTAACAAGGATGTTAGTAAATTTGTTACCTAATGGTATTTTATCAAAATTAGGAGAGTTTATGAATGCTAAGGAATTATGGACCAAGTTAATCGAGCTCCACAAGAACCCCTCATTGGCCTCAAGTGAAGAAAAATCCAAGGAAGCAAGCTCATCATCTCAAGAGCTTGAAGTGTCGGAAGTTGAGAGATGCTCAACATCTAAGGAAGAAGAGGAAATTGAGGAAGCTTCCACCTCTAGGATTGAGGGGGAGAAGCATAGGTCTTAAACACATAAGCAAGAACAAATGAAGACCTCCATATCCAGGAGAGATGAAGAACAAGCTCAAGGGTCCCCTACAACCGAGATAGGTAACTCAAGCTCAAGCTCTAAAAATAAAAATCATATAATATGCTTTGAGTGTAGGGAAGTAGAACACCACAAGAGCAAGTGTCCAGGTAAGATCAAGAAGAAGAATTCGGTGCACCAAAGGGGAAGGAAAAAACCAAGGAGATAGGAGCCCCAACACACAAGAGCAAGAAGTATATAATATGCTTCAAGTACCAATAAAGGGGGCATTACTGGACCCAATGTCCTGGGAGGAGGCACCCTCAGAAGGGCAAAGGGGAGGCTCAAGTCTAGAGGGAGCTAAGGCAAACCTTAAGATATATTTTAATAATGCATCTTTAACTTTTCATAACAAAAAGCATGCTAATTATAAGTCATCTCATAATTTACTTGCAATTGTTAATGATAAAAAGCATGTTAGTAATGATAGATTTTATTTCTTAAGTGCTAAACATGTCAATTTACCTATGGATAAGTCTAGAACCACTACCTCAAGGACCACATTACCTAAGGATAGGAAGGTAGAGAAGCTAGGCATTAATCCTAAGAAGAGTAGACATGCCTAGGAAAAAGAAAAATGTCCAAAGAAATAATGGACAATCAAAAATTGAAAAATTAGAGGTTGAAAATCAAGCTTTAAGGTCTAAGCTTGACAAAATGAAAAAGACCCTAAAGAAGATGGAAAATATGATTTAAGAGTCTAATGGGAAAACCTTAGGTGTTAGGAGGAAACAACTACCCAAGGATAGAAAAGATTTGGGTCACAAACCTAAGTCCAAGATAGATAAACCTACCTATCATAGTATTCCATTTAATTATGGAACTAATCCTAAGTCTAGAAAAATCAAGGTCACAAGGGAAGTCATCCCTAGAGTTGACCATTGTAAGGGTCTAGCGGCCAAGGTTTCAAAGAAAACCTAGAAAACCACTAACAAGGTTACAAGGGAAGTTATCCCTAGAATTAACCTTGAAAAGACCATAATGACCAAGACTTCCAAGTCTAAAAGGGTCATTAAGAAGGTATCTAGGGAAGTCATCCCTAGTGAGTACCTAGTTAACCCAAGGAGCTCAACTAGATTTTCGATTTATGGGAGTGTGATTCCCTCACCTTAGATGGGTTAGGGTGTGTCAACCTTAAATGGATGGGTAGCTAACCTAACCATGGGAGAATTGACACTTTAGAACATTTTCAAGGTAATGTGATACCTTGGAAATGAGTTTAGATTATTATCCTAAAAGATTTTAGGATATGCCAATAGAAATTATGAAGTTTGAAAATTGATCAAAATTGACACAAGTTTAGAATCAAAAGTGTGCTATTTTAGACTTTGACACACTTGGGAATTTGAGCCGGTTATGACAATTGGATATAATTTTAGAAAATGACAAATTTAGTTAAAGGACTTAGGCATTCTATACCTTTGTATTATATATATTTTTCATGCTTTGTTTGTCATTTGTCATGTCATGACATCATGCTTAATATGACCATTTAAAATGTCATGATAGTACTTAGGTTAATTGTATCATGATTGCACTTAGGTTTACTTTTATGTCATGATATCATGCATCATTGGTAAATGTTTTAATTATGCAATTAATTTATGTCATGATCATCATTCATGCATTAGGCTAATTAATTTGAAATTAAGGACAATGACATTGATTTGAAGTCGCAAGATAAGGGAATCAAATTGGGTATACCTAGATATAATGCATGGACCCTTAGTTTAGGGAAAACCAAAATTCACATCTCACAAAATCTTAGGAAGACATGTGTGTGTATCCCTTAGACACATATGAGATGTTAGGAATATGAGTTAAGTTCACGGTACTTGAATGATACATCAATATGAACTTAGAACTCATTCAATCATATTAGAAATCATGAGGAAAGCTAATGTACAAGTCATGTACATCAACCATGATTCAATATAAAGTTTTGAAAATATTTCAAAATCATTTTAGAAAATCTTGGTGAAGTCTATTTTTTGATAGCAATCATCATTGATAATATTGACACAAAGTTAGACAACACGTTGAAAGGTTTCAATGCTTTTGAACTTTATATCAATCTTTCAAAATAATAAGTATTTTAACATAAAATTATTTTTACCCATAATATTTGACATAAATATTATACGTATGAAATTTCAAGATTTTTAAAAAAATATATAATTACTTATGATTTTTTAAAATTCAGTCTGAAAACTTGATTTATGCAATTTGCAAAAACTAGTCGACTGACTCTTGTAGCAATCGACTGGTGGTGATTTAGTCGACTGATTTCTGATTTCAGTCAATTATTATGTCTGATTTTAGTTGAACAAGGGCTGTTTCACTAATTATCAGCACCCCTAAGGTATCTTAACTCATCCTAACCCTATGATATGCTTAGAGAAGCATTGAAAGGGTGAAAATATCATTGAAAATGATTAAGAATGTTAATTAGGGTGGAATATTGAATTTTAAGGGAGGTTAAAGTTCAAGTTTAAACTTTTACCCTTATTTTTGATTTTTTAGATTTCCTATAGGTTTAAGAACTCTCCAAGAATATTGTTGGTGTAATGGTCAAGGGGGAGTTTGTCCATCAAGGGATGATAAATATTTTTTAATAGGGGAGAATAAGGATTGCCTCTCATTTAGCGATAAGGTTGTATCACTAAGAAGAGTGAAGGCATCCAAGATGATTTTGGACTAAGGGGGAGAATGAAAGATCTCATTAAGAGATAAGACATTGAAAACCCTTGGTAGGCTTTTTGATATATGCCAAAGGAAGAGAAGTGAGGGTTTAAGTTGAGTAAATCTTCATTATGCTTTGACATAAGAAGAGTTAAGATAGATTTATGGGACAACCTAACTTAATGTTATTGTCAAATATCAAAAAGGGGGGAGATTGTTAATGCAATCGACCTAGGTCATGATTGATATTTGATAATGGGTTGACAATGGATTTGACTATTGTTTGACAATATGGTTTGATCATATGTTGGCATATGACAAGTGGATGTTTGGGATATCTAAGATCATATGGGGGAGATTGTTTTTTGGGATATCCAAGGTCATATGTGGGAGATTATTAGGAGGCAATTGTTGGATCAATTGGCCTCAAGTCAAGGGTGACTTAGCTCGAGTGAGACTCGAGTGGAAGTTCAAGTTTGGAGACTTGGAAAGGGAAGTCCAAGATTGGATTCTTGGCAATGGAGAAGTCAAGTATATATACTTACCCAAGGAAAAGTCCAAGAGTGTAGTCTTGGTCACATAAGTCCAAGTGTGTAGTCTTAGCAGTGAAAGTTAAAATATGGATATTTGGCAAAGAAAAAGTCCAAAGGTATAATCTTAGTCACATAAGTCCAAGTGTGTAGTCTTGGTGATGAAAGTCCAAATATAAATATTTGATAAAGGAAAGTCCAATGGTATAGTCTTGACCACATAAGATTAAGTGTATAGTCTTAGCGGTGAAAGCCCAAGTATTGAGGCTTAGCAATGGAAAATCTCAGAGGCATGACCTCTTGGAAAAGGGGACTTGGTTAGCATGACATTGCCGATGGAAGCACCTGAAGCTAACCCGAAGGGTGAAGGAGTCGTGGAGGATTCAAATGGATCTTGAGGGCGTGAGGCTGATGAAGGTAGCTAAAAAGCTTAAGTCTAGGCTAAGGGTACCCGAAGGCATAATATAGACGATATAAGCATCTGAAGGCTAGCACGGAGGGTGAATGAATCATGGAGGACTCAGACGGACCCTAAGGGTGTGAGGTTGTTGGAGGTGGCTAGAAGGTTTAGGTCTAGGCCAAGGGTGGTTAATCAAGTATGAGGGGATCATACTTGGGTTAAACCTCATGTTTGAGGTTTAGCAATCGATTAGGGCTTTGGACTAGTCGACTGGCCGAGTGCACAATACTCGGGAGCTTAGTTTGACTTGAGCAGTCGATTGGAGTTATGAACCAGTCAGCTGGTCGAGTAGTCGACTGAGGTTCGATTGCTGACTGTGGCTATTGTTAGGGAAATCTCTTGCCGTGATATGGTTTTGATGGTGTGGCAAAGGGTTTAAGTTAGGTTGGTATTGTTGATTTGATATGTGCGTTGAAGTCGTGCAAGACTTAGTAATTCGCACATGGAGCCATGGCGAGTTTCACCAACTCATCACTCGGGCCTTGAGTCGGTGAAGGATTGCTTTGCGGAAGCCGTGCGCTTGGAGCATCCGAGGGACCGCCGGACGAGAAGCTTGGAGTGAAGTCGGAGGAAGTAGACTTCGAGGCAAGAGACGCGAAGGAGCATTGCAGAGCCGTGCGCCTGATGCTGCCGAGGGACGTGGCCGAGAACGAAGAGAACTTCGAAGGCGAGGGACTCCGGGAGATGAGAGTGAGCGATTGTAACCCGGGAAGGGTAGCTCTTAGGTGAAACTTGGCCATTTGGCCAAGTGTCGGATGAGTTTTCCCGACACCAGTCGACTGTCATGTCATGGCAGTCGACTGCTCTGAGTCGATGGGTCGATCGACTGGTATAAGACCGGTTTAGTGCTTGGCAGTCGACTGCCATGGACTAGCAATCGATATGTCGACGCAATGATCAGCCGAGGAATGGCGATCGATGGCACCGCTGCAGCACAGAATGGAGTCGACTCGACTGGGCACTCGACTGATCGAGCACCAGTCGACTGATGGGTGCCATCAGTCGACTGATGCCAGTGTCGTTGGATGGTATCCAACGTGGAAAGCGGCCGTTATTGGGCAACGGCTACAGCACCAGTCGACTGATGGGTGCCATCAGTCGACTGCTCCTATGTCAACGGGAAGAAACCCTCTTCCTCTATAAAAAGGAAGGGGATGAGGCTTTGGGGGGTTAATTCTTATGCTCCAAATTGCTCCCAAAGTGGTCTAAGTGTTCTTCCACTCTTCTTACTAGTTTTATCTCCATTCTATTGTAAGAAGAGAGATTGTAAAGAGGTTACCTCCACCTAGCTTGTGCAAAGGAGAGATCTAGTGGATAGATTGCGGAGTGATTCACCGTGGATGAATCAGACCGTGGATTAGCGGCGCAGCCGTGAACCACGTTACATCTCGGTGTTTGTATTGCTTGCTTATATTTTGTTTGTCTTTGTTTGTATTTGTATATTCCGCTTGCGCTAACGTTTTGTAGACGAAAAAAATACGACGATCATCGAACGAGGGCTATTCACCCCCCCTCTAGCCGGCCAATCGATCCCCAACAAGTGGTATCAGAGCCAAGTCGTTTGTCGAGGACTAACCGCCGCAACAAACACTTCATCTAAAGATGGCCGGCTCAAACATCCACCCACTGAATTTCGACGGCGAATTCTCTTGGTGGAAAAAGAGAATGGAGGTATTCTTCGAAACCGACTTTGAAATATTGTTAATTATGGAAAACGGTTTCGAGTTGCCTAGGAACGAAAATGGGGAGCCATTGGAGAAATCAAGGTGGAGCAAGAGACAAAGAGAAGAATACTTGGCGAATTCAAAGGCCAAGCACCACCTATACAATGTCCTCCCCCAACAAGAAGTAAATAGAATAGGGGAGTGCTCAAGTGCCAAAGAGATGTGGGAGAGATTGGTTGAACTTCATGAAGGCACTTCGGAAGCCAAGCTAGCGAGAAGAGATCTCCTTCGCTCCCAACTATCAAATATTAAGCTTGAAAAGGGAGAAAAGGTAACTTCCCTACATTCTAGAATTAAAGAAATATTAATTGGGCTAACAAGTGTAGGTGAGAAGCTATCAAACCGGGATATGGTAATGAAGGCCATAGATGCCTTTCCCCGATCCTCAAGATGGAGCTCCATGGTGGACTCATTTTACATCTCCAAGAACCTAGAAGTGAGCACCTTGGAGGAATTCTTTTCAACCATGGAGCTTCATGAGACAAGGCTTGAAGGTATACAAGAAGAGCCTAGAGTCCAAAATTCAAGGGGAGTAGCCTTGATGGCAAACAAAGGGAAGAAGAAGATGGAAGTCCCCTCCTCCTCATCCGATGAAGCCTCTACCTCCTCCATGGATAGCACGGAAGAAGCCTACATGGTGAGGAAGGTAAGACGTGCATTTAAGAATTTTAGATTTGATAAATCTCATGATAGGAATAGAAGACCAAGGGGGAAGGTCATATGCTATAACTGCCAAGGAGAGGGGCACATAAGGGACAATTGTCCCCTCCTAAACAAGAGCAAGAAAGAAGAAAAGAGGAAGAAGAAGGGGAGCAAGAAAAAGGAAGAAGAAAAGAAGGCAAAAGGAAAAGGGAAGGCCATGGCACTCAAAGCCAAGACATGGGATGACGTTGCTTCCGCCTCCTCATCCGAAGAAGAAGAGCATGTCTACTCCAACCTAGCACTAATGGCTCTTCATGACTCGGATTGCTCCTCCTCCTCAAATGAAGAATCAAGCTCAAGTGGGGAGAGCTCAAATGAAGGGGGAGCTTCTACATCCTCATCATCCGAAGAAGAAGAAGAGGACATGGAAACTATGGTAACGAAAGCCTCTCCTAAGAAAATAGTTTTCATAATTTCTAGTTTAACTAAGGACTTATTTGGCATGAAAAAGAAAAATAAGAGCATGCTAGATAAAATTAAGGCATTGGAAAATAAGCTAGAAAATGCATGCTTAAATGATAATGATTCTTCTTGCCATGATGATGCATGCTCACATAATAATTATGTGCCATTAGATGTTAGTGATGCATGCATAGAGGAAAATAGGGCATTAAGGGAAAAGGTAGATTATTTAACCAAAGCCCTAGAGAAATTCACAATTGGCTCCAACACATTAAATATGATCATAGGGAGCCAAAGAGCAAGTTTTAATAAAAAAAGGCCTAGGATATAAGGAAAAGAAAAATGAAAAGGCCTACAAATGCCTAATAGCTAGGGGACAAGATAAAAAGAAAGTAATAGCTAGGAAATGGATCCCCAAGGAATATCTAGTGAACCCAATAGGAAAGAACTTATTTTGGGTTCCAAAATCCATCCTTAAGGGTTAGAATAACCCTAGGGTAGTCAACCACATGGACCTAACCTATATCATATTTTGGTTGACTTAGGATGACGGGACAACATTTTTTAGATAGTGTTGGGTGATGATAACGTACCCATAAATAGATAATAATGCTTAAATCATGATGATTGATGTAATTCCTATGTATATTTACAATCATGATTTATGTTTTTGAAATTTGGCACGTTATCATAAGAAATAGGTTTGAATCATGCTTTGGGTAATACTTTGTTTGTTATCATATAATACCTAATGCATGACTATTATTTGATGAATACATGAGTTTCATGATCATAATGTAGAATTCATTCATATATGTCTTTATGATCATGAGGATTATTAGGTTGATACTTAACCATGATAGAATTGCATGAATATGTTGGTTAAGTATATACAAATACCCCCTAGGATGCATCTCACACTCACCATAGGCTGCCTTGATTGAAAACTTAGCATGAGTGAGATTTTAGGATGATACAAATGTCCACTAATGCCTATGGCATTTAGATGGTCATTTAAAATATCAAAATAGCAATAATAGACCAATCATGGGGAAGGCTTATGTTTAATTCATAGACATATTGCCCAAAGATCATGGTTGTATATTTCATATGTTTTCAAAACAATTTCTTACGTTAAAATACATGTATTCATGTTTTGAAACAATTGGATGCAAAACTAGGTGTTAAAATGGATACTCTTATGATAAAAAACCTAGTAGTTTTTAAAGCTTTTTGATTTTTGGCAAATACATGAAAATATAATGATTTTTCATGAAAACATATTTTTCACTGATAGATATACTTAAAAGAAATGTGTTCCCCAAATTTCGTGATTTTTCGAATTTTCTAAAATTTTTAATGCATTTACGAAATTGATTAAAATCGAAAATCCCGAAATTCACGTGCGATCGATCGAACGATCGATGGCCTAAATTCGACATAAAGCCTGAATTCCAATTTTTAATCAACATGTGGTATTTTCTTTCTACTAGACTTGATGTCATGTGTTCTTAACTTAGTATTCATATTTTTGATGGTGTCAAACGGGGAGAAATGAATGTGTTTAAGTTATTTATGATAGGGGAGAGATTAAGGGGGAGTTTCATGGATTAAGGGGGAGTTGCATGTTGCTGTCAAATGTTTATGTTTACATGCTTTCTTACCTTACAAATTTATATCAAATGTTTTTACCTAACTTAAACGGATTGCCACACATCAAAAAGGGAGAGATTGTTAGGGCAATCTCTTGCCGTGATATGGTTTTGATGGTGTGGCAAAGGGTTTAAGTTAGGTTGGTATTGTTGATTTGATATGTGCGTTGAAGTCGTGCAGGACTTAGTAATTCGCACATGGAGCCATGGCGAGTTTCACCAACTCATCACTCGGGCCTTGAGTCGGTGAAGGATTGCTTTGCGGAAGCCGTGCGCTTGGAGCATCCGAGGGACCGCCGGACGAGAAGCTTGGAGTGAAGCCGGAGGAAGTAGACTTCGAGGCAAGAGACGCGAAGGAGCATTGCAGAGCCGCGCGCTGATCTTTGCCGAGGGACGTGGCCGAACGAAGAGAACCAAGGCGAGGACTCGGAGATGAGAGTGAGCGATTGTAACCCGGGAAGGGTAGCTCTTAGGTGAAACTTGGCCATTTGGCCAAGTGTCGGATGAGTTTTCCCGACACCAGTCGACTGTCATGTCATGGCAGTCGACTGCTCTAAGTCGATGGTTCGATCGACTGGTATAAGACCGGTTTAGTGCTTGGCAGTCGACTGCCATGGACTGGCAATGATCGATGTCGAGCCGATCGTACCGGGGAATGGCGATCGGTGATCATGGCACTGCATACGCACAGAATGGAGTCGACTCGACTGGGCACTCGACTGATCGAGCACCAGTCGACTGATGGGTGCCATCAGTCGACTGATGCTAGTGCCGTTGGATGGTATCCAACGTGGAAAGCGGCCGTTATTGGGCAACGGCTACAGCACCAGTCGACTGATGGGTGCCATCAGTCGACTGCTCCTGTGTCAACGGGAAGAAACCCTCTTCCTCTATAAAAAGGAAGGGGATGAGGCTTTGGGGGGTTAATGCTTATGCTCCAAATTGCTCCCAAAGTGCTCTAAGTGTTCTTCCACTCTTCTTACTAGTTTTATCTCCATTCTATTGTAAGAAGAGAGATTGTAAAGAGGTTACCTCCACCTAGCTTGTGCAAAGGAGAGATCTAGTGGATAGATTGCGGAGTGATTCACCGTGGACGAATCGGACCGTGGATTAGCGGCGCAGCCGTGAACCACGTTACATCTCGGTGTTTGTATTGCTTGCTTATATTTTGTTTGTCTTTGTTTGTATTTGTATATTCCGCTTGCGCTAACGTTTTGTAGATGAACAAAATACGACGATCATCGAACGAGGGCTATTCACCCCCCCCTCTAGTCGGCCAATCGATCCCCAATAGCTATGGCAGTCAACTACTAGAGTTTAGCAATGATTGGTCACTATCAGTCGACTGCTGGATAAGAGCAGTCAATTGGAAGGTTAAAATCAGTCTAAGTTGCAGCTTTATAAGGAGCTCGAGAAGGAGGTTGAAGAAGCCAATTCTTGGAGCTTTTGGAGAAGAATTGTTGTTGCATTCCAAGTCTTTAAAAGCCTTTCAAAGTAACCAAAAGATCAAACAAGCAAAACTCATTTCTTGTAAAGTGTTTAGTTCTTTGTTCTTATTTTTTATTTGTATTTCATAGTTGGTTATATTCTTATTGTTATAAGATCATTGTAAGAAGTTTTTCCACCTCCGACGTGTTTTCGAGAAGGAGAAGAGTTATTAGTGGTGTGAACACTAGAACTCGGTCATGGAGTATGAACCGTCGGTTCCGAACAACGTAAAATTTGGTGTTGTGGGTGTGTTTGTGTTTTTTATTATTTCTTTATTATTCCGCTGCTCACTAACATTGTTGTAGACGAGAACCCAATCGAGAAAATCGACGACCGCTATTCACCCCCCTCTAGCACATCAAATCAGTCCCAACAAGAAGATCCACTAGTAAAAGGAGATCAACAATATTATGTGATTATGTTTATCTCTAGGAGCATAAATTTAACATAGGGTTGAAAAGTGATGCTATCGGCTCTTCACTTGTTCTCCGAGCTGACTTACCTCATCTCGGCTCTCTACTTATTCTCTGAATTGATCTACCTCAGTTCAACTTTTTACTTGTTCTTCGAGCTGACTTACCTCAGCTCGACTCTCTACTTATCCTCCGAACTGATCTACCTTAGTTCGATTTTTTACTTGGTCTCCGAGCTGACTTACTATAGCTCGACTCTTTACTTATCCTCCAAACTAATCTATCTCAGTTCGATTCTTTACTTGTTCTCTGAACTGACTTATCTCAACTCGACTCTCTATTGGCTCTTTAATCTGAACTCCCCTTCAATTCACACAAATCAACCTCTTAACCCCTTACCTCAGGTATTTATCTAGACTATGATGGTATCATGGATTATTCACAAATTACTTCTGTCAACACTTAGAAATTTATATTTTTAATTTTATATATGTGTTTTTTTATAAAAGGAGAGATCAATGAATTCATTTTTTTTTCTCTTGGTCTATCCTTTCTACATCTCTTCTTAGAATTTCTCTTTGGTTTGAATTTTTATCCTCCATGTGATCGTACACTCTTCTATTATTTTGAGAGAGGGTCAATTGGAAGAACAAATGAAAGGTTAAAGAATACCAACTCAAGAAATAGATGGAGAAAGAAACTTAAAGGGAATAGTTTAGAAAACAAGGTGAACGACATATCAGATAAAGGACGATTCAGAGGATGGGATGGTTAATGGATTAAAAGGAAAATGTTCAGTTGCTGAGTGTTGTGGAGGAAATAATAAAAAAGGGTGTAATATATTAATGGCCATAAGACCTCTTTGCGAAGAGGGAGTATTCAGTTTGTTAGAAGGTGGGAACCTCATAAAATATTCTCTTATTAGTCTATTACCATGATGGTGTGCACGTCATCTTTTAGAATAACCACTGAAAAATCTTAAGGAGCCCACAAAGGAATCATTCCCTAACAACATAAAGAACATTCTGGTCCAGGGGCATAGTTTTTCCATGTGTACGGTGATCATCACAAGGTGGATGGAATAGCTTACCCTAAGAGTCGGGGGAGAGAGAGAGAGAAAAGGAAAGAGGAGGCAAAGGGAAAAGAGGTTGGTCTCATACTATTCCTACATGCATTTACTATTCTTGGTGCATTGGTCTTTTTCTTCATCTAGCCACGACTGCTACTGAGCCTCTTTTCTCTTTTTCATACAAAATTTGATTTAAGCATCGGAGGATCTCCGCCGAACAGGTCGATGATGATTTAACGAAGTGTTAACTTTCTCAGGATTTTTACTACAGTGGCCGGAGAAGGAGCATTTTCGATTGTACAATATTGAGGGAGAACCATCTGCATGTTATTTCTTTTACTTTGTATAAACTCTTATTTGTAAGAGGTTTCCTAATCTCCGGAGGTACTTCCGAGAATGAGAGATTATAGTGAAAGTGTCTAGTACCGGAGCTCGCTCTAGAGCTCATTAATGGAGTAGGAATTTGAGTTCCGAACCACGTTAAATCTTTTGTCGTCAGATTATTTATTGGTGTGATTGAAGAGGACCTACCCTCGGTGACATAAAATCGAGGAAGAAAAAATTTGAACCGCATCGATCCCTAAAATAAATTTACCTTATTTAATAATATCTTAATAATATGATTATAGTATAAATTAATATATATTTTTTAAATTTTTCAATGAGACCATTTCAAGTTTCCATTGCAAATATGTTTTGTTTATAAATTAACCCATTTATCTCGTTCATTAAAATCAATATTTTTTTTAAAATATAAATAATAACTATGAAACTCTAAACGGCCAGTGAACTATCCAATCTATAACCTGCAATTCCAAATTATTGATTCTGAAGGTTAAAAGTTCATGCTTTTTTTTAAAAAAAAATATTATTATTATTATTTTTATTATCACTTCATATTCAAACATTTGACTTGATTAATTTTGAAGATGACTGATTCAATTCCATGAATATCTAACGGAATACTAGATAATTCTTATATAAAATATACTTTATCGACTATCACAATAAATCAAGAAAGTGTTCGAGATTCATCAATTAAGTCCGACGTTGCGGTTCCACTGTTTCTGTAAAATATATTCGACGTCAGAGATGTACTTTGTCGGAGAATATAAATTCTCGATTTGCATCCAACTCAAAATCATTTATTTAAATTTTTTTCGAAATCCAAAATTGAATTTATCCTAATAAATAATCGAACCACATTAATCTATGAGATGTCGTTCCATTTTCCTACTGCAATACCTTTGAAGACAAAACCCATTATTTTAAATTATACGGTTGTGAAACGGTTATATATTTAGCTTCAATTGGAGGTGAAATATTTAGATAAAATTATATATAATAGATGATGTGGAGAGAAATATCCTCGACCAAGTAGCCGAGACCATAATATATTACCTTGGCAGCTTACCTCGCCCATAGTTTATCTTGGCCATCTCGACTGTAGCTTACTTCAACCACCTCAACCATAGCTCATTTCGACAATAACTTGGTCTCGACCATGACTTATCTCGGTCACCTAATGTATTGGTTTGATGTCTCGACCTAATGTCAGTCCGATGTTACAACTCGTCCTGATGTCTCAGCTCAGCCTGATGTCTCAATTCAATGTCTCAACTCCATGTCTTAGCTTAGTCTGATGTCTCAACTCCATAACTCAATCTGATGTCTTACTTTGATGTCTCAGCTCCGTCTATCATCAATTTAATTCGTCAGTTAGATGTTTGTATCTCTATCCAGAAGACATATATCCACAATCTCCCCTCTCAAAATCTTATCCGAACAATCACATCTCATCATAATGAGGTCATGTCTTTCAAAATCTTCTCCATATCGTCCCATCTATATTATAATTAAATCATGTCTCCTAAGATCTCCTATGTGAAGTCCCATCTCCATCAAGAGCCACGACATCATATTCATCGTGTTCTGACTTCTTGGCCGAGGTCCCTCTCAACTCTCTTTTAAGTCTTGATCCTCACGATGACTTGGATTCAAATCGGACTCTCCCATCGACCTCAATCGGACTCTCCCATCGACCATGATTATTCTGTAACCGTCTCACCGGAACAATAGACTTTCTCCGTTAGTAAAAACTCTTTTATTGCTAACTTTGTGGGTTGCGATGGATGCTTATTATACCGGATTCATGTGGAACATGAGAAGCCAATAGAATTGCTGCAATAGATGCTTACTTCTGAGTCAGATTGGGAGACTCCTTTTACGTTTTCTTATAGCATTTTCATTTCATGACTGATCATGTATTTCCAGAATTTGGAATATATAGTATACTAACGATCAAATAATTAATTAATACCAAGTTTACATCAATGAATGTTTGAACTCGATCAGTCGAAGTCGAATGCAATGGAGATCGATCTTGTGGAATAAGTATACTTGACAAAAATAACAACAAATCCATCAAATAGACAATCATACATTTCTCGTTTGAAGCACGCAATTAGTTTTATATAACATTCTTTACAAACAAAGCATAGTTTATATACATTAACAAAACGACGATCAACACCACAGTGCGCATGCATGCGCCCAAAATCTCTTTCCCGTAGGCTTATGGCGTCCGAGGCCTTCTAGGGCTTCTATTGTGGTGCAACGGGTCCGGCCCCAAAGGCACCAACCTCAATTGCCCGTCCCATTCTCTGCTGGCCGTTGCCGCCTCTCCAACACTCTCCGGTGGCCGCCGCCTCTCATCCTGCCTCATGCCAGAATTCATGTCGATCAAAAAACAAAGAGAGCATACTAGAAGTTCGGAGGAGTCTGGTCACCTTCGTAAATTTGCTTCCTTTCTCAGGCGTCGCATCCTCCACGACATTCGAGCAGCTGCCGATCTTATACTTTTGGCAATCGTCTGATATACAGAACCGAACTCGAATAGAATTAAGAGGAAGATAAAGCCGCAATCTATTGACTGATCGACCCGAATATGTATCTACGCATACCTAATCGACGCGCCTCAACTACAAAACAGGAAGCGAAGAGCAGCGGAGCAACGAGCAACACGAACCGGAGCACAGCCATTTTATATTGCTGATTCATACGCCAGCGTAACTATTTATAGCCGCCGGAGTTTAAAACGGACAGGGAGGAAATGATTGCGTCCAACTGTAGAAGATCCGGTCATTAATATCTCGGGAGATAGATAAATCGACTGAAGTTGCATGCACACAAGGAATTACGTCATGAACAAAGCGGACGTCTTCAGATTCATATAATACAGACAACGCAATCGGCAATCAATGGAGGATCGGAGCGACATCCTCTGCCACCACCGTCGCCGTCTCCGGAAACGCACCGACGCGACCTTCTCCAGTCCGCTGACGTCGCCTGGGTCTCGTCGCCATAATTGATAGTCATTAGCCTCCACCTGTCACATCGCTAGCTTTCATTGTTTTAATTCTGTCAGATTCTCACAGTTAAATAATATCACTTAATTCGCTGTAAAGCGAATTAGCGTCCGGAGCCAGTAACGCAGCTCCGTTCATGGGTGTTGCTAAATCGGGAGGAGATCGATAGGGGGCTTAAGAAGGCTTACTGATGATCACTGTGACAAAATTAAAGAACAAAGGTACGGAGAGTGTCGTCAGCGTGAAGCCAGTTTAATCATGTAGAAGTATCCAGCAGCGGATACGAGGAGACATGCAATCATGATGTTGATCGGATGCTGCAAGAGGAGTGGGTTTGGAGATCGTGATGAGATAAGGCAGGGCTTATCGTTCGGGGTTGTTGAGCCCAGGCGTGACTGGATGGGTAGCGCATCATTACGGTTTGTGTCTGATAGATCTTGGTCGATCCTGCATGACGTAACCAGCAGTTAACAGTAGTGTCGTTGCATGGAACACGAACCGCAAGAACTTAATATTTTAAATGGCTTATTAAAATACTTTTTTTATAAAAAAAATAAAATATTAAGAAAAGTAATATCACAATCCATCCTGACTGACGTGTTAGAGCATCTAACATGTTCGTTAATAGGTGGTATTATAATACCCCAGTGTTATCACCGTTATGGAGTCTCCACTTGAACGCATTCGAGAGAGCATGTATGTATATATATTTTTATTTTTTTAAATTATATTTATTAAAAAATTTAAATTTTAAAATTAAAAATGGAATAAAATGATTAATTTTTTAATGATTAATTTTTAACGACTAATTCGAAATTCCATCTATAAATATCCATTAATGTATACATATATTTTCATTCCAATTCACTATACTCTCCAATTATATTCTCTAAATATTCTCAATATTTATTTTTTTAGTTTCCTATAATTTTATTTTCTATCCGAAATGAATGAAAATAATAAGACTTTTTTTACAAATTTCTTGAATTCTATCAATAACCCACAGAAATATTCATCTTCTCAAAATTCACAAATTCCACCAAATTATCAATACTCACATCCATTTTCAAATATACTATTTTCTCCACAAAATTTTCAAAGTTTTAAAAATTCTATGAATCATCCGAATTATGCCCCTCGAGGTTCATATCAACTGCTTCCCGTTGAATATTGACAAAACATGAGCCATCCATATTTCATGCCGCCAATTGTTCATGGATATGATACCCCGCACACAATTGGTATGCCCTTCACTCCTCTGATATCGAATGAACCTGGAACTCTGACTTTTGTCTCGGAAACTCAACTTTCCGACTGTGAATCTCTAATTGAGGTGGTCAATTTTGAAAAAGTGGTTTTAAATACTGAGGGTATAAGAAAGCGTTCAAGTTGGAGAAAAGTTGAAGATGAAGTCTTAGCGAGAAGTTTTGTCACTATCATCGATGATCCAATAATTGACAATGATCAAAATGCAGATGTTTTTTGGGAACGTGTTGCAAGCTATTACAATGAGAATCATCCCTCAGGTTCAAACACCAGAAGTGCAAATGTTATACGGTCACATTGGCATAATACAATCCAAAAGAAGGTATATCAATTCGACGCAAATTACAATAGTGTTTACAGTTCATATCGAAGTGCTCATAGTGACGAAGATATATTGAGGTTTGCGTACGAAAAATATCGATTCGAAAACAATGACATTGCATTCAATTGCGAGCATGTATAGAGAATTATCAAAGACCGTTCAATGTTTACTCCACAATCCACTTATCACTTTGTGGCCACAAAGAAGACGAGGATCTCAGAGTCGGGAGCAAGCAATACCTCCTCCAACCAAGATGTGAGCATAAACCTAGATGATGAAGATACTCATCCAATGGGGCAGAAGACAACAAAAAGAAAGGGAAAATACAAAGTAAAATCAACCATGGAGGATCTGCCAATAAACTATAATAATATTTTCGCAAAATTCACTGAGTACACAAGCGTGAAGAAGTCCGAAGTCAATCTGAAGAAAAAAAAAACTCAAATTAGAGGAGATTAAGGCAAAAGTTGCCTTGTCCAAATCTGAAGCTAAGAATCGTCACTTGAAGTTGAAGGAGTACAAAATATTGAACAAAGACACCTTGTAGATGACAAAGGAGAAGCTTATCGTACATGAATGTCTATGCCAGGACATTAGGTCAAGATGGAATATCTAAATTGTTTACTCAATGCTTATTTTCTAGTATTATTGTATTTTCGAGTGATTGTAATTTTTAATTATTGTATTTCTCATTTCGATTAATGTGATTTTCAATTATTATAATTTTGTAAAATAGTCGTTGTAAACTAGTCGTTGGAAACTAGCTGTTGCAACTAGTCGTCGGAAACTAGCCGTTGCAAACCAGGTATTACAAACTAGTCGTTGCAACGTATTTCCTTCAAAAATGTCTCATTCTACAGACAACTCTAGATCAAGTTCCAGCTTGACAAGTGAAGACGAAGTCCATGTTGAAATCGATGAGCAAGCTTATGATCTGGGTGAAGAACTGACGTTATTGGTTCTTCAACAACACCAATAGCTTATAGAAGCATATCAAAGGAGGGACACACGTAGAAGAAGAAAGTTCGTCCAAAGAAATCATGAAGCCGGGCTTAAGAGGCTCGTTAATGATTATTTCTCTATAAACTCGCTGTATTGTGATGAAACATTTCGAAGACGATTTCAAATGCAAAAATAGTTATTCCTCCACATAGTGAATGCATTAGAGAATCATTTTGTAGAACATGACGAATAAATCACTAAAGAATAAGGATTTAATACTTAGGGGAGTATTTGGGTTTTAATTGGGTTGTTGGGTTTAACCTAGGTTAAACTTTGACTCTACCCTAGGCTGGCTCAACCAAGCTCGACCGACTTTTATAAACCCCCAAACCCGACACTCCTTCTGTCCTCAACCATTTCTCATCGCGATTTCGCCCCTTGTCATCGCTGATATCTTCTTCCTTCCTCTCATTTCTCCCATTCGCGGTGTGGATTGCTCGGTTGGGATTCTCGCTGGCTCAAGACCATCAAGCTACCGAGAGGAGGAGCTGGTCATCCAACTTTCTGGTCGACGAGCTCAGATCAGTGGAGTTGTTACTGTGGTAGGGAGCTGCTGCCGACTTCTCTTTGCCGGCAACAAGGGGAACTCAAATCGGCGCCATTAACGCCACTGCTAAGCATCATCGGTATCGCCATTTCTCCCTAGCTTAGGCCTTTATTTTTTTGCTTCGGTTGATTAGATTTTTCTTCCTCCATTTGTGATCATCACAACGACCAACTACGATCGAAATCTGTACTAGAGTTCTGTGAGCTGGTCTTGAGATCGAGAGGGGGGGGGGGAGCTAGCAAGCGTTCAACTCCTCAACAACTTCAAAGGTGAAGTAACAACCTACGCCTCTGATTCTTGGTTTCAAGGGGTGATCGGTGTCAGTGAGGATCGGAGTTGTGAATCGAGCTTGAGGTAAGTTCGGTATTAACCTATGGTTCTGTCAGATTTCTATTCATCAGCATGGATTGGTTGTAGCGATTGTGATATGGGATGTGTTCTGTATGTGCTCTGTTATGGGGCTGTGAATGAGCTGGTGGAAGCTGAATTGATTTGCAATGGTAAGGGATTTGTATTTGGATGTGGTCAGGGTGTTAAAGTTGGATCCAGTGTGTTATACTCGAGGTGATCTAGTTGGGGTTATATAGGATGTGTGATCAAGACTTTAATTCATATTCGATAAATTAATTGAATATGAGATCGATGTAGGATTTGATTTAGTCATTATTATGTGTTGGAACGTAATGGTAGTTTATGTTGTGTGTAGGACTTGGTTACAAAGTAGGTTCACGAGCGTGAAGATTATTATCACGAGCTACATATTAAGTGGGTGATTCCAACCTTGGTCAGGTAGATTGTTGATCTTAGTGCTTGAACTGTATGATGATGATAGTATCATTACCTTGCCTTTACTCTTATTTATTCATGTGCTTGATACTTAGCCTTTGAACTTTGAGATCCTCTGTTGTTATCTTTACAGTTCGTTCATCATTGTTATGGATTACATACTCTATTGTATGTTTGACCTATAGATGTTTAATTAAGTGCATGTAGCTGGACACAGTTGTAAACTTGGATTGGGTCATCGTGCTATATCACTGGGGGTAGGTGATGGTGCGAAATGTGGAGTTGATTGTTGTGTCATATTTGTAGGAACTTCGGTGAGCGCTAGGGGGGAGGGGGTGAATGGTGCATTCATTCGTCGATGCAATTCATTTATGCTTGATCGTCTATAATGTTATTAGTGCAGCGGAAATATAAAAAAGCATAACAAAAATATAAGCACACAATACACACGATGTAACATGGTTCGGAACCCTAGTTCATACTCCACGGGACGAGATTGATAACGAGCTCTAGTGATGTACACACCACTATGTTGGATCAAAAAAGAGCACTAGAGGGGGGGGGGGGGGTTGAATAGCGCACAAAAATCTTTTCATTCGTTTGATTAAAACACTAGTAAGAAAGAGTAAATGCACAACGGAATAGTAAAGAACACAGCTTGGTTTTACTTGGTTCACAGTCTACCGACTGCTAATCCAAGGCCCTTACGATCCAAGATTGTGTACGGAGGGAAATTCACTAAATTAGTCTTCTCCTCATTGGAGGTAGGAGACAACGATTACAAATCCATGAAAAACTCGAGGTAGAGAGACAAACTCCTCTCTCCTCGTTACGATAAAAGATCGATAGGAAAGAGAATTACAACAATTAGAAATGACAACTTATGAAACTAATACTGACGACTAAAGAGGAAGAGGTTAAGCTCGTGTTATCAGCGTTGCAGCAGCGCTTCAGCATCGTAGAGTCGTCGTAGTAGAGCGGCATTGCGGGAGCATTTCGAAGGCTTGGAATTGATGAAAATAGTGTGAAACACTCCTCATTTTATAACCCTTCAACCTAGTGGACATTGAGCTTGAGATTCTATCAAGAAGGTTACCTCACCCTAAGATAAGGGGACGAGGTTTGACTCTCATCAAAGTTGAAAATTCAAATGGCAGTCGACTGTTCACCCCCATCAGTCGACTGATGCTCAGCAGTTGACTACTACAAGCCAGCAGTCGACTGGTGGCTAGAGTTCTCGACTACACTAAAGAGTTAGCTCGAAATAAAAATAATATAAGTGAATTCGATGTCCACTTACCATCCAATCTCGACCTAGACCTTCTACGGGAGGTCTTAGTTGGATCACCTCCTAAGGATGTCCCCGTATGGAGGACCCGATCTTACATTCACTCATACACAAGCTTATCTTAGGTCTATTTGTGATTTATAGCTTTGCTTCAGGTCTTCACCTAGGTTCTTCGGCTCCCTCCAAAGTTCTCCTGGTGTCGCCCGACCACCACGATTTCCTGACTCAGGATTCTCTGGGTGTCGCCGACCTTCAACTCAGCTTAACAATTCTTGCACACTTGGTTCAGCTCGTTAGACAATAATATGACATTATCTTTGGGTCTTTGCCATAATCAAAACCTAGGTTCGATTATTTGGTGCCTACTACACCAACAATCTCTCCCTTTTTGATCTATGACAAACCGACACAAAGTTAAAGGAAAAATTAACGCATGAGAGTGAAATGATTATTATGAAATAAGCATAAATTATGGATGAAGCATAAATGCATTATTTAGTAAGTTAGCATAAATAGGAGTATGAGTAAAACTCTTTTTCAAGTCCTCCCTCTTTAGGTAACCTCCCCCTTAACCTTAGGTGGGTACTTGAAAAAGGATCTTAGCTCTCCCCCTTAACGGTTGCAACTTAAAAAGTTAAGTAACAATATTACTTAACATTGGCCTAAATGTATAAGTTAAGTTTGTGTCTAAAAAAAAGGTTAAGTTAAGTAATCACTTACTTAATTTTGGCCCGATGGTTTTAAGTTTAGATTTAAGTTAGTTATCAAAAAAAAAATTGATCGCTTAACTTTGGCCATTTTCTCCTCCTTTTGCCATAAATCGAAAAGTGTGGGGGTTTATAGAAAAAACTTTTTCGAAAGATAGTGATTATGTTTTATAAGTACAAGCATGTTCCTGTTGGGGATCGTTTGGAAGCTAGAGGGGGGTGAATAGCGTTTTTCGTTTCTACAAAAAATGATTAGCGGAAGCAAACACAAATAATATATGTAAAAACAACAATAACGCAAACAAAGCCTTTACGTGGTTCGGAGATAACGCTCCTACTCCACGGCGATCCTTAAGGTGGATCAATCCAAGCAAATCCACTAAGAAGCTTTCCTTTACAACACAACTCCTCTTCTTTACAAAGAATGAAGATCTAAGCTTAGAGAGAAGAGGAGGAGATTTAAAAACACTTAGAAAGCTAGAAAATTCGTGGAGGCTTTTGAGAAGGATTAGAGAATGAGCATTAACCCCAAAAACCTCCACCAACCCTCTTTTTATAGAGAAGAGGCTGATTTTTCCGTTGGAGCACGATCGGTCGACTGATGTACAACATCAGTCGACTGCTGGCGTGGTTAACAACTTCTGAATAGCCGGATTCGCGGGATTCAGAGTCGTTTCATCCAACGACACTTTCATCAGTCGACTGATCCCTCCATCGGTCGACTGATGGAGTGATCAGTCGAGTGATCGCCGGTCGCAGTCGAGTGCAACTCCATTCTGTTCTCGTATTTACATTTATCGATCGGCCGCCCTTTGTTGGCGATCGATTGCAACATCGATCGGCCGCCATCACAAAGCGATCGGTGATGGTCGTGGTTTCATCCGACTCGGTCGAGCACTGACGATCGTGATACTCATCAAGTGTGAGTAATTCACACTTGATTTCACCCCCTAGACCTAGACTTAACCTCCTAGCTCTTCCTTAAGCCTTGCGCCTCCAGGATCCCTCCGAGTCCGCGACTTGTTCATCCTTTGCGCTTTGCTTCCAAGAGCTTCCTTCGGTTTTGTCATGTCTAGGGTTTTCCTTTGCCAAAGCGTGCTTGGACTTTACGCCGCCAAGTATACATGCTTGGACTTACGCTGCCAAGACTTGCCTTTGGACTTCCTTTGCCAAAATTTGTTTGGACTTAATGCCGCCAAGACAACATGCTTGGTCTTATGCCGCCAAACCTTTACCTTGGACTTCTCTTGCCAAGATCATACTTGGACTTTGCTTTTACCAAGTCTTCATACTTGGATTTCCCTGTCACTTGAACACGTTCACAATTAGATCACAATTTGTTGCCTAACTTAGATGATTATCCAAACATCAAAACATATAAATGCTTGGGGCATTGTTGCACCAACAATCTCCCCCTTTTTGATGTTTGGCAATCATTTAAGTTAGGTCTTTTAAAGATACACACATAATCATATGATCATATATCCAATTCTAACCTAAACATTTCTTCTCCCCTTTGACATACATCAAAAAGAGAAGAAATCATATATCCCATAGAAGAATTGAAAATATTGAAATCTTGAACTAAGGTATAGAATTGAAAATTAGCTCCCCCTTAATCCAAGATATAGTTCATGATGAGTAACAAAAACATGTGGAGCAAAAATCTATCAAACAATTTGAAGATTTAAATCCTAACTTTGCACCAACAATGTTCATTTAGGATGAAAAAGATAAAATTGTGAAACTCCCCCTAAAACGCCACATTAACCAGTTACACAAGTTGTTTATACCCAATATTGTCAAGCTAGAGTTTTAGGATATCAAAGATACACTAAATATCAGAAAATGGAGCCATTTTTCTGAAAAAGGTATATCGATCAGTAGTTTCGAACGATTGATCGTCTATGAATCTGAAATTCAGCCTTTTCAGTCCAAATTCAGAAATGCATTAGAAATTCCAAAAATCTCGAAAAATCACGAAAATTTGCATACACATTTCTGAAATCATACTTTATCAAGGAAAAATATTTTGAAAAATATATGTTTTCCAGATTTCGAGATTGGTACAAACTTGGAAACTTACAAAAGTTCTAATGTTTTTGCAAATTTTGTATCACTTTTGTGTTTCACTTGAAAACTATTTTTCAAAATATGATAAACATAGTTTAAAATATATTTTATTTGACATTTCCAATCATGTTCTTGGAGCTATATGCACATCAATTGTGAATAAACCTTCCCAATGATTGGTCCAATGAAGGATTGATGTCTCTAGATGACACTTTGGTTCATAGTAATGCATCATAACAAGCATGATGAACCAAGTGCATCTTCCTAATATCTCACATGTTGTCTAGGTGGCTCAATACAAAAATCATGGTTTCCTAAGTATTTTGTGAGATGGTTAAAGGTATAAATCCTAGTATTTCTATAGGATCATGCAAACCTACACCTTTACTCAACCAAGCACATTCCAAGTTCTCTCCTAAGTGATGAGAATTCTACCTCGGAGAGAGCCTTGGTAAATATGTCGGCTAGGTTGGACTTGGATTCAATATAATTAAGCTCAATGTCCCCCTTAGCCACATGGTCTCTAATGAAGTGATGTTTCACTTCAATGTGCTTGGTTCTAGAGTGATGCACCGGATTTTTGGTCAAGTTAATGGTGCTCACATTATCACAAAATACTTTCATGTTGGAGTAAGATAGCTCATAATCTTCTAAGGTATGGTTCATCCATAATAATTGAGCTACACAACCACCCATAGCCACATATTCGACCTCGGTGGTGGATAAAGCAACACAAGGTTGCTTCCTACTACTCCAACTCACTAGGGAGGACCCAAGGAATTGACATCCACCACTAGTACTCTTCCGATCCAATTTGCAACCAGCATAATCGAAATCGATGTACCCAATCAAATCAAAGGACCTAGTCCTAGGGTACCATAGACCTACATTTAGTGTGCCTTTAACATATCTTAAAATTCTCTTAACGGCAACTAAATGAGATTCCTTAGCACATGATTGATACCTAGCACACATACCAACCACAAATAATATGTCGGGTCTACTAGAGGTTAAATACAAGAGGCTACCAATCATGCTCCTATAAAGGGTAAGATCTATTTGTTTTCCTTCATTATCACTATCTATTTTAGTATTGGTTGCCATTGGAGTTGACACTACCTTAGCATTTTCCAAACCAAATTTCTTAATCATTTCCTTAGCATATTTGGTTTGATAAATGTAAATTCCTTCACTTGTTTGTTTAACTTGCAATCCTAGGAAGAAATTTAATTCTCCAACTAGACTCATCTCAAACTCTTTTTCCATATTTTGAATAAAGTCTTGAAGAAGTTCATCATTTGTTGACCCAAAGATAATGTCATCAACATATACTTGGGCTACAAAAATGTCCTTAGATGTTGACTTTATGAAGAGAGTTTGATCTATACTACCCCTTTTAAAATCCTTAGAGATTAGGAAAGATGACAATCTTTCATACCAAGCCTGGGGAGCTTGTTTCAAACCATATAAGGCTTTCCTAAGCTTGTATACATGGTTTGGGTAGTCCGTATTTTCAAACCCGGGAGGTTGTTCTACATACACCTCTTCCTTAATAAACCCATTTAGGAATGCCGATTTGACATCTATTTGATGGAGTTTGAAACCCATATAGGAGGCATATGCTAAAAGTATTCTAATGGACTCTAACCTAGCAACCGGGGCATATGTTTTATCATAATCAAGTCCTTCAACTTGATTAAAACCCCTTACAACTAGTCGTGCTTTATTTCTAGTGATATTCTCTTGGTCATCTAGTTTGTTCCTAAAGACCCATCTTGTAGTAATAATAGTGTTTTCACTTGGTCTAGGAACTAACTCCCATACTTGACTCCTTTCAAATTGAGTCAATTCATCTTGCATTGCTAAGATCCAATCCGGATCAAGTAATGCATCTTTAATTGTTTTAGGCTCAATTTGAGAAATTAGATCTATATGACTAGTAGGATCCCTATGGAATGACCTAGTCCTAACTCCTTGAGATAATTCACCCACAATTTGATCTAAGGGGTGACTTTGATGAACTCTTATGGTTCTAGGAGGTGTATAAATTTGATTTTGATCATGATCAACCTCAATCCTACACTCATCATCGGAATCATTCCTTACTCCCCCTTGATCATTACCCCCTAAGGTTAAATCTTGCAATTGTTGGGTAATTTCTTGATTTTCATTATTAATATCATCATCAATAGGGGATTTTCTAGGGTAAGTATTGGAAGCTTCATCAAATTGGACATTTGAAGATTCTTCAATCTTTTGAGTCCTTTTATTGTACACTCTATACCCTACACTAGTGGATGAGTATCCAACTAGGATTCTCTCATCCGCTTTGGACTCAAACTTACCTAGGTTGTCTTTGGTATTTAAAATATAAACTTTACATCCAAAGACCTTAAAATAATGAATTGTTGGAATTGTACCGTTCCACAATTCAAATGGAGTTTTTCCTAAAAACCTATGAATCAATACCCTATTTTGGATATAGCAAGCGGTATTAACCGCTTCCACCCACAAGTAGCTAGGTAACGAGTATGCATTAAGCATTGTCCTAGCCGCTTCTTGTAGGGCACGATTTTTCCTTTCCACAACCCCATTTTGTTGAGGTGTTCTAGGACAAGAAAATTCATGCTTGTACCCTTGTTCTAAGCCAAAAGTTGAAAAGTTAGAATTCTCAAACTCTCCACCATGATCACTACGGATCCGGTTGATTTTGAGTTTTCTTTCATTTTCTACTCTTTTGCTAAATCCTATGATTATTCCTAAGGTTTCATCTTTATTTTTCAAGAAAAACACCCAAGTAAACCTAGAGAAATCATCTACTATTGCCAAGCAATATTTACTATCAATTATAGATGGGGTACTATGACAATCAAATAAATCCATATGTAATAATTCTAACGGTAAAGCGGTACTAAGTAAATTTTTACCTTTGTGTGATGTTTTTGATTGTTTCCCTTCTTGGCAAGCATCACACATCTTGTCCTTGAGAAATTTGACTCTAGGCAATCCTTTAACTAGCTTCAATTTCGCTATTTTGACTATAATCTTCATGTTTATGTGTCCTAGCCTCCTATGCCAAAGCCAGTTTTCTTCCTCTTTTGCAATAAGACACTTAGTGGAAGGATTAGTAGCATAGGATAAATCATCATAATATATATTTGATTTCTTAAAACCTACTAACATGAAATCATTTATAGTTTTGTGTCTTATAAAACATTTGGATGAATCAAATTTAACATCAAAGTTTGCATCACATAATTGGCTTACACTAAGTAAATTAAATTTCATATTTTTAACTAATAGAACTTTATGAATGACAAGATTGGGAGATACCTCAATTGTGCCCTTTCCTAGAATTTTAAGTTTGCCGCTATTACCAAATGACACTTTTCCTTTGCTAGTATGGTTGATAGTGGAGAATTTTCTCTCATCCCCGGTCATATGCTTTGAGCATCCACTATCAACTATCCACAAGCTTGGTTCTTCTACCTATATCACATAAAAAAATACAATCCTTAGGTACCCAAATCTTAGGACCACTAGCAACAATTATAAATTTCTTAGGTACCCATGCCTTTCTCCCCTTGCTTTTAATCATTGATTTTCTACTAAGGGATGCAAATGCTACCTCTTTCTCCTTAGGTCTATATCCTAATCCGGCCTTATTGTAAATTGCCCTTTGATCCTTAATAATCATATCTAGATATTTAGAACCATTAGTGAACTTTTCTAGGCATGCTCTTAATTTACCTATTTCTTTTCTTAACTCATCATTTTCATCCCTAAGAGTACATTCATCAATATCACTAGATGGTTTGCAACATGATGAATCTACACTCTTAAGTGATTTGATTTCTAATTTTAGATCCTTAACCCTAATTTTTGATCTATTTAAAGCATTTTGTAAACATGCAATAGTCTTATAAAGTAAATCTATTTTAGGTGAGTTGTTTACCTCATCATCATCACTTGATGATGATTCATCACTTGAGGAGGAAGAGGACTCCTCGCTTGAGCTCCCGGCTTCTTCCTCTAATGCCATAAGGGCTAGGTTCCGGGTGGCATGACATACTTCCTCATCGTCGGAAGACTCCTCCATACTTAGAGTGTCCCATGTTTGTGCCACCATTGCCTCCTTCTTCTTCTTCTCCTTCTTTTTCTTTTTCTTCTCCTCCTTCTTCTTTAGGTCTGGGCAATTTGGCTTTATATGCCCTTTCTTGTTGCACCCAAAACAAGTCACGTTAGAGATAGAATTTGAATTACTTGAAGATTTACCTCTTGAGGATTGGAACATCCTCTTCACGTCTTTCTTGGTGAGTCTCCTTGACTTCCCACCGAACTTCTTGACGTAATGTGCCACCTCACTTGCCGATAACTCATCTTCACTACTTGATGAGTCTTCCTCGGATTCGGATGAGGAGTACACTTCCTTCTTCTCCTTCTTCTTCTTCTCCTTCTTTCCTACAAAAAGAGCTATACCTTTCTCTTTGGATGAAGTGTTAGCTTGTTCATGTAATTGAAATTCACAAAAAAGTTCATCTAACTTGACTAATGAAAGATCCCTAGAGACCTTATAGACATCTACCATTGAGGCCCATAAGGTGGTCCTAGGGAAAGCTTGTAATACATAACTTACAAGGTCTCGGTTGTCGACCTTTTCACCTATAACGTGTAGTCCGTTGACTACTTCCTTGAAACGCCCGTGCATTTGGCTCACAGTCTCGTTTGTCTTCATAGTGAAGCTTTGGAGTTGGCCAATCAAAAGATCCCTCTTGACCCTTCTTGTCTCTTTGGATCCTTCGTTGAGTTCGATGAGCTTCTCCCAAAGCTCTTTTGCGGAGTTGAAAGGCCCGACTTTAGAGAGTTGCTCCTTGGATAGACCACATTGAAGTGTGGTCGTCGCTTTTGCATTTGCTTGTGCTTTCTTGGCCATCTCTCTTTTCCAATCTTTTGTTGGTAGTGGTGCTCCGAATTCGTCGACCGGCTTCTCAAAACCATCTACAACACTAAACCAATTCTCAATATCGTTCATTAAGTAATACTCCATCCTACCTTTCCAATATCCGAAATCGTTGCCGTCGAAGAACGGAGGCCTTGTCGTGCTATACCCCTCTTGAAATGTCATCTTTGCTCCGGTTGATTGCTAGATCTTCCGATGCGATCCAGACTCTGATACCACTTGTTGGGGATCGTTTGGAAGCTAGAGGGGGGGGGTGAATAGCGTTTTTCGTTTCTACAAAAAATGATTAGCGGAAGCAAACATAAATAATATATGTAAAAACAACAATAACGCAAACAAAGCCTTTATGTGGTTCGGAGATAACGCTCCTACTCCACGGCGATCTTTAAGGTGGATCAATCCAAGCAAATCCACTAAGAAGCTTTCCTTTACAACACAACTCCTCTTCTTTACAAAGAATGAAGATCTAAGCTTAGAGAGAAGAGGAGGAGATTTAAAAACACTTAGAAAGCTAGAAAATTCGTGGAGGCTTTTGAGAAGGATTAGAGAATGAGCATTAACCCCAAAAACCTCCACCAGCCCTCTTTTTATAGAGAAGAGGCTGATTTTCCCATTGGAGCACGATCAGTCGACTGATGTACAACATCAGTCGACTGCTGGCATGGTTAACGGCTTCTGAATAGCCGGATTCATGGGATTCAGAGTCGTTTCATTCAACGACACTTTCATCGATGATCGATTCCATCACCGATCGATGGAGTGATCGATCAGTGATCGTCGATCGCAATCGAGTGTGACTCCATTCGCGTGCTCAGATTTACGTTTATCGATCGCCATCGCTGGCAATCGATCGATTGCAACATCGATCCGATCGCCACTATCAAAGCGCGATGGTCGTGGTTTCATCGACTCGCCGAGCACACGACACCGATCGATACATTGTATCAGTCGACTGATACTCATCAAGTGTGAGTAATTCACACTTGATTTCACCCCCTAGACCTAGACTTAACCTCCTAGCTCTTCCTTAAGCCTTGTGCCTCCAGGATCCCTCCGAGTCCGCGACTTGTTCATCCTTTACGCTTTGCTTCCAAGAGCTTCCTTCGGTTTTGTCATGTCTAGGGTTTTCCTTTGCCAAAGCGTGCTTGGACTTTACGCCGCCAAGTCTACATGCTTGGACTTACGCTGCCAAGACTTGCCTTTGGACTTCCTTTGCCAAAGTTTGTTTGGACTTAATACCGCCAAGACAACATGCTTGGTCTTATGCCGCCAAACCTTTACCCTGGACTTCTCTTGCAAAGATCATACTTGGACTTTGCTTTTACCAAGTCTTCATACTTGGATTTCCCTGTCACTTGAACACGTTCACAATTAGATCACAATTTGTTGCCTAACTTAAATGATTATCCAAACATCAAAATATATAAATGCTTGGGGCATTGTTGCACCAACAGTTCCTATTAGATTTTGAAATAATACTTTAAACATAGGCTCATCTAATAGTATGTTCAACTCTATTTGACTTAATTGATATAGAATGATCAATAAGTCCTGATTAGAGTTGATTAATTTAAATAATTATACTCCATGGTTCATGTCAATACACTAGATCTACATCTGAAACCAAGAGTATGATCCTAACATCTCATGCCCATTTACGTGGCTAAGTACACAAACATATTAGTCATATGTCTTGTGAGATATATTGGCTTCTTAAATCTATAGGTGCATGCTTTGTAGGGTAAGCCCTAGGTGTTGGGAAATCCGGATCGTGACATTCACAACATCGTGGGCGAAATACTTCGCACAACCACAGCGGAAATAAAAAAATACAAATCGGATCCCTCTAGAGATCCATGCAATATGTATAAATAGATTATCCTATTTTGTCTAGATCTTATCTAGAAGAAGAAGTATACTTTTGTTACGAAGCCCTTCGCAATTCCGCTAGCCAAACACAGTTGAATCTCAATATGGTAAGGACAACCATATCTCTAAGGTATCCACATAAACACTATCTTGGAGAAGGATGTTGGTGCAATCGGTCCGGATCACGATTGACCAGACTCGAGTTTGACTCGAGTGATATTTTGATGTTTGACATGGAAGTTTGACATCGATATTTGACATTGATGTCTAATAATATTTTGGGGAGATTATTGGAGCAATCAACCCAGGTCATGATTGACCGAACTCGAGTTTGACTCGAGGGGGATTTTGATGGTTGACTGGGGTTGACCATGTCATGGAAAGTCCAAGCATGGGTCTTGGCAAGGGAAAGTCCAAGCATGGGTCTCGGCAAGGAAAAGTCCAACATGGGTTGGCAAGGGAAAAGTCCAAGCTTGAGTCTTGACATTTTGAAAAGTCCAACATGGGTTGGCAAGTAAAGTCCAAGGGTATAGTCTTGGCGGTGAAAGCCCAAGTCATGGGTAGTTGGCATTTGAAAAGTCCAAGGGGTTTGATTTTGGCGGCATAAAGTCCAAGCGGAGTCTTGGCAGTGTAAGTCCAATGTGCCTTGGCGGTATAGACCGACTTAGCATGATAATAGCCGACGGAAGCACCTGAAGGCTAGCGTATGGATGAATAAGTCATGGATGACTTGGAGGGATCCGATAGGCGCGAGGCTGACGGAGGTGGCTAGAAGGCTTAGGTCTAGGCTAAGGGTGGTCTAGCAAGTATGGGGATACCATACTTGGGTTAAAACCTCATCTTTGAGGTTGGCAGTCGACTGATATTATGGCTGGTTCGACTGCCGTGAGTCGACTAGAGCTCGACTGCCATTTAGGGTTAAAATTGCCTTGGCAGTCGACTGCCATGAATGGCAGTCGACTACCAGTTGAGTCGCGAGCACAGAATACTCCATAGCCGATGCGTAGGCGTCTGATTGGCGTCATCGCCAATGTTGTGATCCGGTGGTGAGAGTCCCGTTGGAACTTTTCCAACGTGGATTGAGCCGTTGTCTCATAGCTCTGATGTTAGCGATGTTGGGGGACTTATGTGACATGATCACAGCGGAAATCCAGCCCGACGCAAGATATAAAGGCAGCTCGGATGGAGGGTTTTAGCAGTGATTTTCTTGGGCGAAATTGAAGGGGAGAGTTGGTGCTTTCCAGTCCTTTAAAGCTAGTTCAAGGCAATCAAAGATCAAGCAATCAAAAGCTCTTGTAAAGTGTTTTTTTTCCTTTACTTGCATTGTATTTCATTATCGTATTTGCTTGTATCTATTTGTTTATTGTTGTAAACAATTGTAAGAGGTTTCTCCGCCTCCGACGTGTTATCGAGAAGGAGTTATTGCATAGTGGTGTGTTTATGGCATCGCTAGGGTTCGTACGAACCCAATCCGTGGAGTAGGAACCGTTCGGTTCCGAACCACGTTATATCCTTGAGTTTGTGTGGTTGTGCTTTCGTTATTGCTTTATTATCTTTGTTTCCGCTGCGCTAACGAAAATTGTAGACAAGCACGCAAACAATTTCCATAGACTTATAGCACGCTGCTATTCACCCCCTCTAGCGTTCCAACGATCCCTAACAAGTGGTATCAGAGCGAGGCCGCTCTTCAAGGTTTAACAACTAAGGGAGCATGCTAGAAGGTGAAGATGGAAGTCCAAGGACAACTAGGATGTGACATCAACACACCGATGCCCTACACCCTATACGGACGAGAAGGCTTCAATTCTTGGAAGAGAAGAATTGAAGATTTTATTATGATGAGAGATTTTGAGGAATGGTCTATTTTGATGGATGGATTCGAATATCCAAAAGGACCAAAGGGTGGTTTCCTCAAGAAGAAGAAATGGAGTGAAGATCAAATCCAAGCCTTCGAGAAAAATATGAAGGTAGTAAAGTTTATTTTTGATTTGATCCCTAACGATATTGTGTGTATGTTAGGGGGTTATATGGATGCTAAGGAGTTATGGAGCCAAGTGGCAAAGCTCCATGAAAATTCATCATCGGTTCAAGAAGAAGAGGAGTGCTCACCCTCTCAAGCTCAAGCAAGTACATCGTCATCTAAAGAGCTTGAGGATTCGGAAGTTGATAGGAAATCAATTTCCGGATCGGTGGAAGAAGAGGAGACCTCCACCTCTAGGATTGAGGGGGAGAAGATTAGAGCATCCTCAACATCGGAGGAACAAGAGGAGCCATCTACATCCGGTAGAGAGGAAGAGCAAGCTCGAGAATCCACTCCGACCACCACAACCACCCTAGGTAACTCAAACATATGTGTTAATAATAAAATACATATAATATGTTTTTAGTGTAGGGAAATCGGGCACTACAAAAGCAAGTGTCCGAAACGGATTAGGAAAGCTCCTCCGGCACCAAAAGTCAACACAAAGGTAAAAGATGTCGGTGCCCAAAGTCAAAAGAGCAAGGAGCATGTCATATGCTTCAAGTGCAATTCAAAAGGGCATTACCGGAGTCAATGCCCAAGGGGGAAGAAGAAGGGACAAGATGGAGCATCACAAGTAGGAGGAGCCTCTAGGGCAAACCCTAAGATATATTTAAACAATGCTCGTTCCTTAAATTATAGTAAAAAGCATGCTATAAATAATTTTAGCAATCTTGCTATTTATCACAAAGTGCATGCTAGACATAGAGAATTTTGTTTAGGAGCCAAAAATGTCTACCTTTCAAAGAAGGAGAAATTTGGGACTAATGTCCCTAGAAACGTCCTCCCAAGGTCAAACAATTCTAGAAAAATCCTACCTAGGGAGACTATTAGAAAGGTACAAGAGCACCTAGGTCTCAATCCCAAGTGGACTAGGCATATGCCTAAAAAGGACAATGCCCAAAGACCAAATCAAAATTTAAAAATTGGGCAATTAGAATTAGAAAATCAAGCCTTGAGGTCAAGGCTTGAGAAATTAGAAAAGACTCTCAATAAGATGCAAAATCAATTTCAAGGGTCTAATGATCAAAGTCAAGGGCCAAAATCTCAAAGTCAACATCTAGGACCCAAGAAACAAAAGTCAACCAAGGGAAAGAATGATTTGAGTCACAAACCTAAGCCTAAGGTGGCTTATAATAGTGTTCCATTTGATTATGGAACATAATCTAGATCTAGGAAGACCAAGGTCAATAGGGAAGTCATCCCTAAGGTTGACCAAGGTAGATGCCTAGTGGCTAGGGTTTCGAAGAAACCTAGGGTGGCCACTAAGATGGTTACTAGAGAGGCAATCCCTAAGGTTAACCATGACAAGACCCAAATGACCAAGGCTAATAAGCCTAGAAGGGTCATTAGGAAGGTATCTAGGGAGATTATCTCCAGGAAATACCTAGTAAACCCTAGGAGCTCAAATAGATTTTGGGTTCCTAAGAGCATGATCGATTCACGCTAGATGGGTTTAGGTATGCCAACTTTGAATGGATGGGTAGTTAACCTAACCATGGTAAAGGTGACACTTTAGGTCATTCTCAAGGTTATGGTTACCTTGGGAATGTATTTTGATTTTAATCCTAAAAGATTTTAGGATGTGCCAATATACCTTGAAGATTATGAAAAATCAATTGAATTGACACAATTTAGGTTTAGAGGTTATAGTGTGCCATTTTGGGTTTCTGGCACACTTGGGAGATAAATAGGAATAATAACAAAAATATACTTAATTATCTCAAATGACAACTAATATTAAATTTTAGGTATTATTATACCTATATATTTTATATGTCGTGCCTTGATTGCCATATAACATGTCATGACATCATGCTTAGTTTTAATCATTTAATATGTCATGATCATGTTTAGGATTAAGGATTCAATGTCATGTGTTTTTAGATTTAATCATATGCCATGATATCATGATCATTGGTCATGCTCTATTATGCTATCATTTATGTCATGATCATACTTCATGCATTTAAATTAATGGAAATTGATTTAAGGACTTTGGCATGACTTGGAGTCCCATTTATAAGGGAATCAAGTAGTGTTGCCTTAGAGAATGCATGAAACCCTAGATTAGGATGAACAAAACCCACATCTCACATCACATTGACATGTGTGTGTATTTATACACTCTAAATACATGTGAGATATTAGGATATGAGTTAAGTTCAAGGTGCATAGTTTTTTGCATCTAGATGAACTAAAATCTCATCTAATTTCATTTGTGGATCATTGGGAAAGCTTTTGTACAAGTAATGTACATTGAGCCCAAGGAATATGATCCAATATAGGTTTTCAAAAATATTTTAAAAACATTTTAGAAAACCTTGGTGAAGTCTATCTTTTGATAGCAATCTCCATTGATGAAATTGATACAAAGTGAGCCAAAACTTAAAAGTTTTTCTTCACTTTTGAATTTTGTATCAATTTCGATATTTTATGGGTAAAATATTTTTCAAACATTTTTCACCCATTGTATTGCTTATAAGTATTATACGTATGAAGTTTCACGATTTTTCAAAATACGTATAATTACTTATGTATTATCAAGGTTCATTTTCTGAATCTGAAAACTGCATTTTGCAGTTATCAGTCGACTACCGACTTATGTCAATCGACTGATGAAGGATAGTTCGACTGATTACTATTAGGAGTCGATTGCCAGGTCTGATTTCGGGTTAACAAGGTTTGTTTAGCCTGATTTTAGCTATGGTAAGGTTCCCTAACCACTCCTAACCTTAGGATATGCTTTGGGAAGCATTAGAAAGGGTGAAAAATCCATTGGATATGAATTTGGAGAGGTGTTAGGTCGATGTATCAAATTTAAGGGTAGGAAAGTTCATGTTTGGATTTTTAACTTTATTTTTGATGGTTTAGAGTTCCTATTGACTTAGGAACTTTCCAAGGACATTGTTGGTGCAATGGTCAAGGGGGAACAAGCCTTTAGGGGGAGTTATCCATCGTGGGATGATGGATGTGTTTTTCTTCTTGAAGGGGAGAAGTTATGGGGAGAATGTTATGAATTGGGAAGATTGATGGGATTTTGAGATACCCAATTTAGAAATTGGGAGAGTATATAGGATTGTCTCTCTTGAGTGATATGAGACTTATTACTAGGAAGATAGTAGGCATCCTAGATATTCTTGGACCAAGGGGGAGATTGTAAGATCTCATTGGGACATGAGACATTGACCTCCTTAGAGAGAACCTTTTTGATGTATGTCAAAAAGGGGGAGAAGGTTAAATTACTAATTTTGGATAATTGGTAAGGGATTTGAGTTAGTGTTCTAACTCAAAGGTATGTGTTTTGTCAAACATCAAAAAGGGGGAGATTGTTGGTGCAATTGGCCCGGGTCACGATTGACCGGACTCGAGTTTGACTCGAGTGATGTTTCGATGTTTGACATTGATGTCTAATAATATTTTGGGGAGATTGTTGGAGCAATCAACCCAGGTCATGATTGACTGGACTCGAGTTTGACTCGAGGGGGATTTTGATGGTTGACTGGGGTTGACCATATCATGGAAAGTCCAACCATGGGTCTTGGCAAGGGAAAGTCTAAGCATGGGTCTCGGCAAGGAGAAGTCCAACATGGGTTGGCAAGGGAAAAGTCCAAGCTTGAGTCTTGACATTTTGAAAAGTCCAACATGAGTTGACAAGTAAAGTCCAAGGGTGTAGTCTTGGCCATGTAAGTCCAAGGGTGTAGTCTTGGCGGTGAAAGCCCAAGTCATGGGTACTTGACATTTGAAAAGTCCAAGGGGTTTGATTTTGGCGGCGTAAAGTCCAAGCGGAGTCTTGGCAGTGTAAGTCCAATGTGCCATGGCGGTATAGACCGACTTAGCATGATAATAGCTGACGGAAACACCTGAAGGCTAGCGTATGGATGAACAAGTCATGGATGACTTGGAGGAATCCGATAGGCGCGAGGTTGACGGAGGTGGCTAGAAGGCTTAGGTCTAGGCTAAGGGTGGTATAGCAAGTATAAGGATACCATACTTGGGTTAAAACCTCATCTTTGAGGTTGGCAGTCGACTGGCATTATGGCCGGTTCGACTTCTGTGAGTCGACTAGAGCTCGACTACCATTTAGGGCTGAAATTGCCTTGGCAAATGATCGCTCATTGAGTAGTTGATGCCAGCGATCGCGCCATGGATGGCGACGACGCCGCTGTGTCGCGAAAGAATGCTCGTAGTCGATCGGGCGCGGCCACGGAGTTGGTAAGTCGACTGCCAATGTTGGCAGTCGACTGGTGAGAGTCCCGTTGGAACTTTTCCAACGTGGATTGAGCCGTTGTCTCACAGCTACAGTATTGGCAGTCGACTGGGGACTTATGGAAGTCGACTGCCAGGCGAAAATCCAGCCCGATGCAAGATATAAAGGTAGCTCGGATGGAGGGTTTTAGCAGCAATTTTCTTGGGCGAAATTGAAGGGGAGAGTTGGTGCTTTCTGTTGGATCGAAGTGGATCGCTAGAGGGGGGGGGGGGTGAATAGCGATAGAAACTTTTTCTTTTAAATCGTTCGGTAGACAATTAAATGCAGCGGAAATGTAAATAAAAACTAAATGAGACAAATAGATTTTTTACTTGGTTCGTAGCCTTCGGCTACTACTCCAAGGCCCTAACGGTCCTAGACCGTGTACGGAGGGTAATTCACTAAAACACTCCTCCTCGTTGAAGGTAGGAGTTTTACGATTACAAAAACCTTCGAAGCACAAGATAGAGAGACAAACCCTCTCTTCTATTAAAATGAAATGCAACGGTAGAAAGCCTCGATTAACAAACGAATTGCAAGATTAAAAGAAATGACAAAACAAGATTATACCAACAACTCGAAGATAGGACTTAAACTAGGGTTGTTGGCAGCACTTCGTTGTCGTAGAGTTATCGGAGAGTCGCAGTGTTGTGGAGGCTTTTGAGCACTTAGAATTGATGAGAAGACCCTAGGTTAGGATCTCCTTTTATAGCCTTTGAGCCCCTTTTCGAGAGGAACCCTAGCCAATCATATTTGAGCACCACTCCCCTTGAATTTTGGTGATAAACCTTGACTCCTCGAAGCTGATCCTTTGACGCGACCATCGATCGTGATGGCCATCATTAGTCGATCGATGGCGATCATCGAGGCCGACCTCGGCAATGATCGATTGATGGCGGTCGAGTCCTTTGCAATGATCGATGCTAGCTGCAAGGCAAAGTTAGCTTAACAAAAATATTATTTTGACGGCCTCTGACCGTCCGATCTCGACCTAGACCATCTATAGGATGTCTTTGGTCGGATCTACGCTTAAGGTCATCCCCGTAAAGAGGATACGACCTCACTTACGCTCGCACACACGAGCTTACCTCGATACTTACGTGTTGCTTTTGCTTCCGGCCTTCCACTCGATTCCTTCGGCTCCCTCCGAAGTCACTCGAGTGTCGCCCGACCACCGCGGCTTCCTCCGGGTGTCGCTAGCCTTCAGCTCCAGCTATAGCAATCTTCTGCACACTCGATTCAGCTCGTGAGATAACGACATGAGTTTAACTTTGTATCGTTTGCTATAATCAAAACTCAGGTTCGACTTAGGTGCCTACTGCACCAACAATCTCCCCCTTTTTGATTTATGGCAAACCCACATACAAAGTTAAGTAAATAGCAAGCATGAAGAATAATGTGCATTAGAAACAAACAAGAAATAAAGAAGATTAAGTTGGAGTAGTAAGGATTTTCTTCAAGTACTCCCCCTTGAGGAAACCTCCCCCTTGACCGAGGGTGAGTCTTGAAGAAAGACCTTAATCCTCCCCCTTGAGGGTTGCTTTAAGTAATTACTTAAAGTTGGCCTTAGTAAAACGTTTAAGTTAAGATTTCTTCTTAACTTGGCCCTTTCTCCCCTTTAAGTAAAGCATTAAAAATGAGTAAAACGTTGATGGCACAAATAAGTTTAAGTTAAGAATTATCTTAACTTGGTCTTAATAAGTTTTCAAAACTTTAACTTTTGGTTTAAATATAAAGTAAGAGTTAAGTTATATATATAAAAAAATTTTTGACCCCTTAACTTTGGCCTTTTCCTCCCCCTTTTGCCATATATCGAAAAGAGTGAGGGTGTGTGTGGAAAACAAAAATAAGTGTTAAATATAAAGTCCAAGCATGTTCCACATTATTTTGAAAATAATATACTGAAAATAAGTTCATCTATAAAATGTTCGACTCATATTTGGCTTGATTGATGTGAAAGATCAACCAATCCTCGTTAGAGTCGGTTAGTATGTATGATTATACTCCGTGGTTCATAGCGATGCACTAGCTCTACATCTGGAACCAGGAGTAAGGTCCTAACATCTCACGCCCATCTACGTGGCTAAGTACATAAACACATTAGTCCTATGTGTTGTGAGATGTATTGGCTCCTTAAATCTATAGGTGCATGATATCTAAGGTATGTCCTATACTAGTTCCATGAAAAATGAAAAGTAAGAAATAGTAGTAATATAATTTGCAAAGTCCTATTCTACTACGCACATGCCCAATTTTCGTCTTAATAGACTGAATTCGGCTTCGGGTAGGGGTTTAGTAAATAGGTCTACCAAGTTAGACTTCGATTCGACGTATTCGAGTTGTATGGCTCCGTTGGCCACATGTTCTCGAATGAAATGGTGTTTGACCTCTATATGTTTAGTCCTAGAGTGACATATCGGATTCTTAGTAAGGTTAATTGAACTAATGTTATCTACGTGGAGTTTTGTGTTGGTAAAGTCTAACTTAAAATCACGGAGAGTGTGCTTCATCCAAAGAAGCTGCGTGACACACTCACCCATCGCGATATATTCGGCTTCGGTGGTAGATAAGGCAACACAGTGTTGCTTCCTACTGCACCAACTCACTAGACTCGAGCCGAGAAGTTGACAACAACCACTCATACTCTTTCTATCAAGCTTACTGTCGGCATAGTCCGAATCAGAGTAGCCGATTAGTTCGAATTTGGTAGATCTAGGGTACCAAATACCGACATTAAGTGTACCCTTTAGATATCTAAGGATACGCTTGACTAGAGTTAGGTGAGACTCCTTGGCACCGGTTTGGAACCTTGCGCACATACTTACTGCAAATAGGATATCAGGTCGGCTTGCAGTTAAGTAAAGGAGACTCCCTATTATGCTCCTATAGTATTTTAAATCAATTGAGTTTCCGATTAAATCTTCTTCTATATTCACATTAGTTGCCATTGGGGTATTAATAATTTTAGCGTCTTGCATTCCAAAGCGTTTAATTAATTCCCTAGTATATTTGCGTTGATGTAGGTATATTCCATCTTTAGTTTGTTTAATTTGTAGACCTAAGAAGAAACTTAACTTGCCTACTAAATTCATTTCAAATTCACTTTCCATAAGTGAAATGAACTCATTTAGTAGGATTGAGTTGGTGGTTCCGAAAATAATATCATCTACGTAGATTTGGGCTATGAATATGTCTTTACCTAAGGTTTTTACGAAAAGGGTTGGGTCAACTACACCTTGGTTAAAGCCTTTGGACTTAAGATAAATCGAAAGTCTCTCGTACCAAGCTCGCGGAGCTTGTTTAAGTCCATAAAGAGCTTTCTTTAATCTAAGGATATGATCCGGTTTGTCTAAACTTTCGAAATCAGGGGGTTGACTAATATAAACTTCTTCTTTAATGTATCCATTTAAGAATGCAGATTTCACATCCATTTGAAACAACTTAAATCCTCGATGTGCTGCATATGCTAATAGCATTCGAATGGACTCTAATCTAGCTACTGGGGCATAGGTCTCGTCGTAATCTAAACCTTCGACTTGACTAAACCCTTTAGCAACTAGTCTAGCTTTATTTCTAACTATTTCACCTTTATCATCAATTTTATTTCTAAACACCCACCTTGTTCCAATGATTGTTTTATCTTTAGGTGGTAGTACTAATTTTCATACTTTGTTCCTAGTGAATTGAGCCAACTCTTCTTGCATTGCAATAATCCAATCGGGATCAAGAAGAGCTTGGTCAATAGTTTTGGGTTCAATTTTAGAAATCAAAGATATTTGACTAAGGTTTCTGTATGAAGCAGACATGGATCACCTATCACTTGGTCGATAGGATGATTCGTTTGGGTCCTAGTTGGATTTGGGTTTGAGTCTACAACTTGATCCATAGGATGGCTTGTTTGAGTTCTAGTTTGGTTGGAGTCATCTATCACTTGGTCGATAGAGTGACTTGGTTGACTTAGGTTAGGATTAACACTAGACCTGATCTCCGGATCAGAGTTAGGTCTAGTATGAGTCGGCTCGCTAATTGGGGTTGCCGGGGTTTTTGTAGGTTCGTGTCCTCCATCAAATACTACATTGATAGTCTCCTCGACTCTAAGGGTGTCGTGGTTATATGCTCTATAAGCTCTGCTTGTAGTCGAGTATCCTAGAAAGATTCCGGTCGTGGTTTTGGATGTAAATTTCCCTAGGTAATCCTTAGTGTTTAGGATATGTACCTTACATCCAAATACCCTAAAGTACTTGATGTTAGGTATTTTATCGTGATAAATCTCGTATGAGGTCTTAAGGTGCCTCTTTACCATAAGGATTCTATTTTGGACATAGCATGTCGTACTCACGGCTTCCGCCCAAAACCTATCGGGTAGGTTATACTCATTTAACATTGTCCTAGCGGCTTCTTGTAGGGTTCTATTTTTGCGTTCTACTAGGCCATTTTGTTATGAAGTTCTAGGGCAAGAGAACTCGTGGTGGTATCCATTTAGGTTACAGAATTTTGTAAACCTATGATTTTCGAATTCACCACCATGATCAGTCCTAAGTCTTTTGATTTTAATGCTTTGTTGATTTTCTATTAACTTAAATAGATTGATTAATTGATTTAGGGTATCATTTTTGTGTTTGATGAACCTAACCCAAGTAAATCTAGAATAGTCATCAATTATGACTAAGCAGAATTTACTTCCGTTAAGTGACTTAGCTCCGTGTGAATCAAATAGATCCATGTGTAGGAGCTCAAGCACACTTTTGGTTCGTTCTTGACTAATTAGTTGATGTTGTGTCCTAGATTGTTTACCTTGTCGACAAGCATTACATATTTTATTATCCAAGTTGTTGAGGTTAGGCAAACCTCTGACTAAATCACTCTGACTCATCTTGTGGATGAGTCTTGGGTGTGAGTGACCGAGTCGTCGGTGCCACAACCATGATTCCTCTTGCCGTGTTATAAGACACTTAGTTGAGGAGTTAGTTAAGTTGATAGTGTAAATGTTGTTATTTCTAGTCCCTTTAAGAATTGTTTTAGAGGTTTCGTTTGTATTAATTACGCATTCATTTTCTAGAAATATGACCTTATAGTTATTATCACACAATTGGCTTACACTAAGTAAATTATATTGAAAATTTTCTACTAATAAAACATTTTGAATAACAAAATTTGAATTGAGCTCAATATCACCTGATCCGATGATTTTGAGCTTGCCGTTATTTTCGAAGGCTACCGATCCTTGTCGTTTGAATCGAAGCTTCGAAAACTTGAGTTGATCCCCGGTCATGTGTCGGGAGCAACCACTGTCCAACATCCATTGATCCTACACGCAAGGTAGTTGGATCGGATATTGGATTTATTAAAAATTGGTTGAATATTATTAACCTAAATCATCTCACCCATGTCTACATGATCAAAACATGTTAATCCTATATGTTCTTGTGAGATGACTTCCAATTTTAGTTGAATTAAATTTAATGACTTAAACACTTGTCAACCTTGCGTTAGATTCGGATTTGACCTTGGGCTCATCAAGTCACCTTTTCAAGATCATGGCTTCCAGGTCGTGGCGAGGCACAGAGGCCTTCTTTGATCGGAACAACGACCACTTCCTTAGACAAAGCCATTTTCAAGAAAATAGAGACTTGACTCACCTAAGACCACTTCCTGGTCTAACTAGTCTAGGATACGGCGAGGTAGCTTCAGCTAGTTCCACTCAAGTGCACCGAACTAGATACGCCTTATCTAGCCCGAATACACAAGACTCCGCTTTCCTAGCGTACTATCATCTCGCCGCATCCTGGTACTATGTTATCAAGTATTGACGAGTTATAGTCCTATCTAACCATTCTAAAAAGGAAAATAAAAATAAATAAAAACCTAAGAATGAAATTTCTAGGTTAAAACACATACTAGTTTTTTACTAGCTCCCCCTGGACCGTTGAATCGATTCGGTCTCTCCACATAGTGGATTTGGTCCTTGGGAACCCAGTACTAGTTTGATCCTAAGTTTGAAATCAAGGTGGTCTTAGGGACCCATGCTTGGACACGTTTTCTATGTCTACTTACGATTGACATATACGACTTATTGGTCGTGTTTGAGCTAAACCCTAGCCCGGCCTTGTTGTACACGGCCCTTTGCGATCCAAGTAGGAGGTCAAGTCCTTTGGATCCCAAAGTAAACCTTTCCAACGTATTCCTAAGATCTTCGACTTGACTTTTCAAGAGTGAGTTCTCAACTTCGAGTTTTTCATCTCGAGTTGAGTCCTTCTCTTGAACTCGACTAGTCGAAGAGGTTAGGGAGACCTCGTGTTTGAGGAGTTTAACTTCCTCAACCAGGGTCTCGACCTTGGACTCGGACTTAGCTAACTTTTTATTTAAAAACTTAATTGCACTATAAAGAGTAGTAATAAGAGACTGACTTACCTTGAGTGTATCTTTTGAACCGGATGCGTATCCGTGGCTTGTCTTGAATAGTGTTTCGTAGTCCGACTCATCTTCGGTTTTTGATTACTCGTTCCTGCTCGATCTCCCGGTTTAGCCATAAGGACTCGATCGTTGTCTTCTTCCTCGGAGGCTTCTTCCCAAGTAGCGTTGAGTGCCTTTTTATGTTTTGGTGCCTTGCTCTTGAGTTTTGGGCACTCGGACTTAATGTGTCCAAACCTGTTGCATTCATAACATCTTATGTTTGAACTTTTAGGCTTACCTTCGTTGGGTCGAGTGATGACTCATTTTCGGCCCTTGACTATCCTTCGAACTAGGTTGACTAGTTCGGCTTCCATTTCCGAGTCGACCTCCGAATCCGACTCATCCTCTTCTTCCTTCGGGGGTGGCTTGCTTGCGGTTTTCATCCTCGAACCTGCAAAAAGTGCTATACCCTTCTCGGGTTCTGAGTTAGACTGCTCATGAAGTTCGAAATCAGAAAAAAGTTCATCTAACCTAAGTTTAGAAAGATCCTTGGAGACCTTGTAGGCATCGACCATGGATGCCCACAAGGTAGTCCTCGGAAAAGAGTTTAGGACATACCTTATAAGGTCGCGGTTTTCGACCTTTTGCCCGATTGCGTGTAGGTTGTTGACTATGTCTTGGACACGGGCGTGGAGTTGCGTCGCGGACTCGTGTTCCTGCATTTTTAGGTTATATAGTTTATTGAACAAAAGGTCGCGCTTACATACCTTGGCTTCATCGGTCCCTTCGTGTAGCTCTACTAGCTTTGTCCATAGGTCCTTTGCACTGATGAAGGGGCCGACGCGATTTAACTCCTCCTTGGACAAGCCACATTGGAGGATTTGTGTTGCCTTGGCATCGACTTTGACTTGTTGTTTTGTTGCAACGGTCCATTGATCATAATCCAAGGAGTCACCCACTTCATTAGTCGGAAGTGTGAAACCCGTTTGAATTATGATCCACATCTCGATTTAAGTTTTGAGAAAGCATTCCATCCGACCTTTCCAGTAACGGAAATCATCTCCGTTGTAAAACGGAGGTCGGACGGTGCTAAAACTCTCGAGATGGGCCATTAGAACAAAAAGACAAGGAGACTAAAACGAAAACCTAGCAACAACAAAAACACACGAAAGTACCAAGACTTGCGTCTTGGATTAGTAGTCAGTGGAAATAAAAGAAACAACGAAAATAGAAAGTTAAGCAAAGAAATAAGAAACTAAATAAAAGTAAGTACTCACAACCTTGATGTCCCGAAAGGCTACTAAACGTCGATTTTGAGGATGAAAATAGCTTGTTATGGGGTAAACCCCATAAGAAGTGTAGATCTCGCGAGCTTCGATTTGGTGGGTAGATCGTTTTGTGAGTCCACTTGTAGCAAAAGTTATGTTCGTTTGATCGTGAGGTACTCCGAAGGCAATCAATACTTGCAAAACAAAACCAAACGAGGAGTACCAAGACTTCGTCTTGGATTAGTAGTGTGGGAGAAAAATTTAAATGAACGAAAAACAAATCTGTAAAAAAAATGTTAGATTGGTGGTTTCACCAAATCTAAGCGCCCCCGGCTCTGATACCAATTGTTGGATCGAAGCGGATCGCTAGAGAGGGGGGGGGGTGAATAGCGATAGAAACTTTTTCTTTTAAATCGTTCGGTAGGCAATTAAACGCAGCGGAAATGTAAATAAAAACTAAATGAGACAAATAGTTTTTTTACTTGGTTCGTAGCCTTCGGCTACTACTCCAAGGCCCTAATGGTCCTAGACCGTGTACGGAGGGCAATTCACAAAAACACTCCTCCTCGTTGGAGGTAGGAGTTTTACGATTACAAAAACCTTCGAAGCACAAGATAGAGAGACAAACCCTCTCTTCTATTAAAATGAAATGCAACGGTAGAAAGCCTTGATTAACAAACGAATTGCAAGATTAAAAGAAATGACAAAACAAGATTATACCAACAACTCGAAGATAGGACTTAAACTAGGGTTGTTGGCAGCACTTCGTTGTCGTAGAGTTATCGGAGAGTCGCAGTGTTGTGGAGGCTTTTGAGCACTTAGAATTGATGAGAAAACCCTAGGTTAGGACATCCTTTTATAGCCTTTGAGCCCCTTTTCGAGAGGAACCCTAGCCAATCATATTTGAGCACCACTCCCCTTGAATTTTGGTGATAAACCTTGACTCCTCGAAGCTGATCCTTTGACCATCAGTCGACTGATGGCCATCATCAGTCGATTGATGGCAGCATCAGTCGAGTGCTGACCTCTGGCAGTCGACTGATTGACGGCAGTCGAGTCCTCTAAGCTGGCAGTTGACTGATGCTAGCTGCAAGGCAAAGTTAGCTTAACAAAAACATTATTTTGACGGCCTCTGACCGTCCGATCTCGACCTAGACCATCTATAGGATGTCTTTGGTCGGATCTACGCTTAAGGTTGTTAGGAATATTGGAACGGCTAGAGGGGGGGGGGGGTGAATAGCGTTCCGCCCGATCGTGGATGGAATTCAATCTCGTTCGTGTCTATAATTTTGTTAGCGCAACAGAATATATATAATAATAAAAGCAATAACGAAATGGACACAACACAAATCACAACAAGAGCATATAACGTGGTTCGGAACCGAACCGGTTCCTACTCCACGGATTGGGTTCGTACGAACCCTAGCGATGCCACAAACACCACTAACCAATAAAACTCCTTCTTGACACAAGTCAAGGGTGGAGAAACCCCTTACAAGTAATCTTACAACAATAAGATACAAATACAAGCAATTACAATAATGAATATGAAATACAAGTAAAGAAAAGACTTTACAACACTTGTTTTGATTGCTTGAATGCTTGGTTGCTTGCTTGCACTTGGAGACCTGATTTGCACCAACAAATCACCCCAATAGCCCTCAAGAACCGATTCCTTTTTCCTCCATCACGAGCTCTATATATAGCTAAAAAGTCTATCGGTCGATCGATCGGGACCATCGGCCCGATCGATGCCATCATTGTCGTGAGACAACGGCTAGTTCCACGTTGGATAAGTCCAGCGGAACTACCATCGATCGACCGATTGTGACCATCGATCGGCCGATGGAGTCCTCACTCGACCGAGTCTCGACTCCATTCGCGGTCGAATTCTCGAGCACCACCGATCGATCACACGATCGATCGCTCGATCCATCAGTCGATTGCTAACCTATGGCAGTCGACTACTAGGCCATAACCCGCAGTCAAACCCTAGTTGACTCGGTCGGTCGATGCCATGGCACCCGGTCGGGCACACCTCAAACATGAGGTTTTAACTCAAGTATGGTTCCCCCATACTTGCTAGACCACCCTTAGCCTAGACCTAAGCCTTCTAGCCACCTCCATCAGCCTCACGCCTCTCGGATCTCTCCAAGTCATCCATGACTTGTTCATCCATCGCGCTAGCCTTCAGGTGCTTCCGTCGGCTATGTCATGCTAACGGTGTCTACACCGCCAAGGCACATTGGACTTACGCCGCCAAGACTCCGCTTGGACTTTACGCCGCCAACCATTGGACTTATGCTGCCAAGACTACCGCTTGGACTTTATGCCGCCAATATTAATCCCCTTGGACTTCAAATGCCAACCCATGTTGGACTTTCCATGCCAAGACCATGCTTGGACTTTCCTTGCCAACTCATGTTGGACTTTCCATTTGCCAAGACCCATGCTTGGACTTTCCTTGACAATTATATTGTCATATGTTTTTGTCGAAACATCAAAACACATCAAAACATCACTCGAGCCAAACTCGAGTCCTAGTCAATAGTGACCTGGGCCGATTGTACCAACAATCTCCCCCTTTTTGATGTTTGACAAAAACCAAACAAATAATTGAGTTAGAATACTAACTCCAATCCTTTACCAATTATCCCAAATTGGTAAATACTCTCCAAATATTCTCCCCCTTTTTGACTAACAGCAAAAAGTTGTCTCCCCAAGAGGGTCAATGTCTCATGTCCCAATGAGATCTTACAATCTCCCCCTTGGTCCAAAAATACTTAGGATGCCTACCATCTTCCTAGTGATAAGTCCAATATCACTCAAGAGAGACAATCCTATTTACTCCCAATTTCCAAATTGGGTCTCTCAAAAGTCCCCATTAATTTCCCAATTGATGTCATATTCTCCCAATAACTTCTCCTTTTCAAGGAGAAAAATACATCCATCATTCCAAGATGGATACCTCCCCCTAAAGGCTTGCTCCCCCTTGACCATTGCACCAACAATGTCCTTGGAAAGTCCCTAAGCCAATAGGAACTCTAAAACATCAAAATTAAGGTTAGAAATTCAACATTGAACTGTCCAACACCTTAAAATTGATACAAACCCCAAATACTTCTCCTAATCCATATCCAATGGATTTACACCCTTTATAATGCTTCCCAAAGCATATCCTAGGGTTAGGAGTGACTAGGGACCATAACCGTAGCTGAAATCGGGTTAAACAACCTTGTTCACCCCGAAATCAGGCTACCAGTCGAGTGATTCAGAAATCGATCATTGGAACCTCCATCGATCCAAGCGCCACCAGGCGATCGATAGCGAAAAAATCCCGATTTTCAGTTATCAGAAATGAGTTTTGAAAAATCATAACTAATTATACGTATATCGAAAAAATCATGAAATTTGATCGTATAATACTTATGACTAATACAATGGGTGAAAAATGTTTGAAAATTATTTTACCCATTAAATAGTGAAATTGGTACAAAGTTCAAAACCATTGAAATTTTCAATGTTTTGGCCCTACTTTGTATCAACTTCATCAATGGTGATTGCTATCAAAAGATAGACTTCACCAAGGTTTTTCAAAATGATTTTAAAATGTTTTCAAAACCTTATCTTGGATCATATTCCTTGGGCTCTATGTACGTGACTTGTACACAAGCTCTCCCAATGATCCACAACTAAAATTAGATGAGTTTTAGTTCATCTAGATGCAAAAACTATGCACCTTGAACTTAACTCATATCTTAGCATCTCACATGTATCTAGGGTGTATACATACACATACATGTCAATTAGATGTGAGATGTGGGTTTTGTTCTCCCTAAACTAGGGTTTCATGCATTTTCTAAAGCAACTCTACTTGATTCCCTTATAACTGGGACTCCAAGTCATGCCATAGTCCTTAAATCAATTTTAATCAAGTTAATGCATGAATGTATGATCATGGCATAAATAATAGCATTATTAAAACATGGCCAATGATCATGATGTCATGATATATGATCAAATTTAAGAACGCATGACATCTAAAATAACCCTAAATAATGTCATGACATGGTATATGATAGGATGCAATACAATTCTACAAATATTCATCCATACACACAAGATTTTTAGAAACAAAGATTTCATTTAACTTAAAACTTGTCTTTTACATCCAAAATGGAGATTGGCTATGCTCAATCTCACTACAAAAATTGACAACCAAATATCCTCTAATCGTCCGGAGGTGGCGGTGGAGGAGGAGGTCGGGCCGCATCATCTCTAGCATATCGAGCTGATGCTGCTCTATGCGGCCCTGGGTCTCCTCCATCCTATCGAGACGTGCGCCAAAGGAAGTCTGGCCTGCCAATAGCTCTAACAACCTAGAGTCCACCGACTGCTGATAGTCCTGAAATCTGGACTCCAGCCGGCCACGGCGATCTGATGGACCCGCCGTTGATGTGTCTGCCAGCATCTGGTCATCCTCATCAGTGGTATCCGCATCCTCGTGGTCCTCTGTCGCCTCTCTGGGTACCGAAGGATGCTGTCTGCATGCCCTGGGTGGTGGTCGTGGCGCCAACTCCATCTGTCCAGCGCCCATCCGTAGCTTTGCTAACGAGAAGTTACGAACTGATATACAGTCGTACACCTCCGATAGCGCTCGCAGAGAGCCCCTGTGGATGTTGACGCCTACGGAGTCGAGCCATGCTGTGATGATATGACCAAATGGCATATGCACTTTCCCTTGTACAGGGGAGGTGAAATGCACAATGCAATAAAACATGTTTAGTGCAAAGTTAATGTCTAACCTATGACGCATGGCATATAGAAGAAAGAGATGGGGAGACCGAATCTTGGCCAGGCCCCAAGTGATAATGGAAAGAAAACACCCAACAATGACCTTGTAAAGGACATTTAAGTGCATAACTTCGATGATAGGAAATAGATTCTGGGCCGGTGGACGAGGATAACCAAAGATATGCTCATGCATGGACTCTATAGAGATATGGTCAAAAGGCTCAAGTAAAGGAAAATCCATGGTAGGGTAAAAGATAAAGGTGTCATCTGAAGGCCTACACTCGAGAAACTCCTGCAGTATCGCAGGAGTGAACTCTAACTCGCGTTTTGCAACGCGAGTAGTGTAAGTAGGGCTGTCATCCACCTTTTTAAGGTTTTGATAGAATTCCTTAACAAGGTCATCATTAATTGGATGCGTGCATAAGACAATTTTCATTAGATTGTAGTATGCAATTAATTCCATGACATCACTACAATGTCGATTGAAAAAATCTCTATCGATGTACCTAACCAACATAGGTTGGTACAATCGAGATTCACCCTTGGGTGGATCATTCCTACGGGCTCTCCTATTATGAATGCAATGTAATGATATGGCATGCAATGGCAATAGTACACGATTAGATAAACCTAAATTGTAATGGAGATGAAAATTAGGGCTCGGAAAAAAAATCGTTACTTAGGCGCCATTTGAATGTGTGTCCGGAGGGAAGACTCAAATATTCTTGGGGATCGTAGAAAAGTCATTTGGAGAGCTTCAGACGCCGGAACCCTAATCGGAACACCGAAAAATAAGCCCTAAATCACGTGAACTAGGGCTCCAAATAGGTGGAAAATGGAAGAGGAGAAACTCGTCTATCAAACCTAACACTTGGGAGGTTGGCACGGCCGGAAGAGTTGGTCGGAGAGGGAGACGGTGATCGGAAAAGGAAGGGAGAAGAAGAAGTTCGTCGCGTGAAGACGTCGAACCCTAGCGGTTCGGCGTTATAAAAACGTGATTTAGTCGACTGATGTGGAGCATCAGTCGACTGATAGCGGTTTATTACCGGGTTTACCGAGCCGGCTGATCGATCCGGCCGAATCGATCGAACCTTCTTGAATGTAATGTTCTGATAGCATCGGTCGATCGATGTTGCTCATCGATCGATGAGCACATCACTCGACTGCTTGTCGAGCACTCGACTGATGGCCCTCGACCTCGGTGAACAGTACCATCAGTCGACTGATGAACCTCATCAGTCGACTGATGTTCAATCAGTCGAGTCATGAAGCTAGCACTCGACTGATGGCCGTATCGTATCGCGCTCTGATGTTATCGGTCGATCGATAATCGATCGATCGATATCTGATTTCGATTACGAAAATCAGAAGATCTCGATTTCATCATCTTAATTATTCCATTTTATCACGTTAGATCTTGTATATCGAATGTATTGATGTTATACTTTTATTCATGTATTTGTTAATGTATTTTAATGTTTTATTTCATTTTTGCATACATTAACATTCAATGATTTCCAAAACCTAACATCTCACCCTTTCTAAGTGTTAAAATACACAATCAAGGTAAAAGACTTGTTTTGTGAGATGTAATCTATCCTAGACATTCCTTCCATGCAAAAATATGGTAAAACATATGAAGCATGGTGAATACAAGACATCAAGTTGTGTGGCACTTGAGTATCACTCTAGATGTTACCTTTACATCTTAACCACACATCTCTTGATACATGACCTTCCAAAGTGTGCCAATAATCAAAGTTACACACTATGACCTCTAAATCTAGATTGTGTCAATTTTATTGATTTTCATGTTTTCAAGATATATATTGACACATCCTAAAATTCTTTGAAGTTAAGGCTCAAGGATATTTCCAAGGTAACCATAACCTTGGAAGTAACCTAAGGTGCCACCTTTATCATGGTTGAGTTAACTACCCATCCAATCAAGGTTGGCACACCCTAAACCCATTTAGCGTGAATCAATCACGCTCTTAGGAACCCAAAACCGATTTGAGATCCTAGGGTTAATTAGGTATTCCTTAGGGATAACCTCCCTAGATACCTTCCTAATGACCCTCCTAGGCTTATTAGCCTTGGTCATTTTGATCTTGCCTAGGTTAACCTTAGGGATTGCCTCCCTAACAACCTTCTTAGTGGCCATCCTAGGTTTCTTCGAAACCTTGGCCATTAGGCACAAACCTTGGTCAACTCTAGGAATGACTTTCCCATTGACCTTGGTCTTTCTAGACCTAGTTAGTGTCCCATAGTCGAATGGAACACTATGGTAAGTCACCTTGGACTTAGGTTTGTGACCCAAATCATTCTTGCCCTTGGTTGACTTTTTGACTCTTAGGTCCTAGATGTTGATTTTGACTTCTTGACCTAAGAGTTTGACAATTTGACCCTTGAAATTGATTTTGTATTTTGTTTAGGGTCTTTTCCAATTTCTCAAGCCTTGACCTCAAGGCTTGGTTCTCTAATTCTAATTGCCCAATTTTAGAATTTTTATTTAAATCTTGGGCATTGGACTTTCTTGGCAAATGCCTAGTCCATTTTGGATTAAAACCTAGATGTTCTTGTATTTTCTTAATAGATTCCCTAGGTATTGTTTTTCTAGGGACATTAGTCCCAAATTTCTCCTTATTCTTAAGGTGAACATTCTTAGCTCCTAAACAAATATGTTTGTTATTTCTAGCATGCTCTTTATGATACATAACAAAATTGCTAAAATTAGTTCTAGCATGCTTTTTAATATTTAAATTAGACGGAGCATTATTTAAATATACCTTAGGGTTTGCCTTAGTGGCTCCCCCTACTTGTGATGCTCCCCTTTGCCCCTTCTTCTTCTTCTTTGGGCATTGACTCCGGTAATGACCCGGTAGTCGGCATTTGAAGCAAATGACATGCTCCTTGCTCTTTTGTCTTGGAGAACCGGCGTCCGTTGACTTTTAGGCGCCGGAGGAGATTTCTTGATCCTCTTTGGACATTTGCTCTTGTAATGCCCATACTCCCTACACTCAAAGCACATAATATGATTTTTATTTGAAAATAAAGTGTTTGAGTTACCTAGGGTGGTGGTGGGTGCCGGAGTTGAATTTTGAGCTTCCTCATCTTGATCGGATGTTGAAAGCTCTTCTTGAGGTTGCTCCGGTGTAGAGGATGGTCTCTCTTCCTCAATCCTAGGAGTAGGTGCTTCTTCCACCTCTTCTACTTCTTCTTTCTCCGATTCGGAAGTTGACTCCATCTCAACTTCCGATTCCTCACTTTCACTTGAGGATGAACTCTCCTCATGGAATCTTGCCAATTTTCTCCATAGCTCCTTGGCATACATGTAATCCCCTAGCTTGCACAAAACATCATTAGGGATTAAATCTTCCAAAAGTTTCGTTACCTTAACTTAGGTCTTGAGCTTTTGGCGTTGCTCTTGGGTCCACTTTTTCAATTTTAGGACATTTCCCTTCTTATCCCTAGGGGGTTCAAGGCCTTCAACGAGGATGAACCAATCCTCTATGTTCATCATCAAGAATGTTTCCATTCTTGCTCTCCATGCCGGAAAATCTTCTGGATCATATGGAGGTGGAGTGTTGATTTCCCATCCAAGCTTGTCTTGGAATTCCATCTTCACCCTCTAGCCTTTTGCCTTAGCTCCCGGTTGTTAATCCGTAGAAGAGCCCCGGGCTCTGATACCACTTGTTAGGAATATTGGAACGGCTAGAGGGGGGTGAATAGCGTTTCGCCCGATCGTGGATGGAATTCAATCTCGTTCGTGTCTACAATTTCGTTAGCGAATGGAATATATAATAATAAAAGCAATAATGAAATGGACACAACACAAATCACAACAAGAGCATATAGCGTGGTTCGAACCAACCGGTTCCTACTCCACGGATTGGGTTCGTACGAACCCTAGCGATGCCACAAACACCACTAACCAATAAAACTCCTTCTTGACACAAGTCAAGGGTGGAGAAACCCCTTACAAGTAATCTTACAACTATAAGATACAAATACAAGCAATTGCAATAATGAATATGAAATACAAGTAAAGAAAAGACTTTACAACACTTGTTTTGATTGCTTGAATGCTTGGTTGCTTGCTTGCACTTGGAGACCTGATTTGCACCAACAAATCGCCCCAATAGCCCTCAAGAACCGATTCCTTTTTCCTCCATCACGAGCTCCATATATAGCTTCAACCTGTGCTGGAAAAAGTCTATCAGTTGACTGATCGGGACCATCAGTCGACTGATGCCACTGTTGTCGTGAGACAACGGCTAGTTCCACGTTGGATAAGTCCAACGGAACTACCATCAGTCGACTGATTGTGACCATCAGTCGACTGATGGAGTCCTCACTCGACCGATGAGTCTCGACTCCATGCGTGGCGAATTCTCGAGCACCCGATCGATCACATGATCGATCGCTCGAGCTCATCACCGATTGCCAACCTATGGCGGATCGCTGCAAAGGCCATAATCCACAGTCAAACCCTAGTTGACTCGGTCCAGTCGACTGCCACATGGCACCAGTCGACTGGCACACCTCAAACATGAGGTTTTAACTCAAGTATGGTTCCCCCATACTTGCTAGACCACCCTTAGCCTAGACCTAAGCCTTCTAGCCACCTCCATTAGCCTCACGCCTCTCGGATCCCTCCAAGTCATCCATGACTTGTTCATCCATCGCGCTAGCCTTCAGGTGCTTCCGTCGGCTATGTCATGCTAACGGTGTCTACACCGCCAAGGCACATTGGACTTACGCCGCCAAGACTCCGCTTGGACTTTACGCCGCCAACCATTGGACTTATGCTGCCAAGACTACCGCTTGGACTTTATGCCGCCAATATTAATCCCCTTGGACTTCAAATGCCAACCCATGTTGGACTTTCCATGCCAAGACCATGCTTGGACTTTCCTTGCCAACTCATGTTGGACTTTCCATTTGCCAAGACCCATGCTTGGACTTTCCTTGACAATTATATTGTCATATGTTTTTGTCGAAACATCAAAACACATCAAAACATCACTCGAGCCAAACTCGAGTCCTGGTCAATAGTGACCTGGGCCGATTGCACCAACAAAGGTCATCCCCGTAAAGAGGATACGACCTCACTTACGCTTGCACACACGAGCTTACCTCGATACTTACGTGTTGCTTTTGCTTCCGGCCTTCCACTCGATTCCTTCGGCTCCCTCCGAAGTCACTCGAGTGTCGCCTGACCACCGCGGCTTCCTCCGGGTGTCGCTAGCCTTCAGCTCCAGCTATAGCAATCTTCTGCACACTCGATTCAGCTCGTGAGATAACGACATGAGTTTAACTTTGTATCGTTTGCTATAATCAAAACTCAGGTTCGACTTAGGTTCCTACTGCACCAACACTTTCCAGTTCTTCAAAGCTAGTTCAAGGCAATCAAAGATCAAGCAATCAAAAGCTCTTGTAAAGTGTTTTTTTCCTTTACTTGCATTGTATTTCATTATCGTATTTGCTTGTATCTATTTGTTTATTATTGTAAACAATTGTAAGAGGTTTCTCCGCCTCCGACGTGTTGTCGAGAAGGAGTTATTGCATAGTGGTATGTTTGTGGCATTGCTAGGATTCGTACGAACCCAATCCGTGGAGTAGGAACCGTTCGGCTCCGAACCACGTTATATCCTTGCGTTTATGTGGTTGTGCTTTCGTTATTGCTTTATTATCTTTGTTTCCGTTGTGCTAACGAAAATTGTAGACAAACATGCAAACGATTTCCATCGACGTATAGGACGCCGCTATTCACCCCCCTTTAGCATTCCAACGATCCCTAACAATGGAGATAACACCTTTGGTTGTGATAGCAACCACATTAAGGCTCTCCACACAAGACCTTTTTTTAAGAAGGGAGAAGGAGAAAAATATATGGATGCAAGGTACAAATGGGATACTTACCTAAAATGAGATCACATGCACACACAAGAGATGACCATTCTCCTTCTAGTTAAGGAGACTTCTCAAATCCCCTTTTTATTATCCGTTAATCCCATTTTTTTCATTAACGTTGAGGATACTCCTCAACTCCCAATTGCATGCTATCAATTAGCATGCAATGTTAATGAGTCCATTTATTTGCATGCAAAATTGAGAAAACTTCTCAAATTCTATTTGCATGCATTAATCCCATTTGCATGCATTAATTCATTTGCATACAATAATCCATTTTGCATGCAATATTTCATTTTACATGCAACGTTTGGAATCATTCTCATTTCATGCATTAATCCCTTTGCATGCAACATTAAGCATTAAATCTTATTTCATGCATTAATCCATTTGCATGCAATAGCTCCCATTTGCATGCATGATTAATCATCATTAATCATGCTAACCTTCTTCAATTGGTTTCACTTGAGTCTAACTCAAATTAAATCAATTTGAGTCCAACATAAGTTTAGCTAAGCAATGAGTCTAACTCATTCTAGTCCATTCAATTAACTAATGATTCATTTAGTCAAACTAAAATGATCCTATCTCCAAAATAACATGTACTTTGTATGTGACTCAATAGGTTCTTGCAATGTTGACAATGTTTCCAAAAACCTTTTTAGAAGCATAAGCAATGAGTGACATCTAGCAATGCATCATTACTACCCAAGTGGTAAGAATGTCGAGATCCAACATAACTTTACTGTGACTACTATATTGTAGAACCTTGTCCTTCTTTCCTCGATATCTAGATTGATCAATAAGCCATAAACCGTGTCATCCTCTTATCAATTTTTGTGTTTCTTGATCTCCAAGTAGATTCATTCAAACAAATGAGCTCAATATTTCATATTGACTCATTTGAGCATGACCATGAATTTCGTGATCCTACTCTATCAAGAAGCCTAAAGATATCACTCCCGTCATACGGGAGGGATAAATCCCATCTACATCACTCACATCTCTCCGCATAATTTGTTACATACCCAGTGATTACCTTTATAGTCCACCCTGTTACGGGTGACATTTGACGATACCAAAGTACATAACTCCTTATGTAGGGAACCGTAGTGATTTCAAGTCTAAGGACTATTCATACTAATAGTCACATGAGAAAATTTATGATACTCATATAATGATCCATGAAACTTTCCCATGACGGGTCAATTCAATACATAGTCTTCTCCAATATATATACCCATGTGTCAATGTGATATCACATATCCATGATATGTGAGATCAAGTCATCCATTGACCTACGTGCTAGTCTCAATGTATCAATATATCTCTTTGTCTATTAATACAATACTTGACTAGGAATATTTAAGTATAGTGTTCTCTACAGTTTATTATAATCAATTCTACCAATTGATATACTGTAGATTAGAACATACTATTCAAGGTCATTATTATATTTATTTGGCTGACACACGCATAAAGTAAATATAATAATCAATCTTTGCGTGTTATTAATGAAATATGATACATATGATCCATAATCAATCATCTCATGATTAACACTAAGGGATGACACTAACACTAGACTAGTTCCATTTTGCATGAAAAGTAAAAATAGAATTGAGTATAATAAAAATATAAGTTTTAAGTTCTACTCTATTACGCACACACCTAATTTTTGTCTAAGCATACTAAACTCTGATTCAGGTAAGGGCTTGGTAAATAGGTCTGCTAGGTTCGATTTGGACTCCACGTATTTGAGTTGTATGGTCCCACTTGCTACATGTTTTCAAATAAAGTGGTGTTTGACCTCTATATGTTTGATCCTAGAGTGACAGATTGAGTTCTTGGTTAAATTAATTGAACTAATGTTATCGATGTAAGTTTTAGTGTTGTTAATGTTTAAGTTAAAGTCTTGTAGAGTGTGTTTCATCTAAAGAAGCTGAGCGACACACTCACCTATTGTGACGTATTCGGCTTGGGTGGTAGATAGGGCAATATAGTGTTGCTTTCTATTGCACCAATTAACTAGACTTGAGCCGAGAAGTTGATAATAACCACTCGTTCTCTTTCTATCGAGTTTACTATCAGCATAATCCGAGTCGGAGTAGCCAATTAGTTAGAACTCAGTAGATTTAGAGTACCAAATTCCTACGTTTAGTGTACCCTTTAGGTATCTAAGTGTTGGTGCAATCGGCCCAGGTCACGATTGACCGGACTCAAGTTTGACTCAAACTGTATTTTGATGTTAGACAAAACGCATGACATGGGTTGGCCACATAAATCCAAGTGTGTAGCCTTTGTTGTGAAAAGTCCAAGCATGGGCCTTGGTGTTGGGAAAGTCCAACATGGGTTGACCACGTAAGTCCAAGTGTGTAGCCTTGGCGGTGAAAGTCCAAGCATGGGGCTTTGCATAGAAAATTCAAGCATGAGGCTTGGTGTGGGAAGTCTTGAGGACTTGACAAGTTCACTAGGCTCGGGGTCCTTGAGTCGGTGAAGGATGATATTGCGAAGTCGTTCGTTTGGTGCATCCGAGGGACCGCCGAATGAGGAGCGAATAGAGTGAGGCCCAAGGGAAGCTGACTTTGAGGGCAAGAGCGCGAAGGATGACATTGCGAAGCCGTGCGCTTGGTGCATCCGAGGGGCGTAGGCCGAGGGAAGAGAGATTCGGTGGGGAACTTCATGAGAGGATGAGGTGGACTTGGGCAAGTGGCTAAGACTGAGTGTCGAATGCTCAAACATAGTATTTGAGGGTTTACCCGACGGTCGGATGCTCAAACTGTTAGTAATATATGAGAGATGTCCTAAGGCAATCGCCTTATGTACGAACCATTTATATGATAAATGAAGATTCACTATTTGAGTATACATGTTTCATGTATTTGATTGGATCTTAAACTCATTTACTGAATGTCCACGATGCGATTCACAGCATGAGAGAATTTGTGATTGGATCACAACTAGTGAGTATCTCTACATGTGTAATTGTGATGTATCAGAATTATCCCTAGTCGATGAATTGATGGATTTGGACACCATCAATTCTGTCGAGACTAGCACGAGGTATACTCCTTGGTGTGATTCTTACTGTCTTGAGAAATTGTGATGTCCTGAGTTGATCGTGGATGCTAGTTATGGTAACTAGTTCATTGGAGTGACCAGCCGTAAGACTTCATATGGTTCTCTGCATATATAGATATGTCAATGAAGTTCTTACTGTAGCTTAAGTGCGATGTTCCTTTGACTTGCGTATTCAAGTCATCTTGATCATGGAGACTTATGCTTTGACATCTTAAGCAAACATCTCTAAGGAGATGTGGACCCGGATGATTGGGTATAAGTCAAGTGATCAAGAAGTGTTTGAATAGCCTATAAAGGATTCACCACTCCTCATGAGGAGATGTATACCCATGGCCTCTCGTCCGGATTGTTACTAAAGTCTGCCAAAGCATTACATGTTTAGAGTAAGGTACTCTTCGATACATGGAGTAACTAGAACTGTGAGGACGAGGAAATGATACTTGGCTAGGTGACGAGTCACTTAGTGGGGATCCGATACAATAGACCATGTCCTCAACCAAGTGGGTATAAGATGAGTGAAGGGAATGGGGCACAATCATTCGAGCATCAAGGGTTTCGTAAATAGTTCTCGATCAACCGCTGATCTTTTCTTAATTGGGGATCATGATGTACTACTAGGTGCCACTCATGATCGCTCTATAATTAATGGTTAATTATAGACACCAACATAAACCGAGAACCTATTTGGTCACACGCACAACGAGCGTAATCCAAAGGATTTAAACGAGCTTGAGAATGGGATTCTCGATCGAGAAACTAGGTTTGGTCGACCAAACATAAAGTGAGCATGAAATCGTTTCACTGCAATGGAAGCGTGGATGGGCCGAGTCTTATGAAGACATAATGGATGAACCAAAATGGTTTGGTTCTAACTAATGGAGGAGAATAAACCAAAGGGTTTGGTTTATTTTAAACGAATGAACCAAAAGTTGGTTCGTTCGCTTTAACTTAAAATAAACCATCATGGTTTGGTTTATTTTAACTTATCTTAATGGAGCGGTTAACGGGCCTAATGGTTATGATCCAATAACCATTAAGAGAATTAGTTCTCTATAAAAGAGGGCTTATAAGCCCTAATCCAAAACCCTAGCTTGGCCGCCAACCCCTCTTCCTCTTGTTGGCGCTAACTCCATTGCCGCCAACCCTTGAGCCGCCGCCCAGCTCTTTGCGGCCCAAGCTTCAGCCGGTGATCCTCCCGACCCTCCGTGTGATCTTCCTAGGCCTCGGTGAAAAGGTGAGCACTTGGCTTCCTTGTTTTGGCCGGGCGCCTACTCTCCTCCTCCAAGCTGTCCAGTTTTCTGGACAGCTTCTTCTCCTCTCGCCGAGCGCCGTTGACGACGGTTAGAGCCCGACAGAGATAACTTACCGGGGATTTGATCTCCGGTAATCCTCTGAGGTGGAGGATGAAGGATTCGTCAATTGGTTGACGAATACCTCTCCGGAGAAGCGAGTTTTGAGAACTCGTATTAGGATCCGAATTTGGATTCGGATCGTGATCATCTCTCGATCACGTCGTCTTCAACACGAGACTAGTAACCCGTACGAAGACGAAGCTCGTGGCTTAGCGAAGTCATCCCGAGGAACTCGGCTGGATACGGATAGAGACGATTCTAGCGAGGATCGTTCCGGTTGATGCCGTTCCCGCTACACGTCATACGAAAGGTATAACGTAGATAAATTTCCTTTTATTGCAAATTTAAATTTACGGTTATGTCTACACTTGTTGTAATATGCATGCGTGTGTTGTGTGTGTTGTAATAAATGTAGATTTATTATTTTTATTGCTTCCGCTGTGTTCATGTTTACGAAACGTGATCGAACACACAAACGCCGCAGTGCCGGAAACCCAACAGTGGTATCAGAGCCCAGGTTGTGTTTCGACATAATCGTAAAAAGGTTTTGTGATAGTCAAAATGTTATTTCTGGAAATTTTCTAATTTTGGAAATTTAGAAGTATTTATGGAAATTTTTCAATTTTGGAAAGTCTAGAAGTATTTATGGAAATCTTCCACTTTTGGAAAGTTGGAAGTATTTATGGAAATTGATATTTTCCATAAATAAAATATTTGATTAGATTCTGGAAATTTATTTCCTAAATTAATCTTGATTTGATTTGGGAAATTAAATCTTAAAATATTTTATTTCCATAAGTAGTTTTAATGATTTAGGAAATTGCTTTCCTAAATAGATTTTCCTTAATCAAATAATTCCATGAATAAAATATGTGATTAGATTTGGAAATTTATTTCCTAATTTAATTATGATTTGATTTGGAGAATCAAATCTTAAACATATTTTATTTCCACAAATAGTTATGACAAATAAGGAAGTTATATACATGGCATAATTGTATGCCATGTAATTGCATTAGATGCATAACATAATGCCATGCGTGTCGTGACATGTAGATGTATGCCATGTATGCCATGCAATGTAGATAATAGTTATTTGCATGCAAAGAGGATGAGACATAAAACCCTTAAACAATATTAAAGCCTACACCTTCCATTAATATGGTTAGAACCAGAGTTCCGTTTCTTGTTTGGGTTGTTGGACTCTCTCCAAGCCCGGCTCGAACCCGAACATGTTCAAACCATGGAATAGTTTAATACTAATATGGTAAGAGTCAGAGGTCAATCGTTAGCTTTGGTTGTTGGACTCTCTCCAAGCTAGGCTAATTGGTTGAATGCGCTCTAACCATATTAAAACTATGTCTTGATTAATGGGTTGGCTTTAACCTGGAGCATCGATTTATTGGACTCTCTCCAAGGTCGATGTAAAGGGAGGTGAAGTTGGGTGCTATGCATATGATGCATACTTGTTAATGTGTTAACAACCCGATGTATGTGTGAACATTCAATTAGTTGATAGCACATTGTGATAGTTGCATATACGTGATATGCAATCGGTATAGTTGATACCTACCGTCGTAGTTATGAATGGCTTGTTGGACTCTCTCCAAGGTTGTTCATAACTATGATGGATATCAGCCCATTCGGAGATGGACCTACGATCTCCCGAAGTGATTTTGGGGTTTTTGAAATTCGAAAAATGAATGAGATTTATAAATGTATATTGATGCATTTTAAAAATCATCTTTCTCATATATGCTCGTTTTGTATTTCTAAAATTGATCATGTTGTCTTTTAATTTGCGTTCCATTTTGGATTCGTATAAATTGACTGGGCCGAACTTCTTGGACTGGCTTAGAAACTTGAGAATTGTTCTCAAGGTGAAAAGCTTGCGTATGTCCTCGAAGCGCCTCTTCCCGCCCATCCTAGTGACGATGCAACTCCGGACCAATTGTTGGTCTATCAGAAACATGTGACTGATTCTGAACTGACAAGTTGCATCATGCTAGCCGCGATGGAACCCAAGCTATAAAAGCAGAATGAGCATATGGATGCTCATATCGTAGTCCTTCATCTTTATGAGTTGTTTGATAAGCAAGTGATATTCGAAAGGTTCGAAGTCTCCAAGCTCCTCTTCACCTCTAAGATGCAAGGAGGTTCATCTGTGGTACTGCTCAACATGCTGAAGACTGTGGAGCCTTCTGAGAAGCATGAGTAGGGGACGATGTTGTTAGTTGATTCCTCGAAGAAAGGTTCTAAGAGGGAGTCAAAGGAACAACAGAAGGGGAAGAAGAAAAAGGCAGAACCAGCTCAAAAGGGCACTTGCCATCATTATGGCAAGGAGGGCCATTGGCGAAGAAATTGCAAGATTTATCTTGAGTCCGTGAAGAAGGATAAGACATCGGATGCCCCATCTTCTTCAGAAATCTTCTTTATTGATTGTCATTATATTTCCTTAGACACTTGGGTACTGGATACTGGGTGTGGCTCACATATATGTAATGACATATATGGGCTAAGGAATAGAAGATGACTCGTCAAGGGAGAGTCAAATTTACGTGTTGGGAATGAAGCAAAGGTTGCTGCACTCGTCATCGGAATGTATTTGTTGAAACTCCCTGCAGGACTTGTCTTAGAACTGGACAATTGCTTTTATATTCCTTCGTTGATAAAGAACATCATTTCTATTTCTTGTTTAAATAGAAATGGTTTCCATTTGACGTTTAGTAACAATTGTTGTTACATAACTTTGAATGAGGTTCTTTATGGGACTGGAACTTTAAGCAATGGTGTTTATACGTTGGACGTATCCAGTGACATTTGCAATATCGAAGCGAGCAACAAGCGTGCTCGAAAGGATAATCAAATAGACTCCTACATGTGGCATTGTCGTCTTGGCTATGTAAGCAAGAAACGCATGTCCGAATTACACCGATGTGGAATTCTGAAATCGTTTGAATTGGATTCATACGATACATGCGAATCATACTTAAAAGGTAAGATGACTAAGTTACCTTTTACGGGAAAAGGTGAACGAGTGGGAGAGTTGCTAGGCCTAATACATTGTGATGTATATGGACCTATGTCAACTCAATCTTTAGGAGGCTATAGCTACTTCATTACCTTCACCGATGATCACTCACGGTTTGGGGATGTGTTCTTGATGAAACACAAGTCTGAAGCCTTTGAAAGGTTCAAAGAATTCAGAAATAAAGTAGAGAAACAACATAACAAGAGTATTAAAATACTTCGATTGGATCGAGGTGGTGAATACTTAAGTCAAGAGTTTCTTGATTATCTAAGAGACAATGGTATATTGTCTCAATGGACTCCGCCGTATACACCACAACATAATGGTGTATCTGAGAGGCGTAACCGGACCTTGTTGGACATGGTCAGGTCAATGATGAATTATGCGAATCTTCCCAAGTCCTTTTGGGGCTATGCACTTCAGACAGCTGTTTACTTGTTAAACAGAATGCCTACCAAGGTAGTCTCAACTACTCCATATGAGATAGTGAATAGTAAGAAACCTCATGTATCTTACTTGAAGATATGGGGTTGTCCTGCTTATGTGAAGGGGACAGTATCAGACAAATTGGATGCTAAGTCTGATAAATATCTATTTATTGGATACCCTAAGGAAACAAGGGGTTACCAATTCTATCATCCTGTGGAACAAAAGGTGTTTGTTTCAAGGCATGCTGTGTTTCTAGAGAAAGAGTTTCTCTTGCAAGAAAACAGTGGGAGTGTCGTCGAGCTTGAGGAGGCTCGAGAGACTCAAATAGACATTAATGAGATACTTGACGAAGCACAACAGCCGACAACTCATAGTGATGAGCAATCGGCTGGACCTATTGTAACACAACATCTTCATAGATCTGGTAGAACACGCAATATTCCTGAGAGATATGGATTTCTCGTAAGCGAATCGAACGACGTGTTACTCATTGATGATGAGGAGCCTACCAGTTATGAAGAAGTGCTGACAAGTTCAGAAAGGGATAAGTGGCTTGGTGCCATGAAGTCGGAAATGGATTCCATGTATGAAAACCAAGTTTGGAACTTGGTTGACCCACCTGAAGGGATAAAGCCTATAGGGTGCAAGTGGGTTTTCAAGAATAAAACCGACATGGATGGTAATGTGATTACCTATAAGGCTAGATTGGTGGCGAAAGGATATCGTCAAAAACAAGGTGTTGATTATGATGAAACCTATTCGCCTGTAGCTATGCTTAAATCCATTCGGATGCTCCCGCCATAGCGGCTCATTATGATTATGAGATATGATGGATGGATGAAAACACTTTCCTTAATAAAACTCGCCGAGGACGTGTATATGATACACCGAGGGTTTCAAATCGTTTGATAAAACCAATGTATGAAAATTGCGACGATCCATTTATTGATTGAAGCAAGCATCCAGGAGCTGGAATATCCGTTTTGATGAGACAATCAAAAGTTTGATTTCTCACAAAATCCAGACGAACCTTGTGTGTACAAGAAGGTTAGTGGGAGGCAACAGATTCTAGTATTGTATGTCGATGACATACACTTATAGGAAATCTATGTTTCAATCTTACAATGAAGGTTTGGTTATCCAAGACATTCTCCATGAAAGACCTGGGAGAAGCAACCTACATCCTTGGGATTAAGATCTATAGAGATAGATCGAAACGGTTGCTTGGTCTTTCGCAGTCTACATATATAGACCGAGTGCTAAAGAGGTTTAGCATGTCGGAATCCAAGAAAGGTTTCCTACCAATCAGGCATGGGGTACACCTTTCGAAGTCTATGTGTCCGCGCACAGAAGACGAGAGGATTTGCATGAGTAAGATTCCCTATGCATCCGCAATAGGATCTATCATGTATGTTATGTTATGTACGAGGCCCGATGTATCGTATGCTCTGAGTGTCACGAGAAGATACCAGTCTGATCCAGGAATGGATCATTGGGCGGCTGTTAAGACGATCCTTAAGTACTTGAGAAGAACTAAGGATGTGTTCCTAATATATGGAGAAGGAGACATGGTGATATGCGGGTATACGGATGCCAGCTTCCAGACAGACAAGGATGATTCCAGGTCTCAGTCTGGATACGTGTTCACCTTGAATGGGGGCGTAGTGAGTTGGAAGAGTTCCAAACAAGAGACTGTAGCGGATTCTACCACTGAGGCAGAATATATTGCAGCTTTGGAAGCAGCAAAGGAAGCGGTTTGGATCAAAAAGTTCGTTCATGAACTTGGTGTGATTCTGGCCATTGTTGAAGCAATACCGGTCTACTGCGACAACAATGGAGCAATTGCACAGGCGAAAGAGCCAAGGACTCATCAGCGATCCAAACATGTGCTTCGCCGCTATCATCTTATCAGAGAGATCATCAGTAGGAACGAAATACAAATCGAGAAAATTCCCACTGAAAGGAACTTAGCGAATCCCTTGACTAAGGTATTACCTCAAAATAAGTTTGAGGGTCATGTTCGAGCATATGGTATTGGATACCATAGCGATTGGCATTAGGCCAAGTGGGAGTCTGTTAGTAATATATGAGAGATGTCCTAAGGCAATCGCCTTATGTATGAACCATTTATATGATAAATGAAGATTCACTATTTGAGTATACATGTTTCATGTATTTGATTGGATCTTAAACTCATTTATCAATGTCTACGATGCGATTCACAAAGATGAGAGAATTTGTGATTGGATCACAACTAGTGAGTATCTCTACATGTGTAATTGTGATGTATCGAATTATCCCTAGTCGATGAATTGATGGATTTGGACACCATCAATTCACGAGACTAGCACGAGGTATACTCCTTGGTGTATCCAAGCAGCTGATTCTCACTGGCTGGAGACATAGTGATGTCCGGAGTTAATCGTGGATGCTAGTTATGGTAACTAGTTCATTGGAGTGACCAGTCGTAAGACTTCATATGGTTCTCTGCATATATAGATATGTCAATGAAGTTCTTACTGTGGCTTAAGTGCGATGTTCCTTTGACTTGCGGTATTCAAGTCATCTTGATCATGGAGACTTATGCTTTGACATCTTAAGCAAACATCTCTAAGGAGATGTGGACCCGGGATGATTGGGTATAAGTCAAAGTGATCAAAGGTGTTTGAATAGCCTATAAAGGATTCACCACTCCTTCCGAGGAGATGTATACCCATGGCCTCTCGTCGGATTGTTACTAAAGTCTTTGGCCAAAGCATTACATGTTTAGAGTAAGGTACTCTTCGATACATGTGGAGTAACTAGAATCCGTAGGACGAGGAAATGATACTTGGGCTAGGCGTGACGTAGTCAGCCTAGTGGGGACTGACACAATAGACCATGTCCTGAACCAAGTGGGTATAAGATGAGTGAAGGGAATGGGGCACGAATCATTCGAGCTGCTGAAGGATTTCAGAAATAGTTCTGGATCAACCGTTGATCTTTTCGATTAATTGGGGATCATGATGTACTACAAAGTGCCACTCATGATCGTTCTATAATTAATGGTTAATTATAGACGGCCAACATAAACCGAGAACTTATTTGGTCACACGCACAACGAGCGTAATCCAAAGGATTTAAAATGAGCTTGAGAATGAGATTCTCAGACCGAGAGAAATTAGGTTTGGTTGGACCAAACATAAAGCGAGCATGAAATCGTTTCAGTCGCAATGGAAGCGTGGATAGGCCGAGTCTTATGAAGACGTAATGGATACACCAAAATGGTTTGGTTCTAATCCAATGGAGGAGAATAAACCAAAGGGTTTGGTTTATTTTAAACGAATGAACCAAAAGTTGGTTCGGTTCGTTTTAACTTAAAATAAACCATCATGGTTTGGTTTATTTTAACTTATCTTAATGGAGCGGGTTAACGGGCCTAATGGTTATGATCCAATAACCATTAAGAGAATTAGTTCTCTATAAAAGAGGGCTTAATGGATAATTAAGCCCTAATCCAAAACGCCGCCCAACCCCTCTTCCTCTTGTTGGTGTCAACTCCATTGCGCGCCCAGCTCTTTGTCGGCGTCCAAGCTTCAGCCGGTGATCCTCCGGCGACCCTCCGGTGATCTTCCTAGGCCTCGGTGAAAAGGTGAGCACTTGGCTTCCTTGTTTTGGCCGGCGCCTACTCCTCCTCCAAGCTGTCCAGTTTTCTGGACAGCTTTTCTCTTCGTCGGAGCGCCGCTTGACGACGGTTAGAGCTCCGACAGCGGATAACTTATCGGGATTCGATCTCCGGTAATCCTCTGAGGTGGAGGATGAAGGATTCACAATTGGTTGACGAATACCTCTCCGGAGAAGCGAGTTTTGAGAACTTCGTATTAGGATCCGAATTTGATTCGGATCGTGATCATCTCTCGATCACGCCGCCTTCAACACGAGGCTAGTAACCCGCACGTAAGACGGCTCGTGGCTTAGCGTAAGTCATCCCGAGGAACTCGGCGTGGATACGGATAGAGACGATTCTAGCGAGGATCGTTCCGGTTGATGCCGTTCCCGCTACACGTCATACGAAAGGTATAACGTAGATAAATTTCCTTTTATTGCAAATTTAAATTTACGGTTATGTCTACACTTGTTGTAATATGCATGGGTGTGTTGTGTGTGTTGTAATAAATGTAGATTTATTATTTTTATTGCTTCCGCTGTGTTCATGTTTACGAAACGTGATCGAACACACACACGCCGCGGTGCCGGAAACCCAACACAAACAACTTGGTGTTTGAGGTTTACCCGACATCAGTCGACTGATATAGGTACCAGTCGACTGTTCTAGGTCGATTGGACTCGACTGGTGTTCGATTGACCTAGTTTTGGCCGAATAGTCGACTGCCAAGGGATGACAGTCGACTGACGACACCATCAGTCGACTGTTGAGGGAGGGAAGTGTTGGAACCTTTGTAATGCTAGAGGGGGGGGGGGGGTGAATAGCGTCGTGCTCAAGTTGTCGAAAATCGATCGTGTTTGTCTCTACAATTTCGTTAGCGCAGCGGAAATAGAAAAGTAATAACGATAACGAAATGAACAACACACTAACACAAATATTTAACGTGGTTCAGAACCGCACGGTTCCTACTCCACGGATCGGGTTCGTACGAACCCTAGCGATGCCAATCACACACCACTATGAAAATAACTCCTTCTCGACACCAGTCGGAGGCGGAGAAACCTCTTACAATTGTTTACAATAATAAACAAAGAAATACAAGCAAATACAAGTGAAAATGTAAAGAACACTTTACAAACTAGGGTTTTGAGCGCTTGCTTGTCGGTTGCTTGGATGAGCTTGAAGGACCCTGAAATGCACCTGCAAATCGCCTTCAAATCGCCTCACCAAAGCCCCCAAAGAACTGATGCTTGAGCCTTCCACAAACAGCTGCTTTTATCCTCCATCGGATTGGATTTCCGCCAGCGCCAATCGCCATAAGTCCTCTGATCACAAGATCAGAGTCGTGAGACAATGGCTCAATCCACGTTGGACAAGTTCCAACGGGACTTGGCGATCGCCAACGCCTATAGTCGATCGCCACGGCCACGGCTGCTATGTGCTCGACACGTAACTAGCGCGATCGCTGACCCTCGCGAGCCGATCGGCCAGAGATCATCGGGCCGATCGCCGAGACATCACGATCGCTCCAATGAGCAATGATCGCAGAGCAATTCCAAATTTAAATTGACAAATAACTCAAGTCGACTACCGGCAATGAATCCGACCATAATGCTCGACCGCCAACCTCAAAATGAGGTTTTAACCAAGTATGGTTCCCCCATACTTGCTAGACCACCCTTCGCCTAGACCTAAGCCTTCTAGCCACCTACATCAGCCTCACGCCTCTCGGATCCCTCCAAGTCATCCATGACTTGTTCATCCATCGCGCTAGCCTCTAGGTGCTTCTGTCGGCTATGTCATGCTAACGGTGTCTACACCGCCAAGGCACATTGGACTTACGCCGCCAAGACTCCGCTTGGACTTTACGCTGCCAACCATTGGACTTATGCTGCCAAGACTCCCGCTTGGACTTTACAAAGCCAATATCAAACCCCTTGGACTTCTCATGCCAAGACTCAAGCTTGGACTTTCCCTTGCCAACCCATGTTGGACTTTTACATTGCCAAGACCCATGCTTGGACTTTTCCCTTGCCAACCCATGTTGGACTTCTCAAATGCCAAGACCATGCTTGGACTTTCTCTTGCCAACCCATGTTGGACTTTTACATTGCCAAGACCCATGCTTGGACTTTTACATTGCCAAGACCCATGCTTGGACTTTTCATGTGCCAAGTGTCCCACTTGGACTTTTCATGCCAAGTACATAAGACTTGGACTTTCCCATGACAATTACATTGTCATATGTTTTTGTCGAAACATCAAAACATCACTCGAGTCAAACTCGAGTCCTGGTCAATCGTGACCTGGGCCGATTGCACCAACAATCTCCCCCCTTTTGATGTTTGACAAAAACCAAACAAATCATTTGAGTTAGACCACTAACTCAAATCCCTTACCAATTATCCCAAATTGGTAAACACTCTCCAAATGTTCTCCCCCAAACATTTTCCCCCTTTTTGACTAACATCAAAAAGGTTTTCTCTCCAAGGAGGTCAAATTCTCATGTCCCAATGAGATCTTACAATCTCCCCCTTGATCCAAAAATAAATACCTAGGATGCCTACCATCTTCCTTGTGATAATTCACATATCACTCAGAGAGGCAATCCTATACTCTCTCCCAATTTCCAAATTGGGTATAAAAAACCCATCAATTTCCCAATTGATGATACTCTCCCAATAACTTCTCCTCTTCAAGGAGAAAAATACATCCATCATCCCAAGATGGATACCTCCCCCTAAAGGCTTGCTTCCCTTTGACCATTGCACCAATAATGTCTTTGGGAAGCCCCTAAGCCAATAGGAACTCTAAACCATCAAAATTAAGGTTCTAAGTTCAACATAGAACTTTCACTCACCCTAAATTTGATACTTTGACCTAACACAGCTCCTAATTCATATCCAATGGATTTTCACCCTTTATAATGCTTCCTAAAGCATATCCTAGGGTTAGGAGTGATTAGGAACCTTTTCCATAGCTGAACACGGGCTAAACAAACCTTGTTAACCCGAAATCAGACCTGGCAATGACTCGACAAAGAATCACCGATCGCCACACTATATCACGATCGCCACTAGAGGCTGATCGATACTGAAAAATTTCAATTTCAATATGAATCGAGATTTGGAAAAGCATAAGTAATTCTACATAATTTGAAAAATCATAAAATTTGATACGTATATTACTTATCATCATTACAATGGGTGAAAAATATTTAAAAATTATTTTACCTATAAAATAGTGAGTTTGATACAAAACTCAAAACCATTGAAATTTTCAATGTTTTGGCCCTATTTTGTATCAACTTCATCAATGGTGATTGCTATCAAAAGATAGACTTCACCAAGGTTTTCTAAATTGATTTTAAAATGATTTCAAAACCATATTTTGGATCATATTCCTTGGGCTCTATGTACATGACTTGTACACATGCTCTCTCAATGATCCACAATTGAAATTAGATGAGTTTTAGTTCATCTAGATGCAAAAACTATGCACCTTGAACTTAAACTCATATCCTAGCATCTCACATGTATCTAGGGTGTATAAATACACATACATGTCAATTGGATGTGAGATGTGGATTTTGGTTCATTTAAACTAGGGTTTCATGCATCTTCTAAGGCAACCCTACTTGATTCCCTTATGAATGAGACTCCAAGTCATGCCATAGTCCTTAAATCAATTTCAATTGAAATTTTCTTAAATGCATGAATGATTATGGTATTAATGATGATATAAATAAGCATATGCTCATAATCATGATGTCATGGCATAAGATGAAATCTAAAAACACATGACATTTAAAACCTTAATCCTAAAACATGAACATGACATATAAAATGATTAAAAGTAAGCATGATGTCATGACATGTTATATGGCAAACAAAGCATGACATATAAAATATATAGGTATAATAATACCTAAATTTTACTATTAATTACCATTTGTTGGGATTAATCATATTTTTCCCTATTAACCTAATCTCCCTAGTGTGCCAAAAACCCAAAATGACACACTAACCTCTAAACCTAAATTGTGCCAATTTAATTGATTTTTCTTAATTTCAAAAATGCATTGGCACATCCTAAAATCTTTTAGGATATTAATTCAAATCTATTTCCAAGGTAACCATAACCTTGAAAATATCCTAAAGTGCCATCTTTACCATGGTTGAGTTAACTACCCATCCAATCAAGGTTGGCACACCCTAAACCCATCTTAGCGTGAATCAATCACGCTCTTTGGAATCCAAAACCGATTTGAGCTCCTAGGGTTAATTAGGTATTCCTTAGGGATAACCTCCCTAGATACCTTTCTAATGACCCTCCTAGGCTTGTTGGCCTTGGTCATTTGGGTCTTACCTAGGTTGACTCTAGGGGTAACTCCCCTTGCAACCTTCTTAGTGACCACCCTAGGTTTCCTAGAAACCCTAGCCACTAGGCACAACCTTTGGTCAACCTTAGGGATGACTTCCCTATTGACCTTGGTCTTCCTAGACCTAGTTTGTGTCCCATAATCAAATGGAACACTATGGTAAGCTACCTTAGGCTTAGGTTTGTGACCCAAACCTTGCTTGCCCTTGGTTGACTTTTGACTCTTAGGTCCTTGGTGTTGACTTTGACTTTTGGACCTTTGACTTTGACCATTAGACCCTTTGAATTGGTTTTGTATATTCCTAAGGGTCTTTTCTAGTTTCTCAAGCCTTGACCTTAAGGCTTGGTTTTCTAATTTCAATTGCCCAATTGATTTTTGATTAAATTCTTGGGCATGGGACTTTCTAGGCATATGCCTAGTCCATTTAGGATTTAGACCTAGGTGCTCTTGCACCTTTCTAATTGTATCCCTAGGTAAAATTGATCTTGAGTTATTTGACCTAGGTTTGTCCTTAGGTAAATTGTTTTTAGGGACATTAGTCCCAAATTTCTCCCTATTATCTAAGTAGACACTCTTAGCACCTAAACAGATATATCTATTATTTCTAGCATGCTTTTCATGTACAATAGCAAGAGAATTAAAACTCCTAGCATGCTTTTGACTTTGAAATTTTGAAGGTGCAGGATTAGAGGTTACCCTAGGGTTTGCTTTGGAGGCTTCCCTTACATGTATAGCTCCTTCTTGGGTCTTCTTCCTCCCCCTAGGACATTGACTCCGGTAATGTCCCGGTTGTCGGCACTTGAAGCAAATTACTTGTTCTTTGCTCTTTTGCATTGAGGGACCGACATCCTTGACCTTTGGAGCCGGTGGAGCTTTCCTATTCTTCTTTGGGCACTTGCTTTTATAGTGCCCGGTTTCCCTACACTCAAAACATATTATATGCATTTTATTATTAACACATATGTTTGAGTTACCTAGGTTAATGGAGACCGGAATTGGACTTTGGGCTTCTTCATCTTGACCGGATGTCGAAGCTTCTTCTTGATGTTCCGGTGTGGAAGTTATCTCCTCCCCCTCAATCCTTGAGGTGAATGCTTCTTTCACTTCCTCCACCTCCTTGGAGATTGATGACCTCTCAACCTCCAATTCTTCACACTCTCCTCTTGACCCGGATGTTGACTCTTCTTCAACTTCCGAATCCTCACTTGCTTGTGAGGAGGAGCTTGCTTCTTCGGCCTCTTCCGATTGAACCGATGAGCATTCTACATCTTCTTCTTCTTCTTGGACCAGTTGAGGGTTTTCATGGAGCTTGGCCAAATCGCTCCATAGCTCCTTGGCATCCACATAGTCACCTAGACTACACAAGAGGTCATTAGGAATTAAATCAAAAATGAATTTGATTACCTTCTTGTTTTTCTCAAATTGTTGGAGTTGCTCCTCACTTCACTTCTCCTTCTTGAGAAACCCTCCCTTTGGTCCCTTAGGATATTCAAATCCTTCCATCAATGCGGACCACTCCTCAAGGTCTCTCATCATCAAAAAATCTTCAATTCTCACCTTCCAAGAATTGAAACCTTCTCGTCCATAGAAGGAATAGGGAATTGGGTTGTTGATGTTCCATCCCAATGGTTCTTCCATCTTCACCCTCTAGCCTCTTTGTCTTAGCTCCCGGCGGTTAGTCCGTAGAAGAGCCCCGGGCTCTGATACCACTTGTTGGAACCTTTGTAATGCTAGAGGGGGGTGAATAGCGTCGTGCTCAAGTTGTCGAAAATCGATCGCGTTTGTTTCTACAATTTTGTTAGTGCAGCGGAAATAGAAAAGTAATAACGATAACGAAATGAACAACATGCTAACACAAATATTTAACGTGGTTCGGAACCGCACGGTTCCTACTCCACGGATCGGGTTCGTACGAACCCTAGCGATGCCAATCACACACCACTATGAAAATAACTCCTTCTCGACACCAGTCGGAGGCGAAGAAACTTCTTACAATTGTTTACAATAATAAACAAAGAAATACAAGCAAATACAAGTGAAAATATAAAGAACACTTTACAAACTAGGGTTTTGAGCGCTTGCTTGTCGGTTGCTTGGATGAGCTTGAAGGACCCTAAAATGCACCTGCAAATCGCCTCACCAAAGCCCCCAAAGAACTGATGCTTGAGCCTTCCACGAACAGCTGCTTTTATCCTCCATCGGCCGATTTCCGCCAGCAAGCTAATCGCCATAAGTCTCCAATCACAAGATCAGCCGTGAGACAACGACTCAATCCACGTTGGACAAGTTCCAACGGGACTCTTGGCGCCGATCGCAACATTGGCGATCGATCGCTAACGCCGAGTCGATCGCGCGGGCCGACTACGGCGCTCGGCTCGACATGTAACTAGCAAATAATCGCTGCAATCCGATCAGATACATCGATCGCAGAGCAATTCCAGCTCTAAATTGGTAGTCGAACTCAAGTCGACTCACGGCAGTCGAACCGACCATAATGCCAGTCGACTGCCAACCTCAAAAATGAGGTTTTAACCCAAGTATGGTGCCCCTATACTTGCTAGACCACCCTTAGCCTAGACCTAAGCTTTCTAGCCACCTACATCAGCCTCACGCCTCTCGGATCCCTCCAAGTCATCCATGACTTGTTCATCCATCGCGCTAGCCTCTAGGTGCTTCCGTTGGCTATGTCATGCTAACGGTGTCTACACCGTCAAGGCACATTGGACTTACGCCGCCAAGACTCCGCTTGGACTTTATGCCGCCAACCATTGGACTTATGCTGCCAAGACTCCCGCTTGGACTTTACGCAGCCAATATCAAACCCCTTGGACTTCTCATGCCAAGACTCAAGCTTGGACTTTCCCTTGCCAACCCATGTTGGACTTTTACATTGCCAAGACCCATGCTTGGACTTTTCCCTTGCCAACCCATGTTGGACTTCTCAAATGCCAAGACCATGCTTGGACTTTCCCTTGCCAACCCATGTTGGACTTTTACATTGCCAAGACCCATGCTTGGACTTTTCATGTGCCAAGTGTCCCACTTGGACTTTTCATGCCAAGTACATAAGACTTGGACTTTCCCATAACAATTACATTGTCATATGTTTTTGTCGAAACATCAAAACATCACTCGAGTCAAACTTGAGTCCTGGTCAATCGTGACCTGGGCCGATTGCACCAATAGGAAGTCGACTGATCAGGGTGAATTTGGGCACATAATGGTTTCTAGTTGAGTGATCACGGTGAGCACTCGACTGATGGGATCATTAGTCGACTGATGTGCATGATCAGTCGACTGATAATGGATCCGTTGAAACTTGTCCAGCGTGGATTGACTCGTTGTGAGACAAAAGCTACAGGACCAGTCGACTGATGGTCACAATCAGTTGACTGATATGTGTGAAATTAGCTCGATGCAGGTTATAAATGGAGCTCGAGATGGAGGATTTTGCAAGAGATTTTGGGGTGATTTTGGAGGGAAATTGCTGCTGCATTCCAAACTTTCAAGAGCAATCCAAAGCAAGCAACAAGCAAGTGATCAAAGCGAAGTTTTGTAAAGTGTTCTTTACCTGTATTTCTTCTTGTATATGTGTTTGCATGTATTACCTAGTGTAATTGCTTGTACGAGGTTTCTCCACCTCTGACGTGTTGTCAAGAAGGAGTTTTGTTAGTGTCGTACGCATAACAAGAGCTCGTTGAGCTCACCCCATAGAGTAGGAACCCTAAGGTTCTGAACCACATATATCATTGTGTTTGTGCGTGTGTTGTATTCTTGTATTCGTTTTATTATCATTCCACTGCGCATTAACGAGTATTGTAGACGAGCACGCAACGAACGGACGATTTCCACCATACTCACGAATTTAGCTATTCACCCCCTCTAGCCGACCACCAATCCTCTAACAAGTGGTATCAGAGCGAGGAGCTTGTCGAGGACTAATCGCCAACACAAGCACGACAAGATGGTCAGCTCCAACATCCGTCCACCGAAATTCGATGGAGATTTTTCTTGGTGGAAGAAATGGATGGAGGTATACTTTAAAACCAATTTTGATATGATGCTAACAATTGAAAATGGTTTTGAAGCATCTAGGGATGAAGACAACAAGCCGTTAGCAAAATTAAAATGGACCGAAGAGCAACGACAGCAATTCAAGACAACGGTTAAGGTAACAAAAATGTTAATTAAATTAATACCTAACCATATTTTGTGTAAGATAGGTGAATATGGGGTTGCCAAGGAATTGTGGGATAAGGTAGTAAAATTCCACGAAATTCCCGAACCGACACAAATAGAGAAGGATGCCGAGGAAGAGTGTTCATCCTCCCATGCTCAAGAGGAAGAATGTCCATCAACATCCGGATCCAAGGATTTTGAAGAATCGCCATCAACATTTGAAGATGTGGATGACTTGGAGGAAACCTCCACCTCTAGCATTGAGGGGGAGGAGAGGTCTTCCATCCCGGAACAAGATCAAGACGAAGCATCTACATCCGGGAGAAGCGAAAATACCCTAGGTAAATCAAGCATTGTAATTAAAGATAAAAATCACATCATTTGCTTTGAGTGTAGGGAGAAAGGGCATTACAAGAGTAAGTGCCCAAAATTGGCTAAGGAGAAGACACCGACACTAAAAGTCAACCAAAAATCAAAGGATATCGGAGTCCTCGCTAGAAAGAGCAAAGAACACATTGTGTGTTTTAAATGAAACCAAAGAGGACACTACCGAAGCCAATACCCTAGAGGGAGGAAGAAGGGGCAATAAGGGGCATTTCATGTAGGGGGAGCTTCTAAAGCTAACCCTAAGGTAAATTTAATTAATGCACATTCAATTTCTAGGACTAAAAAGCATGCTAGAAATTACTTTAATGCACTTGCTATTATTAATGAAAAGTATGCTAGTAGGAATAAATATTTTTGTTTAGGTGCCAAGCAAGTAAACTTGCCTAAGGACAAATCTAGGACCAATAACACTAGACCTATTTTACCTAGAGAGTCTATTAGAAAGGTTGAAAACCACCTAGGCATTAACCCCAAGAAATCTAGGCATATGCCTAAGAAGAAAAACAATTCCCAAAAGATTAATGAAAAATCAAAATTGGGAAAGTTGGAATTAGAAAATCGAGCCTTGAGGTCAAGTCTTGAAAAATTAAAAAAGACCCTCAAAATTATGACAAAATCAATTAAGGGGTCAAACAGTCAAAATCTAAGACCTAGAAGGCAAGAAATGTCTAAGGGAAAGAAAGGTTTAGGTCACAAATCTAAGTCCTACCACAATGTTCCATTTGCTTATGGAACAACATCTAGGTTTAGGAAAACCAAGGTTAATAGGAAAGTCATCCCTAGGATTAGCCATGGTGTGTGTCTAGTGGCTAAGGATTCAAGGAAAACTAAAGTAGCCACTAAGAAGATCAAAGGGGGAGTTACCTCTAGAGTTGACCTAGGAAAGACCCAATTGACTAAGGCTTCAAAGCCAAAAAGGGTCATTAGGAAGATATCTAGGAAAGTTATCCCTAGTGAATACCTAGTTAACCCAAGGAGCTCCAATAGATATTGAGTTCCAAGAAGCGTGATCGATTCACACTAGATGGGTTAGGGTGTGTCAACCCTAAGTGGATAGGTAGTTAACCTAACCATTGTGAGTTGATACTTTAGGATATGCCAATGTGCTTTGAGAAGTTGAAAAATGATTAAATTTGCACAATTAGGTCTTAGAAGTTATGGTGTATCATTTTAAGTTTTTGGCACACTAGGGGGATAGTTGACATTAAGGCAAATTGAATTTAATTCTAAGAAATGATAATTTGGGCTTAACACTTAGGTACTTTATACCTTAGTATTTTATACTTGTCATGCTTTGTTTGCCTTGCTATGTCATGACATCATATTTACTTTTTATCATATAAAATTTCATGATTATATTTAGGGTTATTTATATATGTCATGTATGCTTAAATTTCATTCACATGACATGACATCATGATTTTGGCACATGCTCTTATTCATGTTATCATTATGCCATAATCATCATTCATGCATAAATAAAATGGAGTTAAAGACAATGACATGATTTGAAGTCTCATGCTAAGGGAATCAAATAACATTGCCTAGTATATACATGAAACCCTAAATAACTAAGACCCACATCTCACTAGAATACTTGACTTGTATGTGTTTCACACATTTAGATACAAGTGAGATATTTAGGAAAATGGATTTAAAGTTTTTAAAAATATTTTAAAATCATTTTGAAAAACCTTAGTGAAGTCTATCTTTTGATAGTAATCACCATTGAATGAGATGATACAAAGAGGGCTCAAATATTGAAGCTTTTCTCAACTTTTGAACTTTGTATCAATCTCAATATTTTGTAGGTAAAATAATTTTCAAATATTTTTCACCCATATTGATTGTTATAAGTATTATGTATATGAATTTTCATGATTTTTCACCATATGTATAATTACTTGTGAGTTTTTGAAAACCATTTCTGATAATTGAAATTTGAATTTTTCAGTTATCAATCGACTGCAGCTTAATTGCAGTCGACTGATGTGAGAGTCAGTCGACTGATAGCTGAAGGAGTTGACTGCTCATGTTGATTTCGGGTAAACATGTTTGTTAGGCCCATATTCAACTGTGTTTTGGTTCCCTAACCACTCCTAACCCTAAGACATGCTTTGGAGAGCATTAGAAAGGGTGGAAATCCATTGGATATGGATTAGGAGAAGTGTTTAGGATGAGTATCAATTTTAAGGTGTATGGAAGTTCAATGTTGAACTTGTGCCTTAATTTTGATTGTTTAAGTGTTCCTATTGGTTTAGGGACTCTCCAAGGACATTGTTGGTGCAATGGTCAAGGGGGAGCAAGCCTTTAGGGGGAGGTATTCATCTTGGGAAGATGGATGTGTATTTTTCCTCATGGAAGGAAAATTGGGAGTGCCTCTCTTAAGTGATATGAGACTTATCACTAGAAAAATTATAGGCATGTGTTTTCCTCCAAGGGAGAGATTGTAAGATCTCATTGGGATATGAGACATTCATACCCTTGGGGAGGACCTTTTTAATGTATGTCAAAAAGGGGAAGAAGTTATCAATTGGGGTTAGCTGGAATTCTCATTGGGATGTCAGAATTGCCAATTGGGGATAATTGATAGACTTGAATTTGAGGTTTTGTCAAACATCAAAAAGGGGGAGATTGTTGGTGCAATCGGCCTAGGTCACAATTGACTGAACTCGAGTTTGACTCGAACTGTATTTTGATGTTAGACAAAACACATGACATGGGATTGTCATGGGAAGTCCAACATGGGTTGGCCACGTAAATCCAAGTGTGTATGTCACACCCCGAGGGAGTCCCCGCCAGACAAAAATCCGACAGCATCTCCCCTGTACGGGTGACAATATGAAACTTGCATACAAGGCCCACACAACCTACTATACATCGGTCAACATGACCGGAACATAAACCACACATACATATCATAAATGGCCTCAGGCCAACAACCAAAGTAAATAACGAAAGTATACAATATCTAGACTTACCCCTTCTACCATCTGAGCAGGAATACTCCACCAAACCAATCGAATAAAAGTCCATAAGGACATATCAAATACGATCAAAGTATCCACACGTACATAATCAAAACACAAAACCTAAACATGTCTTCTAGTCAAAAACTGAACCATAAATCCAATAGAAAAACGAACCATAAATCCAATAACAAAAACCATCATGACGAGGGGGTTTAGCAACTGGACTCTCCTGACAGCTTCATCCTGAAATAGATATAAAACAACGGGGTAAGTTCAATGAACTCAGCGGATAACAGTCGATATGCATAGTCAGATATAACTAATAATAATAATCATGCCAGTACAGTCTACTAATCAATAATAGGAAATGCAAGAAACAAATGCAGAAAGACTGTACTTACCTGAATCTCCTATCCTGACCTAGGAGCATGTGCCATATCAGTAGAAATAAGGTCGTCAGATCAAATACAAAAAATATATCCTGTTGGATCGAGAAGCGTTGCTAGAGGGGGGGTGAATAGCGATCGAAAATCTTTCGTTCAAATTCGTTCGTCGAAACACAAATAAATGAGTAAACACAGTGGAAAATAAAATGACACGTTTATTTTACTTGGTTCACAACCTAGCGGTTGCTACTCCAAGGCCCTATCGGTCCTAGACCGCGTACGGAGGGCAAAACACTATAACGTCTCCTCCTCGTTGGAGGTAGGAGACAACGATCACAAAACCGAATATACGAGGATGAGGCAACAAGCCTACCTCATCTCGTTATGAAGAAAAACAAAGAATACAATATCAAAAATATTACTTGATTCTGCTGCCGACGAAGAAGATCGAAACTTGGCGTCGCGTCGGCGTTATGACGATGTTGGAGCGTTGGCATTGTAGGAGCACTTGATGAATAAACTTGATGTGTTTGGAGTGGAATCCTCCCCTCCTTTTATAGATTTTGGCCTATGAATTTGTCTCCTCTTTTTTCGGAACGGATCATGAAGTTGTCCAAATTTTATCGTGAAGTGGTCGCGTCAAACGTTATCTGGTTTGACCTAGCGCAAAAGCTGAATCGTCGCCATCAGTCGACTGATGGGCATCAGTCGACTGCTCCATGTCCAGCAGTCGACTTCCAGCTTGGCCACTTCCCTGCAATAAGAGGTTAGCTCGGAAAATGATAAATACGACGGTTTCTAACCGTCCGATCTCGACCTAGACCTTCCACAGGAAGTCTTAGTCGAATCACCGCCTACGATCGTCCCCGTAAAGAGGACACGACCTTACAATCTCTCACTCACACGAGCTTACCTCGATAGTAGCTCTCGCTTCCGGCCTTCCACTCGATTCCTTCGGCTCCTTCCGAAGTCACTCGAGTGTCGCCCGACCACCGCGGCTTCCTCCGGGTGTCGCTAGCCTTCAGCTCCAGCTTTAATACTTTTCTGCACACTCGATAGCTCGTGAGATAACGATGTAAACTTAACTTTGTGTCTTTGCCATAATCAAAACACAGGTTCGATTATCTAGTGCCCCTGCACCAACAATCTCCCCCTTTTTGATCTATGGCAAACCAACACAAAGTTAAGGGAAATTAAAGCATAAAACAAGTATAGTAGAAGATGAATGTGAAGATGAATATCATTTCCAAATACTCCCCCTCAACCAAAACTCCCCCTTAACCCTAGGTGAGTTTTGAAAGAGATAATTTAATTTTCAAAATTAAATTTTATGTTACTCCCTTAACTTTTGCTCTTCTCCCCCTTTTGCCATACATCAAAAATTTTTTTGGGGTTTTTGTATAAAATAGGATTTTGAAAACAATATCGTATATGCATGCATCTAGATAAATCAAATATGAGTCCAAGCATGCGTCTAGCAGTAGTTAGATAGATTGGTTTGAGGTGTGTCCCTCTGCACCAATAATCTAAAGGTTTATAATATAACCCTTAGGGTTAGTTTGCTCTCCCCCTTAGTCAAATATATGAAGTATAAGAGATGTAGGGGGTGCTAAACTTTGGCCTAAGAGTTGTTAAGTACAATAGTTGAGAAAATAGGTAGTATTTTGAAGAGATTGTTTTAAGTATATTTCAATTATCCTTAACATCTCACCCATTCTATGTGTCTCAGAATTTGTTCACCTTATATGTTTTGTGAGATGATTCTAAATTGATTAAAGATAGTCAACCTTGGGTTAGATTCGGATTTAACCTTTAGATCGTTAAGTAACTTTTTGAGAAACTGGCTTCCAGGTCGTGGCGAGGCACAGGGGCCTTCTTTGATCGGAACAATGACCACTTCCTTAGACAAAGCCAAATTCAAGAAAATATCACTTAAGTCACTTAGGGTTACTTCCTGGTCTAACTAGTTTAGGATACGACGAGGTAGCTTCAGCTAGTTTCACTCGGTCAAGTGCACCAAGCTAGATACGCCTTATCTAGCTCGAATACATGAGACTTTGTTTCCCTAACGTACTATCATCTCGTCGCGTCCTGATACTATGTTGTCAAGAGTTGACTAACTATTTTTCCTATCTAGCCATTCTAAAAATTAAAGTAAAATATTCAATGATTTTGCTAAGTAAGCGGGTATACTACTTTAGTGTTAGCTCCCCTTGGACCATTGAACCAATATGGTCTATTCAAATAATGAACTTGATCCTGAGGAATCCAATACTTATTAGTCCTTATATGTGAGTTCAATAAAACCTTTGGGACCCATGCTTGGACTCTTTGATGACTACGATTTACGATAGACATATAAGACCTATTCGTAGTCTTTGACTTAAATCCGAGTCCGGCTTTGTTGTACATGGCTCTTTGGGTTCTAAGTAGTTGATTAAGGTTCTTAGATCCCAATGTGAACCTTTCCAACCTAGCCTCAACCTCTTGAACTCGGTCTTTCAAGATAGAATTCTCCTCCTCAAGTTTTTTTAATTTGGGTTGAGTTTCCCTCTTGAACTTGACTAGTTGAAGAGGTTAGAGTAGCCTCTTGCTTGAGGGTTTCAACCTCCTCAAGTAATGACTCAACCCTAGACTCGGACTTAGTTAATTTCCTATTAAGCATTTTAATTGTATTGTAAAGCGTATGAATTAGTGAGCGGCTAACCTTAATTTTATCTTTTGGTCTGGCTTTGAGTTGCTTCTCGAAGTAGTCCTCGAGTTCGGAGTCGGTGTTATAGTTGGACTCGGCTTCGGATTCTGACTCGGACTCCTCCGGTCTTGCCATGTAAGCTATGTCTTCTTTGTTGTCCCAAGTTGCATGGAAGGCTTTCCTTGCTCCCTTTTTCTTTTGGTTCTCGTACTTCAATTTCCTTCTTTCTTTTCGAACTATTCTCCTTTAGCGTTCACTATTGCTTCCACCTTTTCCGATTCGGACTCCGATTCATCTTCGGGTTCGAGTTCATCTACTTGCCTAGTAGGTGGCTTGCTTCTTTGTCCTGCAAGTAGAGCAATACCTCTCTCGGCCCGGACCATGTTAGTTTGCTCGTGAAGTTCAAACTCGGAAAATAATTCATCTAACCTGAGCTTTGAAAGGTCCTTAGAGACCTTGTAGACATCGACAATGGATGCCCACAAGGTAGTCCTAGGGAAAGCATTTAAAGTGTACCTTATAAGATCCCGATTCTCTACGACTTGCCCGATCGAGTGAAGACCGTTGACGATGTCTTGGATCCGCGCATGTAATTGGGTGGCAGTCTCGCGATCCTGCATCTTTAGATTGTACAATTTATTTAAAAGTAAATCTCTTTTACATACCTTAGCATCGGGCATCCCTTCGTGTAGATCAATCAATTTGTTCCAGAGGTCTTTGGCGCTAATGAATGGACCGATGCGGTTGAGCTCCTCCTTGGACAAGCCACATTGTAATATTTGAGTTGCTCTTGCATCGGCTTCGATTTGCCTCTTGGTTGTATTTGTCCACTTATTGAAATCCAAGGGCTCTCCTTGATCATTGGTGGGTAGAGCAAAGCCGGTTTGGATTATTATCCAAGTCTCGACTTGTGTTTTCAAGAAACACTCCATCCGACCTTTCCAATAACGGAAATCACTTCCATTAAAGAATGGAGGTCGGGTGGTGCTATACCCCTCAATGTGAGCCATTAAATATCTTGCAAAACACGAATAAAAACCAAAGAGAATTCCAAGACTTGGTCTTGGATTAGTAGTGCGGGAAATAATAGGAAATAAACATAAGTAAATAAGAATAATAAGAAACTAACAAAAGTTAGAAACTTACGACCTTCGGTGTCCCCGAAAGGCTACTGAACGTTGGATTTTGGGGCTGGAAACAGCTTGTTACGAGGGTAAACCCTGGTAAGAAATGTAGATCTCTCAGAGGGCTTCGATTTGGTAGGTAGATCGTTTTGAGAGTCCACTTGTGCAAAAAGTTATGGCCGTTTTACCGTCGGCTACTCCAAGAGAGAAAACTTGCAAGCACACAACCAAAAGAAACGTACCAAGACTTCGTCTTGGATTAGTAGTGTGGGAGGAAAAAGACAAAAAAATACGAATCGAAAAATATGAACAAAAAATCAAAACGTGCTAGATCGGTGGTTTCACCAAATCTTAGCGCCCCCGCTCTGATACCAATTGTTGGATCGAGAAGCGTCGCTAGAGGGGGGGGGGGGTGAATAGCGATCGAAAATTTTTTGTTCGAATTCGTTCATCGAAACACAAATAAATGAGTAAACAAAGCAGAAATAAAATGACACGTTTATTTTACTTGGTTCACAACCCAGCGGTTGCTACTCCAAGGCCCTATCGGTCCTAGACCGCGTACGGAGGGCAAAGCACTATAACGTCTCCTCCTCGTTGGAGGTAGGAGACAACGATCACAAAACCGAATATACGAGGATGAGGCAACAAGCCTACCTCATCTCGTTATGAAGAAAAACAAAGAATACAATATAAAAAATATTACTTGATTCTGCTGCCGACGAAGAAGATCAAAAATTGGCGTCGCGTCGGCGTTATGACGATGTTGGAGCGTTGGCGTTGTAGGAGCACTTGATGGATAAACTTGATGTGTTTGGAGTGGAATCCTCCCCTCCTTTTATAGATTTTGGCCTCTGAATTTGTCTCCTCTTTTTTCGAAATAGATCATGAAGTTGTCCAAATTTTATCGCGAAGTGGCCGCGTCAAACGTTATCCGGTTTGACCTAGTGCAAAAGCTGAATCGTCGCCATCAGTCGACTGATGCCTCCCATCAGTCGACTGATGGGCATCAGTCGACTGCTCCATGTCCAACAGTCGACTTCCAGCTTGGCCACTTCCCTGCAATAAGAGGTTAGCTCGGAAAATGATAAATATGACGGTTTCTAACCGTCCGATCTCGACCTAGACCTTCCATAGGAAGTCTTAGTCGAATCACCGCCTACGATCGCCCCCGTAAAGAGGACACGACCTTACAATCTCTCACTCACACGAGCTTACCTCGATAGTAGCTCTCACTTCCGGCCTTCCACTCGATTCCTTCAGCTCCTTCCGAAGTCACTCGAGTGTCGCCGGACCACCGCGGCTTCCTCCGGGTGTCGCTAGCCTTCAGCTCCAGCTTTAATACTTTTCTGCACACTCGATAGCTCGTGAGATAACGATGTAAACTTAACTTTGTGTCTTTGCCATAATCAAAACACAGGTTCGATTATCTAGTGCCCCTGCACTAACATATCCTGTATGCATGTCAATCATATGCAACATCCAAGGCAGCAACCAAAATACAGCAAACACAATACAAATGCAATCCATGCAATATGCATGCGATGCAAATGACATGGTCACCCCTGATCCCAGTCAGCCGCCTCACACACGATGGTGAAGCCGAGTGGGTAGGGATATGACAACTGTGCACTCTGCCATCACTGCTCCTGAGTGACCGAGTGGACAGGATGCTGTCGGAGTACACCTATCCTCCTACCCTAAACAGAGTGGGGGAGCAAAGCTCTCATCTCCCGGTGTCGTAGACCAGAGGAGGGTCCCTGCCCGCTACCACGCTGCCTCATCGCTATCCATGAGCGGACCAGCAGAGCCTGACAGAGCTATTGCACACACCCTTCTGATGTACCACTAACCCATGAGTGGCTGTGTGTGCAGAACATGTAACTAGTTGCGGGCTCAACTACAAAGAAACCCCATCCAGCCAGCATGCAACCATGCAAGATGGTGCATGACACTAAAGCATGTAACACCAACCAAAATACGTATCCGAATAATATGCACAAAAAATAGGTACATATTAATGATCTAAGTAAAACAGGGAAGGTATAACTAAAAGCTGATCAAATGCATGTATCAAGTAGGCACAATAACATACAAGGTAGTTAAACATAAAAATTATTGCAAGCTATAACCAACTAAGCATATCAATATGACATTATCTAAAAGATAAGTCAAAATACCTGCCTGCTATGAAACTTGTGATAACTATCTTTACACCCGAGGTCCTGTCTCGTGGCCAAAACTTGCATAAAACATAATATACTCAGATTATGTTGCCAACCCTAATATCAAGTCCAAAACCTAATGAATTAAACTATCCACCTAAACATCCCTGATTCAATCACCACCAGCTTCTTGATCTTAATGAAATCCAATCTGAAGTAATCAATCTTACCAAAATATTATCATGGTGTTGACAATAGTAATTCTATTAGCCGATTCTCATATCAAAGCCCACTCTTCTTACTTTATCACTGAGCATCTCCCTGTGTATACCAAAAGAGCCATAAGCACCAAAATACTTCTCATTTACATTTCTAATCTCCTTGGCAGCGACATTAGCAAAAGACTACTTTAATTGCTAGTCCTTATGTTTCTGATCACCTGGTTAATTAGCTCTATGATTATTCCCATAAGAATCTCCCATCCTTATCAAACCTGGAAACTGGATGCAAATGGTTCTAAAGATCTCTACTGCATTACAATTTAAGATCACAGCACCAACATTCATTTTCAGAAACAGCGGCAATGGTCAAAGAGGACCTCCACAGAGCCAAATCTTTAACCACAGAACAAACAGAGGAAATCTGCAAAAGGGGTCTTCCTTGTCAGATTGCCCGTCATCCCATTGCTCAATTCGCTCTAAAGCCAACCTCTCAAACCCAACATTGACAGTTGCAAATCCGGTTGCGAGCTCTCTCTACAGAACAGGAACTAGCGCCGGAAGCAGAGGGGCAGCGAGCATTGTGCGCAGGGCGACCCGACAGCGGTCAGAGCTGGCCGACATTGCGTGTGGGGTGGACACAGTGCCATCCGCAACGGTGGAGGCAACATCGTTCGCTTCTACTGAAGAACTCGACGGTGAAGGCAACTGGCCGAAAGGTGGCCGTGTGCGTTCGACAACGACGAAGCGAGACAGTGGGCAGGGCTAGCGACCGTGACCAATAGTCGCGCAATGCGACCGTGTGTGTAGCGACCGAAGGTGGCGCATATGCAACAACAAGATGGATGGTGAAGAGGAGGCAGCGACAGTTCGCGTGAGAAGAAAGGGCTCGGGAAAGGGAATGTTGCGGCGGGGGGGGGGGGGGGAACTAGGTTTTCTAACTTAGACTTTAATTAAACCGACACTTAGGGTTTTAATTTATAAAACTTTATACTTAATTAATTAAGATAATAAACACTAATGAGACCTCGCCCCATCTAATAAAAATCTTATCCTAAAATTAAATAACTAAATTCCTTTTAATAAAATAAATAAAAAATTTATTTATTTATTTATCTCGTTTATAATTATATTATTATTATATTATATTAAATTAATTTTTTTCCGATATATTACAGTGTAGCCTTGGTTCTGAAAAGTCCAAGCATGGGTTTGGTGTTGGGAAAGTCCAACATGGGTTGACCACGTAAGTCTAAGTGTATAGCCTTGGCAGTGAAAGTCCAAGCATGGGGCTTGACATGGAAAATCCAAGTCTGAGGCTTAGTGTGGGAAGTCTTGAGGACTTGGCAAGTTCACTAGGCTCGAGGTCCTTGAGTCGGTGAAGGATGACATTGCGAAGCCATGCGATTGGTGCATCCGAGGGACTATCGGACGAGGAGCGAATGGAGTGAGGCCCAAGGGAAGCAAACTTCGAGGGCAAGAGACATGAAGGATGATATTGTAAAGCCGTGCGCTTGGTTCATCCGAGGGATGTAGGCCGAGGGAAGAGAGCTTCGGTGGGGAACTCCATGAGAGGATGAGGTGGACTTGGCCAAGTGACAAAGACTGAGTGTCGGATGCTTAAACATGGTGTTTGAGGGTGTATCCGATGGTCGGATGCTCAAACAACTTGGTTTTTGAGGTTTATCCGACATTAGTCAACTGGTATAGGTTCCAGTCAATTGTTCTACATCGATTGGACTCGATCGGTGTTCAACTGACTTGGTTCTAGCCGAACAGTCGACTGCCAAGGGATGGCAGTCGGCTGACGACACCATTAGTCGACTGCTGAGGGATCCGTTGATGGGATAGAATGGTTTCTAATCGAGTGATCGTGGCGAGCACTCGACTGATGGGATAATCAGTCGACTGATGTGCATGATCAGTCGACTGATGATGGATCCGTTGGAACTTGTCCAGCCTGGATTGAGTCATTGTGAGACAACGGCTACAATACCAGTCAACTGATGGTCATGATTAGTCGACTGATGTGTGCGAAATCAGCTCAATACAGGTTATAAATGGAGCTTGAGATGGAGGATTTTGCAAGCGATTTTGGGGCGATTTTGGAGGGGAATTGCTACTACATTTCAGACCTTCAGGAGCAATCCAAAGGAAGCAACAAGCAAGTGATCAAAGCGAAGTTTTGTAAAGTGTTCTTTACTTATATTTCTTCTTATATTTGTATTTGCTTGTATCACTTAGTGTAATTGCGTGTACGAGGTTTCTCCACCTCCGACGTGTTGTCGAGAAGGAGTTTTGATAGTGTCGTGTGCATAACAAGAGCTCGTTGAGCTCACCCCGTGGAGTAGGAACCCTAAGGTTCCGAACCACGTATATCATTGTGTTTGTGCGTGTGTTGTATTCTTGTATTCATTTTATTATCATTCCACTGTGCATTAACGAGTATTGTAGACAAGCACGCAACGAACGGACGAATTCCACCATACATGCAAATTGGACTATTCACCCCCCTCTAACCGGCCACCGATCCTCCAACACTAAGGATGTGTTTAGCCAGTGTTAGGTGTGACTCCTTAGCACAAGTTTGAAATCTTGTGCACATACTCACCACGAAGAGTATGTTGGGTTGACTCGCAGTTAAGTATAGGAGACACCTATCACACTCCTATAGTAATTTAAATCTATTAGTTTTCCTTCTAAGTCTTCTCCTACATTAATATTTATAACCATTGGTGTATTAATTACCTTAGCATTTTTCATTCCAAATCTATTAATTAATTCCTTAACATATGTAGGTAAATTCCTTCCTTAGTTTGTTTAATTTGTAAGTCTAGAAAAAAAGTTAATTCTCCTACTAAGTTCATTTCAAATTCACTTTCCATTAGTGAAATGAACTCATTTAATAAGATTGAGTTAGTTGTTCCAAATATTATATCGTCTACATAAATTTGGGCAATAAAGATTTCTTTACCTATGGATTTTACAAGGAGAGTTGGGTTAACTAAGCCTTGGCTAAACCCTTTAGACTTGAGATAAATGGAAAGCCTTTCATATCAAGCTCTAGGAGCTTGTTTTACTCTATATAAGTCTTCCCTAAGCTTAAAAACATGGTCGGGTTTGTCTAAACTTTCAAATCCTAGGGGTTAGCTAACGTATACCTCCTCCTTAATAAAACCATTTAAAAATGCTGACTTCACATCCACTTGAAATATTTTGAATCCTCGATGTGCAGTGTAGGTAAACAACATTCTAATCGATTCTAGTCTAGCTACGGGGACATAGGTTTTGTCATAATCTAACCCTTTTACTTAACTAAATCCTTTAGCAACTAATCTTGCCTTATTCCTAACTACTTCTCCTTTATTGTCAAGTTTGTTCCGGAATACCCACCTTGGTCTAATGATCAATTTGTCTTTAGGTGGTGGTACTAATTCCCAAACTTCACTCCTAGTGAATTGAGCTAGCTCTTCTTGCATAACAATAATCCAATCGGGATCAAGAAGAGCTTGTTTAATTGATTTGGGTTCGATTTTTGAGATTAAAGAGATTTGACTAAGGTTTTAGTATGATGCTCTAGTTCGAACCCCTAGGTTGGGATCACCTATCACTTGATTGATAGGATGATTTGATTGTAACCTAGATTGCCTAAGGTTAGGATTGTTAGGACCTCGGTGGCCGCTAGAGGAGGGGGTGAATAGTGTCTCGACGTTGCTTGATTGAATTTGATCACGCTTGCTACAAAATGTGTTATACGCAGCAGAATATATATATAACAAAAACAAATACACACAAGCACAATCACAACACCGAAGATAATGTGGTTCGGAACCGAATGGTTCATATTCCACGGATTGGGCTCGAATGAGCTCTAGCGATGTCAATCACACACCATTACTAAATAACTCCTTCTCGGAATAATCCGAAGGTGGAGAAACCTCGTACAAGTGATTACTCTAAGTAATACAATGAACAACAAGAAAATATGAATGAAATACAACAAAAGAAGTAAAGAACACTTTACAAAAACTCTTTTGGAAGCTTGCTTGTTGATTGCCTTGGACTAGCCTTGAAGACCCTGATTTGCTTCAGTAAATCGCTTCAAATCGTCCAAGAAAATCGGTGCCAAATTCCTCCTTTTGAGCTGCTTTTATAACCTGCAATTGGGCTAGATTTCGCCTAGCAGTCGACTGATTGGGACCATCAGTCAACTGCTCCTGTAGCCATTGTGAGACAACGACATGAGCCATGTCGGATAAGTTTCAACGGATAGACCATCAGTCGACTGATCATGCCTATCAGTTGACTGATCGAGCCTTCACTCAACTGCTAAACCCTAACAGCTAACTCAGAAAGCTTCGCGGTTCTAATTCTCGACCGCGATCAATTGATCTCGATCGGTTGATCGCCATCGATCGCTCAGATCTTTCGCCGGCAAGCTAGGCAATTCCAAGAATGATCGTATCCATAGTCCTAGTCGACTGATACACCTCAAACATGAGGTTTTAACCCAAGTATGGTGCCCCCATACTTGCTAGACCACCCTTAGCCTAGACCTAAGCCTTCTAGCCACCTCCATCAACCTCACGTCTATCGAATCCCTCCAAGCCATCCATGACTTGTTCATCCATACTCTAGCCTTCAGGTGCTTCCATCAGCTATTATCATGCTAATGTGGTCTACACCGCCAAGGTATATTGGGCTTATGCTGCCAAGACTCCGCTTGGACTTTACGCCGCCAACCATTGGACTTATGCTGTCAAGACTCCACCCTTGGACTTTATGCCACCAATATTCCCCTTGGACTTTCCAATTGCCAAGACCCATGCTTGGACTTTCCTTGCCAACCCATGTTGGACTTTCCATGCCAAGACCCATGCTTCGACTTTCCTTGCCAACCCATGTTGGACTTTCCATACCAAACACACAAGACTTGGACTTCTCCCATGACAATGGTCAAACCATCGTCAAACATCAAATATGACCTAGGTCGATTATACCAACAATCTCCCCAACACATGTCAGACATCAATGTCAAACATCAAAATACTACTCGAGTCAAACTCGAGTCTGGTCAATCGTGACCTGAGTCGATTGCACCAACAATCTCCCCCTTTTTGATGTTTGACAAAAACACCCTTGAGTTAGGCCCCTAACTCAAATTCCCTTTCCAATTTTCCTAAATTGGTAATTCTAACATTCTCCCATTAATTCTCCCCCTTTTTGACATACATCAAAAAGGTTCTCTCCAAGGAGGTCAATGTTTCATATCACAATGAGATCTTACAATCTCCCCCTTGGTCCAAAGACACCTAGGATGTCTACACTCTTCCTAGTGATAAGTCTCATATCACTTAAGAGAGGCACTCCTATGAAGTCTGTTGGTGCAATCAGCCCAGGTTACGATTGACTAGACTCGAGTTTGACTCGAGAGATATTTTGATGTTTGACATTAATGTCTGTTGATGTTTTGGGGAGATTGTTTATACAATCAACCCGGGTTATGTTTAACTGGACTCGAGGGAGACCTTGATGGTTGACTAGGGTTGACCATGTGATTATGGAAAGTCCAAGTCATGGGTACTTGGCATGGAAAGTCCAAGTGGGACACTTGGCATTTGGGAAAGTCCAAGCATGAGTCTTGGCATGGAAAGTCCAACATGGGTTGGCAAGGGAAAGTCCAAGCTTGAGTCTTGGCATTTGAGAAGTCCAAGGGGTTTGATATTGGCGGCGTAAAGTCCAAGTGGGAGTCTTGGCAGCATAAGTCCAATGGTTGGTGGCGTAAAGTCCAAGCGGAGTCTTGGCGGCGTAAGTCCAATGTGCCTTAGCGGTGTAGACACCGTTAGCATGACATAGCCGAGGGAAGCACCTGAAGGCTAGCGCGATGGATGAACAAGTCATGGATGACTTGGAGGGATCCGAGAGGCGTGAGGCTGATGGAGGTGACTAGAAGGCTTAGGTCTAGGCTAAGGGTAGTCTAGCAAGTATGGGGGCACCATACTTGGGTTAAAACCTCATGTTTGAGGTGTGCGGTCGGTAGTGCCATGTGGCGGTCGTGGCGTAGTCAACTAGGGTTTGACTGCGGGAATTGCCCTAGCGATCATTGCCATAGATGGCGATGGTCGTGATCTTGTGATCATCGATCGGTGATGCTCGGATTTTGGGCGCAGAATGGAGTCTCACTCGACGCGGGATGAGAATCGAGTGATGGCTCTTGATCGATCGGATGTATGAGTCGGTGATTGATGTCTAGCCATTGGATTTTTCGCGTGGATTACACCGTTGTCTCACGCGAAATAGTGTGATCGATCGTGATGGTCGGCGATCGGTGATCGACATTTTCCATTGAAGCTATAAAAGGAGCTCGTGATGGAGAAAATGCATCCGGTTCTTGAGGGAGGGGCGATTTGTTGCAGCAATCAAAAACAAGTATTGTAAAGTCTTTTCTTTACTTGTCTTTCGTATTTGCATCGTATATTGCTTGTATTTCATTCTTGCTGTTGTAAGATCGTTTGTATGAGGTTTCTCCACCTCCGACTTGTGTCGAGAAGGAGTTATTGTGATTAGTAGTGCGTGTTTGCATTGCTAGGGCTTTTAGAGCCGGATCCGTGGAGTAGGAACCATGCGGTTTCGAACCACGTTACATACTTGTGTTCTTGTTGTGTTTGTCATATTTCATTATTGTATTACTTCTATTTCCGCTGCTCTAATGAAATTGTAGAGACAAACGCAACGAATTCCATTATCGAACGAGCACAACGCTATTCACCCCCCCTATAGCGGCCTCAAATCTCCTACAATTGGTATCAAAGCCCGGGGCTCTTCTACGAATTAACCGCTGGGAGCTAAAGAAGCTAGAGGGAAGATGGAGTTCCAAGACAAGCTTGGATGGGACATCAACACTCCACCGCCATATGATCGAGAAGACTTTTCGGCATGGAGAACAAGAATGGAGACATTCTTGATGATGGATATAGAGGATTGGCTCATTCTCGTAGAAGGCTTTGAACCCCCTCGGGATAAGAACAGAAATGTCTTGAAATTGAAGAAGTGGACACAAGAGCAACGTCTGAAGTTCAAGACCGAAGTCAAGGTAACAAAGCTTTTAGAAGATTTGATACCTAATGACATTTTGTCTAGTTTAGGTGAATTTCAAGACACCAAGGAGCTATGGGACAAATTGGCCAAGTTCCATGAGAAGCCTCACTTGGCACAAGTAGAAGAAGAAGAATCTTCATCGGCTCAAGAAGAGGAAGAAGTCGAGGAAGAATCATCATCATCTTCACAATCGAGTGAGGACTCGGAAGTTGAGAAGGAATCAACCTCCAGATTGGTGGAAGAAGAGGAGACCTCCACCTCTAGGATTGAGGGGGAGGATATTAGAGCATCTACATCCGGTAGAGAAGAAGAGCAAGCTCAAGAGAACCTCACCGCCATCATAGGTAACTCAAGCATGTCAATTAATAACAAAATTCATATAATATGCTTTGAGTGTAGGGAATCCGGACACTACAAGAGTAAGTGTCCAAAAAGGGTTAAGAAAGCTCCTCCGGCACCAAAAGTCAAGGATACCGGTGTCCCCACCAAGAAGAGCAAGGAGCACGTGGTGTGCTTTAAATGCCGACAACCGGGACACTATAGGAGCCAATGTCCTAGAAGAAAGGAGGGAGCTTCACAAGTAAGGGGAGTCTCTAAGACTAACCCTAAGGTATATTTTCATAATGCTCATTCTTTAAATTCTAAGCAAAAGCATGCTAGAATTAATTCAAATAATTTTTCTATTACTCATGAATCAAAGCATGCTAGACATAATAATTATGGTTGTCTAGAAGCTAAACATGTTGGTTTTAGGACTAAAGAGAAATCTAGAAATGATAACTCTAGGTCTATTTCAAAGAAGGAGAAATTTGGGACTAATGTCCCTAGAAATGTCCTTCCTAAGAAAACAATTAAGAAAATCGAAAACCATTTAGGCATCAATCCCAATAAGGGTAGACATATGCCTAAAGTGAATGGTAATGCCCAAAAACCTAATCAAAAATCATTTGGGCAATTAGAGTTAGAAAATCAAGCCTTGAGGTCAAGGCTTGAGAAATTGGAAAAGACCCTTGTAAATATGTAAAATCAATTTAAAGGGTCAAAGTGTCAAACTCTAGGATCTAGAAGTCAACAAAAAGGTTGTAAAAGGCAAGAATCATCTAGGAGACAAGGTTTGGGTCACAAACCTATGTCTAAGAAAGTAATGCCTACTTATCACAATGTTCCATTTGATTATGGAACTAAACCTAGATCTAAGAAAACCAAGGTCTCTAGGGAAATTATTCCTGAGGCCAACCATAGTGTGTGCTTAGTGGCTAGGGTTTCTAAGAAACCTAAGGAAGCCATTAAGAAGGTTATTAGGGAGGCAATATCTAGGACTAACCATGGCAAGACCATAATGACCAAGGCTAATAAGCCTAGAAGGGTCATTAGGAAGGTATCTAGGGAGGTTATCCCTAAGGAATACCTAATTAATCCAATGAGCTCAAATAGATTTTGGGTTCCAAAGAGCATGATTGATTCATGTTAAATGGGTTAGGATGTGTCAACTTTGATTGGATGGGTAGTTAACTCAACCATAGCAAAGTTGATATGATAGGTTATTTTCAAGGTTATGGATACCTTGGAAATAGGTTTGATATTCTATTCTAAAAGATTTTAGGATGTGCCAATATATTTTTGAAATCATGAAAAATCAATAAAATTGGCACAATCTAGATTTAGAGGTCATAGTGTGTCATTTTGATCTTTGGCACACTTTAGGAATTAATGTATCAAGAGAAGTGTTTTTAAGGTGTAGAAGTTACATCAAGAGTGATACTCAAGTGCCACACACCTTGATGTCTTGCACTTACCATGCTTCATGTGTTTCACCATGTGTTTGCTTGGAAGGAATGTCTAGGGTGGATTGCATCTCACAAAACAAGTCTTTTACCTTGATTGTGTATTTCAACACTTAGAAAGGGTGAGATGTTAGGATTTTGAAACCATTAGATGTTAATGTTTGCTAAAATGAAATAAAATATCAAAATACATTAACGAATACATGAATATAAGCATAACATTAATATATTCGATATACAAGATTAAACATGAGAAAATGAAACAAGTTGGATAAAGAAATCGAGATTTTCTGAAACTCAGATATGGAAATCGATATCATCGATCATTTATTATCAGAGTACGATACGATCGCCCAGAATGAGTCTTGTTTCCAGACTCATTGTTTGTACATCGATCGTGATAGGATACATCACCGGTGATGGTACTGCTCATCGAGGCAAAGGGATCATCGATCGAGTGGTCGACGCAATGAGTGATGATCGATCACCGATCGATGTTATCAGAGCACGATACGGAATGCTCGGCGATCGATTCTTTGGCCAGCCGATCACGTGCTCGGTAAAACCGCTCATAAGCGCACGATCGTGATGTTGCACATCAGTTGACTGGAGTCACAATTTTATAACGTCGAACTGCTAGGGTTTGACGTCTTCATGCGTCGATCTCTCGCCTTCTTCCTCCTCTCCAGTCATCGCTTCCTTCTCCGACCAGCTTTTCCGACCGCGTCGGCCACCTAAGCCCTAGGTTTGACAGCCAAACTCCTCCACTCACGTTTTTAGCATCTCATAGCCCTAATCTACTCATTTCCGGCGATGTTTTCTTCTTCGATTAGGGTTCCGACGAAACCACTGCTCCGGCGAACTCTCCAGCGATCTCTTCAGCGGTGTCTAAGTACCCTCTCCTCATCATCCTCGATGGCACCAAAGTATAACCTTTTTACTCCTCTAAAACCCTAATTTTTTTTCATTATAACTCATTATGATCTAATCATGCATTTGTGTCTTTGCATTTCATGTCACTGCATTGCATTCATATAGGCGATCCCGTAGAAATGACCCGATTGAGGTTGAATCAAGGTTGTACCAAACCATGTTGGTTAGGTACATTGATAGGGAAATTCTTTACTCGTTACTGCGGTGACGTCATGAAAATTTTATCATATTATCATCTCATGAAGATAGTATTATGCACTCATGCCATAAATGATGATCTCCTTAAGGAGTTCTATCAAAATCTGAAGAAAGTTGATGATGGTCCGACATACACCACTCGGGTCGCAAAACGCGACCTAGAGTTCACTCCTGCAATCCTGCAGGAGTTCCTGGATGTAAACCATCAAATGACACTTTCATATTTTACTCTTCCTTCGATGCCCCTTTACCTGAGCCCTTTGATCATATCTCCTTGGACTCCATGCATGAGCATGTCTTTCGCCATCCTCGTCCACCAGCTCAAAACTTATTTCCCATCAATGAGCTATCTGCACCCGACAATGTACTCTACAAAGTCATTGTTGGGTGCCTTCTCGATGTGACTGGTCCGCCAAGATTCGGCCTCCCCATCTCTTTCTCCTGTACGCCATGCATCATAGACTAGACATAAACATTGCATTGAACATGTTTCATTGCATTGTACATTTCATATCCCCTGTGCAAGGGAAAGTGCATATGCCTTTTGGCCACATCATCACTGCATGGTTAGAGTCTTTAGGCATTAACATTAACAGGATCACGAGGGCACTATCCAAGTTTACGATCAGTATATCGACCAGAACTTCTCATTGGCGAAGCTATGGATGGGACATGGGCAGATGGAGCTGACACCTTGACCTCCACCCAGGACACGTGGGGAGCCACCTCTAGTGCCTAGAGAGGCTGCAGAGGATTATGAGGATCCAGATCTTTGGCGATGAGGAGGACCGGATGCCAGATAATGAGCGGCCAGTCCTTGGATCGATTTGGACGGTGGAGGCGAGATTCCAGACTACCTGAGCGATTGACTCTTGGCTGTCAGAGCTTATAGTGGGGCAATCCTCCATGGGCGAGCATCTCAGTCAGATGGAGGAGCGCTACATTCGGATTCAGGAGTCACAGAGATGCATTGAGCAGCGTCAGCTCGATATGTACGAGATGATGCGAGCCTGAACCTTGAGCCAGCAGCCTCCTCCACCTCCACCTTCTGCAGATGATTAGAGCTAGAGGATGTTAGGGTTTTTGTTTTTAGTTTTTGTAGTGAGATTGAGCGTCTCAAATCTCTATTTTGGATGTAAAAATTGAAGCTTTCTTAAATTGGATGAAATATTCTATTTATGAAAATCATTTGTGTCTGATTATGTGCTTGTATTATTGTATTGGTTTATGAAAAATTGCCATATCATGACATGAAATTTCATCTTATCATATAACATGTCATGCCATTGTTTAGGATTAGATGTCATGTTTGTTTTTAGATTATATCATATGTCATGACATCATGATTATTGGCCATGCGTTATTATTGATATCATTTATGCCATGATCATTCATGCATTTATTTTGATTAAAATTGATTTAAAAAAAATGGTATGACTTGGAGTCCCATTTATAAGAGAATCAAGTAGGGTTGCCTAGAAAATGCATGAGACCATAATAATCCTAACTCCACATCTCACATCTAAATTGACATGTATGTGTGTGTATATACCTTAGATAACATGTGAGATGTTAGGAAAATAAGTTAAGTTCAAGGTGCATAGGTAGTGCATCTAGATGAACTTAACTTATTTCAATCATCACTAAGAATTATAAGGAAAGCTAATATACAAGTTATGTATATTTAGCCAATAAATCATGGTTCAAAATAGGTTTTCAAAAATGTTTTAAAATCACTTTAGAAAACCTTGGTGAAGTCTATTTTTTGATAGTCATCATCATTGTAGAAGTTGATACAAAATAGATCAAAAACTTTAAAGTTTTAACAGTTTTTGAACTTTGTACCAATCTCCTATTTTAATGGTTAAAATATTTTTCCAAGATTTTTCACCAATTGTATGTGTGATAAGTATTATATGTATCAAATTTCGTGATTTTTTTATATACGTAGAATTACTTATGATTTTCTGAAATTCGATTCTGATAATTGAAATTCGGAAATTTCAGTTATCAGTCGATTGCCCTTGGTGGCGATCGATGTGAGTAATGTGATCATGATGGTGTGAGTCATTGCCAATGCTGATTTCGAGAAAACTAGGTTGGTTTAGCCCGATTTCAGCTACGGTTAAGGTCCCTAATCACTTCTAACCCTAGGATATACTTTGGGAAGCATTATAAAGGGTGAAAATCCATTGGATATGGATTTAGAGAGGTGTTTAGGGTTTGTATCAAATTTAAAGTGTTAGAAAGTTCAATGTTGAATTTCTAACCTTATCTTTGATGGTTTAGAGTTCCTATTGGCTTAGGGACTTCCCGAGGACATTGTTTGTGCAATGGTCTAGGGGGAGCAAGCCTTTAGGGGGAGGAATTCATCATGGGATGATGAATGGTATTTTTCCTCATGAGGATTTTGAGAGACCCAATTTGGAAATTGAGAGAGCATATAGAATTGCCTCTCTTGAGTGATATGAGACTTATCACTAGGAAGATGGTAGGCATATTAGGTATTTTTGGACCAAGGGGGAGATTGTAAGATCTCATGGGACATGAGACATTGACCTCCTTGGAGAGATAACCTTTTTGATGTATGTCAAAAAGGGGGAGAACATTAAATTACCAATTTGGAAAATTGGTAAGGGAATTTGAGTTAGGGGCCTAACTCAAGGTTTGTTTTGTCAAACATCAAAAAGGGGGAGATTGTTGGTGCAATCGGCCCAGGTCACGATTGACCAGACTCGAGTTTGACTCGAGAGATGTTTTGATGTTTGACAAAGTAAGTTGACATTGATGTTTGACATTAATGTCTGTTGATGGTTTGGGGAGATTGTTTATACAATCAACCCGGGTTATGTTTAACTGGACTCGAGGGAGACCTTGATGGTTGACTAGGGTTGACCATGTGATTATGGAAAGTCCAAGTGGGACACTTGACATTTGGGAAAGTCCAAGCATGGGTCTTGGCATGGAAAGTCCAACATGGGTTGGCAAGGGAAAGTCCAAGCTTGAGTCTTGGCATTTGAGAAGTCCAAGGGGTTTGATATTGGCGGCGTAAAGTCCAAGCGGGAGTCTTGGCAGCATAAGTCCAATGGTTGGCGGCGTAAAGTCTAAGCGGAGTCTTGGAGGCGTAAGTCCAATGTGCCTTGGCGGTGTAGACACCGTTAGCATGACATAGTCGAGGGAAGCACCTGAAGGCTAGCGCGATGGATGAACAAGTCATGGATGACTTGGAGGGATCCGAGAGGCATGAGGTTGATGGAGGTGACTAGAAGGCTTAGGTCTAGGCTAAGGGTGGTCTAGCAAGTATGGGGGCACCATACTTGGGTTAAAACCTCATGTTTGAGGTGTGTCAGTCGACTGGTGCCATGTGGCAGTCGACTGGCGTAGTCAACTAGGGTTTGACTACGGGAATTGCCCTAGCAGTCGACTGCCATAGATGGGCAGTCGACTGATTGGACGAGCAGTCGACTGATGCTCGGATTTTGGGGCATAGAATGGAGTCTCACTCGACCGCTGGGATGAGCAGTTGAGTGATGGCTTTAACAGTTGACTGATGCTCACGATCAGTCGACTGATGTCCTAGCCATTGGATTTTTCCAGCATGGATTACACCGTTGTCTCACAGCAACAGTGTGATCAGTCGACTAATGGTCCCGAGCAGTCGACTAATCGATATTTTCCAGCACAGGTTGAAGCTATAAAAGGAGCTCGTGATGGAGAAAATGCATCCGGTTCTTGAGGGCTATTGGGGCGATTTGTTGCTGCAAATCAGGTCTCCAAGTGCAAGCAAGCAACCAAGCATTCAAGCAATCAAAAACAAGTGTTGTAAAGTCTTTTCTTTACTTGTCTTTCGTATTTGCATCGTATATTGCTTGTATTTCATTCTTGCTATTGTAAGATCGTTTGTACGAGGTTTCTCCACCTCCGACTTGTGTCGAGAAGGAGTTATTGTGATTAGTAGTGCGTGTTTGCATTGCTAGGGCTTTTAGAGCCCGATTCGTGGAGTAGGAACTGTGCGGTTCCGAACCACGTTACATAGTTGTATTCTTGTTGTGTTTGTCATATTTCGTTATTGTATTACTTCTATTTTAACTGCGCTAACGAAATTGTAGAGACAAAAGCAACGAATTCCATTATCGAACGAGCGCAACGCTATTCACCTCCCCTCTAGCGGCCTCAAATCTCCTACAAAGTCTCCCAATTTCCAAATTGAGCATTTCAAATTCTCATTTTTCCCCTCATGAGAAAAAATAACATCCATCATCTCATGATAGATACCTTCCCCTAAAGGCTTGCTCCCCCTTGACCATTGCACCAACAATGTCCTTGGAGAGTCCCTAAGCCAATAGGCACTCTAAACCATCAAAAATTAAGGTCCAAAGTTCAACATTGAACTTTCCAACACTTTAAAATTGATACACACCCTAACAACTCTCCTAATCCATATCCAATGGATTTTCACCCTTTCTAATGCTTCTCAAAGCATATCCTAGGGTTAGGAGTAGTTAGGGAACCTTAACATAGCTGAAACATGGGCTAAACATCCTTGTTTACCCAAAATCAGCTCTGACAGTCGACTACACTACCCATCAGTTGACTATCATCAAGCGGTAGTCGACTGATAATTGAAAATTTCGATTTTCAATTATCAGAAATGAATTTTAGAAATTCATAAGTAAATATACGTAATTTGAAAAATCATGAAAATTCATACGTATAATACTTATAATAAATACAATGGTTGAAAAATATTTTACCCATAAAATAGTGAAATTGGCACAAAGTTCAGAAGTGAAGAAAAACTTCAATGTTTGAGCTCACTTTGTATCAACTTCATCAATGGTGATTGCTATCAAAAGATAGACTTCACCAAGGTTTTGTAAAATGTTTTTAAAATATTTTTGAAAACCTTTATTAGATCATGTTCTTTGGGCTCAATGCACATGACTTACACATTAGCTTTCCCAATGATCCATAACATGTTATAGATGAGTTTTAGTTCATCTAGATGTAAAAACTATGCACCTTGAACTCAACTCATATCCTAGCATTTCACATGTATCTAGAGTGTATCAATACACATACATGTCAATGTGATGTGAGATGTGAGTTTTTTCATTCTAATCTAGGATTTCATGCATTTTTCTAAGGCAACACTACTTGATTCCCTTATACATGGGACTTTAAGTCATGCCAATTGTCCTTAACTCAATTTTTATTAATGCATGAATGATTATGACATTAATGATGATATAAATAAGCATGTGCTCATAATCATGATGTCATGACATAAAATGGAATCTAATCATACATGACATTTAACCTTAATCCTAAGTAATATCATGACATATTAAATGATTAAAAGTAGATATGATGTCATGACATGTTATATGACAAATCAAGTATGGAAAATAGAATATAAGGTATACAATACCTAAATTTTAGCATTAATTGTCATTTGTTATTATTAAACACATTTTTCCATATTATCATTTATTCCCCAAGTGTGCCAAGAACCCTAAAATGGCACACTATAACTTCTAAACCTAAGTTGTGCCAATTTTATTGTTTTTACATAATCTTCAAAGTATATTGGCACATCCTAAAATATTTTTAGAATTTAAATCTCAAACCTATTTCCAAGGTATCCATAACCTCGAAAAATGACCTACAATGCCACCTTTACCATGGTTAGGTTAACTACCCATCCATTTAAGGTTGACACACCTAAACCCATTTAGCGTGAATCGATCACACTCCTAGGAATCCAATACCTATTGGAGCTCCTTGAGTTTACTAAGTATTCACTAGGGATGACTTCCCTAGATACCCTCCTAATGACCCTTCTAGGCTTGGTAGCCTTGGTCATTTTGGTCTTTCCAGGTCAACCCTAGAGGTAACTCCCCCCTTTGACCTTCTTAGTGACTTCCCTAGGTTTCCTTGAAACCCTAGCCACTAGACATCTATCTTGGTCAACCTTAGAGATGACTTCCCTATTGACCTTTGTTTTCTTAGACCTAACTTGAGTTCCATAATCGAATGAAATATTATGATAGATCTCCTTAGGCTTAGGTTTGTGACCCAAACCTCTCTTGCCCTTAGGTGGACCTTGCTTCCTAAAACCTAGGTTTTGACTCTTAGACCTAGATTTTTGATCCTTTGACCCTTGAATTTGATTTTGCATTTTTGCAAAGGTCTTTCTAGTTTCTCAAGCCTTGACCTCAAGGCTTGATTTTCTAACTCTAATTGTCCAATTTTTAATTTTTCATCTATTCTTTGGACATTGTTCCATTTCTTAGATATATGCCTACCCTTCTTAGGGTTAATGCCTAAATTGTCTTCTACTTTCTTAATGGATTCCCTAGGTAGGATTTTTCTAGGGACATTAGTCCCAAATTTCTCCTTAGTTCTAAGGTCGACATGTTTAGCCCCTAAACAAAAGTGTTTATTATTTCTAACATGCTTTTTATGATAAATAGAAAGATTGCTAACATTGTTTCTAGCATGCTTTTGATGACTAATTGAAGAAGAAGCATACTTAAAAGTTACCTTAGGGTTTGCCTTAGCTCCCCCTACATGAGTAGCTCCTTCTTGAGTCTTTTTCTTCTCCCTAGGGAATTGACTCCTATAATGCTCGTTTTGTTGACATTTGAAGCAAATGATGTGCTTCTTGATTTTAATTGTTGGGGGACCGGCATCCTTGACCTTTGGCACCGGTTGAGGCTTCTTGACCTTCTTTAGGCAATTGCTCTTATAGTTCCTGGCTTCCCTACACTCAAAGCAAATTATATGAATCTTATTTTGAACTAAATTACTTGAGTTACCTAGGTCAATGATGGTAGTTTGGACTTCTTCTTCTTCTTGACCGGAGGTAGATGGTTCATGTTCTTCTTGCTCTGGCATTGAGGATGATCTAATATCCTCCCCCTCAATCCTAGAGGTGGAGGCTTCTTCCACCTTTTCTTCCTCTTCCGATCCGAATCCAGATGTTGACTCTCTATTAACTTCCGAATCCTCACTTGATTGTGAGGATGATGTGCTTGCTTCGTCGGTCTCCTCCGATTGAGGCGATGAGCACTCTTCGGCTTCTTTTGATTGTTCTTCATTTGAAGCCGATGATGGTCCTTCTTCTTGGATCGGTGATGAGCCTTCATGGAGCTTTGCCAATTTGCTCCAAAGCTCCTTGGCATCTTGATATTCACCTATTCTAGACAAAATATCATTAGGTATCAAATCTTCTAGAAGTTTTGTTACCTTGACTTCAGTCTTGAACTTAAGACATTGCTCTTGGGTCCACTTCTTCAACTTCAAGACCTCTCCCTTCTTGTTCCTAGGTGGTTCAAAACCTTCCATGACGATGAACCAATCTTTTATGTCCATCATCAAGAATGTCTCCATTCTAGCCCTCCATGCTAGAAAATCTTCTTGATCGTATGGTGGCGATGTGTTGATGTCCCATCCTAATTTTTCTTGAAAATTCATCTTCTTGCCCTCTGGCGGTCCTCTCTTGGTTGTTAATCCGTAGAAGAGCCACATGCTCTGATACCAATTGTTAGGACCTTGGTGGCCGCTAGAGGGGGGGGGGTGAATAGCGTCTCGGCGTTGCTTGATTGAATTTGATCGCGCTTGCTACAAAATGTGTTATACGCAGTGGAATATATATATAACAAAAACAAATACACACAAACATAATCACAACACCGAAGATAACGTGGTTTAGAACCGAATGGTTCATACTCCATGGATTGGGCTCGAATGAGCCCTAGCGATGCCAATCACACACCACTACTAAATAACTCCTTCTCGAAACAATCTGGAGGTGGAGAAACCTCGTACAAGTGATTACTCTAAGTAATACAATGAACAACAAGCAAATATGAATGAAATACAACAAAAGAAGTAAAGAACACTTTACAAAAACTCTTTTAGAAGCTTGCTTGTTGATTGCCTTGGACTAGCCTTGAAGACCCTGATTTGCACCATCAAATCACTCCAAATTGTCTAAGAAAATCGATGCCAAATTCCTCCTTCCGAGCTACTTTTATAACCTACAATCGGGCTGGATTTCGCCTAGCAGTCGACTGATCGGGAGCATCAGTTGACTACTCCTGTAGCTGTTGTGAGACAACGACATGAGCCACGTCGGATAAGTTCCAACGGATAGACTATCAGTCGTCTGATCATGCCCATCAATCGACTGATCAAGCCATCACTCGACTACTAAACCCTAACAGCTGACTCAAAAAGCTTCTATGCCCAAATTCGAGCCGAATGGTCGATCTCCGTGATCGCTTGAGCTCGTGCCATCGATCGATCAAGCCACGTCGTAGTCGACTGCTAGGCCAATTCTAGTAGTAAAACTCTAGTCGACTCACATTAGTCGACTGCCCATAGTCCCAGTCGACTGATACACCTCAAACATGAGGGTTTAACTCAAGTATAGTGCCCCCATACTTGCTAGACCACCCTTTGTAAGATACTAAAAAAAAATTGTATATGGATTAAACTTCATTAGGTAGCTAATTGGGTTTAATTAGTGGGTTAATTGGGTTTAATTAGTGGTTAAGTTTGATTAGCTAATTGGGATTAATCAAGGGATTGATTAAGGATTGGGCTTGGGCTGAATCTGTTGGGTTGAGTCCATTGGGCCAAACTTGTTGGGCTTGAAATGGGCTTAGCCCAGATGGCTGAACTGGTTGGAGCTTGAATCGGGTTTGGGTTTGCCTGAACCGGTTGACAAACGACTTTTAAAAGTCGTCGAACGAATCGATCAACCCATTTCAATTCGCGATTTCTTCATTCTATTCTTCTCCGCGTCGCTGCTCTTTCTTCCTCCTTACGATCACCATCTCCTTTCCCTTCTGAAGAGCTATGCTGTCGACGGTGGGAGATCCGGCCAGCGGGAGAGGCACAGAGCAGCTGGAATCGGCTAGAGTCTTGGAATGGGAAGCTGGGAACGCCGGGGAAAAATTAGCTGCTGAGAGTGAGGAGCTAGCTGTTGCTTGTCGTCGGAGCTAGGTAAGTGTCGATCTCTTTCCTTCGTTGATATGTGAGCTGAGATCTAGTTACGGGTGGTTTGTTGAGCTTGGATATGTGGTTTGGCAGTGGTGGAGCACAGTTTTGTTCTGGTGAACAGGGTAGTTGGGGGAAACGACTGCCAGTGGAGGGTTGAGCTCGGTAAGCTTCGATTTTCCTTTTCCTATGTTGTCTGTAATTCATGTGAATTCGTAGTATGTCAATTCCTAAGGAATTTGATGGATTTTGTCGATGGATTGTTGGAAGGAAGCTGTGAATTGTGTGGTGTTTGATCTCTGTGGATTGTCGATGAGGATACTGATCAACCAGCAGGTTGGATAGGAGTTGGTTTCGATGGCTACACGACTGTGAGTAGTAATGCAACAATGGGTGAGCTATGTGTTCCTCCAAGGCTTGGTCAGATCTCTGTATTCCTCGGTGTGAAATTATTGGTAGCAAGATGGTTGGGGGTTCTGCTTTGTTTTGCTGTGGATGGAGCTGTGAACAACTTAGGGTTGTGATCTTTTTCGTAGATGGAGATCTTCATGTATAGAATCGAATGAGGTGTTGGTTTGATCTTGTGGCATGGTACCATTATAGCTCAGATTTGTGGGGATGTTTTCATATTCGGATTGTTCTAGATTTGCTGGAGATGAGTGAACCGAGCAAGGTAAGTGTGGAAAATAACAATCTTGTGTGGATGTGTGTTACCTTCGTAGTTTTACAATTGATGTTAGAATTGATTCATGAAGTATGCAATGAATTGATTTGGAGGACTGATGATTGTATGCTCTGTATGTTCTATTAAGGAGCTGTGAAGGTTGAAGTATTGAGATTATGTTTAGATGATTGGATAGCTATTTGAGTGATGTTTAGATCGGTTTACTTTAATTGGTCTAGTTGTTGTCGATGGGAGAGTTTGGTCGAGTGAATCGACTAAAGTTGATTGTAGATTGGGGATATGAGAGGTGTGTGCTTGAGTTTCTAACTCGTAGGTGAGGAAAGGATGCGAACATAGAAACGAAGTAGTGTTTAGTTCGTATACTTATCAAAGGCTTGTACTTAATCATAGTTTGTTATTATGTGCAAGTTTGGGTTATGAGGCAGGCTCCTGGGCTTGAGGACTATTATTTCGAACTTCGTATCAAGTGGGTAATATCTACCCTGGTCATGTAGTTTTGATCTGAATTTGATGCATGAATTTGGATTTATACTGAATTCTTTTACCTTGACTCCACTCTTATTTAATCATGTGCTTGTACTTAGCCTTTACCTTTGAGATATATTGCTGTTACTTCATTGATTATCTATCACGGATATGAACTACAAACCCTATTGTGTGTTAGTTGATGGATGTTCAGTTAAGTACATATGATTAGGGTTACCATTGTGAACTTAGATTGGGTTACTGTGTTACATCACTAGGGTTAGGTGATGGACTAGATTATGGAGTCGATTGCTATATCATGCCCGTATCAGTGGTGCATCTATGGTGTATCTAGTTGTCTATGCATAGATAAGTGTATGGTTGTCAGTATGTGGCTATGGACTGGAGGTCCTAGCGTGATTGTATATCCATTATGGATTGGGTATCTGTGTATGGTTATATGGGTTGTCGATAGTATATCACTATGGACTGGAAGTCCTAGCGTGGTTGACTGTCAGTTGTGTATGACAATCTGTGTGATAGAGAGAGAAAGTCTTGTGGATTAGTAGTCCTTGCATAGTTGACTAGGACTCCTTGTGGGATAGGGAGTGTTATGGGGATACGTATGTGGAGCTATGCATCATTACATTGCATGCATATTGTTAACTGGGTCTCCCTTGTGGTTGAGACGGGTCGTTAGTCATCCTACCTCCCCGGCCACTCGGGGTAGTGGTAACAAGGTTGAGGGCAGAGCATTGGATGTGCCGCACTCGACCACTATAGACGGTGGTAGCTGGAGTGGCATGCAGCTTGTCCTGTCGTGCAGCACTCGACCACTCATGGGTAGTGGTAGCTAGAGTCGCTTGCAGCAGGGACCCCTAGGGTAGCATATAGCTCTATGGCGGCTAGCTACCAGTCATACTATTCAACTCGGCCACTTGAGAGTAGTGGTAGCTGGAGTTGGGATAGTTGTCATGTCGTGCCACCCTGGCCACTCTGGGGTCGTGGTTGGACGGGTCCGCAGACAGTGATCATGCATATGCATTGCTGATATATATGTATGCATGTATTTGATATATGTTTTACATATGCCTGTGAGATGCTGCATTTGATTGAGCTATGATTGCTGCATATGCTTGTTCATCCAGATACATGCCAATTGCATATTATATACTGCTATGTGTTGAGCATGATATATGTGTTGATCTAGACTTTTGTATGCATTTGATTAGCATTATATCATAGTGTGGTATGGACCAAGATGTTTTTATATGTGATTATATACTGTTCATATGTCTGAGTGTTGGTCAGGTTTGGGATTAACTTTGTACGTCATATGGGTTATGTTATTATATACCTGTGCAGGATGATATAAATTATGGTGGTGTAGACCGTCAGGTACGTTAGTACATCATGTTCAGTTGATCAGTTTAGTATATGCATTGAGTATGACTATTCTGGTGGTTAGTTGTCACCACAGTTAGAACTGTATGTCTATTGGACTCATTCTGTATACCTGTAGATCTTCACATGTATACTTGTAGATCGTTATATCCCTATATGTTGTTCATGCACTTTCTATATATTACCCCTGAGTTTATACTCACCACCCCGGACCTTGGATTTCCTATCTCCCAGGTAAGAGGTAGATGATTCCTTTGACGTTCGGAGCTCCGCCAGCTGATCTCATCTCACACCAAATGGTTGGATAGTATTTCCATATCGTTGTTATTTTCTTATGGATTTATGTTTTTGGGTTTTATCCTATATCATTTCGGTATTTGTGATATACGGATGTGCTGTATGTATTTGGCCTTTGATATGGTTTCTATTATGTTTCTTGTTGTGTCAAGTCACTCCGGAGTTCATAGTGAGTCTTTGTATTATTTGTCAGTATCTTCCGCTGTGTTTGTATGGATTATGTCTATATATTTGTTATGTGATTGTGGTCGAAAGGCTTTATGTATATCAGAGAATTGTATCACGTACAGGGGAGATGCTATTCGATTATCTTTGGCTCGGCATACTCTCGGGGCGTGATAATTTTATTGGTATCAGAGCCCTAGGTTGCGAAGTCCATTTTCGGATTTTATTTCGTTCGGACATCGAGTTTTGCTTTACTCGGTTTTGGTTTGTGAGTTCTGGTATCTGGCTATTGCGGACATCTTCGAGCTACAAGGTTTAAGGTATGTTGACTGTTATTACATATCCTTCTGTTGGCTATGCATTTAGTTGCTTATAATAGGGATGACTTGTAGGGTGTTGGTTAGTATTCGTAACCGTGATTTGAGTTGACCACGGGAACAACAAGTTGAGGTTATTAGACATGTACCTGCTATCAAAAAAGTAATTACCTTTGAGAGCCGACTGATACCGAGTCGGAAAGCAGGGGTTAGCTAGTCACATCTCTTGTAGAGATCAAAGATTACAGTCCTAAGGATTTTCACTAATTGTGTTAGTCAGATCATTACCTATGGGGTAATGGATAAGCGTCTATACTATTGCTGATGCAGATAGTAGAAAATTAGTTGATGATATTCATAGGAATTTTGATCTCTGGGTTGGTCGTTCTAGGTTGTATAACTTTGAAGGTACTTTTGAATACTTAACTCATGTTATACAGAGAAAGTGGAGTTAGTGGAATACTATTATCGGGATCAAACCGATACTTGGTGGAAGAGGCAAGAAATAACCTTTGGGAAATCACACATCACTTGGCCATAGTGTAGTGATGTTGTGAGAGAGTATTTTCCCATGTCATCTTCTTTGACTCGTCGTCAAGGAATTCTTGAGCTTCAGGTTGGGTGATCGTTTGGTAATGAAGGTACCATACAGAGTCGTTAGACTTGTGAGGGTTACGACCACCTAATAGCTCAAGAATGTGAATGGGTTGGTTTTGGCCATCCACAGTGTATTGGCTGATATTTTAATCAGGATGTTTGGATCTCCTACCAGATGCTACCGGAAGGCCTTAGACTGAGTCATGTGTATAGAAATGACTCCGTAGTAAGTGTTTTAAGAGCTGGAGATTTGATAAGCAGATATTGCAAGTCAAATTATTGGAATCAGTAGTATCCGTATGTTGGATAAAAGGAGAAAGTTCGGAGTCATAGCCCACGAGCGACTATTGAAGAGTTTTCTGATCATAGAAGACCGATTGCAGATTGTCAGCATCTTCTCATGTTTATCAACGAACTTAGAAAAAAGACTCTGAAGGGATTATGTGTGTGCAGTACGGGTCACGACGAGACGCAGAGTCATATTATCCGATGGATCATTTTATTTGTTTCTACTATAAGCAGTCAGTATCTACGAGGACAGTATGCACTTTGAAGACTCAGTTGAAGACTATGAATGATGCTTTCGAGAGGACGATCCACAACCTCGAAAGCCGAGTTCATCACAGAAGAATGGATTATCATCAGCAGCGATCTATTACCTCATATATAGTTGGAGCTCTTTGATACATCCATCCGGGAGAAGCAATTTACTCAACAGTATCAACGGAAGACATCTTAGAAGATTCAAACATCCAGACGACAGTAACTATTACCTCCCCAGGCATAGCTATACCTTTTGTAGAGTTGGAGCGTGCTACGATTCAGTATTTTTCAGCTGGTGGTGTACTCTTTACCCGTATAACAGTGTTTACCATCTCCATTATAGTTGTTTCAGTTTGTACCTCAGTTTCAGCAGTTGACTTCAGTTCCTCCATGGTAGTCCTTTGCACTTACAGAAGCTCAGCCATCAAGAACAGATGTTGGGCGAGTTTACATGGTTACTTGAGAAGATGTATAGAAGACCGAAGAATTGGTCATTCAGGGTATTACTTTACGTTACCCTATTTGCGGATGTATCGAGAGATATTGGTAGTTTATAGGTAGCTAGGTCTAGAATATTCTTCGATAGGGTTAGAAGGGTTCCTATCGACTTGTGGGTTGGTGATTGTTCTCTACCATCCGGTGAGATGTTGATCAACAACCAAGAAGTCAAGGGATACCCTTAGCCTTTGCTAAACATATCCTTACGGGTAGTTAAATTGTTGAAATGAGGGTATAACATGTATCTCGGATGAGCATATAATTTGAGAGTATTCAGATGTAGTTTCGGATGAACTCCCGGGCTTGCCACTGCATGGCCAAGTAGGAATATGCGATTGGGGGTGATTTTGAAAATAGTTCCGATATTGAAGATCTCATACCGGGAGATGATTTTATTGGTATCAGTGTTGTTAAACATTGTGGAAAATGATATGATAATGTCGCTAGACTTATCGACGATTTAGTTGTTCATGAAGCGACGGGACCGTTGGTGGATGCCTTCTTAGACAATATTTTTGGGCATCATCACGATCTTAAGGGAAGTTGTGGGTTCCCTGGGTTGATTTGGTTATTACAGTAGAGGTTGATAGGATGTTACTAGTGTTATCAAACCGCTGATTTGTTAGACCAAGAAGGTGATGGAAATCACTTGGTCGGGAGCTTTTGAAGCTAGGTTTCAGGGCCTAGACAGTGGCTAACTTTTGCATCAATGTTAGTTAATTCTTCCGGTGTGGCTAGAATTGTACACGGATGTGTCATTTCAGGGATTAGGAGCAATTCCGATGCAGTTGAATGAGACGTATATTATGTGTACGTTACTTGAGAAACTAGCGAGATTGGTGATTATAGTTTTCTAGTTACTTCCAGTTCTGTGTGACAGAGTGGATTTTGGACATTAGATTAATTTCTCTTATGAGAAAGGAATTCTCTATCTTTGAAGAGAATAGTGTGTTACAGACTGGTATTGGATTCAGGACGAGTTGATTTAGGAAGCTCATCATTCGAGAGGGGTGATGTATTCAGAGTGTGCCCGAAAATAGCGAGTTTGAGACGTTCTTCGGGGTGGAACGACATGTATGACATGGTTGATTTCGTAGTTTGATGTTAGGTGTTCCAACAAATAAAGGTGGAATATTGTTGATCGGTAGGGTTATATACCGTAATGAAGTGGGAGCCTAGTACGTTAGACTGTGTTGGGAGATTTTCTAGAATTCAGAAGGGCCTTGATAGGATTTGGGTAATCGATGATTGATTAGCTAGGTCCGCTCATTTCCCTCTGAGCCGTAAGATGGACTTCATTGGATCGCTGGATGGAATTATATCCATGGAGTATCCTTGAGTATCATTTCTGATAGTGATTCACGATTTATCTTACGATTCTGTCAAGGTCTCCAACATGTCATGTTCGTAGAGTTCCACTTTGGTACAACTATTTACCTTTTAATAGGTCGATTGAGAGTGTATATAAGAGCTGGAATATAATATTCGAGCTCAGTACCCCACTTAGTCACTTGAGGTGTATGACTTTTCTCCAGATATTTGAGATGATTGTGTGACATCTCGTACTCGTACATGAGTCAGAAATTTATGAACCAAATTTTTATAAGTGAGGGAGAATGTAAGATACGAAAAAAAAAATTGTATATGGATTAAACTTCATTAGGTAGCTACTTGGGTTTAATTAGTGGGTTAATTGGGTTTAATTAGTGGTTAGGTTTGATTAGCTAATTGGGCTTAATCAAGGGATTGATTAAGGATTGGGCTTGGGCTGAATCTGTTGGGCTGAGTACGTTGGGCCAAATTTGTTGGGCTTGAAATGGGCTTGGACCAGATGGTTGAACAGGTTGGATCTTGAACTGGGTTTGGGTTCGCTTGAACCGGTTGACAAATGACTTTAAAAGCCGCCGAACGAACCGATCAACCCATTTCCATTCGCGATTTCTCTGTTCTGGTCTTCTCCACATCACTGCTCTTTTTTCCTCCTTATGATCGCCATATCCTTTCACTTCTGAAGCGCTGTGTTGCCGACGGTGGGAGATCCGGCCGGCGGGAGAGGCGCAGAGCAGCTGGAATCGGGTGGAGGCTTGGAATGGGAAGCTGGGAACGCCGGGGAAAAATTAACTGCCGAGAGTGAGGAGCTAGCTTTTGCTTGTTGCCAAAGCTAGGTAAGTGTCGATCTCTTTCCTTTGTTGATATATGAGCAGAGATCTAGTTATGGGTGGTTTGTTGAGCTTGGATCTGTGGTTTGGCAGTGGTGGAGCTCGGTTTTGTTCCGGTGAATAGGGCAGCTGGGGGAAACGGCTACCGGTGGAGGGTTGAGCTTGGTAAGCTTCGATTTTCCTTTTCCTATGTTGTCTATAATTCATGCGAATCCGTACTATGTCAATTCCTAAGGAATTTGATGGTTTCTGTTGATGGATTGTCGGAAGGAAGTTGTGATTCGTGTGGTGTCTGATCTCTGTGGATTGTCAATGAGGATATTGATCAGCCAGCAGGTTGGACAGGGGTGGTTTTCGATGGCTGCACGACTGTGAGTAGTAATGCAACAATGGGTGAGTTGTGTGTTCCTCCAGGGCTTTGTCAAATCTCTATATTCCTCGGTGTGGAATTATTGGTAGCAAGCTAGTTGGGGGTTCTGCTTTGTTTTGCTGTGGATGGAGTTGTGAATAACTTGGGGTTTTGATCTGTTCGATAGATGGAGATCTTCGTGTATTGAATCGAATGAGGTGTTGGTTTGATCTTGTGGTATGATATCATTATGTTAGTGAAAGCCCTAGAGTCAATCATGTGATGATTGTTGTATGGACTTTATTGTATCATATTCCTATTTATAAAGGCATGGTTATTATATTTACTTGTATTGGTGCCAAATAACTAAATATAATAATGTCCTTGAGTAGTAGGTTCTTATCTATATCAATCGATTGGTTGAATCGATATTGAGATGATATAGAGAACACTACTCTTAATCATTCCTAGTCGAGTATTAACATTCAGGGACAATGTTAATGCGTAGAGACTAGCATGTAGGTCACCAAGATGACTTGATCTCACAAGTCATGGATATGAGATATCAAGTTGACACATGGGTATGCATTGGAGAATGTATACTGAATGACCCGCCATGAGAAAGTATCGTGGATCGTTATATGAGTGTCATATACTTTCTCATGTGGCTATTAGTATGACTATTAGTCCTTAGACCTGAAGTCACCATGGTTCCCTACATAAGGAGTTGCATACTTTGGCTTCGTCAAACGTCACCCGTAAATGGGTGGACTATAAAGGCGATTACTGGGTATGTAACAAATTATGCGGAGGGATGTGAGTGATGTAGATGGGATCTATCCCTCCTATATGACGGGAGTGACATCGATATTCTTGATAGAGTGAGACCACGAAGTGCATGACCATGCCCAAATGAGTTAATATGAGATATTGAGCTCATTTGATTACAGTGAGTATACTTGGAGTTCAAGATTTAGATTGTACCGAGGATGACACGGTCTATGCCTCGATTGGTCAATCTAGATGTCAAGGATAGAGGGACATTGTCACATATTGTGAGAGTCACAATTAGTAGTCACAAAGGTGATGTTGGAGCTCAACATTCTTGTAACTTGGGTAGCAATGATGTGTTGCTAGATACCGCTCATTGCTTATGTTCCTAAATCGGTTTAGGGACATTGCCAAGCGTTACAAGAACCTATAAGTCACACACATAAGAGCAATTAGATGGAGATTAGGTTCATATGATGAACCATGAGGATTAGGTTCATGGGATGAACCAAATTGGATTAAGAGTAATCCAAATTAGACTAATTGAGTTAGACTCAAGTTGATTCAAGTATTGAATGAGTCTAATTTTGATTTGATTCATCAAATCAATTTAAATTAATGAATAAAGATTCATTAAAATAAATTGACTTGAGTCAAGTGGTTAGATTTGATCAACCATGGGAGATTAGAGGTCAAGTTTGACTTGACTTGAGAGGGAAGATGAAAGGTCAAGTTTGACTTGACCAAATGTCATGTCATGATGATGACTTGGCATGGCCGACCCCACATCATCATTGACTTTGTCAATTGGTGCCACATCATGAGGGAGACCAAGGGTCATGGGAGTTACATGCATGCATGTAACCTCCTCTCCATGAAGTGGCCGGCCACTCCATTAGATGGGGTAATTGATTTTTGGTGGCTTAATAACTTCATCTTCAACCTTGGTGCTCTTTCTCTCAAGCTCTACCTCTCCCAACCTCTCCTTGGCCGAAATTCCTAAAGGAGTGCTAGCACACTCTAAGGAATTTTTTCTCCACCTATTGCTTGTGTGGATACCAATAGAGGAGTGTGCACTTGACACTCTCGAGTTCCGGCGAACTTTTGGACGAGCGGGATTTGCGAAGGGCATCGCATCGAGGGTAATGATCTCATCTCTTAGATCTAATTAGGTAGATCTAGGGTTTTTTAGTAAGAACATACATGTTTTATAATTTTTATACTTCGCACGGATCCGTGGCCGGGGCTTCCGAGGTTTCCGCAACGCAAAAAGCAGTTTTTGCGGCTCGGAAAAACCCAACAGTGGTATCAGAGCCACGTGCGAAGCATGTATGTGTTTCATTTTTGTAGTTTTTATATTAGATATAAAAATTACAGATTTATATGTTTCTGTAAATTTCCTAATTTTATAGAATTTTTGGGTATTTTTCTCAAAGAGTCGAAGCAACAAGTGTTGGGACACTTGTAGGCTTCAATCGTCGAGAAAAACTCTCCGAAATGGCGAGTTCTCGCTTTAAGTTTTTGGGACAGTGACTTAAGTTGCTAGAGGATCATATTAGGGACACTCGAAAAGTTAATTTTGTGAGTATGGACGCTGCCCTATCCCCTAAAGGGGCTTTGTCCCGCGATCACGCCCGGAAACCGCTTAGCGGGACCGTTACGGAGAGGTGACTCATTAATTTGAAAAAAATAAAATTAGGAAAAATTATAGAAATTTCTGTAAAAATACATAATTTAGAATTATGTATAATTCTGTGATTGTCATGGCCCAATGACCCCAATTTGATTGGATTATGTGTGTTGTAATTCATAATATGGCCTGTGTGTCGTTTTGTGATTGTGCGTGTTGTATAGTGTATGCGACTTGCGCGTTGTACCTCTTCTTTTGATATTCTAGTTGTAATTAGTTTTTAGACTCGAATGTAACTTGAGTTTCATATTTGTAATGTACAAAATGGAGCGGTGGAAAGTCCACTCGAAGATGAGATTACGAGAAGGGTGACGACGACACATGGCGGTCAAAGGAAGCGCTTGGGGAAGCCGCTAGCCTTAGGTTGACCGTCCGATCTTCTCATTGGCTTGAGAAGATCGTAGTAGGGCCATGAATATATCACATTTAATTATATATATATATGTTGATATATATATATATATATATATATATATATATATATATATATATATATATATTTAATTGATTTTGCTTGTATGTATGTGATGCATGCTAGTAGAATAATGCATGTATGTATATGATGCATGCTAGGATAATTTTCTTGTATGTATATGATGCATGCTAGAATAATGAATGTATGTATGTGATGCATGCTAATATAGGATAATAGAGGCCTAAATGCGTATAAGATACACATTACGATTAGATTAGATCATAATCGAATCAACTCGAAAATCCCTACCGAGCCTTGATACCCATCACTACCTCGATCATTTGTCGTTGTTGAATCTGCCAAAGCAGAGCAACACATATTATCTTGGTAGGGTGTGGAGGGACAATCTTGGTCCCGCCTATCACGCTTGAGTTAGAGTAAGCTCAATTAGATTGAGCAAAACTAGTTAACTCAATTGGATCGAGTAGAACTATAGGCATATTCCAATCGTTGGAAAGATAGGTTAAGATCGCATTTACACTAAATCTTGGGCGATTTAGCCAAAGCTAACTCAAGGTCTTTTGTAAATGTGGGTCTTAATCCTATAAACAAGAGTTGCATAGAGATGTAATCGGTAATGTGTTACCCACCGATCGTACTAAGTCTTGGGCGATTTAGCCAAAGCTAACTCAAGGCTTAGTATGATGTGGATCTTGTCCCACAAGAATTATAGCTAGTTTGTATGAATCTAGTAATGTGGTTCGACCACATCCATAACACGATTCTACAAAATTCCTATAATTCAGTGAGAGCATCATTTGATTAAAGGCCTAATTAAATGATAAAAGAAATATGATATTAATTCTCTGCATTGTATGTTGTAGATAACTATGTCGACAAACACGAACACTCTCTCTCTGCGATCTGTCCTTGAGAAGGACAAGCTCAATGGAGCGAATTTCCTGGACTGGTACAGGAACCTGAGAATTGTTCTCACCCAAGAAAGGAAGTTGTACGTCTTGGAGCAACCCATTCCAGAGGCAACTCCTGCCACTGCCTCGCGAGCTGACAAAGATGCTTACAAGAAGCATCAAGATGATGCATTAGATGTGTCATGTCTAATGCTCGCGACCATGAACTCGAGCCTGTAAGCAACACGAGTTCATGAATGCTTATGATATGGTTGGACATCTTCGTCAACTATATCAAGGACAAGCTAGGCATGAGAGATATGAAGTCTCTAAGGCATTATTTGGGTCCAAAATGTAAGAAGGGACTCCTGTAGGTACATATGTACTCAAGATGATTGGGTACGTAGAAAACCTACAAAGGCTGGGATTCCCACTTGGCCAAGGGCTGGCCACTGACCTGATCTTGCAATCTTTGCCACAAGCCTTCAATCAATTTATCATGAATTATAACATGAATGAAATTGATAAGCCATCGTCAAAATGCTCAAAGATGTTGAGAATCACGAGCTTAACCTTAAGAAGGGTAAATCTGACACCATTTTGATGGTGCAGAAGAAGAAAGGCAAGGGCAAGCCTAAAGGTAAGGGAAAGTCCCAAGCCAAGGGCAAAGGAAAAGAACTTAAACCCAAAGGAGGGGTAGCCAAGGAAGGGGCTTGCTTCCACTGCAAGGAAGCAGGACACTAGAAGCGTAACTGCAAGGCATACCTGGAAGATCTTAAGAAGAAGAGAAGTGAGACTTCTACTTCAGGTATAAATGTTATAGAAGTCAATCTATCTATTTCTTCATCATGGGTATTAGATACCGAATGTGCATCTCACATTTGTACCAATGTGCAGGGGCTGAGAAATAGCAGGGTATTGACAAAGGGCGAGGTGGACCTACGAGTAGGCAATGGAGCAAGAGTTGTTGCTGTTGCTGTAGGAACTTATGATCTATCTCTGCCCTCTGGGCTTGTACTAGAATTAGATGAATGTTGTTATGTGCCTGCCTTAACTAAGAACATCATTTCAGTTTCTTGTTTGGACAAGAAAGGTTTTTCATTTATAATAAAGAACAAATGTTGTTCAGTTTATTTAAATGATATGTTCTTTTGTAGTGCACCTCTAATGAACGGACTCTACTTTCTAGACTTAGAGAGCCCTATCTATAACATAAGTACCAAGAGGTTCAAGTCAAATGAGTTGAACCAAACCTATCTCTGGCATTGTCGCTTAGGTCTCATAAATGAGAGTCGCTTATCTCAGCTCCATAAGGATGGGCTGCTAGACTCATTTGATTTTGAATCATATGAGACATGCGAGTCTTGCCTTTTAGGCAAGATGACCAAGACTCCCTTTAGTGGACACGTGAAGAGCAACAGATTTGTTAGGACTTATACATAGTGATGTATGTGGTCCTTTCAATGTTGCTGCTAGAGGTGGTTACAGGTACTTCATTACATTTACTGATGACTTCAGTAGATATGGTTATGTATATCTCATGACACACAAATCAGAATCCTTTGAAAAGTTCAAAGAATTCAAGAATGAAGTACAAAACCAGCTTGGCAAGAGTATTAAGATACTTCGATCAGATCGAGGTGGAGAATACCTTAGCCATGAGTTTCGTGACTATCTAGCTGAGTGTGAGATTCTATCCCAACTTACTCCTCCTGGAACACCACAGTGGAATGGTGTATCCGAAAGGAGGAATTGTACCCTATTAGATATAGTACGATCTATGATGAGTCACACAGATCTTCCTATATCCTTTTGGGGATATGCTCTAGCCACAGCAGCCTTTACCCTTAACCGTGTACCATCTAAGGCTGTCATAAAGACACCATATACGATATGGACAGGGAGAAATCCCAAGATGTCTTTTATGAGGATTTGGGGTTGTGAGGCTTACGTTCGACATCAAGTTTCAAACAAACTGGGACCCAAATCCGATAGGTGCTATTTTGTTGGATATCCCAAGGATACAAAGGGATATTACTTCTACATTCCTAGTCAGCACAAAGTGTTTGTGGCAAAGACTGGAGTTTTTCTAGAAAGGGATTTTGTTTCTAGAAAAACTAGTGGGAGTACCTTCGATCTTGAAGAAATTCAAGATAAAGACCATAGCACTGAGGCCTTGATGGAGGTCGAACAGGAACCACAAAGTGTTGTGGGTGATGAGGTTATTGCACAAAGAGTTGTGGAACAACCACCTGTTCATGTAGACCTACCTCTTCGCAAATCTGATAGGGTACGTCGTCAACCTGAGAGATATTCATTTCTCTTGTCTGACTATGATGACGTAATGCTCATTGAGAATGAGCCTACCTCCTATCAGAAAGGTGTGATGAGCCCAGATTCTGAGAAATGGCTAGAGGCCATGAGATCCAAGATGGAATCCATGTACACCAACCAAGTATGGACTTTGGTTGATCCACCTGAAGGGGTCAAACCCATTGGGTGTAAGTGGGTCTTTAGGAGAAAGACTGACATGGATGGACTTACGCATACCTATAAGGGCCGATTGGTGGCTAAAGGTTTCAAGCAAATTCATGGTATTGACTATGATGAAACCTTTTCTCCAGAGGCGATGTTTAAGTCCATTCGGATCTTGCTTGCTATTGCAGCATACCACGATTATGAGATCTGGCAGATGGATGTCAAAACCGCGTTTCTGAATGGAAACTTGCTCGAGGATGTGTACATGACACAACCTGAGGGTTTTGTAGATCCACAGCATACTGGGAAGGTATGCAAGCTGCAAAGGTCCATTTATGGGCTAAAGCAAGCTTCTCGGAGATGGAATCTTCGATTCGATGATGCGATCAAACAGTTTGGTTTCATCAAGAATGAAGATGAACCCTGTGTCTACAAGAGGGTTAATGGGAACACAGTTGTGTTCCTTGTATTGTATGTGGATGACATACTACTCATTGGGAATGACATCCCTTCGCTACAGTCTGTGAAGACTTGGCTGGGGACGTGCTTCTCAATGAAAGACTTAGGTGAAGCAGCCTGTATTCTAGGCATCAAGATCTATAGAGATAGATCTAAGAGATTGCTTGGCCTAAGTCAGAGTACATACATTGACACGGTATTACTTCGGTTTGCCATGCAGAATTCTAAGAAAGGACTTCTGCCGATGTCACATGGTGTGAGTCTTTCGAAGACTCAAAGTCCCTCTTCTAGAGAGGAGAGAGACCGCATGGATAAGATCCCTTACGCATCTGCTATAGGATCTATCATGTACGCCATGCTATGTACTCGTCCTGATGTCTCGTATGCTTTGAGCATGACGAGTAGATACCAGTCAGATCCAGGTGAGCGTCACTGGATAGCAGTCAAGAATATTCTTAAGTACTTGAGAAGGACTAAAGAATATTTCTTGATATTTGGAGGCGATGAGGAGCTAGCTGTAAAGGGTTACAGCGATACCAGCTTCCAAACTGACCAGGATGATTATAGATCACAGTCAGGATTCGTGTTTTGCTTTAATAGTGGCGCTGTGAGCTGGAATAGTTCCAAGCAGGACACAGTTGCTGATTCTACAATAGAGGCCGAATATATCGGTGCTTCCATCTCATTCGAGAGATTATCGATAGAGGAGATGTGAATATTTGTAGAGTACCCACAGAGGCTAACATCGCAGATCCCTTGACCAAGGCTTTGGCATAGAAAAAGCATGATGGTCACACTAGGTCATTGGGTATTAGATACTACGGTGATTGGCACTAGTGCTAGTGGGAGATTGTTAGTGAAAGCCCTAGAGTCAATCATGTGATGATTGTTGTATGGACTTTATTGTATCATATTCCTATTTATAAAGGCATGGTTATTATATTTACTTGTATTGGTGCCAAATAACTAAATATAATAATGTCCTTGAGTAGTAGGTTGTTATCTATATCAATCGATTGGTTGAATCGATATTGAGATGATATAGAGAACACTACTCTTAATCATTCCTAGTCGAGTATTAACATTCAGGGACAATGTTAATGCGTAGAGACTAGCATGTAGGTCACCAAGATGACTTGATCTCACAAGTCATGGATATGAGATATCAAGTTGACACATGGGTATGCATTGGAGAATGTATACTGAATGACCCGCCATGAGAAAGTATCGTGGATCGTTATATGAGTGTCATATACTTTCTCATGTGGCTATTAGTATGACTATTAGTCCTTAGACTTGAAGTCACCATGGTTCCCTACATAAGGAGTTGCATACTTTGGCTTCGTCAAACGTCACTCGTAAATGGGTGGACTATAAAGGCGATTACTGGGTATGTAACAAATTATGCGGAGGGATGTGAGTGATGTAGATGGGATCTATCCCTCCTATATGACGGGAGTGACATCAATATTCTTGATAGAGTGAGACTACGAAGTGCATGGCCATGCCCAAATGAGTCAATATGAGATATTGAGCTCATTTGATTACAGTGAGTCTACTTGGAGTTCAAGATTTAGATTGTACCGAGGATGACACGGTCTATGCCTCGATTGGTCAATCTAGATGTCAAGGATAGAGGGACATTGTCACATATTGTGAGAGTCACAATTAGTAGTCATAAAGGTGATGTTGGAGCTCAACATTCTTGTAACTTGGGTAGCAATGATGTGTTGCTAGATACCGCTCATTGCTTATGTTCCTAAATTGGTTTAGGGACATTGCCAACGTTACAAGAACCTATAGGGTCACACACATAAGAGCAATTAGATGGAGATTAGGTTCATATGATGAACCATGAGGATTAGGTTCATGGGATTAACCAAATTGGATTAAGAGTAATCCAAATTAGACTAATTGAGTTAGACTCAAGTTGATTCAAGTATTGAATGAGTCTAATTTTGATTTGATTCATCAAATCAATTTAAATTAATGAATAAAGATTCATTAAATTAAATTGACTTGAGTCAAGTGGTTAGATTTGATCAACCATGGGAGATTAGAGGTCAAGTTTGACTTGACTTGAGAGGGAAGATGAAAGGTCAAGTTTGACTTGACCAAATGCCATGTCATGATGATGACTTGGCATGGCCGACCAATGATGATGCTCCACATCATCATTGACTTTGTCAATTGGTGCCACATCATGAGGGAGACCAAGGGTCATGGGAGTTACATGCATGCATGTAACCTCCTCTCCATGAAGTGGTCGACCACTCCATTAGATGGGGTAATTGATTTTTGGTGGCTTAATAACTTCATCTTCAACCTTGGTGCTCTTTCTCTCAAGCTCTACCTCTCCCAACCTCTCCTTGGCCGAAATTCCTAAAGGAGTGCTAGCACACTCTAAGGCATTTTTTCTCCACCTATTGCTTGTGTGGATACCAATAGAGGAGTGTGCACTTGACACTCTCGAGTTCCGGCGAACTTTTGGACGAGCGGGATTTGCGAAGGGCATTGCATCGAGGGTAATGATCTCATCTCTTAGATCTAATTAGGTAGATCTAGGGTTTTTTAGTAAGCACATACATGTTTTATAATTTTTATACTTCGCACGGATCCGTGGCCGGGGTTTCCGAGGTTTCCGCAACGCAAAAAGCAGTTTTTGCGGCTCGGAAAAACCCAACACATTATAGCACAGATTTGTTGGGATGTTTTCATATTCGGATTGTTCTAGATTTGCTGGAGATGAGTGAACCGAGCAAGGTAAGTGTGGAAGTAACAATCTTGTGTGGATGTGTGTTACCTTCATAATTTTACAGCTGATGTTAGAATTGATTCATGAAGTATGCAATGAATTGATTTGGAGGATTGATGAATGTATGCTCTGTATGTTCTATTAAGGAGATGTGAAGGTTGAAGTGTTGAGATTATATTTAGATGATTGGATAGCTATTTGAGTGATGTTTTGATCGGTTTACTTTAATTGATCTTGTTGTTGTCGATGAGAGAGTTTGGTTGAGAGAATCGACCAAAGTTGATTGTAGATTGGGGATATGAGAGGTGTGTGCTCGAATGTCTAACTCGTAGATGAGGAAAGGATGCGAACATAGAAACGAAGTAGTGTTTAGTTCGTATACTTATCGAAGGCTTGTACTTAATCATAGTTTGTTATTAAGTGCAGGTTTGGGTTATGAGGCAGACTCCTGGGCTTGAGGACTATTATTTCGAGCTTCGTATCAGGTGGGTAATATCTACCCTAGTCAGGTAGTTTTGATCTAAATCTAGTGCATGAATTTGAATTTATACTGAATTCTTTTACCTTGACTCCACTCTTATTTAATCATGTGCTTGTACTTAGCCTTGATCTTTGAGATATATTATTGTTACTTCATTGATTATCTATCACGGATATGAACTACAAACCCTATTGTGTGTTAGTTGATGGATGTTCAGTTAAGTACATATGATTAGGGTTACCATTGTGAACTCAGATCGGGTTACTGTGTTACATCACTAGGGTTAAGTGATGGACTAGATTATGGAGTCGATTATTATATCATGCCCATATCAGTGGTGCATCTATGGTGGATTTAGTTGTTTGTGCATAGATAAGTGTGTGGTTGTCAGTATGTGGCTATGGACTGGAGGTCCTAGCGTGATTGTATATCCATTATGAATTGGGTATTTGCGTATGGTTATATGGGTTGTCGATAGTATATCGCTATGGACTGGAAGTCCTAGCGTGATTGACTGTCAGTTATGTATGACTCTCTATGTGATAGAGAGAGAGTCTTGTGGATTAGTAGTCCTTGCATAGTTGACTTTTGGGTTGACTAGGATTCCCCGTGGGATAGGGAGTGTTACGGGGATACATATGTGGAGCTATGCATCATTACATTGCATGCATGCTGTTGACTGGGTCTCCCTTGTGGTTGGATGGATCGTTAGTCATTCTGCCTCCCCGCCCACTCAGGGTAGTGGTAGCAAGGTTGAGGGCAGAGCATTGGATGTGACGCGCTCGACCACTATAGACGGTGGTAGGTAGAGTGGCGTGCAGCTTGTCCTGTCATGCAACACTCGGCCACTCATGGGTAGTGGTAGCTAGAGTCGCTTGTAGCAGGGACTCCTATGTTAGCATATAGCTCTATGGCGGTTAGCTACCAGTCATACTACCCAACTCGGCCACTCGAGAGTAGTGATAGCTGGAGTCGGGATAGTTGTCATCACGTGCCACTCTGACCACTCTGGGGTCGTGGTTTTAACGGGTCTACAGATAGTGACCTTGCATATGCATTGCTGATATATATGTATGCATGTATTTGATATATGTTTTACATATGCCTGTGAGATGCTGCATTTGATTGAGCTATAATTGCTGCATATGCTTGTTCATCATGATACTTGTCATTTGTATATTATATACTGTTGTTTGTTGAGCATGATATATGTGTTGATCCAGACTATTGTATGCATTTGATTAGCGTCATATCATAGTGTGGTATGGACCGGGATGTTATTACATGTGATTATATACTGTTCATATGTCTTAGTGTTGGTTAGGTTTGCCATTAACCTTTTATGTCATATGGGTTATGTTATTATATACCTGTTCAGGATGATATAACTTATGGTGGTGCAGACCGTCAGGTACATTAGTACATTACTTCATGTTCAGTTGATCAGTTTAGTATATGCATTGAGTATGACTATTCTGGTGGTTAGTTGTCACCACAGTTAGAACTGTATGTCTATTAGATTCATTCTGTATACCTGTAGATCTTCACATGTATACTTGTAGATCTTTATATGCCTATATGTTGTTCAACACTTTCTATATATTACCCCTGAGTTTATACTCACCACCTCAGACCCTGGGTTTCTTGTCGCCCAGGTAACAGGTAGAAGATTCCTTGGACGTTCGGAGCTCCACCAGCTGATCCCATCTCACACCAAATGGTGGGATAGTATTTCCATTTCGATGTTGTGTTCTTATGGATTGATGTTTTTGGGTTTTATCCTATATCATTTCTATATTTGTGATATACGGATGTGTTGTATGTATTTGGCCTTTGATATGGTTTCTATTATAATTCTTGTTGTGTTAAGTCACTCTGGAGTGCATAGTGAGTCTTTGTATTATTTGTCAATATCTTCCGCTGTGTTTGTATGGAATATGTCTATATATTTGTTATGTGATTATGGCCGAAAGGCTTTATGTATATCAGAGAATTGTATCACGTACAAGGGAGATGTTGTCCGATTATCTTTGGCTCGACATACTCTCGGGGTGTGACAATTTTATTGGTATCAGAGCCCTTGGTTGCGAAGTTCATTTTCAAATTTTATTTCGTTCGGACATCTCCGAGCTACAAGGTTTAAGGTATGTTGACTGTTATTACATATCCTTCTGTTGGCTATGCATTTAGTTGCTTATAATAGGGATGACTTGTAGGGTGTTGGTTAGTATTCGTAACCGTGGTTTGAGTTGACCACGGGAACGACATGTTGAGGTTATTAGACATGTACCTGCTATCGAATAGGTAATTATCTTTGAGAGCTGACTGATACCGAGTCAGAAAGCAGGGGTTAGGTAGTCACATCTCTTGCGGAGATCAAAGATTACAGTCCTAAGGATTTTTACTAATTATGTTAGTCAGATAATTACCTATGGGGTAATGGATAAGCGTGTATACTATTGCTGATGCAGATAGTAGAAAATTAGTGGATGATATTCATAGAGATTTTGATCCCTGCGTTGGTCGTTCTAGGTTGTATAACTTTGAAGGTACTTTTGAATACTTAACTCGTGTTACACAGAGAAAGTGGAGTTAGTGGAATACCATTATCGGGATCAAACCGATACTTGGTGGAAGAGGCAAGAAATAACTTTCGGGAAATCATACATCACTTGGCCACGGTGTAGTGATGTTGTGAGAGAGTATTTTCCCACGTCATCTTCTTTGACTCGTCGTTAAGGAATTCTTGAGCTTCAGGTTGGGTGATCGTTTGGTAATGAAGGTAACATGCAGAGTCGTTAGACTTGTGAGGGTTACGACCACCTAATATCTCAAGAATGTGATTGGGTTGGTTTTGGCCATCCACAGTTTATTGGCTGATATTTTGATCAGGATGTTTGGATCTCCTACCAGATGCTACCGGAAGGCCTTAGACCGAGTCATGTGTATAGAAATGACTCCGTAGCAAGTGTTTTAAGAGTTGGAGATTTGATAAGCAGATATTGCAAGTCAAATTATTGGAATCAGTAGTATCCATATGTTGGATAAAAGGAGCAAGATCGGAGTCATTGGCCACGAGCGACTATTGGAGAGTTTTCCGATCATAGAAGACCGATTGTAGATTGTCAGCATCTTCTCATGTTTATCAGTGAACTCAGAAGAAAGACTCCAAAGGGATTATGTGTGTGCAGTGTGGGTCACGATGAGACGCAGAGTCAGATTATCCGATGGATCATTTTATCCATTTCTACTATAAGCAGTCAGTATCTACGAGGAGAGTATGTACTTTGAAGACTTAGTTGAAGACTATGGATGATGCTTTCGAGAGGACGATCCACAACCTCGTAAGCCAAGTTCATCACAGAAGAATGGATTATCATCAGCAGTGATCTATTACCTCAGATATAGTTGGAGCTCTTTGATACTTCCATCCGAGAGAAGCAATTTACTCAGCAGTATCAACGGAAGACATCTTAGAAGATTCATACATCCAGATGATAGCAACTGTTACCTCCCCAGGCGTAGCTATACCTTTCACAGAGTTGGAGTGTGCTATGATTCAGTATTTTTTAGCTAGTGGTGTACTCTTTACCCGTACAACAGTGTTTACCATCTCCATTGCAGTTGTTTCAGTTTGTACCTCAGTTTCAGCAGTTGACTTCAGTTCCTCCATGGTAGTCCTTTGCACTTACAGGAGATCAGCCATCAAGAACAGATGTTGGGCGAGTTTACATGGTTACTTGAGAAGACGTATAGAAGACCGAAGAATTGGTCATTCGGGGTATTACTTTAGGTTACCCTATTTGCGGATGTATCGAGAGATATTGGTAGTTTATAGGTAGCTAGGTCTAGAATATTCTTCGATAGGGTTAGAAGGGTTCCTATCGACTTGTGGGTTGGTGATTGTTCTCTACCGTCCGGTGAGATGTTGATCAACAAACAAGAAGTCAAGGGATACCCTTAGCCTTTGCTAGACATACCTTCACTATAAACATATCCTTACGGGTAGTTAAATTATTGAAATTAGGGTTTAACATGTATCTCGGATGTGCATATAATTCGAGAGTATTCAGATGTAGTTTCGGATGAACTCCTGGGCTTGCCACTGCATGGGAAAGTAGGAATATGCGATTGGGGGTGATTTCGGAAATAGTTCCGATATTGAAGATCTCATACCGGGAAATGATTTTATTGGTATCAGTGTTGTTAAACATTGTGGAAAATGATATGATAATGTCACTAGACTAATCGATGATTTAGTCATTCATGAAGCGACGGGACCGTTGGTGGTTGCCTTCTTAGACGATATTTTTGGGCAGCTTCACGATCTTAAGGGAAGTTGTGGTTTCCCTGGATTGATATGGTTATTACAGTAGAGGTTGTTAGGATGTTACTAGCGTTATCATACCGCTAATTTGTTGGACCAAGAAAGTGATGGAAATCACTTGGTCGGGAGCCTGTGGAGCTAGGTTTCAGGGCCTAGATAGTGGCTAACTTTTACATCAGTGTTAGTTAATTCTTCTGGTGTGGCTGGAACTGTACACGGATGTATAATTTCAGGGATTAAGAGCAATTCCAATGCAGTTTAATGAGACGTATATTATGTGTATGTTAGTTGAGAAACTAGCGAGATTGGTCATTATAGTTTTCTAGTTACCCAGTTCTGTGTGACAGAGTGGATTTTGGACATTAGATTGATTTCTCTTGTGAGAAAGGAATTCTCCGTCTTTGGAGAGAATAGTGGGTTACAGACTGGTATTGGATTCAGGATGAGTTGATTTAGGAAGCTCGTCATTCGAGAGTGGTGATGTATTCAGAGTGTGTCCGAAAATAGCGAGTTTGAGATGTTCTTCGGGATGGAACGACATGTAGGACATGGTTGATTTCTTAGTTTGATGTTTGGTGTGCCAACAAATAAAGGTGGAATATTATTGATCGGTATGGTTATGTACCGTAATGAAGTGGGAGCCTAGTACGTTAGACTGTGTTGGGATATTTTCTAGAATTCGGAAGGGCCTTGATGTAGGGAAATCTCGTATGCCTAATGGCATATGCGCAACGGAAAATAGGATCTCTTCCAAGTGATCCATGCGAAAGCAAACTCGTATAAAATAAATTTCTCTAAACCAAACCTATCTTATAGGAGAGGATTACCTTTGTTGCGTGCCCTTGTTAATCCCGCTTTTCCTTTCGGTTTGTTGGATCTTTAGCACGTTCAAGTGTCCGTGCCTCTATACGTATCCACACGAGCACGCTCTTGTCTCACAAAAGGAAAACTAGAAGAGCTCTCCTTTACTTCTTGCTAGAGAAGTCCCTAAAGGAGAGGAAGAGAGGGAAAAGGAGAAAGGAAGAAGAAGACTCCTCTTCTTGCTAGCCTACACTCACAAACCCACACAACTAAAGCTTCCACCAAGCTCTCTCACAACCACAACACCAAAAACCTCTACAACAATTGCATTATGGCCGGCCACCCCATGGAGCCTTTTATAGGGTTGGAAAAACCCTTCCACCTCCTTCACATTCAATGCAATCCATTGCATTGAGACACCAAAAGGAATTTGGCTTCCTTGTTTGGCCGGCCACTTAAGGAGACAAAACCATTTTGTTTCCTTCCACCTTAACTAGCTTAGGTGGATGCTTAGGTGGCATTCTTATGTGGCATGCTTATGTGGCATTCTTATGTGACATTCATGCATGTTGAATTAATCTTATTAATTCAATTAAGCTTATGTTATCATATTGAATTAATCTTATTAAATCAATAAGGTAACATATTGAATTAATCTCATTAAATCAATTAGCTAAAATTCTCATTAAGCTTAAAGTCCAAAAACTATTTTGTACTTAAGCTTATTCCCATATTATTCTAGTCAAACTAGAATACTCTAATTCCTCAAATCATCATGCTCTTTGTGTGTGACCCTATAGGCTCTCATAACGTTGGCAGTGGACCTAAACTCTTTTAGATACACAAGCAATGAGCGGCATCTAGCAATACATCATTGCTACCCAAGTTACGAGATAAGTCAAGATCCGACTAACCTTTCCGTGACTACTATAATATATGACCGTGTCCTTCTATCCTTGATATCAGATTGATCAATGAGGCATAGACCGTGTCATCCTCGATCAATCTATGTGTTTCTTGATCCCTGAGTAAACTAACTCAAACAAATGAGCTCAATATCTCATATTGACTCATTCGAGCATGGCCATGCGATTTAGTAGTTCTACTCAATCAAGGGGCCCACCGATATCACTCCCGTCATATGGAAGGGATAGATCCCATCTACATCACTCACATCCCTCCGCATAATTTGTTACATACCCAAGAATCGCTTTATGGTCCACCTGCTACGGGTGACGCTGACGATACCAAAGTACATAACTCCTTATGTAGGGAACCGTAGTGACTTGTGTCCGAGGACTATTCATACCAATAGTCACATGAGAAAGTTTATGACACTCATATAATGATCCATGAAACTTTCTCATGGCGAATTCGGTCGATATATATTCTCTAATATATACCCATGTGTCAACTTGATATCATATATCCATGACTTGTGAGATCAAGTCATCAATTGACCTACATGCTAGTCTTTATGTATTAATATTGCCCTTGCATATTAATACTTGACTAGAACATTTAGAAAGTGTTCTCTCTGACCTCTCATAATCAATTACGCCAATTGATGTCTTTGTAGATAAGAACCTACTTTTCTAGGGCATTACTATATTTAATTTAGTGGCACAAGCAAGACTTAAATATAATAACCAATCCTTTGCCTTTATAGAATATGATACAAAATGTTCCCTATTCAACCATCACATGATTGGTTCTTAGGGCTATAACTAACAATCTCCCACTAGTACCAATCACTATGATATCTAATACCTAGTGACCTAGTGTGACCATCATGTTTCTCCAAAGCCTTGGTCAATGGATCTGCGATGTTAGCTTCTCGGACATTTCTGCATATCCTCACATCTCCTCTATCGATGATCTCTCGAATGAGATGGAAGCGCCGCAGATATGTGTTTGGTCTGTGATGTGATCGAGGTTCCTTAGCTCGCAATAGCCCCATTGTTGTCACAATAGAGGTCTATTGGATCTGCAATGCTAGGAACTACCCCAAGTTCATCGATGAACTTACGAGCCAAATGACCTCCTTTCTTTGCATCGGGAGATCGCAATATACTCACCTGTTGTAGAATCGAATCGCGTGTCTGCTTGAACTCTTCCTCACGGCTCCACCATTCGAGCAAAACACGTACCGATTGCGATCTATAGTCATCCTTGTCATTTTGGAAGCTTGCATCACTGTAACCCTTCTGATTAGCTCCTCATTGCCTCGAATATCGGGAAATATTCTTTCGTTCTTCGTAAGTACTTAAGAATATTTTTATCGCTATCGATGACTTTCACCGATCCGAGTATCTACTCGTCATGCTCAAAGCATACGAGGCGTCAGACAGTACAAAGCATGGCGTACATGATAGACCCTATAGGCGATGCATAAGGGATCTTATCCATGCGATCTCTCTCCTCCTAGAAGAGGGACATTGAGTCTTGAAAGACTCACACCATGTGATAAAGCGTAAACCCTTTCTTAGAATTTTGCATAGCAAAACGATCTAGCACTTTATCAATGTATGTACTCGACTTAGGCCAAGTAATCTTCTAGATCTATCTCTATAGATCTTGATGCCTAGAATATAGGCACTTCACCTAAGTCCTTCATCGAGAAACAATTCCCTAACCACATCTTCACAGACTGGAGTGAGGGAATATCATTTCCGATGAGAAGTATGTCATCTACATACAAGACAAGAAATACAACTGTGCTCCCACTATTTCTCTTGTAGACACAAGGCTCATCTTCATTCTTGATGAAACCAAACTCTTTGATTGCATCATCGAATCGAAGATTCCAGCTTCGAGAGGCTTGCTTTAGTCCATAAATGGACCTTTGCAGTTTGCATACCTTTCCAGGATGCTTGGGATCTTCAAAACCCTCAGGTTGTGTCATGTACACATCCTCGAGTAGCTTTCCATTCAGAAAAGCGGTTTTGACATCCATCTGCCAGATCTCATAATCATGGTAGGTCGCAATAGCAAATATGATCGAATGGATTTAAGCATCGCAATCGGTGAAAAGGTTTCTTCATAGTCAATACCATGAATTTGTTTGAATCCTTTAGCCACCAATCTACCTTTATAGGTATGCTTATTACCATCCATGGGTCTTTACTTTAAAGACCCACTTACACCCAATGGGTTTTACCTTGTGGATCAACCAAAGTCCATACTTGGTTAGTGTACATGGATTCCATTTCGGATCTCATGGCCTCTAGCCATTTCTGGAATCTGGGCTCATCATAGCTTCTTTATAGGATGTAGGCTCGCAAGATTGATAAGCAATACATCACCGTTGTCAGTCAAGAGAAAAGAATATATCTCGGGTTGACGACGGATCCTATTAGATCTACGAAGAGGTTGGTCTACTTGAACAGGTGTTTGCTCCACAACTCTTTGGGCAACAAATTCCTCATCCACAACACTTTGTGGTGCCTGTTCATTTTCCATCGAAGCCTTAGTGTTATCATCATCTTGAACTTCTTCAAGATGAATTTTACTCCCACTAGTATTTCTAGAAATAAATTCTCTTTCTAGAAAGACAGGATTTCTGGCAACAAACACCTTGCCAAGTGTGGGATTGTAAAAGTAATATCCCTTAGTTTCCTTGGGATATCCTACAAAATAACACTTATCTGATTTGGGTCCTAGTTTATCACGAGACTTGACGTCTAACGTAAGCTTCACAACCCCAAATCTTTATAAAAGACATTTTGGGACTCTTCGGTCCATATCGTATATGGTGTCTTTTCTACGGCTTTTGATGGAACGCGATTAAGTGAAAGCTACTGTCTCTAGAGCTAAACCCCAAAAGGAAGTAGGTAGATCGCTCATCATTGATCGTACCATATCTAATAGAGTACGATTTCTCCTCTCGGATACACCATTCCATTGTGGTGTTCGGTGGAGTGAGTTGGGATATTATCCCACACTCACCAGTGATCACGAAACTCTTGACTAAGGTATTCACCACCTCGATCCGATCAAGTAGCTTATCACGCTTACCAAGTTGGTTTTGTACTTCATTCTTGAATTCTTTGAACTTTTCAAAGGATTGACTTATGTCTCATCAAATATAAGTAGCCAAATCTACTCATATCATCGATGAAAGTAATAAAGTACTTATAGCCTCCTCAGCCCGACATTGAAAGGGCCACATACATCAAGATGTATGAGTCCTAACAAATCCGCCTCTCGCCATGTCCACTAAATGGAGTTTTAGTCATCTTTCCTAAAGACAAGACTCGTGATACCTCATATGATTCAAAATCAAATGAGTCCAATAATCCATCTTTATGGAGTTGGGATATCGTTTTTCATTTATGTGACCTAGGCGATGATGCGAGATATGTCTGGTTCAAATCATTCGATTTGAACCGTTTGGTATTTACGTTATAAATTGGGTTATCTAAATCTAGAACATAGAGACCATTCATAAGTGGTGCATTACAATAGAACATTTCATTTAAATAAATGGAACAACATTTGTCCTTTATTATAAAAGAAAAGTTTTTCTTGTCTAAACAAGATACAGAAATTATGTTCTTTGTTAATGCGGTACATAGAAGCACTCCTCTAGTTCTAAGATAAGCCCAAAGGCAAAGACAAAGAATATGTTCCTACAAATACAAAGAACTTTGCGCCATTGCCTACTCGTAGGTCCACTTCACCCTTTGCCATTATTCTACTATTTCTCAGTCCCTGCACATTAGTACAAATGTGAGATGTACATCCGGTATCTAATACCCATGTAGAAGAAATAGATAGATTAACTTCTATAACGTGTATACCTGAGGCAGAAGTCCCACTTCTCTTGTTCTTTACTTCCTCAAGGTAGACTTTGCAGTTCCGCTTCCAAAGTCGATCTCACCGCAATGGAAGCATCCCTTCCTTAGGTACTTTACCTTTACCCTTTGAAGTGGATGAATTGGCCTTGCCTTTGGCTTGGTCTTACCCTTGCCTTTAAGCTTACCTTTGTCCTTCTTGACCATTAGTACATTACTAACTTTCTTCTTGAGATTTGGTTGGTAGTTCTCAACATGCCGAGAATCTCAGCAAAGGTTTATCAATTTCATTCATGTTATAATTCATGAGAATTGATTGTATGCTTGTATGCTTAACGATTGCGAGATAACATCGATTGCCAATTCTTGGCTCGATGGAAAACCTAGTCTTTGAGGTTCTCAGCGTACCCAATCATTTTGAGTCGTGAGTTCCTACAGTGTTCCTTCTTGCATCTTGCATGCATAAAGAGCCTTAGACACTTCAAAACGCTCGTGCCTAGCTTGTCCTTGATATAGTTGTTTCAAATGCTCAACCATATCATAGGCATCCATGTTCTCATGTTGCTTCTGAAGCTCAGAGTTCATGGTGGCAAGCATAAGGCATGACACATCTAATGCGTCATCTTGATGCTTCTTATAAGCATCTTTTTCAGCACGAGTGGCCGTAGGGGCGGGCATTTCAGGGGTAGACTGCTCTAGGACATACAGTTTACGCTCTTGCTTGAGGATAATCCTCAAGTTCCTATACCAGTCAAGAAAGTTTGCTCCATTGAGCTTGTCCTTCTCAAGGACAGATCGCAAGTTGAGGGGGTGTGTCGTGTTAGATGACATGGTGATCTACAACATTAAAATGCAAAGTTAAGTATCATACCTAAATCATTTAATTAGGCCTTTAATTAAATGAGGCTCCCACTAAATTCTCATAGCTACTATTTAGCTATAAATTTATATGGGATAAAGATCCACATCATAATTCGTCTTGAGTTAGCTTTGGCTAATCGCCCAAGACGTAGTATAATTAGGTAGGCAATCCTTTGCCAATTACATCTGATGTAACTCTTTAATAGCTTTGGTTAAGTTTTAGATTAGTTTAGTGTTTATTCCTAAACCACTTCGGTGTGGCGAGGCAGGGGCCTTCTTGGATATCGGAGCAACGACCACTTCTAAGACAAAGCTGATGTTCGAAAATCACACAAAACTAATGTTAACACTTATGTTCAAAGCTAATATATGCCTCTACTTTCTTAACCATTTAAGAAAACACTTAATTAAGTCTTAACCAAGACTGATAGCGGGACATCACGATTGTCCACTCCCCTCCAAGATAAAATGCATTGCTTTGCTTTGGCAAACCCAATAACAAATGATCGAGGAAGTAGTGAGTACCAACTTTGGTAGGCATATCGTTTAGACTTATTAAGAAATAAACATGTATCATATACATATTAGCATACATCACATATAAGCTAAACTAATCATGCATCACATACAAGCTAAACTAACATGCATCACATACATATTAAACTAACGTGTCATGGTTATGGCCCTTATTCTACAATCTTCTCAAGCCAATGAAAAGATTGATTGGTCAACCTAGGGATAGCATCTTCTCCTAAGTGCTTCCTTGTCTTGTGTGTTGACTTCCTCCTTGTAACCTCATCTTCCAATGGACCCTCCATCCTTGTTTTGTACATTACAAAAGGAGAAATACTCGAGTTACATTGAGTCTAAAACTAATTTTACAACAAGAATATTAGGAGAAAGGCACGACACGCAGGCCGTATTAAGAATTACAACACACAATCACAAACTTTTTGGGACTAGGCCATAACCATGCACCATGTCATTTTAACTTTTAAAAGACATTGGATATTTTATTATGTTTGAAAATTTGCTAATGCAATTATCAACTCATAATAAAATTTATCCTACTTCTATATCACATATAAAATAGAGGAAACCTATTTTATACGATCTTTCGCAAGTGGCTCTGATACCACTGTAGGGAAATCTCGTATGCCTAATGGCATATGCGCAACGGAAAATAGGATCCCTTCCAAGTGATCCATGCGAAAGCAAACTCGTATAAAATAAATTTCTCTAAACCAAACCTATCTTATAGGAGAGGATTACCTTTGTTGCGTGCCCTTGTTAATCCCGCTTTTCCTTTCGGTTTGTTGGATCTTTAGCACGTTCAAGTGTCCGTGCCTCTATACGTATCCACACGAGCACGCTCTTGTCTCACAAAAGGAAAACTAGAAGAGCTCTCCTTTACTTCTTGCTAGAGAAGTCCCTAAAGGAGAGGAAGAGAGGGAAAAGGAGAAAGGAAGAAGAAGACTCCTCTTCTTGCTAGCCTACACTCACAAACCCACACAACTAAAGCTTCCACCAAGCTCTCTCACAACCACAACACCAAAAACCTCTACAACAATTGCATTATGGCTGGCCACCCCATGGAGCCTTTTATAGGGTTGGAAAAACCCTTCCACCTCCTTCACATTCAATGCAATCCATTGCATTGAGACACCAAAAGGGATTTGGCTTCCTTGTTTGGCCGGCCACTTAAGGAGACAAAACCATTTTGTTTCCTTCCACCTTAACTAGCTTAGGTGGATGCTTAGGTGGCATGCTTATGTGGCATGCTTATGTGGCATTCTTATGTGGCATTCATGCATGTTGAATTAATCTTATTAATTCAATTAAGCTTATGTTATCATATTGAATTAATCTTATTAAATCAATAAGGTAACATATTGAATTAATCTCATTAAATCAATTAGCTAAAATTCTCATTAAGCTTAAAGTCCAAAAACCATTTTGTACTTAAGCTTATTCCCATATTATTCTAGTCAAACTAGAATACTCTAATTCCTCAAATCATCATGCTCTTTGTGTGTGACCCTATAGGCTCTCATAACGTTGGCAGTGGACCTAAACTCTTTTAGATACACAAGCAATGAGCGGCATCTAGCAATACATCATTGCTACCCAAGTTACGAGATAAGTCAAGATCCGACTAACCTTTCCGTGACTACTATAATATATGACCGTGTCCTTCTATCCTTGATATCAGATTGATCAATGAGGCATAGACCGTGTCATCCTCGATCAATCTATGTGTTTCTTGATCCCTGAGTAAACTAACTCAAACAAATGAGCTCAATATCTCATATTGACTCATTCGAGCATGGCCATGCGTTTTAGTAGTTCTACTCAATCTAGGGGCCCACCGATATCACTCCGGTCATATGGAAGGGATAGATCCCATCTACATCACTCACATCCCTCCGCATAATTTGTTACATACCCAGTAATCGCCTTTATGGTCCACCCTGTTACGGGTGACGTTTGACGATACCAAAGTACATAACTCCTTATGTAGGGAACCGTAGTGACTTCAGGTCTGAGGACTATTCATACCAATAGTCACATGAGAAAGTTTATGACACTCATATAACGATCCATGAAACTTTCTCATGGCGGGTCAGTTCAGTATATATTCTCTAATATATACCCATGTGTCAACTTGATATCATATATCCATGACTTGTGAGATCAAGTCATCAATTGACCTACATGCTAGTCTTTATGTATTAATATTGCCCTTGCATATTAATACTTGACTAGGAACATTTAGAAAGTGTTCTCTACAGCCTCTCATAATTAATTCTGCCAATTGATGTGCTGTAGATAAGAACCTACTTTTCTAGGGCATTACTATATTTAATTTAGCTGGCACAAGCAAGACTTAAATATAATAACCAATCCTTTTCCTTTATAGAATATGATACAAAATGTTCCCTATTCAACCATCACATGATTGGTTCTTAGGGCTATAACTAACACTTGATAGGATTTGGGTAATCGATGATCGATTAGCTAGGTCCGCTCATTTCCCTCCGAGTCGTAAGATGGACTTCGTTGGATCGCTGGATGGAATTATATCCATGGAGTATCCTTGAGTATCATTTCTAATAGTGATTCATGATTTATCTTACGATTCTGTCAAGGTCTCCAACATGTCATGTTCGTAGAGTTCCACTCTGGTACAACTATTTACCTTTTAATAGGTCGATTGAGAGTGTATATAAGAGCTAGAATATAATATTCGAGCTCAGTACCCCACTTAGTCACTTGAGGTGTATGACTTTTCTCCAGATATTTGAGATGATTGTGTGACATCTCGTACTCGTACACGAGTCAGAAATTTGGGGACCAAATTTTTATAAGTGGGGGAGATTATAAGATACGAAAAAAAAATTGTTTATGGATTAAACTTCATTAGGTATCTACTTGGGTTTAATTAGTGGGTTAATTGGGTTTAATTAGTGGTTAGGTTTGATTAGCTAATTGGGCTTAATCAAGGGATTGATTAAGGATTGGGCTTGGGCTGAATCTGTTGGGCTGAGTCCGTTGGGCCGAATTTGTTGGGCTTGAAATGGGCTTGGACAAGATGGCTGAATTGGTTGGATCTTGAACCAAGTTTGGGTTCGCCTGAACCGGTTGACGAATGACTTTTAAAAGCCGTCGAACTAACCGATCAACCCATTTCCATTCGAGATTTCTCCGTTCTGTTCTTCTCCGCGTCATTGCTCTTTCTTCCTCCTTACAATCGACGTCTCCTTTCCCTTCTGAAGCACTATGCTGCCGACGGTGGGAGATCCGGCCGGCGGGAGAGGCGCAGAGCATCTGGAATCGGGTGGAGGTTTGGAATGGGAAGCTGGGAACGCTGGGGAAAAATTAGCTGCCGAGAGTGAGGAGCTAGATGTTGCTTATCGCCGGAGCTAGGTAAGTGTCGATTTCTTTCCTTCATTGATATGTGAACTGAGATCAAGTTACGGGTGGTTTGTTGAGCTTGGATCTGTGGTTTGGCAGTGGTGGAGCTCGGTTTTGTTCCGGTGAACAGGGCAGCTGGGGGAAACGACTATCGGTGGAGGGTTGAGCTCGGTATTATTCGATTTTCCTTTTCCTATGTTGTCTGTAATTCATGCGAATCCGTAGTATGTCAATTCCTAAGGAATTTGATGGTTTTTGTCGATGGATTGTCGGAAGGAAGCTGTGATTCGTGTGGTGTCTGATCTCTGTGGATTGTCGATGAGGATACTGATCAGACAGTAGGTTGGACAGGGGTGGGTTTCGATGGATGCACGACTGTGAGTAGTAATTCAACAATGGGTGAGTTGTGTGTTCCTCTAGGGCTTGGTCAGATCTCTATATTCCTTGGTGTGGAATGATTGGTAGCAAGCTGGTTGGGAGTTCTGCTTTGTTTTACTGTGGATGGAGCTATGAATAACTTGGGGTTGTGATCTGTTTGGTAGATGGAGATCTTAATGTATTGAATCGAATGAGGTGTTGGTTTTATTTTGTGGCATGCTACCATTACAGCTCAGATTTGTGGGGATGTTTTCATATTCGGATTGTTCTAGATTTGCAGGAGATGAGTGAACCAAGCAAGGTAAGTGTGGAAATAACAATCTTGTGTGGATGTGTCTTACCTTTATAGTTTTACAGCTGATTTTAGAATTGATTCATGAAGTATGCAATGAATTGATTTGGAGGATTGATGATTGTATGCTCTGTATGTTCTATTAAGGAGCTGTGAAGGTTGAAGTGTTGAGATTATGTTTAGATGATTGGATAGCTATTTGAGTGATGTTTAGATCGGTTTACTTTAATTGATCTTGTTGTTGCCGATGGGAGAGTTTGGTTGAGTGAATCGACCAAAGTTGATTGTATATTGGGGATATGAGAGGTGTGTGCTCGAGTTTCTAACTCGTAGATGAAGAAAGGATGCGAAGATAGAAACGAAGTAGTGTTTAGTTCGTATACTTATCGAAGGCTTGTACTTAATCATAGTTTGTTTTTATGTGCAGGTTTGGATTATGAGGCAGGCTCCCGAGCTTGAGGACTATTATCTCGAGCTTCGTATCAGGTGGGTAATATCTACCATAGTCAGGTAGTTTTTATCTGAATCTGGTGCATGAATTTGGATTTATATTGAATTCTTTTACCTTGACTCCACTCTTATTTAATCATGTGCTTGTACTTAGCCTTGACCATTGAGATCTATTGTTGTTACTTCATTGATTATCTATCACGGATATGAACTACAAACCCTATTGTGTGTTAGTTGATGGATGTTCAGTTAAGTACATATGATTAGGGTTACCATTTTGAACTCAGATTGGGTTACTGTGTTACATCACTAGGGTTAGGTGATGGACTAGATTATGGAGTCGATTGTTATATCATGCCCGTATCAGTGGTGCATCTATGGTGGATATAGTTGTCTGTGCATAGATAAGTGTGTGGTTGTTAGTATGTGTCTATAGACTGGAGGTCCTAGTGTGATTGTATATCCATTATGGATCGGGTATCTGCGTATGGTTATATGGGTTGTCGATAGTATATCGTTATGGACTGGAAGTCCTAGCGTGGTTGACTGTCAGTTGTATATGACTCTATGTATGATAGAGAGAGAGTCTTGTGGATTAGTAGTCCTTGCATAGTTGACTTTTGGGTTGACTAGGACTCCCCGTGGGATAGGGAGTGTTACAGGGATACATATGTAGAGCTATGCATCATTACATTGCATGCATGCTGTTGACTGGGTCTCCCTTGTGGTTGAGACGGGTCGTCAGTCATCCTGCCTCCCCGGTCACTCGGGGTAGTGGTAGCAGGGTTGAGGGCAGAGCATTGGATGTGCCGCGCTCGACCATGATATACGGTGGTAGCTGGAGTGACGTGCAGCTTGTCTTGTCGTGCAACACTCGACCACTGATGGGTAGTGGTATTTAGAGTCGCTTGCAGCAGGGATCCCTAGGGTAGCATATAACTCTATGGCAGCTAGCTACTAGTCATACTACCCAACTCGGCCACTCGGGAGTAGTGGTAGCTGGAGTCGGGATAGTTGTCATGTCGTGCCACCCTGGCTACTCTGGGGTCGTGGTTGGACGGGTCCGCAGACAGTGACCATGCATATGCATTACTGATATATATTTATGCATGTATTTGATATATGTTTTACATATGCCTGTGAGATGATGCATTTGATTGAGCTATGATTGCTGCATATGCTTGTTCATCATGATACATGCCATTTACATATTATATACTGCTATTTGTTGAGCATGATATATGTGTTGATCCAGACTTTTGTATGCATTTGATTAGCGTCATATCATAGTGTGGTATGGACCGGGATGTTATTACATGTGATTATATACTGTTCATATATCTGAGTGTTGGTTAGGTTTTGGATTAACCTTGTACGCCATATGGGTTATGTTATTATATACCTGTTTAGAATGATATAGCTTATGGTGGTGTAAACCGTCAGGTACGTTAGTACATTACTTCATGTTTAGTTGATCAGTTTAGTATATGCATTGAGTATGACTATTCTAGTGGTTAGTTGTCACCACAGTTAGAACTGTATGTCTATTGGACTCATTCTGTATATCTATAGATCTTCACATGTATACTTGTAGATCTTTATATCCCTATATGTTGTTCATGCACTTTCTATATATTACCCCTGATTTTATACTCACCACCCCGGACCCTGGGTTTCCTATCGCTCAGGTAACAGGTAGAATATTCCTTGGATGTTCGGAGCTCCGCCTGCTGATCCCATCTCACACCAAATGTTTGGATAGTATTTCCATATCGATGTTGTATTCTTATGGATTGATGTTTTTTGGTTTTATCCTATATCGTTTCCATATTTGTGATATACGGATGTGTTGTATGTATTTGGCCTTTGATATGGTTTCTATTATGATTCTTGTTGTGTCAAGTCACTTCGGAGTGCATAGTGAGTCTTTGTATTATTTGTCAGTATCTTTCGCTGTGTTTGTATGTATTATGTCTATATATTTGTTATGTGATTGTGGCCGAAAGGTTTTATGTATATTAGAGAATTGTATAACGTACAGGGGAGATGCTATCCGATTTTCTTCGGCTCGGCATACTCTCGGGGCGTGACACCCTTAGCCTAGACCTAAGCTTTCTAGCCACCTCCATCAGCCTCACGCCTATCGAATCCCTCCAAGTCATCCATGACTTGTTCATCCATACGCTAGCCTTCAGGTACTTCCATCAGCTATTGTCATGCTAATGTGGTCTACACCGCCAAGGTATATTGGGCTTATGCTGCCGAGACTCTGCTTGGACTTTACGCTGCCAACCATTGGACTTATGCTACCAAGACTCCACCATTGGACTTTACACCACCAATATTCCCCTTGGACTTTCCAATTGCCAAGACCCATGATTGGACTTTCCTTGCCAACCCATATTGGACTTTCCATGACAAGACCCATTCTTGGACTTTCTTTGCAAACCCATGTTGGACTTCCCATGCCAAGTACACAAGACTTGGACTTCTCCCATGACAATAGTCAAACCATCGTCAAACATCAAATATGACCTAGGTTGATTGTACCAATAATCTCCCCAACACATGTCATACATCAATGTCAAACATCAATACACTACTCGAGTCTGGTCAATCGTGACCTGGGCCGATTGCACCAATAAAAATTTATACTTGACTCATTTTCATGATCAAATTCAGGTCTAGTATTAATCGGTTCATCAATTGGTTCTACTACGAGTTTTGTGATTTTATCTCTTTTGTTGAATACAATATTAATGGTTTCTTCGATTTTAAGGGTTTCATCATTGTAGAATCTATAGACTCTACTTGCGGTTGAATATTCTAAGAATATTTTGGTATTTATTTTAGAGGTGAATTTGCCTAGGTAGTCCTTAGTATTTAGGATATGTACCCTACATTCAAATACCCTAAAGTATTTAATGTTGGGTAATTTTCATGGTAGATTTCATATGAGGTCTTAAGGTGCCTCTTGACTAGTAGGATTCTATTTTGAACTTAACAAGTCGTACTAATGGCTTCTACCCAAAACCTATCGGGAAGATTGTAATAATTTAACATGGTTCTAGCAGCTTCTTGTAAGGTTCTATTCTTTCGCTTGACTAGATCATTTTGTTGTGGGGTTCTAGGATAAGCGAACTCATGGTGGTATCCGTTTAGGTTATAGAAGTCGGTGAACCTATGGTTTTCGAATTCACTACCATGATCGCTTCTAAGTCTTTTAATCTTAAGGTTCTTTTCATTTTATATTAATTTACATAAGTTGGTAAGTTGATCTAAGGTATCACTTTTGTGTTTAAGGAACCTAACCCAGGTGAATCTAGAGTAGTCGTCAACTATGACTAAGCAGAATTGACTTCCATTAGTGACTTGTCTCCATGAGAATCAAATAGGTCTAAGTGTAGGAGCTCAAGTACGCTTTTGGTTCTTTCTTGGTTAGTTAGTTGATGTTGTGCCCTAGTTTGTTTTCCTTGTTGACACGCATTACAGATTTTATTGTCTAAATTGTTAAGGTTGGGCAAACCTCTGACTAAATCACTCCAACTCATTTTGTGAATGAGTCTTGGGTGTGAGTGCCCGAGTTGTCGGTGCCACAACCAAGATTCCTCTTGCTGTGTCATAAGACACTTAGATAAGGAGTTGGGTAAATTAATTGTGTAGATATTGCTATTCCTAGTTCCTTTAAGTATTGTTTTAGAGGTGTCATTAGTTTTAATTAAGCATTAATTTTCTAAGAATATAACCTTATAGTTGTTATCACACAATTGACTTATACTAAGTAAATTATACTCAAAATTTTTGACTAAAAGAACATTGCGAATTAAAAAATTAGAGTTTAGCTCAATATCACCTGAACAGATGATTTTGAGCTTCTCGTTATTTTCGAAAGCTACCATCCTTAGATTTTGAATCTGTGCTTCGAAAATTTTAGTCGGTCTCCGGTCATGTGTTGGGAGCACCAACTATTCAACATTCATTGATCCTACACATATAGTAGTTGGATCGGATATTGGGATTTTAAGAGTTGGTTGAAAGATTTTAGTCCTAGGAATCATCTCACCCTTTCTACATGATCAAACATGTTATCCTTATGTGTTCTGTGAGATGACTTCAATTTTACTTGTTTAGATTTAGTGAATTGAAACTAATTAACCTTGGATTAGATTCAGATTTAACCCTTAGCTCATCAAGTAACTTTTTCGAGAAATTGGCTTCCAGGTCGTGGCGAGGCACAGAGGCCTTCTTTGATCGGAATAACGACCACTTCCTTAGACAAAGCCAAATTTAAGAAATCGATTACTTGAGTCACTTAAGATTACTTCCTGGTCTAACTAGTTTAGGATACGGCGAGGTAGCTTCAGTTAGTTCAACTTAGTCGAGTGCACCAAACTAGAACACTTTATCTAACTTGGACACACATGACTTCATTTCCCTAACGTACTATCATCTCGCCGTGTCCTAATACTATGTTGTCAAGATTGATGAGTTATTGACTCTATCTAGCCGTTCTAAAAATTAAAACAAAATAACTAAGCATGCAAAGACTAATTACATGTAATAGAACAAACAAATTTAGTACTAGCTCCCCCTGGACCATTAAATTGATTTGGTCTATCCACGTAGTGGATTTGGTCCTTGAGAACCCAATACTTATTAGATGCTAATTGTGAAATTAAAGTGGTCTTAGGGACCCATGCTTGGACTTGTTTTCTATTATGGTTTACGATTGACATATACGACTTGCTAGTCGTGGTTGATCTAAATCTTAGTCTGGTCTTGTTGTACACGACCCTTTGCAATCCAAGTAGTAGGTCAAGTCCTTTGAATCCCAAAGTGAATATTTCCAATGTTTTCCTAAGATCTTCGACTTACCCTTTCAAGAGTAAGTTCTCAACTTCGAGTTTTTCAATTCGAGTTGAGTCCTCCTCTCAATCTTGACTAGTCGAAGAGGTTAAGGAGACCTCATGTTTAAGGAGTTTAACCTCCTCAACTAAGGTCTCGACCTTGGATTCGGACTTAGCTAACTTTCTAGTTAAGAACTTAATTGCACCATATAATGTATCAATTAGAGATCGACTCACCTTGAGTGAACCTTTTGAACCGGATACGAATCTATGGCTTGTCTTGAATAGAGACTCATCGTCGGATCCAGGTTCGGACTCTTCCTCAGGTTTGATCAGCTTGGCCATGAAGACGAGATTGTTGAGCTCGTCTTCCTCCTTCGACGATTCCTCCCACATAGCATCGAGTGCTTTCTTGAACTTAGGTGCCTTGTTCTTGAGCTTTGAACCCTCTGACTTGATGTGACCCAACCTGTTACACTCATAGCATCTATAGTTGAAATTTGATTTTGACTTACCTTCCTTGGATTGGTTGACGTGTCGTCTTCTGCTCTTGATCATTTTCCGAACTAGATTTACTAGTTCGGTTTCCATCTCATCATCTATCTTTGACTCGTACTCGTCTTCTTCCTCCGGAGGTGGTTTGCTTTTGGGCTTCTTCTTTGGACCTACAAATAAGGCAATACTTTTATCGGCGGGGGCTGAATTAGACTGCTCATGTAATTCAAAAAATATTTTGTCTAATCTAATTTTAGAAAGGTCTTTAGAAACCTTGTAGGCATAAACTATGGATGTCCACAAGGTATTCCTAGGGAATGCATTAAGCGTGTGTTGGATCGAAGCGGATCGCTAGAGGGGGGGGGTGAATAGCGATAAAACTTTTCTTTCTTTTGAATTCGTTTCAAAACAATTAAGTGCAACGGAAAGATAAATGAAAAAATAAAAGAGACAAGATATTTTTTACTTGGTTCGTAGCCTTTGGCTACTACTCCAAGGCCCTAGTGGTCCTTGACCACGCACGGAGGGCAAAACACTAAAGAACTCCTCCTCGTTAGAGGTAGGAGTTAATCGATACAAGAACACAAAAAGCTTGAGGTAGAGGGACACTCCCCCTCTCCTCATTACGATAGAAAAGCTTCGAAAAAGTAAAGAAACAACTGATATAAAGCTTATACCGCCGTAAAAAAAAATAAAATAAATTAAACCTAGACGTCGGAGAGGAAGCACTTCGTTGTCAGAGAGTTGTAACTTTACGGAGGCTTTTGGAGGCTTAGAATTGATGATGAAACCCTAGGATAAGCCCTCCTTTTATAGCCTTTGAGCCCCTTTTCGAGAGGACCTTCAACCAATGGAAATTAGGCACATGGTTCCTTGAAAAATGGTGATAAGGCTTGACTCCTCGAGGCTGATCCTTGGCCATCACGATCGTGATGGCCATCATCGATCGATGGCAAAGATCGATCGAATCGTCGACCTCTGCAGCGATCGTTGGATGGCGCGAGTCCTCCAAGCCGGGCAATGATCGATGCTAGCTGCAAGGCAAAGTTAGCTTAACAAAAATATTATTTCGATGGCCTCCGACCGTCCAATCTCGACCTAGACCACCTATAGGATGTCTTTGGTCGGATCTACGCTTAAGATCATTCCCGTAAAGAGGATACGACCTCACTTACTCTCACACACACACGAGCTTACCTCGATACTTACTGTGTCGCTTTCGCTTCCGGCCTTCCACTCGATTCCTTCGTCTCCCTCCGAAGTCACTCGAGTGTTGACCAACTACCGCGGCTTCCTCCGGGTGTCGCTAGCCTTCAACTCCAGCTATAGTAATTTTCTGCACACTCGATTCAGCTCGTGAGATAACGACATGAGCTTAACTTTGTATCATTTTCTATAATCAAAACTCAGGTTCGACTTTGGTGCCTACTGCACCAACAATCTCCCCCTTTTTGATTTATGAAAAACTCACATACAAAGTTAAGAAAAATAAATTAAGTGCATTTAAGCAAAATGAGTATGAGATATGCATGAATGTGCAAGAGTATATAAAAACTCTTTTTCAAGTGCTCCCCCTTGATCGAGGGTGAGTACTTGAGAAAGAGTTTTAACTCTCCCCCTTGATGTTTGCTACTAACAAAGAATTAAGTAACCGAAATTACTTAATATTGGCCATAGTGTTTAAAATAAGTTTTAAGTTAAGAAATCAAAAAATTGATTTCTTAACCTTGGCCTTTACCTTCGTTTTGTTAACAAAAACAAGTTAACTTAAAGTTAAGTAAATGTGTTTAAGTTAGTCTTTACTTCCATTTTGTTACCAAAAACAAATTAACTTAAAGTTAAGTAAACATTTACTTAACCTTTGGCCATATGAAAAAAAATTGATCCCTTAACTTTGGCCTTTTTCTCCCCCTTTTGCCATATATCGAAAAGAGTGAGGGTGTGTGGAACAACAAAAAAATAAGTACTAAATTTAAAGTCCAAGCATGTTCCACATTATTTGAAAATAGTATACTGAAAATAAGCTCATTTATAAAATGTTCGACTCATATTTGGCTTGATTGATATGAAAGATCAACCAGTCCTGGTCAGAGTCGATTAGTATATATGATTATACTCCGTGGTTCATGGCGATGCACTAGCTCTATACCTGGAACCAGGAGTAAGGTCCTAACATCTCACGCCCATCTACGTGGCTAAGTACACAAACACATTAGTCCTATATGTTGTGAGATGTATTGGCTCCTTAAATCTATAGGTGCATGATATCCAAGGTATGTCCTATGCTAGTTCCATGAAAATGAAAAGAGAAATAGTAGTAAGAAAATATAATTTGTAAGTTCCTATTCTACTACGCACATGCCCAATTTTCGTCTTAATAGACTGAATTCGGCTTCGGGTAGGGGTTTAGTGAATAGGTCTGCCAAGTTAGACTTTGATTCGACGTATTCGAGTTGTATGGCTCCGTTGGCCACATGTTCTCGAATGAAATGATGTTTGACTTCTATATGTTTAGTCCTAGAGTGACATATCGGATTCTTAGTAAGGTTAATTGAACTAATGTTATCTATGTGAAGTTTAGTATTTGTAAAGTCTAACTTAAAGTCGTGGAGAGTGTGCTTCATCCAAAAAAGCTGAGTGACACACTCACCCATTGCGATGTATTCGGCTTCGGTGGTAGATAAGGCAACACAGTGTTGCTTTCTACTACACCAACTCACTAGACTTGAGCCGAGAAGTTGACAACAACCACTCGTACTCTTTCTATCGAGCTTACTACTGGCATAGTCCGAATCGGAGTAGGCGGTTAGTTCGAACTCGGTAGATCTAGGGTATCAAATATCGACATTAAGTGTACCCTTTAGATATCTAAGGATACGCTTGACTAGAGTTAGGTGAGACTCCTTGGCACAGGTTTGGAACCTTGCGCACATACTTACTGCAAATAGGATATCAGGTCGGCTCGCAGTTAAGTAAAGGAGACTCCCTATTATGCTCCTATAGTATTTTAAATCAATTGAATTTCCGATTACATCTTCTTCTATATTTACATTCGTTGCCATTGGGGTATTAATAATTTTAGCGTCTTGCATTCCAAAGCGTTTAATTAATTCCCTAGTATATTTGCGTTGATGTAAGTATATTCCATCTTTAGTTTGTTTAATTTGTAGACCTAAGAAGAAACTCAACTCTCCTACTAAATTCATTTCAAATTCACTTTCCATAAATGAAATGAACTCATTCAGTAGGATCGAGTTGGTGGTTCCGAAAATAATATCATCTATGTAGATTTGGGCTATGAATATGTCTTTACCTAAGGTTTTTATGAAAAGGGTTGGGTCAACTACTCCTTGGTTAAATCCTTTAGACTTAAGATAAATCGAAAGTCTCTCGTACCAAGCTCGAGGAGCTTGTTTAAGTCCATAGAGGGCTTTCTTTAACCTAAGGACATGGTCGGATTTATCTACACTTTCGAAACCGGGAGGTTGACTAACATAACCTCTTTTTTAATGTATCCATTTAAGAACGCTGATTTCACATCCATTTGAAATAACTTGAATCCTCGATGTGCAACATATGCTAATAGCATTCGAATGGACTCTAATCTAGCTACTGGGGCATAGGTCTCGTCGTAATCTAAACCTTCAACTTGACTAAACCCTTTAGCGACTAATCTAGCTTTATTTCTAACTACTTCACCTTTATCATCAAGTTTATTTCTAAACACCCACCTTGTTCCAATGATTGTTTTATCTTTAGGTGATGGTACTAATTCCCATACTTCGTTCCTAGTGAATTGAGCCAGCTCTTCTTGCATTGCAATAATCCAATCGGGATCAAGAAGAGCTTGGTCAATAGTTTTGGGTTCAATTTTAGAAATCAAAGAGATTTGACTAAGGTTTCTGTAAGAGGCTCTAGTTTGAACTCCTAGACTTGGATCACCTATCATTTGGTCGATAGGATGATTCGTTTGAGTCCTAGTTGGATTTGGGTTTGAGTCTACAACTTGATCTATAGGATGACTCATTTGAGTTCTAGTTTGATTGGAGTCATCTATCATTTGGTCGATAGAGTGATTTGGTTGACTTAGGTTAGGATTAACACTAGACCTGATCTCCGGATCAGAATTAGGTCTAGTATGAATCAGCTCGCTAATTGGGGTTGCCGGGGGTTTTGTAGGTTCGTGTCCTTCATCAAATACTACATTGATAGTCTCCTCGACTCTAAGGGTGTCATGGTTATATACTCTATAAGCTCTACTTGTAGTCGAGTATCCTAGAAAGATTCCTGTCGTGGTTTTGGATGTGAATTTCCCTAGGTAATCCTTAGTGTTTAGGATATGTACTTTACACCCAAATACCCTAAAGTACTTGATGTTAGGTATTTTGTCGTGATAAATCTCGTATGAGGTCTTAAGGTGCCTCTTTACCCTTAGGATCCTATTTTGGACATAGCATGCCGTACTCACGGCTTCCGCTCAAAACTTATCGGGTAGGTTATACTCGTTTAACATTGTCCTAGCGGCTTCTTGTAGGGTTCTATTTTTGCGTTCTACTAGGCCATTTTGTTGTGGAGTTCTAGGGCAAGAGAACTCATGGTGGTATCCATTTAGGTTACAGAATTCTGTAAACCTATGGTTCTCGAATTCACCACCATGATCAGTCCTAAGTCTTTTGATTTTAATGCTTTGTTGATTTTCTATTAATTTAAATAGGTTGATTAATTGATCTAGGGTATCACTTTTGTGTTTGATGAACCTAACCCAAGTAAATCTAGAATAGTCATCAATTATGACTAAGCAGAATTTACTTCCATTAAGTGACTTAGCTCCGTGTGAATCAAATAGAACCATGTGTAGGAGCTCAAGTACACTTTTGGTTCGTTCTTGATTAGTTAGTTGATGTTGTGTCCTAGATTATTTACCTTGTTGACAAGCATTACATATTTTATTATCCAAGTTATTGAGGTTAGGCAAACCTCTGACTAAGTCACTCTGACTCATCTTGTGGATGAGTCTTGGGTGTGAGTGACCGAGCCGTCGGTGCCACAACCATGATTCCTCTTGCCGTGTCATTAGACACTTAGTTGAGGAGTTAGTTAAGTTAATAGTGTAAATATTGTTATTTTTAGTTCCCTTAAGAATTGTTTTAGAAGTTTCATTTGTATTAATTACGCATTCATTTTCTAGAAATATGACCTTATAGTTATTATTACACAATTGGCTTACACTAAGTAAATTATATTGAAAATTTTCTACTAATAAAATATTTTGAATAACAAAATTTGAGTTGAGTGCAATATCACCTGATCCGATGATTTTGAGCTTGCCATTGTTTTCGAAGGCTACCGATCTTTGTCGTTTGAATCGAAGCTTCGAAAACTTGAGTTGGTCCCCGGTCATGTGTCGGGAGCAACCACTGTCCAACATCCATTGATCCTACACGCAAGGTAGTTGGATCGGATATTGGATTTATTAAAGATTGGTTGAAAATTATTAACCTAAATCATCTCACCCATGTCTACATGATCAAACACATTAACCCTATATGTTCTTGTGAGATGACTTTCAATTTTACTTGATTTAAATTTAATGACTTAAACACTTGTCAACCTTGCGTTAGATTCGGATTTGACCTTAGGCTCATCAAGTCACCTTTTCAAGATCATGGCTTCCAAGTTGTGGCGAGGCACAGAGGCCTTCTTTGATCGGAATAATGACCATTTCCTTAGTCAAAGTCATTTTCAAGAAAATAGAGACTTGACTACCTAAGACCACTTCCTGGTCTAACTAGTCTAGGATACGGCGAGGTAGCTTCAGCTAGTTCCGCTCGGTCAAGTGCATCGAAATAGATACGCCTTATCTAGCCCGAATACACAAGACTCCGCTTTCCTAGCGTACTATCATCTCGCCGCATCCTGGTACTATGTTATCAAGTATTGACGAGTTATAGTCCTATCTAACCATTCTAAAGAGGAAAATCAAATTAAAATAAAAAACTAAGCATGCAATTTCTAAGTTAAAACACAACAAGTTTCGTACTAGCTCTCCCTGGACTGTTGAATCGATTCGGTCTCTCCACATAGTGGATTTGGTCCTTGGGAACCCAGTACTGGTTCGATCCTAAGTTTGAAATCAAGGTGGTCTTAGGGACCCATGCTTGGACACGTTTTTTATGTCGACTTACAATCGACATATACGACTTGTTGGTAGTATTTGAGCTAAACCCTAGCCCGACCTTGTTGTACACGTCCCTTTGCGATCCAAGTAGGAGGTCAAGTCCTTTGAATCCCAAAGTAAATCTTTTCAACGTGTTCCTAAGATCTTCGACTTGACTCTTCAAGAGTGAGTTCTCAACTTCGAGTTTTTCAACCCGAGTTGAGTCCTCCTCTTGAACTCGACTAGTCGAAGAGGTTAGGGAAACCTCGTGTTTGAGGAGTTTAACTTTCTCAACCAGGGTCTCGACCTTGGACTCAGACTTAGCTAATTTTTTAGTTAAAAACTTAATTGCACTATAAAGTGTACTAATGAGGGATCGACTTACCTTGAGTGTATCTTTTGAACCGGATGCGTATCCGTGGCTTGTCTTGAATAGTGCTTCGCAGTCCGACTCATCTTCGGTTTCTGATTCATGTTTCGGTTTCGACTCCGTCTCCGATTCCACCGGTTTAGCCATGAGAACATGATCATTATCTTCTTCCTCGGATGCTTCTTCCCAAGTAGCGTTGAGTGCCTTTTTGTGTTTTGGTGCTTTGCTCTTGAGTTTTGGGCATTCAGACTTGATGTGTCCAAACCTGTTGCATTCGTAACATCTAATATTTGAACTTTTAGGCTTACCTTCGTTGGGTCGAGTAACGGTTCATTTTCGGCCCTTGACTATCCTCCGAACTAGATTGACTAGTTCGACCTCCATTTCCGAGTCGACCTCCGAATCGGACTCATCCTCTTCTTCCTTCGGAGGTGCCTTGCTTGCGGTTTTCTTCCTCGAACCTGCAAAAAGTGCTATACCCTTCTCGGGTTCCAAATTATACTGCTCATGAAGTTCAAAATCAAAAAATAATTCATCTAACCTAAGTTTCGAAAGATCCTTGGAGATCTTGTAGGCATCGACCATGGATGCCCATAAGGTAGTCCTCGGAAAGGAATTAAGAACATACCTTATAAGGTCGCAGTTTTCGACCTTTTGCCCGATTGCATGTATATTGTTGACTATGTCTTGAACGCGGGCATGAAGTTGCATCGCAGACTCATGTTCTTGCATTTTTAGATTATATAGTTTATTAAATAAAAGATCTCGCTTACATACCTTGGCTTCATCGGTCCCTTCGTGTAGCACCACTAGCTTTGTCCAAAGGTCCTTTGCGCTGATGAAGGGGCTAACGCGATTTAGTTCCTCCTTGGATAAACCGTATTGGAGGATTTGAGTTGCCTTGGCGTCGACTTCGACTTGTCATTTTGTCTCAATGGCCCATTGGTCATAACCCAAGGATTCATCCACTTCGTTAGTCAGAAGTGCAAAACCCGTTTGGATTATGATCCACATCTCGATTTGGTTTTTGAGAAAGCATTCCATCCGACCCTTCCAATAACGGAAGTCATCTCCGTTGTAAAACGGAGGTCGGACGGTGCTAAAACCCTCGAGATGGACCATTAAAACAAAAGAAATAAGGAGATGAAGACGAAAAACCTAGCAACGAAAAAAACACACGAAAATGTACCAAGACTCGCTTCTTGGATTAGTAGTGCGGGAGAAAAACTAACCAAATGAAATAAATCTGAAATAAACAGAATTAAAAAAAATCTATAAAAAGCTAGATCGGTGGTTTCACCAAATCTTAGCAACCTGGCTCTGATACCAATTGTTGGATCGAAGTGGATCGCTAGAGGGGGGGGGGTGAATAGCGATAAAACTTTTCTTTCTTTCGAATTCGTTTCAAAACAATTAATTGCAGCGGAAAGATAAATGAAACAATAAAAGAGACAAGATATTTTTTACTTGGTTCGTAGCCTTCGGCTACTACTCCAAGGCCCTAGTGGTCCTTGACCATGCACGGAGGGCAAAACACTAAAGAACTCCTCCTCGTTAGAGGTAGGAGTTAATCGATACAAGAACACAAAAAGCTTGAGGTAGAGGGACACTCCCCCTCTCCTCGTTACGATAGAAAAGCTTCGAAAAAGTAAAGAAACAACTGATATAAAGCTTATACCGACGTAAAAAAATAAAATAAAATAAACTTAGACGTCGGAGAGGAAGAACTTCGTTGTCGGAGAGTTGTAACTTTGCGGAGGCTTTTGGAAGCTTAGAATTGATGATGAAACCCTAGGATAGGCCCTCCTTTTTATAGCCTTTGAGCCCCTTTTCGAGAGAACCTTCAACCAATGGAAATTAGGCACATGGTTCCTTGAAAAATGGTGATAAGGCTTGATTCCTCGAGGCTGATCCTTGACCATCAGTCGATTGATGGCCATCATCAGTCGACTGATGGCAGCATCAGTCGAATGCTGACCTCAGGCAGTCGACTATTGGACGACAATCGAGTCCTCCAAGCTTGCAGTTGACTGATGCTAGCTGCAAGGCAAAGTTAGCTTAACAAAAACATTATTTCGACAGCCTCCGACCGTCCGATCTCGACCTAGACCACCTATAGGATGTCTTTGGTCGGATATACTCTTAAGATCATCCCTGTAAAGAGGATACGACCTCACTTACTCTCGCACACACACGAGCTTACCTCGATACTTACTGTGTCTCTTTCGCTTTCGGCCTTCCACTTGATTCCTTCGGCTCCCTCCGAAGTCACTCGAGTGTCGCCCGACCACCGCGGCTTTCTCTGGGTGTCTCTAGCCTTCAGCTCCAGCTATAGTAATTTTCTGCACACTCGATTCAGCTCGTGAGATAACGACATGAGCTTAACTTTGTATCGTTTGCTATAATCAAAACTCAGGTTCGACTTTGGTGCCTACTGCACCAACAGTGTGTACCTGATCGCATCCCATTTTTCTACCTTCTGACCGATCGAATGCAAGAACTATGCACTTTGAACTTAACTCATTTCCTAGCATCTCATATGTGTCTAGGGTGTGTGAAATACACATGTCAATTTGATGTGAGATGTGAGTTTTGTTCATCCTAATCTAAGGCCTCATACATTTTTCTAAGGCAACACTATTTGATTCCCTTATACATGGGACTTCAAATCATGTCATAGTCCTTAAATAAATTTCAATTAGCTTAAATGCATGAATGATGATTATGGCATCAATGATAGCAATATTAAAACATATGCCAAAAATCATGATGTCATGACATAAAATATAAACCTAAATATACATGACATAAAACCTTAAACCTAAGCATTATTATGACATTTTATATGATAAAATAAAATATAATATCATGACATGACAATGGAAAATAAGGTATGACAAATAAAGGGTAAAGGTATAATAATACCTAAGTTTAGTATTAATTGCCATTTGTTATGATTAAGTTCATTTTTTCCATATTATCACTTGTCTTTCAAATGTGCCAAAAATTCAAAATGACACACTATGACTTCTAAACCTTAATTGTGTAAATTTGATCAATTTTTCATAGTTCTCAAAATATATTGGCACATCCTAAAATCATTTAGGATAAAAATTTAAACTTATTTCCAAAGTATCCCATTACCTTGGAAATGTCATAAAGTGTCAACTTTGCTATGGTTAGGTTAACTACCCATCTATTCAAGGTTGACACAACCTAATCTATTTAACATGAATTGATCACGCTCTTAGGAATTCAATATCTATTGGAGCTCCTTGGGTTAACAAGATATTCACTAGGGATATCTTCCCTAGATACCCTCCTAGGCTTAGAAACCTTGGTCAATTGGGTCTTACCTAGGTTAACTCTAGGGGTGACTCCCCTTGTAACCTTCTTAGTGGCTTCCCTAGGTTTCCTTGAAACCTTAACCACTAGGCACACACCTTGGTTAACCTTAGGGATGACCTCCTTAGTAACCTTGGTTTTCTTAGATCTAAGTTGTGTTCCATAATCGAATGGAACACTATGATAGATCTCCTTGGGCTTAGGTTTGTGATCTAAACCTTTCTTGTCATTGGGTGGACCTTGCCTCCTAGACCCTAGGCTTTTACTATTTGACCCTATAATCATATTTTCCATCTTCATTAGGGTCCTTTCCATTTTCTCAAGCCTTGACCTCAAGGCTTGATTTTCAAATTCTAATTTTTCTGATTTGGTGGGCCCATTATTTCTTTGAGTAGAGTTATTTTTTCTAGGCATATGTCTATGATTCTTGAGATTAATGCCTAGATGGTCCTCTACCTTCCTAATACTCTCCTTAGGTAGAATTGTTTTAGGGTTATTGTATCTAGATTTGTCCTTAGCCCTAAAATTTCAAGATTTTTCACCTAAGCAATAAAACCTATTTCTAGCATGCTCTTTATGAAAAACAGCAAGATTACTCCTAGCATGCTTATTTTTATCATGAAAACTAGTAGGTGCATAACTATACCTTAGGGGTTGCTTTAGAAGCTCCCCCCTACATGTGATGCTCCTTCTTGGACCTTCTTTCTTTCCTTAGGGCATTGCCTCCTATAATGCCCCGGTTGTTGGCATTTGAAGCACACCACGTGCTCCTTGCTCTTATGTGTTGGGGCACTGGTATCCTTGACCTTTGGCACCGATTGAGCCTTTTTGACTTTCTTAGGACACTTGCTCTTGTAGTGTCCATTTTCCCTACACTCAAATCATACATTATGATTTTTATTTTTTATTGGAATGCTTGAGTTACCTTCAATGGTAGGGGAATCTTGAACTTCCTCTTCTTCTCGACTGGAGGTTGATGGTTTTTCTTAATTTTGCTCTTGTTTCGGAGTGGAAAGTCTCTCCTCCCCCTCAAACCTAGAGGTGGAGGTTTCCTCCAATTCTTCTTCTACCTTGGATGTTAATGTCCTTTCAACCTTGAAATCCTCACTCTTGTGAGGATGATGAACTTTCTTCTTCGACCTCCTTGTCCAATTGAGTCGAAGAGCATTCTTGTTCCTTGAGCTCCTCTATTTCTTGAGCCATTGAGTGTTCTTCATAGAGCTTAGCTAGCTTTATCTAAAGCTCCTTGTCATCCTTTCAATCTCCTAATCTATACAATATATCATTAGGAATTGCATTAACCAATATACCCATTACCTTATTGTTTATGTTGGAGTATTGGATTTGCTACTCGCTCCACATTTTCTTCTTGAGTATTTTCCCATTCTCATCCTTAGGAGCATCGAACTCTACTAAAACACTAATCCAATTGTCATAATCACACATAAGAAAATACATCATTCTACCTTTCCAATATGCAAAATCCTTGTAGTCAAAGGAAGGTGGAATGTTGATGTCATCACCTAATCTTTCTTCAAATTCCATTTTCTTTCTTCTTCTCTAGCGCATTTGCTCTTTGGCATTTAGTCTAAATGAAGAGCGTTCGTTCGTCGATGCAATTCGTTTATGCTTGATCGTCTATAATATCGTTAGCGCAGCGGAAATACAAAAAAACATAATGAAAATACAAGCACACAATACACACGATGTAATGTGGTTTGGAATCCTATTCCTACTCCACGAGGCGAGCTTGATAATGAGCTTTAGTGATGCACACACCACTACTTAATAAACTCCTTTTCGACAACACGTTAGAGGTGGAGAAACCTCTTACAAAAGATTACAATAGTAATACAAAATATAACAAGAAAATACAAGTAAAATACATAAAAATACGTAAAGAAAACTTTACAAATGTGAGCTTGAATGCTTTCTTGTTGATTGCTTTGGACCGCACTTGAAGACTCTAATTTACACCAGCAAATTGCCTCAAATCGCCCAAGAAATCGCTATCGAAATCCTCTCTGTCGAGCTCCTTTTAAGCCTCCATGCGACCTGGATTTTTGCCTGGCAATCGACTACCAACAGTGTTATTTTCTCACAACGAACTTGATCCATGTTGGCATTCAAGCCAACGGATACACTCAAGCCCATAGCCGACTGCTCAGTCAGCTACCGATCATTCTTCCTTCACAACCAAAACTACCAACAGTCGACTGCCCTACATGGCGGTCGATTGCTCATGGCTAGTCAACTGCCCAATGCTGACAGTCGACTACCAAGGCCATTTACCATAGTCGAACGCCAGTTGACTCACGATAGTCGACTAATCATAATCCCAGTCGACTGATCATAATCCTAATCGACTGCTCAGTGTCGACTCTATTGTCAAGTGTCAAACACTTGACTAGTCGACTGCTACACCTCAACCATGAGGTTTACCCCAAGTATGATGCCCTCATACTTGCTAGACCACCCTTAGCCTAGACCTAAGCCTTCTAGCCACCTCCATCAGCCTCATGCCTATCGGATCCCTCTAAGTCATCCATTACTCATTCATCTATATGCTAGCCTTCAGGTGCTTCCATCGGCTATTGTCATGCTAAGCTGGTCTATATCTCCATGGCACATTTGAGCTTACGTTGCCAAGACACACACTTGGACTTTACGCTGCCAACCATTGGACTTATGCTGCCAAGACTTCACCCTTGGACTTTATGTCACCAATATCAAACCTTGGACTTCCCAATTGCCAAGTACCCATGACTTGGACTTTCATCGCCAAGACTACACACTTGGACTTACGTGGCCAAGACTACACCGATGGACTTTCCTTGCCAACCCATGTTGGACTTTCCAATTGCCAAGACTCAAGCTTGGACTTTCCCTTGCCAAGACCCATGCTTGGACTTTCCATTCCAAGTACTTAAGTCTTGGACTTTACCATTGCCAAGACCCATGCTTGGACTTTCCATGACAAGTACTTAAGACTTGGACTTTACCATTGCCAAGACCCATGCTTGGACTTTCCACGCCAAGTACCCATGACTTGGACTTTACCATTGCCAAGACTCATGCTTGAACTTTCCATGCCAAGTGTCCCACTTGGACTTCTCCATCATATTGTCAACCCCATGTCAACCATATAGTCAACCCATTGTCAAACAATCGCCAACTCATCTTCAAACATCAAAACACTACTCAAGTCAAACTTGAATCTGGTCAATCATGACCTGGGTCAATTGCACCAACGATATCCTTTTACATTGTGTAGCTATTGTGGATCATGCCTTCTGTGCATAGTCATGTGGGTTGTTGATAGTGTGTTGTTACGGATTGGAGGTCCTAGCATGGTTGATTGTCAGTTGGTTATGACTCTTTGTGGGATAGAGAGTGTGTTGCGGACTTATATGTGTGGAGTTGTGCATCATTACATTGCATGCATGCTGTCGACTGGGTCTTCCTTATAGTTGAGATGGGTCGCCAGTCATCCTGTTTCCTTGGCTACTCAAGGTAGGGTAGCTGGGTTGAGTGCAGTTCATCTGTAGTGCCGCACTCGGTCACTATAGATAGTGGTTGTTGGAGTTGCGTTACTTGGCCACTATTGATGGTGGCAGTTGGAGTTGTGCACTAGGTCATTTTAGATGGTGGTAGTTGGAGTTGTGTGCAGTTTTTCCTGTGTGCGGCACTCAACCACTCATGGGTAGTGACATTTGGAGTGGCCAACATCAGAGACCCCCGTTGTGTAGCTTATAACATTCGTGGCTAGCTACTTACTCATACTACCCATTTGACTACTCGACAGTAGTGGTAGCTAGAGTTGGGATAGTTGTCATGTTGTGCCACCTAGGCCACACTAGGGTTGTGGTAGCGAACGGGGTGTGTTGGCATGACCATGCATATACATTGCATTTGTATTGAGCTGTGATTGCTGCATATGTTTGTTCATCATTGTATATGCTATTTGAATACTCTATACTGTTGTGTGTGGAGCATTAGCATATGAGTTGGTTCAGACTGTTGCATGCATTTAATTAGCGTCATGTTATAGTATAGGATGGACCAGGTTTGTTATTTCATTTGATTATATGTTGTTCATATGATTGTGTGTTGTTCACAGGTGTAGAATTGTTCATGTTATGTTGTCATATATTTGTTCAGGATGTTATAAGTTGTGTCATTGTAGACTTTTAGGTATGTCAATACATTACATTATATTCAGTTGATCAGTTGATATATGCATTGATTATGATCATACTGGTGGATATCTGTTGTATCTTTAGACTGTATACCGTTGATCTCCATATGTTATATGTTGTTCATGCACTATCTTTCATATTACCGTTGAGTTTTATACTCACCACCACACATCCTAGGTTTCTTGTCGCCCAAGTAGCAGGTAGAGGACTTCATGATGGGCTTGGATCATCGCCAGTTGATCCCTTCTCATCTCACTTCCGAGGGTCACGATTTTCGATTATCGTATGTTTCATGTTATGAATTTGGATTCATATGGTGATTGTATTGTTGGTTATTTGTTGAGTTCGCATTTACCCTTTTCGGATTAATTACGATATTTCTTTATTTTGTGGTCAGTCATATCAGTATGCAGTATGTTGAGTTTATAACTCTATTGTCTTAGTCTTATGTTGTTGATTTTCATATACATCATTTTTGATGTGTTGGTTGCGATTGATTGGCTATGTATCGATTGTATTCTATATTGTCACAAGGAGGTGTTGTCCGAGAGTCAGAAAAAGTATACCTCTGGGGCATGATAATTTTATTGGTATCAGGGCCAAGGTTGCAATGTCGTGCAATGATATTTTTCATCGGGTTTTAGATCCTCGGGAGTTGTTTTGTTTGGTTTTGGTGTTACAAGATGGGATTGACAGTGACATGAGCTCTGAGCAGTACGAAGTAAGAATTATTGATACATTATATCTTTTGGTTGGATAATTATCTAAATTGTTCAGCAGGTGTTGACGGACGATGTTATGGCACCTGTTCAGACTTATGGTAAGGGTCATCCACCAAAGCAACCTGCTACCAGTGAACTTGTTAGTCAGGAACGACCACGTTATTCCCCTACCGGAGGTTCAAAATCTCAAAATCCGGATATACCATCAACTATGCCAGCACTTGCGGATTCCAGTTGGGTCAAGGACAAAGCACACATACCTATATTGGTGCGTTCGGCCAAGGATCGCTTTACTCTGTTTCGAGGGGAGTTTAATCCATGGATTGCTCATGCTTGGTTGGATAACTTGGAAGACAATTTCGAGTACATGAGTTGTATGTACGAGGAAAAAAGTGGGCCTAGCTGCATACTACCTTCGTGATCAGGTAGTTACTTGGTGGAAGATGCAAAAAACCATAATTGGGGAGCGTGAGATTACATGATCAGTCTTTCAAGATGCTTTTTGGAGGCAATATTTTCCTTCTGCATTTTCTATGGCTCGTCGTTAGGAGTTCTTGAGCCTTAAGCAAGGTAACCAATCTGTTATGGAGTATAATATGAAATTTACCAGACTTGTGGAGTTCTGCCCTCATATGGTGACTCAGGATGGAGATCGGATGTTTCAATTTACTCAAGGGCTGGCTGCATATATTCGAGCCAGAATGTCTGGATCTGCTATTAACTCCTATAGAGAGGCATTGGATCAGGCTATTTTTATTGAGATGACTTCTCAGCAGATTATAAAGGAGAAGGAGGTTGAGAAGTAGATTTCACAGAGTAATTAGCGGAATTAGAATTCAGCAAATGAGACTAAGAAGAAGCAAGATCAAAATGGAGCTACTCGAGGTGTTGTGGAAGGGTCATCTAGATCGTAAAAAGGGAAGTGTCCATCTTTTGGGTATTCTGGAGGTTCTCAGAAGAATTGTAAGAGCTAGAGCATGACCGGGTGTTTTAAATGTGGGTCTGAGAACCATAAAGTTTTAGAGTGTCCCTTGGATTGGGTTGTTTGTTATTACTGTAAGCAACCAGGGCATACTAGTCAAGAGTGTACTCTGAAAACATAGTTGGAGTTTTCAGATAACTCCAACAAGGGAAAGAGGTTTAGCTAGAATCATCAGTAGAAGACAACACCAAGGACACAGACGTTCGGTCAAAAACAACCATTACCTCCTCAGGCACAATTGTATCATATACAGGGGAGTGACTCTTTAGTGATGCTAGCAGCTATTCATTATCCTACAACTCCAGTGGTTTACTATTCAGGGGTTCCTACACAACAGTATTTACCAGCCAGCTCTCAGGGGTATATTATGCCTTCCTAGCAGATTCAACCTCCGGTAGTAGTACCACAGAGCCAGATTCAACCTAAGTGGAGGCACTCTATTACTTCATTAGGGATGCAACCATCAAATGTGGAGGCTGGACATGTATATGCTATAACCATAGAGGAGGCACAGTGGGCTGAGGGTCGGTTATTCGGGGTATGGTTTCAGTTTATTCCATATATGCTGATACTTTGATTGACATTGGTAGTTCACATTCATTTGTATCTAGAATATTTCTGGGTAGTATTGGAAAGATTCCGATGGTCCGTTCTTGTGAGTTAGCAGTATCTTTGCCATCAGGAGAGGTGTTGACTAGCCATCAAGAAATCAAGTGTTGCCCATTGGATTTTGATGGGCATATCCTTACGGTGGACTTTCAGGTGTTGGAAATGGTACAATTTTACATCATTCTCGGTATGGATTGGTTAGCTATTATTATGCTACAGTGGATTGTAGAGCAAGAGTAGTGACTTTTCGACCATCGGATCAACCTGTATGGGAATTCGTTGGTACTAGAGATGATGGAGTGTTTGTTATATTAGCATTACAAGCTCAAAGATTATTATCCCAAGGGTTCCAGGGTAACTTATTATCCTTAGTCAAAGTTGAGAGTGAAGGACTACCACCCCTCTCTAGTGTGCGGGTAGTCCGAGAGTATCAGATGTGTTTTCAGATGAACTTCTGGACTTGCCACCTCTTAGGCAAGTGGAATTTGCGATATATGTGATTCTGGGAACTATGCCGGTATCGAAGACTCCCTATCGGATGGCACCTAAAGAGATGAATAAACTTAAAGTACAACTGCAAGAGTTATTGGATTGAGGATTTATTCATCCTAGTGTTTCACCATGGGGAGCTCCAGTATTTTTTGTTAAAAAGAAGGATAGATCGTTGCGGTTATGCATTGACTATCGACAATTGAATGCGGTAACTGTTAAGAACAAATATCCATTGGCAAGGATAGAGGATTTGTTTGATCAACTCAAGGATACATGTGTATTCTAAGATTGATTTGTACTCAGGTTATCATCAACTTAGAGTAAGAGATGAGGATGTTCAGAAAATAACATTTCGCACTCGTTACGAACATTATGAGTTTTTGATGATGCCATTTGGTCTTACAAATGCCCCGACCGCATTTATGGACTTGATGAATCGGGTATTCTTGAGGTATCTAGATCAGTTTGTGATCGTATTCATAGATGATATTTTGATATATTCCCGATCTGAGGAGGAGCATGAACATCATCTTTAGATAATGTTGGAGGCGTTGCAACGAGAGTGGATGCATGCCAAGTTTAGTAAATGTGCTTTCTGGCTATCCTCAGTGAGTTTTCTTGGACATGTGGTATCTAACAGAGGTAGTTTGGTAGATCCCTAGAAAATCGAGGCCATTACCGGTTGGGAACAACCAAAAATAGTTCAGAAAGTCCATAGTTTCCTTGGTTTGGTCGGGTACTATCGTAGATTCGTGGAGGGATTCTCTAGTATTGCTACACCACTTACTCGCTTGACTCGGAAGGGGATCAATTTCACTTGGTCAGAAGCTCATGAAACTAGTTTTCAAGAGCTTAAATAACGGCTAATTTCTACACTGGTGTTAGTGATTCCTTCTGGTGTTGATGGGATGATACTGTATATTGATGCGTCTTTCTAAGGGTTGGGGGTAGTTCTGATGTAGTTTAACTATGTGATATCATATGCCTCCCATCAATTGAAGGATCACGAAAGGAATTACCCTGTGCACGATTTGGAGTTAGCAGCCATTATTTTTGCATTGAAAATATGGAGACATTATTTGTATGGAATTACTTTTGAGATTTATAAAGACTATAAAAGTTTTAAATATATTTTCACTCAGAAAGAACTGAATCTTAGACAGAGGAGGTGAATGGAATATATGTAGGATTACGATTGCACTATTCATTATCATCCGGGAAAAGCTAATGTGGTAGCAGATGCATTGAGAAGGAAGTCCCGTGGGATTTTGGCCAGTCATCGGATAGTGATTACTGATCTGGCTCGACAGTTCTCAGTGTTAGTATTGTCTGAACAAGGTCAGACATCATGGGGAATATTAGTTTTTATCGTTGCCCAATCCACTATTGTCGAGAGGATTAAAGAAGCACAAGTTAGTGATCAACACCTTCAGTTTTTATGCAATAGTGTGGACTCAGGACGTCAGACAAATTTCTCGTGTGATGAGAAAGGAGTACTTCGCTTTTGTGGAAGATTATCTGTTCCGGATGCGCATCCAATTAAGGAAGAGTTGTTACAGGAAGCACATCATTCAAGATTTACTATACATTCTGGTGGTACCCGGATGTACCGAGATTTAAAGCGTTCATATTTGTGGGATGGTATGAAGAGGGATATTGCAGATTTTGTTGCTCGATGTTTGGTATGCCAGCAGGTGAAAGAGAAACATTAGAAACCAACGGGGTTGCTTCAAAAAATTTCGATACCAGAATGGAAGTGGGAGCATATCCCTATGGATTTTTGTTACGAGATTACCTAGAACCTGTAAAGGACATGATGCGATTTGGGTGATTGTGGATCGATTAACCAAATCCGCTCATTTCCTTCTGATTCGTGGGACGGACCCATTAGATCATCTGACAGGGTTATACTGTAGAGAGATCATCAGGTTGCATAGAGTGTCTTTGAGTATCATATCTGATAGAGATCCACGATTTACCTCACGATTCTAGCAAAGTCTTCAACAGACCATGGGCATAGAGCTTCGTCTTAGTACAACATTTCATCCACAGACAGATGGGCAGTTGGAGCATACCATTCAGACGTTGGAGGATTTATTGAGATCTTGTATTATGGATTTTGGAGGTAGTTGGGAGGATCATGTTCATTTAGTGGAATTTGCTTATAACAATAGTTATCACTCTTCTATTCAAATGGCTCCTTTCGAGGCTTTATACGACAGACCATGTAGATCCCCTGTGTTGTGGGAGGAAGTTGGGGAACGACAGCTATTGGGGCCACAGGGTATTCAACAAGATGCGGAATTGGTGCGTGTCATCAGACGATGAATATCAACGGCTCAGGATCGACAGAAGAGTTATGCGGATCAGAGGCGAAGGCCTCTAAGTTCTCGATAAGGGATCATGTATTTCTGCGTGTTTCACCTACAAAAGGAGTCAAATGATTTTGGCTAAAGGGAAAATTAGCTCCACGCTACATTGGTCCATTTGAGATTTTGGAGCGGATTGGGGGTGTATCTTACTGGTTGGCTTTACCTCCAACTCTTGCGGGTGTACATAATGTATTCCATGTTTCTCTGTTGAGGAAATATGTGTCACATTCCGATCATGTTCTGAAAGAGGTATCGATTCCACTCCACCCTAATATGACTTATGAGGAGATTTCGGTGCGAATTCTGGGTCATAAGGAATGCCGGTTACGGAACAAGACCATTCGACTTGTAAAGGGTGGATGACAGCATCATACTGACGAGGAGGCTACGTGGGAGTTGGAAGATACTATCCGAGCTCAATACCCTCATCTATTTACATGAGGTATGTAGTAGTGTAGGATTTTTTTTGAATTAATTATCGCATTTAAGTACGGAATTTGGGGACCAAATTCTATTAAGTGGGGGAGAGTGTAGAATATGGTGAATAAATCACTAAAGAATAAGGATTTAATACTTAGGGAGAAATTTGGGTTTTAATTGGATTGTTGGGTTTAACCTAGGTTAGACTTTGACTCAAACCTAGGCTGGCCCAACCAAGCTCGGTCGGCTTTTATAAACCCCCAAAGATGACACTCCTTCTCTCCTCAACCATTTCTCATCACGATTTCGGCCGTTCTCATCGCTGATCTCTTCTTCCTTCCTCTCGTTTCTTCCATTCGTGGTGGGATTGCTCGGCTGGGATTCTTGTCAGCTCAAGACCATCAAGTCTCTGAGAGGAGGAGCTGGCCATCCAACTTTTTGGTCGACAAGATCAGATCGGTGGAGCTGTGACTGCAGTAGGTAGTTGCTGTCGACTTCTCTTCGTGGGCAACGAGGGGAGCTCAGATCGACGCCATTAACGCCACTGCTGAGCATCATCGGTATCACCATTTCTCCCTAGCTTAGGCCTTTGATTCTTTTGCTCCTGTTGATTAGATTTTTCTTCCTCTATTTGTGATCGTCGCAGTGACAAGCTACGATTAGAATTTATACTGGAGTTTTGTGAGCTGGTCTTGAGATCGGGAGGGGGGGTGGGGGGGGGGGGAAGGGGGGAGCTAGCAAGTGCTCAACTTCTCAGTAGCTTCAAAGGTGAAGTAGCAATCTGCGTCTCTGATTCTTGGTTTCAAGGGGTGATCAGTGGCAGTGAGGATCAGAGATGTGGATCGAACTTGATGTATGTTCGGTATTAACCTATGGTTTTGTCAGATTTCTATTCTTTAGCATGGATTGGTAGTAGCGATTGTGATCTGGGATGTGCTCTATATGTGCTATGTTATGGGGCTGTGAACGAGCTGGTGGAAGTTGAATTGATTTGGAATGGTAAGAGATTTGTATTTGGATGTGGTTGGGGTGTTAAAGTTGGATCCAGTGTGTTATACTCGAGGTGATCTAGTCGAGGTTATGTAGGATGTGTGATTAAGATTTTAATTCATATTCGGTAAATTAATTAAATACGAGATCGATGTAGGATTTGATTTAATCATTATCGTGTGTTGCAATGTAATGGTAGTTTATGTTGTGTGCAGGAATTGATTACGAAGTAGGTTTACGGGCATGAAGATTATTGTCATGAGCTACATATTAGGTGGGTGATTCCCACCTTGGTCAGGTAGATTATTGATCTTAGTGCATTGACTGTATGATGATGATAGTATCATTACCTTGACTCTACTCTTATTTATTCATGTGCTTGATACTTAACCTTTGAACTTTGAGATGTTATGTTGTTATCTTTACAGTTCGTTCATTACTGTTATGGATTACATACTCTATTGTATGTTTGACCTATAGATGTTTAATTAAGTGCATGTAGCTGGGCACAATTGTAAACTTGGATTGGGTCATCGTGCTATATCACTGGGGTTAGGTGATGGTGCGAAATGTTGAGTTGATTGTCATGTCATATTCATTTATGTTGTGCACCTATTGTGGATCATGTCTTTTGTGGGTTGTTCATAGCGTGTTGTTACGGACTGGAGGTCCTAGCATGGTTGATTGTCAGTTGGTTATGGCTCTCTGTGGGATGGAGAGTGTGTTGCGGACTTATGTGTGTGGAGTTGTGCATCATTACATTGCATGCATGCTATTGACTGAGTCTCCCTTGTAGTTGAGATGGGTAATCATTCATCCTGCCTCCTCGGCCACTAGGGGTAGTGGTAGCTGGGTCAAGTGCAGTTCATATGTAGTACCACACTCGAGCATTGTAGATGATCGTTGTTGGAGTTGCGTTACTTGGCCACTGTTGATGGTGGTAGTTAAAGTTGAGCATTCGACTACTGTAGATGGTGGTAGTTGGAGTTGTGTGTCGTTTGTCCCATGTGTGGCAATTGACCACTCATGGGTATTGACAGTTGGAGAGGCCTGCAGCAGGGAACCCCATTATGTAGCTTATAACTCTCGTGGCTAGCTACTTACTCATACTATCCATTCGACCACTTGAGAGTAGTGGTAGCTAGAGCTGGGATAGTTGTCATGTCGTGCCACCTATGCCACACTGGGGTCATGGTAGCGAGCAGGGTGTGCAGGCATGACCATGCATATGCATTGCCATATGTGATTGCACACGCGTACACGCACACACAACACACACACACACACTCTATACTGTTGTGTGTGGAGCATTAGCATATGAGTTGGTTCAGACTGTTGCACACATTTGATCAACGTCATGTTATAGTATAGGATGGACCAGGTTTGTTATTTCATTTGATTATATGTTGTTCATATGGTTGTGTGCTATTCATAGTTGTAGAATTGTTCATGCATGTTGTACATGTTATGTTGTCATATATTTGTTCTTGATGTTATAAGTTGTATCATTGTAGACTTTCAGGTATGTCAATACATTACATTATATTCAATTGATCAATTGATATATTCATTGATTATGATCATACTAGTGGATATCTGTTGTATCTTTAGACTGTATACCATTGATCTCCATATGTTATATGTTGTTCATGCACTATCTTGTTAGTAATATATGAGAGATGTCCTAAGGCAATCGCCTTATATATGAACCATTTATATGATAAATGAAGATTCACTATTTGAGTATACATGTTTCATGTATTTGATTGGATCTTAAACTCATTTACTGAATGTCCACGATGCGATTCACAGCATGAGAGAATTTGTGATTGGATCACAACTAGTGAGTATCTCTACATGTGTAATTGTGATGTATCGGAATTATCCCTAGTCGATGAATCGATGGATTTGGACACCATCAATTCTGTCGAGACTAGCACGAGGTATACTCCTTGGTGTATCCAAGCAGCTGATTCTCACTGGCTGGAGACATTGTGATGTCCGGAGTTAATCGTGGATGCTAGTTATGGTAACTAGTTCATTGGAGTGACCAGCCGTAAGACTTCATATGGTTCTCTGCATATATAGATATGTCAATAAAGTTCTTACTGTGGCTTAAGTGCGATGTTCCTTTGACTTGCGGTATTCAAGTCATCTTGATCATGGAGACTTATGCTTTGACATCTTAAGCAAACATCTCTAAGGAGATGTGGACCCGGGATGATTGGGTATAAGTCGAAGTGATCGAAGGTGTTTGAATAGCCTATAAAGGATTCACCACTCCTTGCGAGGAGATGTATACCCATGGCCTCTCGTCGGATTGTTACTAAAGTCTTTAGCCAAAGCATTACATGTTTAGAGTAAGGTACTCTTCGATACATGTGGAGTAACTAGAATCCGTAGGACGAGGAAATGATACTTGGGCTAGGTGTGACGTAGTCAGCCTAGTGGGGACTGACACTATAGACCATGTCCTGAACCAAGTGGGTATAAGATGAGTGAAGGGAATGGGGCACAAATCATTCGAGCTGCTGAAGGGTTTCAGAAATAGTTCTGGATCAACCGTTGATCTTTTCGGTTAATTGGGGATCATGATGTACTACTAGGTGCCACTCATGATCGTTCTATAATTAATGGTTAATTATAGACGACCAACATAAACCGAGAGCCTATTTGGTCACACGCACAACGAGCGTAATCCAAAGGATTTAAAACGAGCTTGAGAATGGGATTCTCAGACCGAGAGAAACTAGGTTTGGTTGGACCAAACATAAAGCGAGCATGAAATCGTTTCAGTCGCAATGGAAGCGTGGATGGGCCGTGTCTTATGAAGACATAATGGATGAACTAAAATGGTTTGGTTCTAATCCAATGGAGGAGAATAAACCAAAGGGTTTGGTTTATTTTAAACGAATGAACCAAAAGTTGGTTCGGTTCGTTTTAACTTAAAATAAACCATCATGGTTTGGTTTATTTTAACTTATCTTAATGGAGCGGGTTAACGGGCCTAATGGTTATGATCCAATAACCATTAAGAGAATTAGTTCTCTATAAAAGAGGGCTTAATGGATAATTAAGCCCTAATCCAAACCCTAGCTTGGAGTTGCCGCCCAACCTAGTTGTGCCGCCCAACCTCCATTGCCGCCCAGCTTGTTGTGCTGCCATCTAGCTCCTTGCCAGCGTCCAAGCTTCAGCCGGTGAACCCTCCGGCGACCCTCCGGTGATCTTCCTAGGTCTCGGTGAAAAGGTGAGCACTTGGCTTCCTTGTTTTGGCCGGCACCTACTCCTCCACCAAGCTGTCCAGTTTTCTGGACAGCTTCTTCTCCTCTCGTCGGAGCGTCGTTTGGACGGCGGTTAGAGATCCAACAGTGGCTAACTTACCGGGGATTCGATCTCCGGTAATCCTCTGAGGTGGAGGATGAAGGATTCGTCAATTGGTTGATGAATACCTCTCCGGAGAAGCGAGTTTTGAGAACTCGTATTAGGATCCGAATTTGGATTCGGATCGTGATCATCTCTCGATCACGTCGTCTTCAACACGAGGCTAGTAACCCGTACGAAGACGAAGCTCGTGGCTTAGCGAAGTCATCTCGAGGAACTCGGCGTGGATACGGATAGAGACGATTCTAGCGAGAATCGTTCCGGTTGATGCCGTTCCCGCTACACGTCATACGAAAGGTATAACGTAGATAAATTTCCTTTTATTGCAAATCTAAATTTACGGTTATGTCTACACTTGTTGTACTATGCATGCGTGTGTTGTGTGTGTTGTAATAAATATAGATTTATTATTTTTATTGCTTCCGCTGTGCTCATGTTTGCGAAACGTGATCGAACACACACACGCCGCGGTGCCGGAAACCCAACAGTGGTATCAGAGCCCAGGTTGTGTTTCGACATAATCATAAAAATCGTTTTGCGATAGTCATAATATATTTCTGGAAATTTTCTAATTTTGGAAATTTAGAAGTATTTATGGAAATTTTTCAATTTTGGAAAGTCTAGAAGTATTTATGGAAATCTTCCACTTTTGGAAAGTTGGAAGTATTTATGGAAATTGATATTTTCCATAAATAAAATATTTGATTAGATTCTGGAAATTTGTTTCCTAATTTAATCATGATTTGATTTGAAATCAAATCTTAAAATATTTTATTTCCATAAGTAGTTTTAATGATTTAGGAAATTGGTTTCCTAAATAGATTTTCCTTAATCAAATAATTCCATGAATAAAATATGTGATTAGATTTGGAAATTTGTTTCCTAATTTAATCATGATTTGATTTGGAGAATCAAATCTTAAACATATTTTATTTCCATAAATAGTTATGACATATAAGGAAATTATATACATGACATAAGTGTATGCCATGTAATTGCATTAGATGCATAACATTATGCCATGCGTGTCGTGACATGTAGATGTATGTCATGTATGCCATGCCATGTAGATAATAGTTATTTGCATGCAAAGAGGATGAGACATAAAAACCCTTAAACAATATTAAAGCCTACACCTTCCATTAATATGGTTAGAACCCGAGTTACATTTCTTGTTTGGGTTGTTGGACTCTCTCAAGCCGGCTCGAACCGAACATGTTCAAACCATGGAATAGTTTAATACTAATATGGTAAGAGTCGAGGTCAATCGTTAGCTTTGGTTGTTGGACTCTCTCCAAGCTGGGCTAATTGGTTGAATCGCTCTAACCATATTAAAACTATTTCGATTAATGGGTTGGCTTTAACACAGAACATCGGCTTGTTGGACTCTCTCCAAGGTCGATGTAAAGGGAGGTGAAGTTGGGTGCTATGCATATGATGCATACTTGTTAATGTGTTAACAACCCGATGTATGTGTGAACATTCAATTAGTTGATAGCACATTGTGATAGTTGCATATCGTGATATGCAATCGGTATAGTTGATACCTACCGTCGTAGTTATGAATGGCTTGTTGGACTCTCTCCAAGGTTGTTCATAACTATGATGGATATCAACCCATTCGGAGATGGACCTCGATCTCGAAGTGATTTTGGGGTTTTGAAATTCGAAAAATGAATGGGATTTATAAATGTATATTGATGCATTTTAAAATCATTTTCTCATATATGCTCGTTTTGTATTTCTAGGTCATAAATTGATCATAGCGTCTTTGAATTTGCGCACTATTTTGGATTGAACAAACTAATGAGCCTAACTTCTGGGTGGCTTAGAAACACGAGAATTGTTCTCAAGGTGGAAAAGCTTGCATATGTCCTTGAAGAGCCTCTTCTGGCCGTCCTAAGGGCGATGCAACTCGGACCAAATGTTGGTCTATCGAAGCATGTAAGCGTGATTCTAAGGTGGCGAGTTGCATCATGCTAGCGGCGATGGTACGAAGCTATAAAGCGGCATGAGCATATGGATGCTAATACTATGGTCTTCCATCTTCATGAGTTGTTCGATGAGCAAGCGAGATCCAGAAGGTTCGAGGTCTCTAGGCTCCTCTTCACCACGAAGATGCAAGAAGGTTAAATGCATAGTGCGGTTTGTGCTAAAGATGAGCGGGTACATCGAGACTAGCTACCCTCGGTTTGTGATGGATCATGAGTTAAGTATTGACTTAATTCTGCATTGTTTGCCCAAGAGTTTCTACAATTTGTGATGAACTATCGGATGAACAAATTGGAATCCACCATTCGAGCTCCTCAATATCTTTGAAGGCTGTGGAGCCTTATACGTGAAGCATGAGAGAAAGGCGGTTATTAGTTGACTCCTCAAAGAAAGGTTCTAAGAGGAAGGCAAAAGAACAGAAGAAAGGAAAGAACAAAAAGGCAAAGAAGGCGGAACCAGCGCAAAAGGGCACTTGCCATCACTGTGGCAAGGAAGGCCACTGGCGAAGAAACTGCAAGATTTATCTTGAGTCCATGAAGAAGAAGAAGGCATCCGATGCCCCATCCTCTTCAGGTATCTTCGTTATTGATTGTCATTCTATTTCCTTGGACACTTGGGTATTGGATACTGGGTGTGGCTCACATATATGTAATGACATACAGGGGCTAAGGAATAGAAGAAGACTTGACAGAGGGGAGTCAAATTTGCGAGTTGGCAATGGAGCAAAGGATGCTGCGGTCGCCATCGGAACTTATTTTCTGAAGCTCCCTAGTGGACTAGTCTTGGAACTGGACAATTGCTATTATGTTCCTTCTCTAATAAAGAACATTGTTTCTATTTCCTACTTAAATAGAAATGGTTTCCATTTTACGTTTAGTAACAATTGTTGTTATATAACTTTGAGTGGCGTACTTTATGGAACTGGAACTTTGAGTAATGGCATTTATACGTTGGACGTATCCAGTGACATTTTCAATATCGAAGCGAGCAACACGCGTGCTCGAAAGGATAATCAAATAGACTCCTATATGTGGCATTGTCGTCTTGGCCATATAAGCAAGAAACGCATGTCCGAATTACACCGATGTGGAATTCGGAATCGTTGAATTGGATTCATACGATACATGCGAATCATGCTTAAAAGGCAAGATGACTAAGTTACCTTTCTTTGGAAAAGGTGAGCAGTGGGAGAGTTACTAGGTCTAATACATCGATGTATGTGGACCTATGTCAACTCAAGCATTAGGAGGCTATAGCTACTTCATTACCTTCCGATGATCACTCACGGTTTGGGTATGTGTTCTTGATGAAACACAAGTCTGAAGCCTTTGAAAGGTTCAAAGAATTCAGAAATGAAGTAGAGAAACAACATGACAAGAGTATTAAAATACTTGATCGGATCGAGGTGGTGAATACTTAAGTCAAGAGTTTCTTGATTATCTAGAGACAATGGCATATTGTCTCAATGGACTCCGCCCTATACACCACACAGACATAATGGTGTATCTGAGAGGCGAATCTTAGGACCCTGTTGGACATGGTCAGGTCAATGATGAATCATGCAACTCTTCCCAAGTCCTTTTGGAGCTATGCACTTCAGACAGCTGTTTACTTGTTAAACAGAATGCCTACCAAGAAAGTCTCAACTACTCCATATGAGATATGGAATAGTAAGAAACCTCATGTATCTTACTTGAAGATATGGGGTTGTCCTGCTTATGTGAAGCGGACTGTATCAGACAAATTGGATGCTAAGTCTGATAAATGTCTATTTATTGGATACCCTAAGGAAACAAGGGGTTACCAATTCTATCATCTGTTGAACAAAAGGTGTTTGTTTGAAGGCATCTTTGTGTTTCTAGAGAAAGAGTTTCTCTTGCAAGAAAGCAGTGGGAGTGTCGAGATTGAGAGGCTCGAGAGACTCAAATAGACATTGATGAGATACCTGGTGAAGCACAACAGCCGACAACTCATAGTGATGAGCAATCGGCTGGACCTATTGTAACATCACATCTTCGTAGATCTGGTAGAACACGCAATATTCCTGAGAGATATGGATTTCTTGTAAGCGAATCGAACGACGTGTTACTCATTGATGATGAGGAGCCTACCAGTTATGAAGAAGTGTTGACAAGTTCAGAAAGGGATAAGTGGCTTGGTGCCATGAAGTCGGAAATGGATTCCATGTATGAAAACCAAGTTTGGAACTTGGTTGACCCACAAGGATAAAACCTATAGGGTGCAAGTGGGTTTTCAAGAAGAAAACCGACATGGATGGTAATGTGATTACCTATAAGGCTAGATTGGTGGCGAAAGGATATCGTCAAAAACAAGGTGTTGATTATGACGAAACCTATTACTGTAGCTATGCTTAAATCCATTCGGATGCTCCCGCCATAGCGACTCATTATGATTATGAGATATGGCGGATGGATGTGAAAATAGCTTTCCTTAATGGAAACACCCGAGGCGTGTATATGATGCACTGAGGGTTTCACATCGGTTGATAAAACCAAGGTATGCAAATTGCGGCGGTCCATTTATGGATTGAAGCAAGCATCCGAGCTAGAATATCCGCTTTGATGAGACAATAAAAAGTTTGATTTCTCACAAAATCCGCGAACCTTGTGTGTACAAGAAGGTTAGTGGGAGTGCGATCGTATTCCTAGTATTGTATGTCGATGACATACTACTTATAGGAAAGCGATGTTTCAATCTTACATCAGTGAAGGTTTGGTTATCCAAGACATTCTCCATGAAAGACACAGGAGAAGCAACCTACATCCTCGGGATTAAGATCTATAGAGATAGATCGAAGCTTGATTGCTTGGTCTTTGCGATCTACATATATAGACCGAGTGCTAAAGAGGTTTAGCATGTCGGAATCCAAGAAAGGTTTCCTACCCATCAGGCATGGGGTACACCTTTCGAAGTCTATGTGTCCGCGCACAGAAGACGAGAGGATTTGCATGAGTAAGAATCGGTATGCATCCGCAATAGGATCTATCATGTATGCTATGTTATGTACGAGGCCCGATGTATCGTATGCTCTGAGTGTCACGAGCAGATACCAGTCCGATCCAGGAATGGATCATTGGGCGGCTGTTAAGACGATCCTTAAGTACTTGAGAAGAACTAAGGATGTGTTCCTAATATATGGAGAAGTGGACATGGTGATACACGGGTATACGAATGCCAGGTCTCAGTCTGGATACGTGTTCACCTTGAATGGGGGCGCAGTGAGTTGGAAAAGTTCCAAACAAGAGACTGTAGCGGATTCTACCACTGAGGCAGAATACATTGCAGCTTCGGAAGCAGCAAAGGAAGCGGTTTGGATCAAAAAGTTCGTTCATGAACTTGGTGTGATTCCGGCCATTGTTGAAGCAATACCGGTCTACTGCGACAACAATGGAGCAATTGCATAGGCGAAAGAGCCAAGGTCTCATCAGCGATCCAAACATGTGCTTCGCCGCTATCATCTTATCAGAGAGATCATCAGTAGGAACGAAATACAAATCGAGAAAATTCCCACTGAAAGGAACTTAGCGGATCCCTTGACTAAGGCATTACCTCAAAATAAGTTTGAGGGTCATGTTCGAGCTTATGGTATTGGATACCGTAGCGATTGGCATTAGGCCAAGTGGGAGTCTGTTAGTAATATATGAGAGATGTCCTAAGGCAATCGCCTTATGTATGAACCATTTATATGATAAATGAAGATTCACTATTTGAGTATACATGTTTCATGTATTTGATTGGATCTTAAACTCATTTACTGAATGTCCACGATGCGATTCACAGTATGAGAGAATTTGTGATTGGATCACAACTAGTGAGTATCTCTACATGTGTAATTGTCATATATCGGAATTATCCCTAGTCGATGAATTGATGGATTTGGACACCATCAATTCTGTCGAGACTAGCACGAGGTATACTCCTTGGTGTATCCAAGCAGCTGATTCTCACTGGCTGGAGACATTGTGATGTCCGGAGTTAATCGTGGATGCTAGTTATGGTAACTAGTTCATTGGAGTGACCAGTAGTAAGACTTCATATGGTTCTCTGCATATATAGATATGTCAATGAAGTTCTTCTGTGGCTTAAGTGCGATGTTCCTTTGACTTGCGGTATTCAAGTCATCTTGATCATGGAGACTTATGCTTTGACATCTTAAGCAAACATCTCTAAGGAGATGTGGACCCGGATGATTGGGTATAAGTCAGTGATCGAAGGTGTTTGAATAGCCTATAAAGGATTCACCACTCCTTGCGAGGAGATGTATACCCATGGCCTCTCGTCGGATTGTTACTAAAGTCTTTGGCCAAAGCATTACATGTTTAGAGTAAGGTACTCTTCGATACATGTGGAGTAACTAGAATCCAGTAGGGACGAGGAAATGATACTTGGGCTAGGTGTGACGTAGTCAGCCTAGTGGGGACTGACACTATAGACCATGTCCTGAACCAAGTGGGTATAAGATGAGTGAAGGGAATGGGGCACAAATCATTCGAGCTGCTGAAGGGTTTCAGAAATAGTTCTGGATCAACCGTTGATCTTTTCGGTTAATTGGGGATCATGATGTACTACTAGGTGCCACTCATGATCGTTCTATAATTAATGGTTAATTATAGACGGCCAACATAAACCAAGAACCTATTTGGTCACACACACAACGAGCGTAATCCAAAGGATTTAAAACGAGCTTGAGAATGGGATTCTCAGACCGAGAGAAACTAGGTTTGGTTGGACCAAACATAAAGCGAGCATGAAATCGTTTCAGTCGCAATGGAAGCATGGATGGGCCGTGTCTTATGAAGACATAATGGATAAACCAAAATGGTTTGGTTCTAATCCAATGGAGGAGAATAAACCAAAGGGTTTGGTTTATTTTAAACGAATGAACCAAAAGTTGGTTCGGTTCGTTTTAACTTAAAATAAACCATCATGGTTTGGTTTATTTTAACTTATCTTAATAGAGCGGGTTAACGTGCCTAATGGTTATGATCCAATAACCATTAAGAGAATTAGTTCTCTATAAAAGAAGGCTTAATGGATAATTAAGCCCTAATCCAAACCCTAGCTTGGAGTTGCCGCCCAACCTAGTTGTGCTGCCCAACCTAGTTGTGCCGCCCAACCTCCATTGCCGCCCAGCTTGTTGTGCTGCCGTCTAGCTCCTTGCCAGCGTCCAAGCTTCAGCCGGTGAACCCTCCGGCGACCCTCCAGTGATCTTCCTAGGCCTCGGTGAAAAGGTGAGAACTTGGCTTCCTTGTTTTGGCCGGCGCCTACTCCTCCACCAAGCTGTCCAGTTTTCTGGACAGCTTCTTCTCCTCTCGTCGGAGCGTCGTTTGGACGGCGGTTAGAGCTCCGACAGCGGCTAACTTACCGGGGATTTGATCTCCGGTAATCCTCTGAGGTGGATGACGAAGGATTCGTCAATTGGTTGACGAATACCTCTCCAGAGAAGCGAGTTTTGAGAACTCGTATTAGGATCCGAATTTGGATTCGGATCGTGATCATCTCTCGATCACGTCGTCTTCAACACGAGGCTAGTAACCCATACGAAGACGAAGCTCGTGGCTTAGCGAAGTCATCCCGAGGAACTTGGCATGGATACGGATAGAGACGATTCTAGCGAGGATCGTTCCAGTTGATGCCGTTCCCGCTACACGTCATACGAAAGGTATAACGTAGATAAATTTCCTTTTATTGCAAATCTAAATTTACGGTTATGTCTACACTTGTTGTACTATGCATGCGTGTGTTGTGTGTGTTGTAATAAATGTAGATTTATTATTTTTATTGCTTCCGCTGTGCTCATGTTTGCGAAACGTGATCGAACACACACACGCCGCGGTGCCGGAAACCCAACATATCTTTCATATTACCGCTGAGTTTTATACTGACCACCACAAACCCTGGGTTTCTTGTCACCCAGGTGGTAGGTAGAGGACTTCATGATGAGCTTGGAGCATTGCTAGTTGGTCCCTTGTCATCTCATTTCCGAGGGTCACGATTTTCGATTATCATATGTTTCATGTTATGAATTTGGATTCATATGGTGATTGTATTATTGGTTATTTGTTGGAGTTCCCATTTACCCTTTTTGGATTCATTGCGGTATTTCTTTATTTTGTGGTCAGTCATACCGATATGCAGTATGTTGAGTTTATAACTCTATTGTGTTAGTCTTCCATTGTTAATTATTATATACATCATTTTTGATGTGTTGGCTGCGACTGATTGGCTATGTATCGATTGTATTCTATATTGTCACAAGGAGGTGTCGTCCAAGAGCCGTGTGACACATTCAACGTTTTTTCAACATTGGGATGATGTTGTGCGAAGAAAAGGGTTGTCACCACTACAAAAATGCACCGATGTAATTTGTCAACTGGCTTATGGAGTCTCTGCTGACCATCTTGACGAGTACCTATGTATGTTCATTTCTTTGATTTACCAATGGGCGAGATTTATAGATTAAATCGATAGGCTCGGTAAGTTGGGAAATGATATTATTTATATGGTGTGCCATTGATTATAGGAGGAAACCGTGTCCTATATATTAGGATGATGATGTCCCCTTGAGGAGCTCATAAGGTTCATCATGTAAACCCTGCAGGTGGACTTGGTCCGGCATGATGATAAGGTTGAGTGGTACTACTCATGGAGTTAGATGTTGATTAATTAATTGTCAGTAAATTAATTAATCGACGGACATTCGAGATCTTAAACACGGAGATATATGTACAAATAATATATGGAGCCCATATTAACTTATGGGAGTTGGTGAGGTAGATCAATGATAATCCTCTAGTGGAATGGATAATCATTAATGGATCGGACTTTATGTGGGCTTGATCCATTGGGTGGCCAAGATCCAACTCCTCCTCATGGTCCCTATTGTAGCCTATTAAAACCTCATAAAGCCTAGATCCAATGGTTGAAAACAAAACTCTAGATCCGACGGTGGAGATTAAATCTCTAGATCTGACGGTTGAGATTAATTCTCTAGATCCGACGGTTGAGATTAAAAGGAGGCTTGAGCCCAACTCTATAAATAGAGGTTTATGGCTTGGGCAGCAAGATGATGGAAGGGGATTAGGGTTTGCTTCCCTTGGGCGGCAAGGAATCCTAGTTAGGTTAGGATTGAGGCTGGGCGGCTAGGTTTTGGGAGGTGGAGTGGGCGGAAACAAGAGGAGAAGTTCCTTTCTTCTTCTTCCTAAGGTGTTGCTGGCACCTATCCTTCTTCCCTCTACTTTGGCCGGTACTCAACCTATTCCTCTTCCCCTCTTCTTTGGCGTGCAACTAGAGAAACTAGGGTTAGGGTTTTGGGCGGCTACAAGATGAAGGGTTGGTTTCCTTTCTCTTCTCCAAGTGTTGGCCGGTGCCCATCACCCTCATTGATTCTCCTTTGGCCGGTTCCCATACTCCATATTCTCTTCCTTGGCTGGCGGCAACATCGAGTCTTTTTATTTGGTGGCCGGTTCTAGATAGGAAGAAGAGTTTTGTTTTATGATCTTCCTTTGTTCGAAGTGAACAAGGAAAGGAAGATTGGTGATCTAGGAGGCTTCGACTTTTGGAAGATCGTCGCCCACACGATGTCCAAAAGGAGGAAGGACATACAATAGAAGATCAAGAGGTATAACAAGAGGTATAATCTTGTTTATTTTGATTAGTGTTCTTTTGCATTATGTCTATAATTGTTTTTCAATTATATGCATGTTGTATGTGGTTGTTTACTTTATGTATGTGGCTAAATTAACTTGGACCCTGAATATAAACACAAAAGCCGGCGATCCGTACATCGTCTATTCCGCAGCTATTCGTAGAATAGAGGTTGGTTGCTTGAACAACAAGTTTGTTCAAGTGACTACTCTAATCGAATAGCACGATGATGAAACGGTTGCTTGGGTGATCCCTTTTGTCTAGGATTATTTTTTTTTAATCCGGGGACATCGATGGGATCACCATGAATAAGCGATCGAGTTGAAGTGGGAAGCGAAGTTTCCCCTACCTTCAAGTGGTATAAGAGCTTCGGTTCTAGACAAAACCCTTCAGAGGGTAGTCAACTGCTATTTGTGACCACGAGCATAGAAAGCTTGGTAGATGACTGACCAATTGGTTATGGGCTTGGCAGTCGACTGGTGGTAATGATAGTCGACTGTCAATGTATCCGTTGGTTGGAATGTCAATGTGGATTAAGCCCATTGTGAGACAATGACATTGTAGGCAGTCGACTGTCAGGCACAGAATCAGCCCGATGTAGGCATAAAAGGAGTAGTTCGTGGAGGATTTTGGCCATGATTTCTTGAGCGTTTCTTGAGGAATTTGAAGGGGAATTGCTATTGAATTCCATACCTTCAAGGTATTCTAAAAGCAACCAAAGATTAAACATTTAAAGCTCACATTTGTAAAGTATTTTTCTTTGCTTGTATTCATTTTCTTAGTATAATTGCTTGTATCTTTATTCTTATTGTTATAAGACTATTGTACAAGGTTTCTTCACCTCCGGTGTCATCGAAAAGGAGAGATTTGATTACTGGTGTGTGCATCACTAGAGCTCACTTGAGCTCACCCCATGGAGTAGGAACCCTAGGTTCTGAACCATGTATATCCTTGTGTTGATTGTGCTTGTATATTTGTATTTGTGTTCTTATTGTATTTCTATATTCCACTGCATTAACAAGTTTTGTAGACAAGCACAAAAGCGATCGAATTCTAAGCGAACGAATGAATACGCCATTCAACCCCCTCAAGCGCATCACCAACAGTCCTACAATTGGTATCAGAGCCCGGTGGCTCTCAGAAGAAGAGGACACTCTGATACCTTAGAGCTCTTCATTTGGACTAATCGCCAAGGGAGCATCACTCGAGGTGAAGAAGATAGAGGAGCTTTAGACTAGGTCGTGACATCAACATGCCTCCTCCATATGAACTTTTTGGAGCTAAGAGATTTGATCAATGGAGGATACGGATGGAGAATTTCTTGATGATGGACATTGAGCAGTGGTTCGCCATAATAGATGGATTCAAATGTCCAAGGAGTACAAAGGGAGGATATCTCAAGAAAAAATTATGGACCCAAGACCAACTCCGAAAATCTGAAATAAATGATAGGGTAATCGATATGTTAGTTGAATCGATACCTAACGATTTATTATGTAAGGTGAATTTCAATATGCCAAGGAGCTATAGAGTAAATTGATAAAACTTCATGAAAGTCCCTCACCGACCTCAAGTGAAGAAAAATTCTAAGAAATCGAAGCAAGCTCATTCTCTCAAGAGAGTGAGGATTCGGAGGTCGAGAGGTGTTCGACTTTCGAGGAAGAAGAAGAGGTGAAAGAATTGGAGGAAGCCTCCACCTCTAGGATTGAGGGGGAGGAGATTATGTCTTCCATGCTAGAGCAAGAAGAAGAACCATCTACCTCCAGGAGCCATGAAGAAGTTCAAAAATTTCCTATTGTGGAAGGTAACTCAAGCATAGTCATTAAGAATAAAATTCACATTGCATGCTTTGAGTGTAGGGAAGTAGGACACTATAAGAGCAAGTGTCATAAAAGAGTCAAGAAGGTTCAATCGACACCGAAGGCAAAGGAAAAGCCAAAGGAGGTTGGTACCCCAACACATAAGAGCAAGGAGCATGTGGTGTGCTTCAAATGCAATCAAAAAGGGCATTATAGGAGTCAATGCCCTAAGGGGAGGATGCAAACCAAGGGCCAAGAAGGAGCATCACATATAGGGGGAGCTTCTAAAGCAAACACTTGTTGGAATGTATACTGAAAGCCTAGCTCTTTTTGTATGAACATTTTATTTTGAAATAAGAATCACATGATCATTGTTTGCACTTTATATTTATTATATGTGTGCATATTGTCTAATATTTTATATTGTAGATAACATGGTGCTTGGTGTGGCCCAGAAGATCATGTTATCAGTTCCTTGTAGAATATAAGAAGAGGCTCACAACCAAGATGGTTTTGGATACAAACCATTGGCATGGTTGTAGTGTAGCTTGGTATTGGTTTGTCTTGACCATAGAGTTACACCAGTACACTTAGGTGTATTGAGCAGGACCGACATAGAGGTGATTCAATTTATTGCTGACTACATAATTGAATCGGACCTCGGATATTATGTTGTACATGCTCTTAATCCCGATATAATAACGGGCACATGTACTTAATATTTATTTCTTTGATTTACCAGAGGGTGAGATTTCTATGGATTAAATCAATATGCCCGGTAAGTTGGAAAATGATATTATTTACATGGTGTGCCGTTGATTATAGGAGAAAACCGTGTCCTATATATTAGGTTGATGATGTCCCCTTGAGGAGCTCATAAGGTTCATCATGTAAACCCTGCAGGTTGACTTAGTCAACATGATGATAAGGTTGAGTGGTACTACTCGAAGAGTTAGATGTTAATTAATTGATGGTCAGTAAATCAATTGATTGACGGACATTCGATATCTTAAACACGGGAAGATGAATGTACAAATAATATATGGAGCCCATATTAATTTATGGGGGTTGGTGAGGTAGTTCAATGATGATCCTCTAGTGGAATGGAACATCATTGATGGATCAAGTTTGTGTGGTTCCGATCCATCGGGTGGCCAAGATCCAACTCCTCCTCATGGTCCCTATCGTAGCCTAATATAAACCTCATGAACTCTAGATCCAATGATGGAAAACAAAACTCTAGAACCGACGGTTGAGATTAAATCTCTAGAACCGACGGTTGAGATTAAATCTCTAGAACCGACGGTGGAGATTAAATCCCTAGAATCGACGGTTGAGATTAAATCTCTAGAAACCGACGGTGGAGATTAAATCTCTAGAATCGACGGTTGAGATTAAATCTCTAGAACCGACGGTTGAGATTAAATCTCTAGATCCGACGGTTGAGATTAAATCTCTAGATCCGACGGTTGAGATTAAATCTCTTGATCCGACGGTTGAGATTAAATCCCTAGGTGGAGATTAAATCTCTAAGATCCGACGGTTGAGATTAAATCTCTAAGATCCGACGGTTGAGATTAAATCTCTAGAACCAATGGAGGAGATTAAACCTAGGCCTAAACCTAACTCTATATATATGGGAGAATGGGTTGGGCGGCAACAAGGATTTGGTTTTTGGAAATTAGGGTTTAGCCTCTCATTGCTTGGGCGGCAAGAAATCCAAAGGAAGAAAGGTTGGGCGGCTAGGGTTTGAAAGCTTGGTTGGGCGGCAACTATAGGGGAAGTGCTCTTCTTCTTCCTAGGGTGTTGCCGGCTCCTTCTCTTTTCCCTATACCTTGGCGGACGCCCAACATATTCCTTTTATCCTCTTCACTCCCTATTGGCCGGCGGCACTAGAAGCTAGGTATTGTCCCTAGTTTGGTTCCTTGGTGGTTTCCATTTAGTTCTCTCTATTCTTGGGGCCGGCGGCATCAATCCTTTGTTGATTGGTGGTTGGCTCAAGCAAGAAGGGAAGGAGAGTTCTTCTTTCTTTGGATTGAAGAAGATCTAGGAAGCTTCAACTTGTGGAGGATCTTCGCCCACACGAAGTCTACAAGGAGGTTAGGACATACGATAGAAGATCAAGAGGTATAAAAGTTTTATAACTTTTATTATTGATCTTTGCATGTTCTTATTATTTTGATTAGTATGTGTTGATTATACTAGTTTGCATGTGTATGTATTTGTATAATCATGGACCCCGAAGATAAACACAAAAACCGACGATCCGTCCGTCGTCTCTTCCGCGGCTAACCGACTAGAAGAGTTGTGCTGCTTGAACAACTAATTTGTTCAAGCGATCGCTCAAGTCGATAGCATGACGATGAATTGGTTGAGCTTAGGAAACTCATCCCATCCGGATTAGTTTTCATTAGTGAAAATTTTAATCCGGGGACATGGGAGCCAATGAGCCTCCGAAGCAATTACCAACAATTGGTATCAGAGCCACGGTTTCCAATTTTGTGTGTTTAGGATTCGGTTAATTTTTATGCACTTTTTCATATATTATATGTGCCGGATAATAGTAGGATATACGTAGTTTAACTCTTTGGTTGCAGGCGTAAGATCCGACTATTATGGTCATATGTGAGTATGTGATTGTATGTGTGTAAATATTTATTATTTGAATCCTCGGGGTTGACGAGGCTAGATTAGTATTTAATTTTTGTAATTAAATACGACATTGTTTAGCCGCTCATTTTAGTTTACTTTCGATCTAGAGTATTTGTACACTCCTTCGTGGAGTATAGGATCGATGGATGTAAATTAAAATGATATATCTCGGCTTGGATCTCTTTATGTGGCTTGCGCACGGAAAAGGTGGAGCGGACGAGGTGGCGACACGGTGGGACGCATATTGGAGAACAAAGCCATAATAGTTGGAAAAATTCTGTTTTTTCCATATTTATTGCTGATTTATTTTATATGCATGTTATGTGTGCTTGAAAATTCCTCATTTTCAATTTACTAAGTGGGAGAGGGATATTTTAATTAATTCCCGCGGCCTCCATTACAATTTGACGTGTGATGCAACAAACTTGCGCGTCGGCTCTGAGTGCCTTCCTCCCCATCGGATGAGTTTGTTTGCGGATCACTAGGTCAAATAATGGTTATAGGAAATTGTTTAGGAGCGTGTGTACTTCCACATCGGTGAGGCACATAATCCGAGATAATTCCCTTAGTATCGTGTAATGGTGCACACTTAGATGCAAATAAAAAGTATCCTCCCCATCGGAGTCACTGCTTTTATTTGTAGGGCCAAAGAGGAACCAACTATTAATTTTATTTGTCAAAAAGTAAGGTTAACAAGATAATAAAATTAATGGGTAAAACCTCCTCTTACAAATGTAGAATTCGTATACGTCCACACTATCGTAGCATGTGATATTCTCGGTGTTTTGAGGTGTTGGTTGATTTCGGAATTTTATTGTTTTGAGGAATCAATAATATTTGAAATCTAATATTTTGATCAATGTGATTCTTAGGATTTTCAAAAATGACTTTCAGTCCACTTACTATGATACTAAAGGAAATAAACTTACTGTACCCAAATAATGTTGATTAGAAAGAATCTAGATGTTGTCTTATCTGCTAAGAAGTACAAGTATGCACTCTTCAAAGAGTGTCCTCAAGCCATGGTTACTCAAAAAGGTTTCTACTTCTAAGCCGAAAGGCAAGAAGAAGGAGAAACAAGGTGGAGCAAATGTGGTGGGAGGATCTCAGGGAGGAGTGAAGAAGCCGAAAGGCAAGTACTTCACTTACTAGAAGGATGGACATTGGAAGAAAGACTGTCCCAATCCAAAGAAGAACAAAGATATATTCTTTGAACTAGTCGTTAAAACATGATTAGCGGTCTTATCTACCGGCACCTGGTGAGTAGGTATGGGAGCCACTAATCATGTCTGCAATACTTTGCAGGGTTTCCAGGAAACCCGACGACTAGCTAAAGGGGATATTACCATTTACTTGGGCAATGCCATGAAGATGGCGGCTATTGCAGTGGGAGATGTTTTATTTATCTTTTGAGAAAAATAAAGTTTTTGGTTCTTAGGAATTTTCTTTATGTACCTTTATTTAGAAAGAATCGCTTTCGGTTTCTAAATTATGGATGGATAATCTATTCCTTTTAATGACAGATTTGTTATAAAAGGAATAGGGACATTATCTATTCAGGTACATAGATAGGAAATTTATAACTTGAACCACAAGCTCCCACTATGCAAATAGAAGTTAATAACTCATCTTCTAATTCCGATAAGAGAAAAGAACCTTCGAAGATGAACCAAACATATCTTTGGCATCTAAGGCTTGGTCATATTAACCTAAGCAGAATTCAAAGGTTGATAGCTGATGGACCTTTGGGTTCATTAGTGGTGGAGGATCTCCCAACCTGCGAATCTTGCTTGGAGGGTAAGATGACCAAGAGGCCTTTCAAGGCCAAGGGGTATAGATCCAAAGATGTATTGGAATTGGTTCATTCTGATTCGTATGTTCCTATGTCTATCCAGGCAAGAGGTAGTTTTGAATATTTTATCTTTTTCATAGACAATTATTCAAGATGACACTACGATATGATCGTAGTGATGAGTACCTCTTGGGAGAGTTTAGGAATTACTTATCAGAGGCTGGGATTCAATCCCAATTGTCTGCCCCTGGCACACCCCAGCAGAATGGTGTAGCGGAGCGAAGGAATAGGACTCTTATGGAGATGGTTAGATCGATGATGAGTTATTCTGACTTGCCATATTCATTCTGAGGATATGCTCTAGATATGGCGGTGTACATTCTGAACTTGGTTCCATCTAAATCAGTGCCTTCTACTCCCACAGAATTGTGGACTGGGCGAAAGCCTAGTCTAAGATATATTCGGATATGGGGGAGTCCAGCACATGTGCTGAAGGCTGATGCTGGTAAGTTGGAACCTCGTACAGAAGTGTGCATGTTTGTTGGCTATCCTAGGGGAACGAAGGGTGGTTTATTTTATAGTCCTAGAGATCAGAGGGTGATCGTTAGTACGTATGCCAGATTTCTAGAAGAGGACTATGTGATGAACCACAAGCCCATGAGTAGGATTGTTCTTGAGGAGTTGACAGGGGAAGTCCCGACTTTAGTACCACCGGTACAAGAGGATATACCACATGTCACTGCACCACGTGTCACAGAGCATACACAAGTGATACCTCGTCGTAGTGGGAGGGTTGTGAGATAGCCTGATAGATTCATGTTCTTGGGAGAATCTTCCGATTTGGTCCCTGACAAACATGAACCTGATCCCTGGACATATGATGAGGCAATCCAAGATAAAGATGCAGCATCTTTGCAAAGTGCAATGAATACTAAGATTGAATCTATGGATTCAAATCAGGTCTGGGAGCTCTTATGCATAGCAGCTCATATGGATTATGAGGTGTGACCGATAGATGTCAAGACAGCTTTCCTTAATGGAAGTCTTGAGGAGAACATCTATATGAAGCAACCAGAGGGATTCATTGCTAAGGGCAAAGAGCATCTTGTATGTAAGCTTAATCGGTCCGTTTATGGATTGAAGAAAGCTTCGAGGTCTTGGAACATCCACTTTGATGAGGTAAATCCAGACTTATGGATTTATTCAAAGTCCGGATTAGTCTTGTGTATACAAGAGATGTGACGGAAACGTAGTGGTATTTCTTGTACTATACGTAGATAATATTTTGGTAGTTGGTAACAATATCAGAGTGTTATCAGACGTAAGGGTATGGTTGTCCAAACAGTTTTGAAGGACTTGGGAGAAGTGGGACACATCCTTGGGATCAAGGTTAGTGTGCTAATCCCAAGCTTCATACATAGACACGATTATGGATCGTTTTAGCATGCAAAACTCCAAGAAAGGTTTTCTACCTTTCAGGCATGGAGTTCCTTTATCTAAGGAGATGTGTCATAGATCATCTGAGGAGATAGAGGAGATGAAGGCGATTCTTTATGCTTCGGCAGTAGGAAGCCTCATGTATACGATGCTATGCACGAGACCCGATATCTGCTATACCGTGGGCATGGTCAGCAGATATCAGAGTAATCCAGGACAGGGACATTGGACTGCGGTAAAGCATATATTGTAGTGCCTGAGAAGGACTAGGGATTATATGGTAGTTTACCGGGCAGACCAATTACTCCCTGTGGGTTACATAGATTCCGATTTCCAATCTGATAGGGATAACAGTAAGTCTACCTTAGGTTTTGTATTTACTTTGGGAGGTGGAGCCATTGTATGGAGGAGTGTCCAGCAGAAATGCATGGCGGACTCCACCATGGAAGCTGAGTATGTGGCAGCCTCTTAGGCGGCCAAAGAAGCTGGGTGGCTCAGGAACTTCCTGATGGACTTGGATGTGATTCCTGGTTTTCCTAGAAATATCACAATTTATTGTGATAATAATGGTGCAGTTGCAAACTCGAAGGAACCACGAGCCCATAAGGTAAGTAAATGCATAGAGCGTAAGTACCACCTGATACGAGAAATCGTAAAGGAGGTAGAAGTTGTTGTTGCCTAGATTACATCAGAGGATGACCTGGTAGACCCTTTCACTAAGGCCCTTCTAGCGAGAGCTTTGATAGGCATGTGGAGGGAAGGGGAATCAGATGTATGGCAGTATGAGGACAGCATAGTCTTTTAGTATAAGTGGGAGATTATTGAAATGTATACTGAAAGCCTAGCTCTTTTTGTATGAACATTTTATTTTGAAATAAGAATCACATGATCATTGTTTGCACTATATATTTATTATATGTGTGTATATTGTCTAATATTTTACGTTGTAGATAACATGGTGTTTGGTGTGGCCCAGAAGATCATGTTATCAGTTCCTTGTAGAATATAAGAAGAGGCTCACAACCAAGATGGTTTTGGACACAAACCATTGGCATGGTTGTAGTGTAGCTTGGTATTGGTTTGTCTTGACCATAGAGTTACACTAGTACACTTAGGTGTATTGAGCAGGACCGATATAGAGGTGATTCAATTTATTGTTGACTACATAATTGAATCGGACCTCGGATATTATGTTGTATATGCTATTAATCCCGATATAATAACGGGCACATGTACTTAATATTTATTTCTTTGATTTACCAGAGGGTGAGATTTCTATGGATTAAATCAATATGCCCGGTAAGTTGGAAAATAATATTATTTACATGGTGTGCCGTTGATTATAGGAGGAAACCGTGTCCTATATATTAGGTTGATGATGTCCCCTTGAGGAGCTCATAAGGTTCATCATGTAAACCCTGCAGGTTGACTTAGTTAACATGACGATAAGGTTGAGTGGTACTACTCGAGGAGTTAGATGTTAATTAATTGATGGTCAGTAAATCAATTAATTGACGGACATTCGATATCTTAAACACGGGGAGATGGATGTACAAATAATATATGGAGCCCATATTAATTTATGGGGGTTGGTGAGGTAGTTCAATGATGATCCTCTAGTGGAATGGAACATCATTGATGGATCAAGTTTGTGTGGTTCCGATCCATCGGGTGGCCAAGATCCAACTCCTCCTCATGGTCCCTATTGTAGCCTAATATAAACCTCATGAACTCTAGATCCAATGATGGAAAACAAAACTCTAGAACCGACGGTTGAGATTAAATCTCTAGAACCGACGGTGGAGATTAAATCCCTAGAATCGATGGTTGAGATTAAATCTCTAGAACCGACGGTGGAGATTAAATCCCTAGAACTGATGGTTGAGATTAAATCTCTAGAACCGACGGTGGAGATTAAATCTCTAGAACCGACGGTTGAGATTAAATCTCTAGAACCGACGGTGGAGATTAAATCTCTAGAACCGACGGTTGAGATTAAATCTCTAGAACCGACGGTGGAGATTAAATATCTAGAACCGACGATTGAGATTAAATCTCTAGATCCGACGATTGAGATTAAATCTCTAGATCCGACGGTTGAGATTAAATCTATTGATCCGACGGTTGAGATTAAATCCCTAGGTGGAGATTAAATCTCTAAGATCCGACGGTTGAGATTAAATCTCTAAGATCCGACGGTTGAGATTAAATCTCTAGAACCAATGGAGGAGATTAAACCTAGGCCTAAACCTAACTCTATATATATGGGAGAATGGGTTGGGCAGCAACAAGGATTTGGTTTTTGGAAATTAGGGTTTAGCCTCTCATTGCTTGGGCGGCAAGAAATCCAAAGGAAGAAAGGTTGGGCGGCAACTATAGGGGAAGTGCTCTTCCTCTTCCTAGGGTGTTGCCGGCTCCTTTTCTTTTCCCTATACCTTGGGCGGCGCCCAACATATTCCTTTTATCCTCTTCACTCCCTATTGGCCGGCGGCACTAGAAGCTAGGGTTTGTCCCTAGTTTGGTTCCTTGGTGGTTTCCATTTAGTTCTCTCTATTCTTGGGGCCGGCGGCATCAATCCTTTGTGGATTGGTGGTTGGCTCAAGCAAGAAGGGAAGGAGAGTTCTTCTTTCTTTGGATTGAAGAAGATCTAGGAAGCTTCAACTTGTGGAGGATCTTCGCCCACACAAAGTCTACAAGGAGGTTAGGACATACGATAGAAGATCAAGAGGTATAAAAGTTTTATAACTTTTATTATTGATCTTTGCATGTTCTTATTATTTTGATTAGTATGTGTTGATTATACTAGTTTGCATGTGTATGTATTTGTATAATCATGGACCCCGAAGATAAACACAAAAACCGGCGATCTGTCTGTCGTCTCTTCCGCGGCTAACCGACTAGAAGAGTTGTGTTGCTTGAACAACTAGTTTGTTCAAGCGATCGCTCAAGTCGATAGCACGACGACGAATTGGTTGAGCTTAGGAAACTCATCCCATCCGGATTAGTTTTCATTAGTGAAAATTTTAATCCGGGGACATGGGAGCCAATGAGCCTCCGAAGCAATTACCAACAACACTAAGGTACAATTTAGTAACGCGCCTTCCTTGTTTCATAATGAAAATCATGCTTTTAATTCACTTGCAATTTACCATAAAAAGTATGCTAGTAATAATAAATACTTTTGTTTAGGTGCTAAAAGTTATAATATTAGGACTAAGGACAAATTTAGAACCAATACCCCTAAAACAATTCTACCTAATGGAGCCATTAGGAAGGTAGAAGATCACATAGGCATTAATCCGAAGAAGGGTAGGCATATGCCTAGGAAGAATCTTTGCCAAAGAAAGAATGAAAATTCACAAATTGAGAAATTAGTGTCACGCCCTGAGAGTATGTCGAGCCGAAAAACGGACAACATCTTCCCTGTACGTGACATAATATCCTGTTGATACAAGACCTTTCGGCCACAACCACATAACATATATATGTATATAACCATAAATCACAGCGGAAATACCCCAACAAATAATAAAGATACAAAGACTCAACTATGCACTCTGGAGTGACTTTGACACAACAAGAATCATAATAAAGACCAAATACATACATCACATCCGTATACCACAAATACAAAATAATATAGGATAAAATCCCAAAATCAACAATCCAACATAATAAAACAAAATGTAATAAACATCCAACCATTCGGTGTGAGATGGGATCTGCTGGCGGAGCTCCGAACATCCAAGGAATTTTCTACTTGTTACCTGGGCGACAAGAAACTCAGGGTCCATGGTGGTGATTATAAACTCAGGGGTAATATGTAGGAAGTGCATGAACATACACGATAAAGAAATCTACAAGTATACATGTGAAGATCTACAGGTAAACAGATGGAGTCCAACAGATATACAATCCTAAATGTAATAACAACTAACCACCAGTATAGTCATACTCAATGCATATACTAAACTGATTAACTGAACATGAAATAATGTAAAGTACCAACATACCTGATGGTCTGCAATAACATAAGCTATACCATCCTGAACAGGTATACAATAACATAACCCATATAGCATATGACAGAATGAACCAACACATACCTCATGCTCAACACACACAGCAGTATAAAATATGCAAGTGACATGCAACATGATGTACAAGCATATGCAGCAATCGTAGCTCAACCAAATACAGCATCTCACATGCATATGTAAAACATATATCAAATACATGCATACATACATACATATCCAGCAATGCATATGCATGGTCATGTCTGCAGACCCATCCAACCACGACCCCAGTATGGCCTGGGTGGCACAACATGACAACTATTCCGACTTTAGCTACCACTACTCTCGAATGGCTGAGTTGGATAGTATGAATGGTAGCTAGCCACCATAGAGCTATATGCTATTCCATGGGGGGCCCTGCTGCTAGCCGCTTCGTCTCTACCCATGAGTAGACGAGTACCGCACACATGACAACTGCACATCACACAAACACCGTCAATAGTGGGTGAGTGCGCTAACTACCATTCTGCACAGTGCCCAAGTGCGCATCTCTAGCTACCACCATCTATAGTGATTGAGCGTGGCACATCCAATGCTCTGCACTCAACCCTGCTACCACTACCCCAAGTGGGCAGGGAGACAGGATGATTGACAACCCGTCTCAACCATAAGGGATACCCAGTCGACAACATGCATAAAATGTAATGATGCATAGCTCCACACACATATCACTGTAATACTCCCTATCCCACGAGAAGTCATAGTCAACCAAAAGTCAACTATGCAAGGACTACTAATCCACAAGACCCTCTATCTACAACATAGAGAGTCATACACAACCAACAGTCAACCACGCTAGAACCTCCAATCAAAGCGACATACTATCGACAATCAACCATGCTTGGATCTCCAGTCCGTAGCAACACACTATCAATAATCCACATAACTATACACAGACACATGATCCATAACGGATATACAACCACGCTTGGACCTCTAGTCCATAACCACATACTGACAACCACACACACTTATCTATGCATAGATGACTAGATCCACCATAGATGCATAACTAATATGTGTACGATACAGAAATTGACTCCATAATCTAATCCATCACCTAACCCTAGTGATGTAACACGGTAACCCAATCTGAGGTCACAAAGGTAACCCTAACCACATGTACTTAACTGAACATCCATCAGCTAACACATAATAGGGGTTGTAGTTCATATCTGTGATAAATGAACATTGAATTAACAATAATATATCTCAAAGGTCAAGGCTAAGTACAAGCACATGATTAAATAAGAGTGGATTTAAGATCAAAGGTATTATCATAAGTCCAAATTCATGCACTGGAATCAGTCAAACTACTTGACTAGGGTAGATATTACCCACCTAATATGAAGCTCGTAACACAAATCTTCATGGCCATGAACCTGCTTCGTATCCTAAACCTGCACATAATAGAAAACTATGATTAAATACAAGTATCCGACAAATATACAACTTAACTACTATGTTGTTTCTATGTTCACATCCTTTCCTCGTCTACGAGTTAGAACCTCGAGTACACACCACTCGTAACCCCAAATCTACATTCATTCTTGGTTGATTCACCCAACCAAGCTCTCTCCAACATCAACAAGATCAATTAAAGGCAATAGAATTAAACAAAACTCAAAACTGCAGTGGCAGCTTATCTAAAGACCAAACCACCACCTCATTCAATTCAATACACTACCTTACTAACCACAAATCAACATCTGTTACACTCATAGCTCCACAGAAACATCACAACCACCATAAACACGATCAAAATCATCTACGGATCAACCAATCATAATTTGGGACTTCATAGCTCAAACCTAGCTATCTTCTCCTTCCCACTCACAGCCGACACAACAACACTTAGAAATAATCCATCCTTACCTCAAGCACGATCCATAGCTCCAACATCACTGGATCAATGACAGCAACCCTAAACAACACCTACATCACTGATCTAAGCCAATCAAACCAGCTACCCCTCCTTCCACACACAGTAGGCACCACACGATGATCCATGGACAGAATCCATCGGATCTCATAGGCATAAACACACTACCGGATCTACAGAAATTACCAATGAAAAGAAAAGGGACATCGAAACTTACCGAGCTCAACTCTTTACTGACAACACCACCTCTATTCACCGGTGAAATCTGAGCTTCAATCACTGCCAAAACCAGGGATCCAAGCTCAAAAAGAAACCCATAGCTAGATCTCAGCTCACATCTCAAAGAAGGAAAGAAATCGACCCTCACTTAGCTCTGACGACAATCGCCAGCAAGCTCCCACACTCGCGACATCTCCCTGCTGTGACATTCCTAGCTCCCCAACCAACCTCCACCCGATTCCAGCTGCACGTCGCCTCTCCCAACGGGTGGATCTCCCACCGTCAGCAGCATCAATCGCCGGCTCGCGAAGGAAGAAGAGGGGTGGAGATTCTATCGATCGTGATGAGGAGAGGAAGAAGAGGCGATCGCGATGGGAAACTTATGCGACTTTTGAGTTTTCTCAGCTTTTAAATGTCATTCGCATTTTGGTTCAAGCAAACCAGTTCAAGCCAACTGATTCATGCCAAATTTAAATTTAATCCAACCTTAATTAACCCTAGCCTTTGATTAAATCCAATAGCCACTTAAAGGGGTTAATCCCTATGCTTAATTTTTTTTCGTATCTTACATTCTCCCCCACTAATAAAAATTTGGTCCCCAAATTTCTGACTCATGTACGAGTACGAGATGTCACAACAACCATCTCAAATATCTGGACAAAAGTCATACACCTCAAGTGACTAAGTGGGGTACTAAGCTCGAATATTATATTCCAGCTCTTATATACACTCTCAACCAACCTATTAGGAGGTAAATTAACAGTACAAGAGTGAAGCTCTATATCCGTGACCTGTTAGAGACTTTGCCAGAATCGTAAGGTAAATCATGAATCACTATCGGAATGATACTCAAGGATACTCTATGGATATAATTCCATCAAGTGATCCAACGAAATCCACCTTACTGCTCGGAAGGAAATGAGCAAACTTGACTAATCGACCATCGATTATTCAAATCGCATCAAGTCCTTTTCGAATTCTAAATAATCTCACAACACAGTCCATCATACTAAGCTACCACTTCCTTCTCAGTACATAACCCTATTGGTCACCAATATTTTACCTTTACTTGTTGGCACACCCAAACACAAATTACGAAATCAACCATCATCTAGGCCCTGAAACCTAGTTTCACAAGCTTCTGACCAAGTGATTCCCATCACCTTCTTGGTCCAACAAGTCAATGGTATAGTAATGCTAGGGCATCCTATCCACATCTACGGTAAACACCAAATCAATCTAGGGAAACCACAACTTCCCTTAAGATTATGAATATGTCCAAAAATATCGTCTAAGAAGGCAACAACCAATGGGTCTAATCGCTTCATGAACGACTAAATCGTTAATAGGTCTAACGACATTATCAACCGCTCATAAAATTTATACCAAGTATGAAATATCATCTTCTACACACCTACATCCTTTTACTCTAAGCAGATGATATCTCAATCATCACTATGACAATGATAATTATATGACACCAAGTCACTACAATATCAACACACCAATCATAAATCAACTCTAGAATATACACAGGTGTTCTTTAAGCTGATCTAAATAGGTCATCTATCCACAACGAAGGATATCATTTCCAACAACTACTGCATACCACCATCGATAATCGATGCATAACCTCAAAAGTTCATCCCTCTTTTAACAAAGAGTTCCAAATCTTCTCAATAAGAAACACTGGGACAGATAAATCTCCCATCTGATACCTCTGATAATCACAACTTACATTCCTCCAATTCCCATAGTATTTAGCAACACTAATACCAATAAAATTATCTCCCAGTATGAGGTCTTCAATATCGAAACTATTCCTGAAGTCACTCCAATCACCTACTCCACCAGCCTATGCAGCAGCAAGCCTAGGAGTTCATTCGAATCTACATCTGAATACTCTCATATTATATGCACGTCCGAGAGACCTAATATACCAACATTCCAACAATTTAACTATCTGGAAGGATATGTCTATAGTAGAGGTATGTCTAGCAAAGGCCTAGGATATCCCTTGACTTCTTGGTGGTTGATCAACATCTTACCTGACGGTAGAGAAAAAATCACCAACCCACAAGTCAATGTATAGGAACCCTTCTAATCCTATCTAAGAATGTTCTAGACCTAACTACCTGTAACTACCAATATCTCTCGATATATTCGCAAATAGGGTAATCTAGAGTAATACCCCGAATGACCAATTCTTCAGTCTTCTATACCTCTTCTTGAGTAATCATGTAAACTCACCTAACATCTGTTCTTGATGGCTGAGCTCATGTAGGTGCAAAAGACTACCATGGAGGAACTGAAGTTAACTGCTAAACTGAGATACAATACCCAAAATGACTGTAATGGAGGTGATAAACACTATTGTACTAGTATTGAGTACACCACCAATTGTGAAGTACTGAATAACTGTCAACATCATAGCACGCTCCAACTCTATAAATAGTACAGCTGCAACTGGAGAATACAACATAGATATGACCATCGTCGTAAACTCTCTCCTATGTACAAAGCATAACCATGCCTGGGAAGGTAACAGTTGTCGTCTGAATGTCCGAGTCTTCTAAGATGTTTTCTACTGATACTACTGAGTAAATTGCTTCTCCCGGATGGAAGTATCAAAGAGCTCCACTATGTCTGAGGTAGTAGATCGCTGCTGGTGTGATAACCCAATCTTCTGCAATGATCTCTACTGTTGAGATTGTGAAACACCCTCTTGACAGCAACATCAATGGTCTTCAACTGAGTCTTCAAGGTACACCTCCTCATATGTACTGGTTGCTTACCATAGCAATAGGTGAACTGATCCAACGGATAATCCGGCTTTGTGTCATTGCGATCCGCACTACATGCACACAATCCCTTCGGAGTCTTTCTTCTGAGTTTGCTGATAAACATGAGAAGATGTTGACAATCTGCAGTCGGTCTTCTATGATCGAAAAACTCTCCAATAGTCGCCCGTGGCCAATAACTCCAATCTCGCTCCTTTTGTCCAACATTCGGAGACTTCTGATTCCAATAATTTGACTTGCAATATCTGCTTATCAAATCTCCAACTCTTAAAACACTTGCTACGGAGTCATTTCCATGAATATGACTCGATCTGATGTCTTTCGATAGGATCTGATAGAAAATTCATACATCCGAATCCAACTGTAAGCCAATAATCCCTGGGTGGCTTGAGATATCCATTCACACTCTTGAGCTATTAGATGGTCGTAACCTTTGCAAGTCTAACGACTCTGCATGGTACTCCCATTACCAAACGATCACCCTACTTGATGCCCAAGAATTCTTTGACAATGAGTCAAAGAAACGATGCAGGGAAATACTCTCTTACAACATCACTACACCGTGGCCAAGTGGTGTGTGATTTCCTAAAGGTTATTTCCTATTCCTTCCACCAAGTACCGGCTTGATCCCGATAATGGTATTCAACCAACTCTTCTTTTTCTGCATCACACTGGTTAACTACTCAAAAGTACATTCAAAGTCATACAACCTAACATGACTAACTCAAGGATCAAAATCCCTATGAAACATCATATACTAACCCTTCACAATTTGCATCAGCAATAGTATACTCACTTTTCAATTACCCCATAGGTAATGATCTAGCTAGCATAGTTAGTGAAAATTCCTAAGACTGTAATCTTTGATCTCTATAAGAAATGTGACTACCTGATCCCTGCTTTCCGACTCGACATCAGTCAGCTCTCAAAGGTAATTCACCTTTTTGAAAGAAGGTACAAGACTCATCTAGTCATTCCCGTGGTCAACTTAAACCGCGGTTATGAATAGTAACTACACACTACATATTAATCTCTGTTATAAACAACTAAATGCATAGCCAACAGAAGGATATGTGATATTAACTAGCATACCTTAAACCTTGCAGCTCGGAGATGTCCCGCAATAGCCAGATCCCAGAACTCACAAAACCAAAACCGAATAAAACAAAACTCGATATCCGAATGAAATAAAATTTGAAAGTGGACTTCGCAACCTAGGGCTCTGATACCAATAAAATTATCATGCCCCGAGAGTATACCAAGCCAAAAAACGGACAACATCTCCCTTGTACATGATACAATATCCTGTTGATACAAGGCCTTTCGACCTCAACCACATAACATATATATGTATACAACCATAAATCATAGTGGAAATACCCTAACAAATAATAAAGATACAACGACTCAACTATGCACTCCAGAGTGACTTTGACACAATAAGAATAATAATAAGGACCAAATACATACATCACATTCATATACCACAAATACGGAATAATAGAGGATAAAATCCCCAAATCAACAATCCAACATAATACAACAAAACGGAATAAATATCCAACCATTCGGTGTGAGATGGGATCAGCTGGCGGAGCTTCGAACGTCCAAGGAATCTTCTACCTGTTACCTGGGCGACAGGAACCCCAGGGTCTGTGGCGGTGAGTATAAATTCAGGGGTAATATGTAGGAAGTGCATGAACAAATAGGATAAAGAGTTCTACAAGTATACATGTGAAGATATACAGGTATACAGATGGAGTCCAATAGATATACAGTCCTAAATGTAATAACAACTAACCACCAGTATAGTCATACTCAATGCATATACTAAACTGATCAACTAAACATGAAGTAATGTAAAGTACCAACATACCTGACGATCTGCAACAACATAAGCTATACCATCCTGAACAGGTATACAATAATATAACGCATATAGCATATGACAGAATGAACCAACACATACTCATGCTCAACACACACAATAGTATAAAATATGCAAGTGACATGCAACATGATGTACAAGCATATACAACAATCATAACTCAACCAAATGCAACATCTCATAGGCATATGAAAAATATATATCAAATACATGCATATATACTTACATATTCAGCAATGCATATGCATGGCCATGTCTGCGGACCCATCCAACCATGACCCCAGTATGGCCTGGGTGGTACAACATGACAACTATCCCGACTCTAGCTACCACTACTCTCGAGTGATCGAGTTGGGTAGTATGAATGGTAGCTAGCCGCCATAGAGCTATATGCTACCCCACGGGGGTCCCTGCTGCTAGCCGCTCCGTCTCTACCCATGAGTAGACGAGTACCACACATAGGATAACTGCACATCACACAACCATCATTTATAGTGGGCAAGTGCGCTAACTACCACTCTGCACAGTGGCCAAGTCCGCATCTCCAGCTACCAACATCTATAGTGGCCGAGCATGGCACATCCAATGCTCTGCACTCAATCCTACTACCACTATCCCGAGTGGCCTAGGAGGCAGGATGATTGACAACCCGTATCAACAACAAGGGAGACCCAGTCGATAGTATGCATGAAATATAATGATGCATAGCTCCACATGCATATCCCCGCAATACTCCCTATCCCACGGGGAGTCCTAGTCAACCAAAAGTCAGCTATGCAAGGACTACTAATCCATAAGACTCTCTCTCTACCACATAGAGAGTCATACACAACCGACGATCAACCACGCTAGGACCTCCAGTCCGTAGCGACATACTATTGACAATCAACCATGCTAGGATCTCCAGTCCATAGCAACACACTATCAACAATCCATATAACCACACATTGACACATGATCCATAACAGATATACAACCACGCTAGGACCTCCAGTCCATAACCATATACTGACAACCACACACACTTATCTATGCACAGATGACTAGATCCACCATATATGCATAACTAATATGTGTACGATATAGAAATCGACTCCATAATCAATCCATCACCTAACCCTAGTGATGTAACACGGTAACCCAATCTGAGGTCACAAAGGTAACCCTAACCACATGTACTTAACTGAACATCTATCAGCTAACACACAATAGGGTTTGTAGTTCATATTTGTGATAAATGAACGATAAATTAATAGCAATATATCTCAAAGGTCAAGGCTAAGTACAAACACATGATTAAATAAGAGTGGATTTAAGATCAAAGGTATCATCATAAGTCCAAATTCATGCACTGGAATCAGTCAAACTACTTGACCAGGGTAGATATTATCCACCTGATATGAAGCTCGTAACAAAAATCCTCATAACTGTGGACCTGCTTCATATCCCAAACCTACACATAATAGCAATCTATGATTAAATACAAGTATCCGACAAATATACAACTTAACTACTACGTTGTTTCTATGTTCACATCCTTTCCTCGTCTACGAGTTAGAACTTCGAGTACACATCACTCATAACCCCAAATCTACATTCATTCTTGGCCAATTCACCCAACTAAGCTCTCTCCAACATCAACAAGATCAATCAAAGAGAATAGAATTAAACAACACTCAAAATTGCAGTGGAAGCTTATCCAAAGACCAAACCACCGCCTCATTCAATTCAATACACTACCTTACTAACCACAAATCAACATCTGTTACACTCACAGCTCCACAGAAACATCACAACCACCATAAACATGACCAAAATCATCTACGGATCAACCAATCATAATTTGGGACTTCATAGCTCAAACCTAGCTGTCTTCTCCTTCCCACTCACAGCCGACACAACAACATTTAGAAATAATCCATCCTTACCTCAAGCATGATCCACAACTCCAACATCACTGGATCGATGATAGCAACCCTAAACCCTAAACACCTACATCACCGATCTAAGCTAATCAAACTAGCTACCCCTCCTTCCACACATAGTCAGCACCACACGATGATCCATGGACAGAATCCATCGGATCTCATAGGCATAAACACACTACCAGATCTATAGCAATTACCAATGAAAAGAAAAGGGACATCGAAGCTTACTGAGCTCAACTCTTCACCAACAACACCACCTGTGTTCACCGGCGAAATCTGAGCTCCAATCACTGCCAAAACTAGGGATCCAAGCTCAAAAAGAAACCCACAGCTAGATCTCAGCTCACATCTCAATGAAAGAAAGAAATTGACCCTCACCTAGCTCCGCACGACAATCGGTAGCAAGCTCCCTCACTTGCGACAGCTCCCTGCCGCAGCGTTCCCAGCTCCCCAACCAACCTCCACCTGATTCCAGCTGCACGATGCCTCTCCCAATGGTCGGATCTCCCACCATCGACAACAACAATCGCCGGCTCACGAAGGAAGAAGAGGGGTGGAGATTCCATCGATCGCAATGAGGAGAGGAAGAAGAGGTGATCGCGATGGGAAACTTATGCGGTTGTCAGGTTTTCTCGGCTTTTAAATGTCGTTCGCATTTTGGTTCAAGAGAACCAGTTCAAGCCAACCGGTTCAAGCCAAATTTAAATTTAATCCAACCTTAATTAACCCTAGCCTTTGATTAAATCCAACAGCCACTTAAAGGGGTTAATCCCTATGCTTAATTTTTTTTCCCGTATCTTACAATTAGAGTTAGAAAACTAAGTCTTGAAGTCAAGGCTTGAAAAATTAGAAAATACCCTTAGGAAGATGCAAAATCAAATTCAAATGTCAAATAATCAAAAATTAAAGTCTAGGAGGCAAGAACCGTCTAGGGGCAAGAAAGGTTTGGGTCACAAATCTAAGCCCAAAGAGACCTACCATAGTATTCCATTCAATTATGGAACAATTTCTAAGTCTAGGAAAACCAAGGTTACTAGGAAAGTCATCCCTAAGGTTAACCATGGTCGGTGCCTAGTGGCCATGGTTTCTATGAAACCTAGGAAAGCCACTATGAAGGTCACAAGGGAAGTTATCCCTAGAGTTGACCTAGGAAAAACCCAAATGACCAAGGCAAAACCCAAATGACCAAGGCTTCAAATCCTAGAAGGGTCATTAGGAAGGTATCAAGGGAGGTCATCCCTAATGAATATCTTGTAAACCCAAGGAGCTCTAATAAGTATTGGGTTCCTAGGAGCATGATCGATTCACGCTAAGTGGGTTAAGTTGTGTCAATCTTGAATGGATGGGTAGTTAACCTAACCATAACAAAGCTGGCATTTTAGGTCATTTCCAAGGTAATGGGATACTTTGGAAATAAGTTTGGATTTATATCCTAAAGGATTTTAGGAAGTGACAATAAAATTGAAGAAGTTTGATAAATTGATCAAAATTGGCACAATTAGGTCTAGAGGTCATGATGTGCCATTTTGAGTTTTTAGCACACTTGGGAGATGTGTGGTATTATGACAAATTAGGTTTAACTCTAACAAATGACAATTAATAGTAAAATTTAGGTATTCTTATGTCTTTATATTTTATTTGCCATACTTTGCTTGTTATATGTCATGTCATGACATCATATTTCATTTAATCTTATAAAATGTCATGATAATGTTTAGGTTGATTTTTATGTCATGTGTGTATTTAGGTTTATGTTGTATGCCATGATATCATGATTATTGGCACATATTTTATATATGCTATCATTATATGCCATAATAATCATTCATGCATTTAAGGTTAATTAAAATTGATTTAAGGACAATGACATGATTTGAAGTCCCATATATAGGGGAATCAAATAGAGTTGCCTAGAAAAATACATGAGACCTTAGATTAGGAAGAACAAAAACTCATATCTCACATCAAATTGACATGTGAGTATATTGATACACTCTAGACACATGTGAGATATTAGGAAAATGAGTTAGGTTCAAGGTACATAGATTTTGCATCTAGATGAACTTAAACTCATTTCAATCTAATGATGGATAATTGGGAAAGCTAATATGAAAGTCATGTGCATTGATCCCAAGATCATGTGTTAGTGCATATAAGATTCATATATCTCCACAATGATATGATATTGTCCACTTTGGGCCAAGCTCTCATGATTTTATTTTTGGGCTTTACCCAAAAGACCTCATGCCAATGGAAATATCTTTTCATCTTATAAGTACATGATCTTTTCCATGTCTTACCAATGTGGGACTTTGATTGTATTCCCAATACTCTCGACAATGGTCATCCTAACCAAACTGGACTTCTTGCCTGGTGTCTGGTTCTCTTAATCCAAACATGAGAGCTCACTTCCTTCGTTCGAGGTGCATGGCTTGACAAAGACCATGACTCTAATACCAATTGATAGTGCCTATAAGATTCACATATCTCCACAATGATATGATATTGTCTACTTCGGGCCTAAGCTCTCATGATTTTATTTTTGAATTTTACCCAAAAGGCCTAATGCCAATGGAGATATTTTTTCATCTTATAAGCATATGATCTTTTCTATGTCTTACTAATGTGGGACTTTGATTGTATTCCCAATACTCTCAACATCATGGTCCAATATAAGTTTTTAAAATCATTTCAAAATCACTTTGAAAAACCTTGGTATAGTCTATCTTTTGATAGAAGTCACTATTGATAATGTTGATACAAAGTAGGCTCAAAATATTGAAGTCATCTTTGTTTTTGAACTTTGTATCAACCTCACTATTTAATGGGTATTTTATTTTTCAAATATTTTTCACCATTGTATCTGATATAAGTATTATACGTATGAAGTTTTATTATTTTCAAATTATGTATATTTACTTATGATTTTTCAAGAATCGATTTCTGATTTCTGCATTTGTATAAATCAGTCGACTACCACATTGGGAAGTTGATTGGCGTTGAGTGCAGTTGACTGGTTACTGACCGAGTTGACTGCCAAGGCTAATTTTGGATAAACAAGGTTTGTTTAGCCTAGTTTCAGCCGTGTTAAGATACCCTAACTGCTCCTTGATCGAACGATTTTAAATTGTCGCAATATCATTCCCAAACTATTTACCGAACCCCCTAACTACACTAATGCAGTATAGGATTGACTCGGATTGTCTCCCAACGAACCTAATGGCTGGACATTTGTTTTTAAACAGAAGTAAACACTGGGTGTTTTTACAATTATCAAAACAATTATTCAAAGCTAACCTAATGCAAGAACGATTCAACCTTGCACTGCACTGTCACTATACGATGCAATGGTCAAACAATTCTGGTAAACAGACATGGAAATTAAATCTGCAGGAAGTAAATCTAACTACCAAATAACAATTAACAAGTAACTATCCTAATGCGCAAAAGTAAGTAATCACGCACACTTACTTTATTACTATATCACGAAATAAAGGTGAACAATTCAACCAAGCACCGCGATCATTACTATACTGATGATGCGATCAAACAGTCACGGAAAATTACAATAAATGAAAGCAATTCAACCAAGCACCGCACTGTCACTATACGGTACATTGGCCAAATGTAAATAAAATCTAAACTAATAACGAAAGCAATTCAACCCAGCACCGCACTGTCACTATACAGCACACTGGTCGAATGTAAATGAAAACTAACCTAAACATGATCAAACATAATAAACAAAACTAAACGTAACAGAACAAACATAACAAAGTAGAATATCCAATTAAATGGACTGAATTCAAATATAAGTAATCGGTAACCCCACGATGGCCACAATAACCCGAACAACCATTCCGACGGTGAATGCGAAGTTGCCCCGATCGGCGCAGCAGGGAGGACGGACAGACGGAGGAACGCGAACACTGTTCTGGCGATCTGAATTCACTGGACAGTGAATGGAATCTTCACCAGTTGGAGATGGAACTTCCCTAATCCGGCACAGCTGGTGGGTGACTCCGGCGATGTGGAAAGGCCTATCCCAGTCGCCAGAATGGAGTGGAACGCCGGTGAAGGTGAATCGCTGGAATCCTACCTCACCCCACTTCGAATCAGCTGCCACAATCAGCGCATCTGGATCTGCCGTCGAGGATCGGTTGGGATTGCCGTCGGATCTCGGAAGGGAGGTCGCTGGAAGAAGCTGCCGGACTGTCGCCGCCGCTCATGGGGAAGAAGACTCTGCAGCGAGTGAAAAGGGGGAAAAATGCCTCGGCTCGAGTTGCGCTGCTCGTCGCGATATGGAAGGACCTCCTTCTGCGCGTCGCCGTCGGCTGCCTGTGCAATCCCGCCGCCGCTCACACGGAAGCGGAAGAAGCCGCTGCGTCGCTCGCGAGGAAGAAGACGCCGCTCTCGTGAAGTTTCTGTCGCTGCCTCTTTTGCCGATTCTGGGAAGATAGGTAAGGTTTTAGTGATTTTCTCCCAGCCGTCCGATTTGAGCCTCATCTGATCCCAGCCATCCAAACAAGCTAGGGTTTGATGGATATATTAATTGCTTAATTAAGCTGCTCCATCCAACGGTTGAAATCAGTCTGATTTGAAATGGACGGATCTGATCCGTCTCAAGGTATAATCACGATCCAACGGTCCGGATGAACGGCCAAGACATGTAGATCTTAATGTACGGGCCGGATCGCTCCAGATCCAGATGGATGGCTCAGAATCAATCACTTTCCTCGGACAATTCATAATGCTCAGATCTGAAACCTTGATTTCATTTGCCTTCTGATCTTGATGAAGGGCTCAGATTAAATCATCTTGAAATGTCCATTATGACCCCAGATGAAGCCATATTTGATTCAACTTGAGTCTAGTCCAGTGGCTCATCTCGATCTCTTACAAACAAAGATAAAATTTACATATAAGTCAAAAAATTAGGAGAATTTACAATAAGGTTCAAAAATATATCCAACTCATAAAACTTGATAATAATCAATAATAAATCACTCGAGAGGATAAAAACAGTGATATTAAGGACCAAAATAATACAACAAAGTGACAGTTATTACTCCTAACCCTAGGATATGCTTTGGAAAGCATTGGAAGGGTGGAAATCTATTGGAAATGGATTAGAAGAGTTGTTTTGGATGATATATCAAAATTTAAGGTGTGTGAAAGTTCAAGGCTGAATTTTTGCCCTTATTTTTGATGGTTTAGTGTTTCTATAGGCTTTGGGACCCTCCAAGGACATTGTTGGTGCAATGGTTAAGGCGGAGCAAGTCTTTAGGGGGAGGTTATTCATCATGAGATGATGGATGTGTATTCCTCAAACGGGGAGACATGAAGGGTTTTTGGAAGTCTTCATTGTGCTCACCAAAGGAGGAGAATTTGAGAATGAGGATTGTCTCTCATTTAGTGATATGGGACTTATCACTAGGAAGAGTGAAAGCATCATAGATGTTTTTGGACCAAGGGAGAGATTGCAAGATCTCATTAGTATATGAGACATTGATACACTTGGGAAGTCTTTTTGATATATGCCAACTAGGGAGAAGTGAGGTTTAAGTTAGGTAAACCTTCACTATGCTTTGACATTGGAAGTGTTTAAGTTAAGATTATTGTTAGCCTAATTTAAAGGTATTGTCAAACATCAAAAAGGGAGAGATTGTTGGTGCAATTGGCCCAGGTCATGATTGACCAGACTTGAGTTTGACTCGAGTAGTATTTTAATGTTTGACAATGGATTGACCATTGTTTGATAATGGATTGACTATATGGTTGACAAGGGATTGACCATATGATGGAGAAGTCCAAGTGGAACACTTGGCATTGGAAAGTCCAAGTCTTGAGTACTTGGCATGGAAAGTCCAAGCATGAGTCTTGGAAATTGGAAAGTCCAAGCATGGGTCTTGGCATTGGAAAGTCCAAGCATAGGTCTTGGCATTTGGAAAGCCCAACATGGAGTTGGCAAGGAAAGTCCAAGGGTGTGATATTGGCAGCATAAAGTCCAAGTCGCAATCTTGGCGACATAAGTCCAATGTTTGGCGGCGTAAAGTCCAAGCGTGTATCTTGGTAGCGTAAGCCCAAATGTACCTTAGCGGTGTAGATCCGGTTAGCATGACAATAGCCGATGGAAGCACCTGAAGGTTAGCGTATGGATGAACAAGTCATGGATGACTTGGAGGCATCCAATATGTGTGAGACTGATGGATGTGGCTAGAAGGCTTAGGTCTAGGCTAAGGGTGGTCTAGTAAGTATGAGGGGATCATACTTGGGATAAACCTCATAGTTGAGATTTAGCAGTCGATTGGGGTTATGGATTGGTCGACTGATCAAATGTTTTAACACTTGACAATCGAGTCGACTCTGAGCAATTGACTAGAATTATGATCAGTCGACTGGTCGGGAGTCGAATGGTGATCGACTGCAGTCGAGTGGCCTTAACAGTCGACTGCTAGCCTTGGGCAATCAATTGGCCATGCAGTCGACTGACATGGAGGGCAATCGACTACTATTTGCGTCCACGAGCACAGAAGGCTTGGTAGACAACTGAGAAGTTGGCTATGGGCTTGGCAATCGATTGCAGGTAATGACAGTCGACTGCCAATGTATTCGTTGGCTAGAATGCCAATGTGGATTAAGCTCATTGTGAGACAACAACACTGTTGGCAATCGACTGGGGCCTTTTGGCAATCGACTGTCAGACGCAGAATCAGCCTGATGCAGGCATAAAAGGAGAAGTTCGTGGAGGATTTCGGCCATGGATGCTTGAGCATTTCTTGAGGAATTTGAAGGGCAATTGCTACTGAATTCTAGACCTTCAAGGCATTCAAAAAGCAACCAAAGATCAAGCATTTAAAGCTCACATTTGTAAAGTGTTTTTCTTTACTTGTATTCATTTGCTTAGTGTAATTGCTTGTATCTTTATTCTTATTGTTGTAAGACTATTGTACGAGGTTTCTCCACCTCTGGTGTCACCGAGAAGGAGAGATTTGATTAGTGATGTGTGCATTACTAGAGCTCACCCCGTAGAGTAGAAACTCTAGGTTTCGAACCACGTATATTCTTGTGTTGATTGTGCTTGTGTGTTTGTATTTGTATTCATATTGTATTTCTATATTCTGCTGCATTAACAAGTTTTATAGACAAGCACAAAAGCGATCGAATTCCAAGCGAACGAACGAACGTGACATTCACCTCCCCTCTAGCGCGTCACTAATGATCCTACAACCTAGTCGTCTATGCCACAACCATGATTCCTCTTGCTGTTTCATTAGACATTTGGTTGAGGAGTTAGGTAAATTTCTTGTGTAAATATTATTATTCCTAATTCCCCTAAGTATCATTTCTAAGTAATCATTATTCTTAATTAAACATTCATTTGGTAAAAAGATAACTTTATAACTAGCATCACATAATTGACTAACACTTAAAATATTAAACTCAAAATTTTATACTAATAAGACTTTGCGTATTATAAAATTTTAGTTTAGCTCAATATCACCTTATCTGATGATTTTGAGTTTTCCGTTGTTTCCAAAGGCTACAGATCCTAGGTTTTTAAATCTGAGCTTCGTAAACTTCAGTCGGTCTCTAATCATATGTCGTGAGCACCCATTGTCCAACATCCATTGATCCTACACATATAGTAGTTGGATCGGATATTGAAATTTTAAATCAATTTAGAAGTTTTTAACCTAAGATTCATATCACCCTTTGTACATGATCAATCATGTTAACCTTACATATTTTGTGAGATGAATTTCAATTTTTCTTAGTTAATTTTAATGATTTGAAAATTAATTAACCTTGGGTTAGATTCAGATTTAACCTTTAATTAATTAAGTGAATATTTCAAAAGAGGGCTTCCAGGTCGTGGCGAGGCACAGAGGCCTTCTTTGATCGGAACAACAACCACTTCCTTAGACAAAGCCAACTTAAGAAATTGCACACTTAATTTACTTTAGATTTAAATCCTGGTCTAACTAGTTTAGGATGTGGTGAGTTAGCTTCAGTCAGTTCCACTTAGCTGAGTGCACCAAGCTAGATACTCCTTATCTAACCCGGATACATGAGACTTTGTTTCCTTAACGTACTACCATCTCACCACGTCCTGATACTATGTTGTCAAGATTAATTAACTATTAGTCCTTTCTAACCATTCTAAATTAAGCAAATAATAACTAACTAGGCATGCAAAACTAAATTAATCAAGTAATTGAGCACATAAACTTAGTATTGGCTCCCCCTAGATCATTGAATCGATATGGTCTATCCACATAGTGGATTTTCTTTTTGGGAACCAAATACTTAGTCAAATCTAATTTCAATGTTAAACTAGTCTTAGGGACCCATGCTTGGATTCTTTTATTATTACGATTTATGATTGACATATATGATCTATTTGTTATCCTAAACCCAAGTTCAACATTGTTGTACATGACCCTTTGTGACCCAAGAAGTAGGTCAAGACCCTTAGATCCCAACGTGAACCTTTCCAATGACTTCTTAAGCCCTTGAACTTTCCCTTGTAAGAGAGAATTCTCTTTCTCAAGTTTTTTTAACTTGAGTTGAGTTTCCCTCTTGAACTTGACTACTTGAAGGGGTTAGGGTAGTCTTATCTTAAGGAGTTTGACCTCTTTAAGCAATGACTCGACTTTAGACTAGGAGTTAGTTAATTTTTTATTCAAAAATTTAATGGCATCATATAGAGTGTTAATTAATGACCAACTCACCCTGATTGATTCTTTCAAACCGAATACGGATCCATGACTTGTCTTGAATTTGGGCTCGATGTCGGATATGTAATCAGACTCGGACTCGAACTCGTTTTCAATTTCAGGTTTGAATTCCATCGATCTTGCCATGAAAGCCAAGTTGTTGACTTGGTCTTCTTCTTCCTTTGATGATTCCTCCCACGTTGCGTTGAGTGTTTCTTGATTTCTTTAGCTTCGGACATTCTGACTTGAAGTGTCCCTTCCTATTGCACTCGTAGCACTTGTAGCTTTGACTTGGGTTGGGTTTCTTCTCTGTCATTGCCTTGGTTGGTTTCCTCCTACGCTTGATCATCTTTCGAACTAGATTGACTAATTTAGTTTCCACCTCTTCGTCTAACTCCGAGTCAGATTCGTCTTCTTCGGGGTGGAGGCTTGCTTTTCCCCTTTCTTTGACCAACAATCAAGTCTATACTTTTCTTGACTGGGGCCTAGTTAGACTGTTCATGTAATTCAAATTCTGAAAATAATTCATCTAACCTAATTTTAAAAAGATCTCTAGAAACTTTGTAGGCATCAACCATGGATGCCCACAAAGTAGTCCAAAGGAAAACCTTAAGAGAATACCTTATAACGTCTCGGTTTTCTACCTTTTTGTCTGATAGAGTGGAGACTGCTCAAGATGTCCTGGATCTGAGCATGAAGTTGCGTGGTCATCTTGTTGTTCTGCATTTATAAATTAAATAATTTATTGAGAAGTAGGCCCCATTTACATACCTTAGTGTCGGAGGTTCCTTCGTGTAATTCGGTGAGCCTATCCCGAAGGTCCTTGGCACTAATGAAGGGGCCAACGCGGTTGAGTTCCTCCTTGACCAATCTACATTGTAATATCTGAGTTGCTTTTGTGTCGGCTTCGATTTGCCGCTTCATTACGTTGGTCCACTTATCATAGTCCAATGGTTCCCCTTGGTCATTGGTAGGTAAAACAAAGCCGGTTTGGATGACAATCCACATCTCAACTTGTGTTTTTAAAAACACTCCATCCGACTCTTCCAATAGCGGAAGTCATTTCCGTTAAATAACAGAGGACGGGCGATGCTATACCCCTCAAGGTGGGCCATTTAAATACCTCACAAAGAACACAAACGACAAAAAAATTCCAAGACTTGGTCTTGGATTACTAGTGTGGGAAATAACTTTAAAAAATAAAACACATGAAAAGAAAAGTGCTCGACCGGTAGTTGCATCAAATCTGAGCGCCCCCGCTCTGATACCAAATGTTGGATCAACAAAGATGCTAGAGGGGGATGAATAGCGTATTTGAAAAACTTTCTTTTTGTTGTTAAAACCAAAGCTTGTAATGTCTAAGTAAATTGCAGTGGAATAGTTGAAGATAAAAAGACACAAGGCACCAAAGAATTTACTTGGTTCATAGCCTACTGGCTGCTAGTCCAAGGCCCGTGCAGTCCTTGATCACTTTGAGGGGCAATCACTAATGGAATCTCTTCCTCATTGGGGTAAGAGACAAAATTGATTACAATAGATGTAGAGGAGGAGGTAACACTCCTACCTCTCCTCTTAGCAATTAATAAAAACACAAGCTATTTAACAACTACCAACTTTATAAAGAGTGGATGTTGGAAGCTCGATCGACATTATGGCATCGTTGCGTAGTGATGAGAGATTTAGATTGATGGAGCACTTTGGAATCCTTTTAAGTAGTTTTTAAAGGGAGCTTTACCTCTACTTTCATAGTCTTCCAAACCCTAACTCGTTGAGATCCAAATCTAAGTCAATCAAGCTTATCATCCCTCATTTTGTGACTCTTATCTTGACTTTATTCAAAGTGTCCAGATTCATTAGCAGTCAACTGATGTCATCATCAGTCTATTGATAATGATCCAGTCGACTGCCCTTTTCCTCCAATCGATTGATAGCTTGAATAATCACTTGTATCACATGGTTAGCATAAGAACTACATAGTAAACTAATTAGTGAGCAATGTGATGGTCATGTATCATCCGATCTCAACTTCGACCTTCCTCCGAAAGCCTTAGTCGGATCGTCACCTATGGTTGCCCCCGTATTGAGGACGCGACCTATCCTTTCCACACACGGTTCTTACCTTACTTACCTTTGATCCTTCTGACATGTCACTTAACTTTCAGTTACTTGACCACCGAGGTTTCTTCTTTCTGAGATTCTCCTGGCGTTACCCGACCACAGAGATTTCTTGTTCCGAGATTCTCCTGGCGTCTTTGACCTTAGCAAAGTCTAATACATTACCTTCACACTTAGCATAGCATATGAGATAATAAAATCGCTAAACGTTGAATCTTTGCCATTATCAAAACTATAGGTTTGATTATCTGGTGCCCCTACACCAACAGTCACATGATTCAGTTTGGCTAGCAAGGAAGTATGATGGGTCTCTAGATGAGCATGATAATCCACAAAATGGTGAATGGTCTCATTGTATTGTGTGGTTTCCTGCACAAATAAAAAGTTGGGTTAGATTCAAGATATAACTATAAAGATCTCTAAGAAGGATGTGAGCTTATCGAGGTCAGGTCACGGTGTAGGTGATCAAGAGGGGCTTGTAGTTTAGCCTATTTAAGGATTTTTACGTCCTCTAATGAGCGGGCATGGAGGAAAAAATTGAGGGATACCAGGGGGGATTCGGTAGAGGGGTGATACAAAAACAGGTAGCTCAATTGTGGAGGAAGGAGTGACACTTGTATGAGGGGAACTATGGACAATGACAGAAGAAGAAGGGAGAGGTGTGAAGTCCTCAAAAGAAGAAGGTGGAGGAGTCGAGAGGGAAGGAGAAGAGGCGAAGTAGCTTGCCCTTCAGATGACGAAATAACTATGAAGGCAGAAGGAGCCTCATCTGAAGGAGGGGGTGAAGGCCCCAAAAACTAAGGTCGTTGGCGTCGAATAAGAGGCACATCGTCAAATGAGTTTGAGCAGGCGACAGGGGAAGAGGGGGACTAAAGGTGTTGGTGCGGGAACCTTTTTCTTGCTTGCGATGGGAGCTTCAGTTGCCATGTCAGCTTTCTTCCATTTGCCTGATGCTTTCAGAGCTGAGCAAGAGAAAGCCTGCGCTCGAGGAGGAGACTCAACTCAAGGGCTAGTGGGGGGGGGATGACTTGGGAGAGGCAGAGACTTAATTTTGCCCTTTCCCCTCTCTTTCTCTTATTCGGTCGATGCCTCCATCAAGGCTTCTTGCATCAAGTCATCTGTAAAGTAAGAACCACACTAACATATGTAAATGACATTATGATGTGAATGCCAGAGAACTATCATGAAACCTATCAAGGTCGAGTAATCACAGGCAAAAGGAGATAGTTTGAAATGACATAGAAATATTTCATCCAACAACACTCGAAGATTGTATGAATGGTCACAAAGGATGAGTCGTGTGGCCTCAAAGGATCATTCCGCATGAGCCTCTTTCAAGAGAGGTAAGTCAGGAAGGTCGGTCTTCTATGACTCAGAGAAAGGAAGAGTGGGAAGTTGGACAAAGAAGTAAAGATTTTTTAGCCTTTGTTAAAAGAAGGCAATCACCTCAAGAATAAACAATTAGGTTGACTTGCAAAGTAGAATATGCCTGACTCCGCCATTTTCAGCTAAAACAAGCTATGAAACAAAAGGGGAGAAAAAGAGGGCTTGAGATGCTCGATGACAATAACAGTCCCAACGAGATACAGAAAGCATTGGGGGCTAACTAATTTATAGCTATTCCATAAAATCTTAAGATTCGAAGATAAATGGTGGGAATTGATAAACGCAAGCCTCCTTCAATCTGGCTAATGAAGAAGTTATGATAGTTAGGGGGAGGGCAGTGAAGTTGATCAATGGGCAAAGGGAAAAGCGAAGGGAGCGCTTCCAGGATATAGTAGGATAGCTGGGCACAGAAGGGATGAGAGGAGCTAAGAGTGGAAGCCAAGGTCTCATACTAAGGAAGGTCTCCACCCCTAGCAGGTTTCTTAGAAGAAGAGGCCATGGGAACAAAAAAGAGAGGAGAAGAGTGCTACTTACCCATAATGAAGAAAATATACGTTGGAAAGGAGCCAATCACCCAAAATAGAAGGAAGGAATGAGTGACCCTTCTTTAATATAGAACCCCTTAAGTGTCGGGACGACAGGATGGTGTAATAATAATAGCGTAAGACGAAGAGGTGGTGTCGAGTAAATTAAGGATCAAGGAGCGAGTGTTTTTAAGGGAGAGCTAAGATGCATAACCCTAGGAGGATCACGACGTGGGCCTTTGAGACTATCCTATTGCCACCATCTTGATAACATCAAATCCATTTAATGGTATGACTTCTTCGGGAAGGTGACTAATGATACGGCCGAAATAGGCAAATATGCCAAACCTAAGAGCAAGGGGGCCCTTAGATAAGAACCAGGGGTGGTGAAGTCGGAAAATGACAAGTCCTTGATCCAAAGTATGGTGGATCAAATAATAGTGAGCTTAGGAATTGGAGACTGCCAAGTCTGAGGAATTCATGGTATCCTAAGACCCACCCAACTAGTCAGTTGGGGGTGATCACCCAGGAACCAACCATTTGCGAAGTCGTTATGCGAGTCATCAGGAAAGAGGCGAGTCAGGACAAAGTGAATTAGGCCATCAAAAAAGATGAGAGTCGGGGCAAAGTGACTCAGACCATCAGGAAAGATGCAAGTTGGAGTGAAGTGACTTGGACCGTCAAGAAAGATGTGAGTCAGGGCGAAGTGACTTCGGCCATCGAGAAAGATGCGAGTCAGGGTGAAGTGACTCGGGCCATCCGAAAAGAAGCAAGTTGAGGACCACGGGGTAGATTCCTCCCTGTGGACTACTACAGCTATCTCCTAAACAACTCCTCTCGATGATTGCCCTCGGATACCTCGGGTGTCAGGTGGAGATTCCTTGCAGAGTTTGTCCCATAACCGCTCACTCCCAAGATGATAATGTCTATGTGGCATACCACATAGAAGGTCCACATAGAGTTTTTCCCCTAATGACTTGCCAAAAGACATCCAAGAGGTGATCATAGGGAAAAAAATAGTTACATCAAAGCTACTGTATAAAGGCAAGGTCGAGAAAAAGGTAAAAGAGAGAATTCTATGAACACCCATCTTTAGTCTACTACATATTACCTTTTCATCTCCTATGCTAACTTAAGCATTGAAGGGTCATCATCGAAAAATGTAAGCAATCATCTGACGCATGTTAACTTTAATAGGAAGTTACTGTTGCGACTATAAGGAACCCACCCTTCTTTGACACCTCTGCGGAAGGAACCAAAAAAGCGAGCCACATTAGTCGCCATGTGTTTATTGGTCTTCTCAATTATAACCCTGTAGTCTAGTATTATACCAGCACTATTCTAATTTATACATTACAATAAAAGAAATCTTGAATTAAATTCGAAAGGAGTTTGATGAGAAGTGAAATTTTACAACTTGAAACAAAAAGAAAAGGCACGACACATAGATCATATTTAATTTTTACAACAATCATACACACAACCAATCATATCAAAAAAAGGTCATAATCATGTACCATGCTATACATCACATGTATCAATTCTAATAACATCAATTTATTATGATTCCAATTAATGATTTATGTGATGAAACCATGTGGAGTCCTAAGGGCAGCACCCTTGGCAAGGTCCAAGGAGCAACACCCCTAGTGACAATCCCGCTAGTTAGTTAGCGGATCGCGCGTGCGCACGGGACCAGGGGGGTCAAGGGGGCAGCGTCCTTGCGTGGGATCGAGGGCAAATCCTCCAAAAGGAAAATGATTTCTTTAACTCATTGAATAGTCGTTGCCATCTTTTCCTTTAATACTAACAATCAAACTATCACAAACTGTTAATAATAGATTATTTCAATATTGTAATTAAATCATAATTTTGATTATTAATTAAACAAACCAATTAATATCTCACAATCTGTTCACAATAAATTATAACATTCATATCATTTGTATTGAAAACCACCATTGTTTGATTAATTGAATGAGACCAAATTATAGTATTCATATAATCAAATTAACATGAATATACTGTAGTCACTACTGTTTAATCAAATTAAACAGACTCTGTTTCATATCAAATTAATCAAAAAACACTCATAAATCATTCAAATAAATCATAATAAACACGATCATTTATATTGGATATAGAATCAAATATAAAACGATTCAATTAAATTTGCAAGTGGCTCTGATACCACTGTTGGATTCTACAATGAATAAAATATAAAACGCAATAGAAAAAAGGGAACCCATCGAGGATCTATGTGAATTCTAATTAGTCACTTATTTAGAATATTACATTTAAATGTGAAAATCCTTTGTTGATCTAATGGATTAAGTCAACCTCTGCACGATCAAATGTTCGTGCCTCTATGGTATTCATATGAGCACAGTCGTCATTTGTCTCATGAACACAATTGGAGTCTACATTGTTCACGCCATAATACTAGCTACAATATATAAGGAGAGATAAAAAATTTAATTTTTAAGTTGATGTAATCTTGTACAATCTTATTAGATAAGATCGTGTTTATTACTTAATCATCAAGTCATATCTAATATGATATTTTTTTTCTTTATTTTATAAAACATTGCCATAATCTATAGGCTTGTTTGAAAAACTCAAATGCATATTGAATTAATCCATTAATTCAATAAGTTCGGATCCAATTAAATTAATTCAGTAATCCAATAAGTTTACGATCCAATTAGATTAACTCATTAATCCAACAAGTTATGATCCAAAATTAATTTCGGTCTTAACTTAGACCTAATTTATTTTAGTCATATTAAAATAAATCAAACTTTAAATTTTCAATATGGACTTCAATTGTAATTCCAATAGGCTATGCCTACTTATTTTATGCTTAATCCAACACAACATAAAAAATGGGATGATTAGGTTTTGAGTATATCCGACTCCATACACTCATTTCAACATCACCTTTGTAAGGGTCATACCTAATGTAAGACCAAAGAGGCGCTCGCTTCAGATCCAAATTTTAATATAGTTCAAATCACTTTCAAAATGGGGTCCAAAAATTAATATAAGGGGCCTAAAAATTAATTCATTAGTATATTTTTTAAAATTCAATTTAGACCATCAAAATTTTAGATACGACTCTAATCGTTAAGTCTAACAATTTAATATTTAAATAATTAGAAATCTAAAAAAAATTGATAGATAATAATATTTTAGCTTTAAACAAAGATAATAAAGTCAAACGAGGAATAATTACAACCTCCCCACAACACTTCAACTAATCCAAATAATAATATTATATGATATTCATCTTAAAATTTTTATAATCTATTATTTGCATAATATCTATTTCACAAACGAATTAAAAAGGGGTAATTCGTATGATGACTCAATAAGGGTTGAGATTTGAGAAAGTCCAAGTAAATTAATATTAACGGAATACTTTGCAAATGGAGAAGTTTAAATATTTGATACACGAAAAGTATAGACAAATGTTGAGGAGAAAAACCTAGAGATGATGCCTTTTGGCAAAGGAAAAATAGAAGTGAAGTTAGCCTCTTGAGAATGAAGAAGTCTCAAAGATGAAACTCTCCCTTAAAAACAAAAATATTGGAGGTAAGGACAATTGACATGTGCAATTAGAAATTATTGGTCAACTGATGAGTACTTTGTTCAACTAAAGCTTTGATTAGTTCAATTGATTGAATATTCAAGCATATTTTTTTTTCACTAGTTGATCATCTAGAATTGACTACTTTGTTAATTCAATTATCGGTCAATTGATGAGTACTTTGTAACTATAACTCTAAGTTAAAAATCATTCTATATTAAATACAAATCTTTCAATGCTTAAATTATTTAAGAGTTATCTTGCAGCTCTTCTTTACCCATGAAGCTCTCTCTCGTTAGATTTTTTTTTTTATCTTAGCAAGCTTTCAACTCACTCAATGTGTCAACCTTTATACTTCACTTATATAGTGTGCCTCCTCTAACATAGCTACATTGAAATGCTCTTTGTTCTGCATTCATTCAAATGTTCCATATTATTCTTCTTCGATCTCTAATTAACTTCCAACCGATGAACAAATCTCTAATCTTTGTCAAACTAAGTCTCCATGTGTATTTCAACGATGCACTTGCATGACTTCATGCATATATTAAATATAAATTTGATCATAACTTAAATATTTTGCTCAAACATCAAAAATCAAGATCGAGCCCAACGATAGAAGGCAAGATTGTACTAACATTCTCCCTATTTTGACATTTGACAATTAATCTAAGTTAGATTAAAGAACATAAAATAAGTTGGGACCTAAATCAATTAAGGTCTCCTACACTTAAGCTACCCCTTGAGGTAGAAATTTTAAATTACCGACTAGAGGAGAATAAGTATTCTAACTTAAACATTTTCTCTTTTCTCCATTTGGCATATACTAAAAAAATTACACTAAGTATAGTCTAAACTCATGCAATTGAACTCTTAATCATCCAAATTGATCTAAATGGAATACACAATTTAATTTATCAAAATTAGCATGAAAGTTCCATTACTAAACTTTCTTCATAGTTATAGTTGATTGTCTATCAAACACTAGTTGATTGAACCTAAAGCTAGTTGTCTGATTAACTAATATAGTCATCAATTGAGGTATAACCTACACTACTAAACCAATTTAAAAAAGGCACTAAAAGAATACACAAACCTCTAAAATCATGAAATTTTGTAAAGAAATTTGTCTCATGTATTTTTTACAATAGAAAATAGTTTTTCATGAAGATGAATTTTATATTTCAAATTGGATACATGAAAATAGACAAAAGCTTAAATCATGTCTCAACTTTCATGTGTTTGTTTTAAAATTGAAAATTGAAAATAATAACCCTAAGTTTTCAAAATATTAAATTGTATTTCCCAAAAATAATATTTTCAATTATGATCTTTGAACTAAATTTACACTATCTAATCCATAGATATCAAGTTGGTTAATGATTACTATCAAGGCCCTTATGGCTCGACTTAATGTATCATAACAAACATTGTGAACTAATAAAAGTTTCCTAACATCTCACTTGATATTTATGTTTCTCAATGCAAAATATCAAGTTCTTATGTTTTGTGTGAGATGTAGAATAACGTGTTACTATCTTTGTTAAGTGAAGATGCAACTCTAGTCAAGCAAAGTATCAAGTCAACCATACTAAATAGATATTGAATTAATCCAATATGGTTGACTCCCATAAGATACTCTAAGAAGTAGTAAATGATTTGGGTGCCCAAAATAAATTAGGTTGATTGGATATACTAGGTATCCCTTAGGAATCTAGCTATTTCTTACATATTTTCTTTGTCTTAGATTGTCCCTAACTATTTGACAATGATATACTTTTTCATTCCTAAATTTAGTGTATCCTAGGCCAATCTTGCTAAAATTTATCTGTCTTTCTATAATCATGTTTTAGGAATTTGAGCCAATCATGCATAAATTTTAATAGGACTAATTTTAAGGTATCTATCTTTTTCCCCTTAAGCCCTTATTATATACTTCTAAATCAATAGGAGTATAGTTTGTTGGAGGATCGTGGCCTGGCTAGAAGGGGGGTGGAATAGTTCGTGTGCGTTGTTCGTTGGAATTTGTTCATTCGTCTACAATATTCGTTAGCACAGTGGAAATATAATATACAAAGGCGAATACACAAACACACACAATAGACACGCGATATACGTGGTTCGGAATCTTAGGGTTCCTATTCCACGGGGCGAGCTCAACGAGCTCTAGTGATGTACACACCACTAATAAAACTCCTTCTCGACAACACGTCAAAGGTGGAGAAGCCTCATACAAGTAATTACAAATGTAATACAAGAAGTATAATCAAATACAAAGACAAAAATGAAATACGTAAAGAAAACTTTACAACAATGGCTTTGAACACTTTGCTTGTTGCTTGCTTTGGTTTGCTCTTGAAGGTCTGGAATGCAGCAGCAATTCCCCTCTAAAATCTCTCCAAAAATCGCTATAGAAATCCTCCCCAAGCTCCTCCTTTTATGCTTATCTCGGGCTGATTCCATGCCTAGCAGTTGATTGCTCATACCCATCAGTCGATTGCTCCTGTAGCCGTTGTCTCACAACGATTCGATCCATGTTGAAAAAGTTCCAACGGATACTCCATCAGTCGACTGTCAAACCCTAATAGCCAACTGATGCAAGGTCAGTCGAGCCCCTAGTCGAGCTGCCTCACTTATGTGGTTGTTTCCTCCTATATCAGTCAACTGTCATCCCTTGGCAGTCCACTGATGGTGAAGCAGTCGACTGCCAACCTTTGGCATTCGACTGTTTGGCCACAAACCCTAGTTGACACCGGTCAACTAGCAGTCAACTTGGATCAGTCGACTAATACCTATATCAGTCAACTGATATCGGGTAAAACCTCAAGTACCAAGTTGTTTGAGCATCCGACACTTGACCTTAGTCACTTGGCCAAGTTCACCTCATCCATGAGGTTTAACCCACGTATGATGCCCTCATACTTGCTAGACACCCTTAGCCTAGACCTAAGCCTTCTAGCCACCTCTACTAGCCTCGCGCCAATTGGATCCCTCCAAGTCATCCATGACTCGTTCATCCATACGCGGATCCCTTCAAGTCATCCATGACTCGTTCATCCATACGCGGATCCCTCCAAGGCTTGCTCCCCCTTGACCATTACACCAACAATTCTCCTAATTCGATACACACCCTAAACAATTCTCCTAATCCATATCCAATGGATTTTCACTCTTCCAATGCTCTTCAAAGCATATCCTAGGGTTAGGAGCAGTTAGAAAATCTAAAAGTAGCTGAACATGGGTCTAACAAATCTTATTTACCCGAAATCAACATTGGCAGTCGACTCTCTCAACTATCAGTCAACTACCCTTGACGCCAGTCGAATGCCATCTATGATAGTCGACTGATTTCTGCATTGTGTAGAAATCAGACTTCAGAATCGAAAATCCAAAATTCATAAGTAAAAATACGTATTTTGAAAAATCTTAAAAATTCATACATAAATTACTTATAATAAATATTATGGTGAAAAATATTTAGAAAATAAAAATACCCATAAACTAGTGAAATTGACACAAAGTTCAAAACCATTAAAATTTTTAATGTTTAACTCTACTTTATATCACCTCATTCAATGGTGATTGCTATCAAAAGATAGACTTCACCAAGGTTTTTCAAAATGGTTTTGAAATTATTTAAAACCTTAAATTCATTTCCTAACATCTTACATGTATCTAAGTGTATGAAACACATACAAGTCAAGTGTTCTTGTGAGTTGTGGATTTTGTTCATTTAGGGTCTCATGTATTTTTCTAGGCAACACTATTTGATTTCCTTATGCATAAGACTTCAAATCATGTCATTGTTCTTAACTTAATTTTAATTAATGCATGAATGATGATCATGGCTAAATGATACATAAATAAGCATGTGCCAATAATCATGATGTCATGACATGTGATTCTAACTTAAGCATAACATGACACTAAAAATAAACCTAAACATGATCATGACATTTTATGTCATGCCCCGGGGGAGTCCCCGCCAGATAAAAATCCGGAAGCATCTCCCCTATACGGGTGACAATACGAAACTTACATACAAGGCCCACACGGCCTACTATACATCGGTCAACACGACCGGAACAAAAACCACACATGCATGTCATAAATAGGCCTTAGGCCAAAAATCAAAGTAAATAACAAAAAGTCTACCATATATAGACTTACCCCTTCTGCCATCTGAACAAGAATACTCAACCAAACCAATCGAATAAAAGTCCATAAGGACATAACAAATACCAACTAAACATCCACGATAATAAATCCAAAACACAAGTCTTCTAATCAAAGTCAATATAACCGAAAATATAAGACCAAAATAAGACCAATTTGACGAGGGGGATTGGCAGTTGGACTATGCTGGCAGTTTCATCATGAAAAAAAATATAAAGCAACGGGGTAAGTTCAATGAACTCAGCAGATAATAGTCGATATGCATAGTAAGATATAACTAACTATAATAATCATGCCAGTACAGTCTCCCCAATCATATATAGGAAATGCATAAAAGAGAAATGCGGAAAGACTGTACTTACCTGCATCTCCTATCCTGACATAGAAGCATGTGCCATACTAGCAGAAATAAAGTCATAAGACCAAATACAAAAAAAGAAATGTATCCTGTATGCATGTCAATCATATGAAACATCCAAGGCAGCAACCAAAATGCAGTAAACACAATACAAATGTCATCCATGCAATATGCATGCGATGCAAATGACATGGTCACCCCTGACACCAGTCAGTCGCCTCACACGCGATGGTGAAGCCGAGTGGGTAGGGCTATGACAACTATGCACTCTGCCATCACTCCTCTTGAGTGGCTGAGTGGACAGGATGCTGTCGGAGTACACTTATCCTCCTGCCCCAAATAGAGTGGGGGAGCAATGCTCTCATCTCCTGGTGTCATAGACCAGAGGAGGGATCCTTGCTCGCTACCACGCTGCCTCACCGCTACCCATGAGCGGACCAGCGGAGCTTAACAAAGCTACTGCACACACCCTTCTGATGTACCACTAACCCATGAGTGGTAGCGTGTACAGATCATGTAACTGGCTGTGGGCTCAACTACAAAGGAACCCCGTCCAGCCAGCATGCAATCATGCAAGATGGTGCATGACACTAAAGCATGTAACACCAACCAAAATACGTATCCGAATAATATGCACAAACAAATGGGTACATATCAATGACCTAAGTAAAACAGGGAAGGTATATCTAAAAGCTGATCAAATGCATGTATCATGTATGACACAGTGACATACAAGGAAGTTAAACATAAAAATTATTGCAAGCTATAACCAACTAAGCATATCAATATGACATTATCTAAAAGATAAGTCAAAATACCCACCTGCTATGAAGAATACCAAGTGTCTCTATGCTCGTGGACCTGTCTCGTGACCGAAATCTGCATAAAACATGAGTACCATCAAATCCAAGCACACGATAACGTGCTAAATTACTACTATATAGTTTTTATATTTGCATCCTTTTTATCGAATACAAATTAGAACCCATCTACTGACCCTCAGCTTGTGTATTTAATACCTTCACACCACGAAACCCAAAATAGGCGACTTAACTACTTAATCCATTAAATCGCCCATCCACATGTCTAATCCAAACCTTAATAGCTACATTACCAATCATAACACACCTAAACCATTCACAGCTCACTTAACCTTCACTTAGCCACAAACAGCTCATCTACGGCTTACACACTCACCTTCACCGCCGTACCACTGACCAAAACCCCAATCACAACCATCCCCATTACAACAAGGGAATTTAACAATATCCTAAATCAATCCTTCGTTTTCCTCAAGCCTAATTCACAACTCCACAACAATATATAGAAACTCTCACCGATCAGAAGTATGAATCGAACCTAACCCTAGGTGACATACACACAGCTCAACCAAACCTTACCTCAAACTCGATCCAACCCTTGGATCCCACAACTTGGCACCCACATTCCACTGTTCAACGGCAATTCACAAAATCAAAATGGACTGAGAGAACAAAAACAGAGGAAGACAAGCCATATACCAGAAATTAGCACCTCCACTTGGCAGTCCTCCCCAATTGCTTAGTCCGCCAGAAACCTAACACCAACACTACTGCTTTAGCTCCCGCTGGAATCCCTGTTCATCGGGACCATACCACTGCCAAATTCATCGATCAAGCTCAATGAAGAGAAAATTACTGCTTGTCCAAGGTAAGAGGAGATAAACCCTTACCTAGTTTCGATGACAACCGATCGAATCTCCCACCAAGAGCGTCGACATTCGCTGGATTGTGGAGGAAACGAAGGAGAAGGGAGATGAGGGGCCGGGAAAGCTTGTAGGTCGCGGCGAGGAGAGAATCACGAGATAGCAAGTTCGTGCAGAGAAGATCGCAAGGCTGGTCCGAGAGCCATCGTTCGCAGCGAGGAAGAGAACTCGCGGAGGAAGAGAGGTCGCGCATGAAATCTATGTCGCGAGGAAGAGAGGTCAGTGCGGCGGATGCTTGCTACGGCGCGAGCAGTGGCCTAGCCATCGGAGAGTGCGGCTCGGGCGAGCAGCGGCGGAGAGGGCAACCCACGACGACTTGGGCACAGGGAAGGGCAGCGGCGGCGACACGCGAGGAGAGGGAAAACGAGGAAGGGAGAAGAATGGTGGCACTCACGCGAGATCGAAAAAGCTACGCGAGGGAGAGGAAGAGAAGGGACGAAGCGATAGGGCTGCGGCGGTGGCTCGCGATGGAGGAAAGAAAAATGGTCGCGTCGTGTGGAGCACCGCCGGAGAAATCGAGAGAAGAGGAAACGTGTTCGGGCAAAAATAACCATAAGATTAACTTATAACCTACGTTTATTACTTAGGTTAATTATACCTATCAAATAATTAAAACAAACCCTTTAAAAGCCTGTTTTTCTCATCCTCGTACATATTTCGTACAAGCCCCATTTAACTCCAGAAAAATTCTGGAAATTTTTTTAAAATTCTCAGAAAATCCCAAAAATAATCCCTAGGATTATTTTCCCAAAATTTTGGCCATTTAATTTAGAAATTTTAAATTTCAGTATTTAACATTCTCCCCCACTAATAAAAATTTGGTCCCCAAATTTCCTACTCGTGTATGAGTCCGAGATGTCACAACAACCATCTCAGGCATTTGGAGACAAGTCACACCTCAAGTGACCAAGTGGGGTTACTGATATCCCCTAAATCTATCACACCTACTTCCAGCAGCCCTTCCAAAGTATGAATAGTATCTTCATATCGACCACTTATCAAAAAGTACATAACTGTACCAGAGTGGAGCTCTATATCTGTGATCTGTTGGAGACTATATCATAATCCTAAGGTAAATCCTGAATCGCTATCGCATACGATACTCAAAGATACTCCATGTGTCACGCCCCGGGAGTATGCCGTGCCGAAAAGCAAACGGATGGCATCTCCCCTGTACGTGGCAACATATCGGGTTAATACAAGGCCCGTAGGCCCACAATAACAATATGATATACACAGATATCAACATATCAAACATACTAAACACAGCTGAAACAATACAAACAGATCAACAAGATACAAAGACCAACTGTGCACTCCGGAGTGACTTGACACGACAAGAATCATAACAGAAATCGAATCAAAAACCAAATACATACAATATGTCCGTATATCACAAATACGGAAACAATACAGGGAAAAACCCAAACCAACAATCCGTAAGGATACAACAACACGGAAAACATATCCATTCGTCCGGTGTGAGATGGGATAAGTCACGGAGCTCCGAACGTCCCAAGGAATCTTCTACTCGTTATCCGCATGTAAAGCCTGTGGTCCCGGGGTGGTGAGTATAAACTCAGGGGTAATATATAGAAAGTGCATGAACAACATATAAGGATAGATCTACAAGTATACATGTGAAGGTCTACAGGTATACAACATGAGTCTAATAGACATACAGTCATATCCAAATCTAATAACAAGTAACTACAGTAAAATCATACTCAATGTATATACTAAACTGATCAACTGAACATAAAGTAATGTACCAACGTACTGCATTTGCCACCATAAGCTATATTATCCTGACAGATATACATTAACATAACCCATATAATGTACCAGGTCAATCCCATACCTGACCAATACTCCAACATATGAACAATATATGATCACCTATACTAACAACCAGGTCTGTACCACACAATGACATGATGCTAATCAAATGCATATAACAGTCTGAATCAACGCATGTATCATGCTCAACACATAGCAGTAAATAAAATGCAAATGACATGTATCATGATGAACAAGCATGTGCAACAATCATAGCTCAATCAAATGCAGCATCTCACAGGCATATGTAAAACATATATCAAATACATGCATACATATATATCTGCAATGCATATGCATGGTCATGCCTGCGCACCCAACTCGCTACCACGACCCCAGTGTGGCCTAGGTGGCAGGACATGACAACTATCCCGACTCCAGCCGCCACCACTCTCGAGTGACCGAGTTGGGTAGTATGAAATAGTAGCTATCCCACCATAGAGCTATATGCTACCCACACGGGGGGTCCCTGCTGCTAGCCGCTCCGTCCCTACCCATGAGTAGACGAGCACCGCACCCAGGACAACTGCACATCACACGACCACTGTCTATAGTGGGTGAGTGCGCTAACTACCACTCCGCACAGTGGCCAAGTGCGCATCTCCAGCTACCACCATCCATAGTGGCCGAGAACGGCATGCACAACAATGCTCTGCCCTCAACCCTGCAACCACTACCCCGAGTGGCCGGAAAGGCAGGATGACTGACGACTCATCTCAACCACAAGGCAGACCCAGTCGTCAGCATGCATGAAATGTAATGATGCATAGCTCACACATAAATCCTCGCAACACTCCCTAACTCACGGGGAGACCTAGTCAACCATGCAAGGACGACAAATCCGTAATCACAACCTATTTACCTATGTATAGATAAATAGATCCGTCAAACTAACACACTGATATGTATACGATACAACGACCGACCTCATAATTTGGACTCATCACCTAACCTAGTGATGCAACCCAGTAACCCAATCTGAGGTCATAAAAATAACCCTAACCACATGTACTTACTAAACATCTATCAGCTAACACATAATAGGGTTTTATAGTTCCTATCCGAGCTAGAAAATCAATGAAGTACCAGAGTATATATCTCAAAGGTCAAGGCAGTACAAGCATACGATTAAATAAGAGTGGATTTAAGGTAAACAGGTATAAACATAAATCCAAGATCATGCACTAGAATTTGATCAAAACTACCGGACCAGGTAGATATTACCCACCTGATATGAAGCTCGAACTATCCTCACGACCGTGGACGCGCTTCGTATCCCAAACCTGCACATAATGACAAATAATGATTAAGTACAAGTATTCAACAAACGTAGGAACTAAACACTACATCGTTCCTATACTCGCATCCTTTCCTCGTCTACGAGTTAGATACTCGACTATCCCAATCTGATACACCTTAACCCAACTCACAACTGTGCCCAATACACATCACAACTTCCTCAATAGCCAGGAATAAATCATCGCCATCCTTAAGATCCATTAACAGAAATAACACCCAAAGAGTTATCTGGCCAACTAAGCCAAATGTCAATACAAACACCATAAACCCACCTACATCCTACTCAAATCATAGATTTATTTCCATATCACAACTGCGATTCCTAAACATCCACACACACAAATTGAATCCCCAATTCATGGCATAAATCAACCAATTCACAAATCTAATACCAAACACAACCAATGAACGACACAAATCTGAGCTGTAATGGCAGCTTACCAAAAGATCAAACCACCACCTCAACCAAAATAGCCACTATCAGCACACCTGCATCCTCCCACCGCAGCACAACACATCCAAACATTCCAAGCTCACCTCAAACACGATTCACCGTTCCAACATCTCTGACTCAACGATAGCCAAACTACCTTCTCGCTCTGAGCCAATTCAAACCCGGATGCCTCCTTCCACACTCAATCTACACCACACGAGAACCCATTATCGATTAATCCCACTGTTAAATCCAAGAGTAATACCCCTACACAATCTGTTGCACAGTTATAACACAACCAAATCGAAACTTACCTTATACTGCCAATACAAATCCAGCATTCCTTAGCTCCACCTCGATCACACATACAAGGAAACCGAATAAAAAATCCCAACTGCTGGCCGGAATGTCCTCAACCTGCTGGAAACAGAGCCATCAAACTCAATGTTGTTGTGACAATACCAAATCAAGTTTACTAGTTGTTGTGAACAAAATCACACCAAAACCTACCTTGCAACGCAGCTCACACCAATTCCCCTTTCAATCTACTCTCCTAGCTACGGCAGCAACCGGCAAAGGCAGCTCACCGGCGAGGCAAGCTACAGTAAACCACTACAGCGGTGCTAAGAAGAGTTACTCGTTGCACAGCTCATATCCGACTTGAGCAGCGAGGCTGGCGATGATGAAAGCGCAAGGAAGAAGAACGGAACCCAACAGGAATAGCTCACCGATGGCAGGCGACTATGCAATCCAGCGACTGGCGATTTGGATCGGAGAAAGGAAGAAGCTGTTGGAGAGGCGCCAACGCATCCAGCTGCTGCGGTGCTCGACGGAGAGAAAGAAACGGCAGAAAAGCAAAATCGGAGATAGAGAAATAGGGATCTAGTTCGAGGAGTGGCAGCAGCGAAATTCACGGTTGGAAATCGGTCGTGGCTGCAGCGCTCGACGAGTCGGGAGTGGCGGCTTGAGAGAAGGAGGAGTGGCGGAGAGCTCTCGGTGAGGAGCAGCTCGAATCGGGAGAAGTAAGGAAGCAACGAGGAAGAAATCGGCGCGCGGTGAAGAAAGGGATCGCGCCGAACAGAGGAAAGGAAAAATCGCGATGAAGGAGTTGATCGGGTTCGAGCCTTATAAAGTTCGTTCAATTGGATTGAGCCAGCTTTAGGTCAAGGTTCAACCTAAGTTAAGCCCAAACTCCCAATTCTAGCCCAATGGATTCAGCCCATTAGATTCAGTCCATTAGCTTCAGCCCAATGGATTTGGCCCAACAGGTTTTAGCCCAATTTCAAACCCCATCACTAATTAAACTCAATTAACCCACTAATTAAATCCAATTAATTAAAGGGTTAATCCATATAATAAAATTTTTTTTTTCGTATTTTACATTCTCCCCCACTTATAAAAATTTGGTCCCCAAATTTCCGACTCATGTACAAGCGAGATGTCACAATAATCATCTCAAGTATCCAGAGGAAAGTCACACACCTCAAGTGACTAAGTGGGGTACTGAGCTCGAATATTATATTCCAGCTCTTATACGCTCTCAGCCAACCTATTAAGAGATAAGTAATTGTACCAAAGTGGAGCTCTATACCCGTAACCAATGGAAAACTTTGCCAGAATCGTAAGATGAATCATGAATCACTATAAAAAATGATACTCAAGGATACTCCATGGATATAATTTCATCAAGCGATCCAAAGAAATTCATCTTACGGCTCGAAAGAAAATGAGCGAACCTAGCTAATCAATCATCGATTACCCAAATCCTATTAAGTCCTTTCCGAATTCTAGATAATCTCCCAACATAGTCTAACGTACTAGGCTCCCACTTATCACGGTACATAACCCTACCGATCACAATATTCCACCTATGCTTGTTGGCATATCCAACATCAAACTACGAAATTAACCGTGTCCCATATATCGTTCCACCAACATGAACATCTCAATACTCACTATTTTCGGATACACTCCGAATAAATCATCACTCTCGAATGAAGAGTCTCCCGAAACAACACTTCCTAAAGCGAATGCAACTCTGGGAACCACTATCCTTCCCAGAGACGGAGATTTATTCTCACAAGAGAAATTAATCTAATGTCCAAAATTCACTCTGTCACACAGAACTGAAAGTAATTGGAAGACTATAATGACTAATCTCGCTAGTTTCTCAACTAGCATATACATAATATACGTCTCATTCAACTACATCAGGATCGCTCCTAATCCTTGACATGATGCATCTACATACAATATTCTTCCATCCATATCGGACAGATTAACTAACACTGACCCAAAAGTCAGTCACCTTCTAGGCCCTGAAACCTAGCTTCACACACTTCCGACCAGGTGATTCCCATCACCTTCTTGGTCCAACAAGTCGACGATATAGTATCGCTAGAACATGCTATTCTCATCTATGGTAAATACCAAATCAATCTAAAGAAACCACAACTTCCTTCAAGATTGGGAATATATCCATAAATATATCCTTCACAGATATGATGACAATCGATCTCAAATACTCCAAGAGTACTTGATTCCTCAAATCCATGAACGACTAAATCGTCGATAAGTCTAACAACATTATCAATCGGCTTTATACACCCGAATATATCCTTTTACTTTACGCTAATGATAGCTCAATCATCACACTGACACTGATAATTGTATGACACTATGTCACTACAATATCAAACCTCCAATCGTAGACCAACTCTAGGATATACACAGGTGTCATTTAGCTGATCTAACAGATCCTCTATCCACAACGAAGGATATTCATTCTCAGCAACTATAGCATTCCAGCATCAATAATCGATGCATAAACTCAAGGTCTGACTCTCTTTTAACAAAGAGTTACAAGTCTTCTCAAGAAAAACACTGAGGCAGATAAATCTCCCATAGTGTTTAGCAACACTGATACCCATAAAAATCATCTCCCGGTATGAGGTCTCCAATATCAGGACTATTCCCGAAATCACCTCCAATTGCATATTTCACTTGCCCATGCAGTGGCAAGCTCGAGAGTCTATCCAGAACTATATCCGAATACTCTCAGATTATACGTACATCCGAGAGTTCTAGTATACCAACGCTCCAACAATCCAACTATCCGTAAGGATATGTCTATAGTAGAGGTATGTCTAGCAAAGGCTAAGGGTATCCCTTGCCTTCTTGGTTGTTGATCAACATCTCACCAAACGGTAGAGAAAATCACCAACCACTAGTCGATAGAAACCCTTCGAACCCTATCCAAGAATGTCCTAGACAAAGATACCTGTAAACTACCAATATCTCTCGATATATCCGCAAATAGGATAACCTAAAGTAATACCCCGAAGGACCGATCCTTCGGTCTTCTATACTTTTTCTCGAGTAATCATGTAAACTTGTCCAACATACATTGCGGGACGGTAGAGCTCATGTAAGTGTACTTCGTTCAGTTTACGTATTGCTGGATACTGCGCTGAGAACTCAATGTGACAATCTGAAGACAAGCGCGTGGAGATGGCTTGGGTCTTGTAAGATACACATCATATAAGTAGGACCAAGTGGGTAAAGCATTATTGTTGCAAGCATTATCTTGTACAAATAATGCACATCACATTCATTGATAAGCTCTTGATAAACATTTTGAAATAGTTTGATCATACCCGTTGATCTTGCATAGATATCATCGTAAATCTCTCCTTTGTATAAAGCATAACCACGTCTGGGAAGGTAACAGTTATCGTCATCTGGGTCTTCTGAGATGTCTTCGGCTGATACTGCTGAGTAACTCGCTTCTTCCGGATGAAAGTATCAAAGAGCTCCAACTATATTTGAGGTAGTAGATCTCTGCTGATGTGATAATCTAATCTGCTGTGATAACTCGGCTTTCGAGGTTGTGGATCGTCCGCTCGAAAGCATCATCCATAGTCTTCAACTGAGTCTTCAAAGTACATACTCTCCTCGTAGATACCGGCTGCTTATAGTAGAAATAGATACAATGGTCCATCGGATAATCTGGCTCTGTGTCTCGTTGTAACCCGCACTGCACACCTATAATCTCCCTTCGGAGTCTTTCCTCTGAGTTCGCTGATAAACATGAGAAGCTGCTGACAATCTACAATCGCTCTTCTATGATCGGAAAACTCTCCAATAGTTGCTCGTGACTTACGACTTTAATCTTGCCCCTTTTTATCCAACATTTGGAGATTTCGAATTCCAATAATTTGACTCGCAATATATGCTTATCAAATCTCCAACTCTTTAAAACACTTGCTACAGAGTCATTTCTATACACATGACTCAGTCTAAGGACTTCCAGTAGGATCTAGTAGGAGATCCAAACATCTTGATCAAGATGTCAACCGATAACCCGTGGGTGGTCAAAACCAACCCAATCACATTCTTGGGCTATTAAATAGTCGTAACCTTCGCAAGTCTAACGACTCTGCATGGTACCTTCGTAATCAAACGATCACCCTACTCGATGCCCAAGAATTCCTTGACAATGAGTCAAAGAAGATGACGTGGGAAAATACTATCTCACAACATCACTGAACTGTGACTAAGTGATACGTTATTTCCTATAGGTTATTTCCTATATCTTACACCAAGTACCGGCTAAATCCGGATAATGGTATTCCACTAACACTACTATCTTCGTATAACCCGAGTCAAGTACTCCAAAAGTACTCCCAATGTTATACAACCTAGAACGATCAGTCCGAGGATCAAAATCCCCATGAATATCATCAAACTAATTTTCTACTATCTGAATCAGTAATAGTATACTTGCTTAGTCCATTACCCCAAAGGTAATGATCTGACTAACATAATTAATGAAAATCCTTAGGACCGTAATCCTTGATCTCCATACAAAAAATGTGACTACTAACCCCTGCTTTCCGACTCGGTATCAGTCGGCTCTCAAAGGTAATTACCTTTTCGATAGCAGGTACATGTCTAATAACCTCAACATATCGCTCCCGTGGTCAAACTCAAACCACGGTTACGAATACTGATTAACATACTACAAGTCATGCACTGTTATAAGCAACTAAATGCATAGCCAACAGAAGGATATGTAATAACAGTTAACATACCTTAATCCTCGGTTACGTATTGCTCATGTCGTCACTAGATGATTCATCCCAAGACCGAGTAAAGCAAAACTTGATGTCCGAACGAAATAAAATCCAAAAATGGACTTCGCAACCTAAGGCTCTGATACCAATAAAATTGTCATGCCCCGGGAGTATGCCGTGCCGAAAAGCAAACGGACGACATCTCCCCTGTATGTGACAACATATCGGGTTAATACAAGGCCCGTAGGCCCACAATAATAATATGATATACACAGATATAAACATATCAAACATACTAAACACAGCTGAAACAATACAAACAGATCAACAAGATACAAAGACCAATTGTGCACTCTGGAGTGACTTGACACGACAAGAATCATAATAGAAATCGAATCAAAAACCAAATACATACAATATGTCCGTATATCACAAATACGGAAACAATACAGGGAAAAACCCAAACCAACAATCCGTAAGGATACAACAACACGGAAAACATATCCATTCGTCCGGTGTGAGATGGGATAAGCTGACGGAGCTCCGAACGTCCAAGGAATCTTCTACCTGTTATCTGGGCGACAGAAAGCCCAGGGTCCCGGGGTGGTGAGTATAAACTCAGGGGTAATATATAGAAAGTGCATGAACAACATATAAGGATAGATCTACAAGTATACATGTGAAGGTCTACAGGTATACAGCATGAGTCCAATAGACATACAGTCATATCCAAATCTAATAACAAGTAACTACAGTAAAATCATACTCAATGTATATACTAAACTGATCAACTGAACATAAAGTAATGTACCAACGTACCTGACGGTCTGCAACACCATAAGCTATATTATCCTGACAGATATACATTAACATAACCCATATAATGTACCAGGTCAATCCCATACCTGACCAATACTCTAACATATGAACAATATATGATCACCTGTACTAACAACCAGGTCTGTACCACACAATGACATGATGCTAATCAAATGCATATAACAGTCTGAATCAACGCATGTATCATGCTCAACACATAGCAGTAAATAAAATGCAAATGACATGTATCATGATGAACAAGCATGTGCAACAATCATAACTCAATCAAATGCAGCATCTCACAGGCATATGTAAAACATATATCAAATACATGCATACATATATATCTGCAATGCATATGCATGGTCATGCCTGCGCACCCAACTCGCTACCACGACCCCAGTGTGGCCTAGGTGGCAGGACATGACAACTATCCCGACTCCAGCCGCCACCACTCTCGAGTGACCGAGTTGGGTAGTATGAAACAGTAGCTAGCCCACCATAGAGCTATATGCTACCCACACGGGGGTCCCTGCTGCTAGCTGCTCCGTCTCTACCCATGAGTAGACGAGCACCGCACCCAGGACAACTGTACATCACACGACCACTGTCTATAGTGGGTGAGTGCGCTAACTACCACTCCAAGCGGTGGCGAGTGCGCGTCTCCCTACCACCATCCATAGTGGCCGAGAACGACACGCACAACAATGCTCTCACGCCTCAACCCTGCAGAACCACTACCCCGAGTGGCCGGGAGGTAGATGACTGACGACTGTCTCAACCACAAGGCGGACCATCGTCGATGCATGAAATGTAATGATGCATAGCTCACACATAAATCCTCGCAACACTCCCTAACTCATGGGGAGACCTAGTCAACCATGCAAGGATGACAAATCCGTAATCACAACCTATTTACCTATGTATAGATAAATAGATCCGTCAAACTAACACAATGATATGTATACGATACAACGACCGACCTCATAATTTGGACTCATCACCTAACCTAGTGATGCAACCCAGTAACCCAATCTGAGGTCATAAAAATAACCCTAACCACATGTACTTACTAAACATCTATCAGCTAACACATAATAGGGTTTTATAGTTCCTATCCGAGCTAGAAAATCAATGAAGTACCAGAGTATATATCTCAAAGGTCAAGGTAGTACAAGCATACGATTAAATAAGAGTGGATTTAAGGTAAACAGGTATAAACATAAATCCAAGATCATGCACTAGAATTTGATCAAAACTACCGGACCAGGTAGATATTACCCACCTGATACGAAGCTCGAACTATCCTCACGACCGTGGACGCGCTTCGTATCCCAAACCTGCACATAATGACAAATAATGATTAAGTACAAGTATTCAACAAACGTAGGAACTAAACACTACATCGTTCCTATACTCGCATCCTTTCCTCGTCTACGAGTTAGATACTCGACTATCCCAATCTGATACACCTTAACCCAACTCACAACTGTGCCCAATACACATCACAACTTCCTCAATAGCCAGGAATAAATCATCGCCATTCTTAAGATCCATTAACAGAAATAACACCCAAAGAGTTATCTGACCAACTAAGCCAAATGTCAATACAAACACCATAAACCCACCTACATCCTACTCAAATCATAGATTTATTTCCATATCACAACTGCGATTCCTAAACATCCACACACACAAATTGAATCCCCGATTCATGGCATAAATCAACCAATTCACAAATCTAATACCAAACACAACCAATGAACGACACAAATCTGAGCTGTAATGGCAGCTTACCAAAAGATCAAACCACCACCTCAACCAAAATAGCCACTATCAGCACACCTGCATCCTCCCACCGCAGCACAACACATCCAAACATTCCAAGCTCACCTCAAACACGATTCACCGTTCCAACATCTCTGACTCAACGATAGCCAAACTACCTTCTCGCTCTGAGCCAATTCAAACCCGGCTGCCTCCTTCCACACACAATCGGCACCACACGACAACCCATTATCAATTAATCCCACTGTTAAATCCAAGAGTAATACCCCTACACAATCTGTTGCACAGTTATAACACAACCAAATCGAAACTTACCTTATACTGCCAATACAAATCCAGCATTCCTTAGCTCCACCTCGATCACACATACAAGGAAATCGAATAAAAAATCCCAGCTGCTGGCCGGAATGTCCTCAACCTGCTGGAAACAGAGCCATCAAACTCAATGTTGCTGTGACAATACCAAATCCAGTTTACTAGTTGTTGTGAACAAAATCACACCAAAACCTACCTTGCAACGTAGCTCACACCAATTCTCCTTTCAATCTACTCTCCTAGCTACGGCAGCAACCGGCGAAGGCAGCTCACCGGCGAGGCAAGCTACGGTAAACCACTACAGCGGTGCTAAGAAGAGTTACTCGTTGCACAGCTCAGATTCGACTCGAGCAGCGAGGCTGGCGATGATGAAAGCGCAAGGAAGAAGAATGGAACCCAACAGGAATAGCTCACCGATGGCAGGCGGCTATGCAATCCAGCGACTGGCGATTTGGATCGGAGAAAGGAAGAAGCTGCTGGAGAGGCGCCGACGCATCCAGCTGCTGCGGTGCTCGATGGAGAGAAAGAAACGGCATAAAAGCAAAATCGGAGATAGAGAAATAGGGATCTGGTTCGAGGAGTGGCAGCAGCGAAATTTACGGTTGGAAATCGATCGTGGCAGAGAAGGAGGAGTGGCGGAGAGCTCTCGGCGAGGAGCAGCTCGAATCGGGAGAAGTGAGGAAGCAACGAGGAAGAAATCGGCGCGCGGTGAAGAAAGGGATCGCGCCGAACAGAGGAAAGGAAAAATCGCGATGAAGGAGTTGATAGGGTTCGAGCCTTATAAAGTTCGTTCAATTGGATTGAGCCAGCTTTAGGTCAAGGTTCAACCTAAGTTAAGCCCAAACTCCCAATTCTAGCCCAATGGATTCAACCCATTAGATTCAGCCCATTAGCTTCAGCCCAATGGATTTGTCCCAACAGGTTTTTTGCCCAATTTCAAACCCCATCACTAATTAAACTCAATTAACCCACTAATTAAATCCAATTAATTAAAGGGTTAATCCATATAATAATTTTTTTTTTTTCGTATTTTACACCATGAACTAAAAATCTTCACAGTATAAACCTATCCAGCGTACTTAGCTAATCATACTAAGTCCTTTCCGAATTCTAAATAATCTCCCAACACTGTCCATCATACTATGCTATCACGTCCATCTCGGTACAGAACCTTGCTGATTATTAGTATTCCACCTTTAAGAGTTGACACACTGAACACCAGACTACCAAATCAACTATGTTCCGTATGTCGTTCCACCACGGAGAACGTTTCAATACTTACTATTTTCTGAATACAATCTGATACATCTGCAACATATACAACCTACTGCAATCTACAAGCAATACATATCAAAATACCGTGACAAAGCCTCATGGCTCTCGAGGTAATACAAAAGGCACTATCTGCGACAACAACATGCTACCACAACCGAGACTCGTGGCCAGATAGGCAATATACAGAGCACTGTCTACGCGCAACCACATGCTACTACGAACGAGACTCGTGGGTAGACAGGCAATAAACCGAGCACTGTCTACACACAACCACATGCTACCACGAACGAGACTCGTGGGTAGACAGGCAATAAACCGAGCACTGTCTACACACAACCACATGCTACCATGAACGAGACTCGTGGGTAGACAGGCAATAAACCAAGCACTATCTACGCGCAACCACATGCTACCTTGAACGGGACTCATGTGCAGACAGAGTATATAGCTATCTAACTATGGACTGCATGCAACAACATGCTACCACGACCGGGTCTCGTGGGCAGTCAAGATGTCAGGTAGCTATCTAGCTATAGATGACATACAAATTCAACTATCACTAACTCCGAACGGGTAGAGCAAGAGTATAACTCTATGGGAGATTCTCTCTATCATCACAACAGGGATCTATCTGCTGTCCTGAATACAAAAGTAACTCTTCCTAAACTCGAATGCAACTATGTAACCCACAATTCTCCTTGGAGACGAAGAAATATTTTCTCTCAAGAGAAATCTATTGTCTAAAATCCACTCTATCGCTCAGAATGGAAGGTGACTGGGAGACTATAATGACCAATCTCCCTAGTTGCAACTATCTGTGTTCTAACAATTCTATGCAGCTACCCAGTAGCTAGCCAAAACCCCATGAGAATTCCTGCTCCTCACCCCTACAAAACAATATAATAACTGCTAAGTCCACGTCATAAATATGATGGCTTATCTCGTAATTCTTTAACTGTCGTAAGCTTAGGATACGTCTTATTCAATAGCATCAGAATCACTCTGATCCCCGAAATGATGCATCCATGTACACTACCCTTCCATCTGTTAGTAATATATGAGAGATGTCCTAAGGCAATCGCCTTATGTATGAACCATTTATATGATAAATGAAGATTCACTATTTGAGTATACATGTTTTATGTATTTGATTGGATCTTAAACTCATTTTATCAATGTCCATGATACGATTCACAAAGATGAGAGAATTTGTGATTGGATCACAACTAGTGAGTATCTCTACATGTGTAATTGTGATGTATCGGAATTATCCCTAGTCGATGAATTGATGGATTTGGACACCATCAATTTTGTCGAGACTAGCACGAGGTATACTCCTTGGTATATCCAAGCAGCTGATTCTCACTGGCTGGAGACATAGTGATGTCCGGAGTTAATCGTGGATGCTAGTTATGGTAACTAGTTCATTGGAGTGACCAGCCGTAAGACTTCATATGGTTCTCTGCATATATAGATATGTCAATGAAGTTCTTACTGTGGCTTAAGTGCGATGTTCCTTTGACTTGCGGTATTCAAGTCATCTTGATCATGGAGACTTATGCTTTGACATCTTAAGCAAACATCTCCGAGGAGATGTGGACCCGGGATGATTGGGTATAAGTCGAAGTGATCGAAGGTGTTTGAATAGCCTATAAAGGATTCACCACTCCTTGCGAGGAGATGTATACCCATGGCCTCTCGTCGGATTGTTACTAAAGTCTTTGGCCAAAGCATTACATGTTTAGAGTAAAGTACTCTTCGATACATGTGGAGTAACTAGAATCCGTAGGACGAGGAAATGATACTTGGGCTAGGTGTGACGTAGTCAGCCTAGTGGGGACTGACACAATAGACCATGTCCTGAACCAAGTGGGTATAAGATGAGTGAAGGGAATGGGGCACGATTCATTCGAGCTACTGAAGGGTTTCAGAAATAGTTCTGGATCAACCATTGATCTTTTCGGTTAATTGGGGATCATGATGTACTACTAGGTGCCACTCATGATCGTTCTATAATTAATGGTTAATTATAGACGGCCAACATAAATCGAGAACCTATTTGGTCACACGCACAACGAGTGTAATCCAAAGGATTTAAAACGAGCTTGAGAATGGGATTCTCAGACCGAGAGAAACTATGTTTGGTTGGACCAAACATAAAGCGAGCATGAAATTGTTTCAGTCGCAATGGAAGCGTGGATGGGCCGTGTCTTATGAAGACATAATGGATGGACCAAAATGGTTTGGTTCTAATCCAATGGATGAGAATAAACCAAAGGGGTTTGTTTTATATTAAACGAATGAACCAAAGGTTGGTTCGGTTCGTTTTAACTTAAAATAAACCATCATGGTTTGGTTTATTTTAACTTATCTTAATGGAGCGGGTTAACGGGCTTTATGGATATGATCCATTAACCATTAAGAGAATTAGTTCTCTATAAAATAGGGCTTAAACCCTAACCCTAAAACCTAATCAAGTTTTGGCCGCCCAACATAGTTGTCGCCCACCTCCTTGGAGTTTTCGGCGCCAACCCTAGGTGTGCCGCCGCCCAGCCTTTGTGCCGCTGTCCAAGTCATTTCCGGCGACCAAGCTTCAGCCGGTGAACCTCCGGCGACCCTCCGGTGATCTCCTCTAGGTTCGGTGATAAGGTGAGCTTCCATCTCTCCTTGGCCGGCCTCTATTCCTCCACCAAAAGCTGTCCAGTTTTTCTGGACAGCTTGTTTCTTTATTGTCGGAGCGTCGTTTGGACGACGGTTAGTGCTCCGATAGCGCCTAACTTACCAGGGATTTGATCTCCGGTAATCCTCTGAGGTGGAGGACGAAGGATTCGTTAATTGGTTGACGAATACCTCTCCGAAGAAGCGAGTTTTGAGAACTCGTTTTAGGATCCGAATTTGGATTCGGATCGTGATCATCTCTCGATCACGTCGTCTTCAACACGAGGCTAGTAACCCGTACGAAGACGAAGCTCATGACTTAGCGAAGTCATCCCGAGGAGCTCGGCGTGGATACGGATAGAGACGATTCTTACGAGGATCGTTCCGGTTGATGCCGTTCCCGCTACACGTTATACGAAAGGTATAACATAGATAATTTCTTTTATTGCAATTTTTAATTTACGGTTATGTCTACACTTGTTGTAATATGCATGCGTGTGTTGTGTGTGTTGTAATAAATATAGATTTATTATTTTTAATTGCTTCCGCTGTGCTCATGTTTACGAAACATGATCGAACACACACGCCGCGGTGCCGGAAACCCAACAGTGGTATCAGAGCCCAGGTTGTGTTTCGACATAATCGTAAAATGGTTTTGCGATAGTCATAATGTATTTCTAGAAATTTTCTAAATTTTGGAAATTTAGAAGTATTTATGGAAATTTTTCAATTTTGGAAAGTCTAGAAGTATTTATGGAAATCTTCCACTTTTGGAAAGTTGGAAGTATTTATGGAAATTTATATTTTCCATAAATAAAATATTTGATTAGATTCTGGAAATTTGTTTCCTAATTTAATCATGATTTGATTTGGGAAATCAAATCTTAAAATATTTTATTTCCATAAGTAGTTTTAAAGATTTAGGAAATTGGTTTCCTAAATAGATTTTCCTTAATCAAATAATTCCATGAATAAAAATATGTGATTAGATTTGGAAATTTGTTTCCTAATTTAATTATGATTTGATTTGGAGAATCAAATCTTAAACATATTTTATTTCCATAAATAGTTATGACATATAAGGAAATTATATACATGACATAATTGTATGCCATGTAATTGCATTAGATGCATAACATTATGCCATGCGTGTCGTGACATGTAGATGTATGTCATGTATGCCATGCCATGTAGATAATAGTTATTTGCATGCAAAGAGGATGAGACATAAAAACCCTTAATCAATATTAAAGCCTACACCTTCCATTAATATGGTTAGAACCAAAGTTCTGTTTCTTGTTTGGGTTGTTGGACTCTCTCCAAGCCCGGCTCGAACCTGAATATGTTCAAACCATGGAATAGTTTAATACTAATATGGTAAGAGTCAGAGGTCAATCGTTAGCTTTGGTTGTTGGACTCTCTCCAAGCTGGGCTAATTGGTTGAATGCGCTCTAACCATATTAAAACTATGTCCCGATTAATGGGTTGGCTTTAACCTGGAGCATCGGCTTGTTGGACTCTCTCCAAGGTCGATGTAAAGGGAGGTGAAGTTGGGTGCTATGCATATGATGCATACTTGTTAATGTGTTAACAACCCGATGTATGTGTGAACATTCAATTAGTTGATAGCACATTGTGATAGTTGCATATACGTGATATGCAATCGGTATAGTTGATACCTACCGTCGTAGTTATGAATGGCTTGTTGGACTCTCTCCAAGTTTGTTCATAACTACGATGGATATCAGCCCATTCGGAGATGGACCTACGATCTCCCGAAGTGATTTTGGGGTTTTTGAAATTCAAAAAATGAATGGGATTTATAAATGTATATTGATGCATTTTAAAATCATTTTCTCATATATGCTCGTTTTGTATTTCTAGGTCAATAAATTGATCATGACGTCTTTGAATTTGCGCACTATTTTGGATTCGAACAAACTGACTGGGCCTAACTTCCTGGACTGGCTTAGAAACCTGAGAATTATTCTCAAGGCGAAAAATCTTGCATATGTCCTTGAAGAGCCTCTTCCTGACCGTCCTAAGGACGATGCAACTCCAGACCAAATGTTGGTCTATCAGAAACATGTGGCAGATTCTGAGCTGGCGAGTTGCATCATGCTAGCGGCGATGGTACCTGAGCTGCAAAAGCAACATGAGCATATGGATGCTAATACTATGGTCTTCCATCTTCATGAGTTGTTCGATGAGCAAGCGAGATCCGAAAGGTTCGAGGTCTCTAGGCTCCTCTTCACTATGAAGATGCAAGAAGGTTCGTCTGTAGTGCAGTTTGTGCTAAAGATGAACGGGTACATCGAGCGGCTAGCTACCCTCGGTTTTGTGATGGATCATGAGTTAAGTATTGACTTAATTCTGCATTGTTTGCCCAAGAGTTTCTCGCAATTTGTGATGAACTATCGGATGAACAAATTGGAATCCACCATTCCCGAGCTCCTCAATATGCTGAAGACTGTGGAGCCTTCTGTGAAGCATGAGGAGAAGGCGGTTCTGTTAGTTGATTCCTCAAAGAAAGGTTCTAAGAGGAAGGCAAAAGAACAGAAGAAAGGAAAGAAAAAGGCAAAGAAGGCGGAACGGCCAGAAAAGGACACTTGCCATCATCAGTGGCAAGGAAGGCCATGGCGAAGAAATCGCAAGATTTATCTTGAGTCCATGAAGAAGAAGAAGGCATCCGATGCCCCATCCTCTTCAGGTATCTTCGTTATTGATTGTCATTCTATTTCCTTAGACACTTGGGTATTGGATACTGGGTGTAGCTCACATATATGTAATGACATACAGGGGCTAAGGAATAGAAGAAGACTTGTCAGAGGGGAGTCAAATTTGCGAGTTGGCAATGGAGCAAAGGTTGCTGCGGTCGCCATCGGAACTTATTTGCTGAAGCTCCCTAGTGGACTAGTCTTGGAACTGGACAATTGCTATTATGTTCCTTCTCTAATAAAGAACATTGTTTCTATTTCCTGCTTAAATAGAAATGGTTTCCATTTAACGTTTAGTAACAATTGTTGTTATATAACTTTGAATGGCGTACTTTATGGAACTGGAACTTTGAGTAATGACATTTATACGTTGGACGTATCCAGTGACATTTTCAATATCGAAGCGAGCAACACGCGTGCTCGAAAGGATAATCACATAGACTCCTATATGTGGCATTGTCGTCTTGGCCATATAAGCAAGAAACGCATGTCCGAATTACACCGATGTGGAATTCTGGAATCGTTTGAATTGGATTCATACGATACATGCGAATCATGCTTAAAAGGCAAGATGACTAAGTTACCTTTTACTGGAAAAGGTGACCGAGTGGGAGAGTTACTAGGTCTAGTACATACTGATGTATGTGGACCTATGTCAACTCAAGCTTTAGGAGGCTATAGCTACTTCATTACCTTCACCGATGATCACTCACGGTTTGGGTATGTGTTCTTGATGAAACACAAGTATGAAGCCTTTGAAAGGTTCAAAGAATTCAGAAATGAAGTAGAGAAACAACATGACAAAAGTATTAAAATACTTCGATCGGATCGAGGTGGTGAATACTTAAGTCAAGAGTTTCTTGATTATCTAAGAGACAATGGCATATTGTCTCAATGGACTCCGCCCTATACACCACAGCATAATGGTGTATCTGAGAGGCGTAACCGGACCTTATTGGACATGGTCAGGTCAATGATGAATCATGCGACTCTTCCCAAGTCCTTTTGGGGTTATGCACTTCAGACAGCTGTTTACTTGTTAAACAGAATGCCTACCAAGGTAATTTCAACTACTCCATATGAGATATGGAATGGTAAGAAACCTCATGTATCTTACTTGAAGATATGGGGTTGTCCTGCTTATGTGAAGCGGACTGTATGTCGGACATAAACCGGATGCTAAGTCCGATAAATGTCTATTTATTGGATACCCTAAGGAAACAAGGGGTTACCAATTCTATCATCTGTGGAACAAAAGGTGTTTGTTTCAAGGCTACGTGGTTTCTAGAGAAAGAGTCTCTGCAAGAAAACAAGGGAGTGTCCGAGCTTCGAGGAGGCTCGAGAGACTCAAATAGACATTGATGAGATACCGGGTGAAGCACAACACCGATAACTCATAGTGATGAGCAATCTGACTTATTGTAACACCACATCTTCAGATCCGTAGAACACGCAATATTCCCGAGAGATATGGATTTCTCGTAAGCGAATCGAACGACGTGTTACTCATTGATGATGAGGAGCCTACCAGTTATGAAGAAGTGCTGACAAGTTCAGAAAGGGATAAGTGGCTTGGTGACATGAAGTCGGAAATGGATTCCATGTACGAAAACCAAGTTTGGAACTTGGTTGACCCACCTGAAGGCATAAAGCCTATAGGGTGCAAGAGGGTTTTCAAGAAGAAAACCGACATGGATGGTAATGTGATTACCTATAAGGCTAGATTGGTGGCGAAAGGATATCGTCAAAAGCAAGGTGTTGATTATGACGAAACCTATTCGCCTGTAGCTATGCTTAAATCCATTCGGATGCTCCTGGCCATAGCGGCTCATTATGATTATGAGATATGGCAGATGGATGTGAAAACAGCTTTCCTTAATGGAAACCTGCTCGAGGACGTGTATATGATTCAGCCTGAGGGTTTCACATCGGTTGATAAAACCAAGGTATGCAAATTGCGACGGTCCATTTATGGATTGAAGCAAGCATCCGGGAGCTGAAATATCTGTTTTGATGAGACAATCAAAAAGTTTGATTTCTCACAAAATCCAGACGAACCTTGTGTGTACAAGAAGGTTAGTGGGAGTGCAGTCGTGTTCCTAGTATTGTATGTCGATGACATATTACTTATAGGAAACGATGTGTCAATCTTGCAGTCAGTTAAGGTTTGGTTATCCAAGACATTCTCCATGAAAGACCTGGGAGAAGCAACCTACATCCTTGGGATTAAGATCTATAGAGATAGATCGAAACGGTTGCTTGGTCTTTCGCAGCCATATATATGACCGAAAAGCAAAGAGGTTTAGCATGTCGGAATCCAAGAAAGGTTATCTGCCCATCAGGCATGGGGTACACCTTTCGAAGTCTATGTGTCCGCGCACAGAATACGAGAGGATTTGCATGAGTAAGATTCCCTATGCATCCGCAATAGGATCTATCATGTATGCTATGTTATGTACGAGGCCCGATGTATCGTACGCTCTGAGTGTCACGAGCAGATACCAATCCGATCCAGGAATGGATCATTGGGCGGCTGTTAAGACGATCCTTAAGTACTTGAGAAGAACTAAGGATGTGTTCCTAATATATGAAGAAGGGGACATGGTGATACGCGGGTATACGGATGCCAGCTTCCAGACAGACAAGGATGATTCCAGGTCTCAGTCTGGATACGTGTTCACCTTGAATGGGGGCGCAGTGAGTTGGAAAAGTTCCAAACAAGAGACTGTAGCGGATTCTACCACTGAGGCAGAATATATTGCAGCTTCGGAAGCAGCAAAGGAAGCGGTTTGGATTAAGAAGTTCGTTCATGAACTTGGTGTGATTCCGGCCATTGTTGAAGCAATACCGGTCTACTGCGACAACAATGGAGCAATTGCACAGGCGAAAGAGCCAAGGTCTCATCAACGATCCAAACATGTGCTTCGCCGCTATCATCTTATCAGAGAGATCATAAGTAGGAACGAAATACAAATCGAGAAAATTCCCACTGAAAGGAACTTAGCGGATTCTTTGACTAAAGCATTACCTCAAAGTAAGTTTGAGGGTCATGTTAGAGATTATGGTATTGGATACCGTAGCGATTGGCATTAGGCCAAGTGGGAGTCTGTTAGTAATATATGAGAGATGTCCTAAGGCAATCGCCTTATGTATGAACCATTTATATGATAAATGAAGATTCACTATTTGAGTATACATGTTTAATGTATTTGATTGGATCTTAAACTCATTTATCAATGTCCACGATACGATTCACAGCATGAGAGAATTTGTGATTGGATCACAACTAGTGAGTATCTCTACATGTGTAATTGTGATGTATCGGAATTATCCCTAGTCGATGAATTGATGGATTTGGACACCATCAATTCTGTCGAGACTAGCACGAGGTATACTCCTTGGTATATCCAAGCAGCTGATTCTCACTGGCTGGAGACATAGTGATGTCCGGAGTTAATCGTGGATGCTAGTTATGGTAACTAGTTCATTGGAGTGACCAGTCGTAAGACTTCATATGGTTCTCTGCATATATAGATATGTCAATGAAGTTCTTACTGTGGCTTAAGTGCGATGTTCCTTTGACTTGCGGTATTCAAGTCATCTTGATCATGGAGACTTATGCTTCGACATCTTAAGCAAACATCTCTAAGGAGATGTGGACCCGGGATGATTGGGTATAAGTCGAAGTGATCGAAGGTGTTTGAATAGCTTATAAAGGATTCACCACTCCTTGCGAGGAGATGTATACCCATGGCCTCTCGTCGGATTGTTACTAAAGTCTTTGGCCAAAGCATTACATGTTTAGAGTAAAGTACTCTTCGATACATGTGGAGTAACTAGAATCCGTAGGACGAGGAAATGATACTTGGGCTAGGTGTGACGTAGTCAGCCTAGTGGGGACTGACACAATAGACCATGTCCTGAACCAAGTGGGTATAAGATGAGTGAAGGGAATGGGGCACGATTCATTCGAGCCATCAAGGGTTTCGTAAATAGTTCTGGATCAACCGTTGATCTTTTCGGTTAATTGGGGATCATGATGTACTACTAGGTGCCACTCATGATCGTTCTATAATTAATGGTTAATTATAGACGGCCAACATAAACCGAGAACCTATTTGGTCACATGTACAACGAGTGTAATCCAAAGGATTTAAAATGAGCTTGAGAATGGGATTCTCAGACCGAGAGAAACTATGTTTGGTTGGACCAAACATAAAGCGAGCATGAAATTGTTTCAGTCGCAATGGAAGCGTGGATGGGCCGTGTCTTATGAAGACATAATGGATGGACCAAAATGGTTTGGTTCTAATCCAATGGATGAGAATAAACCAAAGGGGTTTGGTTTATATTAAACGAATGAACCAAAGGTTGGTTCGGTTCGTTTTAACTTAAAATAAACCATCATGGTTTGGTTTATTTTAACTTATCTTAATGGAGCGGGTTAACGGGCTTTATGGATATGATCCATTAACCATTAAGAGAATTAGTTCTCTATAAAATAGGGCTTAAACCCTAACCCTAAAACCTAATCAAGTTTTGGCCACCCAACATAGTTGCCGCCCACCTCCTTGGAGTTTTCGGCGCCAACCCTAGGTGTGCCGCCGCCCAGCCTTTGTGCCGCTGTCCAAGTCATTGCCGGCGACCAAGCTTCAGCCGGTGAACCTCCGGCGACCCTCCGGTGATCTCCTCTAGGTTCGGTGATAAGGTGAGCTTCCATCTCTCCTTGGCCGGCCTCTATTCCTCCACCAAAAGCTGTCCAGTTTTTCTGGACAGCTTGTTTCTTTATTGTCGGAGCGTCGTTTGGACGACGGTTAGTGCTCCGATAGCGCCTAACTTACCGGGGATTTGATCTCCGGTAATCCTCTGAGGTGGAGGACGAAGGATTCGTTAATTGGTTGATGAATACCTCTCCGAAGAAGCGAGTTTTGAGAACTCGTTTTAGGATCCGAATTTGGATTCGGATCGTGATCATCTCTCGATCACGTCGTCTTCAACACGAGGCTAGTAACCCGTACGAAGACAAAGCTCGTGACTTAGCGAAGTCATCCCGAGGAGCTCGGCGTGGATACGGATAGAGACGATTCTTACGAGGATCGTTCCGGTTGATGCCGTTCCCGCTACACGTTATACGAAAGGTATAACGTAGATAATTTCTTTTATTGCAATTTTTAATTTACGGTTATGTCTACACTTGTTGTAATATGCATGCGTGTGTTGTGTGTGTTGTAATAAATATAGATTTATTATTTTTAATTGCTTCCGCTGTGCTCATGTTTACGAAACATGATCGAACACACACACGCCGCGGTGCCGGAAACCCAACACCATCCACACCAGAATGATTAAACAATACTGGCATAACAGTCAACCATCGTCTGAGCCCTGAAACTAGTTTCACAAGCTTCAGACTAAGTAAATTCCATCACCTTCCTGGTCCAGCCAGTCAACGATGGAGTACCGCTAGTGCATCATATCCATATCTATGATAATAATCAAATCAATACAAGGAAACCACCATCCACGGTGGCCGAGTGCGCAACTCCAACTACCACCATCAACAGTGGCCAAGTTATGCATCTCCAACGACCACAACTAATCCAATCATGTCCAGAATACACAACTTCCCAAATCCCTGGACGACTAAGTTGTTAATAAGTCTAATAAGATAATCAAAAGCTCATACAATTCATACCAAGTATGAAATTATCGTCGCTACACACCTGCATTCTCTTTACTCTAGGCTGATGATATATCAATCATCACAAAGACCATGATAATTGTATGGCACCATGTCACTACAATATCAACACACCAATCATAAACCAATCCTAGAGTATACACAAGTATCCTATAGCTGATCTAAATAGATCCTCTATCCACAATGAAGGATATTTATTTCCTTTTACCACTACCGCATACCATCATCGATAATCGATGTATAATCTCAATGGTTCATCTCTCTTTTAACAAAGAGTTCCAGATCTTCTCAAGAAAATATACTGGGACAGAAAAATATCCCATCAGACACCTCCTATAATCGCAACTTATGTTCTTCTAATTCCCATAGTGTTTGGCAACACTGATACCAATAAATTATCACCTAGTAGGGGATCTTCGATATCGGAACTATTTCCGAAATCACTCCGATCTCATACTCCACTTGCCTATGCAGCGGCAAGCCTAGGAGTTCATCCGACACTATATTTGATTACTCTCGGATTATACACGCATCCGAGAGACATTTTTATACCATCATTTCAACAATCGTAACATCCAAGTTAATATCTAGATATCCACATCATATCAACCAAGTCAACTACAAAACAACTAAGTCAACTCTCCCACCATAATATAACATCTCCAACAATCAACCTCTAAACATTCAAAATCAATATCATACCCCTCTAATAATCATCACAGTAATCATCTCAACATCTCACATGTCGATGGAAACACAACTAATCCACATGATCCAAATATAGAAATCCTTCTAATCCTATCTATGAATGTTCAAGACAAAGATATCTGTAAAGTACCAGTATCTCTCAATATATCATCAAGTAAGGTAAACTACAGTAATACCCCAAATGATCATTCCTTCAATCATCTACAACTCCCCTCGAGTAAAGATGCAAACTCATCCAACTTCTGCTCTTGGCGACTAAGCTCATGTAGGTGCAAAAGACTACCATGGAGAAACTAAAGTCAACTGCCAAAACGGAGATGCAAATAGAAACGACTCATAACCCATGACTCCGATCTTACTCCTTTTATCCAACATTTGGATACTTCTGATTTTAATAACTTGACCTGTAATATCTGCTTATCGGTCTCCAACTCCTAAACACTTGTACGAAGTCATTTCTAAAATCCGAACTCGATCCAATGTCTTCCGGCAGAATCTGATAGAATATCCAGACATCCAAATCCAAATGTAAGCCAATAAACCGTGGGTGGCTTAAAACATTCATTCACGTTCTTAAGCTATTAGGTGGTCGTAACCTCTGCAAATCTCACGACTCTGCACGACACACACTTACCAAGCAATCACCTTATTTGAAACTCAAGGATTTCCTGCCAATGAGTCAAAGGATTAACATGGGGAAAATACTCTCTCACCACATCACTACACCATGACCTAGTGATGTAACTATTCCCCAAAGATTATTTCCTACATGCTCCACCAAGTACCGGCTTGATCCAGATACTGGTATGCAATTAAATCTACTTTATTTGTATAACATGAGTTAAGTACTCAAAAGTACCTTCAAAGTTATACAACCCAGCACGAACAACTCAAGGATCAAAATCCTTATGGATCACCATAAACTAACCCTCCGTTATCTGCATCAGCAATAGCCTACACGTCTTGTCCATTACCCAATAGGTAATGATCTGACTCGCATAATTAGTGAAAATCCCTAAGACTGTAGTCTTTGATTTCCACAAGAAATGTGACGCTTGATCCCTGCTTTCCGACTCGGTATCAGTCGACTCTCAAAGGAAATTCACCTTTTCGACACAGGTTCAAGACTCACAAATGGAACAGGTCATTCACGTGGTCAACTCAAACCACAATTATGAATAGTAACCAACACACCTCATGTTATTTTCTGTTATCCACTAAACACATAGCCAATCTAACCGGGAGTATAAACACCTAAAGGCAACTCCGGCTGGTCGCCTTAGTGGGCGACCCCTACTACGAGTCTACACATGTGTCAGAACTCTGTAGACCTTTCTGGCAACTCCATCGTCAGATATCTCAATGTCCTCTTGCGTGGCTGCCCTGCACCACGTTTCGGTGCGAGAGCACACCCACCTCGTTTCATACCCAAGTATTACTACAGAAAATCAATTATATAAAATTAATCATCTTACCTATTTGCCGCTAGGAGAGGTCCCGTCGCCGCCAAGCCCCCAAATCGACCTCGTCATTAATACCTCAAAATTTTGAAACATAAATATCGTCGAAAATCTTTAATAATCAAAAAATACTCAGATTGACTCACAAAAACCTGCCAAACGTGGTGAACTCCGAAAAAAAATCCAAAAACCCCTAGGAACTTGAAAACCTGGCTCTGATACCAAATAAATTATCACGCCCCGGGGGAGTCCCCGCCAGACAAAAATCTGGCAGCATCTCCCCTGTAGGCTGACAATACGAAACTTACATACAAGGCCCACACGACCTACTATACATCGGTCAACACAACTGGAATAAAAACCACACATGCAAGTCATAAATATGCCTCAGGCCAACAATCAAAGTAAATAATAAAAATTCTACCATATATAGACTTACCCCTTCTGCCATCTGAGCAGGAATACTTAACCAAACCAATCGAATAAAAGTCTGAATAGAAGTCCATAAGGACATAACAAATACCAACTAAACATCCACGAGAATAAATCCAAAACACAAGTCTTCTAATCTAAGTCAATATAAGACCAAAATAAGACCAATTCGACGAGGGGGATTGGCAGCTGGACTCTCCTGGCAGTTTCATCTTGAAAAAAAATATAAAGCAACGGGGTAAGTTCAATGAACTCAGTGGATAATAGTCGATATGCATAGTAAGATATAACTAACTATAATAATCATGCCAGTATAGTCTCCCCAATCATATATAGGAAATGCATAAAAGAGAAATACAGAAAGACTGTACTTACCTGCATCTCCTATCCTGACATAGAAGCATGTGCCATACTAGCAAAAATAAAGTCGTAAGACCAAATACAAAAAAAGAAATGTATCCTGTATGCATGTCAATCAAATGCAACATCCAAGACAGCAACCAAAATGCAGCAAACACAATACAAATGTCATCAATGCAATATGCATGTGATGCAAATGACATGGTCACCCCTGACGGCAGTCAGCCGCCTCATAGCGATGGTGAAGCCGAGTGGGTAGGGCTATGACAACTGTGCACTCTGTCATCACTGCTCCTGAGTGACCGTGTTAAATACTGAAATTTAAAATATTTAAATTAAATGGCCAAGAATTTAGAGAAATAATCCTGGAAATTTTTCGGGATTTTTAGGGAATTTTAGGAATTTTTCTGGATTTAAATGGAGTCCGTACGAAATTTTTACGGGGATAAAATAAATAGGCTTTATTTAAAGAGTATTAACCTAAACCGAAAAACCTAATTTCTATTTTCTTTTTCTATTTTCTCCGCCCGACCTCCTTCAGCAGTCCCTTCACGCGCCGAAGCCTCTTCTTCCCCGCCGCGCCCGACGCCCTCCCTTCTTCTCCGCCATCGCTCTCTTCTCCGCCGCCAACGAGGCCGCACCACCCTCCTCACCACGCCGCCGCCAGCAACCATCCACGACTGCTCGTGGCTCGGGCAGATCATCCCGCGAGCACCGTCGCCCGACTCGCTGCGAGCTCGCCGTCCACCACCGTCGTTGCCTCGTCGCGTCGCCTCTTTCCCATCATTGCCCGACACCTCTTCTTCGCGCGACCTCGTAAGTGCCGTTGAGACCGCCGCCGCCCGCGGCCCTCGTGCTCACAGAGCCGGCGCCGATTTCGTTGGCCTCCTCTGCCATAGTTGAAGGCATCGACTCCTTTGCCACAGAGCTGCCCGAGCCTCCCCTTCCCCTTCGATGTGATTTCTGGCTGGAGGTTGCCTGAGCAGACTGTTAGGGCATCGGCAGGTCCTCGTTCCGGCGAACCGAGCGGTTTGGGGGAAATTCCATCGCAGGTATAACATGAACTAGTTTCTTCTTTGCCTGCCGGTTGTTTGATTTGTTGATTGGTCACTGTGTTCTGTCGGTGGAGGTTATTAGGGGTTGTAACGAAGGTATGGTAGGGTGTGTGTTGTTGTGCGGCTGTTAGCCGGAGTGGTGGTCAATTTGGGGCTGAACTTGGGGTTTTGGTTGGCTGTGATTGGGTTGGTATTGGTTGTACGACCATATTGGTATGTTAGTGAGCGAGGAATGGTTCAAAATGTATTGTATTCGGAGGATATGGGTCGGTAGGGTGAATCAAAGCTATGAGGTCTCGGTGAGTTGATGAATTAGGTTAATTGATTAAGAATTAATTGGGTAAATTGATTGGTACAATTGTTGGATAAATTAAAAGCCATTAAATTTTATTTATTTGGCTTAGGTTGTTAAAATGCAGGTTAATCCAGGTTTAATTGATTAATTAGCTTATCATTAATTAATCAAAACTTTTATCAATTGATTTAGTGGGCTAAATTAATTGTATGGATATTTTTGGTAGGAAAAGATTAATAAGATGATTGGAAAATTAGTGAAGATTGGAAATAGTTTGGGTTAATTGGGTTTATGAAGAAAATCGATTAAGTATTCGATTTGTCGGTGAATTTCATTTTGTGCTTAACTATAGTTATGTTATATGCAGGTTTCGGTCACGAGGCAGGTCCCCGGTCGTGACGTTTTCATTCTTGTGGATATTTATATTCAGGCGGGTATTTTAACTTATCTTTTAGATATAATAATAGTCAATATGCAAAGTAAGGTATAGCTAATAATAAAAATCATGCCAGTACAGTCTCTAATATAGGGTAAGCAAGAAAGAAATGCAAAAGGGATTGTACTCACCTGAATCTCCTACCCTGATATAGGAGTATGTGCCCTACTATAAGAGATAAAATCATCACCATATACGAATATGAATCCTGTATGCATGTCAATCATATGCAACATCCAATGCATCAAAAAAAATGCAGCAAACACAATACAAATGCGATCCATGCAAAAATGCATGCCGTGCAAATGACATGGTCACCCCTGATGCCAGTCAGCCGCCTCACACGCGATGGTGAAGCCGAGTGGGTAGGGCTATGACAACTGTGCACTCTGCCATCACTGCTCCTGAGTGACCGAGTGGACAGGATGCTGTCAGAGTACACCTATCCTCCTGCCCCAAATAGAGTGGGGGAGCTAAGCTCTCATCTCCCGGTGTCATAGACCAGAGGAGGGATCCCTGCCCGCTACCACGCTGCCTCATCGCTACCCATGAGCGAACCAGCGGAGCCTGACAGAGCAACTGCACACACCCTCCTGATGTACCACTAACCCATGAGTGGTAGTGTGTGCTGGCCATGTAACTGGCTGCGGGCTCAACAATAATGGAACCTCACCCAGCCAGCATGCAATCATGAAAAAATGGTGCATGATACTAAAGCATGTAAATCCTACTCAAAATACCTATCCGAATAATATGTACAATCAGTATGTACATATCCCTAATCCAAGTACTATGATCCAAGTCAAACAGGGAGATATAATCGTATCCTATCACATGCATGTATCAATAGGCACAAAAACATACTAGGTATATAAACATGAATATTATTGCAAGCTATCCTAACTAGCATATCAACAATAACTATATCTAAAAGATAAGTCAAAATACCCGCCTGAATATAAATATCCGCAAGAATGAAAATGTCACGACCGGGGACCTGCCTCATGACCGAAACCTGCATATAGCATAACTATAGTTAAGCACAAAATGAAATTCACTGATAAATTGAATACTTAATCGATTTCCTTCATAAACCCAATTAACCTAAACTATTTCCAATCTTCACTAATTTTCCAATCATCTTATTAATCTTTTCCTACCAAAAATATCCATACAATTAATTTAGCCCACTAAATCAATTGATAAAAGTTTTGATTAATTAATGATAAGCTAATTAATCAATTAAACATGGATTAACCCACATTTTAACAACCTAAGCCAAATAAATAAAATTTAATGACTTTTAATTTATCCAACAATTGTACCAATCAATTTACCCAATTAATTCCTAATCAATTAACCTAATTCATCAACTCACCGAGACCTCATAGCTTTGATTCACCCTACCGACCCATATCCTCCGAATACAGTACATTTTGAACCATTCCTCGCTCACTAACATACCAATATGGTCATACGTAAATACCACCAATCGCGCAAAAAACCCCAAGTTCACTTTAAATTGGCCACCACTCGGCTAATTGACCTGCGACAACACACACCCTACCATACATTCGTTACAACCCCTAATAACCTCCACCGACAGAACACAGTGACCAATCAACAAATCAAACAACCGGTAGGCAAAGAAGAAACTAGTTCATGTTATACCTGCGATGGAATTTCCCCCAAACCGCTCGGTTCGCTGGAACGAGGACCTGCCAATGCCCTAATAGTCTACTCCGGCAACCTCCGGCCAGAAATCACAGCGAAGGGGAAGGGGAGGCTCGGGTAGCTCTGTGGCAAAGGAGTCGATGCCTTCAACTATGGCAGAGGAGGCCGACGAAATCCGGCTGCCGCGGCTATGCTCGGCGCGCGAAGTCGTCGGGCGCCGCGGAGGTTCTGCGCGCGCACTTGCGAAGGTCGGCGTCTGGAAGAGGCGTCGGGCGTGAAGGGAAAGAAGCGGCCGCGAGGCGGTGGCGGTGGGCCGCTCGCGGCGAGTCGGGCGACGGTGCTCGCGGGATGATCTGCCTGAGCCACGAGCAGTCGTGGATGGTCACGGGCGGCGGTGCGGTGAGGAGGGTGGCGCGGCCTCGTCGTCGGCGGAGAAGAAGGGAGGGCGTCGGGCGCGGCGGGGAAGAAGAGGCTTTGGCGCGTGAAGGGACTGCCAAAGGAGGTCGGGTGGAGAAAATAGAAAAAGAAAATAGAAATTAGGTTTTCCAGTTTAGGTTAATACCCTTTAAATAAATCCTATTTATTTTATCCCCGTAAAAATCTCGTACGGACTCCGTTTAAATACAGAAAAATTCCGGAAAAATTCCCTAAAAATCCCAAAAAATTTCCAGGATTATTTCTCTAAATTCTTGGCCATTTAATTTAAATATTTTAAATTTCAGTATTTAACATTCTCCCCCACTAATAAAATTTGGTCCCCAAATTTCCTGCTCCTGTACGAGTACGAGATGTCACAACAACCATCTCAGACATCTGGAGACAATTCACCCACCTCAAGTGACTAAGTGGGGTATTGAGCTCCAATCTTTTCCTCAAACTCTTAAGTAGCCTCCTTATCGGTGAGGTGACTCCACCTAACCTTGACAAGTCGTACAATCTTATTCCACAACCGTCGTTCCTTGTGATCCAGAATCCGTACCAGAACCTTTTCGTAAGTAGCATCTGGTTGAATTGAATCTGACACATCTGACAGAATATGTGTAGTGTCTGGCACATACTTCCTCAGCATGGACACATGAAACACATCATGGATACCAGCCAAAGACGGTGGTAGCACTAGGTGGTAAGCGACTGCTCCGATCCTCTCCAAAATCTCGAAAGGCCCAATGTACCTTGGAGCTAACTTACCACGGAGGTCAAATCTCTTCACCCCTTTCGTGGGTGAGACTCGCAGGACTACCTGGTCACCAATAGAGAACTCCAGAGGTCTCCGTCTCCGATCTGCATAACTTTTCTGATGATCCTGCATCTCTGCCATCCTACGTCTGATAGTATGGACTAACTCTGCCTCATGCTGAGCTCTCTGGGATCCTAGCAACTAGGCCTCCCCAACCTCCTCCCAGAGGGTGGGTGTACGACACTGTCTACCATACAACGCCTCATACAAGGCCATTTGGATAGCCGAATGATAACTGTTATTGTAGGCAAATTCCACTAATGGAAAATGATCCTCCCAGTTGCCTCCGAAATCTATAACACAAGACCTCAGCAAATCCTCTAATGTCTGAATGATCCGCTCAGACTGTCCATCTGTCTGCGGATGGAAGGCAATACTAAACCGAAGTTGTGTGCCTAAAGCCTGCTGCAAACTCTGCTAGAACATAGACGTGAAACGGAGATCTCTATCTGATATAATGCTCAAAGGAACACCATGCAATCTGATGATCTCCCGACAATATAGCTCTGTCAACCGATCCAGAGAGTCGGTCTTCCGAATCGATAAGAAGTGCGTGGATTTGGTTAGTCGGTCTATGACTACCCAAATCGCGTCATGGCCTTAACGTGTCCTAGGCAAACTCATCACAAAATCCATAGTAATATGATCCCACTTCCACTCAGGAATAGGAATCCTCTGAAGTAATCCAGCTAGTCTCTGGTGCTCAGCCTTTACCTGCTGACAAATCAGACATCTAGCTACAAATTCTACGATGTCTTTCTTCATACCGTTTCACTAATACAAATGCTTTAAATCTCGATACATGTGGTTTCCGCCTGGGTGGATCGCAAATCGAGAGCGATGAGCCTCCTATAGTAACTCCTCCATAACCGGGTGAGGCTGAGGTACACATAATCTACCTCGGAAATATATAATACCCTCATCATCGCGGGTGAACTCAGTCTGCTGTCCAGAAGTTATCTGACTACCAATGAACTGTAAATGCTGCTCACTGGCCTGAGCCTCCCGGACTCTCATCCTAATAGACGACTGAGCAACCATAGTAACCAGAACACCCTGCTCTGTTGGTCCCTGCTCCTCAAGGCTCAACTCTGAGAAACCCTGAATCAAATCCATGACCAAAACTCAGAAGGAAGCTAAAGTCCCTCGGGACTTCCGGCTAAGTGCATCGGCAACCACATTGGCTTTCCCTGGATGGAGTTCCTGAAGGATTATTACATGGCCAGCACACACTGCCACTCATGGGTTAGTGGTACATCAGGAGGGTGTGTGCAGTTGCTCTGTCAGGCTCCACTGGTTTGCTCATGGGTAGCGATGAGGCAGTGTGGTAGCGGGCAGGGATCCCTCCTCTGGTCTATGACACCGGGAGATGAGATCTTAGCTCCCCCACTCTGTTTGGGGCAGGAGGATAGGTGTACTCCGACAGCATCCTGTCCACTCGGTCACTCAGGAGCAGTGATGGCAGAGTGCACAGTTGTCATAGCCCTACCCACTCGGCTTCACCATCGCGTGTGAGGCGGCTGACTGCCGTCAGGGGTGACCATGTCATTTGCACGGCATGCATTTTTGCATGGATCGCATTTGTATTGTGTTAGCTGCATTTTTATTGATGCCTTAGATGTTGCATATGATTGACATGCATAAAGGATTCATATTCGTATATGGTGATGATTTTATCTCTTATAGTAGGGCACATACTCCTATATCAGGGTAGGAGATTCAGGTGAGTACAGTCCCTTTTGCATTTCTTTCTTGCTTACCCTATATTAGAGACTGTACTGGCATGATTTTTATTGTTAGATATACCTTACTTTGCATATCGACTATTATCCGCTAAGTTCTTTGAACTTACCCCGTGGTTTTATATTTATTTCAAGATGAAGCTGTCAGGAGAGTCCAGTTTCCAATCCCCCTCGTCGAAGTGGATAGGTTTTATTGGTCTTATGGTTTTTGGTTATTAGTTTTATAGATTGGGATTTTATTGAAGGATATGTTTAGGATTTATGTTTGGTTTGTATACCGGTGGATGTTTTGGTTATATTTGTTATGTCCTTGTGGACTTATATTCGGTTCGTTTTGGTTGTATGTTCCTTCTCAGATGACAGAAGGGGTAGGTCTTAATGTTTTAGATCTTTTACTTATTTTGGTTGATGGCCTAAGGCCGCATATTATGTATATTGTGTTGTGGTATATTCTGGTCGTGTTGACCGATGTATAGTGGTCGTGTAGGCCTTGTATTAAAAATTGGTATTGTCACCCGTACAGGGGAGATGTTGTCGGATTTTCGTCTGGCGAGGACTTCCTCGAGGCGTGACAGACCGAGTGGACAATGTTGGTGCAATCGGCCCAGGTTGATTCGAGCAGTACCTTGATAGTATTTTGATGATAGACAAAACTCATGACATGGGATTGTCATGGGAAAGTCCAACATGGTGTTGGCATGGGAAAGTCCAAAGCATTGCGAAGCCGTGCGCTTGGTGCTTGGCATGGGAAATGCATTGCGAAGTCGTACGCTTGGTGCATATGGGAAGTCTTGAGGACTTGGTAAGTTCACGAGGCTCGGGGTCCTTGAGTCGGTGAAGGATAGCATTACGAAGTCGTGCGCTTGGTGCATCTGAGGGACTGCCGGACGGGGAGCGAATGGAGTGAGCCCAAAGGGAAGAAAGCTTCAGTAGGGAACTCCATGAGGGATGATGTGGACTTGGCCAAGTGGCTAAGACTGAGTGTCGGAGGCTCAAACTTGATGTTTGAAAGTTTACCCGACGGTCGAATGCTCAAACAACTTGGTGTTTGAGGTTTTTCCCGACGTCAGTCGACTGGCATAGGTGCCGGTTCGACTGATCCAAGTCGACTAGGGTTCGACTGGTGTAAGGCTAGGGTTTTGTGCTTGGTAGTCGACTGCCATGGACTGGTAGTCGACTGATGTCGACGGTAGTCGACTGCCAAGTGATGGCAGTCGACTGATGGGAATGTCGCAAGCACGCTCGTAGGTCGATCGGGCGATCGACTACTAGGTCACTGATCGGCCCGATGGGCATCATCGATCGGTAGGTGATCCGTTGGAACTTGTCGACGTGGATCCGCCGCTTGTGAGACAACGGCTACATGTGGAAATCGATCGGGCCTTTTGGCGCTTGGATCGCTAGCGCGAAAATAGCTCGATGCAGGTTATAAAAGGAGCTCGAGATGGAGGTTTTTGCCATGGTTTTTGTGGAGCTATTGGAGGGGAATTGCTGCTGCATTCCAGTCCTTCAAGAGCCAATCAAAGCAAGCAACAAACAAGTGATCAAAAGCAATCGGTGAAAAGTGTTTCATTTGTATTGTATTTGTATTCTTGTTTGTATTTGTATATTACTGTTGTAATTGCTTGTGAGAGGTTTCTCCACCTCCGACGTGTAGTCGAGAAGGAGTTTAGTTAGTGTCGTGCGCATAACTAGAGCTCGGTGAGCTCGCCCGTGGAGTAGGAACCATTTGGTTTCGAACCACGTATATCTTGTGTTGTGTGATTGTGTATTGTTGTTAGTTTCATTATTATTGTTATTCCGCTGCGCTAACAATAATCGTAGACAAGCAACGCAACAAGAATGAGCGAATTCTGCCACCAAACGATTGAGGGTTATTCACCCCCCTCTAGCCGGCCGTTCGATCCCCAACAAGTGGTATCAGAGCCGAGGTCGCTCTTCAAGGACTAACCGCCGCGAGAGCACTACAAAATGGCCGGATTCATCCATCCACCGAAATTCGATGGAGATTTTGCTTGGTGGAGGAAACGAATGGAGGTATATCTCGAAACCAATTTTGATTATATGATTATTGTAGAAAATAGTTTTGAGATGCCTAGGGACAAATACAATAAGCCAATTGAAAAGTCAAGGTGGACCCAAGACCAAATTAAGGACTTCAAGACAAATCTCGAGGTAATAAAATTATTTAATGATTTGTTACCTAACAAAATTTGGTCTATTTTGGGTGACTATAGGGATACAAAGGAATTATGGTAGAAGATAATGAAATTTCAAGAAAACTCCCAACCTTCACATGTAGAGGATAATGCCGAAGAAGAAGCACCATCTACTTTTGATGATGTTGATGATTTGGTGGAGACCTCCACCTCTAGCGTTGAGGGGGAGGATAGGATTTCAATTCTGGAGCAAGATCAAAATGAAGCTTCTACCTCCGGAAGAAGTGAAGAGGCCTCCACCAACTCCCTAGGTAACTCAAGTATTGTTATTTTAAATAAAAATCACATAATATGCTTTGAGTGTAGGGAGAAAGGGCACTTCAAGAGTAAATGCCCTAAATTGGCTAAGGAAAAGGCATCAACACCAAAAGTCAACCCAAAGTCAAAGGATGCCGGTGTTCCCAAAATCAAGAGCAAAGAGCACATTGTGTGCTTTAAATGCAACCAACGGGGACATTACCGAAGCCAATGCCCTAGGGGGAGGAAGAAAGGGCAAGAAGGTGTGACTCATGTAGGGGGAGCTTCTAAAGCTAACCCTAAGGTGCAGTTAAATAATGCACCTTCAATTTCTAGAATTAAAAAGCATGCTAAGAATTATTTTAGTTCTCTTGCCATTATTAATGAAAAGCATGCTAGGAGAAACAATAAGGTTTATTGCTTAGGTGCTAAGCATGTTAGTTTCTCTAAGGACAAACCTAAGACTCAAAACACTAGATCTATTTTACCTAGGGAGTCAATTAGGAGAATTGAAGAAAACTTGGGTGTTAATCCCAAGAAATCTAGGCATATGCCTAAAAAGAAAAACATTTCCCAAAAGATAAATGAAAATTCAAAATTGGGAAAATTAGAGTTAGAAAACCAAGCCTTGAGGTCAAGGCTAGAAAAATTGGAGAAGACCCTAGCAATAATATCAAATTCGGTTAAGGGGTCTAATGTACAAAAGTCAAGACCTAGAAAACAAGAAATTTCTAATGGCAAGAAGGGTTTGGGTCACAAACCTATGTCCTATCATAATGTTCCATTTAATTATGGAACAACATCTAGGTCTAGAAAAACCAAGGCTAATAGGGAAGTCATCCCTAAGTCTAGCCATGGTGTGTGTTTAGTGGCTAAGACCTCAAAGAAATCAAATGTAGCCACTAAGAAGGTCAATGGAGGAGTCACCTCTAGAGTTGACCCAAGTAAGACCCAAAAGACTATGGTTTCAAAACCTAAAAGTGTCATTAGGAAGGTATCTAGGGAAGTTATCCCTAGGGAATACCTTGTTTGTTGGTGCAATCGGCCCAGGTTGACTCGAGTTTGACTCGAGCAGTACCTTGATGGTATTTTGATGATAGACAAAACTCATGACATGAGCTTGGTGTGGAAGTCCAAGGGGGAAGCCTTGGCATGGGAAAGTCCAAAGCATTGCGAAGCCGTGCGCTTGGTGCTTGGCATGGGAAAGTCCAAAGCATTGCGAAGCCGTGCGCTTGGTGCTTGGCATGGGAAATCCAAAGCATTGCGAAGCCGTGCGCTTGGTGCTTGGTGAGAAATGCATTGCGAAGCCGTGCGCTTGGTGCATGTGGGAAGTCTTGAGGACTTGGTAAGTTCACTAGGCTCGGGGTCCTTGAGTCGGTGAAGGATGGCATTGTCGTCGGCGCTTGATGCATCAGGGACCGGGACGGGAGCGAATGGAGTGAGCCCAAAGGGAAGCATACTTCTAGGGTATGAGGCGAAGGATGGCGTTGCGGCGCGCGCTTGGCGCATCAGGGACGAGGCCGAGGGAAGAGAGCTTCGGTGGGGAACTCCATGAGGATGTGGACTTAGCCAAGTGGCTAAGGCCGAGTGTCGAGGCTCAAACAACTTGGTGCCGATCGCATGGATCGGCAATGATCCATGCCGAGCAGCCGATCGGCCGCGGGATGGCAATGATCGATGGAAGCGTTTCGGAGCATGGAAGATGTCGCCCGTGAGCGCTCGGGCCGGGCCGACCATGTCGACTACTAGGTCACCGATCATTGCCGGCCCACAGCGATCGGTGATAGGAGATCCGTTGGAACTTGTCCGACATGGATCTGGCCGTTGTGAGACAACGGACAGAGGCGCCGATCGGGCCTTTTGGCAGTCGACTGATGGGCGCGAAAACAGCTTGATGCAGGTTATAAATGGAGCTCGAGTTGGAGGATTTCGCCATGACTTTTGTGGAGCTATTGGAGGGGAATTGCTGCTGCATTCCAGTCCTTCAAGAGCCAAGCAAAGCAAGCAACAAACAAGTGATCAAAAGCAATCGGTGAAAAGAGTTTCTTTTGTATTGTATTTGTATTCTTGTTTGTATTTCATATTATTGTTGTAATTGCTTGTGAGAGGTTTCTCCACCTCCGACGTGTAGTCGAGAAGGAGTTTAGTTAGTGCCGTGAGCATAACTAGAGCTCGAGGAGCTCACCCGTGGAGTAGGAACCATTCGGTTCCGAACCACGTATATCTTGTGTTGTGATTGTGTATTGTTGTTAGTTTTACTATTATTGTTATTCCGCTGCGCTAACGACAATCGTAGACAACCAAGCACACGACGAAGACGAGCAAATACCGACATCCAAACGAACGAGGGCTATTCACCCCCCTCTAGCCGGCCATCCGATCTCCAACAAGTGGTATCAGAGCCGAGGTCGCTCTTCAAGGACTAACCGCCGCGAGAGCAATTCAAGATGGCCAGCTACAACCTTCAACCACCAAAATTCGAAGGAGACTTTCTATGGTGGAGAAGAAAAATGGAGGTATACCTAGAAACCGATTTTGATTTTATACTAATCTTAGAAAACGGTTTCGAATTGCCTAGGGATGAAAGAAATAGGCAAATTGAGAAGTCAAAATGGACCCAAGACCAAATCAAAGACTTCAAGACAAATCTCAAGGTAATCAAGTTGATTAGTGATTTGTTACCTAACACTATTTGGTCTAGATTAGGTGATTATAGGGATGCAAGGGAATTATGGAATAAGGTAATGAAATTCCAAGAAAATTCCCAATCGGCACAAGTAGAGGAGAATGCCGAAGAAGAATCATCATCCACTTTTGAAGATGTGGATGATTTGGTGGAGACCTCCACCTCTAGCATTGAGGAGGAGGAAAGGGTTTCTACTCCGGAGAAAGGTCAAGATGAAGCTTCTACCTCCGGAAGAAGTGAAGAGACCTCCACCACCTCCCTAGGTAACTCAAGTGTTGTAATTTTAAATAAAAATCACATAATATGCCTTGAGTGTAGGGAGAAAGGGCATTACAAGAGCAAATGCCCTAAATTGGCTAAGAAGAAGGCATCAACACCAAAAGTCAACCCAAAGTCAAATGATGCCGGTGTTCCCAAAATCAAGAGCAAAGAGCACATTATGTGCTTTAAATGCAATCAAAAGGGACATTACCGAAGCCAATGCCCTAGGGGGAGGAAGAAAGGGCAAGGAGGTGCAATTCATGTAGGGGGAGCTTCCCAAGCTAACCCTAAGGTAAATTTAGTTAATGCACTTTCAATTCCTAAAGTCAAAAAGCATGCTAAAAACTATTTTAGTTCTCTTGCAATTATCAATGAAAAGCATGCTAAGAGAAATAATAAGGTGTATTGTCTAGGTGCCAAGCGTGTTCATATAACTAAGGACAAATCTAGGACCCAAAACACTAGACCTATATTACCTAGGGAGTCAATTAGGAGAATAGAAGAAAACTTGGGTATTAATCCAAAGAAATCTAGGCATATGCCTAAGAAGAAAACCAACTCCCAAAAATCAAATGAAAATTCAAAGTTGAGGAAATTGGAGTTGGAAAACCAAGTCTTGAGATCAAGACTTAAGAAAATGGAGAAACCCTTAGAATTCTAGAAAATTCAATTCTAGGGTCAAATGCCCAAAAGTCAAGACCTAAGGTTCAAAAACGGTCTAAGGGCAAGGAAGGTTTGGGTCACAAACCTAAGCCCAAGAAGACTTATCATAATGTTCCATTTGATTATGGAACAATTTCTAGGTCTAGGAAAACCAAGGCTAATAGGAAGCTATCCTAAGTCTAGCCATGGTGTTTGCTTGTGGCTAAGGACCTAAGGAAAACCAATAAAGCCACTAAGAAGGTCAATGGAGGAGTCACCTCTAGAATTGACCCAAGTAAGACCCATGTGACTAAGGCTTCAAAGGCTAAAGGGTCATTAGGAAGGTATCTAGGAAGTTATCCTAGGGAATACCTTGTTAACCCAAGGAGCTCCAATAGATATTGGGTTCCTAAGAGCGTGATCGATTCACGCTAAATGGGTTAGGGTGTGTCAACCCTAAGTGGATGGGTAGTTAACCTAACCATAGTAGAGTTGACACATTAGGGTGTGCCAATATGTTTGAGAAGTTAAAAATGATTTAAATTGGCACAATTAGGTCATAGAGGTAATGGTGTGCCATTTCGGGTTTTTGGCACACTAGGGAAATGAATGGCATTAAGGCAAAATTGGTTTAATACTTAGAAATGGCAAATTGATTTTAACACTTAGGTATTTTATATCTTAGTATATTTTTCTTGCCATGCTTTATTTGCCTTGCCATGTCATGACATCATTTTCATTTTATCTATAAAAATGTCATGATCATGTTTAAAGTTATGTTTAGATGTCATGTATGATTAGTTATCATTCACATGCCATGACATCATGATATTGGCATATGTTTCTATCTTATATCATATCTATGCCATAATCATCATCATGCACAAATTAAAATGAAATTAAGGACTATGGCATGATTTGATGGGAATCAAATAATATTGCCTAGAAATATGCATGAGACCATTTAAAGAATAAAAACCCACATCTCACAAAACTTTGACATGTATGTGTCTTACACATCTAGATATTGGTGAGATGTTTAGGAAAAAGAAAATAAAGGTTTGAAAAACATTTTGAAAAACCTTGGTGAAGCCTATCTTTTGATAGCTATCACCATTGAATGGGATGATACAAAGAGGGCTCTTTATTGAAGCTTTTCTAAACTTTTGAACTTTGTATCAATCTCCTAATTTAATGGGTAAAATAATTTTCCAATATTTTTCACCCATAATGTTTGTGATAAGTAATATACATACCAAATTTCAATATTTATCAGCTTATGTATATTTACTTATGAATTTCGGAAAGTCATTTACGAAATCTTTGTCAAATCGATTATCGATCGGTCATTGCCATGGATGGCGATCGGTGATAAATGTGACGATTTACGATTTGATCATTGCCCAGTATTCGGGTAAATCTTATTGGTTAGGCCCACGTTCAGCATGTTTTGGTCCCCTAACCACTCCTAACCCTAGGATATGCTTGGGAGAGCATTAGAGAGGGTGGAAATCCATCGGATATGGATTAGGAGTTGGGTTGAGGGTGAGTATCAACTTTAAGGTGGAAGAGAGTTCATTGTTGAACTTTGCCTTAATTTTGATTTGGTTAATGTTCCTATTGGCTTAGGGACTCTCCAAGGACATTGTTGGTACAATGGTCAAGGGGGAGCAAGCCTCTAGGGGGAGGTATCCATCATGGGAAGATGGATGTGTATTTCCTCATGGGAGGAAATTGGGTTGCCTCTCTTTAAGTGATATGGGATCACTAGAAAGATTGTAGGCATGTGTTCCTCCAAGGGAGAGATTGTAAGATCTCATTGGGATATGAGACATTCATACTCTTGGGGAGGACCTTTTTGATGTAATGTCAAAAAGGGGGAGAAGTTACCAAGTTACCAATTAGGGTTCGTTGGAATTCTCATTGGGATATGAGAATTGCCAATATGGGAGAATTGGTAGACTTGAGATGGTAGTTTTGTCAATCATCAAAAAGGGGGAGATTGTTGGTGCAATCGGCCCAGGTTGACTCGAGTTTGACTCGAGCAGTACCTTGATGGTATTTTGATGATAGACAAAACTCATGACATGAGCTTGGTGTGGAAGTCCAAGGGGGAAGCCTTGGCATGGGAAAGTCCAAAGCATTGCGAAGCCGTGCGCTTGGTGCTTGGCATGGGAAAGTCCAAAGCATTGCGAAGCCGTGCGCTTGGTGCTTGGCATGGGAAATCCAAAGCATTGCGAAGCCGTGCGCTTGGTGCTTGGTGAGAAATGCATTGCGAAGCCGTGCGCTTGGTGCATGTGGGAAGTCTTGAGGACTTGGTAAGTTCACTAGGCTCGGGGTCCTTGAGTCGGTGAAGGATGGCATTGCGAAGCCGTGCGCTTGATGCATCCGAGGGACCGCCGGACGGGGAGCGAATGGAGTGAGCCCAAAGGGAAGCATACTTCTAGGGTATGAGACGCGAAGGATGGCGTTGCGAAGCCGTGCGCTTGGCGCATCCGAGGGACGTAGGCCGAGGGAAGAGAGCTTCGGTGGGGAACTCCATGAGGGATGTGGACTTAGCCAAGTGGCTAAGACTGAGTGTCGGAGGCTCAAACAACTTGGTGTTTGAGGTTTGCCCGACGTCAGTCGACTGGCATAGGTGCCAGTTCGACTGGTCCAAGTCGACTAGGGTTCGACTGGTGTAAGGCTGTGTTTTGGTGCTTGTCGATCATTGCCATGGGTCGCAATGATCGACGTCGGCAACGATCGGCCCGTGGGATGGCAATGATCGATGGAAGTGTCGAGTACCGCGAGCGCTCGCGGAGCCAAGGCGATCGACTACTAGGTCACCGATCATTGCCGCCACTGGCTGATCGATAGGAGATCCGTTGGAACTTGTCCGACGTGGATCTGGCCGTTGTGAGACAACGGACACAGGGGCAGTCGACTGGGGCCTTTTGGCAGTCGACTGATGGGCGCGAAAACAGCTTGATGCAGGTTATAAATGGAGCTCGAGTTGGAGGATTTCGCCATGACTTTTGTGGAGCTATTGGAGGGGAATTGCTGCTGCATTCCAGTCCTTCAAGAGCCAAGCAAAGCAAGCAACAAACAAGTGATCAAAAGCAATCGGTGAAAAGAGTTTCTTTTGTATTGTATTTGTATTCTTGTTTGTATTTCATATTATTGTTGTAATTGCTTGTGAGAGGTTTCTCCACCTCCGACGTGTAGTCGAGAAGGAGTTTAGTTAGTGCCGTGAGCATAACTAGAGCTCGAGGAGCTCACCCGTGGAGTAGGAACCATTCGGTTCCGAACCACGTATATCTTGTGTTGTGATTGTGTATTGTTGTTAGTTTTACTATTATTGTTATTCCGCTGCGCTAACGACAATCGTAGACAACCAAGCACACGACGAAGACGAGCAAATACCGACATCCAAACGAACGAGGGCTATTCACCCCCCTCTAGCCGGCCATCCGATCTCCAACATTGTTAACCCAAGGAGCTCCAATAGGTATTGGGTTCCTAGAAGCGTGATCGATTCATGTTAGATGAGTTAGGGTGTGTCAACCCTAAGTGGATGGGTAGTTAACCTAGCCATGGTGAGTTGACACATTAGGATGTGCCAATATGGTTTGAGAAGTTTAAAATGATTTAAATTGGCACAATTAGGTCTTAGAGGTATTGGTGTGCCATTTTGGGTTTTTGGCACACTAAGGAAATAATGGCATTAAGGAAAAATGTATTTAATCCCTAAAAATGGCAAATTGATTTTCACACTTAGGTATTCTATACCTTAGTATATTTTACTTGCCATGATTTGTTTGCCTTACCATGTCATGACATCATTTTCATTTTTATCTATAAAAATATCATGATCATGTTTAGAATTATCTTTAGATGTCATGTATGCTTAGTTCTCATTCACATGTCATGACATCATGATATTGGCATATGTTTTTATCTAAATCATATTTATGCCATAATCATATCATGCATAATTTAAAATGGAGTTAAGGACTATGGCACAATTTGAAGGGAATCAAATTAATGTTGCCTAGAAATATGTATGAGAACATAAACAGAACAAAAACCCACATCTCACTAGATTAATTGCCTTGAATGTGTTTTACAAATCTAGAGATAAGTGAGATGTTTAAGGAAAAGAAATTAAAGGTTTTGAAAACATTTTGAAAAACCTTGGTGAAGCCTATCTTCTGATAGCTATCACCATTGAATTGGATGATACAAAGAGGGCTCTTTATTGAAGCTTTTCTTAAATTTTGGACTTTGTATCAATCTCCTAATTTAATGGGTAAAATAAATTTCCAATATTTTTCACCCATAGTGTTTATGATAAGTAATATACATACCAAATTTCAAGAATGTTAAACTTATGTATATTTACTTATGGATTTCGGAAATCCATTTCAAATCATAAATGATTATCGATCACCGCCATAGATGGCAATGATCGATGAAATGTAGCAATTGACGATTTACGATTTCACAAGCGCCTAAGCTGATTTTGGGTAAATCTTGTTGGTTAGGCCCATGTTCAGCTAGGTTAAGGTCCCCTAACCACTCCTAACCCTAGGATATGCTTGGGAGAGCATTAGAAAGGGTGGAAATCCATTGGACATGGATTAGGAGTTGGGTTGAGGGTGAGTATCAATTTTAAGGTGGAAGAGAGTTCATTGTTGAACTTTGCCTTAATTTTGATTTGGTTAATGTTCCTATTGGCTTAGGGACTCTCCAAGGAGATTGTTGGTGCAATGGTCAAGGGGGAGCAAACCTCTAGGGGGAGGCATCCATCATGGGAAGATGGATGTGTATTTCCTCATGGGAGGAAAATTTGGGTTGCCTCTCTTTAAGTGATATGGGATCACTAGAAAGATTGTAGGCATGTGTTCCTCCAAGGGAGAGATTGTAAGATCTCATTGGGATATGAGACATTCAAACCCTTGGTGAGGACCTTTTTGATGTAATGTCAAAAAGGGGGAGAAGTTACCAAGTTACCAATTAGGGTTCGTTGGAGTTCTCATTGGGATATGAGAATTATCAATATGGGAGAATTGGTAGATTTGATATGGTAGTTTTGTCAATCATCAAAAAGGGGGAGATTGTTGGTGCAATCGGCCCAGGTTGACTCGAGCAGTACCTTGATAGTATTTTGATGATAGACAAAACTCATGACATGGGATTGTCATGGGAAAGTCCAACATGGTGTTGGCATGGGAAAGTCCAAAGCATTGCGAAGCTGTGCGCTTGGTGCTTGGCATGGGAAATGCATTGCGAAGCCGTGCGCTTGGTGCATATGGGAAGTCTTGAGGACTTGGTAAGTTCACAAGGCTCGGGGTCCTTGAGTCGGTGAAGGATGGCATTACGAAGCCGTGCGCTTAGTGCATCCGAGGGACCGCCGGACGGGGAGTGAATGGAGTGAGCCCAAAGGGAAGCATACTTCGAGGGCAAGAAACGCGAAGGATGGCGTTGCAAAGTCGTGCACTTGGCGCATCCGAGGGACGTAGGCCGAGGGAAGAAAGCTTCGGTAGAGAACTCCATGAGGGATGATGTGGACTTGGCCAAATGGCTAAGACTGAGTGTCGGAGGCTCAAACTTGATGTTTGAGGGTTTACCCGACGGTCGGATGCTCAAACAACTTGGTGTTTGAGGTTTTGCCCGACGTCTGTCGACTGGCATAGGTGCCAGTTTGACTGATCCAAGTCGACTAGGGTTCGACTGGTGTAAGGCTAGGGTTTTATGCTGGGCGATCATTGCCATGGGCAATGATCGTGATGTCGGCAATGATAGCCGAGTGATGGCAATGATCGATGGGAGTGTTGCTAGCACAGAACGCTTCATAGCCGACTAGGCAGTCGACTACTAGGTCACTAGTCGACTGATGGGCATCATCAGTTGACTGGTAGGTGATCCGTTGGAACTTATCTGACGTGGATCTGGCCATTGTGAGACAACGACTACAGGGGTAGTCGACTGGGGCCTTTTGGCAGTCGACTGCTAGGCGCAAAAATAGCTCGATGCAGGTTATAAAATAAGCTCGAGATGGAGGATTTTCCCATGGTTTTTGTGGAGCTATTGGAGGGGAATTGCTGCTACATTCCAGTCCTTCAAGAGCCAATCAAAGCAAGCAACAAACAAGTGATCAAAAGCAATCGATGAAAAGTGTTTCTTTTGTATTGTATTTGTATTCTTGTTTGTATTTGTATATTACTGTTGTAATTGCTTGTGAGAGGTTTCTCCACCTCCGATGTGTAGTCGAGAAGGAGTTTAGTTAGTGTCGTGCGCATAACTAGAGCTCAGTGAGCTCGCCCGTGGAGTAGGAACCATTTGGTTCCGAACCACGTATATCTTGTGTTGTGTGATTGTGTATTGTTGTTAGTTTCATTATTATTGTTATTCCACTGCGCTAACAACAATCGTAGACAAGCAACGCAACGAGAACGAGCGAATTCCACCACCAAACGATTGAGGTCTATTCACCCCCCTCTAGCCGGCCGTTTGATCCCCAACAGACAAGATGCTATCGGAGTACACCTATCCTCATGCCCCAAACAGAGTTGGGGAGCAATGCTCTCATCTCCCAATGTCGTAGACCAGATGAGGGATCCCTGCCCGCTACCACGCTGCCTCACCGCTACCCATGAGCGGACCAGCGGAGCCTGACAGAACTACTGCACACACCCTCCTAATGTACCACTAACCCATGAGTGGAAGCGTGTGCAGATCATGTAACTGGTTGCAGACTCAACTACAAAGGAACCCCGTCCAGCCTGTATGCAATCATGCAAGATGGTGCATGACACTAAATCATGTAACACCAACCAAAATACGTATCCGAATAATATGCACAAATAAATGGGTATATATCAATGACCTAAGTAAAACAGGGAAGGTATATTTAAAAAATGATCAAATGCATGTATCAAGTATGGCACAGTGACATACAAGGCAGTTAAACATAAAAATTATTGCAAGCTATAACCAACTAAGCATATCAATATGACATTATCTAAAAGATAAGTCAAAATACTCGCCTGCTATGAAGAATACCAAGTGTCTCTATGCTCGTGGACCTGTCTCGTGACCGAAATCTGCATAAAACATGAGTACCATCAAATACAAGCACACGATAACGTGCTAAATTACTACTATATAGTTTTTATATTTGTATCCTTTTTATCAAATACAAATTAGAACCCATCTACTGACCCTCAGCTTGTGTATTTAATACCTTCACACCACGAAACCCAAAATAGGCAACTTAACTACTTAATCCATTAAATCCACCATCCACATGCCGAATCCAAAACTTAATAGCTACATTACCAATCAAAACACACCTAAACCATTCACAGCTCACTTAACCTTCACTCAGCCACAAACAGCTCATCTACGGCTTACACACTCACCTTCACCGCCGTACCACCGACCAAAACCCCAATCACAACCATCCCCATTGCAGCAAGGGAATTTAACAATATCCTAAATCAATCCTTCATTTTCCTCAAGCCTAATTCACAACTCCACAATAATATACAGAAACTCTCACCGATCAGAAGTATGAATCCAACCTAACCCTAGGTGACATACACACAACTCAACCAAACCTTACCTCAAACTCGATCCAACCCTTGGATCCCATAATTTGGCACCCACATTCCACTGTTCAATGGCAATTCACACAATCAAAATGGACTGAGAGAACAAAAATAGAGGAAGACAAGCCATATACCAGAAATTAGCACCTCCACTCGGCAGTCCTCCCTAATTGCTCAGTCCGCCAGAAACCTAAAACCAACAATGCTTCTCTAGCTCCCGCTAGAATCCCTGTTCACCGGCACCATACCACTGCCAAATTCATCGATCAAGCTCAATGAAGAGAAAATTACTACTTATCCAAGGTAAGAGGAGATAAACCCTTACCTAGTTTCGATGACAACCGGTCGAATCTCCCACCAAGAGCATCGACAGTCGCTGGATTGCGAAGGAAACGAAGGAATAGGGAGATGAGGGGATGGGAAAGCTTGTAGGTCGCAGCGAGGAGAGAATCGCGAGATAGCAAGTTCGCGCAGAGAAGATCGCAAGGTTGGTCCGAGAGCCATCGTTCGTAGCGAGGAAGAGAACTCATGGAGGAAGAGAGGTCACGCATGAAATCTCTGTCGCGAGGAACAGAGGTCAGTGTGGCGGATGCTTGTTGCGGCTCGAGCAGTGGCCTGGCCATTGGCACGTGCGGCTCGGGCGAGCAGCGGCGGAGAGGGCAACCCGTGGTGACCTGGGCACAGGGAAGGGCAGCGGCGGCGACACGCTAGGAGAGGGGAAATGAGGAAGGGAGAAGAATGGTGGCACTTGTTCGAGATCGAAAAAGCTACGCGAGGGAGAGGAAGAGAAGGGACGGAGCGATAGGGTTGCGGCGGTGACTCGCAATGGAGGAAAGAAAAATGGTCGCATCGTGTGGAGCGGCATCGGAGAAATCGAGAGAAGAGGAAATGGGTTCGGGCAAAAATAACTATAAGATTAACTTATAACCTACGTTTATTACTTAGGTTAATTATACCTATCAAATAATTAAAACAGACCCTTTAAAAGCCTATTTTTCTCATCCCCGTACATATTCCGTACAAGCCCCATTTAATTCCAGAAAAATTCTGAAAAAAATCTAAAATTCTCTGAAAATCCCAAAAATAATCCCTAGCATTATTTTCCCGAAATTTTACCCATTTAATTTAGAAATTTTAAATTTCAGTATTTAACATTTTATATGATAAAAATAAATATGATGTCATGACATAGTAATGACAAATAAAGCATGACAAGTATAAAATGCTAAGGTATAAAATACCTAATTTTAATATTAGTTGTCATTTGATAGAATTAAGTTTATTTTGTCATATTAGCCAACTCTACCAAGTGAGCCAAAAATCCAAAATTGCACACCAAGACCTCTAACCCTAATTGTGCCAATTTGATTAATATTTAAACTTCTCAAAACACATTGGCACATCCTAAAGTGTCAACTCTACTATGGTTAGATTAACTATCCATCCACTTAGGCTGACACACCCTAACTCATCTAGTGTGAATCGATCATGCTCCTAGGAACCCAATATCTATTAGAGCTCCTTGGGTTAATAAGTTATTCACTAAGGATAACTTCCCTAGATACCTTTCTAATTACCCTTTTTGGCTTTGAAGCCTTAGTTATTTGGGTCTTGCCTAAGTCAACTCTAGGGGTAACTCCTTTTATTGGAGGATCGTGGCCCGACAAGAAGGGGGGTTGAATAGCCTTTCGTGTACAATGGACTCGTTTATCTTAATCGTCTACAAGAATCATTAGCGCAGCGGAAAACTAACAATAAAGCTAAAACAAAGACAATTAAGATAAGCAAGAACAAAATAAGAGAGCAATCACAAACTCAAGAATGTAACATGGTTCACGACCATTGCCGCTAATCCACAGACGATTCGTATGGCAAATCACTCCTCAACTCAATCCACTAGTCTCTCCTTTAGCCCAAAGCAAGGCAAAGGTAAACCTTCTTACACAATCTCTCCCTCTTACAATAGATTTGAAGTAAGGACAAGAAGGAGGAGGAAAACACGTTCACAACACTTGGGAGTATGAATAGGAGTTAAGCATTAACCCTCCCAAGGCCCTCAACCCCTCTTTTTATAGAAAGGAAGAGTTTCTTCCCATTGAGCATGCATCAGTCGACTGTCGCCATTCCAATGACTTCTCACCACGCCAGTTCACGATCATCACAGCCAATGACACTTTGATCAATCAATTGATCATGACCATCAGTCGAGTGATCCAGGCAATCAGTTGACTCAAAAACCTTCTGTGTCCACGACCACCTTCAGCAGTCGACTGTCGTCCCTTGGCAGTCGAATGATGGTGCATCAGTCGACTGCCAAACCCTAGCAGTCGACTGCTGGGCCAGAAGTCCATCAGTCGAACATCAGTTGATCGCTCTTGACTTGGATCAATCGACTGCTATCTATAGTAGTCGACTGGTGTCGGGTAAAACCTCAAACAAACACTTGTTTGAGCATTCGATCATCGGGTAAACCTCAAACCACATGTTTGAGCATCCGACCATCCATTCATTGGGTAAAACCTCAAACTCATGTTTGAGCATCCGACTTAACCAATCGTCGGGTAAAACCTCAAACACAAGTTTGAGCACCCGACTTATCGGGTAAAACCTCAAACCTAAGTTTGAGCGTCCGAAACTTGACTTAGCCATTCGGCCAAGTTCACCTAGCTGAGCTACCTCCTCCTGGGTTACAATCGCTCACTCTTATCTCTCATGAAGCCCCTCGCCTCGAAGCTCTCTTTGGCTTGCGTCTCTTGGATGCACTAAGCCCTCGGCTCCTCCAGTGTCATCCTTCCCGTCTTGACATGAAGTCTACTTTCTCTGGCTTCACTTCATTTGATCCTCATCTAGCGGACCCTCAGATTCACCAAGCACACGACTTCCGCAATGCCATCCTTCACCGACTCAAGGACCCCAGCCATGAGATGGTGAACTCGCCAATGCTTTTATCAAGTCAACACATGTGTGATTCACTTAATTCTTGCACAACTTAAACACACATATCAAATCACATAACAACCTAACTTAACCCCTTTGCCACACACATCAAAACCAAACCATACTTGGGTTGATTGCCCTAACACCTTTGACCTTCTTAGTGGCCTTCCTAGGTTTTATAGAACCCTTGGCCACTAGACACACACCATAGTTAGTCTTAGGAATGACTTCCCTATTAACCTTGGTTTTCCTAGACCTAGATATTGTTCCATAATCGAATGGAACATCGTGGTAGGTCTTCTTGGGGTTAGGTTTGTGACCCAAACCTTTCTCCCCCCTTGTTGGTTCTTGCCCCCTAGAACCTAAATTTTGACCATTATACCCCATAAATGAATTTGTCATTTTTGCTAGGGTCTTCTCCAATTTTTTAAGCCTTGATCTCAAAGCTTGATTTTCTAATTCTAATTTCCCAATTTTGGTTTTCATTAATCTTTTGGGAAGGACTCTTCTTCTTAGGCATGTGTCTACCCTTCTTAGGGCTAATGCCTAAGTGGCTCTCTAGTTTTCTAATAGCCTCCCTAGGTAGAATGGGTCTAGAGTTATTGTTCCTAGGTTTGTTCTTAGATAAATCTACATGCTTGGCACCTAAACAATAAAATATATTATTTCTACTAGCATGTTTTTCATGAGCATAGCAAGAGTACTAAAATAATTTCTAACATGCTTTTTAATCTTAGAACTAGAAGGTGCATTACAATATACCTTAGGATTTGCTTTGGAAGCTCCCCCTACTTGTGTAGCTCCTTCTTGGGTTTTCTTCTTCCCCCTAGGGCATTGGCTTCGATAGTGTCCCCATTGATTACACTTGAAGCACACAATGTGCTCTTGTTTTTCTTAGTGAGGACTCCGACATCCTTTGACTTGTCCTTGACTTTTGGTGTTGGTGCTTTCTCTTTGGCCAATTTTGGCCATTTGCTCTTGTAATGCCCGACCTCCCTACACTCAAAGAAAATTATGTGACTCTTATTATTATGAATTGCATTTGAGTTACCTCGGATGTTGATGGACATTCCTCCACGACTTCCTTCTCTAATTGTGTCGATTCAGGATTTTTATGGAATTTTACCAATTTATTCCATAAGACCTTAGCATCCCGATATTCACCTAGCTTGCACAAAATATTGTTAGGTATTAATTTTACTAACATAATCGTTACCTTAACATTTGTTTTGAATTATTGTCATTGCTCCTCGGTCCATCTTGATTTTACTAATGGCTTGTTGTTTTCACCCCTAGGCACTTCAAAACCATTTTCAATGATTAGCATCATATCAAAATCGATTTTGAAATATACCTCCATCCTTTTCTTCTACCAAGAAAAGTCTCCTTCGAATTTCGATGGATGGATGTTGATGTCGGCCATTTTGGTTGCTTATCGCGGTAATGAGTCCGATGGTAAGCTCCTCGCTCTGATACCACTTGTTGGAGGATTGTGGCCCAACTAGAAGAGGAGTTGAATAGCCCGTGTGTGTTATTCTTAGGAATTCGTTCGTTGATCTACAATATTCGTTAGCGCAGTAGAAATACAATATACAAATGTGAATACAAAGACGAATACACTAACACACAATAGACACGCGATATACATGGTTTGGAATCTTAGGGTTCCTACTCCATGGGGAGAGCTCAACGAGCTCTAGTGATGTACACACCACTAATAAAACTCCTTCTCGACAACACATCGGAGGTGGAGAAACCTTGTACAAGAAATTACAAACGTAATACAAGAAGTATAAGCAAATACAAAGACAAGAATGAAATACGTAAAGAAAACTTTGCAACAATGGCTTTGAACACTTTACTTGTTGCTTGCTTTGGTTTGCTCTTGAAGGTCTCGAATGCAGCAGCAATTACCCTCCAAAATCTCTCCAAAAATTGCTATGGAAATTCTCCCCAAGTTCCTCCTTTTATACTTGTCTCGCATTGATTTCGTGCCTAGCAATTGACTGCTCCTGTAGTCGTTGTCTCACAACAACTCGATCCATGCTAGACAAGTTCCAACGAATACTCCATCAATCGACTGCCAAATCCTAGCAGTCGACTGATGCAAGGTCAGTCGAGCCCTTGGTCGAGCTACCTCGCTTCTGTGGCCATTTCCTCTATGAGTCGACTGCCATCCCTTAGCAGTCGACTGATGGTGGAGCAGTTGACTGCCAACCCTTGGCAGTCGACTGTTAGGCCACAAATCCTAGTTGACACTGGTCAACTAGCAGTCAACTCGGACCAGCCGACTGATACTTATATTAGTCACCTGACGTCGGATAATACCTCAAACACCAAGTTGTTTGAGCATTCGACCATCGGGTAAAACCTCAAACAACATGTTTGAGCATTCGACACTTGACCTTAGTCATTTGACCAAGTTCACCTCATCCATGAGATTTAACCCAAGTATGATGCCCTCATACTTGCTAGACACCCTTAGCCTAGACTTAAGCCTTTTAGCCACCTCTACTAGCCTCGCTCCTATCGGATCCCTCTAAGTCATCCATGACTTGTTCATCCATGCACGGATCCCTCCAAGTCATCCATGGCCTTTTCATCCACATGCTAGCCTCCAGGTGCTTCCTTCAGCTATTGTCATGCTCTCAGTATCTACACCACCAAGGTATATATGGACTTATGCTCCCAAGACTACCACTTGGCCTTACGTCGCCAAACCATCTCTTGGACTTCCCAAATGTCATGTACCCATAACTTGGACTTTCACCGCCAAGGCTACACACTTAGACTTTCGTGGCCAAGGCTACACACTTGGTCTTCCCTTGCTAACTTCATGTTGGACTTCCAATGCCACGCCTCATGCTTGGACTTTCACCACCAAGGCTACACACTTGGACTTCCCATGACAATCACATGTCATGTTTTGTCTAACATCAAAATATCGCTCAAGTCAAATTCGAGTCCGATCAATCGTGACCTGGGTCGATTGCACCAACATAGTCTTCTAATTTTTGTTCTAGAATTCCACTAATTTCTTAAGATGCATGCTTATCTTTACATAAGGATCTAGTTAAGCTTCAACTTGCATCTAATAATTCATCAAGGGTTAGATTCTTTGCTCACCAAATCATATGATTGAACTCCCTCTTTAATTGGGCTCTCTTATGCTTCCTTGGATGTTAAAATTACTCCATCATCATTAGCGGCAAAGGCTAGGAAAGTTCTATTCTTGACTTCCTCTTCTTATTTTGATGAGGTATCATCCCAAGTGGCTCTTGGAACTTTCTCATATGTCTCCTCAACCCTAGTTTTTTTCTTCTTCCTTTTGTTTCACTTTGGGTATTGATCTCTTATGAGCTCTTACTCTTGGAAATTGAAGCGCCTAACTTTTCTCTAGCTCTTTCTTCTCCTTAGCATCATCCTCACATCATTCCTGCCAAGATTTGCATTTTGAAAGGCCTTAGTTATTTGTCTTACTGTGTAGACCTCTTTATTGCTACCTACTAAAGACAAGGCTTTTGATGATGATTTTAGTGGAACAAAATTTTTCTTCTTCTTTTCCTTCCCTTTGACATTTGCTGCAAAAGCTAGTCCTCTTATGTAGGAATTACTGCACTTATATAAGAATTTACATGATTTTTTTTGGACTATAAATAAAAACTTATAGTGAGATTGCTAGTATCTTCGAACCTCGCCGATATGCAAAGAAGACGATCTCACTATCTCATGCTCGTTGTCTGAAAGATGATCACAAAATTGAACCACCCTTGCGATTCTACAAACCAAAATTTGATGCCTTGGATGGTCTTCTCTATTTCAACACACAGTTGAAATGATCTCACAAAACTTCGATAGCCTAACGACACTTCATTCACACCTATTCACCTCCGTCACTTGGATGCTCCTTTATAGGGGTGTATAGCAGTGCACTACTCCACGAGGCATGCATGCACACGTTGCCATACGTGCAATGTGTGAAATTACAAGAACTGGCTACTTCTCTCACTCATCCAAGTTAAACTACAAAGGCAAATGGCCATAAAGACCATTAATACAGAGGTTTCTGGTCACAGAGACTAATAGAACATATGCAAGATAGTCACAAAGATTAATAAAATAGAGATTAATGGTCACATAGAACAATAAACAATATCCAATTCATACTTAGAGAAAATGGTTCGTATGACAGCAAGAACACTGAACATTTCATGCTAAGAAAGTTGTTACACCTTACATAGCAACTCATTAAGTGATCAAAGTTGTTACACCTTACTTAGCCACTCACTAAATGGTACACAATCATTCTCTGAGTGGCACATAACCATTCTCTAGGTGGCACACAATCGTTATCCTGAAGACATCCATGTCTTTCTATTTATCTAGATTAAAATATTTACATCAATATGAACATCTCTAATCCCTCATAATGATTATTATGTCAAGAGCACATTCCATATTCTCAATATTCACAATTCATTTTTGTACACAACAAAAATGGATTGACTAGTGAATAATCTCAAAAAAATGTAATTCTATTTAGACTTCTTTTTTAGCTCGAATCCATTCATTTTAATTAGTCACTTTTCTAGTCATGTTCCATAGACCAAATCATCTATAGTAAATAGATTTACATACTAAGTTAGCATACCCTGATTAAATTTCAAGTAGACAACTAAATAGTCACTCAGGACAAATGCTAAAATTAACATATAATCTCAAAGAGCTCACATAGTAGAGAAGTAGGGATCCATTCTCCTACTACTCTTATTGTCATCATATCACATGTGGTATGAATCACATGCTACGATATTATTCTCTTTACTAATAAAGAGTGCATGTTTTCCTCAAATTGACATCGTACAAATTTTGATCTAGACATTCCCAATATCTGATTCAGAATTCAATACATAAATTCTAATCTGGCTCCAAACAGGTATAGTAAATGACCGGTGCATTTACTTTGATCGTAAATCTACAAATGATCTCATCTTGATACAAATATCAAGCCGACCCCAACTTACATGTATGTGTCTATATACATATAGCTTCATAAGCTATCCTATAAGGAATGGTCTTACCTCTATTTGTACTTAACAAATGTTGGTGCAATCAACCCAGGTCACGATTAACCAGACTCAAGTAGTATTTTGATGTTCGACAAAACGTATGACAATGTGATTATCATGGAAAGTCCAAGAATGGTCTTGGCATTTGAGAAGTCCAAGTCTTGGATACTTGACATAGAAAGTCAAAGTCTTGTATACTTGGCATAGAAAGTCCAAGTCTTAGGTACTTGGCATGGAAAGTCCAAGCATGGGTCTTGGCAAAGAAAAAGTCCAAGCATGGGCCTTAGCAATGGTAAAGTCCAAGTCACAGGTACTTGGCATGGGAAGTCCAAATGTATAGTCTTGGCAGCACAAGTCCAAGTGTGTAGTCTTGGCAGTGTAAAGTCTAAGTATGGATACTTGGCATTTGGGAAGTCTAAGGGTGTGATATTGGCGGCGTAAAGTCTAAGTTGTAGTCTTGGTAGCATAAGTCTAATGTTTAGCAGTGTAAAGTTCAAGTGTGTGTCTTGGTAGCATAAGTTCAAATGTACCTTAGTAAAGTAGACCCAATCAGTATGACAATAGTCGATGGAAGCACCTGAAGGCTAATGTATAGATGAACAAGTCATGAATGACTTGGAGGGATCCGATAGGTGTGATGCTGAAGGAGGTGGCTAGAAGGCTTAGGTCTAGTCTAAGGGTGATCTATCAAGTATGAGGGGATCATACTTGGGTTAAATCTCATGATTGAGGTTTATCAGTCGACTAAGGTTATGGACTACTCAACTGACCAAGTGTTTGAAACTTGACAGCCTAGTCAACTTGCATCAATCGACTGGTCAAGTAGTTGACTGAGATTCAAACTTCTCGGATAAAGCTCTGGTAGTCGACTGCCAGTGTTGGGTAGTCGATTAGCCTTGGATAGTCCACTATCATGAAGGGTAGTCGACTGATTTAAGTGGACACAAGCAAAAAGGATTTGGTAGTCGACTGGTCAGTCAACTGCTTAGCATCAGTCGAATGATGAGGTATTCGTTGGAGTTTTTCCAACATGGATAGAGCGGTTGTGAGACAACGACATGAAGGTCAGTCGACTGATGGGTAAAAGCAGTCGACTAGAAGGCGAAAATTAGCCAAATTACAGCTTTATAAGGAGCTCGAGAAGGAAGATTTTGGCAATGGTTCTTAGGGAAATTTGAAGGGGAATTGCTACTACATTTCAGACCTTCAAGGGCATTCTAAAGCAACCAAAGATCAAGCATTTAAAAGCTCTCATTTGTAAAGTGTTTTCTTTACTTGTATTCATTTTCTTAGTGTAATTGCTTGTATCTTATTCTTATTGTTGTAAGAATTATTATAAGAGGTTTTCTCCACCTTCAGAGTGTTTTTCGAGGAGTGGTTAATTAGTGGTGGTGTGAATCACTAGAGCTCACTTGAGCTCGACCCATGGAGTAGGAACCCTAGGTTTCGAACCACATTATATTGCCTTATTATACTTGTGTATTTCTATTTGTATTTTGTATTGTATATTCCATTACGTATAATGGTTTTGTAGATGAGCACAACACGAACACAATCAAATCCATCAAACAATGAGAAATCACTATTCACCCCCTCTAGCGACGTCAACCAATCTCCAACAACAAATAGAGATGATTGTTTATGTGAGAGGACCAATCACAACCTGCCAATATGATCACCGAGATCTTTTTAGAATGTAACATAACACATACACTGAATAGATTATGACATTTTATATAATCAAATTATAATATCCGATTGTCATTACAATATTGTTACATTCTCTGAAGTCCGATAGACTTTACATGTTCATAAAATGACTCTCTAGTCATTGGTTTAGTGAAAGGATCTATAAGCATGACACATGTAGGGATATACTCAAGAATAATCTTTTTCTTAGCAATAATATCCCTCACAAAGTTATACTTTATAGCTATATGCATGCCCTTGTTGTGATATTTGGGATCCTTTAAAAAAGTTATAGTAGCTTAACTATCACAATAAATAGTAACTGAACTCCCACTGTCCTTAGCATGCTTCAAGAACCTTCTTAACTAGACTACTAAACATGTCATATATTCAGCTTCCATTGTTGACAAGGATACATAAGCATGTTTCTTGTTGTTCCAAAAGATGGTGTCACCATTCAGCAAGAATGCATAGTCTGATGTGGATTTCTTATCATAAGGTGTCTAACACAATCTGCAGTTGAATAGTTCTTCAGGATTATATCTGATCTTTAAAAATAGAGACAATAATTTATTATCGCTTTCAGATATCTGAATATCCTCTTCACAGCTTTCCAATGTTTCAATCCTAAGTTGACTGGAAACGACTGACAAGCTAACATCATAGTTGATATTAAACCGAGTACACAACATAGTGTATATCAAACTACCAATAGCACTGACATATGGTGTTTTATTCATCTAGGCTATTTCCTTAGGAGTCTTGGGACTCATATTCTTGCTTAGAACAATACCTTTCACAATAGGTGTCTATTTACTGTTGTAATCAAATATGTTGAAATGTCATAATATCATATAAGACTCTTGAGATAAATCTAAAAGTCTTTTAGATCGATCTTTTACGATCTTTACTCCTAAGATATACTCAGCTTCTCCCATATCTATTATGTCAAACTGTGATGAAAGTCACTCTTTGACTTCTATCACAAACCTTATAGCATTTCCTTCTATCAACATATCATCAATATATAATGATAGAATGACATACTTTCCTTTTTCTTTTTAGGAAAACACAATGATCTTTATTGATCATTTAGAAACTATAAGATAAAACGACTTCGTTAAATCTTATGTTCTATTATCTTGACGCTTGCTTTAGCCCATATATAAACTTTTTAAGTCTACATATTTTCTCCTTTTGGCCTTCAATAATGAAATCTTCTGGTTGAACTATATAAATTTCCTCATCAAGCTCACCATTAAGGAAAGTGATTTTTACATCCATCTGATGTAATTCCAAGTCATAATGTACTACTTAAGTCAAAATAACTCATATTGGTGCAAACTTCACTATAAGAGAAAATGTCTAGTTGGGTATATCCTTTTGCAATCAAGCAAGATTTGTATCGATTAATCGATCCATATGCTTTCCTCTCTATTTTGAGAATCCATTTATTTCCAATGACCCTATCTTTTCTACCATTGCAGCTTTCTACTTTTCTCTAACTCTACATCCCAAAATTTCCTCAACATATTGGGGTTTTTCATCATCAACTAGGAATGTCATCATTGTCTCATTCTCAATATCAAATCTCTTCTTAGGTTTGATCTTATGAACACTTCTTCGTAAGTTGGGTTGTTGAGAAGTTAACTCATAACTTGACAAATTACTCCCACTCAGTTGACTAGGTTCAGGCATCCCATTTGATATCTCTTTAGTTGATAATTCTTATCCTCCTCAAATAGAGGAACTGTCTTATCAATCTCACCTCTAGCTGGAAACTGAGTTTCGAGAAAAGTATTATCTCTCAACTCTATTTCGGAGATGACTCCATCTTGTTTCTCACCTATGAAAACTTAAGCTTTGAAGGTATCGAATATTTTATAAAGGTGCATTTCTTATCTCTAGGTCCTAGTTTTCCATGCTTGTAAGAACTATCATGAACATAGGTAGTTGCTCCCCAGGATCTCAAATTACTTAAATCTAGTTTCCTACCTGTCCAACATTCATATGGGGTAGATGGAACTAATTTTAGATGCACTTTATTAAGTATATAGGCCACTACTAATAATGAATCTCCCCAATAAGAGATCAGCAAATTAGTCGGTGTCATCATAGACCTAACCATTTCAAGAAGAAGTATATTTCTTTTTTTAGCAACTCCATTTTACTGTGGAGTTCCTAGGATTATTAGTTATCTAATAATTCATTTATCATTACATATTGTCTTGAACAAATCATACAAATATTCACCTCTATGGTCAGTGCGTAGGTTTTAACCTTACGTTCCAATTGATTATCAACTTTGTTCATATAATGAATGAAGCAATCCAATGCTTCAAATTTATGAGAAATCAAATACACATGACCCAAATGAGTGAAATCATCTATAAATGTAATGAAATAGGAACCTCCATGTCTAGCCTTTATATTCATTGAACCACAAATATCTGAATGAATTAATTGTAATGGAGAATCAACTCTAATAGCCTTACCAAATGGTTTTCTAGTTACTCTTTAGCAAGACAATGCTCACATATAGATAAGTTAATCTTTGCCTGAGAGCCCAACAAGCCCTCTCTATCTAACCAATTCATTCATTCTTGTTATATATGTCCTAACTTAGCATGCCAAACCTCATCAGTTATATCTTCGCCACTAGGAAGAGCAATGTTTGAAAAACAACAATCAATCACAGAATTTGTAGGACCAATGGCCTCACTAGAGGGGGTGAATAGCGTTCAATTTCTTGACTCAATCGTTGACTGCTCTCGATCTCTGATTTCACTCTTTGATTGCGTTTGTTGTGCTTGTCTACAACAAGGTTATGCACAACGGAAATAACATAAACAAAATACAAAACAAACACAACTCACAACACAGGGATTTTACTTGGTTCGGAATCTCCGATTCCTACTCCACGACCTAGCTCTCCTATGGATCACCACTACTCTTCCTCCTTTTCAGAAACTTTTAGAGGCGGAGATACCTCTTACAAGCTGGAGCGTTACAATGAGACAACCACAAACAAAGTGTAAAGAAAATAAATAGAATGCAAATGAAAATAATGCTTTACACAAGAGGGGTCACAGCTTGATCAGTTTTAGATTTCTTTAGAATTCCCTAGAAGGTTAGAAATGAAATAGCACTTTGCCTTCTAACTCCGCAAGAACTGGCACTAGAAAACATCCACAAGCCTCCTTCTTATAAGCCCCGTCGAAGCCTCCAATAGCTCCCATCATCACTCGCGATTCTAAACGTTGCAATGCAACGATCGCTTCACCAGTCGAGGTGTCGCCTCAACTGATATCCTAGTTGAGGTGTTGGTCGAGTGTGTATTGCTTCTGATCGGCTCCTGTCACACCTACTTCCAAATCCAGTTGAGGTGTTGGTCGAGTTGTCCATTCGAGGTGCCAACTCAACTAGCACCTAGTAGAGGTGTTGGTCAAGCATGCCTTGCTTCTGAGTGGTTGTTGTCATGCCTGCTCTAAGATCTAGTCAGGATGTTGGTCGAGTGCCTCTAATCGAGGAGCCACCTCGACTAGAATCGAGTCAAGGTGTTGGTTGAGTGCTTCCAAAGCACTGCACACCCCGAGCTCCGCTCGTCCACCAACTTCCAGTCGAGGTGCCGCCTCGACTGGTTTTTCTCCTTGAGCACCGACTCAGCTTCCCGAGTCTTAGCGTCGAGCACTCGACTTCCCGAGTCAATGTTCACTCGACCAGTTGAGGTGTCGGTCGAGGTCACCTTGCTTCTGTTTTCCTACAAATAAAGCCCAATCGACTGGAATAAACCATCAGTCGACTGTTACACCTCAAAACTAAAGTTTAACATCCCAAGTATGATCCTCTCATACTTGACTCTTACCTATAGCCTAGACCTAAACCTTCAAGCTTCTTCCATCAGCCTCACACCTTTAGGATGCACCGAGTCCTCCATGACTCCTCACCCTTTACGCTAGCCTTCAAGTGATTCCTTTGGTTTCTTTATGTCATTGAGTCCTCCTTTTCCAAGAACAGACTCCCGAACCTACCAGGACTTCACACGTCAAGCACGGTCTCCCTGATCTACTAGACTTCACTTGCCAAGCACAGTCTCTTTGACCTATCGAAACTTCATTCGCCAAGACTTCTTGTCCGGGTCTTCACTTGCCAAGAGGCCACACCTCTGGGACTTCTATTGATAAGAGGTCACACCTCCAAGACTTCCATTTCCAAGGTGTCACACCTCTGGGAATTCCATTGCCAAGTCTCCATACTTGGGTTTTCCCTTGCCAGGTCTCCATACTTAAGCTTTTCTTTGTCAAGTATTCATACTTGGACTTTTCATTACCAAGAATTTATTCTTAGACTTCTCCATTATCAAGCATCCATACTTGAACTTTTCCTTACCAAGTCTCCAAACTTGGACTCCACTCAAGTCTCACTCGAGCTTGGTCAACCTTGACCCAAGGTTGATTGCTCCAACAATTTCCCTCATCCCATCCTTTACCTCTAATCATATTGTCAAACATTGAAACTCAACTTGAGCTTGGTCAATCTTGACCTGAGGTCGATTGCACCAACAATCTCCCCCCTTTTGATGTTTGACAATATCTTTAAGTTAGGCTAGTCAATAAGTAGAACTTCCTTCTTCTTTTGCCAAAGCATAATGAAGAGTCCCTAATTTAGAATTTCAAATTTTGAAATTTTGGGGGGTTAGGTCATCCTTATGCACTAAGCATCTTGAGCCTAATTTAACCCCTTCCATTTCTCCCCCTTTGACATACATCAAAAGGTCTCTCATCTTCCAATGAGATCCTTCATTCTCTTCCTTTGTCAAAAATTATCTCAAATGCCTCCATTTTCCTTAGTGATAAAACCCTTATCACTAAATGAAAAGCAATTTTCTATTTTCCCCCCTTTTGTCAAAGTTCATCCATTATACCTTGATGAACGATCTCCCCTTAAAGGTTTGCTCCCCCTTGACCATTGCACCAACAATATCCTTGGAGAGTTCCTCAGTGTCCTTAGAGAGTTCCTCAGCCTATAGAAAAACTAAATTTTCAAAAAATAAGGGTAAAAATTTGAACTTGAACTTTCACACCCCTTAAAATTTGACTCTTACCCTAAGTAACTCTCCTTTTCATTTTCAATGAAAATCTCACCCTTTTAATGCTTGGCTAAGCATATTAGAGGGTTAGGAGTAATTATCTAACCTAGGGATATGGTTAGATGACTTAAACCAACATTGTTTAGCCAAAAATAGTGTTGAGTGTCGATTGGAAAGTTGACCAGTCGATTGACACTATCTCCAGTCGAGGTGCCACTTCAACTAGTTTCTGATTTTCCTAAATTCGAGTTTTCATTCGAGATTCAGAAATGCATAAGTAATTCTAAAAAATTCAAAAAATCTTGAAACTTCATACATGCATTACTTATGCCAAATATTATGGGGAAAATTAGTTTTCTAAGAAACTACTTATTAGTTTGAGAGAATGGTACAAAGTTCAAAACCATTGAAAACTTCAATATTTTATCTAACTTTGTGTTAATCTTCTCAATGGCGATTGCTATCAAAAGATAGATTTCATCAAGTTTCTCAAAATGTATTTAAAATTACTTTAAAATCTTATTTTCAAGCATGGTTTATCGGCTAAATGTATATGACTTGTACATTAGTTGTCGTCATGATTTGTTCATATGATCGAAAGAGTTTAAGTTCATTTTAATGTACCATTACAAGAACATGAACTTAACTCATATTCCTAACATCTCACTTGTGCCTAGAGTGTCCCAATACACACACATGTTGCTTATGGTCTTTGTGAGATGTAATTTTGTTTTTCCCTAAACTGAGGGTTCATGCATTCTTATCTGGGCATATCAAATTTGGTTCCTTTATCTAAGACTTCAAATCATGTCATTGGTCCTTAAATTTCAAATTAATTAACCTTAATGCATGAATTATGATCATGACATATATTGATTGCATAATTAAAAACATTGTCAATGATGTATGATGTCATAGCATTATATAGATATACCTAAATATTAGCATGACATATTATAAATATTCATGTGATACATGATGTCATGACATAAATTATGACAATCAAAGCATGACAAGTATATAAAATACAAAGGTATAAGAATACCTAAGTTTTGAATCTAATTGTTATTATCTAAAATTATATCAAATACCAAATTTGACATAACAATTTGTTAACCCCCTCGAGTGTGCCAAAACCCCAACTTGGCACACTATTGATTATAATATAATTGTGCCAATCATGATAACTTTTAAACTTTCATTACTCCTATTGGCACATCCTAAATTTTTTAAGATTCAATTTCAATCTCATTTCCAAAGTATCACTATACCTTGAAAATGCTCTAAAGTGTCAACTCCACTGTTGTTAGGTTAGCTACCTTTCCATTTTAAGTTGACACACTCTATACCCATCTAGTTTGAAGGGATCACACTCCTAGGAACCCAATATATATTGGAGCTCCTTGGATTTTTTTAGGTATTCACTAGGGATAACCTCCCTTAATACTTTTCTAATGACTTTTCTAGGCTTCTTAGAAGTCTTAGTCATTTGACTCTCATCAAGGTCAACTCTAAGGATGGCTTCCCTTGTAACCTTGACTTTTCTAGACCTAGAGTCAGTTCTATAGTTATATGAAACACTATGGTAGGATGACATTAATTCTTTGGACTTAGGTTTGTATCCCAAATCTTTCTTGTCCTTAGAAGATTCTTGCCTACTATGCCCTAGATTTTGCCCATGAGACCCCTTAAGCATATTCTTCATCTTGTTGAGGGTCTTCTCTACCTCAAAGCTTGATTTTCTTCCTCCAATTTTTCAATCTTTGCTTGTCCATCATTTATTTGGGCATTTTTCTTCTAGGCATATGCCTATTCTTATCAGGGTTCTTACCTAGACTCTTCTCATCTTTCCTATCTCTAGATAAAATGGGTCTACCTTTGAAAACTCTAAAGTTTTCCTTAGGTGGGGAAGTTATAAAGTTGATAAGACTAGAATTATCCTTAGGCTTATTTACATGATAATGAGCACCTAAATGATAACATTCAGTTCTAACATGATTCTTATCATTACATAATGAAATTGCATTATAAAATTGTGATATCTTAGGCCTTGCCTTAGAAGCTCCCCCTACACTTGAGCTTCCTCCTTTGTCCTTCCTAGGGTGCTTCCCCCATGGAAATTGATTCCAATAGTGTCTGTTTTGATTACACAAGAAGCATACTATGTGCTCCTTTCCTTTGTGTATCAAGGTTCTGGCCTCCTTTGACTTTTCCTTTACCTTGGGTACCACTTGAACCTTCTTCTTAACTCTTTTTGGGCACTTGCTCTTATAATGAACTTTTCTCTACACTCAAAGCAAATTATATGACTTTTATCTTTATGAATTGCATTTGAGTTACCTTCCTTGGTGTTAGGGGAAATGTGGTCGAGTTCTTCATTGTTCCCAGATGTAGAGGGGCTCTTGCTCCGGTGTCGATGATATAATCTCCTCCTCAATTCTAGAGGTGGAGATTTCTACTTCTTCCTCTTCCTCAGATGTTGAGCACCTCTCAACATCCAAATCTTTGAGATCTTGAGATGTTGAGCTTTCTTCCTTGGACTTATCATCATCTTCAAAGCTTTGAGATGATGCACAATCTTCCTTGGACTCCTCCTCATCTTGTACTGATGAGGGATTCTCATGGAGCTTGATCAATTTGCTCCATAGTACCTTAACATCCTGAAATTTGCCTAATCTACATAAAATTTCATTAGGTATTAGATTAATTAAAATTTTAGTCACCTTCTCATTTGCGTCGAATCTCTCAACTTGTTCCTCGATCCATTTACTCTTCCAAAGTGGTTTCCTTTTCATGGTGTTTGGAGCCTTGAAACCCTCCGTTAAGGTGAACTAATCCTTAATGTTCATTTGGAAGAAGAACTCAATCATTGTCTTCCACTGAACGAATCCACCAAAATTGTAGGGTGGTGGAAATCGAGTGTCACGCCCAAATCCATCGATGAACTCCATTCCTCTAGCCTTTGCTCCCTCGATGGTTAGTCTGGTGAAGAGCAACCTGACTCTGATACCACTTGTAGGACCATTGGCATCGCTAGAGGGGGAGGAGGTGAATAGTGTTTGATTTCTTGACTCAATCATCGATTGCTCTCGATCTCTGATTTCACTCTTCGATTGTGTTTGTTGTGCTTGTCTACAACAAGGTTATGTACAGTAGAAACAACTAAACAAACACAACTCATAACACAAGGATTTTGCGTGGTTCGGAATCCTCGATTCCTACTCGACCTAGCTCTCCTACAGATCACTATTATCCTTCCTCCTTCTCAGAAACTTCCGAAGGTGGAGAAATCTCTTAGAAGCTGGATCTTTATAACAAAACAACCACAAACAAATTGTAAAGGAAATAAACATAATACAAATAAAAGAATGCTTTACACAAGAGGGATCATAGCTTGATCGCTTTTAGGTTGCTTTGGAATGCCCTAGAAGGTTAGAAATGCAACTACACTTTGTTTTCAAACTCCCCAAGAACCGGCACTAGAAAATGATTACAAGCCTCCTTATAAGACCCGTCAAAGCCTCCAATAGTTCCCATCAACACTCATGATTCTAAACGTTGTGGCGTAATGGTCACTTCGCTAGTTGAGGTGTCACCTTGACTGATACCCTAGTCGAGGTGTTGGTCGAGTATACCTTGCTTCTAATCGACTACTGTCACACCTACTCCAGGATCCAATCAAAGTGTTGGTCGAGTTGTCCAGTCAAGGTGCCACCTCGACTAGCACCTAGTCGAGGTGCTGGTCATGCATGTCTCGCTTCTGAGTGGTTGTTGTCATGCCTGCTCTCAGATCCAGTCAAGGTGTTTCTTGAGTGCCTCCAGTCGAGGCGTCACCTTGACTAGAATCTAGTTAAGGTGTTGGTCCAGTGCTTCCAGAGCACTGCATGCCCAAGTGTCGCTCGTCCACCCACTTTCAGTCGAGGTGTCAGCTCGACTGGGTTTGCTCCTCGACCACCAACTTGGCTTCCCTATGTTGGATCGATTTGAGAGCTAGAGGGGGGTGAATAGCGCAAAAGAAAACTTTACGAGATCGTTCGATTAAAGAAAATGTACACAGCTGAAAAGTAAATGACACACTTTGTTTTTACTTGGTTCATAGCCTTCGGCTGCTAATCCAAGGCCCTAATGATCCGAGACCACGTACGGAGGGCAATACACTAAAATAATCTCCTCCTCGTTGGAGGTAGGAGACAACACAATACAAAACTCGACAAGAAATTAAGGTAGAGGAATACTCCCCCTCTCCTTGTAACGATAGAAAACTCCGAATAAATGAAAGAGATACAATAGACTTGAATAAAATTTATACCGACGATGAAGGGATGAGAGCTTGAGCTTAATCGTCGGAGAAGTAGAGCTTCATCGTTTTAGAGTTGTCGGAGAGTTGAGGCATTGCAGAGGCTTTTTGGAGAGCTTTTGATGATGGAAATGGGGTGGAGAACACCTTCTTTTATAGCCTTGTGAAACCCTAATCGTTGAGATGAGGTTTCATGAGGTGATGCCACCTAGCCCTTGAGAAATGGAGATAAGCTTTGACTCTCCTCGAGGCTGATCCTTGACTAGCAGTCGACTAATCAACCCTATCAGTCGACTTCTGGAGGCATCAATCGACTGATACAAGTCATCGGTTGACTGATGGCAGGGTTTCCAGCTGCAATGAAAAGTTAGCTCGAAAATGCAATTAGTACAAGTAAGCTCGATGGTCATTTACCATCCGATCTCGACTTAAACCTTCCATGGGAAGTCTTAGTCGGATCGACGCCTAAGGATGTCCCTGTACGAAGGACACGACCTTACTTACACTCACTCACACGAGCTTACCTCAACCTTTACCTTTGAATATTTGCTTCCAGTCTTCACCTGAGTTCTTCGGCTTCCTCGAAGTTCTCCCGGTGTCGCCCGACCACCACGGTTCCCTCCGGGTGTCACTGACCTTTAACTTTAGCCTAGCAATTCTGCACACTTGATTCAACTCGTGAGATAACAAAATGAGCTTAACTTTGTATCATTTGCAATAATTAAAACTCAGGTTTGACTTAGGTGCCTACTGCACCAATAATCTCTTCCTTTTTGATCTATGGCAAACCCAGACACAAAGTTAAGTAAATAATTGAAGTGCATTAAGTGAATGACAAGCATAAAACATGAATATGAAGAAATGAGTATACTTAGATTAGCAAGTTAATTAGGAGTATGAAAAACCTTTTTCAAGTGCTCCCCCTTGAGGAATTCTACCCCTTGACCGAGGGTGAGTACTTGAAAAAGGATCTTGACCCTCCCCCAAAAAAAACGATCCCTTAACTTTGGCTTTTTCTCCCCCTTTTGCCATAAATCGGAAAGAGCGGGGGATTTTGAAAAACATAGTTTTTGAATTTAGTTTTAAGTCCAAGCATGTTCCAAATAAATTTTGAAAATAGTAATTTAAGCATAAGCTCATCTATTTAAATGTTCAACTCTATTTGACTCGATTGATATGAAGCAATCAACAAGTCCTGATTAGAGTTGGTTAATTTATGTAATTATACTTTGTGATTCATGTTGATGCACTGAATTTACATCTGGAACCAGGAGTAAGGTCCTAACATTTCATTCCCATCTACATGGCTAAGTACACAAACACATTAGTCCTATGTGTTGTGAGATGTATTGGCTTCTTAAATCTATAGGTGCATGATTTCTAGGGTAAGCCCTAAGCTAATTCCATTAACGAGAAAAGTAAATAATAGAGTTATAAGAAGTTATGATTTGTAAACCCTACTCTATTATGCACATGCCTAATTTTCGTCTAAGTAGACTAAATTTAGCTTCGAGTAGCGGCTTGGTAAAAAGATCGGCTAGATTTGACTTGGATTCCACATATTCGAGTTGAATGGTTCCGTTAGTTATATGTTCTCGAATAAAGTGGTGTTTGACCTCTATATGTTTAGTCCTAGAGTGGCATATGGGATTTTTGGTTAAGTTGATTGAGCTAATATTATCTATGTGAGTTTTAATATTGTTGAAGTTTAAGTTTAAGTCTTGGAGAGTGTGCTTCATCCAAAGAAGCTGAGCTGCACACTCACCCATTGCGACGTATTCGACTTTGGTGGTAGATAAAGCAACACAGTGTTGCTTCCTACTGCACCAACTCACTAGACTCGAGCCAAGAAGTTGACAACAACCACTCGTGCTCTTTCTATCGAGTTTACTACTGGCATAGTCAGAGTCGGAGTAGTCGATTAGTTCGAACTCGATAGATCTAGGGTACCAAATACCTACGCTTAGTGTGCCCTTTAGACACCTAAGGATACGCTTAACTAATGTTAGGTGAGACTCCTTAGCACAGGTTTAGAACCTTGCACACATACTTACTCGAATAGTATGTTGGGTTGACTCGCAATTAAGTAAAGAAGACTCCCTATTGCGCTCCTATACTATTTTAGGTCAATAAGTTTTCCGTCTACATCTTCTCTTATATTAACATTTGTTGTCATGGGTGTATTAATGATTTTAGTATTTTGCATTCCAAATCGGTTAATTAATTCCTTAGCATATTTTTGTTGATGTAAATAGATTCCTTCCCTATTTTGTTTTAATTTGTAATCCTAAAAAGAAATTTAATTCTCCTAAGTTTATTTCAAATTCACTTTCCATGAGTGAAATGAACTCGTTTAGTAGGATTGAGTTAGTGGTTCCAAAGATTATGTCATCTACGTAGATTTGGGCTATAAAAATTTCTTTGCCTACGATTTTTACGAAAAGGTTTGGGTCGACTAAGCCTTGGCTAAACCCTTAAGACTTAAGGTACACAGAAAGCCTCTCATACCAAGCTCTAGGAGCTTGTTTTAGTCCATATAATGCTTTCTTGAGTTTAAACACATGGTCAGGTTTATCTAGGCTTTCAAATCTTGGGGGTTGACTAATGTACACCTCTTCCTTAATTAGTCCATTTAGGAATGCCAACTTGACATCCATTTGAAATAATTTAAATCCTCGATGTGCAGCGTATGCTAACAACATTCGGATGGATTCTAATCTAGCTATGGGGGCATAGGTTTCATCGTAATCTAACCCCTCTACTTGACTAAACCCTTTCGCGACCAATCTCTCTTTGTTTCTAACTACTTCACCTTTGTCATCAAATTTGTTTCGGAAAACCCACCTTGTTCCAATAATTGATTTATCTTGAGGTGGTGGTACTAATTCCTAAATTTCGTTCCTAGTAAATTAAGCTAGCTCTTCTTGCATTGCAATAATCCAATCGGGATCAAGAAGAGCTTGTTCAATAGTTTTGGGTTCAATTTTTGAAATCAAGGAGATTTGACTAAGATTTCTATATGATGATCTAGTTCGAATCCCTAGGCTAGGATCACCTATCACTTGGTCAATAGGATGATTCGATTGAATCCTAGAATGACTTGGGTTAGGGTCACCTATCACTTGATCGATAGGATGACTCGATTGAAACCTAGACTGGCTCGGATTAGGATTGATACTAGACTTGTGTTCAAGGTCAGAATCGAGTCTCGTATGAATCGGTTCGCTAGTTGGCTTTACTATGGATTTTGTTGGTTCATGTCCTTCATCGAATACTACATTAATGGTTTCCTCAATTTTAAGGGTGTCATTATAATATACCCTATAGGCTCTACTTGTAGTTGAGTATCCTAGGAAGATATTGGTAGAGGTTTTGGATGTGAACTTTCCTAGGTAGTCTTTAGTGTTTAGGATATATACATTACACCCAAATACCCTAAAGTATTTAATGTTAGGTACTTTGTCATGATAGATTTCATATGAGGTCTTAAGGTGCCTCTTTTGTATTTAAGAAACCTAACCCAGGTAAACCTAGAATAGCCGTCAGTTATGACTAAGCAAAATTTACTCCCATTAAGTGACTTGGCTCCATGAGAATCGAATAGATCCAAATGAATGAGCTCAAGCACACTTTTGGTCCGTTCTTAGTTAGTTAGTTGATGTTGTGTCCTAGGTTGTTTACTTTGTTGACAAGCATTACAAATTTTATTGTCCAAGTTGTTAAGGTTGGGCAAACCTCTGACTAAGCCACTCTAACTCATCTTGTGAATGAGTCTTGGGTGCGAGTGACCGAGTCGTCGGTGCCACAACCAAGATTCCTCTTGCTGTGTCATAAGACACTTGGTTGTGGAGTTGGGTAAGTTAATTTTGTAGATGTTGTTATTCCTAGTTCCTTTAAGTATTGTTTTAGAGGCTTCATTTGTTTTAATTAAGCATTCATTTTCTAGGAATATAATCTTATAGTTGTTATCACACAATTGACTTACACTAAGTAAATTATATTGAAAATTTTCGACTAATAAAACATTATGAATTGTGAAATTAGAATTTAGCTCAATATCACCTGATCTGATGATTTTGATCTTGCCGTTGTTTCCAAAAGCTATCGATCCTTGCCGTTTGAATCTAAGCTTCAAAAATTTAAGTTGGTCCTTGGTCATATGTCGGGAGCACCCACTGTCCAACATCCATTGATCCTACACACAAGGTAGTTGAATCGGATATTGGAATTTAAGGGTTGGTTGAAGATTATTAGTCCTAGATAATCTCACCCATTTCTACATGATCAAACACATTATCCTTATGTGTTCTTGTGAGATGACTTTAATTTTACTTGATTAATTTTAATGAATCAAAACTAGTCAACCTTGCGTTAGATTCGGGTTTAACCCTAGCTCACCAAGTCATCTTTTCAAGAAATTATCTTCCAGGTGGTGGCGAGGCATAGAGGCCTTCTTTGATTGAAACAACGACCACTTCCTTAGACAAAGCCAAATTCGAGAAAATAATAACTTGATTCACCTAAGATCACTTCCTGGTCTAACTAGTTAAGGATACGACGAGGTAGCTTCAACTAGTTCCACTTAGTCGAGTGCACCAAGCTAGATATGTCTTATCTAACTCGGACACACAAGACTTCGTTTTCCTAGCGTACTATCATCTCACCGCGTCCTAGTACTATGTTGTCAAGTGTTGATGAGTTATAGTTCCTATCTAACCATTCTAAAAGAAATAAAAAGAAAAATATCTAAGCATCCAAAGTCTAATTAATTGCACAAACAAATTTTGTACTAGCTCCCCCTGGACCATTGATTCGGTTCGGTCTTTCCACATAGTGGATTTGGTCCTTGGGAACCCAGTACTTGTTAGATCCTAATTGAGAAATCAAAATGATCTTAGGGACCCATGCTTGGACATATTTTTTATTTCTACTTACAATCGACATATACGACTTATTAGTCGTATTTGAGCTAAACCCAAGCCCAGCCTTGTTGTACAAGGCCCTTTGCGATCCAAGTAAAAGGTCAAGTCCCTTGGATCCCAAAGTAAACCTTTCCAACGTATGCCTAAGGTCTTCGACTTGACTTTTCAAAAGTGAGTTCTCAACTTCGAGCTTTTCAACTCGAGTTGAGTCCTCCTCTTGAACTTGACTTGTAAAATATTGGTAAATTTAAAATAAATAAATAAATGAGACTGATTAATTAAGAAATTATACTATAGAATTTTATTGAAAAATTTTAGGAGTTTCCTAAAATTAAATGGAATTCTTATGAGAATTTAAAAGCCTATTAGGGATAAGGTTGATTAAGGTTTAGATTAATTAAACCTAAGGTTTAATTACCTATATAAATAACTAAGGCTTTTAATGAAATTCCAATACCCAAATTCAGCCGCAAGTTCTCTTCCTTGTCCCGATCGAACTGTCACTCCTTGTTTTCCTCCGATCTCGACGGCAGCTACTCGACTTCACCGCCGAATTCTTCCTGTTTCCTCCTAATCTGGCCTTGCCCTTCTCTTCTCATGATGCGGCTTCTCCTTCCTGTGATCGACATTCCTTTCCACCTGACGCCGCTGATCTATTTTGTGACCAAGAAGCGTCGGTCGGTCGCCTACCCTCACACGAGCTTTATTTCTCTAATCTCCACCTCCAACCGCTGTAAGCTGGAGCTGCTGCTGCCTTGACTGATCGATGTCCTCGACTTGATTGCCACGATCAATAATCCCTTCTTAGTTCTGTCACAAGTGATGGATTTGCCACTGTGATTTCCCCTACATTAGTCAAAACACCGGTGTCAGAGTGAACTGGAATTGCCATCGGTGCTCTTTTTCCTGAGTCCAGCCGCTGATTTTGCATCTAGATGATCAGAATGTCGCCGATTTTTTTCCTGGTAGCGTTCCATTGGTTTCCTATTCTGCTCAATTTAGTTTCAATTCACAGTGGATGATGGAAATGAGGGAAGGTAAGCTACTGCTATAACTTAGATTTAGAGAGAGATTCGATTGTTAATGTTGATTAGTTGATTTTGGTGGATGTTGTTGTAGGTGTGTTGATGGTGTTTGCGTTGTGATCTATATGTAATTAGGAAGGATGCCATCAGTCCATCTTGTTAGGAACTAAAAGGTTCAAAGGTAAATATGAGCTCGTGATAGCTCATAAACTGGTTTCTAGATACAGAGGACAGGATGGGAAGCAACTACAGGCTGGTGTCATCGATTTGGAAACTAGGTAAGTTTCAATTTGGATTTAGCTAATTATACCATAGAAGAGTTATCTATATGATTGATTAATTGGGGTGAATCTATGATAACTCTCTAGACTTAATCTGGGTAATCATGTGAAAATAATGGATGGTGAGGAAGTGTATGAGTTTACACTACTATGGGATTTGGTTAATCAAATCAGGGATTAAGATTAAGTTAGATACCTACCGGTTGTTTATATTCATGTTTGGTTATATTCTGTGTTATTTACAGGATCTTGATTTGAGATACGAAGTAGGTCCATGACCACGAGGATTATTTCGAGTTTCGTATTAGATGGGTAATATCTACCCTAGTCAGGTAGTTTCGACTAATTCCACTGCATGAAATTGGATTTATGTTGAATTCTTTTACCTTGACTCCACTCTTATTTAATCATGTGCTTGTACTTAGCCTTGACCTTTGAGATATATTGTCGTTACTTCATCATTTATCTATCACGAATATGAACTACAAATCTTATTGTGTGTTAGCTGATGGATGTTCAGTTAAGTACATGTGGTTAGGGTTATCTTTGTGACCTCAGACTAGGTTATTGTGTTACATCACTAGGGTTAAGTGATGGATTAGATTATAGAATCGATTGTTATATCATACACATATCAGTGGTGCATCTATGGCGGATCTAGTTGTCTGTGCATAAATAAGTGTGTGGTTGTCAGTATGTGGCTATGGACTGGAGGTCCTAGCATAATTGTATATCCATTATGGATCTTGTATCTGTGTATGGTTATATGGATTGTCGATAGTATATCGCTACAGACTGGAGGTCTTAGCGTGGTTGACTGTCAGTTATGTATGACTCTCTGTTTGGTAGAGAGAGTGTCTTGTGGATTAGTAGTCCTTGTATAGTTGACTTTTAGTTGACCATGACTCCCTGTGGGATAGGGAGTGTTGCGAGGATACGTATGTGGAGCTATACATCATTACATTGCATGCATGCTGTCGACTGGGGTCTCCCTTGTGGTTGAGACGGGTCGTCAGTCATCCTGCCTCCCCGGCCACTCGGGGTAGTGGTAGCAGGGTTGAGTGTAGAGCATTGGATGTGCCACACTCGGCCACTATAGACGATGGTAGCTAGAGATGGGCACTTGGCCACTATGCAGAGTAGTAGTTAGCGCACTCGCCCACTATAGATGGTGGTTGCATGATGTGCAGTTGTCCTGTGTGCGGCGCTCGTCTACTCATGGGTAGTGATGGCTTGGATAGCAGAAGGGACCCCTTAGAGTAGTTAGCTCTTTACACTTATATGCTACTCAGTCATACTACCCAACTCGGCCACTCGAGAGTAGTGGTAGCTGGAGTCGGGATAGTAGTTATGTCATGCCACCCTGACCACTCTGGGGTCGTGGTTGGATGGGTCCGCAGACATGGTCATGCATATGCATTGTTGATATATATATGTATGCATGTATTCGATATATGTTTTACATATGCCTGTGAGATGTTGCATTTGATTGAGCTATGATTGCTGCATATGTTTGTACATCATGATACATGTCATTTGCATATTCTATACTGCTGTGTGTGTTGAGCATGATGTACGGGTGGTCCAAACTGTTGTATGCACTTGATTAGCATCATGTCCTAGTGTAGTATGGACCGGGATGTTATTACATGTGATTATATATTGTTCATATGTCTGAGTGTTGGTCAGAAATGGGATTGACCTTGTACGTTATATGGGTTATGTTATTGTATACCTGTTCAGGATGATATAGCTTATGGTGTTGCAGACCGTCAAGTACGTTAATACTTTACTTCATGTTCAGTTGATCAGTTTAGTATATGCATTGAGTATGACTATACTAGTGGATACTGGTTATTACATTTAGGATTGTATGTTTATTGGACTCATTCTGTATACCTGTAGATCTTCACATGTATACTTGTAGATCTCTATATATCCCTATATGTTGTTCATGCACTTTCTACATATTACCCCTGAGTTTATACTCACCACCCTGGACCCTAGGTTTCCTGTCGCCCAGGTAACAGGTAGAAGATTCCTTAGATGTTCGGAGCTCTGCCAACTGATCCCATCTCACACTGAATGGTTGGATACTATTTCCATATTGTTGTATTCTTGTGGATTGATGTTTTGGGATTTTACCCTGTATCATTTCCGTATTTATGGTATACGAATGTGTTGTATGTATTTGGCCTTTGATGTGGTTTCTATTATGATTCTTGTTGTGTCAAGTCACTCCGGAGTGCATAGTGAGTCTTTGTATCTTTATTATTTGTCAGTATATTCCACTATGCTTTATGGATTATTTCCATATATATGTTATGTGATTGTGGCCGAAAGGCTTTATGTATATCAGGGAATTGTATCACGTACAGGGGAAATGTTGTTCGATTATTTTCAGCTCGGCATACTCTCGGGGCGTGACATGACTAGTCGAAGAGGTTAGGGAGACCTTGTGTTTAAGGAGTTTAACCTCCTCAACTAAGGTCTCGACCTTGGACTCGGACTTAGCTAACTTTATAGTTAAGAATTTAATTGCATAGTATAAAGTGCTAAGCAAAGACCGACTTACCTTAAGTGACTCTTTTGTATCGGATGCGTATCCGTGGCTTGTCTTGAATAGCGACTCATCATCGGATTTGGACTCAGACACTTCCTCAGGTTCGGAATCTTGTTCGGGCTCGATCGGCTTGGCCATGAAGACGAGATTGTCGTTTTCCTCCTTCGACGATTCTTCCCAAGTAGCGTTAAGCACTTTCTTGGGTGCTTTGTTCTTTAGTTTCGGACACTCCGACTTGATGTGCCCAAACCTGTTACATTCAAAACAACTCAAATTCGAATTAGATTTAGACTTAGTTTTACCTTGATTGATGAGTCATTTCCAGCTCTTAATCATCTTCCGAACTAGATTTACTAGTTTGATTTCCATTTCAGGATCTACCTCCAACTCGTACTCATACTCGTCCTCTTCCTTGGGAGGGTGATTTATTCGCGGCCTTCTTCTTCGAACTTGCAATTAAGACAATATCTTTCTCGGCCCGGACCACGTTAGTTTGTTCATGAAGCTCAAACTCAAAAAATAACTCATCTAATATAAATTTAGAAAGATCCTTAGAAACCTTGTAGGCATCAACCATGGATGCTCACAAGGTGGTCCTAGGAAAAGAGTTTAAAGCGTACCTTATAAGATCTCGATTCTCGACCTTTTGTCCGATGGCATGCAAGCTATTGATGATGTCTTGAATACGGGCGTGTAGTTGTGTTGCCGTCTTGTGTTCCTGCATCTTAAGGTTATAAAACTTATTGAAAAAAAGATCACATTTACATACCTTTGCATCGTCGGTTCCTTCGTATAACTCTACGAGTTTAGTCCATAAATCTTTAGCGCTAATGAAGGGGCCGACGCGGTTTAGCTCCTCTTTGGATAAGCCGCATTGAAGGATTTGGGTCGCCTTGGCGTCGACTTCCACTTGTCTTTTCATGGCATTAGTCCATTGATCATAATCCAACGATTCGGCCACTTCATTAGTAGGATGCGTGAATCCGGTTTGGATTATGATTGACATCTCGATTTGGGTCTTTAGGAAGCACTCCATCCGACCCTTCCAATAATGGAAGACATCTCCATTGTAAAACGGAGGTCGGACGGTGCTAAACCCTTCGAGATGGACCATTTAGACAAAAAAAATGAAAGACAAGTACCTCGCAAAAACAAAAACACCAAAATGTACCAAGGCTTTCATCTTGGATTAGTAGTGCGGGTGAACAAATTTAATTTAAACGAAAAATCTTGTAAAACCCGAAATAAATAGAAATAAATAAAAATAAATCAGTAAAAATTGATAGATTGGTGGTTTCACTAAATCGTAGCGCCCCCAGCTCTGATACCACTTGTTGGATCGATTTGAGCACTAGAGGGGGGGTGAATAGCGCAAAAGAAAACTTTACGAGATCGTTCGATTAAAGAAAATGTACGCAGTGGAAAAGTAAATGACACACTTTGGTTTTACTTGGTTCATAGCCTTCGGCTGTTAATCCAAGGCCCTAATGGTCCGAGACCACGTACGGAGGGCAATACACTAAAACAATCTCCTCGTTGAAGGTAGGAGGCAACGCAATTCAAAAACTCGACAAGAAATTAAGGTAAAGGGACACTCCCCCTCTCCTTGTTACGATAGAAAGCTCCGAATAAATGAAAGAGATACAATATACTTGAATGAAACTTATACCGATGATGAAGGGATGAGAGCTTGAGCTAAATTGTTGGAGAAGTAGAGCTTCATCGTCGTAGAGTTGTCGGAGAGTCGAGGCATTGCGGAGGCTTTTTGGAGAGCTTTTGATGATGGAAATGGGGTGGAGATCACCTTTTATAGCCTTGTGAAACCCTAATCGTTGAGATGAGGTTTCATGAGGTGATGCCACCTAGCCCTTGAGAAATGGAGATAAGCTTTGACTCTCCTCAAGGTTGATCCTTGACCAGTAGTCAATTGATCAACCCTCTCAGTCGACTGTTGGAGGCATCAATCGACGGATATAAGACATCAGTCGACTGATGGCAGAGTTTCCAGCTGTAATGAAGAGTTAGCTCGAAAATGCAGTTAGTACAAGTAAGCTCGATGGTCATTTACCATCCGATCTCAACTTAGACCTTCTATGAGAAGTCTTGGTCGGATCGACGCCTAAGGGTGTCCCCATACAAAGGACACGACCTTACTTACACTCACTCACACGAGCTTACCTCAACCTTTACCTTTTAAGCTTTGGTTTCGGTCTTCACCTAAGTTCTTCGACTTCCTCCGAAGTTCTCCTGGTGTTGCCCGACCACCACGGTTCCCTCCGGGTGTCGTTGACCTTCAGCTTTAGCTTAGCAATTCTGCACACTTGATTCGGCTCGTGAGATAACAAAATGAGCTTAACTTTGTATCATTTTCTATAATTAAAACTCAGGTTTAACTTAGGTGCCTACTGCACCAACACCCTAGTCCTAGCGTCGAGCACCTGACTCCCTGAGTCAGTGTGCACTCAATAAGTCGAGGTGTCGATCAAGGTCACCTTGCTTCTATTTGCCTACAAACAAAGCCCAGTTGATTGGAACGAATGACCAGTCAACTGTTACACCTCAAAACTGAGGTTTAACACCCCAAGTATGATCCTCTCATACTTGACTCTTACCCATAGTCTATACATAAACCTTCAAGCTTCTTCCATCAACCTCATGCCTTTAGAATGCACCGAGTCCTCCATGACTCCTCACCCTTTATGGTAGCCTTCAAGTGCTTCCTTTGGTTTTATCATGTTATCGGATCCTCCTTTGCCAAGCACGGTCTCCCTAACCTGTCGGGACTTCACACTCCAAATGTGGTCTCCCTAACCTATCAAGACTACACTTGCCAAGCACAGTCTCCCTGACCTATCGGGGCTTCACTCGCCAAGACTCCTTGTCTGGGTCTTCAATTGCCAAGACTTCTCATCCGGGTCTTCACTCGCCAAGAGGCCACACCTCCGAGACTTCCATTGCTAAGAGGTCATGCCTCTAGGACTTCCATTGCCAAGGGGGCACGCCTCCAAGACTTCCATTGCCAAGTCTCCATACTTGGACTTTTCCTTGTCAAGTCTCCATACTTGGACTTTTCCTTGCCAATAATCCATTCTTGGACTTTTCCATTGCCAAGCATCCATACTTGGACTTTTCCTTACCGAGTCTCCAAACTTGGACTTCCACTCGAGCCTCACTCGAGCTTGGTCAACTTTGACTCGAGGTTGATTGTTCCAACAATCTCTCTCATCTCATCCTTTACCTCTAATCATATTGTCAAACATCGAAACTCAACTCGAGCCAAACTCGAGCTTAGTCAATCTTGACCTGAGAGTAATTGCACCAACATAATTGACATTTGTTTCCACATCAAGAACCATAAAATTATTTGTTAAAAAAATCATATTTGATTGACACTGAGTCAATCTTAAGTTCCACTCACTAACTGTAAAAATTAATACAATACCCTAAATCAAGAAGACAAGTTACAAAAACTAGATTCCTTTGAATCTCATGAGCATACAGAACATCATGTAGAAATAAAATACTTCCACCACGATGGTTAAGTTTGCAAGTGTCAACTCCTTTGACTTCAACTCTTGTATTGTTTCCTATATAAATCTATTTGTTGCCAGCTAGTGCCCGATGGTACTCCACGAATGTAACCTGCTCCCGAGCTACGTGGTTGGTTGCTATCAAATCTATAATCCACAAAGGATAAGTGTCACGCCCCGAGAGTATGCCGTGCCGAAAAGCAAACAGACAGCATCTCCCCTGTACGTGGTAACATATCGGGTTAATACAAGGCCCGTATGCCCACAACAACAATATGATATACACAGATATCAACATATCAAACACAGCGGAAACATACAACAGATAAAACAATATACAATGACCCAACTGTGCACTCCGGAGTGACTTGACACAACAAGAAACATAATAGAAGCCACATCGAAAGCCAAATACATACAACATGTCCGTATATCACAGATACGGAAACAATACAGGCTAAAAACCCAAACCAACAATCCGTAAGGACACAACAACACGGAAAACATATCTGTTGGTGCAGTGGGCACCAAAGTCGAACCGGTATTTTGATTATGGCAAAAGGCTCAATAGTTAAGGGTATATTTGTTATCTTACGAGCTCAATTAAGTGTGCAGAAATGCTAAAGTTGAGCGGAAGGTCTGCGACACCCGGTGGGAACCGAGGTGGTCGGGCAACGCCAGAGGGACTTCGGAGGAAGCCGAGGTACTCGGGTGAAGACCGGAAGCGAGGCTACAAGGTAAGCTCGTGTGAAAGCGAAGCAAGGTCGTTAAGCGTAGATCCGACCCAATACCTCCAATGGAAGGTCTAGGTCGAGATCAGATGGTTAGAACCATCGTACTTTATATTTTAAGCTAACTTGTATCATCAAAACCCTTTGACTACAATCAACTCGCTAGTCAAGAGCTCGAATTTCAAGGGGGTGAATTTGGACTTGACTCGTGTTTTGGTACAAAGGGTGATGTGGCATCAAGGTGGACATCCAAACCATCACCAAGCTTCCTTGTGGTGGACGCCCAAAATAAGGTGAGTTGGCACAAGATGGTTGGCTCCCATGATGTGGCACAAGTTGAATGGCTCATCCTCAAGTTGGCGCCCAAGGAGGTTGGAGGTGGCACAAGGTGGTTGGATGAAACACCTCATCCTTGAGTTGGCGCACAAGAAGGTTGGAGGTGGCACAAGGTGGTTGGATGAAACACCTCATCCTCAAGTTGGCGCCCAAGGAGGTTGGAGGTGGCACAAGGTGGTTGGATGAAACACCTCATCCTTGAGTTGGCGCACAAGAAGGTTGGAGGTGGCACAAGGTGGTTGGATGAAACACCTCATCCTTGAGTTGGGATAAGAACCTCACCTTGGACACTACCTATGTCTAAATTCATAGATCAATATCCATAAATAGACATGTTCACTCCAAGCAAATACAAGAAATCAAGAGCTCTCAACACGCCGTCGTAACGCCGCTACTACTACTCACATTTGCTACGACGAAGTGCCGCCGACAACGAAAGCTACATCTTCTACTTATAAGAGTTGTCGGTATATTTATTTAAGTTCTACTTCTTTAAATTGTCTTTGTGCTTTAATCGTAACAAGGAAAGGGGGAGTGTCCCTTTGCCTTGATTTCTTTTTGTAATCGTTGCTCCTACCTCCAACGAGGAGGAGTGGTTTTAGTGAATTGCCCTCCGTACGTGATCAAGGATCACTAGGGCCGTGGATTAGCAATCGAAAGATTGTGAACCACGTAAAAATATCTTGTCTACTTTATATTTCCGCTGTGCATTCTCTACTTGCTTTTTACTTATTGCAAAAGTTTTTAACGACACCGTATCGCTATTCACCCCCCCCCCTCTAGCGACACTTTCGATCCAACAATATCCATTCGTCCGGTGTGAGATGGCATCAGCTGGCGGAGCTCCGAACATCCAAGGAATCTTCTACCTGTTATCTGGGCGACAGGAAGCCCAGGGTCCCGGAGTGGTGAGTATAAACTCAGGGGTAATATAAAGAAAGTGCATGAACAACATATAAGGATAGATCTACAAGTATACATGTGAAGATCTACAGGTATACAGCATGAGCCCAATAGACATATAGTCATATCCAAATCTAATAACAAGTAACTACAGTAAAGTCATACTCAATGTATATACTAAACTGATCAACTGAACATAAAGTAATGTACCAACGTACCTGACGGTCTGTAACACCAGATGCTAGATCATCCTGAACAGATTTACAATAACATAACTCATATAACGTACTAAATCAATCCCATACCTGACCAATACTCCAACATATGAACAATATATGATCACCTGTAATAACAATCCGGTCCGTACCACACAATGACATGATGCTAATCAAATGCATATAACAGTCTGAATCAACGCATGTATCATGCTCAACACATAGTATATAAAATGCAAATGACATGTATCATGATGTACAAGCATGTGCAACAATCATAGCTTAATCAAATGCAGCATCTCACAGGCATATGTAAAACATATATCAAATACATGCATACATATATATCAACAATGCATATGCATGGTCACTGTCTGCGGACCCGTCCAACCACGACCCCAGAGTGGCCAGGGTGGCACGACAAATGACAACTAGCCCGACTCCAGCTGCCACCACTCTCGAGTGGCCGTGTTGGGTAGTATGACTGAGTAGCGTATAAGCGTAAAAAGCTAACTACTCCTAGGGGCCCCTGCTGCAAGTCACGCTGTCCCTACCCATGAGTAGACAAACACCGCACACAGGACAACTGCACGTCAGACAACCATCTATAGTGGGCGAGTGCTAACACCACTCTGCATAGTGGCCGGGTGCGCATCTCCAGCTACCACCATCCATAGTGGCCGAGCGCGGCACATCCAATGCTCTGCCCTCAACCCTGCTACCACTACCTCGAGTGGCCGGGGAGGCAGGATAACTGACGACCCGTCTCATCCACAAGGGAGACCCAGTCGTCAGCATGCATGCAAATGTAATGATGCATAGCTCCATACATGTATCCTCGCCACACTCCCTATCCCACGGGGAGTCCTGGTCAACCAAAAGTCAACTATGCAAGGACTACAATCCACAAGACTCTCTCTATCGTACAAAGAGTCATACTCATCCGATACCAACCACGCTAAGACCTCTAGTCGATCATCCATATAACCATACACAGATATACGATCCATAATGGATATACAATCATGCTAGGACCTCTAGTCCGTAACCATATACTGACAACCACACAAATTTATCTATGCACAGACAACTAAATCCACCATAGATGCACAACTAATATGTGTACGATACAACGATCGACTCCATAACCCAATTCATCACCTAACCCTAGTGATGTAACACAGTAACCCAATCTAAGGTCACAAAGATAACCCTAACCGCCTGTACTTACTGAACATCCATCAGCTAATACATAATAGGGTTTATAGTTCCTATCCGAGCTAGATAATCAATGAAGTACCAGAGTTTATATCTCAAAGGTCAAGGCAGTACAAGCATATGATTAAATATGAGTGGATTTAAGGTAAACAGGTATAAACATATATCCAAGATCATGCACTAGAATTTGATCAAAACTACCGGACCAGGTAGATATTACCCACCTGATACGAAGCTCGAATAATCCTCACGAACCTACACATAATAGCAACAATGATTAAATACAAGTATCCAACAAATGTAGGAACTAAACACTACATCGTTCCTATATTCAAATTCTTTTCCCCGAATATGTGTTAACAACTCCGACTATCCCTAGCTCAATTTAAGATAAATAGATCCCAACAATACTCACAACAAATCCAAGCTAACCTCAATCTCCAAATCACTGCATCCAATCAATTCACACTTACCTTCGATCACTGCCATAGTAGCTCCATCATCCACAGCAACTCACAGCTATACACAAATGCAATCGATCCACTAACAGAAACAACACCCAACAACCCGTCGGCAGAACATAGATCTACACAAACAACACAGATTTATACCAAATCAACAATACTCCTCCATCACAGAGTAACTTCCAATCACAGTTGATATTTCTAGCAATCAGAACACATCAACTGGAACTTCCCAACCCACAGCTAAGGAAATCAACTAGATCAACAATGAACTAATTAAATAACACGCTGTTTCAAAATCGTATCAACAGCTTCCTCACCTTGTCTCCACCACTCATCGCTACAAAATCAACCAATGAATCAACACACAAATCTGAACAACAACTAAATTAGAGTTGTAATTTAGCTCACCTTCTCGTCCCACATGCACAGATCAGCTACCACCCCAAACAGGTCAGATCTCAAATCCCAGCTCCAAGCTCTTTGGCAAACAGAGGTTGAAACTACCCAATCACATCCATCAAATTCAAACAAATTAGTCTGAAACCATTGATAATACCCTAAATCGAAGCCATCACCATAGCATACCTTCCTCCCCCGAATTTGTCAATCGGATCCAAACCATCGCAAGCCACAGCTGTACTGTGCTTCCCGACCACACCAGCAGCACAACCACCTTCCATAAATCGTAGATCACAGCTCAATCAACCCACCTTGCACAAGGAGATCCAACGATGGTCGTGTCTCCGCTAGCAACAGAGGTGGTCGGCCGCCGAGCTATTCGAGATGGTGAGCAGGCGGCTATGCGAGTTGAGATCCCTGACACCAAAATCGCAGACGAAGAAGCTACAGTGGATGAAGAAGAGAAGGAACTGGATGGCGGCGACGCGATCCGGCGACTGGCTCCGGCATCGGTGGTGGCAAATCGACCGATGCTGCAGCTGCAGGCGTTCGACGGAGCTGGCGACCACTCCGGCAACGCTTGAGGGAAAGAGGAGAAGCGCTGTTGAGTTGCTCTGATCAGAATGTCGACGGCCTGGAAGAAGGCGACGGAAAAATAGCGGCGCGAGGAAAAGAAGAGAAGAGAAGGGGCGATCGCGACGAATGGCCCGCTCCGTTCGTTCGATTCCTTTAAAAGTCGTTCGTCCAATTCGGTTAAACCAACCCAAGTTCAACCCAATCTGCTTTGACCCAATCTAGTCAAGCCCAATACAGCCCAATACCAGCCCAAGCCCAAATTCAAATCAAGCCCAATTTCAAATCCATTTCCAGCCCAATTAACCCACTAATTAAATCCAATTAATTAAAGGGTTTAATCCATATAATAATTTTTTTTTATCTTACATTCTCCCCCACTTATAAAAATTTGGTCCCCAAATTTCCGACTTATATACTTGTATGAGATGTCACAATAATCATCTCAAGTATTCGGAGAAAAGTCACACCTCAAGTGACTAAGTGGGGTACTGAGCTCGAATATTACATTCCAGCTCTTATACGCTCTTAGCCAACATATTAAGAGGTAAACAACTGTACCAAAGTGGAGTTCTATACCCGTAACCGATGGGAGACTTTGCCAGAATCATAAGGTGAATCATGAATCACTATCAGAAATGATACCCAAGGATACTCCATGGATATCATTCCATCAAGCGATTCAACGGAGTCCATCTTACGGCTCGGAAGAAAATGAGAGGACCTAGCTAATCGATCATCGATTACCCAAATCCTATCAAGTCCTTTCTGAATTCTAGATAATCTCCCAACATAGTCTAACATACTAGGCTCCACTTCATCACGGTACGTAACCCTACCGATCAAAATATTCCACCTTTGCTTGTTGGCATACCCAACATCAACTACGCAATCATCCATGTCCCATATATCGTTCCACCAACATGAACGTCTCAATACTCACTATTTCCGGATACACTCCGAATAAATCATCACTCACGAATGAAGAGTCTCCTGTAACAACTCTTCCTAAATCGAATGCAACTCTAGGAACCACTATCCTTCCCAGAGACGGAGATTTATTCTCACAAGAGAAATTAATCTAATGTCCAAAATTTACTCTGTCACTCAGAACTGGAAGACTATAATGACTAATCTCGATAGTTTCTCAACTAGCATACACATAATATACGTCTCATTCAACTGCATCGGGATCGCTCCTAATCCCTAAAATGATGCATCTGCGTACAATACTCTTCCATCCATATCGGACTAATTAACTAATACTGACACGAGAGTCAGTCACCGTCTAGGCCCTGAAACCTAGCTTCACTAACTTCCGACCAGGTGATTCCCATCACCTTCTTGGTCCAACAAGTTGACGGTATCGTATCGCTAGAACATCCTATCCTTATCTATGATAAATATCAAATCAATCTAGGGAACCATAACTTCCCTTAAGATTGTGGATATATCCATAAATATATCCTCCACATACATGATGATAATCGATCTCAAATACTCTAAGAGTACTTGATTCCTCAAATCCATGAACGACTAAATCGTCGATAAGTCTAACAACATTATCAATCAGCTCTATACACCTGCATCCTTTTGTTGGCAATGTGCTAGTCCTCGGAATGCTCATAGGCTCCCATGTCCCCGGATTAAAATTTTCACTAATGAGAACTAATCCGGATGGGATGAGTTTCCTAAGCACAACCAATTCGTCGTCGTGCTAACGACTCAAGCGATCGCTTGAACAAACTAGTTGTCCAAGCAACCAACTCTCCTAGTCGATTAGCCGCGGAAGAGACGACGGACGGATCGCCGGTTTTTGTGTTTCTTATCGGGGTCCATGATTATACAAATATATGCAAATATAAACATGTATAATCAACACATACATAAAGTAAACATCCACATAATAATAGAAACATGCAAAGATCATAAATAAAAGTTATAAAACTTTTATACCTCTTGATCTTCTATCGTATGTCCTAACCTCCTTGTAGACTTCGTGTGGGCGAAGATCCTCCACAAGTTGAAGCTTCTTAGATCCTCTTCAATCCAAAGAAAGAAGAACTCTCTTTCTTGCTTGAGCCAACCACCAATCCACAAAGGATTGATGCCGACCCCAAGAATAGAGAACATAATGGAAACAACCAAGCAACGAACTAGGGACAAACCCTAGCTCCTAGTGCCGCGGTCAAGAGGAAAACAAAAGGAAAGAGGAATAGGTTGGGCACCACCAAAGGTATAGGAAAAGGATAGGAAGCCAACACCCTAGGAAGAAGAAGAACACTTCCCTATAGTTGCCACCTACCTTTCCTTCCAAACCCTAGCCGCAACCAAGCTTCCTTTGGATTTCTTGCCTGCCAAGGTAGAGGAAGACAAAGTAGTGGCCCCAACCCTTAGAAGGAAGAAGATGAGCCCTTCCCCTATAGTTGCCGCCCAACCTAACTTCCAACCTTGCCGCCCAATCCAAAGAGCCAAACCCTAATCTAATTAGGGTTTCCTCCATAGGTTTCTTGCCGCCTAAGCATGGTGGAGAAGAGAGAACTATGAGCTAGCCACCTCCAAGGAAGAAGACAAGCTTCTCCATAGGTTGCCGCCCAATCCAAATCATCACCTTGGCCGCCCAACCTAAGGAGCCAAAACCCTAATTAGGGTTTCCTCCTTGAGGTTTCTTGCCGCCCAAGCAAAATAGGCAAAACCCTAATTTCCTTAGCTTCCATCATGAACCATTGAAAGGATGGAGAAGCTTGGGCGCCGACCAAGTTAAGGAGGAAAAGGGAGGAAAGGTTTTGTCGGCCATCATTGGGAAGAAGAAGAAGAGAAGCCTCCTTCATGTTGCCGCCCAACACCATGAACCAAAACCTAACCCTAGCCTCCTCCTTGTTTCTTGCCGCCCAAGCCATCCAACTCCATCTCCAAAAATCTTAGTTGCCGCCCAACCCAAGCCACCCTTTTTATAGAGTTAGGTTTAGGCCTTGGTTTTATCTCCACCGCCGGTTCTAGGGTTTTAATCCCAACCGTCGGATCTAGAGATTTAATCTCAACCGTCGGTTCTAGGATTTTAATCCAACCGTCGGATCTAGAGATTTAATCTCCACCGTCGGTTCTAGGGATTTAATCCCAACCGTCGGATCTAGAGATTTGTTTTCCATCATTGATCTAGACTTCATGAGGTTTATATAAGGCTACGATAGGGACCATGAGGAGGAGTTGGGTCTTGGCCACCCGATGGATCGGAACCACACAAACTCGATCCATCAATGATGTTCCATTCCACTAGAGGATCATCATTGAACTACCTCACCAACCCCCATAAATCAATATGGGCTCCATATATTATTTGTACATTTATCTCCCCGTGTTTAAGATATCGAATGTCCGTCAATCGATTGATTTACTGACCATCAATCAATTAACATCTAACTCCTCGAGTAGTACCACTCAACCTTATCATCATGTTGACTAAGTCAACCCGCGGGGTTTACATGATAAACCTTATGAGCTCCTCAAGGGGACATCATCAACCTAATATATAGGACATGGATTCCTCCTATAATCAACGACACACCATGTAAATAATATCATTTTCCAACTTACCGGGCATATTGATTTAATCCATAGAAATCTCACCCTCTGGTAAATCAAAGAAATAAATACTAAGTACATGTGCCCGTTATTATATCGGGATTAAGAGCATGTACAACATAATATCCGAGGTCCGATTCAATTATGTAGTCAGCAATAAATTGAATCACCTCTATGTCGGTCCTGCTCAATGCACCTAAGTGTACTAGTGTAACTCTATGTTCAAGATAAAACAATACCAAGCTACACTACAACCATGCCAATGGTTTGTCCAAGACCATCTTGGTTGTGAGCCTCTACTTATACTCTACAGGAGATAACATGATCTTCTGTGCCATCACCCAAGCACCATGTTATCTACAATGTAAAGTATTAGACAATATGCACAACATATAATAAATATAAAAGTGCAAACAATGATCATGTGATTCTTATTTCAAAATAAAGATGTTCATACTAAAGAGCTAGGCTTTCAGTATACATCCCAACAATCTCCCACTTATACTAAAAGACTATGCTGTCATTATACTGCCATACATCTGATTCCCCTTCCCTCCACAAGCCTATCAAAGCTCTCGCTAGAAGGGCCTTAGTGAAAAGGGTCTACTGTGTCATCCTCTCGATGCAATCCAGCGACAAAGAACTTCTACCTCCTTAACGATTTCTCGTATCAGGTGGTACTTGCACTCTATGTGTTTACTAGCCTTATGGGCTCGTGGTTCCTTCGAGTTTGCAACTGCACCATTATTATCACAATAAATTGTGATAGTTCTGGGCAAACCAGGAATCACATCCAAGTCCATCAGGAAGTTCCTAAGCCACCCAACTTCTTTGGCCGCCTAAGAGGCTGCCATACAGTCAGCTTCCATGGTAGAGTCCATCACGCATTTCTGCTTGACACTCTTCCATACTATGGCTCCACCTCCAAAAGTAAACACAAAACCTGAGGTAGACTTACTGTTATCCCTATCAAATTGGAAATCAGAATCTATGTAACCCACAGGGAGTAATTTGTCTACCCGGTAAACTAGCATATAATCCCTAGTCCTTCTCAGGCACCACAATATATGCTTTACCGCAGTCCAATATCCCTGTCCTGGATTACTCTGATATCTGCTGACCATGCCCACGGCAAAGAAGATATCTGGTCTCGTACAGAGCAGCGCATACATGAGGCTTCCTACTGCCGAAGCATAAGGAACCGCCTTCATCTCCTCTATCTCCTCAGATGATCTAGGACACATCTCCTTAGATAAAGGAACTCCATGCCTGAAAGGTAGAAAACCCTTCTTGGAGTTTTGCATGCTAAAACGATCCAAAATCATGTCTATGTATGAAGCTTGGGATAAGCACAACAACCTTGATCCCAAGGTTGTGACCCACTTCTCCCAAGTCCTTCATACCATACTGTTTGGACAACCATACCCTTACGTCTGATAACATTTCGATGTTGTCGCCAACCACCAAAATGTCATCTACGTATAGTACAAAAATACCACTACGTTTCCATCACATCTCTGATATACACAAGACTCATCCGAACTTTGAATAAATCCATAAGACTGGATTTACCTCCTCAAAGCGGATGTTCCAAGACCTCGAAGCTTGCTTCAATCCACAAATGGACCGATTAAGCTCACATACAAGATACTTTTTGCCCTTAGCAATGAATCCCTCTGGTCGCTTTATATAAATGGATTCCTCAAGACTTCCACTAAGGAAATCTGTCTTGACATCCATCTGTCACACCTCATAAATTCATATGAGCTGCTATACATAGGAGCTCCCAGACCTGATTTGAATCCATAGATTCAATCTCGATTATTGCACTTTGCAAAGATGTTGCATCTATATCTTGGATTACCTCGTCATATGTCCGAGGATCAGGTTCATGTTTGAGGACCAAATCGGAAGATTCTCCCAAGAACATGAATCTATCAGGCTGTCTCACAACCCTCCCACTACGACGAGGTATCACCTGTATATCCTCTGTGACACGCGGTGCAGTGACATGTGGTATATCCTCTTGTACCGGTGGTACTGAAGTCGGGACTTCCCCTGTCAACTCCTTAAGAACAATCCTACTCGTGGGCTTGTGGTTCATCACATAGTCCTCCTCTAGAAATCTGGCATTCGTACAAACGATCACCCTCTGATCTCTAGGACTATAAAACAAACCACCCTTCGTTCCCCTAGGATAGTCAACAAACATGCGTACTTTTGTACGAGGTTCCAACTTACCAGTATCTGCCTTCAGCACATGTGCAGGACTCCCCATATCCGAATATGTCTTAGACTAGGCTTTCGCCCGGTCCACAACTCTGTGGGAGTAAAAGGCACTGATTTAGATGGAACAAGGTTCAGAATGTATACCGTCGTATCTAGAGCATATCCTCAGAACGAATCTGGCAAGTCAGAATAACTCATCATCAATCTAACCATCTCCATAAGAGACCTATTCCTTCGCTTTGCTACACCGTCACTGGGGTGTGCAGTGCATAATGGGATTGAATCCCAACCTCTGATAAGTAATTCCTAAACTCTCCCAAGAGGTATTCACCACTACGATCAAATCGTAGTGTCATCTTGAATAATTGTCTATGAAAAAGACAAAATATTCAAAACTACCTCTTGCCTGGATAGACATAGGACCATACGAATCAGAATGAACCAATTCCAACACATCTTTGGATCTATACCCCTTGGCCTTGAAAGGCCTCTTGGTCATCTTACCTTCCAAGCAAGATTCGCAGGTTGGGAGATCCTCGACCACTAATGAACCCCAAAGGTCCATCAGCTATCATCCTTTGAATTCTGCTTAGGTTAATATGACCAAGCCTAAGATCCGAAAGATATGTTTGGTTCATCTTCGAAGGTTCTTTTCTCTTATCGGAATTAGAAGATGAGTTATTAACTTCAATTTGCATCGTGGGAGCTTGTGGTTCAAATTATTAATTTCCTATCTATGTACCTGAATAGATAATGTCCCTATTCCTTTTATAACAAATCTGTCATTAAAAGGAATAGATTATCCATCCATAATTTAGAAATCGAAATCAATTCTTTCTAAATAAAGGTACATAAAGAAAATTTCTAAGAACCAAAAACTTTATTTTTCTCAAAAGATAAATAAAATATCTCCCACTGCAATAGCCGTCATTATGGCATTGCCCAAGTAAATGGTAATATCCCCTTTAGCTAGTCGTCGGGTTTCCTGGAACCCCTGCAAAGTATTGCAGACATGATTAGTGGCTCTCGTATCTACACACCAGGTGCCAGTAGATAACACCGCTAACCATGTTATAACGACTAGACCAAAAGATATACTTTTGTTCTTGCTTCGGATTGGGATAATCCTTCTTCTCATGTCCGGTCTGCTAGTAAGTGAAGTATTTGCCTTTTGGCTTATTCACTCCTCCCTGAGATCCTCCCACCACCTTTGCTCCACCTTGTTTCTTCTTCTTCTTGCCTTTCGGCTTAGAAGTAGAAACCTTTTTGAGCAACCATGGCTTGAGGACACTCTTTGAAGAGTGTATACTTGTACTTCTTAGCAAATAAGACAACATCTAGATTCTTTTCCAATCAACATTAACTAGGTACAGTAAGTTTATTTCCTTTAGTATTACAACAAGTGGACTGAAAATAAATTTTGAAAATACTAAGAATCACATAGATCATTGCTTTAGATTTCAAATATTATTGATTCCTCAAAACAATAAAATCCCGAAATCAACCAACACCTCAAAACACCGAGAATATCGCATGCCACGATAGTGTGGACGTATACGAATTCTACATTTGTAAGAGGAGGTTTTACCCATTAATTTTATTATCTTGTCAACCTTACTTTTGACAAATAAAATTAATAGTTGGTTCCTCTTTGGCCGTATAAATAAAAGCAGTGACTCCGATGGGGAGGATACTTTTTATTTGCATCTAAGTGTGCACCATTACACGATACTAAGGGAATTATCTCGGATTATGTGCCTTACCGATGGGGAAGTACACACGCTCCTAAATAATTTTCTATAACCATTATTTGACCTAGTGATCCGCAAACAAACTCATCCGATGGGGAGGAAGGCACTCAGAGCCGACGCGCAAGTTTGTTGCATCACATGTCAAATTGTAATGGAGGCCGCGGGAATTAATTAAAATATCCCTCTCCCACTTAGTAAATTGAAAATGAGGAATTTTCAAGCACACACAACATGCATATAAAATAAATCAGCAATAAATATGGAAAAATCAGAATTTTTCCAACTATTATGGCATTGTTCTCCAATATGCGTCCCGTCGTGTCGCCACCTCGTCCGCTCCTCCTACGCCATGTACGAGCCATCCGGAGATCCGAGCCGAGAATAAAACCTATTTTATTTTACATCCATCGATCCTATACTCAACGAGAGTGTACATGAAATCTAGATCGAAAGTAAAATAAAATAAAGAGTGGCTAAACAATGCCGTATTTAATTACAAAAATTAAATACTAATCTAGCCTCGTCAACCCCGAGGATTCAAATAATATACAATCATACACAAACAATCACATACACACATATATCCATAATAGTCGGATCTTATGCCTGCAACCAAAAAGTTAGCCTACGCACATCCTACTATTATCCGACATACAAAATATATGATATGTGCATGAAAGTAACCGAATCCAAAAACACACAAAACCGGAAACCATGGCTCTGATACCAATTGTTGGCAATGTGCTAGTCCTCGGAATGCTCATAGGCTCCCATGTCCCCAGATTAAAATTTTCACTAATGAGAACTAATCCGGATGGGATGAGTTTCCTAAGCACAACCAATTCGTCGTCGTGCTAACGACTCAAGCGATCGCTTGAACAAACTAGTTGTCCAAGCAACCAACTCTCCTAGTCGATTAGCCGCGGAAGAGACGACGGACGGATCGCCGGTTTTTGTGTTTCTTATCGGGGTCCATGATTATACAAATATATGCAAATATAAACATGTATAATCAACACATACATAAAGTAAACATCCACATAATAATAGAAACATGCAAAGATCATAAATAAAAGTTATAAAACTTTTATACCTCTTGATCTTCTATCGTATGTCCTAACCTCCTTGTAGACTTCGTGTGGGCGAAGATCCTCCACAAGTTGAAGCTTCTTAGATCCTCTTCAATCCAAAGAAAGAAGAACTCTCTTTCCCTTCTTGCTTGAGCCAACCACCAATCCACAAAGGATTGATGCCGGCCCCAAGAATAGAGAGAACATAATGGAAACAACCAAGCAACCGAACTAGGGACAAACCTTAGCTCCTAGTGCCGCCGGCCAAGAGGAAAACAAAGGAAAGAGGAATAGGTTGGGCACCACCAAAGGTATAGGAAAAAGGATAGGAACCGGCCAACACCCTAGGAAGAAGAAGAACACTTCCCCTATAGTTGCCACCTACCTTTCCTTCCAAACCCTAGCTGCCCAACCAAGCTTCCTTTGGATTTCTTGCCGCCCAAGGTAGAGGAAGACAAAGTAGTGGCCGGCCAACCCTTAGAAGGAAGAAGATGAGCCCTTCCCCTATAGTTGCCGCCCAACCTAACTTCCAACCTTGCCGCCCAATCCAAAGAGCCAAACCCTAATCTAATTAGGGTTTCCTCCATAGGTTTCTTGCCGCCTAAGCAAGGTGGAGAAGAGAGAACTATGAGCTAGCCACCTCCAAGGAAGAAGACAAGCTTCTCCAGGTTGCCGCCCAATCCAAATCATCACCTTGGCCGCCCAACCTAAGGAGCCAAAACCCTAATTAGGTTTCCTCCTTGAGGTTGCTTGCCCAAGCAAAATAGGCAAAACCCTAATTTCCTTAGCTTCCATCATGAACCATTGAAAGGATGGAGAAGCTTGGGCGCCGGCCAAGTTAAGGAGGAAAAGGGAGGAAAGGTTTTGCCGGCCATCATTGGGAAGAAGAAGAAGAGAAGCCTCCTTCATGTTGCCGCCCAACACCATGAACCAAAACCTAACCCTAGCCTCCTCCTTGTTTCTTGCCGCCCAAGCCATCCAACTCCATCTCCAAAAACCTTAGTTGCCGCCCAACCCAAGCCACCCTTTTTATAGAGTTAGGTTTAGGCCTTGGTTTTATCTCCACCGTCGGTTCTAGGGTTTTAATCCCAACCGTAGTATATTGATATTTAATCTCAACCGTAGTTTCTATGATTTTAATCCAACCGTCGTATCTAGAGATTTAATCTCCACCGTCAGTTCTAGGGATTTAATCCCAACCGTCGGATCTAGAGATTTGTTTTCCATCATTGATCTAGACTTCATGAGGTTTATATAAGGCTACGATAGGGACCATGAGGAGGAGTTGGGTCTTGGCCACCCGATGGATCGGAACCACACAAATTCTATCCATCAATGATGTTCCATTCCACTAGAGGATCATCATTGAACTACCTCACCAACCCCATAAATCAATATGGGCTCCATATATTATTTGTACATTTATCTCCCGTGTTTAAGATATCGAATGTATCAATCGATTGATTCTTGACCATCAATCAATTAACATCTAACTCCTCGAGTAGTACCACTCAACCTTATCATCATGTTGACTAAGTCAACCTGCAGGGTTTACATGATAAACCTTATGAGCTCCTCAAGGGGACATCATCAACCTAATATATAGGACATGGATTCCTCCTATAATCAACGGCACACCATGTAAATAATATCATTTCCCAACTTACCGGGCATATTGATTTAATCCATAGAAATCTCACCCTCTGGTAAATCAAAGAAATAAATACTAAGTACATGTGCCCGTTATTATATCAGGATTAAGAGCATGTACAACATAATATCCGAGGTCCGATTCAATTATGTAGTCAGCAATAAATTGAATCACCTCTATGTCGGTCCTGCTCAATGCACCTAAGTGTACTAGTGTAACTCTATGTTCAAGATAAAACAATACCAAGCTACACTACAACCATGCCAATGGTTTGTCCAAGACCATCTTGGTTGTGAGCCTCTACTTATACTCTACAAGGGACTAATAACATGATCTTCTTTGCCATCACCCAAGCACCATGTTATCTACAATGTAAAGTATTAGACAATATGCACAACATATAATAAATATAAAAGTGCAAACAATGATCATGTGATTCTTATTTCAAAATAAAGATGTTCATACTAAAGAGCTAGGCTTTCAGTATACATCCCAACACCTTTTACTTCAAGCTAATGATAGCTCAATCATCACATCGACTATGATCATTGTATGACACCAAGTCACTACAATATCAACATTCCAGTCGTATATTAACTCTAGGGTATACACAAGTGTCATTTAGCTGATCTAAACAGATCCTCTATCCACCATGAATGATACTCATTCCCAATTACTGCATTCCAATCATCTATAATCGATGCATAACCTCAAAGTCTGACTCTCTTCTAACAAAGAGTTACAAATCTTCTCAAGAAGAAACACTGAGGCAGATAAATCTCCCATAGTGTTTAGCAACACTGATACCCATAAAATCATCTCCCGGTATGAGGTCCCCAATATCAGGACTATTCCCGAAATCACCTCAATCGCTTACTCCACTTTCCCATGCAGTGGTAAGCTCGAGAGTTTATCCAAAACTATATCCGAATACTCTCAAATTATACGTACATCCGAGAGTCCTAGTATACCAACGCTCCAACAATCTAACTATCCATAAGGATATGTTTATAGTAGAGGTATGTCTAGCAAAGGCCAAGGGTATCCCTTGACTTCTTGGTTGTCGATCAACATCTCACCTAACGGTAGAGAAAAATCACCAACCCACAAGTCGATAGGAACCTTCGAACCCTATCCAAGAATGTTCTAGACAAAGATACCTGTAAACTACTAGTATCTCTTGATATATCTGCAAATAGGATAACCTAAAGTAATACCCCAAAGGACCGATCCTTCGGTCTTCTATACTTCTTCTCGAGTAATCATGTAAACTTGTCCAACATCTGTTCTGGACGGCTGAGCTCATGTAGATGCAAAGACTATCATGTAGGAACTGAAATCAACTGCTGGAACTGAGGTACAACTGAAACAACTGCAATGGAGATGGTAAATACTATTGTACTGGCAAGGGTACACATCCGACTGTATAATACTGAAGAACTGTCAACAACATAGCACGTTCCATCTCTGTGAAAGGTATAGCTGCAACTGGAGAATACTGTCTAGATACGACCATCATCGTAAAATCCCTCCTCTGTATAAAGCATAACCATGTCTGGAAAAGTAACAGTTGTTGTCTGAAGGTCTGGGTCTTCTGAGATGTCTTCGGCTGATACTGCTGAGTAACTTGCTTCTCTCGGTTGAAAGTATCAAAGAGCTCCAACTATATCTGAGGTAGTAGATCGTTGCTGATGTGATAACCCAATCTTCTGTAATGATCTCAGCTTTCGAGGTTGTGGATCATCCGCTCAAAAGCATCATCCATAGTCTTCCACTGAGTCTTCAAAGTACATACTCTCCCCGTAGATACCGACTTCTTATAGTGGAAACAGTTACAATGGTCCATCGGATAATATGACTCCGTGTCTCATCGTAACCCGCACTTCACACCTATAATCTCCCTTCAGAGTCTTTCCTCTGAGTTCGCTGATAAACATGAGAAGCTGCTGACAATCTACAATCGCTCTTCTATGATCGAAAAACTCTCCAATAGTCGCTCGTGACTTACGACTTTAATCTTGCTCCTTTTATCCAACATTTGGAGATTTCGAATTCCAATAATTTGACTCGCAATATCTGCTTATCAAATCTCCAACTCTTTAAAACACTTACTACGGAGTCATTTCTATACACATGACTCGGTCTATGCATCTAACTTAGCTTCCTCTGTATAATACGATCACTCTACCTAAAGCCCAAGAATTCCTTGACAATGAGTCAAAGAAAATGACGTGGGGAAATACTATTTAACAACATCATTGAACTGTGACCAAGTGATACATTATTTCCCGTAGGTTATTTCCTATATCTTCCATCAAGTACCGGCTAAATCCGGATAATGGTATTCAATTACCACTTCTATCTTCGTATAACACGAGTTAAGTACTCAAAAGTACTCCCAAAGTTATACAACCTAGAACGACCATCTCAGGGATCAACATTCCTATGAATATCATCCCCTAATTTTCTACTATCTGCATCAGCAATAGTATACTCGCTTAGTCCATTACCCCTCAGGTAATAATCTGACAAACATAATTAGTGGAAATCCTTAGGACTATAATCCTTGATCTCCCCAAGAGATGTGCCTACCTAATCCCTGCTTTCCGACTCGGTATCAGTCGACTCTCAAAGGTAATTACCTTTTCGATAGCAGGTACATATCTAATAACCTCAACATATCATTCCCGTGGTCAAACTCAAACCACGGTTACGAATACTAACCAATATCCTACAAGTCATCCATGTTATAAGCAACTAAATGCATAACCAATAGAAGGATATGTAATAACAATTAACATACCTTAAACCTTGTAGCTCGGAGATGTCCGCAACAGCCAGATCCCAGAACTCACAAAACCAAGACCGGGTAAAGCAAAACTCGATGTCCGAATGAAATAAAATCCGAAAATGGATTTCGCAACCTAGGGCTCTGATACCAATAAAATTGTCAAGCCCCGAGAGTATGCCGTGCCGAAAAGAAAACGGACGACATCTCCCCTGTACGTGGCAACATATCGGGTTAATACAAGGCCCGTAGGCCCACAACAACAATATGATATACACAGATATCAACATATCAAACACAGCGGAAACATACAACAGATAAAACAATATACAATGACCCAACTGTGCACTCCGGAGTGACTTGACACGACAAGAAACATAATAGAAGCCACATCGAAAGCCAAATATATACAACACGTCCGTATATCACAGATACGGAAACAATGTGGCTAAAAACCCAAACCGACAATCCACACAAATACAACAAATGCGGATTAAATATCCATCCGTCCGGTGTGAGATGGGATCAGCTGGCGGAGCTCCGAACGTCCAAGGAATCTTCTACCTGTTATCTGGGCGACAGGAAGCCCAGGGTCCCGGGTTGGTGAGTATAAACTTAGGGGTAATATAAAGAAAGTGCATGAACAACATATAAGGATAGATCTACAAGCATACATGTGAAGATCTACAGGTATACAACATGAGTCCAATAGACATATAGTCATATCCAAATCTAATAACAAGTAACTACAGTAAAGTCATACTTAATGTATATACTAAACTGATCAAATGAACATAAAGTAATGTACCAATGTACCTGACGGTCTGTAACACCAGATTCTAGATCATCCTGAACAGATTTACAATAACATAACTCATATAACGTACTAAATCAATCCCATACCTGACCAATACTCCAACATATGAACAATATATGATCACCTGTAATAACAATCCGGTCCGTACCACACAATGACATGATGCTAATCAAATGCATAAAACAGTCTGAATCAACGCATGTATCATGCTCAACACATAGCAGTATATAAAATGCAAATGACATGTATCATAATGTACAAGCATGTGCAACAATCATAGCTCAATCAAATGCAGCATCTCACAGGAATATGTAAAACATATATCAAATACATGCATACATATATATCAGCAATGCATATGCATGGTCACTGTCTACGGACCCGTCCAACCACGACCCCAGAGTGGCCAGGGTGGCACGACAAATGACAACTAGCCCGACTCCAGCTGCCACCACTCTCGAGTGGCCGAGTTGGGTAGTATGACTGAGTAGTGTATAAGCGTAAAAAGCTAACTACTCCTAAGGGCCCCTGCTGCAAGCCACGCTGTCCCTACTCATGAGTAGACAAATGCCGCACACAGGACAACTGCACGTCACACAACCACCATCTATAGTGGGCGAGTGCTAACACCACTCTACACAGTGGTCGGGTGCGCATCTCCAGCTACCACCATCCATAGTGGCCGAGCGCGGCACATCCAATGCTCTGCCCTCAACCCTGCTACCACTAACCCGAGTGGCCGGGGAGGCAGGATGACTGACGACCCTTCTCATCCACAAGGGAGACTCAGTCGTCAGCATGCATGCAAATGTAATGATGCATAGCTCTATACATGTATCCTCGCCACACTCCCTATCCCACGGGGAGTCCTGGTCAACCAAAAGTCAACTATGCAAGGACTACAATCCATAAGACTCTCTCTATCGTACAAAGATTCATACTCATCTAACAGTCAACCACGCTAAGACCTCTAGTCAGTAGCGAGACACTATCGATCATCCATATAACCATACACAGATATACGATCCATAATGGATATACAATCATGCTAGGACCTCTAGTCCGTAACCACATACTGACAACCACACAAATTTACCTATGCACAGACAACTAAATCCACCATAGATGCACAACTAATATGTGTACGATACAACGATCGACTCCATAACCCAATTCATCACCTAACCCTAGTGATGTAACACAGTAACCCAATCTGAGGTCACAAAGATAACCCTAACCGCCTGTACTTACTGAACATCCATCAGCTAATACATAATAGGGTTTATAGTTCCTATTCGAGCTAGATAATCAATGAAGTACCAGAGTTTATATCTCAAAGGTCAAGGCAGTACAAGCATATGATTAAATAAGAGTAGATTTAAGGTAAACAGGTATAAACATATATCCAAGATCATGCACTAGAATTTGATCAAAACTATCGGACCAGGTAGATATTACCCACCTGATACGAAGCTCGAATAATCCTCACGGCCGCGGACCTGCTTCGTATCCCAAACCTGCACATAATAGCAATAATGATTAAATACAAGTATCCAACAAACGTAGGAACTAAACACTACATCGTTCCTATATTAAAATTCTTTTCCCCGAATATGTGTTAACAACTCCGACTATCCCTAGCTCAATTTAAGATAAATAGATCCCAACAATACTCACAACAAATCCAAGCTAACCTCAATCTCCAAATCACTACATCCAATCAATTCACACATACCTTCGATCACTGCCATAGTAGCTCCATCATCCACAGCAACTCACAGCTATACACAAATGCAATCGATCCACTAACAGAAACAACACCCAACAACCCGTTGGCAGAACATAGATCTACACAAACAACACAGATTTATACCAAATCAACAATACTCCTCCATCACAGAGTAACTTCCAATCACAGTTGATATTTCTAGCAATCAGAACACATCAACTGGAACTTCCCAACCCACAGCTAAGGAAATCAACTAGATCAACAATGAACTAATTAAATAACACGCTGTTTTAAAACCGTATCAACAGCTTCCTCACCTTGTCTCCACCACTCATCGCTACAAAATCAACCAATGAATCAACACACAAATCTGAACAACAACTAAATTAGAGTTGTAATTTAGCTCACCTTCTCGTCCCACACGCACAGATCAGCTACCACCCCAAACAGGTCAGATCTCAAATCCCAGCTCCAAGCTCTATGGCAAACAGAGGCTGAAACTACCCAATCACATCCATCAAATTCAAACAAATCGATGCGAAACCATTGATAATACCTAAATCGAAGCCATCACCATAGCATACCTTCCTCCCGAATCACATCGATCGGATCGGACCATCGCGAGCCACAGCTGTACTGTGCTTCCCGACCACACCAGCAGCACAACCACCTTCCATAAATCGTAGATCACAGCTCAATCAACCCACCTTGCACAAGGAGATCCAACGATGGTCGTGTCTCCGCTAGCAACAGAGGTGGTCGGCCGCCGAGCTATTCGAGATGGTGAGCAGGCGGCTATGCGAGTTGAGATCCCTGACACCAAAATCGCAGACGAAGAAGCTACAGTGGATGAAGAAGAGAAGGAACTGGATGGCGGCGACGCGATTCGACGACTGGCTCCGACATCGGTGGTAGCCAAATCGACCGATCTTTGCGGTGCAGCGTTCGACTGGCGACCACTCCGGCAACGCTTGAGGGAAAGAGGAGAAGCGCTGTCAAGTTGCTATGATCAGAATGCCGACGGCCTGGAAAAAGGCGACGGAAAAACAGCGGTGCGAGGAAAAGAAGAGAAGAGAAGGGGCGATCGCGACGAATGGCCCGCTCTGTTCGTTCGATTCCTTTAAAAGTCGTTCGTCCAATTCGGTTAAACCAACCCAAGTTCAACCCAATCTGCTTTGACCCAATCCAGTCAAGCCCAATACAACCCAATACCAGCCCAAGCCCAAATTCAAATCAAGCCCAATTTCAAATCCATTTCCAGCCCAATTAACCCACTAATTAAATCCAATTAATTAAAGGGTTTAATCCATATAATAATTTTTTTTTATCTTACAATAAGAATTATCCAACAATACTGAACTAGTAACAAAATGCTCAGGAAATAAAGATAGACTTGGATTTACCTTTTTTGGCTCAATACACTCTCGAGCAAAGTGGTCATTCTTGCCACAGTTAAAGAAATTCATCTTGCTTTTAGATTTCTTTCCAGTCTTCTTGATTGGGTCTTTTCCAGCAGTAGTAGCAGTTTCCTTCTTCTGTCTCTTACCATTCTTGAACCATTTTTTTTTCTTGGATTCAGATGATCCCACAAAACTAATAGCCATATAGGCTAGTCCAGAAATCCTTGCGGATTTCACTCTCTCCACCTCTAATTCTATATGGCGTGAGACATCAGTGAAAATTTTTATACTCTCACTATAAGTTAAGGTATGCTTCATGGTCTATCAAGAATTGGGAAGGAAATAAATAACTACTTGAACCTGTTGTTCATCGGTCAACTCATGACCTGTAGTTTTAAGCTCTAATTGATAACTCGCGTTTTGACATAATATTTTATATTCATTCCTCGATGTTTTGATCCATTTGTATGCGTAATTCGACATATTTATCATATTTTACGAATATGGATCATTTTAGAGCTTTAATGTAAATACATGCTAATTTGATGTCTTAAATACAAAATTATTGTATACTTTATTTTGTAGGACATTTAAGAGCAAATCGAGGAATACACATTGAAAAAAAGGGAAGTACTGTGGAAGGTTGCTGTAGAAAAGTTATTGTAGCAAAGTTACTATAGCATCGTGTTTTTTCTCTAGAAAAAGACACAGCCAGCTATGCTAAAAAGGCACGGTCGTGTCGTGGGCCTAGAATTAGGGTTGGATCACATTTAAAAGAAAAATAAAGTTGGACAAAATGCCATCTCTTCTTCCCTTGAGCCCTAGCAGCCACCTCCACCTCCCTTCCATCCATTTTCCTCCTTGGATTCGAGGAGGAATCACTTTATCAAGGGATTCGGTGACGTCCTCCATCTCCACAACTCATACACCTTCTCCTTCAGATTTGAGGAGGAGTTCCACCCTGACGATGCTTCTTCGAGCTCGACCAGATCCGCGAGAGTTCAAAGCATCCATCAAGCTACTGGATTCAGAAGTTTGCACCATCCCACATCCACCGTCATTTGTGGAGTCTCGATCGAGCTCCGTTGGACTTAGCCGGAGGAACTTATTCATACAACGGGCCTATCTTGGGTTGATTTGATCATTTATTTTCTTGTTTTATCATAGAGAACTTTAATTTGTATGCATGTCAACTGTTTGTTAAATTTCTCCTTACATTTATGGTAGTTTTACATTTGTGCACATTAGGTGTTTGATTTAATGCTTCTTATAGTTTTGTTCTTTTAAATCTTGCATTGCTTTACTTGTTGAATGCTTTAATTACTTGCATTGTTAGATTAACATTTTAATTACTTATAATCATAGGTTAGAACTCAAATCACAACCCCCCCCCCCAATTTACAATTAGAAAACCCCAAGAAATAATGGAAACGATCCTAAGAAAATCATTCTACTGATTGCATTCGTTGGGTGATGACCCGAGTCATCTCTATGCTACATTAGTGTAGAGGGGTTCGATTTAATTATAAATTTTGTTTTGTAACAGTACCATGACAAAGACTGTTATAAAAAAAATGGCGTCGTTGCCGAGGAGTGTAATGATGTTTGGTAGACTTAGGATTATTTACCCATTTTCCAAAAAAAAATCAAAAATAAAAAAAAATTGTTTAGGGATTCATTCTTTTATTCTCTTGTATATCCATGTATTTTATTATGTATACTTCCTGTGTCTTTTGATTTGTTTGTTAGTGTTTCAGGAAAGAACAAGAAAATTCATTAAACATAGGTCCATATTATCAGTCATTTGGAGATTTCAGTGATGTTATTATTCAAACACAAGGCAACAAGAGTATTATCAACCTGAAGAGGATTATTATCAGTTCCAGCCTCAATATCATCAGCTTGTTCCTCAGTATCATTAGTCTTATCAACAGGACAGGTATAATTCAATTTTTGGTACATCTTTTCATAATTTCGATTTAGGTTTCCAGTATGGGAACACACCACAATATGTTCCTCAGCAGCCTCAGTGCTATCCACCCCTACCATTTGCCGATACTTACATACCCAATTGGGGAGATCAATCAAGTTACAGTTATGGAGAAGCACATCAGGAAAAGGCTCGAAATTTTTCAACTTATCAGAGTCCATTGGGATTTCAAGATGCTACAATGTTTGATGGACTACAACTATTCCAACAAGCTGAGTCAACTCCTTGGGAGATATACCAAGACTTCAGTGAAGAAACCTCTGCTCCCAGTCAAAGCATATACAAAGACAATAATAAAGCTTTTGTAGCTATCATCAGTTCTACAACAACATCAACAACAAATGAGTGATAGACATCAACAACAACAACAATGGATACAAAACATGCAAATCCAGCTAGATCAAATTACATCATCCATCAGCCAGACACAAGCACAAGATTCCTTCAAGTTTTCCTCAGAGATTATTTTTGATGGCAGTGATGTGCTTGAGAAGATGGATTGCAGAGCTAGTGATAGATATGTTTCTTCTTCTGCATCTCTATAGGACTCCTCTGCTGATGGGCATGGTGATGATGTACTATCTAATGCTCCAGATATTGATGAAGTTGTTGCTATGGAAGATGATATACAGCATGATACTAGCAGCTTGGATTTACTCTGTGATGTTATTATGCCCCGGATTATATTGAAGAAAAGGAGAGGTTGCCAGATACCAATGCCCAGACTTGCCAACCATACCAGAAGTTAAGTGAGATAGGGGTGGCAAGCAATTGTAATGAGCTTTTTTCAATGGAAGTGGTGATAGCTGGAGAGCCCCAGACTGGACACTCCCATCTGAGCTGAAGACTCCAACACCTCTGTTGATAGAAACCCTAACAACAAATGCAATAATCCAACCCCAAGGCTAGACACTATTTCTGAATCGCCTCCGATCGCCAGAGATTACATATGATGAGGCAATCATATTGGAGGGAGCGACATGGACCTATCCTGATCAAACCATGAAGGCGCTCACATCCATTCAGTCCATCCCACTCCCGGCATGGATGCTTACTTTGAATCTTGTTCAACCACCGGAACGAGATTTCTTTCGGAGCACTCCATGGCTTACGTGGCTCCTTTTATTGAATTTTCTTCAACCACCAGGACCTCAGGGGAGTTTTCACAATCTTTTTATTGTGTATATGTTTCTTTTACTTTGTTTGTCTTTGTTTTAGTTGTTAAGTTTTCTTTGTTGAGTTTTTGTTTTGTCAGTTTTTCAAATAAATTCCTTATGCATTCTTTTATATCTTCTTAGAAGTCATGAAAGCTAGTTAAATTTGATTGTCAAATTTTAGGATTTATTGTCATGAATGGATTATTTGATTGCATGTGGTTACTACTTGGTGATGGATTATGTGTTGATAGATTGAGTTGATTATTTTTGTTTACCCAGTGAGGATTGAGCCTATTTTTATTGCTTGTGTGTGGTCCACTTGTGGTTATTGTAACTCTAGAACTTGCGTTAATTCTTTCGAGATCACACAACAATAGGTTTGCATGATTATTATGAAGGCAATCTCATTTGTTTTCCTTCACTTCTTTTGTCACCACATGCTTATTGAATAATATTCTAGTCGTTTATCATTACATTTTTCTTTCCTTCCATTACTTTCTTCTCCATTTCTATTTCTGGACGTGAGATATTTGGTTGTTCCATGATGAGTATTTTGCCCAGGATGGACAAAAATTTAAGTGTGGAGGAGAGGAGTAGCTCAGGGAAATTTAGTGTAAGCATAGGTAAGTCGTGCTTTATCACCATGAGCTAGCCATGCTCTTTATCTCTTTAGCTGAGCTTGATGTTAGAGCATAGGAAAGTGCACTACATGTAGAAAAAAGAGTTTGAAAAAAAATATTAAAAAAAGGCTAAAAAAAGAAGTTGAAAAAAATAAACACTTGGGTGCCCATGAAATAAAAAAAATATTGTGAAAATTTTGACATATTGTGTCATTTTTTTATTTATGTGTGATAGTATTTGTGTTATTGGCATCCTTTGTTGCAACCATTGAGTGATTTATTGTATATCATGAGTGGATTAGTATTGAAGAATGTGATAAAGGTTGTTTACATGTTTATTGGGTTGGAAGAAAAATTTTTAGGACAATGCTTTCTTGTACTCATCTATGTGGCGTTCCATTATTTCCATATCTTCCACTATTTTCTTTGTCTCTTTCATTTCTTTTTCTTACATACACACCATCATGACTTTTATTTAATGTTTCCCTTACATTCCTAATAAGCCTTCAAAGATTGTGCATTCTTATGTTTATAATAGTGGTGAAGAGTAGAAGAGAAGCAAGCATATTATAGTGCATAAACCATGAGTAGCTTGAGTGAACTCCACTATTATATGCTTATGAAAGTAAGAGAAAACACCACTTATCTTGTGAGGTTGTCATTCTCAGTTTATTTAGGATGGATTGATATTACCATGTTTGTTAACCCATGTAAGATTTTAGTCCATGAATGTTTGAGTCTTTGAGAATTGACGATCCTAGGTAACTTTCTTTCACGATTTTCTATGTATGATTGTGAATTGCTAGGGGAATGCATTTTTAGTCATTTTCTTAGTTTTGTTCACTTGCATGAGATGTGCAAGAATAAGTGTGGGGGAAATTGATAACTCATGTTTTGACATGATATTTTATATTCATTCCTCGATGTTTTTATCCATTCGTATGCGTAATTCGACATATTTATCATATTTTATGAATATGGATCATTTTAGAGTTTTAATGTAAATACATGCTAATTTGATGTCTTAAACACTAATTTATTGTATACTTTATTTTGTATGACATTTAAGAGAAAATCGAGGAGTACACATTAGAAAAAAGGGAAGTATTGTAGCAGGTATTGTAGCAAAGTTACTATAGCACCATGTTTTTTTCTCCAGAAAAAGACACGGTCAGTCGTGCTAAAAATGCACGATCGTGTCACAAGCCCAGAATTAAGGTTGGAGCACGTTTAAAAGCAAAAAAAAAGTTGGACAAAATGCCATCTCTTCTTCCCTTGAGCCCTAGCAGTCACCTCCACCTCCCTTCCTGTCATGCCCCGAGAGTATGCCATGCCGAAAAGCAAACGGACGGCATCTCCCCTGTACGTGGCAACATATCGGGTTAATACAAGGCTCGTAGGCCCACAACAACAATATATAAATGGACAATACCAAACAATATATCCACAACAACACAAGAGGTACGCACCGGTGCGACTCTAACATACTACACAAAATAACGTACAAATCCACAGCCAGATACAACACTGATTATACATGTCCATAATACAAAATAACAGCGGAAGCAAATACGTGGAAAACCTCAAATGTTCGGTGTGAGATGGGATCAGCTGGCGGAGCTCCAAACGTCCAAGGAATCTTCTACCTGTTATCTGGGCGACAGAAAACCCAGGGTCCAGGGGTGGTAAGTATAAACTCAGGGGTAATATATAGAAAATGCATGAACATATAAGGTAAAGAAATCTACAAGTATACATGTGAAGATCTACAGGTATACAGCATGAGTCCAATAGACATACAGTCCTATCCAACTCTAATAACAAGTAACTACAGTAAAGTCATACGCAATGTATATACTAAACTGCTCAACTGAACATAAAGTAATGTACCAACGTACCTGACGGTCTGCAACACCATAAGCTATATCATCCTGACAGATATACCATAACATAACCCATATAATGTACCAGGTCAATCCCATACCTGACCAATACTCAGACATATGAACAGTATATGATCACCTGTATAATAACCCGGTCCGTACCACACAATGACATGATGCTAATCAAATGCATATAACAGTCTGAATCAACGCATGTATCATGCTCAACACATAGCAGTAAATAAAATGCAAATGGCATGTATCATGATGTACAAGCATGTGCAACAATCATAGGTCAATCAATGCAGCATCTCACAGGCATATGTAAAACATATATCAAATACATGCATACATATATATATCAGCAATGCATATGCATGGTCACTATCTGCGGACCCGTCCAACCACGACCCCAGAGTGGCGGTGTGGCGACAAATGACAACTAGCCCGACTCCAGCTGCCACCACTCTCGAGTGGCCGAGTTGGGTAGTATGACTGAGTAGTGTATAAGCGTAAAAAGCTAACTACTCCTAGGGGCCCCTGCTGCAAGCCACGCTGTCCCTACCCATGAGTAGACAAACGCCGCACACAGGACAATAGCACCTCACACAACCACCGTCTATAGAGGGCGAGTGCTAACACCACTCTGCAAAGTGGCCAGGTGCGCATCTCCAGCTACCACCATCCCTAGTGGTCGAGCGCGGCACATCCAATGCTCTGCCTTCAACCCTGCTACCACTACCCCGAGTGGCCGGGGAGGCAGGATGACTGACGACCCGTCTCATCCACAAGGGAGACCCAGTCGTCAGCATGCATGCAAATGTAATGATGCATAGCTCCATACATGTATCCTAGTGACACTCCCTATCCCACGGGGAGTCCTGGTCAACAAAAAGTCAACTATGCAAGGACTACAATCCACAAGACTCTCTCTATCACATAAAGAGTCATACTCATCTGACAGTCAACCATGCTAAGACCTCTAGTCAGTAGCGATATACAATCGATCGTCCATATAACCATACACAGGCACACAATCCATAATGGATATACCATCGTGCTAGGACCTCTAGTCCATGGTCACATACTGACAACCATACACTTATCTATGCACAAACAACTAGATCCACCATAGACACACAACTAATATGTGTACGATACAACGATCGACTCCATAACCCAATTCATCACCTAACCCTAGTGATGTAACACAGTAACCCAATCTGAGGTCACAAAGATAACCCTAATCACTTGTACTTACTGAACATCCATCAGCTAATACGTAATAGGGTTTATAGTTCCTATCCGTGCTAGATAATCAATGAGTAACAGAGTATATATCTCAAAGGTCATGGCAGTACAAGCATATGATTAAACATGAGTGGATTTAAGGTAAACAGGTATAAACATACATATCCAAGATCATGCACAGGAATTTGATCAAAACTACCGGACCAGGTAGATATTACCCACCTGATATGTAGCTCGTATCAGCCATCCATAACCCCGAGCATCATCACTAATTAAAGTCCTGAAATCAACATCCTGTAGTCAATAAGCAAACATCAACAAAGTCTATCATAAGTCCAATGATGGTATCAAATCCCAAATCGAACTTACCTAGCTCAATTCATTCGTACCTAGTAGATCTGAAACAAGGTCTTCAATCGTATAGGAACAATCCCTACGCAGCTCACTATAATGTAGATACACCCAAACAACCCGTCGGCAGAACATAGATCTACACAAACAACACAGATTTATACCAAATCAACAATACTCCTCCATCACAGATTAACTTCCAATCACAGTTGATATTTCTAGCAATCAGAAGACATCAACTGGAACTTCCCAACTCATGCATCAATCGACAACACATGAACACACTCATAGTAATTACAGACAACACAACACAAGGGAAATCAACTTACCGACCCACATCTTCACCGGCAGCCCCTCCCCTGTTCACTAGAGTAATCTCGGCTCAAACACGATCATCTAGATGCAAAATCAACTGCACTCATGAGCGAGAACATTGGCGGCAATCCCACTCCGCGACCTATTGAGAGACTGCCAGCTATCCTCCGCGACGATCCAAATCCACCACTACTCGGAGAAAACCACAGGCATTAGAGACTCTTAAAATTGAGATTGAAACCTAACCCAAAAATCGCAGCATCTGCGTCGGCAGCTTCGCGCGATCAACAAGCTACTCCGGCGACGATCGGAATGGTAGCTCCCCAATCCGACAGATTGAAGCCGCTGCCGATCCAAACTCCCAGCCGCTCCTACTCCAGCTCGTCCACGGAGAACACCGAGTCTGATCGCCGTCGCTTCCAGGGAGGAAGAGTCGACGAAAAGAATAGATCAAGAAAAGGAGTCGCCGAAGAGGAGCAGAGGAGAAAAATGAAATCAGTCGTGGCTGCCGCAGGCGTTCGACGGAGCTGGCGACGGCTCCGACGATGCTTGAAGGAAGGAGGAGGAGTGGCGGAGAGCTCTCGGCGAGTTATAGCTCAAATCGGAACAGATGAGAAAGAAAATCGGCAGTGGCTGGATCCTCCACCGTTGGCAGCAGCAGTCGCCGGCTCGCGAAGGAAGAAGAGGTGTCGAAATCGCCGCGAGAGGGGAGGAGGAAATCGCCGGCAGCAGCGATGAAGCGGAAATCACGAGAGATCGATTTGCTTTTAACAAAGCCAGGTGATTCGTGTGATTAACCCGACCAAATCAAACGACTGATTTGGGTTAAGCTCCGGTGATTTGGCCCAAAAGCCCAATCAACCCCACTAGATATAGCCCATTAGGTTTTAGCCCAATTTCAGCCCACTAATTAAACCCAATTAATTAAAGGGGTTAATCCAAATATTTTTTTTTTCCGTATTTTACATTCTCCCCCACTTATAAAAATTTGGTCCCCAAATTTCTGACTCATGCACAAGCGAGATGTCACAATAATCATCTCAAGTATCCGGAGCAAAGTCACACTTCAAATGACTAAGTGGGGTACTGAGCTCGAATATTATATTCCAGCTCCTATATACACTCTCAATCGACCTATTAAGACGTCAATAACTGTACCAGAGTGGAGCTCTATACCCGTAACCGATGGGAAACTTTGCCAGAATCATAAGGTGAATCATGAATCACTATCAGAAATGATACCCAAGGATACTCCATGGATATAATTCCATCAAGCGATCCAACGGAGTCCATCTTACGGCCCGGAAGAAAATGAGTGGACCTAGCTAATCAACCATCGACTACCCAAATCCGATCAAGTCCTTTCCGAATTCTAGATAATCTCCCAACACAGTCTAATGTACTAGGCTCTCACTTCATCATGGTACGTAACCCTACCGATCACAATATTCCATCTTTGCTAGTGAGCATACCAACATCAAACTACGGAATCATCCATGTCCCACATATCGTTCCACCAACCGGAACGTCTCAATACTCACTATTTTCGGATACACTCCGAATAAATTCTCACTCTCGAATGAAGAGTCTCCTGAAACAACTCTTCCTAAATCGAAATACAACTTTGTAACCACTATCCTTCCTAGAGACGGAGATTTATTCTCACAAGAGAAATTAATTTAATGTCCAAACTTCACTCTGTCACCCAGAACTGAAAGTAACTAGGAGACTATAATGACTGATCTCGCTAGTTTCTCAACTAGCATACACATAATATACGTCTCATTTAACTGCATCGGGATCGCTCCTAATCCCTGCAATATTGCATCTATGTGCAGTACCCTTCCATCTATATCGGACGGATTAACTAACACTGACACAAAAGTCAGCCACCTTCTAGGCCCTGAAACCTAGCTTCACACACTTTCGACCAAGTGATTTCCATCACCTTCTTGGTCCAATAAGTCGACGGTATAGTATCGCTAAAACATCCTATCCTCATCTATGGTAAATACCAAATCAATCTAGGAAAACCACAACTTCCCTCAAGATTGGGAATATATCCATAAATATATCCTCCACAGATATGATGACAATCGATCTCAAATACTCCAAGAGTACTTGATTCCTCAAATCCATAAACGACTAAATCGTCGATAAGTCTAACAACATTATCAATCAGCTCTATACACCTGCATCCTTTTACTCTATGCTAATGATAGCTCAATCATCACACCGACAATGATAATTGTATGACACTAAGTCACTACAATATCAACCCTCCAATCGTAGATCAACCCTAGGGTATACACAGGTGTCATTTAGCTTATCTAAACAGATCCTCTATCCACTACGAAGGATATTCATTCACAACAACTACTACATTCCATCATCGATAATCGATGCATAAACTCAAGGTCTGACTCTCTTCTAACAAAGAGTTACAAGTCTTCTCAAGAAGAAACATTGAGGCAGATAAATCTCCCATAGTGTTTAGCAACACTGATACCCATAAAATCATCTCCCGGTATGAGGTCCCCAATATCAGGATTATTCCCGAAATCACCTCAATCGCATATTCCACTTGCCCATGCAATGACCAGCCCGAGAGTTCATCCGTAACTACATCCGAATACTCTCGAATTATACGTACATCCGAGAGTCCTAGTATACCAACGCTCCAACAATCCAACTATCCGTAAGGATATGTCTATAGTAGAGGTAGGTCTAGCAAAGGCTAAGGGTATCCCTTGACTTCTTGATTGTTGATCAACATCTCACCTGACGGTAGAGAAAATCACCAACCCACAAGTCGATAGGAACCCTTCGAACCCTATTCAAGAATGTTCTAGACAAAGATACCTGTAAATTACCAGTATCTCTCGATATATCTGCAAATAGGATAACCTAAAGTAATACCCCGAAGGACCGATCCTTCGATCTTCTATACTTTTTCTCGAGTAATCATGTAAACTTGTCCAACATCCTACATTACGGGCCGTGAGCTCATGTAGATGCAAAGACTATTATGGAGGAACTGAAGTCAATTGCTGAAACTGAGGTACAATCTGAAACAACTGCACGGAGATGATAACCACCGTTGTACTGGCAGAGAATATACATCCGACTGTAACATACTGAAGAACTTTCAACATCGTAGCACGCTCCAACTCTGCGAAGGGTACAGCTGCAACTGAAGAATACCGCATAGATACGACCATCGTCGTATACTCTCTCTCCTCTGAACAAATCATAACTACGCCTGGGAAGGTAACAGTTGTTGTTGCAGGAAGGTAATGATTGTTGTCAGCGTCTGAATCTTCAAATATCTTGGTAATCTTCTACTTCTTAGGATGAAAGTATCAAAGAACTCCAACTATATCTGGGGTAGTAGATCGCTGCTGATGTGATAACCTAATCTTCTATAATAATCTCGACTTTCGAGGTTGTGGATCGTCCGCTCGAAAGCATCATCCATAGTCTTCAACTGAGTCTTCAAAATACATACTCTCCTCGTAGATACCGGCTGCTTATAGTAGAAACAGATACAATGGTCTATCGGATAATCTAACTCTGTGTCTCGTCGTAACTCGCACTGCACACACATAATCTCCTTTCGGAGTCTTTCCTCTGAGTTCGCTGATAAACATGAGAAGCTGCTGACAATCTACAATCGCTCTTCTATGATCGGAAAACTCTCCAATAGTCGCTCGTGACTTACGACTTTAATCTTGCTCCTTTTTATCCAACATTTGGAGATTTCGAATTCCAATAATTTGACTCGCAATATCTGCTTATCAAATCTCCAACTCTTTAAAACACTTACTACGGAGTCATTTCTATACACATGACTCGGTCTATACACTTCCGGTAGAATCTAGTAGGAGATCCAAACATCCTGATCAAGATGTCAACCGGTAAACCATAGGTGGCTTAAGACATATCGATTACATTCTCGAGTTATTAGGTGGTCGTAACCTTCGCAAGTCTAACGACTCTGCATGGTACTTTTGTCACCAGACGATCACCCATCTTGAAGCTCAAGAATTCTCTGACGATGAGTCAAAGAAGATGACGTGGGAAAATACTATCTCACAACATCACTGAACTGTGACTAAGTGATACGTTATTTCCCGTAGGTTATTTCCTATATCTTACACCCGATCTGCTAAATCCGGATAATGGTATGCGTAACTTAGCTTCTTCTGTATAACACGAGTTAAGTACTCAAAAGTACCCTCAACGTTATACAACCTAGAACGACCATCTCAGAGATCAAAATCTCTATGAATATCTCCAAACTAATCCTCTACTATCTGCATCAGCAATAGTGTACTCGCACAGTTCATTACCCAATAGGTAATGATCTGACTAACATAATTAGTGAAAATCTTAGGACCGTAATCCTTGATCTCCACAAGAGATGTGACTACCTAATCTCTGCTATCCGACTCGGTATCAGTCGGCTCTCAAAGGTAATTACCTTTTCGAGAGCAGGTACATGTCTAATAACCTCAACATATCGTTCCCGTGGTCATCTCAAACCACAGTTACGAATACTGATTAACATACTACAAGTCATGCACTGTTATAAGCAACTAAATGCATAGCCAACAAAAGGATATGTAATAACAGTTAACATACCTTAATCCTTGTAGCTCAGAGATGTCCGCAACAGCCAGATCCCAGAACTCACGAAACAAAATCGAGTAAAGCAAAACTCGATGTCCGAACGAAATCAAATACGAAAATGGACTTCGCAACCTAGGGCTCTGATACCAATAAAATTGTCACGCCCCGAGAGTATGCCGTGCCGAAAAGCAAACGGACGGCATCTCCCCTGTACGTGGCAACATATCGGGTTAATACAAGGCTCGTAGGCCCACAACAACAATATATAAATGGACAATACCAAACAATATATCCACAACAACACAAGAGGTGCGCACCGGTGCGACTCTAACATACTACACAAAATAACGTACAAATCCACAGCCAGATACAACACTTATTATACATGGCCATAATACAAAATAACAGCGGAAGCAAATACGTGGAAAACCCCAAATGTTCGGTGTGAGATGGGATCAGCTGGCGGAGCTCAAGCGTCAAGGAATCTTCTACATTATCACAGGCGAAAACCCGAAGTCGAGGGTGGTGAGTATAAACTCAGGGGTAATATATAGAAAGTGCATGAAGATATAGGGTAAAGAAATCTACAAGTATACATGTGAAGATCTACGGTATACAAAGATGAGTCCAATAGACATACATCCTATCCAACTCTAATAACAAGTAACTACTGAGAAAGTCATACGCAATGTATATACTAAATCGCCAATCAACATAAAGTAATGTACCAACGTGCATTCAAGCTATATCATCCTGACAGATATACCATAACATAACCCATATAATGTACCAGGTCAATCCCATACCTGACCAATACTCAGACATATGAACAGTATATGATCACCTGTATAATAACCCGGTCCGTACCACACAATGACATGATGCTAATCAAATGCATATAACAGTCTGAATCAACGCATGTATCATGCTCAACACATAGCAGTAAATAAAATGCAAATGGCATGTATCATGATGTACAAGCATGTGCAACAATCATAGCTCAATCAAATGCAGCATCTCACAGGCATATGTAAAACATATATCAAATACATGCATACATATATATATCAGCAATGCATATGCATGGTCACTATCTGCGGACCCATCCAACCACGACCCCAGAGTGGCCAGGGTGGCACGACACATGACAACTAGCCCGACTCCAGCTGCCACCACTCTCGAGTGGCCGAGTTGGGTAGTATGACTGAGTAGTGTATAAGCGTAAAAAGCTAACTACTCCTAGGGGCCTCACTGCAGCCACCGTCCCTACCCATGAGTAGACAAAGCGTCGCACAGACAAGACACCTCACACAACCACCGTCTATAGTGGGCGAGTGCTAACACCACTCTGCACAGTGGCCAGGTGCGCATCTCCAGCTACCACCATCCCTAGTGGTCGAGCGCGGCACATCCAATGCTCTGCCCTCAACCCTGCTACCACTACCCCGAGTGGCCGGGGAGGCAGGATGACTGACGACCCATCTCATCCACAAGGGAGACCCAGTCGTCAGCATGCATGCAAATGTAATGATGCATAGCTCCATACATGTATCCTAGTGACACTCCCTATCCCACGGGGAGTCCTGGTCAACAAAAAGTCAACTATGCAAGGACTACAATCCACAAGAGTCTCTCTATCGCATAAAGAGTCATACTCATCTGACAGTCAACCACGCTAAGACCTCTAGTCAGTAGCGATATACAATCGACCGTCCATATAACCATACACAGGCACACAATTCATAATGGATATACCATCACGCTAGGACCTCTAGTCCATGGTCACATACTGACAACCATACACTTATCTATGCACAGACAACTAGATCCACCATAGACACACAACTAATATGTGTACGATACAACGATCGACTCCATAACCCAATTCATCACCTAACCCTAGTGATGTAACACAGTAACCCAATCTGAGGTCACAAAGATAACTCTAACCACTTGTACTTACTGAACATCCATCAGCTAATACGTAATAGGGTTTATAGTTCCTATCCGTGCTAGATAATCAATGAGTAACAGAGTATATATCTCAAAGGTCAAGGCAGTACAAGCATATGATTAAACATGAGTGGATTTAAGGTAAACAGGTATAAACATACATATTCAAGATCATGCACAGGAATTTGATCAAAACTACCGGACCAGGTAGATATTACCCACCTGATATGTAGCTCGTATCAGCCATCCATAACCCCGAGCATCATCACTAATTAAAGTCCTGAAATCAACATCCTGTAGTCAATAAGCAAACATCAACAAAGTCTATCATAAGTCCAATGATGGTATCAAATCCCAAATCGAACTTACCTAGCTCGATTCATTCGTACCTAGTAGATCTGAAACAAGGTCTACAATCGTATAGGAACAATCCCTACGCAGCTCACTATAATGTAGATACACCCAAACAACCCGTCGGCAGAACATAGATCTACACAAACAACACAGATTTATACCAAATCAACAATACTCCTCCATCACAGATTAACTTCCAATCACAGTTGATATTTCTAGCAATCAGAACACATGAACTGGAACTTCCCAACTCATGCATCAATCGACAACACATGAACACACTCATAGTAATTACAGACAACACAACACAAGGGAAATCAACTTACCGACCCACATCTTCACCGGCAGCCCCTCCCCTGTTCACTAGAGTAATCCCAGCTCCAAACACTGATCATCTAGATGCAAAATCAATGGTTGCACTCATGAACAGAGAACATTGGCAGCAATCCCAGCTCACAGCGACCTATTGAGAGACTGCCAGCTATCCTCCGCGACGATCCAAATCCACCACTACTCGGAGAAAACCACAGGCATTAGAGACTCTTAAAATTGAGATTGAAACCTAACCCAAAAATCGACGCATCTGCGTCGACAGCTTCGCGCGATCAACAAGCTACTCCGGCGACGATCGGAATGGTAGCTCCCCAATCCGACAGATTGAAGCCGCTGCCGATCCAAACTCCCAGCCGCTCCTACTCCAGCTCGTCCACGGAGAACACCGAGTCTGATCGCCGTCGCTTCCAGGGAGGAAGAGTCGAAGAAAAGAATAGATCAAGAAAAGGAGTCGCCGAAGAGGAGCAGAGGAGAAAAATGAAATCAGTCGTGGCTGCCGCAGGCGTTCGACGGAGCTGGCGACGGCTCCGACGATGCTTGAAGGAAGGAGGAGGAGTGGCGGAGAGCTCTCGGCGAGTTATAGCTCAAATCGGAACAGATGAGAAAGAAAATCGGCGATGGCTGGATCCTCCACCGTCGGTAGCAGCAGTCGCCGGCTCGCGAAGGAAGAAGAGGTGTCGGAATCGCCGCGAGAGGGGAGGAGGAAATCGCCTGCAGCAGCGATGAAGCAGAAATCTCGAGAGATCGATTCGTTCGGCTGCTTTTAACAGCAGTTCGTGTGATTCGGTTAACCCAGCCAAATCCAAACCTGACCTGATTTGGGTTAAGCTCAGCTAATTCAGCTCAATCAGCCCAAGCCCAATCAGCCCAAGCCCAATTTCAGCCCAACTAAGTCAGCCCAATGGACTCAGCCCAACTAGATTTAGCCCATTAGGTTTTAGCCCAATTTCAGCCCACTAATTAAACCCAATTAATTAAAGGGGTTAATCCAAATATTTTTTTTTTCCGTATTTTACACTTCCATCCATTTTCCTCCTCAAATTCGAGGAGGAACTATTTCATCGAGGGATTTCGGCGACGCCCTCCATCTCCACAGCTCATCCACCTTCTCCTTTGGATTCAAGGAGGAGTTCCACCACGATGATGCTTCTTCAAGCTCAACCGTATCAACGAGAGTTCGAAGCATCCATCAAGATACTGAATTCAAGAGTTTGCACCATCCCACATCCAATACCGTTTGCGGAGTCTCGATCGAGCTCTGTTGGACTTAGCCGGAGGAACTTCTTCATACACCAAGCCTATCTTGGGTTGATTTGATAATTTGTTTTCTTGTTTTAGCATAGAGAACTTTAATTTATATGCATGTCAATTGTTTGTTAAATTTCTCCTTACATTTATGCACATTAGGTGTTTGATTTAATGCTTCTTATAGTTTTGTTCTTTTAAATTCTGCATTGCTTTACTTGTTGAATGCTTTAATTACTTGCATTGTTAGATTAGCATTTTAATTACCTTGTAATCGTAGGTTAGAACTCAAATCACAAACCCCCCCCCCCCATTTATATTAGAAAACCCCAAGCAATAATGGAAACGATCCTAAGAAAACCATTCTACCGATTGCATTCGTTGGAAGACGACCCGAGTTATCTCTATGCTACATTAGTGTAGAGGGGGTTCGATTTAATTATAAATTTTGTTTTGTAACAGTACCATGAGAAAGACCATTATCAGCTCCTAAATCATGTCAGATATCTCCTTCAGGTGTTGAATCATGAAGATATTTGGGTGCTTCTTGTAGTTTTCAAACTTGATTGTCAGCTGTCAAAGTTTTCTCAGACTTATTCCACTATATCTCTCCCTAAGGGCTAGCCAGACTGCATGAGCCGAAGGATATAGCTTATACTCAAAAACTAGATCATCTACCATTGATCTTATCAATATGCACTTAGCAATGGAATCCTTCTTTTTCCATGCCTTATAAGCATCAAAGTTTTGTCTGTGTTATGCAGTGGGACCCTCAATAGGTTCTTCCAAAACCTGATGTACAACCTCTAGAACTTCTTGTTCTTCAAGAACATACTGAATCTTGAGGTGCTAGATCTCATAGTTTTCCCCATTTAACTTCTCACCTTTGTTAAGTTCAGCTATGATATTTTAGGTTACCATAATCTAACATAAATAATTTAGATATTCAGTGTATGTCGTATATATACAATTTCTTATTTACTCAATGTAAATAAGAATTGATTTACAAAATCAAGTGACAACCTTGTTTTCACTCATCATTTGTATTTACCAATCTGACTGACATTGATCGATTATATTATAAACACCACAGCTAATGAACTAATCATTAACTTATCATGAGACAATATAAAATGAACTTATCATTAAATGAACTAATCATTTACATGTATGAGATTTGTTAACATATAACAAATTGCATAAAGATTGTCAACATATAACATTCTTTACTACTCATAACCTAAACAACTCTACTATAATAGACTAGATAGGTAATTACTACTCCCACTAGAACAAGCACTAGCACAATAGTAATCATAACACACCTTATTTTTCTAAGCTCAACTAGGGCAATTTCAGCTATAACACATTGAGGTGGACCATTTGCAGAATCTTTTATAAGACATTGTCACGCCCCGAGAGTATGCCGAGCCAAAAATAATCGGACAGCATCTCCCCTGTACGTGATACAATTTCCTGATATACATAAAGCCTTTCGGTCACAATCACATAACAAATATATAGACATAATCCATACAAACACAGCGGAAGATACTGACAAATATTAAATACACAACGACTCAACTATGCACTCCGGAGTGACTTTGACACAACAAGAATTATAATAGAAACCACATCAGAAGTCAAATACATACAACACATCCGTAACCACAAATACCGAAACGATACAGGATAAAATCCCAAAACACCAATCCAACAGAATACCACAAATCGTAATAAACCTCCATCCGTTCGGTGTGAGATGGGATCAACTGGCGGAGCTCCGAACATCCAAGGAATCTTCTACCTGTTACATGGGCGACAGGAAACCCAAGGTCTGGGGTGGTGAGTATAAACTCAGGGGTAATATATAGAAAGTGCATGAACAACATATAGGGATATAGAGATCCACAAGTATACAGGTAAAGATCTACAGGTATACAGAATGAGTCCAATAGACATACAGTCCTAAATATACTAACAAGTAACCACAGTATAGTCATACTCAATGCATATACTAAACTGATCAACTGAACATGAAGTAATGTACCAACGTACCTGACGGTCTGCAACACTATAAGTTATATCATCCTGAACAAGTATACAATAACATAACCCATATAACGTACGATGTCTCAAACATATGAACAGTATATAATCACATGTAATAACATCCCGCTCCATACTACACTATGACATGACGCTAATCAAATGCATACAACAATCTGGATCAACACATATGTCATGCTCAACATACAGCAGTATAAAATATACAAATGGCATGTATCATGATGTACAAACATATGCAATAATCATAGCTCAATCAAATGCAGCATCTCACAGGCATACATATATATTAACAATGCATATGCATGGCCATGTTTGCGGACCCATCCAACCACGACCCCAGTATGGCCTGGGTGGCACAACATGACAACTATCCTGACTTTAGATGCCACCACTCTCGAGTGACTGAGTTGGGTAGTATGAAACAATAGCTAGCCACCATAGAGCTATATGCTACTCACACGGGGGTCCCTGCTGCTAGCCGCTCCGTCCCTACCCATGAGTAGACGAGCACCGAACCTAGGACAACTGCACATCACACGACCACCGTCTATAGTGGGTGAGTGCGCTAACTACCACTCCGCACAATGGCCAAGTGCACATCTCCAGCTACCACCATCCATGGCAGTCGATTGGCAGGTGTGAAAACAACCCAAGTGCAGGTTATAAAGGCAGCTCAAAGGGGAGGTTTTGGCAGCGATTTTCTTGGGCGATTTGGAGCGATTTACTGGTGCAAATTAGGGTCTTCAAGGCTAGTCCAAAGCAATCAACAAGAAAGCTTCCAAAAGATTTTTGTAAAGTGTTCTTTACATTTTTTTGTTGTATTTACTTGTATATGCTTGTTGTTCATTGTATTACTTAGGATAATCACTTGTACGAGGTTTCTCCACCTCCGATGTGTTGTCGAGAAGGAGTATTATTGATTAGTGGTGATGATTGTTGTTGGACTTTTCGAGCCGCAAAAACCGCTTTTTGCGTTGCGGAAATCCCAGAAGTCCGACCACGGATCCGTGCGAAGATATATTAAAATAAAAACATGTATGTGCTAAGTAAACCTAGATCTACCTTAGATCTAGAAATTGAGAGTATTACCCTCGTAGCGATGCCCGTCGCTTATCCCGCTCATCCAAATGTTTCGCCGGAACTCAAGAGTGTCAAGTGAACACTCTTCTATTGGTATCCACACGGACAAATGGTGGAGAAAAATACCTTAGAGTGTGCTAGCACCCTTTAGGAATTTCGGCAAGATGAGGGATTGGAGACCTTGAGAAGGTGATCCAAGGAAGAAGATGAAGTTGGAGTAACTCACCAAAATCAATTACACCATCAAATGGAGTGGCCGGCCACTACATGACTTGGGGGGTTACATGCATGCATGTAACTCCAAGAGCCAATGGTTCTTTGTCTCCCTCATGAGGTGGCACCAATTGATAAGTCAATGATGATGTGGAGCATCATCATTGGCCGGCCATGCCAAGTCATCATCATGACATGGCATTTGGTCAAGTCAAACTTGACCTTTCATCTTACCTCTCAAGTCAAGTCAAACTTGACCTCTTATCTCCCATGGTTGATCAAATTCAACCATTTAATTCAAGTTAATTTAATTTAATGAATCTCTATTCATTAATTTAAATTGATTTGATGAATTAAATCTAAATTAGACTCATTCAACACTTGAATCAAATTGAGTCCAACTCAATTAGTCTAATTTGGATTGCTCTTAATCCAATTTGGTTCATCTCATGAACCTAATCCTCATGGTTCATCATATGAACCTAATTTCCATCTAATTTCTCTTTGTGTGTGACCCTATAGGTTCTTGTAATGTTGGCAATGTCCCTAAACCGATTTAGGAACATAAGCAATGAGCGGTATCTAGCAACACATCATTGCTACCCAAGTTACAAGAATGTTGAGCTCCAACATCACCTTTGTGACTACTAATTGTGACTCTCACAATATGTGACAATGTCCCCCTATCATTGACATCTAGATTGACCAATTGAGGCATAGACTGTGTCATCCTCGGTACAATCTATATCCTGAACTCCAAGTAGACTCACTCTAATCAAATGAGCTCAATATCTCATATTGACTCATTTGGGCATGGACATGCACTTCGTGGTCTCACTCTATCAAGAATATCGATGTCACTCCCATCATATAGGAGGGATAGATCCCATCTACATCACTCACATCCCTCCGCATAATTTGTTACATACCCAGTAATCGCCTTTATAGTCCACCCATTTACGGGTGACGTTTGACGAAGCCAAAGTATGAAACTCCTTATGTAGGGAACCATAGTGACTTCAGGTCCAAGAACTAATAGTCATACTAATAGTTACATGAGAAAGTATATGACACTCATATAACGATCCATGATACTTTCTCATGGCGGGTCATTCAGTATACATTCTCCAATGCATACCCATGTGTCAACTTGATATCTCATATCCATGACTTGTGAGATCAAGTTATCATGTTGACCTACATGTTAGTCTCTACGCATTAACATTGTCCCTGAATGTTAATACTCGACTAGGAATGATTAAGAGTAGTGTTCTCTATATCATCTCATTATCGATTCAACCAATCGATTGATATAGATAAGAACCTACTACTCAAGGACATTATTATACTTAGTTATTTGGCACCAATACAAGTAAATATAATAACCATGCCTTTATAAATAGGAATATGATACAATAAAGTCCATACAACAATCATCACATGATTGGTTCTAGGGCTTTCACTAACAATCTCCCACTAGCACTAGTGTCAATCACCGTAGTATCTAATACCCAATGACCTAGTGTGACCATCATGCTTTTTCTGTGTCAAAGCCTTGGTCAAGGGATCTGCGATGTTAGCCTCTGTGGGTACTCTGCAAATCTTCACATCTCCTCTATCGATAATCTCTCGAATGAGATGGAAGCACCGATATACTCAGCCTTTTATTGTAGAATCAGCAACTGTGTCCTGCTTGGAACTCTTTCAGATCACATTGTCACCATTCAAGCAAAACACGAACCCTGACTGCGATCTATAATCATCCTGGTCAGTTTGGAAGCTGGCATCGTTGTAACCCTTTACAGCTAGCTCCTCATCGCCTCCAAATATCAAGAAATATTCTTTAGTCCTTCTCAAGTACTTAAGAATATTCTTGACTGCTATCCAGTGACGCTCACCAGGATCTGACTGGTATCTACTCGTCATGCTCAAAGCATATGAGACATCAGGATGAGTACACAGTATGGCGTACATGATAGATCCTATAGCAGATGCATAAGGGATCTTATCCATGCGATCTCTCTCCTCTCTAGAAGAGGGACTTTGAGTCTTCGAAAGACTCACACCATGTGACATCGGCAGAAGTCCCTTCTTGGAATTCTACATGGCAAACCATAGTAATACCGTATCAATGTATGTACTCTGACTTAGGCCAAGCAATCTCTTAGATCTATCTCTATAGATCTTGATGCCTAGAATACAGGCTGCTTCACCTAAGTGCTTCATTGAGAAGCACGTCCCCAGCCAAGTCTTCACAGACTGTAGTGAAGGGATGTCATTCCCAATGAGTAGTATGTCATCCACATACAATACAAGGAAGATAACTGTGTTCCCATTAACCCTCTTGTAGACACAGGGTTCATCTTCATTCTTGATGAAACCAAACTGTTTGATCGCATCATAGAATCGAAGATTCCAGCTCCGAGAAGCTTGCTTTAGCCCATAAATGGACCTTTGCAGCTTGCATACTTTCCCAATATACTGTGGATCTTCAAAACTCTCAGGTTGTGTCCTGTACACATCCTCGAGTAAGTTTCCATTCAGAAATGTGGTTTTGACATCCATCTGTCAGATCTCATAATCGTGGTATGCTGCAATAGCAAGCAAGATCCGAATGGACTTAAACATCGCCATTGGAGAAAAGGTTTCATCATAGTCAATACCATGAATTTGATTGAAACTTTTAGCCACCAATCGACTCTTATAGGTATGCATATGTCCATCCATGTCAGTCTTTCTCTTAAAGACCCACTTACACCCAATGGGTTTGACCCCATCAGGTGGATCAACCAAAGTCCATACTTGGTTGGTGTACATGGATTCCATCTCGGATCTCATAGCCTCTAGCCATTTCTCAGAATCTGGGCTCATCACAGCTTCCTGATAGGAGGTAGGCTCATTCTCAATGAGCATAACGTCATTATGGTTAGACAAGAGAAATGAGTATCTCTCAGGCTGACGACGTACCCTATCAGGCCTTTGTGCAACAACCTCATCACCCACAACACTTTGTGGTTCCTGTTCAACCTCCATCAAGGCCTCAGTGTTATGTTCCTTATCTTGAATTTCTTCAAGATCGAACGTACTCCCACTAGTTTTTCTAGAAACAAAATCCCTTTCTAGAAAAACTCCAGTCTTTTCCACAAACACTTTGTGCTGACTGGGAATGTAGAAGTAATATCCCTTCGTGTCCTTGGGATATCCAACAAAATATCACCTATCGGATTTGGGTCCCAGTTTGTCTGAGACTTGACGTCGAACGTAAGCCTCACAACCCCAAATCTTCATGAAAGATATCTTGGGATTTCTTCCTGTCCATATTGTATATGGTGTCTTTATCACAGCCTTGGATGGTACACGGTTAAGGGTAAAGGCTGATGTGTCTAGAACATCTCCCTAAAAGGATATAGAAAGATTTGTGTGACTCATCATAGATCCTACCATATCTAATAGGGTACGATTCCTCCTTTTGGATACACCATTCCACTGTGGTGTTCTAGGAGGAATGAGTTGGGATAGAATCCCACACTCAGCTAGATAGTCACGAAACTCATGGCTAAGGTATTCACCGCCTCGATCTGATCGAAGTATCTTAATACTCTTGCCAAGCTGGTTTTGTACTTCATTCTTGAATTCTTTGAACTTTTTAAAGGATTCTGATTTATTTGTCATAAGATACACATAACCATATCTACTGAAGTCATCAGTAAATGTAATGAAGTACCTGTAACCACCTCTAGCAGCAACATTAAAAGGGCCACATACATCACTATGTATAAGTCCTAACAAGTCTGTTGCTCTTTCGCTGTGTCCACTAAAGGGAGTCTTGGTCATCTTGCCTAAAAGGCAAGACTCACATGTCTCATATGATTCAAAATCAAATGAGTCCAGCAGCCCATCCTTATGGAGCTGGGATAAGCGACTCTCATTTATGTGACCTAAGCAACAATGCCAGAGATAGGTTTGGTTCAACTCATTTGACTTGAACCTTTTGGTACTTATGTTATAGATAGGGCTCTCTAAGTTTAGAAAGTAGAGTCCATTCATTAGAAGTGCACTACAATAGAACATATCATTTAAATAAACTGAACAACATTTGTTCTTTATTATAAATGTAAATCCTTTCTTGTCCAAACAAGAAACCGAAATTATGTTCTTAGTTAAAGCAGGCACATAACAACATTCATCTAATTCTAGTACAAGCCCAAAGGGCAGAGATAGATCATAAGTTCCTACAGCATTAGGAGCAACTCTTGCTCCATTGCCTACTCGTAGGTCCACCTCGCCCTTTGTCAATGCCCTGCTATTTCTCAGCGCCTGCACATTGGTACAAATGTGAGATGCACATCTGGTATCTAATACCCATGATGAAGAAATAGATAGATTGACTTCTATAACATTTATACCTGAAGTAGAAGTCTTACTTCTCTTCTTCTTAAGATCTTCCAGGTATGACTTGCAGTTACGCTTCTAGTGTCCAACTTCCTTGCAGTGGAAGCAAGCCCCTTTTTTGGCCACCCCTCTTTTGGGTTTAAGTTCCTTGCCTTTGCCCTTGGCTTGGGACTTTCCCTTACCTTTAGGCTTGTCCTTTCCTTTCTTCTTTTACACCATCAAAATGGCGTCAGATTTTCCCTTCTTAAGGTTGAGCTCAGCAGTTCTCAACATGCTGAGCATCTCAAGCAGTGGCTTATCAATTTCATTCATGTTGTAATTCATGACAAATTGATTGTAGCTTTATGGCAAAGACTGCAAGATTAAGTCAGTGGCTAGCTCTTGGCCAAGAGGGAATCCCAATCTCCGTAGGTTTTCTACGTACCCAATCATCTTGAGTACATATGGACCTACCGGAGTTCCATCTTGCATTTTAGAACCAAACAATGCCTTAGAGACTTCATATCTCTCGTGCCTTGCTTGTCCTTGATACAGTTGACGAAGATGTTCAACCATATCATAAGCATTCATGAACTCGTGTTGCTTCTGAAGCTCAGAGTTCATGGTCGCGAGCATTAGACATGACACATCTAATGCATCATCTTGATGCTTCTTGTAAGCATCTTTGTCAGCTCGCGAGGCAGTGGCAGAAGGTGCCTCCGGAATGGGCTGCTCCAGGATGTACAATTTCCTTTCTTGGGTGAGAATAATTCTCAGGTTCTTGTACCAATCCAAGAAATTTACTCCATTGAGCTTGTCCTTCTCAAGGACAGAACGCAGAGAGAGAGTGTTCGTGTTTGTCGACATAGTAATCTACAACATATAATGCAGAGAATTAATATCATATTCCTTTTATCATTTAATTAGGCCTTTAATCAAATGATGCTCCCACTGAATTATAAGAATTTTGTAGAATCGAGTTATGGATGTGGTCAAACCACATTACTAGATTCATACAAACTAGCTATAATTCTTGCGGGACAAGATCCACATCATACTAAGCCTTGAGTTAGCTTTGGCTAGATCGCCCAAGACTTAGTACGATCAGTGGGTAACATATTACCGATTACATCTCTATTCAACTCTTGTTTATAGGATCAAGACCCACATTTACAAAAGACCTTGAGTTAGCTTTGGCTAAATCACCCAAGATTTAGTGTAAATGCAATCTTATCCTATCTTTCCAACGGTTGGAATATGCCTATAGTTCTACTCGATCCAATTGAGTTAACTAGTTTTACTCAATCTAATTGAGCTTACTCTAACCCAAGCCGTGATAGGCGGGACCAAAATTGTCCCTCCGCACCCTACCAAGATAATATGCATTGCTATGCTTTGGCAGATTCAACAACTACAAATGATCGAGGTAGTGATGGGTATCAAGGACTTGGTAGGCATTTACGAGTTGATTCGATTAAGATCTAATCTAATCGTAATGTGTATCATATACGCATTGAGACCTTTATTATTCTATACTAGCATGCATCACATACATACAAGCATTATTCTAGCATGCATCATATACATACAAGAAAAATATCCTAGCATGCATCATATACATACAAGCATTATTCTACTAGCATGCATCACATACATACAAGCAAAATCAAATATATATATATATATATATATATATATATATATATATATATCAACATATATATATATATATATAATTAATTGTGATGTGGTCATGACCCTACTACGATCTTCTCAAGCCAATGAGAATATCTGACGGTCAACCTAGGGCTAGCGGCTTCTCCAAGCGCTTCTTTTGACCGTCATGTGTCGTCGGCACCCTTCTCGTAACTTCGTCTACAAGTGGACTTTCCACCGCTCCATTTTGTACATTACAAATATGAAACTCAAGTTACATTCGAGTCTAAAACTATTTACAACTAGAATTTCAAAAGAAGAGGTACGACGCGTAGGTCGCATACACTATATAACACGCACAACCACAAAAATGGCACGCAGGCTGTATTATGAATTACAACACATCATCATCCAATCATATTGAGGTTCTTGGGCCATGACAATCATAGAATTATACATAATTCTAAATTATGTATTTTTACAGAAAATTTCTATAATTTTTCCTATTTTTTTTCAATTTTATGAGTCACCTCTTCGTAACGGTCCCGCTAAGTGGTTTCCGGGCGCAATCGTGGGACAAGGCCCCTTTCAGGGATAGGGGCAGCACCCCTACTCGCAAAATAAACTTTGCGAGTGTCCCTACTACGATCTTACAGCGACTTAAGTCACTATCCCAAAAACATAAAGCGAGAACTCGCCGTCTCGGAGAGTTTTTCTCGATGGTTGAAGCCTACAAGTGTCCCAACACTCGTTGTTTCGACTCTTCGAGAAAAATACCCAAAAATTCGATAAAAATAGGAAATTTACAGAAAAATAAAAATCTGTAATTTTTATATCTAATACAAAAACTACAAAAATGAAACACATACATGCTTCGCACGTGGCTCTGATACCACTATTGGACTTTCCGAGCCGCAAAAATAACTTTTTGCGTTGCAGAAACCCCGGAAGTCCGGCCATGGATCCGTGTGAAGATATATTAAAATAAAAATATGTATGTGCTAAGTAAACCTAGATCTACCTTAGATCTAGAAGTTGAGAGTATTACCCTCGTTGCGACGCCCTTCACTTATCCCGCTCGTCCAAATGTTTCACCGGAACTCAAGAGTGTCAAGTGAACACTCCTCTATTGGTATCCACACGGACAAATGGTGGAGAAAAATACCTTAGAGTGTGCTAGCACCCATTAGGAATTTCGGCAAGATGAGGGATTGGAGACCTTGAGAAGGTGATCCAAGGAAGAAGATGAAGTTGGAGTAACTCACAAAAATCAATTACACCATCAAATGGAGTGGCCGACCACTACATGACTTGGGGGGTTACATGCATGCATGTAACTCCAAGAGCCAATGGCTCTTGTCTCCCTCATGAGGTGGCACCAATTGATAAGTAAATGATGATGTGGAGCATCATCATTGGTCGGCCATGCCAAGTCATCATCATGACATGGCATTTGGTCAAGTCAAACTTAACCTTTCATCTTACCTCTCAAGTCAAGTCAAACTTGACCTCTTATCTCCCATGGTTGATCAAATCCAACCATTTGATTCAAGTCAATTTAATTTAATGAATCTCTATTCATTAATTTAAATTGATTTGATGAATCAAATCTAAATTAGACTCATTCAACACTTGAATCAAATTGAGTCCAACTCAATTAGTCTAATTTGGATTACTCTTAATCCAATTTGGTTCATCCCATGAACCTAATCCTCATGGTTCATCATATGAACCTAATCTCCATCTAATTTTCTCTTTGTGTGTGACCCTATAGGTTCTTGTAACGTTGGCAATGTCCCTAAACCAATTTAGGAACATAAGCAATGAGCGGTATCTAGCAACACATCATTGCTACCCAAGTTACAAGAATGTTGAGCTCCAACATCACCTTTGTGACTACTAATTGTGACTCTCACAATATGTGACAATGTCCCCCTATCCTTGACATCTAGATTGACCAATTGAGGCATAGACCGTGTCATCCTCGGTACAATCTATATCCTGAACTCCAAGTAGACTCACTCTAATCAAATGAGCTCAATATCTCATATTGACTCATTTGGGCATGGCCATGCACTTTGTGGTCTCACTCTATCAAGAATATTGATGTCACTCCCGTCATATAGGAGGGATAGATCTCATCTACATCACTCACATCCCTCCACATAATTTGTTACATACCCAGTAATCGCCTTTATAGTCCACCCATTTACGGGTGACGTTTGACGAAGCCAAAGTATGAAACTCCTTATGTAGGGAACCATGGTGACTTCAGGTCCAAGAACTAATAGTCACACTAATAGTCACATGAGAAAGTATTTGACACTCATATAACGATCCATGATACTTTCTCATGGCGGGTATTCAGTATACATTCTCCAATGCATACCCATGTGTCAACTTGATATCTCATATCCATGACTTGTGAGATCAAGTTATCATGTTGACCTACATGCTAGTCTCTACACATTAACATTGTTCCTGAATGTTAATACTCGACTAGGAATGATTAAGAGTAGTGTTCTCTATATCATCTCATTATCGATTCAACTAATCGATTGATATAGATAAGAACCTACTACTCAAGGACATTATTATACTTAGTTATTTGGCACCAATACAAGTAAATATAATAACCATGCCTTTATAAATAAGAATATGATACAATAAAGTCCATACAACAATCATCACATGATTGGCTCTAGGGCTTTCACTAACAATTGCATCGCTTGAGCTCATTTGAGTTCAATCCATGGAGTAGAAACCATACGGTTCTGAACCACGTTATATTCTCGTGTTCTTGTGTATTGTGTGTTTGTACATTTCGTTATTCCTTTATTATTATTCCGTTGTACATATTAACGATCATTGTAGACAAGCACGCAAAAACGATCAAATTCCGTGAACCGATAAAACGCTATTCACCCCCTCTAGCGGGTGCATAGGTCCTAATAAGTGGTATCAGAGTGAGGCCGCTCTTCAAGGATTAACAACCAAGAAAGCACCGCTAGAGGAACAAGATGGAGTTTGAAGGAAAATTTGAATGAGATATCAACACACCTCCACCATACGACCAAGATGATTTTTTAACATGGAGGGCGAGAATGGAGACATTTTTGATGATGGACATAGAGGATTGGTTCATCATTGATGCGGACGGGTGAAGTTTGTTCACTCCTTTCCAATGCAGTGAAGCACGGATGGAGATCTCAGAGGGTTCTCACAGGGCGCAATCAGTAAAGAATAAAAAGATGAAGTAGATGAAACGCAAAAACCAGCACCAGCAATCGAGACTCAGACACAAGATGTCGGGTAAAGACCTTGCGAGTGAATTCCCAAACTGAAACTGGGACGGGTGTGAATAATATCAGACAACATACTCCCAGCAGATTCCCGAACTGAAAACGGGGCGGGGGCGGATAATGTCATTTAATATCCCCTCCATAAGCCCGAGCCAATGAAGTGATTACACCATCCTATACAAGAAGAAAGGAAAATAAAAAAAAGGGAGGAGTTTTAAAAGGGGTCCAGAATTCCCGACCCGTCCAGAAGCATGCCAAGAAGATGATAACTAAGCCTATAAATAAATTCATCATTCAGAGGCAGAAGAGAGGCTATTGATAAAATTATCAAAGAAGGAGAATAGTATAAATTACAATTCAAAGAGTTCGGGCGGACAGTTAGCTAGCGCCTCCGTAGGATCTAATTAACTAATATCCGTGCTAGGAGGCGGGTATCCTCGCTCGGCATTTTGAGCTAAAGACCCCTCAAACCCTAGTATAAAGAGATCTATCCCTTTCTTGACATAACGCCTCTTGAGGTCGGCTTCCTGCTCCTTTAGTCGGTGTTGATACTGAGCCACCTGGGTTTGACTTTCCGCCAATTTGATCGCCAAAACATCACTCTCAGTGGCTGCTTTTATAGCTCGCTGTCCTAAGGCTGAAAGAGCTTCAAGATACTCCTGTTGGAAGATGGATTGCTGCTGGGCCACCGGTGATAAGGTTCGGGGAAGAGCCGTTACTGCAGAGGAAAGTTCCTGACACTTCTTTACAGGATTCCTGGTAAGGGCCCTGTGCTTGACGCGTTCGAGTTAAGGCAGTTGCATTCTTGTTGAAGCTGTGAGATAGTAGCCGCAGAGTCAGCATCCTTGAGCATGGCATCCATAAGATATCTTTTATACTCCTTCAGTTCCTGAGTCAGGATGTCTACCTGCTGCAGCTCACTAGATTGCAAGAAGAGGCGCTGTTCTAGTTCTTCATTTTTTCGTTGCAGTTCCTCTTTCTCACTTCGAACCAAGGCTAGTTGCATCGTGGCATCTTCGCATTGACCCCTAAAGTCCGCCTCCTTTGCCTCTTGTTCGTTTAATCGTCGCGCGAGCTCTATCTGCTGCGACGACATACGGCAAATGGCGAGTCTCCACACTAGATTGAATCATGTTGTTATGTTGAGTGGAGGCCTAAAAGGAGAGGAAAATTATCAGCCTACATCAGTATAGGGAAATACCCATAGCAAAGAGGAGGAGAAGGAGGAGTAAATACCTCTGCCAGCAGTTTGCCCACTTGCTCACACGGGCCTTGTATACCCGACTGGTTAAAGAATTTTACCTCCGAAGGGTGCCGAATTTTCAGCAACGATCCCAGAGAGGCCCTCGGAGGAACCGGAAGGGAAGGGTCTTCTCCTTCCGAAGAAGATGGGGGCCTGGCACGGCGAAGAGGGGCAGGAACGGTTCTCGAGTCGGACGGCGTTGGAGCTTGGAGGGATTCCGCATGAGGAGGCCGGGGTGAATTCTGTGCGGAGGGAGAAGAATGCAGAAACTGGGAGGGAGAATCCCCTCCTTGGGGAGCTAAAGAAGAGGCAGGGGAGGTGTTGCCTTCCCTTCGGGGTTCATAAATGATTAGGGGTCGAGCTTCCGGCTGGTGGGAAGACAAGGGAAGGAGAGCCGTTGAACTTGAAGCTCCTTTCTTGATAAGCCGCAGCTTCTTCCGAGGAGATGACGGAGCTGCTGTGGATTTGCCTCTCTTAGTCAGGGTCTTCTTCTTCTTGGCAGCCTCGATCGACTCCCCTTCCACCAAAGCCTTCTGCATCAGATTATCTACAAGATATACTGGTAAGAAAGATGAATGCCCTAAAAAGGAAGTCACATTGTAGGATAAATGTCACCCTACCTATAGCAACCGAAGTCGTCAAAGGTAGAGGAGACAATCCAAAGTGGCTTAAGAGGGGAGTTTCTAGCAGATGGTTCGAGCAATAATGCAGCTCTCCTAAGACTCTATACACTTCCGGGAAGGGACATTTGGTCCTCATTTCCCGGAAAGAAGGCAATTCAGGAAGGTCTGCCTTCCAAGTATCAGAGTAAGGTAAAGATTCTGGGAGTTGTACAAAGAAATATAAGGCTTCCCAACCCTTGTGGGAAGTAGGCAGGTTCACCAGGAATTGGCAGTCGGAACGACTAGACAGATAGAAGAGGCCTGCCTTAGAAGACTTTAATTGGAAGAAGCAATGGAATATTTCGGGGGTCAAAGAGAGGTTCAAATGTTGGAACACTATATGGGCTCCCGATAGAATTCGGAAGGAGTTGGGGGTGAATTGGTTCAGAGGTAGTCCATAGAAGTTTAGGAGGTCCAGATAGACCTGTGGTACTGGCAGGGATAGGCCGTTAAGAAATTGTTCATAAAAAAAAGCATGTCAAGCCGGGAGGAGGTTTATGAGGTCGATGCAGTTTGGTCGTGAAACAACATTTTATAGAAGGCTCTATGTAGTTGTTCCTTAGGTTAAAGAAATAATGGTTGCAATCTAACTGAGTTATGGTATGTTCATACTAGGCGGGTGAAAAGAGGGTCCTAGGAGCCATGGGTATGAACGAAGCAGAGCACTTACTCGGAGGGTAAAGAAGAATCGTGTGAGGAAAGGAAGAACAGGGTCGCCGCAACACTGCCGATGAGAATCACGGGAGAAGAAGAATAGGCTGGATTACCAAGCACACTAACCGATACCTAAAAGAAGAAGGCGAGGGTTTATATAGGGTTTTCATAGCGATTCTGGTGCCTGAAGGAGAAGGAGCGGAGCCCATGGGCCGATGGGCCTCCTTCAATATCTTGGGGGAGTTATAGGAGCGGATGGATTTAAGCCAAGAAATGAAGAATAGGTCGAAACTTTATGTACATTGGAAAGTCAAGCTTAAACCGCGACTATTTTTCGGGGTTGACTAATGATACTACTGGTACCTTCTTTACATAATCCCCGATAGAGGGGTTAGCGGGTGACCTAAGATCCGGTCCAAAATATACGGCTCAGCTAAGAAAGGAAAGGAAGATTGGCACGGGCGAATATTGAGAGCCATCGGCACGGGCAAACCTCAGAAGCCATTGGCACGGGCGAATATTGAGAGGCATTGGTACGGGAGAGGTAATGAAAGCAATTGATACGGCAAAGGAGAGGCGGAGGGCGCTTCATCAAGAAGCCAGCACAATCTGATCCCTACAAGGGGAAGTTGGGCACGGGAAGGAGAGGAATCGGTTCAGGTTGATGAGGAACCCTAGGGCTAGGGCGCTCGTGGGCTATAGACCTAAAACTAGCTTCCCTCAACACGAAAAGTTGAGGGAGATAGTCTAGCCTAGTTGCTCGAAAAATGGAGGAAAGGGTGTTAGGCAACGGCCTGGGAGGCCCCACATAATATTCCAAAGAGTCTCCACTCCTGATATCTGTAACAGAATTATTCTCCAGGAAAAGGTGGTGGCCACGTGTATGATGAAGAGAACCCACGACGTTACGATGAAGGAAAGGAGGGGGAGATAAAAGGGGAGGAAGCAGGGAAAAAGAGGAGGCCGACAATTATTCCCACCCAGCGAGAGAAGGGGACGCAAGAGGAGAGAAAAGAGGAGGACAACCGCCTCACCGAAGAAGAAGGATAGAGACCTATCGTGGCTATATCTCTTGTATTTTTCTCGTCTGGTGAGATTATTGTAAAAGGCTTTTTCTCCTCCACCTTCAGAAACTCGCTTTCCATAAAGGAGGACCTTCATAGTGAAAGTGCTTGGGCACCATCCCCGGTGAGAAAACTCACCTCCGTGGAGTAGGAATCCTTATTCCGAACCACGTTACATCTTGTGTATGAGTCTCGATTGCTGGTGCTGGTTTTTGCGTTTCATCTACTTCATCTTTTTATTCTTTACTGATTGCGGCCTGTGAGAACCCTCTGAGATCTCCATCCGTGCTTTACTGCATTGGAAAGGAGTGAACAGACTTCACCCGTCCGCATCAATCATCATGGAAGGTTTTAAGCCCCTAGGGATAAGAAGGGAGATGTCTTGAAATTGAAGAAGTGGACCCAAGAGCAACGTCTAAAGTTCAAGACCGAAGTCAAGGTAACAAAACTTTTAGAAGATTTGATACCTAATGATATTAGATCTAGACTAGGTGAATATCAAGATACCAAGGAGCTTTGGGGCAAATTGATAAAGTTCCATGAAGGTCCATCACCGGCTCATGAAGGAGAGGAGGAGTGGTCATCCTCTCAAGCTCAAGAAGAAGCAAGCACATCTTCATCTCGAGAGCTTGAGGATTTGGAGGTTGATAGGGAATCAACGTCTGGATCGGAAGAGGTAGAAGAAGTGGAAGAGGCCTCCACCTCTAGGATTGAGGGGGAGGAGAGTTCATCTACTCCGGAGCAAGGGCAAGAGCAAGGAAAGTCATCTACTTCTAGGAGAAGTGATGAACAAGCTCAAGAGGCCCTCACCACCACCTTAGGTAACTCAAGCATTTCGCTTTAAAATAAAATGCATATCATATGATTTGAGTGTAGAAAATCCAGGCATTACAAAAGTGTCCGAAAAGAGTCAAGAAGGCTCCTCCGACACTAAAAGTCAATGAAAAAGTCAAGGATGCTGGTGCCCCCATAAGAAAAAGCAAGGAGCACGTAGTGTACTTCAAGTGTCATCAAAAGGGGCACTATAAAAGCCAATGCCCTAGGAGAAAATAAAGAGCATCACATGTAGGGGAGCCTCTAAGGCAAACCCTAAGGTAAAATTTATTAATGCACCTTCTTTAATTTATAGGCAAAAGCATGCTTTTAATTCACTTGCAATTCATCGTGAAAAGCATGCTAGTAGAAATAATAGATTTTATTGTCTAGGTGCTAAACATATCGATATTAAAACTAAGGAGAAATTTAGGACTAATGTCTCTAGAAAAATTCTACCTAAGGAGTCTATTAGGAAGGTAGAAAACCATCTTGGCTTTAATCCAATGAATTCTAAACATATGCCTAGGAAGGGCAATAATACCCAAAGAAATAATGGGCCCACCAAATTAGAAAAATTAGAATTTGAAAATCAAATTTTGAGATCAAAACTTGAGAAGATAGAAAAGGCCCTTAGGAAAATGCAAGGGTCAAATAATCAAAGCCTAGGTTCTAAGAGTCAAAGTCAAAGGCCTAGGAAACAAGAATCATCCAAGGGCAAGCTTAAGCCCAAAAAGACCTATCACAATGTTCTATTCGATTATGGAACTAAATATAGGTCTAGAAAAACCAAGGTCAATAGGGAAGTCATCCCTAAGGTTGACCAAGGTAGGTGTCTATTGGCTAGGCTTTCAAGGAAACCTAGGGAAGTCACTAAGAAGGTTACAAGGGGAGTTACCCCTAGAGCTAACCTAGGCAAGACCCAAATGACCAAGGCTTCTAAGCCTAGGAGGGTCATTAGGAGGGTATCTAGGGAAGTTATCCCTAGTGAATACCTAGTAAATCCAAGGAGCTCCAATAGGTATTGGGTTCCTAAGAGCGTGATCAATTCATGCTAAATGGGTTTAGGTGTGCTAACCTTGAATGGATAGGTAGTTAACCTAACCATGGTAAAGGTGGCACTTTAGGTCATTTTCAAAGTTATGGGTATCTTGGAAATAAGTTTTGATCATATATCCTAAAGGATTTTAGGTTCTAATATATTTTGAGAATTATGAAAAATCAATCAAATTGGCACAAACTAGGTTTAGAGGTTATAGTGTGTCATTTTGGGTTTTTGGTACACTTGGGAGATAAATGATAATATGACAAAATGAATTTAATCATAACAAATAACAACTAATATTAAAGTTTAGGTATTTCTATGCCTTATATTTTATTTGTCATGCTTTGATTGACATATACCATGTCATGATATCATATATACTTTTAATTATATAATATGTCATGATCATGCTTAGAATTAAGATTAAATGTCATGTATGTTTATCATGACATTTAAATTGATTTAAGGACAATTGACATGACTTAAAGTCTCATGTATAAGGGAATCAAGTAGTGTTGCCTTATAAAAATGCATGAAACCCTAGATTAGGATGAACAAAATCCACATCTCACATTACATTGACAAATATGTGTATTGATACACCCTAGATATATGCGAGATGCTAAGATATGAGTTGAGTTCAAAGTGGATAGTTTTTGCATCTAAATGAACTAAAACTCATCTATATAATATAGGGATCATTGCGAAAGCTAATGTTGTCACACCCTGGGGGAGTCCCCGCCAGACGAAAATCCGACAGAATCTCCCCTGTATGGGTGACAATATGGAACTTGCATACAAGGCCTACACGGCCACTATACATCGGTCAACACGACCGGAACAAAAAACACTACACACGCAGATAATAAATTGGCCTCAGGCCATCAATCCAGATAAATAGCAACAGTCTACTATATCTAGACTTACCCCTTCTGCCATCTGAGTAGGAATAAACAACCAAACCAATCGAATAGTCCATAAGGACACAACAAATATCTCCAAACCTCCACACATACATAACCAAAACAAACACAAATCCTACACACTTCATCTAGTTAAAAACCAAAACCATAAGACTAATAAAACCTATCCATTTCGATGAGGGGGGATTGGCAGCTGGACTCTCCTAGCAGTTTCAACCTGAAATAGATGTAAAGCAACGGGGTAAGTTCAAAGAACTTACCGGATAATAGTCGATATGCATAGCAAGATATAGCTAACAATAAGAATCATGCAGTACAGTCTCATATAAATAGGGTATGCAAGCAAGAAATACAAAAGGATCAGATTTACTCAATCTCCTGGAGCATGTGCCATACTATAAGAGATAAAGTCATCACCATATATAAATATGAATCCTATATGCATGGAAATCATATGCAACATCCAAGGCATCAATAAAAATGCAGCAAACACAATACAAATGCTATCCATTCAAAGTTCATGTCGTGCAAATGACATGGTCACCCCTGATGCCAGTCAGCTGCCTCACATGCGATGGTGAAGCCGAGTGGGTAGGGCTATGACAACTGTGCACTCTGTCATCACTGCTCCTGAGTGACCGAGTGGACAGGATGCTGTCGGAGTACACCTATCCTCCTGCCCCAAACAGAGTGGGGGAGCTAAGCTCTCATCTCCCAGTGTCATAGACCAGAGGAGGGATCCCTGCCCGCTACCACACTGCCTCATCGCTACCCATGAGCGGACCAGCGAAGCCTGACAGAGCAACTCCACACACCCTCCTGATGTACCACTAACCCATGAGTGGCAGTGTGTGCAGGCCATGTAACTGGCTGCGGGCTCAACTATAAAGGAACCCCGTCCAGCCAGCATGTAATCATGTAAGATGGTGCATGATACTAAAGCATATAAATCCAACTAAAAATACCTATCCGAATAATATGCAAAATCAATAAGTGCATATCTATGATCCAAGTAACTATGATCCAAACAAAATAGGGAAGATATAATCATAACCGATCAAATGCATGTATCAAGTAGGCACATAACATACTAGGCATATAAACATGAAAATTATTACAGGCTATCCTAACTAGCATATCAACATTACTATATCTAGGAGATAAGTCAAAATACCCGCCTGAATAAAAATATCCGCAAAAATGAAATCGTCACGACTAGGGACCTGCCTCGTGACCGAAACCTGCATAATGCATAACTATTGTTAAGCACAAATCCAATCCACTGTCAACCACAGAAAAATACCGTAGGGGTTAAACAAAAACACAAGGTTGACCCCTTTACCTTGCTCCAGCAACCACCAACGCTAACCAATCGTGCGGAGGAGAAAGCTACGGTGACAGGGGCGAGTGGAGAAGGCGGCCCTCTTTGGCAGAGGAGGCCATCCCGTTGCCTGTGGCATAGGAGGCCAGCCCGTCGCCTGTGGCAGAGGAGGCCGGCGTGCATGGCTGTGGACGGCGGTCGCATAGAGGGCAGTCGCAAGAGCAGCGACGACGGTGTGACCTCGAGGTTGGACGGCAAGCAATGACGATCGGGATCGTAGCTGCTGGCTGTCACACGGGGGAGGAAGAGAAGAGGCTCATGGCAGTTCAGAGGCGAGGAACCGGTGGCCTGGGCACCGGGAAGGCGACGGTCAGCGGCGAGGAGGGCGGCGTCGGCTGCCGGTTGCGGTGGAGGTCGGTCGCAGATCAGCGCGCTTGGCCAACGATGATGAAGAGGACCGACGGTGATGAAAGGGGGCAATGGCAGTGGCAGCAGGCGCGCGTATGCGAGGAGAAGGTGGCGCGACGGTGGCCTGCCCGCCGATGCATGCGGCTCGAGCGATCAGCAATGGAGAGGGGGTGCGCGTGGAGAAGGAGACGGTTGAGGGCGTCGGTGCGGCTGCAGACGCGAGGAGAAGGAGAAACCGCTTGCGACGCACGGAGAAAAAAAAATCAGGGAAATAGAAAAACCTAGGTTTTCTATTTAAAACCTTAGGTCAGATAATCCAAACAGGCCTTTTAAAAGCCTATTTTTCTTATCCCTGTAACTACCATGTACAAGCCAGAAAAATTCTGGAAAAATTCTTAAAATTCTCCAAAAATCCCAACATAACTCCCATGATTATTTTCCCTAAATTTTGTCCATTAAATTTATATTTTAAATTTTTCGTATTTAACATTCTCTCCCACTAATAAAAATTTGGTCCCCAAATTTCCTACTCAAATGTATCTCGAGTAAGAGATACCATAAGTACTGAAAAAATATCTCACACACCTTAAGTAAACAGGTGGGGGTATTGAGCTTTGATTTTTTCCTCTAGCTCCCAAGTAGCCTCCTCATCGGTGTGGTGACTCCACCCGACCTTGACAAGTTGCAAAATCTTGATTCGCAACTGTCGTTCCTTGTGATCCAAAATCCGTACTAGAACCTCTTCGTAACTAGCATCAGGTTGAATGGAACCTGACATATCTGAAAGAATATGTGTAAGGTCTGACACATTCTTCCTGAGCCTGGACACATGACACACATCATGAATACCAGCCAAGGACGGTGGTAGTGCTAGGCAGTAAGCGACGGCTCCGATCCTCTCCAAAATCTCGAACGGACCAATGTACCTAGGAGCTAGCTTACCACGGAGACCAAATCTTTTCACCCCTTTCGTGGGTGAGACTCGCAAGAATACCCGGTCACTAATTGAGAACTCCAGAGGTCTCCGTCTCCGATCGGCATAACTCTTCTGACGATCCTGCGCCTTTGTCATCCTTCGTCCGATAGTACAGACCAACTCTGCCTCATGCTGAGCTCTCTAGGGTCCAAACAACTGGCCTTTCCAACTTCCTCCTAGAGGGTGGGTGTACAACACTGTCTAGCATACAATGCTTCAAACGGTATCATTTGAATAGCCGAATGATGGTTGTTACTGTAGGCGAATTCCACTAATAGCAAGTGGTCCTCCCAATTGCCCTCGAAATCCATAACACAGGACCTCAACAAGTCTTCTAGTGTCTAAATGGCCCGCTCAGACTGTCCATCTATCTGCGTATGAAATGCAATACTAAAACGAAGCTACGTGTCTAAGGCCTGCTGCAGACTCTGCCAGAACCGAGACGTGAATCGGGGATCTCTATCTGATATAATGCTCAAAGGAACACCATGAAATCTGATGATATCCCGACAATATAACTCCATCAAACGATCTAAAGAGTCGGTCTTCTGAATCACTAAGAAGTGCGCAGATTTGGTTAGTCGATCAACGACTACCCAAATCGCGTCATGGCCTTGATGTGTCCTAAGCAAACTCACCACAAATCCATAATAATATGCTTCCACTTCCATTCTGGAATCGAAATTTCCTGAAACATCTGTTCCTTAAACTAAAGCAACTCCGAAAACCATTATCCTCCTCGGAGTCAGAGACAGTAGTCCATCTACCATCCTAAATCCACACCACCACAGACTCTGTAAGTGCATGGGAGGCTATCGCGACCAAACTTCCTTGTTACAACCGTTTGTGTTCCAGCTACTCTATAGTAGCTATCTAGTAGCTAGCCAAAACCCCATGAGCATTCCTGCTCCTCGCCTATTCAAAACAACATAATTACTGCGAAGTCCACGCCATATATATGACGGCTTATCTCGTAGTCTTTAATTGCCGTAAGCTTAGGATATGTCTTATTCAATAGCATCGGAATCGCTCCGATCCCCGAAATGATACATCCATATACACTACCCTTCCATCCACACCAGAATAATTACTCAACACTGGCGTAAAAGTCAACCATCGTCTGAGCCCTGAACTAGTTTCACAAGCTGCAGACCAAGTATATTCCATCACCTTCCTGGTCCAACCAGTCAGCGATGTAGTACCGCTAAAGCATCCTATCCATATATATGATAATAATCAAAACAATACCAAGAAAACTACCATCAACAGTGACCGAGTGCGCAACTCCAACTACCACCCTCAACAGTGGCCAAGTTACGCAATCCAATGACCACAACTGAGTCAATCGTGTCCAGAATACACGACTTCCCAAATTCCTGGACGACTAAGTCATCAATAAGTCTAATAAGATAACCATAAGCTCATACAATTCATACCAAGTATGAAATTGTCGTCGCTATACAACTTCATTCTCTTTACTCTAGGCTGATGATATAACAACCATCACAACGACAATGATAATTGTATGACACCATGTCACTACAATATCATCACACCAATAACAAATCAATCCTAGAGTATACACAGGTGTCCTATAGCTGATCTAAGTAGATCCTCTATCCACAATGAAGGATATTCATTTCCTTCTACAAATACCACATTCTATCATCGATATTCGATGTATAATCTCAAAGGTCCTTCACTCTTTTAACCAAGAGTTCCAGATCTTCTCTGGAAAAAATCCTGGGACAGATAAATATCCCATCCAACACCTCCTATAATAAGGTAAAACGATCTTTCATCGTCTTGACCAGTGTAGGTATATACGTCTTATTCATAACCAAATCAATAATAATAGGGACTGATATTCTCTGAGGGTTTACTCCTTGACCTCCCAATAGGTGGCTAATGGGCCTAACCCTAGCTTCCTAATTCAACATCAGTCGACATCTCTAACGAGTCTACCCTTTTCAAGCTCAAGGGTAGGTCCCGCAGCATCAATAGGTCGCTTTCGAGGTCAACCTCGTCCACGACCTTGAGTAAAGACAAATTTCCCTAGGTGACTTTTCCTACCGTGACCAAATATGTAAGTATGTCACAGAAACATAATGATAACTTCTTATTACATAAGGAAATTAAAGTGGCCACTAAAGGCAACTACTTTTCCTATAGCTCAGAGATATCCTTCAGCTTACCTGGTCCCAAAACACGAGAACTCCCAAAAATCCAAGGAAAAGAAATCCTCGAAACACAAAACCTACAAACCAAAACCGCAAACCAATAAAATTGTCACGTCCTGGGGGCATATCCGTTATCCAAATGACGAAGGAGCCCCTTAGTGACAATATTCCGAAATATGGACCAGATCTGGTAAAAACCTCAAAATAATAATAGAAATACCAGTATTTTAATAACTGCATGCATGCACGACTAAACATATATCGATTAAAGTAAAATAGTTTTATGACCACAAATCAAATTGCGACAAAATCCAAAGTGCATAAACAAAATGCAACACCGATAATGTAAATAAAGCGGCATCCCGACGATGTAGGGAGATAAGCATGGCAAGGAACTCTCTAAGCGACATAAATGTAGGTCAACAGGACACGCCCTCCATCAGTTAACCTAGAGGATAAGTGAGGAGGGGGTAAGTACAACCACTCAGTGGATGGATAGACAATAGTGCATACTCATAATGCACATAATGGAAGTCAAAGAAAACAACTAGAGTAACCCAACCTCAGTACCAATATCGATTATGCACTAACACGATCGGCGTATAATAAATATACCTGCAACATACACAACCACTGCAACAAGCAGTGCACATCCAGATACCACGACAAAGCCTCGTGGCTCTCGATTTAATACAAAGGGAACTATCTATGAGCTACTGCGAACGTAACTCGTGGGCCGACAATCAATAGCACTGTCTACATGCAACTACATGTTACCACGAATGGGACTCGTGGATAGACAGGCAGTATATAGATATCTAGTTATCGACTGCATGCATTAGCATACTACCACTAATAGGTCGCGTGGGTAGTCGATTATCCTAGGTTGTTAAGCCTAGGGTTATCCAATACATCTAGCATAGAACGTCTATCAAAATCGATAAAGATCATCGGTCTACAATTAAGCCCATTGAGGCGGTCAACCGAGGGTTTCAACACCTCTAATACGAAATATTTACCAAAGTCGATAAAGATCATCGACTTATAAATAAATACCTCGAGATGGTTAAGTCTAGGGTTCCAACCCTTCTAACATGAACGGTTATCATAGTCGATAAAAATCATAAGTACAGACCACTCATAAACACATCGAGACGATTGATCCTAGGGTTTTGTCCCAGCTACCAGGAAACACCTATCAAGGCCAATAAAGACAACAAATCTACTAACAAGCCCGTCAAGAGGGTTAAGCCTAAATTATACCATCCTACCAGTTCAATCATGCATGCCCCAACTTGCTACCACGAACATATCTCGTGGGTACTTAAGACGTAAAGTAGCTATCTAGCTACAGGCATCATAGGAATCCGATTTTCACCAACTTCGAACGAATAATGCAAGAATATAACCTTGCAGTAGGTCATCTCAATCATGATTGGGAGGCGCAATTGACCACAAATATACAAAGCACCTACCTATAGAGAGACTCTACTGCAGACTCTCTCTCAACCCAGAATGGGAGATATAGTAAGGATTAATCGCATCCTAACCATGCGAACTCTACTAGTCCGATCACCATATCACTGAAATAGTAAATAGATAAACATATATCATTAAGCACATCCGGGTATTACGCCTAGGGTTCCAACACCTTGGGTTCTACTAATGTTGTTTCATTCCTGAGATCCGCTCCTACAGAATAACCTCATCTAAGTTATTCTATCTCTACAAGTCTTAATCATGGTATCCACCGCAAAACACATTACCCTATAAACATATAACAAGCTGTCTAATAAACGACAACATAGTCATACTAACGGGAATCAATGGCTGAAATTAATTAGGGTATAACTAAAAGGTCATACCAGAACAAAGTCAAGGCAATACTCAATAAAGCATCAGGTGCCTAAATATACTCTAAACTACGTAAGCAATGTAATCATGTCATCAGGCACTAGGATCTAGAGAGTCAAAGAACCTCAATATATACCTTCTACGAATTTATCCATCTTAGTCATATTATTCAAATAGACTAATCCTAATACTAGTCTAAATAGTAAGAGGTAAACATCTACCAATAATATTTAATCATTTATATCACAATGATAACTAGCTACGTATAGCAGTAATAGCAATTAATAACCATATGCTAACGATAAACCAGCAACATAAGATCTAACATTCTAACAGATATAAGGTTAAAACAAGACTAGACAAAACATGATATCACCGCATAACCAATATAATCAATATAAATATGCACTAAATCTAGAAACTTTTCTAGAATTTATTTACTTGTTAGCCATCTGAAGATGTCCTGTCGCCGCCAAATCCCCAAATTGACCTCGTCAATATTACCTCGAATTTTCGAAACATAAAAATCGTCAGAAATTTGTACAACTCTGAAAATACCCCAGTTAACCTGCCAAAACGTGGCAAACTCCGAAAACCCAAAGACCCTAAGGAACTCGAAACCTACGCTCTGATACCAATAAATTGTCATGCCCCGGGGGAGTCCCCGCCAGACAAAAATTCAGCAGCATCTCCCCTGTACGGGTGACAATATGGAACTTGCATACAAGGCCTACATGACCACTATACATCGGTCAACACGACCGGAACAAAAAAAAACTACACACACAGATAATAAATTGGCCTCAGGCCATCAATCCAGATAAATAGCAACAGTCTACTATATCTAGACTTATCCCTTCTACCATCTGAACAGGAATAAACAACCAAACAAATCGAATAGTCCATAAGGACACAACAAATATCTCCAAACCTCCACACATACATAACCAAAACAAACACAAATCCTACACACTTCATCTAGTTAAAAAACCAAAACCATAAGACAAATAAAACCTATCCATTTCGACAAGGGGGGATTGGCAGCTGGACTCTCCTGGCAGTTTCAACCTGAAACAGATGTAAAGCAACGGGGTAAGTTCAAAGAACTTACCGGATAATAGTCGATATGCATAGCAAGATATAGCTAACAATAAGAATCATGCCAGTACAATCTCATATAAATAGGGTATGCAAGCAAGAAATACAAAAGGATTGTACTTACCTGAATCTCCTGCCCTGATACAGGAGCATGTGCCATACTATAAGAGATAAAGTCATCACCATATACAAATATGAATCTTGTATGCATGACAATCATATGCAACATCCAAGGCATCAATATAAATGTAGCAAACACAATACAAATGCTATCCGTGCAAAGTGCATGTCGTGCAAATGACATGGTCACCCCTGACGCCAGTCAGCCGCCTCACACGTGATGGTGAAGCCGAGTGGGTAGGGCTATGACAACTGTGCACTCTGCCATCACTGCTCCTGAGTGACCGTGTGGACAGGATGCTGTCGGAGTACACCTATCCTCCTGCCCCAAACAGAGTGGGGGAGCTAAGCTATCATCTCCCGGTGTCATAGACCAGAGGAGGGATCCCTGCCCGCTACCACGCTGCCTCATCGCTACACATGAGCGGACCAGCAGAGCATGACAGAGCAACTGCACACACCCTCCTGATGTACCACTAACCCATGAGTGGCAGTGTGTGCAGGCCATGTAACTGGCTGCGGGCTCAACTATAAAGGAACCTCATCCAGCCAACATGCAATCGTGCAAGATGGTGCATGATACTAAAGCATATAAATCCAACTAAAAATACCTATCCGAATAATATGCAAAATCAATAAGTGCATATCTATGATCCAAGTAACTATGATCCAAACAAAACAGGGAAGATATAATCATAACTGATCAAATGCATGTATCAAGTAGGCACATAACATACTAGGCATATAAACATGAAAATTATTGCAGGCTATCCTAACTAGCATATCAACATGACTATATCTAGAAGATAAGTCAAAATACCCGCCTAAATAAAAATGTTCGCAAAAATAAAATCGTCACGACCGGGGACCTGCCTCGTGACAGAAACCTGCATAATGCATAACTATTGTTAAGCACAAAAATGCAATTCACCGACAAATCGAATACTTAATCGATTTATTATATAAACCAATTAACCCAAATAAATTTCCAATTCCACTAATTTATCTAACCCTTTCACCTAATAATGGTCTTTTCGTCCAATTACTCTTGTACAACACCCAAAGTAAATCCATCCCCAAATCGAACCTAAATCTTGATTAGCTTTATATCTAACATCATAATCATAACAAACACTAGACCAACTATTTAATAGTGTACATCCAACCATCCAATATCAACCGAACAACACCAAAATCGTGCTTATCGGCCCTTGGATCCCACCGGCAGCCAATCCTTTCCCCAAATCAGATCCTCAACTCAATTTCCTAAATTCATAGCCCCTAATTCAACCACATCAATCTACAAATAATAAAAAAGAGGAAAGAAACCTTACCAGCCATGGGAAACCTCACCGGCAGCAAACTTTCCCCCAAATCTATCATGTTCGCCAGAAAAACCAATACCACTGCCCAAATCCAATCCACTGTCAACCACAGAAGAATACTGCAGGGGTTAAACAAAAACACAAGGTTGACCCCTTTACCTTGCTCCGGCGACCACTGACGCTAACCAATCGTGCGGAGGAGAAAGCTACGGTGACAGGGGCGAGTGGAGAAGGCGGCGCTCTTTGGCAGAGGAGGCCAGCCCGTCGCCTGTGGCAGCGGAGGCCAGCGTGCACGGCTGTGGACGGTGGGCGCATAGAGGGAAGTCTCGAGAGCAGCGATGATGGCGTGACCTCGAGGTCGGACGGCAAGCAACGACGATCGAGATCGTAGCTGCTGGCTGCCGTGTGGGGGAGGAAGAGAAGAGGCTCGCGGCAGCTCAGAGGCAAGGAACCGGTGACTTGGGCACCGGGAAGGCGACGGTCAGCGACGAGGAGTGCGGCGTCGGCTACCGGTTGTGGTGGAGGTCGGTTGCAGATCTGCGTGCTTGGCCAACGACGATGAAGAGGACCGACGGCAATGAAAGGGGCCAAGGGGCAGTGGCAGCAGGCGCGCGCACGTGGGGAGAAGGTGGCGCGGCGGTGGCCTGCCCGCCAATGCATGCGGCTCGAGCGATCAGCAACGGAGAGGGGGTGCGCGTGGAGAAGGAGACTGCAGAGGGCGTCGGTGTGGCTACAGACACGAGGAGAAGGAGAAACCGCTTGCGGCGCGCAGAGAAAAAGAAAAATCGGGGAAATAAAAAAACCTAGGTTTTCTATTTAAAACCTTAGGTCAAATAATCCAAACAGGCCTTTTAAAAGCCTGTTTTTCTTATCCCTATAACTACCATGTACAAGCCCCATTTAAATCCAGAAAAATTCTGGAAAAAATCCTAAAATTCTCCAAAAATCCCAACATAATTTCCATGATTATCTTTCCTAAATTTTGACCATTAAATTTATATTTTAAATTTTCCATATTTAACATTCTCCCCCACTAATAAAAATTTGGTCCCTAAATTTCCTACTCAAATGTATCTCGAGTAAGAGATATCATAAGTACTGAAAATATATCTCACGTACCTTAATTAAACAGGTGGGGGTATTGAGCTTTGATTTTTTTCCTCTAGCTCCCAAGTAGCCTCCTCATCGGTGTGGTGACTCCACCCGACCTTGACAAGTTGCAAAATCTTGTTTTGCAACTATCGTTCCTTGTGATCCAAAATCCGTACCAGAACCTCTTCGTAACTAGCATCAGGTTGAATGGAACCTGACATATCCGACAGAATATGTGTAGGGTCAGACACATTCTTCCTGAGCCTGGACACATGACACACATCATGAATACCAACCAAGGACAGTGGTAGCGCTAGGCAGTAAGCGACGGCTCCGATCCTCTCCAAAATCTCGAATGGACCAATGTACCTAGGAGCTAGCTTACCACGGAGACCAAATCTTTTCACCTCAACAAGTCTTCTAGTGTCTAAATGGCCCGCTCAGACTGTCCATCTATCTGCGTATGAAATGCAATACTAAAACGAAGCTACGTGTCTAAGGCCTGCTGCAGACTCTGCCAGAACCAAGACGTGAATCGGGGATCTCTATCTGATATAATGCTCAAAGGAACACCATGAAATCTGATGATATCCCGACAATATAACTCCATCAAACGATCCAAGGAGTCGGTCTTCTGAATCGCTAAGAAGTGCGCAGATTTGGTTAGTCGATCGATGACTACCCAAATTGCGTCATGGAATTGATGTGTCCTAAGCAAACTCACCATAAAATCCATAATAATATGCTTCCACTTCCATTCTGGAATCGAAATTTCCTGAAACATTTATTCCTTAAACTAAAGCAACTCCGGAAACCATTATCCTCCTCAGAGTCAGAGACGGTAGTCCATCTACCATCCTAAATCCACTCCACCACAGACTCTGTAAGTGCATGGGAGGCTATCGCGACCAAACTTCCTTGTTACAACCGTTTGTGTTCCAGCTACTCTATAGTAGCTATCCAGTAGCTAGCCAAAACCCCATGAGCATTCCTGCTCCTCGCCTATTCAAAACAACATAATTACTGCGAAGTCCACGTCATATATATGACGGATTATCTCGTAGTCCTTTAATTGCCGTAAGATTATGATACGTCTTATTCAATAGCATCGGAATCGCTCCGATCCCCGAAATGATACATCCATATACACTACCCTTCCATCCACACCAGAATAATTACTCAACAATGGCGTAAAAGTCAACCATCATCTGAGCCCTGAACTAGTTTCACAAGCTGCAGACCAAGTATATTCCATCACCTTCCTGGTCCAACCAGTCAGCGATGTAGTACCGCTAAAGCATCCTATCCGTATATATGATAATAATCAAAACAATACCAAGAAAACTACCATCAATAGTGACCGAGTGTGTAACTCCAACTACCACCCTCAACAGTGGCCAAGTTACGCAATCCAATGACCACAACTGAGTCAATCATGTCTAGAATACACGACTTCCCAAATCCCTGGACAACTAAGTCGTCAGTAAGTCTAATAAGATAACCATAAGCTCATTCAATTCATACCAAGTATGAAATTGTCGTCGCTATACAACTTCATTCTCTTTACTCTAGGCTGATGATATAACAACCATCAAAACGACAATGATAATTGTATGACACCATGTCACTACAATATCATCACACCAGTCACAAATCAATCCTAGAGTATACACAGGTGTCCTATAGCTGATCTAAGTAGATCCTCTATCCACAATGAAGGATATTCATTTCCTTCTACAAATACCACATTCTATCATCGATATTCGATGTATAATCTCAAAGGTCCATCTCTCTTTTAACCAAGAGTTCCAGATCTTCTCTGGAAGAAATCCTGGGACAGATAAATATCCCATCCAACACCTCCTATAATAAGGTAAAACGATCTTTCATCGTCTTGACCAGTGTAGGTATACACATCTTATTCATAACCAAATCAATAATAATAGGGACTGATATTCTCTGAGGGTTTACTCCTTGACCTCCCAATAGGTGGCTAACGGGCCTAACCCTAGCTTCCTAATTCAACATCAGTCTACATCTCTAACGAGTCTACCCTTTTCAAGCTCAAGGGTAGGTCCCGCAGCATCAATAGGTCGCTTTCGAGGTCAACCTCATCCATGACCTTGAGTAAAGACAAATTTCCCTAGGTGACTTTTCCTACTGTGAGCAAATATGTAAGTATCTCATAGAAACATAATGATAACTTCCTAATACATAAGGAAATTAAAGTGACCACTAAAGGCAACTACTTTTCCTATAGCTCAGAAATATCCTTCAGCTTACCTAGTCCCAAAACACGAGAACTCCCAAAAATCCAAGGAAAAGAAATCCTCGAAACACAAAACCTACAAACCAAAACCGCAAACCAATAAAATTGTCACGTCCTGGGGGCATATCCGTTATCCAAATGACGAAGGAGCCCCTTAGTGACAATATTCCGAAATATGGACCAGATCTGGTAAAAACCTCAAAATAATAATAGAAATACCAGTATTTTAATAACTGCATGCATGCACGACTAAACATATATCGATTAAAGTAAAATAGTTTTATGACCCCAAATCAAATTGCGACAAAATCCAAAGTGCATAATCAAAATGCAACACCGATAATGTAAATAAAGCGGCATCCCGACGATGCAGGGAGATAAGCACGGCAAGGAACTCTCTGAGCGACATAAATGTAGGTCAACAGGACACGTCCTCCATCAGTTAACCTAGAGGATAAGTGAGGAGGGGGTAAGTACAACCACTCAGTGGATGGATAGATAATAGTGCATACTCATAATGCACATAATGGAAGTCAAAGAAAACAACTAGAGTAACCCAACCCTCAGAGTACCAATATCAGTCTGCAACTAACCTGATCAGCAGTATAATAAATATACTGCAACATACACAACCACTGCAACAAGAAGTGCACATCCAAATACCACGACAAAGCCTCGTGGCTCTCGAGGTAATACAAAGGGAACTATTTATGAGCTACCGCGAACGTAACTCGTGGGCCGACAATCAATATCACTGTCTACGTGCAACTACATGTTACCACGAATGGGACTCGTGGATAGACAGGCAGTATATAGATATCTAGTTATCGACTGCACGCATTAGCATACTACCACTAATAGGTCGCGTGGGCAGTCGATTATCCTAGGTTGTTAAGCCTAGGGTTATCCAATACATCTAGCATAGAATGTCTATCAAAATCGATAAAGATCATCGGTCTACAATTAAGCCCATTGAGGCGGTCAAGCGAGGGTTTCAACACCTCTAATACAAAATGTTTACCAAAGTCGATAAAGATCATCGACTTATAAATAAATACCTCGAGATGGTTAAGTCTAGGGTTCCAACCCTGTTGGAGATTTGACGCCGCTAGAGGGGGTGAATAGCGTTGAATTCGTACGTAGATAGAAAACGTTCGCGATCGTCTCTACAAAACTCATTATGCACAGCGGAATAGAAATAATAAAAGCAATAACGAAAAGATATAATCACGAACACAAGGATATAACGTGGTTCGGAACCGCACGGTTCCTACTCCACGGATCGGGCTCAAACAAGCCCTAGTGATGCCAATCACACACCACTAAGCAATAACTCCTTCTCGACAACAAGTCGGAGGTGGAGAAACCTCGTACAATGGATTACAACAAGTAATACACAAAAATACAAGCAAAATACAAGGAAATGTAAAGAACACTTTACAAACTACGGTTTTGAGCGCTTGCTTGTTGGTTGCTTAGATGAGCTTGAAGGACCCTGAAATGCACCTGCAAATCGCCTTCAAATCGCCTCTCCAAAGCTCCCAAAAATCTGATGCCGCAATCTCCATGAACAGCTCCCTTTTATCTCGCGTCGGGCTGGATTTCCGCCTGGCAGTCGACTGCCATAAATCACCAGTCGACTGCCAACACTGTAGATGTGAGACAACGGCTCAATCCACGTTGGAAAAACTCCAACGGATCTCTTGGCGATCGGCGCAACATTGGATCATTGCCCGGTAAGTAATCGGCCCGATCGGCTACGAGCATTCTGCTGTGGTGAACTATCGATCGATCGCCGTAGACATCAGTCGATTGCTCCATGAGCGATCGGAGCGATTCGGCTCTTAAGCGGCCCAAACTCGTCGACTCACGCGGTCGCCATAATGCCATCATCGCCAACCTTAAAGATGAGGTTTTAACCCAAGTATGGTGCCCCCATACTTGCTAGACCACCCTTAGCCTAGACCTAAGCCTTCTAGCGACCTCCATCAGCCTCACGCCTCTCGGATCCCTCCAAGTCATCCATAACTTGTTCATCCATCGCGCTAGCCTCCAGGTGCTTCCCTCGGCTATGTCATGCTAACGGTGTCTACACCGCCAAGGCACATTGAACTTACGCCGCCAAGACTCCGCTTGGACTTTACGCTGCCAATATCAATCCCCTTGGACTTCCAAATGCCAAGACTCAAGCTTGGACTTTCCCTTGCCAACCCATGTTGGACTTTCCATGCCAAGACCCATGCTTGGACTTCTCATGCCAAGTACTCAAGACTTGGACTTTCCCAAATGCCAAGTACCCATGACTTGGACTTTCCATGCGCCAAGTGTCCCACTTGGACTTTTCATGCCAAGTACTCAAGACTTGGACTTTACCAAATGCCAAGTGTCCCACTTGGACTTTCCATGCCAAGTACCCATGACTTGGACTTTACCTTGCCAAGACCCATGCTTGGACTTTCCCATAATCACATGGTCAACCCCAGTCAACCATCAAGGTCTTCCTCGAGTCAAACTCGAGTCCAGTCAAACATGACCCGGGTCGATTGCTTCAATAATCTCCCCAACATATTAACCGACATTAATGTCAAACATCAATGCCAAACCACTTTGTCAAATCCCTTTGTCAAACATCAAAACATCACTCGAGTCAAACTCGAGTCTGGTCAATCGTGACCTGGGCCGATTGCACCAACAATCTCCCCCTTTTTGATGTTTGACAAAAACCAAACAAATCATCTGAGTTAGACCACTAACTCAAATCCCTTACCAATTATCCCAAATTGGTAAACACTCTCCAAATGTTCTCCCCCAAACATTCTCCCCCTTTTTGACTAACATCAAAAAGGTTTTCTCTCCAAGGAGGTCAATGTCTCATGTCCCAATGAGATCTTACAATCTCCCCCTTGATCCAAACATAAATACCTAGGATGCCTACCATCTTCCTAGTGATAATTCACATATCACTCAGGAGAGAAAATACTATACTCTCTCCCAATTTCCAAATTGGGTATCAAAAACCCATCAATTTTCCCAATTGATGATACTCTCCCAATAACTTCTCCTCTTCAAGGAGAAAAACACATCCATCATCCCAAGATGGATACCTCCCCCTAAAGGCTTGCTCCCCCTTGATCATTGCACCAACAATGTCCTTGGGAAGCCCCTAAGCCAATAGGAACTCTAAACCATCAAAATTAAGGTTCTAAGTTCAAACTTGAACTTTCCATACCCTAAATTTAATACTTTGACCTAACACTTCTCCTAATCCATATCCAATGGATTTTCACCCTTTATAATGCTTCCCAAAGCATATCCTAGGGTTAGAAGTGGTTAGGGACCTTTACCATAGCTGAACACGGGCTAAACAAACCTTGTTAACCTGAAATCAGACTGACAATGACTCTGACGAATCACGATCACGCCACTACACACATCGATCACATATTGCAATCGATCGATAATCTAAAATCTCGATTTTTAGCTATCAGAAATGAATTTTAAAAATTTATAAATAATTATACGTAATTCGAAAAATCATGAAACTTCATACGTATAATACTTATGACACACACAATGGGTGAAAAATATTTGAAAATTATTTTACCCATAAAATAGTGAGTTTGATACAAAACTCAAAACCATTGAAATTTTCAATGTTTTGGCCCTATTTTGCATCAACTCTATCAATGGTGATTGCTATCAAAAGATAGACTTCACCAAGGTTTTTCAAAATGATTTTAAAATGTTTTCAAAACCTTATTTTGGATCATATTCCTTGGGCTCTATGTACATGACTTGTACACATGCTCTCCCAATGATCCATGAATGAAACAAGATGAGTTTTAGTTCATCTAGATGCAAAAACTATGCACCTTGAACTCAACTCATATCCTAGCATCTCACATGTATCTAAGGTGTATAAATACACATACATGTCAATTGGATGTGAGATGTGGGTTTTGGTTCATTTAAAACTAGGGTTTCATGCATTTTTCTAGGCAACCCTACTTGATTCCCTTATAAATGGGACTCCAAGTCATGCCATAGTCCTTAAATCAATTTCAATTGAGATTTTCTTAAATGCATGAATGATTATGGCATTAATGATGACATAAATAAACATATGCTCATAACCATGATGTCATGACATAATATGAAATCTAAAACACATGACATTTAAATCCTTAAACCTAAGCATAATCATGACATATAAAATGATTAGAAATACACATGATGTCATGACATGGCATATGGCAAACAAGGCATGGCATATAAAATATATAGGTATAGTAATACCCAAATTTTAATATTAATTGCCATTTGATATAATTAGATATATTTTGTCATATTATCATTAATCTCCCTAGTGTGCAAAAAACCCAAAATGGCACACTAACCTCTAAACCTAAATTGTGCCAATTTAATTGATTTTTCTTAAATTCAAAAGTGCATTGGCACATCCTAAAATCTTTTAGGATATGGATTCAAATCTATTTCCAAGGTAACCATAACCTTGAAAACATCCTAAAGTGCCACCTTTACCATGATTGAGTTAACTACACATCCAATCAAGGTTGGCACACCCTAAACCCATCTAGCGTGAATCAATCACACTCTTAGGAACCCAAAACCGATTTGAGCTCCTAGGGTTAATTAGGTATTCCTTAGGGATAACCTCCCTAGATACCTTCCTAATGACCCTCCTAGGCTTGTTAGCCTTGGTCATTTGGGTCTTACCTAGGTTGACTCTAGGGGTAACTCCCCTTGCAACCTTCTTAGTGGCCACCCTAGGTTTCTTTGAAACCCTAGCCACTAGGCACACCCTTTGGTCAATTCTAGGGATGACTTCCCTATTGACTTTGGTCTTCCTAGACCTAGTTTATGTTCCATAGTCAAATGGAACACTATGGTAAGCTACCTTAGGCTTAGGTTTGTGACCCAAACCTTGCTTGCCTTTGGTTGACTTTTGACTCTTAGGTCCTTGGTGTTGACTTTGACTTTTGGACCTTTGACTTTGACCATTAGACCCTTTAAATTGGTTTTGTATATTCCTAAGGGTCTTTTCAAGTTTTTCAAGTCTTGACCTCAAGACTTGATTTTCCTTTTCTAATTGCCCAATTTTAGAATTTTGATTTAAATCTTGGGCATTGGACTTCCTAGGCATATGCCTAGTCCATTTAGGGTTTAGACCTAGGTGCTCTTGCACCTTTCTAATTGTCTCCCTAGGTAAAAATTTTCTAGAGTTATTTGACCTAGGTTTGTCCTTAGATAAGTTGTTTTCAAGGACATTTGTCCCAAATTTCTCCCTATTATCTAAGTGAATATTTTTAGCTCCTAAACAAAAGTATTTATTTCTATTAGCATGCTTTTCATGGCAAATTGCTAGGGAATTGAAATTTCTAGCATGCTTTTGTCTATTAACTAAAGAAAGAGCATTATTAACTTGATATACCTTAGGGTTAGCCTTAGTAGCTCCCCTACTTGTGATGCTCCCTTTGCCCCTTCTTCTCCCCTTTGGGCATTGACTCAGTAATGACCCGGAGTCATTTGAAGCAAATCACTTGCTCCTTGCTCTTTTTCATTGAGGCACCGGTCTCCTTGACTTTTGGCACGGGTGGAGTCTTCTTAACCCGTTTAGGACACTTACTCTTGTAGTGTCCTTTCTCCCTACACTCAAAGCATATAATATTCATTTTATTATTAATTGACATGCTTGAGTTACCTAGGGTGGTTGTGGTGGTCGGAGTGGATTCTTGAGCTTGCTCTTCCTCTCTACCGGATGTAGATGGTTCTTCTTGTTGCTCCGGTATCGAGGATGCCCTAATCTCCTCCCCTTCTATCCTAGAGGTGGAGGTCTCCTCTTCTTCCATCACTTCTACCTCTTCCGATTCGGATGTTGATTCCCTATCAACCTCCGAATCCTCTAGCTCTTTGGATGTTTCTTCTTGAGCTTGAGGGTGATGGTCCTTCTTCTTGGACGGGTGATAGACTTTCATGGAGCTTGGCCAAATCGCTCCATAGCTCCTTGGCATCCACGTAGTCACCTAGGCTACACAAGAGATCATTAGGAATTAAATCAAAAATGAATTTGATTACCTTCTTGTTTTTATCGAATTGTTGGAGTTGCTCCTCACTCCATCTCTTCTTCTTGAGAAACCCTCCCTTTGGTCCCTTAGGATATTCAAATCCTTCCATCAAGATAGACCATTCTTCGAAGTCCCTCATCATTAGGAAGTCTTCAATTCTTGACTTCCATTGCTTAAACCCTTCTTGTCCATAGAAGGAGTAAGGGATCGGTGTGTTAATGTTCCATCCCAATTGTTCTTCCATCTTCACCCTCTAGCTTCTTTGTCCTAGCTCCCGGCGATTAGTCCGTAGAAGAGCCCCGGGCTCTGATACCACTTGTTGGAGATTTGACGCCGCTAGAGGGGGGTGAATAGCGTTGAATTCGTACGTAGATGGAAAACGTTCGCGATCGTCTCTAAAAAACTCGTTATGCACAGCGAAATAGAAATAATAAAAGCAATAACGAAAAGATACAATCACGAACACAAGGATATAACATGGTTCAGAACCGCACGGTTCCTACTCCACGGATCGGGCTCAAACGAGCCCTAGTGATGTCAATCACACACTACTAAGCAATAACTCCTTCTCGACAACAAGTCGGAGGTGGAGAAACCTCGTACAATGGATTACAACAAGTAATACACAAAAATACAAACAAAATACAAGGAAATGTAAAGAATACTTTACAAACTACGGTTTTGAGCGCTTGCTTGTTGGTTGCTTGGATGAGCTTGAAGGACCTTCAAATGCACCTGCAAATCGCCTTCAAATCGCCTCACCAAAGCTCCCAAAAATCTGATGCCGCAATCTCCATGAACAGCTCCCTTTTATCTCACGTCGGGCTGGATTTCCGCCTGACAGTCGACTGCCATAAATCACCAGTCGACTGCCAACACTGTAGATGTGAGACAACGACTCAATCCACGCTGGAAAAACTCCAATGGATCTCTTGGCAGTCGACTTCCAACATTGGCGATCAGCCACCGCGTAATCGAGCCCGGTCGGCTACGAGCATTCTCGCGCTCATGGCTGAACTAGCGATCATTGCCGACTTGGCGATCAATCATCAGACATCATTTCGATCGCTTCCAATGAGCGTCTGCCAATAGTTCCAGCTCTTAAACGGCAAATAACTCAAGTCGACTACAAGATGAGGTTTTAACCCAAGTATGGTGCCCTCATACTTGCTAGACCACCCTTAGCCTAGACCTAAGCCTTCTAGCCACCTCCATCAGCCTCACGCCTCTCGGATCCCTCCAAGTCATCCATGACTTGTTCATCCATCGCGCTAGCCTCCAGGTGCTTCCCTCGGCTATGTCATGCTAACGGTGTCTACACCGCCAAGGCACATTGAACTTACGCCGCCAAGACTCCGCTTGGACTTTACGCTGCCAATGTCAATCCCCTTGGACTTCCAAATGCCAAGACTCAAGCTTGGACTTTCCCTTGCCAACCCATGTTGGACTTTCCATGCCAAGACCCATGCTTGGACTTTTCATTTGCCAAGACCCATGCTTGGACTTCTCATGCCAAGTACTCAAGACTTGGACTTTCCCAAATGCCAAGTACCCATGACTTGGACTTTCCATGCGCCAAGTGTCCCACTTGGACTTTTCATGCCAAGTACTCAAGACTTGGACTTTACCAAATGCCAAGTGTCCCACTTGGACTTTCCATGCCAAGTACCCATGACTTGGACTTTACCTTGCCAAGACCCATGCTTGGACTTTCCCATAATCACATGGTCAACCCCAGTCAACCATCAAGGTCTTCCTCGAGTCAAACTCGAGTCCGGTCAAACATGACCCGGGTCGATTGCTTCAACAATCTCCCCAACATATTAACCGACATTAATGTCAAACATCAATGCCAAACCACTTTGTCAAATCCCTTTGTCAAACATCAAAACATCACTCGAGTCAAACTCGAGTCTGGTCAATCGTGACCTGGGCCGATTGCACCAACAAACCCTTCTAACATGAATGGTTATCATGGTCGATAAAAATCATAAGTACAGTCTACTCATAAACACGTCGAGACGATTGATCCTAGGGTTTCGTCCTAGCTACCAGGAAACACCTATCAAGGCCAATAAAGACAACAAATCTACTAACAAGCCCGTCAAGAGGGTTAAGCCTAAATTATACCATCCTACCAGTTCAATCATGCATGCCCCAACTTGCTACCACGAACATATCTCGTGGATACTTAAGACGTAAAGTAGCTATCTAGCTACAGGCGTCATAGGAATCCGATTTTCACCAACTCTGAACGAATAACACAAGAATATAACCTTGCAGTAGGTCATCTCAACCATGATTGGGGGGCATGATTGACCACAAATATACAAAGCACCTACCTATAAAGAGACTCTACTGCAGACTCTCTCTCAACCCAGAATGGGAGATATAGTAAGGATTAATCGCATCCTAACCATGCGAACTCTACTAGTCCGATCACCATATCACTAAAATAGTAAATGGATAAACATATATCATTAAGCACATCCGGGTATTACGCCTAGGGTTCCAACACCTAGGGTTCTACTAATGTTGTTTCATTCCTGAGATCCGCTCCTACAGAATAACCTCATCTAAGTTATTCTATCTCTACTAGTCTTAATCTTGGTATCCATCGCAAAACACATAACCCTATAAACATATAACACGCTGTCTAATAAACGACAATATAGTCATACTAACGGGAATCAATGGCTGAAATTAATTAGGGTATAACTAAAAGATCATACCAGAACAAAGTCAAGGCAATACTCAATAAAGCATCAGGTGCCTATATATACCCTAAACTATATAAGCAATGTAATCATGTCATCAGGCACTAGGATCTAGAGAGTCAAAGAACCTCAATATATACCTTCTACGAATTTATCCATCCTAGTCATGTTATTCAAATAGTCTAATCCTAATACTAGTCCAATCCTAATACTAGTCTAAATAGTAAGAGGTAAACATCTACCAATAATATTTAATCATTTATATCACAATGATAACTAGCTACGTATAGCAGTAATAGCAATTAATAACCATATGCTAACGATAAACCAGCAACCTAAAGATCTAACAGTCTAACAGATATAAGGTTAAAACAAGACTAGACAAAACATGATATCACTGCATAACCAATATAATTAATATAAATATGCAATAAATCTAGAAACTTTTCTGGAATTTATTTACCTGTTAGCTATCTGGAGATGTCCTATTGCCACTAAATCCCCAAATTGACCTCGTCAATAATACCTCGAATTTTCGAAACATAAAAATCGTCGAAAATCCGTACAACTTCGAAAATACCCCAGTTAACCTGCCAAAACGTGGCAAACTCCAAAAACCCAAAGACCCTAAGGAACTCGGAACCTACGCTCTGATACTAATAAATTGTCACGCCCTGGGGGAGTCCCCACCAGACGAAAATCTGGCACCATCTCCCCTGTACGGGTGACAATATGGAACTTGCATACAAGGCCTACACGGCCACTATACATCGATCAACACGACCGGAACCAAAAAAAAACTTCTCACGCAGATAATAAATTGGCCTCAGGCCATCAATCGAGATAAATAGCAACAGTCTACTATATCTAGACTTACCCCTTCTGTCATCTGAGCAAGAATAAACAACCAAACCAATCGAATAGTCCATAAGGACACAACAAATATCTCCAAACTTCCACACATACATAACCAAAACAAACACAAATCCTACACACTTCATCTAGTTAAAAAACCAAAATCATAAGACCAATAAAACCTATCCATTTCGACGAGGGGGGGATTGGCAGTTGGACTCTCATGGCAGTTTCAACCTGAAACAGATGTAAAGCAATGGGGTAAGTTCAAAGAACTTAGCGGATAATAGTCAATATGCATAGCAAGATATAGCTAACAATAAGAATCATGTCAGTACAGTCTCATATAAATAGGGTATGCAAGCAAGAAATACAAAAGGATCAGATTTACTCAATCTCCCGCTCGATACAGGAGCATGTGCCATACTATAAGAGATAAAGTCATAACCATATACAAATATAAATCCTGTATGCATGGCAATCATATGCAACATCCAAGGCATCAATAAAAATGCAGCAAACACAATACAAATGTTATCCATGCAAAGTGCATGTCATGCAAATGACATGGTCACCCCTGACGTCAGTCAGCCGCCTCACACACGATAGTGAAGCCGAGTGGGTAGGGCTATGACAACTGTGCACTCTGTCATCACTGCTCCTGAGTGACCGAGTGGACAGGATGCTGTCGGAGTACACCTATCCTCCTGCCCCAAACAGAGTGGGGGAGCTAAGCTCTCATCTCCCGGTGTCATAGACCAGAGGAGGGATCCCTGCCCGCTACCACGCTGCCTCATCGCTACCCATGAGCGGACCAGCGGAACCGGACAGAGCGACTGCACACACCCTCCTGATGTACCACTAACCCATGAGTGGTAGTGTGTGCAGGCCATGTAAATGGCTGCGGGCTCAACTATAAAGGAACCCCGTCCAGCCAGCATTCAATCATGCAAGATGGTGTATGATACTAAAGCATGTAAATCCAACTAAAAATACCTATCCGAATAATATGCAAAATCAATAAGTGCATATCTATGATCCAAGTAACTATGATCCAAACAAAACAGGGAAGATATAATCATAACCGATCAAATGCATGTATCAAGTAGGCACATAACATACTAGGCATATAAACATGAAAATTATTGCAGGCTATCCTAACTAGCATATCAACATGACTATATCTAGGAGATAAGTCAAAATACCCGCCTGAATAAAAATGTCCGCAAAAATGAAATCGTCACGACTAGGGACCTGCCTCGTGACCAAAACCTGCATAATGCATAACTATTGTTAAGCATAAAAATGCAATTCACCGACAAATCGAATACTCAATCGATTTCTTACATAAACCAATTAACCCAAATAAATTTTCAATTTCACTAATTTATCTAACCCTTTCACCTAATAATGGTCTTTTCGTCCAATTACTCTTGTACAACACCCAAAGTAAATCCATCCCCAAATCGAGCCTAAATCTTGATTAGCTTTAGATCTAACATCATAATCATAACAAACACTAGACCAACTATTTAATAGTGTACATCCAACCATCCAATATCAACCGAACAACACCAAAATCGTGCTTATCGGCCCTAGGATCCCACCGACAGCCAATCCTTTCCCCAAATCAGATCCTCAACTCAATTTCCTAAATTCACAGTGTCACGCCCCGAGAGTATGCCGTGCCGAAAAGCAAACGGACGGCATCTCCCTTGTACGTGGCAACATATCGGGTTAATACAAGGCCCGTAGGCCCACAACAACAATATATAAATGGACAATACCAAACAATATATCCACAACAACACAAGAGGTGCGCACCGGTGCGACTCTAACATACTACACACAACAACGTACAAATCCACAGCCAGATACAACACTGATTATACATGGCCATAATACAAAATAACAGCGGAAGCAAATACGTGGAAAACCCCAAATGTTCGGTGTGAGATGGGATCAGCTGGCGGAGCTCCAAACGTCCAAGGAATCTTCCACCTGTTATCTGGGCGACAGAAAACCCAGGGTCCAGGGGTGGTGAGTATAAACTCAGGGGTAATATATAGAAAGTGCATGAACAACATATAAGGATAGATCTACAAGTATACATGTGAAGATCTATAGGTATACAACATGAGTCCAATAGACATACAGTCATATCCAAATCTAATAACAAGTAACTACAGTAAAGTCATACTCAGTGTATCTACTAAACTAATCAACTGAACATAAAGTAATGTACCAACGTGCACTGATGCCTTAGCGTCATATGCTAGATCATCCTGAACAGGTATACTATAACATAACCATATAACGTACCAGGTCAATCCCATACCTGACCAATACTCAGACATATGAACAGTATATGATCACCTGTATAATAACAATCCGGTCCGTACAACACAATGACATGATGCTAATCAAATGCATATAACAGTCTGAATCAACGCATGTATCATGCTCAACACATAGCAGTAAATAAAATGCAAATGACATGTATCATGATGAACAAGCATGTACAACAATCATAGCTCAATCAAATGCAGCATCTCACAGGCATATGTAAAACATATATCAAATACATGCATACATATATATATCAGCAATGCATATGCATGGTCATGCCTGCGCACCCAACTCGCTACCACGACCCTAGTGTGGCCTAGGTGGCAGGACATGACAATTATCCCGACTCCAGCCGCCACCACTCTCGAGTGACCGAGTTGGGTAGTATGAAACAGTAGCTAGCCCGCTATAGAGCTATATGCTACCCACACGGGGGTCCCTGCTAGCCGCTCCGTCCCTACCCATGAGTAGACGAGCACCGCACCCAGGACAACTGCACATCACACGACCACTGTCTATAGTGGGTGAGTGCGCTAACTACCACTCCGCACAGTGGCCAAGTGCGCATCTCCAGCTACCACCATCCATAGTGGCCGAGAACGGCACGCACAACAATGCTCTGCCCTCAACCCTACAACCACTACCCCGAGTGGCCGGGGAGGCAGGATGACTGACGACTCGTCTCAACCACAAGGCAGATCCAGTCGTCAGCATGCATGAAATGTAATGATGCATAGCTCACACACAAATCCTCGCAACACTCCCTAACTCACGGGGAGACCTAGTCAACCAAAAGTCAACCATGCAAGGATGACAAATCCGTAATCACAACCTATTTACCTATGTACAGATAAATAGATCCGTCAAACTAACACACTGATATGTATACGATACAACGACCGACCTCATAATTTGGACTCATCACCTAACCTAGTGATGCAACCCAGAACTAACTGAGGTCATAAAAATAACCCTAACCACATGTACTTACTAAACATCTATCAGCTAACACTTAATAAGGTTTTATAGTTCCTATCCGTGCTAGATAATCAATGAAGTAACAGAGTATATATCTCAAAGGTCAAGGCAGTACAAGCATATGATTAAATATGAGTGGATCTAAGGTAAACAGGTATATACATATATCCAAGATCATGCACTGGAATTGATCAAAACTACCGGACCAGGTAGATATTACCCACCTGATACAAAGCTCGACTAATCCTCACGGCCGCAGACCCACTTCGTATCCCAAACCTGTACAATAATAATAATCATGGTTAAGTACACGTCTCCAATAATTATACGAACAAAATAATAATTCTTTCTGTATTCGCATTCCCCTCCGAATACGTGTTAACTCCAACTATCCCAATCCGATACACTACATAGATCAATTGAAATATATGGATCTAAACACTACTCACAACCATCCAAGCTGACCTAAATCTCTAAATCACTGCATCCAATCAATTCACACTTACCTTCTTCACTGCCATGGTAACTTCATCATCTACAACAACTCACAGCTATACACAAATGAAATCAATCCACTCACAGAAACAACACCCAAACGACCCGTCGGCAGAACATAGATCTACCCAAACAACACAGATTTATACCAAATCAACAATACTCCTCCATCACAAATTAACTTCCAATCACAGTTGATATATCTAGCAATCAGAACACATCAACTAGAACTTCCCAGCTCAACTTCGATCACACACTGCCTCCCTTAGCTTCTGCCCATTAATCGATTGCCAACCAGAACAATCCACTATAAACACAGAAATACAGATGAAACAATAGGCACACCCAAAACTTACCGATTAGCTCTTCACCGGCAGCACCTTCCCTCGTCCTCTGTTCACCGGAGAAATTCAAGCTCTCGACCACTACCCAAACCACTGATCCTAACTAAAACAAAGAATCAACAACTAGATCTAAGGAAATCAGCAATTTAACCTAAACCAAATAGATCTAACCGTGGCTAACCTTCGTAGTGATGAAGATGACAAAGGACTAAGGTCACGATGATTCGAGCTATGGCTGACGCCGCTACTCACGTGTAGAGTCACCAAGGCGCTCGTTTAGATTGGCGACAACGAATCGAGCTCAGTAGCGGGCAGATTCACGCATGCGGGCGTATCATCCTACCGATGTCGCAGATGCTCGACGGCATTGATCGACGAGTCGCCCCGATGCGATGGCGACCCTCAACAGAAGAGAAGAGCTCGATTGAAGGAGTTGGTTGGAACTCGGTGTGGAATCGGGAGAAAAAGCGGCAGCGGCAAGGATGAGGAGGTGTCGGCGACGAGGAGTTGTGCGGTCGACCGAAGCAAAAGGAATCGGGGATCGCGGGATGGCTAGCTTAGCCGCCGACGATGAGGCGGCACCCATCGGGCGTGGCGACGGCGAGGAGCTGCACTCGATCGCAGGCCTAGGAGAAGGCTCGCGACGGAAGAACAGAGAAGGGCATTGCGTCGGGGAGTGGAAGACAGCGATCGCGGTGAAGGAAATGGGTGTTCTGTTCGTTCGGCAGCCCTTATAAGTGACGTTCACCCAATCCGATTAAACCCAACCCAATCCAAACCCAATCTGGTTGGGTTTGGGTCAGCTGGTTCAGCCACTTAACCTAAGACAAATCAAACCCAATACAGCCAAGCCCAATTAATCCAATAATCAGCCCAATTTCAGCCCAGCTCAATTCAGCCCATTAGCCCACTAATTATGTCCAATTAATCCCTTAATTAATCCCAATTAATTACAGGGTTTAATCCATATATAAATTATTATTTTTTTTCATATTTTACATTCTCCCCCACTTATAAAAATTTGGTCCTCAAATTTCTGACTCATATACGAGTACGAGATATCACAATAATCATCTCAAGTATCCGGAGAAAAGTCACACATCTCAAGTGACTAAGTGGGGTGCTGAGCTCGAATATTATATTCCAGCTCTTATACGCTCTCAGCCAACCTATTAAGAGGTCAATTACTGTACCAGAGTGGAGCTCTATACTCGTAACTGATAGGAGACTTTACCAGAATCGTAAGATGAATCATGAATCACTATCAGAAATGATATTCAAGGATACTCCATAGATATAATTCCATCAAGCGATCCAACGGAGTCCTCTTACGGCTCGGAATAAAATGAGCGAACCTAGCTAATCGATCATCGATTACCCAAATCCTATCAAGTCCTTTCCGAATTCTAGTCAGCTCTCCCAACATAGTCTAACGTACTAGGCTCCCACTTCATCACGGTACGTAACCCTACAGGTCACTAATATTCCACCTTTACTTGTTGGCACACCCCAACCTCAAATTACGAGATCAACCATATCTCATATATAGTTCCACCAACATGAACTTCCCAATACTCATTATTTTCGGATACACTCCGAATAAATCATCACTCTCGAATGAAGAGTCTCCTGAAACAACTCTTTCTAAATCGAATGCAACTCTTGGAACCACCATCCTTCCCAGAGACGGAGATTTATTCTCACAAGAGAAATTAATCTACTGTCCAAAATTCACTATGTCACCCAGAACTGAAAGTAACTAGAAGACTATAATGATTAATCTCGCTAGTTTCTCAACCAGCATACACATAATATACGTCTCATTAAACTGCATCGGGATCGCTCCTAATCCCGAAAATATTGCATCTGCGTACAATACCCTTCCATCCATATCGAACGGATTAACTAACACTGACACGAGAGTCAGTCACCGTCTAGGCCCTGAAACCTAGCTTCACAAACATCCGACCAGGTGATTTCCATCACCTTTTTGGTCCAACAAAGCAGCGGTATAGTACCTTGGTCCAACAAGTCGGCGATACAGTATCGCTAAAACATCCTATCCACATTTATGGTGAATCCCAAATCAATCTAGGGAAACCACAACTTCCCTCAAGATTGGGAATATATCCATAAATATATCCTCCACAGATATGATGACAATCGATCTTAAATACTCCAAGAGTACTTGATTCCCCAAATCCATGAATGACTAAATCGTCGATAAGTCTAACAACATTATCAACATCTCCTAAAATTCATACCAAGTATGAAATGTCGTCTTCCACACACCTACATCCTTTTACCCTACGCTAATGATAGCTCAATCATCACACCGACAATGATAATTGTACGACACTAAGTCACTACAATATCAAACCTCCAGTCGTAGGCCAACCCTAGGATATACACAGGTGTCATTTAGCTGATCTAAACAAATCATCTATCCACAACGAAGGATATTCATTCACAACAACTACTGCATTCCATCATCGATAATCGATGCATAAACTCAAGGTCTGACTCTCTTCTAACAAAGAGTTACAAGTCTTCTCAAGAAGAAACACTGAGGCAGATAAATCTCCCATAGTGGTTAGCAACACTGATGCCCATAAAATCATCTCCCGGTATGAGGTCCCCAATATCAGGACTATTTCCGAAATCACTTCAATCGCATATTCCACTTGCCCATGCAATGACCAGCCCGAGAGTTCATCCGTAACTACATCCGAATACTCTCGGATTATACGTATATCCGAGAGTCCTAGTATACCAACGCTCCAACAATCCAACTATCCGTAAGGATATGTCTATAGTGGAGGTATGTCTAGCAAAGGCCAAGGGTATCCCTTGACTTCTTGGTTGTCGATCAACATCTCACCTAACGGTAGAGAAAAAATCACGAACCCCCAAGTCGATAGGAACCCTTCGAACCCTATCAAAGAATGTTCTAGACAAAGATACCTATAAACTACCAGTATCTCTCGATATATCCGCAAATAGGATAACCTAAAGTAATACCCCGAAGGACCGATCCTTCGGTCTTCCATACTTCTTCTCGAGTAATCTTGTAAACTTGTCCAACATCTGTTCTGGACGGCTGAGCTCATGTAGATGCAAGACTATCATGGAGGAACTGAAATCAACTGCTGGAACTGAGGTACAAACTGCAACAACTGCAATGGAGATGGTAAACACTGTTGTACTGGCAAATGATACACATCCGGCTGTAAAATACTGAAGAACTGTCGACATTGTAGCATGCTCCAACTCTGCGAAAGGTACAGCTGCAACTGAAGAATACTGCATAGATACGACCATCGTCGTATACTCTCTCTCCTCTGAACAAATCATAACTACGCCTGGGAAGGTAACAGTTGTTATCGTCTAGGAAGGTAACAGTTGTTGTCTGAATGTCTGAATCTTCTGAGATGTCTTCGGCTGATACTGCTGAGTAACTTACTTCTTCCGGATGAAAGTATCAAAGAACTCCAACTATATCTGGGGTAGTAGATCGCTGCTGATGTGATAACCTAATCTTCTGTAATAATCTCGGCTTTCGAGGTTGTGGATCGTCCGCTCGAAAGCATCATCCATAATCTTCAACTGAGTCTTCAAAATACATACTCTCCTCGTAGATACCGGCTGCTTATAGTAGAAACAGATACAATGGTCCATCGGATAATCTGACCCTGGTGTCATCGTGACCCGCACTGTACACACATAATCTCCTTTCGGAGTCTTTCCTCTGAGTTCACTGATAAACATGAGAATCTACTGACAATCTGCAATCGGTCTTCTATGATCGGAAAACTCTCCACTAGTAGCTCATGACTCATGACTTTAATCTTGCTCCTTTTTATCCAACATTTGGAGACTTCGATTTCCAATAATTTGACTCGCAATATCTTCTTATCAAATCTCCAACTCTTTAAAATACTTACTACGGAGTTATTTCTATACACATGACTCGGTCTATACACTTCCGGTAGGATCTGGTAGGAGACCCAAACATCATGATCAAGATGTCAACCGTTAAACCCGTGGGTGACCAAAACCAACCCAATCACATTCTTGGGCTATTAAATAGTCGTAACCTTCGCAAGTCTAACGACTCTGCATGGTACTTCTATTACCAAACGATCACTCGACCTAAAGCCCAAGAATTCCTTGACAATGAGTCAAAGAAGATGACGTGGGGAAATACTATCTCACAACATCACTGAACCATGACCAAGTGATACATTATTTCCCGTAGGTTACTTTCTATCTCTTCCACCAAGTATCGGCTAGATCCGGATAATAGTATGCATCTAACTTAGCTTCCTCTGTATAACACGAGTTAAGTACTCAAAAGTACCCTCAACGTTATACAACCTAGAACGACCAATTCAGGGATCAAAATCCCTATGAATATCACCAAAATAATCCTCTACTATCTGCATCAGCAATAGTATACTCGCTTAGTCCATTACCCCTCAGGTAATAATCTGACAAACATAATTAGTGGAAATCCTCAAGACTATAATCCTTGATCTCCACAAGAGATGTGCTTACCTAATCCCTGCTTTCCGACTCGGTATCAGTCGGCTCTCAAAGGTAATTACCTTTTCGATAGCAAGTACATATCTAATAACCTCAACATATCGTTCCCGTGGTCAAACTCAAACCACGGTTACGAATACTAACCAATATCCTACAAGTCATCCATGTTATAAGCAACTAAATGCATAACCAATAGAAGGATATGTAATAACAATTAACATACCTTAAACCTTGTAGGTCGGAGATGTCCGCAACAGCCAGATCCCATAACTCACGAAACAAAACCGAGTAAAGCAAAACTCGATGTCCGAACGAAATCAAATCCGAAAATGGACTTCGCAACCTAGGGCTCTGATACCAATAAAATTGTCACGCCCCTAGAGTATGCCGTGCCGAAAAGCAAACGGACGACATCTCCCCTGTACGTGGCAACATATCGGGTAAATACAAGGCTCGTAGGCCCACAACAACAATATATAAATGGACAATACCAAACAATATATCCACAACAACACAAGAGGTGCGCACCGGTGCGACTCTAACATACTACACACAACAACGTACAAATCCACAGCCAGATACAACACTGATTATACATGGCCATAATACAAAATAACAGCGGAAGCAAATACGTGGAAAACCCCAAATGTTCGGTGTGAGATGGGATCAGCTGGCGGAGCTCCAAACGTCCAAGGAATCTTCCACCTGTTATCTGGGCGACAGAAAACCCAGGGTCCAGGGGTGGTGAGTATAAACTCAGGGGTAATATATAGAAAGTGCATGAACAACATATAAGGATAGATCTACAAGTATACATGTGAAGATCTATAGGTATACAACATGAGTCCAATAGACATACAGTCATATCCAAATCTAATAACAAGTAACTACAGTAAAGTCATACTCAGTGTATCTACTAAACTAATCAACTGAACATAAAGTAATGTACCAATGTACCTGACGGTCTGTAACGTCATATGCTAGATCATCCTGAACAGGTATACTATAACATAACCATATAACGTACCAGGTCAATCCCATACCTGACCAATACTCAGACATATGAACAGTATATGATCACCTGTATAATAACAATCCGGTCCATACCACACAATGACATGATGCTAATCAAATGCATATAACAGTCTGAATCAACGCATGTATCATGCTCAACACATAGCAGTAAATAAAATGCAAATGACATGTATCATGATGAACAAGCATGTGAAACAATCATAGCTCAATCAAATGCAGCATCTCACAGGCATATGTAAAACATATATCAAATACATGCATACATATATATATCAGCAATGCATATGCATGGTCATGCCTGCGCACCAAACTCGCTACCATGACCCTAGTGTGGCCTAGGTGGCAGGACATGACAACTATCCCGACTCCAGCCGCCACCACTCTCGAGTGACCGAGTTGGGTAGTATGAAACAGTAGCTAGCCCGCTATAGAGCTATATGCTACCCACACGGGGGTCCCTGCTGCTAGCCGCTCCGTCCCTACCCATGAGTAGACGAGCACCGCACCCAGGACAACTGCACATCACACGACCACTGTCTATAGTGGGTGAGTGCGCTAACTACCACTCCGCACAGTGGCCAAATGCGCATCTCCAGCTACCACCATCCATAGTGGCCGAGAACGCACGCCTGTGCTCTCGCCTCAACCCTACAACCACTACCCGAGTGGTCGGGGAGGCAGGATGACTGACGACTCGTCTCAACCACAAGGCAGATCCAGTCGTCAGCATGCATGAAATGTAATGATGCATAGCTCACACACAAATCCTCGCAACACTCCCTAACTCACGGGGAGACCTAGTCAACCAAAAGTTAACCATGCAAGGACGACAAATCCGTAATCACAACCTATTTACCTATGTACAGATAAATAGATCCGTCAAACTAACACACTGATATGTATACGATACAACGATCGACCTCATAATTTGGACTCATCACCTAACCTAGTGATGCAACCCAGTAACCCAATCTGAGGTCATAAAAATAACCCTAACCACATGTACTTACTAAACATCTATCAGCTAACACTTAATAGGGTTTTATAGTTCCTATCCGTGCTAGATAATCAATGAAGTAACAGAGTATATATCTCAAAGGTCAAGGCAGTACAAGCATATGATTAAATATGAGTGGATCTAAGGTAAACAGGTATATACATATATCCAAGATCATGCACTGGAATTGATCAAAACTACCAGACCAGGTAGATATTACCCACCTGATACAAAGCTCGACTAATCCTCACGGCCGCAGACCCACTTCGTATCCCAAACCTGTACAATAATAATAATCATGGTTAAGTACACGTCTCCAATAATTATACGAATAAAATAATAATTCTTTCTGTATTCGCATTCCCCTCCGAATACGTGTTAACTCCAACTATCCCAATCCGATACACTACATAGATCAATTGAAATATATGGATCTAAACACTACTCACAACCATCCAAGCTGACCTAAATCTCTAAATCACTACATCCAATCAATTCACACTTACCTTCTTCACTGCCATGGTAACTTCATCATCTACAACAACTCACAGCTATACACAAATGAAATCAATCCACTCACAGAAACAACACCCAAACGACCCGTCGGCAGAACATAGATCTACCCAAACAACACAGATTTATACCAAATCAACAATACTCCTCCATCACAAATTAACTTCCAATCATAGTTGATATTTCTAGCAATCAGAACACATCAACTAGAACCTCCCAGCTCAACTTCGATCACACACTGCCTCCCTTAGCTTCTGCCCATTAATCGATTGCCAACCAGAACAATCCACTATAAACACAGAAATACAGATGAAACAATAGGCACACCCAAAACTTACCGATTAGCTCTTCACCGGCAGCACCTTCCCTCGTCCTCTATTCACCGAAGAAATTCAAGCTCTCGACCACTACCCAAACCACTGATCCTAACTAAAACAAAGAATCAACAACTAGATCTAAGGAAATCAGCAATTTAACCTAAACCAAATAGATCTAACCGTGGCTAACCTTCGTAGTGATGAAGATGACAAAGGATGGAAGGTCAGCGATGATCTGAGCTATGGCAGTCGACGCTGCTACTCACGGTGTAGAGTCAGTCGAAGGCGCCCCTCGTTTAGATTGGCGACAACGAATCGAGCTCAGGTAGCGGCGGCATCTGCTGCTTGCGGTGGCAGATCATCCGGTGGTGCTGCGGATGCTCGACGGCATGGCGGTCGCCGAGTCGCCGTGACGATGCTGATGGCGACCCTCAACAGAAGAGAAGAGCTCGATTGAAGGAGTTGGTTGGAACTCGGTGTGGAATCGGGAGAAAAAGCGGCGGCAGCAAGGATGAGGAGGTGCCGGCGACGAGGAGTTGCGCGGTCGAGCGAAGCAAAAGGAATCGGGGATCGCGGGATGGCTAGCTTAGTCGCCGACGATGAGGCGGCACCCATCGGGCGTGGCGACGACGAGGAGCTGTGCTCGATCGCAGGCCTAGGAGAAGGCTCGCGACAGAAGAACAGAGAAGGGCATCGTGTCGGGGAGGGGAAGACAGCGATCGCGGTGAAGGAAATGGGTGTTCTGTTCGTTCGGCAGCCCTTATAAGTGACGTTCACCCAATCCGATTAAACCCAACCCAATCCAAACCCAATCTGGTTGGGTTTGGGTCAGCTGGTTCAGCCACTTAACCTAAGACAAATCAAGCCCAATACAGCCAAGCCCAATTAATCAAATAATCAGCCCAATTTCAGCCCAGCTCAATTCAGCCCATTAGCCCACTAATTATGTCCAATTAATCCCTTAATTAATCCCAATTAATTACAGGGTTTAATCCATATATAAATTATTTTTTATTTTTTATTTTTTTTTTCGTATTTTACACACAGCCCCTAATTCAACCACATCAATCTACAAATAATAAAAAAGAGGAAAGAAACCTTACCGACCGTGGGAAACCTCACCGGCAGCAAACTTTCCCCCAAATCTATCTTGTTCGCCGAAAAATCCAATACCACTGCCCAAATCCAATCCACTATCAACCACAGAAAAATACCGCAGGGGTTAAACAAAAACACAAGGTTGACCCCTTTACTTTGCTCCGGCGACCACCGACGCTAACCAATCGTGCGGAGGAGAAAGCTACGGTGACAGGGGCGAGTGGAGAAGGCGGCGCTCTTTAGCAGAGGAGGCCAGCCCGTCGCCTGTGGCAGAGGAGGCCAGCCCGTCGCCTATGGCAGAGGAGGCCGACGTGCATGGTTGTGGACGGCGGGCGCACAAAGGGCAGTCGCGAGAGCAGCGACGACAGTGTGACCTCGAGGTCGGACGACAAGCAGCGACGATCGGGATCGTAACTGCTGGCTACCGCGTGGGGGAAGAAGAGAAGAGGCTCGCGGCGGCTCAGAGGCGAGGAACCGACGGCCTGGGCACCGGGAAGACGACGGTCAGCGGCGAGGAGGGCGGCGTCGGCTGCCGGTTGTGGTGGAGGTTGGTCGCAGATCTGCGCGCTTGGCCAACGACGATGAAGAGGATCGACGGCAATGAAAGGGGGGCAAGGGGCAGTGGCATCAGGCGCGCGCATGCAGGGAGAAGGTGGCGTGGTGGTTGCCTGCCCGCCGACGCATGCGGCTCGAGCGATCAGCAACGCAGAGGGGGTGCGCGCGGAGAAGGAGACGGCAGAGGGCGTCGGTGTGGCTGCAGACGCGAGGAGAAGGAGAAACCGCTTGCGGCGCGCAGAGAAAAAGAAAAATCAAGGAAATAGAAAAACCTAGGTTTTCTATTTAAAACCTTAGGTCAGATAATCCAAACAGGCCTTTTAAAAGCCTATTTTTCTTATCCCTGTAACTACCATGTACAAGCCCCGTTTAAATCCAGAAAAATTCTGTAAAAATTCCTAAAATTCTCCAAAAATACCAACATAATTCCCATGATTATTTTTCCTAAATTTTGGCCATTAAATTTATTTTTTAAATTTTCTGTATTTAACAAATGTACAAGTCATGTGCATTGATTCCAAAGAATATGATCTAATATAAGGTTTTAAAATCATTTTAAAATCACTTTAAGAAACCCTGGTGCAACCTATCTTTTGATAGAAATCACCATTGATAGAGTTGATACAAAGTGAGCCCAAAACAATGAAGTTTTTCTCACTTTTGAACTTTGTATCAAACTCACTATTTTATGGGTAAATCATTTTTCAAATAGTTTTCACCCATTGTATTGCTTATAAGTAATGTACGTATAAATTTTCATGATTTTTAAAAATATGTAGAATTACTTATGCTTTTTCAAAATTTGATTTCTGAAACTGAAATTGGGTAGTTTCAGTTATCAGTTGACTACCACTTAATGGCAGCCGACTAATGAATGACAGTCGAACTGTTGACTATAAGGAGTTGATTGTCAGGTATGATTTTGGATAAACAAGGTTTGTTTAACCCAATTTCAGCTATGGTAAGGTTCCCTGACCATTCCTTACCCTAGGATATGCTCTGGAAAGCATTAGAAAAGGTGAAAATCCATTGGACATAGATTAGGAAAGTTGTTTAGGGTGTGTATCAATTTAAGGTGAGTGAAAGTTCAAGTTTAAACTTTTAACCTTAATTTTGATAGTTTAGTGTTCCTATTGGCTTAGGGACTCTCTAAGGATATTGTTGGTGCAATGGTCAAGAGGGAGCAAGCCTTTAGGGGGAGGTATCCATCATGGGATGATGTATGTATTCTTCCTCATGAGGGGGAGAAATAGGAATGTGACTTTCTCAATTTGTAAATTAAGAGAGTTTATAGGAAGCCTCTCTTAAGTGATATGAGACTTATCACTAGGAAGCGTGAAGACATTCTAGGTGTTTTTGGACTAAGGGGGAGATTGTATGATCTCATTCGAATATGAGACATTGACACCCTTGGGGAGAGAACATTTTTATGTATGTCAAAAAGGGGGAGAATTGACACGGGAAAATTATGGGATTACCAATTTGGGACAATTGGTAAGGAGATTTGAGTTAGGTGGCCTAACTCAAAGGTGTTTGGTTTTTGTCAAACATAAAAAAGGGAAAGATTATTGGTGCAATCGGCCCAGGTCACGATTGACCAGACTCAAGTTGGACTCGAGTAGTGTTTTGATATTTGACAATATCTTGGGGAGATTGTTAGTGCAATCGACCCAGATCATGATTGACCGGACTCAAGTTTGACTCGAGGGGTATTTTGATGGTTGACTAGGGTTGACCATGTGATGAAGAAAGTCCAAGTCATGGGTACTTGGCATGGAAAGTCCAAGTGGGACACTTGGCATTTGAGAAAGTCCAAGTCTTGTGTACTTCGCATGAAAAGTCCAAGCATGGGTCTTGGCAAGGGAAAGTCCAAGCTTAAGTCTTGGCATTTGGAAAGTCTAACATTGAGTTGGCATGGAAAGTCCAAGGGTGTAGTCTTGGCCACGTAAGTCCAAGGGTGTAGTCTTGGCGATGAAAGTCCAAGTCATGGGTACTTGGCATTTGGGAAGTCTAAGGTTTGATATTGGCAGCGTAAAGTCCAAGGGCGGAGTCTTGACAACATAAGTCCAATGGTTGGCGGCATAAAGTCCAAGCGTGAGTCTTGGCAGCGTGAGTCTTGGCAGCGTAAGTCTAATGTGCCTTGGCGGTGTAGTCACCGTTAGCATGACAATAACCGATGGAAGCACCTGAAGACTAGCGTATGGATGAACAAGTTGTTGGTGCAATCGGCCCAGGTCACGATTGACCAGGACTCGAGTTTGGCTCGAGTGATGTTTTGATGTGTTTTGATGTTTCGACAAAAACATATGACAATATAATTGTCAAGGAGAGTCCAAGCATGGGTCTTGGCATGGAAAGTCCAACATGGGTTGGCATTTGAAGTCCAAGGGGATTAATATTGGCGGCGTAAAGTCCAAGCAGTAGTCTTGGCAGCATAAGTCCAATGGTTGGCGGCGTAAAGTCAGCGAGTCTTGGCGGCGTAAGTCAATGTGCCTTGGCGGTGTAGACACGTTAGCATGACATAGCCAGCGGAAGCACACGAAGGCTAAGCGCGATGGATGAACAAGTCATGGATGACTTGGAGGATCGAGGCGTGAGGGCGATGGAGGTGGCTAGAAGGCTTAGGTCTAGGCTAAGGGTGGTCTAGCAAGTATGGGAACCATACTTGAGTTAAAACCTCATGTTTGAGGTGTGCGATCGGCCCGGTGTCATGTGGCGATCGGTGGACCGAGTCAACTAGGGTTTATTTGCGGGTTATAGCCTAGCGATCATGCGCCATAGGTTAGCGATCGGTGATGGCTCAGCGATCGGTGATCGTGTGATCGGTCGTGGTGCTCGAATTCGACCCGCGAGAATGGAGTCGAGACTCATTGGTCGAGTGAGGACTCCATCGATCGGGATGGTCACAATCGGTCGGTGATGTAGAATTCGTTGGACTTATCCAACGTGGAACTAGCCGTTGTCTCATGACAATAGTGGCATCAGTCGACTGATGGTCCCGATCAGTCGACTGATCAATTTTTTCCAGCACAGGTTGAAGCTATATATGGAGCTCGTGATGGAGGAAAAAGAAATCGGTTCTTGAGGGCTATTGGGGCGATTTGTTGGTGCAAATCAGGTCTCCAAGTGCAAGCAAGCAACCAAGCATTCAAGCAATCAAAACAAGTGTTGTAAAGTCTTTTCTTTACTTGTATTTCATATTCATTATTGTAATTGCTTGTATTTGTATCTTATTGTTGTAAGATTACTTGTAAGGGGTTTCTCCACCCTTGACTTGTGTCAAGAAGGAGTTTTATTGGTTAGTGGTGTTTGTGGCATCGCTAGGGTTCGTACGAACCCAATCCGTGGAGTAGGAACCGGTTCGGTTCCGAACCACGTTATATGCTCTTGTTGTGATTTGTGTTGTGTCCATTTCGTTATTGCTTTTATCATTATATATATTTATTTATTCTAGCGAAATTGTAGACACGACGAGATCGAATTCCATCCACGATCAGGCGGCGCTATTCACCCTCTAGCCGTTCAATATTCCTAACAAGTGGTATCGAGCCGGGGCTCTTCTACGGATTAACAACCGGAGCTAAGGCAAAAGGCTAGAGGGTGAAGATGGAATTCCAAGACAAGCTTGGATGGGAAATCAACACTCCACCTCCATATGATCCAGAAGATTTTCCGGCATGGAGAGCAAGAATGGAAACATTCTTGATGATGAACATAGAGGATTGGTTCATCCTCATTGAAGGTCTTGAACCCCCTAGGGATAAGAAGGGGAATGTCCTAAAATTGAAAAAGTGGACCCAAGATCAATGCCAAAAGCTCAAGACCGAAGTTAAGGTAATGAAACTTTTGGAAGATTTAATCCCTAATGATGTTTTGTGCAAGCTAGGGGATTACATGTATGCCAAGGAGCTATGGAGAAAATTGGCAAGATTCCATGAGGAGAGTTCATCCTCAAGTGAAAGTGAGGAATCGGAAGTTGAGATGGAGTCAACTTCCGAATCGGAGAAAGAAGAAGTAGAAGAGGTGGAAGAAGCATCTACTTCTAGGATTGAGGAGGAGAGACCATCCTCTACACCGGAGCAACCTCAAGAAGAGCTTTCAACATCCGATCAAGATGAGGAAGCTCAAAATTCAACTCCGGCACCTACCACCACCTTAGGTAACTCAAACACTTTACTTTCAAATAAAAATCATATTATGTGCTTTGAGTGTAGGGAGTATGGGCATTACAAGAGCAAATGCCCAAAGAGGATCAAGAAAGCTCCTCTGGCGCCTAAAAGTCAACAAAAGTCAACGGACACTGGTTCTCCAAGACAAAAGAGCAAGGAGCATGTCATTTGCTTCAAATGTCGACTACCGGGTCATTACCGGAGTCAATGCCCAAAGAAGAAGAAGAAGGGGCAAAGGGGAGCATCACAAGTAGGGGGAGCCACTAAGGCAAACCCTAAGGTATATTTAAATAATGTTCCGTCTAATTTAAATATTAAAAAGCATGCTAGAACTAATTTTAGCAATTTTGTTATGTATCATAAAGAGCATGCTAGAAATAACAAACATATTTGTTTATGAGCTAAGAATGTTCACCTTAAGAATAAGGAGAAATTTGGGACTAATGTCCCTAGAAAAACAATACCTAGGGAATCTATTAAGAAAATCCAAGAACATCTAGGTTTTAATCCAAAATGGACTAGGCATTTGCCAAGAAAGTCCAATGCCCAAGATTTAAATAAAAATTCTAAAATTGGGCAATTAGAATTAGAGAACCAAGCCTTGAGGTCAAGGCTTGATAAATTGGAAAAGACCCTAAACAAAATACAAAATCAATTTCAAGGGTCAAATTGTCAAACTCTTAGGTCAAGAAGTCAAAATCAACATCTAGGACCTAAGAGTCAAAAGTCAACCAAGGGCAAGAATGGTTTGGGTCACAAACCTAAGTCCAAGGTGACTTACCATAGTGTTCCATTCGACTATGGGACACTAACTAGGTCTAGAAAGACCAAGGTCAATGGGAAAGTCATTCCTAGAGTTGACCAAGGTTTGTGCCTAATGGCCAAGGTTTCGAAGAAACCTAGGATGGCCACTAATAAGGTTGTTAGGAGGCAATCCTAGGGTTAACCTAGGCAAGACCAAAATGACCAAGGCTAATAAGCCTAGGAGGGTCATTAGGAAGGTATCTAGGGAGGTTATCCCTAAGGAATACCTAATTAACCCTAGGAGCTCAAATCGATTTTGGGTTCCTAAGAGCGTGATTGATTCATGCTAAGATGGGTTTAGGGTGTGCCAACCTTGATTGGATGGGTAGTTAACTCAACCATGATAAAGGTGGCACTTTAGGTTACTTTCAAGGTTATGGTTACCTTGGAAATATCTTTGAGCCTTAATTTCAAAGAATTTTAGGTTGTGTCAATATATATCTTGAAAACATGAAAATCAATAAAATTGATACGATCTAGATTTAGAGGTCATAGTGTGTAACTTTGATTATTGGCACACTTTGGAAGGTCATGTATCAAGAGATGTGTGGTTAAGATGTAAAGGTAACATCTAGAGTGATACTCAAGTGTCACACAACTTGATGTCTTGTACTCACCATGCTTCATATGTTTTACCATATGTTTGCATGGAAGGAATGTCTAGGATAGATTACATCTCACAAAACAAGTCTTTTACCTTGATTGTGTATTTTAACACTTAGAAAGGGTGAGATGTTAGGTTTTGGAAATCATTGAATGTTAATGTTTGCAAAAATGAAATAAAACATTAAAATACATTAACAAATACATGAATAAAAGTATAACTTCAATACATTCGATATACAAGACCTAACGTGACAAAATTGAATAATTAAGATGATGAAATCGAGATCCTCTGATTTTGAATGGAAATCGAGATATCGATCGATTGTCGATCGATCGATAACACCTGTAACCGATACGATACGCCATCGGTCAGTGCTAGCTTCATGACTCGTGATTGAACATCGATCGTGATGAGGTCCATCGATCGTGATGGTATTGTTCACCGAGAAGGCCATCGATCGAGTGCTCGACGGCGATCAGTGATGTGCACATCGATCGATGATGGGCAACATCGGCGATGCTCTGAGCACGTTACGAAGGTTGTCGATTGCGAGGCGGATCGATCACGGCTCGGTAAACCCGGTAATAAACCGCTATCAGTCGACTGATGCTCCACATCAGTCGACTGAATCATGTTTTTATAACGCCGAACCGCTAGGGTTCGATGTCTTCACGCGACGAGCTTCCTCTTCTCCCTTCCTTCTCCGATCGTCGTCTCCCTCTCCAACCAACTCTTCCGGCCGTGCCAACCTCCCAAGTGTTAGGTTTGATAGACGAGTTTCTCCTCTTCCATTTTCCACCTATTTGGAGCCCTAGTTCACGCGATTTAGGGCTTATTTTTCGGTGTTCCGATTAGGGTTCCGACGTCTGAAGCTCTCCGGTGACTTTTCCGGCGATCCCCAGCAACATTTGAGTCTTTCCTCCGGCCACACATTCAAATGGCGCCTAAGTAACGATTCTTTTCCGAGCCCTAATTTTCATCTCCATTACAATTTAGGTTTATCTAATCGTGTACTATTGCCATTGCATGCCATATCATTACATTGCATTCATAATAGGAGAGCCCGTAGGAATGATCCACCCAAGGGTGAATCTCGATTGTACCAACCTATGTTGGTTAGGTACATCGATAGAGATTTTTTCAATCGACATTGTAGTGATGTCATGGAATTAATTGCATACTACAATCTAATGAAAATCGTCTTATGCATGCATCCAATTAATGATGACCTTGTTAAGGAATTCTATCAAAACCTTAAAAAGGTGGATGACGGCCCTACTTATACTACTTGCGTTGCAAAACGCGAGTTAGAGTTCACTCCTGCGATACTGTAGGAGTTTCTCGAGTGTCGGCCTTCAGATGACACCTTTATCTTTTACCCTGCCATGGATTTTCCTTTACCTGAGCCTTTTGACCATATCTCTATGGAGTCCATGCATGAGCATATCTTTGGTCATCCTCGTCCACCGGCCCAGAATCTATTTCCTATCACTGAGTTATACACTTTTTGACAATGTCCTTTACAAGGTCATTGTTGGGTGTTTTCTTCCCATCGTCACTCGGGGTCTGGCCAAGATTCGGCCTCCCCATCTCTTTCTCCTATATGCCATGCGTCATAGGTTAGACATTAACTTTGCACTAAACATGTTTTATTGCATTGTGCATTTCACCTCCCCTGTACAAGGGAAAGTGCATATGCCATTTGGTCATATCATCACAGCATGGCTCGACTCCGTAGGCGTCAACATCCACAGGGGCTCTCTGCATTCGCTATCGGAGGTGTACGACTGTATATCAGTTCGTAACTTCTCGTTAGCGAAGCTACGGATGGGCGCTGGACAGATGGAGTTGGCGCCACGACCACCACCCAGGGCACGCAGATAGCATCCTTCAGTACCCAGAGAGGCGATAGAGGACCACGAGGACGCGGATACCACTGATGAGGATGACGGATCTGCGAACACATCGTGGCGGGTCCATCGATCATCGTGGGTGAGTCCAGATTTGAGACTATCGGCGTCGGTGGACTCAGGTTCGAGCTATTGGCAGGCCAGGCTTCCTTCGGCGCACGTCTCGATAGGATGGAGGAGACACAGGGCCGCATAGAGCAGCATCAGCTCGATATGCTAGAGATGATGCGGGCCTGGACTCTGAGTCAGCAGCCTCCTCCACCGTCACCTCCTACGGACGATTAGAGGATATTAGATTTTTTTGTGGTTGTTAGTTTTTGTAGTGAGATTGAGCATAGCCAATCTCCATTTTGGATGTAAAAGACAAGTTTTAAGTTAAATGAAATCTTTGTTTCTAAAAATCTTGTGTGTATGGATGAATATTTGTAGAATTGTATTGCATCCTATCATATACCATGTCATGACATTGTTTAGGGTTATTTTAGATGTCATGCGTTCTTCAATCTCATCATATGTCATGACATCATGATCATTGGCCATGTTTTAATAATGCTATTATTTATGCCATGATCATACATTCATGCATTAACTTGATTAAAATTGATTTAAGGACTATGGCATGACTTGGAGTCCCAGTAATAAGGGAATCAAGTAGAGTTGTTTTAGAAAATGCATGAAACCCTAGTTTAGGGAGAACAAAACCCACATCTCACATCTAATTGACATGTATGTGTATGTATACACCCTAGATACATGTGAGATGCTAGGATATGAGTTAAGTTCAAGGTGCATAGTTTTTGCATCTAGATGAACTAAAACTCATCTAATTTTAGTTGTGGATCATTGGGAGAGCTTGTGTACAAGTCACGTACATAGAGCCCAAGGAATATGATCCAAGATAAGGTTTTGAAAACATTTTAAAATCATTTTGAAAAACCCTGGTGAAGTCTATCTTTTGATAGCAATCACCATTGATGAAGTTGATACAAAGTAGGGCCAAAACATTGAAAATTTCAATGGTTTTGAACTTTGTATCAATTTCACTATTTAATGGGTAAAATAATTTTCAAACATTTTTCACCCATTGTATTAGTCATAAGTATTATACGTATCAAATTTCGTGATTTTTCGATATACGTATAATTAGTTATGATTTTTCAAAACTTATTTCTGATAACTGAAAATCGGGATTTTGATTATCGATCGGCCTACAGGTGGCGATCGGTGATGAAGGTTCCAGTCGACTGATTTCTGAATCACTCGACTGGTAGCCTGATTTCAGGGTAAACAAGGTTGTTTAACCCGATTTCAGCTACGGTTACGGTCCCTAATCACTCCTAACCCTAGGATATGCTTTCGGAAGCATTATAAAGGGTGTAAATCCATTGGATATGGATTAGGAGAAGTATTTGGGGTTTGTATCAATTTTAAGGTGTTGGAAAGTTCAATGTTGAACTTCTAACCTTAATTTTGATGGTTTAGAGTTCCTATTGGCTTAGGGACTTCCCAAGGACATTGTTGGTGCAATGGTCAAGGGGGAGCAAGCCTTTAGGGGGAGGTATCCATCTTGGAATGATGGATATGTTTTTTTTCTCCTTGAAAAGGAGAAGTTATTGGGAGAATATGACATCAATTGGGAAATTGATGGGGACTTTTGAGAGACCCAATTTTGAAATTGGGAGAGTAAATAGGATTGTCTCTCTTGAGTGATATTGGACTTATCACTAGGACGATGGTAGGCATCCTAAGTATTTTTGGACCAAGGGGGAGATTGTAAGATCTCATTGGGACATGAGACATTGACCCTCTTGGGGAGATAACTTTTTGCTGTTAGTCAAAAAGGGGGAGAATGTTTGGGGGAAAACATTTGGTGAGTATTTACCAATTTGGAATAATTGGTAAAGGATTGGAGTTAGTATTCTAACTCAATTATTTGTTTGGTTTTTGTCAAACATCAAAAAGGGGGAGATTGTTGGTGCAATCGGCCCAGGTCACGATTGACCAGGACTCGAGTTTGGCTCGAGTGATGTTTTGATGTGTTTTGATGTTTCGACAAAAACATATGACAATATAATTGTCAAGGAGAGTCCAAGCATGGGTCTTGGCATGGAAAGTCCAACATGGGTTGGCATTTGAAGTCCAAGGGGATTAATATTGGCGGCGTAAAGTCCAAGCGGTAGTCTTGGCAGCATAAGTCCAATGGTTGGCGGCGTAAAGTCCAAGCGGTAGTCTTGGCAGCATAAGTCCAATGGTTGGCGGCGTAAAGTCCAAGCGGAGTCTTGGCGGCGTAAGTCCAATGTGCCTTGGCGGTGTAGACCGTAGCATGACATAGCCGAAGCACCGAAGGCTAAGCGATGGATGAACAAGTCATGGATGACTTGAGGATCCGAGGCGTGAGGTTGATGGAGGTGGCTAGAAGGCCAGGTCTAGGCTAAGAGTGGTCTAGCAAGTATGGGGAACCATACTTGAGTTAAAACCTCATGTTTGAGGTGTGCGGTCATTGGTGTCATGTAGCGATCGGTGGACCGAGTCAACTAGGGTTTATGCGGGTTATGGCCTAGCGTTGATCCGTCATAGGTTGGCGATTGGTGATGGCTCGGCGATCGGCGATCGTGTGATCGATCGGTGCTCGAGAATTCGACCACGAGAATGGAGTCGAGACTCGGTCGTCGAGTGAGGACTCCATCGATCGGTGATGGTCTGTCGATCGTGATGTAATTCCGTTGGACTTATCCAACGTGGAACTAGCCGTTGTCTCACGACAACAGTGGCATCAGTCGACTGATGGTCCCGATCAGTCGACTGATCGACTTTTTCTAGCACAGGTTGAAGCTATATATGGAGCTCGTGATGGAGGAAAAAGAAATCGGTTCTTGAGGGCTATTGGGGCGATTTGTTGGTGCAAATCAGGTCTCCAAGTGCAAGCAAGCAACCAAGCATTCAAGCAATCAAAACAAGTGTTGTAAAGTCTTTTCTTTACTTGTATTTCATATTCATTATTGTAATTGCTTGTATTTGTATCTTATTGTTGTAAGATTACTTATAAGGGGTTTCTCCACCCTTGACTTGTGTCAAGAAGGAGTTTTATTGGTTAGTGGTGTTTGTGGCATCGCTAGGGTTCGTACGAACCCAATCCGTGGAGTAGGAACCGGTTCGGTTCTGAACCACGTTATATGCTCTTGTTGTGATTTGTGTTGTGTCCATTTCGTTATTGCTTTTATCATTATATATATTCCGCTGCGCTAACGAAATTGTAGACATGAACGAGATCGAATTCCATCCACGATCGGGCGAAACGCTATTCACCCCCCCCCCCTCTAGTCGTTCCAATATTCCTAACACAAGTCATGGATGACTTGGAGGGATCCAATAGGCGTGATGCTGACGAAGGTGACTATAAGTCTTAGGTCTAGGCTAAGGGTGGTCTAGCAAGTATGGGGGTACCATACTTGGGGTTAAACATCATGTTTGAGGTTATCGATTGACCGAGGCTTTATACCGGTCGGATGGTCAAGTGTTTGACACTTGGCAACTAAGTCGACCCTCAGCAGTCGACTAGGATTATGACCAGTTCGACTGTTGTGAGTCGATTAGTGCTCGACTACGGTTTATGGCAGAAAAAGCCTTAGCAGTCGATTGTTCATTGGAGCAGTTGACTGATATATATGGCAGCCGACTGATGGTTTAATATCGTGAGCACAAAACACTTAGTAGCCGACCAAGCAGTTGGTTACGACGTTGGCACTCGATTGGTGATGTTGGTAGTCGATTGGCAAGTGATCCATTGGAGCTTTTCCAGCATTGATCAAGTCGTTGTCTTACAACGACGGTGTTGGTCGTCGTTTAGGGCCTTACGTCAGTCAACTATCAAGCGCAAAAATAGCCCGAGTGCAGGTTATAAAGGAAGCTCAAAGGGGAGGTTTTGGTAGAGATTTTCTTGGGCGATTTGGAGTGATTTGTTGGTGCAAATCAGGGTCTTTAAGGTTAGTCCAAAGCAATCAATAAGTAAGCTTCCAAAAGATTTTTGTAAAGTGTTCTTTGCATTCTTTTGTTATATTTACTTGTATATGCTTGTTGTTCATTGTATTACTTAGGATAATCACTTTTACGAGGTTTCTCCACTTCCGATGTGTTGTCGAGAAGGAGTATTATTGATTAGTGGTGTTGATTGCATCTCTAGAGCTCATTTTAGCTCAATCTATGGAGTATGAACTATACGGTTTCGAACCACGTTATATTCTCGTGTTCTTGTGGATTGTGTGTTTGTACATTTTGTTATTGCTTTATTATTATTCCACTGTGCATATTAATGATCATTGTAGAGAAGCACACAAGAACGATCAAATTCCATGAACCGACGAAACGCTATTCACCTCCCTCTAGCTGGCGCATAGGTCCTAACATTTTTATCACTGAAACATATGGTATTTATTTAAATCCATTTATAGGATAAAACAACATCTTATAATTAAATTTATGTGTTATAATTATATTTTGTGATCATTTTGATGTGTGCTAAGGGGGAGAAGGGAAGAGATTTAAATTAGTAAACATGATTTCCTCGTGGTAAATGCCTAGCTTAAGGGAGAAAATAAGTGTAGGGAGAGCTTTATTTTAGGTTCCATTATCTTTGTAGATCTTCCTAATTTAAATGAAATGTCAAATATAAAAAAGCGAGAGATTATTTATACAGTCATGCTCTAAGTGGGCATGTTTGGCCAATGTGTTTTGATGTGTTATGAAAATGGTTTTAAGTTTTGTGGGGACTTTACAAAATACACATAGATTAAACGAAACTTGTGACTCGATGAGTTTAATTTATGGTTGATGACTTGGCACAACAAAGTTGGTGTGACTCGATGACTCAAGGTTTGTTGGAGATTAAAGAAGTATGGTATGGGATATTCAAGAGATCATAGAATCAATGAATCACAAGTGAATGAGTTAATCATGGCACAAGGATTAAGTTGAGGGCTTAGTGATCTAAGATACCAATGACCTATGTAAGATGTCCATTTGGGAAAAATGAAGCCACAACAAATTTGAACTAGTTGAAAGAAGATGAACCATATTGGTGAATGAGTGAAGGATAATGTGTGGAAGAAATCAAGGGCTCAATGAATCATCCTAGGGACTTATGACCAAATGAGAGATGATATTGTTGTTGAAAGTGAAGCTACAAAAGTAAACTCTTAAGTGAATTGTGAGAGTAGAACGAATTGGATTTTCGCAAGTAGATTTGACTTAGACAATGACTCAACAATTATATTGGTCATAGTTGACGATTTAATTAGTCGACTAGTATATTGAGTCAACTCAAGCTAATTGACTCTTAAACAGAATGTTTTTGTTTAAAGCTTAATCGATTGGGTAGTCAATTGTCTAAGTTGAGTCGACTAGGTAATCACCTTAATCACTAATAAAAGTAAGAAAGGAGTTATTGACTAGGCATAGGAAAGCTACAACTATCATATCACTTATGAGATAAAACAACTTAGTCGACTGAAGTAGTCGTTGCTTTGTAGAATAGTTAACTGATGTGAAAGTGAGTTAATCGAAAGATTCATTCTAGCTTGAAATTAAAGAGAATGAGAAAACAACCCAATAGAAATGCATTGAGTTGATTAACCTATTGTAGAATAGAAAAGTAAAAGAAAATTGAAGACAACTTAGAAACTATAAATAAAGAACCAAGGAGATCTTTCAAAGGTTGAAAATTTCAACAATCCTTATGCTCTTTTTTCCTATTGCATGGACTAATTCTCATAGTTGTCTTACTTTCCTTTACTTGTATTTATATTTTTGTAAGACTCTTGTAAGAGGTTTGCCCATCTTCAAAAATATTCAAGGAAAATAGATAGTGAAATTTGAAAGTGACTCACTAAAGAGTGGAGTAGGAATCAGGATTTCCTAACAATATAAATTTTAGTGTGTTAGAATTTGATTGTTTATGATTATTTTTACTGCACTAACTTCATTTGATTATCCTTACTAAGAATTAGCAACAGCAAGAAAAGCATAATTGCATATCAAGTGGTATTTAACCCCACTAACTATTTGATCATCACCAATTATCAATTATAACATACCTAAAACCTAAACTACGAGCCATTTTTATACTCTTAACTCACTTTAACTTCACTCATCAAGAGATTATGCTTTTGGGTCTTCCTTGTTTTCCCAAAAACCTCTTCAGAAATTCCTCTATCAAAAGGTCTCACCTCTTGAACTTCCTTATCTTCTTGGTATTCAATCATTCTTGACTTGCTTGGACTTATTATTGTTGGAGATTGTCAGCGTTGATCCAATGGCCTAAGTTTCAGTCAGCCAACTCAATGATGAGTGGATGGCTTGAACTAGTGGAGCTCAATATGGTGACGTGGATCTTGCCCCTTTATACTATTTACACACCCTTTCAGCAATCGAGGTACTCCTTCAGATAATAAACATGCTCTTCTTGATATCATCATCAGTGACTTAATCTTGTTGAATGTCGAGTTATCCTTTCAAATATGAGCACACTTATCCCTCCATAAGAGTGGTAAGGTTGAAGTGAAATTAAAGCGAGACATTCCTTCCTTAAGACGATATTGTCTCACCTATGTGCTTATGATTTATTAGCAACCACTCCCAAGATATAATGACCTATAACTTGGAATACGAGCACCCTAAATTTCAAGTCCTAGCAAATTCTTAAGGCCTTAGAACTCTTAAGAGAAGAGAGAGGAGAGAGCGTAAGAGAAGAATTCAAAATTTGAGAGAGTGATTATAACCAAAGAGTAGGATTCCTTTTATAAGGATGAAAGGTTACTCTTAAAGGATGAAAAGTTTCTTTCAAGAGTTGAAGGGTTATGGGTGTGCCATTTAATCAATACAACTCATGTATTAATTAATCGATTAATTGCCACAAAATATTTTTAATTAATTAATTTGCAAGAGATATTAATTGATTAACTAATCAATTAATTTATTAAGTAATTGATTTCTCTCAATTTTACATCTTTTAAAGTTTCCACACAAATCGATATTTACACATACTCAAATTAAAATTTGTATATTCACATCTGTGAACCCAACTCATGTGTGATCCAATAGTTTCATGTGATCATTCAGGATTAACACTTAATTACTTGAATAATCTTAAACAATAATTATTCTTTCACTCAAGAAATTAGTTTACAATGATCTATTCGTGAAATAGTCATGTTTCCTTAATTTATTGATTACGAAGATCAATTGTCCAACAATCCCCTATATGAATACAAATTATGGATAAGTTTTAAGTCTCAAATAAGAGTTTCAGAAAGAGACTATTGCATCAAGAGAGGTAGCTTGTGATTTTGAATCTCTTTAGGGAAATACAATCAAATTTACATGGCCACCCAATGACCTATGTCTTGAATTCTTTAGTCGTTGGTGTAAATCAAGACAAGAATACTCGCACAATAACCCACCTCGGCTTCTGCCAGTTTTGTGTCATGTTTGTTTCAACCATGGACAATGCTTGGAAATTTATAAATGCTTACATTTTTGTAATGTGACCTCACTTCACATTTATATAGGTGATCTCCTATTAAATCTTGAGATGCCCTATTATACCATTTGTAATATAATATAAGAATTATTAAAAGTTTTTGTTCACCCTCTGCTCATTTTGCAAGTCACACTTTTTCACCCTTAGAAATGAATTGGTGTAATTATTCCTAGGCATCTCAAATCTTGTAGCTTAATTGTCCCTTTTAAACTATGATCTTGGTATCTCTAGTTAGCATGGTTGGATTACTACTAGATTCAAATGTTAGGTTTTGGACCTATTACCCTAGACATATAGTGTATTTGATCTCTTGGTAGACAATTTTAATTAGCGAACCTGCATAATTCTCCATATTGAATGGAAATCTCACTACTAGAGATTTACTACTTTAATGATTTTAAACCTTTAATAATTATTTCAAAACATATCATTTTACACAGTACCCTTCTTCTAGCTTCTTAACTATCATAGTGTATCATAACGGTTGACACATATCAATACATTTTTATGGAATCAATTTTTTCCACCTCAATTTGTGTATTTCACAACTTACTCAAATACCCACATTTATTAGTTCACCCCTAAATTTATTGGCTCCATACAAAGGTTTGTGACTTTTCTTTAACTCATAGAGAGTTTAATCTATATCTCACTAGGGCTTATGATTTGCCTAGAGGATTACTTTCCCCCATAATTTTTTTGGAAAACCCCAAAACTTACCAACGTAGCCTTTATCATCTCCATGTATAATTATCATGTTCCTAAGCATCATTGGATTGAAGTGAGTATGATATAGTTGATTAATGAATGTTGCTCTTCTCTAAGAACAATACCTTACATTTTCTTCCTTGATCACCATATATAATCTTACTTAGTTGATTTTTCCAAACATGTACATTTCTAGTGTTTTTTTTAACACTTTAAGGGTCTCAATCTAGCTTAGTACCAAGTCCCAATAACTCCTTCAATAATCAATAAAGGGAACCTTTGCAGTGAAAGATAAAGGTCGTAACATCTCTAGTAAAGTTTCCCATGCATAGCATAAAGCCACAATCGCATTCAAAACCATGTGTCCTCATTTGGCCTTTGATTATGATGAATCAAAAGTTACAGTTGTAAAATTGCATTTGTCCTTGAGAATCACTTGACCTAAAGAGCATGTATCCCTTAGTCTTCTAATTTTACCAAGTTAAAACTACGATTGCCTAATCAAAGTGATGACTAAGGTTACACTTTTTCTTGAAAAGTTTTAAATCTAGAAAACATTCATCGGTTGGTCTTCTAATTTCACCAAGACAAAACTGTAGTCATCTGATCAAAGTACTAACTAGGACTACATTTACTCTTTGAGAAACACTCAAAAAGTATACACCACTTGGTCTTCCAATCTCGCTAAGCTAGAGTTGTTGTAGTCTTATCGAAGTGCTTACCTGTTGAGCACAAGAGCCAAAGTTACACGATTGCCCGTTCAACCTAACACCAAAGACATGTCCTTTGGTTATAGTTGAAGTTCAAGTGGTGCAAGTAAGAAATATTTTTTACTTTAACATAATAGGTGTTAGACTCAATCTCTTGATCAATCTCAACCTGTGTGATGCAGTCCTTTTAACTAATCCATTTCTGAGCTCTATATAGGTCTCATTTTATCTTAAGTTAGACTTAAGTTTAGCTTTCGACCAAGTGGGCTTGAGCTTCTATTTGAAGTCTTCAGTTGCCCCTCTTTTGATAGTTTAATGTCACTATTCTCAACTTTTTGATTTTAATCTAACAATCTCCACAAAGTTTTGGCCATCGTTGTTACACTATACCCTATGTATAATTTTTTTCATCTAGCCATTTAAAGGCATTGTTCTTACATAGGAAATGTAATTCTTCCTGGCAAATAACTCTCTGTTCACATAAGGCTTAACTTCAAATGCACTAGAGGTTTATTTCAATAGTAACCTTGTAAAGTATATTTTTTTCAAGCAATGTAGTATCTTTTACTATCATCGCTTGAAGATGGTCTGAAGAATTTCTCTAGTTTCTCTCTAATAAGAGTTGGACTCACATTCATCATAATTGCCAATATTATTCTAAGATTATTATTGGTGTTGATCCAATAACCTAGGTTCTATCAGCTCGACGATGAGTAGATGACTCGAACCGATTGAGCTTGGTATGGCGATATGGATTTTGTCCCATTTATGCTCTTGACACATTTTTTTTATATTATCGAGGCACCCCTTCATGTAATAGATGTGCCCTTCTTGATATTATCGTCATCAATTAATCTCATCGAGCATTGAGTTATCCCTTTTTATCCCTATGAATAAGAGTATTATGATCGAGGTAAATACAAGTTATTCTTTTCTTAAGACAATATTGTCATGTTCAAGTGTTTATTGTTTATTGGAAATAACTTCCTAAGATACAATGATCTATGACTAAGAATAGGAGCGCTCTAAATTTTGAGTCCTAATGAACTTTCAAAACCTTCGAATTCTTAAGAGAAGAGAGGGAGAGAGAAGATGACTCAATAAGAGACTTTACAACTTAAGGGCAATTTACTAAACCACATAGTCAACTTCCCGTAATATCCAAATTACATTCCCAAGTTTTTTATTTACCAAAATATATATTCATTTTTCATTATACCTCTCCTTTATTAGTAATCAACTACTATTGCATCATCAGTCGATTGCATTAGTTGACTACTAAACTTTTAGTACTCCATTTATGGACACCAATCAACTACGCCAGTTGACTATAACTTTCTATCAAGCTATTATAAAGGTGGACTAGCAGTAGACTGATTCTAACACATCGGTCAACTTCAATAAATTTAACACCACAATTTTAATATCTCAATCCATGGTTGAGGGCACGATTATACTCAAAATAAGGCAAGGAGTGAAATGAACTTGGTTTGAAATATTTTTGAGATGCCTAAGGCCATCAACGAGTTTTGGGAAAAACTCACTAATGGACATATAATATTCAAAATTTCAAAACCTTGACATAATCTGAACTAAGAGAGTCCTAGGAACTCTTTGATGGTGGCGATGAGTGAGTATGATAGACTAAGGTCTTTTAATAATCTTGTGCCAAATTATTTGAAGGTTGTAAAAAAATTAAAAATGTATAACTCTCAATTTAAGGTTTGAAATCCAAGTCTAAAAGCATCATTACACAGGAGACTCCTTGTAACGACCTGACCCCTATTGGCGGAATTCGACGACCCCTATTGGTCGACGACCGTCGCCCCTGTTGGCCCGTCATTACTCACCTGGACTTCCCACCCCTGGAAGCGGGTTTTTGCCTTCCCCAGGATTCGAACTCTAGACCTCCAGGCTAAGTACTAAAGTTTATGAATCCTGGTAACCAAGGATCACTTGGTTACCAGGATTCATAAACTTTGAGCCCAACTGGTCTAGAGTTCAATCTGAAAGGCAAAACCCACTTCGAGGTGAAAGTCGGTGAGTAACAGACCAACAGGCGACGTCGATAAACGAATCGCCGTCCGCCAATAAGCGGATCGTTACAATAAGTGCCTTTTTATTGTATGGACCCGGCCCTATTGGCGGAATTGGCGACCCCTATTGGTCGGCGGCCGTCGCCTGATGGCGTCGTTACTCACAGTCTTCCCACCCACAGAAGTGGGTTTTTGCCTTCCCATGATTGAACTCTAGACCTCGGGCTAAGTACTAAAGTTTATGAATCTTGGTAACCAAGGATCACTTGGTTGCGGGATTCATAAACAATGCTGCTGAAATCTAGATCTGAAGGCAAAACCCACTTCGGTGGAAGTGAGCAACGACGTGCGATAAGTCGAGGTCGCCGATAACTGAGTCGCCAATAGGTGCAGGTGCCTTTATTATAACGACACAGCTATTGGCGGAATTGGTGACCCTATTGGTCGACGGAGTCGCTGGCTCGTCGTTACTCACTGGTCTTCCCACCCACGAAGTGGGTTTTTGCCTTCCCGAGATTGAACTCTAGACCTCGGGCTAAGTACTAAAGTTTATGAATCACGGTAACCGCGGTTGCGATTCATAAACTTTAGTACTTAGCCTGGAGGTCTAGAGTTCGAATCATGGGGAAGGCAAAAACCCACTTCGGTGGGAAGGCAGAGTAACGACGAGCCAACGGCGTCGCCGACAATAGTCACCGATTCCGCCAACAGGGGCTAGGTCGTTACAATAAAAAGGCACCTTTTTATTGTAACGACCCGACCCCTATTGGCGGAATTCGGCGACCCCTATTGGTCGACGACCGTCGCCCCTGTTGGCCTGTCGTTACTCACCTGGTCTTCCCACCCCTGGAAGTGGGTTTTTGCCTTCCCCAGGATTCGAACTCTAGACCTCCAGGCTAAGTACTAAAGTTTATGAATCCTGGTAACCAAGTGACCAGGTGAGTAACGACGGGCCAACAGGGGTGACGATCGTCGACCAATAGGGGTCGCCGAATTCTGCCAATAGGGGCCAGGTCGTTACACTATATGTAATTGGGAAGGATGCCATCAGTCCAGCTTGTTAGGAGCTGAAAGGTTTAAAGGTAAATATGAGCTCGTGATAGCTCATAAACTGGTTTCTATATACAGAGGACAAAATGGGAAGCAACTACAGGCTGGTGTCATCGATTTGGAAACTAGGTAAGTTTCAATTTGGATTCAGCTAATTGTACCATAGAAGAGTTACCTATGTGATTATTTAATTAGTGTGAATCTATGATAACTGTCTAGGCTTAATCTAGGTAATCATGTGAAAATAATGGATGGTGAGGAAGTGTATGAGTTTGCACTACTATGGGATTTGGTTAATCAAATCAGGGATTGAGATTAAGTTAGATACCTATCGGTTGTTTATATTCGTGTTTGGTTATATTCTGTGTTATGTACAAGATCTTGATTTGGGATAGATTTGCGGACGTGAAGACAGCTGGTGATTCACATATCAGGTGGGTAATATCTACCTGGTCCGGTAGTTTTGATCAAATTCTAGTGCATGATCTTGGATTTATGTTTATACCTGTTTACCTTGAATCCACTCTTATTTAATCATATGCTTGTACTGCCTTTACCTTTGAGATTTATACTCTGGTATTTCATTGATTATCTAGCTCGGATAGAAACTATAAACCCTATTATGTATTAGTTGATGGATGTTCAGTAAGTACAGGTGGTTAGGGTCATCTTTGTGACCTCAGATTGGGTTACTGTGTTACATCACTAGGGTTAGGTGATGAATTGGGTTATAGAGTCGATTGTTATATCGTACACATATTAGTTGTGCATCTATGGTGGATTTAGTTGTCTGTGCATAGATAAATGTGTGTGGTTGTCAGTATGTGGTTACGGACTAGAGGTCCTAGCATGATTGTATATCCATTATAGATCGTATATCTGTGTATGGTTATATGGATGGTCGATAATATCTCGCTACTGACTAGCGGTCTTAGCGTGATTGACTGTCAGATGAGTATGACTCTTTGTGCGATAGAGAGAGTCTTGTGGAGTGTAGTCCTTACATAGTTGACTTTTGGTTGACCAGGACTCCCAGTGGGATAGGGAGTGTTGCGAGGATACCTTTATGGAGCTATGCATCATTACATTTGCATGCATGTTGTTGACTGGTTCTCCCTTGTGGTTGAGACGGGTCGTCAGTCATCCTGCCTCCCCGACCACTCGGGGTAGTGGTAGCAGGGTTGAGGGTATAGCATTTGGATGTGCCGCGCTCGACCACTATATATGGTGGTAGTTGGAGATGCGCACCTAGCCACTGTGCAGAGTGGTGTTAGCACTCGCCCACTATAGACGGTGGTTGTTGTGACGTATAGTTGTCCTGTGTGCGGAGCTCGTCTATTCATGGGTAGTGACGGAGCGACCAGCAGCAGGGATCCCCGGGGAGTAGTTAGCTCACTACTCTTTTATACTACTCATTCATACTATCCAACTCGGTCACTCGAGAGTAGTGGCAGCTAGAGTCGGGCTAGTCGTCATCTTAGTACACCGGGCCATCTTTGGGGGTCGTGGTTGGGCAGTCATGATTTATGACCATGCATATGCATTGCTGATATATATGTATGCATGTATTTGATATATGTTTTACATATGCCTGTGAAATGCTGCATTTGTTTGCTGCATATGTTTGTACATCATGATACATGTCATTTGTATATTTTATACTGCTATGTGTTGAGCATGATATATGTGTTGGTCTAGACTGTTGTATGCATTTGATTAGCGTCATGTCATAGTGTGGTATGGACTGGGATGTTATTATCTGTGATTATATACTGTTCATATGTACGGCGTTAGTCGGTATGAGATTGACACAATGCGTTATATGGGTTATGTTATTGTATACCTATTCAGGATTATATAGTATATGGTGTTGCAGACCGTCAGATACGTTGGTACATTACTTCATGTTCAGTTGATCAGTTTAGTATATACATTGAGTATGACTATACTGTGGTTACTTGTTATTAGATTTGGATAGGACTGTATGTCTATTGGACTCATGTTGTATACTTGTAGATCTCTTTACTCTATATGTTTATGCACTTTCTACATATTACCCCTGAGTTTATACTCACCACCCCTGGACCCTGGGTTTCCTGTCGCTCAGATAACAGGTAGAAGATTCCTTGGACGTTCGGAGCTCCGCCAGCTGATCCCATCTCACATCGAACAATTGGGGTTTTCCACGTATTTGCTTCCGCTGTTGTTTTGTATTATGGCCATGTATAATCAGTGTTGTATTTGGCTATTGGTTTGTATGTTGTTTTTGTGTAGTATGTTAGAGTCGCACCGGTGCGCACCTTTGTGTTGTTATGGATGTATTGTTTAGTATTGTCCATATATATGTTATGTTGTTGTGGGCCTACAGGCCTTGTATTAACCCGATATGTTGTCACGTACAGGGGAGATGTCGTCCGTTTGTTTTTCGATACGGCATACTCTCGGGGCGTGACAATTTTATTGATATCAGAGCCCTAGGTTGCGAAGTCCATTTTCGAATTTTATTTTGTTCGGACATCGAGTTTTGCTTTACTCGGTTTTGGTTTTGTGAGTTCTGGGATCTGGCTGTTGCGGATATCTCCGAGCTACAAGGATTATGGTATGTCAGTTGTTATTACATATCTTTCTGTTGGCTATGCATTTAGTTGCTTATAACATGGATGACTTGTAGGGTGTTGGTTAGTATTCGTAACCGTGGTTTGAGTTGACCACGGGAATGACATATTGAGGTTATTAGATATGTACCTGCTGTCGAAAAGGTGAATTACCTTTGAGAGCTGACTGATACCGAGTCGGAAAGCAGGGTTTAGTAGTCACATCTCTTGTGGAGATCAAGGATTATAGTCCTAAGATTTTCACTAATTATGTTAGTTAGATCATTACCTATGGGGTAATGGATAAGCGAGTACACTATTGCTGATGCAGATAGTAGAGGATTAGTTTGGAGATATTCATAGGGATTTTGATCCCTGAATTGGTCATGCTGGGTTGTATAACTTTGAGAGTACTTTTGGGTACTTAACTCGGGTTATACGAAGATAGTAGTGTTAGTTGAATACCATTATCAGGATTTAGCCGGTACTTGGTGGAAGAGATAGAAAGTAACCTACGGGAAATAATGTATCACTTGGTTACAGTTCAGTGATGTTGTGAGATAGTATTTCCCCACATCATCTTCTTTGACTCATTGTTAGGGAATTCTTGGGCATCGAGTAGGGTGATCGTTTGGTAACGAAGGTACCATGCAGAGTCGCTAGACTTGCGAGGGTTACGACCACCTAATAGCCCAAGAATGTGATTGGGTTGGTTTTGGCCACCCACGGGTTTATCAGTTGACATCTTGATCAGGATGTTTGAATCTCCTACCAGATCCTACGAGAAGGCATTAGACCAAGTCAGGTGTATGAAATGACTTCGCAGCGAGTGTTTAAGAGTTGGAAATTTGATAAGCAGACATTGTAAGTCAAATTATGGGAATCAGAAGTCTCTAAATGTTGGATAAAAGGAGCGAGATTGGAGTTATGAGTCATGAGCTACTATTGGAGAGTTTTCCGATCATAGAAGACCAACTGCAGATTGTCAGCATTTTCTCATGTTTATCAGTGAAATCAGAGGAAAGACTCCGAAGGGAGAGTATGTGTGTGCAGTGCGGGTCACGACGAGACACAGAGCCAGATTATCCGATGGATTATTTTATTCGTTTCTACTATAAGCAGTCAGTATCTACGTGGAGAGTATGTACTTTGAAGACTCAGTTGAAGACTATTGATGAAGCTTTCGAGCGGACGATCCACAACCTCGAAAGTCGAGATCATTACAGAAGATTGGGTTATCACATCAGCAGTGATTTACTATCTCGGATATAGTTAGAGCTCTTTGATACTTCCATCCGAGAGAAGCAATTTACTCAGCAGTATCAGCAGAAGACATCTCAGAAGATTCAGACATCCAGACGACAGAAATTGTTATCTCCCCAGGCGTGGTTATGTTTTGTATAGAGGAGAGCTTATACGAAGATGGTCGTATCTATTATGCATTCTTCAGTTGCAGCTATACCATTTGCAGAGTTGGAGCGTGCTACGATGTTGACAGTTCTTCAATATTTTACAGTCGGATGTGTATCCTCTTGCCAGTACAACAGTGTTTACCATCTCCATGCAGTTGTTTCAGTTTATATCTCAGTTCAGCAGTTGATTTCAGGTCCTCCATGACAAACTTTTGCAACTACTTAAGCTCAGCCGTCAAGAACAGATGTTAGACGAGTTTACATGATTACTCGAGAAGAGATATAGTAGACCGAAGAATTGATCATTTGGGTTATTACCTTAGTTTACCTTGTATGGATATATTGAGAGATACTGATAGTTACAGGTATCTTTATCTAGAACCTTGTTAGATAGGATTGGAAGGGTTTCTATCGACTTGTGATTAGTGATTTTTCTCTACCATCATGTGAGATGTTAATCAACAACCAAGAAGTTGAGGAATACGCTTAGCCTTTGCTAGATATACCTCTATTATAGACATCCTTACAGATAGTTAAATTGTTGAAATGAGGTATAATTGGTATCTCGGATGTGCATATAATCCGAGAGTATTTGGATGTAGATTCGGATGAACTCCTGGGCCTTCCACTGCATGGGCAAGTGGAGTAAGTGATTGGAGTGGTTTCGGAAATAGTTCCGATATTGAGACCTCATACCGGGAGATGATTTTATTATGGTTCTTCTTGAGAAGATCCAGAATTCTTTGTTAAAAGAGAGACGAACCTTTGAGGTTATGCATCGATTATTGATGATGGAATGTAGGCAGTTGGGAATGAGTATCCTTCGTTGTAGATAGAGGATATGTTTAAATCAGCTAAATGACACCTGTGTATACCCTAGGGTTGATCTACGACTGGAGGGTTGATATTGTAGTGACTTAGTGTCATACAATTATCATTGTCGGTGTGATGATTGAGCTATCGGTAGCTTAGAGTAAAAGGATGCAGGTGTGTAGAAGATGATATTTCATACTTGGTATGAATTTTAGGAGATGTAGATAATGTTGTTAGACTTATCGATGATTTAGTCGTCATGGACTTGAGGAATCAAGTACTCTTAGAGTATTTGAGATCGATTGTCATCATATCTATGGAGGATATATTTATGGATATATTCTCAATCTTGAGGGAAGTTGTGGTTTCCCTAGATTGATTTGGTATTTATGGTAGATGTGGATAGAATGCTCTAGAGTTACTATACCGCAGACTTGTTGGACTAAGGAAGTGATGGGAATCACTTAGTCGGAAGCTTGGGAAGCTAGGTTTCAAGGCCTAGAAGGTGGCTGACTTTTGTGTCAGTGTTAGTAATTCGTTCGATATGGATGGAAGGGTATTGTACGCAGATGCATCATGTCAGAGATTAGGAGCGATCCCGATGCAGTTGAATGAGACGTATATTATGTGTATGCTGGTTGAGAAACTAGCGAGATTAGTCATTATAGTCTTCCAGTTACTTTCAGTTCTGGGTGACAGAGTGAATTTTGGACATTAGATTAATTTCTCTTGTGAGAATAAATCTCCGTCTCTGGGAAGGATGGTGGTTTCCAGAGTTGCATTCGCTTTAGGAAGAGTTGTTTCAGGAGACTCTTCATTCGAGATTGATGATTTATTCGGAGTGTATTCGAAAATAGTGAGTATTGAGACGTTCATGTTGGTGGAACGATATATGGGACATGGTTGATTGCGTAGTTTGATGTTGGGTATGCCAACAAGCAATGGTGGAATATTGTGATCGGTAGGGTTACGTACCGTGATGAAGTGGGAGCCTAGTACGATGAACTGTGTTGGGAGATTATCTAGAATTCGGAAAGGACTTGATAGGATTTGGGCAGTCGATGATCGATTAGCTAGGTTCGCTCATTTTCTTCCGAGCCGTAAGATGAATTTCGTTGGATCGCTTGACAGAATTATATTCATGGAGTATCCTTGAGTATCATTTCTGATAGTGATTCATGATTTATCTTACGATTCTAGCAAAGTTTCCAACATGTCACGGTTATAGAGCTCCACTTTGGTACGATTATTGACCTATTAATAAGTTGATTGAGAGCGTATATAAGAGCTGGAATGTAATATTCGAGCTTAGTACCCCACTTAGTCATTTGAGGTGTGACTTTTCTCCGGATACTTGAGATGGTTATTGTGACATCTCGTACTCGTACATGAATCGGAAATTTGGGGACCAAATTTTTATTAGTAGGGGAGAATGTAAGATACGGAAAAAAAAATAGCCTTGCTAATTGAGAATTTGCTCATGGAATTTTTAAGAATTTTTAGAAATTTTTCCGGATTAAAAAGGAGTTCATATAAGGAAGATTTAAGTGTAAATGGGGAGTTGGGTCGACTTGAATTAACACGGAGTTAACCTAGGTTAGATTTGGGTCAAGCTTGAGTCAACCCAAACGAATCGGTTAGCTTATAAGAACCCGATCCCAATTTCCTCAGATCGCGATTTCTTCCTCCCTTCACCGCGCGTCGATTTCCTCTTCCTCGCCGCGATTTTCCCCATTTCTTGATCCCGATTTCTTCTCGCGATTTCTACAGCCGACGTCGCTGATTCTTTCTCTGTTGTGAGGCCTTTTCTCGATCGCCGCCTTCTCCGTCGCAAGCCACGACCTCGCTGCCATCATCTGGTCGTCAGAGGTCGTCGGAGGTTGCCTCGAGCAGAAGACCGCCGACCCTTGACCCTCGTGAGTTAGATCTACCACCGATGCCGTCGCGAGCTTGGACTGCCGTCAACCTCGCCAGTGAGCTGTTTAGTTGGTTTTTGCTCTTCCTCGTGTGCAATCTCGTCGTCGCACAAGCTCGGATCATCGTCGTCGCCTTTGCTCAGCTATTTCTGAGTTTGCCACCAGCCAATTTGCCCCGACCACCATGGACATCGGCAGCCATCAGGAGCTCAATCTGCCATTGTTGTCGTCTCCTTGTTGAGCTCCACCGATCCGGATGAGGGGCGCCTCCGGTTGACTCTGCACCGTGAGCAGCAATTCGGCTGCCACACTCGGATCTACCATCGAGCCTCTTCCTTGCTGTGGGTTGCTGTGTACCGTCACCGTTTATGCTCTGCTTTGTTGATTTGGACGACAGCGAGCTCATTGCTACAGCTCAGATCGTCGCTAGGCTCACCCGTTTCCATCTTCACCACTATAGAGCTTTGCCATGGTTGGATTCGTGGATAAGCAGCAGATTCACCATAGGAGATTGGAAGATTGTGAAGGATTGAAGGTGTGTTGATGGTGGTTGTGTTGTGATCTATATGTAATTGGGAAGGATGCCATTAGTCCAGCTTGTTAGGAACTAAAAGGTTCAAAGGTAAGTATGAGCTCGTGATAGCTCATAAACTGGTTTCTATATATAGAGGACAAGATGGGAAGCAACTACAGGCTGGTGTCATCGATTTGGAAACTAGGTAAGTTTCAATTTGGATTCAGCTAATTGTACCATAGAAGAGTTACCTATGTGATTGTTTAATTAGTGTGAATCTATGATAACTGTCTAGACTTAATCTAGGTAATCATGTGAAAATAATGGATGGTGAGGAAGTGTATGAGTTTACACTACTATGGGATTTGGTTAATCAAATCAGGGATTAAGATTAAGTTAGATACCTATCGGTTGTTTATATTCGTGTTTAGTTATATTATGTGTTATGTACAGGATCTTGATTTGAGATAGATTTGCGGACGTGAAGATAGCTGGTGGTTCACATATCAGGTGGGTAATATCTACCTGGTCCGGTAGTTTTGATCAAATTCTAGTGCATGATCTTGGATTTATGTTTATACCTGTTTACCTTAAATCCACTCTTATTTAATCATATGCTTGTACTGCCTTGACCTTTGAGATATATACTCTGGTACTTCATTGATTATCTAGCTCGAATAGGAACTATAAACCCTATTATGTATTAGCTGATGGATGTTCAGTAAGTACAGGTGGTTATGGTTATCTTTGTGACCTCAGATTGGGTTACTGTGTTACATCACTAGGGTTAGGTGATGAATTGGGTTATGGAGTCGATTGTTATATCGTACACATATTAGTTGTGCTTCTATGGTGGATTTAGTTGTCTGTGCATAGATAAATGTGTGTGGTTGTCAGTATGTGGTTACGGACTAGAGGTCCTAACATGATTGTATATCCATTATGGATCGTATATCTGTGTATGGTTATATGGATGGTCGATAGTATCTCGCTACTGACTAGAGGTCTTAGCGTGGTTGACTGTCAGATGAGTATGACTCTTTGTGCGATAGAGAGAGTCTTGTGGAGTGTAGTCCTTGCATAGTTGACTTTTGGTTGACCAGGACTCCCAGTGGGATAGGGAGTGTTGCGAGGATACCTTTATGGAGCTATGCATCATTACATTTGCATGTATGCTGTTGATTGGGTCTCCCTTGTGGTTGAGACGGGTCGTCAGTCATCCTGCCTCCCCGGCCACTCGGGGTAGTGGTAGTGTGGTCGAGGGCAGAGTACGGATGTGCCACGCCACCACTATATATGGTGGTAGCCGAGATGTGCACCGCCACTATGCAGTGGTGTTAGCACTCGCCACTATAGACGGGTGGTTGTTGTGACGCGCTTGTCCTGTGCGGAGCTCGTCTACTCATGGGTAGTGACGGAGCGACCAGCAGCAGGGACCCCCGGGGAGTAGTTAACTCACTACGCTTATATACTACTCATTCATACTACCCAACTCGGTCACTCGAGAGTAGTGGCAGCTGGAGTCGGGCTAGTCGTCATGCCGTGCCACCCGGGCTATACTGGGGTTGTGGTTGGACGGGTCCGCAGAGATGGTCATGCATATGCATTACTGATATATATGTATACATGTATTTGATATATGTTTTACATATGCCTGTGAGATGTTGTATTTGTTTGCTGCATATGTTTGTACATCATGATACATGTCATTTGCATATTTTATACTGCTATGTGTTGAACATGATATATGTGTTGGTCTAGACTGTTGTATGCATTTGATTAATGTCATGTCATAGTGTGGTATGGACTGGGATGTTATTATCTGTGATTATATACTGTTCATATGTTTGAGCATTGGTCAGGTATGGGATTGACCTGGTATGTTATATGGGTTATGTTATTGTATACCTGTTCAGGATGATATAGCATATGGTGTTGCAGACCGTCAGGTACGTTGGTACATTACTTCATGTTCAGTTGATCAGTTTAGTATATACATTGAGTATGACTATACTGTGGTTACTTGTTATTAGATTTGGATAGGACTGTATGTCTATTGGACTCATGTTGTATACCTGTAGATCTTCACATGTATACTTGTAGATCTCTTTACCCAATATGTTCATGCACTTTCTACATATTACCCCTGAGTTTATACTCACTACCCCTGGACCCTGGGTTTCCTGTCGCCCAAATAACAGGTAGAAGATTCCTTAGACGTTCGGAGCTCCGCCAACTGATCCCATCTCACACCGAACAATTGGGGTTTTCCACGTATTTGCTTCCGCTGTTGTTTTGTATTATGACCATGTATAATCAGTGTTGTATTTGGTTGTTGTTTTGTATGTTGTTTTTATGTAGTATGTTAGAGTCGCACCGGTGCGCACCTTTGTGTTGTTATGGATGTATTGTTTAGTATTGTCCATATATATGTTATGTTGTTGTGGGCCTACGGGCCTTGTATTAACCCGATATGTTGCCACGTACAGGGAAGATGTCGTCCGTTTGCTTTTCGATACGGCATACTCTCGGGGCGTGACATACCATGTCAAGATTTTAAAATTTTGAACATTGTAAGGTCATCAATAAATTTTGATCAAAACTCATTAATATCCTTTGACACTTCAGAAACACTTCAAACTAAGCTTACTATACTCTTTTCCTCATCTTGAGCGTAACAATGCCCTCGGACATGGATGGGAGTATTAAAATTGGGGTATTAAATTTATTGCAACTGAGTAATGTGTTAGGATCGGTTAACTATTGGTGATAGATCTGTGATAAACCAAATAGAAAGTTTAGTAATCGATTGACACAATTGACTAGCATCCACAGATTGAGCACACAAAGTTTAAGAGTTGGTCGGTGCATTTGACTGTCCACATAGCAATCGATTGCTGATAAAAGAGGAATATAATAGGAAATAGGTTCATATTTTGATAAATATAAAACTTGGACATGAAATTTAGGAATTACAGATAGTTGGCTATGTAGTCGAGTAAATTGTTGATCAATTAATTAATTGATTTCTCTCAATTGTACACCCTATAAACGTTCCATGCAAATTTATATTTACGTATATTCAAGTCAATGGTTCTGTATTCATATATATGAATGCAACTCTGTGAGAGTCAATAATTTTGTCCAATCATTTTGGATCTTAGATATTAATTTCTTATTTACTCAAGAAATTGATTTGTGATGGTCTACTCATGAAATAGTCATCTTGTCTCTTATTTATTAATTATAAATTAAAACTAATTTTTTAACACTTAAATCTACCAAGTATCGAGCCACCCTTATCTTCTTAGACTTCCATGAGTTAAGTATCTGATCATCCTTGATATACTTAAATTTCTCTATTTGTCAACACCTATTCTACTTCTTTAATTGCTAAGTATCTGATCAACATTAATTTCTTTGGCAAATCATATTAACAAACTTAAATTATTTTTCCAAACACCAAAATCATTTCGATATTAATGCACCTACAATCTTCTCAATATTATTCAATCAAACTTATCAACTTTGGTACAATTGTACCAACAATAATTACCTAAAAATACACAAAAAAATAGTAAAAAAACTATTTCAACTAATTATATATTTATTTTAAAAATACATTATAAATTCTATTACTATATTATTCAGTGATAATATCATAAAAATAAATTAATAATTAATAAAAATGCCAACAATATTATATTCATCATAAAAAGAGAGAGAGAGACTTAAGTTTATAAACTACACTGATAAAGTTATTGCTGCTAAAAGCCTTAGAGATGAATTTGAGCATGATCCAACCAGAACAATAATAATAATAAACTAAAGCACTCTTCTAAAAAAATTATTGTTAAAAGAGAACTCTAGGAATTTTTTATTTAACCTCTACATGTGTTGTTCTTGTTTCCTAGTGTCCTAAAAGTATACCCTCTCCAACCTTTTATGCATGCGCTTATGTATCGCATCAAGATCAAACTTGTTTTCAAGTGACAAAAAATATTCTCATGAACCTCTTCTACAAGTATTATATTCACCTCATCTCAGTTAAATAATATTTAAATAAATAAATAGGAAACACTCAGTTGTGTTGATGACAAACTCTATGACACCAACTTCTTGAGTGTGCTAGAAAGAAAATTTCATCTTCTTGGATGACCACTCCATAGCATTTGACTTGAGCCAACTACATTTCCTTTCTAATAAAATAAGTAGTCTTAGTTTGTCCTAGAAAAAAAATATTAGTCTTATTTTGTCTATGTCAAGTGACTTATGTTGAGGGCTCCAAGTTGTCATCTCCAGTGGCTGTGTTGTGTACTTAACATGTCAGTATTTAGCTTTATTTATAACGGATTAATTAGAATAATTTTTTGCATTAAATTTTATATACATGTAGTAGTTGAATAGATAATAATGACAACTAAATATTATTTTTAAATAATAGCTTTCATTTGCATGCTAGTGGAGACATATATAGCTGATGCAATGTTGTGCCACATCGTAATCACTCTCCCTAATAAAGTGATCATAAATTGCTTATTTAGTTGAAAACAATATCTACATATCAACTATATTTAAGAAACATTTTTTTTTTCTATCTCATTAAGTACAAACGCATGGTTCTATATGTATATATATGAAGTAATTTCACTATGGCCACTGTGTTGCTAGAGTATATATATATATACCTTGTGAGTTTGCAATGGAATCTATATAATCTATATAATCATGTCTAAAATCATGATAGAACTATTTCTAATCTATAATGCACATGCTAACTTTTCTTCAAAGTGTATTAAATTCAGCTTTAGGAAGAAGCACGATAAGTATATTGACAAGAATTGAATTTAACTCAACGTAGCAAATTAAAGTACCATGTCTTCTCTTGCCATATCCTTAATAAAATGATACTCAGAATAATAAATCTAATTCCTAGTTAAATCAATGTTGCTAACATGATTACATAAGACTTAAAATATTTATAGTGATTCTAAAGTCTTCTAGCATATGAATCATTCAAAGTAATTGTGTCATACATTGTTCATGCCCACATACTATGTGGTCATAACAGTAGATAATGCAATACAATATTGCTTCTAGCTACTCCAACCATGCCCTAAATTTGTTCTCGTCTTATCCAACTTTTAACTCGCATAGTTGGAATTAGATTAACCAACTAAAATTTTAATGAATCAATTTGTGGATACAAAAGATTTACATTAAAAATGCCCTTGAGATATTAGGGAAAAAAAAAAAAAATCCTATTATGCAATTCTATAGGACACAATTAAAACTTAGATCATAAAGTAGCAACAAACAAAATATTCAGTTTACTAGATGCACTGTGCATAAATCAATTTGATAATGTCACGTCAACAAACTTCATCGACTCTATATGCATTATATATTTTAAGTTTTTGTACATTTGATGCACATATTAGTAACACAATAAACTCTTTGTCGAATACATTAAAGTGACCTAGTTAATCTTATCTCTTGAATGTATCATTTCACCAACATAAAGAACCTTAGTGCTTGCTAAAGTTTCCTCTGTTGTTAGATAGATTTTGTATTTTATGTGCTACTTGTTCCACCCACTTTGTTCTATAGAACTAAATTTGTGTACCTCTAGCATATGAAATAACTTCTGACACAAGCCAATATTGATAAAGTAGGAGCATCTAATGTAGTTGATATAAGCCTATATTGATAAAGAGAATTTAAGTCTATAATATATGATTAAGAGGTACAATGAAAATCAAACAAATTAAGACTCACACTTTCTTTCCATGAGAACTCTCATAATCCTCCCTAAACACCTCTCTCAACTTCTTTGAGGAAAATTCAAATATTCCATCTCTAATTTTCTCTATATATTAAAAACTTTCAATGAGATTGAAGAAGAAGCTCTCTTTTCTATAATACTCTTGGTCTTTAACAAATCATGCTCCCCAATGAGTTCCCTTGACTTCAGCTAGACCTGACCATGCATGGTTTGAAATCGATGGTGCAATGATTCATAGAAAGTCAACACTTAATCTTAACCGTCCAAGACGATTATGGTTTACGATTCGAAACCATAAATTAAGTTCAATTCATAGTTTGAATTTATTATTTATATTTTATTTTAAAAATTTATAAATATGAAAAATATAAACATATTTAAGTTATCATCTATTCACTTAGAGTATAAAGGAATTAAAATCACGTTCATTCATTCCTGCACTATCAAAAACTTTTATTTTTTTCCTCTAAAAATTTACATTTTTATTCATTTTTTATTTTTATCTAATCATCAAATAGTGTTCAAATAGTTTTTAAGCTTCTAATAAATTGAACGCCAAAGTAGATCGAGAAAAATTTTATATGTTCTATGATAATATTCATTATATATAATTTTATTATTAAATTAATTGTATTTATCAATAAATCTATTATTAATTATATCACACAATTTAAATAATCTTTATAAACTTAATATTAAATGAATAAAAAGATAAAAAAAATAAATAATCTATTAGGAGAGTTAACTGAGATTAAGTTTAATAACATAAAAGTAAACGAATCCATTGTTAGAAAATTTAAGATAAATAAATTAAAAAATTGATTTAAATAGATTTATATATGATACTGCTGTTACCTCTTCTTTGTGAACCGGGTAAGAGTACTCGCGTATAAGACACTATCCGTACCGAGAATCGGTTCGGCAAGGGAAGCGAAGTAGAATGGTTTGGGCGTAACAGTCTGGGGCAATTGGAACAGGAGGACAGTTCGAGGTAATTGACATGGTGGGGTGATCGCGGAGATCACTTCGGTATGAGACGGACGAGAATCGGTTCGGTCTAGCAGGTCCAGAAATGGTACGAGACGGACGAGAATCGGTTCGGTCTAGCAGGCCCAGAAATGGTATGGGGCGGATAAGAATTTGCTCGGTCTAGCAAGCTCGAAAATAGTGCGGTGCGGGAAAAAGAAGAGTTGGTTCGGGCTACTGGAAAGAGCCTAATGGCTACGCTACCCATGAGCAGCAGGTTTAGGTTAGTTTCGTCGAAGGCAAATGGTTGAAAGGGACAGACTAGTATATTTCCCGAAATGTAGATAAGAAGTTGATACACAGCAGGAGAGGGCCCCCACATAATATTCCAAGGAGCCTTTGCTCCTCGTGTCTGTAACAGAATGATTCTCTAGATGGGCAAGGTGGCTACGTGTACGATGAAGGAGACTTGCGATGCAATAGCTGGCCAAAGGAAGAGAATAAAAGGGAAAAGCAGGGCAAAGAGAAGGGGATCTGCATTATTCCAACTAGCAAGAGACGAAGGCACATTCTAAAAGAGAAGAGCAACCACTTCGCCGGAGGAGGGGAGAAGGAGAGTAGTGATCTCTATCTTTCTTGTATTGTTTCCTGTATCTTGACCTAATTGTAAGAGGTTTTCTCCTCCACCTCCGGAAGTTCTTTCCGTGAAGGAGAATGTTCATAGTGAAAGTTCTTTGACACAGTAGCTGGTGGGAGAGCTCACATCCGTGGAGTAGGAATCCTTATTCCGAATCACGTTACATTCTGTGTCTTTGTTTGTTGCTTGTGTTGGCTTGCATGTCTTTGCTTCATGTTTCATTTTACTGTTGCGGCCGGAGAGAATCCCCTAAGCTTCCTTCGTGCCCCACTGCGTTGAAAGGAAGTTTGCAGATCTTCTTCCCCATCACCGCATCATTTGGCTCCGTCTGTGGGAACAATTTGAGCAAGACGTAGAGATGCAGCCGGAAGAGATACAACACCCAGTAGCCTCCGCTGCGGAGGAAAATCCCATCACGATACTACTGTCACAACTGAGAGCCATGGTGGACAACGTTGTGGCTGAGGCCCTTGCCAGAGAAAGAAGAAGGATGGGGTACCTTCATCCTCATTTCGGAGAACCTTCCTCTCGTGGACTTCCACCAGAGATGCCCCCTCCACCTCGCACAACCACTAACATTGAAGCATTGCCTGGAGAGGGGCTAGGAGGGCGAGTACATCAGACTACTTTGCCACTAACTCAGAATTGACGAGAAGAGCAGGGCGAAAGCCGATCGACTAGGGCTCCAAAGATTTACGAGCCTAGCCCTTTCACCATGGACATCCTTTCCGAGGTCCCGCCGTCATACTTCAGGAATCCCCAAGTAGACAAATACGACGACACAATGGATCCGGAAGAACACCTATCACAATTTGTCGGAGCGGCCTCGCTCCACTACTATACTGACGCCCTCAAGTGCCGAGTCTTCCGGACCACCTTAACCGGCTCGGTACAAAAATGGTTCAACACCCTGCCCCCGGGGTCTATTACTTGTTTTGCCGATTTTCAGGGGATGTTCCGCCAAGAGTTTGCTAGCTGCAAGGCGTACAAGCACGACACTTCCATCCCGTTGCACATTAAGCAGGGGCCCTCAGAGTCACTCAAAGGGTATCTTCATCGGTTCACTTCCACTGCTAGGAGCATCCCTTCAGCAAGGTCGGATGCTTTCAGAGTGGCAATTCCACACGGGCTAAGGGAGGGTCCTTTCCTTAGCTCACTTTTGAGGAAGCCCGCGAACAACTACGAGGAGTTGTTGAGTCATGTGGAGAAGTACATCAATGAGGAGGAAGGACTGAAAGTTCAGAGAGCCGAACGAGCCTCCATAATGGTCCTTGCCGAAAGAAATCGTCCTGCAGCCCCTCGAGCACCTCCCAGGCGGGAATATGCACGCCCTTTTCTACCGGAGGCTCCCAGGCCTCGGTTATTGCTACAGGGCGCTCACCCTGCCCAGCCGTTGCAGATCATGGCTGCCGATGCAGTCCCTCCTTCGAGGACTTGAAAGGCGCGGGAGATGGAATTCTATGACCAGCAAAGTCTCTTACAATGGCCCACGGGATACAGGGGAGTTCCTCGCAACCCTCCCATCCCTTTCTTTTTCCAGTACCATATGGAGTACGGCCACGCTAGTGCCCGATGTTTCAAATTGCAAGAGGAACTGGAGCGCCTCCGAGCCGCTTACCCACAACTGCGGCCCCAGGCTGGAGGACCGGCACGACAAGGCCAACGACCCAATGTGGCTCGTCCGGGGCCATATAATCAACGACCGTAGGTTACTTTTTCTCCGGACCCGCAGACTCCGCCCCAAAAGGGTATCTCACAAGGAGGCCCATCAGGAGAAGGCCCATCATCTGATATGGATAACGTCCCCACACCGGGGGGGAGAGGGGGTTGTTCACGTTATTGCAGGAGGACCCACTGATGGGGATTCCAACCGGGCGGGAAAATCATACACCTGTCTCATGGAGAGTCTGGCTATAGTCACTGATCAGGCTGTCCAGACAGCGCCGCCAGTTTCATTCGGACTGAAAGATCTCCGAGGCGTTCTACTGCCTCACACGGATGCCTTGGTGATCCGTATTTCCCTGGCCAACTATGAAGTGGCCAGGGTACTAGTTGATTCGGGGAGTTCTGTCAACATCCTCTTCCAGGAGGCTTTTGGACAGATGCAGCTGGGAAACGCCCAGCTAGAAGACATGGCCACACCCCTCTTCAGGTTTGCTGGACATGTAGTCCACCCCACAGGGCAGAATCGTTGCCCCTGACTCTGGGCACCAAGCCCAGCCAAAAAACCAATATAGTTCTTTTTTTTATTGTGGATGCTCCGTCCACCTATTGTTGGTGCAACAATGCCCCAAGCATTTGTATGTTTTGATGTTTGGATAATCATCTAAGTTAGGCAACAAATTGTGATCTAAATTGTGATGATATCTAAGTGACAGGGAAATCCAAGTATGAAGACTTGGTGAAAGAAAAGTCCAAGGTAAAGGTTTGGCGGCATAAGACCAAGCATGTTGTCTTGGCAGCATTAAGTCCAAACGGACCTTGGCAAAGGGAGTCCAAAAGTAAGTCTTGGCAGCGTAAGTCTAAGCATGTAGTCTTGGCAGTGTAAGTCCAAGTATGTAGACTTGGCGGCGTAAAGTCCAAGAACGCTTTGGCAAAGGAAAACTCTAGACATGACAAAACCAAAGGAGCTCTTGGAAGCAAAGCGCAAAGGATGAACAAGTCGCGGACTCGGAGGGATCCTGAAGGCGCAAGGCTTAAGGAAGAGCTAGGAGGTTAAGTCTAGGTCTAGGGGGAGAAATCAAGTGTGAAATATTCACACTTGATGAGTATCAATCGGTGTCAGTGCTCGGATCGAGTCGGTGAAACCACTAGCGATCAGCTGTGACCAAGGTAGTCGATCGATGTTAGAATCACCGACTGCCAATAGTGTCAGTCGACTGATAGACATAAAAACGAGCACAGAATGGAGTCACACTCGACTGCGGCCGTGATCACTCGACTGATCACTCCATCAGTCGACTGATGGAGGGATCAGTCGACTGATGAAAGTGTCGTTGGATGAAATGACTCTGAATCCCGCGAATCCGGCTATTCAGAAGCCGTTAACCACGCCAGCAGTCGACTGATGTTGTACATCAGTCGACTGATCATGCTCCAATGGAAAAATCAGCCTCTTCTCTATAAAAAGAGGGTTGGTGGAGGTTTTTGCGGTTAATGCTTATTTCCTAATCTTTCTCAAGAGCCTCCACAAATTCTTTAGCTTTCTAAGTGATTTAAATCTCCTTCTCTTCTCTCTAAGCTTAGATCTTCATTCTTTGTAAAGAAGAGGAGTTGTGTGTAAAGAAAGCTTATTAGTGGATTTGCTTGGATTGATCCACCTTAAGGATCGCCGTGGAGTAGGAGCGCTATCTCCGAACCATGTAAAAGGCTTTGTTTGCGTTTGCTATTGTTTTTACTTATATCATTGTGTTTGCTTCCGCTAATCATTTTCCAAACGATCCCTAACAAGTGGTATCAGAGCCCAGATCGTATCGGAAGATCTAGCAATCAACCGGAGCAAAGATGACATTTCAAGAGGGGTATAGCACGGCGAGGCCTCCGTTCTTCGACGGCAACGATTTCGGATATTGGAAAGGTAGGATGGAGTATTATTTAATGAACGATATTGAGAATTGGTTTAGTGTTGTAGATGGTTTTGAGAAGCCGGTCGACGAATTCGGAGCACCACTACCAACAAAAGATTGGACAAGAGAGATGGCCAAGAAAGCACAAGCAAATGAAAAAGCAACGACCACACTTCAATGTGGTCTATCCAAGGAGCAACTCTCTAAGGTCGGGCCATTCAACTCCGTAAAAGAGCTTTGGGAGAAGCTCATCGAACTCAACGAAGGATCCAAAGAGACAAGAAGGGCCAAGAGGGATCTTCTGATTGGGCAACTCCAAAGCTTCACTATGAAGACAAATGAAACCGTGAGCTAAATGCACGGGCGCTTCAAGGAAGTAGTCAACGGACTACACATTATAGGTGAAAAGGTCGACAACCGAGACCTTGTAAGGTATGTATTACAAGCTTTCCCTAGGACCACCTTATGGGTCTCAATGGTAGATGCCTATAAGGTCTCTAGGGATCTTTTATTAGTTAAATTAGATGAGCTATTTTGTGAATTTCAATTGCATGAACAAGCTAACACTTCATCCAAAGAGAAGGGTATAGCTCTTTTTGTAGGAAAGAAGGAGAAGAAGAAAAAGGAAAAGAAGGAGGTGTCTTCCTCATCCGAATCCGAGGAAGACTCATCAAGTAGTGAGGATGAGCTATCGGCAAGTGAGGTGGCACACTACGTCAAGAAATTTGGTGGGAAGTCAAGGAGGTTCACCAAGAAAGATGTGAAGAGGATGTTTCAATCCTCAAGAGGTAAATCTTCAAACAATTCAAATTCTATTTCTAACGTGACGTGTTTTGGTTGCAACAAGAAAGGGCATATAAAGCCAAATTGCCCGGAACTAAAGAAAAAGGAGGAGAAGGAAAAGAAGAAGGAAAAGAAGGAAAAGAAGAAGAAGGAGGCGATGATGGCACAAACATGGGATACTCTAAGTATGGAGGAGTCTTCCGACGATGAAGAAGTTTGCCATACAACCCGGAACTTAGCCCTCATGGCATTGGAAGCAACCAGAAGCTCAAGCGAGGAGTCTTCTTCCTCTTCAAGCGATGAATCATCATCAAGTGATGATGACGAGGTAAACAACTCACCCAAAGTAGATTTACTTTATAAGACTATTGCATGCTTACAAAATGCTTTAAATAGATCAAAAACTAGGATTAAGGATCTAAAATTAGAGATCAAAATATTTAAGAATGTAGATACATCATGTGATAAACCATCTAGTAATAATGATGATTGTACTCTTAGGGATGAAAATGATGAGTTAAGAAAAGAAATAGGTAAATTAAGAGCATGCCTAGAAAAGTTCACAAATTGTTCTAAATATCTAGATATGATTATTAAAGATCAAAGGGCAATTTACAATAAGGCCGGATTAGGATATAGACCTAAGGAGAAAGAGGTAACATTTGCATCCCTAGTTAGTAGAAAATCAATGATTAAAAGCAAGGGGAGAAAGGCATGGGTACCTAAGAAATTTATAATTGATGCTAGTGGTCCTAAGATTTGGGTACCTAAGGATTGTGTTTTTCATGTGATATAGGTAGAAGAACCAAGCTTGTGGATAGTTGATAGTGGGTGCTCAAAGCATATGACCGAGGATGAGAGAAAATTCTCCACTATCAACCATACTAGCAAAGGAAAGGTGTCATTTGGTAATAGCGGTAAACTTAAAATTCTAGGAAAGGGCACCATTGAGGTATCTCCCAATCTTGCCATTCATAAAGTTCTATTAGTTAAAAATATGAAATTTAACCTACTTAGTGTAAGCCAATTATGTGATGCAAATTTTGATGTTAAATTTGATTCCTCAAAATGCTTTATAAGACACAAAACTATAAATGATTGCATGTTAGTAGGCTTTAGGAAATCAAATATATATTATGTTGATTTATCCTATGCTACTAATTCTTCCACTAAGTGTCTTATTGCAAAAGAGGAAGAAAGTTGGCTTTGGCATAGGAGGCTAGGACACATAAACATGAAGAATATAGCCAAAATAGCAAAATTGAAGCTAGTCAAAGGATTGCCTAGAGTCAAATTTCTCAAGGACAAGATGTGTGATGCTTGCCAAGAAGGGAAGCAATCAAAAACATCACACAAAGGTAAAAATTTACTTAGTACCGCTTTACCGTTAGAATTATTACATATGGATCTATTTGATTGCCATAGTACCCCATCTATAATTGGTAGTAAATATTGCTTGGTAATAGTAGATGATTTTTCTAGGTTTACTTGGGTGTTTTTCTTGAAAAATAAAGATGAAACTTTAGAAATAATCATAGGATTTAGCAAAAGAGTAGAAAATGAAAGAAAACTCAAAATCAACCGGATCCGTAGTGATCATGGTGGAGAGTTTGAGAATTCTAACTTTTCAACTTTTTGCCTAGAACAAGGGTACAAGCATGAATTTTCTTGTCCTAGAACACCCCAACAAAATGGGGTTGTGGAAAGGAAAAATCGTGCCCTACAAGAAGCGGCTAGGACAATGCTTAATGCATATTCCTTACCTAGCTACTTGTGGGCGGAAGCGGTTAATACCGCTTGTTATATCCAAAATAGGGTATTGATTCATAGGTTCTTAGGAAAAACTCCATTTGAATTGTGGAATGGTACAATTCCAACAATTCATTATTTTAAGGTCTTTGGATGTAAAGTCTATATCTTAAATACCAAGGACAACCTAAGTAAGTTTGAGTCCAAAGCGGATGAGGAAATCCTAGTTGGATACTCATCCACTAGTGTAGGATATAGAGTTTACAATAAAAGGACTCAAAAGATTGAAGAATCTTCGAATGTTCAATTTGATGAAAATTCAAATACATACCCTAGGAAATCCCCTATTAATGATGACATAAACAATGAAAATCAAGGAATTACCCAACAATTGTAAGATTTAACCTTAGGGGGTAATGATTAAGGGGGAGGATTGGATCAAGGGGAGTAAGGGATGACTCCGATGATGAACATAGGATTGAAGTTAATCATGATCAAACTCAACTTGATACACCTCCTAGAACCATAAGAGTTCATCAAAGTCACCCATTAGATCAAATTGTGGGTGAATTTTCTCAAGGAGTTAGGACTAGGTCATTCCATAGGGATCCCACTAGTCATATAGCTCTAATTTCTCAAATTGAGCCCAAAAACATTAAAGATGCATTACTTGATCCGGATTGGATCTTAGCAATGCAAGATGAGTTGACTCAATTTGATAGGAGTCAAGTGTGGGAGTTAGTTCCTAGACCAAGTGAAAACACTATTATTACTACAAGATGGGTCTTTAGGAACAAACTAGATGACCAAGGGAATATCACTAGAAATAAAGCACGATTAGTTGCAAGGGGTTTTAATCAAGTTGAAGGACTTGATTATGATGAAACATATGCCCTGGTTGCTAGATTAGAGTCCATTAGAATACTTTTAGCATATGCCCCCTATATGGGTTTCAAACTCCATCAAATGGATGTCAAATCGGCATTCCTAAATGGGTTTATTAAGGAAGAGGTGTATGTAGAACAACCTCCCGGGTTTGAAAAATACTACCCAAACCATGTATACAAGCTTAGGAAAGCCTTATACGGTTTGAAACAAGCTCCCCGGGCTTGGTATAAAAGATTGTCAACTTTCCTAATCTCTAAGGATTTCAAAAGGGGTAGTATAGATCAAACTCTCTTTATAAAGTCAACATCTAATGACATCTTTATAGCCCAAGTGTATGTCGATGACATTATCTTTGGGTCAACAAATGATGAACTTCTTCAAGACTTTATTCAAAATATGGAGAAAGAGTTTGAGATGAGTCTAGTTGGAGAATTAAATTTCTTCCTAGGTTTGCAAGTTAAACAAACAAGTGAAGGAATTTACATTTATCAAACCAAATATGCTAAGGAAATGATTAAGAAATTTGGTTTGGAAAATACTAAGGTAGTGTCAACTCCAATGGCAACCAATACTAAAATAGATAGTGATAGTGAAGGAAAACAAATAGATCTTACCCTTTATAGGAGCATGATTGGTAGCCTCTTGTATTTAACCGCTAGTAGACCCTACATACTATTTGCATTTGGTATGTGTGCTAGGTATCAATCATGTGCTAAGGAATCTCATTTAGTTGTCGTTAAAAGAATTTTAAGATATGTCAAGGGCACACTAAATGTAGGTCTATGGTACCCTAGGACTAGGTCTTTTGATTTAATTGGGTACACCGATTCCGATTATGCCGGTTGCAAATTGGATCGGAAGAGCACTAGTGGTGGATCCCAATTCCTTGGGTCCTCCCTAGTGAGTTGGAGTAGTAGGAAGCAACCTTGTGTTGCTTTATCCACCACCGAGGCCGAATATGTGGCTATGGGTGGTTGTGTAGCTCAACTCTTATGGATGAAACATACATTAGAAGATTATGAGCTATCTTACTCCAACATGAAAGTATTTTGTGATAATGTGAGCACCATTAACTTGACGAAAAATCCGGTGCATCACTCTAGGATCAAGCACATTGAAGTGAAGCATCACTTCTTTAGAGACCATGTGGCTAAGGGGGACATTGAGCTCAATTATATTGAATCCAAGTCCAACTTAGCCGATATATTTACCAAGGCTCTCCCCGAAGTAGAATTTTCATCACTTAGGAGAGAACTTGGAATGTGCTTGGTTGAGTGAAGGTGTAGGTCTGCATGATCCTATAGAAATACTAGATTTCATACCTTTAACCATCTCACAAAATACTTAAGAAACCATGATTTTTGTATTGAGCCACCTAGACAACATGTGAGATGATAGGAAGATGCATTTGGTTCATAATGCTTGTTATGATGCATTACTATGGACCAAAGTGTCATCTAGAGACATTAATCCTTAATTGGACCAATCATTGGGAAGGCTTATACACAATTGATGTGCATATAGCTCCAAGAACATGGTTGGAAATGTCAAATAAAACATATTTTCAACTATTATTATCATACTTTGAAAAACAGTTTTTAAGTGTATCACAAAAGTGATACAAAGTTTGCAAAATTTTAGAACCTTTTACTAGTTTCCAAATTTGTATCAATATTGAAATCTGGAAAACATATATTTTTCAAAATATTTTTCCTTGATAAAGTATGATTTCAAAAATGTGTACACAAATTTTCATGATTTTTTGAGGTTTCTAGAATTTCTGACGCATTTTTGAACTTGGCCTGAAAAGGCTGATTTTAAATATTACAATTATAGCGTCATTGGTTCGAGAAAAGTTTCAGAAAATTAACCTCATTTTCTGAGGTTTAGTGTATTGTTGATATCCTAAAGAAATAACATGGTAGTATTGAGTATAAACAACGTGTATGGATGTTTAATGAAGTGTTTTAGGGGGAGTTTCACAAAATATATCTTTCTCCTCCAAAATTTACATTGTTGGTGCAAAGTTAGGATTTAAACTTTCAAATTGTTTGATGACTTTAGCTCCACATGTATTTTATTCATCATAATCTGTATCTTGGATTAAGGGGAGTTAAAATTTTAAAATCTATGCCTTAGTTCAAGATTGTCAAACACTCAATCGTTTCATGAAATATATGCTTTTATCTTTCTTCTCTTTTTGATGTATGTCAAAGGGGGAGAAGAAATGTTTAAGTTAGAATTGGAATTGGATATATGATGTGATAATATGCGTATCTTTAAAAGACCTAACTTAAATGATTGCCAAACATCAAAAAGGGGGAGATTGTTGGTGCAACAATGCCTCATGCATTTGTATGTTTTGATGTTTGGATAATCATCTAAGTTAGGCAATAAATTGTGATCTAAATTGTATTGATATCTAAGTGACAGGGAAATCCAAGTATGAAGACTTGGCGAAAGAAAAGTCCAAGGTAAAGGTTTGGCGGCATAAGACCAAGCATGTTGTCTTGGCAGCATTAAGTCCAAACGGACCTTGGCAAAGGGAGTCCAAAAGCAAGTCTTGGCAGCATAAGTCCAAGCATGTAGTCTTGGCAGTGTAAGTCCAAGCATGTAGACTTGGCGACATAAAGTCCAAGCACGCTTTGGCAAAGGAAAACTCTAGACATGACAAAACCAAAGGAGCTCTTGGAAGTAAAGCGCAAAGGATGAACAAGTCGCGGACTCGGAGGGATCCTGAAGGCGCAAGACTTAAGGAAGAGCTAGGAGGTTAAGTCTAGGTCTAGGGGGAGAAATCAAGTGTGAAATATTCACACTTGATGAGTATCAGTCGACTGATACGATGTATCGATCGGAGTCGGTGCTCGACCGAGTCGGTGAAACCACGACTAGCGATCGGCTCGTGACCAAGCGGATCGTGATGTTATGAATCGATCACGCCAATAGTGTCGATCGGTGATAGACATAAAAACGAGCACAGAATGGAGTCACACTTGACTGCGATCGTGATCACTCGACTGATCACTCCATCAGTCGACTGATGGAGGGATCAGTCGACTGATGAAAGTGCCGTTGGATGAAACAACTCTGAATCCCGCGAATTCGGCTATTCAGAAGCCGTTAACCACGCCAATAGTCGACTGATGTTGTACATCAGTCGACTGATCGTGCTCCAACGGGAAAATCAACCTCTTCTCTATAAAAAGAGGGTTGGTGGAGGTTTTTGGGGTTAATGCTTATTTCCTAATCTTTCTCAAGAGCCTCCACGAATTCTTTATCTTTCTAAGTGATTTAAATCTCCTCCTCTTTTCTCTAAGCTTAGATCTTCATTCTTTGTAAAGAAGAGGAGTTGTGTGTAAAGAAAGCTTATTAGTGGATTTGCTTGGATTGATCCACCTTAAGGATCGCCGTGGAGTAGGAGCGCTATCTCCGAACCACGTAAAAGGCTTTGTTTGCGTTTGCTATTGTTTTTACTTATATCATTGTGTTTGCTTCCGCTAATCATTTTTGTAGAAATCGAAAAACGCTATTCACCCCCCCTCTAGCTTCCAAACGATCCCTAACACCTATAATGCAATTTTGGGTCGCCCCTTCCTCTCCATTTTTCAGGCAGTGGCTTCTCCGTATCACCAAAAAGTGAAATTTCTAGTCAGGCAGCTGATCGGAGAGGTCAGAGGTGAGCAGAAGGCTACCAGAAGCTGCTACATGCAAATGGTCAGGGATGACCAAAAGAAGGCCCGAACCGATGACCTTAAAGGGAAAGCCATTGTAATTTTGGATGTCTGCGTGCTGGAAGAATCTCCCCCCAAAGTGGACAAAATAGAGGAAGGAGAGTTGGTGGAGATAGCTCCCGGAAAGGCCACTCGGGTAGCACAGCAGATGGAGGCCAAAGAGGAGCTAGTGGCCTGTCTAAAGAAGAATGAAGGCATTTTTGCTTCAGACGTGCATGATCTTACGGGGATCGACCCTCGCGTCGCTGAACATCACCTCAATATTACCAGAGGAGTCCGACCCGTCCAATAGAAGCGACGACATTTTGGACTCGAAAAGGACAAAGTAATAGTTGAAGAAGTAGATAAACTGTTGAAAGCGGGTCATGTGAAAGAAATTCAATTCCCCGAGTGGGTCTCCAATGTAGTCCTGGTCCCCAAGCCCTCTGGGCAGTGGAGGATATGTATCAACTTCCGTGATTTAAATAAAGCGTGCCCTAAAGAATGCTACCCCTTGTCTCGCATTGATCAGTTGGTAGACTCTACGGTAGGATATGAGGTGGTATCCTTAATGGATGCTTATCAGGGATACCACCAAATACCACTGGCCAAAGAAGATCAGAAGAGGGTTAGTTTTGTAACGACAGGAGGGTTATATGCTTATGTGGTAATGCCCTCCGGACTAAAAAATGCGGGGGCTACATATCAACGACTCATGGATAAGATCTTTGCAAAACAAAAAGGGAAAAATGTGGAAGTTTATGTGGATGACATCCTGGTCAAATCAAAAACTACTCGGGATTTGGTTAAGGATCTAGAGGAAACTTTCGCTACCTTGAGACGATATAACATGAAGCTGAACCCTAAAAAATGCCTATTCGGGGTGAAGAGAGGGAAATTTTTGGGATATATAGTAACTGAGAAGGGACTGCAGGCTAACCCAGAGAAGGTGCAAGCATTATACAATATGAAGTCACCCACTAATTTGCGAGAGACTCAAAAGCTAGTAGGGAGAATTATTTCCTTGTCTCGATTTATAGCCAGATCGGCGGACAAGGGGCTACCTTTCTTCAAGATTTTGTACAAAGCTACTAAATTTCAATGGGATGATCAATGTGAACAGGCTTTCCAAGAGCTGAAGAAGTATCTAGCTGGACTTCCATTGTTAGCTAAGCCAGTGGCAGGAGAGCCATTTGTGGATGTATTTAGCCGTCTCAGAAGGAGCTATCAGTTCAGTTTTGTTGAAGCAAGAAGGTTCTCATCAGCAGCCTATCTATTATACTAGCCATATCCTGAAAGGGGTTGAATCCCGTTACACGGAGCTGGAAAAGTTGGCGTATATTCTAGTTTTGACAACCCGCAAGTTGAGGCCATACTTTCTAGCTCATCCTATCAATGTTCTCACAGTGAATTAGGCAAGGTGGTTACTAAGCCTAAATTTTCTGAGAGACTGGCTAAATAGGTCGTAGAACTAAGTGAATATAACATTCGCTACCAACCCCGAACCGTTATCAAGGCCCAGGCTCTCGCTGATTTTCTAGTTGAGGTACCGTTGGTTCAGAAAATAGCTCGTTGGCAAAAGAGGAAGGATTGAAGGTATGAAGTGTATTTGTGGATGGCTCTTCTGGGTCTGTAGGTAGCGGGGTGGGAGTCCTATTGATATCCCCTGATAAAGAAGAAACTCGCATAGTTGTGCGCCTGGGATATCGGGCGTCCAATAATGAAGCTGAATATGAAGCTATTTTAGCTGGGCTACAAGCCGCCAGGGCTATAGGAGCATCCTTCGTTATAATCCATTCGGACTCCCAGTTGGCGGTATCCCAACTCCAAGGCTATTTCACGGTTCAGGAAGAAAGGTTACAAAAATATTTGAAGACTTTTGACAAAGAAAAGGCTCATTTTCGCCAAGTCCTCTTAAAGCAGATTCCAAGGGAGGACAATGGGAAGGCAGACGAATTGGCTCGGTTGGCTAGCGCGATGGAAGGGATGAGGCGGCTTGAAACTGTTTGTCTGGAAGTCCCTACCTCTCTAGTGATATACAATGTGGAGGAAACTGTACTTGAGCCCGATCCGATCCCTGATTGGAGGATTGACATTATAACATATCTACAGCAAGGAAAAGTCCCGGAAGAAAGAGGGGTGACATCTGTTTTAATGAGCAGGGCAAAATGGTTCACCATCCTAAATGGAGACTTGTACAAGACATCTTTTGGACGACCCCTGTTAAAGTGTTTGGGAAAGGAAGATGCTGAATGGGTGCTCCGGGAAATCCACGAAGGTTGCTGCAGCAATCATTTAGGAGGGAGAGCTTTGGCGAGGAAAGTCTTGTTAGCCGAATACTTTTGGTCCACCCTCCAACAAGATGCAACTCATATAGTGCAAATCTGCTCGGCCTGTTAGAAGCATAGCAACCGGTCTGAACGACCGACTGAATTAATGAAAGCTGGTGTTGCTTCATGCCCTTTCGATCAGTGGGGGATGTATTTAGTGGGCCCCATGCCTGTGGCACCTTTGCAGAAAAAATTCTTATTGGTGGCTGTGGATTACTTCTCTAAGTGGGTGGAAGCAGAGCCCCTTGTCAAAATTACTGAGAATGTTGTGATACAATTCCTGTGGAAGAATATTGTCTGCCGATATGGTATTCTCCGGAGGTTAGTCAGTGACAATGGGCGACAGTTCCAAGGCAAGAAAATCAAGGAATGGTGCAAAAGTCTTAACATCCAGCAAGCTTTTACTTCGGTGGCTCATCCTCAAGCCAATGGGCAAGTCGAAGTAACTAATAGAATCCTTATCCAAGGGTTGAAGGCTAAGTTGGGGGCTCAGAGAGGAAACTAGGTGGAGGAATTGCCAGGGATCTTATGGGCCTACCGAACCACGCGAAAAACTGCAACAGGAGAAACCCCTTTCAGCCTGGTGTACGGAACAAAGGTCATCATCCCGGTTGAGGCCCTTTTAAGTAGCGCCCGTGTGGAAGTTTATGAGCCGGAGCAGAACCAAATCATTCGGGGCACTGAATTGGACTTGGTGGAAGAAAAAAGGGAACTGGCACGGAGGCGAATGGAATTTTACAAACGGAGGGTACAACAAGCCTTTAACAAAAAGGTAAGGCCTCGAAGATTTCAAGAAGGGGATTTGGTTCTGCGTAAAGTCAATCCCGCTGGAGATCCTTGAAAGTTAGATACAAATTGGGAAGGACCCTACGAAGTGACATGTCGTATGGCTGGATCAGTGTATTATTTGAAAGATGATCAGGACAAGGAATTCCCTCGACCCTGGAACGCTATACACTTGAAATATTATTATACTGTGTAAAGGAGGGTGGATGGAAAAAAGAATTAAGAAGCTTCTTGGGAAATGTATTTGACAACTCACTATGTCATTAGATGTATGGCAAACACAAATACGAATGATGAATCATTTACATTAACATTAAATTCTCTTTGGCGGACTATGAAAAGAAAAGAAGATAAAGAGGGAGCCGTATCCCGAAGCAATACATCAACTTATAATCTAAAACAATCTGGAGGATAGCATCGGAAGCCGATTTCCCAGTGTAAGGAAAGAGCAGGATGGTTCGCAGGGGGTAGTCCTTGGTCAGTATACTGCCGAACCGCCTCATTAAATCTGTCCTGGAAGGTGGCACGCATCAGGATTATTAATCGCTCTCGTCGGTTCGGATTGTCAGGACTTCGATTTCGATGAAGCCTGTGGCAATTCTCTTGATGCTCCCGAAGGGTTCGACACATTTCGCTATAACACCGGGATATTTCCAAAATAGCATCCGCCAGGACCGAAATGTCATCCGTTCGGGAGGTTTGATCCTGCTGAAGGAGACTCGTCATATCCATCATGTTCTGACGTATTGAAGCTGAAATTCCCTCTACAGCCTCTGTATAAGATCTGGTGTGGACAAGCTCACTGCCCAGCCTCTGGAGGGATGTTTCTTGCCTGTGTATACGGGTGTGAGCATGTGCCCTAAGAGTTATTAAGGAGGAGTTTTCTTGTACCTCCTTGCACAGGCGGGTGCGGATATCTCTTATTTTGTCCTCCGCTCTCTGGTGTTGAACTCGCAAGTTCGCGATGACCTCAGAGTCCCTTTGTTTCTCCCGAAGGAGTTCCGCTACTTGCTCTCGAAGGTCTATTAGTTCTTGAAGAGGGGGAGTATCTCTATCAGACCGTTCTAGTTGAACGTCCTGTTGAATGGATAGCGATTATGTGGGAGCCTACTGCTGTGCTTGTAATGCCGCTATAGTTTCGGCATCTTTCTGGTGTTGGTGGCGAGCTTCTGCCAATTGCTCTTGGCATTGCTCCAGCTGTTGCGACAAGAAACACTCTCGATTCTGGGCAACAGTTTGCTTCTCCAGCCGATGTTGTTCCCACTTTAGAGACTGGGCTTGATATTGCTGGAAGGAGCAGTCCAGTTCCCGATAATTGGTTAAGGCTTGGAGATTGTTTATCAAAAAGAAGTCGTTAGACAAAGAAAATCAGAGAAGTCAGTTTGAGGAATATACCAATTCCAGAGCATGGCACAGACATTCCATCCGGGGGATCAGTTCTTCTAAGTTTAAGATCCGAAGACCCTGGGTAGAAGAAGAGGAAGGAATGGATGACACCAGAGGTGAAGGTTCACTCATGATGGGGGAAGGAAAGATGGGAGCCAGAGGTTCATAAGGAAGAGAAGAAAGAGCTCTTGTTAGGAGACTCAAAGAGATAGGGGCCGAGAGAGAAGAAGTAGAAGTGTGGGGTGGAAGACTCAATGTGGTTGGCTGTGAAATGGGCACGGAAGGATCTGCAGAAGGGGATTGGTTCGATTAGAAGTTTGGTGAGGAAGATATAGAGAGCACTGGGATGGAAAACTCTTCATTGGGAAGGGGAAAAGTAGAAGGACCCTAGTTTGTATCCAAGGGAGGAGAAAGGCTTCCCAAATTATGAGCATCAGGGGAAAATGACGAGGGGGGAATCTCAACTACCATGGGTTCGAGTGCAAGAGAATGCTCCGGAGAAAGAGAAGGAGGGGACGCAGGGACGTCTGCTGTCGACAGTCGTTGGTGCACCACTTCTCTGTGCTCAGCCTCAGGTTGCGATAATGAAGGGGGCGATTTGCGGATACCCAAGGCAGAAGGGGAAAAGACGGGAGAGTTAGGGTTTACAAGTAACATTGGAGATGAGGATAGATCGGTTACCCTAGTCTCATCCGAAGTGGTGGAGACAGGGGTTCCAGAAGAACAAGGAGGATAAGGGAGAGATGAGACAGATGTGGTAGTGATGGATGAAGGTAAGGGAGAAGATGAAGGTGAAAGGGCTGCTAGCTGTTGGCCCTCATTCCGCCTGGATTCGGGGAAGCACTTTGCTATTTCCCATTGGAAAAAGGAATACATCCTGCCTACCGGAGAAAGAAAAGAAGCACCGGAGTTAATGTCTAGAATGCCGAAGGATGGCGGTGGAAAGAAAGAAGGACAAGGAAGAAGAAAAAGACGAAAAAACAAATAGAAAAGATGAAAGTGAAGAGGAGGAAAGATGAAGCGTCTTATATAGAAGGGGGTGTTAAATAGGCTTGCGATGTCAATTGAGTTACTGGGCTGTAAAAGGGGACATGGAAAAAAGGGAATGGATAATTTATTCCACTAACGGCCTGCTATTCGCTAACATCCTTGTCTTAATACAATGAAGGGAACAAGGGTATCCAACTTCAAGATGAATGAAGAAATGATGGTAGTTTGAAGGCAGATCCTGGGATCAAGTTAGCACATTTTTTATGCAAATTGGCGTCAGTTATATATCATTTTATCACCGTGCGATGGTGGAATGGAAGAACTAAGCATTCCTCAGTTATATATTATTTTATCCCCGTGTGGTGGCGGAACAGAAAAGTTGAGTTCATTCCTCAACTATATATTAGTTTATCCCCGTGTGGTGGCGGAACGGAAGAGTTGAGCTCATTCCTTAACTATATATTATTTTATCCCCGTGTGGTGGCGGAACGGAAGAGTTGAGCTCATTCCTCAACTATATATTATTTTATCCCTGTGTGGTGGCGGAACGGAAGAGATGAGCTCATTCCTCAACTATATGTTATTTTATCCCCGTGTGATGGCGGAATGGAAGAGTTGAGTTTATTCCTCAACTATATATTATTTTATCCCCGTGTGGTGACGGAACGGAAGAGTTGAGTTTATTCCTCAACTATATATTATTTTATCCCCGTGTGGTGGCGGAACGGAAGAGTTGAGTTCATTCCTCAACTATATATTATTTTATCCTACTGCGGTGGTGGAACAGAAGAACTGATCGTTCCTTAGTTATATATTATTTTATCCCCGTGCAGTGGCAGAACGGAAGAGTTGAGTTCATTCCTCAACTATATATTATTTTATCCCCGTGTGGTGGCGGAACGGAAGAGTTTAGTTCATTCCTCAACTATATATTATTTTATCCCCGTGTGATGGCGGAACGGAAGAGTTGAGCTCATTCCTCAACTATATATTAGTTTATCCCCGTGTGGTGGTGGAATGGAAGAGTTGAGCTCATTCCTCAACTATATGTTATTTTATCCGTGTGATGGCGGAACTGAAGAGTTGAGTTCATTCCTCAACTATATATTATTTTATCCCCGTGTGGTGGCGGAACGGAAGAGTTGAGTTCATTCCTTAACTATATATTATTTTATCCCCGTATGATGGCAGAATGGAAGAGTTGAGTTCATTCCTCAACTATATATTATTTTATCCCCGTGTGGTGGCGGAGCGGAGAGTTGAGCTCATTCCTCAACTATATATTATTTTATTCCTGTGTGGTGGCAGAACGGAAGAGTTGAGCTCATTCCTCAACTATATATTATTTTATCTTCGTGTGGTGGCGGAACGGAAGAGTTGAGCTCATTCCTCAACTATATGTTATTTTATCCCCGTGTGATGGTGGAACGGAAGAGTTGAGTTCATTCCTCAACTATATATTATTTTATCCCCGTGTGGTGACGGAACGGAAGAGTTGAGTTTATTCCTCAACTATAGATGGTTTTATTCTTGTGTAGTGAGAGTGCATATCTAATCCTTGTGTAAGGGAAGCGTGAAGAAAATGAACGTTTGTCCAAATTTCTTATTATTTAAGAGAAGTGCAAAGTTTGGAACAGCAGAAGGAAGGTCGAAAAGTGAGGATGAACAAGGAAGGATGTAGGTAAAAACTCATACTGAAGAAGTTCATTACTCTGAAAAAGCTACATATCATAACTTCCTCAGAGGAAGAGAATAACAAAGAAGCCCTTATACATAGGATGTTACAGTTCTTTGTTGGGAGGTATGGAAGGAGCCTCTTTGCGTGGCTTGGGTTGACACATCAGCTCTCGGAGATAAGACTGTTGTATGAAGATGTGCTTGGATAAGTCCTTCTGGGACACGGCCAATTGCTGGCGCAGGGAGTAGTTGCTAGTAGAAGCCTCCCTCAAACGTCACTGCAGGTATCCAACTTGTTCCTCCAGAGTGGCGATGTAGCATTGTTCCTTAGTCTTTTCCTCAGGAGGAAAAGAGCTACTACCCTGTTCAGAAGTTTGCTCCATGGCGAGGAGGGGAAAAAGAAGGGATGAATATTGGACAAACGATTGTTCGAGATCCTTATAGCGGCGAAGGAAGAAGGTGCATTGACTCGTGGAGGAGGTGAATATAATAAATGCTAGTAAAGAAGGGGAAACGTAAAGGCAGCATGTGAGGGATGTTAGCGCAGTAACTCCGGGAAAGATGGTTCAAATTCTACGGAAACAGTAAGGGGAAGTATGTTCAAAAAAGGTTGCAGTCTTTTTTGATGACAATTGTGCTACATTTACAGGAAAACGACAAAAATGAGTCTTGATACCCTCTTCTTTCTTTTTATTAACATTCTCAACAACAACTACATCATTTAAGCTAATCGTTATACAGGCTTGTTATGATTATCACTAGCAGGAGGACTGTCAGAGGACTCCTTCGGTAGGGAAGGCGCCAAGATGACTTTGTAGAGATCGCCTTGAGCTGGATGTGTCGCTGGTGGAGCTCCATCAAAAGGAGGCGAACGAATCTCCGTTGGAGGGATTGGAATGAATGCTAGGGCTGGCGGAAGAGGAGGAAGTTCAGCAGAGGCCCGAGGATCTCCTACTGTGTATTCCCATGTCAGGGGAGGGTTCCAGACCCGATTGCGGAAGGAAGGGAAGGGGGCTCGGAAGGACCTCCCTGTGTTAGGATTTGGAACAGTGGTTAAGGATGGAGAAGGAAAGGGGCGAAAGGCCGAAGTTGCAGTCGAATGTGTCTCAGACTCTTTAGTGTCTTCTGTGGACCAGTCATGCAACTCAAAAGAGTCAGAATCTGAAGAGATCTCGATGGGGTGTTCCGCCGAAGCCATGAGAGTGAGATGAAAGGCCGAAGACATTTGGAATAACAATTTATAATCGAGGGAGGAAGAACTGCATTCATCCTCGGGAAGAAGAAGAAGAGCAAAAGGCTAATATCATAATGGTGTCAACATAGGAAATCGTCGAGATATCATTTTCGGAGTGGCCAGGTAGCTTGAGAAGATCAAAAGGCCGAAGTAAGTTAATTTTTGGCCGAGCTGAAATTGGTTCGGACCGGAAGAAGATCACCCTGGGGATATTCCGAATGGATTCCCAAGTGAAAAATGTCATCATTTCATACAAGGCATAAAATGGGCAGTAATTGCGAAGAGAAAGAAACATATAACAGACCCAAAATTCCCGACCCACATCAAGATATACATGAAAAATAACGAAAAGCTGTGTCAAGGCAAATGTTCTTTAACAGCGAGGGAGCAGTCATTACAGGGAGCAGATATGATAAATTACAATTCAAAGAGTTGGGGGGGGGGCATTTAGATAAAGTCGTTGCGGGATTTAGGTAGCAGGTGTCTGTACCAGGAGGAGGGTATCCTCGTTCGACATTTAAAGCCGAAGACCTGTCAAAGCTCAGTATGAATAAGTCCAGCCCCTTCTGAACGTAATGCTCCTTTAGATCTGCCTCCTGTTTCTTCAGTTGGGACTGGCAGGCGGTAAGTTGGGCCTACCATTCAGCTAATTGGGCTGCCAAGGCATCTCTTTCTGTTGCTGTCGTCGTGGCCCGCTGACCCAGAACAGACAAAGCTTCGGCATATTCTCGATGAAGCTCTTGTTGCTGCCGAGTCACAGAAGACAGGGCTTTAGGGAAGGTCGCCACCAGGGTAGAGAGTTCTTCACACATCTCCAAGCAGGATTTTTGGGTGGCCTCCCATGCTTGGCATTCTTGCTGCATCTGCTGAATGGTAGTTGAAGAATCAGCAGCTTGAATAATTGCATCCCCAAGTTGCCTTTTGTACCCTATTAGCTGGTGGGTAAGAAGGTCCACCTGCTGCACTGGCTAGACTACAAGAATATTTGTTGCTCAAGGTCTTCATTCTTCCGTTGAAGCTCCTCCTTCTCACTTTGAGCCAGGGCCAATTGGGTCATGGAATCTTCACATCGGGCGATTAAATCATATTCCTTTTTCTCATTTTCATTCAGCCACTGGGTGAGTTACTTTTGGTGCGCCAGAGAAGCAAAATGGCGCGTCTCCATGTTAGTTTGAAATTGGGCCACGTGGGACATCATTTTATTATGGGTGGCCAATACCTGAAGGGAAAAGGAGAAAAATGTTAAGCATTGGCATACAGATATATATATATACTGAAGATAAAGGAGGAGAACAATTACCTCGGTTAGCAGTTTGCTCATATGGTCATAGGGACCCTGTACACCTGATTGGTTAAAAAATTTCACCTCTGAGAGGTGACGGATCTTCAGGAGGGACCCCAACGTAACCAATGGAGGGTTCGGGAAGGGAAGATCTCCCCCCTTCGAAGGGGGAGGGGGACCTACACGCCGAAGGGGAGCAGGAGAATGATGTGTTTCTGGAGGAACGGTGATGGGGAAGAAGATCTGCAGACTTCCTTTCAATGCAGTGGGGCGCGAAGGAAGCTTAGGGGGTTCTCTTCGGCCGCAACAGTAAAATGAAATGTGAAGCAAAGACACGCAAGCCAACACAAGCAACAAACAAAAACACATGATGTAACGTGGTTCGGAATAAGGATTTCTACTCTACGGAGGTGAGCTCTCCCACCAGCTACTGTGCCAAAGAACTTTCACTATGAACGTCCTCCTTCACGGAAAGAACTTCCAGAGGTGGAGAAAATTTTTTACAATTAGGTCAAGCTACAGGAAACAGTACAAGAAAGATAGAGATCACTACTCTCCTTCTCCCCTCCTCCGACGAAGTGGTTGCTCTCCTCTTTTAGAATGTTCCTTCATCTCTTGCTGGTTGGAATAATGTGGATCCCCTTCTCTTTGCCCTACTTTTCCCTTTTATCCTCTTCCTTTGGCCAGCTATTGCATCGCAAGCCTCCTTCATCATACACGTGACCACCTTGCCCATCTGGAGAATCATTCTGTTACAGACACAAGGAGCGAAGGCTCCTCGGAATATTATGTGGGGGTCGTCTCTAGCTATGTAACAACTTCTTATCTACATTTCGGAAAATATACTAGCCTGTCCCTTTCAACCATTTGCCTTCGACGAAACTAACCTAAACATACTGCTCATGGGTAGCGTAGCTATTAGGCTCTTCCCAGTAGCCCGAACCAACTCCTCTTTTTCTCGCACCGCACTATTTCCGGGCTTGCTAGACCGAGCCAATTCTTATCCGTCCCATACCATTTCTGGGCCTACTAGACCGAATCGATTCTCGTCCGTCTCGTATCATTTCTGGACCTGCTAGACCGAACCGATTCTCGTCCGTCTCATACCGAAGTGATCTCCGCGATCACCCCACCATGCCAATTACCTCGAACTGTCCTCCCATTCCAATTGCCCTAGACTATTACGCCCGAACCATTCTACTTCGCTTCCCTTGCCAAATCGATTCTCGGTACGGATAGTGTCTTATACGCGAGTACTCTTACCCAGTTCACAAAGAAGAGGTAACAGCAGTATCAATATAATAGTCCCACACTGAAAATTTTAAAATAAATTGAATAATTTATATTGAACCACGCCATTAATGTCATTAAAATATTATTATATAAAAATTACTATTTAAAATATAAATTAAAAAATAGTATTTTAAAATTATTAACCAACAATTTAACTATCAATCTAAACAGGCCTGACCGATTAATCAGCTCGTCTAACCCATTGAACCAGGTCAATGGGTAAACAATCCATTGAACTAATTTAGGTTTAGGGTCGAGTTTGATCTCGATCTGACCCATGGACACGTCTAACTTCAACACACTCCACTAGTAAGAAATATGTTCCCATAGCTATAATGAAAAGTAATATTAAAAATCAATAAAAATATTTCTAAAATAATTTTTGTTTGAACTTAAGTTATAGTGAAGCCTATAGGTCATAATATATTATTGAGCCCATAGACTCCTCAATCTCCAACATTATATCTCTTGGAGGTTCCAAAACTATGTGAAAATTTTCAATTAGTGCATAAGTATCATTTCTTTCAATGAGATATAGACCACACAAGTTATTCTAACGATCATGACCATTTTAAATACTGACTCCTAAACTTCTAAACAACAACGACTAAGTTTTATCCCATTAGGTGAGATCGACTATATAAATCATTCTATGTTATTAGACTTTATCTCCTACTATATCATCATCCATATTTAAATAAATTTTATCTTATTTTATCATTGATAACCAAATATTCTTTAGTTTTCCTCCTTATTTGATTTGTATATTTGTAATAGTTTACATTGCCTAACTAGATCATTTATTGTTCATCTAAGTACATATTTGTATCATCTTAAATGTATCTTTCGGAGTTGTCTCTCAATATAGGTGCAACTTTAATTTTCGCTCTAATGTGCTCATTTCTTATCTTGTTCATCCTCGTATATTCACAAATCCACCTTAACATTCTCTTCTCTGTAACTCTAATTTGTTACTTATGTGCTCGAGTTATAATCTAACATTCAGCTCTATATAACATAGCATAGTTAATTGTTATTTTGTAGAAATTTCCTTCAAATTTTAAAGGTATTTTATAATTATGAAGAACACCTGATACTCTCCTCCATTTCAATTATCCTTCTTGTATTCTATGTATCCCTTGATTCTTTTATAAAAATGATCCTAAATATTTAAAACTCTCTGTTACATTATCTCATATTTTAATAATTGTATTATTATGTCTAATATTGATAAATTTAAATAATATATATTTCGTCTTTACTCTACTAAGTCTAAAATTTTTTATTTTCAGTATTTCCCTTCAAGATTCAAGTTTAACATTTACTCATTCATCTGTCTCATCTACTGAAACAATATCATCTAGAAACAACAAATAATATGATATTATGTCTTAAATGTATCCATTGAGTTTATCCATAATTAGTGTAAAAAATAAGGACTTGAAGTTGATCCTAGATGTAACTCTATCTTTATGAGAAATATTTCAGTTAAGCATCTTGACTTTTTCACTCTTATTATTATATCTTCATACATAACCTTTATTATTTCAATATACGCTATGCTAACATCTTTATTTTCTAGAATTTTTCATATAATATTCTTTGGAACTCTATCATAAGTTGTTCAAGATCAATAAATATCATGTATAAATTTTGCTTTTATTGTCGATACTTTTCAATTAATTATCTAAAAAGATGTATAATTTCTATTACCAACCTTTTTAGCATAAATCTAAATTTATTTTCGATCATTGTGGTATCCTTAGTTTTTTTTATTACTCTTTCTTAAAATTTTATGGTATGACTCATTAGTTTAATACCTCTATAATTTACAAAATTATATATATATATATATATATATATATATATATATATATATATATATATATATATATATATATATATATTATTTTTATGTAAAGGAACTAGAGTATTTACTCTCCACTGATCAATTTTTTTTTTCATTTTCAATATGAGGTTGAATAACTTTGTAAATCATGCAATATCTTCCTTGCCTTGACACTTCCATACCTCTATCAAAATATCATTTGATCTAATTACTTTTCTATTTTGCATCAAATTTAAAACTATTCTACTTTTGAAGGTTGAATTTTATGATAAAATTTTAAATTTATATACTCCTTTGACCTATTTAAATTACTTAAGTTAAATTGATCCCCTAAATATTCATTAAAAGGGTGATAAAAATATCTCTTTCATCGCTCTTTTATTTCCTCATCATTCAATAGTACCCTATTGCATTCAACTTTAATTTATTTTATTTAGATAAGATCTTTAGTCTTTCTCTATCTAGCTTTAGCTATTCTATAAATATAATTTTCCCCCTCTTTTGTATCTAATTTTTTATATAAGCATTCAAACATTTCATTCTTAGCTTCACTTACTACTCTTTTGAGTTTTTCTTGTTCTTACAAGTGTAGAATACCTTATATCCTTTACATTTTTCCTTCACTTTTTCCTGTACTTTCTTATTCCACTATCAAAATTCTTTACTTGGTTGTTCATGTTAGTGCAATTGACATTAAGTCAAGGTTGATTGAGCTTGAGTTAAGCTCAAGTTGAGTTTCAATGTTTGACAATATGGAAATAGGTTAATGATAAGAGAAGGATGGTATGAGACATCTGAGGCTATGTGATAAAGAAGAAGATGGTTGTGTAATGAACAAGGAGATTGTTGGTGTAGTCATCATTGGATCAGGTTATCAATGATGAATATAGGGGCAAGGTTGAGCATGAAGTTAAATATGTCAAGATTGATCGGATAATAAATTGTGGAAACCAAGTGGGTAAGGAGGATTGAATACTTGGTGGTCAAAAATCCAATAGGGAGTTGGCAAGTGAGAAATCTAAGTGGATCTAGGAGGATTGGACACTTGATGGTTGAAAGGTCAATAGGGAGTTGGCAAGTATGAAGACCAAGTAAATCACGGTTGACTGGACACTTGGCATGAGATGGAAATTCCAAATAGGTCAAAGAGGACCAGATGGTGAGTGATGGAAAGACCTGGTAAATCAAGGTTGATTGGATGTCAGATACAAGAAGTCAAGTAGCTCAAGGTTGATCGGATACTTAACAAGAGGAAAAGTCCAAGTAGGTCAAGAAAGGTTAGATGTTTGGTGTCGGTGAAGTCTCAGTAGGTCAAGGTGACCATATATTAGGCAAGCGAAGTCCCAGTAGGTCATGATAACCAGATGCTAGGCAAGCGAAGTCTCAGCAGCTCAAGGTGATCAAATGTTAGGCAAGTGAAGTCTTGATAGGTCAAGGTGACCGAATGCTAGGCAAGAAAAGTCTCGACAAGTCAAGGTGACTAAATGCTAGGCAAAAGAGGTTTCAGAAGGTCAAGGGTGATCAAATGCTGAACAAAAAAAATATCCTAGTAGGTTGAGGTCAATCGGATATTAGATGAAGCAAGAGTTGGCTTAAAATTAGACTGAGATTAAGACATCAATCAACTGGTAGGGTTTACCAATTTACTGTAATAGTATTCAAGCAAGTGTTGAGTTCAAAACTTAACTATCAACTTGACTAGTTAAGGCCAGTCGACTGATGGTGTTGATCAGTCGACTAATGGTGTTGATCAATTGACTGGAATCACTATTCAAACATGCATCAAGAACTCGGGAAGCTCTGACAGGTATTCAGGAAATGGGTGCTCAAGAACTTGGGCACTCAGGACAAGTCAAAAACGAGGCTTGGGTACTCATGAATGAGGAAACAGTACTTGGGAATGAGGCTTGGGTGCTTGGGAATGAGGGGACAGTGCTTGGGAAGCTCCAATAAGTGCTCGAGAACTCGGGTGCTCGGGATAAGTCGGGAATAAGGCTTGGGTGCTTAGAAAGCTTCAACAGGTGGTCGAGAACTTAGGCGCTCAGGACAAGTTGTGAACGACACTTGAGTGCTCAAGAACGAGGGGGCGGTGCTCATGAACAAGTCCCCGGTGCTCATGGGTCTAGCAATCGATTGTTGGGATACTGCAATCGATTGATGAGCTAAATCTTGAACTCAAGTCAGCACAAAATATTAGATAGTAGATTGATGGTTTTGATTAGTCAACTGTGACACTGTAGTCAGGCACAGAAGGTTGGTCAGTCGATGATGAGGTTGATCAGTCGACTTTACTCTGGTGAACAGGGTGGATCTGGGGGAAATTGTTGCCGGTGAGGTTCAAACGGCGGGTAAGCTGATCGATCTTTCATTTCATTGATGTTGTTTATCTGGATTAGCTGCCATGTGAGAGTGGGAAGGGGCTGTGAATGGCTGCGCCGGCTGTGCATGACTAGGTGTTGGAGTTTTGTGTAGATTGTCTGTGATGTGGGATTTTGGCCGACTGTGAATGGGTTAGATAATTTGTGAAATTGGGAGTTGATTTGGGAAGGAATCATATTTTGATACGGCAATGAGTGATCGTTTAGGTGGATAGTTTAATCCATTAGGTTTTGGACTTGATATTAGGGTTGATAATATAATCTGAGTATATTATGTTATATGCAGGTTTCGATCACGAGACAGGTCCACGGGCGTGAAAATTTCATTATTTCGAGCATTATAGCAGGTGGGTACTTTGACTTATCTTTTAGATATTGTCATGTTGATATGCTTAGTTAGCTATAGCTCGCAGTAATTTTTATGTCTTATCTACCCTTGTATGTCACTCTGCCATACCTGATGGATGCATTTCTATCTTAGTCGATATTATCTTGATACCTGCCATGTGTATTTATTTTGGGAGTTATGACCTACACTTGATTAGCTTTTAGATATACTTTCCCTGTATACTTAGGTCATTGATATGTACTCATTTTTTGTGCATGTTATTTGAAGACGTATTTTGGTTAGTGTTACATGCTTTAGTGTCATGCACCATCTTGCATGATTGCATGCTGACTATTTGGGGTTCCTTTGTAGTTGAGCCTGCAACCAGTTACATGATCTGCACACACAACCACTCATGGGTTAGTGGTACATCAGAAGCGTGTGTACAGTAGCTCTGTCAGGCTCCGTTGGTTCGCTCATGGGTAGCGATGAGGCAACATGGTAGCGGGCAGGGATCCCTCCTTTGGTCTATGACACCAGGAGATGAGAGCTTTATTCCCCCACTCTGTTTGGGGTAGGAGGATAGGTGTACTCCGACAACATCCTATCCATTCAGTCACTCAGGAGCAGTGATGGCAGAGTTCACAGTTGTCATAGCCTTACCCACTCGGCTTCACCATCACGTGTGAGGCGGCTGACTGGCGTCAGGGGTGACCATGTCATTTGCATCGCATGCATATTGCATGGATGGCATTTGTTTATGTTTACTGCATTTTGGTTGTTGCCTTGGCTGTTGCATATGATTGACATGCATACAAGATACATCATGTATTTGGTCTGACGACCTTACTTCTGCTAGTATGACTCACACTCCTAGGTCAGGATAGGAGATTCAGGTAAGTATAGTATTTCTGCATTTCTTTCTTGCATTTTCTATTATTGATCAGGAGACTGTACGGGCATGATTATTATTGTTAGATATATCTTACTATGCATATCGACTTGATACCCGCTGAGTTCGTTGAACTTACCCCGTTGCTTTATATCTATTTCAGGTTGAAACTGCCAGGAATGTCCAGCTACCAATCCCCCTCGTCGTAATGGTTTTGTTATTGGATTTATGGTTTCGGTTATATTGACTAGAAGACATGTGTAGGACTTGTGTTTTGGTTATATACTCGTGGATGTTTTGGTGGTACTTGATATGTTCTTGTGGACTTTTATTCGATTTGTTTTGGTTGTGTATTCCTGCTCAGATGGCAGAAGAGGTAAGTCTAGATGTTGTAGACTTTTTATTTACTTTTGTTGTTGGCCTGAGGCCTATATATGATCTGTATGTGTGGTTTATGTTCCGGTCGTGTTGACCGATGTATAGTGGGTCGTGTGTGCCTTGTATACAAGATTCGTATTGTCACCCGTATAGGGGAGATGCTGTCGGATTTGGGCGTGAAAATTTATTTGGTATCAGAGCGCCTAGGTTTTTGAGTTCCTAAGGGTTTTTGGATTTTCATAGTTCGCCACGTTTGACAGGTTTTTGCGAGTCAATCTGGGGATTTTCGAATTTGTGTGGATTTTCGATGATTTTTATATTTCAGAAATTCAAGGTATTATTAACGAGGTCGATTTGAAGACTTGGCGACGACAGGACCTCTCCTGGTGGCAAATAGGAAAGATGATTAATTTTATATATTTTTACTCGTAGTAACATCTGGGCAATAATTTAACAGATACGAGATGAGGTGGGCATGCTCCTGTGTCGAGACGTGGTGTGCGGCGGCCATGCAAGAAGACATTGTGATCTCTGGCGACGGAGTTGCTAGAAAGATCTACTGAGGATGAGCATGTCGTTCAGGGTCAATTTTCACATGGTGTCGCGGGTGTCGTGGGTCCTTAGTCCCCGACGGTTCCTCCTCCAAAGACCCACTTCTGCGGTATCCGATGTACCACCGGTGGTACCCACTCCATCATATTCCGCAGTACCCCCGGTAGCACCTGCTACTATATGGCCGGAGGTACCACCGGTAGTCCCTGCTGCTACACACTAGGCACCCTCGCCAGTAGTGCCTACTACTGCATACCCGACAGGCCCACCAGTGGTGTCGGTCCGCCCTTACTCAGTATATGCTCCTGCTTATGCTGCGACACCATCTACAGTAGTTTCGCCAGCTCCTGCGATGGCCCCTACTTATCCTACTGGTGTGACTGCGGCACAAGCTCGGATCCCCGTTTTAGCCAAGTGGATGAAAAGCCGATTCACACTATTCTGCGGAGAGACTGATCCGAGCGTGGCTCAGTCTTGGATCGAGACTATGGAGCGTACTTTCCTCTATATGGTTTGCTCCGAGTGGGAGAAGGCAGAGTTGGCGACCTTCCATTTACAAGGTGAGGCCGAGGTCTGGTGGGACACGCAACGCTCGATCATCGGCGAGCAGCAGATTACCTGGGTGAGATTCAGGGAGGCCTTTGAGAGTCAGTACTTCCCACGGTCATATCAGATGATGAGCCGTCAGGATTTTCTGAGTCTTCGGCAAAATAATCACACAGTGATGGAGTATAATACAGAATTTAATCGGTTAGCCAGATTTTTTCCAGAGTTAGTCGCTGAGGACAGGTCGCACATGCTTCAATTTGTTCAAGGACTAGATGGGCATCTTCAGGTTAAGATGGTAGGCTTTGGCAATTCTTCCTACTGAGAGGCATTGGATAGAGCTCTGTTGATTGAGTCGGCTCAACAGATAGCTAATTCGCGGGAAGAGAAGCGAGGAGAATGAACCTCAGGCGGACCAGCTGACCACGGGCTACTTGGATAGCGACAAAGTGGCCCGATCGATTGGGTCGAGTAACTCTACAGGGCATCTAGTGACCTCAAATCAGGCGATCTTGATTGGCGCTCCCGTCTTCTCGGCGAGCGGAAGCCGCCCACTAGTGACACTTCTTGTACTCGTTGTGGGTCGAAGAGCATACCATCTCGGCTGCACCACAGGGGTCGGTTTGCTATTATTGCAAAGCTGCACAGACACTGAGCCGAGATTGTTCGTTGAAGGCTCGGATGTGGTTTCGAGTTTCTATCCGGGAGGATAGTTGATCGATCAGGACTCGAGAGAGGGCAAGCGACCAAATCTTCTAGCGCCCGGAGGGCGGCTCCCCTACGATGATCGTATATGGCATGCGCGGACGGGAATACTCGGGTGCCCGTCACGATGTCACGGGGTTGTTTCAAGACCTCGATGTCGGATGCACCCGACCATTGATGAGTACGATCGCGACCTCGACCAGCGATTGATGTCATTTGCGGCCCCCACTCAGTTGAGGACCGGTACGACTCGTGCGATACCGATCGATCGCCTTTGTATTAGCCTCAGGCCCAATCACAGCCACCTCTGGCAGTGCTATCACCTCCACCTCCGCCGGAGACTGGGTGGATTCATGCAGTTACTAGAGAGGATGTGCAGCGAGCCAACGAATCGGTTTTCCATGGTACGATTTCACTTTATGTATTTTCAGCTAATATGCTAATTGATACTGGCAGTTCGTATTCATTTATTTCTCGTGCATTTATGAGGGAGATTGGTAGACTACCTACTATTAGATCACAGCGACTAACCGTCTCCCTACCGTCCGGTGATACGTTGGACGTTACCCAGGAGGTCCGAGGTTGTCCATTAGATTTCGGTAACATTATACTTACTGTAGATTTATTGGTACTGGAAATGGTTGAGTTTGACATTATCCTTGGCATGGATTGGCTGTCAGCATATCATGTCATAGTTGATTGCCAGACGAGGGTGGTCACATTCTGACCTCCGAACCAACCCTCGTGGGATTTCACTGGCATCCGGGACGACGACATATCGACCATTTCTACGATTCAGGCTCAGAAGCTTCTATTACACGGTTGCCAGAGTTTTCTATTATCATTGATCAATGTAGAGGACAGTGGTGACTCTTAGATCTCGGACATTCCTATTGTTTGAGAATATCCAGATGTCTTTCCAGAGGAGTTACCTGGCCTACCTCCCAGAAGGCAAGTGGAGTTCACAATTGAGTTAATTCCGGGGGCATCACCGGCATCGAAAGCTCCTTATCGTATGACCCCGAGAGAGTTGGAGGAGTTAAAGGTCTAGCTCCAGGAGCTTTTGGACAGAGGTTTTATTCGCCCTAGCGTATCTCCCTGGGATTCTCCGGTTCTCTTCGTAAAGAATAAAGATGGTTCGATGAGATTATACATCAACTACAGGCAATTGAACACCATCATCATCAAGAATAAATATCCCCTGCCACGTATTGAGGACTTGTTTGATCAGCTCAGAGGAACATCAGTGTATTCTAAGATTGATCTATGGTCTAGATATCATCAACTAAGGGTTAGAGACTCAGACATTCAGAAGACAGTGTTCTGTACCAGATATGGACACTATGAGTTTTTGGTAATGTCATTTGGGCTTACCAATGCTCCAGCAGTATTCATGGATTTGATGAACCGTGAATTTATGGATTTCCTAGATTGGTTCGTCATTGTCTTTATTGACGACATTCTGGTCTATTCTCGTTCTGAAGAGGAACACGCGCAACATCTTTGCCTTGTTTTGGATAGGCTCCGACAGAAGCGACTATATGTGAAGTTCAGTAAGTGTGAGTTCTGGTTACCCTTAGTCAGTTTTCTGAGACATGTGGTTTCTAGTAGAGGCATTTCAGTTGACCTCCAAAAGATCGAGGCTGTCACCAGTTGGGAGCAGCCGAAATCAGTTCAGGAGGTTCGCAGTTTCTTGGGCTTAGCTGGATATTACAGAAGGTTCGTTGAGGGTTTCTCGAGCATTGTTATGCCATTGACACGCCTTACCAGGAAGGGTGTGAAGTTCACGTGGTCAGTGGCGTGCAAGACCAGCTTCCAGGAGTTGAAGAAGAGACTGGTGTCAACATCGATTCTAGTATTGCCATCAGGGGAGGACGGTTTCATCCTTTATACCGATGCGTCTCTCCAGGGTTTAGGCACAGTACTGATGCAACATGGTAGGGTTGTCTCTTATGCTTCTCGCCAGTTGAAGGAGCATGAGAAAAACTACCCAGTACATGATCTAGAGTTAGCTGCTATTGTCTTTGCCTTGAAGATTTGGAGGCATCATCTGTATGGTATTACATTTGAGATTCTCACTAATCATAAGAGACTCAAATATCTATTTACGCAGAAGGAACTCAATCTCTAACAGAGGAGATGGATGGAGTTGCTGAAAGATTATGACTTTACCATTAGCTACCACCCCGGGAAAGCCAATATGGTTGCCGATGCACTTAGCCGGAAGTCCCAAGGGACTTTAGCTTGCTATCGAGTTTTAGTCACGGATTTGATTCAGGATTTCTCCAAGTTGGGCCTTGAGGAGCAGGGACCAACAGAGCAGGGCGTTCTTGTTACCATGGTTGCTCGATCATCTATCAAAATGAGAATACGAGAAGCTAAGGCCGGTGATCAGTACTTACAGTTCATTGGCAGCCAGATAACCTCTGGATAGAAGACTGAGTCCAGCCGAGTATTATTTATTTCCGGGGCAGATTATGCGTACCTCAGTCTCACCCAGTCATGGAGGAGTTACTTCAGGAGGCTCTTTGCTCTCGATTTATGATCCACCCATGCGGAACCTGTATGTATCGAGATTTAAGGAGTTTGTATTGGTGGAATGGCATGAAGAAAGTCATCGCAGATTTTGTAGCTAGATGTCTAGTTTGTCAACAAGTGAAGGCTGAGCACCAGAGACCAGCCGGACTACTTCAGAGGATTCCTATTCCCGAGTGAAAGTGTGATCACATTACCATGGATTTTGTGGTGGGTTTGCCTAGGATATGTCAAGGTCATGATATGATTTGGGTAGTCGTTGACCGACTAACCAAATCCGCGCACTTCTTAGCGATTCGGAAGATCGACTCTTTTGATTGTTTGGCAGAGTTATATTGTCAGGAGATCATCAGATTGCATGGTGTTCCTTTGAGCATTATATCATATAGAGATTCCCGGTTCACGTCCTAGTTCTGGCAGAGTCTGCAGCAGACCTTAGGCACACAACTTGCCATTAGTGGAATTCACCTACAACAACAGCTATCATTCGGCTATCCAAATGGCCCCGTTTAAAGAATTGTATGATAGACAGTGTCGTACACCCACCCTCTGGGAGGAGGTTGGGGAGGCCCAGTTGCTAGGACCCCAGAGAGCTCAGCATGAGGCAGAGTTGGTATGTACTATCAGACAAAGGATGGTAGAGGTGCAGGATCGTCAGAAGAGTTATGCAGATCGGAGACGGAGACTCCTAGAGTTCTCTATTGGTGACCATGTATTCTTGCGAGTCTCACCCACGAAAGGGGTGAAGAGATTTGGCCTCCGTGGTAAGTTAGCTGTAAGGTACATTGGGCCTTTCGAGATTTTGGAGAGGATCGGAGCAATCACTTACCGCCTAGCGCTACCACTGTCCTTGGCTGGTATCCATAATGTGTTTCATGTGTCCATGCTGAGGAAGTATGTGGCAAACTCTACACATATTTTGTTAGATGTGTCAGGTTCTATTCAATCTGATGCTACTTACAAAGAGGTTTCGGTAAGGATTCTGGATCACAAAGAATGACAGTTGCGGAATAAGACTGTGCGACTTGTTAAAGTCGGGTGGAGTCACCACATCGATGAGGAGGCTACTTGGGAGCTTGAGGAAAAGATCAGAGCTTAATACCCCCACCTGTTTACTTAAGGTGCGTGAGATATATATTTCAGTACTTCTGGTATCTCTTACTCATTATGCATTTGAGTGGGAAATTTGGAGACCAAATTTTTATTAGTGGGGGAGAATGTTAAATATGGAAATTTAAAAAAAAATACTAAATTAAATGGCCAAATTTTAGGAAAAATAATCCTAGGAATTATTTCGGGATTTTTGGAGAATTTTAGGAATTTTTCTAGAATTTTTCTGGAATTAAATGGGGTCTGTACCTGATTTACGGGGATAATTAAATTACTGGAGGATTAATAGAAATCTAACCTAGGTTAATTCTTATATAAAGGGGTAATTTGGTTTATTTTGGACCGATATCAATTTTCCCCACCGCGCCGACTTTTCTTCCTCGCGACTCGACTCTTCCCTCTTCGCGAACCCCATTCCTTCGTGAAACCTTCTTCTTGCCGCAGCCAGTAGCCCGACGCTGCCCATGCCAAGATCGCCTTCGTCGCCCTTCCCTGTGCCCAGGCTGCCGCGATTTTCCCCTCTCCATCGCTGCCCGCCTGAGCCGCACGTGTCGACGGCCAGGCCACTGTTCGCGTTCACAGCCACAAGACCACTGCCGCCTCTTCTCCCTCACTGTTTCTTCTCGTGACCACACCTCTCCCTCGCGATCTTCTCTCGTGATCTGTTCCCACGCGACGTCCGCACCTTGTTCTACTGAAGCCACAATTTCTCTACCGGAGTAGGGGATCCTGTGCTGAGTTGCACCGACAAATAAGGGGTAAGGGAAGGATTGTCGGTGGTCACCGGAGATAGGTATGCTCTGCTCCTCTCCGTATTTTGGACGAGATCTAGGTTTAAGATGAGATTTTTCCTTCACTTATCTTGATTCGTTGATTTAGGGCGGTCGAGACTTTGCTCCAGCGAACAGGGTGGATATGGGGGAAATTGCTGTCGGTGAGGTTCAAATGGTGGGTAAGCTGATTGATCTTTCATTTCATTGATGTTGTTTATCTAGATTGGCTACAGTGTGAGAGTGGAAAGGGGCAGTGAATGGCTGCGCTGGTTATGCACAGCTAGGTGTTGGAGTTTTGTGCAGATTGTCTGTGATGTGGGGTTTTGGCTGGCTGTGAATGTGTTAGATAATTTGTGAAATTGGGAGTTAATTTGGGAAGGAATTATATTTTGATACGGCAGTGAGTGATCGTTTAGGTGAATAATTTAATCCATTAGGTTTTGGACTTGATATTAGGGTTGACAATATAATCTGAGTATATTATGTTATATGCAGGTTTCAGTCATGAGACAGGTCCACGGGCATGAAAATTTCATTATTTCGAGCATTATAGTAGGTGGGTACTTTGACTTATCTTTTAGATATTGTCATGTTGATATGCTTAGTTAGCTATAGCTCGTAATAATTTTTATGTCTTATCTGCCCTTGTATGTCACTGTGTCATACCTGATGCATGCATTTCTATCTTAGTCGATATTATCTTGATACCTGCCATGTGTACTTATTTTGGGAGTTGTGACCTGCACTTGATTAGCTTTTAGATATACTTTTCCTGTATACCTAGGTCATTGATATGTACTCATTTTTTGTTCATATTATTTGGAGACGTATTTTGGATGGTGTTACATACTTTAGTGGCATGCACCATCTTGCATGATTGCATACTGGTTGCTTGGGGTTCCTTTGTAGTTGAGCCTGCAACCAGTTACATGATCTGCACACACAACCACTCATGGGTTAGTGGTACATCAGGAGGGTGTGTGCAGTAGCTCTGTCAGGCTCCGTTGGTCTGCTCATGGGTAGCGGTGAGGCAGCATGGTAGCGGACAGGGATCCCTCCTTTGGTCTATGACACCAGGAGATGAAAACTTTGCTCCCCCACTCTGTTTGGGGTAAGAGGATAGGTGTACTCTGATAGCATCCTGTCCACTCGATCACTCAGGAACAGTGATGGCAGAGTGCACAGTTGTCATAGCCCTACCCACTCGGCTTCACCATCGCGTGTGAGGCGGCTGACTGCCGTCAGGGGTGACCATGTCATTTGCATCGCGTGCATATTGCATGGATGCCATTTGTTTGTGTTTGCTGTATTTTTGTTGCTGCCTTGGTTGCTGCATATGATTGACATGCATACAGGATACATCATGTATTTGGTCTGACAACCTTACTTCTGCTAGTATGGCTCACACTCCTATGTCAGGATAGGAGATTTAGGTAAGTATTGTCTTTCCGTATTTCTTTCTTGCATTTCCTATTATTAATCAGGAGACTGTACGATCATGATTATTATTGTTAGATATATCTTACTATGCATGTCGACTTGATACCCACTGAGTTCGTTGAACTTACCCCGTTGCTTTATATCTATTTCAGGTTAAAACTGCCAGGAGAGTCCAACTGCCAATCCCCCTCGTCGTAATGGTTTTGTTATTGGATTTATGGTTTCGGTTATATTGACTAGAAGACATGTGTAGGACTTGTGTTTTGGTTATATACTCGTGGATGTTTTGGTGGTACTTGATATGTTCTTGTGGACTTTTATTCGATTTGTTTTGGTTGTGTATTCCTGCTCAGATGGCAGAAGAGGTAAGTCTAGATGTTGTAGACTTTTTATTTACTTTGGTTGTTGGCCTGAGGCCTATATATGATCTGTATGTGTGGTTTATGTTTCGGTCGTGTTGACCGATGTATAGTGGGTCGTGTGTGCCTTGTATACAAGATTCGTATTGTCACCCATACAGGGGAGATGCTGCCGAATTTTCGTCTGGCGAGGACTCCCCCAGGGCGTGACAGTGGTAGCAGACAGGGATCCCTCCTTTGTCGCGAGACGAGGAGATAAGATGAGGTGATGTCCCTCATATACATACATGGGGTAGGAGGGTGATACTCTGCTAGCATCCTGTCCACTTGGTCACATAGGTGTAGTGACGGAAGAGTGCACAGTTGTCACAACCCTACCTACTCGGCCGACACATATGACATGTCGGTGGCTTGACTGGTGTCAAGGGTGACACAGGTGATTGCATCATGTGCATACATTTTTACTATATGCATTGCTTGTTGCACTTTTGGTTGTTGCATATGATTGTCATGCACATACAGGATGTATTATGTTGTTTCTTTTGGTGATTCCACATATGCTGATGTGGATGTATTTTATGTCAACTTAGGTGATTCTGGTATGTACAGTTTCAGGTATGTATTTTTGTTGAAAAATTGTACCAGCATGATTATTATTGCTACTTATAGTTTACTATGCATGACTATTAGATATCCGCTGAGTTTTACTCACTCCATTGATATCTCTTTTATTTCAGGATGAAGCCTTCCGGAGGGTCCAATTGCCAGTCCCTTGATCTGATGACTCCATTAGTTGGTTTTCAGGCTTCTGCATTTTTATCTCTTGTACCCTATGTTTTAAACTTGTAGTACTTTATACTCGTGGTTGTTTAGGTGGTATTTGATTATGTCCTTATGGACTTTTTGTTCGAGTTGGTTTTGGTTATGGGTGTGGTTGTGTGTTCTTGATCAGATGGCAGAAGAAGTAGGTCTAGTGGTTATTATGTTTAGTGTTTACTTTGATTGTTTACTTGAGGCCCATATATTATATGTATTGTGGAGTTATATTCCGGCCATGTTGGCCGATGTATAGTGGGTCATGTAGGCCTTGTATACAGGTTTCAATTGTCCGCGGTACAAGGGAGGTGCTATCCGATTTTCGTCGGACAAGTACCCCTCACGGGATGTGATAGTCACTTTAGCAGGGAATAGAATAGGTGGTCAATCTAGTGATAATGTTGATCAGTCAACTGGTGCTACTAGAAGTTGACTGATGGAAAATGGCAATCGACTAGTGCACTTAAATCCGACACAAATCATGTTGTTGGAGAGCAAGGTCAATTGATCAGTCGACCAGTGGTAAGGTCAGTCGATTGGTAGGCAGAAATTAGCTCGATGATGACCCTATAAAAGAGGGTTTCATGGTGATTTGAATGTGTGGATTCTTAGTGACTTTGAAGGGAAAGTGTTGCTGCATTTCAGACCTTCCAAGGCATTCTAAAGCAACCAAACAGTGATGAGTAAAGATTATATTGTGTAAAGTGTTTTGATTCTTATTTTTGATTTCACTTGTATATTTTGTATTTAGTTGTATTTGTTGTACAAGAACAGATCGTAGGAGGTTTCTCCGCCTTCGGAAGATTTTCGATGAGGAAGTGATAGTGGTGATATCGCTAGGAGCTAAAATGTGGAGTAGGAATCAGGGGTTCTGAACCACGTAAAATTGGTTTATCATGTGGTTGTGTTATTATCTTGTTTATGTTTTATTTCCATTGTGTATAACCTGTTGTGGACAAGAATGAGAATGAAATCGACAATCTAGTCGAAGCGTTATTCCACCCCCCCCCCGACCCCCCTCCCCAGTGCACATCCTTATGACTCACCTAGTACATCTTTGACTATCATTTTTAACTTTAATATTATCTTATCTCATATCGTATTCGAGTCATCATATATCTAGCTCTCTTGATACTTGTACTCCTATCCTCTCTTTAAATGTATTTTATTTTCTTTTATTAATTGTATTCTTAGGGTGTATATCCAACACCTATTTTGAGTAATCAAATTTTCTCCAAGAATAACCTTGCAATTTACGTATATTTCTATCATTATTTCTTACTATAAGAAAGTCAATTTGTAACTTATTATTTTCACTTCTAAACGTGACTAAGTATTCTTTTCTTCTCTTAAAAATGTATTAGCTAGTATAAGTTCATATGCTATCCTAAAATCTAATATAGTTTTTTCTTCTTCATTTTTTGTTCCAAATCCATAACTCTTATGCACCTTATTATATTCCTTATGTTTTACTCTTATGTACCCATTTAGATCTCCTCCTATTAAAATTATTTCGTTTGACAACATTTTTTATAATACCTCATTTAGATTAATTATATTAATAGTTTCTTTCCTCGTCACTATGTTAAGAGCTATATTTTTATTACCTTTTCTAATTAGTCCTACTACTTTATCATTTAATAAACTATCTATAATAATACCTACTATATTTCTTATTTTACTTTTTTTTTGTGTATCATAACTTAAAATATGAGTTCTCTATCATTTTTACCTTCTCTCCTATCCATTTTATCTTTTATAAATATAAAATTTTAATTCTTCTTCTATTTATTATATCTACTACTTCCATTACTTTATCGGCGAGCATTCTTATATTCCATATTCTAAATTTTAAATAATTAATTTTCTTATAATATTTATTTTTATCCAGCTTAGGTGTTAGAACTCTTACATATTTAACACTATACTCAAATTCTTATAGAGATATAGTGGCTCTTGTTAAGATGTTACAATCTTATCCTACAATGTGTTCCTCCTGAGGAACAACCTAAACTCTTAAACATATTTAAAATTTGGATAAGTAATCAAACACTTTGATATTATATGAAAATTTTCTTGACTAGTGTAGGAACACAAGAGTGAGTTAGCCTATAGCAAGGTATTAAGGCTATTCACTATTTTGGAAGTGGAGTTTCCATAGAAGACTTTCTACAACACTATTACCATGCAATATAGTCCCCTTGTCATCTTATATCAATATATGCCTTTAGAATTCAAATTAGTATGTCTTACTTATAGCAAAAAAAGGGATTACATTCGCCTCCAATGCTTTTCATCGTCGATCTTTCGATGATGATAAAGGGAGATAAATCACTGAGGGTTATTCTCCTTGACCCATTGGCCAAAAACAACAAAAGATTTTTGAGTCTGGATGAAAATTTTAGGCTCCACGTCGACATTCGACCTTTGTCCATTTATAGCAGCATCTATGATGCTCTAGTATTTATCTACTAAAACATATGCAAGTGTTCATTTGATACATCCAAAACTCAAAAAAAAAATCAACTTGGAAACTCTTCTCAATTGATTTCGACGCACTATGCATCAATTTAATCCAAGTAGCTAGTCATTAATCCAACTGATTTTGTGATAAATTCTATCTTTTACTATTAGTGATAAATTCTTTATTAATTATTTCCTTAACTCCATAAAATTATGGACATACTTAACATCTATTTATATAAGACCCCCATAGACACGAGATAACATTCCAAATGAATTTATCATGGTTAGTTATGTTCAATAAGGTATTCAGCAAATCCAACTATATTTTTGTTCCATGGAGTTGATAGCTTACTTTTAAAATCACTTTTGTTGAGATCGAGCATATGGATGGTTGGATGAGCTAGAGGGGTGTATTGCAATTATATCGGCAATTACAAGTTTATACTAATTTTGTTAATGTCCGATAAGGTCATATAAGAGTTGTTGGGATGTATACTGAAAGCCTAGCTCTTTTGTATGAACATCTTTATTTTGAAATAAGAATCACATGATCATTGTTTGCACTTTATATTTATTATATGTGTGCATATTGTCTAATATTTTACAAGGTAGATAATATGGTGCTTGGTGTGGCACAGAAGATCATGTTATCAGTCCCTTGTAGAGTATAAGCAGAGGCTCACAACCAAGATGGTTTTGGACAAACCATTGGCATGGTTGTAGTGTAGCTCGGTATTGTTTTGTCTTGAACATAGAGTTACACTAGTACACTTAGGTGTATTGAGTAGGATCGACATAGAGGTGATTCAATTTATTGCTGACTGCATAATTGAATCGGACCTCGAATATTATGTTGTACATGCTCTTAATCCCGATATAATAATGGGCACATGTACTTAATATTTATTTCTTTGATTTACCAGAGGGTGAGATTTCTATGGATTAAATCAATATGCCCGGTAAGTTGGGAAATGATATTATTTACATGGTGTGCCATTGATTATAGGAGGAAACCGTGTCCCATGTATTAGTTTGATGATGTCCCCTTGAGGAGCTCATAAGGTTCATCATGTAAACCCTACAGGTTGACTTAGTCAACATGATGATAAGGTTGAGTGGTACTACTCGAGGAGTTAGATGTTAATTGATTGATGGTTAGTAAATCAATCAATTGACGGACATTCGATATCTTAAACACGGGGAGATGGATGTACAAATAATATATGGAGCCCATATTAATTTATGGGGGTTGGTGAGGTAGTTCGATGATGATCCTCTAGTGGAATGGAACATCATTGATGGATCAAGTTTTTGTGGTTCCGATCCATTGGGTGGCCAAGACCCAACTCCTCCTCATGGTCCCTATCGTAGCCTAATATAAACCTCATGAAGTCTAGATCAAATGATGGAAAACAAATCTCTAGATCCAACGGTTGGGATTAAATTCCTAGAACCGACGGTGGAGATTAAATCTCTAGATCCGACGGTTGGGATTAAATTCCTAGAACCGACGGTGGAGATTAAATCTCTAGATCCGACGGTTGGGATTAAATTCCTAAGAACCGACGGTAGAGATTAAATCTCTAGATCCGACGGTTGGGATTAAAACCCTAGAACCGAAGGTTGAGATTAAATCTCTAGATCCGACGGTTGAGATTAAAACCCTAGAACCGACGGTGGAGATTAAACCAAGGCCTAAACCCTAACTCTATAAAAGGGTGGCTATGGGTTGGGCGGCAACAAGTTTTAATGGTTGATGATGGATGCTAAGGAAATGAGGGTTTTGCCTAGCATTGCTTGGGCGGCAAGCAACTTAAGGAGGAAACCCTAATTAGGGTTTTGGCTCCTTAGGTTGGGCGGCCATGGATGGGAATGAAGGGTGGGCGACAACTTGTGGAAAAGCTTGTCTTCTTCCTTGGAGGTGGCTAGCTCCTAGATCCCTTCTCTCCACCATGCTTGGGCGGCAAGGAACCCTATGGAGGAAACCCTAATTTGATTAGGGTTTTGGCTCCTTTGCATGGGCGGCCATGGATGGGAATGAAGAGTGGGTGGCAACTTGTGGAAGAGCTTGTCTTCTTCCTTGGAGGTGGCTAGCTCCTAGATCTCTTCTCTCCACCATGGTTGGGCGGCAAGAAAGCCTAAGGAGAAACCCTAATTAGGGTTTCCTCCTTAGGTTAGTGCTAGGGATTGCAAGGAAGTTGGGCAAGGAGAGGAGGTCTTCTTCTTCCTAGGGTGTGGCCGGCTCCTTCCTCTATTCCCTCCACCGTGGCCGGCGCCCAACATATTCCTTTTCTCCTATTCACTCCATCTTGGCCGGCGGCACCAAAACTAGGGTTTGTCCCTAGTTCGGTTCCTTGGTTGTTTCCATTATGTTCTCTCTATTCTTGGGGCCGGCGGCATCAATCCTTTTGTGGATTGGTGGTTGGCTCAAGCAAGAAGGGAAAGAGAGTTCTTCTTTCTTGGATTGAAGAAGATCTAGGAAGCTTCAACTTGTGGAGGATCTTCGCCCACACGAAGTCTACAAGGAGGTTAGGACATACGATAGAAGATCAAGAGGTATAAAAGTTTCACAACTTTTATTATTGTTCTTTTCATGTTCTTATTTGATATGCTAGCTTATGTTCTTTATGTTAGTATATGTTGATTATACTAGTTTGCATTTGCATGTATTTGTATAATCATGGACCCCGAATAAGAAACACAAAAACCGGCGATCCGTCCGTCGTCTCTTCCGCGGCTAATCGACTAGAAGAGTTTGGTTGCTTGAACAACTAGTTTGTTCAAGTGATCGCTCGAGTCGTTGGCACGACGATGAATTGGTTGTGCTTAGGAAACTCATCCCATCCGGATTAGTTTCCATTAGTGAAAATTTTAATCCGGGGACATGGGAGCCGATGAGCATTCTTGAGAAATAGCACATTGCCAACAAGAGTTGCTACAACGAAATAGAAAAATATAAGCACAGTTGCATGCCAATCACTAATAAAAAGATTTAATATGGTTCAAAACTCTCATTCTTATTCCATAATCTATAACTCTTTAGTATATCAGTCCTAGAAAAACTACTATATTTCTCCTTTGCTGATAACCTTTGTAGGTGAAAAAACTCTCTTACTACATGAACAATTAAAATAAGATTTAAGAATGATACTGTTATAATCTGACTTAGGAGTTGGATAGAGGAATTACGATTGGTAGGGTAGAATCTGAGGAAAGTAGTATAATGTAAGATCTACGATCTAGCCCAATTAAACCTGACTCAGGAAAATAAGTCGAATTGATGAGAGGAAAATTCGGGGAAAGACGGAGAAGTCTGAGGGTCCAAAAGAAACTAGATACATGATTCAGAGAAGTGAGTCTGGGTAAAGACAAGGAACAACTTGGAAAATCAAGGCGAGTTATAAGCGTAAGTGCCTTGTGGCCAGAACAAAGCCAAAATATCAATTCGGAAAGCAGAGTTGACTTATAGGCATCTCGGCTTAAACAAATTAGAAGGGTGAAGGGGAGCCAGTCGGAGGAACAAGACAAGGGGCATTCGGAAAATAGAGCTGAGTTGATGTAAAGGTTAGAAGAGGTAACTAGGAAAAATAAGGACCCTGGGAGAAAGCGAGGGTAGAGAAAAGGGAAATATGCTCTCCATTACGCTTTCTCATGAGAGTTTGTTATGCGGCATAACAGACTATGACTCCACAGAAGATTCTTGGTAATCTTCGCTCGCTAACATCATAACATAATTATTTCTCAGGGGAAAAGAGCTCTCCACGTAGACGGTGATCCATATAGTTTGTTAGGCAACAGTTGACTCTAGGAGAAGGGAGGATAAAAGGAAGGGGAGGAACAGTGAGGAGAGGGGATTCAACTCAAATTCATCTTCAACCTGTGAACAGAGAAAGGAGGGAGAGTTTTCGGAAGGAAGCCTGATCATCGGGGAAAGAAAGGAGATTAGAGACAAAGGAAGGAGGTAGACTGTGATACTAAATATACTTGTCTCTACTTTGTACACATATTCTCTCTGTAAAGGATTTTCTCCACCTCCATAAGTGCTTTCGAGAATGAGGGATTTATAATAAAGGTATATAGCATCGGAGCTCCTTCGAGAATTCATCTCGTGGAGTATAAATTGGAATTCTAAATCATATTAAATCTCTTGTCATTGCTTTTTATAGCATTCTTTTCATTCATCTCTTACTGTTGCGGCCGAAGAGGATCCTAAAATCTCCTTCCGCTTTGCGTCCTAAAAGGAGGTGAAAAATCCACTGCCGCATCGAAGAGGAAGACTAAAAATACAAGGAAATGCCTAATAGGATCAAACCAATCTATATTTCACTAGTTGTAAGCCATCAACCTTGTTTCCCTTTTATATGCTTCACTCCTATTCAATCTTCATTTGTTATTCAGCTAATTCGTAGATAATCAGTCGATTGAATCTATCCCTTACTATCCTCATGAAACCTTCTCTGATCTCTATACACTTCCAAGCCATTTAGTGTGTTATTATAGTCGAGTCGAGTCATTATCAACATCACTCTACCACATTGAGTTGCAAACTTTATATGTCTTTTCATGTGTCTATACAACTCAAATGCTTACATCAAAATGCAATCCTGAAGGATAAGTACGATATGCTACTGGTGGATGCTAAATTCATTAACCACTTGAAATGGACGAGATACAAGTCCACCTATTGAGTTTAGTCAACAAAGAGGAAACTATACGTCGGATGGATTTGTGCACGGCAACCTGACCAATTACAAGGCCGACCTAGTGTAGGCCTGGGAGAGATTGACTCGGAGAGGTCCCATGGGACTTGACTATTGACCTGAGCTAAATTGGAATCAGGGTGAATCGGTTAGGACAGACGAGCAAGTGATAGTGTTTCGCCTCGGGTGCCATGGTTACACATACAAATAGACACGGTGGATAGGAACAAATGTAGTGGGAAGATGAGATGTGAACAGCGTGACATCGGATCATCTACTCTCATATTTGTATAAGAGAATGCCCATGGAGGCATGGGAGAAGGTATGGAATAATTGAGGTTTTAATATTGATCTACTCCTACATTATTTCTCCTTCTCTATCTCCTCTAACGAAATTTGGCATGATGTCGGAGGAGCTTTGCTAAGGTTTAATTTTTGATTCCCTCTTAACTCTTTTCACTATTTGCATCCAGAGGAATCTATTCATTCGAAGTCCGATGAGAATTTCTCCCTTTCACTCATTCGCTAGATTGCCAATCTGACGAGATCTGCTGACCTGATAAGATTTGTTGACTCAAGCGATAGCTGACCCGAATGCCAATCAATCCGATAAGGAGATCCTTGGCAACAACCTAATCGGTAACAAAAATTTGCTCAAGTTATTTGTCTACAAAGTCCTGGGCAGTCGATCGATCTTAGGGTGTATTTGGTTCAAGTTATCATGTATAATTTTGATTATGTGATTATTAAGTAATAACATAAAACTTATTTATTTGGATATTTTAACGTATAGTCTAGTTTAATATTTTACTATATTACTCTTTGTTCAACTCTAAGACTCCATTTACTCTGAAAGATGAATCGCGGAAAGAAAAAAATTCAAAGGAAAAAAATCCCTTGGAAAAGAAAAGGGAAAGGGAAAAGAAAAGAAAGAAATTTTTCAAAGAAGAAAAAAAAATCGAGGAAATAAAGAAACATAGAAAAGAGAATAAGAGAAAGAAAAATAAAATAAAATATTTTCTTATGGTTGTGTCGATCGAGACAGTCACTGTCATCCCCCAGTGAGATGGCAATGGCGACCATCAACAACTACTACAAATGAGCCTAAATGATCACGATAGTGACGGCAATAGGGTTTGATGGCAAAGCAAGTGATCGACTAAGATTTTGATTATATTTGGACTTAATTGAGATTTGATAAATTTTAATGGTATTTTAGTCTGAATGAATAAAATTCGGAGGATAATTTTGAGAAACAATATCTGTTAACCTCGAAATAAAAAAAATCGACCCTCTTCAAAGTAATATGATTCCGGATTACATGCCCCATTTGTTAACGTGACGGGCATGCTTCATGTTAGAAAATGATTATCATAAATCTATACATGAGTATTTATAAAACTTGAAACACTTACAGTTCTTCTTGAAGCTTCCTCAAACCTTGTTGTAAAATACCCCAGAAAATAATAATAATAATAATAATATCGTTGGATAAAAATTAGGTTGGTGATGCCTGGTTAGGGATTTACTTAGACCTAACCTAGATTTAAATCGTATGGGTTTAATTGAAGGGACCTTGGGGTTAAATTAATCTAGGTTTAATTGAATTAAGGGTTAATGGCTTATAGGATTAAACCCAACCCATCAACCCTCAAAACATGATCGACTTCCTCTCTCGGTGATGCATGACGTTTGACTCTTCCCTCACCGCACGCAGTTTAGCGTTTCCCAACCGCGATCTTTACTCCCCCCCTTTTATTGCTTTCTCCTCGTGACGAACCCTCTTTACTGAGCTCTTCCTTTTCCTCCTCATGGATCACTTCTCGCGACCCCTCCTCAGCGCGATTCCCTTTTTCTCTGCTCGCGACCTCGTCGACTCCTGCCACCCCAGAGCTCGTCGGCTTCACTGCGCGAGTGGACGACAGCGAGAAACATTCCCTCGCCGGTGCTTGCGGACAAACTAGAGCAAGTAGGGTGCTCACGGTTTGGAGGCTTGGGTCGACGACAACATCACTTGCTCCTGATTGCACGCTGTCGTAAGTGGGTTTGATCCGATCGATCGCAGCCAGAGCAAGGTAAGGCATGGATTTTTCTTACAGTGGACAGGATTTTGGAGTTTTGTGGATTTGTCGTGGCTAAACTCGAATTTTGTTGGTTTGGGCAGCGGTCTCGAGCAATTGAACGGGGCTGCCAAGTTTCGAGAAGTTGCTGCCGGTGAGGATCAAAGTGCCGGTAAGCAAGCCATTTTCCTTTTGGATATGTCCGTGCAGTTCAATTCATTGTTGCATTACTGTGGATAAGATTGATTCTGATTATCTCAATGGATAGCTATGATTTTTGGGTATCGTTCATTATTGCCCTTGATTTAGCTAGTTAACAGTGGGAAGGGTTGATGGAGGAGGCTGTGATTATAGTTGGTCGGTTGTGAATAGATTGATGGTTTGTTGATGTGGTTGTGAGAAGGGGTTATTTTGTATAAGAGTAGAAGTGGTTGTGGATAGAGTATGGGTTCGAATGGGAGGCTGTCGTGTGATTGTGGGTGGCTATCGTGTGTCCCGTGGGGCTGTAAGTTGAAATTTTGGTCGGTTATGGGCTTTTGATGGTTGTGAATTAGAGCCTTGGTTGGGTATGGCTGTAAATGGCGATACAGGAGCTGTGATCGGTGGTTTATGTTGGTGCAGTGGGCACCAAAGTCGAACCGGTATTTTGATTATGGCAAAAGGCTCAATAGTTAAGGGTATATTTTGTTATCTTACGAGCTCAATTAAGTGTGCAGAAATGCTAAAGTTGAGCGGAAGGTCTGCGACACCCGGTGGGAACCGAGGTGGTCGGGCAACGCCAGAGGGACTTCGGAGGAAGCCGAGGTACTCGGGTGAAGACCGGAAGCGAGGCTACAAGGTAAGCTCGTGTGAAAGCGAAGCAAGGTCGTTAAGCGTAGATCCGACCCAATACCTCCAATGGAAGGTCTAGGTCGAGATCAGATGGTTAGAACCATCGTACTTTATATTTTAAGCTAACTTGTACTGCAGTCCAAAACCCTTTGACTACAGTCAACTGCTAGTCAAGTTCCAGCCTCGAGAAGAGCTCGAATTTCAAGGGGGTGAATTTGGACTTGACTCGTGTTTTGGTACAAAGGGTGATGTGGCATCAAGGTGGACGCCCAAAATAAGGTGAGTTGGCACAAGATGGTTGGCTCCCATGATGTGGCACAAGTTGAATGGCTCCAACAAGTTGGCGCCCAAGGAGGTTGGAGGTGGCACAAGGTGGTTGGATGAAACACCTCATCCTTGAGTTGGCGCACAAGAAGGTTGGAGGTGGCACAAGGTGGTTGGATGAAACACCTCATCCTCAAGTTGGCGCCCAAGGAGGTTGGAGGTGGCACAAGGTGGTTGGATGAAACACCTCATCCTTGAGTTGGCGCACAAGAAGGTTGGAGGTGGCACAAGGTGGTTGGATTAAACACCTCATCCTTGAGTTGGGATAAGAACCTCACCTTGGACACTACCTATGTCTAAATTCATAGATCAATATCCATAAATAGACATGTTCACTCCAAGCAAAAAAAAAACAAGAAATTAAGAGCTCTCAACACGCGCCGTAACGCCGCTACTACTACTCACATTTGCTACGACGAAGTGCACTGACAACGAAAGCTACATCTTCTACTTATAAGAGTTGTCGGTATATTTATTTAAGTTCTACTTCTTTAAATTGTCTTTGTGCTTTAATCGTAACAAGGAAAGGGGAGTGTCCTTTGCCTTGATTTCTTTTTTGTAATCGTTGCTCCTACCTCCAGGAGGAGTGGTTTTAGTGAATTGCCCTCCGTGCGTGATCAAGGATCACTAGGGCCGTGGATTAGCAATCGAAGATTGTGAACCACGTAAAAATATCTTGTCTACTTTATATTTCACTGTGCATTCTCTACTTGCTTTTACTTATTGCAAAAGTTTTTAACGACAATCGTATCGCTATTCACCCTCTAGCGACACTTTCGATCCAACAATTGGTATCGAGTCGGGCGCTAAGATTCGTGAAACCACCAAACTAGCGGTGTGTTTCTTGTTTTTACAGATTGAGTATTTATTTATTTCTGTTTTCGTATAATTATTTCACTTGCTTATCTTCTCCTACATATAGAATTGCAGTAGAGGCTTTAGGATCCGGATAAGGTTGTCCTTCGGGTTAGATCCCGAGTAAGGTTGTCCTCCGGAACTTCAACGACATTCGCATTTGATTGTTTATTTCTTTTTGCAAGTTACATTTTATATATCTTTTTACTTCCCTACTTAACCAAGACGAAAGTCTTGGAATATTATGTCCGTGAGTGTTTTGCAAGATACTTTTCGTCGTTCTTCTTCTTGTTTTTAAATGGCCCATCTCGAAGGGTTTAGCAACTCACGACCCACGATTTACAACGGTAATGACTTTCCTTATTGGAAGGGTCGGATGGAATGCTTTCTTAAAACCCAAATCGAGATGTGGATCGTAATCCAAACCGGTTTCACACTTCCTAATGAAGATGGTGAATCTTTGGGTTACGATCAATGGTCAAATTCCATGAAAAAACAAGTAGAAGCCGATGCCAAGGCAACTCAAATCTTGCAATGTGGGTTGTCCAAGGAAGAGCTCAACCGCGTCGGCCCCTTCATTAGTGCAAAGGACTTATGGACCAATCTAGTGGAACTACACGAAGGCACCGACGACACGAAGGTATGTAAAAGAGATTTACTTTTAAATAAATTGTATAACTTGAAAATGCAGGAAAACGAGACCGCAACTCAACTACATGCTCGTATCCAAAACATCGTCAACCAACTCCATGCCATCGGACAAAAGGTCGAGAATCGCGACCTTATCAGGTATTCTCTTAACTCGTTTCCTAGGACCACCTTGTGGGCATCCATGGTAGATGCCTACATGGTCTCCAAGGAACAATATAAAATTAGGTTAGGCAATTGTTTTTGAACTTGAATTACATGAGCAAACTAACGTGGTCCAGCCGAGAAGAGTATTGCGTTAGTTGCGTGTTCCAAGAAGAAGAAGCCCCCCAAGCAAGCCACCCTCGAAGGAAGAAGGCGACGATATCCAAGCTCTAATGGCTAAGCCGACCGAGCACGACTCGAAACCAAGAAGAGTCCGAGTCGAATCCGATGATGAGCTTCCATTCAAGACAAGCCACGGATCCGTATCCGGTTCAAAAGAATCATTAAGGGTAAGTCGGTCGTTACTTAATACTTTGTATGGTGCAATTAAATTTTTAAATAAGAAACTAGCTAAGTCCAAGTCCAAGGTCGAGACCCTAATTGAGGAGGTTAACCTTCTCAAACATGAGGTCTCCCTAACCTCTTCGACTACTCGTATTCAAGAGGAGGACTCAACTCAAGTTGAAAAGCTTGAAGTTGAGAACTCGCTTTTGAAAACACAAGTCGAAGACCTTAGGAACACGTTGGAAAGGTTCACTTTGGGATCCAAGGGACTTGACCTCTTACTTGGATCACAAAGGGCCGTGTACAACAAGGCCGGACTCGGGTTTAACTCAAATACAACCAATAAGTCATATATGTCTATAGTAAACCAACATAAGAAAAATGTCCAAGCATGGGTCCCTAAGACCACTTTGATTTCAACTTTAGGATCTAACATGTATTGGGTTCCTAAGGACCAAATTCACTATGTGAATAGACCCACTGATTCAATGGTCCAGGGGAGCCAATACAAAATGTTTTTTTTTTAAGTCTTAGTAATGGCATTCTTAGTTTTTCCTTTATTTTTAGATTGGTTAGATAGGACTCATAACCTTGTTAAATCCTGCGAAAAGATTGAGCCTCGGGGAGCCTCTTTTCAAAAATAAATCAACTAAAATCCTACGAAAAGATTGAGCCTCGGGGAGCCTCTTTTCAAAAATAACTAGTTAGACCAAGATGTAGTCTCAAGTAAGTCGAGTTATCAATTTCTTGAAATTAGCTTTGTCTAAGGAAGTGGTCGTTGTTCCGATCAAAGAAGGCCTCTGCCTCGCCACGACACTGAAGCTAATCTCTTGAAAAGATTACTTGATGAGCTTAGACTAAATCCGAATCTAACCTAATGTTGGTTAATTTAAATTCATTAAAATTAATCAAGTAAAATTGAAAGTCATCTCACAAGAACACATAGGAATAACATGTTTTGATCATGTAGATATTGGTGAGATGATTTAGGTTTAAAACTTACAAACAACCCTTTAGTAATTCCATTGATCCTACACATAAGAGTCAAGAAACCATTAATATAGTTTTCGACGAAGGACACGAACCCGCTCAATCCTTAACAAAACCAACCAAAGAAATCAACTTATAGCTTAACCCGACTGATCTTGAACTTGAATCTCGCCCCTAACCCAAGTCATCCTATCGACCAAGTGATAGATGACTCTAACCCAAGTCAAACTAGAACTCACCCAAGTCATCCTATCGACCAAGTGATAGATGACCCTAACCCGAGTCACACTAAGACTCAAACAAATCATCCTATCAATCAAGTTATAGGTGATCCAAATTTAGGGTTCAACTAGAGCTTCATATCGAAACCTTAGTCAAATCTCGTTAATTTCCAAAATCGAACCCAAAACTATTGAACAAGCACTTCTTGATCCCGACCGGATTATTGCTATGCAAGAAGAGCTAGCTCAATTCACTAGAAATGAAGTCCGGGAATTAGTACCACCACCTAAAGAAAAATCAATTATTGGAACAAGGTGGGTATTTCAAATAAACTTGATGATAAAGGTGAAGTAGTTAGAAATAAAGCTAGGTTAGTCGCAAAGGGTTTAGTCAAGTCGAAGGTTTAGATTACGATGAGACCTACGCCGTAGCGGACTAGAGTCCATCCGAATGTTGTTAGCATATCTGCACATCGAGGTTTTAAATTGTTTCAAATAGATGTCAAGTCAGCATTTTTGAATGGATACATTAAGGAAGAAGTTTACGCTACCAACCTCCCGGATTCGAAAATCTAGATAAACCTGACCATGTCCTTAGACTTAAGAAAGCCCTATATGGACTCAAACAAGCCCCAAGAGCTTGGTACGAAAGGCTTTCGATCTATCTTAAGTCCAAAGGATTCAACCAAGGTTTAGTCGACCCAACCTTATTCGTTAAAACCGTAGGAAAAGAAATCTTTATAGCCCAAATCTATGTAGATGATATAATTTTTGGAACTACCAACTCGATCCTGCTAAACGAATTCATCTCACTTATGGAAAGTGAATTTGAAATGAATTTAGTGGGAGAGTTAAGTTTCTTCTTAGGTTTACAAATTAAACAAACTAAAGATGGAATATATTTACATCAACAAAAATATACTAAGGACTTAATAAATCGATTTGGAATGCAAGATGCTAAAATAATCAATACACCTATGGCAACTAATGTTAATATAAACGAAGATGTAGAAGGAAAACCCGTTGACCTAAAATACTATAGGAGCGCAATAGGAAGTCTCCTATACTTAACCGCGAGCCGACCCGACATTTTATTCGCGGTAAGTATGTGCGCAAGGTTACAAACCTGTGCCAAGGAGTCTCACCTAACCCTAGTCAAGCGTATCCTTAGATATCTAAAGGGCACGCTAAACGTAGGTATTTGGTACCCTAGATCTACCGAGTTTAATCTAATCGGCTACTCCAACTCCGACTATGCCGGTAGTAAACTCGATAGAAAGAGCACGAGTGGTTGTTGTCAAATCCTCGAGTCTAGTGAGTTAGTGCGAGGAAGCGATTATGCGTTGCCTTATCTACCACCGGCCGAATACGTTGCGTTGTGTGAGTGTGTCTCTCAGCTACTGTGTATGAAGCACACTCTCCAAGACTTTAGCTTAATCTTTAACAACATTAAAAGTTAGGTATGTGCATAATAGAGTAGGATTTAAATTTTTCTATATATGTACTCTATTTTTGCTTCTTTTTATGAAATTAGCCTAAGTCTTACCTTAGAAATCATATTGGGAACTTGCTTGGACTTACAAACCCTAAAATATATTTACAAACTTTTTGAGTTAAGGCAAAAGGGGGAGAAAGTCACAAAAGTAAGGAAGAAAGTAAACAAAATTATTACCTTTTATATTAAGTAATTCCGTTTACTTAAGCAACTATTAAGGGGGAGTAAAAATTATTTTTCAAGAACTCACCTTCGGTCAAGGGGGAGGTTACCTCAAAGGGAGAACTTGAAACAATAATATTTCTCACTCATGCTTAATCTTTATGCTAGCTCACTCATGCTTAATCATTATGCTAGCTCATTCATATTTAATCTTTATGCTAGCTCATTCATGCTTAATCATTATGCTAGCATCGTTATGTTAATTTTTCCTTAACTTTTGTGTCGGTTTGCCATGAATCAAAAAGGGGGAGATTGTTGGTGCAGTGGGCACCAAAGTCGAACCGGTATTTTGATTATGGCAAAAGGCTCAATAGTTAAGGGTATATTTTGTTATCTTACGAGCTCAATTAAGTGTGCAGAAATGCTAAAGTTGAGCGGAAGGTCTGCGACACCCGGTGGGAACCGAGGTGGTCGGGCAACGCCAGAGGGACTTCGGAGGAAGCCGAGGTACTCGGGTGAAGACCGGAAGCGAGGCTACAAGGTAAGCTCGTGTGAAAGTGAAGCAAGGTCGTTAAGCGTAGATCCGACCCAATACCTCCAATGGAAGGTCTAGGTCGAGATCAGATGGTTAGAACCATCGTACTTTATATTTTAAGCTAACTTGTACTGCAGTCCAAAACCCTTTGACTACATACCAACTGCTAGTCAAGTTCCAAATTTCGAGAAGAGCTCGAATTTCAAGGGGGTGAATTTGGACTTGACTCGTGTTTTGGTACAAAGGGTGATGTGGCATCAAGGTGGACATCCAAACCATCACCAAGCTTCCTTGTGGTGGACGCCCAAAATAAGGTGAGTTGGCACAAGATGGTTGGCTCCCATGATGTGGCACAAGTTGAATGGCTCCAACAAGTTGGCGCCCAAGGAGGTTGGAGGTGGCACAAGGTGGTTGGATGAAACACCTCATCCTTGAGTTGGCGCACAAGAAGGTTGGAGGTGGCACAAGGTGGTTGGATGAAACACCTCATCCTCAAGTTGGCGCCCAAGGAGGTTGGAGGTGGCACAAGGTGGTTGGATGAAACACCTCATCCTTGAGTTGGCGCACAAGAAGGTTGGAGGTGGCACAAGGTGGTTGGATGAAACACCTCATCCTTGAGTTGGGATAAGAACCTCACCTTGGATACTACCTATGTCTAAATTCATAGATCAATATCCATAAATAGACATGTTCACTCCAAGCAAAAAAAAAAACAAGAAATTAAGAGCTCTCAACACGCCGTCGTAACGCCGCTACTACTACTCACATTTGCTACGACGAAGTGCCGCCGACAACGAAAGCTACATCTTCTACTTATAAGAGTTGTCGGTATATTTATTTAAGTTCTACTTCTTTAAATTGTCTTTGTGCTTTAATCGTAACAAGGAAAGGGGGAGTGTCCCTTTGCCTTGATTTCTTTTTGTAATCGTTGCTCCTACCTCCAACGAGGAGGAGTGGTTTTAGTGAATTGCCCTCCGTACGTGATCAAGGATCACTAGGGCCGTGGATTAGCAATCGAAAGATTGTGAACCACGTAAAAATATCTTGTCTACTTTATATTTCCGCTGTGCATTCTCTACTTGCTTTTTACTTATTGCAAAAGTTTTTAACGACACCGTATCGCTATTCACCCCCCCCCTCTAGCGACACTTTCGATCCAACAGTTTACATGATTAGAGAGTTGTTCTGGGTTATAGAATATCCGGTTCATATGTAGTGTGTAAATGATCAGGTGAATTGTACTTAGTGTGTCGCTATGAACCGGTGGTCCTAGCTCATTATAATCAGTTGAGCACGACTCTCTGCAGGATAGAGAGTGCGTTGATTTGATTGGTTTGACTCTCTTTAGAATAGAGAGTCTTTGGCGGATGTCTATTTGTGACAGAGCATTCATGTCATTTGCATGCATGCTAGCGATGTGGTCTCCCTTATGGTCGAGAGGGTCATCAGTCATCCTACCTCCACAGTTTCTCATAGGAGGAGTAATCGATGTGAGGGCAAAGCATTGTGGTGCCACACTCTACCACTATAGACGGTGGTAGTTGGATTTGCGTGTCGTAGTCTTGCATGTGTGGCACTCGACCACTCATGGGTAGTGACTGTTGGAGTGACCAACAGTAGGGACCCCCATCATGTAGCTTGCTCTTCACGCTTATATGCTACTCGATCATACTGTCCAATCAGCTACTCGAGAGTAGTGTTTGGTGTTGAGTTGGGATAGTTGTCATGTCAAGCCACTGAGGCCACACTGGGGTCGTGGTAGCTTTAGGGTGAGCCGACATGACCATGCATCCTGCATTGCCGACTTATGATATTTTTGCATATTGCCATATATATCTACATATATGCATGTATATATATATATATGGATGATTGTGATTAGTATACATATATAGATGCAGTCTATATATATATGCTTATTATGATGCTGTATTTGATTGTACTATGCTTGTTGCATTTGGTTGTACATTATCTTCATACATGCTACCTGCATCACTTATATGGTTGTGTCGGATATCTGTATAGTTGTTGAATTGTCTATTGCATTCTTTGACCCGTATTTGTGTCGTTATATGGTTTAGAGCAGACTTCCTGTATATGTATATATTGTGGATATGTGCTCAGGTTGGATAGGTGTAGCGTAGCAGACTTTCAGGTATGTATGCATTTTACATTGGCCTTTGGTTAGAAGGTATATACATGGATATGTTATCATGCCAGTGTTACCTGATATACCTGTAGATTTTCTATCGAATTACATGTGATATTGATATATACATGTTTTCCTATTACCTGCTGAGTTTTACTCACCACCACAGACCCTGGGCTTTTCTGTCGGTCAGGTAACAGGTTGAAGTCTTTGTGACGACTTGGAGCTGCACCGATGGTCCATCCCATCTCCATTTTTCCGAGTCTCCTGAGGTTTTTGTTTTTGTTATGGACTTTGATTATGTTATGAACTTGTTTTATATTATGGGCTTTGTCGTGATGTCATGGACTTTATTTCTGTGTCCGATGTTTTATGTACGGTTCTATTACTGTGGACTTGTCAGGTGGTGTACACATGTATGTTTTTAGTATGTATGTTATGGGTATGTGGTTTATATTTCCGCTGTGTTTGATATATTTATATTATGTTGTTGTTGTGGGCCTACGGGCCTTGTATTAACCCGAAATATTGCAACGTATAGGAGAGATGTCGTCCGTTTACTTTTCGACACGGCATACTCTCGGGGCGTGACAACTTTATTGGTATCAGAGTCGAAGGTTCTGTGATGTCATACAATAATTTTGTTTTGAGTCTTGGATTCTCGGGAGTCGGTATATTTTTCAGATTTGGTATTTGTGAGATGGGATTGGCAGCGACATAAGCTCCAGGCAGCACGAAGTAAGTATTCCTGATAACTCATATTTCAGATAGTTACTTATCTAAACTTGTTCAACAGGTGTATACAGTCAAAGGTATGGCACCTGTGCAGACTCGTAGTAGAGGTCGTCCATCAAGGCGATCCGTCGGAGTTGAGGGACAGGAGGCTGCTACTACTGAGCCTGTTATTCGGGAACAACCTTAGCTTTCCCCTATTGGTGGTTCGGAGCCTCAGAATTTGGATGTACCATTGACTATGCCAGAGCCTGCAGAGTCCAGTTGGCTCAATGATAAGGCACGGATACTCGTGTTAGCATGATCGGCCAAGGATAAGTTCACCTTGTTCCGAGGGGAGTCCGACCCATGGATTGCCCGTGCATGACTGGAAAATATGGAAGACACTTTCGAGTACATGAACTGTACAGATGTGGAGAAGGTGGACCTTACTGCGTATCATCTCAGAGATCAGGTTGTTACTTGGTGGAAAATGCAGAAGACTCTACTCGGGGAGTGTGGGATTACTTGGGCAATCTTTCGAGACGCTTTCTAGAGATAGTACTTTCCTTCGGCATTTTCTACAGCACGTTGTCAGGAATTCCTGAGCCTGAAGCAAGGGGATCGTTCCGTCATGGAGTACAATGCAGAGTTTACCAGACTTTCAGAGTTCTGCCCTCACCTGATAGCCCAGGATACAGATTGGATGTTCCAGTTCACACAGGTCCTAGCAGCTTATATTCGAGTGAGGATGTCAGGATCTTCTATTGCCTCTTACAGGGAGGCACTAGACAGGGTCATTTGTATTGAAATGATTTCCCAACAGATCTCCACGGAAAAAGATATAGAGAAGCAGATGTCCCAGAGTAAGAAGCAGAAGCAAAATTCAGGGAATCAGACTCAGAAGAAGCAGAAGCAGAAAGGAAATACTCGAGGTACTACAGAGGGATCGTCTAGGGCGCAAAAAGGGAAGCGCCCAGCTTCTGAACAGGCGGGAGGTTCCCAAAAGAACCGTAAGAGTCAAAACAGAACTGGATGTTACAGATGCAGATCTGGAAGTCATAGAGCTCCAGAGTGCCCTTTGGAGCAGCTTGTTTGCTACTATTGCAAGCAACCCAGACATACCAGTCGAGAGTGTACATTGAGAGCACAGCTAGAGTTTCCTAATAGCTCTAACAAGGGAAGGAAGTCCAACCAGCAGTGGCAACAGAGGACAGCATCGCGGGCATAGTCTTATTGTCAGAGGCAGCCAATACCTTCGCAGGCGCAGTTGTATCAGATGTAAGGGGGTGCCCTTTTAGTGATGTCGACGGCTATCCAGTATCCTACATCTTCAGTAATCTACTATCCAGGGGTATTTGCACCTCCAATGTTACCAGCCAACTCTCAGGGTTATCTTATGCTTGCACTAGTGACTCAGTCTCCAGCACCTCAGAGTCAGACTCAGCCCGAGTGGAGGCACACTACTTCTTCGTCAGGGATGCAGCCGACAAATATCGAGACTGGATGAGTTTTTGCCATTACCAGAGATAAGGCGCAGCGGGCTGAGGGATCAGTCATACGGGGTATGATTTTAGTTTATTCTATATACGCTGATACTTTGATTGATATCGGTAATTCCCATTCATTCGTATCTAGAATATTTTTAGGTAAAGTCGGAAGGATCCCAATGGTTCGTTCTTGTGAGTTAGCAGTATCCTTGCCATCAGGAGAGGTGCTGACTAGCCACAAAGAAATCAAAGGTTGCCCATTAGATTTTGACGGACATATCCTTACAGTGGACCTCCAGGTCTTGGAAATGATAGAGTTCGATATTATTCTCGGTATGGACTGGTTGGCCGCTTATTATGCTACAGTGGATTGTAGAGCGAGGATGGTGACATTTTGACCACTGGATCAACCAGCTTGGGAATTTGTTGGTACTAGAGACGATGGATTATCCATTATATCAGCTTTACATGCTCAGAAGTTATTGGCCCAGGGTTATCAAGGTTATTTATTATCTCTAGTCAAAGTTGTGAACGAAGGACTACCACTCCTCTCTGATGTGCGAGTAGTCCGAGAGTATCCAGACGTATTTCCAGATGAACTTCTAAGATTGCCACCTCCTAGGCAAGTGGAATTTGCGATAGAGGTGATTCTAAGAACCACGCCTATATCGAAATCTCCTTATCGGATGGTGCCAAAATAACTGAATGAACTTAAAGTTCAACTACAGGAGTTGCTGGATAATGGATTCATCCGCCCTAGTGTTTCACCATGGGTAGCTCCGATACTCTTTGTCAAAAAAAAGGATTGAACATTGCGGTTGTGTATTGACTATCAGCAATCGAATGCAGTCACAGTTAAGAACAAATATCCACTGGCGAGGATAGAAGATTTATTCGATCAGCTTAAGGATACATGTGTGTATTCTAAAATTGATCTGCGCTTAGGATATCATCAACTTCGGATAAGAGATGAGGATGTTTAGAAAATAGCTTTCCTCACCCGTTATGGGCATTACGAGTTTCTAGTGATGTCTTTCGGTCTCACGAATACCCCAGCTGCATTTATGGATTTAATGAACCGGGTATTCCTGAGGTATATAGATCAGTTCATGATAGTGTTCATTGATGATATATTGATTTATTCTCGATCCGAGGAGGAGCATGAACAACATCTGTGGATAGTATTGGAGACGTTGAGATGGGAGCAGTTGTATGCCAAGTTTAGCAAGTGTGTGTTCTAGTTATCCTCAGTGGATTTTCTTTGACATGTGGTGTCCAACAGAGGTATTTCTGTAGATCCCTAGAAGATTAAGGCAATTACCAGTTGGGAGCAGCCAAAATCAGTTCAGGAGGTTCGTAGTTTCCTTGGTCTGGCAAGGTATTATCGGAGATTCGTGGAGGGATTCTCAAGTATCGCCATGCCACTCACTTGCCTGACTCAGAAATGGGTCAAATTCACCTGGTCAGAGGCCTGTGAAACTAGCTTCCAGGAGCTTAAGCGACGGCTAGTTTCTGCACTAGTCTTAGTGATTCCTTCTGGTGTTGATGGGATGGTTCTCTATACGGATGCTTCTATCCAAGGGTTGGGTGCAGTTCTGATGCAGTCCAACCGCGTGGTATCTTATGCCTCCCGTCAACTAAAAGATCACGAAAGGAATTACCCAACGCACGATCTAGAGGTAGCCGCTATTATTTTTGCATTGAAGATATGGAGGCACTACTTGTATGGGATTACTTTTGAGATCTACACAGACTATAAAAGTCTAAAGTATTTGTTCACACAGAAAGAGCTGAATCTGAGACAGAGACGGTGGATGGAATATCTGAAGGATTACGACTGCACCATCCACTATCATCCGGGTAAAGCTAATGTGGTAGCAGATGCGCTGAGCAGGAAGTCTCGTGGGATTCTGGCTAGTCACCTGACAGTAGTTACCGATATAGTTCGACAGTTCTCAGAGTTGGGATTGTCTGAACACGGTCAAACATCCTGGGGGATATTAGTTTCTATGGTTGCCCAGTTCGCTATTGCTGAAAGGATCAAGGAAGCACAAGTCAGTGACCAGCATCTGCAGTTCTTGTGCAGCACAATAGACTTAGAACGTCAGACGGATTTCTCGAGTGACGAGAATGGAGTACTTCGTTTCCGTGGAAGACTATGTGTTCTGGACACGCACCCAGTTAAGGAATAATTGCTATAGGAAGCACATCAGTTGAGATTTTCTATACATCCTGGTGGTACTCAGATGTACCAGGATTTGAAGCACTTATACTGGTGGAATGGTATGAAATGAGATATTGTGGACTTTGTTGCACGATGTCTAGTATGCCAGCAAGTGAAGGCTGAACATCAAAAACCTGCTGGGTTACTTCAGAAAATTCTGATCCCGGAATGGAAGTGGAAGCATATCACGATGGACTTCGTTATGGGATTACCCAGAACCCGTAAAGGACATGATGCGATTTGGGTGATCATAGATCGGTTGACCAAATCAACTCACTTCCTTCTGATTCGTGGGACGGACTCATTGGATCATCTAGCAAAATTGTACTGCTGGGAGATTATCAGATTGCATGGTGTACCTTTGAGTTTCATATCTGATAGAGATTCGTGATTTACTTCACGATTCTGACAAAGTCTACAGAAGCTATGGGCACAAAGCTTCGACTCAGTACCGCATTTCATCCGCAGACATATGGAAAGTCAGAGCGTACCATTCAGACTCTGGAGGATCTACTGAGATCTTGTGTCATGGATTTCGGTGGCAGTTGGGAGGATCACATTCCTTTAGTGGAATTTGCCTATAACAACAGCTACCACTCTTCTATTCAGATGGCTCCTTTCGAGGCCTTATATGGTAGACCCTGCATATCTCCAGTGTTATGGGAGGAAGTTGGGGAATGACAGTTATTGGGGCCTCAGAGTATCCAACATGATGCAGAGTTGGTACGAGTCATCAGACGACAATTATCAGAGGCACAGGATAAACAAAAGAGTTATGCGGACCGGAGGCGAAGGCCTTTGGAATTCTTAGTAGGGGATCATGTATTTCTGTGGGTTTCACCTACGAAAGGGGTGAAACATTTTGGGCTAAAAGGGAAATTAGCTCCACGCTACATTGGTCCATTTGAGATATTGGAGCGGATTGGAGGTGTAGCTTATCGGTTGGCTTTACCTCGGACACTTGCGGGTGTTCACAATGTATTTCATGTTTCTATGCTGAGGAAATACGTGTCGCGATCTAACCATATTCTGAAAGAGGTTCCGATACCACTCTAGGAGAATGCAACTTATGAGGAGATTCTAGTGCGGATTCTTGGTCGCAAGGAGCGAGAGTTGCAGAACAAACTATCCGACTCGTAAAGGTGGGATGGCAACATCATATGGATGAGGAGACTACATGAGAGCTGAAAGATATTATCCGAGCTCGATACCCTCATCTGTTTACCTGAAGCATGTGGTTATTTCAGAATATGCTTGATCTAATTTTTGCATTTAAGTATGAAATTTGGGGACCAAATTTTAATAAGTGGGGGAGAATGTAAAATACCCCAGAAAATAATAATAATAATAATAATAATAATAATATCATTGGATAAAAATTAGGTTGGTGATGCCTGGTTAGGGATTTACTTAGACCTAACCTAGATTTAAATCGTAATTGAAGGGACCTTGGGGTTAAATTGATCTAGGTTTAATTGAATTAAGGGTTAATGGCTTATAGGATTAAACCCAACCCATCAACCCTCAAAACCCGATCCACTTCCTCTCTCAGTAACGCATGCCGTTTGACTCTTCCCTCACCGCACGCAGTTTAGCGTTTCCCAGCCGCGATCTTTACTCCCCCCTTTTATTGCTTTCTCCTCGTGATGAACCCTCTTCACCGAGATCTTCCTTTTCCTCCTTGTGGATCGCTTCTCGCGACCCCTCCTCAGCGCGATCCCCTTTTTCTCCGCTCGCGACCTCGTCGACTCCTGCCACCCTAGAGCTCACCGGCTTTGCTGCATGAGTGGACGGCGATGAGCAACATTTTCTCGCCGGTGCTCGCGAACAAACCAGAGCAACTAGGGTGCTCGCGGTTTGGAGGCTTGGGTCGATGACAACGTCACTTGCTCCCGATTGCACGCTGTCGGAGGTGGGTTTGATCCGATCGATCACAGCCAGAGCAAGGTAAGGCATGGATTTTTCTTATAGTGGACGTGATTTTGGAGTTTTGTGGATGTGTCATGGCTAAACTCGAATTTTGTTGGTTTGGGTAGTGGTCTCGAGCAATTGAACAGGGCTGCCAAGTTTTGAGGAGTTACTGTCGGTGAGGATCAAAGTGTCGATAAACAAGCCATTTTCTTTTTGGTTCTGTCCATGCAGTTCAGTTCATTGTTGCATTGTTGTGGATAAGATTGATTCTGATTATCTCAATGGATAGCTGTGACTTTTGGGTATCGTTCATTGTTGCCCTTGATTTATCTAGTTAACAGTGGGAAGGGTTGATGGAGGAGGTTGTGATTGTAGTTAGTCGGTTGTGAACAGATTGATGGTTTGGTGGTGTGGCTGTGAGAAGGGGCTATTTTGTAGAAATAAGAGTAGAAGTGGTTGTGGATAGAATATGGGTTCGAATGGGAGGTTGTCGTGTGATTGTGGGTGGCTGTCGTGTGTCCCATGGGGTTACGAGTTGCAATTTTGGTCGGTTATGGGCTTTTGATGGTTGTGAATTGGAGCCTTGGTTGGGTATGGGCTATAAATGGCGATACAGGAGCTGTGATCGGTGGTTTACATGATTAGAGAGTTGTTCTGGGTTGTAGAATATCCAATTAATATGGAAATTGTGTATGGAAATTGAAGGGTGTAAATTAGCGTGTTCGCTAAGTGGAAACGGGGGGTTTTAATTATGATGTTAACCGTACCAGTTGAGGGTCTAATGTGAAGGTTGGTTATAGTGAATCGACCTTGGATAATTTGAGGGATTTTCCCAAGTCGTAGTCGAAGGATGCAACTATAAGAATGATATAGTAATTAATTTGTCTGTTATAGTCTGCTTGCACTAAAATATAATTGATGATATTTACAGGATGTGGATACGAGATAGGTCCGCGACCGTGAGGACTTCATTGTTACGAGCATTACAGCAGGTGGATAATTCCTACCCTGGTCAGGTAGTTTTAAATGCATGCAGATTTAGATACATAATCATCTTATATGATCATGTTACCTTGACTCTGTTCTTATTTACTCTTGCGCTTGATACCTTACCTTTGGCTGTTAACTCCATTGCTGCTATCATGTTTCATTTTATCATGATTAGGAGTTATATATATAGGTGATGTAAGTAACCTAGAATTTGTTTAGTTAAGTGCAAATAGTAAAGTCTGGATGACAACCTGATTGTAAATTAGGCAAAGAGGTCATCTGTGGGTAGGTAATATTTTGAACGTAGGGTTAATTCTAATACCCTTAGGTTGCATGTTTACTACCGACCATGTACTGTGTAAATGGTCAGATGAATTGTACTTAGTGTGTCGCTATGGACTGGTGGTCCTAGCTAATTATAATCAGTTGAGTATGACTTTCTGCAGGATAGAGAGTGTGTTGATCTGATTGGTTTGACTTTCTTTATAATAGAGAGTCTGTGGTGGATGTCTATTTATGACAGAGCATTCATGTCATTTGCATGCATGCTGGCGACGTGGTCTCTCTTATGGTCGAGAAGGTCGTCAGTCATCCTGCCTCCATGGTTTCTCATAGGAGGAGTAACTGGTGTGAGGGCAGAGCATTGTGGTGCCGCACTCTTCCACTATAGACGGTGGTAGTTGGATATGCTACTCGATCATACTGCTCACTCGGCCATATATGGATAATTGTGATTAGTATACATATATAGATGTTGTCTATATATATATGCTTATTGTGATGCTGCATTTGATTGTACTATGCTTGTTGCATTTGGTTGTATATCATCTTCATACATGCTACCTACATCACTTATATGGTTGTGTGGGATATCTATATAGTTGTTGAATTGTCTATTGCATTCTTTGACCCGTATTTGTGTCGTTATATGGTTTAGAGCAGACTTCCTGTATATGTATATATTATGGATATGTGCTCAGGTTGAATAGGTGTAGCATAGCAGACTTTCAGGTATGTCTGCATTTTACATTGGCCTTTGGTTAGAAGGTATATACATGGATATGTTATCATGCTAGTGTTACCTGATATACCTGTAGATTTTTCTATCGAATTACATGTGATATTGATATATACATGTTTTCCTATTACCTGCTGAATTTTACTCACCACCACGAACCCTAGGTTTTTCTGTCGGCCAAGTAACAAGTAGAAGTCTTCGTGACAACTTGGAGTTGCGCCGACGATCCATCCCATCTCCGTTTTTCCGAGTCTCCCGAGGATTTTGTTTATGTTATGGACTTTGATTATGTTATGGACTTGTTTTATATTATGGACTTTATTGTGATGTCATGGACTTTATTTCTGTGTCCGATATTTTATGTACTGTTCTATTACTGTGGACTTGTCAAGCGGTGTACACCTGTATGTTTTTAGTATGTATGTTGTGAGTATATGGTTTATATTTCCGCTGTGTTTGATATATTTATATTATGTTGTTGTTGTGGGCCTACGGGCCTTGTATTAACCCGAAATATTGCCATGTACAGGGGAGATGTCGGTCGTTTGCTTTTCGGCACGGCATACTCTCGGGGCGTGACACTTGTTGTTATACGAAGAAGAAAATCCTATGATCTTTGCTCACTATTCGAAGAGAAATTACGAACTCGAAAAGCACTTCTTGGTTCACAAACCAAATTCTAACAGTGCCTCAGATGTTCCTCTACAACTCACGTACACCACTCTCTCACTATGCAACTCTGATTTTTTCAGAATCTCTCTTCTCCTTCTTATAGCTTGGACGGATAACTCTTCAATAATCTCCTGAAGACCTTTCATCTCCAAACAATAAAGCCTTGGTTGCACAACGTATGCGCAACCACAACTTATGAGCATCAACTCCATGTTAATATTGGAGACCCTTCATCTCCTTCTCCTTCATAGGTTACACGCAGTAATGCGCAAATGCGTAATAAAGTGCAGTAATTCTCACATCTCCCACTCGTCCAAGTTATGCCACAAAGATAAATGGTCACAAATACCAACAAAAATAGAGACTAATAGTCAAACAGACTAATAAGAATCGAGATTCAGCAATCATAGAGATTCATAGTCACTAAGACTAGATAGTCACAAAGACTAATTCAGAACATCCAATTCATACTTAGGAAGAATGATTCGTGTGACAGTAAGCATATTAAGCATTAAATGCTAAGAAAGTTGTTACATTTTACATATATGCTCATTGAGCGATTATTGCTAAGAAAGTTGTTACACTTTACTTAGTCGCTCACTAAATGGTACACAACCATTTTATAAGTGGCACTCAGCCATTTTCCGGGTAGTACATAATCGTTCTCTTTGATACATCAATGTCTTGCTATTTACCCAGATTAAATTATTTACATCAATATGAACATCTCTAATCTCTCATAATGATCATTATGTCAAGAGCATATTCCATATTTTAATATTCACAATTCATTTCTATGCATAACAAAAAAGGATCGACCAGTGAATAACATGCAAGGATGTAAATCTTTTTAATCTTCCATTTTAGCTCGAATCTATCCATTTTAATCAGTCGCTTTCCTAGTCATGTTCCATAGACCAAATCATTCATAGTCAATAGATTTACATGCTAAAGTAGCCGACCCTGATTAAAACTTTAAGTAGATAGCTAAATAGTCACTTAAGGCAAATACCGAGATTAACATATAATCCCAAGGGCCCACATAGTAAAGAAGCAAGGATCTATTCTCCTACTACCCTTATTGTCATCATAACATATGTGGTATAAATCACATGTTACGATGTTATTCTCTTTACTAAAAAGAGCGTATGTTTTTCTCAAATCAATATCGTACAGATTTCGATCTAGACATTCCCAATGCCTAATCCTGAATTCAACTCATGAATTCTAATATGATTATAAACAGGTTTAGTAAATGGTGGGTACATTTACTTTGATCATAAATTTACAAATGATCTCATCTTGATACAATTATCAAGGCGACCCCAACTTACAGGGATGTCTCTATTTACATATAGCTACTTAAGCTATCCCATAAGCACCGGCCTTACCCCTATTCATACTCAATAAATAGAGATGATTGTCCATGTGAGATGACCAATCTTAACCTGCCAACATGCTCACCGAGATCTTATTTGAATGCAACATGAACATTTACACTGAATATACTATGACATTTTTCAATCAAATTATCTGACAAGGTCTGATTGTTATTACAACTTTGTTACATTCTTTGAAGTCCCAAATACTTCACATGTTCATAAAAGGATTCCTTAGTCATTGGTTAGTAAAAGGATCTGCAAGCATAGCACGGGTAGGGATATACTCAAGAACAACTTTTTTTCTTAGCAACAATATCTCTTACAAAGTTATACTTTATAGTTATATGCTTACCCTTGCTATGATATTTAGGATCCTTGGAAAAAACTATAGTAGCTTGACTGTTACAGTAGACAGTAACTGGACTCTCACTGTCCTCAGCAATCTTCAGATGCTTCAGGAACCTTCTGCTTCTTGCACAACCGCTGAACATGCCACATATTCAGCTTCCATTATCGACAAGGCTACACAAGCTTGTTTCTTGATGTTCTAGGAGATGACACCACCATTCAACAAGAATGCATAGCATGATGTGAATTTTCTATCATCCATGTCCCCAGGCCAATCTGCATCTAAATAGCTCTTTAGGCCCATATCTGATCCTTGAAAACAAAGATAATAATCTATTGTCGCTCTCAGATATTTGAATATTCTTTTCATCGCCTTATAGTGTCTCGGTCCTGAGTTTGACTAGAACCGACTGACTAAGCCAACTGCATAGTTGATATCAGGACATGTACACAACATAGTGTACATTAAACTACCAGCAACATTGGCATATGGTTTTCTTTTCATTTCGACTATTTCTTTAGGAGTCTTGGGACACATATTCTTGCTCAAAATAGTACCTTTTACTATAGGTATCTGTTATATGTTGTAATCAGACATGCTGAAATGTTGTAACATCTTATTTATGTAAGTCCCTTGGGACATACCCAAAAGTCTTTTCGATCGATCTCTCACGATCTTCACACCTAAGATGTATTCAGCTTCTCTCATATCTATTATGTCAAATTGTGATGAAAGTCACTCTTTGACTTCTATTACAAACCTTATGTCATTTCTTGCTATTCAGCAGATCATCAACATATAATGATAAAATGACATACTTTCTTTTTTCCTTTCTCAGAAAAATACAATGATCCTCATTGATCATTTTGAAACCATAAGATAAAATGACTTCATTAAATCTTATGTTTCATTGTCTTGATGCTTGCTTTAGCGCATATATAGACTTTTTAAGTCTACATACTTTACCCTCTGGGCCTTTAGCAACGAAATCTTCTAATTGTACCATATAGATTTCCTCGTCAAGCTCACCATTAAGGAAAGCAATTTTTACATCCATTTGATGAAACTCCAAGTCATAATGTGCTATAAAAGCCAAAATGACTCGGATTGGCACAAGTTTCATTACGGGAGAAAACATCTCTTCATAGTCAATACCCTCCAATTGGGTATATCCTTTTGCAACCAAGCGAGCTTTGTATGGATTAATCGATCCATCAGCTTCCCTCTTAATTTTGAGAATCCACTTATTCCCAATAACCCTTCGCCCAGGAGGAAGATCAACTAAATCCCAAACACGATTCTTCATCATCGACTCCATCTCTTCTTCCATTATTGTTTTCCATTTTTCTCTAACACTACATCCCAATGCTTCTTTAACGAATTTAGGTTCATCATTGTCAACTGGGAGTGTCATCATTGCCTCATTCTCAACATCAAACCTCTTCTTAGGTTTGATCTTACGAATACTTCTTTGTAAGTTGAGCGATTGAGAAGTCAACTCATGACTTGGCAAATTACTCCCACTCGGTTGACTAGACTCGGGCATCCCTTGTGACACATCTTTTGTTGGTAATATATCATCCTCCTCAAAAAAAGGAACTATTTTATCAAGGTAACCTCTAGTTGGGAACTCTGTTTCAAGAAAAGTTGCATTCTTGACTCTATTTTGGAGATTGTTCCATCTTGCTTCTCACTAATGAAAACATAGCATTTAGAGGTCTCATAATATCTTATAAAGATACATTTCTTACCTCTAGGTCTTAGTTTTCCATACTTGTGAGAATTGTCATGAACGTAGGCAGCTAACCCCTAGGATCTCAGATTACAAAAATCTAGTTTTCTGCCTGTCCAACATTCATATGGGGTAGATGGAATTGATTTAGAAGGTACTATATTAAGTATATAGGTTGCTTCTAATAACACATCTCCCCAATAGGATATTGGCAAATTAGCCTGAGCCATCATAGACTTAACCATTTCAAGAAGAGCCCTATTTCTCCTTCGAGTAACCCCATTTTGCTGTGGAGTTCTTGGGAATGTTAGTTGTCTAATGATCCTTTTATCATTACATTGTCTTGAACAAATCAGGCAAATATTCACCTCCACAATCAATGCGTAAGGTCTTAACTTTACGATCCAATTGATTTTCAACTTCATTCATATAACGAATGAAGCAATCCAATGCTTCAGATTTATGAGAGATCAAAAAAACATGACCAAAACGAGTGAAATATGTAGGAACGTTGATGACGCGCTAGAGGGGGGTGAATAGCATTTTCATGATTTCGCTCAGAATTCGATCATGATCGTGTCTACAAGTTTGTTAGGATGCGCAGCGAAAATAACAGAAACAAAGTACACCCACAAACTCAAGCACAAAATAAGATATACGTGGTTCAGAATATAGAGTTCCTACTCCATGGGGTGAGCTCAAGTGAGCTCTAGTGATGCACACCACCACTAATAAACTCCTTCTCAGTGACACACCGGAGGTGGAGAAACTTCGTACAAGTGATTACAATAGTAATAAATAAAAAATAATAAGTATAGTAAGCAATACACAAATACAAGTAAAGAAAACTTTACTCAAGGAACTTTTGATTGTTTGGTTGTTGATTTCTTTAGATTGGCTTTAAAGGACTGGAAACATCAACTATTCCCCTTCAAATCTCCCCAACAACCATGGCCAAAGTCTTCCTCGTTGTGCTCCTTATAAAGCTACAACTTGGGTTGATTTTTGCCCCCAGTCGATTTCTCTTACCCAGCAGTCGCCTGGCCTTCATGCCATTGTCTCACAATGGCTATATCCACCTGGAAAAACTCCAACGGATACATAGCAGTCAACTGTCAAACCCTAGCAGTCAACTAATGCCCAGTAATCGACTAGCCAGTCGACTACCAAAGCTTTTATGCTCGTGATAGCTTATAGCAGTCAACTGCCCTCCATGGCAGTTGACTGATCAAGGCCAGTCGACTGCCAAAGGATGGAAATCGACTGCCAGTGGCCCATAACCATAGTCAAGCTCCAGTCAACTATAGACCAGTCAACTATTTATAAACCCATTCGACAGCTCAGAGTCAACTAGGTTGTCAAGTGTCAAACAATTGGCTAGTTGACTAGTCCATAACCCCAGTCGACTAATAAATCTCAAACATGAGGTTTAACTCAAGTATTATCCCCTCATACTTGCTAGACTACCCTTAGCCTAGACCTAAGCCTTCTATCCACCTCAATCAGTCTCATGCCTATCGGATCCCTCCAAGTCATCCATGACTTGTTCATCCATATGCTAGCCTTCAGGTGCTTCTATCAGCTATTGTCATTATAATCGAGTCTACATTGCCAAGGTACATTTGTTCTTATTGTCATCCCCCGAGAGTATGCCGTGCCGAAAAGAAAACGGACGACATCTCCCCTATACATGGCAACATATCGGGTTAATACAAGGCTCATAGGCCTACAACAACAATATAACATAAAGATATCAACATATCAAACACAGCGAAAACAATACAGACAGATAAACAAGATACAAAGACTAACTGTGCACTCCGGAGTGACTTGACACGACAAGAATCATAACAGAAATCGAATCATAGACCAAATACGTACATCACATCCGTATATCAAAAATACGGAAACAATACAGGGTAAAAACCCAAACTAACAATCCATAGTACTACAACAATACAGAAAAACATATCCATTCATCCGGTGTGAGATGGGATCAGCTGGCGGAGCTCCGAACGTCCAAGGAATCTTCTACCTGTTATCTGGGCGACAGGAAACCCAAGGTCCAGGGGTAGTGAGTATAAACTCAGGGGTAATATATAGAAAGTGCATGAACAACATATAGGATAACGAGATCTACAAGTATACACGTGAAGATCTACAGGTATACAACATGAGTCCAATAGACATATAGTCCTATCCAAATCTAATAGCAAGTAACCACAGTATAGTCATACTCAATGTATATACTAAACTGATCAACTGAACATGAAGTAATGTACCAACGTACCTGACGATCCGCAACACCATAAGCTATATCATCCTGAACAGATTTACAATAACATAACCCATATAATGTACCAAGTCAATCCCATACCTAGCCAATACTCCAACATATGAACAGTATATGATCACCTGTAATAACAACCCGGTCCGTACCACACAATGACATGATGCTAATCAAATGCATACAACCATCTGAATCAACGCATGTATCATGCTCAACACATGGCAGTATATAAAATGCAAATGACATGTATCATGATGTACAAGCATGTGCAACAATCATAGCTCAATCAAATGCAGCATCTCACAGGCATATGTAAAACATATATTAAATACATGTATACATATATATCGGCAATGCATATGCATGGCCATGTCTGCGGACCCGTCCAACCATGACCCCAGTATGGCCCGGGTGGCACGGCATGACGACTAGCCCGACTCCAGCTGCCCTACTCTCGAGTGACCGAGTTGGGTAGTATGAATGAGTAGCATATAAGCATAAAGAGCTAACTACTCCCCGGGGGTCCCTGCTGCTGGTCGCTCCATCACTACCCATGAGTAGACGAGCTCTGCACACAAGACAACTACACGTCACACAACCACCGTCTATATTGGGCGAGTGCTAACACCACTCTGCTCAGTGGCCAGGTGCGCATCTCCGGCTACCACCATCCATAGTGGCCGAGCGGGCCCATCCAATGCTCTGCCCTCAACCCTGCTACCACTACCCCGAGTGGCCGGAGAGGCAGGATGACTGACGACCCGTCTCATCCACAAGGGAGACCCAGTCGTCAGCATGCATGCAATGTAATGATGCATAGCTCACACACAAATCCTCGCAACACTCCCTAACTCGCGGGGAGACCTAGTCAATCAAAAGTCAACCATGTAAGGACTACTAATCTGTAATCACAACCTATTTACCTATGTACAAATAAATAGGTTCGTCAAGATAACTCACTAATATGTGTACGGTACAACGACCGACCTGATAATTTGGACTCATCACCTATCCTAGTGATGCAAGCCAGTAACCCAATCTGAGGTTATAAAAAAAAATAACCCTAACCACATGTACTTACTGAACCTCTATCAGCTAACACATAATAGGGTTTGTAGTTCATATCCATGATAGATAATCAAAGAAATAACAGCAATATATCTCAAAGGTCAAAGGCAGTACAAGCATATGATTAAATAAGAGTGGATTTAAGGTAAACAGGTATAACATATACCCAAATTCATGCACTAAAATTTGGTCAAAACTACCGGACCAGGTAGATATTACCCACTTGATACATAATCCGTGCTATCCATCTCCACGTTCATGTATCCATCACCATCAACGTCTTGTAACAATAATAACAAATTAGGGTTAAGCACAAGCCTCTAATTATACGAACAAAATACTAATTTGTTCTATATTCGCATCCTTCCCTTGCTTAACCCAATCATCATCTCCCTAACAGAGCATAACCAATATGATCCAATACACTAAAATCTCCAAATCAAAGCATGTCAGACATCAACTAATATTAACCGAAACACCATGGTCAGTAAAAGAAACAATCGGCAAACACCCCACAACCGATTACAGCTCCACCCCTAACTGTGCAGAATAACCTCCATGCATACCACTCTTGATCGATTGCTCAACATCACCGATTGATTTGCTTATCTATTGCCATGCTAAGGTGAAACACAGCAACCTATCAAATTGATCTGAATGATCGACTGTACCCACAACCACTAGGAGAAACAAACCAATAATTCATTGAAACCCCTCGGCAGATCATACATCTACACCCAATCAACAATACCACTCAACTCACAGGTTAACTTCCAAATCACAGTTACGATTCCTAACCCATAGCACACAACCAATTGAATTCTCAATTCATTACATCAATCGACAACACCATAAGCACACTACGATCACAAACACACCCGTATCAAACGAATACCGAAAATCACCACAACGGAACCTAAATCAACACTAGAGTAGATATTACCACAGATGACAAGATGAGGTTAGATCCATCTTACCGGCTCTAAACTCCACCGGTAGCGAAATTTTCCCCAATCTCGACTGCTTGCCGAACCCATCCAAGCTCCGATCACTGCCATCACACCACAGATCTAAGCTAAAATCGAAAACCGCAGCTAGTAGCAAAACCCTACGTGAAAGGGAAGACAACAATCGATCCTTACCTTCGATGGCAGCTCACCGTCGCGGCGACAGCACCACCGACCCGTCGAGCGAAGGCAACGTCGACACTCCCCTAAAGCGAACCACCTACTGCCCTTCGATAGGAGATCAGCTACTGAGGCGGCGTTGTCGAGTGGCTCTCACCAGACGTCGACGATCTAGAATCCGGCGACTCGATCGCACGGAGTGGAAAAATGAGGCGGAGAAGGAAAAGGAACGGTGGAATCACGATTGAGTTCGTTCGGCGGCTTATAAAAGTCATTCGAGTGATCTGGTTAGCTCAGCCCAATCCAAACCCAAGTCTAATCCAAACAGATTTAACCCATTTCCAGCCCAGGCCCATTACAACCTAAGCCCAATTTCAGCCCAACTAGATCAGCCTAATGGACTCAGCCCAACTAGATAATTAACCCCATTATCCCACTAATTAAGCCCAATTAATCTACTCATTAACTCAATTAATTAAAGGGTTTAATCCATATAATTTTTTTTTCGTATCTTACATTCTCCCCCACTAATAAAAATTTGGTCCCCAAATTTTCGACTCATGTACGAGTACGAGATGTCACAACAACCATCTCACCTATTTGAAGAAAAGTCACACACCTCCAGTGACTAAGTGGGGTACTGAGCTCGAATATTATATTCCAGCTCATATATATACTCTCAATCGACCTATTAAAAGGTAAATAATTGTACCATAGTGGAGCTCTATACCCGTAACCTATGGAAGACTTTGCCAGAATCGTAAGGTGAATCATGAATCACTATCAGAAATGATACTCAAGGTTACTCCATGGATATAATTCCATCAAGCGATCCAACGGAGTCTACTCCTGTGTGCAGAGCTCGTCTACTCATGGGTAGTGACGGAGCGACCAGCAGCAGGGACCCCCGGGGAGTAGTTAGCTGCAACTGAAGAATACCGCATAGATACGACCATCGTCATATACTCTCTCTCTTCTGAACAAATCATAACCACGCCTGGGAAAGTAACAGTTGCTGTCTGGACGTCTGAATCTTCTGAGATGTTTTCTGTTGATACTGCTGAGTAAATTGCTTCTCCCGGATGAAAGTATCAAAGAGCTCTAACTATATCTGAGGTAGTAGATTGCTGCTGATGTGATAATCTATTCTTCTGTCATGATCTCGGCTTCCGAGGTTGTGGATCGTCTGCTCGAAAGCATCATCCATAGTCTTCCACTGAGTCTTCAAAGTACATACTTTCCTCGTAGATACCAATTGCTTATAGTAGAAACAGATACAATGGTCCATCGGATAATCTGACTCTGCGTCTCGTCGTGACCCGCACTGCACACACATAATCCCTTCGGAGTCTTTCCTCTGAGTTCGCTGATAAACATGAGAAGATGCTGACAATCTGTAATCGGTCTTCTATGATCGAAAAACTCTCCAATAGTCGCTCGTGACTCATAACTCCAATCTCGCTTCTTTTGTCAAACATTCGGAGACTTTGGATTCCAATAATTTGACTTGCAATATCTGCTTATCAAATCTCCAACTCTTAAAACACTTGCTACAGAGTCATTCTATATACATGACTCGGTCTAAGAGCTTCCGGTAGGATCTGGTAGGAGATCCAAACATTCTGATCAAGATGTCAACCGATAACCCGTGGGTGGCCAAAACCAACCCAATCACATTCTTGGGCTATTAAATGGTCGTAACCTTCGCAAGTCTAACGACTCTGCATGGTACTCCCAATACCAAACGATCACCCTACTCGATGCCCAAGAATTTCCTGACAATGAGTCAAAAATGACGTGGGGAAATACTATCTCACAACATCACTACATCGTGGCCAAGTGATGTGTGATTTCCCGAAGGTTATTTCCTATCTCTTCCACCAAGTACCGGCTAAATCCGGATAATGGTATTCAACTAACACTACTATCTTCGTATAATCCGAGTCAAGTACTCCAAAAGTACTCCCAATGTTATACAACCTAGAACGACCAGTCCGGGGATCAAAATCTCCATGAATATCATCCACTAATTTTCTACTATCTACATCAGCAATAGTATACTCACTTGTCCATTACCCACCCAATAGGTAATGATCTGACTAACATAATTAGTGAAAATCTTAGGACCGTAATCCTTGATCTCCACAAGAGATGTGACTACTAACCCCTGCTTTTTGACTCATATCAGTCGGCTCTCAAAGGTAATTACCTTTTCGATAGTAGGTATATGTCTAATAACCTCAATATGTCGTTCTCGTGGTCAACTCAAACCACGGTTACGAATACTAACCAACACCCTACAAGTCATCCATATTATAAGCAACTAAGTCATAGCTAATAGAAGGATATGTGATACAATTAACATACTTAAACCTTGTATCTCGGAGATGTCCGCAACAGCCAGATCCCAGAACTCACAAATCAAAACCGAGTAAAGCAAAACTCGATGTCCGAACGAAATAAAATCCGAAAATGGACTTCGCAACCTAAGGCTCTGATACCAATAAAATTGTCACGCCCCGAGAGTATGTCGTGCCAAAAAGCAAACGGACGGCATCTCCCCTGTACGTGGCAATATATCGAGTTAATACAAAGCTCGTAGGCCTACAACAACAATATAACATAAAGATATCAACATATCAAACACAGCGGAAACAATACAGACAGATAAACAAGATACAAAGACTAACTGTGCACTCCGGAGTGACTTAACACGACAAGAATCATAACAGAAATTGAATCATAGACCAAATATGTACATCACATCCGTATATCACAAATACGGAAACAATACAGGGTAAAAACCCAAACTAACAATCCATAGTAATACAATAATATGGAAAAACATATCCATTCGTCCGGTGTGAGATGGGATCAGCTAGCAGAGCTCCGAACATCCAAGGAATCTTCTACCTGTTATCTGGACGATAGGAAACCCAAGGTCCAGGGGTAGTGAGTATAAACTCAGGGGTAATATATAGAAAGAGCATGAACAACATATAGGATAACGAGATCTACAAGTATACATGTGAAGATCTACAGGTATACAACATGAGTCCAATAGACATATAGTCCTATCTAAATCTAATAGCAAGTAACCACAGTATAGTCATACTCAATGTATATACTAAACTGATCAACTGAACATGAAGTAATGTACCAACGTACCTGACGATCCGCAACACCATAAGCTATATCATCCTGAATAGATTTACAATAACATAACCTATATAACGTACCAAGTCAATCCCATACCTGACCAATACTCCAACATATGAACAGTATATGATCACCTGTAATAACAACCCGGTCCGTACCACACAATGACATGATGCTAATCAAATGCATACAACAGTCTGAATCAACGCATGTATCATGCTCAACACATGGCAGTATATAAAATGCAAATGGCATGTATCATGATGTACAAGCATGTGCAACAATCATAGCTCAATCAAATGCAGCATCTCACAGGCATATGTAAAACATATATCAAATATATGCATACATATATATCAACAATGCATATGCATGGCCATGTCTGCGGACCCGTCCAACCACGACCCCAGTATGGCCCGGGTGGTACGACATGACGACTAGCCCGACTCCAGCTGCCACTACTCTCGAGTGACCGAGTTGGGTAGTATGAATGAGTAGCATATAAGCATAAAGAGCTAACTACTCCCCGGGGGTCCCTGCTGCTGGTCGCTCTGTCACTACCCATGAGTAGAAGAGCTCTGCATACAGGACAACTGCACGTCACACAACCACCATCTATAGTGGGCGAGTGCTAACACCTCTCTGCTCAGTGGCGAGGTGCGCATCTCCAACTACCACCATCCATAGTGGTCAAGAGCGGCACATCCAATGCTCTGCCCTCAACCCTGCTACCACTACCCCGAGTGGCCGGGGAGGTAGGATGACTGACGACCCGTCTCATCCACAAGGGAGACCCAGTCGTTAGCATGCATGCAATGTAATGATGCATAGCTCACACACAAATCCTCGCAACACTCCCTAACTCGCGGGGAGACCTAGTCAATCAAAAGTCAACCATGCAAGGACTACTAATCTGTAATCACAACCTATTTACCTATGTACAAATAAATAGGTTCGTCAAGATAACTCACTAATATGTGTACGGTACAATGACCGACCCGATAATTTGGACTCATCACCTATCCTAGTGATGCAAGCCAGTAACCCAATCTGAGGTTATAAAAAAAAATAACCCTAACCACATGTACTTACTGAACCTCTATCAGCTAACACATAATAGGGTTTGTAGTTCATATCCATGATAGATAATCAAAGAAATAACAACAATATATCTCAAAGGTCAAAGGAAGTACAAGCATATGATTAAATAAGAATGGATTTAAGGTAAACAGGTATAACATATATCCAAATTCATGCACTAGAATTTGGTCAAAACTACCGGACTAGGTAGATATTACCCACCTGATATATAATCCATGCTATCCATCTCCACGTTCATGTATCCATCACCATCAACGTCCTGTAACAATAATAACAAATTAGGGTTAAGCAGAAGCCTCTAATTATACGAACAAAATACTAATTTGTTCTATATTCGCATCCTTCCCTTGCTTAACCCAATCATCATCTCCCTAACAGAGCATAACCAATATGATCCAATACACTAAAATCTCCAAATCAAAGCATATCAAACATCAACTAATATTAACCGAAACACCATGGTCAGTAAAAGAAACAATCGGCAAACACCCCACAACCGATTACAGCTCCACCCCTAACTGTGCAGAATAACCTCCATGCATAACACTCTTGATCGATTGCTCAACATCACCGATTGATTTGCTTATCTATTGCCATGCTAAGGTGAAACACAGCAACCTATCAGATCGATCTGAATGATCGACTGTACCCACAACCACTTGGAGAAACAAACCAACAATTCATCGAAACCCCTCGGCATATCATACATCTACACCCAATCAACAATACCACTCAACTCACAGGTTAACTTCCAAATCACAGTTACGATTCCTAACCCACAGCACACAACCAATTGAATTCCCAATTCATTACATCAATCGACAACACCATAAGCACACTGCGATCACAAACACACCTGTATCAAACGAATACCGAAAATCACCACAACGGAACCTAAATCAACACTAGAGTAGATATTACCACAGATGACAAGATGAGGTTAGATCCATCTTACCGGCTCTAAACTCCACCGGTAGCGAAATTTTCCCCAATCCCGACTGCTCGCCGAACCCATCCAAGCTCCGATCACTGCCATCACACCACAGATCTAAGCTAAAATCGAAAACCGCAGCTAGCAGTAAAACCCTACGCGAAAGGGAAGACAACAATTGATCCTTACCTTCGATGGCAGCTCACCGCCGCGGCGACAGCACCACCGACCCGTCGAGCGAAGGCAACGTCGACACTCCCCTAAAGCGAACCACCTACTGCCCTTCGACAGGAGATCGCCTACTAAGGCGGCGCTGTCGAGTGGCTCTCACCGGACGTCGACGATCTAGAATCTGGCGACTCGATCACACGGAGTGGAAAAATGAGGCGGAGAAGGAAAAGGAACGGTGGAATCACGATTGAGTTCGTTCGGCGGCTTATAAAAGTCGTTCGAGTGATCTGGTTAGCTCAGCCCAATCCAAACCCAAGTCTAATCCAAACAGATTTAACCCGTTTCCAGCCCAGACCCATTACAGCCTAAGCCCAATTTCAGCCCAACTAGATCAGCCTAATGGACTCAGCCCAACTAGATAATTAACCCCATTAGCCCACTAATTAAGCCCAATTAATCTACTCATTAACTCAATTAATTAAAGGGTTTAATCCATATAATTTTTTTTCGTAACTTACACTTATGCTACCAAGACACACACTTGGACTTTACGCTACCAAACATTGGACTTATGCCACCCAGACTAAAGCTTGGACTCTACGCTACCAATATCACACCCTTGGACTTCCCAAATGTCAAGATCCATTTTGGACTTATACTGCCAAGACTCTATGCTTGAACTTTAAGCCGCTAAATATTAGACTTATGCTGCCAAGACCTATGCTTGGACTTTACACTGCCAATATCACACTCTTGGAATTCCTTTGCCAACTCCATGTTGGACTTTCCAATTGCCAAGACTCATGCTTGGACTTTCCATGCCAAGTACACAAGACTTGAACTTCCCACACCAAGTACACAAGACTTGGACTTCCCATGACAATCACATTATCATACATTTTGCAAAATATCAAAATACTGCTTGAGTTAAACTCGAGTCTGATCAATCATGACTTGGGTCGATTGCACCAACAATCTCCTCCTTTTTGATGTTTGACAAAACCTTTGAGTTAGGCCACCTAACTTAAGCCATCAATTCATCAATTCTCCCCCTTTTTGACATACATAAAAAAGTCTCTCTCCAAGGGTATCAATGTCTCATATCCCAATGAGATCTTACAATCTCCCCCTTGGTCGAAAAACATTTAGGATTCCTTCACTCTTCCTAGTGATAGGTCTCATACCACTAAATGAGAGGCAATCCTTACTTATCCAAATTTCTAACTTCCCCCCTATAAGGAAAGACTCATCCGTCGTCCCTTGATGGATAACCTCCCCCTAAAAGCTTGCCCCACCTTGACCATTACACTAACAATGTCCTTGAAGAGACCCTAAGCCAATAGGAACTCTAAACAATCAAAATTAATGGCAAAAGTTCAAACTTGAACTTTCACACACCTTAAAATTTGATTTCCACCCAAAACAACTCTCCTAATCTATTTCCAATGGATTTTCACCCTTCCAATGTTTTCCAAAGCATATCCTAGGATCAAGAGTAGTTAGGGTACATAGGAATGGTTGAAAATGAGCTAAACAAACCTTGTTTACCCGAAATCAGCTTTGGCAATTAACTTGGTCAGCAACCAGTCGATTGCCCTCAATGCAAGTCGACTGCTCCAAGCGGCAGTCGACTGGTTTCTACAGATGTAGAAATCCAAAAATCAGAAATGAGTTTTGTTAATTCATAAGTAATTATACGTAATTTAAAAAATAATGAAACTTCATACGTATAATATTTATATCAGATACAATGGGTGAAAAATATTTGAAAAATAAAATACCCATTAAATAGTGAGATTTATACAAAGTTCAAAAAATAAAAATAACTTCAATGTTTTGAGCCTACTTTATATCAAGTTCATCAATGGTGATTGTTATCAAAAGATAGGCTTCACCAAGATTTTTCAAAATATTTTTGAAATGATTTTAAAAACTTATATTGGACCATGATCTATGGGCTCAATGCACATGACTTGCACATTAGCTTTCCCCATAATCCATCATTATCATTTAATGAGTTCTAAGTTCATTATGATGTACTAAATAAGCACATGAACTTAACTCATTTTCTAGCATCTCACATATGTCTAAGGAATATGAAAACACATACAAGTCAATTTAATGTGAGATGTGAGTTTTAGTTCTTCCTAATCTAAGGTCGCATGCATTTTTCTAGGAAACTCTAGTTGATTCCCTTATACATGGGACTTTAAATCAAGTCATAGTCCTTAAATTAATTTTAATTAATCCTAAATGCATAAATTATGATTATGGCATACAAGATAGCATAAATAAAGCATGTGCCAATAATCATGATGTCATGACATATAAATAAAATCTAAACACTAACATGACATAAAAATTAAACCTAAATATTATCATGATATTTTATATGATTAAATGAAATATGATGTCATGGCATGGCAAGGCAAACAAATCATGGCAAGTATAAAATTCAAAGGTATATAATACCTAAGTATTAAGCCCAAAGTGTCATTTCTAAGATTTATACTAATTTGTCATAATACCACTCATCTCCCAAGTGTGTCAAAAATTCTAAATGGCACACCATGACCTCTAAACCTAATTGTGCCAATTTGATCAAATTTTCAAACTTCTCAAATTTAATTGGCACATCCTAAAATCTTTTAGGATATAAATCCAAACTTATTTCCAAGATATCTCATAACCTTGAAGATGTCCTAAAGTGTCAACTCTACCATGGTTAGGTTAACTACCCATCCATTTAGGGTTGACACACCCTAACCCATTTAGCGTGAAGGGATCACGCTCCTAGGAACCCAATACCTATTGGAGTTCCTTGGGTTTACTAGGGATATCCTCCCTTAGTACCTTCTTAATGACCCTTTTAGGCTTGGAAGCCTTGGTCATTTGGGTCTTGTCTAGGTTAATCCTAGGGGTAACTCCCCTTGTAACCTTCTTAGTGACCTTCTTAGGTTTTTTTAAAACCTTAGTTACTAGACACACATCATGATCAACTCTAAGGATGACCTCCCTTGTGACCTTGACTTTCCTAGACCTATTGATGGTTCCATAATCGAATGGAACACTATGATAGGTCTCCTTGGGCTTAGGTTTGTGACCCAAACCTTTCTTTCCCCTAGATGGTTCTTGCCTCCCATACCCTAATATTTTTTATCATTATACCTCATATTCATGTTTTCCATTTTCCTAAAGGTATTCTCTATTTTCTCAAGTTTTAACCTCAAAACTTGATTTTCCAACTCTAATTGCCCAATTTTTTAATTTTCATTTATTCTTTGGCCATTGTTCTTTCTTTTAGGCATATGTCTACCCTTTTTAGGGTTAATGCCTAAATGATTTTATACCTTCCTTAGGTAGAATTATTTTAGGGTTAATTGTTCTAGACTTGTCCTTACCCCTAATATTGCAAGATTTAGCACCTAAGCAGTAAGGTATAATTCTAACATGCTTTTCATGATCATGAACAAAAGCAAGAGTATTAAAATTAGTCCTAGCATGCTTTTGACTATTAATTGAAAAAGGACCATACTTAAAAGTGACCTTAGGGTTTGCCTTAGCTCCCTCTATATTTGAGACTCCTCCTTTGCCCTTGGTTTTCTTCCTCCCCCCAGGGCATTGAGTTCTATAGTGGCCCCGTTGATTGAATTTGAAGCAAATGATATGCTCCTTGCTCTTTTGACTTTGGCCACTGGCATCCTTTGACTTGTCCTTGACTTTTGGTGTCAGTTGAGTCTTCTTGACTCGCTTTGGACATTTACTCTTGTAATGTACATTTTCCCTACACTCAAAGCATACAATATAATTTTTATTTTCAATCAAAATGCTTGAGTTACCTAGGCCAGAAATGGAATTTTGAGTTTGCTCTTCTTCTCTCCCGGAGGTGGATGGCTCATCTTCTTGCTCCGGCATTGAGGATGGTCTCTCCTCCCCCTCAATTCTAGAAGTGGAGGCTTCCTCAAATTCTTCCACCTCTTCTTCTTCCTCGGATGTCGAACACCTCTTGACCTCTGAATCCTCACTTTCTTGAGAGGATGAGCTTGCTTCTTCGGTCTCCTTGTCCAATCGAGCCGATGATGGATCTTCATGATATTGTGCCACTTTGCTCCAAAGATCCTTGGCGTCCCTATAATCTCCTAATCTATAATAAATATCATTAGGGATTACATTAACTAAAACTTTTGTTACCCTTTCATTTATTTTGAAGGCTTGAGATTGCTCTTCGGTCTGTCTCTTCTTCTTGAGGTATCCACCTTTTGGACCCCTTGGAAATTTGAATCCTGGCCTTCATTAGGATGACCCAATCTTCAAAGTTCGTCATGAAGAAATTCTCCATCCGTGCCTTCCATTGATCAAAACCTTCCCGTCCATAGAATGTATATGGAATTGGAGAGTTGATGTCCCATCCAAATCCATTGTTGGGCAACTCCATCCTCTAGCACTTGTGCTCTCTTGACGGTTAGTACGTAGAAGAGCCTTGGGCTATGATACCAATTGTAGGAATGTTGATGATGCGCGAGAAGGGGGTGAATATCATTTTTGTGATTTCGCTCAAAATTTGATTTGATCGTGTCTACAAGTTTGTTAGTATGCGCAGTGGAAAATAATAGAAATAATGTACACCACAAACTCAAGCACAACACAAGATATACGTGATTCGGAACCTAGGGTTCCTACTTCACGGGGTGAGCCCAAGTGAACTCTAGTGATGCACACCACCACTAATAAACTCCTTCTCGGTGACACACCAGAGGTGGAGAAATCTCGTACAAGTCATTACAATAGTAATAAATACAATACAACAAGTATACTAAGCAATACACAAATACAAGTAAAGAAAACTTTGACAAGAAACTTTTGATTTCTTACTTGTTGATTGCTTTGGTTTGGCTTTGAAGGACTAGAAAGCACCAATTATTCCCCTTCAAATCTCCCCAAGAACCATGGCCAAAATCTTCCTCTTCGTGCTCCTTATAAAGCTACAACTCATGTTGATTTTCACCTTGCAGTCGACTGCTCTTACACACAGTCAACTGGCCTTCATGTCGTTGTCTCACAACAACTATATCCATGTTGAAAAAACTCCAACGGATACATGGCAGTCGACTTCCAAACCCTAGCAGTCGACTATTTCCCTAATAGTTGACTGACCAATCGACTACCAAAGCTTCTGTGCTCGCAATAGCTTACAGCAGTCGACTGCCCTCCATGGCAATCGACTGATCAATGCCGATCGGCCCAAGGCGGCGATCATTACCGGTGGCTGCGGTGAGCTCCGATGACTATTCATAACCCCAGTCAGCTTCTCAGAGTTGACTAGACTATCAAGTATCAAACACTTGGCCAGTCGACTTGTCCATAACCCCAGTCGACTGATAAACCTCAAACATGAGGTTTAATCCAAGTATGATCTGTTAGTGTAATTGACCCAGATGATGATTGACCAAACTCGAGTGGGACTCGAGTAGGGTTTTGATGTTTGATAATGGTTTACAATATGATTTGACCATATGAATAGTGGATGGTATGGGATATCCAAGGTCATATGAAGGAGACTATTGAAGAAATCCAAGTTGGTCAAGGTTGACCGGACACTTGGTGTGGAGAAGTCCAAGTATGGTGACTTAGCAAGGAAAGTCCAAGTATAAATACTTGGCAAGGGAAAATTCATGTCGGTCAAGGGAGACTGGACACTTGGTGCTGGAAAGACGAGCGGGGAGTTGGCAAGGGAAGTCCCGGCAAGTCTGGGAGATCATGCTTGGCAAGTGAAGTCCTGGATGAGGAATCTTTGTAAATGAAGTCCCGAACAGGGAGTCTTGGTAGTGAAGTCCCGGAGGCGTGACCTCTTGACAAAGGTAGACCCAGTAGCATGACGATAGTTGATGGAACCACTTGAAGGCTAGCGCAAGGATGATGAGTCACGGACTCGAGGGAACCCGGAGGAGTAAGGCTGATGGAAGTGGGTTGAAGGCTTAGGTTTAGGCCTAGGGTGAGTATCAAGTATGAAGGGATCATACTTAGGGTGTTAAACCTCAATGTTGAGGTATAACAGTCGACTGCCAATTTGGTTCAGTCGACTGGGCTTCGTTTGTAAGCAAACAGAAGTAAGGTAACCTCGACCAGTGCTTCAACAGGGTTATAGTCGAGGAGAAACCTCTACTGGTAAGGTGGAGTCGAGTGGTGAGACTTGGAAAGTCAAGATAGTGCTATGGAAGCACTCAACCATAACCTTGACTAAAGTCTAGTCGAGGTGGCACCTCGACTGAACCACTCAACCAGCACCTCAACTGGATCTGGGAGTGGGCATGATAGCAACCACTCAAAAGTGAGGTAGACTCGACCAACGCCTTAACTAGGTGCTAGTCGAGGTGGCTCCTCGACTGGCACCTCGACTGGATCCAACATAGGCATTAAAACAATTGATCACAAGAAAGGCAGACTCGACTAGCACCTCGACTGGGGTATCACGCGAGGCAGCGCCTCGACTGGCGAAGCGACCGTTGTGCTGCAATGTTCGGAATCAGGAGGCTTCGACGGGGCCTTATAAGAGGAGGTTGTGGATGTCTTAAAGAGAGGTTAGAGGGGTGATTTGAGGCGAAGTACTACTGCATTTCAGGGTCTTCAAAGTCATCCCAAAGAAAACAACAAGCAAGCATTCAAAAGCCCTAACTCGTAAAGTGTGTTCACTTGTTTTTCATTTGCTTTTGTAATTGTTGTATTTGCTTGTTGTATCTTGTTCTTATTGTTGTAAGAGACTAGTAAGAGGTTTCTCTACCTCAAGTGTGTCATCGAGAAGGATAAGCTTGATAGTGGTGGTGTGCATCACTAGAGCTCGCTAGGGCTCGACCGTGGAGTAGGAACTAGGGTTCCGAACCATATAAAATCTGAGTGTTTTGTTTGTGTTGTGTTTTGTGCTTATATTTGTATTAGTATTTGTATTTTGGCTGCGTACTAACGATCATAGACAAGTAGGATGAATCCAAGTGAAGAAATCGATGAATTGCTATTCACCCCCCCCCCCCTCTAGTGATGCCAACGGTCCTACAAGTGGTATCAGAGCCCGGTAGGCTCTTCATTTGGACTAACTACCAAGGAGCAAACGCGCTAGAGGAGAAGGAGAAAATGGAGCTCAACGAGAGATTGGGCGATGACATGACAATTTCACCCGCCTTTGCCCGCGAAGATTTCACGTATTGAAAAGGTAGGATAGAATATTTCCTAATGTCCAATATAGAAAATTGATTTATTGTGATTATAGGATTTGATGCTCTGAGGGGCAAGAAGGGAGAAATCCTCAAGATGAAGAGGTGGTCCTAAGAGCAACATGTAGGGGACTGGATGTCGTGCTAGAGGGGGGTGAATAGAGTTTTCATGCTTGATGAAGAAATTTGATCGTTCGTTTCTACTATTCGATTAGCGCATCGGAAATACAAGATACAAATACGAATATGAAGATAAATACACAAGCACAAGACAACAATATAATATGGCTCGAAACCTAGGGTTCCTACTCCACGGGTCGAGCTCAATGAGCTCTAGTGATGCAAACCACCACAAATACACTCCTTCTCTGAACAATCCGAAGGTGAAGAAACCTCGTACAAATGATTACAATAGTAATACAAAAATACAAGAAAATACAAAGATGATACACAAAATAGCGTAAAGAAAACTTTACAAATGTGAGCTTGAATGCTTTGCTTGTTGGTTGCTTGTATGAGCTTAAAGGACCCTAAAATACACTAGCACTTCACCTTTAAATTGCCTAAAAACCCCCTCAAAAAACCATGGCCAAAATCCTCCACGAGCTGCTCCTTTTATCCCTGCATCATGGTGATTCCACGCTTGGTAGTCGACTATCCAAAGGCCCCAGTCGACTGCCACTGTAGTCGTTGTCTCACAACGGCTTAATCCACATTGGCATTCCAGCCAACAGATACACTAGCAGTCGACTGCCATTACCAACAGTCCATTGCCAAGCCCATAGCCGATTGCTCAGTCATCTACGAACTTTCTATGCTCGTGACCAAAACCGGTGATCGCGCCCTCCATGGAAGTCGAGCTCTCAAGGCTATTGCCCAGGTGGCAATTGGCTCGCTAAAGCCACTCGGTCCGCGATCGAATGCGGTCGACTCGACACAATCATAATCCTAGTCAACTGCTCAGAGTTGACTCGGCTGCCAAGTGTCAAAACACTTGACTAGTCAACTGGTTCATAACTCAGTCGATTGCTAAACCTCAACCATGAAGTTTAACCCTGAGTATGATGCCCTCATACTTGCTAGACCACCCTTAGCCTAGACTTAAAGCTTTTAGCCACCTCTATCAGTCTCACGCCTATCGGACCCCTCCAAGTCATCCATTACTTGTTTATCCATATACTAACCTTTAGGTACTTCCATCGGCTATTGTCATGCTAAGCTGGTCTACACTGCCAAGGTACATTTGAGCTTACACTGCCAAGACACACGCTTGGACTTTACGCCACCAATATCTTTTCCTTGGACTTTCCAATTGTCGAGTACCCATGACTAGGACTTTCACTGCCAAGACTAAACACTTGGACTTACGTGGACAAGACTATACCCTTGGACTTTCCATTCTAACTCTATGTTAGACTTTCTAAATGCCAAGACCCATGCTTGGACTTTCCATACAAAGTACTCAAGACTTGGACTTTCCATGCCAAGTACTCAGACTTGGACTTTACCATGCCAAGACCAATGCTTGGACTTTCCATACCAAGTACTCAAGACTTGGACTTTCCCATTGCCAAGACCCATGCTTGGACTTTCCATGCCAAGTACTCAATGTAGGGATGTATACTGAAAAGTCTATATTTTGTATGAACATCTTTATTTTGAAATAAGAATCACATGATCATTGTTTGCATATTTTTATGGTTATGCAATCTTGTCTAATACTTTACATTGTAGATAACATGGTGTGTGGTGTCACACAGGAGATCATGTTATCGGCCCCTTGAAAAGTATAAAGGCTCACAACCGAGATGGCTTTGGACAAACCATCGGAATGGTTGTAGTATGATTTGGTATTGGTTTGTCTTGACCATAGAATCACACTAGTACACTTTGTGTGTATTGAGCAGGACCAACTTAGAGGTGATTCGATTTATTGCTGACTACATAATCGAATCGGACCTCAGATATTATTTAGTACATGCTCTTAATCCCGATATAATAACGGGCACATATACTTAGTACTCATCTCTTTGATTTACCAATGGGCGAGATTTATAGATTAAATCGATAGACTCGGTAAGTTGGGAGATGATATTATTTATATGGTGTGTCGTTGATTATAGGAGGAAACCGTGCCCTATATATTAGGATGATGATGTCCCCTTGAGGAGCTCATAAGGTTCATCATGTAAACCCTGCAGGTGGACTAGGTTCGGCATGATGAAAAGGTTGAGTGGTACTACTCAAGGAGTTAGATGTTGATTAATTAATGGTGAGTAAATTAATTAATCGACGAACATTCGAGATCTTAAACACTGGGAGAAAATGTACAAATAATATATGGATCCCATATTATCATATGGGGGTTGGTGAGGTAGATCAATGATGAACCTTTAGTGGATTGGATCATCATTAGTGGATCGGACTTTATGTGGGCTTGATCCATGGGTGGCCAAGACCCAACTCCTCCTCATGGTCCCTAATGTATCCTATTAACACCTCATGATGCTTAGATCCAATGGATAGAAACAAAACTCTAAGATCCATTGGTAGAGATTAAATCTCTAAGATCCGACGGTTGAGATTAAATCTCTAGATCCGACGGTTGAGATTAAATCCCTAGAACCAATGGATGAGATTAATTCATGACTTATCCCTAACTCTATAAAAAGATGGCATGGGAGTTGGCGTGAACAACATTGAAGGAGAGCTAGGGTTTGGGCGGCAAGAAGGAATCCTAGTTGAGATAGGATTAGGATTAGGGTTTAGAGGCAAGGGTGGCACCAAATAAGGAAGGTACTCTTCTCTTCTTCTTCCTCTTTTGGCCAACGACCAACACCTCTCCAACCTCTTTTCCAGCCTTGGTCGGCGCCCAAAAGCCCCCTTCTCCTTCTCCTTAGGTGGTGGAAACAAGATATAGGGCTTCCCTTGGTGTCTTGGTTGTTTTCCACCATCTTCTCCTTCACCTAGTTGGCCGGCGGCAAGGATAGTTTTAGTTCCTTGTTGGTTGTTTCTAGTGAGGAGAAAAACCTTGTTTCTATTCTTCCTCTTACTTTGGAAGAGCAAGGAAGGAAGATTTGTGATCTAGAAGCTTCGACTTTTGGTGGATCGTCGCCCACACGACGTCCAAAAGGAGGAAGGTCATACATTAGAAGATCAAGAGGTATACCTATTCTACTTTCTTCTTTAGTTTGTTTCTTGTTTTTGTTTTTCAATTATAAGCATGTTATAAATCTGTAAATGGATAAATAAACCTTGGATCCCGAGCATAAACACAAAAACCGGCGATCCGAACATCGTCTATTCCGCGGCTACTCGTCGAATAGAGGATGGTCGCTTGAACAACTAGTTTGTTCAAGTGACCTCTCTAAACGAATAGCACGACGATGACTTGGTGGTTTGGAGAATCTCTTTTATCTAGGATTAATTTTTTTTTTAATCCTAGAACATCGAAGGGATCGCCATGGTCAAGCTACCGAGGTGAAGTGGGAAGCGAAGTTTCCCCTCACTGACTCAATAAGCAAAACCCTTCAATTGGTATCAGAGCCAAAGTGTAATGCCTGTAAAATTCCTAGCAATTTTACAAGAATTTTTGCATGATTATAATGGGCTTTATGTGGGCTCCTTCAAAAATAAAAGAAAAGGAGCCAAAAAGGGATGCAAGGCCTAGGAATTGAACCCCAAACCTCTAGTAGATAGCTAAGCCCTAAAGATGCATCCAATAACCAGAAGCCCAGCAGGGTTGTACTATTAGAGGAATATGGGAAATTATAGTTAGGGGTAAGGGAGACTAAGGGACATTTCAAGTGAATAAATAGGGGGAATGAGGAGACATGAGAAACCAAATTGTTTTTCTCTCCTTCTCATCTTCTTCCTCACCGAACCCTAAGCTCCCCTTTTCATCTTTTTTTTTTCCGAGAACTATCCAAGCAAGAAGAAGGCTAGGTTTGGCTTCCCTTAGGTTATCTTCAAACTAATAGAAAAGCGAAGGATGTAAGTATCCCCCTCACTTGCATACAAGTAGTTTTCGATTGATGTTATTGTGTCAATCCCTTTTAAACCATTCGGCCAAGACCTTTGTTTGAGTTTTCCATGAAGATCCATGACATATCTTGTATGAACATGATAAAGATAGGATGCTAGATGGATTAGGTTAAGTGTTTGACCTTAAAAACCCCAAGGAAATTCTGGCCAAGACCAATATTTGTGCTCTCCATGAAAATCCATGCTAAAACTTGTGTTAATATGAAGATGATAGATGTCTAGATGAGTTTGGTTAAGTGGTTGATCCTCAACCTCCCCAAAAATGCTCGGCCAAGTCCATCTAGACCCCTAAGGTGATTTTCTATGCCATGTTTTAGATGAGCTTATGCTATGTTTTGATGCTAGATGAAGATAACATGTTCTATGCTAGGGTTTAAATGAGTTCATGCCATGTTTGATGTTAGAAGAAGATAACATGTTCTATGCTATGTTATAGATAAGTTCATGCTATGTTTTGATGGTAGATGAAGATAACATGTTGTTGGCTAACCTAGATTTAAGTGTTGATCTTTAAAGCCCTTTTAAACCATTCGGCCAAGACCCCTATGGGTGTTTCTATGGCATGTTTAGATAAGTTCATGATAACTTTTGATGTTAGATGAAGATAACATGTTGTTGGCTAACCTAGAGTTAAGTGGTTGAGCCTTATGTCCTATAAACCCATTTGGCCAAGACCCATTTAAGCCTAACATGCTATGATCTATAAATTACCATGTTATGTTTTGAATGTAGATATAGGTAACATGTGAAAGCTAAGCTAGATTTAAGAAATGGATCTTAGGTTGTCTTGGAACTCTCGGCCAAGGTTTATTTAAAACCCTAAGTGCCCTCCCATGCCATGCTTTATATGTTAAAGAATTAACATGTGGTTAGTTAGACCATATATAAGTTGTTTGGTGTTTAAAACTTTGATAGAACTCCATGAAGTTTAGGTCATTCCATGTATACTTGTTCATGATGTTTATGCCTTATGCCATGCTTATATGTGTGTGATGTTGTGATCATGTTATGCTCATTACCTTGTGATTATATGAATGTATGATGTGTTATAAGGAAGGAACATGATGTGCATGAAAAGAAACATGATATGATATGAAGAAGAAATATGTTATGAAAGTCATATGATATGTTATGAAGAAGAAATATGTTATGATATGAAGAAGAAAAATATGATATGTCATGATAAGGAACATGATATATTTATGAAATGAAATATGATATATTATGATAAGAAGCATGTATGTATTTTACTTTCTGCATGGCTTGTACTAGGACCCTAACAAGGTCCAAAGGGATGGGCTCCTAAGATGCCCTAGGCCGACGGACTTAGTACGGGCCTAGGATGGGCTTCTATGTTATGATTGCCCCTAGGTTGACGGTCATAGTACGGACCTAGTACGGGATGGGCTCCCAGATGCCCTAGGCCAACGGTCATAAGTACGGGCTTAGGATGGGCTTCTATGTTATGATGATGGCCCCTAGGTCGACGGACATAGTACGGGCCTAGTAACCTAGTAGGTTCGAGATTAGCTACCTCGGGTCTATTTAGGGATGCGCGCTATGATGATGATGATGTGGTACAATGTCGGGCCCAATATGTTGAGATTTATGTTCAAATACCTATAATATATGTTTCGAAGAGCATCCTGCATATACCTTTATGTTATGCCTGCTTATGTCTATGATGTTATATTCATGTTATGCTTGCTTATGTCTATGATGTTATGTTTATGTTATGTCTGCTTATGTCTATGATGTTATATTCATGTTATGCTTGCTTATGTCCATGATGTTATGTTTATGTTATGCCTGCTTATGTTCTATGATGTTATATTCATGTTATGCCTGCTTATGTCCATGATGTTATGTTTATGTTATGCCTGCTTATATTCACGTTATGCTTGCTTATGTCTATGATGCTATGTTTATGTTATGCCTGCTTATGTCTATGATGTTATGTTTATGTTATGTCTGCTTATGTCTATGATGTTATATTCATGTTATGCTTGCTTATGTCCATGATATTATGTTTATGTTATGTCTGCTTATGTCTATGATGTTATATTCATGTTATGCTTGCTTATGTCCATGATGCTATGTTTATGTTATGCCTGCTTATGTCTATGATGCTATGTTTATGTTATGCCTGCTTATGTCTATGATGTTATATTCATGTTATGTTTGCTTATGTCCATGATGTTATGTTTATGTTATGCCTGCTTATGTCTATGATGTTATATTCATGTTATGCTTGCTTATGTCCATGATGTTATGTTTATGTTATGTCTGCTTATGTTCTACGATGTTATATTCGAGTTAAGCCTGCTTATGTCTTTGTATGTTTACATGTTATGCTCACGTATGGTTTTTGTGAGTAGGACAGGATCTTACTAAGTCTATTTGCTTATAGTTTATGTTCCCTTGTACTGCAGATAAGGGTAAAGGGTGGCTAAGCTAAAGGGAGCAGCAGGAGGGGCAAAGTGTGTGTGGTAGTGGCATGGTGGAGGAGATCTGTTATGTTCTTTATGCATGTTTTCCTTAAGATGATTTAGTTTATGAATTTGAACTAAGTACTTATGAAATAATGATGCATGTTCTATGTTAAGAAGAAGTATCTATGAAATGACGATGCATGTTTATGTTTAAAAGAAAAAAAAATAAGTCTAAAGTCTTCCGCTGTAAGAAGTACGTTATATGTAGTCTTCCGCTGTAATGTATGTATGTACGATCGCGTCACGTGCCGCCCTCCGGACCCTTGGAAAGGGTGGGCGTGACACAAGGTTTTCGGTTTTGTGTGTTTAGGATTCGGTTAATTTTTATGCACTTTTTCATATATTATATGTGCCGGATAATAGTAGGATATGCGTAGTTTAACTCTTTGGTTGCAGGCATAAGATTCGACTATTATGGTCATGTGTGTGTATGTGATTGTATGTGTGTAAATATTTATTTTGTTGAATCCTCGGGGTTGACGAGGCTAGTATTTAGTTTTTGTAAATTAAATACGACATTGTTTAGCCACTCTTTATTTTATTTTACTTTTGATCTAGATTTCATGTACACTCCCTTGTAGAGTATAGGATCGATGGATGTAAATTAAAATAGGTTTTAATCTCGGCTCGGATCTCCGGATGGCTCGTACATGGCGTAGGAGGAGCGGACGAGATGGCGATGCGACGGGAGTCATATTGAAGACAAAAGCTATAATAGTTGGAAAATAATTTATTTTTCATATTTATTGCCTTTTATTTGATATGCATGTCGTAGGCTAGGAAAATTCCTCAATTTCAAATTACTAAGTGGGAGAGGGATATTTTTATAAATTCCCACAGCCTCCATTACAATTTGACAAGTGATGCAAACAAACTTGTGCGTCGGCTCTGAGTGCCTTCCTCCCCATCGGATGGGTTTGTTTGCGGATCACAAGGTCGAATATGGTTATAGAAAATTATTAAGGAGCATGTGTACTTGCCCATCGTAAGGCACATAACCCGAGATAATTATCTTGGTACCGAGTAATGGTGAACACTTAGATACAAATATAAATATCCTCCCCATCGGAGTCACTGCTTTTATTTGTAGGGCCAAAGAGGAACCAACTATTAATTTTACTTGTCAAAAAGTTAGGTTGACAAGATAGTAAAATTAATGGGTAAAACCTCCTCTTACAAATGTAGAATTCGTATACGTCTACACTATCGTGGCATACGATATTCTCGGTGTTTTGAGGTGTTGGTTGATTTTAAAATTTTATTGTTTGAGGAATCGATAATTTTTTGAAATCTAATGTTTTGATTTATGTGATTTTTAGGTTTTCTTTCAAAATGACTTTCAACCCACTTGCTGTGATACTGAAAGAGAACAAACTTACTGGACCCAACTATGTAGATTGGAAGAGGAATCTAGACATTGATTTGACTGCTGAGGAATACAAATATGTACTCCTCGAAGAGTGCCCTCCCAAGCCTGCAAATAATTCTGGGGAAAAGGAGAGAGAGAGCTATAAGAAGTGGATCAAGGCCGATGAGATGTCGCGGTGTTATATTTTGGCATCTATGTCAAATGTACTGCAACATCAACATCAAGTCATGTCCACTGCTTATTATATGATGCTCAATCTCAAGGAGCTTTTCGGACACCAGAATCGGGCTGTGAGGCAAGAGGCCATGAGAAACTTGATGACAACCACCATGATCGAGGGAACACCCGTGAGGGATCATGTTCTCAAGATGATGGCTCATTTGAATGAGCTGGAGGTCCTAGGAGCTGAGATCGATGAGGAAACCCAGGTCGATATCATACTCCAGTCTCTGCCTAGGAGTTTTGAGCAGTTTCACCTCAACTACAACATGAACAAGAGGTTGTATTCGTTGGCAGAACTTCTGACAGAATCCAGGCGGTAGAGGGACTATTTTGTCAGAATGCTCAGGCGCATGTCGTGGTGACCCAGAAGGTTTCTACTTCTAAGCCGAAAGGCAAGAAGAAGAAGAAACAAACCGGGGCGAAGGTAGTGGGAGGTACTCAGGGAGGAGTGAAGAAGCCGAAAGGCAAGTGCTTCACTTGTAAGCAGACTGGACACTAGAAGAAGGACTGCCCCAACCGTAAGAACAAAGGTATATCTTTTGGTCTAGTCGTTGAAACATGTTTAGCGGTGTTATCTACCGGCACCTGGTGTGTAGATACGGGAGCCACTGATCATGTCTGCAATACTTTGCAGGGGTTCCAGGAAACTAGACGACCGGGCCGAGGGGAGATTATCATGTACTTGGGCGATGCCAATGAAGGTGGCGGCTAAAAGGGGAGATGTTCATTTATCTTTTGAGAAAAATAAACTTTTGGTTCTTAAGAATTGCCTTTATGTACCCTTATTTAGAAAGAATTTAATTTCAGTTTCTAAATTGTTTATGGATGGATATTCTATTTCTTTTAATAACAGAGTTGTTATAAGAAGAGATAGGGACATTATCTGTTCGGGTGCATTGATAGGAAATTTGTACACACTTGAACCAAAACCTCCCACGATGCAAATTGAAGTTAATAACTCATCTTCTAATTCCAATAAGAGAAAAGAACCTTCGAAGATGAACCAAACATATCTTTGTCATCTTAGGCTTGGTCACATTAACCTAAGAATAATTCAAAGGTTGATAGCTGATGGACCTTTGGGTTCATTAGTGGTGGAGGATCTCCCAACCTGTGAATCTTGCTTGGAGGGTAAGATGACCAAGAGGCCTTTTAAGGCCAAGGGGGTATAGAGCCAAAGATGTGTTAGAATTGGTTCATTCTGATTTGTGTGGTCCTATGTCTATCCAGGCTAGAGGTGGTTTTGAGTATTTCGTCTCTTTTATAGACGATTACTCAAGATATGGATACATTTACTTGATGTGCCACAAGTCTGAATGCTTTGACAAGTTCAAAGAATTCAAGGTTGATGTGGAGAAACGTCAAGGTAAAAGTATCAAGATACTACGATCTGATCGTGGTGGTGAGTACCTCTTGGGAGAGTTTAGGAACTACTTATCAGAGGTTGGGATTCAATCCCAATTGACTGCACCTGGCACACCCCAGCAGAACGGTGTAGCAGAGTGAAGGAATAGGACTCTTATGGAGATGGTTAGATCGATGATGAGTTATTCTGACTTGCCAGATTCGTTCTGGGGATATGCTCTAGATACGGCGGTGTACATTCTGAACTTGGTTCCATCTAAATCAGTGTCTTCTACTCCCACAGAGTTGTGGACTGGGCGAAAGCCTAGTCTAAGACATATTCGGATATGGGGGAGTCCAGCACATGTGCTGAAGGCAGATGCTGGTAAGTTGGAACCTCGTACAGAAGTACGCATGTTCGTTGGCTATCCCAGGGGAACGAAGGGTGGATTGTTTTATAGTCCTAGAGATCAGAGGGTGATCGTTAGCACGAACGCCAGATTTCTAGAGGAAGACTATGTGATGAGCCACAAGCCCAAGAGTAAAATTGTTCTGGAGGAGTTAAAAGGGGAAGTCACTTCTTTAGTACCACCGGTACAAGAGGATATACCACATGTCACTGCACCGCGTGTCACAGAGGATACATAGGTGATACCTCGTCGTAGTGGGAGGGTTGTGAGACAGCCTGATAGATTCATGTTCTTGGGAGAATCTTCTGATTTAGTCCCTGGCAAACATGAACCTGATCCCTGGACATATGATGAGGCAATCCAAGATAAAGATGCAGTATCTTGGCAAACTGCAATGAATGTTGAGATTGAATCTATTGATTCAAATCAGGTCTGGGAGCTAGTAGAACTACCTGATGGTGTAAAAACCATTGGATGCAAGTGGATCTACAAGAGAAAGAGAGGAATAGATGGGAAGGTTGAGACCTTCAAAGTGAGGCTTGTTGCGAAGGGGTATACTCAGAAAGAGGGTATCGATTATGAAGAGACTTTTTCGCCGGTAGTCATGCTTAAATCTATCCAGATTCTCTTATGCATAGCAGCTCATATGGATTATGAGGTGTGACAGATGGATGTCAAGACATCTTTTTTTAATGGAAGTCTTGAGGAAAACATCTACATGAAGCAACCAGAGGGATTCATTGCTAAGGGAAAAGAGTATCTTGTATGTAAGCTTAATCGATCTATTTATGGATTGAAACAAGCTTCGAGGTCTTGGAACATCCGCTTTGATGAGGTGATCCAATCTTATGGATTTATTCAAAGTCTGGATGAGTCTTGTGTATACAAGAGATGTGACGGAAACGTAGTGGTATTTCTTGTACTATACATAGATGACATTTTGTTGATTGGCAACAATATCAAGGTGTTATCGAACGTAAGGGTATGGTCATCCAAACAGTTTGATATGAAGGACTTGGGAGAGGTAGGACACATCCTTGGGATCAAGGTTATAAGGGATCGCAGGAAAAGGATGTTCCTTATGCTTCGACAGTAGAAAGCCTCATGTATGCGATGCTCTGTACGAGACCAGATATTTGTTTTGCCGTGGGCATGGTCAGCAGATATCAGAGTAATCCAGGACAGGGACATTGGACTGCGGTAAAGCATATATTGAAGTACCTGAGAAGGACTAGGGATTATATGTTGGTTTACCGGGCAGACCAATTACTCCCTGTGGGTTACACGGATTCCGACTTCCAATCTGATAGGGATAACAGTAAGTCTACCTCAGGTTTTGTGTTTACTTTGGGAGGTGGAGCCATTGTATGGAGGAGTGTCAAGAAGAAATGTGTGGCGGACTCCACCATGGAAGCTGAGTATGTGGCGGCCTCTGAGGCGGCCAAAGAAGCTGTATGGCTCAGAAACTTCCTAATGGACTTGGATGTGATTCTTGGTTTGCCCAGAACTATCACAATTTATTGTGATAATAGTGGTGCAGTTGCAAACTCGAAGGAACCACGAGCCCATAAGGCTAGTAAACACATAAAGCGCAAGTACCACCTGATACGAGAAATAGTAAAGAGAGGAGAAGTTGTTGTGGCCAAGATTGTATCAGAGGATAACATGGTAGATCCTTTCACTAAGGCCCTTCCGCCCAGAGATTTTGATAGGCATGTGGAGGGAATGAGGATCAGATGTATGGCACTTTGAGGACATCATAGTCTTTTAGTATAAGTGGGAGATTGTAGGGATGTATCTTTTATATGAACATCTTTATTTTGAAATAAGAATCACATGATCATTGTTTGCATATTTTTATGGTTATGCAATCTTGTCTAATACTTTACATTGTAGATAACATGGTGTGTGGTGTCACACAGGAGATCATGTTATCGGCCCCTTGAAAAGTATAAGTAAAGGCTCACAACCGAGATGACTTTGGACAAACCATCGGAATGGTTGTAGTGTGATTTGGTATTGGTTTGTCTTGACCATAGAATCACACTAGTACACTTTGTGTGTATTGAGCAGACTGACTTAGAGGTGATTCGATTTATCACGACTACATAATCAATCGACTCGTATATTATTTAGTACATGCTCTTAATCCCGATATAATAATGGGCACATATACTTAGTACTCATCTCTTTGATTTACCAATGGGCGAGATTTATAGATTAAATCGATAGACTCGGTAAGTTGGGAGATGATATTATTTATATGGTGAGTCGTTGATTATAGGAGGAAACCGTGTCCTATATATTAGGATGATGATGTCCCCTTGAGGAGCTCATAAGGTTCATCATGTAAACCCTGCAGGTGGACTTGGCCCGACATGATGAAAAGGTTGAGTGGTACTACTCAAGGAGTTAGATGTTGATTAATTAATGGTCAGTAAATTAATTAATCGATGGACATTCGAGATCTTAAACACGGGGAGAAAATGTACAAATAATATATGGAGCCCATATTATCATATGGGGGTTGGTGAGGTAGATCAATGATGAACCTTTAGTGGATTGGATCATCATTAGTGGATCGGACTTTATGTGGGCTTGATCAATGGGTGGCCAAGACCCAACTCCTCCTCATCGTCCCTAATGTAGCCTATTAACACCTCATGATGCTTAGATCCAATGGATAGAAACAAAACTCTAAGATCCATTGGTAGAGATTAAATCTCTAAGATCCGACGGTTGAGATTAAATCTCTAGATCCGACAGTTGAGATTAAATCCCTAGAACCAATGGATGAGATTAATTCATGACTTATCCCTAACTCTATAAAAAGATGGCATGGGAGTTGGCGTGAACAACATTGAAGGAGAGTTAGGGTTTGGGCAGCAAGAAGGAATCCTAGTTGAGATAGGATTAGGATTAGGGTTTGGAGGCAAGGGTGGCACCAAATAAGGAAGGTATTCTTCTCTTCTTCTTCCTCTTTTGGCCAACGAACAACACCTCTCGAGCCTCTTTTCCAGCCTTGGCTGACACCCAAAAGCCCCCTTCTCCTTCTCTTTAGGTGGTGGAAACAAGATATAGGGCTTCCCTTGGTGTCTTGGTTGTTTTCCACCATCTTCTCCTTCACTTATTTGGCCGGCGGCAAGGATAGTTTTAGTTCCTTGTTGGTTGTTTCCAGTGAGGAGAAAAACCTTGTTTCTATTCTTCCTCTTGCTTTGGAAGAGCAAGGAAGGAAGATTTGTGATCTAGGAGCTTCGACTTTTGGTGGATCGTTGCCCACACGACGTCCAAAAGGAGGAAGGTCATACATTAGAAGATCGAGAGGTATACCTATTCTACTTTCTTCTTTAGTTTGTTGCTTGTTTTTGTTTTTCAATTATAAGCATGTTATAAATCTATAAATGACTAAATAAACCTTGGATCCCGAGCATAAACACAAAAACCGGCGATCCGGACATCGTCTATTCCGCGGCTACTCGTAGAATAGAGGATGGTCGCCTGAACAACTAGTTTGTTCAAGTTACTTCTCTAAATGAATAGCACGACGATGACTTGGTGGTTTGGGCAATCCCTTTTGTCTAGGATTAAATTTTTTTTAATCCGGGGACATCGAAGGGATCGCCATGGTCAAGCTACCGAGTTGAAGTGGGAAGCGAAGTTTCTCCTCACGGACTCGATAAGAAAAACCCTTCACTCAAGACTTAGACTTTCCCATGCCAAGTGTCCCACTTGGACTTCTCCATCATATGGTCAACCCCTTGTCAACCATCTCCCCAAACTATTGTTAAACAATGATTAATCCTTTGTCAAACATCAAAACACTACTCGAGTCAAACTCGAGTCTGGTCAATCGTGACCTAGGCCTATTGCGCTAACAATCTCTCCCTTTTTTATGTTTGATAAAAACCAAACACCTTTAAGTTAGAACACTAACTCAAGTCATCAAATCTCATACTTATCCAAATTCTCCCCCTTTTTGACATATATCAAAAAGGCTCTCCCAAAGGGTGTCAATGTCTCATATCCCAATGATATCTTACAATCTCCCTTTGGTCCAAAAATATTTAGGATGCTTTCACTCTTCCTAGTGATAAGTCCTATATCACTAAAGAGAGGCACTCCTTCAAACTCTTCCAAATGTCCAAATTCTCCCCCTTATGAGGAAGAACGCATCCATCATCCCATGATGGATAACCTCCCCCTAAAGGCTTGCTCCCTCTTGACCATTGCACCAATAATGTTCTTAGAGAGTCCCTGAGCCTATAGGAACACTAAACCATCAAAATTAAGGACAAAAGTTCAAACTTGAACTTTCACACACCTTAAAATTGATACACACCCTAAATAACTCTCCTAATCCATATCCAATAGATTTTCACCCTTCCAATGTTTTCCAAAACATATCCTATGGTTAGGAGCAGTTAGAGTAGTCTAACATGGCTGAAACATGGGCTAAACAACCTTGTTTACTCAAAATCAAACCTGGCAGTCGACTTGATCAGCAATCAGTTGACTGCATTTGACATCGGTTGACTGCCATAAACGGCAGTCGACTAATTTCTGCAAATGCAGAAATTCAATTTCGGAAATCAAAATTCAAAAATGCATAAGTAATGATACATAATACAAAAAATCACAAAACTTCATATGTATAATACTTATGTCAATCATTATGGGTGAAAAATATTTGAAAAATAAAATACCCATAAAATAGTAAGATTGACACAAAGTTCAAAACCATTGAAAATTTCAATGTTTTGACCCTACTTTGTATCAACTCCATCAATGGTGATTGTTATCAAAAGATAGACTTCACCAAGGTTTTTCAAAATGAAATTGAAAATATTTTAAAACCTTAATTTCAATCATGGTCTATAGGCTAAGTATACATGACTTGTATACTAGCTTTCCTCATGATTTATACCTATGATTAAGATGAGTTTGAGTTCATCTAGATGCAATAACTATGCACCTTGAACCTAACTCATTTTCCTAACATCTCACATGTGTCTAGGGTGTATAAATACACACACATGTCAATGTAATGTGAGATGTGAGTTTTGGTTATTTCTAAACTAAGGTCTCATGTATTTTTCTAGGCAACACTATTTGATTCCCTTATACATGGGACTTCAAATCATGTCATAGTCCTTAAATCAATTTTAATTAAACCTAAATGCATAAATAATGATTATGGCATACAAAGATAGCCTAATTAAAAATATGTGCCAATAATCATGATGTCATGGCATAAATCATAAACCTAAATATACATGACATAAAAGATAAACCTAAACATTTTCATGACATTTTATATGATTAAAGTGAAATATGATGACATGACATGGTATATGGAAAACAAAGTATGACAAATAAGATATAAAGGTATAATAATACCTAAGTTTTAGTATTAATTGTCATTTGTTAGAATTAAGCCCATTTTCTCATAATAACCAAATCTACCAAGTGTGATAAAAACTCAAAAATGGCACACTATGACTTCTAAACTTAATTGTGCCAACTTAATCAATTTTTCATACTTCTCAAATTATATTAACATATCCTAAAATCCTTTAGGATATAAATCCAACCTCATTTACAAGGTATCACATGACCTTGAAAATGTCCTAAAGTGTCAACTCTGTCAGTAATATATGAGAGGTTTCCTAAGGCAATCGCCTTATGGTTGTATCATTTATTTGATAAATGAAGATTCACTATTTGAGTATACATATTTTCATGTATTTGATTGGATCTTAAACTCATTTACTAAATGTCCATAATACGATTCACAGCATGAGAGAATTTGTGATTGGATCACAACTAGTGAGTATCTCTACATATGTAATTGTAATGTATTGGAATTATCCCTATTCGATGAATTGATGGATTTGAACTCCATCAATTCTGTCGAGACTAGCACGAGGTATACTCTTTGGTGTATCCAAGCAGCTGATTCTCACTGGCTGGAGACATTGTGATATCCAGAGTTAATCGTGGATGCTAGTTATGGTAACTAGTTCATTGGAGTGACCAACTATAAGACTTCATATGGTTCTCTGCATATATAGATATGTCAATGAAGTTCTTACTGTAGCTTAAGTGTGATGTTCCTTTGACTTGTGGTATTCAAGTCATCTTAGACATGAAGACTTATGCTTTGACATCTTAAGCAAGCATCTCTGAGGAGATGTGGACCCGGAATGATTGTGTATAAGTCGAAGTGACCGAAGGTGTTTGAATAACCTATAAAGGATTCACCACTCCTTGCGAGGAGATGTACACCCATGGTCTTTCGTCGGATTGTTACTAAAGTCTTTGGCCAAAGCATTACATGTTTAGAGTAAGGTACTCTTGGATACATGTGCAGTAACTAGAATTCGTAGGACGAGAAAATGATACTTGGGCTAGGTGTGATATAGTCAACCTAGTGGGGGCTGACACAATAGACCATATCCTAAACCAAGTGGGTATAAGATGCATGAAGGGAATGGGACACAATTCAATATAGCTGCTGAAGGGTTTCAGAAATGGTTCTGGACCAACCATTTATTTTCTGGTTAATTGGGGATCATGATGTAATACTAGGTGTCACTCATGATCATTCTATAATTAGTGGTTAATTATAGACAGCCAACATAAATCGGGAACCTATTTGGTCACTCGTACAATGAGCATAATTCAAAGGACTTAAAACGAGCTTGAGAATGAGATTCTCAGACCGAGAGAAACTAGGTTTGGTTGGACTAAACAAGGAGTGAGCATGAAATTGTTTCAGTTACAATGGAAGCATGGATGGGTCGTGTCCTATGAAGACATGATGGATGAACCAAATTGGTTTGGTTCTAATCCAATGGTGAAGAATAAACCAAAGGGGTTTGGTTTATTTTAAACGAATGAACCAAAGTTGGCTCGGTTCATTTTAACTTAAAATAGACCAACTCTGTTCAGTTTATTTTAACTTAAGTTATTGGAGCGGGTTAACAGGTTTTGGTTATGAACCAATAACTGTTAGAAAAATGTGTTCTCTATAAAAACAGGGCTTAAGGGTTTTGTGAAACCTAATTCTATTCTTGCCGCCCAACCCTCTCTTATCCTTGCCACCGCCCAAGCTCTCCACGCCGCTAGCCCTTGTGCCACCGTCCACCTTACTGTCGGCGTTCAAGCTTCTGCCGGCCATCCTCCGGTTGTCACGCCCCGAGAGTATGCCGAGTCGAAAATCAAATGGATGGAATCTCCCCTGTACGTGGCAACATATCTTGTTAATACAAGGCCCTTGGGCCCACAATAAACATAACATATAAATGTAAATACAACAAATACACAAAACACAGTGGAACTAACACATATACAATACAAACCACACACCATGCATACCGGTATGACTAACACCAAACTAAGAAACACCATAACAAAACCAGAAAAGAAAGGTACAATATCAGTAGCATCCAACACTACGAAACATCGCATAAAACAAAGTACATATTGAGAAGTACACGGAATACTCAAAAAGTCGGGACCTTGGGGTTGAGATGAGATGATGTCAGCCAGCGGTGCTCCAAGTCCATCACGAAGTGGGCTACCTATTACCTGGGCGACAAAAAAACCCAGCTATTACCGGGACCTTAGAGGTACAACAAGTATACCAGTATAACAAACATATACATGCATATACCATCTAACCAAATAAACAATGTAAAATGTAGACATACCTAAAAGTCCGCTATGCTACTCTGATCCAACCTGAGCTTATATCCACAATATATAACATGAAGAGTAATATTAACTCCCACTATAATCATGATACAGGTCAAAGGTATCTAATGGTCTAACCAACAAGTATACAGATATCCGACACAACCGTATAACAAATGCGAGTAGCATGTATGAAGACGATGTACAACCAAATACAACAAGCATAGTACAATCAAATGCAACATCACAATAAGCATATATATATATATAGACAACATCTATATATATACTAATCACAATCATCCATATATATATACATTCATATATGTATATATATATAGCAATATGCAAAATGTCATAAGATACGGCAATGCAGCATGCATGGTCATGCCTGTGCACCCCTACTCGCTACCATAACCCCAGTGTGGCCTAGGTGGCACGACATGACAATTGTCCCAACTCAACACCAACCACTGCTCTAGAGTGGTTGAGTGGGCAGTATGATCGAGTAGCATATGAGCGTAAAGAGTTCGCTACACAATGGAGTTCCCTACTGCTGGCCACTCTGACTAACACTACTCATTAGTGGTCGAGTGCCATGCAGCCAGGACAACTGCACGCAACTCCAACTACCACCGTCTATAATGGTAGAATGTTACACAATAAATGCTCTGCCCTCACACTAGTTACTCCTCCATGAGTAACCTGGGAGGTAGGATGACTAACGACCCTCTCAACCACAAGAAAGACTATATCATTAGTATGCATGCAAATGATATGAATGCACAGTCAGGCATATAGACATCCATCGCACACTCTCTATTCTACAGAGAGTCATACCAATCAGATCAATGCACTCTCTATCCTGCAGAGAGTCATACTTAACTAATCGATGCACTCTCTATCCTGTAGAGAGTCATACTCAACTGTTCGATGCACTCTCTATCATGTAGTGAGTCGTACTCAACTGATCGATGCACTCTCTATCCTGTAGAGAGTCATACTCAACTGATCATAACAAGCTAAAACCACCGGTCCATAGCGACACACTAATCACAATTCACCTGACCATTACACAACACTTGATCAGTAGTAAACATGGAACATAAAGGTATTGGAAGCAATCCTACGTTCAGGATCTTACTTACCCACGGATGACCTTTTACTCAATTTACAAATCAGGTCATCATCCGTACTCCAACATCTACGCCCTAATAAACATTTATAGATCTTCTTACATCACATCTGTAACTCCTCAATCATGATAAAGGAAAATGTGATATCAACATTAGAGCATATATGGCCAACGACAAGTATCGAGCACAAGAATAAATAAGAGCAGGGTCAAGATAATATGAACATATAATATGATCATATATATGTCTAAATCTGTATGCAACGACAACAACCTGACCAGGGTAGGAAATTACCCACCTGTTGATGTAGAGTATCTAGAAATATAATTTGCCTTCACGTCCAAGGACCTGTCTCATATCCACGTCCTGCATATATCAAACATTATGATTAAGTGCAAGCATACAATGAATGATCAAATCGAATTCTACTTCGACTTCATATCTCGATCAACTAGATTGGTCTAGTTATCCAATTAACCTAATCATTGCAACATACCCCTTTCCATTTGCTATAAATTATTGAATCAACACAAAATTATCCACAAACGTCCAGATTAACTCACCTTGCTTATCCCTAATTGCACAGCTTCTGGATCCACCGTTTAAGTATCAATCTATAGTGATTAGATTGATTCAACCACAATCCATACTTGATCACTTGCACCCCTAATTAGTGAAATATACCACAGATATTACCAATTCCATTCTAGCTCTATCTCATTCCATAATCACAATCCAAGCATCAGATAAACCGATGAAGAACTTACCCAAGCACATAGGAATGGATCACAATCTCTGGCCACAACTTCTTCTTGATACACAATAATGATCTGATCTACAAATCTTCAAATCAACAACATAATCAACACATCAGTTCATCAATTAATCAGTGATATACCTTCACAACATCCAAATCAGGACTTACCTCTCATAATCAATCCCAATGGCCGATTCACAACTCCAATCACCAGTCTACCATTGAGCTACAAGGATAACATCCATCCACTTCACAACCACCTTAGAATCCTCACCCCAGAGATGAAGAAAATCGTCAACTCCACAACCCTCATCTGGATCAGCAGAGCACAATAAGAAGACGACAACGTAGATCCTGCCGATCTGGGCTCCCTGTTGCTTGGATCAACGGAGGGCGATGCGATCCGTTGATGATAGGAACCCAAGCACGAAAGGGATCATAGCACGCTTGTTGTTGCTGGGTTCGGTGGAGGCTGGCGACCAGGCTATACTCGTGTGACAGTGAAGGGAGGAGAAGAAGAGGTGGAGGAGATCACTCAGTGAGAAGGAAAAATTGATGCTTGCTACTGAGATCAGAAAAAGAAAGGTGTCGACCGTTCGAATGATTTCCGGCGACAAGATGGTGACAAGCTGCGGCGCGGTGGCTCGAGCATGGTGGCGGCCAGATTGATCGAGAAGGCTCATGATCGGCAGTCGGGCAACGAACTACAACGGTGCAGGGAAGAAGGTTGCGCGTCGGGAGATGAAGAGAAGAGAAGAACCGCACAACCGAAGAAGGAAAGTCGTGGTGAGAAGGAGTTGCGTGGTGAGAAAGAATATGGGTAAGGGTGAAGAAAAATCGAAAATGCTCGGTGGAGAGGAACGGCAAAAAATGGATGCGCCATAATGAAAAATGGGTCGGGTTTAGGGGAAACGGGTCGGGTTTGAGACCCTATAAAGCTTAATCCCTAGATTTGATTAAACCCATAAGCTTTATTTAAACCTAGGTTAAGCCCAAACTCAATCAAACCCCCAAATCTTCATACCTAATTTAATTTAATAATTTTTTTTCACCGTATCTCACATTCTCCCCCACTTAATAGAATTTGGTCCCCAAATTTCGTACTAAATGTATGAACCAATACAAGAAATATTCGGAATGACCACATACCACAAGTGACTAGATGAGGGTACCGAGCTTGGATAGTATCTTCCATCTCCCACGTAGTCTCCTCATCGGTATGATACTGCCATCTAACTTTTACGAGTCTGATGGATTTATTCCACAACTATCACTCCTTGCGACCCAGAATTCACACTAGAATCTCTTCATATGTCGCATTCGGTTGAAGAGGAATCGGTACCTCCTTCAGAACATGATTAGCACGCGGCATGCATTTCCTCAGCATAGAAAATAGGAAATACTTGTGAACACCCTCAAGTGTCAAAGGTAAAGCCAATCGGTAAGCTACACCTCCAATCCACTCCAATATCTCAAATGTACCAATGTAGCGTGGAGCTAACTTTCCTTTTCTGCCCAGATCGTTTCACCCCCTTTCGTAGGTGAAACACGCAGAAACACCTAGTCCCCAATTGAGAATTCCAAAGGCCTTCGTCTCCAGTCTGCGTAACTCTCCTGTCGATCCTGTGCCTCTTATAACCATCGTCTGACGACGTGCACCAACTCTGCATCATGATGGATGCTCTGTGGCACCAATAGCTGTCGTCTCCCAACCTCCTCCCACAAAACAGGAGATCTGCAAGGTCTGCCGTATAAGACCTCGGAAGGAGCCATCTGAATGGAGGAGTGATAACTATTCTCATAATCAAATTTCCACTAAATGAACGTAATCCTTCCAGCTGCCTCCGAAATCCATGACACAGGATCTCAATAGATCCTCCAATGTCTGAATGGTACGCTCAGATAGTCATCAGTCCGTGGATGAAACATTGTACTGAGCCGGAGCTCTTTGCCCATAGTCTGATGCAGACTCTATCAAAATCATGAGGTAAATCGCGGGTCTCTATCAGATATCGTACTCAAAAGTACCCCATGCAGTCTGATAATTTCTCGACAGTATAACTTTGCTAGACGATCCAACGAGTCCTTCCACGAATAGGCAAAAAGTGAGCTGATTTGGTTAGTTGATCCATGATCACCCAAATCGCGTCATGTCCTTTACAGGTTCTAGGTAATCCCATAACAAAAATCCATCGGGATATGCTCCCACTTTCATTCCAGAATCGAAATTTCCTGGAGTAACCCAGTGGGTTTTTGATGTTCATCCTTTACCTGCTAGCATACTGAACATCGAGAAACCAAGTCTGCACTATCTCTTTTATACTGTTCCACCCGTATAAGCATTTCAAATATCAGTACGTCCAAGTACCACTAGGATGTATAGCAAATCTCCAATAATGTGCCTCCTGTAGCAACTCTTTCTTAAGTGGATGCGTGTCCAAAACACATATCCATATTAGAGATGGGAAATTATCTTCTCACAAGAGAAGTCCATCTAGCGTCCAAAATTCACTCCACCACACACTCTGTAAGTGTATGGGAGATTATAGTGACCAATCTCACTTGTTACAACTGTTCGTGTTCCAGTAACTCTATAGTAGCTACCCAGTAGCTAGTCAAAATTCCATGAGCATTCCTCCTCCATACATCCACAAATCAGGATAACATCCACTAAGTCCACGTCATGTATATGACAGCTTGTCTCGCAGCCTCAACTGTCGTAAGCTTAAGATACGCCTCATTCAATTGCATCGAGATCGCTCCATTCCTTGGAACAATGCATCTGTGTACAACATCCTTCCACCCACCTCGAAAGGATTAACTAACACTGATGCAAATGTCAATCGCCGACTGAGCCCTGAAACTAGTTCCACAGGCTTCCGACCAAGTAAATTCCATCACCTCCCTGATCAAACAAGTCAGTGATATACTAACGCTAAAAAGCATCCTATCCACATCTGCGGTAATATCCAAATCCATACAAGGAAACCACCATCTACGGTGGCAGAGTGTGCAACTCCAACTACCACCATCAATAGTGGCCAAGTTGCGCAACTCCAACAACCATAAAATGATCCAATCGTGTCCAGAATACATGATTTTTCAAGTCCATAGACGACTAAATCATTAAATAGTCTAACTACATAATCAAAACTCATAAAATTCATAAAAAGTATGAAATTGTCTTCTTTACACATCTGCATCCTTATTACTCTACACTGATGATATATTAATCATCACAACGACAATGATAATTGTATGACATCATGTCACTACAATGTCAACACTCCAGTCATAAACCAACCCTAGAGCATACACATGTGTCCTTAGCTGATCTAAACAGATCATCCATCCACACCGAAGGATATTCACTTTTAACAACTATCGTATTCCATCATCGATAATCGATGCATAATCTCAAAGGTCCATCTCTCTTTCAACAAAGAGTTCCGAATCTTCTCAAGGAGAAATACTGGGATAGATAAATATCCCTTCCAATATCTCCTATAATCGCAACTTACATTCTTTCAATTCCCATAGTGTTTAGTAACACTTATACCAATCAAATTATCACCCGGTATGGGATCTTCGATACCAGAACTATTTCCGCAATCATTTCGATCGCCTACTCCACTTGCCTATGCACGGCAAGCCTAGGAGTTCATCCAAAACTACATCTGAATACTCTCGGATTATTCGCACATCTTGAGACATAATCATACCATAATCTTAATAATTTGACCATCCCTAAGGATATGTCTACAGTAAATGTATGTCTATCAGAGTCTAAGGGCATCCCTTGACTTCTTAATTGTTGGTCCACATCTCACCTGACAGTAGAGATACCACCAACCCACAAGTCGATGTAATCCATCCAATCTGAAATAAGAATGTTCTAGACAAAAATAGCTGTAAACTACAAGCATCTCTCAATATATTAACCCAAAGAGTAAACTAAAGTAATACCCTGAACGACTAATTTTCTATCGATCCGATCCAAAGGCTCCCCGCAGGTCTCGGCCTTTCTCCGAAGAGAACAAGATCAGATCCAACAGTCCACGACAAAGCGATCGCATTTCTGCGATGAATGACCCAAGGATTTTCCTAGATCATCTAATCCCATCACTTAATCCTACGAGCTGCAACTATAGAATACCGAATAGATACGAACATCATCGTATACTCTCTCCTCTGTACAAAGCCAATCCACATCTAGGGGTAATTGTTGTTGTTGTCTGCATGAGTCTTCTATGATGTCTTCTACTGATACTGCTGCATAAATCACTTCCTCTGAAGGGAAGTATCAAGGAACTCCAACCACGCCTGAGGTAGTAGGTCACTGCTGGTGAGATAACCTAATCTTCTGTGCTGATCTCTGCTGTCGAGGCAGTGCATCATCCTCCCGAAACACCATTGATAGTCTTCAACTGAGTCTTCAAAGTATACATCCTCAAATGTACTGATTGCTTACAATAGCAACAAATGAACTGATCCAATAGATAATCTGACTTCGCGTGTCTTCGTGATCCGCACTGCACGCACATAACCCAGAGTCTTTCTTCTAATTTCGCTGATAACATCAGACAGTTCTGACGATCTGCGGTGGATCTTCTATGATCAGAAAAACTCTCCACTAGTAGCTCGTGGCCTATGACTCCGATCTTGCTCCAAAAGTAAGTCAATAACTCTGGGTGGCTTAAAACATCCATTCACATTCTTGAGCTATTAGGTGAGCGTAAACTCTGCAAGTCTAACGAATTTGCATGGTATTCCCGTTACCGACGATCACCCTACTTGAAGCTCAAGAAATCCCTACAATGTGTCACAGAAAGTGACACGGGGAAATACTCTCTCTCAACATCACTAAACCATGATCAAGTAATATTTTATTCCCCCCACGGTTATTTTATACATTTACCACCAAGTATCGGCTTGATCTCGATAATGGTATGCCAATAACTCTACTTTCTCTATATAACATGAGTTAAGTACTCAAAAGTACCCTCAAAGTTATACAATCCAGTACGAACAACTCAGGGATCAAAATCCCTATGAAACACCTTATACTAACCCTCCGTTTGTTGTAGCAATAATAGTATACACATCTAGTCCATTACCCCACGGGTAATGATCTGACTAGCTCCGTTAGTGAAAATCCTTAAGACTGTATTCTTTGATTTCCACAAGAAATGTGACAACTTGACCCCTATTTTCTGACTCGGTATCAGTCGGCTCTCAAAGGTAAATCACCTTTTCGACACAGGTTTAAGACTCACAGACTCAATAGGTCATTCCCATAGTCAACTCAAACCACGATTACGAAGAATAACCAACGCACTACCTATTATTCCCTGTTATAAACATTAAAAGCATAGTCGATAAAGCCGAGGGTATAAACCCTAAAGGTAACCCAGGTTGGTCACCTCGGTGGACACCCCCTACTACGAGTCTACACAGGTGTCATAACTCTGACTGTATACACATATTGATCAAGTTTAGATAAATATCTACTAAACTATAAGTTATCTGGAATTCTTACCTCGTGCTGCTTGGAGCTCATGCCGCTATCAATCACATCTCAAAAAACCAAAACCGAAACAAATCGACTCCCGAGAATCCAAGACTCGACACAAAAATAACATCGTATGGCATCGAATAACCAAGGGCTCTGATACCAATAAAATTGTCACACCCCAAGAATATGCCGAGCTAAAAATCAAACGGACGGAATCTCCCCTGTACGTGACAACATATCCTGTTAATACAAGGCCCTTGGGCCCACAATAAACATAACATATAAATGTAAATACAACAAATACACAAAACACAACGGAACTAACACATATACAATACAAATCACGCACCATGCATACCGGTATGACTAACACCAAACTAAGAAACACCGTAACAAAACCAAAAAAGAAAGATACAACATCAGCAGCGTCCAACACTACAAAATATCGCATAAAACCAAGTACGTATCGAGAAGTACACGGAATACTCAAAAAGCCGAAACCCTCGGGGTTGAGATGAGATGATGTCAGTCAGCGGTGCTCCAAGTCCATCACGAAGTCGGCTACCTGTTACCTGGGCGACAGAAAAACCCAGGGTCCGTGGTGGTGAGTATAACTCAGCGGTAATATGAGTGAACATGTATATATCCAATATCACATGTAATTCAATAGTATAACCTAGAGGTACAACAGGTATACTAGTATAACAAACATATACATCCATATACCATCTAACCAAATAAACAACATAAAATGCAGACATACCTGAAAGTCCGCTACGCTACTCTGATCCAACCTGAGCATATATCCACAATATATAACATGAAGAGTAATATTAACTCTCACTATAATCATGATACAGGTCAAAGGTATCTAATGGTCTGACCAACAAGTATACAGGTATCCGACACAACCGTATAACAAATGCGAGTAGCATATATGAAGATGATGCACAACCAAATGCAGCAAGCATAGTACAATCAAATACAACATCACAATAAGCATATATATATATAGACAGCATCTATATATATACTAATCACAATCATCCATATATATATACATGCATATATGTAAATATATATGGCAATAAGTAAAATGCCATAAGATACGGCAATGCAGCATGCATGGTCATGCCTGTGCACCCCTACTCGCTACCATGACCCCAGTGTGACCTAGGTGGCATGACATGATAACTGTCCCAACTCAACACCAACCACTGCTCTAGAGTGGTCAAGCGGGCAGTATGATCGAGTAGCATATGAGCGTAAAAAGCTCGCTACACAATGGGGGTCCCTACTATTGGCCACTCTGACTAACACTACTCATGAGTAGTCGAGTGCCACGCACCCAGGACAACTGCACACAACTCCAACTACCACCGTCTATAGTGGTAGAGTGCGACACAACAAACCCTCTACCCTCACACCAGTTAATCCTCCATGAATAACCTGGGAGGCAAGATGACTGACAACCCTCTCAACAACAAGGGAGACTATGTCATCAGTATGCATGCAAATGATATGAATGCACAATCACGCATATAGACATCCATCACAGACTCTCTATTCTACAGAGAGTCATACCAATCCGATCAATGCACTCTCTATCCTGCAGAGAGTCGTACTCAACTGATCGATGCACTCTCTATCCTGTAGAGAGTCGTACTCGACTGTTCGATGCACTCTCTATCATGTAGCAAGTCATACTCAACTAATCGACGCACTCACTATCCTATAGAGAGTCTTATTCAATTGATTATAACAAGCTAGGACCACCGGTCCATAGCGATACACTAATCACAATTCACCAGACCATTACACAACACCTGATCAGTAGTAAACCTGCAACATAAGGGTATTGGAATCAATCCTATATTCAGGATTTTACTTACCTACGGATGACCTTTTACCCAATTTACAAATCAGGTCATCATTAGTACTCCAACATCTACACCCTACTAAACATTTATAGATTTCTTACATCACATCTGTAACTCCTCAATCATGATAAAGGAAAATGTGATATCAGCATTAGAGCATATATGGCCAACGATAAGTATCAAGCACAAGAATAAATAAGAGCAGAGTCAAGATAATATGAACATATAATATGATCATATATATGTCTAAATCTGTATGCAACGACAACTACCTAACCAGGTAGGAAATTACCCCCCTGTTGATGTAGAGTATCTAGAAATATAATTTGCCTTAACGTCCAAGGACCTGTCTCATATCCACATCCTGCACGTATCAAACATTATGATTAAGTACAAGAATACAACGAATGATCAAATCGAATTCTACTTTAACTTCATATCCCGATCAACTAGATTGATCTAGTTATCCAATTAACATAATCATTGCAACATACCCCTTTCCATTTGCTATAAATTATTGAATCTACACAAAATTATCCACAAACATCCAAATTAACTCACCTTGTTTATCCTCAATTGCACAGCTTTTGGATCCACCATTTAAGTATAAATCTATAGTGATTAGATTGATTCAACTGCAATCCATACTTGATCACTTGCACCCCTAATTAGTGAAATATACCACAGATATTACCAATTCCATTCTAGCTCTATCTCATTCCATAATCAAAATGCAAGCATCAGATAAACCGATGAAGAACTTACCCAAACACGTAGGAATGGATCACAATCTTTGGCCACAACTTCTTCTTGATACATAATAATGATCTGATCTACAAATCTCCAAATCAACAACATAATCAACACATCAGTTCATCAATTATTCAGTGATATACCTTCACAACATCCAAATCAAGACTTACCTCTCACAATCAATCCCAATGGTCGATTCACAACTCCAATCACCAGTCTGCCATTGAGCTACAAGGATAGCATCCATCCACTTCGCAACCACCTTACAATCCTCACCCTAGAGCTAAAGAAAATCGCCGGCTCCACAACCCTCATCTGGATCAGCAGAGCACAACAAGAAGACGGCAACGTAGATCCTGCCGATCTGGGCTTTCTACTGCTTGGATCAACGGAGGGCGGCACTGTCCGTTGATGACAGGAACCCAAGCACGGAAGGGATCATATCAGGCTTGTTGTTGCTTGGTTCGGCGGAGGCCGACGACCGGGATATACTCATGTGACGGTGACGGGAGGAGAAGAAGAGGTGGAGGAGATCACTCGACGAGAAGGAAAAATCGACGCTTGCTGCTGAGATCAGAAAAAGAAAGGCGTCGACCGCTCGAGTGATTTCCGACGACAAGACGGTGATAGGCTGTGGCGCGGTGGCTCGAGCATGGCGGCGGCCAGATCAATCGAGAAGGCTCGCGATCAGCAGTCGGGTGGCGGACTGCGGCGATGCAGAGAAGAAGGTTGTGCGTCGGTAGAGGAAGAGAAGAGAAGAACCGCACATCCGAAGAAGGAAAGTCGCGGTGAGAAGGAGTCGCGCGGTGAGAAAGAATTCGGGTAAGGGTGAAGAAAAACCAAAAATACTCGGTGGAGAGGAACGACAAAAAATGAATGCACCATAATGAAAAATGGGTCGGGTTTGGGGGAAAACGGGTCGGGTTTGAGACCCTATAAAGCTTAATCCCTAGATTTGATTAAACCCATAAGCTTTATTTAAACCTAGGTTAAACCCAAACTCAATCAAACCCCCAAATCTGCATACCTAATTTAATTTAATATTTTTTTTCATCGTATCTCACACTGGCAACCCTCCGGCGACTTCCCTTGGCTCCGGTGACCAAGGTGCAGCCGACCATCCTCCTTTGGGCCGACGCAACTCCACCAAGCTATCCAATTTTCTGGACAGCTTCTTTCTTTCATGTTGGAGCATCGTTTGGACGATGTTTTGAGCTCCAAAAGTGGATACTTTACCTGGGATTCGATCTCCGATAATCCTCATAGGTGGAGTACGAAGGATTCGTCAATCGGTTGATGAATACCTCTCCGGAGAAGCGAGTTTTGGGGACTCATTTTTGGATCCGAATTTTGATTCGGATTGTGATCTTCTCTCGATCACATCGTCTTCGACACGAGGCTAGTGACTCTTACGAAGACAAGACTTGTAGCTTGGTGAAGCTATCCCGACGATACTCGACGTGGATATGGATAGAGACAATTCTAGCGAGAGTTGCTCCAGTTGATGTCTTTCCCGCTACACGTGATATGTCAGGTATAACTAGCGTAGTTTCCTTTTATTGCAAAAATTTGAAATTGTGATTATGTCTACACATGTTGTACTATGCATGCGTGTAGTGTGTGTGTTATAATAAATTATATTTATTGCTTTTTAATTCTTCCGTTGTGCACATATTTACGAAACATGTTTGAACACACATTCGCCACGGTGCCGGAAACTCAACAGTGGTATCAGAGCCCATGTTGTATTTCGACATAATCATAAAATTATTTTGTGATAGTCGTAAATGTATTTATGGAAATTTTTTACTTTTGGAAAGTTTAGAAGTATTTATGGAAATTTTCTAATTTTGGAAAGCCTAGAAGTATTTATGAAAATCTTCTACTTTTGGAAAGTTTAGAAGTATTCATGGAAATTAATAATTTTCATAAATAAAATATTTGATTAGATTTGAAAATTTATTTCCTTATTTAATCATGATTTAATTTGGGGAATCAAATCTAAAATATATTTTATTTCCATAAATAGTTTTGACAATTTAGGAAATTTGTTTCCTAAATTAAATTTGACTTTCCTTAATTAACACTTTCCATAAATAAAATATGTGATTAGATTTGGAAATTTATTTCCTAATTTAATCATGATTTGATTTGGAAAATCAAATCTCAAACATATTTTATTTCCATAAATAGTTATGACTTGTAAGGAAATTTTGTACATATCATAATTGTATGCCATGTAATTGTATTAGATGCATATCATTATGTCATGCGTGTCGTGATATGTAGATGTATGTCATGTATGTCATGCCATGTAGATAATAGTTATTTGCATGTAAAGAGGATGAGACATAAAACCCTTACTCAATATTAAAGCCTACACCTTCCATTAATATGGTTAGAACTAGAGTTATGTTTCCTGTTTGGGTTGTTGGACTCTCTCCAAGCCTGGCTCGAATCTGAACATGTTCAAACCATGAAATAGTTTAATACTAATATGGTAAGAGTCAAAGGTCAATCGTTAGCTTTGGTTGTTGGACTCTCTTCAAGCCGGGCTAATTGGTTGAATGCGCTCTAACCATATTAAAACTATTTCTCGATTAATGGGTTGGCTTTAACCTGGAGCATCAGCTTGTTGGACTCTCTCCAAGGTCGATGTGAAGGGAGGTGAAGTTGGGTGTTATGCATATGATGCATACTTGTTAATGAGTTAACAACCCGATGCATGTGTGAACATTTAATTAGTTGATAGCACATTGTGATAGTTGCATATATGTGATATGCAATCGGTATATTTGATACCTACCATCGTAGCTATGAATGGCTTATTGGACTCTCTCCAAGGTTATTCATATTTATGTTGGATATCAGCCCATTCAGAGATGGACCTACGATCTTCCGAAGTGATTTTGGGGTTTTTGAAATTCGAAAAATGAATGGGACTAATAAATGTATGTTGATGCATTTAAATCATCTTTCTCATATATGCTTGTTTTGTATTTCTAGGTTAATCGATTGATCATGACGTCTTTGAATTTGCGCACTATTTTGGATTCAAATAAATTGACTGGGCCTAACTTCTTGGACTGGCTTAGAAACTTGAGAATTGTTCTCAAGGTAGAAAAGCTCGCGTATGTCCTCGAAGAACCTCTTCCCAACCATCCTAGGGACGATGTAACTCCAGACCAATTGTTGGCCTATCAGAAACATGTGGCAGATTCTGAACTGGCGAGTTGCATCATGCTAGCCGCAATGGTACCCGAGCTGCAAAAGCAACATGAGCATATGGATGCTAATACCATAGTCTTCCATCTTCATGAGTTGTTTGATGAGCAAGCGAGATCCGAAAGGTTCGAAGTCTCAAGGCTCCTCTTCACCTCTAAAATGCAAGAAGGTTCATCTGTAGTACAATTTGTGCTAAAGATGAATGGGTACATCAAGCGGCTAGCTACCCTCGGGTTTATGATGGATCGTGAATTAAGTATTGACTTAATTCTGCATTGTTTGCCCAAGAGTTTCTCACAATTTGTGATGAACTACCGGATAAACAAACTTGAATCCACTATTCCTGAGCTCCTCAATATGTTGAAGACTATGGAGCCTTCTGTGAAGCATGAGGAGAAGGCGGTTATGTTAGTTGATTCCTCAAAGAAAGGTTCTAAGAGGAAGGCAAAGGAACATAAGAAAGGGAAGAACAAAAAGGCTAAGAAGGCAGAACCAACAAAAAAGGGCACTTGCCATCATTGTGGTAAGGAGGGCCACTGGTGAAGAAACTGCAAGATTTATCTTGAGTCCGTGAAGAAGAAGAAGGCATCCGATGCCCCATCCTCTTCAGGTATCTTCATTATTGATTATCATTCTATTTCCTTAGACACTTGGGTATTGGATACTGGGTGTGGCTCACATATATGTAATGACATACAGGGGCTAAGGAATAGAAGAAGACTCGTTAGAGGGGAGTCAAATTTGTGAGTTGGCAATGGAGCAAAGGTTGTTGCAGTCACCATCGGAACTTATTTGCTAAAGCTCCCTAGTGGACTAGTCTTAGAACTGGGCAATTGCTATTATGTTCCTTCTCTAATAAAGAACATTGTTTCTATTTCTTGCTTAAATAGAAATGGTTACCATTTGACGTTTAGTAACAATTGTTGTTATATAACTTTGAATGGTGTACTTTATGGGACTAGAACTTTGAGCAATGGTATTTATACGTTGGACGTATCCAGTGACATTTTCAATATCGAAGCAAGCAACAAGCATGCTCGAAAGGATAATCAATTAGACTCCTATATGTGGCATTGTTGTCTAGGCCATGCAAGCAAGAAATGCATGTCCGAATTACACTGATGTGGAATTCTGGAATCGTTTGAATTGGATTCATACGATACATGCGAATGATGCTTAAAAGACAAGATGACTATGTTACCTTTTATAGGAAAAGGTGAATGAGTGAGAGAGTTGCTAGGTCTAATACATACTGATGTATGTGGACCTATGTCAACTCAAGCTCTAGGAGGCTATAACTACTTCATTACCTTCATCGATGATCACTCACGGTTTGGGTATATGTTCTTGATGAAACACAAGTCTAAAGCCTTTGAAAGGTTCAAAGAATTCAGAAATGAAGTAGAGAAACAACATGACAAGAGTATTAAAATACTTTGATCGGATCGAGGTGGTGAATACTTAAGTCAAGAGTTTCTAGATTATCTAAGAGACAATGGTATATTGTCTCAATGGACTCCGTCATATACACCACAGCATAATGGTGTATCTGAGAGGCGTAATCGGACCTTGTTGGAGATGGTCAGGTCAATGATGAATCATGTGAATCTTCCCAAGTCCTTTTGGGGCTATGCACTTTAGACAGCTGTTTACTTGCTAAACAGAATGTCAACCAAGGTAGTCTCCACTACTCTATATGAGATATGGAATAGTAAGAAACCTCATGTATCTTACTTGAAGATATGGGGTTGTCCTGCTTATGTGAAGTAGACTATATCAGACAAATTGGATGCTAAGTATGATAAATGTCTATTTATTGGATACCATAAGGAAACGAGGGGTTACCAATTCTATCATCCTGTATAACAAAAGGTGTTTGTTTCAAGGCATGCTGTGTTTCTAGAGAAAGAGTTTCTCTTGTAAGAAAACAGTGGGAGTGTCATTGAGCTTGAGGAGGCTCGAGAGACTCCAATAGACATTGATGAGATACCTTGTGAAGCACCACAACCGATAACTCATAGTGATGAGCCATCGGTTGGACCTATTGTGACACCACATCTTCGTAGATCTGGTAGAACATGCAACATTCCTGAGAGATATGGATTTCTCGTAAGTGAATCGAACGACGTGTTACTCATTGATGATGAGGAGCCTACCAGTTATGAAGAAGTTCTGAAAAGTTCAAAAAGGGATAAGTGTATTAACGCCATGAAGTCGAAAATGGATTCCATGTATAAAAATCAAGTTTGGAACTTGGTGGACCCACCTGAAGGCATTAAGCCTATAGGGCGCAAGTGGGTTTTCAAGAAAAAAACCGACATGGATGGTAATGTGATTACCTATAAGGCTAGATTGGTGGCGAAAGGGTATCGTCAAAAGCAAGGTGTTGATTATGACGAGACCTATTCACCTATAGCTATGCTTAAATCCATTCGGATGCTCCTAGCCATAGCAGCTCATTATGATTATGAGATATGGCAGATGGATGTGAAAATAACTTTCCTTAATGGAAACCTACTCGAGGACGTGTATATGATACAGCCTGAGGGTTTCACATCGGTTGATAAAACCAAAGTATACAAACTGTGATGGTCCATATATGGGCTCAAGCAAGCATCCAGGAGCTAGAATATTCATTTTGATGAGACAATAAAAAAGTTTGATTTCTCACAAAATCCGGACGAACCTTGTGTATACAAGAAGGTTAGTGAGAGTGCAGTTGTGTTCCTAGTATTATATGTCGATGACATATTACTTATAGGAAATGATGTCTCTATCTTACAATCAGTTAAAATTTGGTTGTCCAAGACGTTCTCCATGAAAGACCTGGGAGAAGCAACCTACATCCTCGGGATTAAGATCTATAGGGATAGATTGAATCGGTTGCTTGGTCTTTCGTAGTCTACATATATAGACCAAGTGCTAAAGAGATTTAGCATGTCATAATCCAAGAAAGGTTTCCTTCCCATCAAGCATGGGATACACCTTTCGAAGTCTATGTATCTGCGCACAGAAGACGAGAGGATTTGCATGAATAAGATTCCCTATGCATCCGCAATAGGATCTTTCATGTATGCTATGTTATGTACGAGGCCCGACGTATCGTATGCTCTAAGTGTCATGAGCAGATGCCAGTATGATCTAAGAATGGATCATTGGGCGGCTGTTAAGACGATCCTTAAGTACTTAAGAAGAACTAAGAATGTGTTCCTAATATATAGAGAAGGGGACATGGTGATACGCGGGTATACGGATGTCAGCTTCCAGACAGACAAGGATGATTCTAAGTCTCAGTCTAGGTACATGTTAACCTTGAATGGGGGCACAGTGAGTTGGAAAAGTTCCAAACAAGACACTGTAGCGGATTCTACCATAGAGGCAGAATACATTGCAGCTTCGGAAGCAGCAAAGGGAGCGGCTTGGATCAAGAAATTCATTTATAAACTTGGTGTGGTTCCATCCATTGTTGAAGCAATACCAGTTTATTGCGACAACAATGGAGCAATTGCACAGGCGAAAGAGCCAAGGTCTCATCAACGATCCAAACATGTGCTTCGTCGCTATCATTTGATCAGAGAGATCATTAGTAGGAAGGAAATACAAATCGAGAAAATTCCCACTGAAAGGAACTTAGTAGATCCTTTAACTAAAGCATTACCTCAAAGTAAGTTTGAGGGTCATGTTAGAACTTATGGCATTGGATACCATGGCGATTGGCATTAGGCCAAGTGGGAGTTTGTTAGTAATATATGAGAGGTGTCCTAAGGCAATCGCCTTATAGGTTGTACCATTTATTTGATAAATGAAGATTCACTATTTGAGTATACATGTTATCATGTATTTGATTGGATCTTAAACTCATTTACTGAATGTCCACAATACGATTCACAGCATGAGAGAATTTGTGATTGGATCACAACTAGTAAGTATCTCTACATGTGTAATTGTGATGTATTGGAATTATCCCTAGTCGATGAATTGATGGATTTGGACGCCATCAATTCTGTCGAGACTAGCACGAGGTATACTCCTTGGTGTATCCAAGCAGCTGATTCTCACTGGCTGAAGACATTGTGATGTCCGAAGTTAATCGTGGATGCTAGTTATGGTAACTAGTTCATTGGAGTGACCAGCTGTAAGACTTCATATGGTTCTCTACATATATAGATATGTCAATGAAGTTCTTACTGCAACTTAAGTGGGATGTTCCTTTGACTTGCGATATTCAAGTCATCTTGGACATGAAAACTTATGTTTTGACATCTTAAGCAAGCATCTCTAAAGAGATGTGGACCCGGGATGATTGGGTATAAGTCGAAGTGACCAAAGGTGTTTGAATAGCCTATAAATGATTCACCACTCCTTGCAAGAAGATGTATACTCATGGCCTCTCGTCGAATTGTTACTAAAGTCTATGGCCAAAGCATTACATGTTTAGAGTAAGGTACTCTTGGATACATGTGCAGTAACTAGAATCCGTAGGACGAGGAAATGATACTTGGGCTAGGTGTGACATAGTCAACCTAGTGGGGACTAACACAATAGACCATGTTCTGAACCAAGTGGGTATAAGATGCGTGAAGGGAACGGGGCACGATTCATTATAGCTGCTGAAGGATTTTAGAAATGGTTCTAGATCAACCGTTGATTTTCCGGTTAATTGGGGATCATGATGTACTACTAGGTGTCACTCATGATCATTCTATAATTAATGGTTAATTATAGACAGCCAACATAAATCGCAAAACTATTTGGTCACACACACAACGAGCGTAATTCGAAGGATTTAAAACGAGCTTGAGAATAAGATTCTCAGATCGAGAGAAACTAGGTTTGGTTGGACCAAACAAGGAGCGGGCATGAAATTATTTCAGCCGCAATGGAAGCATGGATGGGTCGTGTCTTATGAAGACATGATGGATGAACCAAATTGGTTTGGTTCTAATCCAATGGTGAAGAATAAACCAAAGGGGTTTGGTTTGTTTTAAACGAATGAACCAAAGTTGGTTCGGTTCGTTTTAACTTAAAATAGACCAACTCAGTTCAGTTTATTTTAACTTAAGTTATTGGAGCGGGTTAACGGGTTTTGGTTATGAACCAATAACCGTTAGGAGAATGTGTTCTCTATAAAAACAGGGTTTAAGGGTTTTGTGAAACCAAATTCTATTCTTGCCGCCCAACCCTCTCCTCTCTTTGCCGCCGCCCAATCTCTCCACGCCGCCAGCCCTTGTGCCATCGTCCACCTTACTGCCGGCATCCAAGCTTCTGCCTATCATCCTCCGGCGACCCTCCGGCGACTTCCTTTGGCTCCGATGACCAAGGTGCAGCCGGCCATCCTCCTTTGAGCCAATGCAACTCCTCCACCAAGCTGTCCAGTTTTCTGGACAGCTTCTTTCTTTCGTGTGGGAGCATCGTTTGGACGACGTTTTGAGCTCTGACAGTGGCTACTTTACTAGGGATTCGATCTCCAATAATCCTCATAGGTGGAGGATGAAGGATTCATCAATCGGTTGACGAATACCTCTCTGGAGAAGCGAGTTTTGGGGACTCATTTTCGGATCCGAATTTTGATTCAGATTGTGATCTTCTCTCGATCACATCGTCTTCGACACGAGGCTAGTGACTCTTACGAAGACGAGGCTTGTAGCTTGGTGAAGCTATCCCAATGATACTCGACGTGGATACGGATAGAGGCAATTCTAGCGAGAGTTGCTCCAGTTGATGTCTTTTCCACTGCACGTGATACGTCAGGTATAACTAGCATAGTTTCCTTTTATTGCAAAAATTTGAAATTGCGATTATGTCTACACATGTTGTACTATGCATGTGTGTGGTGTGTGTGGTGTAATAAATTAGATTTATTGCTTTTTAATTCTTTCACTATGCACATATTTACAAAACATATTCGAATACACACTCGCCGCGGTGCCGAAAACCCAACAAACTCTACCATGGTTAGGTTAACTACCTATCCACTTAGGGTTGACACACCCTAACCCATCTAGCGTGAATCGATCATGCTCCTAGGAACTCAATACCTATTGGTGCTCCTTAGGTTAATTAGGTATTCATTAGGGATGACCTCCCTTGATACCTTCCTAATGACCCTCCTAAGCTTTGAAACCTTGGTCATTTGGGTCTTGCCTAGGTCAACTCTAGGGGTAACTCTCCTTGTGACCTTCTTAGTGGCTTTCTTAGGTTTCTTTGAAACCTTGGCCACTAGACACACACTATGGTTAACCTTAGGGATGATTTTTCTAGTAATCTTGGTTTTCCTAGACCTAGATTTAGTTCCATAATCAAATGGAACATTGTGGTAGGTCACCTTGGGCTTAGGTTTGTGACTCAAACCTTTCTTGCCCCTTGATGGTTCTTGTCTTCTAGACCCTAATTTTTTTATCATTTGACCTTTGAATTTGATTTTGCATCTTCTTAAGGGTCTTTTTTAATTTCTCAAGCCTTGACCTCAAGGCTTGGTTTTCTAATTCTAAATGCCCAATTTTTGAATTTCCATTTAATCTTTGAGCATTATTCTTTCTCTTAGGCATATGTCTACCCTTCTTAGGGGTAATGCCTAAGTGATCTTCTAACTTCCTAATTGCTTCCTTAGGTAGAATTATTTTAGGGTTATTGTTTCTAGATTTGTCCTTAACCCTAAAATTATAATATTTGGCACCTAAGCAATAAGCTATATTCCTAACATGTTTTTCATGATTATGCACAATTGCAAGAGTATTAAAAGCATGCTTTTTATCATAAACATTTGAAGGTGCATTACTAAAATATACCTTAGGATTTGCTTTAGAAGCTCCCCCTACATTTGATTCTCCTTATTTGCCTTTGGTTTGCTTACTCCCCCTAGAGAATTGGCTTCTATAATGTCCCTGTTGTTGGAATTTGAAGCACACCACGTGCTCCTTACTCTTCCTAGTGGGGACTCTGACATCCTTTAATTTCTCTTGAACTTTTAGCACCGGTTGAGTCTTCTTGACTCTTCTTGAACACTTACTCTTGTAGTGTCCTTGCTCTCTACACTCAAAGCATACAATATGATTTTTATTTTTAATTGAAATGCTTGAGTTACCTAGGTTGGTGGTAGGAACCAGATTTTTCTCTTCGTCTCTACCGGAGGTTGATGGTTCTTCTTGAGTTTGCTCCGGTGTGAAAATTCTTTCCTCCCCCTCAATCTTAGAGGTGGATGCTTCCTCCAATTCTTCTCCCACCTCGAATGTTGATGGCCTTTCAACCTCTGAATCCTCACTTTCTTGTGAGGATGATGAACTTGCTTCTTCGATCTCCTTGTCCAATTGAGTCGATGAGCATTCTTGTTCCTTGGGCTCCTCTATTTCTTGAGTCGTCGAGGGTTCTTTATGATATTTTGCCAACTCGCTCCAAAGCTCCTTGGCATCCTTATATTCGCCTAATCTACACAAAATATCATTAGGGATTAACTCAACCAAAAATTTTATTACCTTATTATTTTCTCGAATCTTTGGAGTTGTTCCTCGGTCCATTTCTTCATCTTGAGGAATCCTCCCTTCGACCCTCTTGGATATTTAAATCCTTCCATCAAGATGAACCAATCTTCGATGTCCATCATCATCATGAAGTCTTCAATCCTTGCCTTCCATTGATTGAAGTCTTCTCGTCCATAAAATGCATATGGAACCGGAGTGTTGATTTCCCATCGCAATTTGAAACTTGGCTCCTCCATCTTCCTTCTTTCCTCTAGCGGTGCTATCTTAGCAGTTAAACCTTAAAGAGTGGTCTCACTCTAATACCACTTGTAGGGGACCAGATGTCACACTAGAGGGGGGGCGAATAGCATTTTCGTGCTTGATGAAGAAATCTAATTGTTCATTTCTACAATTCGATTAGTGCAGCGGAAAAACAAGATACAAATATTAATATGAAGACAAATACATAAGCACAAGACAACAATATAACGTGGTTCAGAATCTAGGATTCCAACTCCATGAGTCGAGCTCAATGAGCTCTAGTGATGGTGATGCAAACCATCACTAATACACTCCTTGGAACAATCTGGAGGTGGAGAAACCTCATATAAATTATTACAATAATAATATGAAAATACAAGCAAATACAAAGATAATACACAAAACAGCGTAAAGAAAACTTTACAAATGTGAGCTTGAATGCTTTGCTTGTTGGTTGCTTAGATGAGCTTGAATGACCCAGATATGCACCAGCACTTTGCCTTCAAATCGCCTCAAGAACCCCTCAAAAAACAATGACCAAAATCCTCCACGAGCTACTCCTTTTATCCTTGCATCGTGCTGATTCCGCATCTGGCAGTCGACTGCCCCTGTAGTCGTTTCTCACAATGGCTTAATCCACGTCGACATTCCAGCCAACGGATACACTGGCAGTTGACTGCCATTATCAGCAATCGACTACCAAGCCCATAGTTGACTGCTCAGTCATCTACCGAACTTTCTGTGCTCGCGACCAAAACTAGCAGTCGACTTCTCAAGGCCAGTCGACTGCCTAAGGCTAGCAATCGATTGCCAAAGTCATGCGGTCACAGTCGAACGTCAGTCTACTTTTGGCACGTCAACTAGTCATAATCTCAATCGATTGCTCAGAGTCGACTCAACTGCCAAGTGTCAAAATACTTGACCAGTCGACTGGTCCATAACCCCAATCAACTGCTAAACCTCAACCATAAGGTTTAACCCCAAGTATGATGCCCTCATACTTGCTAGACCACCCTTAGCCTAGACCTAAAGCTTCTAGCCATCTCCATCAGCCTCACTTCTATCGGATCTCTCAAAGTCATCCATGACTTGTTCATCCATATGGTAGCCTTCAGGTACTTCCATCAACTATTGTCATGCTAAGCTGGTCTATACCGCCAAGGTACATTTGGGCTTAGCTGCCAAGACACACGCTTAAACTTTATGCCGCCAATAGCATACCCTTGGACTTCCCAATTCCGGAGTACCCATGACTTAGACTTTCACCGCCAAGACTATACACTTGGACTTATGTGGCCAAGACTATACCCTTGGACTTTCCATGTCAACTCCATGTTGGACTTTCCAAATGCCAAGACACATGCTTGGACTTTCCCATCGCCAAGACCCATGCTTGGACTTTCCATGTTAAGTACTCGAGACTTGGACTTTCCCATTGTCAAGACCCATGCTTGGACTTTCCATGTCAAGTACTCAAGACTTGGACTTTCCCATTGCCAAGACCTATGCTTGAACTTTCCATGCCAAGTACTCAAGTCTTGGACTTTCCCATGCCAAGTGTCCCACTTGGACTTCTTCATCATATGGTCAATCCCTTGTCAACCATCTCCCCAAACCATTATCAAACTATGATTAATCCTTTTTCAAACATCAAAATACTACTCGAGTCAAACTCGAGTCTGGTCAATCGAGACCTGGGCCAATTGCACCAACACAATGGAAAAAATTTGAGACAACCATTAAGATAACAAAAATGTTAGTTAATTTGATACCTAACGATATTTTGTCTAGATTAGGAGGTTATCGGGATGCTAAGAAGTTGTGGAACAAGTTGTCCAAGTTCCACGAAAATCACGAACCGACGCAACTAAAAGAAGAAGAGGAGTGCTCACCCTCTCAAGCTCAAGAAGAATGTGCATCATCATCCCAAGAGCTTGAGGATTCAGAAGTTGAGAGATGCTCAACATCTAGATCAGAAGAGGAAGTTGAAGAAGCCTCCACCTCTAGGATTGAGGGGGAGGAGAGGCAATCTTCTACCCCGAAACAAGAGCAAGAGGAGGAGCCTTCTACCTCCGGGAGAAATGAAGAAGAAGTCCAAAATTCCCCTACCATGGAAGGTATCTCAAGCATAGTCATTAAGAATAAAAATCACATAATGTGCTTTGAGTGTAGGGAAGTAGGACACTACAAGAGCAAATGTCCAAAAAGAGTCAAGAAGGTTTAACCGGCACTGAAGGCAAAGAAAAAGTCAAAGGAGGTCGGTGCCCCAACACATAAGAGCAAGGAGTATATAGTATACTTCAAGTGCAACAAACGGGGACATTATCAGAGCCAATGTCCTAGGGGAAGTCACCCTTGGAAGGGCAAAGGAGAGAGTTCAAATGTTGGGGGAGCTAAAGCAAACCCTAAGATAAATTTAAATAATGCTCTTCCTTTACGTAATGTTAGAAAGCATGCTCATAATTTCAATGCACTTTCTATTGTTCATGAAAAGCATACTAGAAATAGATTTTATTGCTTAGGTTCTAAGAGTCGTGAGATTAGATCCAAGGACAAATCTAGAGACAACAATCCTAGAACTATTCTACTTAAGGAAACCATTAGGAAGATAGAGAATAACCTAGGCATCAACCCTAAATGGACTAAACATATGCCTAGGAAGAAGAAGAATATCACAAGAGTCAATGAAAATCAAAACTTGAAATATTAGAAATTGAAAATCAAGCTTTGATGTCAAGGCTTGAAAAATTAGAAAAGACTCTTTATAAGATGAAAAATTCAATTCATGGGTCTAATGGTCGAAGTGTAGGAGTTAAAAGGCAAGAGCCTTCAAAGGATAGGAAAGGTTTGGGTCACAAGCCTAAGTCCAAGGAAGTCATGCCATCCTACCATAATATTCCATTTAATTATGGAACTAGTACTAGGTCTAGGAAAACCAAGGTCACAAGGAAAGTCATCCCTAGAGTTGACCATGGTAAGTGTCTAGTGGCTAAGGTTTCAAAGAAACCTAGGAAAGCCACTAACAAGGTTACAAGGGAATCAATCCCTAGGGTTGACATTGATAAGACCACAATGACCAAGGCTTCCAAGCCTAGGAGGGTCATTTGGAAGGTACTAAGGGAATTTATCCCTAATGAGTACCTAGTAAATCTAAGGAGCTCCAATAAATATTGAGTTCCTAGGAGCGTGATACCCTCACGCTAGATGGGTTTAGGGTGTGTCAACCTTGAATGGATATGTCCTAAAAGAGTTTAGAATGTGGCAATGAATTTTATGGAAGTTGAATAATTGATCAAAATTGGCACAATTAGGTTAAGGGTCAATAACGTGCCATTTTTGGATTTTTGGCACATTTGGGAGACTTGGTTTATTATGGAAAAATGGAGTTAAATCTAGAAAATGGCAATTAAGTTTAAAACTTAGGTATGTTTATACCTTTATATTATTTATATATCATATTTTGTTTGTCATATGGCATGTCATGACATCATATTTCATTTGATCATATAAAATATCATGATAATAATTACATTAATTATGTCATGTTTACATTTAGGTCTATCTTTTGCCATGACATCATGATTATTGGAAAATAATTTTAAATTATGCACATTCTTATGCCATGATCATCATTCATTCATTTAGGATAATTAAAATGAATTTAAGGAAAATGACATAATTTGAAGTCCCAAGTATAAGGAAATAAAATAGTGTTGCCTAGAAAAATACATGAAACCCTAAGAACCTAAACCTACATCTCACAAGAATATTAGATTGACATGTGTGTGTATTGATACACCCTAGACACATGTGAGATGTTAGAAAAATGAGTTAATTTTAAGGTGCATAGATGTTGCATCTAGATGAACTCAAACTCATATCAATCATAGGTATAAATCTTAAGGAAAGCTAGTATACAAGTCATGTATTCTTAGCCCATAAACCATGATTGAAATTAAGGTTTTGAAAATATTTTAAAATCATTTTGAAAAACCTTGGTGAAGTTTATCTTTTGATAGCAATCACCATTGAGAATATTGAAACAAAGTTAGTCAAAAACATTGAAGGCTTCAATGCTTTTGAACTTTGTATCGTTCTTTGAATTTAAAAGTTATTTTCATTAAAAAAAATATTTTTCCCCAATAGTGTTTGACATAAGTAATGTGTGGACAAATTTCAAGATTTTTTGAATTTTATGGAATTATTTAGGTATTTCTAAAGTTCGTTTGAAAATTCGATTTCAAAAAAATCAAAAACCAGTCGAGGTGCCGCCTCGACTGGAGATGCTGCCACTCGACTGGAGCTTTCTCAGTCGACTGTTAGCATTGTTTTTAGCTTAATAATGTTGTTTTAAGGCATTTGACCATAACCCTAGGCTAGATAACTACTCCTAAACCTCTAATATGCTTAGACAAGCATTGAAAGGGTGCGATTTTCATTGAAAATGAATTAGAGAGTTAATTAGGGAAAAAAATCAAATTTTAAGGGAGCTTAAAGTTTAAGTTTAAACTTTTATCCTTATTTTTTATTGTTTAAGGCTCCTATTGGCTTAGGAACTCTCTAAGGACATTGTTGGTGCAATGATAAAGGAGGAGTAAGCCTTTAGTTGGAGATTATCCATCTAGGTATGATGGATAATGGTTTATAAGAAGGGGGGAAAATAGAAGATTGCTTTTCATTTAGTGATAGATCACTAAGGAGAATGAAGGCATCCAAGATGGTTTTTGACCAAGGGGGAGAAGGAAAAATCTCATTGGAAAATGAGATATGGTAAACCTTGGTAGACTTTTTGATGTATGTTAACAAGGGGGAGAAATGAAAGGGGTTAAGTTAGGATCAACCCTAATATACTCTAAACCCCAAAAATTTCAAAAATTTTAAATTCTGTATTGGGAACGCTTCGTTATGCTTTGTCATAAGAAGAGTCAAGTTGGGTTTATGGGATAACCTAACTTAATGGTATTGTCAAACATCAAAAAGGGGGAGATTGTTGGTGCAATCAACCCAGGTCAAGATTGACCAGACTCGAGTGAGACTCGAGTAGGGTTTTGATGTTCAACAATAGATTACAATATAGTTTGATTATATGAATAGTGGATGATATGGGACATTCAAGGTCATATGAAGTAGACTATTGAAGAAATTCAAGTCGGTCAAGGTTGACCGGACACTTGGTGTGGAGAAGTCCAAGTATGGTGATTTGGCAAGGAAAAGTCCAAGTATAGATACTTGGCAAGGAAAATCCAAGTCGGTCAAGGGAGACCAGACGCTTGGTATTGGAAAGACCAATGGAGAGTTAGCGAGGGAAGTCCTGGCAGGTATGGGAGATCGTGCTTGGCAAGTGAAGTCTCGGATGAGGAGTCTTGGCAAATGAAGTCTCGGACGGGGAGTCTTAGCAGTGAAGTCCCGAAGGCATGGCCTCTTGGTAAAGGTAGACCCGATAGCATGACGATAGTCGATGGAACCACTTGAAGGCTGGTGCAAGGATGAAGAGTTACGGACTTGAGGCATCCGGGAGGCATAAGGCTGATGGAAGAGAGTTGAATGCTTAGGTCTAGGACTAGGGTGAGTATCAAGTATGAAGGGATCATACTTGGGGTGTTAAACCTCAGTGTTGAGGTATAACAGTTGACTGCCAGTTCGTTTCAGTCAATTGGGCTTCGTTTGTAGGCAAACATAAGCAAAGTGACCTCGATCAGCGTCTTGACAGGGTTGTAGTCGAGGCGGCACCTCGACTGGTTAGGTGGAGTCAAGCGGTGGGACTTGGAAAGTCAAGATAGTGCTATGGAAGTACTTGACTAGCACCTCGACTAAAGTCTAGTCAAAGTGGCACCTCAACTGAACCACTCAACCAGCACCTCAACTAGATCTAGTGTTGGTGCAGGGGCACTAGATAATCGAACCTGTGTTTTGATTATGGCAAAGACACAAAGTTAAGTTTACATCGTTATCTCACGAGCTATCAAGTGTGCAGAAAGGTATTAATGTTGGAGCTGAAGGCTAGCGACACCCGGAGGAAGCCGCGGTGGTCGAGCGACACTCGAGTGACTTCGGAGGGAGCCGAAGGAATCGAGTGGAAGGCCGGAAGCGAGAGCTACTATCGAGGTAAGCTCGTGTGAGTGAGAGATTGTAAGGTCGTGTCCTCTTTACGAGGATGACCGTAGGCGGCGATTCGACTAAGACTTCCTGTGGAATTTCTAGGTCGAGATCGGACGGTTAGAAACCGTCGTATTTATCATTTTTCGAGCTAACCTCTTATTGCAGGGAAGTGGGGCAAATCACGGACATGGAGCAAGCCGATCGATGCCCATCACCGATCGATGGGAGGCATCAATCGATTGATGGCGATGATTCAGCTTTTGCGCTAGGTCAAAATGGATAACGTTTGACGCGGCCACTTCGCGATAAAATTTAGACAACTTCATGATCCGTTCCGAAAAAAGAGGAGACAAATTTAGAGGCAAAATTCTATAAAAGGAGGGGAGGATTCCATCTCCAAAATACATCAAGATTATTCATCAAGTGCTCCTACAACGCCAACGCTCCAACATCGTCATAACGCCGACGCGACGGCAAGTTTCGATCTTCTTCGTCGGCAGCAGAATCAAGTAATATTTTTGATATTGTATTCTTTGGTGAGGTAGGCTTGTTGCCTCATCCTTGTATATTCGGTTTTGTGATCGTTGTCTCCTACCTCCAACGAGGAGGAGACGTTATAGTGCTTTGTCCTCCGTACGCGGTCTAGGACCGATAGGGCCTTGGAGTAGCAACCGCTGGGTTGTGAACCAAGTAAAATAAACGTGTTCATTTATTTTCCGCTGTGCTTACTCATTTACTTGTGTATCAATGAACGAATTCGAACGAAAGATTTACGATCGCTATTCACCCCCCCCCCCCTCTAGCGACGCTTCTCGATCCAACAATTGGTATCAGAGCGGGGGCGCTAAGATTTGGTGAAACCACCGATCTAGCATGTTTTGGTTTTCCGTTCGTATTTTTCGATTCGTATTTATTTTAGGTCTTTTTCCTCCCGCACTACTAATCCAAGACGAAGTCTTAGTACGTTTCTTTTGGTTGTGTGCTTGCAAGTTTTCTCTCTTGGAGTAGCTGACGGTAAAACGGCCATAACTTTTCGCACAAGTGGACTCACATAACGATCTACCTACCAAATCGAAGCTCTCTAAGAGATCTACATTTTTTACTAGGGTTTACCCTCGTAACAAGCCATTTCCAGCCCCAAAATCCATCGTCTAGTACCCTTTCGGGGACATCGAAGGTTGTAAGTTGTTAGTTTTTGTTAGTTTCTTATTTTTCTCATTTAATTCTGTTTATTTCCTATTTATTTCCCGCATTACTAATCCAAGACAAAGTCTTGGAATTCCCTTTGGTTTTTATTTGTGTTTTGCAAGATACTTAATGGCTCACATTGAGGGGTATAGCACCACCCGACCTCCGTTCTTTAATGGAGATGATTTTCGTTATTGGAAAGGTCGGATGGAGTGTTTCTTGAAAACACAAGTCGAGACTTGGATAATAATCCAAACCAGCTTTGCTTTACCCACCAATGATCAAGGAGAGCCCTTGGATTTCAACAAGTGGACAAATGCAACCAAGAGGCAAATCGAAGCCGATGCAAGAGCAACCCAAATATTGCAATGCGGTTTGTCCAAGGAGGAACTCAACCGCATCGGACCATTCATTAGCGCCAAGGACCTATGGAATAAATTAATCGAGCTACATGAAGGAACGTCTGATGCTAAGGTATGTAAACGTGACCTTCTTTTCAATAAGTTGTATAACCTTAAGATGCAGGAACACGAGACGGCGACGCAACTACACGCCCGCGTCCAAGACATTGTCAACGGCCTGCACACCATCGGACACAAGGTCGAAAACCGTGACCTACTAAGGTACATTCTTAATTCATTTCCTAGGACTACCTTGTGGGCATCCATGGTCGATGCCTACAAGGTCTCTAAGGACCTTTCGAAGCTTAGGTTAGACGAATTATTTTTCGAGTTTGAACTTCACGAGCAAACTAACGTGGTCCGGGCCGAGAGAGGTATTGCTCTACTTGCAGGACAAAGAAGCAAGCCACCTACTAGGCAAGTAGAGGAACTCAAACCCGAAGATGAATCGGAGTCCGAATCGGAAAAGGTGGAAGCAATAGTGAACGTAGTGCGGAAGATCGTTCGGAGGGAAAGGAGGCTACTAAAGAATCAAAAGAGGGCACAATTCAAATCAAATCGAAAGAAGGCTTTTCATGCAACATGGGACAACGAAGAAGGTGGCGGCATAGCATGCATGGCAAGACCCGAAGAGTCCAAGTCAGAGTCCGAATCCGAATCCAATTACAACACCGACTCCGAACTCGAAGACTACTTCGAGAAGCAACTCAAAGCCGGACCAAAAGAGAAAATTAAGGTTAGCCGCTCACTAATTCATACGCTTTACAATACAATTAAAATGCTTAATAGGAAATTAACTAAGTCTGAGTCTAGGGTTGAGTCATTACTTGAGGAGGTTGAAACCCTCAAGCAAGAGGCTACTCTAACCCCTTCAACTAGTCAAGTTCAAGAGGGAAACTCAACTCAAATTGAAAAACTTGAGGAGGAGAATTCTCTCTTGAAAGACCAAGTTCAAGAGGTTGAGGCTAGGTTGGAAAGGATTCGCGTGGGATCTAGAACCTTAATGTCGACTACTTGGAACCCAAAGGCGTGTGTACAACAAAGCGGACTCAGTTTAGGTCAGCGACTACGAATAGGTCATATATGTTTATCGTAAATTGTAGTCATCAAAGAGTCCAAGCATGGGTCCCAAAGGTTTTATTGAACTCACATATAAGGACTAATAAGTTTTGGATTCCCCCGGCTCAAGTTCATTATTTGAATAGACCATATGGGTTCAATGGTCGAGAGCTAACACTAAAATAGTATACCCGATTACTTAGCAAAATCATTGAATATTTTACTTTAATTTTTAGAATGGCTAGATAGGGAAAATAGTTAGTCAACTCTTGACAACATAGTATCAGGATGCGGCGAGATGATAGTACGTTAGGGAAACAAAGTCTCGTGTATTCGAGCTAGATAAGGCGTATCTAGCTTGGTGCACTTGACCGAGTGGAACTAGCTGAAGCTACCTCGCCGTATCCTAAACTAATTAGACCAGGAAGTAACCCTAAGTGACTTAAGTGATATTTTCTTGAATTTGGCTTTGTCTAAGGAAGTGGTCGTTGTTCCGATCAAAGAAGGCCCCTGTGCCTCGCCACGACCTGGAAGCCAGTTTCTCGAAAAGTTACTTAACGATCTAAAGGTTAAATCCGAATCTAACCCAAGGTTGACTATCTTTAATCAATTTAAAATCATCTCACAAAACATATAAGGTAAACAAATTATGAGACACATAGAATGGGTGAGATGTTAAGGATAATTGAAATATACTTAAAACAATCTTCAAAATACTACTTATTTTCTCAACTATTGAACTTAATGACTTTTTAGGCCAAAGTTTAGCGCCCCCTACATCTCTTATACTTCATATATTTGACTAAGGGGGAAAGCAAACTAACCCTAAGGGTTATATTATAAACCTTTAGATTATTGGTGCAGAGGGACACACCTCGAACCAATCTATCTAACTATTGCTAGACGCATGTTTGGACTCATAGTTGATTTATCTTGATGCATGCATATACCATATTGTCTTTAAACCCCTATTTTATATAACAAACTTCATTTTTACATAACAAACCCCAACATTTGTTTTGATTTATGGCAAAAGGGGGAGAAGAGCGAAAGTTAAGGGGGAGTAACACAAAATTTATTTAATTTTGAACTAAAGTATCTCTTTCAAAACTCACCAAGGGTTAAGGGGGAGTTTTGGTTAAGGGGGAGCTTTTGAAAATGACATTCATCATTTACTATACTTGTTTTATGCTTTAATTTCCCTTAACTTTGTGTTGGTTTGCCATAGATCAAAAAGGGGGAGATTGTTGGTGCAGGGGCACTAGATAATCGAACCTGTGTTTTGATTATGGCAAAGACACAAAGTTAAGTTTACATCGTTATCTCACGAGCTATCGAGTGTGCAGAAAAGTATTAATGCTGGAGCTGAAGGCTAGCGACACCCGGAGGAAGCCGCGGTGGTCGGGCGACACTCGAGTGACTTCGGAGGGAGCCGAAGGAATCGAGTGGAAGGTCGGAAGCAAGAGCTACTATCGAGGTAAGCTCGTGTGAGTGAGAGATTGTAAGGTCGTGTCCTCTTTACGAGGATGACCGTAGGCGGCGATTCGACTAAGACTTCCTGTGGAATTTCTAGGTCGAGATCGGACGGTTAGAAACCGTCGTATTTATCATTTTTTGAGCTAACCTCTTATTGCAGGGAAGTGGCCAAGCTGGCAGTCGACTGCTGGACATGGAGCAGTCGACTGATGCCCATCAGTCGACTGATGGGAGGCATCAATCGATTGATGGCGATGATTCAGCTTTTGCGCTAGGTCAAAATGGATAACGTTTGACGCGGCCACTTCGCGATAAAATTTAGACAACTTCATGATCCGTTCCGAAAAAAGAGGAGACAAATTTAGAGGCAAAATTCTATAAAAGGAGGGGAGGATTCCATCTCCAAAATACATCAAGATTATTCATCAAGTGCTCCTACAACGCCAACGCTCCAACATCGTCATAACGCCGACGCGACGGCAAGTTTCGATCTTCTTCGTCGGCAGCAGAATCAAGTAATATTTTTGATATTGTATTCTTTGGTAAGGTAGGCTTGTTGCCTCATCCTTGTATATTCGGTTTTGTGATCGTTGTCTCCTACCTCCAACGAGGAGGAGACGTTATAGTGCTTTGCCCTCCGTACGCGGTCTAGGACCGATAGGGCCTTGGAGTAGCAACCGCTGGGTTGTGAACCAAGTAAAATAAACGTGTTCATTTATTTTCCATTGTGCTTACTCATTTACTTGTGTATCAACGAACGAATTCGAACGAAAGATTTACGATCGCTATTCACCCCCCCCTCTAGCGACGCTTCTCGATCCAACATCTAGGAGTGGGCATGACATCAACCACTCAGAAGTGAGGCAGAGTCGACCAGCGCCTCGACTAGGTGCTAGTCGAGGTGGCGCCTCAACTGGATCACTCGACTGGCACCTCAACTGGATCCAGCATAGACATTAAAAGAGTTGATCAGAAGCAAAATAGACTCGACTGGGGTACCAATCGAGGTGGTGCCTCGATTGACGAAGCGACAGTTGTGTTGCAACATTCAAAATCAGGAGGCTTCGACGGGGCCTTATAAGAGGAGGTTGTGGACTTCTTCAAGAGAGGTTAGAGGGGCGATTTTAGGCAAAGTGTTGCTGCATTTCAGGGTCTTCAAAGTCATCCCAGAGCAACCAATAAGCAAGCATTCAAAAACCCTAACTTTTAAAGTGTGTTCACTTGTTTTTCATTTGTTTTTGTAATTGTTGTATTTGCTTGTTGTATCTTATTCTTATTGTTGTAAGAGACTAGTAAGAGGTTTCTCCACCTCCGGTGTGTCATCGAGAAGGGGAAGTTTGATAGTGGTGGTCTGCATCACTAGAGCTCGCTAGGGTTCGGTCGTGGAGTAGGAACTAGGATTTCGAACCACGTAAAATCTAAGTGCTAAGTGTGTGTTTTGTTTTGTGCTTGTATTTGTATTAGTATTTGTATTTCCTCTACTAATGATCATAGACAAGCACGATGAATCCAAGCGAAGAAATCGATGAATTACTATTCACCCCCCCCTTCTAGTGACGCCAACGGTCCTACATGATCCCCTCATACTTGCTAGACCACCCTTAGACTAGATCTAAGCCTTCTAGCCACCTCCATCAATCTCACGCCTATCGGATCCCTCCAAGTCAACCATGACTCGTTCATCCATACGCTAGCCTTCAGATGCTTTTATCGGCCATTGTCATGTTAATCGGGTCTACGTTGCTAAGGTATATTTGGGCTTATGCTGCCAAGATACACGCTTGGACTTTATGCTATCAAACATTGGACTTATGCCATCAAAACTATAGCTTAGACTTTATACGGCCAATATCACACCCTTAGACTTCCCAAATGGCAAGAACCATTTGGACTTATGCTACCAAGACTCTATGTTTGCATTTTACGCTGCCAAACATTTGACTTATGCTGCCAAGACTCATGCTTAGACTTTATGCCGCCAATATCACACTCTTGGACTTCCCTTGCCAACTCCATATTGGACTTTCCGATTGCCAAAACCCATGCTTGGACTTTCAATGCCAAGTACCCAAGACTTGGACTTTCCATGCCAAGTACAAAAGACTTGGACTTTCCATGCCAAGTATACAAGACTTGGACTTCCCATGACAATCACATTGTCATACATTTTGTTGAACATCAAAATACTGCTCAAGTCAAACTCGAGTCTAGTCAATCGTGACCTGGGCCAATTGCGCCAACAAAATCATCAATGAATGTAATGAAATAGGAAGCTCCATGTCTAGCCTTCACATTCATCGGACCACAAATATCTGAATGAACCAATTACAATGTAGAATCAACGCTAATAACCTCACAAAATGGTTTCCTAGTTGTCTTTCTAGCAAGACAATGCTCACATATAGACAAGTTAATCTTAGCACAAGTGCCCATCAAGCCCTCTCTAGCTAACCGATTCATTCGTTCTTGTCCTATATGTCCTAACCTAGCATGCTAAATCTCATCAGATATATCTGCATCACTAGTAAGAGCAATGTTTGTAAAACAACTATCATTTCCATTGATATCTGGTTCCACATCAAGAACCATGAAACCATTAGTAAAAAACCATATCCAATTGACACAGAGTCAATTTTAAGTTCTACACATCGGCTGTAAAAATTTATACAATAACCCAAATCAAGAAGACAAGTTACTGAAACTAAATTCTGTCATATTTCAGGAGCATATAGGACATCATGTAGAAACAAGATTCGTCCACCACGAAGGTTGAGTTTGCACGTGTCGACTCCTTTGACTTCAAACCTTGTATTATTTCGTACATATATTCACTTATTGTCAGCTGGTACCCGTCGGTACTCCATGAATGTAACTCGCTCCCAAGCTACATGGTTGGTTTCTCTTGAATCTATAATCCACAAAGGATAAGAATTAGATAACAACACAGAACTAGCAATATAATGCTTAGGAAAAGAATTCAGACTTGGATTTACCTTTTTTGGCTCGGTATATTCCCGACCGAAGTGTCCCTTCTTGCCACAATTATAGCAATTCAACTTGCTTTTCGATTTCTTTCCGGTCTTCTTTTCCTTCTTCTTGTTTGGGCCCGACCCAGCTGCAACACCAGCTTCTTTTCCCTTTTCTTTTCCTTTCTTGTATCATTTCCTTTTCTTGGATCCAGATAATCTAGCAGAATCATCAGCTACATAAGCTTGTCCGAAAATCCTTGTGGATTCGATTCTCTCCGCCTCTAATTCTACATGGCGTGAGACATCGGTGAAAGTCTTGATACTCTCACTGTGAGTCAAGTTCTGTTTCATGGTTTCCTAAGAATCTTGATGGGAACGTATAACTGCTTGAAATTGTTGTTCATTGGTCAACTCATAACCTGTAATTTTAAGCTCCCGAATCATATTCGACATCTCTCTTAGATGATGAACCAATGAAAGATTCAAGCGCTTCTTATAGATGTCAAAGTTAATTGTCATCTGTCGAAGCTTACTCAGATTAACTCCACTGTATCTTTCTCTAAGAGCTACTCAGACTGCATGAGCTGTTGGATACAACTCATACTTAAAAATCAGGTCATCCATCATTGAACTAATCAATATTCCTTTAGCAGTGCAGTCTTTTTTCTTCCATACCTTAAAGGTATCAAGATCTAGTCGGTACTGCACAGTTGTACCATCAATAGGTTCTTTCATGACCTGATGAACAACCTCAAGAACCTCTTGTTCCTCAAGAACGTATTATATTTTGATGTGTCAGATTTTGTAGTTTTTCCTGTTCAATTTCTCATCCTTGTTGAATTCAGCTATGATGTTTTTAGTTGTCATAATCTACATAAATAAACAAATTATTTATTTATTCAATGTAAATTCAATGTGTGCAATTTTTTATTGACTTAACGTAAGTCTGAAATTGGTTTACAAAATTAAGTGGAATAAAGTTTCCACTCATCATTCGTATTTTCCAATCTGACGAGAATTGATCAACTATATTACATACATTCCCATATTTAATGAACTAATCATTAGAACATGAACTAATCATGATTCAAAAGAAAATGAACTAATCATTTCTTATTCAAAGTTTGTTAACATATAACATACTTTCAAAAATAAGGAATTGTTAACATATAACATTTCTTATTCATAACTTAAACAATTCTACTAGAAAAGATAGGTTATTACGATTGCAACTATGATAAAGACTAGTGCAGTGGTAATAATTTCAAGCCCTATCTTCCATGGCTCTACTAGGGTAGACTCAGGCTGACCAGTAAGCTAATCGTTTACAGAACTCTCCTCAATCTCTTCGAGATCAGCCTCCACAGAATTCTCCTAAATCTTGTGCTCCAGTATTTCCCAACACAACTCAGCATATGTTATTCGTGCATCATAGCGACCCTATATGTGATGTGCAACTACCATGAGATTGTTTGACAGAGATCGTACCAAGGCTCAAATTCGATAGTTGTCAAGTATTGGAAACTCCTGCTGCTCAAGTCTCCAGAAAAGACCATCGAACCTTCCTATGTGTCCAATGACCCCACCATCAGGATTATAAACTATCTCTTCGATAGCTTCCCTCAGTTGGTTTCGTAACACATCACGATGGATCATTGTAGTGATCGTCCATGCTATCTGAAATTGAAATAAATCTAGTCAATACAAAATCGACTAACTAGTACGAAACTGGCTTAATTTAATTTATAAGGGCATAGACCTAACACAAATAATCAAGAAAACAAATCTTATTGATTTTAGGAGTTTTTCGATTGATAGGTTCAACCGATCATTCGGCTCAACTGACAACTATTAACTTTGGAAGTCAAATTCTGAATTTGTTTGGGAATCCTCAATTATTTTTGAATCAGCCTTAGCCAAGAATTAATTTGGTTGGCAACTTTTGTGCCTTATCTCCCTGGTATGATTTGTTTATACTGAGTTCAAGTTGTTCTAACAACTACTCACTACTTTGATCAGTTATGAGATTAGTTGACCATTGTCAACTAAAGCATGTCAGCCAATGCCGATTATCGAGTATTGTGCTTACTCAATAGAGGCCTCTATCGAGCTGTTTCTACCGAGCTGAGCTACTCTATAGAGTTGAGCTGCTCTGTAGGGCTTAGTTTCTTTGCAGAGTTGAGCTACTCTGCCGAGATGCTCTGCCAAGCTGAGCTACTCTGTAGATTGCTCTGTCATTTGCTTCTTAGAGTTGCTTCTCATACCTTAGCTGTTCTTTCTTTGAAATGCTCAACCGTGCTCTCTATCAAACTACCTCAATCAAGTTGCTCTTTGCCAAGTTGCCTCTGTCGAACTGCTTCTGCTTAACTTCTCTCTACCGAGCTACTTTTTGTCGAGCTGCCTCAACCGAGTTGCTCTCTGAAATTGCTCGGTAGTATGTTTCCTACTCGAAAAACATCGAAGATAAGTCGAGCACTTTACGCTCTTGCGTCCCAAATACACTGTGCTTTGGGCGACACTTTTCTCATGGCAACCACTCGACAAAATCCTATTTTCAAGATTTCTGACACTATTCATCTTCTTCCTCATGAAGAATCCGTGAACAGTATTTCTTGCATAAAGAAAATGTAATATAATCTAATGATCTCTGATACCAATGTTAGAAAATGATTATCATAAATCTATGCATGAATATTTAAAAAACTCAAAACACTTGCAGCTCTTCTTGAAGCTTCCTCAAACCTTGTTGTTATGCAAAGAAGAAGATCCTACGATCTTTGCTTGCTATTCGAAGAGCAATTATGAACTCGGAAAGCTCTTCTTGGTTCACAAACCAAATTCTAACAGTGCCTCGGATGTTCCTCTATGACTCACATACACCACGCTCTCACTGTGTAATTCTGATTTTTTTCATAATCTCTCTTCTCCTTCTTATAGCTTGGATGGATAACTCTTCAGTAACCTCCCGGAGACCTTTCATCTCCAAACAATAAAGTCTTGGTTGCACAACGTATGTGCAACCACAACTTATGAGCATCAACTCCATGTTAATGCTGAAGACCCTTCATCTCCTTCGCCTTCATAGGTTACACGCAGTAATGTGCATACTACGTAATAAAGTGCAGTAATTCTCACACTTCATTATTCGGGAATCATTAATTCTTTAAACCAAACAAAATTAGTGAGGATAACCTTAGATGGATTACTAAGGTTATCCATGATAACTTTAAATCAAATGTATCCTAAAGGATCCAATCCATCCCTTGATCTTAGGCGAGATCACCACTACAACCCTCTTGTACTAGCAAATGAGACAAGGAAAGGACTCTGTGCAAACCAAAATTACTAACTCACTTCTTCTGCTTATGAGTCCATAGCATATTAGGCAACTTGTATGGAAGCTACCTACACCCCAGTAATAGCTGTGGGATCGTACTACATGCTAACAGATAGATGCAGTTGCTTTTAAGCCCCTTCCATATAAGCATAGGAGAAGGGTGGGTTCTTCATGACCACAGAAGTAAATCCCTATAAAGGTTAACACGCATAAAATAGCCACTGGCCTGTTCGGCAATGACTCTCTGATGCTTAAGTTAGGCAGGGAGATGATAAATATGAAGAGTATGTTGTTAACTCAGAGGAGAGTGTTCAAACAGAGAGAGAGACCCTTACCTTTTTCTTCTCCTAGCCTTATATAGCAACTTCGAGGTATCATCCCTTTCCTGGTCACCTCTAGGATACCTTTTGGCAAGCCGTTAGGGGACAAGCTCTGAGCGGACCTTCCACGTGGTATGCCACAAAGGCCCTTATCTTCATGGAAGCAAGGCGTTAGGGGACAAGAGGTAACCACCCAAGCTAGGAGGCACCTTTCCTGAGGCCCCTCACATGCCCTATCTGATAACGACTAGGGCCCCTTGTGGCTAGGTGATTAGTTTTTAATGTAGTCAAGTGGGAAAAGGCAAGGTGGTCGAGTGCCCTGACCTGTGGGCATAGCCGAAGGGCTGATAGGCAGGGTGGCCGAGTGGCTTGACCTTTCTATCTTAGCATCCATTTGTTTGTCGCTTCTTGGTCCAAGTCTCGGTATCCCCTTTGCTCCCCAACTCCTCGCATCAGACCCCGAAGTGGCCCCGCCTTGCTTTCTACATTTCTGGTTGTCCCTTTCCTTTGGGCCAGCTATTTATGGGCCCCCATTTCTACTGGTTCAACCTTTCAAGCACTTTCTGACTGTATCATTAGTCATCCCCCCCCCCCCCAAATAGTCAAGAAGTTCTTATAATCTGACAATGGGCCTTTACAGCCGAACTAGTGGCCCGGGTGAGCATATATCACCCTTTTTTTAGTGTTACAGGCCCCTTTCTTCGTCTTAATTAAAGGCTCTCTTCCCTCCCACTTTTGTATTGACACTACGCCCCCTCGTATTGCCACCACAAACATCTTTCGAAGAGTTTGCATATACACCCTTGTCTCCCAAGATGCTGACATAGAACATCCCGCCGACTTTGCTAATTTTTCCTAAAGCCTCTTTGGTGCATACTCATCTTTTTTGAATCACTTTTCTGTCATGCAGAACCTCGCCCATGCAAAGGCAAACATGGGCACATCTACTATGGATCCCTCTTCCTTTGCTCATGCCTTGGAACAGAACCTTCAGTTATGACAGATGAAAGCTCGGGTGGAGGTATTATGGCATCTTTGAGTTGCAGTGGCCCAACATTTAGAGAATGTGTCTCGGGAGGAGATGGTGCTCACAAATTTGGTGATACTGGGTACTCGCCAAGCAGAGGAGGAGATGTCGGACGAGCGAAAGACTAGGACCCCTCGGAATTGAAAAGTTTGTCCAAAGGATGACATCTTCTCCTATCATCCATTGAGCATCCATCAAAACTCTACATTAACCTTCAGCGCAACTCTTTCCTTCTTGTAGTTGAGATATGGGCCTGGGACACAAGACCCAAATATAGCCATGAAAGCTTAATCTTCTTGTGTCAAAGAAAGGAGGAATTGTATCCCCCTTTGCCCCTTTTATTTTATGTATTCTTGTCAACTATCACTAAATGTACTTTCCAATTTTCATGGATTCTACCATCTGGCCCATCTCCCTCCTTGAGAGAGGCTGACTTCCCTAAGGCTTGGGGCTCGTCCCTTCAGTTCCCTAGGAGGGTTTAATTTAGACGATATCCTCTACCTATGGCTACCTTGGGTCCCGAGAAACCAAGGATAGATTCTTGGTCATCCTTACACTTATCGCCTTGAGAACCGTTGGGAGGTAGCTACTAATAGCATCCCTATCTTCTTTCACCTGCAATATTCCTTCCTTCATCCTAACTACCATCATCTCCATGCGTCACCTATTCTACTCATGATGTCTCCCGAGAAATCCCTAGACCAAAATCCCCCTTCCATCATCTTAGCCCTGGCCGCTCCATCTTCTCTGCTCAAGGTGTCAACCCGGATCCCTCATCTTGCAAACCTCAGTTCCCCATCCAGAGGCTCTTCACATCCCTCTTTCCATCATTCCTTGCATCTTGCCGCCCTTTCTCCCCAAAATATTTTCCCTCCTTTATCATCTCCCATATCGATATCTTTTGATGAGTCTTTGGAGGATCTCTCATCTGTACCATCGTCGCTCCCTACGATAGGAACCATACTTTTAGTACTTCCGAAATCTTTTGACGTTGCCATCTTATGATTCTTCGGTCCCCCTTTATTTTTCTTTAACATGTAGGGGAACCTTACGACAATCGAAGAACCCCACCCCCCCCCCCCCCAACCAAGATGAAGTGTTGGGTTCCTCGCCCCCCCCTAAGGCCCTAGACTTAACCATACAACTAGCAGTGGTTATGCATAGTGTCGAGGAACTAAGCCTTCGCTACACTGAAATTACCTATCGCCTTATAGAAGTGTTTCTACAAGAGCAAATAGTGCTCAAGATGGTGTCAACATTGCAGGATCAAATAAAGAAAGCTGAAGCAACTCTACCTATAGCTGAAGGGGATAACTGAATTGGCCCATCTTCTCCTTGAACTTATGGGACAAGCTTCCCAATTAACGATCATAAGAAATGGAGTATCTTGTCAACTGCCAACTCTTGACAGTGGTGCCTTCCTCGGATTCCCCTAGCAATTTGGGATATAATCTCCTCATTTTTGACGGGGATTATCCTATTTTTCGGCCTCCTTACTTTGCTCTATGTATTCTTGCTCTATGTATTCTTACTCCATGTATTCCTTGAGTGATAGTGAAAAATACTTTTCCAGAGGGAACCCCATGCTAAGTTGTGTTGATATTGTTTTGTGAAGGGTGAACCCTTTACTATAAGGACAATTCTAACTTTGGTTGCCCATCAACTAGATAGAAACTACTAAGGCTCCAGACTTTCGGAAAGCATAAAGAAAAAACTTCGTAGAAAGGAAGTATTTAGGATAATATGATGGGTTGTACATTTTCGAGGAGACCTAATTGGAAAACAGAATTATCCACTTCAAATGATTAATCGCCACATGGTTCTCCTCCCTAGGGTGTGAAATTTGTCTCCTTCAGCAAGATACGGAGAAAATTAACCCGAGGACTTACACTTTTCCCTCATATAATTGGAATATCAACGGTTGTAGTATCTTCTTCTTCTGACTTCATAATCCCTTCTAAAAGTCATGGTTATAGGCAGCCCTGGGCTTATGGGTGATCCGTCCATACTCTGTGACAAATAAATACCATAAGCAATATATGGCTTCCGAGTGATCATACCATGTTGAACAAAAAGTAAACACTATGAGTGATCCAAGGCTTATGATTGGCCTAGCCATGCCAAGTGCCATATATACACCGCAGGTGGTCCAGGACTTACGAATGGTCTAACCGTGCCAAGTGAAAAATAAATACTACGGGCAGTTCAAGGATTACGATTGACCTGGTTGTGTCGAGTGACAAATACACACTTTGGACAATTCAGGACTTACGAATGGCCTGACCGTGTCAAGTGGAAGAAAGCACCTCAGGCAGTTCAGAGCTTACAATTGGCCTGGCCACGCCAAGTTGAAAAAGGCAGTCTAGAGCTTACGAATTGTCTGGTCGTGCTGAGTAGAAAATATGCACTGCGGGTGATCCAGGACTTACGGTTGGTCTCGCCATGCTGAGTGGAAGATAAACACTGCATGCGGTCCAGAGCTTACAATTGGCCTGGTCATGCAAAGTGGAAACAAGCGCTTCGGGCGGTTCAGGGCTTATGATTGGCCCAGTCATGCTGAGTTGTAAACACATGCTTTAGGCGGTCCAAGGCTTACGATTGTCTTGGCCGTCCCGAGTGGAAGATAAACATTGTTAGTGGTCCAAGGCTTACGATTGGTCTGGCCATGCCAAGTGGAAACAAGCACTTCGGGTGGTCCAAGGCTTACGATTGGCTTGGTTGTACCGAGTTGAAAATGCACGCTCCAAGTAGTCCAGGGCTTATGATTGGCTTGGTCGTGCTAAGTGGAAGATAAACACTACGAGTTGTCTAGGGCTTACGATTGGCCTATCCATGCCGAGTGGAAACAAGCTCTTTGTGTAGTTCACACTTACAATTGGTCTAGTCGTGCCAAGTTGAAAATATGCACTTCGAGCAGTCTAGGGCTTACGGTTGGCCTGGCCATGCCGAGTGGAAGATAAGCACTGTAGGTGGTCCAAGGCTTATGGTTAGCATGGTTGTGTCGAGTAGAAACAAGCGCTTCTAGCAGTCCATGGATTATGATTGGCCCAACCATGCCAAGTTGAAAACATGCGCTTTGGGCAGTCCAAGGCTTATGGTTGGCCTGGTTGTGCCGAGTGGAAGATAAACACTTTAGGTGGTCCAGGGCTTACGATTGGCCTAGCCATACCGAGTGGAAACAAGTGCTTCGGGCGGTCCAGGGCTTACGATTGGTCAAGTCGTGCCAAGTTGAAAACACGGGCTTCGAGCGGTCCAAGACTTACGATTTGCCTAGTTGTGCCGAGTGGAAGATAAACAATGTGGGTGGTCCAGGGCTTACAATTGGCCTGGTCATGCCAATCAAAACAAACACTTCGAGCAGTCCAGGGCTTATGATTAGCATGGTTGTACTGATTTGAAGACACACACTTCGGGTAGTCCAAGGCTTACAGTTGGCCTGGATATGTTGAGTGGAAGATAAACATTGTGGGTGATCCAGGACTTACGATTAGCATGGTTGTGCCAAGTGGAAATAAGCACTTTGGATGGTCCAGGGCTTACAATTGGCCTGGTCGTGTCGAGTTGAAAACATGTGCTTATGGCAATCTAGGGCTTACGGTTGGCATGGTCGTGCCGTGTGGAAGATAAACTCTATAGGCAGTCTAAGACTTATGATTGGTCTGACAGTGCCGAGTGAAAACAAGTACTTCGGGTGGTCCAAGGCTCATGATTTGCCCCACCGTGCCGAGTGGAAACAAGCACTTTAGGCGGTCTAGGGCTTACGATTGGCCTGATTGTGCCGAGTTGAAAACACATGCTTCGGGTAGTCTAGGGCATACGGTTGGCCTAGTTGTGTTGAGTGAAAGATAAACACTGTGGGTGATCCAGTGCATAAGATTGGCTTAGCCGTGCCAAGTGGAAATAAGTGTTTTGAGCGATCTAGGGCTTACGATTAACCTGGCCATGCTGAGTTGAAAACATGCGCATTGGGAAGTCCAGGGCTTACCATTGGCCTAGCTGTGCCGAGTGGAAGATAAACACTACGGGTGGTACAAGGCTTATGATTGGTCTGGCCGTGCCAAGTGGAAATAAGCACTTCGGGAGATCCAGGGATTACGATTGGCCCGATTGTGTCTAGTTGAAAACACACGCTTCAGGCGGTCCATGGCTTACAGTTGGTCTGACCGTGCCGAGTGGAAGATAAACACTGTAGGTGGTCCAGGGCTTACGATTGGCCTAGTCATGCCGAGTGGAAATAAGCGCTTCGGAAGGTCCATGGCTTATGATTGGTCTAGCTGTGCCGAGTTGAAAACACTCACTTCGGGCGGTCCAGGGCTTACGATTGGTCTGGTCGTGCCGAGTAGAAGATAAACATTGTGAGGGTCCAGGGCTTACGATTGGCCTGGTCGTGCTGAGTGGAAACAAGCACTTCAGACGATCCAGGGCTTACGATTAGCCTAGCCATGCCAAATTGAAAACACACTCTTCGGGTGGTCCAGGGTTTACGGTTGGCTTGATCGTGTCGAGTGAAAGATAAACACTACGGGCGATCCAGGGCTTATGATTGGCCTAGTCGTGCCGAGTGGAAACAAGCACTTCTGACGGTCCAAAGCTTACGATTGGCTTGGTCATGCCAAGTTGAAAATATGCACTTCGGGCGGTCCAGGGATTACAATTGGCCTAGTTGTGATGAGTGGAAATAAGTGCTTCGGGCGCCTGGATGAGTAGGTGCTCAGGAAGAGGAACTTCGGGAGTGCTCGAAAAGGGAATACCAACAGTGCTTGGGAGAACTTGTGGTGCTCAAGAAAGTGGGGGCTCGGGGATGCCCACAGGTCTAATGGAACTATAGGCTCTGGAGCTTGGTGCTCATGCAGGTTGTTGGAGATTCCATATATCATTTGAGTTAATGGAATTGAACACACTGGAGAACGATTTGGGCGATGCTAACTTGGTGCGAAATTTCCATGTCAAGGAGGCGTCGAAATTCGATTGCCCGGTTATTGATCATTGCCCCAAGCGGAGTAAATGGATTATCTTCTTCCATAAGAATTTATGGGGATTTCTCGAAGAGGGCAACATCATCAGTCAATTGGTTCGGGCCACAATCTTTCCCCGACAATGGGAAGCTATTGTTGGCGGCGAGGGCAAAGAGATTATACCAATGGGGAGCTATTTCACTTGTCATTTTGCCTTATTAGTCCCCTATTTTTCACTGTTGTTGCGGAGGAGGTTGTGGTTTCTGTGAACTGGGGAGTAGAGTTTACGGTGTTGCAAGTGAACATTTGAGATTAATCTTTGGGTCTAGGAGGGATTAAGTGGGTCCTTAATAGAGCCATTGACTACAAGAATTTACCTCAGTCGAGTGGTCGGAAGAGGCGAAGTGTGCTCTCGGCTGAGTGTCAAGTGAAAGAACTTAACTCGATCGAGTGGCTAGGAGAGATGAAGTGCATCTTCGCTAAGTCGTCGAGAGGGATTAAGCTACGAAGCTCAATAATCCAGATCTCGGAGAAGCCACCCAACCAAGCATCCAAGAGAGAAATAAAGACAAGACACATTTGCTTGAGTTTAAAAGATCAACAGGTCCCTATTCACAACCACTATTCACCAAAGGATTTTGCTGAGATTGGCGGCTTTGGAGTCGAATATGGATGAAGTAAATAAGGTGGGGAGCATCTGCAGCATGGGAGATAATGGAGTTGTGTTTTTTTTGGCAAAGAACTGGGTCGAAACTAGCACAATTAAGCTAAACACAGGGGAAAGTTTTTGGACCAAACTCACTAGTGGCAGCACTAACGGTAGGCTAGAGCGAGAAGTAAGATCCCTGCTAGAGGAAGGAGATATCATCGAAGGCCAGGGACTGGTGGTGGTGCAAGGAAGGAGAACTTGCACTTGCAAGAATTCCCCTGAATCACCTCTATTTAGCATTGTTCTTATCGAGCAATTTGACATTTGGAACAGAAGCACTTCGAGCTAGGCACAACAACAGCAACAAACTCAGGGCTCGCATGATCACTAGAAACGCCCATGATCATTAACAAACTAATTCTCAAGTATTTCTTCAGAGCAGAGCTGTCAAAAAATGTTTACATTGGTGGTACTCTAGAATTGGGTGCTACGATGAGGAGCTGAGGCTTCTGTAGAAGATCGGGGAATGTGTTGAGAGATGACGGTGTAATCATGAAGATCGAAGTGGTCATTACTGTTGGTGAAGGGGCACCTAAGTCGAACCTGTATTTTGATTATGACAAAAGACGCAAAGTCAAGGATATATCATTATCTCACGAGCTGAATCGAGTGTGCAGAAAAGTGCTAAAGCTGGAGTTGAAGGCTAGCGACACCCGGAGGAAGCCGCGGTAGTCGGGCGACACTCGAGTGACTTCGGAGGGAGCCGAAGGAATCGAGTGGAAGGCCGAAAGAGAAAGCGACACAGTAAGTATCGAGGTAAGCTCGTGTGTGTGAGCGTAAGTGAGGTCGTATCCTCTTTACGGGGATGATCTTAAGCGTAGATCTGACCAAAGATATCCTATAGATGGTCTAGGTCGAGATCGGACGATCGACGACCGTCGGAATTATGTTTTTATTGAGCTAACTTTGACTTGCAGCAAGCATCACGATCCGCCACTTGAGGACTCGACCGCCAATCACCGACCGCCGGAGGTCAAGACTGATCGATGCTACCATCACGCCGATCGATGATGGCCATCAGTCGACTGATGGTCAAGGATCAGCCTCGAGAAGTCAAGCTCTATCACCATTTTTCAAGGAGGTTTTGTGCCCAATTCCTATTGGTTGAAGACTCATTCGATGAGGGGCTTAAAGGCTATAAAAGGAGGGCTTGTCCTAGGGTTTTTCATCAATTAAAAAGCTTCCAAGTGCTTCCGATACACTACGAGTCTCCGACATCCCTACGACGAAGCGCTGCCGAGACGACGACTCAAGCTCCAAGATTCAAGTCTTCAAAAGTCGTCGGTATAATCTTTAATTTATATAAGTTGTTCTCATTTCGAGCTTTAAATCATATCAAGGAGAGGGGGAGTGTCCCTCTACCTTGAGTCTTTCTTGAGTTTTTGTATTCGTTTAACTCCTATCTCCAACGAGAAGGAGTTCGTTTAGTGTTTTGCCCTCCGTGCGTGGTCAAGGACCACTAGGGCCTTGGAGTAGTAGCCTTCGGCTACGAACCAAGTAAAAAACCCATTATCTCTTCTATTTTAGATTTATCTTCCGCTGTGTCTACTCGTGATTTACCGAACGAATTCAAAGAAAAGTTTCTATCGCTATTCACCCCCCCCCCCCTCTAGCGATCTGCTTCGATCTAACAATTACGATTATCTCTGACTGAACTCCTGGAAGGAGCTCAGACCTTCTCTGCTGACAACCGGCTAGGAAAGGCCCAGGAAGCTATCAAAATCTCTAGCGTAGCTCCACAGAGTGGGACAATAGAGGTTTGGCCTTCCTACCTTCTCGCACAATGCATCATCTATTGTCTTTTTAAAGATCGCGGCTAGCTTACCATGTGTCATGGTGATGGGACCTCCTCCGATGAGAAAACCCCTTGAGGGAACTCCTTGCGATGCATCTCGACGTCTTGCTTAGGGTTTCCCATAGACGACACCAATTGATGCAGTCGCTTTTGAGCCCCTTCCGCAGAAGCGTCGGAGAAGGGTGGGTTTTTCACGACCATAACAATAAATCCCTATAAATGTTAACACGCATCAAATGGTCGTCGGATTGTCCGGCGATGACCCTCTGATGTTTAAGTTAGGCAGGGAGATGATGAAGATGAAGAGTATGTCGTTAACTCAAAGGAGAGTGTTCAAAGAGAGAGAGAGCCTCTTACCTTTTCCTCCTCGTCACCTTATATAGCAACTTCGAGGTATCATCCCTTTCTTGGTCACCTCTAGGACACCTTTTGGCAAGTCGTTAGGGGACAAGCTCTGAGCGGACCTTCCATATGGTATACCACGGAGGCCCTTATTATCATGGGAGCAAGCCATTAGGGGACAAAAGGTAACGAACTAGTCTAGGAGGCATAACGACTAAGGCCCTCTTGTGGCTAGGTGACCGATTTATGATGTAGCTAGGTGGGCAAAGGTCAAGGTGATCAAGTGGTCTGACCTACGGGCGTAGCTGAATAGCTGATAGGCAAGGTAGACGAGTGGCTTGACCTGTGGGCATAGCCGAAGGACTGATAGGCAAGGTGGTCGAGTGGCATGACCTTTCTATCTTAGCATCCGTTTGTTTGTCGCTTCTTGGTCCGAGGCTCGGTAGCCCCTTTGCTCCCCAACTCCTTGCGTCATACTCCGAAGCCACCCCCCGTCTTGCTTTCTACATTTCTAGTTGTCCTTTTCCTTTGGGCCAACTATTTATGGGCCCTTGTTTCCACTAGTTCGATCTTTCAAGCACTTTCCGATCGTATCACAGATGAACTGCTAGATCAGCTCTATCACAATCTCATGGGTAGAGTTATCAAGTTGGGTTGGGCCCATCGGGTTGGTCCGTCCCGCCAAATAATTTAAACGGATTGGGTTGAAAGTTTATCAACTCGTCATTTTGGCGGGCCTAAATGGATCAACCTGCGCGAGTTGCCAGTCTAGATGGGTCGGCCCGTGGTGGGTTCGGATTGGCCCGTGGGTTGAAAAATGTCAAAAGACGAAACAGATGAAAATAAAATTGTATAAGTTTTTTAATCAATATTTTAATATTAACAAGACAAGTTTTTCACCATTACAATCTTCTTCTATCACACATACACCTCAACAAAGTATAAAAGAAGTTAAGAGGAAGAATAAAAAAATATTTGATGGAGTACTCTCTTTTTTTATACTCTAATTGATTTATATTATCTTATCACTATTATTCTAATTAATATAGAAAATAATGAAATATCAAAATCAAATAATTATAAGAGCTAGAAAATCTCAATTGAATCTTTATTTGGAGGAGCAAAAATTTATATTTAAGATATTTTGGAACATTAAAAGAATAAAAAACATCGGTACTAAATTTTGTAGGTCGATAATTGAATCTCAATTATAAACTTTTAGTTACTTCAAATGCTTATTTTTTTAACCATGGTATCTCATCTGTCTTACCGATCATTGTCTTAAGCTCTCAACATCTCAGTAATTTTAGATATATATTTTTAATTTTTTTGATCCGTGGGTTGGCCCGCCTAATCCGCAATCCGCCTTGAATTGGATTGGATTGGAAATTTTTTAATCCGTCGAGATGGCGCATTGTCTCGCCCCTCTCTGTTAAATGTTGAATTTATGACGGATTGAATTGTCTCGTCATAGATCGGTTCGTTTGATAGCTCGACTCATGGGCTTACTGCCATAACCAGGAGAATTGTCTCATTGGTGCGTAATCAGAGGGCTGCCAAGTATAAATATAGCCGCGAGAAGAGCATGAGCTAATAAAACAGTAACACCATCAGAGTAGCACAATTTCCTGTTGTTTCTTCTTCTGCCGCTGCAACTTGAATGACTCGTATCGCTTCCCCCTCTCACACCAAAACTCCTGCTTGCCAGACCGAATCCAGCTCAGCCTCCAACTCCTCCCTGCTCCCAGCTTGTAAATTGAATTGAATTCGGGGAAGCTTTCGCCTTTGAGCAGAGAACCCAATTGTCATAACTACTTCACATATATGAGAGTTTTTCTCAACAGAATCAGCTTCAGGGTTACACTCCTCCCTTTCCCTCAGAGGCAGAGGCAGAGGCAGCAATACTACCACCAGCACGGGCACCATCTGTACAGTGGCTATGGAGACAAGGAGGAGGAGGAGGAGGAGGAGGCCGTGGTGGTGATTATGGGTGCCACTGGCACGGGTAAGTCGAAGCTGTCCATTGATCTCTCCTCTGCCTTCGCCGGGGAAGTGGTTAACTCCGACAAGATCCAGGTGTACCGCGGCCTTGACATCACAACCAATAAGATCTCCTTGGCCGAGCGGCGCAGCGTGCCGCACCATTTGCTCGGGGTGCTCGACCCAGCCGCAGGTGAGCTCCCCCCTGCGGGGTTCCGGGCCTTGGCTGACCGCGCTGTCCGTGATATCGCGGCGCGAGACCGGCTGCCAGTGATCGCAGGTGGCTCCAACTCCTTCGTCCATGCGTTGCTCTCGGAGCGTTTTGACCCACAGAGCGACCCCTTCGGAGATGAGGATGCAGGGGAGGAAGAGAAGGGACGGCGGCTGCTCCGGTACCGGTGCTGCTTCTTGTGGGTGCATGTGGAGGCGGCTGTGCTGGCGTTGTACCTGGACCGGAGGGTGGAGGAGATGTTGGCGCAGGGGATGGTGGAAGAGCTGGAGGAGTACTTCGCGACGGAGGGGGAGGAGGCGGATCGGAGGCACCCCGGACTGGGAAAGGCCATTGGGGTGTCGGAGTTCAAGCGCTACTTCACGGCGCGGGGCTCACGGACGAACTCCGAGTATGGCAGCGCGGTGGCGGCCATCAAGGCCAACACCCGGCGTCTGGCGGAGTCGCAGGTGAGGAAGATGGAGCGGCTGGTGGCGATCGGCTGGCCGCTGCGGCGGGTGGACGCGACTGCAACGGTGGAGGCGCGGCTAGCCGGTCACGGAGCCACGGCGAGCTACTGGCAGAGGGACGTGGAGGGGCCCAGCCTCGTGGCCGCAGAACAATTGCTGCGGAGGAAGGACGGCGATGTTTATGGTCACCGTCCACACACCCGCATGTGCGCCGCATCCGCCTCCATTAAAGTTGCTCGATCGAGCTCTCCCCTTTCAATCTTTTCGCGCCATTAGAGTTTTCGCCCTTCTCCCCCGATTTTCCTTCTGTTTTATTTTTTTTTGGCGTAGTAATTTTTATTTAATTTCGATTTTGGTTCAAGATTGTTTTCAGTTATAAATTTGTTGATTGTTTTCTTTCTTTGTTGGAGTGTGAAATTGCTAAATTGCAAAATGAAAATCTGTTTATTTTTTTTTTAAAGTCGAATTTAAGTGTTTTGGCAACTTTTACGTTCACATTTTGGGTGTGACTCGGTACGCTACTTAGGCAACCAAAGCGTGACTGAAAAAGATTACCAGCCAATCAGGAGATAATTATCTCACTCAAAGAAATGCCATTCAATTTATTTATTTTTTTAAGGAGCTTATTTAAGTTTATTTATTTCAAATTTTAGCAAGCTTTGATAGTGTTTGGTCCGCAGGAGAATTTTTTATTTTTTTTTTCTTTTTTTTTTCAGAAAATAGAAAATAATTTTTTAGTATTTTTCAATTTTTCAGAAATTTTTTTTTATTTTTTGGAAAATAAAAATGGAGAGAGAAAATAATTTTTCTAGAGTTTTTCAGTTTTTCAGAAAATACTTTTTTATTTTCTAAAAAATAGAGATGGAAAACGCTAGTCAAATGTATTTTCTCAGAAAATAAAAAAATTTCTCTCTACCAAATACCCCCTTATTTTTGTATCGACCTTCTTAGGTCAAAGTTTACCTAATATATAAAATTCACATTATTTTTTATTTTTTATCTATATTATGAATAAATATAAGATTATAAAAACTCTATAATATTTTATGTATCTAATAAAATAATTTTTATCAAACTGAATATATTTTAGAGGAAAGTTTTGATGAAACAGTAAAATTATTTTCATGTCATATAGATCTGAATTATAAAAATAATTTTTTATGAAACAAGATAAGACCATATATAATAACTTTTTCTCGAGATCCTATTTTGTTAAAAACTTCGTGTCTTTTTTTTTTTAATAAGTTGACTAATGTTTATATACAATCCTAGTTACTATCAATTCATCGATTGCGATATTGTGTAAGCGTATAAGTTGCTTGTATCATAACTCGTGTTAGGTTGTTGGTGTGTTCATTTGTCTTAATCCTCTGTAGTTATCGTAACATATTTAAATTTTGTGCCGGATGATATTTTTAGAGAAAAAAAAAATATTAATCGAAGTCGAGCCTTTATCTCCCATTTTGTATATCATATTTTTAGAGAGAAAAAAAATACGCTATCAGCTGGCGGCCTCAAGTTGGATGCAGTTCGTGGGTGGCAAAAAATTAAACTGCAATTTGACATAATTAATTAAAAGTTAAAAAAAGTTTTAAGCGAAATTAGAGTGTGTGGATAATCGCAGTGGAATTATAAAAATACAACTTGTGCCTGGGCCTGGGGGCATTCTAATATATTTTTTCAATCACGATCACATGAATGTATATGCACGAAGCAAAAAGCAAGAATTGGAGATCGGGACTTACGTCGTCGTATGTAAGATATTCAATTCTACTTTTAGATATTTACGATTTAATTTTTAATTATGATAATTTTATAAGATTTTTTTTTCGAATGGAATGACAAAATATATATAGATATCGGATTTGTTTAGGTTCACGTGAGCGCCTCTTAATAATTAATGGAAGTAAGATCGGATTGATCATATTCGGGATTAGTCGATCAAATACTTAGATACTTGATACTAATAAATAAAATAAAATAAAAATTCGAAATTAGGTAGGAATATAATCTAGATAAATAGATTCATCCTTTTATAGTTTATTTTATTTTTCTAATAGGATCAAATTAAGGGAGAGCTTAGTTACTATCTTATTATCTAAAAGTTACGCTATGGAAATAGTCTTTTTGTAACAACAAAATAAGATGGTGTATTGTAAATCATTTTTAAAATTTTATATGGACGAAAATTTTATGATTGAGGTGCCATTTTTCTAATGGGATGGGTAGATTTAATTCTCTTTAATAAATACTTAAGATGATGATGGCCTTTATCATTTGTTTTTTTTTTAAATAAGATAAAATAAAATGGCAAAAGGGGTATCCTAATATATTAGTAGGATTTTATATAAAAATGAGTAAGCACTTATATATATATTAGCAAGTAAGATGCATTATTAAATCATTTTAAACTCAATTGGTAAGGTCCATATTAATTAACTGTCTAGTCGACTCAATCACAAATAAAAAATATTTTATTCATTAATTGATTAGCTTAATTTGACTACTTGATTAACTAATCACCTATAATCAATTATAACAGTTAACTTACATCTGATTAGTTGATTGTGTAATCGACTCAATCATGAACAAAAATATTGATCCATTTGAGTCAACTACTTGGTCAATTAAACCACCAATTAGTCTATTGATGACTATTTTTAGTCAATTAGATCATCATTTATGATTATTCTAATGGTCATATCTTTAACTAAGTTGAAAATTATCCTCTCTCTCAACTCTCAACTCTCAACTCACTTTATTTTACAGTTTCTTCATTGTGAGGTCATTTGTCATCGGGCTTTTCATCCTTAGGATTCATCTCTACTCACTCCATATATCATCCTTCACACTCTATCTGCACAGTTCACCTCCTTCAACTGAGCTACACTCCAATGCTCCCATCCTATAGTTTCTCAGATGTCTCATATAGCATCCTTTTCTAAACTCATGCAAACCTTGAGTCATTGAGTCATCATCAACTTTGGTCACGCTAAGTATTCTTCTGTATATCCAACAAGTTTTGCACGATTTCATACATATATGAGTACCCCTAACTTAAATTCTTTGTCAAACATCATGATCATTAAGAGCACAATCCTAATCATCTTCTGATTCAATGCATGAAACCAAGAGCAAAGATGAAGACTCTCCTAGCAAAATGGCCCATTCATGAAAAAGGATGATAACAGAAAGCAAAGATCTCAACAGGAAAGAGGTGAATATGTTTCGAGATCTAAAGAAAATTTCAAATTGAAAAGATAAAACTAAACCTAAATCTAATTTGCATCTAAACAATAAGGAGTGTGAGGAATGAAGAAGAGGACACTCAGAGCTACATGAGATGACTACTCAGCTAAATTTTTAGAAGATGTAAGATAAAACTAGACAATACAACATATTGCTTCATGGCCATGGATGATGGAGTCTAGAGCTCATGTGGAAGATGAGGGTTCGAATAGCATGGAGAATCTTCAAGCAAAAATGAGGTATTCTCTTCTAAGATGGAAAAAGTTATATGATACAATTGCATGTTTGACTAATTTCTTATCTAGGGCTTACGACAAGAGTATGTCCCTTCAAAAAGAGCTTTAGGCTCTAAGAGAGGAGGCAACTTCAACCTTAATTTGCAAGGGTAAGGAGGATTTTTCTCACATTGAAAAACTTGAGGAAGAGAATGCTCCTTTGAAATGACAAGTAAATGAGTTGCATAAATATCTATAAAAATCATGTCAAGATCAAGGAGGTGCAATAATGTTAATCACAAACGAAAGAAAGCATTTCAAGTCTTTAAATACTAAGTAAAGGCATTTGGATCAAATCATCCAACATAGCTATAAGTGTTTCTTCCGTAGCAAACTTCTAAACTCTTTGTTGTTACATTTCTTTCTAGTTTTTATTGTTCATTATTCTACCCTATTCATAAGTTATTTTGTTCAATTTTTATATTTACCATTCTCAATCCTTTTATACTATTTACTTCAATTGTAAATAAATTTTTTTTAAAGGTTTCTTCGTCTCCAAAATATTTTTGTGAAGAAGAAAATTAGTGAATTTGTGAGGATGACTCAACTTATGTGTGCAAAAGTGGAGTAGAAGTCTAGGGGGATTACCAAACCATGTAAATATCTAGTGATTTTCTTTACTATATGCATTTTCTTTTATTGCGAATGTTCATTATACTAAAGTATTATTTCAAAGATACAACATTTTTCACATGTAATCACTCTATTCTTTCCAATTTAAGTTTCATGTTATGATATTTCAATTCATTTTTTTTATTCTTCTATTCACACTCTAGTGGTCATACATGATCTAATATGCATGTAGAGCAAGATGAAGTCTCAATATATCAAAAGGATAAGCCCAATGAGAGATGGCCTTAATGGCAAAGTCAAACTATATAAAATAAGATCATGTATAAGAATTGTAGTCCCCACGGAGATGCCATGGTGGCTAAAGCACGATGGTGCTTACAGATATGGCGTGGGTCAATTTTGAAGGAGGTCTAAAGTTCTTTCTTAAATTCAGATGACCCCTACATATTTTGGCCACCACATCAAAGTTCATAGAGCCCTCCATGATTTACCTCCCTCATAATGATCATGGTACAGACCGGTGGGGGCCACTAGGTTGATGATTCCAATCTTTTTACAGGTATTTGAAAGATAGACCTCAATTTAAGTGAGACTTGATCATTAGTGTGATCATAGTTAGGGTCCTAATTTATTAGAATTGACTCTAGTCAACGGATAATTTGAGTTAACTAAAGAGTCAACTCTAGCTAATCAACTAAAAAATAGAATATTTTTGTTCATAAATGAGTTGAATGGACAATCAACTAACTTATAGTTAGCTGGTTGATGCTTTAATAAGAAAGTCAAATGTAGTTATTGATATGATAAAATTACATTGTAATGGACATATGACTTATAAACTACAATAGAGCAATCTACTAATGATAGATTTTAGATGTCTAAAGTAGTCATTGGAAGACTCAGGCTAAAAATATTGGAAAATTAATCGAATAATAATAGATTTAATCAATTGATCAATAGCAAATTAGCAAAACAACAAGTGAAGCTTGTAATAGCATTTTGACATGCGATTTATTTATGTATTCACTTATGTTGCACTAACTCTTGTGTGGCTTTGCTAAGCTATAAGCAAGAGTAGTATAAGTTTAATTTGCAAGAACAATTACTATTCAATCCCCTCTAGCTATCTATTTATTCCATTAACCCCTTATTTTGTCACTATGGGTAGAGTCTTTTAATTAGTGTTCCAAAGTACCTATAAGTTTCTTTAAAATACACAATTTTCTTCTCAGATTTACATAATGATCTAGTTAAGTTAAAATTGCATTTGATAAATTGTCATGTCGATAAATTTGTTGCATAACTCCCCTAAATTATTTTCAAGCAGTATGCTTCTTCCATGGGTGTTGAGATTAGCCCATCATCATTGAGGGTGAACTTTAGGAATGTTTCTCCTCGACTTTCTTTTCTTCCTCTAATGAGGATGTGTCATCTCAAGTAACCTTCAAAACCTTCTTGTTCTCCTTTTCAACCTTTGACTTCTCCTCTTTTGCTTTCTTCAATTTATGGCATTGACCTCTTACATGCTCTTCCTCTTGGCAATTGTAGTATCTCACCTTTCTCTTCTCCTTCCTCCTTAACAACTTTATCACATTGCTTACTAAGTTTATGGAAAGCTTTACCTACTTGTCTTAGTATGTAGGTTTCTTCATTGTTATCCATTGAAGATGAGGATGCTAATGATAACTCTATTGGAGTAATATGTTTCTTCTTCTTTTCCTTCCTCTTCTTGCTTGATGCCGGAGCTCAACCTCTTGTTCACAATTCTAGACTCATGTAATTCCTTTAAAAAAAATAAATCCCCTAAAGTACTTATCTCGAGGTTCCTCGACATATAAAACTAATCTACCATGGAGATCCATTGAGGTGTTCTAGGAAGTTGTTCATGGCATTTGAAGCATATATTAGTCTGGCATTGTTTTCCTGATGCTTGCAAAGTAATTGATGATCTCCTTAAATCTCGTATGTAATTTTGTCACGATCTCCCCTTCTGAAATCTTGGCATTATTCATTTGGGTTCTTAAAATGTTTCATTTATCCAACTTTGTTTGTTGTTCATTCATGTAATCCCACCAACTTCTTTCAAAGCTCCTTAGCAAAATCATAAGCTATAATTCGATTGATCTTATGTGTCGGGAGCACATTAAGCAATGCTACTTTTCAATTTGCCATGTATTCATCCTTTTACTTTGTCCACGGATTCTCATCCTTTATCTTTCCATAAGTATTCCTAGGCACTTCAAAATCATTTGCATTATTAAATTTATATCAAAATCAATTTTATAGAATACCTTCAGGCAACACTTTCATAAAAAAAGATTCCCTCTTGAACTTCGATAAATGATTGTTCGATCCAGCCATTTCTTGTCTACTCTCTTGAAAATTAGTTTTTAAAGAGCAGCATTGCTCTAATACTACTTGTTAGAATGGTAGTAGGATGGTTCTCCCTAAATTGATTACATGATTGACAATTTGTCCTTCTGAACAGTCAAACTTTGATATCACTTATTAAGACCTTTGGGTTAGATGGCTAGATAGCTAGAGGGGATGGGGGTTAATAGTGATTTTCCTATGAATTTAGCTTGCTAATAGCTTAGCGATGTCAATTACAATAGGTTAGTGCAAAATGAAAATGATCAAACATACTAATGCTAACATACCATGCAAAGTGGTTCAAAACTCTCGTTCTACTCCATGGTCTATAACTCTTTGGTGAATCACTTACGAAAGTTCTACTATCTTTCCTCCTTGAACTTCTTTTAGAGGTATAGAAACATCTTACAAGTTCTTTACAAGGTGATTACAATGAAAGCTTAATGATTGAGAGATGGAAAGTACAAGAGAGTTCTAATACTCACAAGGATATTTAGTAAATATTAACTATATAGGGTCTATGACATCGCGCTAGAGGGGGTGAATAGTAATTTTCACTTCGCTTTGATGGATTGTGTGTTTGTCTGCAATTTGTTAGTAATACGTAGTGGAATAATAAAGTAAAATAACAAATACAAACACACACCACAAGATAGGAGTATTTATGTAGTTCAAAATTAGGGTTCCTACTCCACGGATCGAGCTCTAGTTGAGCTCTAGTGATGCACACCGCCACTATCAAACTTCTCCTTTTCGGTATGACATCGGAGGTGGAGAAATCTCTTACAAGGTCTTACAACAATAAGAATACAACCAAAATGAAATACAAAGTAAATACAAACAATTACAAGTAAAGAACACTTTACAAAGAGAGCTTTTGATTGCTTGCACTTTGGTTGCTTTGGACAAGCTTGGAAGGTTTGGAATTCAACAATAATTCTTCTTCAAGATCACCAAAATCGACTGCTTCAAATCCTCCATGAAGCCTCCTTATAAAGCTGAGCTTGAGCTGATTTTCCATCTTCCAATCGACTGGCCTCAATATCATTGTCTCACAACAACTCCATCTACGCTGGAATTTGTCCAACGGATACCTTAGCAATCGATTGTTGGCATATAGATGACTGGCCAGTCGACACGCAATAACCTGTGGACTGCTACAGTGTTATCAATCAACTTCCCATACATGGCAGTCGACAATCACAGCCTCAACCGAGCAGTTGAGTCTCAGTCGACTCCTTGACTAGTCGACTGGTCATAATCCTAGTCGACTGCTCTGAGTTGATTAGGCTTCCAAGTGTCAAACACTCGACCAATCGACTAGTCCATAACCCCAATGATTGGTATATCTCAAACATGAGGTTTAATCCAAGTATGATCCCCTCATACCTGATACTCACTCATAGCCTAGACTTAAGCCCTCTAGCCACCTCCATCAGCATCGCACCTCTCGGATCCCTTGAGTCCATGACTCACCCATAGCCTTCAAGTGCTTCCATCAGCTATGTTATGCTAATCGAGTCATTTTCCAAGGTTCATTTAGACATGCTGTCAAGACCACATGCTTGAATTTTATGTTGCCAAAACCTCACCCTTAGACTTTCTTGTCAAGATCCATTTGGACTTACACTATCAAGACTACACACTTGGACTTTACGCTGGCAAAACTATAAACTTGGACTTTTCCTTTGCCGAGTACCCATGACTTGAACTTTCAATTGCCAAGTATCCATTACTTGGACTTTCCAATTGCCAAAGTTCACTTAGACTTTACGCCACCAAGACTACACACTTGGACTTATGTTGTCAAGACTTTACCTTTGGACTTCCCTTGACAAATGTCCATATTTGGACTTTCCTTGCCAAATATCTAAACTTGAACTTCTGAGGTTGATTGCTCCAATAATCTCCTCCAAATAATCTCCCCCATATGACTTTAGATATTCCAATCATCCACTAGTCATATGATCAACATATAGTAAAACTATATAGTTAAACAATAGTCAAATTCATTGTCAAACATCAAAATACTACTCGAGTTGGGTCAACATTGACCTGGAGCCTATTGCACCAACAAGCTCCCCTTTTTTATGTTTGACAATACATTTAAGTTAGGCTAATAATAGCCCAACTTAACTCTTCCAATGCCAAAGCATAGCGAAGGTTTACCTAACTTAAACCTTACTTCTCCCCCTTTGACATATATCCTCTCAAAGAGATCATGCATTTTCCCCCTTGGTCCAAAAATATCTTGGATGTCTTTACTCTTCCTAGTGATAAGTCTCATATCACTAAATGAAATGCAATCCATAATGAAGATTTACCAAACCCTCACTTCTCCCCCTTTGGTCAAAATTGCATCCATCATCCCAAGATGGATACACACCCTCTAAAAAATTGCTCCCTCTTGACCATTGCACCAACAATGTCCTTGGAGAGTTTTTAAGCCTATAGGAAACTTAAACCATCTAAAATAAGGGTAAAAGTTCAAACTTGAACTTTAATCTCCCTTAAAATTTGATAATCCACTCTAAATAACTTTTCTTATCATTTTCAATAATTATTTTACCTTTCCAATGCTTTCCAAAGTATATTCTAGGGTTAGAAAATGTTAGGGTAACCTAGGGTAGCTGATACATGGCTAAACAAATTTTGTTCAGTCGAAATCAACACCATTAATCGTCTAAAATCAGAAATCAGTCAACTGTCTTACCACCAGTCGACTCCTCAAAGTAGCAGTCGACTAGTTTCTACAAAATATAGAAATTAGTTTCAGAAATTGAATTTTTAAAAAACATAAGTAATTATACGTAATTTAAAAAATCCTAAAAATTCATACATATATTACTTACATCAAATACAATGAGTGAAAATTAATTTTATAATAAAATACCCATTAAATTGAAGTATTGATACAAAGTTCAAAAGCATTTATAACTTCAATGTTTTTTACCTAACTTGTATCAATTTGTTCTGTCACGCCCCGAGGGAGTCCCCGTCAGACAAAAATCCGACAGCATCTCCCCTGTACGGGTGACAATATGAAACTTACATACAAGGCCTACACGACCACTATACCTCGGTCAATACGACCGGAATCCAAACAACACACACAGATCATAGATAGGCCTCAGGCTATCAATCAAAGAAAATAAATAAGGTCTATCACATCTAGACTTACCCCTTCTGCCATCTGGGCAGGAATACTCATCCAAATCCAATCGAATAAAAAATCTGAATAAAGGTCCGTAAGGACACCAAATATTCACGAGTACATAAATCCAACTCCAGTCCTAAACATATCTTCTAATCAAAATCCAAATACATAAATCAAATAACTACTAAACTATCACGACGAGGGGGTTTGACAGCCGGACTCTCTTGACAGCTTCATCCTGAAATAGATATAAAATAACGGGGTAAGTTTAAAGAACTCAGCGGATATAGTCGATATGCAAAGTAAGATATAGCTAACAATAATAATCATGCCAGTACAGTCTCATATATAGGGTATGTGTTAAATACAAAAAATTTAAAATATTAAATTAAATGACCAAAGAATTAAGAAAAATAATTCTGGAAATTTTTCGAGATTTTTAGAAAATTTTAGGAATTTTTCTGGATTTAAACGGAGGTCGTACGAGATAATTACGGGGATAGGGAAAACATGCTTTTAAAGGGCCTGTTTAGATGAGTAAATAGGATAAAATATAAGTTTAGGTTTTTCTGTTTTCATTTTCTTTTCCCCGTCGCAACTTTTTCTTTCGTCCTTCGGCAGTTCCACGCGCCTGACGCCCGATTCCCTCTACGGTTTCCTCTCTCGCCCGACTCCGCCCTTCTCCGCCGATGACCAGGCAGGGTTCACCTTCACTGGCACCGCCCTCCTCGCTCTGACCGCTGCAACCTCCCTCTGTGCTCGAATCTTCGCCGGTCCTCTGCGGGTTCGCCGTCCACCGCCGCACGCGCGGTGCTCCTCTTCGCTGCGGACGACGACGACTTCATCATCCTCGATGATCCCTGCAGACGAGTGGCAGCAGGGAGTCTTCCCGCGGCTGACGGCAGTGGATCGGATCATCTCGACGCTGGCGATCGGCACTCGCGGATCGCGGCCGGGAGGTTGTGTGGTGGGCTCCTCCACCGTGTCCTCGGTGTCTGATTGTGGCGACAATGAGCGGTAGGGTTGTGCAGCGTCGCGAAATCATGTCAGATTTGGGGATTTTCTATCGGTATTGTGGATTTCACTGCGCCGGTGGTCACTGGAGCAAGTGATCGTGAGCGCCGATTGCAGATGAACAGGGGATGGCAAGAAGATGGCAACGAATGGTAAGTTTGAACGATCCTCTATCTTTTGGCAGTCATTAAAAGATTCTGTGGTTACTATTGTAAAATTTGAATTTTTGAAATTTAGGTTGGCCGATTGTGCCGACTGTGAGGGTTTTGTTCGGATGTGAATGGGTGTTGCTCGACTGTGTGTGAGTGAGGAAGGACTAATGGAGTGAGTGTTTCATTAGGGTTGGTTAGAGCCCTAAATCAGTGTAATTATGGGTTTTTAATGGTTGTAAAGGGATTGTGGGTGTCAAGTTGTGGGATCCAAGTGTTGGATCGTGTTTGAGGTAAGGATTGGTTGAGTCGTGAGTATGTCACCTAGGCTTAGGTTGGATTCATATTTATGATTGGTTCTGTAATTCAATATGGAGGATTGATTAGGTTGAATAGGATAATTAAATCAATCTAGTGGATCGGATATGAGGTCGATGTAGGATTCGATTTGATCATTTGTTGTGAGATGGATAATATTTTCATATGATGAGTATTGATCATGGTGAGATAAATTTCAAGGATATGTTTTTGGCTTGAGGAGTTAATCACAGTTTATGACCTACGGGTTGAGGGTCTACTTGGAGATACATAGTAGTATTTAGCACGTTGTCATGTGCTTGGATTTGATGGATTTATTTTGGATTAATTGGTTATGGAAGGAATCGATTATGTATTCGATTTGCCGGTGAATGGTATTTTGTGCTTAATAATAGTTATGCGTTATGCAGGTTTCGGTCATGAGGCAGGATCACGGTCGTGACGATCTGGTTCTCTTTGCGGATATTTGGAAGGCGGGTATTTTGACTTATCTTTTAGATATAGTCATTGTTGATATGCTAGTTAGGATAGCTTACAATAATTTTTCATGTTTATATGCCTAGTATGCTTTTGGTGCCTACTTGATACATGCATGTGATAGGATATGATTATATCTCCCTGTTTGACTTGGATCATAGTTATTTGGATTATGGATATATACATATTGATTGTACATATTATTCGGATAGGTATTTTGAGTAGGATTTACATAATTTAGTATCATGCACCATTTTTGCATGATTGCATGCTGGCTGGACGGGGTTCCATTATTGTTGAGCCCGCAGCCAGTTACATGGCCTGCACACACTGCCACTCATGGGTTAGTGGTACATCAGGAGGGTGTGTGCAGTTGCTCTGTCAGGCTCCGCTGGTCCGCTCATGGGTAGCGATGAGGCAGCGTGGTAGTGGTAGTGGGATCCCTCCTCCGTCTATGACAGGAGATGAGAGCTTAGCTCCCCACTATGTTTGGGGGCAAGGATAGGTGTACTCGACAGATCTCGTCCACTCGATCACTTTCGGGAAGCGATGATGGCGAGTGCCAGATTGTCATAGCCCTACCCACTTCACCATCAGCGTGTGGGTGGCTAGCGTCGAGGTGACCATGTCATTGGCACGACATGCATTTTGCATGGATAGCATTTGTATTGTGTTTGCTGCATTTTTATTGCTGCCTTGGATGTGCATATGATTGTCATGCATACAGAATACATATTTATATATATGGTGAGGACTTTATTACTTCTAGTCAGGCACATGCTCCTATATCAGGGTAGGAGGTTCAGGTGAGTACAGTCTTTTTTCATTTATTTCTTGCTTACCCTATTAGTGAGACTATACTGGCATGATTTTTATTGTTAGCTAGATCTTACTTGCATATCGACTATATCCGCTGAGTTCTTTAAACTTACCCCGTTGATTTATATTTATTTCAGGATGAAGCTGACAGGAGAGTGCAGCTGTCAAACCCCACTCATCGTAAAAGTTTTGATTGGTTATTTGTTTCTATGGTTTGGATATTTTGGTTAGAGGACATGTTTAGGATTGGAGTGGAAAATTGTATTCGTGGATTTTTGGTGTTCTTATGGACTTTTACTCGGATTTTGTTCTGGATTGGATTTCGGTTGAGTATTCCTGCCCAGATGGCAGAAGGGGTAGGTTTAGATGTGATAGACTATTTATTTATTTACTTGGATTGATGGCCTGAGGCCTAAATATTATCTGCATGTGTTGTTTTGGATTCCGGTCGTGTTGACCGATGTATAGTGGTCGTGTAGGCCTTGTATATAAGTTTGGTATTGTCACCCGTACAGGGGAGATGCTGTCGGATTTTCGTCTGGCGGGGTCTCCATCGGGGCGTGACAATTTATTTGGTATCAGAGCGCCTAGGTTTTTGAGCTCCTAGGGGTTTTTGGATTATTCGGAGTTCGCCACATTTGGCAGGTTTTACGAGGCAATCTAGAAAATTTTGGATTTGTATGGATTTCCGACGATTTTTATGTTTCAGAAATTTGAGGATTTTTGACGAGGCTAATGTGGGGTTTTGGCGGTGACGGAACCTCTCCTACGGCGAAATAGGTATGCTGGAAAAATTTTATATATTTTCTGTTCTAGTAACATCTGTAATAATTTAATAGATATGAGACGAGGTGAGCGTGCTCCTGCACCGAGACGTGGTGCAGGGTAACCACGCAAGAGGATAGTGAGATCTCTGGCTAAGGAGTTGCCAGAATGGTCTATAGAGTTTTGACTCATTTGCAGACTCGTAGTAGGGGTCGCCCACCAAGGTGACCAGCCGGAGTTGCCGTAGTGTTTATACTCCAGGTTAGATTAGCTATGTGTTAGTGGATAACAGGAAATAACATTTAGTGTATTGGTCACTATTTGTAATCGTGGATGGAGTTGACCACATGAACAATCTGTTCAGTTTGTGAGTCTTGAACCTGTGTTGAAAAGGTGAATTTCCTTTGAGGGATGACTGATACCGAGTCAGAAAAGCAGGGGTCAAGTCATCACATTTGTTGTGGAAATCAGAAATCAAGGACTACAGTGTTACAGATTTTCACTGATTATGCTAGTCAGATTATTACCCTGGTGGGGTAATGGACAAGGAATGTATACTATTGTTGATATAGACACTGGAGGTTTAAGTTATGAAGTTTCATAGGGATTTTGATCCTTGAGCGGCTTGAGCCTTAGATTGATAACATTGAATGTACTGTTACGTACCTAACTTGTATTTATATACGGAGAGTGGAGTTAGGTTCTTACTATGGCAATGATCAAGTTTTTACTTGGTGGAATATGTAGAAGAAATTTATTTGAGGAAATAACCCATTACAGGATCACGGGTTCAGAATGTTTTCGAGAGATAGTATTTCTCCATATTATTTTGTTTGACTCATTGTTGGGAAATGCTTGAGCCTTAAGTTGAGTGATCAATAGTTAATGGAGTTTCACTATAGAGTTTGTTAGACTTGTAGAGTTTACCCTCACTTAATGGTTTAAGATAGTGATTGAGTTGTTTTCAATCACCCACGATTTATTGGTTTACATTTGGATTAGGATAGTTGGATCTTCCATCAGATCCTATCGAGAGGCATTAGGGTGAGTCATATTTATAAAAATGACTGCAACAAGTGTCTCAAGAGAATAGTGTAGTCAATCTAGTGATAATAACCTACACTTCGGATAAGGTAACGGTAGAAGTCGTGAACGTGCTTTTCTAGCTGAATTCACGTGACATTATTTCGTTCCCATGTTGATGCTTGATATTGATCAGGTCTGTTGCTAGAGGTGGTAATTTGATGTTGATGATGAAAGTTTACAACCTCTTGAGTGATTGAGGGTTTAGTTGGAATTTTAGTTTATTTTTGGTGGTGATCAAGGCTATGTCCCAGGAATGAAAGATTGATGAAACATTTCATTTCCCAATGGAAAATCAAGGCTATGTCCTCAGATTTATGTGGCTATCAGAAGTGGTTTGTGCACTTGTGAAGATATGAGGTTAGTTGTATGATTCTTGAAGAAAATGAGAGGAAGAGGTGTACACCTAGGTACATACAGTTACCGAATTTTTATTCTAGGTCACTGTGAAATAGGGAATCCATTAAGAGCAGAACTTGAATGAGTTTGCATGTTTACTCGAAAGGAATTGTAGATGGTTGAAGGATTGATCATTGAGGTATTACTATAGTTTACCTTAGCCCGTCGTTACACACGATTTTCCACCGAAGTGAGTTTTGCCTTCCAGTTGAACTCTAGACCTCCAGGCTAAGTATTAAAGTTTATGAATCATGGTAACCAAGTGATCCAAGGATCACTTGGTTACCATGATTCATAAACTTTAGTACTTAGCCTGGAGGTCTAGAGTTCGAATCCTGGGGAAGGCAAAAACCCACTTCCAGGGGTGGGAAGTCCAGGTGTGTAACGACGGGCCAACAGGGGCGCCGATACCAATAGCGCCAATCCAATCAATAGTCGTTACAATAAAAGGTGTCACGCCCGAGAGTATGCGGCGAAAAGCAAGCGGACAAGATCTCCCTATGCGTGGCAACATATCGGGTTAATACAAGGCCCGTAGGTCCACAACAACAATATGATATACACAGATATCATCATATCAAACATAATAAACACAGCGGAAACAATACAAACAGATCAATAAGCTACAATGACCCAACTGTGCACTCCGGAGTGACTTGACACAACAAGAAATATAATAGAAGTCGAATTAAAGACCAAATACATACCACACATCCGTATATCACAAATACGGAAACAATACGGCGTAAAAACCCCAAAACAACAATCCATAGTAATACAACAATATGGAAAACATATCCATCCGTCCGGGGTGAGATGGGATCAGCTGACGGAGCTCCGAACGTCCAAGGAAATCTTCTACCTGTTATCTGGGCGACAGGAAGCCCAGGGTCCAGGGGTGGTGAGTATAAACTCAGGGGTAATATATAGAAAGTGCATGAACAACATATAAGGATAGATCTACAAGTATACATGTGAAGATCTACAGGTATACAACATGAGTCCAATAGACATACAGTCCTATCCAACTCTAATAACAAGTAACTACAGTAAAGTCATACTCAATGTATATACTAAACTGATCAACTGAACATGAAGTAATATACCAACGTACCTGGCGGTCTGTAACGCCATATGCTAGATCATCCTGAACAGGTATACAATAACATAACCATATAACGTACCAGGTCAAACCCATACCTGACCAATACTCAGACATATGAACAGTATATGATCACCTGTATAATAACCCGGTCCGTACCACACAATGACATGATGCTAATCAAATGCATATAACAGTCTGAATCCACGCATGTATCATGCTCAACCCATAGCAGTAAATAAAATGCAAATGGCATGTATCATGATGTACAAGCATGTGCAACAATCATAGCTCAATCAAATGCAGCATCTCACAGGCATATGTAAAACATATATCAAATACATGCATACATATATATCAGCAATGCATATGCATGGTCACTGTCTGCGGACCCGTCCAACCACGACCCCAGAGTGGCTGGGTGGTACGACAAATGACAACTAGCCCGACTCGGGTCACCACTCTCGAGTGGCCAAGTTGGGTAGTATGACCGAGTAGCGATAAGCGTAAAAGCTAACTCTCCTAGGGGCCCCTGCTGCAAGCCACTGTGTCCCTACCCATGAGTACACAACGCCAGACACAGACAATGCACTACACAACCACCGTCTATAGTGGGCGAGTGCTAACACCACTCTGCACGGTGGCGCGATCTCGGCTACCACCATCCATAGTGGCCGAGCGCGGCACATCAAATGCTCTGCCCTCACCCTGCTACCACTACCCCGAGTGGCCGGGGAGGCAGGATGACTGACGACTCGTCTCAATCACAAGGCAGACCCAGTCGTCAGCATGCATGAAATGTAATGATGCATAGCTCCATACATGTATCCTTGCCTCACTCCCTATCCCACGGGGAGTCCTGGTCAACTAAAAGTCAACTATGCAAGGACTACAATCCACAAGACTCTCTCTATCGCATAAAGAGTCATACTCATCTGACAGTCAGCCACGCTAAGACCTCTAGTCAGTAGCGATATACAATCGACCGTCCATATAACCATACACAGGCACGCAATCCATAATGGATATACCATCGCGCTAGGACCTCTAGTCCATGGTCACATACTGACAACCATACACTTATCTATGCACAGACAACTAGATCCACCATAGATACACAACTAATATGTGTACGATACAACGATTGACTCCATAACCCAATTCATCACCTAACCCTAGTGATGTAACACAGTAACCCAATCTGAGGTCACAAAGATAACCCTAACCACTTGTACTTACTGAACATCCATCAGCTAATACGTAATAAGGTTTATAGTTCCTATCCGTGCTAGATAATCAATGAGTAACAGAGTATATATCTCAAAGGTCAAGGCAGTACAAGCATATGATTAAATAAGAGTGGATTTAAGGTAAATAGGTATAAACATAAATCCAAGATCATGCACAGGAATTTGATCAAAACTACCGGACCAGGTAGATATTACCCACCTGATACGAAGCTCGAACTATCCTCACGACCGTGGACGCGCTTCGTATCCCAAACCTGCACATAATAACAAATAATGATTAAGTACAAGTATCCAACAAACGTAGGAACTAAACACTACATCGTTCCTATACTCGCATCCTTTCCTCGTCTACGAGTTAAATACTCGACTATCCCAATCTGATACACCTTAACCCAACTCACAACTGTGCCCAATACACATCACAACTTCCTCAATAGCCAGGAATAAATCATCGCCATCCTTAAGATCCATTAATAGAAACAACACCCCAAAGAGTTATCTGACCAACTAAGCCAAATGTCAATACAAACACCATAAACCCACCTACATCCTACTCAGACCAACAACTCCACAGCGTTGAAAACAGAACAAAGCTTACCCTTGCTGCTTCAACTAGATAGCAGCACCACACAACATCCATAAACAGGAATACTCAGATTCCCCCCTTAGCTCAAGCACAAACCACTGCTATATACAAATGAAATCGATCCACAAACACGTAGACAAAGAAAAGAAACCAATCGGAACCTACCCCACAACCGATTACAGCTCCACCCCTGACTGTGCAGAACAACCTCCCTCTACACCACTCTTGATTGATTGCTCAACATCACAGATTCAACTGTTTATCTATTGCTACGTGAAGGTGAACGCAGCACCCATCAGCTCGATCTCAATAATCGACTGTAACCACAATAACTAGAAGGAACAGACTCTAAATCATGCTAGCAATTGATCAACCATCCATCGAATCACAACAACACCTGAATCAAACGAATACCACTCAAATCATAGATTTATTTCCATATCACAACTGCGATTCCTAAACATCCACACACACAAATTTAATCCCCGATTCATGGCATCAATCAACCAATTCACATGAATTACAAATAGCATAGGAAAAGGGAAATCGAAGCTTACCGATCAAATCTTCACCGATAGCCCCCTCCCTTTTAACCTCTGTTCACTAGAGTAATCCCAGCTCCAAACACTGATCATCTAGATGCAAAATCAACGGCTGCACTCATGAACAGAGAACATTGGCAGCAATCCCAGCTCACAGTGACCTATTGAGAGACTGCCAGCTATCCTCCGCGACGATCCAAATCCACCACTACTCAGAGAAAACCACAGGCATTAGAGACTCTTAAAATTGAGGCAAGGCAAGCTTATGACCCTGATCTGATGAAGACAAATAACCCAAACACAAACACTCACCGACGATGCTCACCTGTCGCAACGACCATGTCGATCTGAGCCCCACAGTTGATCTAAGCCACAGTGATGCTGGAAGAAAGAAGACAACCAACTGAATAGCTCCCCGACGGGGCTGACGGCAGTTCTCCCTCTCAACAGCGTCGGCAGCTCCAGCTCACGATAGCAACAGTGGCAGCTCGTCGGAAAAGGTGAGATCCAGCTCAAGGAAACCGACGGCAGCTGGTTCTGGCGGCGAGGAGGACTAAGAAGAGGCAGCAGCGACCGGCCGACTGCTCCAATAAAGATCTCCGACAACGCCGGAAGAGGAAGAACGATCGACGTTGTCGGCTTGAGCTCCTAGCAAATCCTTGACGCCGGGAGCGACGAGCAGCGAAGAGTGAGAGCTCCGGCGACAACACGGCGGCGATGATGACTTTGCCGAGCTCTCTCGCGTGAAGCAACCGACGAATGGAGAAGAAATCGCGCGGTGAAGAAGGGGATCACGCCGAACAGAGGAAGAGAAGGAATGCGATCGAGAAATGGGTTCTTAAAGCTAATCGGTTCGATTGGGTTAGCTCGTGCTTGACCCAAATCTAACCTAGGTTAAGTCTGAGTTAACTCAAGTCGACCCAACTCCCCATTTACACTTAAATCTTCCTCGTATGGACTCCTTTTTAATTCGGAAAAATTTCTAAAAATTTCTGAAAATTCCACGAGTTAATTCTCAATTAACAAGGGCTATTATTTTATTTTATTTTTTTTCCGTATTTTACATTCTCCCCCACTTATAAAAATTTGGTCCCCAAATTTCCAACTCATGTACGAGTACGAGATGTCACAACAACCATCTCAAGTATCCGGAGCAAAGTCACCCTCAAGTGACTAAGTGGGGTACTGAGTTCGAATATTACATTCTAGCTCTTATATATATCCTCGAATGAAGAGTCTCCTGAAATACTCTTCCTAAAGCAAATGCAACTCTGTAACCCACTATTCTCCTCGGAAATGGAGAATTACTTTCTCACAAGCGAAACCAATCTACTGTTCCAAAATTCATTATATCACCCAGAACTGATAGTAACTGGACGACTATAATGACTAATCTCGCTGGTTTCTCAACCAGTATACACATAATATACGTCTCATTCCACTGCATCGGGATCACTCCAAATCCCTGACATGATGCATCTGCATATAATACTCTTCCATCCTTATCGGACGGATTAACTAACACTGACTCAAAAGTCAGTCACCTTCTAGGCCTTGAAACCTAGCTTCCCAAACTTCCGACCAAGTGATTTCCATCACCTTCTTGGTCCAACAAGTCGGCGATATAGTATCACTAGAACATCCTATCCTTATCTATGGTAAATACCAAATCAATCTAGGGAAACCACAACTTCCCTTAAAATTGTGGATATATCCATAAATATATCCTCCACAGATATTATGACAATCGATCTCAACTACTCCAAGAGTACTTGATTCCTCAAATTCATGAACGACTAAATCGTCGATAAGTCTAACAACATTATTAACATTATACATCCATACGCATCCTTTTCTCACGCTAATAATAGCTCAATCATCACACCGACAATGATAATTGTATGACACTAAGTCACTACAATATCAAACCTCCAGTCGTAGACCAACCCTAGGATATACACAGGTGTCATTTAGCTGATCTAAACAAATCATCTATCCCTAACGAAGGATACTCATTCTCAACTAATGCATTCCAATCATCGATAATCGATATATAACCTCAAAGGTCTGTCTCTCTTTTAACAAGAGTTACGAGTCTTCTCAAGAAGAAACACTAGGAAAGATAAATCTCCCTTAGTGTTTAGCAACACTGATACCCATAAAATCATCTCCCGGTATGAGGTCCCCAATATCAGGACTATTCCCGAAATCACCTCAATCGCATATTCCACTTGCCCATGCAGTAACCAGCCCGAGAGTTCATCCGTAACTACATCCGAATACTCTCGAATTATACGTATATCCGAGAGTCCTAGTATACTAATGCTCCAACAATCCAACTATCCATAAGGATATGTCTATAGTGGAGGTATGTCTAGCAAAGGCCAAGGGTATCCCTTGACTTCTTGGTTGTCGATCAACATCTCACCTAACGGTAGAGAAAAATCACGAACCCACAAGTCGATAGGAACCCTTCGAACCCTTATCAAAGAATGTTCTAGACAAAGATACCTGTAAACTACCAGTATCTCTCGATATATCTGCAAATAGGATAACCTAAAGTAATACCCTGAAGGACCGATCCTTCAGTCTTCTATACTTCTTCTCGAGTAATTATGTAAACTTGTCCAACATCTATTCTGGACGGCTGCGCTCATGTAGATGAAAAGACTATCATGGAGGAACTGAAATCAACTGCTGAAACTGAGGTACAAACTAAAACAACTGCAATGGAGATGGTAAACACTGTTGTACTGGTAAATGATACACATCCGACTGTAAAATACTGAAGAACTGCCAACATCGTAGCACGCTCCATCTCTGTAAAAGGTATAAATATGGAGAATCTGCATAGATCGACTATATCGTCGTAAAATCTCTCTCTCAACAAATCATAATCCCGCCTAGAAAGGTAATGTTGCTATAAATGCAGGAAGGTAACAATTGTTGTCAACGAGCGTCGAGTCTTCGAGATGTCTTGGTAATCTTCGAGTAACTTACTTTTTCGGATGAAAGTATCAAAGAACTCCTATATGGGTAGTAGATCGTCTGATGTGATAACCTAATCTTACGTAATAATCTCGACTTTCGAGGTTGTGGATCGTCCTCAAAGCATCATCCATAGTCTTCATGAGTCTTCAAAATACATACTCTCCTCGTAGATACCGGCCGCTTATAGAGAAACAGATATAATGATCTGTGTCTCAATGTCGTAACCCGCACTGCACACACATAATCTCCCTTCGGAGTCTTTCCTCTGAGTTCACTGATAAACATGAGAAGCTACTGACAATCTGCAATCGGTCTTCTATGATCGGAAAACTCTCCAATAGTAGCTCATGACCCATGACTTTAATCTTGCTCCTTTTTATCTAACATTTGGAGACTTCTAATTCCAATAATTTGACTTGCAATAACTGCTTATCAAATCTTCAACACTTAAAACACTTACTACGGAGTCATTTCTATCCACATGACTCGGTCTAAGGACTTCCGGTAGGATCTAGTAGGAGATCCAAACATCATGATCAAGATATCAACCGATAACCCGTGAGTGGTCAAAACCAACCCAATCACATTCTTGGGCTATTAAATAGTCGTAACCTTCGCAAGTCTAATGACTCTGCATGGTACATTCGTCACCAAACGATCACTCGACCTAAAGCCCAAGAATTCCTTGACAATGAGTCAAAGAAAATGATGTGGAAAAATACTCTCTCACAACATCACTTCACCGTGGGCAAGTGATGTGTGATTTCCCGTAGGTTATTTCCTATATCTTACACCAAGTACCGGCTAAATTCGGATAATGGTATGCATCTAACTTAACTTCCTCTGTATAACACGAGTTAAGTACTCAAAAGTACCCTCAACGTTATACAACCTAGAACGACCAATTCAGGGATCAAAATCCCTATGAATATCACCAAAATAATCCTCTACTATCTGCATCAGCAATAGTATACTCGCTTAGTCCATTACCCCTCAGGTAATAATCCGACAAACATAATTAGTGGAAATCCTCAGGACTATAATCCTTGATCTCCACAAGAGATGTGCCTACCTAATCCCTGTGTTCCGACTCGGTATCAGTCGGCTCTCAAAGGTAATTACCTTTTTGATAGCAGGTACATGTCTAATAATCTCAATATGTCGTTTCCGTGATCATCTCAAATCACGGTTACGGATAGTGACCAACACCCTACACGTCATCCATGTTATAAGCAACTAAATGCATAGGCAATAGAAGGATATGTAATAACAATTAACATACCTTAAACCTTGTAGCTCGGAGATGTCCGCAACAGCCAGATCCCAGTACTCACGAAACAAAACCGAGTAAAGCAAAACTCGATGTCCGAACGAAATAAAATCCGAAAATGGACTTCGCAACCTAGGGCTCTGATACCAATAAAATTGTCACGCCCCGAGAGTATGCCGTGCCGAAAAGCAAACGGACGGCATCTCCCCTGTACGTGGCAACATATCGGGTTAATACAAGGCCCGTAGGCCCACAACAACAATATGATATACACAGATATCATCATATCAAACATAATAAACACAGCGGAAACAATACAAACAGATCAACAAGCTACAATGACCCAACTGTGCACTCCGGAGTGACTTGACACAACAAGAAATATAATAGAAGTCGAATCAAAGACCAAATACATACCACACATCCGTATATCACAGATACGGAAACAATACGGCGTAAAAACCCCAAAACAACAATCCATAGTAATACAACAATATGGAAAACATATCCATCCGTCCGGGGTGAGATGGGATCAGCTGACGGAGCTCCGAACGTCTAAGGAAATCTTCTACCTGTTATCTGGGCGACAGGAAGCCCAGGGTCCAGGGGTGGTGAGTATAAACTCAGGGGTAATATATAGAAAGTGCATGAACAACATATAAGGATAGATCTACAAGTATACATGTGAAGATCTATAGGTATACAGCATGAGTCCAATAGACATACAGTCCTATCCAACTCTAATAACAAGTAACTACAATAAAGTCATACTCAATGTATATACTAAATTGATCGACTGAACATGAAGTAATATACCAACGTACCTGGCGGTCTGTAACGTCGTATGCTAGATCATCCTGAACAGGTATACAATAACATAACCATATAACGTACCAGGTCAAACCCATACCTGACCAATACTCAGACATATGAACAGTATATGATCACCTGTATAATAACCCGGTCCGTACCACACAATGACATGATGCTAATCAAATGCATATAATAGTCTGAATCCACGCATGTATCATGCTCAACCCATAGCAGTAAATAAAATGCAAATGGCATGTATCATGATGTACAAGCATGTGCAACAATCATAGCTCAATCAAATGCAGCATCTCACAGGCATATGTAAAACATATATCAAATACATGCATACATATATATCAGCAATGCATATGCATGGTCATGTCAGGACCGTCAACCACGACCCAGAGTGGTCGTGGTGGCACGACAAATGACAACTAGCCCGACTTGCCACCACTCTCGAGTGGCCGAAGTTGGTAGTATGACCGAGTAGCGATAAGCATAAAAGCTAACTACTCCTAGGGGCCCCCACGCAAGCCACGTGTCCCTACCCATGAGTAGACAAACGCCGCACACAGACAACCGTGCACATCACACAACCACCGTCTATAGTGGGCGAGTGCTACACCACTCGCAGTGGCGGTCGCATCTCCAGCTACCACCATCCATAGTGGCCGAGCGCGGCACATCAAATGCTCTGCCCTCACCCTGCTACCACTACCCCGAGTGGCCGGGGAGGCAGGATGACTGACGACTCGTCTCAACCACAAGGCAGACCCAGTCGTCAGCATGCATGAAATATAATGATGCATAGCTCTATACATGTATCCTCGCCTCACTACCTATCCCACGGGGAGTCCTGGTCAACTAAAAGTCAACTATGCAAGGACTACAATCCACAAGACTCTCTCTATCGCATAAAGAGTCATACTCATCTGACAGTCAACCACGCTAAGACCTCTAGTCAGTAGCGATATACAATCGACCGTCCATATAACCATACACAGGCACGCAATCCATAATGGATATACCATCGCGCTAGGACCTCTAGTCCATGGTCACATACTAACAACCATACACTTATCTATGCACAGACAACTAGATCCACCATAGATACACAACTAATATGTGTACGATACAACGATTGACTCCATAACCCAATTCATCACCTAACCCTAGTGATGTAACACAGTAACCCAATCTGAGGTCACAAAGATAACCCTAACCACTTGTACTTACTGAACATCCATCAGCTAATACGTAATAGGGTTTATAGTTCCTATCCGTGCTAGATAATCAATGAGTAACAGAGTATATATCTCAAAGGTCAATGCAGTACAAGCATATGATTAAATAAGAGTGGATTTAAGGTAAACAGGTATAAACATAAATCCAAGATCATGCACAGGAATTTGATCAAAACTACCGGACCAGGTAGATATTACCCACCTGATACGAAGCTCGAACTATCCTCACGACCGTGGACGCGCTTCGTATCCCAAACCTGCACATAATAACAAATAATGATTAAGTACAAGTATCCAACAAATGTAGGAACTAAACACTACATCGTTCCTATACTCGTATCCTTTCCTCGTCTACGAGTTAAATACTCGACTATCCCAATCTGATACACCTTAACCCAACTCACAACTGTGCCCAATACACATCACAACTTCCTCAATAGCCAGGAATAAATCATTGCCATCCTTAAGATCCATTAATAGAAACAACACCCCAAAGAGTTATCTGACCAACTAAGCCAAATGTCAATACAAACACCATAAACCCACCTACCACAAATACAAAATGTAACAGAACAAAGCTTACCCTTGCTGCTTCAACTAGATAGCAGCACCACACAACATCCATAAACAGGAATACTCAGATTTCCCCCTTAGCTCAAGCACAAACCACTGCTATATACAAATGAAATCGATCCACCGAAACACCGTAGATAGCAAAAGAAACCAATCGGAACCTACCCCACAACCGATTACAGCTCCACCCCTGACTGTGCAGAACAACCTCCCTCTACACCACTCTTGATTGATTGCTCAACATCACAGATTCAACTGTTTATCTATTGCTACGTGAAGGTGAACGCAGCACCCATCAGCTCGATCTCAATAATCGACTGTAACAACAATAACTAGAAGGAACAGACTCTAAATCATGCTAGCAATTGATCAACCATCCATCGAATCACAACAACACCTGAATCAAACGAATACCACTCAAATCATAGATTTATTTCCATATCACAACTGCGATTCCTAAACATCCACACACACAAATTTAATCCCCGATTCATGGCATCAATCAACCAATTCACATGAATTACAGATAGCATAGGAAAAGGGAAATCGAAGCTTACCGATCAAATCTTCACCGATAGCCCCCTCCCTTTTAACCTCTGTTCACTAGAGTAATCCCAGCTCCAAACACTGATCATCTAGATGCAAAATCAACGGCTGCACTCATGAACAGAGAACATTGGCAGCAATCCCAACTCACAGCGACCTATTGAGAGACTGCCAGCTATCCTCCGCGACGATCCAAATCCACCACTACTCGGAGAAAACCACAGGCATTAGAGACTCTTAAAATTGAGACAAGGCAAGCTTATGACCCTGATCTGATGAAGACAAATAACCCAAACACAAACACTCACCGACGATGCTCACCTGCCGCAACGACCACGTCGATCTGAGTCCCCACAGTTGATCTAAGCCACGGTGATGCCGGAAGAAAGAAGACAACCAACTGAATAGCTCCGTAGGCGATAGTTCTCCCTCTCAACAGCGTCGGCAGCTCCAGCTCGCGATAGCAACAGTGGCAGCTCATCGGAAAAGGTGAGATCTAGCTCGAGGAAACCGACGACAGCTGGTTCTGGCGGCGAATAGGACTAAGCAGAGGCAGCAGCGACCGGCCGACTGCTCCAATAAAGATCTCCGATAATGCCGGAAGAGGAAGAACGATCGGCGTTGTCGTCTTGAGCTCCTAGCAAATCCTTGACGTCGGGAGCGACGAGCAGCGAAGAGTGAGAGCTCCGGCGACAACACGGTGGCGATGATGACTTTGCCGAGCTCTCTCGCGTGAAGCAGCCGACGAATGGAGGAGAAATCGCGCGGTGAAGAAGGGGATCGCGCCGAACAGAGGAAGAGAAGGAATGTGATCGAGAAATGGGTTCTTAAAGCTAATCGGTTCGATTGGGTTAGCTCGTGCTTGACCCAAATCTAACCTAGGTTAAGTCTGAGTTAACTCAAGTCGACCCAACTCCCCATTTACACTTAAATCTTCCTCGTATGGACTCCTTTTTAATCCGGAAAAATTTCTAAAAATTTCTGAAAATTCCACGAGTTAATTCTCAATTAACAAGGGCTATTATTTTATTTTATTTTTTTCCTTATTTTACATGATGATATATTGAGAGGTACAGATGTTTACAGATATCTGTGGTTAAAACATGTATTGATAGGATTAAAAGGATTTCTATATTTGGATCATTTGGATTGATAGTGTTTCCACCGACAGGTGAGATGTTGAGATGATTACTGTGATGATTATCAGAGGGGTATGATATTGATTTTGGATGTTTAGAGGTTGATTAATGGAAATGTTATATTTTGGTGAGAGAGTTGACTTAGTTGTTTTATAGTTAACTTGGTTGATATGATATGGATATCTGGATATTAACTTGGAGGTTATGATTGTGACATGGTGGTATAAGAATGTCTCTCGGATGTCTGTATAATTCGAGAGTAATCAGATGTAGTGTCGGATGAACTTCTAGGCTTGCCGCTGTATAGGCAAGTAGAGTAGGTGATCGGAGTGATTTCGGAAATAGTTTCGATATCGAAGATCCCCTACTAGGTGATAATTTATTTGGTACTGAGGTAATGATATTTTTACGAGCCTAATATTTTTACTTATGGTTCGTTGGTAGAGGGCTAGTGTAAAGCGCACAAGGATGTTAAAGCTCGTGATATACTCCAGGCAATGTCATCTAATTGGTTGAGTGCCAAATCGAGTTGCTTAGATACCGTCAACGATCGATCGTTCAAAGTTGACAAGGTTGATGATGTTGAGAGGTATTTGTTGGAATGATGATTTTTCCAGGGGATAATTCAGTTGGTATCAGTGTTGCTTAACACTATGGAAATTGGAAGAATCTAAGTTCCAATTATAGGAGGTGTTGGATGGGATATTTATTTGTCCCAGTATTTTATTTCTTGAGAAGCTCTGGAACTCGTTGTTCAAAGAGAGATGAACCTTTGAGGTTATACATCGACTATCGGTGATGGAATGCGGTAGTGGTAGAAGGAAATGATTATCCTTCATGGTGGATTGAGGATCTATTTAGATCAGCTATAGGACACCTGTGTATACTCTAGGATTGATTTATGATTGGTGTGTTGATATTGTAGTGACAGGGAGTCATACAATTATCAAAGTCGTAGGGATGATTGATATATCATCAGCCTAGAGTAAAGAGGATGCAGGTGTGTAGCGATGACAATTTCATACTTGGTATGAATTGTATGAGCTTTTGGATTATCTTATTTGACTTATTGACGACTTAGTCGTCCAGGGATTTGGGAATTCATGTATTCTGGACACGATTGGATCATTTGTGATGGTGGCAGTTGGAGTTGAGCACTCGGCCACCGTAGATGATGGTTTTCTGGTATTGATTTGATTATTACCATAGATATGGATAGGATGCTCTAGCAGTATTACATCACTGACTGATTGGATCAGGAAGGTGTTGGAATTTACTTGGTCTAAAGCTTGTGAAACTAGTTTCAGGGCTCAGACGATGGTTGACTTTTACACCAGGGTTGTTTGATCTTTCTCAGGTGAAAGGAAGGTTAATTTATATGCGGATGCGATGTTACTGAGAAAGGAGCGATTCTGATACTGTTGAATAAGACGTATCCTAGGCTTATGGCAGTTAAGGAACTTCGAGGTAAGTCGTCATATATATGGCGTGGACTTAGCAGTTACTGGGTTGTTTTGTAGAGGTGAGGAGCAGGAATGCTCATGGGGTTTTAGCTAGCTACTGAGTAGTTAGTTGCCTGGAGTTGTTAGAACAAGGAAAGTTGCAACTAGGGATCCCTGTTGGGATGATAGAGAGAATCTACCATAGAGTTATACTCTTGCTCTACTTGATTCGGAATTGTGATAGTGGAATTTGCATGTCGTATGTGGCTAGATAGCTACCTGACATCTTGACTAGCTACGAGTCCCGGTCGTGGTAGCATGTCATTGCCTGTAAGTAGTGCCTTTTGCATTTCCCCGAGAGCCACGAGGCTTGGTCACGATATTTTGATAAGTATTGCTTGAAGATTGCAATAGGTTGCATATGTTGCAGATGTATTCGGATTGTATCTGGGAAATCGTAAGTATTGAAATGTTCTTCGTGGTGGAACAACATGCGGAACATAGTTGATTTGGTAGTCTGGTGTTCAATGTGTCAACTAGTAAAGGTGGTATATAAATAATCAGCAAGGTTCTGTACCGAGATGGACATGAAAGCAAAGTATGATGGACAGTGTTGGGAGATTATTTAGAATTCGGAAAGGACTTAGTATGATTAGCTAAGTCCGTTCATTTTCTTCCGATCCATACGATGAGTTTGTTGGATTGCTGGATAGGTTATACTGTGGCGATTTCCAGTTCATGGAGGATCTATGAGTATCGTATGAGATAGCGATTCAGGATTTACCTTAGGATTATGGTAAAGTCTTTAACAGGTCACGAATATCAAGTTTCACTCTGGTACAGTTAGGTACTTATTATAGGTGGTCGAAATGAAGATATTATTCATACTTTGGAAGGGTTGCTATAAGCAAGTGATTTGATTTTAAAGGATATCAGTAACCCCACTTAGTCACTTGAGGTGTGACTTGTCTCCAGATGCTTGAGATGGTTGTTGAGACATCTCGTACTAATTTACGAGTAAGAAATTTGGGGATCAAATTTTTATTAGTGGGGGAGAATGTTAAATACGGAAAATTTAAAATATTAAATTAAATGGCCAAAGAATTAAGAAAAATAATTCTAGAAATTTTTCGGGATTTTTAGAAAATTTTAGGAATTTTTCCAAAATTTTTCTAGATTTAAACGGAGGTCGTACGAGATAATTACAGGGATAGGGAAAATAGGCTTTTAAAGGGCCTGTTTAGATGAGTCAAATAGGATAAAATATAAGTTTAGGTTTTTCTATTTTCATTTTCTTTTCCCCGTCGCGACTTTTTCTTTCGTCCTTCGGCAGTTCCACGCGCCCGACGCCCGATTCCCTCTGCGGTTTCCTCTCTCGCCCGACTCCGCCCTTCTCCGCCGACGACCAGGCAGGGTTCGCCTTCGCCGGCATCGCCCTCCTCGCTCTGACCGCCACAACCTCCCTCTGTGCTCGAATCTCCACCGGTCCTCTGCGGGCTCGCCGTCCACCGCCGCACGCGTTGTGCTCCTCTTCGCTGCGGACGACGATGACTTCATCGTCCTCGACGATCCATGCAGACGAGTGGCAGCAGGGAGTCTTCCCGCGACTGACGACGGCGACTGGATCGTCCTTGATGATCCCTGCAGATGAGAACAACAAGGAGCCTCCTCGCGGCAGTCGACGGCCAGGGAGGTTGTGTCGGTGGCAGCTCCACCGTGTCCTCGTCGGTGTCTACAGTTGTGGCGACAATGAGCAGGCGCTGGGTTGTGCGGTCGCGAGGGGGGGCTGTCAGATTTGGGGATTTTCTGCCGGTATTGTGGATTTCACTGCGCCGGTGGTCACCAGAGCAAGTGATCGTGAGCGCCGATTGCAGATGAACAGGGGATGGCAGGAAGATGGCAACGAATGGTAAGTTTGAATGATCCTCTATCTTTTGGCAGTCATTAAAAGATTCTGTGGTTACTATTGTAAAATTTGAATTTTTGAAATTTAGGTTGGCCAATTGTGTCGGCTATGAGGGTTTTGTTCAGGTGTGAATGGGTGTTGCTCGACTATGTGTGAGTGAGGAAGGACTAATGGAGTGAGTGTTTCATTAGGGTTGGTTAGAGCCCTAAATCGGTGTAATTATGGGATGTTAATGGTTGTAAAGGGATTGTGGGTGCCAAGTTGTGGGATCCAAGTGTTGGATCGTGTTTGAGGTAAGGATTGGTTGAGTCGTGAGTATGTCACCTAGGGTTAGGTTGGATTCATATTTATGATCGGTTCTGTAATTCAGTATGGAGGATTGATTAGGTTGAATAGGATAATTAAATCAATCTAGTGGATCGAATATGAGATCGATGTAGGATTCGATTCGATCATTTGTTGTGAGATGGATAATATTTTCATATGATGAGTATTGATCATGGTGAGATAAATTTCAAGGATATGTTTTTGGCTTAAGGAGTTAATCACAGTTTATGACCTACGGGTTGAGGGTCTACTTGGAGATACATAGTAGTATTTAGCACGTTGTCGTGTGCTTGGATTTGATGGATTTATTTTGGATTAATTGGTTATGGAAGGAATCGATTATGTATTCGATTTGCCGGTGAATGGTATTTTATGCTTAATAATAGTTATGCGTTATGCATGTTTCGGTCACGAGGCAGGATCACGGTCGTGACCATCTGGTTCTCTTTGCGGATATTTGGCAGGCGAGTATTTTGACTTATCTTTTAGATATAGTCATTGTTGATATGCTAGTTAGGATAGCTAACAATAATTTTTCATGTTTATATGCCTAGTATGATTTTGGTGCCTACTTGATACATGCATGTGATAGGATATGATTATATCTCCCTGTTTGACTTGGATCATAGTTATTTGGATTATGGATATGTACATATTGATTGTACATATTATTCGGATAGGTATTTTGAGTAGGATTTACATGCTTTAGTATCATGCACCATTTTTGCATGATTGCATGCTGGCTGGACGGGGTTCCATTATTGTTGAGCCCGCAGCCAGTTACATGGCCTGCACACACTGCCACTCATGGGTTAGTGGTACATCAGGAGGGCGTGTGCAGTTGCTCTGTCAGGCTCCGCTGGTCCGCTCATGGGTAACGATGAGGCAGCGTGGTAGCGGGCAGGGATCCCTCCTCTGGTCTATGACACCGAGAGATGAGAACTTAGCTCCCCTACTATGTTTGGGGCAGGAGGATAGGTGTACTCCGACAGCATCCTGTACACTCGGTCACTCAGGAGCAGTGATGGCATAGTGCACAGTTGTCATAGCCCTACCCACTTGGCTTCACCATCGCATGTGAGGCGGCTGACTGGCGTCAGGGGTGACCATGTCATTGGCACGACATGCATTATGGATAGCATTTGTATTGTGTTTGCTGCATTTTTATTGCTGCCTTGGATGTGCATATGTTTGTCATGCATACAGGATACATATTTATATATATGTATAAATAAGTATGACATGGTTGTAATAAACCAGAATGACATGGTCACCCTTGACGCCAGTCAGCCGCCTCACACGCGATGGTGAAGCCGAATGGGTAGGGTTATGACAACTGTGCACTCTGCCATCACTGCTCCTGAGTGACCGAATGGACAGGATGCTGTCAGAGTACACCTATCCTCCTGCCCCAAATAGAGTGGGGGAGCAATGCTCTCATCTCCCAGTGTTGTAGACCAGAGGAGGGATTCCTGCCCGCTACCACACTGCCTCATCGCTACCCATGAGCAAACCAGCGGAGCCTGACAGAGCAACTGCACACACCCTCCTGATGTACCACTAACCCATGAGTGGCAGCGTGTGCAGACCATGTAACTGGCTGCGGGCTCAACTATAAAGGAACTCCGTCCAGCCAGCATGCAATCATGCAAGATGGTGCATGATACTAAAGCATGTAATACCAACTAAAATACATATCCGAATAATATGCACAACCAATAAGTACATATCAATGATCAAACCGATCAAATGCATGTATCAAGTAGGCACAAAAACATGCAAAGTAGATAAACATGAAAATTATTGCAAGCTATACTAACTAGCATATCAACATGACTATATCTAAGAGATAAGTCAAAATACTCGCTTGATAAAATGCCCGAAAAAAATATGAAATCGTCACGACCGTGGACCTGCCTTGTGACCGAAACCTGCATACAACATAACTATTGTTAATCACAAAAATGCAATCCACCGACAAATCGAATTCTTAATCGATTTCTTACATAACCAATTAACCCAAAGGCTTAATAAAAACTCGATCACCTTCCACCTAATATAATCGTCTTTTCGTCCAATTACTTGAATATAATTTCTCAACCCCTATCATCATGGGTACAACATCCAAACAAAATCTCACAGCTAACTCACAGAAAGTAGATCCATTCCACAGCCCAAAATTTATCTGAAATCCACAAAATATCATCCAACCATCCAATATCAACCGAATAGAATACGATCAACCGAATAACACCAAAATCGTGCTTACCAACCCTAGGATCCCACCGGCAACCAATCCTTCCCCCCATATTAGATCCCCAACTCAATTTCCCCCCAACAGAGTTAGAAAATCCCTAAATTTACAACCCCTAATTCGACCACAGCATCTACCAATAATAAAAAGAGGAAAGAAACCTTACCATCCATGGAAACCTCACCGGCAGCCCTTCCCCTAAAGCTACCCTGTACGCTTGAAAATGCAACTCCAATGCCACTGCCCTAATTCCCCTGTTCCCTACAGAAATCACATGCATAGAACACCACAACTCATTAAATTGATATCCATCTCAAAAGAAAAGGAATCTCATCCAAGATTAAGGGAAAATAGAGCTTACCTATCTCCGGTGACCACTGGTAGACTTTAAGTCGTACGCTCACCGTCGGCTTGGCTGTGGAGACCGGCGAGGTTGCTTCCCTCGCTATCGCTCACAGAGAAAGAAGAACGAGAAAGAAGAAGCTGCCAAGAAGGAGAAGACGGTGAGCCGAGGTGGCGACGCTGGGGTGAGGCGCACGGCAGCGATGCTTGTGAGAGAAAGCGACCGCAAGGCTCGGGCGACGGCGTCGACAAGGCTGGCGGGTGTCCTATGGCTGCGGACTGGCCGTTGGTGAGTGCGGCTTGGGCAGCAACAACGGGCGAAGGCGAGCGCCGACGCTTGCGGAGGAAGACGGGTGCATCTCGCGGTGCGAGGAAGAGAAGTCGCTAAGGAAAAAGGGCTCTGCGGCGCATGGGGGGAAAGAAACCATCGGGCGGTGTGAGAAAACTGAGAAGAAGGAAAAAAGAAATTCGCGATCGGGAAAACTAAACCTAGGTTTAGGTATTTGAAACTTTAGGTTAATGTCGCCGATTAACCCCCTTAAATAGTCTCCACCAAAGCCTATTTATTTTATCCCTGTAATTATCTCGTACAGGCTCCGTTTAAATCCTGAAAAATTCCCTGGATTATTTTCTTAATTCTTTGGCCATTTAATTTAGTATTTTAAATTTTTCACATTTAACATTCTCCCCCACTAATAAAAATTTGGTCCCCAAATTTCCTACTCAGATATAATGAGTAAGAGATACCATAAGTACTGGAAATATGTCTCACGTACCTTAAGTAAACAGGTGGGGGTATTGAGCTCTGATCTTTTCTTCAAGCTCCCAAGTAGCCTCCTCATCGGTGTGGTGACTCCACCCGACCTTGACAAGTCGCACAATTTTATTCCGCAATTGTCGTTCCTTGTGATCCAGAATCCGTACCAGAACCTCTGCATAAGTAGTTGATCGAACGAATTTTTATTTGTCGCAATACCGTTCCCAAAATATTTACCAAACCCCCTAACTACACTAATGCAGTATAGGACTGACTCGGGTCATCTCCCAACGAACCTAATGGCCGGACGTTTGTTTTTAAACAGAAGTAAATACTGGGGGTTTTTATAATTATCAAAACAATTAAAATGCAAAATCAAAAACAAACATGAGAATTAAACATGCAAAAAGTAAACCTAACTACCAATTATTAATTCCCGGGAAACTAACCTAATGCAAGAACAAATGCAAAAAGTAACAAGAAACTATCCTAATGCGCAAAAGTAAGTGATCACGCACCGCACTGTCACTATACGGTACAATGATCAAACAAATGTGAACAATTCAACCAAGCACCGCACTGTCACTATACGACATAGTGATCAAATAGTCACTGAAAAAACTAAACTAACAGACAGAAAAGAAAGCGACCAAGCACCGCACTATCACTATACGGTACAATAATCAAACAAATGTAAACAATTCAACCATGCACCGCACTGTCACTATACGGCACAAAAGTCAAACAGTCACTAAAAACTGCAGTAAATGAAATACAATAAACGAAAGCAATTCAACCAAGCACACCGACTCACTATACTGGCGAATGTAAATAAAATCTAAACTAATAACGAAAGTAATTCAACCAGGCACCGCACTGTCACTATACGGCACGTTGGTCGAATGTAAATGAAAACTAAACTAAACATGATCAAACATAATAAACAAAACTAAACATGATAAACATAACTTAACAAGTTAACCGTAACAAAACAAACATGATAAAGTAAAATATCCAATTAAATTGACTGAATTCAAATATAAGTAATCGGTAACCCCACGATGGCCACAATAACCCAAACAACCATTCCGACGGTGAATGCGAAGCTGCCCTGATCGACACAGCAGGGAGGACGGACATTCGGAGGAACGCGAACACTATTTCAGCGATCTGAATTCACTGGACAGTGAATGGAATCTTCACCGGTTGGAGATGGAACTGCCCTAATCCGGCACAGTTGGTGAGTGACTCCGGCGATGTGGAAAAGCCTATCCCAGTCACCGGAATGGAGTGGAACGCCGGTGAAGGTGAATCACCAAAATCCTGCCTTACCCCACTTCGGATCAGCTGCCGCAATCAGTGCATCTGGATCTGCCGTCGAGGATCGGTTGGGATTGCCGCTGGATCTCGGAAGGGAGGTCGCCGGAAGAAGCTGTCGGATTGTCGCCGCCGCTCGTGGGGAAGAAGACTCTGCCGCGCGTGAAAAGGGGGAAAAAATGCCTCGGCTCGAGTTACGCTGCTCGTCGCGATATGGAAGGACCTCCTTCTGCACGTCGCCGTCGGCTGCCTGTGCAATCCCGCCGTCGCTCGCACGGAAGTGGAAGAAGCTGCTGTGTCGCTCGCGAGGAAGAAGACGTCGTTCGTGAAGTTTTTGCCTTCTGCCGATTCTGTGGAGTTTAGGAAAGGTAGGTTATTAAATGAATTCTTTGAATCGTTCGATCATTTCGCCCACGATCTCAGCCGTCCATTTGAAACTAGGTCTTGATTAAGCAATTAATCCATTAAGAGGGATGTGATCCAACGGCTGTGATTCCTCCGATTTTGAATGGATGGATCTGATCCATCTGAAGGGATAATTATGATCAGTCAAATCTGGAGGAAGGGCTCAGATGTTCAGATCGAAATGTACGGATTGGATCTCTCCAGATCTGAATAGATGACTCAGAATCAGCTACATTCATCGGATGGTCCGTAATGTTCATATCTGATCCGGATCGACGGCTGCGATTGCTCCAATTAGACCCTCATTATTGTTGGTGCAATCGGCCCATGTCACGATTGACCAGGACTCGAGTTTAACTCGAGTGATGTTTTGATGTTTCGACAAAAATATATGACAATGTGATTGTCATGGGAAAGTCCAAGTGGGACACTTGGCATTTGGGAAAAGTCCAAGCATAGGTCTTGGCAAGGAAAGTCCAAGTCATGGGTACTTGGCATGGAAAATCCAACATGGGTTGGCAAGGGAAAGTCCAAGCTTGAGTCTTGGCACTTGAGAAGTCCAAGGGGTTTGGTATTGGCGGCGTAAAGTCTAAGCGGGAGTCTTGGCGGCGCAAGTCCAATGTGCCTTGGCGGTGTAGACACTGTTAGCATGACATAGCTGATGGAAGCACCTGAAGGCTAGCGCGATGGATGAACAAGTCATGGATGACTTGGAGGGATCCGAGAGGCGTGAGGCTGATGGAGGTGGCTAGAAGGCTTAGGTCTAGGCTAAGGGTAGTCTAGCAAGTATAGGGACACCATACTTGGGTTAAAACCTCATGTTTGAGGTGTGCCAGTCGACTGATGTCATGTGGCAGTCGACTGGCGTAGTCAACTAGGGTTTGACTGTGGGAATTGTCTAGCGATCATTGCCAGGTGGTCGATCGGTGATTGGAGAAGCGATCGATCGTGTGATCGATCGGTGATGCTCTTATTTTAGGGCACAAAATGGAGTCTCACTCGACCGCTGGGACAAGCAGTCGAGTGATGCTTCATCAGTCGACTGATGTCCTAGCCGTTGGATTTTTCCAGCGTGGATTACACCATTGTCTCACAGCAACAGTGTGATCAGTCGACTGATGGTCCCGAGCAGTCGACTGATCGACCTTTTCCAGCACAGGTTGAAGCTATAAAAGGAGCTCGTGATGGAGGAAAAAGTAGTGATTTTCTTGGGAGAAATTGAAGGGGAAAGTTGGTGCTTTCCAGTCCTTCAAAGCTAGTTCAAGGCAATCAAAGATCAAGCAATCAAAAGCTCTTGTAAAGTGTTTTCCTTTACTTGCATTTGTATTTCATTATCGTATTTGCTTGTATCTATTTGATTATTGTTGTAATCATCTTGTACGAGGTTTCTCCGCCTCCGGATTGTTCCGAGAAGGAGTGTTTATTAGTGGTTGTGTGTGCATCACTAGAGCTCGATCCGTGGAGTATGAACCGTGCGGTTCCGAACCACGTTACATACTCGTGTTCTTGTTGTGTTTGTCATATTTCGTTATTGTATTATTTCTATTTTCACTGCGTACTAATGAAATTGTAGAGACGACCACGATCGAATTCCAACTACGAACGAATTCTACGCTATTCACCCCCCTCTAGCGGCTTCAAATATCTTACATTTGGTATCAGAGCCCGGGGCTCTTCTACGGATTAACCACAGGGAGCTAAAAGGCTAGAGGGAAGATGGAATTCCAAAACAAGCTTGGATGGGACATCAACACTCCACCGCCATATGATCAAGAAGACTTTTCGGCGTGGAGAACAAGAATGGAGACATTCTTTATGATGGATATAGAGGATTGGTTCATCCTCGTAGAAGGTTTTGAACCTCCTCGGGATAGGAAGGGACAAGTCCTCAAGTTGAAGAAATGGACCCAAGAGCAACGACAAAAATTCAAAACCGATGCCAAGGTAACAAAACTCTTAGAAGATTTGATACCTAATGATGTTTTGTCTAGGCTAGGTGAATATCTTGATGCCAAGGAGCTATGGGACAAATTAGCCAAGTTCAATGAGAAGCCCCACTTGGCACAAGTAGAAGAAGATAAGGAAGAGGATGAAGAGAGTTCATCTTCCTCACGAGCAAGTGAGGAATCGGAAGTTGAAGAGGAGTCAACTTCCGAATCGGTGGAAGAAGAAGTAGAAGACACCTCCACCTCTAGGATTGAGGGGAAGGAAAGAATTTCCACTCCAGAGCAACAAGAGAAAGCTTCGACATCTAGTCAAGATGAAGAAGATCCAATTCCGGTCTCAATTAACCTAGGTAACTCAAACACTCTAATTTCAAATAAAATCCATATATTGTGTTTTGAGTGTAGGGAGTATGAGCACTACAAGAGAAAGTGCCTAAAGAAGGTTAAGAAGGCTCCTCCGGTGCTTAAAAGTCAACAAAAGTCAAAGGATGTCGGTTCTCCATCACCTAAAGACAAGGAGCACATCATTTGCTTCAAATGTTGGCAACCGGGGCATTACCGAAATCAATGTCCTAGGGGGAGCAAAAAGACTCAAGAAGGAGCATCACAAGTAGGGAGAGCTACTAAGGCAAACCCTAAGGTATATTTTCATAATGCTCATTCTTTAAATTCTAAGAAAAAGCATGCTAGAATTAATTCAAATAACTTTGCTAGTACTCATGAATCAAAGCATGCTAGGAATGATAACTCTAGATTTATTTCAAAGAAGGAGAAATTTGGGACTAATGTCCCTAGAAATGTCATTCCTAAGAAAGCAATTAAGAAAATCGAAAACCATTTAGGTATCAATCCCAATAAGGGTAAACATATGTCTAAAGTAAATGGTAATGCCCAAAAACCTAATCAAAAATCATTTGGGCAATTAGAATTGGAGAACCAAGCCTTAAGGTCAAGGCTTGAAAAACTAGAAAAGACCCTAAATAAGATACAAAATCAATTTAGAGGGTCTAATGGTCAAAGTCAAGGGTCAAGATCTCAAAGTCAACATCTAGGACCCAAAAGACAAAAGCCAACCAAGGGAAAGAAAGGTTTGGGTCACAAACCTAAGCCTAAAGTGGCTTATCATTGTGTTCCATTTGACTATGGAACACAAACTAGGTCTAGGAAGACCAAGGTTGCAAGGGGAGTTACCTCTAGAGTCAACCTAGGTAAGACCACAATGACCAAGGCTAACAAGCCTAGGAGGGTCATTAGAAAGGTATCTAGGGAGGTTATTCCTACGGAATACCTAATTAATTCAATGAGCTCAAATATATTTTGGGTTCCAAAGAGCGTGATTGATTCACGTTAAATGGGTTAGAATGTGTCAACCATGATTGGATGGGTAGTTAACTCAACCATGATTGGGCACTTTAGGTTATTTTTAAGGTTATGGTTACCTTGGAAATACATTTGAGCTTTAATCCTAAAAGATTTTAGGATGTGCCAATATTATTTGAGAAGTTTGATAAAATGATCAATTTGGCACAATTTAGGTTTAGAGGTTAGTGTGTCATTTTGGATTTTTGGCACACTTGGAAGAAAAGTAGAAATATGGTAAAATATAATTAATTATATCAAATGAAAATTAATATTAAAATTTAGGTGTTGTTATACCTATATATTTTATATGCCATATTTTGTTTGTCATATGCCATGACATGACATCATGTTCATTTTCATCATTTATATGTCATGTTCATGCTTAGGATTAAGGATTTAAATGTCATGTGTTTTAGTTTTATATCACATGCCATGACATCATGATCATTGGCCATGTTTTAATTTTACTATTATTATGCCATGATCATACATTCATGCATTAACTTGATTGAAAATTGATTTAAGGACTATGGCATGACTTGAAGTCCCATTTATAAGGGAATCAAGTAGCGTTGCTTTAGAAAATGCATGAAACCTAGATTAAGGTAACCAAAACCCACATCTCACATCCAATTGACATGTGTGTGTATTTATACACCCTATATACATGTGAGATGCTAGGATATGAGTTGAGGTCAAGGTGCATAGTTTTTGCATCTAGTTGAACCAAAACTCATCTTAATTCAAATGTGGATCATTGGGAAAGCTTGTGTACAAGTCATGTACATTGAGCCCAAGGAATATGATCCAAAATAAGGTTTTGAAAATATTTTATAATCATTTTGAAAAACCTTGGTGAAGTCTATCTTTTGATAGCAATCACCATTGATAAAGTTGATACAAAATAGGGCCAAAACATTGAAAATTTCAATGGTTTTGAACTTTGTGCCAATTTCACTATTTTATGGGTAAAATATTTTTCAAACATTTTTCACCCATTGTATTGGTCATAGATATTATACGTACCAAATTTCGTGATTTTTTGATATACGTATAATTATTTATGATTTTCCAAAATTCATTTCTGATAATTGAAAATCGAGATTTTCAGTTATCAGTCGACTGCCCTTGGGTGGCAGTCGACTGATGAGGGTGCCAGTCGACTGATATCTGAATCACTCGACTGATTGTCTGATTTCAGGAAAACTGGATTTGTTTAGCCCGTATTCAGCTGCGGTTAAGGTCCCTAACCACTCCTAACCCTAGGATATGCTTTGGGAAGCATTATAAAGGGTGAAAATCCATTGGATATGGATTGGGAGAGTTGTTTAGGGTTTGTATTAAATTTAAGGTGGGGAGAGTTCATGTTTGAACTTTTAACCTTATCTTTGATGGTTCAGAGTTTTTATTGGCTTAGGGATTTCCCAAAGACATTGTTGGTGCAATGGTTAAGGGGGAGCAAGCTTTTAGAGGGAGGTATCCATCATGGTATGATGGATGGTGGTTCATGGGAAAGAAAAATGAGTTTTTCACATACCCAATTTGGAAATTGGGAGAGTATAGGATTGTCTCTCTTGAGTGATGTGGGACTTATCACTAGAAAGATGGTAGGCATCCTAGGTATTTTTAGACCAAGGGGGAGATTGTAAGATCTCATTGGACATGAGACATTAACCTCCTTAGAGAGAAGACCTTTTTGATGTTAGTCAAAAGGTGGAGAATGTTTGGGGGAGAACATTTGGAGAATGTTTAAGATTACCAATTTGGAATAATTGGTAAGGGATTTGAGTTAGTGTTCTAACTCAATGTTTTGTTTGGTTTTTGTCAAACATCAAAAATGGGGAGATTGTTGGTGCAATCAACCCAGGTCATGATTGACCAGGACTCGAGTTTAACTCGAGTGATGTTTTGATGTTTCGACAAAAATATATGACAATGTGATTGTCATGGGAAAGTCCAAGTGGGACACTTGGCATTTGGGAAAAGTCCAAGCATGGGTCTTGGCAAGGAAAGTCCAAGTCATGGGTACTTGGCATGGAAAGTCTAACATGGGTTGGCAAGGGAAAGTCCAAGCTTGAGTCTTGGCACTTGAGAAGTCTAAGGGGTTTGGTATTGGCGGCGTAAAGTCCAAGTGGGAGTCTTGGCGGTGTAAGTCCAATATGCCTTGGCGGTGTAGACACCGTTAGCATGACATAGCCGATGGAAGCACCTGAAGGCTAGCGCGATGGATGAACAAGTCATGGATGACTTGGAGGGATCCGAGAGGCGTGAGGCTGATGGAGGTGGCTAGAAGGCTTAGGTCTAGGCTAAGGGTGGTTTAGCAAGTATGGGGACACCATACTTGGGTTAAAACCTCATGTTTGAGGTGTGTCAGTCGACTGATGCCATGTGGCAGTCGACTGGCGTAGTCAACTAAGGTTTGACTGCGGGAATTGCCCTAGCAGTCGACTGCCATAGGTGGTCGGGCCGATCGATTGAAGAGCGCTGATCGATCGTGATCATCCGATCGATGCTCTGATTTTAGGGCACAGAATGGAGTCTCACTCGACCGCTGGGACAAGTAGTCGAGTGATGCTTCATCAGTCGACTGATGTGTATGATCAGTCGACTGATGTCCTAGCTGTTGGATTTTTCCAGCGTGGATTACACCATTGTCTCACAGCAATAGTGTGATCAGTCGACTGATGGTCCCGAGCAGTCGACTGATCAACCTTTTCCAGCACAGGTTGAAGCTATAAAAGGAGCTCGTGATGGAGGAAAAAGTAGTGATTTTCTTGGGCAAAATTAAAGGGGAAAGTTGGTGCTTTCCAGTCCTTCAAAGCTAGTTCAAGGCAATCAAAGATCAAGCAATCAAAAGCTCTTGTAAAGTGTTTTCCTTTACTTGCATTTGTATTTCATTATCGTATTTGCTTTTATCTATTTGATTATTGTTGTAATCATCTTGTACGAGGTTTCTCCGCCTCCGGATTGTTCCGAGAATGAGTGTTTATTAGTAGTTGTGTGTGCATCACTAGAGCTCGTAGAGCTCGATCCGTAGAGTAGGAACCGTGCGGTTCCGAACCACGTTACATACTCGTATTCTTGTTGTGTTTGTCGTATTTCGTTATTGTATTATTTCTATTTCCACTGCATACTAACGAAATTGTAGAGACGACCACGATCGAATTCCAACTACGAACGAATTCTACGCTATTCACCCCCCTCTAGCGGCTTCAAATATCCTACAATTATATGTTTCCTACAAAATCACATGAAATTCATGAAAAATACTGAAATTATAGGAATTAACGCAATTAATCGCAAATAGACTCAATATGTAAAAACATCCCAAATAACAATAATTATCTCATTAAAGAGCCTAAAATATCTAATCCACAAGTCAAAATAGCGCAATAAAAAATGCAGCTATCAAATTCCCCCACACTTATTTTTGCGTGTCCTGTGCAATAACAAAAATAAAGAAACTGACTCACTAACCCATCCCTCAAACAATACCCATATCAATAATTCAGAGACAGGAAAAATAAGTTACTTAGGATCACCAAATCGATCCGGATCCTAGGTAGTCAAAAGATCCGACTCCTACAACAATCAACATGTATGATGATTTACAGTCAAATCAAATAGACTAATCCTGATACAAAACCTCCCAAAATGGATAAATGCACTGATGCTCACATAATAACGTAGGAGTGGGGCACCCTCAAAACAACATGCAATTTTGTACTACCATATGCTTGCTTATCATCTACTTCTTTACTGCTATCAATACATCTCATACATGAATCAAAAGGATTTATCATGAATCAGAATAAGATCAAAAGTAGATTGCAGATAAAGTATGCAAAGAGAAGTACAAGACAAAGGTACAAATGAATAGGGAACAAGAGAAGAATTGGAGAAATAAACCTGATGAGTTGCTCTGTGAAATGCTCAGTAACCAGCAATATGGGAAGAGACTAGGACAATTAGAAACTTTAGAATTGGATTCAGGATCAAATGGCTCTATCCAACACATTGCAATTCCATTTGTCTGCATTAAAATTGCACACATTTTTTTTCTTCTTTTTTTTTCAACAAAAGAAACTTCAATGGCGCCATTTTTTTTTTTTGGGTGTGCAGAAAATCAAGTACTAATCACAGACAAATATATCTCAGGACCAATGACCTCTGAAAACTATTCCTTCCATATCATGTTTCCAACAAAAATAATATAGCTCCTCCCCCACACTTAAAAATTTTGTCCGTCTCGGACAATACAACCCATCAAACTATTCCTCCAACATGGAAAACAATAGATATGAAAAAGATAATCCACAAAGATACAAAAAAAATGGATAGCAAATGAAGAGTTATGACAAGACATGGAATAAGTAAGTATCACGTCGATTAGACAAGCAAATCAAGTCAGAAAAAGAGTCAAGAATGAAATCCTTCATCATATTCATGCTAGTAAATATTACTGCAGTTTTGAAAAGACTCAAAGCAAGTTCTAGAGTAACAAGAATCACATGTGTTATCACACAAAAGTAGGTAGATGATAAGAATGGCTTGCAACCTCACTAGGTAAATAAACATCAAGCTTAGTCTATCAATAAAAAGTTCACCATCATAACAAGTGACTGCATGCAAGTGAAGTCTCCTATCATACACAAAAATCCATAATTTGATGATCAAACTTAACTAATTTTTACCACCTCTGAAATGATACTAAGGCATGCATAGGGAATATTATTTGACTCAACAATAGACAAACAAACCTAGGTACACAGGCAAACACACATTCAACCACACAAATTATTCCGAACATGAAAGGAAGAAAATAAATACAGTAAATAAAAGAACACACTCCCCTTTCATGTCGGAGAAGAAGCATCATCATGTCTGGCCCCACTGTATTCTCTAGAATAGACTTGATCTCTTTGCTCGACACTTCATGAGTCTGTTGCAAAAGTGAGACCCTTGATCGCTAATGATCGCCCTGGGAACTCCAAATCTGCAAAATATGTGAGACCTAACAAAATCCACAACAATTAGAGAATCATCAGTCCTGGTGGGGATGACCTCCACCCATTTAGAAAAATAATCATATGTCAAAAGAATATATGAAAATCTAAAAGATACAGAAAAAAAACCCATAAAATCAATACCTCAAACATAAAAAATCTCACAGAATAACAAGAATTGGTGAGGCATTTCATTTCTACGTCCTATGTTCCCTGTTCGTTGACATCGCTCACAAGATTTGTAAAATTCAGAGGCATCATAAAATAGGGTGGGCCAATACAAATCAGACTCTAAAACTTTCCTAGCAGTTCTTTGAGGTCCAAAATACCCCCCCCCCCCCAAGCCAAAGAATAACAAAAAGTAAGTACGTATGGAATGAAACTCATAATCAAGTCCACATCATCTAATAATCTGATCACTACACAATTTTCAATGATAAAGATCATCTCATACATAATACTTAGCATCACTTTTCAATTTCTGGACTTGTGCATGAGTAAAATGTGAAGGTACAACACGGCAACTAAATAAATAGCAAGATCTGCATACCATGGTATCTTACCCTTCCGGTGAAAAAGTTGCTCATCTGGAAAAGAATCTGCTATGGGGGTGGGCTCGATCTCCATCACAATCCTAGTCAAGCTGAAATATCACCTCCTTCTGCAACAAGTTGGTCAAGGGTAGGGCAATCTGATTGAAGTTTCTGATAAAATGTCTGTAGAAACCTGCATAACCCAGAAAAGCACAAACTTCCCGCACAGAAGCGGGGTAAGATAAAGAAGATATAACATGAATTTTAGCAGGATCTACTTCAATACCATACACAGAGATAATATAACTTAAGATATCCCATGCTCAACCATGAAATAACATTTCTCACAAACATCTGATGGAAGTGATCCTTGGGGCGTCACTGAAGTGTGCAAGTCCCTATACATTCCATATCCCTGTCTACAATAAAGAGGGCCCACAGATAGGTCCTAATAACAAATCATCATCTACATCAGAATCAACAGAATCAATAAAATCACAACAAAATGTAGAAGGTGCAGAGATATCCAAATGAAAAACACACTAAGAAATAAAGTTCATGCAGTCCAACTCATCAGCTATAACCACGCTAAGAATATAATGATTCTCCATCGAGTACCTCATAGCGTCCAAAATACTGAACCGAACTACAATATCTCCTACCTCCATAGAAAGAGTACAACTTCTCGTGAACACACAGATCTTAAAAAAAAAACTTGGCATACTTGGGAATCTGTTAGCTCTTGGAATTCCCTAACCTTTTCTTCAACAACCCCCTTCCTAGGCTGGGCCTCTGAGGGAAGAGAAAAACTGATGCATAAAACTCAAGTAGATTATCGCCTGAAGACCTAGTCATCCACACAAACAAATACAATGAGAAACAAATATAGATAATAAGAAAGGCAATAATAACAAAAGAAAAAGAAAACAAACAAACAAACTACAGTTTAAAGACAAACGAACCCATTAAAGTTCCCTGGCAACGGCGCCAAAATTTTGATCGAACGAATTTTTATTTATCACAATACCGTTCCCAAATTATTTACCGAACCCCCTAACTACACTAAAGCAGTATAGGACTGACTCGGGTCATCTCCCAACGAACCTAATGGCTGGACGTTTATTTTTAAACAGAAGTAAATACTGGGGGTTTTTATAATTATCAAAACAATTAAAATGCAAAATCAAAAACAAACATGAGAATTAAACATGCAAAAAGTAAACCTAACTACCAATTATTAATTCTCGGGAAACTAACCTAATGCAAGAACAAATGCAATGCGCAAAAGTAAGTGATCACGCACCGCACTATCACTATACGGTACAATGATCAAACAAATGTGAACAATTCAACCAAGCACCGCAGTGTCACTATACGACACAGTGATCAAACAATCACTGAAAAAACTAAACTAACAGACAGAAAAGAAAGCGACCAAGCACCGCACTATCACTATACGGTACAATAATCAAACAAATGTAAATAATTCAACCATGCACTGCACTATCACTATATGGCACAGTAGTCAAACAGTCACTAAAAACTGCAGCAAACGAAATACAATAAACGAAAGCAATTCAACCAAGCACTGATCATACTATACGGTAATCGCCAAATGTAAATAAAATCTAAACTAATAACGAAAGCAATTCAACCAGGCACTGCACTGTCACTATACGGCACGTTGGTCAAATGTAAATGAAAACTAAACTAAACATGATCAAACATAATAAACAAAACTAAACATGATAAACATAACCTAACAAGTTAACCGTAACAAAACAAACATGATAAAGTAAAATATCCAATTAAATGGACTGAATTCAAATATAAGTAATCGGTAACCCCACGATGGCCACAATAACCCAAACAACCATTCCGATCGACGGCGCGAGGAGGACGGACATTCGGAGGAACACGAACACTGTTCCGGCGATATGAATTCACCGGGCAGTGAATAGAATCTTCACCGGTTGGAGATGGAACTACCCTAATCCGGCACAGCTGGTGGGTGACTCCGGCGATGTGGAAAGGCCTATCCCAGTCGTCGGAATGGAGTGGAACGCCGGTGAAGGTGAATCACCGAAATCCTGCCTCACCCCGCTTCGGATCAGCTGCCATAATCGCCAGATCCGATCTGGCTATCGAGGATCGGTTGGGATTGCCATTGGATCTCGAAGGAGGTCGCCAAGAAGTGTCCGATTGCCGCCGCTGTGGGGAAGAAGACTGCCGCGCGTGAAAAGGGGAAAACACCTCGGCTCGAGTTCACGCTCGCCGCGATATGGAAGGACCTTCCTTCGCGCTGCGTCTCGCCGCTGTGCAATCCCGCCACCGCCGCCGCAAGGCGAATAGCCGCCGCGTCGCTCGCGAGGAAGAAGACGCCGTTCGTGAAGTTTTTGCCTTCTGCCGATTCTGTGGAGTTTAGGAAAGGTAGGTTATTAAATGAATTCTTTGAGTCGTCCGATCATTTCGCCCACGATCTCAGCCATCCATTTGAAACTAGGTCTTGATTAAGCAATTAATCCATTAAGAGGGTTGTGATCCAACGGTTGTGATTCCTCCGATTTTGAATGGATGGATCTGATCCATCTGAAGGGATAATTACGATCAGTCGAATCTGGAAGAAGGGCTCAGATGTTCAGATTAAAATGTACGGATTGGATCTCTCCAGATCTGAATAGATGACTCAGAATCAGCTACATTCATTGGATGGTCCGTAATGTTCAGATCTGATCCGGATCGACGGCTACGATTGCTCCAATTAGACCCTCATTATATGTTTCCTACAAAATCACATGAAATTCGTGAAAAATACTGAAATTATAGGAATTAACGCAATTAATCGCAAATAGGCTCAATATGTAAAAACATCCCGAATAACAATAATTATCCCATTAAAGAGCCTAAAATATCTAATCCACAAGTCAAAATAGCACAATAAAAAATGCAGCTATTAGCAGCATCAAGTTGAATGGAACCTGACACATCTGACAGAATATGTGTAGAGTCTGGCACATACTTCCTCAGCATGGACACATGAAACACAGCATGGACACCAGCCAAGGATGATGGTAGCGCTAGACGGTAAGCGACTGCTCCGATCCTCTCCAAAATCTCAAACAGACCAATGTATCTAGGAGCTAGCTTACACCGGAGGCCAAATCTCTTCACCCCTTTCATGAGTGAGACTCGCAAGAATACATGATCACCAACAGAGAACTCCAGAGGTCTCTGCCTCCGATCTGCATAACTCTTCTGACTATCCTGCACCTCTGTCATCCTACGTCTGATAGTACGGACCAACTCTGCCTCATGTTGAGCTCTCTGGGGTCCTAGCAACTGGGCCTCTCCAACCTCCTCCTAGAGGGTGGGTGTACGACACTGTCTACCATACAATGCTTCAAACAGGGTCATTTGGATAGCCAAATGATAGCTGTTATTATAGGCGAATTCCACTAACGACATGTGGTCCTCCCAGTTGCCCCCGATATCTATAACACAGAACCTCAGCAAATCCTCTAGTGTCTGAATGATCCGCTCAAACTGTTCATCTGTCTGCGGATGGAAAGCAGTACTAAAACGAAGTTGCGTGCCTAAGGCCTGCTACAGACTCTGCCAGAACCGGGATGTGAATCGGGGATCTCTATCTGATATAATGCTCAAAGGAACACCATGCAATCTGATGATCTCCCAACAATATAACTCTGCCAAATGATCCAGAGAGTCAGTCTTCCGAATCGCTAAGAAGTGCGCAGATTTGGTTAGTCGGTCAACGACTACCCAAATTGCGTCATGACCTTGACGTGTCCTAGGCAAACCCACCATAAAATCCATGGTAATGTGATCCCACTTCCACTCAGGAATAGGAATCCTCTGAAGTAATCTGGCTGGTCTCTGGTGCTCAGCCTTTACCTGCTAACAAATCAGACATCTAGCTACAAAATCTGCGATGTCTTTCTTCATGTCGTTCCACCAATACAAACGCTTTAAATCTCGATACATGTGGGTTTCGCCTGGGTGGATCGCAAATTGAGAGCGATGAGCCTCCTGAAGTAACTCCTCCATGACCGGGTGAGACTGAGGTACGCATAATCTGCCCCAGAAATAAATTATACCTTTGTCATCTCGGGTGAACTCAATCTGTTGTCCAGAAGTTATCTGACTGCCAATGAACTGTAAGTGATGATCACTGGCCTGAGCCTCCCGGACTCTCGTCCGGATAGACGACTGAGCAATCATGGTAACCAGAATGCCCTGCTCTGTCGATCCCTGCTCCTCAAGGCCCAACTCAGAGAAACCCTGAATCAAATCCGTGACTAAAACTCAGAAGGAAGCTAAAGTCCCTCGGGACTTTCGGCTAAGTGCATCGGCAAACACATTGACTTTCCCTGGGTGGTAGCTAATGGTACAGTCATAATCCTTCAGGAACTCCATCCATCTCCTCTGTGGGAGATTGAGTTCCTTCTGCGTAAATAGATATTTGAGACTCTTATGATCAGTGAGAATCTCAAACGTAATACCATACAAATGATGCCTCTAAATCTTCAAGGCAAAGATAATAGCGGCTAACTCCAAATCATGTACTGGGTAGTTTTTCTCATGCTCCTTCAACTGGCGAGAAGCATAAGAGACTACCCTGCCGTGTTGCATCAATACTGTGCCTAAACCCTGTAGAGATGCATCGGTATAAAAGACGAAACCGTTGTCCCCTGATGGCAATACCAGAATCGGTGCTGACACCAGCCTCTTCTTCAACTCCTAGAAACTAGTCTCGCACGCCTCTGACCACGTGAACTTCACACCCTTCTTGGTAAGGCGTGTCAATGGCATAGCTATGCTCGAGAAACCCTCAACGAACCGTCTGTAATAACTGGCCAAGCCTAAGAAACTGTGAACCTCCTGAACTGATTTCGGCTGCTCTCAACTGGTGACAGGCTCGATCTTCTGGGGTTAACTGAAATGTCTCTACTAGAAACCACATTTCCCAGAAACCCGACTGAGGGTAACCATAACGCGCACTTATTGAACTTCACATATAGTCGCTTCTGTCAGAGCCTATCCAAAACAAGGCGAAGATGCTACGCGTATTCCTCCTCGGAACGAGAATAGACCAGAATGTCATCAATAAAGATAATGATGAACCGATCCAGGAAATCCATAAATTCACAGTTCATCAAATCCATGAATACCGCTGGAGCATTGGTAAGCCTAAATGGCATTAACAAAAACTCATAGTGTCCATATCTGGTACGAAACGCTGTCTTCTGAATGTCTGAGTCTCTAACCCTTAATTGATGAAATCCGGACCGCAGATCAATCTTAGAATATACTAATGTACCTCTGAGCTGATCAAACAAGTCCTTAATACGTGGCAGGGGATATTTATTCTTGATAGTGACGGCGTTCAACTGCCTATAGTCGATGCATAATCTCATCGATCCATCTTTCTTCTTCATGAAGAGAACCGGAGAACCCCAGGGTGATACGCTAGGGCGAATAAAACCTCTATCCAAAAGTTCCTGGAGTTGAACCTTTAACTCGCCCAACTCTCTCGAGGCCATACGATAAGGAGCTTTCAATGTCGGCGACGTCCCAGGAATTAACTCAATCGTGAACTCCACTTGTCTTCTGGGAGGCAGGCCCGGTAACTCCTTTGGAAAGACATCCGGATATTCTCGGACAACAGGAATGTTAGCAATCTGAGCATCACCACTGTCTTCTACATTGATCATAGATAATAGAAAAATAAAAGCCTGCGCTGCATCGCGAAATGGTCGACATGTATGTAAATGTCCGGATGCGGTGAAATCCCACGAGGGTTGGTTCAGAGGTCGGAATGTGACGACCCTCGTCTGACAATCAACTGTGGCATGATATGCTGACAGCCAATCCATGCCAAGGATAATGTCGAACTCGACCATGTCCAATACCAATAAATCTACAGTAAGTATGATGTTACCGAAATCTAAGGGACAACCTCGGACCTCCTGGGTAACGTCCAACGTATCACCAGACGGTAGGGAGACGATTAATCGCTGTGATCTAATAGTAGGTAGTCTACCAACCTCTCTCATAAATGCACAAGAAATAAACGAATGCAAACTGCCAGTATCAATTAGCACAATAGCTGAAAATGCATAAAGTGAAACTGTACCGCGAAAAATGAATTCGTTGGCTCGCTGCGCATCCTCTCTGGTAATTGCATGAATTCGCCCAATCTCCGGTGGAGGTGGAGGTGGTATCACTGCCAGAGGTGGCTGTGTCTGGGCCTGAGACTGATACGAAGGTTGATATGAAAGTTGCGATTGGTACTATACCGGTAGCTACGGCTGGTCCTGAACCAGTGGTGGGGGCTGCAGCTGATATTGTATCAGTGGTTGATACTGCGACTGGTACTATACCAATGGCTGGGGTTGCATCTAATACTGCGGTCCTAAAACAGAACTCTGTGACACCATACGGGCACTAGAGTACTCCTGTCCATGCATACCATATACGACTCCTGTAGGGGGAACTGTCCTCTGCTGGCGTTGCGAAGGTCTGGTTGTTTGCTCCCCTCTCTGAGTCCCAGACTGACGCGACTGCCCTCCCTGGATAGAAACCTCGAAAGCCACATTCTGAGCCTTAAACGAACAATCTCAGCTCAGGTGTCCAGGCAGTTTGCAATAATAGCAAACTAACTATCCCAAGGTGCGGGCTGAGATGATATGCTCTCTCGATCCACAATGAGTACAGTAGGTGTCACTAGTGGACGACCTCCGGCTCTGCTGAGAAGACCGAGAGGGTCCAGATGAAGATCGTCCTGACTTCTAAGGCCGGCTCGATGCCCCAGAGTGACTCTGACCCGACTGACTACAGCCACTTTGCTGCTATCCAGTAGTCTGTGGCTGTTGGGTCTGTCATGTGGTTCGTTCGATCTATTTCCTCTTCTTGTCAGTATTAGATCTCTGTTTAGCCGACTCGATCAACAAAGCTCTATCCAATGCCTCTCGGTAGGAAGAACTGTCAAATCCTGCCATCTTGACCTGAAGATGCCCATCTAGTCCCTGAACAAATTGTATCATGCGTGATCTGTCCTCAGTAACGAACTCTGGACAAAACCTGGCTAACCGATTAAATTCTGCATTATACTCCATCACTGAGTGATTATTCTGTCGTAGACTCAGAAAATCCTGATGATGCATCATCTGATATGATCGTGGGAAGTATTGACTCTCAAATGCCTCTCTGAATCTCGCCCAGGTAATCTGCTGCTCGCCGATGATCGAGCGTTGCGTGTCCCACCAGATCTCGGCCTCGCCTCATAAATGGAAGGCTGCCAACTCTGCCTTCTCCCACTCGGAGCAGACCATATAGTAGAAAGTACGCTCCATCATCTCGATCCAAGACTGAGCCACGCTCGGATCAGTCTCTCCGCTGAATAAGGTGAACCGACTTTTCATCGGAGGATGAGTAGGGTCATCGCAGGAATCGCGAAACAATCGTAGATGGTGCCGCTGCCAGATACGCACGCAGAGGCGTATACGAGTGAGGGTCGACCGACTCCACGATGGCCCCGCCGAGTCAGTAGCAGCCCTCTTGGCGGGGTGTTCGTGTGCGTGAGGTCTCTCCTGGTATATCGGATACCCCAGAAGTGGGTATCTCTGAAGGAGGAACCGCCGAGGACTGAGGATCCACGACTCCCGCTGCACCATGTGGAATCTGACCCTGATCAATATGCTCACCCTCAGTAGATCTCTCTGGCTACTCCGTCACCAAAGATCTCAATGTCCTCTGGCGTGGTTGCCCCGCACCACATCTTGGCGCAGGAGCATGCCCACCTCGTCTCATATCTGTTAAATTATTACAGATGTTACTACAAGTAAAAAAACATATAAAATTAATCATCATACCTATTTTGCCGCCAGGAGAGGTCCCGTCGCCGTCAAATCCCCAAATTAACTTCGTCAATAATACCTCGAATTTCCAAAACATAAAAATCGTCGGAAATTCGTACCAATCCGAAAATCGCTAGATTGACTCGCAAAACCTGCCAAAAGTGGCGAACTCTGAAAAATCCCAAAAACCCCTAGGAACTCGTAAACACGGTTACGATGCAAATAAATTACTTCGAGGAGTCCCCATGCATAAAAATCCGGCAAAGATCTCCCCAGACGGGTGACAATACCAATTTATCATACAAGGCCTACACTACCACTATACATCTGGCCAACACGCAATCCAAACAACACACACAGGTCATAGATAGGCCTTAGGCCATCAATCAAAGAAACTAAATAAGGTCTATCACATCTAGACTTACCCCTTCTGCCATCTGGGCAAGAATACTCATCCAAATCCAATCGAATAAAAAATCCGAATAAAGGTCCATAAGGACACCAAATATCCACGAGTACATAAATCCAACTCTAGTCATAAACATATCTTCTAATCAAAATCCAAATCCATAAATCAAATAACTACTAAACGATCACGACGAGGGGGTTTGGCAGCTGGACTCTCCTGACAACTTCATCCTGAAATAGATATAAAACAACGGGGTAAGTTCAAAGAACTCAGCGGATATAGTCGATATGCAAAGTAAGATATAGCTAACAATAACAATTATGTCAGTACAGTCTCATATATAGGGTATGTAAGAAAGAAATACAAAAGGACTGTACTTACCTGAATCTCCTACCCTGATATAGGAGCATGTGCCATACTAGAAGAAATAAAGTCGTCAGACCATATACAAATATGTATCCTGTATGCATGACAATCATATGCAACATCCAAGGCAGCAATAAATATGCAGCAAACACAATACAAATGCTATCCATGCAAAATGTATCCGGTGCAAATGACATGGTCACCCCTGACGCCAGTCAGCCGCCTCACACGCGATAGTGAAGCCGAGTGGGTAGTATGCACTCGCCATCATCGCTTCCCGAGTGACCGAGTGGGCGAGGATCTTTGTCGGAGTACACCTATCCTCCTACCCCAAATAGAGTGGGGGAGCAATGCTCTCATCTCCCGGTGTCGTAGACCAGAGGAGGGATCCCTGCCCGCTACCACGCTGCCTCATCGCTACCCATGAGTGGACCAACTGACGAGAGTAGCGCACACACCTCACGATGTACCACTAACCGGCGTGTAAGACCATATGTAATCGTCAAGGGCTCAACTATAAAGGAACCCCGTCCAGCCAGCATGCATTCATGCAAGATGGTGCATGATACTAAAGCATGTAATACCAACTAAAATACATATCCGAATAATATGCACAACCAATAAGTACATATCAATGATCCAAGTAAACAGAGAAGGTATAACAATAAACCGATCAAATGCATGTATCAAGTAGGCACAAAAACATGCAAAGCAGATAAACATGAAAATTATTGCAAGCTATACTAACTAGCATATCAACATGACTATATCTAAGAGATAAGTCAAAATACCCGCCTGATAAAATTCCCAAAAAAAATATGAAATCGTCACGACCGTGGACCTGCCTCGTGACCGAAACCTGCATACAACATAACTATTATTAAGCACAAAAATACAATCCACTGACAAATTGAATACTTAATCAATTTCTTACATAACCAATTAACTCAAAGGCTTAATAAAAACTCAATCACCTTCCACCTAATATAACCATCTTTTCGTCCAATTACTCGAATATAATTTCTCAACCCCTATCATCATGTGTACAACATCCAAACAAAATCTCACAGCTAACTCACCGAAAGTAGATCCATCCCACAGCCCAAAATTCATCCGAAATCCACAAAATATTATCCAACCATCCAATATCAACCGAATATAATATGATCAACCGAATAACACCAAAATCGTGCTTACCAACCCTAGGATCCCACTGACAACCAATCCTTCCCCCCATATCAGATCCCCAACTCAATTTCCCCCCACCACAGTTAGAAAATCCCTGAATTTACAGCCCCTAATTCGACCACAACATCTACCAATAATAAAAAGAGGAAAGAAACCTTACCAGCCGTGGAAACCTCACTGGCAGCCCTTCCCCTAAAGCCTCCCTGTACGCTTGAAAACGTAACTCCAATGCCACTGCGCTAATTCCCCTGTTCCCTACAAAAATCGCATGCATAGAACACCACATCTCGTTAAATTGATATCCATCTCAAAGGAAAAGGAATCTCGTCCAAGATTAAGGGAAAACAGAGCTTACCTATCTCCGATGACCACCGACAGAATTTAAGCCGCACGCTCACCGTCGGCTTGGTTGTGGAGACCGGCGAGGCTGCTTCCCTCGCTGTCGCTCGCAGAGAAAGAAGAACGAGAAGAAGAAGCTATCGAGAAGGAGAAGACGGCGAGCCGAGGCGGGGACGCTGGGGTGAGGTGTACGGCAGCGGTGCTTGCGAGAGAAAGCGACCGCAAGGCTCGGGCGACGGCATCGGCAAGGCTGACGGGTGTCCTATAGCTGCGTACTGGCCGTCGACGAGTGCGGCTCGGGTGGAAACAATGGCCGAAGGCAAATGCCGACACTTGCGGAGGAAGAGGGGTGTGTCTCGCGACGCGAGGAAGAGAAGTCGCTCGGGAAAAAGGGCTCTGCGGTGCGTGGGGGGAAAGAAACCGTCGGGCGGCGTGAGAAAACCGAGAAGAAGGAAAAAAGAAATTCGCGATCGGGAAAACTAAACCTGGGTTTAGGTATTTGAAACTTTAGGTTAATGTCGCCGATTAACCCCCTTAAATAGACTCCACCAAAGCCTATTTATTTTATCCCCGTAATTATCTCGTACAAGCTCTGTTTAAATCCAGAAAAATTCCTAAAATTCCCTAAAAATCCCAAAAAAATTCTAGGATTATTTTCTTAATTCTTTGGCCATTTAATTTAGTATTTTAAATTTTTCGCATTTAACATGTTCAATAGTGATTGTTGTCAAAAGATAGGCTTCACCAAGATTTTTTAAAATGATTTTAAAATATTTTCAAAACCTTATTTTGAACCATGGTCTATAGGCTAAATGTACATGACTTGTATATTAGCTTTCCTTATGATTCCTCCATGTTATATTATGAGTTTGTGTTCATCTAGCTACAATATCTATGTACCTTGAATGCAATTCATTTTACTAACATCTCACATGTGTTTAGGGTGTGTCAATACACACACATGTCAATTTAATATTTTTGTGAGATGTGGGTTTTATTTTTTCTAATCTAAGGATTCATGCATTTTATCTAAGCAACTTTATTTGATTCCTTTATCATGGGACTTCAAATCATATCATTATCCTTAATTTAATTTAATTAATCTTAATGCATGAAATATGATCATGACATATAATGATTTCATAATTTAAAATATTTTCCAATAATCATGATGTCATGGCATAAAAATAAATCTAAATACAAACATGACATAATTATCCTAAGCATGATCATGATATTTAAATAATTATATGAAGCATAATATCATGACATGATATATGGCAAATAAATCATGGAAAATAAAATTTAAAGGTATAAGAATACCTAGATTTCAAGCCTAATTGTCATTTACTAGGATTAAACTCTACTATTTTTTCATAATGCATAAATTTCCCAAGTGTGTCAAAAAACTAAAATGATACACTATTGACTCTAATATATCTTCTGTCAATTTTGATTGACTTTTCAAACTTCTCAAATTTTATTGGCACATCTTAAAATCTTTTATGATATAATTTTAATTTCATTTTCAAAGTATTACAATACTTCGAAAATGCCATAAAATATCACCTTTACCATGGTTAGGTTAACTATAGGTCGACACACCCTAAGCTCATCTAGCATGATGGAATAACGCTCCTAGGAATCCAAAATCTATTTGAGCTCCTTGGATTAACTAGGTATTCACTAGGGATAACTTCTCTATCTACCCTCCTAATGACTCTCCTAGGCTTTGAAGCCTTGATCATTTGGGTATTCTCAAAGTTAACTCTTAGGGTAACTTCCCTTGTAACCTTACTAGTGACTTTCTTAGACCTTTTGAAGGCCTTAGTCACTTCGATCTTCCTAAGGCCAACTATAGGGATTGGCTCCCTTATGACCTTGACCTTCATAGACCTAGACTTAGTTCCATAGTCAAATGAAACATTGTGGTAAGTTGGCCTATCTACCTTGAACTTAGGCTTGTGACCTAAGCGTTTCTTGTCCATAGATGGTTCTTACCTTCTAACACCTAAGGTTTGCCCACTATACCCTAGAATTGAATTTTTCATCTTATTAAGGGTCCTTTTCATTTTCTCAAGCTTTGACCTCAAAGCTTGATTTTCAACCTCTAATTTCTTAATTTGTGATTTTTCATTCTTCTTTTGAGAATTCCTCTTCCTATACATATGTCTAGTCTTTTTTGGATTAATGTCTAGATTCTTATCATTCTTAGGTGGAATGGTTCTAGAATCATCCTTAAGCAAATTAACATATTTAGCACCTAAATAAAAATATTTATTACTAGTATGCTTCTTATGATCATGGACAATTGCAAGTGAATTAAAATCATTCCTAGCATGCTTTCTATCATAACGTAAAAGATTAGCATTATTAAATGTTACCTTAGGGTTTGCCTTAGCTCCCCCTAGACTTGAGCTCTCTCCTTTGCCCTTCTTATGATGTCTTCCCTTTGGACATTGGGTCCAGTAATGCCCCCTTTGTTGGCACTTGAAGCGCACAATCTACTCCTTGTCTTTGTGTGTTGGGGCTCCAACATCCTTGACCTTCTCCTTCGCCTTTGGTGTTGGTTGAATTTTCTTGATTCTTTTGGGCATTTGCTCTTATAATGTTCATATTCCCTACACTCAAAGTACATTATATTATTTTTATTTTTAACCAATGCACTTGAGTTACCTTGCTTGATAAAGGAATTTTGATCTAGTCTTTCATGGCTCCCGGAGGTAGATGACTCCTCTTGCTCCTTACTCAGAAGTTGGTAACCTCTCCCCTCAATCCTAGAGGTGGAGACTTCCTCTAATTCTTTTACCTCTTCCGACTCGAATATTGAGCATCTCTTAACTTCCAAATCCTCAAGCTCTTGGAATGTGCTTTCTTTTTGAGCTTGAGAGAATGAGCTTGATTCTTTGAATTTCTCCTCTACAGTCAGTAAGGATTCTTCATAGAGCTTAGTTAGCTTACTCCATGATTCCTTAACATCCCTAAACTCACCTAACTTTGCTAAAATATCATTAGGTAAAAAATTAACTAACATTTTCATTACCTTATTATTTATTTCAAAATATCGGATTTGTTCCTTGGTAACAAATTAACTATTGGTCCTCCTTTTATAGGCTTCTAATGTCTTTAAATCCACTTGTTGATCTACTATTCTACCATTGATAATTTGATTGGATTCGTCATCAATCAACTACGTTCTCAATCACAATAGCTCTTAGTCTACTAATGGTTATCTTAGTTAATTAGATTCCAATATCAGTTTTACTATAACCCTTATGTTATTAGGTTGTTATTGCATTGCCTTGTCAAATCAATGGTTATCTCTAACTTTTTCTACTACGATCAGTTAATTGGAATTTAGCATTGGTTGAATGTTTTGAATCAGGGGACTATCCAATCGAATCAACCATTATTTATTCAATAGTTGATCAATTTGAGTCAACTATTTGGTTGACTTAACCACCGTAAGCCAACTAGAATTCATTATGGTCGACTGACTCTAAATCAATTGATTTTGTAATTGATTCAACCATAAACAAAACATTCTATTTATTGGATGATTAATTTGAGTTGACTATTTAATTGACTTAACAATCAGGTTGACTGGAGATTGCCATCAAACACTCAATCATCAACTATGACTATCATAATAATCGAGTTTTTATCCACATTGATGACTACCCTCTTCTAGGTATAATTTTTTCAACTCTCAAATCACTTGAGATTTTACCTTGCAACTCTTCTATTAGGTTATTCATCCCTCAATAGCACCAAGCCTTTAGCTCACTCTTTACGCTATCTTTCACTCTTCACCTATATATTTCTTCTCCTCTAACTAAGGTACATATCTATTCTCCTCATCTTGAGATTCCTTGAATGTTCCATATTATGTTTTTTCACTCTCTAACAAGCCTCGAGCTACCAAGTCAATCATCAACCGACACGCCAAGTCTTCATGTGTATTTTAGCCAAGCATATAGTGACTTCGTAAACATATCAATTACAAAAATAATCCTAAAATTTTGATCAAGTATTAAAACTAAGGTTGAATCTAGCCACAAAATGCATGGTTGCAGTAACACTCATCTCATCACTCTCATCTTCATGTATAGTCCTCATTATTAGGTCATTGACCTTTTTTTTAGGTTATGATATCATGGTATGTCTAGATAAACATAGTATTGTCCATCTCTAGTTCCATCTCTCCTATCATTTATCTCCTCTATGGCAAAAGAAATTAGGACTTTTGTATAGTTTGTCACTTCCTCTCGTAGCTACAGAATCATAGAGATAATTTTTTAACATTTTCTATTTTCCAACCAAATTAAAATTTCATTTTCTAGAAAACGAAAATGAAAAATACAAACCAAACAGTGTTTTTCGTATTTCCTCATTTTCTCATAAAATGAAAACGAAAAATACCCATACCAAACACCCCCTAAATCTTTCTAATAGTTTTGGTTTGAATAGTATATTTTCATCTAGGGGAGTATGCATTGGCTCATTTTCTAGGATTTATGTCTCGTACCCATTGATATGTCTCTCTAACATGCTTTATATAACTAGATCATATTTGAATGGTAGTGTTTGCTCTAGTTGTAGCCAAAAAAGACCTAACATAAGTTGATCCCCTGAATTCATGACCCTATTATAGGACAAGCAGTAACAACAATGTGCATAACTAATCTCTAAGTCATATTCCCCACTGATATGATCTATCATGGTGTCTATGGAATCCAATGATCATTAATTTTGAATGGGTCAATTGCTAGGAATGTGTTTAAGTGTTGAAGGAACCCGAGCAGGCCCACACTCAATTTGAACACTTTTAAAATCTAGGGGAACAAGATTGGCATTCCTGTCTATTAATTGTAGTGTCCAACAATAACCTCCAAGATACATCAATTCTAATAAGCTTGCAAAGATATATTTGGAACACTTTCCCATAAGCTCCAAAAGCCAAAAAAAACAACATTGAAATTTATTTTCTCCACTCATCTTGAATGTAACATATGTATATGGGTCCCTATATCTTAATTCACTCTAGTATCTTGGGAGATCACCATTATCTTGCTAAAAATCACCCATCAAATTCTTTAGAGCCTTCTCCCTAGTTGTGTATGCCTTCCATATGATATATGCACTCAAAGGCCTTAATCGTTCTCTTTGAATCATTCTCTGTAATTGTCCTTGGACCCATGCCACTATAAACGTGGACATATAATTAAGCAAGGTGATCAACAATATCCATGATGGTTGAACACTAGTGGTCCTTTACATATTTAGTGACCATGAACTTAATGAATCCCCTTGCAACTACCTTGCATGGACATGTATTTTACTTACAATAAGCTCCCTTGTGCCAAGGAAAATGATTAACAATAGTGCTTGAGCATTGTATCACATATAGGCTATATAGAAATTAGTCGGGTTATATCGCGTTTTGTATTTGCCTCTAGAAAACTATTGGATATGGGTTCTCTTCCGGTAGAAATTAAAATGATCTTCTAAGTCATTGTATTTGTTTGGGCTAACCTCGTTTATTTATCTTTCCACAATGTCACTAACCATGATTTCTTCTCCATAAATATGACCTTCCAACTCCTATACAACTTTGTCGTCATTGATTACTTGTTGAGTTCAAGTGTTCTCAAAGAAATCATCTAGTTAATTTGCAATCATCATGCTTGGCTCGTCATAATACCCACTACATTGTTCACTGAGATAGAACAAATGTGACTATCGACTATATAAAACATATCACTAGCCTCAATTGAACATAGTACGATATTAGTACGAATATTTTCCTCAAGTTAAGAAATAAAGCAAAGTTGATTTGATTCGATGAATGTAAGTGTATCATCAAGAATAAGTGCATCCTCGGACTAGCTACTAGTGATGCTAGGCTATCTGTTAGGATCCATCTGCGCTTTTTAAATTTATTCTAATGGTCGGTGGAAGCTTTCTGTGGGGCGAGGTCATCTACCTCCAAGATTTAGTCGAATTATAAAACTTGAATATCTAGATTATCAAAAAAAAAAAAAAAAAAAGAAGAAGAAGAAGAATAAATGCATCCCTACAATGAACATATTGGAGAATAAACATCGAAGCAGTATAGAAACACTATTTTGCATGTATTGATGTGTCTACATCCACTAAACACTAGTTGACAAACATGCTACATGCATTGTATTCATTCTAAATAGGTTTCATAACACCTCTATTATCCCTTAACTTTGTATATGCCCCTCTTTCAAGATTTTGAAGCCTTTTAGAATCATCAAACATCTTTCAACAAAAGTATTTGATTAGTAACAGCCAACAAACATCACATTTAGTCAACTTGTAATTGAATATAACCAACACATGCATTAAGTTGATTGTCCAATCGACTAGTTAGTAGTCAAGCACTTTTGTGAAAATGTGCTTAATGGGAGACAATTAACTACTCGATTGACTGCTACCATCAACTATATTTTTTTAAAAGTACTTGATGGGAAATAATCAATTGAAATCACATCCAATCGGTTGCTAGGTGAACGACAACATTCTATTTAAACATAAAATATATATTCAATCGACATTTTTGTCAATCGTTGACTACTATATGAAAAAAAAAAGTGTTCTATTTGAATAGCATATGTTGTCCATTTTTCTATCCAAAAATGATTGATGGCACTTGAGGTTCACTAGATAGATGGATAGAGATTAGAAGAAAAAAATATTAATTGTAGAATGGATATATACTCACATTTATCAACTAAAACCCATCGAAAACTTACTTTAGAAATCGCAACTCTACAAAGAAGAAATTAAAACCTCATGTTTGCTCGAGAGATAACCAATGCTATAGAGAGGGAATTCATGAATTTTTTCATCGCGTTATCATAGCATAAATTTTGAGTGACTTATTAGATAAAATGACATTTTGAGCAACAATTTCGGATGACAATGAGCTTTGGCAAAATGAAAAGAAAGAGTAAGAGTATGAAAGACTAAGAGAAGTACATCTTGTATGCATTTCAATATCTTCCTAGGTGGTTCGAGAAATAGTGTGGTTCCTTTGACGAGTGAAAAAAAGGTTTGAGTGCGAAAAGATCTAGCAAAGCAAGTCGAGAAAGGGCAATTTCAAGAAACCCATCAAAATGAGTGTACCCTGTGATAAATTTCAAAGTATCGCACACCCTTCAAATATATCGAAACATTTTGGGTAAAATCCAGAGTTTATTGCATAGGTACATATAACAATATATGTTAGCATCAAAGATAAAGTGGAAGTAACCATCACCACCATAATGCCATTAAATAATTGCTAATTTGAGTCAGTGCTTATAGTAATTTTTTTTTCTTTTTTTGTAAGTTAACTGGTGGCAAAAACAGATTTAATTTAATTGACATAAATAATGTTTCAAATTGATAAAGATTCATGACAAACATATATAGTTTTCGGATTAAAAGAATAAATTTGCCCTTGCTTTCTTGAAAAATGCTAATCTTGAATTTATTAGAACAAAGTGAAGTACTTGTTCCTTCAGTATTTTTACGAGTTCATTGATTCTGCAAAATAATCAACAATTACTTTGCAAAAAGAACACTGATCTTGTTCGATCAGCTGAGCATCTCTTCTAGTGGCATTAAAAATATTAAAGTACATATACAAAAGCAGGAAGCCAATTCAGTGAACCAATAATGCTCAGAAGAAAGGCCCCCAACTCCATTTGCTCCAAGGGAAAGTTGACATCATTTGAGCTCCAACCATCCAATGATCGACTTTGCCTTCCTTCACTTTTCTTTCTTTGCTTTGACCACAAAGCAACTCATTAAAAATCGATTCTGAACCATCAGATTTGAAGGACAAAGTCAACAAGTAGATAAAGACAACTCATAAGAAGAAGGGCAAATTAATTAAAGCTATGCAATCGTAATGACATCCACTGGATGCCCTGAACAAATGCTTCAGAACAGTGCCCACGAACATGCCTGCCTAGTTGGATTAACACGAATTACGAGCTTGCCAATTGAATTCAGGAGATGGAGAAAGAATCTCAGAACAAGAACAGCCCTGCAATATTTTTATATGGCCACTGGAAATGGCTCTGAACAGTAAAAATCTTCCCTATTATTTATTCCATTCGACCATTTGATTTTCATCGAGAAATGAACACCACCTCCTCCTCCTTCTTCTTCACTTGGATTTTTTCAGGTATGTTTCTCTCATCATCCAGTTACTTTTTTTTTTTTCATCAGTCAATGGACAAACAGAACCATCTTTCGTTGCGTTGTGCATATAAAACAATTTCTTGTGTTTTGCAATATGAATCAGCAGACAAAAAATTCGATCTGAAGAGGTTTCATGGATGGCAGGTACAGTTTTTGGATCTTTAACTTGTAGAGATCTAATGCTTGGATTTCCATCTTATCCTAGATTTCACATATTTATAGGCCCCATGCCTCAATCACTTTGAGCTGGGAGATGCAACATGATGTGATTGATGGATCTTGTTATTGTTTTATTGTTTATGAACTTGGAATAGACATGACTTTACAGGGCGCATGTGATCGAGCAGCTCACTCGCTGACAAATAAATGTGAAAAAGAAAAACAATTCGAGTATAAATTGTGAACATCTCTGGCCAAATAAATATATAGCAGGATGGGGAAATCTCCGAGAGCCATGGCGGCATCCTCGAGCAGCGCACGAGCTGTGAGCATGGACGTGGAGAGCGTCCTGCACATGAACGAAGGGCTGGGGGAGACGAGCTATGCCCTAAACTCTTCCCTTCAGGTCATACCTGAATTGCAAATTAAACAGCGTTTCCGACGATCACCTCAACGCGCATAATCCCTTAATCTTTCTTTAGATTTGTCTTTGTTCATCAGAAGCAGACGTTGGAAGTGATGAAGCACATCATAGTGGACTCGGCTGTCAAAACCTGTGCAGCCAAAGCGACGACAGGAGAGAGGTTCACGATCGTCGATCTCGGTTGCTCTTCGGGAACTAATTCCCTGCTGCTGGTCGGCGAAATCATCAGAGCCATCCACGAGAGGGCTCAGCAATGGGCAACGCCGGCACCGGAGTTCATGGTCTTCCTCAACGACCTCCCGACCAATGACTTCAATGCCATATTTCTGACCTTTCCGGACTTCACTAGCAAACTCAAACTCAGCGTCGAGTTGCAAGGACGGTGCCCTCCGTTCGTGTGCTTGGCCGGACTTCCAGGCTCTTTCTACGGAAGGCTTTTCCCCGCCAACACTCTCGATTTTGTTTGCTCGTTCTACAGCATGCACTGGCTTTCTCAGGTTAGCATTTCAATCTGAAACACTCGCGCATGCAGACGTTGGAACTTAGTTTCGATAAGTCAAATTGTGTTTGCAGCAGGTTCCTGAAGGGCTCGTCGACGGCAGTGGCATGTCGATCAACAAGGGAAAGACCTACATCTCCAGCACGAGCCCCCCTGCTGTTCTTTCAGCTTACTTCGATCAGTTCCGGAAAGACTTCGGCGTTTTCCTCCAATCCAGATCAGCAGAGTTGCAGTTTGGTGGGCGAATCTGCATCGCCATGTTAGGGAGAGAGAGCGAGGATCACAGTGACAGGAGCACAACGATTCTGTGGGAAGTCCTGGATCAGTCATTAGCTATCCTTGCCTCCAAAGTGAGTTCTGATCATTAATTGATCACAGGTTTTGCCTTCGATTTTTGTCGTTCAAAGCATATCGAACTTTACTGCATGCATCTCTTCTTAGGAAATGATCGATGGGGAGAAAGTGAACGAGTATGATGTTCCATTTTACGCTGCATCGAGGAAGGAGATTGAGAGTGAAGTGGTGAGAGATGGGTCGTTTACGATCGAGCGCATGGAGAATTACGAGCTGAAAACGAGCACTGGGGATCCGAAGGAGGACGCAAGGATCACGTCGATGGCCATTAGAGCCATCCAGGAATCCATGATTAGCCACCACTTTGGAGAAGAAATTTTAGATTCGCTGTTCCAGATTTACAGTGGATTGCTCAGTGAGGTGATGGTTAAGGAAGAAATTAGGAGTTCGCACCTGCTAATAGTTCTGAAAAAATCAAGTTAATTAAACGACTGGAACGTGCATCTTTAATTTGTCAAAATCTAAGAATGTGTTTGAGTATGTTGTTGATCATGAACTTGAAAGAATTTATTAATTAATTTATTGTTCTTTCTTGGAGTAGCTGCTGCAAAATATTCAATGTTGGATTCATTGAAACCTTATAAATGGAGGCTAGAGATCGATACATTGTACAAAAGCTTGAACTATTAATCTTTCAAGATTCGAAAAGAAGTAAATCATGAGAGTGTTATGGAGTATAAATTTATCCATTAATTTATCAACATGTCACACCCACGGAAATTAATAAGTACACACGCTAGAGATCGGTACATTGAGTCTACGCTTGGTGCATACATTGAGCCTACTCTAAATGGGCACCTAGTGCATTTTTTCCCCCATTTTTTAATATAATTGAGATATTAAATTTTCATCCGATTAATTTTAATTTTAGAGGTAGACAATTTAATTTGTTGATCAAATACTTATAGTTATAGACAATAGAAGGTCACCATTGATGTTTTCTCTAATTGAGCAAGTTAAGTGAGTAATCAATTCCATTTGGCTTAAATTGAGGTTTAAAATATAAATATTATGGTTAAGTTGGGGTATATTTGCCAATTGGGCAACCTTAGGGGTTGATTAAAATGTAATATTAATGATTGTTTTCTCCTAGTGGAGAGGAGGGATCAGATGGTCCCTTATGATGATTATATTCCTTATGGCTATTAAAAGTTCAATCCTAAATTTTCTTGATACCAAATGTTGAAATGTAGGCAAAATTTAAATCTTAAATTTGCATCTTTAATATCTCACAAATTCATAATCTCAATATCATATTAACCATACAACCTTATTAAAGATAGAATCTATATTTAGGATTCATTGTCATCAGATAAAATCTTATGCAATTATGCAAATCATCCGCTCAATAAATGAGCAATCGATTGGGCTAAAGCAGAATAACAAGTTGTAGGTTGAAATCGAAGACTATAAAGTAAAGAAAAAGGGGGAGCTTATAGAGGAAGTGCAATTGAATGAAGTAAAATATTCATAAGAATAGTTTTTTATATGTATTTCTTTCTTTATTGAATTCTTATTATTTAACTCATATGATTTAGTCGTTTTGTTCTTATTATAAGCAAAGAAGTGCAAGAGGTTTTTTTCATCTCTCTTGAAGGATTAAGAAATAGAAATATAGTGGGATTGAAGGAGTAACTTGCTAGATGACTATTGACCATAGATCTGAAATTAGGAGCTTCTGTCCCGAGGTACGGTACAGTGGCAAAAGCGGAGAAGTATTCCATAGAAGAATATAGTTCGATCCTCTACTATGACATCGTTCGACAACGAATTTAGAAAAAATCCATTTGGGCGGCCCTAAGGCCCAGGAGTTTGCCCGGTGTGTAGGGACCGTTGGTGATCACTAGAGGGGTGAATAGCGTGTTCTCGATCACTTGATGGAATTCGTGCATGTTTGCTACAAAACTTGTTATGCGCAGCGGATATACAAATAATAAAGCAATAATAAAATACAAGCACAACAAAACACGCGATATAACGTACTTCGGAACCTCAAGGTTCCTACTCCACGGATTGTGTTCGAACGAGCTCTAACGATGCAAATACCACCACTAAACCAAATACTCCTCGACAATAAGTTGGAGGCGGAGAAACCTCATACAATGATTCTTACAATAATAAGAAATAATAAACAAACAAATACAAATGAAATACACAAAAGAATGTAAAGAACACTTTACAAATGATCTTTTGGAAGCTTGCTTGTTAATTGCTTGAATTGTGCTTGAAGATCCAGATTTGCACCAGTAAATCACCTCAAAAATGCTCAAGAAATTACTGTGGAAATCCCTCATGTTGAGCTCCTTTTAAGCCTCCTCGCGACTTGGATTTCTACCTAGAAGTCGATTGTCATAAGGCCCCAGCCGACTGCCAACAGTGTCGTTGTGAGACAATGGCTTAATCCACGTCGACATTCAAGTCAACGATTACACTAGCAGTCGACTGTCATTACCCAACAGTCGACTGTTAGGGTCGTAGTCGACTGACCAGTCGACTACCGAGCATTCTGCTCCCGCAATCCTAACCAGCAGTCGACTTCCATCAATGGTAGTCCACTGCTCAATGCTGGCAGTCGACTGTCAGGCTATTTTCTATAGTCAAACATCAGTTGACTCTAATCAGTTCAACTGGTCATAATCTCAATCGACTGTCAAGAGTCAACTTGGCTATCAAATGTCAAAACACTTAACCAATCGACTGGTTTAAAGCTCCAATCGACTGATAACCTCAAACATGAGGTTTAACCCCAAGTATGATGCCCTTATACTTACTAGACCACCCTTAGCCTAGACCTAAGCCTTCTAGTCACCTCTGTCAGCCTCATGCCTATCGGATCCCTCTAAGTCATCCATGACTTGTTCATCTATATGCTAGCTTCAGGTGCTTCTATCGGCTATTGTCATGCTAAGATGGTCTACACTGTCAAGGCATATTGGGCTTACGTTGCCAAGACTACCGCTTGGGCTTTACGCGGCCAACCATTGGACTTATGCTGCCAAGACTCTCGCTTGGACTTTACACCGCCAATATCAACCCTTGGACTTCTCAATTGCCAAGTACTCATGACTTAGACTTTCCTTGTCAACCCATGTTGGACTTTCCAATCGCCAAAACTCAAGCTTGGATTTTCCCTTGCCAAGACCCATGCTTGGACTTTCCATGTTAACCCATGTTGGACTTTCCATTTGCTAAGACTCAAGCATAGAATTTCTCTTGCCAAGACCCATGTTTGAACTTTCCATGCCAACCCATGTTGTACTTTCCATTTGCCAAGATTCAAGCTTGGACTTTCCTTTGTCAAGTGTCTCACTTGGACTTTCCATGTCAAGTACACAAGACTTGGACTTCTCCATCATATGGTCAACCCCATGTCAACCATATAGTCAACCCATTGTCAAACAATGGTCAACTCCCTTGTCAAACATCAAAACACTACTCGAGTCAAACTCGAGTCCAGTCAATTGTGACCTGGGCCGATTGCACCAATAATCTTCCCCTTTTTAATTTTTTACAAAAATCATAAACACCTTTGAGTTAGGTCACCTAACTCAAATCTCCTTATCAATTCTCCCAAATTGGTAATCTCAAATTCTCTCATAACTCCCATAACTTTTCCCGTTAATTCTCCTCCTTTTTGACATACATCAAAAAGGTTCTCCCCAAGGGTGTCAATGTCTTATATCTCAATGTGATCTTACAATCTCTCCCTTGGTCCAAAAATATCTAGGATGTCTTCACTCTTCCTAGTGATAAGTCTCATATCACTCAAGAGAGGCAATCCTACAAACTCTCTCAATTTTCAAATCGGGCATCTTACATTCTCCTAAAATTCTCCCCCTCATGAGGAAGAACACATCCATTATGCCATGATGGATACCTCCCCCTAAATACTTGCTCCCCCTTGACCATTACACCAACAATGTCCTTGGAGAGTCCCTAAGCCTATAGGAACACTAAAGCATCAAAATTAAGGTTAAAAGTTCAACCTTGAACTTTCATACACCTTAAAATTGATACACACCCTAAACAACTCTCCTAATCCATATCCAATGAATTTTCACCCTTTTCAATATTTTCCAAAGCATATCCTAGGGTTAGGAGCAGTTAGGGTAGCCTAACATAGTTGAAATCAGGCTAAACAACCTTTGTTTATCCGAAATCAGGCTTAGCAGTCAACTCTTACAGTCACCAGTTGACTGTCGTTAACGCCAATTGACTGTCATAAGCAGCAGTCGACTAATTTCTGCAAATGCAGAATTTCAGAAATTAGAAATGATTTTCAGAAAATCATAAGTAATTATACATAATTTGAAAAATCTTGAAAATTCATACGTATAATATTTATGTCAAACATTATAGGTGAAAAATAAATTACCCATAAAATAATGAGATTGACACAAAGTACAAAACCATTTAAAAGTTCAATGTTTTGGCCCTACTTTGTATCAACTCTCTCAATAGTGATTTCTATCAAAAGATAGACTTCACCAAGATTTTCTAAAATATTTTTGAAAACCTATATTGGATCATGATCAATGGGCTCAATACACATGACTTGCACATTAGCTTTTCCCATGATCCACCTTTTGCATAAGATGAGTTTGAGTTTATCTAGATGCAAAAACTATTCACTTTGAACTTAACTCATTTCCTAGCATCTGACATGTGTCTAAAGCATATGAAAATACATATAAGTCAATTTAATGTGAGATGTGGGTTTTGTTCATCCTAATCTAGGATTTTATGCATTTTCTAAGACAACGCTACTTGATTCCCTTATACATGGAACTTCAAGTCATGTCATATCCTTAAATTAATTTTAATTAATGCATGGAATGATCATGACATAAATGATAACATAATTAAGCTTTTCCAATAATCATGATGTCATGGCATATGATTAAATCTAAATACACATGACATAAAATCTTAAACCTAAGTATTATCATGACATATAAAATGATGAAAATAAATATGATGTCATGACATGACATATGACAAATAAAATATAAAGGTATAATGATACCTAAATTTTAGTGTTAATTGTCATTTGTTATTATTAAGTTTATTTTGTCATATAATCAATTATCCCCTAAGTGTGCCAAAAACTCAAAATGACACACTATGACTCTAAGACTTAAATTGTGCCAATTTGATCAAATTATCAAACTTCTTAAATGATATTGGCAAATCCTAAAATCCTTTAGGGTGCGTTTGGTTCAAGTAATCATACATAACCTTGGTTATGTGATTACCAGGGAATAAAACATAACCTTGGAATAAAGTATAACCTTAAATAAAAATATTGTTTGGTTGGAGGTTTTAATATATAACTTAGTTTAACATTTTACTAAATTATCCTTTGTCTTTTCTCAATCAATTCGGCAGCGGCAGCGAAAATATTAATGACGACGCAGCGTGATCGTCGGCCGTCAGGATGCCGTGGCCGTGATGCGTGATCGACCAGCGGCCGACCGGTGACGGTGGTGACCGGCAGACGACGACGATGGTCGATCGACCGACGGCGACGATGGTGGCCGACCGATCGGCGGCGGCAACGACGATCGATCGACCGGCGATGACGATGGTGGTCGACCGATCGGCGGTGGCAATGGTGATCGGTCTACCAGCGACGACAACGATGGGTGACCAATCGACGGTGGTAGTGACTGCCCGGGCAACGGTCGTCGTTGGCCGTCGGTCGACGACAGGCGACGGTGGTGGCGATCGACCATCGATCAGCGATGGGCGGTGGTGGCGGCGGTCGACCGTCGATCATCGATGGGCGCCGGTGGCTACGGTCGGCCGGTGACAGGCAATGGAGGAGGCGGCGAGGCGGCGGTGGCGATGGGCCGGCGGCGGCCGGCGATAGCGATGCGTGGCGGCGGCCCGGCGGCGAGTGGCGGCGGCGACCACGGTGGCGGCCAACAGCGAGCAACGATAGCGGCCACGGCGGCGACCAGCGGCGTCGACGGCAGCGGCGGCGACGGCGGCAGCAGCCCGCGGTGGGGCCGGCGGCGAAGCGGCAACGGCCCGCCCGGCCCGGCCGGCGGCAGCGGCGGCGGCGAAGCGGCCGGCAGCGAGCGGCGGCAGCGGCTTTGACAAATTGACATTTAATATATTGCTAGGGGTAATATTGGAAAAAAGTTTCCTTAACCCCGGGAATCAACAAAAACCTTGGTTCTCCAAGGTTTTCCGATTCCCCCTAAAAAGATTTTTGTTCATAACCAGGTAATGAACAATTACCAAGTAATTGTTCATAACCTAAACCAAACAAGGTTTTTGTTGATAACCTAACAAGGTTATCAACAAAAACCCTCAACCAAACACACCCTTAGGATTATGATCAAACCTATTTCCAAGGTATCCATAACCTTGAAAATGACCTAAAGTGTCACCTTTACCATGGTTAAATTAACTACCCATCCATTTAAAGTTGGCACAAACTAATCCATTTAGCGTCAATCGATCACGCTCCTAGGAGCCCAAAATATATTTGAGCTCCTTGAATTTACTAGGTATTTCTTAGGGATAACTTCCCTAGATACCCTCCTAATGACCCTCCTAGGCTTGGTAGCATTGGTCATTGTAGTCTTGCCTAGGTTAACTCTAGGGGTGACTCCCCTTGTAACCTTCTTAGTGGTTTCCTTAGGTTTCTTTGAAACCCTAGCCACTAGGCACACGCCATGGTCAACTCTAGGGATGACTTCCCTAGTGACCTTGGTTTTCCTAGACCTAGATTTAGTTTCATAGTCAAATGGAACATTATGATAAGACTTCTTGGGCTTAGGTTTGTGACCTAAACCTTGCTTGCCCTTAGATGGTTCTTGTTTCCTATGCCTTTGACTTGGACTCCTAGACCTTAGATTTTGGCAATTTGACTCTTTAACTTGATTTCGTATCTTTTTAAGGATCTTCTCTATTTTCTCAAGTTTTAATCTCAAAATTTGATTTTTCCAATTTTAATTGTCCAATCTTTGAATTTCCATTTAGTCATTGGGCATTGTTCCATTTCTTAGGCATATGTCTATCCTTCTTAGGGTTAATGCCTAAGTGCTCCTCTACCTTCCTAATGGTTTCCCTAGGTAGGATTTTTTTAGAGACATTAGTCTCAAATTTCTCCTTATTTCTAAAATTATATGATTTGGCTCCTGAGCAATCGAGTCTATTATTTTTAGAATGCTTCTTATGATTATGCACAATTGCAAGTGAATTGAAGGCATGCTTTTTAACATAACAATTTGAAGGTGCATTATTGAATTTTACCTTAGAGTTTGCTTTTAAAGTTCCCCCTACTTGTGATGCTCCTTCATGGGGCTTCTTTTTTTCCCAGGGCATTGACTCCTATAAAGCCCTTTTTGGTTGCATTTGAAGCACACCACGTGCTCCTTGCTCATCCTAGTGGGGACATCAGCATCCTTTGAATTTTTGTTGACTTTTAATGTCGAAGGAGCCTTCTTGACCTTCTTCAAACACTTTCTCTTGTAGTGTATGACTTCTCTACACTCAAAATATATTATATGAATTTTATTATTGACACATGTATTTGAGTTACCTAGGGTGGTGGAATTTTGAGCTTCTTCAACTCTTCCAGATATTGAAGGCTCTTCTTCTTGCTCCGGCATGGAAATTGGCCTAATCTCCTCCCCCTCAATCCTAAAGGTGGAGGCTTCCTCCAATTCTTCCTCTTCCACTGATCCGGAAGTTGACTCCTTCTTCTTGCTCCGGCATGGAAATTGGCCTAATCTCCTCCCCCTCAATCCTAGAAGTGGAGGCTTCCTCCAATTCTTCCTCTTCCACTGATCCGAAAGTTAACTCCTTCTCAACTTCTGACTCCTCACTTTCTTGTGAGGAAGAGCTTGTTTCTTCGACCTCCTCCGATTGAGCCGATGAGCATTCCTCTTCTTCCTCCTCTTCTTGGACTGATTGTGAGTTCTCATGGAACCTTGCCACTTGGCTCCATAGCTCCTTGGCATCCATGTAATCACCTAAACTACACACAATGTCGTTAGGAATTAAATCAACCAAGAATTTAATTACCTTATTACTTCTCTCGAATTCTTGGAGTTGTTCCTCGGTCCACTTTTTCATTTTGAGGAATCCTCCCTTAGGTCCTCTTGGAAATTTGAATCTTTCCATCAAGGTGGCCCATTCTTCAAAATCCCTCATCATGATGAAGTCTTTGTAAGGATTTGTGCGCCAGCTAGAGGGGGTGAATAGCGTGTCGTCATTCGATCGTGCTTGCTACAATTAGATTAGTATGCAACGGAAATAAAAATAATATAATACAAAATGAAAACAAGCATAAGCACAACACACAATATAACGTGGTTCGAAACCGTATAGTTCCTACTCCACGGATTGGGCTCGAAAGAGCCCTAGCGATGCAAACACACACCACTAATCCAATAAACTCCTTCTCGACAACAAGTTGGAGGTGGAGAAACCTCTTACAATGATTACAATAATAATACAAGATACAACAAGCAAATACAACTAGTGCAAAGAAAACTTTACAAATGATTGCTTTGAATGCTTGCTTGTTGATTGCCTTAGACTAGCCTTGAAGACCCTGATTTGCACCAGCAAATCGCTCCAAATCGCTCAAGAAAATCTTGCCAAAAATCCTCTCCACGAACTGCTTTTATAACCTACATTCGGGCTTATTTTCGCCTAGCAGTCGACTGATCGAGGCCATCAATAGACTACTCCTGTAGTCGTTGTCTCACAACGGCATGAGCCACGTTGGATAAGTTCCAACAGATAAACCATCAGTCGACTGATCGGGTCACCACTCGATTGTCAAACCCTAACAGTCGACTCAGAAAATTTTTATCCCCGAATTTCCGACCAGTAGTCAACTGATCTCCAGTTCAATCGACTGCTCAGGCCATCAGTCGACTGCCCAATGTTAGCAGTCAACTGCTAGACCAATTCCAGCAATCAAACCCTAGCAGACTCCCATCAGTCGACTGATCATAATATCAGTCGATTGATAACCTCGTCCATGAGGTTTTAACCCTAAGTATGGTGTCCCCATACTTGCTAGACCGCCCTTAGCCTAGACATAAGCCTTCTAGCCACCTTCGTCAGCCTCGCGCCTATCAGATCCCTCCAAGTCATCCATGACTTGTTCATCCATACGCTAGCCTTCAAGTGCTTCCATCGGCTATTGTCTGCTAATGTGGTCTACACCGTCAAGGCACATTGGACTTACGCTGCCAAGACTCTCACTTGGACTTTATGCCACCAACCATTGGACTTATGCTGCCAAGACTCTACCCTTGAACTTTACACCACCAATATTCCCCTTGGACTTCTCAATTATCAAGACTTAAGCTTGGACTTTCTCTTGCCAACCCATGTTGGACTTTCCATGCCAACCCATGTTGGACTTTCCATGCCAAGTGCACAAGACTTGGACTTTCCCAAATGCCAAGTGTCCCACTTGGAATTTCCATGCCAAGACTCAAGCTTGGACTTTTCATGTCAAGTATACAAGACTTGGACTTCTCCCATGACAATGGTCAAACCATCATCAAACATTAAAATCATAACCTGGGTTGATTACTCCAATAATCTCCCCAATACATTGTCAGACATCAATGTCAAACATCAAAATACTACTTAAGTCAAACTCGAGTCTGGTCAATCGTGACCTGGGTCGATTGCACCAACAATCTCTCCCTTTTTGATGTTTGACAAAAACCAAATACCTTTGAGTTAGGCCCCTAACTCAAATTCCCTTATCAATTTTTCCAAATTAGTAATTCTAACATTCTCTCTCTTTTTGACACACATCAAAAAGGTTCTCCCCAAGGAGATCAATATCTCATATCCCAATGAGATCTTATAATCTTCCTCTTGGTCTAAAAACACCTAAGATATCTTCACTTTTCCTAGTGATAAGTCTTATATCACTTAAGAGAGACACTCCTATAAACTCTCCCAATTTCCAAATTAGGCATCTCAAATTCCCATTCTCCCCTTTACAAGGAAGAATATACATCCATCATCCCATGATGGATACCTCCCCCTAAAGGCTTCCTCCCCCTTGACTATTCCACCAATAATGTCCTAGGGAAGTTTCTGAGCCAATAGGAATACTAAAACATAAAAAATTAAGGTCTAAAGTTCAACATTGAACTTTCACATACCTTAAATTGATACACACCCTAACAACTCTCCCAATCGATATCCAATGGATTTTCACCCTTTCTAATGTTTTCCAAAGTATATCCTAGGGTTAAGAGTGGTTAGGAAACCCTAACATAGTTGAAACATGAGCTAAACATCTGACTTTGATAAAGAATCACCGACTACTCTATGCATCACTGACTTCCATCATAAAGAAGTTGATCGATAATCAAATTTCTGAATTTCAATTATCATAAATGAATTTTGAAAATTCATAAGTAATTCTACATATTTTGAAAAATCGTGTAAAATCATACGTACATTACTTATAAGCAATACAATGGGTGAAAAATATGCGAAAAATAATTTACCCACAAAATAGTGAAATTGATACAAAGTTCAAAAGTAAAGAAAAAACTTCAATGTTTGAGCTCATTTTGTATCAACATCATTAATGGTGACTTCTATAAAAAGATAGATTACACCAAGATTTTTCAAAATGATTTTCAAATTGTTTTAAAAACCTTATATTGGATTATGTTCTTTGGGCTCAATGTTCATGACTTGAACATAAGCTTTCCCAATGATCCAAACAATAATATAAGATGAGTTTGAGTTCATCTAGATGCAAATACTATGCACTTTGAACTTAACTCATATCCTAGTATCTCACATGTATCTAGGGTGTATCAATATACATGCATGTCAATGTAATGTGAGATGTGGATTTTGTTCATCCTAATCTAGGGTTTCATGCATTTTTCTAAGACAACACTACTTGATTCCCTTATATATGGGACTTCAAGTCATGTCAATTGTCCTTAACTCAATTTTATTAATGCATGAATGATCATGACATAAATGATAGCATAAATAAAGCATGACCAATGATCATGATGTCATGACATATGATTAAATCTAAATACACATGACATAAACCTAAGCATGATCATGACATATAAATGATAAAAGTAAATATGATGTCATGACATGATATATGACAAATCAAGCATGGCAAGTAAAATATAAAGGTATATAATACCTAAATTTTAATATTTGTTTTCATTTGTTAGAATTAAATTCATTTTTCCATATTATTAGATTATCCCAAGTGTGCCAAAAACCCAAAATGACACATCTCAACCTCTAAACCTAAATTGTGTCAATTTAATTGATTTTTCATAATCTTCAAAGTATATTGGCACATCATAAAATCTTTTAGGATTAAAAATCATTCTTATTTTCAAAGTACCCCATTACCTTGGAAATAACCTAAAGTGTCACCTTTACCATAGTTAGGTTAACTACCTATCCATTCAAGGTTGGCATACCTAAACTCATCTAGAGTGAATCGATCATGCTCCTAGGAACCCAATACCTAGTGGAGCTCCTTGAGTTTACTAGGTATTCGCTAGGGATAACTTCCCTAGATACCCTCCTAATGACCCTCCTAGGCTTAGAAGCCTTGGTCATTTGGGTCTTACCTAGGTTAACTCTAGGAGTAACTCCCCTTGTAATCTTCTTAATGGCTTCCTTGTTAATGCAATCGGCTCAGGTCACGATTGACCAGACTCGAGTTTGACTCAAGCGATATTTTGATGTTCGACAAAACGTATGACAATGTGATTGTCAAGGGAAAGTCCAAGTCTTGAGTACTTGGCATGAAAAGTCAAACATGGGTTGGCAAGGAAAAGTCCAAGCTTGAGTCTTGGCAACTGGAAAGTCCGACATGGGTTAGCAAGGAAAGTCCAAGGGGTTTGATATTGGCGGCATAAAGTCCAAGGGTGGAGTCTTGGCAGTATAAGTCCAATGGTTGGCGGTGTAAAATCCAAGCGGAGTCTTGGCAATATAAGCCCAATGTGCCTTTGTGGTGTAGACCATATTAGCATGACAATAGCTTATGGAAGCACCTGAAGACTAACGTATGGATGAACAAGTCATGAATGATTTGGAGGGATCCGATAAGCGCGAGGCTGACGGAGGTGGCTAGAAGGCTTAAGTCTAGGCTAAGGGTGGTCTAGCAAGTATGAGGGCATCATACTTAGGGTTAAACCTCATGTTTGAGATTGTCAGTCGACTGGGACTTTATACCAGTTGATTGTTCAAGTATTTTGACACTTGACAGTCGAGTTAACACTCAGTAATTGACTAAGATTATGACCAGTCGACTATCGTGAGTCGACGGGACCGCTAGGTGGCCACAAATGCAAGCGCGCCCGAGGTGGTGCTCGATCGATCATCAATCGACCGCCAATTGGGATCGCCGATGCCGAGAAAGCCATAGACGCGAGGCAAGCTCGACCAGCGACTCGACTGCCTATGCATCAGTCGACTGATGGGCATGATCAGTCGACTGATGGTGTATCCGTTGGACTTATCCAACATGGCTTGTGTCATTGTGAGACAACGGCTACAGGATAAATCGATTGATAGTCCTGATCAGTCGACTGCTAGGCGAAAATTCAGTCTGAATGCAGGTTATAAAAGCATCTCATGGGGAGGATTTTTGACAAGGTTTCTTGAGGAGTTTTGGGGTGATTTGCTACTGCAATTTGGGGTCTCCAAGTGCAACTCAAGCAATCACAAAGCAAGCATCCAAGTTCACAATTGTAAAGTATTTCTTTACTTGTATTTGTGTAGTTTACTTGTATTCACTTGTATTTGTCTTTATTACTGTTGTAATTCATTGTACAAGGTTTATCCACCTCCAGATTATTCCGAGAAGGGGTTATTTAGTAGTGGTGTGTGATTGGCATCGCTAGGGCTCATTCGAGCCCAATCCGTGGAGTAGAAACCATTCGATTTCGAACTATGTTATATCGTGTTGTCTCTTGTGCTTGTGTTGTATTTACTTTTATTATTATATATTTCATTGCATTAACAAGTGTTGTAGAGACGAACGCGATCAAATTTCATCCACCACGAAAATGCGCTATTCACCCCCCCTCTTGCGGTCACGAACGTTTCTAAAATTGGTATTAGAGTCCGGGGCTCTTCTACGGATTAACAACCGAGAGCAAAGACATTAGAGGGTGAAGAGGAACAACATGGATTTTGAAGAACAACTAGGATGGGATATCAACACGTCGGTCCCGTATATGCTATATGGACGAGAAGGATTCAATTCATGGAAGGGAAGAATTAAAGACTTCATCATGATGAGGGACTTTGAAGAATGGTCAATCTTAATGGAAGGATTCCAATACCCAAGAGGGCCAAAGGAAGGTTTCCTCAAAATGAAGAAATGGACCGAGGAACAACTCCAAGGGTTTGAGAAAGATAAGAAGGTAATGAAATTTTTGATTGATTTAATACCTAACAATATTTTGTCTAGTTTAGGGGACTACATGGATGTCAAGGAGCTATGGAGCCAAGTGGCAAGATTCCATGAGAACCCATAACCGGTCCAAGAAGAAAAGGAAGAGGAGGAGTGCTCATCCTCTCAAGCTCAAGAAGAAGCAAGCACATCTTCATCACAAGAGCTTGATGATTCGGATGGTGATAGAGAGTTGACATCTGAATCGGTAGAGGATGTGGAATTGGAAGAAGCCTTCACCTCTAGGATTGAGGGGGAGGATATTAGATCATCCTCAATACCGGAGCAAGAAGAACATGAACCATCTACCTCCGGTCAAGATGAAAAAGCTCAAAATACGACCACCATTGACCTAGGTAACTCAAGCATTTCGATTAAGAATAAAATTCATATTATATGCTTTGAGTGTAGGGATCAAGAACACTACAAGAGTAAGTATCCAAAAAGAGTTAAGAAGACTCCACCGGCGCCTAGAAGTCAAGAGAAAGCTAAGGATATCGGTGCCCCCACTAGGAAAAACAAGGAGCACATGGTGTGCTTCAAATGTCGACAATCGAGACACTACCAGAGTCAATGTCCAAAGGAGAAGAAGAAGGTCCAAGAAAGAGTATCACAAGTAGGGGGAGCCTCTAAGGTAAACCCTAAGGTAAAATTTAATAATGCACCTTCTTAAATTAATAGGCAAAAGTATGCTAGGAATTTTGTTGCAATTACTCATAAACAAAAGCCTGCTAAAAATATATTTTATTGTCTAGGTGCAAAATCATATAACATTTCAAATAAAGAGAAATTTGGGACTAATGTCCCTAAAAAAATCCTACCTAAGGAATCCATTAGGAAAGTAGAAGACCATTTAGGCATTAACCCTAAGAAGGGTAGGCATATGTCTAAGAAATGGAACAATGTCCAAATAATAGATGAAAAATCAAAAATTGGAAAAATAGAGCTAGAAAATCAAGCCTTGAGGTCAATACTTGAGATCTAGAAAAGACCCTTACAAAAATACAAAATCAAATACAAGGGTCAAAGGATCTAAAATCTAGGTCTAAGAGTTAAAACCTAGATTTTAGGAAGCAAGAACCATCCAAGGGCAAACCTAAGCCCAAGGAGACCTATCATAGTGTTCCATTTGATTATAGAACACAACGTAGGTCTATAAAAACCAAGGTCAATAAGGAAGTCATCCCTAAGGTTGACCAAGGAAAATGCCTAGTGGTTAGGGTTTCAAGAAAACCTAGGGTGGCCACTAAGAAGATTGCAAGGGGAGTTACCCCTAGAGCTAACCTAGGCAAGACCCAAATGACCAAGGCTACCAAGCCTAGGAGGGTCATTAGGAGGGTATCTAGGAAAGTTATCCCTAGTGAATACCTAATAAACCCAAGGAGCTCAAATAGGTTTTAGGTTCCTAGGAGCGTGATTGATTCACGCTAAATGGGTTAGGGTGTGTCAACCTTAAAGGGATAGATAGTTAACCAAACCATGGTAAAGGTGACACTTTAGGTCATTTCCAAGGTAATTGGGTACTTTGGAAATAAGGATGATTTTTAATCCTAAAGTTTTTTAGGATGTGTCAATATTATTTAAGAAGTTTGAAAGATCAATCAAATTGACACAAATTAGATTTAGAGGTCATAGTGTGTCATTTTGGGTTTTTGGCACACTTGGGAGATAATTGACAATATGGAAAAATGAACTTAATCCCAACAAATGATAATAAATACTAAAATTTAGGTATTATATACCTTTATATTTTATTTGTCATGCTTTTATTGTCATACAACATGTCATGACATCATATCTATTTTTAATTATATAATGTCATGATCATGCTTAGGATTAAGGTTAAATGTCATGCATGCTTAGATTCTATTTTATGTCATGACATCATGATTATGAGCATATATTTAATTATATCATCATTAATGTCATAATCATTCATGCACTAATAAAAATTAAGTTAAGGACTATGACATGACTTGAAGTCTCATGTATAAGGGGATCAAGTAGTATTGCCTTAGAAAAAGTATGAGACCTTAGATTAGGATGAACAAAACTCATATCTCATATTATATTGATATGTATGTGTATTTATACACTCTGGATACATGTGAGAGGTTAGAAAATGAGTTAAGTTCAAGGTGCATAGTTTTTGCATCTAGATGAACTCAAACTCATCTAAAATCATAGATGAATCATGAGGAAAGTTTGTGTACAAGTCATGTGCATTAAGCCCATTGACCATGGTTCAATATAAGATTTCAAAAATATTTCAAAATCATTTTGAAAAACTTTGGTGTAGTCTATCTTTTGATAGAAGTCACCATTGATGAAGTTGATACAAAGTATGGTCAAAACATTAAACTTTTCAATGGTTTTGAACATTGTATCAATATCAGTATTTTGTAGTTATATTATTTTTCAAATATTTTTCTTCTATAGTGTTTGGCATAAGTAATGTGTAGTAAAAATTTCATGATTTTTTGAATTTTCTAGAATTACTTATGCATTTCTGAATATGGTCTGAAATTGCAATTTCGACAAAATCAGAAACCAGTCGAGGTGGTGCCTCAACTGGAGCTATTTTCACTTGACTGGAAGCTCTCTCAGTCGACTGATTCATAGGTCAGTCGACTGATAACTGAACTAGTTGACTGCCAGGCCAGATTTCGAGTAAACAAAGTTTGTTTAGCTTAATTTCAGCTATGTTAGGCTACCCTAACTGCTTCTAACCCTAGGATATGCTTTGGAAAGCATTAGAAAGGGTGAAAATCTATTGGATATGGATTAGTAGAGTTGTTAGGGTGATATATCAATTTTAAAGTGTGTGAGAGTTCATGTTTGAACTTTTGCCCTTAATTTTGATGGTTTAGAGTTCCTATAGGCTTAGGGACTTCCCAAGGACATTGTTGGTGTAATGGTCAAGGGGGAGCAAGCCTTTAGGGGAAGGTATCCATCATGGGATGATGGATGTATTCTTCCTCATGAGGGGGAGAAATGGGAATGTGAGATGCCCAATTTGGAAATTGGGAGAGTTTGTAGGATTGCTTCTCTCTAGAGTGAAGGCATCCTTAGGGTTTTTGGACCAAAGGGAAGATTATAAGATCTCATTGGGATATGAGACATTGACCTCCTTGGGAAGAACCTTTTTGATGTATATCAAAAAGGGGGAGAATTGGGATAATTATATTGAGTTAGTGTTCTAACTCAAAGGTATGTGGTTTTGTCAAACATCAAAAAGGGAGAGATTGTTGGTGCAATCGGCCCAGGTCATGATTGACCAGACTGGAGTTTGACTCGAGCGATATTTTGATGTTCAACAAAATGTATGACAATGTGATTGTTAAGGGAAAGTCCAAGTCTTGATTACTTGGTATAAAAAGTCCAACATGGGTTTGCAAGGGAAAGTTCAAGCTTGAGTCTTGGCAATTGGAAAGTCCAACATGGGTTGGAGAGGAATGTCCAAGGGTTTGATATTGGCGGCGTAAAGTCCAAGGGTAGAATCTTGGCAGCATAAGTCTAATGGTTGGCGGCGTAAAGTCCAAGTGGAGTCTTGGCAGTGTAAGTCCAATGTACCTTAGCGGTGTAGACCAGTGTAAGTCCAATGTACCTTAGCGGTGTAGACCACATTAGCATGGCAATAGCTGATGGAAGCACCTGAAGACTAGCATATGGATGAACAAGTCATGGATGATTTGGAGAGATCCGATAAGCGTGAGGCTGACGGAGGTGGCTAGAAGGCTTAGGTCTAGGCTAAGGGGGATAATTGGATTGAGTTAGTGTTATAACTCAAAGGTATGTGGTTTTGTCAAACATCAAAAAGGAGGAGATTGTTGGTATAATCGGCCCAGGTCACGATTGACCAGACTCGAGTTTGACTTGAGCGATATTTTGATGTTCGACAAAACGTATGACAATGTGATTGTCAAGGGAAAGTCCAAGTCTTGAGTACTTGGCATGACAAGTCCAACATGGGTTGGCAAGAGAAAGTCCAAACTTGAGTCTTGGCAACTGGAAAGTCCAACATGGGTTGGCAAGAAAAGTCCAAGGGGTTTGATATTGGCGGCGTAAAGTCCAAGGGTGGAGTCTTGGCAGCATAAGTCCAATTGTTGACGGCGTAAAGTCCAAGCAGAGTCTTGACAGCGTAAGCCCAATATGCATGGTTGTGTAGACCACATTAGCATGACAATAGTTGATAGAAGTACCTGAAGGCTAGCGTATGGATGAACAAGTCATGGATGATTTGGAGGGATCCGATAGGCGCGAGGCTGATGAAGGTGACTATAAGGCTTAAGTCTAGGCTAAGGGTGGTCTAGCTGTTAATAATATATGAGAGATATCCTAAGGCAATCGCCTTATGTATGAACCATTTATATGATAAATGAAGATTCACTATTTGAGTATACATGTTTTCATGTATTTGATTAGATCTTAAACTCATTTACTGAATATCCACGATACGATTCACAGCATGAGAGAATTTGTGATTGCATCACAACTAGTGAGTATCTCAACATGTGTAATTGTGATATATCAGAATTGTCCCTAGTCGATGAATTGATGGATTTGGACACCATCAATTCTGTCAATACTAGCACGAGGTATACTCCTTGGTGTATCCAAGCAACTGATTCTCACTAGCTGGAGACATTGTGATGTCCGGAGTTAATCGTGGATGCTAGTTATGGTAACTAGTTCATTGAAGTGACCAGCTGTAAAACTTCATATGGTTCTCTACATATATAGATATGTCAATGAAGTTCTTACTGCAGCTTAAGTGTCATGTTCCTTTGATTTGCGGTATTCAAGTCATCTTGGTCATGAAGACTTATGCTTTGACATCTTAAGGAAGCGTCTCTGAGGAGATGTGGACCCGGGATGATTGGGCATAAGTCGAAGTGATCGAAGGTGTTTGAATAGCCTATAAAGGATTCACCACTCCTTGCAAGGAGATGTATACTCATGGCCTCTCATCGGATTGTTACTAAAGTCTTTGGCCAAAGCATTACATGTTTAGAGTAAGGTACTCATGGATACATGTGCAGTAACTAGAATCCGTAGGACGAGGAAATGATACTTGGGCTAGGTGTGACGTAGTCAACCTAGTGGGGACTGACACTATAGACCATTTCCTGAACTAAGTGGGTATAAGATGAGTGAAAGGAACGGGGCACGATTCATTGTAGCTGCTGAAGGGTTTCAGAAATAGTTCTGGATCAACTGTTGATCTTTTCGGTTAATTGGGGATCATGATGTACTACTAGGTGCCACTCATGATCATTCTATAATTAATGGTTAATTATAGATGGCCAACATAAATCGAGAACCTATTTGGTCACACGCACAACGAGCGTAATCCGAAGGATTTAAAACGAACTTGAGAATGAGATTCTCAGACCGAGAGAAACTAGGTTTGGTTGGACCAAACTAGGATCGAGTATGAAATCATTTCAGTTGCAATGGAAGCATGGATGGGCCGTGTCTTATGAAGACATGGTGGATAAACCAAATTGGTTTGGTTATAATCCAATGGTGAAGAATAAACCAAAGGGGTTTAGTTTATTTTAAATGAATGAACCAAAGTTGGCTCGGTTCATTTTAACTTAAAATAGACCAACTCGGTTCGGTTTATTTTAACTTAAATTAATGGAGCAGGTTAATGGGTTTTTGGTTATGAACCAATAACCGTTAGGAGAATATGTTCTCTTAAAAATAGGGCTTAAGGGTTTTGTGAAGACCTAACCCTATTCTTGCCGCCCAACCCTCTTCTCTCCTTGCCGCCGCCCAAGCCATCCACGTCACCGCCAGCCTTTGTGTCACCGTCCAAGCTGTTATCGGCATCCAAGCTCCTGCCGGCGACCCTCCGGCGACGTCCCTTGGCTCAGGTGACCAAGGAGCAACCGGCCATCCTCTTTGGGTTGGCACAACCCCTCCACCAATCTATCCAGAAATCTGGACAGCTTCCTCCCTTTGTGTCGGAGCGTCGTTTGGACGACGTTTGGAGCTCCGATAGTGGCTACCTTGTCGGGAATTCGATCTCCAGTAATCCTCATAGGTGGAGGACGAAGGATTCGTCAAACGGTTGACGAATACCTCTCTGGAGAAGCGAGTTTTGGAGACTCGTTTTTGAATCCGAATTTTGATTCGGATTGTGATCCTCTCTCGATCACATCGTCTTCGACACGAGGCTAGTGACTCGTACGAAGACGAGGCTCGTGGCTTTGTGAAGTCATACCGATGATACTCGGCGTGGATACGGATAGAGGTGATTCTAGCGAGAGTCGCTCCGGTTGATGTCTTTCCCGCTGCATGTGATACGTCAGGTATACCTAGAATAATTTCCTTTTATTGCAAAATTTGAAACTACGATTATGTTTGCACATGTTGTACTATGCATGCATGTGGTGTGTGTGTGTTGTAATAAATTAAATTTATTGTTTTTTATTTCTTTAGTTGTGCACATGTTTACGAAACATGTTCGAACACACACTCGCCACGGTGCCGGAAACCCAACAGTGGTATCATAGCCCAGGTTGTGTTTCAACATAATCGTAAAATTATTTTGCGATAGTCGTAATTGTATTTATGAAAATTTTCTACTTTTGGATGTTTAGAAGTATTTATGGAAATTTTTTAATTTTGAAAAGTCTAGAAGTATTTATGGAAATCTTCTACTTTTGGAAAGTTTAGAAGTATTTATGAAAATTAACACTTTCCATAAATAAAATATTTGATTATATTTGGAAATTTGTTTCCTAATTTAATCATGATTTGATTTTGGGAATCAAACCTTAAATATATTTTATTTCCATAAATAGTTTTGACAATTTAGGAAATTTATTTCCTAAATTAAATTTGACTTTCCTTAATCAACACTTTCCATAAATAAAATATGTGATTAGATTTGAAAATTTATTTCCTAATTTAATTTTTCTACATGCCATAATTATATGTCAGGTAATTGCATTAGATGCATATCATTATGTCATGCGTGTCGTGACATGTAGATGTATGTCATGTATGTCATGTCATGTAGATAATAGTTATTTGCATGCAAAGAGGATGAGACATAAAACTCTTACTCAATTTTAAAGCCTACATCTTCCATTAATATGGTTAAAACCAGAGTTCTATTTCCTGTTTGGGTTATTGGACTTTATCCAAGCCCGGCTCGAACCTGAACATGTTCAAACCATGAAATAGTTTAATACTAATATGGTAAGAGTCAGAGGTCAATTGTTAGCTTTGGTTGTTGGACTCTCTCCAAGCCGGGTTAATTGGTTGAATGCGCTCTAACCATATTAAAACTATTTCTCGATTAATGGGTTGGCTTTAAGCTGGAGCATTGGCTTATTGGACTCTCTCCAAGGTCGATGTGAAGGGAGGTGAAGTTGGGTGATATGCATATGATGCATACTTGTTAATGAGTTAACAACCCGATGTATGTATGAACATTTAATAAGTTGATAGCACATTGTGATAGTTGCATATATGTGATATGCAATCGGTATATTTGATACCTACCATCGTAGCTATGAATGGCTTGTTGGACTCTCTCCAAGGTTGTTCATATCTATGTTGGATATCAGCCCATTCGAAGATGGACCTACGATCTCCCAAAGTGATTTTGGGGTTTTAAAATTCGAAAAAAGAATGAGATTTATGAATGTATATGGATGCATTTTAAATCATCTTTCTCATATATGCTTGTTTTGTATTCCTAGATTAATCGATTGATCATGACGTCTTTGAATTTGCGCACTATTTTAGATTCAAACAAATTGACTCGGCATAACTTCTTGGACTGACTTAGAAACTTGAGAATTGTTTTCAAGGCAGAAAAGCTCGCATATATTCTCGAAGAGCCTCTTCCCAACCGTCCTAGGGACGATGCAACTGCAGACCAATTGTTGGCCTATCAGAAACATGTGGCAGATTCTGAACTGGCGAGTTGCATCATGCTAGCCGCGATGGTACCCAAGCTACAAAAGTAGAATGAGCATATGGATGTTAATATCATAGTCTTCCATCTTCATGAGTTTTTTGATGAGCAAGCGATATCCGAAAGGTTCGAAGTCTCTAGGCTCCTCTTCACCTCTAAGATGCAAGAAGGTTCATCTGTAGTGCAGTTTATGCTAAAGATGAATAGGTACATCAAGCGGCTAGCTACCCTCGGGTTTGTGATGGATCATGAATTAAGTATTGACTTAATTCTGTATTTTTTGCCCAAGAGTTTCTCACAATTTGTGATGAACTACCGGATGAACAAACTAGAATTCACTATTCCTGAGCTCCTCAATATGCTAAAGACTGTGGAGCCTTCTGTGAAGCATGAGGAGAAGGCAGTTCTGTTAGTTGATTCCTCAAAGAAAGGTTCTAAGAGGAAGTCAAAGGAATAGAAGAAAAGAAATAACAAAAACGCTAAGAAGGCAAAACCAGCACAAGAGGACACTTGCCATCATTGTGACAAGGAAGACCACTGGCGAAGAAATTGCAAAATTTATCTTGAGTCCGTGAAGAAGAAGAAGGCATCTGATGCCCCATCCTCTTCAGGTATCTTCGTTATTGATTGTCATTCTATTTCCTTAGACACTTAGATATTGGATACTGGGTATGACTCACATATATGTAATGACATATAGGGGCTAAGGAATAGAAGAAGACTCGTTAGAGAGGAGTCAAATTTATGAGTTGGCAATGGAGCAAAGGCTGCTGCGGTCGCCATCGGAACTTATTTGCTGAAGCTCCCTAGTGGACTAGTCTTAGAACTGGACAATTATTATTATGTTTCTTCTCTAATAAAGAACATTGTTTCTATTTCCTGCTTAAATAGAAATGGTTACCATTTGATGTTTAGTAACAATTGTTGTTATATAACTTTTAATGGCGTACTTTATGGGACAGGAACTTTGAGCAATGGTATTTATACGTTGGACGTATCCAGTGACATTTTTCAATATTGAAGCGAGCAACAAGCATGCTCGAAAGGATAATCAATTAGACTCCTATATGTGGCATTGTCGTCTTGGCCATGCAAGCAAGAAATGTATGTCCGAATTACACCGATGTGGAATTCTGGAATCGTTTGAATTGAATTCATGCGATACATGCGAATCATGCTTAAAAGGCAAGATGACTAAGTTACCTTTTACTGGAAAAGGTGAACGAGTGGAAGAGTTGCTAGGTCTAATACATACTAATGTATGTGGACCTATGTCAACTCAAGCTTTAGGAGGCTATAGCTACTTCATTACCTTCACCAATGATCACTCACGGTTTGGGTATGTGTTCTTGATGAAACACAAGTCTGAAGCCTTTGAAAGGTTCAAAGAATTCAGAAATGAAGTAGAGAAATAACATGACAAGAGTATTAAAATACTTCGATCGGATCGAGGTGGTGAATACTTAAGTCAAGAGTTTCTAGATTATCTAAGAGACAATGGTATATTGTCTCAATGGCCGCCATATACACCGCAGCATAATGGTGTATCTGAGAGGCGTAATTGGACCTTGTTGGACATGGTCAGGTAAATGATGAATCATGCGAATCTTTCCAAGTCTTTTTGGGGCTATGCACTTCAGACGGTTGTTTACTTGTTAAACAAAAAAGCCAACCAAGGTAGTCTCTACTACTCCATATGAGATATGGAATAGTAAGAAATCTCATGTATCTTACTTGAAGATATGGGGTTGTTTTGCTTATGTGAAGCAGACTATATCAGACAAATTGGATGTTAAGTCTGATAAATGTCTATTTATTGGATACCCTAAGAAAACAAGGGGTTACCAATTCTATCATCTTGTGGAACAAAAGGTGTTTGTTTCAAGGCATGCTGTGTTTCTAGAGAAAGAGTTTCTCTTGCGAGAAAATAGTGGGAGTGTCGTTGAGCTTGAGGAGGCTCGAGAGATTCAAATAGACATTGATGAGATACCTGGTGAAGCACCACAGCCAATAACTCATAGTGATGAGCCATCGATTGGACCTATTGTGACACCACATATTCGTAGATCTGGTAGAACACGCAATATTCCTGAGAGATATGGATTTCTCGTGAGTGAATCGAACGACGTATTACTCATTGATGATGAGGAGCCTATCAGTTATGAAGAAGTTCTGAAAAGTTCAGAAAGTGATAAGTGGCTTGACGCTATGAAGTCGGAAATAGATTCCATGTATGAGAACTAAGTTTGGAACTTGGTTGACCCACCTGAAGTCATAAAGCCTATAGGGTGCAAGTGGATTTTCAAGAAGAAAACCGACATGGATGATAATGTGATTACCTATAAGGCTAGATTGGTGGCGAAAGGGTATCGCCAAAAGCAAGGTGTTGATTATGACGAAACCTATTCACCCGTAGCTATGCTTAAATCTATTCGGATGCTCCTGACCATAGCGGCTCATTATGATTATGAGATATGGCAGATGGATGTGAAAACAACTTTCCTTAACGGAAACCTACTCGAGGGCGTGTATATGATACATCTTGAGGGTTTCACATCGGTTGATAAAACCAAGGTATGCAAATTGCGATGGTCCATATATAGACTGAAGCAAGCATCCAGGAGCTGGAATATCCGTTTTGATGAGACCATCAAAAAGTTTGATTTCTCACAAAATCCGGATGAACCTTGTGTGTACAAGAAGGTTAGTGGGATGCAGTCGTGTTCCTAGTATTATATGTCGATGACATATTACTTATTGGAAATGATGATTCTGTCTTACAGTCGGTTAAGATTTGGTTGTCCAAGACATTCTCCATGAAAGACTTAGGAGAAGCAACCTACATCCTCAGGATTAAGATCTATAGAGATAGATCGAAACGGTTGCTTGATCTTTCGCAGTCTACATATAAAGACCGAGTGCTAAAGAGGTTTAGCATGTCGAAATCCAAGAAAGGTTTCCTACCCATCAGGCATGGGATACACCTTTCGAAGTCTATGTGTCCGCGCACAAAAGACGAGATGATTTGCATGAGTAAGATTCCCTATGCATCCGCAATAGGATCTATCATGTATGCTATGTTATGTACGAGGGTCGATGTATCGTATGCTTTGAGTGTCATGAGTAGATACCAGTCTGATCCAGGAATGGATCATTGGGCGGATATTAAGATGATCCTTAAGTACTTAATAAGGACTAAGGATGTGTTTCTAATATATGGAGAAGGGGACATGGTGATACGCGGGTATATGGATGCCAGCTTCCAGACAAACAAGGATGATTCCAGGTCTCAGTCTGAGTACGTGTTCACCTTGAATGGGGGCGAGTGAGTTAGAAAAGTTTCAAACAAGACACTATAGCGGATTCTACCACTGAGACAGAATACATTGCAGCTTCGGAAGCAGCAAAGGAAGCGGTTTGGATCAAGAAGTTCATTTATGAACTTAGTGTAGTTCCAGCCATTATTGAAGCAATACCGGTTTACTGCGACAATAATGGAGCAATTGCACAGGTGAAAGAGCCAATATCTCATCAATGATCTAAACATGTGCTTCGTCGCTATCATTTGATCAAAGAGATCATAAGTAGGAAGGAAATACAAATCGAGAAGATTCCCACTGAAAGGAACTTAGCGGATCATTTAACTAAAGCATTACCTCAAAGTAAGTTTGAGGGTCATGTTAGAGCTTATGGTATTGGATACCATAGCGATTGGCATTAGGCCAAGTGGGAGTTTGTTAGTAATATATGAGAGATGTCCTAAGACAATCGCCTTATGTTTGAACCATTTATATGATAAATGAAGATTCACTATTTGAGTATACATATTTTCATATATTTGATTAGATCTTAAACTCATTTACTGAATGACCACGATACGATTCACAGTATGAGAGAATTTGTGATTGGATCACAACTAGTGAGTATCTCAACATGTGTAATTATGATATATCGAAATTGTCCCTAGTCAATGAATTGATGGATTTGGACACCATCAATTCTGTCGAGACTAGCACGAGGTATACTCCTTGGTGTATCCAAGCAGCTGATTCTCACTGGCTGGAGACATTGTGATGTCCGGAGTTAATCGTGGATGCTAGTTATGGTAACTAGTTCATTGGAGTGACCAGCTGTAAAACTTCATATGATTCTCTACATATATAGATATGTCAATTAAGTTCTTACTGCAGCTTAAGTGCGATGTTCCTTTGACTTGCGGTATTCAAGTCATCTTGGTCATAAAGACTTATACTTTGACATCTTAAGCAAGCATCTCTGAGGAGATGTGGACTCGGGATGATTGGGCATAAGTCAAAGTGATCGAAGGTGTTTGAATAGACTATAAAGGATTCACCACTCCTTGCAAGGATATGTATACTCATGGCCTCTCATCGGATTGTTACTAAAGTCTTTGGCCAAAGCATTACATGTTTAGAGTAAGGTACTCTTGGATACATGTGCAGTAACTAGAATCCGTAGGATGAGGAAATGATACTTGGGCTAGGTGTGACGTAGTCAACCTAGTGGGGACTGACACTATAGACCATGTTCTGGACCAAGTGGGTATAAGATGAGTGAAAGGAACAGGGCACGATTCATTGTAGCTATTGAAGGGTTTCAGAAATAGTTCTGGTTCAACCGTTGATTTTTTTGATTAATTGGGGATTATGATGTACTACTAGGTGCCACTCATGATCATTCTATAATTAATGGTTAATTATAGACGGCCAACATAAATCAAGAACCTATTTGGTCATACGCACAACAAGCGTAATCCGAAGGATTTAAAACGAGCTTAAGAATGAGATTCTCAGACCGAGAGAAACTAGGTTTGGTTGGACCAAACTAGGATCGAGCATGAAATCATTTCAGTCGCAATGGAAGCATGGATGAGCCGTGTCTTATGAAGACATGGTGGATGAACCAAATTGGTTTGGTTCTAATCCAATGGTGATGAATAAACCAAAGGAGTTTGGTTTGTTTTAAACGAATGAACCAAAGTTGGTTCGGTTCGTTTTAACTTAAAATAGACCAACTCGGTTCGGTTTATTTTAACTTAAATTAATGGAATGGGTTAACGGATTTTTGGTTATGAACCAATAACCGTTAGGAGAATATGTTCTTTATAAAAATAGGGATTAAGGGTTTTGTGAAGACCTAACCCTATTCTTGCCGCCACCCAAGCCATCCACGTTGTCGCCAGCCTTTGTGCTACCATCCAAGCTATTGCCGGCATTCAACCTCCTACCGACGACCCTCCGACGACATCCCTTGGCTCGGGGGACCAAGGAGCAGCCGGCCATCCTCTTTGGGCCGGCGCAACCCCTCCACCAATCTGTCCAGAATTCTGGGCAGCTTCCTCCCTTCGTGTCGGAGCGTTATTTGGACGACGTTTGGAGCTCCGATAGTGGCTACCTTATTGGGGATTCGATCTCCGATAATCCTTATAGGTGGAGGACAAAGGATTCATCAAACGATTGACGAATACCTCTCCGGAGAAATGAGTTTTGGGGACTCGTTTTTGAATCCGAATTTTGATTCGGATTGTGATCCTCTCTCGATCACATCGTCTTCGACACGAGGCTAGTGACTCGTACAAAGACGAGGCTCGTGGCTTTGTGAAGTCATCCTGATGATACTCGGCATGGATACGGATAGAGGCGATTATAGCGAGAGTTGCTCCGGTTGATGTCTTTCCCGCTGCACGTGATATGTCAGGTATACCTAGAATAATTTCCTTTTAATGCAAAATTTGAAACTACGATTATGTCTACACATGTTGTACTATGCATGCATGTGGTGTGTGTATTGTAATAAATTAGATTTATTGCTTTTTATTTCTTCCGTTGTACACATATTTACGAAACATGTTCGAACACACACTCGCTGCGGTGCCGAAAACCCAACACTAGCAAGTATGAGAGCATCATACTTGGGGTTAAACCTCTTGTTTGAGGTTGTCAGTCGACTGGGACTTTATACTAGTTGACTGGTCAAGTATTTTGACACTTGACAGCCGAGTTAACACTTAGCAGTCGACTGGGATTATGTTCAGTCGATCACGACTAGCAATCGACTATGGTTGAGCGGCGGTCACAAATGCAAGGGCGCCTCAACTAGCGGCGCCTCGACTGGCCTCGGCCAGGAGGCCACAAATGTAAGGCGCCAATCGAGGCAGCACCTCGACTGGCCCATCAATCGACTACCAATTGGGGGGCAGTCGACTGATGCTGAGGAAAAGCCACAGACGCGAGACAGGCTCGACCAGTGACTCGACTGCCTATGCATCAATCGACTGATGGGCATGATTAGTCGATTGATGGTGTATCCGTTGGACTTATCCAACGTGGCTCGTGCTGTTGTGAGACAATGGCTATAGGATCAGTCGACTGATGGTCCCGATCAGTCGACTGCTAGGCGAAAATCCAGCCCGATTGCAGGTTATAAAAGTAGCTCGTGGGGAGGATTTTTGACAAGGTCTCTTGAGGAGTTTTGGAGCGATTTGCTACTGCAATTCGGGGTCTCCAAGTGCAACTCAATCAATCACAAATCAAGCATCCTAGTTCACAATTGTAAGTGTTTCTTTACTTGTATTTGTGTAGTTTACTTATATTCGCTTGTATTTATCTTTATTACTGTTGTAATTCATTGTATGAGGTTTCTCCACCTCCGGATTATTCTGAGAAGGAGTTATTTAGTAGTGGTGTGTGATTGACATCGTTAGGGCTCATTCAAGCCCAATCCGTGGAGTATGAACCATTCGGTTCTGAACCATGTTATATCGTGTTGTCTCTTGTGCTTGTGTTGTATTTACTTTTATTATTATATATTCCGCTGCATTAACAAGTGTTGTAGAGACGAACGCGATCAAATTCCATCCACGAAGAAAACGCGCTATTCACCCACCCCTCTAGTGGTCATGAACGTTTCTACATCCCTAGGTTTCCTTGAAACCTTAGCCACTAAGAACCTACCTTGGTCAACATTAGGGATGACTTCCCTATTTACCTTGACTTTCCTAGATCTAGGTTTAGTTCCATAGTCAAATGGAACATTGTGATAAGTGGACATTACCTTCTTGGGTATAGGCTTGTGACCCAAACCTTGCCTCCTAGATGGTTCTTGCCTCTTACACCCTATGTTTTGACTCTTAGACCTAGATTTTTTATTCTTTTCCCCTTGCATTTGATTTTGCATAATTCTAAGGGTCTTCTCTAATTTCTCAAGTCTTGACCTCAATGCTTGGTTTTCCAATTCTAATTTTTCTAACTTGGTGAGCCCATTATTTCTTTGACTCAATTTGTTCATTCTAGGCATATGTCGATCTTTCTTAACATTAAGGCATAGATGGTTCTATATTTTTATAATACACTCTCTAGGTAATATTGTTTTAGGGACATTAGTCCCAAATTTCTCCTTATTTTTAATGTTGACATTTTTAGCTCCTAGACAATAAAATCTATTTCTAGCATGCTTTTGTTCATGTACAATAGCAATATTGCTAAAATTATTTCTAGTATGTTTTTGTTTATAACTTAAAAAGTGAACATTATTTAAATATACAGGGAGGCAGTGGTGATTCTTGAGTCTTCTTCCTGCATGATTCTTTTTTTTACATTTGATGTGATCCTTGCTTTTTTAATTGTTGAATTTTGCACTTTCTTGATTGAGGTTGACTTTTGGCCTCGTTAGGAAAAGTTCTCGTGTGCCTCAACTTGAAAGAGGCAGATCGCTGAAGGAAAAGAGCGAATTTGTTGTCTCGCGCACATATGTTGAAGTAGAAAGGAGGGATTTATGTGTTGCTTGCTAAAAAAGGAGAAAATAGGATTTCTCAGCTTGCTATTGAATAAGAGAAGGAGAAGTCTGTAGTCTTGCGAAAAAGAAAAGGGGAGAGGAAGAAAGGGCTTCAGGGAGAGAAGAAGGAAGAGATGAGGAGTTTAATTTTTAAGATTGAATTATTTTTATTAGAAATAATTAGATTAATTAATTGGAGGATTTAAATTAATTTTTAATATTTTGAGATTGAATTATTTAGAAATTTATTTTTTGAATTTGTATTTTAATTGAGGCTCGTTTTGACTTTTTTAATTGGATAGATTGAATAGATTTTGGACAAAAGAGGACTATATAGGGCATAAACTAGAGTGTGCGATTATAATGAGGCGAAAATGTGTGACAGGGTGAAGTGATGGTGGTGATATTCACGATGTAATGTTATTGTAGTGTTTATGATGATCGATGATCAGGTATCAAGTAAATAGATCTGTTGGAATCAAGAAAGTTTGTTTGATTTGTCTGTTGTATATAGAATCAAGAAAGTTTATATTGGTTTTATTTATTTCTATTAATTAATTAAAATTTTTTGATTTTTTATTTTATGACTTTGATTCTAATTAGGAGTCTTGTGTGATAAACAATATGGTCAAATCGAGAGTTTGAGACAATTGGAGTTATCATTATACTATTTTGACAGCTTTTTCCCTTTTGGAGAATGAGATGACATCAAATATAGGAGTGATATGAGGTGATGATCTACAGTATGAGGAAAAATGAGTGGAGTATCACATCTTGTGAGTTGATTTCATTATGCCACATCTTGCCTTGTTTGAGTAGCTCTATTGTGTCTAGTGTATGATTTTAAAACTAGGTCTTAGCAAACTTTTTGTTTTCTTTTGCAGTGAAAAGTGGGATTCACCGACTATCCTAACATCATGACCGCGGCGTGGGATCGCGACAATCCAATCGAACACACTGGGATCACGTCCGCAATTACAACCACTATTTAGCGTCCGTCCTATGGATCGCTTTAAAGGGGAGGCACGAGGCGTTGGCCGAATCCCTAGCTATCCTAAAAGCGCAGGTGCTACAAGAGGCGGAAAGAGCGATTTGATACAACAGCGTTGAAGAAGATCACAGCATTAGATCTCTATTTCTGCTTTATTTCTATTATATTTAAACTTTTGTTTCTTTATTATAGTACTTTCATTTAGATTAGGTTTTTACATAAACAATGTTATTTTTATTTAATTCTGAGTAATTGTTTTATTTGTATTGCTCTTATTTTTTATTTGTGTTTGGTTGTTTCTTTTAGCTTATATCTATTTGTGTTTGGTTGATGCTGCGATTGGTGGAAGGTCTAATTCCATCGATTGATTAAGATTTTAGCCTTGATCAATAAAAATGAGATCAAAACATCAAAATTGATAAGCACCTCTCTGAGGATCATGATGCTAGAAATCACAATTGACCTCTATTTTATGATAATGAAATGAACAAACACTTATACATATTGTCTATGATATCTGAAGATCCCAATCAAAAACCTTAAGGCATTTCTTGAAATTTGACGAAAATGAGAGTCCCCTCACCATCGTGAACTTTGTTCACGTCCTCCGAGATTAAGGCTAAGGCATGGTCCTCTACCCTGAACAACATCACCATGGGGCCGGTCGGCCGATTTGAATAAATACTTACCAAGTAAGGTAGCGTACATCTTATCACGCTTTAGAATATCGGAGGAGAGTCATTTTAAACTTATTTATTTAAGACTATCTAGATAATTAGATTCTATCATTTTAGCATACTTTATCCGAAGGTCTAGATTACGATAGGAGGAGCAACTTGAATAAGACCATAGAGCGGAAGAAAATCGAAGAGGTGGAAAACCACCATCAGGGTGAACATGGTCAGCCTATGCGAGAATATACTTTGTGACTCCATGGACCACCTTTAAATGGATTCGCTCCAGATGGTTTGAATCTTTGATTTTTTGGAAGGAAGCGACAGCGTATCAGAGGACCACTATGAGGCGAGGGACCTCGAGAGGCGGATTGAGCATTGTGGCGCGATTGGGGACTACGACCAAGGCCCTCAATACTTATGATCCCGGATGGAGAAATCACCCAAATTTCTCTTACAAGAATAATTCGGGAAACTACAACCATCGAGGTATGGGCGTGACGAGGCGATGGCGGCGATCACGAAGTCGGGGACTTCATCGCTACACAAACTAAGGCCAATGAAGAATTCCGTCGCCAACATCAGAAGTCTGAAGAAGCACTCAGAGACTTGAAGGCCACCGTTGACAGTCTTGCAAGTCATACCCGGATGTTGGAGACACAAGTGGCCCAAATAGCCCAATCCGTGTCGCAACCTGTGAAGAGCTCTCCGGCAAGCCAAGGAAAAGAGGAATGAGTGGAGCAAAGTAGCCAATTCGCCAAGGGGTGTGCAGCCATGGTTTCCACCCTACCTAACCAAGCAGAGTTTGAAGAGAAGATTCCCATACAACTTGAGGACCCTGGTGAATTTGTTCTTCCTTGCTCGATTTATGGAGAAAGCTTCGATAATGTGTTGTACGACTTGGGGTCATCAGTGAGTATGATGCCCTATGCATTTTACCTGGAGATGGGATTGGGTAATATACAACCAACGGGTATAGGTATACGTATAGTGGATGACACAATCAAGAAACTTGTTGGCATGCTACCACACATGCCTGTGATAATTGAGGACTTCGTGATACCCACGGACTTCATTATACTGGACACAGGACCAAATCCCCAGAATCCCATCATTCTGGGAAGGTCTTTTCAAGTGACTGCAGGGGCATGCATAGATGTGAAGGCGCACCAGATCTCCCTAGAGGTAGACGGGGAGATCATCCTTTTCAGCCTTTCGGAGCACAGATCTCCCTACCTTGACGGCTTCACATTTAGCAGAATGAAGCCGGAACCTCCAAACCCAGATCCCGAGATGGATGAATTGAGGTTCACTGAACCACCAGAGCCGAGTTGATAGTAGAGTGCGGTCGAGCTAAACGACCTTAAACAAAGCGCTTCTTGGAAGGAAACCCAAGTTTAGTTTTAGATTTCCCTTTTCGATTGCATTGCATACATTTGTTTGGTTTTAGTTTTGATTTCCATCACATTTAGAGTTAGGACTAGAAAAGAACTTTGCTAGGCAAAAATGAGACCCATATTAGCCTACACGGCGAAGTGCATGAGAAAATTCAGACTGTGGTACATAAATGGGCAGAAAAATGGGGACACACGGCCTGGTCGTGTGTTTTCCCACGGTCGTGCCTGACCAACCCGAGGCACACACGGCCTGGCCATGTGTTTTCACACGGTCATGGCACACGAGGTTAAAAGGGGTGAGCCGTGTGTTTTCACCCCATTTGCGTCATGTGCTTCAAAAGTTCTTGCCCTAGCCGTGTGATTTCGTCTTCCCCACCATCTAGAAGCATTTTGAAGCTCTAAGGAAGCCAAAAGGAGCAAGGATGAGGAGGACCAAGATCGTAGCACCCCGATCCGGTGCCTCGGAGCGACGAACAAGGAGAGTCGACGCCCCTCAAGCTCCGGAGGAGGGTAACACCCTACCCACTCTACTTTTTCGCAATAATGAATATAGAGATAGATACAATATGCTCTCTACTCGTAAACTTACTGCTACTAGGTACTTAGATGAGGATTTGCTAGAATCTTTAGGGTTGTTAGGTGATATGCAAACCCTATTTGCAAAAATGGGGTGGGATGAGATTATGGGAATAAGGCACCTAACCTACCCTATGATAGTTTTGGAATTTTTGAGTTCTTTAGAGGCGGAAGTTTTAACGGGTAGAGAGAGTGAGGAGGGTAGGATAACTTTTAAGCTTTTTAACATTGAGCATGAGTGGACCCTTCACCAATGGAACTCATGCTTTGGCTTACCAAGTGGGGGAGAGAGAAGAACCCCTATTGGGTTCTACTCTCGGGAATGTTGGACCGAGTTGACGGGGGAGCACGCTTATGACCCTTCTAGGGCCAAAGCGTCGCGCCTCCAAAACCCCCGTCTTTCGATACCTTCACCGCGTCATGGCCAGTATTATATTTGGTCGTGGGGAGAGTGACAGTGTAGTTAGAGCTAGTGATCTGCTTTGCCTATGGGATATGCTACAAGAAAGGAGTAGCATCGATGTAGGGTCCCACTTCATCAGACACTTAGTGAAGATGGGTAAAGCAACACACGAAGAGATCAATGTGGGAGGCCTACTTACCCACATTTGCTATAGGATGGGGTACGATTACACAACATTAGAGAGTATAGAGGGGAGCCCTAGGATCGACCTAGGAGTATGCATGGCCATGAAGATGATTGTGAGAGAAGGAGACTCCTTATGCTATGTAAGGAAAAATCTTACAACCCTTAGGCTCCCCGACCCGGATCGTACCACCATCGCTATATGCACCAACTAGCGCTTGGACCTGATAGTGGAGTCCCCTCCACATGAGGGACCATCCACATCGGCGCCCATCTCTCCACCTTTGTATCACTCTCCCTCCAGTCCACACATGCATAAGAGCCCACCTAGTCCACGTCGACATGAGCCTACACCTGCACCACCACCTTTTTCTGCTTTTGAGCAGGATGCAGGTACGTCGGCCTATGATTTCTCGAAGTTCCGATCGTGCCTCGACGACATTTACACTGAGCAGCAGACGCAGAGGAAGCGATGGGAGGAGCAGAGCGCCTACCAGAAGGCGGAGTTCCAGGGATTCCAGGAGCATTTCCAGCGGGCTGAGGAGTTTTACGATGAGGCCAGCATATACTTCCAGGAGGAGGTTGTTCGTCACCAGGATGAGGTAGCCTACCGTAGGGAGATGCGGCAGCACATGTATGCCCAGCAGGCGCAGTGGGCTAGGGAGGAGGAGCACCGAGCAGCCGCTGTATCCACCAGCTCCCAGATCGACCACATGTATATATGACATCAGCGGCTCAGCAACAGGTTCTCTCAGGATCCAGAGATGCCCAGGCTCCCAGACTTTCCACCTTGTCCACCATATTAGAGGTATATTTTCATTTAAGTCTGGGGGGGAGACCCCAAGATTTATTTTGTTTTGTTTCCTAGCAGTAGTTTCTTTTCTGATATTTTCATTCATTTGTTCATGCATGCATGAGTTGTTTAGTTTCTTTCAGTACTAAATTTTTGGTGTCTGTAAAGCTACCTCAGTAGTATTTTTGAAAGTTGCTTGCATGAGTTGTTCCCATAGGTAGCTTAACTCCATTTATCTTGTAGTACTTTATTTTATTCGCTCTATTGAATGTTCTAGACTTACACTGGTTAGCTTTGTTTTTGCACATACACCTGTCGAACATCCTGAAAGAGAGAATCTAGTACATACCTAGTTATGATTCACTTCAATAGTCTAGTACTTTGGAATCTATAGGTGACTCTAGGTTTAGCATTTTAGTTACTGGAGATGCTCGGATTGTGTAAGCCCATTCGGAAAAATCAAAATCTCTGTGAGCCGAAAAAAATAAAAGAGAAAAAGGAATGAGAAAAAAAGAGAGAGAAGAAAGAAAAATAAATAAATTATGAGGGATAAAAAAATAGTTGTCGTGGGTGGAAATGGCTAGGTGCCCCTTTGAGACCGAGTTAGGTTACTGGGGAAACACCTACCAATTTCTCTCAATACCGAGCACGCCTTTGAGACTTTATGCTAGATCTAGGGAACGACCCTCGCTTTGGGCAGGTAAGTGCCTAAGAGCCGAAAACCTTAGAAAAGCTATGGGGTGATGACTTAACTCACCATGGAACGGGCATCCCCTAAGAATGGTTCGCCTAGCACGAGCAGGAGGAGCTAACTTAGTGAATTTTTAGAACATATTTGTTTTGCTTTGATTGCAAATACCACCTAATAAATTTAGTTAGCATGCTAATTATGGAACAATATCATTTTAAAATTTTATGGCACTGAGGTTTGCTTGAGGATAAGCAAAGATTTAAGTCTGGGGGAAGTGATGTGAGCAAAACATATAGGGTTTTAGGAGTACTTTTTCGCTCACATCTTATTACATTTTGTATTAGTTTCATATATATGTTACTCTATTCTTGCATGCATTGCCTATTTTCTAGTTCGAATGTCTGCTCGTTGTACTTTTGTGTGCAGGTTAGCTTTTCTGGTGAAAAATATGCATTTTTGAAGCAAAAGAAGGACTTCCACAGCTAGACGTAGAGTGGGACATGGCCAGGGCGTGTGGATTCACACGGCCGTGTCCAATGGGCGAAGATCAGCGCCCCAGGGCCACACACAGCCTGGCCATGTGGAAACACATGGTCGTGTGGTGGCCTGACGGATTTGCGCGACTAGGGCTTTTTTCGGATTTTACAGCGGTCCGAGGCGATGTCTATATAAGGATGGCTCCGCCCAAACCCTAGGGGGGAGGCACAACAGCTAGGACGGCACGCCGGAACCCTAAAAAGCTTCGGTAACTCGCAACAGGGAGGAGGAACGCCGCCGGAGATCCACAACTTGCAATACAACGCCGAATAGAAGATCATGAAAGCATCGTATATCTCTATTTTTGTGTTTTATTTCTATTGTATTCAAACTTAAACATGTTTTGTGATTCTTCCTTCGTATTTATGGAGTAGTACTTTCGATTCTAGGATTAGGGAGTAGCTTGTGTACATAAACAATGTTGGTTCATGTTTAATTCTGGCCAAGAGTTTGATTTGACAATTGGTAGTTGTTCTTTATTATATCTATGTGTGTTTGGCTTTCTTTCCACTGTACTTAGGCAATGCGAGGTGGTGACAGCCCTTGCAATCTAAAATTTAGAAGATTTGATTAAGGAACCTAGGGGTAAACTTGATCTCCTGCAACTGCGGGGAAAAGGGTGCGGTGGAATTGGAAATGGTCCACCGTAGGGATTGATTTGGCATCCTCGTACCCTCTATCTCGTCCTTGTGGGCGGAGATAGCTCCCGGTAAATGCGGTGGCTCTGCGGGAGAGTGTATAATGTCCCTTCCATAAAACCGTAGGTAAACATCTAGACAACACCAATTGACAACATTGTTCTGTGATACGCAAGTGAAACCGAAGTCCTAGAATCACCTTTGAATACCTCGGCACACTCTTTTCCTCCTCCATGTGACACCGTACAGAGTAGAGTCCACCGACAGCCCTCACCAACCGTAACCTCTTAGAGATTACGTCCGAACAATTATAACCCCTAAGTATATTGGTATTCGAATCTCAGTCCCTGTGGGATCGATAATCTTTATTACTTGACAACATTCGTGCACTTGCGGGCGTTGAGCGCGAGCGTGTGCTTTGAGTCCTCGATGGTATCCGTCGCAAGATTCGAGGTCGCATCCATGCGCATCAGCGCATATCATATATCCAGTTGTGTGTTGAGCTGCTTCACTATGAAAGTGGTGAAGTTTATCTAGATGTAGACTCTGAGGAAGATCCTAAAGAGCACTTTTCTATGGGCTCTTTAAGGGTGTGCTCTTTAGAGGAGGCAGCGCCTTGGCATCATCCTGACAGTGTCCTAGCCGAGTGAGTCCTGGTTCTACCCAAGCAGATTGGGCATGTTTGGATTATTACTGTGCTAGTGTTTATCCTAGTGGGAGTAATAATCGTCTATCTAGTTTATTAGAGTTGTTTTTGTTTGTCAGTTATGAGTAAGAAGAATGTTATATGTAACATTCTTAGTAGAGTTTTGTTATCTGTTAACACTGTATAGTATGTTTAGTTAATGATATGTTCATTCGAAATGATTAGTTCATTCCAAAAACTTTGGTGAAGCCTATCTTTTGATAGCAATGACCATTGAAAAGATTGACACAAAATTTGGCAAAACATTGAAGTTTTTCAATGGTGTTTAACTTTGTATTAATCTTTCAAATTAATGGGTATTTTAATATAAAACTATTTTTAACCCATTGTATTTGATATAAGTATTGTATGTATAAAATTTTAGGATTTTTAGAAAAACATATAATTACTTATGATATTTCAAATTTCATTTTTGAAAACTATTTTCCGCAAACTATAGAAACTAGTTGATTGTCATATAGAGCAATCGATTGATGGTAGTGCAGTCGACTGATTACTGATTTCAATCGACTATTGATGTTGATTTTGGAAGAACAAGAATTGTTTAGCTAGTTATTAGTACTCCTAGGTATCTTAACCTCTCCTAACCCTATGATATGCTTAGAGAAGCATTGGAAGGGTGAGATATTCATTGAAAATGAATAGGATAGTTAATTAGGATGAAGAATCAAATTTTAAGGGAAGTTAAAGTTCAAGTTTGAACTTTTATCCTTATTTTTGATGGTTTATATTTCCTATAGGCGTAGGAACTCTTCAAGGACATTGTTAGTGCAATGGTCAAGAGAGAGTAAGCTTTTAGGGGGAGTTTATCCATCAAGGGATGATGAATTTTTTTTAATGGGGGAGAATGAAGGCCTCTTATTTAGTGATAAGAGTTGTATCACTAAGAAGAGTGAAAGAATCCAAAACAATTTTGGACCAAGGGGGACAATGAAGGCTCTCATTGAAAGATGAGACATAGAAACCCTTGCTAGGCTTTTTGATGTGTGCCAAAGGGGGAGAAATGAGGGTTTAAGTTAGGTAAACCTTCATTCTTCTTTGGCATAAGAAGAGTCAATTAGGCTTATGGGTTAGCATAACTTAAAGGTATTGTCAAACATCAAAAAGGAGAGATTATTTGTGCAATCAACCCAGGTCACGATTGACCAGACTCGAGTGGGACTCAAGTAGGGTTTTAATATTTGACAATGAGTTTGTCAATTGGTTTGACAATATGGGTTTGACCATATGTTAACCATATGACTAGTGGATGATTGGGATATCCAAGGTCATATGGGGAAGATTGTGAGGAGGAGATTGTTGGAGCAATCAACCTTAGGTCTAAGTTGACCAAACTTGAGTGAGACTCGAGAGGAAGTCAAAGTTTGGAGATTTAGCAAGGAAAAGTACAAGAATGGATTCTTGGAAATGGAGAAGTCCAAGTATAGATACTTAGCAAGGAAAATTCTAAGGGTGAATTCTTGGCTAGGGAAAGTCCAAATATGGATATTTGGCAAAGGTAAAGTCTAAGGGTGTAGTCTTCATCGTGTAAGTCCAAGGGTGTAGTCTTGGCGATGAAATTCCAAGAATTTAGGCTTGGAAATGGAGAAGTCCCGGAGGCATAGCCTCTTGGCAAAGGTAGACCCGATGGCATGACATAGCCAATGGAAGCACTTGAAGGTTAGCGCGAAGGGTGAAGGAGTCATGGAGGAATCAGATGGACCCTGAGAGCGTGAGGCTGATGGACGTGGCTTGAAGGCTTAGGTCTAGGCCAAGGGTATCCAATAGCATGACATAGCCAATGGAAGCACTTGAAGGCTAACACGAAGGATGAAGAAGTCATGGAGGACCCAAATGGACCCTGAGGGCATGAGGCTGATAGAAGTGGCTAGAATGCTTAGGTATGGGCTATGGGTGAGTGACAAATATGAGGAGATCATACTTGGGTTAACACTCACTTTTGAGGTTTACCAGTCAACTGGAGAAATTGACCAGTTGACTGGTCGATTTCGGCACTCAGGAGGCCTAGTTGACTCCGACAATCGATTAGGGTTATGACCCAATTGACTAGTGAGTAGTCGACTGCGGCTTGACTGCTGAATGTGGCTCTAACATTTGACTGTCATGGATGGGTAGTTGATTGGCGTTAATGGGCATAAGCACAAAAGATCTCATAGTCAATTGGGTAGTCAACTAAAGGCTTAGTAGTCGACTAATGGTAATGATAATCGACTGCTCAAGTGTCCGTTAGGCAGAATCCTATGTGGATTAGTTCGTTGTGAGATAACAGATAGGCGAGCAGTCGACTAGGGCATTTGGCAGTCAACTGCTAGGCGGACATCCATCCATATGTAGGTTATAAAAGGAACTCACCGTGAAGGATTTTGCCAGTGATTCTTGGGCAATTTATGGCGAAATATTGCTGCATTTCAGGCCTTAAAAAGTCATCCAAAACAACCAAAGCATCAAGCAATTAAAGCAATCGTTTGTAAAGTGTTCTTTACTTGTATTCACTTTTGTATTTCATTTTGGTTGTTTTTTATTTCTGTAAGTTCATTGTAAGAGGTTTCTCTACCTCCAGTGTCATACCAAGAAGGAGAAGTTCATAGTGAGGGTTGATCACTAGAGCAACGCCGTGTAGTATGAACTAGGGTTCCAAACAACGTAAAATATTGTGTTATACGTTTATTGTGTTTTTTTTGTGTGTATATTTGTACTTGTATTTTGTATTCCACTGTGCTAATGTTTTGTAGAGACACAAACACGCTAACGCAATTGAGAGAAATCAAATGTCGCTATTCACCCCCCTCTAGCGCACCAAACGGTCACCAACAAATCTCACCCTTTCAATACTTGTCTAAGCATATTAGAGGGTTAAGCGTAGTTAAATAACCTAGGGTAGATGTTTAATGGATGATCTGAACTTAGTCGGCCAAAAATTAGCTTGATTAGTCGACTGTGAGGGGTACCGATCGACTGGTGCCAACATCAGTCTATTGATGCCTGAAACTAATCGATTGACAATTGATTTTTCTGAAATCAGGATTTTTCAATCAAATTTTAGAAATACATAAGTAATTCTACGTTTATCAAAAAATCTTGAAACTTCATACACACATTACTTATGACAAATACTATGGGAGAAAAATAGTTTTTTATGAAAATACCCATTAGTTTCAAAGAATGATAAAAAGTTCAAAAACACTAAAACCTTCAATATTTTTAATCAACTTTATTTCAATATTATCATTAGTGATTCTTATCAAAAGATAGACTTCACCAAAGTTTTTCAAAATTATTTTAAAAGTGTTTTCAAAATCTATTTTTAATCATGATCTAGGGGTCAAATATGCGTGTCTTATACATTAGCTTTCCTCATGATTTCTCTATATGATTTGATGAGTCTGAGTTTATTTTGATGTAACGTATAAATATCTTGAACTTAACTCATTATCCTAACATCTCACATATGCCTAAAGTATTTCAATACACACACATGTCATCCTATAATCTTTGTGAGATGTAATTGGTTCTTTCTCTCCTCGTCGCCTGTCCCTCGATGATGATGAAGGGAGGTAAATCACTGGAGGTTATGCCCCTTGACCCATTGACAAGAATAGTAGAGGGCTTCTGATCTCGAATGAGGATTTTAGATCTCACGTCGAGAATTGACCCCTGTCCATCTGTAGCAGCATCTGTGTTGCTCTAGTAATTGGTTCTTCCTTAAACTAAGGGATCATGTATTGCTATCTAGGCATTCAAATTTGATCATCCTACCTAGGATATCAAATAATGTTAATTTTGCTTAATTTCAATTGAATAAATGCATGAATTTGATTATGACATATTATTTTCATAGCTTTCAAAAGAAAAACTATCATTCCTAAATGATGCATGATGTCATGACAAACCAAAAATTAATATAAGTATCAAGGTGACATGTTTTCTACAATCATGTGATACATGATGTCATGACATATAGTATTGCACACAAAGCATGATAAATATATAAAATACAAGGGTATAAAGATACTTAAGTCTTCAATCTAATCGTCATTTACTAAGATTATGTCAAATACCAAATTTGACATATAAATTGACCGCCTCCCTCAAGTGTGCCAAGACTCAAAACTTAGCACACTGTTGACTCTAACCGCCAAATGTGTCAATCGTGATGAACTTTTAAACTTTTATTTCCATTAGCATATCCTAAAATCTTTTAGGATCATGTTCTAAGTTCATTTTTAAAATATCACTATGACTCAAAAATGCTCTAAAGTGTTAACCCTACTATGGTAAGAATAACTACCTTTCCATTCTAGGTTGACACATCCTCTACCCATTTAGTGTGAAGGGATCACACTTCTAAAAACTCAATACCTATTAAAGCTCCTTGGGATTTCTAAGTATTCACTAGGGATAGCCTCCCTTGATACTGTTAGGGCAATCAACCCAAGTATGGTTTGGTTTTGATGTGTGAGGCAAAGGTTTAAGTTAGGATGTTTATATTAATTTGATATGTGCATTTAAGTTGTGCAGGACTTAGTAAATTACACATGAGTTAGCTTGATGATAGCATTGGTGGGTTCACCATCTCATGGCTCGGGTCCTTGAGTGGGTGAAGGATGGCATTGCGGAAGTCGTGCGCTTGGTGCATCCAAGAGACCGCCGAACGAGGAGCATTGGAGTGAAGCCAAAGGAAGCAGATTTTAGGGTGAGACACAAAGGATGACATTACGAAAGTCGTGCGCTTGGTGCATCCAAGGGACATGGTCGGACGAAGAGAGCTTCGGTGAGGGACTCCAAGGGAGATGAGAGATTGAGTGATCGTAACGGTAGCTCATAGGTGAACTTGGTCGAATGGCTAAGTCAAGTGTCGGATGCTCAAATAAGTATTTGTTTGAGGTTTTACCCGATATCAGTCAACTGCTATAGATAGCAGTTGACTGCTTTGAGTCGATGACACTCAACTGGTGTTCGACTAGTGGGTTTCTGTCCCAACAGTCGACTACCAAGGGACGACAGTCGACTGCTGCACCATCAGTCGACTGCCAAGGAATGGTAGTCGACTGCTGAAGGTAGTCACGTGCATAGAACCTTCCGTAGCCGACTGATCAGTCGGCTACGCATGCAGCAGTCAACTGCTGATAGAAATAGTCGACTGTCAAGGCTACCGTTGAACTACAACAATCATGACGTGGTCAGAGGCCATTGGAATGGCGGTAATCGACTGGTGCCATGCAGTAGTCGACTGTTGCATACCCAACGGGAAAAAATCTCTTCTCTCTATAAAGAGAATGGGTGAGGGCCTTGGGGATGCTAATGCTTCATTCCTAAGTACTCCCCAAGTGCCCTAAACATCCCAAACCTTCTCTTCCTTGTTCTCATCTAAATCATATTGTAAGAGGGAGGATTTTATAAGAAGGTTTCTTCTCCACCTTGATTGAGCAAAGGAGAAGTTTAGTGATTGGTTTGAGGGAGGGATTCGTCATACGAATCATCCATGGATTAGCAGTAAGGGTCATAAACCACGTTACATACTTGTGTTTGCATTTGCTTCTTCCTCACTCTTTTTTATTGTTTTAATTGTCTTGTTTTAGCATTTCCGCTGCGCTAACAATCTTGTAGACGATTAAGAAGTGAACGATTTTCATCAACTTACACGAGCTATTCAACCCCCCTTCTAGCCGGGCCACGATCCTCCAACAAGTGGTATCAAAGCCAAGGTTGTTTGTCACCGGATTCGTCACCGCAACAAGCACAACAAAGATGGCCGGAATGAACATCCACTCACCTAAATTCAAAGAGGACTTCGCTTGGTGGAAAAGCGAATTGAGGTATTTTTCGAAACCAATTTCGACATTACGCTAATCATGGAAAGCGGTTTTAAAGTGCCTAGGGATGAAGAAGGGAAGCCAATAGAGAAATTGAGATGAACTAAAAAGCAAAGGGAGGAGCACCTTGCAAATTCAAAGGCCAAGCATCATCTTTTCAATGTGCTCCCTTAATAAGAAATCAATAGAATTGGAGAATGTTCAAGTGCCAAGGAGATGTGGGAGAGGTTGATTAAGCTTCATGAAGGCACCTCTGAAAGCAAGCTTGCAAGACTGGACCTTCTCCGATCTCAACTCAACAATATAAAACTAGATAAAGGAGAAAAGATAATTTCTTTGCATTCTAGGTTTAAGGAGATTATTAATGGTCTATCAAGTGTATGTGAGAAGCTCTCCAACTGGGACATAATAATGAAGGTCATAGATGCATTCCCCCAGTCATCCAAATGGAGCTCCATGGTAGACTCCTTGTTGGTGCAATCGGCCCAGGTCATGATTGACCAGGACTCGAGCTTGACTCGAGAGATGTTTTGATGTTCGACAAAAACATATGACAATGTGATTGTCATGGGAAGTCCAAGTCTTGGGTACTTGGCATGGAAAGTCCAAGTGGGACACTTGGCATTTGGGAAAGTCCAAGCATGGGTCTTGGAAATGGAAAGTCCAACATGGGTTGGCAAGGAAAGTCCAAGCATGGGTCTTGGCAAGGAAAGTCCAAGCATGGGTCTTAGCAATGGAAAGTCCAACATGGGTTGGCAAGGGAAAGTCCAAGCTTGAGTCTTGGCATTTGAGAAGTCCAAGGGGTTTAATATTGACGGCGTAAAGTCCAAGCGGGAGTCTTGGCATCATAAGTCCAATGGTTGGCAGCGTAAAGTCCAAGAGGAATCTTGGCAGCGTAAGTCCAATGTGCCTTGGCGGTGTAGATACCGTTAGCATGACATAGTCGATGGAAGCACCTGAAGGCTAGCACAATGGATGAACAAGTCATGGATGATTTGGAGGGATCCGAGAGGTGTGAGGCTGATGGAGGTGGTTAGAAGGCTTAGGTCTAGGCTAAGAGCGGTCTAGCAAGTATGGGGGAACCATACTAGAGTTAAAATCTCATGTTTGAGGTGTGTCAGTCGACTGGTGACATGTGGCAGTCGACTGGCGTGAGTTAACTAGGGTTTAACTACGGGAAGTGCCTTAGCAGTCGACAGTCAGAGGAGGGTAGTCGACTGATTGGCCGAGCAGTCGACTGATCTTGTGATCAGTCGACTGGTACTCAGTTTTTCGAGCATAGAATGGAGTTTGACTCGACTGCTGGGGTTAGCAGTCGAGTGGAGGCTCGATCAGTCGACTGATGTACAGAATCAGTCGACTGATAATGGATCCGTTGGATCTTTCCAGCGTGGATCTAGTCGTTGTCTCATGACAACAGTGGTATCAGTCGACTGATGGTCCCGAGCAGTCGACTGATCGACGATTTCCAGCACAGGTTGAAGCTTTAAATGAAGCTCCTGGAGGAGGAAAATGCCAACGGTTTTTGAAGGCTTTTGGGTGATTTGCTGCTGTAAATCAGGGTCTCCAAGTGCAATTCAAGCAACAAAAGATCAAGCATTCAAAAGAGCAATTGTAAAGTAGTTTTCTTTACTTGCATTGTATTTCGTTATTGTAATTGTTTGTATCTATTTCTTATTGTTGTAAGAACATTTGTATGAGGTTTCTCCGCCTCTGACTTGTGTCGAGAAGGAGTATTTGTGATTAGTGATTGCGTGTGCATCACTAGAGCTCGATCCGTGGAGTATGAATCGTTCGGTTCCGAACCACGTTATATTCTTGTGTTCGTATTTGTCTTGTTTTGTTATTATTATTATTTCTATTTCCGCTGCGCTAACGAAATTGTAGAGACAAACGCAACGAATTCCATCGTCGAACGAATACAAGCTATTCACCCCCCCCCCCTCTAGCTTCCAACGATCTCCTACAAGTGGTATCAGAGCGAGGCCGCTCTTCAAGTTTAACAACTAAGGGAGCACGCTAGAGGAAAAAGATGGATTTCCAAGAAAGATTGGGTGACAACGTCAACATTCCACCGTCCTTCGACCGCGAAGATTTCGCATATTGGAAAGGTAGAATGATGCACTTTTTAATGTGTGACTTTGACAATTTGATTAGTGTCTTAGTAGGCTTTGACACTCCAAAAGACAATGAAGGAAGAAAAATCAAGAAGAAAAATTGGAGCCAAGACTAACTACGATATTACAATATCAATAATAAGGTAATGGGTATTTTGCTTAATGTAATCCCTAATGACATTTTGATCAAGATAGGGGATTGTTAAAACGCCAAGGAGATATGGAGCAAATTGGCGAAACATTATGAAAACCCATCACCGGTCCAAGAAGAAGAGTGCTCATCGGCTCAAGAGGAGGAGACCAAAGATGAAGAGAGTTCATCATCCTCACAAGCAAGTGATGGTTCAGAAGTTGAGAAGGAATCAACTTCCGGATCGATGGAAGAAGAGTAGATCTCCACTTCTATGATTGAGGGGGAGGAGAGATCATCCGCATCAGAGCCGGAGCAAAATCAAGAAGAAGCCTCAACCTCCAGGAGGGATGAAGAACCCACTCCAATCACCACCACAAATACCCTAGGTAACTCAAACATATGTGTTGATAATAAAATACATATAATATATTTTGAGTGTAGAGAATCCGGACACTACAAGAGTAAGTGTCCGAAAAGAGTTAAGAAGACTCCTCCGGTACCAAAAGTCAACACAAATTCAAAGGATGTCGGTGCCTCAATTAGGAAGGGCAAAGAGCTTGTAGTATGTTTCAAGTGCCATAAAAAGGGGCACTATAGAAGTCAATGCCCTAGGAAGAAGAAAATCAAGGATAAGGAGGGAGCATCATAAGTAGGGGGAGCCACTAAGGTAAACCCTAAGGTATATCATTTCAATAATGCTCATTCTTCTAGTTTTAATGACAAAAAGCATGCTAGAAATAACTTAAGTAATCTTGCAATTATTCATGAAAAGCATGCTAGGAATAACAAATATTTTTGTTTAGGAGCTAAGAATATCCACTTAGGTAATAAGGAGAAATTTGGGACTAATGTCCCTAAAAATATTTTACCTAGGGAATCTATCAAGAAAATAGGAGAACACCTAGGTCTTAATCCTAAATGGACTAGGCATATGCCTAGAGGAAATGGTAATGCCCAAAAACTTAATCAAAAATCAATTGGGCAATTAGAGTTAGAAAATCAAGCCTTGAGGTCAAGACTTGAGAAACTAGAAAAGACCCTTAGGAATATACAAAATCAATTTAAAGGGTCAAATGATCAAGATTCTAGATCCAAGAGTCAAAGTCAACACCTAGGACCTAAGAGACAAAAGTCAACCAAGGGCAAGAAAGGTTTGGGTCACAAAACTAAGCCTAAGGTGACTTATCATAGTGTTCCATTTGATTATGGAACACAAACTAGGTCTAGGAAGACCAAGGTCAATAGGGAAGTTATCCCTAAGGTTGACCAAGGTATGTGCCTAGTGGCTAAGGTTTCGAAGAAACCTAGGATGACCACTAAGAAGGTTACTAGGGAGGAAATCCCTAAGGTTAACCATGGCAAGGTCCAAATGACCAAGGCTACTAAGCCTAGGAGAGTCATTAGGAAGGTATCTAGGCAGATTATCCCTAAGGAATACCTAATTAACCCTAGGAGATCAAATAGGTTTTGGGTTCCTAAGAGCGTGATCGATTCACACTAGATGGGCTTAGGGTGTGTCAACCTTGATTGGGTGGATAGTTAACTCAACCATGATAAAGGTGGCACTTTAGGTAATTTTCAAGGTTATGGGTACCTTGGAAATAGATTTGATCTTATGGATCCTAAAAGATTTTAGGATGTGCCAATATATCTTTGGAATTATGAAAAATCAATTAAATTGGCACAATTTAGGATTAGAGGTCATAGTGTGCCATTTTGAATTTTTTGCACACTTGGGAGATAAGTAATATTATGGAAAAATATACTTAATTATATCAAATGTCAATTAATATTAAAATTTAGGTATTATTATACCTATATATTTTATTTGTCATGCTTTGTTTGTCATATAGCATGTCATGACATCATACTTATTTTTAATCATTTAAAATGTCATGATCATGCTTAGGATTAGGTTAAATGTCATGTATGCTTAAATTGTATCATATGTCATGACATCATGATCATTGGTCATTCTTTACTTATGCTATTATTTATGTCATGATCATTTCATGCATTTAATTTGATTAAAATTGAATTAAGGACTTTGGCATGACTTGGAGTCCCATTTATAAGGGAATCAAGTAGAGTTGCCTTAGAAAATGCATGAAACCCTAGATTAGGAGAACAAAACTCACATCTCACATCACATTGACTTGTGTGTGTATTTATACACCCTAGATACATGTGAGATACTAGGATATGAGTTAAGTTCAAGGTGCATAGTTTTTGCATCTAGATGAACTTAAACTCATCTTAACTTATTGGTGAATCATTGGGAAAGCTTGTGTACAAGTAATGTACATTGAGCCCAAGGAACATGATCCAATATGGTTTTCAAAAATATTTTAAAATCAATTTAGAAAATCTTGGTGAAGTCTATTTTTTGATAGCAATCACCATTGATGAAGTTGATACAAAGTGAGCTAAAACTTTGAAGTTTTTCTTCACTTTTGAATTTTGTATCAATTTCGATATTTTATGGGTAAAATATTTTTCTATCATTTTTCACCCATTGCATTGGTCATAAGTATTATACGTATAAATTTTCATAATTTTTTGATATACGTATAATTATTTATGAATTTTCAAAATCCATTTCTAATAACTGAAAATTGGATTTTTCAATTATCAGTCGATTGCTCTTGGTGGCAGTCGACTGATGGGAGTGGCAGTCGACTGATCTCTGATAAAGTTGACTGTCAGGCTGATTTCGGAAAAACAAGATTTGTTTACCCCATTTTCAGCCATGGTAAAGTTTTCTAACCACTCCTAACCCTAGGATATGCTTTAGGAAGCATTATAAAGGGTAAAAATCCATTGGATATGGATTAGGAGAGGTGTTAGGGTGATGTATCAAACTTAAGGGTGGAAAAGTTCAAGGTTAAATTTTAAACCTTATTTTTTATGGTCTAGAGTTCCTATTGGCTTAGGGACTTCCCAAGGACATTGTTGGTGCAATGGTTAAGGGGGAGCAAGCCTTTAGAGGGAGGTATCCATCATGGGATGATGGATGGTATTTTTTCCTCATGAGGGGGAAAATGGGATTTTGAGATACCCAATTTGGAAATTGGGAGAGTGAATAGGATTGTCTCTCTTGAGTGATATGGAACTTATCACTAGGAAGATGGTAGGAATCCTAGGTATTTTTGGACCAAGGGGAGATTGTAAGATCTCATTGGGACATGAGACATTGATCTCCTTGGAAAGATAACCTTTTTTATGTATGTCAAAAAGGGGGAGAAGGTAAAATTACCAATTTGGGATAATTGGTAAGGGATTTGAGTTAGTGTTCTAACTCAATGGTTTGTTTGGTTTTTGTCAAACATAAAAAAGGAGGAGATTGTTGGTGCAATCGGCCCAGGTCACGATTGACCAGGACTCGAGCTTGACTCGAGAGATGTTTTGATGTTCGACAAAAACATATGACAATGTGATTGTCATGGGAAGTCCAAGTCTTGGGTACTTGGCATGGAAAGTCCAAGTGGGACACTTGGCATTTGGGAAAGTCCAAGCATGGGTTTTGGCAATGGAAAGTCCAACATGGGTTGGCAAGGAAAGTCCAAGCATGGGTCTTGGCAAGGAAAGTCCAAACATGGGTCTTGACAATGGAAAGTCCAAGATGGGTTGGCAAGGGAAAGTCCAAGCTTGAGTCTTGGCATTTGAGAAGTCCAAGGGGTTTGATATTGGTGGCGTAAAGTCCAAGCGGGAGTCTTGGCAGCATAAGTCCAATGGTTGGCGGCGTAAAGTCCAAGCGGAGTCTTGGCAGCGCAAGTCCAATGTGCGTTGGCAGTGTAGATATCGTTAGCATGACATAGCCGATGGAAGTGCCTAAAGGCTAGCGCAATGGATGAACAAGTCATGGATGATTTGGAGGGATCCGAGAGGCGCAAGGCTGATGGAGGTGGCTAGAAGGCTTAGGTCTAGGCTAAGGGTGGTCTAACAAGTATGGAGAAACCATACTTAGGTTAAAACCTCATGTTTGAGGTGTGTCAGTCGACTGGTGTCATGTGGCAGTCGACTGGCGTGAGTCAACTAGGGTTTGACTGCGAGAAGTGCCTTAGCAGTCGACTGCCAGAGGAGGGTAGTCGACTGATTGGCCAAGCAGTCGATTGATCTTGTGATCAGTCGACTGGTGCTCGGTTTTTCAGGCATAGAATGGAGTCTGACTTGACTGCTGGGGTTAGTAGTCGAGTGGAGGCTCGATCAATCGACTGATGTACAGAATTAGTCGATTGATGATGGATCCGTTGGATCTTTCCAGCGTGGATCTAGCCATTGTCTCACGACAACAGTGGCATTAGTCAACTGATGGTCCCGAGCAGTCGACTGATCGGCGATTTCTAGCACAGGTTGAAGCTTTAAATGGAGCTCCTGGAGGAGGAAAATGCCAACGGTTTTTGAAGGCTTTTGGGGCAATTTGCTGCTGCAAATCAGGATCTCCAAGTGTAATTCAAGCAACCAAAGATCAAGCATTCAAAAGAGCAATTGTAAAGTAGTTTTCTTTACTTGCATTGTATTTCGTTATTATAATTGCTTGTATCTATTTCTTATTATTGTAAGAATATTTGTATGAGGTTTCTCCGCCCCTGACTTGTGTCGAGAAGAAGTATTTGTGATTAGTAATTGTGTGTGCATCACTAGAGATCTTTAGAGCTCGATCTGTGGAGTAGGAACCGTTCGGTTCCGAACCACGTTATATTCTTGTGTTCGTGTTTGTCTTGTTTCATTATTATTATTATTTCTATTTCCGCTACACTAACGAAATTGTAGAGACAAACGCAACGAATTCCATCATCGAACGAATACAAGCTATTCACCCCCCCCCCCCCCTCTAGCTTCCAACGATCCCCTACACTTCTATATTTCAAATAATCTAAAGGTAAGTACTCAAGAAGAATTTTTCTCCACCATGGAATTACATGAAACTAGGCTTGAAGGTATAGTAGAAGATCCAATCAAACAATCAAGGGGAGTAGCACTAATGGCCGACAAAGTAAAGAAGAAGGAGACTCCACCCTCACCATCCAATGAAAAATCTTCCTTCTCCATGAATAGCAATGAAGAAGCATATATGGTAAGGAAGGTGAGGCGTGCATTGAAAAATTTTAAGTTTAACAAATCTAATGATAAGAGAAGAAGAAGAAAGGTGATATACTATAATTACCAAGAAGAGGGACACATAAGGGATGATTGTCCTCTCTTGAACAAAGCAAAGGAAGACAAGAAGAAGGACAAGAAGAGAGAAGGGAAGAAGAAAGAAGAAAAGAAATCAAAAGAAAAGGGGAAGGCAAAAATGCAAAATCTAAAGGCAACATGGGATGATCTATCCTCATCGGAGGAAGAAATTTTCACACACCTAGCGCTCATGGGGATAGATGACATAGCCTCTACCTCCTCCGAAAGAGAAGAAGCAAGCACAAGTGAGGAGGAGAGCTCAAGTGTAGGGGGAGCATCCTCATCGGATTCGGAACAAGAAGATTGGGTAAGTGAGGTAACAAATCTCTCTCCCAAAAAGATTATTTCCATGATTTCTAGTTTAACTAAGGATTTATTTAGGGCCAAGAAGAAAAATAAATGTATGCTTGATCAAATTAAGGATCTAGAAGAAAAATTAAAAAATTCATGCTCGCATGATAATGTTATTTCTTCTAGTAGTAATGATGCATATTTTGAATCGAATAAGACTTTAAGGGAAAAGGTAGATTTCCTTACTAAGGTCCTAGAGAAATTCACAATTGGCTCTAACACCCTAAACATAATTATTGGGAGCCAAAGGGTTAGTTTCAATAAGAAGGGACTAGGTTATAAGAGAACCAAAAATAAAAAGGTCTACCATTGTTTAAATGCTAGAGGACAATCTAAAACAACAATGGTAGCTAGAAAATGGATCTCTAAGAAGTACTTGATGAACCCCATTGGAAATAATTTATATTGGGTTACCAAGTCAATCCTCAAGGGTTAAGAAAACCCTAGGATAGTCGACCATAAGTGAATTTATTTTATATCATGTTAAATGATTTATGATCATGATATGCAATTATGATAATGTTTGTGTTATGATCATGTTGGTTGTTTTGGATTATACTTAACCTTGATAGAATTATATGAAATTTATGGTTAAGTATAAATATCTTTAGTCACATCTCACAATTCACCATAAGGCTAACTTGATTGATAACATAGCAATGGGTGAGATGTTAGGTTGATACAAATGACTCACTTATGTCTGTGACATTTTGATGGGTCATTAGGTGTATCATAACATAGCAATCATAAACCAACTATGGGGAAAGTAAATATTTAATCAATGGTCATATTGCCCATAGATCATAGTTGTATAATTTAAATGATTGAAAACCATTTTATGTTTTGCAAACGGTGAATTGATGCTTTAAAATTGCTCAAGGCAAAATTAGGTCTTAAAGTTGATACAAAATTGAGACATTTTATAACTTTTGAGTTTTTGCCTAATTTTCAAAAATAGAATGAATTTTCTTGAAAAATAATTTTTCATTGATAAAGGGACTCATAAGAAATGTGTTCCTCATTTTTCATGATTTTTCGAATTTTCTAGAATTTTTAGTGCATTTCTAAACTTGAGTTCAAAAATCAGAAAAGGCAGAAAATCAAGTGTCAGTCGACTGATGGACTGTGCACAAGCACAGTAACTTACTTTGTGTAGTTTTTAGCATTTTTTGGTGATTTTCTTCCATTAAGACTTTGATGTCATGGTATATGACATATGTTTAATGTTTTTTATGGTGTCAAATGGGGAGAAATATGAGAGTTTAAGTTAATCATGCTAAGGGGAGAAAATAGCATGTGTTAAGAAAGAGTTATATGTGTTAAGGGGGAGTGTTTTGATACTCATATTTATTTTACATGCTTTCCTTCTTTATGTATTTGGTTAATGTTTTACCTAACTTAAAAATGGTTGTCACACATCAAAAATGGGGAGATTGTTAGGGCAATCAACCCAAGTATAGTTTGGTTTTGATGTGTGTGACAAAGGTTTAAGTTAGGATGTTTATGTTGATTTGATATGTGTGTTTAAGTTGTGCAAGACTTAATAAATCACACATGAGTTAGCTTGATGATAGCATTGGTGGGTTCACCATCTCCTGGCTCGAGTCCTTGAGTGGGTGAAGGATGACATTGCAGAAGTCGTGCGCTTGGTGCATCCGAGGGACCGTCGGACGAGGAGCATTAGAGTGAAGCCAAAGGAAACAAACTTCAAGGCGAGACGTGAAGGATGACATTGTGGAAGCCGTGCGCTTGGTGGATCCAAGGGACGTGGATGGACAAAGAGAGCTTCAGTGAGGGACTCCAAGGGAAATGAGAGATTGAGCGATTGTAATGGTAGCTCATAGGTGAACTTGGTCGAATGGCTAAGTCAAGTGTCGGATGCTCAAACAAGTATTTGTTTGAGATTTTACCCGACACCAGTCGACTGCTATAGACAGTAGTCGACTGCTCTGAGTTGATGGCACTTGACTGGTGTTCGACTGGTGGGTTTCTGGCCCAATAGTCGACTATCAAGGGATGACAGTCGACTGCTACACCATCAGTTGACTGCCAAGGAATGATAGTCGACTGTTGAAGGTGGTCACGGGCACAGAACCTCCCGTAGTCGATTGATCAATCGGCTACGCAGGCAGCAGTCGAGTGCCAAGGCTACCATTGGACTACAATGGTCATGATCTGACGTAGTCAGAGGTCATTGAAATGATAGCAGTCAACTGGTGACATGAGGTAGTCGACTGTTGCATGTCCAATAGGAATAAATCTCTTCTCTCTATAAAGAGAAGGGATGAGAGCCTTGGGGATGCTAATACTTCATTCCTAAGTGCTCCCCAAGTGCCCTAAACATCCCAAACCTCCTCTTCCTTGTTCTTATCTAAATCATATTGTAAGAGGGAGGATTTTGTAAGAAGGTTTCTTCTCCACCTTGATTGAGCAAAGGAGAAGTTTAGTGATTGGTTTGAGGAAGTGATTCGTCATACAAATCATCCGTGGATTAGCGGCAAGGGTCGTGAACCACGTTACATACTTGCATTTGCATTTGCTTCTTTCTCACTCTTTTGTATTGTTTTAATTGTCTTGTTTTAGCATTTCTGTTGCGCTAACAATCTTGTAGACGATTAAGAAGCGAACGATTTCCATCAACGTACACGGGCTATTCAACCCCCCCCCCTTCTAGTCGGGCCATGATCCTCCAACATATACCTTTCTAATGACTCTCCTAGGCTTCTTGGAAGTCTTAGTCACTGTAGTCTCATCAAGGTCAACTCTAGGGATAGCCTCTCTTGTAACCTTGATATTCCTAGACCTAGGATTAGTTCCATGATTATATGGAACGCTATGATAAAAGGCACGCTCTCCTTGGACTTAGATTCATATCCCAAACCCGTCTTGTCCCTAGATAGCTCTTACCTGTCAAAACCTAAATTTTTTCCTTTTAACCCATTAAACACATTTTCCATATTTTTAAGAGTCTTCTTTAATTTGTTAAGTCTTGACCTCAAGACTTGGTTTTCTTCCTCTGATGTCTCAATTTGTTATTTTCCATGCTTTCCTTGGACACTTTTTTTCCTAGGCATATGCCTATTCTTTTTAGGTTATTACCTAGATTGTTATATATCTTCCTATGCTTTGGTAAATTAGGTCTACCTTGAAAACCTCTAAACTCCTTAGGTGGGATAGTTCTTGAGGTAATAAGTCTAGAATTATCCTTAGATTTACAATCATGATATTGAACACCTAAATGATAAAACTTAGGCTTAACATGCTTTTTACTATGAAATACCGAAATTACATTAAGGATAGATATATACCTTAGGCCTTGTCTTAGGAGCTCCCCCTAAAATTGAACTTTCTCTTATGTCCTTCCTTGGGTGGCTCCCCCTTAGACAATGATTTTGGTAATGCCTCTTTTGCTTGCAGAAGAAACACACAATGTATTCCTTGCCTTTGTATATCAAGATTCTGACCTGCTTTGGATTTTTCTTTGTCTTTGGTGCCACTAGATCTTGATTCATTTTGGGCACTTACTCTTATAATGTTCTTTTTTCCTACACTCAAAATCATATAATATGATTTTTATTTTTAAGAGTTGCATTTGAGTTACCTTCCATGATGATAAGGAAAACTTGTGCTTGTTCTTCATCAGCTCCAAATGCCGATGACTCCTCTTGTTCCAACGTCGATGATCTAATCTCCACGTTAATCCTTGAGGTAGAGAATTCTACACCTTTCTCCAACTCAGAAGTTGAACATCCCTCAACCTCCGAATCTTCATGAGCTTGAGCCGATGAGTTTTCTTCTTCGGAGTCATCCTCACTTTGTGATGAGGGCTCCTTATGAATCTTGGCAAGTTTTATCTATAAATCCTTAGCATCTTGATATTTACCTATCTTACATAATAGATCATTAGGGATAAAATTTATCAAAATTTTAATTACCTTTTAATTTGCCTCATATCTCAAGATTTGTTTCTCAGTCCACTGGCTCCTTTTGAGAGTTTTTTCCTCCTTGTCCGTTGGAGCTCCAAATCTCTCCATTAAGGTAAACCATTCCTCTATGTTCATTTGAAAGAACATCTCCGTCCTTGTCTTCCATTGAACAAATTCCTCCTAGTCCATAGGGTGGTGATACTCGGGTGTCATATCCAAATCTATCGTTGAACTCCATTTGTCGCAATGAGTCCTCTAATATTCTAACCTCGTGCTCCCTCGGTAGTTAGTCCGATGAAGAGTGATCTCGCTCTAATACCACTTGTAAGGACCTTGGTGTCTTTAGAGGGGGTGAATAGCATTCTCGAATCGATCATCGATTAAGTACTCATGCTTATCTACAAAATGTTAATGCACAACGGAAACAAAAGATAAACAATAAACAAAACACAAATATAACACATCAAATTTTACGTGGTTCGGAACTCCTAGTTCCTAATTCATAGCCTAGCTCTAGCGATATCACCACTATCACTTTCTTCTTCTCAAAAACCTTCCGGAGACGGAGAAATCTCTTACAACCTATTCTTATACAAGAAATACAAACAAATACAAGTGTAAAGAAGATAAACTAAAATACAATATAAAGAACGCTTTACACAAGAGAACTTTTGTTTGATCGTTGTTTGGTTGCTTAGGAATGTCTTGGAAGGTATGGAATATAGCAAGACTTCCCCTTCAAAGTCACCAAGGATCGACTTTTTCAAATGACCATGAAGCTCGCTTTTATATGCATCATTGGGATGCTTCTGCTCACTTCTGCCACCATCAAAGGATTGGTCAACTTAACCAATCGGTTGTTGGTTGCCAACTTACTGTTCAACAATCACTAACAACTGATCAACGGCTAAAATCATCCCAAAGATTGAACATCAATTGATTACTCTAATTACTTAGTCGATTGATTAGGATCAAATCAGCCAATCAATTCAAATAGCTTCTGTTGGCCTAACACCACAATCAATCGATTGTCGTATCCCAGCAATTGATTGTTGGACCCTGAGCACTAGGGCCTCACTCTCAAGCACCCACTTTCTCTTCCCAAACACCCGCTTCCTAAGCCATTGAGTTCTCGGTTTGCCTCCAAACACCCATCGCCCGAGCACCTTTCCCAGTCATCTAATCAACACCATTAGTCAACTAGCCTTAACCCCAAGCACCCGAGTCCCGAGCGCCAAGCGTCGGCCTCCCAAGCACCCAAGTCATGAGTGTTGAGCATCGACCCCTCGAGCACCTAGGTCTTAAGCATTGAGTGTCGGCCTTTCAAGTATTGTCCCGAGTGCTCGAGTCATGCTTCCTGAGCGTTGAATTCCTGAGCGCTTGACTTCCCCAGCATCGAGTCGTGCTTCTTGAGCATCGAAGTCCCAAGCGCCTGACTTTTTGAGCATTGAGTCGTGCTTCCTGAGCATCATCCTAGTCGATTGATCAAGACCATCAGTCGATTGACTTTAACTAGTCGACTGGTAAACCCTAGCAATCGAATGATGCATCAGTCTCAGTCTAATTTCAACCCCTCTCCTTTCACCTAGTATTTTATTGACCTCAACCTATCAGAACTTTTTTTGTCCAACACCCAATCATTCTTGACCTATCGAAACTTCTCCTGCCTAGCATTCGGTCACCTTGACTTTCGAGACTTCACTTGCTTAGCATCCAGTCATCTTGACCTATTAGGACTTCACTTTCCTAGCATCCGATCACCTTGACCCGTCGAAACTTTCCTTGCCTAGCCTTCGATCACCTTAACCTGTCATGACTTCACTTGGCTAGCCTCCGATCACCTTGACTTACTAGAACTTCACTTGCCTAGTTTCCGAGCACCTTGACCTACCAGGACTTCACTTATACAAATATCCACTTGACCTGTTTAGACTTTCCATTTCATAAAAAGTGTTTGGTCTGTTAGGATCTTTGTAATGGCTAGAGGGGGAGTGATTAGCCTTTCTTTGTTTCTACAAAAACGTTAGCGGAAGCAATACAAATATAAACACAAATAAGAACAAGAAACAAGAATACAATGCTAACACCCGATGTACGTGGTTCGGAGATGACGCTCCTACTCCACGGTAATCTGTAAAGTGGATTAGCCCTAGCCAAGCTTCACTAAATCCTTCTTTGGATGAACCAAGGTGGAGAAACCTTGTCTTACAATGCTCTCCTCTTCTTTACAATGATGGAAGATTAAAAGCTAGAGAAGAGGAGGTTTAGAATCACAAAAGCACTTGGGAAAGCTTGGTGAGCATAGGGGTGTAGCTAGGAATGAGAGCACTAGCTTCACCAAGCTCCCCAAGGCCCCTTCTTATAGAAGAAGGGTTGTTTTTCCCGTTGGGCTTCGATCAGTCGACTGATGCTCACCATCGATCATTGCGCTCAACCAGCGGCGGCTAAGCAGATCCGCGGAGATACATAGCCGCAATTTCCAACGGCCAAGTGATCAGTCGACTGATCCCTCCATCAGTCGACTGATGGAGTGATCAGTCGAGTGATCGTAGGCCGTAGTCGAGTGCGACTACACTCTGTGCTCGTATTTGCGTTGATCAGTCGGTATCGCTATTGGCGATCGGTGATTGCAACATCGATCGACTACCAGCTGGCAAAAGCGATCGGTGATGGTCGTGGTTTCACCGACTCAATCGAAACTGACCCGGTCGGTCGATACATCGTATCAGTCGACTGATACTTATCAAGTATGAGTAATTCACACTTGATTTTACACCCTAGACCTAGACTCAACCTTCTAGCTCCTCATTAAGCCTTGCGCCTCCAGGATCCCTCCGAGTCCGCGACTTGTTCATCCTTTGCGCTTTGCTTCCAAGAGCTTCCTTCGGTTTCGTCATGTCTTGGGTTGTCAAATGCTTGGACTTTATGCTGCCAAGACTACAAGCTTGGACTTATGCTGCCAAGACTTTACTTTGGACTTCTTTTGCCAAGGTTCACTTGGACTTTACGCTGCCAAGACTACAAGCTTGGTCTTACGCTGCCAAGTCCATCCCTTGGACTTCCCTTGCCAAGATCATACTTGGTCTTCCTTTGCCAAGGTTCACTTGGACTTTACGCTGCCAAGACTACAAGCTTGGTCTTATGCTGCCAAGTCCGTCCCTTGGACTTTCCTTGCCAAGATCATACTTGGACTTCTCTTTTACCAAGTCTTCATCCTTGGATTTCCCTGTCACTTAAACATATTCGCAATTAGATCACAAAGCATTGCCTAACTTAGATGATTATCCAAACATCAAAACATATAAATGCTTGGGGCATTGTTGCACCAACAATCTCCCCCTTTTTGATGTTTGGCAATCACTTAAGTTAGGTCTTTTAAAGATACGCACATAATCATATTTTCAATATGAATTTTAACTTAAACATTCCTTCTCCCCCTTTGACATACATCAAAAAGAGAAGGATTCATAACTAAAAGAATTTAAAGATGTTGTATCTTGGACTAAGGTATAATATTGATATTAAGCTCCCCTTAATCCGAGATATGCTTCATGATGTATAAATAATATTTGAAGCAAAGCATAACAAAAATTCAAAAATTAAGTCCTAGCTTTGCACCAACAATGGAAGTTTGGGGATGAAAAGATACATTTTATAAAACTCCCCCTAAAACACTGCATAAAACAGTCCTAAAAATTTGTTTATACTCAATATTATCATGCTATAGTTTTAGGACATCAAAGATACACTAAATATCAGAAAATGCAGCTATTTATCAGAAAACACAGTGTATCAGTCGACTGGTTTTCTGAACCAGTCGACTGCTACACTTGAAATCCAAATTTCAACCTTTTTAGCCCAATTTCAGAAATGCGTTAGAAATTCTAGAAACCTCGAAAAATCACGAAATTTTGTGGACACATTTCTGAGATCATACTTTATTAAGGAAAAATAGTTTGAAAAATATATGTTTCCCAGATTTTAAGATTGATACAAATTTGGAAAATAACAAAAGTTCTAAAAATTTTGCAAACTTTGTATCACTTTTGTGTTTCACTTGAAAACTATTTTTCAAAATATGATGAACATAGTTTAAAATATATATGATTTGGAATTTACAACCATGTTCTTAGAGCTATGTATTCATTACTTGAATACAAGCCTTCCCAATGATTGGTCCACGAGGTATTCATGTCTCTAGGTGTGTCATTGGCTCATAGTAATGCATCATAACAAGCATGATGAGTCAAGTACACCTTCCCTATCATCTCACATGTTCCTAAGTGTCTCAATACAAAAACCAAGGTTTCTTAAGGCTTTTTTTGAGATGCATCAAGGTATAAGACTAACATATGAATATGGGATCATGCAAACCTATAATTTTACTCTACAAAGCACATACCAAGCTCTCTCCTTAATGATAAAAATTCAGTTCCGGGAAGAGCTTTGGTGAAGATATCGGCAAGGTTGGACTTAGATTCTACATAATTAAGTTCAATATCCCCTCTTGCCACATGATCTCTTATGAAGTGATGTTTCACTTCAATGTGCTTGGTCCTAGAGTGATGTACCGAATTTTTGGTCAAGTTGATGGTACTCACATTGTCACAATAAACTTTAATGTTAGAGTAGTGTAGCTCATAGTCCTCAAGCGTATGTCTCATCCAAAGCAATTGAGCTACACAACCACCCATAGCCACATATTCGGCTTCGGTGGTTGATAAAGCAACACAATATTGCTTCCTACTACTCCAACTAACTAGGGAAGACCCAAGAAATTGGCATCCATCACTAGTACTCTTCCTATCCAATTTGCAACCGGCATAATCGGAATCGGTATAACCAAGCAACTCAAAGGACCTAGTCCTAGGATACCAAAGTCCTACATTTAGGGTGCCTTTAATATATCTTAAAATTCTCTTAACGGCTACTAAATGTGATTCTTTGGCACAAGATTGGTATCTTGCACACATACCTACCGCAAATAAGATATCGGGTCTACTAGCGGTTAGGTATAGTAGGCTACCAATCATACTCCTATAAAGTTTAAGATCAATTGATTTTCCATCATGATCACTATCTATTTTAGTGCTAGTGGTCATAGGAGTGGTTACAATTTTGGCATTTTCCAAACCAAATTTCTTGATCATTTCATTTGCATATTTGGTTTGATAAATATGAATATCTTCATTGGTTTGTTTGACTTGTAACCCTAGGAAAAAGTTGAGCTCTCCAACTAGGCTCATTTCAAATTCATTTTCCATGTTTTTTATAAAGTCTTGAAGAAGATCATCATTTATTGACCCAAAAATAATGTCATCAATATATATTTGGGCTATAAAGATATCCTTTAATGTTGACTTTATAAACAAGGTTTGATCTACTTGGCCTCTCCTAAAATCCTTAGAAATTAAGAAAGATGACAATCTTTCATACCATGCCCGGGGAGCTTGTTTTAACCCATATAATGCTTTCTTAAGCTTATATACGTGGTTTGGATAATCTATGTTCTCAAACCCGGGTGATTGTTCTACATATACTTCTTCCTTAATATAACCATTTAAGAATGCTGATTTAACATCCATTTGGTAAAGTTTAAATCTCATATAGGAAACATACCCTAAGAGAATTCTAATAGATTCTAATCTAGCAACCGGGACATAAGTCTCATCATAGTCAAGCCCCTCAACTTGATTGAATCCCCTAGCAACCAACCTAGCCTTATTTCTAGTGATATTTCCTTGGTCATCTCGCTTATTCCTAAAGACCCATCTTGTAGTAATTATAGTGCTATCATTGGGTCTAGGTACTAACTCTCATACTTGACTCCTTTCAAATTGAGCCAATTTATCTTGCATTGCCAAGATCCAATCCGGATCATGTAATGCATCATTGATCGATTTAGGCTCAATTTGTAAAATAAGAGCAACTTGACTAGTAGGAGTTCTATGAAATGACCTAGTTCTTACTCCTTGAGATATATCTCCTACTATTTGGTCAAGTGGATGATCTTGATGAATTCTTAGGGTTCTAGAAGGGGTTTCAAATTGATCATTGTTATCTTCCACCCTTCTTTCATCATCGGAATCTTCTCTTTCTCCCCCTTGATCATTACCCCCTATGGTCAAATCTTGAAGTTTTTGGGTAATGTCTTGATTATTGTCATTAATATCCTTATCAATGGACGACTTTCTAGGGTAGGTACTAGTGGTTTCATCAAATTAAATATTAGAGGACTCCTCAATCCCTTGGGTTCTCTTATTGTAGACTCTATATCCTCTACTTGTGGATGAGTATCCAACTAGGATTCCCTCATCCGCTTTGGATTCAAATTTTCCTAAGTTATCTTTGGTGTTTAAAATATAAACTTTACATCCAAAGACTTTGAAATAATGAATTGTGGGAATAGTCTCATTCCATAATTCAAATGGTGTATTTCCTAAAAACCTATGGATTTGAACCCTATTTTGGATATAGCAAGCGGTATTAACCGCTTTCGCCCACAAGTAGCTAGGTAGAGAATATGCATTAAGCATAGTCCTAGCCGCCTCTTGTAGAGCACGATTTCTCCTTTCCACCACCCCATTTTATTGGGGTGTTCTAGGATAAGAGAACTCATGCTTGTACCCTTGCTCTAAACAAAATTGTGAAAATTTAGAATTCTCAAATTCACCACCATGATCACTACGGATCTGGTTGATTTTGAGACTCTTTTCATTTTCAACCCTTTTACTAAATCCTATGATTATTTCTAAGGTATCATCCTTATGTTTCATAAAGTATACCCAAGTATACCTAGAAAAATCATCTACTATAACTAAACAATATTTGCTACCATTTAAAGAAGGAGTACTATGACAATCAAATAAGTCAAGATGCAATAGTTCTAATGGTAAGGAAGTATTAGTTAAGGTTTTACCTTTGTGTGATGCTTTTGTTTGTTTTCCTTCTTGGCATGCATCACACATTTTGTTCTTGACATACTTGATCTTTGGTAGCCCTTTGACCAACTCCATCTTGGCTACCTTGGCTATGTTTTTCATGTTGATGTGCCCCAATCTCCTATGCCATAGCCAACTTTCTTCTTCTTTCGCAACAAGACACTTAGTGGAAATGTTAGAAGCATATGAAAAATCAACATAATAGATATTTGATTTCCTATATCCAACTAACATACAATCATTTAATTCCTTGTGTCTAATCATGCATTTAGAGGATTCAAACGAAACATGATAGTTTGCATCACAAAGTTGACTAACACTTAATAAATTAAATTTCATATTTTCAACTAGTAAAACTTTGTGAATGACAATTTTGGGGGATACCTCAATTGTACCTCTACCTAATATCTTGAGTTTTCCACTATTTCCAAAAGACACCGCTCCCTTCTTCACATACTTAATTGTTGAGAACTTGCTCACATCCCCGGTCATGTGTGTTGAACAACCGCTATCCACGATCCACATATCTTGCTCTCCTATCTAAATCACATGATAAACACAAGCTTTTGGTACCCAAATATTTGGACCGGTAACATTAAGTAAAAACTTCTTAGGTACCCATGCTTTATTAACCTTACCCTTAATGGTTGCTTTTCTATTTATTAATGAGATATAAGCAACTTCTTTTTCTTTTGGCTTGTATCCTACACCGGCCTTGTTGTAAACGGCTCTTTGTCGGCTAAGGATCATGTCAAGGTATTTTGAGTCATTTGTAAATTTCTCTAAGCATGCCTTTAACTCACTAACCTCATTCTTAAGTTTGTCATTCTCTTCCTTAAGCATGCAAGAATCAACATGTGAGGGTTTTTCATTCCTAATGGTCTTTAGTTCTACCTTCATGCTTCTAACCTTAGATTTAGACTTATCTAGAGCCTCTTTAAGATAAGCAATTGATTTATAAAGAAGCTTAACTTTAGGAGAGTTCATTACCTCATCGTCACTAGATGACGATTCATCGCTTGAAGAGCCTTCTTCTTGGCTTGATGTACCGGAGTCATCCTCTTGGGCCATGAGTGTCACATGGCGTGTGACGTGGCAAAGCTCATCATCGGAGGAGGAATCTTCAACACTTGGTGTGTCCCATGTGGTTTGAGCCACCATGGCCTCCTTCTTCTTTTTCTCCTTCCTTTCCTTCTTTTTCTTTTCTTTTTCTTCCTTCTTCTTTAGCTCCGGACAATTTGACTTTATGTGCCCCTTCTTATTGCAAGCATGGAAAATCACATTGTTATTAAAATTTGAATTACCACTAAACTTACCTTTTGAAGAATGAGACCCCTTCCTTGCTTCTCTATTCTTGAACTCCTTTGATTTTCTATAGAGCTTCTTGACAAAGTTGGTCATCTCACTAGACGAGTCTCCATCACTACTTGAATCATGCTCCGACTCGGATGATGATGACACTTCTTTTCTTTCTTTCTTTTTCTTTTCCTTCTTTTCAACAAATAGAGCTAAACCCTTTTCCTTAGAGGACATGTTAGTTTGCTCATGCAATTCAAACTCACAAAATAATTTATCAATTTTAATTTGAGAAAGATCCCTAGTTACCTTAATAGCATCAACTATAGAAGTCCATAGAGAATTTCTAGGAAATGTTTGAAGAATATACCTTACCAAATTCCGATTGTCAACTCGCTCACCTATGATGTGGAGTCCATTCACAATCTCCTTAAACCTTCCATGCATTTGGCTTACGGTTTCATGGGTCTTCATTTGGAAGGATTGAAGTTGTCCAATTAGCAAGTCCTTCTTGGCCCTCTTTGACTCATTGGATCCTTCATTTAGCTCAATGAGCTTTTCCCATAACTCCTTGGCGGATTCGAAAGGCCCCACCTTGTTGAGTTGCTCCATTGTAATACCGCATTGGATGGTGAGTACCGCCTTTACATTTGACTCGAACCGCCTATTCATTTCCCTTGTCCAATCCTTGCTTGGAATAGGGTCTCCATGTTCATCCACCGGTTCCTCAAAGTCATCTACAATGCTATGCCAAATTTCAATATTACTCATTAGATAATATTTCATCCTACCTTTCCAATATGCAAAATGACTCTCATCGAAGAGCGGTGGCTTGGCGGTGCTATATCCCTCTTGAAGAGCCATTGATGCCTTGGTTGATGGTGAAATCTTCCAAGCTATCCGGGCTCTGATACCACTTGTTAGGATCTTTGTAATGGCTAGAGAGGGGGTGATTAGCCTTTCTTTGTTTCTACAAAAATGTTAGCGGAAGAAATACAAATATAAACACAAATAAGAACAATAAATAAGAATACAATGCTAACACCCGATGTACGTGGTTCGGAGATGACGCTCCTACTCCACGGTAATCCGTAAAGTGGATTAGCCCTTGCCAAGCTTCACTAAATCCTCCTTTGGATGAACCAAGGTGGAGAAACCTTGTCTTACAATGCTCTCCTCTTCTTTACAATGATGGAAGATTAAAAGCTAGAGAAGATGAGGTTTAGAATCACAAAAGCACTTGGGAAAGCTTGGTGAGCACAGGGGTGTAGCTAGGAATGAGAGCACTAGCTTCACCAAGCTCCCAAGGCCCCTTCTTATAGAAGAAGAGTTGTTTTTCCCGTTGGGCTTCGATCAGTCGGCTGATGCTCACCATCGATCATTGCGCACGAACCAATGGCTTACGAACAAGCGGTCCGCGGAGATCGTGGCGCCGATTTCCAACGACCAAGTGATCAGTCGAGTGATCGTAGGTCGTAGTCGAGTGTGACTACACTCTGTGCTCGTATTTGCGTTGATCAGTTGACTGCCATTGTTGGCGGTCGGTGGTCTCAACATCGATCGTGATGGTCAAGGTTTCACCACGACTCGGTCGAGCACTGACGATCGTGATACATCGTGTCGATCAGTGATACTCATCAAGTATGAGTAATTCACACTTGATTTTACACCCTAGACCTAGACTCAACCTTTTAGCTCCTCATTAAGCCTTGTGCCTCCAGGATCCCTCCGAGTCTACGACTTGTTCATCCTTTGCGCTTTGCTTCCAAGAGCTTCCTTCGGTTTCGTCATGTCTTGGGTTGCCAAATGCTTGGACTTTATGCTGCCAAGACTACAAGCTTGGACTTATGTTGCCAAGACTTTACTTTGGACTTCTTTTGCCAAGGTTCACTTGGACTTTACGCTGCCAAGACTACAAGCTTGGTCTTACGCTGCCAAGTCCATCCCTTGGACTTCCCTTGCCAAGATCATACTTGGTCTTCCTTTGCCAAGGTTCACTTGGACTTTACGCTGCCAAGACTACAAGCTTGGTCTTATGCTGCCAAGTCCGTCCCTTGGACTTTCCTTGCCAAGATCATACTTGGACTTCTCTTTTACCAAGTCTTCATCCTTGGATTTCCCTGTCACTTAAACATATTCGCAATTAGATCACAAAGCATTGCCTAACTTAGATGATTATCCAAACATCAAAACATATAAATGCTTGGGGGCATTGTTGCACCAACATGGTCAACTGTGATTCACTTAGCCTTCACATATTGCTAACTCCCTGTTAGATTTCTGACTACTAGTGTCCAGTCATCCATGACCATTTGAATATTTCACTTGCTAACTCTCTATTGAACTTCCGACTACCATGTGACTGGTCCTCTATAATCCATTTGGATTTCTCACTTATCAAGTATCCAGTCAATCTTGATCTACTAGATTTTACACTCAACCTTGACACTGCATGCATCATCGATCGACCTGATCCAATGATGACTATACTAACAATCTCTTTCTTCATTACATAACCTTCGAATGTCTCGTACCATTCTTCACTCATTAATAATGTATTGTCATATTGTCAAATATAGAAACTCAACTCGAGTTCATTCGAGTTTGGTCAATCTTAACCTAAGATTGATTGCGCCAATAAAGTTGATAGCTCGATGTCTTGAGATCCATAGAGATTGAAGAAAAATAGAATGAGATATTTAATGGACCATAGCTAGGATGAGGAGCATCAAAGAGAATGTTGATAACATTTAGTGAAGGTGTGCTATATAGGTGAAGTGTAAAGGATGACATACGTAGTGATCCAAAGGTTGGGTGTATTTTAAGGAATGAATTAATAACTTGACGAGAAGTGGTCAAGTAAAAAAGTCAACTATGAAGGTAAGTTTTGGTGGGCTGGGAGACTTGATAGGCTTGTACTTTGAGCTTAGGATAGTATTTAACTTAAGAAAGATTTATCATCATAATTAAATTTAGTCGACTGGAATTGAGTTTAATTAACTAAAGATTTGAGTTGATTGAAGAGTTAACCCTAATTAAGTAGCCAACAAATAAAATGATTTTGTTCTCATTTAAGTAATTGATTAAACTAAGATCAGTCCATCGATGAAGTCTATCAATTGATGCTATGATGGGAAAGTCAATAGGAGTCATTGATTTTAATTAACAAAGTTGCACTATAATAATTTGATGACCTAAGAGCTATTATGGCTCAATCAATTGATAGTAAATTCCAATCGACTTGAATAGCCATTAGCAAACTTAGGTGTGATCAGAAAAAACAATTAATTAATGGGTGGATTTAGTTGATTAATTAATAATATATCGACTAATAATAAAATATGGAATCGTCACATTAGCGACTCTCTATCGTTGCCCCTACTATGGAGATGAGATCATCAAAATTCCGATTGACAAGTACAAAGGAATGAGATCATCAATAGTCTAAGATGATGAATTCTCTGAGAATTGATTCCTGTTCACTACGGATAAATTTCTTTGTATTTGTCAATTGAAAATCCTAGAGGCTGACTAATAATAAATTAATAATGAAGAGGTGAAGAAGAGTACCAAATTAGAGGCTTTAAGATCAACAAATATAGAATAGGTTAGGTTCTATTAGAGCTTTCCCATATACTCCTAAGCTTTCTCTTGTAATTCTTCTTGTATATTTGCATATTGTAAGAGATTTTTTTATCTTTAATAGTTCATAAAAAAAAAAAAAGGAGAGGCAGTGAGTGACTTATTAACGATTCACTGGTAGTGAAATAAAAATAAAAATTTTAAATTTGATAAATATCATATTAGTAATTGGTAAATTTTAAGACTATCTATCTAATTTCATAAAAGTTTTTTATCAATCGTCAAACTAAATTAAAAAATATTCAAAACGAACCCGTTTTAAAATATATTATTTTATTTTTAAAAAAATCTCTGTAAATATATCACAATTTTAAAAAAATTAAAAATATCTGAGAATATTTTGTCACTACCGTAGCTCCCGTTACATATTCGTTTATGTAATTTTTAGTGTGCTGATCCAAAATTTAAAATCTGTGGACGGAACTTCTCGCACCCACACAATTCGATTGGATCGCATATGATTGTCCAAGCAGGAGGCAGGTAAGTGGGTTTACATGTACAGGTTGGAGGAACAAATGGCCCATTTTTAGCAGTGTTTATTGTGTTTCCTGTTTTCCCCAATGCACATGATTTATATCCGGCTGGAGGTATTCCTACTGGACGTCCGGAGCCGGCGAGCGGAGCTCGTAAAGTAAAAAGGGGCAGATCGGAGCTGCGGGGCGGGAGCGGAGCGGTGAGGTTTAAATAGCGCAGATCGGCGGCGATGGCGACGGATCCTCTCCTAAGCTCCCGAGGCCGGCTCCTCGAGCCAATGGAAGGCGTTGTTGACTTCCGCGGCCGTCCCGCCTTCAGATCTACCTCCGGCGGCTGGACTTCTGTCCTCTTCATAATAGGTACGTGTTATCTGCTTCCGGATCCTCCACTCCTCTTCCCAATCTTCTGTTTCCCCTTATTTTGGGTCTGCCGACTGCCGACGTCACAGGGGTGGAGGTCGCAGAGCGGTTCGCCTACTATGGGGTGTCCGCAAACTTGATCTCCTTCCTCACGGGGCCTCTTCATGAGTCGACGGCGGCGGCGGCGGCCGCCATCAATGTGTGGAGCGGCGTCGCATCGATGCTACCTCTCGTGGGCGCTTTCGTCGCTGACTCCTACATGGGGCGCTACCGAACCATCGTCGTTGCCTCTCTTCTTTACATACTGGTACCGTTCTCCTCATTCATGCACTTCCATCTTTTTCCCCCTTGGAAATATCCTTTTGCATCCAGCAATCCAATCAATTGTCCCGCCACCGATCACAATTCTGCTTACCCACTCATTCTCACTGCTAAATCATGATTGATGTGATCAATAACACACTTTTTTCATTCAGTACTTCTTTATTTTCTTTGGCAAAATATGCTTATCAATTTTTCGGAGATTTAAGATTTGAAATAGGTCATTCGTGGTGCCTTTTTCTCATTCTCAATTGGAATGACTTGATCGTGCTTGTGCGAGAGTAGTCTGGCTGGATCAATGTGTAGTTGTTTCGTAATTGGAAATCATAGATTTGAATATCGTATGTAATCTTCCTTCCAGAGTTTAGGCATGTTAACCTTCTCGGCTGCGTTGCCATCCCTTAATTCCCTCCATCCACCGGACTGTGGGGATGCCGGCGACACATCATCAAGCTGCCCGCCTTCTTCTCTCCAAGTCGCGATCTTCTACTTCTCCTTGTATCTAATGGCCGTCGCCCAAGGGGGCCACAAGCCGTGCGTCCAGGCTTTCGGCGCCGACCAGTTCGACGAGAATGACCCCGAGGAAAGCGCCGCCAGGAGTGCTTTCTTCAACTGGTGGTACTTCGCCATGTGCTTTGGCACCCTCTTCACCATCACCATCCTCAACTACATCCAGGACAACCTCAGCTGGGCTCTCGGCTTTGGCATTCCATGCGCCGTCATGCTCTGCGCCCTTGCCTTGCTCCTGATGGGAACCCGGACGTATCGCTTCTACCCCTTGAAAGAACAGAGCCCTCTCTCTCGCACTGCCAAAGCACTCGCCACCATCGCCAGAGACCGGTCGAGCGATTCGAGTGAGCAGCAGGAGGCGGCCAAGTGAGTGCCTTGATCTGTACATGGATTCCGAATCTTAATTTCATGATGAAATTTGAAGTGTGACTCATTTTGTGGGCAGCGGTGAGCATTTTGCCGAAGCGAAGGGGTTGCTGCAGCTGTTCCCCATATGGGCGACGTGCTTACTTTATGCCGTCGTCTTCGCCCAGTGGTCGACCCTGTTTACGAAGCAAGGCAGCACCATGGACCGGAGAATAGGCTCGAAATTTGTGGTGCCGCCGGCTGCTATGCAGAGCTTCATCAGTGGCTCCATCGTCGCCTTCCTCCCCATCTACGATCGAATTCTAGTCCCGACGTTTCGGAAATTCTCAAAGCTCCCGTCGGGAATCACAATGCTCCAAAGGATCGGCACCGGGATGGTAGTTTCCTTAATCTCCATGACCATAGCGGCTGCGGTGGAGATGAAGAGGCTCCGCGTCGCTCGAGAATTCGGGCTGGTGGATCGACCGGAAGCCATGATTCCGATGAGCCTGTGGTGGCTGGTTCCCCAGTACGTTCTCTCCGGTATTGCGGACGTGTTCACCATGGTTGGGCTGCAGGAGTTCTTCTACGATCAAGTCCCGGATGCGTTGAGAAGCCTGGGCCTTGCTTTCTACTTGAGCATCTTCGGAGTTGGTAGCTTCATAAGTGGATTTCTGATATCGGTGATCGACAAGACTACGATGAAAGGAGGGGATAGCTGGTTTTCCAACAATCTCAACCGTGCCCATCTTGATTACTTCTACCTCCTCCTCGCCGGGCTCAGCGCCGTCGAGCTGCTTCTCTTCCTTTACTTTGCACGAGCCTATGTCTATCAGAAAAAGGCTCCTGTTGTCCTCCCGCCCTGAAATAATGGTAATCTACCTTTTAGTGAAATCTTAAATTTGAATTGCTACTTTATTCACGGCCTTCGACAGTTGATTTCACATTAAGGAGATAAAATGAAGATAACCCTCGACTAGCGAGAAAGAGGGGTAAAGGATCCATAAACTTTGCTCTTGACTTCTTTTTTTTTTCCTGATCACCAGAGTTATTCCGCGGGAGGATTGTCACTTTACGTAGAGGAAATATGACCGCTAGAGGAGGGGGTGAATAGTGTCGTGCTAGTATGTTAATGGAAATTGTTCGTGTTTGTCTCTACACAATTGTTAGCGCACAGTGGAATAATAATAAAGCAATAACGAAATAGACAAACACACAATTACACAAGTATTTAACCTGGTTCGGAACCGAATGATTCCTACTCCACGGATCGAGCTCTAAAAAGTTCTAGTGATGCACACGCAACCACTAATCACAAATAACTCCTTCTCGGAACAATCTGGAGGCGGAGAAACCTCGTACAAGTGATCTTACAACAGTAAGAAATAAATACAAGCAATATACACTACAAATACAAAAGACAAATAAAGAAAACTTTACAACACTTTGTTTTTGATTACTTGAATGCTTGGTTGCTTGACTTGCACTTGGAGACCCTGATTTGCAACAACAAATTGCCCCAAAAGCTCTCAAGAACCATGTTTGATTTCTTCCTCCTCGAACTCCATTTAAAGCTTCTGTCTGGGCTGAAAATCGCCGATCAGTCGATTGATCGGGACCATCAGTCGACTAATAACACTGTTGCTGTGAGACAACGATGTAATTCACTCAGGAAAAATCCAACGGATAGAACATCAGTCGACTGACGGAGCCTTCCTTTGACTGCTAACCCCGCAGTCGAGTCTCGACTCCATTCTGTACCGGAATTCTCGAGCACCAGTCGACTACTCGAGCCAACAGTCGACTACCCACCTCTGGCAGTCGACTGCTGGGACATTTCCCACAGTCAAACCCTAGTTGACTCACACCGGTCGACTGTCATATGACACCAGTCGACTTGCACACCTCAAACATGAGGTTTTAACCTAAGTATGGTGACCCCATACTTGCTAGACCACCCTTAGCCTAGACCTAAGCCTTCTAGCCACCTCCATCAGCCTCGCGCCTCTCGGATCTCTCCAAGTCATTCATGACTTATTCATCCATTGCGCTAGCCTTCAGGTACTTTCATTGGCTATGTCATGCTAACGGTGTCTACACCGCCAAAGCACATTGGACTTACGCTGCCAAGACTCACGCTTGGACTTTAAGCTGTCAACCATTGGACTTATGCTGCCAAGACTCTCACTTAGACTTTACGTCGCTAATATCAAACACCTTGGACTTTTCAAATGCCAAGACTCAAGCTTTGACTTTCCCTTGTCAATCTATGTTGGACTTTCCATGCCAAGACCCATGCTTGGACTTTACCTTGCCAAGACTCATGCTTGGACTTTTCCTTGCCAAAACCCATGCTTGGACTTTTCATGACATGGTCAACCCCCGTCAACCATCAAAATCCCCCTCGAGTCAAACTCGAGTCCGGTCAATCATGACCCGAGTCGATTGTACCAACAATCTCCCTAAAACATTACCAGACATCAATGTCAAACATCAATGTCAAACCTCCATGTCAAACACTTCCATGTCAAACATCAAGACATACCACTTCCATGTCAAACATCAAAACATCACTCGAGTCAAACTCGAGTCCGGTCAATCGTGACCTGGGTCGATTGCACCAACAATCTCCCCCTTTTTAATGTTTGACAAAAATACATACCTTTGAGTTAGAACACTAACTCAAATCTCCTTACCAATTATCCCAAATTAGTAATTCCAAACATTCTCCCTAATTCTCCGAATTTGACAATTGATAACATCAATTGATAATACTCTCCGTAACATTCTCCCCCAAAACATTCTTCCCCTTTTTAATTAACATCAAAAAGATTTTCTCTCCAATAAGGTCAATGTCTCATGTCCCAATGAGATCTTACAATCTTCCCCTTGGTCTAAAAATATCTAAGATGTCTACCATCTTCCTAGTGATAAGTCTCATATCACTTAAGACAAAAAATCATATATACTCTCCCAATTTCCAAATTGGGTATCTCAAAATCTCATTTTCCCCCTCATGAGGAAAAATATCATCCATCATCCCATGATGGATACCTCCCCCTTGAAGGTAGAAAACTTCGCTTCCCACTTCAACTCGGTCGCTTGTTCATGGCGATCCCTTCTACGTCCCTGGATAAAAAAATTTATCTTTGACAAGAGGGATTACCCAAGCAACAATTTCATCGTCGTGCTATTCGATTAGAGTGGTCACTTGAACAAACTTGTTGTTCAAGCCACCAACATCTATTCTACGAATAGCCGCGGAATAGACGATGTACGGATCGTCGGCTTTTGTATTTATATTCGGGGTCCAAGTTATTTTAGCCATAAAAACAGAATACTACATGCATATATAATTGAAAAACAATTATAGACATGTTACAAAAGAGAATAGACAATCGATATACCTCTCGATCTTCTATTGTATGTCCTTCCTCCTTTTGGACGTCGTGTGGGCGACGATCTACCAAAAGTCGAAGCTCCTAGATCACCAATCTTCCTTCTTTGCTCGCTCCAAACAAGAGGAATAATAAGAAACAAAACACTTCTCCTTCTTTCAACCAACCACCAAGCTCCAAGCTTGGTGCTTGCCGCCGGCCAAGAAGGAGATCAAGGAGAGTGAACGCTGGCCAAGACTCTAAGGGAAGAGACCCTAGACTTCTTTCCACCGGCCAAGGAGAGGAGAAGGACTTGATTTGGATGTCGGCCAAGGGAGGGAAGAAGGAGATGGGCGCCGGCCACCACGGAAGAAGAAGAAGAAAGGAAATAATTTCCTTATTTAGTGCCGCCCAAACCTTCAAACCCTAAGCCTCCCAAACTCTAATCCTATCTCAATTGTAATTTCTTGTTGTCGCCCACCCTAAAGCCTCCTTTTATAGAGTTAGGGATAAACCTTGTTTTAATCTCCACCATTGGTTCTAGGGATTTAATCTCAACCGTTGGATCTAGAGATTTAATCTCAACCGTCGATTCTAGAGATTTAATCTCTACCTTTAGATCTAGAGTTTTGTTTTCATCCATTGGATCTAGGCTTCATGAGGTATTAATAGGTTACAATAAGGACCATGAGGAGGAGTTGGATTTTGGCCACCCAATGGATCAAGCCCACATAAAGTCCGATCCATTAATGATAATCCAATCCACTAAAGGATTATCATTGATCTACCTCACCAACCCCCATAAGTTAATATGGGCTCCATATATTATTTGTAAATTTTTCTCCCCGTGTTTAAGATCTCGAATGTCCGTCGATTGATTAATTTATTGATCATTAATTAATCAACATCTAGCTCCATGAGTAATACTACTCAACCTCTTCATCATGCCGGACCAAGTCCACCTGCAGGGTTTACATAATGAACCTTATGAGCTCCTCAAGGGTACATCATCATCCTAATATATAGGACACAGTTTTCTCCTATAATCAATGACACACCATATAAATAATATCGTTTCCCAACTTACCGAGTCTATCGATTTAATCTATAAATTTCGCCCATTGATAAATCAAAGAAATGAATACTAAGTATATGTGTCCGTTATTATATCGGAATTAAGAGTATGTACAATATAATATCTGAGGTCCGATTCGATTATGTAGTCAACAATAAATCGAATCACCTCTAAGTCGGTTATGCTCAATACACACAAAGTGCACTAGTGTGATTCTATGGTCAAGATTGTTGGTGTAATCGGCCCAGGTCACGATTGACCAGACTCGAGCTTGGCTCGAGTGATGTTTTGATGTTTGACAAAGTGGTTTGACATAGGATGTTTGACATTGATGTTTGACATTAATGTCAGTTAATATGTTGGGGAGATTGTTGGAGCAATCGACCCGGGTCATGTTTGACCGGACTCGAGTTTGACTCGAGGGAGACTTTGATGGTTGACTAGGGTTGACCATGTGATTAAGGGAAGTTCAAGCATGGGTCTTGGCAAATGGAAAGTCCAACATGAGTTGGCAAGGAAAAGTCCAAGTATGGGTCTCGGCATAGAAAGTCCAACACGGGTTGGCAAGGGAAAGTCCAAGCTTGAGTCTTGGCATTTGAGAAGTCCAAGGGGTTTGATATTGGCAGCGTAAAGTCCAAGCGGAGTCTTGGCGGTGTAAGTTCAATGTGCCTTGGCGGTGTAGACACCGTTTAGCATGACATAGCCGATGGAAGCACCTGGAGGCTAGCGCGATGGATGAACAAGTCATGGATGACTTGGAGGGATCCGAGAGGCGTGAGGCTGATGGAGGTGGCTAGAAGGCTTAGGTCTAGGCTAAGGGTGGTCTAGCAAGTATGGGGGACACCATACTTGGGCTAAAATCTCATGTTTGAGGTGTGTCGGTCGACTGGTGTCATGTGGCAGTCGACTGGAGTAGTCAACTAGGGTTTGACTGCGGGGAAGTGGCCTAGCAGTCGACTGCCATAGGTTGGCAGTCGACTGCTGGCTCGAGCAGTCGACTGATCTTGTGATCAGTCGACTGGTGCTCGATGAATCGGCCATAGAATGGAGTCTGACTCGACTGCAGTCGAGTGGAGCTCCATCAGTCGACTGATGGTCATGATCAGTCGACTGATGATGGATCCGTTGGACTTATCCAGCGTGGATCTAGTCGTTGTCTCACGACAACAGTGGCATCAATCGACTGATCGACTTTTTCCAGCACAGGTTGAAGCTTTATAAGGAGCTCGTGATGGAGGAAAAAGTATCCGATTTCTTGGACGTCTTGAGGTGATTTGCTGTTGCAAATCAGGGTCTTCAACCACGGTTCAAGCGATCAACAAGCAAGCAATCCAAAGGCATTTGTAAAGTTGTTTTCTTTACTAGTTTTGCATTGTATTATTGTATATTACTTGTATTCATCTCTTATTGTTGTAAGAGTAGTTTGTAAGAGGTTTCTCCGCCTCCGGTTTGTTCCGAGAAGGAGTGTTTATTAGTGGTTGCGTGTGCATCACTAGAGCTCGTAGAGCTCGATCCGTGGAGTAGGAACCTTGAGGTTCCGAACCACGTTAAACAATTGTGTTTGCGTGTTTGTCTTGCTTTTCGTTATTACTATTATTATTCCGCTGCGCATAACGAGTTTTGTAGACGAACGCGAACGAATTCCATCTACGAACTAGCACGACGCTATTCACCCCCCCCCCTCTAGCGGCCTCAAATATCCTACAATTGGTATCAGAGCCCGGGACTCTTCTACTGACTAACCGCCGGGAGCTAGGACAAAGAAGCTAGAGGGTGAAGATTGAAGGACAATTGGGATGGGACATCAACACTCCAATTCCGTATGCCTTCTATGGACAAGAAAGTTTCAATTCTTGGAAGGCGAGAATTGAAAATATTTTGATGATGAGAGACCTTGAGGAATGGTCCTTATTAATGGAAGGATTTGAGTATCCTAGAGGACCAAAAGGTGGTTTCCTCAAGAAGAAGAAATGGAGTGAAGATCAACTCCAAAGATTCGAGAAAAATAAGAAGGTAATCAAATTCATTTTTGATTTAATTCCTAATGAATTCTTGTGTAGCCTAGGTGAATGCATGGATGCCAAGGAGCTATGGAGCGATTTGGCAAAGCTCCATGAAGGTCCATCACCGGTCCAAGAGGAAGGGACCGAAGAGGCAAGCCCATCATCCTCAAGTGAAAGTGAGGAGTCGGAAGTTGAGATGGAGTCAACTTCCGGATCGGAGAAGGAAGTAGAAGAGGTGGAAGAAGCATCCACTTCTATGATTGAGGGGGAGAGACTATCTACACCGGAGCCGGAACAAAGTAAAGAGGAAGCCTCAACATCCGGTCAAGATGAAGAAGCCTAAAATCCAATTCTGGTCTCCATTAACCTAGGTAACTCAAACACTCTAATTTCAAATAAAAATAATATTATGTGTTTTGAGTGTAGGGAATTTGGGCACTATAATAACAAGTGCCCAAAGAAGATTAGGAAAGTTCCACCGGCACCAAAAGTCAAGGATGTCGGTTCCCCAACACATAAAGGCAAGGAGCACATCATATGCTTCAAGTGCAATTCAAAAGGACATTATAGGAATCAATGTCCTAGAGGAAGCAAAAAGACCCAAGAAGGAGCATCACAAGTAGGGGGAGTTGCTAAGGCAAACCTTAAGGTATATCATTTCAATAATGCTCATTCTTCTAGGTTTAATAGACAAAAGCATGCTAGGAATTTCAATTCACTTGCTATTTATCATGAAAAGCATGCTAGGAGCAATAAATATTTTTGTCTTGGAGCTAAAAATATTCGCTTAGATAATAAGAAGAAATTTGGGACTAATGTCCCTAAAAATAATTTATCTAAGGACAAACCTAGGTCAAATAACTCAAGACCAATTCTACCTAGGGAGACAGTTAGGAAGGTACAAGAGCAGTTAGGTTTTAATCCCAAGTGGACTAGGCATATGCCTAGGAAGTCTCATGCCCAAGGATTAAATCAAAATTCTAAAATTGGGCAATTAGAATTAGAAAATCAAGCTTTGAGGTTAAGGCTTGAGAAATTGAAAAGGACCCTAAATAACATACAAAATCAATTTAAAGGGTCAAATAATCAAAAGTCTAGGTCCAAAAGTCAAAGTCAACACCTAGGACCTAAGAGTCAAAAGTCAACCAAGGGCAAACAAGGTTTGGGTCACAAACCTAAGACTAAGATGACTTACCATAGTGTTCCATTTGATTATGGAACACAAACTAGGTCTAGGAAGACCAAGGTCAATAGGGAAGTCATCCCTAAGGTTGACCAAAGGTTGTGCCTAGTGGTTAGGGTTTCTAAGAAACCTAGAGAAGCCACTAAGAAGGTTGCAAGGGGAGTTACCCCTAGAGTCAACCTAGGTAAGACCACCATGACCAAGGCTACCAAGCCTAGAAGGATCATTAGGAAGGTATCTAGGGAGGTTATCCCTAAGAAATACCTAATTAACCCTAGGAGCTCAAATAGATTTTGGGTTCCTAAGAGCGTGATTGATTCACGCTAGATGGGTTTAGGGTGTGTCAACCTTGATTGGATGGGTAGTTAACTCAACCATAATAAAGGTGGCATTTTAGGTCATTTTTCAAGGTTATGGTTACCTTGAAAATATATTTGAGCTTTAATCCTAAAAGATTTTAGGATGTGCCAATATACCTTGAAGATTATGAAAAATCAATTGAATTGGCACAATTTAAGTTTAGAGGTCTTAATGTGTCATTTTGGGTTTTTGGCACATTTGGGAGAATTTAGGTTTTATGGCAAAAATATACTTAATTATCCCAATAAATGGCAATTGATATTAAAATTTAGGTATTACTATACCTATATATTTTATATGTCATGCTTTAATTGTCATATGACATGCCATGACATCATATCTATTTTAAATTATTTAATATGTCATGATCATGTTTAGGATTAGGGATTAATGTCATGTGTTTTTAGATTTCATCATATGTCATGACATCATGATCATTGATCATGCTTTAATTTTGCTATCATTGTGCCATGATCATTTCATGTATTTAATGTATTGAAAATTGATGTAAGGACTTTGGCATGACTTGGAGTCTCATTCATAAGGGAATCAAGTAGGGTTGCCTTAGAAAATGCATGAAACCCTAGATTAGGGAAAACAAACTCCACATCTCACATCACATTGACATGTATGTGTATTTATACACCCTAGATATATGTGAGATGCTAGGATAATAAGTTAGGTTCAAGGTGCATAGATAATGCATCTAGATGAACTTAACTTATTTCAATCATCACTAAGAATCATGAGGAAAGCTAATATACAAGTTATGTATATTTAGCCAATAAACCATGGTTTGAAATAGGTTTTCAAAAACATTTTAAAATCAATTTAGAAAACCTTGGTGAAGTCTATCTTTTGATAGTCATCATCATTGTAGAAGTTGATACAAAGTAGATCAAAAACCTTAAAGTTTTAATAGTTTTTGAACTTTGTACAAATCTCCTATTTCAATGGTAAAAATATTTTTCCAAAATTTTTCACCGATTGTATGCGTGATAAGTAATATACGTACCGAATTTCATGATTTTTCGATATACGTATAATTATTTATGATTTTCTAAAATTCATTTCTGATAACTGAAAATCGAGATTTTCAGTTATCGATCATTCTACAGGTGGCGATCGGTGATGATAATTGATCGATGGAATCACGTTGTTTAACCCGATTTTAGCTGCGGTTAAGGTCCCTAACCATTCCTAACCCTAGGATATGCTTTGGGAAGCATGATGAAGATTCATTAGATATGGATTAAGAGAGGTGTTTAGGGTTTGTATCAATTTTAAGGTGTTGGGAAGTTCAATGTTGAATTTCTAACCTTAATTTTGATGGCTTAGAGTTCCTATTGGCTTAGGGACTTCCCAAGGACATTGTTGGTGCAATGGTCAAAGGGGAGCAAGCCTTTAGGGGGAGGTATCCATCTTGGGATGATGAATGTATTTTTCTCCTTGAAGAGGAGAAGTTATTGGGAGAGTATCATCAATTGGGAAAATTGATGGGTTTTTGATACCCAATTTGGAAATTGGGAGAGTGAATAGGATTGCCTCTCTTGAGTGATATAGGACTTATCACTAGGAAGATGGTTGGCATCCTAGGTATTTTCAGACCAAGGGGGAGATTGTAAGATCTCATTGGGACATGAGACATTGACCTCCTTGGAGCGAAGACCTTTTTGATGTTAGTCAAAAAGGGGGAGAATGTTTGGGGAAGAACATTTGGAGAATGTTTAAGATTACCAATTTGGGATAATTGGTAAGGGATTTGAGTTAGTGGTCTAACTCAATGGTTTGTTTGGTTTTTGTCAAACATCAAAAATAGAGAGATTGTTGGTGCAATCGGCTCAGGTCACGATTGACTAGACTCGAGCTTGGCTCGAGTGATGTTTTGATGTTTGGCAAAGTGGTTTGACATAGGATGTTTGACATTTATGTTTGACATTAATGTCGATTAATATGTTGGGGAGATTGTTGGAGCAATCGACCCGGGTCATATTTGACCGGACTCGAGTTTGACTCGAGGGAGACTTTGATGGTTGACTAGGGTTGACCATGTGATTAAGGGAAGTCCAAGCATGGGTCTTGGCAAATGGAAAGTCCAACATGAGTTGGCAAGGAAAAGTCCAAGTATGGGTCTTGGCATAAAAAGTCCAACACGGGTTGGCAAGGGAAAGTCCAAGCTTGAGTTTTGGCATTTGAGAAGTCCAAAGGGTTTGATATTGGCGGCGTAAAGTCCAAGCGGAGTCTTGGCGGCGTAAGTCCAATGTGCCTTGGCGGTGTAGACACCGTTTAGCACGACATAGCCGATGGAAGCACCTAGAGGCTAACGTGATGGATGAACAAGTCATGGATGACTTGGAGGGATCCGAGAGGCGTGAGGCTGATGGAGGTGGCTAGAAGGCTTAGGTCTAGGCTAAGGGTGGTCTAGCAAGTATGGGGGGCACCATACTTGAGCTAAAACCTCATGTTTGAGGTGTGTCGATCGGCCCAGTGCCATGTGGCGATCGACTAAGTAATCAACTAGGGTTTATGCGGGAAGTGGCTAGCGATCGTAGCCATAGGTTGGCGATCATTGCTAGCAGCGATCGGGATCTTGTGATCGATCGTGGTGCTCGATGAATCGGCCGTAGAATGGAGTCGACTCATTGCGGTCAGTGGAGCTCATCCGATCGGATCGTGATCATGATGATCGATCGATGATGATCCGTTGGACTTATCCAGCGTGGATCTAGTCGTTGTCTCACGACAACAGTGGCATCGATCATTGATGGTCGACTCGGATCGATCGACTTTTTCCGTTTATAAGGAGCTCGTGATGGAGGAAAAAGTATCCGATTTCTTGGACGTCTTGAGGCGATTTGCTGTTGCAAATCAGGGTCTTCAACCACGGTTCAAGCGATCAACAAGTAAGCAATCAAAAGGCATTTGTAAAGTTATTTTCTTTACTAGTTTTGCATTGTATTATTGTATATTGCTTGTATTCATCTCTTATTGTTGTAAGAGTAGTTTGTAAGAGGTTTCTCCGCCTCCGGTTTGTTCCGAGAAGGAGTGTTTATTAGTGGTTGCGTGTGCATCACTAGAGCTCGATCCGTGGAGTAGGAACCTTGAGGTTCCGAACCACGTTAAACAATTATGTTTGCGTGTTTGTCTTGCTTTTCGTTATTACTATTATTATTCCGCTGCGCATAACGAGTTTTGTAGACGAACGCGAACGAATTCCATCTACGAACTAGCACGATGCTATTCACCCCCCCCCCTCTAGCGGCCTCAAATATGCTACAATTGGTATTAGAGCCCGGGGCTTTTCTACGGATTAACCGCCGGGAGCTAGGACAAAGAAGCTAGAGGGTGAAGATGGAAGGACAATTGGGATGGGACATCAACACCCCAATTTCGTATGTCTTCTATGGACAAGAAAGTTTCAATTCTTGGAAGACGAGAATTGAAAATTTTTTGATGATGAGAGACCTTGAGGAATGGTCCTTATTAATGAAAGGATTTGAGTATCCTAGAGGACCAAAAGGTGGTTTTCTCAAGAAGAAGAAATGGAGTGAAGATCAACTCCAAAGATTCGAGAAAAACAAGAAGGTAATCAAATTCATTTTTGATTTAATTCCTAATGAATTCTTGTATAGCCTAGGTGAATGCATGGATGTCAAGGAGCTATGGAGCGATTTGGCAAAGCTCCATGAAGGTCCATCACCGGTCCAAGAGGAAGGGACCGAAGAGGCAAGCCCATCATCCTCAAGTGAAAGTGAGGAGTCGGAAGTTGAGATGGAGTCAACTTCCGGATCGGAGAAGGAAGTAGAAGAGGTGGAAGAAGCATCCACTTCTATGATTGAGGGGGAGAGACTATCTACACCGAAGCTGGAACAAAGTAAAGAGGAAGCCTCAATATCCGGTCAAGATGAAGAAGCCCAAAATCCAATTCTGGTCTCCATTAACCTAGGTAACTCAAACACTCTAATTTCAAATAAAAATAATATTATGTGTTTTGAGTGTAGGGAATTTGAGCACTATAATAGCAAGTGCCCAAAGAAGATTAGGAAAGCTCCACCGGCACCAAAAGTCAAGGATGCCGGTTCCCCAACACCTAAAGGCAAGGAGCACATCATATGCTTCAAGTGCAATTCAAAAGGACATTATAGGAATCAATGTCCTAGGGGGAGCAAAAAGACCCAAGAATGAGCATCACAAGTAGGGGGAGCTGCTAAGGCAAACCTTAAGGTATATCATTTCAATAATGCTCATTCTTCTAGGTTTAATAGACAAAAGCATGCTAGGAATTTCAATTCACTTGCTATTTATCATGAAAAGCATGCTAGGAGCAATAAATATTTTTGCCTTGGAGCTAAAAATATTCACTTAGATAATAAGAAGAAATTTGGGACTAATGTCCCTAAAAATAATTTATCTAAGGACAAACCTAGGTCAAATAACTCCAGACCAATTCTACCTAGGGAGACAATTAGGAAGGTACAAGAGCAGTTAGGTTTTAATCCCAAGTGGACTAGGCATATGCCTAGGAAGTCTCATGCCCAAGGATTAAATCAAAATTCTAAAATTGGGCAATTAGAATTAGAAAATCAAGCTTTGAGGTCAAGGCTTGAGAAATTGAAAAAGACTCTAAATAAGATACAAAATCATTTTAAAGGGTCAAATGATCAAAAGTCTAGGTCCAAAAGTCAAAGTCAACACCTAGGACCTAAGAGTCAAAAGTCAACCAAGGGCAAGCAAGGTTTGGGTCACAAACCTAAGACTAAGATGACTTACCATAGTGTTCCATTTGATTATGAAACACAAACTAGGTCTAGGAAGACCAAGGTCAATAGGGAAGTCATCCCTAAGGTTGACCAAAGGTTATGCCTAGTGGCTAGGGTTTCTAGGAAACCCAGGGAAGCCACTAAGAAGGTTGCAAGAGAGTTACCCCTAGAGTCAACCTAGATAAGACCACCATGACCAAGGCTACCAAGCCTAGAAGGGTCATTAGGAAGGTATCTAGGGAGGTTATCCCTAAGGAATACCTAATTAACCCTAGGAGCTCAAATAGATTTTGGATTCCTAAGAGCGTGATTGATTCACGCTAGATGGGTTTAGGGTGTGCCAACCTTGATTGGATGGGTAGTTAACTCAACCATAATAAAGGTGGCATTTTAGGTCATTTTTCAAGGTTATGGTTACCTTGGAAATATATTTGAGCTTTAATCCTAAAAGATTTTAGGATGTGCCAATATACCTTGAAGATTATGAAAAATCAATTGAATTGGCACAATTTAGGTTTAGAGGTCTTAATGTGTCATTTTGGGTTTTTGGCACATTTGGGAGAATTTAGGTTTTATGGCAAAAATATACTTAATTATCCCAATAAATGGCAATTGATATTAAAATTTAGGTATTACTATACCTATATATTTTATATGTCATACTTTGATTGTCATATGACATGCCATGACATCATATCTATTTTAAATTATTTAATATGTCATGATCATGTTTAGGATTAGGGATTAATGTCATGTGTTTTTAGATTTCATCATATGTCATGACATCATGATCATTGGTCATGCTTTAATTTTGCTATCATTGTGTCATGATCATTTCATGTATTTAATGTATTGAAAATTGATGTAAGGACGTTGGCATGACTTGGAGTCTCATTCATAAGGGAATCAAGTAGGGTTGCCTTAGAAAATGCATGAAACCCTAGATTAGGGAAAACAAACTCCACATCTCACATCACATTGACATGTATGTGCATTTATACACCCTAGATACATGTGAGATGCTAGGATAATAAGTTAGGTTCAAGGTGCATAGATAATGCATCTAGATGAACTTAACTTATTTCAATCATCACTAAGAATCATGAGGAAAGCTAATATACAAGTTATGTATATTTAGCCAATAAACCATGGTTTGAAATAGGTTTTCAAAAACATTTTAAAATCAATTTAGAAAACCTTAGTGAAGTCTATCTTTTGATAGTCATCATCATTGTAGAAGTTGATATAAAGTAGATCAAAAACCTTAAAGTTTCAATAATTTTTGAACTTTGTACCAATCTCCTATTTCAATGGTAAAAATATTTTTCCAAAATTTTTCACCGATTGTATGCGTTATAAGTAATATACGTACCAAATTTCGTGATTTTTCGATATACGTATAATTATTTATGATTTTCTAAAATTCATTTCTGATAACTGAAAATCGAGATTTTCAGTTATCAGTCGACTGCCCTGGGTGGCAGTCGACTGATGATGGTGTTAGTCGACTGATATCTGAATCACTCGACTGATTGTCTGATTTCGAGAAAACAAGGTTGTTTAACTCGATTTTAGCTGCGGTTAAGGTTCCTAACCATTCCTAACCCTAGGATATGCTTTGGGAAGCATGATGAAGATTCATTGGATATGGATTAGGAGAGGTGTTTAGGGTTTGTATCAATTTTAAGGTATTGGGAAGTTCAATGTTGAATTTCTAACCTTAATTTTGATGGCTGAGTTCCTATTGGCTTAGGGACTTCCCAAGGACATTGTTGGTGCAATGGTCAAAGGGGAGCAAGCTTTTAGGGGGAGGTATCCATCTTGGGATGATGGATGTATCTTTCTCCTTGAAGAGGAGAAGTTATTGGGAGAGTATCATCAATTGGAAAAATTGATGGATTTTTGATATCCAATTTGGAAATTGGGAGAGTGAATAGGATTGCCTCTCTTGAGTGATATGAGACTTATCACTAGGAAGATGGTTGGCATCCTAGGTATTTTTAGACCAAGGGGGAGATTGTAAGATCTCATTGGGACATGAGACATTGACCTCCTTGGAGCGAAGACCTTTTTGATGTTAGTCAAAAAGGGGGAGAATGTTTGGGGAAGAACATTTGGAGAATGTTTAAGATTACCAATTTGGGATAATTGGTAAGGGATTTGAGTTAGTGGTCTAACTCAATGGTTTGTTTGGGTTTTGTCAAACATCAAAAAGGGAGAGATTGTTGGTGCAATCAGCCCAGGTCACGATTGACCAGACTCGAGCTTGGCTCGAGTGATGTTTTGATGTTTGACAAAGTGGTTTGACATAGGATGTTTGTGATTGATGTTTGACATTAATGTCGGTTAATATGTTGGGGAGATTGTTGGAGCAATCGACCCGGGTCATATTTGACCGGACTCGAGTTTGACTCGAGGGAGACTTTGATGGTTGACTAGGGTTGACCATGTAATTAAGGGAAGTCCAAGCATGGGTCTTGGCAAATGGAAAGTCCAACATGAGTTGGCAAGGAAAAGTCCAAGTATGGGTCTTTGCATAGAAAGTCCAACACGGGTTGGCAAGGGAAAGTCCAAGCTTGAGTCTTGGCATTTGAGAAGTCCAAGGGGTTTGATATTGGCAGCGTAAAGTCCAAGCGGAGTCTTGGCGGCGTAAGTCCAATGTGCCTTGGCGGTGTAGACACCGTTTAGCATGATATAGCCGATGGAAGCACTTGGAGGCTAGCGCGATGGATGAACAAGTCATGGATGACTTGGAGGGATCCGAGAGGCGTGAGGCTGATGGAGGTGGCTAGAAGGCTTAGGTCTAAGCTAAGGGTGGTCTAGCAAGTATGGGGGGCACCATACTTGGGCTAAAACCTCATGTTTGAGGTGTGTCACCAATCGTGTCATGTAGCGATCATTTGGAGTAGTTAACTAGGGTTTATCGCGAAGTGGCCTAGCAAGATCGCCATAGGTTAGCGATCATTCGGGGCTGAGCGGCGATCGACCGATCTTGTGATCGGTCGGACCGTGCTCGATGAATCGGCCGTAGAATGGAGTCCGACTCATCGCAATGAGTGGAGCTCCATTAGTCGATCGATGGTCATGATCGGATCGTGATGATGGATCCGCTGGACTTATCCAACGTGGATCTGGCCGTTGTCTCACGACAATATGACATCACCGATCGTGATGGTCCCGAGCGATCGATCGACTTTTCCAAATATAAGGAGCTCGTGATGGAGGAAAAAGTATCCGATTTCTTGGACGTCTTGAGGCGATTTGCTGTTGCAAATCAGGGTCTTCAACCACAGTTCAAGCGATCAACAAGCAAGCAATCCAAAGGCATTTGTAAAGTTGTTTTCTTTACTAGTTTTGCATTGTATTATTGTATATTGCTTGTATTCATCTCTTATTATTGTAAGAGTAGTTTGTAAGAGGTTTCTCCGCCTCTGGTTTATTCCGAGAAGGAGTGTTTATTAGTGGTTGCGTGTGCATCACTAGAGCTCGTAGAGCTCGATCCGTGGAGTAGGAACCTTGAGGTTCCGAACCACGTTAAATAATTGTGTTTGCGTGTTTGTCTTGCTTTTCGTTATTACTATTATTATTCTGCTGCGTATAACGAGTTTTGTAGACGAACGAGAACGAATTCCATCTACGAACTAGCACGACGCTATTCACCCCCCCTCTAGCGGCCTCAAATATCCTACAAAGATAAACCAATACCAAATCACATTACAACCATACCAATGGTTTGTCCAAAGTCATCTTGGTTGTGAGCCTTTACTTATACTTTACAAGGAGTCGATAACATGATCTCTCGTGTGACACCACACACCATGTTATTTACAATGTAATGTATTAGACAATATGCATAATCATAAATATGCAAACAATGATCATGTGATTCTTATTTCAAAATAAAGATGTTCATACAAAAGATAGACTTTTCAGTATACATCCCAACAATCTCCCACTTATACTAAAAGACTATGTTGTCCTCAAATTGGCATACATCTTATTCTCATTCCCTCCACATGCCTATCAAAAGCTCTCGGCGGAAGGGCCTTAGTGAAAGGATCTGCCAGGTTATCCTTCGATGCAATCATGGCCACAGCAACTTCTTCTCTCTTTACGATTTCTCATATCAGGTGGTACTTACGCTCTATGTGTTTACTTTTCTTATGGGCTCGTGGTTCCTTCGAGTTTGCAACTGCACCACTATTATCACAATAAATTGTGATAGTTCTGGACAAACCAGGAATCACATCCAAGTTCATCAGGAAGTTCCTGAGCCACACAGCTTCTTTGGCCGCCTCAGAGGTCGGCACATACTCAGCTTCCATGGTATAGTCCGCCACGCACTTCTGCTTGACACTCCTCCATACAATGACTCCACCTCTCAAAGTAAATACAAAACCTGAGGTAGACTTACTGTTATCCCTATCTGATTGGAAGTCGAAATCTGTATAACCCACATGGAGTAATTGGTCTGCCTGGTAAACTAGCATATAATCCCTAGTCCTTCTCAGGTACTTCAATATATGCTTTACCGCAGTCCAATATCTTTGTCCTGGATTACTCTGATATCTGCTAACCGTGTCCACGGCAAAACAGATATCTGGTCTCGTACATAGCATAGCATACATGAGGCTTCCTACTGCCGAGGCATAAGGAACCACCTTCATCTCCTCTATCTCCTCAGATGTTCTAGGACACATCTCCTTAGATAAAGGAACTCCATGCCTGAAAGGTAAAAAACCTTTCTTGGAGTTTTGCATACTAAAACGATCCATAATGGTGTCTATATATGAAGCTTGAGATAAGCACAACATCCTTTTCCTACGATCCCTTATAACCTTGATCCCAAGGATGTGTCCCACTTCTCTCAAGTCCTTCATATCAAACTGTTTGGACAACCATACCCTTACGTCCGATAACACCTTGACATTATTGTCAATTAATAAAATATCATCTACGCATAGTACAAGAAATACCACTACGTTTCCGTCACATCTCTTGTATATACAAGACTCATCCGGACTTTGAATAAATCCATAAGACTGGATTACCTCATCAAAGCGGATGTTCCAAGACCTTGAAGCTTGCTTCAATCAATAAATGGATCGATTAAGCTTACACACAAGATGCTCTTTGCCCTTTGCAATGAATCCCTCTGGTTGCTTCATATAGATGTTTTCCTCAAGACTTCCATTAAGGAAAGCTATCTTGACATCCATCTGTCACACCTCATAATCCATATGAGCTGCAATGCATAAGAGAATCCGGATAGACTTAAGCATGGCCACCGGTGAAAAGGTTTCCTCATAATCGATACCCTCTTTCTGAGTATACCCCTTCGCAACAAGCCTCGCTTTGAAGGTCTCAACCTTCCCGTCTATTTCTCTCTTTCTTTTGTAGATCCACTTGCATCCAATGGTTTTTACACCATTGGGTGGTTCTACTAGCTCCCAGACCTGATTCGAATCCATAGATTCAATCTAAGCATTCATTGCACTTTGCCAAGATACTGCATCTTTATCTTGGATTGCCTCGTTATATGTCCAGGGATCAGGTTCATGTTCGCCAGGGACCAAATCAGAAGATTCTCCCAAGAACATAAATCTATCAGGCTGTCTCACAACCCTCCCACTACGACGAGGTATCACCTGTGTATCCTCTGTGACACGTGGTGCAGTGACTTGTGATATATCCTCTTTTACCGGTGGTACTGAAGAAGTGACTTCCCCTTTCAATTCCTCCAGAACAATTTTACTCATGGGCTTGTGGTTCATCACATAGTCTTCCTCTAGAAAGCTAGCGTTCGTGCTAACGATCACCCTCTGATCTCTAGGACTATAAAACAAACCACCTTTCGTTCCTCTAGGATAGCCAACAAACATGCACACTTCTGTAGGAGGTTCCAACTTACCAGCATCTGCCTTCAGCACATGTGTTGGACTCCCCCAAATTCGAATATGTTTTAGACTAGGCTTTCGCCCCGTCCACAATTCTGTGGGAGTAGAAGGCACTGATTTAGATGGAACCAAGTTCAAAATGTACACCGCCGTATCTAGAGCATATCCCCAGAACGAATCTGGCAACTCAGAATAACTCATCATCGATCTAACCATCTTCATAAGAGTCATATTCCTTCGCTCTGCTACACCATTCTGCTAGGGTGTGCCAGGTGCAGACAATTGGGATTGAATCCCAGCCTCTGATAAGTAATTCCTAAACTCTCCCAAGAGGTACTCACCACCACGATCAGATCGTAGTGTCTTGATACTTTTACCTTGACGTTTCTCCACATCAGCCTTGAATTCTTTGAACTTGTCAAAGCATTCAGACTTGCAGCGCATCAAGTAAATGTATCCATATCTCGAATAATCGTCTATAAAAGAGACGAAATACTCAAAACCACCTCTAGCCTGGATAGACATAGGACCACATAAATCAGAATGAATCAATTCTAACACATCTTTGGCTCTATACCCCTTGGCCTTAAAAGACCTCTTAGTCATTTTACCCTCCAAGCAAGATTCGCAGGTTGGAAAATCTTCCACCACTAATGAACCCAAAGGTCCATCAGCTATCAACCTTTGAATTCTGCTTAGGTTAATATGACCAAGTCTTAGATGTCAAAGATATGTTTGGTTCATCTTCGAAGGTTCTTTTCTCTTATTGGAATTAGAAGATGAGTTATTAACTTCAATTTGCATCGTGAGAGCTTTTGGTTCAAGTGTGTATAAATTTTCTATCAATGCACCCGAACAGATAATCTCCCTATTCCTTTTTATAACAACTCTGTCATTAAAAGAAATAGAATATCCATCCATAAACAATTTAGAAACTGAAATTAAATTCTTTCTAAATAAAGGTACATAAAGGCAATTTTTAAGAACCAAAGCTTTATTTTTCTCAAAAGATAAATAAACATCTCCTACTGCAACAGCCGCCACCTTCGTGGCATCTCCCAAGTATACGGTAATCTCCCCTTCAGCCAGTCGTCTGATTTCCTAGAACCCCTACAAAGTATTGCAGACATGATCAGTGGCTCTCGTATCTACACACCAGGTGCCGGTAGATAACACCGCTAAACATATTTCAACGACTAGACCAAAAGATATACCTTTATTCTGCTTGCGGTTGAAGCAGTCCTTCTTCTAGTGTCCAGTCTGCTTACAAGTGAAGCACTTGCCTTTCGACTTCTTCACTCCTCCCTAAGTTCCTCCCACCGCCTTTGCCCCAGCTTGTTTCTTCTTCTTCTTGCCTTTCGGCTTAGAAGTAGAAACCTTTTGGGCAACCATGGCATGTGCCTGAGCACTCTGACGAAATAGCCCCTCTGCCGCCTGGAGTTCTGTCAGAAGCTCCGCCAACGAATACAACCTCTTGTTCATGTTGTAGTTCAGGCGAAACTGCTCAAAACTCCTAGGTAGAGACTGGAGAATGATATCGACCTGAGTTTCCCCATCGATCTCAGCTCCGAGGACTTCCAACTCATTCAAATGAGTCATCATCTTAAGAACATGATCCCTCACGGGTGTTCCCTCGATCATGGTGGTCGTCATTAAGTTCCTCATGGCTTCCTGCCTAGCAGCCCGATTCTGGTGTCCGAAAAGCTCTTTGAGATTGAGCATCATGTCATAAGCAGTGGGCATGGCTTGATGTTGATGTTGCAGTACATTTGACATAGATGTCAAAATGTAACACCGCGTCATCTCATCGGCCTTAATCCACTTCTTATAACTCTCCTTCTCCTTTTCCCCAGAATCATCCGCAGGCTTAGGAGGGCACTCTTCGAGGAGTACATATTTGTATTCCTCAACAGTCAAGACAATGTCAAGATTCCTCTTCCAATCAACATAGTTGGGTCCAGTAAGTTTATTTTCTTTCAGTATCACAGCAAGCGGGTTGAAAGTCATTTTGAAAGAAAACCTAAGAATCACATAGATCAAAACATTATATTTCAAAAAATTATTGATTCCTCAAACAATAAAATTTTAAAATCAACCAACACCTCAAAACACCGAGAATATCGTATGCCACGATAGTGTGGACGTATACGAATTCTACATTTGTAAGAGGAGGTTTTACCCATTAATTTTACTATCTTGTCAACCTAACTTTTTGACAAATAAAATTAATAGTTGGTTCCTCTTTGGCCCTACAAATAAAAGCAGTGACTCCGATGGGGAGGATACTTATATTTGTATCTAAGTATTCACCATTACTCGGTACCAAGGTAATTATCTTGGGTTATGTGTCTTCCGATGGGGAAGTACACACGCTCCTTAATAATTTCCTATAAACATATTCGACCTTGTGATCCGCAAACAAACTCATCCGATGGGGAGGAAGGCACTCAGAGCCGACGCGCAAGTTTGTTTGCATCACATGTCAAATCGTAATGGAGGTCGTGGGAATTTATAAAAATATCCCTCTCCCACTTAGTAATTTGAAATTTAGGAATTTTCTAGCCTACGACATGCATATCAAACAATAAGCAATAAATATGAAAAATAAAAATTTTCCAACTATTATGGTTTTTGTCTTCAATATGTCTCCCGTCGTATCACCATCTCATCCGCTCCTCCCTACGCTATGTACAAGCCATCCGGAGATCCAAGCCGAGAAAAAATATTTTAATTTACATCCATCGATCCTATACTCCACGAGGGAGTGTACATGAAATCTAGATCGAAAGTAAACTAAAATAAAAAGAGTAGCAAAACAATGCCGTATCTAATTACAAAAAATTAAATACTAGCCTCATCAACCCCGAGGATTCAACAAATATACAATTACACACATACAATCACATACACACATATGGCCATAATAGTTGGATCCTATGCCTGCAACCAAAAAGTTAACCTACGCATATCCTACTATTATCCGGCACATATAATATATGAAAAGTGCATAAAAGTAACCGAATCCTAAACACACAAAACCAGAAACCGTGGCTCTGATACCACTTGAAAGTAGGAAACTTCGCTTCCCACTTCAACTCAGTCGCTTGTTCATGGCGATCCCTCCTACGTCCCCGGATAAAAAAATTTATCCTTGACAAGAGGGATTACCCAAGCAACTATTTCATCGTCGTGCTATTCGATTAGAGTGGTCACTTGAACAAACTTGTTGTTCAAGCCACCAACATCTATTCTACGAATAGCCGCGGAATAGACGATGTACGGATCGCCAACTTTTGTGTTTATATTCGGGGTCCAAGTTATTTTAGCCATAAAAACAGAATACTACATGTATATAGAATTGAAAAACAATTATAGACATGTTACAAAAGAGAATAGACAATCGATATACCTCTCGATCTTCTATTGTATGTCCTTCCTCCTTTTGGATGTCGTGTGGACGACGATCTACCAAAAGTCGAAGCTCCTAGATCACCAATCTTCCTTCCTTGCTCGCTCCGAACAAGAGGAATAATAAGAAACAAAACACTTCTCCTTCTTTCAACCAACCACCAAGCTCCAAGCTTGGTGCTTGCCGCCAACCAAGAAGGAGATCAAGGAGAGTGAACGTCGGCCAAGACTCTAAGGGAAGAGACCCTAGACTTCTTTCCACCGGCCAAGGAGAGGAGAAGGACTTGATTTGGATGCCGGCCAAGGGAGGGAAGAAGGAGATGGGCGCCGGCCACCAAGGAAGAAGAAGAAGAAAGGAAATAATTTCCTTATTTGGTGCCGCCCAAACCTTCAAACCCTAAACCTCCCAAACCCTAATCCTATCTCAATTGTAATTTCTTATTGTCGCCCACCCTAAAGCCTCCTTTTATAGAGTTAGGTATAAGCCTTGTTTTAATCTCCACCATTGGTTCTAGGGATTTAATCTCAACCGTCGGATCTAGAGATTTAATCTCAACCCTCGGTTCTAGAGATTTAATCTCTAACTTTGGATCTAGAGTTTTGTTTTCATCCATTGGATCTAGGCTTCATGAGGTATTAATAGGCTACAATAGGGACCATGAGGAGGAGTTGGATTTTGGCCACCCAATGGATCAAGCCCACATAAAGTCCGATCCATTAATGATAATCCAATCCACTAAAGGGTTATCATTAATCTACCTCACCAACCCCCATAAGTTAATATGGGCTCTATATATTATTTGTACATTTTTCTCCCCATGTTTAAGATCTCGAATATCCGTCGATTAATTAATTTACTGACCATTAATTAATCAACATCTAGCTCCATGAGTAGTATCACTCAACCTCTTCATCATGTCGGACCAAGTCCACCTACAGGGTTTACATAATGAACCTTATAAGCTCCTCAAGGGGACATCATCATCCTAATATATAGGACACAGTTTCCTCCTATAATCAACGGCACACCATATAAATAATATCGTTTCCCAACTTACTGAGTCTATCGATTTAATCTATAAATCTCGCTCATTGGTAAATCAAAGAAATGAATACTAAGTATATGTGTTCGTTATTATATCGGGATTAAGAGTATGTACAATATAATATCTGAGATCCGATTCGATTATGTAGTCAGCAATAAATCGAATCACCTCTAAGTCGGTCCTGCTCAATACACACAAAGTGCACTAGTGTGATTCTATGGTCAAGATAAACCAATACCAAATCACACTACAATCATACCAATGGTTTGTCCAAAGTCATCTCGGTTGTGAGCCTTTACTTATACTTTACAAGGAGTCGATAACATGATCTCTCGTGTGACACCACACACCATGTTATCTACAATGTAATGTATTAGACAATATGCATAATCATAAATATGCAAACAATGATCATGTGATTCTTATTTCAAAATAAAGATGTTCATACAAAAGATAGACTTTTCAGTATACATCCCAACACCCCTAAAGGCTTGCTCCCCATTGACTATTACACCAACAATGTCCTTGGAAAGTCCCTAAGCCAATAGGAACTCTAAACCATCAAAAATAAGGTCTAAAGTTCAACCTTGAACTTTTCAACCCTTAAATTTGATACATCACCCTAACACCTCTTCTAATCCATATCCAATGGATTTTCACCCTTTATAATGCTTCCTAAAGCATATCCTAGGGTTATGAGTGGTTAGGGACCTTTACCGTAGCTGAGCACGGGCTAAACATATCTTGTTTTCCCGAAATCAGCATAGGCAGTCGAGTCCTTCAGAAATCAGTCGACTGCCACCAAGGGCAGTCGACTGATAACTAAAATTTTCAAATTTCAGTTATCAGAGTCGAATTTTAGAAATTCATAAATAATTATACTTATATCGAAAAATCGTGAAAATTCATACGTATAATACTTATGACACATACAATTGGTGAAAAATGATAGAAAAATATTTTACCCATAAAATATCGAAATTGATATAAAATTCAAAAGTGAAGAAAAACTTCAATGTTTTAGCTCACTTTGTATTAACTTCATCAATGGTGATTGCTATCAAAAAATAGACTTCACCAAGGTTTTCTAAATTGATTTTAAAATGATTTTGAAAACTATATTGGATCATATTCCTTGGGCTTAATGTACATGACTTGTACACAAGCTTTTCCGATGATCCACCATTACGATAAGATGAGTTTTAGTTCATCTAGATGCAAAAACTATGCACCTTGAACTTAACGCATATCCTAGCATCTCACATGTATCTAGGGTGTATGAAACACATACATGTCAAATTAGATGTGAGATGTGGGTTTTGGTTATCTTAAACTAAGGTCTCATACATTTTCTAAGGCAACACTACTTGATTCCCTTATAAATGGGACTTCAAGTCATGTCATTGTCCTTAATTCAATTTTAATTAAATTAAATGCATGAATAATCATGACATAAATGATAGCATAATAAAGCATGGTCAATGATCATGATGTCATGACATATGATGAAATTTAAATACACATGACATTAAACCTTAATCCTACACATAATCACGACATATAAATGATAAAAATAAACATGATGTCATGACATGTTATATGGCAAATCAAGCATGGCACATAAAATGCATAGGTATAATAATACCTAAATTGTAATATTTGTTGTCATCTGATATTATTTATTGTATTTTGCCATATTGCTACTTTTCTCCCAAGTGTGCCAAAAACCCAAAATGGCACACTATGACATCTAAATCTAAATTGTGTCAATTTAATTGATTTTTCATAATTTCAAAAATATATTGGCACATCTTAAAATCTTTTAGGATCATAATATCAAATTTATTTCCAAGGTATCCATAACCTTGAAAATTACCTAAAGTGTCATCTTTACCATGGTTAGGTTAACTACCCTTCCATTTAAAGTTGGCACACCCTAAACTCATCTAGCATTAATCGATCACGCTCTTAGGAACCCAAAATATATTTGAGCTCCTAGGGTTTACTAGGTATTCCTTAGGGATGACCTCCCTAGATACCCTCATAATGACCCTCCTAGGCTTGTTAGCCTTGGTCATTGTGGTCTTACCTAGGTTGACTCTAGGGGTAACTCCCCTTGCAACCTTCTTAGTGGCTTCCCTAGGTTTCCTTGAAACCCTAGCCACTAGGCACATACCTTGGTCAACTCTAGGGATGACTTCCCTATTGACCTTGGTCTTCCTAGATCTAGTTTGTGTTCTATAATCAAATGGAACACTATGATAAGTCACCTTAGGCTTAGGTTTGTGACCCAAACTTTTCTTGCCTTTGGTTGACTCTTGTCTTCTATGCCCTATGCCTTGACTCTTAGACCTAGACCCTTGACTTTGACCATTTGACCATTTTATTTGGTTTTGTATAATCTTAAGGGTCTTCTCAAGTTTCTCAAGTCTTGACCTCAAGGCTTGATTTTCAACCTCTAATTGCCCAATTTTTGAATTTTGATTTGGTCTTTGGGCATGGTTCTTCCTAGGCATATGCCTAGTCCATTTGGGGTTGAAACTTAGGTGCTCTTGTACCTTTCTAATTGTCTTTCTAGGTAGAATTGGTCTAGAATTGTTTGACCTAGATTTTTCTTTAGATAAGATATTTTTAGGGACATTAGTCTCAAATTTCTCCTTAGTTTCAAAGTGAATATTCTTAGCTCCTAGGCAAAAATATTTGTTATTTCTAGCATATTTTTCATGATAAATAGCAAGTGAATTGAAATTCCTAGCATACTTTTGTCTATTAACTAAAGAATGAGCATTACTAAATTTTACCTTAGGGTTAGCCTTAGTTCCCCCTACATGTGATGCTCCATTTTGAGTCTTCTTGCTCCCCCTAGAGCATTGACTCCTATAGTGCCTCTTTTGATGGCACTTAAAGCAAATGATGTGCTCCTTGCTCCTTTGATTTTGGGCACCGACATCCTTGACCTTTGGCGCCGGTGGAGCTTTCTTTACCCTTTTCGGACACTTACTCTTGTAGTGTCCGGATTCCCTACACTCAAAACATATTATATGCATTTTATTTTGAAACGATGTGTTTGAGTTACCTAGGTTGGTGGTGAGGGTCTCTTGAGCTTGCTCTTCCTCTCTACCGGATGTAGATGGTTCTTCTTGTTGCTCCGGTATTGAAGATGCCCTAATCTCCTCCCCCTCAATCTTAGAAGTAGAGGTCTCCTCTTCTTCCACCGATCCAGAAGTTGATTCCTTCTCAACTTCCGAATCCTCACTCGCTTGTGAGGATGAGCTCTCTTCCTCCTCTTCCTTTTCTTCTTGAATAGAGTGAGGCTCTTCATGGAATTTTGCCAATTTTTCACATATCTCCTTGGCATCTAGATATTCACCTAGCCTAGACAAAACATCATTAGGTATCAAATCTTCTAAAAGTTTTGTTACCTTGGCTTCGGTCTTGAATTTTAGTCGTTGCTCTTGGGTCCATTTCTTCAACTTTAGAACTTCTCCCTTCTTATCCCTAGGAGGTTCAAAGCCTTCTACGAGGATGAACCAATCCTCTATGTCCATCATCAAGAATGTCTCCATTCTTGCTCTCCACATCGAAAAAACTTCTCGGTCGTATGGTGGTGGAGTGTTAATGTCCCATCTAAGCTTGTCTTGAAATTCGATCTTCCCTCTAGCGTCTTTATCTCCCGGCGGTTAGTCCATAGAAGAGTCCCGGACTCTGATACCAATTGTAGAGGAAATGTGACCGCTAGAGGAGGGGTGAATAGCATCGTGCTAGTACGTTGATGGAAATCGTTCGCGTTTGTCTCTACATAATCATTAGCACGCAGCGGAATAATAATAAAGCAATAACGAAATAGACAAACACACAATTACACAAGTATTTAACGTGATTCAGAACCGAATGATTTCTACTCCACGGATCGAGCTCTAAAGAGCTCTAGTGATGCACACGCAACCACTAATTACAAATAACTCCTTGGAACAATCCGGAGGCGGAGAAACCTTGTACAAGTGATCTTACAACAGTAAGAAATAAATACAAGTAAGATACACTACAAATACAAAAGACAAGTAAAGAAAATTTTACAACACTTTGCTTTTGATTGCTTGAATGCTTGGTTGCTTGACTTGCACTTGGAGACCCTGATTTGCAGCAACAAATCGTCCCAAAATCTCTCAAGAACCATGTTTGATTTCCTCCTCCTCGAGCTCCATTTAAAGCTTCTGCCTGGGCTGGAAATCGCCGATCAGTCAACTGATCGGGACCATCAGTCGACTGATAACACTGTTGCTGTGAGATAACGGTGTAACCCACACTGGAAAAATCCAACGGATAGGACATCAGTCGACGGATCATGTCCATCAGTCGACTGATGGAGTCTTCACTCGACTGCTAACCCCGCAGTCGAGTCTCGACTCCATTCTGTGCCGGAATTCTCGAGCACTAGTCGACTAATCACACGATCAGTCAACTGCTCGAGCCAGTAGTCGACTACCCACCTCTGGCAGTCGATTGCTGGGACACTTCCCGTAGTCAAACCCTAGTTGACTCACACCAGTCGACTGTCATATGACACCAATCGACTTGCACACCTCAAACATGAGGTTTAAACCCAAGTATGGTGCCCCCATACTTGTTAGACCACCCTTAGCCTAGACCTAAGCCTTCTAGCCACCTCCATCAGCCTCGCGCCTATCGGATCACTTCAAGTCATCCATGACTTGTTCATCCATTGCGCTAGCCTTCAGGTGCTTTCATCGGCTATGTCATGCTAACGGTGTCTACACTGCCAAGGCACATTGGACTCCCGCTGCCAAGACTCCCGCTTGGACTTTACGCCGCCAACCATTAGACTTATGCTGCCAAGACTCCCGCTTGAATTTTACGTCACCAATATCAAACCCCTTAGACTTTTCAAATGTCAAGACTTAAGTTTGGACTTTCCCTTGTCAATCCATGTTGGACTTTCCATGCCAAGACTCATGCTTGGACTTTACCTTGCCAAGACTCATGCTTGGACTTTTCCTTTCCAAGACCCATGTTTGGACTTTTCATGACATGGTCAACCCCAGTCAACCATCAAAATCCCCCTCGAGTCAAACTCGAGTCCGGTCAATTATGATCCGGATCGATTGTACCAAAAATCTCCTTAAAACATTACTAGACATCAATGTCAAACATCAATGTCAAACACTTCCATGTCAAACATCAAAACATACCACTTCCATGTCAAACATCAAAACATCACTCGAGTCAAACTCGAGTCCGGTCAATCATGACCTGGGCCGATTGCACCAACACTTTATTCACATTTTTTTTTATTGGCATCAGGTAATCAAATTTTCGATTCGATTAATTCCTAAAAGTGATCGATCTTGTCCCATGGATTTTCAGGATACCTTGCCGATCACTGAACCGGATGAGGTCAAAGTCTAAGTGACCTCTATCAGCCATCAAAAGTAAATTCGTCATCGAACGATATCGCATTAAAAAATCCAACTATATTTTTCCGTGGAATGTCTTTATATTTTTACCGTTGCATTAAGTAATTTTTAAGTAAAATTGTTGCATAGCTAATTTTAATTAAAATTCACATTTTTTTTTAATTTATACTTTTTCTTCTAAGATTATAGAATTTGGGACAGATCATCGAATATACTTTATTTTTCTAAATATACTCATCAATATTTTTTTATCATAATTTTTTTAAACACACTACATAATCTGACCATATCACAGTCGAATTCTGATAGAATTTTAATCAGAATCCAATCGAATTATGATTGTCAATAGATTCGGCTAAATTCCAATTAGATTGCAATTGGATTTCAATCGATTTGCGATCGTTGACGATCGCGATTCGATCAGATTTCGATAACAATTCGATAGAAATTTGATTACGGTTCGATCGATCAGACAACGATGATGATCCCGATTGGTTTAGGATTAACTATAGTGATCATTGGAGTAACGACGTGCGAGAATGAAGTACTATGTATTCCATATCGTTCACCCTTAGTCCGTCCAATATATTATTGCATGTTCAGCTATCATCTATCAAATGCATTAGGATATGTTCAATCATGATCCACTAAATAGTATAATATATTCGATTTCTATCTATTGAACGAGTAGAGGAAGAGAGAAAACGAGAGGAAGATACTTTATAAATTTTATAAAAAAATATTTTGAATTTTCATAAGGATATTTATTAGAAAAAAAATAAGATTTATCTAGTAATCCATGGGACGTGGATAGATAGCTCTAGGCATGCTTAACGAATTGGTTCGATTCGGAATTGAGTCGGAATTAATTCGTTAAATTTGGAATCAGAGTCGGTTCTGGAATCGAACCGGAATTATTCCGATTCCGATTCGGTTCGGTTCTAATCGATTTCGAAATTGGTTCGAAATCGATTCGAAATCGATTTTGGTTCTGATTTGAATCTGATTTCGGTTGTTAATTTAAAGATGAAAATTCTTAACATGTTAACATGTCTACAAGATTATTTTACGATAGAAAAAAGAATAGAATCATCAGTGCGTTAGATGAATTTGGAAGTTCAAGTTCAAGGAAAATGGTCCGGAACTATTTCAGAATCGATCTGGAATCGTTTCGGAATCGATTCGGAACCGATCCGGATTGAATTGATTCGAAAGTTAAAATTTTAGAATCGGAATCGATTTTGAATCGATTCGGAATCGATTTTAAATTGATTCTAACGTAGATAAATTCAAAATCGATCAGAATCGAATCGAAATCGAAACCAATAAACATTCATAGATTTTATATTATCTCACTGATTTTTTAATTTTCTGTATGATTTAGAATTATAATCATAGAAATCCACCCTTGTTATTAAAGCCTAGAGTCTTGTCTCACTTAATTCCCATTCCATTTCGCAGCTCGCACCGCCTTCAACGCCGACCGATCTTCCTCTCTCTCTCTCTGCGCCCTTCTAGTTCCCTAGCCTCTGCTCATCGCCACCGCCCACCGACGTCTCGTCGCCACCAAAAGCGTTGCGGTCCACCGTCTGGGCTTGCGCTCCTTTCCTTAGTATCGTCGACGGGTCGATCGGGCTCCGGTTTCTTCCTTCTATCCGTGCGCCACCAAGCCCTTCGAGGATGGATCTTGCTCCGTTTGGGGCAGGATCCAAGTTGATCGAACTTCTGATTGGTCCTTGCATGGACGTATGATCGTCTGCGGACTGGTGGAGCTTGGTAATCACTCTGCCCCTGGGTCGTATGATTAATAATATATATATTCTTATTCGGATTATATTCATGTTTTTTTTTTTTTTTTTTGCAGAATTTTTCGATTGAATCGTGTATTAAAGCAGTGAAGTAATTTAGATCGAACAAAGAAAACCATGGTTGACTGGGGTTAGTTTTCCTTCAACTTCAGATAGTGAAGATCTTTACTTATTTATTTCTTTGGCTGAAAGATTTATGACGCCCTTGAATTTGGGTTTCTCTATCAGGGCACACCTTTATATTTTTCCATATCGTTCACATTTTCTTTTTCGCATACAGATTCGTGAATAAGTTTCTCTCTTCTCTAATTATTTTAACAGCCAAAAGTTATTATTGAGAAGATGGTTTCATTAATATTTTAAATTTTACAAAATGTTAATTGATATATTGCTTCCTATGACAATTAATTTTTAGAACAATCAAATATCTTATTATATGGAAGATTATGAAATTGTATGACTAACAATATCAGATTGAATCTAGGGTTAAAATATTCATCTATATCAATTACATTTTTAATTTTTTAAATAAATGATATACATTTTTATTTTCTAAGCTGGTTTTATATTACAAAATATCAACTAAGTAATTTTTAATTCTTTTGATTAATTATTTAAAAATAATTGCCATCTCTCAGTTGAACAGCTCAGAAGTTCAAAACCTCCAAGACCTATAAACTTTGAATATATATTTTGGGACATAGTCGACATTCACCAGGAGGTCAAAACCTACAACTCTTGTACACATCAACTCTGTATTTTCCTTCGAAGGCATTTTTTCTTAGAAAAGGGCAAAACTAGTTTCAGTCGTGCAGATAATTTGAACTAATTGACATTTGTGGCAAATTTAAGCCATGAAGTACCTAAATATTCCGACCAAATTTTCTGTCTTGGTCAACAGAACTTTCTTATCAATCTTAGTTCCCATGTATGTTGCATATGTTCTTCGTATTCATAAAGCTGGTTGTTGGTGCAGGGGCACCCCCTCTAGCGACGCTTCTCGATCCAACACTGGTAAGTCTGTAATCTTGACATTCTCAAGGTTTTATCTTTTATGGGTGGAGGAATTACTGTCTTCTTGTTTATTTCCATGTGATAATTCCTTCTATTTGGAACAATCATGGCTTGATGAGGATTATGAATTTCTCATGCAATTTAAAATTGTAGAAGGGCATTAATAATGTACAGTTATTTATTATGGATTTTGTGAGGAACTATTTCATTCCATTGTTTGAACTCCTATTATATTACTGAAATCCATCTTGTAGTATAATATGGTATATTGTTTTATTCTTCTTTGCTTTTGCAGAAGAAGAGGATTTTGAGCCAGCACCACCAAGCCACCACCAAGCCTAGTAAGTAATAAACCAAAGAACCAATGGGATGATGAGGATGCAGACGATGAAAATGTTAAAGAATCTTGGGTAGACGAGGAAGAACCAATCCAGGTAAAGTAATTTTTTGTTTTTCATGTATCCCATTTTATATCTTCATACCATTTAGAACTTCACAAAGAGCAATAAGAAGTCCATTTTTTTCTATTGGAACCAAAAAATCTGAGCCTTATGTTGTCACAATTTTTTCATTTCAATAATTCATTAATTTCTATTGTCATATTTCAGTGAGTCATTATCTTGAAGATCAGGTAGGGTTGTGCACCTAGTTAATCTTAGATCAAATGATGTACTTAAAAGAACTAACTAAACCACAAGTGATGGCATGAACACTCATTTTAGTACCAAAATAGGCAGATTAGATCAGCATCTATCTTCGCATTCTTTTTGCTTCCTAGTTTATATTAGAAGACCGTTGATCTCATATGTAGAGCCGGCCTTGGGCCAAGGCAACTGAGTCTCCCATCCAGGGTCCAAAAATTTTTAACATTATCAATACTTTTATATAAAAAAACTACTACAACCCGGTGCACTCCGCTCCGCAGTACGGAGAAGGAATCCATTGTCAGCGACTTCTTGCTTTTTGCAAGAGGTCATTTGGATTTGAACCCATGACCTCTTGGTCACAAGACAACAACCTTACTGTTGTGCCAAGGCTCCCTTCTATCAACTTTCTGTGTTATAAAATTAACTTTTGACCAGGGCCATTTATCAGGGTTTTGCCCGGAGCCTCAAAATCATATGGACTGGCTCTGCTCATGATCTGGTCTAGAAAGTTCATATCTAGGGTTCACATGAGAGCTCAAAGACTAACCAGTTGGTCAAATTAAGAACATGTGGTATGGTTCATCGCCATGGAAGTTTGATAAATATTGTTTGATGTGGTTATGTGACTATACATTGCCCTTTTTCATCTTTTGATTAATCATCATGACAGCCCCATACCGTACTTGTTATTCATCATTGTGATTGCTTTACATGTAGAGATTAGCACAGTCATATACTTTAGCAAGCTCTTTATAACAAGATGCTTCAATCTATTTTTTCAATGGTAGAATTGTAGGTCTCTTATGTTATTTATTAGCTTGGCAGTAAATTACCGTTTGTAGAAGACTGTTAGTAGTTTTGATTATGACTTCAGTTATTTCATTGGAGCACTTTGTCAATTTGGAATAGGTATATTCTGCTTTTGAATAATGATTTGGTTTAGTTTTCAATGAAATCAACTTATATTTGCCAAAAAAAGTTATATAATGATCCATATGATTTGCTGAATGTTTATCGGATGGCTATTGATGGACATTGGTAATTCATTGTTTTCTAATTAAAGCCAAATCAGTTTATACCTTTACCAATTAATGTAGGACTCTTGACAGTCATGCTTTCCTGGAACAGGAAACTAAGTCTCAACGAGTGATAGAAACTGCAACAAAGACGGGTCGCAAAGCTGTTGCGAAAAAAGAAAAACAGCCCGAACCCAAGAAAGGTGAAACAACTAACGGAGTGCTTGCAGATACTGTCTGAGAAACTTCGCCGACAAAGGTGTGATAATAGGAAAAATGCCATACAAAGATGAACCTGTCGCCTTAATTTTATACTGATTTGGTCATTGTGCCTGCCGATTATATCATCTGTTCCTTCACAGTGGCTATGGGACAGGTCAATCGAGGTCGTTAGGTTGACGGATTCTAATCTTTTGCAGATGGAAGAAGCTGATTAGGTTTCCACGGGGATGACGTGATGGCTAAGGCATGGTGGAGTTTGCAGATAAGACAATGATCGATTCCGAAAAAAGTCTAAAATTCTTTTCTAGATCCAGATGACTTCCATATATCTTGGCTACCACGTCAATGTTCATAGAATCCTTCGTGATTTATCTTTCTCATAATGACCATGAGACAGACCAGTAAAAACCGTTAGATTGCAATGGAAAAAATTGATTATGAGAACATCTGAATTGTTTGCCAAGAAGGGAGATGAGAATTCATTTCCAAATCCGTCCCTATGAGGTATGCACAGTTTTCCTTTTATTTTTTATTTTTTTTTTATTTTGGAGTAATATTTGAACTCTTTTTCCCTGGTTATTCATCGTGTTTACTTTTGCTTGGGTATTCAGAAAAGCTTCCATTACCAAGGCCTTCTCAAAGCCGTTATAATAAGGTTGTCTATGATCTCTTTTAAAGCAGCCGATGCAAGAGAAATATCTTCCTCGCTAACGGCAATTGCAAATGAGAAGCTCTAGTTGGAGAAGGGATGCTAATGCTAATGCTGGGAAGAAAAAACAAGGTATGCCTAGTTCTTAGTTTCAGGGCATGTCAATCTTTAGAGATCAAGTATGTCTGATTTTGTTCAGCAGTTGAACTTGACGTTGGATATTCGAGTGTAATAATTCTTCTAATCTAAGTCAAAATATTCTGTGTCTCATCAGCGGCTACTATTATCATGTCATACTGTTCTGAGAACATCATCTGTCATTAGATAAAAATTTTCTTTTCAATTTCTCTCAGCAAATTTTCAATATTATGTATATGCTAATTGTTATTTGTCTTGAATAATATTGGGCGGATCCGGATTGTAGGTTGACCCGTTAGTAATCCAGATCTGTTTTATTTCTATTAAATAGGGGTTCTAGGATTGCTGTAAAAATAACTCTCAAAATATAGAATTTTCTTCTTGCCCGTGGACGTAGGTCGCGTAGATCGAACCACGTAATTTCAGTTTCCCTTTGCTTGTGCGTAACAATTGGTATCAGAGCTTGCGTTCCTGCGCCACCGGAGTCCGATTCCTAGATTCGCGTGAAGTCGGTTTGTCGATCCGTCGCCGAGAGGAGCAGCGTCGCCAAGAGGAGTTTGGCGCTGCCTTCGCTGCCTCATCTCGTCGATTCGTCGTCGAAACCTCTAGGCGCTTCGCCTGGGTCGTCGATCTGTCGTCGGAATCTTCAAGCACAGCGCACTGCCGAGGAGCAACGATGCGCGGAAGGAGGACGACGCCTTGGTCCGCCGTGAAGGAGCCTCGGTCTGTCGCCTTGGTCCGCCGCTGCGCAGAAGGAGGAAGTCGAGCGCGTTGACGGGTTGGTGAGCGAACGCAGAGGAAGAAGAGAAAAAAAGATGAAGAAAAAAAATGGAGAGACAGAAGAAGAAGAAAAAAAAACAACGAAGATCCGGAAAGTTTTTTTTGGAAGAAAAAAATGGAGAGGAAGAAGACAGTTTTTTTTTTGGAAAAATTTGTTTTTGGGTCAAAGTTTGAGATTTTGTGTCTCAGCCAAAGTTTAATCTGAAAAAAAATATATCTGGGATTATATTTGCTGATCAAGATCCGGAAGATGTCATCTCACAAGTTTGATATTGAGAAGTTCAATGGATCGAATGATTTCACTTTGTGGAAAGTGAAGATGAAGGTTGTTCTGGTTCAGCAGGGATGTGCAGCAGCATTAGACGAAGAAGAAAACTTGTCTCAAAGTTTGAAGGCAGAGGAGAAGATTGAGATTTTGGTAAAAGCGCATAGTGCGATTTTGTTGAGTCTGACTGATAAAGTCCTGAGAGAGGTGGTTGATGAAACCACTGCTGCGTCGTTATGGAAGAAACTGGAAAGCAAGTATCAGAAGAAATCCTTAACGAACCGTTTGTATCAGAAGCAACGTTTGTATACTTTACGGATGTCAGAAAATACACAGGTAAAAGATCATGTTAATAGTTTTAACCGAATCATCCTAGACTTGCAAGGTGTTGGGGTTAAAATTGATGATGAGGATCAAGCAATCATTCTTTTATGTTCCTTGCCTAATTCATATGAGAATTTTGTTGACATTATGTTGTATGGAAGAGAGACTATTTCTGTCAGTGATGTGAAGGATGTTATGCAGTCTAAAGAATTGAAGAGAAAGATCTCTAGTTCTAATAAAGGCGGAGCAATCTCTAGTCTGATTGTTAGCAGGGGCAAGAACAAAAAAAGGGATAGAGGCAACAAGAGTAAGTCACGTTCAAAATCGAAGTCAAATTATGGACCTCGGTGCTATCACTGTAAAGAAAAGGGGCACATTAGAAGGGAATACCCATAGCAGAAGGAGGGAAACGAAAAGAAGGAATCAAATGGCAAAGTTAGTGCAAGTGTAGTGCACAATAGTTCTGATGAAGGTGAGGGTAGTGATGTTTTGACTGTCTATACTTCAGGTTCTGCAAATACTTGGGTCATGGACACAGGTGCTTCTTATCACATGATTTTTTCAAAGAATCTATTTACTTCCTTTAAGGAATGGAATGACAGTATGAAATTGGGTGATGATGAGGAGCTTAGTGTCAAGGGCAGTGGTTCTGTGCAGATTAAGATGTATGATGGGATGGTTAGAACATTCGATGCTTGACATGTTCCTGACCTACGGAAAAATTTGATTTCCTTGGGTGCTCTTGATAAGCAAGGGTACAGTTATTCTAGTGGAGATGGAAAAATTAAAGTTTCAAAGGGTGCTCTGACAGTAATGAAGGGTAAAATGCAGCATGGAATTTACATCTTGGTAGGAAATTCAATGATTGGAACAGTGGCAGTATCTCGTTCTTTAGAGCAGCACGATGATTGTACAGAGTTATGGCATCGTAGATTGGGTCATATGAGTGATAAAGGACTTGCAATATTGAGCAAACAAGGATTGTTAGATGGAGCAGAAACAGGAAAACTGAAATTCTATGAAACTTGTGTTATGGGCAAGCAGAGCAGGGTCAAGTTCAGTTCTGGCAGATACATTTCTACAGATATCCTTGAGTATATTCATTCAGATTTGTGGGGTCTTTCTCAGGTTGAATCACATGGCAAATGCAAATACTTTGTTACCTTTATTGACGACTACTCTAGAAAAGTTTGGGTGTATTTTCTGAAGACAAAGGATGAGGTGTTTGGGTGGTTCAAGGAGTGGAAGACTATGGTGGGAAAATGTACTGGGAAACAAGTCAAGACACTCAGAACAGATAATGGATTAGAATTCTGCAATGCATCGTTTGATGAGTTCTGTAAGAAAGAAGGTATAGTGAGGCACCGCACTGTATGACATACACCACAACAGAATGGAGTTGCAGAACGTATGAACCAAACATTGTTGCAGCGTGCTCGATGCATGCGATTAAATGCTGGACTTTCAAAATAATTTTGGCCTGAAGCAGTTAATATTGCTTGCTATCTGGTAAATAGTTCTCCATCAACTGCAATTGATTTGAAGACTCCTCAAGAGGTATGGTACGGTATTTCCTCTGATTATTCTGGCCTGCGTATATTTGGTTGTCCTGCATATGCCCATGTTAATGATGGTAAACTTGAGGCTAAGGCAATGAAATGCATATTTCTAGGGTATGCTGCTAGAGGTAAAGGGTATAGATTATGATGTATTAAAAATGATAGAAGTCCAAAATTTATTATTAGCAGAGATGTCACATTTGATGAGTCTGTTATGTTTGGCCAGAGAGAGGAGCTTGGTGATCTTGCAGGTAAGAGATATAAGGGTGCTAATCAGAAGGTGGAGTTTGAGATTGAAACTCCTAAAAGGATGACTACAAATCCTATAGAACAGTCCAGGGATGTGCAAGAAAAAGAGTCACAAAATATAGCAACAAGGAGACAAAGACGGGAAATCAGAGAGCCTTCAAGATATGCAGAATATGTTGAGGGTATTGATACTAATACTGTTGCATTTGCTTTGACAATTGCACAGAATATTGATTCTGATGAACCGAAGTCATACAAGGAGACAGTACAGAGTAAAGAAGCAGCGACATGGTTAATTGCCATGAATGATGAGATGCAATCACTTTCAAAGAACAAAACATGGAATCTAGTACCATTACCAAGGGGTGTGAAACCAGTGGGATGCAAATGGGTATTCAAGAAGAAAAAAGGTATTCCTGGGGTTGAACCAGCTCGGTTCAAGGCAAGGCTTGTGGCGAAAGATTTTTCACAAAAGGAGGGAATTGATTATCACGATGTCTTCTCACCAGTTGTGAAACATAAGACCATTCGAGTTCTTCTAGCCATGGTGAGTACATTAGACCTTGAGTTAGAACAACTTGATGTGAAAACTGCTTTCTTACATGGGAATCTAGATGAGCAGATTTATATGTCACAGCCAGAGGGATTTCTTGATTATGAAAGGGAAGACCATGTGTGTTTGTTGAATAAATCTTTATATGGGTTAACAGTCTCCTAGGCAATGGTACAAGGGATTTGATGCATTTATGATCTCCCAGAAGTTTGTTCGGAATTCCTTTGATAATTGTGTTTACTCTAGAAAACTGTCTGATGATTCCTTTATTTATTTGTTGTTATATGTGGATGACATGTTAATTGCAACTAAAAATAAGGTTGACGTTAACAATCTGAAGAGTTTGTTGAGCAGTGAGTTTGAAATGAAGGATTTGGGTGCAGCTAAGAAAATTTTAGGCATGGAAATTTGGAGAGACAGGAAAGCAGACCTACTGTATGTATCTCAACAGAAATACATTGAGAAGGTACTACAGCTTTTCCAAATGGAACAATCTAAGCCGGTTAGTACTCCCTTGGTAGCACATTTTAAATTTGATGCTAGTGCATTACCTAGTACTGATGAAGAAAGAGGTTATATGAGTAGAGTTCCTTACTCAAGTGTCGTTGGATGTATGTTATGGTATGCACTAGGCCAGATTTTGCACATGTTATTAGTGTGGTAAGCATGTTTATGAGTAATCCTGGAAAAACTCACGGGGAGACAGTTAAATGGATTATGCGATACTTGAAAGGCACGAGTGATATTTGTTTGGTGTATGGTATTAATGGATATACCAGAAGTCTTATTGGCTATACAGATTCTGACTATGGTGGAGACCTTATGAGAAGGAAATCCCTAACATGTTATATCTTTACTCTTTATGGATGTGTTATTAGTTGGAAAGCAACACTTCAGTCTACAGTTACTTTGTCTACTACAGAAGCGGAATACATGTCATTGACAGAAGAAGTAAAAGAAGGTATGTAGTTGCATGGTCTTATTGATAGCTTGGGTTTGGATGTGCAGAGACCTATCATTTATTGTGATAGTCAAAGTGCATTGAGCTTGGCGAAAAATCCAGTATATCATGAGAGATCAAAATATATTGATGTCAGGTTGAATTTCATTCGAGATGTCATAGAGGATCAATCATTCTCCATAGAGAAGATAGTCACAGTCGATAATCCAGCAGATATGTTGACAAAACCGTTGCCTACAGAGAAGTTCAAGCATAGCTTGGACTTGGTGAATGTTCGCATAGCATAAGGCCCTTCGGGGCATGGATGGCAGGAAGATTCAAATCAAGATGGAGAATTATTATTTGTCCTGAATAATATTGGGCGGATCCGGATTGTGGGCCGATCCGTTAGTAATCCAGATCCGATTTTTTTCTATTAAATAGGGATTCTAGGATTGCTGTCAAAATAACTCTCTCGAAATACAGAATCTTTTTCTTGTCCGTGGACATAGATCGTATAGACGGAACACGTAATTTCAGTTTCCCTTCGCTCGTAAGTAACACTAATGTTCTTGTTCCTAGGATAAGGGCGTGTTGCTACTACGCTGACAAACATAATACGGAATGCTTCGCCGCTGCGACTTGGCAGGCACAAAGAAAAAACAAGTCCTCGTAGACAGGGCTGAGGACGACGACTACTCTGCTGCACCCCGGGGTATGATGATGTGGATGATTTTGCCGACTTAGTACTCAACCTGGTTTTCTTCTATATATTATTTACTACAATATTTCGATTTCGGCGTCGGAGAAGAATCTTGACCGTCCCTGCGTAGATATCTGAGTGCACCCCGGCGTTGGCTTCATTTTTGTGGGTTGCAATATACTATACTTTGTGCCCGTCATTTGATCCGAATTATTTTCGGATTTATATTCTCTTTCTTACCCGACTGTGCTTTTGTTTAAGGCAAGTAAATTGTTTTTTCGGGATGTAAATTTTGTTATAGATAAATAGGAATTAAATTTTGATATGAAATTTTAAAATTTTTGTATGAATTTGAAAGTTTTTTTTGTCATTTTTGATCAAAGAATCAAATGGTATAATTTTTATGATTTATTTTTTTTCATTATTATCGAAGGAAAACGTAATCATCTTTGCCATTTAGGACAAATAAATTATCTGTGTAAAATATATATTGCGGAGATTTTTTTTTTTTTTCCTTTTTCTTTCTTTTCCAGCTGTAGGAGAAAAATTATTTTTCCTTGCTTCCTGAACGATGGAAGTGAAGCGGGAAACGGACGAGGGGGGAGGGAGGAGCAAGAGCATGGCTGAATAAAATAATTGAATTATAGAAGTGCGGTTTAATTAATTTAGAAATTTGATTTTTTTTATAAAAAATATTGATTATTTTTTTTAACCAGTTTCGTTTTGAATTTAAGAAAATCAATTGGAAATTGATTATTTTGATTTTTATTGAATTAATTGATTTTTTTATATATTCGATTTTTATTTGAAAGTTTGATAAAAAAAATATGATTTATTTGATCTTGATTTAATCATAGAATTAACGCATTGTTCATCCTTAAGCAAAAGAGAGTACAGTGGTAGATCAGTAGTGGGAGATGGAGGAGGTTGTGATGTTTAGGAGGACCAGCGTGATTAGCGGGGCTGAAAAGCGCGATGGGGGGACACGGTGGTCGGTGGAAATGGATGTAGTTGTTGACGAGTGAAATAATTAATATGGACCTTCAAACGGCAGAAAGGCCTCGTCAAATTTCTTGGTTAATAATATGTGCCTTTAAATGGTCAAAACAACTAAACTAATAACTGTATTATGGTCATTTTATTATTTAAATTAACTATTTTAAATAAGTAAATAAATTTCATATAAATTATGCTAAATAATCCTGATACAATTATACATCTTGAATTATCTTTCTTCATCTATCTAACTGAGGAATCGATGATAAAGAGTATTTAGAATGAATACATCATCTTATATCCCAAAGTATATATCTTGTAGCAGTAAAAAATAATTACGTTCATTTCCAGTATTCCTTATCGTCGGTCTTTCGGTGATGGTGAATAAATATAAATTACGGAGGACTATATTCTTTGATCCGTTAGTCAGAAATAATGAAGAACTTCTAAGTTCGGATGAAAATTTTAGATTCTACATCGATATTCGATATATTTATACTTCTTTAACCAACGGACCATGCATCTCGAAGAGACCCAAGTTATGCCTCTTGATTGATCCCATCATAAATTCATCAGCATTATCTCGTTCCTCGAAATCATAGTCTTAATTATATTCAACCAGACGACTCTGCCCAACCAGCCAAGATAAGTTTTCTTCAAAAATGTGATGTACAATCAGGAGTTTGAATTAACGAGGTATACACATGATGCCACGAAGAATAACAGTCTTATTCTTCTTTTTTTTTTAAGCCATGATAACATCTTAGACCATCTCCAACTTATACACCAAATAACTAAATTTAGGATAAAAATTACACCAAACCTCTCCAACTCATACACTATTTTTTACACAAAAAAAAAATGATGTGACACTATTCCTAGCACCATTTTTTATATTGGAATTTTTTATTATATTATATTATATTATTAATAAAATTAAATATAAATATATATTATTAAATATTATATTATTAAATATCATAAATAAAAATTAATTTATAATTATTATTTTTATTCTCATTATTTATAATAATATTAATTATTTATTGTAAATTTAAATTAAGTGTATTTAATAATATATTTTAATTTTATTATACATATTTGTAAAAATTTAATTTATTAACAAATTATTTTTAATTTATTTAATATATTTTAATTATAATTACATTTATAAATTATATCATTAATTTCATTAAATAATAATAAAATATTAAAAATTTTGACATGCATAAATATAAATTATATCACTTATTACACTGACATAAAAAACTACAACCCGATGCACGAAGCTCCCGCCACGCGGGGTACCGGAGAAGGAATTCATTGTACGCAGTCTTACCTTGCTTTTTTGCAAGAGACTGTTTTCAGGATTTGAACCCGTGATCTCTTGGTCACAAGGCAACAACCTTACCGTTGTGTCAAAGCTCTCTTCTACTTATTACACTGACATATAAAATAAAAATAATAATAACACTAAATTAAAATATTACTAATAAAAACTTAAAAACATGAATAATACTAAACCTGACAAACAACTACAAATACAAACTATACTAATAAAGCACACATAAACTTAAAATTACTTCAATAATATTATAATACTAATATTAGAGAAAATCACTCTCCATTTCGCTAAAATAATTATGAAATTGACCAAAAACATTCGCAGAATTCTAAGATTCTTGATCTTCACCTTGATATTGATTGAGATGTGATCCTTCTCCCTGTATTGGAGATGATTGAGATTCTTATCCTTGATGTACAACTGGATGAGATTCCTAGACTTGCATTCTCTTTTGCATAATTTTAATTTGTTCATTGCGAATATATTCATGCATCATCGGGTTAGAGATCGAGTTTAAATTTTTTAACAAAATTTTTATTTCTTCCTTGTAAATCATAGCATCTGTTATTTTTGTAGCAACATCAGTACTTATATTCATTGTCTCAACAAGTTGAGAATTAATTTTAATCACCTTTGCAATTTGTTCATCATTTTTTTTCTTCATTTTTACTTTCTTCATCTCAGGAGGTCATTTATTAGAAATATCACCGCTATTTGAATCAATGATATTTAGATCAAAAACAGAAACACAAGGAGATGAAGGTATACGAAATTCTTCCTCGGAGAATTATTGTTCAGATGAACCAGTATTAGTATTTTATTGTCACGATTTCATGCTTGCAATATTCATGTTGTCAATGCCAAATTTTTCAATGTCTTTGAGAATATTCTAGACCAAATTTGAAACCCTTTGTGTATTTCGGATCTTCTGCTAACAACACTCTATCACAAGTTAACTGTAACAAAACAATTGAACATTAGTTATGAAGACAATGCTATTAATGAACTCAAACTTTGATTATAAAATTTAGATAGTCTAAACAAAATATGAGCATAGTAACTTACAATATCTTATTTAGATACTCCACTAGAATTCATATGTTCGATTTGTCGTATGCAACCTTTCATTTTTGAATATTGCACTAAGTATAAGAAGCATTCTTTTTTGCAAAGATCTGGGCGGTCAGCTACAATGTGCAAAATTCGGATCTGCGTGATACTTTCTCAATTCTTTCCCAGAATTGATCCTTCGAGTGGTTGATTCCTATAATTGAATTTTACGAAATATAAAGAAAAACATGGCATAAGTGTTTATCTTCTTCAAATGAGTATAAAGCTTGTCAGGGGGTTAACTCATTTTAGTAGAAGAGAATACTCTCAAAAAAAAGGAGTGAAGTAAAATATGGTATACCAATATCTAGTAAGTCATTATATAGAAAAAAATGAGAATATAAAATTATACAAAATTTATGTTCAGTGTCAAGTCACATCACTTGTACAACTTATCCTGATGTTGTCATTGTTGCATCACGTCATCTGTGCAATTTTATCCAAATGTGTTCATTATTATATCACGTCATCAGCATACAAAAAAATATGTTCAGTGTCAAATCATGTCACTTGTCCAACTTATCCCGATGTTGTCATTGTTGTTTCACATTATCTGTGTAATTTTGTCCAAATATATTCATTATTATATCATGTCATCAACACACAAAATATATATATATATTCAGTGTTAGGTCACGTCACGTGTCAACTTGCCCCGATGTTGTCATTGTTGTGTTACGTCATCTATACAATTTTGTCCAAATGTGTTCATTGTTAGGTCATGTCATTTGCACACATAAAAATATGTGTTCAGTGTCAGATCACGTCACTTGCGCAACTTATCATGATGTTGTTATTGTTGTGACATGTCATCTGTGCAATTTTGTCCAAATGTGTATTCATTGTTATATCACATCATCAGCACACAAAAAAAAACTATGTTCAGTGTCAGGTCATGTTACCTATCCAACTTGTCCTGATGTCGTCATTGTTGTTTCACATCATCTGTGTGATTTTATTCAAATATGTTCATTGTTATGTCATATCATCTGCATACAAAAAAAAATATGTTCAGTGTTAGATCACATCACCTACCAACTTACTCCAATGTTGTCATTGTTGTGTCACGTTATCTATACAATTTTGTCCAAATGTATTTATTATTAGGTCATATCATCTGCACACATAAAAATTTATATTTAGTGTCAGGTCACGTCACCTGCACAACTTGTCCTGATATTGTCATTGTTGTGTCACATCATCTATGCAATTTTATCCCATAAGCAATATGTATCTCATTCATTCAATTATCTCAAAAGATGGATAACAACAATGAAGATTTATCAAATTTATCATCTTCAAGCTTTGATGATGATAACTATGCCAAAATATTTGGCGCAAGGCAACAATTGATCGCTCAGGTGATTTCTACCAACAATCAAATTATCTTCAATTATCTGAATGAAAAAAATAACCAAAGCATGCATCGAGGGACAATTCCTAGTCACAACGTGATTAATCGTAATCGTAAAGCTGCTGATCATAATCTATTCAATGATTATTTCGCCAAAAATCTATTATATAATGATGCAATATTTCGACGAAGATTCTGAATTGAACGGAATTTATTTATGTGTATCTGTGATGTTGTTAATAATCATGACAACTATTTTATACAGAAAAGAGATGGGCTTGGAAGACTTGGTTTGTCTAGCTTACAAAAAATAACAGCTGCATTTCGAATATTGACGTATGGTGTACCGACAGATGCTACTAATGAGTACATTAAAATAGGAGAATCAACAGTCATTGAAAGTGTAAAATGATTTTGTCATGATATTGTTGAAGTTTTTGGAGGACAGTACTTACGATCTCTAAATGCTCAAGATGTTACTAGACTACTCTAGATTGGTGAGCAACGAGGTTTTTCAAGTATGTTAGGTAGCCTATATTGCATGCACTGGAGGTGAAAAAATTGTCCAATAGCATGGGCAAGATAATATTATGGTCGCAGTGGAAAGTTAATAATTATTCTAGAAGCTTTAGCTAATTATGATCTATGGATCTGACATGCATATTTTAGGTTAACCGGATCGAACAATGATATTAATATACTTGAGTCTTCTCATCTTTTTACTAAACTTGCATAAGGTATTATTGTTCCTGCTCATTATGTCATTCAAAGAAAAGAATACAATATAAGTTATTATTTAGCTGATGGTATATACCCAAAATGATCAACACTCGTTTAAACGATTTATAATCCACGAAGTCGAAAGAATAAATTATTTGCAATAAAGCAAGAAGCATGTAGAAAGGATGTTGAGCGAGCATTTTGTAGGGAATTCTTTATGCCAAATGGCATATGCGCAACGGAAAAATTAGGATCCCTTCCAAGTGATCCATGCGAAAGCAAACTCGTATAAAATAAATTTCTCTAAACCAAGCCTATCTTATAGGAGAGTTCTACCTTTGTTGCGTGCCCTTTGCAATCCCGCTTTTCCTTGGATGTGTTGGATCTTTTAGCACGTTCAAATGTCCGTGCCTCTATATGTATCCACACGAGCAAGCTCTTGTCTCACAAAAGAAAAACTAGAGGAGCTCTCCTTTACTTCTTGCTAGAGAAGTCCCTAAAGGAGAGGAAGAGAGGGAAAAGGAGAAAGGAAGAAGAAGACTCCTCTTCTTGCTAGCCTACACTCACAAACCCACACAACCAAAGCTTCCACCAAGCTCTCTCACAACCACAACAACACAACCAAAGCTTCCACCAACAACAAAGCCAATGCACTCTTTTGGCCGGCCACTTGAGGTGTCTTTTATAGGGTTGGAAAAACCCTTTCACCTCCACACATTCAATGCAATCCATTGCATTGAGACATATCCTTGTTTGGCCGGCCACTTAAGGAGACAAAACCATTTTGTTTCCTTCCACCTTATCTAGCTTAGGTGGATGCTTAGGTGGCATGCTTATGTGGCATTCTTATGTGGCATTCATGCATGTTGAATTAATCTTATTAATTCAATTAAGCTTATGTTATCATATTGAATTAATCTTATTAATTCAATTAAGCTTATGTTATCATATTGAATTAATCTTATTAATTCAATAAGGTAAAATATTGAATTAATCTCATTAAATCAATTAGCTAAAATTCTCATTAAGCTTAAAGTCCAAAAACCATTTTGTATTTAAGCTTATTCTCAAATTATTCTAGTCAAACTAGAATACTCTAATTCCTCAAATCATCATGCTCTTTGTGTGTGACCCTATAGGCTCTCATAACGTTGGCAGTGGACCTAAACTCTTTTAGATACACAAGCAATGAGCGGCATCTAGCAATACATCATTGCTACCCAAGTTACGAGATAAGTCAAGATCCGACTAACCTATCCGTGACTACTATAATATATATGACCGTGTCCTTCATCCTTGATATCAGATTGATCAATGAGGCATAGACCGTGTCATCCTCGATCAATCTATGTGTTTCTTGATCCCTGAGTAAACTAACTCAAACAAATGAGCTCAATATCTCATATTGACTCATTCGAGCATGGTCATGCGTTTTAGTAGTTCTACTCAATCAAGGGGCCCACCGATATCACTCTCGTCATATGAGAGGGATAGATCCCATCTACATCACTCACATCCCTCCGCATAATTTGTTATATACCCAGTAATCGCCTTTATGGTCCACCCTGTTACGGGTGACATTTGACGATACCAAAGTACATAACTCCTTATGTAGGGAACCGTAGTGACTTCAGGTCTAAGGACTATTCATACCAATAGTCACATGAGAAAGTTTATGACACTCATATAACGATCCATGAAACTTTCTCATGGCGGATTGATTATATATTCTCTAATATATACCCATGTGTCAACTTGATATCATATATCCATGACTTGTGAGATCAAGTCATCAATTGACCTACATGCTAGTCTTTATGTATTAATATTGCCCTTGTATATTAATACTTGACTAGGAACATTTAGAAAGTGTTCTCTACAGCCTCTCATAATCAATTCTGCCAATTGATGTGCTGTAGATAAGAACCTACTTTTCTAGGGCATTACTATATTTAATTTAGCTGGCACAAACAAGACTTAAATATAATAACCAATCCTTTGCCTTTATAGAATATGATACAAAATGTTCCCTATTCAACCATCACATGATTGGTTCTTAGGGCTATAACTAACAATCTCCCACTAGCACTAGTATCAATCACTATGATATCTAATACCTAGTGACCTAGTGTGACCATCATGCTTCCTCTGTGTCAAAGCCTCGTCAATGGATCGATGGATGCGATGTTCGGCTTTCTGTGATATCCTCACATCTCCTCTATCGATGATCTCTCGAATGAGATGGAAGCGCCGCAGATGTGTTTAGTCCCGATGTGATCGAGGTTCCTTAGCTCTGCAATAGCCCCATTGTTGTCACAATAGAGGTCTATTGGATCTGCAATGCTAGAACTACCCCAAGTTCAGCGATGAACTTACGAGCCAAATTGACCTCCTTTCACTGCATCGGATGCAAATATACTACTCGCTGTAGAATCAAGAATCGCGGTCCTCGCTTTGAACTCTTCCACTCACGGCTCCACCATTCAGCAAAACACGTACCGATTGCGATCTATAGTCATCCTTGTCGCTTTGAAGCTTGCATCACCGTAACCCTTTACTGATTAGCTCATCGTGCCTCCAAATATCGTGGAAATATTCTTTCGCCCTTCGTAAGTATTTAAGAATATTTTGATCGCTATCCGTTGACTTTCACCGGATCTCGACCGTATCTACTCATACTCAAAGCATACGAGATGTCGTGACGTACAAAGCATGGCGTACATGATAGACCCTATAGCGATGCATGGGGATCTTATCCATGCGGTCTCTCTCCTCCTTAGAAGAGGGACATTGAGTCTTGAAAGACTTACACCATGTGATAAAGGCGTAAACCCTTTCTTGGAATTTTGCATAGCAAAACGATCTAGCACTTTATCAATGTATGTACTGACTTAGGCCAAGTAATCTTTTAGATCTATCTCTATAGATCTTGATGCCTAGAATATAGCGACTTCACCTAAGTCTTTCATCGAGAAACAATTCCTAACCATATCTTCACGCATCGGAGTGAGGGAATATCATTTCCGATGAGAAGTATGTCATCTACATACAAGACAAGAAATACAACGTGCTCCCACTATTTCTCTTGTAGACACAAGGTTCATCTTCATTCTTGATGAAACCAAACTCTTTGATTGCATCATCGAATCAAGATTCCCTGAGAGGCTTGCTTTAGTCCATAAATGGACCTTTGCGGTTGATACCTTTCCAGGATGCTTTGGATCTCCAAAACCCTCGGGTTGTGTCATGTACACATCCTCGGTAGCTTCCATTGAGCGGTTTTGACATCCATCCGCCAGATCTCATAATCATGGTAGGTGCGAATAGCAAGTATGATCCGAATGGATTTAAGCATCGCGAATCTGGTGAAAAGGTTTCATCATAGTCAATACCATGAATTTGTTTGAATCCTTTAGCCACCAATCTACCTTTATAGGTATGCTTATTACCATCCATGTCAGTCTTTACTTTAAAGACCCACTTACACCCAATGGGTTTTACCCCTTCAGGTGGATCAACCAAGGTCCATACTTGGTTAGTGTACATGGATTCCATTTCGGATCTCATGGCCTCTAGCCATTTCTCGGAATCTGGGCTCATCATAGCTTCTTGATAGGATGTAGGCTCGTCAAGATTGACAAGCAATACATCACCATTGTCAGTCAAGAGAAAAGAATATCTCTCGGGTTGACGACGGATCCTACTAGATCTACGAAGAGGTTGGTCTACTTGAACAGGTGTTTGCTCCACAACTCTTTGGGCAACAAATTCCTCATCCACAACACTTTGTGGTGCCTGTTCATTTTCCATCGAAGCCTTAGTGTTATCATCATCTTGAACTTCTTCAAGATGAATTTTACTCCCACTAGTATTTCTAGAAATAAATTCCCTTTCTAGAAAGACAGCATTTCTGGCAACAAACACCTTGCCAAGTGTGGGATTGTAAAAGTAATATCCCTTAGTTTCCTTGGGATATCCTACAAAATAACACTTATCTGATTTGGGTCCTAGTTTATCTGAGACTTGACGTCTAACATAAGCTTCACAACCCCAAATCTTTATAAAAGACATTTTGGGACTCTTCATCCATATCAGATATATGGTGTCTTTTCTACGGCCTGATGGAACACGATTAAGTGTGAAAGCTACTGCCTCTCTAGAGCTAAACCCCAAAGGAAGTAGGTAGATCATCTGGCTCATCATCGATCGTACCATATCTAATAGAGCACGATTTCTCCTCTCGGATACACCATTCCATCAGTGGTGTTCGGTGGAGTGAGTTGGGATATTATCCCACACTTAGCCAGGTGATCACGAAACTCTTGACTAAGGTATTCACCACCTCGATCTGATCGAAGTAGCTTAATACGCTTACCAAGTTGGTTTTGTACTTCATTCTTGAATTCTTTGAACTTTTCAAAGGATTCTGACTTATGTCTCATCAAATATAAGTAGCCAAATATACTCATATCATCAGTGAAAGTAATAAAGTACTTATAGCCTCCTCTGGCTTCGACATTGAAAGGGCCACATACATCAGTATGTATGAGTCCTAACAAGTCCGTCGCTCTCTCGCCATGTCCACTAAATGGAGTTTTAGTCATCTTTCCTAAAGACAAGACTCATACCTCATATGATTCAAAATCAAATGAGTCCAATAATCCATCTTTATGGAGTTGGGATATGCGTTTTCATTTATGTGACCTGGATGTGCGAAGATATGTCAGTTCAAATCATTCGATTTGAACCGTTTGGTATTTACGTTATAAATTGGGTTTTCTAAATCTAGAACATAGAGACCATTCATAAGTGGTGCATTACAATAGAACATTTCATTTAAATAAATGGAACAACATTTGTCCTTTATTATCAAAGAAAAGTTTTTCTTGTCTAAACAAGATACAGAGATTATGTTCTTTGTCAATGCAGTACATAAAAGCACTCCTCTAGTTCTAAGATAAGCCTAGTGGGCAAAGACAAGAAGAACTTTTGCGCCATTGCCTTACTCGTAGGTCCACCGCCCTTTGCCATTATTCTACTATTTCTCGTCGCACATTAGTACAAATGAGATGCACATTCGATATCTAATACCCATGTAGAAGAAATAGATAGATTAACTTCTATAGCGTGTATACAGTGAAGTCCCTTCTCTTGTTCTTTACTTCCTCGAGGTAGACTTTGCGGATTCGCTTCCGGTGTCGATCTCACGCAATGGGCGGTCCCCCTTAGGTACTTTACCTTTACCCTTTGAAGTGGATGAATTGGCCTTGCTTTTGGCTTAGGTCTTACCCTTGCCTTTGCGCTTACCTTTGTCCTTCTTGACCATTAGTACATTACTAACTTTCTTCTTGAGATTTGGTTGTGGTTCTTAACATCTTTGAGAATCTCGAGCAGGTTTATCAATTTCATTCATGTTATAATTCATAGCCGAATTGATTGTATGCTTAAGCAGCGATTGCGAGGATAACATCGGATTGCCAATTCTTGGCTCGATGGAAAACCTAGTCTTTGAGGTTCTCAGCGTACCCAATCATTTTGAGTCGTGAGTTCCTACAGTGTTCCTTCTTGCATCTTGCATGCAAGAGCCTTAGACACTTCAAAGCGCTCGTGCCTAGCTTGTCCTTGATATAGTTGTTTCAAGTGCTCAACCATATCATAGGCATCCATGTTCTCATGTTATAAGCTCGAGTTCATGGTGGCAAGCATAAGGCATGACATATCTAATCGTCATCTTGATGCTTCTTATAAGCATCCTTTTGGCCTACAGTGGTCGTAGGCGGGTATTTGAGGGTAGCCTACTCTAGGACATATAGTTTTGCGTTCTTGCTTGAGGATAATCCTCGAGTTCCTATACGATCAAGAAAGTTTGCTCCATTGAGCTTGTCCTTCTCGAGACGGATCGCGAGTTGAGGGTGTGTCGTGTTAGATGACATGGTGATCTACAACATTAAAATGCAAAGTTAAGTATCATACCTAAATCATTTAATTAGGCCTTTAATTAAATGAGGCTCCCACTAAATTCTCATAGCTACTATTTAGCTATAAATTTATATGGGATAAAGATCCACATCATAATTCGTCTTGAGTTAGCTTTGGCTAATCGCCCAAGACGTAGTATAATTAGGTAGGCAATCTTTTGCCAATTACCTCTGATGTAACTCTTTAATAGCTTTGGTTAAGTTTTAGATTAGTTTAGTGTTTATTCCTAAACGACTTCGGTACATGGCGAGCACGAGGGCCTTCTTGGATATCGAACAACGACCACTTCTAAGACAAAGGCGATGTTGAAATCACACAAAACTAATGTTAACACTTATGTTCAAAGCTAATATATGCCTCTACTTTCTTAACCAATTAAGAAAACACTTAATTAAGTCTTAACCAAGGCGATAGCGGGACATCACGATTGTCCACTCGCACCCCTCCAAGATAAAATGCAGTGCTTTGCTTTGGCAAACCCAATAACAAATGATCGAGGAAGTAGTGAGTACCAACTTTGGTAGGCATATCGTTTAGACTTATTAAGAAATAAACATGTATCATATACATATTAGCATACATCACATATAAGCTAAACTAATCATGCATCACATACAAGCTAAACTAACATGCATCACATACATATTAAACTAACGTGTCATGGTTATGGCCCTTATTCTACAATCTTCTCAAGCCAATGAAAAGATTGATTGGTCGACCTAGGGATAGCATCTTCTCCTAAGTGCTTCCTTTTGGTTGTCTTGTGTATTGACTTCCTCCTTGTAACCTCATCTTCGATGGACCCTCCATCCTTGTTTTGTACATTACAAAGGAGAAATACTCGAGTTACATTCGAGTCTAAAACTAATTTTACAACAAGAATATTAGGAGAAAGGCACGACCACGCGTATTAAGAATTACAACACACAATCACAAACTTTTTGGGACTAGGCCATAACAATGCACCATGTCCTTTTAACTTTTAAAAGACATTGGATATTTTATTATGTTTGAAAATTTGCTAATGCAATTATCAACTCATAATAAAATTTATCCTAATTCTATATCACATATAAAATAGAAAACCTATTTTTATACGATCTTTTCATAAGTGGCTCACGATACCACTTTGTAGGGAATTCTTTATGCCAAATGGCATATCGGAAAAATTAGGATCCCTTCAGTGATCCATGCAGCAAACTCGTATAAAATAAATTTCTCTAAACCAAGCCTATCTTATAGGAGAGTTCTACCTTTGTTGCGTGCCCTTTGCAATCCGCTTTTCCTTGGATGTGTTGGATCTTTTAGCACGTTCAAATGTCCAGTGCCTCTATATGTATCCACACGAGCAAGCTCTTGTCTCACAAAGAAAAACTAGAGGAGCTCTCCTTTACTTCTTGCTAGAGAAGTCCCTAAAGGAGAGGAAGAGAGGGAAAAGGAGAAAGGAAGAAGAAGACTCCTCTTCTTGCTAGCCTACACTCACAAACCCACCTGACAAAGCTTCCACCAAGCTCTCTCTCACAACCACAACAACACAACCAAAGCTTCCACCAACAACAAAGCCAATGCACTCTTTTGGCCGGCCACTTGAGGTGTCTTTTATAGGGTTGGAAAAACCCTTTCACCTCCACACATTCAATGCAATCCATTGCATTGAGACATATCCTTGTTTGGCCGGCCACTTAAGGAGACAAAACCATTTTGTTTCCTTCCACCTTATCTAGCTTAGGTGGATGCTTAGGTGGCATGCTTATGTGGCATTCTTATGTGGCATTCATGCATGTTGAATTAATCTTATTAATTCAATTAAGCTTATGTTATCATATTGAATTAATCTTATTAATTCAATTAAGCTTATGTTATCATATTGAATTAATCTTATTAATTCAATAAGGTAAAATATTGAATTAATCTCATTAAATCAATTAGCTAAAATTCTCATTAAGCTTAAAGTCCAAAAACCATTTTGTATTTAAGCTTATTCCCAAATTATTCTAGTCAAACTAGAATACTCTAATTCCTCAAATCATCATGCTCTTTGTGTGTGACCCTATAGGCTCTCATAACGTTGGCAGTGGACCTAAACTCTTTTAGATACACAAGCAATGAGCGGCATCTAGCAATACATCATTGCTACCCAAGTTACGAGATAAGTCAAGATCCGACTAACCTTTCCGTGACTACTATAATATATATGACCGTGTCCTTCTATCCTTGATATCAGATTGATCAATGAGGCATAGACCGTGTCATCCTCGATCAATCTATGTGTTTCTTGATCCCTGAGTAAACTAACTCAAACAAATGAGCTCAATATCTCATATTGACTCATTCGAGCATGGCCATGCGTTTTAGTAGTTCTACTCAATCAAGGGGCCCACCGATATCACTCTCGTCATATGAGAGGGATAGATCCCATCTACATCACTCACATCCCTCCGCATAATTTGTTATATACCCAGTAATCGCCTTTATGGTCCACCCTGTTACGGGTGACATTTGACGATACCAAAGTACATAACTCCTTATGTAGGGAACCGTAGTGACTTCAGGTCTGAGGACTATTCATACCAATAGTCACATGAGAAAGTTTATGACACTCATATAACGATCCATGAAACTTTCTCATGGCGGGTCAGTTCAGTATATATTCTCTAATATATACCCATGTGTCAACTTGATATCATATATCCATGACTTGTGAGATCAAGTCATCAATTGACCTACATGTTAGTCTTTATGTATTAATATTGCCCTTGTATATTAATACTTGACTAGGAACATTTAGAAAGTGTTCTCTAAAGCCTCTCATAATCAATTCTGTCAATTGATGTGCTGTAGATAAGAACCTACTTTTCTAGGGCATTACTATATTTAATTTAGCTGGCACAAGCAAGACTTAAATATAATAACCAATCCTTTGCCTTTATAGAATATGATACAAAATGTTCCCTATTCAACCATCACATGATTGGTTCTTAGGGCTATAACTAACACATTTAGCGTGCTCCAATCACGCTTTGCAATTATTGCAGAACCTTCACGGTTTTAGCGAAAAAATATTTTATATGATATAATGACATCATGTATTATTATGCATAATATGATAATTGAAGATGAACGTGATTTAAATACAGCAATCGTAGAAGCCTTCGAGGTGTCAACTCCAAATGTTGAGCTAGCAGGAAATGATAGTACTCGATTTAAAGAGTTTTTAGTCTGATACAGACAAATGAAAGACAAAGAAGCTCATATTGCTCTTCGAAATGTATTAATTGAACATTTATGGGAACAATATAGTAATTCTGAAAGTTAAATCCCATAATATTGTATTTTAAATTAAGTGTTATTGTTTATTTTTAATAAAAATTAGTAAAATATTTTATCCTAATTGTGTGATTTTATAATATTTTTAAAATATATTTATACTTGAACAATTATGTAATAAAAATTAAAAATGAAAAATCATAATTATATATATATATATATATATATATATATATATAGGAAAATGATCTCCTCCGCGCCCGATTCGTGCGCCGTCATGACAAAGGAAGCTCTGATAACCAGCGCCCGGACTCACCATATTCACGCGCTGCCGTCCGGCCTCCTCGGCCGCCGGGCCGGTGCGTTAAGCGCACCTCGGCCGTCCGGTCGGAAGAGCTCGCCGGCCGGATTGGCCGAGCCGGCGCATGATCGGCCGCGATTCGGCCGGATCGCGGCGATTCGGCCGACGTCGGGAAGGACCGCCCGTGGCGGTCCTTCCCGACCGGATTCCGGCCATGGTCGGGGAATCCGGACCAGGCCAGCGGCCGGCGCGCCATGCCGGCCGCGAACGGGCCGGATTCCGACCGAATCGCGGCCGGAATCCGGCGGAAAGAACCGCCAGGCCACGGCGGTCCTTCCGAGGCGTAATGTGGCCGATTCGGCGGTCGGCCGAGGCCACGGCCCGCAATCCGGCCGGCCGAGCGGTTCCAACGCACCGAGATGGCCGGATTATATATATATATATATATATATATATATATATATATATATATATATATATATATATATATATTAGTTGGAGACAAAATTTTAAAAAAATAATAATATATCTCAAATATTAATGAAGTATTAATTTTAAATATAATAATTATCATATAAAAATATTAATAAATTAAAATATATATTGATAATTAAATTATGAATAAGAAAAAATAAATTATTCTAATGAATATTCCTTTTTAATGTGATATGATGTGAATGGATTGGAATTAAAATAGTATTTGGTGTTCAAATTGCACCATTTAGTGTGAAAACTATATCAAATATGGTGTTTATGATGTTTATGGTTGAAGATAGTCTTAGTGATTATCCATAGTTTCACTGTTTTAGGGCATTTTAAAACCAAAAAAAAAAACAACAATAACTGATTTTATTTTTGTCTAAATTGAAAGTTTTCAAACTTCAATATTCCAAAGCAATGTGTTTCTCAAATCCATATCACCCTTCGATAGCCACATCCATAGAAACGAATCTTAATTGCATCCTTGGAGAGATGAGTTTGCACCGAGCCGACACGTACGAGGAAAACACTGTGGCCGAGAGACTACACGCTTCTAAAATTGCCGGTGCAACGATTCTCGTGAGTGCCAAATTTGACCGGATAATTTTAAAGTATTTAATATTTATTTGTAGCATTGATGTGTTTGTAGGGGATGTTATAGAGGTGCATGTAACTCATGGAGTTCGCGGTTTATGCAATTAAGTTTGTAGGTGGGCTCAAAGTTTGTAGATAAATTTGAGAAAAAAATATAATGCATCAACTATGTTAAGTACATTATATGTGATATATAACCTTTGAGTTCACACTTTGAACGTCTTTCTTAAGATAAATGTGTAAATTAAGTTAGAAATTGTCCCCTCGGAATGCCCATGGGCTATAACAACATAGATACTGTTACAAATGAATAGAGATCGAATTTCAACATGGAATCTAAAATCCTTATCCGAAATCAAAAATCCTTCACTATTTTTTGCCAATGGATTAAAGGATATAATCCCCCTGTGATTTATCTCATTTTTCCATCACCATCATCAAGAGATCAACGGTGAGAGGCACTATAGGCAAACTTAATTGTCTTTTGCTACAAGTAAACTAGGTTAGAAGCGCCGAATGTTGTATGAAGCCTTCAATAAAAAAATAATAGATTCTAAGATGTACTTGTGGGTGAAGCTCAATCCCAAGTTTGGCATAGGTTTACGATTGTGTAAACCAAGTGAAGTTAGTATCTAAGCAAATTCAGTTGAATGGAGATGATCCTCAATCAACTAGAGTGGTCAGTCGACCCGAACTTTGTTGATTAGATTAATAAGAAGCTAATTGGAAGATTTTTCAAGTGAGGTAGAACAAGGATTTAGAAACCCAAGGACAAGATTATCTCATCACACACACTAGGCAGGCAGAAGAACCTCAAGATTCTTAAGAATACTCATCAAAGCTTCTTGCGTAAAAAAATACATTTTAAAAAAAAACAATAATTGATCTAAGAACCTAAACATGATATTAGGAGGCAAAGGCCTAATCATCATTAGACTAGTTTAAGGGTACAATCCAATATCTAAGAAAAAGGTTGATGCATATCTTCATAGGTTTTGAAACATGTTAGGCAGACCAATTGGGTTAGATAAATCAATTGGTTCATTTTGGTTGGTTAGTCAATTCAGGTCTCGCACTTTAATCAATTTAGTTGACTGGATGGACTCAGTCTGCTTGGGTCATATAGGTTGGTCGATCTAGACGGGTAAATCGAACTTAACAGCTTACTCAGGCTAATCAAACTAGTTTGCTATAAAACAGCCATGTTTGATGATCCAAATGAGTTGGTCGAACTGGCTAATCTAAATGGGTCGATCAGGTTAGCCTATCCAAGGGTCAAATGACCTATAGTTGATCCTTATAGGCCAAGTAGGTCAATTGATCCGGTTAGTCTAGGCCCAAGCCAATTGATCTATTGGATGCTATCGGTCTAAGACAGCTAGGTTAGTCCGAGTGGATCAGGTCAATTGATCAAGGCAGGTTGGTCGATCAATTCTGGTCAACAAACCCAAGGGAATCGATTATATTGGGACTGATCTGGCACAAGCAAAAGTGTATAATTTTATTTTTATCGACCTTTAATCCAGATTCAAACCAATAAAATGGAACAAAACAAGCTTAATATTCATACCTCAAGTAAATGTAACAAACATCAACCCTCTACTTTGTCCACACAATTCAAGACCTCAAGTAGCCTACAAAGCTACCTCCCTGAATAGGAGAGAAGGGGCCAACCAATAATGAAGCTTGAGAGTTTAGGACGCCATTAGAGAGGATGGGCCATAGTGATTAGTGAAAGATTATATATAGCTACATGGCTTTTGAGTCCATCAAACAAACAAACTCCTCAAATCAATTAGCATCCATCAAGATCATGATGATGCCAATAACATCTAATCCATTAAGATAGGACCATATCTATATAATTATTCTAATTTACTCAATAAAAAATTTTAAGCGACCATCAATTGATCTTTGATTTTATTCGCTTAATCCACGGAGAAATTAACCTTTACTTTTAAAATGAACCTCTCTAAAGTAATACTTAACGCCTCAAAGTAATCCTCTACTAATCAGTATAATTAACTCTTTTAGTTATCCAATTAATAAGTTGGGACAATTGAGCACTTATTAACCCTTCCTTCATGGCTACACATAACATACACTGAGTTCTCAAACTTAATGCTCATGATTCTATAGGTTCTCCAAACTAGTGGGCATTGCAAGATCCAATGGTCCATTTAAGAACTGGAGATTGCATCTCAAAGATAAAATCTAAATCTTGACTAAATGGTCAGAGAGTGACTTTTTCATAAAATGAATATAAATATTGTGTGGACAAAAGATGATAAATAGGAGCATAATTGCTTAGCACTCTATGTTGGTGAGGAATTGCTTATTGCTCAATGAGATCTCCATGTAGGATCTTGTAGAGACAATCTATATACTTAGCTTCATGTTGTAGAACCATTGGATTTAAGAAATTGGAAGGGCCTAGTCTATCTCGAATGGCATGCTATAACCTAAATCAGATTCTATGACATAACTAGTGTATGTTTTGGCAAAACCAATATTAAAAAACAAATATTTCTGCTTTTGAAACTTAAATAATATATAACTCCATCTTAAAGTTCCAACAGAAACACTAGAACTTGGAAGGCCTAAATACTGCAATATGGAAGATCAAGCATAAAATTTCGAGTCTCAAATACTTGATTCAGGATCAATGCTACCTCTACTTCATTCAAAATGCGAGTTTACCTGTTACAAAGGATGTAGCCACCATCTTCTTGCGTATCCATAGATTCAGATAGGGCTCCCGAAAATTGTAGATGCAGCTTCATCAAAGTTCCACAAGCGCCTCAGTCACTAGCACTTCCATCTCCAGCTTCTTTGACATCGATTGCAAACTTGTACTCCTGATCGCAGCCCAGATAGGAATCAGACATGAAGTAGATCATAAAGTTCTTCTCCCCAACCTCTGAAGGAGCGGTGAAGACAAGCTTGACTTTTATCTTCCTCTGCAATGCTACTCTTTTGATGGCCAACAACTGATTGGTTGAGGTATCACCGATTACGAGCCACCATCCTTCTTCTTTTGGCTTGGGATACCTAGGAGCATCAACAGGTCCGACCTCAGCCCGTCCATCGAGGTCACGTTCCAGCATAACCTGTATTGTCACATTTTCCCCAGGCCTAATATCTTCACCCTCCAGTACTTCATATGCCATGTCAATATTAGGAAAACGGTTGCAGAATCGAGCAATATCAAGCAACTGGGAATCTGACATTTGCAACAACTCGCGCCTTTCATCATCTTCCATTTCTACCAGATCAACAACAGACTCAATACTCCTCCCTGGGTTTTCTTGGCATCTCTTAACCAACTCCTTAGTGAAATGAGGGATTTGTAAAAGCGTGGAATCCCGATCCCACATGCCCTGGGTGACCATTTGACTCAACTCCATTGCAGAAAGGGCAAGGGTTAGCCATCCATTGCTTGATATAACATCAACCATAGCTTGAAGCAATCTATGAGCAGAAAGGAGAACTTCTCGTTGGTCTGCTGCAAGGTTCCCTACCACTGTGTGTCGTGAGAAGTGAGCTTGCAGTAGAGCATTTGCTTTAACATGAGGATCAGTGCATTTAGGGTTCTCAAAGGAAAACCTCTGATGGTTGATCAACTTTCTGATCAGTTCTTCCTCGCTAGGTCTAATGGGAAGTTGTGCATACTCTGTAGCTGATGCCAAGATATCCAGGAGACCTTTCATCTTGGTTTTGGAAGTTATGGAGGAACTGAATCGTTCAATAGTGGTGTAACTGATGTAATAATATGAAGCAATTAAGCCGAGATTCAGGGGTTTAAGGTACATATCCTCCTCGATTGCAACACATCTGCTTGCTTCCAAGTCACTCAAAACATTCTCTATGATTTCAGAAAGGTGATCAGAGAGATGCCTATGACTGACACCCTGCAGATTATAGTAGTTCGGATTCTTAGTGAGCCTCCTGTACATGAAGGTCCAGGTAAGATAATCAACAGCATCTTGCTTATTCTCTGTAACCCCAACTACTACTTCAGCATTCATATGATCATGCAAGAAATGATTCAAATGGCTCTCTACTGGGATGGCCTCAAAAAGGAACTTTTTATAATACTCTTTCCTAGGAGCATGGCATAAGATGACACATGTACCAGAATTATCTTTCATAGGTCTGCTGGCATGACCCATCATCTGCAACAGATCAGTGATCGGATAGTCAGTATGAGCATTCTCTCGTCCATCATAAAATTGAGTGCCCATCACTACCACCAAGTGGGCTGGCAATGACTGACCCCAGCACATTGAACTGGTGGCAACACACACTTGAATTCTTCCACCAAGAAACAATTGCTTTACAATTTCTTGATCAAACTCACTAAGGCCTTCATGCAAGTAACCCACACCGAGAGAGAGAGTCCTTTTTAGGGTATCTTCGTGGATCCCTGATATGAAAGTTTCCATCTCTTCCTCTGAACCAAGAAGAAAGGCAGGCTTTTCTCCACTGTCAGCACTTGAGTAAGTACACAGGTCTAATGCAGTAAGCCTTGTATGCTTCCTTGTGGGTACAAATACCAGTGCTGGTTTTCCATTCTTTGAGTGTTGAACAATAGCAGTGTATGTAGGTTTGGTCATTGCCTGCATTCTTGCCTCAAAGTTCGATATGTCCACACCTTGAATATGTATCTCTAAAGGAACAGGACGAACACCAGGTGGAAAATTGAACAAGCCGTGAGAAGTAGCACCTATCCATTCACCAAGATCTTTAGCATTCGCAAGAGATGCTGAAAGTGCTACAATTCGAATGTTGCTACCAATGTGACTAGCAATACGTCTCATCCTAGAGATGATAATTTCCAAGATGGGTCCCATTTCTCCACCAATTAAATGAAGCTCATCTACAATGAAGAGGCTAACCTGCTGTACTTGCTTACGTTGCTTCCATCTGCGAGATAGCGCATCCCATTTCTCTGGAGTACTGATTATGATCTGTCCTTTATCAAGCAACTTCAAGTCAGTAGCAGTTTCTCCAGTCAATTCCACTACACGAATTCCTAGACGCTTTCCAAATTTCTCTTCCCAATCACGATACCTTTCTTTTGCAATAGCCTCAATAGGAGCAATATACACAGCTCGCATAACGTTATCTGGACCTTTCTGATGATTGCGGAGCAATGCAAACTCACCACATATAGTTTTCCCACTGCCTGTAGGGGCAGCAACCAAAACATTGTCATCGGTATTGTACAGAACAGTAAACACCTGTGTTTGGATGGGATTGAAATGCTTGAATGCATCATAAAGAGCTTCATATGCAGGATTCCTTAAAGCAGTGACTGGTAGAGGCTGCAAATCCAATAACTCAGTTGCTGGAGGGTACTTCTCTGGTAGAATCAGGTGCCGAAAACAGACAGGCAAAACTGTTTGAGAACCAAGCCACTTATCAGATACTACACGAATGAAATATTGAGGCGGCAATGGCTCATAAATGGGAACAGTGAAGTTCAGAATATGATCTTCCTCTATGTATTGCTTCTTAAGCATGAAATATTCATGATGAAGGATATACTCGCCATCATTATCCTCGACAATAACCCAAAACGGTTCCACATACCCATGAACAGCATCATCCCACTGAAAATCAGGTGTCACAGTCAATTCAAAACTCAGGACAGTGCGTGTGATCGGTTGAACATGTGCCAAAAGATTCAATTTTGGCAATTGGTGTATGCATCTGTGAAGCTGCCGGCCCATTTTAGGGAAACGAATCAACTCCCCAATCTCCTGGGATGAGAGGTCATAATGCCTTTCCCAGGATAAATCCTTCTTTTCTAGTTTCATCAGGATTTCATTGGGTATACCAGTGAACTGCCTTAGAGGAGTTTGGACACTCCACATACGCTTGTCGACCATCTTGCAAAGATTAAGAGCTTTTTCAGTTAAATAAGCCCAGCCCCTTTTTAAGACGATCTCAAACAGTGATCGGATGAGTCGACCTGCACTCTGTCAAAACAAACAAATTAATAAATGAAAATAATTGAGATCATGCTAAAAACTTAAAAGATAAAAATTATTATTATTATTATTATATACATATACATATACAAATACCTGTTGAATGAAAACCATATCAGATGTCAGGGAAAGTCCCTCAAGTTTCAATTGTGATATATATGCTTGCAACAGAACATTGATTTTTGCACTAGGTTCCTCCAAGCTTTCCTTGACAGGAACAGGCACACGGTCCAACAGTTTTGCCAATTCCATCTTCTCATCTTGGCGAACAGTTACATATTTGAATTCTTCACTAAGAGAGAATAATCGGAAAAGCTCTATATCACCCATTGTTGGCTTTAAGTACTCATTATATGTGGAGATAGTCCCGTGAGTGATATAATAATAACTTGCAATTCTTCCCAGATCTGTGACCTGGAAGTAGCCGCTCTTCCTGTCATATTTAACCAAATTGTTTTTGTCCAATATGTTTGCAGCAGTGTGAATCTGCAGTAAATAGAACAAAAAAACATAAATAAGAACATACAGAATGAAATATGAAAGAAATATTAGGCAAATGCAGTCAATAATGAAAACAAAAGACGTTAGCACAGCAGAAATGAGAAATTAGAGTAGGGATACACAAAATTCCTTCAAGTAAACCTTCAAGAATCTGTATTTCATAGATGACAGATACAAGAAACAAAATTAAAAAATATTAACAACAAGGAAACAATAAAAAAAAAAGCAAATAAGCTGATATAAAAGTAAGAATTCCATCAATTCTTCCATAACAACGTGAAGTTTAAGAAATGCAATCTTCAAGCAAAGGAAGCTGTCAAAGGAGCATATGACATGGTTTTTGTCTTAGCTTCCTTGAGATTGCAAAACAAATTGTAGACTCCATTATGGATGTATACAATGTTAATGATCTAGCAATCCATCTGAAGCAGTATTGGAAAAAAACAAAGGAACTTAATTAGTGATTCAATAAATCCTTGAGCAGCACAAATAGAGAAACCAATTTCCTTCTAAATGTAGGAGGTGAAGTGATTGACTCGGCCACTGGTCCAGAAAAGAATAATTTGAGGCTGTGTCATTTTCAATTAAATTTTAAATTTGTTTTTTATCATTCAATAAATTGTTGAGTTATTTAGTAATTTAGGGTTGTAACTTCCTATTTTGGTAATTAATTTGCGGATGACTGTATTCTCAATTACAGTCTAACATATTTCACCATTTGGGTTATTTATTTCCTAGTTGTCAATAGAATTGGGTTTATAAAAGAAATCTAAAGTCCAGTAATGAACATCTTGCAATTAACAATACTTTCCACTTTATGTTTCTCTATATGTGAGTTTGCCTCATCTTGAGGTTTATTCATTTGTCTGTTGTGCTACATTACCCGCACATTTGAGAGAGATAAATATCATCGGAGTGGTGAAGGATTATAATCAACCAAGTGTTGTGGTGCTTAGTATTAAATATCATTAATTATTGTGAATCACCACTAACCACACATGGCATATTAAATGTGTATAATCTATCCTTGCTTGGATTACAGTGTCAAAGACAGCTATTAGGCACTATTGGCTTGTGCCACATATTCTTTTAGCACACTTAAATCAAAATGGTCATGTCGATTTCAACAGTAAATGTTGCATAACAAAACAAACCTCAAGGTATAATAATTAAGGATTAATACATATATAAATTTCCTTAAGAGGAGCTTAGGCGCAACAGTAAAATTGTTGCCTTCTGACCTAGAGATCATGGATTCGAGTCCTGGAATAAACCTCTTATAAAACAGGATAAAACTACGTGCAATAGACTATTCCTCGAGACCCTATATGGTAGGAACTTCGTACACCGGACTGCCCTTTTAATAAATATATAAATTTCCTGACATTCATTTGACTTTAAGTAGAATAACAAGGCAACAAAAAAATTGGTAATTAGCAAACAAATGTTAAATATAAAAAAGACACTTCGGCGCCCGAAGCTCCCACTATGCGAGGTCCCAAGGAATGGTCTATTTGACGCAATCTTATCCTGCTTCACATCAGACTGTTTTCAAGACTTGAACCCGTGACCTCTAGGTCACAAGACAGCAATTTTACTATTGCACCAAAGCTCCCCTACAAATGTTAAATATAAAGAAGGTAAAATCCATAGATACTAAAGCATTTGTCATTTGTGCTTACCAGATCAGCTCTTCTTTCCTCCAATGTTTTGTCTTTATCCAAGATATCTGCTGGCAAACCATACAAAGTTGGGTTTCTAAGCATCCGAATGTAAAGGTAAGTATACCCTATCCAGGTACATGCTTCTTTAGCATTTTGAACTGTCCCTAAAACTATCTCTGCATTTAACTGATCAGCCAGTTTGGATACGAACTGACTCTCAATAGGCAATTGTTGATTCATAAGGGAGAGATAATACTGTAGTTCACTGTGACCCGTTAAGATAATACCTTCTCCATAAGAGTCATATTGAGGCCTTCCTGCACGGCCAAGCATCTGCATGACATCCAATGGACTTAGTTCAGTCCAAGCACCTTTTTCAGGGTTATATATCTGTGTGCCTTTTATGATGACTGTGTGTGCTGGCAGATTTACACCCCAAGCAAGAGTAGCAGTAGAAACCAACACCTGTACATGGCCATCAGCAAAGAGCTCCTCAACCAAATCTCGATCAACTCTTGTCATACCTGCATGATGAATTGCAAATCCATATGGCAGGAGATCTTTAAGATCATTGCTCTTGACAAATTCAGTTTGGCTGTGAAGAATTTCACGGCTTGCACTGTCATCCTTTAAGAAGCGGCTTAATGTATCATTAGCCAAGGCAGTATCACGTATCGCACGAGCAGTTTTGGCTGTTTCCTTCCTTGAATGAACAAAGATAAGCACTTGATGCTTTCCTGCTGCAGCCATAACCTTTTCATAGCATATTTCATTCATCAATTGAAAACGCTGCAGAGGTTTCTTGATCGTTATGCCAATATATTGTTGTGCAAGAGGACAAGGCCTGTAACTATTGTCAAAATGGAAAAGTCCTTTTGAAGGATGAACACGTAAAAACAATGCCACATCTTCATAATTTGGAAGAGTAGCTGATAAACCAACCAATCTAATTAATTCCTTTGTCGTTTCAATCTGCCTTACTGTCCTTGCAACAATACTTTCCAGAACAGGCCCTCGATTATCATGCAGAAGATGAATCTCATCAATTATCAGTAGCTTTACAAGTTGTGTATATGTTCTATCTCCAGATTTTCTTGTGACAATATCCCACTTCTCTGGTGTGGTAACAATAATCTGAGTTTCTTCAATCTGTTGACGTGTGAGGTTTTGATCTCCACTAAGTTCCTTCACAACAATATTAAAAGATTTTAAACGATGTGACAAGTTACCAACAACTTCCGCAACCAAAGCCTTCATTGGGGCAACATAAACAATCTTGAACTTGCTAGTGTCTAAGATCCCATCCTTCATATTTAAGCCAAGTTGCTGTAAAATGGTAAGCATGGCAACATTTGTTTTCCCAGCTCCAGTAGGCGCACATAGAAGTATATTTTCAGGTGTAAAAAGAGCAGTTTCATACACCTTACTTTGAACTCTATTCAGCTGTTTCATCCCTTCAAATGCAGGCTGTACCCAGCCAGGTAAGTCTGATATCTTTACAAGTTCCTCTCCAGGAGCAAATGACTTTTGTTTTAGTGCAGGCACATGAACTTCCTCATAGCCCTTATGGGGAGTTCTATATGAACCAGGAGGAAGTTCACACTTCTTGTTTGCCATCAAAAGACCACCCTGATTGAATGCAATGCTATCAAGGTCAAGCAACTGCCTTTGCCCCTTCAACCAGCCACTGTCCATGGAGTGCACTGTATCAACAGCCCTCCGATCTCGATCATTCTCTCCACCACCATGTTCATCTTTCAATCGCCTAGCTTCCTCTCTTATACTCTTCTCCAAATTCTTTTGACGCTCCTTTGCCGATGCTCTAGTGGCATGCAGCTGCTCCAAGATTGTGACTAGGCTGGGGCCTGTAGTTGCCATTTCTTCCTCAATCTTCTTTCGCTGATCTTGATCCTCAGCCCTAGCCAACCGAGTACACCAAACTATCTTGAGCCGGTTTCGAAGCAACAACTTGATAAGCTGAAACTTGTCATAGTCCAGCAGCATTACGAGCCGATTCTCAACATCCCTATCATCACCTTCAGCAAGTATTTTCAGCACTTCTTCAGCAAACTTCTGGCTTTGTTGTGGATCTATATCTTCATAAGCCTGAGATATCTTCCTCTGAAGCCAGTAAGCATCAATGTCTTGGACATTAATAGTTAAACCCTCATTAGTTTCTTCAATGTCTTCATCATCAATTCCACCCATCTGCATAGCACCAGCATTTTGTTCCTGGACATCATCGTCATCTTCTGATTCCTCTTGTACCTATACATATGGTGGATATTCAAAAGTCAAGTTTTATATGGAAAAACAAAATTACAGAATCCTACTGTTAAAAGAAGCTAATGCATTTGAGTACCTGATCATAATCACTTTCCTCTTCCTCCTCATCCTCTTCAAATTCAACAGCCACGCCAGTATCATCAAGTGCTTCATCTTTACCATCTACGGCAGCAGAATCAGTCACGCTGCCATCTTGGTAATCCGTAATCAATCTACCAATAGACACAAGTTGATCAAACACCTGGTTGGATATTGGGTTCAAGAGCTTCTCAATCTCCTTCTTCTTGTCTGGATTTTTTATCTTTTCGTTCTTCAAAACCGCCAGGACTTCATCTGCCGCCCCACTGAGAATATCCTGAGGCTGCCCGCCAAACTGCAGCTGGATCACGCTGAGCAGTGCCTCATAAGCTGCACGAGTCTCCTTGGTCTTCGGTTGGTAGACAGCATCGTCCGTGAGGGAAAGCACGCTCTCCTCCTGTAGACGACGGCGCTTGCTGTCCTTCTTTTGCTCCGGCTCGAGCGCCGGCTCCCGCTCCTTCTTTTTCTTCGACTTCTTGAGCTTCTCCTCGAGCTCAGGCGGCTTGCCGCGGGAAGCACGATCGCCGAAACTCTTGGGATGAATCTTCCCCCACAGCGACTCGGGTTCTCCGGTGGGTTCATGGGTGTCCCGAGGACGTGAGTCGGTGGTCAGTACGAGGCTCGAATTGGCACGATACTCGTACTGCTTGAACCGGGCATGAGCCTCAGCGCCACCACCGAGATGGGCCATGGCTGAAGATCGATCCGACTCAAAAGTTAGGGTGCCAGGCAACAATAACAGAACCAGACTAGCAAGAAGATAGCAGGGAGGAGGAGCGACGAGATCGGTACCGTAGCCGCCGGCGGACGCCTAGGGCTTGGAAAACCTTTGCGATCGCAGCTGGTGTCGGCGCCTTCGAGCAGAAACCGATAAGAACCCTGAACCCAGGGCCCGATCTCCAATAATCTACATTATCGACCGACCTCCAATTTTATTTAATTAATTATATTACTTCTCGAAGAAGATAGTCCTTTATATTTATATGTTTTTTTTATAATATAAAATAATAATAATAATGAATTTAACCACTTATATCATAAACTAATGATATTTTTAAAAAATAATAATATTTTAAAATAAAAAACTAATGACGAATTTAATGGTGTAGTTATAAATAATTAATTTAAATATATATACTCAATCTCCATACAGTTGCAAAGTGCTGATCACTCATAATTTAATTCTCGGTTATATATCGTACACTGCGAAATATTTTGTTCTAATGAGATAAAAAAAATTATGATATTTAGTAGTCCGTTACGAATGTTTTAAAATTTATTTTGATTATCGATCAAAAAAAAATTAATCAAAGAGTTAAAATTAGTGTGTTTGATTCGGGGTTATTCTCTCTAATCTTGATTATCCATCCAAAGTTATCAATAAAAATTTTATTTAATTTAAAATTTAAACGATTATCAAATTATGATAGATGTCTGACACATCATGTCACGTCAACAAAAAGGGTTATGCATGGGGAAATTAAAAAACCTCTAAGAAATTTGATTTTTCTTGATTCCCTTGGTTATGGATTTTTTTTTTCAAAAATACCCTTTGATTTTTACCATTTAAGAAAAAATTATTCTTATCAATTTATCAAGTAACAATTGATCGATTGTATTATCCTGCCGATCACGGCCGATCGTGGCGTCGATCCATTGGCCCGCCATTGCTGTCGACCATCGTCATCGATCGATCGTCATCGTCGACCGTCGCTGTCGACTGTCGGTCGTCGCCATCGGTCAGTCACCGTCGTCGGTCGTTGCCCACCGATCGATTGTCGTCGTCGATCGCCGATCACCCGTCGCCCATCGCCCGTCACCGCCCATCGTCGTCGGTCGCCCATTGTCGTCAGTCGTTGGTCGCCCGTCGTCGTCGATCGCCCGTCGCCGTCAGCCACCCGTCGCCACCGCTGTGGTCAGCAGTCAATCGGCGGCTGGTGGTCGGTCGGTCGTCGTCAAACCATCGAATGGATAATATAATAAAATGTTAAATTAAGTGATACTTTAAAACCTTCAAACAAATAAGTTTTGGTTGCATTACTTCATATTGAACCAAATAATATTTGGTAATGTTTCATTTCTCATAACCTTGGTAATGTGATTACCTAGTAATTATATTACCAAGGTTATATATTATAACTTGAACCAAATGCACCGACCGACGGTTTGATTCGGGGTTATTATTGATAACTTTGATTATTCATCCAAGGTTATCAATAAAAATCTTATTTGGTTTAGGATTTGAACGATTATTAAATCAGGATGAATGCTCCGACACGTCAATGAAAGAGTTATGCATGAGGGAATCGAAAAATCTCAAAAAAACTTGATTTTTGTTGATTCCTTTGGTTATGGAATTTTTGTTCCAAAAAAATCCTTCGTTTTTTTACCATTTGAGATAAAAATATTCTTATCAATTTATTAAATAGCAATCCGACTCTATATAAAATAATAATATAATTAAAATTCTAATTGATCAGTTGCGGCCGCCATCGTCGGTCGTCGACGCCGTCGCCGGCCGATCACCCGTCACCTGTCGCCCGTCGCTCGTCGCTCGCCACCGTCGATCGATCAGCCGCCACCCGTCGCCCCGCCTGTCGTCGGCCGACTAACGACCGACCGACGATCGTCAGTCACCGATTGTCGATCAATCGTCGGTCGTCGATCGTCAATCATCGGTCGTCGATCGTCGATCGTCGACCGACAAACGTCGATCGTCGTTTGATCACCGTCAATCATCGGTCGTCGGTCGTCGGTCGCCATCACCCGTCGTCGTTGTCAAGCGTCAACCACTGTCATCGATTGTCGATCACGTCCATCGCCATTAATTGTCGACGCTGCTGTCATAATTATCGGTGGCCACTCGCTGCTATCTCACTGGACGACAAGGCGATCGTCTCGATCGGCACGAACATAAACAAATATGTTTCGTAGTAAACAAAATCTTATAATTGAATGGGTAATATAGTAAAATATTAAATTATGTGATACTTTAAAACCTTCAAACAAATAAATTTTGATTATATTATTTTGGATTGGACCAAGTAATATAAATTATATTTTATTCTTCGTAACCTTGGTAATTTTGATAATGTAATTATGTAATAATCAAATAACTAAAATTATGCATTCTAATTTGAACCAAACACAACTTTGTGTAACATATCAATTTTTGAGCGATGGATATTGAGTTGTATAGCAATGGTGATAAATCAAAATAAGACTTATTACTCCTTATAAATATGAGTGTGTTTCGTATAACCAATTTGACCGCCCTCGATTAGTGTTTGTCATTGATGTCTTAACGGGTGGGTTCGATTCGGAATCGAGTTAGAACCGATCCGTTAAATTCGGAATCGAATCAATTTTGAAATCGTCCTAAACCCATTAAGTAATGAATTAGGGGTGGTTTTGCCGATTCCAGTTCCAATTTAGAACCGTTCCATTTGCTAATTTAAATATATAAACTCTTAGCATGTTAACATATCTATAAGATTGATTTGCGTAAAAAAAAAATAGGATTACAGGTGCGATAAATAAATTTGGAAGCTCAAGTTCAAAGGAAAATGTAGAGTATTCCAAATATATTTTTATATTCACATCACGCTATTCAAACATCATATATACTGGTGTCGAATCTTGGAACCGGTTCAGAATCAATTCGGAACCGACTCAAAAGCATTTCAGAACGGGTCCGAAATCGATTCGGAACCAGTCCGAAATCAATCCACTCACTATTGATTCGAGTAGTGGATTGAATTAGTTCCAAGGGTAAAATTTTAGAATCATAACCGATAGACCAACGGTGATCTAAAATTTTGGAACCTGTCCAAAACTGATCCACCCACTATCGGTGATCTAAAGCAATATAGATGTTGTTATAAATGGACATAGGCTGAATCTCGACGTGAGATCTAAAATTTTCACTCTGACTCAAAAATCCTCTGTTATTTCTGGCCAACGGATCAAGAGTCGGACATAGCTCTTCCGTGATTTATTTTTTTTTATCATCACCGAGAGACTAACAGTGAAAAACATTGAACGTGAATGTAATCATCTTTTATTACTAGAAGTAGTAGAAAAGCAACACAACTTTTTATCAAAATTTGATGAGGACGACAATCCTATTTTGTTCGACGAGAAGAGTCCACGAGAAAAAAAAAAAATCCAAGTTAGTGGAGTACTCTAGATAAGCTTGAAAGGATATGGATTATGTAGTCGAACAATAAAGAATGACACGAGGAGCAAGCTTGGAGGGCCTTGTGCAATCAAGAGATTGAGGACCTATCACAAGTTGAATATTGACCCAAACAAAGCAAGGTATATATCATGCATCTACACCGATTTTTAGCAGTCCTATGAATACATATATGCCAAGTCCACTTAATCGTCATAAGCAATTATCATCCTATAGCTTTTATGTTATACTAAGTTGATTACATGTGATTCACCATTGTTCTTATGTACCATAAAAAAAAAAATACTTCGATGCATGACTTAAAACTAATTTTTAAAATACTAATATGTTATTGATTTTTTTTTCAGTACATTAAATAATTAATTCTACTTGTAATATTTTTTAAATAAATGTTATTGTTATTGTGAAACAAAAATGAATAAATAAAAAGGTCTATTTATTAAGGGAATGAAAAGGGACAATTCAATTGGAAGTGAAAATTTACTATGAAGAACTAATAAAATAATAATGATAATAATAATATGACAAATAAATGAAGAAAAGTATATATATATGCTGACACAAGCAATTCAAAAAGCTACTTTCAGATAGAAAATTATTTTTTTTTCTTCATTATTATTATGAGCAAGAAGTCATTCCATGAGTGCATAGTGTTGTTGATTAAGTTTGGTAGCAAGCACTCGAGAGAGAGAGAGAGAGAGAGAGGAATACCAAAAATCATGCTGCCTTAGGCTTTCCACCACTGCATACATACCAACCACCTTTATGCATCTATCCACCACTTCACATCAACTGCCTTTGCATCTATCCACAAACCAAGTTGACCACAAATCCAATCTATGCAAATCAAATAAGTGGGTGAGATTTTCATATGTGCAAACTTGAATGAATTCCGGCAAGCCTTCGGATTATAATATAGTGGTAAAATATTTATATGGATTCTCAAGAATCTCTGAATTGATCTCTAACTATAATATATTTATGATTTTTTAAAAAAAAATAGGGGTTGGTTCCTTAGGATGTGGAGTCTGAGATAGCCTACATTAGTACCTATTCGATTTATCTCCCTTTTCGATAGAGACAATTGAAAGAGACCGTTAATGTGACGGTTCTATATTTTTTTTAAATGAATTCAAGCAACTGTGTATGTTTGTAGTGAAGCAGCTAGATCTATGTGAATATGAACTTCCATTGTCGAAGTGGAGAACTATTAATCCTCCCTAAAAGCATCTGATTTATCTCCCTCTTCGGTAAGGACAGCTGAGGGAGACCGCTAATGTGACGGTTCCATATTTTTTTGAATGAATTCAAACAACTGCACATGTTTATAGTGGAAGTAGCTAGATCTATAGGAACATGAACTTCCATTGTCGAAGTGGAGAGTTATTAATCCTCCCTAAAAGCTTGTTGTGGTCCATCATATCTTATCTTATGTGAGGAAGAAGAAGTGGCTACAAAATACTTTAGGTTAGTGAATTGTCTTATGGAGTATCCAAGGTCCATTGTTTACAATTGAAGAGGCCAAGCTTCCACTAGATGTTCTAGGCATTCCCACAAAGTCTATAAGGGATTGTTTGTTTTGTCCCCCTTGATTGAATACAACATTAGTGGTGACGATCCATTTTACCTAGCAAAATTACATCTTAATGCACAAGCACGAATTGTTCCCTCAATCGATCGAAAGAAGATCATAACTACATATTTGTTGTGAAAATAATACTTTCGTGTGGTCAATTTTAATCATGTTATTTTGATGTGTTGATGATATGATTTAAGATTGACACTGTCTATATTTTTTATATGTGCATAAGTGTACAAAGACTTATAATAGTATATATGGAGGTCATGAATGTTTTTTTACTTAATGAAATTGAGTTGTGTTTAGTTCAACGATTCAAAAGCCTTGAATGAGTGATGAAGCTTTAAAGAAGCCCGGAGGACTTTAAAACATTGAGCATTGAATGGTTGTTGCTGTAAAATCATGTGCAAAAATAAATAAATAATAATACTATGGAACAAGTGATAGAACTTTGGAGGTGCTTGGAGGCTCTAGGATATGAAGAATTGAGTGAACTTACAGACATAGAGGACCAAATGGCATGAAAATACTTTAGAGAGCTTGATGAACTCAATGGCTCTACGTCCTTAAACAAGGTGTACTCAATGATATATGATATTAACTAAGTGGCATGGAGTGAGTTAAAGAAGCACAGTGCACTTGGTGGCTCAATAACTTGGATTGAGAGAGATTGAGAAGCTTGAGTCAGGAAGATGCAACGTCTATGACAGTAAATGTAATTTGAAATCTTTTCTTATATAAAAGTAATGCTATAATGATGTGTAACTTTTAGACAGGGGTATATTACTTAGAGGATTAATTGTGAATGGGAGCCTTCGACCAAAGCACTATATGTTTCAAGTCATAATTTGTCAATCGGCTCTATCTTAGATTTTTGTGTAGACTCACAATGGGATATTAGCCAAGAAGCCTTTGGCGGAAACACTATATGTCTCGAGTCATTATTTATCAATCGACTCTATTTTAGATCTTTGTGTGGACTCACGATGGAATATTAGCTAAGGAAATGATGCCCTATTTAAGTTTCCAATCAATTGGAATTGACTAAGTAAAAGGTTTGAGGATATTCAAAGTTTTTATGCAAGCAACAACCAATTAGATGGCAATCCAATAGACTAGAGAAAAATTCAATTGATTAGTGATATAGACATTAACTTTAAATATTTACATTTAACCATTTAGTCGACTAGAGGCTTGAACAATTATGGATGCGAAATCCAAATGATTGGTGACATAATCATTCACTTCTAACTATTATCTTTCCACATCCATTCCACTTAAGACCTTTTCTATTCTACTAGAGGTGTTTGTGTTGTATCAATTAGAGCTATGATTATATAAGTTCTTTGATTGCTTTGCGTATACTAAGTCACATAAAAATATTCTTTCAACTTATGTGAACAAGTGTCCAAAGTTCTCCAAGAGTTTGGATCAAAGTCGAAGGCTTTAACTCAAACTCTTGGCATTTTCCTTCTTCCTTACCTTAATAGTTCATTATCTTTTAAGAGAGAAGAATTTACTGTAAACAACCTTTTGTTGGGTGTGTAGAGGCTTGCCAAATTACTTCTTGCAAAGAAGTGGTTGATTAGTGGATTTGCAGAGGTTATGTATTTGAGGAATTATAGGTTGTAGAGGATAGAGTTTTTTAATGCATAAAATATCTTGCGTTAGCATTGTCTTATATTTTACTTTTAAAATTTTCACTTTGTATATATATACTTGACACAACCAAACACATACAAATATAGTATTAATCTTGTATTGTGTGAAGGTCGAATCAAATTGAGGGTGTCATCTATCCGCCACTTCCTCCTCTAGTTAGACTACACAATCTACAATAGTTATTCAAAAATTCATATCATTATTTTCTAGTGGGGGATGTGGGATTTATTGTGCTCTGGTTTAGAGTTGCTCTCCTACTCTATGGACTATTGATTCATCAAGTAAATTACTCCTACAAATTTACTAAAAATCATTCCTTTATTCAAGTCGAAGCTAGCCTTTCATTATCCCAAAACCTTAGGAAGTTTACAAGCCTTTCTTCTCAATAAGAAATGAAAATGAAATCTTAGGAGAAGGATAATATGAAGAGCTTGTAGAAGAACAACTTCTCTTCTAATAAAAAAGCCTTGATGTCACGCCCCGAGAGTATGCCGTGCCGAAAAGCAAACGGACGGCATCTCCCCTGTACGTGGCAACATATCGGGTTAATACAAGGCCCGTAGGCCCACAACAACAATATAATATACACAGATATCAACATATCAAACGCAGCGGAAACATACAACAGATAAAACAATATACAATGACCCAACTGTGCACTCCGGAGTGACTTGACACAACAAGAAACATAATAGAAGCCACATCGAAAGCCAAATATATACAACACGTCCGTATATCACAGATACGGAAACAATACGGCTAAAACCAAGAAACGACAATCCACATAAATACCACAATGCGGATTAAATATCCATCCGTCCAGTGTGAGATGGGATCAACTGGCGAGCTCCGAATGTCCAAGAAATCTTCTACCTATTATCTGGGCGACAGGAAGCCCAGGGTCCAGGGGTGGTGAATATAAACTCAGGGGTAATATATAGAAAGTGCATGAACAACATATAAGGATAGATCTACAAGTATACATGTGAAGATCTACAGGTATACAGCATGAGTCCAATAGACATACAGTCATATCCATATCTAATAACAAGTAACTACAGTAAAGTCATACTCAATGTATATACTAAAGCGATCAATTGAGCGAGTAATGTAATGCATCAAGCGTACTATAATGATGCGACACCATAAGCTATATCATCCTGACAGATATACAATAACATAACCCATATAATGTATCAAGTCAATCTCATACCTGACCTCCAACATATGAACAATATATGATCACCTGTAATAACAACCCGGTCCGTACCACACAATGACATGATGCTAATCAAATGCATATAACAGTCTGAATCAACGCATGTATCATGCTCAACACATAGCAGTAAATAAAAATGCAGATGACATGTATCATGATGAACAACCATATGCAGCAATCATAGCTCAATCAAATGCAGCATCTCACAGGCATATGTAAAACATATATCAAATACATGCATACATATATATCAGCAGTGCATATGTATGGTCATGTCTGCGGACCCGTCCAACCACGACCCCAGTATGGCCCGGGTGGCACGGCATGACGACTAGCCCGACTCCAGCCGTCACTACTCTCGAGTGACCGAGTTGGGTAGTATGAATGAGTAGCATATAAGCGTAATGAGCTAACTACTCCCCGGGGGTCCCTGCTGCTGGTCGCTCCGTCACTACCCATGAGTAGACGAGCTCTGCACACAAGACAACTGCACGTCACACAACCACCGTCTATAGTGAGCGAGTGCTAACACCACTCTGCTTTCGGTGGCGGTCGCGATCTCGGCTACCACCATCCCTAGTGGCCGCGAGCGTACATCCAATGCTCTGCCCTCAACCCTGCTACCACTACCCCGAGTGGCCGAGGAGGCAGGATGACTGACGACCCGTCTCATCCACAAGGGAGACCCAGTCGTCAGCATGCATGCAATGTAATGATGCATAGCTCCATACATGTATCCTCGCCTCACTCCCTATCCCATGAGGAGTCCTGGTCAACCAAAAGTCAACTATGCAAGGACTACAATCACAAGACTCTCTCTATCGCACAAAGAGTCATGCTCATCTGACAGTCCACCACGCTAAGACCTCTAGTCAGTAGCGATATACAATCGACCGCCCATATAACCATATAAAGGCACACAATCCATAATGGATATACCATCGCGCTAGGACCTCTAGTCCATGGTCACATACTGACAACCATACACTTATCTATGCACAGACAACTAGATCCACCATAAATGCACCACTAATACGGTTATGATATAACGATCGACTCCATAATCCAATCCATCACCTAACTCTAGTTAGGTAACACAGTAACTCTATCTGAGGTCACAAAGATAACCCTAACCACATGTACTTACTGAACATCTATCAGCTAATACATAATAGGGTTTATAGTTCCTATCCGTGCTAGATAATCAATGAGTAACAGAGTATATATCTCAAAGGTCAAGGCAGTACAAACATATGATTAAATAAGAGTGGATTTAAGGTAAACAGGTATAAACATATATCCAAGATCATGCACAGGAATTTGATCAAAACTACCGGACCAGGTAGATATTACCCACCTGATACGAGGGTCGAATAATCCTCACGGCCGTGGACCTGCTTCGTATCCCAAACCTGCACATAATAGCAAGCAATGATTAAGTACAAGTGTCCGACCAATATACGAACTAGAGACTACATCGTTTCTATATTTGCATCCTTCCCTCGACTACGAGCTAAAACTCGAGCATCCCAATATGATACACTACATAGATCAATTGAAATATATAGATCTAAACACTACTCACAACCTTCCAAGCTGACCTAAATCTCCAAATCACTGCCTCCAATCAATTCACACTTACCTTCTTCACTGCTATGGTAACTTCATCATCTACGACTCTCTAATCATCTACAAACACCAAACCAATTACAGCTCAACACCATAACAAATCGATCTCCTACACAAATCAACCAAAGGGAAACAGATATTATACCATAAACTCCATCGTTCAATCCCTACACCCAAACAAACCATCGGCGTAGGTCAAACAAAATCTTCATAGCATTCACAACAGTTACAGAGGAAACCAAAAGGAATAAACACAACCTACCGACCAAAACTTCACCGGCAGCCCCTCCCCTGTTCACCGAAGAAATCCAACGACGCCAAATCCAATCACTGCCCAAAACCACAGATCCAAGCTCAAATAGAAATCCCACATCTAAATTCTAAGCCAATCACCAGTTGCAACCTCTCCCAATTCACATCCAAATCCATTCACGAACGACAATGATCCGCTTCAGAAATTGCATCCAGCAGAAAACTAAGAAGGAGAGGAATCGAAGTGAACTCACTAGAAAACGTAGAAGAAGAAGGCGATCAGCTCTGTGGCATACCGAGCTCACGGTGAGGACCGGCTCCTCCTTGACCTCAGGGATGATCGCGCGGCTGTTCAATCGGAGATCTCTGGCGACGAAGCTTGTAGAAGATGACAGCGATGGCTACCCCGGAGAAGAGAGGGCGGCATCGCCGAGAGTGAGCGGTGGCGGCGACCCTGTTCACCGCCAGTGCTCCACCCACCTCGAGGAGATGACCCGATGTGGCAAGTGGCTAACCGAACTGGTGGGGCTAGCGACGATCAGGTGCGGCTGTTGCCGTAGTTCGTTGGAGCTGGCCACTGCTTCGGCGACGCTCGAGGTGAAGAGAAAAGGCGACGGGTGAAGAGAAGAAGAGAATCGCGGAGAAGGGGAAGACGGCGATCGCGGAGAAAGAAATGGTTTCCGCTATCTGATTTGGGTGATTTACAGGTGGTTCGGGTGATTCAGTTAACCCATCCAAATCCAAACCTAACCTGATTTGGGTTCAATTTCGATAATCGACCAAGAACCCCATTAGCCCATTTAGCTAATCGATTTAATTAGTCTACTAATTAAACCCAATTAATTAAAGGGTTAAATATTTTTTTTTCCGTATTTTACATTCTCCCCCACTTATAAAAAATTTGGTCCCCAAATTTTCGACTCATGTACGAGTACGAGATGTCATAATAATCATCTCAAGTATCTGGTGCAAAGTCACACCTTAAGTGACTAAGTGGGGTACTGAGCTCGAATATTATATTCCAGCTCTCCTACAATCTCAATCAACCTATTACAAGGTAAATAACTATACCAAAGTGGAGCTCTATACCCATAACCGATGGGAAACTTTGCCAGAATCGTAAGGTGAATCATAAATCACTATCAGAAATGATACTCAAGGTTACTCCATGGATATAATTCCATCAAGCGATCCAACGGAGTCCATCTTACGGCTCGGAAGAAAATGAGCGGACCTAGCTAATCGATCATCGACTACCCAAATCCGATCAAGTCCTTTCCGAATTCTAGATAATCTCCCAACACAGTCTAACGTACTAGGCTATCACTTCATCACAGTACGTAACCCTACCGATCACAATATTCCACCTTTGCTTGTTGGCAATACCCAACATCAAACTACGAAATCAATCATATCCCATATATCGTTCCACCAACATGAACATCTCAATACTCACTATTTTCGGATACACTCCGAATAAATCATCACTCTTGAATGAAGAGTCTCCTGAAACAACTCTTCCTAAATCGAAATACAACTCTGTAACTCACTATTCTTCTCAGAAACGGAGAATTACTTTCTCACAAGAGAAACCAATCTACTATTCCAAAATTCATTATATCACCCATAACTAAAAGTAACTGGAAGACTATAATGACTAATCTCGCTAGTTCCTCAACCAGCATACACATAATATACGTTTCATTCAACGGCATCGGAATCACTCCTAATCCCCGAAATGATGCCTCTACATACAATACTCTTCCATCCATATCGGACAGATTAACTAACACTGACACAAAAGTCAGCCACCTTCTAGGCCCTGAAACCTAGCTTCCTAAGCTTCCGACCCAATGATTTCCATCACCTTCTTGGTCCAACGAATCATCTATGGTAAATACCAAATCAATCTAGGGATACCACAACTTCCCTTAAGATTGTGGATATATCCATAAACATATCCTCCACCGACATGATGACAATCGATCTCAAATACTCCAAGAGTACTTGATTCCTCAAATCCATGAAAGAGTAAATCGTCGATAGGTCTAATGACATTATCAACATCTCCTATAATTCATACCTAAGTATGAAATGTCGTCTTCCACACACCTGCATCCTTTTACTCTAAGCTCATGATAACTCAATTATCATACCGACAATGATAATTGTATGACACTAAGTCACTACAATATCAAACCTTCAATCGTAGGCCAACCCTAGGATATACACAAGTGTCATTTAGCTGATCTAAAAAAATCATCTATCCACAACGAAGGATATTCATTAACAACAACTACTGCATTCCAATCGTCGATAATCGATGCATAGACTCAAAGTCTGACTCTCTTCTAACAAAGAGTTACAAGTCTTCTCAAGAAGAAACACTGAGGCAGATAAATCTCCCATAGTGTTTAGCAACACTGATACCCATAAAATCATCTCCCGGTATGAGGTCCCCAATATCAGGACTATTCTCGAAATCACCTCAATCGCTTACTCTACTTACCCATGCAGTGGCAAGCTCGAGAGTTTATCCAAAACTATATCCGAATACTCTCGAATTATACATACATCTGAGAGTCCTAGTATACCAACGCTCCAACAATCTAACTATCCGTAAGGATATATCTATAGTGGAGGTATGTCTAGCAAAGGCTAAGGGTATCCCTTGACTTCTTGATTGTTGATCAACATCTCACCTGACGGTAGAGAAAATCACCAACCCACAAGTCGATAGGAACCCTTCGAACCATATCCAAGAATGTTCTAGACAAAGATACCTGTAAACTACCAGTATCCCTCGATATATCCGCAAATAGGATAACCTAAAGTAATACCCCGAATGACCGATCCTTCGGTCTTCTATACTTCTTCTCGAGTAATCATGTAAACTTGTCCAACATCTGTTCTAGACGGCTGAGCTCATGTAGATGCCAAGACTATCATGGAGGAACTGAAATCAACTGCTGGAACAGAGGTACAATCAAAACAATCAGAATGGAGATGGTAAACACTGTTGTACTAGCAAAGGGTACACATCCGGCTGAAAAATACTGAAGAACTGTCAACATCAAAGCACGCTCCATCTCTGTGAAAGGTATAGCTGCGTCTGAAGAATGCAGAATAGATACGACCATTGTCGTATACTCTCTCTCTCCTCTGAACAAATCATAACCACGCCTGGGAAGGTACTTGATTCTTTGTCGTGCGGAAGGTAACAATTGTTGTCTGCACGTCTGAATCTTCTGAGATGTCTTCGGCTGATACTGCTGAGTAACTTACTTCTTCCGGATGAAAGTATCAAAGAGATCCAACTATATCTGAGGTAGTAGATCGCTGCTGATGTGATCCATTCTTCTGTCATGATCTCAGCTTTCGAGGTTGTGGATCGTCCGCTTGAAAGCATCATCCATAGTCTTCAACTGAGTCTTCAAAATACATACTATCCTCGTAGATACCGGCTGCTTAGAGTAGAAACAGATGCAATGATCCATCAGATAATCTGGCTCTGTGTCTCATCGTAACCCGCACTGCACACACATAATCTCCTTTCGGAGTCTTTCCTCTGAGTTCGCTGATAAACATGAGAAGCTGCTGACAATCTGCAATCGGTCTTCTATGATCGAAAAACTCTCTAATAATCGCTCGTGACTCATGACTTTAATCTTGCTCCTTTTATCCAACATATGGAGACTTCGGATTCCAATAATTTGACTTGCAAAATATGCTTATCAAATCTCCAACTCTTAAAACACTTGCTACGGAGTCATTTCTATACACATTACTCGGTCTATGCACTTCCGGTAGAATCTAGTAGGAGATCCAAACATCCTGATCAAGATGTCAACTAGTAAATCGTAGGTGGCTTAAGACATATCGATCACATTCTCGAGTTATTAGGTGGTCGTAACCCTCGCAAGTCTAGCGACTCTGCATAGTACCTTCGTAACCAAACGATCACCCTACTCGATGCCCAAGAATTCCCTGACAATGAGTCAAAGAAGATGACATGAGAAAATACTATCTCACAACATCACTGAACTATGACTAAGTGATACATCATTTCCCGTAGGTTATTTCGTATATCTTCCATCAAGTACCGGCTAAATCCGGATAATGGTATTCAACTACCATACATCTTCATTATAACACGAGTTAAGTACTCAAAAGTACTTCCAAAGTTATACAACCTAGAACGACCATCTCAGGGATCAACATTCCTATGAATATCATCCCCTAATTTTCTACTATCTGCATCAGCAATAGTATACTCGCTTAGTCCATTACCCCTCAGGTAATAATCTGACAAACATAATTAGTGGAAATCCTTAGGACTATAATCCTTGATCTCCACAAGAGATGTGTCTACCTAATCCCTGCTTTCCGACTCGGTATCAATCGGCTCTCAAAGGTAATTACCTTTTCGATAGCAGGTACATATCTAATAACCTCAACATATCGTTCCCGTGGTCAAACTCAAACCACGGTTACGAATACTACCCAATATCCTACAAGTCATCCATGTTATAAGCAACTAAATGCATAACCAATAGAAGGATATGTAATAACAATTAACATACCTTAAACTTTGTAGCTCGGAGATGTCCGCAACAGCCATATCCCAGAACTCACAAACCAAAACCGAGTAAAGCAAAACTCGATGTTCGAACGAAATAAAATCCGAAAATGGGATTCGCAACCTAGGACTCTGATACCAATAAAATTGTCACGCCCCGAGAGTATGCCGTGCCGAAAAGCAAACGGACGACATCTCCTCTGTACGTGGCAACATATCGGGTTAATACAAGGCTCGTAGGTCCACAACAACAATATGATATACACATATATCAACATATCAAACGCAGCGGAAACATACAATAGATAAAACAATATACAATGACCCAACTGTGCATTCCGGAGTGACTTGACACAACAAGAAACATAATAGAAGTCACATCGAAAGCCAAATATATACAACATGTCCGTATATCACAGATACGAAAACAATATGGCTAAAATCACAAAACGACAATCCACACAAATACCACAATGCGGATTAAATATCCATCCGTCCGGTGTGAAATGGGATCAGCTGGCGAGCTCCGAACGTCCAAAAAATCTTCTACCTGTTATCTGGGCGACAGGAAGCCCAGGGTCCAGGGGTGATGAGTATAAACTCAGGGGTAATATATAGAAAGTGCATGAACAACATATAAGGATAGATCTACAAGTATACATGTGAAGATCTACAGATATACAGTATGAGTCCAATAGACATACAGTCATATCCATATCTAATAACAAGTAACTACAGTAAAGTCATACTCAATGTATATACTAAAGATCAATCAATAGAGCGAGAAGTAATGTACCAACGTACCCGACGGTCTGCAACACCATAAGCTATATCATCCTGACAGATATACAATAACATAACCCATATAATGTATCAAGTCAATCTCATACCTGACCAATACTCCAACATATGAACAATATATGATCATCTGTAATAACAACCCGGTTCGTACCACACAATGACATGATGCTAATCAAATGCATATAACAGTCTGAATCAACGCATGTATCATGCTCAACACATAGCAGTAAATAAAAATACAGATGACATGTATCATGATGAACAACTATACGCGATCATAGCTATCAATCAAGCATATGTAAAACATATATCAAATACATGCATACATATATATCAGCAGTGCATATGTATGGTCATATCTGTGGACCCGTCCAACCACTACCCCAGTATGGCCCGGGTGGCAGGCATGACGACTAGCCCGACTCCAGCCGTCACTACTCTCGAGTGACCGAGTTGGGTAGTATGAATGAGTAGCATATAAGCGTAATGAGCTAACTACTCCCCGGGGGTCCCTGCTGCTGGTCGCTCCATCACTACCCATGAGTAGACGAGCTCTGCACACAAGACAACTGCACGTCACACAACCACCGTCTATAGTGAGCGAGTGCTAACACCACTCTGCTCGGCGGTCGCATCTCCACTACCACCATCCTAGTGGCCGAGCGCACATCCAATGCTCGCTCAACCTCGCTACCACTACCCCGAGTGGCGAGGAGGCGGGATGGTGACGACCCGCCTCATCCACAAGGGAGACCATGCATGCAATGTAATGATGCATAGCTCCATACATGTATCCTCGCCTCACTCCCTATCCCATGAGGAGTCCTGGTCAACCAAAAGTCAACTATGCAAGGACTACAATCACAAGACTCTCTCTATCGCACAAAGAGTCATACTCATTTGACAGTCCACCACGCTAAGACCTCTAGTCAGTAGCGATATACAATCGACCGTCCATATAACCATACACAGGCACACAATCCATAATGGATATACCATCGCGCTAGGACCTCTAGTCCATGGTCACATACTGACAACCATACACTTATCTATGCACAGACAACTAGATCCACCACTAATACGGTTATGATATAACGATCGACTCCATAATCCAATCCATCACCTAACTCTAGTTAGGTAACACAGTAACCCTATCTGAGGTCACAAAGATAACCCTAACCACATGTACTTACTGAACATCTATCAGCTAATACATAATAGGGTTTATAGTTCCTATCCGTGCTAGATAATCAATGAGTAACAGAGTATATATCTCAAAGGTCAAGGCAGTACAAGCATATGATTAAATAAGAGTGGATTTAAGGTAAACAGGTATAAACATATATCCAAGATCATGCACAGGAATTTGATCAAAACTACCGGACCAGGTAGATATTACCCACCTGATACGAGGGTCGAATAATCCTCACGGCCGTGGACCTGCTTCGTATCCCAAACCTGCACATAATAGCAAGCAATGATTAAGTACAAGTGTCCGACCAATATACGAACTAGAGACTACATCGTTTCTATATTTGCATCCTTCCCTCGACTACGAGCTAAAACTCGAGCATCCCAATCTGATACACTACATAGATCAATTGAAATATATGGATCTAAACACTACTCACAACCTTCCAAGCTGACCTAAATCTCCAAATCACTGCCTCCAATCAATTCACACTTACCTTCTTCACTGCTATGGTAACTTCATCATCTACGACTCTCTAATCATCTACAAACACCAAACCAATTACAGCTCAACACCATAATAAATCGATCTCCTATACAAATCAACCAAAGGGAAACAGATATTATACCATAAACTCCACCATTCAATCCCTACACCCAAACAAACCATCGGCATAGGTCAAACAAAATCTTCATAGCATTCACAACAGTTACAGAGGAAACCAAAAGGAATAAACACAACCTACCGGCCAAAACTTCACCGGCAACCCCTCCCCTGTTCACCGAAGAAATCCAACGACGCCAAATCCAATCACTGCCCAAAACCACAGATCTAAGCTCAAATAGAAATCCCACATCTAAATTCTAAGCCAATCACCAGTTGCAACCTCTCCCAATTCACATCCAGATCCATTCAAGAACGACAATGATCCGCTTCAGAAATTGCATCCAGCAGAAAACTAAGAAGGAGAGGAATCGAAGTGAACTCACTAGAAAACGTAGAAGAAGAAGGCGATCAGCTCTGTGGCATACCGAGCTCACGGTGAGGACCGACTCCTCCTTGACCTCAGGGATGATCGCGCGACTGTTCAATCGGAGATCTCTGGCGACGAAGCTTGTAGAAGATGACAACAGTAAGCTAGCCCCAGAGAAGAGAGGAGCAGCATCGTCGCCGAGACAGGCGGTGGCGGCGACCCTGTTCACCGCCAGTGCTCCGCCCACCTCGAGGAGATGACCCAATGCGGCAAGTGGCTGACCGAGCTGGTGGGGCTAGCGACGATCAGGTGCGGCTGTTGCCGTAGTTCGTTGGAGTTGGCCACTGCTTCGGCGACGCTCGAGGTGAAGAGAAAAGGCGACGGGCGAAGAGAAGAAGAGAATCGCGGAGAAGGGGAAGACGGCGATCGCGGAGAAAGAAATGGTTTCCGCGATCTGATTTGGGTGATTTACAGGCGGTTCGGGTGATTCGGTTAACCCAACCAAATCCAAACCTAACCTGATTTGGGTTCAGCTCAGCTAGTTCGGCCCAATCAGCCCAAGCCCAATCAACCCAAACTCAATTTCAGCCCAACAAGATAATTAACCCCATTAGCCCATTTAGCTAATTGATGTAATTAGTCTACTAATTAAACCCAATTAATTAAAGGGTTAAATATTTTTTTTTCCGTATTTTACACTTGATCACCAAGCCACACCATGAGCACAATTTTTACAACACACTTACAAGCCAAACAACTTTTGTGGCTTATACAAAAAAAAAAAAAAAAATCCAATGATTCTATTTTGCTTACCTCCTATATATCAATGAATTTGACATAAATAATTTTAGTAATTCAAGTGTCCAAACTTAGTTTAATTACTTCTGGAGATAAACAATCTTTCTCTTGATTTACTTACAGATAAATCTAAAGTACAATTTATCAAAATAGTTGTCTCATTTGAAAATTAAACTCTTGTTCTTCCTTTGAATGTTTTACTACTGTACTACACTCGTGAAGATAAATTTTAAATAGTTATTATATTGCCAACGACTAATTAGATAAATCATTTAAAATATATATATAGTTGACTACTCAAGCTTCCAATAGACTACTGCTTAAATAAATAAAGATATTTTTTTTATGAATCATGGTGTTCAATTGACTCTAGAGTCAACTAAATACTACATTTTATTAAGTCACACTTATAATTGATTGAATCTACTTGGAAATCACAACTTCACTCTACTTACACTCTGTTAAGCCTAAGTAAAGTAAAGTAAAGCTCGTGATCAAGTTTAAATATTGATTACAACCAAGAATGCATTGCCCATTCGTCAAAGGATTCCTATAAGGCATCAACCAATCTAGGATCTTACCTAGCCGTATACATCATCCCTAATGATGCTTCCCGAAGGTGTAAACCCAAGATTACAATCACTCATATTCTCTCACATCTCACATAGCTTTCAAGTATTTAATTTTTTATCCCTACGGGGATGACATATTGATAAGATCGTGTGACAACTTATGAATGAGACATGAGTCGAATTTCGAAGAGAGATCTAAAATTCTTCTCCCGACTCAGAATAACACCCCACGATTTTGCCAATCATGTCAAGTTTCAAAGAACTTTCTGTGATTTATCTCTTTCATAAATAGTTCTGAAACAGACCGGTGGAGATCGCTGGATTGACGATTCTAATCTTTTATGGAAATATTTAACTTCGCATCATCCCTCAAAGTCAATGACATCTCCAAAAGACTGAAATGCAATATTGTATTTTCTCAACCTTGTCATTTTTTTTTAAGTTGCTCTTGAATTTACCCCAACATCAAAGCCTCAATACCTTTGATGCACCGATCGCCTTCCAAACTTGTTTAAATAAATATGTTATCCTTCATTGTTCACCTATGGAATTTAGGTCTTACCAATTTGCCCTAAAGTATGGTTTTCTAGGAACATTTTAGTCCTTTAAATGCTCCATATCATCCTTCACTGACAATCTATGAGTACATCTCACTATAGGTCATCAAACCCTAACTAGCAAGTCGTCCATGTTCGATATATATATATTTTTTAAATTGGAGTATCCTTTGATTTTCACCCCAAATATAATTTATCATGATGAGAAATAAAGAAATTTAAAATTTAATTATGTAACAAATTTTAGTTGCCTTTAAGATTTTTTTTTTCGCTTTCTCCTAAATATTTAATTTCCAACAAGCTTTTTCACGGTAGCAATTAATGCAAAAATATTGCCCCACATTTCAAAATTAAAAATTAAATATATCCCCACATTTCGAAATTAAAAATTAAAGCACTTAAAAAATTATAATGAATTTAAATTTTTTTTATTGGTACTAAGTATTGAGACTTTTGACTTATTAATTCTAAAGGCGATCGAATTCGTCTTATAAAAATTTTTCATCGTCTGTCAGAATAAATCAAGAAGCGCTTGTAACAAGTGATCCAGTAATCCAACGTTCTAAAATATATCATCTCATTGAAAGAAAATATCTGAGAAATTATATAGACACCCTGCCATTGTATATGTACCATAGCTCCTGGGGCAATGAATTTATTTATATATTTTTTATTGGCACTAGGGTGTCTGAATCTTCGATCCAACTAATCCTTGGGAGTGATCGACCTTGACTCACGAATCTTCGGAACATCTCACCAATAGCTGGGTTGGGTAAGGTCGTAGCTCAATTAGTGACCTCCATCGATCACCAAGGGTAAATCAAGAAAACACTCTTAGTTTTTTCACAATTCAATTCGGACTCCGCAGTCATGTCATTCATGTACGACGATCCAATGCTGAAGCAGCATTCCATCCACCGGGCAAACTTTTGAGTCTCAGGGTCATCCAAATAGATTTTTTCTAAATTCGTCGTCGAATGATATCGTAACAGATGATCGAATTGTATGCTTCTCCGTTTTTATCGCTATATCGTGCTCCTATGGGTTGTGAATCCATTCATTAATCAATAAAACTATGGTCATTTCAACATGGCAACTGTAACTAAAACTTCTAATCAAAAAATTTTAATTCCCAAAGGTGAGTCAAGTACAACACAACGACATGTAACTTTTGATCATAAAAATGTTAAACCACAAGTGTAAGTGCAAGTATAACAAATAATATCTTTTCATAGAAGTTACAAAATTTTTCGAAATATCTATTTTTTTTATCATATTAATTTTTAATTAGATAAAAAAAATTCTCATAATTTATTTCTCTTAATTATGAAACGTGAATTTCATCTTTTACCCTAAGTATAATACATAACTTGCAATTGACTCGAATTTATTCATTTAGAATCTCATGCATATAAGATAATGTCAAGTCAATGCGAGACCGAAAGCCATTAGAGACATACCCTCAAAAACTTTATCCCCAATAAATTCTTCGACATTAATTGTGGAGACAATTATTTATTCATTAATGGTTGATCGAAGTCTTTGTCGAAATGCTCATGCACCAAACTAACTGCCTCATATAACACGACATGGCATTTGTTAGTGCATAGTTAAATAAAAGTGGGTTGACTTTAAGTTCACGTGCTCATATTGATCCATCAAGGTCAAATGCTCTCTTTTGATTAATTGGTTATAATCCACAATGGTTGTTTTGAACGAAAAATAGGTTATAATTATTCAAGCTCTTCAAAATTGCATCTCAATGAGACAATGATTGATTATTTCAAAGATAATGAAAACGAATAATAAGAAAAAGAAGTCATTTATGTCCAAGCATGACACTCATGCTAAATTCAATTGCACATAGAATCTAACAATAATCTCACTTTGTCACGTCACTTTCTCTTCTCTTTTTCTCCCCATTCTTCCTTCTTTTTTTTAATGGTGAGTAAATTATCAATTAAATCGAATTAATTGATTAAAATTTACTAAAATTGAATTATTAATTTTTAATAAAAAAAATCAATTATTTTGATTTGTTCGGTTCGATTTCAATTTAAAATTTTAAAAATTAATTAAATCGAATAAATCAAATTTAAATCTACAAAGAATGAAACAAGTTAATTACTGATCAATTCAACCTTTCAATTGAAAAACTAATCTAATCCTTTGGCCTCAACGTATAAACATCTGGCGAAAGAAGATTGAAAAACAAAGAATAAATATAATTTGTCATCTTCTTTCCTTCTCATTCAATTATTATCTCTTCGACGATTTATCAAACAACGCACGTAAAATTTAGAATTGTCCAAACAACATCCTATACTTTTATATTTATCAAATAACGCACTTAATTCCTTTTTTATCCCTTCCGCCAAACAGATTTACACCACTATGGTACTGGGAATTCAAATCCCAGCACCACAGTGGTAGTATAATCCCAGCACCACTACTGTAGTATTGAAATTGTAAATTTCAGGAATTCAAATTCCAACACCATAATGATATTGGAAGTTGCAATTCCAGCACCACTGGAGTGTTGAGATTTGAATTTTCAACACCACAGTGGTAGTGCTGGGATTACACCACCACTGTGGTGCTGAGATTTGAATTCCCAACACCACAATGGTTGTGTTGGATTGCAACACTACTGTGGTACTGAGATTTGAATTTCCAGCATCACGTTTTGAATTTTCATTGTGATACAGATCTGTTTGACGGGAGATGTAAAAAAGAAATTAAGTACGCTTTTGATAAATATAAAAATATGAGATGTTATTTAGACAATTTTAAATTTTGCGTGCACTGTTTAATAAATTATCTCTTCTTCTAAATCCATCTTCGCTCTTTAATCTCTCGATCGATCTCTTATTTTACGCTAATCATTTGAGCTAGATTCTGATTTATCTTCTTAGAAGTTCTCAATTTTTTTTTTGATAGAAACATTGAACGTTGAACCAAAATCCAGCTTTTCACCAACCTGTTCCTAAAATATTCAAACATCGATCAGCTAAAGCTAACGTAACCGTTTTAATTTGATTAGACACTCTACTTAAATACTATGGGAAAAGCGGTTAGGTTGGCATGCAATAGCCAAATTGAAGGGTGGAGGGACTCGTCCAAATGGGACGGTTTGCCTGCCGCACTTCAAGGAAAGATCTGTGTGGCAGTTTCGTAATTAAGTCATCGTATATAAGATCTTGGAAGAGGGAAGAAGATCTATTTAAAGAATCTACCATGTTAGGAGAATCTAAGCCGCCAACAACGGTAGAAGAAGAGTTATGGCTCAAAGGCTTCTCCCTTTCTTCCTCTTCCTCGCCGTCTCGCTAGTAGTACTCGCCGTCGACACGACCGCGCTCCCGGCCTCGGGGACGCCGGTCTCACCCAGGGAGAACGCGACGGAGTTCATCCGGTCCCGCTGCGGCGCCACGCGGTACCCCAAACTCTGCTACTCTTCGCTGGCCAGATACTCCGGCGCCGTCCAGCAGAACCCGGCCCAGCTCGCCCGCCTCTCAGCCAACGTCACCCTCTCAGGCCTCACCTCCCTCATGGCCCATGTAACCGCCCTCCGCCGGACTTGCCACCCTCGCAACGCATCCGCCGCCGCCGCCGCCGCCAGCCCCGCCTGTCCCGAGGCCGCGGTGCTGGCAGACTGCGCGGAGACCCTCGGAGACGCGTCCGAGCTGACGAGGAAGACCGAGGGGGAGCTGCGCGGGCTGGTGGAGGGCCCTACTGCTGGCCCGGCGGATGCGGCTTGGCGGGTGTCCAACGCGCAGACGTGGATGAGCGCGGTGCTCAGCGACGAGGAGACGTGCTCCGACGGGTTCGAGGAGGTGGCTGCCGGAACCGAAAGCCGAGCGAAGACGGACGTTACCCGGAAGTTACATCGCGTGAAGAAGTACACCAGTAACGCACTTGCCTTGGTCAACAGCCTCGCCGGTCCTATGTGACGCCTCACCTCTCGGTCGACTTCGGTTAGTTTATATTTGCGTCACTGAGTCGTTGACCAAGGGATCAGGGTGCTTGGTTATTTCCAGCTAATAATTAATGAACTAGTCAACGCTGGTATTGATCAGTGGGATCTTCCCTTAAAAAGAATAACTGAGAAATAAGCAAAGGCAGTGAGAACCTTGATGAAAATAATAACCGAAAAATTTGACAAAGATTTGTAAAGAATTATAATTCGGTCTCTAAATCGATATTTATTTTGAAAATTTCTAGTAGTATGAGGTCAATGTAATTATATTCAAATTTAAGAAATATTTAGCCCATGCCATAAAAAGAAAGAGACATTTTAGGTACTTATATAGTTTCGATCCTCTATTAAAATATGTTTAATAGAGCATATAAAAAAATTGTACTTAGCGATCTAGACTAAGTGCTAGACTTAGACTAGGTGTCAAGTATGAGAGTTTACCTTCACACAGAGAGTATAATTTTGATGTAAGACAACCTTATTGTTCCAAGGATCGCCAAACAATTAGAACGAAGATTAACGTTAAAAGAAAGAAAAATGAGAAAAATACGGATAATTTAATACGTGGTTTGGCAATAATTGTTTACTCAAAATGACTAAGAGAAAACTATTCCGAACATAGATTTAGGGTTACAATCATCATATATATTACATCTCTAGCCAAATAAAGTATTTTAGATCTAAAATACCACAAATTTTCAACTTTTTGAACTCTCTGCCGCCTCCAGGATGCGACACATCCTAGCCATGTTGATTGACACAATCGTGTCGTGTCCATTCTACATCTTCAGCACACGGCTTGGTCCAACCGTGTCACCAAACATGATCGTGTCTTGTCTTCCAGCGCACAATACACCCTGAGCGTGTCGTGTGACATGGTAATGTCATGCTCTCGTCATGGATTTCAGAACTGACCACGACTTGGTCATGCTGCCTGACACAATCATGTTGTGTTTGTGTCAATCTTCTAGAGTGTAGCATGGTCTGACCGTGCTGCCTGTCACTACTTTGTTATGATCGTGTCGTTCTTCCCTTCATATGAGTCATCTTCAATAATCTCCACTTTGGCGAATATCCACCCCTTAGCAGAAAATAGGCATATGAAGATAATATCTTCTGGAACAGTTGAGTTCAGACTTCAACCCCACTAGCAATTAGAGAAATTGATCGAGTTCAAGCAATGCTTGAACTTCTTAGTTGTAGATGACTTTGTCAATATATTTGTAATGTTTTTTGCAGTGTGAACCTTTTCAAGTTGAATGTCATCAGAAGAAATCAACTCTTTGATCTTGTGAAATCTAATATCTATGTACTTGGTTCTCGCATAAACCTGATTCTTCACTAAATAGATTTCATGCTGATTATTGTAATACAACTTGACTCCGTATTATTAAACACTCAGTTCCCTAACCAATCTTATAACTCACAATGCTTCCTTAGCTGCCTTGGCAACCACTATATACTCTGACTCAATAGTGGATAATGCAACTATAAATTGTATCATGGACTTTTAACAAATAGATCTCCTGCCACAGTAAACATATATCATGTAGTAGACCTCCTGTCATCCAAATCTCCTATATAATCTGCATCTACATATCCTACAACTAAAGGATCATCCTATTGTTTACTAAACATGATGTTATAATTTGTAATACCTCTCAAGTATTGAAAAATTCATTTGATTGTATTACGATGTTGTCTACCTGGATTTGAGAGAAACTTACTCGTTGTATTAACAACATGCGCTAAATCTGGCCTTGTGCAAACCATGACATACATCAGACAACTAGCTGTAATGACATATGAAATACTTGACATATCAAGGATTTCATCATTTGACTTTGGGTACTATGTGATGGATAATTTGAAGTATTGTGACAGAGGTGTACTCACAGATTTTATATCATCCATATTGAATATGTCCAATACCTTCTCAATGTAACTGCATTAAGATAACCACAATCTCCTAGAGCGTCTGTCTTTATGTATCTCTATCCCAAGTCTCTTCATAAAATTGTTGGTGCAATCGACCCAGGTCACGATTGACCAGACTCGAGTTTGACTCGAGCGATGTTTCGATGTTTGACATGAAGGTTTGACATTGATGTTTGACATTGATGTCTGATAATGTTTTGAGGAGATTATTGGTGCAATCGACCTGAGTCATGATTGACCAGACTCGAATTTGACTCGAGGGGGATTTTGATGGTTGACTGGGGTTGACCATGTCATGGAAAGTCCAAGTCTTGAGTATTTGACATGTAAAGTCCAAACATTGGTCTTGGCATAGAAAGTTCAACATGGGTTGGCAAGGGAAAGTCAAGCTTGAGTCTTGACATTTGAGAAGTCCAAGGGGTTTGATATTGGCGGTGTAAAGTCCAAGGGTGAAGTCTTGACAGCATAAGTCCAATGGTTGGCGACGTAAAGTCCAAGCGGGAGTCTTGACAGCGTAAGTTCAATGTGTCTTGGCGGTGTAGACACCGTTAGCATGACAATAGTCGATGGAAGCACATGAAAGCTAGCGTATGGATGAACAAGTCATAGATGACTTGGAGGGATCTGATAGGTACGAGGCTGACGGAGGTGGCTAGAAGGCTTAGGTCTAGGCTACGGGTGGTCTAGCAAGTATGGGGACACCATACTTGAGGTTAAAACCTCATATTTGAGGTTGACAGTCGATTGACATTATGGCCAGTTCAACTGCCATGAGTCGACTAGAGTTCGACTGTCGTTTAAGGGCTGAAAAGGCTCTGGCAGTCGATTGCTCATTGGAGCGATCGTGATTCCGATCGATTGATCGCCATGGACGACGGTGAGCACGTAACGCTCCATAGTTGACGCGTCGGCTGTGATCGCCAAGAGATCCGTTGGAATTTTTCCAGCGTTGATCGAGCCGTTGTCTCAACTCTGATGTTAGCGATCAGGGGCCTTATAGCGATCATCGCGAGTAAATTCAGCCCGATGTGGGTTAAAAAGAGGAGCTCGAGGAGGATTTCGACAATGGTTCTTGGAGAGGTTTCTTGAGGCGATTTGAAGGTGAATTGCAGGTGTATTTCAGGGTCCTTTAAGCTCGTTCAAGCAACCAACAAGCAAAGTGCTCAAACCCTAGTTTGTAAATTGTTCTTTACATTTCTTTGTATTTTGCTTGTATTTTCATGTATTGCTTTTGTAATCACTTGTACGAGGTTTCTCCACCTCCGACTTGTTGTCGAGAAGGAGTTATTGAATAGTGGTGTGTGATTGACATCGCTAGGGCTCTTACGAGCCCAATCCGTAGAGTATGAACCATTCGGTTCCGAACCACGTTATATCATTGTGTTTGCGTGATTGTATTTGTGTTATTATTTTATTGCTATTATTCCGCTGCACACTAACAAGACTTGTAGATGCAATCACGATTGCAATTCATCAAGCATCGACAACGCTATTCACCCCCCCTCTAGCGGTCACAACGGTCCCAACAAAAATGATTGTACCATTGCTTTGAAGATTGCTTTAACCTATAAAGTGATTTCTTCAATTTACAAATTAAATACTCATGTTCGAGTTGACTAAAACTTTTTGGTTATGACATATAAATTTTCTCTTTCAAATTACAATAAATAAACACAATATTCATATCTAGTTGCTCTAACTGCAAATCATGATGAGCTACCAAAGCTAACACTGATCTAATAGATGCATGTCTAACCATCGGAGAAAATATCTCATCATAGTCAATCCTCTTTTTCTGTGAGTAACCCTTTGCTACTAGTCAAGCCTTAAACTTTCCTTCTATACCTTCTGAAATTGCTTTTTTTTTTCTTGTATACTCATTTGCATCCTAAAGCATTCTTTCCTTTAGGAAGTTCCACCATTATTCATGTTTGATTCTTTATGCAATAATTCTATCTCCTCCGTCATAGCGCTCATCTATCTGTCCTTTTCAGAACTATAAACTGTCTCCTTAAAAGTAGTAGGATCTTCACTAGTAGTAATAAGTGCAAAAGAAATCAAATCTTCAAAACTATATCTAACAGGTGATTTTATGGTGAGCCTGAGTTTGTCTCTAGCTATAGTCTGATGCTCTATGTGCTCAAGGCTATCATAATCAACTCCATGAGTCTCTAGCTCCACCTACACAACATCTTTGCTTATGCTGCTAGTCGATGGTATTTGTTTCTCATTTCCTTGAGTTATTTGTTTCTCATTTCCTTGAGTATGTTGTAACATAGCCTTCTCATCAAATATCACAACCCGACTGATCACCATCTTATTTGCCTTAGAATCCTAAATCTTGATGCCTTTCACTCCTCTCTGATAACCCAAAAAAATACACTGAATACACATTGCATCAAACTTTGACCTATCTTCACTAGAAACATGAGCATAAGCTGGGCATCTAAAAACTCTCATACTAGAATAATCAACTGGGTTGCCTGCCCATACCTCTTATGATATTTTCCCATCTAGTGTTGCTCTTGGTGATCTATTCATCAGAAAAATATGTTATGTTTATTGTCTCTATTCAGAAGTTCTTTGCAAGTGTAACATTCAATCTGAGGCATCGAGTTCTCTCGATTAAAGATCTATTCACCCTTTCTACCATACCATTTTATTGTGGTGTCTTGCATACTATGTAATGTCTCTTGATGTTATGTTATTCATAAAATTCCTAGAATTGAGAATCCGTATACTCAGTACCATTATTCGATCTAAGACACTTCAGTTTTCTCCCGATTTGATTTTCTACTTCATCTTTTCATAATTTGAACTTGGAGAAAGTTTCTGACTTGTGTCATATGAAATACACTCTGTCCTTCCATGAGTAATTATCTATGAAACTCACAAAATATGTATGTACACCATGTGACGCTACACTGATTAACCCCTAGAGATCTGTATGAACATAATATAGAATCCCTTCCATCTTGTGTGTGGCTATCTTAAATTACACTCTGCTTTGTTTTTCAAAAATACAAAATTTACAAAAGTCGAATTTGCATGTCTTAATGTCCTTCAATAAATTTCTTTTATGGAGCTCTAGCATCTCACACTCACTCATATGCCCCAGTCGCATGTGCCACAATATCGTATCATTGGATTCTAATTTTACAATTGCAACTCCACCTACAACCATCATCTCTAGTCACTTGTAAATATTCTCTGCTAGTTTTTATCCTTTCATTACCATCATAGCATCCTTGCTAACTTTCATGGTTCCACTCACAAACTTATAACTGCATCCGTTACCATCTAAAGTGCCTAAGGAGATAAATTTTTTCTCAAATTCGATACATATCTGACATCACATAATGTTCTAACCACACCATCAAACATCTTAATTTTGACATTCTCTATTCTAATGACTCTATAAGATGCATCGTTACCCATTATAATAGAACCAGAATTAATCTGTCTGATGTGGTACAAATTGTTGTTCCTCGATCTTTGACCACCGAGGATGGTTCTCTCTGACTGTAGCAGTAAATCTTACTCTTTCTCCTGTCAAAGTTAATACAAGTCAGGCGACGTCCACCGGGATTCCGTCTAGGACCCTTCGATGCTTAAGTTAGAGCTTGTTGCTAGAAGAAAAGCAAGTAGTAGTAGTGGTGAAATGTCGTACTAAGGAAAAGTAAGTGTAAGAATGATCAATCTCTTTCTTCCTTTTATCCCTCCTCCTTTCCCCACGACCTCTCCCTAACTCTTTAGGGCCAACTGTTACGTAACAACCTGCAAGGATCAACATCCACGTGGAAAGTCACGTGGGTCGAGGTGATGATGTTATTAGACTATTAGGGAAGGCTACGGTCAACATTCTTTTGCGTGGGCCCCTAAGGTATCTTTAAGTCACTGCTGCTAAGGATGACGTGTATGAATGAACTCTAACAAACCATTAAAGGAATATTTTAGGAGGTCCCAACTTAACCGCCTAGCTATTCCTCCATCTGAAAATGGTCTCATTATAATTGATTTATTATTCTTCCTTTATGATTTATATCTCCAACGCCCAATCACTCATTCCATATCTTGAGTTGTTCCTTCTTGATGTAGCAATCAATCTGCTTTCCGAATCATTTCTTCCCTGACTCAATACTTCTGCCTACCTCTCAAGTCACCTCTTCATTGACTCGACACTCTATCTGTTTCCCGAGTCATTTCTTTATCGAATAGGCACTACGTCCGATTTCTGAGTCAGTCCTCTACTGACTTAGCTCTTTGTCTGCTTCCCAAGTCAGTCCTTTGCTGACTCGACTCTCTGCCTACTTCCCGAGTTAGTCCTTTACTGACTCGGCTCTCGGCCTACTTCCTGAGCCAGTCCTTTATTGACTCGGCTCTTGGCCTACTTCCCGAGTCAGTCCTTTCCCTGACTCGGTGCTCTCAGCGTTCAACTATATTATGATAGTATCATTGTCTATAAGTGTCGAACCAAGCTTTGTTAGGTGTCATATGATATGAACATGTTGAATCTAGGATTCAAGAATTTGTCAATTGCTCTAAGCACAATAAGATGGAAAGTATGTCACCATTACCGCTCTCTAAATTGTCTCCTATTATGTTCGTATACTTCAATGAACCATCTTTCTCTGTGTTAGCCTTCTTTTTCTCTGGACAATCTCTCTTAATATGACTTTTTACTCCGCACTTGTAGCACATGATCTCCTTCTTCTTTCTCAATTTAGATCAGACCTTATTATTCCCGACCCATGTCGAGTACTGCTCCTTCCACATTCTAGGTTATTTTTCACAACAAGTCCTTCACCTTGTGAAGTTTCATTGTTGACTTTCTTCTGCTGATGAAAATCTAATAGAGCACTTGTGACCTCTTTTAGATTTAGATCTAGATTCTTTTTCCCAACTTAGAGTTATAACCATATTCTCATACGTAGGAGATGAAGGTAGAGAGTTCAATAACATTAGCGTCTTATCTTCATCATCGATCTTCACATCAATCCGCTTCAAATCATCGACAATCTGATTATATATATATATATATATATATATATATATATATATAGCGTCAGATCGATACTCTCTGTCATTTTAAATCCAAATAATTTCTACTTGAGATAAAGCTTATTAGTCAATGACTTGGGCATATATTGGCTTTTCAATTTCTGCCAAACCACCACCAATGATTCTTCGTCTATGACATGATACATCATGTCATCTGTTAGATAAAGTCTGATCATTGCCACTGCCCTCACCTGCAATTCCTTCCAGTCAACCTTTTCCATGCTCGCCGGCTTCTTTTCTCTAAGCACCTTCACCATACCTTGTTGCACCAGTCGATCATTAACCCTCCTCTACCACAAACCAAAGTTTTCAATTACATCGAATTTCATCAGGTCGAATTTCGCAGAAGAGGTTCTCGCCATAGCAAATTTGGGCTTTGATATCACTTCTTGTTCCAAGGATCATCAAGCAGCAAGAGCGAAGAATGTTGAAAGAAAGAAAAATGAGAAAAATACAAGGAATTTAACATGGTTTGACAATAATTGCCTACTCCACAAAATGGTTAAAAGAAAACTATTCCAAACATAGGTTTAGAGCTACAATCATCCTACATATATACATCTCTAGCTAAATATCATAAATATCTCAACTTTTCGAACTCCCCCCCCCCCCCCCCCTCTAGGATGTAGCACTGTCTAGCCATGTTGATCAATATGATCGTGTCATATCCTCAACACATGGCACAGTCCCATTATGTCACTAGACATGGTCATGTCTTGTCTTCCAATGCACAACATGCCCTGGTTGTGTCGTGTGACACGATCATGTCATGATCTCGTCATGAATTCTAGAACTGACTACGGTCTGACCATGCTGCCTGGCATGGTCATGCCATTCTTCCAGAGTGCAACATGGCATGTCGTGTTGCCTGACATGACTGTTTTGTGATCGTATCGTTCTTCCCTCCATATGAATCATTTTCAACAAGTCTTATATAGACGACGCGACTATGGAGTTGGACTTCATCTTTATATTGCGAGTGTTTTTCGGATTTATCCTTGATAATCGGTAAAAAAATTCAATGGGGTCGAGTGGGTCCGAAGACTTGAATATTTGATGCTAATAAAAAAAAAGAAATATTTAAACATCAATGCTAAGATATTTGGTGAATTCTCAATTAAGGTATATAAAAACCGATTGCTGACGTACCGTTGAAAGCTCCTCTAAATTTACTCCGTGGATGGACTAGGAAAAAAGATTGTTCATCATTAATGTGATTCATAAGGATTTGAATATCCCAATTATAAAAAAAACATATTTAAAAGTATTAATGAGAGTTCAACAAAATTTAATAATCTCTCTAAATATCTAACAATTATATTTATTTTTGAAAGTTTTTTTGAATAACTTTTAAATACAATTTTGAAAATATGGTAATCAACCGTAAGATTGATATCTCTTTCGCCCCACGGTCAAAACCGAATGATTAATATAGTGCAAATATATAAAGGATGATCATGAATCAATCTCTGTCGAAGACAAAGTGCTTGTTTTTTACTGTATCAAACGTCAGTACAATCATAGATCGATCATGATTTATCTCCTTTTATATGGTCATGGGTCTGACTTTGAAAAGCATATGGGGTGAACGATATTTTTTTCCCTTTTGTAAAGGATTTTTTTTATAAATAATTTAAGTATTAGAATGAGAAATCCACCTCAATTTTTTATCAGACAAATCCAGAAATACACACAACTCCACCTCAATTTTTTAACGTCCAAAGCTTTCCTCCCATTGTTCAAATAAGCTGCTGAGATTGAAACAACGGTTCCATGGAAAGTCCATATCGGCTGTTGCCATCTTTATATATTTATTATTTATTTTTGGGTTGCTTGTAAATCATTAACAATCACTTTGAGGTGTCTTGTTGATCCTATGAATTTCCTATAGCAAAGCATTTTCAATATAATATTAATTGGTTTTCGCAAGGTGATAGCTCATGATTGTGTATCATAATCCTTAAGTAATTTCATCTACTCCTCTTTTAAAAGTTTAATTCTTTGTAGATGAAGAGTGTAGAAGGGCGGATGAATTTGATAAGACAATGAATTCTTATCAAAATTAACCTCACATGAAATTAAAATAAACTCAATACAAATGCACATTGACAATAGTAAGATGCATGTCAACACCTCTAGTGGACTGAAACCATAGTTTAAATAATGAGACAACTCCAATACGAGTATATCATCAATTAGAAAATAATCTTTGAATGGGTATAAGAGAAAATGAAAAATAAAACCAAAGCTAAAATCTTAGCAATAATAGAAACAAAAAGGAATGATGTATTGAATTGATTGTGAGTTGATGTCTTTCAAGATCCCTTTGGTCTTTCATTTATAATCTCCAATTTGTATGTCCATAAACATTGATAATTAATTCTACTCGACTCTAATCAATTCAAAATCATCCCTGATTAATTGAAACACAGAGATCATATCCTTAGCTACCAATGGTTGACCTAACCTAATCAACTAAAAAACTATTAGTCAACGGCTCATGCTTCTAAGTGATTGAATCCAATTTTAATTGGTTTTGATTACTAAAAAAACACTGTCATCTATTTAGAGCTATCAAATTGGTTGATCCATGACGAGATGAATCAATCGGTAGTAAATTTAATATTTAATTGGGAGGGACGAGTCGATCCATCATTATTGTTGGGTTGCACTAGAGGGAGGGAGGGGTAAATAGCATCAATTCGATCTCTCTTCGATTTCTCTCTCGATTGTGTTTGTGATTACTTGTTTACAAAGATTAGCACAACGAAAAATAAAACACCATAAATAAATACACAAGACAAGAACAACTCACAGCCATAACATCCGGATTTTACGTGGTTTAAAATCCCCGATTCCTACTTCACGACCTAGCTTTAGTGATGCACCATCACTAAAACTTTCTTCTTCTCAGAATCACACCGGAGGTGAAGAAATCTCTTACAACCTAGAACTTATATAATGCAACAACCAAATACAAGAATGAATCAAAAAAACAAAACAAAAATATTTTACAAGTTTACTTTTGCTTGAATGCTTATTGGTTGTTGTAGAATGACTTCTGAAGATATGGAATACAATAATAATTCATCTTCAAAGACTCCAAGAACTTACATTTGAAGACATCAATGAAGTCCTCTTTTTATAAGCTCTGCATTGGCTGATTTTCATACATCAATCGACTGGTCTTATCCCTAATTGATTAGTCATTCGACCGTTGTCTCACAACGACTCAATCGACTGTTCATCGCCATCAATCGATTGTTGAGCCACCAATCGAATTGCCAGTCAATTCAGAAACTTTCTGTGCCTTGTCTGCTTAAGGCCAATCAATTGGTCATCCATGACAGTTGACTGTTGTGTTGGAACACTGCTTCTCAACTTTCCGAGAACCCATCACCTGAGCACCAGTCGAATGAGCAATCGACTTAGAGCACTTCTGTTCACTCTTTGCTTCATTCAGTCGATTGCCCATTCATGGCAATCGAATGCTTTGTTGTAAGTTTCCCGAGCATCGCTTTCTTACTCAGCTGTCAACCGAGCACCACGACTTCTTAATTGCTCGAGCACCCACAACCAGTCGACTGCTCACACATCAATTGGCTACTCGAGCATCGCGACTGCCTGAGCACTGCTCGACCCGAGCATTGCTCAGGATTTGCCGAGCGCTAGCCCGAGCGCCCGAGTACTCATGGCCAGTTGATTACTTCACATATCAGTCAACTGCCCGAGCACCACTCGATTTTTTTGAACCTAACTCAGTTTCCCTCATCGCTCGACTCTCGAGCACTCTTTCCATGAGCGCCTGAGTGTCAACCACTCGACCAGTCGATTTGTGCAAGCCACCAGTCAATTGGTATACCTCAAAACTGAGGTTTAACTGTATTAAGTATGATCCTCTTATACTTGACACTTACCCTTAGCTTAAACCTAAGCCTTCAAGCCTCTTCCATCAGTCTCACGCCTTTAGGATGCATCCAAATCCTCCATGACTTCTCACCCTTTGCGCTAACCTTCAAATGCTTCATTCGGCTTTGTCATGCTATCGAGTTTTCCTTTGCCAAGAGGTTGCGCCTTCGAGACTTTCATTTCCAAGTTACACTTAGACTTTCCTTGCTAAGTCTCCATACTTAAACTTTCCTTGCCAAGTCTTTATACTTGGACTTTTCCTTACCAAACACCATACTTGGACTTTCCTTGCCAAGTCTTCGCACTTAGACTTTCATTGTCAAGTGTCCATACTTGGACTTTCCCTTTCCAAACATGATTTTCTTGATTTATCGAGACTTTACTTGATAAGCACGGTCTCCTCGACCTGCCAGGACTTCCCTTGCTAAACACGATCTCCTCGATCTGTCGAGACTTCACTTTCCAAGCACGGTCTCCTCAACTTGCCGAGACTTCCCTTGCCAAACACAATCTCCTCGATTTGTCCGGACTTCACTTTTGCCAACTCCCAGTTGGTCTTTACCCGTCAAGTCTCTGGTTAATCTTGACTTACTTGACTTCTCGGTCTATAACTCCATATGACTACGAATATTTCATACCATCCAATCATATTGTCAAACATATTGTCAAATATCAAAACTCTATTCGAGTCCAACTCGAGCTTGGTCAATATTGACCTAAGGTTGATTGCACCAATAAATTTTCCAACAATCTCCCCCTTTTTAATATTTGACAATATCTTTAAGTTAGACTAGCCCATAATCCCAACTCACCTCTTCTTATACTAAAGCATAATGAAGATTCCCTAACTTAAATCCTTCATTCTCCTCCTTTATCACACATCAAAAAGTCTCTCAAATACTTTCATATCTCATTCTCCGATGAAATCCTTTATTTTCTCCCTTTTCCAATCCTTCTTCTTTAATCTTTTCTTTCTCCTTAGTGATAAAACTCTTATCACTTAATATAAGGCAACATCTTCATACATTTCATTCTCCCCCTTTTTCAAAACTTCATCCGTCATACTTTGATAGACAATCTCCCCCTAAAGGCTTGCCCCCCTTGACAATTGCACTAATAATGTCTTTGGAGAGATCCTAAGCCTATAGGAAATCTAAACAATAAAAAAATAAGGGCAAAAGTTCAATCTTGAATATTAACCTCTCTTAAAATTCAAATCTTACCCTATTTACCTCTCATATTTATTTTCAATGAAAAATTTCACCATTTCAATGCTTCCCTAAGCATATTAGAGGGTTAGGAGTAGTTAGGGTACTTAGGATTATAGTTAAAAGACTAAACCAATATTGTTCAGTCAAAAATAGCTCGATCAGTCAACTGGTTTTAGTAACTAGTCGATTGATTTATGCACTAGTTGACTGCTCCATGAGGCAAATGATTGGTTTCTGAATTTCTTTCGGAAATCAATTTTTAGTCAATTTTTGCAAATTCATAAGTAATTCTATGATTTTCAAAAAATCTCAAAATTTCATACACACATTACTTATGCTAACTACTATGGGGAAAAAAATAATTTTTTATAAAAATATCCATTATTTTGACGGAGTGATACAAAGTTGAAAACTTTAATATTTTTATCTATCTTTGTGTCAATCTTATCAATGATGTTTGCTATCAAAAGATAAACTTCATCAAAGTTTTCCAAAATAATTTTAAAATTGTTTACAAAACTTAATTTCAATCATGATCTATAGGTTAAGTGTATATGACTTGTACATTAGCTCTCCTCATGTTTTTTCTTATGATTTTAAAGAGTTTGAGTTCATATTGATGCAATATATAAACACCTTGAATTTAATTCATTTTCTTACCATCTCACATGTATCTAAGGTATTTTTCAATGCACACACATGTCATCCTATGTTTTTTGTGAAATGTGGGTTGGTTCTTCCTTAAACTAAGGATAATGCATTATTATTTAGGTATATTCAATTTGACCTTCTTATCTAGGATGCTAAAACATGTCAATTGTCCTTAATTTCAATTAATAGATTTAATGCATGAATTATGATCATGACATAAATAATGTATATAATTTAAAAGCATTGCTAATGATACATGATGTCATAATATGATAAAAATAACTTAAGCATTAGCATGACATTTTAAATAGTCATGTGATATATGATGTCATTACATGAATTATAACAAACAAAGTATAACAAATTTTATAATATAAAGATATAGAGATACCTAAATCCTAAATTTAATGGTCATTGTCTAAAATTATGTTAAATATCAAATTTGACACAATGCTGATCTAACTCCCTTTAGTGTGCCAAAAATCTAAATTTGATACACCATTGACTTTCACCTAATGTGCTAATCACAATCAACTTTCAACCATTTATTTCCATTGACACGTCCTAAAATTTTTTAGGATCATAGTTCTAAATTCATTTTCAAAGTATCACTGTACCTCGAAAATGCTTTAAAGTGTCAATTCCATTATGGTTAGGTTAACTGTCTTTCCATTTTAAATTGACACATCCTATACCCATCTAGTATGAAAAGATCATACTTCTACGAACCCAATACGTATTGAAGCTCCTTGAATTTTCTAGATAGTAAGTAGAGGTACCTTCCCTTGCTACATTTTTAATGACTCTTCTAGATTTCTTGGAGGGAAAACTTTAATGACTACTTTGAATTGGGAAAACTGAAAAATTAACAGTGATAATAGGTTTTGGCACGATTTTGATTTAAAAAAAAAAGTTATTGAAAAACATTGCACTGTGGATGCCCTTAGTCTTAGGAAGGCCCCACGGTTGACCTAATTTGCTCCTCTATACCACCCAACACAATTGGGGATGATATACCAAGTAGGGATATGAATAAATCCACAATTATCTAAGACACTCATGGTTCATGAGATCCAAAAAGTGCGATGACTCACATTAGACATAGTTAACTAAATAAAAATGAATTTGCTCTAATTGATTTGATTTGTGAGTTCACTACATATAACAAAAATATGCGTCACCAACTAAGTGAACACAAATCACAATAGGTAACCTAGCTAGTGTGATTTTTGCATCTTTATCATGACACTATGAAGATCATAGCAATCTTGTTAATGATTATGACAACCGAACATCCACCCATACACATCGCTTCAAGTGAACTAATTAAGGTCAAATTCAACACAACCCGTGGCAGATCGAGTTGGATTTGGCTTGTCGTGCCAAAAAAAAAAGACTCACTAGGTCTAATTATGCTCTGTTCAATCCATTCATTTTGACAAATTTAAGTGAATTCAAACACTTTCTAAAGTGTATAATCTATTCGTAATTTAAATTTAAACTAAAAAAAAACAAATATAATCGTATAATAATTTTGATAAAAACTTTTATTATTATTTTTAAAAAATTATTTTGATTACTTTGGGAATTGGCTTAATTTATATCATTTTAAACTTCATCATTATTTATAAAATTTTTATGGTAATTATTTAGATCTATAACTATTTTTAAAATTTGTAAGAGCAGCTATGAAAGAATTTATATTACTTTATTCTTTTAATTTTTGCCCAAAAAATATCATCGTTGTTGTAAAATCATAAACCCTACCAAAATATACAATTTATCTCCTTTTTGAATAATAATAATAACTTAACGGATTCGGTAAGCTCCACCACATTCCCGCAATCTCTTTCCTCTCTGGTTCCATACCACAAAATATTTCCTTAGTTCCATATACAATTTTTAAATCGCCCAAGGTCGTCGTGCGACCGTCGAGGCGGTGGACCTGAGCTCACTTCTCCTTCGCCCTAATTTCTTCCGCTCCCGCTTTCACTTTCCAGCTCCTTCCGCCGCACAAGCCGACCGCCCTGCTGCCGTCTACGCCGACCAGTCGGCTTCCCGCCACAACGTAGTTCGCGTGTTTCGCACTCGATTCCCTTTTCAGTTAAGAATCTCATACACAAAACTCTTATCCTGCGCATGATTAAGTACGGATAGTTGCAGATCGTAAGTGCGTCAAACTATTCAAATGTGATCGCGATGCAGAGATTCTGTTTTGTCTATTAAATCTGAATGTTTTTTCTTTTTCTGTTTGATGCCGCATCGAATTGCACTTGAGATTGGATGCTTACTTGCTAATTGACTCTATTACTCAAATTAAAGTAAGATCAACACAAAGAGCAAATGGTCTAATAACTAGTAATGTACAAAAACGTGTTACAAAAACATGTACATGGCGTTTGTTTCCAGGGAAGTTTTTGCTATTGCTCAATTGTACAAAGTAAACTACATGTAGAATTTTTTGATATAGATAATCAATGGAAAGTACATGAATAATAATGAATCCTAGTTTCGATGTTATTGGACAATTATGCATAGATCATCTAATCCTGTGAGTGTATAACTCTTCATTTAGTTCTAGAAATTACTCCTTTTCGTACCTTAAGCCCCATATTTGTGGTTTGTTCTGAGATGTCTTCTGTACAATGTGCCCCCGATTTTTCTACTGCCAAGATTACTTTCCAAACACCTTTTTTTTCTTTCTTATTTGTTTCATTCAGTTAAGTAACATCTTTCAGAAACCAAAAACCATAAAGTAAATCAAAATTTATGTTTCAAACTAAATGAAAATAGCTTATATTAAATGTCATAAGATGAATCTAGTGAGCTTCTAAGTTAATTTTTTCTTTTTCATTTCGAGCAAAATTTTCAATCTAGTTTCTTAATAAGGCACATATGAATAATCTTGATGGTATACTTAAAACTAGTTTTTGAAGCGTTTGATAGAATTTCTGGTTTATTTTTCCATGAAATTTGGGCTTTTTTTAGTTTGCCCCAAAAATTTTGCCCATTTTTCATATTTCAATATTAATTTGTATGTTTGATAAATAATGGCGATTTATAGCACTTGCATAATGTCACTGGTTGAGTTGGTTGATTCATGACCCCATGATCAACTCATGTCAAACTGTCCTTTCATTTTCACAACATTAATTCCATGGTCAGGTGAACTAACCTTCATGACTTACACACTCAGTCATCAACTTTGCAGGTTTTTTTTTTAGTTTTTGTTTTTTTAAATATTTTTTACTGACAGAGGAATAGAGGTGGTGGGAAATGGCCAGGAGAGTTTTGCTACTGTGTGGTGACTATGTGGAGGATTATGAGGTACTTCCTTCCTTAATCTCCATTGGTTTCTTGGGAGAATCTTCCAATATTTTGAATCTTAACCAAATCACAGCATGGACAACTGATCATCGATTTCTCCAGGTTATGGTGCCATTTCAAGCACTTCAAGCATATGGAGTTGTTGTGGATGCAGTTTGCCCTGGTAAGAAGGCTGGTGAAGTCTGCCGCACTTCCATCCATCAGCTTTCTGGTCACCAGGTAATTGCTGATGTATAAGATCCATAATCTGCGGTTGTTGTGCTTTGGGTCTTTGATGCTGAAGTTCCTTTAATAAACTCCTAAAATTGGTTGCAGAGGATCATTTTGTACCTGGGTTCATGTCATCTATGTAGACAACTATTGATGCATTTTTCTCTAGATTGCTCGATAAGAATTGCAAAACGAAACACTTACAGTTCAATACTTTTTCCGAAGATCCTTGAATTTGTTGTCTAAAAACCAATTACCACAATGAACTGTCCTTTGAAAATTCCACGAACCAAACCCCTCTTCCTTGAATGTTCACTTCGATTTCTTACACTGTTCAAAACCTCTCCTTTATCTCATTACTTGGACACATTATAAAGAACTATTGCATTATGTGAAAATTTACTACTTGCTATGTGCACAACTACACGTAGTAGTAACAATGTGCAGTAATGCCTGCATGTAGTGATAACTGCATTATGTGCAGTAATGCCAATATTTCTCACTCGTCCAAGTTAAACCACAAAGGCTAATGGTCACAAAGACCAACAATCACCAACCAATAAGAATAAAGGTCAATAGTCACAAAGACTAATAAGAACACACAATTCATGCTTAGGAAAAATAGTTTGTGCGACAACAAACATACTGAGCGATAATGCTAAAAAAGTTATTATAATTACATAACCACTCTTCAAAACAAATTGGAGATATCAGTATCTTGCATTTATCTCATATCAAATTATTTATATCAATATGAATATCTCTAATCTCTCATAATGACTATTATGTCAAGAGCATATTTAATATTTCCTTTTATTCACAGTCACATTTTATGTACGCAATAAAAAAATATAATTGGTCGACCAGTGAATAAATATCAAAGATGTAAATTCTATTTTGATCTTTTTTTAGCTAGAATCCATTCATTTTAACTAGTTGCTTTCATAGTCATGTTCCATAGACTAAATTATCCATAGTCAATAGGATACATACTAAAGTAGCATACCCCGATTAAATTTTTAAGTAGACAGCTAAATACTCGCTTAGGATAAAACTGAGATCAATATATTCATAGACTCATATAGTAGAGAAGCAAGAATTCATTCGCCTACTACCTTTATTGTTTTTATAGCATACGTGGTATGAATCACATGCTATGATGTTATTCTCTTTACTGATAAAAGAGTGCATGCTTTTCTCAAATTTAATATCGTACCGATTGCGATATAGACATTCTCAATTTCTAATTCTGAATTCAACTCATGAATTTCAATCTAGCTTCAGCAGGTATAATAATGGTGGGTATATTTATTTCGATGATTATTATCAAATGATTTCATCTTGATACAACTATCAAGGTGATCCCAACTTATAGGTATGTCTCCATTCACAGCGTCATTAGCTATCCTATAAGCAATAGTTTTACCTCTATTTATACATAATAAATAGAGATAATTGTCCATGTGAGATGACCAATCTCAACCCACCAACATGCTCACTGAGACATTATCGAAATGTAATAAGGATATATGCACTGAATAATCATGACATTTCATAAAATATTTTGTAACATCCAATTGTCATTATAATGTGTTACATTTTTTAAAGTCCCAAAGACTTCACATGTCCTTGAAATGACTCTTTAGTCAATGACTTAATAAAAGGACCTACAAACATAGCACATGTAGAGATATACTAAGAATTACCTTCTTCTTGGCAATAATATCCCTTGCAAAATTATACTTAATAGCTATGTGCTTACTTTTGCTGTGATATTTAGGATTATTCGAAAAAATATAGCAACTTGATTGTTACAAAACACTGGAATAGGAATCTCATTGTCCTCAACAATCTTTAGATGCCTCAGAAACCTTCATAATCAGACGACTTCTTGCACAACCGTTAAACAAGCTATATACTCAGCTTCCATAGTCGACAGCGCTACACAAATCTGTTTCTTGTTGTTCTATGAGATAACACCACCATTCAATAAGGAAATATAACTAGATGTGGATTTTCTATCATCAAAGTCTTCTGTCCAATCTTCATCTGTGTAACCCTTCAGGCTCATCAGATTCTTGAAAATAGAGATAATAATCTATTGTCCCTTGTAGATATATGAATATCTTTTTCACCGCTTTTCAGTGTCTTGGTCATGAGTTTAATTAGAAACGACTAACTAAGCCAACAATATAGCTGATATCAAGGTGTGTACATTACATAGTGTACATCAAACTAACAATGACACTGGTATATGGTCTTTTCTTCATTTTTGTTATTTCCTCAGGAGTCTTGGGATACATACTCTTGCTCATAACAACATCTCTCACTGCAAGTGTCTGTTTAATGTTGTAATTTGATATGCTGAAATGTTATAATATCTTAATTATATAAGTCTTTTAAGACAAACCCAAAAGTCTTTTAGACCGATAATGATCTTTACTCCTAAGATGTACTCAGCTTCTCTCATATCCGTTATGTCAAATTGTGATGAAAGTCACGCTTTGATTTCTATCACAGACTCTATATCATTTTCAGCTATTAACATATCATCAATATATAATAATAAAATGACAAACTTTTCTTTTTCTTTTCTCAGGAAAATACAATAGTCCTCATTGATCATTTCGAAATCATAAGATAAAATGTTCATTAAATCTTATATTTTGTTGTCTTAATGCTTGCTCCAACCCATAAATAAACTTCTTAAATCTATACGCTTTATTTTCTAGGTCTTCTGGCTGTTCCATGTGGATTACTTTGTCAAGCTCACCATTTAGAAAAGCTGTTTTTACATCCTTCTGATATAATTCGAAGTCAAAATTTGTTACTTTAGTTAAAATGATACGAATTAACAGAAATTTCACAATGGAAGAAAATATCTCTTCGAAGTTAATACCCTCTTATTGGGTATATTCTTTTGCAATCAGATGAGCTTTGTTTGATTAATCGATTCATCAACTTTTCTCTTAATTTTGAGAATCTATTTATTCTTAATAACCCTTCAGCCTGGAGGAAGATCGACTAAATTCCAAATATGATTCTTTTTTATAGACTCCATTTCGTCATCCATTATAACTTTTTTACTTTTCTCTAATATTATATCTCAATACTTCCTCAACAGTATGAGGTTTGTCAACATTAACTAGGAGTATCATTAATGTCTCGTTCTCAATATCAAACCTTTTCCGAGGTTTAATCTTACGAATACTTCTTCGTAAGTTGGGCTATCGAGAAGTAACCCATAACTTGGCAAATCACTCTTATTAGGTTGACTAAATTCAGGCATCCCTTATGACACCTGTATCGTTGATAAAGTATTATCCTCCTCAAATCGGGGAATATTTTTATCAACGTTATTTCTTGTTGAGAATTCAGTTTTGAGAAAAATTGCATCTCTCGATTCTATTTTGGAGATGATTCCATCTTGTTGCTCACTAATGAAAATATAACCTTTAGAAGTCTTAGAATATCTTATAAAAATACACTTTTTACACATAGATTCTAGTTTTCTATATTTGTGAGCATTATCACGAACATATGCAGCTGACTCTCAAGGTCTCGAATTATTTAAATTTAATTTTTTGCTTGTCTAACGTTCATATGAGGCAAATGAAACAAATTTAGAAGACACTCTGTTAAGTATATAAGTCGCAACTTATAATGCGTCTCCCTAATAGGAGATTGCCAAATTAGCTTGAGCCACATTTTGTTGTGGAGTTTTTGGGATTGTTAACTGTCTAATAATTCTTTTATTATTACATATTATCTTGAACTAATCAGGTAAATATTTTCCTCCATAGTCAGTGTATAAGATTTTAACTTTATGCTCTAAGTGATTCTTAACTTCGTTCAAATAACGTTTGAAACAATCTATTGTTTTATGTTTATAAGAAATCAAGTACATATGACCAAAAAGTGTGAAGTTATCAATAAATGTAATAAAATAGGAAACTCTATGACTAACCTTCATATTCATTGAACCACAAATATTCGAATGAATTAGTTGCAATGATGATTCAGTTCTAATAGTCTTATCAAGTGGTTTCTTATTTGCTTTTTTAGCCGGACAATGCTCACATAGTGACAAATTAATCTTAGCATAAGTGCCTAGCAAACATTCTCTTGCCAATCTATTCATATGTTCTTATCTAATATGTTTCAATCTAGCATGCCAAATTTTATCAAGAATATTAGCATCACTAGTAAAAGCAATATTTGAAAAACAACCATTAATTCCACAATTGATATCTAGTTCTACATCAAGAACCATAAAATTATTCATAAAAAAATCATATCCAATTAACACTGAGTTAATACAAAGTTTTACATGTCGTCTGTAAAAGTGTATACAATATCCCAAATCAAGAAGACTTGTAACGGAAACTAAATTCCATTGAATCTCAGGAGCATAAAGAATATCATCTCCTTTGGCTTTTATTCTTGTATTGTTTCTCACATATATCTACTTGTTGCTAGCTGGTTTCCGACGATACTCCACAAATGTAGCTCGCTTCCGAGCTACATGATTTGTTGCTCTGAATCTATAATCTACAAAGAATAAGAATCAACCAACAATATTGAACTAGCAACACAATGCTCATGAAAAGAAGATAAACATGAATTTAGCTCGGTACATTCCTGAACAAAATGACTCTTCTTACCACAGTTATAGTAAGTCAACTTGCTTTTAGGTTTCTATCCAGTTTTCTCTCCTTTCTTCTTTTTGTTTGAACCCAATCCAGCAGCAACACTAGCTTCTTTTCCCTTTCCCTTCGTAAACCATTTTTTCTTCTTGGATCCTGATGCATTAACAGAATTGATAGCTACAAAAGTTTGTTTAGAAATCCTTGCATATATAATTTTCTTCGTCTCCAGTTCAACATAGTGTGAGACATCATCGAAAGTCTTAATACTTTTACTGAGTCAAATTTTGTTTTATTATCTCTTAAGAATCAGGAAGAGAACCGATTACTGCTTGAACTTGTTATTCATCCGTTAACTAATGACCGATAGTCTTTAGCTCTCGAATCATGTTAACCATCTCCCTCAAATTCTGAGCCATGGAGATATTTGAGCGCTTTTTGTAACTGTCAAACTTAATTATTAGCTGTCGATGTTTGCTCAGACTCACTCTATTATATTTCTCTCTAAGGGCTATCCAGACAACATGAGCTAATAGAATGACTCGTACTCATAAAGCAGGTCATCCACAATTGAACTAATTGATATACCTTTAGCAATAAAGTCCTTTTTCTTTCATGCCTTGTTAGCATCAAAATCTTTTCTATGTTGTACTGTTAGACCATTAATAGGTTGATCCATAACCTGATTGATAATCTCTAGAACTTCTTGTTCCTCAATGGCATATTACATCTTGAGGTGTCAGATTTTGTAGTTATTTCCATTCAATTTTTCTCCCTTATTGAGTTTAGCCATGATGTTTTTAATAGCCATAATCTATCATAAATAAACCCATTATTTAGTATTCAACATAATTTATATGTATTAATTTATGATTAACTCAATATAAATCTGAGTTGGTTTACAAAATCAAATGGTAACATGTTTCCACTCATTATTCATATGTTCCCATCTAACAAATATTGATCAATTATATTACATACATTCTATCAAGAAATGAACTAATCATGTTATTAAACGAGTCATTAATGAATAACATTAAATGAACTAATCATTGAACATGCTGTAGTTTGTAAACACATAATATATTCTTTTTAAGACCGTTAACACAACATTCTTTGTTAACTTATAACATAAACAACTTTAATAAACTAGATAGATTATTACTATTCCTACTAGGACAAATACTAACATAGTAGTAATCAATGCAATCCCTATCTTTCTAGACTTAGTTAGGGCAATCTCAGACAGATTGGCCTCAGGATTCTCTATAGAATCCATATTCGGATCCTCTTTTGGATCCTCAATTTTTTCAAGATCCTCCATATCCACATGGTGAAGCAACTCTATACACAACTCTTCATATGTGATGCGCCCTTTGTAGCGCCCCCATACGTGGTGTGCTACTACGTTGAGATTTGCTTGCAGTGAACATACTAAGGCCCAAATCCAGTAGTTGTCCAGGATAGAAAAATCTTACTGCTTGAGTCTCTAGAATAGTTTATCAAGCCTCCCAATGTGTCCTTTGATTTCATAAGTAGGACCGTTGGATAGTTTTCCTCTATTTATTTCGCAATATATCACGACGAGTCATAGTGCATATCAACTGTGTCATTTGAAATTGAAATCAATAAAGTCAGTACAGAATCGACTAACCAGTACAAATTCGATTTACTTCAATTTAACATAGCCATCTAACATACTAAGAACACATAAGCAACAACAACAACAACAAAGCTTTATCCCACTAGGTGGGGTCGGCTATATAGATCCTTCTACGTCATTGGACTCTATCCCCTACTATATCATCATTTATATTTAAATAAATTTTATCTTATTTTATTGTTGCTAACCAAGTCTTTTTTAGTCTTCCTCTTCCTCGTTTGATGTGTATATTTGCTATCGTTTCACATCGCCTAACTGGAGCATTTATTGACCGTTTAAGTACATGTCCGTACCACTTTAAACGTGTCTTTCGAAGCTTTCCTTCAATAAATGCAACACTTACTTTTTCTCTAATGCTCTCATTTCTTATTTTGTCAATCTTTGTATGTCCGCACATCCACTTTAACATCCTCATATCTGCAACTCTCATCTTTTTCTTATGTGCTCGAGTCGTAGCCTAATATTCAGTGTCATATAATATAGCAGGTCTAATCACTGCTTTATAGAACTTCTCTTTAAGTTTTAGAGATACTTTATAATCATATAAAACACCCGACGTTTTCCTCAATTTCAATCATCCTGTTTGTATTCTATATAAGACATCTCTCTCAATCCCTCCATCATCTTGCAAAAATGATCCTAAATATTTAAAACTCTCAGTTCCATACAACTCGTCATCTCCTATCTTAATACTTGTCTCATTACGTCTAATATTGTTAAACTTAAATTCTATATATTTTGTCTTTACTCTACTAAGTCTAAAACCTTTCACTTCTAGTGTTTCCCGTCAAGATTCTAATTTAGCATTTACTCCTTCACGTGTCTCATCTACCAAAACAATATCATCTGCAAACAATATGCACTACGGTATTGTGTCTTGAATGTGTCCAGTGAGTTCGTCCATGATTAGTGTAAAAATAAGAGACTTAAAACTGATTCTTGATGTAACCCTATCTTTATTGGGAATGCTTCAGTTAATTTGTCTGAAGTCTTCACTCTGATCGTTACTTCCTCATACATATCTTTAATTAGTTCAATATATGTTACAATAAACAACAACAACAACAAAGCCTTATCCCACTAGGTGGGGTCGGCTATATGAATCCTTCTATGCCATTGGACTCTATCCCCTACTATATCATCATTTATATTTAAATAAATTTTATCTTGTTTTATTGTTGCTAACCAAGTCTTTTTTGGTCTTCCTCTTCCTCGTTTGATGTGTATAACATTTTTTTTTCAATATATGTTACAATAACATTTTTTTTCTAAAATTTTCTATATAATTTCTCTTGGAACTTTATCATAAGCTTTTTCTAAGTCAATGAATACCATGTGTAGATCCTGCTTTTGCTCTTGATACTTTTCAATTAGTTGTCTGAGAAGATATATAACTTCTATTGTCGACTTTTCTGACATGAATCTAAATTGATTTTCGAGAACCGTGGTCTTCTTCCTTAATCTTTTTTCTATTACTCTTTTCCAAAGTTTCATGGTATGACTCATTAGTTTAATACCCTTATGGTTTTCATAAGTTTATATGTCTCCCTTATTCTTATATAAGAGAATTATGATACTTACCCTCCATTGATCAGACATCCTTTTTATTTTCAATATTATGTTAAATAATTTTGTAAGCCATTCAATATCCTGTTTCCCTAGACACTTCCATACCTCTATTGGAATATCATCGGGTCCAATAATTTTTTCATTTTGCATTCCATTTAAAGCTTATTCTGCTTTTGAGATTTGAATTATATGATACAAATTTAAATTTCTATACTCATTTGACCTACTTAAATTACCTAAATTAAGTTTGTCTTCTAGACCTTCGTTAAAAAGCTGATGAAAATATCTTTTCCACCGCTCTTTTATTTCTTCATCATTTACTAGTACTATATTGCATTCATCTTTAATACATCTTGTTTGATTAAGATCTTTTGTCTTCTTCTCTCTCACTTTAGCTATTCTATAAATATCTTTTTCTTCTTCTTTTGTATCTAATTTTCGATATAACCGTTCAAAAGTTTCAGTCTTAGCTTCATTCACTACTTTTTTTAGCTTCTTTCTTAGCTATTGTATATTTTTTCAAATTTTTCTCATATTTATAAATATATAATTCCTTATAGACTATTCGTTTTTCTTTAACTTTCTCTTGCACCTTCTTATTCCATCATCAAGATTCTTTACTTGGTGGTGTATGCCCCTACACTCTTGGCTATTAGGAACACATAAGCAATCAAGAAATTTTTTTTTCTCGATTTTACGAGCTCCAATTGACTGGTACACTGGACTGGTCAGCTGATGATGTCTCAATTGATTGATCAGTCAACTACCTGCTTCGGAAATTGGATCCTGAGTGATCTGAGTGGGTTTGAGTGTGTGACCAACTCATCCCGAGTACCACGTATGCCATTGCACTTCGTCTGCTCGAGTTCAATCACAATTGACTCCTGAAGTTAAGCTGAGTCCACGTAGATTCATCTTGGTGCCAATTCGACCAGTGTACCCACTCGGCAGACTCGAGTTGTGCTTTTTTTGAACCGAGTTCAAGTGGGTTCTGTACACCCACTTAGTATGTTAGATATGCACTCGGATTGCTGAATTTTCCATTCGGCACGCTGACCAAATCTTTTATAAATTGGACTTATGTCTTCATAATTGGACCTATGCCCAATCTAGTCCAATTCTTCCATCTCACAGGAATAGGCAGGCACGTTGAAGCCCATATGAATGCTATTAGCATTTGAATCATTCAAATTAGAATGATTTAATTGGTTAAAAAATGGAAGAGTCCAGTAGCCTCAAACCAACTGATGATTTAATCGCCCAAGAGCGCAGTAACATCCTAATTCCTATTCTCCTCATCAAAGACATCTTCTTCTTCCTCATCACCTTGAGCTCTGCCTGCACCTGCATGCGACTTCTTCTTCGACATCGTCGCCTTCAAGATCCTCAACCCTCTAAGGCGGTGAGAGCGTGCAGATCATGCTCCTCCTCATGCGATTCAGCAGTGAGGTGGCGAAAACTGCAGATCTCGCTTCTTCTTGCATGATTCGGCAGTGATGCAATGAGATCGCACTCCTTCTCATGCGATGTGACAGTGAGGCTCCATCCTCATGTGAGGAGTTCGGAGATCTCATTCTTTCAGTGTGAGGAGTTCTCCGGTCACAAGGTGTGCTTCCGCAGGAAGAAAAAAAAAGTTTTTTTTTTTTGCAACAGATTGCAATTCATCGTGATTTCGCCTTGCAATGGCAGATTGCGATGCCGCCTGACATCGCGATGACAGTGATGCTTCTGGCCTCAAATAGGCATCCGATTTGGTCGGATTCCGGCAATGAAATCGCATGCAGAAGAATTTGACAGTAAAAAGAGGTAAACATTTTACAATTCTGATTATGACGATTCAATCAAAAATTAATCATATAACCTCGCTCTGATATCATTGTAGACAACTATTGATGCATTTTTCTCTAGATTGCTTGATAAGAATTGCAAAACTAAACACTTACAGTTCAATACTTTTTCTAAATGATCCTTGAACATGTTGTCTAAAAACAATTACCACAATGAACTGTCCTTTGAAAATTCCACGAACCAAATCCCTCTTCCTTGAATGTTCACTTCGATTTCTTACACAGTGTTCAAAGCCTCTCCTTTATCTCATTACTTGGACACACATTATAAAGGACTACTGCATTATGCGAAAGTTCACTAAGTGTGTAACTGCACTATGTGCACAACTGCACGTAGCAGTAACCATGTGCAGTAATGCCTGCACGTAGTGATAACTGCATCATGTACAGTAATGCCAACATTCTTTTTGATATATTATAGTTGCCTAATTTTTGGATTGTTATATCGCTAAAGCTAGCATGTTACTTCAAACTTGAATATGTACTGACTGCTAATTGCTGTTCATTGGGGTAAACATGGCAACCCTACTCTTAGATTGTTATTAAATGTTAACCGCTGGATGTACTTGCAGAAGGATTTTCAATTGATGTAAGCATGGACACCTGAACTGACTGCTGTAGATTTTATTTGTTTATTCTCTCCTTTTTTTCTTGATAGAGAAGTTTAATTTCTTTGTCAAAATGTGCTATAAAGCTCTTGTTCTTTTCAATAATGTCAACAATGCCATGGCTGCAGACATATTCTGAATCAAGAGGTCACAATTTCACACTTAATGCAACATTTGATGAAATTGAAGTAAGCAAATATGATGGGGTAATTATTCCTGGAGGTAGAGCACCAGAATATCTTGCAATGAATGATGTGGTTGTGAAGTTAGTATGCAAGTTCCATGATTCCGCCAAGACAATTGCAGCTATTTGCCATGGACAGTTGATTTTAGCCGCTGCAGGTGTGGTTAAAGATAGACAATGCACAGCCTTCCCTGCGGTGAAACCTGCTCTTGTTGCGGCTGGCGCCCACTGGGTGGAACCAGAAACAATGGCACAATGTGTTTCTCACGATAATCTTATAACAGGAGGAACATATGACTGCCACCCTGAGTTTATCCGTCTTTTCATCCAAGCATTAGGAGGCTCAATAACAGGTTCAAATAAGCGAGTTCTGTTTCTTTGTGGGGTATGTGCCCAACAGTTTTAATGCATTCTTCATTGATATCTTCCACTGTAGTTTGTTGTAGGGTAGTGTGCAAATTGTTTTTGGTGAATGTGTCATTGTGATCAATAGTAAATAACCACATAATTAGTTGCACGTCAAGCAACTTGAATCAGATTAGGGTCTGACACTATTTAATGCTTTGGCTTTAAATCACCCTGGTAACCTGGTTGGTAATTTCTTGAGCTATTGGGTTTAAGCTAAAATTTAGGTTAGGAAAGTAAGAAATGCTAGTAGGTTGGAGATAATGATCTTGAATTTATTGTCTAGAAACCTTTACCCATGAGGCTATCCTAATTGTCATCTGAACTTAGAAGGCTGTTGCAATCAAGTGATGCAGCTCCTAACCTAACCAAAACTCACACATAATGCACTGGGTTAACTATCTCACAATGAGAAGAAAAAAGAATCTCACAGAGATTAATCAAAAATACATAGACGAGACCACTTTATTGACTTGGTCATAACTAAACTAGGAAGAAAATATGCAAATTGAAAATACAATAATCTCCTTTACTCCTACTAAATTAAAAAACACCAAATTTTAACATCGAAAATAGGACAATTACCAAAATCAATTTTAAATTTGAAATTCAAATAGATCCCTTTTCCTTGTTTATTTTAGGTTCTATGTTTTTGAATTGCCAATTGCCCAAATTAAGCCATTTCTTTTTCCTATATTTGTTTCACAGGATTACATGGAGGACTATGAAGTTATGGTTCCATTTCAGGCACTTCAAGCTCTTGGTTGTCATGTTGATGCTGTCTGTCCTGGTAAAGCTGCAGGTGAAAAATGTCTGACTGCTATCCATGACTTTGAGGGTGACCAAACTTACAGTGAAAAGCCCGGCCATGATTTTTCCCTTACTGCATCCTTTGAAGGCTTGGATGCATCAAGTTATGATGCCCTTGTAATACCTGGTGGGCGAGCTCCTGAATACCTTGCACTAAATGGGGAAGTGATATCTTTGGTGAGAGAATTTATGAATGGAGGAAAACCTGTTGCATCAATTTGCCACGGCCAACAGATATTGGCTGCTGCCGGTGTTCTCAAGGTAATCACTATTAATTCGTATTGTTTCTCTCTTTTTTTTTTCTCATTCCTGCCAAAAGATGCTAAATTTCTAGGCCTAGGTGTCCCTTTTCTCTTTTGCTGTGGGACCATTTATTAAGACATGTGGAGAAGGTTCATCTTTGATTAATAAGGGTGAACGTTCATAGTGATGCAAGTGAAGTAAATTAATTCAAGATAAATCCATCTAATAAAATAAATTGATTCAAGGACCTGAAATATAAATTCGTTATTCTTTTTAGCTTTTACTTTTTAAGTTCATCTAGTCTATCTTGCTTGATATTCAATGAGATAGATATTGTAATGCCTTTGGGAGAGATTTCACCCTATTATTCAAGATATTCAATAAATAATACAAATTTCCTTGCTCTTACATTTCCTTCTTGCTTGTGCTTTGAGATTGGCAACTGACATTTTATTTGTTATGTCACATAGAGGTATAAATTCTGTGTCATGTTGACAGAACCTTATAGCTTGCTCTCATCCTGATGCCTTGAATGCTTCTTATGATCCAATGGTGAATTCAGTATAATGGTCATTAAGTTCTCCTTTTCATCAAGTGTCATAACGAACTCTTTAGGTTGTCTCAATTCTGGTGGTTGCAATTTGTTTGAGATAAGCTCTAAACTAAATAAAGTTGATCGGATGAAAGTATAGGCAGATTGATTGATAAGAATAGGAAGCCATCATCAGTACTTAACATGCAGTAGCTCAACAATTTTTTCAGGTAATACCTTTAAAATTGTGGGATAGTGACCTAATGACCCTAACGTTCAATGATAAGTCTCTGCCGTTCTGTTGGTGTTTTTTGATTTATTTCATTTTATGATTAATTCTTTATTATTTAATTAGCACATCTCTTTTCAAGATATGACTCTTATCAAATAGATGCTTTAAAGAGACATCTACTCTCTGTAAAAGAGAGATCTCTCTCTCTAAGTGTTCATCAAAACATGATTTGCTCTTTCTCTAGAGGTATAGTGTTCTTCATTTATCTTTTTATTTCTCCTCTTCATATTTTAAATTATATACTTTAAATGCTTAACATCGAAAGAGTCTACGACAAGTCTCACCACACTGTCGTGTCAGCAAGGATGTCACCAGTTGAATCCTGAATCCTTGAGGCACTAGAGGATTAGATCAAACCTGTACTAGGGCTGCACTTCACCTTGGGACAGAACTTTTGCTTGCCTCTGGGTTATAATTCTTAATATCTTGATATATTTATTTGATTGATTAAGTATTTGACTTTTATGGATTGCAAATCTTTTCAACGAATTTTGGCCTAACTGCAATTTTATTATCGTTGATTTAATATAGTTTGATATTTATGTGATTTTGCCTCTTATTATCCAAACCATATCTAATTTATTTTCTCGATCATGACATTTAAAGTAAAAAAAAATGTTTAAGAAAGACATTTCTCTATTTCGATCAACTGGTTTAGGTTTGATCATTGATAAAAGCCTTGCAAGTCCACTAATCTTCTAATAGAGAAAAAAGAAGAAAATATGGTAGAATTTCAAATTAAATTTTCAATGATTGAATTAGATTCATAATATTTTATTTAACCACAATTACTTCATTGGGTCTATAATTTTGCATGAATGGGATGCTTGCATATAAATAAATTTACATACCATAGACCTTCAAACCTAAGGAGTACTATCGGACATAGAAAGTGTTAGTGCAATCGACTTCAGGTCAAGGTTGATCGAGTTCGAGTCAAGCTCGAGCTGAGTTTCGATGTTTGACAATATGATAATATGACTAAAGGATGATATGAGACATCCGAATTCATACGAAGGAGAGTGTTGGTGTAATCATCATTGGATCAGGATGACCATGATGGATGATAGGAAGTTAAGTAGGTCGAGGTTGACTGGATACTTGACGAGAGAAAATCCAAATGGATCAAGGAGGACCGGACACTTAGTAGTTGGAAGTCCAACAGGACGTTGGCAAATAGGAAATCCAATTGGGTCGAGGAGGACCGAACACTTGGCGGTGAAAGTCCTACAGAGAGTTGGCAAGTGAAAAATCCAAACAGGTCAATGAGAGTTAGATGCTTGGTGTCGGAAAAGTCCTTGTAGGCCTGGAGATCGGATGCAAGACAAGGAAAGTCCAAACAGGTTAAAGTGGACCGGATGTTTGGTGATAGGAAGTCCTATCAGGTCAAGATGACTGGATGACTAGGCAAGTGAAGTCCTGATAAGTCAAGGTGACCAGATGACTAGGCAAGCGAAGTCTCGACAGGTCAGGGTAACTGTGCTTGGCAAGTGAAGTCCCGACAAGTTAAGGTGACCATGCTTGGCAAAAGAAGTCCTAGTAGGTCAAGGTGACCAAAGGATAGACAAGTGAAATCTTGGCGGATCAAGATGACCGGACGCTAAGCAGGAGAGGTTTTGATAGGTCAAGGGTGATCGGATGCTGGACGAGAAAAGTTCTGGTAGGTTGAGGTCAATCGGATACTAGGTGAAACGAGAGTTGACCTGAAATTAGACTGAGGCTGAAGTATCAGTCGATTGGTAGGGTTTGCTAGTCGACTGGTGTTATTGTTCAAACATCGTTGAATTTAGAACTCGATTGTGAATAGTAGCAGTTGACTGCTATAGTATCTCCAACCGACTGCTACAGTGTAATCGATTGCTACAGTATCTCCAACAGACTGCTACAATGTAATCGATTGCTACAGTACCAATCAACTGTTATAATATAGTCGACTGTGAATAGTACTTTCAACCTATGAACCGAACAAAGTATTTCCAACTCAACCGGCTAGTTCGATCGAAGCTCACCAATTGACTGGTGATTTATGGCAGTCGACTGGTGCGCTGTAGCAGGTCAAAAATACAACATGGATTTAGCCGTTGAAGAGCAATGGTTGATTGACTAGTCGACTGGTAGGCGGAAATCAGTCCGATGAGAAGCCTATAAGAAGATGTTTCGAGGTGATTTGAAGGTGTCAGTTCTTAAAGACTTTGAAGGGGATTTGCTGCTGCATTCTAGACCTTTCAAGGCATTTTAAAGCAACCAAGCTTTAAGCAAGAAAGATCGCAATCATGTTAAGCATTTTGATTCTTGTTCTTTTATTTTTCTTGTATATTTGTATTTGGTTGCTCTTGTTGTAAAAACCCAGGTTGTAAGAGGTTTCTCTGTCTTCGGAAGATTTCTGAGAAGGAGAAAGGATAGTGAGACTATTGAAGGAGCTAGGTCGTGGAATAGGAATCGAGGATTCTGAACCACGTAAAATTGGTTTGTTGTGTTTGTATTTTTGTATCGTTTATACTTGTTTTCCGCTGCGTATTAATCTTTTGTAGACGAACACTCGAACACGAACGAAATCGACGATCAAGAAACGATCGCTATTCATCCCCCTCCTATAGCAATGCCGGTCCTAACAAGTGGTATCAGAGCGAGGTCACTCATCACCGGATTAACTGTCGAAGGAGCAAAAGCTAGAGGATCCATAAAAACAATGGAGTTTCAGATGGATTTGGACTCAACACTCAATTTCCACTGCCCTACGGACTAAGGAGATTTGCTCAATGGAAGGCTAAAACCGAGGTGTTCTTTCAAATGAATAACGGAGGATTTTGAGGCTCCAATGGACAAGAAAGGGAAACCACTTCGGAGGAGCAAATGAACCGTGGAACAAGTCCAAAGATTCGAGACAAACGACAAGGTAATCAAAATTTTGATTAATTTGATACCTAATAATGTTTTGTATAAATTAGGATAGTTTAAGGATGCATGTGAACTATGGAGCAAGTTAGTCAAGCTTCATGAAGATCCCTTACCGGCACAAAGTGAGGATGAGTTCGAAGAAGAATGCTTATTATCTTAAGAGTTTGAAGATTCGGGAGTTGAGAAATGTGCAACATTCGAGTTGGAAGAAGTTGTAGAAGTCTCCACCTCTAGAATTGAGGGAGAGAATAGACAATCGACACCGAAGCAAGAGAAGACCACTACGTCCGGAGCCGATGATGAAGCTTCATCTTCCGTAACACTAAGGAAGGTAATTAAAATTTAATTCATAAAAATAAAAATCATATCTTATGTTTTGAGTGTAAGGAGAAGGGACACTATAAAAGTAGGTGCCCGCAATTGACCAAGAAAAAGGTTCACGTGACATCAAAGGCTAAGGAGAAGCCAAAGGAGATCGATGCCTTAATACGCAAAGGCAAGGAACATATTATGTGTTTCTTGTGCAGCCAAAAAGGGCATTACCGGAACCAATATTTGAGGGGAGGCACCCAACCAAGGACAAAAGAGGAAGCTATAGTGTAGGAAGAGTTCCTAAGGCAAGGCCTAATGTACTTTTCCTTAATACAATTTCAATATATCATGATAAAAAACATGCTAGAAGTAAGTTTTATTATTTAGGTGTTCAATATCATGAAAATAAGCCTAAGGACAATTCTAGAATTAGCAACTCAAGAATTACCACACCTAAAGATAACTTTAGAATTTTTCAAGGTAGACCTATTTTACATAAGGATAGGAAGGTAGACCAAAATCTAGGCAATGCCTCTAAGAAGAATAGACATATGTCTAGGAAAAAAAATGTCTAAAGAAATCATGAAAAATCAAAATTTGAGATATTAGAAGAAGAAAATCAAATCTTAAGGTCAAGACTTCACAAATTGGAAAAGACCCTTAAAAAGATGAAAAATATGTTTAAAGGGTCTAAAGAATATAATCTATGTTTTGATAGGCAAGATTCATCTAAGGATAAAAAGGGTTTGGGATATAAACCTAAGTCTAGGGAGGATATGCTATCTTACCATAGTGTTCTATATAATTATGGAATTAAGTCTAGGTTGAGGAATACCAAAGTTACTAGGGAAAGTGTCCCTAGAGTTGACCTTGATAAGACTCAAATGACTAAGACTTCCAAGAAGCTTAGGAGAGTCATTAGGAAGGTATCAAGGGAGGTTATCCTTAGTGAATACCTAAAAAATCCAAGGAGCTCAAATAAGTATTAGGTTCCTAGGAGTGTGATCCTTTCACACCAAATGAGCATAGAGTGTGTCAACTTAAAATGGAAAGATAGTTAACCTAACCATAGTAGAGTTGACATTTTAGAACATTTTCGAGATATAGTTATACTTTGAAAATAAATTTAGAATATGATCCTAAAAGATTTTAGGATGTGATGATGGAAATAGAAGTTAAAAGAAAAATTGATCATGATTGACATAATTAGACTAGAGTTAATAGTTTGCCAAGTTGAGAGTTTTTGACACACTCAAGGGAGTTAATATGTTATTATATTAAATATGGTATTTGACATAATTGTAGCAAATGGCGATCCTTTTTATTTTACACATTTGCCATATTTTATTTGTCATACTCTATGTCATGACATCATATATCTCATGATTATATATAACATGTCATGTTAATATGTAGTTTGATTTTTATCTTGCCATGACATCATGCATCAATTAGGAATAATAGATTTTCTTTTGAAAATTATTCAATCAATATATGTCATAATCATATTCATGCATTTAATCCATTGTAATTAAGAAAAATTGGTGTTATTTGATATCCTATATAGAATGATCAAATTAGAATATGCCTAAATAGAAATGCATGATCCCTTGGCTAAGGGAAAAACAAATCTACATCTCACAAAGACTATAGGATGACTTATGCGTGTATGGAAGCACTTTAGATACATGTGAGATCTTAGGATGTTAAGTTCAAGGTGCTCATATGTTGTATTAAAATGAATTCAAACTCTTTAAATGATACAAATGAATCATGAAGAAAGCTAATGTACAAGTCATGTACACTTGACTTATAGATCATGATTGAAAATAAGGTTTGAAAACACTTTTAAAATCATTTTGAAAAATCTGGATGAAGTCAATCTTTTGATAGGAATCACTATTGAGGAGATTGATACAAAGTTAGTATGAAACATTGAAGTTTTTAATAGTTTTCAATTTTGTGTCATTCTTTGAAATTAATGGGCATTTTCTTAGAAATCAATTTTTTTCTCATAGTATTTGACATAAGTAATGGCTATATAAAATTTCAAGATTTTTGAAAAATTTAGAATTACTTGTGCTTATTCAAAATTCGACTGAAAAAATTGATTTTTTGGAAAATCAATCATATGAACCAGTCATCTGGGATGTGTAATAGTCGATCGGTAGACTCCTCAATCGAATGATAGGATTATTTTTGGCTAAACAAGTCTGGTTTAGCCATCAAACAACAATTCTAGGTAACTTAGCTACTCTTAATCCTCTGAGATGCTTGGAGAAGCATTAAAAGGGTAAGATTTTTAGTGAAAATGGATAGGAGAGTTAAATAGAATAAGAATCAAACTTTAATGGTTTGTTAAAGTTTAAGATTGAACTTTTTTCCCTCATGATTGGTTTTAGATATCCTTTAGGCTTAGGACCTCTCAAAAGATATTGTTGGTGCAATGGTTAAGAGGGAACAAGTCTTTAGGGAGAGGTTGTCCATCAAGGTACGATGGATGAATTGTGAAAAGGGAGAATGAAGGGTTTGAAGGAAAATGAAGGATGAGGTATGAAGGTTTATAAGAAACTTTTTGATGTATGTCAAAGGAGAAGAATGAAGGGTTTAAGTCAAGGAAACCTTCGTTATGCTTTGACATAAGAAGAGATAAGTTGGATTTATGGGCTAGCCTAACTTAAAAATATTGTCAAACATAAAAAAGAGGAAGATTATTGGTGCAATCAATTTCAGATCAATGTTGATTGAGCTCGAGTCAAGCTCGAGTTGAGTTTTGATATTTGACAATATGACAATATGACTAAAGGATGGTATGTGACATCCGAGGTCATATGAAGGAGGGTGTTGATGTAATCATCATTGGGTTAGGATGACCATGATAGGTGATAGGAAGTCAAGTAGGTCAAGGTTGACTGGATACTTACAAGTGGAAATCGAAGTGGGTCAATGAGAATCAGACACTGGTGGTTGGAAGTTCAATAGGACATTAGCAAGTAGAAAATCCAAGTGGGTCATGGACGACTGGACACTTGGTGGTGAAAGTCCTACAGAGAGTTGATAAGTGAAAAATCCAAGCAAGTCAAGGAGGACTAGATGCTTGGTCCTTGCAGGTCTGGAGACTGGATGCAAGGCAAGGAAAGTCCAAACAGGTCAAGGTGACCGGATGACTAGGCAAGTAAAGTCTTGATAGGTCAAGGTGATCGGATGATTAGACAAGTGAAGTCTTGATAGGTCAAGGTGATCGGATGACTAGACAAGTAAAGTCCTAATAGGTCAGGATGATTGTACTTGACAAGTGAAGTTCCGATAAGTCAAGGTGACAAAAGATTAGGCAAGTGAAGTCCTAACCGGTCAAGGTGATCAGACGCTAGGCAGGAGAGGTTTCGGCAAGTCAAGAGTGATCGAATGTTGGATGAGAAAAGTCTTAGTAGGTTGAGGTCAATTGGATACCAGGTGAAGCGAGAGTTGACTTGAAATTAGGCTGAGACTGAGGTATCAGTCGACTGGTAGGGTTTACCAGTCAACTGGTGTTACTGTTCAAGCATAGTTGGGTTTAGAACTCGATTGTGAACAGTAACAGTCGACTGGTGTTACTGTTCAAGCATAGTTGGGTTTAGAACTCGATTGTGAACAGTAGCAGTCGACTGCTACAGTAATCCGTCGATTGCTATAGTATCTCCAGTCAACTGCTACAGTGCAGTCGACTGCTACAATACAGTCGAATGTGAACAATGTTTTTAGCCTATGAACGGAACAAAATGTTTCCAACTCAATCGGCCATTTCAACCGAAGGTCACTAATCGACTGGTGATTTATGGCAGTCGACTGGTGCACAGTAGCAGGTCAAAATCCGACGTGGGTTTAACCGTTGAAGGGCAATGGTCGATTGACCAGTCGACTGAGGTAAGATCAGTCGATTGGTAGGTGGAAATTAGCCCGATGAGAAGTCTATAAAAAGGGATTTCAAGGTGATTTGAAGGTACCGGTTCTTGGAGACTTTCTACTGCATTCCATACCTTACAAGACATTCCAAAGCAACCAAGCTATAAGCAAGCAAGATCGCAATCGTGTAAAGCGTTTTGATTCTTATTCTTTTATTTTCCTTGTATATTTATATTTGGTTGCTCTTGTTGTAAAAGCTCAGATTGTAAGACGTTTTTCTGCCTCCTAAAGGTTCTCGAGAAGGAGAAAGGATAGTAAGACTATTGAAGGAGCTAGGTTGTGGAGTAGGAATCGATGATTCCGATTCACATAAAATTGGTTTGTTGTGCTTGTATTTTTGTATTGTTTATACTTGTTTTTCGTTGCGTATTAACCTTTTGTAGACAAGCACTCGAACATGAAAGAAATCGACGATCAAGAAACAATTGTTATTCATCCCCCTCTAGTGACGCTGGTCATAACAGAAAGAAACAAAGGTCTTTCTCTACTTTGACTCATAATGGACATCCTCATATAAAAAAGGACAACCCGGTACACGAAGCTCTCACCATGTAGAGTCCTAGAGAAAAGGTTATTGTACACAACTTTACCTTGTTTTTTGCAAAAGACTGTTTTCAGCACTCAAATTCGTGAGTTCTAGATCATAAAATAACAAATTTATCGTTATGCTAAGCCTCCCTTTCTATGGACATCCTTACATCAATCATCAATTTTTTGGTTGTCTCTTTATTCCTTTAGCGTCTCTGTTGTCTCTCTACCCATTTCTCATTTTTGTTAGGTTGGATTAGGGCCTTATTTTGACTTAAATGGTGGAGTTCCTTTCTACCAATGGAGATTAAAAATGGTTGCATGCCTAAACAGAAGTGGGAAGTCACTAACCTGGAAGTTAATGGGTCAAGCATCTCTCTGCGAAGATTGAGACTAGACATGACAAAATGATGATCCCATTATCACGGTTGATGATGCAACAAGAGCATTCTAAGGAGAAATGACCTTTATTGATTGCTTCGTCTCAAAATCAATTGAACTCTTGGCATGAAGGGGTGTCATATGCTCCTAGTGAAGGGGTGATATATGCCATAACTAATTCCAAGCATTTATGCAACAATAGTTCTTAAGGTGGAGTTGATATGTTTGCTACATTTCTAGTATAGGCATCACCTTGTTTGACGCCTTTTGGTAATAACAGAGTATGGGTCAAGTGTAGGATATGTACTGTGACTCCTAAACAATACACACAACACAAATCACAACATTTTTATGTGATTCAGAATCCGTTGTTCCTACTCCGTGACCAGTTGGTGGGTCATCTCTAGTAACACTGCTATATTTTTTTCTTTTTGGATACAGAGGCAAAGTAATATTTTCTTTATAACAAATACAAAACACATAAAAATACAAGAAAAACAATTAAATAATAAAATACAATGCGATAATGATAAAAATTTTGTAGATTGCTGTAGATATACTCAAGTGGGCCATAAAATACATCAGCACTCTCCTTGGAACTAAATTCAAGCATTAGTGACAAAATCCCAATAAGATCCACTTATATAAAGCTTTCTTCTTGCTATAGTGAAATTTGATTTTTAGTGGACTGGACTAAAAATTGCTTAGTTGATTAGAATGATCACTTAGGTCACTTTGTCTGAATTTGAAGTTGTTCTACTTGTTCTTTTGCTAATTGAGTTGTAATCGACTAAAATGCCACTTTACTCAACGAAATTAGATAAAATTGAGACTGAATCTTATATTACCATTTTAGTCGACTAGAATGCTTCTTTTAGTCAACTAACAACCTTAGTTGACTAAAATGCCAAGTTTAGTCAATTAGATTTCAATGAAATTTGAGACCGAATCTTTTGTTGCTGTTTTAGTTGACTAGATTGCTATTTTTAGTTGACTATATTAGTCAACTAAAATTCTATTTTTTGTTCAAGCTAGTTTTCAAATACAATTTTCAAACATATCGTTTGGACTTTAACCTTGCCTAGTATCTCAAGCTATTAGGACCTCTTGTTCCAAGAAATTCGTCTCTAGAACTTCCATTTGCCTAGCATCACGACTAAGACTTCTTCTTGCCCAGCCTTATTACTAAAATTTTTCCCTTGCCCGACTTTGCTATTAGGAATTCCACTCTCCATTAGCTCAGAGTTCATTTCTCTAAGAATTCTACACTTGCATAGATCACCTCTCCAAGACTTCCACACTTGCCAAAAACTCAATCATCTTCGACCTGTTCATATGTGCCTAATTTTATGTCAATTTTAATGTGTTAGTGTTAGTACAAATAAGATTTATATATCTTTACAATTGTATGATATTGTCCACTTTGGGCTTAAGATCTTATGGTTTTATTTTTGGACTATATCCCAAAGACTTCAAACTAATAGAAATATTTTTTCATCTTACAAGTCCATAATCTTTTCCATGTATTTTCAATGTGGGACTTTGATTGTTTTCCTAATAATTTCAATAATTCCCCCTCAAACGAAGCGTCACATTGGATCTCCTCAAGCTCATCCTTCCTCGAAAGACTTTCTCTGCTTGATGTCCGATCCTCAATCCATTAGGTCTTCTTGTCAACTATCCGATCCTCCTGACCTAATTGGACTTCTTGTCAGTTGTTTGATTTTTCTGACCCAACTGGACTTCTTACCAACTGTCTGGTCCTTCTGATACAGCTGGATTTCTTACCAGTTGTCCGGTCCTCTTGACCTAACTGGACTTCTTGCCTAGTGTTTAGTTTTCTTGATATGGACATGGAAGCTCTCACTTCCTTTGTTCGAGGCTCATGACTCGACATGAATCATTTGTTAGTAATATATGAGAGATGTCCTAAGGCAATCGCCTTATGTATGAACCATTTATATGATAAATGAAGATTCACTATTTGAGTATACATGTTTAATGTATTTGATTGGATCTTAAACTCATTTACTGAATGTCCACGATACGATTCACAGCATGAGAGAATTTGTGATTGGATCACAACTAGTGAGTATCTCTACACGTGTAATTGTGATGTATCGGAATTATCCCTAGTCGATGAATTGATGGATTTGGACACCATCAATTCTGTCGAGACTAGCACGAGGTATACTCCTTGGTGTATCCAAGCCGATTCTCACGGTGGAGACATAGTGATGTCCGGAGTTAATCGTGGATGCTAGTTATGGTAACTAGTTCATTGGAGTGACCAGCCGTAAGACTTCATATGGTTCTCTGCATATATAGATATGTCGATGAAGTTCTTACTGTGGCTTAAGTGCGATGTTCCTTTGACTTGCGGTATTCAAGTCATCTTGATCATGGAGACTTATGCTTTGACATCTTAAGCAAACATCTCTAAGGAGATGTGGACCCGGGATGATTGGGTATAAGTCGAAGTGATCGAAGGTGTTTGAATAGCCTATAAAGGATTCACCACTCCTTGCGAGGAGATGTATACCCATGGCCTCTCGTCGGATTGTTACTAAAGTCTTTGGCCAAAGCATTACATGTTTAGAGTAAAGTACTCTTCGATACACGTGGAGTAACTAGAATCCGTAGGACGAGGAAATGATACTTGGGCTAGGTGTGACGTAGTCAGCCTAGTGGGGACTGACACAATAGACCATGTCCTGAACCAAGTGGGTATAAGATGAGTGAAGGGAATGGGGCACGATTCATTCGAGCTACTAAAGGGTTTCAGAAACAGTTCTGGATCAACCGTTGATCTTTTCGGTTAATTGGGGATCATGATGTACTACTAGGTGCCACTCGTGATCGTTCTATAATTAATGGTTAATTATAGACGGCCAACATAAACCGAGAACCTATTTGGTCACACGCACAACGAGTGTAATCCAAAGGATTTAAAACGAGCTTGAGAATGGGATTCTCAGACCGAGAGAAACTATGTTTGGTTGGACCAAACATAAAGCGAGCATGAAATTGTTTCAGTCGCAATGGAAGCGTGGATGGGCAGTGTCTTATGAAGACATAATGGATGGACCAAAATGGTTTGGTTCTAATCCAATGGATGAGAATAAACCAAAGGGTTTGGTTTATATTAAACGAATGAACCAAAGGTTGTTCGGTTCGTTTTAACTTAAAATAAACCATCATTGTTTGGTTTATTTTAACTTATCCTAATGGAGCGGGTTAACGGGCTTTATGGATATGATCCATTAACCATTAAGAGAATTAGTTCTCTATAAAAGAGGGCTTAAGGGATTGTTAAACCCTAATCATCCAAAACCCTAGCTTGAAGTTGCCGCCCACCCTTGGAGAGAATTTGGCGCCAACTACAGTGCCGCCCAGCTTTGTGCCGCCGTCCAAGACCCTTGCCGGCGTCCAAGCTCCAGCCGGTGAACCTCCGGCGACCCTCCGGTGATCTCCCATAGGTTCGGCATCAAGGTGAGCCTTTTCTCTCCTTGTTTTGGCCGGCGCCTACTCCTCCACCAAGCTGTCCAGTTTTCTGGACAGCTTCTTCTCCTCTCGTCGGAGCGTCGTTTGGACGACGGTTAGTGATCCGACAACGGCTAACATACCGGGGATTTGATCTCCGGTAATCCTCTGAGGTGGAGGACGAAGGATTCGTCAATCGGTTGACGAATACCTCTCCGGAGAAGCGAGTCTTGAGGACTTGTTTTAGGTCCGAATTTGGATTCGGATCGTGATCATCTCTCGATCACGTCGTCTTCAACACGAGGCTAGTAACCCGTACGAAGACGAAGCTCGTGGCTTGGCGAAGTCATCCCGAGGAGCTCGGCGTGGATACGGATAGAGACGATTCTTACGAGGATCGTTCCGGTTGATGCCGTTCCCGCTACACGTCATACGAAAGGTATAACGTAGTTTAATTTCCTTTTATTGCAAATTTTAATTTACGGTTATGTCTACACTTGTTGTAATATGCATGCGTGTGTTGTGTGTGTTGTAATATATATAGATTTATTATTTTTAATTGCTTCCGCTGTGCTCATGTTTACGAAACATGATCGAACACACACACGCCGCGGTGCCGGAAACCCAACATCATTGACTCTGATACTAATTGTTGGTGCAAATAAGATTTACATATCTCCATAATGGTATGATATTGTCCACTTTAGGCCTAAGCTCTTATGATTTTGTTTTTGGATTATATTCAAAAGATCTTAGACCAATGGAGATATCTTTTCATCTTATAAATCCATGATCTTTTTCATATCTTTCCATTATGGAATTTTGATTGTTTTTCCAATAATTTCAATGGTTAGGACTTCCTTTCAACCAAGTATATCCAGAACTTTTAACACCTCATCTACAATTACTTGACATATTGCTCAAACATGACAATCTAAATCTTAGACCATGGTCACCAAGTTGGTCAACCTTGACCAAGAGAAACATAATCAAGTTGGTCAACTTTCACTAGGTGCTGATTGCACCAACATCAAGGTCAAGTCTTTAGGCTTGTTGGATGCTTGACCATTGACATTCCCTGTCACCTCCATTGACGGTCCCATGCACGCCATTGTTGCACACTTTGTTGCCCATGCGGTCAACTTTCATAGAATCTAGCGGTTGGCTATGCTAATGGATGGATAATTCATTCCTGTTCCACCTTTACAAGGAAACAAACTTGTCCACACTGCAATAAGAATATTGTAGGCAAAATTCTATAGATGGACATGATGTGCAATTTTATGCAGTATAAAAAGGTATGAAATACAAGTACCTTAATCAATGTTATGCTTAAGAAAGAGCTATAAAACGAATACACTTTTGAAATTCTATTTAAAAGCATGGTTTGAAGTATTAAGATGTGCTATTTAACATTGTTGCATTGTCTCTGTAGAAGATTTTGTGCAAATCGTAGCATTCCATATGGAAAACAATTATTGAACTTATCTACATGGTTATCTTATCTTTTTCTTTTTCATTCTTCTTCGTATCTTTCCTCCTTTCACATTCAATTTATCATCAACGCCATACATCAACATGATACTGAAACAATATCATTCCACTCAAAGACTGAAACACTGACACAGCTTTAAATTTTAAATATTCTATTAATCCCTTAAAGTTTTTGTTTCTCTACATGCAAAAAAACATGTTTCTTGTTTCATTATTGACATGCCCAATCTAGATTCTACTTATGAGATCTTTCCTAGTTTATGTAACAAGTTAAATAGACCTCCATCGATATCATTGTCGAATTCTAGTCTACCATATGTTGTGAATATTCCTTTAATGCAACAAGCCTTTAACAATCTAGTATGCAATCTCTCCTTGAGTTCGAGCATTTTATATCCCCTTGTACTTTTCATTTCCCCCTTACCTCTTCTCTCTACTTTCCCTCTCCATGATTGACAAAAAATTTTCATCTTCACAAGTTGAGGTTAAAGGAATCGATTGTTTTCCTTTCATGTCAACTAAGACCAAGAAACATACCACTCAACATCATCTCAATTTTAGCATGCCAGGAGGTGTCAAATTGTGAATATGAAATGATACTCGTTGATACAATTGACACAATGACAAAGGAGACATTTGTCTCAGGGTCGACACTGAATAGTATCAAGTTTCAATAATTTATCCAAATGATATGTTTCAACTATTTTGCTCGTCATGGTATGATATTTCAAACTATGGAATATGCAACCAATGGTCTTTTCAATCTCAAATTGGCAATGCTGGAGCATGAAGGTGACAATTTCTTCCACCTCTAGCTAGCTAGCACATCCATAAGAGAGAGGATAAAGAGAAGGAAAAAGGGGTCTCTATAATGAGTCACTTGAGTGGGCTTCTCTTGGAAGTAACACATACATCAAGCAACAAATCGAGACTTTAGGGAAGTATTCATAGGTCCTAGAGAAAGGATGGATAACACGACACGACAACTTACCAAAATGAGAACATGGCATTCTCTCTGTTCAAGTCATCTCTGGAGATGAAATGAATAGTTTAATCCTTTGCTAGAAGTAAAAGAAATGTGAAGAGGATAGTTTTCTTTGTTTAGATATCCAATGGAGATGCAAAACACACTCGACCTGACTTTTAGGCGGTGCATTTGCAATGCTCAAATAGAAAAAAGTTGATTTCAGAGGATGGCTAAATCATGAGGTGGAGAAGAAGAAGAAGAAATTAGTAAATTCATTTATAGAAGTAATAAACAAGGAGTAGGATTCAAGACAGACAACGAGATGAGTAAAATGAAGTTTTGAAGAGGAATACTTACTGATCATGAAGATATCTATGATGATGATGGGAGGAAGAGAGCAAACTCATTGCATCTGTGAGATATTGCTGGTGGAGAGGTCACTCAAATCTACAAGGGTAGGTACCAAATGGAGGTGGGCTTCAGGCATTGATATTGCCTTCTTGTTCGTTGGTTGATGTCTAGCGGTTGCCGATGATCACATTGGAGATGTCAGTGTGAGGCCAGCATGGCTTGCAACACTCATCACTAGGTATCGGAGCAAGGATAAACTTGCACATGCCCAACGTGGTTCGAGAAGGACTAGATCTGCAGGGCAATTTTACACATGGCCAACATGGTTCGAGAAGGATTAGATCTGGAATACTCTTTTGAAGATTGATAAACTAAGTGAACTCTTTTCTGGATACCATTATCAACTTCAGTTCAGAGTTTTGCACTGTCAGTTTCTCAACTGGAGCTTTAGTTCTCTTTGCCATCTTCATTGAGTGCACAATCAGTTATTCATTTACACGGTACTTTTTTTTTTGGATGATATTATTTATAGTCGACGACCAACATCTATGCTTCAATTATAGTGAAAAACTATTCTTATTTGTTCACTGCAGTTTATTTCAGCCATTGCACTATCATTTTACATTTTTTCTCGGTTTGTGTTCTTGTCTTTGAGGTTAACTTTGATGGTGCATGTTCTTTTGTTTTGCAGGGAAGGAAGTGCACAGCATACCCTGCAGTGAAGCTCCATGTGGTACTGGCAGGAGCAACATGGTTGGAACCAGATCCAATCGATCGTTGCTTCACCGATGGCAACTTGGTCACTGGCGCTGCTTGGCCTGGCCATCCAGAGTTCGTCTCTCAGCTTATGGCTTTACTGGGTATCAAAGTATCCTTTTAGTGCTGTAATACTTCTAATACCTGTGTTTGCAAATAAATGGCCTTGTTCTCTGCCCGACTTATCTTTTAAACAATCCCCAGAGTTGTTTTTCTTTCTTCCCCGGTATATTGTTGTGCTATGTCTAGCCTGCCACCAATATGTTATCCAGCGATGTGTTGCGAATAAAAGCTGGTGCTCTTTTCTGCCCAGGCGGGATTTAAACATCTTTTTCCCCCTTTCGATGGCGTGATGCCTGGATCTATAAAGAGGATGAGAAGCCTTTGTTCCATGGATCTCTAACAAGCCGTTAATTCTAGATAATATTATTTCATCGATCATCGAGATAAATTAAAAAATATTCATATGGACAACTTCAATAATTACAGTGTTTTTGATTTATCATTCTATTTAAAAGAAAATTTTATAAATACATTACAAGTCATAATTTTTGGAGCGATGGGAATAATGTTAATGATTTGATGATAGTTCCAATCTCTATGGATGATTGGTTCTGAATAAGAAAGTTGAAATTATTTTTAATTATGAATTAAACATATAATCGAAAGATGAGTCTTAAACATAATATATTAAGGTGTATAGGATGATAGATAAAATAAAAAAAAAGTTAGATTATATTTATTAAAAAAATTTAGAAAGACGCATTTAAAAATATGTTTTTATATTTTAGCTCATAAATGAATGTCTTAATTAGGTCATATAAAATTATGATAAATATGAATATTAATTGAGGATTCTTTAAAAAAAAAAGTATAATTAATAATATGAATAAAAATATGATAAATATGAATATTAATTGAGGATTCTTTTAAAAAAGTATAATTAATAATATGAATAAAAATATAATAGGGATAGAGCCCTAATTAACCTTAGTAAGATAAAAGGTTAGCGGCTGAGGTTGCATATTTACTAAATTAAAAATATAATATTATAAACATATGATAATTTAAATATTAAAATTTTATAGTTTCTAATCTATTTTCCTTTTTCTTTTTTATATTTTGCTTATTTTTTAAATATTAATTATTTTTAACTCGGTGGACCTAAAAGGAGCTAATAGGCCAGTTGAGGTCGCAGTTAAAACCGTCATTGGGTGTCGGCGGCGCAATGGATATGAATATATCGGTGTCATGCTATCGTACTCCTCCCCAAACTGCCAACCCTCTCCGATCTCTTTCTCTCGATTCTGGCCATGGTCATGGAGGGCCTGATTCCGTTGGTGATCCATGCGATCAAGCGGCGGAGGCAGCGGAACCACTACCTTAACCTCTCTACCAGCCTTCGCTTCCAGGACGTCGACCAGCCGGAGGCAGAGTTGGTCCCGTACCCCGCCACGCCGACCGAGTTCGGTCGAGAGCACTGCGCCAGCGGGAGCAGCCGACGCCACCACTGGCCGCACCGCCGCGCCAAGTCGGAGGTCCCGCAGCTGGAACCCGATTGCCGCATCGTCGCGCCTTCGCGCAGCCTCAGGGAAGCCCACCGAGCCGGGCGTCGTCTTCCCTAGATCCGCCGCCATGTAGGCCGCTGCGCGCACAGAGTAATAAGTTTCTCCGACATTTTTCTTTCTGGAGTTTTGTACCGTTTTGGATCTAGTTCTTTGCGATTGATTTGAATGGGAAAATCTGGGATCGGGACTTGCAAGCTTAAATGTGTTGCCCACCGAGGCACCGACCATACTATTGCTGCGAGATCTCTCTCCTCTCTCTCACAAGTATAAATGTTTTTTATTGTCCCACTCGAATGGCTGATGATAAATTCAGTTCTCGAGATCATAGATCATCCCGAGAATTTCTGAATATGAGAGCCGTCGATTCTAATCTCTTACCGAATAAGTATTTTTCAATGCATCCTTTTGAGACGGTCGATGATTAAAATAGTATAAATATTATTAGAATAAAAATTGAATTTGATATGAAATTTAAAATTATCATTCAGATTCAGAAATTCTTTATTATTTCTGCTCATTCCATTCAAGATATAATTTTGTTTATCTCTCTTCATTATTATCGAAGAGCTGAAAAATGCTAAAACAAAGATAATCACTTTTGCTATATTCTTTGAAAGCTCATAGTACTCGAATAATAAATTTATTTATAACGGATAAAAATTGATTTTCAATTAGATTAATTCCCTTAAAAAATAATGGTAGGTTAGATTTATTTGCTCTTTGAAATTTTAAATTGTTTTTTTTTGAAGATGCAAGTGTGAGCTATCCGTGATAGAATTTAAATTGAATCATAGATTATCCATTAATTTCATTGTATTTTTTTTATTTATTTTGATAGATGATACAAGATCGATAATCGAATCAAAGATTTAAACATGCAAATTATAAAAAAATAAAAAGATTTTTTTAAAAAAATATAAAATATGGTATACATTTTGATAATTTTTGAAGTTATCTCTTTTATAAAAAAATGATATCATTTATCCTGAGCATATTTCAAAATCGATCTCACAATTATATAAAAAGAGGTATATCAGGATCAATTTATAATTGTATTAATGTCTGACACAATAGTCATTCTATTTTTGATGGATATTAATTTATACTCATTTTTTATATATTTATACTGGATTGATTATTTAATTTTATCTGTGGAAATAATTTTTGAAGTCTACGTGCGTGCTTGAGGAGAATATAGGGAAAAGAAAAAGAAAAGTCTATCTTTATTGATCTCTACAAAAGTTGAGAATCTGTCCAACTAGCAGTCCTCTGTCATCCGTCCCAAGACACTGGTGAGAGGGAAGGTAAATCACGAACAGGACAAAGTCCTTTGACACGGTAACAAAGCAGAAAGAGATCCATCTGAAATCAAAGGAGATTTTAGACCTTTCATTCGACATCGAACTCAATCTATTTTACAAACAATACTCTGTTTTATCATCGCATCGTCCCCGTGGAGATATCTTTATTGATCTCAATGTATTCTTTTTTGCAAAAATTAAACGTCCTTGGTATTTATCTTAAAAAAAATAAGAATTCCACGTCCAGAAGATATCAAATTAGAAAAAGGGTAGCACAATTTCCGGAGTGATTTATTGATAATTATACGCGGCAATTCTTCGGAGATTTGTGAACCGCGTCTTGTACTGTACGGCGAGTTTGGTTTTATTTATTTATTTATATTGTGTACTAATTATTGTAAAAGAAAATTAAATTGATGAAATTATAAAAACGCTTGTTCACCCCTCTAGTCACTTCCTTATATATATCCAACATGTTTTTAGATGAAAATTAAATTTTCTTTTTAAAAAATTTAGCTATTTTTTATTTTATGGAATCAATTATGGATTTTTTTTTTCAAAAACAAAAAAAATAGATTGTTAAAAAATAATATCCGGTTGACTCCACCATAGCTAAGTCAATTAACACGAAACTAGACTAAGTTTTCAATGTGGACTTAGTGAGAAAAGTATGCGAATATGATTCTGTTAGTTTCATAAATTGATTTTTGTAAAATTAAATTGTGAAAATTTGATATAGATTGTATTGCATATTTTAATAATTTTCTTCAAAATTGTTCAACATGTAATATTTATATTGAAATAAAAATTAATAAGTATAATAAAATTATATCGTAATTAAATTGATGAGTGAGATCCTTGACATGTAGCTCTTTAACACACTCTCCATGGATGTGGGGACGTCTCTATTATTTTGATTTTTTTATTACTCAAAAACATAGTTTGCATTATATTATTTATAATCTTCTTAATTTTATTTTATTCTCAATTCCTAAGGAAAAAAGATCATCTGCCTTTAAGTGATCTACCTCATTTGCTCAATAGTCTCCAACTATGGACCTATAATACCTATTGTAAATATGGTAGATTTTGAAAAATTAACTAAAAGCTTAGAAACGGCTCTAAAAACCACCTCTGCAAATACCAATCGATATGATATCTCCTTGTGGAAACATTAACAAGTCATCTGCAAATGCTAAGTGTAAAATATCACAAATATATGGCTAAAGGAGTAATGTTATTGGGATAAATTAAATTTAATGATGCATGATTAGGCGTTAATTTAAAAACCTAACCAAGGTTTAGATCTTATGGGTTTAATTGAATGAATCTAGGTTTAATTAAACCCGACCCGTTTGCTCTTAAACCCAACTCGTCATTTTCTCCACGTCGAGCCATTTCTTTCCATTTTTCTGTTTTCTCTTCGCTGCGATTTCTCATCGCGACATTTATTCCGAGCGTTCTTCTCCCATTTCTTCCCGACGCGATTCCTCTCCTCTTCATCGCCGACTCCTTCTTCTCTTCTTCTCCGAAGCGACCAGCTATCGAGTGTCCTTCCCTTTCTCCTCGTGGCAAGCGGCGACCATTGGCTTGGACGATCTCCGCGGACAAGCTAGGGCGGCGAGTGTGCGCGACTTTCCCGTGCGAGATTCCAGCAGGTGTCCTCACGGGAAGTGAGGGTCTTCGCTTGGAGCTTGGGGATCAGTGGCGATTTCTCCTCGTTTTCTAACCGAGAACTGTTCCTCATGACCTCTGCCATAGCAGGTAAGCTGCCGAGTTGGGTCTCTGCCGATCGTCGCCGGAGGAGGTGAGAGCTACTCCGCTCCTTATTTTTTTGGATGGCTGTGACTTCCTTCATTTTAGTGAGGGTCTTTGTTTGGGCAGGTGATCTTGAGCGTTGGGTTGCCCGGTGAACAGGGAATAAGAAGAGGAGTGTTGCTGGTGGAGGTTCCAACCGTTGGTAAGGTGATCTATTTCGATTTTTCTTTAGTTGCTGTTGTTAATCCTTGTTGTCTGCGGCTGGGTTTTTGATCTGTGATGTGTATGTGTTGTGCGTGTTCTACGGTTATGGGCTGTTGGTGGCTGTGAGAGTGATTGTGTGAGGTTCTATTTGGAAATTGTCGATTGTACGACTGTAATTGGGGGGTTTGATGTCGACAGTGCAACTGTGAGTGAGAGGAGAAGGTTTTTTTTTTCTTTGAGATGGAATTCATTTGACCTTTAGTTAAATTGAAGTGTTTAGGTTATATATCTTCTTCACAGTGAGCAAAAGAATTATGGCCGGTTGCTTCTAATCTGCCTTCTAGTGCAGGTGATGAAGACAATATGAGTAAGGTTGCCAATTCTTATCTGAATTGATTGTGCAGGTTTGGTACACTGAGTTGGATTAAGGAAGCGCTAGGCTTGGTAAGTCTAGACTTGAATGTTTATGGATGTATACCAATGTTGGTATGTTGAAGTGGATCATGGGTTATAGATTAGTAGATGGTATGGGGATGAAGATGCTTAGGAATGAGATAATGGTTTAGTGTAATGGTTGGAAAATATGACTTCGTTCATGTTTACCATATTGGTTGATACTGGAAGATTGATGAACAAGGATATGTGGAGGGGAAGTAGTTAACTGTTGATTTGAGTTGATATGGATTGGTGTGAATTGTTAATTGGATCTAGTGTGTATACTTACGGTGATATAGCCGAGATCGATGTAGGATTCGATTTGGTCGTGTTAGAACTTAATCGTAGTTCATGTTGTCTTGCAAGACTTTGGTAAGTGACAGATGCTTGTACGCATGGACAACTAGCGGAGCTATTTAACAGGTGGGTAATTTTCAACCCTGGTCAGGTAGTAGCTAAACCCTGAAGTATATAACTTCATATTATTGTCACTTTGACCTTGACTCCACTCTAGTTTTTCTGATGCTTGATACTTGCCTTTGGACTTAAATACTCTATTATTGTTGTTATCTATTCATTCATCTTTGTTATGAATTATAAATGTTATGATAAGTGGACTTGTAGTGGTTTACTTATGTGTACGTAGCTAAATTCGATTGTAAAACTGAATTGTACAATTTAGATAAATCATTCGGGGGTGGATGATTTTAGAAGTAAAGTTGAGTTTCCATGTTATATCCCGATGTTGTGTACATATCCACTATGGATTATATAGTCGTGTATGGACGTGTGATTTGTCAATACAGCGTCACTACGGACCGAAGGTCCTAGCTTGATTGTTGTCAGCTTGATTGTTAGTAATATATGAGAGGTGTCCTAAGGCAATCGCCTTATGGTCGTACCATTTATTTGATAAATGAAGATTCACTATTTGAGTGTACATATTTTCATGTATTTGATTGGATCTTAAACTCATTTACTGAATGTCCGCGATACGATTCACAGCATGAGAGAATTTGTGATTGGATCACAACTAGTGAGTATCTCTACATGTGTAATTGTGATGTATCGAAATTATCCCTAGTCGATGAATTGATGGATATGTACACCATTGATTCTGTCGAGACTAGCATGAGGTATACTCTTTGGTGTATCCAAGCAGCTGATTCTCACTGGCTGGAGACATTGTGATGTCCGGAGTTAATCGTGGATGCTAGTTATGGTAACTAGTTCATTGGAGTGACCAGCCGTAAGACTTCATATGGTTCTCTGCATATATAGATATGTCAATGAAGTTCTTACTGTAGCTTAAGTGCGATGTTCCTTTGACTTGCGGTATTCAAGTCATCTTGATCATAAAGACTTATGCTTTGACATCTTAAGCAAGCATCTCTGAGGAGATGTGGACCCGGGATGATTGGGCATAAGTCGAAGTGATCGAAGGTGTTTGAATAGCCTATAAAGGATTCACCACTCCTTGCGAGAAGATGTATACCCATGGCATCTCGTCGGATTGTTACTAAAGTCTTTGGCCAAAGCATTACATGTTTAGAGTAAGGTACTCTTCGATACATGTGCAGTAACTAGAATCCGTAGGACGAGGAAATGATACTTGGGCTAGGTGTAACGTAGTCAGCCTAGTGGGGACTGACACTATAGACCATGTCCTGAACCAAGTGGGTATAAGATGAGTGAAGGGAATGAGGCACGATTCATTCGAGCTGCTGAAGGGTTTCAGAAATAGTTCTGGATCAACCGTTGATCTTTTCGGTTAATTGGGGATCATGATGTACTACTAGGTGCCACTCATGATCATTCTATAATTAATGGTTAATTATAGACGACCAACATAAACCGAGAACCTATTTGGTCACACGCACAACGAGCGTAATCCGAAGGATTTAAAACGAACTTGAGAATGAGATTCTCAGACCGAGAGAAACAAGGTTTGGTTGGACCAAACATGGAGCGAGCATGAAATCGTTTCAGTCGCAATGGAAGCGTGGATGGGCTGTGTCTTATGAAGACATGATGGATGAACCAAATTGGTTTGGTTCTAATCCAATGGAGGAGAATAAACCAAAGGGTTTGGTTTGTTTTAAACGAATGAACCAAAGTTGGTTCGGTTCGTTTTATCTTAAAATAAACCATCATGGTTTGGTTTATTTTAACTTAAGTTATTGGAGCGGGTTAACGGGTTTTGGTTATGAACCAATAACCGTTAGGAGAATGTGTTCTCTATAAAAACAAGGCTTAAGGGTTTTTCCATAACCTAAGGGAATAAGCCATTGAGTTGCCGCCCAAAAAACCCTAGCTCCTCTTTTGTTGTTGCCGCCCAACATGGTGTTGCTGCCAACTTCATGGAGCTGCTGCCACCTCCTTGCCGCCGGACAACCACTTGCTGCCGCCGGCCACTTGTTACTGCCGGTGATTCCTCGGCGGCCCTCCTTGGCTCCGGTGACCAAGGACTAGCCGGTCCTCTTCCCTTTGGCCGGCGCTAACTCCTCCACCAAAGCTGTCCAGTTTTCTGGACAGCTTGTTTCCTTCTCTTCGGAGCATCGTTTGGACGACGTTTGGAGCTCCGATAGCGGTAGCATTGTCGGGGATTCGATCTCCGGTAATCCTCATAGGTGGAGGACGAAGGATTCGTCAAACGGTTGATAAATACCTCTCCGAAGAAGCGAGTTTTTGAGGACTCGTTTTGGATCCGAATTTTGATTCGGATCGTGATCTTCTCTCGATCACATCATCTTCAACACGAGGCTAGTAACCCGTACGAAGACGAGGCTCGTGACTTAGTGAAGTCATCCCGAAGATACTCGATCGGTGTGGATACGGATAGAGACGATTCTAGCGAGGATCGTTCCGGTTGATGCCTTTCCCGCTACACGTGATACGTCAGGTATACGTAGTATAAGTTTCCTTTTATTGCAAAATTTGAAATTGCGGTTATGTCTACACATGTTGTACTATGCATGCGTGTGATGTGTGTGTTATAATAAATTAGATTTATTATTTTATTCCTTCCGATGTGCACATGTTTACGAAACATGTTCGAACACACACTCGTCGCGGTGCCGGAAATCCAACAGTGGTATCAGAGCCCAGGTTGTGTTTCGACATAATCGTAAAATTGTTTTGCAATAGTCATAATGATATTTCTGAAAATTTTCTACTTTTGGAAAGTTAGAAGTATTTATGAAATTTTTTCAATTTTGGAAAGTCTAGAAGTATTTATGGAAATCTTCTACTTTTGGAAAGTTGGAAATATTTATGGAAATTGATATTTACCATAAATAAAATATTAGATTAGATTTTGGAAATTTATTTCCTAATTTAATCTTGATTTGATTTGGGAAATCAAATCTTAAAATATTTTATTTCCATAAGTAGTTTTGATGATTTAGGAAATTGATTTCCTAAATTGATTTTCCTTAATCAACTATTTCCACAAATAAAATATGTGATTAGATTTGGAAATTTATTTCCTAATTTAATCATGATTTGATTTGGAGAATCAAATATTAAACATATTTTATTTCCATAAATAGTTATGACATATAAGGAAATTATGTACATGACATAATTGTATGCCATGTAATTGCATTAGATGCATATCATTATGCCATGCGTGTCGTGACATGTAGATGTATGCCATGTATGCCATGCCATGTAGATAATAGTTATTTGCATGCAAAGAGGATGAGACATAAAAACCCTTACTCAATATTAAAGCCTACACCTTCCATTAATATGGTTAGAACCAGAGTTCCGTTTCTTGTTTGGGTTGTTGGACTCTCTCCAAGCCCGGCTCGAACCCGAACATGTTCAAACCATGGAATAGTTTAATACTAATATGGTAAGTCAGAGGTCAATCGTTAGCTTTGGTTGTTGGACTCTCTCTCCTAATTGGTTGAATGCGCTCTAACCATATTAAAACTATTTCTCGATTAATGGGTTGGCTTTAACACGGAGCATCGGCTTGTTGGACTCTCTCAAGGTCGATGTAAAGGGAGGTGAAGTTGGGTGCTATGCATATGATGCATACTTGTTAATGTGTTAACAACCCGATGTATGTGTGAACATTCAATTAGTTGATAGCACATTGTGATAGTTGCATATACGTGATATGCAATCGGTATATTTGATACCTACTATCGTAGTTATGAATGACTTGTTGGACTCTCTCCAAGGTTGTTCATATCTATGTTGGATATCAACCCATTCGGAGATGGACCTACGATCTCCCGAAGTGATTTTAGAGTTTTTGAAATTCGAAAAATGAATGGGATTTATAAATGTATATTGATGCATTTTAAAATCATTTTCTCATATATGCTTGATTTGTATTTCTAAGTTAATCGATTGATCATGATGTCTTTGAATTTGCGTTCCATTTTGGATTCGAATAAATTGACTGGGCCGAACTTCTTGGACTGGCTTAGAAACTTGAGAATTGTTCTCAAGGTTCAAAAGCTTGTAAATGTCCTTAAAGCGCCTCTTCCCGCCCGTCCTAGTGACAATGCAACTCTGGACCAAGTGTTGGCCTATCAGAAACATATGAATGATTCTGAAATTGCGAGTTGCATCATGCTAGCCACGATGGTACCTGAGCTGCGGAAGCAGCATGAGCATTTGGATGCTCATACCATAGTCTTTCATCTTTATGAGTTGGTTGATGAGCAAGTGATATTCGAAAGGTTCGAAGTCTCCAAGCTCCTCTTCACCTCTGAGATGTAAGAAGGTTCATCTGTGATACTGCTCAACATGCTAAAGACTGTGGAGCCTTCTGAGAAGCATGAGCAGGGGACGGTGCTGTTAGTTGATTCCTCGAAGAAAGGTTCTAAGAGGGAGTCAAAGGAACAATAGAAGGGGAATAAAAAAAAGGCTAAAAAGGCAGAACCATCTCAAAAGGCAATTGCCATCATTATGGCAAGGAGGGCCATTGGCGAAGAAATTGCAAGATTTATCTTGAGTTCGTGAAGAAGAATAAGGCATCGGATGCCCCATCTTCTTCAGATATCTTCGTTATTGATTGTCATTCTATTTCCTTAAACACTTGGGTATTGGATACTGGGTGTGGCTCACATATATGTAATGACATACATGGGATAAGGAATAGAGAAGACTCGTCAAGGGAGAGTCAAATTTACGTGTTGTGAATGGAGCAAAGGTTGCTGCACTCACCATCGGAACGTATTTGTTGAAACTCCCTGCAGGACTTGTCTTAGAACTGGACAATTGCTTTTATGTTCCTTCGTTGATAAAGAACATCATTTCTATTTCTTGTTTAAATAGAAATGGGCACCATTTGACTTTTAGTAACAATTGTTGTTACATAACTTTGAATGGAGTTCTTTATGAGACTGGACCTTTAAGCAATGATATTTATACGTTGAACGTATCCAGTGACGTTTTCAATATCGAAGCGAGCAACAAGATTGCTCGAAAGGATAATCAATTAGACTCCTACATGTGGCATTGTCGTCTTGGCTATGTAAGCAAGAAATGCATGTCCGAATTACACCGATGTGGAATTCTGGAATCGTTTAAATTGGATTCATATGATACATGCGAATCATGCTTAAAAGGCAAGATGACTAAGTTACCTTTTTCAGGAAAAGGTGAACGAGTGGGAGAGTTGCTAGGTCTAATACATACTGATGTATGTGGACCTATGTCAACTCAAGCTTTAGGAGGCTATAGCTACTTTATTACCTTCACCGATGATCACTCATGGTTTGGGTATGTGTTCTTGATGAAACATAAGTCTGAAGCCTTTGAAAGGTTCAAAGAATTCAGAAATGAAGTAGAGAAATAATATGACAAGAGTATTAAAATACTTCGATCGGATCGAGGTGGTGAATACTTAAGTCAAGAGTTTCTTGATTATCTAAGAGACAATGACATATTGTCTCAATGGACTCCGCCATATACACCACAGTATAATGGTGTATCTGAGAGGCGTAACCGGACCTTGTTGGACATGGTCAGGTCAATGATGAATCATGCGAATCTTCCCAAGTCCATTTGGGGCTATGCACTTCAGACGACTGTTTACTTGTTAAACAGAATGCCAACTAAGGTAGTCTCCACTACTCCATATGAGATATGGAATAGTAAGAAACCTCATGTATCTTACTTGAAGATATGGGGTTGTCCTGCTTATGTGAAGCGGACTGTATCAGACAAATTGGATGCTAAGTCTGATAAATGTCTATTTATTGGATACCCTAAGAAAATAAGGGGTTACCAATTCTATCATCCTGTGGAACAAAAGGTGTTTGTTTCAAGACATGCTGTGTTTCTAGAGAAAGAGTTTCTCTTGCAAGAAAACAGTGGGAGTGTCGTCGAGCTTAAGGAGGCTCGAGAGACTCAAATAGACATTGATGAGATACCTGGTGAAACACAACAACCGACAACTCATAGTGATGAGCAATCAGCTGGACCTATTAAAACACCACATCTTCGTAGATCTGGTAGAACATGTAACATTCTTGAGAGATATGGATTTCTCGTAAGTGAATCGAACGACGTGTTACTCATTGATGATGAGGATCCTACCAGTTATGAAGAAGTGCTGACAAGTTCAGAAAGAAATAAGTGACTTGATGCCATGAAGTCGGAAATGGATTCCATGTATGAAAACCAAGTTTGGAACTTGGTTGACCCACCTGAAGGCATTAAGCCTATAGGGTGCAAGTGGGTTTTCAAGAAGAAAATCGACATGGATGGTAATGTGATTACCTATAAGGCTAGATTATTGGCGAAAGGATATCGTCAAAAATAAGGTGTTGATTATGATGAAACCTATTCACCTGTAGCTATGCTTAAATCCATTCGGATGCTCCTAGCCATAGCGGCTCATTATGATTATGAGATATGACATATGGATGTGAAAACATCTTTCCTTAATAGAAACCTGCTCGAGGACGTGTATGTGATACATCCTGAGGGTTTCACATCTGTTGATAAAACCAAGGTATGCAAATTGCGATGGTCCATATATGGATTGAAGCAAGCATCCAGGAGCTGGAATATCCATTTTGATGAGACAATCAAAAGGTTTGATTTCTTACAAAATCCAGATGAACCTTGTGTGTACAAGAAGGTTAGTGAGAGTGCAGTCGTGTTCCTAGTATTATATGTCGATGATATATTACTTATAGGAAATGATGTTTCAATCTTACAGTCAGTTAAGGTTTGGTTATCCAAGACATTCTCCATGAAAGACCTGGGAGAAGCAACCTACATCCTCGGGATTAAGATCTATAGAGATAGATCGAAACGGTTGCTTGGTCTTTCGCAGTCTACATATATAGACCGAGTGCTAAAGAGGTTTAGCATGTCGGAATCCAAGAAAGGTTTCCTACCCATCAGGCATGGGATACACCTTTCGAAGTCTATGTGTTCGCGCACAGAAGATGAGAGGATTTGCATGAGTAAGATTCCCTATGCATCCGCAATAGGATCTATCATATATGCTATGTTATGTACGAGGCCCGATGTATCGTATACTCTGAGTGTCATAAGAAGATACCAGTCTGATCCAGGAATGGATCATTGGGTGGCTGTTAAGACGATCCTTAAGTACATAAGAAGAACTAAGGATGTGTTCCTAATATATGGAGAAGGGTATATGGTGATACGTAGATATACGGATGCCAACTCCAGACAGACAAGGATGATTCCATGTCTTAGTCTGGGTATGTATTCACCTAGAATGGAGGCGCAATAAGTTGGAAAGGTTCCAAGCTTGACACTATAGCGGATTCTGCCACTAAGGCAGAAAACATTGCAGCTTTGGAAGCAGCAAAGGAAGCAGTTTGGATCAATAAGTTCATCTTTGAACTTGATGAGGTCTCATCGATGATCCAAACATGTGCTTCGCCGCTATCATTTGATCAGAGAGATCATTAGTAGGAAGAAAATACAAATCGAGAAAATCCCCACTGAAAGGAACTTAGAGGATCCTTTGACTAAGGCATTACCTCAAAGTAAGTTTGAGGGTCATATTAGAGCTTATGGTATTGGATACCGTAGCGATTGACATTAGGCCAAGTGGGAGTTTGTTAGTAATATATGAGAGGTGTCCTAAGGCAATCGCCTTATGGTCATACCATTTATTTGATAAATGAAGATTCACTATTTGAGTGTACATGTTTTCATGTATTTGATTAGATCTTAAACTCATTTACTGAATGTCCACGATACGATTCACAACATGAGAGAATTTGTGATTGGATCACAACTAGTGAGTATCTCTACATGTGTAATTGTGATGTATCGGAATTATCCCTAGTCGATGAATTGATGGATATGGACACCATTGATTCTGTCGAGACTAGCATGAGGTATACTCTTTGGTGTATCCAAGCAGCTGATTCTCACTGGCTGGAGACATTGTGATGTCCGAAGTTAATCGTGGATGCTAGTTATGGTAACTAGTTCATTGGAGTGACCAGCCGTAAGACTTCATATGGTTCTCTGCATATATAGATATGTCAATGAAGTTCTTACTGTAGCTTAAGTGTGATGTTCCTTTGACTTGCGGTATTCAAGTCATCTTGATCATAAAGACTTATGCTTTGACATCTTAAGCAAGCATCTCTGAGGAGATGTGGACCCGGGATGATTGGGCATAAGTCGAAGTGATCGAAGGTGTTTGAATAGCCTATAAAGGATTCACCACTCCTTGCGAGAAGATGTATACCCATGGCATCTCGTCGGATTGTTACTAAAGTCTTTGGCCAAAGCATTACATGTTTAGAGTAAGGTACTCTTCGATACATGTGCAGTAACTAGAATCCGTAGGACGAGGAAATGATACTTGGGCTAGGTGTAACGTAGTCAGCCTAGTGGGGACTGACACTATAGACCATGTCCTGAACCAAGTGGGTATAAGATGAGTGAAGGGAATGAGGCACGATTCATTCGAGCTGCTGAAGGGTTTCAGAAATAGTTCTGGATCAACCGTTGATCTTTTCGGTTAATTGGGGATCATGATGTACTACTAGGTGCCACTCATGATCATTCTATAATTAATGGTTAATTATAGACGACCAACATAAACCGAGAACCTATTTGGTCACACGCACAACGAGCGTAATCCGAAGGATTTAAAACGAACTTGAGAATGAGATTCTCAGACCGAGAGAAACAAGGTTTGGTTGGACCAAACATGGAGCGAGCATGAAATCGTTTCAGTCGCAATGGAAGCGTGGATGGGCTGTGTCTTATGAAGACATGATGGATGAACCAAATTGGTTTGGTTCTAATCCAATGGAGGAGAATAAACCAAAGGGTTTGGTTTGTTTTAAACGAATGAACCAAAGTTGGTTCGGTTCGTTTTATCTTAAAATAAACCATCATGGTTTGGTTTATTTTAACTTAAGTTATTGGAGCGGGTTAACGGGTTTTGGTTATGAACCAATAACCGTTAGGAGAATGTGTTCTCTATAAAAACAAGGCTTAAGGGTTTTTCCATAACCTAAGGGAATAAGCCATTGAGTTGCCGCCCAAAAAACCCTAGCTCCTCTTTTTTTGTTGCCGCCCAACATGGTGTTGCCACCAACTTCATGGAGCTGCTGCCACCTCCTTGCCGCCGGACAACCACCTGCTGCCGCCGGCTACTTGTTGCTGCCGGTGATTCCCCGGCGGCCCTCCTTGGCTCCGGTGACCAAGGACTAGCCGGTCCTCTTCCCTTTGGCCGGCGCTAACTCCTCCACCAAAGCTGTCCAATTTTTTGGACAGCTTGTTTCCTTCTCGTCGGAGCGTCATTTGGATGACGTTTGGAGCTCTGACAGCGGTAGCCTTGCCGGGGATTCGATCTCCGGTAATCCTCATAGGTGGAGGATGAAGGATTCGTTAAACGGTTGATGAATACCTCTCCGGAGAAACGAGTTTTTAAGGACTCGTTTTGGATCCGAATTTTGATTCGGATCGTGATCTTCTCTCGATCACATCGTCTTCAACACGAGGCTAGTAACTCGTACGAAGACGAGGCTCGTGACTTAGTGAAGTCATCCCGAAGATACTCAGCGTGGATACGGATAGAAACGATTCTAGCGAGGATCGTTCCGGTTGATGCCTTTCCCGCTACACGTGATACGTTAGGTATACGTTGTATAAGTTTCCTTTTATTGCAAAATTTGAAATTGTGGTTATGTCTACACATGTTGTACTATGCATGCGTGTGATGTGTGTGTTGTAATAAATTAGATTTATTATTTTATTCCTTCCGCTGTGCACATGTTTACGAAACATGTTCGAACACACACTCGCCGCAGTGCCGAAAATCCAACAATTCGGGGGTGGATGATTCTAGAAGTAAAGCTGAGTTTCCATGTTATATCCCGATGTTGTGTACATATCCACTATGGATCATATAGTCGTGTATGGACGTGTGATTTGTCAATACAGCGTCACTATGGACCGAAGGTCCTAGCTTGATTGTTGTCAGCTGTATATGCCTCTCTATATAATAGAGAGTGTGTTGTGGACATATGTATGGTCATGTGGATTGTGGATAGTGTGTCGCTACGGACCAGTGGTCCTAGTTTGGTTGTGATCATTCGAGTATGATTCTCTGCAGGATCGTGAGTGTTGTGATCAATTGAGTACGAGTCTCTGCAGAATAGAGAGGGTGTTTTGATCAGTTAGTACGACACTTTACAGGATAGAGAGTGTGTTGATCAGTTGTGTACGACTCTCTCTAGGATAGAGAGTCTGTGGTGGATATATGTATGTCTGACTGTGCATTCTTGTCATATGCATGCATGCTGACGACTAGGTCTCCCTTGTGGTTGAGAGGGTCGTTAGTCATCCTGCTTCCCAGGTTACTCATGGAGGAGTAACTGGTGTGAGGGTAGAACATTTGTTGTGCCGTACTCCACTACTATAGACGGTGGTAATTGGAGTTACATGCAGTTGTCCTACGTGTGTGGCACTCGACTACTCATGGGTAGTAACTGTTGGAGTGACCAACAACAAGGACCCCTATTGTGTAGCTAGCTCTTTACGCTTATATGCTACTTAACCATACTGCCCACTCGACCACTCGAGAGTAGTGGTTGGTATTGAGTTGGGATAGTTGTCATGTCGAGTCACCTATGCCACACTGGGGTCGTGGTAGCTTTAGGGTGAGTAGGCATGACCATGCATTCTGCATTGCAGTACTTAACTTGTGTTATACAAAGAAAGTAGAGTTAGTTGCATACCATTATCGAGATCAGGCCGGTACTTGATGGAAGATGCAAAAAATAACCTTCGGGGAATAATATATCACTTATCATGGTTAGTGATATTGAGAGAGAGTATTTCCCCGCATCACTTCCTTTGATTCATTGTCAGGGAATTCTTGAGCATCAAGTAGGGTGATCATTTAGTAATGGGAGTACCGTGCAGAGTCATTAGACTTGTAGAGATTACGACCACCTAATAGCTCAAGAATGTGAATGAATGTTTTAAGTCACCCACGATTTATTGACTTACATTTGAATAAGGATGTTTGGATCTTCTATAAGATCCTGCCGGAAGGCATTGGATCGAGTCATGAGTTTAGAAATGACTCCGTACAAGTGTTTAAGAGTTGGAGACCGATAAGCAGATATTGCAGGTCAAATTATTAAAATCAGAAGTCTCCGAATGTTAGATAAAAGGAGCAAGATCGGAGTCATGGGTTATGAGCTGTTTGGATTTACATCTCCATTTTGGCAGTTGATTACTATGATGATTATCAGAGGGTCATGATATTGATTTTGGATGTTTAGAGGTTGATTGTTGGAGATGTTATATTATGATGGGAGAGTTGACTTAGTTGTTATATTGTTGACTTGGTTGATATGATGTGAATATCTTGATATTAACTTGGATGTTATGATGTTGAAATGATGGTATAAAAATATCTCTCGGATGTGTGTATAATCCGAGAGTATTCAGATGTAGTTTCGGATAAACTCCCAGGCTTGTCATTGCATAGACAAGTGGAGTATTCGATCGGAATGATTTCGAAAATAATTTCGATACTGAAGACCTCATATCGGGAGAAAATTTCTGATGATTACTTTACCGATTGAGGTAATGATATTTTAGAGCCAAATGTCTTTACTTATGATGTATTGGCTGAGGGCTAGTGTAAAGCACATAAAGTAGTTAAAGCACGTGATGTACTCAATGCAATGTCATTCATTGGTTGTGAGCCAAATCGAGTTGTTTTGATACCCTCATTGATCGGTTTTGCAAAGTTAGCAAGAATGACGATTTTACCAGGAGATAATTTTATTGGTAACAGTGTTGCTAAACACTATAGAAATTGGAAGAACGTAAGTTGCGATTATAGGAGGTGTTGGATGAGATATTTATCTATCCCAGTATTTCTTCTAGAGAAGATCCGAAACTCTTTGTTAAAAGAGAGATGGACCTTTGAGATTATGTATTGATTATCGACGATGGAATGCGGTAGTTGTTGAAAATGAATATCCTTCATTGTGGAAAGATAATGCACACGAACACGACCTCAAATCTCGCAATGGAGACCGTCAAGGTCTCGAAGCGCACGCTCGCGCTCAATGCCCACAAGTGCACGGATGTCGTCAAGTAATAAATAGATTTATCGATCCCACAGGGACTGAGATTCGAGTACCGATCTATTCGGTGGACGTTATTGATTGGAAGTCAAATCTAATGGTTATGATTGTGAGGGTTGTCGGTGGTCCTAACTCAATATAGTGTCACACGAAAGAAGAAAAGGCTTGTCACGAGTCTTTGGAAGGGATTCTAGGATTTCAGTTTCGCTTGTGTGTCGCAAAACATGCTATCAATTGGTCGTTGTCTAAACGTCTAACTATGACCTTGTGGAAGGGACATCATACACTCTCCCGATGAACCTTCGCATCTATCGGGAGCTATCTTTGCCTTACAAGGACGGGATAGGCAGTACGAGGATGCCGAATCAATCCCTGCGACGAATCGTTTCCAATTCTATCGCATTCTTATATCCACAGTTACAGGAGATGAGGCCAACCCCTAGATTCCTCTTTAATTCCCCCTAAATCTTAGATACGAGGGTTGTCACCCCTCGTATCAGCTAAGCACAGTAGACAGAAAATCAAAAACACATAAATATCGATCTAAACTAATACCAATTGCAAATATAAACTCAAGTACAGAATTTAATTTGGAATAACATGTTCTACACACACAAACTACTCCATAATCTTAGAATCGAAGAAACTACTCCATAAATATGAGAGGAGAAACACAAAGCACGTTCATGTTCGAATAAATAATAGATAACATGCAAGAACAGAAATTTACAATGCAATGTAGGCTTCTCTCTGGCGTTGAAGTACAGAACTTGGATCTCTGATGACCTTCTTTCTCCTCGTTGCAAGTTCCCGAAGCTTTTTAGGGCTTCGAAGTGCCGTCCCAGTCATCGTGCCTCTCTCCTAGGGTTTGGGCGTAACTTTCCTTATATAGGCATCACACTGAATCGTTGCAAAATCTGGAAGAAACCCTGGTCGCATCAAATCGCCTGGCCATCACATGACCGTGTGAAAACACATGACCTAGCCGTGTGTCAAGCTGTGGTAGCTATTTTCACCCCTTGAACACGGCTGTGTGTAGGCACACACCCTGGCCGTGTTCCCTTCTGTGTCTAGCTGCCAAATGTCTTCTTTTTGCTCCGAAAGTGTGCTGTTTTCCCCATGAAATGCTATCCTGCACACAAAAGTATATAGAGCAGATCTCCGAACCAGAAAACAAAAAATGCATGGAAAATAAAGTAAAATATGCATGAAGTAAAAATAGAATGAAACGAGATGTGAGCGAAAACTACTCCTAAAATCCTATATGGTTTGCTCACATCAATTCCCCCAGACTTAGATCTTTGCTTGTCCTCAAGCAAACCTCAATGCCATGAAATTTAAAAATGTATTGTTCCATACTTCATGTTAACTAAATTTATCAAGTGGTATTTGCAATCAAAGCAAAATAGATATGTTCTAGACATTCACTAAGTTAGCTCCTTGTGCTCGTGCCAAGTGAATCTTCTTAGGGGATACTCATTCCATGATAAGTTAAGTCGTCATCCTATAGCTTTCCTAAGATCTCTGACTCTTAGGCACTTACCTGCCCAAAGCGAGGGTCGTTCCCTATGTTAGTGCATATAAGATTCACATATCTTCACAATGACATGATATTGTCCACTTTAGGCCTAAACCCTCATGGTTTTGTTTTTGGATTTTACCCAAAAGGCCTCATACCAATGGAGATATCTTTTCATCTTATAAACACATGATCTTTTCCATGTCTTATCATGTAACACCCCAAAATTTTTGGTATAGAATTTAATTTTTTATCTAGTAGATTATATATGGGATCCCGGAAAATGATGATAAAAGAACAAAAAGTGGAGAGGTGGGGTTTGAACCTTAAACCTCTTGGTAAGAGTTAACTCTTACCATGCATGTGATGACCAAGTGCTCAGCAGTAGCTTACTGTTGGAGAAAGAGGAGAAATTGTAGATGAGTGTGAGGAGGGTAAAATGAAGAGGCATAAAAAGAGAAGAGACACTTCTCTTCCTCCCTTTATAAATAGAAGTGGAAGTTCCATTTGGCCACTTCTTCTTCCCTCTTCTCTTCTTCTTCCTCACCGAAACTCACCTTCTCCCTTTCCATTTTCCGAAATTCATCCAAGCAAGAAGAAGGCTAGGGTTGGCTTCCATTAGGTCATCTTCAAACTAAAAGCCAAGCAAAGGAAGTAAGATTCCCTCACCTGCAGTATATTTATTCTTGTAGGACATGATACATGAAAGAAATATGATGCTAGATACCTTATAAGTTTCGGCCAACCAAGGTTTTGGGCTAGGGTTGCATGAAAATGCTTCTAAGGAAATTTTTTATAGGTTGTATGCTTCATGTAGGAATTTTTAGGTGCCAAAAACCCAAGCTTTGTGCCCCTACATGTTTCGGCCAACCAAGGTTTTGGGGCTAGGGTTGCATGAAAATGCTTCTAAAGAAATTTTTATAGGTTGTATGCTTCATATAGGAATTTTTAGGTGCCAAAAACCCAAGCTTTGTGCCCCTACAAGTTTCGGCCAACATTGGTTTTAGGGCTAGGGTTTCATGAAAACACCCCTTATGAAGTTATGTTATGTTGTATGCCTTCATGTATGAATTTATGTAACAAAAAAAATGAAATTTTGGTACCCTACAAGTTTCGGCCAACATTGGTTTTAGGGCTAGGGTTTCATGAAAACACCCCTTATGAAGTTATGTTATGTTGTATGCCTTCATGTATGAATTTATGTAACAAAAAAAAAAATGAAATTTTGGTACCCTACAAGTTTCGGCCAACATTGGTTTTAGGGCTAGGGTTTCATGAAAACACCCCTTATGAAATTATGTTATGTTGTATGCCTTCATGTATGAATTTATGTAACCAAAAATAAAATTTTGGTACCCTCCAAGTTTCGGCCAACAATGGTTTTAGGGCTAGGGTTGCATGAAAACACCCCGTAGGAAATTAGGATATGTTGTATGCCTATGTGATGAACATGTTTATGATTTTCATATGTTATGAAATATGCCTATGTGATGAACATATTTATGATTTTAATATGCCATGAATTATGCCTATGTGATGACCATGCTTCTGATTTTAATATGCCTATGTGATGAACATGTCTATAATTTTAATATGTCATGAATTATGCCTATGTGATGAATATGTTTATGATTTAATATGCCATGAAATATGCCTATGTGATGAACAAGTTGAGGATTTTAATATGCCATGAAATATGCTTATGTGATGAACATGATTATGCTTTAAGACCCCTTTAGGGTATTCTTAAGTTATGAATGCATATATGCTATGACATGTCTAAAAAGATGCTTCCCCTTTTTATGTTGGGATTAAGAGCTCTCCTTATGATAAGATAAGACGGAGATGCTTCCCTTTTTAAGTAGGGATTAAGAGCTCTCCTTATGATAAGATAAGACGGAGATGCTTCCCTTTTTATGTTGGGGATTAAGAGCATTCTTTATGATATGACAAGAAAGAAAGGAATTAAGTATTTTACTTTGTAAGAGGTTAAGTACCCGATCCGTTAGGTGGTCGTTAATCAAATCCAAAGGGACATAAGAAGACGTAAGAGGTCTTGCCCTGGTAAGACGTAAGAGGTCTTACTCTAGTAGGTCTGGTGGCTCGCTACCCCAACCTATTAGGGAACGCGCATTATGTGGTACTTAACCTGGGGCCCCCCATTCAAGTTATGATTATGTTGAAGTACCTATATGTATATGTTTTGAAAAGAAAGGACTTGTATGAAATTAAGAATGCTTATGATTATGTCCTTGATGCATGTTTAGGATTTATGAAATTATGAATGCTTATGTTCAAGTTTAAGAATGCTTAAGATTATGTCCTTGATGCATGTTTAGGATTTATGAAATTATGAATGCTTATGTTCAAGTTTAAGAATGCTTATGATTATGTCCTTGATGCATGTTTAGGATTTATGAAATTATGAATGCTTATGTTCAAGTTTAAGAATGGTTATGATTATGTCCTTTATGCATGTTTAGGATTGATGATGTCATGAATGCTTATGTTTAATTTATGCCATGCTTAGATTTAATTATGTTTAGCATGCTTATGTAAATCTCATGCCATGCTTATGTTTTATTATGTGGGTATGTTGATGATTAGTGTTGTTATGAAATACTTATGCTTTTTATGCTAGTATGCTCATGTCTTCTAATTGTTTGATGAAGTTGTGGCTTTTGTGAGTAGGCAAGAATCTTACTAAGCTATATGCTTATAGTTTATGTTGTCCATATACTGCAGATACAGGAAACATGAACTAGAGGAAGTAGCAGGAGGGGCCAAGTGTGTGTGATAGTGGCATGGTGGAAAAAGACCCTATTACTATCTACTTATAATTATATGCTCAGTGAATAACTTAAGACATTGCTTCCGCTTATAAGACTTGTGATTTATTAGTACCATGTTGGATGTTGCTTAGTTATGATACTGTTCAATTACTTAAGAAAGTTTGATATGTTAGAACTCATGAATGAATCTTTATGTTATGCATGTTATAAAATGAGATAAGATATGTTAACATGCTAATTATGAATATGATATGGGATGCATGTATAAAAGAAGGTTTAAGCCATGATAACATGTTTAAGTATGTAAATGGTGAAATGATCCATATATGTTATGTTATAAAAAAAAAAAAAGTAGCGCCGCCCTGAGAGCAGATAAGGGCGGGCCTTACAGGTTGGTATCAGAGCCGGGGTTCACCTTTCCACTATCACACATCAAGCCTCCATCCTGCTATTTCCAAGTAAGTAACTTTATGCATACCTAAGTTTCTTTTATAATGAAGAATGTCTTCTATCTAGATAGAAATAATACCTCATCATGTTTTAGTAGAATGGAACCATGCTTGTGACTTAGATAGTAATGATACCTTACCATGCTTTATATGATGGAAACATGTTTCTAACCTAGAAATACAACTAGAAAGGATACCTTACCTTGTTTATGATAGGGAATGTTTAGATGCATATATATGAGTAGAAATTATAATAATACCTTAATTATTTATTTATCACTTAGATAACATGGATGGGAGACGTAGTAATAGAGGGAAGGAATCAGCACCCCCACCAGATTTGATGCATGTGGTTACCGAGCTACAGCGTCAAGTCACAGAACAACAACAAGTAATAAATGCTTTAATGAACCAGCGAGGAAACCAGTAGTTAGAAATAAAGCAAGGTTAGTCGCCAAGGATTTTAGTCAAGTCGAAGGATTAGATTACGATGAAACCTATGCCCCCGTAGCTAGACTAGAATCCAACTGAATGTTGTTAGCCTACGCTGCATATCGAGGATTTAAGTTATGTCAAATGGATGTCAAGTCAACGTTTTTAAATGGGCTTATTAAAGAAGAGGTGTACGCTAGCCAACCCCCAGGATTCGAAGGCCTAGATAAACCTGACCGAAGATGGCTTTCCGAACAAGATACGGACATTATGAGTTCATAGTTGCGCCTTTCGGAGTGATGAATGCACCTGCGAGGTTTATGGATCTGATGAATTGGGTCTTCTCAGCATCTCTCGACAAATTTGTAATCGTCTTCATCGACGATATTCTTATCTACTCGAGAGACCGAGAAGAGCATGCTGGACATCTGAAGACAGTACTACAGATTCTGCAGAAAGAGCAACTATATGCGAAGTTCTCCAAATGTGAGTTCTGGCTTGATCAAGTGTCCTTCTTGGGTCATGTCATCTCTAAAGAAGGAATCATGGTAGACCCAATAAAGGTTGAAGCTGTGAGGAACTGGAATAGGCCAAGGAATGCGAGTGAAATCAGGAGTTTTCTCGGGCTAGCAGGCTATTACAGAAAGTTTGTAGAGGACTTCTCTAGAATTGCAGCCCCTATGACAACCCTCACCAGAAAGGACAAGCAATACAAATGGACTGAGAACTGTGAGAGGAGTTTTACGGAACTGAAGAGGAGACTGACCAATGCTCCCATTCTGACTCTCCCTGAAGATAATGAAAGCTTCGATATGTATAGTGACGCTTCTAAACCGCCTTGAGTCGTACTTTTATGCAAAATGACAAGGTTATCGCTTACGCCTCTAGACAGCTCAAGGAGCACGAAATAAATTATCCTACCCACGACTTAGAACTGACAGTCATGGTATTCGCTATGAAAATATGGAGACACTACTTATATGGAGCTCGGTGCAGGATTTATATAGACCACCAGAGTCTGAGATATTTCTTCACTCAGAAAGACCTAAACATGAGACAACGTAGATGGCTCGAGCTAGTCAAAGATTATGATTGTGAGATATTCTATCATCCAGGGAAGGCCAACAAGGTGGCAGATGCACTTAGCAAAAATTCCTGTGCTGCTTTGATGTCCTTATCGATGCTATCTCAGCCCCTGAAAAGGGAAATAATGAATTACGGAATAGAGATTATTTCTGGACAACTTTCCACCATGACGATAGCACCGACGTTGTTCGACGATATATTGGGAAAGCAATATGGTGATTCAGACATCCAGAAGATCAAACAGGAAGTCCGGGAAGGAAGGGATAATGGATTCTGCATTTCCGACAGCGGATTATTATACCTTCGGGATCGACTATGTATTCCGGACGATCTAGAATTACGAAAGAAGATACTCGAGGAATCCCATGGAACCCCTTATACCATGCATCCTGGAACTACAAAAATGTATCAGGACTTAAGAGATAAATTTTGGTGGTCCGGTATGAAAAGGGATGTGGCTCAGTACGTCAGCACCTGTCTGACCTGCCAGAGGGTTAAGGCAGAACACCAGAAACCTGGAGGATTACTGCAGCCGATACAGATTCCAGAGTGGAAATGGGAAGAAATTTCTATGGATTTCATCTCGGGATTACCCAGAACAACAAATGGTTATGATGCTATATGGGTAATCATAGACCGGTTGACAAAGTATACCCATTTCCTAGCAATTAAGATGACCTATCTGGTTGAGCAGCTAGCTTAATTATATGCCAAGGAAATTATCAGATTACATGGAGTGCCTAAGGCTATTATTTCTGATCGTGATGGCCGTTTTACCTCCCATTTCTGGGAATGTGTTCAGAAGGCTCTTGGCACTAAGTTGAGATTCAGCACTGCGTTTCATCCTCAGACCGACGGTCAGACAGAAAGAGTGAACCAGGTGCTGGAAGATATGTTGCGGGCTTGTGCCTTAGACTTTAAGGGGAGTTGGTGTCGATATTTGTGCTTGGCAGAGTTTGCTTACAACAAATGATTACAGCCACTATTGGAATGACACCATATGAAGCTCTATACGGGAGAAGATGCAGGTCTCCTATCTGCTGGTACGAGGGTGGTGAAAGGAGGGAAATGGGTCTTCAGGCCGATATTATTGACGATACCACCCGAGCGATACAGACTATCCGTCAGAGGATAGAGACTGCTCAGAGCCGGCAAAGGAGTTATGCGGATAAGAGACGCCGACCACTGGAATTCGAAGTTGGGGATTTTGTGTTCCTCAAGGTCGCCCCTATGAAAGGAGTAATGAGATTTGGAAGAAAGGGAAAGCTGAGTCCGCGTTATGTAGGACCGTATCAGATCCTGAAAAGAATCGGCAAGGTGGCCTATGAGCTGGAGCTACCTCAGGAGATGTCGGCAATCCACAATGTCTTTCATGTAACAATGCTCAAGAGATGCGTTCCCAATGCAGACCAGGTGATCGAACCCATGGCAGTACAAATTCAAGGGGACCTAAGTTATGAAAGCCGACCTGTTCAGATAACAGATCAGGAGGTCAAGAAGCTAAGGAGCAAAGAGGTACCCTTAGTGAAGGTCCTATGGCGAAGTCAAGGGTTCGAAGTGTTCACGTGGGAACGAGAAGACGAGATGCGACAAAAGTATCTGGAACTATTTTAAGTTCGGGACGAACTTTTCATAAGGTATGGGGGATTGTAACACCCCAAAATTTTTCTCCAAAATTTTTGGTATAAAATTTAATTTTTTGTCTAGTAGATTATATATGGGATCCCGGAAAATGATGATAAAAGAACAAAAAGTGGAGAGGTGGGGTTTGAACCTTAAACCTCTTGGTGAGAGTTAACTCTTACCATGCATGTGATGACCAAGTGCTCAGCAGTAGCTTACTGTTGGAGAAAGAGGAGAAATTGTAGATGAGTGTGAGGAGGGTAAAATGAAGAGGCATGAAAAGAGAAGAGACACTTCTCTTCCTCCCTTTATAAATAGGAGTGGAAGTTCCATTTGGCCACTTCTTCTTCCCTCTTCTCTTCTTCTTCCTCACCGAAACTCACCTTCTCCCTTTCCATTTTCCGAAATTCATCCAAGCAAGAAAAAGGCTAGGGTTGGCTTCCATTAGGTCATCTTCAAACTAAAAGCCAAGCGAAGGAAGTAAGATTCCCTCACCTACAGTATATTTGTTCTTGTAGGACATGATACATGAAAGAAATATGATGCTAGATACCTTATAAGTTTCGGCCAACCAAGGTTTTGGGCTAGGGTTGCATGAAAATGCTTCTAAGGAAATTTTTTATAGGTTGTATGCTTCATGTAGGAATTTTTAGGTGCCAAAAACCCACGCTTTGTGCCCCTACATGTTTCGGCCAACCAAGGTTTTGGGGCTAGGGTTGCATGAAAATGCTTCTAAGGAAATTTTTATAGGTTGTATGCTTCATATAGGAATTTTTAGGTGCCAAAAACCCAAGCTTTGTGCCCCTACAAGTTTCGGCCAACATTGGTTTTAGGGCTAGGGTTTCATGAAAACACCCCTTATGAAGTTATGTTATGTTGCATGCCTTCATGTATGAATTTATGTAACCAAAAAATAAAATTTTGGTACCCTACAAGTTTCGGCCAACATTGGTTTTAGGGCTAGGGTTTCATGAAAACACCCCTTATGAAGTTATGTTATGTTGTATGCCTTCATGTATGAATTTATGTAACAAAAAAAATGAAATTTTGGTACCCTACAAGTTTCGGCCAACATTGGTTTTAGGGCTAGGGTTTCATGAAAACACCCCTTATGAAGTTATGTTATGTTGTATGCCTTCATGTATGAATTTATGTAACAAAAAAAATGAAATTTTGGTACCCTACAAGTTTCGGCCAACATTGGTTTTAGGGCTAGGGTTTCATGAAAACACCCCTTATGAAATTATGTTATGTTGTATGCCTTCATGTATGAATTTATGTAACCAAAAATAAAATTTTGGTTCCCTCCAAGTTTCGACCAACAATGGTTTTAGGGCTAGGGTTGCATGAAAACACCCCGTAGGAAATTAGGATATGTTGTATGCCTATGTGATGAACATGTTTATGATTTTCATATGTTATGAAATATGCCTATGTGATGAACATATTTATGATTTTAATATGCCATGAATTATGCCTATGTGATGACCATGTTTCTGATTTTAATATGCCTATGTGATGAACATGTCTATGATTTTAATATGTCATGAATTATGCCTATGTGATGAATATGTTTATGATTTAATATGCCATGAAATATGCCTATGTGATGAACAAGTTGAGGATTTTAATATGCCATGAAATATACTTATGTGATGAACATGATTATGCTTTAAGACCCCTTTAGGGTATTCTTAAGTTATGAATGCATATATGCTATGACATGTCTAAAAAGATGCTTCCCCTTTTTATGTTGGGATTAAGAGCTCTCCTTATGATAAGATAAGACGGAGATGCTTCCCTTTTTAAGTAGGGATTAAGAGCTCTCCTTATGATAAGATAAGACGGAGATGCTTCCCTTTTTATGTTGGGGATTAAGAGCATTCTTTATGATATGACAAGAAAGAAAGGAATTAAGTATTTTACTTTGTAAGAGGTTAAGTACCCGACCCGTTAGGTGGTCGTTAATCAAATCCAAAGGGACATAAGAAGACGTAAGAGGTCTTGCTCTAGTAGGTCTGGTGGCTCGCTGCCCCAGCCTATTAGGGAACAAGCATTATGTGGTACTTAACCTGGGGCCTCCCATTCAAGTTATGATTATGTTGAAGTACCTATATGTATATGTTTTGAAAAGAAAGGACTTGTATGAAATTAAGAATGCTTATGATTATGTCCTTGATGCATGTTTAGGATTTATGAAATTATGAATGCTTATGTTCAAGTTTAAGAATGCTTAAGATTATGTCCTTGATGCATGTTTAGGATTTATGAAATTATGAATGCTTATGTTCAAGTTTAAGAATGCTTAAGATTATGTCCTTGATGCATGTTTAGGATTTATGAAATTATGAATGCTTATGTTCAAGTTTAAGAATGCTTATGATTATGTCCTTGATGCATGTTTAGGATTTATGAAATTATGAATGCTTATGTTCAAGTTTAAGAATGCTTATGATTATGTCCTTTATGCATGTTTAGGATTGATGATGTCATGAATGCTTATGTTTAATTTATGTCATGCTTAGATTTAATTATGTTTAGCATGCTTATGTAAATCTCATGCCATGCTTATGTTTTATTACGTGGGTATGTTGATGATTAGTGTTGTTATGAAATACTTATGCTATTTATGCTAGTATGCTCATGTCTTCTAATTGTTTGATGAAGTTGTGGCTTTTGTGAGTAGGCAAGAATCTTACTAAGCTATATGCTTATAGTTTATGTTGTCCATATACTGCAGATACAGGAAACATGAACTAGAGGAAGTAGCAGGAGGGGCCAAGTGTGTGTGATAGTGGCATGGTGGAAAAAGACCCTATTACTATCTGCTTATAATTATATGCTCAATGAATAACTTAAGACATTGCTTACGCTTATAAGACTTGTGATTTATTAGTACCATGTTGGATGTTGCTTAGTTATGATACTGTTCAATTACTTAAGAAAGTTTGATATGTTAGAACTCATGAATGAATCTTTATGTTATGCATGTTATAAAATGAGATAAGATATGTTAACATGCTAATTATGAATATGATATGGGATGCATGTATAAATGAAGGTTTAAGCCATGATAACATGTTTAAGTATGTAAATGGTGAAATTATCCATATATGTTATGTTATAAAAAAAAAAAAAGTAGCGCCGCCCTGAGAGCAGATAAGGGCGGGCGTTAAATATCAATGTGGGACTTTGATTGTATTCCCAATACTCTAACAATCCCCCCTCAAACGAAGGACCACATTGACCCCCCCCTCAAGCCTATCCGTCCTCGAAGGATATCCTCTGCTTGATGTCCGATCTTAACCCACCAGAACTTCCTGCCAACTATCTGGTCCTTCTGACCCAGCTAGACTTCCTACCAGTTGTCCAGTCCTTCCCGCCCAACTGGACTTCCTGGCAGTTATTCGGTCCTCCTGACCCAACTGGACTTCCTGCCTGGTGTCTGGTTCTCTTGATCCGGACATGGGAGCTCAACTTCCTTCGTTCGAGGTTCATGTCTTGACATGGACCATGACTCTGATACCAATTGTTAGTGCATATAAGATTCACATATCTCCACAATGGCATGATTTTGTCCACTTTGGGCCCAAGGCCTTATGGTTTTGTTTTTGGGCTTTTACCCAAAAGGCCTCATACCAATGGAGATATCTTTTCATCTTATAAACACATGATCTTTTTCATGTCTTACCAATGTGAGACTTTGATTGTATTCCCAATACTCTAACACCCTAGATCTAGCACAAAGTCTCAAAGGCGTGCTCAATATTGAGAGAAATTGGTAGGTGTTTCCCCAGTAACCTAACTCGGTCTTAAAGGGACACCTAACCATTTCTACCCACGACAACTATTTTTTTTATCCCTCATAATCTCTTTTTCCTCTTTCTTTTCTTTCTCATTTCCTTTTCTCTCTCTTTTTCTTTTTCTTTTCTCTCTTTTATTATTTCGGCTCACTGGGATTTTGATTTTTCCGAATGGGCTTACACAATCCGAGCATCTCCAGTAACTAAAATGCTAACCTTAGGGTCACCTGTGGATTCCAAAGTACTAAACTATTGAGATGAATCATAACTAGGTATGTACTAGACTCTCCCTTTCAGAAAGTTCGTCATGTGTATGTGTAGAATAGAAGCTAACTAGTGTAAGTCTAGAACATTCATTCAGAGCCAATAAAATAAAATACCATGAGGTAAATAAAGTTACACTACTCATGGAAACAACTCATGAAGAAAACTTTTAAAAAAATACTACTGAGGCAGCTTATAGGTAGCAAAAACTAAGTGTTGAAAGAAACTAAACAACTAATGCATGAATAAATGAATGCTAACTAAAATGCAAACATTAGGAAAGAAACTACTGCTAGAAACAAAACAAAACTTGCCCCCCCCAGACTTAAGTGAAGCATACCTCTAGTATAGTGGACGAGGTGGAAAGTCTGGTAGCCTCGGCATCTCAAAATCCTGGGAGAACCTACTGTTGAGCCGCTGATGCCACATGTACATGTGGTCAATCTGAGAGCTGGTGGATGCAGCGACTGCTTGGTGCTCCTCCTCCCTAGCCCATTGTGCCTGTTGGGCTCGCATATGCTGCTGCATCTCTTAGCGGTAGGCGGCCTCTGCCTGGCGACGGGTAGCCTCCTCCTGGAAGTAGACGCGGGCCTCGCCGTAGTACTCCTCGGCCCGCTGGAAGTGCTCTCGGAGTCCCTGAAACTCTGCCCGTGTGTAGGCGTTCTGCTCCTCCCATCGCTGCCTCTGCGTTTGCTGCTCGACATATATGTCGTCGAGGCGCGATCGAAACTCTGAAAAATCATAGGCAGATGTACCTGCATCCTGCTTAAAAGTAGAAAAAGGTGGTGGTGCAGGTGCAAGCTCATGTTGACGTGGACTAGATGGGCTCCTATATATGTATGGATTGGAGGGAGAGTGATGCAAAGGGGGAGAGATGAGTGCCATTGTGGATGGTCCCTCATATAGCGGGGACTCCATTATCAGGTCTAAGCGCTAGTTGGCACATGTGGTGATGGTGGTACGTTTGGGGTCGGGAAGTCTAAGGGATGATAGGTTTTTCCTTACAAAACACAAGGAGTGTCCCTCTCTCACTATCATCTTCATGGCCATACACACTCCTAAGTCAATCCTAGGGTTTCCCTCTATGCTATCTAGTGCAGTGTAGTCGTACCCCATCCTATGGAAAATGTGGGTAAGTAGGCCCCCCATATTAATCTCTTCTCTCGCCACTTTACCCATTTTCACTAAGTGTCTAATGAAATGGCACCCTACATCAATGCTACTCCTTTCTTGTAGCATATCCCATAAGCAAAGCAGCTCACTAGCTCTCACTACACCGTCACTCTTCCCACGACCAAAAATAGTATTTGCCATGAGTCAGTGCAGGTATCGGAAAATGAGGTTTTGGAGGCGCGATGCTTTGGCCCTAGAAGGGTCGTAAGCATGCTCTCCTATTAATCCGGTCCAAAAGATCCGAGAGTTAAACCTAAGAGGGGTTCTTTTCTCTCCCCCACTAGGCAAGCCAAAGCATGTGTTCCATTGGTATAGTTTCTATTCATGCTCAATGTTAAATATCCTAAAGGTAATTCTACCCTCTTCGCTCTCTCTCCCCGTTAAGATTTCCTCTTCTAAAGAACTCAAGAATTCTAAAACTATCCTAGGGTATGTCGGGTGTCTTATTCCCATTATCTCTTCTCACCCCATTTTTGCAAATAGGGCTTGAATGTCACCAAACAAACCTAGGGATTCTAAGAGATTTTCATCAAGATATCTAGTAGCAGTGATTCTTCTAGTAGAAAGCATATCAAATCTTTCCCTATGCTCATTATTGCGAAAGAGAAGGGTTGGTAAGGCGTTACCTTCCTCCAGAGCTTGAGGGGCTTCCATGCTCCTTGTTCTTCGCTCCAAAGCACCGGATCGAGATGCCACTTGCTTGGTCCTCCTCATCCTCACTTCTTTTGGGCTACCTTGAGGGTTGGAAAGGCTTCTAGGTGATGGGGAAGAAGGATCCACACGGCTAGGGCAAGAGGAACCAAAACACACGGCACATTTGGGGTGAAAACGCACGACTTGGCCATTTAACCCCTGTGCAATACGACCGTGTTAAAACACACGGCCATGCCGTGTGCACCGCTGGATGGTGGGACACGACCGTGTGAAAACACACGGCCAGGCTGTGTGTTCCCCATTTCCTTCTTATGGTGCTCAACGTCCTTTATTCTCCTTACTCGCTTAGTCGTGTGGGTTCAAAGTGATTTTATTTTTACCTAGCAAGTACTAATGCTAAACGAAATGGAAATCAAAGTTCAAATTAACTAAATGAATGCAATACAATAAAAAGAAAACCTAAAATCTAAACTTGGGTTGCCTCCCAAAAAGTGCTTTGTTTAAGGTCTTTTAGCTCGACCTTATTCCTACGTTTCATTTGAGGTGTTTGAATCTTGCTCGTGGGGGAGCAAGATATTTAGTCACCTTACACCTCCTCCCTTGTGGTCCCTTATCACCATATCTCTTAAATCTTGCTCATGGAGGGGCAAGATATTTATTAGCTGTCTTCTTTGGTTCGGGAGTGAACATGCTTATCTTTAAAGAATCTTCAGGTGTTTGATCATTATATTCTGTTTCATCCATATGCTATGAATAATGTAACTCACCACAAATATCCTCACCAAAAGATTGATCAGCCGATTCTATTATGTCAAATGAAATTTTATCATTACAAATCACTAATTGGGCTTCGTTATTGGTAGCTAAAGTTTCGGTGAGGGTTAAGGTAGGCTCTTCTAGTCCCTTGAGGTTAGGAGGAGTTTGGATTGAAGCAATGCACTCCTCGATTAAAGTATCAATTATATAATCCTCAAGTTCTCCTTCTAGTGGTGATTGAATGGATTGTCCTTCCTCACTTCCTGGTAATCAACTCGGTGTTTTAGCAAACTGACTAGTGATCTGTGCTATCTAAATCTCCAGCTTCTTTTGTTGGCTAGCAATGTCATTCACAGATGACTTTAATTCTTCAATCATTATTTCTGTCTGTGAATGTTGTTGCTGAAATTCAGCATTCGCCTCTTGTTGCATCTGAATAAAGCTTTCTATCATCTGCTCTAGTCGAGATTTAGGCGGACAATATTGAGGGTTTAAGTAGCCAGGGTCATAACTATACGAATAGGAATCATCTTGTGGCCACTGGTTATAATCATAGGTGATATCTTCTTGTTCACATTGTGAAGATTCAAATATATTCGAACAATCGTTAATGTTATGTCATGTTTCACCACAATGCTCATAATAAATGTTACCGAAACTCACAACATTAAATTGACCAAAATCAAAGCATGCATCGTTATATGCAGGAAATTATAAATAAGAAAAGAGCAACTGAATAAACAAAACTGAAATAAAATAAAATCAAATAAATTAAAATAAAATAAAATAAGAAAAGTAAATCTAGCCTAGGTTCAATCCAATTATCCACTTCTCGATTCAATATCGAATCAATCAGTCCCCGACAACAACGCCAAAAACTTGATGCACGCGAATGCGACCTCAAATCTCGCGACAGAGATCGTCGAGGACTCGAAGCACACGCTCGCGCTCAATGCCCGCAAGTGCACAGATGCCGTCAAGTAATAAATAGATTTATCGATCACATAGGGACTGAGATTCGAGTACCGATCTATTCGGTGGGCGTTATTGATCGAAAGTCAAATTTAATGGTTATGATTGTGAGGGTTGTCGGTGGTCCTAACTCAATACGGTGTCACATGGAAGAAGAAAAGGCTTGTTGTGAGTCTTTGGAAGGGATTCTAGGATTTCGATTTCGCTTGTGTGTCGCAAAACATGCTATCAATTGGTCGTTGTCTAAACGTCTAACTATAGCCTTGTGGAAGGGACATCATACACTCTCCCGATGAGCCTTCGCATTTATCGAGAGCTATCTCTGCCTTACAAGGACGGGATAGGCGGTACGAGGATGCCGAATCAATCCCTGCGATGAATCGTTTCCAATTCTATCGCATCCTTCTATCCACAGTTACAAGAGATGAGGCTAACCCCTAGGTTCCTCTTTAATTCCCCTAAATCTTAGATACGAGGGATGCCACCCCTCGTATCGGTTAAGCACAATAGATAGAAAACCAAAAACACATAGATATCCATCTAAACTAATACCAATTGCAAATATAAACTCAAGTACAGAATTTAATTTGGAATAACATGTTCTACACACACAAACTACTCCCTAATTCTAGAATCGAAGAAACTACTCCATACATATGAGAGGAGAAACACAAAGCACGTTCATGTTCGAATAAATAATAAATAACATGCAAGAACATAAATTTACAATGCAATGTGGGCTTCTCTCCGGCATTGAAGTGCAGAACTTGAATCTCCGGCAGCCTTCTTCCTCCTCGTTACGAGTTCCCGAAGCTTTTTAGGACTTTGGAGTGCCGTCCCAGCCATCATACCTCTCTCCTAGGGTTTGGGCATAGCTTTCCTTATATAGACATCACGCCGGATCGCTGCAAAATCTAGAAAAAACCCTGGTCGCGTCAAATCGCCTGGCTGCCACACGACCATGTGAAAACACATGGCCTGACCGTGTGTTAGGCTGTGGAGGCCGTTTTCACCCCCTGAACACGGTCGTGTGTTGGCACATGCCCTGGCCGTGTTTTCTTTTGCGTCCAGCTGCCAAATGTCTTCTTTTTGCTCCGAAAGTGCGTCGTTTTCCCCATGAAACTCTATCATGCACACAAAAGTATATAGAGCAGATCTCTGAACCAGAAAACAGGAAATGCATGGAAAATAAAGTAAAATATGCATGAAGCAAACATAAAATGAAACGAGATGTGAGCGAAAACTACTCCTAAAACCCTATATGTTTTGTTCACATCAAAAGATGATCTGTTTAGATTAGCTAATGACACCTGTGTCTACTCTAGGATTGGTTTACAACTGGAGCATTGATATTATAGTGACATGACATCATATAATTATCGTTATCGTTGTGATGATTGATATATCATCATCTTAGAGTAAAGAGGATGTAGGTGTATGGAGGATGACATTTCATACTTAGTATGAATTTATGAGTTGTTGATAATGTTATTAGACATATTTAACGATTTAGTCGCCCATGGATATTAGAATCGTGTATTCTGGACACAATTGGACCAGATTGTGGTTGTTGGAGTTGCGTAACTTGGCCACTGTTGATGGTGGTAGTTGGAGTTGCGCACTCTGCCACCCTAGATGGTGGTTTCCTTGTATGATTTGGTTATTACTGTAGATGTGGATAGAATGTTTAGCATTACTATACCATGGACTTGTTTGACCAAAAGGGTGATAAAATTCACTTAGTCGGAAGCTGGTGAAACTAGTTTACAGGACCTAGATGGTGGTTAACTTTTGCATGGGTATTAGTAAATCCTTTCGGGGTGGATGGAAGGATGTTGTACGCAGATGCATCATTGTAGGGATTGGAGCGATCCCGATGCAGTTGCATGAGACGTATCTTATGCTCACGTTAGTTAAGAAACTACGAGATAAGATGTTATGCATGTGACGTGGTTTTAGCAGATATGATCTTGTGTAATAGTTGTATGGAGTAGAAGTGCTCATGAAATTTTGACTAGCTAGTGGGTAGCTACTATAGAGCTGCTGGAACATGGACAGTTGCAACAAGGGAGATTGGTCGCTATAGTCTCCCATGCACTTACAGAGTATGTGGTAGAGTAGATTTTGGACGGTAAATGGACTTCTCTTGTGAGAAGATAACTCCCCATCTTTGATAAAGATAGTGGTTCCGGAGTTGCATTAGTTTAAGGAAGAGTTGCCACAGGAAGCACATCATTTGAGATTTGCTATACATCCTGGTGATACTCTGATGTACCGAGATTTGAAATGTTTATACTGGTTGGGACGGTATGAAGAGAGATATTGTAGACTTCATTGCTCGATGATTAGTATGCCAGCAGATGAAGGTTGAACATCAAAAACCCGCTTGGTTGCTTCAAAAAGTTTCGATTCCACTTCAGCCTAATGCGACTTACGAGGATATTCCAGTGCAAATTCTTGGTCGCAAGGAGCGTCAATTGCGGAACAAAATCACCCGACTTGTAAAAGTTGGATGACAACATCATACTAATGAAGAGACTATATGGGAGATGAAAGATACTATCCGAGCTCGGTGTTGGGATGTATACTGAAAGCCTAGCCTTTGTATGAACATCTTCATTTTGAAATAAGAATCACATGATCATTGTTTGCATTTTATATTTATGCATATTGTTTGATACTTTACATTGTAAATAACATGGTGTGTGGTGTCGCACAGAAGATCATGTTATCAGTTCTTTGTAGAGTATAAGTAGAGGCTCACAACCAAGATGGTTTTGGACAAACCATTGACATGGTTGTAGTGTAATTTGATATTGATTTATCTTGACTATAGAATTACACTAGCACACTTTGTGTGTATTGAGCAAGACCGATTCAGAGGTGATTCAATTTATACTGACTATATAATTGAATCAGACCTCAAATATTATGGTGTACATGCTGTTAATCCCGATATAATAACGGACACATGTACTTAGTATTTATTTCTTTGATTTACCAATGAGTGAGATTTATGTGTTAAATCGATAGGCCTAGTAAGTTGGAAAATAATATTATTTACATGGTGTGTCGTTGATTATAGGAGGAAATCGTGTCATATATATTAGGATGATGATGTTCCCTTGAGGAGCTCATAAAGTTCATTATGTAAATCCTGCAGGTGGACTTGGTCCAACATGATGATTAGGATGAGTGGTACTACTCATGGAGTTAGATATTAATTAATTAAATTATCAGTAATTTAATTAATTAATGGACATTCGATATCTTAAACACAGACAGATATTTTGTACAAATAATATTTATGGGGGTTGGTGAGGTAGATTAATGATGATCTTCTAGTGGAATGGATCATCATTAATGGATCGGGTTTTATGTGGTTCGGATCCATTGGGTGACCAAGATCCAACTCCTCCTCATGGTCCCTATTGTAGCCTATTATAAATACCTCATGAAGCCTAGACCTAAATAAATCTAGAGAGGTTGGCGTTGGAGAGGTTGGGCGGCAACAAGTTGGAGGCTAGGGTTTTGCTTCCTAGGGCGAGCGACAACAAGTTGGAGGCTAGGGTTTTGCTTCCTAGGGTCGGCGACAACAACAAGAGCTAGGGTTTTCCTTCCTCATTGGCTGGCGCCTCATCCCCATCTCATTGTCGGCACCCCTTCTCCTTCTCCTAGGGTCGGCGACATCAAGGGTTTAGGGTTATCCTTCTCTCTTGACTGGTGCCACCTTCTCCCTCTCCTTAGGACCGGCGGACACCAAGGACTTGGTGTTTGGTGGCCGACACAAGCAAGGAGAAGAAGGGAGGATTTTCTTCCCTTGTTCGGAACGAGCAAGGAAGGGAAGATACATGGTCTAGGAGGCTTCGATTCTTGGAAGATCGTCGCCCACACAACGTCCAAGAAGAGGATAAGATTGCAATAGAATATCAAGAGGTAAAACAAGAGGTATAATCTTGTTTAATATTGATTCTAGTTCTTTTATATTTGTATGTTATTGATTTACATGGACCCCGATGATAAACACAAAATTCGGCGATCCGTACATCATCTATTCCGCGGCTAATCGAGGAAATGAGTTAGGTTGCTTGAATAATAAGTTTGTTCAAGCGACCGCTCAAATCGAATAGCATGATGATTAATCGGTTGCTTAGGTAATCCATCTTCTTCTGGATTAGTTTTAGTTAATAAAATTTTAATTCGGGGACGTGAGATAGGATCGCCATGCACAAGCGACCAAAATGAAGAAGCGAAAGGCGACTTCACCCTTCAAGTGGTATCAGAGCCACGATTTTCGATTTTGTGTGTTTGGATTTGGTTACTTTCATGCATTTATCATATATTGTATATGCCGGATAATAGTAAGATGTGCGTAGACTAACTTTTTGCGTGCAGGCATAAGATTCAACTATTATGGCTATGTGGATGTATGTGATTGTGTGTGTGTGATTATAATTAATTTTTAAATCCTCGGTATTGACGAGGCTAATTAGTATTTAATTTTTATAATTAAATATGACACTGTTTAGCCGCTCATTTTAATTTACTATTCGATCTAGATATGTTGTACACTCCTTTGTGGAGTATAGGATTGATGGATGTAAATTAAAATGGTTTATCGGATCTTGTGGCTTGCGCATGGTAAAGGGAGGAGCGGACGAGGTGGCGACACGACGAGAAGCATATTGGAAAACAGAAGACATAATAGTTGGAAAGTTTTTTTTCATGTTTATTGCTTATTGTTTGATATGCATGTTGTGTGAAAATTCCTTAATTTTAAATTACTAAGTGGGAGAGGGATATTTTTTAATTCCCGCGGCCTCTATTACAATTTGACATGTGATGTGAACAAACTTGCACGTTGGTTATGAGTGTCTTCCTCCATATCGGATGAGTTTGTTTTGCGGATCACTAGGTCAAATATGGTTACAGGAAATTATTTAGGAGCGTATGTAATTCCCCATTGGCAGGCACATAATCCGAGGTAATTGCCTTAGTATCGGGTAATGGTAAATACTTAGATATAAATAAAAGTATCCTCTCCATCGGAGTCACTACTTCTATTTGTAGAGTCGAAGAGGAACCAACTATTAATTTTATTTATCAAAAAGTAAGGTTGACGGGATAATAAAATTAATGGGTAAAACCTCTTACAAATGCAGAATTCGTATACATACACACTATCATGGCATACGATATTCTCGGTGTTTTGAGGTGTTGGTTGATTTTAAAGTTTTATTGTTTGAGGAATCAATAAATTTTGAAATCTAATGTTTTGATCACTGTGATTCTTAGGTTTTTCAAAATGGCTTTCAACCCACTTGCTGTGATTCTGAAAAAAAAACAAACTTACTAGACCTAACTATGTTGATTGGAAACGGAATTTGGACATTATCTTGACTACTGAGGAGTACAAATATGTTCTCTTCAAAGAGTGTCCTCCTAAGCCTACGGATGATTCTGCTGAAAAGGAGAAAGAGAGTTATAGGAAGTGGATCAAGGATGATGAGATGGCGCGGTGTTACATTTTGGCTTCTATGTCAAATGTATTGTAACATCAACATCAGACCATGACTACTGCCAATGACATGATGCTCAATCTCAAGGAATTTTTCGGACACCAGAATCGGGCTACTAGGCAGGAAACTATGAGGAACTTGATGACGATCACCATGATTGAGGGAACACCCGTGAGGTATCATGTTCTCAAGATAATGGCTCATTTGAATGAGCTGGAAGTCCTTGGAGCGGAGATCGATGGGGAAACCCAGATTGATATCATTATTCAATCTCTACCTAGAAGTTTTGAGCAGTCCTGCCTGAACTATAACATGAATAGGAGATTGTATTCGTTGGCGGAGCTTCTGACAGAACTCCAGGCGGTAACATGAAAAAAAAATATAAATAAATAAATAAATAAAGGAAAAGATTGATTAACTAAGAAATAATATGACAGAATTTTATAGGAAAATTTTGAGAGTTTTTCTAAAACTTAAATAGAATTCCTAGGAGAGTTTAAATCCAATTGGGGATCATTGGATTAATGAGATTGATTAAGGTTCAATTAATTAAACCTAAGGTTTAATTACTTATATAAATAGGATCGGCCTTAATCAAATCCCCGAACCCAATTGTTTTCACAGCCGCGATTCCTTCTCATCGTGAGCCCAAATCTGATGTCCCGATTCCTTCGTTCGCGATTTCCACAGCTTCCCGTCGCCTCTAGAGCCAGCTCGCCAGGTCGTTCATTACCGCCACTTCATCGTCGGGGATCACCTGGAGCGGAAGGCCATCAATCGCGCCTTTCTCCCTCCGCGAGCTGCTGCCGCCGACGGTGGAAGATCCGACCTGTGGGAGAGACGCTGTTTCCGATCTGCTCCTCTTTGCCGCTGTCGGATCTTTCCATCGGCGAGATCTCCCTTTGCATCGTTGCTCTCCTTGTTTCTCCTGATCTCACGATCGTATGCCGTAAGCGCCATCCCCTGTCGATCGTTTCTTCCGCCCCGCAGCTCGATGGGTTCTGGTGAACCATCCCAAGCCACCTCACCAGCTCCACAACTTGGATTGCTCCGCGTCTTCTCCGTTCCTCCCGAGCAGCCAACATTTCCAGCCAATCACACCGCCGATAGCTTCACAGCAACCTCCAGCATCATCTGGACAGTTCCCTATTTCCCTGTTTTGTGAGCTTGATTCAGCAATGGTCGTTGATCCATCAAATCCAAGCATTACCCCATCACAGCTGCTTGGATTCGAGTCGCTTGTATTAGTCGGCAGCTGCATTTGGCACGGGGAGTGTATGCCACTGTTACAACTCCAATTTCTAGTAATCTCATTCATACTTTGGTTGTTGTGAGTTGGAATGAAGTTAAGAGGTTCATTGATTTAAATTTAGTAGTATGTTGTAGGATTGGTGTGCTTGATTCATTTCTAGATCAGGGGAGTTGATTGGGACTTTGATGTTAGCTGTGTTGGGCAGCAGATGAATCTTCATCAGCCGTATTGGTGATGATTCAATCGGATCAAGGAGGGAGAGGTAAGGATATGGATGCTTATGGTATTTATAGTTGATGTTGTAATCGATTGTTGATTATTAGATTGTTCGATTAATTGATCGAGATATAAGGTTGATGTGGGAGTTGATTCGATCATTAGATATGTGATGGTACTTAGTTGTATCCTATTGTTACAGGACTTTGATGGTGATGGATACATGAACGTGGAGATGGATAGCACGGATTATGTATCAGGTGGGTAATATCTACCTGGTCTGGTAGTTTTGATCAGATTTCAGTGCATGAATTTGGATATATGTTTATACCCGTTTACCTTAAATCCACTCATGTTTAATCATATACTTGTACTGCCTTTGACCTTTGAGATATATTGTTGTTATTTCATTGATTATCTATCATGAATATGAACTACAAACCCTGTTATGTATTAGCTGATAGATGTTCAGTAAGTACATGTGGTTAGGGTAATCTTTTTGACCTCAGATTGGGTTACTATGTTACATCACTAGGGTTAGGTGATGAATTGGATTATGGAGTCGATTGTTATATCATACCTGTATTGGTGGTGCATCTATGGTGGATCTAGTTGTCTGTGCATAGATAAGTGTGAGGTTGTCAGTATGTAGCCATGGACTAGAGGTCCTAGCGTGATGGTATATCCATTATGGATCGTATATCTGTGTATGATTATATGGATTATCGATAGTATCTCGCTACTGACTAGAGGTCCTAGCGTGATGGTATATCTATTATGGATCATATATCCGTGTATGGTTATATGGATTGTCGATAGTATCTCGCTACTGACTAGAGGTCTTAGCGTGGTTGATTGTCAGATGTGTATCACTCTTTGTGCGATAGAGAGAGTCTTGTAGATTGTAGTCTTTGCATAGTTGACTTTTGGTTGACCAGGACTCCCCGTGGGATGGGGAGTGGGGCAAGGATACATGTATGGAGCTATGCATCATTACATTGCATGCATGCTGTTGACTGGGTCTCCCTTGTGGTTGAGACGGGTCGTCAGTCATCCTGCCTCCCCGGCCACTCGGGGTAGTGGTAGCAGGGTTGAGGGCAGAGCATTGGATGTGCCGCGCTCGACCACTATATACGGTGGTAGCTGGAGATGCGCACTTGGCCACTGAGCAGAGTGGTGTTAGCACTCGCCCACTATAGACGGTGGTTGTGTGACGTGCAGTTGTCCGGTGTGCAGAGCTCGTCTACTCATGAGTAGTGACGGAGCGGCCAGTAGCAGGGGCCCCCGTGGAGTAGTTAGCTTTTTACACTTATACGCTACTCATTCATACTACCCAACTCGGCCACTCAAGAGTAGTGGCAGCTGGAGTCAGGCTAGTCGTCATGCCGTGCCACCCGGGCCATACTGGGGTCATGGTTGGACGGGTCCGCAGACATGACCATGCATATGTATTGATGATATATATGTATGCATGTATTTGATATATGTTTTACATATGCCTGTGAGATGCTGCATATGTTTGTACATCATGATACATGTCATTTGCATATTATATATTACTGTGTGTTAATCATGATATATGTGTTGGTCCAGTCTATTGTATGCATTTGATTAGCGTCATGTCATAGTGTGGTATGGACCGGGATGTTATTATCTGTGATTATATACTGTTCATATGTATGAGTGTTAGTCAGGTATGGGATTGACCTGGTACGTTATATGGGTTATGTTATTGTATACCTGTTCAGGATGATATAGCATATGGTGTTGCAGACCGTCAGGTACGTCGGTACATTACTTCATGTTCAGTTGATCAATTTAGTATATACATTGAGTATGACTATACTGTGGTTACTTGTTATCATATTTGGATAGGACTGTATGTCTATTGGACTCATACTGTATATCTGTAGATCTTCACATGTATACTTGTAGATTTCTATATCCTTATATGTTGTTCATGCACTTTCTACATATTACCCCTGAGTTTATACTCACCACTCCGGGACCCTGGATTTTCTGTCACCCAGATAACAGGTAGAAGATTCCTTGGACGTTTAGAGCTCCGCCAGCTGATCCCATCTCACACCGAACAATTGGGGTTTTCCACATTTGTTTCCACTGCTGTTTTGTATTATGGCCATGTATAATCAGTGTTGTATTTGGTTGTTGGTTTGTATGTTGTTTTTGGTGTAGTATGTTAGAGTCGCACCGGTGCGCACCTTTTGTGTTGTTGTGGATGTATTGTTTGGTATTGTCCATATATATGTCATGTTGTTGTGGGCCTACGGGCCTTGTATTAACCCGATATGTTGCCACATATAGGGGAGATACTGTCCGTTTGTTTTTCGGTACGACATACTCTCGGGGCATGACAATTTTATTGGTATCAGAGCCTTAGGTTGCGAAGTCCATTTTCAGATTTTATTTTGTTTGGACATCGAGTTTTGCTTTACTCGGTTTTGGTTTTGTGAGTTTTGGGATCTGGATGTTGCGGACATCTCCGAGCTACAAGGTTTAAGGTATGTTAACTGTTATTACATATCCTTCTGTTGGCTATGCATTTAGTTGCTTATAACAGGGATGACTTGTAGGGTGTTGGTTAGTATTCATAACCGTGGTTTGAGTTGACCACGGGAACGACATGTTGAGGTTATTAGACATGTACTTGCTATCGGAAAGGTAATTACCTTTGAGAGCCAACTAATACCGAGTTGGAAAGCAGGGATTAGGTAGTTACATCTTTTGTGGAGATTAAAGATTACAGTACTAAGGATTTTCACTAATTATACTTGTTAGATCATTACCTATAGGGTAATGGATAAGCGAGTATACTATTGCTGATGCAGATAGTTAGAAATTAGTGGATGATATTCATAGGGATTTCGATCCCTAGGTTGGTCGTTCTAGGATGTATAACTTTGAGAGTACTTTTGAGTACTTAACTCATGTTATATGAAGAAAGTAGTGTTAGTTGAATACCATTATCCGGATCTAGCCGGTACTTGGTGGAAGATATAGGAAATAACCTACGGGAAATAATGTATCACTTGGTCACAGTTTAGTGATGTTGTGAGAGTGTATTTCCCCAAGTCATCTTCTTTGACTCATCGTCAGGGAATTCTTGAGCTTCAGGTTGGGTGATCGTTTGGTAATGAAGGTACCATGCAGAGTCGTTAGACTTGTGAAGATTACGACCACCTAATAGCTCAAGAATGTGATTGGGTTGGTTTTGGCCACCCACGAGTTTATCGATTGACATCATGATCATGATGTTTGGATCTCCTACCAGATCCTACCGAAAGTCCTTAAACCGAGTCATGTGTATAGAATGACTTCGTAGCAAGTGTTTTAAGAGTTAGAGATTTGATAAGCAGATATTGCAAGTCAAATTATTGGAATTGGAAGTCTCCGAATGTTTGACAAAAGGAGCAAGATTAGAGTCATGAGTCACGAGCGACTATTGTAGAGTTTTTCCGATCATAGAAGACCGATTGCAGATCGTCAGCATCTTCTTATGTTTATCAGTGAAATCAGAGGAAAGACTCCGAAGGGAGATGATGTGCATGCAGTGCGGGTCACGACGACACGCAAAGTCAGATTATCAGATTCAGTATTTTATCTGTTTCTACTATAAGCAGTCAGTACCCATGAGGAGAGTGTGTACTTTGAAGACCCAGTTGAATACTATGGATGATGCTTTCGAGAGGACGATCCACAACCTCGAAAGTTGAGTTCATCATAGAAGATTAGATTATCAAATCAGCAGCGATCTTATCTCAGACATAGGGGAGTTCTTTGATACTTCCAGCCGAGAGAAGAGAGTTACTCGGCACTATCAGCAGAGGACATCTCAGAAGACTCAGACATTTAGACAACAACTGTTACTTTCCCAGGCGTGGTTATGATTTGTACAAAGGAGAGAGTGAATACGACGATGGTCGTATCTATACGGTATTCTCCAGTTGCATCTATACCTTTCACAGAATTGGAGCATGCTACAATTCAGTATTTATCAGCCGGTGGTGTACACTTTGCCAGTACAACAGTATTTACCATCTCCATTACAGTTGTTTCAGTTTGTATCTCAGTTCAGCAGTTGATTTCAGGTCCTCCATGGAAGACTTTTGCAGCTACTTGAGCTCAGTCGTCAAGAACAGATGTTGGGCGAGTTTACATGATTACTCGAGAAGAGATATAGTAGACCGAAGAATTGATCATTTGGGGTATTACCTTAGTTTAGCCTGTGTGGATATATTGAGAGATACTGATAGTTACAGGTAGCCAGGTCTAGAACATTCTTAGATAGGATTAGAAGGGTTCCTATCGACTTGTGGGTTGGTGGTATCTCTACCGTCAGGTGAGATGTTGACCAACAATCAAGAAGTCAAGGAATACCCTTAGCCTTTGCTAGACATACCTTTATTATAGACATATCCTTGCAGATAGTTAAATTGTTGAAATGATGGTATACTATGTCTCTCGGAGGTATGGATAATCTGAGAGTATTTGGATGTAGATTCGGAGGAACTCTCGAGCTTGCCACTGCATGGGCAAGTGGAGTAAGCGATTGGAGTGGTTTCGAAAATAGTTCCGATATTGAGACCTCATATTGGGAGATGATTTTATTGGTATCAGTGTTGCTAAACACTAGGGAAATTGGAAGAACATAAGTTGCGATTACATGAGGTATTGGATGGGAGATTTATCTGCCCTAGTGGTTCTTCTTGAGAAGACTTGTAACTCTTTGTTAAAAGAGAGACAAACCTTTGAGGTTATGCATCAATTATCGATGATTGGAATGCAGTAGTTGAGAATGAGTATCCTTCGTTGTGGATAGATATATGTTTAGATCAGCTAAAGGACACCTGTATATATATCCTAGGGTCGATCTACGATTGGAGGGTTGATATTGTAATGACTTAGTGTCATACAATGATCATTATTGGGGTGATGATTGAGCTATCATCAGCTTAGAGTAAAAAGGATGCAGGTGTGTAGAAGACGACATTTTATATTTGGTATGAATTTTAAGAGAAGTTGATAATGTCGTTAGACTTATTAATGATTTAGTCGTTCATGAAGCGACTGGACCCGTTGGTGGTTGCCTTCTTAGATGATTTGTTGGACCAAGAAGGTGATGGAAATCACTTGGTCGGAAGCTTGGGAAGCTAGGTTTCAAGGCCTAGAAGGTGGCTGACTTTTGTGTCAGTGTTAATTAATCCGTCCGATATGGATGGAAGGGTATTGTATGGATATGCATCATTTCAGGGATTAGGAGCGATCCCGCTGCAGTTGAATGAGAAGTATATTATGTATACGCTAGTTGAGAAACTAGCGAGGTTGGTCATTATAGTCTTCCAGTCACTTCCAGTTCTATGCGATAGAGTGGATTTTGGAACAGTAGATTGGTTTCTCTTGTGAGAAAGTAATTCTCCATTTCCGAGGAGAATAGTGGGTTACAGAGTTGTATTTCGATTTAGGAAGAGTTGTTCAGAAGACTCTTCATTCGAGATTGGTGATTATTCGGAATGGATCCGAAAATAGTGAGTGATGGAACGTCCTTTGTGGTGGAACGATATGTAGGACATGGTTGATTTTGTAGTGATGTTGGGTATGCCAACAAGTAAGGTGGAATATTGGTGACCAGTAGGGTTACGTACCGTGATGGAAGTGGTAGCCTAGTATGATGGACAACGTTGGGAGATTATCTAGAATTCAGAAAGGACTTGATAGGATTTGGATAATCGATGATCGATTTGCCTGGTTCGCTCCTTTTCTTTTGAGCCGTAAGATGGATTTCGTTGGATCGCTGGATGGAATTATATCCATGGAGTATCCTTGAGTATCATTTCTGATAGTGATTTATGATTCACCTTGCGATTCTGACAAAGTTTCCCATCGGTTACAGATATAGAGCTCCACTTTGGTACAGTTATTTACCTTTTAATAGGTCGGTTGAGAGTGTATATGTAAGAGCTGGAATATAATATTCGAGCTCAGTACCCCACTTAGTCACTTGAGGTGTGTGATTTTTCTCCGGATACTTGAGATGGTTGTTGAGACATCTCATACTCGTACATGAGTCAGAAATTTGGGGACCAAATTTTTATTAGTGGGGAAGAATGTAAGACATGAAAAAAAAATATAAATAAATAAATAAATAAAAGAAAAGATTGATTAACTAAGAAATAATACGGCAGAATTTTATAGGAAAATTTTGAGAGTTTTTCTAAAACTTAAATAGAATTCCTAGGAGAGTTTAAATCCAATTGGGGATCATTGGATTAATGATATTGATTAAGGTTCAATTAATTAAACCTAAGGTTTAATTACTTATATAAATAGGATCGACCTTAATCAAATCCCTGAACCCAATTGTTTTCCCAGCCGCGATTCCTTCTCATCGTGAGCCCAAATCCGATGTCCTGATTCCTTCGTTCGCGATTTCCACAGCTTCCCGTCGCCTCTGGAGCCAGCTCGCCGGGTTGTTCATCGCCGCCACTTCATCATCGGGGATCACCTGGAGCAGAAGGCCATCGATCGCGTCTTTCTCCCTCCGTGAGCCACTGCCGCCGACGGTGGAAGATCTGGTCGGTGGAAGAGATGCTATTTCCGATCTGCTCCTCATTGCCGCTGTCGGATCTTTCCATCGGCGAGATCTCCCTTTGTGTCGTCGCTCTCCTTGTTTCTCCCGATCTCACGATCGGATGCCGCAAGCGCCAGCCCCTGTCGGTCATTTCTTCCGCCCCGCAGCTCGATGGGTTCCGGTGAACCATCCCAAGCCGCCTTAGCAGCTCCATAACTTGGATTGCTCCACGTCTTCTCCATTCCTCCCGAGTAGCCAATGTTTCCAGCCAATCACGTCGCCGACAGCTTCACAACAACCTCTAGCATCATCCGGACAGTTCCCTATTTCCCTATTTTGTGAGCTTGATTCAGCAATGGTCGTCGATCCATCAAATCCAAGCATTACCCCATCACAGCTGCTTAGATTCGAGTCTCTTGTATTAGTCGACAGCTGCATTTAGCACGGGGAGTGTATGCCACTGTTACAACTCCAATTTCTGGTAATCTCATTCATACTTCGGTTGTTGTGAGTTGGAATGAAGTTAAGAGGTTCATTGATTTAAATTTAGTAGTATGTTGTAGGATTGGTGTGCTTGATTCATTTCTAGATCAGGGGAGTTGATTGGGACCTTGATGTTAGCTGTGTTGGGCAGCAGATGAATCTTCATCAGCCGTATTAGTGATGATTCAATCGGATCAAGGAGGGAGAGGTAAGGATATGGATGCTTATGGTATTTATAGTTGATGTTGTAATCGATTGTTGATTATTAGATTGTTCGATTAATTGATCGAGATATAAGGTTGATGTGGGAATTGATTCGATCATTAGATATGTGATGGTACTTAATTGTATCCTATTGTTACAGGACTTTGATGGTGACGGATACATGAACGTGGAGATGGATAGCACGGATTATGTATCAGGTGGGTAATATCTACCTGGTCCGGTAGTTTTGATCAGATTCCAGTGCATGAATTTGGATATATGTTTATATCCGTTTACCTTAAATCCACTCATGTTTAATCATATGCTTGTACTGCATTTGACCTTTGAGATATATTGCTATTATTTCATTGATTATCTATCATGAATATGAACTACAAACCCTGTTATGTATTAGCTGATAGATGTTCAGTAAGTACATGTGGTTAGGGTTATCTTTGTGACCTCAGATTGGGTTACTGTGTTACATCACTAGGGTTAGGTGATGGATTGGATTATGGAGTCGATTGTTATATCATACCCGTATTGGTGGTGCATCTATGGTGGATCTAGTTGTCTGTGCATAGATAAGTGTGAGGTTGTCAGTATGTGGCCATGTACTAGAGGTCCTAGCGTGATGGTATATCCATTATGGATCGTATATCTGTGTATGATTATATGGATTATCGATAGTATCTCGCTACTGACTAGAGGTCCTAGCGTTATGGTATATCCATTATGGATCGTATATCTATGTATGGTTATATGGATTGTCGATAGTATCTCGCTACTGACTAGAGGTCTTAGCGTGGTTGATTGTCAGATGTGTATGACTCTTTGTACGATAGAGAGAGTCTTGTGGATTATAGTCCTTGCATAGTTGACTTTTGGTTGACCAAGACTCCCTGTGGGATGGGGAGTGTGGCGAGGATACATGTATGAAGCTATCCATCATTACATTGCATGCATGCTGTTGACTGGGTCTCCCTTGTGGTTGAGACGGGTCGTCATTCATCCTGCCTCCTCGGCCACTCGGGGTAGTAATGCGAGGTTGAGGCGAGCATTGGATGTGCGCGCTAAACCACTATATCTGATGGTAGGGAGATCGCCCCGAGCGAGTCGTGTTAGCACTCGCCCACTATAGACGGTGGTTGTGTGACGTGCAGTTGTCCTGTATGCAGAACTCGTCTACTAATGGGTAGTGACGGAGCGGCCAGCAGCAAGGACCCCCGTGGAGTAGTTAGCTTTTTACGCTTATACGCTACTCATTCATACTACCCAACTCGGCCACTCGAGAGTAGTGGCAGCTGGAGTCGGGCTAGTCGTCATGCCGTGCCACCCGGGCCATACTGGGGTCATGGTTGGACGAGTTCGCAGACATGGCCATGCATATGCATTGATGATATATATGTATGCATGTATTTGATATATGTTTTACATATGCCTGTGAGATGCTGCATTTGTTTGCTGTATATGTTTGTACAACATGATACATGTCATTTGCATATTATATATTACTGTGTGTTAAGCATGATATATGTGTTGGTCTAGTCTATTGTATGCATTTGATTAGCGGCATGTCATAGTGTGGTATGGACCGGGATGTTATTATCTGTGATTATATATTGTTCATATGTCTGAGTGTTAGTCAGGTATGGGATTGACCTGGTACGTTATATGGGTTATGTTATTATATACCTGTTCAGGATGATATAGCATATGGTGTTGCAGATCATCAGGTACGTTGGTACATTACTTCATGTTCAGTTGATCAATTTAGTATATACATTGAGTATGACTATACTGTGGTTATTTGTTATCAGATTTGGATAGGACTGTATGTCTATTGGACTCATGCTGTATACCTGTAGATCTTTACATGTATACTTGTAGATTTCTATATCCTTATATGTTGTTCATGCACTTTCTACATATTACCCCTGAGTTTATACTCACCACCCCGGGACTCTGGTTTTCCTGTTACCCAGGTAATAGGTAGAAGATTCCTTGGACGTTCGGAGCTCCGCCAGCTGATCCCATCTCACACCGAACAATTGGGGTTTTCCATGTATTTGTTTTCGCTGCTGTTTTGTATTATGGCCATGTATAATCAGTGTTGTATTTGGTTGTTGGTTTGTATGTTGTTTTTGGTGTAGTATGTTAGAGTCGCACCGGTGCGCACCTTTTGTGTTGTTGTGGATGTATTGTTTGGTATTGTCCATATATATGTCATGTTGTTGTGGGCCTACGAGCTTTGTATTAACCCGATATGTTGCCACGTACAGGGGAGATGCTGTCAGTTTATTTTTTGGCACGACATACTCTCGGGGCGTGACAGATATCATTATCCAATCTCTATCTAGAAGTTTTGAGCAGTTCCGCCTGAACTATAACATGAATAAGAGGTTGTATTCGTTGGCGGAGCTTCTGACATAACTCCAGGTGGTAGAGGGGCTTTTTTGTCAGAGTGCTCAGACTATGGTTGCTCAGAAGGTTTCTACTTCTAAGCCAAAAGGCAAGAAGAAGAAGAAACAAGGTGTAGTAAAGATGGCGATAGGACCTCAGGTAGGAGTGAAGAAGCCGAAATGCAAGTGCTTCACTTGCAAGCAGACTGGACATTAGAAGGTGGACTGTCCCAACCGAAAATAGAACAAAGGGGTTCTAGGAAATCAGACGACTAGGTGAGGGAGAGATTACCGTATACATGGGCAATGCTATGAAGGTGGCGGCTATTGCAGTGGGAGATGTTTATTTATCTTTTGATAGGAATAAAACTTTGGTTCTGAGAAATTGCCTTTTGTATCTTCATTTAGAAAGAATTTGATTTTGGTTTCTAAATTATTTATGGATGGGTATTCTATTTCTTTTAATGACAGAGTTGTTATAAAAAGGAATAGGGAGATTATCTGTTCTAGTGCTTTGGTAGGAAATTTATACACTATTGAACCAAAAACTCCCACGATGCAAATAGAAATAAATAACTCATCTTCTAAATCTAATAAGAGAAAAGAACCTTCGAAAGTGAACCAAACATATCTTTGACATCTAAGGTTAGGTCATATTAGCCTGAGTAGAATTCAAAGGTTGATAGCTGATGGACCTTTGGGTTCATTGGTGGTGGAAGATTTCCCAACCTGCGAATCTTGCTTGGAAGGTAAAATGACCAAGAGGCCTTTTAAGGCCAAGGGGTATAGAGCCAAAGATGTGTTGGAATTGGTTCATTCTAATTTGTGTGGTCCTATGTCTATCTAGGCTAGAGGTGGTTTTGAATATTTCGTCTCTTTTATAGATGATTATTCAAGATATAGATACATTTACTTGATGCGCCGCAAGTCTGAATGCTTTGACAGGTTCAAAGAATTCAAGGCTGATGTGGAGAAACATCAAGGTAAAAGTATCAAGACACTACGATCTGATCGTGGTGGTGAGTACCTCTTGGGAGAGTTTAGGAGTTACTTATCAGAGGCTGAGATTCAATCCCAACTGTCTGCTCCTGGTACACCCCAACAAAATGGTGTGACAGAGCAAAGAAATATGACTCTTATGGAGATGGTTAGATCGATGATGAATTATTCTGAGTTGCCAGATTTGTTCTGGGGGTATGCTCTAGAAACAACATTCTGAAATTGGTACCATCTAAATCAGTATCTTCTACTCTCATAGAATTGTGGACTGAGCGAAAGCCTAGTCTGAGACATATTCAGATTTGGGATAGTCCAACACATGTGCTGAAGGGAGATGCTGGTAAGTTGGAATCTCGTACAGAAGTGTGCTTGTTCGTAGGCTATCCTAGAGGAACGAAAGGTGGTTTGTTCTATAGTCCTAGAGATCAGAGGGTGATCGTTAGCATGAATGCCCGATTTTTAGAGGAAGACTATGTGATGAACCACAAGCCCATTAGCAAGATTATTTTGGAGGAATTAAGAGAGGAAGTCACTACTTCAGTACCAACAGTACAAGAGGACATACCACAAGTGACTGCACCGCGTGTCACAGAGGATACACAGGTGATATCTCGTCGTAGTGGGAGGGTTGTTAGACAACCTGATAGATTTATGTTCTTGGAAGAATCTTCTGATTTGGTCCCTAGCGAACATGAACTTGATCCCTGGACATATGACGAGACACTCCAAGATGAAGATGCGGTATCTTGGCAAAGGGCAATGAATTCTGAGATAGAATCTATGGATTCAAATCAGGTCTGGGAGCTAGTAGAACCACCCAATGTTGTAAAAGCCATTGGATGCAAGTGGATCTACAAAAGAAAGAGAGGATTAGACGGGAAGGTAGAGACCTTCAAAGCAAGGCTTGTTGCGAAAGGGTATACTCAGAAAGAGGGTATCGATTATGAGGAGACCTTTTCTCCAGTAGTCATGCTTAAGTCTATCCGGATTCTCTTATCTATTGCTGCTCATATGGATTATGAGGTTTGGCAGATGAATGTTAAGACAACTTTCCTTAATGGAAGTCTTGAAGAAAACATCTATATGAAGCAATCAGAGGAATTCATTGTAAAGGGAAAAGAGCATCTTGTGTGCAAGCTTAATCGGTCCATTTATGGATTGAAGCAAGCTTCGAGATCTTGGAACATCCGCTTTGATGAGGTAATCCAGTCATATGAATTTATTCAAAGTCCGAATGAGTCTTGTGTATACAAGAGATGTGATGGAAACGTAGTGGTATTTCTTGTACTATACGTAAATGATATTTTGCTCATTGACAACAATGTCAAAGTGTTATCAGATGTAAGGGTATGGTTGTCCAAACAATTTGATATGAAGGACTTCGGAGAAGTGGGACATATCTTTGGGATCAAGGTTATAAGGGATCGTAAGAAAATGATGTTATGCTTATCTCAAGCTTCATACATAGACACTATTTTAGCTCATTTTAGCATGTAGAACTCCAAGAAAGGTTTTCTACCTTTTCGGCATGGAGTACCTTTATCTAAAGAGATGTGTCCTAGAACATCAAAGGAGATAGAGGAGATGAATGCGGTTTCTTATGCTTCGGTGGTAGGAAGCCTCATGTATGCGATGCTATGTACGAGACCAGATATCTACTATGTCGTGGACACGATTATGGATCATTTTAGCATGCAGAACTCCAAGAAGAATTTTCTACCTTTCAGGCATGGAGTTCCTTTATCTAAGGAGATGTGTCCTAGATCATCTGAGGAGATAGAGGAGATGAAAGCGGTTCCTTATACTTCGGCGGTAGGAAGCCTCATGTATGCTATGTTATGTACGAGATCGGATATCTGCTTTTCCATGGGCATGATTAGCAGATATCAGAGTAATCTAGGACAGGGACATTGGACTGTGAAAAAGCATATATTGAAGTACTTGAGAAGGACTAGGAATTATATACTGGTATACCAGATAGATCAATTACTCCCTGTGGATTACACAAATTCTGACTTCCAATCAGATAGGGATAATAGGAAGTCTACCTCGGGTTTTGTGTTTACTTTGGGAGGTGGAGCCATTATATGGAGGAGTGTCAAGCAGAAATGCGTGGCGGACTCTACCATGGAAGCTGAGTATGTGGCAACCTCTGAGGCATCCAAAGAAGCTGTATGGCTTAGGAACTTCTTGATGGACTTGGATGTGATTCCTGGTTTACCTAGAACTATCACAATTTATTGTGATAACAGTGGTGCAGTTGCAAACTCGAAGGAACCACGAGCTCATAAGGCAAGTAAACACATAGAGCACAAGTACCACTTGATACAAGAGATCGTAAAGTGAGGAGAAGTTGTTGTCACCAATATTGCATCAAAGGATAACTTGACAGATCCTTTCACTAAGGCCTTTCCAGCGAGAGCTTTTGATAGGCATGTGGAGGGAATGAGAATCAGATGTATGACAGTTTGATGGCAGCATAGTCTTTTAGTATAAGTGGGAGATTGTTGGGATGTATAATGAAAGCCTAGTCTTTGTATGAACATCTTCATTTTGAAATAAGAATCACATGATCATTGTTTGCATTTTATATTTATGCATATTGTCTGATACTTTACATTGTAGATAACATGGTGTGTGGTGTCGCATAGAAGATCATGTTATCAGTTCCTTGTAGAGTATAAGTAGAGGCTCACAACCAAGCTGATTTTGGACAAACTATTGGTATGGTTGTAGTGTAATTTGGTATTGATTTATCTTGACCATATAATTACACTAGTACACTTTGTGTGTATTAAGCATGACCGATTCAGAAGTGATTCAATTTATACTGACTATATAATTGAATCAAATCTCAGATATTATGGTGTACATGCTCTTAATCCCGATATGATAACAGACACATGTACTTAGTATTTATTTCTTTGATTTACCAATGAGCAAGATTTATGTGTTAAATCGATAGGTCTGGTAAGTTGAGAAATAATATTATTTACATGGTGTGTCGTTGATTATAGGAGGGAACTGTATCCTATATATTAGGATGATGGTGTCCTCTTGAGGAGCTCATAAAGTTCATCATGTACATCCTGTAGGTGGACTTGGTCCAACATGATGATTAGGATGAGTGGTACTACTCATAGAGTCAGATATTAATTAATTAAATTGTTAGTAATTTAATTAATTAATGGACATTCGATATCTTAAACACGGAGAGATATTTTATACAAATAATATGTGGAGCCTATATTTATTTATGGGGATTGGTGAGGTAGATCAATGATGATCCTCTAGTGGAATGGATCATCATTAATGGATCGGGTTTTATGTGGTTCGGATCTATTGGGTGGCCAAGATCCAAGTCCTCCTCATGGTCCCTATTGTAGCCTATTATAAATACCTCATGAAGCCTAGACCTAAATAAATCTAGAGAGGTTAGCATTGGGGAGGTTGGGCGGCAACAAGTTGGAGGCTAGGGTTTTGCTTCCTAGGGTAGGCGACAACAAGTTAGAGGCTAGAGTTTTGCTTCCTAGGGCCGGCGGCAACAACAAGAGCTAGGGTTTTCCTTCCTCATTGGCCGGCGCCTCATCCCCATCTCATTGTCGACGCCCCTTCTCCTTCTCCTAGGGCCGGCGACATCAAGGGTTTAGGGTTATCCTTCTCTCTTGGCCAGCGCCACCTTCTCCCTCTCCTTAGGGCCGGCGGACACCAAGGACTTGGTGTTTGGTAGTCGGCACAAGCAAGGAGAATAAGGGAGGATTTTCTTCCCTTGTTCAGAGTGAGCAAGGAAGGAAAGATACGTGGTCTAGGAGGTTTCGATTCTTGGAAGATCGTCGCCCACACGATGTCCAAGAAGAGGATAGGAATACAATAGAAGATCAAGAGGTATAATCTTGTTTAATATTGATTCTAGTTCTTTTGTATTTGTATGTTATTTATTGACATGGACCCCGATGATAAACACAAAAATCGACGATCCGTACATCATCTATTCCGCAGCTAATCGAGGAAATGAGTTAGGTTGCTTGAACAACAAGTTTGTTCAAGCGACCGCTCAAATCGAATAGCACGATGATGAATCGGTTGCTTAGGTAATCCATCACCGTCTGGATTAGTTTTAGTTAATAAAATTTTAATCCGGAGACGTGAGATAGGATCACCATGCACAAGCGACCGAAGCGAAGAAGCGAAAGGTGACTTCACCCTTCACTTGGTACCCTCATATGTTCACTTGAGGTATGTGATGATTCCGAAAATTTCTTGTATTGGTTCTTAAATTTAAGTACAAAATTTGGGGACCAAAGTTTTATAAGTGGGGGAGAATGTAAAATACCGCAAATATATGGCTAAAGGAGTAATGTTATTGGGATAAATTAAATTTAATGATGCATGGTTAGGCGTTAATTTAAAAACCTAACCAAGGTTTAGATCTTATGGGTTTAATTGAATGAATCTAGGTTTAATTAAACCCAACCCGTTAATGGACCCGACCCGTTTGCTCTTAAACCCAACCTGTCATTTTCTCTACGCCGAGCCATTTCTTTCCGTTTTCTCTTCGCTGCGGTTTCTCATCGAGACATTTATTCCGAGCGTTCTTCTCCCATTTCTTCCCGACATGATTCCTCTCCTCTTCATCGCCGGCTCCTTCTTCTCTTCTTCTCTGAAGCGACCAACAACCGAATGTCCTTTCCTTTCCTCTCGATCTTCTTCCTCGCGACAAGTGGCGACCATCATCTTGGACGATCTCCGCGGACAAGCTAGGCCGGCGAGTGTGCGCGACTTCCCCATGCGAGATTCCGACAGGTGTCCTCGCGGGAAGTGAGGGTCTTTGCTTGGAGCTTAGGGATCAGTGGCAATTTCTCCTCATTTTTTGACCGAGAATTGTTCCTCATGATCTCTGCCGTAGCAGGTAAGCTGCCGAGTTGGGTCTCTGTCGATCGTCGCCGGAGGAGGTGAGAGCTGCTCCGCTCCTTATTTTTTTGGACAACTGTGACTTCCTTCATTTTAGCAAGGGTCTTTGTTTGGGCAGGTGAGCTTGAGCGTCGGGTTGTCCAGTGAACAGGAGATAAGAAGAGGAGTGCTGCCGGTGGAGGTTCCAACTGTTGATAAGGCAGTCTGTTTTGATTTTTCTTTAGTTACTGTTGTTAATCCTTGTTGTCTGCAGTTGGGTTTTTGATCTGTGATGTGTATGTGTTGTGTGTGTTCTATGGTTATGAGCTGTTGGTGACTGTGAGAGTGATTGTGTGAGGTTCTGTTTAGAAATTGCCGACTGTACGACTGTAATTGGGGGGTTTGATGTCGGCTGTGCGACTATGAGTGAGAGGAGAAGGTTTTTTTTCTTTGAGATGAAATTCATTTGGCCTTTAGTTAAATTGAAGTGTTTATGTTATATATCTTCTTCACGGTGAGGAAAAGAATTATAGCTTGTTGCTTCTAATATGCTTTCTAGTGCAGGTGATGAAGACAATATGAGTAAGGTTTCCATTTCTTATCTGAATTGATTGTGCAGGTTTGGTACATTGAGTTGGATTAAGGAAGCTAGGCTTGGTAAGTCTAGACTTGAATGTTTATGCATGTATACCAATGTTGGTATGTTGAAGTGGATCATGGGTTACAGATTAGTAGATGGTATAGGGATGAAGATGTTGTGGAATGATATAATGGTTTAGTGTAATGGTTGGAAAATATGACTTCGTTCATGGTTACCATATTGGTTGATACCAGAAGATTGGTGAACAAGGATATGTGAAGGGGAAGTAGTTAACTGTTGATTTGAGACGATATGGATTAGTGTGAACTGTTAATTGGATCTAGTGTGTATACTTACAGTGATATAGTCGAGATCGATGTAGGATTCGATTTGGTCGTGTTAGAACTTAATCGTAGTTCATGTTGTCTTGCAGGACTTTGGTAAGTGACAGATTCTTGTATGCATGGACAGCTAGCGGAGCTATTTAATAGGTGGGTAATTTCCTACCTTGGTCAGATAGTAGCTAAACCCTGAGGTATATAACTTCATATTATTGTCACTTTGATCTTGATTCCACTCTAGTTTTTTGATGCTTGATACTTGCCTTTGCACTTAAATACTCTATTATTGTTGTTATCTATTCATTCATCTTTGTTATGAATTATAGATGTTATGATAAGTGGACAACCTATGTGTACGCAGCTAAATTCGATTGTAAAACTTAATTGTACAATTTAGATAAATCATCCGGGGGTGGATGATTCTAGAAGTAAAGTTGAGTTTCCATGTTATATCCTGATGTTGTGTACATATCCACTATAGATCATGTAGTCGTGTATGGACATGTGATTTGTCAATACAACATCGCTATGGACCAGAGGTCCTAGCTTGGTTGTTGTCAGCTGTATATGCCTCTCTATAGAATAGAGAGTGTGTTGTGGACATATGTATGGTCATGTGGATTGTGGATAGTGTGTCACTATGGAGGTGGTCCTAGTTTGGTTGTGATTAGTCGAGTATGACTCTCTGCAGGATAGAGAGTATTGTGATTAATTGAGTACGACTCTCTGCAGGATAGAGAGGGTGTTATGATCAATTGAGTACGACTCTCTGCAGGATAGAGAGTGTGTTGATCAGTTGTGTATGACTCTCTGTAGGATAGAGAGTCTTTGGTGGAGATATGTATGTCTGACTGTGCATTTATGTCATTTGCATGCATGCTGGCGACTAGGTCTCTCTTGTGGTTGAGAGGGTCGTCAATCATCCTGCCTCCTAGGTTACTCATGGAGGAGTAACTGGTGTGAGGGCAGAGCATTTGTTGTGTCACACTCCACTACTATAGATGGTGATAGTTGGAGTTGCGTGCAGTTGTCCTGCGTGTGTGACACTCGACCACTCATGGATAGTGACTGTCGGAGTGGTCAACAACAGGGACCCCCGTTGTGTAGCTAGCTCTTTACGCTTATATGCTACTTGATCATACTTCCCACTCGAGAGTAGTGGTTGGTGTTGAGTTGGTACAATTGTCATGTCAAGCCACCTAGGCCACACTGGGGTCGTGGTAGCTTTGGGGTGAGCAGACATGACCATGCATTCTACATTACCGTGTTCTTATGGCGTTTTGCATATTGACATATATATATATATATATATATATATATATATATATATATATATATATATATATATATATATATATATATATATATATAGATTGTTGTGATTAGTATACATATAGATGCAGTCTATATGTATGCTTACTATGATGTTACATTTGTTTGTACTATACTTGCTGCATTTGTTTGTATATCATCATACATGCTACTGCATTTGCTATATGATAGTGTGTGGGATACCTGTGTATGAGTTGGTCAGACTGTCGTATACCTTTGACCAGTACCTTGAGATGATACGAGATGAACCCGGTTCATCGTTGTATTTGCCATAGGATATTAGTATGGTGGTTTGTCGCTTATAGAGTTAGATTTACTCTACCATGTTGTAAGTGTTGTATTATATTACTTATAATTAGGTTGTATGAGTTGTATCATTGTCGATCTTTAGGTATGTCAGTACCTTATGTTGATATTGCTGATCAGTTTAGTTATATAATTGTTATATCATCATGCTGTTATATACCTATTATACGTTAGACAACATATTGTTGACTCACATGTGATATATATAAATTATGCATGCACTTTTATTCTTATTACCATTGAGTTATACTCATCACCACAGACCCTGAGTTTTCTTGTCACCCAAGTAACAGGTAGAAATCTCGGTGACGGCTTGGAGCATCGCTGGCTGATCCATCTCATCTCACTTTCGAGGCTCCTATGGTCATTTTGGATTTTTCGTATGTTATGTTATGTACTTGGAATTTTACGTGGTGTTATGTGTTATGACATTGTTGATGTACACTTGTGGATTCGGGTTTTACCGATGTTTCCTTTATGTTTTGGTGTTAGTCATACCGGTATGCACTGTGTGTAGTTGTTATTTCATTTTGATAGTTTCCGCGGTGTTTGATTGTATTTACATTATATTTGTTGTTGTGATTGTGGCCGAAAGACCTTGTATCAACAGGATATATTGTCACGTATAGAAATGATGCTGTCCATTTGCTTTTCAATTCGGCATGCTCTCGGAGCGTGACACTGAGTAGGGTGAATACTACCACATTGCCAATGTAATTTGAAATCAAAGTTTAGAGTAGAAGCCCTCAACAATCTAGACAAATAATCTAAGCAAATAATAAATAACAAGGGGGAAAGGGCATCTACTTGATGTTAATCACGTCGACTTTGAAAACGTCTATATGCTCCACCATTGATAGAAATTGAATAAGAGTGACACACTGTATAATCCGTATCAAAACCAATATCAAGGAGAACACCTTCTAGAAAATCTCAACTAAGTGTCATATGTCTTTTTCAAATCAACTCTAATCATGCATTTGGGTGAAACTCGCTTGTGATTACATTTCCTTAATAGCTCTTAAACAAATGAATATTATCAGTAATATATTATGTTCACCGATAAAAGCAGTTTACACAGGATCTACGATATCTTTCAAGATCAGAGCAATTAATACACCCTGTCAAGACCTTGAGGAAGTGTTTGACATGAATATTGGACTAGATTTTATATCTCTATCATTCAAATACTATTCCTTTTTTAATTTAAATATTTATCCAACAAATTTTTTAAAAAGGTAAATATTAATAAGTGAAAACTTATTAGATGGAATGAATATATCTTGTGATAACAACAACAATAACAACAACAACAAAGCCTTATCCCACTAGGTGGGGTCAGCTATATGGATCCTTCTATGCTATTGGACTCTATCTCCTACTATATCATCATCTATATTTAAATAAATTTTATCTTATTTTATTGTTGTTAACCAAGTCTTTTTTGGTCTTCCTCTTCCTCGTTTGATGTGTATATTTGATATAGTTTCACATCGCCTAACTAGAGCATATCTTGTGATCTTCAACATAAAATAATATCTAATAAAATGTAATTAATTTAATCGAGAAAAAAATATGAATTTTGGTACAAAATTATAAAAGAAAATATTTTTCATTTATAATTTTTACCCACCAAATTAAGGATGTGTAGTAACTTAAAATTCAATAATTCTAAGCTGATAAATCTAATATTTTTATCATCAATATTCAAAGAGATGGTATGAGAAACTATGGGCCTATAATTTCAAGCTCCAATAATATTGATAATAAATTAAACTCTTTAATTAGTCCATTAATATTATTAATTCCAAAGGTACTCCACTATAAATTTGGAATTGCATTCTTAAAATTATAAATATAAAATTACTCAAGGATAATGAAAAGTCCATTGATATAGTTATTATAGACAAATTGATCCTCCATAAGCTCTCATAATCAAAGCTAGGTAATTTTCATTAACCTCTCTAATTAGATCTTTTTCCTTAAGTCCCATTGATTTTCTAATGAACAATATATTTATGATTTAATCATAAATTGAGTGCTCTTACTATAAGTCCTAAATCAACACTTAAGAAAACTATTCATCTTATGAAGGAATGAATTTCATCTTTTACATTATTATTCTTGGATATTTATTTTATTATATTTTTAATATACTAAGAATTTTGTCACTATCTCATTTGTACTTGACATTACTCAATAAGTAAAATAAAAATATAATATTATAAATAGGAGTCTATTAATTATTCAGAATTGATTCATATATGACATGATTAATAATGCATGCTCTATAGAAATAACTAAAGATTCAAAATTAATCATTTTTTAGTCCTATATAATCAAATTATATAAAACACTTTCATTTCAATAATCTCATTATTAACAATCCTAAGAAGATCATTTCATTCAGAATGTAATGAATTGCATTAGTAATTTTAAATTAAAGATCTTGACTTTAATTTTAATTATGAACAAATTCAGATTATTATATTTTAAATATTATCTTTAAAGTCACATAATACTAATAATCTAGGGATTTTTTATATTTATAAAGTATATATAATATGCATGCAAAAAATATTATTGAAAAATTTCTCAAATAAAAATTAGTTTGTTTATGGGCATCTATATATCCCAACATATTCTAATTAATATTTAAGACTTTACATGAGATTAGATCAACATTATCAACAGTTGGTTTTAATCTTAATTGATTAGATCCAATAGATATATTTAATATGGCAATATTTTGTTAATACAATAAATGGTTAAGTTGAGGATAAAATTGACTCAAGGGTAGTTTTAGTCGACTAGTATGAGAATTGACTAGGGAGTTGACTTAGGTCAATTAGTCAGTGAATGAAATATTTTTATTTGTGAAAGATTTGATTAATTAGTCAACTTAAATAAGTTCAGTTAACTGAGCATTCAAGTTTCTTAACAAGAAAATTGTTGATATGTATAGGAAGACTATTACTCTCATATTGCTTAAAGAATTTAGCGGTTCAGTCGATCGATCAAGATTTCTAAAAGTGTTAATACTAAACATTTGAAGTTAAATTAGCTTTCATAATCTTCATTTTGCTCAGCTTCATGCTTGTCTTTCTTTTTGCTTATCTCTCTATCATTGTACAATGAAAATTATAAAAGATTTCTCTATCTTTATAATAATTCGAAAAGGAAAAGCATCAGTAGAATTCATAGATTGACCCACTAATGAGTCATAGAGTATGGAATAGGAATTTGGGATTTTAAACTATGTAAAAATGATTCATTGTGATTGCTTAATTCTTTAGTTTGTATTTTATTTTATTTTCTAATTTTGTTTGCAAATTAAGTTTGCAATATATTCTACCTACATCCTCTTCGATTCATCCAATATATTTTAGGAATATTCTTGGCACCTTTGCTATATACTATGCAAATTAGTTTGATTCCTATAGGGCTTGGTGGACTCGTAAAGCCACTATGTATATAAGCTCTCACTAATTTCCTAATTATCCATTCTAAATATAGATCTAATCATCTCTCTAGCTCCCTCCTCAGTGCTGCAGTGTCGTACCAAAATTTTTGGTGGAGTTGAATTTTAAAAAATATTATTAATAAATTAATTTTTGGACTCCTCGTATTAATTTTTGAGTCCCTAGCTCTAAAACATAATTTAGACCCCTTTAGAAAGTGGGCCTAAGACGAACACCTCATAGGCCTCACCTCAAGTTCAACCCTGAGTGCTGGTGGCCAAAACATCAAGGTGGTGGTCGGATCTCCTCCTTCCTCCCTTTGATCTAAAGACACTAGTTCCATGTTGCTCATTACATCTTACTTAAAATATGGCATGGCGATCTAACATTATACATTTTAATACTTGATTTGAATCATCTTCACATGATGAAAACACGGGGAAAAAAAAATCCTCTCCCACAATACACCCTCCCCTATGTTTCCTTAGTTGTGACGATCCCAATGAATGGTTGTAGTCATCGAGGGGTTATCGACTTAGCATCTAAGAGTGTGTTTGATTCAAGATAATTATTGATAACCTATTTTGTTATATAATTTTACCTTGTTTGGTTCAAGTATCGAGTGATTCTCAAGTAAATGAGCATGTTTGCCACGTCAGTAAATGAGATATAATGGGAATCATATTATCTTGGAATAATAAGATTTTTTTTATTATGAAGTTATGCAGGATAATCTAGCTAATAATCATATAACCAAGATTATACATGAAAATTTGAACTAAATGCTCCCTTGGTTATATTATAATTAAGCAATTTTGGTATCAAGTACCTACTTAATCAACCTTGCATTAGCTTATTGGCTTTTTAAATATAATTTCATTTGTCTTATACTCATCAATAAAATGTTGGTACAATTGACCTAGGTCATGATTGATCGGACTCGAGTTTAACTCGAGCAATATTTTGATGTTCGATAAAATGTATGACAATGTGATTGTCATGAGAAAGTCTAAGTCATGGGTACTTGACATGGAAAGTCCAATCGAAGGTGTTGGCAAGGGAAAGTCCAAGTATGGGTCTTGGCAAGGAAAAGTTCAAGCTTGAGTCTTGACAAATTAAAAGTTTAACATGGGTTGACAAGGAAAATCCAAGGGTTGATATTGACGGCGTAAAGTCCAAGCGGGAGTTTTGGCAGCATAAGTACAATGATTGACGGCGTAAAGTCCAAGCGTGTGTCTTGACAGCGTAAGCCCAATGTGCCTTGGCGGTGTAGACCAGCTTAGCATGACAATAGCCGATAGAAGCACCTGAAGGTTAGCGTATGGATGAATAAGTTATGAATGACTTGGAGGGATCTGATAGACGTGAGGCTAATGGAGGTAGCTAGAAGACTTAGGTCTAGGCCAAATGTGATTTAGAAAGTATTAGGACATCATATCTGGGGTTAAATCTCATGGTTGAGGTTGTCAGTCGACTGGGGCTTTGAATCAGTTGATTGGCCAAGTGTTTTGACACTTGACAGCCGAGTTGACTCTTGGCAGTCGATGGGATTATGACCAGTTGACTACTGTGAGTCAACTAGGATTTGACTGCAGCAAAAGCCTTGGTAGTCGACTGCCATGGAAGGCAGTCGAGTGTTGGTTGAGGTTATGAGAGCAGATCGCGTGAGCCGATCGATCACGGCTATGTTCTGCAATGATCGATGGGTAATGATACGATCGCCGGCATCCGTTGGCTTGAATGTCGACGTGGATTAAGTCCGTTGTGAGACAACGGTACTGTTGATAGTCGATTGGGGCCTTATGACAGTCGACTGTCAGGCGCGAATCCAACCCGAATGCAGTTTATAAAAGCAGCTCGTGGAGGAGGATTTGGTAGTGATTTCTTGGGTGATTTTGAGGCGATTTGCTGGTGTAAATCAGGGTCTTCAAGTTCGGTTCAAGCGATCAACAAGCAAGCATTCCAAAGCTCTTTGTAAAATTTTCTTTACTTGCATTTTATTGTATTTGCTTGTATTTATTGTGTATTACTTTTATAATCATTATAAGAGGTTTCTCTGCCTCCGACTTGTTGTCGAGAAGGAGTGTTTGTGATTATTAGTGGTGTTTGGCATCGCTAGGGCTCATTCGAACTCAACCCGTGAAGTAGGAACCCTAAGATTCCGTACCACGTTATATCAGAGTGTCATTCTGTTGTGCTTGTATTGTGCATTTATTTTTATTGTTATTATTCCGCTGTGCTAACAAGTTGTAGATAAATTTATACCTGTTTGGAGTTTTTCTTGTGTCGGAGGAAAGATCACGGTGAAAATCCAGAAATTACCTCGCACTTCCACAAACCAAATCTTTCCGATGTTTCTCTTCGCGGATTGCCGATCAACCCTTCGTCTAACAGCCGAACCCCCCACCTTGGACGCACCCCCTTATCAAGGAAGGAGAGCACGCACGGCTTATGCCGTGCGTGCGTGATGGCGGTTCCACGAACTGCCATCGCAGTTCGTGGAACTGCCTGCCCACGTCTAACATCTCCCACTCGTCCAAGGTATGTCACATAGACAAAATGATCACACAGACCATTTTAGAAGAGGCGTTTAGTCATATAGATTAAATGAAAACATCAAATTAGAAAATGGTTCGTGCGACAGCAAGCACATTGAGCGTTCAATTGCTAAGAAAGTTGTTACACCTTACATAGCCGCTCATAGAGTGATGCATGCTAAGAGAAGTTGTTACGCCTAACTTAGCCACTCTACAAATGATACATAATCATTCTCTCGAGATGACCGCGAGTCATCTCGGGTGGTACAAAACCATTTATCTTATGGCACATGCCATTTTCCGGGTGACACATATGCTTTTCCAGATGATACAAAATCATATTTCTGGTGGTACATAACCATTTACCTGAAACATCCATGTCTTGCTTTTTACCCAGATTAAATAATCTCATTTACATCAATATGAACATCTCTAATCCCTTAAATTGACCATCATGTCAAGAGCATGTCTCATATTCCAAATATTCACAAACATTTCTGTACACAACAGAAAAGAGTCGACTAGTGAATAATCCTCATTAGATGTAAATCTATTTAATCTTCCTTTTTAGTGTGAATCTATTCATTTTAATCAATCGCTTTCTTAGTCATGTTCCATAGACCGAATCATCCATAGTCATAGGTAGACATGCTAAAGTAGCAAACCTTGATTAAAACTTCAAGTAGACACCTAAATAGTCACAAAGGGCAAATACTGAGATTAACATATAATCTCAAAGGGCTCACATAGCAGAGAAACAGGGATCCATTCTCCTACTACCCTTATTGTCGTCTTAGCACATGTGATATCATTCACATGCTACGATGTCGTCCTCTTTACCAATAAAGAGCGCATGTTTTCCTCAAATTAACATCGTACAGATTTCGATCTAGACATTCCCAATGTCTAATCCAGAGTTCAACACATGAATCCAAAATTCAACATATGAATTCTAATCTGGCTCAAAAACAGGTATAGTAAATGGTGGGTTCATTTACTTCGATCATTTATCACAAAATTATCTTATCTTGATACAAATATCAAGACGACCCTAACTTATAGGAATGTAACAAATTTCACAGCTTCCAAAGCTAACAACCACATAGGCTGACCTATAAGCATCGGTCTTACCTCTATTCATACACAACAAATAGAGATGATTGTCCATGTGAGAGGACCAATCACTACCTGCCAACATGCTTATCGAGATCTTATCACTAGAATGTAACATAACATACACTGAATAGATTATGACCGACATTATAAACAATCAAATCATTATATTCAATTGTCATTACAAGACTGTTACATTCTACGAAGTCCCATAGACTTTACATGCTCATTAAATGACTCTTTAGTCATTGGCTTAGTAAAAGGATCTGCAAGCATAGCTCGTGTAGGGATATACTCAAGAATCACCTTCTTTTTAGCAACAATATCCCTGATAAAGTTGTATTTTATAGCAATATGCTTGCCCTTGCTGTGATATTTGGGATCCTTGGAAAAAGCTATCGCAGCTTGACTGTCACAATAGACAGTCACTGGACTCCCACTGCTCTCAGCAATCTTCAAATGCTTTAGGAACCTTCTCAACCAGACTGCTTCTTGTACAGCTGCTGAACATGCCACATATTCAGCTTCCATTGTAGATAAGGCCACACAGGCCTGTTTCTTGCTGTTCCAGGAGATGGCGCCACCATTCAACAAGAACGCATAGCCTGATGTAGATTTTCTATCATCCAGGTCCCCAGCCCAATCTGCATCTGAATAGCCCATAAGGCTCATATCTGGTCCTTGATAACAGAGACAATAATCTGTCGTCGCCTTCAGATATCTGAAAATCCTTTTCACTGCCTTCCAGTGTCTCGATCCTGGGTTTGACTGGAACCGGCTGACTAAGCCCACTGCATAGCTGATATCGGGACGAGTACACAACATAGTATACATTAAACTACCTATGGCACTGGCATATGGTTTTTTATTCATGTCGGCTATTTCAGCTGGAGTCGTGAGACTCATACTTTTGCTCAAAACAGTACCTTTCGCAATAGGTGTCTGTTCACAGTTGCAGTCAGACATGTTGAAATGTTGTAACATCTTAGTAATATAAGACTCTTGTGACAAACCCAAAAGTCTCTTTGATCGATCCCGGATGATCTTAACCCCTAAGATGTATTCAGCTTCTCCCATATCTATTGTGTCAAATTGAGAAGACAACCACTTTTTGACTTCTTCAATAAAACCTATGTCATTTCCTGCTATCAGCATATCATCAACATATAATGATAAAATGACATACTTTCCTTTTTCCTTCTTTAGGAAAACGCAATGATCCTCATTGATCATTTCGAAACCATAAGATAAAACCACTTTGTTAAATCTTATGTTCCACTGTCTTGACGCTTGCTTCAGCCCATATATAGATTTCTTCAATCTACATACTTTATCCTCTTGGCCTAAAGCAACGAAACCTTCTGGCTGAACCATATAGATTTCCTCGTCAAGCTCACCGTTAAGGAAAGCGGTTTTGACATCCATCTGATGTAATTCCAAGTCATAATGCGCCACAAAGGCCAAGATAACTCGGATTGACACAAACTTCACTACGGGAGAAAATGTCTCTTCAAAGTCAATACCCTCTCTTTGGGTAAATCCTTTTGCAACCAAACGAGCCTTGTATCGGTTAATCAATCTATCAGACTTCCTCTTTATTTTGAGAATCCACTTATTCCCAATGGCCCTTTGGCCAGGAGGAAGATCGACTAACTCCCAAACTTGATTCCGAATCATTGACTCCATCTCTTCTTCCATTGCACTTTTCCACTTATCTCTAACCCTACATCCCAACGCATCCTCAACTGATTGAGGTTCATCTTCGTCAACTGGGAGTGTCATCATTGCCTCATTCTCAATATCAAACCTCCTTTTAGGTATGATCTTACGAACACTTTTCCGTAAGTTGGGCTGTTGAGAAGTCACCCCGTGATCAGACACATTACTCCCACTCGGTTGACTAGGTTCAGGTATCCCACTGGACATCTGACTTGTTGATAACGACTCATCCTCCTCAAAAAGAGGAACTATCTTATCAACTTCACCCTTTATTGGGAACTCAGTTTCGAGAAAAGTGGCATCTCTCGACTCAATCTCAGAGATTGTCCCATCTGACATCTCACCTATGAAAACATAACCTTTTGAGGTATCAGAATATCTTATAAAGATACACTTCTTACCTCTAGGTCCTAGTTTTCCATATTTGTGAGAACTATTATGAACGTAGGCAGCTGACCCCCAGGGTCTCAGATTGCTCAAATCTGGTTTTCTGCCCGTCCAACGTTCATATGGGGTTGATGGAACTGACTTTGAAGGCACTTTGTTAAGTATATAGGCCGCAGCTAGTAATGCATCTCCCCAATAGGAGACTGGCAAATTAGCCTGCGCCATCATAGACCTAACCATTTCAAGAAGAGTCCTATTTCTTCTTTCAGCAACCCCATTTTGCTGTGGAGTTCCTGGGATCGTTAGCTGTCTAATAATCCCCTTATCATTACATGTCATCTTGAACAAATCAGACAGATATTCACCCCACTGCGATCGCAAGGCCTTAACCTTACGTTCTGTTTGATTCTCAACTTCGTTCAAATAACGAATGAAATAATCCAACACTTCAGATTTTTGAGAAATCAAATACACATGACCATACCTAGTGAAATCATCAATAAATGTAATGAAGTAGGAAGCTCCATGCCTAGCCTTCACACTCATCGGACCACAAATATCCGAATGAATCAATTGCAATGGCAAGTCTGCTCTAATAGCCTTTCCAAATGGTTTCCTAGTTGCTTTTCCAGCAAGACAATGCTCACATACAGACAAGCTAATCTTAGCACGAGAGCCCAATAAACCCTCTAGCTAATCGATTCATGATCTTGTCCTATATATCCCAATCTAGCATGCCAAACCTCATCAGTTATATCCGCATTACTAGTAAGAGCAATGTTTGAAAAACAACTATGAATCGCACAATTCACTTCAGGCACCACATCTAGTACCATAAAATCATTAGATAAATAACCATATCCGATTGACACAGAGTCAATCTTAAGTTCTACACAATGAAAACATTTACAGTACCCCAAATCAAGAAGACAAATGATACAAGATTCCTTCAATCTGGAGCATACAAGACATCATGCGAAACAAAGTACTTCCACCACGAAGGTTAAGTTTACAAGTGCGCTCCCTTGACTTGACTCTTGCATTGTTTCCTACATAGATCCATTTGTTGCTGCGGTAGCGGTACTCCACATATGTAACCCGCTCTCGAGCTACATGGTTGGTTGCTCCCGAATCTATAATCCACAAAGGATAAGAATCAACCATCAACACAGTACTAGCAACAAAATGCTCAGAAGACAGATTAGAAGTTACCTTCTTTGGCTCAAGATACATTCGTGTGTGGCCCTTCTTGCCACAATTAAAGCAAGATAACTTGCTTTTTGGTTTCTTCCTGTCTTCTTCTTCTTGATTTGTTCCTTCCCATAGAGAACGTTTTATTCTTTCCCTTTCCTTCTTGTACCATTTCTTCTTGGATCCGGATGATCCGTGAGCAATGACGAATAGGCTTGGCCTCAAATCCATGATTCTACTCTCTCACCTTGACTCTCATACATACCGTGAGACATCAGCGAAAGTCTTAATACTCTCACTGTGAGTTAAGGTCTGCTTCATGGTCTCCCAAGAATCGGGAAGAGAACGAATAACCGCCTGAACCTGTTGTTCATCTGTCAACTCATGACCGGCAGTTTTCAGCTCCCGAATCATATTCGACATCTCCCTGAGATGTTGAACCATCGTTGCATTCGGGCGCTTCTTGTAGCTGTCGAACCTGATCGTCACCGAAAGCTTACTTAGACTTATTCCACTGTATCTCTCTCTAAGGGCTACCCAGACTGCATGAGCTGAAGGATATGGCTCATACTCTAACACTAGGTCATCCACCATTGAACTTATCAATATGCCCTTAGCAGTGGAATCTTTCCTTTTCCATACCTTATAGGTATCAAGGTCACGTCTGTACTGTGCTGTATTACTCTCAACAGGTTCTATCATAACCTGATTAACAGCCTCTAGAACCTCTTGTTCCTCAAGAACATACTGAATCTTGAGGTGCCATATTTTATAGTTATCCCCATTCAATTTTTCACCTTTGTTCAGTTCAGCTATGATATTTTTAGTCGCCATAACCTAACATAAATAAACACATTATTTAGTTACTCAGTGTATGCTTTTATGTATGTAATCTCAAAAATAAACTCAAGATAAATCTGATCTGGTTTACAAAATCAAGTGACAACTGCGTTATCACTCATCATTTGTATGTGCCAATCAGACTTAGATTGATATATTTTATTACATACATCCCACTTAATGATATTAATCATTATTACAGCATGATATTACACATTAAATGAACATATCATTATATACTCATTTGAACTAATCAAGGGTATATCCAATAATCATGCATCATGTAGAATTAACAGCATCAAATGAACTAATCATTAAATGAACACATCATTAAAATAAACATGCTGTACAATGTTAACAAATAACAAAGTCTACTTAGAATGTAACAGATTACATTCTTCCTACTCATAAACTAAAACAACTCCTAATAGACTAGATAAGCGATTACTGCTCCCACTAGGACAAGCCCTAGCGCAACAGTAATCATGACATGTCCACTCCGTCTGGACTCAACCACAGTACTCTCTGCTGGGACACTCACAGGCAACACATGCTGCCCTGATACAGAGTCCTTTAAAGACCCCACAAATCGAGAACCAAAATCCTCCACTGGGTCTTCTTCAGGATCCTCTTCACAGTCAGCATAGTTAATCGACTCACCTGGTATATGAAATGCGTCCTTCATGTAACCCCCAAAATTGTCGTGCCGCATCAGCAAGATTATCGGACAATGAACGAATCAACGCCCAAATCCTGTAGTTGTCTAATACTGGAAACTCTTGCATCTCGAGCTTCCAGACCAATCTGTCCAGCTTCCCAATGTGTCCAACGACTCCATGGTAAGGGTCATAGTCCAAATCTTCGATAGCCTCCCTATACCGATTGCGCAACACATCGCGCCGGGTCATAGTGGTATACATCCGCACCATCTGTAAAATTGAAATAAATCATGTCAGTACATAACCGACAAAACCAGTACAAATACCGGTATATTCCAATTTAATCAAGGCACAGAACAAATACACATATATCAAGAAGAACTAAACTCCTTGAATTTTAGGCTATTATCAATTGACTCATTGATCAATCAATTTTGACCCATAGACATTCATAAACTAGTTCTATCCTTAAGTCATTTAAGTCAGATTCTAATTGTTCCAAAACAATCCATCTAACTTTAGTTATGAGTTTAGTCAACCAAAGTCAACTCCACACAATTCTTGTGTAAATTTAATTGGACACTTAGCCTTTTGTTGGAATCAAATTAATTGAACCCATGTCCAATTAAAATTTAATTCAAGACCCATTTAATTAGGCCCAATTAAGCCAAGCTAAATTCAAAGCCCATTTAATTCTGCCCAATTAATTCGGCCCATATATTCTGCCCAATTAATTTGGCCCAATTAAATCTGAAGCCCAATTATTCGGCCCATCTATTCTGCCCAATTAATTTGGCCCATCTAATGCAGCCCAATTAATTCGGCCCAAATAACCCAATTAATTCGGCCCAAATAAAGCCCAATTTACCAAATAAGCCCAACTAAATTTTATAAACATTAGAACTAATCAGACAAAATGTTTTTTATCCCATATCTGATTTAAATGATAAAATAAAAAAAAACTTTTATTTATTTATTTAATAGAAACATTTTCTATCCGCGCCCTAATCCCACAGATCCAACTCGAGCCTTCACGCTGGGCTGCCGTGGCGCTGCTGCCTCATGACGGCGCGCCTCGCTTCGTCGCCTCTATCGCCTCTCGGTAGCCTCGGTAAGGTCGTTGGATGCGGATCGGTGCGTCGACTCGGATCGGAAGGTCGCCGCTTAACGCGGCCCGCCCATAGCCGCTCGAGGCCGCCGGGTGGCCGCGCCTCGAGAGGCCATTGCCTCCGCGCCGCCTCGCAACATCGACGCCGACGCCTCGCACGGCGCCCTAATTCCGAAGCGCCTCGGCGCATCGCCGCTCGGCGGCGTCATGAGGCATCGGCGCGACCGCCTCGCGCCTCCGGCGCTCGTCTGTTCGCCGTCGGCCGTCGACCATACATCGCCGCGCCTAACGCGCTGCCGCCGCGCCGCTCGCCTCGACGGCCGAGCGCTCAATGCCTCGCCGCGATGTCGGCGAGCATCGAGAAACTCTGTTCTTCGATGGAATTTTCGGTTGCGGCGAAGAAGAAACAAATTGAACAGGTAAACTCTATATGCTCTGATACCATTGTAGATAAATTTATACCTGTTTGGAGTTTTTCTTGTGTCGGAGGAAAGATCACGGTGAAAATCCAGAAATTACCTCGCGCTTCCACAAACCAAATCTTTCCGATGTTTCTCTTCGCGGATTGCCGATCAACCCTTCGTCTAACAGCCGAACCCCCCCACCTTGGACGCACCCCCTTATCAAGGAAGGAGAGCACGCACGGCTTATGCCGTGCGTGCGTGATGGCGGTTCCACGAACTGCCATCGCAGTTCGTGGAACTGCCTGCCCACGTCTAACACAAGTGTTGTAGACGATCAAGTACGAACGAATTTGATTAAGCAATGACGCACTATTCACCCCTCTCTAGCGATGATCCATTCCCAACATAAAAGTTAATTGAGACCATATATCTACTACTCATACTTTTAAGAATTTATGTTAAATTACATTTAGATAGCTAACAACTTAGCGTAAGGTCATCGAGCTATTTATTCAAAACATCTAAAACACCTTGATATACTTGTCGAAAACATAGTTATGCTCCTTAGACTCTCATAAACCATATATGTTTTTGTTTCTATCGTATAGGAGCAATATCGAGCCATAAAGATTTTTATTTTTCTTTTTTGCAAGAACACTTGGATGTTTTTTTTTTGGCAAAAGTAACTTGATGTTCTTGAGCTATTCATATCACTAAATGAAAGTACAATGAAATGACATATGGATTAGGGATTTTAACTCTAGTCTAATTTTAGGTTCTTAACCAAGTATAAGTTGAAAGGAGATTTAAGATTTTAATAGTATATAAAACCTTTTAAGTTAAAAAGAAAATCACTCTATAGATGTTATAAAAAAGACACGTTGATGTTCATTTTTATTCTGTTTTAGCGTGAAAATATTTTCATCTTGTAAATCCAATCATTAAATTATTTACCCAATTCATTATTTTTTAGTCTTCAATAAAAAAAATAGAAAGAAAATATTATTTCTAATAAAATCTTAACCAAGAAAGACGCGTGATCTAATAAACAATAAACTTTGCTAGAGTAATTAGTTTAAACATTTTCTCGAAAACAAAATAAGAAAGTTCTTAAAATCGGATATTTTCTTCAAAAAAATAAGGAATGAAAATCCGAAATATCCTTAATTAGTTTTCCTCCTATATAATTAAATATATTTTCTTCCAAACATATTATATACACGTCCATCAACAGCCTCCGATCCATCCTTTTTCTAATTAACCAAGCCATTAACTCACACATTAGTAACATGCAAGTAATTACTCCCACATTAACACAAACATCCTTCTCTACCCTTTTGCAATTCATGTAATTTAAGACAGCATTAGCAATTTACAAGATGTCTCTTAAAAAATCCATTTCAATATGAATAAAGAGCAAGATATCTTTATTACCATCCATATATACACCTTCCCTCAAATAATAAATGGGAAAATATGCACAATATGTCACACTTTTCTTGACACTCATGCAAAGAGTTGTTGTGGAGGATTAGGGTTTCAATGGACAAACTACTCGTTTTCTTACTGAGCAGTGCAGTGTTTGGAGGTATGCAATTAAAGAAATTAACTTTTCATTTGCAGAGAAGGTCGAATGAGTTTTTTGATCCTTGTGTGTGTTTTTTAGGGTATTTGGTGTCTTCTAAGTCTTATGATTATTCATCAAGCATAGAGGTATGTGTTCTCCTTTATTATTATTATTTTTTTACACTTCAGATATAAAAAAAATGATGTTATTTTTCACATCTGGTTTATTCATCTTCATTTGATAATTAAGGGAAAACATATACATACGAGTTGAAGCTTTTTTATGCCCTTCTTTTGTCGTTGTTTACCTTACGAAATCCTCGACTTCTTTCGTGCTCGTACGCCTCATCGTGTTTCTTTTATCGAATGAAAATGGGGGGAAAATATTTACCTGTGAGAATGAAATGAACTAGGATGATGCCATTAGTTTATGGAGTGCAATTGATTAAAAAGAATAGAAGAGTCGATTAATTTCCTTTTCTTATAGTTTTAGGGATGTATCAAATAAGACATGGATTTCTTGTATTTTATTTTGTAGGGATACAATAAATATATAAGACAATGACTAACCTCTATGATATTAAAATTTTGTATAAGAATGTTTCGGTTGTTTCATCTAGTTTGTTCGGCTTGCTACCTTGTCATTTATTGTTCGCTTGTCTCACTCGAGCTAATTGTTCTCTTCATCTCATTTAATTTTGCAATTTTGTTATATCATTTGCTTAATTGTCTAGTTGGTTTTCTTATTTTTATAATTCTCTAACCTACCTCACTCAACCAACATGGAGTCATCCAATATCCACTTGATTTGCCTTGAGTATTTAGTTTCCTAAGCCTATTCGATTAGCTTGTCGACAAACACGGTGTAATTTATTTGATCATTTGAATCACTTGGACTATTTAGCTTTCTCTCAAGATTGACTATCTACTTGATTATGGTTAATTCAATTTGACAATCTTCTCAATCTTCTTAATTGTTCTTTTGATCCACTCTTTAATATCAACTCCTACATCCTCTTTCCTTGATCAACATGTTCGAATTGATTGGTCTAACTGAGAGGGAGAGTTTTGACATAATGATAAAATTATTATCGTGTGATTTAGAAGTCACAAGTTCAAATCATAAAAATAATCTCTTGCAAATCAAAGTTAAGATTGCGTATAATAGACTTCTCTAAGACTTCGTATTGATAAGAATTTCATGCACGGGCCGAGCTTTTTTTTTTTTTTTTTTTTGATTGGCCTAACTAACTCAATAGATCCATCAATATCTTGACCACCCTCCCAAATAGACTCATTTAAACAAGCAAAGGATAACCAATTTTATGCACTCCTCTCCGAGCTATGGTGCAACAACTAGGGCTCCCATGTGATTTATCAAGAATCTTCGATTTAGTCTCAGTTGCATCACATTTGTAGGAATTTTCTTCCAAATGGTTAATTATTAGATTTTAGAAAGCTAGACTATCTGCTGCTTGAGCGTTTTTTGATTTAATCCGACCGATCGATGGAAAATTTCTATGAAATCGAATCAATCACTTTTAAGATTAGTCAGACCGAAGACTTAGATAAATAATGTCAATTAAAAAAAAACAATCAAAGTGTTTAGTCTTCATGTATTTTCTTTCTTTCATTTCCTCATTGCCAATTAAGAACACTTCTTGCCTGATCATCTACGGATAATAAATTTGACATCTTTTCTCTTCGCAATCTAATTCTTCTTTGGGAAAATATGAAACTGTCATATTAATGATCCTTTTCGATTGTCTCTACCGATGAAGAAAATAAATCAAGAATTTAAATGACATATAAAAAAAAAATCGATCGATAATTTAGAATTACGTCCTCTTCAGAAATATCTAATTCTTCCTTAGGGATCATGTTCCATGTAGTTGAAAATTTTTCATGGTGGTCAAAAGTTTCTTTGCCATTTTCAGTGCTTGGCAGATCCCCCAAAGCCACAGTACCGCGGCGGCATAATCCGCAACCCAGAATTCAACAATGGCACGAAGACTTGGAAACCCTTCGGCCACAGCAGCGTCGCAGTGAGGAAATCTGAATCAGGTAACCGTTTCTCGGTCACTCAACGGAGAACCTCGCCGCACCAGAGCATATCGCAGAAGGTCTTCCTGCAAAAGGCGATGCTGTATGCTTTCTCAGGTACTTCCATGGCGACGACGCGATGGCGCCAGCCACGGAACGCCATGTGTTTCTCGGACTAATTAAGCTCCTTCCTTCTTGATGTCTCAGCCTGGGTTCAGGTCGACCGAGGAAACGCCGCCGTTAGAGTCGTCTTCAAGACATCTAGCGGCTTCATCCATGCCGGAGAGGCAGAAGCAAAGTCGGGATGCTGGTCGATGCTCAAGGGAGGTCTGACTCCCAAGTCGTCGGGACCAGCTGAGATCTTCTTCGAGGTCAGCTTCTTGATTTTTTTTTTTGTTTTGATCCATCTGAGCATCGTCGAACTCATTCCTCGGATCGCAGAGCGAGAACACCGGCGTGGAGATATGGCTGGACTCTGTCTCTCTGCAGCCGTTCACTGAACGCCAATGGAGAGCTCACCAAGCGAAGGCCATCGACAAGGTCCGCAAGAAAAGAATCGCGGTCCAAGCGGTCGACGGCGATGGCAAGGCCGTTCCCGGCGCGTCGGTTTCCATCCAGCAGCGGCGGCCTAGTTTCCCCTTCGGCTGCGCCATGGCGAGCACCATCCTGGACAACCCCGCGTACCAGAGCTGGTTCGCCTCCCGCTTCACCGTGACCACCTTCGAGAACGAGATGAAATGGTACGCCACGGAGGCCGTCCACGGCAAAGAGGACTACTCCGCCGCGGACGCCATGCTCGCGTTCACCAAGCGGCACGGCATCGCCGTCCGGGGTCACAACGTGTTCTGGGACGACGCCCAGACGCAGATGGGATGGGTCAAATCGCTCTCCGGCCAGCAACTCCGCGACGCCACGCAGAGAAGACTCGATTCTGTGGTGTCGAGGTACAGAGGCGACGTCATCGCCTGGGACGTCGTCAACGAGAACATGCATTTCTCCTTCTTCGAGGACGCGTTGGGCGCGGATACTTCGTCGATTTTTTACGAGAAGACCCGGGAGGTCGATCCGAATGCAGTGCTGTTTCTGAACGAGTTCAACACCCTGGAGTACCCTTCCGACTTCAAGGTGACTCCGGCGAAGTACCTCGAGAAGTTGCAGAGGATCGAAGCCAGCATGAATCACGCAGGCCTCGCGATTGGGCTCGAGAGCCACTTCGGCACGCCGGATTTAGCCTACATGAGAGCTGCCCTGGACACTCTGGCCGGAGCCAACAGGTCGATTTGGCTGACCGAGGTGGACGTCGCCAATGGCACAGAGCAGGCGAGGAATTTGGAGGGCGTCCTGAGGGAAGGGTACTCGCATCCTGCTGTGGAAGGGATAGTGATGTGGTCGGCATGGCACCCGAAGGGGTGCTACCGGATGTGTCTGACGGACAACAGCTTCAATAACCTTCCCACCGGCGATGTCGTCGACAAGCTGATCGCCGAGTGGAAGTCCACCGATGTGGCTGGCAAAACTGACGCCGACGGTTTCTTCCGGACTCGACTGTTTCACGGAGAGTACGAGATCAACATCAGCCGCTCTTCAGGAAACTCCTCTTCGGCGCAGAGCTTCAAAGTCGCAGATTCTCCGCACCAGACCACACTCATGATTCGGATCTAAGAAACAAACTAAATCAGGGACTAGAATCTTGAGTGACTCCGAGAATAAGTTTCAACTCATTTATTTAATAAGATACTTCTATAGTCAAATCTAGGGCCATAAATTGAATATTTTAATTCGGTAAGAGATCGTTTATGTTCGTTCAATATACAATAAAATTAATTAATAAATAAATTTGAATAACTTGATAAATTAATTAAATGAACAAATTTGAATACATATTTGTGAACCGTATTCATGAATAATGTTCATGATTAAATTCATTTAAAAGTTATTTATCAGCTTATTTATACTTATTTATAAACAAGGATTAAAATTTTAAATAAACAAACAAGTTTGATTTAAGAGCATGATAACGTTTAATCAAGGTAAATATAAATAGATTTGAATCAAACTTGATTAAAAGTTCGATATCCATTAAACAAATCAAGCTCAATTTAAACTCAAACTATTACAAGAATAATAATTTTTAAGGACAATCATAAATGTCCTTATAGTATATTTTTAGTGACATCACTAAAAAATACCCTATAAAGTGATGTCGTCTTAGACCCGATTCGTTTTCCTGACATTTTATAATGTCATTATGCAATATAAATATTAACATCAAAAGTATCTTAATATAGATATATAATGATACACTAAAATATTAAGAAAAGTCATATTTTAAAGACATCTACGTGTGTCTTATTATCATCGTAATAAGGACATCAACGTGTGTCTTATTATTATTGTAATTAGGACAAAACTAAATGTCACCTAAACTTATTTATTTTGACATTTATAAATGTCTTATATTTTTTATAAGGACAATACAAATTTTCAGTAAAGATAATTTATAAGATCATTTTAAAATGTCACCTTAATTAATCTATAATGATATTTATTAATGTCATTATAATAATTTATAAATATATTAAAATGATCCCTAATGTAAGCATGAATCCAATATTTATACATCATCACAATTCATCCCTGTTTAGAATATAAAAAATTATAAAATATAATTTAAAGTGATAATAGAAAATTTAAATTCATTCCATAATCATTGAGTCAAAGTTACAAATGTCTTGATGAGTCTTTTACATCTAAAACTAATTACACACTATACTCAAAATATTAAATTTTAGAACTAACAAAGTCTTATAAAAAAAACTCAACTAGATAGACTATCTTCAACTATAATATTGATTCATAAAAATTCAAGTACTCGTCACCTACAAATACAATGAATATATTTGTATTAGTACTGAAATAAAATAATAAACAACCAAAGTTAATAGAAATAATAGTAAAGATTAGATATCATGTCGACCAGGGAAATGCAAAGTATCATTCCATATGCACATAATAGTGATTTTTGCTTACTGTTAACAGTAAATACATTTCATATTTATTTAAAATTATAATAATACAATAAATATACAAATTAATAATATTTCAATGAAAGATTAAAATTATACCAGATGATAAGGTCAAGCTATCATTCCTCCAAGTGTATCCTTAAACGTCTGTAAAAGATCATAAGGTCTAATTAAACTCTCTTTTGGGTCTAAGACAATTTGTGTTCGTACTTCACACCAATTGGGTCCTAATGTCTGTCCCCCTACTATAGTATTTAGATCCATACTATGGAACACTCCTCTTGCCACAATCTTTGTTGAATCAAATAAACTTTTAATTAAAATAGAGCATCCAATCTACAAAAAAAAAAAAGTCAAAAAGACATAAAAGATTGATGATGTGTGAAACATATAGTAAAAAAGAAATTAAACAAACCTTACTCGTAAAGATGGATGACGAGGAATAGAAAGTTATGAATTACTACTTGATGATGTGTGTTGATTACTTTTGCAATTTGACAGAGGGTTATGGTATGATTGATTATAAATTTTTACTTTTAACATTCAAATATGTTGCCCCTGCATTTTAATTTGTTCATCCATTTTTTCTAATTTTGTCTGTTGCTCCATCACTACTCGATTGCACGTGCCACGACTAGAAACTTCTCCCCATAAATCAGATAGACTAACACCATCACCAAACATACATACTCGACCAGGTCTATCTGGTCCCATGATTTGAGTAAATATATCATTGTGACTCACTGATCATTAGAATCTTCAGGAAGTTGATTTGTTAGTTCATTCATTGCAACCTTTTATCAAAACATGACATGTTGGTACTTATTAAATACATAATGATAAATAAAATAAATTATTTTAAACTTAATATGATTGAAGAGTATAAAACAGTTTACCAATATTTCTGCTATAATATTGCTTGAGGGACTTCCATTGGCATGTGTAAAACAAGTCTGAAATAATTCAACTTGAGTTGGAGGGTGTCTCTTTTCTTTTTTCTGAAAATATATTTGGTTACTAGTTTATACATGTGTTAGAATCGAGGAGAATAACATGTATATAATTATAATTTGAATAAAATGAATTACCAATTTGTGTTGCACTTGAGCAAAAGATATCCTTCCAATTGTCTGATGCATTATTTTGTGCTTTCTAGCAGCTTTATTATTTTCACTCCTTTCTAATATATTAAATTACACATAATACACAAAATAAAAGTGCACATACTATTTTAATCAAATTATATCATAAATAAAAATAATGTCTAGCTTTGATTTGTTCGTGTTCCAAAAAGTAATTAGTCTAATGTATTGTTTTACATGAGCTCTTTCATCTCTTTGTTGTAAAAGGATTTGAATTGACAATTCAAGATTATAGTACTTATTTTTAAGTTTAGACTTCTAGTTTCTTTATTTTTTTGCTATTGAACGTAGTGTCCAATTTTCTTTCCCTGGAGGAAGATTGTAAATTATTATTACATAAATTAAAAGTCTTAAACAATAAAATTATACAAAAACTATTTATTTACCTTTATGACATTTAACATGTTTTTCTTTTTATCCATTGACATTTTATGCCAATCTTCCACATCAATTGGACAATACTTACTATTTCTTGCCAATGAACTCAAAAAGTCAGTAAATTTATTTCTTTTTTGTTCCTATAGGGAGTCCCATATTATCACATGAAATCTTAATGCGTGGTAATGTGCTAGGTCGACCCCAGATTTCTTTTATAAATGTAGGATCTCTTTTTTTCTCTCTCAGTATTATAAAGTCTATCATCACTATTTGTAAACATATAAAAGGATAAAAGACATAATATAAATAATAAAATAAAATACTATAATTTTCATATATATTATCTTCATTATCTTCATTATTCATATTATCATTTTGGTATGGAACTGAAGAATTATTTTCAACATATGTGATATTATCTTGTACATTAATTTGAAATTGATTTGAATATGCACCTCTTTAGTTAATCAAGGAACCTTGTATATTATCACCATATATAAAAGTATCAATTCAAGTAAAAAAAACAAATAAGAATTAGACACATGAGAATTTAATACTCAAGATGAATTAAAAATTTACTTTTCTTTTCAATAAATAATAAATTTATGATGCATAAAATGGTTCTAGCTCATTTTATATGTTTATGTCTGATACCATCTATAAAACATACAATTGATACAATTGAATCTGAATTAGAAATACAAAAACTTACAATTGATCAAATTCTCACCTATGCACGACAAGTACCCAATAAAACTCAATAGAAAAAACTCAAACCCAAGAAGAAAAAGAGTTTCAACCAAAGAGAAATTTTTACATGTTCCAACAAATAATAACTTTATGATGTAAAAAATTAGATAATACCTTGTTCAGTTGAATATGTGATATTATTTTCCACATCAATTTGAAATTGACTTGAATCTGCATCTCTTTGATTATTTAAGATACTTTATATATTATCACCATCTATAAAAGTATCAATTCAAGTAAAATAATAAAGCAAATAAGAATTATACACACGGGAAAAAGAATATATAAAATTTTACGTTAATTTAATACTCAAGATGAATTAAAAGTTTACTTTTCTTTCCAACAAATAATAAATTTATGATGCATAAAATTAGATAATATCTCATTCAGTTGAATATAGATCTATGTGATTTTTACTAATATCTGACAGTTGCATATCTCTCTCAAATTGTAGTTTAAAATGAGATTTCCTACTAGTTTGACACTTAGGAGCCATACCTACTACAAATAATAGTTAGTTATAAATTATAGATAATACAAAATTAGTTAAACAATCAAAATGATTCATATAAATTTTTTAAAATTCATCGTCGAATAAATTCTACTTTACTGATCTCTCACTTCATCGTTCCCCACAGCCGTACGTTTGGTCTTTCCCTGATAGAAGGAAACCATTGATTATGACATTAATCTGCTCCCTGCTGGTTGCTGTTATACTTTATCTATTCCAGTTCCTCCCATTGCTCAATCTTGAATAAATTTAAAAATGGAGAGGCAACAGTCGAAATCATTGATCGAACAAATCACGTGGAAGATTGATTGAATCGATGAACAGGAAGTGAAGGCAACAATTTTGAGTCTTCCCTTGGAACAATGTGGAATCTTTGACCAACATACTCGATATTGCAGTCGCCAGTCAAGCGTCATCCAATTCAAAAACTATGACCTTGACTAATCCAACGCAAGATCTATCATCATCATTCGCCCTAACCCAACCCCTCCTCCAAGCAAATGAGAAAAATTGGGGTTGTATATTAATGGCGGCTAGGTAACTGAGGAGGGTAAATTATCCGCGAAGATACATTTGGCTACCTTCTTCTCCTGCACCCATGTTGGCGAGGAAAGAGGAGGTTGGGTCCAGGAAGGCGCAGGTAGTAGCCCAGGAGGCCATCGACGATGTCGCCGCCATCGCCGCATCCACCACCACTGTTACCACCGTGACCGGTCATGTCATGATCATTTTTGAACTCGTCGTCTGCTTTGGTATGTATACAGTATGCACTTATCTGATTCCTCCTCTGTGCAAATCAAAATTTTCATGGGACTTAGAAATGGAGAGTCGTTGATCAGATCTATGATTTTGCAGACGAGGCAGCGAGGAAGTGGCTTAACAGGATGAACGAGAAGCTGAAGAAGTTGGAGACTAGCGGAGGAAATCATTTAACCTACTTTTTTTTAAATATATATAAACTTAGTACCTATAATGATATTTATTAAATATGTCATTAAATTTTTTTTTTTAAAAATAATCACTTTTAATAAGTGCCCTTATAAAGTGTTTATAACTACATTATAAAATAAGTGTCGTTAAGAAAATATCATAATAGATTATTATTCTCATAGTGAACAAAAAAAAATCAAACTAAGCTTGAACAGATTTTTTAATAACTTGATTAATTTTAAATTTGACTTAGTTAGTTCGATTTGATTATCTTATCAAATAAATTTAAATATTATAAAGCTCAACTTAGATTAGCTCGTTTACAACTTTAGTCAAATCCATTAAACGTGGTCGTATTGTGATTATATATTTAATCCATACTAAACAAATTAAATAAATAAAAAAATAACAAAGAGTGCCTCTACTTTAGTATTTAAGATATACTTTTGTTCTCAATTTAGCTTTAAAATGAAGTAATTTTTGTCAAAATAAATCTGAGATATTTTAAATAAAAAATTATAGATGAAATGTTATTTTGATAAATTTTCAAAAGCAAGTGTGCTTTTTCTTTTTATAATACGGATAATTAATTTTCTACTTAATTGACATAAGTCAAGTTTATGCTGAACGATTCAAGGAATATAATTCTCTTGAATTTTTTTTTATTGACTATGAAATCGATTAATGATGATATTAGAACGAATAAATCATCTTTTACTGTAATGTGCATTTTGATTCATTCTTATTTTTGTCAAAAATCACACCATCCACGACCCAACTATGACATCAATAAGCAAAACCAACCGTCACCCCAACACAAAATCTTTAAATATAATGATAATCGATGAGTCTCCCTTTACCCTGAGCACTTTATTTTTTATTTATTTATTTTTTTAAGGTTCAATATATGACCAAACAGTTTAACCACACGAGCAACTTAACAATCTTGTATGTTAACAAGTTATTCGGTCTGTCTCAAATTTGGATTGTCTGTAGAGGGGGTTGTCTTGTTGTTGGGAAGTGATGTGGATACACAGATTTTTCATCTCCTTTTAGTGCAAAAGAACGTCCTGAAAGTTTATGGTTCTCTCCGACCGCAACAGTAATAGAAAATGAATAGAGGATGATAAAACCAACACAAATAACAGAGATACAAGATTTAATGTGGTTCGAAATTCTAATTCCTACTCCACGGGGTGAGCTCTATAGCGAGCTGCGGTGCCAAAGCACTTTCACTATGAGACTTCTCCATCTTGGGAATATTTCCAGAGGTGGAGAAAATACCTTATAACTTCAACGGTGTACAATATATATAGAGAGAGTATGAACTACCCCCGCCTATCTACTACTCTCTTCCTCTTTCCTTAATCTCCTTCTTCTCCGATGTTAGGTCTCCCTTCTCCTCGATGATGTCCTCTCCTCTTCCCGTGGAACTAGAAGTGATGATGGTCTCTTGCCAATCCCAAAAAAAGAAGCAGATCTCCTTCTCCTTCCTCCCTCCCTAACTTTTATCCTCCTCGTCTCTCCTTGCTCCTTGTGATGCAACGAACTGTCCTGATCACCGTCCATGTGGAGGGCTCCTCTTCCTTGGAGAATAATTCTGTTAGAAGGACAAGGAATGAAAACTCCTACGAATATTGTGTGAAGTCCTAGTTTGTTATATCATGTAACAAACTCTCGTAAACTACTATCTCGGGAAATATTTTGCCCCCACTTTTCACCCTATCTTCCTTCACCAAGTCTAATATTGACTCTATCCCTATCTCAACTAGACCATCCTTGCTCATTAAGACCAAGGTGTACACTACTTATTTTACCCTGTCAAGCTAATATTCACACCCACTCTGTCTATGAGACCCAGTATCTTCTACCTTTCGCAACTCCCCGAGTCAATCCCTGACTCACTTACCGAGTCATCTCCCAGACTTGTACTCCGGGTCGCTTCTTTAGTCTCCTTTTAGTTATAGAGTTTATCTTTTCGATTCTATACCTTCACCCTGTCAGCCCGATCGACCCCCTCGAGTTGGGTTTCACCGGTTCAGTCAGTATTTCACGCATGACCTTCTTTATCTCCATCCCTAAATTTGGTCATAGTGGTATCATTAGCCACTCCCTAAAAATAGTAAAACGAAACGTTGAGTTTGACTTTCCAAGTGAAACACTTTGCTCTATCTTCCTCCCTATCAATCCCATTAAATCTAAGTTGTCCTCCTCCTTCACTTTGTCATATCCACACAGAGCGGCTTATTGGGGCCATGGGCCCCGCCTCCTTTCTTTCGCAGGGAAGTTTGAAAACTGAAAACCCTGCCTAAGTTATTTTTTATATGACATCTTCACCCTCTTAGCCTTGACGCTCCTCCTTCCCTCTCAGCGACACCCATCGGCGACCATCCGACCTCCCATAGTCCTAGCACCCAGGCATCATCTTCTTTCCACAAGCGTCGCTCCTTTAACCCTAAGCAAGTGCTTTTCTTACTTAGTAGTGATGGCTTCGAAAAACCCTAAACCTATCCTCTGGTACGAAAGGACTGTCACTCGTCTCAATGCCCAAAGCTCTTTCTTCACCATTAAAGACCAATATATAGATCCTTCCATACCATGTCATTTTGCCACAACTTCTTTCAGGCCTCATCGTCCTCCTCCTGGTTTCTATTTCTTTTTCTCTGACTAACTAATGAACGGTCTACGTTTGTTGATACCTTCTGTTTACACTGATATATTAGATTTTTATCGACTACCTATTAACCAATTACCCCTAATGCCTTCCGCATATTAACAGGGGCAGTACTAGTTTTCCGACATCTAAACCTTACTTTGTCCTCTCTACTATTCCATTGTCTTTTTCAACTAAAGTCCTCTAAAGAAGGCATTTTCTACTTTGCTAGTCGGTAAGATTGCCAGTTGATGCATGCGAACGCGACCTCAAATCTCGCGACGGAGACTGTCGAGGACTTGAAGCGCGCACTTACGCTCAACGCCCACAAGTGCACGGATGTCGTCAAGTAATAAAAAGATTATCGATCCACCAGGGACTGAGATTCGAGTACCGATTTGTTCGGTGGATGTAATTGTTCGGGACTAGACTCTAAGGGGTTGTGAATGTGAGGGTTATCGGTGGTCCTACTCAATACGGTGTCACACAGAGGAAGAAAGGAGTTTGCCGCGAGATCTTTTAAAGGGATTCTAGGATTTCAGTTTCGCTTGTGTGTCACAAAACATGCTATCAACTGAGCGTTGTCTAAACGTCTAACTATGGTCTTGTGGAAGGGACATCATACACTCTCCCGATAAGCCATCGCATCTATTGGGAGCTATCTCTGTCTTACAAGGACTGGATAGGCGGTACGAGGATGCCGAATCAATCCCTGCGACGAACCGTTTCCAATTCTATCGCATCCTTCTACCCACGATTACAGGAGATGAGGACAACCCCAAGGTTCCTCGTATAAATCTCCTAAATCTTAGATACGAGGGCTGTCATCCCTCGTATTGGCTAAGCACAGTAGATAGAAAACCAAATACACATAGATATTTGGTCTAAATGAATTCCAATTACAAATTCAAACACAATACCATAATTCAATTTGAAGCAACATATCCTGCACACACAAACTACTCCCTAATCCTAGAATCGAAGAAACTACTCCATAGATAGGAGAGGAGAAACACAAGGCATGTTCATGTTCGAATAAATAATAGATAAAGTGCAAGAACAAAAATTTACAATGCCAATGTGGCCTTCTCTCTGGCGTTGAAGTGCAGAACTCGAATCTCCGACAGTGTTCTTCCTCCCCGTTGTGAGTTCCCTAAGGCCTTTAGGGCTTTGGTCTGCCGTCCTAGCTGTCTTGCCCCCCCTAGGGTTTGGGCGTAGCCTCCTTTATATAGACATCAACCTTGATCTCTCTGAAACCTGAAAAATAACTGACTCACATTGGAAACGCGCAGCGCTACACAACCGTGTGTTTCCACATGGCCAGGCTGTGTGTGGCACTGGGGTTGTCGATTTTGCCCCTTGGATACGGCTGTGTGTAGCCACACGCCCTGGCCGTGTGTAGCCACACGCCCTGGCCGTGTCCCCTTCTGCGTTTAGCTACAAAATTCCCTTCTTTTGCTCCAAAAGTGCGCCTTTTTTCCCACGAAATGCTATCCTGCATATAAAAGTACAAAGAGTAGATCTCTGAATCAGAAAATAGGAAATGCATGCAAAACAAAGTGACATATGCATGAAACTAACATAAAATGTAATGAGATGTGAGCGAAAACTACTCCTAAAACCCTATATGTTTTGCTCACATCAATTCCCCCAGACTTAAATCTTTGCTTGTCCTCAAGCAAATCTTAGTGCCATGAAATTTTAAAAATCATTGTTCCATACTTAGCATGTTAACTAGATTTATTAAGTGATATTTTCAATCAAAGCAAAATAGATATGTTCTAAAAATTCACTAAGTTAGCTTCTCGTGCATGTGCTAAGCGAATCTTCTTAGGGGATACTCGTTCCATGGTAAGTTAAGTCATCATCCTATAACTTTCCTAAGGTCTCTGACTCTTAGGCACTCACCTGCCCAAAGCGAGGGTCGTTCTCTAGATTTAGCACAAAGTCTCAAAGCCGTACTCGGTATTAAGAGAAATTGGTAGGTGTTTTCCCAGTAACCTGACTCGGTCTCAAAGGGGCACCTAACCATTTCCACCCACGACAATTGTTTTTTTTTATCCCTCATAATTTTTTTTCTTCTTTCCTTTTTCATTTCTTTTTCTTTTCTCTCTTTTATTTTTTTCGGCTCACTGGGATTTTGATTTTTCCGAATGGGCTTACACGATCTGAGTATCTCCAGTAACTGAAATGCTAAACTTAGGGTAACCTGTGGATCCCAAAGTACTAGACTATTGAGATGAATCATAACTAGGTATGTACTAGACTCTCCCTTTCAGAAAGTTCGTCATGTGTATGTGTAAAATAAAAGCTAACCAGTGTAAGTCTAGAACATTCATTCAGAGCAAATAGAATAAAATACCATGAGGTAAATGAAGTTAAGCTACCTATGAAAATAACTCATGAAGAAAATTAAAAAAAAAAATACTACTGAGGCAGGTTATAGCAAAAACTAAGTGCTGAAAGAAATTGAACAACCTATGCATGAACAAATGAATGCTAACTAAAATACAAACATCAGGAAAGAAACTACTGCTAGAAACAAAATAAAATAAAACTTGTCCCAGACTTAAATGAAAGTATACCTCTAGTATGGTGGACGAGGTGGAAAGTCTGGAAGCCTCGGCATCTTAGGATCCTGGGAGAACCTGCTGCTAAGTCGCTGATGCCACATGTACATGTGGTCAATCTGAGAGCTGGTGGATGCAGCGGCTGCGCGGTGCTCCTCCTCCCTAGCCCACTGTGCCTGCTAGGATAGCATATGTTGCCGCATCTCTTGGCGGTAGGCGACCTCTGCCTGGCGACTGGTAGCCTCCTCCTAGAAGTAGATGTGGGCCTCATCGTAGAACTCCTCAGTCCGCTGGAAGTGCTCTCGGAAGCCCTGAAACTCTGCCTGCATGTAGGTGCTCTGCTCCTCCCATCGCTGCCTCTGTGTCTGCTGCTCGGCATATATATCGTCGAGGCGCGATCGGAACTCCAAAAAATCATAGGCCGATGTACTTGTATCCTGCTCAAAAGTAGAAAAGGGTGGTGGTGCAGGTGTAGGCTCATATCGACGTGGACTAGGTGGGCTCCTATACATGCGTGGACTGGAGGGAGAGTGATGTAAAGGGGGAGAGATGGGTGTTGCTGTGGATGATCCCTCATATGGTGGGGACTCCACTATCAGGTCTAAGCGCCAGTTGGCACGCGTGGTGATGGTAGTATGATCAGGGTCGGGAAGCCTGAGGGTCGTCAGGTTTTTCCTTACAAAGCATAAGGAGTGCCCCTCTCTTACAATCATCTTTATGGCCATATACACTCCTAGGTCGATCCTAGGGCTCCCCTCTATACTCTCTAATGCGGTGTAATCATACCCCATCCTATGGCAAATGTGGGTAAGTAGGCCCCCCACATTAATCTCTCCTCTTGCTGCTTTGCCCATCTTCACTAAGTGTCTGATGAAATGAGATCCTACATTGATGCTACTCCTTTCTTGTAGCATGTCCCAGAGGCAAAGCAGCTCGCTAGCTCTCACTACACCGTCACTCTCCCCACGACCAAATATAATACTTGCCATGATTCGATGAAGGTATCGGAAAATGGGGTTTTGGAGGCGTGATGTTTTGGCCCTAGAAGGGTCATAAGCATGCTCCCCTATCAATTCGGTCCAAAAGATCCGAGAGTTAAACCCAATAGGGGTTCTTCTCTCTCCTCCACTCGGCAAACCAAAACATGAATTCCATTGGTGTAGTGTCCATTCATGCTCAATGTTGAATATCCTAAAGATAATCCTACCCTCTTCGCTCTCTCTACCCGTTAAAACTTCAGATTCTAAAGAACTTAAAAACTCTAGAACTATCCTAGGATAAGTTGGGTGTCTTATCCCCATTATCTCTTCCCATCCTATTTTTGTAAATAGGGCTTGAATATCACCCAACAAACCTAGGGATTCTAGTAAATCTTCATCAAGATACCTATTTGCAGTGATTTTGCGAGTAGAAAGAATATTATATCTATCTCTATGCTCATTGTTACGAAAAAGAAGGGTTGGAAGAGCATTACCCTCCTCCGGAGCTTGAGGGGTGTCGGTTCTCCTTGCTCATTGCTCTGAAGCACCAGATAGAGATGTCACTTGCTTGGTCCTCCTCATCCTTACTTCTTTTAGGCTTCCTTGAGGGTTGGAAAGGCTTCTAGGAGGTGGGGAAGAAGGATCCACACGACTAGGGAAAGAAAATCAAAACACACGGTGCAAAGGGGGCGAAAACACACGGCGTGCCCTACTTAACCCTGCGTGACATGGCCGTGTGAAAACACACGGCCAGGCCTTGTGTGCCTCGGGTTGGTGGGGCATGGCCATGGGAAAACAGACGGGCAGGTCGTGTGTCCCCTTTTTTCTCTCCTTTTGTGCACAACGGTCCGAATTTTCTCATACACTTCGTCGTGTAAGCTAATATTGATTTTATTTTTACCTAGCAAAGTTCTCTTCTGGTCCTAATTCTAAATGAAATGGAAATCAAATTTCAAATTAACTAAATGCATGCAATACAATCAAAGCAAAGCCTAAAAACTAAACTTGGCTTGCCTTCCAAGAAGCGCTTTGTTTAAGGTCGTTTAGCTCGACCACACTCCATTATCAACTTGGCTTCGGAGGTTTAGTGAACCTCCATTCATCCGTCTTGGAATCGACATCTGGTGGCCTCGACTTTAACCTGCTGAAAGTGAAGCTGTCTAGGAAGGGATCTCTACACTCTGATAGGCTGAAGAGGATGATCTCTCCATCTACCTCTAAGGAGATCTGGTGAGCCTTAACATCTATGCATGCCCCTGCAGTTGCCAGAAAGGGCCTTCCCAAGATGATGGGATTCTGGGGATCTAGTCATGTGTCGAGTATGATGAAATCCGTGGGTATCACGAAATTTTCAATCACCACAAGCACCTATGCTAGCATGCCAATGAGTTCCTTGATTGAGTCATCCCCCATACGAATACCAATGTTCACTGGTTGGAGCCCATTCAGTGCCATATTCAAATAGTATGCATAGGGCATCACACTTACTGATGACCCCAAGTTGCACAGCGCTTCATCGAAGCTTTCCTCATAAATTGAGCAGGGGATAACAAATTCACCGGGTGCTCAAGTTGGAGTGAAATTTTATCTTTGATTTCAGCTTAGTCTGGTAGAGTAGAAATCATGGCAGCACACCCCTTGGTGAATCTGTTTCTCGATGCTTCTCTCTTCCTACACACTCCTTCTTTAGCCTGACTTGGCTCGGGTACTGATGGAAAACTATCCATAGATTTCGACACAGTTTGGGCTATCTGGGCCACTTGTGTCTTCAACATCCTTGTGTGACTTGCAAGACCGTCAACAGTGGCCTTCAAGTCTCTGAGTGACTCCTCTGTTTTCTGATGTTGGCGACGGAACTCTTCATTTGCCTTTGTTTGGGTAGCAATGAAGTCTTCCATCATCAATTCTAACCTAGACTTCTGTTGTTGCTGCCCATTACCCTGTTGCTGGCCGTAACCTCCTGATGGTTGGAAGTTTCCTGAGTTATTCCAATAGGAAAAATTCGAGTGATTCTTCCATTCGGGGTCGTAAGTACTGGAGTATGGGTTGTTGGGCCTTTGATTGTAGTCCCCAACCACATCGCAGTGCTCAATTTGCTCTTCTAAGCTGCTCTGCCCTCCACAGTAGTCCTCTCGATACGCTGCTACTCCTTCTTCAAAGTCAATGTCCGCACATGCAGATGAAGGATTTAAAGAGTCGAATCGTCTGCTAAGCGCGTCCATTCTCGCTGCTAGGTGGTCCACAGAGTTGACAGCATATCGTTCTGCTGTAGGAGCTGGGTGACTACGTTTGGAAGTCCATTGATGATGGTTCTAGACCACCTCTTCTATCAGCTCCTCTGCTTCCTCGATAGTCTTGTTCATAAGTGCTCCTCCTACAGCAGAATCAAGGGACATCTTCATGGCATAAGTGCTCTCATTGTAAAAGATGTGGATCACCAACCACCTTTCCAGTCCGTGGTGAGGGCATTGGTAGAGTAGCCCCTTGTAGTGATCCCAAGCTTCAAATAAAGACTCCCCCTATGAGATACGGTGAATATATATATATATATATATATATATATATATATATATATATATATATATTATAAATAAAGCATGGTTAGAGATTTAATTCAATCTAACCTAGCTTTAAGATTTATGGGTTTAATTTAAGTGGATCTAGATTTGACTTATAGGGTTTTAAACCCAAACCCGTTAGTAAACCCGATCCGTTTACTTCTCTAAATGCCCAGCCATTTATTTGTATCGTTCTTCCGTTTCTCATCGCAACTTAACTCCGAGCATTGCTTCTTCCATTTTCTTCCTGGCGCAATTCCTCTCCTCCTATTTTGCCGACTGCTTCTCTTCTTCTCGCGACCTCGCCTCTCCACGCCATCTCCTCGTCGCGCCAGACCTCTCCCTCTTTCCCTCTCATGATCTTCTCGCGTCTCTACTTCTCACTCAGCTCCTCATCCCTTCTGAAGGCGGCAACATTCGGTCTACCCTCGACGATCTCTGCGAAGGAGTGTGCGCAGTGAGTTGTTCTGTGGAGGGGGGGCTTGAATCGGCGGTGTCTTGGTGCGATTCTAGTCCGGAGTTGCTTCGCAAGTTCTGCCGGAGCAAGTTAGGGCAACCTCTCTTTACTGATCGCTCATAAACTGGTGGTGCTAGGGCAACAATAAATTTCTGACGAATTGAGCAAAGTGGGAGGAGTACCGTCGGTGCATCTTCAAGCGCTGGTATATCTTGAGTTTTCCTTTCCCTGCTGTCCAGTTTGATTTATTGTTGTCGATGGTGCCTACCGGAGTGGTGGCTGGGCGGCTGTGAGCATGGGTCCTGTGCGTGATCGGTGGAGTTGGCTGAGGTTGGAGTTTTGGTCTGTTGAATGGCTATGATGTGCTGTGGGATTTGCTCAGCTGGGTTTTTATTTGAGTTGTGTGTGTTGTGCGTGTTCTGTGGAGATGGGGAGGGGTTGTGAAGCTATGCCGACGATGAAGGTGTGGCTGTGAATAGTCGTAAAAGGGGCAGTGAGGTTCTATAAGTGTAACCATGGGCTGTGATAGAGCTGTGAATGAACGAATCAGTTAAGCTATGGTGTTACGAATTGGTTAGGTTGAAGTGTGGAGACTATGTTTAGATGATTGGATAATTATTTGAGGGTTTTTTAGATCTAATTACTTTAATTGATCTTATGGATGTTGGTGATCTGTTGTGGATTGAGTTTGGTGTGAATCGACCAAGGATGAATGTAGATTGAGGTTACGAGAGGTGTGTGCTCATAGTGCTAACTCGCGTTCGATAAAAAGACAAAAGTATAGAAACGATGTAGTAGTTATGTATTCGTCGGATACTTCTACTTAATCATAGTTGCTATTATGTGTAGGTTTGGGATACGAAGCAGATCCACGACTGTGAGGATTATTTCGAGCTTTGTATCAGATGGGTAATTTCTTACCCTGGTCAGGCAAATGTAATTACATTTAGATTTAGTTGTAGATATGAGCATGTTAGGTGTTCATATCATCTTGACCTTGCTCTTGTTTATCTTATGCTTGATACTTGTCGTTGGCTATATTTACTCAAAGGTTGATATCACATTTCCTTTATTATGATTTAGGATTATAGATGTGATGTAAATAGGCCTGGATGTTTAGTTGGGTGTAGATGTTAGAGTACGGGTGATGCCCCAATTTATAAATTGGCAAAAAGGTCATCCGTGGGTAGGTAATGCCCTAAATGTAGGAGTTATTCCAATACCCGTATGTTGCATACTTATTACCAACTATGTGTTGGGTAATGGTTAAGTGAAGGGTGATTAGTGTGTCGCTATGGACCAGTGGTCCCAACTTGATATGATTAGTCGAGTACGACTCTCTACAGGATAGAGAGTGCGTCGATCAGTTGAGTATGACTCTCTATTGGATAGAGAGTTATGATCAGTTGAGTACGACTCTCTACAGGATAGAGAGTCCATCGATCAGTTGAGTACGACTCTCTACGGGATAGAGAGTGTATTGATCGGATGGGTATGACTCTCTGTTGAACAGAGAGCCTGTGGTAGATGTCTTTACGTGTGACGGTACATTCATGTCATTTGCATGCATTCTGACGACATAGTCTCCCTTGGGGTTGAGAGAGTTGTCAGTCATCTTGCCTCCCAGGTTACTCCTCGAGGAGTAACTGGTGTGAGGGCAGAGCATTTATTGTGTTGCACTCTACCACTATAGACGGTGGTAGTTGGAGTTGCGTGCAGTTGTCCTGGGTGCGTGGTACTCGACCACTCATTGGTAGTGTCAGTCGGAGTGACCAGCAACAGGGACCCCCGTTGTGTAGCGAGCTTTTTACGCTCATATGCTACTTGATCATACTGCCCACTCAGCCACTCTAGAGCAGTGGATGGTGTTGAGTTGGGACAATTGTCATGTCGTGCCACCTAGGCCACACTGGGGTCGTGGTAGCGAGTAGGGGTGCGCAGGCATGACCATGCATACTGCATTGCCGTATCTTATGGCGCTTTGCATATTACTATATATATACATATATGCATGTATATATATATGGATGGTTGTGATTAATATATATATGGATGCAGTCTATATATATATGCTTATTGTGATGTTGCATTTGATTGTACTATGCTTGCTGCATTTGGTTATACATCATATTCATTCATACTTCTTGCATCTGTTATACGGTTGTGTCGGATATTTGTATATGTGTTGGACGGACCATTAGATACCTTGACCTGTAGCATGAGTATATTGTGAGTTGGTATTACTCTTCCTGTTATATATATGTTGGATATATATGCTCAGGTTGGATCAAAGTAGCGTAGCAGACTTTCAAGTATGTCTGCATTTTACGTTGTTCATTTGGTTAGATGGTATATGCTTGTATTTATATACTATGCTGATATACCTGTTATACCTCTAGATTATGTTGTTGAATTACATGTGATATCTGATATATACATGTTTTTCTATTACCTGCTGAGTTTTACTCACTACCACAGACCCTGGGTTTTTCTGTCGCCCAGGTAATAGGTAGTCGACTTCGTGATGGACTTAGAGCACCGCTAGCTGGCATCGTCTCATCTCAACTCCGAGAGTTCGGGTTTTTGAGTTTTCCGTATGTCTTGTTTTGTATTCTGAGTTTTCATGGTGTTGTGTTATGTGATGTACGCACATGTTGGTGTGGGTTTTGATGAGGTTTTCTTTATGTTCTGGTGTTAGTCTTACCGGTATGCATGGTGTGTGGTTGTATTGTATATGTGTGGTTATGGGTATGTCGTTGAATTAGTTTCCGCTGTGTTTTGTTTATATATATATATGTTGTTGTTGTTGTGGCCTACGGGCCTTGTATTAACCTGAAATGTTGCCACGTACAGGGGAGATGTCGTCCGTTTGCTTTTCGACACGGCATGCTCTCGGGGCGTGACAACTTTAGTGGTATCAGAGCCCTAGGTTCTGCGATGCTATACAATGTTGTTTTTGTGTCGAGTCTTGGATTCTCGGGAGTCGATTTATTCGGTTTTGATTTTTGAGATGAGATGGACAGCGGCCTGAGCTCCAAGCAGCACGAGGTAAAATTCCTGATAACTTGTAGTTGGTAGATATTTATCTAAATTTGCTCAACAAGTATATACAATTAGAGTTATGACACCTGTAGGGTCGTCCATCGAGGTGACCAACCGGAGTTACCTTTAGTGTTTATACTCCCAGTTTTGTTGACTATGCATTTAGTGTATATAACTGGGAATAACCGTAGTGTGTTGGTTATTATTCGTAACCGTGGTAGGAGTTGACCACGAGAACGACCTGTTGAGTCCGTGAGTCTTGATCCTGTGTCGAAAAGGTGATTTACCTTTGAGAGCCGACTGATACCGAGTCGGAAAATAGGGGTCAAGTCATCACATTTCTTGTTGAAATCAGAGACTATAGTCTTAATGATTTTTCACTAACGGTGCTAGTCAGATCATTACCTGTTGGGTAATGGACAAGACAAGTAGGCTATTGTTGATGCAGATAGCAAAAGGCTAGTTTACGATGTTTCATAGGATTTTGATCTCTGAGTTGTTCGTACTGGATTGTATAACTTTGAAAGTACTTTTGAGTACTTAACTCGTGTTATATAGAGAAAGTGAAGTTATTCACATACCATTATCAGGATCTAACCGGTATTTAGTGGTAAATGTAGAAAATAACATTCGGGGAATAAAACATCACTTGATCATGGTTTAGTGATGTTGAGAGAGAGTATTTCGCCGTGTCACTTTCAGTGACACATTGTAAGGAATTCTTGAGCTTCAAGTAGGGTGATTGTCGGTAATGAGAATATCATGCAGAGTCGTAAGACTTACAGAGTTTATACTCACCTAATAACTTAATAAGATGAATGAATGTTTTAAGCCACCCACGATTGTTGGCTTACTGTGGGTTTAAGATGAAGGGATCTTCTATCAGATCCTGTCGGAAGATGTTGGATTGAGTCAGAAGTTTAGAAGTGACTCAGTACAAGTTTTTTTTAAGAGTTGGAGACCGGTAAACATATATTGTAGGTCAGCTTATTAGAGTCTGAAGTCTCCGACTGTTGGATAAAAGGAGCAAGATCGGAGTCATATGCCTTGAGCTATTTTTCGATTATAGAAGACCAACCGCAGATCATCGGGATGTTCTCGTGCACGTCAGTGAAATCAGAACAAATACTCCGAAGGGATTATGTGCGTTCAGTGCGGATCATGAAGACACGCGAAGTCAGATTATCTATTGGATCAGTTCATTGGTTGCTATTGTAAGCAACCAGTACATTTGAGGAGCTATACTTGAAGACTCAGTTGAAGACTACCAATGGTGTTCTGGGAGGATGATACACCGTCTCAACAGTAGAGATCAGCACCGAAGATTGGGTTATCTCATCAGCAACAACCTACTACCTCAGGCGTGGTTGGAGTTCCTTGATATTACCCTTCAGCAGCGATCAACATAGAAGCAGCATCAGCAGAAGACATCGTAGAAGACTCATGCAGACAACAACAACAGTTACCCCCAGATGTGGATTGACTTGGTACAGAGGAGAGAGTATACGACGATGGTCGTAACTATTTTATATTCTACAGTTACAACTCGTAGGATTTAGGGATGAGATCAGATGATCTAGGAAAAATCCTCGAAGCATTCATCGCAGAAAGGCCGAGACCTGCGTAGAGCCTTTGGATCGGATTGACAGATAATGGATTGTTCAGGGTATTACGTTAGTTTACCCTTTGGGATAATATATTGAGAGATACTTATAGTTTACAGGTATCCTTGTCTAGAACATTCCTAGTTCAGATTAGAAGGGTCCTTTACATCGACGTGTGGGTCAGTGGTATCTCTACCGTCAGGTGAGATGTGGACCAACAACTAAGAAGTTAAGGGATGCCCTTAGACTTGGATAGACATATCTTTACTGTAGACATATCCTTACGGATGGTTAAATTATTGAGATTATGGTATGATATGTCTCTCGGATGTGCGTATAATCCGAGAGCCTTCGGATGTAGTTTCAGATGAACTCTTAGCCTTGCTGTTGCATAGGCAAGTGGAGTAGGTGATCGAAATGATTGCGGAAATAGTTCTGGTATCGAAGATCACATACCGAGTGATAGTTTTGTTGGTATCAGTGTTGTTAAACACTATTAAAAATTGGAAGAACGTGAGCTACGATTATGGGAGAAGTTGGAAGGGATATTTATCTATCCCAGTATTCCTCCTTGAGAAGATCCGGAACTCTTTGTTAAAAGAGGGATGGACTTTTGAGATTATGGATCAATTATCGATGATGGAATGCGATAGTTGTTGAAAGTAAATATCCTTCGTTGAGGATGAATGATCTATTTAGATCAGCCAATAACGCCTGTGTATACTCTAGGGTTGGTTTACGACTGGAGTGTTGATATTGTAGTGACATAGCGCCATACAATTATCATTGTCGTTATGATGATTGATATATCATCATCTTAGAGTAAATGGGATGCAGGTGTGTAGAGACGACAATTTCATACTTAGTATGAATTTTATGAGTTTTGATTAAGTTGTTAGACTAATTAACGATTTAGTCGCTACTAGATTTGAGAATCGTGTATCCTGGACATGATTGGATCAGTTTGTGGTTGTTGGAGTTGCGTAACCTGGCCACTATTGATTGTGGTAGTTGGAGTTGCGCACTCGACCACCGTAGATGGTGGTTTTCCTTGTATGTTTTGGTTAATTCCGTAGATGTGGATAGAATGTTTGGCATTACTATACCACGAACTTGTTTGACAAAAGGTGATGATGGAAATCATTTAGTCGGAAGCTGGTGAAACCAGTTACAAGACCTAGACAGCGGTTAACTTTTACATGAGTATTAGTTAATCCCTCCGGAGTGAATAAAAAGGATGTATGCAAATGCATCGTTTCAGGGATCGGAGCGATTCCGATGCAATTGCATGAGATGTATCCTATGCTTACGACAGTTAAGAAACTACGAGATAGATTGTCATATACATGACATGACTTTAGTAGTTATTATTTGGATTTGTGGATGTATGGAGCAGAAGTGCTCATTGAATTTAACTAGCTACTGGGTAGCTACTATAAAGTTGCTGGAGCGCGGACAATTGCAACAATTGCAACAAGGGAGATTGGTCGCTATAGTCTCCCATACACTTACAGAGTGTGTGGTAGAGTGGATTTTGGACAGTTGATGGACTTCTCTTTTGAAAAGATAATTTCTGTCTCTAATATAGACATGTGTTCTGGACACGCATCCACTTAAGAAAGAGTTGCTACTTGAGGCACATTATTTGAAATTCGCTATACATCCTGGTGTACTTGGATGTACCAAGATTTGAGATGTTTATACTGGTGGGAACGGAATGAAGAGAGATATCACAGACTTTGTTGCTCGATATTTAGTATACTAGCAGGTGAAGGTTGAACATCAAAAACCCGCTGGATTGTTCCAGGAAATTCTGATTTCGGAATGGAAGTGGGAGCATATACCACTATGGATTTTGTTACGGGATTGTTGAGAACTCGTAAAGGACACGATGAGATTTGGGTGATTATGGATTGACTGACCAAATCAACTCACTTCTTGCTTATTCATGGGACGAACTCATTAGACCATCTAGCAGAGTTGTACTACCGAGAGATTATCAGACTGCATGGAGTACTTTTGAGCACTATATCTGATAGCGATCCGTGATTTACTGTGCGATACTGGTAGAGTCTACATCAGACCAGGGGCTACAGAGTATCCAACATGATGCGGAGTTGGTGCTCGTCATTAGATGATGGTTATTAGAGGCATAGGATCGACAGAAGAGATTCGCAGACCGGAGGCGAAGGCCTTTGGAGTTCTCAGTTGGGGAACAGGTATTTCTTCGTGTTTCACCTACGAAAAGGGTGAAACGATTTGGACAAAAAGGAAAATTAACCCCACGCTATATTGGTCCATTTGGGATATTAGAGCGGAATGGGGGTATAGCTTACCGATTGGCTTTACCTCCGACATTTGCGGGTGTTCACAACGTATTTCATATTTCTATGTTGAGGAAATACATGCTGTGATCCGATCATGTTCTGAAAGAGGTTTCGATACCACTCCAGGCGAATGCGACCTATGAGGAGATTCCTGTGCGAATTCTTGGTTGCAAGGAGCGATAGTTGCAGAACAAAACCATCCGACTCGTAAAGGTGGGATGACAGCATCATACGGATGAGGAGGCTAGATGGGATCTGGAAGATACTATCCGAGCTCGATACACTCATCTGTTTATTTGAGGTATATGGTTATTTCGGAAACTTGCTTGAATTATTTTTCGCATGTTAGTACGAAATTTGAGGACCAAATTTTATTTAAGTGGGGGAGAATGTGAGATACGGTGAAAAAAAAATTAAAATATATATATTATAAATAAAGTATGGTTAGGGATTTAATTCAATCTAACCTAGCTTTAAGATTTATGGGTTTAATTTAAGTGGATCTAGATTTGACTTATAGGGTTTTAAACCCAAAACCATTAGTAAACCCGATCCGTTTACTTCTCTAAATGGCCAGACATTTATTTGTGTCGTTCTTCTATTTCTCATTGCAACTTAACTCCGAGCATTGCTTCTTCCATTTTCTTCCCGGCGCAATTCCTCTCCTCCTGTTTTGCCGACTGCTTCTCTTCTTCTCGCGACCTCGCCTCTCCGCGCCATCTCCTCGTCACGCCAGACCTCCCCCTCTTTCCCTCTCATGATCTTCTCACGTCTCTGCTTCTCGCTCAGCTCCTCATCCCTTCTGAAGGCGGCAGCATTCGGTCTACTCTCGGCAATCTCTACGAAGGAGTGTACATAGTGAGTTGTTCTGTGGAGTGGGGGGGGGGCTTGAATCAGTGATGTCTTGGTGCGGTTCTAGTCGAGAGTTGCTTCGCGAGTTCTGCCAGAGCAAGTTAGGGCAACCTCTCTTTACTGATCGCTCATAAACTGGTGGTGCTAGGGCAACAACAAATTTCTGACGAATTGAGCAAAGTGGGAGGAGTACCATCGGTGCATCTTCAAGCGCTGGTATATCTTGAGTTTTCCTTTCCCTGCTGTCTAGTTTGATTTATTGTTTTCGATGGTGCCTACCGGAGTGGTGGCTGGGCAGCTGTGAGCATGGTTCCTGTGCGTGATCGGTGGAGTTGGCTGAGTTTGGAGTTTTGGTCTGTTGAATGGATGTGATGTGCTGTGGGAGTTGCTCGGCTGGATTTTTATTTGAGTTGTGTGTGTTGTGCGTGTTCTGTGGAGATGGGGAGGGGCTGTGAAGCTATGCCGACGATGAAGGTGTGGCTGTGAATAGTCGTAAAAGGGGTAGTGAGGTTCTGTAAGTGTAACCATGGGCTGTGATAGAGCTGTGAATAAATGAATCAGTTAAGCTATGGTGTTACGAATTGGTTAGGTTGAAGTGTGGAGACTATGTTTAGATGATCGGATAGTTATTTGAGGGTTGTTTAGATCTAATTACTTTAATTGATCTTATGGATGTTGGTGATCTGTTGTGGATTGAGTTTGGTGTGAATCGACCAAGGATGAATGTAGATTGAGGTTACGAGAAGTGTGTGCTCGTAGTGCTAACTCGCGTTCGATAAAAGGACGGGAGTATAGAAACGACGTAGTAGTTATGTATTCGTAGGATACTTGTACTTAATCATAGTTGTTATTATGTGCAGGTTTGGGATACGAAGCAAATCCACGACTGTGAGGATTATTTCGAGCTTTGTATCAGGTGGGTAATTTCCTACCCTGGTCAAGTAGATGTTATTACATTCAGATTTAGTCGTAGATATGAGCATGTTAGGTGTTCATATCATCTTGACCCTGCTCTTATTTATCTTATGCTTGATACTTGTCGTTGGCTATATTTACTCAAAGGTTGATATTACATTTCCTTTATTATGATTTAGGGTTATAGATGTGATATAAATAAGCCTGGATGTTTAGTAGGGTGTAGATGTTAGAGCACGGGTGATGACCCAATTTATAAATTGGCAAAAAGGTCATCCGTGGATAGGTAATGCCCTAAATGTAGGAGTTATTCCAATACTCGTATGTTGCATACTTATTACCAACTATGTGTTGGGTAATGGTTAAGTGAAGGGTGATTAGTGTGTCGCTATGGACCGGTGGTCCCAGCTTGATATGATTAGTCGAGTACGACTCTCTACAGGATAGAGAGTGCGTCGATCAGTTGAGTACAACTCTCTATTGGATAGAGAGTTATGATCAGTTGAGTACGACTCTCTATAGGATAGAGAGTCCATTGATCAGTTGAGTATGACTCTCTACAGGATAGAGAGTCCGTCGATCAGTTAAGTACGACTCTCTACGAGATAGAGAGTGTATTGATCGGATGGGTACGACTCTCTGTTGAACAGAGAGTCTGTGGTAGATGTCTGTACGTGTGACAGTACATTCATGTCATTTGCATGCATTCTGATGACATAGTCTCTCTTGGGGTTGAGAGAGTCGTCAGTCATCTTGCCTCCCAGGTTACTCCCCGAGGAGTTACTGGTGTGAGGGCAGAGCATTTGTTGTGCTGCACTCTACCACTATAGACGGTGGTAGTTGGAGTTGCGTGCAGTTGTCCTGGGTGTATGATACTCGACCACTCATTGGTAGTGTCAGTCGGAGTGGCCAGCAGCAGGGACCCCCATTGTGTAGCGAGCTCTTTACACTCATATGCTACTTGATCATACTGCCCACTCGACCATTCTAGAGTAGTGGTTGGTGTTGCGTTGGGACAGTTATCATGCCGTGCCACCTAAGCTACACTGGAGTCGTGGTAGCGAGTAGGGGTGCACAGGCATGACCATACACACTGTATTGCCGTATCTTATGGCGCTTTGCATATTACTATATATACATATATGCATGTATATATATATGGATGGTTGTGATTAATATATATATATATGGATGCAGTCTATATATTTGCTTATTGTGATGTTATATTTGATTGTACTATGCTTGTTGCATTTAGTTGTATATCATATTCATGCATGCTTCTTGCATCTGTTATACGGTTGTTTCAGATATTTGTATATGTGTTGGACGGACCATTAGATATCTTGATCTGTAGCATGAGTATATTGTGAGTTGGTATTACTCTTCCTATTATATATATGTTGGATATATATGCTCAGGTTGGATCAGAGTAGCGTAGTAGACTTTCAGGTATGTCTGCATTTTACGTTGTTCATTTGGTTAGATGGTATATGCTTGTATTTATATACTATGCTGATATACCTATTATACCTTTAGATTATGTTGTTGAATTACATGTGATATCTGATATATACATATTTTTCTATTACCTGCTGAGTTTTACTCACCACCATGGACCCTAAGTTTTTCTCTCGCCCAGGTAACAGGTAGCCGACTTCGTGATGGACTTGGAGCACCGCTGGCTGACATCGTCTCATCTCAACTCTGAGAGTCCGAGTTTTTGGGTTTTCAGTATGTCTTGTTTTGTATTCTTAGTTTTCATGGTGTTGTGTTATGTGATGTACGCACATGTTGGTGCGGGTTTTGACGAGGTTTTCTTTATGTTCTGGTGTTAGTCATACCGGTATGCATGGTGTGTGGTTGTATTGTATATGTGTGGTTATGGGTATGTCGTTGTATTAGTTTTCGCTGTGTTTTGTTATGTTATTTTGTTTATATATATATATATATATATGTTGTTGTTGTGGCTTACGGGCCTTGTATTAACCCGAAATATTGCCACGTATAGGGGAGATGCCGTCCGTTTGCTTTTCGACACGGCATGCTCTCGGGGCGTGACACCCCCTCCTTTTGACGGAAGCTTGTGATAAGATGGCGCATGTGAGCATTCTTGCTTGGTGGGAAGTATTTATTTAGGAATTGCTGCTCACATTGCTCACATGTAGTAATGCTTCTCGAAGGCAGGGAGTGAAGCTATGTATTAACCTTATCCCGCAATGAGAACGGGAATAGGCTCAGGCCGATCGCGTCCGCAGGGACTCCATTTATCTTCATCATTGAGCATATTTCCAAAAACGTCTCTAGATGCCGGTTCGGATCTTCAGTCGCAGCTCCCCCGAATTGACTCTGCTGGACCATATGTATGAGTGTCGATTTAAGTTCAAAGTTGTTTTTCGAAATGGATGGTTCGGCTATACTCAGTCTAAATCCTCTAACACTAAGAGTTGTATAATCCCGCAGAGGTCGGCTACCTAAATTTACTTCGGATGCAGCTTGTTCCTCCATCCTCTTCTGTTCAGCTCTCCAGCGATGATAGGTTCATTCGATTTCTAAATCGATCGGAATCAAACCTTCCGATCCTAAGCATCTAAGCATATGAAGAACTGAGCCATAACAATTAGGAGTACTACCTAATACTAAGAAACAGGAAATCAACAAATTTAGCTAACAAAATCAAAGATCCAATAAGGAAATAGAAAACTACTGCTAAAATAAAATAAAATCTAAATCTAGATATGAAAAATCTAGAACTAAAGTAAATAAAGCAAACTAAAAAGAAAATAAAGCAAATAAATAAATCTAATCCTAAATCCGATCCAATTATCCACTTCTTGATTCAATATCGAATCAATCACTCCCCGACAGCGGTGCCAAAAACTTAAGGCACGCGAGGACTCGAAGTGCGCACTCACGATCAATGCTCGTAAGTGCACAGATGTCGTCAAGTAATAAAAAGATTATCGATCCCACAGGGACTGAGATTCGAGTACCGATTTGTTCGGTGGATGTAATTGTTCGGGACTAGACTCTAAGGGGTTGTGAATGTGAGGGTTATCGGTGGTCCTACTCAATACGGTGTCACACGGTGGAAGAAAGAAGTTTGCCGCGAGATCTTTTAAAGGGATTCTTGGATTTCGATTTCTCTTGTGTGTCGTAAAACATGCTATCAACTGGGCGTTGTCTAAATGTTTAACTATGGTCTTGTGGAAGGGACATCATACACTCTCCCGATGAGCCACCGCATCTATCAGGAGCTATCTCTGCCTTACAAGGACTGGATAGGTGGTATGAGGATGTCGAATTAATCCCTATAATGAACCGTTTCCAGTTCTATCGCATCCTTCTACCCACGGTTATAGGAGATGAGGCCAACCCCTAGGTTCCTCGTATAAATCCCCTAAATCTTAGATACGAGGGTTGTCACCCCTCGTATCGGCTAAGCACAGTAGATAGAAAACCAAATACACATAGATATCGATCTACACTAATTCCAATTGCAAATTCAAACTCAATACCAGAATTCAATTTGAAGCAACATATCCTGTGCACATAAACTACTCCTTAATCCTAGAATCGAAGAAACTACTCCATAGATAGGAGAGGAGAAACACAAGGCATGTTCTTGTTCGAATAAATAATAGATAAAGTGTAAGAGCAGAAATTTACAATGCTAATGTGGCCTTCTCTCTGGCGTTAAAGTGCAGAACTCGGATCTCTAGCGGTGTTCTTCCTCCCCATTGCGAGTTCCCTAAGTCTTTTAGGGCTTCGGTGTGTCATCCTAGCCGTTTTGCCCCCCTAGGGTTTGGGCGTAGCCTCCTTTATATAGACATTAGCCTTGATCTCTCTGAAACCTAGAAAATAACCGACTCACATCGGAATCGCACAGTGCCACACGACCGTGTGTTTTCACATGGCCAGGCCATGTGTGCCGCTGGGGTGACCGATTTTGCCCCTTGGACACGACTGTGTGTAGCCACATGCCCTGGCCGTGTCTCATTCTGCGTCTAGCTGCAAAATGCCCTTCTTTTGCTATGAAAGTGCGCCTTTTCCCCCACAAAATGCTATCCTGCAAACAAAAGTATAAAGAGCAGATCTCCGAATCAGAAAATAGTAAATGCATGCAAAACAAAGTGACATATGCATGAAACTAACATAAAATGTAATGAGATGTAAGCGAAAACTACTCCTAAAATCCTATATGTTTTGCTCACATCACCAGTTTCTTGTGAATATGCCATCCTCTCATAAGGGTTGGGAGAATTTATACTTTTTTGCCCAACTTCTCACTCCGATACCCTGCTCGGAAATCTGGAAAACCACTCTCCTCGATTTACCCCCTTTTCAAGAGAGTAGGGCTCAAGGCTCTTTCCAGAAGGTCTACCAAGTGTTGAGGGAATGCCATTATAATTATGATGATTTGCTAAAGCCCCCTCTTCTGAGTCGCTATGGGTTATCTCCTTTCCCCCTGACTGATCCAGGCGTCATAGGTAGGATGCTGCTTCCACCCAAACACACACCACATACACCACCTTTTGTTACTGCTAACCATTATTTTCACTAGTTTGTGTCGCAGATAACATGATACAGGATGCCAAAGTCAATGGGAAAAAATTATTGCTGCAAAGAAGAAACCCTCGAAGAAGCGAGCAAGGGGTAAATCCCCTATTATTCCTTCCTCTCCCCGTAAGAAACTCTGCCCTCACAGGGAGGATGCCCCAAGTTCCTCCACCCTTCCTGTGTCTTCTTCCTCCCATTCTTCTCCTCCTCCTATCCCTCTAAAACTAAATAGACATCGTCGTCAGGTCATTTCTGAACCCCCAGAGGAGGAGGCTGCCCCTTTAACCCTTACTCCTTCCCCTCAGGAAGAACTTTCTCCCTCCCCCTCTCTTCCTTCATCCCCACCTCAACCTAGTAGGAGAATTGACTCCCCCACTTATTCTCCTCCTCTACTTGCCTGTATAGAATTACCTCCTTCACCTCCTCTTACATTGAATGTGGACTCTTCTGTGCCCCATATATCCGCAGAAGAGCCTTTTTTGATTGGGGGAATATCCCCCCCTAAACCCCCCGTCTACCTCTTTAGGATCCTCTCTTAGGATTCACAACATAGGAGAGGTACGACTCTTCAACCAATCCCATCTGTAAGGACCTTATGAATGCCTGTGCAAACTCTTGGTGGAGGTATGTCCTTCTCTTCTTCATGTTCATTATATATCGGAACTTATTCTTATAACACCCTATTTTCTTCCCCAGGTAGTTACTGCTTGTAATGAGGTGACTCCTAATATAGTAAACTACTAGTCTACCATGGCCGCATGCCACACTGCCTCCCTCTCTCAGCAGAAAAAACTACCTCAACAATTGGCTGAGAGTAAACAAAAGGAGGCCACTCTGACCATGCAATGCGAGGATTTGATAACGCAATTAGCGATGGCCCGGAGTGAGAAAGAAGAACTTCTGAAGAAGAATGCTGACCTCCATCAACAACTATTTTACAGTCTAGTCAACTTCAATGAGTCGACCTCCTGACTTAGGAACTAGTAGAGCATAAAGTGCAGCTTAAAGAGGCAGAGACCCAAGCTTCTCAATCTTCAGTGGCCCTCCTTCAAGTGCAAACCAAGAATCAAGCATTGGAGGCCTCTCTAATGACCTGCCGAATGAAACTAGAAGATCTCTCTTCCACCATTTCTAGCCTTCCCGGAGTGTTGACATCCGTCTCTACATAGCAATAGGAATTACATAAAGAGTACTTTGAAGCTATGGCCTCCTTGGGTCAGCAAGCCGTAGCAGCCGCCAAAGACAGAGACACTATGGATGCTTAACTATCTGAACATCAAGCCCAATGGAAAGAACGGGAAGAGGATCTGAAGATACAATATGCCAAAAAGGGAGTGCAATTATTCATCCTGGGATTCAAAGGGTCCTTAGCTTAGAACACTGCCAAGGGCTACCCTCCACTAGGTGCAGATACAAGCCACTTGGATCATGAGGTTGTCCTAGCTAACTACTCCCCGAACCTCTTTGAGCTGTAATGTTTAACACTCCTTGTAATGTATGGACAGTTACTATCAATGAGAAATATTCGAGGGCCAAATTTGTTCTTCCCCTTTTCCTTACAATGAATTAAACTTATCTCTTCTATCACCCAGGATCACCTATTCTCCATAGTGTCAACCGACTGCCATTTTCTTCCACTTGGGGATTCACTCGGGCTATAATAGCCACTATTCCCTATAATTCAGAGTCACTTCCCGTGTAGTAGAATGTACCACAAGTTATCAAGCCAGATCATCTCTCCCTGACTGGATGGGAATGCAATAGCCCATTTCAGGATTAATACCTCTGTTATTTCCCATGCTAATGCCATCACTTCCCTCAATCCTTCACCTCCTCCTTCCTTTCCCAAGGAGGAATATGAACCTTCTTCCCCTTCTATAAATTGCCACTACGAATCTTATGCATTCTCATCCTACCTTCATGGCTTCTGAAGGACATCCTATTGACGTAAGCTCTGGCTTCGATTTCCTTGACTTAAGTTATTTTGACACGAGCTTCTTAGATGACTCCGACACTCAATCCACTGCCACTTCCACGTATCAGCCTCCTCCTCCCCCGACTCCAGCCGATACCCCATCTCCTAGCCCGAGAAGGCCCTTTCGAGCTCCCTTTCCCTCCTTCGGTAACCGGGTCTAGAACCCTCCGATGACCTGGGAGTACACCATGGGAGATCCCCAGTCCCCAGCTGTACTTCCTCCTCTTCCCCCAGTTGTCACCTTTCTTCCATTCCCTCTAAATGAGGTTCCCCCACTCCCCCCAGTCGGAGCTCCACCTCCTTCACCCCGAGCACAGGGTGACGTCTACAGGGTCATTCTGGCGCCTCCTCCTGTAGAGGAGTCTTCTGTCATCTCTTCCCATAATAATAATAATAAATTTGTGTGAACCACTTTTTAACTGATGTAACTGTTACTTTTCAGATTTATAAAAAGAAAGAAATATTTAACTTTTCCCCGCTTGTTCTGTACTTGCTCCAGATATCCTTAGTAGGACACCTTCAATGATAATTGGCCTATTCTACACGGTTGACCCCGCATAGCCAAATTGAGGAATGTTGCCAGAAAATGACTAACCTTTGAATTACATTGAATCCGCTTCGCATCTATCTTTCCCCACGAGATATGACTAGTCTTTTTCAGAATTAATGCATTCAACTACCCCCACTATTGTCCCTACACCTTCCTATCTTATCTACATTTACTATCTCTGCTCCCTAAGAGGACTAATTAATGTCTCCCTTTCTTTCTATAAAAACCCTCGACACTACCTTCATCCAACACACCCCTCTATTCTTCTGCTTCTGCAGTGTGCTTTTCCCTTCTTCTACCTACACCATGGAAGGCATGTTAGAGCAAGGAAGCAACTCTCCTTCTCCTGCTAGAAAGACCGAAGAGAAACGCCGCATAGAAGAACTGGAAGAACATGTCATGGACCTGAGGAAGCGCCTACAGTCAGCTTCCACTCGCAACTACACCCTGCGCCAAGAGTTGGCTATAACCCAAAGGGTCTTGTCAAAACACTACTTTATGCAACAATCCTATCGTAGACAACTTCTCAACATCAAGTTTGGTGGCTGACAGGCCCCAGTATCACTTCCAGAGAAAATCATTCGCGAAACACCTTAGCTCTCCTTAGAGTGAACCTTCGTCATTTTCTTGTAAAAGACTGCATCTTGTAATCCTTCTATTTATTAATAAAAATCTTCTTTTAGAAACTGTGCATGTCTCTTCTTTCTAAACGAGGATCCTTTTGAAATGGATAAAGTATCCCAGTATCAGTGGTAAACAAAAACTTACCAACTCCATGCCAATGTTCCCTTCGACCCATCTATCAACTTAGCTGCCATCCTTCCTGTATACGATCTCGGACATATAATCTTTAATGTATCTACTTTGATACAATTCCTTCTATCCTCCCTCCTATGAGGATAATAATAACACATATGAGTATCGACTCAGCTCTTTCAATCCACCCTCATATTGGAAAGATAATAATATAGTTGAGTACAAACTCAATTCTTCCGATCCACCATCACACGGGGATAATAATAACATAGTTGAGTGAAAACTCAACTCTTCTGATCCACCATCACATGGGGATAATAATAATATAGTTGAGTGACAACTCAACTCTTCTGATCCACCACCATATAGGGATAATAATAAGATAGTTGAGTAAAGACTCAACTCTTCCGATATACCACCATACGAGGATAATAACAATATAGTTGAGTGAATACTCAACTCTTCTGATCCACCATCATACGAGGATAATAATAATATAGTTGAGTGAAGACTCAACTCTTCTGATCCACCACCACACAAGGATAATTGCTTGACCTTACAGTAAGCAGAAAGAATTTGTAATGACTTGACCTAGGGCTTCGCCTGGTCAAATCAGAATGATTTTTTACTCTGCTGTTTCTTCTTCTTTTCATCTACCTTGAACCCACTCCTCTGTTCAACCACCATATGGGGATAATTGCTTGACTTGGAGGCAAGCAGAAAAAATTGTGATGACCTGACTTGGGGCTTCGCCTGGTCAGGTCAGAATTTTTTACTCCGCCGTTTGTTCTTCTATGCATCTACCTTGAACCCAACTCCATTCTGCCACCATATTGTTGGGTCTAATCGAGCCACAAAAACTGCTTTTTGCGTTGCGGAAACCTCGGAAGCCCGGCCACGGATCCATGCAAAGATATATAAAATAAAATATGTATGTGTTTAAAGATCCTAGATCTACCTTAGATCTACAAGATAGAGCGTTTCCCTCGTAGCGACGCCCTTCACTTATCCCGCTCGTCCAAAAGCTTCGCCGGAACTCAAGAGTGTCAAGTGCACACTCCTCTATTGGTATCCACACGGACAAATGGTGGAGAAAACACAACCTTGAGTGTGCTAACACCCCTTGGATGGTTCGGCCAAGATAGAGGATTGGGAGAGAGCTTGAGAGGAAGAAGATCCAAGGAAGAAGAAGATGGAGTTACCACTAAATGAATTCACTTCATCAAGTGGAGTGGCCGACCACTTCAATGGGTGGGGGTTACATGCATGCATGTAACTCCAAAAGCCAGTGGCTCTTGGTCTCCCTCATGAGGTGACACCACATGATAAGTCCATGATGATGTGGAACACCATCATTGGGCGGCCCACATGTCATGTCACTATGACATGGCAATTGGTCAAGTCAAAATTGACCATTCATCTTCCCTCTCAAGTCAAGTAAAACTTGACCTCTTATCTCCCATGGTTGATCAAATCTAACCACTTGATTCAAGTCAATTTGATATAATGAATCCCTATTCATTAATTTAAATTGACTCAATGAATCAAATCTAAATTGGACTCATTCAACACTTGAATCAAATTGAGTCTAACTCAATTAGTCTAATTTGGATTACTCTCAATCCAATTTGGTTCATCATATGAACCTAATCTCCATCTAATTGCCCTTTGTGTGTAACCCTATAGGTTCTTGTAACGTTGGCAATGTCCCTAAACTGATTTAGGAACATAAGCAATGAGCGGTATCTATCAACACATCATTGCTACCCAAGTTACAAGAATATTGAGCTCCAACATCACCTTTGTGACTACTAATTGTGACTCTCACAATATGTGACAATGTCCCTCTATCTATGACATCTAGATTGACCAATTGAGGCATAGACCGTGTCATCCTCGGTACAATCTATATCTTGAACTCCAAGTAGACTCACTCTAATCAAATGAGCTCAATATCTCATATTGACTCATTTGGGCATGACCATGCACTTCGTGGTCTCACTCTATCAAGAATAACGATGTCACTCCCGTCATATAGGAGGGATAGATCCCATCTACATCACTCATATCCCTCCGCATAATTTGTTACATACCCAGTAATCGCCTTTATAGTCCACCCATTTACGGGTGACGTTTGACGAAGCCAAAGTATGCAACTCCTTATGTAGGGAACCATGGTGACTTCAGGTCTAAGGACTAATTGTCATACTAATAGCCACATGAGAAAGTATATGACACTCATATAACGATCCATGATACTTTCTCATGGCGGGTCATTCAGTATACATTCTCTAATGCATACCCATGTGTCAACTTGATATCTCATATCCATGACTTGTGAGATCAAGTCATCGTGTTGACCTACATGCTAGTCTCTACGCATTAACATTGTCCCTGAATGTTAATACTTGACTAGGAATGATTAAGAGTAGTGTTCTCTATATCATCTCATTATCGATTCAATCAATCGATTGATATAGATAAGAACTTACTACTCAAGGACATTATTATACTTAGTTATTTGACACAAATACAAGTAAATATAATAACCATGCCTTTATTAATAGGAATATGATACAATAAAGTCCATAGGAATATGATCACATGATTGACTCTAGGGCTTTCACTAACAATCTCCCACTAGCACTAGTGCCAATCACCGTAGTATCTAATACCCAATGACCTAGTGTGACCATCATGCTTTTTCTGTACCAAAGCCTTGGTCAAGGGATCTGCGATATTAGCCTCTGTGGGTACTCTGCAAATCTTTACATCTCCTCTATTGATAATCTCTCAAATGATATGGAAGCATCGTAGTATGTGTTTGGTCCGCTGGTGTGAGCGAAGTTCCTTAGCCTGTGCAATCGCTCCATTGTTGTCACAATAGATTTCTATGAGATCTGCTATGCTAGGAACCACCCCAAACTCAGTAATGAACTTGCGGATCCAAACTACCTCCTTTGCTGCCTCAGATGCAGCGATATACTCGGCTTCTATTGTAGAATCAACAACTGTATCCTGCTTCGAACTCTTCTAGCTCACAGCGCCACCATTCAAGAAAAACATGAACCCTGACTGCGATCTATAATCATCCTGGTCAATTTGGAAGCTGGCATCGCTGTAACCCTTTATAACTAGCTCCTCATCGCCTCCAAATATCAAGAAATATTCTTTAGTCCTTCTCAAGTACTTAAATATATTCTTGACTGCTATCCAGTGACGCTCACCTGGATCTAACTGGTATCTACTCATCATGCTCAAAGCATACGAGACATCAGGACGAGTACATAGCATGACATACATGATAGATCCTATAGCAGATACATAAGGGATCTTATCCATGCGGTCTCTCTCCTCTCTAGAAGAGGGACTTTGAGTCTTCGAAAGACTCACACCATGTGACATCGGCAGAAGTCCCTTCTTGGAATTCTGCATGGCAAACCGTAGTAATACCGTGTCAATGTATGTACTCTGACTTAGGCCAAGCAATCTCTTATATCTATCTCTATAGATCTTGATGCCTAGAATACAGGATGATTCACCTAAGTCTTTCATTGAGAAGCACGTCCCCAGCCAAGTCTTCACAGACTGTAGCGAAGGGATGTCATTCCCAATGAGTAGTATGTCATTCACATACAATATAAGGAAGACAACTGTGTTCCCATTAACCCTCTTGTAGACACAGGGTTCATCTTCATTCTTGATGAAACCAAACTGTTTGATCGCATCATCGAATCAAAGATTCCAGCTCCGAGAAGCTTGCTTTAGCCCATAAATGGACCTTTATAGCTTGCATACTTTCCCAGTATACTGTGGATCTACAAAATTCTCAGGTTGTATCATGTACACATCCTCGAGTAAGTTTCCATTCAGAAACACAGTTTTGACATCCATCTGCCAGATCTCATAATTGTGGTATGCTGCAATAGCAAGTATGATCTGAATGGACTTAAACATCGTCACTAGAGAAAAGGTTTCATCATAGTCAATACCATGAATTTGCTTGAAACCTTTAGCCACCAATCGGCTCTTATAGGTATGTGTAAGTCCATCCATATCAGTCTTTCTCCTAAAGACCCACTTACACCCAATGGGTTTGACCCCTTCAGGTGGATCAATCAAAGTCCATACTTGGTTGGTGTACATGGATTCCATCTCGGATCTCATGGCCTCTAGCCATTTCTCAGAATCTGGGCTCATCACAGCTTCCTGATAGAAGATAGGCTCATTCTCAATGAGCATAACGTCATCATGGTCAGACAAGAGAAATGAGTATCTCTCAGGCTGATGACGTACCCTACCAGACCTGCGAAGAGGTAGGTCTACTTGAACAGGTGGTTGTTCCACAACTCTTTGTGCAACAATCTCATCACCCACAACACTTTGTGGTTCCTGTTCAATCTCCATCAAGGCCTCAGTGCTATGGTCCTTATCTTGAATTTCTTCAAGATCGAACGTAAACCCACTAGTTTTTCTAGAAACAAAATCCCTTTCTAGAAAAACTCCAGTCTTTGCCACAAATACTTTGTGCTGACAGGGAATGTAGAAGTAATATCCCTTTGTATCCTTGGGATATCCAACAAAATAGCACCTATCGGATTTGGGTCCCAGTTTGTCTGAGACTTGACGTCGAACGTAAGCCTCACAACCCCAAATCTTCATGAAAGATATCTTGGGATTTCTCCCTGTCCATATCGTATATGGTGTCTTTATCATAGCCTTGGATGGTACACGGTTAAGTGTGAAGGCTGCTATGTCTAGAACATATCCCCAAAAGGATATAGGAAGATCTGTGTGACTCATCATAGATCATACCATATCTAATAGGGTATGATTCCTTCTTTTGGATACACCATTCCACTGTGGTGTTCCAGGAGGAGTGAGTTGGGATAGAATCCCACACTCAGCTAGATAGTCACGAAACTCATGGCTAAGGTATTCACCACCTCGATCTGATCGAAGTATCTTAATACTCTTACCAAGCTGGTTTTATACTTCATTCTTGAATTCCTTGAACTTCTCAAAGGATTCTGATTTATGTGTCATGAGATACACATAACCATATCTACTGAAGTCATCAGTAAATATAATGAAGTACCTATAACCACCTCTAGCAGCAACATTGAAAGGGCCACATACATCACTATGTATAAGTCCTAACAAGTTTGTTGCTCTTTCGCTGTGTCCACTAAAGGGAGTCTTGGTCATCTTGCCTAAAAGGCAAGACTCGCATGTCTCATATGATTCAAAATCAAATGAGTCTAGCAGCCCATCCTTATGGAACTGAGATAAGCGACTCTCATTTATGTGACCTAAGCGACAATGCCAGAGATAGGTTTGGTTCAACTCATTTAACTTGAACCTTTTGGTACTTATGTTATAGATAGGGCTCTCTAAGTCTAGAAAGTAGAGTTCGTTCATTAGAGGTGCACTACAATAGAACATATCATTTAAATAAATTGAACAACATTTATTCTTTATTATAAATGTAAATCCTTTCTTGTCCAAACAAGAAATTGAAATTATATTCTTAGTTAAGGCAGACACATAACAATATTCATCTAATTCTAGTACAAGCCCAGAGGGAAGAGATAGATCATAAGTTCCTACAGCAACAGCAGCAACCCTTGCTCCATTGCCTACTCGTAGGTCCACCTCACCCTTTATCAATGCCCTGCTATTTCTCAGTGCCTGTACATTGGTACAAATGTGAGATGCACATCCGATATCTAATACCCATGATGAAGAAATAGATAGATTGACTTCTATAACATTTATACCTGAAGTAGAAGTCTCACTTCTCTTCTTCTTAAGATCTTCCAGGTATGCTTTGCAGTTACGCTTCCAGTGTCCAACTTCCTTGCAGTGGAAGCAAGCCCCTTCTTTGGCCACCCCTCCTTTGGGTTTTAGTTCTTTGCCTTTGCCCTTGGCTTGGGACTTTCCCTTACCTTTAGTCTTGCCCTTGCCTTTCTTCTTTTACACCATCAAAATGGAGTCAGATTTTCCCTTCTTAAGGTTGAGCTCAACAGTTCTCAACATGCTGAGCATCTCAGGCAGTGGCTTATCAATTTTATTCATGTTGTAATTCATGACAAATTGATTGTAGCTTTGTGGCAAAGACTGCAAGATCAAGTCAGTGGCTATCTCTTGTCCAAGGGGGAATCCCAATCTCTGTAGGTTTTCTACATACCCAATCATCTTGAGTACATATGGACCTATGGGAGTCTCATCTTGCATTTTGGACCCAAACAATGCCTTAGAGACTTCATATCTCTCGTGCCTTGCTTGTCCTTGATATAGTCGACGAAGATGTTCAACCATATCATAAGCATTCATGAACTCGTGTTGCTTCTGAAGCTCAGAGTTCATGGTCGCGAGCATGAGACATGACATATCTAATGCATCATCTTGATGCTTCTTGTAAGCATCTTTGTCAGCTCGCGAGGCAGTGACAGGAGGTGCCTCCGGAATGAGCTGCTCCAGGACGTACAATTTCCTTTCTTGGGTGAGAATGATTCTCAGGTTCCTGTACCAGTCCAGGAAATTTGCTCCATTGAGCTTGTCCTTCTCAAGGATAGAACACAGAGAGAGAGTGTATGTGTTTGTCAACATAGTAATCTACAACATACAATACAGAGAATTAATATCATATTCTTTTTATCATTTAATTAGGCCTTTAATCAAATGATGCTCCCACTGAATTATAAGAATTTTCTAGAATCGAGTTATGGATGTGGTCAAACCACATTACTAGATTCATACAAACTAGCTATAATTCCTACGGGATAAGATCCACATCATACTAAGCCTTGAGTTAGCTTTGGCTAAATCGCCCAAGACTTGGTATGATCGGTGGGTAACACATTACCAATTACATCTCTATGCAACTCTTGTTTATAGGATCAAGACCCACATTTACAAAAGACCTTGAGTTAGCTTTGGCTAAATCGCCCAAGATTTAGTGTAAATGCGATCTTATTCTATCTTTCCAACGGTTGGAATATGCCTATAGTTCTACTCGATCCAATTGAGTTAACTAGTTTTACTCAATCTAATTGAGCTTACTCTAACCCAAGTCGTGATAGGCGGGACCAAGATTGTCCCTCCACACCCTACCAAGATAATATGTGTTGCTCTACTTTGGCAGATTCAACAACTACAAATGATCGAGGTAGTGATGGGTATCAAGGACTTGGTAGGCATTTTCGAGTTGATTCGATTAAGATATAATCTAATCGTAATGTGTATCATATACACATTTAGGCCTTTATTATCCTATACAAGCATGCATCACATACATACAAACATTATTCTTAGCATGCATCATATACATACAAGAAAAATATCCTAGCATGCATCATATACATACAAGCATTATTCTACTAGCATGCATCACATACATACAAGCATAACAAATATATATATATATATATATATATATATATTAACATATATACATATATATATATATATATATATATATATATATATATATATATATATATATATATATATATATATATATATATTATTTGTGATTAGGTCATGGCCCTACTACGATCTTCTCAAGCCAATGAGAAGATCGGACGGTCAACCTAGGGTTAGCGGCTTCTCCAAGCGCCTCCTTTGACCGCCATGTGTTGTCGTCACCCTTCTCGTAACTCCGTCTATAAGTGGACCTTCCACCGTTCCATTTTGTACATTACAAACATGAAACTCGAGTTACATTCGAGTCAAAAACTATTTACAACTAGAATTTTAAAAAGAAGAGGCATGACGCGCAGGTCGCATACCCTATACAACAAGCATAATCACAAAAACGGCACGCAGGCCGTATTATGAATTATAACACATTAACATCCAATCATATTGGAGTTCTTGGGCCATGACCATCAAAGAATTATACATAATACTAAATTATGTATTTTACAGAAAATTTCTATAATTTTTTCTATTTTTTTTTCAATTTTATGAGTCACCTTTCTGTAACGGTCCCGCTAAGTAGTTTCCGGGCATGATTGCGGGACAAGACCCCTTTCGGGGATAGGGGCAGCGCCCCTACTCGCAAAAATAAACTTTACGAGTGTCCCTAATTGATCTTACAGCGACTTAAGTCGCTGTCCCAAAAACTTAAAGCGAGAACTCGCCGTTTCGGAGAGTTTTTCTCGGCGGTTGAAGCCTACAAGTGTCCCAACACTTGTTGCTTCGACTCTTTGAGGAAAATACCCAAAAATTCTATAAAAATAGGAAATTTATAGAAACTTAAAAATCTGTAATTTTTATATCTAATACAAAAACTACAAATATGAAACACATACATACTTCGCATGTGACTCTGATACCACTATTGGGTCTAACCGAGCCGCAAAAACCGCTTTTTGCGTTACGAAAACCTCGGAAGCCCGGCCATGGATCCGTGCGAAGATATATAAAATAAAACATGTATGTGTTTAAAGATCCTATATCTGCCTTAGATCTACAAGATAGAGCGTTACCCTCGTAGCGACGCCCTTCGCTTATCCCGCTCGTCCAAAAGCTTCGCCGGAACTCAAGAGTGTCAAGTGCACACTCCTCTATTGGTATCCACACGGACAAATGGTGGAGAAAACACAACCTTGAGTGTGCTAGCACCCCTTGGATGGTTCGGCCAAGATAGAGGATTGGGAGAGAGCTTGAGAGGAAGAAGATCCAAGGAAGAAGATGGAGTTACCACCAAATGAATTCACTTCATCAAGTGGAGTGGCCGGCCACTTCAATGGGTGGGGGTTACATGCATGCATGTAACTCCAAGAGCCAATGGTCTCCCTCATGAGGTGGCACCACATGATAAGTCCATGATGATGTGGAACACCATCATTGGGCGGCCCACATGTCATGTCACTATGACATGACAATTGGTCAAGTCAAAATTGACCATTCATCTTCCCTCTCAAGTCAAGTAAAACTTGACCTCTTATCTCCCATGGTTGATCAAATCTAACCACTTGATTCAAGTCAATTTGATATAATGAATCCCTATTCATTAATTTAAATTGACTCAATGAATCAAATCTAAATTGGACTCATTCAACACTTGAATCAAATTGAGTCTAACTCAATTAGTCTAATTTGGATTACTCTTAATCCAATTTGGTTCATCCCATGAACCTAATCCTCATGGTTCATCATATGAACCTAATCTCCATCTAATTGCCCCTTGTGTGTGACCCTATAGGTTCTTGTAACGTTGGTAATGTCCCTAAACCGATTTAGGAACATAAGCAATGAGCGGTATCTATCAACACATCATTGCTACCCAAGTTACAAGAATGTTGAGCTCCAACATCACCTTTGTGACTACTAATTGTGACTCTCACAATATGTGATAATGTCCCTCTATCCATGACATCTAGATTGACCAATTAAGGCATAGACCGTGTCATCCTCGGTACAATCTATATTTTGAACTCCAAGTAGACTCACTCTAATCAAATGAGCTCAATATCTCATATTGACTCATTTGGGCATGACCATGCACTTCGTAGTCTCACTCTATCAAGAATAATAATGTCACTCCCGTCATATAGGAGGGATAGATCCCATCTACATCACTCACATCCCTCCGCATAATTTGTTACATACCCAGTAATCGCCTTTATAGTTCACCCATTTACGGGTGACATTTGACGAAGCCAAAGTATGCAACTCCTTATGTAGGGAACCATGGTGACTTCAGGTCTAAGGACTAATAGTCATACTAATAGCCACATGAGAAAGTATATGACACTCATATAACGATCCATGATACTTTCTCATGGCGGGTCATTCAGTATACATTCTCCAATGCATACCCATGTGTCAACTTGATATCTCATATCCATGACTTGTGAGATCAAGTCATCGTGTTGACCTACATGCTAGTCTCTATGCATTAACATTGTCCCTGAATGTTAATACTTGACTAGGAATGATTAAGAGTAGTGTTCTCTATATCATCTCATTATCGATTCAATCAATCGATTGATATAGATAAGAACCTACTACTCAAGGACGTTATTATACTTAGTTATTTGGCACCAATACAAGTAAATATAATAACCATGCCTTTATTAATAGGAATATGATATAATAAAGTCCATACAACAATCATCACATGATTGACTCTAGGGCTTTCACTAACACATACAGGGATAATTGCTTGACTTGTAGGTAAGCAGAAAGAATTGTGATGACCTGACTTAGGGTTTCGCTTGGTCAGGTCAAAATTTTTACTCCGCCATTTGTTCTTCTGTGCATCTACCTTGAACTCAACTCCTCCGTTCCGCCACCATACGGGGGTAATTGCTTGACTTGTAGGCAAGAAGAAAGAGTTGTGATGACTTGACTTATGGCTTCGCCTAGTTAGGTCGAAATTTTTTACTCTTCCATTTGTTCTTCTGTGCATCTACCTTGAACCCAACTCCTCCATTTCGCCACCATACTGGGATAATTGCTTGACTTGTAAGCAAATAGAAAGAATTGTGATGACTTGACTTAGGGTTTCACCTGATCAAGTCGAAATTTTTTACTCCGCCGTTATATTTCTCCAGTGCATCTGCCTTGAACCCAACTCCTCCATTCTTCCACCATATGGGGATAGTTGCTTGCCTTGGAGACAAGCAGAAAGAATAGTGACGACTTGATTCAGGGCTTCGCCTGATCAAATCAGAATTTTTTACTCTGCCGTTGTATTTCTCCAGTGCATCTACCTTAAATCCAACTCCTCCGTTCCACCACCACACGGGGATAATTGCTTGCCTCAGGGACAAGCAGAAAGAATAATGATGACTTGATCTAGGGCTTCGCCTGATCAAGTCAGAATTTTTTACTCCGCCGTTGTCATTAGTGCATTAGCTCTGAACCCCCAACTCCTCCGATCCGTCTCCACATGGGGATAATGGCTCTGGATAATACCAGGCCATAAAAAATGTGACGACCGGATCTAGGGTGTTGCCCAATCTGGTCGGAATGAATGTTTTACTCCGTCATTCTTCATAGGTATATTTACCTTAAACCCTACTCCGTTCCACCACCACACAGGGATGACGACTCTGAATAATACCATGCCATAAAATGTGATGACCTGATCTAGGGCGTTGCCCAATCGGGTCAGAATGAATGTTTTACTCCGTCGTTCTTCACAGGTGTATGTATCTTAAACCCTACTCCTCCATTCCACCACCGCATGGGGATGATGGCTCTGGGTAATACCAGGCCATAAAAATGTGATGACTTGATCTAGGGCGTTGACCAATCGGGTCGGAATGAATGTTTTACTCCGACATTCTTCATAGGTGTATGTACCTTAAACCCTACTCCTCCGTTCCACAACTGCATAGGGATGATGGCTTTGGATAATACCAGGCCATAAAAATGTGATGACTAGATCTAGGGTGTTTCCCAATCAAGTCGGAATGAATGTTTTACTCCGTCGTTCTTCACAGGTGTATGTACCTTAAACCCTACCCCTCCGTTCCACTACTGCACAGGGATGATGGCTCTGGGTAATACCATGCCATAAAAAATGTGACAACCTGATCTAGGGCATTGCCCAATCGGGTCGGAATGAATGTTGTACTTCGTTATTTTTCACAGGTGTATGTACCTTAAACCCTCTCCTCCGTTCCACCACCGCACGGGGATGATGACTTTGGGTAATACCAGGCCATAAAAAATGTGATGACCCGATCTAGAGCATTGCCCTATCGGGTTAGAATAAATATTTTACTCCGTCACTTTTCACAGATATTTTTATCTTAAACCGTACTCCTCCGTTCTACAACTACACGGGGATGAGGGCTCCGGCTGATACCAGGCCATAAAGAAGACAAATCATGATTCTGGATCTCTTTGGGGCCCACATCTCTGCTTTGAAGCCCAATTAATACCATAAGCATACCCTTACCCGTTATATAAGACTCTTCATTTTCCCCCTTCTTCATCTTCGCCCCCCTTTAGTTTCCAGCGCTTCTCCTCCTTTCTCTCTCTGCCAGAAACTTTCTTGCTTCCTTCGGACGACTTCCTTGCTTTCCTTGCTTTTTGTAGGCCAAGATGTAATCTCTTCTACAACGAATGATGGCGGAGTACCTTCAGGAGCTTAGATAGAGTAGAAATCAATCATCTGCTATCACAACATTTCTGCCCCTTGCTTCAGCTTCTTCGATACCCCCTACCCTTACTCTAACATCAACCTCTTCTCCTCGTTCCTCTGCACCTTCATCCCTCGTTGTTTCATCTTTGCCCAATGTAAATTCCCAATCGTTACAATCCTCTCCACTTCCTTCTTCACCATTATCACCAAACCCTAGCCTGTCTGCCTCCCCGCCTTCAATTTTTGATGGCCATAGGTCACCCCCTTCTTTTTTACAATCCCAAACTAAAGTGAGAGGAGCTGCACACCGAAGACTTTAGGAAGAAGAGACAACTCCCCTTGATTATCCTCCTTCTTTTGAGCCCCCCAAGAATTAGAATCAGTTTCAACTAAATCGTGTCCATCTTCGCCTTTACAAGTTCTAACCATGCCCCCATCAACTTCCCCATTGATCCCTAACTCAGAAGGCCTTTCTCCCCAGCTTGGTTTAGAACTTGACTTTGGCACCCTTCCTCCTACTAGCGAAGAACCGCTAATAACGGTGCCCCCTCCAACTACCAATCTTCCTTCAACTTTGTCTCCTCTTCCTATGTCCACATCACCGGACATATTTAACCCCCTGTTTTCCCTTCCTTTCCTTCTCTCGATGATTCCCCTTCCTCCATTATACATCAAGTGGTTTCTGACATTTTTCAACCACCATCAACCTTCCCCTTTTCCTCTCCTACTTCCATGAGTTTTCTGGCAACGACTCTTTTTGCAACCCCTTCAACATCTCCCTTCTTCTCAAGAATCCCCTCCACTTCCCAGGGTGTCACCCTTCCCCCTCTGGGATCATTAGCACAACCCTCCGGGCTACCCCCCTTTAGGCCCATCATGAGTGAGTCCACTCCTCTGGTTGCCTCCACTCCTTCTTCCTCCTCTGACAGGAATACTTGAGTCCTCAATTTAGAGGAACTCATTTCGAGGATGGAGAGCTTGTGCCACAACTTGGAGCTAGTATGCTTTCTTAGCTACCTTTGTATATGTTTTTAGCAATAACTTCATTTTACATCTTCTATTTTCAGGTGATGATGAATTATCAGGAGTTGGACCACTCCTTCTCCCATTATCAAGCCCAACTTCAACAGTAGACCCACCAGCAGCTGGAGGATCAGACTGCCTTCAAGGAGAGGGAGCAATTCTTACTATAAGAATTGGCCTACTGCTAGGACCAACTAGCCGAAGCCCATCATCAAAGACAAGAAGATGTTGAGGCCATAGCGGCCTTTCAGAACCAACGACAAAAGGATGTCGAAACCATGTTCACTCTTCAAAGCATTCAGCAGAAAGATGATCATGCAACTACTTCTAGAGAAAATTCCTTATCACAAGAACTGGTTGGCTATCAAAGCCAAATGGATGAAATCCAATAGCAAAGACAGGAGGATGCAGAAACTATAACAGCCCTTCAAGCTTAGCAGCTGAAGGATGCAAAGACCATATCCATCCTCCATACCCAACTGAGCAAGAAGATATAGGAAAATTCATCTTTAATATCGGCTAGGGCACATATTCACGCTCGAATACGTAGGCAAGAAACTTCTCTACAATAGTTGAGTAATGAAATCGCCCACACCAGGGCTTATACTGAGGCGGTGGAGGGGATTTCAACTTCCATGCGTCAAGATATGATGGACATGTCAAGAGTCATGCAGTAGGGCCAAACTTCCCAGGCCGACGATGTGTCCACTCTAGTTGATGCCATAATACAAGTATCTAAGCGCTACTGTCAAATATGTCGAGTTCTCCGAGAGCATAGAGCACATTACGCCAGGTTCCACCAAAGTGCACACAGCTGATCCCAACCAACAAGAGCGCTTGTGGTCTCTAATGAGGGCTACCTATCAAGATAGGTTCAATGAGGTGGTCCGACAATATGCTGATCATGGGCTCCCTCCAGCTAATCAATTGACTCTTTTCCTGCAATGGGAGATTGACTTTAGGCGTTATTCCCCAGATCATTTTAGATTATAATCTTTCTGTCGACTTTTTGGACAATATTGTATATTGGTCACCTTGAACTCACTAGTATTTATGCATGAACTTGGTCACAGATTACTTGTACTTGATATGGTTTTTTGTTTTCTTTACTCTGTGAATGAGGAACTGATTTACCATGGTAATTATTCTTCGTATTTGCTCCCAATTGTAAATTGTATTGTTATAAACTGATGGCCACATTATATTCTCCTCTTCCAAACTTCATAGGAAATATATAAAACTTCTCCTTTTAACAACCTTCTTTTACATAGTATGGAAGTGTTTTAGATGTATAGTGTTGGTGCAATCAACCCAGGTCACGATTGACCAGACTCGAGTTTGACTCGAGTAGTATTTTGATGTTTGACATTGATGTCTGACATGTGTTAGGGAGATTGTTGGTGCAATCGACCCAGGTCATATTTGATGTTTGACGATGTTTGACCATTGTCATGGGAGAAGTCCAAGTCTTGTGTACTTGACATGGAAAGTCCAAGCATGAGTCTTGGCATTGAAAGTCCAACATGGGTTGGTAAGTAAAGTCCAAGTCATGGATACTTGGTAAGGGAAAGTCTAAGCTTGAGTCTTGGCAATTGGAGAGTCCAACATGGGTTGGTAAGGAAAGTCCAAGCATGGGTCTTGGCAAGGGAAAGTCCAAGCTTGAGTCTTAGCAATTGGAAAGTCCAAGGGGAATATTGGCGGCGTAAAGTCCAAGGGTGGAGTCTTGGCAGCATAAGTCCAATAGTTGGCGGCGTAAAGTCCAAGCAGAGTCTTGGTAGCGTAAGTCCAATGTGCCTTGGCGGTGTAGACAACATTAGCATGACAATAGTTGATGGAAGTACCTGAAGGCTAGTGTATGGATGAACAAGTCATGGATTATTTGGAGGGATCCGATAGACATGAGGCTGACGGAGGTAGCTAGAAGGCTTAGGTCTAGGCTAAGGGTGGTCTAGCAAGTATGAGGGCACCATACTTAGGGTTAAAACCTCATGGATGAGGTTATCAATCGATCGATATTATGGTTAGTCGACTGATGAGAGTCGACTAGAGTTCGATTGCAGAAATTGGCCTAGCAGTCGACTGCTGGCCTGATCAATCGATTGATCAGGAGATCAGTCGATTGCTGGTCGGGTTTCGGGGATAGAAAGTTTTTGAGTCGACTATTAGGGTTTGACAGTTGAGTGATGATCCAATCAGTCGACTGATGGTCTATCCGTTGGAACTTATCCAATGTGGCTCATGCCATTGTGAGATAACGGCTACAAGAGCAGTCAACTGATGGTCCCGATCAATCGACTACTAGGCAAAAATCAGCCCGAATGCAAGTTATAAAAATAGTTCGTGGGGAGAATTTTTGTCAAGATTTTCTTGGGCGATTTAGAGCGATTTGCTAGTGCAAATTAGGGTCTTCAAGGCTAGTCCAAGGCAATCAACAAGCAAGCATTCAAAGCAATCATTTGTAAAGTTTTCTTTACGCTAGTTGTTGTATTTACTTTATATTTACTCGTTGTATCTTGCATTACTGTTGTAATCATTGTATGAGATTTCTCCACCTTTGACTTGTTGTCGAGAAGGAGTTTATTGGATTAGTGGTGTGTGTTTGCATCGCTAGGGCTCTTTCGAGCTCAATCCGTGGAGTAGGAACCGTACGATTTCAAACCATGTTATATCTGAGTTGTGCTTGTGCTTGTGTTCATTTTGTATTATATTATTTCTATTTTCATTGCGTACTAATCTAATTGTAGCAAGCATAATCTAATTCCATCAACATCGACGAACCGCTATTCACCCCCCTCTAGCGGGCGCACAGGTCCCTATATATAGCATTCTAGGGTCGAGGTAACTCTTTGCGCTTATCATCTTTTAGGTAATAAGCTGACCCGGCCACTCGACAAATAACAATGTAAGGTCATTCTCAATTAAAAGCTAGTTTTTCAGGGTCCCCTACAGGGTTAACCTTACGCAACATTAAGTCACCTTCCTGGAACCTCTTGGGTGTCATCCTTTTATTAAAGGCTCGTTGGATCCTTTTCTTGTAAGCTTCAGCTCGCATTCAGACTTTCTCCCGCTTTTCTCCTAAAAAGTCCAACTTAGTGCCTCTTATAATTTGATTCTGCTATGGCTCGTACGCCTCGACTCAGGTGCTACTCAGAATGGTTTCCACCGGGATAACTGTCTCAGTTCCATACACCAAGCTGAACGGGGTCTCTCCAGTGGTTGTTTTAGGAGTAGTTCGATAAGCCCACAGAATCCCAGGTAATTCATCCACCCAATTTCCTCTCTTAGTGTCCAACTTAGTCTTCAATCTTTGAATAAGAATTCTGTTAGTCACTTTCACTTTACCATTGGCTTGAGGGTGAGCTACTGAGGTAAAAGCTTGCCGAATGTTAAGGCTCTGACACCATCCTCGAATCTTTTTGCCCTGGAATTGTCGCTCATTATCGCTTATTAATTTTTGAGGAACTCCATATCGATATATAATATTCTTCCAGAGAAACTGTATGACCTCATCTTTTGTAATTTTTGCTAAAGGCTCCGCTTCCACCCATTTAGAAAAATAATCCACCGCTACCAATAGAAACTTCTTTTGTAGAGGAGCAGTAGACATGAGACCCACTATATCAATTCTCCATTGATCAAAAGGGTAGGAAGCAACTATAGCTCTCATCAACTTAGCTGGCCGTTCGAACCTATTACTATGTTTCTGACAGGATGATCAAATCTGCACCAAATGGCTCGCATCTTGATGAAGAGTTGGCCAGAAATACCCAGCTAACAATACTTTCCACGCCAAAGCTTCCCAAATGATTGCTACAACATCCCTCATGTATTTCTCGAAGCACTCACTCGACATCTTCCTTCCCCAAACATTTTAATAGAGGACGCCCAAAATACATTTTGTACAAACTCCCATCAATAATTATAAATCATTTTGCTTTGGTCACCAAAGTAGATGCCGCTCCTCCTTCATCAGGAATCTTCCCTTGCTGTAAATATACCATAATATCAATTCTCCAATCGGGGACCTAATCATTTTCTGGTGCTACCTCTTCTACACTGCATATCGCCAGGGAGTTAGAAACTTCCACACAAACAGAGCCTTACTATCTCACCCCTTCTAGGGCACTAGCTAGCTGAGCCAATTCATCTGTCTTTCAGTTGTTTTCTCTTGAAATATGCTGCAGGATGACCTCCTAAAAATGAGCTTTTCCTTTTCAAAAGATATTAGATACTTTTGCAATCTCTCTTCCCGAATAGTAAAAGCACCTGGAGTTGCGACACAGCTAACTGGGAATTTGAATGCATGATAATTGAAGTTGCCCCAACAGCTTTGGCTGCTTGTAATCCGGCTAGGATGGCCTCATACTCTGCTTCATTGTTGGACGCTCGATATCCAAGGCAAACGACTATACAGATTTCTTCCTCTTCTGGAGATACCAACAACACCCCGACTCCACTACCTGTATATCCAGAAGAGCCATCTACAAAAACATTCCATACCTTCTTCTTTTTCAATCGAGCTGTTCTCCAACCCTATGGGTACCTCTTCTAGGAAATCGATTAACGATTGAGCCTTGATAGAAGTTCGGGGATGATAGTGAATGTCATATTCACTTAGCTCCGTCACCCACTTGGCTAATCTCCCTGAAGAATTAGGATTAGTAACCACTCTACCTAATTAATTGTGAGTCAAGACATTGACCGAATGGGTGAGGAAGAACGACCTCAGCTTATGAGCCATTAAAACTAGGATATATGTCAGCTTCTCCAACTCAATATACCGTAACTCTGCTCTCTTTAAGATATGACTGGTATAATAAATGAGTTGCTATTGAGAACCTTCTTGCTGTTAGTGTCAGCCCTTAGTGCCAATCATGAGATGATTGATTAGGGATCATATGTATCATATTTCATTAATAACAGACAAAGATTGATTATTATATTTACTTTATACGTGTGCAAGCCAAATAAATATAATAATGCCCTTGAATAGTAGATTCTAATCTATAGTATATCAATTGGTAGAATTGATTATGAGAAGCTATAGAGAACACTATACTTAAACATTCCTAGTCAAGTATTGTATTAATAGACAAAGGGATATATTGATACATTGAGACTAGCATGTAGGTCAATGGATGACTTGATCTCACAAGTCATGAATATGTGATATCACATTGACACATGAGTATATATATTGGAGAATATATGTACTGAATTGATCCGTCATGAGAAAGTGTCATGGATCGTTATATGAGTATCATATACTTTCTCATGTGACTATTGGTATGAATAGTCCTTAGACTTGAAGTCATTATGGTTCCCTATATAAGGAGTTATGTACTTTGGTAACGTCTAACGTCACCCGTAACAGGGTGCACTATAACGGCGATTGCTAAGTAGGTAATGAATTATGCGGAGGGATGTGAGTGATGTAGATGAGATCTATCCCTCCCATATGACGAGAGTGATATCTTTGGCCTCTTGATAGAGTAAGACCACGAAATGCATGGTCATGCTCAAATGAGTCAATATGAGATATTGAGCTCATTTGTTTGAGTGAGTCTACTTGGGGATCAAGAAACATAAAAATCGATAAGGGGATGACACGGTCTATACCACATCGATCGATCTAAGATATCAAGGATAGAAGGACACCGTCATACATGATAATAGTCACGGAAAGGTTGTCGGATCTCAACTTTCTTGTAGCTTGGGTAGCAATGATGTATTGATAGATATCGCTCATTGCTTATGTATCTAAAATAGTTTTAGATACATTACCAACGTTATGAGAGTCTATAGGGTCACATACAAAGAATATATTTTGGAGAAGTGTTCATCTTAGTTTGACTAAATAAATCATTAGTTAATTGAATGGACTAGAATGAGTTAGACTCATTGCTTGGCCAAACTTGAGTTGGGGTCAAATTGGTTTAACTTGAGTTAGACTCAAGTGAAATCAATTGAAGAAGATAAGTATGAATAATGATGATTAATCATGCATGCAAATGAGAGTTTTTGCATGCAAATGGATTAATGCATGAAATGAGATTTAAAGCTTAATGTTGCATGCAAAGGCATTATTGCATGCAAATTGGATTATTGCATTAACATTGCATGAAATGTGATTTCACATGCAATTGGAATTTGAGAAACCACCCTAAACGTTGCATGCAAAAGAGGGGTTAATGCAAAAGAATTAGTCCATGAAGTGAGGTTTCATCCTCAAACGTTGCATGCATGAATGGGGTTAAAGCATGAATTGGAATTTAATGCATGTAAATGTGGATTAATGCATGATAAAGGTGATTTGAGAAATCTCCTTAACGTGGAGATTAGATCTCAAGTTTTATGCTTGTATCCCATTTGTGCCTTGCATCCCAATTTGCCCTTCTTCCTCTTTTGTGGAGAGCCTTGGTTTTGGTTGCTAGCACAACCAAATGTGTTATCTCCATCTCCAAGATACGGTTCGTGGTGATACCTTAGAGATACGGTTGTCCTTACCGTATTGAGATCCGACTGCGTTTGGATTAACGAGATTGCGAAGGGCTCGCATCGAAGATATATTTTCTTCTAGATAAGATCTAGATTAAAGAAAATGATTTATATGTTTTGCATGGATCTCTGGAGGGATCCGGTTTATTTTTGTTTCCGCTGCGGTTGTGCAAAGTATTCGCCCATGATATTATGAATGTCATGATCCGATTTTCCCTACAGTGGTATCAGAGCCACTTGCAAAACATATATTTCATTATGATGATTTATATGTGATATAAATTTAGATTTTCGTGTTTTCTATGAGATATAAAACATGTGAATTATGGGTATATGAATTTTAGGCTTGGTATGTTGATAAGGGGTAAAAATCGTGTTTAACACGGGATGCTCCGGAAACGAGGGTCTTGGGTTCATATTGATGGACAAAGGGCATCAACTCAATTCAAGGAGTTGAGTTGAAAATAAAATTTTGCTCTTGATAGACCCAAAATATTCAAATTGACTACGAGGGACCTCTAATTAAGTTCATGATGGTTCTTTGGAAAATCCATACATGACCTTAGATGTTTAAATATTGAACATGTGCCCCCTTAGTATGGCGCATTGATAACGATGGGATGGAGATATTATGCAGTGAGGGTTCGATTTTTATACTGTGCATATAGCTGACAACAATATTCGAACAACTCGTGATGTTGGGTCGTCCGTCAAAATGTAATTATACATTTTAGATTTATTTTGACAGTCAATAAAAAATTTTGTGGGGCTAGATCAATTAACTTTGGAGTTAGCACAAGACCTATATATATATCAGAAGGGATAACCCTATCAAATACTAGGGATTAGACAAGATCTATTGCAAGTTGGATATAATCAACCCAGACTTAACAATTAAAGTCCAAGATTTAAAATACACAAATTGGGAGACACGAGAATGTAAAATGCACATCAAGCAACTTTTAGATTATAAACTCATAAAAAGATTTACCTCTTGACACTCGTATTCATAGTAAATAAAGGATCAGAACAAAAATATGGACAATCATGAATAGTATTTAATTATAAATGATTAAATGACAATTATAATGAAGACTATAAAATTCCTAACAAGGAACAATTAATTAATAAAATACAAGACTCACAATGGTATTCGAAATTTTGTTGGTACAATTGGCCCAGGTCATGATTGACCGGACTCGAGTTTGGCTCGAGCGATGTTTTGATGTTCGACAAAACGTATGACAATGTGATTGTCATGGTAAAGTCCAAGTCATGGGTACTTGGCATGGAAAGTCCAAGTGGGACTCTTGACACTTGGAAAAGTCCAAGTCTTGTGTACTTGTGTAGAATATGAAAAAAAAAATAGTATATGGATTAAACATCATTAGGTAGCTAATTGGGTTTAATTATAGGTTGGGTTTAATTGAATTGGATTGAACCGGCTTGAATTGGGTTCGATTTGGCTTGAACCAGTTCGCTTGAACCAAACTGCCGAACCACCTTTAAAGCTTCCCGATCACGATTTCCAGCTTCTTCCATCGCGATCTGCTTCTTCTTTCTCCTCGCTCACGATTTCTTCATGCCAGCGCTTCTCCCGTCGCCGGAATCCCAGCTCGTCGGCGATCCGGGGAGAGCAGCTCAACAATGCCGCCGCCCTAGCTGATCTCTGGCCGGAGGTCAGTAGGTTCTCAGCTTTAGGGGTTTCAGCGGTTTCTTCACTCGGCGGATCGGCGGTGTTATCGTCGCGGCGGTGAGCTGCCGTCATAGGTAAGGGCCAATCCTCTTCCTCTTTTGAGATGAGATTTGCAGCTAGTTGTGGGTTTTCGGGTTGAGCTTAGATCTATGGTTTTTGGGCAGTGTTTGGAGATTGGATTGCTCGGTGAATAGGAGATGAGAAAGGGACGTTGGAGATGATCTGATCGGTAAGTTTTGGGTATGCCTATTGTTTCATCTGTATTGCTATGTGTTGTGATGTGCCGGTGTGGTTGTGATTCGATGGATTTCTGGTCAATTTCTAGTTTGATTCATCCTCTGTTCTTTCATTTACTATGATTTATTGATTATTGAGATTGATCTGATGAGTTGGATCTGAATTAGAACAGGGAGGTGGTGGTTTAATCTGATGGTAAGCTGCCCGGACGGTGGTTGGAGGTGAGTTCATTAGGTTTTCCTTTGATTGATTTTGTAGCTGATTTGAGGATGTGGATATGTGTAGGATGTAGGTCGATTATGGTGTTTGTGTTGTGATTTGTTCGGTAGTTAGAGATTGTAGTATATTGGATTAGGTTTGATTATGCGTTGTTAGAGAGTTGTAATGGTTTAAGTGAGTGATGTTTGTATCTATATATTTTAATTGATCTTGTTGATGTGGGAGCAAGTTGGTTATGGTGTATTGGATTGGGATAATCGGGGTTCTTACTCGTGGATGAGGGAAGGATACGAATATGGAATGAATTAGTATTTTGTTGTATAATTATCGGAGACTTGTACTTAACCATAATTTGTTATTATGTGCAGGTTTGGGTTACGAGGCAGGTTTCCGGGCTTGAGGACTATTATTTCGAGCTTCGTATCAGGTGAGTAATATCTACCTGGTCCGGTAGTTTTGATCAAATTCCAGTGCATGATTTTGGATATATGTTTATACCTATTTACCTTAAATCCACTCATGTTTAATCATATGCTTGTACTGCCTTTGACCTTTGAGATATATTATTGTTATTTCGTTGATTATCTATCATGGATATGAACTACAAACCCTATTATATGTTAGCTGATAGATGTTCAGTAAGTACATGTGGTTAGGGTTATCTTTGTGACCTCAGATTAGGTTACTATGTTACATCACTAGGGTTAGGTGATGGATTGGATTATGGAGTCGATTGTTATATCATACCCGTATTAGTGGTGCATCTATGTGTTGGTGCAGTAGGCACCTAAGTCGAACCTGAGTTTTGATTATAGCAAACGATACAAAGTTAAGCTCATGTCGTTATCTCACGAGCTGAATCGAGTATGCAGAAGATTGATATAGCTGGAGCTGAAGGCTAGCGACACCCGGAGGAAGCCGCGGTGGTCGGGCGACACTCGAGTGACTTCGGAGGGAGCCGAAGGAATCGAGTGGAAGGCCGGAAGCAAAAGCAACATGTAAGTGTCGAGGTAAGCTCGTGTGTGCGAGCGTAAGTGAGGTCGTATCCTCTTTATGGGGATGATCTTAAGCGTAGATCCGACCAAAGACATCCTATAGATGGTCTAGGTCGAGATCGGACGGTCGACGACCGTCGAAATTATGTTTTTGTTGAGCTAACTTTGACTTGCAGCATCGATCATTGTCGACGGAGGACTCATGTCGTCAATCGATCGGCCGGAGAGTCGACACTCGATCGCCATCGATCGTGATGATAGCCATCAGTCGACTGATGGTCAATGATCAGATTCGAGGAGTCAAGGCTTATCACCCCATTTCAAGAAGATTGGTGCTCAATTGTGATTGGCTAGGGTTCCTCTCGAAAAGGGGCTCAAAGGCTATAAAAGGAGGGCCAAACCTAGGGTTTTTTCATCATTCTAAAGCTTTCAAAAAGCCTCCGCCAAGCTACAACTTTTCGACCACGAAGTGCTTTCTCTCCGACGTCTAGGTCTTAAATTCTTTCTTATTGTAACGTCGGTTTTTTAGCTCTTATTTAAGTTCATTTCTTTTCGGAGCTTTTATCGTATACGAGGAGAGGGGGAGTGTCCCTCTACCTCAAGCTTTTTCCTTCTTGTATCGATTAACTCCTACCTCCAATGAGGAGGAGTTCCTTTAGTGCTTTTGCCCTCCGTACGTGGTCAAGGACCACTAGGGCCTTGGAGTAGTAGCCGAAGGCTACGAACCAAGTAAAAACTTCATTGTCTCTTTTTACTTTACATTTCCGCTGCAATTAATTATCTCTCGAGTTTTAACGAACGTAAAAAAAGGAAAAGGTTTTTCGCTATTCACCCCCCCTCTAGCGAACCGCATCGATCCAACAATTGGTATCAGAGCCGGGGGCGCTTAGATTTGGTGAAACCACCAATCTAACATTTTTTTTACAGATTTGTTTTTCGTTCGCTTAAATTTTTTCCCGCACTACTAATCCAAGACGAAGTCTTGGTACTCTTCGTTTGGTTTTGTTTTGCAAGTATTCGCTTTTGGAGTAGCCGACGGTCAAACGGGCATAACTTTTCGTACAAGTTGACCCACGACACGGTCTACCTACCAAATCGAAGCCCTCACAGAGATCTACACTTCTTACAGGGGTTTACCCCCATAACAAGTTGTTTTCATCCTCAAAAATTGACGTTTATTAGCCTTTTAGGGACATCGAAGGTCTTCTTTTTAGTCTCCTTGTTTTTTGTTCTAATGGCCCATCTCGAGGGTTTTAGCACCGTTCGACCTCCGTTTTACAACGGAGATGACTTCCGTTATTGGAAGGGTCGGATGGAATGCTTTTTCAAAACCCAAATCGATATGTGGATCATAATCCAAACGGGTTTCACACTTCCGACTAATGAAGTGGGTGACTCCTTGGATTATGATCAATGGACCATTGCGACAAAATGACAAGTCAAAGCCGACGCCAAGGCAATACAAATCCTCCAATGCGGCCTATCCAAGGAGGAGCTAAATCGCGTCGGTCCCTTCATAAGTGCAAAAGATCTTTGGACAAAACTAGTGGAGCTACACGAAGGGACCGATGAAGCCAAGGTATGTAAGCGTGATCTTCTTTTCAATAAACTATATAACCTAAAAATGCAGGAACATGAGTCCGCGACGCAACTCCACGCCCAGGTCCAAGACATAGTCAACAACCTACACGCAATCGGGCAAAAGGTCGAAAACCACGACCTTATAAGGTATGTTCTAAACTCTTTTCCGAGGACTACCTTGTGGGCATCCATGGTCGACGCCTACAAGGTCTCCAAGGATCTTTCTAAAATTAGGTTAGATGAACTCTTTTCAGATTTCGAATTACATGAGCAGTCCAACTCGGAACCCGAGAGGGGTATAGCCTTGTTTGCAGGTTCAAAGAAGAAGAAAATTGCAAGCAAGCCACCACCAACCAAGGAGGAAGACGAGTCCGAAGAAGAAGTTGACCCGGAGTTGACTGCCGAACTAATGAACCTATCTCGAAGGATAGCCAAGGGACGAAAGCGAACCACGACTCGACCCAACCAAGGTAAGCCTAAAAGTTCTAATATTAGGTGTTATGAGTGTAACAGGTTTGGACATATCAAGTCCGAGTGCCCCAAGCTCAACCACCTAGCACCTAAGCACAAGAAGGCCCTCAACGCGACATGGGAAGAAGCGTCATTCGAAGAAGACGAAGACCACGTCTTCATGGCGAAATCGATTGAGTCAGACACGGAGACCGAACCTGAACTTGAGTCAGAACTTGAGGATGACTCGGACTACGAAGCTACCTTCAAGTCAAGCCACGGATACGCATCCGGTTCAAAAGATACCCTTAAAGTGAGTCGAACTTTATTTAATACTTTACATAATACGGTTAGGTTTTTGTCTAGGAAATTAGTTAAGTCCGAGTCCAAGGTCGAGACCCTGATTGAGGAGGTCAAACTCCTCAAACACAAGGTCTCCCTAACCTCTTCGACTAGTCAAGTTCAAGAAGAGGACCCAACTCGAGCTGAAAAGCTCAAAGTTGAGAACTCTCTCTTGAAAAGTCAAGTTGAAGATCTTAGGAACACGTTGGAAAGGTTCACTTCGGGATCCAAAGGACTTGACCTCCTACTTGGATCTCAAAGGGATGTGTACAACAAGGCTGGACTAGGGTTTAACTCAAACATGACTAATAGGTCGTATATGTCGATTGTAAGTCGACATAGGAAACATGTCCAAGCATGGGTCCCTAAGAACTTTTTGATTTCAACTCTAGGATCCAACCCGTATTGGGTTCCCAAGGACCAAATCCACTATGTGGATAGACCGAACTGATTCAACGGTCTAGGGGGAGCCAGTACAAAATATGTTTGTGCTTTAACTTAGAAATTGCATGCTTTAACTTAGAAAGTTTGTGCTTTAACTTAGAAATTACATGCTTTAACTTAGAAAGTTTGTGCTTTAAAACTTGTGAACTCACTTAGAACACGTACATAACCAACTAAAATCCTTCGAAAAGATTGACCCTCGGGGAGCCTCTTTTCAAAAATAACCAGTTAGACCAGGAAATAGTCTTAGGTGAGTCAAGTCATCATTTTCTTGAAAATGGCTTTGTCTAAGGAAGTGGTCGATGATCCGATAAAAGAAGGCCCCTGTGCCTCGCCATGACCTGGAAGCAATGATCTTGAAAAGGTAAACTTGACAAGCCTAGGGTCAAATCCAAATCTAACATAAAATTACTTGAACCTAAATGCACTTAATCAACTTAATTGGAAGTCATCTCACAAAAAAAAAACATAAGTATAACATGCTTGATCATATAGACACAGGTGAGATGACCTAGGTTTAACAACTTACAACCAATTTAAAAAAAAAAATCTAACATCCAATCCAACCACCTTGTGTGTAGGATCAATTGATGTTGGACAGCGGTTGCTCCCGACACATGACCGGGGATCAACTCAAATTCACGAAGCTTCGATTCAAACGACAAGGATCGGTAGCCTTTGGGAATAACGGCAAGCTCAAAATCATCAGATCAGGTGATATCGAGCTTAACTCGAATTTTGTTATTAAAAATGTATTACTTGTAGAGAATTTTGAATATAACCTACTTAGCGTAAGCCAATTATGTGACAATAACTATAAGGTCGTATTTTTAGAAAATGAATGTGTAATTAAAACAAATAAAATAGCTAAAACAATACTCAAAGGAACTAGGACAAATAACATTTATACAATTAACTTAATCAAATCCTCAGCCAAATGTCTTATGACACAGGAAGAGGAATCATGGTTGTGGCACCGACGACTCGGCCACTGCACTCCAAGACTCGGCCCACAAGATGAGTCGAGTGGCTTAGTCGAGGCTTACCCAACCACAACAATTTGGTTAATAAAATCAGTAATGCTTGTCAACAAGGAAAACAACCTAGGACACAACACAAGTTAACTAACCAAGAACGAACCTCAAGTGTACTTGAGCTCCTGCATATGGATCTATTCGATTCACATGGAGCCAAGTCACTCAATAGAAGTCAATATTGCTTAGTCATAATTGATTTACTACTGTGTTTACCTGGGTTAGGTTCATCAAACATAAAAATGATACCCTAGATCAATTAATCAATCTATTCAAATTAATCGAGAATCAAAAAAACCTTAAGGTTAAAAGACTTAGAAGCGATCATGGTGGTGAATTCGAAAATCAAAGGTTCACCGACTTCTGTAACCTAAACGGATACCACCATGAATTCTCTTGCCCTAGGACCCCTCAACAAAATGGCCTAGTGGAGCGAAAAAACCGAACTCTACAAGAAGCCGCTAGGACCATGTTGAACGAATACGACCTACCCGATAGGTTTTGGGCAGAAGCCATTAGCATGGCTTGCTATGTCCAGAATAGGATCCTTATGGTAAAGAGGCACCTTAAGACCTCCTACGAGATTTATAACAATAAAGTGCCCAACATCAAGTACTTTAGGGTATTTGGATGTAAGGTACATATCTTAACCACTAAGAACCACCTAGGGAAATTCAAATCCAAAACCTCCACCGGAATCTTCTTAGGATACTCAACCACGAGTAGGGCCTATAGGGTATATAACCACGATACCCTTAAAGTTGAAGAGGCTATTAATGTAGTGTTCGATGAAGTACCCGAACCTACAAAACCCTTAATGACCCCAAGTGTTGAGCCCACTGATACCAAACTCGTCTCTGACCCTGAGATCGAGTCTAATCCACATCAACCAACTTCTCTTGTCGACCAAGTGACAAGTGATCTGAGTCAAACTAGTGTTCAACCAAGTCACCCCATTGATCAATCATTAGGTGACACAAACCCAACCCAATCTAGGATTCAGACTAACCACCCTATCGATCAAGTGATAGGAGATCCTAATCTAGGAGTTCGAACTAGAGCATCCTATAGGAACCTTAGTCAAATTTCCGTAATTTCAAAGATATAACCCAAATCAATTGAACAAGCTCTTCTTGATCCCGATTGGATTATTGCAATGCAAGAAGAGCTAGCTCAATTTACTAGGAATGAAGTGTGGGAATTAGTACCATCACCTAAAGACAAAACGATAATTGGAACAAGGTGGGTGTTTCGAAATAAGCTTGATGATAAAGGTGAAGTAGTTAGAAACAAGGCTAGGTTAGTCGCCAAAGGGTTTAGTCAAGTCGAAGGCTTAGATTACGACGAAACCTATGCCCCAGTAGCTAGACTCGAATCCATTCGAATGTTGCTAGCTTATGCCGCACATCGAGGATTTAAGCTGTTTCAAATGGATGTTAAGTCGGCATTCCTAAATGGATACATTAAAGAAGAAGTTTATGTTAGCCAACCCCCCGGATTCGAAAATCTAGATAAACCCGACCATGTTCTAAAACTTAAGAAAGCTCTCTATGGACTTAAACAAGCTCCTCGAGCTTGGTACGAGAGACTTTCAATCCATCTTAAGTCAAAAGGGTTTAACCAAGACTTAGTTGACCCAACTCTCTTCGTAAAAACCTCATGTTTGAGGTGTATCAGTCAACTGAGACCATGAGTCAGTCGACTGGTAGGAGTCAACTAGGGTTTGACTACGGGAAGTACCCTTGCAGTCGATTGCAAGAGGTGGACAGTCGACTACTGGCTCGAGCAGTTGACTGATCTGGTGATCAGTTGATTGCTGACTGAGATTTCGGGCACAGAATGTTCTCCAGTCGAGTGATCAACCCGACCACTCGACTGATTGAGCAAGCAGTCGACTGATTGGTATTATCAGTCAACTGATGGTGTATCCGTTGGATTTTTCCAGCGTAGATCTAGCCGTTGTCTCACGACAATAGTGGCATCAGTCGATTGATGGTCCCGAGCAGTCGACTGATAGGCGAAATCCATTCCAGACAGCAGCTTTAAATGGAGCTTGTGGAGGAGGGATTTGGCAGTGGTTCTTAAGCTTCTTTGGGGCGATTTGCTGTTGCATTTCGGGGTCTCCAAGGCTATTCTTCAAGCAACCAAATACAAGCAATCAAAAGCCTCTTGTAAAGCTTTCTTTACTTGCATTTTAGTGTATTTGCTTGTATTTCATTCTTATTGTTGTAAGAACTATTGTACCAGGTTTCTCCACCTCCGGATTATTTCGAGAAGGAGTTATTTGAGTAGTGGAGTGTGATTAGCATCGCTAGGGCTCTTACGAGCCCAATCCATGGAGTAGGAACCATTCAGTTCCGAACCACATTATATCATTGTGTAATTGTGTGCGTGTCTTTTGTTATTGCTTTTTATTATTATTCCGCTGTGCACTAACTGAATTGTAGCAAACACGCGATCGAGTTCCATCGATGACGCTATTCACCCCCCTCTAGCGGGCGCAATGTTCCTAATAAATTTGACCTAAAATCTAATTTCTTGCAAGTTCGGATGCACCCAGAATCCATAGAATGGACAACATTTTCTTTCCCTAAAGGATATTTCAAGTGGTTAGTCATGTCATTCGGCCTAAAAGGTGCACCACAAGTATTTCAAAGAAAGATGTATATGATTTTCAAAGATACAACAGATTTTACATGTGTATACATAGATGACAATGAAGCTATAATAAAATATAGTCAACAGACAAAAGGAACTAGAAAATCCCTAAGTAGTAGAAGATGGATAAAGTTTGTTGACTCTATTATAAACAAAGGATTGAAAATAAACTGTGAACATATTAAAGGAGTTAATAACTCTTTAGCAAATACTTTATCCAGATTGTTGACATAATGGACAAAGGAAGAATGTTCCGAAGAAGCAGAACCATTTACAACACACCCAGAAAACTCATGACATTTGGAGACATTGAAATCCCTTAATACAATCAGATCGAAGAACAACTCCATTATGAAGGGAGACACAAATTAAGCCAAATACAAAACTGCCTTATAGATAATCTGTGGCATATCCCAAGTATGCATGGGACTACAAATCACAAAATTACAGAAATTAAGGTTGTGATTAGACACTTCCAACAATCTTTAGAATAACAATAATAACACATTTTAGAGATAGAAACCCAATTTTATGCCATTTTAACAGGAACTCAAGCTAGAGTCTATGCTACCAGAGAAGAAGCACAATTGGCTGTGATGGGAAGTGAAACAGAAATCACATACCAAGCATATACAACTTTAGGAGAAGCTTTAAATGTTGTCAGATTATTAGCAAGACCAAATTATTTTATAAGTGCTTCTCTAAAAGGCAAGAAAATAGAAAAACCAGATTCCAAGGCTCAATAGGCTTTGACACAACCAAACAAAACATACAATGACAAAGTCACAAAACAAACACAATCTGCACTAGCCAAGATATATGTAAATGAATAGATCGCCAAGATGCCAACAAATTTATCTACATACACCAGAACATTAGCAGACCAATATGCCTGGATAAATTTCCAACAGTTACAGGAAGTTTTAACATGGTTCCATGAGTTCCCCCCAAATAGGTATCACTATCTACTATAAAATAGAATTTAGTTATAAATTAAAATGTTAGGACAAATACAAAGAATGAAATGAAGAATCAGCAAAATATGATTGCAAATGCCAACTCATATATAGTTTCAGAAAGGCTTGTATTGACATACAAAAATTTGAGCCACAAAAATACAGGGGAAAACTCATAACCCCCTTTTTACTCATGGGCTATGGCCTATATACAAACTATGGATCAGAGACTTTGAACTCACTCCTGAGTTTCCTTGGAAACTTGGATATTGTATTCGCCACCTTCTAAAAGAAAGAAATTTTAGAAGTATTATAATTTGTACAATTGAAAGTTCTTCACTCGAATGCATTAACCTATGGGTAGAGCCCGCTAGACATCTTATAAAACTAGATCCACATAACATGAAATCTTCAGATGATCGAATAGGAGATCATATCCCTTCAGATATAGACAAAGAATGGATGGCAACACCATCTCCAGAAGGCCAAGTCAAGAACTGGAGAGCCTCCGCACAAGGAGCAAACTGGCATTGGGACGAACTCGAAGACCCAATACAATACACTCTTGTGGTCAAGACATTTACAAAAAAATATATTGGCCTTCAATATATGGTACTATATTTTTTTCCTTTTAAAATCACAACTCAACATTCTGCTCTACTACATCATTATCAGAAAATCCATGACCAATGGTTATGAAAGAAGGAGCAAAAAACATCACAACAATTCAGACAAGAATTACTACAGGCCAAGCTAGTAAGCCCACCAGAAGGCTCATCGACCTCAGCTTCAATGGGCTCCCTCAGAGGAGGAGGCTCAACCGAAGGTCAAAACATAACCAATATGATGAAAATCTGATATGAAAGCACCAACCCTCTACAGTAACTCTACAATACATAAAAGGACAACATCAATATCCTACTATAGTACGACCCATGACACCACCACTTTACAACAATAAAGTCTCCACTTATAAGCCACTTCCCCCTGTGATGTTTCCACTATTGCTTAACATATCCTAGCACCTATGAGATACCAGACCCTTCCTCTGATATATAAGAAGGATCTCCTCTTCTCTTAAAGGAATCCGGAACTTCTCTTCTAGTTTTTCACTAGTAGTGTGCAAGTGTCAAGTATGTCTGTTAAATACTGAAGATTTAAAATATTAAATTTAATGACCAAAAAATTAAGAAAATAATCCTGGGAATTTTTCAGGATTTTTAGGGAATTTTAGGAATTTTTTTCAGAATTTTTTTGGATTTAAACGGAGTCTGTACGAGATAATTACGGGGATAAAATAAATAGGCTTTGGAGGAGTCTATTTAAAGGGGGTTAATCGACGATATTAACCTAAGTTTTCTATTTCTTTTTTCTATTTTTCCTCGCCGTGACTCTTTTTCCTCCTTCGGTAGTTTCCTCCCACACCGTTCTTTCACGCGCCGAAGCCATCCCTTCTTCCCTGCGTCGCGTGCTCCCTTTCGCCGCCCGACGTCACGTTGTGCTCCCCTTCACTGGCGACACCCTTCTTCCCGAGCTTTGTGGTTGTCGATTTCTCCGCAGCAGCCGGCGCTGCCATCTTCGCCTCTGAGCCGCCGTCCTCGCCTTCGCTTCTCCTCGCGCCCGCAGCCAACATACCACTGAGCCCTTTCTTCCTCGCATCCGTAGCCGCCCGAGTCCCTGCGGTCGGCTGTCCCTCCGCAAGCGCTGCCATTGCTTCTTCTCCTCGCGCGCTCGCTGTCCACCGTCGATGCCACCTCCTCTGCCCTTCTGGCCGGAGTAGGTAAGGGTTCCTTTTTCTTTCTTGGACGACTGTGAGTTAGGGAGTCTTTTTGGCCGAATGTGTTCGGTGTAAAGGGGCTGCGATTAGGTTAAATAGGTTGTGTTTTGTGTAGAGGGTGTGCTATCGGTGGAGGTTCCAACGACTGGACGGAGTTTAGTCGACCGGTGTAGTGAGGAGAGGAACTAGTGGGAATCGGTTGGGTTGTGTTATGAGTGGTGAGCAGATTGGATTTGGGGATGGTTCAAAAAGTGATTTAGAATAACGGCTGTAAATGGGCTAATTTTGGAGCGTGCACCGGTAGTGTTCCGTTCTGAACTATTCAGGAGCGGTGAGTCTCAATCGGAGCAAGGTAAGAGTTTACTTTTTTCTTAATTTGGATAGGATTTTTAGGGCTGTTGTGGATCATATTTATTGGTTGAGTTCGGTCTGTCATTTGGGCAGTTTACCTAGGGTCGATGAACAGAGGAATTGGGGATAATGGTTGTCGGTGGGATCCTAGGGCTGGTAAGCACTATTTTGGTGTTTTTCGGTTGATATTGGATGGTTGGATGATTGTTGGTTAATTTCGGATAAATTCTAGGTTGTGAGATGGATAATATTTTCATATGATAAGTATTGATCATGGTGAGATTAATTGCAAGGATATGTTCTGGGATTGAAGAGTTAATTACAATTTGTGACCTACGGGTTGAGGATCTACTTGGAGATACATAGTAGTAATTTAGCACGTTATCGTGTGCTTGGATTTGATGGATTTATTTTGGATTAATTGGTTATGGAAGGAATCGATTAAGTATTCGATTTGTCGGTGAATGATATTTTGTGCTTAACAATAGTTATGCATTATGCAGGTTTCGGTCACGAGGCAGGTTCACGGTCATGACGATCTAGTTCTTTTTGCGGACATTTTATCAGGCGGGTATTTTGACTTATCTTTTAGATATAGTCAAGTTGATATGCTAGTTAGGATAGCTTGCAATAATTTTCATGTTTATATGTCTAGTATGTTTTTGGTGCCTACTTGATACATGCATGTGATAGGTTATGATTATACCTTCCCTGTTTTATTTGGATCATAGTTATTTGGATTATGGATATGTACATATTGATTGTGTATATTATTCGGATAGGTGTATTTAGTTGGATTTACATGCTTTAGTATCATGCACCATCTTGCATGATTGCATGCTGGCTGGACGGGGTTCCTTTATTGTTGAGCCCGCAGCCAGTTACATGGCTTGCACACACTGCCACTCATGGGTTAGTGGTACATTAGGAGGGTGTGTGCAGTTGCTCTGTCAGACTCCGTTGGTCCGCTCATAGGTAGCGATGAGGCAGCGTGGTAGCGGGCAGGGATCCCTCCTCTGGTCTATGACACCGGGAGATGAGAGCTTAGCTCTCCCACTCTGTTTGGGGCAGGAGGATAGGTGTACTCCGACAGCATCTTGTCCACTCGGACACTCAGGAGCAGTGATGGCAGAGTGCACAGTTGTCATAGCCCTACCCACTCGGCTTCACCATCGCAGCGGTGGCATCGATCGCGTCGGGTGACCATGTCATTTGCACGACATGCACTTTGCACGGATCGCATTTGTATTGTGTTTGCTGCATTATTTTATTGATGCCTTGGATGTTGCATATAATTGCCATGCATACAGGATTCATATTCGTATATGGTGATGACTTTATCTCTTATAGTAGGGCACATGCTCCTATATCAGGGTAGGAGATTCAGGTGAGTACAGTCCTTTTGCATTTATTTCTTGCTTACCCTATATGTGAGATTGTACTGGCATGATTTTTATTGTTAGCTATATCTTACTTTGCATATCGACTATACCCGCTGAGTTCTTTGAACTTACCCCGTTGATTTATATCTATTTCAGGATGAAACTGTCAGGAGAGTCCAGCTGCCAAACCCCACTCGTCATGAATATTTGATTGGGTTATTTGTTTTATGGTCTTTGGGATATTTATATTAGAAGATATGTTTAGGATGGGAGTTGGATATTTGTATTTGTGGATTTTTGGTGTCCTTATGGACCTTTGATTCGGATTTTGTTTGGATTGGTTTTGGTTGAGTATGCCTGTCCAGATGGCAGAAGGGGTAAGTCTAGATATAGTAGACTGTTGCTATTTACCTGGATTGATGGCCTGAGGCCAATTTATTATCTGCGTGTGTAGTTTTTGTTCCGGTCGTGTTGACCGTTGTATAGTGGCCGTGTAGGCCTTGTATGAAAATTGGTATTGTCACCCGTACAGGGGAGATGCTGTTGGATTTTAGTTTGGCGGGGACTCCCTCGGGGCGTGACAATTTATTTGGTATCAGAGCGCCTAGGTTTTCAAGTTTCTAGGGGTTTTTGGATTTTTTGGAGTTCGCCACGTTTGGCAGGTTTTACGAGGCAATTTGGAAAATTTTAGATTGGTATGGATTTCCGACGATTTTTATATTTCGGAAATTCGAGGATTTATGACGAGGTCAATATGGGGATTTAGTGGTGATGGGACCTCTCCTGTAGCGAAATAGGTATGCTAAAATTTTTTATATATTTTTACTTCTAGTAACATCTGTTCTAGTAACATCTGTAATAATTTAACAGATATGAGATGAGGTGAGCGTGCTCTTGCTTCGAGACGTGGTGCAGGGTAACCACGCAAGAGGACAGTGAGATCTCTGACTAAGGAGTTGCCAGAAGGGTCTATAGAGTTTTGACTCATGTGCAGACTCGTAGTAGGGGTCGCCCACCAAGGTGACCAGCCGGAGTTGCCATTAGTATTTATACTCCCAGTTAGATTGGCTATGTGTTAAGTGGATAACAGGAAAATACATTTAGTGTATTGGTCACTATTCATAATCGTGGATGGAGTTGACCACGTGAATAATCTGTTTAGTTTGTGAGTCTTGAACCTGTGTCGAAAAGATGAATTTCCTTTGAGAGCTGACCGATACCGAGTCAGAAAGCAGGGGTCAAGTCGTCACATTGGTTGTGGAAATCAAGGACTACAGTGTTAGGGATTTTCACTAATTATGCTAGGCAAATTATTACCCTGGTGGGTAATGGACAAGGAATGTATACTATTGTTGATACAGACAATGGAGGTTTAAGTTACGAAGTTCCATAGGGATTTTGATCCTTGAGCTGCTTGAGCTTAGATCGATAACGTTGAAGGTATTATTAAGTACCTAACTGGTATTTATATAGGGGGAGTGGAGTTAGTTTCTTACTATGGTAATGATCAAGTTGTTACTTGGTGGAATATGTAGAAGAAATTTATTTGGGGAAATAATTCATTACGGGATCACGGGTTCAGGATGTTTTCGAGAGACAGTATTTCCCTATGTTATTTTGTATGACTCATTGTTGGGGAATTCTTGAGCTTTTAGTTGAGTGATAAATTGTTAATGGAGTTTACTATAGAGTTTATTAGACTTGCAGAGTTTACCCCCACTTAATGGCTCAAGATAGTGATTGAGTTGTTTTCGATCACCCACGATTTATTGGTTTACATTTGGATTCAGATAGTTTGAGTTTACGTATTGCTTACTTGTAATTAAGGAAAAGGTGAGTCATATTTATGAAAATGACACTGCAGCAAGTGTCTCAAGATAATGGTGTAGTCAATTTAGTGATAATAACCTACACTTCTGATAAGGCAACTGTAGAAGTCGTGAACGTGCTCTTCTAGCTAAATTCACGTGGCATTATTTCGCTCCCATGTTGATGCTCGATATTGATTATGTCTGTTGTTAGAGATGGTAACTTGATGTTGATGATGGAAGTTTACAACCTCTTGAGTGATTGAGGGATTAGTTGGAATTTTAGTTTATTTTGGTGGTGGTCAAGGCTCTATCCCGGGAATGAAAGATTGATGAAACACTTCATTTCCCAGCAGAAAACAGGAATATGGATTTAAGCTTTCTCCTCAGATTTATGTGGCTATCATAAGTGGTTTGTGCACTTGTGGAGATATGAGGCTGGTTGTGTGGTTCTTGAAGAAAATGATAGGAAGAGGTGTACACCTAGATGTATACAGTTACCACCTAGATGCATACAGTTACCGAATTCTTATTCTAGGTCACTGTGAAATAGGGAATCCGTTAAGAGAAGAAGTTGGATGAGTTTGCATCTTTACTCGAAAGGAATTGTAGATGGTTGAAGGATTGATCATTGAGGTATTACTATAGTTACCTTACTTGATGATATATTGAGAGATATCGGTATTTACAGATATCTTTGGTTAAAACATGTATAGATAGGATTAAAAGGATTTCTATATTTGGATCATGTGGATTAATAGTGTTTCCACCGACAGGTGAGATGTTGAGATGATTATTGTGATGATTCTCAGCGGGGTATGATATTGATTTGGATGTTTAGAGGTTGATTGATGGAAATGTTATATTATGGTGAGAGAGTTGACTTAGTTGAGCTATAGTTAACTTGGTTGTGTTATAGTTGACTTGGTTGATATGATGTTGATATCTGGATATTAACTTGGAGGTTATAATTGTGACATGATGGTATAAGAATGTCTCTCAAATGCCTGTAAATTCGAGAGTAATTAGATGTAGTGTCGGAGGAACTTCTAGACTTGCCGCTGTATAGGCAAGTAGAGTAGGCGATCGGAATAATTTTGGAAATAGTTTCAATATTGAAGATCCCCTGCTGGGTGATAATTTATTTGGTACTGAGGTAATGATATCTTACAAGTCTAATATTTTTACATATGGTGCGTTGGCTGAGGGCTCGTGTAAAGCGCACAAGGTTGTTGAAGCTCGTGATATACTCCAGGCAATGTCATCCAATTGGCTGAGCGCCAAATCGAGTTGCTTAGATAACGTCATCGATCGGTCGTTCAAAGTTGACAAGGTTGATGATGCTGAGAGGTATTTGTTAGAATGACGATTGTTCCAGGGGACAATTTAGTTGGTATCAGTGTTGCTTAACACTATGGGAATTGAAAGAATCTAAGTTCCAATTATAGGAGGTGTTGGATGGGATATTTATTTGTCCCAGTATTTTATTTCTTGAGAAGCTCTGGAACTCATTGTTCAAAGAGAGATGGACCTTTGAGGTTATACATCGATTATCGATGATGGAATGTGGTAGTGGTAGAAGGAAATGATTATCCTTCATGGTGGATTGAGGATCTATTTAGATCAGCTATAGGACACCTGTGTATACTCTAGGATTGATTTATGATTGGTGTGTTGATATTGTAGTGATAGGATGTCATATAATTATCAAAGTCGTAGGGATGATTGATATATCATCAGCCTAGAGTAAAGAGGATGCAGGTGTATGGTGATGACAATTTCATACTTGGTATGAATTGTATGAGCTTTTGGATTATCTTATTAGACTTATGACGACTTAGTCGTCCAGGGATTTAGGAAATCGTATATTCTGGACACGATTGGATCATTTGTGATGGTGGTAGTTGGAGTTGCGCACTCGACCACCGCAGATGGTGGTTTCCTTTGTATTGATTTGATTATTACCATAGATATGGATAGGATGCTCTAGTGGTACTACACTGCTGATTGGTGATGGAATTTACTTGGTCTGAAGCTTATGAAACTAGTTTCAGGGCTCAGACAATGGTTGACTTTTACACAGTGTTGTTTGATCATTCTTGGGTGGAAGGAAGGGTGTTGTATGCGGATGCAATGTTTCAGAGAATGGAGCGTTTCTGATATAGTTGATCAAGACGTATCCCATGTTTACGTCAAATGAGGAACTACGAGATGGGTTGTCATATATATGACGTGGATGTAGCAGTGTTATGTTGTTTTGTATAGGGAGGAGCCAGAATGCTCATGGGGTTTTGGCTAGCTACTAGGTAGCCGCACAGAGTTGTTAGAACACGGATAGTTGCAACTGGGGAGATTGGTCAGTAAAGTTTTTCAGTCACCTTCCGTTCTGTGCGATAGAATGGATTTTAGACAGTAGATTGCTCTTGTGAGGAAATATTTCTCCGTCTCCGAGAAGAATGGTGGGTCATATAGTTGCATTCGAATTTAGGTTACTATTGATTCAGGAACAACAGATATATTCCTGTTGGGATGATAGAGAGAATCTACCATAGAGTTATACCCTTGCTCTACCGGTTCGGAGTAAGTGTTAGTTGAATTCGTATGTCGTCTGTGGCTAGATAGCTACCTGACATCTTGACTGGCTACGAGTCCCGGTCGTGGTAGCATGTCGTTGCCTGCAGATAGTGCCTTTTGTATTACCTCGAGAGCCACGAGGCTTTATCATGATATTTTGATAAGTATTGCTAGTAGATTGCGGTAGGTTGTATATGTTGCAGATGTATAGGATTGTATCCGGAAAATAGTAAGTATTGAAACGTTCTCCATAGTGGAATGACATGCGGAACATAGTTGATTTAGAAGTCTAGTGTTCAGTGTGTCAACTAGTAAAGGTGGTATATAAATAATCAGCAAGGTTCTGTAGCGAGATGGACGTGAAAGCCTAGTATGAGGGACAGTGTTGGGAGATTATTTAGAATTTGGAAAGGACTTAGTATGATTAGCTAAGTCCGCTCATTTTCTTCTGATCCATACGATGAGTTTGTTGGATCGCTGGATAGGTTATACTGTGGAGATTTTCAGTTCATGGAGTATCTTTGAGTATCGTATGTGATAGTGATTCAAGATTTACCTTAGGATTATGGTAAAGTCTTTAACAGGTCACGAATATCGAGCTCCACTCTGGTACAGTTAGGTACTTTTTGATAGGTGGTCGATATAAAGATACTATTCATACTTTGGAAGGGTTGCTGGAAGCAGGTGTGATAGATTTTAGGGGATATCAGTAACCCCACTTGGTCACTTGAGGTGTAACTTGTCTCTAGATGCTTGAGATGGTTGTTGTGACATCTCGTACTAATATACGAGTAGGAAATTTGGGGACCAAATTTTTATTAGTGGGGGAGAATGTTAAATATTAAAGATTTAAAATATTAAATTTAATGACCAGAAATTTAAGAAAATAATCCTGGGAATTTTTCGGGATTTTTAGGGAATTTTAGGAATTTTTTGAAATTTTTTTGGATTTAAACGGAGTCTGTACGAGATAATTACAGGGATAAAATAAATAGTCTTTGGAGGAGTCTATTTAAAGGGGGTTAATCGACGATATTAACCTAAGTTTTCTATTTCTTTTTTCTATTTTTCCCTGCCGTGACTCTTTTTCCTCCTTCGGCAGTTTCCTCCCGCACTGTTCCTTCCCGCGCCGAAGTCATCCCTTCTTCCCTGCATCGCGTGCTCCCCTTCACCGCCCGACGTCGCGCTGTGCTCCCCTTCGCCGGCGACGCCCTTCTTCCCGAGCTTTGCGGTCGCCGATTTCTCCGCAACAGCTGGCGCCGCCGTCTTCGCCTCTGAGCCGTCGTCCTCGCCTTCGCTTCTCCTCGTGCCCGCAGCCAACAGACCACCGAGCCCTTTCTTCCTCACGTCCGCAGCCGCCCGAGTCCCTGCGGTCGGCTGTCCCTCCGCAAGCGCTACCACTGCTTCTTCTCCTTGCGCGCTCGCCGCCCATCGCCGATGCCACCTCCTCTGCCCTTCTGGCCGGAGTAGGTAAGGGTTTCTTTTTCTTTCTTGGACGACTGTGAGTTAGGGAGTCTTTTTGGCCGAATGTGTTCGGTGTGAAGGGGCTGCGATTAGGTTGAATAGGCTGTGTTTTGTGTAGAGGGTGTGCTGTCGGTGGAGGTTCCAATGACTGGACGGAGTTTGGTCGACCGGTGTAGTGAGGAGAGGAACTAGTGGGAATCGGTTGGGTTGTGTTATGAGTGGTGAGCAGATTGGATTTGGGGATGGTTCAAAAAGTCATTTAGAATAACAGTTGTAAATGGGCTAATTTTGGAGCGTGCGCCGGTAGTGTTCCATTCTGAACTGTTCAGGAGCGGTGAGTCTCAATCGGAGCAAGGTAAGGGTTTACTTTTGTCTTAATTTGGATAGGATTTTTAGGGCTGTTGTGGATCATATTTATTGGTTGAGTTCGGTCTATAATTTGGGCAGTTTACCTAGGGTCGATGAACAGAGGAATTGGGGATATTGGTTGTCGGTGGAATCCTAGGGCTGGTAAGAACTATTTTGGTGTTTTTCGGTTGATATTGGATGGTTTGATGATTGTTGGTTAATTTCGGATAAATTCTAGGTTGTGAGATGGATAATATTTTCATATAATGAGTATTGATCATGGTGAGATTAATTGCAAGGATATGTTCTGGGATTGAAGAGTTAATCACAATTTGTCACCTACGGGTTGAGGATCTACTTGGAGATACATAGTAGTAATTTAGCACGTTGTCGTGTGCTTGAATTTGATGGATTTATTTTGGATTAATTGGTTATGGAAGGAATCGATTAAGTATTTGATTTGTCGGTGAATGGTATTTTGTGCTTAACAATAGTTATGCATTATGGTGTTTTGGTCCGGCGGAGTTCACGGTCATGATGATCTGGTTCTTTTTGCGGATATTTTATCAGGCGGGTATTTTGACTTATCTTTTAGATATAGTCAAGTTGATATGCTAGTTAGGATAGCGTGCAATAATTTTCATGTTTATATGCCTAGTATGTTTTTGGTGCCTACTTGATACATGCATGTGATAGGTTATGATTATACCTTCCCTGTTTTATTTGGATCATAGTTATTTGGATTATGGATATGTACATATTGATTGTGCATATTATTCGGATAGGTGTATTTAGTTTGATTTACATGCTTTAGTATCATGCACCATCTTGCATGATTGCATGCTGGCTGGACGGGGTTCCTTTATTGTTGAGCCCGCAGCCAGTTACATGGCCTGCACACACTGTCACTCATGGGTTAGTGGTACATTAGGAGGATGTGTGCAGTTGCTCTGTCAGGCTCCGCTGGTCCGCTCATGGGTAGCGATGAGGCAGCGTGGTAGCGGGCAGGGATCCCTCCTCTGGTCTATGACACCGGGAGATGAGAGCTTAGCTCCCCCACTCTGTTTGGGGCAGGAGGATAGGTGTACTCCGACAGCATCCTGTCCACTCGGTCACTCAGGAGCAGTGATGGCAGAGTGCACAGTTGTCATAGCCCTACCCACTCGGCTTCACCATCGCGTGTGAGGCGGCTGACTGGCGTCAGGGGTGATCATGTCATTTGCACGGCATGCACTTTGCATGGATCGCATTTGTATTGTGTTTGCCGCATTATTTTATTGATGCCTTGGATGTTGCATATAATTGTCATGCATACAGGATTCATATTCGTATATGGTGATGACTTTATCTCTTATAGTAGGGCACATGCTCCTATATCAGGGTAGGAGATTCAAGTGTGTACAATCTTTTTGCATTTGTTTCTTGCTTACCCTATATGTGAGACTGTACTGGCATAATTTTTATTGTTAGCTATATCTTACTTTGCATATCGACTATACCCGCTGAGTTCTTTGAACTTACCCCGTTGATTTATATCTATTTCAAGATGAAGCTGTCAGAAGAGTCCAGCTGTCAAACCCCACTCGTCGTGAATATTTTATTGGGTTATTTGTTTTATGGTCTTTGGGATATTTATATTAGAAGATATGTTTAGGACGGGAGTTGGATATTTGTATTCGTGGATTTTTGGTGTCCTTATGGACCTTTGATTCGGATTTTGTTTGGATTGGTTTTGGTTGAGTATGCCTGCCCAGATGGCAGAAGGGGTAAGTCTAGATATAGTAGACTGTTGCTATTTACCTGGATTGATGGCCTGAGGCCAATTTATTATCTGCGTGTGTAGTTTTTGTTCCGGTCGTGTTGACCGATGTATAGTGGTCATGTAGGCCTTGTATGGAAATTGGTATTGTCACCCGTACAGGGGAGATGCTGTCGGATTTTAGTCTGACGGGGACTCCCTCGGGGCGTGACAATGTCCACGTCTAATCTTCAAATATTTCCCTGTAAGCTTTTCTTTCAAGTTTCTATAAGCTTTTAGTCCTTATACAATTTCCTTATTCTTAATATATGTTTTTAAAGCCATGATTGGGTAAAACTCTTTTGTCTTTGGGAAGAACTAGTTTGAATCTCATGAAAATCTTTTCTTTGATATTCACGAATTCTTCAGTCCTTATCTTTCTTTGATGTATATTTAGAACAATGAAAAGTCTCTGTAAAAAGGGACTATTTGGCTAGACATGAAATGGACATAGAAACAGGAGAAGCTATGATATGAGTAGGGAAAAATTACTTAGGAGATGTAACAAGAGTAGACTGGGAATCTTTCAAAGAAAAATTTTCTAAAGAAGTAGCAAAGATAGCTAACTAAGGAAATAACATACTAAATTTTTGTTATACAATACATAGAATGCTCACAGATAGAGATTCTAATACAGGATTAAACATAAGACAACAAGAAGCAATGAGGGATTTGGAACAATTACAATTATTGGGTTGGAGTCGTGTAAAAGATTTTTGCAATGACTTCTTTGCACTTACTTCAATATCTAGAAATTATTATAGTGAGGCTCTTGGAGAAAGACTCTTTAGTAAACTTCAAGGAGAATTAAGAAGGGAAATACATAAAGATTGGACTGCTATGACCATAACACCCATTCACAATAATATTGGAGCATGAATCCAACACATTATAGCAAAATTAAAAGAAAAATGCACATTCATACAAATACAGAAGCACTTGAAAAACCAGCAGTATGAATTATGTAGACAGATCTATACACCACAACAATATGGGGGCAATACTCGACATAGAAAAATCACACCAACACCAAAGCGAAAACCTAAACGAATATATTATCTAAGGAAAAGTAAAGCTAGAAAACCTTACCTAAACAAAAACAAACATGTTAGAAAATTTAATACAAGAAAAACATACACTAATACCATTACATGTTTTGCATGTAATAAAATAGGACACTTATCTTCAGCATGCCCTAATAGAAAAAACTTATACACTAAAGAATCCACTTTAGTCCAATGTACCAATCTGGATCTGCTTGCAATACAATCAGACATTTCAGACACCTCATCCATATACTCAATTATTTCCGTTGATGATACAAAAGAAATCACCTCTATATCAAATTACTCATTAATAAATTCTTTGACCACACCACCCTTTAGTTTTGTCGAAAAATATGACATTCAGATGCCAGGACATTTCAGCAGAGCATTTGATGAATTAGGAATTTTGGACAATGAAGAAGAGGAAGGGGACGAAGAAATTAACTTAATATACCATCTAGATGACCATTCAATGGAAAAACAACCTATTCACTGTGAACACGAGTGGCACCTTAAGGAAGGGAGAACGCCTATTCCTTGTTTCTCTTGCGGGTTTTATTCTGCGATTAACAAAAGAGGAACTTGTAAAAAATATAGGCAATAAATCTATAACTGTCACGCCCCGAGAGTATACCGAGCCAAAAATAATCGGACAATATCTCCCTTGTACGTGATACAATTCCCTGATATACATAAAGCCTTTCGGCCATAATCACAAAACATATATATGGACATAATCCAATAAACACAGCGGAAACATACTGACAAATAAATAAGATACAAAGACCCAACTATGCACTCCAGAGTGACTTTGACACAACAAAAACCATAATACAGACCACACCAAAGTTTGAATACATACAACACATCCGTAACCACAAATACGGAAATGATATAGGAGGAAATCCCAAAACAACAATCCACAAGAATACAAGAATACAGAATAAATATCCAACCCTTCCGCGTGAGATGAGATCAGCTTGCGAAGCTCCGAACATCCAAGGAATCTTCTACCTATTACCTGGGCGACAGGAAACCCAGGGTCCGTGGTGGTGAGCATAAACTCAGGGGTAATATATAGAAAGTGCATGAATAACATATAGGGATATAGAGATCCACAAGTATACATGTGAAGATCTACAGGTATACAGAATGTGTCCAATAGACATACAATCCTAATTGTAATAACAAGTAACCACAGTATAGTTATACTCAATGCGTATACTAAACTGATCAACTGAACATGAAGTAATGTACTAACATACCTGATGGTCTGTAATACCATGAGTTATATCATCCTGAACAGATATACAATAACATAACTCATATAACATACAAAGTCAATCCCATATCTGACTAACACTTAGACATATGAACAGTATATAATCACATGTAATAACATCCCGGTCCATACTACACTAGGACATGACGCTAATCAAGTGCATACAACAGTCTGGACCACCCGTACATCATGCTCAACACACACAACAGTATAGAATATGCAAATGACATGTATCATGATGTACAAACATATACAACAATCATAGCTCAATCAAATGCAGCATCTCACAGGCATATGTAAAACATATATCGAATACATACATACATATATATATCAGCAATGCACATGCATGGTCATGTATGCGGACCAGTCCAACCACGATGTCACGCCCCGAGAGTATACCGTGCCGAAAAGCAAACGGACGACATCTCCCCTGTACGTGGCAACATATCGGGTTAATGCAAGGCACGTAAGCCCACAACAACAATATGATATAAAGATATCAACATACCAATTATACTAAACACAGCGGAAACAATACAAACAGATAAACAAGATACAAAGACCAAATGTGCACTCCGGAGTGACTTGACACGATAAGAATCATAACAGAAATTGAATCAAAGACCAAATACATACAATACGTCCGTATATCACAAATACGGAAACAATACAGGGTAAAAACCCAAACCAAAAATCCGTAAGGATACAACAACACGGAAAACATATCCATTCGTCCGGTGTGAGATGGGATCAGCTGGCAGAGCTCCGAACGTCCAAGGAATCTTCTACCTGTTACCTGGGCGACAGGAAGCCCAGGGTCCCGGGGTGGTGAGTATAAACTCAGGGGTAATATATAGAAAGTGCATGAACATATAGGGTAAAGAGATCTACAAGTATACATGTGAAGATCTATAGGTATACAGCATGAGTCCAATAGACATACAGTCCTATCCAACTCTAATAACAAGTAACTACAGTAAAGTCATACTCAGTGTATATACTAAACTGATCAACTGAACATGAAGTAATGTACCAACGTACCTGACGGTCTGCAACACCATAAGCTATATCATCTTGACAAATATACAATAACATAACCCCTATAATGTACCAGGTCAATCCCATACCTGACCAATGCTCCAACATATGAACAATATATGATCACCTGTAATAACAACCCGGTCCGTACCACACAATGACATGATGCTAATCAAATGCATATAACAGTCTGAATCAACGCATGTATCATGCTCAACACATAGCAGTAAATAAAATGCAAATGACATGTATCATGATGTACAAGCATGTACAACAATCATAGCTCAATCAAATGCAACATCTCACAGGCATATGTAAAACATATATCAAATACATGAATATATATATATCAGCAATGCATATGTATGGTCACTGTCTGCGGACCCGTCCAACCACGACCCCAGAGTGGCCAGGGTAGCACGACAAATGACAACTAGCCCGACTACCGCCACCACTCTCGGTGGCCAAGGTTGGGTAGTATGACTGAGTAGCGTATAAGCGTAAAAAGCTAACTACTCCTAGGGGCCCCTACTACAAGCCACGTTGTCCCTATCCATGAGTAGACAAACGCCGCACACAGGACAACTGCACGTCACACAACCACCGTCTATAGTGGGCGAGTGCTAACACCACTCTGAACAGTGGCCAGGTGCGCATCTCCAGCTACCACCATCCATAGTGGCCGAGCGCGGCACATCCAATGCTCTGCCCTCAACCCTGCTACCACTACCCCGAGTGGCCGGGGAGGCAGGATGACTGATGACTTGTCTCAACCACAAGGGAGACCCAGTCAACAACATGCATGCAAATGTAATGATGCATAGATCCACACAAGTATCCTCCCAACACTCCCTATCTCACAGGGAGTCCTGGTCAACCAAAAGTCAACTATGCAAGGACTACAATCCACAAGACTCTCTCTATCGTACAAAGAGTCATACTCATCTGACAGTCAACCACACTAAGACCTCTAGTCAGTAGCGAGATACTATCGACCATTCATATAATCATACCCAGATATATGATCCATAATGGATATACAATCATGCTAGGACCTCTAGTCCTTAACCACATACTGACAACCACACACATTTATCTATGCACAGACAACTAAATCCACCATAGATGCACAACTAATATGTGTACGATACAACAATCGACTCCATAATCCAATTCATCACCTAACCCTAGTGATGTAACACAGTAACCCAATCTGAGGTCACAAAGATAACCCTAACCACCTGTACTTACTGAACATCCATCAGCTAATACATAATAGGGTTTATAGTTCCTATCTGAGATAGATAATCAATGAAGTACCAGAGTATATATCTCAAAGGTCAAGGCAGTACAAGCATATGATTAAATAAGAGTGGATTTAAGGTAAACAGGTATAAACATATATCCAAATTCATGCACTAGAATTTGATCAAAACTACCGGACCAGGTAGATATTACCCACCTGATACGAAGCTCGAATGATCCTCACGATCGTGGACCTGCTTCGTATCCCAAACCTACACAATAATAACAAACTATAGTTAAGTACAAGCACCATACAAGTATACGAACTAAACACTACTTCGTTTCTATGTTCGCATCATTTCCTCATCTCCGAGATAGAAATCCCGATTACCCAAATCTGATACATTCGCTCCCACATCAACAAGATTAATATATATATAGATCTAACAATACTCAAAACAGGGTTGTAATAGAGGCTTACCACAAGATCAGTCTACCCCAACTAATCCATTCAATACATCCACCGAGTAGATCAATTGGACACATTTACAACATCGAATTCATTATACCTATTCACTTGTCAACTGAACTCCTCAGCTTCAACCCAATCGGCACTAACAACATCACCAATCCGAACAGTCAATATAACAGAACAACTCCATATCAAATCAGCTATATTGACAAATCATGCACCAATACCTCAATCTACAATCAGAACAAAATCCCTTATCATCTATAATTACAAGAAATCTGTACAGAATCATCAATCAATACAACCAACAATTCACACACAGATTTAAGGACCTAACTACATCCTAGATGAAACACATAGCTCCATCAATTCTCCACTCACTCACAGTCGAGCACACTCTCAACCCCAGCCGTGATCCATTAACAGAAAACACATCCGATCTCAACCACACCGACAATCACAACATCAACCTCAAAAGGAAAAATCAGCAATTAACATTGAAACTGAAAGAGGGTATCAAGGCTTACCGGACCAATCACTACCGGCATACCACAACACATAGCAATTATAGATGAAGTAATAGGCATACCCAAAACTTACCGATCAGATCACCTCCGGCAGCCCTTTCTCGTCTCCTATTCACCGAGCAATCCAATCTCCAAACACTGCCCAAAAACCATAGATCTAAGCTCAACCCGAAAACCCACAATTAGCTGCAGATTTCGTCTCAAAAGAGGAAGAGGATTGACCCTTACCTATGACAGCAGCTCACCGCCGCGATGACAACATCACCGATCCACCGAGCAAAGAAACCACTGAAATCCCTAAAGCTGAGAACCTACTGACCTCCGGTCAGAGATCAGCTAGGGCGGCGGTATTGTCGAGTTGCTCTCCTCGGATCGCCGACGAGCTGAAGGGGAAGACGCGATCGCGCGGAGAAGAAGACATCGAGAAGAACCGAGAGAGAAAAGGAAACAGGTTGCGAGTGAAAGTCGGGAAGGGATGAGCTCGCGATCGGTTCATCTCTATTTTTAAACGTCGTTCCTTCGGTTTGGTTCGAGCCAAACCGAATCCAACTCAATCCGGTTCTAGCTAACTCAATTAAACCCACATCAATTTGGTTCAGTTCAACCGATTCAGCCAATTTAAGCCTAGAAATTTGGGCCCAACAAAATCAGCCCAATGAACTCAGCCCAACTAGATAGTCCAAGCCCACTTCTTAAAAAAATTCCTTGATTAAGCCCAATTTACCCACCAATTAAACCCAATTAATTAAAAGGATTAATCCATATAATTTTTTTTTCCGTATTTTACATTCTCCCCCACTTATAAAAATTTGGTCCCCAAATTTCTGACTCACGTACGAGTACGAGATGTCACAACAACCATCTCAAGTATCCGGAGCAAAGTCACACCTCAAGTGACTAAGTGGAGTACTGAGCTCGAATATTATATTCCAGCTCTTATACGCTCTCAGCCAACCTATTACAAGGTAAATAAGTGTACCAAAGTAGAGCTCTATAATTGTAACCGATGGAAAACTTTGCCAGAATCATAAGGTGAATTATGAATCACTATCAAAAATGATACCCAAGGCTACTCCATAGATATAATTCCATCAAGCGATCCAACGAAATCCATCTTACGACTCGGTAGAAAATGAGCGGACCTAGCTAATCGATCATCAACTACCCAAATCCGATCAAGTCCTTTCCGAATTCTAGATAATCCCCCAACACAGTCTAACGTACTAGACTCTCACTTCTTCACGGTACGTAACCCTACCGATCACAATATTCCACCTTTGCTTGTTGGCACACCCAACATCAACCTACGAAATCATCCATGCCCCACATACCGTTCCACCAACTGGAACGTCTCAATACTCACTATTTTCGGATACACTCCGAATAAATCATTCCTCTCGAATGAAGAGTCTCCTGAAACAACTCTTCCTAAAGCGAATGCAACTTTGGGAACCACCATCCTTCCCAGAGACGGAGATTTATTCTCACAAGAGAAATTAATCTAATGTCCAAAATTCACTATGTCACCCCGAACTGAAAGTAACTAGAAGACTATAATGATTAATCTCGCTAGTTTCTCAACCAGCATACACATAATATACGTCTCATTCAACTGCATCGGGATCGCTCCTAATCCCTGAAATGATGCATCTGCGTATAATACCCTTCCATCCATATCGGACGGATTAACTAACACTGACACAAAAGTCAGCCACCTTCCAGGCCCTAAAACCTAGCTTCACAAACATCCGACCAGGTGATTTCCATCACCTTCTTGGTCCAACAAATCAGCGGTATAGTATCTTGGTCCAACAAGTCGGCGATATAGTATCGCTAAAACATCCTATTCTCATCTCTGGTAAACACCAAATCAATCTAGGGAAACATAACTTCCCTTAAAATCGTGAATATATCCCAAAAATATATCATCCATAGATATGATGACAATCGATCCCAAATACTTCAAGAGTACTTGATTCCTCAAATCCATGAACGACTAAATCATCGATAAGTCTAACAACATTATCAATCAGCTCTATACACCTGCATCCTTTTACTCTATGCTAATGATAGCTCAATCATCACACCGACAATGATAATTGTATGACACTAAGTCACTACAATATCAAACCTCCAGTCGTAGACCAACCCTAGGATATACACAGGTGTCATTTAGCTGATCTAAACAAATCATCTATCCCTAACGAAGGATACTCATTCTCAACTAATGCATTCCAATCATCGATAATCGATATATAACCCCAAAGGTTCATCTCTCTTTTAATAAAGAGTTCTGGATCCTCTCAAGAGAAATCTCAAGCCAAATAAATCTCCCATAGTGTTTAGCAACACTGATACCCGTAAAATCATCTCCTGGTATGAGGTCTCAATATCGGAACTATTTTCGAAATCACCCTCCAATCGCATATTCCTACTTGCCCATGCAGTGGCAAGCCCGGGAGTTCATCCAAAACTATATCTGAATACTCTCAGATTATACGTACATCAGAGAGTCCTAGTATACCAACGCTCCAACAATCCAACTATCCGTAAGGATATGTCTATAGTGGAGGTATGTCTAGCAAAGGCTAAGGGTATCCCTTGCCTTCTTGGTTGTCGATCAACATCTCACCAAACGATAGAGAAAATCACCAACCACCAGTCGATAGGAACCCTTCGAACCCTATCCAAGAATGTTTTAGACAAAGATACCTATAAACTACCAGTATCTCTCGATATATATGCAAATAGTATAACCTAAAGTAATACCCCGAAGGACCTATCCTTCGGTCTTCTATACTTCTTCTCAAGTAATCATGTAAACTTGTCCAACATCTGCTGCAGACTAGATGCAAAGACTATCATGGAGGAATCAAATCAATCACGAACAGAGGTACAATCAAAACAATCGCAATGGAGATGGTAAACATCATGTATCGCAAAAGATACACATCCTACAGAGTAATATCAAGAATCAGAACATCATAGCACGCCCATCTCTCGTGAAAGGTATAGCCGCAATCGAGAATATCAGATAGATACGACTATCGCCGTAAAATCTCTCTCCTCAACAAATCATAATCCCGCCGGGAAGGTAACAATTCCGCATCCGGATAAGTAACCGCTGTTGTCAACGCCTCGAAGTCTTCCGAGATGTCTTTGACATCACGAGTAACTTACTTCTTCCGGATGAAAGTATCAAAGAGCTCCAACTATATCTGAGGTAGTAAATCGCTGCTGATGTGATAACCCAATCTTCTGTAATGATCTCAGCTTTCGAGGTTGTGGATCGTCCGCTCGAAAGCATCATCCATAGTCTTCCACTGAGTCTTCAAAGTACATACTCTCCTCGTAGATACCGGCTGCTTATAGTAGAAACAGATACAATGGTCCATCGGATAATCTGGCTCTGTGTCTCGTCGTAACCCGCACTGCACACACATAATCTCCTTTCGGAGTCTTTCCTCTGAGTTCGCTGATAAACATGAGAAGCTGCTGACAATCTGCAATCGGTCTTCTATGATCGAAAAACTCTCCAATAGTCGCTCGTGACTCATGACTTTAATCTTGCTCCTTTTATCCAACATTCGGAGACTTCTAATTCCAATAATTTGACTTGCAATATATGCTTATCAAATCTCCAACTCTTAAAACACTTGCTACGGAGTCATTTCTATACACATGACTCGGTCTATGCACTTCCAGTAGAATCTGGTAGGAGATCCAAACATCCTGATCAAGATGTCAACCGGTAAACCGTAGGTGGCTTAAGACATATCGATCACATTCTCGAGTTATTAGGTGGTCGTAACCCTCGCAAGTCTAGCGACTCTGCATGGTACCTTCGTAACCAAACGATCACCCTACTCGATGCCCAAGAATTCCCTGACAATGAGTCAAAGAAGATGACATGAGAAAATACTATCTCACAACATCACTGAACTGTGACTAAGTGATACGTTATTTCCCGTAGGTTATTTCCTATATCTTACACCAAGTACCGGCTAAATCCGGATAATGGTATGCAGCTAACTTAGCTTCCTCTGTATAACACGAGTTAAGTACTCAAAAGTACCCTCAACGTTATACAACCTAGAACGACCCATCCGGGGAACAAAATCCCCATGAATATCATATACTAATTTTCTACTATCTGAATCAGTAATAGTATACTCGCTTAGTCCATTACCCCATAGGTAATGATCTGACTACCATAATTAGTGAAAATCTTAGGACCGTAATCCTTGATCTCCATAAGAGATGTGACTTTTAACCCCTGCTATCCGACTCGGTATCAGTCGGCTCTCAAAGGTAATTCACCTTTTCGACAGCAGGTACATATCTAATAACCTCCACATGTTGTTCCCGTGGTCAACTCACTATGGTTACGAATAGTGACTAACATACTACAAGTCATGCACTGTTATAAGCAACTAAATGCATAGCCAACAGAAGGATATGTAATAACAGTTAACATACCTTAATCCTTGTAGCTCGAAGATGTCCGCAACAGCCAGATCCCAGAACTCACAAAATCAAAACCGAATAAAGCAAAACTCGATGTCCGAACGAAATAAAATCCGAAAATGGACTTCGCAACCTAGGGCTCTGATACCAATAAAATTGTCATGCCCCGAGAGTATACCGTGTCGAAAAGCAAACGGACGACATCTCCCATATACTTGGCAACATATCGGGTTAATACAAGGCCCGTAAGCCCACAACAACAATATGATATAAAGATATCAACATACCAATTATACTAAACACAGCGGAAACAATACAAACAGATAAACAAGATACAAAGACCAACTGTGCACTCCGGAGTGACTTGACACGACAAGAATCATAACAGAAATCGAATCAAAGACCAAATACATACAATACGTCCGTATATCACAAATACGAAAACAATATAGGGTAAAAACCCAAACCAACAATTCGTAAGGATACAACAACATGGAAAACATATCCATTCGTCCGGTGTGAGATGGGATCAGCTGGCAGAGCTCCGAATGTCCAAGGAATCTTCTACCTGTTGCCTGGGCGACAGGAAGCCCAGGGTCATGGGGTGGTGAGTATAAACTCAGGGGTAATATATAGAAAGTGCATGAACATATAGGGTAAAGAGATCTACAAGTATACATGTGAAGATCTACAGGTATACAACATGAGTCCAATAGACATACAGTCCTATCCAACTCTAATAACAAGTAACTACAGTAAAGTCATACTCAGTCTATATACTAAACTGATCAACTGAACATGAAGTAATGTACCAACGTACTGATGCAGTAACACCATAATGCTAGATCATCACAGCAGTTACAATAACATAACTCATATAAGCGTGCCAAGTCAATCCCATACGACCCAATACTCCAACATATGAACAGTATATGATCACCTGTAATAACAACCCGGTCCGTACAACACAATGACATGATGCTAATCAAATGCATATAACAGTCTGAATCAACGCATGTATCATGCTCAACACATAGTAGTAAATAAAATGCAAATGACATGTATCATGATGTACAAGCATGTGCAACAATCATAGCTCAATCAAATGCAGCATCTCACAAGCATATGTAAAACATATATCAAATACATGCATACATATATATCAGCAATGCATATGCATGGTCACTGTCTGCGGACCCATCCAACCACGACCCCAGAGTGGCCAGGGTGGCACGACAAATGACAACTAGCCCGACTCCAGCTGCCACCACTCTCGGTGGCCGAGGTTGGGTAGTATGGTGAGTAGCGTATAAGCGTAAAAAGCTAACTACTCCTAGGGGCCCTGCTGCGAGCCACGCTGTCCCTACCCATGAGTAGACAAGCGCGCTGCAGGACAGCGCGTCCGTCACACAACCACCGTCTATAGTGGGCGAGTGCTAACACCACTCTGAACAGTGGCCAGGTGTGCATCTCCAACTACCACCATCCATAGTGGCCGAGCGCGACACATCCAATGCTCTGCCCTCAACCCTGCTACCACTACCCCGAGTGGCCGGGGAGGCAGGATGACTGATGACTTGTCTCAACCACAAGGGAGACCCAATCAACAACATGCATGCAAATGTAATGATGCTAGATCCACACAAGTATCCTCCCAACACTCCCTATCTCACAGGGAGTCCTGGTCAACCAAAAGTCAACTATGCAAGGACTACAATCCATAAGACTCTCTCTATCGTACAAAGAGTCATACTCATCTGACAGTCAACCACGCTAAGACCTCTAGTCAGTAGCGAGATACTATCGACCATCCATATAATCATACCCAGATATACGATCTATAATGGATATACAATCATGCTAAGACCTCTAGTCCGTAACCACATACTGACAACCACACACATTTATCTATGCACAGACAACTAAATCCACCATAGATACACAACTAATATGTGTACGATACAACAATCGACTCCATAATCCAATTCATCACCTAACCCTAGTGATGTAACACAGTAACCCAATCTGAGGTCACAAAGATAACCCTAACCACCTGTACTTACTAAACATCCATCAGCTAATACATAATAGGGTTTATAGTTCCTATCCGAGCTAGATAATCAATGAAGTACCAGAGTATATATCTCAAAGGTCAAGGCAGTACAAGCATATGATTAAATAAGAGTGGATTTAAGGTAAACAGGTATAAACATATATCCAAATTCATGCACTAGAATTTGATCAAAACTCTAGGACGGTAGATATTACCCACGATCTGGCTCGAATGATCCTCACGATCGTTGACTGCCCGTATCCCAAACCTACACAATAATAACAAACTATAGTTAAGTACAAGCACCATACAAGTATACGAACTAAACACTACTTCGTTTCTATGTTCGCATCATTTCCTCGTCTCCGAGATAGAAATCCCGATTACCCAAATCTGATACACTCGCTCCCACATCAACAAGATCAATATATATATAGATCTAACAATACTCAAAACAGGGTTGTAATAGAGGCTTACCACAAGATCAGTCTACCCCAACTAATCCATTCAATACATCCACCGAGTAGATCAATTGGACACATTTACAACACCGAATTCATTATACCTATTCACTTGTCAACTGAACTCCTCAGCTTCAACCCAATCGACACTAACAACATCACCAATCCGAACAGTCAATATAACAGAACAACTCCATATCAAATCAGCTATATTGACAAATCATGCACCAATACCTCAATCTACAATCAGAACAAAATCCCTTATCATCTATAATTACAAGAAATCTGTACAGAATCATCAATCAATACAACCAACAATTCACACACAGATTTAAGGACATAACTACATCCTAGATGAAACACATAGCTCCATCAATTCTCCACTCACTCACAGTCGAGCACACTCTCAACCCCAGCCGTGATCCATTAACAGAAAACACATCCGATCTCAACCACACCGACAATCACAACATCAACCTCAAAAGGAAAAATCAGCAATTAACATTGAAACTGAAAGAGGGTATCAAGGCTTACCGGACCAATCACTACCGGCATACCACAACACATAGCAATTATAGATGAAGCAATAGGCATACCCAAAACTTACCGATCAGATCACCTCCGGTAGCCCTTTCTCGTCTTCTATTCACCGAGCAATCCAATCTCCAAACACTGCCCAAAAACCATAGATCTAAGCTCAACCCGAAAACCCACAACTAGCTGCAGATTTCGTCTCAAAAGAGGAAGAGGATTGACCCTTACCTATGACAGCAGCTCACCGTCGCGATGACAACATCACCGATCCACCGAGCGAAGAAACCGCTGAAATCCCTAAAGCTGAGAACCCTCGACCTCGGTCGAGATCGACTAGGCGCGGTTGTCGCTGCTTCTCGGATCACCGATTTGAAGGGGAAGACGCAATCGCGCGGAGAAGAAGACAGCGAGAAGAACCGAGAGAGAAAAGGAAACAGGTTGCGAGTGAAAGTCGGGAAGGGATGAGATCGCGATCGGTTCATCTCTATTTTTAAACGTCGTTCCTTCGGTTTGGTTTGAGCCAAACCGAATCCAACTCAATCTGATTCTAGCTAACTCAATTAAACCCACATCAATTTGGTTCAGTTCAACCGATTCAACCAATTTGGGCCCAACAAAATCAGCCCAATGAACTCAGCCCAACTAGATAGTCCAAGCCCACTTCTTAAAAAAATTCCTTGATTAAGCCAAATTTACCCACCAATTAAACCCAATTAATTAAAAGGATTAATCCATATAAATTTTTTTTTTTCGTATTTTACACACGACCCTAGAGTGGCTAGAGTGGCACAACATGACTACTATCCCGACTCCAGCTACCACTACTCTCGAGTGGTCGAGTTGGGTAGTATGACTGAGTAGCATATAAGTGTAAAAAACTAACTACTCCTAGGGGTCCCTGCTGCTAGCCACGCCATCCCTACCCATGAGTAGACAAGCATCGTGCACAAGACAACTTCACATCATGCAACCACCATCTATAGTGGGCGAGTGCGCTAACTACCACTCTACACAGTGGTCAAGTGCGCATCTCCAGCTACCACCGTCTATAGTGGCCGAGCATGGCACATCCAATGCTCTGCCCTCAACCTTGCTACCACTATCCCGAGTGGCCGGGGAGGCAAGATGACTGACGACCCGTCTCAACCACAAAGGAGACCCCAGTCGATAGCATGCATGTAATGTAATGATGCATAACTCCACATACGTATCCTCGCAACACTCCATATCCCACGGGGAGTCCTGGTCAACCAAAAGTCAACTATGTAAGGACTACCAATCTACAAGGCACTCTCTCTACCACACAGAGAGTCATACACAACTGACAGTCAACCACGCTAAGACCTCCAGTCCGTAGCAATATACTATCGAGAATCCATATAACCATACACAGATACACGATCCATAATGGATATATAATCACGCTAGGACCTCCAGTCCATAGCCACATACTGATAACCACACACTTATCTATGCACAGACAACTAGATCCACCATAGATGCACCACTGATATGTGTATGATATAATAATCAACTCCATAATCTAATCCATCACCTAACCCTAGTGATGTAACACAGTAACCCAATCTGAGGTCACAAAGATAACTCTAACCACATATAATTAACTGAACATCCATCAGCTAACACACAATAGAGTTTGTAGTTCATATCCGTGATAGATAAACGATGAAGTAATAGCAATATATCTCAAAGGTCAAGGCTAAGTACAAGCACATGATTAAATAAGAGTGGAGTCAAGGTAAAAGAATTCAACATAAATCCAAATTCACGCACTGGATTCAGATCAAACTACCTGACCAGGGTAGATATTACCTACCTGCTATGTAATATGTTCTATCCATCTCCACATCTATGTATCTATCATAGTCAAAGTCCTATAACAATAGGATACAGTTAAGTACAATCACACATCTAATGATTGAATCAAATTCTACATCAATCTTATATCTCGATCAACATCCTATACACACATAAATCACACTTATCACCCTTCTCCTACAACATGAATATCATCATATTAACCCAAATGCTAGTTAGATCCATATTAATGGTATTGAAGCATTACCATACGAAATAGAGCACTTGGCTAGGGTCGAGGTCAGAAGCAAGCAATCACAGATCCAAGCCTACCTTGCACTGCCAATGCAAACCCAACTTTCCACCTCAACTCCAAATCCAACCAGCACCATCCTCACTTAGAAATACTCCATCGCATAGATCAAACAGAAAACCTCAAACATTGTAATCAACTATAACAACACTGATTACACCTCAAATCACAATCGGATACCACACCAATCACAGCCGCCAAACACCAATCCATTGACAGAAAAACTCATCGGATCCCCAAATACATGGACACACCACAAATTCACATCAATTACAGATGAAGCAAAAGGGATAAACAAAGCTTACCGGCCAAATCTTCACCAGCAGCCCCTCCCTTGTTCACCGGAGTAATCCCAGCTCCAAACATTGCTCAAACCATAAACCCAAGCTAATATAAAAAGCCCACAGCTAGATCTCAATTCTAAGCTTAAGGAGGAAGGAAATCGGCCCCTTACCTAACTCCGACGACGATCGACAGCAAGCTCCCTCACACTCGACAGTTCATTATAGCGGTGATCCTAGCTCCCCAACCAACCTCCACTCGATTCCTGTTGCTCAGTGCCTCACCCACCGACCGGATCCTCCACCATCGACAGCAGAGACTCGCGGAGGAAGAGGAGAAACAACAATCGCGAGAAAAGAGAGGAAGAAATCGCGAGAGGAAGAAATCGACGATCGCGATGGGAAGAGCCAGTTTCGCGATTGGGAGGTTTTAAAGATTGTTCGGCAGTTTGGTTCAAGCCAACCCAACCTCAAATCCAACCAGTTCAGTGCTTAAAGCTAATCAAACCCTAAATTAAACCTAATCAACTAATCAAACCCAATCTCAATTAACCCTAGCCCTTGATTAAACCTAATTAGTTGGGGTTAATCCATATCCAATTTTTTTTCATATCTTACATTCTCCCCCACTTAATAAAATTTGGTCTCCAAATTTCCGACTTATGTACGAGTACAAGATGTCATAACAACCATCTCAAATATCCGGAGGAAAGTCACCCGCCTCAAGTGACTAAATGCGAGTACTGATAGCCTCTAAAATCTATCATGGCTACTCTCAACATACCTTTTAAAGTCTGAATAATACCTTCATATCGCTCACCTATCAAAAAGTACATAACTGTACTAAAGTAGAGCTCTATACTCGTAACCAATGGGAGACTTTGTCAGAATCGTAAGGTGAGTCATGAATCACTATCGGAAATGATACTCAAGGATACTCCATGAATATAATTCCATCAAGCGATCCAACGAAATCTATCTTACGGCTCGGAAGGAAATGAGCAGACTTGACTAATCGACCACCGATTATCCAAATCGCATCAAGTCCTTTCCGAATTCTAGATAATATGTAAAATACGGAAAAAAAAATTTATATATGGATTAAACCTTTTAATTAATTGGGTTTAATTAGTGAATTAATTGGGCTTAATTAGTGGGCTAATAAGGTGGGTTAGCTAGTTGGATTGAGTCCATTGGGCTGGTTTCGGATTGGGCTAGAATCTATGGGCTGGAATTGGGCTTGGGCTTAAATTGGAATTGGGATTGGGCTTGAACCGGATTAGGCCAAATCAGATTGGATTAGACTTGGATTTAGATTGAGCTGAGCTAACCAAATCGCGTGAACGACATTAAAAAGCCGCCGAACGAACCCATTTCATTCGCGATCCCCATTTCTTCTTCGCGTCATTTCTCTGCTCCGCGCGGCTTCCATCACCGACCTCCACTCGTCGGCGTCTAGTGCGAGTAGCTCGACGGCGCCACCACTGGGCCGATCTCCGGCCAGGGTCAAAGGGTTTTTGTCTGGAAACAAAACCGCGACGACACTTCCCGGACAAAGCGCGTTGTGGTCGCGCAGCCGAGCCGCTATCAAGGTAGGTATCGATTGTTGTTTCTTCTGTCAAGTTAAGGTTTGTTGCTAGCTACGACTTTTGATTTTAGCCCAGCTCAGTGTTTGGGCAGTGATCGGAGTTTAGATCTCGTTGGGGGCTAAACTGTGCGTGACGAATAGCTGGGATCGGGAGAGGTTCGCCGCCGGTGAAGGTTAGGCCCGGTAAGATGGATCAATCCTATTATTGTCATCGGTTGTATTGGATTTTTAGAAATTGAAGCTGTGATTTGGAATTTAAATCTGTTTGGTGGTGATTACGGTAATTGTTAGATAAATGGGTGTGGTTGGTATCCTGTTATTGCGAATGTTTGTCGATGTGTTGATTTGGAGTTCCTTTGGTGAGCAGAGGGTGAGCGGGAGTAGGCTGCCGGAGAAGATCTGAGGTTGGTAAGTCTCGATTCTTTGTTCTTTCCGGTGCTGTGTGAATTGGTTGATTGATGCCATGAATCGGGGATTCAATTTGTGTGTGTGGATGTTTAGGAATCGCAGTTGTGATATGGAAATAAATCTATGATTTGAGTGGTATTCGTTTGATTCAGGTGTTGTTGTGATTCGATGGATGGTTGATCAATTGCTAGCATGATTTAGAGTTTGTTCCTTCTAGTTATTGTGGTTACAGTCGATTATTGAGATCGAGCTGATGGGTGTTGCGTTCACCTTCACGTAGCAATAGATAAGCAGTTGAATTTGTGATGTTGAGCAATCAATCAAGAGTGGTGTAGAGGGGTTGTTCGCATACCGTGGTGGAGCCGAATCGGTTGTGGGTAGGTTCCGATTGGTTTCTTTTGCTGTCTACGGTGTTTCGGTGGATCGATTTCATTTGTATATAGCAGTGGTTTGTGCTTGAGCTAAGGGGGGAATCTGAGTATTCCTGTTTATGGATGTTGTGTGGTGCTGCTATCTAGTTGAAGCAGCAAGGGTAAGCTTTGTTCTGTTTTCAACGCTGTGGAGTTGTTGGTCTGAGTAGGATGTAGGTGGGTTTATGGTGTTTGTATTGACATTTGGCTTAGTTGGGAGCAACTCTTTGGGTGTTGTTTCTGTTAATGGATCTTAAGGATGACGATGATTTATTCCTGGCTATTGAGGAAGTTGTGATGTGTATTGGGCACAGTTGTGAGTTGGGTTAAGGTGTATCAGATTGGGATAGTCGAGTATTTAACTCGTAGACGAGGAAAGGATGCGAGTATAGGAACGATGTAGTGTTTAGTTCCTATGTTTGTTGGATACTTGTACTTAATCATTATTTGTTATTATGTGCAGGTTTGGGATACGAAGCGCGTCCACGGTCGTGAGGATAGTTTGAGCTTCGTATCAGGTGGGTAATATCTACCTGGTCCGGTAGTTTTGATCAATTCCAGTGCATGATCTTGGATTTATGTTTATACCTGTTTACCTTAAATCCACTCTTATTTAATCATATGCTTGTACTGCCTTGACCTTTGAGATATATACTCTGTTACTCATTGATTATCTAGCATGGATAGGAACTATAAACCCTATTACGTATTAGCTGATGGATGTTCAGTAAGTACAAGTGGTTAGGTTTATCTTTGTGACTTCAGATTGGGTTACTGTCTTACATCACTAGGGTTAGGTGATGGTTTGGATTATGGAACCGATTGTTATATCATATCCATATTAGTGGTGCATTTATGGTGGATCTAGTTGTCTGTGCATAGATAAGTGTATGGTTGTCAGTATGTGACCATGGACTAGAGGTCCTAGTGTGATGGTATATCCATTATGGATTGTGTGCCTGAGTATGGTTATATGGACGGTTGATGGTATCTCGATACTGACTAGAGGTCTTAGCATGGTTGACTGTCAGGTGTGTATGACTCTGTGTGATAGAGAGAGTCTTATGGATTAAAGTCCTTGCATGGTTGACTTTTGGTTGACAAGGTCTCCCCGTGAGTTAGGGAGTGTTGCGAGGATTTGTGTGTGAGCTATGCATCATTACATTTCATGCATGCTGACGACTGAGTCTGCCTTGTGGTTGAGACGAGTCGTCAGTCATCCTGCCTCCCCGGCCACTCGGGGTAGTGGTTGGAGGGTTGAGGGCAGAGCATTGTTGTGCGTGCCGTTCTCGGCCACTATGGATGGTGGTAGCTAGAGACGCGACTGGCCACCGTGACGGAGTGGTAGTTAGCGCACTCACCCACTATAGATGGTCGTGTGAGGATGTGCGATTGTCTGGTGCGGTGCTCGTCTACTCATGGGTAGGGACGGAGCAGCTAGCAGCAGGAACCCCCGTGTGGATAGCATATAGCTCTATGGCGGGCTAGCTACTGTTTCATACTACCCAACTCGGTCACTCGAGAGTGGTGGCGGCTGGAGTTGGGATAGTTGTCATGTCCTGCCACCTAGGCCACACTGGGGTCGTGGTAGCGAGTGGGGTGCGCAGGCATGACCATGCATGCATCCGATATATATGTATGCATGTATTTGATATATGTTTTACATATGCCTGTGAGATGCTGCATTTGATTGAGCTATGATTGTTGCACATGCTTGTTCATCATGATACATGTCATTTGCATTTTATTTACTGCTATGTGTTGAGCATGATATATGCGTTGATTGATCATCGTTATATGCATTTGATTAGCATCATGTCATTGTGGTACTGATCCGGGTTATTATACAGGTGATCATATACTGTTCATATGTCTGAGTATTGGTCAGGTATGGGATTGACCTGGTACGTTATATGGTTATGTTATAGTATACCTGTTCAGGATGATCTAGCATATGGCGTATGCATCACGTACGCTGGTACATTACTTTATGTTGATTGATCAGTTTAGTATATACCTTGAGTATGATTTTACTGTAGTTACTTGTTATTAGATTTGGATATGACTGTATGTCTATTGGACTCATGTTGTATACCTGTAGATCTTCACATGTATACTTGTAGATCTATCCTTATATGTTGTTCATGCACTTTCTATATATTACCCCTGAGTTTATACTCACCACCCCGACTTCGGGCTTCCGCCGATAATGTAGAAGATTCCTTGGACATTCGGAGCTCCGCCAGCTGATCCCATCTCACACCGGACGGAGGGATATGTTTTCCATATTGTTGTATTACTATGGATTGTTGTTTTGGGGTTTTTACGTCGTATTGTTTCCGTATCTGTGATATACGGGTGTGTGGTATGTATTTGGTCGTTGATTCGACTTCTATTATGTTTCTTGTTGTGTCAAGTCACTCCGGAGTGCACAGTTGGGTCATTGTATCTTGTTGATCTGTTTGTATTGTTTCCGCTGTGTTTATTATGTTTGATATGATGATATCTGTGTATATCATATTGTTGTTATGGGCCTACGGGCCTTGTATTAACCCGATATGTTGCCACGTACAGGGGAGATGCCGTCCGTTTGCTTTTTGGCACGGCATACTCTCGGGGCATGACATAATCTCCTAAAGCAGTCCATTGTACTAGGCTCCCACTTTATCACGGTACGTAACCCTACTAGTCACTAATATTCCATCTTTACTTGTTGGCATACCCAACATCGAACTATGAAATCAATCATGTCCTACATGTCGTTCCACCTCGAAGAACGTCTCAAACTCGCTATTTTTGGATACACTCTGAATACATCGCCACTCTCGAATGACGAGCCTTCTGAGTCAACTCGTCCTGAATCTAATACCACTCTATAACTCACTATTCTCCTCGGAGATGGGGAATTCCTTTCTCATAAGAGAACCCAATCTACTGTTCCGAAATTCACTCCACCACACATACTGTAAGTGACTGGAAGATTATAGGGACTAATCTCCCTAGTTGCATCTATCCATGTTCCAACAACTCTATAGTAGTTACCCAGTAACTAGCCAAAAACCAAAAACTCCATGAGCACTCTTGCTCCATACATCTACAAATCAGGATAATAACTGCTAAATTCACATCATATACGTAGTCCCTCAACTGATATACACCTAAGATATGTCTCAATCAACTGTATCAGAATTGCTCCTAATCCCTGAAATGATACATCCGTGTACAGTACCCTTCCAGCCACACCGGAAGGATTAACTAACACTAATGTAAAAGTTAGCCACTATCTAGGCCCTGAAACCTAGCTTCACAAGCTTCCGACCAAGTGATTTCCATCACCTTCTTGGTCCAACAAATCAGCGGTATGATAACGCTAGTAACATCCTATCAACCTCTACTGTAATAACCAAATCAATCCAGGGAAACCACAACTTCCCTTAAGATTGTGAGTATATCCCACAGTATCATCTAAGAAGGGAACCACCAACGGTCTAGTCGCTTCATGAACGACTAAATCGTTAATAAGTCTAACAACATTATCAACATCTCCTAAAATTCATACCAAGTATGAAATATCGTCTTCTACATACTCGCATTCTTTTTACTCCAAGCAGATGATATCTCAATCATCACACCCACAATGATAATTGTATGACACTAAATCACTACAATATCAACACACCAATTATAAATCAATCCTAGAGTACACATAGGTGTCCTTTAAGCTGATCTAAATAGATCATCTATCCATAACGAAGGATATTCATTCTCAACTACTGCATTCCAATCATCGGTAATCGATGCATAACTTCAAAAGTCCATCTCTCTTTTAACAAAGAGTTATGAGTCTTCTCAAGAAGAACCACTAGGACAGATAAATCTCCCATCCAACACCTCCTATAACCGCAATTTACGTTCTTCCAATTCCCATAGTGTTTAGCAACACTAATACCAATAAAATCATCTCCCGGTATGAGGTCTTCAATATCGAAACTATTCCCGAAATCAACCCCCAATCGCATATTTCACTTGCCCATGCAATGACAAGCCGGGAGTTCATCCGAAATTATATCCGAATACTCTCGAATTATATGCACATCCGAGATACATGTTATACCCTTATTTCAACAATTTAACTATCCATAAGGATATGTTTATAATAGAGGTATGTCTAGCAAAGGCTAAGGGTATCCCTTGACTTCTTGGTTATTGATCAACATCTCACTTGACGGTAGAAAAAAATCACCAACCCACAAGTCGATAGGAACCCTTCTAATCCTATCTAAGAATGTTTTAGACAAAGATACCTAAAACTACCCGTATCTCTCGATTCACCAGAAAATAGGGTAACCAAAAGTAACACCCCGAATGACCAATCCTTCGATCTTCTATACCTCTTCTCAAGTAATCATGTAAACTCGCCCAACATCTGTTCTTGACGGCTGAGCTCATGTAGGTGCAAAAGACTACCATGGAGGAACTGAAATCAACTACTAAACTGAGATACAATACCCAAAATGTCTGCAATGGTGATGGTAAACACTGTTATACTGGCAGAGAGTATACAACCAGCTGTAAGGTACTGAAGAACTGCCAACATCGTAGCACGCTCCAACTCTGCAAAAGGTATAGCTGCAACTGGAGAATACCGCATAGATACGACCATCGTCGTATATACTCTCCTCTGTACAAAGCATAACCATACCTAGGGAGGTATCAGTTGTCGTCTGGATGTCTGAGTCTTCTAAAATGTCTCCTGCTGATACTGCTGAATAAATTGCTTCTCCTGGATGGAAGTATCAAAGAGATCCAACTATATCTGAGGTAGTAGACCGCTGCTGATGTAATAACTCAATCTTCTGCGATGATCTCGGCTTCCAAGATTATGGACCGTCTTCTCGAAAGCTTCATCCATAGTCTTCAACTGAATCTTCAAAGTACACCTCCTCATATGTACTGGTTGCTTACCATAGCAACAGGTGAACTGATCCAACGGATAATCCGACTTTGTGTCATCGTAATCCACACTATACGCACATAATCTCTCTTCGGAGTCTTTCCTCTGATTTCACTGATAAACATGAGAAAGTTCTGACGATCTACAGTCAGTCTTCTATAATTGGAAAACTCTCCAATAGTAGCTCATGACTCATGACTCCAATATCACTCCTTTTATCCAACATACGGATATTTCTGATTCCAATAATTTGACTTGCAATGTCTACTTATCAAATCTTCAACTCTTAAAACACTTACTACGGAGTCATTTCTATGAACATGACTTGATCTGATACCTTCCGGTAGGATCTGATAGAAAAATCCAAACATCCTGATCAAGATGTCAACCAATAAACCGTGAGTGGCCAAAACCAATCCAATCACATCCTTGAGCTATTAGGTGGTCGTGACCTTCGCAAGTCTAACGACTCTTAATGGTACCTTCGTTACCAAACAATCACCCAACCTAAAGCTCAAAAATTCCCTAACAATGAGTCAAAGAAGATGACGTGGGAAAATACTCTCTCACAACATCACTACATCGTGACCCAGTGAGGTGTGACTTCCCGAAGGTTATTTCCTACATCTTCCACCAAATACTGGCTAGATCCGGATAATGATATTCAACTAACACTACTTTCTCCGTATAACACAAGTTAAGTACTCAAAAGTACTCTCAAAGTTATACAACCTAGAACGACCATCTCAGGGGTCAAAATCCCAATGAAACACCATATACTAATCCTCCATTATCTGTATCAACAATAGTATACAAGTATGTTCATTACTCCACAGGTAATGATCTGACTAGCATAGTTAGTGAAGATCCCTAAGATCATAATCTTTGATCTCCACAAGAAATGTGACTACTAATCCCTGCTTTCCGACTCAGTATCAGTCGGTTCTCAAAGGTAATTCACCCTTTTCAATAGCAGGTCCAAGACACACAGACTCTACATGTTGTTCCCGTGGTCAACTCAAATCACAGTTACGAATAACAACTAACACACTATAAGTCATCCCTGTTGTAAGCAACTAAATGCATAGCCAATAGAAGGATATGTGATAACAGTTATCATACCTTAAAACTTGTAGCTCGGAGATGTCTCGTAATAGCCAGATCCCAAAACTCACAAAACCAAAACCGTGTAAAGAAAAACTCGATGTCTGAACGAAATAAAATCTAAAAGTGGACTTCGCAACCTAGGGCTCTGATACCAATAAAATTGTCACGCGTCGAGAGTATACCAAGCCGAAAATAATCGGACAACATCTCCCCTGTATGTGATACAATTCCCTAATATACATAAAGCCTTTCGGCCATAATCACATAACATATATATGGACATAATCCAATAAACACAGAGGAAACATACTGACAGATAAATAAGATACAAAGACCCAACTATGTACTCCAGAGTGACTTTGACACAACAAAAACCATAATACAGACCACACCAAAGGTCGAATACATACAACACATCTGTAACCACAAATACGGAAACAATATAGGAGGAAATCCCAAAACAACAATCCATAAGAATACAACAATACAGAATAAATATCCAATCCTTCAGCGTGAGATAGGATCAGCTGGCGGAGCTCCGAACATCCAAGAAATCTTCTACCTGTTACCTGGGCAACAGGAAATCCAAGGTCCGTGGTGGTGAGTATAAACTCAGGGGTAATATATAGAAAGTGTATGAATAACATATAGGGATATAGAGATCCACAAGTATATATGTGAAGATCTACAGGTATACAGAATGAGTCCAATAGACATAAAGTCCTAATTGTAATAACAAGTAACCATAGTATAGTCATACTTAATGCGTATACTAAACTAATCAACTGAACATGAAGTAATGTACTAACGTACCTGACGGTCTACAACACCATGAGATATATCATCCTGAACAGGTATACAATAACATAACTCATATAACATACAAAGTCAATCCCATATCTGACTAACACTCAAACATATGAACAGTATATAATCACATGTAATAACATCTCGGTCCATACTACATTAGGACATGACGCTAATTAAGTGCATACAATAGTCTGGACCACCCGTACATCATGCTCAACACACACAACAGTATAGAATATGCAAATGACATGTATCATGATGTACAAACATATGTAGCAATCATAGCTCAATCAAATGCAGCATCTCACAGGCATATGTAAAACATATATCGAATACATACATACATATATATATCAACAATGCACATGCATGGTCATGTCTACGGATCCATCCAACCACGACCCCAGAGTGGCCAGGGTGGCACAACATGACTACTATCCCGACTCCAGCTACCACTACTCTCGAGTGACCGAGTTGGGTAGTATGACTGAGTAGTATATAAGCGTAAAGAGCTAACTACTCCTAGGGGTCCCTGCTACTAGCCACGTTGTCCCTACCCATGAGTAGACAAGTGCCACACATAGGACAACTGCACATCACGCAACCACCGTCTATAGTGGGCGAGTGCGCTAACTACCACTCTGCACAATGGCCAAGTGCGCATCTCCAGCTACCACTGTCTATAGTGGCCGAGCGCGGCACTTCCAATGCTCTGCCCTCAACCTTGCTACCACTACCCCGAGTGGCAGGAGAGGCAGGATGACTGATGACCCGTCTCAACCACAAAGGAGACCCCAGTCGACAGCATGCATGCAATGTAATGATGTATAGCTCCACATACGTATCCTCGCAACACTCCCTATCCCATGGGGAGTCCTGGTCAACCAAAAGTCAACCATGCTAAGACCTCCAATCCGTAGCGATATACTATCGATAATCCATATAACCATACGCAGATACACGATCCATAATGGATATACAATCACGTTAGGACCTCCAGTCCATAGCCACATACTGACAACCACACACTTATCTATGCACAAACAACTATATCCACCATAGATGCACCACTGATATGTGTATGATATAATAATCGACTCCATAATTTAATCCATCACCTAACCCTAGTGATGTAACACAGTAACCCAATATGAGGTCACAAAGATAACCCTAACCACATATACTTAACTGAACATCCATCAGTTAACACACAATAGGGTTTATAGTTCATATCCGTGATAGATAAACATGAAGCAACAACAATATATCTCAAAGGTCAAGGCTAAGTACAAGCACATGATTAAATAAGAGTGGAGTCAAGGTAAAAGAATTCAACATAAATCCAAATTCACGCACCAGATTCAGATCAAACTACCTGACCAGGGTAGATATTACCCACCTGCTATGTAATCCGTGCTATCCATCTCCACATCTATGTATCTATCACAGTCAAAGTCCTGTAACAATAGGATACAGTTAAGTACAATCACACATCTAATGATTGAATCAAATTCTATATCAATCTTATATCTCGATCAACATCTTGTACACACATAAATCACACTTATCACCCTTCTCCTACAACATGAATATCATCAGATTAACCCAAATGCTAGTTAGATCCATATTAATGGTATTGAAGCATTACCATACGAAATAGAGCACTTGGCTAGGGTCGAGGTTAGAAACAAGCAATCACAGATCCAAGCCTACCTTGCACTGCCAATGCAAACCCAGCTTCCCACCTTAACTCCAAATCTAGCCGGCACCATCCACACTTAGAGATACTCCATTGCATAGATCAAACAGAAAACCTCAAACACTACAATCAACAACAACAACACTGATTACACCTCAAATCACAATCGGATACCACACCAATCACAGTCGCCAAACACCAATCCATTGACAGAAAAACTCATCGGATCCCCAAATACATGGACACACCACAAATTCACATCAATTACAGATGAAGCAAAAGGGATAAACAAAGCTTACCGGCCAAATCTTCACCAAGAAATTTCCTCCTTGTTCACCGGAGTAATCCAAACATTGCTCAAACCATAAACCCAAGCTAATATAAAAAGCCCACAGCTAGATCTCAATTCTAAGCTTAAGGAGGAAGGAAATCGGCCCCTTACCTAACTCCGACGACGATCGACAGCAAGCTCCCTCACACTCGGCAGTTCATTATAGCGGCGATCCTAGCTCCCCAACCAACCTCCACTCGATTCCTGTTGCTCAGTGCCTCACCCACCGGCCGGATCCTCCACCATCGACAGCAGCGACTCGCGGAGGAAGAGGAGAAACAACAATCGCGAGAAAAGAGAGGAAGAAATCGCGAGAGGAAGAAATCGACGATCGCGATGGGAAGAGCCGGTTTCGCGATTGGGAGGTTTTAAAGATTGTTCGGCGATTTGGTTCAAGCCAACCCAACCTTAAATCCAACCGGTTCAAGCCCAACCGGTTCAACCCTTAAAGCTAATCAAACCCTAAATTAATCCCAATCAACTAATCAAACCTAACCACTAATTAAACCCAATCTCAATTAACCCTAGCCCTTGATTAAACCTAATTAGCTGGGGTTAATCCATATCCATTTTTTTTGTATCTTACAATAACACATGTCTAAAAGAAACTTTTAGCATAGATATTCGTGACATACCTCAACCTACTTTTTCTCGAACACAATTACTAGAAACACATATTTCAGTTTTTTAAATTAGGTTAAATCTAGTTGAAACTGAACCCCAAAACCTACAAAATCATGTTGCTAATCAAGGTTATGAGAAGTTTCGAGATCCTCAACAATTACATTCCTTTGGAATTCCAGAAGACACTAATCTAATCTTTGTTAAAACTCCTAGTATGTGTAATACTAGATGAGCTATAGATGTTTGTGTCCAATGTACTTTGACAGTCAAGGGACATACATTAACTTTACAAGCCCTAATCGATAGTGGAGCTTCCAGCTCTTCCATAGATAAAGACACATTACTTTCAGTTGTTCCCCCCTCCTTTCTAAGGCAGACCAATCAACCTCAAATTAGTACCCAATTTGATGGCTCAAAAAATGCTTGTACATATTTGCCCAGATATACCATTTCTTTTTATAACAACTGTGACAATACTAGTCTTCCCTTTACCCTAATCCACTTATAGGCTACTAATCTTAACATCGCCAATGCACACCTTATATTGGGCCTCAATTTTCTCGTCTCCTCTCACCGTGCTTTTCTTCTTACCATAGATTATGCCATTTTTCTCTCTACACCTATTATTGCCCCTATTCTCTTAGAGTATAATCTTTCCCATCGTGCTTCAGAGCGTGGTGGACCCTTTGCCTGTCCTGAACTTCTCCGATTAAAACCCTAATATTTAAAATACATAGACCAAGAAGACATAAATGACATTTTAGTTTTTTCCAAAACAAAACAAGCACATATAGCTCATCTCCGTATGGTTTTCAGCTTATTTGAAAGGCATGAGTTAATAATCTCTAGAAAGAAAATGCAACTTACGAAGAAATTCATTGAATTCTTAGGAGTTGAAAGAGGATAAGGAAAGATAACCCTACAACCATATATAACAAACAAGATACTAAATTTCCCAGATAAAATTGAAAATACAAAATCCCTAAGGACCTTTTTGGGATTGTTAAATTATGCTATACCATACTTAAAAGATATAAGAAAAATTAATGGAAAATGTACAACAAAACATCACTAAAAGGATAAAAAGATTTTGACAATTTATCAAACAGCGCACGTGAAGTTTAGAATTGCCCAAATAGCGCCTCATACTTTCATATTTACCAAATAGCACACTTAATTTTCTTTTTACCCCTCCCGCCAAATAGATCTGCACCACAGTAAAAATCTCGAACGTGGTGCTGGGAATTCAAATCTCAGCACCACAGTGACATTGGGAATTCAAATCTTAGCACCACAGTGACATTGCAATCCCAACACAACGACTGTGGTGCTGGAATTTATAATCCCAGTACCACTGTGGTGCTGGGATTGTAAATTCCAGCACCAAAGTGGTGGTGCTGGGATTGCACCACCACCGTGGTGTTGGGAATTGAATCCCAGAACCACAGTGGTGGTGCTAGGATTGCACCACCATTGTACTGTTGGGATTTGAATTCTCAGCACCATAGTGGTGCTGGAATTTGCAATTCCAGCACCACAGTGGTGCAGGTCTGTTTGGCGGAAGGGATAAAAAGGAAATTAAGTGAGCTATTTGGTAAATATGAAAGTATCGAGCGCTGTTTGAGCAATTCTAAACTTCACGTGCATTGTTTGGTAAATCGCCGAAAATATTTTAATCAACAAGACATCTTGAAAGTAAAATAGATTAAAGACTTAGTAAAAACTTTACCCAAATTAACATTACCTCTAGTTAGCGATTATCTAGTCATAGAAAGTAATGGATGTGAGACTGAATGGAGAGGAGCCCTATACAGAAAACCTACTAAGTATGACACTATATATATATATAAAAGAATGTCATCCTACACAACGTATTCGTAAGCATTTGTAAACACCTTTATTATCCATCATTTGATTTCCTAGGGTCCAAGGATTGGGCTATAGTGTTCACTTGATCGAAGGTGGATAATGGAGGTGCTCACGGATGAGCACCTCCGTTATTCACCGTATAATCTCCTAGGGTTCAAGGATTGAGCTATAGTGCTTACTCGATCGGAAGGTAGATAATAGAGGTGTTCACGAATGTATTGTGTAAGGGATCATTTATATATATATATATATATATATATATATATATATATATATATATATATATATATATATATATATAAAGGTATTCGGCAATTTACCAAACACAGCTGATAAAGTTTCGAAATGCCCAAAACGCGCACTATACTTTCAGAATTACCAAATCGCGCGCATAATTCCCAAAATACCCCTCCCGCCAAACAGATTGCAATTTAATGCAGAGAGAGATTTGCATCCATTCGAGCCACAACTGGAAATCCCGAGCCATCCAAACGTCACTTCCAGCCGCGTGGGAGTGGCAGGCCCATGCTGTTGATGAGCACCACACGCAGGTTTCCTCCGTAAACCAACTGAGGAACACCATTTTTTATGAAACCCTAATAGTTATCAACGACATCACTGCTCCCACGAATATATCAGCACTTAATCCAGAAGTTGGCGCAGCTCACTCACCAGCCTCTTCACATAGTATTATCATGTATGTATATGTTTTTATTCTTGAGACTGCTATGAGGTTAATAAATGCATTGTAGGTGGTTGTATAGCCAAGTTTGCCACACACCCATAAATACGATGTAGGCATATCATACCAAAGTAGACCAATGCACCCATAATTGCGATGCAGGAGATTCATAACCGAGTTTTGTCGCCACCTAAACAAATTCCACCTAACTTAAAAGGTGATGCTTCCAATTAAATCCCACGATTACTGAAGTTCCCTGATTGATATTCCCAGCACTAGGAGATTCAATCTGTCTGAGAGAGTAGGTGGTGCTGGCAATGAAATTCCCAGCACCACCGTATCCCTAAAATTTAAAATCTCAGCACCATGGGAGAGTAGGTGGTGCTGGCAATGAAATTCCCAGCTCGTTGGTCTGGATAAAAGTGATCTTTGGGAATTTAAATCCCAGTAACATCGTGGTGTTGGGCTTCAAATTCTCAGCACCATTAAGGTTCAACAAATTCGGGATAAAATCTGGTGCTGGGAATTTAAATCTCGTCACCACCGTGGTGCTGAGTTTAATACTCCCAGCACCATGGGGAATGAACTTGTCGAGATAAATGGTGGTGCTGGTAATATATATTCCAGCACCACGATGATAATGAGATTCAAACTCAAAGAACACCTTGGTCGGGAATCTAATTCACTAGACCAGGGAGATATAAGTGGTCGACATTAAGAGTGGTGTTGGGATTTGAAACCTCAGCAACACTGTGGTCCTGCGAATAAGACTCCAAGCACCATTGGCATTGGGTGGTTGAGATAAATGGTGGTGTCTTTGGGAATTTATATCCCAAAGACCACCGTGGTAATGGGATTAAAACCCCAGAACACCATGGTCTTTGGGAATGTAATTTCGGCACCATGTACATATAAGTTGCCAGAATTGTTGGTGGTGCTGGGAACTAAAACCCCAGCAACACAGTGGTTCTGCGTTTAGAAATCCCAAAGACACAGGAGATGAAACTAGTCGGATAAATGGTGGTCTTTGGGAATTTATATCTCAGCACCACCGTGGTAATGAGATTAAAACCCCCAGCAACACCATGGTGCTGGGAATGAAATTTCCAGCACCATGTACATAAAATTTGCCGGAATTGTTGGTGGTGTTGGGAACTAAAATCCCAGCAACACAGTGATTCTGCGTTTAAAAATCCCAGCACCAGGGAGATGGAACTGGTCGAGATAAATGGTGGTGCTGGGAATTTATATCTCAGCACCACCGTGGGCCTGGGATATAAATTTCCAGCACCATGGAGAGGGAACCTGGCTGAGAAAAAGAGTGGTGATGTCAATTTATATTGGAGATAAATAAAGTCGTCTAGGCGGGTCGAGTCCAAGCGTGACCTATACTATCATTCTCCACCTTTCCTTATGCTCCCAAACAGTAGTTATGAAAATTAATGCTCTGTACAACATTTGACGAGTGTGCCAATTGGCATCTTTGCCAATTGGCACGCACCTATAATCGTCACTGTAGGAGTGTGGGAACTAAGTATCCCTCTGCGCATAAACCCTGTAAATGTCTTCCTCTTCCATTCCATATAAACCGTTCATAATTTCAACATTGAAAGCTCCATCAATGGGTTTCGGTAAAAACCCATTGATGGCCCTATCAACATCAAATGTTCTAATTAGTTAAGTGCATAATTGGGAAACCTAACCATAAACTCTCATCCTCCACTTGTCTTTAGACTTTTAAAGCCTAGTTAAAAAAATTCAGCCTACTTGCATAGCACACTACATATAACAGTGTTGATTTTAAAAACATTTGCAGGGACGACCCCCTTCCTGATGAAGTGTTAACATTTTTGGAAACAATTGAATCAAATTTGAAGGATAGAGAGTTAGATGATCAAGATTCCATAAATCTGTGCCCAAGTAATATTCCATCTTCATCTCAGTTTATTGATGTGAGCAATAGAATTACCAGTGATCAACACCTTGATATAAATAGAGATGCTTCTTCCATACTCGAAGAAGAGTTTGTCACTGCTACCACAGTAGATCATGAATATTTTGAACAAACTTGGAGTGAAGAGGAGGTAAGTGATATACATGGGATAGAAGAGTTAGAATATACAAATTCTTCGGAAGAATTCTTAGCTGATGATATCCAACATGAAGAAGGTGAGTTAAACCCAGATCAGTACAGTGACTTAGAGGAAGTGTTCCCAATTGTTGATGATCCCTATGTTTTAAATCCACAAATAAGACTATTGACAGATGTCCGTTCATCAGATCCAAATGAATTTTTCACTGGACAAGTTTTTTCCTCTCGACAAGAGTTTAAAGATGCACTAGTAAGGCATGCGATGCTAAAAAACTTCAGATACAAGCCAGTTGACACCAAACTCAATAGAATTAAAGTTATTTGCTTTAGTCAGCCTTGTTCATGGAGTCTAGTTGCAAGTGGAGACGTGGAGTTCACTGTCACAAAATATGTAAAGCAGCATGAATGTGACAGTGTTAGGGAAACAGCAGATCATCATGCTTGCACATCCATATTTGTAGCAAACCAGATTGTAGGACGGTTAGCTACCTCTGATGATTATAAACCAAGTTCAATTCGAAGAGAAATGCAAGCTATGTTTGGTGTTCACATTTCATACAAGAAAGCATACACAGCCAGACAGAAAGCATTAAAAAGAGTGGTAGGTGATTTTGATCAGGCCTATATTGATCTTCCAATGTACTTGCGTGAGTTAAGAGTTAGAGATCCTGATACATATGTTGCAGTACTAAGAAATGGTGAAAATCAATTCTAGCGATGTTTTTGGGCATTTGGTGCTTGTCAAAGAGTATTCAGGTTGTATTTGCGAAAACTAATTGGAATTGATGCTACACATATGACTGGCAAGTATCCTGGTGTTTTGCTAATGGCTACTGCCATGTGGAATGCAAAAATTATGCCAGTTGCATTTGGAATTGCCAAAGTTGAATGTGGATCTGCTTGGGAGTGGTTTTTGGATCATGTAAAGACATTCCTTGATGTCCTACCAGAGTCGTTGAGCATTGTATCAGATAGACATCGGGGGATTATATCAGCAATTAACAAAGTGTATCCATCTGCCCATCATGCTTTTTGTTGCTATCACTTGTCTTGTAACATGGAAATAGATACCCGGGATAGATCCTCATTAGGTTTATTTTGGGCAGCAGCAAGAGCCAATACAAGAGTTGACTTTGATCGATTAATGCAGAACATGCATGACAAACACAAGGAAGCATATGCGTGGCTACAAAAGATCGATCCAAAAGATGGGCCAATGCACACTTTCTGGCGGGAGGTACACAATGTTAACCACTAATTGTTAGAGTTTAAATGCATTATTCAAGGAAACACGTGAACTCCCCATCACCGAGTTTAATTGACAACACTAGAAGAAAGCTTGCTCAATGATTCTATAACCGTAGGGAAGAATCTTCAAAAGGTCAGTTTTCTAACACCTTATGCCATTAAAGAGATTGATGAAAGGAGAGAAAGAACTCGATTATATTCGGTATTCCCATATTCACAAACGGAAATGGAAGTCGATATAGCTTCTTCAGATATTGTTGATTTGGATAGCGAGTTGCATCTGCGGTGAGTTTCAAATTTCAGGAATTCCTTGCTCGCATGCTATTGCAGTCATCATATATCGAAACATGGATCCATACCGTTACTGCGAGCATTATTTTCTAAGGGAAACCTGGGAGGCCACTTACATGGATCATATTTACCCATGTCGAAGTAAGAAATTTTGGCCTAATGGTGACAAAATATATGGAGTTCTAACTCCTCGTAGCCTTATGCGAGCAAAAAGGCAAAGAACATCTTGGGAGGTGAAAAATAAATCGAGATGCAAACAGCTTGGGCATAATAGGAGGTCTTGTAGAATGCCACCGGCTACTAATTCCTAAGTATGTTTATTGTGGATGTGTAAATATTTTTAAAGGAAACTATGTTAATGTTAATGTTAATGTCAATGTCAATGTTAATGTTAATATTAATGTTAAGCTATTTTGCAGAATTGTAATGGAAAAATTTGTTACGCTATTTTGCAAAATTGTAATCTCAATATCTCTGTGTATCGTGTCCAAAATTTTTGATTTTCAAGGCAGGATTAGGTTTACACAGTCAATTTTCAGAAATCAATCCCCGTGCCAAGTGGCACGCGGCCGAAACTGGGAGGTAGTAGGATCAGAAGGAAGTATCCTCGATGCAACAACATGTGAAGTCGTTAGGTCTTTCAGTCGATGTAAAGAATTCAGAATTTGGACTCCTGTAGATCCATCAATGGGCTTCGGTCAAAACCCATTGATGGCCCTAGTCACCTTAACTTCGGTCCAAACCAACTCCAGTGGCTTTGGGACTTCACCCTCTGTGTATAGTGTCCAACATTTCTATTTTTCAAGGCATGATCAGGTTTACACAGCCAATTTTCAGAAATCAGGCCCCGTGCCAAGTGGCACGCGGCCGAAACTTGGAGGTAGGAGGATCAGAAAGAAGTTTCCTTGATGCAACAACATGTGAAGTCGTTAGGTCTTTCAATCGATGTAAAGATTTCGGAATTTGGACTCCTGTAGGTCCATCATAGGTTTCACCAAAACCCATTGATGGCCTACCTGAGACTATCTTGTGTTCTGGGATTAAAATTGCGGCACCACCTTATTTACGGGTTGTTTGAAAGTGTCGTGAGTCTGGGGTGAAATCCCAGGACCCGTGTGTTCTCGACGATTCTAAATTATGCGTGGTCACGATTGAAATCAGACCCTTTATGTGTTCCGGCGATTATAAATTATCGTGGTCTTGGGAATTGAAATCCCAGGACCACCTTATTCCGTAGCCATTTCAAAATTGTTCGTGGTGCTGGGAAATAAATTCCCGGGGACCACTTTGTTCTGGGATTATAATTACGGCACCGTATTCTAAATCCGTCCCCGCTTTTGACCCGTTAATATAAAACTCCCCGGTGGAAGTTCAAACATCTCAACACCACATTTCATTTCTCTATCGCTCATTTCGTTCTGTCTCTGTGGAATTCGCTTAGTTCCTCGTGCCGTTCAAACTCTCGGTTCGATTCGAACTCCCGGTGCGGTCAAACCCCGGTGTCGATTCAACCTCGGTGCAAGTTAAAACATCTCAACACCACTCAACACCATCTCAGCGCGATTTTCACCTAAGTAAGTTTTGTAGATTTCTTAAATTTTATGTAGCTATCGCTTTCTTCCGACCATCTAGGGTTTTGCCTTTTCCGCTCACGATCTCGCTTAAACTCGGCCCGATAGGTTTAGGGTTTTAGGGTTTACCATTTAAGCAGAGGTAACGCTTTGTTTGTATCACACATGTTTCAATCCATTTCATCTATTAGTTTAAAATCGCCAGACATAAATGCATTTGGTTGTTAACCTAAGGAATTTTTTCGCTTAACGATGGTTCAATCGTGAATCATCAAGTTTATACTTCGCAAGAACCCGCGGCTGATGCGAGGAAGAACCAAGAGAATGAATCGAAAAGCAACGCTTTCATAGTTTAAAAATTTATTGCAAGTGTGCCGCCGAGTGTGGAAGAAGAAACGCTTATTCGAGCTCCCTTTGCGTGGGTTTTGGACATTCCGGATATTACCCATGTCGGACCCTCGCAATATGTTTGATAATTGGGACCGCGGAGAAATGTTTTATATTCCAAGACAAGAAATTGCATTTCACAAAGACGGATGTCTCTCATCCTCGTCTACGGATGATGGACTCAAGTTCCTATGAATAATGAAGCTCCTCGACAAATATATTTTCAATATTTTGTGGAAGCTGATTACTCTAACAAGCATCTGGAGGATTTATTGAAGACTTCCAGATCTCCTGATAATTTAGGATCTGCAAAACTTTATTGTCAGTTGTTTATTTTATATTTTTTCTCTTGTGTGTTTTTTACTACCACCAGCAGTAAGCCTAGAATAGCTATGCGATCACTTATAGATTGTGTAGAGGATTTTGATAACTTAGGCAGGTACAATTGGTGCGAAGCACTTTATACGTACATGGCTCCTCAAATGGAGTCAATTGGTATGGGAGTCACATTGCGACCAAAAGCAGACGTCGTAGGTGGATCCACGAGACCAATGCTTAAGGGTTTCACACACTTATTGGCTGTGAGTGAATATATTTTATGTCTTCCACAAATAGTATAGATAAATTTGTCTATTAACAACTAATCTTGTCATTCCAAGTATGGATGTGTGAGCATTTGTGTATCCTACCTCCACACGTCCCTCATGCTTTGCCAAGAATTCTTAGATGGAGGTGGAGTTCCACAAATGTAAGGGTCGTTAAGAAGATGGTAGATGGTCTCGTACCTGACAAAATCATTGCCGATCTAATTCCAGCACAATTAGAGATGCACCTGGTATATACCGCTTCCCCACCTAGATTTTCTGCATCAACTCCTCAACCCGAAACCCAGGTCGACGCAAGAGGAATGGCCTGTCCAGTATGCCAGGAGAATGCAGAAATTGTATCTACTCTAAGCACTAAGCTAGTTGAAGCAAGGTGTGATTTTGAAAGCACCTCCCTACTTAAGGAAGCGACCATCGAACAACAAGAAAAGACAATACAGGAGCTTCTTCAAGAGTTAGAGGAGGTCAAGAACAGGAAGGACAATGAGATAAGTGAAAGGGATGATATAATTGCTGAAAAAGAAGTATTAATCGCTGAAAAGGACAGTTTAATACTGGAGCTTCAACACAATTTACAATCCCGGGATGTAGAGGGGTTACAATCACAGCCTATACAAGTTGTACAAACCCAACAACCTTCTTCTGCATACACTAGGCGGAAGGTTTGTGTGAGGAAGAAGACTCTTGACGGTCTATCACCCCCTAGCCTTAGAAGCCTCCCTCCTGCATGGTTTTCAAACATCCCTAAAAGAAGGAGAGTTGAAACTCAAATTGTCCCCAGCAGGGCTATTGAGTATCCCTCAGTAGACCCTAATATCTCTCCTGCAGAGGCAAACATTGAGCAGGAGTCAGGCCAGGATAAAAAAGGGAAATCAATTGCCGAGGAGGGTGAACCCGAAATATCAGATGTCGGCACACAAGTCTCCACAGACAAACAACCAACACTCGACGAAGTCAAGCAGAGGATATTGGAGGTGAGCATCAGTTATCTGTCTACCCTATTTTTCGAGACAAAAATATTTCAAACTCAACAGCTTTATTTTTTGTATACGAAGCTTATAAAGAATTCACCGGTAAGATGGATCCAAACGTCGGGGAGTCTTTATTGAAACTAAAAAAAATAGAGTAAGACAGTCTTATATTCTTTGTATATACCTTTCATCTTATGTTTTGAGAGTTGCTAATAACCCCTTCCTTGTGTAGTGTGACAGTATCAGGACCAGTGTGGAAGACCGATGCTATTAACTTATACATGGACTCTTTTCTTACAATATTTGATTGGAATGTTTTGACACATGGGGATTGCATAAGCGCATATTTTTCAGTCTTAGCTGAGCAGTGCAAGGTGACTGATAAGGCGTACTATAACTCAATTTTCTGTGGGGCTGGATTCCCGGTAAGTTTTTGGCCCTTTTGCAAGGAATTATAGACTTTACGGCTTCGGTGTTTTGACAGATTTTTTTATACACAGGATATGTTTAATATTACGCCCAAGCATTCGAGCAAACTTTAAAACCCTGTGCAATCCAATCGGATACATATTTTGTCCAATAATTGTGATTGAGCACCGCCACCTACTAGTGGCCGACTTGGAAAAGAGTTCATCCACTATAACTCCTTGTCACAGAAGGCTTACACTCGCAATTTGAAGAAACAAGAAGCATTAGATTATATTTCCTAAATAAACCGTTTGTGTATGGAGGATTCATAGCATTTATTTGGTCCTGTGTTGAATTCTTTAAAACATGCACTCTTCAGATTATGATAATCGGCATCTCGGCCTGAAAAAATTTGTAATGCAAACTTTTCCGTGCGTCGAGTCCAGGGTCCCAGACAAAGCTCTTCGTAAGACATCTAATAATCTTTGTAAATACCATATTTTATAAGCTAGCATTGGACTAATAATTTTTAATTTTTTACAGCTATGATTGCGCATTTTTTATAATACGATACATTGAGAGCCTACTATTTGGGTACCCTAAAAGATTCAGACAGCAGGATATGAGGAGCTTCAGATTCGTGGTGGGGAATAGAATAATGCGCAGCTCACAATTTTGTTTGCAATTATGACTGTGCTGTATAGTGGGATATGTTGTAAGACTATACAGAGTTTTAGATATGTAACTACACCAAGGTGCCTGCCTGTAAAAGTCATTAGTCAGCTGCAAAGGTGTTTGCAATCTGTGTAGTATCTGTACAATTATGGAATATATATACTTTGTTAAATATTTCAACCACTTCGACTTTATGATTTTGTGATGGGATTTCTACGTGGTGCTGGGAATTAAATTTCCAGGACCACCGTGTTCCTGGGATTAAGATTCCCAGCACCACCTTATTTCTCGGCCAGTTCGCAAATGGACGTGGTCCTGAGAATTATATTTCCAGGACCACTGTGTTCCTGGGAGTTAAATTTCCAGCACCACCGTATTCCTCGGCCAATTAAGCATGACGTGGTCTTTGGGAATTCACTTTCCAGCACCACCGTGTTCCTGGGATTAAGATTCCCAGCACCACCTTTTTTCTCGGCCAGTTCGCAAATGGACGTGGTCCTGAGAATTATATTTTCAGGATCACTGTGTTCCTGAGAGTTAAATTTCCAGCACCACCGTATTCTGTTGGATCGATTTGAGCGCTAGAGGGGGGGGTGAATAGCGATAAAAACTTTTTCGTAATCGTTCGAATTGGCACGAGTAAACGCAGCGGAAAGATAGCAATAAATAAATAAAACACGAGGGTTTTTTACTTGGTTCGTAGCCTACGGCTACTACTCCAAGGCCCTAGTGGTCCTTGACCACGCACGGAGGGCAAAATACTAACCAAACTCCTCCTCGTTGGAGGTAGGAGTTAAACGAATACAAAACTCGATAAATACTCAAGGTAGAGGGACACTCCCCCTCTCCTTGATATGATTTAAAGCTTGAAATAAAAACAACTTATAAAATTTATACCGACGACTATTGAATGCTTGAAATTTGGAGCTTGAGTCGTCGTCTCGGCAGCGCTTCGTCGTAGGGATGTCGGAGACTCGTAGCGTATCGGAAGCACTTGGAAGCTTTTGAATTGATGAAAAACCCTAGGTTTGGCCCTCCTTTTATAGCCTTTAAGCCCCTCAACGAATGGGTCTTCAACCAATCACAAATGGGCACAAAACTCCTTGAAAAATGGTGATAAAGCTTGACTCCTCGAGGCTGATTTTTGACCACCGGTTGAACTGGCCGGTTGAACTGCCGCCGGTTGAACTGGCCGGTTGAACTGGCAGCCACGATTTTTGACTAAAAAAGGAGTTTAGCTCAAAATACAAGTGAATTCGACGGCCACTTGCCGTCCGATCTCAACATAGACCTTCCATGGGAAGTCTTGGGTTGGATCGTCGCCTAAGGACGTCCCCGTACAAAGGACACGACCTCACTTACGCTTGCACACACGAGCTTACCTCGATACTTACTTGTCGCTTTTGCTTCCGGCCTTCCACTCGATTCCTTCGGCTCCCTCCGAAGTAACTCGAGTGTCGCCCGACCACCGCGGCTTCCTCCGGGTGTCGCTAGCCTTCAGCTCCAGCATTGAGACTTTTCTGCACACTTGATTTAGCTCGTGAGATAACAATATAAGCTTAACTTTGTATCGTTTGCTATAATCAAAACATAGGTTCGACTTAGGTGCCCACTGCACCAACAATCTCCCCCTTTTTGATTTATGGCAAACCCACATACAAAATTAAGCAAGCATGAAGAATAATAATGTGCATGAGAGAAAAAAAAATGAAGATTAAGTTGGAGTAGTAAGGATTTTCTTCAAGTACTCCCCCTTGAGGAAACCTCCCTTGAGGGTGAGTCTTTGAAGAAAGACCTTAATCCTCCCCCTTGAGGGTTGCTTTAAGTAATTAACATTACTTAAAATTAGCTTTAGTAAAACGTTTTAGTTAAGCCCTTTCTCCCCCTTAAGTAAAACACTAACGACATAAATAAGTTAAGAATTCTCTTAACTTGGCCTTTTGTCAAAAGTTAAATAAGTTCTCAAAACCTAAAGTTAACTTTTGGTTTAAACATGAAGTAAGAGTTAAGTTATCAAAAAATTTGACCCTTAACTTTGGCCTTTTTCTCCCCTTTTGCAGTATATCAAAAAGAGTAAGGGTGTGTGGAAATCAAAATAATTGCTAAATTTAAAGTCCAAGCATGTTCCATATTTTTTTATTAAAAATAGTATATTGAAAATAAGCTCATCTATGAAATGTTAGACTCATATTTGGCTTGATTGATATGAAGGATCAACTTGATCTGGTAGTCGGTTAGTATGTATGATTATACTCCATGGTTCATAGCGATGCACTAGCTCTACATCAGGAACCAGGAGTAAGGTCCTAACATCTCACGCCCATCTACGTGGCTAAGTACACAAACACATTAGTCCTATGTGTTGTGAGATGTATTGGCTCCTTAAATCTATAGGTGCATGATATCTAAGGTATGTCCTATGCTAGTTCCATGAAAAAGTAAGAAATAGTAGTAAGAAAATATAATTTGCAAGTTCCTATTCTATTACGCACATGCCTAATTTTCGTCTCAAGAGACTAAATTCGGCTTCGGGTAGTGGTTTAGTAAATATGTCTGCTAGGTTAGACTTCGAGTCAACATATTCGAGTTGTATGGAGCCGTTGGCTACATGTTCTCGAATGAAATGGTGTTTTACCTCTATATGCTTTGTTCTTGAATGGCATATAGGCTTCTTAGTTAGATTTATCGAACTTATGTTGTCTACAAAAATTTTAGTTTTGGTGAAGTCCAACCTAAAGTCTCGGAGAGTGTGCTTCATCCAAAGAAGCTGAGTTACACACTCACCCATCGCAACGTATTCGGCTTTGGTGGTAGATAAGGCAACACAATGTTGCTTCCTACTGCACCAACTCACTAGACTTGAGCTGGGTAGTTGACAACAACCACTCGTGCTCTTTCTATCGAGTTTACTACCGGCATAATCCGAATCGGAGTAGCTGATTAGTTCGAACTCCGTAGATCTAGGGTACCAAATACCAACGTTAAGTGTACCCTTAAGATATCTAAGGATACGCTTAACTAGGGTTAGGTGAGACTCCTTAGCACAGGTTTGAAACCTGGCGCACATACTTACTGCGCATAGGATGTCGGGTCAACTCGCAGTTAAGTATAGAAGACTTCCTATCGCGCTCCTATAGTACTTTAAGTCAATGGACTTACTTTCTAGGTCTTCTCCTATGTTAACATTAATCGCCATTGGGGTGTTTATTATCTTAGCATCTTGCATTCCAAATCTTTTAATTAACTCCTTAGTGTATTTTTGTTGATATAGGTATATACCATCCTTAGTTTGTTTAATTTGTAGACCTAAAAAGAAACTTAACTCGCCTACTAAGTTCATTTCAAACTCACTTTCCATGAGTGAAACGAACTCGTTTAGTAAGGCTGAGTTAGAGGTTCCAAAAATTATATCGTCTACGTAAATTTGAGCTATGAATATTTCTTTACCTAAGGTTTTTACGAAGAGAGTTGGGTCAACTAAGCCTTGGTTAAACCCTTTTGACTTAAGATGGATTGAAAGTCTCTCGTACCAAGCTCGAGGAGCTTGTTTAAGTCCATAGAGAGCTTTCTTAAGTTTTAGAACATGGTCGGGTTTATCTAGATTTTCGAATCCGAGGGGTTGGCTAACATAAACTTCTTCTTTAATGTATCCATTTAAGAATGCCGACTTAACATCCATTTGAAACAACTTAAATCCTCGATGTGCGGCATAAGCTAGCAACATTCGAATGGATTCGAGTCTAGCTACTGGGGCATAGGTTTCGTAAGTAATCTAAGCCTTCGACTTGACTAAACCCTTTGGCGACTAACCTAGCCTTGTTTCTAACTACTTCACCTTTATCATCAAGCTTATTTCGAAACACCCACCTTGTTCCAATTATCGTTTTGTCTTTAGGTGGTGGTACTAATTCCCACACTTCATTCCTAGTAAATTGAGCTAGCTCTTCTTGCATTGCAATAATCCAATCGGGATCAAGAAGAGCTTGTTCAATTGATTTGGGTTCTATCTTTGAAATTAAGGAAATTTGACTAAGATTCCTATAGGAGGCTCTAGTTCGAACTCCTAGATTAGGATCTCCTATCACTTGATCGATAGGGTGGTTAGTCTGAATCCTAGATTGGGTTGGGTTTGTGTCACCTAATGCTTGATCAATGGTGTGACTTGGTTGAACACTAGTTTGACTCGGATCACTTGTCACTTGGTCGATAAGAGAAGTTGGTTGATGTGGATGAGACTCGATCTCAGGGTCAGAGTTAGGTCTAGTATGAGTAGGCTCGCTAATTGGGGTTGCCGGGGGTTTTGTAGGTTCATGTCCTTCATCAAATACTACATTGATAGTCTCCTCAACTCTAAGGGTGTCATGGTTATATACTCTATAAGCTCTACTTGTAGTCAAGTATCCTAGAAAGATTCCGGTCGTGGTTTTGGATGTAAATTTACCTAGGTAATCCTTAGTATTTAGGATATGTACCTTACACCCAAATACCCTAAAGTAATTGATGTTAGGTACTTTATCGTGATAAATCTCGTACGAGGTCTTAAGGTGCCTCTTTACCATAAGGATCCTATTCTGGACATAGCAAGCCGTGCTAACGGCTTCTGCCCAAAACCTATCGGGTAGGTCGTATTCATTTAACATGGTCCTAGCGGCTTCTTGTAGAGTTCGGTTTTTCCGCTCCACTAGGCCATTTTGTTGAGGGGTCCTAGGGCAAGAGAATTCATGGTGGTATCCGTTTAGGTTACAGAAGTCGGTGAACCTTTGATTTTCGAATTCACCACCATGATCGCTTCTAAGTCTTTTAACCTTAAGGTTTTTTTTATTCTCGATTAATTTGAATAGATTGATTAATTGATCTAGGGTATCATTTTTATGTTTGATGAACCTAACCCAGGTAAACCTGGAGTAGTCGTCAATTATGACTAAGCAATATTGACTTCTATTGAGTGATTTGGCTCCATGTGAATCGAATAGATCCATATGTAGGAGCTCAAGTATACTTGAGGTTCGTTCTTGGTTAGTTAACTTGTGTTGTGTCCTAGGTTGTTTTCCTTGTTGACAAGCATTACAGATTTTATTAACCAAGTTGTTGAGGTTGGGTAAACCTCTGACTAAGCCACTCTGACTCATCTTGTGGACGAGTCTTGGGTGCGAGTGACCGAGTCGTCGGTGCCACAACCATGATTCCTCTTCCTGTGTCATAAGACATTTGGCTGAGGATTTGATTAAGTTCATTGTATAAATGTTATTTGTCCTAGTTCCTTTGAGTATTGTTTTAGCTGTTTCATTTGTTTTAATTACACATTCATTTTCTAAAAATACTACCTTATAGTTATTGTCATACAATTGGCTTACGCTAAGCAGGTTATATTCAAAATTCTCTACAAGTAATACATTTTTAATAACAAAATTCGAGTTAAGCTCGATATCACCTGATCCGATGATTTTGAGCTTGCCGTTATTCCCAAAGGCTACCGATCCTTGTCGTTTGAATCGAAGCTTTGTGAATTTGAGTTGATCCGGCCATGCGTGTAACACGAGTCAACATCCATTGATCCTACACACAAGGTGATTGGATTGGATGTTAGATTTTTTGTGATATGATTTCTAATTAAATTGATTAAGTAATTTTATATTGAAATGATTTAAATTGATTAAGTGAATTTTGGTTCAAGTAATTTTATGTTGAGATGATTTTCAATTAAGTTGATTAGGTTCAAGTAATTGAGATGATTTCCAATTAAGTTGATTAAGTGGATTTAGGTTCAAGTAATTTTATGTTAGATGATTTCCAATTAAGTTGATTAAGTGGATTTAGGTTCAAGTAATTTTATGTTAGATGATTTCCAATTAAGTTGATTAAGTGGATTTAGGTTCAAATAATTTTATGTTAGATTTGGATTTGACCCTAGGCTTGTCAAGTTTACCTTTTCAAGATTATGGCTTCCAGGTCGTGGCGAGGCACAAGGGCCTTCTTTTATCGGATCATCGACCACTTCCTTAGACAAAGCCATTTTCAAGAAAATGATTACTTGACTCACCTAAGACTATTTCCTCGTCTAACTAGTTATTTTTGAAAAGAGGCTCCCCGAGGCTCAATCTTTTCGAAGGATTTTAATTGGTTATGTACATGTTCTAAGTGAGTTAAAAAAAAAAAAAAATCTAAGCATGCAATTTCTAAGTTAAAACACAAACATATTTTGTACTGGCTCCCCCTAGACCGTTGAATCGGTTTGGTCTATCCACATAGTGGATTTGGTCCTTGGGAACCCAGTACGAGTTGGATCCTAGAGTTGAAATCAAAGTGGTCTTAGGGACCCATGCTTGGATACATTTTTTATGTCTACTTACGATTGACATATACGACTTATTGGTCGTATTTGAGCTAAACCCTAGTCCGGCCTTGTTGTACACGGCCCTTTGCGATCCAAGTAGGAGGTCAAGTCCTTTGGATCCCAAAGTAAACCTTTCCAACGTATTCCTAAGATCTTCGACTTGACTTTTCAAGAGTGAGTTCTCAACTTTGAGTTTTTCAACCCGAGTTGAGTCCTTCTCTTGAACTCGACTAGTCGAAGAGGTTAGGGAGACCTCGTGTTTGAGGAGTTTAACTTCCTCAACCAGGGTCTCGACCTTAGACTCGGACTTAGCTAATTTCCTAGATAGAAACCTAACCGTGTTATGTAAAGCATTAAATAAATTTCGACTCACCTTAAGGGTATCTTTTGAACCGGATGCATATCCGTGGCTTGACTTGAAGGTTGCTTCGTAGTCCAAGTCATCCTCCGGTTCTGACTCAAGTTCGGGTTCGGTCTCCGTGTCTGACTCGATTGATTTTGCCATGAAGACGTGGTCTTCGTCTTCTTCGGATGACGCTTCTTCCCATGTCGCGTTGAGGGCCTTCTTGTGCTTAGGTGCTTGGTGGTTGAGCTTGGGGCACTTTCGGACTTTATATGTCCAAACTGTTACACTACACTCATAACACCTAATATTAGAACTTTTAGGTTTACCTTGGTTGGGTCAGTCGTGGTTCGCTTTCGTCCCTTGGCTATTCTTGAGCTAGGTTCATTAGTTGGTCAATTCCGGGTCAACTTCTTCTTCGGACTCGTCTTCCTCCTCGGTTGGTGGTGGCTTGCTTGCGATTTTCTTCTTCTTTGAACCTGCAAACAAGGCTATACCCTTCTCGGGCTCCGAGTTAGACTGCTCATGTAATTCGAAATCTGAGAATAATTCATCTAACCTAATTTTAGAAAGATCTTTGGAGACCTTGTAGGCATCGACCATGGATGCCCACAAGGTGGTCCTCGGAAATGAGTTTAGAACATACCTTATAAGGTCGCGGTTTTCGACCTTTTGCCCGATTGCGTGTAGGTTGTTGACGATGTCCTGGACTCGGGCGTGAAGTTGCATTGCGGACTCGTGTTCCTGCATTTTTAGTGTGTACAATTTATTGAATAACAAATCACGTTTGCAAACCTTAGCTTGATCCGATCCTTCGTGTAGCTCGATTAGTTTTGTCCATAGATCCTTTGCGCTTATGAAGGGGCCGACGCGATTTAGCTCCTGTTGGGAGTATGGGGAATACAATCAAAGTCCCACATTGGTAAGACATGGAAAAGATCATGTGCTTATAAGAAAAAAGATATCTCCATTGGAATGAGGCCTTTTGGGTAAAGCCCAAAAACAAAACCATGAGGGCTTGGGCCCAAAGTGGACAATATCATACCATTGTGGAGATATGTGGATCTTATATGCACTAACAATTGGTATCAGAGCCATGGCCCATGTCAAGCCATGAACCTCGAACGAAGGAAGTTGAGCTCCCACGTCCGGATCAAGAGAACCAGACATCAGGAAGGAAGTCTAGTTGGGTCGGGGGGACCGAACAACTGGCAGGAAGTCCTGGTGGGTTGAAGATCGGACATCAAGCAGAGAAAATCCTTCGAGGAGGGATAGGCTTGAGGGGGGGCCCAATGTGGTCCTTCGTTTGAGGGGGGGATTGTTGGGAGTATGGGGAATACAATCAAAGTCCCACATTGGTAAGACATGGAAAAGATCATGTGCTTATAAGAAAAAAGATATCTCCATTGGAATGAGGCCTTTTGGGTAAAGCCCAAAAACAAAACCATGAGGGCTTGGGCCCAAAGTGGACAATATCATACCATTGTGGAGATATGTGGATCTTATATGCACTAACAGCTCCTCCTTGGATAGGCCGCATTGGAGGATTTGTGTTGCCTTGGCGTCGGCTTCGACTTGTCGTTTTGTCGCAATGGTCCATTGATCATAATCCAAGGAGTCACCCACTTCATTAGTTGGAAGTGTGAAACCCGTTTGGATTATGATCCACATCTCGATTTGGGTTTTGAGAAAGCATTCCATCCGACCCTTCCAATAACGGAAGTCATCTCCGTTGTAAAACGGAGGTCGGACGGTGCTAAAACCCTCGAGATGGGCCATTAAAACAAAAGACAAAAAGAGACGAAGACGAAGAAACTAGCAATTGACAAAAACACAAAACAAGTACCAAGACTCGCGTCTTGGATTAGTAGTGCGGGAGAAAATTTTAACAAAGCGAAATAAAAAAAACAGAATTAAAGGAAAAATAAATCTGTAAAAAGGCTAGATTGGTGGTTTCACCAAATCTTAGCAACCCCCGGCTCTGATACCAATTGTTGGATCGATTTGAGCGCTAGAGGGGGGGGTGAATAGCGATAAAAACTTTTTCGTAATGTCGTTGAATTAGCGCGAGTAAGCCAGCGGAAAGATAGCAATAACTAAATAAAATACGAGGGTTTTTTACTTGGTTCGTAGCCTACGACTACTACTCCAAGGCCCTAGTGGTCCTTGACCACGCACGGAGGGCAAAATACTAACCAAACTCCTCCTCGTTGGAGGTAGGAGTTAAACGAATACAAAACTCGATAAATACTCAAGGTAGAGGGACACTCCCCCTCTCCTTGATATGATTTAAAGCTTGAAATAAAAACAACTTATAAAATTTATACCGATGACTATTGAATGCTTGAAATTTGGAGCTTGAGTCGTCGTCTCGGCAGCGCTTCGTCGTAGGGATGTCGGAGACTCGTAGCGTATCGGAAGCACTTGGAAGCTTTTGAATTCATGAAAAACCCTAGGTTTGGCCCTCCTTTTATAGCCTTTAAGCCCCTCAACGAATGGGTCTTCAACCAATCACAAATGGGCACAAAACTCCTTGAAAAATGGTGATAAAGCTTGACTCCTCGAGGCTGATTTTTGACCACCGGTTGAGCTACGCCCGGTTAGGCGGCGGTTGAATCGCGCCACGATTTTTGACTAAAAAGGAGTTTAGCTCAAAATACAAGTGAATTCGACGGCCACTTGCCGTCCGATCTCAACATAGACCTTCCATGGGAAGTCTTGGGTTGGAATCGTCGCTAAGGCGTCCGTCTGAAAAGGACACGACCTCACTTACGCTTGCACACACGAGCTTACCTCGATACTTACTTGTCGCTTTTGCTTCCGGCCTTCCACTCGATTCCTTCGGCTCCCTCCGAAGTAACTCGAGTGTCGCTCGACCACCGCGGCTTCCTCCGGGTGTCGCTAGCCTTCAGCTCCAGCATTGAGACTTTTCTGCACACTTGATTTAGCTCGTGAGATAACAATATAAGCTTAACTTTGTATCGTTTGCTATAATCAAAACATAGGTTCGACTTAGGTGCCCACTGCACCAACATATTCCTCGGCCAATTGAAGCTATGCGTGGTCTTTGGGAATTCACTTTCGGCACCACCTTTTCTCGGCGATTCGCGAATGGGCGTGGTCTTTGAATTAAATTTCGGGACCTGTGTTCTGGGATTTAATTCTCAGCACCACATTTTATCTCGTCCAGTTCGATACTGTACGTGGTGCTGGGAATTCACTTACCAGCACCACGGTGTTCCTGGGATTGATATTCCCAGCACCACCTTATTTCTCAGCTAGGTCGCAAATGGACGTGGTCCTGGGAATTAAATTTCGGGACCCTGTGTTCTGGATTTAATTCCCGGCACCATATTTTTAATCGGGCCCGCGTGCAAGTGGCGCAGGCGGCAGGGCGGGAGGATCGCAAGCGAAGTTTGCTCGGCCTTGACAACATGTGGCCGTTAGGTCTATCGGTCGATGTAAAGAATTGAAATTTGGACTCTGTAGGTCCATCAATGGGTTTGGTCAAAACCCATTGATGGCCCTAATCACCTCAACCGGTCCAAACCAACTCCGGTGGCTTTGGGACTTGCCCCTTGTGTATCGTGTCAAAATTTCGATTTTCAAGGCAAGATTAGGTTTACACCCAATTTTGAATCGGGCCCGTGCGCTGGTGGCACGCCCACCGGGAGGTAGGAGGATCGAAGGAAGTTTCCTCGGCGACACCATGTGAAGTCGTTAGGTCTTTCGATCGATGTAAAGATTTGAATTTGGACTCTGTGGGTCCATCATAGGTTTTGGCCAAAATCCATTGATGGCCCTGAGACCACCGTGTTCTGGAATTTAAAATGCGGCACCACTTTATTTCCTGTTTGAAAGTGTCGTGTCGGGAATTGAAATCCAGACCACCTGTGTTCCGACGATTCTAAATTATGCGTGGTCACAGGAATTGAAATCCTAGGATCATGTGTGTTCCCGGCAAGTTCTAAATTATGTACGTAGTCACGGGTGAAATCCGGGACCACCTTATTCGGCCATTTCGAAAATATGCGTGGTCAGGAAATAAATTCGGGACCACCAGTTCTGGGATTATAATTACCAGCACCACCGTATTCCTCGGCCGGTTCGAAATTGTACGTGGTCCTGGGAATTATAATCCCAAGACCATTGTGTTCCTGAGATTTTAATTCCCAGCACCGCCTTATTTCTTGGCGATTCGCTGCATGCGTGGTCTTTGGGACTTTTTCAGCACCCTTGTGTTCTGGGAGTTAAATTCGACCACCGTATTCTGGACGATTCGAAAGGTATGCGTGGTCACAGGAATTAAAATCGAGACCATTGAGTTCCTGGGATTTTAATTCCCAGCACCACCTTATTTCTCGCCCAGTTCAAATTGTACATGGTGCTGGGACTTTAATTCCCACCACCACTGTGTTCCTAGGAGTTAAATTCCCAGCATCACCGTATTTCTCGGTGAGTTCGAAGTGCGTGGTCTTTGTGAATTAAAATTCGGAACCAGTGTTCTTTGGAAAATTTAATCCCGAGGGCCATTGTGTTCTGGGATTTCATTATCGGCACCGTAGTATTGAACAATATATTATATAACATTTATTAAAGCTCAAACACAAACAATAAACATATTCTGATCCTTTGTTGATCTATGGGAAGCAGCGATTATTTACAAATTAGCAAATTTCATTAATTACAATAATGCATTGTCTTGCCACTGAACACTTCTAAAATTACATCGGAAAGAACTCGTCCCTTAAAATTGAGACGAGACATCTATTCGAGATTTGGTCGTATGCCTTGTTTGAAGTCCATCTTCTCACCATAAAGCAGACATCTCATGTATTGCAGCACAAAGAAGGCACAATCATTGTTATAAACATGCAAAGAAAAATTTTATATTTCAATTCAAAAGTATAATTTTCACATTCAGTATTTTTCTTTTAGTACCTTGCCACTTGTTGGGGACAATCAGTTGTAACAGAAACCCAACTGTCGATGGGGTAATAGGCTTGTAAATATGGATGAATTGTTGCAAACTCCTTAGGTGAATATCCTTTAAATTGGGATACCTATAATTACACGATGACTGAGTTAACATAACTATTCATTAACAAATAACAAAGTTAAATTGATGGAATATCTATATTTAAAATATTTAACTACTCACCACTGCTTCAAAATCAGCTTTTGATCTTCCACCATATGAAATGGAGTTGTAATGATTGAAACTCATTGCTTTTGTGTCGATACACAACAGGTGAAAGTGAGTTTGGTCAGTATTTAGAGGTATAAAAATATATCTAACCTCTCCATCATTCATGTCCGTGTTTATGATTTGTGTTGTGGCAGTCTTCCACGACAATCTTAATGCTGACTGAAATTGTGTGTAGAGGAAAATATTTAAACAGTTAGTATAACATCAAATGTCGTGAAAATACAAGATAATTTAACTCCCTTACAATGAACACAGATGAGCAATACACAGACTTGTTATATGACCTACATGAAGAGGAGGCCCCCCTAAAAAGAATTGAGCAAAATGTATCGATAACCTCCCCAACTGTGAAAACATATTCATTAACTCAGTATAAAGAATTGAGTTGATGAAAAGGACCTTCCTCCCAAACATAACTCACATTCGGCCTACAAAAAAATTTAATCGTAAATAAATATTTGTACTTTATAATATTGTAATAGAATTTTTGAATGTAATGGTGGATATAACTACCATACTTTATTTTTTCTAAACTTTTTAGCAAGTAGGTCACATCAGCATCTTGTTTCTTGTTCTTTCTTAGTCTTCTGATTTTCTTGGCATACTATGATACAAAAATATTATTAGTTATTTAAATAAAATAACACAAACTAATTTTGGGAAGTATTCTGACTAACCGCAATGGCTTCCATTCTCATTTGGTTGAGTTTATCAATTATTGCTTCATCCCTGTCAAGATCTTTTTCATCTTCTTCCAAAATACAGATAGTACCCCTCACTTGCAATTCATCCATACCAATTTTTTGTTTGCCTTTCTTGTCAAATACTTCTGCTTCTTTTACAGCTTTATCAGGTTGCCCTTCTAATAACTCAACATCAGAAATTTCTGTCTTTTTTTCTTTTGCTTTGAGGTACCAATTTTGCCCACAGTGGACTATCAACGAGAGTATCCCTGTAATCATAGCGGGTTCTATCTCGTCGTCTTGTTCTGATGGCAATTGGTTCCGGTTGAGGTTGAGGGTCAACTTCAGGCTTATTTGGTTCAGCCTTCATACCTTCTCTTCCTATAATTTCCATTAGTTCTTTTACCCTTTCAGTTAGTGTCATGTTTTCCATTCTTAACTCTTTGAGTTGTCTCTGATAAACTAAACACTCATGGCATTCACTAGTAGGGTATTTTTCTTGTATAGTTTGTGATGATGATGTCTCTATTGGATGAGGAGTATTTTCAATATAATAGTCAACCTTATCAAGCAATATATTTTCACTACGGGTACATACTAGATCAACAATGACCTATCAAAAAATCAACAATTATTTAGATAACGAAAATGAAAAGCGCTAAGTTGTGGTCTTATTTACATTGGAGACTTGCTCCGATAAATTCTGACCTTGCTAATATGTGAAGGAGTTGCCCTCCACTTATTTATTTGTGGGCCTTGATGTGTATGGTCTCGGATTGGGACATGTTCCGAAACCAAGCCTTTCATCGAAAGTGTTACATACTTACGTAAATATAAAAGAAAAAATTATTTAGTAAGAAAGAACTTACGGAAGTAAGTGAAACCCCTTTAGATAAGGAATTCGGCTCTTATGCCTTGTTGTATTATTAGATGAACATATATCTCCAATAGTAGGCAATTGTGGAGCCATAAATTGATGGATGGCTTCACCAATCAAACTACCTATGTTGTCAAAATCATCTACAATATCTACAAGACCTATGGGGACATTATATGTAGTAATCTGAGAACAACACACAAGCAAATATATACAATACATACAACTTACAAAATACCAAAACATCTTCATCTACTTCTACTCTAGTAGAAAGGTTTTAAGCAAAATCTCTAACCTCGATTTAGTTGGTTCTTTTTGGAGAATTGAGAATTGAAAAGAGCACTGATGCATTAGTTGAATTCATAGGAACATAAGCTCCTCTATCCGCAATATCTGAGCAAAGGGACACATCTCTTCCGTGAAAGCAATCGACATTGTTGAAAACTTAAAGCTTTGACATCGAATCCCAACTTTGAAATATATTGACCAATATTCCACGGATTTGTGGAATGTCTTGTATATTCAAAAAGCAAGAAATGGGGTTTGTTTAATTATCTCTCATGCCTTTCATGTAAACAAATGACGGACGTTGCTTCCCTTTAGCACTTGGACCTCCAAAAATTGATAAAGTGGCCTAAAATGCTAGTCCATTCATAGTTTCTTACATTATTTCCCTAACAATTTGAAAATACATAATTTATTCCTTCATTTTGTAATTGTAAAAACAAATTTGAGATTCGACAATTCTTTGCAATAATCTGTAAAAATTTGACAACACCACTCTTTTTACGGGCAGGTTCCTCTCCGTGGTGCTAGAAATTTATATCGAGCCACGGTGGTCTTTGGGATATAAATTCCCACCATTTATCTCGACAGTTCCATCTCCTGGTCTTTGGGATATTTAAGCCAGAACCACTTTGTGTTCTTTGGGGTTTTAGTTCCCAACACCACCAAATTAAGCGACTTTTATGTACATGGTCGAAATTACATTCGACCATAGTGTTCTTTGGGAGTTTTAATCCCATTACGCGGTGGTCTTTGGGATATAAATTCCCAACACCACCATTTTTCTTGACTAGTTCGTCTCCTAGTGTTGGGATTTTTAAGCCGAGAACCCTTTGTGTTGTTGGGGTTTTAATTTCGGCCACCAACAATCAAACAACTTATATGTACATGTCTTTGGAAATTACATTCCCGACACCATGGTGTATTCTTTGGGAGTTTAATCCCATTCTGACAGTCTTTGAGAATTACTGGCTCTATTTATCTAATTAAATATCTGATTGAAGAGATCGTCCATTTGTATTTGAATGTTTGAAACTATTCAAAAACCATAGCGGAGAAATCATTTTAAACATATGATGCCGTATTGGACTAAAGCGAGGAATCGACACATACATTGGCGGTGAAGGAGAGGTTGAGCCAGGATGCTTGACTCGTTCTATGCAACACGAAATGGTAGAAAAAAACCCGATGAGATGTCGCCTTTGTGGAAACCCTAAAGCAGAGTAAGAAATGGGTAAAACTCTAGTTGAATGAGAGGGCGACACCGTATTACCTCAGCGTCTCGGCGAAATTCCAAGAACTTCGGAAGCTAACGTAATGAAGCGGGAGGAAAAATGGAGTCTAAGCTTTCCAAGTTTTGTGCTCGAAGATTTCGGTGAAGACACGAAAGGCGCTAATGTGGTGACTTGTTTGGACGGGACGTTTCGATGGCTCGGGATTTGGAAATATGGCTCGGATGCATGCGGGATCTTTGCATTAAAAACGCTGTTTGGCGGGAGGGGTATTTTGGGAATTATGCGCGCGATTTGGTAATTCTGAAAGTATAGTGTGCATTTTGGGCATTTCGAAACTTTATCAGCTGTGTTTGGTAAATTGCCGAAAGGTATTTTGTGATGAAGTATAAATTATTATTTTATTTTTTAATTGACATTAGATATTTAAATTTTCGATTGGATTAATACTGAGAAGGACTAATTCAATTCTACAAAAATTTATTATTAGTCATTATAATAAAGACTCATAAGATGTTCAACATTTTAAAATTTATAGTCTATTTTGAAAAAAAAAAAAAATCTACTTAATACGAACAAAAAAAAAGAAGTCGTTTCCCGGACGATGATCATTTCAAACAATGAGTTAGTAGCAGAGTTTGGAAGAGAGCATGGAACATCCAGTACTGATCGCCATCATGCCATTGGCCAACAAAAAAGCAGATGAATCATTGAGAGCACTCGACGCTGCACTTTTAACCTCCCATCCTCTCTCTCTTCTAATCGACTGCATGGGCATGAGCATGGCTATACGAAGGCAAGGCCGCAAATTGCAAGAAAAACATCTTTCTCTTTTAATTTATATTTTAATTTTCATTATACACTTTATCTTTTTTTTTTTAATTATGAAAAATACCCTCTCTTTTTTTTTAACTACGATTATTATAATTAGTAATTAGACCAAAATTACTACATATTTAACGGTTCCGGTCAAAACTACTATAATATTGTTGAATTAATTTTAATTAAAATTAAATTAGAATAATTTTAACCAAGTTAAAAAAGAGAGATTCGGATAGTATATATATATGATTTTTTTTTTTTTTTCAAATTACCACATTTGTGCATTCAAAAGTCAATTTTTAAAATATTTATCCCAATTGCTTGTACGAGCGCTTTAGCATTCAACTTGAGATGGTAAGGAAAATAAGGATTCTTGTATTTGTATTTTTATATATTTATTTTTTTCATACAAATAATAATTAAAAAAAAAAAGATGGGAAAGGAGGACCGTATGGTAATTTCATCGGTTATTTAATGGCACGACGGATGGTCTCCGTAAGGGACTGTTATCTTCGAATCCGAGGCGCGGGCGGGCCCCACCGCACTCGCAACGACACGCTGCCGCCGTGTCACTTCATTGATTGGCCGTCGAATGGGCGTCGGGATCCATCGACCCGAAAGAGACGCGCACAGCCAAGTAGCAGGAAAGCAAAGCAAAGCAAAGGAAAATGTTGTGTGTTACAAAAAGACCACCAACACACAACACGGCAGCAGCAACAAAGCAAACGCAGTCGTTACTCCACTTCCTCTCTCTCTCTCTCTCTCTCTCTCTCTCTCTCAAATCATGCTCGCTGTTCCTCTCAATTTGGGCTTCATCGATTGATTGTCGCGCCGCAATGCTTGATCTCCTGTTCCGATCTGGCGCCGCGTCCTGATTCGAGCGATTTGTGGGAGTGCTTTTGGGCGGGGAATTAGGTCGGAGGTAGGGGGGCGGGGGGATGCCGGGAATGAGCGGCGGATGCCAGCAGAGCTTCGGGGAGAGCAGCGAGGAGGACCTTGCGCTGCTGCCGAGGCACACCAAGGTGGTGGTGACCGGAAACAACCGCACCAAGTCGGTGCTCGTCGGTCTCCATGGCGTCGTGAAGAAGGCCGTCGGCCTCGGCGGATGGCATTGGCTGGTAAATTGCATTCCTTTTTGTACCATCACCGTTGGAATTTATGCTTGTTGTTGCAAAATTTGTGTTGTTGAAAATGAATTCTTGTAGCCATTGACGTCGATTTTTAGGGTTTATTTTTTTCTTCGTAAACAATCGCGAAATTGGGCTCAATTTGGAGATTCGAGCATCCAGATGGGCGGGTTTCTCCTGTCGTTTTCCTTGGACAGGGAAAAGTTGTTTGATAGCATGGATGCTGATATAACATGATCATTTGATCTTTTTTGCCTCTTTCCCCGACATCTGTGGTTGCATTTATGTGATGTTTGATACATATTACTGATAAGTAAAGTAATTCAATGCATGAACTATCTTAATACAGTGAAAAATGGTATTTCCTTCAACAATTTTTTTTCAATGGAATTATCAACCACAATATTGAAGATCTTCCTGATATGCTACCCTACGTGTAATGGATTTTCTGATTGATAATGTTAACTGTATAAATCAGATTAAATAGAGGACACAGTTAATTGTTTACCGGTTATTTTTTAACATAGTAAGCTTGTTGATTAAAATGTTGTAAATATTTACAGATTCTTCCTTCACTGGATCTAGGGTCCAGAAACTCTTTCATATCCTCTTCTTCATATAAAATATTGTTTTGTTTTGTTACCTTACACTTTTTATGGCACTTGTTAAAATTTTCATTCTTCAATATGGAGTTTAAATTTGCTTGTTTTGTAAATTGTTATCTGCCTAGTTCTGGCGTTGAATATAAATATTATTCATGTTGCTGTCCAAGTTTTAGTTTTCACGGGAACCAACCTTAAAAGAATCCATTGCTACATACCACAATCTGATTCTATTTTCTAACCTATTTAATTTGCACAATGTTGATTTTAGGCAAAATGCAACGTAGTTATGAAAATGCTCACATGACTAAAAGATTATCAGAGTTGTTCAGTTGATGTACAACAGTCAGTTGTCATTACTTGAAAATTTTTTGATGCTTGTATGATATATCAGCTTATTCTGGATTGTTGCGCCCTTTTACAAACATAACTAATGAACTGCCCTCAAGCTGGCTTGTTAATTCAATGCATTTATCTCATTTTTATTGGATGAAATACTAAAAGTATGTGTTGGATCCATACTGACTCCTTTTATATTTCATGCATGAATATATTGTAAATGCTTAATGATTCTTTTCATGTTAAGTTTCTATTTACTTTATTTTGGCTAACATATGGTTAGCCCTTGGTGATGTTAACACATGATTTCTATTCGAACTTTGGAAATTGCAGGTCCTTACTAATGGCATTGAAGTGAAACTGCAAAGAAATGCCCTTAGTGTTATTGAGGCTCCCACTGGCCATGAGGAAGATGATGAGACTGAATGTGAATGGAATGGATCAGATATGGGTAAGAATTTTGTTGGGTGTTTGAAGTCAATTATTTGACTTAGAAACTTTCCTCTTTCTCAGTATCAACAAATGTGCACGATCAGATCATCGAATCAGGTCTTTTCTCATTTTCCTCATAAAGGAGCTGGTTGTACTAACTCACACTCTGCTTGCAAAAGGGCTTGGTTGTTACTGAAAACCTTTATGGGATCAAGTTCAAATACCATTTTATCTTTAAAACAAAATTAGTCCACATCATTTGCAAAAAGAAAAAAAGCTCATTGCTTTTAGCAAGTTTATGTTTTCTTCAGTTTGGGTATGTCTAACTTTTTCCCTTGTCCCCGTTACTTGATCCTTAATGCTTTGTATGGGATAACTATTCTGTTGCAAAGTGATGGGGTAGTCTATCTGTTTCAGGAGTAGGATTTCCTGAAGTTATTTTCTAGACTGATTCATATAGAGAACAGGGATATTCTGCTTCTCATATTAGTTAACATGCCCTTCAGCTACTCTAGACTCACATTTAGGTACCGTAAATTGTGAAATGAAACTCAGTCAGTGATTATTGTATAGGCGTCTCTAACATTGTTTATGTAATTTATTTGCTGACTTTAAAATGCAGTATCCAAGCTTCTGAAAGTTATGTTTATGTTGGTATATCATGATAGCAATGCGATTTTATTTCAAAAAAGTATAAATGTTGTGCGGTAGGACATTTTTTTCACAGAAGCATCTTATGCACATTTAATCAGATATAAAAGGTTCTCAATTTTTTTCCCTTGGTGGAACATAATTTTACTATGACAAAATTTTGCAGCATCGGCTGATTTGAAAATGACAAAGCCACACAAGTTGAGGGCTAGACATCACAAGGGATCTTCTAACAAATCTTTCAGTCGATCTCATTCTTGTGATTCACACAAGGGATCTGTTTCATCTTCCAGGGGTACACTGGTAAATCTTACCAACAGAAACTTCCTTAAATGTGTTCTTGTCATGTGCATTATGAGTTTTGTCCTTTGGGTTGTAAGGTTATTTGAATCATACAGTCGGGATGCATGTTATATCACATTCTCTGATACATCTTAAGAAGAGATGTTTTATGTGGTTGACGCAGACTGTTGACCTGAGCAAACTAGAGACAAGGGCATTATGGAGATACTGGCATCATTTTAATCTCGTATGTTTCAAAACTATGCAGAGTCGATCATTTTCCATACCTGCTCAGTTAGATAATGGTTAGCATTTTCTAACTTTTTATCTGATTCATGTCCATGTATCAGCATCAGGTTGATGCATGTTCTAAACCCTCTAAAGAGCAGCTAATTGATATAGTCCAGAGGCATTTTATGTCACAGGTAACTTCTTGCATATCACTTCACTTCTGTACCCTTAGACTTCAATGCAGGTGATAATGCTCTCTGAACCCAATTGCTTGTTGATTACCCATGAAGCAATTGGATGAGTTGCAGGTTATTATCGGCTTTGTTCATGCTGCAAAGAGATTGAAGATGCTCTACTCCTGACCCAGATAGACCGTGCACGCTAACAAGTTGGTATCATCCTGTGTTGTTTGTAGCCAACAACATGTACCATATGTAACATGAGTCTGAAAGTTGGAACTAATTGGTCGTTAGTTGTGTTTCTAGAAATGTAGTTAATGCGAGGATTACAGTATAGCCATTTTGCTTCTGACAATTACTGTGATGCATTGTCGACTTAGAAAGAAATGGCATGCTCTTCTATGTATCCCTTTAGAGGAGACTTTTCAAGTAATGGTAAATTATGTTTCTATAATGATAAGAACAGTGGAGTGTAATAAAGGCTGATGGAAGCCTCATGTAGAAACTAGACTTTTGTGATGAGTGCTGTAAACATCTTGGCCAGTGGCTGGTTGAAGTGTCAGTGGTGGGCATGTTGCTGGTCAGCCACATGAATGCCAAGATCGAGCATTGGTAAAGTTGGTACCCAAGTGACAAAGCAGAGAGTTAAAAGGTCCCCAACTGTAGATGCATGTGCCAGGCTACCAAAACTTCCTCGTCTTTTCCTTCAAAATTTGGTCGGAGTTTCTTTTACCAAAGTTATGTTGTTATGGTAGAGCAGAATGAGACAATGGTGAAGGTCATGTACTATGCCTGCTGAATGACATAAGATTGATCAGTTAATAGTAGTAGGCCTTTTGGTCTGCCTGGAAAGTATCTTGGTTGTGGCATGAATGCAACTTTCTTTGAACATAAATTCTGATTCACTAATATTCTGGATGAAACATCATTAATTTAGTGTACAGGTTTATTTATTTATTTATTTTTTGGAAGTAGAATGAAAAATTCTGAAATTTGAGTAGAATCTACTGGATTTTTGGTTAGAACTTGAGTAAATCATTTTTATTCTTATTTTGATTATGGTAACCTCTGAAATCTAAGTTAAGAAAATAAGAATTAGTAACATAAACTCTATGCAAACTATTTAATACCAATCTAAGATATGAATCTTTTTTACAATCAAGCACGTAAATTTATAATCTCAATACTTCTAATATAAGTTGAGATGAACAAATCACCTCTATGAACTCTTTTAATAAAAAATATTTATCAATTTTACCATACTAAATTGAGTATTTGTTTTAATTCATAGAAAATATTTTACAATTTCAGACCTTTGTTTTCGGAAGTAACCGTAAAAGGTTAGAACGATCAATTTAGTGGCCTCCATCGGTCGTCCTATGATCATTGTGAGGAAGGTAAATGACGAAGGATTCTTTGGATCTTGACGTAATTGATAAGACCGTGGAGGACCGTTCTGAGCCCAGGGAAGGATTTTAGACTTCCCTTCGAAATTCAACCTGTGTCTTATTCGTAAATTGTGACACGATCTTACCAATGCACCATTTATGTGGAGACTTATTTTCGAAAGTAACGTAGAGAAGAGAGGTAAATAATGTATCTATAAATATAAATTCTATCTCCTCTCGGTAACATCTTAGCAATAATGTACGTCAACACAAACATAAAGGTAGCTAGAAAGACAAACACATGCATACCAATATGAATATTAGAATTTACTTGGTTCATAATTTTTAGGATGCTAGGTCTAAAATCTGTACACGTTATCTTTCTCTTTCTCTTTTGCAATAAAAGGTCCAAGATGGAGAAATATCTTAATACAGTAAATGGTACAAGAGAATAAAAAGAAAATTTCAAGAGGAGAAGACAATTCAAAGCTTTGTATTGAGCTCCGGGTGCCATTTTATAACCTCCATCACTTTGTTGACGTGACACTTCTTTAATTGCTCGAAAGTCATTTTAATAGTCTAGAGTTTGCTAAGTCAATCCATCGGCTTCATTCATGAATAAGTCTCTTTCTGTCTGTTGTCACTAACATGGCAACCTTCAGATTGACCATATCCATTCCGATCGCTCAAATCCTTGATCAATCTGGATCTCTGACTGTCATGCTGTGATTTATACTCCATGTATATTCCGATTACCTCGATCCATTTTCAATCACTTGAAGCTTTTAAATATAGACTCGACTCCGAATCGAGTCCAAATCATATTCGAATTAGATCTGTAACTAGGTCGACAGTTGGTTATCGATTGACCTAGTTATACGATGCAGAACAATAACTGACCCATCACTTCAAAGGTCCAAAAGACTATCAAATAGATCATTTTTTATTGTTATTTTGGCTGTTGGAACCATCTATTCCAACAATAAAAAATATATATATTTTTTATTTTTTGAACGGTGAAGATTATTTAATTTTTTTTATCAATAGTTATAATTTAGTGATCATTGTTATCCGAACTCTATATATAGTATGCTTATTTTAGCATTTTTATATTGTTTTTCTATTCTTCTTTTCTGAATTCTGAAATCTCAATTACTTTCAACTTCAATTCTCTAATTCTAATAGAGAAAGTTTCTCTTTTTCAAAATGGCAAGAAAATAACAATTTTGAATATGGATCCTAAGGACGTTCAGTTTACGATGATAAACCAAAACAACTTCTAACAATGGATACATAGAAAAGTATCAGAACTTCTAAGGTTCTAAAGAATCTACTTTTAAAATTATCTATTTTTATTAATTATTTTGAGAAAATCATTCTTCTGTTCGAAAAAACACAATTTTATAGAATTTAGAGTCGAACATTCTCAAATACAACTCTCTAAATTTTCGTTGTCAACTAAAGGTACATTATAAGTTTATTTAAAATTTTGAATATTAAATTAAGAGAATCATTTGCTATATTTATTTTTATATAGTATCTTTCTCTTAGTTTTGGATTTAAATGTACTTTTGAATATTTTTGTCAAGAATTTACTCGCACAATTAAAAAATTAGTAAGACAGAAAAAAAAAATTTAATTGAAGAATTTAATAAATTAAATAATAAAATCTTTTTATGTTTTGATATGAAGAGTGATCATTGACAAACTCATTTATGTATGAGTATGACTTGCTATTGGATCAATATTTCCTAGATAATTCAAAAACTTTTATTAGATATCAAGTTTTTTGACAAGCTAAATATTACTCATAATATTTCTCAGTTATTATGTTTTATTTTAGAAGAACATGAATTAACTAATAAAATATTTTCAATATCATTTGATAATGCTAATTCTAATACTACAGGTATTTATAAACTTAAATTTATTTATCAGCTTGCTATTAGATAACATTAGTTGTGTATTATGATTATTTAATCCATTAAAAAATTCTTCTTCTTCAGATCTTGTTAATATTATACAAAATATTAGAAATAATTATATGATATTTATAAAAAAATATAGATTAATATCATTAGAAATAATTATATGATATTTATAAAAAATATAGATTAGATATTAATGTTGTAGGAGATTTGAGGCCGCTAGAGGGGGTGAATAGCATCGCGTGATGGTACGATGATGGAATTCGTTCACGTTGCTTGTCTACAATCTTGTTAGTATGCAGCAGAATAGACAATAACAAATACAAACACAAGATACAATCACAATACGCACGATATAACATGGTTCGAAACTGAAACGGTTCATACTCCACGGATTGGGTTCGTACGAACCCTAGCAATGCCACAAACACCACTAAGCAATAAACTCCTTCTTGACAACAAGTCGGAGGTGGAGAAACCTCGTACAATAAATTACAACAAGTAATACAAAGTAAACAAGCAAATACAAGTGAAAATGTAAAGAACACTTTACAAACTAGGGTTTTGAGCGCTTGCTTGTCGGTTGCTTGGATGAGCTTGAAGGACCCTGAAATGCACCTGCAAATCACCTTCAAATCGCCTCACCAAAGCTCCCAAAGAACTGATGATGAAATCCTCCACGAGCTCCCCTTTTTATCTTGCGTCGGGCTGGATTTCCGCGATCATTATAAGTCCCGGCCGATCACACATCAGAGCTGTGAGACAACGACTCAATCCACGTTGGACAAGTTCCAATAGACTCTTGCGGCACGATCGCTAACGCTCGTAGTCGACCGCCACGGCTACGGAGCATTCTCAGGCTCGCAACTCAAGCGGCGATCGATCTCGGCTGCGATCATTGCCGACATCACGATCGCTTCCAATGAGCAATAGGATGAGGTTTTAACCCAAGTATGATATTCCCATACTTGTTAGACCACCCTTAGCCTAGACCTAAGCCTTCTAGCCACCTCCATCAGCCTTACGCCTCTCGGATCCTTCCAAGTCATCCATGACTTGTTCATCCATCGCGCTAGTCTTCAGGTGCTTCCATCGGCTATGTCATGCTAACGGTGTCTACATCGCCAAGGCACATTGGACTTACGCCGCCAAGACTCCGCTTGGACTTTACACCGTCAATATCAAACCCCTTGTACTTCTCAAATGCCAAGACTCAAGCTTGGACTTTCCCTTGCCAACCCATGTTGGACTTTCCATGCCAAGACCCATGCTTGGACTTTCCTCGTGCCAAGTACTCAAGACTTGGACTTTCCCAAATGCCAAGTGTCCCACTTGGACTTTCCATGCCAAGTACCCATGACTTGGACTTTAGCTTGCCAAGACCCATGCTTGGACTTTCCCATAATCACATGGTCAACCCTAGTCAACCATCAAAGTCTCCCTCGAGTCAAACTCGAGTCTGGTCAATTATAACCTAGGTCGATTGTATAAATAATCTCTCCAAAATATTAACCGACATCAATGTCAAACATCAAAACATCACTCGAGTCAAACTCGAGTCTGGTCAATCGTGACCTGGGTCGATTGCACCAACAATCTCCCCTTTTTTGATGTTTGACAAAACAAACCTTGAGTTAGGCCCCTAACTCAAATTCCCTTACCAATTTTCCAAATTGGTAATTTAACCTTCTCTCCCTTTTTGACATACATCAAAAAGGTTATCTCTCTAAGGAGGTCAATGTCTCATGTCCAAATGAGATCTTACAATCTCCCCCTTGGTCCAAAAATACCTAGGATGTCTACCATCTTCCTAGTGATAAGTCGCATATCACTCAAGAGAGGCAATCCTATTCACTCTCCCAATTTCCAAATTGGGTATCAAAAACCCATCAATTTTCTCAATTGATGAACCTCTCCCAATAACTTCTCCCCCTTTAAGAGGAGAAACACATTCATCATCCCAAGATGGATAACTCCCCCTACATGCTTACTCTCCCTTGACCATTGCACCAACAATGTCCTTGGGGAAGTCCCTAAGCCAATAGGAACTCTAAACCATCAAAAATAAGGTTAAAAGTTTAAACATGAACTCTCCCCACCTTAAATTTGATACAAACCCTAAACAACTCTCCTAATTCATATCCAATGGATTTTCACCCTTTAGAATGCTTCCCAAAGCATATCCTAGGGTTAGGAGTGGTTAGGGACCATAACCGCAGCTGAACACGGGCTAACCAAACCTAGTTTTTCCGAAATCAGGCAATGACTACTTACGATGTCGATCATTGCCACTCACATCACTCGATCATTATCATCATGAGTGATCGATAATCAAATTCTCGAATTTCAGCTATCAGAATCGAATTTTGAAACAACATAAGTAATTCTACGTATATCAAAAAAATCACGAAATTTGATACGTATATTACTTATAGTCAATACAATGGGTGAAAAATATTTGAAAATTATTTTACCCATAAAATATTAAAATTGATACAAAATCCAAAAGTGAAGAACACTTCTAAGTTTTGACTTACTATGTATCAATCTCATCAATGGTGATTGCTATCAAAAGATAGATTTCACCAAGGTTTTTCAAATTGATTTCAAAATGTTTTTGAAAACCTATTTTGGATCACATTCCTTGGGCTCTATGTACATGACTTGTACACATGCTTTCCCAATGATCCACATTTGAAATTAGATGAGTTATAGTCCTTCTAGATGCAAAAGCTATGCACCTTAAACTCAACTCATATCCTAGTATCTCACATGTATCTAGAGTGTATAAATACACATACATGTCAATTTGATGTGAGATGTGAGTTTTGGTTCATTTAATCTAGGATTTCATGCATTTTCTAAGGCAACCCTACTTGATTCCCTTATGAATGGGACTCCAAGTTATGTCATAGTCCTTAAATCAATTTTCAGTCAAGTTAATGCATGAAATGATCATGACATAATAATAGCAAAAATGAAGCATGGCCAATGATCATGATGTCATGGCATATGATATAAAACTAAAACACATGACATTCAATTCTAATTCCTAAACATAATCATGACATATAAATGATAAAAAAAAGCATGATGTCATGACATGTTATATGACAAATCAAGGCATGACAAATAAAAAGTATAGGTATAATAATACCTAAATTATAATATTAATTGCCTTTTTGAGATAATTAAGTATATTTTTGCCATATTCCTATTAATCTCCCAAGTGTGCCAAAAACCCAAAATGACACACTATGACTCTAAACCCTAAGTTGTGCCAATTTGATTGATTTATCAAACTTCATAATTAATATTGACACATCCTAAAAGCCTTTAGGAATTATAATCAAATATATTTCCAAGATATCTATAACCTTGGAAATGACCTAAAATGTCAACTTTGCTATGATTGAGTTAACTACCCATCCAATCAAGGTTGACACGACCTAACCCATCTAGCGTGAGTCAATCACGCCCTTAGGAACCCAAAATCTATTTGAGCTCATTGTGTTAATTAGGTATTCCTTAGGGATGACATCCCTAGATACCTTCCTAATGACCCTCCTAAGCTTGGTAGCCTTGGTCATTTTGGTCTTACCTAGGTTGACTCTAGGGGTAACTCCCCTTGTAACCTTTTTAGTGGCTTCCCTAGGTTTCCTTGAAACCCTAGCCACTAGGCACACACCTTGGTCAACTCTAGGGATGACTTCCCTATTGACCTTGGTCTGCCTAGACTTAGTTTGTGTTCCATAATCAAATGAAACACTATGATAAGCCACCTTAGGCTTGGGTTTGTGACCCAAACCTTGCTTGCCCTTGGTTGACTTTTGACTCTTAGGTCCTAGGTGTTGACTTTGACTTTTGGACCCTTGACTTAGACTACTAGACCCTTGAACTTGGTTTTGTATATTCCTAAGGGTCTTTTCTAGTTTTTCAAGCCTTAACCTCAAGGCTTGGTTTTTCAACTCTAATTTCCCAATTTTTGATTTCTCATTTGGTCCTTGGGCATTACCATTTCCTCTAGGCATATGCCTAGTCCATTTAAGATTAAGACCTAGGTGTTCTCCTATTTTCTTGATAGATTCTCTAGGTAAAATATTTTTAGGGACATTAGTCTCAAATTTCTCCTTAGTTTCAAAATGGACACTCTTAGCTCCTAAACAATAATATTTATTGTTCCTAGCATGCTTTTCATGATGAATTGTAAGAGAATTAAAAGCATGCTTTTTAACATTAAACCTAGAAGAATGAGCATTATTGAAATGATATACCTTAGGGTTTGCTTTAGTAGCTCCCCCTTTTTGTGATGCTCCTTCTTGGGTCTTTTTGCTCCCCCTAGGACATTGATTCCTATAATATCCTTTTGAATTGCATTTGAAGCATATGATGTGCTCCTTGCCTTTAGGTGTTGGGGAACCGGCATCCTTGACTTTCGGTGCCGGTGGAGCTTTCCTAATCTTCTTTGGGCACTTGCTCTTGTAGTGCCCGGTTTCCCTACACTCAAAACATATTATATCCATTTTATTATTAACACATATGTTTGAGTTACCTAGGGTAATGATGGAGTTCTCTTGAGCTTGCTCATCTTGACCGGATGTTGAAGGCTCTTCTTGAGGTTGCTCCGATGTAGATGGTCTCTTCTCCTCAATCCTAGAAGTGAATACTTCTTCCACTTCTTCCACCTCTTCTTTTTCCGATCCGAAAGTTGACTCCTCACTTTCTTGTGAGGATGATGAAGCTTCCTCTTCGGTCTCCTCATCTTCCAAGTCTTCTTGGACCGATTTGGGATTGTCGTAGAACTTGACCAACTTGTTCCACAACTCCTTGGCATCCCTATAGCTTCCTAATCTAGACAAAATGTCATTAGGTATCAAATTAACCAACATTTTTGTTACCTTAACGGTTGTCTTGAATTTTTGTCATTGCTCCTCGGTCCATCGCTTCTTTTTGAGGATTTCGCCGTTCTCTCCTCTCCAAGTATCAAAACCTATAATCACGGAAAACCAATTTTCTATATTCGACATTAGAAAATATTCCATCCTACCTTTCCAATACGCGAAATCTTTACGGTCAAAGGCGGGTGGAGTCGCTATGTCATCGCCCCATCTTTCTTGAAGATCCATCGTCTTCCCTCTAGCTTCTTTATCTCCCGACGGTTAGTCCGTAGAAGAGCCCCGGGCTCTGATACCAATTGTAGGAGATTTGAGGCCGCTAGAGGGGGGTGAATAGCGCTGCGTGATGGTACGATGATGGAATTCATTCGCATTGCTTGTCTACAATCTTGTTAGTACACAGCGGAATAGACAATAATAAATACAAACACAATATACAATCACAACACGCACGATATAACGTGGTTCGGAACCGAAACGGTTCCTACTCCACGGATTGGGTTCGTACGAACCCTAGCGATGCCACAAACACCACTAAGCAATAAACTCCTTCTCGACAACAAGTCGGAGGTGGAGAAATATCGTACAATGAATTACAACAAGTAATACAAAATAAACAAGCAAATACAAGTGAAAATGTAAAGAACACTTTACAAACTAGGGTTTTGAGCGCTTGCTTGTCGGTTGCTTGGATGATCTTGAAGGACCCTGAAATGCACCTATAAATCGCCTTCAAATCGCCTCACCAAAGCTCCCAAAGAACTGATGATGAAATCCTCCACGAGCTCCCCTTTTTATCTTGCGTCCCGATTTCCGCGTGATCGCCATAAGTCCCCCCGATCGCCAACATCGAGTGTGAGACAACGACTCAATCCACGTTGGACAAGTTCCAACGAAACTCTTGGCCGATCGCCAACGCCGTAATCGATCGTCAATTGGCTACGGAGCATTCTGCGTTTCGTAACTCAATCGGCAATGATCGCCATCCCTTGGCGCCGATCGCATCGACATCATCGGCCGATCGCTCCAATGAGCGATCGCCGATGAGCAATTTCAGCTCTTAAATGGCAATCAAACTCAAGTCGACTCACGGCAGTCGAACTGGCCATAATGCCAATCGACTGCCAACCTCAAGGATGAAGTTTTAACCCAAGTATGGTGTTCCCATACTTGTTAGACCACCCTTAGCCTAGACCTAAGCCTTCTAGCCACCTCCATCAGCCTTACGCCTCTCGGATCCTTCCAAGTCATCCATGACTTGTTCATCCATCGCGCTAGACTTCGGGTGTTTCCATCGGCTATGTCATGCTAACGGTGTCTACACCGCCAAGGCACATTGGACTTACGCTGCCAAGACTCCGCTTGGACTTTACGCCGCCAATATCAAACCCCTTGGACTTCTCAAATGCCAAGACTCAAGCTTGAACTTTCCCTTGCCAACCCATGTTGGACTTTCCATGCCAAGACCCATGCTTGGACTTTCCTCGTGCCAAGTACTCAAGACTTGGACTTTCCCAAATGCCAAGTGTCCCACTTGGACTTTCCATGCCAAGTACCCATGACTTGGACTTTACCTTGCCAAGACCCATGCTTGGACTTTTCCATAATCACATGGTCAACCCTAGTCAACCATCAAAGTCTCTCTCGAGTCAAACTCGAGTCTGGTCAATTATAACCTAGGTCGATTGTATAAACAATCTCTCCAAAATATTAACCGACATCAATGTCAAACATCAATGTCAAACATACTATGTCAAACATCAAAACATCACTCGAGTCAAATTCGAGTCTGGTCAATCGTGACCTGGGCCGATTGCACCAACAAATGTATCTAAAATTAAGTATATTAGTAGTAGTTCAAAATTTATAAAAGTACACTTTTATTAAAATAATGGATGAAATATCCATGAAAATAGGAGTCAACTTTTGCAGAGAGTGATTGTTGACTCGAACATTGAATGATCATTGGCATCTGATGAAAGGTTGTGATTGATACAATATTTGAACATCAGTCGACTGATATCCCTTAGTTGAGTTAGACAGTCAGGCTAAAAATTTTATATGCTATTCAAAAGGTCACATCAATCAACTTTCGAGTTCCTCAGTCAACTGAAAAATATTCTATGGACTTTGAAATTCAATCAGTTGAGTTACTAAGTCAACTAAGAAACATTTTGGACTTTTAATTCTCAACCAATCGACTGATCAATTCGATTGTTAGGTTATTGTGCACAACCTCTTAATATTGGCATCCCCTATACTTCTACTATGTGTCAGTCGACTGATACACTCTATCAATCAATTGTTACATTGTTTTCAGTCACTCTAATGGCTAAAAGTCATCTATCTTCTCTACCCTCAACTAAAATATACCTCATATTAGATGAACCTCATGTTCCTTAGACTTTGATGCCTAAATCCTTATCTCCAAGACTTCATTTTCCCCGCATCTGATCTTTTGATCTGCTCAAACTTTCTCTTGCCAAGAATTCAATCTCTAGTCTTCTCGGACTTTGCCAACTTGCTTCCAGTCCCTCAACTTGCAAGGATTTCCTCTTGCAAATAATTCAACCTCTAGCCTTCTTAGACTTTTCTGCTTGCATTTAGTCTCCAAGCCTATAAGGACTTTTCCTGCACACTTGTCACACAAGTGAAATTCTATCATCCACCTTAACTTAGATATCGTCAAACATCAAAATACCATATCTAGGGCATGATTGCATCAACAATCTATTTAAGTTTAGGATTTTTAACAACATTATTATGCAAACTTAAATTATCGATATCTCCCCCTCTGCAAATATCAAAAAGAGGAACAAACTCAAAAGGCTCCCCCTATAGCCAAGCTCAAGATACAAAAGGGGCATGTTAATACATACATAACAATAATATATCATACATAGTCAATTGTATAGTTGAGCAATGAGATGGAGATAATAAACAACTCGATCAAAAATTAAATCATTTTATTAATTCATTAAAAGTCTTCCATACAAAATGTAGCAAAGTGCATACATAACATGGTTTCTTATAATAGGCATATAGTAAAACAAAACACATGGCTAAAAATTAAGCTACCAATCAACGTTGACTGGAGGTGGTGGATTGCTGACTCTGAGTTCAAGTCTACATCATCTCGTACATGTTGAGTTGGTGCTACTTGAATGTCTGAAAGTGAGATTCCATCTGTCATCTGATGAGCAAATGAAGAATGCTCGATGCTAAGCTCCTCAAAGCATGTGTCAATGGTCTCTTGGAACTCCTTAAACCGTGACTCAAGATGAGTGAAGCAATCAGAGAGACTCATATGAAACTCATCAGGTAACATGGGAACTTCCTCCTTCTCGGAATCCTCCTTAGCTTCCTCACCCAGTTGATGCTCCTCTACTCACTCCATCCTACCAAAGCCTTTGGTCATGCCTACTTTGATAAGTTCCTCAAGATGATCATATTTGTCATTTATTTGCTTCACTATACCCTTAGAAATATTTATGCATATAGATGTTGTTAGGAACGATGCACCCGCTAGAGGGGGGGGGGGTGAATAGCATCGGCGTTGCTTGATGGAATTCGTTCGCGTGCTTGCTACAAATGTTTAGTGCGCAGCGGAAATAAAGCAATAACAAGATACAAACACGCAAACACAATAATATAACGTGGTTCGGAACCGAATAGTTCCTACTCCACGGGTTGGGCTTGTAAGAGCCCAAGCGATGCAAATCACACACCACTATAACAATAACTCCTTCTCGACACAAGTCAGAGGTGGAGAAACCTCGTACAAATAATTACAACAGTAATACGAAATACAACAAGCAAATACAAGTGAATATAACAAAAGAAATGCAAAGAAAACTTTACAATCAATCTTTTGGAAGCTTGCTTATTTGGTTGGTTGAGTTGCACTTGGAGACCCTGAATTACACCAACAATTCGCCCCAAAAACTCCTCAAAGAACCATGGTGAATCCTCCCTCCATGAGCTCCCTTTATAGCTGCTCCTTGGGCTGAATTTCACCTATCAGTCGACTAGTCAGGACCATCAGTCGACTGGTGCCACTGTTGTCGTGAGACAACGGCTAGATCCACGCTGGAAAAATCCCACGGATCCATCATCAGTCTACTGATCATATCCATCAGTCGACTAATTCCTCAATCAGTCGAGTGGTTGGGTCGATCACTCGACTAGAGAATATTCTGTGCTCAAAATCTCGGCCTCCAGTCGACTGATTAGGCCAGCAGTCGTCTGATCACCTCTGACAGTCGACTGCTAGGGCACTTCCTACAGTCAAACCCTAGTTGACTCACACCAGACGACTGATCCATGGTCCCAGTCGACTGATACACCTCAAATATGAGGTTTTAACCCAAGTATGGTGTCCCCATACTTGCTAGACCACCTGTAGCCTAGACTTAAGCCTTCTAGCCACCTCCGTCAGCCTCGCGCCTATCGGATCCCTCCAAGTCATCCATGACTTGTTCATCCATACGCTAGCCTTCAGGTGCTTCCGTCGGCTATTGTCATGCTAACAGTGTCTACACCGCCAAGGCACATTGGGCTTACGTTGCTACGACTCCTCTTGGACTTTACACCGCAAACTATTGGACTTATGTTGCCAAGACTCCCGCTTGGACTTTACGCCGCCAATATTAAACCCTTTGGACTTTCCAATTGCCAAGACTCAAGCTTGGACTTTCCCTTGCCAACCCATGTTGAACTTTCCATGCCAAGTACTCAATACTTGGACTTTCCCAATGCCAAGTGTCCCACTTGGACTTTCCATGACAATGGTCAAACCATCGTCAAACATCAAATACTAACCTGGATCAATTGCATCAGCAATCTCCCCAACACATGTCAGACATCCATGTCAAACATCAAAACACATACTCGAGTCAAACTCGAGTCCGGTCAATGGTGACCTGGGCCGATTGTACCAACAATCTCCCCCCTTTTGATGTTTGACAAAAACATCATTGAGTTAAGCCCCTAACTCAATTCCCTTACCAATTATCCCAAATTGATAATTTTAACATTCTCCCCCTTTTTGACATACATCAAAAAGGTTCACCACAAGGAGGTCAATGTCTCATATCCCAATGAGATCTTACAATCTCCCCCTTGGTCCAAAAACATCTAGGATGCCTATAATCTTCCTAGTGATAAGTCTCATACTACTCAAGAGAGGCAATCCTACACACTCTCCCAATTTCCAAATTGGGTATTTCAAAATCCCATTTCTCCTCCTCATGAGGAAAAATAACATCCATTATCCCATGATGAATACCTCCTCCTAAAGGCTTGCTCCCCCTTGACCATTGCACAAACAATGTCCTTGGGAAGTCCCTAAGCCAATAGGAACTCTAAATCATCAAAAATAAGGTTCAAAGTTCAACATTGAACTTTCACTCACCTTAAAATTGATACATCACCCTAACAACTCTCCTAATTCATATCCAATAGATTTTCACCATTTTTAATGCTTCCCAAAGCATATCCTAAGGTTATGAGTAGTTAGGGAACCCTAACATAGCTGAAATTGGGCTAAACATACCTTGTTTTCTCGAAATCAGCATTGACAGTCGACTTTATCAGGCATCAGTCGACTGTCGTGCCCATCAGTCGACTGCCAACAAGGGTAGTCGACTGATAACTGAAAAAAAAATTGATTTTCAATTATCAGAATCGAAATTCATAAATTCATAAATAATTATACGTAATTCGAAAAATCATGAAACTTCATACGTATAATACTTATGACTAATACAATGGGTGAAAAATATTTGAAAAATATTTTACCCATAAAATGGTGAAATTGACACAAAGTTCAAAAGTGAAGAAAAACTTCAATGTTTTAGCTCACTTTGTATCAACTTCATCAATGGTGATTGCTATCAAAAGATAGACTTCACCAAGATTTTCTAAAATGATTTTAAAATATTTTTAAAAACCTATATTGGATCATGTTTCTTGGGCTTAATGTACATGACTTGAACATAAGCTTTTTCAATGATCCACAAATGATATTAGATGAGTTTTAGTTCATCTAGATGCAAAAACTATGCACCTTGAACTCAACTCATATCCTAGCATCTCACATGTATCTAGAGTGTATCAATATACATATATGTCAATCAGATGTGAGATGTGGGTTTTGGTTTATCTCAAACTAGGGTTTCATGCATTTTCTAAGACAACCCTACTTGATTCCCTTATACATGGGACTTCAAGTCATGTCATATGTCCTTAAATCAATTTTCATTAACTTAAATGCATGAATGATCATGGCATAAATGATGACATAAATAAACATGGCCAATGATCATGATGTCATGGCATAAGATGAAATTTAAGCATACATGATATTTTACCTTAATCCTAAACATGATCATGACATATTAAATGATTAAAAATAGATATGATGTCTTGACATGTTATATGGTAAACAAAGCATGACAAATAAAATGTATAGGTATAATAATACCTAAATTTTAGCATTAATTGTCATTTGATATTATTTTTTCCATTTTGTCATATTGCTACTAATCTCCCAAGTGTGCCAAAAATCCAAAATGACACACTAAGACCTCTAAACCTAAATTGTGTCAATTTGATTGATTTTTCATAATTCCAAAAATATATTGGCACATCCTAAAATATTTTAGGATTAAAAATCAAATATATTTCTAAGGTATCCATAACCTTGAAAATAACCTAAAGTGTCGCCTTTACCATAGTTATGTTAACTATCCATCCATTTAAAGTTGGCACACCTAAGCCCATCTAGCGTGAATCGATCACGCTCCTAGGAACCCAATACCTATTGGAGCTCCTTGGGTTTACTAGTTATCCTTAGGGATAACCTCCCTAGATACCCTCCTAATGACCCTCCTAGGCTTTGAAGCCTTGGTCATTTGGGTCTTGCCTAGGTCAAATCTAGATGTAACTCCCACTTTAACCTTTTTAATGACTTCCCTAGGTTTCTTCGAAATCCTAGCCACTAGGCACACACCATGGTTACCCTTAGGGATAACTTCCCTAGTAACCTTGGTCTTCCTAGACCTAGTTTGAGTTTCATAATCAAATAGAACATTGTGGTAGGTCTTTTTAGGCTTAGGCTTGCCTTTAGATGGTTCTTGTTTCCTAGGTCTTTGACTTTGACTTCTAGACCCTATGCTTTGACCATTTGACCCTTTAATTGAATTTTGTATATTCCTAAGGGTCTTCCCTAATTTCTCAAGCCTTGACCTCAAGGCTTGATTTTCTAGCTCTAATCTTTCCAAATTAGATTTTTCATATGTCCTTTGGGAATTGTTCTTCCTAGGCATGTGTCTAATCCATTTAGGATTAAAACCTAGGTGGTCTTCAATTTTTCTAATAGATTCCCTAGGCAAGGTTTTTCTAGGGACATTAGTCCCAAATTTCTCCTTATTGTTAAAATTGACACTTTTTGCACCTAGACAATAAAATATATTTTTACTAACATGCTTTTCATGAGTGATAGCAAGAGAATTAAAAGCATGCTTTTTGACCTTTAAACTAGAAGGTACATTATTGAAATATACCTTAGGGTTAGCCTTAGCTCCCCCTACTTATAATACTCCTTCCCTTCTCCTAGGGCATTGGCTCCTATAGTGTCTCGGTTGTAGGCATTTGAAGCACATCATGTGCTCCTTGCTCTTCTTGGTGGGGACATCGACATCCTTGACTTTTTCGTTGACTTTTGGTGCCGGAGGAGCTTTATTTACTTTTTTTGGGAACTTACTCTTGTAGTGCCCGGATTTCCTACACTCAAAGAAAATTATATGATTTTTATTTAAAACCGACATGCTTGAGTTACCTAGGGTGGTGGTAGGTGCCGGAGTTTGAGCTTCTTCATCTTGACCGGATGTGGAAGACTCTTCTTGATGCTCAGGAGTGGAAGGTCTAATCTCCTCCCCCTCAATCCTAGAGGTGGAGGCTTCTTCCAATTCCACCTCTTCTTCCTCTTCCGATCGGGATCCGGATGTTGATTCCCTATCAACTTCCGAATCCTCACTTGCTTGTGAGGATGAAGGTTCTTCTTCTTTGGGCTCTTGGACAGGTGATGGATTTTCATGAAGCTTGGCCAAATTGCTCCAAAGTTCCTGGACATATATATAATTACCTAACATACACACAATGCCATTAGGAACTAAATCAACCAAGAATTTTATTACCTTTGTGTTTTTCTCGAATCTTTGGAGTTGTTCCTCACTCCATCTCTTCCTCTTGAGGAATCCTCCCTTTGGTCCCCTTGGATATTCGAATCCTTCCATCAAAATGGACCATTCTTCAAAGTCTCTCATCATGATGAAGTCTTCAATTCTTCTCTTCCATGAATTGAAGCCTTCTCGTCCATAGAGCGCATATGGGACCCGCGTATTGATATCCCATCCTTGTTGTTCTTGAAAATCCATTTCTTCACCCTCTAGCGGTGCTCTCTTGATGGTTAATCCAAATGAAGAGTGGCCTCGCTCTGATACCAATTGTTAGGAACGATGCGCCCGCTATGGGGGGGGGGTTGAATAGCGTCGGCGTTGCTTGATGGAATTCGTTCACGTGCTTGCTAAAAATGATTAGTGTGCAGCGGAAATAAAGCAATAACAAGATACAAACACGCAAACACAATAATATAATGTGGTTCAGAACCGAATGGTTCCTACTCCACGGGTTGGGCTCGTAAGAGCCCAAGCGATGCAAATCACACACCACTATAATAATAATTCCTTCTTGACACAAGTCGGAGGTGAAGAAACCTCGTACAAATGATTACAATAATAATACAAAATACAACAAGCAAATACAAGTGAATACAACAAAAGAAATACAAAGAAAACTTTACAATCAATCTTTTGGAAGCTTGCTTGTTTAGTTGGTTGAGTTGCACTTGGAGACCCTGAATTACACCAGCAATTCGCCCCAAAAACTCCTTAAAGAACCATGGTGAATCCTCCCTCCACGAGCTCCCTTTATAGCTGCTCCTTGGACTGGATTTCTCCTATCAGTCGACTGGTCGGGACCATCAGTCGACTGATGCCACTGTTGTCATGAGACAACGACTAGATACACGTTGAAAAAATCCAACAGATCCATCTTCAGTCGAATGATCATATCCATCAGTCGACTGATGCCTCAATTAGTCGAGTGGTCGGGCCGATCATTCGACTGGAGAATATTCTGTGCTCGAAATCCCAGCCACCCGGATCGTGATCACGGATCGGTTGGCCGTCGATCAGCCAATATTGGTGATCACCTCTGGCGGTCATTGCTAGGGCACTTCCTGATTAAACCCTAGTTGACTCACACCAGTCGACTGATACACCTCAAACATGAGATTTTAACCCAAGTATGGTGTCCCCATACTTGCTAGACCACTCATAGCCTAGACCTAAGTCTTCTAGCCACCTCCGTCAGCCTCGCACCTATCAGATCCCTCCAAGTCATCCATGACTTATTCATCCATACGCTAGACTTCAGGTGCTTCCGTCGGCTATTGTCATGCTAACGGTGTCTACACCGCCAAGGCACATTGGGCTTACACTGCCAAGACTCCACTTGAACTTTACGCCGCCAACCATTAGACTTATGCTGCCAAGACTCCTGCTTGGACTTTACTCCGCCAATATCAATCCCCTTGGACTTTCCAACTGCCAAGACTTAAGCTTGGACTTTCCCTTGCCAACCCATGTTGGACTTTTCATGCCAAGTACTCAAGACTTGGACTTTCCCAATGCCAAGTGTCCCACTTGGACTTTCCATGACAATGGTCAAACCATCGTCAAACATCAAATACTAACCTGGGTCGATTGCATCACCAATCTCCCCAACACATGTCAGACATCCATGTCAGACATTCTTGTCAGACATCCATGTCAAACATCAAAACACTTACTCGAGTCAAACTCGAGTCCGGTCAATCGTGACCTGGGCTGATTGCACTAACAGATGCAAGTCATACAGTGATCACTTTTCCCAAAGGCATATGAATGTTACCTTGGATGAGAGTAATGAAATGAACGATCCAATGAAAGATATTTAATATAATATTGACCTGTAGACGATGACATAGAGCATACATCATGAATGAGTGACTATGGGTAGAATACATCCACCAATGACCTTATAAAGAACATTGTCAGGAGTGGAAAAATCATTGGTCAAAAATAAATTTCTACCTTTGTGACAGGGTTAGTGGTAAAAATGTTCATGCATGTGATTCACATTGAGTTGGTCAAATGGAGCAGGAAGTGGTTCATTTAGTGATGGATAGAAAACAAATGAGATTAACGGTTGACACTCCAAGAAATCCTCAAGATCTTTGGAGTAAAGTCCAAATCACATTTAGCTACATGAGTTTGATACGTCGGGCCATCACTGATTTTCCTAAGGATTTTGTAGAATTCTGAGAGTAGATCAATATTAATATGATGCATACAGTATACAAACTTTTCCAAATGATAATGTCGTATAATTTCAATGACATCATAACAATAATCTCTAAAGAAAGACTCATCAAGGTAGTAGGTTGGTATGATTTGAAATGAGAGAGATTGAAATATATGATGATCATCATCATTTGGAAATCTAGGATCCGAGGAGGGTCTAGCCCTCGAAGATCCTTCACCAGATTCTACAACCCTATGTTTTTGTCTAAAATGGATGAATGAAAATGCAAAATACATGAATGCACCAACAATAGGGTTAGACAACATGAATCATGATAATACAATGAAATTTACTTATGGAGAGTTTCTCAAGACTTGAAACCAAAGCAAATGCAACAAAATATTGTCGAAGAAGGACAAGTCATAGCTTAAGGGTTGGTCAGAGTGGGCTTGACAGAAACAAGGAGGAATGAAGACCTTGTTCAACTCTCGGAAGGGAAGGAATAGAAGAGGATAACTAAGAATATGTAGACCTCGTGTTTCAAGGGCTTACTAGAGGTAAAGATGGATGAAAAAGTTAGGAGAGATGACAAGCGATGGTATTCGGCGAAGAAAAATCACAATTAATCAATCGAGTGCTAGGGTTTGCTATTTAAAAACCGTGACTAACAATCAACTAATAAGGTTTACTAATCAACTGGTGCATCTAGTCGAGTCGCATAGTCAATCCCTAAACTTTTTGTGGCCTAGTATAGTAAAGTTAATCGACTAACAACGTGATACTCCTTCTCACAGGAGTTAGTCGATTACCCAATCAACTCGAAAATTTCTATGCATTGCTACAATAACTCTAGTCCACTAATTGTTTGAATTAGTTGATTGGTAACTAAAACATTCGATTGTATTATTAAAATCCAATTTGTTCAACTCCAATCTTGTAACATTTTGTATGTTTATCACATGTATACGCATGGTAGAAATGTCATGCTTATATTTGTATATTTCTTAATATTGACATTTTATTTAATTTTCTTACATTAGAAATTTTCAATTATGATATTTAACCAAATACATATGAATTATGTATCAGTTTTCTCCATGATTTATCAAATAAATAATTTATAATTTTTTTTCAATATTTGGCCCAATGTAATGCATCATAATTAACATTATGAACAGAAAAATTGTTCTTAACATTTCACTCTCATCTAAATTTCTCAATACACAATCAAAGCATTCCTTATATTTTTGTGAGATGCAATAAAAAGGTAAAATCCAGTAATGTGATTTTAATGTTTCTTTCTTGTTAAATATGTAAAGGATCATGGAGGCAATTCTTCTTACAATACGCATCCCTATCTCCCACTATAAATGACTAAATTCAACTTCCATGAGTGATTTTGTAAAAATGTCAACTAGATTTGATTTTGACTTAACATAGTTGAACACAATATCTTCTCTAGCTACATTATCCCTGATAAAATAATGCTTGATTTCTATATGTTTTAACCTACAATGGTGAACTGGATGTTTTGTTAAGTTTATGGTGCTCACATTATCACACAAAACTGTCGGTGCAATCGGCCCAGGTTGACTCGAGTTTGACTCGAGCAGTACCTTGATGATATTTTGATGATAGACAAAACTCATGACATGGGATTGTCATGGGAAAGTCCAACATGGGGTTGGCATGGAAAATCCAAGCATGGAGCTTGGTGTGGAAGTCCAAGGGGGAAGCCTTGGCATGGGAAAGTCCAAAGCATTGCGAAGCCGTGCGCTTGGTGCTTGGCATGGGAAATCCAAAGCATTGCGAAGCCGTGCGCTTGGTGCTTGGTGAGAAATGCATTGCGAAGCCGTGCGCTTGGTGCATTTGGGAAGTCTTTAGAACTTGGCAAGTTCACTAGGCTCGGATCCTTGAGTCGGTGAAGGATGGCATTGCGAAGCCGTGCGCTTGGTGCATCCGAGGGACCTCCGGACGGGGAGTGAATGGAGTGAGCCCAAAGAGAAGCATACTTCTAGGGCATGAGACGCGAAGGATGGCGTTGCGGCCCGTGCTTGGCATCCGGGGGCGTGGCCGAGGGAAGAGAGCCGGTGGGGAACTCCATGTGGGATAAGGTGGACTTGGCCAAGTGGCTAACTGAGTGTCGGAGGCTCAAACATCGTTATGTTTGAGGTTTTAGCCGACATGATCGGTAGCATAGGTGCGATCGGGCTCTAAATAAATCGTATGGGTTCGACCGGTGTTCATTGAACCAAGTCTGGTGATCGATCATTGTCGAGGAGGCGATCATATTGGGAGGATCGTCATTTGGGGATGGCGGTCGGTGATGACGTCTGCAGACGCGAGAATGGAGTCGAGCTCGCCAGCACTCGACTGATGGTTGATCAGTCGACTGATGGGTGCCATCAGTCGACTGATGTGTGATCCGTTGGAACTTAACCAACGTGGATCTGGCCGTTGTGAGACAACGGCTATGGGACTAGTCGACTGATGGTCACGATTAGTCGACTGATGGGCGCGAAAATAGCTTGATGCAGGTTATAAAAGGAGCACGAGTTGGAGGATTTCGCCAAGCCTTTTGTGGAGCTATTGGAGGGGAATTGTTGCTGCATTCCAGTCCTTCAAGAGCCATCTAAAGCAAGCAACAAGCAAAGTGATCAAAGCAATCGGTGAAAGTTTTCTTGTGTATTGTATTTGTGTATTTGCTTGTATTTCTATATTACTGATGTAATTGCTTGTGAGAGGTTTCTCCACCTCCGACGTGTATTCGAGAAGGAGTTTGAGTATTGTCGTGTGCATCTCTAGAGCTCGAGGAGCTCGCCCGTGGAGTAGGAACCATTCGGTTCCGAATCACGTATATGCTTGCGTATTTGGTGTGCTTGTATTGTTGTTAGTATTATTGTTATTCCGCTGCGTATATTAACGACAATTGTAGACGAGCACACAAGAACGAACGAATTACGACATCCAACGAACGAGGGCTATTCACCCCCCTCTAGCCGGCCGTACCGATCCGTCCCAACAAGTAGTATCAGAGCCGAGGTCGCTCTTCAAGGACTAACCGCCGCGAGAGCACTACAAGATGACCGGCTTCATCCATCCACCGAAATTCGATGGAGATTTTTCTTGGTGGAGGAAACGGATGGAGGTATATCTCGAAATCGATTTTGATTATATGATTATTATAGAAAATGGTTTTGAGATGCCTAGGGACAAACACAACAAGCCCATTGAGAAGTCAAAATGGACCCAAGACCAAATCAAAGACTTCAAGACAAATCTCAAGGTAATCAAGTTGATTAGTGATTTGTTACCTAACACTATTTGGTCTAGATTGGGTGACTATAGGGATGCAAGGGAATTATGGAATAAGGTAATGAAATTCCAAGAAAATTCCCAATCGGCACAAGAAGAGGAGAATGCCGAAGAAGCACCCACAACATTTGAAGATGTTGATGATTTGGTGGAGACCTCCACCTCTAGCATTGAGGGGGAGGAAAGACAATCTTCCATCCCGGAGCAAGAACAAGAAGCATCCACATCCGGGAGAAGTGAAGATCATGAAGAGGCCTCCACCACCTCCCTAGGTAACTCAAGTGTTATTATTTTAAATAAAAATCACATAATATGCTTTGAGTGTAGGGAGAAAGGGCATTATAAGAGCAAATGCCCTAAATTGGCTAAGAAGAAGGCATCGACACCAAAAGTCAACCCAAAGTCAAACGATGCTGGTGTTCCCAAAATCAAGAGCAAAGAGCACATTGTGTGCTTCAAATGCAATAAAAAGGGAAACTACCGAAGCCAATGCCCTAGGGGGAGGAAGAAAGGGCAAGAAGGTGTGACTCATGTAGGGGGAGCTTCCTAAGCTAACCCTAAGGTAAATTTATTTAATGCACCTTTAATTCCTAAAGTCAAAAAGCATGCTAAGAATTATTTTAGCTCTTTTGCTATTATCAATGAAAAGCATGCTAAGAGAAATAATAAAGTTTATTGCTTAGGTGCCAAGCATGTTAGTTTCTCTAAGGACAAACCTAGGACTCAAAACACTAGATCTATTTTACCTAGGGAGTCAATTAGGAAAATTGAAGAAAACTTGGGTGTTAATCCCAAGAAATCTAGGCATATGCCTAAGAAGAAGAACATTTCCCCAAGGAAATTAGAGGTGGAGAACCAAGCCTTGAGGTCAAGGCTAGAAAAATTGGAGAAGACCCTAGCAATAATATCAAACTCAGTTAAGGGGTCTAATGCACAAAAGTCAAGACCTAGGAAACAAGAAACATCTAAGGGCAAGAAGGGTTTGGGTCACAAACCTATGTCCTACCATAATGTTCCATTTAATTATGGAACCACATCTAGGTCTAGGAAAACCAAGGCTAATAGGGAAGTCATCCCTAAGTCTAGCCATGGTATGTGTTTAGTGGCTAACACCTCAAAGAAATCAAATGTAGCCACTAAGAAGGTCAATGGAGGAGTCACCTCTAGAGTTGACCTAGGAAAGACCCAAAAGACTATGACTTCAAAGCCTAAAAGGGTCATTAGGAAGGTATCTAGAGAAGTTATCCCTAGAGAATACCTTGTTAACCCAAGGAGCTCCAATAGATATTGGGTTCCTAAAAGCGTGATCGATTCACGCTAAATGGGTTAGGGTGTGTCAACCCTAAGTGGATGGGTGGTTAACCTAGCCATTGTGAGTTGACACATTAGGGTGTGCCAATATGGTTTGAGAAGTTAAAAATGATTTAAATTGGCACAATTAGGTCATAGAGGTCGTGGTGTGCTATTTTGGGTTTTTGGCACACTAAGGAAATAATGGCATTAAGGCAAAATGAATTTAATCCCTAGAAATGACAAATTGATTTTAACACTTAGGTATTTTATACCTTAGTATATTTTTTCTTGCCATGCTTTATTTGTCTTGCTATGTCATGACATCATTCTCATTTTTAATTATAAAAATGTCATGATAATGTTTAGACTTATGTTTGTATGTCATGTATGCTTAATTTTCATTCACATGCCATGACATCATGATTTTGGCATATGCCTCTATCTATATCATAATTATGCCATAATCATCATCATGCATAAATTAAAATGGAGTTAAGGACTATGGCATAATTTGAAAGGAATCAAATAATGTTGCCTAGAAATATGCATGAAAACATAAACAAAACAAAACCCACATCTCACTAGATTAATTGCCTTGAATGTGTTTTACACATCTAGATATTTGTGAGATGTTTAGGAAAATGAAAATAAAGGTTTTGAAAACATTTTTGAAAACTTTTTTAAAAACCTTGGTGAAGCCTATCTTTTGATAGCTATCACCATTGAATGGGATGATACAAAGATGGCTCTTTATTGAAGCTTTTCTTAAATTTTGAACTTTGTATCAATCTCCTAATTTAATGGGTAAAATAAATTTTCAATATTTTTCACCCATAGTGTTTAGGATAAGTATTATACGTATGCATTTTCAAGATTTTTAAAATTACATATATTTACTTATGGATTTCGAAAATCCAATTTTAAAATCAAAAGCTGAGAATCAAGATTATCGATCGTACTATAATGTGATCGATGATAAGTCCAATCGATCGTGGTATCGACGTCGTAGCCTGGTGATTTCGGGTAAACTTGATGGTTAGGCCCATGTTCAGCTGTGTTTTGGTCCCCTAACCACTCCTAACCCTAGGATGTGCTTGGGAGAGCATTAGAGAGGGTGGAAATCCATTGGATATGGATTAGGAGTTGGGTTGAGGGCGAGTATCAATTTTAAGGTGGATGAGAGTTCATTGTTGAACTTTGCCTTAATTTTGATTTGGTTAATGTTCCTATTGGCTTAGGGACTCTCCAAGGACATTGTTGGTGCAATGGTCAAGGGGGAGCAAGCCTCTAGGGGGAGATATCCATCATGGGAAGATGGATGTGTATTTCCTCATGGAGGAAAATTGGGTTGCCTCTCTTTAAGTGATATGGGATCACTAGAAAGATGGTAGGCATGTGTTCCTCCAAGGAAGAGATTGTAAGATCTCATTGGGATATGAGACATTCATACCCTTGGGGAGGACCTTTTTGATGTAATGTCAAAAAGGGGGAGAAGTTACCAAGTTACCAATTAGGGTTCGTTGGAATTCTCATTGGGATATGAGAACTGCCAATATGGGAGAATTGGTAGACTTGAGATGGTAGTTTTGTCAATCATCAAAAAGGGGGAGATTATTGGTGCAATCGGCCTAGGTTGACTCGAGTTTGACTCGAGCAGTACCTTGATGATATTTTGATGATAGACAAAACTCATGACATGGGATTGTCATGGGAAAGTCCAACATGGGGTTGGCATGGAAAATCCAAGCATGGAGCTTGGTGTGGAAGTCCAAGGGGGAAGCCTTGGCATGGGAAAGTCCAAAGTATTGCGAAGCCGTGCGCTTGGTGCTTGGCATGGGAAATCCAAAGCATTGCGAAGCCGTGCGCTTGGTGCTTGGTGAGAAATGCATTGCGAAGTCGTGCGCTTGGTACATTTGGGAAGTCTTGAGAACTTGGCAAGTTCACTAGGCTCGGGTCCTTGAGTCGGTGAAGGATGGCATTGCGAAGCCATGCGCTTGGTGCATCCGAGGGACCGCCGGACGGGGAGTGAATGGAGTGAGCCCAAAGGGAAGCATACTTCTAGGGCATGAGACGCGAAGGATGGCGCGTTGCGGCCGTCGCGGCAGCGCATCCAGGGCGTAGGCGAGGGAAGAGAGCTTCGGTGGGAACTCCATGTGGGATAAGGTGGACTTGGCCAAGTGGCTAAGGCTGAGTGTCGGAGGCTCAAACATCGTTATGTTTGAGGTTTTAGCCGACAACGGATGGCATAGTGCCGGTCGATCGCTCTAGAAATCGTATGGGTTCGACCAATGTTACCAACCAAGTCAGTTGATCATTCATTTGAGGCGGTCGGGAGGAAGGATCGATTGGGAGGATGGCGGTCGTGATGACCTGTCTGCAGACGCAGAATGGAGTCGAGCTTCGCCCGGACTCGTGATGGTTGATCGGATCGGTGATGGGTGCCATCATCGATCGGCCCGATGTGTGATCCGTTGGAACTTAACCAGCGTGGATCGGCGTTGTGAGACAACGACTACGGGACGATCGGTGATGGTCACGATCGGTCGGTGATGGGCGTAGCGGCTTGATGGTTATAAAAAGAACACGAGTTGGAGGATTTCGCCAAGCCTTTTGTGAAGCTATTGGAGGGGAATTGCTGCTGCATTCCAGTCCTTCAAGAGCCATCTAAAGCAAGCAACAAGCAAAGTGATCAAAGCAATCGGTGAAAGTTTTCTTGTGTATTGTATTTGTGTATTTGCTTGTATTTCTATATTACTGTTGTAATTGCTTGTGAGAGGTTTCTCCACCTCCGACGTGTAGTCGAGAAGGAGTTTGAGTATTGCCGTGTGCATCTCTAGAGCTCGAGGAGCTCGCCCGTGGAGTAGGAATCATTCGGTTCCGAACCACGTATATGCTTGCATATTTGGTGTGCTTGTATTGTTGTTATTTCTATTGTTATTCCGCTGCGTATATTAACGACAATTGTAGACGAGCACACGAGAACGAACGAATTACGACATCCAACGAACGAGGGCTATTCACCCCCCTCTAGCCGGCCGTACCGATCCGTCCCAACAAAAACCTGCACATTTTTATATATAAGTCCATAGTCTTCTAAAGTGTGGGTCATCCATAAAAATTGTGATACCCACTCTCCCATTGTGATATATTCAGTTTCGATTGTTGAGAGTGCAACACAATATTGCTTATGACTCAACCAACTAAGGATGAATCAAGAAATTGACATCCTCCACTAGTGCTCTTTCGATCCAATTTGCATCCAACATAATTAGAATTAGAATATCCTATAAGACCAAATATTTCAATTCTAGGGTTGCATAATCCAACATTTGTTGTTCCTTTTAGGTATTGTAGGATTCTCTTGAAAACAATCAAATATGATTCTTTGGCACAAGATTGATACCTTGCATACATTTCCACAGTGAATAACATATTAGGTCAACTAGCTTTGAGATATAGGATACTACCTATAGTACTATGATACAATTTCAAATCTACATCTTTTCCCTCATGTTCATTGTCTAACTTTGTATTTGTACTCATTGGAGTAGTTATCTCTTTTGCATTTTCCATTCCAAATTTCTTTAGGATTTCTTTTGCAGATTTTGATTGGTGAATATATATTCCCTCTTTAGTGTGCTTAATTTGTAGTCCTAAGAAAAATGTCAACTCACCAACTATACTCATCTCAAAATCACTCTTCATATAATTTATAAACGCATTTAAATAATCCTTATTTGTTGACCCATAAATAATATCATCCATATATACTTGGACAACAAAAATACCTTCTCCATTATTTCTTAGTAATAAAGTGGGATCAATTTGACCACTACAAAATCCCTTAGAAACTAAAAATGTTGACAACCTATCATACCAAGCACGAGGTGTTTGTTTCAACCTATGTGGCCTTTAATGTCTTCTTCTTTTTTGGATTATCATCTTGCTTTTTTAGCTCAGGACAATCAACCTTGTAGTGGCCTTTCTTGTTGCATTCAAAACAAATCACATCATATTTTGTTCTTGGCTTTATTGGAGACTTACCCCTTCTCTTATTTTCATTGAAAATCTTCTTGACATCTTGTTGTATCTCCAACTATGATGTATCATTTTTCGAATGAAGTTCACCATCTCACTAGATAAGAACTCTTCTTCACCGTCACTTCCTTGTTCGAAGTCAGAAGAAGATGATTTCTTTTTCTCCTTTTCTTTTTCTTTCTTCTTACTTCCTTCACCTACAACTAAAGTCATATCTTTCTCGTTATGACTTGAGTTAACTTGTTCATGCAACTCTAATTCACAGAATAATTTGTCTAGTTTAATAATCGATAAGTCCCTTAAAAGTTTGTAGATATCCACTATAGATGGCGTACCACAAGGAGTTTCTTGGAAATGATTTAAGAGCATATTTGATAATATCTCAGTTCTCTATACTTTCTCTAATTGAATGGAGTCCATCGAGGAGTTCCTTGAACCTTCTGTAAAGTTGACTTACTATTTCTCCCTCCTCCATTACAATATTCTACATTTGGTTGATGAGGAGGTCTCTTTTGGAAATCTTGGAGTCTTTTGTGCCTTCATTCAATTCAATGAGTTTATCCCACAACTCCTTGGCATTTATAAATGGACTAACTTTGTTCAATTGTTCAAGCGCCAACCCACATTGAAGAGTTACCGTCGCCTTTGCATTTGATTGCACCTTTTTCTTTTGTTTTATAGTCCATCTTTCTGACTCTATAATTTTTCCATCATCCATTGTAGGTAGTACAAATCCCTCAGTCACAATGAACCACATGTCTATGTCCATCAATAAGTAGTACTCCATGCGGCTCCTCTAGTATTGGAAGTTGTTTCCATCAAAGAAAGTTGGGTGATAACCCTCTTACATAGCCATATTTGTAATTGAATCTTTGCTTCTTTGGGTGTTAGTCCTCTGGGGCAACCTTGCTCTGATACCATTTATTGGGATCGTAGTAAGCGAGAGAGGGGGGGGGGGTGAATAGTTCATTTTTATTGTTGACTTGAAGAATGCAGCAGTTGAAATTTTCGACACACAAAACCAATACACTACAACACAATACCAAAGATTTACTTGGTTCACAACCTTCTAAGGCTGTTAATCTAAGGCCTATGTCTACCATTCTATTACCACTATCAATCTTTCTCCTTCTCGGATCAAATTTGGAGGTAGAGAAACCTCTTATAGAAATAAATTGTAGATTATAACTCAAAGGAAAAAAAAAGAAGAGAAAATAGTTTAGAGCATATTGAGCATAAGCACTCTTCTCTTTTTTCACTCTAAGATTGTTAAGTATTGAGACTTTAAGCAGTTAGAATGATTAGAAATTCGAGAGCATCCTCATGTGGAAAAAGAACTCCAACTCAAATAGTATTCAACTGAGCTGAGTTCTGCACCTTTTTCCCACCATCAGTCAACTGGTCTTACATAGGAGTCCACTATTACAGAGATTGACTGTTGACTCAAACATTGAATGGTTACGGACATATGATGGAAGGCTGTGATTGACCCAATATTTGAATACCAATCGACTCATCAAAGACATCAGTAGAGTTAGACAGTCGGACTGAAAATTTTCTATGTCGTTTGAAAGGTCACATCAATCGACTAAGGGATTACATTAGTTGACTGATAATAATTAGTCTAGTTACTTAGTCGATTAAGAAGCATTCTGTGGACATTTAATTCTCGACTAGATGAATGATCAACTCGATTATTAAAGTTACAGTGTAAGCATTGACATCCCTTGTACTTCTATTGTGTGCCAGTCGACAGATACACTTTATCAGTTGACAATTACATTGATTTTAGCCACTCTAATGGTTGAAATTCATCTATCTTCTCTATTCTCAATCAAAATATATTTCATGCTAGATTAACCTTCTATTCCCTGAACTTTGATGCCTGAATCCTTGTCTCCAAGACTTTGCTTGCCCTGCATCTGATCTTTTGATATGCTCAGGCTTCCTCTTGCCAAGAATATGGTCTCTAGCTTTCTTAGATTTAGTCATCCTGCATCCATCCCCTTGACTAGTAAGGACTTTCTCTTGCCAAGAATCTAGCCTCCGGTGTTCTTGGACTTTTCTGCCTTGCATCTAGTCTCCAAGCATGCAAAGACTTTTCCTTCACACTCATCACACAAGTGAGATTTCACAATCCCCCTTAACTTAAATATCATCAAACATCAAAACACCATGTCTAGGGTATGTTTCCACCAACATCCTAATTCTTTGGAAACTCAAACATTACTTGATGATTGGATAAGAGTTGAAAAAAGAATACAAGTATATAACTTTCTGATGATGAGGTAGAAGAACTTAATACCAAAGGAATTTGCATTACGGGAATAGAAAATGGAAGTGAGTAACAATGCTACTTCTTAAGATAATAAGGGTAAAAATACAATCAAAATATGTGGCTTTGATTCTCCTATACTCTAAAGGGATACCTAGACAACTTACATAAGTATAAGTCTTTTTTTATAATTTTTTATTTTTTTTTAAAATTATATATTTTATTTTTTAAATAAATAATAATAATTTCGAATAGTGTTGAACCATAAGCCATAATCGATAGTTCCAAACTGCGAACCGTAACAATCTTGAATGATTAAAGTTAAAGATCAACCTTCTATGAACTATCGAACCGTTGGTTTTGAACTGTCAAACCATCAATTCATAAACATTATCGGGCCTACCTGAGTAGATCAACTTCAAGCCTATTCAAAAATAAACATTATTGAATGCATAGGTCGACCAGATCCATTCTAATTGCCTAGAATTCTAGTCGCTCGAAACTTACTCAACCAAGTTTGCCTAAATTGAGTTTACCCTTCATCCCGAATATAATTCACTCATCTCAGTTCACTCACAACTTATGTAGTCTTCCTTATGGCTTTTCGTCTCTCGAATGCACCAAGTCCTTCACTCATCATACTTCTCACTCCATCAGATCTTGAATCATCGAGCGTTCCTTATATATACATATATATATATATACACACACACACTTAACTTAATCTTATTTGCTCGAATATTAAAACTATAGTTAAATCACTTGGGGTACCAAATGATCTTTCCACCATTTAGGATACTATCAATATTTCTATTTTTGATGTTTAACAGATAATGACTAAGTTAGGATAAGAAAACAAACATTGATTAATATAACATAAAAATTAGATATCCTAATTTTAGGCCCCCCCCCCCCCCCCCCCCCTCTATTCTTCCCCTAGATTAAATCATCTGTCATAATTTCATAGAAAAATAATTAGCATTAATATTTTAAATAAATTTTCAAAATTTTACTAATTTGAACATATAACTCTCGTACTGAGCCAACAATTTATTATTAAAACATTTTATTTTCAATGGTTGACTTACCTAGGGTTTTCATAAAAATTTAAAATTAATTAATTTTTAAGAATATTTTTTTAAAAAATTTAGGCCCCAGGATTTCCAATTTTATGTTTAGGTCCTCTGTAGTTTAAACCTTCTTTTGTAAAACTAAATCTATAGTTTAAAGTAAGTAATGTATACTTGTTCCCATAAGCTTTCATTTTCGGTTGAAAATTTTCTAGATTAATTTTTGAACATGATAATTGTTTTTCCAAACTCGTATTTACTAGTTTCAAATTTATATACTTTTCCTAATTTTGGGCAAAGATCTAGATCATACATATCTTGATAGATTCATACAATTTATTAGAGGTAAGATTGCATATATACCTCACTTATCATTTTTGATTCATACAAGGATGCTCCCCCTCACTGGTGCTTCATTTGTTGATGTGCTATTTGGATCACTTACTCAATTGTGAATTGCCATGAACGTCATTCCTACTTTGTGATTAGTTTCTTCTTCAAAGTCTTCCGAGGACAATGTGTCACTCCAAATAGCTTTCAAATTTTGAATCTTTTATGTGACCTTCTTTGTCACAATTAAGACATCTTACCTTCTTCTCCTATCATAATAGCTTACTCGCTTGTCTCCTATCAAACTTGTTATAATTTAAACTTTTTTTTCTTCTTGCCAAGTAAGTTTCATGGTTGACATCGTCGATCGATGAATCTAAGTCCGCCTCCTTTTGCTATGCTACTAGGGCTATGTTGTGATTTATATTTCCTATCTCTTCTAGGCCTACAACATGAGATTCATGCAATTCTATAGTTGTAAAAAAAATTGTCTAATGTACATGCCTCTGAGTTCTTGGAAATGTAAAATGAGTTGATGATCAATACTCATTGTGTCATTCTTGGGAATGCAATGATCGCGCTCCTTAGGATGTCCCGTTTCATTGTGTCTTGAGTGGAGTTTTGCCACCAATTCCTCTTTCTCTAGTCGGAGGTTGCTAAATTGGCTTTTTAAAAAGTCGCATTTGACTAACTTGACCTCTGAGTTGCTTAATGTATTTTTTCTTAAAAAAGATATGAAATCGTCACATTAGCGATTTTTTTAGCTGTCTTTATCGATGGAGGAGATAAATCAGGATCTCAGATGACAAGTGCAAAGGAGGAGGTTGATCGATAGTCTAGGATGGTGAAATCTACAAGAATTGATTTCTGTCCATTTAAAAGTTATCCTTTTGTACTTATCAACTGGGATAACTATGGACACTTCTATGTACTTTTTCTTAAGTTTTTTCACATAGTGGTACACACCAACCTTGTTGATTTCCTACATAGATAAAACATTTAATAAATGGTATTCCATCTTACTATTTATCATTATTGCCCCCACGGAGATGACATATTGATTGAGACAGGACGACGTACACTTGTAAAATGAGCATGGATCGATTCCAGAGAAGGGTTTAAAATCTCTCCCTGAACTCAGATGATCTTCCTTTGCCCTGGTCAATCGCGTCAAAGTCAAAGACCCTCCGTGATTTACCTCATTCATAATTATCATGGAACAGACCAATAAAGACCGCTAGATTGACGGTTCCAACCTTTGCAAAATAAAATCCTCTTATTACTTTTTAACCTATCAATGCTCCTCAAACTCCTCTCCGCTCATTTCCAGACATCTAGAAATCATATTTTATAGAGATCAATATATCAAAATTTATACGAAAAAAATATCTCCACTTCCAAAGTAGGAAGCCTCTTTCAAATTTTGATAGTTGAATATTGGATCCGATCTTCTCACCAAGCGCTATTCATATCTCCCAATCTAGATATTCAATTTGCGATTAATTCTTTTGGGCAGTCCTACTTTAATACCAATTGAAAGTGCGATGTATAAGTAATGTTGGGATCACTAGAGGGGAAAAGGATGAATAGTGCATCTACAAATATGAATTCTAACTTCCCTTACTAACGTTGCATACACATTAAACACATGCATACCAATATGAACACTAGGGTTCATTTGATCCACAAACTCCCAGGTTGCTATATCTAAGGTCTATGCACAATATTGTCCATTATATTTCTCCTGTGATGAAAATCAAAGACAGAGAAACCTCTTAATACAATCAATGGTACTATTGAGATGGATGAGAACTAGAGGGGGTGGATAACTCTTTTTGTGTAGACTTTGAGAATGCAATAGAAAACTTAGACACAATAGAACAACATAACACAACACAATACAATAGATTTACTTGATTCACAATCTTCCAAGGCAACTAATCAATAGCCTATACCTATCATTCTGCCATCAATAGTCTTTTTCTTCTCAGACTAAATTTGAATGTGGAGAAACTTCTTACAGCGATATATTATAATTTACAACTCAATGAAATAGTGAAAGAGAAGGAAAGTAGATTAAGACTCTTTGAACATAAGAACTATTTCTCTTTTCACTTTGAGATTGTTGAGTGTTGAGCCTTTGAGTACTTGAGATTAAAAAGAAAATCAAGAGCCAAATGTTGCCCATAAAGAAGTCAAACTCTCTTTTTGAACAACCTTTAGTGGAGCAAGTTTTTGCACTTTTTTCTGCCATCAGTCAATTGCTATTACATAACAGTCAACTATTGACTCAGCTATTGAAAGATCACTATTTTTTGATTTGCGACTGAAATCATCTTGATATTTGATCAACAATTGATTGATGAAAAGTATCAGTTGACTGATAGCTACTAGTTGAGTTGGACAGTTAGGCTGAAAGCTTTCTATGTTGTCCAAAAGATCCAATCAGTCTACTAATGAATGACAATAGTTGACTAATATCAATTAGTCGAGTTATCCAGTTGAACTATGAACATTTTGTTTGTTTTGAAATGTGATATTCACCTTTAATTCTTGACAAATTGAATGATATACAAAACCTCAACCAACTTAGGATTTGGCTCATTAATCGACTGCTCATCCACAACAATTGATTGTTAATCCCAAAATTGAATTTTGTAAACTCTAAACCTTTAACATCAAAACCCTCTTTACTTTTACAGTGTACCAGTTGATTGAGATACAATATTAGTCGACTGTTATATTATTTTCAACCATTCTAATAGTCAAAATATATCTATCGTCGCTACCCTTAATCCATTTATATCTCATGCTATATGAACCTCCTGTTTCTTAGACTTTAGTACTTGGAGTCTCATCTTCGATTCTTCATTTGCTCTGCATTCGATCTCTTGAATTTCTTAGGTTTTTTTCTTTTGCTAAGAATTTGACCTCCAACCTTCTTGGACATCATTGCTTACATCCAATTCCTCAACCTGCAAGAACTTTCTCTTGCAAATAATCCAATATCCTTTAACTTTCCTATCTTGCATCCGTTCTCTAGATCTACAAGGACTTTTCCTACACACTTGTTACACAAGTGAGATTTCACAATCGATCTTAACTTAAACACTATCACACATCAAAACTATCCTAGGCATGATTATACCAATAACCTATTTAAGTTTAGACTCTCTAACATCATTATAGCAGTAATAAATGACAATCATATCATACAATGATGATGTCATCACACAAACTTAAATCACCTACATCTCCCCTTTAACAAATATCAAAAAAAAAAAAAAAGACAAACACAAAGCTACCCCTATAACCATGCATACAACATAAATGGGGCATGCAAATATAAGCATAACAATAATATGTTGGGTGAAAACATGCAATAGTCAATTGCAACAGTTGAATAAATACATGATAACGATATACAATTTAGTCAAAAGTCAATTAATACATTAAATTTACAAGTCTCAAAGAAAATACATCAAGGCACAATGTGTGGAAACCAATAGTTATCTTATAATCAGTAGATATATAAGTACAAACAATAATATCCCTGAATGTGATCATCAAGACACTAAACTACCAATCTTCATCACCGTTGACTAGAAGTGGTTGAGGAGGTCAAGACTATTACCCTTGAGTCTAAGTTCGTATCATCTCATATATGTTGAGCTGACATTGCTCAAATGTCTAAAATTGAGACTGCATCTAGGTCATCCAATGATTGTATACAAAGTACTCTAAGCTAATCTCCTCAAACCTAATGTCAATGGTCTCATGAAATTCTTCGAATTGTGACTTGAGGAGAGAAAAACGATCTGAGAGGCTCACATGAGGCTCATCAGGTAACATGGGAAGCTCTTCCTCCTCGGGTCCTTCCTCTACATCCTCACCCAGTTGGTCATTCATTCGCCCATTACATCATGAAAAAGCTCTTGGACATGTCGACCAGTGATAAATTGTGATACTATCATAGTTGTTGTACATCTATTTCAAGGCCCTCCCAGAGGCATTTATGTCTATTGATGCAAGCCATGTAGTAATTATTGGTGCAATCGGCTTAGGTCACGATTGACTAGACTCGAGTAGTGTTTTGATGTTTGACGATGAGTTGACCATTGTTTTACAATAGGTTGACTATATGGTTGACATGGGGTTGACCATATGATGTAGAAGTCCAAGTGGGATACTGGCATAGAAAGTCCAAGCATGAGTCTTGGCAATGATAAAGTCCAAGTCTTGGGTACTTGACAATGGAAAGTCCAAGCATTAGTCTTGACATTTGGAAAGTCCAACATGGAGTTGGCATAGAAAGTCCAAGGGTGTAGTCTTGGCCACGTAAGTCTAAGTGTGTAGTCTTGACGGTGAAAGTCTAAGTCATGGGTACTTCACAATTGGGAAGTCCAAGGGTTTATATTGGCGGCGTAAAGTCCAAGGGCGGAGTCTTTCCAGAATAAGTCCAATGGTTGGCGGCGTAAAGTCCAAGTGTTGGTCTTGGAAGCATAAGCCCAAATATGCCTTGGCGGTGTAGATCAGCTTAGCATGACGATAGCCGATGAAAGCACTTGAAGGCTAACATATAGATGAACAAGTCATGGATGACTTGAAGGGATCCTATAGGCATGAGGCTGATGGAGGTGGCTAGAAGGCCTAGGTCTAGGCTAAGGGTGGTCTAGCAAGTGTGAGGGGATCATACTTGGGGTTAAACCTCATGTTTGAGATTTTTCAGTCAACTGGTCAATTATTTTGACACTTGGCAATCGAGTTGACTCTGGCCAGTCGACTGGAATTATGACCAGTCGACTAATGGGAGTCGACTGACATTCGACTACAGATGTGTGTCCTTTGCAATCGACTGCCAATATTGGGTAGTCGACTGGCCGAGCAATCGATTGTCATGAAGGCCAGTGGACTGATGGATGCGGCCACAGAAGTGAGGTGGGTTCGACTAGCGGCTCGACTGATTGTGCATCAGTCGACTGCTAGGGTTTGACAGTCGACTGGTCGTCTATCCGTTGGAGTTTCTCCAGTGTGGATTAAGTCATTGTGAGACAACGGTTACAGGAGCAGTCAACTGATGGGTATGAGCAGTCGACTACTAGGCGAAAATTAGCCAGAGTTGCAGCTTTAAAAGGAGCACGAAGGGGAGGATTTTTGTAGTGATTTCTTGGGCGATTTGAGGTGATTTACTTGTGTAAGTTAGGGTCTTCAAGTGTGGCTCAAGCAATCAAACAAGAAAGCATTCAAAGCATTCTTTGTAAATTTTTTAACTTATTTTTCATTGTATTTTCTTGTAGTTATCTTGTTTATTGTTGTAAACATTGTACGAGGTTTCTCCACCTCTAGATTGTTCCGAGAAGGAGTGTATTAGTGGTGTATGCATCACTAGAGCTCATTTGAGCTCACCCCGTAGAGTAGGAATCCTAAGGTTCCAAACCACGTTATATCTTATATTTTTGCGTGTGCTTGTGTGTTTGTATTTGTGTTCATATTGTATTTCTATATTCCGCTGCGTTAACAAATTTTGTAGACAAGCAACGCGATCAAATTCCATCGAACAAACTATGATGCTATTCACCCCCCTCTAGTGGTCATATGATCCCCAAAAAGTGGTATCAGAGCGGGTCGCTCTTCACCGGCTTCGCATTCGAGGGAGAAAATGCGCTAGAGGAAGATGATGGAGCCAAGTTTTAGACTAGGCTGGGACATCAACACACCACCATCCTACGAAGACTATGGATTTGATGGTTTCAATCAATGGAAAATAGGAATTGAGAACTTCCTGATGATGATGGATATCAAGCTTTGGTCCGCCTTGATTGAAGGTTGTGAATTTCTAAGAGGAAAGAAGGGTGGAATCCTCAAGGTTGAAAAATGGACCAAGGAACAACTCAAGGAGTTCAACACAAATATTAAGGTAATTAAAATGCTAAGTGATTTAATTCCTAATAATGTCTTGTTCAAGTTAGGTTAATACAAGGATGTCAAGGAGCTTTGGAGCAAATTGACAAAGTATCATGAAAATTCATCGCCGGCTCATGAAGTAGAGGAGGAGTCCGAGGAGTGTTCATCCTCTCAAGCTAAAGAAAAAGTGAATACATCATCATCCCAAGAGCTTGAGGATTCAGATGTTGAAAGGGAATCAACATCTGAATCATAAGAGGTGGAGGAAGTAGGAGAAGCCTCCACCTCTAGGATTGAGGGGGAGGAGAGAACTTCTATTCCAGAGCAAAATCAAGAGGAAGCCTCTACTTCCGGAAGAGAAGAAGCATCTACCTCCGGGAGCTATAAAGAATTGGACCAAATTCTTTCTACCACCACCCTAGGTAACTCAAGCATTTTAATTAAAAATAAAGTTCATATTATATACTTTGAGTGTAGGGAGCAAGGACACTACAAGAGCAAGTGTCCAAAAGGGTCAAGAAGACTCAACTGACGTCAAAAAGTTAAGAAAAAGCTAAGGATGTCGGAGCCCCAATTAGGACTAGTAAAGAGCACATTCTGTGCTTCAAGTGCAATCAACGGGGACACTACCGAAGTCAATGCCCTAGGGGGAGGAAGTCTAGCAAGGGTGAAGAAGGAGCATCAAATGTAGGGGGAGCTTCTAAAACAAACCCTAAGTTATACTTTAGTAATGCACCTTCGAATGTTTATGATAAAAGCATGTTTTTAATACTCTTGCAATTGTGCATAATCACGAAAAACATGTTAGGAATAGAGCTTATTGCTTAGGTGCTAAATGTTGTAATTTTAGGGTTAAGGAAAATCTAGATACAATAACCCTAAAACAATTCTACCTAAGGAATAAATTAGAAAGGTAGAAAATCATTTAGGCATTAACCCTAAGAAGGGTAAACATATGCCTAAAATGAAGAACCATTCCCAAAGAAAGAATAAAAATTCAAAATTGAAAAAATTAGAGTTAGAGAACCAAACCTTGAGGTCAAGGCTTGAGAAATTGAAAAAGACCCTTAGAAAGATGAAAAATCAAATGCAAGGGTCAAATGGTCAAAATTTAGGATCAATGAGTCAAAACCTAGGGTTTAGGAAGCAAGGTCCACCTAAGGGCAAGAAAGGTTTGGGTCACAAACCTAAGCCCAAAGAGACCTACCATAGTGTTCCATTCGATTATGGAACCATTCATAGGTCTATGAAGACCAAGGTTACTAGGGAAGTCATCTCTAAGTGTAACCATGGTAAGTGCCTAGTGGCCAAGGTTTCAATGAAACCTAGGAAGACCACTAAGAAGGTTACAAGGAAAGTTATCCCTAGAGTTGACCAAGACAAGACCCAATTGATCAAGGCTTTCAAGCCAAAAAGGGTCATTAGGAAGGTATCTAGGGAAGTTATCCCTAGTGAATACCTTGTAAACCCAAGGAGCTCCAATAGGTATTGAGTTCCTAGGAGCGTGATTCCCTCACACTAAATGGGTTAGGATGTGTCAACCCTAAGTGAATAGATAATTAACCTAACCATAGTAAAGTTGGTATTTTAGGACGTTTTCAAGGTTATGTGATACCTTGAAAATGAAGGTGGTTAGAATTTAATCTTAAAGGATTTTAGGATGTGCCAATATATTTTGAGAACTATGAAAAAAAATTAATCAAATTGACACAATTAGGTTTAGAGGTCTTGGTGTACCATTTTTGGGTTTTGGCACACTTGAGAGAAAGTTAGTGTTATGACAAATTGGGTATAACTGTAACAAATGACAATTAATACTAAAACTTAGGTATTCTTATACCTTTATATTTTATTTGCCATGATTTGTTTGCTATATGTCATGATATGATATTATATTTCTTTTTAATCTTATAAAATGTCATGATCATGCTTAGGGTTAATTTTTATGTCATTTTCATGTTTAGATGGTCTTCATACGCCATGACATCATGATTTTTGGTACATGCCTATTTATATTATCATTTATATCATAATCATCATTCATACATTTAGGGCTAATTAAAATTGATGTAAGGACTATGACATGATTTGAAGTCCCATGTATAAGGGAATCAAATAGTGTTGCCTTAGAAAAATACATGAGACCTTAGTTTAAGATGAACAAAACTCACATCTCACATCACATTGACATGTGTGTGTATTGATACACCCTAGACACATGTGAGGTATTAGGAAATGAGTTAAGTTCAAGGTGCATAGTTCTTGCATCTAGATGAACTCAAACTCATCTTATACCATTGATGAATCATGAGGAAAGCTTATGTACAAGTCATGTGCATTAAGCCCATAGACCATGGTTCAATATAAGATTTTAAAATCATTTCAAAATCATTTTTAAAAACCTTGGTGTAGTTTATCTTTTGATAGAAGTCACAATTGAAGAAGTTGATACAAAATAGGTCAAAAATATTGAAGTTATCAATGGTTTTCAATTTTGTATCAATCTCAATATTTAATGGGTATTTTATTTTTTAAATATTTTTCACCCATTATGATTGTTATAAGTATTATACATATGAAATTTTACTATTTTTCAAATTACATATATTTACTTATGTATTTTCAAAACTCATTTCTGATTTCTAAAAATAAGCTACTACGATCATTTGTTTGATTGTCGATCACAATGATCTTGATATTAGTCGTGATTCTTGATCAGTCATTGTTGGTTGATTTCGGATAAACAAGATTTGTTTATCCCATGTTCAGCTATTTTTAGATTCCCTAACTACTCCTAACCCTAGGATATGCTTTGGAAAGCATTGAAAGGGTGAAAATCCATTGGATATGGTTTAGGAGAATTGTTTAGGGTGTGTATCAAACTTTAAGGTACGTGAAAGTTCAATTTTGAACTTTTGACCTTAATGTTAATGGTTTAGTGTTCCTATAGGCTTAGGGACTCTCCAAGGACATTGTTGGTGCAATGGTCAAGGGGGAGCAAGCCTTTAGGGGGAGATTATCCATCAATGGGATGATGGATGTGTTCTTCCTCATAGAATGGAGAATTTGGAGAAGTGAGGATTGTCTCTCTTTAGTGATATGAGACTTATCACTAGGAAGAGTGAAGGATCCTAGATGTTTTTGGACCAAGGGAGAGATTATAAGATCTCATGGGAATATGAGACATTGATACCCTTGTGGAGAGCATTTTTGATGTATGTCAAAAAGGGGGAGAATTGATGGGAGGATGTGAGAATTCCCAATTTAGAAAATTGAGAGGATTCAATTGAGTTAGTGTTTTAACTCAAAGGTGTTTGATTTTTGTCAAACATCAAAAAGGGAGAGATTGTTGGTACAATCGACCCAGGTCACGATTGACCAGACTCGAGTTTAACTCGAGTAGTGTTTTGATGTTTAAAGATGAATTGACCATTGTTTAACAATGGGTTGACATGGGATTGACCATATGATGCAGAAGTCTAAGTGGGACACTTGACATGGAAAGTCCAAGCATGGGTCTTGGTAATGGTAAAGTCCAAGTCTTGGGTACTGTTAGTGTCTATAAGATTCATATATCTCCATAATAGTATGATATTGTCCACTTTGGGCCTAAGCCCTCATGGTTTTGTTTTTGGGCTTTACCCAAAAGGTCTCATACCAATGGAGATATCTTTTCATCTTATAAGCACATGATTTTTTCCATGTCTTATCAATGTGGGACTTTGATTGTATTCCCAATACTCTAATAATCCCTCCCTCAAACGAAGGACCACATTGACCCACCTCAAGCCTATCTGTCCTCGAAGGACATCCTCTACTTGATGTCCGATCTCAACCCACCAGGACTTCCTGCCAACTGTCTAGTCCTCCTGACCCAGCTGGACTTCCTGCCAGTTGTCCAGCCCTTCTGGCCCAACTGGACTTCCTGCCAGTTGTTCGATCCTCCCGACCCAACTGGACTTCCTGCCTAGTGTCTGGTTCTCTTGATCCGGACATGGGAGCTCAACTTCCTCCGTTCGAGGTTCATGGCTTGACATAGACCATGACTATGATACCAACTGTTAGTGCCTATAAGATTCATATATCTCCACAATGGTATGATATTATCCACTTTGGGCCTAAACCCTCATGGTTTTATTTTTGGACTTTACCCAAAAGGTCTCATACCAATGGAGATATCTTTTCATCTTATAAGCACATGATCTTTTCCATGTCTTACCAATGTGGGACTTTGATTGTATTCCCAATACTACAGGTACTTGGCAATGGAAAGTCCAAGCATTGGTCTTGGCATTTGGAAAGTCTAACATGGAGTTGGCATGGAAAGTCCAAGCGTGTAGTCTTGGTCACGTAAGTCCAAGTGTGTAGTCTTGGCAGTGAAAGTCTAAGTCATTGGTACTTAGCAATTGGGAAGTCTAAGGGTTGATATTGACGGTGTAAAGTCCAAGGGTGGAGTCTTGCCAGCATAAGTCCAATGGTTGGCGGCGTAAAGTCCAAGCGTTGATTTTGGCAACGTAAGTCCAAATGTGCCTTGCCAGTGTAGACCAGCTTAGCATGACAATAGTCGATGGAAGCACTTGAAGGTTAATGTATGGATGAATAAGTCATGGATGACTTGGAGGGATCCTATAAGCATGAGGATGATGGAGGTGGCTAGAAGACTTAGGTATAGGCTAAGGGTGGTCTAGCAAGTATGAGGGGATCATACTTGGGATTAAACCTCATGTTTGAGGTTTGTCAATCGACTGAGGTTATGGACCAGTCGACTGGTCAAGTGTTTTGACATTTTACAGTCGAGCCGACTAGGCGATTGGATCGGGATTATGACCAATCAATCAGCGAGAGTCGATTGACGCTCGATCAGCGATCGCGCCCTTTTCAATCGTGCCGGTATTGGGAAGTTGGTGGCCGGCGATCAAGCCGCCATGGAGGCCCCGATCGGTGGATGTGATCACGAAGCGGCGGGTTCAACCGGCCGATTGCTGTGCATCACCAATCGATGGTCGGCTATCCGTTGGAGTTTCTCCAACGTTGATTAAGTCGTTGTGAGACAACGACTACAAGAGTAGTTGACTGATGGGTATGAGTAGTTGACTGCTAGGCAGAAATCAGCTCGAGTTGCAGCTTTAAAAGGAGCACGAAGGGGAGGATGTTTGCAGTGATTTCTTGGGCGATTCGAGGCGATTTGCTAGTACAAGTCAGGGTCTTCAAGTGTGGCTCAAGAAAATCAAACAAGCAATAATTCAAAGCATTCTTTGTAAAGTTTTCTTTATTTGTTTTTCATTGTATTTGTTTGTAGTTATCTTGTTTATTGTTGTAAATATTGTACGAGGTTTCTCCACCTCCAGATTGTTCCGAGAAGGAGTGTATTAGTGGTGTGTGCATCACTAAAGCTCATTTGAGCTCACCCCGTGTAGGAACCCTAAGGTTCTGAACCACATTGTATCTTGTGTTTTTTCATGTGCTTGTGTGTTTGTATTTGTGTTCATATTGTATTTCTATATTTCGCTGTGTTAACAAAGTTTTGTAGACAAGCAACGCGTTCGAATTTCGTCGAACGAACTACGACGCTATTCACCCCCCTCTAGCGGTCATACGATCTCCAACAGTAATGATATTTTCCAAAGGCATGTGAATATTGCCTTGAACAGAGGTTATAAAATGTACAATGTAGTGAAAAATATGTAATACAACATTAATATCTAAATGATGACGAAATGCATACATCATGAATAAGTAATGGGGTCATACTAGGGCCAAACCACCAGTGACTATCGGAAGAATGTATCCAACAATTATCTTATAAAGGACATTGTCAAGAGTGGATAATGTATTAGCTGAAAATAGATTATTGTCATCATAATGTGGTCTATGGTAAAAAATATTCATGCATATTTTAGCATCGATATGCTCAAATGGAGGAGGAGAGGTTCGTCTAGCAAGGGATAGAAGATAAGAGTATTAGTTGATGGCTAACACTTCAAGAAATCTCATAGGATCTCTGGAGTAAAATCTAAATACCATCAAGATAAATGAGTCTGATATGTCAAACCATTAACAATTTTCCTAAGGTTATTATAAAACTCGAAGAGAAAGTTGAGATTTATGTGATGCATGCAATACAATAATCTATCTAACTAATAATGTCAGATAATTTTAACTACATCGTAGAAATAATCTTGAAAGAAAGGCTGGTCAGGGTATCAAGTCGTGAAACTTATGATTTTGAAATGCATGAAGATGGGCTTCATTGGGGAACTTAGGGTTTGAGAAGGGTCTACTCCTAGATGAGCTCTCACCTAAATCATCCCACGTTTTTATCTAAAATACATGAATGTAAATGCAAAGTGTATGGATGCATCGACAAATAGTGGTTAGCAAGTGTGAATCATAAAGAAACTCTAGTGTTAGGGTTTTGAAACATTACTTTGGTGTCATTGTCATGTGAAGACTTGCTGAGGCTCAAAAATAGAAAAAAAATGACAAAGATTGCTAGAGAAAAGCTTGGTCGGAACCTTATCTTACTGGAAGCACCGAACTAAGATGAAAAAATCCTAGACACATGTTGGAGTGTTAGAAGTGAGAGAGAACAATGAAAAGTAACTAGATCTAGGATTTCCAAGGCTTATCGGAGAGACAGATGGCCAAAAACACAAAAAGTGGAGCAGACAATTATTTTTGACTTGGATAGATAGTGAGTCATGAGTCAATTGCAAGGGTTTGGTATTTAAAAAATATGGCCATTAGTCAACTATTATGTAGGTAGTCAAATCACATAGTTGAGTCCTAAATATTCTATGTTTTGCTATAGTAATATCAATTGACTGATACACAATAGTTGAGTCCTACAGTCGAACCTTAAATATTTTGTATCCTGTTACAGTAATATCACTCAATTGATTTAACCTATCAATCAATTGATCAATAGTAGTCAATTTCCACAATTGAGTCATAAACTCTCTTTGTCTTACTATAGTACCATCAGTAGGTCGATACACTCTTATACGTATACTACCTAGCAAGACTCGATTGTTAAAAAGGAATAGTCAAGTTCAAAACACAATGTTTGTCAATTTGATGAACAGTTGAGTTAAGCAATCGATTGTTAAATATTCTATGTTAATCGATTATAACAATGTTCTCACATCTATCTAATTGTCTCAATACATAACCAAGGTATTCCTTATATTTTTATAAGATATAGTAAAAAGTAAAATTTAGTTTTTGATGTGATTTTAATGTTGCTTTCATGTTAAATGTTTAAAAGATCATGGAGATAATTTATTCTATAGTACACATTTCCAACTCCGATTGAAAATGACTAAATTCAACTTCTAAGAGTGGTTTTGTAAAAATATCATCTAGATTAGATTTTGACTCAACTTAATTGAGTACAATGTGTCCTCTAGCTAGGTGATCCCTAATATAATGACGTTTGATTTTTATTGGTTTTGTCTTAGAGTAGTGAACTAAATTTTTTTGTTAAGTATATAGTGCTTACTATCACACAAGACTTGCACATTTTTATATATGAGTCTATATTTATCTAAAGTGTGGGTCATCTATAACAATTATGATACACACTCCTCCATAATGATATATTCAACTTTGACTATGAAGAGTGTGACACAATATTACTTACGGCTCGATCAACTAACTAGGGATGAACCAATAAATTGGCATCTCCCACTAGTATTCTTTCGATATAATTTACATTCAACATAATCAAAATCAAAATATCTTACAAGATCAAATGTTTTAGTCCTACGATACCATAATCCTCTATTTTTGTGTTCCCTTTAGGTATTGTAGGATTCATTTGACTGCAATCAAATGTGACTTCTTGATACAAGATTGATACCTTGGACACATTCCCACAGTAAATAATATATCACGTCTACTAACTACGAGATATGGGAGACTAACTATGGTACTACGATACATTTTCAAATTTACATCTCCTTTCCTTTAGGATCATTATATAACTTTGTATTTGTAGCTATTGAAGTAGTTATTTCTTTTGTATTTTCTATTCTAAATTTCTTTAGGAATTCTTTTGCATATTTGATGAATATATATTCCCTCCTTAGTTTAATTAATTTACAATCCTAAAAAAAATATCAAATCACAAACCAAACTCACTCTCAATATGATTTATAAACTCATTTAGATAATCCCTATTTGTTAACCCACAAATAATATCATTCACATATACTTGGGGTTATAAAAATGACTTTTCCACTAATTTTTAGAAATAAAGTGTTGCCGATTCCAAGATCATGCACGGTAGAATAAAGTGAATAAAATAATTTTTATTACATCCCAGACATCCCCTGGGGGCCAAAAAAACTTACCTTGGCATAATCACATGTAAACATACAAAAGGGGAGGAGAGATTATACCTTCGAGATTCTTTCAAATCCGTCGAAATCACAAGCAGGACCAACGGGCCTTGCCTCTATCAGTATTCACGCCGAGATCACTTGAGACAACTCTTAGAGCAGCAAGCCTTTATCTCCAATTGGTGCTAGTCAACAGACGGAGACAAGAGAAGAAGAAGAGAGAGAGATGGCTACCAAGGAAATCCTAAGAGAAACTCTTGTCTCCAAAGATTATCAAGGGATCTATTTATAGATCTCTTGATTAGGGCATCTTAGGAGGCTTAAACAGAACCTATCTTACCATAATTAAGGTAAGAACACTCAGGAAATTTTCATAAGAGAAATCTTCAAAAATGGTGGAGATGTGACACGACTGTGTATCTTACACATGATCGGTCGTGCAAAAAGGGCACGACAGTGCCAGGACACACGATCAACCGTGTGTCCTTCTAGGCACATCCTAGACTTTGGTCTTTTTTGTCCAGAGTCAGGCACGACCTGTGCCAGGTTAGGCAAGACCATGTGAGACTCTGTATAGTCCGTTTGACTTCGTTTAGGTGTGATATGACCATGCTAAGTCCGACAAGGCCATAAGAGATTCCATAGCCTCCGTTTTGCACCCCCTTGGTCTGGTCCAACCAGATATATCCTCTCTCATCGAGAATCTCATTCTCAGACTTGTTTTACATCTCAAGATCACCTACAGTATGTGTGACCCAATAGGTTCCCGGTTATGTTGGTCATTCATAATTAACCCCTTAATTATGAATAGATCATGAGTGGTACCTAGCAGTACATCATGACCCTCAATTGATCGGAAAGTCTAAATTGACTTCATAACGTTTCTGAAACCTTCAGCAGCTACTATTGTTCGTGCCTTGTTCATTTCACTCATCCTATACCTACTTGGTTTAGGACATGGTCTATGTATTCATCCCCACTAGGCTGACTACATCACACCTAGCCCAAGTTAGTTTCCTTATCTTGTGGATTCAAGTTACTCCTACATGTTCCCAAGAAGACCATATTCTTAACATGTTTGCTCTGCCAAAGACTTCTGAGTAACAATCCTGACAAGAGGCCTAGGGTATACATCTCCTTTATCATGAGTGGTGAATCCTCTGTGGGCTATTCAAACACCTTCGATCACTTTAGCTCATACCCAATCATTCCAGAGTTACACTTACTATCACGCCCCGAGAGTATGTCAATCCGAAGAAAAACGGACAGCATCTTCCTTGTACGTGGCAACATATCCTGTTAATACAAGGCCTTTCGGCCACAATCAAAACAACATATATAATGTAAATACAACAAAACACAGCGGAAACTATCAAAATGAAATAACAACTACACACAGTGCATACTAGTATGACTGACACCAAAACATAAGGAAAACATCGTCAAAACCCGCACCAACATGTGCGTACAACAACAATGTCTAACACACATTCATTATATAAATCCGGATCGATATAAGAAATATCCGAAAACAACGAAAACATAAAACTAAGCCAGGACCCTCGGAAGTGAGATGAGAGGTTGTCAGTCAGCGTTGCTCCAAACCCGTCATGGAGTTGAGTACCTGTTACCTGGGCGACAGAAAACCCAGGGTCTGTGGTGGTGAGTACAAAACTCAGTGGTAATAAGAATAAATGTGCATGCATAATCTATATATATTACATGCGAGTCAATAATATGCTGTCTAACGATATAACAGGTATACAACAGCATGATATAACAACTGTATAACTAAACTGATCAGCAATATCAATATAAGGTACTGACATACCTGAAGATCGGCAATGATACAACTCATACAACCTGAGTATAAGTAACATAATACAACACCTACAACATGGTAGAGTAAATCTAACTCTATAAGCGACAAACCACCAGACTAACATCCTATGACAAATATAACGATGAACCGGGTCCATCTCGTATCATCTCAAGGTATTGGTCAAAGGTATACTACAGTATGACCAACTCATACACAGGTATCCCACACACTATCATATAGCAAATGCAGTAGCATGTATGATGATGTACAAACAAATGCAGCAAGCATAGTACAAACAAATGCAACATCACAATAAGCATACATATAGATTGCATCCATATATACACTAATCATAATCATCCATATATATATATATATATATATATATATATATATATATATAAGACACGGCAATGCAAAATGCATGGTCATGCCGGCTCACCTTAAAGCTATCATAACCCCAGTGTGGTCTCAGTGGCTCAACATGACAACTGTCTCAACTCAATACCAACCACTACTCTCGAGTGGCCGAGTGGACAGTATGGTCAAGTAGCATATAAGTATAAAGAGCTAGCTACATGACGGGGGTCCTTGTTGTTGGCCACTCCGATAGTCATTACCCATGAGTGGTCGAGTGTCACACTCGCAGGACAACTGCACACAACTCCAACTACCACTGTCTATAGTGGTAGAGTATGACACAACAATACTCTGCCCTCCCACCAGTTACTCCTCCATGAGTAACCTGGGAGGCAGAATGACTAATGACCCTCTCAACCAAAAGGGAGACCAAGTCGCCAGCATGCATGTAAATGATATGAATATACAGTCACACATACAGACATCCATCACAGACTCTCTATTCTACAGAGAGTCGTACACAATTAATCATAACACTCTCTATCCTACAGAGAGTTATACTCGACTGATCAACGCACTCTATCCTACAGAGAGTCGTACACAACTGATCATAACACTCTCTATTCTACAGAGAGTCATACTCGACTGATCAATGCACTATATCCTGCAAAGAGTCGCATACAACTGATCATAACACTCTCTATCATGCAGAGAGTTATACTTGACTGATCAACACATTCTCTATCCTGCAGAGAGATATACTCGACTGATCAATACACTCTCTATCCTACAGAGAGTCATACTCAATTGATCCCAACCAAGCTAGGACCACCGGTCCGTAGCAACGCTGTATCGACAATCACACGTCCATACATGACTACCTGATCCATAGTGGGTATGTACACATCATCAGGATGTAACATGGAAACTCAACTTTACTTCTAGAATCCTACTCATCCCCAGATGATTTATCTAGATTGTATAATTCAATTTTTACAACCGAATTTAGCTACGTACACATAGGTAAACCACTACAAATCCACTTACCATAACAATCTATAATTCATAACAAAGATGAATGAATAGATAATAACAATAATAGAGTATTTAAGTGCAAAGGCAAAAGTATCAAGCATCAGAAAAACTAGAGTGAAGTCAAGGTCAAAGTGACAATAATATGAAGTTATATACTTCAGAGTTTAGCTGCTACCTGACCTGGGTAGGAAATTACCCACCTGTTAAATAGCTCCGCTATCTATCCATGCGTACAAGCATCTGTCACTTACCAAAGTCCTGCAAGACCACATGAACTACGATTAAGTTCTAACATGACCAAATCGGATCCTACATTGATCTCTTATTCAAATCCATTATCCAAATACTAATTAAAGTCTCGATTAGCTAATTGAATACTTCCTCCATTAGCTCTTAATCAGCAAACCAATAATAGACTAACCATAAATCTAACATCTCAACCATAGCACTTAAATCACAACTCACCTAACTTAGTTCCAATTTCTAATTAGCTCATAGGAAATGGCAAGCCTACTCACATTTGTCTTCATCACCTGCACTGAAAGGCAGATTAGAAGCAACTACCATATCTGTTAACAAAATAACATTGGTATACATTCAAAAACATTCAAGTCTGGACTTACCAAGCCTAGCTTCCTTCTCTACTTCTTGTTCTCATTCAAGGTATGGATTAAAGTCCAAACAACCAAATTGAAAGCAACCTCATAACCTTATCTGTTCATCCTATAGAAACATGTTAACTTAATCAACATACAAACACCTTACCTTTCTCTAAATCAATCGGCCATAGCTTCGAGATAGTAACACACAGCAGCTCACAGCAAAGAAGAGGTCTGTGCGAAGAGCCGGCTGTAGCACCATCGAGCCCGCAGTGGTATGACGAAGAGGTATGCTCACGACAGAGGGAAAATGACCCGATGCAATAAACATCCGATCGAATTGAGCGCTGAAAAAGGTTGCTCACGGCGAAGGATGGCTGCCAAGCGATTGGGCCAACAACAGGGTGGCTGAACGAGGGCTTACAAAAGGAGAAGGGGCAGCCTGAACAGAGGATGACCCACTGTTGCTTGCGGAGGAGATATCCGGTGATGAAACGATAGAAGAGGAAAAGCAGACGGTTGTAACCCATAGTGGAAGGGTAGGGGCTGATGCGGCTCGCAGTGGCTGATGGTGAATGGTGGCAGCGGACGGAGGTACATCACAGTGGACTCGTCGCTCACAGCGAGGATTGACTCCTTCTAATCTTAGCGACGACCGATCCCAGTGGTGGTCGGAGGATGGGAAGAGACGGCGATGCTAGATTGGCAACAAAGGGACTGGCGATGGGTGGCTCGGTGGCCGCGCAACGAGCGGCTCGAGGAAGCGGCCCTAGGTGGCGGCAGCGAGCACGGGAAGGAGAAGAGGTGGATCGGGAAGAGGAAGAGAAGTCGCGATTGGGAAGAAATGCGGGAGAAGCCGATCGGGCAAGGAAAAGAACGGAAATCGAGATTTAAAATAAACTAACTTAATTAGGTTGAGCCAGCTCAAGTCTAACCCAAAACTAACCTAGGTTTAACTCAAACACCCATTTAGATTTTAATCATCCTCTTAACGGTCATATGAACTCCTTTTGAATCCAAAATTTTTTTTGTGAATTTCTGAGAAATTATCTAAGATAATTTCTTAATTAACAAGAAATTATATATATATATATATATATTGGTATCTTACACCTACTATATAGATGGCTGCGAAGAAGTCAAAGTATAAGATGTCATGATCAAGGTGACTTGAATACCTCAAGTCTAAGGAAGCTTGCACTCGAGCTGCAATGAGATCTTCAACGACATATAAAACCATATGAAGTCTCATAGCAGGTCACTCCAATGAACTAGTTACCATAACTAACATCCACATGTTTACTCTCAACATCCCTATGCTTCCATTCAGTGAGTATCGAATGCTTGGATAAACCAAGGAGCATAATATGTGCTAGTCTCACAGAATTGATGATGTCCAATCTTATCAATTCATCAACTAGGGATAGTTTCAACACTTACATAATTATACATGATAAGATACCCACTAATTATGATCCAATCACAATTTCTTTCATGCCATGTATCGTATTATGGACTTCAATATATGAGTCTAAGATCCAATCAAATACATAAATAATGTATACTCAAATAGTGAATTTTATTAATAACTTCTAAGGTGATTGCCTTGGGACACCTCTCAATTACATCATAAAGTAGGATCAATTTAACCTCTATAAAATCCCTTAGAAACTAAAAATGTTGATAATCATTTGTACAAAGCACGAAGTGCTTGTTTCATCCCATACTAGGTCTTTTTCAAATTAAACACGTGGTTTGGAAATTCAACATTTTCACACTTCGATGGTTGTTCAACATAATTTTTTTTCTTAATAAACCCATTTGAAAATGTTAACTTCACATCCATTTGATATAATTTAAATTCATTGTGAGCAAAAAATGCTAACTTCATACTAATGAATTCTAATCATGTCATGATAGCATATGTTTCATTATAATCCAATCCCTCCACTTGACTAAATTCCCTAGCTACTAGTGTAGCCTTATTTCTCACAACCACTCCTTTATCATTAAGTTTATTCCTAAAAATATATTTTGTATCAATAACCAAATTTCCTTCATATTTAAGAACCAAATCTCACACTTGACTCCTTTCAAATTGAGCTAATTTATTTTACATTACTAAAATTTATTGGTGCAAATAAGATTCACATATCTCTATAGTGGTATGATATGATCAACTTTGGGCCTAAGTTCTCATGATTTTTGTTTTTGGACTATACTCAAAAGGCTTCAACCAATGGAGATATATTTTCTATATTTTATCAATGTGGGACTTTGATTGTATTCCGAATACTCTTAATAATTCCCCCTCTAACAAAGGACCACATTGGGTCCCCCCCTTAAGTATATCCGTCCTCAAAGGACTTCCTCTTCTTGATGTCTAATTCTCAACCCACTAGACTTTTCTATCAATTGTCTAGTCCTCCTGACCCAGCTGGACTTCTTGCTAGTTGTTTGGTCTTTCTGACCCAACTGAACTTTCTTCCAATTGTCTGCTCCTCCTAACCCAACTGAACTTTCTGTTTGGTGTCTAATTCTCTTGATCTAGACATGGGAGCCCCACTTCCTTCATTTGAGTTGCATGGCTTGATATGGACCATGACTTTGATACTAATTGTTGGTGCAAATAAGATTCACATATCTCCATAATGGTATGATATCATCCACTTTGGACCTAAGCCCTCATGGTCATTGTTTTTGGGCTATACCCAAAGGCCTCAACCAATGGAGATATCTTTTCATTTTATAAGCACATGATCTTTTCCATATCTTACCAATATGGAGCTTTGATTGTATTCCCAATACTCCCAACAAAATCTAGTTCAAATCAAGTAAAGAATCATTAATTGACTTAGGCTCAACTTGGAAAATCAAAGATACTTGTTTCCCTTCATTTCTAAAATATGATCAAGTTTTCACCCCTTGAGAAATGTCTCTTACAACTTGATTTAAAAGGTTATTTGAACCATTCCTAATGGATCTTAGTACTTGAGTTGTGTTAACCACATCCTCAAATGATAACCCTTCTATTTTAACCTATTCATTTTCGGATTCTTCTTTAGCTCCCTCTTGATCATTATCTTCTTCAAAGTTTGTTTTTTTTTTAACTTCAAATAACACATCTTTATCGGTTATTTATGTATAGATAGATGGTAAATTTTCTTCAAAAATCACATTTAGGGGTTCTTCTGCTAAGAGTTTTTTTGTTATGAACTCTATATATTTTGCTAGAGTTGAAGTATCCAACTAGAATACCCTCATCAATCTTAGCCATAAATTTTTCTAATTGATCCTTAGTGCTTAAAATATAAACCTTGCAACCAAAAATCCTAAGATGTTTGATTGTTGGAGGTTTTCCAAACCAAAGTTCATGTAGAATTTTGCCTAAAATTTTTTGTATAAATGTTTGATTTTGTATGTAGCATGAGATATTTATGACCTTTGCCCAAAGATAACTATGAAGTGAGTATTCATTCAACATTCCTAGCCACCTTTTATAGGATCATATTCTTTCTTTCCACAACTCTATTTTGTTGTAGTGTCTTAGGGGTTGATCTCATGTTTCTATTCTCTTTCTAAATAAAATTTTAAAAATCTATCATTTTCAAACTCACCTCCATGATCACTTATTATATGATTAATTTTATAGTTCTTTTTATTTTCTTCCCTTCTACAAAAATCAATCAAGGTTTCTAAGGTTTGATCTTTATATTTCAAGAAAAATACCCAAGTATACCTAGTATAATCATTAACTATGACAAAGTAATGTCTACTACCATTAAATGATGTATATCTATTGCTATCAAATAAATCTATATGTACAAGCTCTAAAGCAATAGAACACTCACAACATTCTTAGCTTTGTAAGTAGCCTTGGTTTGCTTACTCTTTTGACATGCATCCCACAACTTATCTTTTTGAAACTTCAACTTTGGAAAACCTTCACACCAACTCTTTTGGTTTTTTTGACAATCTCTTGATATTCCTCATATTTTTGTGAGCTAACCTTTAGTGCCAAAGCCAAGTCTTCTCTTCTTTAGACATGAAACATTTGGCAGACAAGTTAGTAGCACTATGTAAATCAACTTTATAAATATTATCCTTCCTATAACCTATAAGCATGGTAGTGTTTAGTTCACTATGCTTAATTTAACATTGAGATGAGTTGAGCTCAACTCGATATCTAGAATCACATAGTTAACTAACACTCAAGATGTTGAAAGTCATGCCTTTGACTAGCAAGACATTTTTAATATTAAATTGTTCAAAAATTTTGATATCACCTATACCTAATACCTTGAGTTCTTCACTATTTTCAAATGAAATAGTACTTTTACTTTTATTCCTAAATGATAAGAATTTTGATGAGTCCCATGTCATATACCTAGAGTAGTCACTATCTATGAACCAAGTCATTGGATGCTCCCCCTCAACATGTGTCTACTCAAATATGGAAAAATAAATGTTTTGGTATTCATATTTTGGATCCAACAGTATTGACTATAAATGATTTAGGCAGTTGTACCTTAGTAATTTTAGTCATAGATATTGTTGCTGGTGCAATCGGCCCAGGTCGCGATTGACTGAACTCAAGTGAGACTTGAGTGGAAGTCCAAGATTGAAATCTTGGCAATGGAGAAGTCCAAGTATGGATACTTGACAAAGAAAGTCCAAGATTGGAATCTTACCAAAGAAAAGTCCAAGTATGGATACTTGGCAAGAAAAAGTCCAAGTTGAACACTTGGCATGGAGAAGTCCAAGTATGAATACTTAGTAAAGGAAAAGTTCAAAAGTATAGTCTTGGTCGTGTAAGTCCAAGTGTGTAATCTTGGCGGCGAAAGTCCAAGCATGGATACTTGGCAAAGGAAAAGTCCAAGGGTATAGCCTTAGTCATGTAAGTCCAAGTGTATAGTCTTAGCGGTGAAAGTCCAAGTATGAATACTTGGCAAACGAGATGCGTTAGTATGACATAGCCGATGGAAGCACTTGAAGGCTAGGGTCAAGGGTGAGGAGTCGTGGACTCGAACCAAGGGCTTGAGACTGATGGAAGTGACTTAAAGGCTTAGGTATAGGCTAAGAGTACTCAATAACATGACATAGCCAATGGAAGCACTTGAACCCAAGTGTGAAGTGTGAATGAGTCATAGAGGACTAGGATGGACCCTGAGGGCGTGAGATTGATGGAAGTAGCTAGAAGGCTTAGGTCTAGGCAATGGGTGAGTGTCAAGTATGAAGAGAACATACTTGGGTTAAACCTCACTTTTGAGGTTTACCAATTGATTGGTGGTATTGGTCAATCGATTGGTCGAGTGCATTGCACTCGAGAGGTCTAGTTGACTTGCACAATCGACTAGGATTATGACCCAGTTGATTGGAGGGTAGTCGACTGAGGCTCGATTGCTCGATAGTGATCTGGTATATAGTCAACTGGTGGCTTGCACCAATCGATTGGTCCATGGCAGTCGACTGACCTTAGTGGACACAAGCATAGAAGGTCTTATAGTCAATTGGACAGTCGACTAAAGGCTTAGCAATTGACTATTCGGGTATATATTGAGCAGAATCCAACATGGATTAGTCCATTGTGAGACAACGGTACTGTGACCAATCAACTATTGTATAAGAGCAGTCGACTGGAAGGCGAAAAATCAGCTGACACGTGGCTTAAAAGGAGCTCAATAGGAAGAAGGAAGGCAGCAGTGTTTGGGGTGATTTTGAGGTGAAGTGCTACTGTATTTTAGGTCTTCAAAGGCATCCAAAACAACCAAATCATCAAGCAATCAAAGCAATCTTTTGTAAAGTGTTCTTTACTTGTATTTGTTGTTGGGACCGTAATGTCCGCTAGAGAGGGGGGTGAATAGCGATTTCATAGACGTTGATGGAATTCAATCGTGTTTGCTACAAAATGTTAGTATACGCAGCGGAAATAATAAAGATACAAACAAAAACACAACCCAAGCACAAGTACATGAGATATAATGTGGTTCGGGACCTCAAGGTTCCTACTCTATAGATTGAGTTCAAATGAGCTCTAGCGATGCCAAACACCACTATAATCACAAATACTCCTTCTCGACAATGAGTCGGAGGCGAAGAAACCTCGTACAAGAGTTTACAATAATAAACGAAAGTATAACAAGCAAATACAAATACAATACACAAAAACACATAAAGAAAACTTTACAAATGCACTTTTGGATGCTTGCTTGTTTAGTTGCTTGAGCTACACTTGGAGACCATGAATTGCACCAGCAAATTGTCCCAAATTGCTCTAGAAACCGATACTAAAATCCACCTCCACAAGCTACTTTTATAACCTGCATTCGGGTTGAATTTCGCCTAGCAGTCGACTGATCGAGACCATCAATTGACTGATCCTGTAGCCATTGTCTCACAATGACCCGAGCCACATTGGATAAATTCCAATGGATAGACCATTAGTCGACTGATCATGCCCATTAGTCGACTGATCGAGCCATCACTCGACTGTCAAATCCTAACGGTCAATTCAGAAATATTCTATTCTAGAAAACTAGACCATCAATCGATTGCCCGATACATCAGTCGACTGTCCAATACTGACATCGACTGCCAGGCCAATTCCTGCAGTCGAACTCCAGTCGACTCCCATCAGTTGACTGAGAATACTATCAGTCAACTGATAACCTTATCCATGAGGTTTTAACACCAAGTATGTGCCCTCATACTTGCTAGACCACCCTTAGCCTAGACCTAAGCCTTCTAGCCACCTCCGTTAGCCTCACGCCTATCGGATCCCTCCAAGTCATCCATGACTTGTTCATCCATACGCTAGCCTTCAGGTGCTTCCATCAGCTATTGTCATGCTAATGTGGTCTACACCGCCAAGGCACATTGGGCTTACGCTGCCAAGACTAGACCGCTTGGACTTTACACCACCAACCATTAGACTTATGCTGACAAGACTCCCACTTGGACTTTACACCGTCAATATCAACCCTTGGACTTTCCATTTTCCTAGGCCCATGCTTGGACTTTCCCTTGCCAAGACCCATGTTTGGACTTTCCATGTCAAGTACCCATGACTTGGACTTTTCATGCCAAGTACCCATGACTTGGACTTCCCATGCCAAGTACACAAGACTTGGACTTCTCCATCATATGGTCAACCCCATGTCAACCATATAGTCAAACCATCATCAAATATCAAAATACCCCTCGAGTCAAACTCGAGTCCAGTCAAACATGATCTGGGTCGATTGCACCAGCAATCTCCCCAAAACATTGTCAAACATCAAAATACTACTCAAGTCCAACTCGAGTCTGGTCAATTGTGACCTAGGTCGATTGCACCAACATTTGTCTTTACATTTCATATTTGGTTGTATATTGTTGTTTATTATTTTAAACACTTGTTGTAAGAGGTTTCTCCACCTCCGGTGTCATACCGAGAAGGAGAAGTTCATAGTGATTGTAGATCACTAGAGTGCCACCGTGGAGTAGGAACTAGAGTCTCGAACCATGTAAAAATCCTTTGTGTTGTGCTTGTTTTTTTAAGTTTTGTATTTGTATTTATTTTTGTATATTCCGCTGCACACTAACAAGTGTAGATGAGCATGACACGATCGAGTGAAGAAATTGATGAATCACTATTCACCCCCCCCCCCTCCTAGCGCTCCGAATGATCCCCAATAAGTGGTATTAGAGTGAGGACACTCTTTAAGGACTGATTGCTGAGAAAGCAAATGCTAGAGGGTTAGCGAAAGTCTTCCAGAGCAATGAAGTTTCAAGATGGACTAGGAAACAACATCAACGTACCTCCTCCTTATGGATTCTATGGATTTGGAAGGTTTGATAAATGGAAGGCGAGCATAGAAACCTTCCTCATGATGAACATCGAAGATTGGTTCATCTTGATGGATGATTTTGAAGCCCCTACAGGGTTCTAAAGAAAAAGAAATAGACTGAGGAACAAATTGGAAAAACCAAAATCAATGAGAAGGTAATACAATTTTTAATTAATTTAATTTCTAATGATATTTTGTGTAAATTAAGTGATTATAAGGATGCCAAGGGGTTATGGAGCAAGTTGGAAAATTTTCACGAAAACTTCTCACCAACCCAATATAAAGGGGAGTCTAAGAAATCAAGGTCATCGCCTCAAGAGCTTGAAAATTCGGGGGTTGAAAGATGTTCAACATCCGAAGAAGGGCTTGAAGAAGCTTCCACCACTATGATTGAGGGGAGGAGAGATTATCATCAGAGTCAGAGCAAGAAGAGGAGCCTTCAATTTCCGGACAGAATGAAGAACAAATTCAAGATTCCTCTATAGGTAACTCAAACACAAATACTAAAATAAAGATCATATAATATGTTTTGAGTATAGGGAAGTAGATCATTATAAGAGCAAATGCCCAAAAAAAGTTAAGAAGGCTCAACAGACACCAAAAGCGAAAGAGAAGACCAAGGAAGTCGGAGCCCCAATTTATAAGACCAAGGAGTATATAGTGTGCATCAAATGCAATCAAAAAGGGCACTATAGAAGTCAATGTTCGAGGGAGAGTCACCCTAGGAAGGACATGAGAAGAGCATCATATGTAAGGGGAGCTAAGGCAAATCCTAAGGTATATTTTAATAATGCTCTTTCTTTCTGTCATAATAAAAAACATGTTAGTAATAAGGTTTATGATCTAAATGCTAGATATCATGAAAGTAAGCTTAGGGATCAATCTAGAAACAAATATTTTAATTTAGGTGAAAAATCATATGAATTTAGGTCTAAGGATAATTCTAGACAAATTACCTCTCGACCTAACTCACCTAAGGATAACAACCTAGGCATTAATCCTAAGAAGACTAGACACATGCCTAGGAAGAGTAGTTCCTAAAAGAAGAATGAAAAATCAAAAATTGAAAAGTTAGAAATAGAAAATCAAGCTTCAAAGTCAAAGCTTTTTAAAATGGAAAAGACCCTCAAAAAAATGGAAAAATGATCAAAGGGTCAAATGGTCAAAGTCTAGGTGTTGGTAGGAAGGAACCAACTATAGACAAGAAAGATTTGGATTACAAATCTAAGTCCAAGAAAACTATAACTTCCTACCATAACATTCCATTTGACTATGGAACCACCACTAGGTCTAGGAAAGTCAAGGTCACAAGGGAGGCTATCCCTAGAGTTGATCGTGACAAGAGTCAAGTGACTAAGGCTTCGAAGAAGTCTAGAAAAGTTATTAGCAAGGTTACAAGGGAGCAATCCCTAGAGCTATTATTGAGAAGACCATAATGCTAAGGCTTCTAAGCCTAGGAGGGTTATTAGAAAGTGTTGGTGCAATAGGCCCCGGGTCAATGTTGATCAAATTCGAGTGAGACTCGAGTAGAGTTTTGATGCTTGACAATGGATTGATAATAGATTTGACTATTGTTTAACTATATGACTAGTAGATGATTGAGATATTCAAAGTCATTTGGGGGAGATTGTTAAAGTAATCAACCTCGGAAGTCCAAGTTTAGATACTTGGCAAGGAAAGTCCAAATATGAATATTTGGAAAGGGAAGTCCAAAGGTATAGATTTGGCACCATAAAGTCCAAGCATGTAGTCTCGGCAGCGTAAGTCCAAATGGATCTTGGCAAGGAAGTCCAAGGGTGAGGTTTTGGCAGCGTAAAGTCCAAGCATATTTTCTTGGCAGCATAAGTCCAAATGAACCTTGACAAAGGACCTGATTAGCATGAAATAGCCAATGGAAGCACATGAAGGCTAACGCAAAGGATGAAAAGTCGCGGACTCGAGGGATCCGAGAAGCGTGAGGTTGATGGAGGTGACTAGAAGGCTTAGGTCTAGGTTGTAGGTGAAATCAAGTATGATGGGATCATACTTGAGTTAAACCTCATGTTAAGCCCATATTGTTATCTCACAAGCTGAATTAAGTGTGCAAAAATGCTAAGCTAAAGGTCAGTGACACCCGGAGGGAACCGTGGTGGTTGGGTGACACCAGGAGAACTTCGGAGGGAGCCGAAGAAATCAGGTAGAGACCGGAAGCAAAGCTTCAAAGGTAAAGGTTGAGGTAAGCTGATGTGAGTGAGTGTAAGTAAGGTCGTGTCTTCCGTACGGGGACATCCTTAGGCGACGATCCGACTAAGACTTTCCATGGAAGGTCTAAGTCGAGATCGAACGGTTGGTAGCCATTGAAAACATTTATTTCAATGTCATTTTCGAGCTAACTTTTGATGAAGTCGAAAATCCTGGCCATCAGTTCAACCGGCCAGATCAACCGGGCCAGTTCAACCGACCAGTTCAACTGCTGTTTAAATTACAACTTCGAGGAGAGTCAAAACTCATCCCTTTCTTCAAGGGTGAGGTGGCTTTGATGATAGGATCTCCATCTTGAACATTGAGGGGGTTCTAAGGCTATAAAAGAAGGGGCCTTCCACTCCTTTTTCATCATTCCAAAGCTCTCCAAGTGCTTTTGAAACACTGCGACACTCCAATGATCCTATGACGATGAAACGCTGTCGAAACGATGACAACCCAAGCTCAAACTACCATCCCTTAAGTTGTCGGTAAATATTTTACTTTAAGTATATTTCAAACATTGTATTCTTTCTTTTTATCGGAGCTTTAATCGTAATGAGGAGAGGGGGAGTGTTCCTCTACCTTGAGTTTTATCATTTTATTGTAACCGTTCACTCCTACCTCCAACGAGGAGGAGTATTTTAGTGATTTCCTCTCCGTACATAGTCTAGGACCGTTAGGGCCTTGGATTAGCAACCGAAAGGCTATGAACCAAGTAAAATTGCATTTGTCTTGTTTTATTTTCCGCTGCACTTTACTCTTCTTGCTTATCGAATCTACAAACAAACGAAAAGTTTTTGTACGCTATTCACCCTCCTCTAGTGCTCATATCGATCCAACAATTGGTATCAGAGCTGGGGGCGCTACCATTTGGTGAAACCACTAATCTAGCAACGTTTTACAGATTTTTCTTTTTGTTTTTGGTTTTTTGACTTTTTCATTTCGTTTAAATTCGTTCTCCTGCACTACTAATCCAAAACGAGAGTCTTGGTACATTTGTGTTGTTTTTGTTTTGCGAGATTCTCTCTTTTCGTCTAAATGGCCCATCTCAAAGGGTTTAGCACTGTCCGACCTCCGTTTTACAACAGAGATGACTTCCGTTACTGGAAGGATCGGATGGAGTGCTTCCTAAAGACCCAAATCGAGATGTAGATCGTAATCCAAATAGGATTCACACTTCCTACTAATAAAGTGGGTGAATCGTTGGATTACGATCAATAGACAAAAACCATGAAAAGACAAGTGGAAGGTGACGCCAAGGCAACCCAAATTCTTCAATGTGGCTTGTCCAAAGAGGAGCTAAACTGCGTCGTCCCCTTCATCAGTGCGAAAGATCTATAAAACAAACTCGTAGAACTACATGAATGAACTGACGATGCGAAGGTGTGTAAACGCGACTTACTTTTCAATAAGTTGTATAACCTTAAAATGCAGGAACACGAGATGGCAACCGAACTACACCCACAAATCCAAGACATCATCAATAGCCTGCACTCCATTAGACAAAAGGTCAAAAATCGAGAACTTATAAGGTATGCTCTAAATGCATTTCCTAGGACTACCTTATGGGCATCCATGGTCGATGTCTACAAGATTTCTAAGGACCTCTCTAAACTTAGATTAGATGAAATGTTTTCAGAATTCGAACTTCACGAATAAACTAACGTGGTCTGGGCCGAGAAAGGAGTTGCCTTAGTTGCAGGTCAAAGAAGAAAGGGAAAGAGCAAGTCACCTCTCGAGCAAGAACATAGATCCGAACCCAAGGACGAATCCGAGTCTGAATCCAAAGATGAGGATACGATAGTGAACATAGTGCGGAGAATAATTCGACAAGAAAGGGGGAAATCAAAGAATAAGAAGAGGGGAAAATTCAAACCAAAGCAAAAGGGAGCGAGGAAAGCTTTTCATGCAACTTGGGACAACGAAGAAGAAGGCATCAACATAGCATACATGGAAATACTGGAAGAGTCCAAGTCAGAGTCCGAAGCCGAATCCAACTACAACTCCGACTCCGGCCCCGAAGACTACTTTGAGAAGAGACTCAAAGCCAGACTGAAAGAGAAAGTTAAGGTTAGCCATTCTTTAATTAGTACGCTTTATCATACAATTAAAATGCTAGCTAGGAAACTAACTAAGTCTGAGTCTAGGGTTGAATCCTTGCTTGAGGAGGTTGAAACCCTCAAGCAAGAGGTCACCCTAACCTCTTCGACTAGTCAAGTTCAAGAGGAGGACTTAACTCGAGTTGAAAAACTCGAAGGTGAAAACTCACTCTTGAAAGGACAAATCCAAGAGCTCGAGGCTCGGTTGGACAAGTTCTCGATGGAATCCAAGAATCTTAACCAACTTCTTGGAACTCAGAGAGATGTGTACAACAGAGCCGGACTCGGATTTAGTTCAAAGACTACGAATAGATCGTACATGTCTATCGTAAATTGTAGTCATCAACGAGTCCAATCTTGGGTCCCTAAAACTTTATTAAACTCATATATAAGGACCAATAAGTATTGGATTCCCCAGGATCAAGTTCATTATTTGAATAGACCATATTGGTTCAATGGTCCAGGGGGAGCTAATACCAAAATAGTATACCCACTACCTTAGCATCATTAACCTTTTTGTTTTACTTTTTAGAACAACTAGATAGGGCAAGTAGTTAGTCAACTCTTGACAACATAGTATCAGGACACGGCGAGATGATAGTATGCTAGAGAAACGAAGTCATGTGTGTCCAAGTTAGATAAGGCGTATCTAGCTCGGTGCACTCGACTAAGTGGAACTAGCTGAAGATACCTCGTCGTATCCTAAACTAGTTAGACCAGAAAGTAGTCTTAAGTGACTCAAGTTATCATTTTCCTAAACTTGGCTTTGTCTAAGAAAGTGGTCATTGTTCCGATCAAAGAAGACCCCTGTGCCTCGCCACGACCTGAAAGCTAATTTCTCGAAAAAGTTACTTGACGAGCTTAGGATTAAATCTGAATCTAACCCAAGGTTGACTAACTTTAATTAAGATCAAATTATCTCACAAAACATATAAGGTGAACACATTCTGAGATACATAGAATAGGTGAGATGATTAAGGAATAATTATAAAATATATAACTTCTTTAAAAGCTACCTATTCTTTCAACTATGGCGCTTAAATGAATAATTATAATCGGTCAATACTAAATATACAACTCTTTAGGTCAAAGTTTAGCGCCCCCTAACTCTCTTATGCCTCGTACATTTGACTAAGGGGTAGAGCATTTTAAAATAAACTTATAAGTATTTTTGAAATTAAAACATCCTTCTAAAACTTATTGTTGGTGCAGAAGGATATATCTCTAACTAATTTATTTAACCAGTTTGAGACGGATGCTTGGACTCATACTCAATTTCATTTTTTATTATGCATGCTATAATATTATGTTTTTAAACCCCCTATTTTTTATATATAAACCCCCGACCTTATTTTTGATTCATGGAAAAAGGGGGAGAAAGAGCGAAAGTTAAGGGGGAGTAACACAAAATTAAAGTATTTCCTTCAAAACTCGCCTAGGGTTAAGGGGGAGTTTGGGGGAGTTTTTAAAAGTGCTTACTTTACTTGTTTTTATGATTTAAATTTCCCTTAACTGTGCATCGATTTGCCATAGATCAAAAAGGGGGAGATTGTTGGTACAGGGGCACTAGATAATCGAACCTATGTTTTGATTATGGCAAAGACACAAAGTTAAGCCCATATTGTTATCTCACGAGCTGAATCAAGTGTGCAAGAATGCTAAGTTAAAGGTCAACGACACCCGGAGGGAACCGTGATGGTCGGGCAACACCGAGAGGACTTCGGAGGGAGCCGAAGAAATCAGGTGGGGACCGAAAGCAAAGCTTCAAAGGTAAAGGTTGAGGTAAGCTCGTGTGAGTGAGTGTAAGTAAGGTCGTGTCCTCCGTATGAGGACGTCCTTAGGTGACGATCCAACTAAGACTTCCCATGGAAGGTCTAAGTCGAGATCGGACGGTTGGTAGCCGTTGAAAACACTTATTTCAATGTCATTTTTGAGCTAACTCTTGATGTAGTCAAAAATCCTGGCCATCAGTTCAACCGGCCAGTTCAACTGCTGTTTAAATTACAGCTTCGAGGAGAGTCAAAACTCATCCTTTTCTTCAAGGGTAAGGTGGCTTTGATGATAGGATCTCCATCTTGAACGTTGAGGGGGTTCTAGGGCTATAAAAGAAGGGTCATTCCACTCCTTTTTCATCATTCCAAAGCTCTCCAAGTGCTTCTGAAATGCTGTGACACTCCGACGATCCTACGATGACAAAGTGCTGCTGAAACGACGACAACCCGAGCTCAAACTACCATCCCTTAAGTTGTCGGTAAAGGTTTTACTTTAAGTATATTTCAAACATTGTATTCTTTCTTTTTATCGGAGCTTTAATCGTAATGAGGAGAGGGGGAGTGTCCCTTACCTCAAGTTTTATCATTTTATTGTAATCGTTCACTCCTACCTCCAACGAGGATGAGTACTTTAGTGATTTTCTCTTCGTACATGGTCAGGATCGTTAGAGCCTTGGATTAGCAGTCGAAAGGCTGTGAACCAAATAAAATTGCATTTGTCTTGTTTTATTTTCCGTTGCACTTTACTCTTCTTGCTTATAGAATCTACTAATGAACGAAAAGTTTTTGTGCGCTATTCACCCCCCCCCCTCAAGCGCTCATATCGATCCAACATTCTCTACCTTTGGTGTAATATCGAAAAGGAGAGAGTTCACAGTGAGGGTAGATCACTAGAATGTCATCATGGAGTAGGAACCCTAGTTTTGAACCATGTAAAATATTGTATTGTGCATGTGTTTTATTTTTATTTCTATTTGTATTGTATTCCGCTATGTATAACATTTTTGTAGATAAGCATGACACGATCGCGATAGATGAAATTATGAAAAGAGTTATTCACCCCCCTTTAGCGCGACGTCCGATCCTCAACAAGTGGTATCAGAGCGGGTCACTCTTCAAGGATTAACAACCAAGAGAGCAAGCGCTAGAGGAGAAGAGAAGATGGAGTTTCAAGAAAGATGGGGTGATGGCATCACGGTTCCACCCATCTTCATCTGCGAAGATTTCTGGTATTGGAAAAATAGAATGAAATACTTTCTTATGTGTAATATAGAAAATTTGATTTGCATTGAAATAGATTTCAAACGCCTATAGACAAAGGAAGGCTCCTCAAGAGGAAGAAATGGGCGAAGGAGCAAGTCTAAAAATTCGAGACCAACAACAAGGTAACAAAAATGTTGGTTAATCTAATACCTAATGATCTATTATGTAAGATAAAAGAATTTGAGGACGCCAAGGATTTATGGGGCAAGCTAGCCAAGATTAATGAAGATCTCTCACCGGCCCAACAAGTAGAGAAGGAATCTAAGGAGAAGTGTTCATCCTCTCAAGCTCAAGAAGAAAGTGTTTCATCATCCCAAGACCTTGAGGATTCAGAAGTTGAGAGATCCTCAACATCCGGATCGATAGAGGAGATAGAAAAAGTTTTGGAAGCCTCCACTTCAAGGATTGAGGGGGAGGAGAGATTATCTCTTGAGTCGGAGCAAGAGCAAGAGGAACCTTCCACATCCGAGAGAAATGAAGAAGAAATTCAAAATTCTCCTACCATTCAAAAAGATAACTCAAGTACATTGGTTAAAAATAAAAAAACATATCATATGCTTTGAGTGTAGGGAAAAAGAGCACTACAAGAGCAAATGTCCAAAATTGATTAAGAAGAAAACTCAAGTAGGACCTAAGATAAAAGAGAAGGTAAAGGAAGTCGGTGCCCCGATCCGCAAGAGCAAGAAGCATATTGTATGTTTCAAGTGCAACTAAAGAAGGCATTACCGAAGCCAATGTTTGAGGGTGTGTCACCCTTGGAAGAACAAGGAAGAGCTTGAAAGTAGGGGGAGCTTCTAAGGGTAAGGTAATGGTTAATAATGCTCCTACTTTATGTAAGGCCAAAAAGCATGCTAAGAATTTACTTGCAATTGTTCATAAGAAAAAGTATGCTAATAATAATAAATATTTTTGTTTAGGTGCTAAACATGTTAATTTGTTTAAGGACAATTCTAAAACCATCCCACCTAAGGATAACAAGAACCTAGGCATAAATCTCAAGAAATCTAGACACATGCCTTGGAAGAAAAATATCTCAAGAAATAATGGAAATTCAAAAATTGAGGTATTAGAAAAGGAAAATCAAGTCATGAGTTGAAGACTTGATAAATTAGAAAAAAAATCCTTGAAAAAATGACCAATTCAGTTAAAGGATCTAGTAGTCAAAACTTAGGTTCTAGAAGACAAGATCTACCTAAGGACAAGAAAGGTTTGGGTCACAAACCTAAGTCCAAGAAGGTAATGCCTACCTACCATAGTGTTCCATTTGACTATGAAACCAATATTAGGTCTAGGAAAATAAGGTCACAAGGGAAGTCATCCTTAGAGTTGACCATGGTAAGTGTCTAGTGGCAAAGGTTTCCAAGAAACCTAGGAAGATCACTAAGAAGGTTACAAAGGAAGTTACCCCTAAGGTTAACCTAGACAAGACCACAATGATCAAGGTTTCAAAGCCTAAGAGGGTCGTTAGGAGGGTAGCTAGGGAAGTCATCCCTAGTGAGTACTTACAAAACCCAAGGAGCTCCAATAGGTATTGAGTTCCTAGGACCATGATCCCTTCATGCTAAATAAGTTAGGATATGTCAACCTAAATGGATGGGTAGTTAACCTAACCATGGTAGAGTTGACATTTTAGGATATTTTCAAGGTAATGTGATACCTTCGAAATAAGATTGAGATTTAATCCTAAAAGATTTTAGGATGTGCCAATAAAATTTGAGAAGTTTGAAGAATCAATTATAATTGACACAATTAGGTTGAGAGTCAATGGTGTGTCATTTTGAATTTTTGGCACACTTGAAAAATTGATTCATTATAGAAAAATTGGATTTAATCCTAGTAAATGACAATTAGACATGAAATCTAGGTATTCTTATACCTTTATATTTTATTTATCATGCCTTGTTTGCCTTGTCATGTCATGACATCATATTTTATTTGATTATTTAAAATGTTATGATAATGCTTAGGGTCATTGTCACGTCCCGAGGGAGTCCCCGCCAGACGAAAATCCGACAGCATCTCCCCTATACGGGTGACAATATGAAACTTACATACAAGGCCTACACGGCCACTATACATCGGTCAACACGATCGGAACCAAACTACACACGCAGGTCATAAATATGTCTCAGGCCAATAATCAAAACAAATAACAAAAGTCTATCACATCTAGACTTACCCCTTCTGCCATCTGGGCAAGAATACAGAACTAAATCCAACCGAATAAAAAATCCGAATAGAGGTCCATAAGGGCATACCAAAACATCCACGAGTACATAAATCAAACACCAGTCCTAAACATATCTTCTAACCCATAAATCAAATAACAAGAAAAAAAACTTTCATGACGAGAGGGTTTGGCAGTTGGACTCTCCTGACAGCTTCATCCTGAAAAGATATAAAACAACGGGGTAAATTCAATGAACTCAGCGGATAATAGTCGATATGCATAGTCAGATATAAATAACAATAATAATCATACCAGTACAGTCTCATATATAGGATATGCAATAAAGAATTATGAAAGGTCTGTACTTACCTGAATCTCCTATCCTGATATAGGAGCATGTGTCATACTAGCAGAAATAAAGTCGTCAGACCAAATACAAATATATATCCTGTATGCATGGCAATCATATGCAACATCTAAGGCAGCAATCAAAATGTAGCAAACACAATACAAATGTCATCCATGCAAAATGCATGCAATGTAAATGACATGGTCACCCCTGACGCCAGTCAGCCGCCTCACACGCGATGGTGAAGCCGAGTGGGTAGGGCTATGACAACTGTGCACTCTGCCATCACTGCTCCTGAGTGACCGAGTGGACAAAATGCTGTCAGAGTACACCTATCCTCCTGCCCCAAACAGAGTGGGGGAGCAAAGCTCTCATTTCCCGGTGTCGTAGACCAGTGGAGGGATCCCTATCCGCTATCACGCTACCTCATCGCTACCCATGAGCGAACCAGCGGAGCCTGACAGAGCTACTGCACACACCCTCCTGATGTACCACTAACCCATGAGTGGCAGCGTGTGCAGATCATGTAACTGGTTGTGGGCTCAACTACAAAGGAACCCCGTCCAGCCAGCATGCAATCATGCAAGATGGTGCGTGACACTAAAGCATGTAATACCAACTAAAATACGTATCCGAATAATATGCACAACAAATAGGTACTTATCAATGATCCAAGTAAAACAGAGAAGGTATACCTATAAACTGATAAAATGCATGTATCAAGTAGGCACAATAACATACAAGGCAGATAAACATGAAAATTATTACAAGCTATAACTAACTAGCATATCAACATGACTATATCTAAAAGATAAGTCAAAATACCCGCCTGCTATAATGATCGTAATCATGAACTCTTCACACTCGTAGACCTGTCTCGTATCCACGTCCTGTAATCGTAGAATACTAGTATAACCAATCACTAGCCTAGTCAAACGGTAGGAATATGAATCTAATCCAACATTAATCAGATTAAATTCACTGTATAATTCCTGAATCAACTCTAGCATCAACTTTAAAGGTAACACATCCTACTTCATAACATACTAAATCAAAGCTTACCTTACAATGCTTCACAGCTTCTTGATCCACCTGAAATTCTCCGATAGAAATCATTCGATTGATCAGCAACAAAAACCTAATTTCAATTACCCTAACCCCTGCAAATCAAAATCTCCAAGCTCACAACAAATCTGTAAATTCTCAATTTCCCTTAATCTAAAGGAATAGATCATAAGGGTCCCTTACCACAAATCGAGGGTGAAAACTCCATGGAATCCCACAGCAGATTCCTTGATCCAGCCCAAGTCCTCCTTCCTCGAACCATCACCAAACGAAAAGGTTTTTGATAAATTTAAACACCCAAATGCAGCCTACATTTCGGATCAGCAGAGGTTGAATACAAGGAGCCATGCCAAAACCTAAACTCATAAACACACTGAAATGAAGGATCGTTAGCTTGCAAGGTGGCTGTGATCTGGATCCATAATCACCCTACGAAGCAAAACAGAACACAACATGGAGGAGAAGACAAAAATCAACAGCTCTTACCCCTGAACTCAAGATCAACTTGAAAGAAGGCTGCTACTCGTGGCAGAGAGAGCGATCTGTGTGTTGCTATCGGGATCGGAGGAAGAATGTTGGTAGTGACGAAGACGGCACACCAGCGAGGAGGCAGTAACACCCACGAGGACGAGATCGCAGGTGATCACAGGTCGTCGGAGGTGGGGAAAGCGACGACGAAGGTATTCCATTGTGCTCGCACGCAGGAGCGGCCTGCTTTCGTCGTGCGCAGGGCAGCACCGACTGTAGTCGGCGTCGATTGGCTGGTGACGACATCGCGACGGACAACAGGCAAGGAGGCGTGCGATCTGGAGCGGAAGGAGGCAAACGGCGACGGGGCAAGCTTTGGTGTGGGCGACGTGCGGGGAAAGGGGCAATGGGCAGTGGCAGTGTCGGAGCTTGAGCGGCGTGGCGACAATCTGGCTGGCGCGGCGAGGAAGAAGAGAGAAACCGCGGTGGGAGGTCTAGTCGCGAGAAAGGGGAAGGGCTCAGGCGGCTAACCGCGTGAGAGATGGGGAAATAGGAATAGAAAAACCTAGGTTTATAACTTAGGTTAATTAAACTCATTAAATAATCTAAACAGTCCCTTAAAAAGCTTGTTTTTCTTATCCTCGTAAATATCCTGTACAAGCCCCATTTAAATCCAGAAAAATTCTGAAAAAAATCCTAAAATTCCCTAAAAATCCTGAAATAATTTCCAGAATTATTTTTCTTAAATTTTTGTCCATTTAATTTAGTATTTTAAATTTTTCGTATTTAACATTCTCCCCCACTAATCAAAATTTGGTCCCCAAATTTCCTACTCAAATGCATAATGAGTAAGAGATATCACAAGTACTAAAAATACATCTCATGTACCTTAAGTAAACAGGTGGGGGTATTGAGTGCTGATCTTTTCTTCAAGCTCCCAAGTAGGCTCCTCATCAGTGTGGTGACTCCACCCGACCTTGACAAGTCGCACAATCTTGTTCCGCAACTGTCGTTCCTTGTGATCCAGAATCCGTACCGGAACCTCTGCGTAAGTAGCATCAGGTTGAATGAAACCTAACACATCTGACAGAATATGGATAGAGTTTGGCACATACTTCCTCAACATGGACACATGAAACACATCATGAATACCCGTCAAGGACGGTGGTAGCGTTAGGCGGTAAGCGACTACTCTAATCCTCTCCAAAACCTCAAACTGACCAATGTACCTAGGAGTTAGCTTACCACGGAAGCCAAATCTCTTCATCCCCTTTCGTGGGTGAGACTCGTAGGAATACATGATCACCAATAGAGAACTCCAGAGGTCTCCGTCTTCGATCTGCATAACTCTTCCGACGATCCTGCACCTCTGTCATCCTACGTCTGATAGTACGGACCAACTCTGCCTCATGCTGAGCTCTCTGGGGTCCTAGCAACTGGACCTCCCCAACCTCCTCTCAGAGGGTGGGTGTACGACACTGTCTACCATACAATGCTTCAAACGGGACCATTTGGATAGCCAAATGATAGCTGTTATTGTAGGCGAATTTCACTAATGGCAAGTGGTCCTCCCAGTTGCCCCCCCCCCCGAAATCCATAACACAAAACTTCAGCAAGTCCCCTAGTGTCTGAATAGTCCACTCAGACTGTCCATCTGTCTGTGGATGGAATGCATTACTAAAATGAGAATTTGTGTGCCTAAGGCCTGCTGCAGACTCTGCCAGAACCGGGGATCTTTATCTGATATAATGCTCAAAGGAACACCATGCAATCTGATGATATCCCGACAATATAACTCTGTCAAACGATCGAAAGAGTTGGTCTTCCGAATCACTAAAAAGTGTGTGGATTTGGTTAGTCGGTCAACGACTACCCAAATCGCGTCATGGCCTTGATGTGTCCTAGGCAAACCCACCACAAAATCCATAATAATATGCTTCCACTTCCATTCTGGAATCGGAATTTCCTGAAGCATCTGTTCCTTAAACTAATGCAACTCTAGAAACCATTATCCTCCTCGGTGTCAGAGACGATAGTTCATCTACCGTCCAAAATTCACTCCACCACACACTCTGTAAGTGCATGGGAGGCTATCGCAACCAAACTTCCTTATTACAACTGTTCGTGTTCCAGCTACTCTATAGTAGTTATCCAATAGCTAGCCAAAACTCCATGAGCATTTCTGCTCCCACCTCTTCAAAACAACATAATAACTGCGAAGTCCACGTCATATATATGACGGCTTAACTCGCAGTCCTTTAACTGCCGTAAGCTTAGGATACGTCTTATTCAATAGCATCGGAATCACTCTGATCCCCGAAATGATGCATCCATGTACACTACCCTTCCATCCACACCAGAATAATTAATCAACACTGGCGTAAAAGTCAACCATCGTCTGAGCCCTGAAACTAGTTTCATAAGCTTCAGACCAAGTAAATTTCATCACCTTCCTGGTTCAACCAGTCAGCGATGTAGTACCGCTAGGGCATCCTATCCATATCTATGGTAATAATCAAATCAATACCAGGAAACCACCATCTACGGTGGCCGAGTGCGCAACTCCAACTACCACCATCCACAGTGGCCAAGTTATGCAACTCCAACGATCACAACTGATCCAATCGTGTACAGAATACACGACTTCCCAAATCCCTGGATGACTAAGTCGTCAATAAGTCTAATAAGATAATCAAAATCTCATATAATTCATACCAAGTATGAAATTGTCGTCGCTACACACCTGCATTCTCTTTACTCTAGGCTGATGATATAACAATCATCACAACGACAATGATAATTGTATGACACCATGTCACTACAATATCAACACATCAGTCATAAACCAATCCTAGAGTATACACAGGTGTCATATAGCTGATCTAAATAGATCCTCTATCCACAATGAAGGATACTCATTTCCTTTCACAACTACCGCATTCTATCATCGATAATCGATGCATAACCTCAAAGGTTCGTCTCTCTTTTAACAAAGAGTTCTGGATCTTCTCTAGAAGAAATAATGGGACAGATAAATATCCCATCCAACACCTCCTATAATAAGGTAAAACGATCTTTCATCGTCTTGACCAGTGTAGGCATACACGCCTTATCCATAACCAAATCACTATTAGTAGGGACTGATATTCTCTGAGGGTTTACTCCTTGTCCTTTAAATTGGTGGCTAGCAGGCCAAATCCCTAGCTTCCTAATTCGACATCAGTCGACACCTCTAAAGAGTCCGTACTTCTGAAATCATCGTTAGGTTCCGCAAGGTCAATACGTCATCGACCTCGTCCCCGACCATGAGTAGGGGAAATTTCACTAAGTCAATACTTTTCCTAACCACTACAGTACATTAACCACTAAAGACAATAATTTTCCTATAGCTCAGAGATATCCTTCAGCTTGCCTGGTCCCAAAACACGAGAACTCCCAAAAATCCAAGGAAAAGAAAATCCTCGAAACACAAAACCCACAAACCAAAATCCCAAACCCATAAAATTGTCACGTCCCAAGGGCATATCCGTCATCCAAATGACGAAGGAGCCCCTTAGTGACAATATTCCGAAATACATGGACCAGATCTGGTAAAAACCTCGAAATAATTATAGAAATACAAATATTTTAATAAACCACATGCATGCACGACTAAACATAAATAAATTAAAGTAAAATAGTTTTATGACACCTAATCAAATTGCGACAAAATCCAAAGTGCATAAATAAAATGCAATACCGATAAAGTAAATAAAGCGACATCTCCATGATGCAGTAGGACAAGCACGATAAGGGACTCTTTGAGCGACGCGAAGGTAGGTCAACAGAACACATCCTCCATCAGTTAACCTAGAGGATAAGTGAGGAGTGGGTAAGTACAATCACTCAGTAGATGGATAGACAATAGTGTATAATCATAATGCACATAATGGAAGTCAAAGGAAACAAACTAGAGTAACCCAACCCTCAGAGTACCAATATCAGTCTGCAACTAACCTGGTTAGCAGTATAACAAATATACCCGCAAAACATACACCACCACTGCAATCTACAAGCAATGCACATCCAGATACCACGACAAAGCCTCGTGGCTCTCGAGGAAATACAAAGGGAACTATCTATGAGCTACCGTGAACGGAACTCGTGGATCGACAATCAATATACTAAGCACTGTCTACGCACAACTACATGCTACCACGAATGGGACTCGTGGGTAGACAGGCAGTAGAAAAACTCAATGTCTGCGGGCAACGACATGCTACCACAAATGGGTCTTGTGGGCAGACAGTGTATATAGATATCTAGTTATTGACTGCACGCAACAGCATGCTACCACTAATGGGTCGCGTGGGCAGTCCATTATCCTAGGTTGTTAAGCCTAGGGTTATCCTATACATCTAGCATAGAATGTCTATCAAAGTTGATAAAGATCATCGATCTACAATTAAGCCCATTGAGGCGGTCAAGCGAGGGTTTCAACACCTCTAATACGAAATGTTTACCAAAGTCGGTAAAGATCATCGACTTATAAATAAAAACGTCGAGATGGTTAAGTCTAGGGTTCCAACCCTTCTAACATGAATGGTTATCAAGGTCGATAAAAATCATAAGTCCACTAATAAACACGTCGAGACGATTAATCATAGGGTTTCATCCTAGCTAACAGGAAACGCCTATCAAGGCCAATAAGGATAACCCATCTACTAACAAGCACAGCAAGAGGGTTAAGCCTAAATTATATCATTTCTACCAGTTTAATCATGCATGCTACAACTTGCTTCCACGAACAGATCTCGTGGGTACTTAAGATGTAAAGTAGCTATCTAGCTACAGACGTCATACGAATCCGATTATCACCAACTCTGAACGGATAATGCAAGAGTATAATCTTACAGTAGATTATCTCAACCATGCATGGGGAACATATTCGACCACAGATATACAAAGCAACCATAGGGAGACTCTACTGCAGACTCTCTCTCAACCAAGAATGGGAGATATAGTTGGCAGCCGAAATATGAACAACATTATATACCCTCTAAGGATTAATCGCATCCTAATCATACAACCTCTAATAGTCCGATCACCATATCAACTGAAATAGTACATGGATAAATATATATCAATAAGCACATCCGGGTTATTACGCCTAGGGTTCCAACACTTAGGGTTTTACTAATGTTTCATTCCTGAGATCCGATCCTACGGAATAACCTCATCTAAGTTATTCTATCCCTACTAGTTCAATCATGGTATCCACCGCAAAAACACATAGCCAAATAAACACATAACACGCTGTCTAATAAACGACAGCATAGTCATACTAATGGCAATCAATGGTTGAAATTAATTAGGGTATAACTAAAGAGGTCATGCCAGTACAAAGTCAAAGCAATATGCTATAGAGCATCAAGTGCAAATATACCCTAAACCACATAAGCAACGTAATCATATCATCATGCACTAAATCTAGAAAATTTATCTCTAGAATTTATTCACTTGTTAGCCGTCTGGAGATGTCCTGTCACTGCCAAATCCCCAAATTGACCTCGTCAATAATACCGTGAATTTCCGAAACATAAAAATCATCAGAAATCCGTACAAATCCAAAAATACTCAAGTTAACCTGCCAAACGCGGCGAACTCTGAAAACCTAAAGACCCTAAGGAACTCAGAACCTATGCTCAGATACCAAATAAATTGTCACGCCTCGAGGGAGTCCCCGCCAGACGAAAATCCGACAGCATCTCCCTTGTACGGGTGACAATATAAAACTTACATACAAGGCCTACACGGCCACTATACATCAGTCAACACGACCGAAACCAAACTACACACGCAGGTCATAAATATGCCTCAGGCCAACAATCAAAAGAAATAACAAAAGTCTATCACATCTAGACTTACCCCTTCTGTCATCTGGGCAGGAATACACAACCAAATCAAACAGAATAAAAAATTCGAATAGAGGTCCATAAGGACATACCAAAACATCCACGAGTTCATAAATCAAACACCAGTCCTAAACATATCTTCTAACCCATAAATCAAATAACAAGAAAAAAAACTTTCATGACGAGGGGGTTTGACAGTTGGACTCTCCTGACAGCTTCATCCTGAAAAGATATAAAACAATGGGGTAAGTTTAATGAACTCAACGGATAATAGTCGATATGCATATTCAGATATAAATAACAATAATAATCATACCAGTACAGTCTCATATATAGGATATGCAAGAAAGAATTACGAAAGGACTGTACTTACCTGAATTTCCTATCCTGATATAGGAGCATGTGCCATACTAGCAGAAATAAAGTCGTCAGACCAAATACAAATATGTATCCTGTATGCATGACAATCATATGCAACATCCAAGGCAGCAATCAAAATGCATCAAACACAATACAAATGCCATCCATGCAAAATGCATGCGATGCAAATGACATGGTCACCCCTGACGCCAGTCAGCCGCCTCACATGCGATGGTGAAGCCGAGTGGGTAGGGCTATGACAACTGTGCACTCTGCCATCACTGTTCCTGAGTGACCGAGTAGACAGGATGTTGTCGGAATACACCTATCCTCCTGCCCCAAACAGAGTGGGGGAGCAAAGCTCTCATCTCCCGGTGTCGTAGACCAGAGGAGGGATCCCTGCCCGCTACCACGCTGCCTCATCGCTACCCATGAGCGGACCAGCGGAGCCTGACAGAGCTACTGCACACACCCTCCTGATGTACCACTAACCCATGAGTGGCAGCGTGTGCAGATCATGTAACTGTCTGCGGGCTCAACTACAAAGGAACCCCGTCCAGCCAGCATGCAATCATGCAAGATGGTGCATGACACTAAAGCATGTAATACCAACTAAAATACGTATTCGAATAATATGCACAACAAATAGGTACATATCAATGATCCAAGTAAAACAGGGAAGGTATACCTATAAACTGATCAAATGCATGTATCAAGTAGGTACAATAACATACAAGGCAGATAAATATGAAAATTATTGCAAGCTATAACTAACTAGCATATCAACATGACTATATCTAAAAGATAAGTCAAAATATCCGCCTGCTATAATGATCGTAATCATGAACTCTTCACACCCGTAGATCTGTCTCGTATCCACGTCCTGTAATCGTAGAATACCGGTATAACCAATCACTAGCCTAGTAAAACGGTAGGAATATGAATCTAATCCAACCTTAATCAGATTAAATTCACCGTATAATTCCTGAATCAACTCTAGCATCAACTTTAAAGGTAACACATCCTACTTCATAACATACTAAATCAAAGCTTACCTTACAATGCTTCACAGCTTCTTGATCCACCTGAAATTCTCCGATAGAAATCATTCGATTGATCGGCAACAAAAACCTAATTTCAATTACCCTAAGCCCTGCAAATCAAAATCTCCAAGCTCACAACAAATCTGTAAATTCTCAATTTCCCTTAATCTAAAGGAATAGATCACAGGGGTCCCTTACCACAAATCGAGGGTGAAAACTCTATGGAATCCCATAACAGATTCCTTAATCCAGCCCAAGTCCTCCTTCCTCGAACCATCACCAAACGAAAAGGTTTTTGACATATTTAAACACCCAAATGCAACCTACATTTTGGATCAGTAGAGGTTGAACACAAGGAGCCATGTCAAAACCTAAACTCATAAACACACTGAAATGAAGGATCGTTAGCTTGCAAGGTGGTTGTGATCTGGATCCAGAATCACCCTACGAAGCAAAACAGAACACAACATGGAGGAGAAGACAGAAATCAACAGCTCTTACCCCGGAACTCAAGATCGACTTGGAAGAAGGCTGCTACTCGTGGCAGAGAGAGCGATCAGTGTGTTGCTATCGGGATCGGAGGAAGAATGTCGGTAGTGACGAAGATGGTACACCAGCGAGGAGGCAGTAACACCCACAAGGCTGAGATCGCAGGTGATCGTAGGTCGTCGGAGGTGGGGAAAGCGACGGCGAAGGTATGTCATCAGGCTCGCGCAGCAGAGCGACCGCTTTGTCGCAGCTGGCAAAGACTGATAGTCGGCGTCGATTGGCTGGCGACGGCGTCACGACGGACAATAGGTGAGGAGGCGCGCGATATGGAGCGGAAGGAGGCAAACGGCGACGAGGCGAGCTCTGGCGTGGGCGACGTGTGGGGAAAGGGGCAACGGGCAGTGGCAGCGTCGGAGCTTGAGTGGCGTGGCGACAATCTGGCTGGCGTGGCAAGGAAGAAGAGAGAAACCGTGGCGGGAGGTCTGGTCGTGAGAAAGGGGAAGGGCTCGGGCAGCTAACCGCGTGAGAGATGGGGAAATAGGAATAGAAAAACCTAGGTTTATAACTTAGGTTAATTAAACCCATTAAATAATCTAAACAGACCCTTAAAAAGCTTGTTTTTCTTATCCCCGTAAATATCCCGTACAAGCCCCGTTTAAAATCAGAAAAATTTCAAAAAAATTCCTAAAAATCCTGAAATAATTTCCAGAATTATTTTTCTTAAATTTTTGGCCATTTAATTTAGTATTTTAAATTTTTCGTATTTAACAATCATTATGTCATGTTTGTATTTAGGTCATTTTTATGCCATGACATAATGATTATTGGCAAATATTTTAATTTATACAATCATTATATGTCATGATCATATTTCATGCATTAAGGTTAATAAAATTGAATTAATTAAGGACAATGACATGATTTGAAGTCTCATAATAAAGGAATCAAGTAAAGTTGTCTAGATAAAATGCATGAGACCCTAGATAAGGAAGAACAAAAACTCATATCTCACAAAAATATTAAATTAACATGTGTATGTATTGATACACCCTAGACATATATGAGATGTTAGAAAAATGAGTTAAGTTCAAGGTGCATAGTTTTTACATCTAGATGAACTTAAACTCATAATATGACATTGATTAATTATGAGAAAAGCTAATGTACAAATCATATATATCTAACCCATAGAAGATGGTTCAAAATAAAGTTTTGAAAAAAAATTAAAATCATTTTGAAAAACCTTGATGAAGTCTATCTTTTGATGGCAATCACCATTGAAAAAATTTGCATAAATTTAGACAAAAATATTGAAGTTTTCAATGATTTTGAACTTTATATAAATTTTATAATTTAATGGATATTTTAATTTAAAATTACTTTTCATCCATGATGTAAGTAATATACATATAAATTTTCAAAATTTTTTAAATTATGTATATTTACTTATGAATTATCAAAACTCAATTCTGAAATCTGAATTTTGCATTTTGTAGAAACCAATTAACTGCTGCTTTGAGCAATTGACTAGTGGTAAGCCAATCAATTGATTTCTGATTTCAGTCGACTGATGGTGATGATTTCGACTTAACAAAGTTTGTTTAGCCATGTATCAGCTACCCTAGGTTACCCTAACGTTTCCTAACCCTAGGATATACTTTGGAAAACATTGGAAGGGTGAAATAATCTTTGTAAATGATTAGAAGAGTTTTTAGGGTGGAGTATCAAATTTGAAGGGAAGTTAAAGTTCAAGTTTAAATTTTTACCCTTATTTTCGATGGTTTAAGTTTCCTATAGGATTAGGAACTCTCCAAGGGCATTGTTGGTGCAATGGTCAAGGGGGAGCAAGCCTATAGGGGGAGTGTGTCCATCAAGGGATGATGGATGCAATTTTGACCAAAGAGGGTGAAATGAGGGTTTATGTACCTTCATTGTGGATTGCCTTTCATTTAGTAATATAAGACTTATCACTAGGAAGAGTGAAGACATCCAAAATGTTTTTGAACCAAGGGGAGAATGTAGAATCTCTTTGGGAGATGAGACATTGAAAATCGTGGTAGGATTTTTTATGCCAAAGGGGGAGAAGTGAGGTTTAAGTTAAGTAAATCGTCACTATATTTTGGCATTGGAAGAATTAAGTTTGGGTTATTACTAGCTTAACTTAAAGGTATTGTCAAATATCAAAAAAAGAAAAATTGTTGGTGCAATAGGCCTCGGGTCAATATTGACCAAACTCGAGTGGGACTCGAGTAGAGTTTTGATGTTTGACAATGGGTTGACAATCGATTTGACCATTGTTTAACTATATGGTTTGACATATATTGATCATATGACTAGTGGATGATCGGGATATCCAATGTCATATGAGAGAGTTTTTTAAGGGAAAAATTGTTGAAGCAATCAACTTCAGGTCAAGATTAACCAAGCTCGAGTGAGACTCGAGTGGAAGTCCAAGATTTGATTCATAGCAATGGAGAAGTCCAAATATGGATACTTGACAAGGAAAGTCCAAGATTGGAGTTTATTAGCAAAGGAAAATCCAAGTATGGGTACTTGACAAGGAAAAGTCCAAGTTGGACACTTGCCATAGAGAAATTCAAATATGAATACTTAGCAAAGGAAAAATCCAAGGATGTAGTCTTGGTTGTGTAAGTCTAAGTATGCAGTCTTAGCGGCGAAAGTCCAAGTATAGATACTTGACAAAGAAAAAGTTCAAGGGTGTAGTTTTGGTCACATAAGTCTAAGTGTATAGTCTTGGTAGTGAAAATTCAAGTATGGATACTTAACAAAGGAAACTCATTAACATGACATGACCGACGGAAACACTTGAAGGCTAGGGCCAAGGGTGAGGAGTCGTGGACTCGAACCTAAGACTTGAGGCTAATAGTGTTAGTTCGTGGCAGTTCCACGAACTGCACAGGCAGTTCGTGGAACCGCCTCGAGCACGCCCGTGCGTGCGTCTCCTTCCCTTAAAAGGGAAGGAGTGCGTCCAAGGCGAGGGTTCGGAAGAAAAGCAAAAGTAGAGACTTGTTGGGTTGGCTGTGTTCTGAGGCGGCTCGGCGAAGCGGAGAGGAAACATCCAGCGATTTGGTTTGTGGAAGCGAGAGGAATCTTCCAGCTGTGATCATTTCCTCCGACGCAAGTCCAAAATCCTCCAACCGGGTAAATTCAACCAAGAACAGGTATATATATCGTTCCACATTGGTATCAGAGCATAGATAATTTACCTGTTCAATTTGTTTCTTCGAATCGAAAATCGAGAAGCGAGCAGTATGTCTTATCTCGTTCGATGGCACGGCGTGCGGCATCCGATCCGCAGCGACGCGAGAGCCGACGCCTTCCGACACGCGGCCGTCGGCGACGCGCAGCGGCGCTGAGACGGCCGCGTTGCGTCGTCGACGGCGGCCCGGCGACGCAGAACGGATGGTACCGGAGGCGGCGATATCGATGCCTCGCGACGCCCGGAAGCGGCGATGGCGCCCGGCGCGGAGGCGACGGTGCGCGTCGGCCGCGTCGAAAGCGAGACGGGCCGGTGCTCGCGGTTGGCGGTGCGACCACCGCGTAAAGGCGACGGCGGTCAGATGCCGGAGGCGGGCCGATCCGGCCGGAGAGGCAGGCCGCTGCCTTGGCACGCGCAGCACCGGATTAGGGCGCGCGACGGGAAAAAGTTGCTATTTATTAAATAAAAAAAATATATGTTTTGTACAGATGGGGTTTTTTTTTTTTATCAGAAAAACAAATAAAAATCTGTTTCGTACAGATTATTTAAGGGCCCAAATTGAAAAAAAAAATTTATTATTAATCTGTTCTGTACAGATTATATATATATGTTTTTTTTGGCTTAATTGGGCCTAATTAAAAGAGTCTTGAATCAAATTTTAATTGGACATGGGTTCAATTAATTTGATTCCAACAAAAGACTTAGTGTCTAATTAAATTTACACAAGAATAGTGTAAGGTTGACTTTGGTTGACTAAACTCATAACTATGGTTAGATGGATTATTTTTGGAACAATTAGAATCTGACTTGAATGACTTAAGGATAAAACTAGTTTATGACTGTCTAAGAGTCAAAATTGATTGATCAATGGGTCAATTGATTATAGCCTAAAATTCAAGGAGTTTAGTTCTTCTTGAAAGATGTGTATTTGTTCTGTGCCTTGATTAAATTGGAATATACCGGTATTTGTACTGGTTTTGTCGGTTATGTACTGACATGATTTATTTCAATTTTACAGATGGTGCGGATGTATACCACTATGACCCGGCGCGATGTGTTGCGCAATCGGTATAGGGAGGCTATCGAAGATTTGGACTATGACCCTTACCATGGAGTCATTGGATACATTGGGAAGCTGGACAGACTATTTTGGAAGCTCGAGATGCAGGAGTTTCCAGTGTTAGACAACTACAGGATTTGGGCGTTGATTCGTTCATTGCCCGATAATCTTGCTGACGCGGTACGACAATTTTGGGGGTTACATGAAGGACGTGTTTCATATACCCAGTTGTGCACAGAGCTGATAAACTACGCTGACTGTGAAGAGGATCCTGAAGAAGACCCTGTGGAGGATTTTGGTTCTCGGATAGTGAGGTCTTTAAAGGACTACATGTCGAGGCGTGACATGTGTTGCTGTGAGTGTCGGCAGAATCTTGTGGTTGAGTCGCACGGAGTGGACATGTCATGATTACTGTTGCGCTAGGGCTTGTCCTAGTGGGAGCAGTAATCGCTTATCTAGTCTATTAGGAGTTGTTTTAGTTCATGAGTAGGAAGAATGTAATCTGTTACATTCTAAGTAGACTTTGTTATTTGTTAACATTGTATGCAAAGATGTTTATTTTAATGATGTGTTCATTTAATGATTAGTTCATTTGATCTTATTAATTCTACATGATGCATGATTCTGAGTATGCCCTTGATTAGTTCAAATGTGTATATAATGATATGTGTAATATCATGCTGTAATAATGATTAATATCATTAAGTGGGATGTATGTAATAAAATATATCAATCTAAGTCTGATTGGCACATACAAATGATGAGTGATAACGCAGTTGTCACTTGATTTTGTAAACCAAATCAGATTTATCTTGAGTTTATTTTTGAGATTACATACATAAAAGCATACACTGAGTAACTAAATAATGTGTTTATTTATGTTAGGTTATGGCAACTAAAAACATCATAGCTGAACTGAACAAAGGTGAAAAACTGAATGGGGATAACTATAAGATATGGCACCTCAAGATTCAATATGTACTTGAGGAACAAGAAGTTCTAGAGGCTGTTAATCAGGTTTTGATGGAACCTGTTGAGAGTAATACAGCACAGTACAGACGTGACCTTGATACCTATAAGGTATGGAAAAGGAAGGATTCCACTGCTAAGGGAATATTGATAAGTTCAATGGTGGATGACCTAGTGTTAGAGTATGAGCCATATCCTTCGGCTCATGCTGTCTGGGTAGCCCTTAGAGAGAGATACAGTGGAATAAGTCTGAGTAAGCTTCGTCAGCTGACGATCAGGTTCGACAGCTACAAGAAGCGCCCGAATGCAACGATGGTTCAACATCTCAGGGAGATGTCGAATATGATCCGGGAGCTGAAAACTGTCGGTCATGAGTTAACCGATGAACAACAGGTTCAGGCGGTTATTCGTTCTCTTCCCGATTCTTGGGAGACCATGAAGCAGACCTTAACTCACAGTGAGAGTATTAAGACTTTCGCTGATGTCTCACGGCATGTGGAGCTGGAGGCTGAGAGAGTAGAATCCGCGAGGATTTCTAGCCAAGCCTATTTGGCTGCCGGTTCTGCTGGATCATCTGGATCCAAGAAGAAATGGTACAAGAAGGGAAAGGGAAAGAATAAAAACGTTGCTACTGCTGCTATGAAGGATCAAATCAAGAAGAAGAAGACAGGGAAGAAACCTAAAAGCAAGTTATCTTGCTTTAATTGTGGCAAGAAGGGTCACTTTGCTCGGGAATGTACTGAGCCTAAGAAGGTAACTTCTAATCTGTCTTCTGAGCATTTTGTTGCTAGTACTGTGTTGATGGCTGATTCTTATCCTTTGTGGATTATAGATTCGGGAGCAACCAACCATGTAGCTCGAGAGCGGGTTACATATGTGGAGTACCGTCGGGTACCTGCAGGCAACAAATGGATCTATGTAGGAAACAATGCAAGAGTCGAAGTCAAGGGAGTCGGCACTTGTAAACTTAACCTTCGTGGTGGAAGTACTTTGTTTCTGCATGATGTCTTGTATGCTCCAGAGATTCGAAGGAATCTTGTATCTGTTACTTGTCTTCTTGATTTGGGTTACTCTGTAAATTTTTTCAGTCGCTGTGTAGAACTTAAGATTGACTCTGTGTCAATCGGATATGGTTATTTATCTAATGGTTTTATGGTACTAGATGTGGTGCCTGAAGTGAATTGTGCGATTCATAGTTGTTTTTCAAACATTGCTCTTACTAGTAATGCGGATATAACTGATGAGGTTTGGCATGCTAGATTGGGACATATAGGACAAGATCGCATGAATCGATTAGCTAGAGAGGGTTTATTGGGCTCTCGTGCTAAGATTAGCTTGTCTATATGTGAGCATTGTCTTGCTGGAAAAGCAACTAGGAAACCATTTGGAAAGGCTATTAGAGCAGACTTGCCATTGCAATTGATTCATTCGGATATTTGTGGTCCGATGAGTGTGAAGGCTAGGCATGGAGCTTCCTACTTCATTACATTTATTGATGATTTCACTAGGTATGGTCATGTGTATTTGATTTCTCAAAAATCTGAAGCGTTGGATTATTTCATTCGTTATTTGAACGAAGTTGAGAATCAAACAGAACGTAAGGTTAAGGCCTTGCGCACTGACCGTGGGGGTGAATATCTGTCTGATTTGTTCAAGACGACATGTAATGATAAGGGGATTATTAGACAGCTAACGATCCCAGGAACTCCACAGCAAAATGGGGTTGCTGAAAGAAGAAATAGGACTCTTCTTGAAATGGTTAGGTCTATGATGGCGCAGGCTAATTTGCCGGTCTCCTATTGGGGAGATGCATTACTAGCTGCGGCATATATACTTAACAAAGTGCCTTCAAAATCAGTTCCATCGACCCCATATGAACGTTGGACGGGCAGAAAACCAGATTTGAGCAATCTGAGACCCTGGGGGTCAGCTGCCTACGTTCATAATAGTTCTCACAAATATGGAAAACTAGGACCTAGAGGTAAGAAGTGTATCTTTATAAGATATTCTGATACCTCAAAAGGTTATGTTTTCATAGGTGAGATGTCAGATGGGACAATCTCTGAGATTGAGTCTAGAGATGCCACTTTTCTCGAAACTGAGTTCCCAACAAAAGGTGAAGTTGATAAGACAGTTCCTCTTTTTGAAGAGGATGAGTCGTTATCAACAAGTCAGATGTCCAGTGGGATACCTGAACCTAGTCAACCGAGTGGGAGTAATGTGCCTGATCACGGGGTGACTTCTCAACAGCCCAACTTACGGAAAAGTGTTCGTAAGATCATACCTAAAAGGAGGTTTGATATTGAGAATGAGGCAATGATGACACTCCCAGTTGACGAAGATGAACCTCAATCAGTTGAGGATGCGTTGGGATGTAGGGTTAGAGATAAGTGGAAAAGTGCAATGGAAGAAGAGATGGAGTCAATGATTCGGAATCAAGTTTGGGAGTTAGTCGATCTTCCTCCTGGCCGAAGGGTCATTGGGAATAAGTGGATTCTCAAAATAAAGAGGAAGTCTGATGGATCGATTAACCGATACAAGGCTCATTTGGTTGCAAAAGGATTTACCCAAAGAGAGGGTATTGACTTTGAAGAGACATTTTCTCCCGTAGTGAAGTTTGTGTCAATCCGAATTATCTTGGCCTTTGTGGCGCATTATGACTTGGAATTACATGAGATGGATGTCAAAACCACTTTCCTTAACGGTGAGCTTGACGAGGAAATCTATATGGTTCAGCCAGAAGGTTTCGTTGCTTTAGGCCAAGAGGATAAAGTATGTAGATTGAAGAAATCTATATATGGGCTGAAGCAAGTGTCAAGACAATGGAACATAAGATTTAACAAAGTGGTTTTATCTTATGGTTTCGAAATGATCAATGAGGATCATTGCATTTTCCTAAAGAAGGAAAAAGGAAAGTATGTCATTTTATCATTATATGTTGATGATATGCTGATAGCAGGAAATGACATAGGTTTTATTGTAGAAGTCAAAAAGTGGTTGTCTTCACAATTTGACACAATAGATATGGGAGAAGCTGAATACATCTTAGGGGTTAAGATCATCCGGGATCGATTTAAGAGACTTTTGGGTTTGTCACAAGAGTCTTATATTACTAAGATGTTACAACATTTCAACATGTTCAATGCAGGAATGACACTGCTACGAAAGGTACTTGTTGAGCAAAAGTATGAGTCCCAAGACTCAAATTGAAATAAGCGACATGAATAAAAAACCATATGCCAGTGCCATAGGTAGTTTAATGTATACTATGTTGTGTACTCGTCCCGATATCAGCTATGCAGTGGACTTAGTTAGCCGGTTCCAGTCAAACCCAGGATCGAGACACTGGAAGGCAGTGAAAAGGATTTTCAGATATCCAAGGCGGCATTTACGATTATTGTCTCTGTTATCAAGGATCAGATATAAGCCTTAAGGGTTATTCAGATGCAGATTGGGCTGGGGACCTGGATGATAGAAAATCAACATCAGGCTATGCGTTCTTGTTGAATGGTGGCGCCATCTCCTGGAACAGCAAGAAACAGGCCTGTGTGGCCTTATCTACAATGGAAGCTGAATATGTGGCATGTTCAGCAGCTGTACAAGAAGCAGTCTGGTTGAGGAGGTTCTTAAAGCATTTGAAGATTCTTGAGAAGCGTGGAGTCATGGTATCTATTGTGACAGTCAAGCTGCGATAGCTTTTTCCAAGGATCCCAAATATCACAGCAAGGGCAAGCATATAGCTATAAAGTACAACTTTATAAGGGATATTGTTGCTAAAAAGAAGGTGATTCTTGAGTATATCCCTACACGAGCTATGCTTGCAGATCCTTTTACTAAGCCAATGACTAGAGAGTCATTTAATGAGCATGTAAAGTTCATGGGACTTCGTAGAATGTAATAGTCTTGTAATGACAATTGAATATAATGATTTGATTGTTTTGAAATGCACCATAACTGCTCATGTATGTTATGTTACATTCTAGTGATAAGATCTCGATAAGCATGTTGGCAGGTAATGATTGGTCCTCTCACATGGACAATCATCTTTATTTGTTGCGTATGAATAGAGGTAAGACCGATGCTTATAGGTCAACCTATGTGGTTGTTAGCTTTGGAAGCTGTAAAATTTGTTACATTCCTATAAGTTAGGGTCGTCTTGATATTTGTATCAAGATAAGATCATTTTGTGATAAATGATCGAAGTAAATGAACCCACCATTTACTCTACTGTTTTGAGATTAGAATTCATATGTTGAATTGGATTCATGTGTTGAATTGGATTAGACATTGGGAATGTCTAGATCGAAATCTGTACGATGTTATTTTGAGGAAAACATGCGCTCTTTATTGGTAAAGAGGACGACATCGTAGCATGTGAATGATATCACATGTGCTAAGACGACAATAAGGGTAGTAGGAGAATGGATCCCTGCTTCTCTACTATGTGAGCCCTTTGAGATTATATGTTGATCTCAAAATTTGCCCTTTGTGACTATTTAGGTGTCTACTTGAAGTTTTAATCAAGGTTTGCTACTTTAGCATGTCTACCTATGACTATGGATGATTCGGTCTATGGAACATGTCTAGGAAAGCTATTGATTAAAATGAATAGATTCACACTAAAAGGAAGATTAAATAAGTTTACATCTAATGGGTATTATTCACTATTCGACTCTTTTACATTTGTATGCGAAATGTTTGTGAATATTTGGAATATGAGACATGCTCTTGACATGATGGTCAATTTAAGGGATTAGAGATGTTCATATTGATGTAAATAAAATTATTTAATCTGGGTAAAAAGCAAGACATAAATGTTTCAGGTAAAACGGTTATGTACCACCAGAAATATGATTTTGTATCATCTGGAAAACGACTATGTGTCACCTGGAAAATGGCTGTGTGCCATAAGATAAATGGTTTTGTACCACCTGGAGATGACTCTGTGTCATCGGGAGAATGATTATGTATCATATGGAGAGTGGCTAAGTTAGGCGTAACAACTTCTCTTAGCATGTATCACTCTATGAGCAGCTATGTAAGGTGTAACAACTTTCTTAGCATTTGAACGCTCAATGTGCTTGCTGTCGCACGAACCATTTTCTAATTTGATGTTTCATTTAGTCTTTGTGACTATTAATCTCTGTTCTATTAGTCTTTTGGGACAATAGATGTTGCTTCGATTTAGTCTATGTGACTAGACTTCTCTTTTGAAATGGTCTGTGTGATCATTTAGTCTATGTGACTAAACACCCCTTCTAAAATGGTCTGTGTGATCATTTTTGTCTGTGTGACATACCTTGGACGAGTGAGAGATGTTAGTTCATGGCAGTTCCACGAACTGCACAGGCAGTTCGTGGAACCGCCTCGAGCATGCCCGTGCGTGCGTCTCCTTCCCTTAAAAGGGAAGGAGTGCATCCAAGGCGAGGGTTCGGAAGAAAAGCAAAAGTAGAGACTTGTTGGGTTGGCTGTGTTCTGAGGCGGCTCGGCGAAGCGGAGAGGAAACATCCAGCGATTTGGTTTGTGGAAGCGAGAGGAATCTTCCGGCTGTGATCATTTCCTCCGACGCAAGTCCAAAATCCTCCAACCGGGTAAATTCAACCAAGAACAGGTATATATATCGTTCCACAAATAGAAGTGGCTTAAAGGTTTAGGTCTAGCCTAAGGGTACCCAATAGCATGACATAGTCGATAGAAGCACTGGAAGACTAGCGTAAAGGATAAATGAATTGTGGAGGACTCTGATAGACCCTGAGAGATTGAGGTTGATAGAAGTGGCTAGAAGACTTAGGTCTTAAACACTTACAACATTCGTCAATTTGGAACTTTTGACAAGATTCTTTGATGTAGCGTTTGTCGTCAGAAGGATGATTACACAATAGAAAAGTCCTTCACTATTCCATTAGCCAAATCCTTCTCATGCCTTGGATATTCTTCTCTCCACTAGACAGTCTCTACAAAGCAGTCACATTTCCACAGCCTTTTGGCACTTCGACAGCCTTTTGGCACTTCGACAGCCTTCTGACACTTTGCCAAGATCTCTCACAATCTCCGAGTACACAACGTAGCAGCGCTTCCACAACCTTATTTTTTTACCACTTGGACGCTCACGCATATATCATGCGTGAGGTAGTTTTCGATGCACTTACACATACTGCACTACTTGCAGTAGTGTAAGTGGTTACGTTACACACACTGCATTACATGTAGTGTGTGTAAGGAGTTACATATATAAACTGTCAACATTATTTTATGTTCTCTTGAATATCTCATACTATTCTTTTCTAACCCCTAAAAACCTCTAAGCAACTAACATGTCACCTTGCCCATGCTGAGTTACAAGCTCTCTAAACTCCATCATAATTGTATATTCCTACGCATGCTCTCTATTTTAACATGTCACCTCCATACATTTATATGAAATTATACATGCAATTCAGATGCAGTGCCCATGTTAACATCTGATCTAGTTATATGAATGTCTAAAGTATACGACTCGATCCATAGGAAGGTCAAATGGCTAGCACGGTGACAGATCGACTTGCTACAATGAGCAAGGGTCAATCTTTGAAGACTGTAAAATTTTTCGAGGACGCTTGTCCTCCCAACACGCTAGCATTCAATTGGAGCATAAAAAATTCTCTGTGATTTATCTTTCTTACGATGACGATAAGTTTAACTAGTAAAGATGTTTATTAAGATGAGCGTATCACTTTTTGTTATAAAAATATAGAACCATGGCATTAGTAGCCTCATTGCCCTTCTACGGTGGAGGAGGTAAATCAGACAAGTGCGAGTCTGAGAGAGTCCGTCGATGGCTCAGAGTCGTCACCGAGAATTGGCCTGCACTTAAGAAAATAAGATCACTTTTTGTTATAATGAACACATGAAGTATACATTAAAATCATGCCACAATATATAAAGAACACACTTGAAGTCATTTTCTTACTTCCCTCCCATGATAATGAAATTAATTCGCCATTGTGGGTCAAAAGAAAGATCTTTTAATGATGAAATAGCCAATTTTTCCTGCCCTCTCGTTTTGCTAAGTCTCTACCTAACCGATTTTTTATTGGATAATAAATTACAACACAAATAAAAACACTTTGGCGGGTAAAAAAGCAGCAGCGTTAAATATGAACCGAAGACCAAAAAAAGATTACTACGGATATTCCGGGTCAACATTGTAACACTACAGGCAATAAAATATATAACAAGAAAATAATAAAATATAAAACAAGAAAATTCCACGTGTTCAAATGCTGAGTGTTCGACGAACATATCAAAATTATATAATATATTAATCATAATGGGATACGGGTTTACAAGCATTAGTCACACAATTCATTCACGTAGTTTTCATCGAGGATTGAGGTGGATGAACATTCAGCTTTAATTTGCCCAGAGGAATCTCTGGAACCATTGCAAGACTTTGATCCCAATCAATTGTCAACCATTAGAAAATATAGATTTGATGAAAATAACGAATCTACCATATATTTAAGAAATAAGTAGATATAAAATATTAAATGATTTGTGATATAGTTCTCATTTTATCAAAAATTTTATAATAAATAAAAAATATAAAATAATGACATGAAATAAAAGAATTTGGATGCAGCATAATAATTATCGTCCAAGTGTCTTTTTCCTGCTCCGAAAAAATCTATTCTCTATCAACGAAAACGGTTGGACTATCAAGTCCTATAGAGGTTAATTGACTATTATCTCGTAAAAAATTAGAATTGTCAATCTAGTAACTTCATCGGTCCATCTCATGATTATTGTAAGGGAGATAAATCGCAGGAGTATTTGTCCTTGACACAATTGGTCAAGACAGAATAAGATCATCTGATGCCAAAGGGTAATTTTAGACGCTCATTTGGAATCAATCCGTGTTCATTTTACAAATATAGTCCTACTCCGATCAATTTGTCATCCCTACTAACAAATTTGGACTGATCAATTTTACATATTAAATCTATCTTAAAATTGAAATTCATAAATCATCAAATTAAATAAATCACCATTCAAATTTAGGAATAATAACATGTAAGTCCATAGAAAATCCAATTCAATGATTAATACTATATCCTTCGAATCGATTGATTTTAGGATGATTGATTTGATTCTTAAAAAAATTTTCATCGATTATTAAAATAAATTGGAAGGTATTCATATGGATAATTTCAGTAGCATTAATATTCTTAGTTTATCGTATCATTTAGATGAAAATCTTATAAATTCATGGTAGGAATGGATCCGTAGATATCCTACCGTTACCCTACAAAGCCCCGAGTAGAAATTACTATCTATTTATAGAAATTACTATCTATAAATATTGGTAAGAAGGTTAAAGGATGGAGTAGAAATTCTCAAAGCTGATGGAAACGCAGAGGTTGGATTCCGACATCGTCAGATTGTTCTCCGTTTCCTTGTTGGCGCATCTACTTCTTTGTGCGTCATTGGACAGGATTACTCCCGCCCAGTTCATCTCCTTCAATGACACCTTAGTCTCCGACGGCGGCGCTTTCATGATGGGCTTTTTCTCCCCTTCAAACTCCAGCGGTGATCTTTACGTCGGAATTTGGTACAACATTCCCCAGAGGACCATCGTATGGGTGGCCAACAGAGAGAAGTCGATCGGCGACTCCTCCGCAGCGGTCATCAGCATCTCCGAAGACAGCAACCTCATCGTCAATGACTCCCGAGGAATCACCATCTGGTCATCGTCCTTATCAGGCTCGGGTGCACCGAGCAACAGCACAGAACTGGTGCTGCTCAACTCCGGAAATCTAGTTCTCAGAAAAAGCAAGAACAGCATCTTGTGGCAGAGCTTTGATCACCCGACAGACACCTTTCTTCTAGGTATGAATATCGGTTTCGACTACGGGAACAGACATCCAGTACCAGTCGTATTCTTCACGTCCTGGAAGAACGACGACGATCCATCACCTGGGAATTTTTCCTTCGGCATCGATTCCAATGCCTATCTCCAGCTCTTCACATGGCGTGGATCGATGATCTACTGGAGAAGCCAAGTGTGGGACGGGAACCTGATGGGCAGAGCGTCATCGCGTAACTTCACCTCCATGATATACCTGACGCTCACACGTCGAAACGACGGCTTTTCCTTGGCGCTGAGCGTCTCCGATCCATCATCGTATGCTCGATGCACATTGCACCATTCAGGAGCCATGCGGTGCTCCTCCTGGGATAGAATATCGCAGAACTGGCAAATCTATTCCTCTCTACCGACTAACGATTGCAATTTGTACGGCCGGTGTGGTCGGTTTGCTTACTGCGATCCTTATGCGACGCTGCCTGAATGCAAGTGTCTTGCAGGATTCGAACCTACGTCTCAGAGTCAATGGGATATCGGCAACTACTCAGCCGGCTGCAGCAGGAGGATGGCCCTTCCCCTTCAATGCGGTGAGGGAGATGATGAGTTTCAGAGAGTGGAAGGGATGAAATTGCCAGACCAGTTTGTGTATCTTAGAAACAGGAACCTTGCTGACTGCAGACATGAATGCATCGGCAATTGTTCGTGTACAGCTTATGCTTACGCTGAAGTGACTCAGGAGAACAGCACCATGACCCGATGCTTGGTTTGGATGGGGGAGCTGATAGACACTGAGACGTTTCCTGCTGGAGGACAAGATCTCCATTTGCGACTCATGAACTCAAATTCAAGTAATATCTTTATCATTGTCTCTATATTTTTGTTACAGTACTGATTAATCTTGCAGATTCATATCCCCAGGGATCAAAAATTTCTCAGAAACCTTTTTTTTTTTTGTTTAAATTTCCAATCAGGTAAATTGGGCAGCAAGAGTAAATCGAGAAAAACAATAATCGTATTAGTATCGTCCCTTTCTTCAGCAGTCTTTTGCTTGGTCTGTAGTTTCATGCTGTGGAAGTTCCCCAAGGAAATAAAAGGTACTTTTATCCATTCCAAATTTAAAAGAATTGGACCTGCAGCTATGGGAAGTTAGTTTTTTTATTAAGTCGACTGCCTAACCAGGGATATGTCTGAGTGAAAATTCCCAGAACAATTCCATAGTCTTCGATGTGAGTTCTGGAGAGGAACCTGAACGAGGTCAAAAACTTCCATTGATCAATTTCGATGTCATACTCGTTGCCACAGACAATTTCTCTGGTTCAAACAAGCTGGGACAAGGAGGTTTCGGCATAGTTTATAAGGTAAACGATAAATGCAAACATCAATGTGAGAAATACTAATCGAACTTCACTCAGATTTGTGATGTTGAAACATATATATATAGTCTCACGACAAGAAGTTGTAGGGTAAACTTCCCAGCGGACAAGAAATTGCTGTTAAAAGACTTATCATGGGATCCGGGCAAGGCGCCATGGAGTTTGAGAATGAGATGATTACGATTATAAAGTTACAGCACAAGAATCTAGTCAGGCTGCTCGGTTGCTGCGTCCATGGCGAAGAGAAACTACTAGTCTATGAGTACATGCCTAACAAAGCATTGGATTTCTTCCTATTCGGTTTGTTCTCTGGCTCATTCCCTCAAAATTATTACTCTTAATAGATAGAACTCGACGACATTGATGTTGAGTGATTATACGAACAGATGCAGCACTAAAATCAGAGCTCGATTGGGGTAAGAGATTCAACATAATTAAAGGGATTGCTCGTGGACTTCTTTATCTCCACGAAGATTCGAGATTGAGGATAATACACAGAGATCTCAAAGCTAGTAACATATTATTGGACAAAGACATGACTCCTAAGATATCTGATTTTGGCATAGCAAGGATTGTTAGGGGAAATCAAGATGAAGCAAATACAAGAAGACTCGTCGGAACATAGTAAGTTATACAGAAAAATAAACTATTTATCTATTTTTCTTTTCTTGGACATCAATTAGCTTAATAGAGAACCAAAGTATACATCTCTGACAATATTTTACAGTGGTTATATGTCTCCAGAATATGCAATGCAAGGACTCTTTTCTGTGAAGTCTGATGTTTATAGTTTTGGCGTAGTACTCCTTGAGATTGTGAGGGGATGTCAAATCAGTAGCTTCGATGGAAACGTGAACTATCATAATCTTCTACATTATGTGAGTAAGGCAAGCTGATTGATTTGCAGAGAGAAGTTTTATCATCTTAGCAAATCGTAAACTAATAGACATCTCATTTTTTTTTGAAGGCATGGAAACTCTGGAGCGAAGGCAATGCAAAGGAGTATATAGATCCATCCATTGCAAACTCGTGCAGTGCTTTGGATCAAGCAATAAGAAGCATCCATGTGGGTCTCTTGTGTGTGCAAGACGACCCGAATGATCGACCAAACATGTCCTTAGTTGTTTTCATGCTGGAAAACAAAATTCCAATCTCTTCGACACCTAGACAACCAGTTTTTACCATACAAAAAATAGCTAATCTCAATGGAAGAGACCCAACATTAAGAAATATGAGAGACTCTTTCAATGGCATGACCATCACAGCATTGGAAGGTAGGTAGAATGGAAGTTCATTGAACATGTTTTTCTGATAACTTCACAGGTTGATTTATTATTTTCTGTACAAAAGAAAAAAAAAGTAACTAAAAAGTTTGAGTTAACATAAAAAAAATTACATAGCATATATATCCATGTATGATTTTAAAATAATGATAAGAACTACTTTTGTAAAGATGCTAGCTTAATTAATGATTTCAAAGAATATTAGAGAGCTTGTGTGGATCCATATATCGTCATAGATGCAATGTTTATTTTTGTGTGTTATCTTGAGTGTCATTTATGTAGCATATATAGCTGATGAGTAAAGATATGATTTTCACTAAGAGAATAATTGTCAATTCTCTACAAAAGAGTTGGAATCCACTAATCTAGCGGCCTCAATCGGTTTGTTCCATTGTCATTGTGAGGGAGGTAATTACGGAGGATCCTATAGGCCTTGACGTGGTGACCAAGATACGTGACGTCTTTTGAATCCAAGAGCGGACTTTAGATCTCCTCCTGAATCGACTCTTGTCTTATCCATAAACTCCGTCATACCTTAACAACTATGTTATCTCCGTGAAGACAATAATTATCAATTCTCGCTCAGGGAAAAAGAAATTCAAAAGTATATTAACTCAAAATTTTGTCCTTTGCATAAAATAGTAACTCCTTTTTATAATTTAATAACATGATGTATTCTTTATAAGATAATAAACTTTTTCTAATAAAACTCCTATTATCTTAATAAAACTTGGTTGGCCCTTTTAAAAAAAAACAAAATAAACTATAAAAATTAATAACTTTTAATACATTGATTTCTTCAATCAAAGAACTTAACTATGTCAAGTGGCAAGGTGAAGAAATTATAAAGTAAAGACACATTTTTATTTAAATCAAATAGTTATTGTTTTTTTTTCAATCTTTTATTTTTTTTTTGTCAATTTATTTTCTTGTTTGCAATATTCTTTCTAGCGGAAGAAAACTTGACTCATTGGTTAACTTTTTCTCCTTGGATCACTTTTTCCAAGCATATCTAACAATTGATTCGATAATTCTATCTAACGGTGTTTCTTCGTTAATTTTAGTTCTTCGAACATTCCTTCCAATAATAAAAAAAAATGTATTTTTTTTCCCTTTTTACATTTTTTACTTTGAGATGTTCCTTTTGGTCATCCTTTCCAATGAGTAAGAAAATATCTAAATTAATTATATGACAATAATGATATCTATATCTTAGTTGAAATCATGTGATGTGAAGGTGATATAATATTAAGGATGATTCCATAAAACCTATAATAAAATCAACATATAAAGACAAATGCCCAAACTTCTTATAGCAAATTAATATATCCTCTAATTTAAAATTTCACTGTACTATTAAATAATTTATAGTAACCATTACTCAATACATTTTTTTCTTCTTGATATAAATAGATATTTCTCTCATGGGTTTGATTTGATAAATAGAAGAAAATAAGACATTTAACACAGTTGGTTGATGAACATCAAAGATAAAAACAGCTACGAAATAATTCATGTCAAGTGATTTGCAAATTTAAGGTGACATCTTTATTATTAGTTTATGTTCCTTGTTTTTGTTTAGTTTCTTTTTTCGGATTTCTAGATAATATGATTGCATTATATTTTGTGAGTTAAAGTCATAGTTAGTATCTAATTGATTGAACTCTAAAGAAAGCAAGTCATTAACGGATTCTTTTGATATCACATCATTAAAGGGATTATCCAAATATCATTGGAGGACTCTCCTAAATTATCCTTGATGATTTTTGTAGGGTTAGATCATCAAGAGGTGAAATGATTTCAAAAATTGACTTAAGGAAGACTACTTTGTTTTTGTATACTTAATAGAAATTATGAGTGCTTATCCGTCTTTCTCTCTAATATTCTAAACACATCTCTAACAAGTTTTAACATGTCCATTAAGCATAAATTTGAAAAATTATTCATGTTTAGTGGAGATTAAATTATGTTAATCAAAATAATTTTCAATGTCATTTAATCAATCAAGAAATACATTAGGGTTTATAATTCTATTAAATATAGGGGGTGTCCTTCCTAACATATGGTTCACAAAAATAATTAGATTTTTTTATAGATATACAACGATATCTGTGATCTTATATACATGTTATTACTAAATTTAGCAGAGTTTGAATGATAACTATTATAATCATTAAGCTCGTCATTCATATAAGTAATTTGGTTGATATCTCACATTCCTAGTATCTAAATTTTATATATATCTAGTCATAGTTATGATATTTTTTTTCTCATTGTATCGATCTAATTATTGATAATGCAAAAGTACATGATAGATGATAAACAAATTAAGTGAACGGAGAAAAAAAATGCTAGTGATGATATTTTTATGAATGATGATTAAAGTAAATAGAATTTTTATGGATGATGACTAAATAATATAGTTTTTTAATTTTTTTATGAATAATGTGATAATAATATGAAATTGTGTGAAAAACTAATTAAATGCAAGTAATTTAAAATGATCGACTAAATCGACAAAAAAAAAAATTTTAAAAAAAAATTATACTGAAATAATGAGAGTTTTGTCAATGTTGAAATTTTTTTATGAATTGAACAAGCAAGTTTGATCTCCTTTGTTTTATTTTGTGATCTCTTATGTTGTAGGTGGTTATGACAAAAAAAACAAAGATGATAATAGCGATGGCTATTGTGAGATGATGGTGCACGACGATGATGATGAAGTCAATAATGCATGAAGATTATTAGAGGGCGCAAATTTAGGTTTATATGTAGGATGAGGGCATTGACATAGTGGTGATGAAAAAGATGGAGGTGTTAGAACTGTGATGTCACTAGAGGAGTGAAGAGCGATTCACTTTCCATCGATTGATTTTGTGTGCTCACCTATGAAAGATTAGTACGCAGTAGAAAGAAAAATATAAAATAAAAACAAAAGCACACAATGCAAATAAACCAATTTTACATAGTTTGAAACCGTCAGTTTTTGCTTAATGGTCTAGCATCCAAGCAATATCTTTTTATACTTTCTTCCTCTTGGATACCTTCTGGAAGTGGACAACCCTCTTATAACACTTGTTCTTACAAGTAATGCAACAAAAACACAAAGATACAACTATAAATACAATGAAAGTAAATAATTTTACAAGAATCTCGCTTTGTTCACTTTCTTGTTACTTTGGATTGCTTCCTATAAGTCTGGAAGCAATAACACTCACTCATAGTCCCTCCAAGAATCAATCAATGATAGATTTAGAAGAAATGCCTCGAAATCTTCTTTTATAGGAGTATTATATGAGCTAAAAATCACTTATCAATCGATTGCTTACTCTCAGCAATTGATTGCTCTAATCACAATTCGAACATTGCTCTGACCTGTCAACCCAATGAATCAATCTAGTACAGTATCAAGGTCATCAGTTGATCGATGCATCAATAGTCAAATCTTCCAATCGAGTTTGAAACCTTTTGTTCGCTTCGTTAATAACATTGGTTGATTCTTCAATCAACTAATGAAATAGTCAAGCCTCCCAGTTGAGTTGATACACCCTTTTTGTTCATGTAGTAATCTCGCACATGCGAAATGTGAGCAGATTGATTACTAACATTGTGCTCCCCCTTCATTTTATAGGAATATAGTTGAATACTGGCGTAGCACTTTCCAGGCACCCATAAGCCTTTTGGGTGTCTGAATTATCACTAACTCAACTCTAGTTTTATCTACACATCGCTCAGATCTAGCTGACTTCACACTTTTTCGAGCACTCGGATCGCATTCAATCACCAAGAACTTAGACAACCTTGATATTCTGACCACCTCATCTAGATGGTTTGATTTAGCCTTCCGATCAACGGGATCACTTCCAATCCCCTTGAACTTTTGGTCACCCCTTCAACTTCCTACATCACAGAGTTAAATGCAAAGTAACATATAAATTAAGCTTAGTATCCAATCTATTTGACTTACTATGATTTTTACTTGCTTGGAGTTCACTGCTCCAAAACTTCCCTCACTTTCCAAGCATTCAATCCCCGACTCACTTGGACTCTTCTTTGCTTAAGATTAACTCCCCTAGGGCCAAGCGTCCAATACCTGACCTACTAGGATTGACACTGCTTGATCCCTACTAGGACCTCTGACTTGGCTAGTCTCATTAGAACTTCTATTGTCTAATCCTACTTGATCTTCAATTACCTAGTTCGACTAGGATTTTCATTGTATGATCCTACTAGGATTTCGATTGTCTAGTCCCGCTAGGACATCATTACTTACCAACTCACTTCCTTGTTGACCTACTTGAACCAAATTTTGTCAACTTTGACCAACCAATCAAATCTTGATGATCGATTGTACCAAAAATCTCCTTACTAATCACTTTGAACAAATATTTAGTCTAAACATCAAAACCCCTAGTGGTTGATCAACAAACATTCCTTTCACTATGTTTCTCAAGTTTAAATTGATATGCATTCATTTCAAAAATTTATTTGGTATTCCACATGATTTAAGTCTATTTCATGCATTTTGAACATACCCATATTTTCATAAGCATTAAACTTATCAATTTTACTATGGTTGGGTTAACTATCCTTCTAATAATAGTTCATGTTGGTGCAATCGACCCAGATCACGATTGACCAGACTCGAGTAGGATTTTGATGTTCAACAATGGTTTACAATGTGATTTGACCACATGACTAGTGGATAGTATGGGACATCCAAGGTCATATGAGGGGGACTATTGAAGAAATTCAAGTCGGTCAAGGTTGACCGGACACTTGGTGTGGAGAAGTCCAAGTATGGTGACTTGGCAAGAAGAAATCCAAGTATGGATACTTGGCAAGAGAAAATCTAAGTCGGTCAAAGGAGATCGGACACTTAGTGTTGGAAAGACCAACGAAGAGTTGGCGAGAGAAGTCCTGGTAGGTCTGGGAGATCATTCTTGGCAAATGAAGTCTCGAACGAGTCTTGGCGAGTGAAGTCCCAAATGGAGAGTCTTGGAAAATGAAGTCCCGGACGGGGAGTCTTGGCAGTGAAGTCTCGGAGGTGTGACCTCTTGGTAGTGAAGTCCCGAAGGAGGAATCTTGGCAAGGGATGACCCGACTGATCGAGGAGATTAAGCTTAGCAAAGGGGAAGTCCCAAAGGCGAGGCCTCTTGGCAAAGGTAGACCCGAGAGCATGACGATAGCCGATGGAAGCACTTGAAAGCTAGTTCAAGGATGAAGAGTCACGGACTCGAGGGATCCAGGAGGCGTGAGGCTGATGGAAGTGGGTTGAAGGCTTAGTTCTAGGTTTAGGGTGAGTATCAAGTATGAGGGGATCATACTTAGGGCGTTAAACCTCAGTGTAGAGGTATATCAGTCAACTGCCAATTTGGATCAGTCGACTGGGCTTCATTTGTAGGCAAACAAAAGCAAGGTGACCTCGACCAGCGCCTCAACTGGAAAGTAGTCGAGGCGGCACCTCGACTGGTAAGGTGGAGTCGAGCAGTGGGACTTGGAAAGTCGAGAGAGTGTTATGGAAGCACTCGACCAACGCCTCGACTATAGAGGCTAGTCGAGGTGGCACCTCGACTAGAGGCTAATCGAGGCGGCACCTCGATTGGTCCACTCGACCAGAACCTCGACTAGTTATGGGGGTGGGGCATGAGAGAAATCACTCAGAAGCGAGAGAGGCTCGACCAGCGCCTCCACTAGGATCTAGTCGAGGCGGCGCTTTGACTGGATAATGCAAGTGGCACCTTGATTGGTTTCAGGATATCCTTGAAAATAGTTGATCAAACACAAGACATACTCGACTAGCGCCTCAACTAGGTCCCAATCAAGGTAGCGCCTCGACTGGCGAGGCGATCGTTGTCCTGCAACATTTAGAATCATGAGCTTCGACGGGGCTTTTTAAGGGGAGGCTATGGGCGTCTTCGAGCAAGGTTTTGAAGGGGTGATTTAAGGTGATATGTTGCTGCATTTCAGGGCCTTCAAAGTCATCCCAAAGCAACCAACAAGCAAGGATTCAAAAGCCTTAATTTGTAAAGTGTATTCACTCTTTCTTCATTTGCTTTTGTAATTATTATATTTTCTTGTTGTATCTTGTTCTTATTGTTGCAAGAGACTTGTAAGAGGTTCATCCACCTTCAGTGTGTCACCAAGAATGAGAAGTTTGATAGTGGTGGTGTGCATCACTAGAGCTTGCTAGAGCTCACCCGTGGAGTAGGAACTAGGGTTCCGTGTTAGGGCAATCGGTTTTGATGTGTGTGGCAAAGGGTTTAAGTTAGGTTGTTATGGTTTTGATGTGTGCGTTGGAGTCTTGCAGGACTTAGTAATTCGCAATGGTTAGCTTGACGAAGCATCGGTAAGTCACCAACTCACAACCTCGTGCTTGAGTCGGCGAAAGAGCATTGCGAAGCCGTGCGCTTAATGCATCCGAGGGACCACCGAACGAGATGACTTGAAGTGAAGCCAAGGAAGAAGACTTCGAGGGCAAGAGACGCGAAAGAGCATTGTGAAGCCGTGCGCTTGGTGCTGTCGAGGGACATGGTCGCGAATGAAGAGAGCTTCGGCGAGGGACTTCAAGTGAGATGAGAGAATGAGTGAAATGTAAGTAGCTCATTAGGTGAACTTGGTCGGATGGCTAAGTCAAGAGTCGGAGGCTCAACCGAGTTGGTTGATGTGAACCCGACGGTCGGATGTACCCAAGTTTGAGGATTTTCCCGGCATCAGTCGACTGCCATAACATGGAAGTCGACTAGTCCAAGTCGAAGGCACTCAACTGGTGTTCGACTGGAACCGTTCTGGTCGAACAATTGACTGCCAAGGGGAGTAGTCAACTGGTGTCGAGGGTTTCGACCACAGAATGCTTCGTAGTTGACTGGGCAGTCGACTACGAAGGTATCAGTCAACTGATAGGGTTACCGTTGGATGGTGACGACAACATTCAGAAGCCGTTGAAGTCGATCATTAGAGGGGCAGTCGACTGATGACATGCATCAGTCGACTGCCGCCTGACCAACGGGAAGAACTCCCCTTTCTCTATAAAGAGAAGGGGTGAGGGCCTTTGGGAGCCTAATGTTCATGCTCTAAACATCCTATTAAGTGCCCCCACAAAGTTGAAACTTCTTCTCCTAGTTTTCTTTCACATCTATTGTAAAAGGAGTGTTCTCATTGTTGTAAAGGTTTACCTCCACCTTGCTTGAGCTAAAGTGTCATGCCCCGATGGAGTCCCCGCCAGACAAAAATCCGGCAGCATCTCCCCTATACGGGTGACAATACCAATTTCCATACAAGGCCTACACGACCACTATACATCGGTCAACACGATCGGAATCCAAACAATCCACGCAGATAATAAAATAGGCCTCAGGCCAACAATCAAATGATATAACCAAAAGTATATCAGAACTAAACCTACCCCTTCTGCCATCTTGGCAGGAATACTCAACCAAAATCCAATCCAGAACAAAACTCCGAATAGAGGTCCATAAGGACACCAAAAATCCACGAATACATAAATCCAATTCCAGTCTTAAATATATCTTTTAATCAAGATATCCAAAACCATAAAACAAATAACCAAATAAACTTTCACGATGAGCGGGGTTTGGCAGCTGGACTCTCCTGACAGCTTCATCCTGAAATAGATATAAAACAACGTGGTAAGTTCAAAGAACTCAGCGGATATAGTCGATATGCAAGTAAGATATAGCTAACAATAAAAATCATGCCAGTACAGTCTCACATATAGGGTATGCAAGAAATAAATACAAAAGGACTGTACTAACCTGAATCTCCTACCCTAATATAGGAGCATGTGCCTGACTAGAAGTAATAAAGAAAGTCCTCACCATAATATATATATATATATATATATATATATATATATATATATATATATATATGTATGCATGACAATCATATGCACATCCAAGGCGGCAATAAAAATGCAGCAAATACAATACAAATGCTATCCATGCAAAATGCATGTCGTGCCAATGACATGGTCACCCCTGATGCCAGTCAGCCGCCTCACACGCGATGGTGAAGCCGAGTGGGTAGGGCTTGACAACTGTGGACTCTGCCATCACTGCTCCTGAGTGACCGAGTGGACAGGATGTTGTCGGAGTACACCTATCCTCCTGCCCCAAACAGAGTGGGGGAGCTAAGCTCTCATCTCCCGGTGTCATAGACCAGAGGAGGGATCCTTGCCCACTACCACGCTGCCTCATTGCTACCCATGAGCGGACCAGCGGAGCCTGACAGAGCAACTGCACACACCCTCCTGATGTACCACTAACCCATGAGTGGCAGTGTGTGCAGGTCATGTAACTGGCTGCGGGATCAACAATAATGGAACTCCGTCCAGCCAGCATGCAATCATGCAAGATGGTGCATGATACTAAAGCATGTCAATCCTACTCAAAATAACTATCCGAATAATATGTACAATCAATATGTACATATTCATAATCCAAGTAACTATGATCCAAATAAAAACAGGGAAGGTATAATCATAACCTATCACATGCATGTATCAAGTAGGCACCAAAAACATACTAGGCATATAAACATGAAAATTATTGCAAGCTATCCTAACTAGCATATCAACAATGAGTATATCTAAAAGATAAGTCAAAATATCCGCCTGCCAAAATGTCCGCAAAAAGAATCAGATCGTCACGACCGTGAACCTGCCTCGTGACCGAAACCTGCATAATGCATAACTATTGTTAAGCACAAAATACCATTCACCGACAAATCGAATACTTAATCGATTCCTTCCATAACCAAATAATCCAAAGTAAATCCATCAAATCCAAGCACACGACAACGTGCTAAATTACTACTATGTATCCCCAAGTAGACCCTCAACTCCTAGGTCACAAATTGTGATTAACTCCTCAATCCAAGAACATATCCTTGCAATTAATCAAATCGAATCCTACATCGACCTCATATCCGATCCACTAGATTGATTTAATTATCCTCTTCAACCTAATCCATCCTCCATACATAATTACAGAACCGATCAACATCACACCGAACTCAACAACCCAGCCAATCATAGATCACTAAGAATTAACTCACACCCAGATCATAAAACCAAAATACAGACAACCACTGTTAATAACCTGTAATTAAATTAAAAAAATCATTCTGTATATAATCCAACCCATCAATCACAGCCATTCCCATTGCAACAATAGAATTTAACAACCTTCTAAATAAATCTTTCATTTTCCTCGAGCCTAATTTCACAACTCCACAACAATATACAGAACATCTCACCGGTCAGAAATATGAATCCAACCTAACCCTAGGTGACATATACACAGCTCAACCAATCCTTACCTCAAACACGATCCAACACTTGGATCCCATAACTTGGCACCCACAATCGATTTACAACCATTAACAGCCCATAATTACACTGATTTAGGGCTCTAACCAACCCTAAATGAAACACTCAATAGAAACAAACAGCCAACACAACGACTACATACAGAATTTAACAAATGAAACACATAGGTTAAATCTCACTTACCAGCGGTTGGAATCTCCCGACACAACCCTTGTTGGTGCAACAATGCCCCAAGCATTTATATATTTTGATGTTTGGATAATCATCTAAGTTAGGCAATGTTTTGTGATCTAATTGTAAACATGTTTAAGTGACAGGAAAATCCAAGTATGAAGACTTGGTAAAAGACAAGTCCAAGTGTGATCTTGGCAAAGAGAAGTCAAAGGAAAGGTCTTGGTTTTGGCAGCGTAAGTCCAAGCATGTAGTCTTGGCGGCGTAAAGTCCAAGCAGTCCTTGGAAAAGAAAGACCAAAGGAAAGTCTTGGCGGCATAAGTCCAAGCATGTAGTCTTGGCGGCGTAAAGTCCAAGCGTACTTTGGCAAAGAAGAAAATCAAAGCATGATGAAACCGAAGGAAGCTTTTGAAGGCAAGCGCATGGATGGAGTCGTGGACTCAAAGAAATCCTGGAGGCGCAAGGCTGATGGAGAAGCTAGAAGGTTAAGTCTAGGCTTAGGTTATGTTTTCAAGTATGAATTAGTCATACTTGGGATGTGCCGATCGGTGAAACATGGTGTCGGTCGAATCTGTCTGTGATGAGGTTGGAAGATTATCGATCGGTTGGGAGTTATACGATCAGTGGTGAGAGTCGACTCGAACCGACCGGATACAAGCAGCGATCCGCCATTAATGTGATCGCGCCCACACGAAAATAACCGTAGCCGTGGCCGATCGGCTCGGCGATGGCAAGATCGATCGAATCGCCTTGTTGGCGGTCGATTGATAATCTTCCGTTCGATGATGACGACCGCAAATCCGCGAATCCGGCCATTGAAGCCGTTAGAATCAGCCGATCGATGTAAGTCATCAGTCGACTGATAGACCTCCAACGGGAAAAAGAGGCTCTTTCCTATAAAAAGAGCCCAAGGGGAGCAAGAAGGGGCTAATGCTTATATTCTGATCATTATTCCAAGCTCCCACAAGTTTTCCAAGCTTTCTAAGTGTATTAATCTCCCTCCTCCTCTCAAATCTTCATTGTCATCTTTTGTAAGAAGAGGAGGTCTTTGTGAAGAGAAAGCTTCTTAGTGGAATTGCTTGGGTTGATCCACCTTAAGGATCGCCGTGGAGTAGGAGCGTTATCTCCAAACCACGTAAAGGCCTTGTTAGCATTGTTTTTGTGTTTTTACATATATTATTTGTGTTTTCTTCCGCTAATCATTTTTGTAGAAACCGAAAAGCGCTATTCACCCCCCCTCTAGCTTCCAAACGATCACCAACAAGTGGTATCAGAGCCCGGATCGCATCGGAAGATCTAACCATCAACCGGAGCATGACATTTCAAGAGGGATATAGCACGGCAAGGCCTCCATTTTTCGACGGCAATGACTTCGGCTATTGGAAAGGTAGGATGGAATACTATCTCATGAATGACATAGAAAATTGGTTTAGTATTGTAGATGGATTCGAAAAGCCGATCGACGAATTCGGAGCACCACTACCGACAAAAGATTGGACAAGAGAGATGGCCAAGAAAGCACAATCAAATGCAAAAGCAACGACCACACTTCAATGTGGTCTATCCAAGGAGCAACTCTCTAAGGTCGGGCCCTTCAACTCCGCAAAAGAGCTTTGGGAGAAGCTCATTGAACTCAACGAAGGATCCAAAGAGACAAGAAGGGCCAAGAGGGATCTTTTGATTAGCCAACTCCAAAGCTTCACTATGAAGACAAACGAGACCGTAAGCCAAATGCACGGGCATTTCAAGGAAGTAGTCAACGGACTACACGTTATAGGTGAAAAGGTCGACAACCGTGACCTTGTAAAGTATGTATTGCAAGCTTTCCCTAGGACCACCTTATGGGCCTCAATGGTAGATGCCTATAAGGTCTCTAGGGATCTTTCATTAGTCAAGTTAGACGAACTTTTTTGTGAATTTCAATTACATGAACAAGCTAACACTTCATCCAAAGAGAAGGGTATAGCTCTTTTTGTAGGAAAGACGGAGAAGAAGAAGAAGGAGAAGAAGGAAGTGTCCTCCTCATCCGAATCCGATGAAGACTCATCAAGTAGTGAAGATGAGTTATCGGCAAGCGAGGTGGCACATTACGTCAAGAAGTTTGGTGGGAAGTCAAGGAGACTCACCAAGAAAGATGTGAAGAGGATGTTCCAATCCTCAAGAGGTAAATCTTCAAATAATTCAAATTCTTCATCTAATGTAACTTGCTATGGTTGCAATAAGAAAGGGCACATCAAGCCAAATTGCCCGGAACTAAAGAAAAAAGAGGAGAAAGAAAAGAAGCATAAGGAGAAGAAGGAAAAGAAGGAAAAGAAGAAGAAAGAAGCAATGGTGGCACAAACATGGGACACTCTAAGTATGGAGGAGTCTTCCGACGATGAGGAAGTATGTCATGCCACCCGGAACCTAGCTCTTATGGCATTAGAGGAAGAAGCCACGAGCTCAAGCGAGGATTCCTCTTCATCTTCAAGTGATGAATCATCATCAAGTGATGATGATGAGGTAAACAACTCACCTAAAATAGATTTACTTTATAAGACTATTGCATGTTTACAAAATGCTTTAAATAGATCAAAAATTAGGGTCAAGGATCTAAAATTAGAAATCAAATCACTCAAAAGTGTAGATTCATCATGTTGCAAACAATCTAGTGATATTGATGAATGTACTCTTAGGGATGAAAATGATGAGTTAAGAAAAGAAATATGTAAATTAAGAGCATGCCTAGAAAAATTCACTAATGGTTCTAAATATCTAGATATGATTATTAAAAATCAAAGGGCAATTTACAATAAGGCCGGATTAGGATATAGACCTAAGGAGAAAGAGGTAGCATTTGCATCCCTTGTTAGTAGAAAAACAATGATTAAAAGCAAGGGGAGAAAGGCATGGGTACCAAAGAAATTCATAATTGATACTAGTGGTCCTAAGATTTGGGTACCTAAGGATTGTGTTTTTCATGTGACATAGGTAGAAGAACCAAGCTTGTGGATAGTTGATAGTGGGTGCTCAAAGCATATGATCGGGGATGAGAGAAAATTCTCCACTATCAACCACACTAGCAAAGGAAAAGTGTCATTTGGTAATAGCGGCAAACTTAAAATTTTAGGAAAGGGCACCATTGAGGTATCTCCCAATCTTGCCATTCATAAAGTTCTATTAGTTAAAAATATGAAATTTAATTTACTTAGTGTAAGTCAATTATGTGATGCAAACTTTGATGTTAAATTTGATTCCTCAAAATGTTTTATAAGACACAAAACTATAAACGATTGCATGATAGTAGGCTTTAGGAAATCAAATATATATTATGTTGATTTATCCTATGCTACTAATCCTTCCACTAAGTGTCTTATTGCAAAAGAGGAAGAAAGTTGGCTTTGGCATAGGAGGCTAGGACACATAAACATGAAGAATATAGCCAAAATAGCAAAATTGAAGCTAGTCAAAGGATTGCCTAGAGTCAAATTTCTCAAGGACAAGATGTGTGATGCTTGCCAAGAAGGGAAAAAATCAAAAACATCACACAAAGATAAAAATTTACTTAGTACCGCTTTACCATTAGAATTACTACATATGGATTTATTTGATTGCCATAGTACCCCATCTATAATTGGTTTTTTAGATTTACTTGGGTGTTTTTCTTGAAAAATAAAGATGAAACCTTAGGAATAATCATAGGATTTAGCAAAAGAGTAGAAAATGAAAGAAAACTCAAAATCAACCGGATCCGTAGTGATTATGGTGGAGAATTTGAGAATTCTAATTTTTCAAATTTTGCTTAGAACAAGGGTACAAGCATGAATTTTCTTGTCCTAGAACACCTCAACAAAATGGGGTTGTGGAAAGAAAAAATCGTGCCCTACAAGAAGCGGCTAGGACAATGCTTAATGCATATTCCTTACCTAGCTACTTATGGGCGGAAGCGGTTAATACCGCTTGCTATATCCAAAATAGGGTATTGATTCATAGGTTTTTAGGAAAAACTCCATTTGAATTGTGGAATGGTACAATTCCAACAATTCATTATTTTAAGGTCTTTGGATGCAAAGTTTATATCTTAAATACCAAAGACAACCTAAGTAAGTTTGAGTCCAAAGTGGATGAAGAAATCCTAGTTGGATACTCATCCACTAGTGTAGGATATAGAGTTTACAATAAAAGGACTCAAAAGATTGAAGAATCTTCAAATGTTCAATTTGATGAAACTTCAAATACATACCCTAGGAAATCCCCTATTGATGATGATATAAATATTGAAAATCAAGAAATTACCAAACAATTTCAAGACTTAAACTTAGGGGGTAATGATCAAGGGGGAGGATTGAATCAAGGGGGAGTAAGGGATGATTCCGATGATGAGCATAGGATTGAGGTTGATCATGATCAAACTCCATCTAACACACCTCCTAGAACCATAAGATTTCATCAAAGTCACCCTTTAGATCAAATTGTGGGTGAATTATCTCAAGGAGTTAGGACTAGGTCATTCCATAGGGATCCTACTAGTCATATTGCTCTAATCTCTCAAATTGAGCCCAAAACAATTAAAGATGCATTGCTTGATCCGGATTGGATCTTAGCAATGCAAGATGAATTAGCTCAATTTGAAAGGAGTCAAGTATGGGAGTTAGTTCCTAGACCAAGTGAAAACACTATTATTACTACAAGATGGGTTTTTAGGAACAAACTAGATGACCAAGGGAATATCACTAGAAATAAAGCACGATTAGTTGCAAGGGGTTTTAATCAAGTTGAAGGACTTGATTATGATGAAACATATGCCCCGGTTGCTAGGTTAGAGTCCATTAGAATACTTTTAGCATATGCCTCCTATATGGGTTTCAAACTCCATCAAATGGATGTCAAATCGGCATTCCTAAATGGGTTTATTAAGGAAGAGGTGTATGTAGAACAACCTCCCGGGTTTGAAAATATGGACTACCCAAACCATGTATACAAGCTTAGGAAAGCCTTATATGGTTTGAAACAAGCTCCCCGGGCTTGGTATGAAAGATTGTCATCTTTCCTAATCTCTAAGGATTTCAAAAGGGGTAGTATAGATCAAACTCTCTTTATAAAGTCAACATCTAAGGACATCTTTGTAGCCCAAGTGTATGTTGATGACATTATCTTTGGGTCAACAAATGATGAACTTCTTCAAGACTTCATTCAAAATATGGAAAAAGAGTTTGAGATGAGTCTAGTTGGAGAATTAAATTTCTTTCTAGGATTGCAAGTTAAACAAACAAGTGAAGAAATTTACATTTATCAAACCAAATATGCTAAGGAAATGGTTAAGAAATTTGGTTTGGAAAATGCTAAGGTAGATAGTGATAGTGAAGGAAAACAAATAGATCTTACCCTTTATAGGAGCATGATTGGTAGCCTCTTGTATTTAACCGCTAGTAGACCCGACATATTATTTGCGGTTGGTATGTGTGCTAGGTATCAATCATGTGCTAAGGAATCTCATTTAGTTGTCGTTAAGAGAATTTTAAGATATGTTAAAGGCACACTAAATGTAGGTCTATGGTACCCTAGGACTAGGTCCTTTGATTTGGTTGGGTACACCGATTCCGATTATGCCGGTTGTAAATTGGATCGGAAGAGTACTAGTGGTGGATGTCAATTCCTTGGGTCCTCCCTAGTGAGTTGGAGTAGTAGGAAGCAACCTTGTGTTGCTTTATCCACCACCGAGGCCGAATATGTGGCTATGGGTGGTTGTGTAGCTCAATTATTATGGATGAAACATACCTTAGAAGATTATGAGCTATCTTACTCCAACATGAAAGTATTTTGTAATAATGTGAGCACCATTAACTTGACCAAGAATCCAGTGCATCACTCTAGGACCAAGCACATTGAAGTGAAACATCACTTCATTAGAGACCATGTGGCTAAGGGGGACATTGAGCTTAATTACATTGAATCTAAGTCCAACCTAGCCGATATCTTTACCAAGCCTCTCCCCGAAATAGAATTTTCATCACTTAGGAGAGAACTTGGAATGTGCTTTGTAGAATAGAAATGTAGGTTTGCATGATTCTATAGAAATACTAGGATTTATACCTTTAACCATCTCACAAAATACTTAAGAAACCATGATTTGTGTATTGAGCCACCTAGACAACATGTGAGATGTTAGGAAGATGCACTTGGATCATCATGCTTGTTATGATGCATTACTATGAACCAAAGTGTCATCTAGAGACATTAATCCTTCATTGGACCAATCATTGGGAAGGCCTATGTACAATCAATGTGCATATAGCTCCAAGAATATGATTGGAAATGTCAAATAAAATAAAATTTAAACTATGTCTATCAAATCTTGAGAAACAATTTCCTATTGATAAGCCAAAGTGATACAAAGTCTTGCAAAAATATCATAACTTTTGCAAAATCTCAAGATTGTGTCAATATCAAAATCTAGAGGTGATATAATTTTAAAATAATTTTTCCTTGATAGTAAATGTTCTAAAAATATTACCCACAAAATTTCGTGATCTTTATTGAATTAATTATGAATTTTTTAATCTGGCCGAAAAAGGCTATCGATCGATATCACCGTACCGACGCGCTGATCGATACGACGATATCGAACCAGCTTACCCGGTTCGTTATCGATTCGCCGACCGCCATTTATGGCGGATCCGCCGCAATAATCATTCGTATGCGATCGTCGGTGATTCGATCGATGTCTATCGATCGCCATTTATGCGATCGACCGACGATACGTAATCATTCGTATGCATCGGCGGTTTGATCGATCCTCATCATCGATTGCCAGACTAACGATCGATTGATGTCGCATTTTTTAGGGCTTTCCACCGGTTCGACTCGCCAAACCATCCCAATTTTCTCTCCTCTTCATCTTCCGACGAACCTCCACCGCGCCGTTTAGCCGTTCTCCCTCGCTTTTCCGGCTTCTTCACCGACCGGTGCTCCCATTTGGAGTGCTCTCCAACTCGAGGACCTTCTCTTGTCACTCCGTTCGCGCTCTAGTTTCCAGTCACTCGGCTAGGATTCCGTGGTCCGACACTGCTCTTTGTTCACCATGCCGCCTAGGTATATTTTCATTCCTGATCAATGTTTGTTTGTTCCTATGATTGTATTTCACTAACCCATGCTTGTCGTTGTCTCTGTCCATGCATCATCAACCTACATTGTGCATATTTTTCTTGTGTTGTCTTTTCACACATTTAGACTTAAGCACTTTGCTACTAAGCGTACTCGGGCACCTCCGACCAACGAGGGCCCGTCAAACCCTCGACCCCCTGTCGATCCTCGATTTCCAAACTCCGCACTTGAAAGTGATTTCAATAAAAACAAATTCCAACTTATTCCACCTAGATCAATGGATCCCAATTTTCTTAAAGACTACTGTTTTGACATTGTTCAAATCATTCAACATTACAAACTTGAGTCTTTAGTCTTTTGTGAACATCATGTTAATATCACTCTTCTCTCTGAATTTTTTAACAACCTACGACCGGCTGGAGATGAGAGATACCGGACTCGCGTTGCTCAGCGCGATCTAGATTTCAGTCCCCAGATCTGGACTGATTTTCTCGGTTGTCTCTCTTCCAAGAATGATTTCATCTTATATCCATCTTGGAGTGAACCTCTTCCACCTCCTTTTGAGGAGATTTCTTTGGATTCCCTTCACACTACTTTCTATCATTCTCCTCGACCTTTGAGCACTAATCTATTTCAATCACAAGAACTTTCTGCCTCTGACAATGTCCTTTATAAGGTCATTGCTCACTGTCTTCTCCCTATAGTTACTCGTGGTTTGGCTTTGGTTCGCCCTCCACACTTACTTCTCATGCATCTCTTTCGTTCATACTTAGACATCAATATTGGCCTCAATACCTTCCATTGCATCACTCATTTCATAAGGCCAAACAATGGGAAGGTTCATATTCCTTTTGGAAATGTCCTTACTCAATGGCTCAGCTCCGTAGGCATTGATGTCAATATAGGAGTCATTAAAGTCATGAATAGAAAATATGATTAGATGACTCGACGGAGTTTCTCCTTGGTGGGCCTGAAGGCCGACAGAGGATCCATTTTCTGGGACCCAACACGACGGCTAGCAGGTGGCGCTCCGGCACCAGAGGATGCCGCTGCAGAAGGAGTTGCTGAAGGTGTTGCTGAGGGTGTTGCTGAGGGAGCAGATGCGGGGGAGACTGCTGCAGGCGATACTGTTATGCCAGATCCATCCTTCGTTGCCCGTTTCGATGCTTTTGCGGAGCGGGTAGACACACGTTTTGAGGAGCTGCGCTTAGAGCATCAGGAGCTTCGCCGGGAGCATCAGGAGCTCCTCTCCCTCGTGAGAGAGGTGCATCTGCAGCAGCAGAACATCTTGGCGATTCTCCGCCCTGCTGCACCTGGACACCCACCTCACGATGAATCGTCATCTGCACCGATGGATGCTGAGGACGACAATCGTTAGCTCTTTTTTTTTTATTTTATTTTTCTTTTTGGCCGTATGTACGACATAAACTCCTACTTGTGTCATAATTTTTGATTAATGAAATGAAATTGTGTCCTTGTTTTAATTCATTTATATTAGTGTCTACAACTTGTTATTTGTCAAGTTTAGAAGATTGAGCATATAGTACGAAGTTATGAATATTGATACGATACAATTACACTTTTTGTGTCATAATTTTGTTATTTTGAATATCGTATCAATCCATTAATCTGATGAGCATATTTTTCGTCTAATATTTTTCATATGTTATATTAGTCGAATAAAATATGTATGACGAGTTTCGTGATTTTTGGACACCCACGGAATTTTCTACGCATTTTCAAACCTTGACTAAAAAATTTGATTTTCGATATCGATCATTAGTTATTGGCGATCATTTAATAAACCGATTAGCGATGCCTATTCGGTCGAGCCGGTGACCTTTGTTTTGGAATAGAAAATGATTTTTCATCGGTTAAAAGGTTCGATTTTGGACATTATATGATTTTCACAGTATATACATGATAACTTGTATGGAAAGGCGGATTTTCTTGGTGCACTGGTTTAGGGGGAGCTACATCCCTAATTTCTATAATTTTTGGTGCAAGGCTAGGACATATTTGCTTATTCTATTGCTTATGCCTTGCTTCACATGTTATTTCCCCATCATAAAACATGTCTTGGATTTAGGGGGAGCTTCATATCAATTTTATACCTTTGTTAAAGATATGTCAATTCTTCCTGCACTTATTGGATAAACTCTTCTCTTTTTGTTGTATGTCAAAGGGGGAGAAGGGATATTTAAGTTAGAATTCATATTGAAATATGTTTATATGTATGTGTTAAAGACCTAACTTAAATGATTGTCAAACATCAAAAAGGGGGAGATTGTTGGTGCAACAATGCCCCAAGCATTTATATATTTTGATGTTTGAATAATCATCTAAGTTAGGCAATGTTTTGTGATCTAATTGTAAACATGTTTAAGTGACAGGAAAATCCAAGTATGAAGACTTGGTAAAAGACAAGTCCAAGTGTGATCTTGGCAAAGAGAAGTCAAAGGAAAGGTCTTGGTTTTGGCAGCGTAGGTCCAAGCATGTAGTCTTGGCGGCGTAAAGTCCAAGCAGTCCTTGGAAAAGAAAGACCAAAGGAAAGTCTTGGCGGCATAAGTCCAAGCATGTAGTCTTGGCAGCGTAAAGTCCAAGCGTACTTTGGCAAAGAAGAAAACCAAAGCATGATGAAACCGAAGGAAGCTTTTGAAGGCAAGCGCATGGATGGAGTCGTGGACTCAAAGAAATCCTGGAGGCGCAAGGCTGATGGAGAAGCTAGAAGGTTAAGTCTAGGCTTAGGTTATGTTTTCAAGTATGAATTAGTCATACTTGGGATGTGCCAGTCGACTGAAACATGGTGTCGGTCGAACTAGCCCTTACAATGCAGCAGTAGAGAGGTTGAAGATCGCTATCACGATCTTATACCTGAATCGGTGAGAGTCGACTCGACCCGATCGCCGATACAGCCGCGGTGATCGCCATTATTGGCAATCGACTTCATAAACAATCGGCCGTAGCCGATCGCTCGGATTTAGCAAGATTACCGAATCGCCACTATTGGCGCCGATCGATAATCTTCCTGCTATAATGACAACTGCAAATCCCGCGAATCCGGCTGTTCAGAAGCCGTTAGAATTGGCGGCAGTCGACTGATGTAAGTCATCAGTCGACTGATAGACCTCCAACGAGAAAAAGAGGCTCTTTCCTATAAAAAGAGCCCAAGGGGAGCAAGAAGGGGCTAATGCTTATATTCTGATCATTCTTCTAAGCTCCCACAAGTTTTCCAAGCTTTCTAAGTGTATTAATCTCCCTCCTCCTCTCAAATCTTCATTGTCATCTTTTGTAAGAAGAGGAGGTCTTTGTGAAGAGAAAGCTTCTTAGTGGAATTGCTTGGGTTGATCCACCTTAAGGATCGCCGTGGAGTAGGAGCGTTATCTCCGAACCACGTAAAGACCTTGTTAGCATTGTTTTTGTGTTTGCTTCCGCTAATCATTTTTGTAGAAACCGAAAAGCGCTATTCACCCCCCCCCTCTAGCTTCCAAACGATCACCAACAGCCCTCACCAACCTCCGGCACAAATCGCAGAAAACAACCTCTTCCATTCAACAGTTTCAATCCCCCTTCACAGTCGTGCAAGAACCCATAAACGATCACATCATTATACCAATAATAAAAAGAGGAGAAATCTTACCGGCCGTGGGAAATCTTACCGGCAGTATCCTTCCCAAATCTTTGTTCACCGAAATTCCTATTGCTGCCCTAGCACCCCACACGAAGCCACCGTGACCCCCCCTATATCCGGTGGTGGAAAGCGTTGCAGCGGCGACAGTGGTAGAGGAGCCGACGGAGGATGGTCGCAGATGAGGGCGGCGTGTGCATCTCGGCGAGCAGCGGCAGCCTGGTCGTCGACGCAAAGCGCGAGAAGAGGTCGTCGGTGGAAGCGTGAGGAAACAGCAATGGCGACAGGGGTTCGATGGTTGCGGTTGCAACGAGCGTGAGAAAGAGAAAAGGCTCGGCGGGAAGCAACGGAGAAACGGTGCGCGCAGAAAAGGCGACGACAGAGGTGTCGGTGTGGCCGCAGTCGCGAGGAGAAGGAACCGCAAGGTAGCGAGCGTCGGGCGCAGAGGGGGAAAAGAAAAGGAAATAAAAATAAAAACTTAGGGTTATTATCCCTATCAAATAGTTAAAACAGACCCTTTAAAAGCCTGTTTTTATTATCCCCGTACATATCCCGTACAAGCCCCTTTTAATTCCAGAAAAATTCCAAAAAATTCCTAAAATTCCCTAAAAATCCCGAACAATTTCCAGGAGTATTTCTCTAAATTTTTGGCCATTTATTTTTGGTATTTCAAAATTCAGTATTTAACATTCTCCCCCACTAATAAAAATTTGGTCCCCAAATTTCCTACTCATGTATGAGTAGGAGATGTCACAACAACTATCTCAAACATCTAGAGTCAAGTCATACCTCAAGTGACCAAGTGGTGTTACTGATATCCCCTAAAATCAAATCACACTTGCTTCTAGCAGCCCTTCCAAAGTATGAATAGTATCTTTATATCGACCACCTATCATAAGTACCTAACTGTACCAGAGTGGAGCTCGATATCCGTGACCTGTTAAAGACTTTACCAAAATCCTAAGGTAAATTCTGAATCGCTATCTCATACGATACTCACAGATCCTCCATGAACTGGAAATCGCCACAGTATAACCTATCCAGTGATCCAACAAACTCATCGTATGGATCGGACGAAAATGAACGGACTTAGCCAATCATACTAAGTCCTTTCCGAATTCCAAATAATCTCCCAACACTGTCCATCATACTAGGCTATCACTTCCATCTCGATACAGAACCTTGCTGATTATTTATATACCACCTTTACCAGTTGACACACTGAACACTAGACTACCAAATCAACTATGTTCCGCATGTCGTTCCACCACGAAGAACATTTCAATACTTACGATTTCCCGGATACAATCCGAATATGTCTGCAACATATACAACCTATTGCAATCATCACGCAATACTTATCAAAATATCGTGACCAAGCCTTGTGGCTCTCAGGGTAATGCAAAAGGCACTATCTGCAGGCAACGACATGCTACCACGAAGACACTGTAGCGGCCCCAGATGTCAGGTAGCTATCTAGCCACATACGACATACAAATTCCACTGTCACTAATTCCGAACAAGTAGAGCAAGAGTATAACTCTATGGTAGATTCTCTCTATCATCCCAACAGGGATCCCTAGTTACAATTTTCCTTGTTCTAACAACTCCAGGCAAACTCTCAGTAGCTAGCTAAAACCTCATGAGCATTTCTGCTCCTCACCTCTACAAAGCAACATCATATCTACTAAGTCCACGTCATATATATATATGACAACCCATCTCGTAGTTCCTCATTTGACGCAAACATGGGATATGTCTCGATTAACTAAATCAGAAATGCTCCATTCTCTGAAACGTCACATCCGCATATAAATTAACCTTCCTTTCACCCGAGAATGATCACACAACACTGGTGTAAAAGTCAACCATCGTCTGAGCCCTGAAACTAGTTTCACAAGCTTCAGACCAAGTAAATTCCATCACCAATCAGCGGTGTAATACCGCTAGAGCATCCTATCCATATCTATGGTAATAATCAAATCAATACCAAAAAACCATCATCTACGGTGGTCGAGTGCTCAACTCCAACTGCCACCATCACAAATGATCCAATCGTGTCCAGAATATACGATTTTCCAAATCCCTGGACGACAAAGTCGTCAATAAGTCAAATAAGATAATCCAAAAGCTCATACAATTCATACCAAGTATGAAATTGTCATCGCTACACACCTGCATCCTCTTTACTCTAGGCTGATGATGTAACGAACTGGCCCCTATTGGCGGAATTCGGCGACCCCTATTGGTCGGCGACCGTCGCCCCTGTTGGCGGAAATCGACGACCCCTACTGGTCGACGACCGTCGCCCCTGTTGGCCCGTCGTTACTCATCTGGACTTCCCACCCCTGGAAGTGGGTTTTTGCCTTCCCCAGGATTCGAACTCTAGACCTCCAGGATAAGTACTAAAGTTTATGAATCCTGGTAACCAAGTGATCAAGGATCACTTGGTTACCAGGATTCATAAACTTTAGTACTTATCTGGAGTCAGAGTTCAATCTGAAGGCAAAACACTTCGAGTGAAGTCCGCATGAGTAACGACGGGACAGCTGGCGGCGACGATCGTCGACCAAGAGGGGCCGTCATTCGCAACAGGGCGACGATCGCCGACCAATAGGTCGCCAATCGCTAATATGCGATTAGATACAAAAAAGGTGCCTTTTATTGTAACGCCGGGCCCTGTTGGCGGAATTCGGTGACCCTTATTGGTCAACGCATCGCCGCCTGTTGGCCGTCGTTACTCACTGACTTCCCACCGGAAGTGGGTTTTGCCTTCCCAGATTGAACTCTAGACCTCCGTGGCTAAGTACTAAAGTTTATGAATCACTGGTAACCAAGTGATTGTCACGCCGAGGAGTCCTCGCAGACGAAAATCCGGCAAAGATCTCCTGACGGGTGACAATACCAATTTTATACAAGGCCTACACGGCCACTATACATCGTCCAACACGGCCAGGAATCATACCACATCACGCAGATAATAATAAGGCCTCGGGCCAACAAATCTAGGTAAACAAAAGTCTACTCTAACTAGACTTACCCCTTCCGCCATCCGGGTGAATACTCAACCAAATCCAATCAAATAAAAATCCGATCAAAGGTCCCTAAGGACATACCAAAACATCCACAGTACAAATATCCAACTCCAAATCCTAAACATATATTCTAATCCAAATACCCAAAAACCGTAAACACAAATAACAAAATACACTTCCACGATTTAGGGGTTTGGCAAATTGGACTCTCCCGACACTCCATCCGAAATAGATATAAATCAACGGGTGAGTTCAAAGAACTCATGCGGGTATAGTAGATATGCAAAGTAAGGTATAGCTAACAATACTAATCATGCCAAGATCTCATATATATGGTAAGCAAGAAATAAATGCAAAAGGATCAGACTCACCGAGTCTCCTACTCGATATAGGAGCATGTGCCTATCAGAAGAGATAAAGTCATCATCATATATGAATATGAATCCGTATGCATGTCAATCATATGCAACATCCAAGGCATCAATACAATAATGCAAAGAACACAATACAAATGCGATCCATGCAAAAATGCATGCCGTCAAATGACATGGTCACCTCGACGCCCACCGCTTCACACGCAATGGTGAAGCCGAGTGGGTAGGGCTATGACAATGCACTCTGCCATCATGCTCTTGAGTGGCCGAGTGGGCGAGGATCTGTCGAGTACACCTATCCTCCTGCCCCAAACATAGTGGGGGAGCTAAGCTCTCATCTCCCGGTGTCATAGACCAGAGGAGGGATCCCTGCCCGCTACCACGCTGCCTCATCGCTACCCATGAGCGGTCGGAGCTGACAGAGCAATCGCACACACCTCTCGATGTACCACTAACCCATGAGTGGCAGGGTGTGCAGGCCATGTAACTAACTGCGGGCTCGACAATAATGGAACCCCGTCCAGCCAGCATGCAATCATGCAAGATGGTGCATGATACTAAAGCATGTAAATCCAACTACAAATATCCATCCGAATAATATGCAAAGTCAATAAGTGCATATAACTGATCCAAGCAACCATGATCCAAATAAAACAGGGAAGATATAATCATACTGATCAAATGCATGTAGCAAGTAGGCACTAAGCATACTAGGCATATAAACATGAAAAGTATTGCATGCTATCCTAACTAACATATCAACTTGACTATATCTAAAAGATAAGTCAAAATACCCGCCTGAATATATATCCGCAAGAATGAACAAAACCGTCACGACTGGGGACCTGCCTCGTGACCAAAACCTGCATATAGCATAACTATAGTTAAGCTCAAAATATACAATTCAACGACAAATCGAATAATTAATCGATTTCCTTTATATCCAAATTAACCCAAACTATTTCCCATTTTCCCTGTCCACAAATAATCCATACAATTAATTTAGCCCAAATCCCATATCCTCCGAGTAACAGATTTTTAAACCATTCCTCGCTCACTAACATATCAATCAAACGGATAACACCGTAATCAACCCAATCGCAGCCAATCAAAACCCCAAGTTCAGCCCCAAATTGACCACAACTCTGACTCAACCCTTGTTTCACAGCCGACACATCCACCCACAACCACCATCTACCCAAACCCAATTAACCAACATACCAACAGTAGATAACCCAAATTATACCTGCGGTTGCAACCTCCTAGCCGCTTAGTTCACTGGAGAAATGAACCTGCCTTTGCCCTAATTCCTTGGCTACGGTGAATCTCGGCAGTAATCACAAAGAAAGCGGTCCGGTGGCAGAGGAGTCGGCAGCACGCAATAGGGTAAAGAATCGGCCCTCGTCGCCGCCGTCGAAGATGCGCAATGGAGGGAGTTCTGTCGGACGGCCGAAGGATAGCACACGCGGCACGCGCGGCCCGGGCGCGTCGAGCGCCGTCGGCTGCCGCGAGGAAGAGAGAAGAGGGCGCGTGTAGGAGAGCACGGCGCAGCGTCGGGCTCAAGGAAGAAGGGAGTCGCCGGCGAAGCAGAGGACGCGAAGTGGCTCGCGAGGCGGTGGGGTACCGCAATGAGGAAAAAGGGGCGCCGGCGGAAGAAACTGCCGAAGGAACGAAGTCGCGGCGGGGAAAAAGAAAAAGGGAATAGAAATTAGGTTTTCGTGTATTTATCCCCTTTTAAATAGACCCATCTAAAGCCTATTTATTTTATCCCCGTATAAATCTCGTACGGAGTCCGTTTAAATCTAGAAAAATTTTCGAAAAATTCCTAAAATTCCCTTAAAAATCTCGAAAATAATCCCTAGGATTATTTCCCCGAAATTCTGACCATTAAAATTCGTATTTTAAATTTCAGTATTTTACATTCTCCCCCACTAATAAAAATTTGGTCCCCAAATTTCCTACTCGTATATTAGTATGAGATGTCCCAACAACCATCTCAAGCATCTGGAGACAAGTCACACCTCAAGTGACTAAGTGGGGTTACTGATATCCCTTAAAATCAAATCACACTTGCTTCTAGTAGCTCTTCCAGAGTATGAATAGTATCTTCATATCGACCATCTATCATAAGTATCTAACTGTACCCGAGTGGAGCTCTATATTCGTGACCTGTTAAAGACTTTACCATAATCCTAAGGTAAATCCTGAATCGCTATCGCATACGATACTCCAATGACTGGAAATCTTCATAGTATAAACCTATCCAGCGATCCAACAACTCATCGTATGGATCTAGAGAAAATGAGTGGACTTAACCAATCATACAAGTCCTTTCCGAATTCCAAATAATCTCCCAACACTGTCCATCATACTAGGCTCCCACTTCTCTCTTGGTACAGAACCTTGCTGATTTTTTAGCATTCCACCTTTACTGAACACCAGACTTCCAAGTCAACTAAATTCCGCATGACGTTCCACCATGGAGAACGTTTCAATACTTAATATTTTCCGGATACAATCCTATACATCTGCAACATATAGAACCTATTGCAATCTTCAGCAATACTTATCAAAATATCATGACCAAGCCTCTTGGCTCTCGTAGTAATGTCAAAGGCACTACTTACAGGCAATGACATGCTACCACACTCAGCTACCAAGATGTCGTAGCTATCTAGCCACCTACGACATACAAATTCCACTATCACTAATTCAACAGAGCAAGAGTACAACTCTATGGTAAATGCTCTCTAACATCACAACAGGAATCTATCTGTTGTTCCCGAATCAATAATAACTCTTCCGAAATTCAAATGCAACTACACAGTAGCTAGCTAAAACCTCATAAGCATATCTGCTCCTCATCTCTACAAAACAACATAACAACTCCTACTAGGTCCACGTCATATATATATATGACAAACCATCTCGTAGTTCCTCATTTGACGTAACCATAGGATACGTCTCAATCAACTAAAACAGAAACGCTCCATTCTCTGAAACATTGCATCCGCATACAATACCCTTCCTTCCACCCGAGAATGATCAAACAACTCTGGTGTAAAAGTCAACCATCGTCTGAGCCCTGAAACTAGTTTCACAAGCTTCAGACTAAATAAATTCCATCACCAGTCAGCGGTATAGTACCACTAGAACATCCTATCCATATCTATGGTAATAATCAAATCAATACAAAAAAAAAATCATCATCTACGGTGGTCAAATGCTCAACTCCAACTACCACCATCACAAATGATCCAATCGTGTCCAGAATACACGATTTCCCAAATCCCTGGACGACTAAGTCGTCATAAGTCAAACAAGATAATCAAACCTCGTACAATTCATACCAAGTATGAAATTGTCGTCGCTATACAACTGCATCCTCTTTACTCTAGGTTGATGATATATCAATCATCCCTATAACTTTGATAATTGTATGACACCCTGTCACTACAATATCAACACACCAATCATAAATCAATCCTAGAGTATACACAGGTGTCCTATAGCTGATCTAAATAGATCCTCAATCCACCATGAAGGATAATCATTTCCTTCTACCACTACCACATTCCATCATCGAAAATCGTTGTATAACCTCAAAGGTCCATCTCTCTTTTAACCAAGAGTTCCGGATCTTCTCTGGAAGAAATACTGGGACAGATAAATATCCCATACAACACCTCCTATAATAAGATAAAACGATCTTTCATCGTCTTGACAAGTGTAGGCATATACGCCTAATCCAATACCAAATCACTATTAGTATGGACTGATATTCTCCGAGGGTTTACTCCTTGTCCTCCTAATGGGTGGCTAGCGGGTCTAACCCTAGCCTCCTAATTCGACATCACGACACTCTAAAGAATCCGCATCAAATCATCATTTGATTCCTCAAGGTCAATATGTTATCGATCTCTGCCCCCGACCATGAGTAGGGACAATTTCACTAAGTCAATAGTTTTCCTAACCACAAAAGTACTGTAACCACTAAAGACAATACCTTTCCTATAGCTCAGAGATATCCTTCAGCTCGCCTGGTCCCAAAACCTGAGAACTCCCAAAAATCCAAGGAAAATAAAATCCTTGAAACACAAATCCCACAAACCAAAAACCAAAAACCAATAAAATTGTCACGTCCTGGGGGCATATCCGTCATCCAAATGACAAGGGAGCCCCTTAGTGACAATATCCAGAATCCATGGACCAAATCTGGTAAAAACCTCGAAATAATTATAGAAATACCAATATTTTAATAACTGCATGCATGCACGACTAAACATATATCAATCAAAGTAAAATAGTTTTATGACCCCAAATCCAATTGCGACAAAATCCAAAGTGCACAATCAAAATGCAACACCGATCAAGTAAACAAAGCGGCATCCCGACGATGCAGGGAGACAAGCACGGCAAGGAACTCTCTGAGCGACACCAAGGTAGGTCAATATGACACGTCCTCCATCAGTTAACCTAGAGGATAAATGAGGAGGGGATAAGTACAACCACTTTGTGGATGTATAGACAATAGTGCATAATCATAATGCACATAATGGAAGTCACAGGGAACAAGCTAAAGTAACCCAACCCTCAGAGTACCAATATCAGTCTGCAACTATCCTGATCAGCAGTATATCAAATATACCCGCAACATACATAACCACTGCAACAAGCAATGCTCATCCGGATACCACGATAAAGTCTCGTGGCTCTCACACAAAAAGGAAACTATCTATGAGCTACCTCGAACGTAACCCATGGACCGACAATCAATAGCACGGTCTATGCGCAACTATATGCTACCACGAATGAGACTCGTGAATAGACAGGTTGTATCTAAATATCTAGTTATTGACTGCACGCACTAGCATACTACCACTAATAGGTCGCATGGGCAGTCGATTATCCTAGGTTGTTAAACCTAGGGTTATCCAATATATCTAGCATAGAACATCTATCAAAATCGATAAGGATCATCGATCTACAATTAAGCCCATTGAGGCGATCAAGCGAGGGTTTCAACACCTCTAATACCAAATGTTTACCAAAGCCGGTAAAGATCATCGACTTATAAATAAATAAGTCGAGATGGTTAAATCTAGCGTTCCAACCCTTCTAACATGATCGGTTATCAAGGTCGATCAAAATCATAAGTCCACTAATAATCACGTCGAGACAATTAATCATAGGGTTTCGTCTCAACTAATAGGAAACGCCTATCAAGGCCAATAAGGGCAACCCCTCTACTAACAAGCACGGCAAGAGGGTTAAGCCTAAATTATATCATCCTACCAGTTCAATCATGCATGCCCCAACCTGCTACCACGAACAGATCTCGTGGTTACTTAACCTGTAAAGTAGCTATCTAGCTACAGACGTCATACGAATCCGATTATCACCAACTCTGAACGAATAACGCAAAAGTATAACCTTACAGTAGATTATCTCAACCATACATGGGAGACCTATTCGACCTCAAATACACAAAAGCCCCTTTAGGGAAACTCTACTGTAACTTTCCTCAACCACGAATGGGTGATATTGTTGGCAGCCGATAAATATGAACAACGTTATATACCCTCTAAGGATTAATCGCATCCTAATCATATGACCTCTACTAATCCGATCACCATATCAGCTGAAATAGTAAATGTATAAACATATACTAATGAGCACATCCGAGTTATTACGCCTAGGGTTCCAACACCTAGGGTTCTACTAACGTTGTTTCATTCCTGAAATCCGCTCCTACAGAATAACCTCATCTAAGTTATTCTATCTCTACTAGTCTCAATCATAGTATCTCCGCAATATCACATAGCCAAATAAAACACATAACACGCTGTCTAATAAACGACAGCATAGTCCTACTAATAGAAATCAATGGCTGAAATTAATTAGAGTATAACTAAAGGGTCATGCCAGATCAAAGTCAATGCCAGAACAAAGTCGAGGCAATATATAAATAAAGCATCAGATGCTTATATATACTCTAAACTACATAAGCTATGTAATCATGTCCTCATACCTTCTACGAATTTATCCATCTTAGTCATATTATTCAACTAGTCTAATAATCCTAATACTAGTCAAATCCTAAGAGGTAAACATCTACCAATATATCTTATCATTTATATCACAATGATAACTAGCTACGTATAACAGTAATAGCAATTAATAACCAATTGCTATCTATAAACCAGCAACCTAAAAATCTAATTGTCCAACAGATATCAGGTTAAAACAATACTAGATAAAACATGATATCCCGCATAACCAAATATAACCAATACAAATATGTACTAAATCTAGAAAATTTTCTAGAATGTATTTACCTGTTAGCTGTCTGGAGATGTCCTGTTGCCGCCAAATCCCCCATATTGACCTCGTCAATAATACCTCGAATTTCCGAAATATAAAAATCATCGGAAATCCGTACAACTCCGAAAATACCCAGTTAACCAACCAAACTTGGCGAATTCCATAAACCCAAAGACCCTAAGGAACTCGGAAACCTACGCTCTGATACCAAATAAATTGTCACGCCCCGAGGGAGTCCCCGCATTTAAAAATCCGGCAAAGATCTCTCTGACGGGTGACAATACCAATTTTTATACAAGGCCTACATCAAGACTATACATCTGGCCAACACGAATTTAATCATACCACATCACACGCAGATAATAATAAGGCCTCGTGCCAACAAATCTAGGTAAACAAAAGTCTACTCTAACTAGACTTACCCTTCTCGCCATCCGGGCAGAATACTCAACCAAATCCAATCAAATAAAAATCCGATCAAAGGTCCCTAAGGACATACCAAAACATCCACAGTACAAATATCCAACTCCAAATTCTAAACATATATTCTAATCCAAATACCCAAAACCGTAAACACACAAATAACAAAATACACTTCCACGACGAGGGTTTGGCAAATTGACTCTCCCGACACCCATCCCGAAATAGATATAATCAACCGGGTGAGTTCAAAGAACTCATGTATAGTAGATATGCAAAGTAAGGTATAGCTAATAATACTAATCATGCCAAGACCTCATATATATGGTAAGCAAGAAATAAATGCAAAAGGATCAGACTCACCGAGTCTCCTACTCGATATAGGAGCATGTGCCCTCATCAGAAGAGATAAAGTCATCATCATATGAATATGAACTCAGATGCATGTCAATCATATGCAACATCCAAGGCATCAATACAATAATGCAAAGAAACACAATACAAATGCGATCCATGCAAAAATGCATGCCGAAATGACATGGTCACCCCGACGCTACACCGCCTCACACGCAATGGTGAAGCCGAGTGGGTAGGGCTATGACAATCGTGCACTCGCCATCATCGCTTCCCGAGTGACCGAGTGGGATGTGGATCGCCGGAGTACACCTATCCTCCCGCCTCTAAACATAGTGGGGAGCTAAGCTCTCATCTCCCGTGTCATAGGCCGAGGAGGGATCCTCGCCGCTACCACGCCTGCCGCTACCCATGAGCGGTCCAGCGGAGCCTGACAGAGCAACCGCACACACCCTCCTGATGTACCACTAACCCATGAGTGGCAGGGTGTGCAGGCCATGTAACTAACTGCGGGCTCGACAATAATGGAACCCCGTCCAGCCAGCATGCAATCATGCAAGATGGTGCATGAAACTAAAGCATGTAAATCCAACTACAAATATCCATCCGAATAATATGCAAAGTCAATAAGTGCATATAACTGATCCAAGCAACCATGATCCAAATAAAACAGGGAAGATATAATCATACTGATCAAATGCATGTAGCAAGTAGGCACTAAGCATACTAGGCATATAAACATGAAAAGTATTGCATGCTATCCTAACTAACATATCAACTTGACTATATCTAAAAGATAAGTCAAAATACCCGCCTGAATATATATCCGCAAGAATGAACAAAACCGTCACGATCGGGGACCGCTGTGACCAAAACCTGCATATAGCATAACTATAGTTAAGCTCAAAATATACAATTCAACGACAAATCGAATAATTAATCGATTTCCTTTATATCCAAATTAACCCAAACTATTTCCCATTTTCCTTGTCCACAAACAATCCATACAATTAATTTAGCCCAAATCCAATATCCTCCGAGTAACACATTTTTGAACCATTCCTCGCTCACTAACATACCAATCAAACGGATAACACCGTAATCAACCCAATCGCAGCCAATCAAAACCCCAAGTTCAGCCCCAAATTGACCACAACTCTGACTCAACCCTTGTTTCACAGCCGACACATCCACCCACAACCACCATCTACCCAAACCCAATTAACCAACATACCAACAGTAGATAACCCAAATTATACTCAAGTTGCAACCTCCTAGCCGCTTAGTTCATCGGAGAATGAACCCGCTTTGCCCTAATTCCTTGGCTACTGTGAATCTCCTACTGTAATCACAAAGAAAGGGGGAAAACAGCTGCGGTCCGGCAGAGGAGTCGAGCACTACCGTGACGGCGAATAGGGCAAAGAAATCGGCGTCTGCCGCCGGGCCAAGATGCGGCAATGAGGGAGTTTGCAGTACGGACGGCGAAGGATAGCACACGGGCGGGCGGCCACGGCTGTCGGGCGCGGCGGCGCCGCGCGACGCGGCTGGCCGCCGCGAGGAAGAGAGAAGAGGGCGCTGGGTAGGAGAGCACGCGCAGTGGCCGGGCTCAAGGAAGAAGGAGTCACGGCTGGCAGGACGCCGGCGAAGTGGCTCGCGGCCGGCGCGGTGGGCCACCGCAATGAGGAAAAAGGGGCGCCGGCGGAAGAAACTGCCGAAGGAACGAAGTCGCGGCGGGGAAAAAGAAAAAGGGAATAGAAATTAGGTTTTCGTGTATTTATCCCCTTTTAAATAGACCCATCTAAAGCCTATTTATTTTATCCCCGTATAAATCTCGTACGGAGTCCGTTTAAATCTAGAAAAATTTCGGAAAAATTCCTAAAATTCCCTTAAAAATCTCGAAAATAATCCCTAGGATTATTTCCCCGAAATTCTGACCATTAAAATTCGTATTTTAAATTTCAGTATTTTACAGATGATATATCAATCATCCTTACGACTTTGATAATTGTATGACACTCTATCACTACAATATCAACACACCAATTACAAATCAATCCTAGAGTATACACAGGTGTCCTATAGCTGATCTAATTAGATCCTCAATCCACCATGAAGGATATTCATTTCCTTCTACCACTATCGCATTCCATCATCGATAATCGATGTATAACCACAAAGGTTCATCTTTCATTGTACAACGAGTTCCAAAGCTTCTCAAGCAATAAAATACTGGGACAAATAAATATCCCATCCAACACCTCCTATAATTGGAATTTAGATTCTTCCAATTCCCATAGTGTTAAGCAACACTTATACCAACTAAATTATCCCCTGAAAAATCATCATTCTAACAAATACCTCTCGGCATCATCAACCTTGCCAACTTTGAAAGACCGATCGATGACGGTATCATACAACTCGATTGGGCTTACAGCCAATTGAATGACATTGCCTTGAGTACATCACGAGCTTTAACAACCTTGTGCGCTTTACACTAGCCCTCAGCTAACGCACCATAAGTACAAACATTTGGCTCGTAAAATATCATTACCTCAGTACCAAATAAATTATCACCCAGTAGGAGATCTTCGATATCGAAAACTATTTCCGAAATCACTCCGGTCGCCTACTCTACTTGCCTATACAGCGGCAAGCCTAGAAGTTCATCCGATACTACATCTGATTACTCTCGAATTATACAGACATCTGAGAGACATTCTTATACCACCATGTCACAATCATAACCTCCAAGTTAATATCCAGATATCTATATCATATCAACCAAGTCAACTATAAAACAACTAAGTCAACTCTCTCACCATAATATAACATTTCCATCAATCAACCTCTAAACATCAAAAATCATTTTCATACCCCTCTGATAATAATCACAGTAATCATCTCAACATCTCACCTGTCGGTGGAAACACTATTAATCCACATGATCCGAATATAGAAATCCTTTTAATCCTATCTGTACATGTTTTAACCATAGATATCTATAAACACCGGTATCTCTCAATATATCATCAAGTAAGGTAAACTATAGTAATATCTCAATGATCAATCCTTCAACCATCTACAATTCCTTTCAAGTAAAGATGCAAACTCATCCAAGTTTTGCTCTTAACAAATTTCCTATTTCACAGTGACCTAGAATAAGAATTCGGTAACTGTATGAATCTAGGTGTATACCTCTTCCTATCATGTTCTCCAAGAACCACACAACCAACTTATATTTCCTCAAATTTTGCACATTGACATGTTGGCTGCATTTGATAGAAATAAAGCTAACCAATAATCATTCTTAATGTTTATTACTCTTGTTATACTCTATATTATCATACAAGTGATTAGCACCATTATACCCCTCTGGAAATTCCTGAGAGCACAAAATAAACTCCCACTTCTCACCAAGGATGTGTGACAACATATATTCCTTCTAGTGATGTCCAATCAGTCATATTCTCGTTCAAATATGGTAAACTTCTTTAGCATTACTAGTAAACTGTTAACCTTCCTTGCTCTATATTCACCTGTAGCTCACCTAACTGTCACCACCTGCCACTTTATCAAGTTGACATTCCTCTTCTTAGCGCCATCCAATGCTTAACCTAAAAACTTGTATTTTACGGAGACACCCTTTACTACACTGTCATTGGCCCCTTTGACCATTTAGTAAAAAAAAAACATTAAAAGTCATAACCAAAATGATCAAAATAACCCTTCCCCGTTGTGACCATATTTTAGTATGATGAAAGTAAAACAAAGTTGATTAAGTAAATTCCCTTGCCGACATGAAAAAATTTGTTTTCAGATTTTCAACCTCAAATGCCACCCTTTCCACTAAGGGAAGGAACCCTCCAAGGAGAAGTGTAAGCCTAGATACTTGAAACTATGAGAGCTCTCCTTACATCCTAAAGAATTAGAATCCTCATTCTAGTTATTTTGCTGCATTTGGTATAGAAAACATCATGTCACACATTTGCCCACGTTAACTTTAGGAAGACTGCCAAAACAATCCAGCATCACCTTGGTATTTCTTGCAAGTCATCTCATCAGCTTTAAAATTAATCAATAATCATCACCAAAACATCATATCAGATATTCTTAGTTTATACAATAACTAAGGGATTTGCACTCTGCAATTTCCATAAAGAATACATCATTTCACTAACCACAGGAAAGTTATCATGTATACTCTTTCCTAGATGAGAAGCTCCCTGATTAGGTTTCATTCATCAACAAATCTTGGTCATAACCATATAATTTATATTATAAGGTGAGATAGACCTAACATTCTTGATGTCTACTTATCGATCTATAACTCCTAAAGCACTTGCTACGGAGTCATTTCTATACACGTAACTTGTCTAATACCTTCCGGTAGGATCTGATAAAAGATCCATCATCTTAATCCGTAAGCCAATAAACCATGGGTGACTTAAGACATCTATTCACCTTCTTGAGCTATTAGATGGGTGTAAACTCTGCAAGTCAAACGACTCTGCACGGTACCCCCATTACCAAACAATCACCCTAAGTAGATCTTTCTGACAACTCTGTCGCCACAGATCTCAGGGTCCTCTGGCGTGACCGTCCCACACCACGTCCTGGCTCAGAAGCACGCCCACCTCGTCTCATATTTGTTAAATTAATACAGATTTTACTAGAAGTAAAAAAATATTAAAATTTTCAGCATACCTATTTCGCCGCCAGGAGAGGTCTCATCGCCGCCAAAACCCCATATTAACCTCGTCAAAAATCCTCGAATTTCCGAAACATAAAAATCGTCGGAAATCCATACCAATCCAAAATTTCCAGATTGCCTCGCAAAAACCTACCAAACGTGGCGAACTCCAAAAAATTCAAAAACCTCTAGGAACTCGAAAACCTAGCTCTGATACTAAATAAATTGTCACGCCCCGATGGAGTCCCCGCCAGACAAAAATCCGACAGCATCTTCCCTGTACGGGTGACAATACCAATTTTCATATAAGGCCTACACGACCACTATACATCTTCCAGTTGCGTATTGCTGGATCAAGCGATCGCGGATAATAAAATAGGCCTCGAGCGACAATCGATGATATAACCAAAAGTATATCAGAACTAAACCTACCCCTTATGCCATCTTGGCAGGAATACTCAACCAAAATCCAATCCATAACAAAACTCCGAATAGAGGTCCATAAGGACACCAAAAATCCACGAATACATAAATCCAATTCCAGTCTTAAATATATCTTCTAATCAAGATATCCAAAACCATAAAACAAATAACCAAATAAACTTTCACGATGAGCGGGGTTTGGCAGCTGGACTCTTCTGACAGCTTCATCCTGAAATAGATATAAAGCAATGGGGTAAGTTCAAAGAACTCAGCGGATATAGTCGATATGCAAGTAAGATATAGCTAACAATAAAAATCATGTCAGTACAGTCTTACATATAGGGTATGCAAGAAATAAATACAACAGGACTGTACTAACCTGAATCTCCTACCCTGATATAGGAGCATGTGCCTGACTAGAAGTAATAAAGTCCTCACCATATATATATATATATATATCCATATATATATATATATATATATATATATAATACAGCAAACACAATACAAATGTTATCCATGCAAAATGCATGCCGTGCCAATGACATGGTCACCCCTCACGCCAGTCAGCCGCCTCACACGCGATGGTGAAGCCGAGTGGGTAGGGCTATGACAACTGTGCACTCTACCATCACTGCTCCTGAGTGACCGAGTGGACAAGATGCTGTCGGAGCACACCTATCCTCCTGCCCCAAATAGAGTGGGGGAGCTAAGCTCTCATCTCCAAGTGTGATAGACCAGAGGAGGGATCCCTGCCCGCTACCACGCTGCCTCATCGCTACCCATGAGCGGACCAGTGGAGCCTGACAGAGCAACTGCACACACCCTCCTGATGTACCACTAACCCATGAGTGGCAGTGTGTTCAGGCCATGTAACTGGCTGCGGGCTCAACAATAATGGAACCCCGTCCAGCCAACATGCAATCATGCAAGATGGTGTATGATACTAAAGCATGTCAATCCTGCTCAAAATACCTATCCGAATAATATGTACAATCAATATGTACATATCCATAATCCAAGTAACTATGATCCAAATAAAAGCAGGGAAGATATAATCATGACCTATCACATGCATGTATCAAGTAGGCACCAAAAACATACTAGGCATATAAACATGAAAATTATTACAAGCTATCCTAACTAGCATATCAACAATGACTATATCTAAAAGATAAGTCAAAATACCCTTTGCGAAATGTCATAAAGAATCGATCGTCACGATCAGAACCCGCTCGCGGATCAACTTGCATAATGCATAACTATTGTTAAGCATAAAATACCATTCACCGACAAATGGAATACTTAATCGATTCCTTCCATAACCAAATAATCCAAAGTAAATCCATCAAATCCAAGCACACGACAACGTGCTAAATTACTACTATGTATCCCCAAGTAGACCCTCAACTCCTAGGTCACAAATTGTGATTAACTCCTCAATCCAAGAACATATCCTTGAAATTAATCAAATCGAATCCTACATCGACCTCATATCTGATCCACTAGATTGATTTAATTATCCTCTTCAACCTAATCCATCCTCCATACATAATTATAGAACCGATCAACATCACACCGAACTCAACAACCCAGCCAATCATAGATCACTAAGAATTAACTCACACCCAGATCATAAAACCAAAGTACAGACAACCACTGTTAATAACCTGTAATTAAATTAAAAAAATCACTCTGTATGTAATCCAACCCATCAATCACAGCCATTCCCATTGCAACAATGGAATTTAACAACCTCCTAAATAAATCTTTCATTTTCCTCAAGCCTAATTTCACAACTCCACAACAATATACAGAACATCTCACCAGTCAGAAATATGAATCCAACCTAACACTAGGTGACATATACACAGCTCAACCAATTCTTACCTCAAACACGATCCAACACTTGGATCCCACAACTTGGCACCCACAATCGATTTACAACCATTAACATCCCATAATTACACCGATTTAGGGCTCTAACCAACCCTAAATGAAACACTCAATAGAAACAAACAGCCAACACAACGACTACATACAGAATTTAACAAATGAAACACACAGGTTAAATCTCACTTACAAATGTTGAATCTCCGACACAAATTTCACCAACCTCCTAAGACAAATCGCAGAAAACAACCCCTTCCATTCAACAGTTTCAATCCCCCTTCACAGTCGTGCAAGAACCCCTAAACGATCACATCATTATACCAATAGTAAAAAGAGGAGAAATCTTACCGGCCGTGGGAAATCTTACCGGCAGTATCCTTCCCAAATCTTTGTTCACCGAAATTCCTATTGCTGCCCTAGCACCCCACACGAAGCCACCGTGACCCCCCCTATATTCGGTGGTGGAAAGCACTGCAGCGGCGATAGTGGCAGAGGAGCCGGCGGAGGATGGTCGCGGATGGGGGCGGCATGTGCATCTCGGCGAGTAGCGGCAGCCTGGTCGTCGACGCAAAGTGCGAGAAGAGGTCGTCGACGAAAGCGCGAGGAAACAGCAATGGCGGTAGGGGTTCGATGGTTGCGGTTGCAACGAGCACGAGAAAGAGAAAAGGCTCGACGGGAAGCAGCGGAGAAACGGTGCGCGCAGAAAAGGCGATGGCAGAGGCGTCGGTGTGGCCGCTGTCGCGAGGAGAAGGAACCGCAAGGTAGCGAGCGTCGGGCGCAGAGGGGAAAAGAAAAGGAAATAAAAATAAAAACTTAGGGTTATTATCCCTATCAAATAGTTAAAACAAACCCTTTAAAAGCCTGTTTTTATTATCCCCGTACATATCCCGTACAAGCCCCTTTTAATTCCAAAAAAATTCCAAAAAATTCCTAAAATTCCCTAAAAATCTCGAACAATTTCTAGGAGTATTTCTCTAATTTTTTGGCCATTTATTTTTGGTATTTCAAAATTCAGTATTTAACATAAAGGGAGAGACCATATTGGAGTGGTTTCGGAGTGATTCACCAGGGAATGAATTAGACCGTGGATTAGCGGCATAGGGTCGTGAACCACGTTACTTCTCCTTGTTAGCATTGTCTATTTTGTTTCTTGCTTAATTGTTTTTAGTTATCTACTTTATTATATTTCCGCTGCGCTAACTTGATTCGTAGACAAACGAACGATCGATTTCTATCTACGATGTTAAAAGGGCTATTCACCCCTCTCTAGCTGGCCACCAACAGTCCAACAAGTGGTATCAGAGCCAAGTAGCTTGTCGAGGACTAACCGCCGCAACAAGTACAATAAATATGATGGTCGGCTCCAACATTCATCCACCAAAGTTTGAAGGAGAATTCTCTTGGTGGAAGAAGAGAATGGAGGTATTCTTTGAAACCGATTTTGATATTATGCTTATAATGGAAAACGGTTTTGAGATGCCTAGGGACGAAGAGGGTGAACAAATAGAGAAGTCAAGGTGGACTAAAAAGCAAATGGAGGAGCACCTTGCAAATTCAAAGGCCAAGCACCATCTTCTCAATGTGCTCCCCCAACAAGAGATCAATCGGATAGGAGAATATGCAAGCGTCAAGTAAATGTGGGAGAAACTCATAGAGCTCCATGAAGGCACTTCCGAGGCCAATCTTGCAAGAAGAGATCTCCTTCGCTCCCAATTAAGCAATATCAAACTCGAAAAGGGAGAGAAGGTAAACTCTTTACATTCTAGGTTTAAAGAAATTTTGATTGGACTGACAAGTGTAGGAGAAAGACTCTCCAACCGGGACATGGTCATGAAGGCAATAGATGTCTTCCCTCGGTCATCAAGATGGAGCTCAATGGTTGACTCTTTCTACATCTCCAAGAATCTAGAGATAACCACTCTAGAGCAATTCTTTTCAACCATGGAGCTCCACGAAACAAGGCTTGAAGGGATAAGTGAAGAACCAAGCATCAAGCCATCTAGGGGAGTGGTACTATTAGCCAACAAGGGGAAGAAGAAGAAGATAGAGACTCCTTCCTCCTCCGATGAAGTATCTTCCTCATCCTCCATGAATAGCAATGAAGATGCTTATATGGTAAGGAAGGTAAGGCGTGCCTTAAAAAATTTAAAATTTAACAAATCTTATGATAGGAGAAGGCACAAGAGAAAGATAATTTGCTACAATTGCCAACAAGAGAGACATATAAGAGATGATTGTCCCCTCTTGAACAAGAGCAAAGAAGAAAGGAGGAGAAAAGAAGAAAAGAAGAAGGGGAGCAAGAAGAAGGAAGAGGAGAAGAAGGCCAAAGAAAAGGGGAAGGTCAAGGCACTCAAGGCAAGGGCATGGGATGATCCTTCCTCATCATCATCATCAGAGGAATAAAATTCTTTTGTCACAAACCTTGCCTTGATGGCATTTGATGATCTAGACATCTCCTCCTCCGAGCAAGAAAAATCAAGCACAAGTGAGGAGAGCTCTAGTGAAGGGGGAGGCTCATCATCATCCTCTTCATCCGAATAAGAAGACATGGAAACTATGGTAACAAATCTAACTCCCAAGAAAATAGTTTTCATGATTTCTAGCTTAACTAGGGATTTATTTAGGGCCAAAAAGAAAAATAAGAGCATGCTAGATCAAATTAAGGCCCTAGAAAATAAATTAGAACAAGCATGTTCAAATGTTAATGATGATGATGCATGCTCACATGATAACTATGTCTTTTGATGTAAATGATGCATGCATTGAAGAAAATAGGGCCTTAATGGAAAAAGATAGACTATTTAACCAAGGCCCTAGAAAAATTCACAATTGGCTCCAACACCCTTAATATGATTATAGGGATCCAAAGGGCAAGCTTTAATAGGAAAGGCCTAGGATATAAGAGAAAGACAAATGAAAAGGCCTATAAATGTTTAATTGCTAGGGGTCAAGCCAAAAACAAGACAATTGCTAGAAAATGGATCCCTAAGGAATATTTAGTGAACTTCATAGGAAAGAACTTGTATTGGGTTCCTAAATCCATCTTTAAGGGTTAGGAAAACCCTAGGTTAGTCAACCAAAAGGATTTTACTTATATCATATTATTTGGTTGACTTAAGATGGTGTGGGACTTAATTTTTGAAATAGTGTTGGGTGATGATAATGCACCCATAAATAGTTTAAATCATTCTTTGGATGATACTTGACTTATTATCATGATTTTATATCTAATGTATGATTATAAATTGATAGATGCATTTGTTTCATGATCATAATGTGAAATCAATGCATATATGCCTTTATGATCATGTGATATGTTAGTGTGATACTTAGCCTTGGGTAGAATTGCATGACTTTGAAGGTTAAAGTATACAAATACCTTTAGGAACATCTCACACTCACCATAAGGATAACTTTGATTGAGAACATAGTATGGGTGAGATGATAGGGTGATACTAATGGTCCACTAATGCCTATGACATTTAGATGGTCATTTAAAGTATCAAAAGAGCAATAATAGACCAATCATGGGGAAGACTTATGTTTAATTCATAGACATATTACCCAAAGATCATAGTTGGATATTTCATATATTTTCAAAACCATTCCTTACTTTAAAATCTGTGTTTTCATATTTTGAAACAATCTAATGCACAACTAGGTGTTAAAATGGATACAAACTTGATCAAATGCTAGTTGTCTTTGGAACTTTTGGATTTTTGGAAAATCATTAAAAATATAAGTAATTTTCATAAAAACTCATTTTTCACTAATAAAGGACTTTAAAAGGAATGTGTTTTCAAAATTTCATGATTTTTCAAATTTTCTGGAATTTCTGGTGCATTTTTGAATTTGGTTCGAAAAATCAGAATCTCTGATTTCTAAGTGACAGTCGACTGGTAGTCTGAATCAGTCGACTGATATACTGTGCACGAGCACAGTAAGGTATTTTAACTGATTTTTGTTAAGTTTTTGGTGATTTTTGTTCCCTAGACTTGATGTCATGCATGTATAACATTAGGATAATATTTTTGATGGTGTCAAAGGGGGAGAAATGGTTAGGTTTAAGTGAATCATGCTAAGGGGGAATTTAGCATGTCTTAAAAGGGAGTTGCATGTTTAAGGGGGAGTTTGTAATACTCATGTTTATTACTTACATGCTTTCTTGCCTTATGTGATTATGTTTTACCTAACTTAAATGGATTGCCACACATCAAAAATGGGGAGATTGTTAGGGTAATCAGTTTTGATGTGTGTGGCAAAGGGTTTAAGTTAGGTTGTTATGGTTTTGATGTGTGCGTTGGAGTCTTGCAGGACTTGGTAATTCGCACAAGGTTAGCTTGACGAAGCATCGGTAAGTCACCAACTCACAATCTCGTGCTTGAGTAGGCGAAAGAGCATTGCAAAGCCGTGCGCTTGATGCATCCGAGGGACCGCCGAACGAGATGACTTGAAGTGAAGCCAAGGAAACATACTTCGAGGGAAAGAGATGCAAAGGAGCATTGCGAAGTCGTGCGCTTGGTGCTGCCAAGGGACGTGGTCGCGAATGAAGAGAGCTTTGGCGAGGGACTTCAAGTGAGATGAGAGAATGAGTGAAATGTAACTAGCTCATTAGGTGAACTTGGTCGGATGGCTAAGTCAAGAGTCGGAGGCTCAACAGAGTTGGTTGAGGTGAACCTGACAGTCGGATGTACCCAAGTTTGAGGGTTTTGTTGGTGCAACAATGCCCCAAGCATTTATATGTTTTGATGTTTGGATAATCATCTAAGTTAGGCAATACTTTGTGATCTAATTGCGAATATGTTTAAGTGACAGGGAAATTCAAGGATGAAGACTTGGTAAAAGAGAAGTCCAAGTATGATCTTGGCAAGGAAAGTCCAAGGGACGGACTTGGCAGCATAAGACCAAGCTTGTAGTCTTGGCAGCGTAAAGTCCAAGTGAACCTTGGCAAAGGAAGACCAAGTATGATCTTGACAAGGGAAGTCCAAGGGATGGACTTGGCAGCGTAAGACCAAGCTTGTAGTCTTGGCAGCGTAAAGTCCAAAGTGAACCTTGGCAAAAGAAGTCCAAAGTAAGTCTTGGCAGCATAAGTCCAAGCTTGTAGTCTTGGTAGCATAAAGTCCAAGCATTTGACAACCCAAGATGTGACGAAACTGAAGGAAACTCTTGGAAGCAAAGCGCAAAGGATGAACAAGTCGCGGACTCGGAGGAATCCGGGAGGCGCAAGGATTGTAAAATCAAGTTAGAAGGTTGAGTCTAGGTCTAGGGTGTAAAATCAAGTGTGAATTACTCATACTTGATGAGTATCGATCCGATCGATGTATCGATCGGGTCGTGCTCGACCGAGTCGGGTGAAACCACCGACCATCGATAGCCCGCATGGATGAGCGGATCGGCGATGATGAATCGATCGCCAGCGAACGGCGGTGATCAATGCAAAAATGAGCACAGAGTGTAGTCGCACTCGACTGCGGCCTACGATCACTCGATTGATCACTCCATCAGTCGACTGATGGAGGGATCAGTCGATTGATCACTTGACCATTGGAAATTTCGGCTACGTATCTCCGTGGATCTGCATGTTCAGAAGTCGTTGGCTTCGGCGGCAGTCGACTGATGGTGAGCATCAGTCGATTGGTCGAAAGCCCAACGGGAAAAATAACCCCTCTTCTATAAGAAGGGGCCTTGGAGAGCTTGGTGAAGCTAGTGCTCTCATTCCTAACTATACTCTTCTGCTCACCAAGCTTTCTCCAAGTATTTGTGTGATTCTAAACCTCCTCTTCTAGAGTCTTAATCTTCCATCATTGTAAAGAAGAGGAGTGCATTGTAAAACAAGGTTTCTCCACCTTGGTTCATCCAAAGGAGATTTAGTGAAGCTTGGCTAGAGTTAATCCACCTTACGGATTACCGTGGAGTAGGAGCATCATCTCCGAACCACGTACATTGGGTGTTAGCATTGTTTTCTTGTTTCGTATTCTTATTTACATTTGTATTTGTATTGCTTCCGCTAACGTATTTTGTAGAAACGAAGAAAGGCTAATCACCCCCCTCTAGTCATTACAAAAATCCTAACAAGTGGTATCAGAGCCCGGATAGCTTGGAAGATTTCACCATCAACCAAGGCATTAATGGATCTTCAAGAGGGATATAGCACCGCCAAGCCACCGCTCTTCGATGGGAGTCACTTTGCATATTGGAAAGGTAGGATGAAGTATTATCTAATGAGTAATATTGAAATTTGGCATAGCATTGTAGATGGCTTCAAGGAACCGGTGGACGAACATGGAAATCTCATTCCAAGCAAGGATTGGACAAGGGAAATGAATAGGAGATTCGAATCGAATGCAAAGGCGGTACTCACCATTCAATGTGGTATTACCATGGAGCAACTCAACAAGGTGGGGCCTTTCGAATCTGCCAAGGAGCTATGGGAAAAGCTCATTGAGCTAAATGAAGGATCTAAGGAGTCAAAGAGGGCCAAGAAGGACTTGCTAATTGGACAACTTCAAGCCTTCCAAATGAAGATGCATGAAACCGTAAGCCAAATGCATGGAAGGTTCAAGGAGATTGTGAATGGACTCCATATCATAGGTGAGCGAGTTGACAACCGGGATTTGGTAAGGTATATACTTCAAGCATTTCCTAGAAATTCTCTATGGACTTCTATAGTTGATGCTATTAAAGTAACTAGGGATCTCTCTCAAATTAAAATTGATGAATTATTTTGTGAGTTTGAATTGCATGAGCAAACTAACATGTCTTCTAAGGAAAAGGGTTTAGCTCTATTTGTTGAAAACAAGGAAAAGAAGAAGAAAGAAAGGAAAGAAGTATCATCATCATCCGAATCGGAGCATGACTCAAGTAGTGATGGAGACTCGTCTAGCGAGATAGCCAACTTTGTCAAGAAACTCTATAGAAAATCAAAGGAGTTCAAGAATAGAGAAGCAAGGAAGGGGTCTCATTCTTCAAGAGGTAAAATTAGTGGTAATTCAAATTTTAATAATAATGTGATTTGCCATGCTTGCAATAAGAAGGGGCACACAAAGCCAAATTGCCCGGAGCTAAAGAAGAAGGAGGAAAAAGAAAAGAAAAAGAAGGACAAGAAGGAGAAGAAGAAGAAGGAGGCCATGGTGGCTCAACCCACATGAGACACACCAAGTGTTGAAAATTCTTCCTCCGATGATGAGCTTTGCCACATCACACGCTATGTGGCACTCATGGCCCTAGGAGATGACTCCGGTACATCAAGCCAAGAAGAAGACTCTTCAAGTGATGAATCGTCATCTAGTGACGATGAGGTAATGAACTCTCCCAAAGTTAAGCTCCTTTATAAATCAATTGAATCGTTATCTAGTGACAAGTCTAAATCTAAGGTTAGAAGCATGAAGGTAGAACTAAAGGCCATTAGGAATGAAAAACCTTCACATGTTGATTCTTGTATACTTATGGAAGAGAATGACAAACTTAAGGATGAGGTTAGTGAATTAAAGGCATGTTTAGAGAAATTTACAAATGGCTCAAAATATCTTGACATGATCCTTAGCCAACAAAGAACCGTTTACAACAAGGCCGGTATAGGATATAAGCCAAAAGAAAAAGAAGTTGCCTATATTTCATTGATTAATAGGAAAGCAACTATTAAGGGTAAGGTCAAGAAAGCATGGGTACCTAAGAAGTTTTTACTTAATGCTACCGGTCCAAATGTTTGGGTACCAAAAGCTTGTGTTTTTCATGTGATTTAGGTAGGTGAGCAAGGTATGTGGATTGTGGATAGCGGTTGCTCAACACACATGACCGGGGATGTGAGCAAGTTCTCCACAATTAAGTATGTGAAGAAGGGAGCGGTGTCTTTTGGAAATAGTGGAAAACTCAAGATATTAGGTAGAGGTACAATTGAGGTATCCCCCAAAATTGTCATTCACAAAGTTTTACTAGTTGAAAATATGAAATTTAATTTATTAAGTGTTAGTCAACTTTGTGATGCAAGCTACCATGTTTCTTTTGAATCCTCTAAATGCATGATTAGACACAAGGAATTAAATGATTGTGTGTTAGTTGGATATAGGAAATCAAACATTTATTATGTTGATCTTTCATATGCTTCTAACATTTCTACCAAGTGTCTTGTTGCAAAAGAAGAAGAAAGTTGGCTATGGCATAGGAAATTGGGGCACATCAACATGGAAAATATAGCCAAGGTAGCCAAGATGGAGTTGGTCAAAGGGCTACCAAAGATCAAGTATGTCAAGAACAAAATGTGTGATACATGCCAAGAAGGAAAACAAACAAAAGCATCATACAAAGGTAAAACCTTAACTAATACTTCGTTACCGTTAGAGCTATTGCATCTTGACTTATTTAATTGTCATAGTACTCCTTCTTTAAATGGTAGCAAATATTGTTTGGTTACAGTAGATGATTTTTCAAGGTATACTTGAGTCTATTTTATGAAACATAAGGATGATACCTTAGAAATAATCATAGGATTTAGTAAAAGGGTTGAAAATGAAAAGAGTCTCAAAATCAACCGGATCCGTAGTGATCATGGTGGTGAATTTGAGAATTCAAAATTTTCACAATTTTGTTTAGAGCAAGGGTACAAGCATGAGTTCTCTTGTCCTAGAATACCCCAATAAAATGGGGTGGTGGAAAGTAAAAATCGTGCCCTACAAGAGGCGGCTAGGACTATGCTTAATGCATATTCTCTACCTAGCTACTTGTGGGCGGAAGCGGTTAATACCGCTTGCTATATCCAAAATAGGGTTCAAATCCATAGGTTTTTAGGAAAAACACCATTTGAATTATGGAATGGGACTATTCCCACAATTCATTATTTCAAAGTCTTTGGATGTAAAGTTTATATTTTAAACACCAAAGATAACTTAGGAAAATTTGAATCCAAAGCGGATGAGGGAATCCTAGTTGGATACTCATCTACGAGTAGAGGATATAGAGTCTACAATAAGAGAACCCAAGGGATTGAGGCGTCTTCTAATGTTCAATTTGATGAAACCACTAGTACCTACCCTAGAAAGTCCTCCATTGATAAGGATATTAATGCCAATAATCAAGACATTACCCAAAAACTTCAAAATTTGACCATAAGGGGTAATGATCAAGGGGGAAGAAGAGGAGATTCCGATGATAAAAGGAGGGTAAAAGATAACAATGATCAATTTGAAACCCCTTCTAAAACCCTAAGAATTCATCAAAATCATCCACTTGAACAAGTAGTAGGAGATCTATCTCAAGGAGTAAGAACTAGGTCATTTCATAGACCTCCTACTAGTCAAGTAGCTCTTATCTCACAAATTGAGCCCAAATCGATCAATGATGCATTACATGATCCGGATTGGATTTTGGCAATGCAAGATGAATTGGCTCAATTTGAGAGGAGTCAAGTATGGGAGTTAGTACCTAGACCCAATGATAGCACCATAATTACTACAAGATGGGTCTTTAGGAATAAGCTAGATGACCAAGGAAATATCACTAGAAATAAGGCTAGGTTGGTTGCTAGGGGATTCACTCAAGTTGAGGGGTTTGATTATGATGAGACTTATGCCCCGGTTGCTAGGCTAGAATCTATTAGAATTCTCTTAGGTTATGCTTCCTATATGGGATTTAAACTTTATCAAATGGATGTTAAATCAGCATTCCTCAATGGTTATATTAAGGAAGAAGTATATGTAGAACAACCACCCGGGTTTGAAAACATAGATTGTCCAAACCATGTATATAAGCTTAGGAAAGAATTATATGGGTTAAAGCAAGCTCCCTGGGCATGGTATGAAAGATTGTCATCTTTCTTAATTTCTAAGGATTTTAGAAGAGGCCAAGTAGATCAAACCTTGTTTATCAAGTCAACATCAAAGGATATCTTCATAGCCCAAGTATATGTTGATGACATTATTTTTGGGTCAACAAATGATGATCTTCTTCAAGATTTTATTAAAAACATGGAAAATGAATTTGAAATGAGTTTAGTTTAAGAGCTTAACTTTTTCCTAGGGTTACAAGTCAAACAAACCAATGAAGGGATTCACATTTATCAAACCAAATATGCAAATGAAATGATCAAGAAATTTGGTTTGGAAAATGCCAAAATTGTAACCACTCCTATAGCCACTAGCACTAGAATAGATAGTGATCATGATGGAAAATCAATTGATCTTAAACTTTATAGGAGTATGATTGATAGCCTACTATACCTAACCGCTAGTAGACCCGATATCTTATTTGCGGTAGGTATGTGTGCAAGATACCAATCTTGTGCCAAAGAATCACATTTAGTAGCCGTTAAGAGAATTTTAAGATATATTAAAGGCACCCTAAATGTAGGACTTTGGTATCCTAGGACTAGGTCTTTTGAGTTGCTTGGCTATACCGATTTCGATTATGCCGGTTGCAAATTGGATAAGAAGAGTACTAGTGGTGGATGCCAATTTCTTGGATCCTCCCTAGTTAGTTGGAGTAGTAGGAAGCAACATTGTGTTGCTTTATCAACCACCGAAGCCGAATATGTGGCTATGGGTGGTTGTGTAGCTCAATTACTTTGGATGAGACATACCCTTGAGGACTATGAGCTACACTACTCTAACATTAAAGTTTATTGTGACAATATGAGTACCATCAACTTGACCAAAAATCTGGTACATCACTCTAGGACCAAGCACATTAAAGTGAAACATCACTTCATAAGAGATCATGTGGCAAGAGGGGACATTGAACTTAATTATGTAGAATCTAAGTCCAACCTTGCCGATATCTTCACCAAAGCTCTTCCTGAAACCGAATTTTCATCATTAAGGAGAGAGCTTGGTATGTGCTTTGTAGAGTAAAATTCTAGGTTTGCATGATCCCATATTCATATGTTAGCTTTATACCTTGATGCATCTCACAAAAAGCCTTAAGAAACCTTTTTTTTTTTATTGAGACACTTAGAAATATGTGAGATGATAGGGAAGGTGTACTTGGCTCATCATGCTTGTTATGATGCATTACTATGAGCCAATGGCACACCTAGAGACATGAATACCTTATGGACCAATCATTGGGAAGGCTTGTATTCAAGTAATGAATACATAGCTCTAAGAACATGGTTGGAAATTCCAAATCATATATATTTTAAACTATGTTCATCATATTTTGAAAAACAGTTTTCAAGTGGAACACAAAAGTGATACAAAGTTTGCAAAATCTTTAAAACTTTTGTTAGGTTCCAAGTTTGTACCAATCTTGAAATATGAAAAATATATATTTTTCAAACTATTTTTCCGTAATAAAGTATGATTTCAGAAATGTGTACGCAAAATTTCGTGATTTTTCGAGATTTCTAGAATTTCTACCGTATTTTTGAAGTTAAATAAAAGGTCGAAATTTGATTAGTTTATCACGATCGTTCAAGAATACCGACCGACATACATCGTATTTTCTGATAAATAGCTATGTTCTATGATATTTAGTGTATCCTTGATGTCCTAAAACTACAGCATGATAATATTGAGTATAAAAAAGTTTTAGGACTGATTAATGCAGTGTTTTAGGGGGAGTTTCATGAATTATATATGTTTTTATCCCCCAACTTCCATTGTTGGTGCAAAGTTAGGACTTCATTTTTGAATTTTTGTTATGCTTTGCTTCAAATATTATTTACTCATCATGAGGCATATCTTGGATTAAGGGGGAGCTTAATATCAATCTTATACCTTAGTCCAGGATACAACAACTTTAATTCTTTCATTTATGAATCCTTCTCTTTTTGATGTATGTCAAAGGGGGAGAAGGAATGTTTAAGTTAGAATTCACATTGAAAATATGATTATGTGTGTATCTTTAAAAGACCTAACTTAAATGATTGCCAAACATCAAAAAGGGGGAGATTGTTGGTGCAACAATGCCCCAAGCATTTATATGTTTTGATGTTTGGATAATCATCTAAGTTAGGCAATACTTTGTGATCTAATTGCGAATATGTTTAAGTGACAGGGAAATCCAAGGATGAAGACTTGGTAAAAAAGAAGTCCAAGTATGATCTTGGCAAGGAAAGTCCAAGGGACGGACTTGGCAGCATAAGACCAAGCTTGTAGTCTTGGCAGCGTAAAGTCCAAGTGAACCTTGGCAAAGGAAGACCAAGTATGATCTTGGCAAGGGAAGTCCAAGGGATGGACTTAGCAGCATAAGACCAAGCTTGTAGTCTTGGCAGCGTAAAGTCCAAAGTGAACCTTGGCAAAAGAAGTCCAAAGTAAAGTCTTGGCATCATAAGTCCAAGCTTGTAGTCTTGGCAGCATAAAGTCCAAGCATTTGGCAACCCAAGATGTGACGAAACCGAAGGAAACTCTTGGAAGCAAAGCGCAAAGGATGAACAAGTCGCGGACTCGGAGAGATCCTGGAGGCGCAAGGCTTAATGAGAAGCTAGAAGGTTGAGTCTAGGTCTAGGGTGTAAAATCAAGTGTGAATTACTCATACTTGATGAGTATCAGTCGACTGATACGATATATCACGATCGTCGTGCTCGATCGAGTCGGTGAAACTCGACCATCACGATCGCTTAGCGGTGGCCAATAATCGATGTTGACTCGATCGCCAGCTGGCGCCGATGGATCAACGCAAAAATGAGCACAGAGTGTAGTCGCACTCGACTGCGGCCTACGATCACTCGACTGATCACTCCATCAGTCGACTGATGGAGGGATCAGTCGACTGATGGAGGGATCAGTCGACTGATCACTTGGCCGTTGGAAATTGTGGCTACATATCTCCGCAGATCTGCATGTTCAGAAATCGTTGGCTTTGGTGGCAGTCGACTGATGGTGAGCATCAGTCGACTGGTCAAAAGCCCAACGGGAAAAATAACCCCTCTTCTATAAGAAGGGGCCTTGGAGAGCTTGGTGAAGCTAGTGCTCTCATTCCTAACTATACTCTTGTGCTCACCAAGCTTTCTCCAAGTATTTGTGTGATTCTAAACCTCCTCTTCTAGAGTCTTAATCTTCCATCATTGTAAAGAAGAGGAGTGCATTGTAAAACAAGGTTTCTCCACCTTGGTTCATCCAAAGGAGATTTAGTGAAGCTTGGCTAGGGTTAATCCACCTTACGGATTATCGTGGAGTAGGAGCGTCATCTCCGAACCATGTACATTGGGTGTTAGCATTATTTTCTTGTTTCGTATTCTTATTTACATTTGTATTTGTATTGCTTCCGCTAACGTATTTTGTAGAAACGAAGAAAGGCTAATCACCCCCCCCCTCTAGCCATTACAAAGATCCTAACAGGTTTTCCCGGCATCAGTCGACTGCCATAACATGGCAATCGACTGCTCCAAGTCGAAGGCACTCGACTGGTGTTCGACTGGAATCATTCTAATCGAATGATCGCGCCTCTGGTAGTTGATCGATGGTTCCATCAATCGACCGCTAAGGAGGAGCCGATCGGGTGTCGAGGGTTTCGCCATGCACGTGTTTCGTAGCCGATTGGGCAGTCGACTGCGAAGGCATCAGTCGACTGATAGGGTTACCATTGGATGGTAATGACGACATTCAGAAGCCATTGGAGTCGGCCGTTAGAGAGGCAGTTGACTGATGACATGCATCAGTCGACTGACGTCTGACCAACGGGAAGAACTCCCCTTTCTCTATAAAGAGAAGGGGTGAGGGCCTTTGGGAGCCTAATGTTCATGCTCTAAACATCCTATTAAGTGCCCCACAAAGCTGAAACTCCTTCTCCTAGTTTTCTTTCACATCTATTGTAAAAGAAGGAGTGTTCTCATTGTTGTAAAGGTTTTCCTCCACCTTGCTTGAGCTAAAGGGAGAGACTATATTGGAGTGGTTTCAGAGTGATTCATCGGGGAATGAATCGGACCATGGATTAGCGGCATAGGACCGTGAACCACGTTACTTCTCCTTGTTAGCATCGTCTATTTTGTTTCTTGCTTAATTGTTTTTAGTTAGTTTCTTTATTATATTTTCGGTGCGCTAACTTGATTCGTAGACAAACGAACAATCGATTTCTATCTACGAAATTAAAAGGGCTATTCACCCCCCTCTAGCCGGCCACCAACGGTCCAACATTCCGAACCACGTAAAATCTGTGTGTTGTGCTTGTGTTATGTTTTGTATTTGTGTTTCCGCTGCGTACTAACAATTGTAGACAAGCACGACGAATTCCATCAACGAAATCGACAAATTACTATTCACCCCCCCCTCTAGCGACACCAATGGTTCTATAAATGGTATCAAAGCCCGGTCAACTCTAGGAAGAAGAAGACGCTTCGATATCTACAAGTGTTCTTCAATCAGACTAACCACCGAGGGAGCTAAAGCTAGAGGTAATGGAATTTGAAGATGGATTTGGGTGTGATGTTCGATTTCCACCACCCTATGGATTTGTAGGATTTGCGCAATGGAAGACGATGACTGAATTCTTCTTCCAAATGAACATTGGGAGTGGTTCGCACTAACGGAAGGGTTCAAGACTCCAATGGACAAGAAGGGGAGAACTCTAGATCAGAATAAATGGATTGAGGGGGAAGTCCAAAGATTTGAATCTAATGAAAAAGTATTGGACATTTTAGTTAATTTAATACCTAACAACATTTTGTGCAAATTAGGGAAGTTCGTAGATGCTAAATAATTATGGAGCAAACTTGCTAAGCTCAATGGTGAAACATCCATGATTCAAGAAGATGAGGATAAATCTATAGGATTGGAGTGTTCATCATCCCAAGCTCTTGATGATTCAGAGGTTGAGAAGTATTCAACTTCCGAGATTGAAAAAATTATGAAAGTCTCCACTTCAAGGATTGAGGGGGAGGTTAGATCTTTAACACTGGAACAAGAACAAGAGGAGGAGCCCTCTACCTCCAGGAGAAATGAAGAAGAAGTCCAAAATTCTCTAATCATTCAAGAAGGTAATTTAAATACAATTCATAAAGATAAAAGTCATATAACATGCTTTGAGTATAGGAAAGTAGAGCACTATAAGAGTAAATGTCCAAAAAAAGTCAAGAAGGCTCAACCGACACCAAGGGACAAAGGAAAATCAAAGCAAGCCGGAGCCCCAATTTATGAGAGCAAAGAGCATATAGTATGCTTCAAGTGCAACAAAAGGGGACATTACTGGAGCCAATGTCCTAGGGAGAATCACCCTCGGAAGGGCAAAGAAGAGAGTTCAAATGTAGGGGGAGCTAAAGAAAACCCTAAGGTAATTTTAAATAAAGCTCTTCCTTCATGTAATATTAAAAAGCATGCTCATAACTCTAATGCACTTGCTATCCATCATGACAAAACGCATGTTAAAAATAAATTTTATTGTTTAGGTGCTAAGCATGTCAATTTAACTAAGAACAATACTAGATCAACTTTACCTAAGGATAGGAAGATAGAAAATAATAACCTAGGCATCAACCCTAAATGGACTAGACATATGCCTAGGAAGAAGAATATCTCAAGAGTAAATGAAAAATCAAAACTTGAGATATTAGAAATTGAAAATCAAGCTTTGAGGTCAAGGCTTGAAAAATTAGAAAAGACCCTTTATAAGATGAAAAAGTCAATTCATGGACCTAATGGTCAAAGTGTAGGAGTTAGGAGGCAAGAGTCTTCCAAGGATAAGAAAGGTTTGGGTCACAAGCCTAAGTCCAAGGAAGTCATGACATCCTACCATAGTGTTCCATATAATTATGGAACAAGTTCTAGATCTAGGAGTACCAAGGTCATAAGGGAAGTCATCCCCATAGTTGACCATAGTAAGTGTCTAGTGGCTAAGGTTTTAATGAAATCTAGGAAAGCCACTAACAAGGTTACAAGGGAAGCAATCCCTAGGGTTAACCTTGATAAGACCAAAATGACCAAGGCTTCCAAGTCTAGGAGGGTCATTAAAAAGGTACTAAGGGAAGTTATCTCTAATGAGTACCTAGTAAACCCAAGGATCTCAAATAGGTATTGGGTTCCTAGGAGCATGATACCCTCACGCTAGATGGGTTTAGGGTGAGTCAACCTTAAATGGATAGGTAATTAACCTAACCATGGGAAAGGTGGGATTTTTGGTCATTCTCAAGGTTTGGGATTCCTTGGAAATGAGGTTGAATTATGTTCTAAAAGATTTTAAAATATGCCAATGAATTGTATGGAAGTTGAAAAATTGATCAAAATTATCACAATTAAGTTTAGAGTCATGGTGTGCCATTATTGGATTTTTGACACACTTAGAAGACTTGATTTATTATGGCAAAATGAGATTAAATTTAGAAAATGGCAATTAGGTTAAAAACGTAGGTATTTTTATGCCTTTATATCTTATTTGTCAAGCTTTGTTTGCCTTGCCATGTTATGACATCATATCTCTTTTAAATCATATAATATGTCATGATAATGCTTAGGTTTATGTTATATGTCATGACATCATGATTATTGGCACATGGTTTATTTATGCTACCTCCCACTACTTCGGTGATGGAATGAACAGAGTTGCCGAACCATCGCAGCTAAAGGAGTGAAGCTGGAATGATGGAGTTGCCGAACCATGGCTGCTAGAAGGGATGGAAATCAAAATAGTGGTTGTCGTGTGTCCTTCACCGGTGCTGGAGTGGAGAACTATCGCCGAAATGGAGATTAGAGGCTGCCGAAATTAGAAATTTATGTCGTCGAACCACAACAGCGAGAAAGCAACCTCAACCTTCTGAACCACGTCCAACTGAGGCACGTCTCAGCTCCGGTGGCAAGTGATGGAGTGCTTGCTGGTGAAGATGATCGGACCGCTCTCGCTCCCTGCAAACTAAGCTGTCAAACCACCATAGATTGTTCTTCCGCTGTAGAGGAGATGAATGGGGTAACGTCGGCTAAATGGGAAGAGGAAATTGTCAGAGATGGATGTCGGAAGCTACGTCGCTGCCACTGTGTTGAATAGAATCGTCGCTAGCGAATTGGAGAAGAAGACGTTGCACGACTTGATCAGTTCTGTTCAGTGTTGTGCGCGGAGGAAATAATTAAGTGCTTGATTTCCACCGTCGATTGCTTTTCCCATCAAATCCTAACCATCAATTAAAGCTAGGGTTTGATTACTTGATTAAAGCTTTGATTAAGTAGGGCTAATCCAAAAAGTCCAACAGTTGTGATCGATCCAAATTTGGATAGATGGCTCTGATCGCTCCAATTAGGCCCTCCTTATGTTTACTACAAGATCACATTCAACTTATGAGAAATAATTCTGAAATGATAGGAATTACACAATTAATCTCAAATAAATACAATATGTAAAACATATTGAATAACAATAATTACTCATATAAAAGAGCCTAAAATGTCCAATCCATTAGTCAAAACAACATAATAAAATGAAGCTATCAAATTCCCCCCACATTTATTCTTGCATGTCCTAAGCAAGAAAAGAAAATTAAAAGTAAACTGAAAATATATTTCCCTAGCAATTCCCAATCATATATAGAAAATCATGAAAGAAGGTTACCTAGGATTGTCAATTCTCAAAGACTCAAGCATCGTGGACTCAAATCTTACATAGGTTGCCAAACATGGTAACTTCAATCCATCCTAAATAAACTAAGAATGATTAAGTCTCACAAGGTAAATGGTGATTTCTCTCTCTCATAAGCATGTAATAGTGGAGTTCACTCAAGCTACTCATGGTTTATGCACTACCATATGTTTGCCTTTCTTCTACCTTCACCACTATATACACAAGGATGCACAATCATTGAAGGCTTATTAGGAATGTAAGGGATGTTAGTGCCTATAAGATTCACATATCTCCACAATGACATGATATTGTCCACTTTGGGCCTAAGCCCTCATGGTTTTGTTTTTGAGCTCTACCCAAAAGGTCTCATACTAATGGAGATATCTTTTCATCTTATAAGCACATGATCTTTTCTATGTCTTACCAATGTGGGACTTTGATTGTATTCTCAATATTCCAACAACCCCCCCCCTCAAACGAAGGACCACATTGACCCCCCCTCAAGCCTATCCGTCCTCGAAGGACATCCTCTGCTTGATGTCTGATCTCAACCCACCAGGACTTTCTGCCAACTGTCTGGTCCCCTTGACCCAGCTAGACTTCCTGCCAGTTGTTTAGCCATTCTGGCCCAACTGGACTTCCTGTCAGTTGTTCGGTCCTCCCGACCTAACTAGACTTCCTGTCTGGTGTCTGGTTCTCTTGATCCGGACATGGGAGTTCAACTTCCTTTGTTCGAGGTTCATGGTTTGACATGGACCATGACTCTGATACCAATTGTTAGTGCATATGAGATTCACATATCTCCACAATGGCATGATATTGTCCACTTTGGGTCTAAGCCCTCATGGTTTTATTTTTAAGCTCTACCCAAAAGGCCTCATACCAATAGAGATATCTTTTCATCTTATAAGCACATGATCTTTTCCACGTCTTACCAATGTAGGACTTTGATTGTATTCCCAATACTCCAACAAGGGAAACATGAATACAAGAAAATGATAGTATGTGTGTAAGGAAAGAAAGGTAACAAATGAAATAGCTAAAGAAATTCAAGAAGACATGGAAATACTGGAATGCTATATAAATGAGAACAACAAAGCAATGCCCCAAATGTTTTCATCTAATCTAGCTTTTCACAATTCACTAAATATGTAAACAATCCCTATCACTTTCACAATACAAATCCACCTATGATATACAATAAATCTCTCAATCGTTGCAACAAGGGATGTCTATCACAAAAATACTATCACACAAATAAAAACCTATACAACATGTCAAAGAATTTTTTTTATTGCCTTTATTGTTTTGGCCAAATATTTTTTTTCAACTTTTTTTTTTCCTTTTTTCAACTTTTTTTTCATCATTTTTTTTTTGACATGTAGACACTTCCCTATGCTCTAGAAAAAAAAACACATCAAGCTTAGTTATAAAAAAAATTAAAAAACATGGCAAGCTCATGGTGATCAAGCAAAGCTTGCCTATGTTTTCACTAAATTCTTCTGAGCTACTCCTCTCCCCCACACTTAAACTTCTTGTTGCGTTACAGCCGACACATAAATTTGTTTTTGTCGTTTCACAAATGAACATAGCGGAAGAAAAACGTAATAATTTCCTAAATTATTACAACACTCACACACACACATACAGGATTATAACACGTGTGGACATATCCACCAAATAAAATTTTACATATAACAAGAATAAAATAAATTTTACTCTAGGTATATCTTTGGATGATGGCAAGCCAGAAGGGCATCAACCATACGACGCTCGCGAATCTTCGTCTCTACTCATATCCACGCCGAACCTTTGGAGGGATGACTTCTCAAAGCCACGAGTTTGACCTTCTCTTCGCTACTAGACGAAGCAAGAAGGTCGGGTGATCGGAGAGCAATCACCGACTCATTTTGCGACACAAATGAGTCCTCGAACAACCTTCGTAAGGTTGTTGATTCATGTCGAAATTAGCCACCATTTTTGAAGCTTTAATAAGCGACAATAACAACCCTAAAACCTAGAGTGGCCGACCTTTAAAGAGATGGAAACAACTCTTGTTTCCTTGATGGCCGATGGAACACCAAATCCTAATTCTCCTAGGTTCGGCCAAGGGCACAAAGGAAGAAACCTTTGTTCCAAGCCTTGGTCGAATGGTTAATCCACCTTGAGGAAGACTTGACTGGAGTTCACCACTTCCTTGGGGAGGAGTTGAGGGAGTCTTGCTAGGGTCGGCGGCAAAGAAGAAGGAAGAGGGTAGAGAGTTTGGCTAGGTTGAGGAAGAGGGCCTTAATGACTTATATTCTTTTTTAGGTTTAGCCTTTATAACCCTTTATATAGGCACTAATCCTAATGGGTTATAGGTCAGTAGATCAAATCCCTAAGCCCATAACCATTAAGGCTTAATCTCATTCATTAAATCCTAATTGAGCCCTTAACCAAAAGAGGGGCATTTTAATTAAAATCAAATGAGTTTAGTTTATAATTAAACCTTTTAAGGTCCAACCAGTCTTCTTAAGACATGCTCCTTTATCATTTCTGACTTGACAAATATTTCCATATTTGTCATGTGTTTGGTTCAACCAAACTTGATCTCTCTCGATCTTGATAATCCAATTCCCAAACTCGTTTTAAGTCTCTTCGAAGGATTCGTAGTGTGTGTGACCTAATAGGGTTTCAGTTTATGTTGGTCATCCATAGTTAACCATTAATTATAGAATGATCATGAGTGGCACCAAGTAGTACATCATGATCCCCAATTAATCGAAAAATCAATGGTTGATCTCGGAACCATTTCTAAACCTTTCAACAGCTACAGTGAATCGTACCTCATTCCTTTCACTCATCTTATATCCACTTGGTTTAAGACATGGCCTATGTGTCAGTCTCCACTAGGCTAACTACGTCACACCTAACCCAAGTCTTACTTCCTCATCCAGTGGATTCTAATTACTTCGACATATATCCAAGAGTATCATACTCTTGACATGCAATGATTTAGCCAAAGACTTTGAGTAACAATCCTGACGAGTGGTCATAGGGTATACATCTCCTCGCAAGGAGTGGTGAATCCTTTGTTGGCTATTCAATCACCTTCGGACACTTCGACTTATACCCAATCATCCCATACCCACACCTAGAGTCATCAAGTTAGGTTAGGCCTATCGGGTTGGCTCGCCCCGCCAAGTAATTTAAGCGGGTTGGGTTGAAATTTTATCAACCCGTCATTTTGACGGACCTAAACAAATCAACCTGTGCGGGTTGCGGGTCTAGATGGGTTGGCCCGCGACGGACTTGGGTTGGCCCGCGGGTTGAGAAATGTCAAAAGAAGATAAAACTTTGTGAAAAAAATTGTTTAAGCTTTTTAACCAATATTCTAATATTAATAAGAGAAGTTAGAGAAAAGAATAAAAGAATATTTAATTTAAGTACTCTAATAATTTTTTTCATATACTCTAATTAGTTTATAATTATTTTGTCATTACTATTTCAATTAATATAGGAAATGATGACCTATCAGAGTCAACCAATTATAAGTGTTGAAAAATCTCAATTAGATCTCTATTTAGATGAGCCAAAATTTAAATTTGCATATTATCAAGATTTGAATATTTTAAAGTATTGGAAGACTAAAAAATATTAGTACCTAACATTGTCGATCGATAATTGGATCTCAATTATAATATTTTAGTTGCTTCAAATACATGCATTCTTATCATGGTATTATATTCGTCTTGCCGATTATCGCCTTAAGCTCTCAACGCATCAATAATTTTGGATTTTTTTTATTTTCCTGGCCCGCGGGTTGGCCCGCCTAATCTGCAACCCACCTTGGGTTGGGTTGGGTTGGAGATTTCTCAACCCATCAAAATCGCTGGTCAGCCCGTCCCTCCCCGCTAAATGTTGAATTTACAACAGGTTGGCCCACCCCGTCATAGGTCAGCCCGTTTGACAGCTCTACCCACACTTCCGTAGAGATGTATCGACTAAGATGTCAAAGTATAAGTCTTCATGACCAAGATGACTTGAATACCTCAAGTCCTCAAGTCGAAAAAACTCGCACTCGAGCTGCAGTAAGAGCTTTACCGACATATCTTATATGCAGAGACCATGTAAAGTCTTACAACATGTCACTCTAATGAACTAGTTACCATAACTAGAATCCATGTTTAACTCTCTACATCTCAATGTCTCCAGCCAGTGAGGAGCAGCTGCTTGGATAAACCAAGGAATATAACCCGTGCTAGTCTCCCAAAATTGATGATGTCCAAACTCATCAATTCATCAACTAGGGATTATTTCAATACATTCATAATTACACATGTAGAGATACTCACTAGTTGAGATTCAATCACAAGTTCTCTCATGATATAAATCTTATCACGGACATTCAGTAAATGAGTTTAAGATCCAATCAAACACATATGACATGTGCACTCAAGTAGTGAATCTTTATTTATCAAATAAATAGTACAATTATAAGGTGATTGCCTTAGAACACCTCTCAGGCATAACAGACTCCCACTTGGCCTAAAGCCAATCGCCATGGTATCCAATATCATAGTCCTTGACACGACTCTCAAACTTACTTTGTGATAGAGCCTTTGTCAAAGGATCTGCTAGGTTCCTTTCTGTGGGAATATTCTCGATTTGTATTTCTTTCCTACTGATGATTTCTTTGATCGGATGATATCACCGAAGCACGTGTTTGGATCGTTGGTGAGACCTAGGTTTCTTTGCTTATGTGATAGCTCCAATATTATCGCAGTAAACTAGTAATGCTTCAACAATGGACGGAACCACCCCAAGTTTAGAGATGAACTTCTTGATCTAAATTGTCTCCTTTGCTGCTTTAGAAGCTACAATGTATTCTACCTCCGTGGTAGAATCATCAACTATGTCTTATTTGAAACTTTTTCAACTCACTGCACCACCATTCAGTGTGAATATGTATCCAGACTGTGACTTAGAGTCATCCTTGTTGGTCTAGAAGCTGGCATCCATATACTCGCGTATAACCATATCACCTTCTCCATATATCAAGAACATATCATTAGTTCTTCTCAAGTACTTAAGGATTGCCTTGACAGCCACCCAATGATCCATTCCTGGATCAGATTGGTATCTGCTCTTGACACTCAGAGCATATGATACAACGGGCCTTGTACATAACATAGCATATAATATATCCTATTGCAGAAGCATAAGGAATTTTATTCATGTAAATCCTTTCGTCTTCTGTGCAATGACACATAGAATTTGAAAGGTGAATCCCATGTCACATGGGTATATAACCTTTCGTTGATTCAGACATGCTAAACTGCTTTACCACTCTATCTATATATATAGACTGTGAAAAACCAAGCAACCCTTTCTATCTATCTCTATAGATCTTAATCCTGAGGATGTAGGTTGCTTCTCTCATGTCTTTCATGGAAAATATTTTGGATAACCAACCTTTGACTGACTGTAAGACAGGTATATCATTTCCTATGAGTAATATGTCATCGACATATATATAGTGTTGGTGCAATCGGCCCAGGTCATGATTGACCAAACTCGAGTTTGACTCGAGTGGTATTTTGATATTCGACAAAACGTATGACAATGTGATTGTCATGGGAAGTCCAAGTCTTGAGTACTTGGCATGGAAAGTCCAAGCATGGGTCTTGGAAATGGAAAGTCCAAGCATGGGTCTTGGAAATGGAAAGTCCAAGCATGGGTCTTAGAAATGGAAAGTCCAAGCATGGGTCTTGGCAATGGTAAAGTCCAAGCCTTGGGTACTTGGCAATGAAAAGTATAAGCATGGGTCTTGGCATTTGAAAAGTCCAACATGGAGTTGGCATGGAAAGTCCAAGGGTGTAGTCTTGGTCACATAAGTCCAAGTGTATAGTCTTGGCGGTGAAAGTCCAAGTCATGGGTACTTGGCATTTGGGAAGTCCAAGGATTGATATTGGCAGCATAAAGTCCAAGGGTGGAGTCTTGGTAGCATAAGTCCAATGGTTGACGGCATAAAGTCCAAGCGTGTGTCTTGGCAGTGTAAACCCAAATGTACCTTGGCGGTGTAGACCAGCTTAGCATGACAATAGCCGATGGAAGCACCTGAAGTCTAGTGTATGGATGAACAAGTCATGGATGACTTGGAGGGATCCGATAGGCGTGAGGCTGATGAAGGTGGCTAGAAGGCTTAGGTCTAGGCTAAGAGTGGTCTAGTAAGTATGAGGGCATCATACTTGGGATAAATCTCATGGTTGAGGTGTAGCAGTCGACTGGAGTTATGGACCAGTCGACTGGTCAAGTATTTTAACACTAGACAGCCGAGTCGACACTGAGCAGTCGACTAGGATTATGACCAGTCGACTGTCGTGAGTCAACTGACGTTCGACTGCGGCAAGTGGCCTAGGCAATCGACTCCCAACATTGGGTAGTTGATTGGACATGAGCATTCGACTACCATGGAGGGCAGTCGATTGCTACTGGTTTTGGTCGCAAGGACAAAATGCTCGATAGCTGACTGAGCAGTCGACTGTCAGTGTATCCGTTGGCTTGAATGTCAATGTGGATCAAGTCCGTTGTGAGACAACGACACTGTTGGCAGTCGACTGTCAAGCGAAAATTCAAGTCACGCTGAGGCATAAAAGGAGCTCGATGGAGAGGTTTTCCATAGTGATTTCTTAGGCGATTTGAAATGATTTATTGGTGCAAGTCAGGGTCTTCAAGTGCGGCTCAAGCGATCAACCAAGTAAGCATTCAAAGCACATTTGTAAAGTTTTCTTTACTTGTATTTGTATAGTTTACTTGTATTTTCTATTTATTTTTTTAAATGCCTGTACGAGGTTTCTCCACCTCTGACTTGTTGTCGAGAAGGAGATTTATTAGTGGTGTGTGCATCACTAGAGCTCGTTGAGCTCGCCCCATGGAGTAGAACCCTAAGGTTCCGAACCACATATATCTTGTGTATTGTGTGGTTGTGTATTTCATTTATGCTTTATTATTATTTCCGTTGTGCATATTAACTAGTATTGTATACAAACACACAAGCACGATCAAATTCCATCGACGAACAAAAATGCATCATTCACCCCCCCCCTCTAGCGCTCACCGAAGTTCTTACATATAGTACTAGGAATAGGATCGTACTCCCACTAACCCTCTTGTACACACAAGGTTCGTTAGGATTTTGTGAGAAATCAAACTCTTTGACTGCCTCATCAAAACGGATATTCCAACTCCTGGATGCTTGCTTTAGTCCATAAATGGACCGTTGAAGCTTGCATACTTTGGTTTTGTCAACCGATGTGAAACTCTCGGGTTGTATCATATACACATCCTCATACAAGTTTCCATTAAAGAAAGATATTTTCACATCCATCTGTCATATCTCATTATCATAATGAGCTGCTATGGTCAGGAGTTTCCGAATGGATTTAAGCATGACAACTGGTGAAAAGGTCTCATCATAGTCAACACCTTGCTTTTGATAGAAGATCCGTTAGGTTTATATATATATGTTTACCTATGATGATGACGTTTATGGATGTCCTTACTTATGTCTCCGTATGACGACGATGTTTATGAACCTGAACTAAGCACTAGGTATCTATATATGTTATGATGCATGCTCTATGTTAATAAGAAGAAGTAAAGAAGAAGTAAGAAGAAGTATCTATACATGTTATGATGCATACTCTATGTTAAGAAGAAGAAGTATATATATATATATATATATGTCAATGCATGTTTATGTTTAAAAAGAAAAAAAAAATAAAGGTCTAAAGTCTTCCGCTGTAAGAATTAAGAAGTATGTATAGAGTCTTCCGCTGTATGAAATGTATGTATGTACGGTCGCGTCACGCGCCGCCCCTCCGGATTCTGGGTCCGAAAAGGGCGGGCGTGACACAAATAATCTAATACTATAAGATGAACCAACTCATATATTTGTATGCATCCGTAAACATCTAAATCTGAACTTACCTTACACTGCATCAATTCTCATAGCTTATCTGGAAGAACAACCCTCTTCCAAAATCATCCAGCTTCTTGATTCACCATTGAAGTAGCAATCTATAACAACAAGATGAATTCAACCATAGTTGCCACCTAACATCACAACCAAATCCATAGTGACTTAATGATGTACACTTCATAATCCAACATCCGAAAGCCTTACCTCTCCTTCTTCAACGTTGATCTGGCCACCGATACAACAACTGATGGCGGCAACCCTTAGCTGCCATCAAGTCCAGAAGGAAAGAAACAACAAAGCCATGTGTTCGCAACGAAACAAACAATGACAACACTACTCTTGATTCATGCCACCAATTGTTACGAGGATCTGATCTGTGGCATCGTCAGGTGAAGAAATGGGTTGCAACAAAGATCAAGCTCACTATGAAGGCGATGATGATGTCATTGCTCACCATGATTCGGCTACTCATGAAGAAGCCCAACATTGGAGAGAAGAGGAGTCGCTGTCGTCGAGATCGGGAGGGAACAGTCGTCGATGGTGAGGAAAAGAGAGAATCAAGGAAAATAAAGGAATAGCGATCGGGATCGGGGAGCGGCAGCAGAGAGATCAAGAGCCATGAGAGAAAAGAAAATTAGGCTTAGTTATTTAAACATTAGATTAATGAAATCCATTAACTTTTAATAACACATAAACGAACTAGGTTTTATAAAAGCCTCTTCGATCTTTCTCCATAGAATACCATAAAAACTCCATTTTAAATCCAGAAGAATTTCTAAAATTTCTAAAAAATTCTATAACATAATTTCTTAATTACCAAGGGGCATTTTATTATTATTTTATTTTCCGATATCTTACATCTTGTGCCTGCATCTGCTGGATGGATGATCTAAGCCGATCTAACTGACTTTCCATTTCATGCTCTGATGCTTCAACTTCTTGTTGGAAATAGAGACCACTGGCCATTTCCATTCGCTTTGTAGCTAGCTGCTGGATAAACTTTCTCAAATATTGTATTGAATTTTCTCGTTGACTAGGGCTAGAAGCTTGTTCACTGTAGTTCTAAAATCCCAATGGACTCTAATATGCATAAGAGTTATGAGCATCTGGATGTTGTGATATCCCATATGTGTAACATGATTGATCTCCCCAACTAGGCATGTAAGCACTGGTAGATGGATGAGGTGGATAGCACTAGGTTGCTCAGTAACATACTGCTGCATGTGTCCATATCTGAAATTTGAATTAAAATTATATGTACCAGAAAATGAAGTATACCTGTCCTACTGATATAGAGGCGGATAGCACTGAGGTTGTTCAGTAACATACTGTTGCATGTACACATATCTGAAATTTGAATTGAAATTATATGTGCCAGAAAATGAAGTATACCTGTCCTGTTGATACAAGTGATGATATTGAGAATACTGAGGATCAGGTTGATGATATTGAGGTTAGTACTGACATTGTTGATGTTCAGACTGATAATATTCATATTCCCCAGTGCCTGAATAGTAAGCATCACTAAGATCTCCAAATGACTGATAATATAAATTCATGTTGAAAGAGATTTCTGGTCTTTCCTGAAACACTGACAAATACAATCAAAAGACATAGGAAATAGACATGACCAAGTACATGGATATAAAAGAAATAAAAGAATGCAACCCTAAACAAAAAATTTTATTTTTGATTTTTTTTTTTTAGAAAAATGGACAAACAATCCTAAGTCTACTAAGCACCATTACACTCTCCGACAACAGGGCCAAAATTTGATAACGGTGGTTATGTATTATGGTACCGTTACAAATTAATTATCAAACTCTCTCTACACTAATATAGTATAGAGATGACTTGGATCGTCTCCCGACAAGTGTAATCGACAGAATAATAGTCATAGTATCGCTAATTATTGCTTTGGATTTTCCATTTCAAATGGGGGTTTGGAATTTAAAAGACTAATTCTACTGAATGAAAGACAATGCAAGTAACTAAAACCTTAATCTAACTAAACTACGATGATAATGAAATTAAAGAAGATATAAACTAAGCATTCAAACAAGAGCATTCAAAAACATAAAGACAGTGTAAGAATTTTAAAAACAATTCAAATGCAGAATAACATGAGTGTAAAGCAAAGCATGAAATTAAATCTAACCTAACATGTATGAGAAATTCAACCATGCACCGTATTGTCACTATACGATACAATTATTAAACAATTCTGATTAACAGATATGACAATTAACCATGTAGAAAATAAAACTAATGAACCATTAAGCTAAGGACCACTTAAGCTAATAAACAACTAAGCTAAAGAACAATTAACCTAATGAACAATTAAACAAAGTTGCAACTAACCAACAATAATTCATGAACTACAAATTAAACTACAACTAAGCTCCAAATTAAACTACAAGATAAATTCCAAATCAAACATCCACATTAAATTACAAATTAAACTACAAGATAAATTCCAATGAATGATTCAATTCATGAATCTAAATAAAAATCAACTGACAATCCACAACACTCGAAGAAGGAACCGCCCTCTCCGATGACAATGACTACTCGAATAGCCCTCTTTGGTGAACGATGAAGTGAATTCCTTGCCAGAAAATCCCTTCGGAGATGTTGAACTAAAGATGAAGACTGCCCACTGCTCCAGCGATGGAATGAACGGAGCTGCCGAACCACCGCAGCTAAAGGGGTGAAGTTGGAATGATGAAGTTGTCGAACCACGATTACTAGAAGGGATGGAAATCAGAACAGTGGTTGTCGTGTGTTCTTCACCGGTGCTAGGAGTGGAGAACTATCACCGGAATCGAGATTAGAGGCTGCCGAAATTGGAAATTGATGTCGCCAAACCACGGCAGCGAGAAAGAACCTCAGCCTTCCGAACCACGTCTAGCTGAGGCACGTCTCAGCTCCGGTGGCAGGCGATGGAGTGCTCGCCAGTGAAGATGATCAGATCGCTCCCGCTTGCTGCAAACTGAGTTGTCGAACCACCATAGCTTGTTCTGCCACTGCAGAGGAGAGGAATGGGATGACGGTGGCTGGATGGGAGGATACTATCGAAAGCTACACTGTCACCGCTGTGTTGAAGAGAATTGCTACTCGCAAATTGAGGAAGAAGTCGTCGTGTGGCTTGATCGATTCTGTCCGATGTTGTGCGCGGAGGAAATAATTAAGTGCTTGATTTCCACCGTCGATTGTTTTGCCCATCAAATCCCAGCCATCAATTAAAAATAGGGTTTGATTACTTAATTAAAGCTTTTATTAAGTAGGGCTAATCCAAAAAAATCCAACGGTTGTGATCAATCCAAATCTGGATGGACAACTTGGATCGCTCCAATTAGGCCCTCCTTGTGTTTCCTACGAGATCATATTCAACTTATAAGAAATAATTCTGAAATTATAGGAATTACACAATTAATCTCAAATAAATTCAATATGTAAAGCATACTGAATAACAATAATTATCCATATAAAAAAGTCTAAAATGTTCGATCTACGAGTCAAAACAACACAATAAAATGAAGCTATCAACCACTTGTTATCGCCCTTTTTTTCTACTTTGATTTGTGACAAGGTAATTAACTCTTCGATTTCTCAATTGTCATCAACAAAATTAATTTTTTTTTCTTTAATTTCCTTAATAGCACTATAACATTCCAAACATAATGACTTATTTGAACCTCTAATCATTGCCACAGAGAGAGATGAATCGTTCATCTTTGACAAAGTTACCCTTATCAATATTGATGTGGAGATGATAAGAGTCCACATGATGAAAAGAAGACCGGTCAACACGGGAGACACATCGAATTCATACAAAAGATGCTAACATATTACAGGGTCGATATGATCTCAATCTAATAGAATTCGACCTAAGAAGTCTGATTGTCAAGTCAAGCGGAAGCCAACTGAACAAGATAGATAAGTAGACGACAACCTTCACATGAATAGGCATGGCAGTTACACATGTGAAAAAATGCATTATGAAGGTGTGCGTGACATAGCATTCGATGAATTGCCCTTTAGGTTAGTATAAAAGAGTGTCCAAGATAGAGAGATATGATCTAAAAAAATGCATTGTTTTTCTACTTTCTATTACTCTACTTACTCATCTTCTCCAATAAAATTTGACTTGAGCTTCGTCAAGATTCAACTCTTACTCCCTCTTAACTCTATTTATTGTTTACAGTCGGAGAAATTATCTACTAGAAGTCTAACAGAAATTATCTTTTACCCACCTATTCGTTAGACGGCCAACTCGAACATCAATTGGCCCAACAAAGTCAGTCAACCCCCAAGCAATTGCCGACCTCAATAACTATCAATTCGAATGATAGCTAACCAACTCAAAATGAGATGACTTGACAATGTCATGAGACAAATCCGATAAAGAAGAAGATCCATCGCCCACAAAAGTTCATTCAGAAGTCTATGTTGATCTTAGATCGGATCAAATATAACTCCCCAAGAACTATCTTTGTACTTCTATATCTTATTTTATTTCATTGTAATTTTGAATTTAATTTTAGCTTCCAATGAACTTTATCTAGTTGTCTACACGTGCGTGTGTGTGTGTGTATGTACATATATATTATATATCATTCTCTAGAGATTTCAAAGTCTTTCGGAGGTGTTTGTCCTTTAACTTCGTTGGCATCCGATTGGATCATAAAAAAGCTTTTATGATTTATTTTTCTTACAGTGACTGTGGAACCCATTGATAGGTGCACTTAGGATTTATTTTGATGTTCGACAATGTCACGCCCCGAGGGAGTCCCCGCCAGACAAAAATCCGACAGCATCTCCCCTATACGGGTGACAATATGAAACTTACATACAAGGCCCACACGGCCTACTATACATCGGTCAACATGACCGGAACAAAACTACACATGCAAATCATATATAGGCCTCAGGCCAACAATCAAAGTAAATAACAAAGTCTATCATATCTAGACTTACCCCTTCTGTCATCTGGGCAGGAATACACAACAAAATCCAATCGAATAAAAATCCGAATAGAAGTCCATAAGGACATACCAAATATCACCAAAACATCCACGAGTACATAAATCAAACACCAGTCCTAAACATATCTTCTAGTCAATACCAAAACCATAAATCAAATAACAAGAAAACTATCATGTTGGCAAGGGAAAGTCCAAGCTTGAGTTATGACAATTGGAAAGTCCAACATGGGTTAGCAAGGAAAGTCCAAGGGGTGATATTGGAGTGTGTAAAGTCCAAGGGTGGAGTCTTAGCAGCATAAGTCCAATGGTTTGGTAGCGTAAAGTTCAAGCGTGTGTCTTGACAGCATAAACTCAAATGTGTCTTGGCGGTATAGACCAGCTTAGCATGACAGTAACCGATGGAAGCACATGAAGGCTAGCGTATGGATGAACAAGTCATGGATGACTTGGAGGGATCCGATAGGCATGAGATTGATGAAGGTAGCTAGAAGGTTTAGATCTAGGCTAAGAGTGGTCTAGCAAGTATGAGGGCATCATACTTGAGGTTAAACCTCATGGTTGAGGTTATCAGTTGAATGGGGCTTTGGACCAGTCAATTGGTCAAGTGTTTTGACACTTGACAGCCGAGTCGACTTATAGCAGTCGACTGGGATTATGGCTAGTCGACTGTCGTGAGTCGACTAGGGTTCGACTACGGCAAAAGGCCCTGGAAGTCAACTGTCAACATTGGGCATGCAGTCGACTGATAGCTTGATCAGTCGACTGTCATCCATGGCAATCGATTGATGGTCGAGGAAATGGGCACAGAATATTTTTGAGTCGACTGCTAGGGTTTGGCAATGGAGTAGAGGCATGATCAGTCGACCAATGGTATATCCGTTGGAAATTATCCAACGTGGCTCGAGTCATTGTGAAACAACGACTACAAGAGCAGTCGACTGATGGTCGCGATTAGTCGATTGCTAGGCGGAATCCAACCCAAATGCAAGTTATAAAAGCAGCTCGTGGAGGAGGATTTAGCCAAGGTTCTTTAAGGCGATTTAGAGGGGATTTGTTGTTGCAATCTAGACCTTCAAGGCTCTTCTCAAGCAACCAAAATCAAGCACTCAAGTTCACATTGTATAAAGTTTTCTTTACTTGTATTTGTATAGTTTACTTGTATTAGCTTGTATTTGTTTCTTATTATTGTAAGAACTATTGTAAGAGGTTTCCTTCGCCTCTGGATATTGGAGCCTTACAATTTATTACTATCACATGACTTGATAAGGTGTTTGCTATAAATCATGCTTTTCAGTTTATACATGCTCCTACTGAACAAAATTAGGAATGTGTGAAAAGAATTTTGTATTATTTCAAAGGTACTATTCTACACGGTCTTCTATTATATCGTCATTTTCATCACGAGATTTATATACTTATAGTGATGTGGATTTGGTAAGTTATCTTGAAGATAGACGTTCTACTAATGGATATGTAATATTTCTTGATGAAACCTTATCTCATAGAATTCGAAAAAACAATTCACAGTTTCACGTTCAAGTACTAAGATTGAATGTAAAACTATAGATAATACAACATCTGAAATTATTTGACTTTAATCACTTCTTACTGAATTACATCTTGTGTTAAATACAACACAAAAAATTTGATGTGATAACATTGGAACAATATATCTTACAGGAAATCTGATCTTTCATGCTCGTACAAAATATGTAAAAATTATTTTTCATTTTGTTCGAGAATATGTTAAAACTAAACAATATATGTCTCTTATATCCCTGCAGATGATTAAATTGTTGATATCTTTACTAAGTCATTATCCAGATAATGCTACAATAAATTAGCAATCAAACTCAATATGAAAAATCTCCCGTTGAATTTGTCGAAGTATAAAAGAGGATAAATCAAATAAAACTTGATTAAATCAGATCAATTCAATTTGAATAAATTTTTTATAGTTATCTAGAATTTTTTAATCAATTAAAAACTTTCAATTGATTTGATAGTTTATGGACAAACAAATCAATTGAAAATAACTTTTAATTATTTCCAGCCGTCCGTATTATTTTAACACATACTACAATAAATATAAACCATTCACATGACACTGCACGCATTGGGATTCTCGTCGCTGAAGAGGGACATATACGCGACGTCCGGCACGCCTGGCGGCGCCGACGCCGGCTGCGCCACATTCCTGACGAAACCGGAAGGCGCCTTCTTGTCATACGCTCCGGCAGCGTAAGGGTACGCCACCAAGCTGTAGGGCACGTACGGCCAAGGCTCTGCCTTCTTCCCCGTGCTCATTATCTTGCGCATCACCTCCTTCGCCTCCACATGCCCCGTCACCGTCACCCTGCTTATCTTCCGGTTCACCACCACACTCCTCACACCTGCAATTAATTTAATTATACACACGCACATACTTAACTTCTATATATATCTATTCTTACAGTTACCCACAAACTTATGTAATTCCTGATTTCCTGTCTACCTCTTACTGATTTAGCAGCATGCTTTACTCTCCTCTCGCAGCCGTCGCAGTCCATCTTTACCTTCAGGTCAACAGTCTGCAATCGACGACGGGCAAAGGTTAGCAAAGCAGAAAGCAGATGGAGGGGAAAAAATCATGCAGCTAGTGGTGTCCATCTTTACCTGTAGAGGTTTCCTCTTCCTGATTCGCAGTGCGTTTCTTGTCTCCGTGACATTGCAGAAATCTGAGAGGTGATCGAGCGCACCCATGCAGAGAGAAGAGAGATGGATGTGTTCAGGAAGATATCGATCGATCGATCTGTATATTTAAATGAGTTCGAGTGAAGGATAGCGGTACACGTCTAGATTTTATAAATTGGAGATTTCATTGATGATGAGTGAGGTGCCCACTATGATTAGGGCAGATGGCACCGGTGGAAGAGAAGAGCTGATTAATACAGAAGGATATATACGTGGTTCAAAGAATTGTATCACTGAAACTTGTGATTCGCGTTTGGTTGGAAGGTGGGAATAGGAATGAAAATGGGTTTGATAGTAGATAGAAATGGGAATGAGTTTTGTCATTCTAATAATATTGTTTGGTTTATAAGTTGGGAATGGAAGCGATCGACGGTGGCCGGCGATCGCCGACGGCCAGCGGCGGCGGTCGGCGGTCGGCGCCCGGCGACGACCGACGGCTTGCCGGCGATCGACGGCCGGTCGGTGATCGAAGGCCGACGGTGACCGGCGGTGACCGATGGTCGATGGCGGGCGCGACGCCGTGGCGGCGACCGACGGCGGCATGGCGGCGGCCGACGATCGACGATCGGGCGGCGACGCGATCGACGGCGTCAACGCATCGCCGATTTGTTGATTCCCAATTATTTAGAATTGATTCCCAAAGCCTTTTTCCTAAAACCATTAACCAAACACTCTATATGATTCTCATTCTCATTCCCTCATTCCAAACCCACCAACCAAACGGCACCGCGGAGCAGAATTTGTATAAAGAGGAAGGTTCGATTCTCCGTATCAATGGATTGTTTAATATATGTATCGGACCTCATCCTCCACTTCACTTGTCATCGCACCAAGGTCAGAGACCACGCGTAATTTACTCTCTCTCATATGTTGGGGACCATTGGATGCACTAGAGGGAGTGAATAGCATTTCGTCGATTTTTCGATTGAGTTCGTATGATTATCTATAAATAGTTAGTATTACACAGCGGAAACACAAGCATACACAATAGAAATACAAACAAAATCAATCACAAACACAAGACGAGATTCTATGTGGTTCATAACCCTAGTTCCTAATCCACGGGTAGACTTTAGTGTCTACTCCACTAAACTTTATCTCCTTCTCGGCAACACACCGGAAGTGGAGAAAATCTTTTACAATATGAATTACAATAACCAAATATAACAAATATAAAATCAAATACAAGAACAAGTGAAAACACTTTACAAATGAGGGTTTTTGATCGCTTACTTGTTTGGTTGCTTTGAATGGATTTGAAGGCCTGGAATTGCAACAATACTTCCCTTTAAATCCCTCAAGAATCAACTGTGGAAAACTCCTTCTCAAGCTCCATATAACATCTCCGCTCGGTCTGATTTTTTGCCTCCCAGTCAACTGACCTTACCCGTCAGTCGACTGGGCATAGTCTCATTGTCTCACAACGGACTATTTCACGTCAGATTATTATTGATTAGTCGACTTTCCTGATCTAGAAGTCAATTGTCATAGCCACCAGTCGACTGTCATAAGTTAGTAGTCGACTGTCAAATCTTTTGTGCCCATTTCCACCGAAATCAGTCGACTGCTCAACCCTAGCAGTCGATTGCAGGTGGTCAGTCGACTGCCAGAACCATAGTCCACAGTCAAGTCTTAGTCGATTACACGACCAGTTGACTAGGTCATAACGTCAGTCGACTGTCCAAGTCAACTAGGCCTTCTAAGTGTTATGCACTCGATCAGTCAACTGATAAATCTCAAACATTAGATTTAATCCAAATGTGATCTCTTCATACTTGATAGTCACCCTAGGCCTACACCTAAGCCTTTTAGCCACCTCCATCAGCCTCACGCCCCTAGGGTCCATCCAAGTCCTCCATGACTCCTTTACCCTTCACATTAGCATTTAGGTGCTTCCATCGGGTTTGTCATGCCATCGGGTACACTTAGCCTAGGTCTCAACCTTCAAATCACTTCCATTACCCTCAAACCCTTGGTTTGAGTCCACGACTCCTCACCCTTGGCCCTAGCCTTCAAGTACTTCCATAGGCCTTGTCATGTTAGCGGGTCTCCTTTGCTAAGTCTCCAAACTTAGACTTTCATCACCAAAACTACACCCTTGGACTTACACGATCAAGACTATATCCTTAGACTTTTCTTTGTCAAATATCCACATTTGGACTTTCGCTCCAAGACTACACACTTGGACTTACATGTCCAAGACTACACCCTTAGACTTTTTCTTTGCCAAGTATCCATACTTGGACTTTCCTTGCCAAGTCTCCATACTTAGACTTCCACTCGAGTCACACTCAAGCTTGGTCAACTTTTGACCTGAGGTCAATTGCTCCAACAATCTCCTCATAACAATCTCCCCCATATAACCTTATATGTCCTACACCATCTACTTGTCATATGATCAAACACATATTGTCAAACCAATTGACAAACTCATTGTTAAATCCATTGTCAAACATCAAAACCCTACTCGACTCCCATTTTAGTATGGTCAATTGTGATCTGGACCGATTACACCAATAATTTCCCTCTTTTTGATGATTGGCAACGCCTTTAAGTTAGACTATCCCATACCCAACTTGACTCTTCTTATGTCAAAGCATGATGAAGGTTTACCTAACTTAAACCCTCATTTCTTCCCCTTTAGCATACATCAAAAGGTCTATCAAGGGTTTCTATGTCTCATCTTTCAATAAGATCTTTCATTCTCCTCCTTGGTCTAAAATCATCTAGAATATCTTCATTCTTTTTAGTGATACTCCTTTATCACTAAATGCAAGGCATTCTTCCATTCTCCCCCTTTTTAACAGTCATCATCCCTTGATGGACAACTCCCCCTAAAGGCTTACTTCCCCTTAACCATTGCACCAATAATGTCCTTGGGAGTTTGAACTTTAACCTCCCTTAAAATCTGATCTCCACCCTAATCAACTCTCCAATTCATTTTCAATGAATATTTCCCCCTTCCACTGCTTATCTAAGCATATCATACTAGGAATAGTTGTTAGAAATATTGGAACGGCTAGAGGGGGGTGAATAGCGTCAATGGAATTCTTTCGCGTTTGTTTCTACAATTTTGTTAGCGTAGCGGAATATAGATAATGAAAGCAATAACGAAATATATAATCACGCTAACACAATGATATAACGTGGTTCGGAACCACACGGTTCCTACTCCACGGATCGGGTTCGTACGAACCCTAGCGATGCCACAAACACCACTAATCAATAACCTCCTTCTCGACAACAAGTCGGAGGCGGAGAAACCTCGTACAAATGTTTACAACAATAAACAAGTAAATACAAGAAAATACAATATGAAATACAAATGCAAGTAAAGGAAAAACACTTTACAAGAGCTTTGGATTGCTTGATCTTTGATTGCCTTGAACTAGCTTTGAAGGACTGGAAAGCACCAACTTCCCCCTTCAATTTCGCTCAATAAAATCGCTATCTTTTCCTTCATCACGAGCTCCTTATATAGCTTCAACCTGTGCTGAAAAAGGTCGATCAGTCGACTGATCACACTGTTGCTGTGAGACAACGGTGTAATCCACGCTGGAAAAATCCAACGGCTAGGACATCAGTCGACTGATCATGACCATCAGTCGACTGATGAGCCATCACTCGACTGCTCGTCTCAGCAGTCAAGTGAGACTCCATTCTGTGGCCGAAAATCCGAGCATCAGTCGACTGATAACATAATCAGTCGACTGCTCGTCCATCGGCTTTGCAAAGTGGTAGTCGATCGCTAGGCCACTTTCGCGATCGACCCTAGTTGACTCGATCCGGTCGGCCACATGGCACGGCCGGTGACACACCTCAAACATGAGGTTTTAACCCAAGTATGGTTCCCCCATACTTGCTAGACCACCCTTAGCCTAGACCTAAGCCTTCTAGCCACCTCCATCAGCCTCACGCCTCTCGAATCCCTCCAAGTCATCCATGACTTGTTCATCCATCGCGCTAGCCTTCAGGTGCTTCCATCGGCTATGTCATGCTAACGGTGTCTACACCGCCAAGGCACATTGGACTTACGCCGCCAAGACTCCGCTTGGATTTTACGCCGCCAACCATTGGACTTATGCTGCCAAGACTCCCGCTTGGACTTTACGCCGCCAATATCAATCCCCTTGGACTTTCTCTTGCAACCCATGTTGGACTTTCCATGCCAAGACCATGCTTGGACTTTCCTTGCCAACCCATGTTGGACTTTCCATGCCAAGTACTCAAGACTTGGACTTTACCTTGCCAAGACCCATACTTGGACTTTCCCTTGCCAACCCATGTTAGACTTTTCATGCCAAGACCCATGCTTGGACTTTTCATGTGCCAAGTGTCCCACTTGGACTTTCCATGCCAAGTACTCAAGACTTGGACTTTACCAAATGACAATTACATTGTCATATGTTTTTGTCGAAACATCAAAACATCACTCGAGTCAAACTCGAGTCCTGGTCAATCGTGACCTGGACCGATTGCACCAACAATCTCCCCCTTTTTGATGTTTGACAAAAACCAAATAAATTATTGAGTTAGAGCACTAACTCAAATCCCTTACCAATTATCCAAAATTGATAAATACTCTCCAAATGTTCTCCCCCAAACATTCTCCCCCTTTTTGACTAACATCAAAAAGGTTTCCTCCCCAAGAGGGTCAATGTCTCATGTCCCAATGAGATCTTACAATCTCCCCCTTGGTCCAAAAATACTTAGGATGTCTACCATCTTCCTAGTGATAAGTCCAATATCACTCAAGAGAGACAATCCCACTTACTCTCCCAATTTTCAAATTGGGCCTCTCAAAAGTCCCATCAATTTCCCAATTGATGTCATATTCTCCCAATAACTTCTCCTCTTCAAGGAGAAAAAAAAAATACATCCATTATCCCAAGATGGATACCTCCCCCTAAAGGCTTGCTCCCCCTTGACCATTGCACCAACAATGTCCTTGGGAAGACCCTAAGCCAATAGGAACTCTAAACCATCAAAATTAAGGTTAGAAATTCAACATTGAACTTTCCAACACCTTAAAATTGATACAAACCCTAAATACTTCTCCTAATCCATATCCAATGGATTTTCACCCTTTATAATGCTACCCAAAGCATATCCTAGAGTTAGGAGTGATTAGGGGCCATAACCGTAGCTAAAATCGGGTTAAACAACCTTGTTTACCCCGAAATCGAGCACAATGAGTGATTCGTAAATCATGATCGGCACCCATTAGTCGATCGACACCAATGGCGGTCGATAATCAAATTTCCGAATTTCAGTTATCAGAGTTGAATTTCAGAAAATCATAACTAATTATACGTATATCGAAAAATCTTGAAATTTGGTACGTATAATACTTATAACACATACAATCAGTGAAAAATTTTGGAAAAATATTTTTACCATCGAAATAGGAGATTGATACAAAATCCAAAAGTGATTGAAAACTTTAAAGTTTAAGCTCACTTTGTATCAATCTTATCAATGGTGATTGCTATCAAAAGATAGGCTTCACCAAGGTTTTTCAAAATGATTTTAAAATGTTTTTGAAAGCCTATTTTGAACCATAATTTATTGGCTAAATAACATAGCTTGTATATTAGCTTTCCTTATGATTCTTGGTGGTAATTAGAATAAGTTTGAGTTCATCTAGATGCACTACCCATGCACCTTGAATCTAACTTATTATCCTAGCATCTCACATGTATCTAGGATGTATAAATACACATACATGTCAATGTGATGTGAGATGTGGGTTTGGATTCACTTTATCTAGGGTTTCATGCATTTCCTAGGCAACCCTACTTGATTCCCTTATAAATGGGACTTCATGTCATGCCATAGTCCTTAAATCAATTTCAACCAATTGCCTTAAATGCATGAATGATTATGGCATTAGAATTGATATAAATAAGCATATGCTCATAATCATGATGTCTTGGCATAAGATGAAATTTAAGAACACATAACATCTAAAATAATCCTAAGCAATAACATGACATGGTATATGATAGGATGCAATTTCATGTCATGATATATCAACTTTCATAAGCAATACAATCATACAAGTACTCATCCAAACACACAAGATTTTCATAAACAAAAATTTCATTTAACTTAAAAATTTTAGTCTTTTACATTCAAAATCAAGATTGGCTATGCTCAATCTCACTACAGAAACTGACAACAAAAGAAAATCTAACATCCTAAATATCTAATCGTCTACAGGAGGTGGTGGTGGAGGAGGCTGCTGACTCAGGGTCCAGGCCCGCATCATCTCTAACATATCGAGCTGACACTGCTCGATGCGGCTCTGGGACTCCTCTATCCGATCCAGACGTGCGCCGAAGGATGCCTGGCCTGCCAATAACTCGATACTTAGCGTCGATCTCGATAGTCTCGAAATCGGACTCCGGTAGGCCACGACGATCATCCGATGGACTGGCCACGATGATGCCGCAGCATCTGATCGTCCTCATCAGCGGCGTCTACATCCTCGTAGTCCTCTGCTGCATCTCTGGGTACTGGAGGATGCTCTCTGCGTGCCCTGGGTGGTGGTCGTGGCGCCAACTCCATCTAGTCAGGCCCCATTCGTAGCTTTGCTAAAGAGAAGTTACGAACTGATATACAGTCGTACACCTCCGATAGCGCTCTCAGAGAACCCCTGTGGATGTTGACGCCTAAGGACTCTAACCATGCGGTAATGATATGACCAAAAGGCATATGCACTTTCCCTTGTACAGGGGAAATGAAATGCACAATGCAAAGGGAACATGTTTAATGCAAAGTTAATATCTAACCTACGACGCATGGCGATAGTAGAAAGAGATGGGGAGGCCGAATCTTGGCTGCACTCGAGTGACAATGGGAAGAAAACACCCAACAATGACCTTGCAAAAAGGACATGTACCTTCGATGATAGGAAATAAGTTTTGGGCTGGTGGACGAGGATAACCAAAAATGTGCTCATGCATGGACTTCATAGAGATATGAGCAAAGGGCTCTGGTAAAGGGAAATCCATGGTAGGGTAACAGATAAAAGTGTCATCTGAGGGCTTACACTCGAGAAACTCCTGCAGTATCGCAGGAGTGAACTCTAACTCGCGTTTTGCAATGTGAGTAGTGTAAGTAGGTCCGTCATCCACTTTCTTTAGGTTTTGATAAAATTCCTTAAGAAGGTCGTCGTTAATAGGATGGGTGCATAGGACGACTTTCATGAGACTATAGTATGAAATTAACTCCATGACATCACTACAATGACGGTTGAAAAAATCCCTGTCGATGTACCTAACCAACATTGGTTGGTACAATCGAGATTCACCCTCAGGTGGATCGTTCCTACGGGCTCTCCTATTATGAATGCAATATATGATATGACATGCAAGGGCAATAATACATGATTAGATAAACCTAAGTTATAACAGAAATGAAAATTAGGGCTTGGGTAAAAAATTGTTACTTAGGCGCCATTTGAAGGTGTGGCCGGAGAGAAAACTCAGATGTTGCTGGGGGGTCACCGGAAAACTCGCCGGAGAACTCAGACGCCGGAACCCTAATCGGAACAAAGAAAAATACACCCTAAAACATGTGATCTAGGGCTCAAAACAAGTGAAAAAATGGAAGAGGAGAGGGTTATCTATCAAACCTAACACTTGCTGGCACTACAAGACTTGGTCGGAGAAGAAGAGCGATCGGAGAGGAGAAGAAGAAACTAAAGTCGCATCGCGTGATGACGCCGAACCCTAGCGGTTCGGCGTTATAAAATCGCGATGCAGTCGACTGATGTGGAGCATCAGTCGACTGATCGCGGTTTATTACCGGGTTTACCGAGCCGTCCGATCCGATCCGGCAATCGATCGCTGAACCTTACGTGATGTGCTACGAAGCATCGCCGATCGATGTTGCTCATCACCGATCGATGTACATCACTCGGCCGCTTGTCGAGCACTCGACTGATGACCCTCGGCCTCGGTGAACAGTACCATCAGTCGACTAATGTTCAATCAATCGAGTCATGAAGCTCGGTGATGATCGGTCGTGATAGCTATGTGATCGTGATATCTGATTTCTAGTTCTGAAATTCTAAAAATCTCGATTTCTTCATCTAATTGGTTCCATTTTATCATGTTTATCTTGTATATCGAATGTATTGATGTTATACTTATATTCATATATTTGTTAATGTATTTTTAATTTTTTATTCCATTTTTGCAAACATTAACATTCAATGATTTCCAAATCCTAACATCTCACCCTTTCTAAGTGTTAAAATACACAATCAAGGTAAAAGACTTGTTTTGTGAGATGCAATCCATCCTAAACATTCCTTCCATGCAAACATATGGCAAAACATATGAAGCATGGTGAGTACAAGACATCAAGTTGTGTGACACTTGAGTATCGCTCTTGATGTTACTTTTACACGAACTCTTGAAGTGTGCCAACAATCAAAGTTACACACTATGATCTCTAAATCTAGATTGTGCCAATTTTGATCATTTTATCAAACTTCTCAATTAGCATTGGCACATCCTAAATCCACCTAGCGTGAGTCAATCACGCTCTTAGGAACCCAAAACCAATTTGAGCTCCTAGGGTTAATTAGGTATTCCTTAGGGATAACCTCCCTAGATACCTTCCTAATGACTTTCCTAGGCTTATTAGCCTTGGTCATTTTGGTCTTGCCTAGGTTAACCTTAGGAATTGCCTTCCTAACAACCTTTTTAGTGGCCACCCTAGGTTTCTTTGAAACCTTGGCCACTAGACACAAACCTTGGTCAACTCTAGGGATGACTTCCCCATTGACCTTGGTCTTTCTAGACCTAGTTAATGTTCCATAGTCAAATGAAACACTATGATAAGTCACCTTGGACTTAGGTTTGTGACTCAAACCATTCTTGTCCTTGGTTGACTTTTGACTCTTAGGTCCTAGATGTTGACTTTGACTTCTTGACCTAGGAGTTTGACCATTAGACCCTTTAAATTGATTTTGCATAATGTTAAGGGTCTTTTCAAGTTTTTCAAGCCTTGATCTTAAGACTTGATTTTCTTTTTCTAATTGTCCAATTTTAGAATTTTGATTTAAACTATGGGCATTGTACTTCCTAGGCATATGTCTAGTCCATTTAGGGTTAAAACCTAGATGTTCTTGTATTTTCTTAATAGATTTCCTAGGTATGATTTTTCTAGGGACATTAGTCCCAAATTTCTCCTTATTCTTAAGGTGAACATTCTTAGCTCCTAAACAAATATGTTTGTTATTTCTAGCATGCTCTTTATGATACATAGCAAAATTGCTAAAATTAGTTCTAGCATGCTTTTTAACGTTTAAATTAGACGGAGCATTATTTAAATGTACCTTAGGGTTTGCCTTAGTGGCTCCCCCTACTTGTGATGCTCCTTCTTTGGTCTTTTTGCTTCCCCTAGGACATTGATTCCTATAATGTCCTTTTGCATTGCATTTGAAGCATATGATGTGCTCCTTGCTCTTGATATTTTGGGAACCGGCGTCCGTTGACTTTTGTTGACTCTTAGGCGCCGGAGGAGCTTTCTTAGGCTTCTTTGAGCATTTGCTCTTGTAATACCCATACTCCCTACACTCAAAGCACATTATATGATTTTTATTTGAAAATAAAGTGTTTGAGTTACCTAGGGTGGTGGTAGGTGCCGGAGTTAAATTTTGAGCTTCCTCATCTTGATCGGATGTTGAAGGCTCTTCTTGAGGTTGCTCCGATGTAGAGGATGGTCTCTCCTCCTCAATCCTAGAAGTAGATGCTTCTTCCACCTCTTCTACTTCTTCTTTCTCCGATCCGGAAGTTGACTCCATCTCAACTTCCGATTCCTCACTTTCACTTGAGGATGAACTCTCCTCATGGAATCTTGCCAATTTTCTCCATAGCTCCTTGGCATACATGTAATCCCCTAGCTTGCACAAAACATCATTAGGGATTAAATCTTCCAAAAGTTTCGTTACCTTAACTTCGGTCTTGAGCTTTTGGCATTGCTCTTGGGTCCACTTTTTCAATTTTAGGACATTCCCCTTCTTATCCCTAGGGGGTTCAAGGCCTTCAACGAGGATGAACCAATCCTCTATGTTCATCATCAAGAATGTTTCCATTCTTGCTCTCCACGCCGGAAAATCTTCTGGATCATATGGAGGTGGAGTGTTGATGTTCCATCCAAGCTTGTCTTGGAATTCCATCTTCACCCTCTAGCCTTTTGTTTTAGCTTCGGGCGGTTAGTCCGTAGAAGAGCCCCGGGCTCTGATACCACTTGTTAGAAATATTGGAACGGCTAGAGGGGGGTGAATAGTGTCAATGGAATTCTTTCGCGTTTGTTTCTACAATTTCATTAGCGCAGCGGAATATAGATAATGAAAGCAATAACGAAATATACAATCACGCTAACACAATGATATAACGTGGTTCGGAACCACACGGTTCCTACTCCACGGATCGGGTTCGTACGAACCCTAGCGATGCCACAAACACCACTAATCAATAACCTCCTTCTCGACAACAAGTCGGAGGCGGAGAAACCTCGTACAAATGTTTACAACAATAAATAAGTAAATACAAGCAAATACAATATGAAATACAAATGCAAGTAAAGGAAAAACACTTTACAAAAGCTTTGGATTGCTTGATCTTTGATTGCCTTGAACTAGCTTTGAAGGACTGGAAAGCACCAACTTCCCCCTTCAATTTCGCTCAAGAAAATCACTATCTTTTCCTTCATCACGAGCTCCTTGTTGGTGCAATCGGCCCAGGTCACGATTGACCAGACTCGAGTTTGACTCGAGTGATGTTTTGATGTTTGACAAAGTGGTTTGGCATTGATGTTTGACATTAATGTCGGTTAATATGTTGAGAATATTGTTTATACAATCGATCCAGGTTATAATTGACTAGACTCGAGTTTGACTCGAGGGAGACTTTGATGGTTGACTGGGGTTGACCATGTGATTATGGGAAAGTCCAAGCATGGGTCTTGGCAAGGTAAAGTCCAAGTCATGGGTACTTGGCATGGAAAGTCCAAGTGGGACACTTGGCATTTGGTAAAGTCCAAGTCTTGAGTACTTGGCATGAAAAGTCCAAGTGGGACACTTGGCGCATGGAAAGTCCAAGTCATGGGTACTTGGCATTTGGGAAAGTCCAAGTCTTGAGTACTTGGCATGAGAAGTCCAAGCATGGGTCTTGGCAAATGAGAAGTCCAAGCATGGGTCTTGGCAAATGGAAAGTCCAAGCATGAGTCTTGGCATGGAAAGTCCAACATGGGTTGGCAAGGGAAAGTCCAAGCTTGAGTCTTGGCATTGGGAAGTCCAAGGGGTTTGATATTGGCAGCGTAAAGTCCAAGCGGAGTCTTGGCGGCGTAAGTCCAATGTGCCTTGGCAGTGTAGACACCGTTAGCATGACATAGCCGAGGGAAGCACCTGGAGGCTAGCGCAATGGATGAACAAGTCATGGATGACTTGGAGGGATCCGAGAGGCGTGAGGCTGATGAAGGTGGCTAGAAGGCTTAGGTCTAGGCTAAGGGTGGTCTAGCAAGTATGGGGGCACCATACTTTGGGTTAAAACCTCATCTTTGAGGTTGGCAGTCGACTGGCATTATGGCCGGTTCGACTGTCGTGAGTCGACTTGAGTTCGACTGCCGTTTAAGAGCTGGAACTGCTCGCGATCGCTCATTGGAGCAATCCGATGTCACGACAATCGACGCCAAGAGTCGGCCGATCGCTAGTTCATCCACGAGCGACGTTCGTGAGCCGTAGGCCGATTACGACTGGCCGATCGCCAATGTTGGCAGTCGATAGCCAAGAGATCCGTTGGAGTTTTTCAAGCGTGGATCGAGCCGTTGTCTCACGACAACAGTGGCATCAGTCGACTGGTGACTTATGGCAGTCGACTGATGGCCGGAAATCCAGGTCGCGCGCAAGGATAAAAGGAGCTCGACGGGAGGGTTTTTGCAACCGATTTTCTTGGACGTTTTGAAGCGATTTGCTGCTGCAAATTAGGGCTTTCAAGTGCTAGTACAAGGCAATCAACAAGCAAGCTTCTAAAGAGTTTTTGTAAAGTGTTCTTTACTTCTCTTGTTGTATTTCTTCTTATATTTGCTTGTTGGATTTAGATTATTGTTGTAATCTTATTGTAAGAGGTTTCTCCACCTCCGACTTGTGTCGAGAAGGAGTATTTGTGATTAGTGAGTGTGTGTGCATCACTAGGGCTCTTTAGAGCTCGATCCGTGGAGTAGGAACCGTTCGATTCTGAACCACGTTATATCTTTGTGTTCTTGATTGTATCTTTTCGTTATTGCTTTTATTATTTCTATTCCGCTGCGCATAACGAGTTTTGTAGAGACGATCGTGAACGAATTCCATCTACGTACGAATTCAACGCTATTCACCCCCCCTCTAGCGACGTCAAATCCCCTACAATTGGTATCAGAGCCCGGGGCTCTTCTACGGACTAACCGCCGAGAGCTAGGACAAAGAAGCTAGAGGGTGAAGATGGAAGAACAATTGGGATGGAACATTAACACACCAATCCCTTACTCCTTCTATGGACAAGAGGGGTTTAAGCAATGGAAGTCAAGAATTGAAGACTTCCTAATGATGAGGGACTTCGAAGAATGGTCTATCTTGATGGAGGGTTTTAGCTATCCAATAGGACCAAAGGGAGGATTCCTCAAGAAGAAGAAGTGGAGTGAAGATCAACTCCAAGCCTTCGAGAAAAACATGAAGGTAGTAAAATTTATTCTTGATTTGGTCCCTAATGAGATTATGTGTATGGTAGGGGACTATATGGACGCTAAGGAGTTGTGGAGCCAAGTGGCAAAGCTCCATGAAAACTCATCATTGGTCCAAGAAGAAGAAGAAGAAGAAGAAGAGTGTTCATCCTCTCAAGCTCAAAAAGAAGCAAGTACATCTTCATCCAAAGAGCTTGAGGATTCGGAGGTTGATAGGGAATCAACATCTGGATCGGAAGAGGTGGAGGAAGTGGAAGAAGCGTCCACTTCTAGGATTGAGGAGGAGATTAGAGTTTCCTCAACACCGGAGCATCAAGAAGAAGCTTCCACATCCAGTCAAGATGAAGAAGTTTCAATTCCAACACCTTCCACCACTATAAGTAACTCAAACATGTCAATTTGTAATAAAAATCATATCATATGTTTTGAGTGTAGGGAAGCCGGACACTATAAGAGCAAGTGCCCAAAGAAGATTAGGAAAGCTCTACCGGCACCAAAAGTCAAGGATGTCGGTTCCCCAACACCTAAAGGCAAGGAGCACATCATATGCTTCAAGTGCAATTCAAATGGGCATTATCGGAGTCAATGCCCTAGGGGGAAGAAGAAGGGGCAAGAAGGAGCATCACAAGTAGGGGGAGCTCCTATAGCTAACCCTAAGGTATATTTTAATAATGCACATTCCAAATTTAAAAGTCAAAAGCATGCTAGAAATTTTAATTCTCTTGCAATTCACCATGAAAAGCATGCTAGAGATAAATATATTTGTTTAGGAGCTAAAAGCGTTAACTTCAAAAGTAGGGAGAAATTTGGGACTAATGTCCCTAAAAATAACTTATTTAAGGATAGACCTAGGTCAAATAACTCAAGATCAATTTTACCTAGGGAGACAATTAGAAAGGTGCAAGAGCACCTAGGTCTAAACCCTAAATTGACTAGGCATATGCCTAGGAAGTCCAATGCCCAGGATTTAAATCAAAATTCTAAACTTGGGCAATTAGAAAAGGAAAATCAAGTCTTGAGGTCAAGGCTTGAAAAACTTGAAAAGACCCTAAATAAGATACAAAATCAATTTAAAGGGTCTAATAGTCAAAGTCAACACCAAGGACCTAAGAGTCAAAAGTCAACCAAGGGCAAGCAAGGTTTGGGTCACAAACCTAAGCCTAAAGTGGCTTATCATAGTGTTCCATTTGACTATGGAACACAAACTAGGTCTAGGAAGACCAAGGTCAATAGGGAAGTCATCCCTAGAGTTGACCATGGTGTGTGCTTAGTGGCTAGGGTTTCTAGAAAACCTAGGGAAGCCACTAAGAAGGTTACAAGGGGAGTCACCCCTAGAGTTAACCATGGCAAAACCAAAATGACCAAGGCTAACAAGCCTAAGAGGGTCATTAGGAAGGTATCTAGGGAGGTTATCCCTAAGGAATACCTAATTAACCCTAGGAGCTCAAATCGGTTTTGGGTTTCTAAGAGCGTGATTGATTCACGCTAGATGGGTTTAGGGTGTGCCAACTTTGATTGGATGGGTAGTTAACTCAACCATGATAAAGGTGGCATTTTAGGTTATTTTCAAGGTTATGGATACCTTGGAAATAGGGTTGAATTATAACTCTAAAAGATTTTTGGATGTGCCAATATTAGTTATGAAGTTTGATAAAATGATCAAATTGACACAATTAGGGTTTAGAGTGTTAGTGTGTCATTTTGGGTTTTTGACACACTAGGGAGATTAATGATAATATGGCAAAATATATCTAACTATATCAAATGGCAATTAATATTAAAATTTAGGTATTACCATACCTATACATTTTATATGCCATGCTTTGATTGTCATATGTCATGTCATGACATCATGCCTAGTTCTATGATTTTATATGTCATGTTCATGTTTAGGATTAAGGTTTTAAATGTCATGTGTTTTTAGATTTCATCTTATGCCATGACATCATGATTATGAGCATATGCTTATTTATAACATTTCTAATGCCATAATCATTCGTGCATTTAAGACAATTTGGTTGAAATTGAATTAAGGACTATGGCATGACTTGAAGTCTCATTTATAAGGGAATCAAGTAGGGTTGCCTTAGAGAATGCATGAAACCCTAGATTAGGATGAACAAAACCCACATCTCACATCCAATTGACATGTATGTGTATTTATACACCTTAGATACATGTGAGATGCTAGGATATGAGTTGAGTTCAAGGTGCATAGTTTTTGCATCTAGATGAACTAAAATTCATCTTGTTTCATTTGTGGATCATTGGGAGAGCATGTGTACAAGTCATGTACATAGAGCCCAAGGAATATGATCCAAAATAAGGTTTTGAAAACATTTTAAAATCTTTTTGAAAAACCTTGGTGAAGTCTATCTTTTGATAGCAATCACCATTGATAGAGTTGATACAAAATAGGGCCAAAACATTGAAAATTTCAAATGGTTTTGAGTTTTGTATCAAACTCACTATTTTGTGGGTAAAATAATTTTCACCCATTGTGTGTGTCATAAGTATTATACGTATGAATTTTCACGATTTTTCGAATTACGTATAATTATTTATGAATTTCCAAAATTCATTTCTGATAGCTGAAAATCGAGATTTTCAGTTATCGATCGGCTACAATGTGTGATCGGTCGATGTAATGATGAGTCGGCGATTCTTGTCGAGTCATTGCCAGTCTGATTCGGGTTAACAAAGTTTGTTTAGCCCGTGTTCAGCTATGGAAAAGGTTCCTAATCACTCCTAACCCTAGGATATGCTTTAGGAAGCATTATAAAGGGTGAAAATTCATTGGATATGGATTAGGAGCTGTGTTAGGTCAAAGTATCAAATTTAGGGTGAGTGAAAGTTCTATGTTGAACTTAGAACCTTAATTTTGATGGTTTAGAGTTCCTATTGGCTTAGGGGCTTCCCAAGGACATTGTTGGTGCAATGATCAAGGGGGAGCAAGCCTTTAGGGGGAGGTATCCATCTTGGGATGATGGATGTGTTTTTTTTCTTGAAGAGGAGAAGTTATTGGGAGAGTATCATCAATTGGGAAAATTGATGGGTTTTTGATACCCAATTTGGAAATTGGGAGAGAGTATAGGATTGTCTCTCTTGAGTGATATGTGAATTATAAATAGGAAGATGGTATACATCCTAGGTATTTATTTTTGGATCAAGGGGAGATTGTAAGATCTCATTGGGACATGAGACATTGACCTCCTTGGAGAGAAAACCTTTTTGATGTTAGTCAAAAAGGGGGAGAATGTTTGGGGGAGAACATTTGGAGAGTGTTTACCAATTTGGGATAATTGGTAAGGGATTTGAGTTAGTGGTCTAACTCAGATGATTTGTTTGGTTTTTGTCAAACATCAAAAAGGGGGAGATTGTTGGTGCAATCGGCCCAGGTCACGATTGACCAGACTCGAGTTTGACTCGAGTGATGTTTTGATGTTTGACAAAGGGATTTGACAAAGTGGTTTGGCATTGATGTTTGACATTAATGTCGGTTAATATGTTGAGAATATTGTTTATACAATCGATCCAGGTTATAATTGACTAGACTCGAGTTTGACTCGAGGGAGACTTTGATGGTTGACTGGGGTTGACCATGTGATTATGGGAAAGTCCAAGCATGGGTCTTGGCAAGGTAAAGTCCAAGTCATGGGTACTTGGCATGGAAAGTCCAAGTGGGACACTTGGCATTTGGTAAAGTCCAAGTCTTGAGTACTTGGCATGAAAAGTCCAAGTGGGACACTTGGCGCATGGAAAGTCCAAGTCATGGGTACTTGGCATTTGGGAAAGTCCAAGTCTTGAGTACTTGGCATGAGAAGTCCAAGCATGGGTCTTGGCAAATGAGAAGTCCAAGCATGGGTCTTGGCAAATGGAAAGTCCAAGCATGAGTCTTGGCATGAAAAGTCCAACATGGGTTGGCAAGGGAAAGTACAAGCTTGAGTCTTGGCATTGGGAAGTCCAAGGGGTTTGATATTGGCAGCGTAAAGTCCAAGCGGAGTCTTGGCGGCGTAAGTCCAATGTGGCTTGGCTGTGTAGACACCGTTAGCATGACATAGCCGAGGGAAGCACCTGGAGGCTAGCGCGATGGATGAACAAGTCATGGATGACTTGGAGGGATCCGAGAGGCGTGAGGTTGATGGAGGTGGCTAGAAGGCTTAGGTCTAGGCTAAGGGTGGTCTAGCAAGTATAGGGGCACCATACTTTGGGTTAAAACTTCATCTTTGAGGTTGGCAGTCGACTGGCATTATGGCCGGTTCGACTGCCATGAGTCGACTTGAGTTCGACTGTCGTTTAAGAGCTGGAATCGCGGCTGATCGCTCATTGAGCAACTAATATCGTCTGGCACGATCGCTAAGGGCCGGCATGATCGCTAGTTCACCATGAGCACAAAATGCTCCGTAGCCGATCGGGCGCGATTACGCTCGGGCAATGATCGCAATGTTGGCAGTCGACTGCCAAGAGATCCGTTGGAGTTTTTCCAGCGTGGATCGAGCCGTTGTCTCATGACAATAGTGGCATCAGTCGACTGGTGACTTATGGCAGTCGACTGATGGGCGGAAATCCAGGTCGTGCGCAAGGATAAAAGAAGCTCGACGGGAGGGTTTTTGCAACCGATTTTCTTGGACGTTTTGAAGCGATTTGCTGCTGCAAATCAGGGCTTTCAAGTGCTAGTCCAAGGCAATCAACATGCAAGCTTTTAAAGAGTTTTTTGTAAAGTATTCTTTACTTCTCTTGTTGTATTTCTTCTTATATTTGCTTGTTGGATTTAGATTATTGTTGTAATCTTATTGTAAGAGGTTTCTCCACCTCCGACTTGTGTCGAGAAGGAGTATTTGTGATTAGTGAGTGCGTGTGCATCACTAGGGCTCTTTAGAGCTCGATCCGTGGAGTATGAACCGTTCGGTTCCGAACCACGTTATATCTTTGTGTTCGTGATTGTATCTTTTTGTTATTGCTTTTATTATTTCTATTCCGCTGCGCATAACGAGTTTTGTAGAGACGATCGCGAACAAATTCCATCTACGTACGAATTCAACGCTATTCACCCCCCCCCTTTAGCGGCGTCAAATCCCCTACACTCCTTATATAGCTTCAACCTGTGCTGGAAAAGGTCGATCAGTCGACTGATCGGGACCATCAGTCGACTGATCACACTGTTGCTGTGAGACAACGGTATAATCCACGCTGGAAAAATCCAACGGCTAGGACATCAGTCGACTGATCATGACCATCAGTCGACTGATGAGCCATCACTCGACTGCTCGTCTCGTGATGAGTGAGACTCCATTCGTGGCCGAAAATCCGAGCATCGATCGATGATAACATAATCGATCGCCGCTCGTCCATCACGATCGGCCGCTAACAGTGGCGATCATAAATCGCTAGGCACTTTCCACTCAAACCCTAGTTGACTCCATGAGGTTTTAACCCAAATATGGTTCCCCCATACTTGCTAGACCACCCTTAACCTAGACCTAAGCCTTCTAGCCACCTCCATCAGCCTCACGCCTCTCGAATCCCTCCAAGTCATCCATGACTTGTTCATCCATCGCGCTAGCCTTCAGGTGCTTCCATCGGCTATGTCATGCTAACGGTGTCTACACCGCCAAGGCACATTGGACTTACGCCGCCAAGACTCCACTTGGACTTTACGCCGCCAACCATTGGACTTATGCTGCCAAGACACCCGCTTGGACTTTACGCCGCCAATATCAATCCCCTTGGACTTTCTCTTGCCAACCCATGTTGGACTTTCCATGCCAAGACCATGCTTGGACTTTCCTTGCCAACCCATGTTGGACTTTCCATGCCAAGTACTCAAGACTTGGACTTTACCTTGCCAAGACCCATGTTTTGACTTTCCCTTGCCAACCCATGTTGGACTTTTCATGCCAAGACCCATGCTTGGACTTTTCATGTGTCAAGTGTCCCACTTGGACTTTCCATGCCAAGTACTCAAGACTTGGACTTTACCAAATGACAATTACATTGTCATATGTTTTTGTCGAAACATCAAAATATCACTCGAGTCCTGGTCAATCGTGACCTGGACCGATTGCACCAACAATAGTTAGGGTACTTAGGGGTGTTGATAAATAGCTAAATAACCCTTGTTCAACCAACATCAGTATCAGCAGTCGACCTGAGTCAGAAACCAATTGACTTCACTACCACCAGTTGACTGCTCCATGCTGCAGTCGATTAGTTTCTGCAGTTGTAGAAAATAATTTTTAGATATGAGATTTGAAAATTCATAAGTAATTATACATTTTTCTTAAAATCTTGAAATTTCATACACATAATACTCATGTCCAATAGTATGGATGAAAAAAAAATTAAAATATCCATTATTTTGAAAGAATGATATAAAGTTCAAAATCATTGAAAACTTTTAATGTTTTGTCTAACTTTGTGTCAATATTATCGATGATGATTGCTATCAAAAGATAGACTTCATCAAGGTTTTTCAAAAGTATTTTAAAATGGTTTTCGAACCTTAATTTCAATCATGATCTATAGGCTAGATGTACATGACTTGTACATTAGCTTTCCTCATGATGTATCCTTATGATTGAAAGAGTTTAAGTTCATTTTGATGTACCATATGAGCACATTGAACTTAACTCAATTTTCTAGCATCTCACATGTGTCTAATGTGTATCAATACACACATATGTCATCCTATAGTTTTTGTGAGATGTGGATTTGTTCTTCTAGGCATATCCATTTGACTCCTTTATCTAGGACATCAAATAATGTCTTTGTCCTTAATTTCAATTTTATGAACTTAATGTATGAATATGATCTTGGCATAAATATTGCATAAACTAAGCATATTTATCAGTGATACATGATATCATAGCATTATACAAAGTAACCTAAGTAATATCATGACATTTTAAATAATAATATGAGCATGATGTTATGATATGGTATATGACAAATAAAGTATGACAAATATATAATATAAGGTATCGAAATACCTAAGTTTTAAATCTTAATTGTCACTTGCTAAAACTTATACCAATTTGTCATAACCAACTAAATCTCTCAAGTGTATCAAAAATCCAAAATGACACACTTTTGACTCTAAATCTACTTATGTCAATTTTGATCAATTTTTCAAACTTTTATAATTTCTATTGGCGCATCCTAAAATCCTTTAGGATTAATTACTTATCTCATTCCTAAGATATCACATAACCTTGAAAATATCCTAAGGTGTCAATTCTATCATGGTTAGGTTAAGTACTCATCCATTCAAGGTTGACACACCCTAAACTCATCTAACTTGAAGGGATCACACTCCTATGAACCCAATATCTATTGGATCTCCTTGGGTTTACAAGGTACTCATTAGGGATAACCTCCTTTAGTACCTTCTTAATAACCCTCCTAGGCTTGGAAGCCTTGGTAATTTTGGTCTTATCTAGGTCAACTCTAGGGATGGCTTCCCTTGTGACCTTGACACTCCTAGACCTAGGGTTGGTTCCATAATCAAATGGAACACTATGGTAAGATGACATTACCTTCTTGGACTTAGATTTGTGACCCAAACCCTTCTTGTCCTTAAGTAGGTCTTGCCCCCTAGAACCTAGACTTTGACCCTTTTATCATATCTTCCATTCTTTTTAAGGTCTTTTTGATTTTATCAAGTTTTAACCTCAATACTTGATTTTATTCCTCCAATTTCCCTATTTTTGATTTTTTTTTCATAAGTCTTTTGGGGATTCATCTTCTTCCTAGGCATATGCCTATCCTTCTTAGGGTTATTACCTAGGTTCCCATCTATCTTCCTATCCTTAGGTAGAATAGATCTATCACTGTCCTTGGGCCTAATATTATAAGATTTTGCGCCTAAACAAAAATATTTATTTCTAGCATGCCTTTTATCATGATGAACAATTGCAAGTAAATTATGTGATAAATTACTAGCATGCTTTTTATCATTAATAATTGAAATTACATTATTAAATGTTACATTGGGTTTTGCCTTAGCTCCCCCTACATATGAAGCTCCTCCTTTGTCCTTGCTAGGGTGACTCCCCCTCAGACATTAGCTTCTGTAATGACCTTTTTGTTGACATTTAAAGTATACTATATGCTCCTTACCTTTTCATATCGAGACTCCGACTTCCTTTACCCTCTCCTTGGCCTTAGGTGACATTTAAGCTTTCTTCTTGACTAATCTTGGGCATTTGCTCTTATAGTGCCCTTTCTCCCTACATTCAAAATATATTATGTGATCTTTATTTTTATAAATTATGCTTGAGTTACCTATAGAGGTATCTTGAGTTTGTCCGGATGTAGAGGGTTCCTCTTGCTCTTGCTTCAGTCTTGGTTGTCTCTTTTCCCCCTCAATCTTAGATGTGGAGGCTTCCTCCAACTCTTCTACCTCTTCTTCGGAAGTTAAATATCTCTCAACTTTTGACTCGTCAAGCTCTTGAGATGATCACCTTGATTCATCTTCGGGCTTGTCATCTTCTTTACTTTGGGATTGGACCGATGAGGGGTTTTCATGAAATTTTTTCAAATTACTTCATAGCTCCTTGGCATTCTTATAATCACCTAATTTACACAATATATCATCAGGGATTAAATTAATTAGAAATTTTATTATCTTAATATTTGTCTTGAATTTTTAAAGGTGTTCCTCTATCCATTTTTTCATCTTGAGGAATTCTCCCTTTTTTCCCCTTGGAAATTTGAAACCGTCCATTAAGATGAACCTATCTTTGATGTTCATCATAAGGAAAGTCTCTGTCTTCACCTTCCATTTGTCAAAACCCCCAAATCCGCAGACTTTTTAAGGAATGGGAGTGTTGATGTCGTGGCCTTAGGCAACTCCATCTTCTCTTCTACTCCTCTAGCACTTTCTCTCTTAGCGATGAGTCCTTGAAAAGTGGTCTCGCTCTGATATCACTTGTTGGGGACCTTTGGATGCACTAGAGGGGGTGAATAATATTTCGTCGATTGTGTTTGTATGCTCGTCTACAAATAGTTAAAAATACACAACTGAAACACAAGTATATACAATAGAAATACAAATAAAAATAATCACAAACATAAGACGAGATTTTACGTGGTTCATAACCCTAGTTCCTAATCCACGGTTGGCCTTTAGTATCTACTCGACTAAACCTTGTCTCCTTCTCGACAACACATTGGAGGTGGAGAAAACCTCTTACAATATGGATTACAACAATCAAATATAATAAATACAAAAGCAAATACAAGAACAAGTGAAAACACTTTACAAATGAAAACTTTTGATTGCTTGCTTATTTGGTTGCTTTGAACGACTTTGAAGATCTAGAATTGCAACAACACTTTCCTTTAAATCGCCTGAGAACTAGTTGTGGAAAACTCCTTCTCTAGCTCCTTATAACATCTCCGCTCGGACTGATTTTCTATCTCCCAGTCAATTGACCTTATCCACCAATTGACCGGGCACAGTGTCGTTGTCTCACAATGGACTAATCAACATTAAATTATTATCGATTAGTCAACTGCTATGACCTAGCAGTCAACTATCATAGCCACCAATCGACTGTCAAACATTCTGTGTCCATGTCCACCGAAAATCAGTCAACTGCTCAACCTTAGCAGTCGACTGCAAGCGTTCAGTCGACTGCTCAAACCTAGCAGTCGACTACTGGAGCAACAGTCTGCAATCGAGTCTCAATCGACTACACGACCAGTCGACTAGGGGAGTCAACTAGGCCTCTCAAGTATCATGCACTTGACCAGTCGACTGGTCAATACCACCAATCGACTAGTAAACCTCAAACATGGGATTTAACTCAAGTATATTCCCCTCATACTTGATACTCACCGTAGGCGTAGACCTAAACCTTCAAGCCACTTCCATCAGCATCAAGCCCTTGGTTCGAGTCCACGACTCTTCACCCTTGGCCCTAGCCTTCAAGTGCTTCCATCGACCTTGTCATGCTAATGGGTCTCCTTTGCCAAGTCTCCAAACTTGGACTTTGTTGGAGGATCGTGGCCTGGCTAGAGGGGGTGAATAGCCCTTTTTGCGTGTTCGATGGAAATCGTTCGCTCTTCGTGTGCTTGTCTACAATATTCGTTAATACACAGTGGAAATACAAATAACAAATACAAATACAAGAGACAATCACAACATACGATATATGTGGTTCGGAACCTTAGGATTCCTACTCCATGGGGTGAGCTCAACTAGCTCAAGTTATGCACACGACACTAACAAGCTCCTTCTCGACAATAAGTCGGAGGTGGAGAAATCTCGTACAAGCAATTATAAAATTCAATACAAAAGTACAAGAAAAATACAAAGACAATATGAAATACAAGTAAAGAAAACTTTACAACACTTTACTTTGATCACTTGCTTGTTGGTTGCTTTGGTTTTCTCTTAAAGGTCTGGAATGCAACAGCAATTCCCCTCAAAAATCTCTCCAAAAATAGTTATAGAAATCCTCCCCAAGCTCCTCCTTTTATGCTTGTCTCGGGATGATTCCACGCCGATCAGTCGACTACTCATTACAATCAATCGACTTCTCTTGTAGCCGTTGTCTCATAACGGCTTAATCCACGTTGGCAAAGTCCCAACGGATAACCATCAGTCGACTGATCATGCCCATCAATCGACTGATCTAGCCATCAGTCGAATGATCCAGGCAATTAGTCGACTCGAAATGGTTCTGTGCTCGCGACACCCTTCATCAGTCGACTGTCATCCCTTGGCAGTCGACTAATGGTGTGACAGTCGTCTGTCAAACCCTAGCAGTCGACTATTTGGCCAGAAACTCATCAGTCGAACACTAGTTAATTGCTCTCAACTTGGATCAGTCGACTGCTATTTATAGTAGTCGACTGGTGTCGGGTAAAACCTCAAACAAACACTTGTTTGAGCATGCATTCGACCGTCGGATAAAACCTCAAACACTAATGTTTGAGCATCCAACACTCGATCTCAGCTACTTGGCCAAGCTCAACTCTCATCTCCCATAGAGTCTCTCACCGAAGCTCTCTTCATTCGGCTACATCCCTCGGATGCACCAAGTGCACGGCTTCCGCAATGTCATCCTTCGTGCCTTGCCCTAAAGTCTGCTTCCTTTGGCTTCACTCCATTCGCTCCTCGTCCGACGGTTCCTCGGATGCACCAAGCGTATGGCTTCCGCAATGTCATCCTTCACCGACTCAAGGACCCGAGCCATGAGACGATGAACTTGCCAATGCTTTATCAAGCTAATCAAATTCCAAAACTCAAGCTTAGACTTTCCCATTGTCAAGGCTACACACATGGATTTCCCATTACCAAGCCCCATGCTTGGACTTCCAATGTCAAGCCCCGTACTTGGACTTTCACCGACAAGACTACACACTTGAACTTACGTGGTCAAGGCTACACACTTGGTCTTCTCATGATAATCACATGTCATATGTTTTGTCTAACATCAAAATACTGTTCGAGTCAAACTCGAGTCTGGTCAATCGTGACCTGGGCTGATTGCACCAACAATCTCCCCCTTTTTGATGTTTGATAAAACCCCAAACACCTTTGAGTTAGGTGCTCTAACTCAAGTCTACCAATTATCCCCAATTGGCAATTCTCACCTTTGAAAATTCCAACTAACCCCAATCGGTCTCTTCTCCTCCTTTTTGACTTACATCAAAAAGGTCTTCAAAGGTGTCAATGTCTCATATCCCAATGAGATCTTACAATCTCCCCCTTGGTCGAAAAATATATCCATCATCCCAATATGGATAACCTCCCGCTAAAGGCTTGCTCCTCCTTGACCATTGCATCAACAATGTCCTTGGAGAGTCCCTAAGCCAATAGGAACACTAAACAATCAACATTAAGGAAAAAGATTCAACATTGAACTTTCACCTCCCTTAATCCGATACACACCCTAAATAATTCTCCTAATCCATATCCAATGGATTTTCACCCTTTTTAATGCTCTCCAAAGCATATCCTAGGATTAGGAGCAGTTAGGGAACCAAGAAGTAGCAGAAATCAAATTTCAGAAACGAAATTTCGAAATTCATAAGTAAAAATATGTAATTTGAAAAATCTAGAAAATTCATACGTACATTACTTATTACAAACATTATGGGTGGAAAATATTGTAAAAATAAAATACCCATAAACTAGTGAGATTGATACAAAGTTCAAAACTCTTGAAATTTTCAATGTTTGACCCTACTTTGTATCACCTCATTCAATGGTGATTGCTATCAAAAGATAGACTTCACCAAGGTTTTTTAAAATAATTTTTAAATAATTTTAAAACCTTTAAATTCATTTTCCTAAACATCTCACTTGGTGTATGAAGCGCATACAAGTCAAGTGTTCTAGTGAGATGTAGGTTTTGTTCATTTAGGGTCTCATGCATATGCTAGGCAACACTATTTAATTCCCTTATGCATGGGACTTCAAATCATGTCTTAGTCCTTAACTCAATTTTATTTAATGTATGAATAATGATTATGACATAAATGATAACAAGAATAAAATCATGTGACAATAATCATGATATCATGGCATGTGATACAAACTTTAAGCATAACATGACATTTAGCTAACTTTAAGTATTATCATGACATTTTATATGATAAAAATAAATATGATGTCATGACATGGCAAGGTAAATAAATCATGGCAAGTATAAAATACTAAGGTATAAAATACTTAAGTGTTAAGTTCAAATTGTAATTTCTAAGATTAAATTCATTTTTCCTTAATACCAACTATCCCCCTAGTGTGCCAAAAATTCAAAATGACACACCATGACTTCTAAGACCTAATTGTGTCAATTTAATCAATTTTTAACTTGTCAAAGCACATTGACACAACCTAAAGTGTCAACTCTACCATGGTTAGGTTAACTACCCATCCACTTAGGGTTGACACAACCTAACCCATCTAGCGTGAATCGATCACGCTCCTAGGAACCCAATACATATTGGAGCCTTGGGTTAACAAAGTATTCACTAGGGATAACTTCCCTAGATACCTTCCTAATGACCCTTTTTGGCTTTAAAGTCTTAGTTATTTGGGTCTTTCCTAGGTTAACCTTAGGGATTTCCTCCCTAATAACCTTCTTAGTGGCTACCTTAGATTTTCTTGACTTTTTAGCCACTAGACACATATCATGGTTAATCTTAGGGATAACTTCCCTATTGACCTTAGTTTTTCTAGACCTAGGTTTAGTTCCATAATCAAATGAAACATTATGGTAGGACTTAGGTTTGTAACCCAAACCTTTCTTGCCCTTAACCGGTTCTTGTCTCCTAGGTCCTAAATTTTGACCATTAGACCCCTTAATTGAGTTTGTAATTCTTGCTAGGGTCTTTTCTAAATTTTCAAGTCTTGACCTCAAGACTTGGTTCTCTAATTCTAATCTTCCCAATTTTGATTTTTCATTAATCTTTTGGAAAGAACTCTTCTTCTTAGGCATATGTTTACCCTTCTTAGGGTTCATGCCTAAATGTTCTTCTATCCTCCTAATACTCTCCCTAGGTAAAATAGGTCTAGAGTTGTTTGATCTAGATTTATCCTTAGTTAAATCTACATGCTTGGCACCTAAACAATAGTATTTATTCCTACTAGCATGTTTTTCATTAACAATTGCAAGAGTACTAAAATAACTTCTAACATGCTTTTCAATCCTAGAACTAGAAGGTGCATTAAAGTGTATCTTAGGGTTTGCTTTGGAAGCTCCCCCTACTTGTGTAGCTCCTTCTTGGGTTTTTTTCTTCCCCCTAGGGCATTGGCTTCGGTAGTGTCCCCGTTGATTGCACTTGAAGCACACAATGTGTTCTTTATTTTTCCTAGCGAGGACTCCGACATCCTTTGACTTGTCCTTGACTTTTGGTGTCGGAACTTTCTTCTTAGCCAATTTTGGGCATTTGCTCTTGTAATGTCCTTTCTCCCTACACTCAAAGCAAATTATGTGATCTTTATTATTATGAATTACATTTGAGTTACCTAGGGTGGTGGAAGTCTTTTGATCTTCACTTCTCCCGAATGTAGATGCTTCTTCTCGTTCTTGCTCCGGGATAGAAGATCTCTCCTCCCCCTCAATGCTAGAGGTGGAGGTTTCCTCCAATTCATCCATATTCTCCGATGTTGATGGTGATTCTTCCTCTTGAGCATGGGAGGATGAATACTCTTCTTCGGCTTCCTTCTCTACTTGTGTCGGTTCAGAATTTTCGTGGAATTGAACTAATTTATTCCACAATTCCTTCACATCCCTATATTCACCTAGCCTAGACAAAATATGGTTAAGTATTAACTTAACTAACATTTTCGTTACCTTAATCGTCGTCTTGAATTGTTGTCGTTGCTCCTCGATCCATTTTGATTTTTCGATTATCTTCTTGTCTTCACCCCTAGGTACTTCAAAACCGTCTTCAATTGTTAGCATTATATCGAAATCAATTTCGAAATATACCTCCATCCTTTTCTTCCACCAAGAAAAGTCTCCTTCGAATTTCGGTGCATGGATGTTGATGCCGGCCATTTTGGTTGATTATCACGGCGGTGAGTCCAATGACAACCTCCTCGCTCTGATACCACTTGTTGGAATATCGTGGTCCGACTAGAGGGGGGCGAATAGCCCTTTTCGTGTGTTCAATGGAAATCGTTCGCTCGTCGTGTGCTTGTCTACAATATTCGTTAATATACAGCGGAAATACAAATAACAAATACAAATACAAGAGACAATCACAACACACGATATACGCAATTTAGAACCTTAGAGTTCCTACTCTACGGGGTGAGCTCAACGAGCTCGAGTTATGCACACAGCACTAACAAGCTCCTTCTCGATAACAAGACGGAGGTGAAGAAACCTCATACAAATAATTACAAGATGCAATACAAAAGTACAAGCAAAATACAAAGACAATATGAAATACAAGTAAAGAAAACTTTACAACATTTTGCTTTGATCACTTGCTTATTTCTTGCTTTGGTTTGCTCGTGAAGGTCTAGAATGCAGCAGCAATTCCCCTCAAAAATCTCCCCAAAAACGGTTGTAGAAATCCTCCCCAAGCTCCTCCTTTTATACTTGTCTCGGGCTGATTCCGCGCCGATCAATCAACTGCTCATGACAATCAGTTGACTGCTCCTGTAGTCGTTGTCTCACAACAGCTTAATTCACGTTGGCAAAGTTCCAACGAATAACCATCAGTTGACTGATCATGCCCATCAGTCGACTGATCTAGCCATCAGTCGAGTGATCCAGACAATCAGTCAACTCGAAATAGTTCTATGTCCATGACACCCTTCATCAGTCGACTGTCATCCCTTGACAGTCGACTAATGGTGTGACAGTCTACTGTCAAACCCTAGCAGTCGACTGTTTGGCCAGAAACTCATCAGTCGAATACCAGTCGATTGCTCTCGACTTGGATTAGTCGACTGCTATCTATAGCAATCGACTGGGGTCGGGTAAAACCTCAAACAAATACTTGTTTGAGCATCCGACCATCGAGTAAAACCTCAAACACCAATATTTGAGCATCCGACACTTGATCTCAGCCACTTGGCCAAGCTCAACTCTTATCTCCCATGGAGTCTCTCGCCGAAACTCTCTTCGTCCGGCTATATCCCTCGGATGCACCAAGCGCACGGCTTCCGCAATGTCATCCTTCGCGTCTTGCCTTAAAGTCTGCTTCCTTTGGCTTCACTCCATTCTCTCCTCGTCCGACGGTCCCTCGGATGCACCAAGCACACGACTTCCGCAATGTCATCCTTCACCGACTCAATGACCCGAGCCATGAGACGATGAACTTGCCAATGCTTTATCAAGCTAACCAAATGTCAAGACTCAAGCTTGGACTTTTCCATTTCCAAGGCTACACACTTGGACTTCCCATTGTCAAGCCCCATGCTTGGACTTCCAATGCCAAGCCCCGTGCTTGGACTTTCACCGCCAAGGCTACACACTTGGACTTACGTGGTCAAGGCTACGCACTTGATCTTCCCATGACAATCACATGTCATATGTTTTATCTAACATTAAAATATTGCTCAAGTCAAACTCGATTCCGGTCAATCGTGACCTGGGTCGATTACACCAACAGACTTTCGTCACCAAGACTACACCTTTGGACTTACATGTCCAAGACTACTCTCTTAGACTTTCCTTTGCCAAATATCCATATTTGGACTTTCTCGACCAAGACTATACACTTGGACTTACATGTCCAAGACTACACCCTTGGACTTTTCCTTTGTCAAGTATTCATACTTGGATTTTCCTTGCCAAATCTTCAAACTTGGACTTCCACTCAAGTCTCACTCGAGCTTGGTCAACTTTGGACCTGAGGTCAATTACTCCAATAATCTCCTCATAACAGTCTCCCTCATATATAACCTTGGAAGTCTCACACCATCCACTTGTTATATGATCAACATATGATCAAACCCATCAATTGACAAACTTATTGTCAAATCCGTTGTCAAACATCAAAACCCTACTCGAATCACATTTGAGTATGATCAATCATGACCTAGACCGATTACACCAACATCATACTTGTGAGGTCGAGATGAGGGGGCTAACTAGGTTGACGATTTCAACCTTTTGCACAAGGAATTGCAATAAATTTATAGGTGTATTTGGTTGAGAATTTTTATTTATACGGTTAATTATATGTATGTAGTTATATTATTTTAAAATATTTGATTCAGAACAATCGACCATTTTTAAATAAGGGAGGATATATATCACCTCAATAAAGAGGTATATATAATTTTAAATCGGATTATTTTGAGAGCTTAAGATTTTTATTGATTTTGAGATTAACAAAAGATACTTAATCAGTTATTCAGAATTTTTAAAAATCTCTTGTATGAATTAACATTCAATTAATATCATTCAAAGATAATACAGTAAAATATTAAAGTAAATTATAAATTAAAATTTTCAAATAAATACATTTTTATTATTTTATTTAAGATTGAACTAAATAATATAAATTATATTTTATTTCATATAATCTTGATTATATAATTATTTGATAATTACGTAATCAAAAGTATACATTATAACTTAAACCGTAGAGTTTTACTTGATCACGACAGAACTAGTGACCTATTATATCAATAATTAAAAGAGTAGTCTAGTGTACATCTGTCAATGTAAAATTTTGAAAAAAAATAAAAATATTCTGCATAATTTTATCTTATTGTCATAGTTTGAATATGTGATCTCTTATTAGTCAATTGGCAACAATTATATCCATATGATAATAACATCTGAGTACACTTTGATTTTTTTTATTTTTTTTTATTTTACTTACCCTTCAAAATTTTCAAAACAGCTTCAAAGGTCGGAACCCTCAAAAGGCTAATTTTAAAAAATAAAATAAAACAGCGCCGCAATTATCAAAATTATGAAAATAGTTTTTTTATATAAAAAAAACATAAAACAGCAGCATCTTTTTAAATTTGAAAATACTCTTATTTTAACAGTCTGCGTTACAGTGGGTTAAAATAAATTAGTTTAACTTAATATAAATATTATACATATGTAATCACTGTTATATTAAAAATTCAAAATCATTTAAAAATTGTTTCAACGCGGCCAATGGCTGTTATAATAGCTTTAGAGTGAGTTTGGCCGTATTAAATTAATTTTGATCGAGTTTAATTTATTTTGAGCGTAATTTTTTTTTTTTAAATATAACAGTAGTGTATGTATAATATTTTTACCAAGTTGAATTAAAAAAGAAAATAATTTATTTTAATATGTTATAACCCCTACCGGTTAGTCTTGACTTTGTACGAGTTACTTTTGAATTAAAAAACCATTTTAATTGTTATAAAAGTACTAGAATAAAATATTGCTAAAATAAAAAATAATGTGAAAATCCTATTTTTATTTTATTTTATTTTTAAAATAAAAAATTCAAAGAAAATGATAATTAGATGTCAGTATCTAATTAATTTGAAGCTAATGATACTAATACTAATACTAATAATAAAAACGACTATGCAAAAGATTAAGATGACGTTTGATTCGAGTGTGAGAATAGAAATGGAAATGGATTTGATAGTAGGGTAGAATGAGAATGAGTTTAGTCATTCTAATAACATTGTTTTGGTTTATAAATTGGGAATAAAAGTGGAGAACACATCGATGTCGTTGTCGGATTGTCGGTTGCCACCAGTCGACGATCGTCGACGGTCATCGAGGCACCGGCGGTCGCCGCTGTTTCGCCGCCCTCGTCGATGGTTGTCGTGCGTCCCTCGCCGACGGGTTTGCCGACGGCCGATCGCGGCAATGGCCGGCCGATCGGCAATCGCGTCGTCGGTGTTCGCCAACCGTCGAGCGTCGGCCGCGGGCGATCGTTGGTCGTCGGTCGCTCATCGTCGACGATCGTTGGTCGTCGGTCACCGATTGCTCGTTGACCGTCGATCGTCGGTCGCCAACCGTCGATTGCTCGCCGACCGTCAGTCAACCATCGTCACCTGTCGGTCATCCATCGGTCGCTCATCGACCGCCCGCTATCGTCGGTTGTCTGTCGTCGACTGTCGCCCGTCGCTCGACACCCACCGTCCGCTGCTCGCCGACGCTAGTTGTCAGCCGTCGATCGTCGGCCGCCGACCAACAACGATCATTTATTTGGAAATCATTCCCAAACCCACTGTTTATGTCGGGTTTCGTTGATTTTCAAATATTTGGAAATCATTCCAAAATCTCAATCTCAAATCTATTAACCAAACATCATATATCATTTCCATTCTTATTCCCTCATTCCAAACTCTCCAACCAAACGGCACCTAGAATAGTCAATCTAACAACCTCATCGATCTGTCCTACGATCATTGTGAGGAAGATAAATCGCGAACGATCTTTTAGATCTTGACACATTGGCCAAAGACAGTGGAGGGGTTATTTGAGCTCAAGGAAGAATTTTAGATTTTCATTCGGAATCGATCTATATCAATTCTATAAATATCACACTGTCTCAATCAATACGTCATCCTATAATGATTAAAAAAAATACCTTCTCCTTAAAAAGTTGGAACCACTAACCTACGACTTTCATCAGTTTATCCCACGGTTATTATAAATGAGGTAAATTATAGAGTATCCTATAAATTTTAATATTGTGATCAAGATATATAAAAATCATTTAAATTCATAAAAATATTTTAGACCTCTTTGCGAAAAAAAACCCTTGGATTGGGAGATTGCATGCTGCATAAATAATAATAAAGGCTACGCACATGCATGCAGAGTGATAGACAGCTACTTATCAAATTTGAGACCATCATGCAATCATTTATTCCAACTTTTTATAACTATTCATTTGATTTATTTATTTATTTTATAATTCAGATGTCGGCTGAGAGATAGATGATTTTTTTACTGATTTATATATTGGGTAAATTTGAAATATAATTTATATAATTATTTATTTGATTTGTTTCCATTTAAACTATATAATCTTTTTTTTTTTATGATTCTTTCTGATCCCTTTCCATGCATTAATTTTGCAAATTCAATTTTGTGGTGATCAGTGGCTGTACAGGTAGGGAATTATTGTATGCCTGCCCCACAGCTGTAAATGGCCTTGCACAAATCGCCGTCCAGTTTTCTGATGGCTAAGGGAAACTAGTGATTAATCAAGGAGCAAAATCCAAATAGATTTCATAGATTTTTCTTTGACTAGCACAAGTATCTAGACATTCGATTAATTCTGAAAATAATCAATTTGATTCTAAGAATTTTTTTTTCTGATTACTAGAATACATTGGAAAATACTTACGACCTCAACAACTCCAATACTCTTAACTTATCATTCTATTTGAAAAAAATTCTATAAATTTATCGTAACTGAGGATTGAATCATAGATATCTGAGAGCTAAATTAAACGTCTTATTATTACACCATAATTTCGAGGGAAATTTCATAGGTTTTCTTGTTTTACAATAAGAGAGAAAAAAAAAGAAAATATTTCACTATTGACGAAACCAAAATAGAATATAATAAGATTCATAAATCGAATCTAATTTAATCGAAATTTATAGCATATATCGTATATATATAGAAATTGTAATGACAACAAGCTTTAGACAAGAACATGATTGCAACGGAAATGCAGAAGGGTCGTCATCACTGCTAGTTTGGTCGCACCTATGAAATTCGAACATCTTAGAAGAGTGCAAGAGCATGTCTCCGTAGGATGTTGAAGTGATGACGCCAAAAATTTTCCTCACTGATAAGAAGCAAAGAGAGGTGTCTAATATTCATACAGGAATCATATTCTATATATAATTTGAGATTCTCTCTGTTATTAGCACATCAATCATAATAGAAAAAAATAATTCTTTTAATAGAATGAGAATTCTTCTATAGGAGAATAATTCTCTTAGCAAAATAAAAACGGCAATTTATCAAACACAGCAGCAGAAGTTCGGATTTGCCCAAAATGCGCACTATAGTTTCATAATGACCAAATCGCGCGCGTAATTCCCAAAATACCCCTCCCGCCAAACAGCTTTGGAATTTAATGCAGAGAGAGGTTTGCATCCATCCGAGGCACATCTGGAAATCCCGAGCCATCCAAACGTTTCTTCCAACCATGTGGGAGCGCCAGCCCCATGCCGTTGATGAGCACCACACGCAGCTTTCCTCCGCAAACCAACTGAGCAACACCATTTTTGATGAAACCCTAGTAGTTATCAACGACATCATTGCTCCCACGAATTTATCAGCAGTTAATCCAGAAGTTGGCGCAGCTCACTCACCAGTCGCTTCACATAGTATTATCATGTATGTATGTGTTTTTATTCTTGAGACTGTTATGAGGTTAATAAATGCATTGTAGGTGGTTGTATAGCCAAGTTTGTCACACACCCATAAATACAAGGTAGACATATCATACCAAAGTAGACCAATGCACCCATAATTGCGATGCAGGAGATTCATAACCAAGTTTTGTCGCCACCTAAACAAATTCCACCTAACTTAAAAGATGATGCTTTCAATTAAATCCCACGATTACTGAAGTTCCCTGATTGATATTCCCAACAGTAGGAGATTCAATCTGTCCGAGAGAGTAGGTGGTGCTGACAATGAAATTCCTAGCACCACCGTCTCCCTAAAATTTAAAATCCCAGCACCATGGGAGAGTAGGTGGTCTTGTGATGAAATTCCACCTGGTCTGGATAAAAAGTGATGCTGGGAATTTAAATCCTAGTAACATCATGGCGCTGGGCTGCAAATTCTCAGCACCATTAAGGTTCAACAAATTCGGGATAAAATATGGTGCTGGGAATTTAAATCACGTTACCACCGTGGTGCTGAGTTTAATACTCCCAGCACCATGGGGAATGAACTTGTCGAGATAAATTGTGGTGCTGGTAATTTATATTCGGCACGATGGTAATGAGATTCAAACTTCGGTAACACCTTGGTCTTTGGGAATCTAATTCACTAGACCAAGGAGATATAAGTGGTCGACATTAAGGGTGGTGCTGGGATTAGAAACCTCAGCAATACTATGGTCCTGCGAATAAGACTCCCAGCACCATTGGCATTGGACTGGTCGAGATAAATGGTGGTGCTGAGAATTTATATCCCAGCACCACTGTGGTAATGGGATTAAAACCCCCAGCAACACCATGGTGCTGGGAATGTAATTTCCAGCACCATGTACATATAAGTTGGCGGAAATGTTGGTGGTGCTGGGAACTAAAACCCCAGCAATACAGTGGTTCTGCGTTTAAATATCCCAGACTGTGAGATGGAACGATCCAGATAAATGGTAGTCTTTGGGAGTTTATATCCCAGCACCACCGTGGTAATGAGATTAAAACCACCAGCAACACCATGGTGCTGGGGATGAAATTTCCAGACCATGTACATAAAAAGGAATTGTTGGTGGTCTTTGAACTAAAATCCCAAAGAACACGCTGATTCTCGTTTAAATATCCCACTGAGGAGATGGAACTATCGAATAAATGGTGGTCTTTGGGAGTTTATATCCCAGCACCACCGTGGTAATGAGATTAAAACCACCAGCAACACCATGGTGCTGTGAATGAAATTTCTAGCACCATGTACATAAAAATTACCGGAATTGTTGGTGGTGCTGGGAACTAAAACCCCAGCAATACAGTGGTTCTGCGTTTAAAAATCCCAGCACCAGGGAGATGGAACTGATCGAGATAAATGGTGGTCTTTGGAAATTTATATCCCAGACCACTAGTGGTGCAGGATATAAATTTCGACACCCGTGGAGAGGAACTGGTGAGAAAAGAGTGGTCTTTGTCGATTTATATTGGAGATAAATAAAGTCGTCTAGGCGAATCGAGTCAGCGTGACCTATACTATCATTCTCCACCTTTCCTTATGCTTCCAAACAGAGTTATGAAAATTAATGCTCTGTGCCAACATTGACGAGTGTGCCAATTGGCATCTTTGCGTGCCACCGCACGCACCCATAATCTGTAGGAGTGTGGGAACTAAGTATCCCTCTGCGCATAAACCCGGTAAATGTCTTCCTCTTCCATTCCATATAAACCGTTCATAATTTCAACATTGAAAGGTCCATCAATGGGTTTCGTTAAAAACCCATTAATGGCCCTATCTATCAACATCAAATGTTATAATTAGTTAAGTGCATAATTAGGAAACCTAACCATAAACTCTCATCCTCCACTTGTCTTCAGACTTCTAAAGTCTAGTTAAAAAATTCAAACTACTTTCATAGCACACTACATATAGCGATGTAGATTTTAAAAACATTTCTGAGGATGACCCTTCACGATGAAGTGTTAACATTTTTGGAAACCATTGAATCAAATTTGAAGGATAGAGAGTTAGATGATCAAGATTCCATAAATCATTGCCCAAGTAATATTCCATCTTCATCTCGGTTCTTGATGTGGGCAATGAATTACCAAAGTGATCAACACCTTGATATAAATAGAGACGCTTCTTCCATACTCGAAGAAGAGTTTGTCACGCTACCACAGATCATGAATATTTTGAACAAACTTGGAGTGAAGAGGAGGTAAGTGATATACATGGGATAGAAGAGTTAGAATATACAAATTCTTGGAAGAATTCTTGATGATATCCAACATGAAGAAGGTGAGTTAAATCCAGATCGATCTGATGACTTAGAGGAAGTGTTCCCAATTGCGATGATCCCTATGTTTTAAATCCACAAATAAGACTATTGGCGGATGTCGGTTCATCGATCCAAAATGATTTTTTTCATCGATGTGCTTTTTCCTCTCGACAAGAGTTTAAAGATGCACTAGTAAGGCATGCGATGCTAAAAACTTGAATACAAGCGATTGACACCGGACTCAATAGAATTAAAGTTATTTGCTTTAGTCGGCCTTGTTCATGAAGTCTAGTTGCAAGTGGAGGCGTGGAGTTCATCATTCACAAAATATATAGCGGAGTGTGTGATGTTAGAAACAACAGATCACCATGCTTGCACATCCACATTTTAGCAAACCAGTTGTAGACGGTTAGCTACCTCGATGATTACAAACCAAGTTCAATTCAAGAGAAATGCAAGTTAGGTTTGGTGTTCACATTCATACAAGAAAGCATACACAGAAGCATTAAAAAGTGGTAGGTGATTTTGATCAGCCTATATTGATCTTCCAATGTACTTGCATGAGTTAAGAGTTAGAATCTGATACATATGTTGCGATACTAAGAAATGGTGAAAATCAATTCCAACGATGTTTTTGGGCATTTGGTGCTTGTCGAAGAGTATTGAGTTGTATTTGCGAAAACTAATTGGAATTGATGCTACACATATGGTAGCAAGTATCACAGTGTTTTGCTAATGTTCTATGATTGGCAGTAATGCAAAAATTATGATTGCATTTGGAATTGCGAAGTTGAATGTGGATCTGTTTGGGAGTGGTTTTGGATCATGTAAAGACATTCCTTGATGTCTGCCGAGTCATTGAGCATTGTCTCGGATAGACATCGAGGATTATATCGTGATTAACAAAGTGTATCCATCGCCCATCATGGTTTTTGTTGCTATCACTTGTCTTGTAACATGGTAGCGAGATACGGGATAGATCCTCATTAGGTTTATTTTAGGCGCAGCAAGAGCAAATACAAGAGTTGACTTTGATCGATTAATGCGAGAACATGCATGACAAACACAAGGAAGCATATGCGTGGCTACAAGATCGATCCAAAGATGGGCCAATGCACACTTTCTGGCGGGAGGTACACAATGTTAACTACTAATCGCTCCGAGAGTTTAAACGCATTATTCAAGGAAACACGTGAACTCCCATCACCGCTTTAATCGACAACACTAGAAGAAAGCTTGCTCAATGGTTCTATAACCGTAGGGAAGAATCTTCAAAAGGTCGTTTTCTAACACCTTATGCCATTAAAGAGATTGATGAAAGGAGAGAAAGAACTCGATTATATTCTAGATTCCCATATTCACAAACGGAAATGAAGTACTGCATAATAGCATCTTCAGATATTGTTGATTCGATAGCAAGTTGCATCCGCATGAGTTTCAAATTTCAGAATTCCTTGCTCGCATGCTATCATAGCCATCATATATCTAACATGGATCCATACCGCTATCATCGCGAGCATTATTTTCTAAGGGAAACCCGAGGCCACTTACATGGATCGATTTACCCATGTCGAAGTAAGAAATTTTGGCCTAATAGTGACAAAATTTTGGAGTTCTACCTCCTCGTAGCCTCTGTGCAAGCAAGAAGAAAAAGGCACGATAGAGTCCAAACATACCGAGGGTGAAAATAAATGCAGCAGATGCAAAACAAATTGGGCATAATAGGAGGTCTTGTAGAATGCCACCGGCTACTAATTCCTAAGTATTTTTATTGTGGTTGTGTAAATATTTTTAAAGGAAACAATGTTAATGTCAATGTCAATGTCAATGCTAATGTTAATGTTAAGCTATTTTGCAGAATTGTAATGGAAAATTTTGTTACGTTAGTTTGCAAAATTATAATCTCAATATCTCTGTGTATCGTGTCCAAAATTTCCGATATTCAAGGCAGGATTAGGTTTACACAACCAATTTTCAAATCGTGCGTGGGCACGCTACAAAACATGGAGGTAGGAGGATCAGAAGGAAGTTTCCTCGATGCAACAACATGTGAAGTCGTTAGGTCTTTCAATTGATGCAAAGATTTCGGAATTTGGACTCCTGTAGGTCCATCAATGGGTTTTGGCCAAAATCCATTGATGGCCCTACACAGGACCACTGTGTTCCTGGAATTTAAATCACCGACCCACCTTATTTCGACATGTTTTGAAAGTGTACGCGGTAATCGGGAATTGAAATCCCGTGACCATGTGTTCCCTACGATTCTAAATTGTACGTGGTCCTGGGAATTGAAATCCCAGGACCACTGTGTGTTCCCCGGCCACTTCTAAATTGTATGTGGTCCTGGGAATTGAAATCCCAGCACCACCTTATTTCTGGCCTGTTTGAAAGTGTACGTGAGTCTGAATTGAAATCCCGGGACCACCGTGTTCCCTACAATTTAAATCATGCGTGGTCCCGAAATTGAAATCCCAGTGACCACTGTTGTTCCCCGACCACTTCTAAATTAACAGACGTGGTCCCGGAATCAAATCCCAAAGACCACCTTATTTCCTACGAAAGTGTATGTGGTAATCGAATCAAATCCCAGTGACCACCGGTGTTCCCTGGCCATTCTAACAGACGCGCCCCGAATTGAAATCCCAGACCACCGTGTTCCCTACCACTTCTAAATCAGACGTGGTATCGGGAAATGAAATCCCAAAGACCACCTTATTCCTTAGCTATTTCGAATCAGACGCAGGTGCCGGGAAATAAATTCAGACCACTTTGTTTCGGGATTATAATTACCAAAGACCAAAGTATTCTAAATTCGTCCGACCGACCGAATTGCTAATATAAAACTCCCTGGAAGTTCAAACATCTCAACACCACATTTCATTTTCTATCGCTCCTGCGCTCGCCTCTGGAATTCGCCTCGCTCCCTACGGCCGCTCAAACTCTTCTGCCCAGCTCAAACTCCCTGCAGCCAAAAACCCCTGTCGGGCTTAAACCTCCCTGCGAGTTAAAACATCTCAACACCACCAACACCATCTCAACGCTTTTTCGACCTAAGTAAGTTTTGTAGATTTCTTAAATTCTGTGTCGCTATCGTTTCTTCCGATCTATCTAGGGTTTTTGCCTTTTTCCGTTCACGATCTTGTTTAAACTCGGGCCTGATAGGGTTTAGGGTTTTAGGCTTTACCATTTAAGCAGAGGTAACGTTTGTTTGTATGATCACACATGTTTCAATCCATTTCATCTATCAGTTTAAAATTGTTGTATTACAATGCATTTGGTTGTTAACCTAGGGAAATTTTTTCAGTTAACGATGGCTTCAACTGGTGAATCATCGTTTATACTTCGCAAGAACCCGTGCGTTGATGCGAGGAAGAACCAAGAGAATGAACTGGAAAAGCAACGTTTCCCAGTTTAAAAAATTTATTGCAAGTGTGCCGCCGAGTGTGGAAGAAGAAACGCTTATTCGGAGCTCCCCCTTTGCGTGGGTTTTGGACATTCCAGATATTACCCATGTCGTAATTTCGCTCGTAATATGTTTGATAATTGGGGACCGCACGAGAAATGTTTTATATTCCAAGACAAGAAATTACATTTCACAAAGACGGATGTCTCCTCATCCTTGTCTACATGATGGACTCGAAGTTCCTATGAATAATGAAGTCTGCCCGGACAACTATATATTCAATATTTCGTGGAAGCCGATTGCTCTAACAAGCATCCGGAGGATTTATCAAGACTTCGCATCTCCGCATAATTTAGGATCCGCAAAAGTTTATTGTCAATTGTTTATTTTATATTTTTTTCTCTTGTGTGTTTTTTACTACCACCAGCAGTAAGCCTAGAATAGCTATGCGATCACTTATAGATTGTGTAGAGGATTTTGATAACTTAGGCAGGTACAATTGGTGCGAAGCACTTTATACGTACATGGCTCCTCAAATGGAGTCAATTGGTATGGGAGTCACATTGCGACCAAAAGCAGACGTTGTAGGTGGATCCACCAGACCAATGCTTAAGGGTTTCGCACACTTATTGGCTGTGAGTGAATATATTTTATGTCTTCCGCAAATAGTATAGATAAATCTGTTTATTAACAACTAATCTTGTCATTCCAGGTATGGATGTGCGAGCATTTGTGTATCCTACCTCCACACGTCCCTCATGCTTTGCCAAGAATGCTGAGATGGAGGTGGAGTTCCACAAATGTAAGGGTCGTTAAGAAGATGGTAGATGGTCTCGTACCTGACAAAATAATTGTCTGCATTTGAGTACATACCGCTTCCTCACCTAGATTTTTCAGATCAACTCCTCAACCCGAAACTCAGGTCGATGCAAGAGGAATTACCTGTCCAGTATGCCAGGAGAATGCAGAAATTGTATCTACTCTAAGCACCAAGCTAGTTGAAGCAAGGTGTGATTTTGAAAGCACCTCCCTACTTAAGGAAGCGACCATCGAACAACAAGAAAAGACAATACAGGAGCTTCTTCAAGAGTTAGAGGAGGTCAGGAAGAGGAAGGACAACGAGATAAGTGAAAGGGATGATATAATTGCTGAAAAAGAAGCATTAATCGCTGAAAAAGACAGTTTAATACTGGAGCTTCAACTCAATTTACAATCCCGGGATGTAGAGGGGTTACAATCACAGCCTATACAAGCTGTACAAACCCAATAAATTTTCTTCTCGCATACACTAGGCGGAAGGTTTGTGTGAGGAAGAAGGCTCTTGACGGCCTATCACCCCTAGCCTTAGGCCTCCCTCCTTCATGGTTTTCAAACATCCCTAAAAGAAGGAGAGTTGAAACTCTAATTGTCCCCACCAAGGCTATTGAGTATCCTCAAGAGACCCTAATATCTCTCCTGCAGAGTCAAACATTGAGCAGGAGTCAGGCCAGGATAAAAAAGGGAAATCAATTGCCGAGGAGGGTGAACCCGAAATATCAGATACCGGCACACAAGTCTCCACAGAAAAACAACCAACACTCGACGACGTCAAGCAGAGGATTTTGGAGGTGAGCATAAGTTATCCTGTCCTGTCATATTTTTCAGACAAAATATTTCTTAAACTCAACAGTTTTATTTTGTATACAGCAAGCTTATAAAGAATTTGTCGGTAAGATGGATCCAAACGTCGGGGAGTCTTTATTGAAACTAAAAAAAATAGAGTAAGACAATCTTATATTCTTTGTATATACCTTTCATCTTATGTTTTGGGAGTTGCTAATAACCCTTTCCTTGTGTAGTGTGACAGTATCAGGACCAGTGTGGAAGAACGATGCTATCAACTTATACATGGACTCTTTCCTTACAATATTTGATTGAATTTTTGACACATGGGATCTTAGATAATGTTTTAGTTGCAAAGGTAGTGATAAGCCGTACTATAACTCAATTTTACGTGAAATGGATTCGGTAAGTTTTGGCCCTTTTGCAAGGAATTGTAAACTTTACCGGTGTTTTGATGATTTTTATACACGAGGATATGTTTAATATTATATACGCCCAAGCATTCGAGCAAACTTTTAAAACCCTGTGCAATCCAATCGATACATATTTTGTCCAATAATGACGATTTATCATCGCCACCTACTAGTGGCCGACTTTGGAAATTTCGAGTTCATCCACTACAACTCCTTGTCCGTCAGAAAGCTTACACTACTCGATTTGAAGAAACAGTAAGCATTAGATTAGATTTCACTAAATAAACCGCTTTGTGTATGGAGGATTCATAGCATTTATTTCGGTCCTGTGTTAAATTCTTTAAAAAGATGCACTCTTCAGATTATGATAATCGCATCTCGGCACATTTGAAAAAATTTGTAATGCAAACTTTTGCGCCAGTCCAGGTCCGCATAAAGCTCTTCGTAAGACATCTAATAATCTTTGTAAATACCATATTTTATAAGCTAGCATTGGACTAATAATTTTTAATTTTTACACTATGATTGCACATTTTTATAATACGATACATTGAGAGCCTACTATTTGGGTACCCTAAAAGATTGAGACAGGATATGAGGAGCTTGATTCGTGGTGGGGAATAGAATAATCAACTCACAATTTTGTTTGCAATTATGTGTCTTTGTATAGTGGGATATGTTGTAAGACTATCTGAGTTTTAGATATGTAACAACACCAAGGTGCACTTTGTAAAAGTCATTAGTTAGGCTATGAGGTGTTTGCAATCTATGTAGTATCTGTACAATTATGGAATATATATACTTTGTTAAATATTTCAACCACTTCAACTTTATGATTTTGTGATGTGATTTCTACGTGGTGCTGGGAATTAAATTTCCAGGACCACCGTGTTCCTGGGATTAAGATTCCCAGCACCACCTTATTTCTCGGCCAGTTCGCAAATGGACGTGGTCCTGAGAATTATATTTCCAAGACCACTGTGTTCCTAGGAGTTACATTCCCAGCACCACCGTATTCCTCGGTCAATTCGAAACTGTACGAGGTGCTGGGAATTCACTTTCCAGCACCAACGTGTTCCTGGGATTAAGATTCCCAGCACCACCTTTTTTCTCGGCCAGTTCGCGAATGGACGTGGTGCTGGGAATTAAATTTCCAGGACCACTGTGTTCCTGGGATTTAATTCCCAGCACCACATTTTATCTCGTCGATTCGACATCAGATGCGTGGTGTTGGGAATTCACTTACCAGCACCACGGTGTTCCTGGGGTTTAGATGCCCAGCACCACCTTATTTCTCGGCCAGGTCACAAACGAACGTGGTCCTGGGAATTAAATTTCAGACGGCTGTGTTCTGGATTTAATTCCCAAAGACCACATTTTAGAATCGGGCCCGTGCGAGTGGCACGAGGCCAAACCGGGAGCCAAAAGGATCACAACGGTTTGCTCGACGCAACAACATGTGAAGCCGTTAGGTCTTTCAGTCGATGTAAAGAATTCAGAATTTGGACTCCTGTAGGTCCATCAATGGGTTTCGGTCAAAACCCATTGATGGCCCTAGTCACCTCAACTTCGGTCCAAACCAACTCCAGTGGCTTTGGGACTTGCCCCTCTGTGTATCGTGTCCAAAATTTCTGATTTTCAAGGCAGGATTAGGTTTACACCCAATTTTCAGAAATCAGGCTCCGTGCCAATCGCGCGCCAATAAACCGAGGTAGGAGGATCGGAAGGAAGTTTCCTCGACGCAACACCATGTGAAGTCGTTAGGTCTTCGATCGATGTAAAGATTTGAATTTGGACTCATGTAGGTCCATCAATGGGTTTTGGCCAAAATCCTGTGTTCCCGGCGATTCTAAATTGTATGTGGTCCGGAATTGAAATCCCAGGACCACTTGTGTGTCCGACCAGTTCTAAATTATGACGTGGTCACGAGAATTGAAATCGGACCACCTTATTTCTCGATCATTTTGAAATTGTGCGTGGTCTGGGAAATAAATTCCAGACCACCGAGTTCAGGATTATAATTACCAGACTACCAGTATTCCTTGGCGATTCGAAATTGTTCGTGGTCACGAATTAGAATCCCAGACCATTGTGTTCTGAATTTAATTCCCAAAGACCACCTTATTTCTTGCCCGATTGGCTATGCGTGGTGGTGGGACTTTTTTCCCAAAGACCCTTGTGTTCCCGGGAGTTAAATTCCCAAGACAACCGTATTCTGGACGATTCGAAATTGTACGTGGTCCCGGAATTAAAATCTCAGATCATTGAGTTCTGGGATTTTAATTCCCAAAGACCACCTTATTTCTACGATTCGAATTATGCGTAGTCTGGGACTTTAATTCCCACCATTGTGTTCACGGGAGTTAAATTCCCGACCACCGTATTTCTCGATGAGTTCGAAATTATGACGTAGTCGTAAATTAAAATCCCAGAACCACTGTGTAATGCAAAATTTAATCCCAGGGCCATTGTGTTCCTGGGATTTCATTGTCAGCACCAGCAAAGTATTGAACAATATATTATATAACATTTATTAAAGCTCAAACACAAACAATAAACATATTTACAAATTTGTTCATCTATGGGAAGCAATACCATTTACAAATTAGCAAATTTCATTAATTACAACAATGCATTGTCATACTCCCACCTGAACACTTCTAAAATTACATCAGGAAGAACTCATCCCTTAAAATTGAGACAGAGACATCTATTCTGAATTTGGTCATGTCTGCTTGTTTGAAGTCAATCTTCTCACCATAAAGCAGACATCTCATGTATTGCATCACAAAGAAGGCACAATCATTGCTGTAAACATGCAAAGAAAAATTTTATATTTCAATTCAAAAGTATAATTTTCACGTTCAGTATTTTTCTTTTAGTACCTTGCCACTTGTTGGGGACAATCAGTTGTAACAGAAACCCAGCTGTCGATGGGGTAATAGCCTTGTAAACATGGATGAATTGCTGCAAGCTCCTTAGGTGAATATCCTTTAAATTGGGATACCTATAATTAAACGATGACTAAGTTAACATAACTATTCATTAACAGATAACAAAGTTAAATTGATGGAATATCTATATTTAAAATATTTAACTACTCACCACTGCTTCAAAATCAGCTTTTGATCTTCCACCATATGAAATGGAGTTGTAATGATTGAAACTCATTGCTTTTGTGTCGATACACAACAGGTGAAAGTGAGTTTGGTCAGTATTTAGAGGTATAAAAATATATCTAACCTCTCCATCATTCATGTCTGTGTTTATGATTTGTCTTGTGACAGTCTTCCACGATAATCTTAATGCTGACTAAAATTGTGTGTAGAGGAAAAAATATTTAAACAGTTAGTATAACATCAAATGTCGTGAAAATACAAGATAATTTAACTCCTTACAATGAGCAGGATGAGCAATACGAACTTGTTATATGACCTACATGAAGAGGAGGCCCCTAAAAAGAATTGAGCAAAATGTATCGATAACCTCCCATCTGGAAAGCAGATCCATTAACTCAGTATAAAGAATTCAGAGTTAATGAAAAAGGACCTTCCTCCCAAACATAACCTGTTATTGGCCTACAAAAAAATTTAATCGTAAATAAATATTTGCACTTTATAATATTGTAATAAAATTTTTGAATGTAATGGTGGATGTAACTATCATACTTTATTTTTTCTAAACTTTTTAGCAAGTAGGTCACATCAAAGATCTTGTTTCGGTTCTTTCTTTGTCCTTACACTTCTTCTTGACATACTATAATACAAAAATAATATTAGTTATTTAAATAAAATAACACAAACTAATTTTGAGAAGTATTCTGACTAACCGCAATGACTTCCATTCTCATTTGGTTGAGCTTATCAATTATTGCTTCATCCCTGTCAAGATCTTTTTCATCTTCTTCCAAAATACAGATAGTATCCCTCGCTTGCAATTCATCCATACCAATTTTTTGTTTGCCTTTCACAAACACTTCTACTTCTTCTGACTTTATCAGTTGCCCTTCTAATAACTCAACATCGAAATTTCGTCTTTTTTCTTTTGCTTTGAGGTACCAATTTTGCCCACAGTGGACTATCAACGAGAGTATCCCTGTAATCATAGCGGGTTCTATCTCGCCGTCTTGTTCTGCTGGCAATTGGTTCCGGTTGAGGTTGAGGGTCAACTTCAGACTTATTTGGTTCAGGCTCCATACCTTCTCTTCCTATAATTTTTATTAGTTCTTTTACCCTTTCAGTTAGTGCCATGTTTTCCATTCTTAACTCTTTGAGTTGTCTCTGATAAACTAAACACTCATGGCATTCACTAGTAGGGTATTTTTCTTGTATAGTTTGTGATGATGATGTCTCTATTGGATGAGGAGTATTTTCAATATAATAGTCAACCTTATCAAGCAATATATTTTCACTACGGGTACATACTAGATCAACAATGACCTATCAAAAAATCAACAATTATTTAGATAACGAAAATGAAAAACTGCTAAGTTGTGGTCTTCTATTTACCTGTTCAGGGGAGACTTGCTCCAATAAATTCCTGACCTTGCTAATATGTGAAGGAGTTGCCCTCCACTTATTTATTCGTGGGCCTTCGATTATGACGGTCTCGGATTGGGACATGTTCGAAACCAAGTCCGCTCATATCGAAAGTGTTACATACTTACGTAAATATAAAAGAAAAATTATTTAGTAAGAAAGAACTTACCAAAAAGGCAAACCCCTTTAGATAAGGAATTGCTCTTCTGCAAGAATCGTATTATTAGATGAACATATATCTCCAATAGTAGGCAATTGTGGAGCCATAAATTGATGGATGGCTTCGACCCAATTGAAACTACCTATGTTGTCAAAATCATCTACAATATCTACAAGACCTATGGGGACCTTATATATAGTAGTACATAACAACACACAAGCAAATATATACAATACATACAACTTACAAAATACCAAAACATCTTCATCTACTTCTACTCTAGTAGCAAAGGTTTTAAGCAAAAACTCTAACCTCGATCTAGTTGGTTCTTTTTTGGAGAATTGAGAATTGAAAAGAGCACCTGATGCATTAGTTGAATTCATAGGAACATAAGCCCCTCTATCTGCAATCTGAGCAAAAGGGACACATCTCTTACGGTGAAAGCAATCTGCACAGATTGAAAACTTAAAGCTTTGACTTGAATCCCAACTTTGAAATATATTGACCAATATTCCACGGATTTGTGGAATGTCTTGTATATTCAAAAAAGAAATGGGGTTTGTTTAATTATCTCTGTGCCTTTCATGTAAACAAACCGGACGTTGCTTCCTTTAGCACTTGGACCTCCAAAAATTCAATAAAGTGGCCTAAAACGGTCCATTGCATCATTTCTTCGACACTCATTATTTCCCTAACAATTACAAAATACATAATTTATTCCTTCATTTTGTAATTGTAAAAAACAAATTTGAGATTCGGCAATTCTTTGCAATAATCCTGTAAAAAAAAATTGACATCACCACTCTTTTTCTCGGCCAGGTTCCCTCTCCATGGTGTTGGAAATTTATATCCAGGCCCACGGTGGTGCTGGGATATAAATTCCCAGCACCACCATTTATCTCGACAAGTTCCATCTCACCAAATACTTAAACGCAGTAACCACTTGAGAACCTGTTCTTTGGGGTTTTAGTTCCCAGCACCACCAACAATTCCGACAGCTTTTATGTACATGGTGCTGGAAATTAGATTCCTAGCACCATGGTGTTGCTGGGAGTTTTAATCCTATTACCACGGTGGTGCGGGGATATAAATTCCCAGCACCACCATTTATCTTATCTGGTCGTCATCTCACAGTGCTGGGATTTTTAAACGCAGAATCACTGTGTTGCTGGGGTTTTAATTCCCAGCACCACCAACAAATCCAGCAACTTATATGTACATGGTGCTGGAAATTACATTTCCAGCACCATGGTGTTGCTGGGAGTTTTAATCCCATTACCACGGTGGTGCTGGGATATAAATTCCCAGCACCACCTTTTTTCTTGACTAGTTCATCTCCCTGGTGCTGAGATTTTTAAACGCAGAACCACTGTGTTGCTGGGGTTTTAATTCCCAGCACCACCAACAAATCCGGCAACTTATATGTACATGGTGCTGAAAATTACATTCCCAGCACCATAGTGTTGCTGGAGTTTTAATCCCATTACCACGGTGGTGCTGGGATATAAATTCCCAGCACCACGATTTTTCTTGACTAGTTCATCTCCCTGGTGCTGGGATGTAGAATACGAAAAAAAAAAAATATTAATTAACTCGTTAATTAATTAGGATTAATTAGTGGATTAAATTGGGTTGTTTTATTGGGCCGAAGTGGTTGGGTTGGAAATGGGCTTGAAATTGGGCTGAACCTAATAGGCTAAATCAGATTTGGATTTGGATTAGCTTGTTGGGCTGAGCCCATTGAGCCACCTTGTTGGGCTTGGAAATTGACTGAACCAAATGGGATTGGGTTAGTTAGGGTTCAATTGGAGCTAGCCTAATCACCTCGGAATGACTTTTAAAAGCCACCAAATGAACCGATCGCCTCATTCCTTTCTCCTCTCGCGTTCGGCAGTTTTTCCCTCTTCTCTCGCGCGAGCGATTCCATCGCCTCTCTTCTCCGCGAGCGAGCTGTTGCCGACGGTGGGAGATCCAGTCGGCGGAAGGGGCACAGAGCAACTGGAATCCGGTGGAGGCCTGGATTGGGATGCTCGGAATGCCATGGAAGTGAGCTGCTGAGAGGGAGGTATCGCCGTCGCACGAGCTCGGATCGTCGCCATCGCCATTCTCTTCTTCCCCGAGCTCTGTCGTGCCTTTCTCTTATCCGAGTCGGCTTGCCATCGACGCGTCGGAGGTCTGCACTTGCGCTGTCGCCTGCCATCTCGATTGCGAGCTGGAATGGTGAATGCGCGTGTGGTTGGGAGCTTGGATCGACAGCGACCGTACTCCAGCTGATCTCGGTGGTAGCTAGGTGAGTGTCGTTTTTCCTTGATGTTGGTTTAGATTTGTCTGCTTGATGAAATTTCTGATCAAAATTCAGAATCTCGCCGGTGAACAGAGTGGATTGGGGAAGGAGCAAGGGCTATGGAGTGTGCTTGAGGGTGTTGGAGCTGCCGTCGGTGGATTAGGTGTTTGGTTTGGCTGCAGATCGCAATTGAGGTTGAAATTCTTCACAGTTGGAATCTGTTGGTTTTGTCGATGGATTGTGGAAGTTGAAACTAGTGGTTTTCGTTTGATTTGGGTGTAATCGAGCGATTCAAAGAGGTAAGATTTGAATTGATCTATGATTCAGTCAAATTGCTATTTTCTGCCTAGTTTGGTATAGCAATTGTGATGTGGGATGGGTTGTATGTGCTCTGTTGTGAAGCTATGAACGATGAGTTGAGTTGAGTTGGAAATTAGATTTGTTTAGGGTTGCTAAGATTGATTTAATGATTAGTAGAGTTGTGAATGTAATAGATGTGTGATTTGTGGTTAGTACGGCGATGTATGGATTGAACATGTTTTGTTGGTGAGGGTTGGTTGTGTTTGATATTAGATCTATGAACGATAGATTTAGATGGTTAGATAGCTATTTTGGTGTGTGTTCGAGTTTCTAACTCGTCGATAAGGAAAGGATGTGAACATAGAAACGAAGTAGAGTTTAGTTCGTATATCTATCGGAGACTTGTATTTGACCATAATTTGTTATTATGTGCAGGTTTGGGATACGAAGCCAGTCCACGACCGTGAGGATTAGTTCGAGCTTCGTATCAGGTGGGTAATATCTACCTGGTCCGGTAGTTTTGATCAATTCCAGTGCATGATATTGGATATATGTTATTCTTGTTTACCTTAGATCCACTCTTATTTAATCACATGCTTGTACTGCCTTGACCTTTGAGATATATACTCTATTACTCATTGATTATCTAGCATGGATAGAAACTATAAACCCTATTATGTATTAACTGATAGATGTTCAGTAAGTACATGTGGTTAGGGTTATTTTTGTGACTTCAGATTGGGTTACTGTATTACATCACTAGGGTTAGGTGATGGTTTGGATTATGGAGTCGATTGTTATATCGTATCCGTATTAGTAGTGCATTTATGATGGATCTATTTGTCTGTGTATAGATAAGTGTATGGTTGTCAGTATGTGACCATGGACTGGAGGTCTTAGCGTGATGGTATATCCATTATGGATTGTGTGCCTGTGTATGGTTATATGGACGGTCGATTGTATATCGTTATGGACTAGAGGTCTTAGTGGGGTTATTTATCGGATGAGTATGACTCTTTGTGCGATAGAGAGTCTTGTGGATTGTAGTCCTCGCGATAGTTGACTTTTGTTGACCAGTCTCCCGTGGGATAGGGAGTGTGGCGAGGATACATGTATGGATCTATGCATCATTACACTACATGCACTGACTCGAGTCTCCCTTATGGTGGAGACGTGTCGTCACCATCCTGCCTCCGCCACTCGGGTAGTGGTTGCAGGGTTGAGGCGAGAGCATTGTTATGCGCCGCTTCTCGCCACTATGGATGGTGGTAGGAGACGCGACTTCGCCATCGCATGGAGTGGTAGTTAGCGCACTCACCCACTATCGACGGTGGTCGTGATGTGCGCTTGTCCCGGAGTGCGGTGCCCGCCTCTACTCATGGGTAGGGACGAGCGCCAGCGCAGGGACCCCAGTGTGGGTAGCATATAGCTCTATAGCGGCTAGCTCTCGCTTCCATACTACCCAACCCTGGCCACCGAGAGTGGTGGCGGTGAGTCGGGATAGTTGTCATGTCGTGCCACCCAGGCCACACCGGGTCGTGGTAGCGAGTTGGGTACGCAGACATGACCATGCATATGCATTGCTGATATATATGTATGCATGTATTTGATATATGTTTTACATATGCCTGTGAGATGCTGCATTTGATTGAGCTATGATTGTTGCACATGCTTGTACACCATGATACATGTCATTTGCATTTTATATACTGTTATGTGTTGAGCATGATATATATGTGTGTTTGTCCTGACCGATGTATGCATTTGATTAGTGTCATGTCATAGTGTGGTATGGACCGGGTTGTTATTACAGGTGATCATATACTGTTCATATGTTGGCGTATTGGTCAGGTATGGGATTGTCTTAGTATGTTATATGGTTATGTTATAGTATACACATTGATGATGATATCATATGGAGGAATGACCATCAGTGCACGTACATTACTTTATGTCAGTTGATCAGTTCAGTTTATGCTATGAGTAGGACATATCTGTGATTACTGATTACTATGCTTAGGACTGTATGTCTATTGGACTCATGTGGTATACCTGTAGATCTTCACATGTATACTTGTAGATCTATCCTTATATGTTGTTCATGCACTTCTATATATTACCCCTGAGTTTATACTCACCACCCCTGGACCCTGGGCTTCCTGTCGCCCAGATAACAGGTAGAAGACTCTTTGGACGTTCGGAGCTCCGCCAGCTGATCCCATCTCACACCGGACGAATGGACATGTTTTCCGTATTGTTGTATTTCTACGGATTGTCGTTTTGTGAATTTAACCTGTATTAGTTCCGTATCTGTGATATACGGACGTGTTGTATGTATTTGACTTTCGATGTGACTTCTATTATGTTTCTTGTTGTGTCAAGTCACTCCGGAGTGCACAGTTGGGTCATTGTATATTGTTTTATCTGTTGTATGTTTCCGCTGCATTTTATATGTTGATATCTGTGTATATCATATTGTTGTTAATGGCCTCTGGGCCTTGTATTAACCCGATATGTTGCCACGTACAGGGGAGATGTCGTCCGTTTGCTTTTCGGCACGGCATACTCTCGGGGCGTGACAATTTTATTGGTATCAGAGCCCTAGGTTGCGAAGTCCATTTTCGGATTTGATTTCGTTCGGACATCGAGTTTGCTTTACTCGGTCTTGGTTTTGTGAGTTCTGGGATCTGGCTGTTGCGAGCTACAAGGATTAAGGTATGTTAACTGTTATTACATATCCTTCTGTTGGCTATGCATTTAGTTGCTTATAACAATGCATGACTTGTAGTATGTTAATCAGTATTTGTAATCGTGGTTTGAGTTTGACCACGGGAACGATATGTTGAGGTTATTACCTTTGAGTAAGGTAATTACTTGAGAGTAATCGATAGCCGAGGAGGTTAGGTAGTCACATCTCTTATGGAGATCAAGGATTTCAGTCTTAAGATTTCCACTAATTATGTTAGTCAGATCATTACCTATGGGGTAATGGACAAGCGAGTACACTATTGATGATGCAGATAGTAGAAGATTTGTTTGGAGATATCGATCCCCGGACTGGTCGTTCTAAGTTGTATAGCATTGGGAGTACTTTTAGAGTACTTGACTCGGGTTATACGAAGATAATAGTGTTAGTGTAATACCATTATCCGGATTTTTGCCGGTACTTGGTGGAAGAGATAGAAAGTAACCTACGGGAAATAATGTATCACTTAGTCACAGTGCAGTGATGTTGTGAGAGAGTATTTTCCCACATCATTTTCTTTGACTCATTGTCAAGGAATTCTTGGGCTTTAGGTCGAGTGATCGTTGGTAATGGAAGTACCATGCAGAGTCGTTAGACTTGCGAAAGTTACGACCATTTAATAGCCCAAGAATGTGATTGGGTTGGTTTTAGCCACCCACAGATTATCGGTTGACATCTTGATCAGGATGTTTGGATCTCCTACTAGATCCTACCGGAAGTCCTTAGACTGAGTCATGTGTATAGGAATGACTCCGTAGCAAGTGTTTTAAGAGTTGGAGATTTGATAAGCATATATAATTGCAAGTCAAATTATTGGAATTGGAAGTCTCCGAATGTTTGACAAAAGGAGCAAGATTAAAGTCGTGAGTCACGAGCGACTATTGGAGAGTTTTCCGATCATAGAAGACTGATTGTAGATTGTCAGCAACTTCTCATGTTTATCAGCGAACTCAGAGGAAAGACTCCGAAAGGAGATTATGTGTGTGCAGTGCGGGTTACGACGAGACACAGAGTCAGATTATCCGATGGACCATTGTATCTGTTTCTACTATAAGCAGGTATCTCACGAGAAGAATATGTATTTTGAAGATTCAATTGAAGACTATGGATGATGCTTTGGCGACGATCCACAACCTCGAAAGCTGAGATCATTACAGAAGATTGGGTTATCACATCAGCAGCGGTCTATTACATCAGATTTAGTTAGAGCTCTTTGATACTTTCATCCGGAAGAAGTAAGTTACTCAGCAGTATCAGCCGAAGACCTCTTAGAAGACTCAGACGATCAGACAACAATTGTTACCTTCCCAGACGACAAGATGATTGCCTTCCCAGGCGAGATTATGATTTGTTCAGAGGAGAGAGATTTTACGACGATAGTCGTATCTATGCAGTATTCTCCAGTTGCAGCTATACCTTTCACAGAGATGGAGCGTGCTTTGATGTTGACAGTTCTTCAGTATTTTTTTTTTTTTTTTTCAGCCGGATGTGTACCTTTGCTAGTACAACAGTGTTTACCATCTCCAATGCAGTTGTTTCAGTTTGTACCTCAGTTCCAGCAGTTGATTTCAGTTCCTCCATGATAGTCTTTGCATCTACATGAGCGCAGCTGTCCAGAACAGATGTTGGACAAGTTTACATAATTACTCGGGAAGAAGTATAGAAGACCGAAGGATCGGTCCTTCGGGGTATTACTTTAGATTATTCTATTTGCGGATACAGCGAGAGATACTGATAGTTATAGGTATCTTTGTCTAGAATGTTCTTATATAGGATTAGAAGGGTTCCTATCGACTTGTGGGTTGGTGATTTTTCTCTACCATCTGGTGAGATGTTTATCGACAACCAAGAAGGCAAGGGATACCCTTAGCCTTTGCTAGACATACCTCCACTATAGACATATCCTTACGGATAGTTGGATTGTTGGAGCGTTGGTATGCTAGGACTCTCGGATGTACGTATAATCTGAGAGTATTTAGATGTAGTTTTGGATGAACTCTCGAACTTGTCACTGCATGGGCAAGTGGAGTAAGCGATTGAGGCGATTTCGGGAATAGTTCCGTTATTGAGACCTCATACCGGGAGATGATTTTACGGGTATTAGTGTTGCTAAACACTATGGGAGATTTATCTGCCTCAGTGTTTCTTCTTGAGAAAACTTGTAACTTTTTGTTAGAAGGGAGTCGGACCCTGAGGTTATGTATCAATTATTGATGATTTGAACGCAGTAGTTGAGAATGAGTATCTTTCGTTTTGGACACCTGAGGTTATCCTAGGGTTGGCCTACGACTAGAGGTTTGATATTGTAGTGACTTAGTGTCATACAATTATCATTGTCGGTGTGATGATTAAGCTATCTGTAGCTTAGAGTAAAAGGATGCCAGTGTATAGAAGACGACATTTCATACTTGGTATGAATTTTAGGAGATGTTGATAATGTTGTTAGACTTATCAACGATTTTGTCGTTTATGGATTTGAGGAATCAAGTACTCTTGGAGTATTTGAGATCGATTGTCGTCATATCTGTAGAGGATATATGATTGGGGATATATTCACAATCTAGAGGGAAGTTGTGGTTTTCCTAGATTGATTTGGTATTTACCATAGAGGAGGATAGGATGTTCTAACGATACTATATCGATGACTTGTGGGACCAAGAAGGTGATGACAATCACCTGGTCGGAAGTTTGTGAAGCTAGGTTTCAAGGCCTAGACGGTGGCTGACTTTTGCGTCAGTGTTAATTAATCTGTCCGATATGGATGGAAGGGTATTGTACGCAGAGGCATCATTTCAGGGATTAGGAGTGATTCTGATGTCATTGAATGAAACGTATATTATGTGTATACTAGTTGAGGAACTGCGAGATAAGCTGTCATATATATGACATGGAGCTTAGCAGTTATTATCTTGAGTAGTAGATGTATAGAGCAGGAGTGCTCAGGGAGTTTTGGCTAGCTACTGGGTAGCTGCTATAGGGTTGTTAGAGCACGGATAGATACAATTGGGGAGATGGGTCATTGCTGTCTTCCAGTCACTTATAGTGTTGTGTGACAGAGTGAAATTTTGGACATTATATTAATTTCTCTTGCGAGGATAAATCTCAGTCTCGAGGAAGGATAATGGTTCACAGAGTTGCATTCGCTTTAGGAAGAGTTGTTGTAGGAGACTCTTCATTCGAGAGTAATGATTTATTCGGAGTGTATCCGAAAATAGTGAGTATTGAGACGTTCCGGTTGGTGGAACGATATATGGGACACGGTTAATTTCGTAGTTTGAATATGCCAACAAGCATAGGTGGAATATTGTGATCGGTAGGGTTATGTACCGTGATAAGTGGGAGCCTAGTACGTTAGACTGTGTTGGAAGATTATCTAGAATTCGGAAAGGACTTGATAGGATTTGGGTAGTCGATGATCGATTAGCCAAGTTCGCTTATTTTCTTCCGAGCCGTAAGATGGATTTCATTGGATCGCTTGACAGAATTATATTCATGGAGTATCCTTGAGTATCATTTCTGATAGTGATTCGTGATTTACTTGACGATTCTGGAAAAGTCTTCCATCGGTTACGGGTATAGAGATCTATTTTGGTACAATTATTGACCTCTTAATATGTTGATAGAGAGTGTATATATGAGCTGGAATATAATATTCGAGCTCAGTACCCCACTTAGTCACTGGAGGTGTGTGATTTTTCCCAGATACTTGAGTAGTTGTTATGACATCTCGTACTCGTACATGAGTCCGAAATTTGGGGACCAAATTTTTATAAGTGGGGGAGAATGTAGAATACGAAAAAAAAAAAAAATATTAATTAACTCGTTAATTAATTAGGATTAATTAGTGGATTAAATTGGGTTGTTTTATTGGGCCGAAGTGGTTGGGTTGGAAATGGGCTTGAAATTGGGCTGAACCTAATAGGCTAAATCAGATTTGGATTTGGATTAGCTTGTTGGGCTGAGCCCATTGAGCCACCTTGTTGGGCTTGGAAATTGACTGAACCAAATGGGATTGGGTTAGTTAGGGTTCAATTGGAGCTAGCCTAATCACCTCGGAATGACTTTTAAAAGCCACCAAATGAACCGATCGCCTCATTCCTTTCTCCTCTCGCGTTCGGCAGTTTTTCCCTCTTCTCTCGCGCGAGCGATTCCATCGCCTCTCTTCTCCGCGAGCGAGCTGTTGCCGACGGTGGGAGATCCAGTCGGCGGAAGGGGCACAGAGCAACTGGAATCCGGTGGAGGCCTGGATTGGGATGCTCGGAATGCCATGGAAGTGAGCTGCTGAGAGGGAGGTATCGCCGTCGCACGAGCTCGGATCGTCGCCATCGCCATTCTCTTCTTCCCCGAGCTCTGTCGTGCCTTTCTCTTATCCGAGTCGGCTTGCCATCGACGCGTCGGAGGTCTGCACTTGCGCTGTCGCCTGCCATCTCGATTGCGAGCTGGAATGGTGAATGCGCGTGTGGTTGGGAGCTTGGATCGACAGCGACCGTACTCCAGCTGATCTCGGTGGTAGCTAGGTGAGTGTCGTTTTTCCTTGATGTTGGTTTAGATTTGTCTGCTTGATGAAATTTCTGATCAAAATTCAGAATCTCGCCGGTGAACAGAGTGGATTGGGGAAGGAGCAAGGGCTATGGAGTGTGCTTGAGGGTGTTGGAGCTGCCGTCGGTGGATTAGGTGTTTGGTTTGGCTGCAGATCGCAATTGAGGTTGAAATTCTTCACAGTTGGAATCTGTTGGTTTTGTCGATGGATTGTGGAAGTTGAAACTAGTGGTTTTCGTTTGATTTGGGTGTAATCGAGCGATTCAAAGAGGTAAGATTTGAATTGATCTATGATTCAGTCAAATTGCTATTTTCTGCCTAGTTTGGTATAGCAATTGTGATGTGGGATGGGTTGTATGTGCTCTGTTGTGAAGCTATGAACGATGAGTTGAGTTGAGTTGGAAATTAGATTTGTTTAGGGTTGCTAAGATTGATTTAATGATTAGTAGAGTTGTGAATGTAATAGATGTGTGATTTGTGGTTGAAATGCACGGCGATGTATGGATTGAACATGTTTTGTTGGTGAGGGTTGGTTGTGTTTGATATTAGATCTATGAACGATAGATTTAGATGGTTAGATAGCTATTTTGGTGTGTGTTCGAGTTTCTAACTCGTCGATAAGGAAAGGATGTGAACATAGAAACGAAGTAGAGTTTAGTTCGTATATCTATCGGAGACTTGTATTTGACCATAATTTGTTATTATGTGCAGGTTTGGGATACGAAGCCAGTCCACGACCGTGAGGATTAGTTCGAGCTTCGTATCAGGTGGGTAATATCTACCTGGTCCGGTAGTTTTGATCAATTCCAGTGCATGATATTGGATATATGTTATTCTTGTTTACCTTAGATCCACTCTTATTTAATCACATGCTTGTACTGCCTTGACCTTTGAGATATATACTCTATTACTCATTGATTATCTAGCATGGATAGAAACTATAAACCCTATTATGTATTAACTGATAGATGTTCAGTAAGTACATGTGGTTAGGGTTATTTTTGTGACTTCAGATTGGGTTACTGTATTACATCACTAGGGTTAGGTGATGGTTTGGATTATGGAGTCGATTGTTATATCGTATCCGTATTAGTAGTGCATTTATGATGGATCTATTTGTCTGTGTATAGATAAGTGTATGGTTGTCAGTATGTGACCATGGACTGGAGGTCTTAGCGTGATGGTATATCCATTATGGATTGTGTGCTGTGTATGGTTATATGATGATCGATTGTATATCGTTATGGACTAGAGGTCTTAGTGGGGTTGGTATCGGATGAGTATGACTCTTTGTGCGATAGAGAGAGTCTTGTGGATTGTAGTCCTCGTGATAGTTGACTTTTGTTGACCGAGTCTCCCGTGGGATAGGGAGTGTGGCGAGGATACATGTATGGATCTATGCATCATTACACTACATGCATCTTTGTTGGTGAGTCTCCCTTATGGTGGAGGCGTGTCGTCAATCATCTGCCTCCCGACCACTCGGGGTAGTGGTTGCGAGGTTGAGGCGAGCATTGTTGTACGTCTTGGCGTTCTGGCCACTATGGATGGTGGTAGCTGGAGATGCGCACTTGGCCACTGTGCGGAGTGGTAGTTAGCGCACTCACCCACTATTGACGGTGGTCGTGTGATGTGCAGTTGTCCTGGGTGCGGTGCCCGTCTACTCATGGGTAGGGACGGAGCGGCTAGCAACAGGGACCCCCCCCCCGTGTGGGTAGCATATAGCTCTATAGCGGGCGAGCTACGGGTTCATTCAACCCCACGCGGTCCCGCGCGAGGGGGGGCGGGGGGAGTCGGGAGAGTTGTCATGTCGTGCCCCCGAGGCCACAGGGTCGTGGTAGCGAGTTGATGCAGACATGACCATGCGTATGCATTCTTGATATATATGTATGCATGTATTTGATATATGTTTTACATATACTGTGAGATCTTTGCATTTGATTGAGCTATGATTGTTGCACATGTTTGTTCATCATGATACATGTCATTTGCATTTTATATACTGTTATGTGTTGAGCATGATATATGTGTTGGTCCAGACCGATGTATGCATTTGATTAGTGTCATGTCATAGTGTGGTATGGGCCAGGGTTGTTATTCTGGTGATCATATATCTTTATTTCATATGTTGGCGTATTGGTGAGGTATGGGATTGTCTTAGTATGTTATATGGTTATGTTATAGTATACTATACATTGAGATGATCTATCATATGGAGGATGAGCCGTCAGTGCGTACATTACTTTATGTCGATTGATCGATTCGATTTATGCTATGAGTAGGACATATCTGTGATTACTGATTACTATGCTTAGGACTGTATGTCTATTGGACTCATGTGGTATACCTGTAGATCTTCACATGTATACTTGTAGATCTATCCTTATATGTTGTTCATGCACTTCTATATATTACCCCTGAGTTTATACTCACCACTCCTGGACCCTGGGCTTCCTGTCGCCCAGATAACAGGTAGAAGACTCTTTGGACGTTCGGAGCTCCGCCAGCTGATCCCATCTCACACCGGACGAATGGACATGTTTTCCGTATTGTTGTATTTCTACGGATTGTCGTTTTGTGAATTTAACCTGTATTAGTTCCGTATCTGTGATATACGGACGTGTTGTATGTATTTGACTTTCGATGTGACTTCTATTATGTTTCTTGTTGTGTCAAGTCACTCCGGAGTGCACAGTTGGGTCATTGTATATTGTTTTATCTGTTGTATGTTTCCGCTGCATTTTATATGTTGATATCTGTGTATATCATATTGTTGTTGTGGGCCTACGGGCCTTGTATTAACCCGATATGTTGCCACGTACAGGGGAGATGTCGTCCGTTTGCTTTTCGGCACGGCATACTCTCGGGGCGTGACATGGGAGTTTTAATCCCATTACCACGGTGCTGGGAATTTACGGCTCTATTTATCTAATTCATATACAGATTGAAGAGATCGTCCATTTGTATTTGAATGTTTGAAACCATTCCAAAACCATAACGGAGAAATCATTTTAAACATATGGCATACTTCATATTGGACTAAAGCAAGGAATGTGACACATACCTTGGCCGGTGAAGGAGAGGTTGAACCGGATGCTTGACTCATTCTGCAACACAAAATGGTAGAAAAAAACCCAATGAGATGTACGCCTTTCAACGGAAACCCTAAAACCGAGTAAGAAATGGGTAAAACTCTAGTTAAATGAGAGGACGACACCATATTACCTCGAAGCGTCTCGACGAAATTTCAAGAACTCGGAAACTAACGTAATGAAGCAGGAGGAAAAATGGAGTCTAAGCTTTTCCAAGTTTTTGTGCGCTCGAAGATTTCCCGGAAGCTGAAGACACGAAGACGGTAATGTGGTGACTTGTTTGGACGGGACGTTTCGATGGCTCGGGATTTGGAAATGTGCCTCGGATGCATGCGGGATCTTTGCATTAAAAACGCTGTTTGGCGGGAGGGGTATTTTGGGAATTACGCGCGCGATTTGGTCATTCTGAAACTATAGTGCGCAATTTGGACAAATCCGAACTTCGGCTGCTGTGTTTGGTAAATTGCCGAAATAAAAATTATTCTCTTAATGGATTCTATATATATATATAACTTACATTTAATAACTTAAACCCACTAAACTTAATTAGATCATCTTATCAGATTTGAACCAATATGACATGATTGGATGTATTATGCAATTAATATGTAAGCTCACTAAATTATGAAATTAAATCCAACAATCCCTCACTTAGATTATATGTGGTTCTGTGTATAACATACATTGCTAATATTACTTAGTTGAGCTCAAAAATATGTCATATTATACAAAAATAATCTAATCATTAACTTCATTGATATAGGATTAAAACGATCATAACTACTACATATAATTTGTAACTAAGCCCATCAGTAATCACAATATCAATGTCGTCATTAACATAAATTAGATATGGATGTGTAATATGAGAATTACCTGAAATATGATTTGCATATGTCAATTCCCAATTGATTCTTCTTATGACTCAAAATAGGGTCTAAATCATGTATTGCAAGTATTATATGCTAACTGCAGTAGCAAATCATGATCGTAATCTTATAACTTAATATAGAGTCCTATGTCAAATTTACAAATATCACATGCAAACTGCATTAGTAAATTATAACATCTTTATTTAAAATTTGTCAAAATTTGAATATACACATGTAAAAAAACTTTATTTCATACGATAATCAAAATAACATGTGTATATAATATAGAACATCCAAAAAATAACAAATATATGAATACAAACTTTTACTAAATGAGTATTTTATCCATATTGAGGACCCTCATTAGCACATGCTGATGAAAGACTCAAGGTGGCAATGCTTTGGTAAACGGATCTGTCAACATAGAGTCTATCTGAATATGCTCTATTAATTAATATTTGATCACTCTGGACTCTATCTTTGGCCGCAAGGTATTTTATATCACGTACTTTGACTTCGACGAGTTGCGCTTATTCTTGGCATAAGATTTTGGGGCTTGATTATCATAGTAAATCTTCAATGGTCTATCAATGCTATCTATAATCTTAACACTGATAAATTTTCATAACTATATTCCATGATTGGATGCCTCATAGTAAACTACAAACTCTGCCTTCATTGTTAATGTAGTTGCAAGCATATATTTAACGCTTTTCCACAAAATAGCTCCTCTTGCTAGCACGAAGGCATAACCTTATGTAGAACTCCTACTATCTAAGCATCTAGTAAAGTCGGAGTCTGAATATCCAATCATCTCCAAGTGATTAAATCTTTGATGCATGAGCATATAATCTTTGGTTCTCTGTAAAACCTCATTACTCTCTTCACAACTTTTTAGTGCACCTGTCCTATTTTACTTACATACTTGTTCAACATCTTCATTATGTATGTAATATTCGGATGCACATAAACCTGAGCATATATAAGACTACCTAAAACTGACACATAAAAGAATTTCTACATCTTTATTTTAAGTTCAAATTGTGGACACTATTGTAAGCTAAATTTGTTACCTTTTGACATAAAATTGTTCATAAGTGTACAATTATGCATGTCATAACGCTCAAGCACCTTCTCCATGTAACTCTTTTGTGACAATCTAAGTATACCCTTAGATTGATCACGAGATATCTATATATCTAACACAAATGATGTTTCACCAAGATCTTTCATTTTAAAATTACTTGATAGAAATGATTTGTTCCCATGCAACAAGTATTTGCAATTTGTTGCCAATAAGATGTCATCCACATAGAGAACAAATATAATAAACTTGCTCTCACTGAACTTAACATATATGCACTGATTAATAGGGTTTTCTCTAAATCCAAATGAGAAAATCACCTAATCAAATTTATCTTATATCACTAATGAGATGTCCATTTTAAACTATGGATGGACATCTTTATCTTGCATATTAAGTGTTTTAAATCATCAAATTCAAAGTTCTATGGTTGCACCTTATATATTATTTTCTCAATCTCTCCATTGGAAAAAATAGTTTTTACATTCATCTGGTGTAGCTCTAAGTCGTAATGAGCTACAAATGTCATAATTATTCTTAAAGAGTCTTTCATTGACATTGGTGGAAAAGTCTTCTTATAATCAATATCTTCCTTTTGAGTGAATCCTTTGGCTACAAAGTGAGCTTTATATTTTTCAACATTGCCCAGTGAATCTCGTTTGATTTTGAATATCCATTTACAACCAATAAATTTCACTCCTTTGAACAATTTGATAAGCTCTTATACGTCATCTACTATAGATTTCACCTCATCCTTCATTATTTTGATTTACCTTTCAAGATTAGAGTATTGTTTGACTTCTTAAAAAATATAGGATCACTTTCTAATCCTATATCAAACTCATGCTTCTGGAGACACACATAATTATGTGAAATCGTAGTTCTCTTTTCCCTAGTAGATTGTCTAAGCACCATTTTTGTGCTTGAGGTGATAGAGGAACCTACTCAATCAGAGGGAACCCCTCAACTTGAGCAAATAGTTCCTCCACTTGAATTAGAGAGGGCACAAGGATATCATGATGTACTACTCTCACTAGATCTGCAACATCAACTATATAGGGTATGAATATCATATCGCTACTAGTTACACATGTAATAATTGAAACAAGATTGCCACTGCTATCCTCCTCAAAGGATATGTTTCATATCCTAATGCTCCCACTATCCTCTATAAACTTGGACTTTTTCGTCTCAAAAAAGGATTTGTTTGAGAAGTCATAAAACTTAAATCCCTTTTTTTCTAGGTATCCTACAAAATAGCAGTTAATAGTTCTTAAGTCTAGTTTCTTTTCATTAGGTCTATAAGGTCTATCCTCAATTGGACAAACTTAGATGTGTAAATGCCTAATACTATGTTTCCTATCCATCCACAGCTCATATGAGGTTATGGTCACTACCTTACTCGGTATTCTATTGAGTAAATATACAAAAATCTTGAGTGTTTCACCCCACGAGGACTTCGGTAAAGAAGTTAATGACATCATACTTTTTACCATATCCTTTAGGGTCTGGTTCTTTCGCTCAATCACCTCATTCTGATTAGTACCAAACATGGTGTATTAAGTCACAATCCCACATTCAACAAAGTAATTCACAAAAGGTCTTGAATGTTATTCGCCTAATCCATCATAACGATAAATAATATTTACCTCTATAGTTAAATCTGATACCTTTGATCTTCTTATCTAGTTGATTTTCAACTTTGACTTTGAGGATCTTGAACATATCTTAGTACTCTGATTTCTCATGTTGAAGGTACAAGTGAGAATATTGTGAGTAATGGTCAATGAAACTAATAAAATATATTTTACCATTCTAGGAAGCCCTATGAAATGATCTACATATATCTATATATATTAGTTCTAAAACATTGCTACAATAACTTGTACTTTTACTCCTTTTGTCTATTGTCTTCCCTTTAACATACTTTATGCATATATCAAAATATGACATATTAAGGGAATTGAGAATTTCTTATGATATTAATATTTCTAAGTGTTGTTTGGATATATATCCCAAACACCTATACCACACCAATGATGAATTTTCATTTTGTACCTATGTTATACATTATTTTATCTTCAATGTAAGCTATGGTCTTTAACTTATATAACTTATCAATTAAGGAACCAATAACAATTAATATTATTATTTTTAAATATTTCATTTTCAAATGAATAAGTATACCCCGATTTGTCCAAACAAAAAAATATAAACTAAGTTCTGTCTAAATCACGAAATAATAAAAGTATTCTCCAAATTCAAAAACACATTGGTTCATAGATAAAGCCTAAACACACCTATAGTTATCACTTTTACCTTCTTGTCATTACTCATATAAATATATCTTTTACAATCACTTAGCAATCGACTTCTCAGATAACTTGCATAATGACACTGATATGAGTGGTACACTTATATCTATCCACAAAGTGTCTATAGATATAGTAACTAAATTGATCTTTGTACTAACAAAATTGAGAAGTTCACCTTTAGATACTACAGAATTGGTATCCTTACTCATGTTATTAATTCTTTTATATTTAGTGGATTCTAAAATTAGAAGTATTGAAATGTTTTCTATTTTGGTCGATATTTAGTGCATTGATTAAGAAAGAGAGATAATTAAAAGACTCACATTAATGCCATGAACATAAAGAGATTATAGTAAAAAGTGCATATAACATGCATGTATGATTATTTATGGACATGAATGAGATACCAATTATAACATCACCCTTAGTCTTTCGAATGCAATGTGATTTTGTTCGAAGTACTCTCAAATTATAACTCATGGTAATCTTCGTTGTTTGCATAATATGTCTTGTTTTAGATCGACATATCATATGCATAATTAATAAAAATTTCTTTATATGAGCTATGTTTGTATGAGTCCATGACTTACAACCCTTAATCTATCAGACAATATATCTTTCTTTGGGTTGACATCTTATATGCATGACCAACAAGACCTATTCTTTATATGCAAGTCACCCTTAAAATATATATCTAGTCTAAACATAACTTTTATTTGAGTCAATTATATTTAACATAGATATACATCTACCTACATAATATGTCTTAAGTCTCTCTAATAGTTCTCACTTTGATGATAATATTAGTTTGAATTAGAAGCATATATATAAATAGATTCATTAAAAAACCTAGGTATATCGATCAGTGTAGAGTAGTCAACTGTTCCATAAGATCGATCAACTAATACCTCAATTAGTCGATTGATTCAAGACATCAATTGATTGTTCGACTCACTCTGTATGGTCGTATGTAAACAGTCAAGTACACCGGTCAACTAAGATTTAACAATCAACTAATCGATCAATTCGAAATGTTTCTATGCATGATTTGCCTTAAAGCAGTCGATTGGTATCTTCATTAGTTAAGTGTCAATGATAGTCAAGTGTCTCAGTTGACTAAGAAACTTTATGTATGCGTTCCTAATTAAGCAATCGACTGATACATTAATCGACTATTAATTATAATCGAGTACCTCAATTGACTTTGTCCGTGAACTTTGGCATGATAGTCAACTGATCCTTAGGGTAGTCAACTGGTGACAAACTAGTTGAGTGTCTCAGTCATTTCATAAACTTTTTTATTCAAAATTTTAGACATAACAGTTGACTAAGGTGATGCAACATGATTTTTTGGAATCAAAACACGATAGTTTCTCCACAAACAATGGTGATTACAATCAATTCTACCGTCATTCTTTTTGTTCTTCAAGAAAAACCTCAAAACCTTTGATACCAATACCTAAATCTAGGTTCATTATTCATATATTCGATGAATAATCACTATTTTGCTACAATAGATCAAAATCTAGTACAAAACTGATGAAAAACTTCGAAATCTTAGCCCTAATGCTATAAAATTGACAAAAATAACTTGACTCTGATACCACTTGAAGGGAATCATGAATCAAAACATGTATTCATGAAATCAAAATAGAATATAATAAGATTCATAAATCAAATCTAGTTTGATCTAAATTTATAACACATGTAGTATATATAGAAATTGAAACGATGACATAAACTTTAAATAAAAATATGATTGCAACAAAAGTACCATCATCTTTACTTGCAGCGGAAGTGTCATCATCACTACTGGTTTGGTCACACCAACAAAATTCAAAAATCCTATAAAAGTGTGAAAGCAAATTTTCCATAGAGTGTTGGGGTGATAGTGTTGAAAACTCTCCTTATCAATAGAAAACAAGGAGGTCTGTCAAAATACTCACCCTATGATGACCATACCCTATATATAGCCTGAGATTCTCTTTCTATTATTAGCCCATAAAGAAAATAATTATCTTAATAGAATGAGAATTCTTTTCTATGAGAATAATTCTCTCAATAGATTCTACACATATAAAATCCATATCCAATAATTCAAATCTGCTAAATTTAATTGGATCACCTTCTCATATTTGAACCACTATGACACGATCGAATATATTACACAATTAACATTCAAGCCTACTAAATTATGAAATTTAATCCAACAAATACAGTTTACAATAACCACAAAGTTGACTACAGAGAATAGATAATAATCATTTTAACAGCAAGTCAGTAAGAAGCTACATTCAAATTACTAGATGAATGTAATAGACAAATCTATTTTGAGGTTGGATTGAAAAAAGTTTGTGAGTTTGAAGTTTTTGTGAGTATAAATATGCTTATGAATTCGATTTTTAGATGAGTAGAAAAGGAAGCCTAGGGGTGTATCTCATCAAAACATGTTTATGGGTTCACCAATATGTCGAATTTAATTTTATGACAAGACTATGTAGAAACTTGTAGCAAATAATACATTTCAAAACTAAAGAAAGTTGAAAGACATATTAGTAAAATTGATGTGTCAGCTAAACCACATCAAACATGGAAATTAAAGGGATCAAGATAGAAGTGCTTGATGATAAAGATTCTTGAGATGATTTTGAGTTCATCCAATGTTCCTCATTGTGCTTAATATTCTTGTCTAGGTCCTATGAGATTTTGGGATTGATTGGAGCATCAAGTACGAACCAATGTTTTTCAATTTGATCTTCTTGGACATAGAGCAATGTGCTTGTGGGGGTAGTCATAAACGATCTCTTCAAGTTGTTCGACAACTTTGTTCTTGATCTCTCCAAGGGGTGGGTAGTTCGATCAAGGCCCCTATCTTTTATGAGTTCATTGGCACCATGGGTTGCATGGCTAAGGCAAAATTGTGTATATTTCATGGGTTTTGAGAAGACAGATTAGCTTAGCTCGATTCGTCAACTAGCACTTGAATTCTTAGGAATTGGGGTTGTGCTCAACATCTTTGGAGTTGATTTGAGAGATTCTCACTCATCAATTTTTGAAGTTCTTGTCCATATTCGCAAAAGAATGAAATTAGCAAGTTAACAAGGCATCAATGATTTTGGCAAAAAATGGAAAGAAGAAGAAGAAGAAACAAATCTATGTGCTATTAAAACCTATGGCAACTAAGGCCTCCTCTCATAATTATGCAAAAAAAAAAAATGTATTCTAATATATCTTTTAGAAATCTATCATGCCTCAAAATTCCTTCGTAACCAATCTAACGATTAATTTAAGGTAATTGTGTTTGTGATAATTCCGTGGATAAAATTAGATGATCAAGGAAATCACTATAAAAATAATCACCAATTATTCTTGAATTCATAATGTCATAATATCTGTGCAAAAATTGGCAAGGTGTATTGTAGAGGAACCCAATAGGAGGTGAACTTGGTAGGTAAATGAGATAAATAGTAAGTGAAGGATAGCATGTTGGAGAAAGCTTAAAAGATTTGATACATCTGAGGAACGGAGGGATTAACACCTCATGACGTGGAGTTAAAGGTAACATAAAATATGCTCCAGGGGTATACAGCGATAAAAGTGATGAGATATTTCACAAGTGAACATAGTTCAATCTTTTGTTGCAATATTGTTCGACGGTAAATTTAAGAAAAATCTATTCGGGTGGTCCTAGAACTCAGAATTTGTCCGTGGACGGAGTATGATTTTGACGTTAGACCGTCGTTCAAGGATGATGTGACTATCGAGTCAGGGCTGAACCGTAAAAAAACTACGAGTGCTTCTTTGATTTACCTTTGGTAGTCAATGGAGGTCATTTCAGCTTCAATTTTACCCGGCTCAATTATTGACGAGACATCTTGAAGGTCTGTGGGATAAGGTCGATCACTCTCAGAGATTTGCCAGATCGAAGATTCAGATACTCTGATATCAATAAAAAAAATAACATAAAACATGTGCAAAGTGAAGATTTGAAGACAAGAGTCATGAACTTAGGGAGTTTCAATCTATGAGTAATACCATCAAGGGATAATATACTTTCTGAAGATATGAAAGATTCTGAGTGATTATAATATTAGTTACTTTGAGAGAAATCTTCGATGAAGGGTAATAAATTTTATATTATAGTCAACAATTAAACTCAGTGCTGAAATTCATAAAGACTTATACAAATATATGTCAAATAAAATAAATTTAGTCAATATTCTTAATTAATAAATATTTAATTGACTTGAAATTCAACTACATTACAAAAGGTGAAAGTCTAAATATCATGTTAGTATATATAAGATTTATATATCTTCGTAACAGTATAATATTATTCACTTTAGACATAAACTCTCAAAATTTTATTTTTGAATTTTATCCAAAAAGCATCATATCAATGGAAATATCTTTTTATCTTATAAGTATATGATCTTTTCTATATCTTATCTTATCAATGTAAGACTTTAATTGTATTCTCAATACTCCCAACCATCCCTCCCCAAACGAAGGACCATATTGGACCCTCCCTCAAGTCTATCCGTTTTCAGAGGACTTCCTTTGCTTGATGTCTGATTCTCAATTAACTCACTAGGTTTTCCTGTCAACTGTCTTATCCTCCTGATCCAGCTAGACTTTTCGTCAGTTGTCCGATCCTTCTGATCCAACTGGACTTCATGTTTGATGTTTGGTTCTCTTGATCCGGATATGGGAGCCCCACTTCCTTCGTTCAAGATGTATGATTTGACATGAACCATAACTCTAATAACAATTGCTAGTGCCTATAAAATTTACATATCTCCACAATTATATGGTAATGTCCACTTTGGACCTAAGTTCTCATAGTTTTATTTTTGAATTATACCAAAAAAAAGCCTCGTAATAATGGAAATATCTTTTCATCTTATAAACATATAATCTTTTACCTATCTTACTAATATAAAACTTTAATTATATTTTCAATACTCCCAACATATCACTCCATCACCAATTTAAAAGTAGATAGAAAACAGATAAATCACGATACCAAATCATCTCATTTGAAAATAACTCTGATTATATACTGTAAATTTATCATCGATACCAATTCAATTATATCCATAAAATGACTTGAAATTCAACTAAATACAGGTCAAATCTCTGGTCCTAATATAGCCTTAGGTACTATTTATGACGATATGTTTTTTTTTTCAATTTGCCTAAATGGATTTATAGGCGCAGAAAGTAAAATTCCTATGGGTATTGTTAAATTCAATTTGAGGATTAATTGGTATTTAGGATTTATGTGGGACTTGAAGTCAAAGACGTTTCCAAATTGAACCGAACCGGACCGGGGTTGGTTGATTGGAATATTACCATTTTGGATCTAGGGTTTGATTTTGTGTATTAACACCTTGCACAAGCCTTTGTCAGCCGCCTCCCCTATTTCCTGCAGCGTCACTGATCGCCCTCCTCGCCGTCGGTCAGCTACGACGACCACCGATTTGCTTCCCCGTCTCTTCTGTCTCCGTCTCCCTCCCTCGTTTTCTCAAGCGACCGATCGTCCTGTCTCTTGTTCACCTCCTGCAGGAGTCTTCTCGATCAAAGAAAACCGCTTTGCCTTTTCGCTGCCGCTCCTGGTCGCGCTCTCATACGTTACTCCTGCTGTCACTGTTCCTTCCTCCGGCGGAGGACTCGGTTGCGCGGCAGGATTCTGTGACCATATCTATCAGATCTTACTATCCTCTGCAACCCAAGTCGTCGAGGTAGGATTCTATCCAGCTATGCCTGTCATGTATCGGGCTGCTCGATATTGATCGTTGTTCATACACTATAAAGGGTCGTCCTAACCCTATGTTGCAGCGGATGGCTTTGTGATGTTTGGCGATGTGGTCAATTTAGGTGGTCGTCGTTGGGTTCGTATCTGTTGGATGACTGAGTGATTCTGGTTAGAAACTGAATGGACTTTTGTGATCTCTGCCGTTGAGGATATTTGTGTGTCCTCATAATTCAAAAGTTAAAGGCGAGATGGTTTGTGTCGAGTGTGAAGGAAAAAGTTCGGGATAGTTTGTAAACTCAATTTGGGCTTGGATTAGCTACTCACATAGGCCAAAACCTATAGTTATCTATGCAAGAATTCATGCTTCTGGCTATTCTCTTTCACCCATAATCATACAGTGTATGGACAGACACAACGTACTGCTATCAGTTGTGTTGAGAGTGCAGTGTAAAATTCAGGGCTCTGCAATGCGCTACTGATTGTTTGATGACATACAAGTAGTTTATACAATATTTTGCAAGATTATACATATATGGATGGTTGTAGCTGCAATGGCGATATTCAAATTTACTGCTTTCAATTCTATTTTTCCTAGCTTATTCTCTTCTCTTGCCTCTGGGGTCTTGAGAGGACATTGCATAGACTTCATGATTTGTTCAAAAGAGTAGTAATAAATATTTTGAGATTCTTCTTTTATCCTGTCATATGGTATGTGCTTTACTTCTGTACTGAGGCATGAAAAAACTATATTTTGACATCAAGTTTTGTTTTGAATGATGAATGTAGATATTCTAATATTCACTATGTTTTATATGTATTCCATTTTGTGTAAGTCTCTTGTATGATGTGTGGTTCTGGCTGCACATTGATTAGTGTTGCTATGTCATTGTTCACTGCTGACACAATTGTGTTGTTGGCATAGCGGCATTCCAAGCTGATAGAATGAGGATCCATTTGGATAGTAACATCCTTTTAGGCACTATGGAGCTAATTTAACTAATTTTTTGTGTATCTTGTTTTGCTGGTTACTACTAATTAGATTTTTTTTTGGGTCTGTATATAATATTATTTCTGTATTTATAGTTACATATAGGCATAAGGTTTGGGTCAAGAAGAAGCACAGACCAAGCAGCATGCAGCAACCTCCACATTCGCTAGCCCCCATGTCAGCAGCCCCTGTTGCGAATATCACAACAGAGCAAATTCAAAAGGTTAGTTTTCCTTATCCATGACAATGTTCACAATGCCTATCTGCAGTTGCTGTTAAGTTAGGCTCAAAGTTTCCATCTGGCAATGGAACTTTGTGATTGTCATCTTGTTGACAAATTAATTTTGCAGTGATGATCATTGGTTCTCGTGAACACTGGAACTGGAAATTTTAGGTTTTACTACCTCCTTTCTAAATTTGTAAGCCATCAAATACCCTAACGATTGCAAAGCATCCCCTTAAGGCTTGTTTATGGTCTCAGCCATCAATGGCTCTGTGAGTCTCCCTGTCAATGCCCTGTTGAGGCAAAAAGAAAGATAATTTCCTAGAACCAAAGTTCTAAGAGATTAAATAAAAATATCAGAAGGGTCAAATTAGGAAAATAGAGCATTGTTGTCGAAAGAGAAAGTAATATCAACATTAGTCGGTGTTATTTCAATGAGTATCATTATTTGGTACTGGAATATGGAAAGAGACTGATAATAAAGACTGATCATTTAATTGATCTCTGACCTCTATTGTATCATCATGGTTAGCATTTTTTTTTTTCGGGTTCCTTTTTAATTGTGATTACCTTCTACCTTAGAATTACACTCTCTTCACCAAGAGGAAAACATTACCACGTCAACCACTTTATGATCTAGCCTATGATCCCTCTGGATGTTTGCTCCCTCTGTGAGCAAAGATGCTCATTGGAAAATTATGGGTTAGAGGTTAAAAGGGAGAAATTTTTTATCCATGGCCATATTTCGCATCTGAATTTCTTTGTCCTTTGGCTCTGAAATTGTGTCTTTAATTTAAATGGAAGAGAAGTAGAATGGGTCTCGCATAGCGATGCTTTCTCTTTAATATTAAAAACCCATCATTCTGAAGTTTTAGGAATCAACTATTTTGATCTAGTGGTGGAAAATGTAGATCTACTAGGAGTTAAATAATTATGTTAAGTCTCAATTTCTCAGAAAAAAATTTCAATCTTGAGCTTGAATGTCAACATCAACCAGATAATAATGTATCTTATGCTTACATGGATCCATTTTTTTTCCATAGTCATGTTTTTCTTCTGTACATGTTACAGTACTTGTTGCTGCATTTTTTTTTCCTTTGTTATTTTAATCACTTAAATTGGACCATTCATCACATTTATTCCATGAGATTATCTTTTATTATACTTAATTTGCAAACCTAATATTGATGCAGAATTATTCTATTTTTAATTTTGTAAAATATTGGCACAGATTACTTGTTAACTCAATCTCATTTTGCTATGCTTGCGTTGTATGGTTGAAAAAAATGTTTCTTTTTGTCATACTACGTTGCTGTGATATATACGAGGTGTAATTGTTGGTTAGACTAGTTTTTCACTTTTAAAGTTTGATTCTACTGCTAGAACTTTTTAACATTTAATTCATTTTCATTATTCATATTTTCACTCAAAAGATGCTGTAAAATCCTGCAAGAACAATAATGTCATTATCTTTTCTTGTTCTTTTTTTTTGACTCTTCGCTATAACTCCAGTTTCTGGAAAGCACTGAGTTCTAAGAATTTTGATTTTCAGACATTCAATTTATGCATTTCTTGAAAGACCAATTTCTAGATCATGGAGGACCGAGCAAGCTATTCTCTTACGCTGATGTTCTTATCGAGGGAACATGGATTCTATAGAAACTAGGTTTGCCTTGGTCTTATTTTATGTCTTGAAGCTATCTATAAGGCCGATGCTTAAAAAAAATATGAATCTTTCACCAAAAGTGTCTTCCGAGATGTGATGCCTTTTAAATATGATTCTTTGACTGGAGATGTCTACGTGTGTATTATTCAACATTCTTTGTTACAGAGTCATTTAGGATTTTTTTTTCGTCTAAATTTATATTAACCTCTGATTGTTGATCAACTCAAGGCAAAGGTGGCTTACTCTGCTTCATTATTGATTAATTTTTCAATGCAGTACTTGGATGAGAATAAGCAGCTCATTTTGGCAATATTGGAAAATCAAAACCTTGGAAAATTGGCTGAATGTGCTCAGTGAGTTGATTAATTTACTTGATAATTTTTTTATCACTGTATTTTTATTCTGGGTTCTCCATTGTCGACTATTGTATTTCAAGGTACATATATTTTAGTAATTATTCGAACATCACCCTCCTGGCAAGAAAAAATTTTGTGCTAGACTAGTGACATAGGATGTGTGGATTAGTCTGTGAGTGCATTTGTGCACTTCTGCACTTACAAAGGAAGGAAACTAGAAAAGAAATAATAAGCCGATTGAAAATTTTTTGAAGTGCTAATTTTTTTCTTCCATTTCCTTTGATGGAAAAACTGTAGAATGAAAATTATTTCTTTTTCTTTTCAAATCTATTTCTAGTAATGTTTCTTTTAATGAATATAGTTTTGAAATTAAGTTTTCCCCTCTTTTTCCTTTCCTCCGAGAAAATATTTGGTCAAAATATTTCACTATCCTTTTTCTATATTTTTTTCTCCTTGCCCTTTTTCTTTTGTAGCTATTTTTCTTCCTTTGTAGGAAACATGACACTTTAAATGATGAAAATTGCTCGAATCTTTTTCTTGTGATGTTTTGCTGCTCTAATGTCCCCATGAAGATGGCATGGTGGCTAAGACACAGCGGTGTTTACAGAAGTGGCATAGATCGATTCTGGAGAAGTCTAAAGTTTTTTTTGGATTAAGATGACCTCCACGTATTTTGGCCACCACGTTAAGATCCATAAGACCCTCTGTGATTTACCTCCCTCACAGTGGCCGTGGGACAGACCGGTGGAGGTCGTTAGATTGACGATTTCAACCTTTTGCAGATGTTTTGCTGTTCTAATGAATTTTTTTGGTTTTGATTGGTTGCCTTTCCTGCTGGGTTTTGTTTGCTCCAACCTCTATTACATTTTAGCATTCGTGCCACTTGTTCATGCCTCCCTAGATAGGCAGTGAGTACTTTTATGCTAATGACGGATAATGTTTCTTTTAAATCGATGATTATAAACATGGTATCATTATCGAATGAACCTTTGCATCAGGTACCAAGCTCAGCTTCAGAAAAACCTACTTTATCTAGCTGCAATTGCTGATGCTCAACCTAATGCACCTGCAGTTCGTCCTCAGGTGACTTAGGGTTCATGGGCAAATGTATTATTTTTACTCCTAAACTAAAGCCTTAACATTTTTATTTATATTTATTTTACTTAGCAGATCATGCCACACGGTACGATACCACAGGGAGGCCCTTTCATGCAACAATCACCCATGTTCCCTCGAGGTCCTCTCCCATATAATCCTCAACAAATGCAAGGGCAACTACATCCCCAACCCCCAGGAATGGTGTTCCCAGGCCATGTGGGCATCAGGCCCGGCGCTGTCAACGGCTTACATGGCTCGCACACTGAACCATCTCACGGTGGCACTGCCAATCCCCTCGCAACTCCGAGCTTGTCTGGATTCCCACCCACCAACTCGGATGGACGTGGGAGTAAGCAGGAAGCCAGCATCGCCATGGTACCTGCAGCAGCTGAGAGCCACAGGAACTCAGGAAGTGAGCCTGTCGGTGGGGATGCTGATCAATCACATGCTAAAAGACCAGACGATACCAAGACGCCATGAGAGACTTCGTGTCGCACGGTTAGCCAATCAGTGGCCTGTATGTATACTTGACGTCCAACTACTGCATGAGTAATGGCTGTGGAATATCTAACTTAATGTGTTTGTGCCGGGTCTTAGTCTTATCTAGTTTAGGGTCCATGGGTTATGTTCGATGGGAATTGACCTAATCTTAATTGTTCATGCCTTGGCAAGTAAAAATATACATGATCACCTCCACTCCCCCTGTTTCCTACCAGCTGCAAGAAATGGGAATTAGAGACAATTCCCCCACTAATTGATGATTTGCAAGTAATTCCATTTTTATTTTTGTGCTAACACTGTTGACTCTGGTACCTTGTCGGATTAAAAGGCCAAAGGCGAGATGCTTTGTGTTGAGTGTGAAGGGAAAAAAAAAAAGTTGTGGATAATTTGTCTTGACATTAGCTCTAATAGCCACTGGATTCTCTATCAATAAATTATTAGGCTATTAAAATTTAAAATAGACATTAAAATATAATGTCTTTTTCAAATTAATTTAACTTACTAATAGATTTTGATAACTAAGTTGCTAACCATCCTGCGAGTTTATTTTGGTCAGTGGTTTTAACTTGATCGTTGCTTGTCTTAACTAGACATGTTTAACGGATTGATTTGATTCGGAATCGATTTGAAATCGGAATTTATTTAGATGAATTGATTTTGGAATTTAATCGGAACCGTTCCAATTCCAATCAATTTCGAAATCGTTTCGGAATCGATTCTTATTTCGATTTCGATCTAATTCCAGTTGCTAATTTAAAGGTGGAAACTCTTAGCATACTAATATATTTATAAGATATAGATCATTGACACGATAGATGAATTTGAAAGCTCAAATTTAAGGAAGATATGATCCGGAATCGTTTCGAAATCGACGTGGGCTATTAAAATTTAAAATAGACATTAAAATCTAATATCTTTTTCAAATTAATTTAACTTACTAATAGATTTTGATAACTAAGTTGCTAATCATCCTGCGAGTTTTTTTTGGTTCGTGGTTTTAACTTGATCGTTGCCTGCCTTAACTAGGCTGTTTAACGGACCGATTTGATTCGGAATCGAGTCGGAATTAATTCGTTAAATTTAGAATCGGAATCGATTCAGATGAACCAATTTTGGAATCGAACCGGAACCATTCTAGTTCCGGTTAGGTTCGGTTCCAATCGATTTCGGAATCGATTCTTGTTCCGATTTGAATCTAGTACTGATTGCTAATTTAAAGGTGAAAATTCTTAGCAACTAACATGTCTATAAGATATGGATCACCGATGCGATAGATGAATTTGAAAGCTCAAAAAAAAAATATGAAACCGCCACATTAGTGACCCCCCACCGCTGCCCCTACGTGTGGAGGGGGATAAATCAGGTCTCAGATAGCTAGCGCAGAAATGCGGAGTCATCGTGAATTTAAAAGTTCAAGTTTGAGGAAGATATAGTCCGGAATTGTTTCGAAATCGGTCTAGAACCATTTCGAAATTGGTTCGGAATTGATTCAGAACCGTTCCGGATTGAATTGATTTCAAAATTAAAATTTTAGAATCGAAATTGATTCGGAATCGATTTTGAATCAGTTCCAATCGATTCTAATATCGATGGATCCAGAATCAATTAAAATCGAATCGGAATCGAAATTGAAAAACCGATAAACATGTCTAATCTTAACTAATAGACTTATTGCATATGATCACCAGACAATTAGATGTTTTTTTTAGGACAGAGTAAACCGATGCAGCCGGAGAAGGCGAAAAGTAAGAAGAGATGTGATTACATCAATCCCAAAGACTGAGAGTGACGTCTTCTCTCTGATGCAAAGGGCTAGACATAAACAAAGGTTCCCGATATACGTGGGTTAGGTACCTGTCCCGGCCCATAATTGGACCCTACCTAAAAATTTATTTTGTCATTGTCTAGGTAAAAATCTCGATGAAAATTTTTTCTTTTTTTTTAATCTATTGTTCAAAAATTAAAATTCGACTAATTCTATCAATTCAATTCTATAAAAAAAAATTTACGGATCATTCAAATAGATTCTAAAGGTACAATTAAATTTTGACAAACGATTACGAGTGATTCAAATATTATTGATGAATATATATATTTCGATCGAGAATCAAAGATAGAATGACTTAATAAAATATTCACAGTCGAGCATTTTCGATCGACTGAGTACAGATCATATCAATTTTCAATGAGATATGTCATTAATGAGGTTGATTTCAATGAGTCGATCTAACTTTGCAGGTCATCCACCGTACTTTAGAAGTTGGATGTCAGTCTCATGGTTAGGAGGTCGGGCGTTATCCATGCAGAAGTCGATCATTTCGTGTGTTCGAGAGGTCGAAAGATTTAGAAAGAGCTCAGTTGCCTAAAAGGATTTAAAAGTCGTTAGAAGGGGATCAAGGTGGATCTCCACGTGACTCCTCCGACACTCTAAGTTAGAAAATGAAAAAAGATATAAAAGTAGAGAACGAATAGTGAGCGAAAAAAGAAATATCCTAGTCTTGAGATTTCCTTTTCCTTAATATAAGAAGAGAAAGTGTACTTCTTTTATGGAGGAATATCAAAAGATACACTTTTATAAAAGAAAGTCAAAGGACATATTTTTATAGAGGAAGATCAAAGGATACATTTTTATAATTATTGAGTTTTTTTATCTGATTACTTAGGGTCAGATATACTATCATTGTATTAATATGTAATATAAAAATTAAATTTTTATTACTTTGTATGCCTCCTTTCCATTGTTACTTATACAATAAAGCCTAAGGATATGCAAATTTTCTATATTTTATATAGATGCTCCAATTGCCGAGGGAAGCACTTGAGATAGTGAATTTACATATTTCCTTTTACATGGCACTATAAATCAGTTAAAACGATCAAGTTTTATATTATTTAAATTTACTCAATAAAATAATTAAATTAAGTCAAGTCAAATTCAAATTGGAATTAGCATTTCTTTTATAAACTTGAGAACTTATTATCCAACTCTTAATTTAATTTTATTTGATTATTTTAAACTTTTGTATTTCGAAGATTGATTTATTGGTTAGCAAGTTTGTTATTATAATTTTATTTATTTATTCGAGAGTTTTTATTTATTTATTTATAAATTTGATAAGAATTTAACATGATTTATAAATATTATTCATGAAAGTTATTCCTATACTTTCTATTGATGAATATTAACAGACAAAATACATGTATATTCTTTTAATTTAATGAGTTGTTCAACTCTTTTTATTTAATTGACATATATTAAATAAATATAAATATTTCTTTTTTGATTATTTAGGTATTTAAATTTTTATCGACTAATCCAATCAGTCTTTTCTCCTCGTTTACTTTTCAAATAAATTTAAAATAAAATGTATGTAATTTTTCTTCTGTAAAAAGTTAGAATTGTCCATCTAACTGCTCCTACTAATCTGTCTCACGATCATTGTGAAAGAGATAAATCACGGAGGAATCCTGTGGACCTTGACGTGCTGGCCAATACAAGTAGAGATCATCTGAATCTAAGAAAAAATTTTAGACCTCCTACAGAATCGACTCATACCATTTTTGTAAGCATCACCATATCTTAACCACCACATAATCTCCGTAGGAATATATATGCGGTCTTTCCAATCTTTAAGATAAGTTTATTTGGTTTATTTTTACTTTTACATGTAGATATATCATGGCATGATGCATTTTCATATTTGATTTATATTCAATTATGGTTCAAAATTGACGGTTTCAACCGTTCCAAAAATATTCATCTTTAACTTTAACGTTTTAAGGTGATTATGTTCACTAAAAAAATTAAAATATAATTTTAAAATATAAAAAAATATTGTATTTATTTATGTTGTTTGTGTATCTCCTTATAAAGGAATCAAAGTCCCATGTAACTTTAGGAAACAATATTATTATTCATTTCTATTTTTTTATTTATGTAGCGTTATTTTTTTATAACAAATTTTTTAACTTTTCATTTAAAAGTTATATTTTTTTATTCATTTTACAATTCTGATTTAGTCATCAAATAATGTATATGTTTCTAAAGATTTCAAAGATAAAATATATCTAACGTATTTACTCCGAAACTAAGCGTCTGACAATGATTTACAACCACTACTAGAAAAATAGAAAACAACAATGATTTTTTTCGTCACTAATATATATTATTCACCGCTAAATACTATTAACAACGATAATATTTCGTCGTTAGAATTATCGTAATAAGCTTGTCGCTAAGAGACTTTTGCGACGAAATTTTAATATTTCGTTGTTAATATTAACGACGATGAAAAAAATGTTGCAAAATAAATGAATTTCATCGCTAAATCTAGAATATCAGAAAGAGGAAAATCATTGATATTGACGATGAAACATATACATTTCGTCGTGAATAATCAGTCGATTGAAGCAAACAAGCAGTCGACTGTCTATTATTTGACCAACCACAAAATATTTTTTAGTCGACTGGCTAATCGAATGACAAGTTTGCGATGAAATACATTCATTTCGTCGCTATTAGCAATCGACTGTCCATTATTTGGCCAGACAAAGAATGGTTTTTAGTCAATTGGCCAGTCGACGGAATATTTTGCGACAAATATTACATATAATTTGTCGCTAATATCTTATAACAGTCGACTGGTTAATTTGGACAGTCGTGAAAACACTTGATTTGCATATTGATGATTGCACATCTTTATTCCGTTCCGGCCTAGAAAAGTTTGTCTCAATTTGACTCATATATAACGAATTGAAAGTCAACACCTCATTTACAATATACTCCTCTGCAATATATCCTTCAGGTCGTGCTTTATTACGAACATATTTTTTTAGTCTTCCCAAATATCACTCAAAGGGATACATCTATCGTGACGAAACTAACCCAGCTAACATGGCTTCACGAGGTAAATGAATTGTTAAATGAACCATAATGTCAAAAAAATATCGGAGAAAATATCTGTTCCATTTTACACAATATCAAGACTATTTGCTCCTCCATTTTACATATGTCCGATGTGTGTAAAGATCTTGCAATAATCTCTTTGAATAAATCACATAACTCAATTAGTGTATTATATATGTCTGTTGGGAAAAATTTACATACAATAATTAGAAGTATTCTTTGCAACAATACATGACAATCATGTGATTTTAGTTCATATATCTTTCCTTCATTTGCATTCACATTTTTAGATATATTAGCAGCATAACCATTTGGAAACTTCACAGATTTTAAAAATTGACAAAATTCACGTCTTTCTTTCAATGTCAACGTATAACTTGCATACGGTTTCTTGAATTTGTCTCCTATTGGCTGTAAATGCAATTCACTCCTTATCCCCATATCCTACAAGTCTAATATCGCTTTGAGAGTATTCTTTGATTTTCCGTCTATATTTAATAATGTGTCAATTAAAGCACACAAATATTCTTTTCAATTTGCATTACATCTAAATTGTGTCACAACTTTAAATCTGACCAATATGGTAACTCAAAAAATATAGACTTTTTACCCAATTTGTATCATCCAAAGATCGCTGTCATTTTTTACTGAATGAAGGATGCTTACTGAATGTCACTTGGGATAACACGTCTAACTGCGCTAGAATCTCATATCCAATTATTCGTGGTGGTCCTTCTTTTTTAACATTTCTATTGAAATCTTTATTTCTACACCATGGGTGCTGCACATTCAAGAATCGACGGTGACATGTGTAACATATTTGACTCCTTAATCCTTGATATTTGGTTTCATTCAGATATACTGGAGATGTTTTATAGTCCTTTGTGCTCCATCCAGAAACTGTTCCATATGCTGGAAAGTCGTAAATGATCCACATCACAGTAGCATGTAATTGAAATACTTGTTCAGGCAATGCATCATATGCTTCCACCCCATCATCTCATAGCTCCTTCAGTTAGTTTATCAGAGGTTGTAGGTATACATCTATCTTTTTGTCAGGTGATTTAGGCCTAGGACTTGAAAGAGACATAATCATATATGGTGGCTTTATCATTTTTGATGATGACGAATTATAATTCACAAGTATAACAGACCACATACTATAAGCATTTGACATGTTTCTAAATGGATTAAACTCATCTGTAGTCAACCCTAAGCGAATATTTCGTGGATCACCTGCAAAGATTTCATATGCATCGTCAAATTCTTTCCATGATTCACTATCAACTGGGTGTCTTAATACGTCATTTGTTTCAACTCGCTTTTCTTTATATCATCTCATGTCTTTGGACATATGTTTCGAAATAAACAACCACTTAAGTCTCGGTTTCAGAGGGAAATATCGAAGAATTTTTTGGGGATTCTTTTTCTTATTCATCCCTTCGTACTTGTATCTGAGCTCCTTATACACTGGACATGCATCCTTATTCTCGTGCTCATCCAAAAATAATATACAATCATTCTTACATACATGTATCTTCTCACATGTCAATTCTAACTCTTTTAATAATTTTTTTGCTTCATAATAAGAGTTTAGAATTACATTTAGTTTAGGAAATGTCTCTTGCAATAATTGAAGTAACATATCAAAAGATTTATTGCTCCAGCCATTTACACCTTCATATGCATTAGCTTCGCCACAAAATTGAAAACCGAAAAATTAGTACAATTGTGATACAATTCTTTTTGTGCTTCTTCCAACATTGAAGTATGACTTCGTCTACAATCATTTGTATTTGTGTTTTCATTGATATCATCTGATTGAGGCTCATTGCTATTTATATTTTCTGTATTTCGTAAATCAGTAAATATGTCTTCAAAATCATCTTCGAAATCATCTAATTCAACATCAAAATCATTTTCATCTTCATTTACAATATTTATATTACCGGATGATGTAGAAGCTTCTCTATTAAAGTTTCAGACTTTATATAATCTATTGAATCCCTACCTATAAAGATGTCCTCGCAAATAATCCAATTCATATTGAAACAAATTGCCACACCGTTGATATGGACAATACATTTTCGATAAATTCATACTGATCATGTAATTCTCTGCCATATTTATAAACTGATTCAACTCATTTATATATTCAGGACTAATCCGATTCAGAATCATTATCCAACTTTTATCCATATTTTTAAAATCTGGTTAAATATATATAAAATATCAACTTATTTAATAAATTAGTCTTATAAATAACTTTGATGTTAATTTTCAATAAAAATAATTTAGCAACTTAAATTTATTGATCACATTCAAAATAATTAAAAAATTTATTATTTAAATCTCATACAACATAATCTACGATTTGCATTATAACCATATTTATCATCAAACATTATAATATAAGAATAAGAAAACCTTAAACTTATTCTCTAATCGCAAAATAATTCTAAAATCATCATCTAAATGATAAAATATCTCCAAATTTATTATCTATGCAATAAATTATTGCTTGATTACCATGAATAGGCCCAAATATAAATAATATATAAACTACAATGTCCTTAAACCCTAACAAAATCTTAAATTCATCATTTAAGTATCCAAATATCCTTAAATTTATCATCTAATCATAACAACAATATAAAAAATATCATTAATTTTATTTTAAAACTTGAAAGAAAGAATCTAAAAAAATCTAAGTCGTCGGAGGTTGAGCTTGAGACGAAGTCGAGAAGGATGCCAGAGTTGGAGACTAGAGCTAGAGACGGAGGCCAAGTAGGAGCCCAGAGTTGCCGTCGGAGCCGGATAACCTGGAGAAAGTCGGAGTTAGAATGGGAGAGAATCGTCGAAGAAGAGAAGTCGCGCATGGAAGGGCGTCGAGCCGACCAGGAGAGAAGTCAGAGCATGAGACGGAGATGGATAGTCGAAACAAAAGACGGAGCAGAAGAGAATCGTCAAAGAATCGTCGGAGCGGAAGAGAATCGTCGAAGAAGAAAAGTCGTGCGCGGAAATTTAGGGGAATCGACCGAGTCGAGGGTTTTTTCTTCGCAACTTAGTGACAAAATAAAGGTTTTCGTCGCTAATATTTACAACTTTAATGACGAAATAAATAGTTTCGTTGCAAATTAGAGGTGTCATCAGTCGATTGGTGGTATACCCTAGTCGATTGTCCAAAATTAGTCGATTACAGAATATTTTTTAGTCAACTGATCAGTCGATTGTCCTTGTTCACGACGAAATTTTAAAATATCATCACAAATCAGTGGCTCCATCAGTCGACTGGTGTATACACCAATCGACTACGAATATTTTGACCGCCTATATGAGATTTAGCGACGAATTATTTTAATTCGTCCCTAAGATTTTCATATTAGCGACGAAATAATATAATTTCATCGTAAACATGACATTATTTGCATAATTATTAATTTTAATACATTTATTTGCGACAATTATAAAATTCATCGATAATTATTATCATTAGCGATGAAATATTAATTCGTCACTAATATTTCGTCGATATTTTATTAATTTCTTTTAGTGAACAAATACTCTAGATTTTTTTTTTATAATAGAGAGAATAAGAAAATTTTGAATATTCTACGATAGTAAAAATATCAAAATTTATTTTACTAAATTTAAAAAAAATATATAAAATAATTTTTAAATTTTTATCTTAAACTTAAAAATTCTTATAGACTTTTCGTACTTTCTTTCAATTTAAATTGTTCTTTCGTAAATTTTGAACTATTAATATTAATATTTTAAATTTTAATCCATCTTTTAATTAAAAATCTTTATAAATAATATTTTTTTTTAAAAAATATAAAATTAAAGTATTATGATTTGGATGCAATGGTTGGAATCCGCCAACTCGCATCAATGGACAATCGGTCGGTGAATCTAATTAAGGATCAGATTTGAACTTAATCCGTGGTCGGGTCTAACCCGATCTACTACCACTCTCTGTCAAACAGAGAGAGCCGGTCTCTCAAACCTTCAATCGCCATCGATCCTGTCCACTCTCTCTCCTTTTCTTCCCTTTCACCACCTTCACACCCTGCGAATTGATTGATGTCCTGCAGCGATATGGCGTCATCATCATCCCCTTCCTTCTTCTCTCCCAACTGCGTCCCACAGGCACAAATGCATCCGGCGCCAGGTGATGAAGCGCACCGAGCACTCCTCCAACATCTCAGAGGTGAGCTCGCTAGCTGTGGCTGATCCCTCCAGCCAACTCGAAATTAATTGGCGCTTATATGAATAATTAAAGCAGCTGCAATTGAACCCTTTAATTTGATTCGAGTGGCGCAGTGACGGGGAAGAGATCGAGATCCATGCCCTTCTCAGAGATCGACAACGTCGAGGACGAGTCGTCGGACGACGGCGTGCAGCAAGCAGCTGCCGGGGAGAGGAAGAGGAGACTGAGCAAGGAGCAGGTGAGGACGCTGGAGAAGAGCTTCGAGCAGAGGAACAAGCTGGAGCCTGAGAAGAAGATGCAGCTGGCCAGGGCTCTTGTGCTGCAGCCGAGGCAGGTGGCCATCTGGTTCCAGAACAGGCGAGCCAGGTGGAAGACCAAGCAACTGGAGAAGGATTACGACGCCCTCCGGCAGCAGCTCGAGGCAATCAAATCGGAGAACGAGGCTCTCCGAGCACACAACAAGAAACTCCAAGCTGAGGTTGGGGGTTGCTAGCTCGTTCATCGTCGAGCAGTTTGATTCGAGTGGATGCTAAAATCGAACGTACGTACGTGCAGATCTTGGCCCTCAAAGGCAGAGATACATCGTCGGAGCTGATCAACCTCAACAAGGAAACTCCAGTCTCGTGCAGATGCAGTAACCCAAGTGAGAACAACTCCGAGAGAACTTCAATGGCCAGGGAGAGCTCCTCCTTCCACCACCCCCACCATGGCCTTGCTCTCTTTGCCTCCCCCAGGCCAGCGGAGATGGAGATGCACTGCCCCAAGATCGAGCACTGCATCGCCGAAGGAAGCTTCAGCAACTTGCTGTGCAGCTTGGAGGACCACGCTGCCCCCTTCTGGCCATGGCCGGACCAGCACAGCTTCCACTGACGCGATCAGTCAGTCTCAAACTGGAATTCTTCCTGATAAGTAATTTAATTACATGAATCCTTCGATCAGGTGCCGTCGGTCGCATTAACAGCACTTGAATTCAATCTTATCTAAGCTTGAACTCTGTATCGAACTCATGAATTCAAGGCACTTGATACATCTTCTAGTTGCCCGAGTCGAGATTTTTTTTCCTTCGTGTAATTTAACTGCCATTTGATGCTCATAAAGAAAGAGTTGAGGGACGAAGAAAGGACAGAAGGAAGGAGCTAGTAGCTAGACAAGGTGTGTGGAAAGTGGTCAGTCATTGGTTTTGGTAGTAATGTTTGGCGCTGACAATGGAGCGGGAGCTTTAACCGTAGTACCCCACTGGGAGAGTCGGGAACAAGCATGTGGCTCCCTGCCATTTCCGTTCTGCAAGCTTTTGCGCCGTGACGATGGTGATACTGCAGAGCCTTGGTACTCTCTCTCTTTTTATATATATATATTTTAGAATCCCAATTAATTTTAAAGATATATAATCTTTCATCTGTTCATTTATTAATGCATTGGTCCCACCGAAATATAATACGGATATTATATGATAGAGTACAAATTAATCTCCACTTAAATTTTAACTCTCCACTGTATAGACGGTGTTAAAATCAAAGTTCTATCATGACTTACTCTACAATCTCTTCTTTGTGAGACTAGCGAGAGAGGATTCATGAAGGAAGAATTTTCTCTTTTGAACAATTTATTAATGGACACAAGATGTCCAGTTCAACTTTCAAATATTGATGATTCGATCCCAAGTTATAGTGAATTTGTAAATTTCTTTAAAATGGAGTGACAAATCAAAAAAGCTGAGGTTGTATGCACGATCAAGCACTTTCCAATTTAAATACCTTCCTCTTTTAGGTGTGGAGAGATGTTGCTAATACGACAATTCCATATTTATCAATGCTGCATTATGACTATGATTTAAAAATGAAAATATTTATTTATTTTTTAATTGACATTGGATACTATATTTTTGATTTGATTAATTTTGAATATGATTGATCTGGATGATTCTCCTTCTGTGCTTAAGCCCTACTGCACTTCTATGCCTAAGTTCCTTTGCGTGCTCAATTCCTTAATCTGAATGAGTTATGAAATCTATATATACAAGCGAGTTCTCTTACAAATTAACATGGGTGAATGGATATTGACATGACCGGTGAGACCCCTCCAACGATTAAGTTAACTTCAACGGAAAGAAAGATTATGAATGTGGGCATAATTAAAGAAGAAAGAAAATTAAGTATAGAAGAAGACCATACCTTCTTTTCTCAGCCTTGCTTACTCTTACATAGGCGATAGACGATATGAAAACCTCAATAGAATATTAATCACCCGTTGAAAACCAAACATTTGTAGCGCCATTATAAGCAATCAAACTTATTATAAACTCCCATAACCCCCTAAGTATATGGACAACTATAACTATGTAACGACTATTTGTACACTTGTACACAATAAATCCAATTGAATATTATCCGTGCGAGTAATCATCCCAATAAGTAGTACTCATGTGAGTACGGGGTAATAATCCCAATAAGTAGTAACGACAGATCTCGAGACCCCCTATAACCATATACAATCAAGGGCTCCTCCTAGTTGGACTGATGAGTATAATCGAAGTCTATAGTTGAAAATTCAATACAATAAATCAAGAATGCATTCCCCAAAACGACACTGAGAAAACCATATATAATGTATATGCTCCTATAGGTAATTTCCAAAGTAAACTAAACCAAATGGAATGCTTACTAGGAAAACATCCCCAATGAAATTAGGCTGAATAGGGATATTCCCAATGAAAAAGGTTAAATGGGGATATTCCCATTGAAAATTAGGCTAAACGGAGATATTCCCAATGAAAATCAAGCTGAATGAGAATGTTCCCAAGAAAACCAAGCTGATCGAGGATATTCCCAAGAAAATCAAGTTGATCGAAGATGTTCTCGATAGAGATGTTCTAAAAAAAAAATAAACCATAAGGAAAAACCGACCCACATACTCAAAAAGATCCCTTCATTTGCCATCCGAACCTAGAAAATGCAAACATTAGGTTGACATCATTAAATCCAAGATTCAAATTGGCTTATCAGAGTCGACCAATTACAACCATACACATATCACACTATTATTCTCCGACCAACTATTATGAGCACCATCTAATGACGAATGGAAAAGGCAAGCACCATCATGGCCACTCATCATGATCACAAGCGACTGCCTTGAACACCCTCCGATAACGAACGAAAAAGACGGGCACAATCTTGGTCGTCCATCACTTTTTTGCACATCCTTGCACTATCTAATTACTCGGCTATAAAAAGGGTCACGATCACAAAAATCTCTCACTCCGCTCTTTTACCTTTACTCATGTAGCACTTGGTCTGTGCATTAGCCTCCTATCTTTCTTTCCTAATATGCGCTATCTATTCCTAGGAAAATTGTCATGCCCCGAGGGATCTTCGCCAGACGAAAATCCGACAGCACCTTCCCTGTACGGGTGACAATACCAATTTTTAATACAAGGCCTACACGACCACTATACATCGGTCAACACGACCGAAACATACCACATCTACACACGCAGATCATAAGGCCTTAGGCCAACCATCATAGTAAATAAATGAAGTCTATCACATCTAGATTTACCCCTTCTGCCATCTCAGCAGGAACATACAACCAAATAATTGAATAGTCCATAAGGACACCACAAATATTCCCAAACTTCCACAAGTACATAACCAAAACATCAGGACCTAAACATATCCTCTATACAAAATCCAAAACCATAAGACCAATAAACCTATCCATTTCGACGAGGGGAATTGGCAACTGGACTCTCTTGACAGCTTCATCCTGAAATAAATATAAAATCACGGGATAAGTTCAAAGAACTTAGCGGATATTAGTCGATATGAATAGCAAGATATAGCTAACTATACTAATCATGTCAGTACAGTCTCATATATATGGTAAGCAAGAAATAAATGCAAAAGGACTGTACTCACCTGAATCTCCTACTCTGATATAAGAGCATGTGCCCTACTATAAGAGATAAAGTCATCACCATAAATGAATATGAATCCTGTATGCATGACAATCATATGCAACATCCAAGGCATCAATAAAATGCAACAAACACAATACAAATGCGATCCATGCAAAAATGCATGTCGTGCATATGACATGGTCACCCCTGACGCCAGTCAGCCGCCTCACACGCGATGGTGAAGCCGAGTGGGTAGGGCTATGACAACTGTGCACTCTGCCATCACTGCTCTGGTGGCCAGTGGGCGAGGATCTTTGTCACGAGTACACCTATCCTCCTGCCCCAAACATAGTGGGGGAGCTAAGCTCTCATCTCCCGGTGTCATAGACCAGAGGAGGGATCCCTGCCCGCTACCACGCTGCCTCATCGCTACCCATGAGCGGACCAGCGGAGCCTGACAGAGCAACTGCACACACCCTCCTGATGTACCACTAACCCATGAGTGACAGTGTGTGCAGACCATGTAACTGGCTGCGGGCTCAACAATAATGGAACCCCGTCCAGCCAGCATGCAATCATGCAAGATGGTGCATGACACTAAAACATCTAATACTAACTAACATACGTATCCGAATAATATGCACAATAAAAAGGTACATATACATGATCCAAGTAAAACAGGGAAAGTATAACTATAAACTGATCAAATGCATGTGTCAAATAGACATAATAACATGCAAGGTAGATAAACATGAAAACTATTGCAAGCTATCAACATGACTATATCAAAAAGACAAGTCAAAATACCCGCCTGAATATATATCCGCAAAAAGAACCAAATCGTCATGACTGGGGACCTGCCTCGTGACCGAAACCTGCATATAGCATAACCTTTGTTAAGCATAAAAATGCAATCCACCGACAAATCGAATCCTAAGCCGATTTCGGACTTAAACCAATTAACCCAAATGCTTAATAAAATCCCGGTCAACTAGATTGATCTAGTTATCCCATTTAACCTAATCAATCCTCCGCATTAATCCCTATCGACCCTTAAACAAATTAACAACATATTATCCATTTATAAACACCCATATCTGAACTTACTAATTCTCCATCTTAAATTTCACAGCCAACAACTATGGGTTAGTTTAGGACTCACCTTAAGCCCAACAACCTCTACAGCCTAATCGTTGCCCAAAAATCCTGTACAGCATATCCCAAATCCTCAACCTTCAATTTCACAGTCGCACTAACTGTATTTACAGCCACATTGAAACCCAATAAAACCTCACAACGCTCTCAACCTGTCAAAACCCCAAATCACAGCCACCATTACCTCTTTATTCCCCCACAATACATTGATACCTAACAAAATTCAACAATTAACAGATGAAATGAGGGTAGATCAAACTTACCAGCCCTAGGAACCTCCACCGCAAAGAATCCCTAAACCTGGCCTCACAATCCTCTTCAAAAAATCCAACGCCTATGCCCCTGCTTTTGTTCGTAATCGCATGCTAGGTTTAGCACTCATCCAAATATCAAGAAGAGGGTCGGCCCCTTACCTTGCTACCGGTAGAAACTCGCCGAGAAGGTGAAGACGGTGAGCCGAGGCGGCGACACCGCGGTGGCTACGGACACAGGTAAGGGCGGCGTTGCCGGCGCTTGTAGAGGAGAGAACTACAGCGACGAGGGCGAGTGGAGAAAGTGGTCGCAGGCTCGAGCGGCGTCAGTGGCAGCGAAGCTGGCGCGTGCGCCTGCGGACGGCGAGCGCGCGAGGAAGAAGCAGTGATCTGGTGGCCGCAGATTGTGGGTGGCGACGCGAGGAAGAAGGCTCGACGGCGGTCAAAGGCGAGGACGGCTCAGGCGGCAATGGCAGAGAGGGGATCGCGTGAGAATCCGGCGGAGATGTGGGCACGAGCGGTGTTGAGGGTCGCGACGTGAGGAAAAAGGGCTCGGGAAGTTTGGGAACGGGAATCGGGGAAAAATTAGAGAGAAACCTAGGTTTTATTTTTATTAACCCCTTAGTAAATTAATTATCCCCATAAATATCTTGTATGAGCTCCGTTTAAATCCAGAAAAATTCCGAAAAAATTCCTAAAATTCCCTAAAAATTCCGAAAAGTTTCCAAGATTATTTCTCTAAATTTTTGGCCATTAAATTTATATTTTAAAATTTTGAGTATTTAACATTCTCCCCCACTAACAAAAATTTGGTCCCTAAATTTCCTACTCAAATGCATAATGAGTAAGAGATACCACAAGTACTGAAAAATATAATTCACGTACCTTAAGCAAACAAGTGGGGGTATTGAGCTCGAATCTTTTCCTCAAGCTCCCAAGTTGCCTCTTCATCAGTGTGGTGACTCCACCCGACCCTAACAAGTCGCACAATCTTATTCCACAACCGTCGTTCCTTGTGATCCAGAATCCGTATCGGAACCTCTGCGTAAGTAGCATCAGGTTGAATAGAACCTAACACACCTGACCGAATATGTGCAAGAGTCTGACACATACTTCCTCAGCATGGACACATGAAACACATCATGGGTACCAGCCAAAGACGGTGGTAGCATTAGACGGTAAGCAACCGCTCCGATCCTCTCCAAAATCTCAAACGGACTAATGTACCTAAGAGCTAGCTTACCTCGGAGGCCAAATCTCTTCACCCCTTTCATGGATGAGACTCGCAGGAATACATGATCACCAATAGAGAACTCTAGAGGTCTCTGTCTCCGATCTGCATAACTCTTCCGATGATCCTGCGTCTCGGCCATCTTTTGTCTGATAGTATGGACCAACCCTGCCTCATACTGAGTTCTATGGGTCCTAGCAACTGGTCCTCCCAGTTGCCTCCGAAATCTATAATACAGGACCTCAGCAAATCCTCTAGTGTCTGAATGGTCCGCTCATACTATCCATCTGTCTGCGGATGGAAGGCAGTACTAAACCGAAGTTGTGTGCCTAAAGCCTGCTGCAGACTCTTCCAGAACCTAGACGTGAAACGGGGATCTCTATCTGATATAATGCTCAAAGGAACACCATGCAATCTGATGATATCCCGACAATATATAACTCTGTCAAATGATCCAAGGAATCGGTCTTCCGAATCGCTAAGAAGTGCGCGGATTTGGTTAGTCGGTCTACGACTACCCAAATTGCATCATGACCTTGATGTGTCCTAGGCAAACCCACCACACAATCCATAAAAATATGCTTCCACTTCCATTCCGGAATCGGAATTTTCTGAAGCATCTGTTCCTTAAACTAATGCAACTCCGGAAACCATTATCCTCCTCGGATTCAGAGACAGTAGTCCATCTACCTTCCAAAATCCACTCCACCACACACTTTATGAGTGCATGGGAGGCTATCGCGACCAAACTTCCTTGTTACAACCGTTCGTGTTCCAGCTACTCTATAGTAGTTATCCAGTAACTAGCCAAAATCCCATGAGCATTCCTGCTCTTCACCTCTACAATACAATATAATAACTGCGAAGTCCACGTCATATATATGACGGATTATCTCGCAGTCCTTTAACTGCCGTAAGCTTTGGATATGTCTATTCAATAGCATCGGAACCGCTACGATCCCCGAAAGGTTGCATCCATATACACTACCCTTCCATCCACACCAGAATAATTAATCAACACTGGCGTAAAAGTCAACTATCGTCTGAGCCCTGAAACTAGTTTCACAAGCTTCAGACCACATAAATTCCATCACCTTCCTTGTCCAACCAATCAACGATGTAATACCGCTAGAGCATCCTATCCATATCTATGGTAATGATCAAATCAATACCAAGAAAACTACCATCAACAGTGACCGAGTGCGCAACTCCAACTACCACCCTCAACAGTGGCCAAGTTACGCAATCCAACGACCACAACTGAGCCAATCGTGTCCAGAATACACGACTTCCTAAATCCCTGGATGACTAATTCGTCAATAAGTCTAATAAGATAATCATAAGCTCATACAATTCATATCAAGTATGAAATTGTCGTTGCTATACAACTGCATTCTCTTTACTCTAAGCTGATGATATAACATTCATCACAACGACAATGTTAATTGTATGACACCATGTCACTACAATATCATCACACCAGTCACCAATCAATCCTAGAGTATATATAGGTATCCTATAGCTGATCTAAATAGATCATATATCCACAATGAAGGATATTTATTTCCTTCCACAACTACCGCATTCTATCATCATTAATCGATGCATAACCTCAAAGGTCCATCTCTCTTTTAACAAAGAGTTCCGGATCTTCTCTGAAAGAAATTCTGGGACAGATAAATATCCCATCCAACACCTCTTATAATAAGGTAAAATGATCTTTCATCGTCTTGACCAGCGTAAGCATACACGTCTTATCCATAACCAAATCACTATTAGTAGGGACTGATATTCCCTGAGGGTTTACCCCTTGTCCTTCAAATTGGTGGCTAGCAGGCCAAATCTCTAGCTTCCTACTTCGACATCAGTCGACACCTTTAAAGAGTTCGTACTTCCGAAATCATCGTTAGGTTCCACAAGGTCAATACGTCATCGACCTCGTTCCTCAACCATGAGTAGGGGCAATTTCACTAAGTCAATACTTTTCCTATAGCTCAGAGATATCCTTCAGCTCACCTGGTCCCAAAACCCGAGAACTCCCAAAAATCCAAGGGAAATCAAATCCTCGAAACACAAAACCCACAAACTAAAACCGTAAACCAATAAAATTGTCACGTCCTGGGGGCATATCCATCATCTAAATAACAAAGGAGTCCCTTAGTGACAATATTCTGAAATACATAGACCAAATCTGGTAAAAACCTCGAAATAATTATAGAAATACTAGTATTTTAATAACTGCATGCATGCACGACTAAACATATATCCATTAAAGTAAAAGAGTTTTATGACACCAAATCAAACTACGACAAAATCCAAAGTGCATAATAAAATGCAACACAGATAAAGTAAATAAAGCGGCATCTCGACGATGCAGTGGGACAAGCACGGCAAGGAACTCTCTGAGCGACTCGAAGGTAGGTCAACATGACACGTCCTCCATCAGTTAACCTAGGGAGGGGATAAGTACAACCACTCTGTGGATGTATAGACAATAGTGCATAATCATAATGCACATAATGGAAGTCACAGGGAACAAGCTAGAGTAACCCAACCCTCAGAGTACCAATATCAGTCTGCAACCATCCTGATCAGCAGTATAACAAATATACTCGCAACATACACAACCACTACAACAAGCAGTGTACATCCGGATACCACGACAAAGTCTCGTGGCTCTCGCACAAAAAGGAAACTATCTATGAGCTACCGCGAACGTAACCCATGGGCCGACAATCAATAGCACGGTCTACGCGCAACTATATGCTACCACGAATGAGACTTGTGGATAGACAGGTTGTATATAAATATCTAATTATTGACTGCACGCTCTGGCGTACTACCACCAATAGGTCGTGTGAGCAGTCGATTATCCTAGGTTGTTAAGCCTAGGGTTATCCAATACATCCCGCATAAATCGACTTTCAACGTTGACAAAGATCATCGATCTACAATTAAACCCATTGAGGCGGTTAAGCGAGGGTTTCAACACCTCTAAAACGAAATGTTTACCAAAGTCGATAAAGATCATCGACTAATAAATAAATTCCTCCAGATGGTTAGTCTAAGGTTCTAACCCTTCTAATATAAACGGTTATCAAGGTCGATAAAAGTCATATGTCCACTAATAAACTCGTCGAGATGAGTAATCATAGGGTTTCATCCCAACTAACAGGAAACGCCTTTCAAGGCCAATAAAGACCACAAATCTACTATCAAGCAATCATGCATGCTACAACATGCTACCACGAACAAATCTCGTGGGTACTTAAGATGTAAAGTAGCTCTCTAGCTACAAGTGTCATACGAATCCGATTATCACCAACTCCGAACGAATAACACAAAAATATAACCTTACAGTAGGTCATCTCAACCATGATTGGGAGATATAGTAAGGATTAATTGCATCCTAACCATACGAACTCTACTAGTCTGATCACCATATCACTGAAACAGTAAATGGCTAAATATATACTAATATGCACATCCGGTTTATTACACCTAGGGTTCCACTAATGTTGTTTCATTCCTGAGATCCGCTCCTATAGAATAACTTCATCTAAGTTATTCTATTTCTACTAGTCTTAATCATGGTATCCACCGCAAAAACTCATAACCATAAACATATAACATGCTGTCTAATAAACGACAGCATAGTCATACCAATGGCAATCAATAGCAGAAATTAATTAGGGTATAACAAAAGGGTCATGCCAGATCAAAGTCACGGCAATACTCAATAAACCATCAGGTGCCTATATATACCCTAAACTACGTAAGCAATGTAATCATGTCCTCATGCACTAGGATCTAGAAAGTCAAAGAACCTCTATGTATACCTTCTACGAATTTATCCATCTTAGTCATATTTTTCAACTAGTCTAATAATCCTAATACTAGTCAAATCCTAAGAGGTAAACATCTACCAATAATATTTTATCATTTATATCACAATGATAACTAGCTACTTATAGCAGTAATAGCAATTAATAACCAAATGCTATATATAAACCAGCAACCTAAAAATCTAATTGTCCACGGATATCGAGTTAAAACAATACTGCATAAAACATGATATCACCGCATAACCAATATAAATATGTACTAAATCTAGAAAATTTTCTAGAATATATTTACCTGTTAGCCGTCTGGAGATGTCCTGTTGCTGCCAAATCCCCCATATTGACCTCGTCAATAATACCTCGAATTTCCGAAACATAAAAATCATCGGAAATCCATACAACCCCGAAAATACCCATTTAACCTGCCAAACGTGGCAAACTCCCAAAAACCCAAAGACCCTAAGGAACTCAGAAACCTACGCTTTGATACCAAATAAATTGTCACGCCCCGAGGGATCTCCGCCAGACGAAAATCCGGCAGCACCTCCCCTGTACGGGTGACAATACCAATTTTTAATACAAGGCCTACACGACCACTATACATCGGTCAACACGACCAGAACATACCACATCTACACACGCAGATCATAAGGGCTCAGGTCAACCATCATAGTAAATAAATGAAGTCTATCACATCTAGACTTACCCCTTCTGCCATCTCAGCAGGAACATACAACCAAATAATTGAATAGTCCATAAGGACACCACAAATATTCCCAAACTTCCACAAGTACATAACCAAAACATCAGGCTAAACATATCCTCTATACAAAATCCAAAACCATAAGACCAATAAACCTATCCATTTCGACGAGGGGAATTGGCAACTGGACTCTCCTGACAGCTTCATCCTGAAATAAATATAAAATCACGGGATAAGTTCAAAGAACTTAGCGGATATTAGTCGATATGAATAACAAGATATAGCTGTTGGTGCAACAATTCTCCAAGCATTTATATATGTTTTGATGTTTGGATAATCATCTAAGTTAGACAATGTTTTGTGATCTAATTGCAAATATGTTTAAGTGACAGGGAAATCCAAGGATGAAGCCTTGGTAAAAGAGAAGTCCAAGAATGATCTTGGCAAGGAAAGTCCAAGGGACGGACTTGGCAGCATAAGACCAAGCTTGTAGTCTTGGCAGCGTAAAGTCCAAAGTGAACCTTGGCAAAGGAAGACCAAGTATGATCTTGGCAAGGAAAGTCCAAGGGATGGACTTGGCAGCGTAAGACCAAGCTTGTAGTCTTGGCAGCGTAAAGTCCAAGTGAACCTTGGCAAAGGAAGTCCAAAGTAAGGTCTTGGCAGCATAAGTCCAAGCTTGGAGTCTTGGCGGCGTAAAGTCCAAGCATTTGGCAACCCAAGACATGGCGAGGCCGAAGGAAACTCTTGAAGGTAGGCGCAAGGCTGAAGGAAGAGTTAGAAGGTCAAGTCTAGGTCTAGGGTGTAAAATTAAGTGTGAATTACTCACACTTGATAAGTATCAGTCGACTGATATGATGTATCAGTCGACTGGTTAGGTGCTCGAATGAGTCAGGTTGAAACCCTGACCATCGATCGCTTTAATAGCGAGTCGATGATCGATGATATTACGTCGATCGGCCAACATGGCGGTCGGGATCAACGCAAAAACGAGCACAGAATAGAGTCGCACTCGACTGCGGCCTGCGATCACTCGACTGATCACTACATCAGTCGACTGATGGAGGGATCAATCGATTGATCACCTGGCCGTTGGAAATTGCGGCTACGAATCTCCGCGGAGATCTCGGTTCAGAAGCCGTTGGCTTCGGCGGCAGTCGACTGATGGAAAGCATCAGTCGACTGATCAAGGCCCAACGGGAAAAACATCCCCTCTTCTATAAAAAGGGGCCTTGGGGAGCTTGGTGAAGCTATTTCTCTCATTCCTAACTACACCCTCGTGCTCACCAAGCCTTCCCAAGTGTTTTAGCAATTCAAAACCTCCTCTTCTCTAGTTCTTAATCATCCATCATTGTAAAGAAGAGGAGAGCATTGTAAGAAAAGTTTCTCCACCTTGGTTCATCCAAAGGAGAATATAGTGAAGCTTGGCTAGGACTAATCCACCTTACGGATTGCCGTGGAGTAGGAACGTCATCTCCGAACCACGTACATCGGGTGTTAGCGTTGCTTTCATCGTTTTCTTACTTGTATTCGTATTCGTATTTGTATTGCTTCTGCTAACTTGCTTATAGAAACGGAGAAAGGCTAATCACCCCCTCTAGCCATTATAAAGATCCTAACAATAGCTAACAATACTAATCATGTCAGTACAGTCTCATATATATGGTAAGCAAGAAATAAATGCAAAAGGACTGTACTCACCTGAATCTCCTACTCTGATATAAGAGCATGTGCCCTACTATAAGAGATAAAGTCATCACCATAAATGAATATGAATCCTGTATGCATGGCAATCATATGCAACATCCAAGGCATCAATAAAATGCAACAAACACAATACAAATGCGATCCATGCAAAAATGCATGTCGTGCATATGACATGGTCACCCCTGACGCCAGTCAGCCGCCTCACACGCGATGGTGAAGCCGAGTGGGTAGGGCTATGACAACTGTGCACTCTGCCATCACTGCTTCTGAGTGACCGAGTGGACATGATGCTGTCGGAGTACACCTATCCTCCTACCCCAAACATAGTGGAGGAGCTAAGCTCTCATCTCCCGGTGTCATAGACCAGAGGAGGGATCCCTGCCCGCTACCACGCTGCCTCATAGCTACCCATGAGCGGACCAGCGGAGCCTGACAGAGCAACTGCACACACCCTCCTGATGTACCACTAACCCATGAGTGGCAGTGTGTGTAGACCATGTAACTGGCTGCGGGCTCAACAATAATGGAACCCCGTCCAACCAGCATGCAATCATGCAAGATGGTGCATGACACTAAAGCATATAATACCAACTAACATACGTATCCGAATAATATGCACAATAAAAAGGTACATATACATGATCCAAGTAAAACAGGGAAAGTATAACTATAAACTGATCAAATGCATGTGTCAAATAGGCATAATAACATGCAAGGTAGATAAACATGAAAACTATTGCAAGCTATAACTGTCTAGCATATCAACATGACTATATCAAAAAGACAAGTCAAAATACCCGCCTGAATATATATCCGCAAAAAGAACCAAATCGTCACGACTGGGGACCTGCCTCGTGACCGAAACCTGCATATAACATAACCTTTGTTAAGCACAAAAATGCAATCCACCGACAAATCGAATCCTAAGACAATTTCGGACTTAAACCAATTAACCCAAATGCTTAATAAAATCCCGGTCAACTAGATTGATCTAGTTATCCCATTTAACCTAATCAATCCTCCGCATTAATCCCTATCGACCCTTAAACAAATTAACAACATATTATCCATTTATAAACACCCATATCTGAACTTACTAATTCTCCATCTTAAATTTCACAGCCAACAACTATGGGTTAGTTTAGGACTCACCTTAAGCCCAACAACCTCTACAGCCTAATCGTTGCCCAAAAATCCTGTACAGCATATCCCAAATCCTCAACCTTCAATTTCACAGTCGCACTAACCTCTCGATCAATTAGAGGGTGGGCTTTGATTTCTGGTGCACCCCTTTTTTTATGAACTATCCACATATTTTGCTTTGCCTCTTAACCAACTAGTCCTCAACTCTTGGCGTCTCCTAACAAGCTTTTATTTTGTAATCTCTTACCTGAGACTCACACCAATCGCTTCTCTTTTCCATTGTTTCTTTCAATTAAAAATAATGGTTGAACCGAGTGTTTTCTTTTCATAACCCAACCAGAAATCCAATTCCTTGCATGATGCCCCACTTCTCACAAAGAGTGGAAAGAACACTTGTTTCTTATCCATCCATCAACTCGCTTTCCTTTTACCACAAACTAAATTTTTACTCTTCCTCCATGACCAGCCTTGAGAAAATATAAGGAATGAGCATACTATCAATCTGTCTAGGTATGCTTAACAGACTGATTCGATCCGGAACCGAGTTAGAACCAATCTATTAAATTCAAAATCAGAACCAATTCAGATGAACCGATTCTGGAACCGAACCGAAACCGTTCTAGTTCTGGTTCGATTTGGTTTCAATCGATTTTGGAACCGGTTTGGAACCGTTTCGGAACCAATTCTCATTTCGATTTGGATCTGGTTTTGGTTGCTAATTTAAAGGTGAAAACTCTTAGCATGCTAACATGTCTACAAGATTATTTTGTAACAGAAAAAAAAATAGAATCACCAACGTGATAGATGAATTTGGAATCTCAAGTTCGAGGAAAATGGTTCAGAACCATTTCAGAATCAGTCCGGAATCATTTCTAAACCGATTAGAATTGAATTGGTTTAAAAGATAAAACTTTGGAATCAGACTCATTTCAGAACCGATTCAAATCGGTTCCGAACTGGTTCCAACTTCGGCGGATCCGAAATCGATTATAACCGAATTGGAACTGGAACTGAGGAACCGATAAGCATGCCTAAATCTGTCATTACTGACCGATGATTTGTGTTAGTCGACTGGGTTGAGACTAGTCAACTAGTTGTTAGACTAGTTGATTGGTCTAGTGCTCGGGCAGAGAAGAAATCATGGTGCTCGGGTGATTGGGAAATCTTGAGTCGAGGACTTGGGTGCTCGGGCACTGAGAAAGGGGCGCTCGGGAGGTGCTCGAGCTAGCACTTAGGTATGCAAGTCGGCACTCAGACTCGGAAAGCTAAGTGGTGCTTGGGCAGTCGATTGCTATGTGAAATAATCAACTATAGTCGACTGGCCATGGGTAGTCAAGATGATAGGGGCTCAACCATTGGTGCTCGAGCAACCGAGGTGCTCAGGAAAGTTCCGACGACAATAGTTGATTGTTGTGATGAAATAGTTGACTGGCTTCAGTGGCTAGCAAATAGAATGTTTGTGAGTCGACCAGTCGATTGGTGAAATGCCCGTTGTGTTGTAACAATCGAAATCTCTAGAATCATGGTCGTGGAAAAAGTCATTGGAGGCATTCAACGATCTTACCAGTCGATTGCTAATGTTGAGCAGTTGACTGATAAAAATGAAAATGGGTAACTTAGAAAGTTGACTTCCAAACTCTATATAAGAGGAGTCTTGGAGCTTGGAGAAGTGCCCGATTTCGAAAAAGAAACATCCTAAAGTTCTCCAAGTGTTTTCTAAGTCTTTCTCCACAACTCTTCTTCCAAAGCTTATTCATCAAATCAAATCTTGTAAAAAGAAGAGATCATTGTTGTAAGAAGGGTTCCTTCACCTTGGTGTTCATCCGAAGGAGGAGATAGTGAAAGCTTATAAGAGGAGTAATCTGCCTTAAGAATTGTCATGGAGTAGGAGTGAATCTCCAAACCACGTTACATCTTTGTATTAGTATTGTTTTCCATTCTAGCTTTTAATTCATACTTGCTTCCACTAACAAAGTTGTATAAAGAATCAAAGAAAGACTATTCACCTCCTCTAGCCTTAAGAAGATCCCTAAAATTGATATCAAAGCCCAGATCGCCTTGGAATAACTAATCATCAACCAAAGCATCAAGATGATATTTCAAGAGGGATATAACACCTTACAACCACCTTTCTTCGATGGCAACAATTTTGCATATTGGAAAAATAGAATGGAATATTATTTAATGAATGATATAGAAAATTGGTTTAGCATTGTAGATGAGTTCGAAAATTTATTGGACCAACTTGGAGCACCTCTCCCAACCAAGGATTGGACAAGAGAAATGTCCAAAAAGGCTCAAGCAAATGCAAAGGTCATAACCACACTACAATGTGGACTCTTGAAAGAGCAACTCAACAAAGTTGAGTCATTCAATTCTGCCAAAGAGCTTTGGGAAAAGCTCATTGAGTTGAATGAAGGATCAAAAGACTTGAGGAGAGCCAAAAGGGATCTCTTGGTAGGTCAACTCCAAACTTTCACCATTAAAGCAAATGAAACAGTGAGTCAAATGCATAGTAGGTTCAAAGAAGTTGTCGACGGACTTCATGTAATAGGTGAGAAAATTGACAATCGGAATCTAGTGAGGTATGTGCTTCTAGTTTTTCCTAGAAACACCTAATGAGCATCAATTGTTGATGCATATAAGGTTTCTATAGATCTTTCTTTAGTTAAACTAGATGAATTATTTTGTTAATTTGAATTTCATGTACAAGATAACATGTCTTCAAAAGAGAAAAGTTTAGCTCTTGTTGCAGAAAAGAAGAAGAAGCAAAAAAAGGAGGAATCCTCTGTTGGATCGAGCGGATAGCTAGAGGGGGGATGAATAGCGATAGAAACTTTTCATTCGAATTCGTTTCAAGACACAAGTAAACGCAGCGGAAAAACACAATATAAAAATAAAGACACGAGGGTTTTTTTACTTGGTTCGTAGCCTACGGCTACTACTCCAAGGCCCTAACGGTCCTAGACCCCGTACGACGGGCAAAACACTAACGAACTCCTCCTCGTTGGAGGTAGGAGTTAATCGAATACAAAAACACGAAAGCTTCGAGGTAAAGGGACACTCCCCCTCTCCTCGTTACGATTAAAAACCTCGAAAGTAATGAGAGAATTACAACTTAAATGACTTCTTTACCGATGACTTGGAAGATCGGAGATTGGAGCTTGGGTCATCGTCGTCTCGGTAGCACTTTGTCGTAGGAGTATCGTCGAAGAGGCATTGCATTGCGGAAAGCTTTTGAGCACTTAGAATTGATGAAAAAACCTAGGAGAAGCCCTCCTTTTATAGCCTTTGAGTCCCTTCTCGAGAGGATCTTCAGCCAATCAGATTTAGGCACCAATCTTCTTGGAATGAGGTGATAAGGCTTGACTCCTCAAAGTTGATCCTTGACTATCAGTCCACTGATGGCCATCATCACCGATCGATGGCAATGCGATTAGTCGCAACACCTTGATCGGTGATTTCAATGAGTGGCTCTTGTGAAGCGATCGGTGATGCTAGCTGAAATCACAAGTTAGCTTAACAAAAATATAATTTCGACGGTCGTCGACCGTCTGATCTCGACTTAGACCATCCATGGGATGTCTTTGGTCGGATCTATGCTTAAGATCATTCCCGTAAGGAGGATACGACCTCACTTACTCTCACACACACGAGCTTACCTCGATACTTACTTTGTAACTCTTGCTTCCGGCCTTCCACTCGATTCCTTCGGCTCCCTCCGAAGTCACTCGAGTGTTGCCCGACCACCGCGGCTTCCTCCGAGTGTCGCTAGCCTTCAGCTCCAGCTTTAGCACTTTTCTGCACACTCGATTTAGCTCGTGAGATAACAATATGAGCTTAACTTTGTATCGTTTGCTATAATCAAAACTTAGGTTCGACTTAGGTGCTTACTGTACCAACAATCTCTCCCTTTTTGATCTATGGCAAACCCACATACAAAGCTAAGGAAATAATATGCATGAGAATCAAGAATAATAAAGATTAAGTAGGAGTAGTAGTGATTTTCTCTCCCCCTTGAGGAAACCTCCCCCTTGACCGAGGGTGAGTCTTGAAAGAAGATCTTAATCCTCCCCCTTAATGTTTACTATTTAGGAAGACTTTAAGTAATTAACAATTACTTAAAGTTGGCCTTAGTTAAGAAAAATGAAGTCTTAGGTTAAAAAAAAAATTGATCCCTTAACTTTGACCTTTTTCTCCCCCTTTTACCATATATCAAAAAGAGTGTGGGGGGTTTTGAAAAAGAAAGTATAGGTATTAAGTTTAAGTTTCAAGTCCAAGCATGTTTCATATTATTTTGAAAATAAAATACTGAAAATAAGCTCACCTATATAATATTCAACTCTTACTTGACTTGATTGATATAAAGGATCAACAAGTCCTAGTCAGAGTCGGTTAATATATATGATTATACTCCATAGTTCATGGCGATGCACTAGCTCTACATCTGGAACCAGGAGTAAGGTCCTAACATCTCACGCCTATCTATGTGGCTAAGTACACAAACACATTAGTCCTATGTGTTGTGAGATGTATTGGCTCCTTAAATCTATAGGTGCATGATATCTAAGGTATGTCCTATGCTAGTTCTATGAAAGAGTAAAAATAGTAATAAGAAAATATAATTTATAAATTCCTATTCTACTACGCACATGCCCAATTTTTGCCTTAATAGACTGAATTCGACTTCGGGTAGGAGTTTAGTAAATAGGTCTGCCAAGTTGGACTTCGATTCGACGTATTCGAGTTGTATGACTCCGTTGGCCACATGTTCTCGAATAAAATGATGTTTGACTTCTATATGTTTGGTCCTAGAGTGACATATTAAATGTTTAGTTAGGTTAATTGAGCTAATGTTATCTACGTGAATTTTAGTGTTTGTAAAGTCTAACTTAAAATCTCGGAGAGTATGCTTCATCCAAAGAAGCTGAGTGACACACTCACCCATCGCGATGTATTCGGCTTCGGTGATAGATAAGGCAACACAATGTTGCTTCCTACTGCACCAACTCACTAGACTCGAGTCGAGAAGTTGACAACAACCACTCGTACTCTTTCTATCGAGCTTACTACCAACATAGTCCGAGTCGGAGTAGCCAGTTAGTTCGAACTCAGTAGATCTAGGGTACCAAATACCGACATTAAGTGTACCCTTTAGATATCTAAGGATACGCTTAACTAGAGTTAGGTGAGACTCCTTGGCACAGGTTTGGAACCTTGCGCACATACTTACTGCAAATAAGATATCGGGTCGGCTTGCAGTTAGGTAAAAGAGACTCCCTATCACGCTCCTATAGTATTTTAAGTCGATTGAATTTTCGGTTACATCTTCTTCTATATTTACATTCGTTGTCATTGGGGTATTAATAATTTTAGCGTCTTGCATCCCAAAGCGTTTAATTAATTCCCTAGTATATTTGCGTTAGTGCAAGTATATTCCATCTTTAGTTTGTTTAATTTGTAGACCTAAGAAGAAACTCAACTCACCTACTAAATTCATTTCAAATTCACTTTCCATAAGTGAAATAAATTCGTTTAGTAGAATCGAGTTTGTGATTCCGAAGATGATATCATCTACGTAGATTTGGGCTATGAATATGTCTTTACCTACGGTTTTTACGAAAAGAGTTGGGTCAACTAAACCTTGGTTAAATCCTTTGGACTTAAGATAAACCGAAAGCCTCTCGTACCAAGCTCGAGGAGCTTGTTTGAGTACATAGAGAGCTTTCTTTAATCTAAGGATATGGTCGGGTTTATCTAGATTTTCGAAACTGGGGGGTTGACTGACATAAACCTCCTCCTTAATATATCCATTCAAGAATACTGACTTTACATCCATATGAAACAACTTAAATCCTTGATGTGCATCATATGCTACTAACATTCGAATGAACTCTAATCTAGCTACTGGGGTATAGGTCTCGTCGTAATCTAAACCTTCGACTTGACTAAACCCTTTAGCGACTAATCTAGCTTTATTTCTAACTACTTCACCTTTATCATCAAGTTTATTTCTAAACACCCACCTTGTTCCAACGATTGTTTTATCTTTAGGTGGTGGTACTAATTCCCAAACTTCGTTCCTAGTGAATTGAGCCAACTCTTCTTGCATTGCAATAATCCAATCGGGATCAAGAAGAGCTTGGTCAATAGTTTTGGGTTCAATTTTGGAAATCAAGGAGATTTGACTAAGGTTTCGGTATGAGGCTCTAGTTCGAACTCCTAGGCTTGGATCACCTATCACTTGGTCGATAGAATGATTCGTTTGAGTCCTAGTTTGATTTGGGTTAGAGTCACCTATCACTTGGTCGATAGAATGACTGGGTTAAGTCCTAGTTTGATTTGGGTTAGAGTCATATATCACTTGGTCGATAGAATGACTTGGTTGACTTAGGTTAGGATTAATACTAGACTCGATCTCCGGATCGGAGTTGAGTCTGGTATGAATCAGCTCGCTAATTGGGGTTGCCGGAGGTTTTGTCAGTTCATGTCCTTCATCAAATACTACATTGATAGTCTCCTCGACTCTAAGGGTATCATGGTTATATACTCTATAAGCTCTACTCGTAGTCGAGTATCCTAGAAAGATTCCGGTTGAAGTTTTGGATGTAAATTTCCCTAGGTAATCCTTAATGTTTAGGATATGTGCCTTACATCTAAATACCCTAAAGTACTTGATGTTAGGTATTTTATCGTGATAAATCTCGTACGAGGTCTTAAGGTGCCTCTTTACCATAAGGATCCTATTTTGGACATAGCACGTCGTACTAACGGCTTCCGCCCAAAACCTATCGGGTAGGTTATACTCGTTTAACATTGTCCTAGTGGCTTCTTGTAGGGTTCTATTTTTACGTTCTACTAGGCCATTCTGTTGTGGGGTTCTAGGGCATGAGAACTCATGGTGATATCCATTTAGGTTACAGAATTCTGTAAACCAGTGATTCTCGAATTCACCACCATGATTACTCTTAAGTCTTTTGATTTTGAGGTTTTGTTGATTTTCTATTAGTTTAAATAGGTTGATTAATTGATCTAGGGTATCACTTTTGTGTTTGATGAACCTAACCCAAGTAAATCTAGAATAGTCGTCAATTATGACTAAGCAGAATTGACTCCCATTAAGTGACTTTGCTCCGTGTGAATCAAATAGATTCATGTGTAGGAGCTCAAGAACACTTTTGGTTCGTTCTTGATTAGTTAGTTGATGTTGTGTCCTAGATTGTTTACCTTGTTGACAAACATTACATATTTTATTATCCAAGTTGTTGAGGTTAGGCAAACCTCTGACTAAGTCACTTTGACTCATCTTGTGGATGAGTCTTGGGTGCAAGTGACCGAGTCATCGGTGCCACAACCAAGATTCCTCTTGCCATGTCATAAGACACTTGGTTGAGGAGTTAGTTAAATTAATAATATAAATATTGTTATTTTTGGTTCCTTTAAGAATTATTTTAGAGGTTTTATTAGTATTAATTACGCATTCATTTTTTAGAAATATGACCTTATAGTTATTATCACACAATTGACTTACACTAAGTAAATTATATTGGAAATTCTCTACCAATAAGACATTTTGAATAATAAAGTTAGAGTTGAGCTCAATATCACCTGATTTGATGATTTTGAGCTTGTCGTTATTTCCAAAGGCTACCGATCCTTGTCGTTTGAATCAAAGCTTCAAACACTTGAGTTGATCCCCGGTCATGTGTCGGGAGCAACCACTGTCCAACATCTATTGATCCTACATGCAAGGTAGTTGGATCGGATATTGGAATTATTAAAGGTTGATTGTAAATTATTAAACCTAAATCATCTCACCCATGTCTACATTATCAAACATGTTAACCCTATATGTTCTTGTGAGATGCCTTCCAATTTTATTTGATTTAAATTTAATGATTTGAACACTTGTCAACCTTGTGTTAGATTCGGATTTGACCTTAAGCTCATCAAGTCACCTTTTCAAGATCATGGCTTCCAGGTCGTGGTGAGGCATAGAGGCCTTCTTTGATCGGAAAAACGACCACTTCCTTAGACAAAGTCATTTTCAAGAAAATAGACTCACCTAAGACCAATTCCTAGTCTAACTAGTCTAGGATACGACGAGGTAGCTTCAGCTAGTTTCACTGGGTAAAGTGCACTGAACTAGATACGCCTTATCTAGCCCGAATACACGAGACTCCGCTTTCCTAGCGTACTATCATCTCGTCGCATCCTGATACTATGTTACTAAGTATTGACGAGTTATAGTCATATCTAACCATTCTAAAAAGAAAAATCAAAATAAATAAAGAACTTAAGCATGCAACTTCTAAGTTAAAGCGCAAATAAGTTTTGTACTGGCTCCCCCTGGACCGTTGAATCGGTTCGGTCTCTCCACAGTGGATTTGGTCCTTGGGAACCCAGTACTGGTTGTATCCTAAGTTTGAAATCAAAGTGGTCTTAGGGACCCATGCTTGGACACATTTTTTATGTCGACTTACAATCGACATATATGATTTGTTGGTCGTATTTGAGCTAAACCCTAGTCCGACCTTATTGTATACGACCCTTTGCGATCCAAGTAGGAGGTCAAGTCCTTTGGATCCCAAAGTAAACTTTTCCAACGTATTCCTAAGATCTGACTCTTCAAGAGTGAGTTCTCAACTTCGAGCTTTTCAACCCGAGTTGAGTCCTCCTCTCGAACTCGACTAGTCGAAGAGATTAGGGAGACCTCATGTTTGAGGAGTTTAACCTCCTCAACCAGGGTCTCGACCTTTGACTCAGACTTAGCTAATTTCCTAGTTAAGAATTTAATTGCACTATATAGAGTACTAATAAGAGATCGACTTACCTTGAGTGTATCTTTTGAACTGGATGCGAATTCGTAGCTTGTCTTAAATAGAGCTTCGCAGTCCGATTCATCTTCGAATTCAGACTCGTGCTCTAGTTTCGATTCTGTCTCCGATTCAACCGATTTAGCCATGAATATGTGATCATTGTCTTCTTCCTCGGACGCTTCTTCCCACGTAGCGTTGAGTGCCTTCTTGTGTTTCGGTGCTTTGCTCTTGAGCTTTGGACATTCGTACTTGATATGTCCAAACCTGTTGCATTCGTAACACCTAACATTAGAACTTTTAGACTTACCTTCGTTGGGTCGAGTTACAGTTCACTTTCGGCCCTTGACCATCCTCTGAACTAGGTTGACTAATTCGACCTCCATTTCCGGGTCGACCTCCGAATCAGACTCATCTTCTTCCTCTTTCGGGGGTGGTTTACTCGCGGTTTTCTTCTTCGAACCTGCAAAAAGTGCTATACTATTCTTGGGTTCTGAGTTAGACTGTTCATGGAGTTCGAAATCCAAAAACAACTCATCTAATTTAAGTTTTGAAAGATCCTTGGAGACCTTGTAGGCATCGACCATGGATGCCCACAAGGTAGTCCTAGGAAATGAGTTTAGTACATACCTAATAAGGTCGCGGTTTTCGACCTTTTGTCCGATTGCGTGTAGGTTGTTGACGATATCTTGAACACGAGCATGAAGTTGCGTCGCTGTCTCGTGTTCTTACATTTTTAGATTATATAACTTATTGAACAAGAGATCGCGCTTACATACCTTGGCTTCATCGGTCCCTTCGTATAATTCAATCAACTTTGTCCATAATTCTTTGGCACTAATGAATGGGCCGACACGATTGAGCTCCTCATTGGACAAGCTGCATTGAAGGATTTGAGTCGCCTTAGCGTCAGTTTCGACGTGTCTTTTTGTAGCATTGGTCCATTGGTCATAATCCAAAGATTCACCCACTTCGTTAGTCGAAAGTGTGAATCCCGTTTGAATTATGATCCACATCTCAATTTGGGTCTTAAGGAAGCACTCCATCTGACCTTTCCAATAATGGAAGTCATCTCCGTTGTAAAACGGAGGTTGGACGGTGCTAAAACCCTCGAGATGGGCCATTGATACAAAAAAAAACAAGAGAATGAAGACGAAAAAACCTAACAACAACACAAACGATCGAAATATACCAAGACTCGCGTCTTGGATTAGTAGTGCAGGAAAAAAAACTCAACGAATGAAAGATCTTAAAAAAAAAGAAATAAACAGAAATAAATAAAAAATCTATAGAAAAGCTAGATTGGTGGTTTCACCAAATCTTAGCACCCCCGGCTCTGATACCAATTGTTGGATCGAGCGGATCACTAGAGGGGGGGGGGGTGAATAGCGATAGAAACTTTTTGTTCGAATTCGTTTCAAGACACAAGTAAACGCAGCGGAAAAACACAATATAAAAATAAAGACATGAGGGTTTTTTTACTTGGTTCATAGCCTACGACTACTACTCCAAGGCCCTAACGGTCCTAGACCGCGTACGGAGGGCAAAGCACTAACGAACTCCTCCTCGTTGAAGGTAGGAGTTAATCGAATACAAAAACACGAAAGCTTCGAGGTAAAGGGACACTCCCCCTCTCCTCGTTACGATTAAAAACATCGAAAGTAATGAGAGAATTACAACTTAAATGACTTCTTTACCGACGACTTGGAAGATCGGAGATTGGAGCTTGGGTCATCGTTATCTCGGTAGCACTTTGTTGTAGGAGTATCGTCGAAGAGGCATTGCGTTGCAGAAAGCTTTTGAGCACTTAGAATTGATGAAAAAATCCTAGGAGAAGCCCTCCTTTTATAGCCTTTGAGTCCCTTCTCGAGAGGATCTTCAACCAATCAGATTTAAGCACCAATCTCCTTGGAATGAGGTGATAAGGCTTGACTCCTCGAAGCTGATCCTTGACCATCGATCGGTGATGGTCATCATCGATCGGCCCGATAAGCGGCCTTGAATCAGTCGCAACACCCGATGGTTGGTGATTTCAAGCGGTCAGTGACTCTTGGCGGTCGGTGATGCTAGTTGAAATCATAAGTTAGCTTAACAAAAATATAATTTTGACGGTCGCCGACCGTCTGATCTCGACTTAGACCATCCATGGGATGTCTTTGGTCGGATCTACACTTAAGATCATCCCCGTAAGGAGGATACGACCTCACTTACTCTCACACACACGAGCTTACCTCGATACTTACTTTGTAGCTCTTGCTTCCGGCCTTCCACTCGATTCCTTCGGCTCCCTCCGAAGTCACTTGAGTGTCGCCTGACCACCGCGGCTTCCTCCGGGTATCGCTAGCCTTCAGCTCCAGCTTTAGTACTTTTCTGCACACTCGATTTAGCTCGTGAGTTAACAATATGAGCTTAATTTTGTATCATTTGCTATAATCAAAACTCAGGTTCGACTTAGGTGCCTACTGCACTAACATCCTCATCATCCAAGTCCAATCAAGAGTCATCAAATAGCGATAAAGAGATGCCCATTAGTGAAGTGACTCACTATGTCAAAAAGATGATGGGAAGAACAAGAAGATTCAAGAGAAAATATGTGAAGAAGATTTTCAATCTTCAAAAGGTAAGTCTAGTAATAGTTCAAATTTTAATATTAATGTTATTTGTTATCAATGCAACAAGAAATGACACATCAAGCCAAATTGCCTGGAACTAAAGAAGAAAGTAGAAAAAGGAGAAAAAGAAGGAGAAGAACAAGGAGAAGAAAAAGAAGGAAGTTATGGTGGGCCAAGCTACATGGGACACCCAAAGCATTGATGAGTCTTCGAATGAGAAAGAACTATGTCACATCACCCGACACATGACATTTATGGCCTTGAGGATGATAATGAAGCCTCAAGCCAAGAAGAAGAGTCAAGCGATGAATCGTCATCTAGTGACGATGAGGTAAAAGATTCTCCCCAGGTAGAATTTCTTTATAAGACTATTGTTTATCTTAAGAATACTTTAGTTAAGTCACAATCTAGGGTTAAGGATTTAAAGGTTGAAATAAAAAAAAATTAGAAATGAAGCATCCACATCTAGTGAGTCAAGAATGCTTAAGGAAGAAAATGATAATTTGAAAAATCAAGTATTTGAGATAATGACATGTTTAGACAAATTTACAAATGACTCAAAATACCTTGACATAATTCTTAGAGATCAAAGAGCCGTCTATAATAAGGCTGGAATAGGATATAAATCTAAGAACAAAGAAGCTGCATAATTTCCCTTATAAGTAGAAATACAACCATTAAGGGTAAGGTAAACAAAACTCAGGTACCTAAGAAGTATTTAAATGATGGTTCTGGACCAAATGTATGGGTACCAAAGAATGTTATTTTTTGTATTGTCTAGGTAGAAGAATCAAGTATGTGAATTGTGGATAGCAGTTGCTCAAGATATATGATAGGAGATGTGAGCAAATTCTTCATAATTAACTATATAAAGAAGGGAATGATATCTTTTGAAAATAGTAGAAAACTCAAGATATAGGTAAAGGTAAAATTAAGGTATCACCCAAAATTGTTATTCATAAAGTCTTATTAGTTAAGAATATGAAATTTAATTTGTTTTGTGTAAGCCAACTATGTGAAGCTGGGTATAATATGGAGTTTCAATCCACTAAGTGCTTGATTAGATATAATAGTCTAGAAGATTTCATGTTAGTTGGATATAGGAAAATGAATCTCTACTATGTTGATATTTTATATACTTCTAATATTTCTACTAAGTGTCTCATATCAAAAGAAGAAGAAAGATGACTATGACATAGAAGACTTAGATACATCAATATGAAAAACATAGCCAAAGTAGCAAAATTAGAGATAGTAAAGAGACTATCAAAGATCAAGTACATCAAGGACAAGATGTGTGATGCATACCAAGAGAGTAAACAATATAAGTCATCACACAAGAGTAAAACTCTAACCAATACTTCTTCACCTTTAGAGTTATTAGATTTAGATCTTTTTTATTATCATAGTAATCTGTCATTAGAAGGTAACAAATATTGATTCGTGATAGTTGATGATTTTTTTAGATATACTTGGGTCTATTTCATAAAACATAAGGATGATATGTTGGAGGATCGGTGGCCGGCTAGAGGGGGTGAATAGCTGAATTTGCGTAGACGATGGAAATGGTTTGTTCGTCTCGTGTCGCTTGTCTACAATGTTGGTGCAATCGGCCCAGGTCACGATTGACTAGGACTCGAGCTTGGCTCGAGAGATGTTTTGATGTTCGACAAAAACGTATGACAATGTGATTGTCATGGAAAAGTCCAAGTCTTGGGTACTTGCCATGGAAAGTCCAAGTGGGACACTTGGCATTTGGGAAAGTCCAAGCATGAGTCTTGGCAATGTAAAGTCCAAGCATGGGTCTTGGCAACGTAAAGTCCAAGCATGGGTCTTGGCATGGAAAGTCCAACATGGGTTGGCAAGGGAAAGTCCAAGCTTGAGTCTTGGCATTTGAGAAGTCCAAGGGGTTTGATATTGGCGGCGTAAAGTCCAAGGGTAAAGTCTTGGTAGCATAAGTCCAATGGTTGACGGCGTAAAGTCCAAGCGGAGTCTTGGCGGCGTAAGTCCAATGTGCCTTGGCGGTGTAGACACCGTTAGCATGACATAGCTGATGGAAGCACCTGAAGGCTAGCGCGATGGATGAACAAGTCATGGATGACTTGGAGGGATCCGAGAGGCGTGAGGCTGGAGGCTGATGAAGATGACTAGAAGGCTTAGGTCTAGGCTAAGGGTGGTCTAGCAAGTATGGGGGAATCATACTTGGGTTAAAATCTCATGTTTGAGGTGTGCCAGTCGACTGGTACCATGTGGCAGTCGACTGGCTGAGTCAACTAGGGTTTGACTATGAGAATTAGCCTAGCGATCATTTGCGGAGGTGGGCGATCGGTGATCGGCTACAGCGATCGGATCGTGTGATCAGTCGACTGGTGCTCGAATTTTGGAGCACAGAATGGAGTCTTACTTGACCGCTACGGTCAGCAGTCGAGTGATGGCTTGATCAGTCAACTGATGGTCATAATCAGTCGACTGATGATAGATCCGTTGGATTTTCCAGTATGGATCTAGCCATTGTCTCACGACAACAGTGGCATCAGTCGAATGATGGTCCCGAGCAGTCGACTGATCGACTTTTTCCAGCACAGGTGGAAGCTTTAAAAGGAGCTCGTGGAGGAGGAAAAAGGAAGCGATTTTCTTGGGCAAATTGAAGGGGAGAGTTGGTGATTTCCAGTCCTTCAAGGCTAATCAAAGGCAATCAAAGATCAAACAACCAAAGTACTCTTGTAAAGTGTTTTTCTTTACTTGCATTGTATTTCTCATTTGTATTAGCTTGTATCTTTTGTATTGCTTAGTGTAATCATTGTACGAGGTTTCTCCACCTCCGACTTGTGTCGAGAAGGAGTTATTTGTGATTAGTGATTGTGTGTGCATCACTAGAGCTCATCCGAGCTCGATCCGTGGAGTATGAACCATTCGGTTCTGAACTATTATATCCTTGTGTTTGTGTGTTTGTTATTGTTTTATTATCTTTGTTTCCGCTGCGCTAACGAAAATTGTAGACACGCACACGAATGATTTCCATTGACGCATAGCACGACGCTATTCACCCTCCCTCTAGCATTCTAACGATCCCCCTACAAGTGGTATCAGAGCGAGGCCGCTCTTGAAGTTTAACAACTAAGGGAGCATGCTAGAGGGTGAAGATGGAAGTCCAAGGACAACTAGGATGGGACATCAACACACCGGTGCCCTACACCCTATACGGACGAGAAGGCTTCAATTCTTGGAAGACAAGAATTGAAGATTTTATTATGATGAGAGATTTTGAGGAATGGTCTATTTTGATGGATGGATTTGAATATCCAAAAGGACCAAAGGGTGGTTTTCTCAAGAAGAAGAAATGGAGTGAAGATCAAATCCAAGCCTTCGAGAAAAACATGAAGGTAGTAAAGTTTATTTTTGATTTGATCCCTAACGATATTGTGTGTATGTTAGGGGATTATATGGATGCTAAGGAGTTATGGAGCCAAGTGGCAAAGCTCCATGAAAATTCATCGTCGGTTCAAGAAGAAGAGGAGTGTTCACCCTCTCAAGCTCAAGCAAGTACATCGTCATCTAAAGAGCTTGAGGATTCAGAAGTTGATAGGGAATCAATTTTTGGATCGGTGGAAGAAGTAGAAGGAACCTCCACCTCTAGGATTGAGGGGGAGGAAAAAATTTCCACTCCGGAGCAACAAGAAGAAGCTTCGACATCCGGTCAAGATGAAGAAGCTCCAATTCCGGCACCTATCACCACCCTAGGTAACTCAAGCATGTCAATTAATAATAAAATTCATATAATATGCTTTGAGTGTAGGGAATACGGACACTACAAGAGTAAGTATCCAAAAAGGGTCAAGAAAGCTCCTCCGACACCAAAAGTCAATGAAAAAGTCAAGGATGCTAGTGTCCCCACTAAGAAGAGCAAGGAGCATGTGGTGTGCTTCAAATGCCGACAACCGGGACACTATAGGAGCCAATGTTCTAGAAGAAAGGAGGGAGCTTCACAAGTAGGGGGAGTCTCTAAGACTAACCCTAAGGTATATTCTCATAATGCTCACCTTTTAATTTCTAAGCAAAAGCATGCTAGAAATAATTTTAGCAATCTTGCTATTTATCAAAAAGAGCATGCTAGAAATAGATAATATTGCTTAGGAGCTAAGAAAGTCAACCTTAGGAAGAAGGAGAAATTTGGGACTAATGTCCCTAGAAATATTTTACCTAAGGACAACCATAGGTCAAACAATTCTAGACAAATTCTACCTAGGGAGACCATTAGAAAGATACAAGAACATCTAGGCTTAAACCCTAAATGGACTAGGCATATGCCTAGGATGAACATTGCCCAAAGACCAAATCAAAATTCAAAAATTGGGCAATTAGAATTAGAAAATCAAGCTTTGAGGTCAAAGCTTGAAAAACTTGAGAAGACCCTTAAGATTATGCAAAATCAATGTCAAGGGTCTAAATCTCAAAGTCAACACCTAGAACCCAAGAGACAAAAGTCAACTAAGGGCAAGAAGAGTTTAGGTCACAAACCTAAGCCTAAGGTGGCTTATCATAGTGTTCCATTTGATTATGGAACACAAATTAGGTTTAGGAAGACCAAGGTTACTAGGGAAGTCATCCCTAAGAGTAACCAAGGTGTGTGCCTAGTGGCTAGGGTTTCAAGGAAACCTAGGGAAGTCACTAAGAAGGTTGCAAGGGGAGTAACCCCAAGAGTCAACCTAGGTAAGATCCAAATGACCAAGGCTAACAAGCATAAGAGGGTCATTAGGAAGGTATCTAGGGAGGTTATCCCTAAGAAATACCTAGTTAACCCTAGGAGCTCAAATAGGTTTTGGGTTTCTAAGAGTGTGATTGATTCACGCTAGATGGGTTTAGGATGTGTCAACCTTGATTGGATGGGTAGTTAACTCAACCATGGTAAAGGTGACACTTTAGGCAATTTTCAAGGTTATGGGTACCTTGGAAATAGGTTTGATTTTTATATCCTAAAAGATTTTAGGATGTGTCAATACATTTTATGAATTATGTAAAATCAATTAAATTGACACAATTTAGGTTTAGAGGTTAGTGTGTCATTTTGGGTTTTTGGCACACTTGGGAAGTTAGTAGTAATATGGCAAAATAAATCCAATCATATCAAATGACAATTAATATTAAAATTTAGGTATTGTTATACCTATACTTTTTATATGTCATGCTTTGTTTGTCATATAACATGTCATGACATCATGTTTATTTTTATCATTTATATGTCATGATCATGTTTAGGATTAATGATTAAATGTCATGTGTTTTTAGATTTCATCTTATGCCATGACATCATGATGATGAGCATATGCTTATTTATATCATCATTAATGCCATAATTATTCATGCATTTGATTAAAATTGAGTTAAGGACAATGACATGACTTGGAGTCACATTTATAAAAGATTCAAGTAGGGTTGCCTTAGAAAAATGCATGAAACCCTAGATTAGGGAGAACAAAACTCACATTTCACATTACATTGACATGTATATGTATTTATACACCCTAGATATATGTGAGATGCTAGGATATGAGTTAAGTTCAAGGTGCATAGTTTTTGCATCTAGTTGAACCAAAACTCATCTTAATTCAAAGGTGAATCATTGGGAAAGTTTGTGTACAAGTCATGTACATTGAGCCCAAGGAATATGATCCAAAATAAGGTTTTGAAAACATGTTAAAATCCTTTTGAAAAACCTTGGTGAAGTCTATCTTTTAATAGCAATCACCGTTGACGAGATTGATACAAAGTGAGCCAAAACTTAGAAGTTTTTATTCACTTTTAGATTTTGTATCAATTTCGATATTTTATGGGTAAAATAATTTTCAAATATTTTTCACCCATTGTATTGGTCATAAGTATTATACGTATGAATTTTCATGATTTTTTGATATATGTATAATTATTTATGAATTTCTAAAATTCAACTCTGATAATCAAATTGGAAATTTGATTATCGATCAGCTCTGTGGCGATCGATGAGATGAAATGTGATCGTTATCCGACAGTCGATCGCCAAGTGATTCGGAAAATAAAGTTTGTTTAGCCCGTGTTCAGCTACGGTTAAGGTCTCTAACCACTTCTAACTCTAGGATATGCTTTGGGAAACATTATAAAGAGTGGAAATCCATTGAATATGGATTAGGAGAAGTGTTAGGATAAAGTATCAAATTTAAGGTGGGGAGAGTTCATGTTTGAACTTTTAACCTTACTTTTGATGGTTTAGAGTTCCTATTGGCTTAGGGACTTCCCAAGGATATTATTGGTGCAATGGTCAAGGGAGAGCAAGCCTTTAGGGGGAGGTATCCATCTTGGGATGATGGATGTGTTTTCTTCTTGAAGGGGAGAAGTTATGGGGAGAATATCATCAATTGGGAAAATTGATGGGATTTTGAGAGACCTAATTTGGAAATTGGGAGAGTGAACAGGATTGCCCCTCTTGAGTGATATAGGACTTATCACTAGGAAGATGGTAGGCATCCTAGGTATTTTTGGACCAAGGGGGAGATTGTAAGATCTCATTGGAACATGAGACATTGACCTCCTCGGAGAGAAAACCTTTTTGACGTTAGTCAAAAAGGGGGAGAATGTTTGAGAGAGAATGTTTGGGATTACCAATTTGGGATAAATGGTAAGGAGTTTTGAGTTAGGTGGTCTAACTCAAATGGTTTGTTTGGTTTTTGTCAAACATCAAAAAAGGAGAGATTGCTGGTGCAATCGGCCCAGGTCACGATTGACCAGGACTCGAGCTTGGCTCGAGAGATGTTTTGATGTTCGACAAAAACGTATGACAATGTGATTTCACACATTTATAACCTGCGAAACGCATTTATAACCTCCAAAATCGCCCTAAAAACCCTGGCGAAATCGTCCATCTCGAGCTCCATTTATAACCTGCATCGAGCTGATTTCACGCCCAACAGTCGAATGCCAAAAGCCCCAGTCGACTGCCAACAGTGTTGTTATGAGACAACGATCTAATCCATGTCAACATCCAAGCTAACGGATACACTAACAGTCGACTGTCCAATACCATCAATCGACTGTTGATCTCGTAGTCGACTGGACAGTCGGCTACTGAGCATTCTGTTGGAGTATTGGGAATATAATCAAAGTCCCACATTGGTAAGACATGGAAAAGATCATGTGCTTATAAGATGAAAAGATATCTCCATTGGTATGAGGCCTTTTGGGTAAAGCTCAAAAATAAAACCATGAGGGCTTAGGCCCAAAGTGGACAATATTATACCATTGTGGAGATATATGAATCTTATAGGCACTAACAATTGGTATCAGAGCCATGGCCAATGTCAAGCCATGAACCTCGAACGAAGGAAGTTGAGCTCCCACGTCCGGATCAAGAGAACCAGACATCAGGCAGGAAGTCTAGTTGGGTCGGGAGGATCGAATAACTGGTAGGAAGTCCTCGTGGGTTGAAGATCGGACATCAAGCAGAGAAAATCCTTCGAGGAGGGATAGACTTGAGGGGGGCCCAATGTGGTTCTTCATTTGAGGGGGGGATTGTTAGAGTATTGGAAATACAATCAAGTACCACATTGATAAGACATGGAAAAGATCATGTGCTTATAAGATGAAAAGATATCTCCATTGGTATGAGGCCTTTTGGGTAAAGTCCAAAAATAAAATCATGAGGGCTTAGGCCCAAAGTGGACAATATTATACCATTGTGAAGATATGTGGATCTTATAGGCACTAACGTGACCACCTTCACTACCGATGATGGTCCGATCGGCAATGACTAATGGTCCGGGCAATGATCACCGGGCTAGAACCCACTAGTCGCACACAAGTCGATTGCCATCGACATGGATCAGTCGAACAGTCACCTATGCTAGTCGACTGATGTCAAGTAAAACCTTAAACAAACACTTATTTGAGCATCTGACCGTCAGGTAAAACCTCAAACACCATGTTTGAGCATCCGACATTCAGTCTTAGCCACTTGACCAAGTTCACCTCATCCTCTCATGGAGTTCCCTACCGAAGCTCTCTTCCCTTGGCCTACGTCTCTCGGATGCACCAAACGCACGGCTTCGCAATGTCATCCTTTGCATCTCTTGCCCTCGAAGTCTGCTTCCCTTGGGCCTCACTCCATTCGCTCCCCATCCGATGGTCTCTCAGATGCACCAAGCGAATGACTTCGCAATGTCATCCTTCACCGACTTAAGGACCCCGAGCCTACGAGACTAGTGACCTTGCCAAGTCCTCAAGACTTCCCATTGTCAAGGCTACACACTTGGACTTAGCAACACCAAGCCCCATGCTTGGACTTTTCCCAACACCAAGCTCCATACTTGGATTTTACCAACACCAAGCCCTATGCTTAGATTTTCCCAACACCAAGCTCCATGCTTGGACTTTTCATGCCAAGCCTCATGCTTGGACTTTCACCGCCAAGGCTACACACTTGGACTTACGTGGCCAACCCATGTAGTCAACTCACCGTCAAACATCAAAACATCACTTGAGTCAAACTTGAGTCCAGTCAATCGTGACTTGGGCCAATTGCACCAACAATCTCCCCTTTTTTGATATTTGACAAAAATCACATTGAGTTAGGTCACCTAACTCAAATCTCCCGACTAACTAACCCAAATTGGTACCGCGTACCAACTAACCCCAATTGGTCTCAATTCTCAAAATTCTCCCCCTTTTTGACATACATCAAAAAGGTCTCTCTAAGGGTCCCAATATCTCATATCCAATGAGAGCTCACAATCTCCCCCTTGGTCCAAAAATGCCTCTATCAATCCATGATGGGTAACCTTCCCCTAAAAACTTGCTCCCCCCTAACCATTGCACCAACAATGTCCTTGGAGAGTTCCTAAGCCAATAGGAATACTAAACCATCAAAATTAAAGTTAAAAGTCCAAATATGAACTTCCACACTCCTTAAAATTGATACATTACCCAAACAACTCTCCTAATCCATATCCAATAGATTTTCACTCTTTCTAATGCTCTCTAAAGCATGTCCTAGGGTTAGGAGTAGTTAGGGAATCAAAACATAGCTGAACATGGGTCTAACAGTCTTTGTTTATCCAAAATCAGCCTGTCAGTCGACTCTTGACAGTTACCAATCGCTTCCATTGACGCCAGCCGACTGTCATCCATGGCAGTCGATTGATAATTGTAAAATGCAGTTTAACTTTCAAAAATGAAATTCCAAAATTCATAAGTAATTATACATACATTGAAAAATCATGAAAATTCATATGCATAATACTTATAACAATCAATATGGGTGAAAAATATTTTACCCACAAAATAGTGAAATCGACACAAAGTTTAAAACCATTGAAATTTTTAATGTTTGACCCTACTTTGTATCACCTCATTCAATGGTGATTGATATCAAAAGATAGACTTCACCAAGGTTTTTCAAAATGGTTTTTAAATATTTTTTAAGACCTTATATTGGATCATGTTCTTTGGGCTCAATGTACATGACTTGAACATAAGCTTTCCCAATGATCCATCACTAAAATCTAATGAGTTCTAAGTTCATTATGATGTACTAGATAAGCACATGAACTTAACTCATTTCCTAGAATCTCACATATCTAAGGTGTATGAAAAACACATATAAGTCAATTTGATGTGAGATGTGGATTTTTGTTCTTCTTAATCCATGGTCACATGCATTTATCTAGACAATACTATTTGATTCTCTTATGCATGTGACTTCAAATCATGTCATGGTCCTTAACTCAATTTTAATTAATGCATGATTGATGATTATAACATACATGATAACATAAATACCATGTGCCAATAATTATGATATCATGGCATGTAGAAGTGCAATCTAAGATATAAGCACATAAACAAGTAACCCTAAATATGATCATGTCATATTACATAATAAAGATAAATATGATGTCATGACATAGCAAAGAAAATAAAGCATGGAAAGTATAAAATACTAAGGTATAAAATATCTAAGTGTTAAGCCCAAATTGTCATTTCTAGAATTAAGATTCATTTGCCTTAATGCTACCCATTTCCTTAGCGTGCCAAAAACCCAAAATGACACACTATGACCTCTAAACCTAAAGTGTCAATTTTGATCATTTTTCAACTTCTCAAAATACATTGGCACATCCTAAAGTGTCAACTCTACCATGGCTAGGTTAACTACCCATTCACTTAGGGTTGACACACCTTAACCCATCAAGCGTGAATCAATCACGCTCTTAGGAACCCAATACCTATTGGAGCTCTTTGGGTTAACTAGGTATTCACTAGGGATAACTTCCCTATATATCTTCCTAATGACCCTTTTTGGCTTTAAAGCCTTAGTCAATTGGGTCTTTCCTAGGTCAACTCTAGAGGTAACTCCCCCTTTAACCTTCTTAGTGGCTACCTTAGATTTTCTTGAATTTTGACCCACTAAACACACACCATGGCTAATCTTAGGGATAACTTTCCTATTAACCTTGGTCTTCCTAGATCTAGATTTAGTTCCATAATCAAATGGAACATTGTGGTAGGATTTAGGTTTGTGACCCAAACCTTTCTTGCCCTTGACCGATTCTTGTCTCTTAGGTCCTAAATTTTTACCAATAAACACCTTAATTGAATTTGTAATTCTTGCTAGGGTCTTCTCTAAATTTCCAAGCCTTGACCTCAAGGACTGCTGGGCCAGAACCCACCAATCGCACACCAGTCGATTGCCATCGACTTGGATTAGTCAAACCTGCACCTATGTTAGTCGACTGTTGTCGGATAAAACCTCAAACAAACACTTGTTTGAGCATCCGACCATCGGGTAAAACCTCAAACACCATGTTTGAGCATCCAACACTCAGTCTTAGCCACTTGGCCAAGTCCACCTCATCATGTCATGGAGTTCCCCACCGAAGCTCTCTTTCCTCGACCTACGTCCCTCGGATGCACCAAACACACGACTTCGCAATGTCATCCTTCACGTCTCTTGCCCTCGAAGTCTACTTCCCTTGGGTCTTACTCCATTCGCTCCCCGTCCGACGGTCCCTCGGATGCACCAAACGCAAGACTTTACAATGTCATCCTTCACCGACTCAAGGACCCCGAGCCTACGAGACTAGTGACATTGCCAAGTCTTTAAGACTTTCCATTGCCAAGGCTACACACTTGGACTTACCAACACCAAGCCTCATACTTAGACTTTTCCCAACACCAAGTTCCATACTTGGATTTTACCAACACCAAACCCTATGCTTGGATTTTTCATGCCAAGCCTACACACTTGGACTTTATCAACACCAAGCCCTATGCTTGGATTTTCCCAACACCAAGCCCCATGCTTGGACTTTTCATGCCAAGCTCCATGCTTGGACTTTCACTGCCAAGGCTACACACTTGGATTTACGTCGCCAACCCATGTAGTCAACTCACTGTCAAACATCAAAACATTGCTCGAGTCAAACTCGAGTCCAGTCAATCGTGACCTGGGATGATTGCACCAACATGATACTCTAGAAATAATCATAGGATTTAGCAAAAAGGTAGAAAATAAAAAGAATCTCAAAATCAACTGGGTTCGAAGTGATCACGGTGGAGATTTTGAGAATTCTAAGTTTTCTAAATTTTATTTAGAACAAGGATATAAGCATGAGTTTTCTTGTGCAAGAATACCCCAATAAAATGGGGTACTGAAAAGGAAAAAATCATACTCTATAAGAAGCGGCTAGGACTATGCTTAATTCATACTCTTTACTTAGTTATTTGTGGGCGGAAATGGTTAATACCGCTTGTTATATCCAAAATTATGTCTTAATCTATAGGTTTTGAGAAAAACATCGTTTTGAATTATGGGTCACATAATTCCTACAATTTATTATTTCAAAGTCTTTGGTTGCAAAGTTTATATTTGAAATATCAAAGAAAATTTAGGAAAATTTGAGTCTAAGGAGGATAAAGAAATCTTAATTGGATATTCATATACTAATAGGGGATATAGAGTATACAACAAGAGGACTCAAAAGGTTGAGGAATTTTCTAATGTTGAATTTGATAAATCTACCATTATCTACCCTAGGAAATCCTCCATTAATAAGGATATCAATGCAAGATATCAAGACATTACCTAAGGGATTCAAAATTTAAATTTAGGAGGTAATGATCAAAGGGAAGGAAGAGGAGATTCCAATGATGAAAGGAGGAAGGCTAACAATGATCAATTTGAATTTGATTGACTCACACCTCCTAGGACCTGAAGTATTCATCAAAATCATCCTTTAGACTAAGTAGTAGGAGAATTCTCACAAGGGATAAGGACTAGATCCTACTTTAGAGATCCTACCAGTCAAGTTGTGATAATATCTCAAATTGAGCCAAAATCGAATAATGATGCCTTTCTTGATCCGAATTGGATACTATCAATGCAAGAAGAGTTAGCACAACTTGAGAGAAGCCAAGTATGAGAGTTTGTCTCTAGGCCCAATGATGGCACAATTGTTATAACAAAATGGGTCTTTAGGAATAAATTAGATGATCAAGGTACAATCACAAGAAACAAAGCTAAGTTGGCAGCTCGAGGGTTTAATCAAGTTGAAGGACTTGATTATGATAAGACCTATACTCCGGTAGCTTGGTTAGAGTCTATCCGAATTTTATTAGGATATGTCGCTCACATGGGCTTTAAACTCTATCAAATAAATGTGAAATCGATATTCCTAAATGGGTTCATTAAGGAAGAAGTTTATGTGGAGCTACCACCCAGATTTGAAAATGTAGATTAACCAAACCATATTTATAGACTTAAGAAAGCTTTATATGGGTTAAAACAAGCTTCCCGAGCTTGGTATGAAAGACTCTCATCATTCTTAATCTCTAAGAACTTTAGAAGAAGCCAAGTTGATCAAACTTTATTTTTAAAGTATAAGGAAAAAAAACATCTTTGTTTCTCAAGTTTATGTTGATGATATTATATTTGGGTTAATAAATGATGAACTTCTCCAAGACTTCATCAAAAATATGAAAAATGAATTTAAAATGAGTCTAGTAGAAGAATTGACCTTCTTCTTAGGATTGTAAGTCATATAAACTAGTGAAGAAATCCATATCTACCAAACCAAATATGCTAAAGAAATTATTAAGAAATTTAGTTTAGAAAATGCTAAAATAGTGTCTACTCCTATGATAGCCAATACTAAGATAGATAGTGATCTAGATGGGAAATCAATAGACCCAAAATATTATAGGAATATGATTGGTAGTTTATTATATCTAACGGCTAATAGACCAGATATACTATTTACGGTAGGCATGTGTATAAGATACTAATATTGTGCTAAAGAGTTTCATTTAGTATCAGCTAAGAGGATCTTGAGATATAGAGTACTCTTAATGCAGGTCTTTAGTACACTAGATCTCAAAATTTTAATTTGTTTGAGTATACCGACTCTGATTTTGTGAGTTGCAATTTTGATCGAAAAAGTACTAATGGTGGATGCCAATTTCTTGGATCCTCTCTAGTAAGTTAGAGTAGTAGAAAGTAACATTGTATTGCTTTGTCCACAACCGAGGTTGAATATGTGGCCATAGGTGATTGTGTGGTTCAATTACTTTGAATGAGACATACACTAGAGGATTATGAGCTCTACTATTCTAAAGTCAAAGTTTATTGTGATAATGTAAGCACCATAAATTTGACTAAAAGATATGGTACATCACTCTAGGACAAAACACATTGAGGTGAAGCATCACTTCATTAGCGACCATGTGGCAAAAGAAGGCATTGAACTCAATTATATTGAATCTAAGCCTAACCTTGCCAACATCTTCACCAAGGTTCTATCCGAAGTAAAGGTTACATCACTTAGGAGAGAACTTGGAATGTGCTTTGTACAGTAATGAGTATAGTCTTGCATGATCTCATAGCTAAAACTTAGGATTATATCTTAAAACATCTCACAAAAGACTTAAGAAGCCTTGATTTTTATATTTAGCCACCTTGACATCATGTGGGATGTTGGAAAGATACATTTGGTTCATTAAGCTTGTTATGATGCATTACTTTAAGCCAAAATGACATCTAGAGATATGAATTCTTAATTTGACCAACCATTAGGAAGACTTGTATGTAACTAATGTTCGCATAACTCTTAGTATATGGTTGAAAATATCAAATAAAGTGTTTTTCAAAATGTGTTTATTATGATTGGAAAAACTATTCTTATTGTTGGTGCAATCAACCCAGGTCACGATTGACCAGACTCGAGTTTTATTCGAGCAGTATTTTGATGTTCGACAAAATGTATGGTAATGTGATTGTCATGAAAAGTTCAAGTCTTGTGTACTTGGCACGAGAAGTGTAAGTATTGTGTATTTGGCATGGAAAGTCCAAGTCTTGTGTACTTGACATGGAAAGTCCAAGTCTTGGGTACTTAGCATGGGAAGTCCAAAAGCAAGGTCTTGGCAGCGTAAAGTCTAAGTATGGAGTCTTGGTGGCATAAGTCCAAATGAATCTTGGCAATTAGGAAGTTTAAGGGTGTGATATTGGCGGTGTAAAGTCTAAGTTGTAGTCTTGGCGGCATAAGTTCAATGTTTGGCGGTGTAAAGTTCAAGCGTTTGTCTTGGCGGCATAAGTCCAAATGTACCTTGACAATGTAGACCCGATTAGTATAACAATAGCCAATGGAAGTACCTGAAGGCTAACGTATGGATGAACGAATCATGGAGGACTCGGAGGGATCCGATAGGCATGAGGCTGATGGAGGTGGCTAGAAGGATTAGGTCTAGACTAAGGGTGGTCTAGCAAGTATGAGGGGATCATACTTGGGTTAAACCTCATGTTTAAGGTTCATTAGTCGACTGAGATTATGGACTAGTCGTTTGGCCGAGTGTTTGACACTTGGCAGCCTAGTCGACTCTGAGCAATCGACTGGTCAATAGTCAACTAGAGCTCATTGCGTGCATGTCATTGCGATTAGCCATGTAGGAAGTGGACCTGTTTACGGTCATGAGCATAAGCTTTGGTAGTCGATTCGGTTGACTCAAGGGACAATCGGATCGATAGGGTTTGGTAGTCTACTGCTAAGTATCCATTGGAGTTTTTTCAGTGTAGATATAGCCGTTGTGAGATAACGACATGAAGGCTAGTCGACTGCTGGGTAAGAGTAGTTGACTGGAAGGCAAAAATCAACTTGAGTTGCAGCTTTATAAGGAGCATGAAGAGGAGGATTTTGGCTATGGTTCTTAGGGAGATTTGAAGGGGAATTACTGCTGCATTTCAGGCCTTCAAGGGCATTCTAAAGCAACCAAAGATCAAACATTCAAAATCTCATATTTGTAAAGTGTTTCTTTTACTTGTATTCATTTGCTTAGTGTAATTGTCTGTATCTTATTTTTGTTGTTGTATTACTTTTGTAATCACTTGTAATAGGTTTCTCCACCTCCAGATTGTTTCGAGAATGAGTTTATTAGTGGTGGTGTGCATCACTAGAGCTCACTTGAGCTCGACCCATGGAGTAGAAACCCTAAGTTCCGAACCACGTTATATCACCATGTATTTGTGTTGCTATTGTATTGTTGTTATCATTTGTATTTGTATTTGTATTCTGCTGTATTAACGACAATTGTAGATAAGCAACACGACCATGCGATCGAATCCATCAAACGAAGCGACGACGAGAAACCGCTATTCACCCCCCCCTAGCGCGTCATCGACATTCCTACACTTATTAGTCAAGCAAGAGTGATACAAAATTTTAAAAATCATTAAAGTTTTTGTTGGTTTCCAAGTTTGTATCAATCTAGAAATCTAGAAAATATTTATTTTTCAAATTGTTTTTCCTTGATAGGGAATGGATTGATAAATGTGTTTACAAATTTTTATGAATTTTTAGTATCCACATAATTACTATGCATTTAGAAAACTTGATCGAAAAACTTGAAATTCTAGGTTCAAGAATTTTAGCTATCAGTCGACTGGTTGCTAAAACCAGTCAACTGATCAGATTGATTTTAACTAAATAAGTTTGATTTAGTCATTAAACTTCAACCCTAGGTAGTTTAACTTCTCCTAACTCTTTGGTATGCTTAAATAAGCATTTAAAGAGTGATATTATCGGTGAATATGAATTGGAAAATTAATTAGGGTGAGAATTAAATTTTAAAAAGATGCTAAAGTTCAAGGTTGAACCTTTGCCTTGGTGTATGAGTTTAGATTTCTTATAGGTTTAAAATCTCTCCAAAGAAAAATCTTTACTGTTGGTGCAATAGTGAAAGGGGGGGGGGGGGGGGGGGGGCGTTTGGGGGGGGGTTAAATATATAAATTATTTAAACTCAAGGCATAAGTTTAAATGTTTTATTTTTGGTGCAAAGTTAGACAATGATTTCATTCATGCCCTACCATAATGAGGTTATCTTTCAAAGTTTGATTGGTTTATCATTTTAACTTTAGAAAGTGTCTTGGATTAAGGGGGAGCCTTAAGTGTATTTTATTCCTTAATTCAAAGTATAAATCTGTATTGGCATAAGATTATGCCAACTTTGTGTTTTGACATATCTTTTGTTGTCATCATTAAATATGTTGAGTTAGTAACTAAGTGACCTTTTTTTTCTCTTTTTGATGTATGTCAAAGGGGGAGAAATAAGAATTTAAATTAGAACCTTCATGTTAAGGAAAAAACATCTTGTAGCCTCACTCCAGTCGAACCCTAGTTGACTCACTCCAGTCGACTGACACACCCTATTTGACTCACTCCAATCGACTGACACACCTTAGTTGACTCACTCCAGTCGACTGACACATCCCGTAGTCAAACCCTAGTTGACTCGCTCCAGTCGACTGGCACACCTCAAACATGAGGTTTTAACCCAAGTATGGTTCTCCCATACTTGCTAGACCACCCTTAGCCTAGACCTAAGCCTTCTAGCCACCTCCGTCAGTCTCACACCTCTCGGATCCCTCCAAGTCATCCATGACTTGTTCATCCATTGCGCTAGCCTTCAGGTGTTTCCATCAGCTATGTCATGCTAACGGTGTCTACACTGCCAAGGCACATTGGACTTACGCTGTCAAGACTCCGCTTGGACTTTACGCTGTCAACCATTGGACTTATGCTGCCAAGACTCCCGCTTGGACTTTATGCCGCCAATATCAAACCCCTTAGACTTCTCAAATGCCAAGACTCAATCTTGGACTTTCCCTTGCCAACTAATGTTGGACTTTCCATGCCAAGACCCCTGCCAAGACTCCCGCTTGGACTTTATGCCACCAATATCAAACCCCTTGGACTTCTCAAATGCCAAGACTCAAGCTTGGACTTTCCCTTGCCAACCAATGTTGGACTTTCCATGCCAAGACCCATGCTTGGACTTTACATGTCAAGTACTCAAGACTTGGACTTTCCATGACATGGTCAACTCCAGTCAACCATCAAAAATCCCTTGAGTCAAACTCGAGTCCATTTAATCATAACCCGAGTCGATTGTTCCAACAATCTCTCCAAAATATTATTAGACATCAATGTCAACTCTCTATGTCAAACATCAAAACATCACTCGAGTCAAACTCGAGTCTGGTCAATCGTGACCTGGGCCGATTGCACCAACAATCTCTCCTTTTTTGATGTTTGACAAAAACACATACCTTTGAGTTAGAACACTAACTCAAATTCCCTTACCAATTTCCCAAATTGATAATCTTATCTTTCTCCCCCTTTTTGACATACATCAAAAAGGTTCACTCAAAGAGGTCAATGTCTCATATCCAATGAGATCTTACAATCTCCCCCTTGGTCCAAAAATACCTAAGATGTCTACCATCTTCCTAGTGATAAGTCTCATATCACTCAAGAGAGATAATTCTATACACTTTCTCAATTTCCAAATTGATGTCATTCTCCTAATAAGTTCTCCCCCTTTTTGACTAACATAAAAAAGGTTCTCTCCAAGGAAGTTAATGTCTCATGTCCCAATGAGATCTTATAATCTCCCCCTTGGTTCAAAAATACCTAGGATGCCTACCATCTTCCTAGTGATAAGTCTCATATCACTCAAGAGAGATAATCATATACACTCTCTCAATTTTCAAATTGGGTATCTCAAAATTTTATTTTCCTCCTCATGAGGAAAAATACCGTCCATCATCTCATGATGGATACCTCCCCCTAAAGGCATGCTCCCCCTTGACCATTGCACCAACAATACTCTTAGGAAGTCCCTAAGTCAATAGGAACTTTTAAATCATCAAAAATAAGATTGAAAATTCAACATTGAACTTTCCAAACACCTTAAATTGATACATATCCTAAACAACTCTCCTAATCCATATCCAATGGATTTTCACCCTTTATAATGCTTCCCAAAGCATATACTAGGGTTAGGAGTGGTTAGGAACCCTTACTATAGCTGAAATGGGGTTAAACATCCTTGTTTTACCCGAAATCGATAGCGATCGAGTCCTTCAGAATCAATCGATGCCACCCCATCGATCACGGCACCAAGCGGATCGATGGCCGCTTGGCGATTCCGCACGAGCACTTACGCGAGCGATTCGCGCCCGAAGGCGATTTTGCGAAGCGGTTTTGTTGCGAGCGCGATTCTTGCTAGCGCTACTTGCCCACCGATCGATCGGCCATACAAGCGGGCGTCGATAATAAAAAATCGATTTTGATTATCGAAATTGATAACTAAAATATACGTAAGTTGAAAAATCTTGAAAATTCATACGTATAATACTTATTACAAACACTATGGGTGAAAAATATTAGAAAATTATTTTACCCATAAAATAATGAGTTTGATACAAAACTCAAAACCATTGATATTTTCAATGTTTTGGCCCTATTTTGTATCACCTCTATCAATGGTGATTGCTATCAAAAGATAGACTTTACCAAGGTTTTCTAAAATGATTTTAAAATATTTTTGAAAACCTATATTGGATCGTGTTCCTTGGGCTCAATGTACATGACTTGTACAAAAGCTTTCCCAATGATCCACCAATGAAATAAGATGAGTTTTAGTTCATCTAGATGCAAAAACTATGCACCTTAAACTTAACTCATATCCTAGCATCTCACATGTATCTAGGCTGTATAAATACACATACATGTCAAGTTAGATGTGAGATGTGGGTTTTGGTTTATCTAAAGCTAAGGCCTCATGCATTTTTCTAAGGCAACTTTACTTGATTCCCTTATAAATGGGACTCCAAGTCATGTCATTGTCCTTTAATCAATTTAAATGCATGAAGTATGATCATGACATAAATGATAACATAAGTAAACATGACCAATGATCATGATGTCATGACATAAGATGGAATCTAAAAACACATGACATTAAACCTTAATCCTAAATATAATCATGACATATAAATGATAAAAATAAATATGATATCTTGACATGTTATATGACAATCAAAGCATGATATATGAAAGGTATAGGTATAATAATACCTAAATTTTAATATTAATTGTCATTTGATATAATTAAGTGTATTTTGTCATATTATCACTTTTCTCCATAGTGTGTCAAAAATCCAAAATGACACACTATGACCTCTAATCCTAAATTGTGCCAATTTAATTGATTTTTTATAATTCCAAAAATGTATTGGCACATCCTAAAACCTTTTAGGATCATAAGATCAAATCTATTTTCAGGGTACTCATAACCTTGAAAATTACATAAAGTGTCACCTTTACCATGGTTAGGTTAACTACCTTTCTAATCAAGGTTGGCACACCCAAAACTCATCTAGCGTGAATCAATCACGCTCTTAGGAACCCAAAACCTATTTGAGCTCCTAGGGTTAATTAGGTATTCCTTAGGGATAACCTCCCTAGATACCTTCCTAATGACCCTCCTAGGCTTGTTAGCCTTGGTCATTTGGGTCTTACCATGGTTAACTCTAGGGGTAACTCCCCTTGCAACATTCTTAGTGGCTTCCCTAAGTTTTCTTGAAACCCTAGCTACTAGGCACACACCATGGTCAACTCTAGGGATGACTTCCCTATTGACCTTAGTCTTCCTAGACCTAATTTGTGTTCCATAATCAAATAGAGCACTATGATAAGTCACCTTAGGCTTAGGTTTGTGACCCAAACCTTTCTTGCCTTTGGTTGACTTTTGTCTCCTATGCCCTAGGCCTTGACTCTTGGTTATAGACTCTTGACTTTGACCATTTGACCCTTTTATTTGGTTTTGCATAATCTTAAGGGTCTTCTCAAGTTTCTCAAGCCTTGACCTTAAGGCTTGATTTTCAAACTCTAATTGCCCAATTTTAGAATTTTGATTTAATCCTTGGGCATGGTTCTTCCTAGGCATATGCCTAGTCCATTTGGGGTTAAAACCTAGGTGGTCTTCTATTTTCTTGATCGATTCCCTAGGTAAAATATTTTTAGGGACATTAGTCCCAAATTTCTCCTTATTCCTAAGGTTTACACTCTTAGCACCTAAACAAAAATATTTGTTATTTCTAATAGCATGCTCCTTATAAACAATAGCAAGATTGTTTAAATTACTTCTAGCATGCTTCTTGACCTTAAAATTTGAAGGTGCATTAATGAAATATACCTTAGGGTTAGCTTTAGAAGCTCCCCCTACTTGTGATGCTCCTTCTTGGGTCTTTTTCTTCCCCTTAGTGCATTGACTCCTATAATGCCCCGGTTGATGGCATTTGGAGCAAATCACTTGCTCCTTGCTTTTAATTATAGGGGAACCGACATCCTTGACTTTTGGTGTCGGAGGAGTCTTTTTAACTTTCTTAGGGCACTTACTCTTGTAGTGCCTGGATTCCCTACACTCAAAGCATATTATATGTTTTTTTATTTAAAACCAAATTGCTTGAGTTACCTAGTTCGGTGGTGAGGGTCTCTTGAGCTTGCTCTTCCTCTCGACCGGATGTAGATGGTTCTTCTTGTTGCTCCGGTGTTGAGGATGCTCTAATCTCCTCTCCCTCAATTCTAGAGGTGGAGGTCTCCTCCACCTCTTCTACTTTTTCTTCCTCCGATCCGGAAGTTGACTCCTCACTTTCTTGTGAGGATGATGAAGTTTTCTCTTCGGTCTCCTCCTCTTCCAAGTCTTCTTGGACCGATTCAGGATTGTCGTAGAACTTGACCAACTTGTTCCACAACTCCTTGGCATCCCTATAGCTTTCTAATCTAGACAAAATATCGTTAGGTATCAAATTAACTAACATTTTTGTTACCTTAACGGTTGTCTTGAATTTTTGTCGTTGCTCCTCGGCCACCTCTTCATCTTGAGGATTTCTCCGTTTTCTCCTCTCGGAGCATCAAATCCTATAATCACGACAAATCAATTTTCTATATTTGACATTAGAAAATATTCTATCCTACCTTTCCAATACGCGAAATCTTCGCGGTCGAAGGCGGGTGGAATCGCTATGTCATCGCCCCATCTTTCTTGAAGATCCATCTTCTTCCCTCTAGCGGGTTTTGCTCCCGGCAGTTAGTCCGTAGAAGAGCTCCAAGCTCTGATACTAATTGTAGAGGAAATGTGACCGCTAGAGGGGGGGGTGAATAGCGTCGTGCTAGTACATTGATGGAATTCGTTGCGTTCGTCTACAAACTTGGTTAGCGCGCAGTGGAATAATAAAACAAATAGCAATAACAAAATATGACAAACACACAATTACACAAGTATTTAACGTGGTTCGGAACCGAATGGTTCATACTACATAGATCGAGCTCTAAAGAGCTCTAGTGATGCACACGCAACCACTAATCACAAATACTCCTTCTTGATATAAGTCGGAGGCGGAAAAACCTCGTATAAATATTCTTACAACAATAAGAAACAGATTCAAGCAATTACAATAATGAAATACAATGCAAGGAAAGAAAACTACTTTACAATTGCTCTTTTGAATGCTTGATCTTTAGTTGCTTGAATTGCACTTATAGACCCTGATTTACAGCAGCAAATCGCCCCAAAAGCCCTTAAGAAATGCTGTTGATTTCCTCCTCCACGAGCTCCATTTAAAGCTTCTGCCTGGGCTGGAAATTGCCGATCAATCGACTGCTCGGGACCATCAGTCGACTGATGGCACTGTTGTCGTGAGACAACGACTAGATCCACGCTGAAAAAATCCAACGGATCCATCATCAATCGACTGATGGAGCCTTCACTCGATTGCTTCCCTCGCAGTCGAGTCTCAACTCCATTCTGTGCCCAATTTCTTGAGCACCAGTCGACTGATCATACGATCAGTCGACTGCTCGAGTCAGCAGTCGACTGTCCACCTCTAGCAGTCGACTGCTGGGATACATCCCGCAATCAAACCCTAGTTGACTCACTCCAGTCGATTGCCACATGACACAAGTCGACTGGCACACCTCAAACATGAGGTTTTAACCCAAGTATGGTTCCCCTATATTTGCTAGACCACCCTTAGCCTAGACCTAAGCCTTCTAGCCACCTCCGTCAGCCTCACGCCTCTCGGATCCCTCCAAGTCATTCATGACTTGTTCATTCATTGAGCTAGCCTTCAGGTGCTTCCATCAGCTATGTCATGCTAACGGTGTCTATACCGCCAAGACACATTGGACTTACGCTGTCAAAACTCTGCTTGGACTTTATGCCGCCAACCATTGGACTTATGCTGTCAAGACTCCCGCTTGGACTTTACGCCGCCAATATCAAACCCCTTGGACTTCTCAAATGCTAAGACTCAAACTTGAACTTTTCCTTGCCAACTCATGTTGGACTTTTCATGCCAAGACCCATGCTTGGACTTTACATGCCAAGTACTCAAGACTTGAACTTTCCATGACATGGTCAACTCCAGTCAACCATTAAAAATCCCTCGAGTCAAACTCGAGTCCGATTAATCATAACTCGGGTCAATTGTTCCAACAATCTCCCCAAAATATTATTAGACATTAATGTCAAACATCAATGTCAACTCTCTATATCAAACATCAAAATATCACTCGAGTCAAATTCGAGTTCGGTCAATCGTGACCTGGACCGATTGCACCAACAAATTTCATACCTAACACGAATGAGGTAAATTATGGGGAACATATTGTCCAACCTAGAGCTAACGTGGTAGAAGGATAGACATCTTGCAATGTTCGGAGATTGATCCTTGTTCATTAGTGCAGCTCTGTTGTCGCGCTAGCTATAAGATCCTCCCATGGAGACGATAATGACAACAACCACAACTAAGAGAGAGAGAGAGAGAGAGAGAGAGATGGAGAGTTAGGTTGTAGCTCAGATAGTGTTTGTATGACCATAAGAGAGCGAGGCAGAGGATGAATTATTTAGGATCGAGATGGGAGAAGAGAAAAAAATAGTATTTAAGAGTAATTCAAAATTTAACTATAAAACCTAATCAATCGAACCATTTCAAACTTATTTATCACTATTTTTTCATTAATTACTCATTTTTAAATTTGATTTATTATCATGTGACTTTATAGTCATGGATTCGAATTACAAAAATAATCATTTGCAGTGCAAAATAAACTATATACAATAGATTCAATATGATCTAATCTTTTTTTGAGATATCACATTGGCAAGAGTTTCATATATTGAATTATCTCTGAGCTTGTGACCATCCATGAGTTCAAAGATCTTAATAACTCAACACTCAATCAACAAATAATAACGATCCATCATTTAAGTCAATATTCATCTCTATCTCTGAATCACATGACTTAATTCAACTCATCCAACACTTCACAAAAGGTTGGAACCGTCAACCTAGTGATCCCCATCGATTTATCTCATGACCATTGTGAGAGAGATAAATCACGGAGGGCTTTTAGCTTTGATGCGATTGGCCAGGACAGAGGAGGGTGATCTGATATCAGGGGGTATTTTAGACTGTCCTCCGGAATTGATCCGTACTTATTTCGCAAATGTCGCCCTGCCCCAACCAATGTGCCATCCATGTGGGAATAACTCATCCATGCTCCCATGGCAATGACGTGACGACTATCCACGAGACTCCCCTCTGCACTGTCAAGGGGCGATTCTGTTCTTTAGCAACGCGCGCTGTGCGGGTAAAGGAAGAAATCGCCTCTGTCCCAGCGTGGTGTCCTATTTGATGCTCGCATGAGTTTCCAATGTGGCTCGGGCCACGCGTCATCCTGATTTATCATTGTCGACCGGTTGAAAAACTCCGTGGGGCAGGGCCGGTCGATATCAAAATTAGTGGGAAGAAATCAATCCAATACTTGATATATATATAAAAAAAAAAAAGGAACAACTCATCCACCACACACCCAACTTAAGTTGAATCATCAAAATACAATAATTAAAACTAACATGATGAGTGGAACCAATGTCCCAACATTATTATTAACATATTTAAATGATATTAAATCAAAAGATATGATTAACTCTCTAATAAATATTAAATTATTGATCATTAAAAAAAAATTATAAGGCAAGAGCGAAAAAAGTTCCTTTTATTATTATTTTCATTAAAAGACACCCTTTTATAGAAAAGTCAAAACAATACCCTAGTATATTTTTTTTTATCCAAAATGCTTTTATTTTAATATTATTGTAGCAATATTAAAGTAAACCAACTAAATTTAATTAAAATTATTACATATAAAATATTATTAAATTAAAATACTATTATCAACTTGACTAATATTGATTAAACTCGATATAAAAACCACTTCAAAATTAAATTGGAATACCAACTAAGATTATAATTGTTACAAGTAGCTATATGTATAAAATTTTCTTTGGATTTAACAAAATTTCCGTCGTTTTCTTCACTATCAAATGATCGTGAAGAATATTGAAGAGGAATATTATTATCTTTTATTATAAATAGTAGCTATAAGCATGATTACTATAACAGTGTAATAATTATGACAACTTGCTATAATAAATTTGAAATAGTGATCAAATTGAAGCGACTTTAATTGAATTTGAACCATTTTAATCGAATTGATAAATATTATTTTAATATAATAACTTCGTATATAATCATTTTAATCAAGTTGGAGCATTTTTGCTCGCAGCACTAAAATAAGAGTTTTGGATGAAAATAATATGTTTTTTTTTAAAAGAGCGCTCATTTTTTAAAGAAAATGATAATAAAAGGGTCCTTTTACTTTTTATCCAAAATTCTAACTTGGCTAAAATAAAACAATATTTCTAATCAAAAGTTCCTATTTTTTTTTTAAAATGTATACAATAAAATATTTCAGAACTGTATTTACTTATTAATTACCACAAATATAGATAAAAATTTATTTTCCCTAAAAATGATACAATTAATTTACAAAGACATCGAGTAAAAAAAAAAATCCAAATCAGTTCTAGTCATAGAAGTTTATCTTCGTAAATAAAATACGATTTTGATATTGGATAATTTTACGGGAGTGATGCCATTATAAAAGTCAAATTGAACTATGAATTATGATTATTTTTAATTATAGAAATAATATGGATCGATTTTGAAGGAAATTAAAATTTTTTTTTAATTCAGATAATTTTTATATGTCTTGACTACTATGTGATCTTTCATAATTTATCTTCTTCACAATAACTATATAATAAATCGATAAAAATTACCAGATTAACGGGTGATCGAAAATACATGCCGCCGAATTAATCCTTCCTAAAGATAGATAGTCGGGCGGAAAGTGGAAACTAATACATGATGCTACTCAACCAAAATAAAAGCAAAAAAAAAAAAAAAAAAATCCAAAGAATTTTTTTTTAATTTGAGTCGAACTCTCAAGAGGGAAACTCGGATAACACGAAGCAGCTCGCTCTCAATCTCCTCCCTTATTTTTTTTGTTCTCTTTCTTCCTTCCTCGAAAAAATCATCGTCGTCCTCTGCCTTCCGACTTTCGAGGGCGCGAGGCGGAGATAGATCCATCCGAGAATGGAGGCGGCCATGGATCTGATGCGGAGGATCTCGCCGAAGGAGAGCGAGACTGCTCTCTCCGCCTTGATGTCGCTGATCCCTCACCATTCCGCCGACCTTCTCTCGCAAGTCGACCTTCCTCTCCAGGTCCTCACCTCTCGTTTCTTATCTTCCGTGTGGTCTCTGGCTTGCATCTTTGGTCGCGGAACTGGCGTTACTTCCTCCCATCGACTGGTCTGATTTATTGTTCTCGTCGTTGATCTGTGTGGGTATAGGGAAAGTTCCTTTTTGCATAAGAGGGAGAGGTAGCTCTCTCTGTCTCCGGTTTCTTTCTCCCGTTTTTTTTTTTCTGCGCAGTTCGTGTTTGGGTTTGTTTGTCTTCGCCAGTTCTTATTTAGATAAATCTGCGTCTAATGTCGTATAAATGCTTCTATTTGGTAAATCTAGCCTCCTATGCATATTAACTCTTGAACCTTTTTGAAGAAACTCTTGTTTGACATATTTTTTATTGGCATTTCAATTGTCTTCGACGTCTCTTATTACGGGTATCTTCGAAGTTGAAATTTTCTTCCATATTTTATGTAACTGAGCGATATTTGTGATTTCTTGTGGATACAACCTATTTACCAAATTCCAACAGTTTCAATTTATCTTGGAAACAACCATCTGCAAAATTCCAACCATTTCAATTTGCTAAGTGATAATATGTCATGATCGATACATGCGGATATCTGGGTTAGATTACACATTAATTTGTACAAAAAGGATTGTAAAGTTCTTATTTTTCTTTCTAATGTAATGTTTTTTAGGTTTGTATGGACAATGTCTTGATGAAAGAGTTTATTTTGTGCGAATACAACAGAGATGCAGATTCGTACAGGTAAACTTTATCTATTTGAGTCTCAATAAATTTTAGGATTATGCTGTTGCATTATTGTGTTTATTAGTTAGAAGCATCTAATTTTCATTGTCTTATATTCCCGTAAGCCTTACTTTCCAACAATTCGATGCTAATTTCAGGTCACCATGGTCTAACGTGTATTTCCCTCCCCTAGAAGATGGTACTCTTCCGTCTAACCAACTGAGAAAATTGGAAATTGAAGCAAATGAAGTTTTTGCTGTTTATTGTGAACAGTGAGGTCCTTAACTTTCTTTGTTTTAGCTCTAGTCATGGTTTATTTTACATGTAAAATATTTCGTTGGTGCTCTTCATTGATTGTCCTGAATGTTGATTACTTTTCTTTGTTTTGTAGAGAGTAATGTCAACTGTTTTCCATTTTTTTACTGATAGGTACTACGAGGGGGGTGTTTCATCAGTTTATATGTGGGACGATGACAACCAAGGATTTGTGGCTTGCTTTTTGATAAAGAAAGGTGAGTTCTTCTTTCTTAAGTGGAAAATGCATTCTTTCTTGAAGGAATGTGGCAACTTTCTAATTATATTTATTAATTTGGAGTGCAGATGGATCAAGAACAGCAGATGGTAAAAGAGGATATCTGCAAGAAGGGTCTTGGGATGCTATTCATGTTATAGAGGTCGGTATTATTTTGTCTTCAAGATAATTTAAGTTGTATATTGTTTTCATAATTTCTGCTGGTGCCTTTTAGTGATAACTATTCAATATTTATCTGCACTCTGCACTAATAGGTTGGACTAGAGGAAGAGGGAAGAGCTCACTATTGCTTGACCAGTACCGTCATGCTGTCCTTGACAACTGAAAACAAGTCATCTGGAACCTTCAATCTTTCTGGATCAATCAGAAGACAGGTACTTGCATGTAATAATTACACACTTATTCTTTGATGGTTGAACATTTTTGTAATACTTATCCGATAGATTTGGAAACAAAGTTTCTGTCAAAGAAACTGACAAATAATAATCTGGGTATCAAGCATTTGAAGGTTTTAATTATTTTCTCAAATAAGCATCTATCAGGTTGCTTATGCATTCATAATCATAATCATGTATGTCCAAAACATAAGCATATTTGCCCACAGATTCCTTTAATTCTAAGTTTTGCTTAACCTACGTAGAGGTTGGAAGCCTTAAACTGAATGTTGATCGGAATAGATACTATTTATGCCTCGCTTATTACATAAAGAAACTCTCATAAGGAAAAATAGCTCCAACAGTAATGAAACAAAAATGTAATGCTTGCAAGGCCTTGAAAATTGTTGATGAAGCATGCAAGCGATGGTTACTTCAACCTCAGGTTGTGCAACACAGTGCTAAGAGAGAGAGGATAAAAAGAGAAGAAATGAAATGAAACAAGTATGAAGATATTTCAGGACCTCTCAAATGGGCTTGGAAAATGGATTCAGGTGTCCACTGGGGATGCATAGAATAGGTTGATCTGTTGCTAGATGTCAAATAGGCAAGGATTTTCTTAAAAGATACAAAGAGAGCAAAAAACAATGCATGGAAGTGTTTGAATCACCTTAGGATGAGCGTTAAGAGAGTTGAGTGACAAAGGAATCCTCCTTGTGCATGACCAAAAGAAGACTCATGGGGATGCGGAATAGAGAGCAACAACTAGATTCCTAGAAGAAGCACAAATGAAGAGCTTTAAAGATGACAAAAGAGGATTATTTGTTGGTCCTACCGATCTGAAAAAAGATCAAGCAAGCAAGAAGAGTGCATTGAAAAAAGAAACAAATGTGGGGAGAGAAGCAAGATGTAGTTTCTAGACAGAAGAAACAAGCAGATTTCCAGATGCAAGGCAGCAAACAATAGATGGAAGATGATGAGTGCAGATTAAAAGGGAGTTGGCAACAAATTTTCAGATATGGCATATGATTGCCTTCTTAGATGAGGAGGATGTGTCATGCCCTCAGGGTGTCTTTTTGGTACCTTATTCGGTGACAGTATATAATAAAAAAGACATAAGAACCCATTTCAATGAATTTAACAAAATGTATATAGGTAAATCTTTACTACAAAGTCTACAAAACTATAGAAAGTAAAACAAAAACACATCGAAATAGAAATCAAACTAGGGAATCAGCAAATTGAGATCTTTGAGTGACTCTATATACAACAAAAATCACTGAAATATCAATAGGATGTCAGTGCTTGCAAAACTGAAGGTCAAGGAAAATAAACACTAAACATAAATTGCTAAGTGGATAATAAGAAAAGATATGCATGAATTTAAACTTATTTAGGAATCCAAAGGAGTTAGTAAATTATAATTTCTTCTTACATTTTTAAGTCTTTTAACTCGTTCAAGTTCATATACATAGTTGTGAAAAGCGTGTGCCTGGCTACACCTAGGCGCAAGACGTAGCCAGGAGCGCCATTTGTGCCTGGGTAGTGACCCAGATGCAATACTTTAAAGAAGCGCACTTAAGCACACACTTCTTGAGAGGTTAAGGCGCACTAAAGGTGCATTTTTTCTCAACTTATTAAAGCGATAAAAAATTTAAAGTCTAACTCATATCTTTATTGCTCTTTAAATTAATTAGATTGCATGCATATAGTACAATTTTTTTACGTGACTCTTCCTCTCCCCTAGAAAATGAACATCGACCTCCCTTGTAATTCACCAGTTTCCGACTAAGTGAATTACATCACCCTCTTGGTCAAACAAGTCCGTGGTATAGTAATGCCAAACATTCTATCGACATCTACAGTAATAACCAAATCATACAAGGGAAACCACCATCTATGGTGGCCGAGTGCGTAACTCCAACTACCACCATCAACAGTGGCCAAGTCACGTAACTCCAACAACCACAAACTGATCAAATCGTATCCAGAACACACGATTCTTAAATCCATGGATGACTAAATTGTTAAATACGTCTAACAACATTATCAACAGTTAAAAAAATTCATACTAAGTATGAAATGTCATCCTCTATACACTTGCATCATTTTTACTCTAAGCTGATGATATATCAATCATTACACAGACAAGTAAATATCTGAAACTTAATTAGCAATATCCTTTAACAATATGCCCCCATAGCTTACAACCTGTTGTAAGCCTCCCACAAGGTTCAGGACTTGAGCTAGTTGACAAGCATGATTTGGGAACATCTCGACATTGCAAGGCTTCAAGAATCAACCCTAGGTAGCTCACATATGCAAACATACATCATACATAAAAATAAACCCAAGGTTTATCACTGTAACCACATATACATGGTTACATGCCTAAAAGTAAACCCAAAATTATAACACTGTAATCACAAGACATGGTCCTAATCTTCAGGTTTTCAGCCCCTTAATCCAGGATACTCTCCTTCGAGTTGCTCTAGCATCTCCTTGATTTGGGGCTCTCTGCCCCTGAGTTCATTGAGCTCCTTCCCAGCTCTACCTCCACTCGATCTAAGTCGCTAGACACCAAGCTCCTCCTGAGCTCCAAGTCCACCATTTGATCCATGCTATCCCTCAGGGCCGTCCACTTCGAGCTGCCTTCCCATGTCCATGGTCATAGCACAACCAATTTGCACACTTGATGCAACCATTCCAAAGGCACATCTAACTTAAAAGTTGTATTGTCAAACCATAAAAATAACATGTCTAACCCAACCACAAAGGAGAAATCATTTTCCCAATAGATGTACCAACAACTCGGAGTATCGGCGTGAGTCTTGACTGTTGGGAACCAATGGAAGCTGGTGTCATAGATCTGTCTCACCAACATTGATGGATGTCCTTGACGTGCCACAAAACAGAGCTTTTGTGGAGATAATACCAATTTTGGTGTAGAACAGATCAATGATAGAAACATGTTTGGTGAGCCCCTCTAGGAGGATGAGGTGGCTACACCCTATTTTGGCCTCTAAAGAAACTTTGCAAGGGGCATACATGATGGTCTGTCTTGTCTTCATAAGTGAATGTAGATGGAGAAAAGTTCAGATTTGGTCAGAGAGTTGATAGAGATTGTGAAAGGTTAAAGATCAACTCATAGATAATGTTTGCATATAATCGTGAGAGAATTGCCAATGTTAAAGATGCATAGGTGTGGATGCCAGATGCAAGAAGAGCTGGAGTTTCCTTTTGCTATTTAGTATATGAGAATGATGCAATGACCAGGAGGAAGGATTAAGATGAGGGAGAAGATGGGTTGGATTAAGGGAGGTTGTTGGTGGCAGCGACGACCTTTAGGTTTGGGCCTTGGAAAAGGAAAATATTGTGTGCCATTGTGTATAAAGTAATTATTGCATGATTATAAATAGACTTGTGATGAAACTTAAACCTAGAAGTATATTGGACACAATCATTCAAGACTTGTGCATTAAACCTAGTTTATTGATTCAACCATTGTACCATATATAGGAATAAACTTCCTAAAGTAATCCGTCTAATGCATGTATGATTGTGTCCGATGATAGAATGTTGATGGAGATGAGAAGGGAAGTGATGGTTGAAATGGGTGTAAAGAATCATCATTTGATGTCTAGGGAAAAAAGGAATGTTGTTTGGATAATGCTGATGTAGATTCAATTGCAAAAGGTTTTAGTGTTAAAGAGCTATTTCAACTGAGGAAGAGACTCCAAATTCATTTATATTTATAAAAAATAGATAAGCAGTTAGACAATTACGAAGACAAATGTTTTTAATTTTTAAAAAACGATGTTAAATTTACATATCAACCTTCAAGTTTTCTTTTGGAGACACTGCATAACCAGTTTTAATTGTCTCCAATAACCACCAGATTGGTATAATTAAATAATTTACTGGATTAGCATAATTTTTTTTAAAAAAATATTTTAATTCCCAAATAATGTCAAGTTACCTGAGACTAATTTTAATTCAGATGACTCTTGATCTTCCCATCGCTGAGGGTCACCTATGCAACATGGGAAAGATGATCGAGGAGATGGAAGGTAAGCTTAGGAACTCACTGGATCAGGTAATTGTCTCTTTCACATCCTTGTATCAACCTGGTTTACTTAACCATGAATACATACCAAGAACTTTCATGCGATCCATTTTCGAAATTCTACTTTGTATTTTTTTTTTTTTGACAGGTATATTTTGGGAAGACAAGGGAGATGGTCTGTACCTTAAGGCCACCACCTGAGGGGGTTCAACTAAGACTGCCTTGAAAACTGAAGAGAACTCTTGTGCACAGTTGAGTTACTAACACCTTGCCATGTCAAATTTTGTGACTATCATTGCTTGGATTAATTTGAGTTATGAACTGTTTAACTTAAAGATTAGTGAGAGTGACAAGGAACAATTTGAAACAAAAGCTTGCTTCACGCAATCACCTTCCTTGCTCATATTGCACAAATGGAATGTTGCGTTGATGGTTTGGTTTGATTATTCTAACCAAGTTATGTACTTGTTTTGGAGTCCATTTCGATCATAATGCTATAGCATGCATGAAATATGCAGCTTCCTTGAAAATGGGTGCCTGTTGACTTCCATGCAGATAGTTCAAGATAGTTGAGATTATCAAGTAGGTTAAAGTGATACTGCCTGCTGAAAGAGTTTTGGTAGCTCGATTGAGTAGTCTCCTTTGGAGCTTCTCAATGATGCATGAGTTTTGTCACTTAGTTGACTCAAGCTAGAATATAAATTCTTTGCTGATAATTGACTATGGTATCAATTTAACTAATCGATTGATTGGATATAATATCAATCAATAAATTAGCTTGATCTCAATCTAATTCATCGACTTTGATTTGAGTATAATTCTCTAGTGGAATACACGTCTAAAGAGAAAATTTCTACTTTTTTTTTTTTTTTACTTGATCACTTATCTCATATATTTTCATGTTAATTATGCCTCTCCCTTTTGGACCTTCTCGACAAGCCTCTATCTCCAAGCCTTGCTTGATTTGCGTTTAGCACCTCTTTAGACATATGAATGATTTTCGACATTTGTTGAATTTGCTAGGAGTTTTAATTTTGGGAGTACTTTTCTTGTCAGGAGTTCACACCTCTTGAACTTTCATCTATCATCAGTTCTACCTCTTAAAATTTTCATTTGCTAAAGGTTCACTATCCATTTATTAAGATCTTTTGGACTTCCAGATGTTAGGAGTCTACTCCACGATTTCTTGTATGCCAATACCTCTTGTACTTCACTTACAAGGAGTTTATTTCTTCAAGACTTTTTGCTTTGATAGGACTTTACACCTTCAAGATGTTTCATCTACTAGGAGTTTACTCCTTCAAAACTTTCGTCTGCTAAAATGTCTTAGACTTTCACTTGCTAAAAGTTTACATTTTTCGGACTTTTTACCTGTTACTTGCTAAGATCTCTTGGACTTTCACTTGCTATGAGTCCACTCTATGAAGACTACTTGCCTATCAAGGCCTTTTAGATTTTTGCTTGTCAGAGTTCACTCTCTTGGTATTTTTTTTCCCAGGCAAGACCTTTGAATTTTTACATATTAGAAGTTCATTTCTCTAGGACTTCTTGGCCGATTGAAATTTCTTCTTGCCAAATTGTACCTATGGTTACTGTCAAGATGTTGCATTGACACACGACATAAGGAAGAAAATAACTTTCTGCCACTTTTTATGTATATAGTTTTGTCAATCATATCAAAACAAATTCTATGATTGCATCAATAGTCTCTCTCTTAACTCAGTCTCAAAAAAATCGATTGTATTAATAATTTTTTCTTTTTAATATCTGATAAATTATTTAAGTTATCACAAGGGGAAAATATATATAAAGGATACAATATCATTTTTGCCCCTTAAATATATCTTCCTCCCTTAAAAAAAAAAAGAGAGGAGTTGAATACTTCCTTCAGAAATAAAGAATTGCAATAATAGGATTGCTTGAAACCAAACTCTTAGATGAGGCGTATCACAAATTGCTCAGGCCGAGGCTTCATCATTTCTAGGTTGCACGTTACACAATGCGCATGCTAAGGAGTTGAATGAGGTTAATTTGGGATTCAAGCGAGGTGAACTTGAGTGTACTTAAAAAAAATAAAATCATCATATTAATAATTTTTCTACGATTATTCCACGTCTAAAGAAGGGAAATAAATCAGAGTGTTCGTGTGGATGGTTTCAATTTTTCTGATTTGTTATTTCATTTAATGGAAAATTTTATAAGTTCATCGTAATTGGAGATCGAACTGTGGGTACATGAATGCCAAATTGAACATCTTATTATTGGTATTTGGTGGTGTTTCTTTTTTCGGCACGCTCTGATCCCTTTTTTGCGGATAAGAAGTGAAATATGCACGATCTGTGAAGATGCTGCTAAGGTTTCAATTTGCAATAGAATTGAGCGCATAGGGGTGGGTCAGCTTTACCGGCGCAACCCCTTCGACGCTCAAGTCAGTATCTATCGAGGAGACAAGAAGAATATAGTAAAAGACGAGAATAAAGGAAGAAACTTAAGGAAGAAGAAGAGCTATCTCCGTGTACTAGATAGAGAAACATCCATCCTTGCTTTCTCATCTCCGCCCCTTTATATAGAAGTAGCCACCGACTTTCTTCCCAACTTAATTGATTATAATGCCCTTTGAGATATTAGGAAATAATCGTTGTATACAATGAAGATTGGAGTCAGAAACAGGTGATCGGACGATTGAGAAATTCAAGATTGTAATGAAGCAGTTGACTGCCATAATGAGACAGTCGATTGATACTAAAACAGAAGGCTAATGCTCAACAAAAAAGGGTGCTCGACTAGAAAGGTGGTCGGAAAATACATAGTGTGCTTGGAAAGTACATAGCATGGTCGAAAAACACACAGGATGGTCAGAAAACCCACAGTGTGCTCGAAAAATATATAGCATGCTTGGAAAATACATAGCGTGGTTAGGAAACACACAGGATGATCGGGAAATCCACAGTATGCTCAAGAAATACATAGCGTGGTCGAAAAACACACAGGATGGTCAGAAAACTCACAGTATGCTCAGGAAATATATATGGTGGTCGGAAAATACAGGGTGCTCGGAAATAAGCCTCGTGTTCGGGAATACATACTAGAACTCCTAGGTACCATCATAAGTTCCCCCCTTCAAATTAAACTAAAGAGCGAAATTGAATAAAGTTTAACAAGTATAAAAGGAGAATTACCTAACTCGGCTAGAAAGAAGGTGCTCGGGAAATACATAGAATGGTCGAGAAATATATAAGATGCTCGAAAACACATATGGTGCTAAGGTAAAAGACTTGGTTCTCGACCAGAGCTCGGAAATAAAGCCGAGTGCTTGGGAACAAGATTGGCTGTTCGGGAATACCTTCAAGAATTCTTAGGCACCATCAATACCGTAATCCGAAGGTAACTTGAGCATACTAGGGTGGCACGAGGAGTTGATCCATGATAGTATTCAGTGCAAAATTGTACAAATTAACATCACAACTTTTGCAAAAGGTTTGAACCATCAATCTAGCGGTCCTCTTACCTCGGTTCCATAAGTATGAGAGGGAATAAATCATAGATGATTACCGACTTTGGTGCGATGACAAGTGTGATAGAGGACGTGGTCTGACACGGATATTAAATAATCCGTTGACGTGGAAATTGAATCTTGCTCTTTGTATAAATATTGTATCACATTTATCAATGCACCATCTCATGGGGACAACATCACAACTATTTATGCACATGGTAGGCTCACAATTGATGGCAGGAGATCATTAGGGATTCAACAGTAAGGCATAGACTGTTGCAGTTGGGTCATGGCTCCTGATAGGGGATTTTAATTCAGTGCTATCAGCAGCAACTGACAAGTAAGGCTTTTCAGGAGGATTGCCATTGAAGACCTGCATTCACTTGGTTGCCAGTACACTAACCAATGGACACATTTTCTCCAAGCTTGATCATGCTACGGTGAATAAAGCTTGGTTAGAGGCCGATTTGAGAAGCTATGCAAATTTTTTTGTCTCCCTTTTGTTTATCCAATCACTCTCCATGCATAGGCAACATCAATGATGGAGGAGCACAACAATACAAAAGTTGAAACAATAGTTACACTGCTCGAAGGCAGAGTTGATTTATCTCGACGGGTAGCATTACCATCACATCTCTGAAAATGCTTTACGTGCCGAAAAAGGACTTGGAAGCTGCTCAAACGGCAGGGCTAACTAGTGGCAGCATGGGAGAAGACTATGAGGTGCTGAAGTACTGCCTTCTTATCTCAGCGTGCCAAAATACAGCACTTCAAATTTGTGGACAGAAATAATACCCATCTTTTGTAAATTGCTATATTTCTTTTTTTGTTTTTTGGATATCTTCTATTGAGTTTTCGGAAGAGAAAAATTTTTTACGACCGCAATAGTAACCTATCAAAATCAATACATGTCAGACGATCATTGATGTCCGACCTACGGTCTTCCAATACTTGAGTTAGAATCGGAGGAGAAGAAGAAGAATATTCAAGTAAAAAAAGTCATTTTTTGCAAAAAAGATACTAGGGAGCTTTATTTATATCAAACTGCTTATATATAGTCTCTCTGAGATTGCTTCGCTCCTCCGTGTTATGCTTTCGCAATGCTCCTTATTAGGCAGTTAGGAGACAACATTCGTAGGAAATTTTCACATGGCGTATCACGTGTACAAGAGTCATTATTAGCAGAGGTAGTTAGGGGATCATATGTAATCCCTTCAGAAGGAATCTCTTATGGGGTCCAACCTCCTAACTTGGTTTGTTTCTACTTTCCACACTATCCGAGCCGCTCTATTCCCGACTCGGTTTACTCCTTAAGCGTTTCTTGGATCACTTCGCTTCCGATTCGGTCTACTTTTGCCTCAACGCCTCTTGAGTCGCTTTGCTTCCGATTCGGTCTGCATCTACCTTCAACACCTCCCGAATCGTCCTGCTCTCGATTTAACTTGCTTCTACCTTTAATGCCTCTCGAGTCGTCATGCTCCCGACTCAATTTGTTTCTGCCTTCAATGCCTGCCATGTCGCCTTGCTGACTCGGTTTGTTTTTGTCTTCAACGCTTCTTGAGTCGTTCTGCTTCCGACTCAGTCTACTTTTGTCTTCAACTCTTTCTGAGTCGTCCTCCTCTCGACTCGGCCTATATCTGCCTTCAACTCCTCTCAAGTTGCCCCTCTCTCGACTCGTTATGTGGTGTAACTGTTGGACTCTATCCATGCCTCTAACTACTCCGTGGGTTGCGCTGCATCCACATCATTAGGAGAGGTCGCAACCTGTTGGACTGAGGTGGTCGAGGAGGTCGTCGAGCATTTTCAAACATTGCTAGGCACAACAGCACCAAGAACAAAACTGCCAACCAACATTTTCACCATTGAAAACACCATCACAGCAGCCCAATCATCAAACCAGTGACTCCAGAGCAGATCAAACGTGCATCGTTCAGCATTGGGAATGAAAAGGCATCAGGGACAAATGGGCATGAAGCTAGATTCTACAAGCAAACTCGAAGTGTGATCCAACATGATTTTCAAATAGCCATATCGATATTCTTTCAAATTAGGAAACACTAATCGATTTGATCGATCCTCGAAACATCACATATAGCTATCGTAGGAACCTTCAGACCCATTTCATGGTGCAATGTTTTCTACAAGATCATATCAAAGATACTTGCCGGAAGGATAGCTGAAATAATTAATTAAAGAGATACTTACCTTGGTTTTCCTACACAGATTACGTCTTGAATCTCTGAGTGTATCACCATACTATCTTTCTCAGTAACTATCAATGAAAGAGTTTACGAGCACTTTAAGAGAGCTAGAAGACTAAGACAGGAAGATCCACTCTCACTGTACTTGTTTGGATTGTGCATAGAGGTGTTCTCCTAGATGCTTCAACAAGTTATAGCTGGGTCACAATTCCATTACCGTCCAAAGTGTACAGGCTAGCAAATAACTCACCTTGTTTGATGACCTCTTATTATTTGCACACGGAGACATCACATCACTTGCCTAGAAGACTTTGAGAGTATGGCCCGGTTACAAACAAAGCACTTGAAGTCCATAATTTATGTGACAGGAGTTGATGAACAAATCAAGAGCAATTTACTATTGATACGATTGGAAAAGACTAATGGACTAGACTTTTAAATAAGAAGCTCACAAAGAACGCATCTAATAGAAAACAGAGATTCCTGAATGATCACTTGGAGACTGTCAAGTCGGCAAGATATGAAGCATGTGCACATGACTTAGAGAGTCGGATACTTGGGTGTCCAAGCACTCGAGAGCGGGTCTACTTAGGACATCCTAAGATTCGGCCACTCGGGTCACTGTTGAAGTCGGGCACTTAGAGACCACGGTAGCAAGGGCAGAGCCATCTTATGGAATATCCGAGTTTTAGCTAGGGTAAAAAATATTTTTTTTTTACTATAGTATAGAGAATTTTTTTTTTAACCCTTTAGCCCGGGGTAAAGATTTACCCGATTAATCATCGGGATGATTAGCCCGGGCTAATGCTGAGAGTTGGCTCCGCCATTGCACGATAGAGATTCTTCTTCAATAGTTATTACATCTAGTCCTCTAATAGTCTGTCTCAATGATAATTATGATATACGTGACATATCACATAGAGATCTTTGTATAGTGATTATATTCTAACGATTTACTAAAAGGTATTTTGGGAATAGTCGTGGGAGGAAAAAGACATCTCGGAATAGCTAAAAAAAAATAAGATCGAGGTAAAAAAAAGGGATTCTCTCTCCCTCGACTGGGATATCTTTTTCTATTCTACTGTTATCTTTTATGCTTTTATTTTTTCTCATTTTTTATCCGTCTGATTTAAACATCAGAGGATTATTGTGGGAAATATCGATGATCATCTAATGCATATTAATATTCGGTAAGATTTAAAATTACGATCGTAAAAATCTACCCTCTCTCGTGGACTGACAATCAAGATCAAAAGTGACCGCATCAACTATTGTTGTCAGGGTTTCAAGAGAGCTTTTTCATTCAGATATTTGAGAGCGTCACTAGTTATACAGAGAAGCTCAGATTACAGCCCACTGATTGATTCACTCGTTCACAATGTCAATGATGCGGCGAGGAAAATTCACTTTACCCCCTTTCGACGCGATGAAGGCACGAAGGGAGCTTTCGGGGGGTTCTCACAGGCCGCAACAGTAAAATGGATGTAGAAGACGAAGTCAAGAAACACAAAACCCCCAAACAGACAGCGGAAACTAGAACACAAGATATAACGTGGTTCGGAATGAGTATTCCTACTCCACGGAGGTGAGCTCTCTCACCGGGGACAATGCCCAAACACTTTCCACTATGAATGCCCTCCTTTACGGAAAGGAAACTTCCCGAGGCGGAGGAGAAAACCTCTTACAGTTGGGTTACAAATACAAGAAAGAGTACATGCGACGCAATGACCAGGGTCGCTGCTCTTCTTCTCCGGCGAAGTGATGACAGCTCTCCTCTTTCTCTTGAGTCTTTGTTTCGCGTCCGATGAGATGATTGTCGATCCTCCTCTTTCTCTCCCCTCCTTCCCTTTTATCCTCCTCCTCTGATCCTTCATTATCTCGCGGGCTGTCCTCATCGTACACGTGACCACCACGTCCACCTGAGGAATAATTCTGTTATAGGTACGAGGAGCGAAGGCTTCTCGGAATATTATGTGGGGACCTCTCTTTCTGTTACATATCACCCCCTCATCCCTATTCCAGGAGACTAGGTTAGTCTGTCCCCCTCAACCATCTACTTCTGGTAAAACTAACTTAGGTCTCCAGCTCACGGTTAGTATAGCCTTAAGGCTCATTTGGCCGAACCGATTCTCATCCGCCTCGTCTGTCTTTAGGCTTATGTGGTCGAACTGATTCTCATCCGCCCCGTCTGTCTTTAGGCTTATGTGGCCGAACCGATTCTCATCCGCCTCATCTGTCTTTGGGCTTATTTGGTCGAACCGATTCTTATATGCCCCGTTAGTCTTCTAGGCTTATTTGGCCGAACCGATTCTCATCCGCCCCGTTAGCCTTCTAGGCTTATTTGGCCGAATCGATTCTGGCCTATTTTCCAACGAAGTACTTCTTCGCTTTGCCGTGCCGATTACCTTCACTTACTTTCCCGTACCAATTATCTCAAGCGCTTGCGCCCGACCCGTTCATCTCTTTTTTTCCATTGAACCCTCTACTTGGTTCGGGTAATACCTGGCCTATGAACTCTTCTATCTAGTTCATAGAGAAGAGGTCACGGATGTATCATTAGTCAACCCCAAAAAATAATCAAGCGAAGTTATAAGCTTGACTTTCCCATTATATAAGGTTCCTACTCCCTCCTTGGCCTTACTAAGTTCAAATTTACTCCTTTCTTAAAGCTTTATCGCATATACTTGAGGCGGCCTAATGGGCCCATGGGCCCCGCTTTTCCTTTTTCTCTCCTATAATCGAATCGTCACAAAAACCCTATATAAACCTCCGCATTTTTCTTTTAGGTATTACTTAGTGTGCCCAACAATACCGTCCCTTCAACTTCTTCTCTCCTGCGACTTTCACCGGCGGTCTTCCAGCGACCCAACCCTCTCCTTCTTATACGTTCTTCTTCTCACTCTCCAAGTAAGTACTCTGTCCTGCTTTATATCTATGACCCCTAAGACCATCCCTTCCCCTACGTGGTATGAGCATACCATAACCCAACTAGACCGCAACCACTATTTCTGTAATCTTAAGGACAGGTTTATAGACCCTTCCTTAAAATGCTGCTTTACGACCAAAATGCATCGACCAAATCGTCCTCCTCCTGGTCTGACTTGCTTCTTCTCTAAACAGTTTCTTAACGGCCTGTCCCTACCGGCACCGGCTATCTATTTAGACCTTTTAGACTTTTATGGACTACCCCTGAACCAATTCACCCCCAACTTTTTTCGAATTCTGTCGGGAGCACATATAGTGTTTCAACACCTAAACCTCTCCCTAACCCCTGAAATATTCCATTGCTTTTTTCAATTGAAATCTTCTAAGGCAGGTCTTTTTTTATCTATCTAGCCGCCCAGACTGCCAATTCTTAGTGAACCTGCCTACTACCCATAAGGGATGAGAAGAATTATACTTTTTTGTACAGCTTCCGTCATCTTTACCATATTCCGATACTTGGAAGGTAGACCTTCCCGAACTGCCTTCCTTCCGGGAAATGAGGATCAAATGCCCTTTCCTGGAGGTTTATAGAATATTAGGAGAGTCACACTACTGTTCGAATCATCTAATAAAGACTCCCCTTTTAAAGCACTTTGGACTATCCCCCCTCCCTTCGACGACCTCGATTGTTGTAGGTAGGATGACACTTACCTTGCAATATAATTTTCTTCCTGCGTTATCCGTCTTTCTTACCAATATATTTTGTAGATAACCTAATACAGGAAGCTTTGGTAGAAGGAGAGGCGATTGAGGCTGCCAAGAAGAAGAAGGCCTCCACCAAGAGAGGTAAATCAATAGCAGCTCCTTCATCCCCTCGGAAGAAACTGCGGCTAGCTAAGAAAGGAGCCTCGAGTTCCTCTGCTCTTTCCCCTCCTTCCGCCGGTCAACCTAGTTCGCAATCTCTGACCATCTATGAACCGAGAAAAAGGGACACTACCCTATCCGTCCCGTCTTCATCTCCCCAAGGGGGGGACTCTCCTTCTTATTCTCCCAATTCATCCCCTTCTGCACATAACTCGCCTCTACCTTCCCACACCGAGTCCCTCTATGCTTCTATCCCTGCCGACACACTTGCTTCTCCTACCCCTCTTCGGCTCGTCGGACCCACACTTCCCTCCGAAGGAGAGGATCTTCCCCTTCCAACTCCCCTAAAGGCCACATTGGGATCCTTGCTGAAGATTCGCCATCCTTCGGAGGTAAAATTCTTCAACCAATCGGGCGTGCAAGACCCTTGTGAACAAGTGAGCAAACTGCTGGCTGAGGTATTTACTATCTCTTCTTCCTTTTTACTGTACGTCTCTATGCGTCAGCATTTCCTAATGTTACTTTCCTTCTTCTAGGCCTCATCCCAGCACGACAAAATGGTAGTACAACTGCCTGGGCCTAATCCGATAGAACACGCCACTTCGCCTCTATAACGCAAATGTAAAAAGCTCGCTCAAAGAATTAAGCGAGAGAGAGGCGAAGGAAGCTGACTTGAGGGGCCAATGTGAAGATGCGATGACGCAATTGGCCCTGGTCCGGAGCGAAAAGGAGGAGCTGCAGCGAAAAAATAAAGAACTCGAACAATAAATCTTCATCCAATCCAGTGAATTGCAGCAAGTGGAGATCCTTTCCCATGAACTAAAGGAATACAAGGGACATCTTGGGAACGCTATGATCCAAGCCGCCGATTCTTCGAGTACTATCGAACAACTCCAGGAAGAACGTCGACTGCTTCGACTGGAGCGCCAAGCCTGGGAAGCCACCAGGAAATCTTGTATAGAGAAGTGCCAAAAACTTTCCAACATGGTGGCGGCCCTTCCTCAAACCTTATCGGCAACGACTCGGCAATAGTTATCCCTTCAAGAAGATCCGAGGCCCTTTCAGCTTTGGGACGGCAAGCTATAAAAGCAGCCACCGAGAGGGATGCCTTGACAGCACAACTAACGGAGAGCCAAATCCAACTGGCTAAATGTCAGGACCGGCTAAAGGAGCAGGAAGCTGATCTCAAGAGTCGATATGTCAAGAAGGGGGTAGACCTGTTCATCTTAGGCTTTGATGGGTCTTCGGCTCAAAACGCCGAACGAGGATACCCGCCCCCTGGTACGGACACCAGCTACTTAAATCCTATAGACTACCTAGCCAAGTGTCCTCCTGAACTATTTGAATTGTAACTTCTAATGTTCCGCTTCTTGTAATGACTTTTTCCTTATCAATGAAAAACAATTATGTTAACCATAACTTTTATCATCATCCTTGTATGTCTCCTTGCGGGTCGGAAATTCTGGACCAACTTCAATCTTTCCTCTTTTTATACTATCATTTCTTTTCTTATGTCGTACAACGCAATCATCGAGTTGGTTCAGGGACTTACTTGGAAGGTCTCGAATGACATTCTTCATATTCGACCCGATTTTGGTTCGGCCAACACTTTAAATAACTTTCGCCTGTTGATCTTCCCTATCCCTCTTACTGTTTCGGAAACGATATCAGTCTCTTCATCTTCTTCCCCTTCCCAAGAACTTCTGCCGTCGCTTTCCTTCCATTATAAATCATCGCCCTCCATGTCTTCGTCCCTCTATCTCACTCTCATGGCTTCAGCGGGGCACCCCATCGAGATTTCTTCAGAATCAGAATCTTTTGAGCTACAAGACTGGGTTTCCGAAGACATTGAAGATTCGGAGACCCGCTCAACCGCCACCTCAGCTTTTCGCCCCCTTCCTTTTCCGCCTCCCAATCCAGCTCCAACCCCTCCTACAGAGAGGTCTTTTCGTGCACCATTCGCCTCGTTCCGCAATAGGGTGTGGACCCCTCCTTTAACATGGGAATACACATTAGGAGATACCCGGGCCGCCACAGAACTTCCCCCACTTCCACCAGCTGTGGCCTTCCTCCCAGTCTCCCCGGCGAGAGCTCATCCTCCTCCTCTCGATGAAGGTCCATCAGCCATTCCTCCTGCTCAAGGCGAGCGCTTCAAGGTCATCTTGGCGCCTTCTCCCTCCAAAGAGACCTCTCACGCTTCATCTGTTAAAAGTAATCAGAGAAGATCTTCGTAGATTAAGCTGATGTAATTATTTCAAATATGTTAATAAAAATGAAGGAGGAGATTTATATTTGCTTTTGTCGTTTTCCTGTATAAGTGAAATTTCTATCCTCAGAAAGACTGTAATCCGGTCTGAATCATACTTTCTTTTACTATCTCCCGGGGATTCGGACCCCTTTACTTACAATTACTGTACTAGCGACCCTTCACCTACTGCCTTTATGCTTCCCCTTCTTTACTGACATTTATTATCCCTATTTCTTCTGCAAATAAATGCGCTCTTCTCCTTCATCGCTATAAAGACTTCCAACCCTTACCATATAGCTTCCATCTTTTCCCTTTCCTTCCCTTCGCCATGGACAGAGTATCTGAACAGGGCGACAGTTCCTCCCCTGCTGAAGAAAAGATTGACGATCGCCGCTATATAGCTAATTTGGAGGAGTAAGTAAGGTAATTGCAGCAACGGCTGAGGGAAGCTTCCGCTAGTAACCGCTCTCTGCGTCAACAACTGGTCGAGTCCCAAAAAGAGTTATCCAAGCAAATCTTCCTACAGCAGTCTTACCTTCGGCAATTACTGTGCCAACCCCAACCGCGCAAAGAGACTCCGTCGATTCTTCCCAATAAAAAATTGTAATACCCTGCATATATATGTAAGAGTTTTCTTTTGCTATTTCTTCTTTGTGAAGGAATTAGAATATATAATTTTTCCGAATCAATGAACTTCTCCCGCTTGTCTTCTTCTTCTTATATTTCTTAAATCATACCCCATTGTGCCTTCCTCATATCAACACAAAATAATATACAGCGGAGGGAAATGTATAATGACTTCAGCTTCTTCTGCCCCTTTACCCTACTGGGGATATAATAATATAGAGTCGTTAAATGAGCCAACTCTGCTGCTCTACTGCTGCACGAGAATAAAATAATACAAAGTTAAATAATGACTTCAACTTCTTCCGCTTCGCGGGGATAAAACTGATGTATAACTGAGGATATCTCGGTTCTTCCGTTCCGCCACCGCACGGGGATCTCTTCCGCTTCGCGGGGATAAAAGTGATATATAACCGAGGGAATCTCGGTTCTTCCGTTCCGCCACCGCACGGGGATTTCTTCCGCTTCGCGGGGATAAAAGTGATATATTACCGAGGAAATCTCGGTTCTTCTGTTCCACCACCACACGGGAATTTCTTCCGCTTCGCGGGGATAAAAATGACGTATAACCGAGAAAATCTCGGTTCTTCCGTTCCACCACCATACGGGGATTTCTTCCGCTTCGCGGGGATAAAAATGATGTATAACCGAGAAAATCTTGGTTCTTCCATTCCACCACCACATGGGGATTTCTCCCGCTTCGCGGGGATAAAAATGATGTATAACCGAGGAAATCTCGGTTCTTCCGTTCCACCACCACATGGAGATTTCTTCTGCTTCACGGGGATAAAAATGATGTACAATCGAGGAAATCTCGGTTCTTCCGTTCCACCACCGCACGAGGATTTCTTCCGCTTCGCGGGGATAAAAATAATGTATAACTGAGGCAATCTCGGTTCTTCCGTTCCACCACTGCACGGGGATTTCTTTCGCTTCGCGGGGATAAAACTAATGTACAACCGAGGAAATCTCGGTTCTTCCGTTCCACCACCGCACGGGGATTTCTTCCGCTTTGTGGGGACAAAAATAATGTATAACTGAGGCAATCTCGGTTCTTCTGTTCCACCACCACACGGGGATTTCTTCCGCTTTGCGGGGATAAAAATAATGTATAACCGAGGAAATCTCAGTTCTTCCGTTCCACCACCACACGGGAATTTCTTCCGCTTCACAGGGATAAAAATGATGTATAACCGAGGAAATCTCGGTTCTTCCGTTCCACCACCACACGGGGATTTCTTCCGCTTTGCGGGGATAAAAATGACGTATAACCGAGGAAATCTCGGTTCTTCTGTTCCACCACCACACGGGGATTTCTTCCGCTTTACGGGGATAAAAATGATGTATAACCGAGGAAATCTCGGTTCTTCCGTTCCGCCACCACACGGGGATTTCTTCCGCTTCGCGGGGATAAAAATGATGTACAACCGAGGATATCTCGGTTCTTCCGTTCCACCATCGCACGGGGATTTCTTTCGCTTCGCGGGAATAAAAATAATGTATAACCGAGGCAATCTCGGTTCTTCTGTTTCACCATCATACGAGAATAAAATAACAAGTAGTGCCTAAAGGCTTTCAACATAAAGATTGTGATGTTTTCACACCACTGTTCTTCCTATCTTCATCCTTCTTATGAAAGCGAGGGCTTCAACACACAATGGGTTATCTGCAGAATAAATCCTCGTTTTACTCCCACTTAGGGCCTCCTTTTCCATAAACGAGGAGCCCAATAATCATTATGAGCCCATTCTTCTCCCTTTTTATAGGGGATTCTTCGTCTTCCCTTTTATTACCTTCATTCCTTACGCCTTTTCATCTTCTTCGTCTTCGTTTGTTCCTCTTTCCGTCGCCATCCTCCGTTGCCTCAATCCCCCATTTCGGCACCCCTCTTCTTCATTCTCAGACCAGTAAGATGCATTCCACTTTCTTCCAAGAAATATCAAGCCGTTACTCACATCTCAAGTGAGGCGAGGGTTAGCCGTCAGCTTCATCCTCCTCCTCACCTTCTCCGATTGCCATCACTCCTGCTCCGTCTCACCTTTCTCCTTCGCCTCCGCCCGAAACCCTCATTACCTCCGTGCCAGAGGAAGCCGGAATAACCAGCTCCTCCTCTCTTCCTCTGTCATTTACAAACCCTAACTCTCTTACTTTTTCCCCATCCGCCATAAGTGCTAGGAAGACACCTTCTCCTTCGTCCCACTCTAAAGATGAATCCATGGAAGACATGCTTCCATGTCAGCCAACAATAGATGCTTGCACATCCTTACCTTCTTTTTCCCCTGAATGCAATCCCACTTTTGAACCTATGGTGATTGACAATTCTTCATTGCCTGACTCCCCTTCTGCCTCTCGCCTGAGGAACCCTTCACCTCCTATCAGCATTAGCCCACATCCTTCTACTTCCTGCCTTCCCATCGAAGGCTCCTCCAGCCTCATGCTCATCATATCATCTTCTCCGAACTCCTTGCCAAATAAATTCCCGTCCGCCACTTCTGATGTGCCCCCTTCTCCGCCAGCCGCAATACATCTTTCACCTTCTGCTTCTGATTTTCTGCCCCCGACTTCGCCTCCAAGGAACCTTTCGATTAGTGCTCCTCCTTCTTCCCTTTTCGAACCCCCATCTCAACCTATAGATACTACCCCGATTCTTCCCCTGATGAGCGAACCTTTTCATTCGGGGTCGTCCGTCCCTTCTTCTTCCCATTCCCCTCGGGGTCTTCGGATCTTACATTTAGAGGAACTGATCCCCCGCATGGAAGGCCTGCGCCACACCCTCGACTTGGTATGTTTTTCTAATCAGCTCTTCTAATTTTTCTTATTGAATAATTTCTTTCCAACAACCGGCGTACAAGCCCTAACCAACTACCAAGAGTTGGACCGCTCTCTACACCAACATCGAGCTCAGTTCCTGGAATCGGAACGGCGGCATCGGGAGGATTTAACAACTGCCCAACATCGGGAGCAGCTCCTGTCGCAACAACTGCAATTATGCCAGGAGCAATTGGCAGGAGCTCGCCACCAAATTCAAAAAGATGCCAATACCATCGCAGCCTTACAAGAACAACAGCGAGCAGGTGTGAAATCACCTTTACTACAACGGGAGGTTCAGCCGACCCATCTTGACAAGGAGTCTTCCTCTTCTCAAGAACTGATCCGCCTTCGAGAACAGGTAGCAGAACTCCTTCAGGGGAAGCAACAGGACTCAGATACCATTGCTCGACTCCAGGTTCAATATTAGAAGGCGGAGGATAAAATAGGGGACCTCCGCACTCGCCTGTGCAAGGAGGTACAAGAAAACTCCTCTCTCATAAATTTTAGGGCGCATGCTCACGCCCGTCTACGCAGGCAGGAAACCTCCCTCCATAGGTTAGGCGCTGAGCTGACCTGCACCGGATCTTATTATGAGGCGGTGGAGGGAATTTCGGCTTCGATGCGCCAGAATATGATGGACATGACAACCCTCGTCCAGCAAGATCAATCCTCCCGAGCCGATGATATTTCCACCCTAGCCGATGCTATTATGGAGGTGTCCCGACGCTATGTTGACGTACGCCGAAATCTCCAAGAGCAATAAGAGAAATGCCGTAGGCTTCATCGGGATCGGAGCCCTGACCGTCCGAACCGCCAGGAGCGACTAATTATCTTGCTGTGCGCCACTTATCAAGACGGATTTAATGAAGCGGTCCGGCAATACGCTGATCAAGGATTTCCTCCCCCGACATATCCTACTTTCTCTTTAAATTGGGAAGCCGGCTTTCGACGCTATCCCCCTGACAGGTTTACGTTATAGCTTGATGTATTGTCTCAGAGTAGCACTTTCTTTCCATCCTCTTCTCTTTTACAAAGTTTATTAGAAATACTGTATCACGATTGTGAATGGCTCATTAATCAAATTCAGGTTCCTTTTGCGTCTGACTAATACAATCAAGTTAGGAAGTACACCCCTTCGGGAGTCCCACAATTCCTCTTCTTCTATCCCCCACTTCTCATACAGTGTGAAAAAGTTTTAAATGAATGACATTCCAAGGTCGTGAAAGTTCCTTGCCCTGGTCATCTTTCAAATAATATGACCACCTTTCTGAGCGTTACTTCATAGGGTCCTTCCCAGTTTGGAGCTAGCTTTCCAGGGTCTCCAGCGGGATTAACTTTATGCAAAACCCAATCCCCCTCCTGAAATCTTCGAGGCATCACCTTCTTATTAAAGGCTTGCTGCACTCTCTGCTTGTAAAACTCCGCTCGTCTCCGTGCCGTCTCCCGCTTTTCTTCCACCAAGTCCAACTCAGTGCTTCGGATAAGTTGGTTTTGCTCCGGTTCGTACACCTCTATCCGAACGCTACTTAAAAGGGCCTCAACCGGAATAACAGCTTCCGTCCCATATACTAAACTGAAAGGAGTCTCTTCCGTTGTAGTTTTTGGTGTGGTTCGATAGACCCACAAGATTCCAGGCAATTCTTCCACCCAATTCCCCCTTTGACTGCCCAATTTAGTCTTCAACCCTTGAATGAGAGTTCTATTAGTGACTTCAACTTGACCATTAGCTTGAGGGTGGGATACTGAAGTAAAAGCTTGCTGAATGTTGAGACTTTGACACCATTCTTTAATCTTTTTACCTTGGAACTGACGTCCGTTATCACTAACTATCCTTTGAGGAATACCATATCGACAGACAATATTCTTCCACAAGAATTGTATTACAACATTCTCGGTAATTTTGGCCAAGGGCTCTGCTTCCACCCATTTGGAGAAGTAATCCACAGCCACCAATAAAAATTTCTTCTGTAAAGGTGCCACTGGCATCAAACCCACTATATCCATTCCCCACTGATCAAAAGGACATGAAGCGACCACCGCTTTCATTAATTCAGCCGGCCGTTCGGACTGGTTGCTATGCTTTTGACAAGCCGGGCAAGTTTGCACTATGCGAGTGGCATCCTGTTGGAGAGTAGGCCAAAAATATCCTGCTAACAGGGCTTTCCTTGCTAAATCTCTCCCTCCTAGATGATTACTGCAACAACCTTTATGAATCTTTCGGAGTACACATTCAGCATCCTCACTTCCTAAACATTTCAATAAGGGTCGTTCGAAAGATGTCTTGTATAAGTCTCCATTTAAGAGGGTGAACTGTCTGGCTCGACACATTAAAGCAGATGTCGCTCCTTTTTCTTCAGGGACCTTCCCATGCCGTAAATAAGCTATGATGTCAGTCCTCCAATCAGGAATTAGGTTTGGTTCGGGTGCGGCTTCCTCCACATTGTATATTGCTAGGGAAGTAGGGATTTCCACATGGACCATTTCCAATGATTTCACTCCTTCCATAGCGCTAGCCACCCGAACCAATTCATCTGTCTTCCCGTTATTCTCCCGTGGGATTTGCTTCAAGAGGACTTGTTGAAACTGAACTTTTTCTTTCTCAAAAGCTTTCAAGTACTTGTGCAGTCTTTCCTCCCGAACCGCGAAAGAACCTTGAAGTTGTGATATCACCAGCTGGGAATCTGAATGGATTACAATTGAAGAAGCCCCCACCGCCTTAGCAGCCTGCAATCCTGCTAGAATAGCTTCATATTCCGCCTCATTATTGGATGCTCGATATCCCAGGCGTACGGCTATGCGGGTCTCTTCCTTATCAGGGGAAATTAGAACGAATCACATTGCCGTAGATCCCGAAGAACTGTCTACGAATATGTTCCATGCATCCGATCCTTCCTCTTTTGTCGACGGACCATCTTCGGGGCCACAAGGTACCTCCACTAGAAAATCAGCGAGAGCTTGGGCCTTGATAACCGTTCGGGGTTGGTAGTGAATATCATATTCGCTTAACTCTACCACCCATTTAGCCAATCTTCCGGAGAAATTGGGCTTAGTGACGACCCTGCCCAATTCGCTGTGAGTTAGAATAGTGATGGGATGAGCCAGAAAATATGGCCTCAATTTGCGGGCGGTCAACACCAGAATATATGCCAACTTCTCCAGCTCTGTATAACGGAATTCAGCCCCCTTCAGAATATGGCTGGTATAATAAATAGGCTGCTGGTGAGAGCCTTCTTGTTTCAATAAAACCGAACTAATAGCTCCCTCTGAGACGACCAAATACATCCATAACGGTTCTCCAACCACTGGTTTGGCTAGCAGTGGGAGTCCAGCCAAATATTTCTTCAACTCCTGGAAAGCCTGCTCGCATTGATCGTCCCACTGAAATTTAGTAGCCTTACGCAGAATCTTGAAGAAAGGCAGCCCTTTGTCCGCCGATCTGGCTATGAATCGGGATAAGGAAACAATCCTGCCCACCAACTTCTGGGTCTCTCGCAGATTAGTGGGTGATTTCATGTTGCACAACGCTTGCACCTTCTCAGGGTTGGCTTGCAACCCCTTCTCAGTTACTAAGTACCCTAAGAACTTGCCACTTTTTACCCCGAACAGATATTTGTTAGGGTTTAGCTTCATATTAAACCGTCTCAATGTAGCGAAGGTTTCATTTAAATCCTTGACTAAATCCCCAGTGGTCTTTGATTTGACCAAGATGTCATCCACGTAGACTTCCACATTTTTCCCTTTCTGCTTCGCAAAGATCTTGTCCATAAGGCGTTGATAGGTGGCCCCTGCGTTCTTTAATCCGAACGACATTACCACATAAGCATATAACCCTCCTGCCGTCACAAAGCTAACCCTCTTTTGATCTTCTTTGGCCAAAGGTATTTGATGATATCCTTGATATGCATCCATTAGGGACACCACTTCATATCCTATAGTGGAGTCTACCAACTGATCAATACGAGGCAAGGGGTAGCAGTCTTTAGGGCACGCTTTATTCAAACCACGAAAATCGATACACATCCTCCACTGCCCAGAAGGCTTGGGGACCAAGACTACATTGGAAACCCATTCGGGGAACTGAATTTTCTTTACATGACCCGCCTTTAGCAGTTTTTCCACCTCTTCAGCTATGACCTTGTCCTTCTCAGGTCCAAAATGTCGCCGCTTCTGTTGGACCAGTCGGGCTCCTCTGGTTATATTGAGATGATGTTCAACCATGCGAGGATCAATCCCGGTGAGACCATGCACATCTCCCGCAAAGATGTCTTCATCCTCCCGCAAGCAGGCCACCAGCTCCTCCTTGGCTTCTAGCTGTTGCGCCACTTGTGTGGCCTTTCCTGGAGCGATTTCCACCAGATCTCCTTCCTCTATTTTGTCGGCTTGGGGGGGGATTCCTCCAAGACGCAGACATCAGAAATGATGATAATTTTGCCTTTGAGATCATCGGTTCGGGCCTTCTTCTGGTCATCCCGAACCATTTGTACATAACAGCTACGGGCGACCTTCTGTTCCCCTCGCACTTCTCCTCGATCAACTGGGAACTTCAACTTCTGGTGGTACGGAGAAGCCACTGCCTGAAAGATAGTAAGGAAAGGATGACCAAGAATAGCATTATAAGTGGACGGAGCATCCACAATGAGGAAAGGTATAATACTAGTTTTCTGGCTGGGCTTTACGCCCAGAGTTAGGGGCAGCGAAATCTGCCTGGTAGGGTGGACCACATGCCCTGCGAACCCAAACAGGGGTGTAGCCACATCTTCTAGCTGGGCATTTCCCAGCTGCATCTGTCCGAAAGCCTCCTGAAAAAGGATATTAACAGAGCTTCCCGAGTCGACCAGCACCCTAGCCACTTCATAATTGGCTAGGGATATTCGGATAACTAAGACATCCGTGTGGGGCAGGAGGACACCTTGTAGATCTTCTGGCCCGAATGAAACGGGCGGTCGCATGCTGTATCTGATGGTCAAACTCTCCATGAGACGGGCATATGACTTCTGTGCCCGGTTGGAGTCCCCGTCAGTAGGTTCTCCGGCTATAACATGGATAACCCCCCGTGTGGGAGCGTTATTTAGATTGGATGAGGGGCCCTCACCTGATGAGCCTTCTTGAGAAACAACCTCCTGGGACGACGTTTGGGGGAAAGTGACTTGAGGTTGTTGGTTATACGACCCTGGACGGGCTACATCGGGTCGGGGACCTCGCCGTGCTGGTCCTCCCATTTGGAACCGCAATTGCGGATATGCGGTTCGGAGATGATCCAGCTCCTCCTGTAACTTGAAGCATCGACCACTAGCGTGGCCATATTCCTTATGATATTGGCAGAAGAATGGGGCGGGGGGGGGGGGGGGGGGTTATGTAGGATCCCCCTATATCCCAAGGGTCGTTGTAGCAGACCCTGTTGATCATAGAATTCCATCTCCCGCTCCTTCCAGGTCCTTGCAGGAGGAAGTGCTTCAGCGGCCATAATTTGTAATGGCGGTACAGGACGAGCACCCTGTAACAATGACCGAGGCCTAGGAGCCTCCTGTAGAAAGGGTCGCACATAACCTCGATGAGGGGGTACTTGAGCGTGGGGCGAGTTCTTTCGATCGGGGCTAAGCTGCGGCCAAACGTTGACTCTCGCGCTTGCAGTCCTTCCTCCTCGCGGATGAATTGTTCCGCACGACTTAACAACTCCTCGTAGCTGTTGGCAGGTTGCCTCAAGAGGGAACTGAGGAAGGGGCCTTCATTCAATCTGTGCGGAATGGCGACTCTGAAAGATTCTATTCTGGCAGAAGGAATACCCATAGCAGCAGAGGTAAACCGGTGAAGAAACCCTCTGAGCGATTCCGAGGGCCCTTGCGTGATGTGCATCAAGATAGAGGCGTCTGGCTTATACACCTTGCAAATGGCAAACTCCTGGCTGAACATTCCCCGAAAATCAGCAAAACAAGTGATAGATCCCGGAGGCAAAGTATTAAACCACTTTTGTACCGAGCCGGTTAAGGTGGTCCGGAAAACTCGACATTTGAGGGCATCGGTATAACAGTGGAGCGAGGCTGCTCCGTCGAATTGCGATAGGTGCTCTTCAGGATCCGTCGAACCATCATACTTATCTACTTGAGGATTCCGGAAGTAAGATGGAGGGACTTCAGAAAGGATGTCCATGGTAAAGGGACTGGGCTCGTAAACTTCCGGAGGTCTAGTCGATTGACTTTCGCCTTGTTCTTCCTTTCGAGTTTGGGTTAAGGGCAGAGTGTTCTGAGGTGCTCTTCCCTCAAGTCCTTCTCCAGACACTACTTCCACATTAACGGTGGTACGAGATGGAGGAGGTATTTCTGGGGGTGGGCCTCGAGAAGAAGGTTCACCGGAATGAGGATGTAGATATCCGGTCTTTCTCATTTCTCTAGCAAGGGTCTCTGTAATAGCGTCGTCCATCAGGGCCTTCAACTGTGATGGTAGGAGAATGATGGGGCGCTCCTCCGCTACGGGGGAAGCATGCTGTTGTATCTCTTCCGGTTGCATCTCGACGTCCAACTCAATGTTCCCACAGACGACGCCAACTGATGCGGCGAGGAAAATTCGCTTTACCCCATTTCGACGCGACGAAGGCACGAAGGGAGCTTTCGGGGGGTTCTCACAGGCCGCAACAGTAAAATGGATGTAGAAGATGAAGTCAAGAAACGCAAAACCCCCAAACAGACAGCGGAAACTAGAACACAAGATATAACGTGGTTCGGAATGAGTATTCCTACTCCACGGTGATGAGCTCTCTCACCGGGGACAATGCCTAAACACTTTCCACTATGAATGTCCTCCTTTACGGAAAGGAAACTTCCCGAGGCGGAGGAGAAAATCTCTTACAGTTAGGTTACAAATACAAGAAAGAGTACGTGCGACGCAATGATCAGGGCCGCTGCTCTTCTTCTCCGGCGAAGTGACGACAGCTCTCCTCTTTCTCTTGCGTATTTGTTTCGCGTCTGATGAGATGATTGCCGATCCTCCTCTTTCTCTCCCCTCCTTCCCTTTTATCCTCCTCCTCTGATCAATCATTATCTCGCGGGCTGTCCTCATCGTACACGTGACCACCACGTCCACCTGAGGAATAATTCTGTTACAGGTACGAGGAGCGAAGACTCTTCGGAATATTATGTGGGGACCTCTCTTTCTGTTACATATCACCCCCTCATCCCTATTCCAGGAGACTAGGTTAGCCTGTCCCCCTTAACCATCTACTTCTGGTAAAACTAACTTAGGTCTCCAACTCACGGATAGTATAGCCTTAAGGCTCATTTGGCCGAACCGTTCTCATCTGCCCCGTCTGTTTTTAGGCTTATGTGGTCGAACCGATTCTCATCTGCCCCGTCTGTCTTTAGGCTTATGTGGCCGAACCGATTCTCATCTGCCTCATCTGTCTTTGGTCTTATTTGGTCGAACCGATTCTTATCCGCCCCGTTGGCCTTCTAGGCTTATTTGGCCGAACCGATTCTCATCCACCCCGTTGGCCTTCTAGGCTTATTTGGCCGAATCGATTCTGACCTATTTTCCAACGAAGTACTTCTTCGCTTTGCCGTGCCGATTACCTTCACTTACTTTCCCGTATCAATTATCTCAAGTGCTTGCGCCCGACCCGTTCCTCTCTTTTTTCTCCATTGAACCCTCTACTTGGTTCGGATAATATCTGGCCTATGAGCTCTTCTATCTAATTTATAGAGAAGAGATAACGAATGTATCAATCAACTCATGGCCGAAGAGCACTATATCCTCTGCAGGTAAGATGCAGCTCATTACAATCCTATAAAGAATGGAATGCTTCTGGTTATTAGTGCAACCATTGCCAGATGGAGTCACTAATAGGGTAAACTTCCTGTAGACATCAAATTATTCATCAATATCATAGGCAGGAGGAAGGAGACTATTACCTCAAAGTTTACCTTAACGAGAGGACTAAGTATTTAATACAGAAGATAAAATTGTTTTAAAGAATAAGAGTTAATTTTCGAAAATTATAAAATTTTTTGAAATGTCTATTCTCCCGTTTCCTAATATTTGATTGGATAGAAATATTTCTTTTTTCATTTAAGTATGAGATCGACAATGAAAAATATCTAAAATAAACATATTATTTTTCTCCCCAAGGAACCTCAAAGTTTGGAACAAGATTTTATTATCCAAGGTCCGTCGACGCATTTCAGATAAGTAAGATTCATTGTGGATAAATTGGATTTACCAAATATACTTATCATGGGCAAACATGTAGGCATGACAGGTGAAGAACTTACATTCACCATTACTTAAGAGGTCTATTGTATATACGAGATGATATCCTAGCATTAGTAGGTTCTCACTCAATGGTAGTACAGTGTTTAGCAAGGTGGTAGATGGTACACAGGACTACAGGAGCAGTGTTTGCTTCGAATTCATTTTTAAAGTAGTTCAGATCATTTCTGAAAAAGATCCAAAAATTATTATGAAAAATTTAAAAATTAATTTATTATATTTTTAAATTCAATTTAGATCATCAAAATTTTAAGTAATGAGAGCCTATAAATTTTTCAAACAGTCAAAAATGAAAAAAAAAACATGAAACACCATAATATGGAAGTTTTACGTTCAGTCCGATCATGTCTTTTATAGAATGGTTGTCTGCACGTGGGAGATTATTTGACAACCATGTGTTGAAGAAGTCATGATCTTTAATTTTGTGATAGTAGGAAATTCAAAAGCATTGTAACTAAAAAAAATATATAAAACCGTCCTTTTTCGATTGTCCTTGTCAGTGGAAGAGAAAAATCAACTGGACTAATCCTGAAGAATTAGAGATTGATGCACTCAGAGTGTCAATTTATAAAAGAATGTTTGGTATCTCTTTCATTGACAGAGACAGCCGAAAGGAATTATTAATGTGATGGTTTCATTTTTATTTTTTTATAAAAAAATAATTAAAATATTCAAGTAATAATAATGAAAGATTCACGTTGAAAGCTAGCCTAGCCATGTCATTTGTGGTCTATCACATTTGGCGAGTTAGGAATCGTACGTAGTCTTTTTCTTCAAGAGGAAAGGATAGATGTAAAGACTACTTGTGCGTGTCTATATATAAAAAAATGTGCATGGGTTTCTTTGCACACCGTTTTGGTAGTATTAATACATATTTATTTATATAAAAAAACAACATAGAAGTTGATGTCTTAATTTGATGAATATGTATGACAATGTAGATTGTCCTCTTTATTACCTATAATCATAAACATATGTAAAATTTAATGATTTAAAATGTTTAATACTTACCTCAAATGCTTATGGTGAACCTAGAGTAATATCAATCTTGAGATCTTAATATTTTTCAACTAATAATTTGTCTCCACGGAGATGACGTGGTGACTAAAGTACGATAATGTTTAGAGATATGACATAGGTCAATTTCAGAGGAAGTCTAAAATCCTTTTTTAGATTCAAATAATTCCCACATGTCTTAGCCACTATATTAAGATCCATACGATCATTCGTGATTTACCTCTCTTATAATGATGGTGTGACAGACCGATGAAGGCTATCGCTAGATTGACGATTTCAACTGCAATACCAATCAAAATCATACCTTTCTCTCATCCTCTCTCAAATAATAAAAATCATAGATGCCCTTTTATCTCATCACAAACTTTTTTGTTTCGATGGATACCGAGGACTTTCGATCTGTTTAATCCCTGAAAGTTATTGATTCTGTCTCACAAATTTTCAAGACGTCTTATCAATAATTGATCCGAATAAGATCGGAGCCTAAGTGACTCCACCGGCCGCTAAGGTTTAAATCAGAGAAGAGTTCATAATTTTTTCACGGTTCAATCTGGACTCCACATTTGTACCATTTCTGAACGACGATCCAACACCGAAATCATACTCCATCTATCGGGCAAACTCTTGGGCTTCAGTATCCTCCGAATGATTTTTTTTTAAAATTCGTCATCGAATAATATTACAATAGAAAATCAAATTATATTATTCTACCAAATATCTACTATTTTTACCAGTGCATTGTACCCCTGGAGCAAGAGCAGAGACTAATTGTCGGATCAGCTACAAAAGCGAGATTAAAAAAGTGCTACCGCCCGCTCGGTCTATTCTATTCTCCCAAACCATCAAAACCATATCTTTCTGAGAAATATGGCATAAGAAGAGTTCATACATTCTTTGATTAATTCCAATATATCATTGAATCAACATATTTCAACTCAATATTGTAGCAAAAGATAATACATTTATCTCAAGGGCCTTTATCAATCGAATCCATAGCCATCGTAGGGAAAATAAATTACAAATAATTTTTTTATGGTCCAATCGAATGCTAGTGCGATGGGACGATGAGCGCCCCCAAAAACTTTTATAAATTTCAAGAATTGATTTTTATTCATGGTAATAAATCTATTATCGTGCTAATCATTCGACCCTTCCACATAGTCCGTATTTCAACTCAATATGATTCTTAGAAATCGAGCATAGAATTTTGATTATCAACGATGTTTATATTTAGTTTGTTCTTCCCGATGCTCTTATTCGAATATACTGTCCAAGAAACATACTGAATCCGGTTGCCATTTTCAATATTTCAATGCAACAATTCACCATTCTAGTTAGTATTTATTATTATTAGCGATGGTCCACATGGTTTTAAAGGGCCTTAGTCAACATTATATATATATCATCTTGTGAGATCAAAAATCAAAGTCAAATTAACTTTGACTCGGACTTGGACTCAATCTCGATAACTTGATTTATAAGAGCTCAATCAAACTCATTAATTTGGTAATTAATTATAGCCATTAAAAAGAGACGACTGTGATGCTTCCTTTAAATGGTCGATTGATCTTGAACGAGCATCCAAGCGATTGTAATGTCTATATGATTAAAATAATCAATAAGTTGAATGATCGTGCTCGAGAAGAAGGTGTGACGACTGATTTATTTATGCTCGAATCAACATAAAAATAGTGTTTGAGATAATGGAGGTAACTTTTTCTCATTGCTATCTTGTTTTCTATTCCATTTGCTCTTTCTTGTTTTTTGTGAGCGTCGGAGGGCTGCCATAAGAGCCACCATTTGGCTCTCTCCTAATTCTCTTGTTTACAGAGGTAGGAATAAGTCTTTATGATTCAATCCAATAGAAAAGATTCATCCCCGGAAGGATAATTTGTCCGTCAACCCACAAAGAATTTGCATCAGAGAAGATAGTCTATCCATTGACCTGTGACATCGCCAACCCGATAAATAATTTTGTCCTCAATGTCGCTCGTTGACTTGTTAAGGAAAACACTCAGTACGTTGTCTCTGTGCATAATAAAGAGAACTTGCGTCACTCAATCATTTCATACCCGAATCAATTATTATTACAATCTTATTGTGAAAAATATTCGAATCCATCAATCTATCAATCTCTACTAATCCGTTTTTGGACCATCATAAGGGATGTAAATTACAATAGACTTTTGACCTTTGAAACTAGTAATCAATGCATAAAGAGACGATACACTAACATCTAGAAAAGCTAGTGCATAGATCTTTGATCTGATCAACCTCTTGTATTCTAGATCGACCGAAATAGTAATTGGCCAAAAAATGATAAACCGCGATGACAACACCACCATAGTGCTCGGACAACTCGTCGACTACTTTCTCCTCCCTCTAAATCTGCAACTTCATATGGTTTATTATTTTAGATAAGTTGAGTTGAAAGTTTTGACGATTGGTGGGTCGGGGTTCTCTTGGTGTAACTGCTCGGGGCAGTGCTGCAGCGCGTGCACACGTTTTGCAACATGTGCACGCTGCACGTATGAAGTGTGCAACTGCACTTCGTGCAACATAGCCGCAAGTAACACTCCCTTTATATGGGGGTGTGCTGCGTCCAAAGAGAGGGAGAGAGATCAGAGTGTGACGCCAAGAGGCTATTTGAGCGGAGTGTTGTCGGTGTGTGAAAGGAGAGATATGAACACCAAGGCTATTTGGATCTTGTCTCGTGGAATAGTAGGAGCTTTCCACTGTGATTGTTCCTCAGACAGAGAGCTCTTATTCCTTTGCTGCGAGAAGTTTCAGACGGAATCACTGTAAATTTTTCCAGTTTTTGTATTTCGTTCATTCTTTTATTTTTACTTAGTTAATCTCGAATTAGATGCTAAACAACCAACATTGATATCAGAGCCCTTGTTGGAAATATCTAATAGAAATTAGAATTTTTTTTTGAAAAAAATAAGCTGTTCATCACGAAAATCGCGAGGAAGAAGAAGATGAACAGTGCAAAAATCACTGTTTCTGCGTCGAGTGGAAAACCACTTTGGACAAACCACCCTGACCATTCCAGAGTGGTTTGTCGAGTGGAAAACCACTCTGGACAAACCACTTTGGCCATTCCAGAGTGATTTGTCGAGTGGAGAACCACTCTGGGCTAACTGCCCTGGAGGAAACAACCCTGGAAGGATGGTTTCAACGATTAGTGGGGCAGTTTGATCCCTGCCAGGGCAGTTTGAGCCTCGGCAGGGTGGTTTTGAGCTTTGCCAGGGCAGTTTGAGCCTCGACAGGGTGGTTTTCATTGCTCAGGCGATTTTACCTGGCCGACAGGCGCTTTTAACCGCCGGCAGTAGGGTTTACGCTTGGCGGCGGTTTTACCGCCTAACAGACAGCTTTATCGCTCGGCGGTTCACCACTGCTAGAGTGCTTTTTTTAAAGTGGACTGAATTTAATTGGGCTGCCATGGTTTTAATTTGACTTAATTTAATTGGGCCGCATTAAATGAGCTCAGAATCAGTTTTTTTTTAATTGGGCTATATTTCTAATTGGGCTGTGAGGCCTGATTGAATAAATTAAACTTAGGCTTTAATTTGAGATTCAAATTAATTTGGGCATAGATTCAATTAATTGGATTTCAATGAAAGCTAGGTGCCCAATTAGCTCAAACAAGTGTTGTGCTAAGTTGACTATGGTCAATTCAACTCATGACTAAATAATCAAGTAATTGTTTGGAACAATTGAGACTTAATATAAACAACTTAGAGATAGACCAAATGAACTAGAGTTGATGCCTAAGAACGATGAGAAAGAATACTATGCATATTGCTTGAGTGCCTGAGATACTCAGAGCAAATTGCGTCGTGTTTAGACTCTCACGGTCAAAAATTGAGTCTTCATGGTACTAGTCGACTAAGCTTAGATGATAATAAATTGGTAAAAGTACCAATTGACTGGTCTAAGTAAGTCTGTCGATAATCTTCCATAAAATCAAGGAAATTTATTCTTGATTTATTTTGATAGATCCATGCCTATATATAAATTGAATTAAATCGGTATATGTACTGTTTGTCGGTTTTGTACTGACTTAATTAATTTCAATTTTTTCAGATGGCACGGATGATTACCACTATGACTAGACGCGATGTGTTGCGTAATCGGCTAAGAGAGGCTATCCAGGGGATAGAGTATGACTTAGCTCATGGAGTCTGATGGCATATCGGGAGGCTTGATAGATTGTTCTGGAGACTCGAGATGCAGGAGTTTCCGATTCTGGAGAATTATAAAATTTGGGCTCTGGTTCGCTTACTGCCACAACACCTAAGTGACATAGCGCATCAGATCTGGGGGCGCTATGAGGGACGCGTCTCATATACCTAGTTATGCACTGAGCTACTTCACTACGAGGACTGTGAGGTGCATCGTGATGATCCAGAGGATGATTCGGAAGAGGACCCTGATGGAATCTTTCCTTTTGGATCGCTTCAAAGGTGTCCTACGGAAGATTCTGCATCCTGGCATCATCTTGAGAGCATCTCGGCGGGAGATGTCCTAGTTCATCCCAAGAAGATTGGGCATGTTTGGATCATTACTGCACTAGTGTTTGTCCTAGTGGGAGTAATGATTATCTATCTAGTTGTTTAGTTTATTTTTTAGTTATGAGTAGGAAGAATGTTATATGTAACATTCTTAGTAGAGTTATCTTTGTTATGTGTTGACAATGTACAACAAGTTTAATTTAATGATATGTTCATTTTATGCTGTTAATTCTACATGATGCATGATATTTTTGCTCTTTGATTTGTTCATATTGAATACAATTTAAATGAAATGTTCATTTAATGATATCATGTTTAGATGAGATGTATGTAATGTAATTGATCAAAGTCGATTCGATTGGAACATACAAATGATGAGTGGGAATTGGATTGTCACTTGATTTTGTAAACCAAATCGAATTCACATTGAGTCAATTTGTAGATTATATACATAAAATCATACACTGAATAACTAAATAATGTGTTTATTTATGTTAGATTATGACAACTAAAAACATCATAGCTGAACTCAATAAGGGTGAGAAACTCAATGGGGATAACTACAAGATCTGGCACCTCAAGATACAATATGTACTTGAAGAACAAGAAGTTCTAGAGGCTATAAATCAAGTCATGGTAGAACCTGTAGATGGTCCCACTGCACAAAAAAGATGAGATATTGATGCCTACAAGGCATGGAAGAAGAAAGACTCCACTGCTAAGGGCATCTTGATTAGTTCAATGATAGATGACCTAGTTTTTGAATATGAGCTGTATCCTTCAGCTCATGCTGTATGGGTTGCCCTTAAGGACAAGTACAACGGAGTCAGTCTGAGCAAGCTTCGACAACTAACGATCAAGTTCGATAGCTACAAGAAGCGCCTGAATGTCACTATGGTTCAACATCTCAGGGAGATGTCAAATATGATTCGGGAGCTTAGAACTGCCGGTCATGAGCTGACAGATGAATAACAGGAGCAGACAGTCATTTGATCCCTTCTAGATTCTTGGGAGATCATGAAGCAGACCCTTCCTCACAGCGAGAGTATTAAGACTTTCGCTGATGTCTCGCGCCATGTTGAACTAGAGGCGAAGAGAGTAGAATCCGCAAGGATTTCTGGCCAAGCCTACTTGGCTGCCAGTTCTGCTGGATCATCTGGATCCAAGAAAAAGAGATGGTTCAAGAAGGGGAAGGGAAAGAAGAAGGAAGCTGCTGCTGTAGGTGGGACAGACCCAATCAAGAAGAAGAAGAACAAGAAGACGGGGAAGAAACCTAAAAGCAAGGTAACTTGCTTTAATTGTGACAAGAAGGGTCACTATGCTCGGGAGTGTACCGAGCCAAGAAAGGTAACTTCTAGTCTGTCTTCTGAGCATTTTGTTGCTAGTTCTGTGTTGTTGGCTGATTCTTATCCTTTGTTGATTATAGATTCGGGAGAAACTAACCATGTAGCTTGGGAGCGAGTTACATATGTGGAGTACCGCCGGGTACCAGCTGACAACAAATGGATATATGTAGGAAACAATGCAAGAGTTGAAGTCAAAGGAGTTGACACTTGCAAACTTAACCTTCGAGGTGGAAGAACATTGTTTCTATATGATGTCTTGTATGCTCCTGAGATTTAGAGGAATCTTGTTTCTGTTACTTGTCTTCTTGATCTAGGGTATTGTATAAATTTTTACAGTCGATGTGTTGAACTCAAGATTGACTCAGTGTCAATCGGTTATGATTTTTTAACGAATGGTTTTATGGTTCTTGATGTGGAACCAAATGACAATTGTGCGATTCATAATTGTTTTTCAAATATTTCTCTTACTAGTGATGCAGAAATAACTGATGATATTTGACATGCTAGATTAGGACATATAAGACAAGATCGCATGAATCGGTTAGCTAAAGAGGGCTTATTGGGCTCTCGAGCTAAGATTAACTTGTCTATATGTGAGCATTGTCTTGCTGGAAAAGCAATTAGGAAACCATTCGGTAAGGCTATTAGGGCAGAGTCGCCATTGCAATTGATTCATTCGGATATTTGTGGTCCAATGAATGTGAGGGCTAGACATGGAGCTTCCTATTTCATTACATTTATTGATGATTTCTCTCATTTCGGTCATGTGTATTTGATTTCTCACAAATCTGAAGCATTAGATTGCTTCATTCATTATATGAACGAAGTTGAGAATCAAACGGAACGTAAGGTTAAGACTTTACGCACTGACCGTGGTAGAGAATATTTGTCTGATATGTTCAAGACAATATGTAATGATAAAGGGATTATTAGACAGCTGACGATCCCTGAAACTCCACAGCAAAATGGGATTGTTGAGAGAAGAAATAGAACTCTTCTCGAAATGGTTAGGTCTATGATGACACATGCTAATTTGCCGATCTCTTATTGGGGAGATGCATTGTTAGCTGCAACCTATATACTTAACAAAGTGTCTTCAAAGTCAGTTCCATCTACCCCATATGAGCGTTGGACAGGAAAAAAACCAGATTTGGGAAATCTAAGACCCTGGGGGTTGGCTGTATATGTTCATGATAGTTCTCACAAGTATGAAAAACTAGGACCTAGAGGTAAGAAGTGTATCTTTATAAGATATTCTGATACCTCAAAAGGTTATGTTTTCATAGGTGAGACATCAGATGGAACAATCTCTAAATTGGATTCGAGAGATGCCACTTTTCTCGAAATTGAGTTTCGAGCTAGAGGTGAAGTTGATAAGACAGTTCCTCTATTTGAGGAGGAAGAGTCTTTATCAACTGGACAGGTGTCTAGTGGGATACCTGAAACTAGTCAACCCAGTGGGAGTACTTTGCCCAGTCACGGGGTGACTTCTCAACAACCCAACTTACGGAAAAGTGTTCGTAAGATCAAAGTTAAGAAGAGGTTTGATATTGAGAATGAGGCAATGATTACACTCCCTGTTGACGATGAGGAACCTCAGTCAGTAAAGGAAGCTCTAGGCTCTAGAGCTGGAGGAAGGTGGAAAGTTGCAATGGTTGAGGAAATGGAGTCAATGATTAAGAATCATGTTTGGAAGTTAGTCGATCTTCCTCCTGGCCGAAGGGCTATTGGGAATAAATGGATTCTCAAAATAAAGAGGAAAGCTGATGGATCGATTAACCGATACAAAGCTCGTCTGGTTGCGAAAGGATTTACCCAATTGGAGGGTATTGACTTTGAGGAGACATATTCTCTCGTAGTAAAATTTGTGTCAATCCGAGTCATTTTGGCTTTAGTGGCGCATTATGACTTGGAGTTACATCAGATGGATGTTAAGATCGCTTTCCTTAACGGTGAGCTTGATGAGGAAATCTATATGGTTCAACTAGAAGGTTTCATTGCTGAAGGCCAAGAAGATAAAATATGTAGATTGAAGAAATCTATATATGGGCTAAAGCAAGCATCAAGACAGTGGAACATAAGATTTAATGAAGTGGTTTTATCTTATAGTTTCGAAATGATCAATGAGGATCATTGCATTTTTCTGAAGAAGGATAAAGCAAAAGTATGTCATTTTATCATTATATGTTGATGATATGCTGATTACAGGAAATGACATAGGTTTTGTGATAGAAGTCAAAAAGTGGCTTTCATCATAATTTGACACAATAGATATGGGAGAAGCTGAATACATCTTAGGAGTAAAGATCATCAGGGATCGATTTGAAAGACTTTTGGGTTTGTCTTAAGAGTCTTATATAAATAAGATGTTACAACACTTCAGCATGTCTAATTGTAATAGTGAACAGACACCTATTGTGAAAGGTACTGTTCTGAGCAAGAGTATGAGTCCCAAAACTCCAAATGAAATAGCCGAGATGAATAAAAAACCATATGCCAGTGCTGTTGGTAGTTTAATGTACACTATATTGTGTACTCGTCCCGATATCAGTTATGTTGTTGGCTTAGTCAGTCGTTTCTAGTCAAATCCAGGACCGAGACACTGGAAGGCAGTGAAAAGGATATTCAGATATCTGAAAGCGATGACAGATTACAGTCTCTATTATCAAGGATCAGATATGAGTCTGAAGGGATATTCAGATGCAGATTGGGCTGGGGACCTGGATGATAGAAAATCTACATTAGGCTATGCGTTCTTGTTGAATGGTGGCGTCATCTCTTGGAACAGCAAAAAATAGGTCTGTGTGGCCTTATCAATCATGGAAGCTGAATATGTGACATGTTCAGCAGATGTACAAGAAGCAGTCTTGTTAAGAAGGTTCCTGAAGCATTTGAAAATTGCTGAAGACAGTGGGAGTCTAGTGACTGTCTACTGTAACAGTCAAGCTGCGATAGCTTTTTCCAAGGATCCCAAATATCACAGCAAGGGCAAGAATATTGCAATAAAATACAATTTTATTAGGGATATTGTTGCTAAGAAGAAGATTATTCTTGAGTATATCCCTACTCGAGCTATGCTTGCAGATCCTTTTACTAAGCCAATGACTAGAGAGTCATTTAATGAGCATGTAAAGTCTATGGGACTTCGTAGAATGTAACGGTTTTATAATGACAATCGGATATTGTAATTTGATTGTTTAATGCAAGCCATAATTTATTCAGTATATGTGATGTTACATTCTGATAAGATCTCGGTGAGCATGTTGACAGGTAGTGATTGGTCCTCTCACATGGACAATCATTTCTGTTTGTTATGTACGAATAGAGGTAAGACTATTACTTATAGGATAGCTTTGAAAGCTATATGTATGAGATACATACCTATAAGTTGGGGTCGTCTTGATATGTGTATCAAGATAAGATCATTTAAGAAAAGTGATCGAAGTAAATATTCCCAACATTTACTATACCTGTTTATGAGCCAGATTGGAATTCATATGTTGAATTCAGGATTAGACATTTAGAATGTCTGGATCAAAATCTGTACGATGTTGAGGTAAACATGCGCTCTTTATTGATAAAGAGAATAACATCGTAGCATGTGATTCATACCACGTGTGCTAAGGCAACAATAAGGGTAGTAGGAGAATGGATCTCTGCTTCTCTACTATGTGAGCCCTTGGAGATTATATGTTAATCTCAGCATTTGCCCTTTGTGATTATTTAGGTGTCTGCTTGAAGTTTTAATCAGGGTTTGCTACTTTAGCATGTAAACCTATTGACTATGGATAATTCGGTCTATGGAACATGACTAGGAAAGCGACTGATTAAAATGAATGGATTCACACTAAAAAGGAAGATTAAATATGTTTACATCCTTTGATAATTATTCACTGGTCGACCCATTTCTGTTATGTATGGAAATGTTTGTGAATATTAAGAATATAGAACATGCTCTTGACTTGATGGTCATTATGAGGGATTAGAGATGTTCATATTGATGTAAGTGAAGATTATTTAATCTGGGCAAATAGCAAGACATTATATCTAGAAAAACAGTTAAGTATCACCAGGAGAAAGGTTCAGTACCACCTGGTAAATGGCTGGGAGCGACCTGGAGGATGACAATGGGTCATCTGGTGAGTGACTATGTGTCATTCAGAGAATGGTTATGTACCATTTGTTGAGCGACTAAGTTAGGCATAACAACTTTTCTTAGCATTGATCGCTCTTTGAGCAGCTATATAAGGTGTAACAACTTGTTGGATTGCCGCATCGAGCCATTTTCTTAAGTATGAATTTGTTGTTCTAATGGTCTTTGTGGCTATTGATCTCTATTCTATTAGTCTTTTGGGACTATGATCTCCGACATGATTCTGGTCTATGTGACTGGATACTTCTATTAGTCATTTGGGACTAATGACTCCGGCTCTGTTTGGTCTATGTGACTAAATATATCTTATTGGTCTATGTGACATACTTTGGACGAATGGGAGATGTAACGGCGGTACGCTACCTGCAATCGCATTGCGCGGTAAATTGCATCAATATAGTAACACCCCCTTTATAAGGGGGTGTGCTGCGTCCAAAGAGAGGGAGAGAGATAAGAGTGTGACGCCGAGAGGCTGTTTAAGCGGAGTGTTGTTGGTGTGTGAAAGGAGAGATACGAACACCAAGGTTGTTTGGATCTTGTCTTGTGGAATAGTAGGAGCTTTACATTGTGATTGATCCTCAGACAGAGAGCTCTTCTTCTTTGGCTGCGAGAAGTTTCAGACGGAATCACTGTAAGTTTTTCCAGTTTTTGTATTTCGTTCATTCTTTTATTTTTGCTTAGTTAATCTCGAATTAGATGCTAAAACAACCAACACTTGGCAATTGGAACCACCATAATATGGCCATAGGTGACCTTCTAATCTAGGGTTGTAAACGAGCCAAGCCAAGTCAATCTTTATAGTGTTCAAGCTTGTTTGATAAGATAATCAAATCGAGTTAAGCCAAACCTAAAATTAACCAAGTTATTGAAAAACCTATTTAAGTTTGGCTTGATTTTTTTTTAGAGATTAAGCTTGGCTTGAACTTGAATTGAACTTAGCTTGATCAATGAGTATCAAGCTTCTAATCACGCTCGATTCAAGCTTGAATCAAGCTTGTTTAAGTTTGGTTTATTTAAACGTTATCAATCTCTTAAGTTAAGCTTATTTGTTTATTTAATTTTTTAATATTTTAATTCTTATTTATAAATTAGTATAAATAAGCTCGTAAATAATTTTTAAATGAATTTATTCATGAACACTATTCGTGAACACTGTTCATGAACACTATTCGTGAACACTATTCATGAACACTATTCGTGAACTCTGTTCATAAATACTATTCATGAACATTAACAAGACGAACACAAATATATTCAAGCTTGTTTATTTAATTTATCAAGTTGTTCAAGCTTGTTTACTAATTGACTTTGATGCATATTGAACAAACGTAAATGAGTTGTTATCGAGTCGAATATCAAGCTTGTTCATGAACGCTTGGTTCGTTTACAATCCTATTCTAACCTCCGTCATCATGGCTCAAGAGCAGCCGATGCGCCTAGGGCTATCAAATTGGATTGAACTCGTCAGATTGGCCTGCCCTACTAGATAATTTAAATGAGTTGAGTTGAAATTTTATCAATCCGTCATTTTAACAAATCAACTAGTGCGGGTCGATTCTAGACTGGCCGATCCGTGGCGGACTCGGATTGGCCCGCAGATTGAGAAAACCCCTTCCCTCTATAGTCAATCATTGTTGTTTATTTTTACCAAATGATCATACTTTTTGAAATCCTTCATCGTAAAAATCCTTCATTTAGTAAATCTAATTTTACTAAATCATTAATTTTTACATTTAGATAGGTAGGTATTCTTAGACCAATTATATACAAAACTCTAGTATATAATTTTAAATAATTTTTATTGTTTCATTCATTATAGTTTGTAGAGATTTTAGATGGATGCCATTTGTAGTTATTTCAAATATTTACTTTTTTATTTTAGCTATTTCAAATGTTTGATTTTTTATCATGATACCACATCCACTTTGCCGATCGTCACTTCAAGCCCTCATTGCTTCAATAATTTTTACCAATTTTTTTAATTTTTATGATCCACAAGCTATCGTCTAATCCACAATTTGTCTTGAGTTAGATTGGATTGAAATTTTTTTAACTTGCTAGAAATATAGGCCGACCCGTTTCCTCCTAGTTAAATATTGAATTTATGAGGGATTGACCCGTCCTACTACAAGTCAATTTGTTTGATAGCTCTAGATGTGCCTCTTATTGGTGCAATCAGCCCGAGTCATGATTGACCAGACTCCAGTTTGACTCGAGTAGTGTTTTGATGTTTGACGATGAGTTGACCATTGTTTGTGTTGGGTTTTTCCGAGACGCAAAAACCGCTTTTTGCGTTGCGGAAACCTCGGAAGCCCCGGCCACGGATCCGTGCGAAGTATAAAAATTATAAAACATGTATGTGCTTACTAAAAAACCCTAGATCTACCTTAGATCTAAGAGATGAGATCATTACCCTCGATGCGATGCCCTTCGCAAATTCCGCTCGTCCAAAAGTTCGCCGGAACTCGAGAGTGTCAAGTGCACACTCCTCTATTGGTATCCACACAAGCAATAGGTGGAGAAAAATGCCTTAGAGTGTGCTAGCACTCCTTTAGGAATTTCGGCCAAGGAGAGGTTGGGAGAGGTAGAGCTTGAGAGAGAAGAGCACCAAGGTTGAAGATGAAGTTATTAAGCCACCAAAAATCAATTACCCCATCTAATGGAGTGGCCGACCACTTCATGGAGAGGAGGTTACATGCATGCATGTAACTCCCATGACCCTTGGTCTCCCTCATGATGTGGCACCACTGATAAAGTCAATGATGATGTGGAGCATCATCATTGGCCATGCCAAGTCATCATCATGACATGACATTTGGTCAAGTCAAACTTGACCTTTCATCTTCCCTCTCAAGTCAAGTCAAACTTGACCTCTAATCTCCCATGGTTGATCAAATCTAACCACTTGACTCAAGTCAATTTAATTTAATGAATCTTTATTCATTAATTTAAATTGATTTGATGAATCAAATCAAAATTAGACTCATTCAATACTTGAATCAACTTGAGTCTAACTCAATTAGTCTAATTTGGATTACTCTTAATCCAATTTGGTTCATCCCATGAACCTAATCCTCATGGTTCATCATATGAACCTAATCTCCATCTAATTGCTCTTATGTGTGTGACCCTATAGGTTCTTGTAACGTTGGCAATGTCCCTAAACCGATTTAGGAACATAAGCAATGAGCGGTATCTAGCAACACATCATTGCTACCCAAGTTACAAGAATGTTGAGCTCCAACATCACCTTTGTGACTACTAATTGTGACTCTCACGATATGTGACAATGTCCCTCTATCCTTGACATCTAGATTGACCAATTGAGGCATAGACCGTGTCATCCTCGGTACAATCTAAATCTTGAACTCCAAGTAGACTCACTCTAATCAAATGAGCTCAATATCTCATATTGACTCATTTGGGCATGGCCATGCACTTTGTGGTCTCACTCTATCAAGAATATCGATGTCACTCCTGTCATATAGGAGGGATAGATCCCATCTACATCACTCACATCCCTCCGCATAATTTGTTACATACCCAGTAATCGCCTTTATAGTCCACCCATTTACGGGTGACGTTTGACGAAGCCAAAGTATGCAACTCCTTATGTAGGGAACCATGGTGACTTCAGGTCTAAGGACTAATAGTCATACTAATAGCCACATGAGAAAGTATATGACACTCATATAACGATCCACGATACTTTCTCATGGCGGGTCATTCAATATACATTCTCCAATGCATACCCATGTGTCAACTTGATATCTCATATCCATGACTTGTGAGATCAAGTCATCTTGTTGACCTACATGCTAGTCTCTACGCATTAACATTGTCCCTGAATGTTAATACTCGACTAGGAATGATTAAGAGTAGTGTTCTCTATATCATCTCATTATCGATTCAACCAATCGATTGATATAGATAAGAACCTACTACTCAAGGACATTATTATATTTAGTTATTTGACACCAATACAAGTAAATATAATAACCATGCCTTTATAAATAGGAATATGATACAATAAAGTCCATACAACAATCATCACATGATTGGCTCTAGGGCTTTCACTAACAATCTCCCACTAGCACTAGTGTCAATCACCGTAGTATCTAATACCCAATGACCTAGTGTGACCATCATGCTTTTTCTGTGCCAAAGCCTTGGTCAAGGGATCTGCGATGTTAGTCTCTGTGGGTACCCTGTAAATCTTCACATCTCCTCTATCGATAATCTCTCGAATGAGATGGAAGCGCCGTAGTATGTGTTTGGTCCGCTGGTGTGAGCGAGGTTCCTTAGCCTGTGCAATCGCTCCATTGTTGTCACAATCGAGCTCTATGGGATCTGCAATGCTAGGAACCACCCCAAGCTCAGTAATGAACTTGCGGATCCAAATCGCGCCTTTGTCGCTCGATGCGCGATATACTCGGCTCATTGTAGAATCAAGAATCGTGTCCCGCCGAACTCTTCCACTCAGCGCAACCATTCAAGCAAAACACGAACCCTGACTGTGATATATAATTATCCTGGTCAGTTTGGAAGTGGCATCAGTAACCCTTCTGACTAGCTCCTCATCGCCCAATATCAAGAAATATTCTTTAGTCCTTCTCAAGTACTTAAGAATATTCTTGACTGCTATCCAGTGACGCTCACCTGGATCTGACTGGTATCTACTCGTCATGCTCAAAGCATACGAGACATCAAGACGAGTACACACCATGGCGTACATGATAGATCCTACAGCAGATGCGTAAGGGATCTTATCCATGCGGTCTCTCTCCTCTCTAGAAGAGGGACTTTGAGTCTTCGAAAGACTCACACCATGTGACATTGGCAGAAGTCCTTTCTTGGAATTCTGCATGGCAAACCGAAGTAATACCGTGTCAATGTATGTACTCTGACTTAGGCCAAGCAATCTCTTAGATCTATCTCTATAGATCTTGATGCCTAGAATATAGGCTACTTCACCTAAGTCTTTCATTGAGAAGCACGTCCCGAGCCAAGTCTTCACAGACTGTAGCGAAGGGATGTCATTCCCAATGAGCAGTATGTCATCCACATACAATACAAGGAAGACAACTGTGTTCCCATCAACCCTCTTGTAGACACAGGGTTCATCTTCATTCTTGATGAAACCAAACTATTTGATCGCATCATCGAATCAAAGATTCCAGCTCCGAGAAGCTTGCTTTAGCCCATAAATGGACCTTTGCAGCTTGCATACCTTCCCAGTATGCTGTGGATCTACAAAACCCTCAGGTTGTGTCATGTACACATCCTCGAGCAAGTTTCCATTCAGAAACGCGATTTTGACATCCATCTGCCAGATCTCATAATCGTGGTATGATGCAATAGCAAGCAAGATCCGAATGGACTTAAACATCGCCACTGGAGAAAAGGTTTCATCATAGTCAATACCATGAATTTGCTTGAAACCTTTAGCCACCAATCGGCCCTTATAGGTATGCGTAAGTCCATCCATGTCAGTCTTTCTCCTAAAGACCCACTTACACCCAATGGGTTTGACCCCTTCAGGTGGATCAACCAAAGTCCATACTTGGTTGGTGTACATGGATTCCATCTCGGATCTCATGGCCTCTAGCCATTTCTCAGAATCTGAGCTCATCACAGCTTCCTGATCTGAGGTAGGCTCATTCTCAATGAGCATTACGTCATCATAGTTAGACAAGAGAAATGAATATCTCTTAGGCTGACGACGTACCCTATCAGATCTGCGAAGAGGTAGGTCTACATGAACAGGTGGTTGTTCCACAACTCTTTGTGCAATAACCTCATCACCCACAACACTTTGTGGTTCCTGTTCAACCTCCATCAAGGCCTCAGTGCTATGATCCTTATCTTGAATTTCTTCAAGATCGAAGGTACTCCCACTAGTTTTTCTAGAAACAAAATCCCTTTCTAGAAAAACTCCAGTCTTTGCCACAAACACTTTGTGCTGACTGGGAATGTAGAAGTAATATCCCTTTGTATCCTTGGGATATCCAACAAAATAGCACCTATCGGATTTGGGTCCCAGTTTGTCTGAGACTTGACGTCGAACGTAAGCCTCACAACCCCAAATCCTCATAAAAGATATCTTGGGATTTCTCCCTGTCCATATCGTATATGGTGTCTTTATGACAGCCTTAGATGGTACACGGTTAAGGGTAAAGGCTGCTGTGTCTAGAGCATATCCCCAAAAGGATATAGGAAGATCTGTGTGACTCATCATAGATCGTACCATATCTAATAGGGTACGATTCCTCCTTTCGGATACACCATTCCACTGTGGTGTTCCAGGAGGAGTGAGTTGGGATAGAATCCCACACTCAGCTAGATAGTCACGAAACTCATGGCTAAGGTATTCTCCACCTCGATCTGATCGAAGTATCTTAATACTCTTGCCAAGCTGGTTTTGTACTTCATTCTTGAATTCTTTGAACTTTTCAAAGGATTCTGATTTGTGTGTCATGAGATACACATAACCATATCTACTGAAGTCATCAGTAAATGTAATGAAGTACCTGTAACCACCTCTAGCAGCAACATTGAAAGGACCACATACATCACTATGTATAAGTCCTAACAAATCTGTTGCTCTTTCGCTATGTCCACTAAAGGGTGTCTTGGTCATCTTGCCTAAAAGGCAAGATTCGCATGTCTCATATGATTCAAAATCAAATGAGTCTAGCAGCCCATCCTTATGGAGATGAGATAAGCGACTCTCATTTATGTGACCTAAGTGACAATGCCAGAGATAGGTTTGGTTTAACTCATTTGACTTGAACCTCTTGGTACTTATGTTATAGATAGGGCTCTCTAAGTCTAGAAAGTAGAGTCTGTTCATTAGAGGTGCACTACAATAGAACATATCATTTAAATAAACTGAACAACATTTGTTCTTTATTATAAATGAAAAACCTTTCTTGTCCAAACAAGAAACTGAAATGATGTTCTTAGTTAAGGCAGACACATAACAACATTCATCTAATTCTAGTACAAGCCCAGAGGGCAGAGATAGATCATAAGTTCCTACAGCAACAGCAGCAACCCTTGCTCCATTGCATACTCGTAGGTCCACCTCACCCTTTGTCAATGCCCTGCTATTTCTCAGCCCCTGCACATTGGTACAAATGTGAGATGCACATCCGGTATCTAATACCCATGATGAAGAAATAGATAGATTGACTTCTATAACATTTATACCTGAAGTAGAAGTCTCACTTCTCTTCTTCTTAAGATCTTCTGTATGCTTTGCTTACGCCCAGTGTTGCTTCCTTGCAGAAGAAGCAAGCCCCTTCCTTGGCTACCCCTCCTTTGGGTTTAAGTTCTTTGCCTTTGCCCTTGGCTTGGGACTTTCCCTTACCTTTAGGCTTGCCCTTGCCTTTCTTCTTCTGCACCATCAAAATGGTGTCAGATTTACCCTTCTTAAGGTTAAGCTCAGCAGTTCTCAACATGCTGAGCATTTCAGGCAATGACTTATCAATTTCATTCATGTTATAATTCATGACAAATTGATTGAAGGCTTGTGGCAAAGATTGCAAGATCGTCGGTGGCGGCTCTTGGCCAGTGGGAATCCCGTAGGTTTTCTACGTATCTAATCATCTTGAGTACATATGTACCTACGGGAGTCCCTTCTTGCATCTTGGACCCAAATAATGCCTTAGAGACTTCATATCTCTCATGCCTAGCTTGTCCTTGATATAGTTGACGAAGATGTCCAACCATATCATAAGCATTCATGAACTCGTGTTGCTTCTGAAGCTCAGAGTTCATGGTCGCGAGCATAAGACATGACACATCTAATGCATCATCTTGATGCTTCTTGTAAGCATCTTTGTCAGCTCGCGAGGCAGTGGCAGGAGGTGCCTCCGGAATGGGCTGCTCCAGGACATACAACTTCCTTTCTTGGGTGAGAACAATTCTCAAGTTCCTGTACCAGTCCAGGAAATTTGCTCCATTGAGCTTGTCCTTCTCAAGGACAGATCGCAGAGAGAGAGTGTTCGTGTTTGTCGACATAGTTATCTACAACATACAATGCAGAGAATTAATATCATATTCCTTTTATCATTTAATTAGGCCTTTAATCAAATGATGCTCCCACTGAATTATAGGATTTTTTTTTTGTAGAATCGAGTTATGGATGTGGTTAAACCACATTACTAGATTCATACAAACTAGCTATAATTCTTGCGGGACAAGATCCACATCATACTAAGCCTTGAGTTAGCTTTGGCTAAATCGCCCAAGACTTAGTACGATCGGTGGGTAACACATTACCGATTACATCTCTATGCAACTCTTGTTTATAGGATTAAGACCCACATTTACAAAAGACCTTGAGTTAGCTTTGGCTAAATCGCCCAAGATTTAGTGTAAATGCGATCTTAACCTATCTTTCCAACGATTGGAATATGCCTATAGTTCTACTCGATCCAATTGAGTTTAACTAGTTTTGCTCAATCTAATTGAGCTTACTCTAACCCAAGCGTGATAGGCGGGACCAAGATTGTCCCTCTGCACCCTACCAAGATAATATGCGTTGCTCTGCTTTGGCAGATTCAACAACAACAAATGATCGAGGTAGTGATGGGTATCAAGGCTCGGTAGGCATTTTCGAGTTGATTCGATTATGATATAATCTAATCGTAATGTGTATCTTATACGCATTTAGGCCTTTATTATCCTATATTAGCATGCATCACATACATACATTCATTATTCTATCATGCATCATATACATACAAGAAAATTAACCTAGCATGCATCATATACATACAAGCATTATTCTACTAGCATGCATCACATACATACAAGCAAAAATCAATTATATATATATATATATATATATATCAACATATATATATATATATATATATATATATATATATATATATATATAATTAAATGTGATATAGTCATGGCCCTACTACGATCTTCTCAAGCCAATGAGAGGATCAGACGGTCTACCTAAGGCTAGCGGCTTCTCCAAGCGCTTCCTTTGACCGCCATGTGTCGTCGTCACCCTTCTCGTAAGCTCGTCTTCAAGTGGACTTTCCACCACTCAATTTTTGTACATTACAAATATGAAACTCGAGTTACATTCGAATCTAAAACTATTTACAACTAGAATATCAAAAGAAGAGGTACGACGCGCAGGTCGCAAACACTTTACAACACGCACAACCACAAAACGGTACGCAGGCCGTATTATGAATTACAACACACATAATCCAATCAAATTGGGGTCATTGGGCCATGACAATCACAGAACTATACATAATTCTAAATTATGTATTTTTACAGAAAATTTCTATAATTTTTCCTAATTTATTTCAAATTTATGACGGTTTCCGGGGCGATCGCGGGACAAGGCCCTTCGGGATAGGGGCAGCGCCCTACCGCAAAACAAACTTTGCAGTGTCCTACAATGATCTTACAGCGACTTAAGTCGCTGTCCCGAAACCCAAAGCGAGAACTCGCCGATTCGAGAGTTTTTCCGATTTGCTGAAGCCTACGAGTGTCCCATGCTTCGACTCTACGAGAAAAATACCCAAAAATTCTATAAAATTAGGAAATTTACAGAAACATATAAATCTGTAATTTTTATATCTAATATAAAAACTACAAAAATGAAACACATACATGCTTCGCACGTGGCTCTGATACCACTGTTGGGTTTTTCCGAGCCGCAAAAACCGCTTTTTGCGTTGCGGAAACCTCGGAAGCCCTACCACGGATCCGAAGTATAATAATATAAAAACATGTATGTGCTTACAAAAACCCTAGATCTACCTTAGATCTAAGAGGTTAGAACATTACCCTCGTAGCGATGCCCTTCGCTTATCCCGCTCGTCCAAAAGTTCGCCGGAACTCGAGAGTGTCAAGTGCACACTCCTCTATTGGTATCCACACAAGCAATAGGTGGAGAAAAATGCCTTAGAGTGTGCTAGCACTCCTTTAGGAATTTCGGCCAAGGAGAGGTTGGGAGAGGTAGAGCTTGAGAGAGAAGAGCACCAAGGTTGAAGATGAAGTTATTAAGCCACCAAAAATCAATTACCCCATCTAATGGAGTGGCCGACCACTTCATGGAGAGGAGGTTACATGCATGCATGTAACTCCCATGACCCTTGGTCTCCCTCATGATGTGGCACCAATTGACAAAGTCAATGATGATGTGGAGCATCATCATTGGCCGGCCATGCCAAGTCATCATCATGACATGGCATTTGGTCAAGTCAAACTTGACCTTTCATCTTCCCTCTCAAGTCAAGTCAAACTTGACCTCTAATCTCCCATGGTTGATCAAATCTAACCACTTGACTCAAGTCAATTTAATTTAATGAATCTTTATTCATTAATTTAAATTGATTTGATGAATCAAATCAAAATTAGACTCATTCAATACTTGAATCAACTTGAGTCTAACTCAATTAGTCTAATTTGGATTACTCTTAATCCAATTTGGTTCATCCCATGAACCTAATCCTCATGGTTCATCATATGAACCTAATCTCCATCTAATTTCTCTTATGTGTGTGGCCCTATAGGTTCTTGTAACGTTGGCAATGTCCCTAAACCGATTTAGGAACATAAGCAATGAGCGGTATCTAGTAACACATCATTGCTACCCAAGTTACAAGAATGTTGAGCTCCAGCATCACCTTTGTGACTACTAATTGTGACTTTCACGATATGTGACAATGTCCCTCTATCCTTGACATCTAGATTGACCAATCGAGGCATAGACCGTGTCATCCTCGGTACAATCTAAATCTTGAACTCCAAGTAGACTCACTCTAATCAAATGAGCTCAATATCTCATATTGACTCATTTGGGCATGGCCATGCACTTTGTGGTCTCACTCTATCAAGAATATCGATGTCACTCCCGTCATATAGGAGGGATAGATCCCATCTACAGCACTCACATCCCTCCGCATAATTTGTTACATACCCAGTAATCGCCTTTATAGTCCACCCATTTACGGGTGACGTTTGACGAAGCCAAAGTATGCAACTCCTTATGTAGGGAACCATGGTGACTTCAGGTCTAAGGACTAATAGTCATACTAATAGCCACATGAGAAAGTATATGACACTCATATAACGATCCACGATACTTTCTCATGGCGGGTCATTCAGTATACATTCTCCAATGCATACCCATGTGTCAACTTGATATCTCATATCCATGACTTGTGAGATCAAGTCATCTTGTTGACCTACATGCTAGTCTCTACGCATTAACATTGTCCTGAATGTTAATACTGACTAGGAATGATTAAGAGTAGTGTTCTCTATATCATCTCATTATCGATTCAACCAATCGATTGATATAGATAAGAACCTACTACTCAAGGACATTATTATATTTAGTTATTTGGCACCAATACAAGTAAATATAATAACCATGCCTTTATAAATAGGAATATGATACAATAAAGTCCATACAACAATCATCACATGATTGACTCTAGGGCTTTCACTAACAGTTTGACAATGGGTTGACTATATGGTTGATATGGGGTTGACCATATGATGGAGAAGTCCAAGTGGGACACTTGGCATGGAAAGTCCACGCATCGGTCTTGGCAATGGTAAAGTCCAAGTCTTGAGTACTTGGCATGGAAAGTCCAAGCATGGGTCTTGGAAATGGTAAAGTCCAAGTCTTGGGTACTGGGCATGGAAAGTCCAAGAATGGGTCTTGGCAAGGGAAATTCCAAGCTTGAGTCTTGGCAATTGAAAGTCCAACATGGGTTCGCAAGGGAAGTCCAAGGGTTGATATTGGCAGCGTAAAGTCCAAGGGTGGATTCTTGGCAGCATAAGTCCAATGGTTGGCGACGTAAAGTCCAAGCGTGAGTCTTGGCAGCGTAAGGCCAATGTACCTTAGCGGTGTACACCAGCTTAGCATGACAATAGCCGATGGAAGCACCTGAAGGCTAACATATGGATGAACGAGTCATGAATGACTTGGAGGGATCCGATAGACGTGAGGCTGATAGAGGTGGCTAGAAGGCTTAGGTCTAGGCTAAGGGTAGTCTAGCAAGTATGAGGGTATCATATTTGAGGTAAACCTCATGGTTGAGGTGTATCAGTCGACTGGAATTATGGACCAGTCGACTGGTCAAGTATTTGATACTTGGTAGCCGAGTCGACTCTGGGTAGTCGATTGGGATTATGACCAGTCTATTAGTCAGGAGTCGATTGACAATTGACTGCGACCGAGTGGCCTGGGCAGTCGACTGACCTTGAGCAATCGATTGACATAGAGGGCAGTCGACTGCTGGTGGTTTTGGTCGTGAAGGCAGAACGCTCGATAGACGACTGAGCAGTCAGCTACGAGCTTGAGTAGACGACTACTGGGAATGGCAGTCGACTGCCAGTGTATCCGTTGGCTTGAATGTCAACGTGGATCAAGTCCGTTGTGAGACAACGACACTGTTGGAAGTCGACTGGAGCCTTTTGGCAGTCGACTGCCAAGTGGAAATTCAGGTCATGCGAAGACTTAAAAAGAGCTCGACGGAGAGGATTTGACAACGATTTTCTTGGGCAATTTGAAGGGGATAGTTGGTGCTTTCCAGTCATTCAAGGCTAGTCCAAGGCGATCAACAAGCAAGCATTCAAAGAAACCATTTATAAAGTTTTCTTTACATTATTTGTTGTATTCACTTTGTATTTTCTTGTTTTATTTCTCTTATTGTTGTAAGATTGCTTGTACGAGGTTTCTCCACCTTTGACGTGTTGTCGAGAAGGAGTTTATTGAGTAGAAGTGTGTACATCACTAGAGTTCGTTATCGAGCTCACCCCATGGAGTAGGAACTAGGGTTCCGAATCACGTTACATCGTGTGTATTGTTGTGCTTGTATTTTGTTTATGATTTTCTATTATTTCCACTGTGCACTAATCAAATTGTAGCAAGCACACAATCAAACTCCATCGACGAACAAAAACGCGCCATTCAACCCCCTCTAGCGCTCACCAAAGTTCGAACAAGTGGTATTAGAGCGAGGCCTCTCTTCAAGGTTTGACAGCCAAGGGAGCATCGCTAGAGGGTAGAAGGTGTTAGTTATATATGAGAGGTGTCCTTAGGCAATTGCCTTATGGTTGTACCATTTATTTGATAAATGAAGATTTACTATTTGAGTGTACATATTTTCATGTATTTGATTGGATCTTAAACTCATTTACTGAATGTCCGCAATACAATTCACAACATGAGAGAATTTGTGATTGGATCACAACTAGTGAGTATCTCTACATGTGTAATTGTGATGTATTGGAATTATCCCTAGTCGATGAATTGATGCATTCAAACGCTATCAATTCTGTTGAGACTAGCACGAGTTATACTATTTAGTTTATCCAAGCAGTTGTTTCTCACTGGCTGGAGACATTGGGATGTCCAGAGTTAACCGTGGATGCTAGTTATGGTAAATAGTACATTAGAGTGACCACCTGTAAAACTTCATATGGTTCTCTACATATACAGATATGTCAATAAAGTTCTTACTGCAACTTAAGTGCGATGTTCCTTCAACTTGCGGTGTTCAAGTCATCTTGGTCATGGAGACTTATGCTTTGACATCTTAAGCGAGCATCTCTAAGGAGATGTAGACCCGAGATGATTGGATATAAATCGAAGTGCCCGAAGGTGTTTGAAAAGCCTACAAAGGATTCACCCCTCATTGTGAGCAGATGTATACCCTGTGGCCACTCGTTGGATTGTTACTAAAGTCTTTGGCTAAAGCATTACATGTTTAGAGTATGGTACTCTTGGATACATGTGTAGTAACTAGAATCCGCAGGACGAGGAAATGGTACTTGGGCTAGGTGTGACGTAGTCAGCCTAATGGGGACTGACACATAGACCATGTCCTGAACCAAGTGGGTATAAGATGAGTGAAGGGAACGGTGCACGATTTACTGTAGCTGCTGAAAGGTTTCAGAAGTTGTTCTGGGGTCAACCGTTGATTTTTCAATTAATTGGAGATCATGATGTACTACTAGGTGCCACTCATGATCGTTCTATAATTAATGGTTAATTATAGACGATCAACATAAATTGGGAACCTATTTGGTCACATGAACTACGAGTGTTATTCGAAGGATTTAAAACAAGTTTGAGAATGAGATTCTCATATCGAGAGAGACTTGGTTTGGTTGGACCAAAAAAGGAGTGAGCATGAAATTGTTTCAGTCGCATCGGAAGTATAAATGGACCGAGTCTTTTGAAGACATGATGGACCAAATTGGTTTGACTCTAATTCAATGGTGGAAAATAAACCAAAGGGGTTTGATTTGTTTTAAACGAATGAACCAAAATTGGTTTGGTTTATTTTAACTTAAAATAGACCAACGTGGTTTTATTTATTTTAACTTAAATTAATGAAGCGGGTTAATGGGTTTTAGTTGTGAACCAATAACCATTGAGAGAAGGTTTCTTGATGGTCAAGAAACACATTCTCTATAAGTAAGAGGGTTGAGACAAATTTCGTGGATGAGTTAAGGTTTGTGAAACCTTAGCCACCTTCCTCTCTTCCTCTCTTGTGCCGCCACCCACTCCATTGGCGCCACCCACCTTGGCCGTCGCCTCCTCTTGTCGTCAGCCTGCTACTAGCCGACGACCACCCTCCATCCAGTAGCTCCAGCCGTCGGCCAGCTAGCAGTCGCGGACCAATTTGATTAGCCGACACTTCCGAAAAACAAGTTTGTGAAACTTGTTTTGTGATCATCTCTCTATCACAACGTTTTTGACGCAAGACTAGTATCTCTCGTCAAGGCGAGACTCGTAGCTTGAGAAGCTATTCCGACGATACTCGGCGTGGACTCGGATAGAGGCAAAACTTGCGAGGGTCACTAAGGTTGATGCCATTTCCGCTATGTGTTATTCGTCAGGTATACCTAGTATAATTTCCTTTATTGCAAAATTTTAAATGTACGATTATGTCTACATTGTTGTATCCTGCATGTGTGTGATATGTGTGGTGTAATAAAATAATTTATTACCATTTTTATTTACTTCCGTTGTGCATGTTTACGAAATATGTTCGAACACACGCCTACGTCGGTGCTGTGGAAACCCAACAATAGTATCAGAGCCCGGCTGTGTTCCGACATAATCGTAAAATTATTTTACGATGAATGTTTTGTCATAATTGTAATTTTGAAAATTTTCTACTTTTGGAAGGTTTAGAAAAAATTATGTAAATTTGAATTAGTTAAGAAATTCAAATCAGGAATTTCCTAATGTGATTAGGAAATTAGAATTTAAGAAATTTGTTTCCTAAATTAAATTTGAATTTTCTTAATTAATATAAAGTATGTGATTAAATTTGGAAATTTATTTCCTAATTTAATAAATGAGATTTGATTTGAGAAATCAAATCACAAATATATTTTATTTCCAAAAATAACTATGACAATTTGTAAATTACTTGAACATGTCATAATTGTGTGCCATGTAATTGCATTAAATGCATATCATTATGTCATGAGTGTCGTGACATGAAGATGCATCAGTTGCACATATGTATGTCATGCGTGTCATGCCATGTAGATAATAGTTATTTGCATGGAAAGGAGGATGAGACCTCAAAACCCTTACACAATATTAAAGCCTACACCTTCCATTGATATGGTTAGAACCGGAGTTCCGTTTCTTGTTTGGGTTGTTGGACTCTTTCCAAGCCGGCTCGAACCTGAACATGTTCAAACCATTGAAATAATTTAATACAAATATGGTAAGAGTCAGAGGTCAATCTTTAGTTTGGGTTGTTGGACTCTCTCCAAGCCTGGCTAAATGATTGAATGCACTCTAACTATATTAAAACTATTTCTTGATTAATGGGTTGACTTTAACTTGGAGCATCAACTTGTTGGACTCTCTCCAAGGTCGATGTGAAGAGAGGTGAAGTTGGGTGTGATGCACGCAATCGCAACCTCAAATCTCGCGACGGATGCTGTCGAGGACTCGAAGCGCACGCTCGCGCTCAATGCCCGCAAGTGCACGAATATCATCAAGTAATAAAATATTATCGATCCCACAGAGACTGGGATTCGAATATCGGTATGTTCAGTGGTTTACGTAAACTCTAAGAGATTTTGACTTGTGAGGGCTGTCGGTGGACTATACTATATACGGTGTCATACGGAGGAGGAAGGGAGCGTGCCGAGGTCTTCAAAAGTGATTCTAAGACTTCGGTTTTGCTTGTGTGTCACAAAACAATGCTGTCAATTGGCGTTGTCTAGATGTTTAGCTATGGTTTTGTGGAAGAGACATCATACACTCTCCCGATGAGCCACCGCATCTACCTGGAGCTATCTCTGCCTAAAAGGATGGGATAGACGGTACGAGGATGCCGAATCAATCCCTACGATGAACCGTGTCCGGTTCCATCGCATCCTTCTACCCACGGTTATAGGAGATCAGGTTTACCCCTAGGTTCCTTGTATAAAATCCCCTAAATCTTAGTTACGAGGGTTGTCACCCCTCGTATCGCCTAAGCACAACAGGTAGAAAACCAAATGCGCATAGATATAGTAAAAACAACTACCAATTGCCAAATTAAACTCAAAGGCAGAATTTAACATGAACCAACATTGTAATGTGCACACAAGCTACTCCCTAATCCTAGAATCGAAAGAACTACTCCATGTATATGAAGGAGGAATCACAAAGCATGTACATGTTCGAATACATCAGAATGAAAACGTAGGAACAAGGGATTACAATGCTTTTGTGGTCTTCTCTCCGACATTGAAGTACAAGGCGTGGACCTCCGGCGGTGTTCCTCCTCCCTGTTGCGAGTTCCCAAAGCTTTTTAGGGCTTCGGTGTGTCGTCCTAGCCGTCGTGCCTCCTCCCCTAGGGTTTGGGTGGAGCCATCCTTATATAGACATCACCTCGGACCGCTGCAAAATTCGAAAAAAGCCCTAGTCGTGCAAATCTGGCGGGCCGCCACACGGCCGTGTGCGACCCTAAGTTGGTTGATCTCGCCCATTAGACACGACCGTGTGTAGCCACATGCCCTGCCCATGTCCCACTCTGTATCTAGCTGTAAAATGTCCATATTTTGCTTCGAAAGTGCGCCTTTTTCTCACGAAATGCTAACCTGCACCCAAAAGTATAAAGAGCAGACCTCCGAACCAGAAAATAGGAAATGCGTACAAAATAGAGTAACATATGCATGAAACTAACATAAAATGTAATGAGAAGTGAGCGAAAACTACTCCTAAAACCCTATATATTTCGCTCACATCACTTCCCCCAGACTTAAATCTTTGCTTGTCCTCAAACAAACCTCAGTACCATGAAATTTAAAAAGACATTGTTCCATACTTAGCATGTCAACTAAATTTATCAAGCGGTATTTATAATTAAAGCAGAATAAATATGTTCTAGAAATTCACTAAGTTAGCTCCTCGTGCTCGTGCTAAGCGAATCATTCTTAGGGGATACTCGTTCCATGGCGAGTTAAGTCATCATCCTATAGCTTTCCAAAGGTCTCCGGCTCTTAGGCACTTACCTGCCCAAAGCGAGGATCATTCCTTAGATCTAGCACAAAGTCTCAAAGGCGTGCTCGGTATTGAGAGAAATTGGTAGGTGTTTCCCTAGTAATCTAACTCGGTCTCAAAGGGGCACCTCACCATTTCCACCCACGACAACTATTTTTTATCCCTCATAATATATATATATATATATATATATATATATATATATATATATATATATATATATATATATATATATATATATATATATATATATATATATATATATATATATATATATCTTTTCTTTCATTTCTCTCTCTCTCTTTTTCTTTTTTTTTCTTTTATTTTTTGGCTCACTGGGATTTTGATTTTTCCGACTGAGCTTACGTAATCCGAGCATCTCCAGTAACTAAAATGCTAAACCTAGAGTCATCTATGGATTTCAAAGTACTAGACTACTGAGATGAATCATAACTAGTGATGTACTAGATTCTCCCTTTTCGAATGTTCGACATGTGTAGGTGTAAAAAAAAAGCTAACCAGTGTAAGTCTAGAACATTCATTAGAGCGAATAAAATAAAATACCATGAGATAAATGAAGTTAAGCTACCTATGAGAACAACTCATGTAAGTAACTTTTAAAAATATTACTGAGGCAGCTTTACAGATAACAAAAACTAAGTGCTAAAAGAAACTCAACAACCTATGCATGAAAAAAAATAATGCAAATATCAGAAAAGAAACTACTGCTAGAAACAAAATAAATCAGAATTTGGGGCACCCCCAGACTTAAGCGAAGTAGTACCTCTAATATGGTGGACGAGGTGCGAAGTCTGATAGTCTCAGCATGTCGAGCTCCTGAGAAAACTTGGTGCTCAACCACTGATGCCACATGTACATGTGATCGATCTGAGAGCTGGTGGATACAGCGGCTGCTATGTGCTCCTCCTCCAGGGCCCACTGTGTTTGCTGGGCATGCATGTGCTGCCGCATCTCCTGGCGGTAGGTGGCCTCCTCCTGGCGTCGGGCATCCTCCTCTTGAAAGTAAATACGAGCCTCATCGTAGAAGTCCTCGACCCACTGGAAGTGCTCCCGTAAGCCTGTAAACTCTGCCTGCATATAGGAGCTATGATCATCCCATCGCTGCCCCTGCATCTTCTACTCGGCGTATATGTCATCGAGGTGTGATCGGAACTCCGAGAAATCATAGGCAGAAGTACCTGCATCCTGCTCAAAAGTAGGAAAAGAAAATAGTGCAGGTGTAGGCTTTTCACATGGACTAGGGGGCGTGACACGACCGTGTGAAATCACACGGCCTGACCTTGTGCACCTCTGGAAGTCAGGGCACGACCGTGTGAAAATACATGGCCTGGTCGTGTGCGCTTTGTTTCTTTTCTCGTGGTGCACAATGGCCTGTTCTCTCACTCACTTCACCGCATAAACTTAAAATGACTTTTGTTTTTACCTAGCAAGTTCTTTACTTACCTACAAATGCTAAATACCATAAATCAAAGTTCGAATTACAAAAAATTGAATGCAATAAAAAGAAATCCTAAAAACTAAACTTGGGTTGCCTCCCAAGAAGCACTTTGTTTAAGGTCTTTTAGCTCGACCTTATTCCTACATTCCATTTGATGTGTTTGAATCTTGCTCGTGGGGGAGAAAGATATTTGCTCACTTTTCACCTCTTGCTTTTTTGTCCTCCATCACTATATCCCTTAAATATTGCTTGTGGAGGGGCAAGATACTTGTTAGCTACTTTCCTTGGCTCGAGATTGAGCATGCTTAGTCTCAAAGAATTTTCAGAAGTCCGATCATAATATTTCATTTCATCCATATGCTGTAAATGATGTAACTCACCACAAATATCCTCACCAAAAGATTGATTAGCAGATTCTATTATGTCGAATGATACTTTATCGTCACAATTTGCTAAAAGGGCTTCGTTATTAGTGACTAAAGTTTCAGTGAGGGTTAGGGTAGGCTCTTCTAGATCCTTGAGGTTAGGAGGTGTTTTGATTGAAGCAATGCACTCCTCGATTAAAGTGTCCATTATATAATCCTCAAGTTCATCTCCAAGTGGTGATTGAATGGATTGTCCTTCTTTACTTCCAATGTCATCTACGTCTTCCTCATCCATTCGCTCAAAGTGAGTCTCCACCCTATTAGGTGTGATCCAGTCATTAAAGCCACCTTCTAGTCGTTTGGTTTCTTCTCTTGCTAGATCTCGTTCTATAATCTCCGTAAATTGTTGGCTATGCTTCTCGCATTCCCTAGTAAAATTATCTAGTGGGGCTTCTAAGTGGGGACTTGGTTCTGGATAAAATTTGCATGGCGACTCATAGCTCTCGTTCTCATTTTGAAAACAATATTGAGTCTCTATCTGCGAATGTCACCGTCGGAATTCAGCGTTCGTCGCTTGTTTTGTTCGAATGAAATCTTCCATCATCTGCTCAAGTTGGGATTTAGGCGGATAATATTGAGGGTTTAGGTACCCAGGGTCATAACTATATGAATAGGAATCATCTTGTGACCACTGATTGTAATTGTAGGTGACATCTTCTTGTTCAAATTGTGAAGGTTCGAATATATCAGAACAATCATTTATGGTATGCCATGTTTCACCACAATTCTCACAATAAATGTTACCAAAATTTACAGTATTAAATTGACCATAATCATGAGTAAAAGTATGCATCGTTATACATAGGAAATTATAGGTAAGGAAAGAGCAACTGAATAAACAAAACTGAAATAAAATAAAACAAGAAAAGTAAATATATCCTAAGTCCGATCCAATTATCCACTCCTCAATTCGATATCGAATCGATCAGTCCCCGGCAACGACGTCAAAAACTTCATGCACGCGATCACAACCTCAAATCTTGCGACGGAGGCCGTCGAGGACTCGAAGCGCACGCTCGCGCTCAATGCCTGCAAGTGCATGGATGTCGTCAAGTAATAAAAGATTATCGATCCCACATGGACTGGGATTAGAATATCGGTATGTTCAGTAGTTTAAATTGTTCAGACGTAAACTCTAAGAGGTTTTGACTTGTGAGGGTTGTTGGTGGACTATACTCTATACGGTGTCACACGAAGGAGGAAGGGAGCGTGCCGAGGTCTTCAAAAGTGATTCTAGGATTTCGATTTCCCTTGTGTGTCACAAAATAATGCTGTCAATTGGCGTTGTCTAGACGTTTAGCTATGGTTTTGTGGAAGAGACATCATACACTCTCTCGATGAGCCACCGCATCTACTGGGAGCTATCTCTGCCTAAAAGGACGGGATAGATGGTACGAGGATGCCGAATCAATCCCTACGATGAACCGTGTCTGGTTCCATCGCATCCTTCTACCCAAGGTTATAGGAGATCAGGTTTACCCCTAGGTTCCTTGTATAAAATCCCCTAAATCTTAGATACGAGGGTTGTCACCCCTCGTATCGCCTAAGCACAGCAGGTAGAAAACCAAACACGCATAGATATAGTAAAAACAACTACCAATTGCCAAATTAAACTCAAAGGCAGAATTTAACATGAACCAACATTGTAATGTGCACACAAGCTACTCCCTAATCCTAGAATCAAAAGAACTACTCCATGTATATGAAGGAGGAATCACAAAGCATGTACATGTTCGAATACATCAGAATGAAAACCTAGGAACAAGGGATTACAATGCTTTCGTGGTCTTCTCTCCAGCATTGAAGTGCAAGGCGTGGACCTCCGACGGCGTTCCTCCTCCCCGTTGCGAGTTCCCGAAGCTTTTTAGGACTTCGGTGTGCCGTCCTAGTCGTCATGCCTCCTCCCCTAGGGTTTTGGTGGAGCTATCCTTATATAGACATCACCTCGGACCGCTGCAAAATTGGGAAAAAGCCCTAGTCGTGCAAATCTAGCGGGCCACCACACGGCCGTGTGTTTCCACACGGCCAGGCCGTGTGAGGCCCTAAGTTGGCTGATCTCGCCCATTGGACACAGTCGTGTGTATCCACACGCTCTGGCCGTGTCCCACTCTGCTTCTAGCTGCAAAGTATCCATCTTTTTCTCTGAAAGTGAGTCTTTTTCTCCCGAAATGCTAACCTACAACCAAAAGTACAAAGAGCAAACCTCCGAACCAGAAAATAGGAAATGTGTACAAAATAGAGTAACATATGCATGAAACTAACATAAAATGTAATGAGATGTGAGCGAAAACTGCTCCTAAAACCCTATATGTTTCGCTCACATCAGGGTGCTATGCATATGATGCATACTTGTTAATGTGTTGACAACCCAATCTTTGTGCGAACATTCAATTAGTTGATAGTACAATATGATAGTTACATATACATGATATGTAATTGGTATATTTGATACCTACCATCGTAGCTATGAATGACTTGTTGGACTCTCTCCAAGGTTATTCTTATCTATGTTGGATATCAAGCCATTCGGAGATGGACCTTCAATCTCCCGAATTGATTTTAAGGGTTTTTGAATTCGAAAAATGAATGAGATTTATAAATGTATGTTGATGCATTTTAAATCATCTTTCTCATATATGTTTGATTTGTAATTCTAGGTTAATCGTTTGATCATGACGTCTTTAAACTTGCGCTCTATTTTGGATTCAAATAAGTTGACTGAGCCGAACTTCTTGGACTGACTTAGAAACTTGAGAATTGTTCTCAAGGCGAAAAAGCATGCATATGTCCTCGAAGAGCCTCTTCCCAACCGTCCTAAGGATGATGCAACTTCGAACCAATTGTTGGCCTATCAGAAACATGTGACTGATTCTGAACTGGCGAGTTGCATTATGCTAGCCGTGATAGTACCCAAGATTCAGAAGCAGTCTGAGCATATGGATGCTAATACCATAGTCTTTCATCTTCATGAGTTGTTTGATGAGCAAGCGAGATTCGAAAGGTTCAAAGTCTCCAAGTTCCTCTTCACCTCTAAGATGTAAGAAGGTTCATCTGTGGTGCAATTTGTGCTAAAGATGAATGAGTATATTGAGCAATTAGCTACACTCAGGTTTGTAATGAATCATGAATTAAGTATTGACTTAATTCTACATTGTTTGCCCAAGAGTTACAATTTGTGATGAACTATCGGATGAACAAACTTGAATCCACCATTCCTGAACTCCTCAACATGCTAAAGACTGTGGAGTCTTCTGTGAAGTATGAGGATAAGGCGGTGATATTAGTTGATTCCTCAAAGAAAGGTTCTAAGAGGAAATCAAAGGAACAACATAAGGGGAAAAATAATGCTAAGAAGGTAGAACCAGCTCAAAAGTGCACTTGCCATCATTGTGGCAAGGAGGGCCATTAGTGAACAAACTGCAAAATTTATCTTGAGTCTATGAAGAAGAAGAAGGCATTTGATGCCCCATTCTCTTCAGATATTTTCATTATTGATTGTCATTCTATTTCCTTAGATACTTGGGTATTGGATACTAGGTGTGGCTCACATATATGTAATGACATACAGGGGCTAAGAAATAGAAGAAGACTCGTCAAGGGAGAATCAAATTTGTGAGTTGACAATGGAGCAAAGGTTGTTGCAGTCGCCATCGGAACATATTTGTTGAAGCCCCCTACAGGACTTATCTTAGAGCTAGATAATTGCTATTATGTTCCTTCGTTAATAAAGAACATTGTTTCTATTTCCTGCTTAAATAGAAATGAGTACCATTTGACTTTTAGTAACAATTATTGTTACATAACTTCGAATGACATTCTTTATGGGACTGGAACTTTATGCAATGATATATATATATTAGACGTATCCAGTGACATTTTTAATATCGAAGCGAGCAACATTCGTGCTCGAAAAGATAATTAATTAGCCTCCTGCATGTGACATTGTCGTCTTGGCCATGTAAGCAAGAAACACATGTCCGAATTGCACCGATGTGGAATTCTGAAATCGTTTGAATTTGATTCATTTGATACATGCGAATCATGCTTAAAAGGCAAGATAACTAAGTTACCTTTTACTGGAAAGGGTGAACCGGTGGGAGAGTTGCTTGGTCTAATACATACTGATGTATGCGAACCTATGTTAACTCATGCTCTAGTAGGCTATAACTACTTCATTACCTTTATCGATGATCACTCATGTTTTGGGTATGTGTTCTTGATGAAACACAAGTATGAAGCCTTTGAAAAGTTCAAAGAATTCAGAAATGAAGTAGAGAAATAGCTTGGCAAAAGTATTAAAATACTTCGATTTGATCGAGGTGGTGAATACTTGAGTCAAGGGTTTCTGGATTATCTAAGGGACAATGATATATTGTGTTAATGGACTCCGCCATATACACCACAATATAATGATGTATCTGAGAAGCAAAACCGAACCTTGTTGGATATGGTTAGATCGATGATGAATCATGCGAATCTTTCCAAGTCCTTTTGGGGCTATGCACTTCAGACAACTATTTACTTGCTAAACAGAGTCCCGACCAAGATAGTCTCTACTACTCCATATGAGATATGGAATAGTAAGAAACCTCATTTGTCTTATTTGAAGATATGAGATTATCCTACTTATGTGAAGCGAACTGTATCAGACAAATTGCATGCTAAGTCTGATAAATGTCTATTTATTGGATACCCTAAGGAAACGAGGGGTTACCAGTTTTATTATCCTGTGAAATAAAAGGTGTTTATTTCAAGGCATGCTGTGTTTCTAGAGAAAGAGTTTCTCTTGCAAAAAAACAGTGGGAGTGTCGTTGAACTTGACGAAGTTCAAGAGACTCCAATAGACATTGATGAGATACCTGGTCAAGAACCACAACCGATAACTCACAGTGATGAGCCATCGGCTGAACCTATTGTAACACCACATCTTCGTAGATCTAGTAGAACACGCAACATTTCTAAGAGATATGAATTTCTCGTAAGTGAATCGAACGACGTGTTACTCATTGATGATGAGGAGCCTACCAGTTATGAAGAAGTTCTGAAAGAGACAAATGACTTAAAGCCATGAAGTCAAAAATGGATTTCATGTATGAAAATCAAGTTTGGAACTTGGTGGACTCACTTGAAGGCATTAAGCCTATAGGGTGCAAATGGGTTTTCAAGAAGAAAACCGACATGGATGGTAATGTGATTACCTATAAGGCTAGATTAGTGGCGAAAGACTATCGTCAAAAGCAAGTGTTAATTATGACGAGACCTATTCACCAGCAGCTATGCTTAAATCTATTTGGATGCTCCTGGCCATAACGACTCATTATGATTATGAGATATGACAGATGGATGTGAAAATGACTTTCCATAGTGGAAACCTACTCGAGGACATGTATATGATACAACCTGAGGGTTTCACATCAGTTGATAAAACTAAGATATGCAAACTTCGACGGTCCATATATGGACTGAAGCAAGCATCCAAGAGTTAGAATATCCATTTTGATGAGATAATTAAAAAGTTTGATTTCTCACAAAATCCAAACGAACCCTGTGTGTACAAGAAGATTAGTGGGAGTGCAGTCGTGTTCCTAGTGTTGTATGTCGATGACATATTACTTATAGGAAATGATATATTTGTCTTATAGTCAGTCAAAATTTAGTTATCCAAAATATTCTCCATGAAAGACCTAGGAGAAGCGACCTACATCCTCGGGATTAAGATCTATAGAGATAGATCGAAACGGTTGCTTGGTCTTTCGCAGTCTACATATATAGACTGAGTGCTAAAGAGGGTTAGCATGTCGGAATCCAAGAAAGATTTCCTTCCCATCAAGTATGGGATACACCTTTCGAAGTCTATGTGTCCACGCATAAAAGACGAGAGGATTTGCATGAGTAAGATCCCCTATGCATCCACAATAGGATCTATCATGTATGTTATGTTATGTACGAGGCCCAATGTATCGTATGCTCTGAGTGTCATGAGCAGATACCAGTCTGATCCAGGAATGAATCATTGGGTGACTGTTAAGACAATCCTTAAGTACTTGAGAAGAACTAAGGATGTGTTTCTAATATATGGAGAGGGTGATATGGTAATATGTGGGTATACGAATGCCAACTTCCAGACAGACAAAGATGATTCCAGGTCTTAGTCTGGGTACATATTCACCTTGAATGGAGGTGCAATAAGTTGAAAAATTTCCAAGCAAGACACTGTAGCGTATTCTACCACTGAGGCAGAATACATTGCAGCTTCGGAAGCAGCAAAGAAAGCGATTTGAATCAAGAAGTTTATTTCTGAACTTGGTGTGGTTCCAACCATTGTTGAAGCAATACCAATCTACTACCACAACAATGGAGTGATTACATAGGCAAAAGAGCCAAGGTCTCATCAATGATCCAAACATGTGCTTCGCCGCTATCATCTGATCAGAGAGATCATCAGTTAGAAGGAAATACAAATTAAGAAGATTCCCACTGAAAGGAATTTAGCGGACCCTTTAACTAAGGCCTTATCTCAAAGTAACTTTGAGGGTTATGTTAGAGCTTATGATATTGGATACCGTGGCGATTGACATTAGGCCAAGTGAGAGTTTGTTAGTTATATATGAGAGGTGTCCTAAGGCAATCGCCTTATGGTTGTACCATTTATTTGATAAATGAAGATTCACTATTTGAGTGTACATATTTTCATGTATTTGATTGGATCTTAAACTCATTTACTGAATGTCCACAATACGATTCATAGCATGAGAGAATTTGTGATTGGATCACAACTAGTGAGTATCTCTACATGTGTAATTGTGATGTATTAGAATTATTCCTAGTCGATGAATTGATGCATTTGGATGCCATCAATTCTGTTGAGACTAGCACGAGTTATACTCTTTGGTTTATCCAAGCAGCTATTTCTCATTGGCTGGAGACATTGGGATGTCCGGAGTTAACCGTGGATGCTAGTTATGGTAACTAGTACATTGGAGTTACCAGCTGTAAGACTTCATATGGTTCTCTGCATATATATATATATATATATATATATATATATATGTCAATGAAGTTCTTACTGTAACTTAAGTGCGATGTTCCTTCAACTTGCGGTGTTCAAGTTATCTTGGTCATGGAGACTTATGCTTTGACATCTTAAGCGAGCAACTCCGAGGAGATATGGACCCAGGATGATTAGGTATAAGTTGAAGTGCCCGAAGGTATTTAAATAGCTTACAAAGGATTCACCACTCATTGCGAGGAGATGTATACCCTGTGGCCACTCGTAAGTCTTTGACCAAAGCATTACATGTTTAGAGTATGGTACTCTTGGATACATGTGCAGTAACTAGAATCCACAGGACGAGTAAATGATACTTGGGCTAGGTGTGATGTAATCTGCCTAGTGGGGACTGACACATAGACCATGTCCTGAACCAAGTGGGTATAAGATGAGTGAAGGGAATGGGGCACGATTCACTGTAGTTGCTGAAAGGTTTCAGAAGTTGTTCTGGGGTCAACCGTTGATTTTCCGATTAATTGGGGATCATAATGTACTACTAGGTGTCATTCATAATCGTTCTATGATTAATGGTTAATTATAGACGACCAACATAAACTAGGAACTTATTTGGTCACATGCACTACGAGTGTTATCGGAAGGATTTAAAACGAGCTTGATAATGAGATTCTAATATTGAGAGAGACTTGGTTTGGTTGGACCAAACAAGGAGCGAGTATGAAATTGTTTTAGTCGCATCGGAAGCATGAATGGGCCGAGTTTTTGAAGACATGATGGACCAAATTGATTTGGTTCTAATTCAATAGTGGAAAATAAACCAAAGGGGTTTGGTTTATTTTAAACGAATGAACCAAAATTGGTTTGGTTTATTTTAACTTAAAATAGACCAATGCAGTTTGGTTTATTTTAACTTAAATTAATGGAGCAGGTTAACGGGTTTTGGTTGTAAATCAATAACCATTGAGAGAAGGTTTCTTGATGGTCAAGAAACACGTTCTCTATAAGTAAGAGGGTTGAGATAAATTTTGTGGATGAGTTAAGGTTTGTGAAACCCTAGCCACCTTCCTCTCTTCCTCTCTTGTGTCGGCCCCCACTCCATTGGCGCCACCCACTTTGGTCGCTGCCTCCTCTTGCCACCAACCTGCCACCAGCTGATGACCACCCTCCGGCCAGCTCGGTATGACCATTTGCTCTAGCTCTGCTACTGACCAACTACCAATTTGATTAGACGACACTTCCGAAAAATAAGTTTGTGAAACTTGTTTTGTGATCATCTATCGATCACAACGTTTTTAATGCGAGACTAGTATCTCTCGTCAAGGCGGGGCTTATAGCTTGAGAATCTATCTTGATGATACTCGGTGTGGACTTGGATAGAGGCGAAACTTGCGAGGGTCGCTAAGGTTGATGCCCTTTCCGCTACGTGTTATTCGTCAGGTATACCTAGTATAATTTCTTTTATTGTAAAATTTTAAATGTATGATTATGTCTACACTGTTATATCCTACATGCGTGTGGTGTGTGTGATGTAATAAAATAGTTTATTACCATTTTTATTTGCTTCCGCTGTGCATGTTTACGAAACATGTTCGAACACACGCCCACGTTAGTGCCTCGGAAACCCAATATAAGGAAGATGGAGTTTCCCAATGACGGATTGGGATGAGATATCAACACTCCAATCTCATACACTCTCTATGGATGAGAAGACTTCAATCAATGTAAGACAAGGATTGAAGAATTCATTATGATGAGGGATTTCGAAGATTGGGTCATCTTGATGGAAGGATTCAAATATCCAAGAGGGCCAAAGGTAGGGTTCCTTAAGATGAAGAAGTGGACCGAGGAACAACTCCAAGAATTCAAGAAAAATAAGAAGGTAATAAAATTCTTGGTTGATCTAATTCCTAATGATATTATGTGTAGTTTAGGTGAGTACATGGACACCAAGGAGCTATGGAGCAAGTTGGCAAAATTCCGTGACAACTCAACACCGGTCCAAGAAGATAAGGAAGAGGAGGAGTGCTCATTCTCTCAAGCTCAAGAAGAAGAGAGCACATCATCTTCATCGCAAGAGTTTGAGGATTCGGAGGTTGATAGGGAATCAACATCCAGATCGGAAGGGGTGGAAGAGGTAAAAGAAGCCTCCACCTCTAGGATTGAGGGGGAGGATATTTGTCACACCCCGAGAGTATGCCTAACTCGATAAACGGACAACATCTCCCCTGTATGACAATGCAATACCCTGTTGATACAAAGCCTTTCGGCCACAACCACACAACAAATATATACATATAACTAAAGTCACAGCGGAAATCATCACAATAGAGTTAAAAACTCAATAATACTGCATATCAGTATGACTGACCACAAAATAAGAAAGTACCGTAATAAAAATCTTGATCAACAAGTGCGTACACCCACAAAAGTTCAATAATACAAACAACCATATAAATCCAAGTTCATAACAAGATAAAATTATATGATAATCCAAAAAGCCAGGACCCTCGGAGGTGAGATGAGATGTAATCAGCCGGCGATGCTCCAAGCCTGTCACAAAGTCTTTTACTAGTCACCTGGGCGACAAGAAAACCTAGGGTCTGTGGTGGTGAGCATAAAACTCAATGGTAATATGGAAAAAAGTGCATGCATATCATATATCATATGAGAGTCAACGATATACAGTCTGAAGGTACAACAAATAACCACCAGTGTAATAACCAATATGTATACTAAAAGGATCAACTGAATAACACAAGATACTGTCATACCTGGATTCCCTGCTGCTCTACAACTCATACAACTTGAACACATAAGTCACAATATAATCCATACGACATGAAAGAACATCACTAAGCATGTAATCAACACACTGCCCTATGAACCTATAAGTAACATCATCAATGAACATAATCAACCCTATACAACATCATGATATTGATCATAGGCATACAACAATCCGGTCCAACTCATACACTAGAATCCCACACAACCAAATGCAACAAACATAGCACAAACAAATACAACATCACAACAAGCATATATAGATTGTATCTATATATAATGATCACACTCACACTCACACACACACACACACACACACACACACACACACAACAAATGCCCTCACACATGACGATGCAAATGCATGGTCATGCCTGCGCACCCCATTCGTTACCACAACCCCAGTGTAGCCTAGGTGGCACGACATGACAACTGTCCCAACTCAACAACAACCACTACTCTCGAGTGGCCGAGTGGACAGTATGAATAAGTAGCGATAAGCTAAAGAGGTCTAAACTACACAACGGGGGTCCCTACTGCTGGTCACTCCGACTGACACTACCCATGAGTGGTCGAGTGTCACACACCCAGGATAACTGCACGCAACTCCAACTACCACTATCAATAGTGGTCGAGTGTGCCACAACAAATGAACTGCCCTCACACCAGTTACTACTACCACGAGTAACCGTGGAGGCAGGATGACTGACGACCCTCTCAACCACAAGGGAGACCAAGTCGTCAACATGCATGTAAATGGAATGAATGCACAACCACACATTCGTACATCCACAACGCACTCTCTATCCCTCAAAGAGTCGTATACAATCAACCATCGACCATGCTAGGACTTCCAGTCCATAGCGACACACTGTCGACAACCCACACTACCATGTACAGACATATGATCCGTAATAGTTATACAATGAAAGATAAGATGATACAACAACAAACTCTACATTAAGGACATCATCCACCCCCGGATGATTGTTCCTGGTGACACAGGTCAAATCAACATCCATACTCAGCTACATACCCATGGTTAAGCTTATAAAGATCTACATACCATAGCATCGGTAATTTATAGCAACGATGAACGAAATATGACAACAACAACAGTATATCTCAAAGTGCAAAGACTAAGTATCAAACACAGATTAACATGAGTGGATTCAAGGTACAATATTAACAATATATAAACTCCTGCACTAAGAATAATCAACTACCTGACCAAGGTAGGAAATATTACCCACTTGCTAAGTAGAACCCTAATTGTCTTCACGTCTACAAACTCGCCTCGTATCAAAGTCCTGTACACCATACAAAATACAATTTAGTTCTATCGTATAACGAATGATCAAATTGAATCTTACATCGATTTTGTATTCCAATCTACAAAATGAATATTAACTAAGGTCTCGTTCACCCATCCCACATAATATCCGCTTTATCACCATGATGACATACTTGCTATAATTAACCACCACACTAACTCATAGCTACAATTCTATAACAAATTAATCCATATCCATTCTGCTGCCACAACGTGGTTCATTACCATAACATAACCAAATTAAAACTTACCTCACAATGCTTCACAGCTTCTTGATCCACCTAAATTCTCCGATATGAATCATTCGATTGAACTGCAACCAAACCCCCATTTCAATTGCCCTAACACCTGCAATCATAGGATATTCAAGTTCCCTCTGCTATATCATCTTCACATTAGTAATCCAAGGCAGGGCAATCGATATTTACCAGAAGAAGGTGTAGATGTTGTAGGGAACAAGAACTGTCGATTCATCGATCTAGAGCTTCAAACCACTTTGAGCAGTAGTGATAATGCTCTTCCCAACCACAATGGCAACACAAATCAGAACCCTCCACAAGCACAAATCGCCGACATCAAACAGATTGTGCTTCAGAGTAGAAATCGTTGCATAGATGCAACATCACCGACTGGACTCGTACGATGATCGCACAGCCCAGATCAGGGTGGAGGCAGGCAGTAGCATCGTGCGAAGGGCATCATCGACCTCGATCAACGCTGACCATGAAGCTGTGGCTGCAACGGAGGAAGAGGAAAGGTTGGCGGCTGAGGCGGAGGCGTCGACGTTGCTTGCATGGAGGAAGGAACACCAATCCACGACGGTGAAGGGAGGAGAAGAAGAGGCGGCGTCGATCCAGTGGCCCCTTTTTGAGTACGGCGACGCTGCCATCGCGGTGAGCTCGCACAAGGAGATCTCATGAGCAAAAGGGCCGACGATGGTGGTGAGTAGCTACCATTGGGATTGGAGGGAAAGAAACAGCGAAGATGAGAAATCGAAAGAAGAAGAGGAAGACATGGGAATTTGGGCGGTGGAGAAAACATAATAGTTAATATAAACCTAGGTTTTAATAATTATATAGCTTAGGTTAATCAACTCATTAACTCCTCACATGATAATCCAAACAGGCTTTATCAAAGCCTATTAAATCTTTTCCCATAAAATATTGTAAGAGCTCCATTTAATTCCAGAAAAATTTCTAAAAATCTTAAAAATTCTATAAGTCCATTTCCTATTTAACCTAGGATATTTTATTATTATTATTATTATTTTCGATATCTTACATTCTCCTCTACTAATAAAAATTTGGTCCCCAAATTTCTACTCAAGTATGATGAGTAAGCAATGTCACGCTGCTCGACTCAAGTACTTAGAGAAAAATCACACACTTCAAGTAATTAAGTGGGAATAATGAGCTCAAATATTATTTTTCAGCTCTCCCATAGCCTCCAAAATCTATCACGCATGCTTTCAACAACCCTTCTAACATATGAATTGTACCTTCATATTGACCATCTATCAAAAGGTAAATAATCTTCCCAGAGTGGAGCTCTATATCCGTGACCTGTTAGAAACTTTGTCAGAATCTTAAGGTAAATCTCGAATCACTATCAGATACGATACTCAAAGACACTCCATAAAACTGAAAATCTCCTCACCGTATAAATCTATCAAGCAATTCAACAAATTCATCTTACGGCTCGGTAGAAAATGAGCGGACTTGGTTATTCAACCACCAATTACCCAAACCACATCAAATCCTTTCCGAATTCTAAATGATCTCCCAACATAGTCTATCACACTAGGCTCCCACTTCCATCTCGGTACATAACCCTACTAGTCACCAATATTCCACCTTTACTTGTTGGCAGACTACGAAATCAACCATATCCTACATGTCGTTCCACCACGAAGAACGTTTCAACATTCACTATTTTCAGATACACTCCAATTCACCAATCTCGAATAACGAGTCTCCTAAAACAACTTTTCCTGAATCTAATGCAACTCCATAAACCACTATCCTCCTCAGAGTCAGAGAAATACTTTCTCACAAGAGAAATCAATCTACTATCCAAAATCCACTCTACCACACACACTTGAAGTGGCTGGGAGACTATAATGACGAATCTCCCTGGTTGCAACTGTCCATGTTCTAGCAACTCTATAGTAGCTACCTAGAAGCTAGCCAAAATCCCCATGAGCATTCTTGCTCCATACATCTACAAGTCAGGATAATAACTACTAAGTCCACATAATGTGTATGACTGCATATCTCGCAGTTCCTCAACTGTCATAAACATAGGATATGTCTCATCAACTACATCAGAATCTCCAATCCCTGAAATGATGCATTTGTGTGCAATTACCCTTCCATCCACACCAAAAGGATTAACTAATACTCGTGCAAAAGTTAACCACCATCTAAGCCCTAAAAATGGATTTCACAAGCCTCTGACCAAGTGATTTCCATCACCTTCTTGGTCAAACAAGCCAGTGGTATAGCAACGCTAAAAGCATCCTATCCACATCTACGGGAATAACCAAATCAATCCAGGGAAACCTCAGCTTCCCTTAAGATTGTGAATATATCCAAAAATATCGTCTAATACAACAACCACCAACTGATCCAATTGCTTCCAGAATACTCGATCCCTTAAGTCCATGAACGACTAAATCATCAATAAGTCTAACAATATTATCAAAGCTCTTAAAATTCATACTAAGAATGAAATGTCATCTTCTACACACCTGCATCCTTTTTACTCTAAGCTGATGATATCTCAATCATCACATCGACATGATAACTGTATAATGTCAAGCCACTACAATATCAACCCTAAAGTATACACAGGTGTCCTTTAACTGGTCTAAACAGATCATCTATTCACAACGAAGGATATTCATTCTCAATAACTACTGCATCCATCATCGATAATTGATGAATAACCTCAAAGGTTCGTCTCTCTTATAGCAAAGAATTTCGGATCTTCTTAAGAAGAACCACTGGGAAATATAAATCTCCCATCCAATACCTCATATAATCGCAACTTACTTTCTTCCAATTCCCATAGTCTTTAGCAACACTGATACCAATAAAATTATCTCCCAGTATGAGGTCTTTAATATCGAAATTATTCCCGAATCATTCCGATCGCATACTCCACTTGCCTATGCAGTGGCAAGCCCGAGAGTTCATCCGAATACTCTCGGATTATACGCACATCCGAGAGATATTTTATACCATCATTTCAACATCATAATATCCAAGTTAATATCAAGATATCCGTATCCACACCATATCCACCAAATCAACAATATAGAAACTACATCAACTCTCCAACAATAAGATAAAATCTCCATCAATCAACCTCTAAACATCAAAATCAATATCATAACCCTCTAATAATCATCACAGTAATCAAATCAACATCTCACATGTCGGTGGAAACACAACTAATCCAATTGATTCAAATATAGAAATCCTTCTAATCCTATCTATGAATGTTCTAGACATAGATACCTGTAAACTATCAGTATCTCTCAATATATCAATCGAGAGGGTAAACTAAAGTAATACCCCGAACAATCAATCCTTCAACCCTCTGTGTCTTCTCTCTAGTAATCATATAAACACGTCCAACTTTTGCTCATGGCAGTTGAGCTCATGTAGGTGCAAAAGACTACCATGGAGAAACTAAAGTCAACTGCCAAAATGAAGATGCAAATCGGAACGGCTACAATGGAGGTGGTAACCACTGTTGTACTGGTAAAGAGTACACCACCGGCTGTAAAATAATGAACACCTACCAATATCATAGCGTGCTCTATACTCTGCAAATGGTATAGCTGTGCCTAAGGAGATAACAGTTGTTGTTTTCTGGACGTTTGAGTCTTTTGAGATGTCTTCTGCTGATGCTGCTGAGTAAAATCGCTTCCCCTGGAGGGAAGTATCAAAGAACCCCAACTATATCTGAAGTAGTAGATCACTGTTGGTGTGATAATCCAATCTTCTGTGATGATCTCTGTTGTCGAGATTGCGCATCATCCTCCCGGAACAACATTGATAGTCTTCAACTGGGTCTTCGAAGTACACCTTCTCTTCATATGTACTGGTTGCTTACAATAGTAACAGATAAACTGATCCAATGGATAATCCGACTTTGTGTGTCTTCATGATCCACACTGCACGCACATAATCCAGAGTCCTTCCTCTGATTTTGCGGATGTGCATGAGAACATTCTGATGATCTGCGGTTGGTCTTCTATAATCGAAAAGTAGCTCATAACCCATGACTTCGATCTTACTACTTTTGTCCAACATTTGGAGACTTCTAATTTCAATTATTTGACTTGCAATGTCTACTTATCAATCTCCAACTCTTATAACACTTACTACGGAGTCATTTCCATAATATAACTACTAATACACAACTTATCTTGAATTCGCTCGATAAAGATTTCACATCATTATCTCGAAACACAAGAACAACACTTATAACCGTTAAATCACAACAAGACTAGTAATACATTGAAAATTCCAAACACAGAAGTTATTCATACACACTTTTTTTTTGGCATAAAACAATGGCACCACACCTGCACTAAATTCTTATGGCATCTTATTCCCTTTATAATTCCTTGGCCATGCAACAAACCTATAATTAAAATTTACCCTCTGATTCAACTAACTCACAACACCATATCCATCAGTATAACTCCGTGAAGAGGAGGTAGACTGCCATCATCCTAATCGGTTGAAGCATAAAAATAACATCTTTGTTTAGATCCAGTGAGAAATGACCTTATTTAACCCTTCCCCTGCAGATCCACATATCAGCTTATCTCTAACCACAAACTAAACATACGACCAAAAACCACCACCATCCTCTTCGTTTAGAATCAATCCTTGGTGGACGACCCCACCTACGAGTCTGTACGGGTGGCATAACTTCGTCTGTCAACACCTGCTAAAATATTTTAGATAAGTATCTAACCAGAATATAAGATTTCAAGAATTCTTACTTCATGTTGCTCGGAGCTCATGTCGCTGTCAATCCCATCTCACAAAACCAAAATCAAACCAAAACAAAACGACTTCCGAGGTCCAAAATCCAACAAAAATATTATTGTACGACATCGCAACCTTACCTCTGATACCAATAAAAATGTCACACCCCGAGAGTATGCCTAGCCCGATAAATGGGCAACATCTCCCCTGTATGATAATGCAATACCCTATTGATACAAAGCCTTCCGACCACAACCACACAATAGATATATACATATAACCAAAGTCACAGCGGAAATCATCACAATAGAGTTAAAAACTCAACAATACTACATACTGGTATGACTGATCACAAAATAAGAAAGTGCTGTAATAAAAATCTGGATCAACAAATGCGTACACCCACAAAAGTCCAATAATACAAACCACTATATAAATCCAAGTTCATAACAAGATAAAATTATACAATAATCCAAAAAGCCATGCCCCTTAGAGGTTAGATGAAATCAGTTGGCGATACTCCAAACCTGTCATAAAGTCTTCTACCTGTCACCTGGGCAACAAGAAAACTCAGAGTCTGTGGTGGTGAGTATAAAACTCAGCGATAATATGAAAAAAGTGCATGCATATCATATATCATATGAGAGTCAACGATATACAGTCTGAAGGTACGATAAATAACTATCAGTGTAATAACCAATATGTATACTAAAAGGATCAACTGAATAACACAAGGTACTGTCATACTTGGAGCTCTGTTGCTCTATAACTCATACAACCTGAACACATAAGTCACAATATAACCCATACAACAAGAAAGAACATCACTAAGCATGTAATCAGTACATTGCCCTATAAACCTATAAGTAACATCATCAATGAACCTAATCAACCCTATACAACATCATAATACTGATCATAGGCATACAACAGTCCAGTCCAACTCATACACTAAAATCCCACACACAATAGAATATATCATGCAAATAACATGCAAATGATGTACAACCAAATGCAGCAAACATAGCACAAACAAATGCAACATCACAATAAGCGTATATAGACTGTATCTATATATATTAATCACACTCACAAACATATATATACATAAATATATGTATATGTATATATATATATGCAAATGCCCTCACACATGACAATGCAAATGCATGGTCATGCCTGCGCACCCCACTCACTACCACGACCCTAGTGTGGCCTAGGTGGCACGACATGACAACTTTTCCAACTCAACAACAACCACTACTCTCGAGTGTCTGAGTGGATAGTATGAATAAGTAATGATAAGCTAAAGAGCTATAAGCTACACAACGGGGGTCCCTACTTCTGGCCACTCCGGCTGACACTACCCATGAGTTGTTGAGTGTCACACACCCAAGACAACTGCACGTAACTCCAACTACCACTATCAATACTGGTCGAGTGTGGCACGATAAATGAACTGTCCTCACACCAATTACTACTACCATGAGTAACCGTGGAGGCAGGATGATTGACGACCCTCTCAACCACAAGGGAGACCAAGTCGCCAGCATGCATGTAAATGGAATGAATGCACAACCACACATACATACATCCACAACACACTCTCTATCCCACAGAGAGTCGTATACAACCAACCATCGACCATGCTAGGACTTCTAGTCCGTAGCGACACAACGTCAAGAACCCACACTACCATGTACAAACATATGATCCGTAATAGTTATACAACGAAAGGTAAGATGATACAACCACAAAATCTACATTAAGGACATCATCCACCCCCATATGATTGTTCCTAATAACACAAGTCAAATCAACATCCATTCTCAGCTACATACCCATGGTTAAGCATATAAAGATCTATATACCATAGCATCAGTAATTTATAGCAACGATGAACGAAATATGACAACTACAACAGTATATCTCAAAATGAAAAGACTAAGTATCAAGTATAGATTAACATGAGTGGAGTCAAGGTACAATATTAACAATATATAAACTCCTGCACTAAGAATAATTAACTACCTGACTAGGGTAGGAAATATTACCTACCTGCTAAGTAGAACCCTAACTGTCTTCACGTCCACAAACTCGTCTTGTATCAAAGTCCTGTACACCATACAAAATACAATTTAGTTCTATCGTACAACGAATGATCAAATCGAATCTTACATCGATTTTGTATTCCAATCTACAAAATGAATATTAACTAAGGTCTCGTTCACCCATCCCACATAATATATGCTTTATCACCATGATGACATACTTGCTATAATTAACCACCACACTAACTCAGCTACAATTCTACAACAAATCAATCCATATCCATTCTACTGCCACAACGTGGTTCATTACCATAACATAACCAAATTAAAACTTACCTCACAATGCTTCATAACTTCTTGATCCACCAAAAATTCTCCGATATGAATCATTCGATTGAACTGCAACCAAAACCCCATTTCAATTACCCTAACACCTACAATCATAGGATATTCAAGTTCCCTATGCTATAACATCTTCACATTAATAATCCAAGGCAGGGCAATCGATATTTACCAGAAGCGGGTGTAGATGCTGTAGGGAACAGGAACTGTCGATTCATCGATCTAAAGCTTCAAACCACTTTGAGCAACAGTGATAATGCTCTTCCCAGTCGACATCAAATAGATTGTGCTCCAAAGCAGAAATCATCGCGTAGATGCAACATCACCGTCTGGACTCGTACGACGATCGCAAAGCCGAGATCACGGTGGAGGCAGGCAGTAGCATCACGCGAAGGGCATCATCGACCTCAATCAATGCTGACCACGAAGCTATGGCTGCAACGGAGGAAGAGAAAAGGTCGACGACTGAGGTGGAGGTGTTGATGTTGCTTGCGTGGAGGAAGGAACACCAATCCGCGACAGTGAACGGAGGAGAAGAAGACGCGACATCGATCCATCGACTCCTTTTTGAGGATGACGATGCTGCCACCGCGGTGAGCTCGCACAAGGAGATCTCGCGAGCAAAAGGGTCGGCGATGGTGACGAGTAGCTGTTATCAGGATGGGAGGGAAAGAATCGGCGAAGATGAGAAATCGGAAGAAGAAGAGGAAGGAACGGGAATTTGGGCGGCAGAGAAAACAGAATAGTTAATATAAACCTAGGTTTTAATAATTATATACCTTAGGTTAATCAACTCATTAACTCCTCACATGATAATCCAAACAGGCTTTATCAAAGCCTATTAAATCTTTCCCCATAAAATATCGTAAGAGCTCTATTTAATTCCAGAAAAATTTCTAAAATTTCTAAAAATTCTATAAGTCCATTTCCTATTTAACCAGGGATATTTTTATTATTATTATTATTTTCTGATATATTACAATATTAGGCCATCTTTGTAGAGGAAATGTTGACCGCTAGAGGGGGGGTGAATAGCGTCGTAGGATGCGTTGATGGAATTCGTTTGTGTTTGTCTACAAATTTTGTTAGCGCAGCGGAAATAGAAATAATGACAATAACGAAACAATACAAACATAATTACACAAGTATTTAACGTGGTTCGAAACCGAACGGTTCCTACTCCACGGATCGAGCTCTAAAGAGCTCTAGCGACGCCAATGCAATCACTAATCACAAATAACTCCTTCTCGACATAAGTCGGAGGCGGAGAAACCTATTACAATAGATTACAAAAGTAATACAAGGTAAGACAAGCAAATACAAAAAGAATACAACAATCTATGCAAAGAAAAACTTTACAAATGCTCTTTTGATTGCTTGCTTTGTGGTTGCTTGAATTGCACTTGGAGACCCTGATTTGCAATAGCAAATCGCCCCAAAAGCCTTCAAAAATCGTGGTCAAAATCTCCTCCACGAGCTCCATTTAAAGTGAAATCGCCGATCGATCATTGCTCGGGACCATCGATCGATCGATACCCTTTGTTGTTGTGAGACAGCTAGATCCTGGAAAGATCCAGCGGATCCATCATCGATCGATCGATGGAGCCTTCACTCAGCTGCTTCTCGCAATGAAGTCTCGACTCCATTCTCAGTGCCCAAAATCGAGCACTAGTCGATGATCACAAGATCGATCATTGCTCACCTGGCGATCATCGCTAGGCCAATTCCTACGATCCAAACCCTAGTTGACTCATGCCAGTCGACTGTCACTTGACACCAGTCGACTAGCACACCTCAAACATGAGGTTTTAACCCAAGTATGGTTCCCCCATACTTGCTAGACTACCCTTAGCCTAGACCTAAGCCTTCTAGCCACCTTCATCAGCCTCACGCCTCTCGGATCTCTCCAAGTCATCCATGACTTATTCATCCATTGCGCTAGCCTTCAGGTGCTTCCATCGGCTATGTCATGCTAATGGTGTCTACACCGCCAAGGCACATTGGACTTACGCTGCTAAGACTCCATTGGACTTTACGCCGCCAACCATTGGACTTATGCTGCCAAGACTCCCGCTTGGACTTTACACCGCCAATATCAAACCCCTTGGACTTCTCAAATGCCAAGACTCAAGCTTGGACTTTCCCTTGTCAACCCATGTTGGACTTTCCATGCCAAGACCCATGCTTGGACTTTCGATGCCAAGTACCCATGACTTAGACTTTCCATTTCCAAGACCCATGCTTGGACTTCTCATGCCAAGTACTCAAGACTTGGACTTTCCCAAATGTTAAGTGTCCCACTTGGACTTTCCATGCCAAGTACCCATGACTTGGACTTTCCATTGCCAAGACCCATGCTTGGACTTCTCATGCCAAGTACTCAAGTCTTGGACTTTCCCATAACAATCACATTGTTATATATTTTTTTGTCGAACATCAAAATATCTCTCGAGTCAAGCTCGAGTCCTGGTGATCAATCGTGACCTGGGTCGATTACACCAACAATCTCCCCCTTTTTGATGTTTGACAAAAACCAAACAAACCATTGAGTTAGACCATCTAACTCAAACCAATCATCCCCATCAATTTTCTAATTAATTGATGTCATTCTACCAATAAGTTCTCCCCCTTTTTGACTAACATCAAAAAGGTTCTCTCCACATGGAGGTCAATGTCTCATGTCCCAATGAGATCTTACAATCCCTCCTTGGTCCAAAAATACCTAGGATGTCTACCATCTTCCTAATGATAAGTCTCATATCACTCAAGAGAGGCAATCCTATACACTCTCTCAATTTCCAAATTGAGTATCTCAAAATCTCATTTTCCCCCTCATGAGGAAAAATACCATCCATCATCCATTGATGGATACCTCCCCCTAAAGGCTTGCTCCCCCTTGACCATTGCACCAATAATATTTTTGGGAAGTCCCTAAGCCAATAGGAACTTTAAATCATCAAAAATAAGGTCTAAAGTTCAACCTTGAACTTTTCAACCCTTAAAATTGATACAAACCCTAAACAACTCTCCTAATCCATATCCAATGGATTTTCACCCTTTATAATGCTTCCCAAAGCATATCCTAGGGTTAGGAGTAGTTAGGGAACCTTACCATAGATGAAATGAGGTTAAACACCCTTGTTTTACCTGAAATCAGCATAGACAGTCAAGTCCTTCAGAAATCAGTCGACTGGTACCAAGCAGCAATCGATTGATAACTGTGCTAGGGAAGTTCTGCAAGGGCATTTTCGCCAGGGTGGTTTCCGCCAGGGCAATTTCCGCCAGAGCAATTTTCGCCAAGATCGTCGCGGCGCTGAGTTTTTACGCCGTGGCAATTTTTTCAGACGGTTTTATCGCTGGTGGTTTCCGCCAGCGATTGCCGCCAGTAGTTGCCGCTTCATCGATCGCCAAATAGTGGCGATCGATCGAAAATTCAGTTTTTCAGTAATCATAATCAGAGTTTGAAATCATAAGTAATTATACATAGCTTGAAAAATCACGAAATTTCATATGTATAATACTTATAACACATACAATTGGTGAAAAATATTGGAAAATATTTTACTCATTAAAATAGGAGATTGATACAAAGTAAAAAAACCATTAAAACTTCAATATTTTGGATCTACTTTGTATCAACTTCTTCAATGGTGTTTGCTATCAAAAGATTGACTTCACCAAGGTTTTCTAAAGTGATTTTAAAATATTTTTGAAAACCTATTTTAAACCATGGACTCTTAGTTAAATGTACATGACTTGTACATTAGCTTTCCTCATGATTCATATTGATGATGGAGATAAATTTAAGTACATTTAGATGCACTACCTATGCACCTTGAACTTAACTTATTTTCCTAACATCTCACATGTATCTAAGATGTTTTAAGTACACACAAGTCAGAGTAATTGTGAGATGTGGGATTGGGGTTATTATAGCCTCATGTATTTTCTAGGCAACTTTATTTGACTCCCTTATAGATGAGACTTCAAATAATGTCATAATCCTTAACTCAATTTTAATTAATGCATGAATTATCATGACATAAATGATAATAAAAAATAAGCATAACCAATGATCATGATGTCATGACATATGAATAGGCTCTAAATATGACATAGAAAATAATTCTAGACAATATCATGATATGTCATATGATAAGATAGAATTTGATGTCATGACATAGCAAATTTGTATAAAAACATTAACACACACATAATCAGACAAAAACACATATATTTTTTTTAAGCAAAATATTTCATTCAAAGATAACTTTAGTTTTTACAAGCAAAATAGAAGTCTGAGACGCTCAATCTCACTAAGAAACTAAAAATAGAATCCCTAAACATCCTCTAGCTATCATCCCTGACAGATGGTGGAGGCGGAGGAGGTTACTGGCTCAGCGTCCAGGTCCTCATCATCTCATACATATCGATCTGGCGTCACTCCATCTAGCTCTGGTTCTCCTCCATCCTGCTGTGGCGCTCCTCCATCTGACTAAGCTGCTGACTCATGGAGGACTGCCCCGATATGATCTCCATCAGTCACGAGTCAACAGACTGCTGATAATCCCCGAATCTGACCTCCAGCTGTGCAACACGATCTAAAAGACTTGCTACTGGTGCATCTGCTGGTATATGGTCATCCTTGTCAGCAGCATCAGACCCCTCATACTGTCCTGAAGGCTCTCCAGGTACTAGAGGTGGCCCCCCATGTGCCATGGGTTGAGGCTGAGGTATCAGCTCCATCTGTCCATCTCCAGTCTGCAGCCCAGCCAAAGTGAAGTTACGCACTGAGATGCAATCGAATACTTCGGAAAGCGCCCTCAACGATCCCCTGGATATGTTAATGCCTATGGACTCTAACCATACAGTGATAATATGTCCAAAAGGCATATGAACTTTCCCTTGTACAGGGGATATGAAATGGACAATGCAATGAAACATGTTCAATGCAATGTTCACATCTAACCTATGGTGCATGACATACATGAGGAAGAGATGGGGAGGCCAAATCTTGGTCAAACCCCGAGTCACAATAGGAAGGAAGCACCCAACAATGACTTCGTAAAGAACATTGTCAGGTGCAAATAACTCACTGATGGGAAAGAGGTTCTGAGCTGGTGGGCGAGGATGGCGGAAGAGGTGCTCATGCATAAAATCTAATGAAATGTGATCAAAAGGAGCAGGAAGAGGTGCATCAAAGGTAGGATAAAAGATGAAGGTATCATCCAATGGCCTACACTCCAGGAACTCCTGCAAGATCGCAGGAGTGAACTCCAAATCACGTTTTGCAATGCGAGTGGTGTAGGTAGGGCCATCGTCTACCTTCCTCAAGTTTTGGTAAAATTCCTTGAGGAGATCATCATTAATAGCATGAGTACACAGAGCGATCTTCATGAGTTGATAGTGCAGTAAGATCTCAATGATATAACTATAGTAGTGTCTAAAAAATTGGTCATCGATGTACCTAATCGCCATCGATTGGTACAAACGTGATCCACCCTCATTTGGGTCATTCCTACGCTGTCTTCTACATGATTATATGATGAATGCAATGCAATGCAATGTAATGACACAAATACATGATTAGATCAAAATGTGGTGTAAAAGAAAATTAGGGTTTAAAGGGTATAAAGATATACTTTGGTACCATTACTAGATGGTTGTGAGGGCCTAACTGGGTAGTCGGTTTGCCAGAGAGAACGCCAGAAGATCGCCGGAAGGAGGATCTCGCCAGAACCCTAACACAAGGAAAATTGCCAGAGAAGAAACCTAAGGCTGTGAGATGCCATTAGAGTGACCACAACACAAATGAGAAGGATAGCTTTCAAACCTAAGGTTTTTGGTCGTCGGCGTGGACGCGGGAAGGCTGGTCGGAGAAGTTTGGAGACGATCGGAGAAGAAAATCGCATGAAGACGTCGAACCCTAGCAGTTCGGCGTTATAAAATCGTGATTCGATCCGATGATGTGACATCACCGATCGATAACGGTTAGTGAGTGGTTCATCAACCGATAGTCACCGCCCGACTTCGCACTCGACTCATCGAACATTCTCGTGTCGTTACAGAATATCATCGATCGATAGTGGTCGTCGGCCGATCGATGTGACCAAAGACTGATCACGGATGAGCCACTGATGGCTCTTCCGCCTCGATGAACAAGTACCATCATCACCGATCGATGTACAAATCAGTCGAGTCCTAGAAGCAGCACTCGACTGTTGGGCTCGTGGTGTCATTTTATAGGGTTAACAGCCGACTAATATACTGTATCAGTCGACTGATATCTGATTTCCAGTTCTGATATTAAGTGAATTCCGATTTCTTCACTCAATTTGTTTCATTTTACCATGTTTATTCATGTATATCCAATATATTAATGTTATGTCTATGTTCATGTATTTGCTAATGTATTTTGATATTTTATTTCATTTTTACAAGCATTAACATTCAATAGTTTCAAATCCTAACATCTCACCCTTTCTAAGTGTTGAAATACACAATCAAGGTGAATGACCTATTTTGTGAGATGCAATACACCATAAACATTCCTTCCATGCAAACATATGGTAAAACACATGAAGCATGGTAAGTTGAGACATTAAGATGTGTAGTACTTGAGTATCAATCTTAAATATAATTTCTAAGCCTTAAGACAATTTTCTTGATACACTAATTCCCAAAGTGTGCCAAAACCCAAAATGACACACTATGACCTCTAGATCTAAGTTGTGCCAATTTGATTGATTTTTCATAATCTTCAAGGCTTATTGGCACATCCTAAAATCCTTTAGGATTAAGATTCAAACTTATTTCCAAGGTATCACATAACCTTGAAAATCACCTAAGATGCCACCTTTACCATGGTTAGGTTAACTACCCATCCATTTAAAAGTTGGCACACCTAAACCCATCTAGCGTGAATCGATCACGCTCTTGGGAACCCAAAACCTATTTGAGCTCCTAGGGTTAATTAGGTATTCCTTAGGGATAACCTCCCTAGATATCTTTCTAATGACCCTTCTAGGCTTGTTAGCCTTGGTCATTTTAGTCTTGACTAGGTTAACCTTAGGGATTGCCTCCCTAGTATCCTTCTTAGTGGTCTTCCTTGGTTTCATGGAAACCTTGGCCACTAAGCACCTACCTTGGTCAACCTTAGGGATGACTTCCCTATTGACCTTGACTTTTCTAGACCTAGTTTGTGTTCCATAATCAAATGGAACACTATGATAAGTCTCCTTGGGCTTAGGTTTGTGAGTCAAACCTTTCTTGCCCTAGGTTGGTTCTTGATTTTTAGGTCTTTGACTTTGACCATTGGACCTAGGTTTTTGATCATTTGACCCTTTAAATTGATTTTGGATAATTCTAAGGGTCTTTTCTAATTTCTCAAGTCTTGACCTCAAGACTTGATTTTCCTTTTATAATATCTCAATTTTTAATTTTTCATTACTTCTTGAGATATTCTTATTTCTAGATATATGTCTAGATTTCTTGGAGTTTAAGCCTAAATGATCTTCTATTTTTCTAATAGACTCCCTAGGTAAGGTTTTTCTAGGGACATTAGTCTCAAATTTCTCCTTATTTCCTAAGTTAACATTCTTAGCTCCTAGGCAATAGAATCTATTTCTACTAACATGCTTTTCATGAGTAATAGCAATTGAATTAAAAGCATGCTTTTGACTTTTAGATTTAGAAGGTGCATTATTAACTTTTACCTTAGGTATCGCTTTAGAAGCTCCCCCTACATGTGATACTCCCTCTTGCAGGACAATCGTTGGAACGCTAGAGGGGGGGGGTGAATAACTTGTTGTCGTTTGTCGATGGAATTTGTTCGTGATCGAGTCTACAATTTTCGTTAGCGCAGCGGAATAATGATAATAAAAGCAATAACGAAATAGACAAAATCAAACACACCAAAACACAAAGATTTGACGTGGTTGGGAACCGAACAGTTCATACTCCACGGATCGAGCTCTAACGAGCTCTAGCGACGCCAATGCAATCACTAATCACAAATACTCCTTCTCGATACAAGTCGGAGGCGGAGAAACCTCGTACAAAGATTACACTAAGTAATACAAAGTAAGACAAGCAAATACAACAAGAATACAATAATCTATGCAATGAAAACTTTACAAATGCTCTTTGGATTTGCTTGATCTTTGATTGCCTTGAACTAGCCTTGAAGGACTGGAAAGCACCAACTCTCCCCTTCAATTTGCCCAAGAAAATCGCTTTCTTTTTCCTCCTCCACGAGCTCCTTTTAAAGCTTCAACCTATGATGGAAAAAGTCGATTAGTCGACTGGTCGGGACCATCAATCGACTGATGCCACTATTGTCGTGAGATAATGGCTAGATCCACGTTGGAAAAATCCAAAAGATCCATCGTCAGTTGACTGATTATGACCATCAGTCAACTGATCAAGCCATCACTCGACTGCTGACCGCAGCGGTCGAGTGAGACTCCATTCTGTGCTCGATTTCTCTAGCACCAGTCGACTGATCACAAGATCAGTCGATTGCTCGACCAATCAGTCGACTGACCACCTATGACAGTCGACTGCTAGGGCAATTCCCATAGTCAAACCCTAGTTGACTTACACCAGTCGACTGCCACATGACACCAGTCGACTGGCACACCTCAAACATGAGGTTTTAGCCCAAGTATGGTGCCCCCATACTTGCTAGACCACCCTTAGCCTAGACCTAAGCCTTCTAGCCACCTCCATCAACCTCACACCTCTCGGATCCCTCTAAATCATCCATGACTTATTCATCCATCGCGCTAGCCTTCAGGTGCTTCCATCGGCTATGTCATGCTAACGGTGTCTACACCGCCAAGGCATATTGGACTTACGCCGCCAAGACTCCGCTTGGACTTTACGCCGCCAATATCAACCCCTTGGACTTCTCAAATGCTAAGACTCATGCTTGGACTTTCCCTTGCCAACCCATGTTGGACTTTCCATGCCAAGTACTCAAGACTTGGATTTTACCTTGCCAAGACCCATGCTTGGACTTTACATTGCCAAGACCCATGCTTGGACTTTCCCAAATACCAAGTGTCCCACTTGGACTTTCCCATAATCGCATGGTCAACCCTAATCAACCATCAAAGTCTCCCTCAAGTCAAACTCGAGTCTGGTTAATCATAACCCAGGTCGATTGTATAAACAATCACCCCAAAATATTAACCGACATTAATGTCAAATATCAATGTCAACTCACTTTGTCAAACATCAAAACATCACTCGAGTCAAACTTGAGTCTGGTCAATCGTGACCTGGGTCGATTGCACCAACAATCTCCCCCTTTTTTATATTTGACAAAACAAACCTTGAGTTAGGCCACTAACTCAAATTTCCTTACCAATTATCCCAAATTGGTAATCCTATGTTCTCCCCCTTTTTGACATACATCAAAAAGGTTCACTCTCCAAGGAGGTCAATGTCTCATGTCCTAATGAGATCTTACAATCTCTCCCTTGGTCCAATAATACCTAGGATGTCTACCATCTTCCTAGTGATAAGTCCCATATCACTCAAGAGAGGCATTCCTATATGCTCTCTCAATTTCCAAATTGGGTCTCTCAAAATCCCATTTTCCTCCTCATGAGGAAAGTTACCATCCATCATCCCATGATGGATACCTCCCCCTAAAGGCTTGCTCCCCTTTGACCATTGCACCAACAATGTCCTTGGAAAGTCCCTAAGCCAATAGGAACTCTAAACCATCAAAAATAAGGTTCAAAGTTCAAACATGAACTCTTCCATCCTTAAATTTGATACAAACCCTAAACAACTCTTCTAATCCATATCCAATGAATTTTCACCCTTTATAATGCTTCCCCAAGCATATCCTAGGGTTAAGAGTGGTTAGGGACCTTAACCGTAGCTGAACACGGGCTAAACAAACCTTGTTTTCTCGAAATCAACATTGGCAGTCGACTCCGTCAGTTACCAGTCGACTGCCACTCTCATCAGTCGACTGTCACCCAAGGCAGTCGACTGATAACTGAAATTTTTGAATTTCAATTATCAGAAATGAATTTTGGAAATTCATAAATAATTATACGTATATCGAAAAATCATGAAAATTCATACGTATAATACTTATGACTAATACAATGAGTGAAAAATGATAGAAAAATATTGTACCCATAAAATATCAAAATTGATACAAAATTCAAAAGTGAATAAAAACTTCAAAGTTTTAGCTCACTTTGTATCAATCTCATCAATAGTGATTGCTATCAAAAGATAGACTTCACCAAGGTTTTTTAAAAGGAGTTTAAAATATTTTCAAAACCTTATTTTGGATCATATTCCTTGGGCTCAATATACATGACTTGTACACAAGCTTTCCCAATGATCCACCTTTGAATTAAGATGAGTTTTGGCTCAACTAGATGCAAAAACTATGCACCTTGAACTCAACTCATATCCTAGCATCTCACATGTATCTAGGGTGTATAAATATACATACATGTCAATGTAGTGTGAGATGTGAATTTTGTTCTTCCTAAACTAGAGTTTCATGCATTTTTCTAAGACAACTCTACTTGATTCCCTTATAAATGAGACTCCAAATCATGTCATTGTCCTTAAATCAATTTTAGTCAATTTAAATGCATGAAATGATCATAGCATAATGATAGCAATAATTAAGCATGACCAATGATCATGATGTCATGACATAAGACATAAACTAAAAATACATGACATTTAACCTAACCCTAAGCATGATCATGACATTTTAAATGATTAAAAATAAATATGATGTCATGACATGTTATATGACAATCAAAGCATGACATATAAAATGTATAGGTATAATAATACCTAAATTTTAATATTAATTGCCATTTGATATAATTAAGTATATTTTTCCATAATATTACGTTTCTCCCTAGTGTGCCAAAAACCCAAAATGACACACTATCCTCTAAACCTAAATTGTGCCAATTTAATTGATTTTTCATAATTCCAAAAATGTATTGACACATCCTAAATTCTTTTAGGATCATAAGATCAAATCTATTTTTAAGGTACCCATAACCTTGAAAATTACCTAAAGTGTCACCTTTACCATGGTTGAGTTAATTACCCATCTAATAAAGGTTGACACACCCTAAACTCATCTAGCGTGAATCAATCACGCTCTTAGGAACCCAAAACCTATTTGAGCTCCTAGGGTTTACTAGGTATTCCTTAGGGATAACCTCCCTAGATACCTTCCTAATGACCCTCCTAGGCTTGTTAGCCTTGATCATTGTGGTCTTACCTAGGTTGACTCTAGGGGTAACTCCTCTTGCAACCTTCTTAGTGGACACCCTAGGTTTCCTAGAAACCCTATCCACTAGGCACAAACTTTGGTTACTCTTAGGGATAACTTCCCTAGTAACCTTGGTCTTCCTAGACCTAGTTTGTGTTCCATAATCGAATGGAACACTATGATAAGCCACCTTAGGCTTAGGTTTGTGACCCAAACCTTTCTTGCCCTTGGTTGACTTTTGTTTCATAGGTCCTAGATGTTGACTTTGACTTTTAGACCTAGACTTTTGATCATTTGACCCTTTAAATTGATTTTGTATATTCCTAAAGGTCTTTTCTAGTTTCTCAAGTCTTGACCTCAAGACTTGATTTTCCATCTCCAATTGCCCAATTTTCGATTTTTGATTAAGTTTTTGGGCATTATCCTTTCTAGGCATATGCCTAGTCTATTTAGGATTAAAACCTAGGTGCTCTTGTATTTTCTTAATAGACTCCCTAGGTAAGGTTTTTCTAGGGACATTAGTCCCAAATTTCTCCTTATTTTCTACATGGACATTTTTAGCACCTAAACACAAATATTTATCTCTAGCATGCTTTTCATGATGGATTGCAAGAGAGTTAAAATTCCTAGCATGCTTTTGACTTTTAAATTTAGAAGGTGCATTATTAAAACATACCTTAGGGTTAGCCTTAGCTCCCCCTACATGAGTTGCTCCTTCTTTGACTCTCTTTCTCCCCCTAGGGCATTGATTCCTAAAATGCCCCGGTTGTTGACACTTGAAGCAAATGATGTGCTCTTTGCTTCTTTTAGTGGAAGCACCGACATCTTTTGAATTTGTGTTGACTTTTGTTGTCGAAGGAGTCTTCTTGACTTTCTTTGGGCACTTGCTTTTGTAGTGCCCGATTTCCCTACACTCAAAATATATTATATGTATTTTATTATTAACACATATGTTTGAGTTACCTAGGGTGGTTTTGGTGGTCGGAATCAGATCTTGACCTTCTTCATCTTGACCGGATGTCAAAGTTTCTTCTTGATGTTCCGATGTGGAAGTTCTCTCCTCCCCCTCAATCCTAGAGGTGGATGCTTCTTCCACTTCTTCCTCCTCTTCCGATCCGGATGTTGATTCCCTATCAACCTCCGAATCCTCAAGCTCTTTAGATGACGATGTGCTTGCTTGAGCTTGAGAGGGTGAACACTCCTCTTCTTCTTGGATTGATGATGACTTTTCATGGAGTTTTACCACTTGGCTCCACAACTCCTTAGCATCCATATAATCCCCTAACATACACACAATATCGTTAGGGATCAAATCAAAAATAAACTTTACTACCTTCATGTTTTTCTCGAAGGCTTGGATTTGATCTTCACTCTATTTCTTCTTCTTGAGGAAACCACCCTTTGGTCCTTTTGGATATTCAAATACATCCATAAAAATAGACCATTCCTCAAAATCTCTCATCATAATAAAATCTTCAATTCTTCTCTTCCAAGAATTGAAGCATTCTCGTCCGTATAGGGTGTAGGGCACCGGTGTGTTGATGTCCCATCCTAGTTGTCCTTGGACTTCCATCTTCACCCTCTAGCGTGCTCCCTTAGTTGTTAAACTTCAAGAACGGCCTCGCTCTGATACCACTTGTAGGGCGATCGTTGGAACGCTAGAGGGGGGGTGAATAGCTTATTGTCGTTTGTCGATGGAATTTGTTCGTGATCGAGTCTACAATTTCGTTAGTGCAGTGGAATAATGATAATAAAAGCAATAATGAAATAGACACAATCAAACACACCAAAATACAAAGATTTAACGTGGTTCGGAACCGAACGGTTCATACTCCACGGATCGAGCTCTAGCGACGCTAATGCAATCACTAATCATAAATACTCCTTCTCGACATAAGTCGGAGGCGGAGAAACCTCGTACAAAGATTACACTAAGTAATACAAAGTAAGACAAGCAAATACAATAAGAATATAACAATCTATGCAAAGAAAACTTTACAAATGCTCTTTGGATTTGCTTGATCTTTGATTGCCTTGAACTAGCCTTGAAGGACTGGAAAGCACCAACTCTCCCCTTCAATTTGCCCAAGAAAATTGCTTTATTTTTACTCCTTCACGAGCTCCTTTTAAAGCTTCAATCTGTGCTAGAAAAAGTCGATCAGTCGACTGGTCGGGACCATCAGTCGACTGATGCTACTGTTGTCGTGAGACAACAGCTAGATCCACACTGAAAAAACCCAACGGATCCATCATCAGTCGACTGATTATGACCATCAGTCGACTGATTATGACCATCAGTCGACTGATCAAACCATCACTCGACTGCTGACCGCAGCGGTCAAGTGAGACTCCATTCTGTGCTCGATTTCTCAAGCACTAGTCGACTGATCACAAGATCAGTCGACTGCTCGACCAATCAGTCGACTGACCACCTATGACAGTCGACTGCTAGGGCAATTCCCGTAGTCAAACCCTAGTTGACTTATACCAGTCGACTTCCACATGGCACCAATCGACTGGCACACCTCAAACATGAGGTTTTAGCCCAAGTATGGTGCCCCCATACTTGCTAGACCACCCTTAGCCTAGACCTAAGCCTTCTATCCACCTCCATCAGCCTCATGCCTCTCGGATCCCTCCAAGTCATCCATGACTTATTCATCCATCGCGCTAGCCTTCAGGTGCTTCCATCGGCTATGTCATGCTAACGGTGTCTACACCGCTAAGGCACATTGGACTTACGCTGCCAAGACTCCGCTTGGACTTTACACCGCCAATATCAACCCCTTGGACTTCTCAAATGCCAAGACTCATGCTTGGACTTTCCCTTGCCAACCCATGTTGGACTTTCCATGCCAAGTACTCAAGACTTGGACTTTACCTTGCCAAAACCCATGCTTGGACTTTACATTGCCAAGACCCATGCTTGGACTTTCCCAAATACCAAGTGTCCCACTTGGACTTTCCCATAATCGCATGGTCAACCCTAGTCAACCATCAAAACCTCCCTCGAGTCAAATTCGAGTCTGGTTAATCATAACCCGGGTCGATTGTATAAACAATCTCCCCAAAACATTAACCGATATTAATGTCAAACATCAATGTCAACTCACTTTGTCAAACCACTTTGTCAAACATCAAAACATCACTCGAGTCAAACTCGAGTCTGGTCAATCGTGACCTGGGCCGATTGCACCAACACCTCTTGAGTCTTCTTGCTCCCCCTAGAGCATTGACTCCTATAGTGCCCCTTTTGATGGCACTTGAAGCAAATGATGTGCTCCTTGATCCTTTGACTTTGGGCACCGACATCCTTGACCTTTGGCGCCGGTGGACTTTTCTTGACCCTCTTTAGGCACTTGCTCTTATAGTGCCCGATTTTCCTACACTCAAAGCAAATTATATGAATTTTATTTTGAACCGAAATGCTTGAGTTACCTAGGATGGTGGTAATCAGAGTGGGTTCTTCATCTCTCCCGGAGGTTGAGGCTTCTTCTTGATTTTGTTCTGGCTCCGGTGTGGATGGTCTCTCCCCCTCAATCCTAGAGGTGGATGCTTCTTCCACCTCTTCTACTTCTTCTTCCTCCGATCCGAAAGTTGACTCCATCTCAACTTCCGATTCCTCACTTTCACTTGAGGATGAGCTCTCTTCTTCCTCTTCCTTATCTTCTTCTACTTGTGCCAAGTGAGGCTTCTCATGGAACTTGGCTAATTTATCCCATAGCTCCTTGGCATCTTGAAATTCACCTAACTTGCACAAGACATCATTAGGTATCAAATCTTCTAAAAGTTTTGTTACCTTGACTTCGGTCTTGAACTTTTGGCGTTGCTCTTGGGTCCACCTTTTTAACTTGAGAACATCTCCCTTCTTGTCCCTAGGAGGTTCGAAGCCTTCCATAATGATGAACCAATTCTCTATGTCCATCATCAAGATATTCTCCATTCTAGCCCTCCATGTCAGAAAGTCCTCTCGGTTGTATGGTGGTGGAGTGTTGATGTCCCATCCAAGCTTGTCTTGGAATTCCATCTTCCCTCTAGCGTCTTTAGCTCCCGGCGGTTAGTCTGTAGAAGAGCCCCGGGCTCTGATACCACTTGTAGAGGAAATGTTGACCTCTAGAGGGGGGTGAATAGCGTCATAGGATGCGTTGATGGAATTCATTTACGTTTGTCTACAAATTTCATTAGCGCAGCAGAAATAGAAATAATGGCAATAACAAAACAATACAAACACAATTACACAAGTATTTAATGTGGTTCGGAACCGAACAGTTCCTACTCCACGGATCGAGCTCTAGCGACGTCAATGCAATCACTAATCACAAATAACTTCTTCTCGACACAAGTCGGAGATGGAGAAACCTCTTACAACATATTACAAAAGTAATACAAGTTAAGACAAGCAAATACAAAAAGAATACAACAATCTATGCAAAGAAAAACTTTACAAATGCTCTTTTGATTGCTTGCTTTGTGGTTGCTTGAATTGCACTTGGAGACCCTAATTTTCAGCAGCAAATCACCCGAAAAGCCTTCAAAAACCGTGGTCGAAATCTCCTCCACAAGCTCCATTTAAAGCTTCAACCTGGGCTGGAAATCGCCGATCAGTCGACTGCTCGGGACCATCAGTCGACTGATGCCACTGTTATCGTGAAACAACGGCTAGATCCATGATGGAAAGATCCAATGGATCCATCATCAGTTGACTGATCATACCCATCAGTCTACTGATGGAGCCTTCACTCGACTACTTCCCTCGCAGTCGAGTCTCGACTCCATTCTGTGCCCGAAAAATCGAGCACCAGTCGACTGATCACAAGATCAATCAACTGCTCGACCAATCAGTCGACTGCCCACCTCTGACAGTCGACTGCTAGGCCAATTCCCACAGTCAAACCCTAGTTGACTCATGCCATTCGACTGCCACATGACACCAGTCGACTGACACAACTCAAACATGAGGTTTTAACCCAAGTATAGTTTCCCCATACTTGCTAGACCACCCTTAGCCTAGACCTAAGCCTTCTAGCCACCTCCGTCAGTCTCACGCCTCTCGGATCCCTCCAAGTCATCCATAACTTGTTCATCCATTGCGCTAGTCTTTAAGTGCTTCTATCGGCTATGTCATGCTAACGGTGTCTACACCGCCAAGACACATTGGACTTATGCTGCCAAGACTCCGCTTGGACTTTACGCCGCCAACCATTGGACTTATGTGTTGGATCGATGCGGTTCGCTAGAGGGGGGGGGTGAATAGCGATAAAAACTTTTTCTCGTTTCTTTCGTTAAAACTCGAGAGAAAATTAATTGCAGCGGAAATGTAAAGTAAATAGAGACAAATATGTTTTACTTGGTTCGTAGCCTTCGGCTACTACTCCAAGGCCCTAATGGTCCTTGACCACGCACGGAGGGCAAATACTAAATGAACTCCCTCTCGATGGAGATAGGAGTTAAACGAATACAAAAACTCGAGAAAGACTCAAGGTAGAGGGACACTCCCCCTCTCCTTGATATGATTTAAAGCTTGAAATAAAAACAACTTATACAAATTTAAAGATTATACCGACGACTTCAAAGATTGGAGGTTGAAGCTCTAGTCGTCGTCTCGTGGCCGCTCGTCGAGGGATGTGAGAGTCTGAGCGTATCGAAGCACTTGGAAGCTTTTGAATTGATCAAAAACCCTAGGTTTGGCCCTCCTTTATAGCCTTTAAGCCCTCATCGAATGGGTCTTTAGCCAATCACAAATGGGCATAAATCCTTGAAAAATGGTGATAACTCTTGACCGCCGAGGTCGATCCTTCACCTGATCGATTGATCAGGCCATCACCAATGATCGATGGTAGCATCACCGAGTGCCTGCCGTAGTCACTCGGTGATGGGGCCCATTCGAGTCCTTGAGTTAGCGATCGTGATCTTGGTGCAAGGCAAAAGTTAGCTCAAAAATATTATTTCGGCGGTCGTCGACCATCCGATCTCGACCTAGACCATCTATAAGAAGTCTTTGGTCGGATCTCGCTTAAGATCATCCCGTAAAGAGGATCGACCTTACTTACACTCGCACACACGAGCTTACCTCGATACTTACGTGTTGCTTTGCTTCCGGCCTTCCACTCAATTCCTTCGGCTCCCTCCGAAGTCACTTGAGTGTCGCCCGACCACCGCGGCTTCCTCCGGGTGTCGCTAGCCTTGACTCAGCGTTGAGACTTTTACGCACACTTGATTTAGCTCATGAGATAACAATATATGCTTAACTTTGTATCGTTTGCTATAATCAAAACTTAGGTTCGACTTAGGTGCCTCTTTGCACCAACAATCTCCCCTTTTGATTTATGGCAAACCCACATACAAAGTTAAGTAAATAGCAAGCATGAAGAGTAATAATGTGCATGAGAAACAAAAATATGAAGATTAAGTTGGAGTAGTAAGGATTTTCTTCAAGTACTCCCCCTTGAGAAAACCTCCCCCTTGACCGAGGGTGAGTCTTGAAGAAAGACCTTAATCCTCCCCCTTGAGGGTTGCTTTAAGTAATTAACATTACTTAAAGTTGGCCTTAGTAAAACGTTTTAGTTAAGCCCTTTCTCCCCCTTAAGTAAAACATTAACGACATAAAAAATAAGTTTAAGTAAAACTTAGACGGCACAAATAAGTTTAAGAATTCTTTGGCCTTTTGGTAAAAGTTAACTAAGTTTTAACTTTTGGTTTAAATATGAAGTAAGAGTTAAGTTATCAAAAAATTTTGACCCCTTAACTTTGGCCTTTTTCTCCCCCTTTTGCCGTATATCGAAAAGAGTAAGGGGTGTGTGGAAAACAAAAAGTGTTAAATTTAAAGTCCAAGCATGTTCCCCATTTTTTTATATAAAAAAAATACTGAAAATAAGCTCATCTATAAAATGTTCGACTCATATTTGGCTTGATTGATATGTAAGATCAACCAGTCCTGGTCAGAGTCGGTTAGTATGTATGATTATACTCCGTTGTTCATAGCGATGCACTAGCTCTACATCTGGAACCAGGAGTAAGGTCCTAACATCTCACGCCCATCTACGTGGCTAAGTACACAAATACATTAGTCCTATGTGTTGTGAGATGTACTGGCTCCTTAAATCTATAGGTGCATGATATCTAAGGTATGTCCTATGCTAGTTCCATAAAAATGAAATTAAAGAAATAGTAGTAAGAACATATAATTTGCATGTACCTATTCTATTACGCACATGCCCAATTTTCATCTTAATAGACTAAATTCGGCTTCGGGTAGGGGTTTAGTAAATAGATCTGCCAAGTTAGACTTCGATTCGACGTATTCGAGGTGTATGGCTCCGTTGGCCACATGTTCTCGAATGAAATGGTGTTTGACCTCTATATGTTTGGTCCTAGAGTGACATATCGGATTCTTTGTAAGATTAATTGAACTAATGTTATCTACGTGAAGTTTAGTATTCGTAAAGTCTAACTTAAAGTCGCGGAGAGTGTGCTTCATCCAAAGAAGTTGCGTGACACACTCACCCATCGCGATGTATTCGACTTCGGTGGTGGATAAAGCAACACAGTGTTGTTTCCTACTGCACCAACTCACTAGACTCGGTAGAGAAGTTGACAACAACCACTCGTGCTCTTTCTATCGAGCTTACTACCGCATAATCCGAATCGAGTAGCCGATTAGTTCGAACTCCGTAGTATATCTAGGGTACAAATACCAGCGTTAAGTGTGCCCTTAAGATATCTAAGGATACGCTTAACTAGGGTTAGTGTGACTCCTTAGCACAGTTTGAAACACAGCGCACATACTTCTTGCAAATAGGATGTCGGGTCGGCTCACTGATTAAGTATAGGAGACTCCCTATTACGCTCCTATAGTATTTTAAGTCAATGGACTTACTTTCTAGGTCTTCTCCTATGTTAACATTTATCGCCATTGGGGTGTTTATTACCTTAGCGTCTTGCATTCCAAATCTTTTAATTAACTCCTTAGTGTATTTTTGTTGATATAGGTATATACCATCCTTAGTTTGTTTAATTTGTAGACCTAAAAAGAAACTTAACTCGCCTACCAAGTTCATTTCGAACTCACTTTACATGAGTAAGCAGAACTCGTTTAGTAAGGCTGAGTTAGAGGTTCTAAAAATTATATCGTCTACGTAAATTTGAGCTATGAATATTTCTTTACCTAATGTTTTTAAAAAAGAGAGTTGGGTCAACTAAGCCTTGGTTACACCCTTTTGACTTAAGATGGATTGAAAGTCTCTCGTACCAAGCTCGAGGAGCTTGTTTAAGTTCATAGAGAGCTTTCTTAAGTTTTAGAACATGGTCGGGTTTATCTAGATTTTCGAATCCGGGGGGTTGGCTGACATAAACTTCTTCTTTAATGTATCCATTTAGGAATGCCGACTTAACATCCATTTGAAACAGCTTAAATCCTCGATGTGCGGCATAAGCTAGCAACATTCGAATGGATTCGAGTCTAGCTACTGGGGCATAGGTTTCGTCGTAATCTAAGCCTTCGACTTGGCTAAACCCTTTGGCGACTAACCTAGCCTTGTTTCTAACTACTTCACCTTTATCATCAAGCTTATTTCGAAACACCCACCTTGTTCCAATTATCGTTTTGTCTTTAGGTGGTGGTACTAACTCCACACTTCATTCCTAGTAAATTGGGCTAGCTCTTCTTGCATTGCAATAATCCAATCGGGATCAAGAAGAGCTTGTTCAATTGATTTGGGTTCTATCTTTGAAATTAAGAAAATTTGACTAAGGTTCCTATAGGATGCTCTAGTTCGAACTCCTAGATTAGGATCTCCTATCACTTGATCGATAGGGTGGTTAGTTTGAATCCTAGATTGGGTTGGGTTTGTGTCACCTAATGCTTGATCAATGGGGTGACTTGGTTGAACACTAGTTTGGTTGGAGTCATCTATCACTTGATCAATAGAGTGACTTGGTTGACTTAGGTTAGGATTAACACTAGACCTAATCTCGGGATCAGAGTTAGGTCTAGTATGAATCGGCTCGCTAATTGGGGTTGCCGGGGGTTTTGTAGGTTCGTTTCCTTCATCGAACACTACATTAATGGTTTCCTCGACTCTAAGGGCGTCATGGTTATATACTCTATAAGCTCTACTTGTAGTCGAGTATCCTAGAAAGATTTCGGTCGTGGTTTTGGATGTAAATTTCCCTAGGTAATCCTTAGTGTTTAGGATATGTACCTTACACCCAAATACCCTAAAGTACTTGATGTTGGGTACTTTATCGTGATAAATCTCGTATGAGGTCTTAAGGTGCCTTTTTACCATAAGGATCCTATTTTGGACATAGCATGTCGTACTCACGGCTTCTGCCCAAAACCTATCGGGTAGGTCATATTCGTTCAACATGGTCCTAGCGGCTTCTTGTAGAGTTCGGTTTTTCCGTTCCACTAGGCCATTTTGCTGAGGGGTCCTAGGGCAAGAGAATTCATGGTGGTATCCGTTTAGGTTCTGAGTCGGTGAACCTTTAATTTTCGAATTCACCACCATGATCGCTTCTAAGTCTTTTAACCTTAAGGTCTTTTTGATTCTCGATTAATTTGAATAGATTGATTAATTGATCTAGGGTATCATTTTTATGTTTGATGAACCTAACCCAAGTAAACCTGGAGTAGTCGTCAATTATGACTAAGCAATATTGACTTCTATTGAGTGACTTGGCTCTATGTGAATCGAATAGATCCATATGCAGAAGCTCAAGTACATTTGAGGTTCGTTCTTGGTTAGTTAACTTGTGTTGTGTCCTAGGTTGTTTTCCTTGTTGACAAGCATTACAGATTTTATTAACCAAGTTGTTGAGGTTGGGTAAGCCTCTGACTAAGCCACTCGACTCATCTTGTGGATGAGTCTTGGGTGCGAGTGACCAGTCGTCGGTGCCACAACCATGATTCCTCTTCTGTGTCATAAGACATTTAGTTGAGAGTTAAGGAATTGAGTATAAATGTTATTTGTCCTAGTTCCTTTGAGTATTGTTTTAGCGGTTTTATTTGTTTTAATTACACATTCATTTTCTAACAATACGACCTTATAGTTATTGTCACATAATTGGCTTACGCTAAGCAGGTTATATTCAAAATTCTCTACAAGTAATACATTTTTAATAACAAAATTCGAGTTAAGCTCGATATCACCTGATCCGATGATTTTGAGCTTGTCGTTATTCCCAAAGGCTACCGATCCTTGTCGTTTGAATCGAAGCTTTGTGAATTTGAGTTGATCCCCGGTCATGTGTCGGGAGCAACCGCTATCCAACATCCATTGATCCTACACACAAGGTGGTTGGATTGGATGTTAGATTTTTTAAATTGGTTGTAAGTTGTTAAACCTAGGTCATCTCACCTGTGTCTATATGATCAATCATGTTATACTTATGTGTTTTGTGTGAGATGACTTCCAATTAAGTTGATTAAGTGTATTTAGGTTCAAGTAATTTTATGTTAGATTTGGATTTAAACCTAGGCTTGTCAAGTTTACCTTTTCAAGATCATGGCTTCCAGGTCGTGGCGAGGCACAGGGGCTTTCTTTTATCGGATCATCGACCACTTCCTTAGACAAAGCCATTTTCAAGAAAATGATGACTTGACTCACCTAAGACTATCTTCTAGTCTAACTGGTTATTTTTGAAAAGAGGCTCCCCGAGGCTCAATCTTTTCGAAGAATTTTAATTGGTTATGTTTTTGAAAAGAGGCTCCCCGAGGCTCAATCTTTTCGAAGAATTTTAGTTGGTTATGTTTTTGAAAAGAGGCTCCCCGAGGCTCAATCTTTTCGAAGTTGATTATGTTCATGTTCTAAGTGAGTTCACAAGTTTTAAAATACAAACTTTATAAGTTAAAGCATGCAATTTCTAAGTTAAAGCACAAACATTCTAAGTTAAAACATGCAATTTCTAAGTTAAAGCACAAACATGTTTTGTACTAGCTCCCCCTAGACCATTGAATCGGTTCGGTCTATCCACATAGTGGATTTGGTCCTTGGGAACCCAGTACGGGTTGGATCCTAGAGTTGAAATCAAAAAGTTCTTAGGGACCCATGCTTGGACATGTTTCCTATGTCGACTTACAATCGACATATACGACCTATTAGTCGTGTTTGAGTTAAACCCTAGTCCAGCCTTGTTGTACACGGCCCTTTGAGATCCAAGTAGGAGGTCAAGTCCTTTGGATCCCGAAGTGAACCTTTCCAACGTGTTCCTAAGATCTTCGACTTGACTTTTCAAGAGAGAGTTCTCAACTTCGAGCTTTTCAACTCGAGTTGAGTCCTTCTCTTGAACTCGACTAGTCGAAGAGGTTAGGGAGACCTCGTGTTTGAGGAGTTTAACCTCCTCAACAAGGGTCTCGACCTTAGACTCGGACTTAGCTAACTTCCTAGACAAAAACCTAACCGTATTATGTAAAGTATTAAATAAAGTTTGACTTACTTTAAGGGTATCTTTTGAACCGGATGCGTATCCGTGGCTTGACTTGAAGGTAGCTTCGTAGTCCGAGTCATCCTCAGGTTCTGACTCAAGTTCAGGCTCGGTCTCCGTGTCCGACTCACTTGATTTCGCCATGAAGACGTGGTCTTCGTCTTCTTCGGATGACGCTTCTTCCCATGTCGCGTTGAGGGCCTTCTTGTGCTTAGGTGCTTGGTGGTTGAGCTTAGGGCACTCGGACTTGATATGTCTAAACCTGTTGCACTTATAACACCTAATATTGGAACTTTTAGGCTTACCTTGGTTGGGTCGAGTCGTGGTTCGCTTTCGTCCCTTGGCTATCCTTCGAGCTAGGTTCAATAGTTCGGCAGTCAACTCCGGGTCAACTTCTTCTTCGGACTCGTCTTCCTCCTCGGTTGGTGGTGGCTTGCTTGCGATTTTCTTCTTCTTTGAACCTGCAAACAAGGCTATACCCCTCTCGGGCTCCGAGTTAGACTGCTCATGAAGTTCAAAATCCGAAAAGAGTTCATCTAACCTAATTTTAGAAAGGTCCTTGGAGACCTTATAGGCATCGACCATGGATGCCCATAAGGTAGTCCTCGGAAAAGAGTTTAGGACATACCTTATAAGGTCGCGGTTTTCGACCTTTTGCCCGATTGCGTGTAGATTGTTGACTATGTCCTGGACTCGGGCGTGAAGTTGTGTCGCGGACTCGTGTTCCTGCATTTTTAGATTATACAATTTATTGAACAAAAGGTCGCGCTTACATACCTTGGCTTCATCGGTCCCTTCGTGTAGCTCCACTAGTTTTGTCCAAAGATCTTTTGCGCTTATGAAGGGGCCGACGCGATTTAGCTCCTCCTTGGATAGGCCGCATTGAAGGATTTGCATTGCCTTAGCGTCGGCTTCGACTTGTTTTTTTGTCGCAATGGTCCATTGGTCATAATCCAAGGAGTCACCCACTTCATTAGTCGGAAGTGTGAAACCCGTTTGGATTATGATCCACATCTCGATTTGGGTTTTAAGAAAGCATTCCATCCGACCCTTCCAATAACGGAATTCATCTCCATTGTAAAACGGAGGTCGGACGGTGCTAAACCCTTCGAGATGGGCCATTAGAACAAAGAACATAAGGAGACGAAGGGAAAAAAAAACTAGCAACGACAAAAACACACAAAAAGTACCAAGACTCGCGTCTTGGATTAGTAAATCTTGAGTAAATTTAACAAGCGAAATAAATCTGAAATAAACAGAAATAAAAGAAAAATAAATCTGTGAAAAATGGCTAGATTGGTGGTTTCACCAAATCTTAGCAACCCCGACTCGATACCAATTGTTGGATCGATGCGGTTCGCTAGAGAGTGAATAGCGATAAAAACTTTTTCTCGTTTCTTTCGTTAAAACTCGAGAGAAAATTAATTGCAGCGGAAATGTAAAGTAAATAGAGACAAATAGGTTTTACTTGGTTCGTAGCCTTCGGCTATTACTCCAAGGCCCTAATGGTCCTTGACCACGCACGGAGGGCAAATACTAAACGAACTCCCTCTCGATGGAGATAGGAGTTAAACGAATACAAAAACTCGAGAAAGACTCAAGGTAGAGGGACACTCCCCCTCTCCTTGATATGATTTAAAGCTTGAAATAAAAACAACTTATACAAATTTAAAGATTATACCGACGACTTCAAAGATTGGAGGTTGAAGCTCTAGTCGTCATCTCGGCAGCGCTTCGTCGTAGGGATGTCGGAGAGTCGGAGCGTATCAGAAGCACTTGGAAGCTTTTGAATTGATCAAAAACCCTAGGTTTGGCCCTCCTTTTATAGCCTTTAAGCCCCTCATCGAATGGGTCTTTAGCCAATCACAAATGGGCATAAATCCCCTTGAAAAATGGTGATAACTCTTGACTGCTCGAGGCTGATCCTTTGACCAGCAGTCGACTGATGGCCATCACCGTGATGGCGATCACGAGTGCTAAGCCGTAGTCACTCGGTGATGGGCGGTCGAGTCCTTCAGTTGGCAATCGGCGATCGGCTGCAAGGCAAAGTTAGCTTAAGGAAAACATTATTTCGACGGTCATCGACCGTCCGATCTCGACCTAGACCATCTATAAGAAGTCTTTGGTCGGATCTACACTTAAGATCATCCCCGTAAAGAGGATACGACCTTACTTATGCTCGCACACACGAGCTTACCTCAGTACTTACGTGTTGCTTCCGGCCTTCCATTCAATTCCTTCGGCTCCCTCCGAAGTCTCTTGAGTGTCGCCCGACCACCGCGGCTTCCTCCGGGTGTCGCTAGCCTTCAGCTCCAGCGTTGAGACTTTTCTGCACACTTGATTTAGCTCATGAGATAACAATATATGCTTAACTTTGTATCGTTTGCTATAATCAAAACTTAGGTTTGACTTAGATGCCTACTGCACCAACATTATGCTGCCAAGACTCCCGCTTGGACTTTACGCCGCCAATATCAAACCCCTTGGACTTCTCAAATGCCAAGACTCAAGCTTGGACTTTCCCTTGCCAACCCATGTTGGACTTTCCATGCCAAGTACCCATGACTTGGATTTTCCATTGCCAAGACCCATGCTTGGACTTCTCATGCCAAGTACTCAAGACTTGGACTTTCCCAAATGTCAAATGTCCCACTTGGACTTTCCATGCCAAATACCCATGACTTGGACTTTCCATTGCCAAGACCTATGCTTGGACTTCTCATGTCAAGTACTCCATACTTGGACTTTCCCATGATAATCACATTGTCATATGTTTTTTTGTTGAACATCAAAACATCTCTCGAGTCAAGCTCGAGTCCTGGTCAATCGTGACCTGGGCCGATTGCACCAACAATCTTCAATGCCAGAGCAACAAGAGGAAGCCTCAACCTCCAAAAGAGATGAAGAACCAATTCTGACTTCCACCACTCTAGGTAACTTAAGCATTTTCATTAAAAATAAAAATCATATTATCTGCTTTAAGTGTAGGGAAGTAGGACATTACAAGAGTAAATATCCTAAAAGAATCAAGAAAAGTCAACCAGCATCAAAATTTCAAGAAAAATCAAAGGATGTCGGAGCCCCAATTAGGATGAGCAAGGAGCACATGGTATGCTTCAAGTACCAACAACGGGGCCACTATAGAAGTTAATGCCCTAGGGGGAGGAAGAATACCCAAGAAGGAGCATCACATGTAAGGGGAGTTTTAAAAGTAAACCCTAAGGTATATTTTAATAATGCACCTTCAATTTTTAATGTTAAAAAGCATGCCTTCAATACTCTTGCAATTGTGCATGATCATAAGTAGCATGCTAGAAATAATATGTTCTATTATTTATGTGCAAAATCTTGTAATTTTGGGGTTAAGAATCAATCTAGAACTAATGACCCTAAAACAATTCTACCTAGGGAAAGTATTAGGAAGGTAGATGACCACCTAGGCATTAATCCCAAGAACCATAGACTTATGCCTAGGAATAATCTTTCTCAAAAGATTAATGAAAAATTAAAATTGGGAAGATTAGAGTTAGAAAACTAAGTCTTGAGGTCAAGGCTTGAGAAATTGGAAAAGACCCTTAGAAAGATGCAGAATCAAATGCAAGGGTCAATAGTCAAAATTTAGGATCAAGGAGTCAAAACCTAGGGTCTAGCTAGGAAGCAAGGTCCATCTAAGGGCAAGAAAGGTTTGGGTCACAAACCTAAGCCCAAGGAGACCTACCACAATGTTTCATTCGATTATGGAACTCAACCTAGGTCTAGGAAAGCCAAGGTTACTAGGGAAGTTATCTTTAAGGGTAACCATGGTGTGTGCCTAGTGGCTAAGGTTTCAAGAAAACCTAGGGAAGCCACTAAGAAGGTTACAAGGGGAGTTACCTCTAGAGTTAACCTAGGTAAGACCCAAATGATCAAAGCTTCGAAGGCTAGAATGGTCATTAGGAGGGTATCTAGAGAAGTTATCCTTAGTAAATACCTAGTAAACCCAAGGATCTCACATAGGTATTGGGTTCCTAGGAGCGTGATCGATTCACGCTAAATGAGTTAGGGTGTGTCAACCCTAAGTGGATAGGTAATTAACCTAACCATAGTAGTGTTGGCACTTTAGGACATTTTTAAGGTTATGTGATACCTTGGAAATGAAGTTTAATTTTATATCCTAAAGGATTTTAGGATGTGCCAATATAATTGATGGAAGTTAAAAATAAATCAAATTGACACAATCTAGTTTTAGAGGTCATAGTGTGTCATTTTGAATTTTTGACACACTTGGGATAAATGGTAATATGGCAAAAATTAATTTAATCCTAACAAATGACAATTAATACTAAAATTTAGGTATTTTTATACCTTTACATTTTATTTTCCATGTCGTATTTGTCATTGCCATGTCATGATATCATATTTTATTTTTATCATATAATATGTCATGATAATGTTTAGGTTTAAGGTTTTATGTCATGTATATTTAGGTTTATATTTTATGTCATGACATAATGATTATTGGAACATGTTCTTAATTATGCTATCATTTATGCCATAATTATCATTCATGCATTTAGGATTAATGAAAATTGATTTAAGTACAATTGACATGATTTGAAATCCCATGTACAAGGGAATCAAATAGTGTTACCTTAGAAAAATGCATGAGACCTTAGTTTAGGATGAACGAAACTCACATCTCATAATACATTGATATGTGTATGTATTCATACACCCTAGACACATGTGGGATAGGAAATGAGTTAAGTTCAAGGTGCATAGTTGTTGCATCTAGATGAACTCAAACTCATCATATACCATGGATGAATCATGAGGAAAGCTTATGTAGAAGTCATGTGCATTAAGCCCATAGACTATGGTTCAATATAGGATTTTAAAAACATTTCAAAATCATTTTGAAAAACCTTGGTGTAGTCTATCTTTTGATAGAAGTCACTATTGAAGAAGTTGATACAAAATAGGTCAAAAACATTGAAGTTATCAATGGTTTTGAATTTTATATCAATATCAATATTTAATGGGTATTTTATTTTTCAAATATTTTTCACCCATTATGATTGTTATAAGTATTATATATATGAAGTTTCACTATTTTTCAAATTACGTATAATTATTTATAATTTTCCAAATTTCAATTCTGAAAACTTGATTTCTGCATTTGCAGAAATCAATCGACTGCCATGGACGACAGTCGACTAGCGTCAAGGGCAGTCGACTATTAACTGATAGAGTCGAATTCCAATGCTAATTTTGGATAAACAAGGTTTGTTTAGCCTGATTTAAGCTATGTTAGGCTACCCTAACTGCTCCTAATTCTAAGATATGCTTTGGAAAGTATTATAAAGAGTGAAAATTCATTGGATATGGATTAAGAGAATTATTTAGGGAGAGTATCAATTTTAAGGTGTGTGAAAGTTTAAGGTTGAACTTTTGACCTTAATTTTAATGGTTTAGTGTTCCTATAGACTTAGAGACTCTCCAAGGACATTATTGGTTCAATGGTCAAGGGAGAGCAAGCCTTTAGAGGGAGGTTATCCATCATGGGATGATGGATGTATTCTTCCTCATTAGGGGGAGAACTTTAAAAATTGGGAGAGTTTGAAGGATTGTCTCTCTTTAGTGATATGAGACTTATCACTAGGAAGAGTGAAGGCATCCTAGATGTTTTTGGACTAAGAGAAAGATTGTAAGATCTCATTGGGATATGAGACATTGACACCCTTAGGGAGAGAGCCTTTTTTATGTATGTCAAAAAGGGTGAGAATTGAAGGGAGAATGTGGAATTCCCAATTTGGACAATTGGGAGGATTGGATTGAGTTAGTGTTCTAACTCAAAGGTATTTGGTTTTTGTCAAACATCAAAGAGGGGCAGATTGTTGGTGCAATCGGCTCAGGTCACGATTGACCAGACTCGAGTTTGATTCGAATAGTATTTTGATGTTTGACGATGAGTTGATCATTGTTTGACAATGGGTTGACTATATGGTTGACATGAGGTTGACCATATGATGGAGAAGTCCAAGTGGGACACTTGGCATGGAAAGTCCAAGCATGGGTCTTGGCAATGGTAAAGTCCAAGTCTTGAGTACTTGGTATGGAAAGTCCAAGCATGGGTATTGGCAATGGTAAAGTCCAAATCTTGAGTACTTGGCATGGAAAGTCCAAGCATGGGTCTTGGCAAGGGAAAGTCCAAACTTGAGTCTTAGCAATTGGAAAGTCCAACATGGGTTGACAAAGGAAGTCCAAGGGTTGATATTGGCGGCGTAAAGTCCAAGGATGGAGTCTTGGCAATATAAGTTCAATGGTTGGCGGCGTAAAGTCCAAGCGTGAGTCTTGGCAGCGTAAGCCCAATGTGCCTTGGTGGTGTAAACCAGCTTAGCATGACAATAGTCGATGGAAGCACCTGAAGGCTAGCGTATGGATGAATGAGTCATGGATGACTTGGAGGGATCCGATAGACGTGAGGCTGATGGAGGTGGCTAGAAGGCTTAGGTCTAGGCTAAGGGTGGTCTAACAAGTATGAGAGGATCATACTTGGGGTAAACCTCATGGTTGAGGTGTATTGGTTGACTGGGGTTATGGACCAGTCGACTGGTCAAGTGTTTGATACTTGACAGCCGAGTCGACTTTGGGTAGTTGACTGGAATTATGACTAGTCAACTGGTTGGGAGTCGACTGGCGATCAACTGCGACCGAGTGGCCTAGGCAATCGACTATCATGATATGACAGTCGACTGGCCTTGAGCAGTCGACTACCACGGAAGGCAATCGACTACTAGTGGTTTTGGTCACGAAGGCAGAACGCTCGGTGATCGGAGCGATCGGCTGCGGCGGGCGACTACGGGAATGTGATTGGCGCGGTGTATCCATTGGCTTGAATGCCAATGTGGATCAAGTCTGTTGTGAGACAACGACACTGTTGGCAGTCGACTGCCAGGCGAAAATCCAGATTGCACGGAGGCTTAAAAGGAGCTTGACGAAGAGGATTTCGATAGTGATTTTCTTGGGCGATTTGAAGGGGATAGTTGGTGCTTTCCTGTCCTTCAAGGCTAGTCCAAGGCTATCAACAAGCAAGCATCCAAAGCAACCGTTTGTAAATTTTTCTTTACGTTATTTATTGTATTCACTTTATATTTGCTTGTTGTATTTTTTTTATTATTGTAAGATCGCTTGTACGAGATTTCTCCATCTCCGACGTGTTATCGAGAAGAAGTTTATTGAGTAGTGGTGTATACATCACTAGAGCTCGTTATCGAGCTCGCCCCGTGGAATATGAACTAGGGTTCCGAACCACGTTACATCGTGTGTATTATCGTGCTTGTATTTTGTTTATGCTTTTCTATTATTTCCGCTGCACACTAATCAAATTATAGCAAGCATGCAATTAAACTCTATCGACGAATGAAAACGCACCATTCACCTCTCCTCTCTAGCACTCACCGAAGTTCCAACACCTCTTAATAGATTGTATCTTTATTGTCATTACTCGTGCAATGGTATTTTCTTTCTATTTCGTATATATAAACATAAATGAATAAATATTTCCATTTACCTTTTTTTCTCTTCTATTTGAACCTATCCACCCCTTCTCATGCCAAAGGCAATCCACAAATGTAGTCTTGTACCCATCTCCATAGAATCAAGTCGTCCATTGCACTCGGCACTGACAAGAAGTTAACAAACAAAAGAGCTTGAATTGTTATTAACAAAGATGAATTAACACTAAAAGCATGTGAGATAAGGAAAATTGAACCCTTATTGTATAGATAAATGACCCCATCACACCTAAAGCAAATGTCTACCGTGATTAATCTCCTTCGTATTGACTGTGAAATCGACTGACAAAGATGTTAGGAACGAACGAATTACCTTTTGCATCAATCACCCCATCACACCATACATACCCAGGCTCTAAAAAACCCAATTCTCCAACAATACTTAAGTTGTCAACAACACTCCTTGTTGGTGCAATCGGCCCAGGTCACGATTGACCAGACTCGAGTTTGACTTGAGTGATGTTTTGATGTTTGACAAAGGGAATTGACAAAGTGGTTTGGCATTGATGTTTGACATTAATGTCGGTTAATATGTTGGGGAGATTGTTTATACAATCGATCCAGGTTATAATTGACTAGACTCGAGTTTGACTCGAGGGAGACTTTGATGGTTGACTGGGGTTGACCATGTGATTATGGGAAAGTCCAAGCATGGGTCTTGGCAAGGTAAAGTCCAAGTCATGGGTACTTGGCATGGAAAGTCCAAGTGAGTCTTGGCATTTGGTAAAGTCTAAGTCTTGAGTACTTGGCATGAAAAGTCCAAGTGGGACACTTGGCGCATGGAAAGTCCAAGTCATGGGTACTTGGCATTTGGGAAAGTCCAAGTCTTGAGTACTTGGCATGAGAAGTCCAAGCATGGGTCTTGGCAAATGAGAAGTCTAAGCATGGGTCTTGGCAAATGGAAAGTCCAAGCATGGGTCTTGGCATGGAAAGTCCAACATGGGTTGGCAAGGGAAAGTCCAAGCTTGAGTCTTGGCATTTGGGAAGTCCAAGGAGTTTGATATTGGCAGCGTAAAGTCCAAGCGGAGTCTTGGCGGCGTAAGTCCAATGTGCCTTGGCGGTGTAGACACCGTTAGCATGACATAGCCGAGGGAAGCACCTGGAGGCTAGCGCGATGGATGAACAAGTCATGGATGACTTGGAGGGATCCGAGAGGCGTGAGGCTAATGGAGGTGGCTAGAAGGCTTAGGTCTAGGCTAAGGGTGGTCTAGCAAGTATGGGGGCACCATACTTTGGGTTAAAACCTCATCTTTGAGGTTGGCGATCGGCGCATTATGGCGGTTCATTGCCGTGAGTCGACTTGAGTTCAACGCCGTTTAAGAGAATCTGCTCGGCAATGATACTCATTGAGCAATAACCGATGTCTACGGTGTTGGGTTTTCCGATCACAAGGCAGGTGTTCGATCACGTTTCGTAAACATGAACACAACGGAAGCAATAAAAATAATAAATCTACATTTATTACAACACACACAACACACGCATGCATATTACAACAAGTGTAGACATAACCGTAAATTTAAATTTGCAATAAAAAGGAAATTTATCTACGTTATACCTTTCGTATGACGTGTAGCGGGAACGGCATCAACCGGAACGATCCTCGCTAGAATCGTCTCTATCCGTATCCACGCCGAGTTCCTCGGGATGACTTCGCTAAGCACGAGCTTCGCCTTCGTGACGGGTTACTAGCCTCGTTGAAGACGACGCGATCGAGAGATGATCACGATCCGAATCCAAATTCGGATCCTAATACGAGTTCTCAAAACTCGCTTCTCCGGAGAGGTATTCGTCAACCAATTGACGAATCCTTCGTCCTCCACCTCAGACGATTACCAGAGATCGAATCCCCGATAAGTTAGCTGCTGTCGGAGCTCTAACCGTCGTCCAAACGACGCTCCGACGAGAGGAGAACAAGTTGTTCAAAAAACTGGACAGCTTTGGTGGAGGAGATAGGCGTCGGCCAACCAAGGGAAGATAAAGCTCACCTTGATGCCAAACCTAAAGGAGATCACCGGAGGGTCGCCGGAACAACTGACGGGCGCACAAGAGGTTCACGGCAATGGAGGTTGGCGCCAACTCTTAGAGGGGATGAGGTGGGCGCAACTTGCGCTAGGTTTTTGGATTAGGCTTAACAATCCCTTAAGCCCTCTTTTATAGAGAACTAATTCTCTTAATGGTTAATGGATCATATCCATAAAGCCCGTTAACCCGCTCCATTAAGTATAAGTTAAAATAAACCAAACCATGATGGTTTATTTTTAAGTTAAAAACGAATAACCAACTTTTGGTTCATTCGCTTAAAATAAACCAAACCCTTTGGTTTATTCTCCTCCATTGATTAGAACCAAACCATTTTGGTTCATCCATTATGTCTTCATAAGACACGCCCATCCACGCTTCCATTGCATCAAACAATTTCATGCTCGCTTATGTTTGGGTCCAACCAAACCTAGTTTCTCTCGGCCCGAGAATCCCATTCTCAAGCTCGCTTTAAATCCTTTGGATTACGCCACAGCGCGGTGACCAAATAGGTTCTCGCTTATGTTGGCCGCCTATAATTAACCATTAATTATAGAACGATCATGAGTGGCACCTAGTAGTACATCATGATCCCCAATTAACCAAAAGATCAACTGATCCGTAACTATTTCAAAACCCTTCAATGAATCGCGGCCCCATTCCTTCACTCATCTTATACCCACTTGGTTCAGGACATGGTCTATAGTGTCAGTCCCCACTAGGCTGACTACGTCACACCTAGCCCAAGTATCATTTCCTCGTCCTACGGATTCTAGTTACTCCACATGTATCAAAGAGTACCTTACTCTAAACATGTAATGCTTTGGCCAAAGACTTTAGTAACAATCCGACGAGAGGCCATGGGTATACATCTCCTCGCAAGGAGTGGTGAATCCTTTATAGGCTATTCAAACACCTTTCGATCACTTCGACTTATACCCAATCATCTCGGTCCACATCTCCTTAGAGATGTTTGCTTAAGATGTCAAAGCATAAGTCTCCATGATCAAGATGACTTGAATACCGCAAGTCAAAGGAACATCGCACTTAAGCCACAGTAAGAACTTCATTGACATATCTATATATGCAGAGAACCATATGAAGTCTTACGGCTGGTCACTCCAATGAACTGGTTACCATAACTAGCATCCACGATTAACTCCGGACATCACTATGTCTCCAGCCAGTGAGAATCAGCTGCTTGGATACACCAAGGAGTATACCTCGTGCTAGTCTCGACAGAATTGATGGTGTCGAATCCATCGATTCATCGACTAGGGATAATTAGATACATCACAATTACACATGTAGAGATACTCACTAGTTGTGATCCAATCACAAATTCTCTCATCTTTGTGAATCGTATCATGGACATTGATAAATGAGTTTAAGATCAATCAAATACATAAAATATGTATACTCAAATAGTGAATCTTCATTTATCATATAAATGGTTCATACATAAAGCGATTGCCTTAGGACATCTCATATATTACTAAGACTCCCTTGGCCTAATGCCAATCGCTCACGGTATCGATACCATAAGCTCGAACATGACCCTCGAGCTTATTTTGAGGTAATGCCTTAGTCGAGGATCCGCTAAGTTCCTTTCGATTGGGAATTTTCTCGATTTGTATTTCGTTCCTCGATGATCTCTCGATAAGATGATAGCGGCCGAAGCACATGTTTGGATCATTGATGAGACCACATCAAGTTCAGAGATGAACTTCTTGATCCAAACCGCTTCCTTCTTTGCTTCAAAGGCTGCGTATTACGCCTTTAGTGGCGAGAATCAGCTATAGTGTCAAGCTTGGAACCTTTCCAACTTATTGCGCCTCCATTCGGTGAATACATACCCGGTGGACATGGAATCATCCTTATGCATGCGGGTACATCCGTATACCCGCGTATCACCATGTACCCTTCTCCGTATATTAGGAACACATCCTTAGTTCTTCTTAAGTACTTAAGGATCGTCTTATGACCAATGATCCATTCTGGATCGGTAGTATCTCTCGTGACACTCAGAGCATACGATACATCGGGCCTCGTACATAACATAGCATACATGATAGATCCTATTGCGGATGCATAGGGAATCTTACTCATGCAAATCCTCTCGCCTTCACATGGACACATAGACTTTCAAAGGTGTACCCATGCCCGATGGGTAAGAAACCTTCTTGATTCCGACATGCTAAACCTCTTAGCACTCGGCCCATATATGTAGATCGCGAAAGACCAAGCAACCGCTTCGATCTATCTCTATAGATCTTAATCCCGAGGATGTAGGTTGCTTCTCCTGTGTCTTTCATGGAGAATGTCTTGATAACCAAACCTTCATCTGATCAGTAAGATTGAAACATCGCTTTCCTATAAGTAGTATGTCATCGACATACAATACTAGGAACACGATCAGACTCCCACTAACCTTCTTGTACACACAAGGTTCGCTCGATTTTGTGAGAAATCAAACTTTTTGATTGTCTCATCAAAACGGATATTCCAGCTCCTGGATGCTTGCTTCAATCCATAAATGGACCGTCGCAATTTGCATACCTTGGTTTTATCAACCGATGTGAAACCCTCAGGTTGTATCATATACACGTCCTCGAGCAGGTTTCCATTAAGGAAAGCTGTTTACACATCCCTCTCCCATCTCTCATAATCATAATGAGCCGCTATGGCCAGGAGCATCCGAATGGATTTAAGATAGCTACAAAGTAATAGGTTTCGTCATAATCAACACCTTGTTTTTGACGATATCCTTTCGCCATCAATCTAGCCTTATAGGTAATCACATTACCATCCATGTCGGTTTTCTTCTTGAAAACCCACTTGCACCCTATAGGCTTTATCCCTTCAGGTGGGTCAACCAAGTTCCAAACTTGGTTTTCATACATGGAATCCATTTCCGACTTCATGGCACCAAGCCACTTATCCCTTTCTGAACTTGTCAGCACTTCTTCATAACTGGTAGGCTCCTCATCATCAATGAGTAACACGTCGTTCGATTCACTTACGAGAAATCCATATCTCTCGTGAATATTACGTGTTCTACTGATCTACGAAGATGTGGTGTTACAATAGGTCCAAATCGATTGCTCATCACTATGAGTTTTACCTGTTGTGCTTCACCGTATCTCATCAATGTCTATTTGAGTCTCTCGAGCCTCCTCAAGCTCGACACTCCCACTGCTTTCTTGCAAGAGAAACTCTTTCTCTAGAAACACAAAGATGCCTCAAACAAACACCTTTTGTTCCACAGATGATAGAATTGGTAACCCCTTGTTTCCTTAGGGTATCCAATAAATAGACATTTATCGGACTTAGCATCCAATTTGTCCGACATCGTCCCACTTTCACATAAGCAGGACAACCCCATATCTTCAAGTAAGATACATGAGGTTTCTTACTATTTCATATCTCATATGGAGTAGTAGAGACTACCTTGGTAGGCATTCTGTTTAACAAGTAAACAACTGTCTGAAGTGCATAGCCCCAAAAGGACTTGGGAAGATTCGCATGATTCATCATTGACCTGACCATATCCAACAAGGTCCGGTTATGCCTCTCAGATACACCATTATGCTGTGGTGTATATGGCGGAGTCCATTGAGACAATATATCATTGTCTCTTAGGTAATCAAGAAACTCCTGACTCAAGTATTCACCACCTTGATCCGATCGAAGTATTTTAATACTCTTGTCATGTTGTTTCTCTACTTCATTTCTGAATTCTTTGAACCTTTCAAAGGCTTCAGACTTGTGTTTCATCAAGAACACATACCCAAACCGTGAGTGATCATCGGTGAAGGTAATGAAGTAGCTATAGCCTCCTAATGCTTGAGTTGACATAGGTCCACATACATCAGTATGTATTAGACCTAGTAACTCTCCCACTCGTTCACCTTTTCCAGTAAAAGGTAACTTAGTCATCTTGCCTTTTAAGCATGATTCGCATGTATCGTATGAATCCAATTCAAACGATTCCAGAATTCCACATCGGTGTAATTCGGACATGCGTTTCTTACTTGCATGGCCAAGACGACAATGCCACATATAGGAGTCTAATTGATTATCTTTTCGAGCACGCTTGTTGCTCGCTTCGATATTGAAAATGTCACTGGATACGTCCAACGTATAAATACCATTGCTTAAAGTTCCAGTCCCATAAAGAACTCCATTCAAAGTTATGTAACAACAATTGTTACTAAAAGTCAAATGATACCCATTTCTATTTAAACAAGAAATAGAAATGATGTTATTTATCAACGAAGGAACATAAAAGCAATTGTCCAGTTCTAAGACAAGTCCTGTAGGGAGTCTCAACAAATACGTCGAGATGGCGAAAAGAACCTCGCTCCATTCCCAACACGTAAATTTGACTCTCCCTTGACGAGTCTTCTTCTATTTCTTAGCCCATGTATGTCTTTACATATATGTGAGCCACACCCAGTATCCAATACCCAAGTGTCTGAGGAAATAGAATGACAATCAATAACGAAGATATCTGAGGAAGATGGGGCATCTGATGCCTTATTCTTCTTCACAGACTCAAGATAAATCTTGCACTTTCTTGATGGCTCTCCTTGCCATAATGATGGCAAGTTTCCTGCTAGTTCTACCTTCTTAGCCCTTCTCTTCTTTCCCTTCTGCTGTTCCTTTGACTTCCTCTTAGAACCTTTCTTCGAGGAATCAACTAACAGCACCGTCCCCTGCTCATGCTTCTCAGAAGGCTCCACAGTCTTCAGCATGTTGAGCAGTACCACAGATGAACCTTCTTGCATCTCAGAGGTGAAGAGGAGCTTGGAGACTCGAACCTTTCAATCTCACTTGCTCATCAACCAACTCACAAAGATGAAGGACTACGATATGAGCATCCATATGCTCATGCCGCCAGAGCTTGGGTTCCATCACGGCTAGCAGCATGATGCAACTCATTTGTTCGTAATCACTCACATGTTTCGATAGGCCAACAATTGGTCCAGAGTTGCATCACTAGACAAGCGGGAAGAGGCGCCGAGGACATTTGCAAGCTTTTCAACCTTGAGAACAATTCTCAAGCTTCTAAGCCACCAAGAAGCTCGGCCCACCTAATTTATTCGAATCCAAAATTGAACGCAAATTCAAAGACATCATGATCAATCTTAGAAATACAAAACGAGCATATATGAGAAAATGATTTTTAAAATGCATCAATATACATTTATAAATCCCATTTATTTTTCGAATTTCAAAAACCCCAAAATCACTTCGGGAGATCGTAGGTCCATCTCCGAATGGGCTGATATCCATCATAGTTATGAACAACCTTGGAGAGAGTCCAACAAGCCATTCATAACTACGACGGTAGGTATCAACTATACCGATTGCATATCACGTATATGCAACTATCACAATGTACTATCAACTAATTGAATGTTCACACATACATCGGGTTGTTAACACATTAACAAGTATGCATCATATGCATAGCACCCAACTTCACCTCCCTTTACATCGACCTTGGAGAGAGTCCAACAAGCCGATGCTCCAGGTTAAAGCCAACCCATTAATCGGGAAATAGTTTTAATATGGTTAGAGCGCATTCAACCAATTAGCCTAGCTTGGAGAGAGTCCAACAACCAAAGCTAACGATTGACCTCTGACTCTTACCATATTAGTATTAAACTATTCCATGGTTTGAACATGTTCGGGTTCGAGCCGGGCTTGGAGAGAGTCCAACAACCCAAACAAGAAACGGAACTCTGGTTCTAACCATATTAATGGAAGGTGTAGGCTTTAATATTGTTTAAGGGTTTTTATGTCTCATCCTCTTTGCATGCAAATAACTATTATCTACATGGCATGACATACATGACATACATTTACATGTCACGACACGCATGGCATAATGTTATGCATCTAATGCAATTATATGACATACAATTATGTCATGTATATAATTTCCTTATATGTCATAACTATTTATGGAAATAAAATATGTTTAAGATTTGATTCTCCAAATCAAATCATAATTAAATTAGGAAATAAATTTCCAAATCTAATCACATATTTTATTCATGGAATTATTTGATTAAGGAAAATCTATTTAGGAAACCAATTTCCTAAATCATTAAAACTACTTATGGAAATAAAATATTTAAAGATTTGATTTCCCAAATCAAATCATGATTAAATTAGGAAAAAAATTTCCAGAATCTAATCAAATATTTTATTTATGGAAAATATCAATTTCCATAAATACTTCCAACTTTCCAAAAGTGGAAGATTTCCATAAATACTTCTAGACTTTCCAAAATTGAAAAATTTCCATAAATACTTCTAAATTTCCAAAATTAGAAAATTTCTAGAAATACATTATGACTATTGCAAAACCATTTTTACGATTATGTCGAAACACAACCTGGCTCTGATACCACTGTTGGGTTTCCGGCACCGCGGCGTGTGTGTGTTCGATCACGTTTCGTAAACATGAACACAGCGGAAGCAATAAAAATAATAAATCTATATTTATTACAACACACACAACACACACATGCATATTACAACAAGTGTAGACATAACCGTAAATTTAAATTTGCAATAAAAGGAAATTTATCTACGTCATACCTTTCGTATGACGTGTAGCGGGAACGGCATCAACCGGAACGATCCTCGCTAGAATCGTCTCTATCCGTATCCACGCCGAGTTCCTCGGGATGGCTTCGCTAAGCCACGAGCTTCATCTTCGTACGGGTTACTAGCCTCGTGTTGAAGACGACGTGATCGAGAGATGATCACGATTTGAATCCAAATTCGGATCCTAATACGAGTTCTCAAAACTCACTTCTCCGGAGAGGTATTCGTCAACCAATTGACGAATCCTTCGTCCTCCACCTCAGAGGATTACCGGAGATCAAATCCCCAGTAAGTTAACCGCTGTCGGAGCTCTAACCGTCGTCCAAACGACGCTCCGACAAGAGGAGAACAAGCTGTCCAGAAAACTGGACAGCTTTGGTGGAGGAGATAGGCGCCGGCCAACCAAGGGAAGATAAAGCTCACCTTGATGCCAAACCTAAAGGAGATCACCGGAGGGTCGCCGGAGGATCACCGGCCGAATCTTGGACGCCGGCAACAACTTGGACGGCAGCACAAGAGGTTGGGTGGCAATGGAGGTTGGCGCTAACTCTTAGAGGGGATGAGGTGGGCGGCAACTTGAGCTAGGGTTTTTTGGATTAGGGCTTAACAATCCCTTAAGCCCTCTTTTATAGAGAACTAATTCTCTTAATGGTTAATGGATCATATCCATAAAGCCCGTTAACCCGCTCCATTAGTATAAGTTAAAATAAACCAAACTATGATGGTTTATTTTAAGTTAAAACGAACCGAACCAACTTTTGGTTCATTCGTTTAAAATAAACCAAATCCTTTGGTTTATTCTCCTCCATTGGATTAGAACCAAACCATTTTGGTTCATCCATTATGTCTTCATAAGACACGGCCCATCCACGCTTCCATTTGCGGTGAAGCGATTTCATGCTCGCTTCTATGTTTAGTCCAAACCTAGTTTCTCTCGATGCGAGAATCTCATTCTCAAGCTCGTTTTAAATCCTTTGGATTCGCTCGTTGTGCGTGTGACCAAATAGGTTCTCGGTTTATGTTGGTATCTATAATTAACCATTAATTATAGAGCGATCATGAGTGGCACCTAGTAGTACATCATGATCCCCGATTAGCAGAAAAGATCAGCGGTTGATCGAACTATTTACGAAACCCTTGATGGCTCGAATGAATCGTGCCTCATTCCCTTCACTCATCTTATACCCACTTGGTTGAGGACATGGTCTATTGTGCCGATCCCCACTAAGTGACTCGTCACACCTAGCCCAGTATCATTTCCTCGTCCTCACAGTTCTAGTTACTCCACATGTATCGAAGAGTACCTTACTCTAAACATGTAATGCTTTGGCAGACTTTAGTAACAATCAGAGCGAGAGGTCATGGGTATACATCTCCTCGCAAGGAGTGGTGAATCCTTTATAGGCTATTCAAACACCTTGATCACTTATACCCAATCATCCGGGTCCACATCTCCTTAGAGATGTTTGCTTAAGATGTCAAAGCATAAGTCTCCATGATCAAGATGACTTGAATACGCAAGTCGAAAGAACATCGCACTTAAGCACAGTAAGAACTTCATTGACATATCTATATATACGAGAGAACCATATGAAGTCTTACGGTGGTCACTCCAATGAACTAGTTACCATAACTAGCATCCACGATTAACTCAGGACATCACAATGTCTCCGGCCGGTGAATCATTTGCTTGGATACGAGGTATACCTCGTGCTAGTCTCGACAGAATTGATGGTGTCCAAATCCATCAATTCATCGACTAGGGATAATTCCGATACATCACAATTACACATGTAAAGATACTCACTAGTTGTGATCCAATCACAAATTCTCTCATGCTGTGAATCGTATCGTGGATATTCAGTAAATGAGTTTAAGATCCAATCAAATACATAAAATATGTATACTCAAATAGTGAATCTTCATTTATCATATAATGGTTCATACATAAGGCGATTGCCTTAGGACATCTCTCATATATTACTAACATACGGCAGTCGACTATCAAGTCGTGATCATTGCTAGTTCACCGCGAGCAGAATGCTCATGGCCGTGGCGATCGACTACAGCGGTTAGCGATCGCCAATGTTGACGATCGTACCGAGATCCGTTGAAGTTTTTCCAGCGTGGATCGAGCCGTTGTCTCACGACAATAGTGGCATCAGTCGACTTGTGACTTATGGCAGTCGACTGATGGGCGGAAATCCAGGTCGCGCGCAAGGATAAAAGGAGCTCGACGGGAGGGTTTTTGCAATCGATTTTCTTGGACGTTTTGAAGCGATTTGCTACTGCAAATCAGGGCTTTCAAGTGCTAGTCCAAGGCAATCAACAAGTAAGCTTCTAAAGAGTTTTTGTAAAGTGTTCTTTACTTCTCTTGTTGTATTTCTTCTTATATTTGCTTGTTGTATTTAGATTATTGTTGTAATCTTATTGTAAGAGGTTTCTCCACCTCCGACTTGTGTCGAGAAGGAGTATTTGTGATTAGTGAGTGTGTGTGCATCAGTAGGGCTCTTTAGAGCTCGATCCGTGGAGTATGAACCGTTCGGTTCCGAACCACGTTATATCCTTGTGTTCGTGATTATATCTTTTCGTTATTGCTTTTATTATTTCTATTCCACTGCGCATAACGAGTTTTGTAGAGACGATCGCGAACGAATTCCATCTACGTATGAATTCAACGCTATTCACCCCCCCCCCCCTCTAGCGGCGTCAAATCCCCAACACTCCTATCAAACCAAATATTAATATTGGATGACACACTTTCTATACAATAGTCATTCGAGAGCCCAATGCTTTAGAAAAAATAGTTTGAAATTAGTGGTAGTTATCATGGAGCAAAAGATGATGCATTCATCCTAAGCGTCCTTTATCGTCGGTCCCATAGCTAGATAAAGGAAGGTAAATTACGAGGAACATTTTTACCCAATTAAAAACTAACACGATGGGGGGTAGATATCTCGAAAAACATTGCAACTTTCGAAGATTGACCTTTATTCTTTGGGATAATTTTACCGTCCATGCTAATCATTTGATCCTCTTGTGGGGACACGTCATAGTTATCTTTGTACAAAAAGATTGTGACTACCAACCTAGCTACCCCCTCATCCTGACTCCACCAGTATGAGAGGGAGTAAATGTGGTCATTGACCTTGGTGCGTCGATAAGTGTGATGGAGGATGTGGTCCCGACACGGACATTAAATAGTCCACTAACACGATCGAAGGATCAAATCTTACTCCTTATATAAATTTTGCATTGTACTTGCCAATGCACCATTCCTGCGGGGACATAGTTATCTTCTTCTATACAAAAGTGTGCCGATCATCTTCTAATTAAGTTTAGTCAACACCAACTTAAATTAAAGAAAAGGGTAGTTTACTTATTTTTTTTAATATAGGTCAAGACACTCTCAGTGAGCTACAGTACGTGAGTTTCCAAATTTGTATAATCTTTTCATGGATCAAGGAGCAACCATTAATCTAGTGATGATTTTGCAAACACCCTTAGAGCTTCTAAATTTTTCTACGTCACTTAGCAACTTGGCATCGATTTTGATCGAGGCTAAGAACACTTGAGATCAAAACTCTAGACTTGACTCAAAACCAATAAGAAGAGTGCCATGACTTTGTATAAGTGAGTTGTATCTTTAGGTACATGATTCTTCAAGCTCTTCGTGAAAATAATCTTTTTGTAAAAATAAGATAAGATTATATCTCGAAATTTTGAATTGGCATGGGTTTCGTGCATCAACATTCTCTTTATTTTCTCCATTTAGAATGCATTAAATGGAAAGGAAAACAATGCAATAATTCATGAAAATTCAATCAGATCCGAAAGGAGCTCAAATCTTCATACACAATTTAATTAAAAGCAGAAGTGACAGCGTAAGCAACGAACAGGATCAGGAGAGAAGCAAAAAACTGCGGCGCGTCGGACGACGACCCCTCGTCGCTTGGCGGTGCATCGGCCGGCGACGGCGATGGTGCTTCAGTCGACGGGGCTGGGGGTGGTGGCGCAGGCGGAGAGCTTGTCGGTGTCAGAGTCGGAGCGGAGATTGGCGACGGCGGCGGCCACGAAGGTGCCGCAGACGAGTATGGCGCCGGAGATGGCGCTGTTGACGGCGCTGTGTGTGCAGATTAGCCAAAATAAATAAAACCCGATAAAATAGAAGAAAAAATTACAGAAATGACTCACATGGAGAAGAAGCGGGAGGAATTTCACCTGAAAACGCGAAAAGGATACAGAAATTAATTGGATCACAAAAAAAAAAGAAAAAGAGAGAGATAGGGAGAGAGAGAATTTTAACGAGAGCAGAGCGAGGGAGAGAGGCAGCACCGGGGCAACGTATTTCCGGCGCCTTCACAGCGCAGGCAGTCGGGAGGTCAAGCACGCGGCTGGTATTAAGCGCGACGCCGAGGTCGCGGGCCTGCTTCAGCACGTCGCAGATGCAGTCTGGCGAGCCGATGACGACGTCGGCGACCCCGATGCAGCAGGCGGCGCTAGGGCTACTCGTGTTGCTGCCGTCGGTCACGTAGGACAGGCAATCCAGCAAATCAGTCAGCGCGCTCGAACAGTCCTCCGCCGCCGCCGCCGCCGCCGCCGCCACCTTCCCGCCAGAGGCCGCCACGGTGCACGCCGCCACCATGAGCCCGACGGCCAAAGCCGCTGCCATGCTATTCATTGCGCCTCAACGATTGCACCGAAAATTAATAATAATTAATTAAAATTGCTGCAAAATATATATAGACAAAGAAACTGAAAAAAAAAAAAAAAGTTATAAATTTCCAGTTTTTTTGGTCTGATATTAATTGGAATCGAAGGTTTTTAAAGTATTCAAATAAATGGGGTGAAAATCATGCCATATTTGGAGAAAATTGAGCATGAGTAAGATCCAAATCGATGTGTATAATTGCTTATTATTATTATTATTATTTTAATTAAATTTTTATTACTTGTATGGAAATCAAATATTGTGTTTCCATAATTAGGGGGGAAATAGCTGGTCGGTGTGAATATAATTATATTTTATGGTATGAAATAATACAAAAAAATATGGTTAAGCCTATCCATTGTAGATTTTAAACAAGGAAGCAAATGAACCAGAGTAACATTAAATAGGAGGAAAAACAATTTTAAATTTACACTAATAGGATATTACAATATTACTTAGTTTTCTTATTCTATTAGAGAAACACATAACTTAGCTAGTATTGTCTAGAATTTTGAAGGAATTCGATGTTTGCGAGATCATGTGAGCCCTTTAGTTGTTACTTGTGGGTTTAGCCCTCTCCACAGGGGTATCTCCTTGTTGCCAATGCCAAATTTCCCCTCCATCTTGTTCCGAACGATTCCATTCGCACCACTTCACTCTAAACATTGGCGACATCATTCAACATTCTTCTTGTTGTCGACTCACTCCTTGTCAATCCTTTCTCATATGGTCCAACTTCTTTTATAGAGACTGCAACAACACCTTCATTCTCGTTCGGTGTAGGAGAAAGAATTACCCAATCCATTACATCTATACTTTCATGAACTAGAGTGACAAAAGGTAGTGATGGATAAGTTTTGTTGTTGGAGGAACAAAGTTGGCTAGGTGTTAGCTACATTGTCATCTTCACGATGACTTTCATAGTTAGAAGATTGTAGAAGAAGTAATTTTGACACATAGAGAGGTAAGATAGCCCCTATTATTGATGCAGGGGATACAAGATAATTGAACTTGAGTTTTGATAATGATAAAAGTTCAAAGTTAAGTCATATTGTGATATGATATTATATTAAGTTTGCAGAATTTAACATGTAAAAAACTTAACTAAGATCAAAGACATCATATAGGGATAAATTGCATCGGTTGAAATGGATCTGAATTAACCAGAGGAAGTTACATCAGCATTCCAGGTGACTGGACCTAGTCCAAGCGTCTGGAAGACTCTATAAAAGAACCATCGAACAGAGAGCCCAAAACATCAACTTCCAAGTGCTTGTGCCTTCATCTCTCGTGTTCAACACTCAACCTCAATGTAGTTGTGCTATAACTCCGATCGCGGGCTTCATCTTCATCATCTCGACATCCGTATAATTAATTTATTTTCGTTTCTTGTGTACTTAACTTCTAAAGGGACAGTAAGGTTGTTACAATTTCTTACTCTTTGTAAGAAACGAATTTCTTATCTCCAATGAGAAAGAGATATTTAGTAATTGTCCTTTGATAGCGATCCCGGATCGCGGGCCTTGACTAGCAATCTTCGGTTGTGAACCAAGTAAAAAAATAGTTGTGTTTTGTCATTTATATTTCCACTACGTACTCTTACATATTTTAATGAAAAAGTGTTTAGCATCATTCACCCCCCTCTAGCACATTACTCGATCCAACAATTGGTATTAAAGTGGGGGCACTCATATCCGATCCAACCACCGGTTGAGAAATAGTTTTGGTTTTGTTTCTTTTTGTTGTTATAAGTTTTATTCCCGCACTACTAATCCAAGACCAACTTGGTGCATTGTTTTTCGTTTGTGGGTTTTTGAAAGATTTTTTCTTAAATGGCATGTCAAAAAGGCTATAGTACCGTCCGACCCCCTTTCTTTTGCGAAGACGATTTTGGATATTGGAAGGCTCGGATGGAATGCTTCTTGAAGATTTAGGTAGAGATGTGAATTATCATCCAGACCGGATTCACTCTTCCCATCGCCGATCTCGGATAGCCGTTAGAGTGCGATAAATGGACGACTAGAATAAAGCATCAAATTGAAGCGGATGCCAAAGCCACTCAAATTCTATAATATGAGTTATCCAAAGAAGAACTTAACTGAGTCAGACCATTTATAAGCGTCAAAGATCTCTGGGACAAACTCACGGAACTTCATGAAGGAACCTTGGATACAAAGGTATGTAAGAGAGACCTATTAGTAAATACTTTATTTACTATGAAAATGCAGGATGGCGAGACGACTAGCCAAATTCACGCAAGAATTCAAAACATCCTAAACGGACTACATTCTATCAGTCAAAAGTAGAAAATCAGGATGTGATAAGGTATGTGTTGGACCGTTGGCACGCTAGAGGGGGGTGAATAGAAATTTTTCAGTTTCAGTCGCTCGATCTTGCTAGTCTACAAAACTCGTTAGTGCACAGCGAAATATATAAAAATAAATAACACAAACATAGACAAAAACACAATTACAAATATATATGATTTAACGTGGTTCGAAATCTTAGTTCCTACTCTACGGCCGAGCTCTAGTGATGCACACCACCACTAAATCCTCTCCTTCTTGGAAACAATCCGAAGGTAGAGAAACCTCTTACAAAATTAGTTTACAAAAATACAACCAAAATACAAGAGTATACAGCGAAAAAGAAACGTAAAGAATACTTTACAAATGAGGAACTTTGATCACTTTGCATGCTTGTCAGTTGCTTTGAGATGTCTTGGAAAGTCTGGAATGCAACAACAATTCCCCTTCCGAATCTCCAAGAAAATCGCTACGAAAATCTCCCCGAAGTCCTACTTTTATAACCTGAGCACATACCTTTTCGCCGCCTTCAGTCGACTGCTTACTTTCCGGCAGTTGACTGTTAGCTCGACCGTTGTCTCACAATGGTAACTTCACCAGTTGAGATGTCACCTCGACTGAGCCCTAGTCAAGGTGCTAATTGAGCTTGTTTTGCTTCTGACCTCCAGCTACAGTGCCACCAGTCGATTGCTCTACCAAAGCAATCGACTGCAGTGTCGGGGATACTATTTCTCACATCGCCCAATCACCCTTTAGATTTCCTGAGCACCAACAACCAATCGACTGCTACCAATCAGTAGTCGACTGAAGAGCATATAGCTCGTTTGCTGACTCACTAGTGGCCAGTCGATTGCTCTCTAACAGCAGTCGACTGTCGAGCACCTAGCTCGCTTGCCAACTCACCAAGTGTCGAACACTTAGTCTGAGTCCCGAGCTCACAATGGTCAGTCGACTGTTCTCCAATAGCAGTCAACTGCTGAGCACCATGACTATTTTTTGAGCCGCATAGTGTCGAGCACCCAGTCTGAAAATCGAGTCCCACAGCGGGAGTCGACTTCCTACTAGACTAGTTAACTGTGCTAAATCGTCAGTTGACTATCGACCACCCAGTCTGAAAACTGAGTCCCACAGTGGTAGTCGATCATACTTGACTAGTCGGCTAGGCAAATCCTCCAGTTGATTGAAGCACCTCAAATATGAGGTTTGACCCAAGTATGATCCCTTCAACCTTGATTAACCATCCTTGGTCTTGACCTAAGCCTTTTATCCACCTCCATCAATCTCACACCCTCAGGGTTCATCCGAGTCCTCTACAACTTATTCACCCTTTGCGCTAGCCTTCAGGTGCTTCCATCGGTTGTCATGCCATTAAGTACCTTTGCCAAGAGGCCGCACCTCCGGGACTTCTCCATTGCCAAAAGGTCGCGCCTCCGGGACTTCCTCATTGCCAAGAGGCCTCGCCTCTAGGACTTCCACTGCCAAGGCTCCATCTTTGGACTTTCCCTTGCAAAGCATTCATACTTGGACTTTTTCATGCCAAGACCATTCTTGGACTTTTCCTTGCTAAGTCTTCAAATTTGGACTTCTCCATTGCCAAGTATTCATACTTGGACTTTCCATGTCAAGTATCTAAACTTAGACTTCTCCATTACCAAATATTCATACTTGGACTTTCCATGCCAAGTATCCAAATTTGAACTTCTCCTCGAGTCTCACTCGAGTCTAGTCAACCTTAACTTGAGATTTGATTGCTCCAACAATCTCCTCCAAATAATCTCTCTCATATGACTTTGGATATCCTAATCATCCACTAGTCATATGGTCAACATATGGTCAAACTATATCCAACCATATTGACAAACATCAAAATACTACTCGAGTCCCACTCGAGTCTGGTCAACGTTGATCCGGGGTCTATTGCACCAACAATCTCTCCCTTTTTGATATTTGACAATACGTTTAAGTTAGCTAACCAATAAACCCAACTTTACTCTTCCTATGCCAAAGCACAATGAAGGTTTTCCTAACTTAAAACTTCACTTCTCCCCCTTTGACATACATCAAAAAGGCTTACTAAGGTTTTCAATATTTCATCTCCCAATGAGATCCTACATTCTCCCCCTTGGTTCAAAATCATTTAGGATGCCTTCACTCTTCTTAGTGATACAACCCTTATCACTAAATGAGAGACAATCCATAATGCAGGTTTACTTAACCTTCACTTCTCCCCCTTTGGTCAAAAATGCATCTATTATTCCTTGATGGACACACTCCCCCTAAAGGCTTACTCCCCCTAGACCATTGCATCAACAATGTCCTTGAGAGTTCTTAAGCCTATAGGAATTCTAAACTATCAAAAATAAGGGAAAAAGTTCAAACTTGAACTTTCATACACCTTAAAATTTGATTCTTAATCCTAAATAACTCTCCTATTTAGTTTCACTGAAATTCTTATATTTTCAATGTTTTCCAAAGCACACCCTTGGGTTAGGAGCAGTTAGAGTATCCTTGGGGTATTGATAAATAGCTGAACAAATCTTGTGCGAAATCAGACTCCAATCCAATGTGTCGATGAGCGAATGACTATCAACACCACTTCGATTATTTGCCTTGAATGATCGACTCTTATTGTGCATAAATCAGAGTTTTTCATATGATTTTCAGAAATGCATAAGTAAATATATGAATCTTGAAAATTTTTGAAATTTCATACGTATATTACTTATGATAAGTACAATTGGGGAAAAAATAATTTTCTATGAAAATAACTTTTAAATTCAAAGAATGATATAAAATTCAAAAACATAGAAAACTTCAATGATTTGTCTAACTTTGTGTCAATCTTCTCAATGGTAGTTTCTATCAAAAGATAGACTTCACCAAGATTTTTTAAAATTATTTTCAAATCTTATTTTGAATCATGGTCAATGGGCTAAGTACACATGACTTATATACTAGCTTTCCTCATTATTCATCCTTATGATTTAATGAGTCTTAAGTTCACTTTAATGCACCATATAAGCACATTGAACTTGACTTATGTCCTAAGATCTCACAGGTATCTAGAGTGTATGAAACACATACAAGTCATCGTTATAGTTTTTGTGAGATGGGGTTTACGTTTTTTCCTAATCTAAGGGGTTCATGCATTTTATCTAAGCATTCCAATTTGATTCCTTTATTTAGGACATCAAATCATGTCATTTGTCCTTAAAATTCATTTTGATTAATTTTAATGCATGAAATAATCATGGCATAAGCAATTTCATAATTTAAAGCATGTGCCAATGATGTATTATGTCATGACATCAAAATGATTTTAAGTATAACCATGACATAATTAACCTAAGTCTTATCATGACATTATAAAATGATCATGTAAATATATAATATCATGACATGGTATATGACAAACAAAACATGACAAGTATAAAATACAAAGGTATTGAATACCTAAGTTTAAGCTCAATTGTCATTTGCTAAGACTTATACCAATTTGCCATAATGCCTAATTTTCCTCAAGTGTGCCAGCGCCCCAAATTTGGCATACTTTTGACTCTAAACTATTTGTGCTAATTTTTGTCAATTTTATTTTCCATTAAATTCATTGGCACATCCTAAATTCTTTTAGAATGTAATTCTAATTTCATTTTCAAAGTATAACAATACCTTGAAAATGCCCTAAAGTGTCAACTTCACTATTGTAAAATACGAAAAAAAAATTATTAAATTAAAATTAAATAAAATAAAATAATAGCCCTTGCTAATCGAGAATTAGCTCATGGAATTTATAGGAATTTTTAGAAATTTTTCCGAATTAAAAAGGAGTTCATACGAGAATTTAAGCCTAAATGGATATTTGGGTTAAACCTAGGTTAGCTTGGGCTCAACTTAGGCTAGGTTTGACTTAGGTCCGGTTCAAGTTTAGGCAGAATGTCTTATAAGAACCCGATCCCGACTTCCCTCAGATCATGCGATTTCTTCCCTTCTTTGTCGCCGATTCTTTCTCCGCCGCGATGCTTTTCCCGATCGCCGCCTTCTCCGTCGCAAGCAACGATCTCGTTGCCGCCGCCTGGTCGTCAGAGGTCGTCGGAGGTTTTCCTCAAGCAGAATATCACCGAAGGTCGGCCCTCAGCAAGCCGATCTCCCCGCCGCAGCTGGATGCGCCAGCTAGTGCTCAGCCGGCCTCGATTTGGTCGGGTTGTCGTCGCTAAGGCCAAGGGGAGCTCGATCCACACTATGCTGATAGATCCTTTGCTCTAGGGCGATTTTCGGTCAAGATCACAATTTCATCGAGGCTGATTGCAGTGAGTTCGTCGTAGCCCAGAGTTTGGACAATTGTTGTTTTCACCGTCTCCTGATCGTGAGTCGACGTTGTTCTTTTGATCTATCTTGTTCAGTGTGCTTGCAACAATCACAAATTTGGATCATTGCTTGTTGTGATCGCTTGACCGGATGCGATCGGAGTTCAGAATTGGTTTTGTTACGTGAGCAGGCGCCTAGGGAAGCTGCCGGTGGAGGGTTGAGATCGGTAAGTTTGTTTATTTCTATTGTTTCATCTGTTATTGTAAATTCTGTGGTGTGTCAATGTTATTGAGATCCGATGGGTGCTGTGTATGGAGCATCGTGTGTGGCTGTTTGGAGTGGGATCCGATTGATGTAGGTGCTATTCAGTGGTTCAGTTGTTGTTCAGTAATCTTAGAGTTTCTGATTGTTGTGGAGTGGTGATGCTCTACATTTTATGTGAAGATGTGAATGTAATGATCTGGGTGATTGTTTGGGTAGTGCAGCCAACATTTGATGGTTATTGTCGAAGAGGATGTTGATCAGTCCAATTTCAGGTTCTAATTATGTGTGGTGGGTTGTAAGCTTTGGAGCTTGGAGCTGGTAAGTAAAGTGTGTTGATTAGATTGATAGATATGTGAGTATGTAGTTTGATTGGAGTGTGTTTAGATCTATTTACATTAATGGATCTTTGGATGTTGGTGATTTATTGTGAGTGTGGTTATGGTGTTGCATATTGGATAATCGGGATTTTTAATTCGTAAACGAGGAAAGGATGCGAGTATAGGAACGATGTAGTATATAGTTCCTATGTTTGTTGGATACTCGTACTTAATCATTATTGCTATTATTGTACAGGTTTGGGATACGAAGCGGGTCCGCGGCCGTGAGGATTATTCGAGCTTCGTATCAGGTGGGTAATATCTACCTGGTCTGGTAGTTTTGATCAAATTCTAGTGCATGATCTTGGATTTATGTTTATACCTGTTTACCTTAAATCCACTCTTATTTAATCATATGCTTGTACTGCCTTGACCTTTGAGATATAAACTCTGGTACTTCATTGATTATCTAGCTCGGATAGGAACTATAAACCCTATTATGTATTAGCTGATGGATGTTCAGTAAGTACAGGTGGTTAGGGTTATCTTTGTGACTTCAGTTTGGGTTACTGTATTACATCACTAGGGTTAGGTGATGGATTGGATTATGGAGTCGATTGTTATATCATATCCGTATTAGTGGTGCATTTATGATAGATCTAGTTGTCTATGTATAGATAAGTGTATGGTTGTCAGTATGTGACCATGGACTAGAGGTCCTAGTGTGATGGTATATCCATTATGGATTGTGTGTCTGAGTATGGTTATATGGACGGTTGATGGTATCTCGATACTGACTAGAGGTCTTAGCATGGTTGACTGTCAGGTGTGTATGACTCTGTGTGATAGAGAGAGTCTTATGGATTAAAGTCCTTGCATGGTTGACTTTTGGTTGACTAGGTCTCCCCGTGAGTTAGGGAGTGTTGTGAGGATTTTTGTGTGAGCTATGCATCATTACATTTCATGCATGCCGACGACTGAGTCTGCCTTGTGGTTGAGACGAGTCGTCAGTCATCCTGCCTCCCCGGCCACTCGGGGTAGTGGTTGTAGGGTTGAGGGCAGAGCATTGTTGTGCGTGCCGTTCTCGGCCACTATGGATGGTGGTAGCTGGAGATGCGCACTTGGCCACTGTGCGGAGTGGTAGTTAGCGCACTCACCCACTATAGACGGTGGTCGTGTGATGTGCAGTTGTCCTGGGTGCGGTGCTCGTCTACTCATGGGTAGGGACGAAGCGGCTAGCAGCAGGGACTCCTGTGTGGGTAGCATATAGCTCTATGGCGGGCTAGCTACTGTTTCATACTACCCAACTCGGTCACTCGAGAGTGGTGGCGGCTGTAGTCGGGATAGTTGTCATGTCCTGCCACCTAGGCCACACTGGGGTCGTGGTAGCGAGTTGGGTGCGCAGGCATGACCATGCATATGCATTGCAGATCTATATATATGTATGCATGTATTTGATATATGTTTTATATATGCCTGTGAGATGCTGCATTTTGATTGAGCTATGATTGTTGCACATGCTTGTTCATCATGATACATGTCATTTGCATTTTTATTTACTGCTATGTGTTGAGCATGATATATGCGTTGATTCAGACTGTTATATGCATTTGATTAGCATCATGTCATTGTGTGGTACGGACTGGGTTGTTATTACAGGTGATCATATATTGTTCATATGTTGAAGTATTGGTCAGGTATGGGATTGACTTGATACATTATATGGGTTATGTTATTGTATATCTATCAGGATGATATAGCTTATGGTGTTGCAGACCGTCGGGTACGTTGGTACATTACTTCCTGTTCGGTTGATCAGTTTAGTATATACATTGAGTATGACTTTACTGTAGTTACTTGTTATTAGTTTTGGATATGACTGTATGTCTATTGGACTCATGCTGTATACCTGTAGATCTTCACATGTATACTTATAGATCTATCTTTATATGTTGTTCATGCACTTTCTATATATTACCCCTGAGTTTATACTCACCACCCCTGGACCCTGGGTTTTCTGTCGCCCAGATAACAGGTGGAAGATTCCTTGGACGTTTGGAGCTCCGCCAGCCGATCCCATCTCACACCGAACATTTGGGGTTTTCCACGTATTTGCTTCCGCTGTTATTTTGTATTATGGCCATGTATAATCAGTGTTGTATCTAGCTGTGGATTTGTACGTTGTTGTGTGTAGTATGTTAGAATCGCACCGGTGCGCACCTCTTGTGTTGTTGTGGATATATTGTTTGATATTGTCCATTTATATATTGTTGTTGTGGGCCTACGGGCCTTGTATTAACCTGATATGTTGCCACGTACAGGGGAGATGCCGTCCGTTTGCTTTTCGGCACGGCATACTCTCGGGGCGTGACAATTTTATTGGTATCAGAGCCCTAGGTTACGAAGTCCATTTTCGGATTTTATTTCGTTCGGACATCGAGTTTTGCTTTACTCGGTTTTGGTTTGTGAGTTCTGGGATCTGGCTGTTGCGGACATCTCCGAGCTACAAGGTTTAAGGTATGTTAACAGTTATTACATATCCTTCTATTGGTTATGCATTTAGTTGCTTATAACATGGATGACTTGTAGGATATTGGTTAGTATTCGTAACCGTGGTTTGAGTTTGACCACGGGAACGATATGTTGAGGTTATTAGATATGTACCTGCTATCGAAAAGGTAATTACCTTTGAGAGTTGACTGATACCGAGTCGGAAAGTAGGGGTTAGGTAGTCACATCTCTTGTGGAGATCAAGGATTACGGTCCTAAGATTTTCACTAATTATGTTAGTCAGATCATTACCTATGGGGTAATGAATGCTGCAATACACTATTGCGTCACGAGATAGTAGAGGATTAGTTTGGAGATATTCATAGAGATTTTGATCTCTGAGATGGTCGTTCTAGGTTGTATAACGTTGAGGGTACTTTTGAGTACTTAACTCGTGTTATACAGAAGAAGCTAAGTTAGCTGCATACCATTATTCGAATTTAGCCGGTACTTGGTGTAAGATATAGGAAATAACCTTCGGGAAATCACACATCACTTGGCCACGGTGTAGTGATGTTGTGAGAGGGTATTTTTCCATGTCATTTTTTTGACTCATCGTCAGGGAATTCTTGAGCTTCAGGTTGGGTGATCGTCTGGTAACGAAAGTACCATGCAGAGTCGTTAGACTCGTGAGGGTTACGACCCCCCTAATAGCTCAAGAATGTGATTGGATTGGTTTTGGCCACCCACAGGTTATCGGTTGACATTTTTATCAGGATGTTTGGATCTCCTACCGGAAGTGTATAGACCGAGTCATGTGTATAGAAATGACTCCGTAGTAAGTGTTTTAAAGAGTTGGAGATTTGATAAGCAGATATTGCGAGTCAAATTATTGGAATTTGAAATCTCCAAATGTTGGATAAAAGGAGCAAGATTAAAGTCATAAGTCACAAGCGACTATTGGAGAGTTTTCCGATCATAGAAGAGCGATTGTAGATTGTCAGCAGCTTCTCATGTTTATCAGCGAACTCAGAGGAAAGACTCCGAAGGGAGATTAAAGGTGTGTAGTGCGGGTTACGACGAGACACAGAGCCAGATTATCCGATGGACCATTGTATCTGTTTCTACTATAAGCAGCCGGTATCTACGAGGAGAGTATGTACTTTGAAGACTCAGTGGAAGACTATGGATGATGCTTTCGAGCGGATGATCCACAACCTCGAAAGTTGAGAGCATTACAGAAGAATGGATTATCACATCAGCAGCGATCTACTACCTCAGATATAGTTGAAGCTCTTTGATACTTTCATCCGGAAGAAGTAAGTTACTCAAGCGATATCACCAAGACATCTCGGAAGATTCGGACATTGGACAACAAGCTATTTACCTTCCCGAGGCGACAACAAGCATTACCTTCGGCGTGGTTATGATTTGTTCGAGAGGAGAGAGAGTATCGACAATGGTGTGTATATTCTGCATTCTTCGACGCCACTATACCTTTCACGAAGATGGAGCGTGCTATGATGTTGTGATTCTTGATATTTTACACGGATGTGTATCTTTTGCGATACAGCGATGGTTATCATCTCCCGTGCGATTGTTTTGATTTGTACACCTTCGTTTTTTGATTTCAGTTCCTCCATAATAGTCTTTGCATCTACATGAGCTCAGCCGTCCAGAACAGATGTTGGACAAGTTTACATGATTACTTGAGAAAAAGTATAGAAGAGCGAAGGATCGGTCCTTCGGGGTATTACTTTAGGTTATCCTATTTGCGGATATATCGAGAGATACTGGTAGTTTACAGGTATCTTTGTCTAGAACATTCTTGATAGGGTTCGAAGGGTTCCTATCGACTTGTGGGTTGGTGATTTTTCTCTACCGTTAGGTGAGATGTTGATCGACAACCAAGAAGTCAAGGGATACCCTTAGCCTTTGCTAGACATACCTTTATTATAGACATATCCTTACGGATAGTTGGATTGTTGGAGCGTTGGTATACTAGGACTCTCGGATGTACGTATAATCTGAGAGTATTCGGATATAGTTTCGGATGAACTCCCGGGCTTGCCACTGCATGGGCAAGTAGGAATATGCGATTGGAGGGTGATTTCGAGAATAGTCCTGATAATTGGGACCTCATACCGGGAGATAATTTTATGGGTATCAGTGTCGCTAAACACTATTGGAGATTTATCTGCCTAAGTGTTTCTTCTTGAAAAGACTTGTAACTCTTTGTTAGAAGAGAGTCAGACCTTGAGTTTATGCATCGATTATCGATGATTAGAATGCAGTAGTTGCTGTGAATGAGTATCCTTCGTGGTGGATAGAGGATCTGTTTAGATAAGCTAAATGACACCTGTGTATACCCTAGGGTTGATCTACGACTGGAGGGTTGATATTGTAGTGACTTAGTGTCAGACAATTATCATTATCGGTGGGATGATTAAGCTATCTGTAGCTTAGAGTAAAAGGGATATAGGTGTGTAGAAGACAATATTTCATACTTGGTATGAATTTTAGGAGATGTTGATAATGTTGTTAGACTTATCGACGATTTAGTCATTCATGAACTTGAGGAATCAAGTACTCTTGGAGTATTTGGGATCGATTGTCATCATATCTGTGGAGGATATATTTATGAATATATTCTCAATCTTGAGGGAAGTTGTGGTTTCCCTAGATTGATTTGGTATTTACCGTAGATGTGGATAGGATGCACTAGCGATACTATATCGTCGACTTGTGGGACCAAGAAGGTGATGGCAATCACCTGGTCGGAAGTTTGTGAAGCTAGGTTTCAAGGCCTAGACGGTGGCTGACTTTTTGTTGTTAGTTAATCCGTCCGATATGGATGGAAGGGTATTGTATGCAGATGCATCATTTCAGGGATTAAGAGCGATCCGTCTGATTGAATGAGACGTATATTATGTGTATGCTAGTTGAGAAACTAGCGAGATTAGTCATTGTAGTCTTCCAGTTACTTTCAGTTCTGTGTGACAGAGTGAATTTTGGACATTAGATTAATTTCTCTTGTGAGAATAATTCTCCGTCTCTGAGAAGGATGGTGGTTTCCAGAGTTGCATTCTCTTTAGGAAGAGTTGTTTCAGGAGACTCTTCATTCGAGGGTGATGATTTATTCGGAGTGTATCCGAAAATAGTGAGTATTGAGACGTTCATGATGGTGGGACGATATATGGGACACAGTTAATTTCGTAGTTTGATGTTGGTGTGCCAACATGAAAGGTGGAATATTGTGATCGGTAGGGTTACATATCGTGATGAAGTGGGAGCCTAGTACGTTAGACTGCGTTGGGAGATTATTTAGAATTCGAAAAGGACTTGATAGGATTTGGGTAGTCGATGATCGATTAGCTAGGTCCGCTCATTTTCTTCCGAGCCGTAAGATGGATTTCGTTGGATCGCTTGACGGAATTATATTCATGGGGTATCCTTGAGTATCATTTCTGATAGTGATTCATGATTCACCTTACGATTCTGACAAAGTTTCCCATCGGTTACGGGTATAGAGCTCCATTATGGTACAGTTATTTACCTTTTAATAGGTCGGTTGAGAGTGTATATATGAGCTAGAAAATAATATTCGAGCTCAGTACCCCACTTAGTCACTGGAGGTGTGTGACTGTTCTCTGGATACTTGAGATGGTTGTTGTGACATCTTGTTCTCGTACGTGAGTCGAAATTTGGGGACCAAATTTTTATAAGTGGGGGAGAATGTAAAATACGAAAAAAAAATTATTAAATTAAAATTAAATAAAATAAAATAATAGCCCTTGCTAATCGAGAATTAGCTCATGGAATTTATAGGAATTTTTAGAAATTTTTCCGAATTAAAAAGGAGTTCATACGAGAATTTAAGCCTAAATGGATATTTGGGTTAAACCTAGGTTAGCTTGGGCTCAACTTAGGCTAGGTTTGACTTAGGTCCGGTTCAAGTTTAGGCAGAATGTCTTATAAGAACCCGATCCCGACTTCCCTCAGATCACGCGATTTCTTCCCTTCTTTGTCGCCGATTCTTTCTCCGCCGCGATGCTTTTCCCGATCGCCGCCTTCTCCGTCGCAAGCAACGATCTCGTTGCCGCCGCCTGGTCGTCAGAGGTCGTCGGAGGTTTTCCTCAAGCAGAATATCACCGAAGGTCGACCCTCAGTAAGCCGATCTCCCCGCCGCAGCTGGATGCGCCAGCTAGTGCTCAGCCGGCCTCGATTTGGTCGGGTTGTCGTCGCCAAGGCCAAGGGGAGCTCGATCCACACTATGCTGATAGATCCTTTGCTCTAGGGCGATTTTCGGTCAAGATCACAATTTCATCGAGGCTGATTGCAGTGAGTTCGTCGTCGCCCAGAGTTTGGACAATTGTTGTTTTCACCGTCTCCTGATCGTGAGTCGACGTTGTTCTTTTGATCTATCTTGTTCAGTGTGCTTGCAACAATCACAAATTTGGATCATTGCTTTTCTGTTTGTGATCGTTTGATCTATCTTATTAGTTTTGGATATGACTGTATGTCTATTGGACTCATGCTGTATACCTGTAGATCTTCACATGTATACTTGTAGATCTATCTTTATATGTTGTTCATGCACTTTCTATATATTACCCCTGAGTTTATACTCACCACCCCTAGACCCTGGGTTTTCTGTCGCCCAGATAACAGGTGGAAGATTCCTTGGACGTTTGGAGCTCCGCCAGCTGATCCCATCTCACACCGAACATTTGGGGTTTTCCACGTATTTGCTTCCGCTGTTATTTTGTATTACGACCATGTATAATCAGTGTTGTATCTGGCTGTGGATTTGTACGTTGTTGTGTGTAGTATGTTAGAGTCGCACCGGTGCGCACCTCTTGTGTTGTTGTGGATATATTGTTTGGTATTGTCCATTTATATATTGTTGTTGTGGGCCTACGGGCCTTGTATTAACTTGATATATTGCCACGTACAGGGGAGATGCCGTCCGTTTGCTTTTCGGCACGGCATACTCTCGGGGCGTGACAACTATGGTTATACTAACTACCTTTCCATCTTGAGTCGACACACCCTAAACTCATCTAGCATGAGAGAATCATGCTCCTAGGAACCCAATACCTATTGGAGCTACTTGGGTTTATAAGGTATTCACTAGGGATGACTTCCCTTGATATCTTCCTAATGACCCTCCTAAGCATGGAAGCCTTAGTCATTGTGGTCTTTTCAAGGTTAATCCTAGGGACAACTTCCCTTGTAACCTTGTTAGTGGCTTTCCTAGGTTTCTTTGGAACCTTAGCCATTAGATATCTACCATAGTTAACACTAGGGATGACTTACCTTATGATCGTGGTTTTCCTAGACCTAGAGCTTGTTTCATAGTTAAATGGAACATTGTGGTAGGTTGACATAATCTCCTTGGACTTAGGCTTGTGACCCAAGTCTTTCTTGCCCTTTGACGGCTCTTGTCTCCTAAAACCTAGGTTTTAATCATTTAACCTTTTAATTGAATCTTCCATCTTCCTAAGGGTCCTTTCTAATTTCTCAAGCTTAAACCTTAAAGCTTGATTTTTTTCCTTTTCTAATTTCTCAGTTTTTGAATTTTCATTTATCTTTTGGGAGTTTTTCTTCCTTCTAGGCATATGTCTACCCTTCTTAGGGTTAATGTCAAGACTCTCTACCTTCCTATCCTTAGGTGTGGTAGTCCTAGAGTTAATCGGTCTAGATTTGTCCTTAGATTTAAATTCATAGGATTTTGCACCTAAGCAAAAATACTTACTTCTAGCATGCTTTTCATGATTAACAATGGCAAGTGCATTAAAATCATTCCTAGCATATTTTTTATCCATACATAAAGAAAGAGCATTATTAAATGTTATCTTAGGGTTTGCCTTAGCTCCCCCTACATGTGAAGCCCCTTTTTTATCCTTGCAAGAGTGACTCACTCTAGAACATTAGCTCTTATAATGAACTTTTTGATTGCATTTGAAGCACACAATATGCTTCTTGCTCTTGCGAATTGGGGATCCGACTTCCTTGGTCTTCTCCTTCGCCTTTGGTGTCGGTTGAGCCTTCTTGACTCTTTTTGGGCACTTATTTTTGTAGTGTCCTTGTTCCCTACACTCAAAGTAAGTTATATGATTTTTATTTTTGGAATTTGCATTTGAGTTACCTAGAGGAGAGTCTTGAATTTGTTCTTCATTTTGTTCAGAGATAGATGACTCCTCTTTCTCTTCCTTCGACATTGAAGGCCTAATCTTCTCCCCCTCAATTCTAGAAGTGGAGGCCTCTTCTATTTCTTCTACCTCGGATGTTGAACACCTTTCAACCTCTGATTCTTCAAGCTTTAGGGAGGATGAGCTTTCTTCCTCCTCCTTGGATTCTTCCTTATCGTCTTGGACCGGTTGAGGCTTTTCATGAAATTTTGTCAACTTGCTCCACATTGACATCCATATATCCCCTAGCTTGCATAAAATATCATTAGGTACTAAATTTATTAAAAAAAATTCTACTTTAACCTCGGTCTTAAATTTTTGGCATTGCTCCTTGGTCTATTTCTCGATTTTGAGGAATCTTCCCTTCTTATCCATGGGGGTTCGAACCCTTCGACTAAGATGAACCAATTTTTGATGTTCATCATAAGGAAGGTTTTTATACTCTCCTTCCATTTGTCGAAATCCCCAAATTCGTAGACTTCGTAAGGAATGGGAGTGTTGATGTCGCGGCTTAATTCAAGCTTTGGCAATTCCATTCCTTCTTCTTCTCCTCTAGTGCTAGTGCTCTCGTGGCGGTCAGTCCTTGCAGAGCAACCTCTGATACCACTTGTTGGACCGTTGGCGCGCTAGAGGGGGGGTGAATAGCGATTTCTTAGTTTCGTTCGCTCGATCGTGCTCGTCTACAAAACTCGTTAGTAAGCAACATAATATACAAAAATAAATAGCACAAACATAGTCACAAACACACACAATTTAACGTGATTTGATATCCTAGTTTCTACTCCACGACCGAGCTCTAGTCAAGCTCTAGTGATGCACACCACCACTAAATCCTCTCATTCTCGGAAACAATCTGGAGATAGAGAAACCTCTTACAAAATGAGCTTACAAAAATACAACCAAAATACAAGAGTATACAAAGAAAGAGAAACATAAAGAACACTTCACAAATAAAGAACTTTGATCTCTTTGCTTGCTTGTTGGTTGCTTTAAGATGCCTTGAAAAGTCTGAAATGCAACAGCAATTTCCCTTCCAAATCTCCAAGAAAATCGCTATGAAAATCTCCCCGAAGTCCTACTTTTATAACCTGCGCACAGACCATTTCGCTGCCTTCAGTCGACTGCTCACTTTCCAACAGTCGATTGTTAGTTCGACCATTGTCTCACAATAGTAACTTCACCAGTCGAGGTGTCGCCTCGATTAAGCCCCCGTCGAGGTGCTAGTTGAGTTTGCCTTGCTTCTGACCTCCAGCTACAGTGCCACCAGTCGACTGCTTTACCACAGTAGTCGACTGCGGTGTCAGAGCTACTATTTCTCACATTGCCCGACCATCCTTCAGGTTTCCTAAGCACCAATGGCCAGTCGACTACTGCCAATCAGCAATCAACTGAAGAACACATAGTTCATTTGCTGACTCACCAGCGGCCAATCGACTACTCTCTAACAGTAGTCGACTATTGAGCATCTAGCCCGCTTACCGACTCACCAAGTGTCGAACACTTAGTCTGAGTCCCGAGCTCACAGTGGCCAGTCGACTATGCTAAACCATCGATCTACTATCGACCACCCAGTCTGAAAATTGAGTCCCACAACAGGAGTCGACTACACCGAACCAGTCGCCTGGGCAAATCCTTCAGTCAATTGAAGCACCTCAAACATGAGGTTTGACCCAAGTATGATCCCTTCATACTTGATCAACCACCCTTGGTCTTGACCTGAGCCTTCTAGCCACCTCCATCAGCCTCACACCCTAAGAGTCCATCTGAGTCCTCCACAACTCATTCACCCTTCGCGGTAGCCTTCAAGTGCTTCCATCGACTATCATGTCATTGGGTACCTTTGCCAAAAGGTCGCATCTCTGGGACTTCTCCATTGCCAAGAGGTCACACCTACGGAACTTCCCCATTGCTAAGAGGTATCACCTCCGGGACTTCCATTGCCAAGGCTCCATCCTTGGACTTTCCCTTGCCAAACATCTATACTTGGGCTTTTCCATGCCAAGACCATTCTTAGACTTCCCCTTGCCAAGTCTCCAAACATGGACATTTCCATTGCCAAGTATCCATACTTGGACTTTTCATGCCAAGTATCCAAACTTGGACTTCCCCTCGAGTCTCACTCGAGTCTAGTCAACCTTGACCTAAGGTTTGATTGCTTCAACAACCTCTCCCAAATAATCTTCCCCATATGACTTTGGATATCTCAATCATCCACTAGTCATATGGTCAACATATGGTCAAATCATATCCAACCGTATTGACAAACAACAAAATACTACTCGAGTTTCACTCGAATCTAGTCAATATTGACTTGGGGCCTATTGCACAAACAGTACACACTTAAAGCTTTCTCGAGAACAACCTTGTGAGCATCTATGATTGATGTTTACAAAGTATCTTTGGGCTTGTCAAAAATTATGTTAGATAAACTATTTTCTAAATTTGAATTGCATGAGCAGTCTAATTCGGTCCAAATCAAGAAAGGTTTTGCTTGGTAGCTAGACAAGAGAAGAGAAAATTCAAATCCAAGTCCGAGTCAGAGCTAGATGATGATGTGACATCGGAGCTAATAAACCTCGTTAAAAAACTAATCAAAAAGAAGAAATGGACAACTAAACAAATCAAGGAGAAGCAATCCAATTCAAGTCGAAATACCAAGTCAAAATCGGACAATGTATGCTACGAGTGTAATAAAAAGGGACATTTCACAGTCAATTGTCCAAATCCAAAGTTAAAACGACAACAATCAAAGAAGGTGCTAAAGGCTACATGGAATGAATGATCGGATGAAGAAAAGCAAGATCAAGCTAGCAACCTAGCACTCATGGCAAGATTTGAACTTGAACCCAAGTCCGAATTTGAGACCGATTCAAATCATGAATTCGTATCCGATTCAGAAGGATCCTATAAGGTACACCCATCATTAATTAAGAAATTATATATAATGATTACATGTTTAACTAAAAAATTAGCTAAATCTAATTCTCAAATCGAGTATTTACTTAAGAAAGTTGAAACCCTTAAAGAAAAGGTTAACCTAACTTCTTCAACTAGTTAAGTTCAAGAAGAAAACATAACTCAAGTACAAAAGCTTGAGGAAGATAATTCTTTATTGAAAGGATAGGTTCAAGAGCTTAGAAGAACATTAAGAAAGTTCACATTGAGCTCCAAGTATTTAGATATGATGCTTGGGTTTCAATGAGCTGTGTACAACAAAATTGAACTTAGATTCAAAGAAAATTCAAACAATAGATCTTATTTTTTGATTGTTAATCGTAATCGTAAAAGAATCTAAGCATGGATCCGTAAGTCAAGTCTAGTAAAACAATTACGTTCAACCAAGTATTGGATTTCCAAGGATCAAATTTATTATAATGATAAATCATATCATTATCCAGGGGGAGCTAGTACTAAAATTGTATGTTTAATTAATTGAATAACATGACTATCTTAGTTTATTTGTTTATTACATGATTAGTTTAATTTAATTGCTTATCATAGAATAGTTAGATAGGATCAAGGATTGGTTGGCACTTGACAATATAGTATTAGGACGCGGTGACTCCTCGAAATGTGAGAGAAGTCTAAAGGTTATTAGTAGGATTACATCTCTCTCCAGATCAGTAGACCAAAGCTTACCTTTCTTCAAAGTACTTCGGAAGTTGGCTAAGTTTAAATGGGATGAGAAATGTGAAGCAACTTTTGTCGAGCTCAAGAAGTACCTAACCGAGTTACCCACTCTTTCCAAGACTATAGTTGTCACGCCCCGAGAGTATGTCGTGCCGAAAAACAAACGGACAATATCTCCCCTGTACGTGGCAACATATCGGATTAATACAAGGCCCATAGGCCCACAACAACATGACATATATATGGACAATACTAACCAATACATCCATAACAACACCAAGGTGCGTACCGGTGCGACTCTAACATACTACACCAAAAACAACATACAAACCAATAACCAAATACAACACTGATTATACATAGCCATAATACAAAACAACAGCGGAAGCAAATACGTGGAAAACCCCAATTGTTCGGTGTGAGATGGGATCAACTGGCAGAGCTCCGAACGTTCAAGAAATCTTCTACCTGTTATTTGGGCGACAGGAAACCCAGGGTCCAGGGGTGGTGAGTATAAACTCAGGGGTAATATGTAGAAAGTGCATGAACAACATATAAGGATATAGAAATCTACAAGTATACATGTGAAGATCTACAGGTATACAGCATGAGTCTAATAGACATACAGTCCTATCCAAATCTGATAACAAGTAACCACAGTATAGTCATACTCAATGTATATACTAAACTGATCAACTGAACATGAAGTAATGTACCAACGTACCTGACGGTCTGCAACACCATAAGCTATATCATCCTGAACAGATATATAAGAATATAACCCATATAACTTACAAAGTCAATATCATACCTGACCAACACTCAGACATATGAACAATATATAATCACATGTAATAACATCCCGGTCCATACCACACTATGACATGATGCTAATCAAATGCATACAACAGTCTGGACCAACACATATATCATGCTCAACACACAGCAGTATATAATATGCAAATGACATATATCATGATGTACAAGCATGTGCAACAATCATAGCTCAATCAAATGCAGCATCTCACAGGCATATGTAAAACATATATCAAATACATGCATACATATATATCAGCAATGCATATGCATGGTCACTGTCTACGGACCCATCCAACCATGACCCCAGAGTGGCCAGGGTGGCACGACATGACAACTAGCCTGACTTCAACTACCACTACTCTCGAGTGGCCGAGTTGGGTAGTATGACTGAGTAGCGTATAAGCGTAAAAAGCTAACTACTCCTAGGAGTCTCTGCTGCAAGCCACGCTGTCCCTACCCATGAGTAGACAAGCGCCACACACAGGACAATTGCACGTCACACAACCACCGTCTATAGTGGGCGAGTGCTAACACCACTCTGCTCAGTGGCCAGGTGCGCATCTCCAGCTACCACCGTATATAGTGGTCGAGCGCGACACATCCAATGCTCTGCCCTCAACCCTGCTACCACTACCCTGAGTGGTCGGGGAGGCAGGATGACTAACGACCCGTCTCAACCACAAGGGAGACCCAGTCAACAGCATGCATGCAATGTAATGATGCATAGCTCCATACATGTATCCTCGCCACACTCCCCATCCCACGGGGAGTCCTGGTCAACCAAAAGTCAACTATGCAAGGACTACAATCCACAAGACTCTCTCTATCGCACAAAGAGTCATACACATCTGACAATCAACCACGCTAAGACCTCTAGTCAGTAGCGAGATACTATCGACAATCCATATAACCATACACAGATATACGATCCATAATGGATATACCATCACGCTAGGACCTCTAGTCAGTAGCGAGATACTATCGACAATCCATATAACCATACACAGATATACGATCCATAATGGATATACCATCACGCTAGGACCTCTAGTCCATGGCCACATACTGACAACCCCACACTTATCTATGCACAGACAACTAGATCCACCATAAATGCACCACCAATACGGGTATGATATAACAATCGACTCCATAATCCAATCCATCACCTAACCCTAGTGATGTAACACAGTAACCCAATCTGAGGTAACAAAGATAACCCTAACCACATGTACTTACTGAACATCTATCAGCTAATACATAACAGGGTTTGAAGTTCATATCCATGATAGATAATCAATGAAATAACAGCAATATATCTCAAAGGTCAAAGGCAGTACAAACATATGATTAAACATGAGTGGATTTAAGGTAAACAGGTATAAACATATATCCAAATTCATGCACAGGAATTTGATCAAAACTATCGGACCAGGTAGATATTACCCACCTGATATGTAATCCGTGCTATCCGTCTCCACGTCCATGTATCCATCACAATCAAAGTCCTGTAACAATAGGATATAGTTAAGTATCATCATACATCTAATGACCGAATCAAATCCTACATCAACCTGGTATCTCAATCAACTAGATTGATCTAGTTATCCAATTAGCATAATCAATCCTTCAGCAACATAGAACAAATATATATCAGCTTAATATCAAAACTGATCACAATAACCAATATACAACTTCTCTATCAAGTGCACAAATCCTGTCATTAAAAGCTAACTAACTGTAGATCTAGATTAGAACTCACCTCACCTGGTACTGCTTAGCCACAACCTCCTGATCCAATAATAGGGTATCATCTCCAGATCAACAGTCAAATTGGAAGCAAAATCTCTCAACTCCCATAACACAATAAGGGCTACAACTGTGTCGTGCTTCTCGATCACACCGACAGCGCAGCTGCCCTCCATAAATCGCAGATCACAGCTCAATCAACCACCTGTAGGGAAATTCCATACCCATGCCCCATCACAGCTGAAATCACAGTGATCTCTTGATCCAAACCCTACTACCATCCAAGCAACATCCAGATCGGCTTAACTTGCACAAGGAAATCTGACGATGGCAGAAATTAGCTAACGGCAGCTCCTGATCCAGCAGAGTAGAGCCGCTGTCGTAGTCTTCCTCACAAATCTTCACACCAGCGAGGATCGCCCAATCCGGTCAGTTAGAGGACTGCTCGTGGCCCGTTCCACGCACACTGCCCTGTTCGCTTGCTAACTCCGGCAATGATCAGAATGGCAGCTCCCCAATCTGGCAGATTGAAGCCGCTGCCGATCCAAACTCCCAGCCGCTTATACTCCATCTCATCCACGGAGAACATCGAGAACCCTAAGCCACCAGCCTCTCCTCTTGAAATCGCCAACTCGAGCATTTGCGGCCGATGAGAGGAGCGGGAGATGGCTCGGCTCGACCGACGACATAAAGTGGCGACGAGCGGAAAGGAAGAAGAGAGGCGTCGACGACGAACCAGCGATCCAAGGTATTTGTCGATCGGGTCGGGCGTCGAAAAGATCGACCAGCGGCGGGGAAGAAAATCGTGCGATGGGGATTTGGGGATCACGGTGTGGAATCGAAACAGGGGAAGAGAATCGCAACTGAGAAATCAGGATTTAAAGGCTGGTTCGATTGAGCTAGCTTAGGTTTGACCTAGATCTAACCTAATTAACATTTAATCCATCCCTTATTAAATCAAATAATACCAAATGAACTCAGCCCAATGGGCTCAACCCAATAGATTCAGCCCAATAAACTAATTAAACCCCATTAACCCACTAATTATACCCAATTAATTAAAGGGTTAATTCATATAAATTTTTTTCGTATTTTTACATTCTCCCCCACTAATAAAAATTTGGTCCCCAAATTTCCGACTCATGTATGAGTACGAGATGTCACAATAATCATCTCAAGTATCCGGAGCAAAGTCACACCTCAAGTGACTAAGTGGGGTATTGAGCTCGAATATTATATTTCAACTCTTATATACACTCTCAACATATTGACCATCTATCAAAGATACATAACTATGCCAGAGTGGAGCTCTATACTCGTGACTAGTGGGAAACTTTGTCAGAATCATAAGGTGAATCATGAATCACTATCAGAAATGATACTCAAGGTTACTCCATGGATATAATTCCATCAAGCGATCCAACGGAGTCCATCTTATGGCTCGGAAGAAAATGAGCGGACCTAGCTAATCGATCATCGACTACCCAAATCCAATCAAGTCCTTTCCAAATTCTGGATAATCCCCCAACACAGTCTAACGTACTAGGCTCTCACTTCATCACGGTACGTAACCCTACCGATCACAATATTCCACCTTTGCTTGTTGGCATACCCAACATCAAACTACGAAATCAACCGTGTCCCATATATCGTTCCACCAACATGAACATCTCAATACTCACTATTTTCGGATACACTCCGAATAAATCATCACTCTCGAATGAAGAGTCTCCTGAAACAACTCTTCCTAAATCGAATGCAGCTCTGGGAACCACTATCCTTCCCAGAGACGGAGATTTATTCTCACAAGAGAAATTAATCTAATGTCCAAAATTCACTCTGTCACCCAGAACTGAAAGTAACTGGAAGACTATAATGACTAATCTCGCTAGTTTCTCAACTAGCATACACATAATATACGTCTCATTCAACTGCATCGAGATCACTCCTAATCCCTGAAATGATGCATCTACGTACAATACCCTTCCATCCATATCGGACGGATTAACTAACACTGACACAAAATTCAGCCACCGTCTAGGCCTTGAAACCTAGCTTCCCAAGCTTCCGACTAAGTGATTCCCATCACTTCCTTAGTCCAGCAAGTCTGCGGTATAGTAACTCTAGAGCATCCTATCCACATCTATGGTAAATACCAAATCAATCTTGGGAAACCACAACTTCCCTCAAGATTGGGAATATATCCATAAATATATCCTCCACAGATATGATGACAATCGATCTCAAATACTCCAAGAGTATTTGATTCCTCAAGTCCATGAACGACTAAATCGTCGATAAGTCTAACAACATTATCAACATCTTCTAAAATTCATACCAAGTATGAAATGTCATCTTCTACACACCTGCATCCTTTTACTCTAAGCTACCGATAGCTCAATCATCACACCGACAATGATAATTATATGACACTAAGTCACTACAATATCAACCCTCCAATCGTAGATCGACCCTAGGATATATACAGGTGTCCTTTAGCTGATCTAAACAGATCTTCTATCCACAATGAAGGATACTCATTCTCAACTACTGCATTCCAATCATTGATAATCAATGCATAACCTCAAAGGTCCGTCTCTTTTTTTTTTTTAACAAAGAGTTACAAGTCTTCTCAAGAAGAAACACTGAGGCAGATAAATCTCCCATAGTGTTTAGCAACACTGATACCCGTAAAATCATCTCCCGGTATGAGGTTTTCAATATCGGAACTATTTCCGAAATCACCCTTAATCACATATTCCACTTGCCCATACAGTGGCAAGCCCAGGAGTTCATCCGAATCTACATCCAAATACTCTCGGATTATATGCACATCCGAGATACCAATTATACCCCAATTTCAACCATTTAACTATCCGTAAGAATATGTCTATAGTAGAGGTATGTCTAGCAAAGGCTAAGGGTATCCCCTGACTTCTTGGTTGTTGATCAACATCTCACCAGATGGCAGAGAAAAAAAATCACCAACCTACAAGTCGATAGGAACCCTTCTAATCCTATATAAGTACATTCTAGACAAAGCTACCTGTAACTACAGTATATCTCGATATATCCGCAAATAGGGTAATCTAAAGTAATACCCCGAATGACCAACTCTTCGGTCTACTATATCTCTTCTCGAGTAATCATGTAAAATCGCCCAACATCTGTTCTGGACGGCTGAGTTCATGTAGATGCAAAAGTCTGCTATGGAGAAACTGGAGTCAACTGTTGAACTGAGATACAATACCCAAAATGACTGCAATGGAGATGACAAACATTGTTGTACTGGTAAAGGGTACACATCCGGCTATAAAATACTGAAGAATTATCAACATCATAGCACGCTCCAACTCTGTGAAAGGTATAGCTGCCTCTGAAGAATACAACATAGATATGACCATCGTCGTATACTCTCTCTCCTCTGAACAAATCGTAACCACGTCTGGGAAGGTAACAGTTGTTGTCGTCTGGATAGGTAACAATTGTTGTCTGAACGTCTGAGTCTTCTGAGATGTGGTCTGCTGATAGTGCTAAGTAACTCGCTTCTCTCTCGGCTGGAAGTATCAAAGAACTCCAACTATATATGAGGTAGTAGATCGTTGCTGACGTGATAACCCAATCTTCTATCATGATCTCGGCTTTCGAGGTTGTGGATCGTCCGCTCGAAAGCTTCATCCATAGTCTTCAACTGAGTCTTCAAAGTACATACTCTCCTTGTAGATATCGGCTGCTTATAGTAGAAACAGATAAAATGATCCGTCGGATAATCTGACTCTGGTGTCGTCGTGACCCGCACTTCACGTACATACTCTCCCTTCGGAGTCTTTCCTCTGATTTCACTGATAAACATGAGAAAATGCTGACAATCTGCTGTCGATCTTTTATGACCTGAAAACTCTCCAATAATCGATCGTTACTCATGACTCCAATTTTGCTCCTTTTGTCAAACATCCTGAGACTTATGATTCCAATAATTTGACTTGCAATATCTGCTTATCAAATCTCTAACTCTTAAAACACTTGCTACGGAGTCATTTCTATACACATGACTCGGTCTAACGCCTTCCGATAGGATCTGATTGGAGACCCAAACATCCTGATCAAGATGTCAACTGATAAACCGTAGGTGGCTTAAGACATGTCGATCACATTCTCGAGTTATTAGGTGGTCGTAACCCTCACAAGTCTAGCGACTCTGCATGGTACCTTCGTTACCAAACTATCACCCTACTCGATGCCCAAGAATTCCCTGACAATGAGTCAAAGAAGATAACGTGGGGAAATACTATCTCACAACATCACTGAACTGTGACCAAGTGATACATTATTTCCCGTAGGTTACTTTCCATCTCTTCCACCAAGTACCGGCTAAATCCAGATAATGGTATTCAACTAACACTACTATCTTCGTATAACCCGAGTCAAGTACTCCAAAAGTACTCCCAATGTTATACAACCTAGAACGACTAGTCTGGGGATCAAAATCCCCATGAATATCATCCACTAATTTTCTACTATCTGCACCAGCAATAGTATACTCGCTCAGTCCATTACCTCATAGGTAATGATCTGACTAACATAATTAGTGAAAATCTTAGGACCGTAATCCTTGATCTCCACAAGAGATGTGACTATTAACCCCTACTATCCGACTCGGTATCAGTCGGCTCTCAAAGGCAATTCACCTTTTCGATAGTAGGTACATGTCTAATAACCTCAATATGTCGTTCCCGTGGTCAACTCAAACCACGGTTACGAATACTAACCAACACCCTATAAGTCATCCCAGTTATAAACAACTAAATGCATAACCCATAGAAGGATATATAATAACTGTTAACATACCTTAAACCTTGTAGCTCGGAGATGTCCGCAACAGCCAGATCCCAGAACTCACCAAACCAAAACCGAGTAAAGCAAAACTCGATGCCTGAAGGAAATAAAATCCAAAAATGGACTTCGCAACCTAGGGCTCTGATACCAATAAAATTATCACGCCCCGAGAGTATGTCGTGCCAAAAAGCAAACGGACAATATCTCCCCTGTACGTGGCAACATATCGGGTTAATACAAGGCCCGTAGGCCCACAACAACATGACATATATATGGACAATACTAACCAATACATCCATAACAACACCAAGGTGCGCACCGGTGCGACTCTAACATACTACACCAAAAACAACATACAAACCAACAACCAAATACAACACTGATTATACATGGCTATAATACAAAACAACAGTGGAAGCAAATACGTGGAAAACTCCAATTATTCGGTGTGAGATGGGATCAACTGGTAGAGCTCCGAACGTCCAAGAAATCTTCTACCTATTATCTGGGCGATAGGAAACCCAGGGTCCAGGGGTGATGAGTATAAACTCAGGGGTAATATGTAGAAAATGCATGAACAACATATAAGGATATAGAAATTTACAAGTATACATGTGAAGATCTACAGGTATACAGCATGAGTCCAATAGACATACAGTCCTATCCAAATCTGATAACAAGTAACGACAGTATAGTCATACTCAATGTATATACTAAACTAATCAACTGAACATGAAGTAATGTACCAATGTACCTGACGGTCTGCAACACGATAAGTTATATCATCCTGAACAGATATATAAGAACATAACCCATATAATGTACAAAGTCAATCTCATACCTGACCAACACTCAGACATATGAACAATATATAATCACATGTAATAACATCGCGGTCCATACCACACAATGACATGATGCTAATCAAATACATACAACAGTTTGAACCAACACATATATCATGCTCAACACACAGCAGTATATAATATGCAAATGACATGTATCATGATGTACAAGCATGTGCAACAATCATAGCTCAATCAAATGCAGCATCTCACAGGCATATGTAAAACATATATCAAATACATGCATACATATATATCAGCAATGCATATGCATGGTCACTGTCTGTGGACCCGTCCAACCACGACCCCAGAGTGGCCAGGGTGGCACGACATGACAAATAGCCCGACTCCAGCTACCACTACTCTCGAGTGGCCGAGTTGGGTAGTATGACTGAGTAGCGTATAAGCGTAAAAAGCTAACTACTCCTAGGAGTCCCTGTTGCAAGCCACGCTGTCCCTACCCATGAGTAGACAAGCACCGCACACAGGACAACTGTACGTTACACAACCACCGTCTATAGTGGGCGAGTGCTAACACCACTCTGCTCAATTGCCAGGTCCGCATCTCCAGCTACCACCGTATATAGTGGCCGAGCGCGGCACATCCAATGCTCTGCCCTCAACCCTGCTACCACTACCCCGAGTGGTCGGGGAGGCAGGATGACTAACGACCCGTCTCAACCACAAGGGAGACCCAGTCAACAGCATACATGCAATGTAATGATGCATAGCTCCATACATGTATCCTTGCCACACTCCCCATCCCACGGGGAGTCCTGGTCAACCAAAAGTCAACTATGCAAGGACTACAATCCACAAGACTCTCTCTATCGCACAAAGAGTCATACACATCTGACAATCAACCACGCTAAGACCTCTAGTCAGTAGCGAGATACTATCGACAATCCATATAACCATACACAGATATACGATCCATAATGGATATACCATCACGCTAGGACCTCTAGTCAGTAGCGAGATACTATCGACAATCCATATAACCATACACAGATATACGATCCATAATGGATATACCATCACGCTAGGACCTCTAGTCCATGGCCACATACTGACAACCCCACACTTATCTATGCACAGACAACTAGATCCACTAGCTAATACATAACAGGGTTTGAAGTTCATATCCATGATAGATAATCAATGAAATAACAGCAATATATCTCAAAGGTCAAAGGCAGTACAAGCATATGATTAAACATGAGTGGATTTAAGGTAAACATGTATAAACATATATCCAAATTCATGCACAGGAATTTGATCAAAACTACCGGACCAGGTAGATATTACCCACCTGATATGTAATCCGTGCTATCCGTCTCCATGTCCATGTATCCATCATAATCAAAGTTTTGTAACAATAGGATACAGTTAAGTATCATCATACATCTAATGACCGAATCAAATCCTACATCAACCTGGTATCTCGATCAACTAGATTGATCTAGTTATCCAATTAGCTTAATCAATCCTTCAGCAACATAGAACAAATCTATATCAGCTTAATATCAAAACTGATCACAATAACCAATATACAACTTCTCTATCAAGTGCACAAATCCTGTCATTAAAAGCTAACTAACTGTAAATCTAGATTAGAACTCACCTCACCCGGTACTGCTTAGCCACCACCTCTTGATTCAATAATAGGGTATCAGCTCCAGATCAACAGTCAAATTGGAAGCAAAATCTCCCAACTCCCATAACACAACAAGGGTTACAACTGTGTCATGCTTCTCGATCACACCGACAGCGCAGCTGCCCTCCATAAATCGCAGATCACAGCTCAATCAACCACCTACAGGGAAATTCCATACCCATGCCCCATCACAGCTGAAATCACAGCGATCTCTTGATCCAAACCCTACTACCATCCAAGCAACATCCAGATCGGCTTACCTTGCACAAGGAAATCTGACGATGGCAGAAATCAGCTAGCGACGGCTCCTGATCTAGCAGAGTGGAGCCGCTGTCATAGTCTTCCTCACAAATCTTCACACCAGCGAGGATCGCCCAATCCGGTCGGTTAGAGGACTGATCGTGGCCCGTTCCGTGCACACCACCCTATTCGCTTGCTAACTCCGGCAACGATTGGAATGGCAGCTCCCCAATCCGACAGATTGAAGTCGCTGCCGATCCAAACTCTCAGCCGCTTATACTCCAGCTCATCCATAGAGAACATCGAGAACCCTAAGCCACCAGCCTCTCCTCTTGAAATCGCCAACTCGAGCAGCTGCAGCGTCGGCCGACGAGAGATAGAAGAGATTGACCGGAGCTCAGCTCGACACGACATAAAGCGGCGACGAACAGACAAGGAAGAAGAGACACCGACGAACCGAGCTTCGCGATCCAAGGTGACTGCCGATCAGGTCGACGTCGAAGGAGATCAGTCGTGGCGACGAAGCAGGGAAGAAAATCGTGCGATGGGGATTTGGGGATCGCGGTGCGGAATCGAAACAGGGGAAGAGAATTGCAGCTGAGAAATCAGGATTTAAAGGTCAGTTCGGTTGAGCTAGCTTAGGTTTAACCTAGATCTAACCTAATTAACATTTAATCCATCCCTTATTAAATCAAATAATACCAAATGAACTCAGCCCAATGGGCTCAACCCAATAGATTCAGCCCAATAAACTAATGAAACCCCATTAACCCACTAATTAAACCCAATTAATTAAAGGGTTAATCCATATAATTTTTTTTTCGTATTTTTACAATAGTAAGGGAAAAGTTGTACCTGTACTTAGTGGTGACTAAAGGAGCAGTTGGTACATTATTAATTCTACAAGAATGGGGTAATCAACTGTCGATGTATTTTATAAGTCATATATTGAAAGAGGTTGAGTTGCGGTACACTACCCTAGAAAATTAGCTTTTACTCTTATCTTAACTGCTCGACATTTGCGCCCTTATTTTCTCTCTCATCCTATTATAGTAATGACTAATAGCAACCTTGGTCGAGTTTTAATTAATCCCGAGGCTTTACGGAGGTTAATCAAGTGGTTGACAGAACTCAACGAGTATGGCATCCAATACTAGTCCAGGATAGCTATCAAAGCACAAACCTTGGCAGATTTCCTAGTGGAGACTTCGGGAAAAGAACCATCCGAAGCTTGGGAAGTATTTGTGGATGGATCTACAACTAGGCAAGGGAGCAATGTAGGAGTGGTGCTCATCTCATCAAGGAAAGACACACTCCATCTCGCAGTACAACTCGATTTTCCCATTTCAAATAACAAAGCTGAGTATGAGCCGTTATTAGCGGGTCTTCAGGCAGCTAAGCAGGTCAATGCCTCAAAGGTTGTTCTATACTTTGATTTGTAGGGATTGATATGGCCGCTAGAGGGGGTGAATAGTGTTTCTTTGCTTCGATGGATTGTGCTCATGTTCATCTATAAAGCTTTTTATGCACAGCGAAAATAATAAAGCAATAACAAAATACAACAAACACTCACAAGCGATATAATGTGATTCGGAACCTAGGGTTCCTACTCTACGGGTCGAGCTCAAGTGAGCTCTAGTGATGCACACAACCATTAATAAACCTCTCCTTCTCGAAAAATACTTCGGAGGTGGAGAAACCTCTTACAATGGTTCTTACAATAATAAGAGATAAATACAAGCAAATACAAAAGAAATACAACAATGTAAAGAAAACTTTACGAAAGATTGCTTTGAATTCTTTGCTTATTGGTTGCTTGGATGAGCTTGAAGGACCCTGAAATGCAACAGCACTTCGCCTCAAATCGCCCCTAGAAACCTCTCAAGAACCATTAAGAACCATGGCCAAAATCCTCCATGAGCTACTCCTTTTATAACCTGCAGTTGGCCGATTTCGTGCCTACCAGTCGACTACCAAAAGGCACCAGTCAACTGTTGATGCAATCGACCCAGGTCACGATTGACTGGACTCGAGTTTGACTCGAGTAGTGTTTTGATATTTGACATTGATGTTTGACAAGGGAGTTGACCATTGTTTGATAATGGGTTGACTATATGGTTGACATGGGGTTGACCATATGATGGAGAAGTCTAAGTCTTGTGTACTTGGCATGGAAAGTCCAAGTGGGACACTTGGCAATGGGAAAGTCCAAGTCATGGGTACTTAGCATGGAAAGTCCAAGTGGGACACTTAGCAATGGGAAAGTCCAACATGGGTTGGCATGGAAAGTTCAACATGGGTTGGCATGGAAAGTCCAAGCATGGGTCTTGGCAAGGGAAAGTCCAAGAATAGGTCTTGGCAAGGGAAAGTCTAAGCTTGAGTCTTGGCAAATGGAAAGTCCAACATGGGTTGGCAAGTGTTTGTGCAATCGACCCAGATCACAATTGACCAGACTCGAGTTGGACTCAAGTAGTATTTTGATATTTGACAATGTTTTGGGGAGATTGTTGGTGCAATCGACCTGGGTCATGATTGGCCGGACTCGAGTTTGACTCGAGGAATATTTTGATGTTTGACGATGGTTTAACCATTATTTGACTATATGGTTGACATAGGGTTGACCATATGATGGGAAAGTCCAAGTCCTGAGTACTTGGCATAGAAAGTCCAAGCATGGATCTTGGCAAGGGAAAGTCCAAGATTAAGTCTTGGCATTTGGAAAGTCCAACATTGGGTTGACATGGAAAGTCCAAGGGTGTAGTCTTGGCCACGTAAGTCCAAGGGTGTAGTCTTGGCTGTGAAAGTCCAAGTAATGGGTACTTGACATTTGGGAAGTCCAAGGGTTGATATTGGCGGCATAAAGTCCAAGGGTAGAGTCTTGGCAGCATAAGTCCAATGGTTGGCGGCCTAAAGTCTAAGCGGAGTCTTGGCAGCATAAGCCCAATGTGCCTTGGCTGTGTAGACACCGTTAGCATGACAATAGCCGATAGAAACACCTGAAGGCTAGCGTATGGATGAACAAGTCGTAGATGACTTGGAGGGATCCAATAGGCGTGAGGCTGATAGAGGTGGCTAGAAGGCTTAGGTCTAGGCTAAGGGTGGTCTAGCAAGTATGAGGGCATCATACTTAGTGTTAAATCTCATAGTTGAGGTTTGTCAGTCGACTAGGGTTATAGACCAGTCGACTGGTCAAGTGTTTTAACACTTGGCGGCCTAGTCGACACTCAACAGTCGACTGGGATTATGACTAGTCGACTACCGTGAGTCGACTAGAGTTCGACTGTGACAAAATGGCCTAGTAGTCAACTGATGGCTTGAGCAGTCGACTGCCATGGATGGCAGTCGATTGATGGTTGAGTTTACGAGCACAGAACGCTCGGTACCCGACTGGGGAGGCAGCTACGATGTTGGCCAATCGACTGCCAACTATTTCGTTGGAGGTTTTCCAGTGTGGATCAAGTCGTTTTCTCACAACGATACTGTTGGCAATCGACTGAGCCTTATGGCAGTCGACTGCCAGATGTGAAATCAGTCCATTGCAGGTTAAAAGGAGCAGCTTGTGGGAAATTTTGACATTGGTTCTTGGCGAGGTTTCTTGAGGCAATTTGGAGGCGAAGTGCAGGTGCATTTCAGGGTCCTTCAAGCTCGTTCAAGCAACTAACAAGCAAAGCGCTCAAACCCTAGTTTGTAAAGTGTTCTTTACATTTCAGTTGTATTTTGCTTGTATTTCTCTTGTATTCATTTGTACGAGGTTTCTCCACCTCCGACGAGTTGTTGAGGAGTATTTGAGTAGTAGTGTGTGTTTACATCGCTAGAGCTCATTTGAGCTCAATCCGTAGAGTATAAACCATAAGGTTACGAACCACGTTATATTTTGATGTTGTGATTGTGCTTGTGTGTTTAGTTTATTTATTTCATTATTTCCGCTGCGTACTAACATTGTGTAGCAAGCACACGAACGAATTCCATCGAATCGACGAAAATGCTATTCACCCCCCCCTCTAGCGGGCGCGTAGGTCCTAACAGCAAGGAAAGTCCAAGGGGTGATATTGGCGGCATAAAGTCCAAGCGGGAGTCTTGGTAGCTTAAGTCCAATAGTTGGCGGCGTAATGTCCAAGCGGTAGTCTTGGCAGCATAAGTCCAATGTGCCTTGGCGGTATAGACCAACTTAGCATGACAATAGCCGATGGAAGCACCTGAAGGCTAGCGTATGGATGAACAAGTCATGGATGACTTGGAGGGACCCGATAGGCGTGAGACTGATGGAGGTGGCTAGAAGGCTTAGGTCTAGGCTAAGGGTGCTCTAGCAAGTATGAGGGCATCATACTTGGGGTTAAACCTCATGTTTGAGGTTAACAGTTGACTAGGGCTTTGGACCAGTCAACTGATCAAGTGTTTTGATACTCAGTCAAACTACTCAGACTTCGGTGGTGTTCATTGCAAGAAATAGTTCGACACCAACCGGTATTAGGCGGTCGATTGATGGCGCGTATCATGAAGGATAGTCGATCATTCTTTGGGTTACGGAGCAGCGAATGCTCGACACGATCGGTCGGCAAAGCGATTGACTAATGGTAACTAGTAGTCGACTGCCAGTGTAATTGTTGGCTTGGATGCCGATGTGGATTAAGTCGTTATCTCACAACGGTACTATTGGCAGTCGATTAGGGTCTTACAACAATCGACTTTCAGGCGCGAAATCAGCTCGACGAAGGTTATAAAAGCAACTCGGATGGGAGGATTTGGTAGCGATTTTCTTGGGCGATTTGGAGGGTATTTGCTACTGCAATCCAGACCTTCAATGCTAGTCCAAGGTGATCAACAAGAAAACATTCAAAGCAAAGTGTTGTAAAGTTTTTCTTTACTTATCTTTCATATTTACTTTGTATTTTCTTATTGTATTTCATATTACTATTGTAATCATTTATAAGAGGTTTCTCCGCCTCTGGATTGTTCTGAGAATGAGTATTTATTAGTGGTGAGTGCATCACTAGAGTTCGTTAAGCTCAACCCGTAGAGTAGGAACCCTAAGGTTCTAAACCACGTTATATCGCTTGTGTTGTGCGTGTATTTGTGTTTGTATTTATTTCTACATTTGTATTTTTATATTCCACTGTGCTAATGATGATTGTAGAGACAAACGAAAAAATTCCATCACGCAATGTCAAATATGCTATTCACCCCCTCTAGCGACGGTCCAATTCCCAACAAGTGGTATCAGAGCGAGGTCACTCTTCATTTGGACTAACCGCCAAGGGAGCATGCTAGAGGGCAAGATGGATTTTCAAGAGAGATTGGGTGACAACATTAACATTCCACCGTCCTTCGACCATGAAGATTTCGCATATTTGAAAGGTAGAATAATGAATTTTCTTATGTACGATTTTGATAATTGGATTAGTGTCGTAGTAGGTTTCGATGCTCCGAAGGACGAAGATGGAAAAAGACTTAAGAAGAAGAAGTGGAGTAAAGAGCAACTCCGATACTTCAACATAAATAATAAGGTAATGGGTATATTATTGAGCATAATTCCTAATGATATTTTGATCAAGATAGGAGATTGTAAAGACACCAAGGACATTTGGAGCAAGTTGGCAAAATATCATGAAAATCCATTACTGACTCATAAAGTAGAAGAGGAGTCCAAGGAGGAGTGATCATCCTCTCGAGCTCAAGAAGAAGAGAGCACATCATCTTCATCACAAGAGCTTGAGGAATCAGAGGTCGAAAGGTGTTTGATGTCCAAGGAGGAAGAAGAAGTAGAAGAGGTGGAAGAAGCCTCCAGTTCAAGGTTTGAGGGGGAGGAGAGACCATCTACTCCTGAGCAAGGGAAAGAGCAAGAAGAGTCATCTACTTCCGGGAGAAGTGATGAACAAGCTCAAGAGGCCCTCACCACCACCCTAGGTAACTCAAGCAATTTAGTCAAAAATAAAAATCATATAATTTTCTTCGAGTGTAGGAAAAATGGACACTATAAGAGCAAGTGCCCTAAGAAGATCGAGAAGCCTCAATCGGTGCATTAGGAAGAGCAAGAAGCACGTGTTGTGCTTCAAGTGCCAATAACCGGGGCATTATATGAGTCAATGCCCTAGAGGGAGGAAGAATGGGCAAGAGGGAGCATCACATGTAGGGGGAGCCTCTAAGGCAAACCCTAAGGTATATTTTAGTAATGCACCTTCTTTAATTAATAGGCAAAAGCATGCTAGGAATTTTATTGCTATTACTCATGAACAAAAGCATGCTAGAAATAGATTTTATTGCCTAGGTGCTAAACATGTCAATCTTAGAAATAAGGAGAAATTTGGGACTAATGTCCCTAAGAAAATTTTACCTAAGGCAAGTATTAGGAAAATAGAAGACCATCTAGGCTTTAATGCTAAGAAAGATCGACATATGCCTATAAAGAATAACCCTACTCAAAGAAATAATAGACCCACAAAATTTGAGAAATTAGAGCTAGAAAATCAAGCCTTGAGATCAAGGCTTGAGAAATTGGAGAAGACCCTTGCAATGATGCAAAATCAAGTTAAATGGTCAAATTGTCAAAATCTAGGGTCTATGAGGCAAGGTTCATCCAAAGGCAAGAAAGGTTTGAGTCATAAACCTAAGCCTAAGGAGACCTACCATAGTGTTCCATTTGATTATGGAATACAACCTAGGTCTAGGAAAACCAAGGTCACAAGGGAAGTCATCCCTAGAGTTGACCATGGTAGATGCCTAGTGGCTTGGTTTTTGAAGAAACCTAGGGAAGCCACTAAGAAGGTTAAAAGGGGAGTCACCCCTAGAGCTAAGCTAGGCAAGATCCAAATGACCAAGGCTACCAAACCTAGGAGGGTATCTAGGGAAGTTGTCCCTAAGGAATACCTAATAAACCCAAGGAGCTCCAATAGATATTGGGTTCCTAGGAGCGTGATCAATTCACGCTAAATGGGTTAGGGTGTACCAACTTTAAATGGATGGGTAGTTAACCTAACCATGGTAAAGGTGGCACCTTAGGTCATTTTCAAGGTTATGGGTACCTTGGAAATGTGGTTTGATCATAATCCTAAAGGTTTTTAGGATGTGCCAATATATTTTGAGAATTATGAAAAATTGATCAAATTGGCACAAATTAAGTTTAGAGTCATGGTATGTCATTTTGGGTTTTTGGCACACTTAGGGGATTAGTAGTAATATGGAAAAATGAACTTAATAATAACAAATGACAATTAATATTAAAATTTAGGTATTGTTATACTTATACCTTTTATTTGTCATATACCATATCATGACATCATATTTATTTTTATCATTTATATGTCATGATCATGCTTAGGTTTATGTCATGTATATTTAGATTTAATCATATGTCATGACATTATGATCATTGGTCATGTTTATTTATGCTATCATTTATGTCATGATCATATTTCATGCATTAATAAAATTGATTTTAAGGACTATGACATGACTTGAAGTCTCATGTATAAGGGAATCAAGTAGTGTTGCCTTAGAAAATGCATGAAACTCTAGATTAGGATGAACAAAACTCACATCTCACATCAAATTGACATGTGTGTATTTTCAAACACCCTAGACACATGTGAGATGCTAGGAAATGAGTTAAGTTCAAGGTACATAATTTTTGCATCTAGATGAACTCAAACTCATCTTATACCATGATGGATCATGGGGAAAACTAATGTGCAAGTCATGTGCATTGAGCCCATTAATCATGATCCAATATAGGTTTTCAAAAACATTTTTAAATCATTTTAGAAAACCTTAGTATAGTCTATCTTTTGATAGAAGTCACCATTGAGAGAGTTGATACAAAGTAGGGTCAAAACATTGAACTTTTCAATAGTTTTGAACTTTATGTCAAACTCACTATTTAATGGGTAATTTAATTTTCAAATATTTTTCACCCATAATGATTGACTTAAGTATTATACGTATGAAGTTTCAAAATTTTTAAAATTACGTATAATTACTTATGAATTTCGAAAATCCATTTTTTTATTTCTGGAATTCTGCATTTGCAGAAATCAGTCGACTGCCGCTTATGGCAGTCGATTGGCGTCAACGGCAGTCAACTGGTGACTGTAAGAGTCGATTGTCATGCCTGATTTCGGGTAAACAAGGTTTGTTTAGCCTGATTTCAACTATATTAGGCTATCCTAACTGCTCATAACCCTAGGATATGCTTTGGAAAGTATTGGAAATGGTGAAAATCCATTGGATATGGATTAGGAGAGTTGTTTAAGGTGTGCATCAATTTTAAGGTGTGTGAAAGTTCAAGGTTGAACTTTTGACCTTAATTTTGATGGTTTAGTGTTCCTATAGGCTTAGGGACTCTCCAAGGATATTGTTGGTGCAATGGTCAAGGGGGAGCAAGCCTTTAGGAGGAGGTTATCCATCATGGGATGATGGATGTGTTCTTCCTCATGAGGGGGAGAAATGGGAATGTAAGATGCCCAATTTGGAAATTGGGAGAATTTATAGGAAGCCTCTTTTCAGTGATATAAGACTTATCACTAGGAATAGTGAAGGCATCCTAGATATTTTTGGACCAAGGGAGAGATTGTAAGATCTCATTGGGATATGAGACATTGACACCCTTGGGGAGAACCTTTTTGATGTATGTCAAAAAGGGGGAGAAGTTATGGGAGAATTCGAGATTACCAATTTGGGAGAATTGATAAGGAGATTTGAGTTAGGTGGCCTAACTCAAAGGTGTTTGTGGTTTTTGCCAAACATCAAAAAGGGAGAGATTATTGGTGCAATCGGCCCAGGTCACGATTGACCGGACTCGAGTTTGACTCGAGTAGTATTTTGATGTTTGACATTGATGTTTGACAAGGGAGTTGACCATTGTTTGTCAGCGGGTTGACTATATGGTTGACATGGAATTGACCATATGATGGAGAAGTCCAAGTCTTGTGTACTTGACATGGAAAGTCCAAGTGAGATACTTGGCAATAGAAAAGTCCAAGTCATGGGTACTTAGCGTGGAAAGTCCAAGTGGGACACTTGGCAATGGGAAAGTCCAACATGGATTGGCATGGAAAGTCCAAGCATGGGTCTTGGCAAGGGAAAGTCCAAGAATGGGTATTGGCAAGGGAAAGTCCAAGCTTGAGTCTTGGCAAATGGAAAGTCCAACATAGGTTGGAAAGGAAAGTCCAAGGGGTGATATTGGCGGTGTAATGTCCAAGCAGGAGTCTTGGCAGCATAAGTTCAAAATTTGGTTGCGTAAAATCCAAGCGGTAGTCTTGGCAGCGTAAGTTCAATGTGCCTTGGCAGTATAGACTAGCTTAGCATGACAATAGCCGATGAAAGCACCTGAAGGCTAGCGTATGGATGAACAAGTCATGGATGACTTGGAGGGATCCGATAGGCGTGAGGCTGATGGAGGTGGCTAGAAGGCTTAGGTCTAGGCTAAGGGTGGTCTAGCAAGTATGAGGGCATCATACTTGGGGTTAAACCTCATGTTTGAGGTTAACGATCGGGGGTTTTGGACGATTGGTAGTCAATGTTTTGACACTTGGCGGTAGAGTCGACTTCGGCCGATCATTGGGATTATGACCATCGAATCGCTCGGACTCGGCCGGTGTTCGAATGTAGGAATGACTGACGATCATTGCCGGTATTAGGCGATCGTGATGGCAATCGACTATAATGAAGGAAGTCGATTGTTGGTCGGGTTGTGGAGCGAATGCTTGGTAGCCGGCGATCACCGGCCACGCGGCGGATCGATGGTAATCGACGATCAGCTGCCGGTAACCGTTGGCTTGGATGCCGACGTGGATTAAGTTGTTATCTCACAACGGTACTGTTGGCAGTCGACTAGGAACTTACGACAGTCGGCTGCCTGGCGTGAAATTAGCCCAACAAAGGTTATAAAAGCAGCTCAGATGGGAGGATTTGGTAGCGATTTTCTTGGGCAATTTGGAGGGGATTTGCTGCTGCAATCCAGACCTTCAAGGCTAGTCCAAGGCGATCAACAAGCAAACATTCAAAGAAAAGTGTTGTAAAGTTTTTTTTACTTGTCTTTCATATTTACTTTGTATTTGCTTGTTATATTTCCTATTACTTTTGTAATCATTTGTACGAGATTTCTCCACCTCCGGATTGTTCTGAGAAGGAGTATTTATTAGTGGTGAGTGCATCACTAGAGCTTGTTGAGCTCAACATGTGGAGTAGGAACCCTAAGGTTTCGAACCATGTTATATCGCTTGTGTTATGCGTGTATTTGTATTTGTATTTATTTCTACATTTTTATTTCTATATTCCGTTGTGCTAGCGACGATTGTAGAGACGAATGAACGAATTCCTTCACGCAATGTCAAACACGCTATTCACCCCCCTCTAGCGACGATTCAATTCCCAACATGAGCTACTCCTTTTATAACCTGTAGTTGGCCGATTTCGTGCCTACCAGTCGACTACCAAAAGGCACCAGTCAACTGCTCAAGGTGTCGTTGTCTCACAATGGCTCAATCCACGCTGAAAAAACTCTGACAGATACTCTAGTAGTTGACTCCTCTTACCATCAGTCGATTGCTTCCCAGTAGTCGACTATCAAAGTTTCTATGCTCGTGTCCACTTAAATCAGTCGATTGCCCTCCATGGTAGTCGACTGCTCAGGCCCAATCGACTGGCCATAATGGCAATCGACTGCAAGAGCTTCACTCGAGCAGTTGAAGCTCAGTCGACTACCTGACCAGTTGACTGATCCAAGTTGACTAGTTTGCCAAGTGTCAAACATTTGGCCAGTCGACTGGTCCATAACCTCAGTCAACTGATAAATCTCAAACATGAGGTTTAACTCAAGTATGATCCCCTCATACTTGATAGAACACTCTTAGCTTAGACCTAAGCCTTTTAGCCACCTCCATCAGCCTCACGCCTATCGGATCCCTCCAAGTCTTCCAAGACTTATTCATCTATACGCTAGCCTTCAAGTGCTTCTATCGGCTATTGTCATGCTACTCAGGTCTACTTTTCCAAGATACATTTAGACTTAGCCGCCAAGACAAACGCTTGGACTTTACGCCGCTAAATATTGGACTTATGCTGCAAGATTGCAGCTTGGACTTTACACCGCCAAATATTGGGCTTATGCCGCCAAGACTACAGCTTGGACTTTACGCCGCTAATATCACACCCTTGTACTTTTCAATTGCCAAGATTCATTTGGACTTATACCGCCAAGACTCCATGCTTGGGTTTTACGCTGCTAAACATTGGACTTATGCTGCGAAGATCCATGCTTGAACTTTACACCGTCAATATCACACTCTTGGACTTCCCTTGCCAACTCCATGTTGGACTTTCCAATTGCCAAGACCCATGCTTGGACTTTACCATTACCAAGTACCTATGACTTGAACTTTACCATTGCCAAATACCCATGACTTGGACTTTCCTTGCTAGGTACCCAAGTCTTGGACTTGTCAAATGCCAAGACCATTCTTGGACTTTCCATGACAATCATATTGTCAATTATTTTGTCAAACATCAAAATACTACTCGAGTCAAACTCGAGTCTGGTCAATCGTGACCTAGGCTGATTGCACCAACATGATTCACAACTCATAGTTTAGCAAATAGAAGGCTCTTTCGATGCAAACAATGAAAGGCTTCACCAATATATGGAACTCTATCAGAAGATGGCCGAAGGTTTTCAGGAAGTCATTCTCCGAAAAGTACCTAGATCAAAAAATCAAAAGGTGGATGAGCTCGCTCAAATGGCTAGTTCCCTCAATACTTGGGCAGAGAGAGAGCCTATGGTGAAAGTACATTATATAGCTCAGATAGACCAAGAAGATCAGGACGGACAAGATAGGTCGGACGATTGGAGAGAACCCCTCATTTCTTTCTTAAAGGAAGGAACCTTACCTGACGATTTGGAGTGAGCTAGGCTCCTCAAGAAGAGAGTCACAAATTTTACCATGGTTGATGAACACTTGTATAAGATGGCCTTCTCCCGACCTTTGTTGAAGTGTATCGGTGGGGAAGAGGTTGAGTATGTGATGCGGGAGATTCATGAGGGATGTTGCGGCAACTACAGTGGGGCAAAGACCTTGGTTCGAAAGGTACTGTTAGTAGGATACTTCTAGTCGACCTTATGGAAAGATGCAGTTCAGCTTGTCAATGCCTGTGTCCATTGCCAAAAACATCAAAAGTTGTCTCATCGTTGATGGTCACATATCGAGTCTCTAACCATGAGACCAAAGATCGACTTGCGCTCAACTTCCGCAAGTGCACAGTTGTCGTCAAGTAATAAAATAATATTGATCCTACATGGACTGATATTTGATTACTGGTCTACAAAGTGCTTTCTGATTGTTTGGACTGGATTTCACTATTGGTGATTACTCTAGCGTAATATTGCAATGAACAAAGCTCAAGGGTTGGTGTCACGCAAAGTAAGAGTAAGGGTTGATTCAAGTCCAAGGAGGGATCCTAGGATTTCGATTTCACCTATATGATGTTGAATATGTCATCTACTCATATTGCTAAGTTCTCTAAGATTTATTTTTGGGAGGATCATCAAATTTAATTCTAGTGAACTTTTGGTACTAAGGGGAAACTACCTATTCCAAACAAAAGATTTTCGTTTGGATTGACATAGCTCAAGGGGTTGCTATCAATGGGTTACCCCTGTCATGTGGTCCCACAACTCCTCTGAGTTGTTTTCTCCTACTTCGCGACCTCTAGATTGGATAGGTTCATGAAGTTCTAGAATGTCGTATGTTCTTCCCATGAGCTTTCTTTCATGTCCTACTCTTTCATATCTTAGATTCTACGGTTTCTGGAGAGAGGTCAACCTTTCGATTCCTCCTTGATTCCTCTAGATTTCAGTATGAATGTTGTCGGCACCCATAACAATTACGCACAGTAGATAAAGAGCAAAACCAAACTTATTCATTAAACTAGGAAACGTAAGACTGCAATTGGAAATCAGAAATAAATCAGTTTTGCATTGCATGACAATGTCCAACATATACGGTTACTCCCTAATTCTAAAATCAAAAGATCTACTCCATATGCGAATAGAAACAGACACAAGACATTGAAATCAAAGTAGCATCATCCATAAAGGTGCATATTTTGGTCTTCATCCATAAAGGAGCGTCATTTGGCTTTTCTCCATGAAGGTGGGCCCATTCTCTTCTTATATGAAGGTAAGGGGATCTCAAATTGAGTAGGTTGGAATCACTTTCTACTTCCTTCTGTATTCTCTATTTTTTTCCTTTTTCTTCACTTCCTGACTTGAGAGTCGGAGGGGCATTATCGAGGTGCTCCTTGGCCCTCCTGTTCATCTACTTTTCAGTCTTTTCAGGTTCGAAGTACTTCTTTTTCTGTCAACAGATTTATGAAAATTCGATCTCTTTCAGGCCGATCTGTGACCCAATTCTCAACCTCTAAAATCACCCTTTGCCTCGAACTGACAAAGCTCTGTAGAAGACCGATTTGACCAGTTAAGAAGACAAATTTTATTTGTGCTCAATCGGTCAAAGGAGATTGACTATGAGTACTGTGCTAAGTCTTTTTATCCTTTGATCTTGGACCGGTTCAAGTAGTAAAAAAAAAAATTAATCAATGCTAACACAATAATTTTAATATAGTTCAGACTAGGTTTTATGACTCCTTAGGTAAATCCCCTCTCAAAATCCCTTACACAAAATAATACATACTTAGATGGAGAAAACTCATGCAAGAATTTTCTTCTCTCTAATGTAGAAAGATAGGAAATGAAAGCATGGAAAAGAAATACAATAATAAAAACAAACCTTTTAGAAGATAATCACTACTTTTAAGGTCGTTGGAAGTACTTCTAAATCGCAAGAATAGTGAGAGAAATGTATACTAAGAGATGTGAGTGGATTGTTGTTCGAAGGACAATCCACACAAATTCAATCAAGTTAAACTTCCATGTTAGTTAACTGAAATATCATTTTAGAATTTTATCTGCAATAATTATTTCTTATCTAATCGACTCAAAGTTCATCTACTACTCGACTTAATATTCCATCAATCGACAATTGGATAATTATTTACTTTTTCTCTTAATGATTATGTCTTCAATTGAATCGATCAAACTTCAATTAACTCACCAAGAAAACCACGTGACCATTTCTCTTGAAATTGTATCGTCAATTGACTCAACTAATCTTTCATCGACTCACTTGGATAATCATATGATTTTCACTATTATCATAATTCTAGTCAACTTCGATCAACACAACTTACTCAAATCTTATAGTCATAAAATTTATTCGATAAAGATAGTCTTGAGTCGACTCACAATCATTTTGATCGATTCAATACAAAAACATAAAAATAATTGACTATGTAATCGATTTAGATTACTTTAGTCGGCTAAATTATAATTTAGTTAACTCAATTTAAAATAGAATATTTATATTCACAAATAATCAATTGCTCAGTAGACTAGTTTATTCAGTCAAATAATAAAGAATCTTTTAGTTGATTGAATCTATGATTTTGAACTTATTCATGAATTTTAATCTAGAATATTTCTTCTCAAGTATATGCCTAAGTGGAAAAAAAATTCTACCTCAATGATCCCGTCTGAAATCAAGGGATAGAGAGACACCACAATACTCACGCCCGAACTAGTTCGACTGGTTGAGTACAAATTAGGTCTTCATAGCTACACTGAGCTAGTAGGCCCTCCTCGTTGCATCGAACTAGTCAAGTCTTCTTCGTAGTGCCACTCGATTATCGAACTCGATGAGACCTAGAACCTAAAAGTACTTGCAAATAGGTGAGAGAAAAAAGGGGGTCGAGGGATACCTCGGTGAAGCCCCTCTGATGCTCAAGTCATAAAGTGAAGAAAAAGTGGATAATAAAAAAAGAAAGTAGAGAGTTTTTAGAGATTACTTGATCCCTGCGCTCTTCTATTCCCACCTTTGTATATGATACAGCTATAAGATGACTTAGGAGATAGAAAAAGGAATTATGATTTGTATGATGAAATTGAGAGGAAGGGGCATCGGGTAGTATATATATGATCTAGTCTAGCGAGATCCGATTCAGAAAAATAGGCCGAGTTGATGACGTGACAACTCGGGAACGGAGAGAAAGTCTGGTGGTTAAAATGAAACTAGATAGCAACTCGGAAAAGTGAACCGGGTTGAGGGGGTATGTGAGATATCGAAAAATAAAATAATAATAAAATATCCCTTATTAATTAAGAAATTATCTTATATAATTTTTCAAGAATTTTCAAAAAAAATCTGGATTTAAATAGATATTTTATGATATTTCATGGGGATAAAATAGATAGGCTTTAGTAGAATCTGTTTGGATTATCAATAATTAGGAAGTAATTGAATTATTTGTCCTAAGTTATAATTATTAAACTTAGGTTTATATTTTTTTACTCGTTATTTCTTTTCTCCCGAATTCGTTCTCCACCGTCGTGATTCCCTATCCCGATCACATCCTTCTTCTCTTCATCTCCAACGCCCGACGAGCAGCGGTGCTGCCTCCAGCTCATGCGCCACCACCGCAGTGTATGTGACAGTGCCTCTTCCTTCCTCTCTATACTCAATCAATCGTCGTCACCTGTCTCTCTGGATCGCTCATTGTATCAGCGATCTACCACCCTCAATCGTGTTTTCTTCATTCTCTGGATCTCTTTATCGCAAGCCCGGCGATCATCGTCGACCCATCTCGGGCGACCACGGTGTGCCAGTAGCAACGTTGGTGCCACTCGATCCCTACTCTAGCCGCGAGATCGATCTGTCACTTCCGTCGTTTTCCTCTGCTGTTTCTTCTTTTCCACCGCCGCTGCCTCTACTCAGTCCGTTGCCAACTTGCCTCCGACCATCGAAGTAGCCTTCCATCGACATTGGTGACCCCACGAGCTCAGCTCAACTCAGCATGATCCGCATCGTTGACTCCTTATTGTGCTCTGATGGTCTAGACGAGGGGCGCCTCCGACTGACTCTACACCATGAGCAGCAGAGTCGGCTGCCACACTCAGATCTACCATCGAGTCTTTTCCTTGCTTGTGTTGCCACCATTCTTTCGATCACCATTTCCATCACAACTACTTTGCGCTTCACAACCAACTACCTCTGTCATTGTTGCCATGAGCAACATCAATGGGAGTAATCTGTTCATGTCGTTGAAGGGGGGAAAGGAGGCAAGCACGGTGGTTAAATTAATGTTGGTAAGGATTTTATGCTGTTGTTTGGTTATGCAATTGATGAATTAGGATTGATATATCTGTAGAGGTCTATTGGAGTTGGATGTTGCTTAAGTCCAATTGTTTAATACAAATCGGATTTTCTTAAGCCGATGAAGAAGTTGTGGATGAATGAAACGATGTTGGGTAAGTTTGAATCTGAATATTTATTAATGCATAACATTGATAAGTGGTTTAATGGATCTATGGATTGGTTGGAGATGCATGATAGGGTAATGTGAATCTTTAATTTGAGTGATGGGCATAAGGTGAATTGTGTAGTTATAATTTTTTATCAGTATAAGGTGGGATGGATGAATGAGACTTTAGTTAATATTCATTTAGTAGGTTGGAATACAAAATCGATATAGGATTCGATTTGATCATTCATTGTACAATAGAACTTAACTATATTCTATATTCTGTGCAGGACTTGGTTACGAAGCAGGTTCACAGGCGCGAAGATTATTGTCACGAGCTACATATTAGGTGGGTAATTCCTACCTTGGTCAGGTAGTTTGTTGTTGTTCCTAGTGCATGAATTTTATGATGATGATAGTATTATTATCTTGACTCCACTCTTATTATTCCTGTGCTTGATACTTAGTCTTTGGACTTTGAGATGCTCTGTTGTTATCTTTACAGTTTCATTCATCACTATTGTGGATTACAGATTCTATATATGTCTGATTTATAGATGTTGTGTAAGTGCATGTAGATGAGTACAGTTGTAGTTTTGGTTTGGGTTGACATGTTGTAGGCGATGGATCCAAATGTGGGTTTGATCGTCGTGTCACATCCCTTTACGTTGTGCATCTATTGTGGATCATATTTTGTATATGGTGAGTGGCTTGTCGATGGTGTGTTGTTATGGACTGGAGGTCCTAGCATGGTTGACTGTCAGTTGTTATGACTCTTTGTGTGATAGAGAGAGGGTTGTGGGTTTATGTATGTGGAGTTATACATCATTACATTGTAAGAATGCTGTCGACTTGGTCTCCCTTATGGCTGAGAGGGTCGTCAGTCATCCTGCCTCCACGGTTACTCATGGTAGTAGTAGATGGTGTGAGGGCAGATCATCTGTTATGCTGCACTCGGCCACTATTGATGGTGGTAGTTGGAGTTGCATGTAGTTTATACTGTGTGCGATGCTTGACCACTCATGGATAGTGACAGTCGGAGCAGCCAGCAGAAGGGACCCCCATTGTGTAGCTTATAGCTATTTAGCTTATCGCTACTTATTCATACTTCCCAGTCGGCCACTCGAGAGTAGTGTTAGTTGTTGAGTTGGGACAGTTGTCATGTCGTGTCATCTAGGGCACACTGGAGTCGTGGTAGCGAGCGGGGTGTGTAGGCATGACCATGCATTTGTATTGTCATATATGATGGTATATATATATATATATATATATATATATATATATATATATATATATATATATATATATACATTGTGTGTGTGTAATCGGTATATATAGATATAGTCTATATACGCTTGTTGTGATGTTGCATTTGTTTGAGTTATGCTTGCTCCATATGTTTGTTCATCATTTTGCATACTATTTGCATATTCTATACTATTGTGTGTGGAGTACAGTGTATGAGTTGGGTCGAACTGTTGTACGCATTTAATCAGCGTCATGTTGTTGTATAGTATGGGCTAGGTTCGTTGATGTATTTGTTTATAGGATGTTTTGTATGCCAGTGTGTTGATTACAGGTGTAGTATTATTCTTCTATGTTGTATGTGTTATATAGTAGTATATGTGTTCAGGTTGTATGGGTTGTACCGTTGCAGATCTTCAGGTATGTCAGTACCTTACGTTATGTTCTGTTAATCAGTTGGTTTATTTATGCATTGATTATAGTTATACTACTGGTTATTTGTTATTACCTTTAAGACTTTATACCTGTTGATCTCTATATGTATACCTGTAGATCTCCATATGATATATGTTGTTCATGGACTATCTTTTATATTACCGCTGAGTTTTATACTCACCACCACAAACCCTGGGTTTTCTTGCCGCTCAGATAACAGGTAAAAGATTCCTTGGGTGCTCAGAGCACCGTCAGCTGATCCCATCTCACACCGAGTGTATGGATTGTATTCCATACTGTTGTATATTTTGGATCGTTTGTTTTGGGATTTTATCCTATGTTGTTTCCGATTTTGAGTGTATGGTTGTGTTGTTTGTATTTGGCATTTACTATGGATTTGATTAGGATGTTGGTTTCAACTATGTTTTCTTGTTGTGTCAAAGTCGTACCGGTACACATATATTTGAGTTCTTATATCTTTATTATTTGTTGGTGTATTCCATTATGTTTTATGGCTTATCTGTGATAGCAGTTATTTGGGTCATGTATCGGTAGTTTATCTTATATTGTCACAAGAGGGTACCGTCCGATTTACGGACAAATATACTCTCGGGGCATGACGATTTTATTGGTATTAGAACCCAGGTTGCGAAGTCCACTATCGGATTTTATTTCATTCGAACATCAAGTTTTATTTTACTCGGTTTTGGTTTTGTGAGTTCTGGGATCTGGCAATAGCGGGACATCTCCAGCTACAAGGTTTAAGGTATGCAAATTGTTATCACATATCCTTTTGTTGGCTATGCATTTAGTTGTTTATAATAGGGAATGACATGTAGTGTGTTAGTTACTATTTGTAACTGTGGTTTGGGTTAACCACGGTAACGACATGTTGAGTCTATTAGACATGTACCTGTTTTTGAAAAGGTGAAGTATCTTTGAGAGCCGACTGATACCGAGTCAGAAAGCAGGGGTCAGGTAGTCACATTTCTTATGGAGATCAAACATTATAGTCTTAGAGATTTTCACTAACTATGCTGGTCAGATCATTACCTATGGGGTAATGGACAAGCATGTATACTATTGTTGGTGCAGATAGTGGAGGATTAGTTTATGGTGTTACATAGGGATTTTGATCCCTGAGTTGGTTGTGTTGAGTTGTATAACTTTGAAGATACTTTTGAGTATTTAACTCATGTTATACAGAGGAAGTAGGGTTAGTTGCATACCATTATCGGGATCAAGCCGGTACTTAGTGGAAGATGCAGGAAATAACCTTCGGGGAATAGCATATTACTTGGTCATGGTTTAGTGATGTGGGAGAGTATTGCCCCGCATCATTTTCTTTAACTCATTATCAGGGAATTCTTGAGCATCAAGTAGGGTGATCGTTGATAATGGAAGTGTCATGCAGAGTCGTTAGACTTGTAAAGAATGTAGGGGAGCAAACTCCTTAATTGACAGACCTAACTTTGTCATAAAAGCAGCTACATTTGTTCTGATTGGGTGCCCATCGCTCTTACAAAAGGTAATGGGTAATCTACCCCGTTCCTCGATTTGTCGTCGGAGCCGATCGGAGTGTGTGCCTCGTGTCTCTCTACGTGTCGGATGAACTGTAAATCAAAGAGTGTTAACAATTAATAAGTTAAATAAATATCAAACAAAATAAACATATTTAACACCACATAATTCCAATAGGAGTAGGAGCACTGTCATCATCAGGTGTAGACACAACTGGGGGAGCTCAATTCTCTTAGGCGGCATAGTTGTGACATAAACATTATATACATATCGATGTATAATGAACGATTATATTAAATACATGAATTATAAATGAAGAACAATATAAATACCATGTAAATACATCTAATCGCTATCATCATCTGAAAATGATAAATAATCATCCGCCTCACTATCAATTTCACTATCTTCACCCTCAGTAATACGATTACTTTGAGTGCCCATATCCAGATCCACTTGTGCATTTGTCATATTTATTTGTTGATGTTCAATACCTAATCGACATAGTTGAGTTATCGCTAAGTCTTCATCGACTACTGAAGTTGAATCATTCAATGAAATCTTTTGGTTTGACTTCATATTCAAGATATTATCACCCTCAAAATCTTCAGATACTTCATCAACTTCAGTTACTTCGTATATTTCTCGGTGGTGAACCCTTTGCATGACCTTCCAATAACCTCCATGTTTAATATCATTTAAATAATACACTTGATTTGCTTGGTTTGCCAAAATGAATTGGTCATCATCGTACCATGTTTTAGAAGTGTCAATACACAAGAGATCGTACTCTTCCACCAATGATTTTTTTTTTTGGATTACATTGGAACCATTCGCACCAAAATAATTGGATTTTATACCTAAAAGAGTAAAATATTTGAACCACATCCTTCAACACACCAAAAAATCCAAATTGTCTCCATCGTCAGAGGATGATACACTGACCCCACTATTCTGAGTAGTTCTGTGTGAATCACGGGACCTCATATGATATCGAATCTCATTTACAATGCATGCATCATACAGTTGAACTTCAACATCAGGCCCCATTGCTAAATAATACAACTCATCTGTGATCTCTGAATTTTTAAAAAAAATAGTGCAATAATTTTATCCCTAAACCACAGTGGAAAATTTCACTCGTGATATTGCATAACTTGATCAACATGAATCTTTTGGGACATATGTTGTAGATGCTCACTGTATAAAAACTTAATCAATTTAAACTCTGTGAATGAAATAGAATTAAAGTAATAACTTAATGTAAACACTTACTTTCGATATCGATCGACTTCTTTACAATTGTTGAGAATGTATCAATGTGCTTTCTTAAACTACAATGGTAATTTCAAACTTATTAGTTGCCAAAGACTCTTGTTTCCTGTGAGAAAACTGTTAATTTGTCTATTGATGGTTGAACATCTTTATTCCATTCCTGCCTAGAAAAATTTATCTCAATCTAACTCATATATAACGAACTGAAAGTCAATGCCTCATTTACAATATACCCCTCTATAATAGATAATTCAGGTCGTGTTTTATTATGAACATATTTTTTTAGTCTTCCCAAATATCGCTCAAAGGGATACATTCATCGTGATGAAACTGGCCCAACTAACATGACTTCACGAGGTAAATGAACTGTCAAATGAACCATAATGTCAAAAAATGTCGAAGGAAATATCTATTTCACCTTACACAACATCATCACTATTTGCTCCTCCATTCTACACATGTCCACTGTGTGTAAAGATCTTGCAGTGATCTTTTTGAAGAAATCACATAACTCAATTAGTGTGCTACATATGTCTTTCGGGAAAAATTTACGTATAACAACTGGAAGTATTCTTTGCAACAATACATGACAATTATGTGATTTTAGTCCATATATCTTTTCTTCATTTGAATTCACATGTCTAGATATATTAGCAACATAACGATCTGGAAACTTCACAGATTTTAAAAATTGATAAAATTCATGCCTTTTGTCCAATGTCAATGTGTAACTTGCATACGATTTCCTGAATTTGTCTCCTACCGGCTATAAATGCAACTCACTCCTTATCCTCATATCATGCAAGTCTAATCTTGCTTTGAGAGTGCCCTTTGACTTTCTGTCTATATTTAATAAAGTGTCAATGAAAGAATCACAGACATTCTTTTCAATATGCATCACATCTTGTAACAACCGAAATTTTTTGGTTCTTATACTTTTATTTTATTTATAAGTATAGTTCTTATACTTTCTATTTAGAGGAAAATAGAAATAAGAAAAATAAATAAATAAATAGTTCGTTAGCCGGGGCTCGAACCATGAATCTTTGGTTTGGGGGAATAGGCTTCCTACAATTAAGTCATAAGATTACCAATGAGTAGAATATAACAGAATATATCTATAGACGGGAAAAAGAGAGAAGTTGGTTAATTTGGCTAATCATTTAAAAGGGTAATTAAGTTAAGGAAAACCCTAGTTATATGTTTTCCTTTCCCTAAACTCCCTCATGCCAACCACGCCACCCACATCTCTTCCTCTTCTCTCCAAACGCTGCCCACCCACATCTCTCCCTCTTCTCTCCAAACGTCGCCCACCCACATCTCTCCCTCTTCTCTCCAAACGCCGACCAACCCTTCCCCTTCCTCTCCCCTTCCGTTTTCTTCTCCACCGTGGGATAATTCAAGAGGGGATTTTCAAGAGGGATCTCCTCAAGGACTTGGTAGAGGATCACGCTAAAGCAAAGGAACACGTAGGAGGTCTTCTCTTTACGAAATCTAACGGTATAAATTGGTGAAAAAGCGTAGGAAGTAAGTATTGCTCACCTGCAGTATAAGTAGTTATCATATATCATTGATAGGCTTTTATGTGCATGTTATTTCCAATTATGCATGGTGTTTTTTTTGTTACATGATTTTTATCCGTTATGTCATGTTCGATTCAGTATCATGTTTAGATCCATGATAAGAATGTGATTTATGATCATGCATGTTGTAGATGAGTTGTAGCTTACAATTATATGCATGATGTAGAGTAAGATGTAAAAATATTTCCTTTATAAAGAAAATTTAAAGATGCTCCCTGTTCGAATTAGGGATTAAGAGCACAACGATCTTCAGTATGCTCCCCATTTCAGTTTTGGGGGTCAAGAGCATAATGATCCTTATGGTGCTCCCCATTCGTGGTTTAGGGGATTAAGAGTATTTTTTCAGTATGTATAAGAGTATATGTATAAAGGAAGTATTTTAGTTTTGAAAAGGCATGTACCGGGCATCAGTTTTGCCCATGGGCCAAGGCCCTCAGTTTCAGTTAACCTAGTAGGTTCGGTGGTTGGCCACCCCGGCCTATTAGGAAAGCACGCATTGGTACTATGTCGGGCTCATATTCAGGATGATTATTAATTTGAAGTATCAATATAAGTACAAGTAAAAGTTTTCTAAGTTAATTATTCCAATTCAGATACATTGTTTACAAGTTTTAAAATACTTAAGAGCATGGTTTATACAAGAGACATGAATTCAGAATTATGATTTTCAGTTATGCTTACATGTGTATCAATGTATCAAGGGTAAGAGAACTAGTTGCATGATTTCATACGTTGCATATTTTTGTGAACATAGAAAGTACTTACTAAGCATTATTGCTTACAGTTTGCATTTCCTTATACTGCAGATAAAGGTAAAGAAAAGTTTCAGTAAGGTGGCATAGCGGATGAAGTGCTTGGAGTGTGTGCCGACGGAACAGTGGAAATAAAAGAACCTAAGTGCGGATGTCTAAACCAGATTTTAAATTTCTATTGTTTTTTTTTATATTGTTGAAGTTCAATTGGATTGCTTATGGTTGAGACCAAAGAATACTAGAGTCATGTTGGGTTAGTCTTAATACTTGCATGTTATGTGAAGATCTTGAAATGGTTATTGTTTAAGTAATGTCAAGGTCCTTATGATCATTTTAGTTGTTAGCATATTGCGTTAGTATATTGCTCGAATTGAGGAATGATAGTAACATGGTGTGATGATTGAAGTATAACGTCAGAGTAAGAGTAGAAAATACAAAATCTGTAACGATCTCTCTCTTATGGGAGGGGTGGTACAGTTTGTATCAGAGTAAGATAAGGAAGAATTAAAGAAACAGACAGTAAAGTAGTGGCATCTCCCCTAGTAGAGAGTGGAAAGACTAGGGGGTGTTACAAGATGGTATCAGAGCGGGTTCAGCCCTTCCGTCACACACACATCGAGCATCAGTCCTGTCACCTCCAAGTAAGCAAGTATTTATCTGCTTTATTTACTTTATGAGTAGTAAGGAATGCTTCTTTTAAGTTAAACATGCTCACCTAGAATGTTCTCTTTGAGTTAAACATGCTTGCATATATATATATATATGAAGATGATAGACAGTAAGTAATAGAGCATACCTAGATATGTATGTGAAGATGAAAAAAAATAGTGATAATAGCCTGATAGTGGTTTCACTTTATCATCTTATGAAGAGAAGGAAATGCCTCGAGAAAGACCCCATGGAGGACAAGAAATGAATGAAGAAATACCACCACCTGCCTGAATGCAGATAGTCACTCAGCTCCAACAGCAAGTGGCAGAGCAGTAGCAGGTCATCAATACCTTGATGATGAATCAACGAGAAAATCCTGTTACTCAGCTAGGGACTCAGAATGTCATTCCAACTACATCTTCTGCCCCACTAGACCCACCAACAGCTCCAGTGGGAGGGGTGAGACAAGAGGTCTATCTGATTCAATGGCAAAAGCTGAAGCCAGAGAGTTTTGTCGGTGCCAGTGAACCATGGGATGCTCAGGCATGGTTCAAGATAGTAGAGAGCATAGTGGAACTACTAGACTAGCCTGAGAATGAGAAAGTTAAGTGCACCTCGTTCTGTCTGACCGGAGATGCCAGAATGTGGTGGGAGCGAGTAAAGGCCAAGAGGGTGGTGAACCAAATGTCATGGACAGACTTTGAGATGGAGTTCTTCGAGGAGTTCTTCCATATGCGAGTTACCAATAAGCATTATGATGAGTTCACGGAGTTCCGACAAGGGAATTTATCAGTAGATGAAGCGGTAAAGAAGTTCAATAGGTTGGCTCGCCTATGTTCGGAACTAGTCAGTACTGAGAAGGAAAGAGTTAGGCTGATGCTAAAGATGTTGAGACTGGAGATAGCTCTGAATGTGGCTGGTGGAATTAATAGACTACAGACCACTGAAGAGCTAATCATCAGTGCGCTAATCATGGAGCATTACATGAATAGTATCAAGCACCAAAAGCTAGCCTCGACAGAAAGCAAAGGCCAGGGAAGTTCAGGAGGTCAAAAACCTCAGAGCGGTAATTCGAACTGGAAGCGAAACAATAATAGCAAGAGGAAATAGTGGAATAATGCAAAGGGAGGTTCAGCCAGTAAGCAGCCTACGTATCCTACATGTTCTAAGTGTGGGAGGAAGCATCCAGGAGTTTGCCACCAGGGCGTGAGCGGGTGTTATATATGTGGTGTCGAGGGACACTTCGCCAAACAGTGCCTCACCAAGACCAATCTACCTCCGCCACAGTCTACTCAGTATGGAGGTAGACCAGCCCAGCTACATCATATGCAAGGAGCACTGGAGGGTCCTTACATCAGCCAAGGAAGATTGGAGGCCCCATCAGTTACACCTAATGCCCAGATCTTCTCCCTCACCAAGGAAGAGGTAGCAAATGCTTCTATGGTAGTCACAGGTCAGATACCTATCCTTAGTCAGCATGCTACCGTATTGTTTGATACTGGGGCAACCCATTCTTTTATGTCTATGACATTTGCTAAGAAGATAGATATAACTCCGGATATCTTAGATATTCAGTTTTTAACGACCCTACCTTCGGGTGAAATAATGACATCTACACACTGGTTGTGTGTCGTGCCGGTCAGAATTTTAGACAGAGAGCTTTATAGTGATCTGGTCTTGCTGGACATGCATGACTATGATGTCATCTTTGGAATGGACTTTCTGAGCAAGTATGGTGCTTCCATTGAGTGTCATAAGTGAAGAGTAGTATTTCAACCCGAGACCGAGGCCAAATTTGAGTTTATGGGAGAACCAAGGAAGAAGACTAAGAAGTTCTTGTCTGCCATGGAAGCTCAGAAGATGTTAGCTGGTGGATGCACTGGGTATTTAGCACATATAGTTGATACTAAGCAAGAAAGAAGCCAAAAGATGGAAGACGTCCCAATTGTATGTGACTACCCGAGAGTATTTCCTAACGAGCTACCAGGACTAGCACCTAGAAGGGAAGTTGAGTTTGAGATCGAGCTTATTTCTGGTACCCACCCAATCTCAAAAGCACCCTATCGTATGGCTCCAGCTGAATTGAAAGAGCTTCAAGAACAATTACAGGAGTTGTTAGACAAGGGATTCATCCGCCCTAGTCATTCCCCATGGGGAGCTCCGGTGTTGTTCGTGAAAAAGAAAGATGGGTCTATGAGGATGTGCATAGACTACCGAGCCTTGAATCAAGTGACGATCAAGAATAGGTATCCTCTGCCAAGGATAGAGGATTTATTTGATAAATTGAGGGGAGCCACAGTCTTCTCCAAGATTGACTTGTGGTTCAGTTATCATCAAGTAAGAGTTAAAGAGGAGGATATATCGAAAACAGCTTTCCGAACGAGGTATGAACACTATGAGTTCGTGGTCATGCCCTTCAGAGTGACAAATCTGCTATGTTTATGGACTTGATGAATTGGATATTTAAGGAGTTCCTTGACAAGTTTGTGGTTGTCTTCATTGACAACATCCTTATCTACTCGAGAACCCAGGAGGAACATGTCGAACACTTGAAGACAGTCTTGCAGACCCTTCAGCAAAGATAGTTATATGCAAAGTTCTCCAAGTGTGAGTTTTGGCTTGATCGAATGTTGTTTCTGAGTCATGTTATTTCAAAAGATGGAGTTATGGTAGACCCAACAAAGATAGAAGCGGTCAGTAATTAGGGTCAACCAAAGAATGCCAGTGAAGTCAGAAGTTTCCTCGGATTAGCGGGGTACTACCGGAAGTTTGTGGAAAACTTCTCAAGGATAGCTTCACTGTTGACGGTTCTTACCAGAAAGAACAAGAAGTTCGAATGGACCGAAGATTGTGAAAAGAGCTTCCTTGAATTAAAGAGGAAACTCACAAGTGCTCCAGTGCTTACCCTTCCAAAAAGTAATGAGGGATTTGACATGTATAGTGATGCGTCTAAGATGAGACTCGGAGCAGTACTTATACAGAAGGGTAAAGTCATTGCTTATGCATCTAGGCAACTCAAGGACTACGAAAAGAATTACCCCACTCATGACCTTGAGTTGGCAGCAGTGGTCTTTGCTCTGAAAGTTTGGAGACATTACCTATATGGAGTCCAATGCAAGATTTACACGGATCACCAGAGTCTGAAGTATTTCTTCACTCAGAAGGATCTGAATATGCGACAGCGTAGATGGCTTGAGCTAGTAAAGGACTATGACTGTGAAATCTACTACCATCCTGGAAAGGCAAACAAAGTAGCAGACGCGCTAAGTAGAAAATCATGCCCCACTTTGATGTCCCTAGCAACACTATCCCAACCACTAGAGAAAGAGATAATGAATTTTGGGGTTGAGATCATTTCTGGACAGCTCTCTGCCTTGACCATAGTACCTACACTGTTTGGGGATATATTAGCAAGACAAGACAAAGATCCTAGCATCCAAAGGATCAAGCAAGAGATCCAAGAAGGAAATGATGAAGGATTCCGTGTCTCTGACAGTGGGGCATTATATTTAGGTGAATGCCTATGTATCCCCAAGGACCCAAACTTAAGAAAGAAGATCCTAGAAGAAGCTCATGGGACCCCATATTTGATGCATCCTGGAGCCACCAAGATGTATCAAGATATGAAAGGAAAATTCTTGTGGCTTGATATGAAGAGGGACGTGGCTAAGTATGTTAGCACTTGTCTGACATGTCAGAGAGTGAAAGCAGAACACCAGAGACCAGGAGTTCTACAGTCTATCCAGATTCCATAATGGAAATGGGAGGAAATAGCCATGGATTTCATAGTAGGACTACCCAAAAAAACCAATGGCTACGATTCTATTTGGGTAGTTGTCGATAGATTGACAAAGTATGCTCACTTCATGTCTATCAGAATATCATACTCCATGGAACAGTTAGCCCAGTTATATGTCAAGGAAGTGATTAGACTGCATGGAATACCTAAGACCATTATCTCTAATAGAGACAGTCGCTTCACTTCACACTTCTGGGAGTGTGTTCAGACAGCCCTCGGCACTAAGCTACGATTCAGCACTGCATTTCATCCTCAGACAGATGGGCAAGCAGAAAGAGTGAATCAGATTTTGGAGGATATGTTAAGAGCTTGTGCTTTAGATTTTAAGGGAAGCTGGTGCAAATATTTGTGTTTGGAAGAGTTTGCCTATAATAATAGTTACCAAACCACAATTGGAATGGCACCTTATGAAGCCTTGTATGGAAGGAGATGCAGATCACCTATCTGTTGGTATGAGGGTGGCGAGAAGAAAGAAATGGGACTCAATACTGATTTTATAGATGACGCCACCAAAGCTATTAAGAACATAAGCCAAAGGATAAAGACTGCCCAGAGTCGGCAGAAGAGTTACACCGATGTCCGACACAGACCCCTAGAGTTCCAAGTCGAGGATTTAGTGTTCATTAAGGTAGCTCCTATGAAAGGGGTAATGAGGTTTAGGAAGAAAGACAAGTTAAGTCTCAGATATGTAGGCCCTTACCTGATCACCAAGAGAGTTGGTAAAGTAGCTTATGAGCTAGAGCTACCATAGGAGATGTCAACTATCCACAATGTATTTCATATTTCAATGCTTAAGAAGCACGTCCCAGATACCAACCAAGTGATTGAGCCACAGACAGTACAGATTCAGACAGATCTAAGTTATGAAAGTCGACCTATTCAGATAATAGATCGAGTAGTCAAGAAACTAAGAAATAAAGAGGTACCCTTAGTAAAAGTCTTATGACAAAGTCAAAAGTTTGAAGAAGCAACCTGGGAATGTAAGGATGACATAAAGCAAAAGTACCCCGAGCTATTCTAAGTTTCGAGGACGAAATTTTTATAAGGTATAAGGGATTGTAATAGCCCAAATTTTTTGGTTCTTATACTTTTATTTTATTTATAAGTTTAGTTCTTATACTTTCTATTTAGAGGAAAATAGAAATAAGAAAAAAAATCAAATAAATAGTTCGTTAGTCGGGGCTCGAACCATGAACCCTTGGTTTGGGGGAATAGGCTTCCTACCACTAAGTCATAAGATTACCAATGAGTAGGATATAACAGAATATATCTATAGGCGGGAAAAAGGGAGAAGTCGGTTAATTTTACTAATCATTTAAATGGATAATTAAGTTAAGGAAAACTCTAGTTATATGTTTTCCTTTCCCTAAACTCCCTCACACCGACCACGCCACCCACATCTCTTCCTCTTCTCTCCAAACGTCGCCCACCCACATCTCTCTCTCTTCTCTCCAAACGTCGCCCACCCACATCTCTCCCTCTTCTCTCCAAACGCCGACCAACCCTTCCCCTTCCTCTCCCCTTCCGTTTTCTTCTCCACCGTGGGATAATTCAAGAGGGGATTTTCAAGAGGGATCTCCTCAAGGACTTGGTAGAGGATCACGCTAAAGCAAAGGAATACGTAGGAGGTCTTCTCTTTACGAAATCTAACGGTATAAATTGATGAAAAAGCGTAGGAAGTAAGTATTGCTCACCTGCAATATAAGTAGTTATCGTATGTCATTGATAGGTTTTTACGTGCATGTTATTTCCAGTTATGCATGGTGCTTTTTTTGTTACATGATTTTTACCCGCTATGTCATGTTCGATTCAGTATCATGTTTAGATCCATGATAAGAATGTGATTTATGATCATGCATGTTGTAGATGAGTTGTAGCTTACAATTATATGCATGATGTAGAGTAAGATGTAAAAATATTTCCTTTATAAAGAAAATTTAAAGATGCTCCCTGTTCGAATTGGGGATTAAGAGCACAACAATCTTCAATATGCTCCCCATTTTAGTTTTGGGGGTCAAGAGCATAATGATCCTTTTGGTGCTCCCCATTCATGGTTTAGGGGATTAAGAGCATTTTTTTCAGTATGTATAAGAATATAAGTATAAAGGAAGTATTTTACTTTTGAAAATGCATGTACCGGGTATCAGTTTCGCCCACAGGCAAAGGCCCTCAGTTTCAATTACCCTAGTAGGTTCGGTGGTTGGCCACTCCGGCCTATTAGGAAAGCGCGCATTGGTACTATGTCGGGCCCATATTCAGGATGATTATTAATTTGAAGTATCAGTATAAGTACAAGTAAAAGCTTTCCAAGTTAATTATTCCAGTTCAGATACACTGTTTACAAGTTTTAAAATACTTAAGAGCATGGTTTATACAAGAGACATGTATTCAGAATTATGATTTTCAGTATGCTTACATGTATATCAATGTATCAAGGGTAAGAGAACTAGTTGCATGATTTCATACGTTGCATGTTTTTGTGAGTATAGAAAGTATTTACTAAACGTTATTGCTTACAGTTTGCATTTCCTTATACTGCAGATAAAGGTAAAGAAAAGTTTCAGTAAGGTGGCATAGCGGATGAAGTGCTTGGAGTGTGTGGCGACGGAACAGTGGAAATAAAAGATCCTAAGTGCAGATGTCTAAACAAGATTTTAAGTTTCTAATTGTTTTTTTTTATATTGTTGAAGTTCAATTGGATTGCTTATGGTTGAGACCAAAGAATGTTAGAGTCATGTTGGGTTAGTCTTAATACTTGCATGTTATGTGAAGATCTTGAAATGGTTATTGTTTAAGTAATGTCAAGGTCCTTATGATCATTTTAGTTGTTAGCATATTGCGTTAGTATATTGCTCGAATTGAGGAATGATAGTAACATGGTGTGATGATTGAAGTATAGCGTCAGAGTAAGAGTAGAAAGTACAAAATCTGTAACAATCTCTCCCTTATGGGAGGGGTGGTACAGTTGGTATCAGAGTAAGATAAGGAAGAATTAAATAAATAGATAATAAAGTAGTGACATCTCCCCTAATAGAGAGTGGAAAGACTAGGGGGTATTACACATCTAAATTGTGTCTCAACTTTAAATCTGACCAATATAATAACTCAAAAAATATAGACTTCTTTACCCAATTTGTATCATCCGAAGATCGCTGTCATTTTTTACTGAATGAAGGATGCTTACTTAATGTCACTTGGGGTAACGCGTCTATCTGCGCTAAAATCTCATATCCATTCATTACTCGTGGTGGTCCTTTTTCAATATTTCCATTGAAATCTTTATTTCTACGTCATGGGTGTTGCACATTCAAGAATCGACGGTGACATGTGTACCATATTTTACTCCTTAATCCTTGAGATTTGGTTTCATTCAGATATACTGAAAATGTCTTATAGCCCTTTGTGCTCCATCCAGAAACTGTTCCATATGTTGGAAAGTCGTGAATAGTCCACATCACAGCAACATGTAATTGAAATAATTGTTCAGTCGATGCATCATATATGCTTCCATCCCATCATCCCATAGCTCCTTCAATTCGTTTATCAGAGGTCGTAGGTATACATATATCTCTTTGCTAGGTGATTTAGGCCCAGGAATTAAAAGAGACATAATCATATATGGTGGCTTCATCATTTTCCATGGTGACAAATTATAATTCACAAGTATAACAGGTCACATAATATAAGTATTTGACATGTTTCTGTAGGGATCCCGAGCGATAAATAAAATTTTCACAGCGGAAAACTTAGGATCCCTCCAGAGATCCAAGCGAAAAATCATACTCGTTTCTATTATCTATTCTATCCTATAGGAATCGAGATTACCTTCGATGCGTGCCCTTCGAATTCCCGTCAGTAACACTTGTGGATCTCAGCGTGGTCAGAATGTCCACGCCTCTACGGTGCACACACACACACACTTGTAGAGAAGAAGTGAACTAACGATTGTGCTAGCAACCACAAAATATCCATCCACTCCCTTTCTTCTTACTCGGCTACAAGGAAGAAGTCCTTCGATCCTTTTCTTTTTTTTTTTCTTCACGAACCGAACCACTCAAGAAAAATGAGAATCAAATTATCATTCAAACACACACGATGCATTAATCAAATTAATGCACTTTAATGATACATTAAATGCATTACTATTTTTTCTAATCTTTCTTTCAACGTGAATGAAAAATAGGAAAACCATTAATGCACATTTAATGCTCATTTAATGCACCTTAAATGAGACTTTAAATCTCATTTAAAACTCTATTTCAATAATTCGTGTGATCACATGATTAATCATAATTAATCATGCGAAAATATGATTAATCACAATTAATCATTTAAGCCTTCTTCACTTGGTTTGACTCGAGTCTTACTCAACATAAACCAATTTGAGTCCAACTCATATTTAGCCAAGTAATGAGTCTTACTCATTCTAGTTAATCCAATTAACTAATAATTCATTTTAGTCAAACTAAAATGATTTCCTCTCCAAAATAATATATTCTTTGTGTGTGACCCTATAGGCTCTCATAACGTTGGCAATGTATCCAAAATCATTTTAGATACATAAGCAATGAGCGGCATCTAGCAATACATCATTGCTTCCCAAGTGATGAGAATGTCGAGATCCAACAACCTCTTCTGTGACTATTATCATATGACAGTGTCTTTCTATCCTTGATATCTCAGATCGATCAATGAGGCATAGACTGTGTCACTCTCTTATCAATCTTTATGTTTCTTGATCCCCAAGTAGACTCACTCAAACAAATGAGCTCAATATCTCATATTGACTCATTTGAGCATGGTCATGCATTTCATGATCCTACTCTATCAAGAGGCCAAAGATATCTCTCCTGTCATATGGGAGGGATAGATCCATCTACATCACTCACATCCCTCCGCATAATTCGTTACATACTCAGTGATGATAGTTATAGTCGCGATTCTGATTGTGGCGTTGTACATAACTCCTTATGTAGGGAACCGTAGTGACTTCAGGTCTAAGGACTATTCATACCAATAGTCACATGAGAAAGTATATGACACTCATATAACGATCCATGATACTTTCTCATAGTGGGTCAATTCAGTATATATAGTCTCCAATATATATACTCATGTATCAATGTGATATCACATATCCATGACTTGTTAGACCAAGTCATCCATTGACCTACATGCTAGTCTCAATGTATCAATATAGCCCTTGTCTATTAATACAATACTCGACTATGAATTTTTAAGAATAGTGTTCTCTACAGCTTCTCATAATCAATTCTACCAATTGATATACTGTAGATAATAACCTACTATTCATGGGCATTATTATATTTATTTAGCTGGCACACGCATAAAGAAATATAATAATCACTCTTTGCCTTTATTAATATAAGAATATAATACAAACGTCTCCCTCACCAATCATCTCATAATTGGCACTAAGGGCTCATACTAACAATCTCCCACTAGCACTAGTGTCAATCACTGTAATCTCTAAGACCCAGTGACCTAGTGTGACCATCATGCTTCCTCTGTGCCAAAGCCTTGGTCAAGGGATCTGCAATGTTAGCATCAGTGTCTACTCTGCATATCTGAACATCTCCTCTATCGATGATCTCTCGAATGAGGTGATACCGCCGCAGTATGTGTTTGGTCCTCTGATGAGAGCGAGGTTCCTTAGCCTGAGCAATAGCTCCATTGTTGTCACAATAGAGGTCTATAGGGTCCGCTATGCTAGGAACCACCCCAAGTTCAGTGATGAACTTTCGGATCCAAACAGCCTCCTTTGCTGCAGAAGAAGCAGCAATATACTCGGCTTCTGTTGTAGAACCTGCGACTGTGTCCTGCTTCGAACTCTTCCAGCTCACATCACCACCATTCAAGAAAAATACATACCCTGACTATGATCTGGAGTTATCCTTGTCAGTTTGGAAGCTTGCATCACTGTAACCCTTTACAGCTAGCTCCTCATCGCCTCCAAATATCAGTTTCCAAATGGATTTAACCCGTCAGTAGCCAACCCTAAGCGAATATTTCGTGGATTACCTGCAAATATTTCATGTGCATTGGCAAATTCTTTTCATGATTCACTATCAGCTGGATGTCTTAATACACCATATGTTTCAACTCACTTTTATTTATGTCATCTCATCTCTTTAGTCGTATGCTTCGAAATAAATAACCGCTTAAGTCTCGGTTTCAGAGGAAAATATCAAAGAACTTTGTGAGGATTCTTTTTCTTATTCATCCCTTCGTATTTGTATCTGGGCTCCTTGCACACTGGATATGTATCCTTATTCTCATGCTCATCCCAGAATAATATACAATCATTCTTACAGACATGCATGTATCTTCTCATATGTCAATCCTAACTCTTTTAATAATTTTTTGGCTTCATAATAAGAGTTTAGAATCACATTCGGTTTAGGAAATGTCTCTTGTAATAACTGAAGTAACATATCAAAAGATTTATTGCTTCAGTCATTTAACACCTTCACATGCATTAGCTTCACCACAAAATTGAAAATCGATAAATTAGTACAATTGTGATACAGTTCTTTTTGTGCTTCTTCCAACATTGAAGTATAACTTCATCTACAATCATTTATATTCATGTTTACATTGATATCATCTGATTGAGACTCATTGTTGGTTATATTTTCTACATTTCGTAAATCAATAAACATGTCTTCAAAATCGTCTTCGAAATCATCTACTTCAATATCATTTTTATCTTGATTGACAATATTTATACTACCGGATGATGTAGAAGCTTCTCCATGAAAGTTCCAGACTTTATATAATCTATCGAATCCCCACCTATAAAGATGTCCTCGCACATAATCTAATTCATATTGAAACAAATTGCCACACCGTCAACATGGACAACGAATTTTCGATAAATTCAGACTGATCATGTAATTTTCTGCCATATTATAAACTGATTCAACTCATTTATATATTCAGGACTAATCTGATTTTGAATTATTATCCAACTTTTATCCATTTTTTTAAAACCCTGGTTAAACATATATAAAATAATTTTGATGTTAATTTTCAATAAAAGAAATTTAGCAACTTAAATTTAGTTATCACATACAAAATAATAAAAAAAATTATAATTTAAACCTCTCACGACATAACCTACATTTTGTATTATAACCCTATGTTTATCATCGAACATTATAATCTAAGAATCAAAAAATCCTAAACTTATCCTCTAATCATAGAATAATCCTAAAATCATCATCTAATTGACAACATATCTTCAAATTTATCATCTAAGCAATAAGTTACAACTTGATTACCATGAATAGGTCCAAATCTAAATGATAAAAAAAATCCAAACTTCATCATCTAATCCCTAACAAAACTCTAACAACCGTATATATAATCTACAATAACCTTAAACCCTAACAAAAACCTAAATTCATAATCTGAGTATAACAAAATCCTAAATTTATCATCTAATCATAACAACAATACAAAAAAAACCCTAAATTTATTTTAAAATCTTGGAGAAAGAATTCGGATAAACCTGAGCTTGAGACGGCGCCGAGAAGAAGCCGAAGCTTGAGATCGGAGTTGGAGAAGGATGTCGGAGCTACCGCCAGAGCCGAACAATGGGGAGAAAGTCGGTTTCGTTGTCGGAGAAGAGAAGTCGCGCACGCGCGGAAGCTAGGGCATTGGGTTGACGAGGAGAGAAGCCGGAGCACGGAGATATGTCGGAGCTTGTCGCTGGAGATGAAGGAAGAGTCGTGCGGAGCTTGTCGTTAGAGAATCGCCGGAGAGAAGGAGAATTGCCGAAAGAGAGGGAGTCGCGCAGAGAAAATGGGAGAATCGGCGCGGCGTAGGGTTTCTTATCACGGATATTAGCGACGAAATATTTTTATTCGTCACTAATATTATCATCTTAGCGACAAAAATTTAAATTTTCGTCGCTAATATTTATATAATGGCGACGAATAACACATATCGTCACAAAAAATTGGCACATCTCGATCATTGGTGGTATCCCGATCATTCATCGATATTTAATTACTACTAACCGTTTGCGACGAATATTTATTTATTACATCGCTAAGTATTAGTCAACTAGTGGTATAAATTAGTCGACTGATATTATTGTCGACGAATTTATAAATATTGTCGCTAAACTTAAATATATTAGTGACGAAATATATATTTCGTCGCTAACAATAATTTAGAATATAATCTAGCGACGGATATTTTTATTTCGTCTCTAATATATTTAAGTTTAGCGACGAAATATTACAATTTCGTCACAAATGTGATATTATTTACGACGATCAAGAAATTCGTCGGTAATTCCTCGTTTTAGCGACGAATTAATAATTCATCACTAATATTTCGTCGCTATTTTTTATTTTTCTTGTAGTGTGTGTAAGATAACATTCTTGTATTATCCAATATTTGGTATTGAGCTAAAGTCTCCAAATTATAAGAAATAGAAGAGTATTTCTATATATTTTGTATCGAAGTAGAAACTTCAGCGTTGAGAACATGACTCCAACACAATTGACAATGAAGTGAGATTCAAGCCTAATGTAAAAATTAACCGAGTTATTGACATAAGAGAAACTCAACACTACGAGATCACTATTCTTCAACGGCGTAAATTTTTCTTATAAATATTATTTGATAAGAAAAGAAAAGATTTAACACAATAGTAAAATTATTATCTTGTAATTTAGAACTCACGAATTTGAATCTTAAAAATAATCTTTTATAAAGCATAATAAAACTGCGTATAATAAATTCATCTTCGAAATTCCCATGATGGAAAGTTTATGCACCAAACTATCCTTTTATTATTTGATAAGAGTTTGAGAAGTTCATGTTTAAGAAAGGATTTAATTGAAAAATAATAGACAAGTAAAAAAATAGAACCGTCAAATTAATGATCCTATTTCATATATGGAGGAGAGAGATAAATTGAGAAGTAATTATACGGACCGTCTCAATTTCCCTAATTTGTTATCATATTTAAAAGAAAATTTTATAAATTCATCGTAATTGAAAATTAAACCGTCAATATTTGAAAATTAAATTGAAGATTCTATCGTACCGTAGCTCTTGGGACAATAATAGACAAGCAAGCAACCTATTGAAATTGAAACAAATGATCTTTTATTTATTCCCTATCATCCATGGAAGACCTCAACTTCAAGATAGGCCTTGATGAACAATAATAAACTCACCCTAGATCGCTTCGGAAGTTGTTATTCTTGCTGTTGTTCATCGGCGGCTATGACCTTGGTAGGATGTCACATCGCCTAATAATTTGGGAGGATTGACCTTTGGATAACGATTGAATGGAGGTCAGTAAGTTCCATCGGGACAATCCGATAGCATTTCTCACGGGGATAATGTGATAATTAAAATACGTACTTACACAAACAGTATAGTTCGATTTCGACGGAGAATTAAAATTCTTTTTTAGATTCAGATAATTTCTATATATTTTGGTCACCGCGTCAAGATCCATAGAACTATCTATGATTTATCTCTCTCATAATGACCGTAGAATAGATCGATGGAGACCATTAGATTGACTGTTCTAACTTTTGCATGAAAAATTCGATAGTTAGAATTGTATAAATATTATTACAAATAAATAAATATCGATTTTTAATACGAAATTTAAAATTTTTATTGGAACTCAAAAATTTTTTCAGAGTTATGATCAATGAATGAGAGGTATAATTTGTTATGATTTTATTTTTCATGATCATCAAAAGAAGATGAATATTTCAAAAAAAATTAGAATCGATAATCTAACAGCTCCCATATATTTGTCCTACGATTATTATGAAAAAAATAAATCATAGAAGATCTTTGATCTTGATGCAATTGATCAGAGAATAGAACAGAATCATTTAATGCCAAAAAAATAAATTTAGATTGTCATTTAGAATCGATTCAGGTTCATTTTGTAAGTGCCATTATATCTCAATGCGCCTATACGGATGTCAATAACTCTATCTTCTACCACGAACAAGAAGAACAACAATTGTGCCAACAGTGAGATTTCGATCTGCTCATGTCAAATTATCTCAATCTGTCATCTGCAACATGGAAATTACACAGTGATCGAAGTAGGAACACATCCTCTCCTGCTGATGCCGTAAAAAGCAGCATGGCCGGAGATGGCGACGCATGCATAAAAAAGTATAAGCAGCGGGCATTCACTTGCAGCAACCGATCGGAAGACCGGAAGATCAAGACAGAATCGAATCCCAGTCGATCTCCAGCGATGGATACTTGAATAGCTCGAAGCACTCTGATTCGTCCCACGGAGCCTCGGCAAACTTCAGGTCCTGCATCTGCGAGGCTGCTAATGCGTGATCCGCGGCCGGCTTCTCCGACGACGACGACGACGACGACGATCGCTCTGAGTCAATGTCTTCAGCCTCTGTGCCGCCGGGTTCGTCAGCGACGGCGCTGGCCTTTCGCTTTCTCGGCGAGGCCGCTGTGCTTTTGTAGATGGCGTCGAGCTTGGCGTCGACGGTGGAGAGGAGCGGGGAGGAAAAGTGAATCGCGTTCCTCCGGGGGCCCGGGAAGTTAAGCTGCGCGGCGTCTCCGCGGAGCTTGAAGGCGGCGCGGTCGTAGGCCATGGCAGCATCCTCCGCGGTGTCGAAGGTGCCGAGCCAGAGACGCGTTCGCTTCCGGGGGAGGCGAATCTCGGCCACCCACTTCCCCCAGTGCCGCTGCCGCACGCCGCGGTAGAGCTTTCCGGCTCGCTTCATGCGCTGCTGAACTGGCTCGTGGAACAGAGCGTGGTGGCTCCGGGCAGGGGAGAGGAGGCCATCGACCACAGTCTGTGGCTGACCAAACTGGTTTACCAGGCCCAACAAACTCGCCGGAACGAGGCCGACCGCCGGGAACGAAGAGGAAGAACAATTCAAAACAGGATTTTGATGAACAAAACAGGTTTTAAGATCAGGGACGGCATGGCCTGAAGCTGCCGCTCCAAGAGCTTCTTCGACAGCAAAAGTCTCTGACAGAGCCAACAAAGCTTGCATGGCATTGCACTGATCCACTGCTGCTGCTGCAGCCATGAAACTAGAAACGACACCACCAAACTCACAAGGGATGGAGGATGAGAAGAGAACAAATCGAAGAAGATCACTGGAGTTGTCCTGGTGACGAAGAAAGAGACTTAATATAGCCACGCGCCACTACGCACGGCAAAAAGATGATAGCATTCATCCCAAATATTCCTCCACGAAAGATAAATCAAAGTATGGACAGTTCCTAAACGAGTGAAACTTAAAGGAATTGATTTTTAACTAACTTAAAATTTTGATTATATTTTTAATACTCTTAATAATTATCTATCAAACGAAGGATTACATTTAGGCTCCTTTAAGTATATCTTTTTCAAAGAACTTCCTCTATTTGATGTTCAATCCTCAATTCATCAAGTTTTCTTGTTAATTATCTAGTCCTTCTGATTCAGCTGGACTTCCTATCAGTTATTCAATTCTTCTAATTTAACTGGACTTCCTATCAGTTATTCGGTCCTCCTGATTCAACTAGACTTCTTGTCTAATATTTGATTCAGACATAAAAGTTTCATTTCCTGATTCAACTTGACATGAATTATGACTTTGATATCTATTGTTAATGTTTATAAGATTTATATATTTTCATAGTTGTATGATATTGTCCACTTTGAACGTAAGTCTTCATGATTTTATTTTTGAATTATACTCAAAAGGTCTTATACTAATGAAAATATTTTTTTCATCTTATAATCATGTGATTTTTTTCATGTCTTATTAATATAAAATTTTAATTGCATTCTCAATACTCCTAACAATTTATAGAGGCTCGTTGTTTGTAAGTTTAGTGATAAGTGGATGGCACACTATTGAATTTGAATTGTCAAAAAATGTTAAATATAGAATTTTGAAGAAAAAAAATTTAATTATAGAAATTAATATTTTTTTAATTATACTTATTTGCCATTATCAGAGATTAACAATTGTGTGGCTATGAATTGACTCAACTCGGGGGTGACATCAAAGGCCTTTTGTTTAGGAAGATTGCAAAGGTAAGCACTGAATGATAAGCTTGTTTATGAGCAGGACAAGGAAATTAGACAAGTATTAGATGCCTTAAGCTCTATTAGGTGGTTAATGTCCTCTTCTCATGATAGTGATGTTGGTGGTTAGGAATTTAAGTGCATTATTCTTTTGGCATTGAGCTTGAGGAAAGTTTAGGTAGTTTTACAAGGATGAGAAGGCTAGGGGATAAAATAGTTTTGGAGGCATTATAAAAATGTTTCATCAAAATCATCCTTATCTCTTTGTATAATTTAATGGACCCATTTAGTTCGTGGAGTAAGAGGAGGGGATGTCTAGTATCAAGTGCCTAACCTTTGTAGGAAAAAAAATATAAAAGATATATAGGCTATGGATTTGGTGGATAGATCACATTTTGCCTAAAATGGATTTTCCATGTAGCCATTAATTTGCTATTTATGGTGCTATTTATGGGGATAAAAGGGGCGTTTGGTATGCATATTTTTCGTTTTCATTTTCTAAGAAAATGAAAAAAAACGGAAAATATTATTTGATTTGGATTTTCTATTTTCATTTTCTAGAAAATAAAACTTTAATTTTGGTTGGAAAAATAGAAAACATCCAAAAAATTGTTTTTTATTTTCTGAAAAATGAGAAAATGTGCAAAAATGAAAATAAGAAAATGCAAACCAAACGTTTCTTAGGGAGCGTTTGGTAAGTATTTTCATCTCCATTTTTCATTTTTATTTTATGTGAAAACGAGAAAATGTATTTGGTTCGCGTTTTCCATCTCTATTTTCCAAAAAATAAAGGAGTATTTTCTGGAAAACTGAAAAACGAGAAATAATCGTTTTCTGTTTCCATTTTCGTTTTTCAAAAAATAAAAGAATGTTTTTTGGAAAACTAGAAAACAAAAAAAACTCGTTTTCTGTTTTCTGAAAAAAGAAAGAATGAAAACAGAAAATAAAAAATTATCTACGAATCAAACGCCTCCTTAGTTTTCCGATTTCATCTCCTATGTGTATCTATCTTGACTATATTATTTTTAGTTTAATAATATTATTTTGATGGTTTAACAATATGATTTAAAGTAGTATTGTAATTGATTTTGGTGCATGGAGTGTATAAGTTTTATTGTATTGATTAGATTTAAAGATTGAGTTGATTTTAAGACATAAAATTGGAGATCAAGTTTATAAATTTTTTTTAGTTTGCATTAGATATCTAACTTTTCAAATTGACTAATTTTGAAGGTGACTAGTCCAACCCTATGAAAGTTTCTCATCGATTATCAGGACAAATCCAAAAGTGCTCACAGTAGATGACCCAATAGTCCAACATCTCAGATTTTTTATTTCACTGAAGAAAAATATTTTGCAATACACCATAATTGAAAATCAAACCATGGACACTCGAGAGACTCCGTGAGCATCTTGTCGTGCACCGTAGCACGAGAGTTGATTATACGGGGGTTGACTATTATGATTGTTTATATGGGGGGTTGACTAATTATAGCTTAGCGATCGATGTCTTGTGATTGTGAGAGGCATCAAGTTGTGTTTGCCAACAAACTCAAATTCCAAATTTTATTATTCTTCATAAGCGAAGGAGAACTATCAAGGTGTGCGATCCAATTTGCAAAGGGTTGGCAATCCATGCGAGATTTTGACAAACAACAAAATTTGTTTTGAACAATAGTCAATTATAGTATTAGGGTTATTCCACTTAATTGGAGATATAGTCATTAGTGTCTAACATTAATATTGGGGTGGACTCGTATTCTAATTGACTATAGGCATCCAACTAGTAACGTTGGAACCTCATATAAAAATGCTCTTAGAAAGCTTAGCTCTTAGCATTTATTCTTCTCCTTTATGATTTTGTTTTCATTTTTAAGGGGAGATGAAGATTGATATCTTTCTAGTTAAATCCTAATTATATTTAAGTTTGTTCAAATCCCATTAATCGAGTAAAAGTTTCTGCCTCGAAGAAGTTATCCTTGATCGTAAAGGCTTTTCATGTTGTTCCTTATAAAGGATACGGTGATAATGGACTTTTGAGAAGAGTGATGTGTTTTAATGATCTGTTTGAGGTGAGGAAAGAGGAAGGAAGGATAAATAAAGGAAATAAATTTGTTAATCTTGTTTAGAAAGGGATGAGGGAAGGAAAACTTTTAATCTTCTTTACTCATAAAAAAAAGAAAGATTTTCTTACATCTCAATTTAGGATGTAAATTTTAACTTTTCCCCTTCCATTAATAAATCTTTCGTAATCCCATCCAAACACAACACAAGTGTTGTAGGCCTTGGAATAGGAGTGGGTCTCTAAACCACTTTAAATGGCTTATGTTAGTATTGCATATTTTGTTTTAGCCATCATAACATTATCACTCCGGCATAAGTGCACATTCATGGAATTAATTTGGCCTTTTGGAAATCAAGAATGTGTTAATGGAATTATTCTCCCAAGTGGCCATGCATAATTTAGTTATGTTGATCTATTTGAAAAAAAGATTTAACTTAAGTTTGATCTATGTTACAAATATGTACATCTAGTGTATATGGATTTGGAATAGTGTGTAGGATCATGTGGTGTATGACTTGAATTGGCTACGGACCTAAAAATAAAAAATAAAATTAAAAATCTTTCTTACAATACACAAAACAAACAAACTAGTTGGTACCCCTAAAATGCTCGCGTGTGAGATGGTTGAAATTAAAGGGGAGAGATGAACAACGGATAATTCCTACTCCACAACCTACCGGTTGACATTTTTGTTCATGGGGCATGCTAGAGGATCATTAATCTGTTCAAGGATTGACTTTGGCGATAAACTCTTGCCCTGGTTGTACATTGATTGACATTTCTTTATGTAACAATAAAAAGTGATTATGCTCACTCTCAGTATCCTTCAACGTCGGTCCCTCAATGATGATGAAAAAAAATAAATCATGAAAGAGACTATGCCCCTTAACCCATTGACCAGAACAACAGAGAACGTCTGAATCCGAATGAGAATTTTAAATTCCACGTCGAAAATCGATTCCTATCCATCTGTAATAACATACGTACTGCTCTAGCAAACGAACTGTCCCGAAGGAATTGATTGACATTTCTTTCTGCAAAAAGTTAGGAATCTGTCCAACTAGCAGTCCCCTGTCACCCGTCTCAGGGCACTGACGAGAGGGAGGTAAATCACGGGGGGACAAAGTCCTTTGACACGGTGACAAAGTAAGGAGGGGTTCATCTGAAGTCAAAGGGAATTTTAGACCCCTCATCCGGAATCGAACCCTGCCTATTCTGCAAGCAACACCCTGTCTTACCATCGCGCTATCCCCGTGGGGACAATTGACATTTCTTTCAAGTCCATACAAAGGTTGTATCACTTGATTATTTACCATTAATTTAAGGTCACAACAGTCATCATTAGGGAATGTCCTTGGGCCACATTCCATCTTGCATCTATTATTAATGAACCAATTTGAAAATTTTATTAGTCAACCAACATCAGCTATGGTAGGGGAAGCTTGTCTTTGACAAAAATAATAATAATGTTCTATATCATATTGTTTTGACTTTCTGGGAGCCTCCACTTTTATTAAAGATTTGAGTGGACTACCACCATGCCATAAGTTAGATCTGTCTGAGTGGTTTTTGGAGACCTTTGACTTTTGCAATATTTGTTTATTGATTCTTCTTTCTTAAGCCTAATTTTTACAAAGTCAACCAGAAAATCAGCACTAAGAATTATAAAATAAGAACATGGGAAACTAATGGGAATGATTGTGCTCAGTTTAGTGTAGAAGGGGCCTGGTGGCAGTAGGTGAGCAAGAAGAGTGATGATTGTTGTGGCTCCAGTTTAGCTTCTTTCACCAAGAGAAAGGTGCAGTGGTGATGGATTTCGATCAAACTAAGAAATCCATCGAGCTTGAGCTAGGTCCTTGACCTATGTGGTCTCTGCCGGAGGGAACAACCTCTCGGTTAAACTTACAAGGGCATCCACTCTAACGCTCCTTTTTGACAGTTGCATACAGATCACTCACCAATAAGAAGATCAGAAACAGCTGCAACCCTAGCATTTGATGTTCTATGTATCACATACAATGCATTAGTCGGGCAAGGATAGAGAGGCATCCTCCACCTATATGTCTTGGTATAGACTGACCGCATCGATCGTCAAGAACTATCTCTCGACTGGAGCAAACGCACACCCAAATCAAACTCATATAGACTTAAGCATCGTGTAGGACCTCTACATGTTGGTTTGGCAGGTTAGGATGCTGACCAACTTCATCTCTAGCTTTGCAAAACATCAAAATTTACTAAGCATGTGATCAATAAAACATGCAAGGGATAAGCATTCAATCATATCAAAAGGTCATAATTTCAATTACACTAAAAAGTTCACATTTTTTTTTTTCCTTTCATAATTCAGTATTCATGAAAGAAATACAAATTTTCAATCAAAGCATGTTAAAAACCTATCAATATGTGTTATTATCATCCTAGGGGAATGACTCATTAGGTTGGGTTTAATCACATCAGTATGTTAGCAACATGATTCAACTTGGATGTCGACATGGGCATTAAATATGCAAGTACTTGAGTATGTACATTGAGCATAACTTCAGCAATCTTCCTTTTGCTGATGCAGCAATAACCAGAGTGCACACTGAATGATTATCTAACACAAAAACTATTGATTGGCTGGCAGAAACTTTGTTTGAGTGGATTTTGCAAGATCTATTTACAAGATAATAAGAATAAACTGAACAAAAGCCAACTAAAACCATATCTGTTTGTACACCAAAATTATCTCAAACCCACCCAGAAAACTTTGCCATTGACTCAGGGACCTGGTCATCAGAAAAATCAGCAATCTGTTACAGTTTGTTAAGTCTAGCAACTACATGTTTTGGACTTCATTTCTTATGCTCCAAAGCCAGTGTAAAATTATTCCAGCAGGAAGAAAGAACAATTGCCATGATAATTACTAATCAAATAAATAATACAAGAACAGTCAACCAGGATTAGAAGCCCCAGCTGACAGTCATAAATGAACTTGTGATGTTATAGTTTAACCATCATTAACTTTGAAGAAGGTATATGAAAGAATCAAGTTGTTGATGCCATTCATCTTAGGATCAGTCTCAAACTCTGGATCAATGTAGAAAAATACCTACAGAAAATTTTTAATATTGTCATAAGAAATAAGATACAAAAACTGAACTTAGAATAGCATGAGTTTTTCTACTCACTGGCATGTCAATTTGCTCTCCAGGAAGAAGTCGCTGCTCCTCAAAACAGAAACATTGAATTTTGTTGAAATAAACTGCAGCCTATCAAAAGTTAATCACATAGGTGTTACACCTCTCCCAATTTTTGAAGAAAAAAAAGTGTGCAAAACCAAATCTAAGAAGCGCTATTATGGGATTTTTTTACTTGTAAACAAATGGGAGAAAAAACTGAGATATTTTAACCTACATATCCTGCCTATTATTATTCGATTTTTGAAGTAAATGGGCCAAGAAGAGTAGATTCAGGCCAAATGTTGTGGAAACTGAACGTGTCAAAGCATACACTAAATCAATATCAAAATATAGTGCCTCCACATTTTGCAGATATTTGTATTATATATATATATATATATATAAACCAGAAGAAGCAGGTCCGGAGATTTTATAATTGCATTTTTCCTTTTTTTGGTTTAGATGGTGTTATGTTGTAAATTTCGTCTACCACAATGTGCTTTGAGTTTGCAAAGCTCCATAATTTTCCAGCAGAGAAATAGGACGCACTGTTGACTGTGGAATTTATAAAAGTCACATTTCTCCTTTTCTGAGAATTAATGCTTCAGACATACATGGTGAAGGTCTCACGTAGTTGGCTTGGTGGGTGGCAGATTCAAAAGACTCCACACATGCGTCATCTCTTAAGAAGAATGATCCTATAATAATAATATGTATTAATGAGATTAATTACTCTTTATTTCCATTCCATTATCGTGGGACCAAACACCTCTTCGGCTCCCCAAGTAAGCCTTTGGCTATGAAATTATAGTGGCATTCTAGGTCAAGCAATCAACCTGCTCCCAGAGAACAATAAAAGGCAATCCGGTGTGCAAAACTCCCACCAATGCAAAGTCTCGAAGAAAGATCTATTATATATAATTTTATCCTACTTTGCAAGAGATTATTTCTATGATTTAAACCCGTGACCTCTAAATCACACGACAACAATTTTAACATTGCACCAAGGTCTATGAAGGAAATTGAGTCAACAACTAGCTACTTGGAATCATCGAGAACATGATAATTGGCACTATTCCCAAGCATTTTTTTAGAAAACCAATCATGATGGTTGATGCCCCATCCAATAAGCGGATCAAAGTAGATAAATGTTAAAGAAGCTCCTCTTTGAAGGGAATCAACCTGCTGTTTCATCTCTGGTTGGGCTCCTAGGGATGCACGCCAAGTACAAGCATATGTGATGGTCAAAATTAAGGTTTAAAATTTCAACCTGTATCAAGGTTTCGATCCACGATCGGAACGATACGGTTTCGATATCGTATCATGTTGTATCGGTAAATTTCGATAATTTTTAATATAAAATTTTTAATTTAATTATTAAAAAAAAATTATGGAAAGAAAATTAACAAAAAATTAATTAAAATGGGATTAAAAAATAAAATAAATTTTAATAATAATAAAATTATTATTCATAATATATAAAATTTAAAAAAAAATAAATTAATAAGATAAATTTATTAAATTTTAATTATTTTATTTATTTTTTCATATAGTTGAACTATAGTTTGGGGAGTTGATTATTAAAATCACTATGCAATGCCCCGCTCCCCGCGGAGCCACCGCACTCCACGTGAGAGTCGCGCGACGCTGTCGCGGCCCCCGCAAAGGTTGCAACAGCGTCACACATCCTCCGCAGGGGTTGCGGCGACGTCACGCGACACCACACCAACACGAAGGTCACGCAATGCCGCTACGGCCAACGCGGAGGTCGCGCGACACCGTGGCGGGCCCCGCAGAGCGCGCGAGGCCCCGCGGCCACCGGTACCACCTGTACCGATGTCAGGCAATAGGCGGAACGATAAATTTTGTCCATTTCGCTTGGAACGGATCAAAATTTTAAACTATGGTCCAAACATGGTTTCTGCATGTGCAGCCCATGTGCAGCAAGAATTACCGGATGCTCAAAGAGCACCGACCCATCAACCTCAACTTCCAACAAGTCAATGATGTTTAGCATCGTTGTCATCAGTGCCCACAAACAGTTGGACACAATGGCAACATGGGCACTTTCTCTATCTCCACCGGCGAGCTCACCCACCACTCACCTATTGCCTACTACGACCAGGTCAAGATCCTCAGTGCCAGCATGCTTACTTCAGCATGGCTGGCTAGAATATTTTCGCCAAATGCAAAGCAATGTAATAAGTATGGCCTCGCTTAGCAAGAAACATGTTCTCCAAACACCTCCATGGAAGAAGGTTGCTCTATTTGCCATTAACCAACAAGGCTACCTCGACTTCATCAACTTGAGGAACCACACCGAGGGCATGCAATGGAGTACAAGAGGCAAGCTCATGAATTGGAAAGTGTCCGACAAAGAGAATTGTGACACTAAACTCGCAATGCAGAACAGTCAATTCTTCTTCTCCATGAACAATGGAACATCTGTCTTCTCCGGGCTGTAGCAGGTTGTCGTCCACGCTCAGGTGGAGCTACAGCAGCTGAATCTATGATTTCTCAGCAATCTAATTTTCACATGCAGCTGTGTCACCTGAGTACCAACTCGGCAATCTCCCATCAATTAGCACTTCTACTACATGAACTATGGCATATCCGTCTTCAACGGGTGGGAGTAGGTGTTAATGTCCACACAAAGGAAGAGCTACGGTTTGATCCTGTGATTACCCAATCATCAGCAATCAACTCTTCACAGTGCAAAGCTAGGAGAATGTGTTCCAGATTTAGGTGGCACCTCTATCTTCCATCAATTAGCCTTCATCAGTCAACAACTTTGCTACTATTCTCTGTTTCTTGATATATTCAGATATAATTTAGAAATTATAAATTGTAGAAGTGTTGAATTTTTTTGTTTCATTGGTTAAGACTGTTCAATTTTATTTTTTTTTTTGGACTATGATCTGGATTTAAAATTGATAATTTATTTGAAGACAGACTACCTTGAGTGATTGAGTCTATGAGGATTTGGTGCAGGTTTGAGTTTAGAATTCATATATGCATAGTAGATAATAAAAATTATATGCTATATTCTATGTTAATTTTTAAACTAAATTAGATAAAAATGTCTCACAATGCCTCTAAACAGTTTTGAAAACCTTGGACATGCAAAAAAACAACTTTATCTTATATCTTATTACATTATTTTATCAAAATTTAATGTTTAGTTTATCAAAATCACTGCAAATCACATGGATTAATAATTAGTTCCAAGTATGACCAGGAAGCACAGTGTTGGAAAGTTCATGTTGGCACAAGATTTTGAAAAAAAAATGAACTTATAGTCTAGTACTTTGCCAAATTAATCACACAGCTTAAATGCAACAAAGGAAAAATGAGTTTAGAAGCATGCACTACAATTTTGGGCTTCATACCTTCATTGGAGTAACATTGTATGTAGAAACACCAGTAATGGGAGTCGAGCTACGATTTTCAGCAGTAAAAAATGCAAGAGCACTTTCCCCAGGTTTAACCCTTACCTAAGAGATACAAAACAACTATAGAAAGTTACGAGCACAATAAAACCAGCTCTTATATAGTCTTTTAATGACACCAACCTCTCTTTGTGTTGGAGTAAATTTCCATGGCATTCCATCAGCAACATCAGCATTAAACTGAACAATCACATCCCTGCAGAAAGAGATATCATACTAATATCAAATGACCTATATAGCTAAGTATGTCTGCCTTAACTGTAGGTAAAGGACAACAACAAGCATTCGTTAACAATCATGTTGTTCATAGTTAGCTTAATGACCTGTTACAATTTTCTTCTTCTAATGTCAACCAAATTATCAAAATCTGAAGGAAAAGCACAATTGTCAAAGTTCAAACTGGAAAAATTATTTCTTCTAGGGAAGTGTCAAAAGACTTCATACCATCATAGAGTTCTGATTAGTCCTTGTTATAATCAATTAAATAGTAAATAGAACATAGGATGAAAATATATGCTTAATTGCTTAAGTGTGGTTAAATCATCTTTTCAATAGCATTGTGAGATGTGTGATTATTATGTTGAGTAAAAACCCTTAGATTAGCTAACTGGTTGAGACTTGAGATAATGGACTTAATGTGAACCACCACACCATCTTGGCAATTGAAGTATATAACTTCAATCATGTGTTGCAACTTGCAAGTATATCATTCGTAACTTAAATTATCTAGCACATAATTAGACTCAACTAGTCAAATTCATCCACGGCCCGTGCTATAAATTATGTTAAGAATATTTGTTGGAATACCTTTTTTTTTTTTTTTTTTGAAAAGTACACTCATGAATCAATCTCCATTAGAACCAGAAATTAAGAAAAAAGGGTCCAATTGAACATTCTTTAATAAACTTGAAGTTCAACTTAAATATTTGTAAAAAATAGATCCAAATAATTACTCACATAACCTTGGTTTTATTCTTTAAATCAATCTCCATTAGAACCAAAAATTAAGAAGAAAGGGTCCAATTGAACATTCTTTAATAAACTTGAAGTTCAACTTAACTATTTGTAAAAAATAGATCCAAATAATCACTCACGTAACCTTGGTTTATTCTTTATATTGGGCAATTTTATCTACTTCCTCATACCCAGAATTGTAGGACTGAATTTATACATCATGCAACTGGTCTAGAGACCAAACAAACAACTTTTTTTTCAATGAAACAAAAAAAAAAGGCCTTGAGACATCACTAATGATAACCGTCCATAGAGCTTGATGGAAGGATAGGATTCAAGTAGCCAATCCTAACTAATGGGTTGTGATAATGATGATTCAACTACTCAAATGAACTAATATAGATAAGTCCAAGTTGGCATGACAAATTAACCCAGTCATGGTCGATCCCAAGCCCGAATAATAGACAATTGCATTAGATTGTCAGTCAGTATTAAACTATGGCAAATGTTCAATGCATAGATGATGGATCTATTAAGATATTGTGTTAATGTTAGATTGTTCTCCGAAAGGAACACATTGCAGGATTTGACTATAACGTCTTGGAAAGGACCCCTACATCTCCAGAACTCGTGTAGTGATAAATATACAAAAGTTCATATTGCAAAGTCCAATTGTAACGTATCGATAAGGACCACTACATCTCCATGAAAACTTAGAAGTAATGTTAAATAGGCAAGAGTTCTCACACCATATATTGAGTAAAATCAAATATGATAGAAAAACTAATAGCCTAAGATTTAGAACATGGAATATAAAAATCTTCACTGATAAACCAATAAAGGTAGTAGATACGATGATTAGAAGAAGAATTAGTATTTTATGTGTACAATAGACAAAATGAATAGGCGAGAAGGAAAAAATGATTGAGAACTCAGATTCTAAGTTATGATACACAAGAAAGAGTAAAACATAAAATGAAGTGGGTATTATTGTAGATAGTTCGTTAAAGAATGACATAGTAGTAGTTAGAAAAGGGGATACAATTATAGCTCTCAAGATAGTAGTGGAAAAAGAAACTATGAACGTAATTAACAAATATACACCTCGAACAGGATTAAATGAAGACACCAAATCAAGATTTTGGGACGACCTAGATGAAGTATTACAAAACATTCTACCAAATGAAATGATTTTAATAAGATTAGGAGGTGATCTAAATGAGCATATTGGAGTGAAAAATGAGAAATATTAAAGGGTGCATAGGCATTACAGGTTTTAAACAAGAAATGAAGAAGATAAAACTATATTGGATTTTGGAATAGCATATGACCTTATACTAACTAATATGTTTTTTAAGAAAATATAATAACACATGATCGCGTTCAAAAGCAGGGATAATAAATTACAAATTAACTTTCTTATAGTTAGAAAGAGGGATAAAAAGATTTGTAAAGAATGCAAGATTATCCCTTAAGAAAACTTAACTGCCCAACATATATTAGTAGTGTTGGATATACATCTTAGACATAGTATAAATAGAAGGAAAATAAATGCGACTCCTACAATTAAATGATGGAAGTTAAAGGATGAGAAACAAAACATATTTAAGGAGAATGTAGGAGTACAAGTATTAGGTGAAACATAGGATGATCTTAATACGACATGAGATAAGATGATATCGAAATTGAAAAAAATAGCCAAGAGTGTATTCGATGAGTCAAAGGAGCATGCACCACTAAGTAAGAAATTTTGATGGTGTAATGAGAAGATACAGGAGAAAATAAAGAAAAAACAAACAACCTATAAGGAATTATATATTTTTAAGAATAAGAAAACTTTAAAAAAAATATACAATAGCCAAGAAAGAGGCTAAGAAAATAGTGAATGAAACGAAGAATGAAACTTTTGAACGGTTATAATGAAAATTGGATAAAAAAAGGGGAAAGAGACATTTATAGAATAGCTAAAGTGAGAGAAAAGAAAACAAAAGATCTTATCCAAATAAGATATATTAAAGATAAATGTATTTATTAAGGGAAAACTCCGAGAGATGTATTTAAGGTGGTACGGACATGTACTTAGATGATCAATAAATGCTCCAGCTAGGTGATGTGAAACTATTGTTGGTGCAATCGACCCAGGTCACGATTGACCAGACTCGAGTTTGACTTGAGTAGTGTTTTGATGTTTGACGATAAGTTGACCATTGTTTGACAATGGGTTGACTATATGGTTGACATGGGGTTGACCATATGGTTGACATGGGATTGACCATATGATGGAGAAGTCCAAGTGGAGCACTTGACATGGAAAGTCCAAGCATGGGTCTTGGCAATAGGAAAGTCCAAGGCATTAGTACTTGACATAGAAAGTCCAAACTTGAGTCTTGGCAATTGAAAAGTCCAACATGGAGTTGACATAGGAAGTCCAAGGGTGTAGTATTGGTCACGTAAGTCCAAGTGTGTAGTCTTGGCGGTGAAAGTCCAAGTCATGGGTACTTGGCATTTGGGAAGTCCAAGGATTGATATTGGCGGCGTAAAGTCCAAGGGTAGAGTTTTGGCAGCATAAGTCCAATGGTTGGCGGCGTAAAGTTCAAGCGTGTGTCTTGGCAGCGTAAGTCCAAATGTACCTTGACAGTATAGACATCATTAGCATGACAATAACCGATGGACGCACTTGAAGGCTAACGTATGGATGAACAAGTCGTGGATGACTTGGAGGGATCCGATAGGCGTGAGGTTGATGGAGGTGGCTAGAAGACTTAGGTTTAGGCTAAGGGTGGTCTAGCAAGTATGAGGGCATCATACTTGAGGTTAAACCTCATGGTTGAGATTTAGCAGTCGACTGAGATTATGGACTAGTTGACTGGTCAAGTGTTTGACACTTGGCAACCGAGTCGACACTGAGCAGTCGACTGGGATTACGACTAGTCGACTGCCATGAGTCGACTGGCGTTCGACAGCGGCAAGTGCCCTTGGCAATCGATTGCACAAGATTGGGCGATGCGATCGCAATGCGATCGATTGCCATGGAGGGCGCCAACTACCGGAGGCAACGGATCGATGTTGGTGTTGGTCGCAAACACAGAACACTCGATAGCCGACTAAGCAGTCGACTACGGGCTTGAGCAGCCAACTGATGGAAATGACAGTCGACTATCAGTGTATCCGTTGGCTGGAATGTCGACGTGAATTAAGTCGTTGTGAGACAACAACTATAGGAGCAGTCGACTACTAGGCGAAAATCAGCCCGAGTTGCAGCTTTAAAAGGAGCACGAAGGGGAAGATTTTTGCAGTGATTTCTTGGGCGATTTGAGGCAATTTGTTGGTGCAAGTCAGGGTCTTCAAGTGTGACTCAAGCGATCAACCAAGCAAGCATTCAAAAGAGTTTTTGTAAAGTTTTCTTTACATCTTTTGTTGTATTTCATTTGTAATTGCTTGTATTACTTCGTATTAATGTTGTAATCACTTGTACAACGTTTCTCCACCTCCGACGTGTTGTCGAGAAGGAGTTTATTAAGTAGTGTTGTGTACATCACTGAGCTCGTTATCGAGCTCGCCCCGTGAAGTAGGAACTAAGGTTCCGAACCACGTTACATCGTGTGTATTGTTATGCTTTTTGTATTTTCGCTGGACTAACGACATTGTAGACAAGCGACACGATCGAGTTTCGTCAAGCAATGAAAACACGTCATTCAACCCCCCCCCCCCCCCCCTCTAGCACTCACCGAAATTCCTATAATTGGTATTAGAGCGAGGTCGCTCTTCAAAGTTTAACAACTAAGGGAACACCGCTTGAGGGTAGAAGGAAGATGGAGTTGTCCAACGATGGATTGGGATGGGATATCAACACGCCAATCTCATACAAACACCTTCTATGGACGAGAAGACTTCAATCAATAGAAGACAAGTATTGAAGACTTCATGATGATGATGGACATCAAGATTGGTCTGCCTTGATGGAAGGATTCAAATATCCAAGAAGGTCAAAGGGAGGATTCCTCAAGATGAAGAAATAGACTGAGGAACAACTCCAAAAGTTCAAGAAAAATAATAAGGTAATAAAATTTTTAAGTGATTTAATTACTAATGATGTTTTATCTAGGTTAGGTGAATATAAGGATGTCAAGGAGCTTTGGAGTGAGTTAGCAAAATATCATGAAGATCCATCATTGGAACAATTGGATAAGGAGACCGAAGAAGCAAACTCGCCCTCACAAGAAAGTGAGGATTCGGAGGTTGAGAGAGATTCAACGTCTGAAGGAGAAGAGGCAGAAGAAACCTCCATCTCTATGATTGAGGGGGAGGAGATTAGGTCAATCTCAATGCCGGAGCAATAAGAGGAAACTTCAACCTCCGGAAAAGATGAAGAACCAATTCCGGCCACCATCGACCTAGGTAACTCGAGCATTTCAATTAAAAATAAAAACCATATTATATGCTTTGAGGGTAGGGAAGCCGGACATTACAAGAGTAAGTGCCCTAAAAGAATAAAGAAGACTCAGCTGGCGCCAAAAGTTCAAGAAAAGGCCAATGAAGTCGGAGCCCCGATTAGGAAAAGCAAGGAGCACGTGGTGTGCTTCAAGTGTCATCAAAAGGGACATTATAGAAGTCAATGCCCTAAAGGAAGAAAGAAGGTCTAAGAAAGAGCATCACATGTAGGGGAGCTTCTAAAGCAAACCCTAAAGTAAAATTTAATTGTGCACCTATTAGTTTTCATGATAAAAATAAGCATGCTAAGAGTAATCTTGCTATTGTTTATGAAAAGCATACTAGAAATAATAAATTCTATTGTTTAGGACCTAAGAGTTGTAATTTTAGAACTAAGGAGAAATTTGGGACTAATAATTCTAGATCAATTCTACCTAGGGAGTCAATTAGGAAGGTAGAGGAGCATTTAGACATTAACCCTAAGAATGATAGGCATATGCCTAGAAAGAACAACTCTACTCAAAAAAGTAATGGGCCCACCAAATTAGAAAAATTAGAATTTGAAAATCAAGCTTTAAGGTCAAAGTTTGAGAAAATGAAAAGGACCCTAAGGAAGATGGAAAATATGATTATATGGTCAAATGGACAAAACCTAGGGTCTAAGAGGCAAGGTTTACCCAAGGGCAAGAAAGATTTGAGTTACAAACCTAAGCTCAAGGGGACTTACCATAATGTTCCATTCGATTATGGAACTCAACCTAGGTCTAAGAAAACCAAGGTTACTAGGGAAGTCATCCCTAGGGGTAACCATAGTGTGTGCCTAGTGGTTAAGGTTTCAAGGAAACATAGGGAAGCCACTAAGAAGGTTACAAGGGGAGTCACCCCTAGAGTTAACCTAGGCAAAACCACAATGACCAAGGCTTCTAAGTCTAGAAGGGTCATTAGGAGGGTATCTAGGGAAGTTATTCCTAAGGAATACCTAGTAAATCCAAGAAGCTCAAATAGGTATTGGGTTCCTAGGAGCGTGATCGATTCACGCTAAATGGGTTAGGATGTGTCAACCTTGATTGGATGGGTAGTTAACCCAACCATAGCAAAGTTGCCACTTTAGGTCATTTCCAAGGTAATGGAATACTTTAGAAATGAAGTTTAATTTTTATCCTAAAAGATTTTAGGATGTGTCAATATAATTTATGGAAGTTGAAAAATCAATCAAATTGACAAAATCTAAGTTTAGAGGTCATAGTGTGTTATTTTGGATTTTTGGCACACTTGGAAGATAAGTTAGTGTTATGGCAAATTGAGTATAACTATAACAAATGACAATTAATACTAAAACTTAAAAATTATTATACCTTTATATTTTATTTGTCATGATTTGTTTGTCATATGTCATGTCATAACATCATATCTTTTTAAAATCATATAATATGTCATGATAATGTTTGGGTTTAAAGTTTTATGTCATGTATATTTAGATTTAATCATATGTCATGACATCATAATTTGTCACATGCTTATTTATACTATCATTTATGTCATTATCATCATTCATGCATTTAGAGTTAATTAAAATTGATTTAAGGATAATGACATGATTTGAAGTCCCATGTATAAGGGAATCAAATAGTGTTGTCTTAGAAAAAATGCATGAGACCTTAGATTAGGATGAACAAAACTCACATCTCACATCACATTGACATGTGTGTATTAATACACCCTAGACACATGTGAGATTCTAGGAAATGAGCTAAGTTCAAGGTGCATAGTTCTTGCATCTAGATGAACTCAAACTCTTCTTATATCATGGACAAATCAGGAAGAAAGCTAGTATACAAATCATGTATACTTAGCCCATAGACCATGATTGAAATTAAGATTTTAAAATTATTTTAAAATCATTTTAAAAAATCTTGGTGAAGTGTATCTTTTGATAGCAGTCACTATTGATGAAGTTGATACAAAGTATGCTCCAAACAATGAAATTTTTCTTATTTTTGAACTTTGTATCAATCTCACTATTTTATGGATATTTTATTTTTCAAATATTTTTCACTCATTATGATTAACACATCACACAAGTATTATACGTATGAAGTTTCGCTATTTTTCAAATTACGTATAATTACTTATGTATTTCACAATTTCGCCAACTCGATTTCTACATTTGAGAATCACCGACTACCATGGATGGCGCAGCTTATCAAGGCCAAGGGCAAATGATCGTTAATCAAAGAGTCGACTGTCAAGTCTGATTTCGGGTAGGGTTTGTTTAGCCTGATTTCAACTATGTTAAGCTACCCTAACTGCTCCTAACCCTAGGATATGCTTTGCAAAATATTATAAAGGGTGAAAATCCATTGAATATGGATTAGGATAGTTGTTTAGGGTGTGTATCAATTTTAAGGTGGGTAAAAATTCAAGTTTGAACTTTCGACCTTAATTGGTTAATGTTCCTATAGGCTTAGGGACTATCCAAGGACATTGTTGGTGCAATGGTCAAGGCGGAGCAAGTCTATAGGGGAGATTATCCATCAATGGGATGATAGATGTATTCTTCCTTATAGGGGAGAATTTGGTGAATTTAGAAAAGTGAGAATTGTCTCTCTTTAGTGATATGGGACTTGTCACTAGGAAGAGTAAAGGTATCCTAGATATTTTTGGACCAGGGGGAGATTGTAAAATCTCATTGGGATATGAGACATTGATACCCTTGGGGAGAGTCTTTTTGATGTATGTCAAAAAGAGGGAGAATTGATAGGAGAATGTGAGAATTCTCAATTTGGACAATTAAGAGGATCGGTTTGAGTTAGTATTCTAACTCAAAGGTGTTTGATTTTTTTTGTCAAATATCAAAAAGGGGGAGATTGTTAGTGCAATCGGCCCAGATCACGATTGACCAAACTCGAGTTTGACTCGAGTAGTGTTTTGATGTTTGACAATGAGTTGACCATTATTTGACAATGGATTGACTATATGATTGACATGGGGTTAACCATATGATGGAGAAGTCCAAGTGGGGCACTTGGCATGGAAAGTCGAAGTATGGGTCTTGGCAATGGGAAAGTCCAAATATGAGTACTTGACATGGAAAGTCCAAGCTTGAGTCTTGGCAATTGGAAAGTCCAACATAGAGTTGGCATGGGAAGTCCAAGGGTATAGTCTTGGTCATGTAAGTCTAAGTGTGTAGTCTTGGCGATGAAAGTCCAAGTCATGGGTACTTGGCATTTGGGAAGTCCAAGGATTAATATTGGCAGTGTAAAATCCAAGGGTGAAGTCTTGGCAACATAAGTCCAATGGTTGGCGGCGTAAAGTCCAAGCGTGTGTCTTGACAATGTAAATCCAAATATACTTTGGCAGTGTAGACACCGTTAGCATGATAATAGCCGATGGAAGCACTTGAAGGTTAGCGTATGCATGAACAAGTCATGGATGACTTGGAGGAATCCGATAGGCGTGAGGCTGATGGAGATGGCTAGAAGGCTGAGGGTTAAGCTGAGGGTGGTCTAGTAAGTATAAAGGCATCATACTTGGAGTTAAACCTCATGGTTGAAGTTTAGCAGTTGACTGGTCAAGTGTTTGACACTTGGCAGCCGAGCCGAGCAATCAACTGGGATTACAACCAGTCGACTGTCGTGAGTCAACTGGCGTTCGACTGTGACAAGTGGCCTTGACATTCGACTGTCAACATTGGGTAGATCAGCGAGCGATCGCTACGTGGAGGGCGATCGGCCGCTGTGTTGTCGCGAACACAACGCCGGCTCGATGAGTCGATCGAGTAGTCGACTACGCCGAGCAATGATCGATTGATGGAAGCGGCGATCAGCCGATCGTGTATCCGTTGGCTAGAATGTCAACGTTGATTAAGTCATTGTGAGACAACGGCTACAGGAGCAGTCGACTGATGGGTATGAGCAGTCAATTGCTAGACAAAAATCAGTCCGAGTTGCAGCTTTAAAAGGAGCACAAAGGAGAGGATTTTTGCAGTGATTTCTTGGGTGATTTGAGGCGATTTGCTAGTACAAGTCAGGGTCTTCAAGTGCGACTCAAGCGATCAACCAAGTAAGCATTCAAAAGAGTTTTTGTAAAGTTTTTTTTACATCTTTTGTTGTATTTCATTTGTAATTGCTTGTATTATTTCGTATTACTATTGTAATCACTTGTACGAGATTTCTCCACCTCCGACGTGTTGTTGAGAAGGAGTTTATTGAGTAGTGGTGTATACATCACTAGAGCTCATTATTGAGCTCGCCCCGTGGAGTAGGAACTAGAATTCCGAATCATATTACATCGTGTATATTGTTGTGTTTGTATTTTTATTGTGCTTTTTGTATTTTCGCTGGACTAACGACATTGTAGACAAGTGACACGATCGAGTTTCTTCAAGCAACAAAAACGTGTCATTCACCTCCTCCCTCTAGCGCTCACCAAAGTTCCTACAACGATGACAAATACGCACATCAAATGAGGAAGAAGAAAATCAAAAATTACTTGGTTAGCAACAATAAAATAAAATAAAATTTATTTAAGTATAGATGATAATATAGTATAGCTAACCCCACCTAATAAGATAAGACTTGATTGTTATTATTGTTGTTGTCATCGTCTAACTTGTTTTTGATTAAATATAATCTACTCTAACATAACCACCCTAACTATTGTGAGATTTTATTCAATCTCTCCTAATTCTTAAATAAAATAGCCACCCTACCTTTATGAGATTTTATCCAATCTCTCGTCATCCTTAAATAATAGATCAAAGACATTTAAGCTGTCACTTGCAAGACTGTTGCATATCCAACTTAACTATTCTTTATTTTTTTTAGCATTAATATTTGACTAGATAAATCCCATTCTAATTAGCTTAAAATCTTTGGTTTCCTAAGCTTAGATCCACAATCAAGGTCTGAGTTTACTTCAACTAAACTCACCAAGTAGCAAAATATGATCAGCACATGATACACTTCAAGGGGTTTAACATCAACAATATACTAATGTAAAGAACTAAAAGCATAATGTACAAGCATACAGTTGTAAGCACTCAAAGTCACAGATTTTAAAGTTTTAACATCAGTAACAAAATCATGCTACAAGTCTATCATATTCACATCAATATAATTACTAGATATTTCTTTACTCAGATCCATCACAAACAAATTCTTTGTAAACAAAACAAACCATGTGCAAATATCCAACTACACAATTATTTTCTTGGCATTTCATGATGAGTAGCCAAATTAAATAAATACCATATATGGTCAATTCTCTGATTGTAATATCTTAATTGATTTCGGAATTTTTTGTTCCACTGCTTACTTTCCTCTCAAATTAACTCTTTCTTAAAATTTGATGATGAATCATTCACTTGATTATTATCAAACAATTTTTGTAGTGTATTCACATAATAAAAGTTTCTTCCAATCATTAGACATGTTATTAGTCACCAAAATTTCGAAGAAAAACTTGATTAACAAAACTAACTTGATCTACTATCCTAATCCAAACTTATTAGGAATCACCGAGAAATGTTCTATAGGGAGAAAATAGTTTTCTTCTTTAATTCTTCTAAAACCGATCTATCAGTGAACAACAACCGCCTCAATTGCAGTTTTTTAAAGAGAAGAATGATCACCTCGAATTCTTTGTTCCGTCTAAGGCATGACGGGCGATCTTCTCCTCTACAGTCTGCAGAGAGTCATTGCTTGTCGTAAACCATAAATGAAAGCGCTTTAAAACTCAGTTCAGACACGAAAAACCCATCCACACAAGAGACCCCATGGAAAATACAAGAAGCAAATCGAGTCGACGATCGAAGAGAGAGAAACAAAAATCAAAAGATGAAAGAGCAAGCTCACCTCTCGGCGGTTCACTGTGCCTCCGTAGCCGGTGGCCTGACAAAACCGGCGGTAGAGGGGAACGGCAGCGTAGGAGGCACCGACCATCGCCCCTACTAACCCAAGGAGGTAGACGAGAGTTTTGCGGGAGCTACGGTCTCGGGTGGGATCTGAGAGGCCCCCGCCAGAGGCGCATCGGCACTGACCGACGGCGTTGGGAAGAGTGCCGACGGCGTTGGGTCCAGGGACGCGAAAGGGAGACCTGGAGGAGAGGTTTCTGAGGTGGGAGATGATGAAGGCCCGCATCAGAGAAGAGGTTTCGAGGTAGAATAGGTTTTGTCGCTGTTTTCTTACGTTTGTTGTGGCGTTGAAGTTAGACATATGGTGGTGAGTAAATTGTCAGTTAAATCGAAACTGGAAATTCGAATTTTTTTTTTTTTTTTTTTTTTTAAATATATATATATATATATATTAATTTTTTCGATTTATTTGGTGAATTTCAATTTCAAAATGGATTAAATTGAATAAATTAAATTAGAATAATTGACTGCACACTCAAAAATTAGATAACCAAGGCTCCAGAGATACGATATAGCGATAAAATCAAAAGACATTTCATATAAAAATATAATTCGATTCGAGGATGAATTTAAAAAAAAAATATTTGGATATTTTTGAAGTTCAGAAGTTTATTCGATGGACAAAGTACAACTTTAGTATTGGACCGTCGTTCATAAATAACGCGACTATAAAATCTGAGTCGAACCGTGAAAAAATTACGAATGTTTCTCTGATACCTTTGGTGGGCAGTAGATGTCACTTGGGTTTTGACCTTATCCGATTCAGTTATTAGTGAGATGTCTTAAAGATCCGTAGAATATGATTGGTCAATCTCAAAGATTAGTCGGACTGAACATTTGGATACCCAGATAGGGGTTGTGCAAAACTTCGGCTAAACTGATCGAATCAATCGAGCTAAAAAATTCGATTCAGTTTAGTCGAAAAATCGATTTTTTAAAACAAAAATATCGATCATTTCGGTTTCGATTTCAAAACGAAAAAAAACGTTTTATTAGTTAACCGATTTGGAATAGAACAGTCGATTGATCTCTATTTTAGTTGACTGTTTATGTACAATTAATTATTTTTTATAAACAATCAACTTTTAATCGCGAATAAAAATTAAAAAATATAAAATTTTATTGACTTTCGTTTCTGTCAATCGGATCCAATCGATTAATAGGATCCTTAGTCGATTAATTATAAAAAATTAATTTTTAATTGATTTTTTTTTAGTTTTAGTTTGGTGAAAAATTTCTATCGATTTAATTTAAGTTAAAAAAATTTCGATTTTGATTTTAATCGGTTCGGTCGTTTTAACCGATTTAATTTTAACCGCGAGAATTGCCGCCTGTTCTAGGCCACGGCTCCTGCTCTCCCAACGTCGGACGACATTCGCCTTTCCTCTCTCATGGCCCCGCTAAGGTGATCTCTCTACTTCCTTCTCCTGTTTCCTCTTACTTCTTCAGTTCTTGCCACGGCGCTTGAGGTTCTGATCTGGACAGTCGAGATCTAGGGTTTCGGTTCAGTTCTTAATTCTGCTGTAATCTTGCTCTGCTTCCATTTCACTCCCGCCTTCTCACGTCGCTCTGTAGCACTTAATCGTCGCCTTCTCCGCCTCCAAGCTCTAACTCTCCTCCTCTTTGTCGTCGTCCACCTTCTCCCTTTCATGCCGCCTAAAAAGAGAGCTGCCGCCGCAGCCAGCACAAAGCCATACCAGGGCAACCAGCTATCGCTGCCTTCCAAGTTTGGGATCCAGTACTTTTTCGAGAGGCACTCCCAGTCCCAGGCTACCGCTCCCAATGGCCAGCTGTTGCATCCGTCAGATAATGCCCCTGTCAATGTTGGCGAAGAGTCGTCGCAGATATCTCCGTCGGTGGTAAAATTGTCCGCCAACAAACGATTTAAGTTCTCCCCTGGAATGGTTAGATTCTTGATTTATCCATCGAAAAAGCTTATATTTTTCTCTTTCCTGATCCATTAATCTCTTTGGCTTGTTAGTTGATAAAGGAAAGTCAAGATGACGGAGTAGACGTGATTACTTGGGAGATCTCGCCGGTCAATGAACGACTTCGCTCAATCTCCTCGAGACAATTGTCTGGGAAATGAAAGACTTATGTGACACATCGAGGTCGCAAGTATCCACCCTTCGTCATTGTTCTTCGAATCAGGTACGTTGTAGTTAGTTTGATTTCATAGGATATGCGGAATGTTCCTTTTTTGGCTTTGGACTTTACATGTTCTATTTTGGGTTAGGATCCTCATTCTAATAGCAAATTCGAGAAGTGGATTTGTTCTGAATCTCCTGTTAGAATCTCCTGTTACGAGTGATAATCCCTTGAAATTGTCAGAAAATATGTTTAAAGAAACAGAGGCATACCCCAGCCATCAGAGCAATGTGGATTCTTCTACAGTGGACTTCAATAGACCTTTTAGAACGCCCCCATCTATGCCATATGAGCCCAAAGAGGTCATCATCCTCATCTTTAAACAGGTTTTTCTAGTTGAATTCTCTGGAAATTTATTATTTGCTTACATTTTCTTCTATGCTATCCATCAATGGCTAATAGTTCATTGGTAGTAGTGGAGAAACGGAGCAGTTGGGTTCCCAGAAGTACCAGAAGGTTTGAGCTTCTGTTGTTGTCCATTTCACTTGTGCAAATTGATTGAAACAGATGGCGTGATTTTTTTTTATTTTTAGGTATTACTGGAGCTTCTAGATCAAGTTGAAGATGCAATTACCGATGAACCAGTTCCAGGTAATCAGAAGGAATGTGAGCATTGTCATTTTACAAATGCAAAAAATCAGCCTGAGCCCAGTATTTCTGGGAGTAGCATCAGAGCCACGTCCGAAAGAGATTCATTCTGTACATATTACAATACTTTTCTGGTGCTTGAGGTACAATTCTTTTTTTCCCCTTTTCATTGGCATTTCTTTTTTCAAGGTTGATACACTTTAATTGCCACTCTCTTGGGCTTCAATTGTAGGTATTGGAAAAACATAGGAACAGTGATCCCTTGTGTTGCCAAAGTCCTCTAAAGGTACATCTTAATATGGAAAAGCACGTGTTGCCTTTTTTAAATTTTCATACAAATTTCAGCCCAAACATAGAATGAAAGTTGTTGTTTATTTTTTCTAGATTATTCGGTTGCTGAATGAACAAAGTGGCCAGGAGAGGATTTTGCATATATGTGATGAGTGGTTAGTCTTCTTTAGCACACATGTATCTGGTGGGATCAATATTGCACAATATTCTTAAATGATATTAAGTAGAACTTAGCTCTTCTACATTGTCTTCTAAGAAAATTATATTGATATGACCAAACTGGTCAGATTGTCTTGTTTCATTGCACTTGGGCACTGATACAAAATAATCATTAAAATATAGTAATCTTGGTTTTTTTTATATCCATCTTTCAATTTCCTTTATTTACAGTAGCTAGGGGTAAGATAATTTCCCATTCTGTTTCAACTGTTCATCCTGTTCGTTTTCGTTTTTATGAGGTTTGTTTGTTGTTCTTGAGAGAGCTAAAATTTTCTAAATGGTTGATTTTACTTTAAAAACCTTGACTTAAACTGTACTTGTGCCCACACAATAGGATTGGTATTACTGTAATAAGTTACTTGTTTTTGTTTCACGCTCAATGAATATACTGTTTAAACTTACTGTCAATGGAATTCTTTCTCTTCTAGGTTCTATAGTGTCGTTGGACCTGGTGATACTTTAAATGTGGTTGGAGAGTTTGATGATGCAGGGAGATGCATTGTTGATTGTGCTAAAAATCTTATTATTGTTCATCCAGACATACTCCTATCTGGAACTTGGGTATTTTTCTTTTGATAGTTTGGTATATCCTTTGCCATTATTTAAGCAGGGATGCTAAACTTTGATCTTCGAACTTTCAAGGTATTTTTTGCTATGTTAAAATTTATATGCTTACACTAATTTTTAGGTTGCCTCCAGTTTTACTTGTCCTAGACGAGCTGTGCTAAATGAGAGGTTGAAGAGTACTGAGCATTCTTCTGTTGCATTACTTGGTACCTTGCTTCATCAACTCTTTCAGGTTCTTGATTCTAGAATACTAACTTTGTTAACCATGCAACTTTCTTTTAGCTCTGATAATCAGTCTTCTATAGGCTAGAGCCATCAATAATTTTTCTATATCTATAGGCTGGACTTCTGATATTACATGATTAATTGATGCTACAATGTGTTGTGTTCTAATCAAAGGACATAAAAAATGCTTTTACTTGCAGCGAATGAGAAAGATTTTTTCTCCAAGCTTATAGATGCAGTACCGAGAATATTGAACTGGCTAACATGCTTTAAAGGGAAAGAGGTACTTTGCAACCTTTTTTTTATTGGATCAACATTCTTTTAGCTCAATGATTTTCTGGAAAGATTCTTTTATTTCTCTGTAAAATAAATCAATGGCAATAATCTCTAGGGCTGCTTTATCCTTTCAAAATTCTTGCCCTTGAAGCTAGTAGGAACTTCTTTTTTTTTTTTTTTTTGCATTTCCTGATTGTCGATCCTCCGTATTTTGTTTAAAAGAAAAGGGTGATAAAGAGATTTACGCAGAATTTTTGGTGGATATCAAAATTTCTTTTTTGTGCAAAACTTCAGATAACGATTTGTCGTTGGGCATGGGTTAAGCAAGTTATGACCTGAAAGTAAATAAGATGATTATCCTGATTCTTTTTGGTCGTATGTTTTTTATAATATATAATAACAACTGGTGATAGTGTTTTTTTGATGGTATAAACATTTTGTTTATTCACTAAGCTGGGCATATTTCCCAAGCCATTCTTTACATTGTAACTGTTTAGTCTTTATAATATATTTTGATATTTATAATACTAATAACGTTTTTATTTGATTATGAATAATAACTATGAAGTTTTTTTTTTTTTGCAGGGAGGAAATAGTGTGCCTATTGATTTTGGACAACTGGATGGTGTGAAGGATATCTACATAAGTGAGGTAATCCATCTACTTGTGTTTGGGCCTTCATCAATTGTTTTTTTAGTATGATATATTTATATTCATTTGTATATTTTTCTTATTAATTGGGTGGGAAAAATGGTTATGAGCCTCTTGAAGCAAGGAATCATTTTGATGTTGCTTTGTGAGGGGACTTTAGTCTTGTTGGAAATTGGTTTCCATAACTGAATGGTCAAATAAGAATACGGATGACTATTTTGCTAGCAAACTCTCACAAATTAATTTCTTGAGCAAATGAAAAATTAATATACTAGATTATTCGGGTTATGAAGTGTTGACATGATAAGAATGGACAAAAGAATTGACTCGAACTTGAATACATGTAATTGTTAATTCTTGTGCGACCATTAAAGAGTGTGAAATTGATTGAGAATCAAGGACCAATTCCTGAGTTTGGACTGTGGAAGGAAGGATGAAAATTAATTAATATACTATGTCTGTTTGAATTCATACCATACATATAGTTTTTTAAGAAATTTGGTGAGCACGAAAATTACGGAGAACACATGCTAGATTTCAGTTAAAGTAATGGTTCTCATGCGGTTTTGTGTAATCCATTCCTTGACTCACATGGGCTACATGCAATGACAAGAACAACAAACAACAACTACAGCCAATGGAGGAGCAGCTTGGCAATGGATCAAAACAACATATAGGATTTATGAGCAGTTGATCCACTGAATACATGTGTTGTCTAGATATTCGTGCTGCACACTTCTCAAATAGAGGACTTGTCTTGCAATTGGAACTCAAATCTAGTATAGAACAGTGAACACAGTTTGCACGAACAACCAATCATAGACAGATAAGAATTATTTAATTTAATGAAAACAATTCTGCAAAAAAAGGATACAACTTTTGTAAACTAATCTTTGCACCTTTGAGGATGTCTTTAAACCTTTGAAAGAAATCCTTTGCATCTCTAAATTAATTCCTTTTCCTCTTGTTTAATTCACTTAACTCTCAAGTTGTGCCTCTTGAGTTCTTTTTCATTTTAAAAGAGCATTGCCAATAAATCATAAGCACTTGGGCGGACAATATGGTCTTTAAACAAAGTAAAGAATTTTCATTCCCTAACCTCGACTTTAAATTCTCTTATCTGGTGGGATAAGTTGGCCTGAGAGGGGATTCTACAACTGACATTATTAAATCTGTGATAAAGTGACAACACCATCAAAAGGGTTACACCTACCACTTGAAAGAATGACTCGACAGTTTGAGCTGAGTCAAGAATCTTTATAGGATATAATCCACATTACTATACCGATGCTCTATTGATTTGAGCCATTGACTTGTCAATGAACTCATTAATCAAACCCAACCTACCTGTTGGACCCATCATGTTAGGTGAGAGAAATTCCAACAAAGTCTTCCATGGTCAGGATTTGCCTCCTTATGAAGCTCAAAGTGATCACCATTCGAAATACCTTTTCAGAAGTTGTAAAATCATAAGGCCTGGGTTGCAATTCAGAGGAATCTAGCTAAATGATATGCCTTTTGGAAAAGGGTGAAACATGAAAGTCTTGCCCCTAATGTGGACAATACCTTGTAGAATCTATGATACATGTGATTGTTTTGCTTTTGTAAAAGACGTCTGAAATTGTGGAGATCCCTGAGGTCTATGAGGGCCTAAGCCTTTGAGGTTTCCTGTTCTTGTTAATGTAGGGCTAAAGCATCTCCAATCAGGAGGGATTCATCACCCACGTGACCTGAAACCAATGCCTATAGAATTACCTTGTAGATTAGCATTGCTAGCAGCAACGATATAAGATTCCAACTCTGCTAGAACCTTGATGATGGTAAAAGAGCAGCTTGGTGCATGAAGCTTTCATTATGCAGGGTCACGAAAAAGAATTTATTATATACAGCTTTATCTTGCTTTGCAAGAAACTATTTTCAAGATTTGAACCCATAATTTCTAAGTCACAAGGCAATAACTTTACAAGAAGTGGGGATTGGGAGCCTAAAGCCCTTATAAAGCAAAAGAGATGTCCATCCTTTGCAACATATTTGACAAAGAGTAAAGGAGTGGCGGACTCCTTGCCAAGACAATGCTTTATTGGACCCATGTCCACATGATCTAAGTCAATGTTCACTAAATAGCTAAATCACATAGCAATTAGTCTTTATTAACCTATTCTAACTTTTTGAAAGATTTTATAGTTAAAAATATTAAATGCATCTTTTATTTTAAAAAAAAACTATCATGGTTATTGTTTCATACTGATATTTGCTAGACATACATCAGCTTTTATGCATATAAGGTAGTAACATGTCCTAAATAGTAGAATAAAATAACTTCATGTGCATAGGAAATATGCTCATATAATTCCATTTGAGTCTTAGACCAAGAATGTTCCATGCCTCCTTGTATGCTTGGTCTTAGATGATTATGTGTGGGTTGTTGTCTTTGCTCATTACCTTTTTAGTGCTTAGCTGTTAAATCTCTATTGTTGGTCTAGGTCTTACCTCTTCTTATAAATACAGTGTTCATTCTAAAATTCACATTTAATTATAATCTTACTTATGATATTCCCTTGACTCCTTTCAAATTTCAATTGAGAAATCCATGCATCAAGTTCAGTAGAAAGACAATGTGTATCAATGTAAAAAATGACATGCAATAGTTAGTTAGGTTTGAGACTGCGCTTTATAGCTATCTTCGTGATCTGAATACTGATGTCCATTTGAAAGTTGACTGATACTATAATGGCATTTCTTCTTCTTCAATCCACTATCCAAGCCTTGTGCATTAATATTACTTGCGTGTCTCTAGTTGAGATTTTGACATCTTTCATTAATTACTTTCCTAGTCTTTAAAATTTATAGTTATACTGAAAATCTATAAAACTAAACCCATGACAAAATCTTCTATGTTGCACATGGAATATTTTATTGAAGCTCATAATTCTAAAGTTGCAGATGTATAGTCAAAAATAAAAAGGTAAAAAATAAAAAAGCGATCCTTATTTTTGTTATAGTCCAAAGGGTGTCCTATGTTGAAGAAATACAAAAGGTGCCTTATCCTAAATTTTTCTTTCTAGTTTACCTTTTTATACCAGTTAATCCAACATTGCTGTAGTGGATTTTAGCAGTTTTGGCCAAAACTGATTCGCATTATAGCAGTTTTAGTTAAACTTGCTACCACATTGACCACTTTTGGTCAAAATTGTTCTAATATTAATCTAAATTTTTCAAGATAGTAGGTTTGGCCAAAATTACTATATATTGTAACAACTTGTGCCGAAATTGCAACTGTAGTATTAGAGCTGATTTTGCCAACTTTGAAGCGGTTTTGACTAATGTTAAAACAATTTTGACTAAAATTGTCACTAGAGTTCTGAACTAGTTTGCCAAAAAGGTATATTTTTGGAATGAAGGACTAGGGTGTGGTGTCCTTTTGAAAATTTTAAATATAGGGTGCACTTTTGATGATAATGAACATAAGGGATACCCTTTTGATTTTTGCCCAAAATAAAACAAACTAGTTGGGTGCTTTCTGATTCACATATCTACAACCTATATCATCTATACCAAGTTTGATTTTTGCCACTATCATACACATCTGGGATTTGTCAATATTGTGTGGTTTTTGACCTTCTGGTGATAGATATTGAAGAGATGGCACAAGCCCCAACATATGGCATGAAAGGAGTAATTGACGCTTCAGTCCGTGTGAAAGTCACTTCTAGCAATAATGAGTCATATGAAACAATAATGCCTTTGGAATTCAAGACTGTTGGGAGATCGGATGGCCGGCTAGAGGGGGGTGAATAGCCCTCGTTCGTTGGACGTCGTAATTCGCTCGTTCTTCTTGCGTCGCTTGTCTACGATTGTTGTTAGCGCAGCGGAATACTAATACAAATAACAATACTAACAACAAATACAATCACACGCAATACACAAGATATACGTGGTTCGGAACCGAATGGTTCCTACTCCACGGGTGAGCTCCTCGAGCTCGTGTTATGCGCACGGCACTAACAATACTCCTTATCGACTACACGTCGGAGGTGGAGAAACCTCTCACAAGCAATTACAATGTAATATAGAAATACAAACAAGAATACAAATACAATACAAAAGAAACTCTTTTCACCGATTGCTTTGAACCCTTTGCTTGTTGCTTGCTTAAGATGGCTCTTGAAGGTCTGGAATGCAGCAGCAATTCCCCTCCAATAGCTTCACAAAAATCATGGCGAAATCCTCCAACTCGTGCTCCTTTTATAACCTGCGTTGTGTTTGCGCCATCACGATCGACCGACGCGACTATCACGATCGATCCTGTAGCCGTTGTCTCACAACGGCAAGATCCACGTTGGCAAGTTTCCAACGGATCACTCATCAGTCGACTGATGGCACCCATCAGTCGACTGATCCTACCATCAGTCGAGTGCTGACGAACTCGACTTCATTGCCGTCGCAGACAGATCATCATGCCGCCATCCTCGGCGATCGATGTCTTACATCACCGATCGCCTCCTCGGCGGTCGGTCGATCACCAGATTGATCAATGAACACCGGTCGAACCCATACGACGAGCAATGATCGCACTTATGCCACCGATCGACGTCGGCTAAAACCTCAAACATAACGATGTTTGAGCCTCGACACTCGGGCCTTAGCCACTGCCAAGTCCACCTTATCCTCACGGAGTTCCCCACCAAAGCTCTCTTCCTCGGCCTACGCCCCTCGGACGCGCTGCGACGGCCGCAACGCCCATCCTTCGCGTCACGCCTAAGTATACGCTTCCCTTTGGGCTCACTCCATTCGCTCGTCCGGCGGTCCCTCGGATGCACGCCGCACGGCCATGAATGCCATCCTTCACCGACTCAAGGACCCCGAGCCTAGTGAACTTACGAGTCCTCAAGACTTCCCAAACGCACTGCGCACGGCCGCAACGCATTTCTCACCAAGCACCAGCGCACGGCCTGAATGCTTTGGATTTCTACGCCAAGCACCAGCGCGGCCGCAATGCTTTGGACTTTCCGTACGCCAAGCACGCGCACGGCTGCGAATGCTGGACTTTCCACGCAACTATCGTCAGAGTTTTTTATCATCAAAATACTATCGTATCGCCGGGACGATTGCACCAACAATCTCCCAACAATCTCCTCACGATGATTGACAAAACTACCATCTCAAGTCTACCAATTCTCCCATATTGGCGATTCTCATATCCCAACGAGAATTCCAACGAACCCTAATTGGTAACTTGGTAACTTCTCCCCCTGACATTACATCAAAAGGTCCTCCCCAAGGGTATGAATGTCTCATATCCCAACGAGATCTTACAATCTCTCCTCGAGGAACACATGCCTACCATCTTTACAGTGATCCCATATCACTTAAAGAGAGGCAACCCAATTTTCTCCCATGAGGAAATACACATCCGTCTTCGTGATGGATACCTCCTGAGAGCTTGCTCCCACCATTGCAAACAATGATGTCCTTGGAGAGTCCCTAAGCCAATAGGAACATTAACCAAATCAAAATTAAGGTAAAGTTCAACAATGAACTCTCTTCCACCTTAAAATTGATACTCACCCTCAACCCAACTCCTAATCCATATCCAATGGATTTTCACCCTCTCTAATGTTCTCCCAAGCATATCCTAGGGTTAAGAGTGGTTAGGGGACCAAAACATGGCTAAACATGGGCCTAACTAACAAGTTTACCCGAAATCGGCTGTGCACGACTCCGTCGGATACGATCATTGGACTTACATCGATCATTGCCATTCTTGGCGATCGATAATCGTGATTCGTCTAGCTTTTGATTTGAACATTGGATTTTTGAAATCCATAAGTAAATATACATAAGTTTAAAAATCGTGAAATTTCATATATTACTTATCCTAAACACTATGGGTGAAAAATGTTGGAAAATTATTTTACCCATTAAATTAGAGATTGATACAAAGTTCAAAATTTTGAAAAGCTTCAATAAAGAGCCATCTCAGATTATCCCATTCGTGATAGCTATCAAAAGATAGGCTTCACCAAGGTTTTTCAAAATGTTTTCAAAATGTTTTTCAAACCTTTATTTTCTTTTTCCTAAACATCTCACCAATATCTAGATGTGTAAAACACATTCAAGGCAATTAATCTAGTGAGATATGGGTTTTTATTCTTTTAACTTCTCATGCATATTTCTAAGGCAATATTATTTGATTCCCATCAAATTATGCCATAGTCCTTAATTTCATTTTAATTTATGCATGATGATGATTATGGCATAATTATGATATAGATAAAGACATATGCCAAAATCATGATGTCATGGCATGTGAATGAAAATTAAGCATACATGACATACAAATATAAATCTAAACATTATCATGACATTTTTATAAATAAAAAAAATGAGAATGATGTCATGACATGGCAAGGCAAACAAATCATGGCAAGTAAAATATACTAAAGTATAAAATACCTAAGTGTTAAAATCAATTTGCCATTTCTAGGGATTAAATTCATTTTGCCTTAATGTCATTCATTTCCTTAGTGTGCCAAAAACCCAAAATGACACGCAAATACCTCTAAGACCTAATTGTGCCAATTTAAATCATTTTTAAACTTCTCAAGCATATTGGCACATCCTAATGTGTCAACTCTACTATGGTTAGGTTAACTACCCATCCACTTAGGGTTGACACACCCTAACCCATTTAGCGTGAATCGATCACGCTTTTAGGAACCCAATACCTATTGGAGCTCCTTGGGTTAACAAGGTATTCCCTAGGGATAACTTCCCTAGATACCTTTCTAATGACCCTTTTAGGCTTTGAAGCCATAGTCTTTTGGGTCTTTCCTAGGTCAACTCTAGAGGTGACTCCTCCATTGACCTTCTTAGTGGCCTTCTTGGTTTTTCTTAAGTCCTTAGCCACTAAGCAAATACCATGGCTAGTCTTAGGGATAGCTTCCCTATTAGCCTTGGCTTTTCTAGACCTAGATGTGGTTCCATAATTAAATGGAACATTGTGGTAGGACATAGGTTTGTGACCCAAACCCTTCTTGCCCTTAGATGTTTCTTGTTTCCTAGGTCTTGACTTTTGTGCATTAGACCCCTTAACCGAGTTTGATATTATTGCTAGGGTCTTCTCTAATTTTTCTAGCCTTGACCTCAAGGCTTGGTTCTCCACCTCTAATTTCCTCAATTTTGAATTTTCCTTAGGTTGAGGGGAAATGTTCTTCTTCTTAGGCATATGCCTAGATTTCTTGGGATTAACACCCAAGTTTTCTTCAATTCTCCTAATTGACTCCCTAGGTAAAATAGATCTAGTGTTTTGAGTCCTAGGTTTGTCCTTAGAGAAACTAACATGTTTAGCACCTAGACAATACACCTTATTATTTCTCTTAGCATGCTTTTCATTGACAATAGCAAGAGAACTAAAATAATTTTTAGCATGCTTTTTGACTTTAGGAATTAAAGGTGCATTAACTAAATGTACCTTAGGGTTAGCTTTAGGAGCTCCCCCTACATGAATTGCACCTTCTTGCCCTTTCTTCCTCCCCTAGGGCATTGGCCAGTAGTGTCCCTTTGATTGCATTTGAAGCACACATGATGCTCTTTGCTCTTGATTTTGGGAACAGCATCCTTTGACTTTGGGTTGACTTTCGGTCTTGATGCCTTTTCCTTAGCCAATTTAGGGCATTTGCTCTTGTAATGCCCTTTCTCCCTACACTCAAAGCATATTATGTGATTTTTATTTAAAATGATAACACTTGAGTTACCTAGGGAGGTGGTGGAGGCCTCTTCACTTCTTCCGGAGGTAGAAGCTTCATCTTGATCTTTCTCCGGAGTGGGAATCCTTTCCTCCCCTCGATGCTAGAGGTGGAGGTCTCCACCAAATCATCAACCTCTTCAAATGTGGGTGCTTCTTCCTCGGCATTCTCCTCTAATCGGGTTGGGGATTCTTGTGGAATTCAACCACCTTATTCCACAAATCTTGATCCCTAAAATGTCCTATCCTAGACCAAATATGGTTAGGAATCAAATCACAAAGTAATTTAGTTACCTCGAGATTTGTCTTGAAATCCTTCATTTGGTCTTGGGTCCACCTTGATTTTTCTAGTGGCTTATTTTCCTTGTCCCTAGGCACTTCAAAACCATTTTCAATGATTATCATGAAATCGAAATCGGTTTCGAAATATACCTCCATCCGTTTCTTCCACCAATCAAAAATTTCCATCAATTTTGGATGGATGTCAGATGGCCGCCATTTTATAGTGCTCTCGGCGGTTAGTCCTTGAAGAGCGACCTCGGCTCGATACCACTTGTTGGGAGATCGGATGGCCAGGGGGTGAATAGCCCTCGCTCGTTGGGCGTCGTAATTCGCGCTCGTTCTTCTTGCGTCTTGTCTACGATTGTTGTTAAGGCGGAATACTAATACAAATAACAATACTAACAACAAATACAATCACACGCAATACACAAGATATACGTGGTTCGGAACCGAATGGTTCCTACTCCACGGGTGAGCTCCTCGAGCTCGTGTTATGCGCACGGCACTAACAATACTCCTTATCGACTACACGTCGGAGGTGGAGAAACCTCTCACAAGCAATTACAATGTAATATAGAAATACAAACAAGAATACAAATACAATACAAAAGAAACTCTTTTCACCGATTGCTTTGAACCCTTTGCTTGTTGCTTGCTTAAGATGGCTCTTGAAGGTCTGGAATGCAGCAGCAATTCCCCTCCAATAGCTTCACAAAAATCATGGCGAAATCCTCCAACTCGTGCTCCTTTTATAACCTCGTGATCGTCGTTTCGCGCCCGATCGATCGCGACCATCACGATCGATCCGTAGCCGCTTGTCTCACAACGGCAAGAGATCCACGCTGGCAAGTTTCAACGGATCACCATCATCGATCATGGCACCCATCACCGACCGATCTACCATCCGATCAGTCTTTGGGCGAACTCGACTCCATTCGTCTGCAGACGGTCATCGATCGCCATCCTCGGTACGATCGATACATCACCGATCGCGCCCTCCTCGGCGAATGATCATCACGATTCGATCAATCGAACACCGGTCGAACCCATCGACTAGAGCAATGATCGGCACGCTATGCCGATCGACCGATGTCGGCTAAAACCTCAAACATAACGATGTTTGAGCCTCCGACACTCGCCTTAGCCACTGGCCAAGTCCACCTTATCCTCGGGAGTTCCCCACGAAGCTCTCTTCCCTCGCCTACGTCCCCCGGATGCGCCAAGCGCGCGGCCGCATAACGCCATCCTTCGCCTCATGCCCTAAGTATGCTTCCCTTTGGGCTCACTCCATTCGCTCCCCGTCCGGCGGTCCCTCGGATGCACCAAGCGCACGGCTTCGCAATGCCATCCTTCACCGACTCAAGGACCCCGAGCCTAGTGAACTTACCAAGTCCTCAAGACTTCCCAAATGCACCAAGCGCACGGCTTCGCAATGCATTTCTCACCAAGCACCAAGCGCACGGCTTCGCAATGCTTTGGATTTCTCATGCCAAGCACCAAGCGCACGGCTTCGCAATGCTTTGGACTTTCCCATACCAAGCACCAAGCGCACGGCTTTGCAATGCTTTGGACTTTCCCATGACAATCCAATGTCATGAGTTTTGTCTATCATCAAAATACTATCAGGGTACTGCTCTGGGACGATTGCACCAACAATCTCCCAACAAAGACTGGTAAAAGAAACAATGGTCAGGTAAGATCATAAGGTGTATCAGAATTTATTAGATCACGACATGTTTGTTATGCCAAAGTTTATCATCTGCTTTATTTTTTTGTGCAGATAAATTATGGGTAATGATTTGATTTTGTTTCTGTAAATCATCTTCATAATCAATATTGTCATGCACATTCCTAGTGAATGTTTTACTTTTAATTTATATAATTTCTTTATTGATAATGTACACAATTCTAGCTTCATCTTCCAATATTGCACATTTTACATAGATATAATGGTTATGCGCATGGAAGAAACCATTAAAATTGTTACTTGATATACCTTTTCCTATTCTAGTTTACCTTTATGAATTATCAGAAACAACTGAAGGAAAATGGAATCAAGAACTTTTGTCTTATATCAAATTGTGTTTGCCTCATCTTGTTGGGCTCTACAAATTGTCCTTTGAGCTCTATGCAGCTTAAGGTTTCTTAATGTCCTAACTGTGCAGGCTGCTGTGGAGCATTCTGCCCAGGTGATATTGTACACTCTTTTGATGTCTGAAAGGTAATTCTAACATGTAATATTCTTGGTATTTCTTTTTTCCTGACATTTCCTTTGTTGTAGACAAAATTCATGTTTTAATTGGAATGCTACTCTTACAGATATTTGAAAAGGGATATCACTATTGGCCTTCTATATTACCTCCAGACAGATCAGACAAGGGCAAAGTGCTGTCATAACAAATTATGGAGGACTAGGTGTTGCCTTGCTTACAAATTTTCTTATAGGTGTCAAAGTTCAACGATCTTACTTAGTTGGGCTAATTATGCGCCGCAATGAACTAGCAACTGATGTTTTGAAGGCTTCAAGAACACAGATCCTACCTTCAATGCTACAGGTGTTACTAAACGAGACTTGTCTGATTAACTGGATTGGAGGATCTCCACTAACCTTTTAGTGAATGTTCTGTAGAATCTGGCATTGTGCAAAGTTTGTCACCATCTTAACATCTGCACAATCTTTCATAAGGTAGAATTCTGTCTTTCTGATTCTTTATTAATCAGATCTATTATTACCGTCTAACAATGACGTTTTTTTTTTCCGAATGGAAATAGGCTTATGGAGGCGATTCTAATAGCAGTGGACTTGGTGATTTTTTTGATGACCTTGTGAACCACTTAACTGTTTCTCATTCTAATTTTCTTAAGCATTGAGTTCGTTTGGTTGACTTGGAAGCTCAGGCATCTAAGGTTTAACCTACTTTTATCCCTGAACACTATTTATTGCATATGCTTCTGATGGGCTAAGCTAGAGAAATACGTGAAATCTCAGGCCAATAAGAAAGAGCGGTTCTCTTCACATACTCCATGGGATGAGAACAGTACCAGAAGCAGTTCTTACATCCTTGTTGATTTTAATAAGGAATTTTCAGGCAGTGGTTCTTCTAGAAATGACAAATTCATTTATTGTTTTGTGCGGAATGGACAGAAAGCTCAGGATCAATGTGATTTTTCTGAACTCAGAATGAGCGATCATGGTTCCACACTTAAACGTGGTGATCATGTGGTATGGTTCCCACATGTCATTCTGCTATTTCACTTTAGCCCTAAATGGTCTTTTTAGGTTTTCTCTGTGAGGATGACTACTGCTACAAGTTGTTTCTACTGCATGTTAATGGGAGATTGATAGCGAGTATTCCATGCTACCTATTTGTTAACAACATTTTCAAACGAACAATTGGAGAACAGATATATCTTAGATGGAGACGGACAAGACTAGCAACATCACTTTTGTATTGGAAATGTTTATTTATAGTTGTCAATACGAAACCAAAGTTTCTGCATAATGTGTATCTATATTTGAAGATGGCAATGATCACTCTTCACCGTTGTTCTTTAACTAGGCACTTTTCGACATTTATGTAGTGTATTTATTAATGGTCGTTCTATTTAGGGCTAGAAAGAACTCAGACATCCTGAATGGCCTAGAAATTCTCTCTTTTTTCACAGATTTTGGCTGTCTTGAAATTATGGTTTTTGGTTTTCTATAAAGATTTGGAAACACCCCAACTTGGTTTGTATGCTGAAATACACTGCAGTATAAGTGCAATCTAATATATTACACAGTTTAGAGCTTGATGGCTTCACACTGTCAGTTTGTGTGTGTATGCCATTATAAGTGAGCAGAGGACCCACATTAATAGCTAGCTATTTTGAATTAGATATGACTGCCCTGGCCTTCATATATTTGATTTAGTATACTTTACTCAGGATGTTTTATTTGTTACTTTGAATTGTCTAAACCTTTTGATTCCTTTACTTGTCTTTGTCCTTGATTTTAGGTGCTTAGCACAGAGTCTGGACATGTTGCCGTTGCAACTGGAGTAATAGATGATATTGGCAAATCACATATATCTGTAAGAAAGTCTTTCCATCGAGTATCTTGGAAAATTTTATTATGAACCTTCATCATATTTAATATTAAGAAATAAAGTGTCAATGTATTGAGCATAATGATTTGATAATTAACACCATATTTGATGGTTATAAATTTTAAAGTTTCTATATATTGGGGTATTGGTTTCGTTTATAGCACCATATTTATTTTTTACTTTATCTTGCTTTATGTCAGGTTTTTTTTTCTCGGCGATTACGACTCCCAATATATGAACATTCACTAGATCTAGGTAGTCTTGTTCAAGAAGTTTGGAGAATCGATAAGGATGCACTTGCTTCCTTGTTTATTACCATGAGGTACTTTTCATGTCAATGGTTTTTTCAATTGAGGAATTTTCTTTGAACCTATAGATTCATGATTCTTTTATCCATCTTCAGATACAATCTCACATTGTTGTTTGCTCAAAGTTTGCAATTTGGACGTTTGAGGAAGATTATTGTCGATCTTGAGGTGATTAGTTTTCTCATTCTATGTTTCCCCTACTTTTCATGTTGTAGACTCTTCTAATATTTTTTCCAATTCTGCAGGCACCTAGGTTTGACAGTGGAGGAACTTTGAGTCAAGATCCAGCACTATCATATATACGCTCACAAAAAACTTTGAATGATGATCAAAGGAGATCCATTCAAAAGGTACCCTTTGTAGTATTTCTTTCTGTATGTTTCTTTCATTTGTTTTTTGAATGAGCCTTAGCTGGTGAACTTCCAGAAAGAATTTGAATATTGGCTAAAGGGTATACATTTATAAATCAGTGCTTATATCATTTAATTACATGAATTTAGTCCTTTTTTCTGTTAAACGTGGAATGCTAGAATTTGTTAATGTTGGGCTGAAATCCATCTTCTTTTGACTTATTCATTACAATTTTCAGATTCTAGCTGCAAAGGATTATGCTCTTATTTTAGGGATGCCTGGCACTGGAAAGACATCCACAATGGTGCATGCAGTGAAAGCACTACTGATGAGAGGATCTTCCATTTTACTCACTTCATACACAAATTTAGCTATTGATACCTTGCTTATCAAATTAAAAAATGAGGTAAATTAGCAGGGTTATGTGCTGTATATTCTTTGGAACTTGAATAATGACCGGAAAGAGTTGTATTTTTTGATAGTGCTCAGTCACTTAAATGAGTTTGATGTAATTCCGTGGTGTGCCATATTCTAGTTTATGTTTCTATGTGTTTCACTGAATGCTATTTCCAGTAGAAACTATTATATATTTTGGTGTTTCAACTGGACCCTGATATTATTGTCCTACATGTACTAGTAAACTGCATTTTCTAGTATTTACACCTTAAGTAAGGTATTTAAATTTTAGACTACCAAATCTTTTACTAGCTTGCATGATGCATTCAGAGTTCCATACTGTGGTTTTTTTGTTGCCTTTGCTGATCTAAGGCTGAGAAATCTAAGACCAGTCGACTGTAAGGGTTCAAAGAAAAAAAAAATGCATCTGGTAGCTATTTGTTGTGTGTGCCGAAGGTATTTTCATAGCTCATTGTATGCAATCTTGCTGGGCATAAGGATTTTGTATGACTATGAAATTTAACGTAACAAGGAACACCTACTAGTCAATAAAATTGATGAGCGGCCTGCAATTCAAACAATTGCCAGATTGACAGATCACACCTTTTTAGGGCATTGATTTTGTGCGTATTGGAAGACATGAAGCAGTGCATTCCGACATTCTTGAGTGTTGCATTCCAGGTGATTTTTTTCCTTTCTTAATTTTCAGTATTGTTCACTATCATTGTTTTTTGGTTGTTCAACAGAGTTTTTTTTTTTTTTTTTTTTTGGGACGGCAGAGAACATAAGCACTGTGAATGACATCAAAGAAAAGATGGAACTCACTCGTGTAGTTGGAGTAACTTGCTTAGGAATAAATCATCCATTGCTTACGAATAAGCAGTTCGACATCTGCATAATAGATGAGGCTGGGCAAACCACTCTTCCTGTATGTCTCGTTTTTTGCTTTTGTTGTAGGAATATATACTGTTCTCTGCTTGTAGACTACTGAGTAATAAGCATAAATACATATTCACTGAAGAATTCTAACTGGTTGTATAGTTTGGTAACCATGCCAGATCTAGCTAGCCAACAGATCAGTATGGTATGCTGGTGAAGATTGGTATTCTATGTATGAATCATCTGTTATGTTACATCATAACTTTGCCCACAGTGATTACTTAAGGGTCTATTGCAGGACTGAATGTGCTATGCATGTGTTTTTGATACTTGGAATAAACTAATGCATCTTTAATTTTCTTGCACCCATTTGCATGCACAGAAATAATATGGTCCATCTTGCTTAGGTGATGGAGTGGCAGACAATAGGGGTTCTTGAATTGGAATCAAGTGTTGTATCAGTTTCTGTTACTCATTTGTTTAACGGAAAATAAGGTTTTAGAAAAAAAATTACTCATATAGCTATCTTGCAACAGATTTCATTGGGACCTCTGATGCTTGCCTCAAGATTTGTTTTAGTGGGAGACCATTACCAGCTTCCACCACTTGTTCAGGTTCATAACCTACTCTGATCTTTGATAAGCCACCTTGTTTCATATGATTCAGATGAGCAAGTCAGCCTCTCATATGTAGAGCGTGGAAGCACGTGAAAATGGAATGTCCATTAGCTTATTTTGCAGGCTATCGGAAAGCACATCCTCAGGCAATATCAGCACTGCAGTGCCAGGTTCTGTCAGTTATTTTGGTGTTTGACTACCTATGGACATGGCTGCTTTATTTTACCTGCAACCTTGTGGTCATATAAGGTTGATCTACCATTTTCTGTGTCAGTATCGAATGTGTGCTGGTATTATGGAACTTTCGAATGCATTGATATACGGGAATAGATTACGGTATGGTTCCTCTGAAGTTGCAGATGCAAAGCTCAAATTATCTTGTAGTAAACCAGTCACATTGTGGTTACAAGAGGTAGAGTTACATACTGCATCTTAATATGTTTTAACTTTTGTACTCAATTTTTCTGGCAACATGATTTTTTTTTTCAGATTCTGAATGCAAACAAGCCTGTCATCTTTGCAAGTACAGGTTAGTAGATTTTTTTGATTCTTTGGGAAATGTCATAAATTTTTATTAAAATCCTATTCCAATTTTCTTCTTCAGATATGCTACCTGCTAATGAGGAAAGAGAAAATAGTAGTGTGGTAAATCATACTGAGGCATACATCGTAGCAGAGGTACGGATTTTTGATCTAGTCATGGCGTTGTGCTCATCCACTTATAGTATTGGGCTTCTGCCTTTTATCCATATTGCCAAGTGGGCCATCAAGTGCTGTTTATCTGTATCTAGCATTTGTTGTCATGCCTTCGCTTTTTTTCTTATCCAGATTAGTAAAGAACTAATAAAGAGAGGCATTGCTGGAGATGACATTGGGATCATTAGTCTATACAATTCACAGGTCAATATCATACGGCAAAATCTTGATGTCTCTATAGAGGTTCAGACAATTGACAAATATCAGGTAATACCGGGAAGCAAGCTTGTGGGGCAGTTGTTTTATCTCATTCATTGTTTGATCCCTTCCCACCCCACCCACTCACCACCACCACACACACACACAAGTTCACAAGGTTTTGTTAAGGAAATGGGTGCACATTCTTTTTTCATACTTCTGGATTGTATATTAATACATGTCTCTCATAAAATCTTGCGGTCTTGAAGCTAAGTGGCAGTCATTCTTTTACGGTATCTTCTTTTTTTTTATAAAGTTTATAAATTCTTTCTGTTTTTTTAGGAGATGATGAATTGTCGGTTTTTTCCTTCAAAATGTTTTACTTTGCTAGACTGGTTAATTAAGTCATTTTGACGAAGATTTCAAACCGTGTCTCTTTCCAAAAAGTGTATGGTTCGTTCCATTAATTAACACTATGGTTGAGCTGCAGGGAAGGGACAAGTATTGCATACTTTTATCATTTGTGCACTCCTTGAAAAACACTGGATCCTGCATTTCTTCTTGACTTGGAGAGTGGCATCGGAGTAGGGGTATTACACGTGCAAAGGTAGTTCAAGCAATGAACTGAAAACTGTCAGAACAACTTGGCTTTCCGTTTGCAAATTGTGTTCTTTTAGTTAATATTTTTAGTCCAACTCTTCTGCTCATGTTTTGGCTACAGAAGAAACTTATCATGGTTGGATCTTGCAAAACACTATCGAAAATTCCACTGCTAAAGCTACTGATCGAGAAAGTAAGCGAGCAGGATGGCATTGTATATCTTTCCAACAATGATATTCCTTTCTTGGAGGAACTAAACAAACCCCGCAATCCAAAGAGAGTACAGTAGGTGAAATCATGATCACCGCATTGGTAATCTTTGCTGCGTAAGTCGCTCCCTTCAGTCTCTAGAGATTTTTAATTCCTGTTTAAGTTAAATCTTACATGCATATCTAGAAGCTGTGAAATAAATGGCAATGTTTCGAACTACCTTCTGGGCAGTATGAAATTCTTTTCCAGTTTGAGAGAACTTTATGGGCGAATATCATTGTTGCATTTGACATAATGATATTTAACACACACGGTATTATATCCCAGCAAGTCCGGAAAGTAGCTGATGTGGACCAGTACGGAGACAAATTTCCACTGAACTTTATTGTTAGCGCGACGGCAGAGTTATATCAATGAGTAAAAGTTAATTTTTGAGGACTATAAATTTTTCGGAGTGTTTGTCTTTCTACCATGTTAGTTCTGGATTAGACAATATATTTTTTATAATTTATCTTTTTCGTATTGACTATAGAATCGATTGACAGAGACACTGAGCGAATTATTTTTTTTCCCCCTAAAGAATGGTCTCCAACAATAATTTTTTGCATGTTGACCTCAATATAGTCGCTTGCAATCACTGTTTATTTGCGCAATTTGCTCAGTCGAAGTACTTGTCCATATTTGCTTTCAAATTTAACTGGCATAAGCTCATTAATCATAACAGTCTTCGTTGAGAACACTCGACCAGCAGCTTATGCCAAAATCTCAATACAATTTTCTCAACATTGAATTCTTGTATTCTAATTGTTTACAAGTGAAACTAGTATTCTAAATTAGTGAAATCATCCACTCTTCTCAATTTTAAGTTTTTGTTTGCAAATCTTAATTGTGCTTATTCAATTAAATCACAAATATTCTCTTATGCTATATTGTAATTCTAGGAGAAATTAAAATGTTGCTCAAAATACAAGTAAATGATTTTATAAAAATTATACGAGTTTTGAGTAAATTAGTGTAAATAATTTATAACTGGCTATTAGAAGTCTACTATTGTCCCTTTAATTTGGCCTTGAGTCATATTATCGAGCACAGTTGGTTTTTTAAATTTTGAATTCAACTTGTAATGGGTGGTACTACCTTACCCAATTCGCCATATATTTGAAGCACATTTTTAAATTGTAGATTTTTATTCGTATTCTTGGAAACTAAAGAACAACATTTATATTTTAAATCTATAAACGTATATAATCCTCGTTCATAATAATGAAACTATAGACCTTATTATGTTAGCTTAGATATGACAGTCTTTGTTTTCCTCTAGTTGTACACGCCATTGATTGAAATCTCTTCTCGAGTTTTGTTAATCGATACTCATAAGATGTCAAGTGTCTTATCCATTAGAAGGTGAATGTAAATTCAAAAGAATCACGATTGAACTTGGTGTAAGTTCGTGGCAGTTCCACGAACTGCACAGAGACAGTTCGTGGAACCGCCTCGAGCACGAAGCCGTGCGTGCGTCTCCTTCCCTTAAAAGGGAAGGAGGGCGTCCAAAGGTTCGGTTCGGAGGCTGTCGCAGACGAAGAGGTTTAGAAGCATTCGGCGGATCTTGGTTTGTGGAAACCAGAGGTAATTTCCACTGTGATCTTTCCTCCGACACAAGCGAAACTCCAAACAGGTATATAATTTATCTACAATGGTATCAGAGCATATTTTTTTTACCTGTTTGATTTCTTCGCCGCTGGAGAAAAATCCCTATTTGATTTCCTCGTCGGAGTGCACAACCGAGAACAGAACCTCTGTTCTAGACAAATTATGCGGCCTTGATCGCGTCGCCGGGATCTGTCGCTCGGAAGCAAGCGTGGGCCAGCGGCGCCCTTGTTAACCTCGAAATCGGTGGCGTCGGGCCTGCCGCCCGGCTCCAATGAGCCTTGACGTAGGGCGAGGCCAGCGGCATGTGTGGCAGCAGCGTTGCTAATGTGTGTCAGCGGCACCGTGAAGGAAGCCTAGCGTCAGATGTATTCTTGGAAGCGATGCCCGAGCAGGCCGTGACGTGTAGCGGCAGCGGCGTCATTGTCGCAGCTTGATTGGAGCTAGATTAGAAGTAGCGGAAGGGAAATTTTTCTATTTTATTAAATAATAAAAAAAAACAGAAAAAGTTTTTTTTTGACTAATCTGTTTCGTACAGATTATTTTGATTAGGCTTTAATTGGGCCGAGTTTTGATTGGGCTTTAATTGGGCCGAATTAAAATGGGCCGAATTAATTGGGCTTTAAATTGAAGCTTGGTTTAATTTGAATTAAATGGTAAATTGGGCTTTAGATTTAGTTTGGTTTAATTGGGCCGAATTAAATGGGATTTAGTTTGGTTTAATTGGGCCGAATTAAATGGGCTTTGAATCAAATTTTAATTGGACATGGGTTCAATTAATTTGATTCCAATAAAAGACTTAGTGTCCAATTAAATTTACACAAGAATTGTGTAAAGTTGACTTTGGTTGACTAAACTCATAACTAAAGTTAGATGGATTGTTTTAGAACAATTAGAATCTGACATGGATAACTTAAGGATAGAACTAGTTTATGACTGTATGTCATGGGTGAAATTGATTGATCAATGGGTCAATTAATAATAGCCTAAAATTCAAGGAGTTTAGTTCTTCTTAATATATGAGTATTTGTTCTGTGCCATAATTAAATTGAAATATCACGTATTTGTCTTGGTTTTGTTTATGTCTTGACATGATTTATTTCAATTTCTACGGATATGGCGCGGATGTATACCACTATGACCGTAGCGATGTGTTCTTGTGATCGGTATAGGGAGGCTATCGAAGGATTGGACTATGACCCTTACCATGGAGTCGTTGGACACATTGGGAAGCTGGACAGATTGGTCTGGAAGCTCGAAATGCAGGAGTTTCTAGTATTAGACAACTACAGGATTTGAACGTTGATTCGTTCATTGCCCGATAATTTTGCTGACGCGGCACGACAATTTTGGGGGTTACATGAAGGACGAATTTCATATACCCGGTTGTGCACAGAACTGATTAATTATGCTGACTGTGAAGAGGATCCTGAAGAAGACCCTATGGAGGATTTTGGTTCTCGATTAGTGAGGTCTTTGAAGGACTCTGTATCAGGACAGCATGTGTTGCCTGTGAGTGTCCCAGCAGAGAGTATTGTAGTTGAGTCTAGTCGGAGGGGACATGTCATGATTACTGCTGCGCTAGGGCTTGTCCTAGTGGGAGCAGTAATCGCTTATCTAGTCTATTAGGAGTTGTTTTAGTTTATGAGTGGGAAGAATGTAATCTGTTACATTCTTAGTAGACTTTGTTATTTGTTAACATTGTACAACATATTTATTTTAATGATGTGTTCATTTAATGATTAGTTCATATGATGTTGTTAACTCTACATGATGCATGATTATTGGATATACCCTTGATTAGTTCAAATGAGTATATAATGATATGTTCATTTAATGTGTAATATCATGCTGTAATAATGATTAATATCATTAAGTGGGATGTATGTAATAAAATATATCAATCTAAGTCGATTAGCATCTGAATGATGAGTGATAACGCAGTTGTCACTTGATTTTGTAAACCAGATCAGATTTATCTTGAGTTTATTTTTGAGATTACATACATAAAAGCATACACTGAGTAACTAAATAATGTGTTTATTTATATTAGGTTATGGCGACTAAAAATATCATAGCTGAACTGAACAAAGGTGAAAAACTGAATGAGGATAACTATAAAATATGGCACCTCAAGATTCAGTATGTTCTTGAGGAACAAAAAGTCCTAGAGGCTGTTAATCAGGTTGTGATGGAACCTATTGAGAGTAATACTGACCTGATGAGCGTGACCTTGATACCTATAAGGTATGGAAAAGGAAGGATTCCACTGCTAAGGGCATATTGATAAGTTCAATGGTGGATGACCTAGTGTTAGAGTATGAGTCATATCCTTCAACTCATGCAGTGTGGGTAGTCCTTAGAGAGAGATACAGTGGAATAAATCTCGATGCTTCTTTAGTGCGATCGAGTTAAAGACTACAAGAAGCGCCCGAATCTAACGATGGTTCAACATCTCGGTGAGATGTCTAATATGATCGGGGCTGCGCTTCGGTCATGAGTTGGCCAGATGAACAACGAGTTCAGCGGTTATTCGTTCTCTTCCGATTCTTGGGAGACCATGAAGCGGAACCTTAACTCACTAAGACTTTCGCTGATGTCTCACGGCATGTGGAGATGGAGGCTGAGAGAGTAAAATCCGCAAGGATTTCAAGCCAAGCCTATTTGGCTGCCGGTTCTGCTGGATCATCTGGATCCAAGAAGAAATGATACAAGAAGGGAAAGGGAAAGAATAAAAACGTTGCTACTGCTGCTGGGAAGGAACAAATCAAGAAGAAGAAGGCGGGAAGAAACCTAAAAGCAAGTTATCTTGCTTTAATTGTGTAAGAAGGGCCACTTTGCTCAGGAGTGTCTTGAGCGAAGAAGGTAACTTCTAATCTTGAGCATTTTGTTGCTAATCTTGTGTTGATGGTGATTCTTATCCTTTGTGGATTATAGATTCGGAAGCAACCAACCATGTAGCTCGAGGCGGGTTACATATGTGGAGTGCGTAGGTACTGCGACAACAAATGGATCTATGTAGGAAACAATGCAAGAGTCGAAGTCGAGAGTCGGCACTTGTAAACTTAACCTTCGTGGTGGAAGTACTTTGTTTCTGCATGATGTCTTGTATGCTCAGATTGAAGGAATCTTGTATACATTACTTGTCTTCTTGATTTGGGGTACTCTGTAAATTTTTGATCATTGTGTAGAACTTAAGATTGACTCTGTGTCAATCGGATATGGTTATTTATCTAATGGTTTTATGGTACTAGATGTGGTGCCTGATGTGAATTGTGCGATTCATAGTTGTTTTTCAAACATTGCTCTTACTAGTAATGCGGATATATCTGATGAGGTTTGGCATGCTAGATTGGGACATATAGGACAAGATCGCATGAATCGATTAGCTAGAGAGGGTTTATTGGGCTCTCGTGCTAAGATTAGCTTGTCTATATGTGAGCATTGTCTTGCTGGAAAAGCAACTAGGAAACCATTTGGAAAGGCTATAAGAGCAGACTTGCCATTGCAATTGATTCATTCGGATATTTGTGGTCCGATGAGTGTGAAGGCTAGGCATGGAGCTTCCTACTTCATTACATTTATTGATGATTTCACTAGATATGGTCATGTGTATTTGATTTCTCGAAAATCTGAAGCGTTGGATTATTTCATTCGTTATTTGAACGAAGTTGAGAATCAAACGGAACGTAAGGTTAAAGCCTTACGCACTGACCGTGGGGGTGAATATCTGTCTGATTTGTTCAAGACAACATGTAATGATAAGGGGATTATTAGACAGCTAACGATCCCAGGAACTCCACAGTAAAATGGAGTTGCTGAAAGAAGAAATAGGACTCTTCTTGAAATGGTTAGGTCTATGATGGCGCAGGCTAATTTGCCGGTCTCCTATTGGGGAGATGCATTACTAGCTGCGGCATATATACTTAATAAAGTGCCTTCAAAGTCAGTTCCGACTACCCCATATGAATGTTGGATGGGCAGAAAATTAGATTTGAGCAATTTGAGACCCTGGGGGTCAACTGCCTACGTTCATGATAGTTCTCACAAATATGGAAAACTAGGACCTAGAGGTAAGAAGTGTATCTTTATAAGATATTCTGAGACCTCAAAAGGTTATGTTTTTATAGGTGAGCAATAAGATGGGACAATCTCTGAGATTGAGTCGAGAGATGCCACTTTTCTCGGCCAGTTCCCAAAGGGTGAAGTTGATAAGGCAGTTCCTTTTATGAGGAGGATGAGTCATTATCAACAAGTCGGATGTCGATGGGATACAGAACCTAGTCAACCGAGTGGGAGTAATGTGCACGATCACGCGGGGTGACTTCTCAGCGACTTACGGAAAAGTGTTCGTAAGATCATACCTAAAAGGAGGTTTGATATTGAGAATGAGGCAATGATGACACTCTCAGTTGACGAAGATGAACCTCAATCAGTTGAGGATGCGTTGGGATGTAGGGTTAGAGATAAGTGGAAAAGTGCAATGGAAGAAGAGATGGAGTCAATGATTCGGAATCAAGTTTGGGAGTTAGTCGATCTTCCTCCTGGCCGAAGGGCCATTGGGAATAAGTGGATTCTCAAAATAAAGAGGAAGTCTGATGGATCGATTAACCGATACAAGGCTCATTTGGTTGTAAAAGGATTTACCCAAAGAGAGGGTATTGACTTTGAAGAGACATTTTCTCCCGTAGTGAAGTTTGTGTCAATCCGAGTTATTTTGGCCTTTGTGGCGCATTATGACTTGGAATTACATCAGATGGATGTCAAAACCGCTTTCCTTAACGGTGAGCTTGGAGAAATCTATATGGTTCAGCCATAAGGTTTCATTGCTTTAGGCCAAGAGGATAAAGTATGTAGATTGAAGAAATCTACATATGGGCTGAAGTAAGCGTCAAGACAATGGAACATAAGATTTAACAAAGTGGTTTTATCTTATGGTTTCGAAATGATCAATGAGGATCATTGCGTTTTCCTAAAGAAGGAAAAAGGAAAGTATGTCATTTTATCATTATATGTTGATGATATGCTGATAGCAAGAAATGACATAGGTTTTATTGAAGAAGTCAAAAAGTGGTTGTCTTCACAATTTGACACAATAGATATGGGAGAAGCTGAATACATCTTAGGGGTTAAGATCATCCGGGATCGATCAAAGAGACTTTTGAGTTTGTCAAGAGTCTTATATAACTAAGATGTTACAACATTTCAACATGTCTACATTGCATGTGAGCAGACACCTATTGCGAAGAGTCTTGTTTTGAGCAAAGTATGAGTCCCAAGACTCCAATTTGAAATAAGCGACATGAATAAAAAATAATATGCGATGCCATGGTAGTTTAATGTATACTATGTTGTGTACTCGTCCGATGCTCGGCTATGCGATGGGCTTAGTCGGTAGGTTCGGTCGAGCCAGGATCGAGACAACTGGAAAGCGGTGAAAAGGATTTTCGGATATCTGCGGCGGCACAGTTATTGTCTCTGTTATCAGTCGGATATGAGCCTAAAGGGCTATTGAGATCAGATTAGGTGGGACTGGATGATAGAAAATCGACATCGGCTATCGTTCTTGTTGAATGGTGGCGCCGTCTCACGAGAGCAAGAAAGCGAGCAGTGTGGCCTTATCTCTGGAATGAATATATGTGGCATATTCGGCTATCTAAGCGATCTGGTTGAGAAGGTTCCTAAAGCATTTGAAGATTCTTTGAGAACGTTAGAATCCGATGGTATCTATTGTGACTGATCAGCTGCGATAGCTTTCCAAAGATCCCAAATATCACGAGGGCAAGCATATTGCTATAAAATACAACTTTATCGAGGATATTGTTGCTAAAAAGAAGGTGATTCTTGAGTATATCCCTACACGAGCTATGCTTGCAGATCCTTTTACTAAGCCAATGACTAAAGAGTCATTTAATGAGCATGTAAAGTCCATGGGACTTCGTAGAATGTAACAGTCTTGTAATGACAATTGAATATAATGATTTGATTGTTTGAAATGCTAGCCATAATTTATTCAGTGTATGTTATGTTGCATTCTAGTGATAAGATCTCGATAAGCATGTTGGCAGGTAGTGATTGGTCCTCTCACATGGACAATCATCTCTATTTGTTGCGTATGAATAGAGGTAAGGCCAAGTGCTTATAGATTCGACTATGTGGTTGTTAGCTTTGTAAGTTGTAAAATTTGTTACATTCCTATAAGTTAGGGTCGTCTTGATATTTGTATCAAGATAAGATCATTTTGTGGTAAATGATCGAAGTAAATGAACCCACCATTTACTATGCCTGTTTGTGAGCCAGATAAGGATTCATGTGTTGAATCTTGGATTAGACATTGGGAATGTCTAGATCGAAATCTGTACGATGTTAATTTGAGGGAAACATGCGCTCTTTATTGGTAAAGAGGAAGACATCGTAGCATGTGAATCATATCACATGTGCTAAGATGACACTAAGGGTAGTAGGAGAATGGATCCCTGTTTCTCTACTATGTGAGCCCTTTGAGATTATATGTTGATCTCAAAATTTATCCTTTGTGACTATTTAGGTGTCTACTTGAAGCTTTAATTAAGGTTTGCTACTTTAGCATGTGTACCTATGACTATGTATGATTCGATCTATGGAACATGACTAAGAAAGCGATTGATTAAAATGAATAGATTCACACTAAAAAGGAAGATTAAATAGATTTACATCTAATGAGTATTATTCACTAGTCGACTCTTTTCTGTTGTGTACAGAAATGTTTGTGAATATTTGGAATATGAGACATGCTCTTGACATGATGGTCAATTTAAGGGATTAGAGATGTTCATATTGATGTAAATGAGATTATTTAATCTGGGTAAAAAGCAAGACATGAATGTTTCAGGTAAACGGTTATGTACCATCAGAAAAATAATTTTGTATCATCTGAAAAATGACTGTGTGTCACCTGGGAAATGGCTGTGTGCCATAAATGGTTTTGTACCACCTGGAGATGACTCTGTGTCATCGGGAGAATGATTATGTATCATATGAAGAGTGGCTAAGTTAGGCGTAACAACTTCTCTTAGCATGCATCACTCTATGAGCAGCTATGTAAGGTGTAACAACTTTCTTAGCATTTGAACGCTCAATGTGCTTGTTATCGCACGAACCATTTTCTGATTTGATGTTTCATTTAGTCTATGTGACTAAACACCCCTTCTAAAATGGTCTGTGTGATCATTTTTGTCTATGTGACATACCTTGGACGAGTGGGAGATGTAAGTTCGTGGCAGTTCCACGAACTGCACAGAGGCAGTTCGTGGAATCGCCTCGAGCACGCACGGCTTCAAGCCGTGCGTGCGTCTCCTTCCCTTAAAAGGGAAGGAGGGCGTCCAAAGGTTCGGTTCGGAGGCTATCGCAGACGAAGAGGTTTAGAAGCATTCGGCGGATCTTGGTTTGTGGAAACCAGAGGTAATTTTCACTGTGATCTTTCCTCCGACACAAGCGAAACTCTTAACAGGTATATAATTTATCTACACTTGGGTTAACCATCTGTCTACGAAGGTTTGTTCCAACTTGAACGACAAATTTTGTTATTTACTAAAAAATAAATAAAATCGTCACATTATTTATCTTCTCCAACTGTCTCTATCAATGGAGGAGATAAATTATGATCTCAGATATTAAGTATAAAGGAGAGAGTCGATCGATAATTCAGGATGATAAATCTCCGAGACTATTGTTATTTACTTTTAACGTGATACGATTTGTTGCCATTGCCATACGAAGTATATAATGTTTAAAGTAAAATAAAAACGCATTGAAATATTGCCATGCTTCAATTTTATTCAGTTTTAATAATTCACTCCAAATCCTTCATACTTTGTAATATATTTCGTTTTTATTATAGTAAATATCTCTCGTCCCATCTCCATTAATTGACTGAGTTTGCTTGAAGAACTCGAAGAAAACTTATTCGTTGCAACCCAATTTCCCATGTCGTTGATTCTTGTCCCTATTGCGTCCTAGCAAAGATATATTTATCTCTAGACCAAAATAAACATGCATAAAAAAAACTTCACCAAAAAAAAAAGTGGCGAATATTATTATGCCTTCTTTGTATTATTTCAATTCTATTTTTTTTTTGTGTTTATATATATATATATATATATATATATATATATATATATATATATATATATATATATATATATATATTTTGATTTATAAAGGATATCTGAGCAGTTAATCCCCTTGACTGACTGATTATATCTCACGATTTTTAATTAGAGTCTCCATCGATCAACGAGGATAAATCAAAAAAACACATCATCGACACTTACACTCCAATCCAATTTATCAATATGAGCTCATTGCATCCGACCAACACAATCAGTGTGTGTTTATATTGTTCCTTAAGAGAAATGGGGATTTCATCATATTACAGTGGAAGTTATTTTGCATTTTTAGAATATTTAATTTGAATACATAATTATCTAGTTTGAGACGACAGAAGAGTCATTAATGGAGAATTTAAACAGTGGATGTTTGATTGTCAAAGTTTGGAGCTTCCTAGAAGTACTAGGGTTTGGATTTGCTTTCAAAGTGCATGCACACACACACGTTGACGTTTCATTAGAGACCGAAGGAAAAAAAAAATAACAAATTGATCAAATAAGTCCAAATCAGACGATAAACATGCACTTTCTATTTGCTGCATTATTGACAAAAGGATCTAGGATGAGTAATTTATTATATTTTTATTGACTTATCAAATTCCTTTTATTGTTAAAGATCTATCGTGGGTCCTAAGGTGCTTGGCCTTGTCCTGCACGAATAAAATTGAATGATTAATATAATATAAATTTATATCAAATAAAAGTCAATTATTCACAATGATGAAATGTTTAATATATTCAAAATTCGATCGTATTTATCTTGCTAAATATTTAGAATGTCTTTTTACTCAAGTGAGTCATAAGGTGATATTTATAGATATAGTATAAATCGATTTCGAAAGAGGTCTAAAATTTATTTCTGAATTCAAATGACTCATATATATATTGACAATCATATCAAAATTCATAAAATTATTTATGATTTATTTTTTTATAATAATTATGAAATCGATGGATGAGAATTATTAAATTTAAGATTCTATTTTTTTCTAATTTGTTATGGGCAAGTAAATCATAAACTGTCACATTACAATTTGTCGATTTCTGATTTTGATGCTTCGAATCGAGTGTCGATTGTCGACATGACCTATGAGTAATACAGTACGATTGGCTCTGTTACTTATCGAAAATTCATTCCATGTCTAGTCAATTAGGAGAATGGAAAAACTGAACCAGTCGGTTGGAAATAAATTAGGTTCGAACAATTCTAGGAATTAAATTATGATTAATATTTTAAATAACCAAAAAGAGAATATGATATCTTTCCCATGCAGCAGAGCATCACGGAAATGGTCGAGAAAAAAAAATCATTCTATCTATTAGATCAAATAATTCATTTATGATTATGCCATTATATGTAGATGACATAATATTGACTGAGAATAATATTAATTATCTGATAACTATTAAAATATAATTATCATTCACTTTCGATACGAAAAACATGGATAAAGTTGAATTTATCCTTAGGGTACATATCCAGAGGAATCGCTCGAGAAGATTTCTAACTCTTTCACAAGAGACCTATATTAAAAAAATTCTCGAGCGCTTTATGATGAGTGATTGCTATTCCGTAGATACTCCAATCGCTAAAAGTGATTATCTTAGTTTGATGATATGTCATAAAACTCAGGAAGAAATAAAGAAAATAAGTAAAATATCTTATTCAAGTGCAGTTGAAAATTTAATGTACGTAATATTGTGTATACGATCAGACATATATTATGTAGTCGATCTGATATGTAGATTTCAAGCAAATCCTAGAATGGGTCATTAGAGAATAGTGAAAAATGATTTTTCGATATATCAAAAGAACTGCAACCTTCTCTTTGCATCTCATGGAATATTTAGATGTCGATTGGGGAGACGATATGAATAAGCACAAATCAATGTCAAATTTTACTTTCTTATTAAATGGTGGGGGTTATCTCTTGGAGTAGTAAGAAGTAAATCTATGTTGCTCTATCTACTATGGATGTTGAGTTCGTGGCATACTCAGTAATAGCTCAGGAGAGTATTTAGCTCAGAAGAATATTGGATGACTTAGGGATTATAGTCGATAGTAGCTAGGAGGTCAATAATGAGTTATTGTAATAATCAGGTCATCATAACTTACACTCGAGACACTAAGTTTCATAATAGAACTAAACACATAGATCTCATATACCATTATATAAGAGACATCATTGAGAAGGATGAAGTACCTGTTAAGTATATTTCAACACACAACATGGTAGCTGACTCTTTTGCCAAATCTATAATAAGAGACTCCTTTGTGGGACATAGAGTGTTATTGGGTTTGAAAATTTATGAAATTTCTCAATTTGTACTTTATTGACAACATATGCTTAATGAAATATATAATTGTTTGTGCATTAATGGTCGACTCTTTCACACGAGTGACCACCTCTAAGAGTGGAGATAAGACGGTTTATAATTGTAAGAGATTTTGAGAGTAACTCTGCTAGAACTTAAGTCACCTTAATATGTGTTCAAGATGAGATCATGTGTGACATAATCAACATGGACGTAGTCATATTCATATTGCCTATAAGTAGTCAGATATGAGATCTCATATATCACTTACAATTTATTATATTGTCTTTGGATACTCTCTGAGATCTCTGGGTAGAGTCTTATATATAGACTGAGTCTCATACCTGTACAATGTTAGAGAAATCTAATATATACCCTTCTGAGAAATAAAGAATAATATTGTGGCATATGTTTCATATCATGTGTGATAAATCGATTAGAAAAAATGGGAGTCATATTACTTGAGATAGTAAAAGAATATCTCCGAACCCCACTGTGTGAGATCCGAGATCCTTTGGGTAGGATCTTTTGTACCCTTATTACTTTCGGCTATTTTTTGAAGTCATGATTCAATGTTTGCTACTTTAGTCTATTTATCGATGACCTGAAAGATAAATTAAGATCTTAGGGATAGATCTAAGCAAGTAGCTAAGTTGAGATTGATAGAATCGAGTTTAAAAAAAGGAAGACCAATTGATATTACATCAGGATTTAATATTCACCGTCTAGTCTTTTATGTTTATCCGTGCAAAGATTAAACATATTAGTGAATATAATATCAAGCAAAATCTGGGGATTAATTTCGATGAAGAAAGTAGCTCGATTAGATATAATTAGTCTTGGATCCGGGATGCAGCGAGATTATATCTTATGATGCAAAGATGACTACTCAATCATCCTAACAGGTGCATTGAGTCATTTTTATTTGCAGGTGTACTTGCAAGTCACACGATGTCTAATCCTGTATGAAAGTCTAGTATGGTGATGTGATGAGTCACATGAATTATGATCTTATGACGAAAGTTAAATACCCTCGTGTGTAAGTGGGAGATGTAGGTGACAGATGCCTACTAAGAGGCATTCAAATGGGATAATGGGATTATCCATTATTCCACTATGTACAAATGTTAGTAACCTCCCCACTAATATGTATGTTAGTAACTTCTCCTCCACTAACATGAATGTATGTTAGTAACCTCCCACTTCTTCTTGACTATATAAACATTCTTTTTATATAAAATATGAAGAGAGAAATAAAAGCAAGTACAAATGCATGCAAGCTTATGAGAAAGAGGAGGTGAAGGTAAAGAGAAATAAGGCTAAGAAGTGAAGGTTGCTTGTTGAGAAGCAAAATCACTCGAAAGAAACTTTCTATCTCTATCCTTGTTGAGAAGAATAAGTTATCATCATCGGATTTTGGATTGCGACGTTGTGAACCTGTGGTGAAAGTTCGAATTAATAATTCATAACTTTGTTTCCGATTGCGAGTCGTCAACGAGGATCATAGTTCGCAGCAAAATTTCCGAACAATAAAGTGCTAGTAAATCTACCTCTACTTTGAGGTATATTTATGATTCCACATTATTTTTCATAAGTATCTTACCGTTTTCAATTGGTCTCTAATCACATGGATATAAATCGACGATTTGATAATCTAATAGTATTTTAAATCAAGATGATGTTATTTTATATAAAAAAATTCAAAATGCACCGGAGTATTGTGCAGAAATACTCATGTAATGAGAATTCGATTCTTATTTTGTGCATATATTCTAAAAGTTGGGAATCTGCCCAACTAGCAGTCCCCTGTCACCCGTCCCAGAACTATTGGCGAGAGGGAGGGTAAATCACGGGGGAGACTATGTCTCGGACACGGTGGCAAGACAGTGGGGGGGGGCATCTGAATCCAGGGAGGATTTTAGACCCCTCATCCGGAATCGACCCCACTCCGTATCCAAAGCAACCATACTGTCTTATCATTGCGTCATCCCCGTGGAGACAAACATGTATTTTGTGCATATATTCATTAGCATTGCTCGAACCATTTATGATATTAATCATCTATTAAAATTCAATTGTGTTTTTTGAATTTATTATGATGATCGATAAAAATTTATTATAAGCCCGAATTAATTACATCCAAAATTAATCACTTCCCAAGACTTAGTTACATGCATTTAAAAAAAAACAACTTCAAAGTGTTTTTACTTTGTATAAGACATCTCTAATTAGATGGTGTTGTTTTTTAACGTTTCATCTCTTTTTCTTTTTGAATCAAATCAGATCAATGTCTCATTTTTGAATTTAAATTAGATTTTTTTATCCTTATTTTTTTAATCTTAACACTTCGTATTCACTATAACTATTTATATTTGACAATTAATTTATAAATTATTAGACGATAACTATTAAATTTCTATAATTTTGCAAAACTGTTTTAAAAAATTTTTAATTTTGAGAAATAGTTTAATTTTTTTGAATTAGAATTTACAATTTACAACGAAGAAATTGAGAGAAATGACTTATGTAAAATACAAATAGAATAATTAAAATAGAGAAGAGCTAAATATGAAAATTATAAAGATAAGAATGTTAAAATAGATATGTATACAAACAAAATGGATAAAAAAAAGAGAATATTAGAGCAAAAGTTAAGTTGAATATATTGAGAGAAAATTTTGAAAGATATGTGTAGGATCGAAAGACTCTAGGAGGGGGAGGGGGATGAATAGCATTTTTTTAAAAACTTTTTTTTTCGGTTGTAAAATAGAGTTAAATGCAACGAAAAATGCACAAAACAAAAGATAAATAACACGTTTTATTTTTACTTAGTTTACAATCGAATGATTACTACTCTAAGGCCTGCGATCCTTGATCACTTACGAAGAGCAATCCACTAGTTGATCTCTTCCTCGTTGGAGATAAGAGATACATCAATTACAAAGATAAAGGAAGTTGTAACAACCTTACCGTTCCTTTATAAAATTAAGTACATGACAAGATAAGAAAAACAATAATCTAAACTTATATCGACTAAAGGTACCTAGGAGTTTTGATATATATCCCCGATCACAAGGCTTATTCTCGAGCACCCTCCTTATGGTTGAGCACCTTCCTTCTCACTGAGCACCCTATGTATTTTCAGAGTAACATGTGTGTTTCTAGATCACCCTATGTATTTTCAGAGCACTATGTGTATTTCTAGAGCACTATATGTATTTCCAGATTGACCTATATATTTTCAAACTGACCTATGTATTTCTCGTCTGACCTATGTATTTCCAGACTGACCTATGTATTTTTCGACTGACCTATATATTTTCAGACTGACCTATGTATTTTCCGACTAACCTATGTATTCCCCGACTGACCTATGTATTTCTCAACTAACCTATGTATTTTCAGAAATGCCTATGTAATTCCAGAGCTATCAATGTAATTTCTGAGCTACCTATGTATTTCCAGAGCTACCTATGTAATTCCAGGGTTACTTATGTATTTCTCAAGCTGCTTATGTATTTCTCAAGCATCAGACCTCTCATTGAGTATTATCCTTCTTCTTCAGTACTAGTCGACTATCTTATTATGGCATTTGACTGCTTCATTATAGTCCTCGCACTCAGACTTTCTCAACGGCTATTTCCTAATATCTCAAAGGGCATTATAGTCAATTAAGCTAGGAAGAAAGGCGGTGACTACTCCTATATAAAGGGGTGAAAATGAGGAAGCAGAAGAGGGGTTTTCAGGATCTGGTACGTGAAGATAACTCTTCTTCTTCTTTAAGTTTCTTCCTTTATTCCCTTATCTTTTATTGTACTCTTCTTGTCTCTTCGATGGACACTGACTTGAGCGTCGGAGGGGTCACACTAGTAAAGATGGCTCACCTTTAAGCACTCAGTTCTATTGCATATCAAGAACTATAGCGGTATTTTTGCAGATCTTACATATTTTTCTTCTTACCCCCGAAAGAGAAGGAGGGATCCGAGCGTACCGAAAAAAGGAACACCATCAAATTGGTGTCGTCTGTGGGAACCTGAACAAAAAGTTGCTAGCTCTTATCGGAATTCAACATATCCTCCTCCTCTGTTTTAGCTTCAATGACTCAATTTTGAGTTGTTATTATGGGTTTTTCAGATCATTGTAATTTCTGGATTCGGTGTCATTCACCATATCTGATATTATATCATATTATTGGTATTATCATTCACCAGATCTTGTATTTTGTCATGCTTTGGGGTTATCATTCACTAGATCCTATATTTTGTCATGCTTTGGGTTATCATTCACCGGATCTGATGTTCCCATTGTATGAAAATTACTTTCTCATTGAAATAATTGTAGGGGCTTGATAGTTTATTGTTGTAGTTTTCCTATAAGTTTTGTTGCAAGTTCGTTGTTCGATTGCAAGTGTCCTAATATCCATCTGGGTCCTTTTCATGTTATAATGATTTTGATATGAGTTAACCTACTAAGTTCTATTACAAGTGACTTTGGATCAGATTGTGGTGGTTATCAAGATTACATTTTTTGTGCTAAAATGGGGTAGAATGTGCAGTTTCAGGTGTTTTGTTCCATTAGTTGATTTAGTAGAGCTTCTATACTTACTGTAGGGATTCGTTCTTGCTGTCGATCTCTCCCTAGTGTGGATTGTGTTGTCGAAGTTTGATGATATTGTTCAGCTTCTGAAACTATTTCTAAACGTGAGTTTGATTTTGCAGCTAAGTAGTAGCCTAAAGTTGGATCTGACCAGAATGCACTTGAAATTGATTTCATTTGCTTCTTGATCATTTTTCTGTTTTTAGTAATTCTTTCCTTTTAACTTTTTAGCTACATACATGCTTCATTTTTTATACATGTAGAATATTGTTCTCTAAAATGCTATTGCTCATTTTATACGAGCTTCATTTTCAACTATATGTGACCTTATACTATTGCTCTTTAAAATGTGAGGATAACATCAGTTTTAATATTATAATTGCATTTGTTTTAGTTATGTTGGCCTCTAAAATTGATATGATATATGCCAGAGTAGGTATAATCTATGCTAGTAGGAAGAAATTTTTTAATATATACAAGTATTGGATGTTAGTAGTGGGTTCTGGTGATTGCTGTAATTTCTGAATTTCCAAAATTTTCTGAATGCTGCTTGGGGTTTGTGATATTTTTGTTTTTCCCTTATTGGAGGGCATTATCTTCTTCTCTATAGTGTTGTAAATAATATGGAATGGTGGAATCAGGGTGACATATGTCATATTAGTGATGTTGCTATCTATACATGTAGAATTAATATCTTATCAGGTTTGTATTGTTCTGTGCCAGAGGGTGCAGGATGTTTGGGGTGAATTGTTCTTCTTTATTATGTAGTTTAATAACATTTCTACACTTATTATTGGGGTTAGTTTCTTGTTATTGCTCTCTTTATTATAGGGATTGTGTGGTTGAAGCTCAGTGATATTTCTTAACTCTTGAAGTTATTGTTGAATCTGAAATAATTCTGAAATCAAATGGCAGCTTGAAGCTGGATTTGCCCAAGCTTTGCATGAAAATGATTTTAGTTATTCTGGACCATTTTGTTAGTGCCTATAAGATCCACATATCTCCACAATGGTATGATATTGTCCACTTTGGGCCTAAGCCCTCATGGTTTTGTTTTTGGGCTCTACCCAAAAGGCCTCATTCCAATGGAGATATCTTTTTTCTTATAAGCACATGATCTTTTCCATGTCTTACCAATGTGGGACTTTGATTGTATTCCCCATACTCCCAACAATCCCCCCCTCAAACGAAGGACCACATTGGGCCCCCCCTCAAGCCTATCCCTCCTCGAAGGATTTTCTCTGCTTGATGTCCGATCTTCAACCCACCAGGACTTCCTGCCAGTTGTTCGGTCCCCCCGACCCAACTAGACTTCCTTCCTGATGTCTGGTTCTCTTGATCCGGACGTGGGAGCTCAACTTCCTTCGTTCGAGGTTCATGGCTTGACATGGACCATGGCTCTGATACCAATTGTTAGTGCCTATAAGATCCACATATCTCCACAATGGTATGATATTGTCCACTTTGGGCCTAAGCCCTCATGGTTTTGTTTTTGGGCTCTACCCAAAAGGCCTCATTCCAATGGAGATATCTTTTTTCTTATAAGCACATGATCTTTTCCATGTCTTACCAATGTGGGACTTTGATTGTATTCCCCATACTCCCAACACATTTCTCTATTTTAATTGATTCTTTCTTATCAACCTTATTGCTTTAAATAATTTATGTTCTTTTAGCTTAACATAAACTAATATGTTAGCTTTCTATCCTGAATATTAACTTGTGAGAGCTCTAGGAAGTGATTATGTTTGGAGGTGATTTTAAATTTAGGAAGGCTACGAGTGGTACTCATTTATTAGTTAATGCAAGTGGATAGATTTGCTGATGATAGTTAATGCTTCTATCATCTTTATTTTTCTTATTTTCTGGTTTGCAACAGTGGAGAAAGGTTGTCATGCAATTCAGTATGGATGATTTTAGAAGAAAGACACATATTAAATTCATAAAATTGCCACAATGAAGAGCATTGGACGAATCAGATTGAGAAGATACAAGTTGTGTGACAAAATCTTTTTATAATAAATATCTCAATTCCCCATACAGTTCATCTGGTTCAATCAAAGAAAGAAGAAAGGGATTCGGTTGATTAAAGATGCATTTGAGGAATTTATCTGTAGATGACTTTGCTTCAACTTCAATTGCATAGTAGCAGACTGTGTAGTGGAAAACAGACATCCCAATTATAGAAGCCATTAGGTGTTCAGTACCCTATAAATAATGATAGCCACAACTAGAAATATATAGAGGGAGCATGGAAATAGAATGAGAGTTTTTGGTCTGAGTTTATAAACGAGGGCTTCTTTGGTTAAGTTTAAAATATAATTACCCCTCGGTATTTTGAGGTGATTATCGATCGCAATATTCTCAGAGATGGATATTTACATAGTTTCTCTCTAGTTTCGAGAGTACTCTAAAGTCATGGAATAGAGTATAATTTTTTCGGATTTCATTAGTATTCCGAACAAAGGAAACAAGATGGTCTTCTATGGTATGTTCTCCTGACTTTTTTAAGCCTACTATGCTAATAATTCATGACAACATTTTATATTATGTTTTCCTCAAGTTTTGTTGGTTTTTCTTTCAAAAAATGTGGAACCGCCACATTAGCGGCCCTCCACCGCTGCCCCTACGTGTGGAGGGGGGGGGGATAAATCAGGTCTCAGGTGGCTAGCACAGAAATGCAGAGTCATCGGTAGTCTGGTCGTCACCTCCAGGAATCGACCCCTTGCCCTTTCAAGCCTTAACACGGCTATGCTAGCCATCTGGGTTTGCCCTGGGGGCTATTGTTGGTTTTTCTTTCAAGTTCGTGCATAGATAAGCCTAGGTCCCTTTATAATTTCTGGTATGGTATGCTCATTTTTATTTGGATGAAAATGGTAGTCTCTAATTTGATTTATGCTCTCAGTACATAATTTTTAATTTTTCCTCCATCCCATGGGGGGTTTCTTTACACCATGAAGTTAGTTATCTCAAGGTATATTGTTTATATATGGTTCTTTTATCTCTGTCACTCAGTATGTATATGATTATCTTTGGGAGAAGTTTGTATACTCATCTCTATTGCTCAATATATATACGGTTATCTTTAGGAAGTTTATATGAGATTGTATCTGTATTCCTTCTTTGACAGATCAATACTCTTTTGGAGACTCAGGTATTCAAGTTCCCCTCTCTTTGACCCTGCGCCAACTATAACAGCCTAAGAGCTAGGTAACTAAAGAATCACCCCACATGCCTATAACAAATCCGCTATGGTGGCTAAGTATATTTTCTCTGGTCCTACGCCAACTATAACAGCCAAAGGGCTAGTTAACTACAGAATTGCCCCATGGGCCTATGACAGCCCGTTATAGTGGCTAAGTATATTTTTTTGGTCATGCACCAACTATAAAAGTTTAAGGGCTAAGTAATTACACCACTTCATGAGACTATAAAAACCAACTATAACAGCTAAGTAAATAGCTTCATGCCCTATGCCTAATGTGACAAACTCAAAGCTAAGTAAACAACTTCAAGCCTTGCGCCTAATATGACAATCTCAGAGCTAAGTAAACAGCTTCAGGCCTTACACCTAACATAACAATTTGAGGCCCTGCGTCTAATATAACAACTTGAGGCTTTGCGCCAAATGTTATGATGGGTTTGGAGTTTTCAACCTTCATTCTTAGGTAGAGCATTATAAGTATCTTCAGGAGGTAGTATGGTAGAGCAGTATGTGTATTTCCCAAGCACTCAATTTATTCGCCAACTTTCTTCCCTATTTCTAGAGCATTTAGTTTATTTGCTAAACGCAAGCCCCACTCCCAAGTGCACAGTTTATTTACTGAACATCAATCTTGTTCCTGAGTATCTAGCATATTAGCTGAGTATTGGTCCTATTTTTGAACGCCTGTATTATTTACAAGTATTGAAATGTTCTCTTAAGTTGAGTAACCATATTTATATACTTATCAAAATTCATTTGACTTCGCTCTTCATTTTGACTCGAAGGGGGGGGGGGGACTTATGATGGTACATAGGAGTTTTGTTAAATGTTCATGAGCACCAAGTCATATTCTTGAGTACTCAGTTATTCCTGGGTATTTAGTATATTGGTTAAATATTGGTTTTATTCTCGATTGTTAGTATTATTGAAAGGTCCTCTTGAGTTAAGTAACTATCTTTATATACTTATCAAACTTCATTCGACTTCGCTTTTCAATTTGACTTGAAGGGGGAACTTATAACGGTACCTAGGAGTTTTGATATATATTCCTGATCACAAGGCTTATTTCCGAGCACCCTCCTTATAGTTGAGCACCTTCCTTCCCACTGAGCACCCTATGTATTTCTAGAGTAGTATGTGTGTTTTCAGAGCACCCTATATATTTCTAAAGCACCATGTGTGTTTCTAGAGCATCTTTGTATTTCCAGATTGACCTATGTATTTTCAGACTGATCTATGTATTTTCCGACTGACCTATGTATTTTCAAACTAACTTATGTATTTCTAGACTGACCTATGTATTTTCAGACTAACTTATGTATTTCTAGACTGACCTATGTATTTCCTGACTGACCTATGTATTTCATGACTGACCTATGTATTTCCCAACTAACCTATGCATTTCCAGACTGACCTATGTATTTTCCGACTGACCTATGTATTTCCCGAATAACCTATGTATTTCCAGATTGACTTATGTATTTTTCGATTGACTTATGTATTTCCCAACTAACCTATGTATTTTCAGACTGACTTATGTATTTTCCGAATGACCTATGTATTTCTTTACTGACCTATGTATTTCCAGAGCTACTTATGTAATTTCAGAGTCGCCTATGTATTTTCAGAGTTGCCTATGCAATTTCAGGGATGCCTATGCATTTTCCAAGCTGCTTATGTATTTCCCAAGCATCAGGCTTCTCGCCGAGTATCATCCTTCTACTTCAGTACCAGTCGACTACCTTATTATGGCAGTGGACTGCTTCATTATAGTCCTCGCACTCAAACTTTCTCAATGGCTATTTCCTAATATCTCAAAGGGCATTATAGTCAATTAGGCTGGGAAGAAAGACGGTGACTACTTCTATATAAAGAGGTGAAAATGAGGAAGCAGAGGAGGGGTTTTTGAGATTTGGTATGTGAACATAACTCTTCTTATTCTTTAAGTTTCTTCCTTTATTCCCTTATCTTTTATTGTACTCTTCTTGTCTCTTCGATGAACACTGACTTGAGCATCGGAGGGGCCACACTGGTAAAGCTGCCCCACCTTTTAAGTGCTCAGTTCTATTGCAGATCAAGAACTACAGTGGTATTTTTACAGATCTTATATATTTTGCTTCTTACCCGTCGCGAAAGAGAAGGAGGGATCCATGTGTGCCGAAAAAAGGAACACCACCACCAACAATGGAAGAGAAGAGGAAGCACGGTCGGTGTTTCGACGTGATAAGCGAAGTAATGAGAGCAAGAGCGCTTGAGATATTGGCCGTGAATTGATGATCAAGGATTTGTGTTCAACCCTTCTTTTATAGACCTTCAACTTGACTTGGTTTAGATCTAGATCCTATAAAAATGGATCTTATCTTGAATTGGAATAACTCTTGACCGATCCAACCTTATCTTTGCATTTTTGAGCTATCTTCCTACATTAGTCAACTACATCAGTTGATTGCTCCTTTTGCCAGTCGATTGGACCAGTCGACTATTGGTCCATCATAGTCAACTATTGTACTTGAGTTTCCATTCAGTCACTTGCATCACAAGATTAGTCCAAAGTATACAATAATGGTAATAGTAACAGTCTTTGACTATCCGATCTCGACTTCGGCATTCCTCCAGAAGCCTTAGTTGGATTGATGCCTAAGGTTATTTCCATACTGAGGATGTGACCTTACCATCGCTCCTCACACGGAACTTACCTTTGTCGAACTCCTGGTCCTCTGACTTGTTGGACTTCTTTGCTTAGTTTATGATCCTACAAACTTACTAAGACCTGCAAGTTTGACACAGAATATAAGATATAATATGACTTAACTTTGAACATTTGTCATTATCAAAACTCAGATTCGATTATCTTCCCCTACACCAACAATCTCTTTCTTTTTGATTTATGACAATCAGATTCATAGTTAAGGAAACATATGCATAACTTAATTGATTTTCGAAAACTCTCCCTTAATTATACCTCCCCCTTAATATATGATGAGATTTTTTGAAAGATGTGGAAAATAAAATTTGAGATTTAACATTCTTAACTTTTCTCTCCCTCTTTGACATATATAAAAAACATTAACAAGAACGTAATTTTAGACTAGATATCAATTGACTGACTTAGTTTAGTTCGTTAAAGAACTAAAAATAAAAATAAAGCATGGGGTAACTAACTAGATTTATGAATCCAAACATGTGTTCTTTAATTTTAGAAAGTAATAGTTTAAAATAAACATTCTAATGACTTGTCCCTAAGAAAATGTCCAACTCCATTTTGACTCAAATGATATGAAATTATCACTAAGTCTTGGTGGAAGTTAGTCAATTGCGTGATTGATTTAATAATTATACTCCATGATTCATGTTGATGCACTTGATCTACATCTGAAATCAGAAGTAAGGTCATAACATCTCATGCTCATCTACATGGTTCAGTACATAACCAGATTAAACCTAGGTGTTGTGAGATGCATTAGCTCCTTAAATATCTATAGGCTCATGATTCCTAAGGTAAGTCCTAAGCTAATTCCACAAAAAATAGACAATAATATAAGTGAAAAGAAATTCCTACTTTACTAAGCACATCCCTAGTTTTCTTCTAAATACACTAAATTTGACTTCAGATAAGGGTTTGGTGAATATGTTTGCTAGGTTTGGTTTAGACTCCACATAATCAAGTTTTATATTACCATTAGTTACATGTTCCCTAACAAAATGATATTTTACTTATATATGTTTAGTTCTTGAATGATGTATTGGATTTTTAGTTAGATTGATTGAGCTAATGTTATCTATCATTACTTTAATATCCTTAAAGTTTAGTTGGAAGTCATTTAGAGTGTGTTTCATCTAAAGGAGTTGAGCTGCACACTCCCCCATTGCTATGTACTCAGCTTCGATCGTAGATAATGCAACACAATGTTATTTTTTACTACACTAGCTAATTAAACTTTGACTTAGAATTTGGCAACTATCACTTGTACTTTTTCTATTGAGCTTACAATTGGCATAGTGTGAGTCAGAATATCCGATTAGTTCAAAATTACTAGTACTAGGGTACCAGATTCCAACATTTAGTGTTCCTTTTATATATCTAAAGATTCTTTTACTAATGTTCGTGTGATTCTTTGACACAAGATTGAAATCTTGCATACATACCCACTGTAAAAAGTATATTAGGTCGACTTGCAATTAAGTATAAAAGGTTGTCTATTGCACTTCTATAATATTTTAAATCTACGGAGTTTTCATCTAAGTCATTATCAACTTTTACATTTGTTGCCATTGGTGTAGTAATATCCTTGGCATTTTCCATACCAAATTTTCTAATTAATTCCTTAGCATATTTTATTTGATACACATAAGTTCCTTCCTTAGTTTGTTTTATTTGTAATTATCCTAAGAAGGAGGTGAGTTCACCTACTAGACTCATCTCAAATTTTGTTGACCCAAATATTATATCATCTACTATTATTAAACAGTATTGACTTCCACTTAGTGACTTGACTCTATGTGAGTCAAATAGATCCAAGTGTAGAAGTTCAAGTACATTTTTTTGGTTCTTTCTAAATTAGTTGCTTTATGTGAAGATTTAGATTATTTTTCTTATTGACATGCATCACAAACTTTGTTTTCTAAATTACCTAGTTTGGGTAAGTCTCTAACTAATCTATTATGATTTATTTTAGAAATAAGTCTTAAATGGGAGTGACCTAGTCGTATGTGTCATAACCATTTTTCTTTTTGTTGTGTCATAAGACAATTAATTGAGGAATTTGGTAGATCTATTGTATAAACATTATTTTTCTTAATTCTCCTAAATATGAATTTTGAGCATTCAATATTTTTAATTAGACATTCATTTGATAAAAATGTAATTTTATAACCAGTATCACATAATTTACTAATACTTAAAAGATTAAAATCAAAATTTTCTACCAATAAAACTTTACATATTATGAAATTTGAGTTTAGCTCAATATCACTTGATCCGATGATTTTGAGTCTACTGCTGTTTTCGAAGGCTACTGACCCTAGGTTATTAAATCTAAGCTTTGTAAACTTTAATAGGTCTCCGATCATATGTCTGGAGCACTCATTGTTCAACATCCATTGATCTTACATACAAAATAGTTGGATCGGATATTGGAATTTAAATAGGTTTATTGTGTGTTTTATCCTAAGTTTCATCTCACCCTTTTTATATGATCAATCATGTTAGCCCTATATGTGCTATGAGATGAGGGTTCATTATTTCTTTCAAATTTTAATGAAAATTAAAAGTATCTAAACTTGTGTTAGATTCAAGTTTAGCTTGGGCTAGTCTAATAAAATTTTTCAGAATCAACTTTCAGGTAGTGACAAGGTATATGACCTTCTTGAATATCAGGTGGACCACTTCCTTAGACAAAGTTGATTACGCAATTAGGTACTAGACTTGTTTTAGACTAAACTTTGGTCTAACTAGTTAAAGACTAAGTGAGTTATCTTCGGTTAGTTCCACTCAACTTAGTGCACCAGGTAGGACGCATCCAGCTTAGACATGCCCTTCGATGAGATTCCCTAACTTACTATTAGTTCACTTTGTCTTAGTACTAGGTTGTTCAAGTTTAAAATATTTTGTTTCTTATCTAGTCCATTCTAAGTTAAGCAAGTAAATTAACGTAAGCATGCAATCACTAGCGACTAATTCATGTAATTATGCATACAAGTTTAGTATCGGCTCCCCCTGGACCATTGAGTCGATACAGTCTATCCACATAGTGGATTTGATCCTTGGGAACCTAATACTTAGTTGAACCTAGTTGTGGTGTTAAATTAGACTTAGGGATCCATGCTTAGATTCTTCTACTATTACGATTAACAAGTGACATAAATGATCTATTTGTTGCTCTAAATCCGAATCTGACCTTGTTATATACAACTCTTTGAGATTCAAGGATTATATCAAGACCCTTGGAACCCAATGTGAACCTTTCCAGCGATGTCCTAAGCTCTTGAACTTTCCCTTTCAAGAGAGAATTATCTTCCTCAAGTTTTTTTGACTTGAGTTAAGTTTCCCTCTTAAACTTGACTAGTTGAAGAGGTTAGACTAGTTTTATGCTTAAGGATTTTAACTTCCTTAAGTAAAGACTCGACCTTAGACTCGGACTTAGTTAAATTTTTATTCAAAAATTTTATAGCATCATACAAATGTTTGATTAAGTAGTGACTTACCTTGATTGACCCTTTTGAATCGGATACGGATTCGGACTTGGACTCGGTGTCAGCCTCAAACTCGGACTTGGACACAAACTCGGATGATTTTGCCATGAGCACCACATTGTTGACTTGATCTTGTTCTTCCTCATCCAAAGATTCTTCCCACGTTGCATTGAGAGCTTTCTTGGGCTGCAGTCATTTGGTCTTTAGCTCCGAGCATTCGGCTATGAAGTGACCCTTCTTGTTGTATTCATAGCACTAGTAATTTTGTGTGGATGAACTAGATTTTCTATCCTTTGTTGACTTGGTTGGTCTTCTTTTTCATTTGTTTAGTTTTTGAACTAGATTGACTAGTTCTATCTCCATTGCTTCGTCCAATTTAGAGTTGGATTCATCGTCTTTGGGAGGGGGAAGCTTGACTTTCCCTTTCTTTTGCCCTGCAAATAAAGCAATACCTTTCTCTATCGGGGCCGAGTTAGAATGTTCATGTAGCTCAAATTTAGAAAATAATTTATCTAACCTAATTTTAGAAAAAATTTCATATATTTTGTAAGCATCAACCATGAATGCCCACAAAGTAGTCCTAGGGAAAGCCTTAAGTGTGTACCTTATGACGTCTTGGTTTTCTACCTTTTGTCCTATGAAGTGGAGGTTGTTCATGATGTCATGGATCTGAGTATGGAGTTGCGTTGTCGTGTCATTTTCCTGCATCTTTAGATTAAATAATTTATTAAGAAGTAAGTCGCGCTTACATATTTTAGTGTCGGATGTCCCTTCGTGTAGTTCGATGAGTTTGTCCCAAAGGTCCTTGGCGCTGATGAAGGGGCTGACGCGATTGAGCTCCTCCTTGGATAGTCCGCACTACAAAATTTGAGTTGTTTTTGCGTCGACTTCGATGTGTTGCTTCATCACGTTGGTCCACTTGTCACAATCCAATAGTTCACCTTGATCGTTGGTAGGTAGAGCAAAGTCAGTTTGGATGACAATCCACATATCGACTTGTGTTTTTAAAAAAACACTCCATCCAACCCTTCCAATAAATGAAGTCATCTCCGTTAAAGGTTTCTACCCAACGAATGGAAATATCGGATGCTCAAACAGGAGGTTTGAGGTTTACCTGACCATCGGATGCTCAAACAAGTATTTGTTTGAAGTTTTACCCAACACCCCGATCGCAAGTCGATCGTGTTCGATCGAGGGTTTTCGACTAATAGTCGATCGCCAAGGAACGATAAATGATCGTTAGACATCACCGACCGCCAAGGAATGACAATGATCGTTGAAGGTGATCGCAGCATAGAATCTTCCATAGCCGATCGATCACGAATGATCGATGCTCATCACGATCGCTAGGAATACCGGATCTGACGGTGATTTACGCAAGTCGTGGTTATCAGTAAGTTGGTTGGCCGTCAGAGGGGCAGTCGACTGATGACATGCACTAGTCGACTGTCGTCTGCCCAATGGGAAGAAACCCTTCTTTTCTATAAAAAGAAGGGTTGGGGGATTTTGGGAGGCTAATGCTTCACTCATAATCATACTCCCAAGTGCCCTAAATGTGTTATACTCCTCTTACTTGTTATTATCTCAATTCTATTATAAGAGGGAGAGATTGTGTAAGAAGGTTTACCTCCACCTTGTTTAAGCTAAAGGAGAGATTAGTGGATTGATTTGAGAGAGTGATTCGCCTTACAAATCGTCCGTGGATTAGCGGTAAAAGTCGTGAACCACGTTATATTTAGGCATTAGCATTTGCATCCTTTACTTCTTGCTTTGTCTTAATTGTTTATTTGTTTAACAAATATTCTGCTGCGCTAATCACTTTTGTAGACAATTAAGCGAACGATTTTCATCTACGACATCGGGGTTATTCAACCCCCCTTCTAGCTGGGTCATGATCTTCCAACAAGTCGTATCAGAGCAAGAAGATTATCGTCGGACTCACCGCCGAAACAATCAACGAAATGGTTGGCTCCAACATCCATCCACCTAAATTTGAAGGGGACTTCGCTTGGTGGAAAAAGTGAATGGAGGTATTCTTCGAAACTGATTTTGATATCATGCTAACTATGGAAAATGATTTTGAGTTGCTTAGGGATGAAGAAAATAAGCCAATAGAAAAATCAAGATAGACTAAGAAGCAAAGGGAGGAGCACCTTGCAAATTCAAAAGCAAAGCACCATCTATTCAACGTGCTCCCTCAACAAGAAATCAATAGGATTGGAGAGTGCACTAGTGCCAAGGAGATGTGGGAGAAGCTAGTGGAGCTTCATGAAGGCACATCCGAAGCCAAGCTAGCAAGAAGGGACCTACTACGATCACAATTAAATAACATCAAATTGGATAGAGGAGAAAATGTACTTTCACTACATTCTAGGTTTAAGGAGATCATCACCAGTTTATCAAGTATAGGGGAGAAACTCTCCAATAGAGATATGGTCATGAAGGCTACATCTCAAAGAATCTAGAGGTAAGTACTCTAGAAGAATTCTTTTCTACTATGGAGCTTCATGAAACTAGACTTGAAGGCATAGTTGAAGAACCAAGCACAAAGTCAAGGGGAGTAGTATTAATAGTCGACAAAGGAAAGAAGAAGAAAGAGACTCCACCCTCCTCATCGGATGAAGAATCTTCCTCATCCATAAACACCGATGAAGAGGCTTATATGGTAAAAAAGGTGAGACGTGCATTAAAAACTTTTAAATTTAACAAGTCTCATGATAGGAGAAGGAGGAGAGTCATTTGCTACAATTGCCAAGGAGAGGGACATATGAGGGATGAGTGTCCCCAATTAAACAAGAGCAAGGAAGAGAATAAAAGGATAGCAAGAAAAAAGACAAAAAGAAAGAAGAGAAGAAGTCCAAGGAAAAGGAGAAGTTAAAGCCCCGAAACCTAAAGGCTACGTGAGATGATCCATCTTCATTGGAAGAAGAAGAGATCGTCTCCCATTTTGCATTAATGGGAATGGATGATGTAGCCTCCACCTCATAATAAGAAGAAATAAACTTAAGTGAGGAGGAGAGCTCAAGTGTAGGGGGAGCATCATCTTCATCGGATTCAGAACAAGGAGATTGGGTAAGTGAGGTAACAAATTTCCCTTCTAAGAAGGTTATTTCAATGATTTCTAGTTTAACTAGAGATTTATTTAGGGATAAAAGGAAAAACAAATGCATGTTAAATGAGATTAAGACCCTAGAAGAAAAACTTGAAAATTCATGCTCACATGATAATGCTATTTCTTCTAGTAGTAATGATGCATGTATTGAAGAGAATAAGATTTTAAGGGAAAAGGTAGATTTCCTTACTAAGACCCTAGAGAAATTCACAATTGACTCTAACATATTGAATATGATTATTGGGAGCCAATGAATTATTTTCAATAAAAAGGGCTTAGGTTATAAGGGAACCAAGAATGAAAAAGTTTATCATTGTTTAATTGCTAGAGGACAATCAAAGACAACAATGGTAGCTAGGAAATGGATCCCAAAGGATTACTTGGTGACCCTTATTGGAAAGAATTTATATTGGGTTCCCAAGTCAATCATCAAGGGTTAAGAAAACCCTAGGATAGTCAACCATAAGTGAATTTATTTTATATCATGTTAAATGGTTGACTTATGATGTTGGGTGATAATACTTGATTTATAATCATGATATGCAATTATGATAATGTTTATGTTATGATCATGTTGGTTGTTTTCGATGATGCTTAACCTTGATAGAATTGCATGAAATTGATGGTTAAGTATAAATACCTTAGTCACATCTCACATTCACCATAAGGCTAACTTGATTGAAAACATAACAATGGGTGAGATGTTAGGATGATACAAATGACTTACTTATGCTTATGACATTTTGATGGGTCATTCGGTGTATCATAACATAACAATCATAGACCAACTATGGGAAAAGTAAATATTTAATCAATGGATATATTGCCCAAAGATCATGGTTGGATATTTTAAATGATTTAAAATCATTTTATGTTTTTCAAACAGTGAATTGATGCTTTAAAACAACTCAAGGCAAAACTATGTCTTCAAGTTGATACAAAATTGAGACATTTTACAACTTTTGAGTTTTTGCCTAATTCTCAAAAATAGAATGAATTTTCTTGAAAAATTAATTTTCATTGATAAAGGGACTCATAAGAAATGTGTTCCCCGAATTTCATGATTTTTTTGAATTTTTTAGAATTTTTAATTCATTTCTGAACTTGGGTTCAGAAATCAGAAAAGGCTAGAATTCAGTTGCCAATCGACTAGCATTCTGATGTAGTCGACTGATGGAACTATGCACGAGTACAATAGTATGATTTTTGAGTTTTTTAGGTAGATTTTGGTATTTTTCTTCCTTTAGACTTTGATGACATGTTGTATAACATATATTAGATATTTTTGATGGTGTCAAATGAGGAGAAATGTGAGAGTTTAAGTTAATCATGCTAGGAGGGGAATTAACATGTGTTAGGGGGAGTTTCATGTATTAAGGGGGAGTGTTTTGATACTCATATTTGTTTTACATGCTTTTCTTCATTATGTATTTGGTTAATGTTTTACTTAATTTAAACGGATTGTCACACATCAAAAAGGGGAAAATTGTTAAGGCAATCAACCCAAGTATGGTTTGATTTTGATGTGTGTAGCAAAGGGTTTAAGTTAGATTGTTATGTGATTTGATGTATGTGTTTGAGTTGTGCATGACTTAAGTAAATCACACACAATTTAGCTTGATGATAGCATTGGTGGGTTCACCATCTCATGGCTCAGGTCCTTGAGTCGGTGAAGGATGATATTGCGGAAGCCGTGCACTTGGTGCGTCCGAGGGACCGTTGGACGAGAAGCATTGGAGTGAAGCCAAAGGAAGCAGACTTCAGAGAGAGACGTGAAGGATGACATTGCGGAAGCCGTGCACTTGGTACATCCGAGGGACATGGTCGAACGAAGAGAGCTTCAAGGCGAGGGACTTCATGGGAGATGAGAATGAGTGATTGTAACCCGGGACGGATAGCTCATAGGTGAACTTAGCCGAATGGCTAAGTCAAGTGTCGGACGCTCAAACTTAGGTTTGAGATTTTACCCGACAAGTCAGACACTCAAACTTGTGTTTGAGGTTTTACCCGATGTTTGGATGAGTCGGATGCTCAAACATGAGTTTGAGATTTCTACCCGACGAATGGAAGTGTCGAATGCTCAAATAGGAGGTTTTAGGTTTACCCGACCATTGGATGCTCAAATAAATATTTGTTTAAGGTTTTACCCGACACTAGTCGACTGCTCTGAGTCGACTGAAAATTGACTAGTGTTCGACTGAGGGTTTCTGGCCCAGCAGTTAACTGCCAAGGGATGACAATCGACTGTTGTACCATCAGTCGACTGCTGCACCATCAGTCGACTGCCAAGGAATGGTAGTCGACTGTTGAAGGTGGTCACAGACACAAAACCTCCCGTAGCCTACTGTTTAGTCGGCTACGCAGACAGCAGTCAACTGATGAGAGCATTAGTCGACTGCTAGGAGTACCGTTGGACGGTGATGACGACAAGTCAGAAGCCGTTGTAAATCAACCGTTAGAGGGGCAGTCGACTGATGACATACATTAGTCGACTGCCGCCTGTCCAACGGAAAGAAATCCTTCTTCTCTATAAAAAAAAGGATTGGGGGCTTTTGGGAGGCTAATGCTTCACTCATAATCATACTCCCAAGTGCCCTAAACGTTTTCTACTTCTCTTACTTGTTCTTATCTCAATTCTATTGTAAGAGGGAGAGATTGTGTAGGAAGGTTTACCTCCACCTTGTTTAAGCTAAAGGAGAGATTAGTGGATTGGTTTGAGGGAGTGATTCGCCTTACGAATCGTCCATGAATTAACAGCAAGGGTCATAGACCACGTTATATCTCGACGTTAGCGTTTGCATCCTTTACTTCTTGCTTTGTCTTAATTGTTTATTTGTTTAGCAAATATTCCACTGCGCTAATCACTTTTGTAGACAATTAAGAGAACGATTTCCATCTACGACATTGGGGCTATTCAACCCCCCTTCTAGCCGAGCCACGATCTTCCAACACAAAGAACACATTTTGTTTTTACTTGGTTCACAGCCGAATGACTGCTAGTCCAAGGCCTGCGATCCTTGATCGCTTACGAAGGATAATCCACTAGTTAATCTCTTTCTTGTTGGAGGTAAGAGATACATCAATTACAAAGATAAAGGAAGCAGTAACAATCTTACCACTCCTTTATGAAATTAAGTTCACAACAAGATAAGAAAAACAATAATCTAAACTTATACCGACAATGGAAGAGAAGAGGAAGTACGGTCGGTGTTTCGGCATGATGAGCGAAGTAATGAGAACAAGAACGCTTGAGATCTTGGGAGCAAATTGATGATCTAGGGTTTGTATTCAACCATTCTTTTATAGACCTTCAACTTAACTTGGTTTAGATCTAGATCCTATAAAAATGGATCTTATCTTGAATTGACATAGCTCTTGACTGATCCAACCTTATCTTTGCATTTTTAACCTATCCACCTACATCAGTCGATTGCTCTATTCGCTAGTCGATTGTATCAGTCGACTGCTTCTTTTGCCAGTCGACTATTGGTTCATCCCAGTCGATTGCATCAGTCGACTGCTTCTTTTGCCAGTCGACTATTGGTTCATCCCAGTCGATTGCTGTACTTGAGTTTCCATTCAGTCACTTGCATAACAAGATTAGTCCAAAGCATAGAATAATGGTAATAGTAACAGTCTTTGACTGCCCAATCTCGATTTCGGCATTCCTCCGGAAGTCTTAGTCGGATCGACGCCTAAGGTTGTTCCCATATTGAGGACGCGACTTTACCATTGCCTCTCACACGGAGTTTACCATTGCCAAACTCTTAGTCCTTTGCTTGTTGGACTTCTTTGCTTAGTTTCTGATTATGCAAACTTACTAAGACATGCAAGCTTGACACAAAATAGAAAATATAATATGACTTAACTTTGAGTCTTTGCCATTATCAAAACTCAGATTCGATTATCTGATGTCCTGCACCAATAATACGTTTAAGATATACAGACATATACTTAGACGATTGATGAATGTTCTAATTAGTCGATATAAAACTATTACAAATATATAAATCAAATGATAAAAATGAAGATAAAAAAAGTTTTGATTAACAATGATAAAATAAAATAGAGTTCATTTAAATATATACGATTATATAATTAAGAATAATACCTAATAATATAAGATCCATATAGCTGACTTAACTAAGTGGAATAAGATTTGGCGGTGATTATTGTTGTTGTAAAATTTATAATTTGATTATATTAATATTTTAATTAATTAAAATTAAAATTTTTAATTTTTATTATATCATGTATTAAAAATATATAGAGCGCGTAAAACTATTTTAAATATAAAATTATTGGCGAAATATTATTTTAGTGAATTTTGAAAGAGTAATGCTCTAATTTTTTTCGTAATAAAAATATTACATTCATTAATATTTTTCTCACCCAAATAGCGATACCTAATTGTTTACCCACCTACGTCTTCCCTTCCCCGTCGACGCCTATAAACTCATCCTCGCCCGCAACTTCTCCTCCAATCCCTTTCAGATCGGCTCTTCAATTCGAACCCTAATTCATGGCTGCTTCCCAGCCCTTTGACGGTGGCTACCGCCTCAGATCCGCCTCCAATTCCGGCGCAGCAGACCCCTCCTATTCGAGATTCGCCTCCTCCTATGCCATCTTCCACCCTGCTGCTCCTTACAACCCCTTCACGAATCTCTCCTTTTCCACAAGTCAATGGGATCATGCGTTATCCGACTTTTATGTCGCCTCGGGTGGTCCGCCTCCGACGAAGAAAAGGAGGTTCTTGCCTGATCGACCTGCGCGGGACGCCGGCGCCAACGGCGATACGGTGTCGTCTAGCTGTTGGTCCCTCGTGCGCCCCCCGAGGCGAGAAGGCGAAAACGTGCGACGCCGTCACCTGAACGAGGCGCAGCCGCACGAGCAGCGGGAGCCCGTACGTTCGGAAGCCGATGGCGCACCGTTTGTTACTAGGAGCGAGATCGAGATGTGCTCTCCTTCAAGGAAGGATGGCATCGATTGCCTGCTTGAAACGGAGTTGCGGTTCTCCTACTGCTCGTACCTCCAGCATCTCGGGCTCAGGCTTGACGTGTAATTTGGCTACCATTAGCTTCGCTTTGATTTTGAAGAGATTTTCTTTGTTTCTAGATTTCTATTGATAGTATTCTTAGATTATGGTGAGGTTATCAGATGGACCGATTTCCTTTAAAAGTTGCTGGTACATTTTTTTGTTATATTGATTTTATTTTGAATTTGCAGGCCGCAAACTACGATTGGGGCAGCAATGGTCCTTTGCCACCGGTTCTTTTTTCGGAGATCTCATGCCTGCAATGATAGATTTGTGAGTAACCGACATCCCATGCTTGTTTCTAATAAACCTGATGGTATTTGTAGTGGTTAGCTTATAATTGGAAGGGGAAGAATAGAGGAATACGATCATACACCTCTTGCCTTACATTGAATAGCTACCTTTTTTTTTTTTGTGAAGGGGGTGGGCTGGGTGGGGTTTCAAAGTTGCTACTTTTATTTTTATGTCAAAATAACTACTTTTTTTTTTAATGTCTAACGTTTTGACCTTCAATTGAACAATAACCTTAACTAAACCAATTAATTACCAATGTGAATCGTGAAATAAATATCTCAAAAACAGATTTGTTTAGCCAAGAAGAAAATGTTTCACGAGGAGTGAAATCTACACACCATGAGAAAGATTCTAAAAGAACGTTCAGGTTGCCAATTCTTTTAATTTGTGATGGATTTCCTTGACCTATTAGTCATAGGTAATTTAGGATTGTAGACGTGGCACCTGTTTAGCTTGATTGACTGCAAAGCTAAGAGGTAACATACTCAATTAGACAATTGCTAATTTGAATGTTTGGATAAAGTAGCTGAGGGACTTCTAATCCTCAAAATTCAAGAACTTTAAAGACACAGCAAAGCATAAATTTAACTATTTGGTTTCTGCTCTGTGCTCATGGCAATATCCATCTTCCACGTCAAATAGTATGATCTCAGAATCTACAACAAAGAATAAAAAAAAACAGTCCAGTGCACAAAGCTTCCACCGATGTGGGATCTAGAGGAAGGGCCTATTGTATGCAGCTTTATCTTACTTTGCAAGAGGCTGTTTTTGAAACTTGAACCCGTGACTTCTAACAATTTTGCTATTACGCTAAAACTCTCCTTCAATCTACAACAAAGAATAATGAAGTTAAACTGAGAGAACCTTTGAACCATTGATAAAGAAAGTCTTCAATATCCCATCTACTCCAGCTGTGTTTTTATTTGAGTATTCAGCTCGATAGAGATGACGAACTCAAGAAAGCCAATGGTTTAGAGCTATACACATAGATATGCTTGATAATACAACCCATGGCACTCAAATTGCTCTGATATGATATCTTGGCTTATCTGACACAGGCATCTTGATGATGTTCTTAAGGATTTATTTTTTTTAGCAAACTCTGGTGGCAATCCATCAAACAACACAATGTTGCCATGATGGCAAAGATTATACATTTGTTCAATACACTTCTCAATCCCTTTGAGGAAGCATTGTTTGGCTCTAATGCCATGAAAAAGGACACGGGAAGAATCATTAGGGGAAACTAGCTCCCTTCATCATCCTATTAAGTTAATCTAGGTCTTACTTTAGCTTAACACTGATGAATGATAATCCTATCTTATATATCAAGAGAAGATTTGTTAAATGGTCATGCTGGATTTTAATATGATATTAGGAGATTTGCCGAGTTGAGTAGTCATGATGTTGTTCACCTTATTGTGAATAAAAATATATTATGATTTTTTTTCTATGTCATAAGCTACTGCATAGTAACATGCTTTCCACTTCTTCACTGCATCCTTTATGCAAAGAGAAGGATAAGGTTGTTTGCCAAAATGGAAAAGAACCTTAATCTTGTGTTGATTGAAGATCTTATCTTTCCTACTAAGGTTGAAAATATTTATAGGTTAAAAGGGTACAATTTCAAAGATGATCTATACTTTTTATAGAGGAAATTATTATCAATAAAATCTCCCAAACATTGCTATTTTTTTCCTTTTTTTATTGAATGTAATAGGGCTTTTGTAAATGACAGCTGAGACTGTACATGCATTGAAATTTGAATTCAATGAAATATGTTTTCTCCTAAGGGATCATGAGTGATTTATCTACATCGTGGGTTTTGAGGGCAAGCCCATTTAAAAGTGTGTTTTCTGAATAATGCCCATTTAAACAGGTTTTGGCGATGTCGATCAAGTTCAACACATCTTCATTGTTTCATCTGCTTCTATTCTTCTCGTCTCTTGTAATTCCAATTTCTCCGTTCATAAAATTTCAAGCATGCTTGTGGTCCTATACTTCTCTTACACCTTTCACGGGCTTATCAATTTAACTCAACCTGCCTGAGTTCATGAAGGACAAATGACATTTTAGATGATGTGGAGACAACTTAGGATTTTAGGAAGAGATTGTTTATTAGTGAATCCTCTACGCTTTTATATGCCTTGAAACGCTGTTTAATGTTTTACTTTACTACTAACTTTAAAGTTTTCATCAGTTCTCCTTACGCTGTCCTTTATTTTTGGCTTTATTTTTCTTTCCTTTTATCACTTTCTTATTTTATATATGAAAGATTAAAAAAAAAGGGGTAAACTATTAGGTTGTGCTACATCAGCACAATACATCAGTTTATTTCAATTTTATGTGTCACTCCAGCTTGTAGGAAGCAACTGCCTTTTGTTTTCATATTCTGGTTGTATGTCTAGGTTTTGTTGTCTTTAAATAAGCTTTTTACCTTCTAATACTCTTAATATTTGTTGCATCAGTTAATCGCAACCGCTGCTCTGTTCCTGGCAACTAAGTCTGAAGATACACCATGCTTATTGAATTCAGTGCTCAGGGCATCATGTGAAGTTTCAGAACTTCTCGGAATTCCTTATTATCCATATCTACATCATAATAAAGTAATTGTTTGATCTATCTTTTGCCTTTCTGAAATTATACTCTAGATCTTTATTTAGTTTCTTTTCATTTTTATTTTGATGCAATGAAACCTTGTATTTTATCATGCAGGAATGGTTTGAACAGTATCGTGAACGGGCTATTGAAACTGAACAAAAGATACTGACTACTCTGGATTTTGAACTTGAAGTGGAGCATCCTTATGTTCCTCTGGCAACGGTTCTTGGGAAACTTGGGCTCTCACAATCTGTGCTTCATAGTCTGGCTTGGAGTATAGTCAGTAAAGGGTATGCCTGTTAGGAACATAATTAATTTTTTTTTGTTCTCAACATGCTAACTAATATCTTTATTTTGTTATAAAATATGTCTGGCATCTTCAGTCTTATTATTATTTTTTAACCAAAATATCTTCATTCCATTCCCTTTCATTCATTTCAAGGGTTGGATATATAATACCAATTCTAGATGGCGACTCAAGATTTTTACTCATTTTGCATAAACACAATAGGAAGCCTTGTTTTTTTTCCCCTTCTCAGATGCATGCATGGGTGCACTGGCATGTTTGCTCAATGTGTATATTTCACTATCAACCCGAACCAAAATTATCTTATTGTTTTTCTAGTTTCTTCAGCAAATGTTGATAAATGAGCTTTATATTTACAGGCTTAATAAAACTAGCTTCCTGGGGTAGTGGATGTTGCTTTATAAAACGCGTTCCAGCTTCCTGGCCTTCGAGATAATGAAATGTTGTTTTCCTTTGTTTTTTTGTTCTTCTCCGTTTCGTTTGCATGAACATTAAGCAGAAGGTTGTTTTCAGTGTCTTGACATCTGAAAATGTTGTTTCTTCTAGTAAAGGTACATTTTTATACAGGTGAAATAATCCATATCCTAGTTCCGAGATGCCTTTAATTTTCTAGTTCAGGTATAGCATGGTCATCTCCAGGTGTGTCCAGGATTGAGGGTGGTTGCTAATTGAAGTTCTCTATAGATTTCTTGGTTGGCTTTCAACGATTGCATGGTGATCTCCAGTTAATTTTTGAAGTGACATCTCGCCTGCATACATTAGTCTGGTCCTTTTTACAAACTTAAGGACTGTCTGATAAGTTAAGTTACATACTAATTGTTTTATCCAAAAGAGGTAACCATTCCATTCAGTGTACTCATGTTTATTGGACGTTTCAGGATTTCTGATTAGATCATCTTTGTATACACTGTAAGCAGAAGCTACAAGCATCAAGGAGAGAACTGTTCTCTTCTTTGTTTCCCAAATTTATACTACTTTCCTGATTGAATAATGGATTATGGGAGGGGAATACTGGAGTATTCCTGGTTTCGGGAATCGATGTATGGTTGGTTCCAAAAGACATGCTATAGTTTAGCACTAACACAGAATTTCAACTGAAGATTCTCAGACTATGTATCAGATGGACTGCTGCTTTGATTTTGGTAAGGAGTCTTTGTATGTAGGATCGTATGCTTTTGCTTTCTCATCCCGATTTGCTTGTATCTTTCTATATGCCATCGCATCTGATATGTTTATTTTAATTCACCGAGCACCTCATGTAGCGATGCCACTTTTCTGCTTGGGACAAAAATGGTTTGGCTGTTGGCTTTTGCTGGTTCTCATTCTATGATACTTTGATTGCCCCCAACAGCTTTACTATCCAATTATACAGCTCACGACTGTTTTTTGATCTGCAGTTATCGAACTTCACTTTGCCTTCAGTTTAAACCACGTCATATCGCTGCTGGAGCTGCATTTCTCGCTGCTAGGACCCTAAACTTTGAGACATCGTTACATCCAAGCATCTTGCACCAGTTTCAAACGACGCCATCTATTCTCCAAGGTATCTAGTTAATGATCTTTCTGACATCACATGATTATTGATTCCTGTTGAATGTTTATCTTATGTTTTATACTTTTTGTTGGAGCTGCAGAAGTTGCCCAACAGTTGATGGAGCTTTCTTGACTCGAGGCAAGAACATCATTTTGCTTTATACTAGCAACTAGTTACTGTATCAGTAAAAAGTTGGCTGCCCTAATGTCATATCGAGTTTGCTTTTGTACTTGGCCCCCACCCCTGTGAACCTTACAGTTGCTAAGTACAATTCTAACTTCCAATGTTGCCCCTTTTTGTGAGTATATGCTTTAGACTTCTAAATTTTACGATAACAATAATAATTCCATTAAATGAGATCGATTATATAGATTATTCTATTTTATTAAATTTTATTCTCTACTGTATCGTTATCTATATTTAAATAAATTTTATCTTATTTTATTATGATCAATCAAGTCTTTTTTGATATTCTTTTTTCTCGTTTTATGTTTATATTTATTATCGTTTCATATCGTCTAATTGGAGTATTTATTAGTCGTCTAAGTATATATCCGTACCACTTTAAATGTATCTCTCGGAATTTTTTTTTCAATAGATGCAATTTCGATTTTTTTCTCTAATGCTTTTATTTATTATTTTGTCCATCTTCGTATATTTATATATCCATTTTAACGTCTTCATCTTTGTAATTCTCATCTTTTGTTTATGTGCTCGAGTCGTAGGTCAACATTCAACGTCATATAATATAGCAAGTTTAATCACCGTTTTATAAAACTTTCAAATTTTAGAGATAGTTTACAATCACATAAAATATTTGATATTTTTTTCTATTTCAATTATCCTATTCTATGTAAGATATTTTTTTTCAATTTCTTTATCACCTTTTAAATTTTACAATGGGTAAAATCACTAACTTCCTTATTTTTCATGATTTATTATTATTTCGAAAACCCGGAATGCTTAGCGGTAAGCATTGTCAAGATGTGCATTATTCCTACTATAGGTACAAGGCGTTTGGTATAATAAAAAAAATCATTCATTATTAATATGCACAATTATTATGCAAAGAATTATGACATTATTTGGAGGTTGAAATAAGAACTTACAATTCCCAAACTGAGATTCATTTGAATCTATAAAATTAAAAAATGTACGCTAATTTATTTATGAAAGGACGTATTTAAAATTTAAAATTGTTCAAACATAATTTTATAATTTCATATTTATCAAAATACATATTTCATTCTTTTTTACCTCTCTCGTTAAATAAATATATAATTAATACTGAGATTGATATTGTATGTGGTGTTGAAAATTTAAATCTCAGATCCATTCCTGAAAATATAATTTTCAACACATTTTTTTCCATCAGTTGATATTATACGTGGTATTAGAAATTTAAATCTCAGCACCACTGTATTCATGGGAATATAATTCTCAATACAAATTTTTTCTTAGAGCAATTTGATATTGTATATAGTGTTGAAAATTTAAATCTCAGAACCACTGTGTTTATGGGAATATAATTTTCAATACCATTTTTTTCTAGATGAGCTTGATATTTTATGTAGTGCTGAGAATTCAAATTTCAGGATCACCGTGTTCCTCGGAATATAATTTTCAACACCCTATTTTTTCGGTCAATTTGATATCTACGTTTGACGGGAAGGATAAAAAAATAATGAAGTGCGTCCTTTGGTAAATATGAAATTATAGAATTATATTTGGACAATTTCAAACTTGATTGATGTGTACCTTCGATAAATTGCTAATGAGTGTTGAAGTCGTATTTAGACAATAAAATAAAAATTTTAAGATTTTGAAGGATAAAAATGTGTGATTTGGCTATAAAAAAATTTGGGATAGAATAAAAACGTCAAAATTTTAAGATAATTCAAAAAATATGAAACTCGTGTCAAATTTATTAAAAAAATATTTTAAAAAAAATCAGAAAAATCAAGGAATAAAATATAACGTTTGGTGACATGTTTTTGTGGATTTTAATATAATCACTGGGCTAAGGAATTAAAATATAAAAATTATACAGGAGTATTATAAATTTTAAAATTTATGAAAATACAAAGACTATAATATTAGATTATTAGTGATGTGTCATTCGAGGTAAAATCTATAAATATTAATTTTATGATAATATACTATTCAACGTATTTTGAAATAAAGAATTTTACATTCCTGAATAAATGACATCAAGATTCAACTCGGTGAATTCTAACGTATAAAACTATTTGTTCTGATTGAGAACCGAGATAGGCTCTTTTCGATCGCACAGAATCCATATCATATCTTGTAGAAGAGAAAAGAGGGAGTTCTCGTGCGATCTGCGAAGAATAACATGATAGCACACCTCGATAAATCTTCTCTAACGTTTAAGTCAAAATGGAAATAGGAAGGAAGAATGTAACAGTACATAAGAAAAAAAAAAGTCAGATTGAATACCCTTGGTCCCGTGAAGCGAGGTGGTGGAGTCGTGTCCATAGAAGAAATCGAGGTCGGGGATAATGACATCCTAATATAGAGTGTCGTGGCCTTCTAAAGCGAGCACACATTCCTAATTACTTAGGGTTATGATGACCCCCTTCTTGAACTCTAAATGGAGGAGTTAGGGTTCTATATCTTTAGCTACTTGTCTGACTCAAGGAATCGACCCTCAACGTTACAATATCGTGCAATACAAGATTCCTTATGATCGATTGAATGATTCGACGAGCTTCCCCTTTACGACTCTTCCCAACTTCTTATGATCGTCTGTTGAGTCCTTTTAGGATCAATGTCGAATTATTCATGAACCTCAACTAGTGCTTTTATGATTTTTCATCGGAGCTCTTCAGGACTTCCGACGATGCCCTTCCCATGTTCGATGAGCATACGTCTCTCTCCTAAGTCCTACGCCTTTTTTTGAATCCTACATAGGAAACATTTTGGCTTTGAATGTTCATATAGAGGAACATGATTAAGTAGTGAACCATTGTGTTGAATTGTTGTTTAAAGGTGTTAATCAAGATAATTTATTCTCAACATAATAATCTCTTTAGGCTTTACTCGAATTCATCTTGTAGCATTCATTTTAATTATCCATTCTGCATTTTCTTATATTAGGAATGTTATTATATATAGGACCATTTTCTTTTCGAGTCATCTATTGAATAAGTTCAAAAATATAATTTATCCAAATTTAAAAGTTATTTTTTAAAATATTCATTTCAATAGGATTCAGATTATAATCTTTTTAATTATTCCTCAAGATAAGTTATTATTACATCTTTTACTTCTTTAATTATAATTTTCAAATTCTTCATCTTCACATCGTATCAAACTAATTCTTTATTTATTTTTATTTTATTTTTAACACACATATATATATATATATATATATATATATATATATATATATATATATATATATATATATATATATATATATATATATATATATATATATATATATATAGGTACTTGTTCTCCTGCTTGGCTGTTGTGTGTGCTTGAGGGACATGCTGATGTGGCATTCAAATGCTACGTCAACCTGCTTTTCATGCGTGCACAGTAGACGCACAGTGGAGATGCGCAAGAGATCTCTCCCAATTTTATAAAAAAAAAATCATCCATTAACAAAGTAAATTTAAAAATATATTTAATATCTTAAATTTTCATTTCACTAAAAAAAAATATTTTTATTAAAAATTGAAGAGATGAAAATAAAATTGAAAATGATGACGATAATTAACAAAAGAATTCTTCATTTACGTATTTGAGAGAGAAGAAGAATATAATAGGTTTTAATCCACCATTTAATTTAAATAATAAAGGACCGGAAGGACGTTATATATATATATATATATATATTTATTTATTTGATCTGCTGCGCGACGTTATACTGCGCACTCGTTCGCGCATCGATCTCGGTCGTCCATCGTGCGTCGCGATTGAGAAACGCACAGTGCGCTCCCACCCGACCCACGCCCGTTGTCGGCGTTGTCGTCGCACCGTCCGACCTCCTCCGGCCGCCGGACTGGGTGCGTTGGAAGCGCACCTCGCCGGCGGTCCGCCCGGGCTCGACTTCCGGCCGAATCACGGTCGATTTGCACCGGCTTCCGACCGCAATCCGACCGGAAGCCGAGCCCGGCCTAACCGCCGACGAGGTGCACTTCCAACGCACCCGGTCCGGTGGCCAGAGGTGGCCGGACGGCAGAACGGGCAGGGTCGAGCGCGAAGGGTCGAGTGCATGCATTCCTCGATCGGGCGCAATATATATATATATATATATATATATATATATATATATATAGAGAGAGAGAGAGAGAGAGAGAGAGAGAGAGAGAGAGAGAGAGAGAGAGAGAGAGAGAGAGAGAGAGAGAGAGAGAGAGAGAGAGATTTGATCTACTGCGTGACGTTACGCTACGCGCTCGTGCGCGCAACGATCTTAGCCGTTCGATCAATCAGCTCTCAAAGACAATTCATCTTTTCGATACTGGTTCAAGACTTACAGCCGGAACAGGTTGTTCACGTGGTCAACTCCATCTACGATTACAAATAGTGAACACACTTAAATGTTATATTCCTGTTATCCACCAAATACATAGCCAAATCTAACCTGGAGTATAAACACTACGGCAACTCCAGCTGATCACCTTGGTGGGCGACCCCTACTATGAGTCTGCACATGAGTCAAAACTCAATAGACCCTTTCTGACAACTCCATAACCAGAGATCTCATTGTCCTCTTGCGTGGTTACCCTGCACCACGTCTCGGTGCAAGTGCACGCCCACCTCATCTCATATCTGTTAAAATTATTACAGATGCTACTAGAACAGATGTTACTAGAAGTAAAAATATATAAAATTTTCATCATACCTATTTTGCCGCAGGAGAGGTTCTGTCGCTGCCAAATCCCCATATTGACCTCGTCATAAATCCTCGAATTCCGAAATATAAAAATCATCGGAAATCCATATCAATCCAAAATTTTCCAAATTGCCTCGTAAAACCTGCCAAACGTGGCGAACTCCGAAAAATCCATAAACCCCTAGGAACTCGAAAACCTAGGCGCTCTGATACCAAATAAATTGTCACGCCCCGAAGGAGACCCCACCAGACGAAAATCCGGCAGCATCTCCCCTGTACGGGTGACAATCCAAATTTTACATACAAGGCCTACACGGCCACTATACATCGGTCAACACGACCGGAATCCATACTCACACGCAGTTATATAGATTGGCCTCAGGCCATCAACCAAAATAAAGGATAAGCAGTCTACCATAAATCGACTTACCCCTTCTGCCAACTGGGCAGGAATAACCAACAAAATCCAATCAAACTAAAAATCCGAATAAGATCCACAAGGACACCAAAATCCAAATACAAATCAATCTCCAAAACCTATACATGTCTTCTAACCAAAATATCCAAACCATAAAGCAATTATCCAAAATAATCTCTAAGAAAGTGACTCTCTCGATACCTTCATCCCGAAATAGATATAAACCAGCGGGGTGAGTTCAAAGAACTCATGAGTATAGTAGATATGCAAAGTAAGGTATAGCTAATAAAAATATCAATAGTCTCACATAAATAGGGTATGCAAACAAGAAATACAAAATGATCAGATTACTGAATCTCCTACCCTGATATAGGAGCATGTACCTGACTAGAAGTAATAAAGTCCTGATCATATATAAGCATGTATCCTGTATGCATGACAATCATATGCACATCCAAGGCATCAATACAAATGCAGCAAACACAGTACAAATGCAATCTATGCAAAGTGCATGCCGTGCCAATGACATGGTCACCCCGACGCTACACCTCACACACAATGGTGAAGCCGAGTGGGTAGGGCTATGACAACTGTGCACTCTGCCATCACTGCTCCTGAGTGACCGAGTGGACAGGATGCTGTCGGAGTACACCTATCCTCCTGCCCCAAACATAGTGGGGAGCTAAGCTCTCATCTCCCGGTGTCATAGGCCGAGGAGGGATCCTCGCTGCTACCACGCCGCCTCATCGCTACCCCATGAGCGGACGAGCTCGACAGAGCAATCGCACACACCCTCGATGTACCACTAACCCATGAGTGGCGGTGTGTGCATGTAACTAGTGCGGGCTCAACAATAATGGAACCTCAATCGGCTAGCATGAAATCATGCGAAAATGGTGCATGATACTAAAGCATGTAAATCCTACTCATAATATCTATCCAAATGATATCTGAACCAATATATATACATATCCTAATCCATGTACTATGATCCATATCAAGCATGTAAATATAATCATATCCTAACACATGCATGTATCTAGTAGGCACCAAAAGCATACTAGGCATATAAACATGAAAAATTATTGTAAGCTATCCTAACTAGCATATCAATTTGACTTAATCTAAGCGTTAAGTCAAAATACCGCTGAATATATCCATGAAGAGAACGGATCGTCACATTTCGGGACCCGCCTCGTAATCAAAAACTCGTATATAACATAATTATAGTCAAGCACAAAATTATCCAATTCAACGACAAATCGAATAATTAATCGATTTCCTTTATATCCCAATTAACCCAAACTATTTCAAATTTTCCTTGTCCACAAATACACCGATTTAGGGCTCTAACCAACCCTAAATGGAACACTCACTCCATTAGTCCTTTCTCACTCACACAGTCGAGCAAAATACACCTGACCATTTGCAAGTTATAACCATCCACATGCCGAATCCAAATCTAAATAGCTGCATTACCAATCACCACACATCAAACCTCAAGCATCAATCTCATTACAAACATCCATAGCCTAACTAACCTCCAAACACCTAGGCGTGCATAGCCGGTGCAACCGTTCACAGCTTACCGGACTTGGGTCTCCACCGACCTAACATATCCCGATCCCTTTACACCGGAGCAACCTAAGCTCCAAGGCACTCACTGCCTAAACCATAGATCCAAGTTAGGATGAGGAAATTCCACAGCCAATCCCTAAACGGAACCTCATAGCTAACTCCATCAACGGTAAACTCCAATAACAGCCGACAGAAATCAATACCACAGCAATCAACAACCAAACCAAAATAAACATAGTTCGAATTATACCTGCAAATTGGAACCTTCCCCCGTCAGTTCTTTTCCCCCATTTTCTCAGTCTGCCCAAACCATCACTGCCCAAACCACAGAAGGATTTCAGTGAAATAAAACCATCGTAACCCCGAAATCTCGTCCAAGATCGAAGAAGAGAAGCACCAACTCACCAAACTCCGACGACGCTCAGTCAGAAGGGCTGCGATCGGCGCTTAAAATCCTCCAGCGACGCTCGGCCAGAACACCGGCGGTAGTCTCCACTGACTGCCCTCACGCAGGAACGAACTATGGACCTTCAGTTCAAGGTTTAGGCTTCACCGGCGAGGAAACGTCGCTCGCCGTCCACTCGGGTTCGGGCGGCGACGACGGTGGCAGAGAAGGAGACGGCCGCAACCTGGAGATGTGGCGCAAGGGGAGGGCGTCGCGTGGAAGGAGATCCGGCGAAATCATCCCGCCGTCGACCCCAACTTACTGCTCTGCTTGTCCGTGGCGCCGGCGAAGGAACGTCGCGAGGAGGAAACCGTCAACGCGAGAAGAGACGTCGGGCGCATGGAACTGCCGAAGGAAGAAAGAAATGGGCGCGGCGGGGGGAAAAAGAAAGAAAATAGAAAAAGAAACTTAGGGTTTCCGGTTTAGGTTAATACCCCTTAAATAAAGCCTATCTACTTTATCCCCGTAAAAGTCTCATACGGAGTCCGTTTAAATCCGGAAAAATTCCTAAAATTCCCTAAAAATCCCGAGATATTTCCAAGATTATTTCCTTAATTATTTGGGCCATTTAATTCAGGGTTTTAAATCCCCGTATTTAACATTCTCCCCTACTAATAAAAATTTGGTCCCCAAATTTCCTACTCGTATATTAGTACGAGATGTCCCAACAACTATCTCAAGCATCTGGAGACAAGTCACACCTCAAGTGACTAAGTGGGGTTACTGATATCCCTTAACATCAAATCACACTTGCTTCTAGCAGCCCTTCCAAAATATGAATAGTATCTTCATATCGACCACTTATCATAAGTACCTATCTGTACCCGAGTGGAGCTCTATATCCGTGACCTATTAAAGACTTTACCATAATCCTAAGGTAAATCTTGAATCGTTATCGCATCCGATACTCAAAGATACTCCATGAACTAGAAATCGCCACAGTATAACCTATCCAGCGATCCAACAAACTCACCGTATGGATCGAATGAAAATGAGCGGACTTAGCTAATCATACTAAGTCCTTTCCGAATTCCAAATAATCTCCCAACACCGTCCATCATACTAGGCTCCCACTTTCCTCTTGGTACAGAACCTTACTGATTATTTATATACCACCTTTACCAAACTTCCAAATCAACTAAGTTCCACATGACGTTCCACCACGGAGAACGTTTCAATACTTACTATTTTCCGAATACAATCCTATACATTTGCAACATATAGAATCTATTGCAATCTTCAGCAATACTTATCAAAATATCGTGACCAAGTCTCGTGGCTCTCGGAGTAATGCAAAAAGGCACTACTTACGGGCAACGACATGCTACCACGACCGGGACTTATAGCCAGTCAAGATGTCAGGTAGCTATCTAGCCACCTACTACATACAAATTCCAATATCACTAATTCCGAACCGGTAGAGCAAAAGTACAACTCTATGGTAGATGCTCTCTATCATCACAACAAGAATCTATCTGTTGTTCCCGAATCAATAGTAACTCTTCCTAAATTCAAATGTAACTACACAGTAGCTAGCTAAAATCTCATAAGCATTTCTGCTCCTCACCTCTACAAAACAACATAACAACTCCTGCTAGGTCCACGTCATATATATATATGACAACCCATCTCGTAGTTCCTCATTTGACGTAACCATGGGATACGTCTCGATCAACTAAATCAGAAACGCTCCATTCTCTGAAACATCGCATCCGCATATAAATTAACTTTCCTTTCACCCGAGAATGATCACACAACACTGGTGTAAAAGTCAACCATCGTCTGAGCCCTGAAACTATGTTCACAAGCTTCAGACCAAATAAATTTCATCACCTTCCTGGTCTAACCCGTCAGCGATGTAATACCGCTAGAGCATCCTATCCATATCTATGGTAATAATCAAATCAATACCATAAAATCATCATCTACGGTGGCCGAGTGCTCAACTCCAACTGCCACCATCACAAATGATCCAATCGTGTCCAGAATACACGATTTCCTAAATCCCTGGACGACAAAGTCGTCATAAGTCAAACAAGATAATCAAACCCCATGTAATTCATACCAAGTATGAGATTGTCACCACTATACACCTGCATCATCTTTACCCTAGGCTGATGATATATCAATCATCCCTACGACTTTGATAATTGTATGACACCCTGTCACTACAATATCAACACACCAATCATAAATCAATCCTAGAGTATACACAGGTGTCCTAAAGCTGATCTAAATAGATCCTCAATCCACCATGAAGGATATTTATTTCCTTCTACCACTACCGCATTTCATCATCGATAATCGATGTATAACCTCAAAGATTCATCTCTCTTTGAACAACAAGTTCCAGCTTCAAGAAATAAAATCTTTGGGACAACAAATATCCCATCCAATACCTCCTTTAATTGGAACTTAGATTCTTCCAATTCCCATAGTATTAAGCAACACTGATACCAACTAAATTATCCCCTGAAAAATCGTCATTCTAACAAATACCTCTTGGCATCATCAACCTTGCCAATTCTGAAAGACCGATCGATAACGATATCCAAGCAACTCGATTTGGCTTACAGCCAATTGAATGACATTGCCTTGAGTACATCACGAGCTTTAGGCGCTTTACGCTAGCCCTCAGCCAACGCACCATAAGTAAAAATATTAGCTCGTAAAAATAACATTACCCCAGTACCAAATAAATTATCTCACAGTAGGGGATCTTCGATATCGAAACTATTTTCGAAATCACTCCGATCGCCTACTCTACTTGCCTATACTGCGGCAAGCCTAGAAGTTCATCCAACACTACATCTGATTACTCTCGAATTATACAGGCATCCGAGACCTTCTTATACCATCATGTCACAAGCATAACCTACAAGTTAATATCAAGATATTCACATCATATCAACCAAGTCAACTATAAAACAATTAAGTCAACTCTCTCACCATAATATAACATTTCCATCAATCAACCTATAAACATCCAAAATCATTTTCATGTGATAATCATTACAGTAATCATCTCAACATCTCACCTATCAGTGGAAACACTATCAATCCACATGGTCCAAATATGAAAATCCTTTTTAATCCTATATGTACATGTTTTAACCATAGATATTTGTAAACACCTGTATCTCTCAATATATCATCAAGGTAAACTATAGTAATACCTCAATGATCAATCCTTCAATCATCTGATACCAACCTCAATGATCAATCCTTCAACCATCTACAACTCCTTTCGAGTAAAGATGTAAACTCATCCAACTTCTGCTCTTAATGGATTCCCTATTTCACAGTGATCGAGAAAAAGAATTCGATAACTGTATGAATCTAGGTGTATACACCTCTTCCTCTCCTTTTCTTCAAGAACCATACAACCAGCCTCATATCTCCACAAGTGTACAAACCACTTCTGATAGCGACATATATCTGAGGAGAAAACTTAATCCATATTCCTGTTTTCGGCTGGGAAATGAGGTGTTTCATCCATCTTTCATTCCCGGGACAGAGCCTTGATCAATATCGAACATCAACATGGGAACGCAATAATGTCACGTGAATTCAGCTAGAAAAGCACGTTCACGTCTCTCTAGATTACCTTATCCGAAGTGTAGGTTATTATCACTAGATTGACTACACTATTCTCTTGAGACCCTTGTTGCAGTCATTTTTATAAATATGACTCACCCTAATGCCTCCCGATAGGATCTGATGGAAAAATCCAACTATCCTAATCCAAATGTAAACCAATAAATCGTGAGTGATTGAAAACAACTCAATCACTAACTTGAGTCGTTAAGTGGGGGTAAACTCTATAGTGAACTCCATTAACAATTGATCACTCAACTTAAGACTCAAGAATTCCTCAACAATGAGTCATACAAAATAACCCGAGAAAATCGTCTCTAAAAATATCACGAACCCGTGATCCCGTAATGGGTTATTTTCCCAAAATTCTCCTACATATTCCACCAAGTAACAACTTGATCATTGCAATAGTAAGAAACTATCTCCACTCCTATATAAATTTAGGTACTTTACCTTCAATGTTATCAATCTAAGGCTGCCGCCAAGAATCAAAATCCCTATGGAACTTCGTAACTTAAACCTCCAATGTCTGCATCAACAATAGTATACAGTCCTTGTCCAATACCCCACAGGGTAATTATCTGCCTAGCATAATCAGTGAAAATCCCTAACACTGTAGTCCTTGATTTTCACAACCAATATGACGACTTGACCCTTGCTTTCTGACTCGATATCACCACCAAAGACAATTCATCTTTCGACATCGGTTCAAGACTTACAGCCGGAACAGGTTGTTCACGTGGTCAACTCCATCTACGATTACAAATAGTGAACACACTTAAATGTTATATTCCTGTTATCCACCAAATACATAGCCAAATCTAACCTGGAGTATAAACACTACGGCAACTCCAGCTGATCACCTTGGTGGGCGACCCCTACTATGAGTCTGCACATGAGTCAAAACTCAATAGACCCTTTCTGACAACTCCATAACCAGAGATCTCATTGTCCTCTTGCGTGGTTACCCTGCACCACGTCTCGGTGCAAGTGCACGCCCACCTCATGTCATATCTGTTAAAATTATTACAGATGCTACTAGAACAGATGTTACTAGAAGTAAAAATATATAAAATTTTCATCATACCTATTTTGCGCGAGAGAGGTTACATCATTTGCCAAATCCCCATATTGACCTCGTCATAAATCCTCGAATTCCGAAATATAAAAATCATCGGAAATCCATATCAATCCAAAATTTTCCAAATTGCCTCGTAAAACCTGCCAAACGTGGCGAACTCCGAAAAATCCATAAACCCCTAGGAACTCGAAAACCTAGGCGCTCTGATACCAAATAAATTGTCACGCCCCGAAGGAGACCCCACCAGACGAAAATCCGACAGCATCTCCCCTGTACGGGTGACAATCCAAATTTTACATACAAGGCCTACACGGCCACTATACATCGGTCAACACGACCGGAATCCATACTCACACGCAGTTATATAGATTGGCCTCAGGCCATCAACCAAAATAAAGGATAAGCAGTCTACCATAAATCGACTTACCCCTTCTGCCAACTGGGCAGGAATAACCAACAAAATCCAATCAAACTAAAAATCCGAATAAGATCCACAAGGACACCAAAATCCAAATACAAATCAATCTCCAAAACCTATACATGTCTTCTAACCAAATATCCAAACCATAAAGCAATTATCCAAAAATAAAACATCTAAGTTTTGCACTCTCTGAAACTTCATCCTGAAATAGATATAAACCAACGGGGGTGAGTTCAAAGAACTCTGCGGGTATAGTAGATATGCAAAGTAAGGTATAGCTAACAATAAAAATATCATGCCAGTACAGTCTCACATAAATAGGGTATGCAAACAAGAAATACAAAATGACTGTACTTACCTGAATCTCCTACCCTGATATAGGAGCATGTACCTGACTAGAAGTAATAAAGTCCTGATCATATATAAGCATGTATCCTGTATGCATGACAATCATATGCACATCCAAGGCATCAATACAAATGCAGCAAACACAGTACAAATGCAATCTATGCAAAGTGCATGCCGTGCCAATGACATGGTCACCCCTGACGCCGGTCGTACCGCCTCACACAATGATGGTGAAGCCGAGTGGGTAGGGCTATGACAAGCTGCACTCTGCCATCACTTTGCTCTGAGTGGCCGAGTGGACGGGGATCTTGTCCGAGTACACCTATCCTCCCGCCCCAAACATAGTGGGAGCTAAGCTCTCATCTCACAGTGTCATAGGCGGAGGAGGAGGATCCACCCCGCTACCACGCCTCATCGCTACCCATGAGCGGACGGAGACTGACAGCAGCAAGCACACACCCTCCGATGTACCACTAACCCATGAGTGGCGGTGTGCGAGCCATGTAACTAGCTGCGGGCTCAACAATAATGGAACCCCGTCCAGCTAGCATGAAATCATGCGAAAATGGTGCATGATACTAAAGCATGTAAATCCTACTCATAATATCTATCCAAATGATATGTACAACCAATATATATACATATCCCTAATCCATGTACTATGATCCATATCAATCATGTAAATATAATCATATCCTAACACATGCATGTCTCTAGTGGGCACCAAAAGCATACTAGGCATATAAACATGAAAAATTATTGTAAGCTAGCCTCACTAGCCTATCAATTTGACTTACTCTAAGCGTTAAGTCAAAATACGCTGAATATATCATGAAGAGAACCCGGATCGTCACGATCCGGGACACGCCTCGTGGCCAAAACTGCATATAACATAATTATAGTCAAGAAATTATCCAATTCAACGACAAATCGAATAATTAATCGATTTCCTTTATATCCCAATTAACCCAAACTATTTCAAATTTTCCTTGTCCACAAATACAGGATTTAGGGCTCTAACCAACCCTAAATGGAACACTCACTCCATTAGTCCTTTCTCACTCCACGGTCGAGCAAAATACACGACCATTTGCAAGTTATAACCATCCACATCACAGAATCCAAATCTAAATAGTTTGCATTACCAATCACCACACATCAAACCTCAAGCATCGATCTCATTACAAACATCCATAGCCTAACTAACCTCGAACACCTAGGCGTGCATAGCCGTGCAACGTTCACGACTTAGGACTTGGGTCTCCACCAGGCCTAACATATCCGATCCCTTTACACCGGAGCAACCTAAGCTCCAAGGCACTCCTTTGCCTAAACCATAGATCCAAGTTAGGATGAGAAATTCCACGGCCGATCCCTAAGCGGAACCTCATAGCTAACTCCATCGGCGGTAAACTCGATAACGGTAAATAAATCAATACCACAGCAATCAACCACCAAACCAAAATAAACATAGTTCGAATTATACCTGCAAATTGGAACCTTCCCCGTCGATTCTTTTCCCCATTTTCTCGATGCCCCAAACCATCATCACGCCCCAAACCACGGAAGGATTTGATGAAATAAAACCATCGTAACCCGAAATCTCGTCGAGATCGAAGAAGAGAAGCACCAACTCACCAAACTCCGGCGGCGCTCGGTCGGAAGGGCTGCGATCGGCGCTTAAAATCCTCGGCGGCCTTTCGGCGAGGCTGCGTGGTAGTCTCCAGGCGCCCTCACGCGAGCGAACTATGGACCTTGATTCAAGGTTTAGGCTTCACCGTGAGCGTCGCTCGCCCGTCCACTCGGGTTGAGGCGGCAGCGGTGGCGAAGAAGGAGCAGCCGCAACACGGAGATGTAGCGCGAGAGGCGTCGCGTGGAAGGAGATCCGTGAAATCATCCGCCGTCGACCCTGACTTCTTTGCTCTGCTTGTCGTGTGGCCCGTGAAGAGCGTCGCGAGGAGAAGCCGTCAACGCGAGAAGAGGCGTCGAGCGCATGGAAGCTAGAAGGAAGAAAGAAATGGCGTGTGGGGAAAAAGAAAGAAAATAGAAAAAGAAACTTAGGGTTTCCGGTTTAGGTTAATACCCCTTAAATAAAGCCTATCTACTTTATCCCCGTAAAAGTCTCATACGGAGTCCGTTTAAATCCGGAAAAAATTCCTAAAATTCCCTAAAAATCCCGAGATATTTCCAAGATTATTTCCTTAATTATTTGGGCCATTTAATTCAGGGTTTTAAATCCCCGTATTTAACAGATTGGCCAACGGTAAAACGGCTGTGAAATCGCGATGGAGAAGTTACTGTGCATTCCTCATTTACTATGCAATTGCAACGATTGAGAAGTCGTCGCTCGTGCATTCGTAAGCGCTTAGGATATATATATATATATATATATATATATATATATATATATATATATATATATATATATCTGATCTACTAGACGCTAAAGTCGTGCGTGATCGTGTGCGCGCAGTGCTGTGAACAGTGATTTCACTGGTCACAGCTACTGCGGTGAACAGTCAAATTACTATTCACCGCAGTGAATCGCGCACAGTCACGCACGACTTCGATGCCCAGCTGAGATGCACATTCGTATGAGATTTGTTCTCATGCGTGATTGCTTTGTGCGGCGTGAGAAATGCACAATGATTTTAATCACTGTGCATTTCTACGCAACGTGCAGTCGCGCATAGACATGCACTATCCTGCGTGCTTCATACGTCCGCGCTCGTGTGCGACATGATCTCGGGCATCGATCGCGTGATTGAGAAATGCACAGTTGCTCGTCGCTCACGAGCTGAGAGTTCGCCATTGTCGTCGGACGACCAGATTTCGACAGCGATCCTATCGGAATCTGGCCACCGTCAAGCCGACATCGGATTCCGATCGAACGATGATCGAAATTCGACCGGATCACAGATGAGTGCGGAAATTTTCGACGCACAACAGATAAATTCCCATATATATATATATATATATATATATATATATATATATATATATATATATATATATATATATATATATATATATATATATATATATATATAGGACGATCGGATTCTGACAGTGATTCGATCGGAATCTGGCCATCGTCAAGCCAACATCGGATTCCGATCGGACGATGATCGAAATTCGGCCGGACAACAGATGAGTGCAGAAATTTTCAATGCGCAACTGAAAAATTCTCATATATATATATATTCCTCTTCGACTGTTTTATTGGTCAGAAATTTTGACAGCAAATGCAAATCGATAATTCATCATAATTTTTTTTAAAATTAATCTCTGTTAATTATCCTTATCAATGTGAATTATCCTTTTGTACTCTAGTCCTGAAAGTAGACGTCCTTTGGTTAAGGATAAGGAGTAGAGAGTCGGCTTGGGGCGGCCGACGGAAGCACCGCAGAGGATGTCGTCGTCCGGCACGTTGTACTCGTCCCTCAGCGACTCCTCCAGGTTTCCGATGCTGATGTAGAGCTGCTGCCCCAGGTAGCGCCTCTCCCACACCTCCGAACGCAGGTTCCACATCTGACATCCCCATGCACGTTGTCGAACGACACCAGGATCGCCGACCACGACCCGGGAAACACCTGCACCGTGTACCTGCTCACGGCGCGCGGCGTCCATCAGGTTGTAGTTCTTCCGGCATTTCTCCGTCCACTTCCCAGGTCCCATCCTGGTGGTCGTCGAAAGACGCACGCAAGGCGTTCGTTAAAATCCCGAACTGTAAAAGGAAAAAAACAAAAAAGAATGGAAACAGAGCGGCGGTGACAAACCCGACGAGGAAGAAGGCGTAGCCGTCCATGTGGTACGCCTGCATGCTCTTCTCTGGATTCTCCAGGATGATCTCCACGAAAGTCCGGTGCTCCACCTTTATCACGTTGGGGCCGAGGGTGGCAGGGCTGCTTCCCTGTGTCGGAGGCACGTCGGCGATCAAGTTGTACTTGAACACGTCATCGGCGACGCCGAAGTACTCGGCCAGCTTCAGCGGGGTCGCCGGGTCGACGTGCGACAAGCCGTTGAGCGCGAACCGCTTCTTTCCGGCGACCACGGCGCGGGAGCTGGCGAGATGGATGGTGCTGCTTATGTCGATGCTGCCGTAGTGGTAGGAGCCCTGTGGGTTGGGGCGGGCGGCGCTGGCCGTGAGGTTCCACCGGAAGGACCGCCACTGGTTGAGCGACCACGCCCAGCCGACGGGGGCCTTGGGGAGCGCCGGAGATGGAGGTGCGCCCTTCGAGCCGGTGTAGGGGACTACGGCCGTGGCGGTGAGCTCCTTCTTCAGGAAGCGGGTGGATGCCACGACGTAGTAGTCTCCGGGGGCCTGGTCGGCGGTGACGAGCACGGAGAAGCACTGCCCGACATGGACGTCGAGGGAGGCGTACGTATTCTGCGCGGTGTGCGAACCGTCCAACTCCACTAGCTTCAACTCATGCCCCTGGATGCGGAAGTTGAGGGAGGCCTTGATGCCGGTGTTGCAGACGCGGTCGCGGTACACCTTGCCTTGCTCCATCGTGAAGAGCGGCGCGTCGCCGGTGCGGAACTTGCCGTTGATGAGGACACCAGCAGGGAGGCCAATGCCGCGGCCATTGTCGAGGGCGTCGGCGAGGTCCTTGTGGTCCTTCCGGTACCAGTCGTTAATAAGGAGGGTCAAATCGTCGGCGGGTTGATCGAAGGGGACCAGGATGAGGAGGCGGCTGTTGACCCGGCCCGGAGGCCACCGAAGATGCCGGGCGCCTTGTGCATGCCGATGGAGGGGAAGTAGTAGAAGCTTCCGATCTGGTCGTTCACCTGGAAGTGGTAAGTGTAGTTTTCGCCCGGCGGGATGGGGCAGTTGGTGCCGGCCACGCCATCTTGCCATGAATTCTTCCTCTGTTGAATTCCATTCCTGGAGCAACATACACACGATTAATTAATCAAGCACGGAGTTCGATCTAAGACGATGCTCGGAATCAGGAGCTGACCAAGAGAAAAGGAAGGGTTCGTCGAGGTAGTTGAAGACATTGACGACCAGATTGTTGTTGGTGGTGGAGTTGACGTTAGGGCCGGGGAACTGGCCGTCGCTGAGGGATGCCTAAGGGAGCGGCGGTGCCATAGGTGATGTTCCACGTAAAGAAAAGATAAGGATCCTCGGCGCTGACAGGCGGTCCTAACAACGACAATGCAGCAACGCCGGCGACGAACAGGACGGCAGCAGAGCGCAACATCTCTTCTTCTTCCTCTAGCTTAATTAATATATATATCAACTAAAGCAATGAATGAAGGATTCCTATTTTTTTTTTCTTTCTTGTTTTAGGCTAATAATAAATAAGAAAAAAAGGAACAATTAATAAAATTTAGCGGGAGATCATTCGAAGATCCTCCGGCGAGCGCTCGGAAGAGAAAGAGGAGGGGAGAGAGCTTGGAGTTCGTGGCGAGGATTGGACGGGGTTAGAATTGTATACCAGGTAAATCAAGTTAAATTTTATAATGTTAAAATTTATTTGATAAGATAATTAAATCGAATCAAGTCGAATTAAAATTAACTAAGTTATTAAAAAATCTATTCAAGTTTGATTTGATTTTTTTTTTTAGAGATTGAACTTTGTTTATTTACTGAGTATCAAACTTTTAATCAAGTTCAATCCAATCTTCATTTAAATTTATTTAAGTTTGATTTATTTAAATATTATCAAAATTAAGTTAAATTTATTTTATTTTATTTTTATTTTTAATATTTTAATATTTATTTATAAATAAGTATAAATAAACTCATAAATAATTTTTAAATGAATTTATTCATGAACACCGTTCATGAATAATATTCATAAATATTGTTCACGAATATTAACAAGCGAAATATATATGTATTCAAGATTATTTATTTAATTTATTAAATTGTTCAAATTTTTTTATTAATTGACTTTGATACACATTGAATGAACATAAATGAGCTCTTATCGAGCCGAATACCAAATTTGTTAGTTCATTTATAGCTCTAGGCATGACTTTATAGGGTTACGTTATGTGGGAGGAACGCAAGCATGGTGTTGTGGCTCCGTGGCTGATGGAGTTTGACGATTGCTTCGAGGTCGTCCCTTTGTCGATCATCCTTCTCTTCTCCGTAAAAAATTAAAAATAAAATAAAATAAAAAACAAAAAATATGGAACCATCGTATTAATGACTCTCTCTGATTGCCCTTATCGATGGAAAAGATAAATTAGAAATCTAAGTAAAAAATATAAAAAAGTGAATAGATCGATAGTTTAAAGTCGACCTTTTTGAAAATTAATTTTTATTCATTTAATTTTTTTTTTAATATTTATCAACTAGACTAACCGTCTCATTCTCTTCTGGTTGTGTTGGTCCTCGGACGAAGACAACTGTCCGTGTTAATCACCAACCACGCGCATGCAATCCCTTCTTTTTCTAAATAACAATTAAAAAAAGGAAAAAAAAGGTTTTGGGGTTTTGTTTTCTTCAGCAATTTTCTGAATCAAAAATTTCCCAAATATCCAAAAATCCATATTCTACTGTCATATTTTAATTCGCACTGTACCCTTTCTTTATCCATGAGTTATTAGTCGACTATTAGTAAATACTTAAATTTCATACGCTTTCATTCAGTGACTGACTGTATATAATAAGCTCGTGATAAAAATATCTTGAGGTTGTATTAATTTTAAAAATCTATTATTCTCTATAATGGCTCAAAAAGTTATATTGAAGAGTATTCGTTACATTATATAAAATAGTATAATAAATTTAATTTGAATGTTTGTGAAGTGTTTAAGACCCTATAATAAGAGTATAGAATGTTTAGTAATTAATTAAGATATTTCATTTTTTTGTATAATAGTCAATTAATAAGTCACAGTAAAGATGTATATTGAACTTAGTTATATGTTAGAGGAATTATACATGGTTGGTCGGGATCAACTTGAATTTGGACTAAGGAAAGAGCTCGACCAAAGGGCTAACTCAATTGATTCAGCGAATGAACAAGTGAGAGTGTTTCGCCTACGATAACTGAATAGACATGGACACGAACGGAATCGAAAGCACGATGGACACAAATAAATATGAATACAAGGAGCTTTGACTCAATGATATTCTAGCTTAATTTGACATAACCATCACTTTGTACTTTCCAATGCTCATGTGTTATCTTTTGCAAAAGATGATAACATTTAAGTTATTAGAATTATCTTATTAGTAAAAAGAAAAACTTGATAGGCAATTATAGGTATAGTGATTATTCAACTAGTGTTGAGATTGGAGAAATACAATAGAGGTAGAGAAGTTCAACATATATTGACAGAATAGCAATAGATTTTAGTAGATGAAGTTCAATACACATTGATATTTAGATGTCCAAAAGGTCGAAGTTTCATAGGTGTTAACAGATAGAACAAATTATAAGAGAGAAATAAATTGGACGAGTGCTAGTGTATGCTGTCTCAGCAGACTTGACATTCCAAGAGATCGATTTTCATTTGAAAAAAAAAATCACAAATACACTGCAGTTAGAGATTGATTCGAAAGTTTTTGAAAATTTACATGGATACTTTACCACTATATCATAGTCCCGAGACTTGAAAGAAGCTCAACAGGTCTTACAAGATGGAGATATCTAATAGGTATTGGTTGATTGATTAAGTATAAAGGCTTAAAAATAAGCTTTTAGGTATATAGATGAAATCCCAGAGACAAAACTATTAGGTAGATGGATGAAACTTTAAAGGCGAGACTTCTAGGTAAAACTTGTAGATAGACAGACGAAGATCTCGAGATGAGATTTTTAGGCAAGAAGGCAAGTGAGTTTCGAGTGATTTTGATAAACTATAATCTTAGATTTGTTCACAAGTGAAGGCCTATATAAGTCGATCGGTACTTAGACAAGGATTTTGAGAATTCTAATGGATGAACGAACTCAATCTCAAATAAGTGTTGACTAATGATATTTTAAGTCACTTGAATAGTTGAGGTAATTGCAAACGTTTTGCTTTGTTCGTGAATAGAAAAGAGGCTTCTTTTATTAAAAATAAAAAACAAAACAAAACAACCCTTAGAAACATATGTAAATTAGACAACAATTAATATGAAATAAATCTCTTAGGATTGTCCCAATTGATAAGTACAAAAGAATACTCTCAAGTGGATAGAGGTCAATTCTCAGAAATTTTACCACCTTAGGTTATTGATCGACCCCCTTATTTGTACTTGTCACTTGAGATTCTGATTTACCTTCTTCATCGATAGAGGCAGTTGGAGTGGACCGCTAATGTGACGGTCACATATTTTTTGAACTTACTAAAGTTGTTCTCGCGAGTTTAACGGAGTTGTTGGTAGTCACATGATTATTATTGTTGAGTTCTTGAATGAAATTAAAATCAAATAAAATAAAATACACAGTGAAAGAATAATCCAGTAAGGATCCATGTGGATTCGAATTGATCGTTTGTTTAGAGGTTTATCCTTGATGCGTGAACTTTGCAAATATGGAGAGTCAAGTCGATCTGAACACGATCAGTATGTTCGCGTCTCTTTGATATCTACACGAGCACAGTCGTCGTTTCTCTCATGAATATAATTGGAGAATTACATCACCCTCGTCGTAGTGCTAGCTACTCTTTAAAGAAAGATCAAAAGACCTAGCTTTTGGTTGACACAATCTTACACGATCTTATTAGATAAGATCATGTTTATTATTTAATCCCCAAGTCATATCTAATATGATATTTTCTTTCTTTTATTTTATAAAACGTGGGCATTATCTATGATCTTGTTTGAAAAACTCAAACATATATTGGATTAATCTATTAATCCAATAAGTTCGGATCCAATTAGATTAATATAGTAATCTAATAAGTTTGGAGTTTGATTAGATTAACCTATTAATCTAACTAATTTAGGATCCAATAAAATTAACCCATTAATTTTAAGTTAGATCAAAGTGTGGGACTTCGATTGTAATCCTAACAATTATTATCAATGAGACAAATTTATTCTCTTACATGTAAGAGATCGCTCCATTATCAAGATGAACAAATCATCTTTTACTATCAAATTGAACTTGCTTAAGTTGATTATTTTTAGGATGCATGGCTACCCTATGAAAATTTTCCCATTGACTATTAGCATAAATTTGAATAATACAAATGAGATGAGATCAACAGAATGATACAAGTCGTTCTAAACTATAAACACTAAATCCTGGCATCACCGTCTTGATCAAAAGACTACCGATCATCCTTCGAAAATCATCTCCTCCCTCAACCTTAACATTGTCATCACACTCCACACTTCCTCCGCCCTTATGAAACAACCCTCGTCTTTCCCATTGAACATGTACAACTAGGATGGTAAACAAATCAAACATATTGGTACATGCAATAGCCCCAGGTCAATATAGATCAGATTCAAGTGGGACTCGAATAGTATTTTAATGTTTGTCAATACGGTTGGATATGACTTAGCCATATGTTGACCATATGATTAGTGGATGATTAAGATATCCAAAATCATATGAGAGAGATTATTTAGAGGAGATTGTTGGAGCAATCGGGCTCAGGTCAGAGTTGACCAAACTCGAGTGAGACTCGAGGGGAAGTCCAAGTATGAATATTTGACATAGAAAGTTTAAGTATGAATACTTGACAATGAAGAAGTCCAAATTTGGAGACTCGACAAAAGAAAAGTTCAAGGGTATAGTCTTGGTCATGTAAGTCTAAGTGTATAGTCTTGGCAATGAAAGTCCAAATATGAATACTTGGCAAAGGAAAAGTCCAAAGGTATAGTCTTGGTCACATAAATCCAAATGTGTAGTCTTGACGGTGAAAGTCCAAGCATTGAGACTTAGTAATGAAGAAGTCTCAGAGATGTGACCTCTTGACAAAGGAATACCTGGTTAGCATAATATAGCTAATGGAAGCACCTGAAGGTTAACGCGAAGGGTGAAGAAGTCGTGGAGGACTTGGATGGACCCTAATGGTGTGAAGCTGATGGAGATGGCTAAAAGACTCAGATCTAGGTTAAGGGTATCCGAAGGCATGACATAGTTGATGGAAGCACCTGAAAGCTAGCGCGAAGGGTGAACGAGTCGTGGAGGACTTAGACAGACCCTAAGGGCGTGAGACCGATAGAGATGGCTAAAAAACTTAGGTTCAGGATAAGGGTGGTCGATCAAGTATAAAAGGATTATACTTGGACTAAACCTCATGTTTGAGGTTTACCAATTGACTGACCAAGTGCAGGGTACTTAGAAGCCTGGTTTGACTCGAGCAGTCAACTGGTGGGTAGTCGATTGAGGCTTGATTGCTTACTGTGCCTTGGCAGTCGATTGATGGCTTGCACCAGTCGACTAATCCTTGGCAGTCGATTGCCAATGATGGACAGTCGATTGATGGCAGTGGATATAGGCACAGAAGGTCTCGTAGTCGACTGAACAATCGACTCTTGGCTTAGCAGTCGACTATTGGAGTATCTGTTGGGTAAAAGTCTACGTGGATTAGTCTGTTGTGAGACAATGGATAGGTGAGCAGTTAACTAGGGGACTTTTAGTAGTCAACTGTCATTCGCAAAATTAGCCAGCAGCATGCTTTAAATGGAGCTCGAGATGGAGGATTTCAAAAGTGGTTCTTAGGCGATTTTGAGACAAAGTATTGCTACATTCAAGGTCCTCCAAGCTCTTCCAAAGCAATTAAAGTGCAAGCAATCAAAGCAATCTTTTGTAAAGTGTTCTTTACCTGTATTTACTTTTGTATTTCATTTTTGATTGTATCTTGTTGTTTATTGTTGTAAACACTTATTGTAAGAGATTTCTCCACCTCCAGTGTCATACTGAGAAAGAGAAATTTGTTAGTGGTGGTGTGCATCACTATAACTCACTCTAGAGCTCGACTGTGGAGTAAGAACTAGAACCATATTAAATCGTTATGTGCTTGTCTTGTATTTTATCTTCATATATTTGTATTTTCGCTATGATAACATTGTTGTAGACGAGCACGAACACAATTAAGCGTAAAAATTGAAAATCGCTATTCACCTCCTCTAGTGCACGTCACAGTCCCTACAATTGGTATCAGAGTTGGGCTCGCTCGAAAGACTTGCAAACAATATCAATGAGGCCACTTTTCATCGGACTCATCACTGCAAGAGCAACGCTAGAGGAAGATGGAGCCAAGTGATAGATTCTGCTATGACACTCGGATCCCTCCATCATTCGATCGATAAGATTTTCCGACATAGAGGGTGAGGATGGAGACCTTCTTGATGATGGACATAGAGAATTGATTCATCATCATGGATAGATTTGAACCTCCCATGGACAAGAAGAGAAGACTCTTCAAAAAGAAGTGGACCAAGAAGTAAATCCGTAAATCCAAGACAAATGAAAAGATAGCGATAATTTTAACAAAATCCATACTTAAGGATTTTTTGTACAACATAGGGGAATTTGATGATGCAAGGGATCTATGGATCAAGATAGCCAAGTTCCATGAAGAACCCTCACCGACCCAAAAAGTAGAGGAGTCTAAGGAGGAATGTTCATCCTCTTAAGAGAGTGAAGATTCGGAAGTTGAGAGGTGCTCAACATCCGAGTCGAAAGAAGTTGAAGAAGCTTTGACCTCTAGAATTGAGGGGAGGAGAGATCATTCTCAATGTCGGAGCAAGTAGAGGAGTTATCTACCTCCGAAAGAAATGAAGAACTAGACCACAATTCACCTACCACTGAGCTAGGTAACTCAAATGTAATTGTTAAAAATAAAAATCATATAATTTGATTTGAGTGTAGAGAAGTAGGGTATTATAAGAGCAAATGCCCAAAATGGATAAAGAAGGCTCAATCGACACCGAAAGCGAAGGAGAAGATCAAGAAGGTTGGAGCTCCAATTCGCAAGAGCAAGGAGCATATAATATACTTCAAATGCCAACAAAGGGGTCATTATAAAAGCCAATGTTCTAGGGGAAGAGACTCTAGCAAGGACAAAGGAGGAGCTTTATATATAGGAGAAGTTAAGACAAATCCTAAGGTATATTTCAATAATGTTCGTTCTTTATGTAAGGATAAAAAGTATGCTAGGAATGATGTTAATGCACTTGCAATTGTTCATGATCAAAAGTATGCTAGAAGTAAATATTTTTGTTTAGGGGCTAAATCTTATGAATTTAAATCTAAGAGCACGTCTAGAACCATTAATCCTAAAACTACCCTACCTAAGGATAGGAAGGTAGAGAATAAGAACCTAAGCATTAACCTTAAAAAGGATAGACATATACCTAGAAGAAAGGGGAATGCCCAAAGAAAGAATGAAAATTCAAAAATTGGACATTTGAAATTGAAAATTTAAGTTTTGAGATCAAAGCTTGAAAATTAGTAAAGATCTTAAAAAGAATGGAAAATATGTTTCTAGGGTCGAATGGGCAAGGTTTAAGTGTTAGGAGGCAAGACCTACCTATGGATAAGAAAAGTTTGGGTCACAAACTTAAGTCTAAGAAGGTTATGCTAATCTACCATAATATTCCATTTAACTATGGAATAAATTCTAGGTTTAGAAAAATCAAAGTCATAAGGGAGGTCATCTCTAGAGTTGATCGTGGTAGATGTCTAGTGGCCAAGGTTTCCAAGAAACCTAGGAAAGCCACAAAAAAGGTCACAAGGGAAGCTATCCCTAGAGTTGACCTAGACAAAACCTCATTGACCAAGGTTTCTAAACCTAGGAGAGTCATTAGAAATGTACTAAAGGAGGTTATTCCTAGTGAGTACCTTATGAACCCAAGGAGCTCAAATAGATTTTGGATTCTTAGGAGTATGATTTCCTCACACTAGACGGGTTAAGGTGTATCAACCTCAAATGGATGGATAGTTAACCTAATCATGGTAGAGTTGACACTTTAGGACATTTTCAAGGTTATGTGACACTTTAGAAATGAGTTTAGTTATTATCCTAAAAGATGTTAGGATGTGCCAATAGAAATTATAAAAGTTGGAAAATTGATCATAATTGACATTAATACAAAGTGGGTATAATACTATAAAATGATAATTAGATTTAAAACTTAGGTATTTCTATACTTTGATATTATAAAATTATCATGCTTTGCTTATCATATATCATATAATAACATCTGTTTGTGCAATAGGCCTCGGGTCGATGTTGACCAAATTCGAGTGAAACTTGAGTAGGGTTTTGATATTTGATAATGAGTTTGACCATTATTTGACGATATGATTTTACCATATGTTGATCATATGACTAGTGGATGATTGAGATATTCAAAGTCATATGGGGGAGATTGTTAGAATAATCAACCTCGAAAGTCCAAGTTTAGATACTTTGCGTGGAAAGTCTAAGAATGGTCTTGGCAAGAGAAGTCCAAGTTTGGATACTTAACATGGAAAGTCCAAAAATGATCTTGGCAAGAGAAGTCCAAGTTTAGATAATTGATATGGAAAGTCTAAGAATGGTATTGGCCACGTAAGTCCAAGTGTGTAGTTTTGACGGTGAAAGTCCAAGCATTGAGGCTCGGCAATAGGAAAGTCCAAGGATGTAGTTTTAGCAGCATAAAGTCTAAGCATGTAGTCTTGACAACATAAGTCTAAATCGATCTTGGCAAGGAAGTCCAAGGGTGAGATCTTGACAACACAAGTCTAAGTATGTAGTCTTGACGGTGCAAAGTCCAAGTGGACCTTGATAAGGAAGTCCAAAGGTGAGATTTTGACAGCGTAAAATCCAAGCATGGAGTCTTGGCAGTATTAGTCCAAATGAACCTTGGCAAAGGAGACCCTATTAGCATGACATAGCTGATGGAAGCATTTGAAGGCTAGCGCGAAGGGTAAAGGAGCAGTGGAGGACTTAGAGGGATCCTGAGGGCGTGCGACTGATGGAGGTGGCTAGAAGGCTTAGGTCTAGGCTAAGAGTGGTCGATCAAGTATGAGGGGATTATACTTGGATTAAACCTCATGGTTGAGGTTTATCAGTCGACTAGGACTTTGGATCAGTCGACTAGTCAAGTGTTCAACATTCAAGAGTCTAATTTAACTCGAGCAGTCGACTAGTATTATAACCAGTCGACTGATCGAGGAGTCGACTGAGGCTCTACTGTGGCTCTAACAGTCGACTGCTAGTTGTGAACAATTGACTGACCTATATCAATCGATTGCTAGGATTTAACAGTTGATTGGAATTAAGTCGACTAGGGCGTGCGACTGATGGAGGTGGCTAGAAGGTTTAGGTCTAGGCTAAGAGTGGTCGATCAAGTATGAGGGGATTATACTTGGATTAAACCTCATGGTTGAGATTTATCAGTCGACTAGTCGAGTGTTCAACATTTCAACATTCAAGAGTCTAATTTAACTCGAGCAGTCGACTAGTATTATAACCAGTCGACTGATCGAGGAGTCGACTGAGGCTTTACTGTGGCTCTAACAGTCGTCTGCTAGTTGTGGACAGTTGACTGACCTATATCAATCGATTGCTAGGATTTAACAGTTGATTGGAATTAAGTGGCCAGAGCACGGATTGCTCAGCAGTCGACTGCTGTCTATAGTAGTCGATTGCTAGGTCAAGGCAGTCGACTGATGGACATTAATCTGATGTGGATTAAGCTGTTGTGAGGTAACAGTACAATGTCTAATCGATTTCTAGGTAAGAGCAGTCGATTGGAAGGCGAAAATCAATCTGAGTTGTAGCTTTATAAGGAGCTCGAGAGGGAGGAGATGGATGTCGATTTTTTAGGGCTTGAAAGGGAAGTGTTGCTGTAATAGCTCTTCAAAGTCATTCAAAGCAACTAAAAAAGTAAAGCGATCAAAAGCTCTCATTTTTAAAGTGTTTTCACTTGTATTTCTTCATTTGCTTTTGTATTTCATTTTTGATTATATTACTATTGTAATTCATATTATAAGCGATTTCTTTACCTCTGGATTGTACTCTGAGAAGAAGAAGTGGTTTAGTAGAGTGGACACTAAAGTCCGACCGTGGAGTAGGAACTGTAGGTTCCAAATCACGTAAAATCTCATCTTGTGCTTGTGATTGTTTTGCGTATTTTGTTTCTACTTATATTTTGTATTCCGCTGCGCATTAACAATCTTGTAGATGAGCACGAACGTGATTGAATCGAAGAAAGTGAAAAATATTATTCACTCTCCTCTAGTGCATCAATCGATCCTTAACAACATCATGATCATATTATTATGTCATGATAGCTTTTAGATTGATAAATGACATGCCTAATACTTAGGTTATTTCTTTATCATGTCATGACATCATGAATCATGAATAAATACTTTAATTTATACAAATATATCATGATCATATTCATACATTTAAATTGAATTTAAGGATAATGATATTATTTGAAGTCCTATATAAAGGAATCAAATTGGAATGCCTAGGTAAAATGCATGGAACCTTAGTTTAGGGAACACTCAATCCACATCTCACAAAGACCATAAAAAGATATGTGTGTGTATTGATATACCCTAGACACATATGAGATGTTAAAAAAATGAGTTAAGTTCAAGGTGCTTAGACGTTGTATTTAGATGAACTCAAACTCATAATATGATATTGATGAATCATGAGAAAAGCTAATGTACAAGTCATGTGCATTGAGCCTATATACCATGATCCAATATAAGGTTTTGAAAATATTTTAAAATTATTTTGAAAAATTTTGATGAAGTCTATCTTTTGATAGCAACCACCATTGAGAAAATTGACACAAAGCTAGACAAAAATATTGAAATTATTAATGCTTTTGAACTTTGTATCATTCTTTGAATTTAATGGATATTTTAATATAAAATTATTTTTTACCCATTGTATTTCATGTAAGTAATGTACGTATGGAGTTTCATGATTTTTCAAAATACATATAAATACTTATGCTTTTCCATATTTTGAATTTGAAGTCTGATTTTTACATTTGTAGAAACCAATCGACTGTCGCATGGAGCAATCGACTAGTAGTAGTGCAGTCGATTGATTTCTAATTTAAGTCGACTGCTGAAGCTTATTTCGATTGAACAAGATTTGTTTAATCATTTATAAACAATTTTAGACTACCCTAACTTCTCATAACCTAAGATATGCTTTGGAAAGCATTGGAATAGTCAAATAATCATTGAAAATGATTAGGAGAATTATTTAGGATGAAGTATCAAATTTTAAGGGTTGTGAAAGTCCAATGTTGAACTTTTGCCCTTAATTTTGATTGGTTAGATTTTCTATAAGCTTAAGAACTCTCCAAGGATATTGTTGGTACAATAATCAAGGGAGAGTAAATTTTTAGGGGAGGTCATCCATCTTGGTACGATGGATAAACCTTAATTACAAAGGGAAGGAGTGAGAGTTAAGTAAACCTTCATTATAGATTGCTTCTCATTTAGTGATAAAAGTTGCATTACTAAGAAGAGTATAGACATCCTAGATGATTTTGAACCAAAGGGGAGATATCAAACATTGAAAACTTTGATAGACTTTTTCATGTATGTCAATGGAGGAGAAGTGAAGATTTAAGTTAGGAAAATCTTCATTATGCTTTGACATAGGAAGATGCAAGTTAGGTTTATTGATTAGCCTACTTAAACGTATTGTCAAACATCAAAAAAGAAAAATTTATGAACTTATTTATAGGATTGTTCATACTCGCTTGAATTGTTTATAGTAACCAATCAAACAAAAATTAAAATATCATAGCTTCAAACAAACAACAAGCTTGATTTAAGAACTTGATAATGTTTAACAAGTCAAACTTAAATGAGCTTGAATCAAACTTGATTCAAGCTTGAACCAATATAAGCTCGATATCAATTAAACAAACCAAGTTAATTCAAATTCAAATCAAACTCAAGCTAAAAAAAAAAATCAAGCCCAATTCAAGCTTGGTTACTTTTTGATACTACTGGTACCTTTTCTATATAGCTACAGATAGAAGGGTTAGCATGTAACCCGTGATCCGATCCAAAATATTCGGCTCAGCAAAGGGAGAAAAGGAAGAATGGTTCGGGCACGAATATCCGAAGCAATTGGCACGGGAGAGTTAGCAGAAGCAATTGACACGGGAGAGTTAGCAGAAGCAATTGGCACGGGAGAGTTAGCAGAAGCAATTGACACGACAAAAAAGAGACGGAAGGCACTTCGCTAAGGGCGGAACAAAAATTGGTTCAACTAGATAATTCCAGAAGCAGGTGGGAGGGATAAAGGGTCGACTCAACCTGATCGATCCGAAGGAAGATTGGCACGGGAAAAAGAGGAATTGGTTCGGGTTGATGAGGAACCCTAAGGCTAGGTCACCCGTGGGCCATAGACCTAAGCTAGCTTCACCTAAAACGGATGGTTGAGAGAGACAGTCTAACCTAGTTACCTGAAAAGTAAAGGAAGAGGCGTTATGCCACAGCTTAGGAGGCCCCCACACAATATTCCAAGGAGCCTTCATTCCTCATATCTGTAACAAAATTATTCTCCAGGGGGAGGTGGTGGCCACGTGTACGATGGAGACAGCTCACGACGTTACGATGGAGGAAAAAAGGGGGATAAAAGGGAGGAAGCAAAGGGGAGGAGGGGATTCGCAAGAATTCCAACCCAGCAAGAGAGAAGAAGACGCAAGAGGAGAGGGAGAGCGAGAACCACCTTGCCGGAGCAGAAGGACAAGGATCTGTTGTTGTTATATCTCTTGTATTTTTTCTCTCGTCTTGGGATATCACTGTAAAAGGTTTTTCTCCTCCACCTTCGGAAACTTCTTTTCCGTAAAGGAGGACCTTCATAGTGAAAGTGCTTAGGCACTGCATCCGGTGAGAAAGCTCACCTCCGTGGAGTAGGAATCCTCATTCCGAACCACGTTACATCTTGTGTCTGAGTTTCGATTGCTGGTATCGGTTTTTGCGTTTCATCTACTTCACCTTCTTATTCTTTACTGATTGCGGCCTGTGAGAACCCTCTGAGATCTCCCTCTGTGCTTCACTGCATTGGAAAGGAGTGAACAGATTTTCCTCGTCGCATCAATTGGCGCCGTCTGTGGGAACATTGAGCTGGACGTCGAGATGCAACCTGAAGAGATACAACAACCCGTGAGATGGTTTTCAGCCACTTGAGGGATCTTTGCGAGAAAGTGGTTGAACACCATCTCAATATCACTAAAGGAGTCCGACCCGTTCAACAGAAGAGGCGACATTTTGGACCGGAAAAGGACAAGGTCATAGCCGAAGAAGTGAAAAAACTGCTAAAAGCGGATCATGTAAAGGAAATCCAGTTTCCCGAGTGGGTTTCCAATGTAGTCTTGGTCCCCAAGCCTTCGGGGCAGTGGAGAATGTGTATCGATTTTCGTGATTTAAATAAAGCGTGCCCTAAAGACTGCTACCCCTTGCCTCGTATTGATCAATCGGTAGATTCTACTGTGGGATATGAAGTGGTGTCCCTAATGGATGCATATCAAGGATATCATCAAATACCTTTGGCCAAAGAAGATCAAAAGAGGGTTAGCTTTGTGACTGCAGGAGGGTTATACGCTTATGTGGTAATGTCATTCGGATTAAAGAACGCAGGGGCAACCTATCAACGCCTTATGGACAAGATCTTTGCGGAGCAGAAAGGGAAAAATGTGGAAGTCTATGTGGACGATATATTAGTCAAATCGAAGACCACTCGGGATCTAGTCAAGGACTTAAATGAAACCTTCGCTACCTTGAGACGGTTTAATATGAAGCTAAACCCTAACAAATGCATGTTCGGGGTAAAAAGTGGCAAGTTCTTGGAGTACATAGTGACTGAGAAGGGGTTGCAAGCCAACCCTGAGAAGGTGCAGGCGTTATGCAACATGAAATCACCTGCTAATTTGCGAGAAACCCAAAAGTTGTTGGGTGGGATTGTTTCTTTATCCCGATTCATAGCCAGATCGGCGGACAAAGGGCTGCCTTTCTTCAAGATCTTGCGTAAGACTACTAAATTTCAGTGGGATGATCAATGCGAACAGGCTTTCCAGGAGTTGAAGAAATATTTGGCTAGACTCCCACTGTTAGCCAAACCAATAGCTGGAGAACCATTATGGATGTATTTGGTCGTCTCGGAGGGAGCTATTAGTTCGGTCTTATTGAAACAAGAAGGCTCTCACCAGCAACCTATTTATTATACCAGCCATATCCTGAAGGGGGCTGAATTCCGTTATACAGAGTTAGAGAAGTTGGCATATATCCTAGTATTAACCGCCCGAATTGAGGCCGTACTTTTTGGCTCATCCCATCATCGTTCTAACTCAGCGAATTGGACAAGGTCGTCACTAAGCCTAATTTCTCCGGAAGATTGGCCAAATGGGTGGTAGAACTAAGCGAGTATGATATTCACTACCAACCCCGAATGGTTATCAAGGCCCAAGCGCTCGCTGATTTTCTAGCAGAGGTACCTTCTTTGCTCGGAAAGGCAGTTGTGTGAAAGATGAGGGGTCAGATGCATGGAATATATTCGTAGACAGTTCTTCAGGATCTACAGGCAGCGACGTTGGTGTTCTATTAATTTCCCCTGATAGTGAAGAAACTCGCCTAGCCGTTCGCCTGGGATATGGGGCATCCAATAATGAAGCGGAATATGAAGCCATTCTAGCGGGATTGCAGGCTGCTAAAGCGGTAGGGACTTCTTCAATTGTAATCCATTCGGATTTCCAGTTGGTAATATAACAACTTCAAGGTTCTTTCGCGGTTCGGGAGGAAAGGCTGCATAAGTACTTGAAGGCTTTTGAAAAAGAAAAAGCTCAATTCCGTCAAGTCCTCTTAAAGCAAATCCCACGGGAGAATAACGGAAAGGCAGATGAATTGGCTCGGATGACTAGTGTTATGGAAGGAGTGAAGTTCCTGGAAACGATCCATGCGGAAATTCATACTTCCTTAGTAATATGCAACGTGGAGGAAGATGCACCCGAATCAAGCCTAATTCCTGATTGGAGGACTGACATCATAGCTTATTTACAGCACGGGAAGGTCCTTGAAGGAAAAGTAGCGACATCCATTTTAATGAGCCGAGCAAAACGGTTTACCCTTATAAATGGAGACTTATACAAGACTTCTTTCGGACGACCCTTATTGAAATGCTTGGGAAGTGAGGATGCGGAATGGGTACTCCGAGAGATTCATGAAGGTTGCTGCAGCAATCATTTAGGAGGAAGAGCTTTAGCAAGGAAGGCCTTATTAGCAGGATATTTTTGGCCCACTCTCCAGCAAGATGCTGCTCGTATAGTGCAAGCCTGCACCGCTTGTCAGAAGCATAGCAACCGTTCCGAACGGCCGGCTGAGTTAATGAAAGTCGTGGTCTCTTCATGTCCTTTTGATCAATGGGGAATGAATATAGTGGGTCCGATGCAGTGGCACCTTTACAGAAGAAGTTTTTGTTGGTGACCGTAGATTATTTTTCCAAATGGGTGGAGGCAGGCCCCTAGCCAAAATTACTGAGAATGTTGTAATACAGTTCTTATGGAGAAATATTGTTTGTCGATATGGTATTCCTCGGAAATAGTCAGTGACAATGGACGACAGTTCCAAGGGAAAAAGATCCAAGAGTGGTGCCAAAGTCTCAACATCCAGCAGGCTTTCACTTCAGTAGCTCACCCTCAGGCTAACGGACAAGTGGAAGTGACTAACAGAATTCTCATTCAAGGATTAAAGACCAAATTGGGGGCTCAGAGGGAAAACTGGGTAGAAGAATTACCAGGAGTCCTGTGGGCCTACCGAACAACACCCAAGACAGCAACAGGGGAAACTCCCTTCAGTTTAGTGTACGGGACGGAAGCTGTTATTCCGGTCGAAGTTCTATTAAGTAGCGCTCGAATAAAGGCGTACAAACCAAATCAGAACCAACTTATCCGAAGCGTTGAATTGGATTTGGTGGAGGAAAAGTGAGATGACGGGCTGAATTTTACAAGCAAAGAGTGCAGCGAGCCTTTAATAAGAAAGTGATGCCTCGAAGATTTCAAGAAGGGGATTGGGTTTTGCGTAAAGTTAATCCCGCTGGAGACCCTGGAAAGCTAGCTCCAAATTGGGAAGGACCCTATGAAGTAATGCGTCGCGTAGCGGGGTCTGCATATTATATGAAAGATGACCAAGACAAAGAACTTCCACGACCTTGGAATGTCATTCATTTAAAGCTTTTTCACACTGTATGAAAAGTCGGGAATAGAAGAAGAGGAATTATGAGACTCCGAAGGGGTGTACTTACTGACTTGATTGCATTAATTAGACGCAAAGTGCTCTTCAAATTTCATTAATAAGTCATTTGCCAGTGCAATACGGTACTGGTGATAAATCTTGAAAAAGAGAAAGAAAATGGAAAGGAAACTCCCGTTTCAAAATAATATATCGAATTACAGCTTAAAACGGTCGGGAGGGTAACGTTGGAAGCCAGCCTCCCAATTTAAAGAGAATGAAGGATAAGTTGGAGGAGGTAATCCTTGATCAGCATATTGCCGAACCGCTTCATTAAATCTGTCCTGATAAGTAGCACGTAGCAAAATGATGAGTCACTCCTGGCGGTTCGGATGGTCAGGGCTCTTATCCCGATGCAGCCTATGCCATTTTTCTTGTTGTTCTTGAAGCTTTCGGCGTACGTCAACATAGCATCGCGACACCTCTATAATAGCATCGGCTAGGATGGAAACATCGTCGGCTCGGGAATTTTGGTCCTGCTGTACAAGGTGCGTCATCTCCACTATATTTTGACGCATTGAAGCTGAAATTCCTTCCACTTCTTCAGAATAAGATTTGGTTCGGGCAAGTTCAGTGCTCAGCCTTTGGAGGGAAGTCTCTTGCCTGCGTAGATGGGCGTGAGCATGCGCCCTGGAATTTATGAGGGATGAGTTTTCTTATACCTCCTTGCATAAGCGCAAAAGTGAGGTCTCCTATTTTATATGGGCTTGCTTGTTGAACTCAAGACGAGCAATGGTGTCGAGTCCTGTTGCTTCCCGAGGAGCTCGCTACCGCCTCAAGACGATAATTCTCGAGCAGAGGAAGACTCCTCATCAAAAGAAGCCGGTTGGACTTCCCGCTGGGGAATGGGTGGCTCCACACCTACTCGCTGTTGTTCCTGTAATGCTGCAATGATATCAGCATCCTTTCGAATGTGTTGGCAAGCCTCGACTAATTGCTCCTGCACAAGTGCAGTTGTTGCAACAGGAGCCGTTCCTGATTCTGAGTCTTCGCCAAATCTTCCCTTTGTTGCCGCTCCCATTCCAAAGCTTGAGCTCGATATTGATGAAGGGAGCGATCCAACTCTTGATGGTTGATCAGGGCCTGCATGCCAGTAGTAGAAAAGAAATTGGTTAATAAGATAAAGCTAAGGAAGCTAATTGGGAAAACATACCAAATCCAGAGCATGACGCAGGCCTTCCATGCGAGGAACCACTTCCTCTAAGTTCAGGATCCGAAGACTCCTGGGAGAAAGGGAAGAAGATGGGATGGGTGATACTGAGGTGGGAAGTTCGCTTATAATGGGGAGAGTGGGGGTGATATCTGCGGGAGGAGAGGGGCTCTTCAGGCAATGAGTGGAGGGGGAAGTTTGCAGTAAGGGGATATCAACCGCCATGGGTTCGGAGGAGGAATGGTATTCAGGGGAACGAGAAGGCAGGGGTGAGCTAGCCTCTGTCATCGGCTGACATTGAAGTACATCCTCCCCAGGTTCATCCTCGGGTTGCAGGGAAGGAGAAGACGACTTCCGAACCTTGGTGGCAGAAGGAGAAAAAGTAGGAGAGCTAGGGTTTGTAAATGTCAGAGGAAGTGAGGAAAGACTAATTACCTCGGTTTCCTCCGGGGCGGGGATAACATGTAAAATACTGAAATTAAAATACGAAATTTAATGGCCAAAATTTCGGGGAAATAATCCTAGGGATTATTTTTGAGATTTTTAGGAATTTTTCCGAAATTTTTCTGGAATTAAACGGACTCCGTACGAGATAATTACGGGGATAAAATAAATATGCTTTGGTGAAGTCTATTTAAGGGGTTAATAGAGGGTATTACCCTAAACAGAAAACCTATTTGTTTTTTTTTTCTTTTTCTTTTCCCCCGCAGCGCCCGACGACTTCCTTGCGGCGGTTCCACGATTTCTTTTTCTTCGCCGCTCGTCCTTGCGGCCGCCGGCCTCCTCTCGTTTTTCTCCCTTCGCTGCCGACGCTGAGTCCGCCACCGTGTGCCCAAAGGTCTTCGACCAGATCTCCCTGCGCTGTCGCGACAAGACCTCCCCGCGCCGTCGCTCTGATCCTTGGCCAATTTCATCTTCTCTGACGCTGACGGTGAGGAGTAACCTCCGGTCTCCACAATGAGCCGACGGTGAGTGTGCATCAAGGATCGCTTGGTGGCGGGCTAGGCAGGCTGATTCTGTGAGTTTGACCGAGCTTTTGATCTGCCGTTGGGCGTCGGAGCAAGGTAAGAATCGGCTGTTGTATTTTTTTCTTTGACGAAGATCAAAAACCCTAGCCATAGTTTCCTTTGTTTGGTTTAAGTCTGTGGTTTTTGGCAGTGGTCTTGAACAGGGGAACAAGGGATTGGATTAGGAATGGTATGGAGTTGCTAAGGCGTGTATATCTCTGCATTATCTTAAAATGCTGTGTTTGACCTTGGTTGTGGTGACTGTGAATTGGGTTGTAAATGGGAGTGAAGAGTGGTTTTGTTTCAGGCCGTACAGGGCTGTAGTGATGGATTAGGCCTTGAGTTGTGTATTCGGTGGGTTATGGAATGCGTTGGGTTTATATATTGTGATTTCTAGGTGTGGAAGGTGATCCGAATAGGGATTGCTTGCAAAACAATCTGATTGGTCCAGATTTGATATCTATACTCGGATCAAAGGAGTTGTACAGGATATATAATTAAATCAATCTAGTGGATCGGATATGAGGTCGATGTAGGATTCGATTCGATCATTAGTTGTGAGATGTATAATATTTTCATATGATGAGTATTGATCATGGTGAGATAAATTGCAAGGATATATTCTTGGATTGAGGAGTTAATTACAATTTGTGACCTACGGGTTGAGGATCTACTTGGGGATACATAGTAGTAATTTAGCACGTTGTCGTGTACTTGGATTTGATGGATTTATTCTGGATTAATTGGTTATGGAAGGAATCGATTATTTATTCGATTTGTCGGTGAATTGTATTTTTGTGCTTGACTATAGTTATGCTATATGCAGGTTTCGGTCACGAGGCAGGTTCCCAGTCGTGACGATTTGGTTATTCTTGCGGATATATATACAGGCGGGTATTTTGACTTAACGTTTAGATTAAGTCAAATTGATATGCTAGTAGGATAGCTTACAATAACTTTTTCATGTTTATATGCCTGATATACTTTTGGTGCCTACTAGATACATGCATGTGATAGGATATGATTATATTTTCCTGTTTGATTTGGATCATAGTACATGGATTAGGGATATGTATATATGGTTGTACATATCATTCGGATAGGTATATTATGAGTAGGATTTACATGCTTTAGTATCATGCACCATTTTCGCATGATTGCATGCTAGCTGGACGGGGTTCCATTATTGTTGAGCCATGACTAGTTACATGGCTCGCATACACACCTTGCCACTCATGCGGTTAGTGGTACATCGGGAGGTGTGTGCGGTTGCTCTGTCGAGCTCCATTGACCGCTCATGGGTAGCGACGAGGGCGTGATGGCGGGGCAGGATCCTCCTCAGTCTATGACAAGATGAGACGAGCTTAGCTCCCCACTATGTTTGGGGGCGGAGGATAGGTGTACTCGACAAAGATCCGCCCACTCGGCCACCAGAGCGATGATGGTAGAGTGCAGTTGTCATAGCCCTACCCACTCGGCGTCACCATTGCGTGTGAGGCGGCTGACTGGCGTCAGGGGTGACCATGTCATTAGCACGACATGCATTTTCAGACCGATTGCATTTTGTATTGTGTTTCTTTGCATTATTGTATTGATGATGCATTGGATGTGCATATGATTGTCATGCATACAGGATACATGTTTATATATTGTCATGACTCTATTACTTCGAGTCAGGCACATGCTCCTATATCAGGGTAGGAGATTCAGGTAAGTACAGCCATTTTGTATTTCTTGCTTTCATACACTATTTATGTGAGACCTGCATCGGCATGATATTTTATTGTTGGCTATACCGATTTTGCATATCTACTATACCCGCAGAGTTCTTTGAACTCACCCCGCTGATTTATATCTATTTCGTGATGAAGTCACAGAGAGTGCAAACGGATCCCCACTCGTCGTAGATGTTTTATTTTTGGATATTTGCTTTATGGTTGGATATTTTGGTTAGAGGATATGTATAGGTTCGGAGATTGATTTTTGTATTTGGATTTTGGTGTCCTTATATGACCTTTATTCGGATTTTGGTTTGATTGATTTTGGTGAGTATTCCCGCCAGCTGGCGTATGGGTAAGTCGATTTATGGTAGACTGCTTATCCTTTATTTTGGTTGATGGCCTGAGGCCAATCTATATAACTGCATGTGAGTATGGATTCCGGTCGTGTTGACCGATGTATAGCGGCCGTGTAGGCCTTGTATGTAAATTGGGATTGTCACCCGTACAGGGGAGATGCTGCCGGATTTTCGTCCGGTGGGGTCTCCTTCGGGGCGTGACAATTTATTTGGTATCAGAGCCAGGTTTTCGAGTTCCTAGGGGTTTTTGGATTTTTTCGGAGTTCGCCACATTTGGCAGGTTTTACAAGGTAATTTGGGAAATTTTGGATTGGTATGGATTTCCGACGATTTTTATATTTCGGAAATTCGAGGATTTATGACGAGGTCAATATGGGGATTGGGCAATGATGTAACCTCTCCGCAAAAAATAGGTATGATGAAAATTTTATATATTTTTACTTCTAGTAACATCTGTTCTAGTAGCATCTGTAATAATTTAACAGATATGAGACGAGGTGGGCGTGCACCTGCACCGAGACGTGGTGCAGGGTAACCATGCAAGAGGACAGTGAGATCTCTGGTTATGGAGTTGTCAGAAAGGGTCTATTGAGTTTTGACTCATGTGCAGACTCGTAGTAAGGGTCGCCCACCAAGGTGACCAGCCGGAGTTGCCGTAGTGTTTATACTCCAGGTTAGATTTGGCTATGTGTTTAGTGGATAACAGGAAATAACATTTAGTGTATTGGTCACTATTTGTAATCGTAGATGGAGTTGACCACAAATGACTTGTTCAGTTTGTGAGTCTTGGACCTGTGACGAAAAGATGCACTGCCTTTTTGAGAGCTGACTGATACCGAGTCAGAAAAGCAAGGGTCAAGTCGTCATATTGGTTGTGGAAATCAAGGACTACAGTGTTAGGGATTTTCACTGATTATGCTAGGCAGATAATTATCCTGTGGGGTATTGGACAAGGACTGTATACTATTGTTGATGCAGACCTTGGAGGTTTAAGTTACGAAGTTCCATAGGGATTTTGATCCTTGAGCGGCTTGAGCCTTAGATTGATAACATTGAAGGTATTATTAAGTACCTAACTGGTATTTATATAGGAGTGGAGATAGTTTCTTACTATTGCAATGATCAAGTTGTTACTTGGTGGAATAAGTGGAAGAAATTTATTTGAGGAAATAACCTATTACGGGATCATGGATTCAGGATGTTTTCGGAAGACAATATTTCCTTATGCTATTTTTTGTATGACTCATTGTTGAGGAATTCTTGAGTCTTTAGTTGAGTGATAAATTATTAATGGAGTTCACTATAGAGTTTACCCCCACTTAACGGCTCAAGTTAGTGATTGAGTTGTTTTCAATCACTCACGATTTATTGGTTTACATTTGGATTAGGATAGTTGGATTTTTCCATCAGATCCTATCGGGAGGCATTAGGGTGAGTTATATTTATAAAAATGACTGCAACAAGGGTCTCAAGAGAATAGTGTAGTCAATCTAGTGATAATAACCTACACTTCGGATAAGGTAACGGTAGGAGACGTGAACGTGCTTTTCTAGCTGAATTCACGTGACATTATTGCGTTCCCATGTTGATGTTCGATATTGATCAAGGCTCTGTCCCGGGAATGAAAAATTGATGAAATACCTCATTTCCCAGCGGAAAATAGGAATATGGATTAAACCTTTCTCCTCAGATTGATGTGGCTATCAGAAGTGGTTTGCGCATTTGGAGATATGAGGTTGGTTGTATGGTTTTTTGAAGAAAATGATAGGAAGAGGTGTATACACCTAGATGCATACAGTTATCGAATTCTTTTTCTAGATCACTGTGAAATAGGGAATCCATTAAGAGCAGAAGTTGGATGAGTTTACATCTTTACTCGAAAGGAGTTGTAGATGGTTGAAGGATTGATCATTGAGGTTGGTATCAGATGATTGAAGGATTGATCATTGAGGTATTACTATAGTTTACCTTACTTGATGATATATTGAGAGATACAGGCGTTTACAGATATCTGTGGTTAAAACATGCACTGATAGGATTAAAAGGATTTTCATATTTGGATCATGTGGATTAATAGTGTTTCCACTGATAGGTGAGATGTTGAGATGATTACTGTGATGATTATCACAGGGGTATGAAAATGATTTTGGATGTTTATAGGTTGATTGATGGACATGTTATATTATGGTGAGAGAGTTGACTTGGTTGTTATGATGTGAATATCTGGATATTAACTTGGAGGTTATGCTTGTGACATGATGAATAAGAAGGTCTCTCGGATGCCTGTATAATTCGAGAGTAATCAGATGTAGTGTTGGAGGAACTTCTAGGCTTGCCGTTGTATAGGCAAGTAGAGTAGGCGATCGGAGTGATTTCGAAAATAGTTTCGATATCGAAGATCCCCTACTGTGAGATAATTTATTTGGTACTGAGGTAATGTTATTTTTACGAGCTAATATTTTTACTTATAGTGCGTTGGCTGAGGGCTAGTATAAAGCGCACAAGGTTGTTAAAGCTCGTGATATACTCAAAGCAATGTCATTAAATTGGCTGTAAGCCAAATCGAGTTGCTTGGATACCGTTATCGATCGGTCTTTCAGAATTGGCAAGGTTGATGATGCCAAGAGGTATTTGTTAGAATGATAATTTTTCAGGGGATAATTTAGTTGGTATCAGTGTTGCTTAACACTATGGGAATTGGAAGAATCTAAGTTCTAATTAAAGGAGGTATTGGATGGGATATTTATTTGTCCCAGTATTTTATTTCTTGAGAAGCTCTGGAATTTGTTGTTCAAAGAGAGATGAACCTTTGGGGTTATATATCGATCATCGATGATGGAATGTGGTAGTGGTAGAAGGAAATGAATATCCTTCATGGTGGATTGAGGATCTATTTAGATCAACTATAGGACACTTGTGTATACTCTAGGATTGATTTATGATAGGTGTGTTGATATTGTAGGGACAGGATGTCATACAATTATCAAAGTCGTAGGGATAATTGATATATCATCAGCCTAGAGTAAAGAGGATGCAGGTGTATAGTGATGACAATTTCATACTTGGTATGAATTGTACGAGGTTTGATTATCATGTTTGACTTATGACGACTTAGTCGTCCAGGGATTTAGGAAATCGTGTATTCTGGACACGATTGGATCATTTATGATGGTGGCAGTTGGAGTTGAGCACTCGGCCACCGTAGATGATGGTTTTCTGGTATTGATTTGATCATTACCATAGATATGGATAGGATACTCTAGCAAAGATTACATCGCATCGGGTCGGTTGGATCAGGAAGGTGTTGGAATTTATTTGGTCTGAAGCTTGTGAACATAGTTTCAGGGCTCAGACGATGGTTGACTTTTACACCAGAGTTGTTTGATCATTCTCGGGTGGAAGGAAGGGTATTGTATGTGGATGCAATGTTTCAGAGAATAGAACATTTCTGATGTAGTTGATCAAGACGTATCCCATGTTTACGTCAAATGAGGAACTACGAGATGAGTTGTCATATATATATATGACGTGGACCTAGTAGGAGTTGTTGTGTTGTTTTGTAGAGGTGAGGAGCAGATATGCTTATGAGGTTTAAGCTAGCTACTGTGTAGTTGCATTTGAATTTAGGAAGAGTTACTATTGATTGAACAAGATAGATCCTTGGGATGATAGAGAGCATTTACCATAGAGTTGTACTTTGCTCTACGATTCGGAATTAGTGATATTGGAATTTGTATGTAGTAGGTGGCTAGATAGCTACCGGCATCTTGACCGCTATGAGTCCCTTGCCAGTAGCATGTCGTTGCCCGTAAGTAGTGCCTTTTGTGTTACCTGGAGAGCCACGAGGCTTTATCATGATATTTTGATAAGTATTGCTGAAGATTGCAATAGGTTCTATATGTTGCAGATGTATAGGATTGTATTCGGAAAATAGTAAGTATTGAAACGTTCTCTGTGGAGGAACAACATGCGGAATATAGTTGATTTGGAAGTCTGGTAAAGGTGGTATATAAATAATCAGCAAGGTTCTGTACCAAGAGAGAAGTGGAAGCCTAGTATGATGGACAGTGTTGGGAGATTATTTGGAATTCGGAAAGGACTTAGTATGATTAGCTAAGTCCGCTCATTTTCATTCGATCCATACGGTGAGTTTGTTGGATCGCTGGATAGGTTATACTGTGGCGATTTCTAGTTCATGGAGTATCTTTGAGTATCGGATGCGATAGCGATTCAAGATTTACCTTAGGATTATGGTAAAGTCTTTAATAGGTCACGGATATAGAGCTCCACTCGGGTACAGATAGGTACTTATGATAAGTGGTCGATATGAAGATACTATTCATATTTCGAAGGGCCGCTGTAAGTGTGATTTGATTTTAAGGGATATCAGTAACCCCACTTAGTCACTTGAGGTGTGACTTGTCTCCAGATGCTTGAGATGGTTGTTGGGACATTTCGTACTAATATACGAGTAGGAAATTTGGGGACCAAATTTTTATTAGTGGGGGAGAATGTAAAATACTGAAATTAAAATACGAAATTTAATGGCCAAAATTTCGGGGAAATAATCCTAGGGATTATTTTTGAGATTTTTAAGAATTTTTTCGGAATTTTTCTGGAATTAAACGGACTCCGTACGAGATAATTACGGGGATAAAATAAATAGACTTTGGTGAAGTCTATTTAAGGGGTTAATAGAGGGTATTACCCTAAACAGAAAACCTATTTGTTTTTTTTTCTTTTCCCGCAGCCACGACTTCCTCGCGGCGGTTCCACGATTTCTTTTTCTTCGCTCGTCCTCATACACGGCCTCCTCTCGCTTTTTCTCCTTGACCGCTCATGGGTAGCAGAGGCGGTAGCGGGCGTGATCCCTCCTCCGGTCTATGACACCGGAGATGAGAGCTTAGCTCCCCACTATGTTTGGGGGCAGGAGGATAGGTGTACTACAAAGATCCTCGCCCACTTGGTCACTCAGAGCGTGATGGCAGAGTGCACAGTTGTCATAGCCCTACCCACTCGGCTTCACCATTGCGTGTGAGGCGGCTGACTGGCGTCAGGGGTGACCATGTCATTGGCACGACATGCATTTCAGGTGCATTGCATTTTGTATCATGGTTTATCGTATTATTGTATTGGATGCGATGTATATTGTCATGCATACAGGATACATGTTTATATATGGTCGACTCTATTACTTCTAGTCGTGCACATGCTCCTATATCAGTAGGAGATTCGTAAGTATACCATTTTGTATTTCTTGCTCAGATACCCTATTTATGTGAGATCAGATCGGCATGATATTTTTATTGTTGGCTATACCTGATTTTGCATATCTACTATACCCGCAGAGTTCTTTGAACTCACCCCGTTGATTTATATCTATTTCGTGATGAAGTCAGAGAGTGCATACGGATCCCCACTCGTCGTAGATGTTTTATTTTTGGATATTTGCTTTATGGTTGGATATTTTGGTTAGAGGATATGTATAGGTTTGGAGATTGATTTTTTGTATTTGGATTTTTGGTGTCCTTATAGACCTTATTCGGATTTTGGTTTGATTGATTTTGGTGAGTATTCCTGCCCAGTTGGCAGAAGGGGTAAGTCGATTTATGGTAGACTGCTTATCCTTTATTTTGGTTGATGGCCTAAGGCCAATCTATATAACTGCATGTGAGTATGGATTCCGGTCGTGTTGACCGATGTATAGCGGCCGTGTAGGCCTTGTATGTAAATTGGGATTGTCACCCATACAGGGGAGATGCTGCCAGATTTTCGTCTGGTGGGGTCTCCTTCGGGGCGTGACATAACAAGGGTTGCAGGAGGAGGAGAGGGAGAAAGACGAGAGGAAGCAGGCGTGGTGGTGATCGGGGAAGGTGAAGAGGAAGACGGAGCTGACGGCTGACCGACACCCTTCTTGCGATGAGAATAACGGCCCGCTATCTCCTGGAAGAAGGTAGAATGCATTTTGAGGGTTTGAGAATAAGGGAAAAGGGTTGAACAAAGGGATTGAGGCAACGGAGTGTGACGGCGGAGGAACAAACAGGCAAAGAAGAGGAAACGAGAAGTCGAAAAGATGAAGATAGCCAAAGAGACGAATACAAAGGATCCCCTATAAAAGGAGGGAAGAATGAGCTTATAACCATTATTAGGCTCCTCGTCTGTGGTGAAGTAGGCCCTAAGTGAAAGGGGAAAGAAGGATTTATTTTTCTAAATGACCCATTATGTACTAAAGCCCTCATTTGCATGGGAAGGGACGGATATAGGCGTTCCCCTTCGGAAGGAAAGCCCAAAAGAGGAATGATATGAAGACATCGCCTCCTTTATGATGATGCCCTTTGGGCAATATATACTCAATTTTTATCCCCGCGAAGCGGAAGATATCCCCGTGTGGTGGTGGAACGGAAGAACCGAGATTCCTCGGTTATATATTATACTTAATTTTTATCCCCGCGAAGCGAAAGATATCCCCGTGTGGTAGTGGAACAGAAGAACCGAGATTCCTCGGTTATATATTGTATATAAATTTTTATCCCCGTGAAGCGGAAGATATCCCCGTGTGGTGGCGGAACGGAAGAACCGAAAGTTATTCGGTTATACTCAATTTTTATCCCCGCAGAGCGGAAGAAATCCCCGTGTGGTGGTGGAACGGAAGAACCGAAATATATTCGGTTATATTTAATTTTTATCCCCGCAAAGCGGAAGATATCCCCGTGTGGTGGTGAAACGGAAAAACCGAGATTCCTCGGTTATATATTATACTTAATTTTTATCCCCGCAGAGCGAAAGAAATCCCCATGTGGTGGCGGAACAGAAGAACCGAAATATATTCGATTATATTTAATTTTTATCCCCGCGAAGCGGAAGATATCCCCGTGTGGTGGTGGAACGGAAGAACCGAGATTCCTCGGTTATATATTGTATATAAATTTTTATCCCCGCGAAGCGGAAGATATCCCCGTGTGGTGGTGGAACGGAAGAACCGAGATTCCTCGGTTATATATTATACTTAATTTTTATCCCCGCGAAGCGGAAGATATCCCCGTGTGGTGGTGGAACAGAAGAACCGAGATTCCTCGATTATATATTGTATATAAATTTTTATCCCCGCGAAGCGGAAGATATCCCCGTGTGGTGGCGGAACGGAAGAACCGAAAGTTATTCGGTTATACTCAATTTTTATCCCCGCAGAGCGGAAGAAATCCCCGTGTGGTGGCGGAACGGAAGAACCGAAATATATTCGGTTATATTTAATTTTTATCCCCGTGAAGCGGAAGATATCCCCGTATGGTGGCGAAACGGAAGAACCGAAAATTATTCGATTATACTCAATTTTTATCCCCGCAGAGCGGAAGAAATCCCCGTGTGGTGGCGGAACGGAAGAACTGAGGTCTCCTCAATTATATATCCTTTTTGTCCCCGTAAAGCGGGAGAAGTTGAAGTCCTTATTTAACTTTATATTGTTTTATTCCTGTAAGATAGCAGAGTTGGCTCATTTAATGGTTCTATATTCCCGGTAGGGTAAAAAGACAGAAGAGCCGAAATATGCCTCAGTTATATGTCCGTCTATGTGAATACGAAAGAAGTAAAGCGTGACACAACTCAAAAGATACTGGAAAAAGAAGATAAACTGGGAAAGTTCACCGATGCGAGAGAATTACATATTCTAAGTCATTTACAAGGGGGAGATAACAAAAGAAACCCTTATACACCTCGGGTATTACAGTTCTTTGTTGGGAGGAACGGATGGAGCTCTTTTGTGCAGTCGAGGTTGGCACAGTAATTGCCGACGGTAAGACTGCTGCAGGAAGATTTGCTTGGCCAGCTCCTTTTGGGACCCGACCAGTTGTTGACACAGAGAGCGATTACTGGCGGAAGCTTCCTTCAACCTTTGTTGTAAATCCTTCACTTGCTCCTCCAGACTAGCTATGTAGCGGCGATTGTTTATCTGTTCTTCAACAGGAGAGGAACTGCTACCCTGTTCAGATATTCTGTCCATGGCAAATGAAAGGAAAAGGAAAAGATGGAAGCTATCTGGTGAGGGTCGGGAGTCTTTATAGCGATAAAGGAGAAGAGCGCATTTATTAGAAGAAGAAATAGGGACAGTAAATGCCAATAAAGAAGAGAAAGCGTAGGGGTAGTAGGTGGAAGGTCGACGGAACTATAACTATAATTAAGAGGGTCCGAATCCCCTGGCGATGATAGAAGAAGGTATGTTCGGACCAGATTACAGTCCTTCTGAAGACAGAAACCTTACTGCTACGAGAAAAAGACAAAAGCAAACATCAGTTCCCTCCCTCATTTTTATTGATATATTTGAAATGATTACATTAACTTGATCTATGAAGATATTCTCTGATTACTCCTAACAGACGAAGCGGGAGAGGTCTCTTTGGGGGGAGAAGGCGCCAAGATGACCTTGAAGCGCTCGCCTTGGGACGGAGGAGCGGCTGATGGACCTTTATCAAAAGGAGAAGGATGAGTTTTCGCCGAAGGGATGGGGATGAAAGCCAGTGCTGGTGGAAGTGGGGGAAGTTCAGCAGTGACACGGGGGTCTCCCACCGAATACTCCCATGTGAAGGGAGGATTCCACACCCTATTGCGGAAGGAGGGGAAGGGAGCACGAAAGGACCTCCCTGTATGAGGGGTTGGAGTTGGAGTAGGAGGCAGAAAAGGAAGGGGGCGGAAGGCTAAAGTGGCGGTTGAGTGGGTATCTGAGTCTTCCGGGTCTTCAGAAATCCAGTCTTGTAGTTCAAAAGATTCTGATTCTGAAGAAATTTCGATGGGGTGCCCCGCTGAAGCCATGATAGTTAGATAGAAGGACGAAGACATGGAGGGCGAGAATTTATAATGGAAGGAAAGCGGCAACAAAAGTTCTTGGTAAGAGGAAGAAGACGAAGAGACTGATATCGTTTCCGAAGCAGTAAGAGAGATAGGGAAGATCAACATGCAAAGAGTCATTTAAAGCGTTGGCCGAACCAAAATCGGATCGGATATGAATAATATCAGGCAAAGACCCTTCAAGCGAATCCCCGAATCAAAATCGGATCGGATATGAATAATGTCATTCAAGACCTCCCCAAATAAGTCCCCGAACCAATAAGGTGATTGAGCCATACGGTACAGAAAAAGAGATAACAGTATAAAAAGAGAGCAGTTTAAAATTGGTTCAGAATTCCCGACCCCTCAAGGAGCATAACAAGATGATGATAATTAGTTACATGAACGAATTTATTGTTCAGAAGAAAATGAGAAGCTATTGACAAAATTACTAAAAAAGAGAATAGTGGAAATTACAACTCAAAGAGTTCTGGAGGACATTTAGCCAGCGCATCCACAGGATTCAAATAGCTAGTGTCCGTGCCAGGAGACGGGTATCCTTGTTCGGCATTTTGAGCCGAGGACCCCTCAAAACCTAGTATGAATAAATCTACTCCCTTCTTGACATAGCGTCCTTTAAGGTCGGCTTCTTGCTCCTTCAGCTGGTCTTGACATTTGGCCATCTGAGCTTGACTTTCCGCTAGTTTAGCCGCCAAGGCATCTCTTTCGGTGGCCGCCTGTATAGCTTGTTGTCATAGAGTTGAAAGAGCTTCAAAGTACTCTTTGTGAAGAGTGGACTATTGCCGAGCCACCGGCGATAAGGTTTGAGGAAGAGCTGCCACTATAGAGGAAAGCTCCTGACACTTCTTTGTACAAGATTTCTTGGTAGCTTCCCAAGCTTGACGCTCCAATTTAAGCCGGTGGCATTCTTGCTGAAGCTGTATAATTGTAGTCGAGGAGTCAGCCGCTTTGATCATGGCGTCCCCAAGATATCCTTTATACTCCTTCAGGTCACGGGTCAGGACATCTACCTATTGCAATTCACTGGATTGTAAGAAGAGGTGTTGTTCAAGTTCTTCATTTTTTCGTTACAGCTCCTCCTTTTCGCTTTGAACCAGGGCCAGTTGCATCATTGCATCTTCACACTAGCCCCTTAGGTCCGCCTCCTTCTCCTCTTGCTCACTTAACCGCCGAACGAGCTCTTTTGTCGCTTATGGCGGCAAGTGGCGGGTCTCCACTGGATCGAATCGAGCCAGTTGGACTACCATATTGTGGTGTTGGGCTGAGGCCTGGAAGAAGGAAATCAATGTCAGTATATGCCGATGTATAAAAATGTATATTAAAGATTAGAAAGAAATAGTAAATACCTCCGCCAACAGCTTGCCCGCTTGCTCGCAGGGGCCTTGTACGCCCGACTGATTGAAAATTTTTACCTCCGAGGGATGCCGAATCTTCAGCAGGGATCCCAACGTGGCCCTCGGAGGAATGGGAAGGGAAGGATCCTCCCCTTCAGAGGAAAGTGGGGGTCTGATACGACAAAGGGAGGTAGGAGCAGCTCTTGAGTCGGGAGGAATAGGAGCTCGGAGAGACTCAGTATGAGAAGGTGAGGGTGAATTTTGTGCAGATGGGGAGGAATGAAGAAAATGGGAGGGAGAGTCCCCTCCTTGAGGAGAGGGAGAAAGGACAGATGAGGTATTGCCTCCTCTTCTCGGCTCATAAATGGTTAGGGACTAAGACCCTGGCTGGTCGGAAGACGAGGGGAGACGAGCCGATGAACTTGAAGCTCCTTTCTTGGTGAGCCGCAGCTTTTTCCGAGGGGATGACGGAGCTGCTTTTGATTTGCCTCTTTTAGTCGAGGTTTTCTTCTTTCTGACAGCCTCAATCGCCTCTCCTTCCACCAAAGCCTTCTGCATTAGATTATCTACCAAGTATACTGATGAGAAAGATGAATAACATAGAAAGGAAGTCATATCGCAGGGTAAGTGTCACCCTACCTACAGCAACCGAAGTCGTCAAAGGTAGAGGAGACAATCCAAAGTGGCTCAAAAGGGGAGTTTCTATTAGGTGGTTTGAGCAGTAATGTAACTCTCCTAATACTCTATACACTTCCGGGAAGGGACATTTGGTCCTCATTTCCCGGAAGGGAGGCAATTCGGGAAGGTCTACCTTCCAAGTATCAGAATAGGGTAGAGATTAAGTCGCAAAAGTATAATTCTTCCCAGCCCTTGTGGGAAGTAGGCAGGTTCACCAAGAATTGACAGTCTGAACGGCTAGATAAATAGAAGAGACCTGCCTTGGAAGATTTCAGTTGAAAAAAACAATGAAATATTTCAGGGGTTAAGGTAAGGTTTAGGTGTTGAAACACCATAGAAGCTCCTGACAAAATACGGAAGGAATTGAGGGTGAATTGGTTCAAAGGAAGTTTGTAAAAGTGCAAAATATCTAGATAATCGGAAGGCGCTGGTAGACATAGGCCATTAAGAAACTGTTCGGAGAAAAAGCATGTCGAACCGGGAGGAGGATTATGGGGCCGATGCAGTTTAGTCGTGAAACAACATTTTATAGAAGAGTCTATGTAGTTGTTCTTAATATTAAAGAAATAATGGTTGCAATCTAACTGAGTTATGATATGTTCATATCAGGCGGGTGAAGGAATGGTCCTAGGAGCCATGGGTGTGAACAAAGCAGAGCACTTACTCGGGGGTTAAGGAAGAATCGTGCGGGAAAGGAAGGACTAGGTCGTCGAAACGCTGCCGGTGAAAATCACGAAAGAAGAACAGACTGGATTGTTAAACACACTAAATGATACCTAAAAGGAGAAGGCGGGGGGTTTATATAGGATTTTTAGTGACGGTTCGACTGCATGAAAGGAGAAGGAAAAGCGGGGCCCATGGGCCCACGGGCCGCCTCGAGTATATATAGGGGAGCTATAAGGGAAGGAGTAAATGTAAGTTAAGAAATAAAGAATAGGACAGAAACTTTATATACATTTAGAAAGTCAAGCTTATAACTTCGCTCGACTATTTTTCGGGGTTGACTAATGATACTACTGGTACCTTTTCTATATGGCTACAAATAGAAGGGTTAGCATGTAACCCGTGATCCGATCCAAAATATTCAGCTCAGCAAAGGGAGAAAAGGAAGAATGGTTCGGGCGTGAATATCAGAAGCAATTGGCACGGGAGAGTTAGCAGAAGCAATTGGCACGGCAAAGAAGAGACGGAAGGCACTTCGCTAAGGGCGGAACAAGAATTGATTCAACTAGATAATTCCAGAAGCAGGTGGGAGGGATAAAGGGTCGACTCAACCTGATCGATCCGAAGGAAGATTGGCACGGGAAAAAGAAGAATTAGTTCGGGTTGATGAGGAACCCTAAGGCTAGGTCACCCGTGGGCCATAGACCTAAGCTAGCTTCACCTAAAGCGGATGGTTGAGGGAGACAGTCTAACCTAGTTACCTGAAAAGTAAAGGAAGAGGCGTTATGTCACAGCTTAGGAGGCCCCCACACAATATTCCAAGGAACCTTCGTTCCTCATATCTGTAACAGAATTATTCTCCAGAGGGAGGTGGTGGCCACGTGTACGATGGAGACAACCTACGACGTTACGATGGAGGAAAAAAGGGGGATAAAAGGGAGGAAGCAAAGGGGAGGAGGGGATCCGCAATAATTCTAACCCAGCAAGAGAGAAGAAGACACAAGAGGAGAGGGAGAGCGAGAATCACCTTGCCGGAGCAGAAGGACAAGGATCTGTTGTTGTTGTTATATCTCTTATATTTTTTCTCTCGTCTTGGGATATCACTGTAAGAGGTTTTTCTCCTCCACCTCCGGAAACTTCTTTTCCGTAAAGGAGGACCTTCATAGTGAAAGTGCTTAGGCACTGCATCCGGTGAGAAAGCTCACCTCCGTGGAGTAGGAATCCTCATTCCGAACCACGTTACATCTTGTGTCTGAGTTTCAATTGCTGATATCGGTTTTTGCATTTCATCTACTTCACCTTCTTATTCTTTACTGATTGCGGCCTGTGAGAACCCTCTGAGATCTCCCTCTGTGCTTCACTGCATTGGAAAGGAGTGAATAGATTTTCCTCGTCGCATCACTTTTAAATTTGACGGGACTCGATTTGATTATCTTATCAAATAATTCTAAACACCATAAACCTCGACTCGCCTTAGTTGGGTTCGTTTACATCCCTGCATAGAATGCCTCTGACGACTCCGCCAAGCACGTCGTCTTCTCCTCCAGCAGCTCATGCGCCACCTCCACCCCCTCCCCGCCGCCAGAGTCTGCCTCCCATCCCGCCATTAATCCCAACCTTTACAGCACCACCTTGAGGTCGTCACCGTTGCCCGTAGCCTTGCAGTGCAGAATAGAAGGCCAAAAAACATCGTATTGGCACCGAGCACAAAAACAGAGACAACGCTTGCTCTGGAGGCACCGGAAGCAGTTGGTCCTGCTGCGACAATGACTGTGGTGAAATCGGAGACACCTCTTTCTGCTGTTTCGATGGAGACGATGATGGCGACGAAAGCGACTAGCTCTCTTGCTCCACCACCAGCCACAAAAGCGAGAACCTTTCTTCCTCCACTGGAGCCATCTCCTCGTCGTGAATGACCGAAGCGTGTGATAACACCAAAAAACACAAGGACACACTCATTCTCATCTCCGGTGAGCACAAAATCCGACGAACGCGAGGGGAGGCGACGCTCCATTCACCTGCGCTTAGGCACCCTCAATGCGAGCGGCGGCCATTGGCAACTGTCCATCGCCGTTGCTCTACCTTTGCTACTGCTTTTCTTCAAACCCTCTCCTATTTTTGATGTGGAACACAAGAACAAAGAGGCAATAGATTAGAAGAGCAAGTGTGTGAGAACTAAGCACAGTTAGTAGAGTATTATTTATAGCGAGCAATGGAGAATTTACAGGAAAACGAAACAAAATAGTAAAAAAAAATTTCTCTCTCTAGAATACATGGAATTTACAGGTAAAAAAGAATAATACATGGAATTTGTAGCTGATCAAACAGTACCATATCAGTTTTTCAAGTCAACGCTCACCAACTGAACCTTCAGTAAAACTGATAAAAAAGAAGAAAAGAAAAGTTTCTTAAGACAGTTACAAAGAATAGATGTGCATATAGACTTACTTTTATATGGCTGTGGATTCGATATGGCTATAAGCAGGCTGTTCTTTGGTAACCTCCATGCATCTCATATAATTTCTCACTTCCTGAACACTGTCCCAATCCCCAATCATAGCATACAAGTTTGACTTCAAAATGAAATTTCCACTATCCACAGGTTCAGAATCAGTTATGGAATCCACAGCTTGTCTTGCTAAATTGATATTTCCTTGATCTCTACATGCTCCAATCAAGGTGCGCCAGATGATGATGTCTGGTTTCAGAGGCATACTCACTACAAAGGCAAATGCTTCATTTACCAGCTCTGCTCTACACAGAAGATCCACCATGCTTCCATAGTGTTCCATCCATGGCCTCATCCCCTGTTCCTCTACCATCCACCTAAAGAAATGCTTTCCCTCTTCCACCAGCCCAAAATGGCTGCACGCATTGATCATGCTCAGGAGACACACCTCGTCTGGCCTAAATCCTTCCGTCTGCATCTGCGAGAAATAAGCCAGGGCTGAGTGACCATGCCCGTGCATTGCTAAGGCCTGTATCATTGCAGTCCATGTTATCAGATTCCTTCTCCTCATTTCGCCAAATATTTTGCAAGACTTGTCAATATTCCCACATCTGCTGTGCATATGGATAAGGGCATTGGAAATGTGCATATTCCTATGAAACCCACATCTCTCTATGTGTTCATCAATCCATTCTCCTAAATCAGGTCTTCCAAACTTAGCACAAATAGAAACCATCGATAACATCGTTACTTCGTCAGCTTCCTCTCCTAGTGCTTCCATTTTCCTGAAGAAAGTTAAAGCCTCATTCAGGTAGCCATTATTGCCATACGCATTGATCATTGAAGTCCAGGAAACTTCATTCCTGTTTCTCAGATTCTGAAAAACCATTTGAGCATCAGATACACACCCGCACTTTGCATACATATTGATCAGTGCATTGTGCACAAATGTGTCGAGCATACCAAGATGTTTTATCGCATAACAATGCAACTGCTTACCCTCAGCTAAAGCCTTCAGTTGTGAACAGGAACTAACAATGCTGACAACAGTGACTTCATTAGGACGCACACCCTCACTTATCATCCATCGTGCAGCCTTAATTGTTCTCCATGGTCGATTGCCCTGAGAGTACAAAGCAAGTAGGGCGTTCCATTGAACAACATCTCTATGAAGAGTTTCATCGAATAACTTATCTGCAGCGTCAATATCTCTAAACACGCCATACATTTGAAGGAGAGAAGTCTGGATAACCAGCTCTGCTTGGAAGCCGAGTTTAGTGGCATGAGCATGCATCTGCTTGCCTACAAGGATATTGCTCATGAAGAGGCTACAGGCCTTAATGACAAAGAGAAGAGTGAAGCCATCTACCTTGACTCTTCTCCTTCTCATGAGAGCATATGCCACAAGTGCCTTCTTTGGGACATTGCTATCCAAGAAGCCTCTGAGAACAAGGTTCCACTTGTATGGATTGACTTCAATTCTCTTCCTTTCCGGTGCCGAGAAGTTCAGTGGTATTCTTTGTAGAAATTTGATCGTGTTATTTGTTATGGCGCCTAGAGTGACAGATACCATCGATAGCTTTACAATCGATAGAACCAGATAAGAATCGTAGATACTATTTCGTAGAACAGAAATAGCAATTGCAAACTTACGAAAAGAAGATAACCAGATTTCAGAAAAAAGATTTCTGCAGAAGCTACAAAGAAGTTTAGAATAAATTTAAAAACAAAGTAAAATCAGAGTTGCAATCAGAATTGAAGTTTAGCATGCAGGCGTACCACGTGGATGGCTTTGCCTTCTTCCTCGTAGGGTTAGTCACCGCTCTGTTTCCATCACAATTATGTTATGCTTTTTTTTCAGTTCGGCAATTTGACGAACACCTTGCGTGCGCATTTCGACGACCACGGGAATGTTACAACCTGACGGGCGCCGTGAACAGGCACGCGGTGCAGGTGTTCCCTGGGTTGTGGTCGGCGATCCTGGTGTCGTTGGACAACGTGGGGATGTGGAACCTGCGGTCGGAGGTGTGGGAGAGGCGCTATCTGAGGCTGCAGCTCTACATGAGCATCGGCAACCTGGAGGAGTCGCTGAGGGACGAGTACAACGTGCCGGACGACACCATCATTGCGGCGCCTCCGTCGGCCGTCGGGAGCCAGCTCTCTACTCCGGTTTCGTCACCTAAGTGGAGTACGATCCGAGGAAGAGAGCGACTCTACTTTGTAAATCTTTTTTTTTTTCCTTCATTCTTTATAAAATAATTTTCATAAATTTTTTATAAAATTATTTGTTTAAATTTTCCTTATTTTTATTATGACAAACGTGTCCTATTTTTTATTTTAAAAATATTCTTACTTTAATATTTTATTTTAGTATTGCATAAGATTATTATATCAAAATATTTTTTTTATTAATTTACTAAAATTATTTAAACTTAATTAAAATTGAATTATGATTATAACTATTATTAAAGTATATTATAGCTAATAAAATAATTATATTTTAATTATAATTGATCTTAAATAAAGTTTTAAATCCAATTAACTAATAATGGAAGTTAGACATTAAAACTTACATTTCATTCATCTCTCCCACTCCAAAAACATTGTTCTATTATATCCTTCCTCTCCCTTAACCTACTAAGAAAAAAAGATTAAAGAAGATCAAACATTTAAACCAAAGACCAATTAAGCAATTGATTTTTTTTATTAGCATCATATATCTAAATTTCCAGCCTAATTAATCCTATAAATAATTGGTACGATATTATAAAAAATTTTCACTGACTATCAGGATAAAATTCAAAAAGTGTTCATGATCCGACAACGAAGCCTTACTTCTATATTCACACTATTCTTGTAAGATCGTCCAATATTAAAGTTGTACTCTGCTTGTAAAGGTTAACTCTCAAGTTCAGCCTAGCCCAGAGTCATAAATATAATTTTTTTTTGTATTCGCCGTCAAATATATCTTGGTAGAGAATTGAGCTGTATCTATTTGTGAAATATCTATTTTGCCTTATCCCGCTTTATTTTGCACAAGTTTGTTGATCGAAACTAAATCTAATTAATTAAGAATATACAAAAATATTATATTCTTGAAACCATTTCATTCGATAAAGCTCCCAATTGATTTAATATTACAATTAATTAATTATCACCCCCTTAAATGTCACGCCCCGAGAGCATACCGAGCCAAAAATCAAACGGACGACACCTCCCCTGTACGTGGCAACATTTCGGGTTAATACAAGGCCCATAGGCCCACAATAACAACACATATAAAAATATACCAAACCAGCATGATATATATATATATCAACACAACAACTACACACAGCGGAAATGATACAACAACAACACATCTTACACATGCATACCGGTATGACTAACACCATAACATAAAGAAAACCTCGACAAAACCCGCACCAACATGTGCGTACATCACATAATACATAACATCACGAAAACTCCGAATGCAAAACAAGACATACAGAAAAATCCAAAACAAACACGGGAGCCACGGAGGTGAGATGAGACGATGTCAGCCGACGATACTCCAATGCCATCACGAAGTCTTCTACCTGTTACCTGGGCGACAGAAAACCCAGGGTCCGCGGGGGTGGTGAGTAAAACTCAGCAGGTAATAGAAAACATGTATATATGTCATATCACATGTATTTTCAACAACATACTCTAAAGGTACAACAGGTATATCAGCATAGTATATAAATACAAGCATATACCATCTGACCAAATAAACAACATAAAAATGCAGACATACCTAAAGTCTGCTACGCTACTCTAATCCAACCTGAACATATATCCAACATATATATATATATATATATATATATATATATATATATATATATATATATAACAGGAAGAGTAGATCAACTCAAAATATACTCTAGCTACAGGTCAAGGTATCTAATGGTCTGTCCAACACATACCAATATCCGACACAATCGTATAACAAATGCAAGAGACATGCATGAATATGATGTACACCCAAATGCAGCAAGCATAGTACAATCAAATGCAACATCACAATAATCACATATATATAGAATGTATCTATATATATATTAATCTCAACCATCCATATACATATATATATATATATATATATATATATATATATATATATATATATATACATACATATATGTATCTATATATGGTAATATGCAAAGTGTCATAAGATACGACAATGCAGAATGCATGGTCATGCCTGCTCACCCCTACTCGCTACCACGACCCCAGTGTGACCTAGGTGGCACGACATGACAACTGTCCCAACTCACACCAACCACTGCTATAGAGTGGCCGAGTGGGCAGTATGATCAAGTAGCATATGAGCGTAAAGAGCTTGCTACACAATGGGGGTCCCTGCTGCTGGCCACTCCGACTAACACTACTAATGAGTGGTCGAGTACCACGCACCCAGGACAACTGCACACAACTCCAACTACCACCGTCTATAGTGGTAGAGTGCGGCACAACAGATGCTCTGCCCTCACACCAGTTACTTCTCGGGGAGTGCTCTGGGAGGCAAGATGACTGACGACTTTCTCAACCCCAAGGGAGATTATGTCGTCAGAATGCATATAAATGACATGTGTATGCTGTCATACGTACAACCATCTACCACAGACTCTCTGTTCAGCAAAGAGTCGTACCCATCTAATCAATACACTCTCTATCTTGTAGAGAGTCGTACACAATAGATCGATGGACTCTCTATCATGTAGAGAGTCATACTCGACTGATCCTGACTCTCTCTCCAATAGAGAGTCGTACTCAACTGATCGACGCACTCTCTATCCAATAGAGAGTCATACTCGACTAATCATACCAAGCTGGGACCACCGGTCCGCAGCGACACACTAATCACCCTTCACTTAACCATTACACAACTCATGGTTGGTAACAGTATGTAACATACGGATATTGGAAATAAATCCTACATTTAGGGCATTACTTACCCATAGATGACCTTTTTCCAATTTATAAATTGGGTCATCCCCCGTACTAACATTTACACCTTACTAAACATCTAGGTCAATTTACATCACATCTATAACTCCTAAATCATGATAGGGTATATGTGATATCAACAATTGAACATAAATATATCCAACGATAAGTTCAAGCATACGATAGAGAGAGCAGGATCAAGGTAATATGAACACCTAACATGCTCATATCTATGACTAAATCTGAATGCAATATATCTACCCGGACTAGGTAGGAAATTACCCACTTGTTAATTAGCTCCACTAGTTGTCCATGCGTACAAGCCTCTGTCACTTACCAAAGTCCTGCAAGATCACATGAACTACGATTAAGTTCTAACATGACCAAATCGAATCCTACATCGATCTCTTATTCAACTAATTCAACATTCTCCAATCTTACTCAGATTAAGATCACCGTATCGTTCATAAGTCAACTTTAGCATTAACTATAAAGATAACACATCCTACTTCATAACAATACCAAATCAAAGTTTACCTTACAATTGTTGAAATCAACCATCACTTCTTGATCCTTATCAGATCTGAATCCCATAATCAAATTGGGAACCAATTCCAACTCTGATCCACCAACCCTACAAAGGTCCTGTTATATCACCATTCATTAACTTAATCAACGTACAAAACCTTACCTCTCACTAGATCAATTGACCATAGCTTCTTCTTTAATACAAGAGAAATCTGATCTGTACAGAATACTGGCATTGTGTTTAAATCCAATCTCAACTCCAATGTATTTTAGTACCTGCACAGAATCAAACCTATAAGCTGTGATTTATAGATCTGAACCCTTAAATCGTCAAGGAATAGAGCAACACCATTCTTCTCAATTACACAACATCACAGTCGAACCCACCTCAATCACCCTAACTCATAGGAAACAGAGGAGAGTGATGGCAGTGCAAGGGGGTGTTGGAGTATTGGGAATACAATCAAAGTACCACATTGGTAAGACATGGAAAAGATCATGTGCTTATAAGATGAAAAAATATCTCCATTGGTATGAGGCCTTTTGGGTAAAGCCCAAAAACAAAACCATGAGGGCTTGGGCCCAAAGTGGACAATATCATATCATTGTGGAGATATATGAATCTTATAGGCACTAGCAATTGGTATCAGAGCCACGGTTTCCGGTTTTGTGTGTTTTGGATTCGATTACTTTCACGCATTTATCATATATTGTGTATGCCGGATAATAGTAGGATGTGCGTAGGCTAACTTTTTGGTTGCAGGCATAAGATCCAACTATTATGGCTATATATGTGTGTATGTGATTGCATGTGTGTGTGATTGTATATTATTTGAATCCTCGGGGTTGACGAGGCTAGATTAGTATTTAATTTTTGTAATTAAATACGGCATTGTTTAGCCGCTCATTTTAGTTTACTTTCGATCTAGATTATTTGTACACTCCTTCGTGGAGTATAGGATCGGTGGATGTAAATTAAAATGTTTTATCTCGGCTCGGAACTCTTTGGTGACTTGCGCACGGGAAAAGATGGAGCGGACGAGGTGGCGACACGACGGGACGCATATTGGAGAACAATGCCATAATAGTTGGAAAAATTCTGATTTTTCCATATTTATTGCTGATTTGTTTTATATGCATGTTGTGTGTGCTTGAAAATTCCTCATTTTCAATTTACTAAGTGGGAGAGGGATATTTTAATTAATTCCCGCGGCCTCCATTACAATTTGACGTGTGATGCAACAAACTTGTGTGTCGGCTCTGAGTGCCTTCCTCCCTGCGGATGAGTTTGTTTGTGGATCACTAGGTCAAATAATGGTTATAGGAAATTATCTAGGAGCGTGTGTACTTCCACAGCGGTAAGGCACATAATCCGAAATAATTCCCTTAGTATCGTGTAATGGTGCACACTTAGATGCAAATATAAAGTATCCTCCCCATCGGAGTCACTGCTTTTATTTGTAGGGCCAAAGAGGAACCAACTATTAATTTTATTTGTCAAAAAGTAAGGTTGACAAGATAATAAAATTAATGGGTAAAACCTCCTCTTACAAATGTAGAATTCGTATACGTCCACACTGCGTGGCATGTGATATTCTCGGTGTTTTGAGGTGTTGGTTGATTTCGAAATTTTATTATTAGAGAAATCAATAATTTTTTGAAATTTAAAGTTTTGATCATTGTGATTCTTAGGATTTTCAAAATTGACTTTCAGTCCACTTATTTTGATACTAAAGGAAATAAACTTATTGTACCCAAATTATATTGATTGGAAATGAATCCAAATATTGTCTTATCTGCTAGTATGCAATCTTCGAAGAGTGTCCTCAAGCCATCATTGCTCAAAAGAGTTTCTACTTCTAAGCCGAAAGGCAAGAAGAAGAAGAAACAAGGTGAAGCAAAGATGGTGCGAGGATCTCAGGGAAGAGTGAAGAAGCCGAAAGGCAAGTACTTCACTTGCAAGCAGGATGGACATTGGAACAAGGACTGTACCAATCCAAAATAGAACATAGGTATATCTAATGGACTAGTCATTGAAACATGATTAGTGGTGATATCTACCGGCACCTGGTGAGTAGATACGGGAGCCACTAATCATGTCTGCAACAATTTGCAGGGGTTCCAGGAAACCCGATGACTAGTTGAAGGGGAGATTACCATTTACTTGGGCAATGCCATGATGGTAGCGGCTATTGCAGTGGGAGAAGTTTTATTTATCTCATGAAAATAATAAAACTTTGGTTCTGGAAAATTCCCTTTATGTACCTTTATTTAGAAAGAATTTAGTTTCAGTTTCTAAATTATTATGGATGGATATTCTATTTCTTTTAATGACAGAGTTGTTATAAAAAGGAATAGGGAGAATATCTATTCAGGTACATTGAAAGGAAATTTGAACCAAAACCTCCCACGATGCAAATAGAAGTTAATAACTCATCTTCTAATTCCAATAAGAGAAAAGAACCTTCGAAGATGAACCAAACATATCTTTGGCTTCTTAGGCTTGGTCACATTAACCTAAGAAGAATTCAAAGGTTGATAGCTGATGGACCTTTGGGTTCATTAGTGGTGGAGGATCTCCCAACCTACGAATCTTGCTTGGAGGGTAAGATGACCAAGAGGCCTTTTTAAGGCCAAGGGGTATAGAGCCAAAGATTTGTTAGAAATGGTTCATTCTGATTTGTGTGGTCCTATGGCTATCTAGGCAAGAGGTAATCTTGAATATTTCATCTCTTTTGTAGATGATTATTCAAGATGTGGATGACACTACGATCTGATCATGGTGGTGACAACCTCTTGGGAGAGTTTAGGAACTACTTATCAGAGGTTGGGATTCAATCCCAATTGACTGCACCTGGCACACCCCAGCAGAACGGTGTAGCAGAGCGAAGGAATAGGACTCTTATGGAGATGGTTAGATCGATGATGAGTTATTCTGACTTGTTTTATAGTCTAAGAGATCAGAGGGTGATCGTTAACACGAACGCCAGATTTCTAGAGGAAGACTATGTGATAAGCCACAAGCCCAAGAGTAAAATTGTTCTGGAGGAGTTAAAAAGGAAAGTCACTTCTTTAGTACCACCGGTACAAGAGGACATACCACATGTCACTGCACCGCGTGTCACAGAGGATACACAGAAGATACCTCGTCGTAGTGGGAGGGTTGTTAGACAACCTCTCAGATTCATGTTTTTGGACAAATCTTCTGATTTGGTCCCTAGCAAACATGAACCTGATCCCTAGACATACGATGAGGCAATCCAAGATATAAATACAGCATCTTTGCAAAGTGCAATGAATACTGAGATTGAATCTATGGATTCAAGACAGGTCTGGGAGCTCTTATGCATAGCAACTCATATGGATTATGAGGTGTGACAGATGGATGTCAAGACAACATTCCTTAGTGGAAGTCTTGAGGAATCCATCCACATGAAGCGACCAGAGGGATTCATTGCTAAGGGCAAAGAGCGTTTTGTATATGTTTAATCGGTCCGTTAATGGATCAAGCAAGCTTTGAAGTCTTGGGACATCCGCTTTGACGAGGTAAATCCAGTCTTATGGATTTATTCAAAGTTCGGATGAGTCTTGTGTATATCAGAGATGTGACAGAAACGTAGTGGTATTTTGTACTATACGTAGATGACATTTTGGTGGTTGGCGACAACATCGAAGTGTTATCAGATGTAAGGGTATGGTTGTCCAAACAGTATGATATGAAGGACTTGGGAGAAGTGGGTCACAACCTTGGGGATCAAGGTTGTTGTGCTTATCCCAAGCTTCATACAAAGACATGATGGTGGATCATTTTAGCATACAAAACTCCAAGAAGGGTTTTCTACCTTTCAGGCATGGAGTTCCTTTATCGAAGGAGATGTGTCCTAGATCATCTGAAAAGATAGAGGAGATATAGGCAGTTCCTTATGCTTGGCGATGGGAAGCCTAATGTATGCTATGTCTGAGACCAGGATATCCGCCTTGCCATAGGCATGGTCGCCAGACATCGAGTAATCCAGACGAGGACATTGGGATCGGTAGAAGCATATATTGTAGTGCTTGAGAAGGACTAGAGATTATATGCTAGTTTACCGGGCAGACCAATTACTCCCTGTGGGTTGCATGGATTGCGATTTCCAATCAAATAGGAATAATAGTAAGTCTACCTCAGGTTTTGTGTTTACTTTAGGAGGTGGAGCCATTGTATGGAGGAGTGCCCAGCAGAAATGCGTGGCGGACTCCACCATGGAAGCTGAGTATGTGGCAGCCTATGAGGCGGCCAAAGAAGTTGAGTGGCTCAGGAACTTTCTGATGGACTTGGATGTGATTCCTGGTTTGCCCAGAAATATCACAATTTATTGTGATAATAATGGTGCAGTTGCAAACTCGAAGGAACCACGAGCCCATAAGGCTAGTAAACACATAGAGTGCAAGTACCACCTGATACGAGAAATCGTAAAGGAGGTAGAAGTAAGCTGTCGCCTAGATTGCATCAGAGGATGACCTGGTAGACTCTTTCACTAAGGCCCTTCTAGCGAGAGCTTTGATAGGCATGTGGAGGGAAGGGGAATCAGATGTATGGCAGTATGATGACAGCATAATCTTTTAGTATAAGTGGGAGATTGTTGGGATGTATACTGAAAGCCTAGCTCTTTTGTATGAACATCTTTATTTTGAAATAAGAATCACATGATCATTGTTTACACGTTATATTTATATGTGTGCATATTGTCTAATATTTTACATTGTAGATAACATGGTGCCTGGGTGCGGCACAGAAGATCATGTTATCAGTTCCTTGTAGAATATAAGTAGAGGCTCACAACCAAGATGGTTTTGGACAAACCATTGGTATGGTTGTAGTGTAGCTTGGTATTGTTTTATCTTGAACATAGAGTTACACTAGTACACTTAGGTGTATTGAGCAGGACCGACATAGAGGTGATTCAATTTATTGCTGACTGCATAATTGAATCGGACCTCGGATATTATGTTGTACATGCTCTTAATCCCGATATAATAACGGGCACATGTACTTAATATTTATTTCTTTGATTTACCAGAGGGTGAGATTTCTATGGATTAAATCAATATGCCCGGTAAGTTGGGAAATAATATTATTTACATGGTGTGCCGTTGATTATAGGAGGAATCCGTGTCCTATGTATTAGGTTGATGATGTCCCCTTGAGGAGCTCATAAGGTTCATCATGTAAACCCTGCAGGTTGACTTAGTCAACATGATGATAAGGTTGAGTGGTACTACTCGAGGAGTTAGATGTTAATTAATTGATGGTCAGTAAATCAATTAATTGACGGACATTCGATATCTTAAACACGGGGAGATGGATGTACAAATAATATATGGAGCCCATATTAATTTATGGGGGTTGGTGAGGTAGTTCGATGATGATTCTCTAGTGGAATGGAACATCATTGATGGATCAAGTTTGTGTGGTTCCGATCTATCGGGTGGCCAAGACCCAACTCCTCCTCATGGTCCCTATCGTAGCCTAATATAAACCTCATGAAGTCTAGATCAAATAATGGAAAATAAATCTCTAGATCCGACGGTTGGGATTAAATTCCTAGAACCGACGGTGGAGATTAAATCTCTAGATCCGACGGTTGGGATTAAATTCCTAGAACCGACGGTAGAGATTAAATCTCTAGATCCGACGGTTGGGATTAAAACCCTAGAACCGACGGTTGAGATTAAATCTCTAGATCCGACGGTTGAGATTAAAACCCTAGAACCGACGGTGGAGATTAAACCAAGGCCTAAACCCTAACTCTATAAAAGGGTGGCTATGGGTTGGGCGGCAACAAGTTTTAGAGGTTGGATGATGGATGCTAAGGAGATTAGGGTTTAGCCTCCAATTGCTTAGCGAAGCAACCCTAGGAGAAACCCTAATTAGGGTTTGGCTCTTTTGGGTCGGCCAAGGTGAGGAAGAAGAGTGGGCGGCAACCTATGGAGGAGCTTGTCTTCTTCCATGGAGGTGGCTAGCTCCTAGATCTCTTCTATCCACCATGCTTGGGCGGCAAGGAACCCTATGGAGGAAACCCTAATTTGATTAGGGTTTTGGCTCCTTCGCATGGGTGGCCATGGATGGGAATGAAGGTTGGGCGGCCACTTGTGGAGGAGTTTGTCTTCTTCCTTGGAGGTGGCTAGCTCCTAGATATCTTCTCTCCACCATGGTCAAGGTGCAAGAAAGCCTAAGGAGAAACCCTAATTAGGGTTTCCTCCTTAGGTTGGGCGCTAGGGATTGCAAGGAAGTCAAGGCAACTATAGGAGAGGAGGTCTTCTTCTTCCTAGGGTGTGGCCGACTCCTTCCTCTATTCCCTCCACCGTGGCCGGGGCCCAACATATTCCTTTTCTCCTATTCACTCCATCTTGGTCGGCGGCACCAAAACTAGGGTTTGTCCCTAGTTCGGTTCCTTGGTTGTTTCCATATTATTCTCTCTATTCTTGGGGCCGGCGGCATCAATCCTTTGTGGATTGGTGGTTGGCTCAAGCAAGAAGGGAAAGAGAGTTCTTCATTCTTTGGATTGAAGAAGATCTAGGAAGCTTCAACTTGTGGAGGATCTTCGCCCACACGAAGTCTACAAGGAGGTTAGGACATACGATAGAAGATCAAGAGGTATAAAAGTTTCACAACTTTTATTATTGTTCTTATTTGATATGCTAGCTTATGTTCATTATGTTAGTATATGTTGATTATACTAGTTTGCATTTGCATGTATTTGTATAATCATAGACCCCGATAAGAAACACAAAAACCGGCGATTCGTCCGTCGTCTCTTCCGCGGCTAACCGACTAGAAGAGTTGGGTTGCTTGAACAACTAGTTTGTTCAAGCGATCGCTCAAGTCGTTAGCACGACGATGAATTGGTTGTGCTTAGGAAACTCATCCCATCCGGATTAGTTTTCATTAGTGAAAATTTTAATCCGGGGACATGGGAGCCTATGAGCATTCCGAGGTATAGCACATTGCCAACAGGGGGTTCGCAGCTAGGCATGAGAATAGCAATCGGCTATCGTTCTCACGACGACAAGGTCAGCCCTCCCTAGCTTTGGCGATGAAGATGGTGACGGTAGCAACGAAACTGATCTTGCGGCAAGAAGGAAAAGAGGTGATCGGTACTACGCTCCATCGAGAAGGCAGCAGCTCCGGCGAGGCCAAGTTCTCGGCGATCACAAGGATGGTTGCTGCAGAGATCGCGAGAAGAACAACAGTGGAAGGAGAAAAATCAACACCGAAAAGAAAACAGACCGAGCGGAGGAAGGCACGATCGCTGGAGGAGAAGGGCCGGTGAATCGTCTTGCCGACGAGGCAAACGACAATGGGAGGCAATGGCTCCACTCGCGGCGACAACGGCGCTATATGCGGTGGCTGTAAGGGAAGAGCGAGTGCACGCAGCCCTTGACAGGGCGGATTGGACCCAAGCATTCCTTCACGCTCGGCGGCGGTGAGGAGGCAACCTGCTTCAATTGGATCAGCAGAGAAGAAGAGGCGACGGCGAGGGGGAAGGGTCAGATCCGACGAAAATCAAGCGAGGATCGACTGGATTGGGCGGAGATCGGCAACAACTCGTGGTGGCGGCGGCAGCGGCGCGGCGACAGCAACTGGCGTGGCGGCTGGCTTGGGTCACCGGCGATTGAAGAGGAGCTCACGGTGGCATCGGCAGCGGCGTGGTGACACGCGAGGGAGAAGACGGCGGCCGGCTGTGCGAGGAGTCACGCGCGATTGGGGAAAAAGAAGGGAAATGTCGCAGTGAGGAAGATTCAGCGTGATCCAGAAATAAGGGAAAACAGAAGGAGAATTAATAGGTTTTTAATTAAACCTATTAATTCCTAGCAGATAATCTAAACAGGCTTTACAAAAGCCTATCTACTTTATCCCCGTGGAATATCCATAACACTTCCGTTTAAATCCAGAAAAATTTTCTAAAAAAATCCTGAAAAATTCCACAAGATATTTTATCAATTAGCGAGGAATATTTTTTTTCCTTCAGTATTTTATATTCTCTCCCACTTATAAAAATTTGGTCCCCAAATTTGGTACTAACATGCAAAAATTTACTTCAAACAAGTTTCCGAAAGGACCACTTACCTTCCTCAAGTGAACAGATGAGGATATCGAGCTCGGATAGTATCTTCCAGCTCTCACGTAGCCTCCTCATCGGTATGATGCTGTCATCCAACCTTTACGAGTCGGATGTTTTTATTCTGCAACTGACGCTCGTTGCGACCAGGAATATGCACTGGAATCTCCTCGTAAGTCGCATTAGACTGAGGTAGAATCGTAACCTCTTTCAGAACATGATTAACAAGCGTCACGTATTTCCTCAGTATAGAAACAGGAAAATACGTTGTGAACACCCGCAAGTGTCGGAGGTAAAGTCAACCGATAAGTTACACCTCCATAATCCACGACACAAGATCTGAATAGATCCTCCAACATCTAAATGATACGCTTGCACTAAGCCAGAAAGCTGTACTCCATAGTCTGGTGCAGACTCTGCCAAAATCGCAAGGTAAATCGCGAATCTCTATTCGATATGGTACTTAAAAGTACCCCACGTCATCTGATAATCTTTCCGTAATACAACTCTGTCAGACGATCCAACAAGTCCATTCCACGCATAGGCAGAGAGTGAGCTGATTTGGTTAGTCGATCCACAATCACCCAAATCGCATCACGTCCTTTACGGGTTCTAGGCAATCCCGTAACGCAATCAATCGTGATATGCTCCCACTTCCATTCTGGAATCGGAATTTTCTAGAGCAATCCAGCGAGTTTCTAATGTTCAGCCTTCACTTACTAGCATACTAAACATCGAGCAGCAAAATCTGCTATAACTCTCTTTATACCATTCCACCAGTATAAACGTTTCAACTCTCGGTACATCCAAGTACCTCCAAGGTATATAGTAGCTAACCGGTATCTTGTTAAATTCAATGAGCACTTCTGCTCCATACAACTACAAATCCAGATAATACTACTAAAGTCACATCATGTACATGACAGACTATCTCGTAATTTCTTAACTGTCGTAGGCATAAGATATGCCTCATTCATCTGCATCAGAATCATTCCGATCCCTGAAACGACGCATCTGCGTACATCATCCTTTTATCCACTCCGGAAGGATTAACTAATACTCGTGTAAAAGTTAACCGTCGTCTAGGTCTTGTAACTGGTTTCACCAACTTCCGACTAAATGATTTCCATCATCACCTTTGTCAAACAAGTCCGTGGTATAGTAATGCCAAACATTCTATCCACATCTACGAAATTAACCCAAAACATACAAGGCAAACCACCATCCGGTCGAAAGTGCGCAACTCCAACTACCACAATCAACAGTGGCCAAGTTACTTAACTCCAACAACTACAAAAGGATCCTATCGTGTTAGGATACACGATTCTCAAATCCAGTGACGACTAAATCGTTAATTAGTCTAACAACTTAAATCAAAATCCATACAATTCATACCAAGTATGAAATTGTCGTCTCCACACACCTGCATCCCCTTTACTCTACGCTGATGATATATATTAATCATCACAACGACAATGATAATCGTATGACATCATGTCACTACAATATCGCGATTTACGTAAACCAACCTTAGAGTATACAGTGTGTCTTCGCCGATCTAAATAGATCATCTATCCACAACGAAAGATATTCTTCACTACAACTACTGTATTCCATCATCGATAATCGATGCATAATCTCAAATGTCCATCTCTCTTTCAACAAAGAGTTCTGGATCTTCACAAGGAGGAATACTGGGATAGATAAATATCCCCTCCAACATCTCCTATAGTCGCAACTTACATTCTTCCAATTCCTATAGTGTTTAGCAACACTGATACCAACAACACTATCACTCGATATGTGATCTTCGATACCGGACTATTTTCCGCAATCATTTCGATCGCCTACTCCACTTGCCTATACAACGGCAAGCCTTGGAGTTCATCCGAAACTACATCTGAATGCTCTCGGATTATACGCACACCTGAGAGACATAATCATACTATAATCTCAACAACTTGACCATCCATAAGGATATGTCTACAGTAAATATATGTCTATCAAAGTCTAAGGGCATCCCTTAACACTACTAATCCGAAATAATTCCCTTAGTATCGTGTAATGGTGCACACTTAGATGCAAATATAAAGTATCCTCCCCATCGGAGTCACTGCTTTTATTTGTAGGGCCAAAGAGGAACCAACTATTAATTTTATTTGTCAAAAAGTAAGGTTGACAAGATAATAAAATTAATGGGTAAAACCTCCTCTTACAAATGTAGAATTCGTATACGTCCACACTGCGTGGCATGTGATATTCTCGGTGTTTTGAGGTGTTGGTTGATTTCGAAATTTTATTGTTAGAGAAATCAATAATTTTTTGAAATCTAAAGTTTTGATCATTGTGATTCTTAGGATTTTCAAAATTGACTTTCAGTCCACTTATTTTGATACTAAAGGAAATAAACTTATTGTACCCAAATTATATTGATTGGAAATGAATCCAAATATTGTCTTATCTGCTAGTATGCAATCTTCGAAGAGTGTCCTCAAGCCATCATTGCTCAAAAGAGTTTCTACTTCTAAGCCGAAAGGCAAGAAGAAGAAGAAACAAGGTGAAGCAAAGATGGTGCGAGGATCTCAGGGAAGAGTGAAGAAGCCGAAAGGCAAGTACTTCACTTGCAAGCAGGATGGACATTGGAACAAGGACTGTCCCAATCCAAAATAGAACATAGGTATATCTAATGGACTAGTCATTGAAACATGATTAGTGGTGATATCTACCGGCACCTGGTGAGTAGATACGGGAGCCACTAATCATGTCTGCAATAATTTGTAGGGGTTCCAGGAAACCCGATGACTAGTTGAAGGGGAGATTACCATTTACTTGGGCAATGCCATGATGGTAGCGGCTATTGCAGTGGGAGAAGTTTTATTTATCTCATGAAAATAATAAAACTTTGTTCGGAAAATTCCTTTATGTACCTTTATTTAGAAAGAATTTAGTTTCAGTTTCTAAATTATTATGGATGGATATTCTATTTCTTTTAATGACAGAGTTGTTATAAAAAGGAATAGGGAGAATATCTATTCAGGTACATTGAAAGGAAATTTGAACCAAAACCTCCCACGATGCAAATAGAAGTTAATAACTCATCTTCTAATTCCAATAAGAGAAAAGAACCTTCGAAGATGAACCAAACATATCTTTGGCTTCTTAGGCTTGGTCACATTAACCTAAGAAGAATTCAAAGGTTGATAGCTGATGGACCTTTGGGTTCATTAGTGGTGGAGGATCTCCCAACCTACGAATCTTGCTTGGAGGGTAAGATGACCAAGAGGCCTTTTTAAGGCCAAGGGGTATAGAGCCAAAGATTTGTTAGAAATGGTTCATTCTGATTTGTGTGGTCCTATGGCTATCTAGGCAAGAGGTAATCTTGAATATTTCATCTCTTTTGTAGATGATTATTCAAGATGTGGATGACACTACGATCTGATCATGGTGGTGACAACCTCTTGGGAGAGTTTAGGAACTACTTATCAGAGGTTGGGATTCAATCCCAATTGACTGCACCAGTAATCTGTAGCAGAGCGAAGGAATAGGACTCTTATGGAGATGGTTAGATCGATGATGAGTTATTCTGACTTGTTTTATAGTCTAAGAGATCAGAGGGTGATCGTTAACACAAACGCCAGATTTCTAGAGGAAGGCTATGTGATAAGCCATAAGCCCAAGAGTAAAATTGTTCTGGAGGAGTTAAAAAGGAAAGTCACTTCTTTAGTACCACCGGTACAAGAGGACATACCACATGTCACTGCACCGCGTGTCACAGAGGATACACAGAAGATACCTCGTCGTAGTGGGAGGGTTGTTAGACAACCTCTCAGATTCATGTTTTTGGACAAATCTTCTGATTTGGTCCCTAGCAAACATGAACCTGATCCCTAGACATACGATGAGGCAATCCAAGATATAAATACAGCATCTTTGCAAAGTGCAATGAATACTGAGATTGAATCTATGGATTCAAGACAGGTCTGGGAGCTCTTATGCATAGCAACTCATATGGATTATGAGGTGTGACAGATGGATGTCAAGACAACATTCCTTAGTGGAAGTCTTGAGGAATCCATCCACATGAAGCGACCAGAGGGATTCATTGCTAAGGGCAAAGAGCGTTTTGTATATAAGCTTAATCGGTCCGTTAATGGACTGAAGCAAGCTTTGAAGTCTTGGGACATCCGCTTTGACGAGGTAAATCCAGTCTTATGGATTTATTCAAAGTTCGGATGAGTCTTGTGTATATCGTAGATGTGACTGTAAACGTAGTGGTATTTTTGTACTATACGAGATGACATTTTGGTGGTTGGCGACAACATCAAGTGTTATCGACGTAAGGGTATGGTTGTCCAAATAAAGATGATATGAAGGACTTGGGAGAAGTGGGTCACAACCTGGGGATCAAGGTTGTTGTGCTTATCCCAAGCTTCATACAAAGACATGATGGTGGATCGCTTTAGCATACAAAACTCCAAGAAGGGTTTTCTACCTTCGTGCATGGAGTTCCTTTATCGAAGGAGATGTGTCCTAGATCATCCGAAAAGATAGAGGAGATATAGGCGCCTTATGCTTCGCAAAGTAGGAAGCCTAATGTATGCTATGTACGAGACCGAGATATCCGCCTTGCGCCATAGGCATGGTCGCCAGACATCGAGTAATCCAGAAGAGGGACATTGGATCGCAGAAGCATATATTGTAGTGCCCGAGAAGGACTAGAGATTATATGCTAGTTTACCTGCACTAATTACTCCTCTGGTTGCATGGATCATGCGATTTCCAATCAAATAGGAATAATAAGAAGTCTACCTCAGGTTTTGTGTTTACTTTAGTAGGTGGAGCAATTGTATGGAGGAGTGCACAGCAGAAATGCGTGGCGGACTCCACAATGGAAGCTGAGTATGTGGCGCACCATGAGGCGCCAAAGAAGTTGAGTGGCTCAGAACTGATGGACTTGGATGTGATTCTGGTTTGCCCGTAAATATCACAATTTATTGTGATAATAATGGTGCATTGCAAACTCAAGGAACCACGAGCCCATAAGGCTAGTAAACACATAGAGTGCAAGTACCACCGATACGAGAAATCGTAAAGGAGGTAGAAGTAAGTCGTCGCCTAGATTGCATCGTGAGGATGACTGTAGACTCTTTCACTAAGGCCTAGCGAGAGCTTTGATAGGCATGTGGAGGGAAGGGGAATCGATGTATGGCAAGATGATGACAAAGATAATCTTTTAGTATAAGTGGGAGATTGTTGGGATGTATACCAAAGCCTAGCTCTTTTCAGATGAACATCTTTATTTTGAAATAAGAATCACATGATCATTGTTTACACGTTATATTTATATGTGTGCATATTGTCTAATATTTTACATTGTAGATAACATGGTGCCCGGGTGCGCATGTAAGATCATGTTATCAGTTCCTTGTAGAATATAAGTAGAGGCTCACAACCAAGATGGTTTTGGACAAACCATTGGTATGGTTGTAGTGTAGCTTGGTATTGTTTTATCTTGAACATAGAGTTACACTAGTACACTTAGGTGTATTGAGCAGGACCGACATAGAGGTGATTCAATTTATTGCTGACTGCATAATTGAATCGGACCTCGGATATTATGTTGTACATGCTCTTAATCCCGATATAATAACGGGCACATGTACTTAATATTTATTTCTTTGATTTACCAGAGGGTGAGATTTCTATGGATTAAATCAATATGCCCGGTAAGTTGGGAAATAATATTATTTACATGGTGTGCCGTTGATTATAGGAGGAATCCGTGTCCTATGTATTAGGTTGATGATGTCCCCTTGAGGAGCTCATAAGGTTCATCATGTAAACCCTGCAGGTTGACTTAGTCAACATGATGATAAGGTTGAGTGGTACTACTCGAGGAGCTAGATGTTAATTAATTGATGGTCAGTAAATCAATTAATTGACGGACATTCGATATCTTAAACACGGGGAGATGGATGTACAAATAATATATGGAGCCCATATTAATTTATGGGGGTTGGTGAGGTAGTTCAATGATGATCCTCTAGTGGAATGGAACATCATTGATGGATCAAGTTTGTGTGGTTCCGATCCATCGGGTGGCCAAGACCCAACTCCTCCTCATGGTCCCTATCGTAGCCTAATATAAACCTCATGAAGTCTAGATCAAATAATGGAAAACAAATCTCTAGATCCGACGGTTGGGATTAAATTCCTAGAACCGACGGTGGAGATTAAATCTCTAGATCCGACGGTTGGGATTAAATTCCTAGAACCGACGGTAGAGATTAAATCTCTAGATCCGACGGTTGGGATTAAAACCCTAGAACCGACGGTTGAGATTAAATCTCTAGATCCGACGGTTGAGATTAAAACCCTAGAACCGACGGTGGAGATTAAACCAAGGCCTAAACCCTAACTCTATAAAAGGGTGGCTATGGGTTGGGCGGCAACAAGTTTTAGAGGTTGGATGATGGATGCTAAGGAGATTAGAGTTTAGCCTCCAATTGCTTGGGCGGCAAGCAACCCCTAGGAGGAAACCCTAATTAGGGTTTGGCTCTTTGGGCGGCCAAGGTGAGGAAGAAGAGTGGGCGGCCACCTATGGAGGAGCTTGTCTTCTTCCATGGAGGTGGCTAGCTCCTAGATCTCTTCTCTCCACCATGCTTGGGCGGCAAGGAACCCTATGGAGGAAACCCTAATTTGATTAGGGTTTTGGCCTTGCATGGGCGACCATGGATGGGAATGAAGGTTGGGCGGCCACTTGTGGAGGAGTTTGTCTTCTTCCTTGGAGGTGGCTAGCTCCTAGATATCTTCTCTCCACCATGGTCAAGGGCAAGAAAGCCTCAAGGAGAAACCCTAATTAGGGTTTCCTCCTTAGGTCAGGCTAGGGATTGCAAGGAAGTTGGGCGGCAACTATAGGAGAGGAGGTCTTCTTCTTCCTAGGGTGTGGCCGACTCCTTCCTCTATTCCCTCCACCGTGGCCGGGGCCCAACATATTCCTTTTCTCCTATTCACTCCATCTTGGTCGGCGGCACCAAAACTAGGGTTTGTCCCTAGTTCGGTTCCTTGGTTGTTTCCATATTATTCTTCTCTATTCTGGGGCGGCATCAATCCTTTGTGGATTGGTGGTTGGCTCAAGCAAGAAGGGAAAGAGAGTTCTTCATTCTTTGGATTGAAGAAGATCTAGGAAGCTTCAACTTGTGGAGGATCTTCTCCCACACGAAGTCTACAAGGAGGTTAGGACATACGATAGAAGATCAAGAGGTATAAAAGTTTCACAACTTTTATTATTGTTCTTATTTGATATGCTAGCTTATGTTCATTATGTTAGTATATGTTGATTATACTAGTTTGCATTTGCATGTATTTGTATAATCATAGACCCCGATAAGAAACACAAAAACCGGCGATTCGTCCGTCGTCTCTTCCGCGGCTAACCGACTAGAAGAGTTGGGTTGCTTGAACAACTAGTTTGTTCAAGCGATCGCTCAAGTCGTTAGCACGACGATGAATTGGTTGTGCTTAGGAAACTCATCCCATCCGGATTAGTTTTCATTAGTGAAAATTTTAATCCGGGGACATGGGAGCCTATGAGCATTCCGAGGTATAGCACATTGCCAACAGGGGGTTCGCAGCTAGGCATGAGAATAGCAATCGGCTATCGTTCTCACGACGACAAGGTCAGCCCTCCCTAGCTTTGGCGATGAAGATGGTGACGGTAGCAACGAAACTGATCTTGCGGCAAGAAGGAAAAGAGGTGATCGGTACTACGCTCCATCGAGAAGGCAGCAGCTCCGGCGAGGCCAAGTTCTCGGCGATCACAAGGATGGTTGCTGCAGAGATCGCGAGAAGAACAACAGTGGAAGGAGAAAAATCAACACCGAAAAGAAAACAGACCGAGCGGAGGAAGGCACGATCGCTGGAGGAGAAGGGCCGGTGAATCGTCTTGCCGACGAGGCAAACGACAATGGGAGGCAATGGCTCCACTCGCGGCGACAGCGGCGCTATATGCGGTGGCTGTAAGGGAAGAGCGAGTGCACGCAGCTCTTGACAGGGCGGATCGGACCCAAGCATTCCTTCACGCTCGGCGGCGGTGAGGAGGCAACCTGCTTCAGTTGGATCAGTAGAGAAGAAGAGGCGACGGCGAGGGGGAAGGGTCAGATCCGACGAAAATCAAGCGAGGATCGACTGGATTGGGCGGAGATCGGCAACAACTCGCGGTGGCGGCGGCAGCGGCGCGGCGACAGCAACTGGCGTGGCGGCTGGCTTGGGTCACCGGCGATTGAAGAGGAGCTCACGGTGGCATCGGCAGCGGCGTGGTGACACGCGAGGGAGAAGACGGCGGCCGACTGTGCGAGGAGTCACGCGCGATTGGGGAAAAAGAAGGGAAATGTCGCGGTGAGGAAGATTCAGCGTGATCCAGAAATAAGGGAAAACAGAAGGAGAATTAATAGGTTTTTAATTAAACCTATTAATTCCTAGCAGATAATCTAAACAGGCTTTACAAAAGCCTATCTACTTTATCCCCGTGGAATATCCATAACACTTCCGTTTAAATCCAGAAAAATTTTCTAAAAAAATCCTGAAAAATTCCACAAGATATTTTATCAATTAGCGAGGAATATTTTTTTTTCCTTCAGTATTTTATATTCTCTCCCACTTATAAAAATTTGGTCCCCAAATTTGGTACTAACATGCAAAAATTTACTTCAAACAAGTTTCCGAAAGGACCACTTACCTTCCTCAAGTGAACAGATGAGGATATCGAGCTCGGATAGTATCTTCCAGCTCTCACGTAGCCTCCTACTCCAGATGATGTCACATCCAACCTTTACGAAGCCTGATGTTTTATTCGCAATCGACGCTTCGTTACGTGAATATGCACCGAATCTCTCTCGTAAGTCGATTAGACCGAGGTAGAATCGTAACCTCTTTCGTAACATGATTAACAAGCGCCACGATTTCTCAAGATATAGAAACAGAAAAATACGGTGAACACCGCAAGTGCTCTGGAGGTAAAGTCAACCGATAAGTTACACCTCCATAATCCACGACACAAGATCTGAATAGATCCTCCAACATCTAAATGATACACTGCATCGCTCATCTATTTACGTGATGAAACATTGCACTAAGCCGGCTCGCACTCCATAGTCCGTGCACTGCCAAAAAAAATCGCAAGGTAAATCGCGAATCTCTATTCGATATGGTACTTAAAAGTACCCCACGTCATCTGATAATCTTTCCGTAATACAACTCTGTCAGACGATCCAACAAGTCCATTCCACGCATAGGCAGAGAGTGAGCTGATTTGGTTAGTCGATCCACAATCACCCAAATCGCATCACGTCCTTTACGGGTTCTAGGCAATCCCGTAACGCAATCAATCGTGATATGCTCCCACTTCCATTCTGGAATCGGAATTTTCTAGAGCAATCCAGCGAGTTTCTAATGTTCAGCCTTCACTTACTAGCATACTAAACATCGAGCAGCAAAATCTGCTATAACTCTCTTTATACCATTCCACCAGTATAAACGTTTCAACTCTCGGTACATCCAAGTACCTCCAAGGTATATAGTAGCTAACCGGTAGCTTGTTAAATTCAATGAGCACTTCTGCTCCATACAACTACAAATCCAGATAATACTACTAAAGTCACATCATGTACATGACAGACTATCTCGTAATTTCTTAACTGTCGTAGGCATAAGATATGCCTCATTCATCTGCATCAGAATCATTCCGATCCCTGAAACGACGCATCTGCGTACATCATCCTTTTATCCACTCCGGAAGGATTAACTAATACTCGTGTAAAAGTTAACCGCCATCTAGGTCTTGTAACTGGTTTCACCAACTTCCGACTAAATGATTTCCATCATCACCTTTGTCAAACAAGTCCGTGGTATAGTAATGCCAAACATTCTATCCACATCTACGAAATTAACCCAAAACATACAAGGCAAACCACCATCCACGGTGGTCGAGTGCGCAACTCCAACTACCACAATCAACAGTGGCCAAGTTACGCAACTCCAACAACTACAAAAGGATCCTATCGTGTTCCGGATACACGATTCTCAAATCCAGTGACGACTAAATCGTTAATTAGTCTAACAACTTAAATCAAAATCCATACAATTCATACCAAGTATGAAATTGTCGTCTCCACACACCTGCATCCCCTTTACTCTACGCTGATGATATATATTAATCATCACAACGACAATGATAATCGTATGACATCATGTCACTACAATATCAGTACTTCAGTCGTAAACCAACCTTAGAGTATACACAGGTGTCTTTGGCCGATCTAAATAGATCATCTATCCACAACGAAAGATATTCTTCACTACAACTACTGTATTCCATCATCGATAATCGATGCATAATCTCAAATGTCCATCTCTCTTTCAACAAAGAGTTCTGGATCTTCACAAGGAGGAATACTGGGATAGATAAATATCCCCTCCAACATCTCCTATAGTCGCAACTTACATTCTTCCAATTCCTATAGTGTTTAGCAACACTGATACCAACAACACTATCACTCGATATGTGATCTTCGATACCGGACTATTTTCCGCAATCATTTCGATCGCCTACTCCACTTGCCTATACAACGGCAAGCCTTGGAGTTCATCCGAAACTACATCTGAATGCTCTCAGATTATACGCACACCTGAGAGACATAATCATACTATAATCTCAACAACTTGACCATCCATAAGGATATGTCTACAGTATCGGAGTCTTTGTTCTGATTTTTGCTGATATCCACAAGAACCTTCTGATGATCTGCGATTGGTCTTCTATAATCGGAAAATAGCTCAAAGCCTATGACTCCGATCTTGCTCCTTCTATCCAACAGTCGGAAACTTCTGACTCTAATAAGTTGACCTGCAATAGTTGTTTACCGGTCTCCAACTCTTAAACTCTTGTACGGAGTCATTTTTAAACTCCTGTCTCAATCCAACGTCTTCCAGCAGGATCTGGTAGAAGATCCCGTCATCCTAATCCAACTATAAGCCAATAACCCCGGGTGACTTAAATCATCCATTCACCTTCTTGAGCTATTAGGTGGTTGTAACCTTCGCAAGTCTCACGACTCTGCACAGTACACTATTACTAACCGATCACCCTTTTCTTGAAGCTCAAGAATTCCTTACAATGTCACTAACAGTGACACGGGGAAATATTCTCTTTCAACATCACTAAACCATGATCAAGTGATATATTATTTTCCGAAGATTATTTTCTGCATTTATCACTAAATACCGGCTTAATCCCGATAATGGTATGCAAACAACTCTTCTTTCTCGGTATAACATGAGTTAAGTACTCAAAAGTACTCTCAAAGTTATACATCTCAGTACGAACAACTCAGGGATAAAATCCCTATGAAACATCATAACCTAGCCTTCCGCTATCTGCATCAACAATAGACAATTTGTCTTGTCCATTACCCAATAGGTAATGATCTGACTAGCTTAATTAGTCAAAATCTCTAAGAGAAATGTGACGACTTGACCCTTGTTTTCCGACTCGGTATCAGTCGGCTCTCAAAGGTAAATCACCTTTTCGACACAGGTTCAAGACTCACAGACTTAACAGGTCGTTCCCATGGTCAACTCATACCACGGTTCAGAATAATAACCAACATAATACAGGTTATTCCCTGGTATAAGCATCTAAATGCATAGCCAACATAACCGGGAGTATAAACCCTAAAGGTCACTCCGGTTGGTCGCCTCGGTGGACGACCCCTACTACAAGTCTGCACAGGTGTCATAACTCTATTGTATACACCTACTAATCAAGTTTAGATAAATATCAACTAAACCATAAGTTAATCAGGGATTCTTACCTCGTGCTGCTTGGAGCTCAGGCCGCTGTCCATCTCATCTCAAAAAACCAAAATCGAATAAATCGACTCCCGAGAATCCAAGACTCAACACAAAACATCATTGTATGACATCGCAGAACCTTGGGCTCTGATGCCACTAAAGTTGTCACGCCCCGAGAGCATACCGAGCCGAAAATCAAACGGACGACACCTCCCCTGTACGTGGCAACATTTCGGGTTAATACAAGGCCCGTAGGCCCACAATAACAACACATATAAAAATATACCAAACCACCACGATATATATATATATCAACACAACAACTACACACAGCGGAAACGATACAACAACAACACATCCTACACATGCATACCGGTATGACTAACACCATAACATAAAGAAAACCTCGACAAAACTCGCACCAACATGTGCGTACATCACATAATACATAACATCACGAAAACTCCGAATGCAAAACAAGACATACGGAAAAATCCAAAACAGACACGGAAGCCACGGAGGTGAGATGAGATGATGTCAGTCGGCGGTACTCCAATGCCATCACGAAGTCTTCTACCTGTTACCTGGGTGACAGAAAACCCAGGGTCCGCGGGGGTGGTGAGTAAAACTCAGCAGGTAATAGAAAACATGTATATATGTCATATCACATGTATTTTCAACAACATACTCTAGAGGTACAATAGGTATATCAGCATAGTATATAAATACAAGCATATACCGTCTAACCAAATAAACAACATAAAAATGCAGACATACCTAAAGTCTGCTACGCTACTCTGATCCAACCTGAACATATATCCAACATATATATATATATATAACAGGAAGAGTAGATCAACTCAAAATATACTCTAGCTACAGGTCAAGGTATCTAATGGTCTGTCCAACACATACCAATATCCGACACAATCGTATAACAAATGCAAAAGAAATGCATGAATATGATGTACACCCAAATGCAGCAAGCATAGTACAATCAAATGCAACATCACAATAATCACATATATATAGAATGTATCTATATATATATTAATCTCAACCATCCATATATATATACATACATACATATATGTATCTATATATGGTAATATACAAAGTGTCATAAGATACGACAATGCAACATGCATGGTCATGCCTGCTCACCCCTACTCGCTACCACGACCCCAGTGTGGCCTAGGTGGCACGACATGACAACTGTCCCAGCTCACACCAACCACTGCTATAGAGTGACCGAGTGGGCAGTATGATCAAGTAGCATATGAGCGTAAAGAGCTCGCTACACAACGGGGGTCCCTACTGCTGGCCACTCCGACTAACACTACTAATGAGTGGTCGAGTACCACGCACCCAGGACAACTGCACGCAACTCTAACTACCACCGTCTATAGTGGTAGAGTGCGGCACAACAGATGCTCTGCCCTCACACCAGTTACTCTTCGGGGAGTGCTCTGGGAGGCAAGATGACTGACGACTTTCTCAACCCCAAGGGAGACTATGTTGTCAGAATGCATGCAAATGACATGTGTACGCTGTCACACGTACAACCATCTACCACAGACTCTCTGTTCAGCAAAGAGTCGTACCCATCTAATCAATACACTCTCTATTCTGTAGAGAGTCGTACACAACAGATCGACGGACTCTCTATCCTCAGAGAGTCGTACTCGATCGATCCCGACTCTCTCTCCAATAGAGAGTCGACTCAATCGATCGACGACTCTATCAAATAGAGAGTCGTGACTGACTAATCATACCATGGGACCACCGGTCCAGCGCAAATGACACACTAATCACCCTTCACTTAACCATTACACAACTCATGGTTGGTAACGATGCAACATACGGGTATTGGAAATAAATCCTACATTTAGGGCATTACTTACCCATAGATGACCTTTTTCCAATTTATAAATTGGATCATCCCCCGTACTAACATTTACACCCTACTAAACATCTAGGTCAATTTACATCACATCTATAACTCCTAAATCATGATAGGGTATATGTGATATCAACAATTAAGCATAAATATATCCAACGATAAGTTCAAGCATATGATATCGTTCAGTTACATGCTATTGCTCAACTTATAGAGTTGGTTATTTTGGAAAAATTATACTTCATGATGGCTGGAGGCGGGAGATGTCAAAGCGGCCATCACCGTATACTCCCGTGAAGGAGGATTCCACACCTGTTCTTGAGGAGGAAGGAGTCCTGCAAGACCACATGAACTACGATTAAGTTCTAACATGACCAAATCGAATCCTACATCGATCTCTTATTTAACTAATTCAATATTATCCAATCTTACTCAGATTAAAATCACCGTATCGTTCATAAGTCAACTTTAGCATTAACTATAAAGATAACACATCCTACTTCATAACAATACCAAATCAAAGTTTACCTTACAATTGTTGAAATCAACCATCACTTCTTGATCCTTATCAGATCTGAATCCCATAATCAAATTGGGAACCAATTCCAACTCTGATCCACCAACCCTACAAAGGTCCTGTTATATCACCATTCATTAACTTAATCAACGTACAAAACCTTACCTCTCACTAGATCAATCGACCATAGCTTCTTCTTTAATACAAGAGAAATCTGATCCGCATGCACACTTCGCATTGTGTTTAAATCCAATCTCAACTCCAATGTATTTTAGTACCTGCACAGAATCAAACCTATAAGCTGTGATTTATAGATCTGAACCCTTAAATCGTCAAGGAATAGAGCAACACCATTCTTCCCAATTACACAACATCACAGTCGAACCCACCTCAATCACCCTAACTCAAAGGAAACAGAGGAGAGTGATGGCAGTGCAAGGGGGTTCACAGCTAGGCACGAGAATAGCAATCCGCTATCGTTCTCGCGATGATAAGGTCAGCCCTCCCTAGCTTAGGGCAATCTCTTGCCGTGATATGGTTTTGATGGTGTGGCAAAGGGTTTAAGTTAGTTTGATATGTTGATGTAATATGTGCGTTGAAGTCGTGCAGGACTTAGTAATTCGCACATGGAGCCGTGGCAAGTTTCACATCTCATGACTCGTGCCTTGAGTCGGTGAAGGATAGCTTTGCGGAAGCCGTGCGCTTGGAGCATCCGAGGGAGCGCCGGACGAGAAGCTTGGAGTGAAGCCGGAGGAAGTAGACTTCGAGGCAAGAGACGCGAAGGAGCATTGCAGAGCCGTGCGCCTGATGCTGCCGAGGGACGTGGCCGAGAACGAAGAGAACTTCGAAGGCGAGGGACTCCGAGAAATGAGAGTGAGCGATTGTAACCCAGGGAAGGGTAGCTCTTAGGTGAAACTTGGCCATTTGGCCAAGTGTCGGATGGGTTTTCGACACCGGGCCGATCGCCATGTCATGGCCATCGCTTCGAGTCGAGTGAGTTCGACCGTATACGATCGATTGTGGATCGCGCAGCCGATCGCCATACGTAAGGCCGATCGCTAGAATTATCACCGACCGGGCAAGGCGCGAATGATCGATAGATAAGGGTTCGCCATTGACGCTCGTAGCCGATCGCGCACGATGGATTAGTAGAATGATCGATGAGGTCCATCACCGATCGCCAAGAGTTCTGTTGGACTACAACGGCCGATCCGACGTGTTCGAGGCCTGATGATCGCCAAGGGCGGCAATGATCGATGGCGCAAACGGAAGAAGTTAGCCCTCTCTATAAAAAGAGAGGTGTAAGCCTGAGAGGCTAATGCTCATACTCCAAACAATCTTCCTAGTGCCCCTAGCTCTAAACTCTTCTTACTTGTCTTTACTTCAATCCTATTGTAAGAAGAGTGATCTTGGTTGTAAAGGTTACCTCCACCTAGCTTTGTGCAAAGGAGAGACCGATAGTGATTGGTTTTGGCGGAGTGATTCACCGTGGATTTAATCGGACTGTGGATTAGCGGCGTAGCCGTGAACCACGCTATATCTCTGTTTGTATTGCTTGTTTATATTTTGCTTGTCTTTACTTATAGTTGTATATTCCGCTTGCGCTAACGTTTTGTAGACGAGCAATTTACGACGTCCAACGTACGAGGGCTATTCACCCCCCTCTAGCCGGCCATATCGATCTCCTTACAAGTGGTATCAGAGCCGAGGTTGCTTGTCACCGGACTAACCGCCGCAACAAGCCCTACATCAAAAATGGCCGGCTCCAACATCCATCCTCCGAAGTTTGAAGGAGAATTCGCTTGGTGGAAGAAGCGAATGGAGGTATTTTTCGAAACGGATTTTGATATAATGATTACAATGGAATCCGGTTTCGTTTTGCCTAGGGATGAAGAGGGGAAACCAATCGAAAAATCAAGGTGGACCAAAAGGCAAAGGGAAGAGCACCTTGCAAATTCAAAAGCCAAACATCATCTCTTCAATGTGCTCCCCCAACAAGAAATCAACCGAATAGGAGAATGCCTAAGCGCCAAGGAGATGTGGGAGAAGCTAATTGAGCTTCATGAAGGCACATCCGAGGCAAAGCTAGCAAGGAGAGATCTCCTCCGCTCCCAACTATCCAACATCAAATTAGAAAAGGGAGAAAAGGTAATTTCTTTGCATTCTAGATTCAAAGAAATTTTAAATGGACTAACAAGTGTAGGGGAGAAGCTATCAAACCGGGATATGGTAATGAAGGCCATAGATGCCTTTCCCCGGTCCTCAAAGTGGAGCTCCATGGTGGACTCATTCTATATCTCAAAGAATTTAGAAGTGAGCACCTTGGAGGAGTTCTTCTCAACGATGGAGCTTCACGAAACTAGGCTTGAGGGAATACAAGAGGAGCCTAGAATTCAACCCTCAAGAGGAGTAGCACTATTGGCAAGTAAGGGGAAGAAGAAGATGGAAATGCCCTCCTCCTCCGATGATGAAGCGTCTTCCTCCTCCTCCATGGATAGCACCGAAGAAGCCTACATGGTAAGGAGGGTAAGACGTGCATTTAAGAATTTTAGATTTGATAAATCTAATGATAGGATGAGAAGACCAAGGGGGAAGGTTATATGCTACAATTGCCAAGGAGAAGGGCACATAAGGGACAATTGTCCTCTCCTAAACAAAAGCAAAGAAGAGAAGAAAAAGAAAGAAGAGAAGAGGAAGAAGAAGAAGGAGAGCAAGAGAAAGGAAGAGGAGAAGAAAACAAAGGAGAAGGGAAAGGCTAAGGCTCTCAAGGCAAGGACTTGGGATGATCCATCCTCATCCTCCTCATCATCATCGGATGAGGAGAATGCCTTTGTCACCAATTTGGCCTTGATGGCTTTTGATGACTTGGATTGCTCTTCATCCGAAAATGAAGAATCAAGCTCAAATGGGAGAGCTCAAATGAAGGGGAGCTTTACATCCTCCTCATCCGAAGAAGAAGAGGACATGGAAACTATGGTAACTAATCTCTCACCTAGTAAAATAGTTTCTATGATTTCTAGTTTAACTAAGGATTTATTTAGGGCTAAGAAGAAAAATAAATGCATGCTTGAACAAATTAAGGAATTAGAACAAAAATTAGAAAATGCATGCTTAAATGATAATATTTCTTCTAGCTTAAATGATGATGCATGCTCACATGATTATATGCCTTTGGATGTTAGTGATGCATGTATAAATGAAAATAGGGCCTTAAGGGAAAAGGTAGATTATTTAACAAAAGCCCTAGAGAAATTCACTATTGGCTCCAACACATTGAATATGATCTTAGGAGCCAAAGAGCTAGTTTCAACAAGAAAGGGCCTAGGATATAAAGGAAAAGAAAAATGAAAAGGCCTATAAATGCCTAAGAGCTAGGGGACAAGATAAAAAGAAAGTAATTGCTAGGAAATGGATCCCCAAGGAGTATTTAGTGAACCCAATAGGAAAGAATTTATTTTGGGTTCCAAAATCCATCCTTAAGGGTTAGAATAACCCTAGGGTAGTCAACCATATGAACTTGACCTATATCATAATTTGGTTGACTTAGGATGACGGGACAACATTTTTTAGATAGTGTTGGGTGATGATAACGTACCCATAAATAGGTAATAATGCTTAAATCATGATGATTGATGTAATTCCTATGTATGTTTTAAATCATGATTTATAATTTTGAAATTTGGCACGTTATCACTAGAAATAGGTTTAAATCATGCTTTAGGTGATAATTTGTTTATCATCATCATATAATACCTAATGCATGACTATTAGTTGATGGATACATGAGTTTCATGATCATAATGTAGAATTAATTGATATATGTCATTATGATCATGTAGGATGTTAGGTTGATACTTAACCATGATAGAATTGCATGAATATATGGGTTAAGTATATACAAATACCCCCTAGGATACATCTCACACTCACTATAGGCTAACTTGATTGCAAACTTAGCATGGGTGAGATATTAGGATGATACAAATGTCCACTAATGCCTATGGCATTTAGATGGTCATTTAAAGTATCAACATAGCAATAATAGACCAATCATGGGGAAGGCTTATGTTTAATTCATAGACATATTGCCCAAAGATCATGGTTGGATATTTCATATGTTTTCAAAACAATTTCTTACCTTAAAATATATGTATTCATGTTTTGAAACAATTGGATGCAAAACTAGGTAGCTAACTTGATACTAGAATGATCAAAAACCTAGTGGTTTTTAGAACTTTTGGATTTTTGGCAAAAACAAGAAAATATAATGAGTTTTCATGAAAAACTATTTTTCCTTGATAGATATACTTAAAAGAAATATGTTCCCCAAATTTCATGATTTTTCAAATTTTCTGGAATTTATAATGTATTTCTGAATTTCACGTAAAATCGAAATTTGATTCTTTGTGCTCAGACGCCATACCGATAGCAATGATCGTGGCTCAGAATCAGAATATTGAAGGCTGAATTCAGTTTGTAAACCTCCTACAAGTGGTAGAAATATACTTGATGCCTCCTACAGTTTTTAAATCAACTTGACATACTTTTCCCTCCATTATACTCGATGCCATGAGCTTATAACTTAGTGTTAATCTTTTTGATGGTGTCAAAGGGGGAGAAATAAGTATGTTTAAGTTAATCACATTAGGGGGAGAAATATATTGTAGGGGGAGAAATATATGATAAGGGGAGAAATTTTGCATGGAGAGTTTCATGGATTAAGGGGGAGTTGCATGTTGCTATATCATGTTTATCTTTACATGCTTTCTTACCTTAGAATTTATATCAAATGTTTTTACCTAACTTAAACGGATTGCCACACATCAAAAAGGGGGAGATTGTTAGGGCAATCTCTTGCCGTGATATGGTTTTGATGGTGTGGCAAAGGGTTTAAGTTAGTTTGATATGTTGATGTAATATGTGCGCTGAAGTCGCGGCAGACTTAGTAATTCGCACATGGAGCCGTGGCAAGTTTCACATCTCATGACTCGTGCCTTGAGTCGGTGAAGGATAGCTTTGCAAGCCGCGGCGCTTGGAGCATCCGAGGGACCGCCGGACGAGAAGCTTGGAGTAAAGCCTGAGGAAGTAGACTTCTAGGCAAGAGACGCGAAGGAGCATTGCAGAGCCGCCGATGCGCGAGGACGTGGCCGAGAATGAAGAGAACTTCAAGGCGAGGGACTCAGAAATGAGAGGAGCGATTGTAACCCGGGAAGGGTAGTTTAGGTGAAACTGGCCATTTGGCCAAGTGTGATCGATTGTACGCAGTGATCGGCATACGTGCCGATCGAAGATTCCCAAGCCGATCAGCAAGGCGCCGATCGACCGATAGATAAGGGTTCGGCCATAGAACCGTTCGTAGCCGGGCGGGCCGATGATACAGGCGTGATCGATCGATGAGGTCCATCACCGATCGCCAAGAGTTGTTGACTACAACGCCGGGATCCGGCGTGTTCGAGGCCGTTGTAGTAGAGGATGGCATGCCGCCAAGGGCGGCAGTCGATTGATGGCGGCAAACGGGAAGAAGTTAGCCCTCTCTATAAAAAGAGAGGGTGTAAGCCTTTGAGAGGCTAATGCTCATACTCCAAACAATCTTCCTAGTGCCCCACAAGCTCTAAACTCTTCTTACTTGTCTTTACTTCAATCCTATTGTAAGAAGAGTGATCTTGGTTGTAAAGGTTACCTCCACCTAGCTTTGTGCAAAGGAGAGACCGATAGTGATTGGTTTTGGCGGAGTGATTCACCGTGGACGAATCGGACCGTGGATTAGCGGCGTAGCCGTGAACCACGTTATATCTCGGTGTTTGTATTGCTTGTTTATATTTTGCTTGTCTTTACTTATAGTTGTATATTCCGCTTGCGCTAACGTTTTGTAGACGAGCAATTTACGACGTCCAACGTACGAGGGCTATTCACCCCCCTCTAGCCGGCCATATCGATCTCCTTACAAGTGGTATTAGAGCCGAGGTTGCTTGTCACCGGACTAACCGCCGCAACAAGCCCTACATCAAAAATGGCCGGCTCCAACATCCATCCTCCGAAGTTTGAAGGAGAATTCGCTTGGTGGAAGAAGCGAATGGAGGTATTTTTCGAAACGGATTTTGATATAATGATTACAATGGAATCCGGTTTCGTTTTGCCTAGGGATGAAGAGGGGAAACCAATCGAAAAATCAAGGTGGACCAAAAGGCAAAGGGAAGAGCACCTTGCAAATTCAAAAGCCAAACATCATCTCTTCAATGTGCTCCCCCAACAAGAAATCAACCGAATAGGAGAATGCCTAAGCGCCAAGGAGATGTGGGAGAAGCTAATTGAGCTTCATGAAGGCACATCCGAGGCAAAACTAGCAAGGAGAGATCTCCTCCGCTCCCAACTATCCAACATCAAATTAGAAAAGGGAGAAAAGGTAATTTCTTTGCATTCTAGATTCAAAGAAATTTTAAATGGACTAACAAGTGTAGGTGAGAAGCTATCAAACCGGATATGGTAATGAAGGCCATAGATGCCTTTCCCGTCCTCAAAGTGGAGCTCCATGGTGGACTCATTCTATATCTCAAAGAATTTAGAAGTGAGCACCTTGGAGGAGTTCTTCTCAACGATGGAGCTTCATAAACTAGGCTTGAGGGAATACAAGAGGAGCCTAGAATTCAACCCTCAAGAGGAGTAGCACTATTGGCAAGTAAGGGAAGAAGAAGATGGAAATCCCCTCCTCCTCCGATGATTTGTTGCGTCTTCCTCCTCCTCCATGGATAGCACCGAAGAAGCCTACATGGTAAGGAGGGTAAGACGTGCATTTAAGAATTTTAGATTTGATAAATCTAATGATAGGATGAGAAGACCAAGGGGGAAGGTTATATGCTACAATTGCCAAGGAGAAGGGCACATAAGGGACAATTGTCCTCTCTAAACAAAAGCAAAGAAGAGAAGAAAAAAAGAAAGAAGAGAAGAAGAAGAAGAAGGAGAGCAAGAGAAAGGAAGAGGAGAAGAAAACAAAGGAGAAGGGAAAGGCTAAGGCTCTCAAGGCAAGGACTTGGGATGATCCATCCTCATCCTCCTCATCATCATCGGATGAGGAGAATGCCTTTGTCACCAATTTGGCCTTGATGGCTTTTGATGACTTGGATTGCTCTTCATCCGAAAATGAAGAATCAAGCTCAAATGGGGAGAGCTCAAATGAAGGGGGAGCTTCCACATCCTCCTCATCCGAAGAAGAAGAGGACATGGAAACTATGGTAACTAATCTCTCACCTAGTAAAATAGTTTCTATGATTTCTAGTTTAACTAAGGATTTATTTAGGGCTAAGAAGAAAATAAATGCATGCTTGAACAAATTAAGGAATTAGAACAAAAATTAGAAAATGCATGCTTAAATGATAATATTTCTTCTAGCTTAAATGATGATGCATGCTCACATGATTATATGCCTTTGGATGTTAGTGATGCATGTATAAATGAAAATAGGGCCTTAAGGGAAAAGGTAGATTATTTAACAAAAGCCCTAGAGAAATTCACTATTGGCTCCAACACATTGAACATGATCTTAGGGAGCCAAAGAGCTAGTTTCAACAAGAAGGGCCTAGGATATAAAGAGAAGAAAAATGAAAAGGCCTATAAATGCCTAATAGCTAGGGGAAAAGATAAAAAGAAAGTAATTAAGAAATGGATCCTCAAGGAATATTTAGTGAACCCAATAGGAAAGAATTTATTTTGGGTTCCAAAATCCATCCTTAAGGGTTAGAATAATAGGTAGTCAACCATATGAACTTGACCTATATCATAATTTGGTTGACTTAGGATGACGGGACAACATTTTTTAGATAGTGTTGGGTGATGATAACGTACCCATAAATAGGTAATAATGCTTAAATCATGATGATTGATGTAATTCCTATGTATGTTTTAAATCATGATTTATAATTTTGAAATTTGGCACGTTATCACTAGAAATAGGTTTAAATCATGCTTTAGGTGATAATTTGTTTATCATCATCATATAATACCTAATGCATGACTATTAGTTGATGGATACATGAGTTTCATGATCATAATGTAGAATTAATTGATATATGTCATTATGATCATGTAGGATGTTAGGTTGATACTTAACCATGATAGAATTGCATGAATATATGGGTTAAGTATATACAAATACCCCCTAGGATACATCTCACACTCACTATAGGCTAACTTGATTGCAAACTTAGCATGGGTGAGATATTAGGATGATACAAATGTCCACTAATGCCTATGACATTTAGATGGTCATTTAAAGTATCAACATAGCAATAATAGACCAATCATAGGGAAGGCTTATGTTTAATTCATAGACATATTGCCCAAAGATCATGGTTGGATATTTCATATGTTTTCAAAACAATTTCTTACCTTAAAATACATGTATTCATGTTTTGAAACAATTGGATGCAAAACTAGGTAGCTAACTTGATACTAGAATGATCAAAAACCTAGTGGTTTTTAGAACTTTTGGATTTTTGGCAAAAACAAGAAAATATAATGAGTTTTCATGAAAAACTATTTTTCCTTGATAGATATACTTAAAAGAAATATGTTCCCCAAATTTCATGATTTTTCAAATTTTCTGGAATTTATAATGCATTTCAATTTCCCCGTAAAATCGTAAATTTGATTCTTTGAGCTACGATCGCCATACCGATAGAATGATCGTGGCCTGTTAATCAGAATATTGAAGGCCGAATTCAGTTTGTAAACCTCCTACAAGTGGTAGAAATATACTTGATGCCTCATACAGTTTTTAAATCAACTTGACATACTTTTCCCTCCATTATACTCGATGCCATGAGCTTATAACTTAGTGTTAATCTTTTTGATGGTGTCAAAGGGGGAGAAATAAGTATGTTTAAGTTAATCACATTAGGGGGAGAAATATATTGTAGGGGGAGAAATATATGATAAGGGGAGAAAATTTGCATGGAGAGTTTCATGGATTAAGGGGGAGTTGCATGTTGCTATATCATGTTTATCTTTACATGCTTTCTTACCTTAGAATTTATATCAAATGTTTTTACCTAACTTAAACGGATTGCCACACATCAAAAAGGGGGAGATTGTTAGGGCAATCTCTTGCCGTGATATGGTTTTGATGGTGTGGCAAAGGGTTTAAGTTAGTTTGATATGTTGATGTAATATGTGCGTTGAAGTCGTGCAGGACTTAGTAATTCGCACATGGAGCCGTGGCAAGTTTCACATCTCATGACTCGTGCCTTGAGTCGGTGAAGGATAGCTTTGCGGAAGCCGTGCGCTTGGAGCATCCGAGGGACCGCCGGACGAGAAGCTTGGAGTAAAGCCGGAGGAAGTAGACTTCTAGGCAAGAGACGCGAAGGAGCATTGCAGAGCCGTGCGCCTGATGCTGCCGAGGGACGTGGCCGAGAATGAAGAGAACTTCGAAGGCGAGGGACTCCGAGAAATGAGAGTGAGCGATTGTACCCCGGGGAAGGGTAGCTCTTAGGTGAAACTTGGCCATTTGGCCAAGTGTCGGATGGGTTTTCCCGACACCGATCCGCCATGTCATGGCGATCGCTCGCTCGAATCGAGTGAGTTCGACCGTATACGATCGATCGGATTGGGCCAGCCGATCGCCATACGGGCGATCGCAAGACCATCGATCCGGCGGCGTGATCGGTGATAGATAAGGGTTCGACCAGCCGTTCGTAGCCTCGGCGATCGACTACGAAAGCTGATCGGATGAGGTCCATCGATCCGCCAAGAGTTCTGTTGGACTACAACGGTCGGGATCCGACGTGTTCGGAGGCCGTTGTAATGAATGATCGCCAAGGGCGCAATGATCGATGGCGCAACGGGAAGAAGTTAGCCCTCTCTATAAAAAGAGAGGGTGTAAGCCTTTGAGAGGCTAATGCTCATACTCCAAACAATCTTCCTAGTGCCCCACAAGCTCTAAACTCTTCTTACTTGTCTTTACTTCAATCCTATTGTAAGAAGAGTGATCTTGGTTGTAAAGGTTACCTCCACCTAGCTTTGTGCAAAGGAGAGACCGATAGTGATTGGTTTTGGCGGAGTGATTCACCGTGGACGAATCGGACCGTGGATTAGCGGCGTAGCCGTGAACCACGTTATATCTCGGTGTTTGTATTGCTTGTTTATATTTTACTTGTCTTTACTTATAGTTGTATATTCCGCTTGCGCTAACGTTTTGTAGACGAGCAATTTACGACGTCCAACGTACGAGGGCTATTCACCCCCCTCTAGCCGGCCATATCGATCTCCTTACAAGTGGTATTAGAGCCGAGGTTGCTTGTCACCGGACTAACCGCCGCAACAAGCCCTACATCAAAAATGGCCGGCTCCAACATCCATCCTCCGAAGTTTGAAGGAGAATTCGCTTGGTGGAAGAAGCGAATGGAGGTATTTTTCGAAACGGATTTTGATATAATGATTACAATGGAATCCGGTTTCGTTTTGCCTAGGGATGAAGAGGGGAAACCAATCGAAAAATCAAGGTGGACCAAAAGGCAAAGGGAAGAGCACCTTGCAAATTCAAAAGCCAAACATCATCTCTTCAATGTGCTCCCCCAACAAGAAATCAACCGAATAGGAGAATGCCTAAGCGCCAAGGAGATGTGGGAGAAGCTAATTGAGCTTCATGAAGGCACATCCGAGGCAAAACTAGCAAGGAGAGATCTCCTCCGCTCCCAACTATCCAACATCAAATTAGAAAAGGGAGAAAAGGTAATTTCTTTGCATTCTAGATTCAAAGAAATTTTAAATGGACTAACAAGTGTAGGGGAGAAGCTATCAAACCGGGATATGGTAATGAAGGCCATAGATGCCTTTCCCCGGTCCTCAAAGTGGAGCTCCATGGTGGACTCATTCTATATCTCAAAGAATTTAGAAGTGAGCACCTTGGAGGAGTTCTTCTCAACGATGGAGCTTCACGAAACTAGGCTTGAGGGAATACAAGAGGAGCCTAGAATTCAACCCTCAAGAGGAGTAGCACTATTGGCAAGTAAGGGGAAGAAGAAGATGGAAATCCCCTCCTCCTCCGATGACGAAGCGTCTTCCTCCTCCTCCATGGATAGCACCGAAGAAGCCTACATGGTAAGGAGGGTAAGACGTGCATTTAAGAATTTTAGATTTGATAAATCTAATGATAGGATGAGAAGACCAAGGGGGAAGGTTATATGCTACAATTGCCAAGGAGAAGGGCACATAAGGGACAATTGTCCTCTCCTAAACAAAAGCAAAGAAGAGAAGAAAAAGAAAGAAGAGAAGAGGAAGAAGAAGAAGGAGAGCAAGAGAAAGGAAGAGGAGAAGAAAACAAAGGAGAAGGGAAAGGCTAAGGCTCTCAAGGCAAGGACTTGGGATGATCCATCCTCATCCTCCTCATCATCATCGGATGAGGAGAATGCCTTTGTCACCAATTTGGCCTTGATGGCTTTTGATGACTTGGATTGCTCTTCATCCGAAAATGAAGAATCAAGCTCAAATGGGGAGAGCTCAAATGAAGGGGGAGCTTCCACATCCTCCTCATCCGAAGAAGAAGAGGACATGGAAACTATGGTAACTAATCTCTCACCTAGTAAAATAGTTTCTATGATTTCTAGTTTAACTAAGGATTTATTTAGGGCTAAGAAGAAAAATAAATGCATGCTTGAACAAATTAAGGAATTAGAACAAAAATTAGAAAATGCATGCTTAAATGATAATATTTCTTCTAGCTTAAATGATGATGCATGCTCACATGATTATATGCCTTTGGATGTTAGTGATGCATGTATAAATGAAAATAGGGCCTTAAGGGAAAAGGTAGATTATTTAACAAAAGCCCTAGAGAAATTCACTATTGGCTCCAACACATTGAACATGATCTTAGGGAGCCAAAGAGCTAGTTTCAACAAGAAGGGCCTAGGATATAAAGAGAAGAAAAATGAAAAGGCCTATAAATGCCTAATAGCTAGGGGACAAGATAAAAAGAAAGTAATTGCTAAGAAATGGATCCCCAAGGAATATTTAGTGAACCCAATAGGAAAGAATTTATTTTGGGTTCCAAAATCCATCCTTAAGGGTTAGAATAACCCCTAGGGTAGTCAACCATATGAACTTGACCTATATCATAATTTGGTTGACTTAGGATGACGGGACAACATTTTTTAGATAGTGTTGGGTGATGATAACGTACCCATAAATAGGTAATAATGCTTAAATCATGATGATTGATGTAATTCCTATGTATGTTTTAAATCATGATTTATAATTTTGAAATTTGGCACGTTATCACTAGAAATAGGTTTAAATCATGCTTTAGGTGATAATTTGTTTATCATCATCATATAATACCTAATGCATGACTATTAGTTGATGGATACATGAGTTTCATGATCATAATGTAGAATTAATTGATATATGTCATTATGATCATGTAGGATGTTAGGTTGATACTTAACCATGATAGAATTGCATGAATATATGGGTTAAGTATATACAAATACCCCCTAGGATACATCTCACACTCACTATAGGCTAACTTGATTGCAAACTTAGCATGGGTGAGATATTAGGATGATACAAATGTCCACTAATGCCTATGACATTTAGATGGTCATTTAAAGTATCAACATAGCAATAATAGACCAATCATGGGGAAGGCTTATGTTTAATTCATAGACATATTGCCCAAAGATCATGGTTGGATATTTCATATGTTTTCAAAACAATTTCTTACCTTAAAATACATGTATTCATGTTTTGAAACAATTGGATGCAAAACTAGGTAGCTAACTTGATACTAGAATGATCAAAAACCTAGTGGTTTTTAGAACTTTTGGATTTTTGGCAAAAACAAGAAAATATAATGAGTTTTCATGAAAAACTATTTTTCCTTGATAGATATACTTAAAAGAAATATGTTCCCCAAATTTCATGATTTTTCAAATTTTCTGGAATTTATAATGCATTTCTGAATTTCGTCCAGAAAATCAGAAATTTGGATTCCTTTGTGCATACGCCATACGATAAATGATCATTGGTGGCCTGTAAATCAGAATATTGAAGGCCGAATTCAGTTTGTAAACCTCCTACAAGTGGTAGAAATATACTTGATGCCTCATACAGTTTTTAAATCAACTTGACATACTTTTCCCTCCATTATACTCGATGCCATGAGCTTATAACTTAGTGTTAATCTTTTTGATGGTGTCAAAGGGGGAGAAATAAGTATGTTTAAGTTAATCACATTAGGGGGAGAAATATATTGTAGGGGGAGAAATATATGATAAGGGGAGAAAATTTGCATGGAGAGTTTCATGGATTAAGGGGGAGTTGCATGTTGCTATATCATGTTTATCTTTACATGCTTTCTTACCTTAGAATTTATATCAAATGTTTTTACCTAACTTAAACGGATTGCCACACATCAAAAAGGGGGAGATTGTTAGGGCAATCTCTTGCCGTGATATGGTTTTGATGGTGTGGCAAAGGGTTTAAGTTAGTTTGATATGTTGATGTAATATGTGCGTTGAAGTCGTGCAGGACTTAGTAATTCGCACATGGAGCCGTGGCAAGTTTCACATCTCATGACTCGTGCCTTGAGTCGGTGAAGGATAGCTTTGCGGAAGCCGTGCGCTTGGAGCATCCGAGGGACCGCCGGACGAGAAGCTTGGAGTAAAGCCGGAGGAAGTAGACTTCTAGGCAAGAGACGCGAAGGAGCATTGCAGAGCCGTGCGCCTGATGCTGCCGAGGGACGTGGCCGAGAATGAAGAGAACTTCGAAGGCGAGGGACTCCGAGAAATGAGAGTGAGCGATTGTAACCCGGGGAAGGGTAGCTCTTAGGTGAAACTTGGCCATTTGGCCAAGTGTCGGATGGGTTTTCGACCACGATCGCCGATGTGTCATGGCGGCCGATCGCTCCGAGTCGAGTGAGTTCGAGGTATACGATCGACCGATTGTGGCGCGCGATCGATACGTGGGGCCGATCAAGAAGACATCCGATCGGCAAGGCGTGATCGATAGATAAGGGTTCGCCACCGTTTCGTAGGCCGATCGGCGTCGACTACGATAGCCGATCGGCGATGAGGTCCATCGCCGATCGCCAAGAGTTCTGTTGGACTACAACGGTCGGGATCCGACGTGTTCGAGGCCGCTAGGATGCAATGATCGCCAAGGGCGGCAATGATCGATGGCGTAAACGGAAGAAGTTAGCCTCTCTATAAAAAGAGAGGGTGTAAGCCTGTGAGAGGCTAATGCTCATACTCCAAACAATCTTCCTAGTGCCCCACAAGCTCTAAACTCTTCTTACTTGTCTTTACTTCAATCCTATTGTAAGAAGAGTGATCTTGGTTGTAAAGGTTACCTCCACCTAGCTTTGTGCAAAGGAGAGACCGATAGTGATTGGTTTTGGAGTGATTCACCGTGACGAATCGGACTGGATTAGCGGCGTAGCCGTGAACCACGCTATATCTCGGTGTTTGTATTGCTTGTTTATATTTTGCTTGTCTTTACTTATAGTTGTATATTCGCTATGCGCTAACGCTTTGTAGAGAGCAATTTACGACGCCCAACGACGAGGGCTATTCACCCCTCTAGCCGCCATATCGATCTCCTTACAAGTGGTATCAGAGCCGAGGTTGCTTGTCACCGGACTAACCGCCGCAACAAGCCCTACATCAAAAATGGCCGGCTCCAACATCCATCCTCCGAAGTTTGAAGGAGAATTCGCTTGGTGGAAGAAGCGAATGGAGGTATTTTTCGAAACGGATTTTGATATAATGATTACAATGGAATCCGGTTTTCGCTTTTACCTAGGGATGAAGAGGGGAAACCAATCGAAAAATCAAGGTGGACCAAAAGGCAAAGGGAAGAGCACCTTGCAAATTCAAAAGCCAAACATCATCTCTTCAATGTGCTCCCCCAACAAGAAATCAACCGAATAGGAGAATGCCTAAGCGCCAAGGAGATGTGGGAGAAGCTAATTGAGCTTCATGAAGGCACATCCGAGGCAAAACTAGCAAGGAGAGATCTCCTCCGCTCCCAACTATCCAACATCAAATTAGAAAAGGGAGAAAAGGTAATTTCTTTACATTCTAGATTCAAAGAAATTTTAAATGGACTAACAAGTGTAGGTGAGAAGCTATCAAACCGGGATATGGTAATGAAGGCCATAGATGCCTTTCCCCGGTCCTCAAAGTGGAGCTCCATGGTGGACTCATTCTATATCTCAAAGAATTTAGAAGTGAGCACCTTGGAGGAGTTCTTCTCAACGATGGAGCTTCACGAAACTAGGCTTGAGGGAATACAAGAGGAGCCTAGAATTCAACCCTCAAGAGGAGTAGCATTAATGGCAAGTAAGGGAAGAAGAAGATGGAAATCCCCTCCTCCTCCGATGACGAAGCGTCGTCCTCCTCCTCCATGGATAGCACCGAAGAAGCCTACATGGTAAGGAGGGTAAGACGTGCATTTAAGAATTTTAGATTTGATAAATCTAATGATAGGATGAGAAGACCAAGGGGGAAGGTTATATGCTACAATTGCCAAGGAGAAGGGCACATAAGGGACAATTGTCCTCTCCTAAACAAAAGCAAAGAAGAGAAGAAAAAGAAAGAAGAGAAGAGGAAGAAGAAGAAGGAGAGCAAGAGAAAGGAAGAGGAGAAGAAAACAAAGGAGAAGGGAAAGGCTAAGGCTCTCAAGGCAAGGACTTGGGATGATCCATCCTCATCCTCCTCATCATCATCGGATGAGGAGAATGCCTTTGTCACCAATTTGGCCTTGATGGCTTTTGATGACTTGGATTGCTCTTCATCCGAAAATGAAGAATCAAGCTCAAATGGGGAGAGCTCAAATGAAGGGGGAGCTTCCATCCTCCTCATCCGAAGAAGAAGAGGACATGGAAACTATGGTAACTAATCTCTCACCTAGTAAAATAGTTTCTATGATTTCTAGTTTAACTAAGGATTTATTTAGGGCTAAGAAGAAAAATAAATGCATGCTTGAACAAATTAAGGAATTAGAACAAAAATTAGAAAATGCATGCTTAAATGATAATATTTCTTCTAGCTTAAATGATGATGCATGCTCACATGATTATATGCCTTTGGATGTTAGTGATGCATGTATAAATGAAAATAGGGCCTTAAGGGAAAAGGTAGATTATTTAACAAAAGCCCTAGAGAAATTCACTATTGGCTCCAACACATTGAACATGATCTTAGGGAGCCAAAGAGCTAGTTTCAACAAGAAGGGCCTAGGATATAAAGAGAAGAAAAATGAAAAGGCCTATAAATGCCTAATAGCTAGGGGACAAGATAAAAAGAAAGTAATTGCTAAGAAATGGATCCCCAAGGAATATTTAGTGAACCCAATAGGAAAGAATTTATTTTGGGTTCCAAAATCCATCCTTAAGGGTTAGAATAACCCTAGGGTAGTCAACCATATGAACTTGACCTATATCATAATTTGGTTGACTTAGGATGACGGGACAACATTTTTTAGATAGTGTTGGGTGATGATAACGTACCCATAAATAGGTAATAATGCTTAAATCATGATGATTGATGTAATTCCTATGTATGTTTTAAATCATGATTTATAATTTTGAAATTTGGCACGTTATCACTAGAAATAGGTTTAAATCATGCTTTAGGTGATAATTTGTTTATCATCATCATATAATACCTAATGCATGACTATTAGTTGATGGATACATGAGTTTCATGATCATAATGTAGAATTAATTGATATATGTCATTATGATCATGTAGGATGTTAGGTTGATACTTAACCATGATAGAATTGCATGAATATATGGGTTAAGTATATACAAATACCCCCTAGGATACATCTCACACTCACTATAGGCTAACTTGATTGCAAACTTAGCATGGGTGAGATATTAGGATGATACAAATGTCCACTAATGCCTATGACATTTAGATGGTCATTTAAAGTATCAACATAGCAATAATAGACCAATCATGGGGAAGGCTTATGTTTAATTCATAGACATATTGCCCAAAGATCATGGTTGGATATTTCATATGTTTTCAAAACAATTTCTTACCTTAAAATACATGTATTCATGTTTTGAAACAATTGGATGCAAAACTAGGTAGCTAACTTGATACTAGAATGATCAAAAACCTAGTGGTTTTTAGAACTTTTGGATTTTTGGCAAAAACAAGAAAATATAATGAGTTTTCATGAAAAACTATTTTTCCTTGATAGATATACTTAAAAGAAATATGTTCCCCAAATTTCATGATTTTTCAAATTTTCTGGAATTTATAATGCATTTGAATTTCGGCCCGTAAAATCGAAATTTGATTCTTTAGCTACGATCGCTGCCATATCGATAGTGATCGGGTGGCCTGTAAATCAGAATATTGAAGGCCGAATTCAGTTTGTAAACCTCCTACAAGTGGTAGAAATATACTTGATGCCTCATACAGTTTTTAAATCAACTTGACATACTTTTCCCTCCATTATACTCGATGCCATGAGCTTATAACTTAGTGTTAATCTTTTTGATGGTGTCAAAGGGGGAGAAATAAGTATGTTTAAGTTAATCACATTAGGGGGAGAAATATATTGTAGGGGGAGAAATATATGATAAGGGGAGAAAATTTGCATGGAGAGTTTCATGGATTAAGGGGGAGTTGCATGTTGCTATATCATGTTTATCTTTACATGCTTTCTTACCTTAGAATTTATATCAAATGTTTTTACCTAACTTAAACGGATTGCCACACATCAAAAAGGGGGAGATTGTTAGGGCAATCTCTTGCCGTGATATGGTTTTGATGGTGTGGCAAAGGGTTTAAGTTAGTTTGATATGTTGATGTAATATGTGCGTTGAAGTCGTGCAGGACTTAGTAATTCGCACATGGAGCCGTGGCAAGTTTCACATCTCATGACTCGTGCCTTGAGTCGGTGAAGGATAGCTTTGCGGAAGCCGTGCGCTTGGAGCATCCGAGGGACCGCCGGACGAGAAGCTTGGAGTAAAGCCGGAGGAAGTAGACTTCTAGGCAAGAGATGCGAAGGAGCATTGCAGAGCCGTGCGCCTGATGCTGCCGAGGGACGTGGCCGAGAATGAAGAGAACTTCGAAGGCGAGGGACTCCGAGAAATGAGAGTGAGCGATTGTAACCCGGGGAAGGGTAGCTCTTAGGTGAAACTTGGCCATTTGGCCAAGTGTCGGATGGGTTTTTCGACACCGCCGACCGCTATGTCATGGCAATGATCGCTCGAGTCGAGTGAGTTCGACCGTATACGATCGATCGGATTGGCCAGCAATGATCGCCATACGTGGGCGGTCGATCAAGATTATCGATCCAAGGCGCGATCGACCGATAGATAAGGGTTCGCCATTAACCGTTTCAGAGCCGATCGGCGGTCGATTACGAGATCGAATGATGAGGTCCATCACCGATCGCCAAGAGTTCTGCTGGACTACAACGGCCGGGATCCGACGTGTTCGAGGCCGCCAGGATGGCAATGATCGCCAAGGGCGGCAATGATCGATGGCGTAAACGGGAAGAAGTTAGCCCTCTCTATAAAAAGAGAGGGTGTAAGCCTTTGAGAGGCTAATGCTCATACTCCAAACAATCTTCCTAGTGCCCCACAAGCTCTAAACTCTTCTTACTTGTCTTTACTTCAATCCTATTGTAAGAAGAGTGATCTTGGTTGTAAAAGGTTACCCCACCTAGCTTTGTGCAAAGGAGAGACCGATAGTGATTGGTTTTGGCGGAGTGATTCACCGGATTTAATCGGACGTGGGATTAGCGGCGAGCGGAACCACGCTATATCTCTTGTTTGTATTGCTTGTTTATATTTTGCTTGTCTTTACTTGTATTTGTATCGCTTGCTACTAACGCTTTTGTAGACGAGCAATTTACGATCCAACGAAAAGGGCTATTCACCCCCTCTAGCCGGCCATATCGATCCCCTACAAGTGGTATCAGAGCCGAGGTTGCTTGTCACCGGACTAACCGCCGCAACAAGCCCTACATCAAAAATGGCCGGCTCCAACATCCATCCTCCGAAGTTTGAAGGAGAATTCGCTTGGTGGAAGAAGCGAATGGAGGTATTTTTCAAACGGATTTTGATATAATGATTACAATGGAATCCGCTCGCTTTTGCCTAGGGATGAAGAGGGAAACCAATAGAAAATCAAGGTGGACCAAAAGGCAAAGGGAAGAGCACCTTGCAAATTCAAAAGCCAAACATCATCTCTTCAATGTGCTCCCCAACAAGAAATCAACCGAATAGGAGAATGCCTAAGCGCCAAGGAGATGTGGGAGAAGCTAATTGAGCTTCATGAAGGCACATCCGAGGCAAAACTAGCAAGGAGAGATCTCCTCCGCTCCCAACTATCCAACATCAAATTAGAAAAGGGAGAAAAGGTAATTTCTTTGCATTCTAGATTCAAAGAAATTTTAAATGGACTAACAAGTGTAGGGAGAAGCTATCAAACCGGATATGGTAATGAAGGCCATAGATGCCTTTCCCGTCCTCAAAGTGGAGCTCCATGGTGGACTCATTCTATATCTCAAAGAATTTAGAAGTGAGCACCTTGGAGGAGTTCTTCTCAACGATGGAGCTTCACGAAACTAGGCTTGAGGGAATACAAGAGGAGCCTAGAATTCAACCCTCAAGAGGAGTAGCACTATTGGCAAGTAAGGGGAAGAAGAAGATGGAAATCCCCTCCTCCGATGAGCGTCTTCCTCCTCCTCCATGGATAGCACCGAAGAAGCCTACATGGTAAGGAGGGTAAGACGTGCATTTAAGAATTTTAGATTTGATAAATCTAATGATAGGATGAGAAGACCAAGGGGGAAGGTTATATGCTACACTTGCCAAGGAGAAGGGCACATAAGGGACAATTGTCCTCTCTAAACAAAAGCAAAGAAGAGAAGAAAAAGAAAGAAGAGAAGAGGAAGAAGAAGAAGGAGAGCAAGAGAAAGGAAGAGGAGAAGAAAACAAAGGAGAAGGGAAAGGCTAAGGCTCTCAAGGCAAGGACTTGGGATGATCCATCCTCATCCTCCTCATCATCATCGGATGAGGAGAATGCCTTTGTCACCAATTTGGCCTTGATGGCTTTTGATGACTTGGATTGCTCTTCATCCGAAAATGAAGAATCAAGCTCAAATGGGGAGAGCTCAAATGAAGGGGGAGCTTCCACATCCTCCTCATCCGAAGAAGAAGAGGACATGGAAACTATGGTAACTAATCTCTCACCTAGTAAAATAGTTTCTATGATTTCTAGTTTAACTAAGGATTTATTTAGGGCTAAGAAGAAAAATAAATGCATGCTTGAACAAATTAAGGAATTAGAACAAAAATTAGAAAATGCATGCTTAAATGATAATATTTCTTCTAGCTTAAATGATGATGCATGCTCACATGATTATATGCCTTTGGATGTTAGTGATGCATGTATAAATGAAAATAGGGCCTTAAGGGAAAAGGTAGATTATTTAACAAAAGCCCTAGAGAAATTCACTATTGGCTCCAACACATTGAACATGATCTTAGGGAGCCAAAGAGCTAGTTTCAACAAGAAGGGCCTAGGATATAAAGAGAAGAAAAATGAAAAGGCCTATAAATGCCTAATAGCTAGGGGACAAGATAAAAAGAAAGTAATTGCTAAGAAATGGATCCCCAAGGAATATTTAGTGAACCCAATAGGAAAGAATTTATTTTGGGTTCCAAAATCCATCCTTAAGGGTTAGAATAACCCCTAGGGTAGTCAACCATATGAACTTGACCTATATCATAATTTGGTTGACTTAGGATGACGGGACAACATTTTTTAGATAGTGTTGGGTGATGATAACGTACCCATAAATAGGTAATAATGCTTAAATCATGATGATTGATGTAATTCCTATGTATGTTTTAAATCATGATTTATAATTTTGAAATTTGGCACGTTATCACTAGAAATAGGTTTAAATCATGCTTTAGGTGATAATTTGTTTATCATCATCATATAATACCTAATGCATGACTATTAGTTGATGGATACATGAGTTTCATGATCATAATGTAGAATTAATTGATATATGTCATTATGATCATGTAGGATGTTAGGTTGATACTTAACCATGATAGAATTGCATGAATATATGGGTTAAGTATATACAAATACCCCCTAGGATACATCTCACACTCACTATAGGCTAACTTGATTGCAAACTTAGCATGGGTGAGATATTAGGATGATACAAATGTCCACTAATGCCTATGGCATTTAGATGGTCATTTAAAGTATCAACATAGCAATAATAGACCAATCATGGGGAAGGCTTATGTTTAATTCATAGACATATTGCCCAAAGATCATGGTTGGATATTTCATATGTTTTCAAAACAATTTCTTACCTTAAAATACATGTATTCATGTTTTGAAACAATTGGATGCAAAACTAGGTAGCTAACTTGATACTAGAATGATCAAAAACCTAGTGGTTTTTAGAACTTTTGGATTTTTGGCAAAAACAAGAAAATATAATGAACTTTTAATTAAACCTATTAATTCCTACCAGATAATCTAAACAGACTTTACAAAAGCCTATCTACTTTATCCCCGTGGAATATCCATAACACTTCCGTTTAAATCCAGAAAAATTTTCTAAAAAATTCCTGAAAAATTCCACAAGATATTTTATCAATTACCGAGGAATATTTTTTTTTTCCTCCGGTATTTTACATTAAATCTATTTGAAAATCTCAACTTCACCCAAATGAGCCTACACAATTTAAAATTTAGCAATGAAATTAATTTATAATTCGACAACTTTTAAGTTTCCTATTTTACATTAACCCAAGGTCGGATATGAGGTGAGGTCTAGAAGATGCTCATCTCAAATTCATTTTTTTAAAAGGTCTAAATTATTTTATAGAGAAATCATAAAATTAACAAAGTGTTCAAAAATTAATTTATTAATAATATTTTTTAAAATTCAATTTAGACTATCGAAATATTTAGTACGATACTGCATCAACCCATAGTAACGTGGCACCAATAGTTAGATACAAAATTACATTTCATTTGTAATATGTTATGGGTCTCTTGTTCAATCTTCAACGTTATTAATGGTTTGCATTAATTGCCCTTGATCACCATACAAAATTACTTTGTTTGTGGTCGTCGACAGTCATCAGCGGTCGTCGACAATCACCGATGGCAACGGTCGACAGTGGTCGCCGACGACGGTCGACAGTGGTCGCCGACGACGGTCGACAGTGGTCGCCGACAACGATCACCGTCGATTGGGTGGTGGTCGCTGACAGTGGTCATTGGCGGCGATCATTGTTGGTGATGGCGGGCAACAAGCGGTGGCGAGAGACACTCAGCGACGACAATTAGCGGTTAGTGATGCCCAATCGATGGCGACAACAACGGTGACGATCGACGTCAATTGTTAAACGTCCAACGCTTTTCAGATTACGATTTGGAATGTAATCGGATTACATAAGTTTTACCTTATAATTTAGATTACAAAATTTTAGTACATGTTGTAATCCAAATTATATTATATTACAACTTTAAAATGATAACAAATAAAATAATCAATCATATAATGAAATCTGAATTATATTACAAGATGAATTACAATGTACCAAACGTAGTCTTAATGTGCATTGAGTCCTTTAAGGTTGATTCAACATTTGTATCTTTTGTTGTTCAGTTCATCTCTTATATTTTGTTAGCTTGGAACTTTTGGTCCCATGAAGGCCTTATCCTTAATTAGGGGTCAATAAATTATCAATTAAATTAAATTAACCAATCGAATCATTCGAAATTGATAGTTTAGTTCGGTTAATTTAGAAATTTAATTTTTTTTAATAAAAGTATTGATCATTTCAATTTCAATTTTGAAATTTAAAAACTGAATAAACTAAATAAATCGAATTGAGACATCAATCGATTAAACAGTCGACGTCTAATGTCACCAAAAGTTGAGCAGTCGACTGTTCTATTGAGAAATCATATAAAAAATTGATGGGTCAACTGCTCTCAATTGTTCAATTAAAAAATCGAATAAAAAATTGATCGATCGATTGCTTAACTCAAGTGCTCGATCGACCAATCGATTGATCAATTGAATGATGAAATTTTTTTATTATTTTGGTTTCCGACTGTATTAATTGATATTTTATAAGTTCAATTTATTTCGTTTTAATGAAAATTTTGGTCGACTCGATTTGTCAAAAAAAAATTAGTTTAATCGTGTAGGGGATCGTTGGAATGTTAGAGGGGGGTGAATAGCGTCGTGCTATACGTCGATGAAAATCGTTCGCGTGCTTGTCTATAATTTTCGTTAGCGCAGCGGAAACAAAGATAATAAAGTAATAACGAAAACACAAACACACAAACACAAGGATATAACGTGGTTCGGAACCGAACGATTCCTACTCCACGGATCGAGCTCTAAAGAGCTCTAGTGATGCACACGCAATCACTAATCACAAATACTCCTTGACACAAGTCGAAGGCGGAGAAACCTCTTACAAACTATTCTTACAACAATAAGAAATGGATACAAGCAATTACAATAATGAAATACAATGCAAGTAAAGAAAACTACTTTACAATTGCTCTTTTAATGTTTGATCGCTTGGTTGCTTGAAATCAACTTGGAGACCCTGATTTGCAGCAGCAAATCGCCCCAAATGCCCTCAAGAACCGCTACCTTTTTCCTCCTCCACGAGCTCCTTTTAAAGCTTCTACCTGTGCTGAAAAAAGTCGATCAGTCGACTGCTCAGGACCATCAGTCGACTGATGCCACTGTTGTCGTGAGACAATGGCTAGATCCACGCTGGAAAAATCCAACGGATCCATCATCAGTCGACTGATCAAGCCATCACTCGACTGCTGACCACAACGGTCGAGTGAGACTCCATTATGTGCTCCAAAACCCGAGCATCAGTTGACTGATCACAAGATCGATCGGATCGCTGATCGATCACCGCCCTCCTCGCGATGATGCTAAGGCTATTCCCGATCAAACCCTAGTTGACTCGGGCGGTCGGCCCGCCACATGACACCTCCAAAAACATGAGGTTTTAGCCCAAGTATGGTTCTCCCATACTTGCTAGACCACCTTTAGCCATGACCTAAGCCTTCTAGCCACCTCTATCAGCCTCACGCCTCTCGGATCCCTCCAAGTTATCCATGACTTGTTCATCCATCGCGCTAGCCTTCAGGTGCTTCCATCGGCTATGTCATGCTAACGGTGTCTACACCACCAAGGCACATTGGACTTACGCCGCCAAGACTCCACTTGGACTTTACGTCGCCAACCATTGGACTTATGCTGCCAAGACTCCCGCTTGGACTTTACGCCGCCAATATTAAACCCCTTGGAGTTCTCATAATGCCAAGACTCAAGCTTGGACTTTCCCTTGCCAACCCATGTTGGACTTTCCATGTCAAGATCCATGCTTGGACTTTCCCTTGCCAAGACCCATGCTTGGACTTTCCCATAATCACATGGTCAACCCTAGTCAACCATCAAAGTCTCACTCGAGTCAAACTCGAGTCCGGTTAATCATAACTCGGGTCGATTGTACAAACAATCTCCCCAAAACATTAATAGACATTAATGTCAAACATCAATGTCAACTTACTTTGTCAAATATCAAAACATCACTCGAGTCAAACTCGAGTCTGATCAATCGTGACCTGGGTCGATTGCACCAATAAATTGGTTTCGATTTAATCGATTCGATGGGTTTGACTATTAACTAATTGTTTAGCACTATCTATGCTATTCTTCACTACTCATAGCTCGTCTTGTTAGAACAGTCAAACCATCTAATTAACAACTGTTTTATGTTTTCTCATCTAAGAGTTCACCTTGCTATGAAACTTTAGTCTAGTATCATTCTTTATTGGTCATATTTGAGTCCACCACACTATAGACCTTGAGCCATTGAGCATAGTTCCCATGGGGATGGCGGGTTGGTTAAGGTAGAGGGTACTTGCAGATGAGGCCAAAGTTCGATCCCTGGGGTGGCGGGATTAATTCTCCCCCCAGTCGTAGCAGAACCTCCCCTCTGTTGGTACCAGCCCGTCAAAGGCCATAGGCCTGCCCCGTGATTTACCCCTTCGCGATTTCCTCTTGGGACGGGGGGCCGGAGGCTGCTAGGTTGACAGTTCCAACCTTTTGCAGTTGAGCCATTGAGCATAATAATCTTCGAGAGTTGTAAGTCTTTCGAAATATTTATTCTCCTGTTGCGTTAGTGCTGAGTTAAACAATATATTTTTTGTGATTTATCTCCTTCGTGTTGGCTGTGAGACCGACTGATGGAGGTACTAAGGGCGAGCGAATCGCCTTTTGCACCAATTGAATTATTGAGCATATGCTCCCGGACTATAGTGTAGTAGAAAAGACATCTATATTAAAATTCAGATACCCTTGGGTCGATCTCCAACTACGACATATTTATGGATTTTTTTCTCAAATGAGAATCGATTTCTTAAGATGCTAGATACGCTGAGACAGCCCCGCTAACACTTCTCCGATTTATCTCATCCACCGATAGCGACAATCGGAGAGGACCGCTAATGTGATAATTCTTTTTTTTTTAACCATATTTGAACATAATAATCTTACCAACTTGACTATACCAAATCATATATTGAAACAACTTCACCACGTGGAGCCATGAATTACTTGATATATATACATTAGAAGTAAAGTAAAGGATACTCTACACATCAAAATATTTAATTCGGCAATTTACCAAACACAGTTGCTAAAGTTTCGAAATGCCCAAAACGCGTAGCATGGTTTCAGATTTACCAAATCGCGCACCTAATTCCACTTTTACCCCTCCCGTCAAACAGATCTGCAATTTAATGATGAGAGAGAGTTTTCATGCATCCGAGCCACTACTGGAAATTCCGAACCATCTAAACGTGGTGCTGGGAATTCAAATCCCAGCACCACCTTTTTTTTTATTTGATTTCTAATTTATATCGGTCTGATTTCTGAAATATTACTGTGAAACCCTAATAAAACCTCGAATATCAAAAATTTTGGCCACGGATACACAGAGGGACACTACTCAAATTTAATGGACTTTGATTGGATCGAAAAAGAAGTGAATAAGACCATCAATGGGTTTTGACCGAAACCCATTGATGGACTTAGAGAAGTCCAAATTTCGAAATCTTGACATAGACTGAAAGATCTTACAACATGAATTTTTGATATGTCGAGGAAACTTAGTTTTAATCCTCCTATCTCCCAATTTTAACTTGTGTCGAAAAAAAATGGTACTGAAAATTAAGAAACTGATGGAAGATAGTGATAGTGGTGCTGAAATTCGCAATTCCAGCACCTTTGTAGTCTTCAAATTGAAATTTCGGCACATTTGTGATCTTGAATTGAATTCGGCACCACAATGGTGTTGGAATCCTGCAGCACCATTGTGGTCGGGAATTCCAATCCAAACCTGATGGTCTTTGGAAATTGATTCGGCACACGCGTGCCGAAATTCCAATTCGGCACCACGGTGTCTTTGGAATTGTAAATTTCAGCACCACGATAAAAAATCCACTGCATGCGATGGACGCAGGGTTTCACACAACAACAACACTCGGGCTGACGGAAGACCTCATGCTAATGCATTCAATAAAGCTTGGAGTTTGGCTTTCATAATCCTAGTTTGCTATGTCATATGCCTCACCACCATGTAATTAAATTTGATCAGAATAGATGACTTTTAATGATGATTAATGTGCTGTACCTTCAACTTTCCTCCTGATTGCTTTAATCTTAGTCCGCATTCCTAAAGTCTTTGTCCTTGTAAAAGATCAAGACTGAATTTGTGTCTAATTTTACCAGTCACCATGCTCAGAACTGAATAAAAGCTTGAATTGTAAACATACACTCAGTTCTTTGTTGCAGTTTTAAATCAAGTATTGCGACAATGATTTATAGGGTAACTAACAAATTGCTTCGCGAGCGTGAAATGGTGCTTTAATCTTTTTGTCCTTGTAAAAGATCAAGACTGAATTTTTTATCTTCCGTCAGCCCGAGTGTTGTTGTTGTGTGAAACCCTACGTCTATCGCATGCAGTGGATTTTTTATCGTGGTGCTGGAATTGCGAATTTCAGCACCACTATCACTATCTTCCATCAGTTTCTTAATTTTCAGTACCATTTTTTTTCGACACAAGTTAAAATTGGGAGATAGGAGGATTAAAACTAAGTTTCCTCGACATATCAAAAATTCATGTTGTAAGATCTTTCAGTCTATGTCAAGATTTCGAAATTTGGACTTCTCTAAGTCCATCAATGGGTTTCGGTCAAAACCCATTGATGGTCTTATTCACTTCTTTTTCGATCCAATCAAAGTCCATTAAATTTGAGTAGTGTCCCTCTGTGTATCCGTGGCCAAAATTTTTGATATTCGAGATTTTATTAGGGTTTCACAGTAATATTTCAGAAATCAGACCGATATAAATTAGAAATCAAATAAAAAAAAAGGTGGTGCTGGGATTTGAATTCCCAGCACCACGTTTAAATGGTTCGGAATTTCCAGTAGTGACTCGGATGCATGAAAACTCTCTCTCATCATTAAATTGCAGATCTGTTTGACGGGAGGGGTAAAAGTGGAATTAGGTGCGCGATTTGGTAAATCTGAAACCATGCTACGCGTTTTGGGCATTTCGAAACTTTAGCAACTGTGTTTGGTAAATTGCCGTATTTAATTTTGTCAAACCCGACACCTTGGAAGTTGAAAGTATGTTATACTAATAATTTATTTCTTTTGATATTTTATAATCCATTTAAATTAAGATGAAAATTATATTAAAAACAAAAAGTGGAAAACTCAAAGATCTTCTCAATCTAAGCTCTCTTTCAATCTAAGATTTCATTACCGAGTGAGCTATCGTTGAGATTATCCCTTTGCATCCAAGTGAGATGAGAGGTTTACTAACTTATGATATAAAAGGTAAATACGTACTATTTATAATAAGAATAAAACAATGACATAGTGATTAAATGTGTATCGATTAATTATACATTCATGTAGGAACGGATCTAGTAATTAAAGTTGAGGTGAACTTAAATTTAATATAATAAATTATATATTGCTATAAAATATATAATAAATTATCTACATATAATAAAAAAAGTCATTACATTATACTATTGAATGAAGTTGTGCCAAGATTTGAAAATATAAAATTCATCTATAATAGAATATACATTTATATCTTTAGTTAAATCTAGTTCAATATAAAATGTCAAACAATTGACAAGAAAATCATCCTTCATTTTATTGTGAAGTGACATTTTTAGATGCTTCGTTGTTGAAAAAACTCGCTCAACAGTGGTGGTAGAAACAGATTAATAATCTTAAAATAAGATGAATCAATTTAGTCAACATAATGTAAATAACCTTTGACCGCCCACTCAGTCAATTGCTGATACAACTCAATAAGTATAGAAATCTTCAAATTTTACATCACATCAAATTTATAATGTATCAATTTATACTCTAAAGCAACGATATCTTAATCTGCAAGATAAAATTTCATTGTAAGCTTACAAATATCATCCTTGTTAATTGAATCAAATCAATTTTTAGAATCTAAAGTTGTACTAAGAGAAAGAAGTTTCACTAATGACTCATTGAACTGAATATTTAACTCCATCAAAATGAAATATATTGATGCATTAAAAACATCAAAGTGGTATAAAAGCTCAATTATAGTTTATTGACGATATTATATAAACAATTAAGGTCAAACACATTAATTTCATTTTTCAAAAAAAAAAAACTTTAAGAAATTCTTCCCATTTGCATTCTTTAAGTTCTTAAGCTTTGGTAGTAGATATAAATGTAATAATAGTTAAAATGTCTTGAGATTTTCTTCGAAGAATTTTACAAAGAATATCGATTGTTTTTATAATTTTATATATTAAGTACAAAATGAACACAAATTCAAAGGTTATAGATGCAAATAGATATAACCCTCGGGCTATTGTGCAGTGGTAAAGTGTTCATAAAGATTCTCAAGAACTTCTGAGTAGATCCCTAACTACGATATATTTGTGAATTTTTCTCTAAATAGAGGTTGATTCCTTAGGACCTCAGATTTGTTGAGGCATCCTACTCTAGTATCCATTCGATTTACCTTCCTCTTCGCTAGAAGCAGCTGAGGGAGTTGTTAATATGACAGTTCCATTTTTTTTTTATAAATGCAAATAGATATCATCAAATTTCTATGGAGTGTTACCAAAAATAACTATTAAAATATAATTTTATAAGACTAATTAATAGTTGTTCATTCTAGTTTTCAAATATTAAAGTTTGAATTTGGATAACTATACTACTCATTTAAAGTTTTGAAGTCTAATTCTTGTGTTTATACTACTCATCAATGCATTGTTTTTCCTTGATTTCTTGTTGAAAACCTTCATCAATTGAAGCATGTGGATCCCTCCAAATGTGGGCTGGGCTAGAGCCCATGATAGCCTAAATCTAGATCCGTCCTTGCATTCATGTATTTCAATGAAGCATAGCAAGTGACCAAAGGAGTTTGGTGCACTAGATGACTTAACAAATTAGATCAAGGGAGTTGAAGACCTAAGACATTAAGAGAAATTATAGGACTAAATATGATCTTGTGATTTTTTTAATTTTGGGTAGCATAATTTTAAATGATGTGTTTAGTTATCGATAGAAGTATGATACGTAAGTGTTTCATTGTGTAGCCTTCGACTATAGACAAAGACGATGATCGATGATGGATGAAAAATTGAATGTGGAGATCTGAGGTCAAATTAAAATTTAAAATTTAAATTTAAATTGATAAATCGGAGGAGGTGGATGGGATAAGAGAGTTATCACTTATGACTGCTTCGTCGCTTTACCGAAAAATAAGCCTATTTTTGGGGGGTGACATGCTTCCTTCAGTCAGCAAAGGCCTATTAAGAAGCTCGATAACTACTCTCTTGACTCAATAATCCCTGCGAATATATTTTCTATTCATTTTGGGTTTTTTATTTTTTTATGACATATATAATTAAACACACTCCACCCAAAATTGTGCAACATTGAAAGTTTAATCAATTTGATGAGTTAAAATTGTTAATATATATGCTTGATAATTTTGATCAATAGTGTGACTCCCCAAGAGTATGCTGAGCCCGAAAATCGGACAGCATCTCCCTTGTACGTGATACAATTCCTTGTTGATACAAAGCCTTTCGGCCACAACCACACAACATAATAAAAAGACACTACCAATTAATACAACCATAACAACACAACGATGTGCACCGGTGCAACTCTAACACACTAAACAAAATAAGATCACAACCAACCCAAAAGCATAATAAAAGCCAAATACAACAAATTACATACATAAACGATAATCCAGAAACAACAGTGGAACCAATAGGAAATAAAATCCCAAATACTTGAGGTGAGATGGGATTAGCTGGCACAGCTCCGAGCACATCAGGGAAATCTTCTACCTGTTACTTGGGCGACAAGAAAACTCAGGGTCTATGATAGTAAGTATAAAACTCAGCGGTAATATGAAAGATAGTACATGATCAACAACTAAGATATAAAGGGTAACAGATATACAAATAGAGATCAACAAATATATATATAGATGGAGATCAACGGTATACAGTCATAGAGGTGATAACAAACAACTATCAGTGTAAATCTAAATAGTGGATAAACAACCAACTGATCAATTGTACATAACGTAATGTACTGACATACCTAAAGATCTGCAACTATACAACTCGTATAACCTGAACACACATACTACCATATAACAAATACAACATGAAAGAACAACACTAAGCATGTAATCAACACACTGTCCTACTAACCTATAAACAACATCATCATCAAACCTGGTCAGTCCTATACAACATCATGATACTGGCCATAGGTGTACAACAGTCTGGTTCAAGTCATACATTGGTATCTCACATACAACAGTATAGATCATGCAAATAACATGCAAGATGATGTACAATCAAATATAGCAATCAAAGCACAAACATATGCAACAATATATATATATATATATATATATATATATATATATATATATATATATATATATATATATATATATATATATATACTGCTCACACACACACATATATATATTCTTCTCCTGCGTGACCATTTCATCCGTACCACGCGCGTTGCCGTTGTCGCCGCCGCGTCGTCCAATCATTGTTGGCCATCGGACCGGGCGCGATCGACGCGTGACTCACCGATTGTTAAATACGGAAAATTTAAAATACAAAAAAATAAAATGTCCAAAGAATTAAGAAATTTATCCTGGAAATTTTTCGGGATTTTTAGGAAATTTTAGGATTTTTTCCAGAATTTTTCTAGATTTAAACGGAGCTTGTATGAGATATTTACGGGGATAAGAAAAACAGGCTTTTAAAGAGTCTGTTTTAACTATTTGATAGGGATAATTAACCTAAATTATAAACCTAGGTTATAGGTTAACCCGATTATTTTTCCCCGATCCCGTTTCCTCTTTTCCCGATTTCTCCGGCGCCGCTCCGCACGACATGGTCGTTTCTTTTCCACTCGCGAGCCCTTCTCTCACGATTCTCTTCCACCGTACATCCCTTTCCTCCTCGTTTCTTTCACGCGCCAGCCGCAACGCCGAGGCGCCCTTCTCCTCGCCTCATCTCCGCCGTCGCTCGTCTCCTCCCGCTCTCGATCGCGTGCCACATCGTGCGCCGACTGCTCCTGCTTGCGACGGCGTCGCCAAGCAGCCAACACCGCTGACTTTTTTCGCGAGCACCCCTGCCCCTTTTCCTCTCCGCCGTGCCTAACCTTCCCTCTTCCGCTCTCGTTCCTTCTTCCTTGCGGCAAGCAACGACGAGCGACCTTGACGGTGCCCACAGGCGAGTTGACGGCGAGCGCGCAAGCTGGGAGGTGGCGTCCGTGGCGGCTGCACCTTGTTATGACCTAGGGCCACGATCTTCGCTGGAGCAAGGTAAGGGCTGCTCTTTTCCTCGATCTTGGACAGGATTGAAATCCCTACTGTGGTTTCCTTTGGGTTGAATAGGGATTCGGTTTGGGCAGTGGTATGGTGCCGGTGAACAGGGTTTCTGTTAGGGATTTGACGCCGCTAGAGGGGGGTGAATAGCGTTGTGACCGTACGAAGATGGAAATCGTTCGCGATCGTCTCTACAAATCTCGTTATACGCAGCGGAATAGAAATAATAAAAGCAATAACGAAAAGATACAATAACGAACGCAAGCACAACACGAGGATATAACGTGGTTCGGAACCGTAACGGTTCCTACTCCACGGATTGAGTTCGTACGAACCCTAGCGATGCCACAAACACCACTAAGCAATAAAGCTCCTTCTCGACAACAAGTCGGAGGTGGAGAAACCTCGTACAATGAATTACAACAAGTAATACAAAGTAAACAAGCAAATACAAGTGAAAATGTAAAGAACACTTTACAAACTAGGGTTTTGAGCGCTTGCTTGTTGGTTGCTTGGATGAGCTTGAAGGACCCTGTAATGCACCTGCAAATCGCCTTCAAATAGCCTCACCAAAGCTCCCAAAAATCTGATTCTTGAGCCTTCCACGAACAACTGCTTTTATCCTCCATCGGGCTGGATTTCCGCCTATCAGTCGACTGCCATAAGTCCCCAGTCGACTGCCAGCACTGTAGCTATGAGACAACGGCTCAATCCACGTTGGACACGCGCGCCAACATTCGATCGATCGGCTACGCGAGCATTCTTCGTGCTCATGGTGACAACTAGCGATCGACTACACGCCCTTAGCGGCATCTTGCCGTCAGAGACATCGCTCAATCGCTTCCAGGAAGCGATGATCGCCAGATTCCGGCTCTTAAGCGGCGGTTAAACTCAAGTAAACTCAGCCGACTCGGCAATGAACCGGCCATAATGGCAATCGACTGCCAACCTCAAGAATGAGGTTTTAACCCAAGTATGGTGCCCCCATACTTGCTAGACCACAATTAGCCTAGACCTAAGGCTTCTAGCAACCTCCTTCAGCCTCTCGGCTCTCTGATCCCTCCAAGTCATCCATGACTTGTTCATCCATGCTTAGCCTCCAGGTGCTTCCCTCGGCTATGTCATGCTAACGGTGTCTACACCGCCAAGGCACATTGGACTTACGCCGCCAAGACTCCGCTTGGACTTTACGCCGCCAACCATTGGTCTTATGCTGCCAAGACTCCCGCTTGGACTTTACGCTGCTAATATCAAACCCTTGGACTTCTCAAATGCCAAGACTCAAGCTTGGACTTTCCCTTGCCAACCCCTGTTGGACTTTCCATGCCAAGACCCATGCTTGGACTTTCCATTTGCCAAGACCCATGCTTGGACTTCTCATTTGCCAAGACCCATGCTTGGACTTCTCATGCCAAGTACTCAAGACTTGGACTTTCCTTGTCAACCCATGTTGGACTTTACATTGCCAAGACCCATGCTTGGACTTTTACATTGCCAAGACCCATGCTTGGACTTTTCATGTGCCAAGTGTCCCACTTGGACTTTTCATGACAATTACATTGTCATATGTTTTTGTCGAAATATCAAAACATCACTCGAGTCAAACTCGAGTCTTGGTCAATCGTGACCTGGGTCGATTGCACCAACAATCTCCCCCTTTTTGATGTTTGATAAAAACCAAACAAATCATTTGAGTTAGACCACTAACTCAAATCCCTTACCAATTATCCCAAATTGGTAAACACTCTCCAAATGTTCTCCCCCAAACATTCTCCCCCTTTTTGACTAACATCAAAAAGGTTATCTCTCCAAGGAGGTCAATGTCTCATGTCCCAATGAGATCTTACAATCTCCCCCTTTTTGACCTAAAAATATCTAGGATGCCTACCATCGTCCTAGTGATAAGTCCCATATCACTCAAGAGAGGCAATCCTATAATCTCTCCCAATTTCTAAATTGGGTATCAAAAACCCATCAATTTTCCCAATTGATGATACTCTCCCAATAACTTCTCCTCTCTAAGGAGAAAAACACATCCATTATCCCAAGATGGATAACTCCCCCTAAAGGCTTGCTCCCCCTTGACCATTGCACCAACAATGTCCTTGGGAACTCTAAGCCATCAAAATTAAGGTTCTAAGTTCAACATAGAACTTTCACTCACCCTAAATTTGATACTTTGACCTAACACATCTCCTAATCCATATCCAATAGATTTTCACCCTTTATAATGCTTTCTAAAGCATATCCTAGGGTTAGGAGTGATTAGAAACCTTTTCCATAGCTGAACACGGGCTAAACAAACCTTGTTAACCCGAAATCAGACTTAGCGATCGACTGACAAGAATCCGATCATTGACCACATCATCGATCACACATTGCCAGGCCGATCGATAATCAAAAAATCTCAATTTTCAGCTATCAGAAATGAATTTTAAAAATTCATAAATAATTATACGTAATTCGAAAAATCATGAAAATTCATACGTATAATACTTATGACACACACAATGGGTGAAAAATATTTGAAAATTATTTTACCCATAAAATAGTGAGTTTGATACAAAATTCAAAACCATTGAAATTTTCAATGTTTTGGCCCTATTTTGTATCAACTCTATCAATGGTGATTGCTATCAAAAGATAGACTTCACCAAGGTTTTTCAAAATGATTTTAAAATGTTTTCAAAACCTTATTTTGGATCATATTCCTTGGGCTCTATGTACATGACTTGTACACATGCTCTCCCAATGATCCACATTTAAAATAAGATGAGTTTTAGTTCATCTAGATGCAAACACTATGCACCTTGAACTTAACTCATATCCTAGCATCTCACATGTATCTAAGGTGTATAAATACACATACATGTCAATTGGATGTGAGATGTGGGTTTTGTTCTCCCTAATTTAGGGTTTCATGGATTCTCTAAGGCAACCCTACTTGATTCCCTTATAAATGAGACTTCAAGTCATGCCATAGTCCTTAAATCAATTTCAACCAATTGTCTTAAGTGCATGAATGATTATGGCATGAGAAATGATATAGATAAACACATGCTCATAATCATGATGTCATGGCATAATATGAAATCTAAAAACACATGACATTTAAAACCTTAATCCTAAACATGAACATGACATATAAAATCATAGAACTAGGCATGATGTCATGACATGACATATGACAATCAAGCCATGACATATAAAATATATAGGTATAGTAATACCCAAATTTTAATATTAATTGTCATTTGATATAATTAGATATATTTTGCCATATTTCTATTTTTCTCCCAAGTGTGTCAAAAACCCAAAATGACACACTAACCTCTAAACCTAAATTGTGCCAAAATGATCATTTTATCAAACTTCATAATTAATATTGGCACATCCTAAAATCTTTTTAGGATATTGATTCAAATCTATTTCCAAGGTAACCATAACCTTGAAAATAACCTAAAGTGCCACCTTTACCATGGTTGAGTTAACTACCCATCCAATCAAGGTTGGCACACCCTAAACCCATCTAGCGTGAATCAATCACGCTCTTAGGAACCCAAAACCGATTTGAGCTCCTAGGGTTAATTAGGTATTCCTTAGGGATAACCTCCCTAGATACCTTCCTAATGACCCTTCTAGACTTAGAAGCCTTGGTCATTTGGGTCTTACCTAGGTTGACTCTAGAGGTAACTCCCCTTGCAACCTTCTTAGTGGCCACTCTAGGTTTCCTAGAAACCTTAGCCACTAGGCACACCCTTTGGTCAACCTTAGGGATGACTTCCCTATTGACCTTGGTCTTCCTAAACCTAATTTGTGTCCCATAATCAAATGGAACACTATGGTAAGCTACCTTAGGCTTAGGTTTGTGACCCAAACCTTGCTTGCCTTTGGTTGACTTTTGACTCTTAGGTCCTTGGTGTTGACTTTGACTTTTGGACCTTTGACTTTGACCATTTGACCCTTTAAATTGGTTTTGTATATTCCTAAGGGTCTTTTCTAGTTTTTCAAGCCTTGACCTCAAGACTTGATTTTCCTTTTCTAATTGCCCAATTTTAGAATTTTGATTTAAATCTTGGACATTGGACTTCCTAGGCATATGCCTAGTCCATTTAGGATTGAAACCTAGGTGTTCTCCTATTTTCTTGATACTTTCCTTAGGTAATATATTTTTAGGGACATTAGTCCCAAATTTCTTCTTATTTCCTAAGTGAACACTCTTAGCTCCTAGGCAAATATGTTTGTTATTTCTAGCATGCTCTTTATGATAAATAGCAAGAGAATTGAAACCCTTAGCATGCTTTTGCCTATTAACTAAAAAGGATGCATTATTAAAATTTACCTTAGGGTTAGCTTTGGAAGCTCCCCCTACATGTGTAGCTCCCTCTTGGGTCTTCTTCTTCCCCTTAGGACATTGATTCCGGTAATGCCCCGGTTGCCGGCACTTGAAGCAAATGACTTGCTCCTTGCTTTTCTTGGCATTGGAAACACCGGCTTCATTGACCTTTGGAACCGGTTGAGCCTTCTTGACCCTTTTTGGACACTTACTCTTGTAGTGTCCGGATTCCCTACACTCAAAACAAATGATATGAATTTTATTTGAACCTTGAGTGTTTGAGTTACCTAGGGTATTTGTGGTGGTGGGTGCCGGAGTTGGATTTTGAGCTTCCTCATCTTGATCGGATGTTGAAGGCTCTTCTTGAGGTTGCTCCGGTGTAGAGGATGGTCTCTCCTCCTCAATCCTAGAAGTAGATGCCTCTTCCACTTCCTCTACTTCTTCTTTCTCCGATTCGGAAGTTGACTCCATCTCAACTTCCGATTCCTCACTCTCACTTGAAGATGAGCTCTCCTCTTCATCCTCCTTGTCTTCTTGGATTGAATGAGGCTCTTCATGGAATTTTGCCAATATGTTCCATACCTCTTTTGCGTCTTTACAATCCCCATAGTCACCTAGGCTACACAAGATGTCATTAGGAATTAAATCAAATATCAATTTGATTACCTTCTTATTTTTCTTGAATTGTCGTAGTTGTTCTTCACTCCATTTCTTCTTCTTGAGACATCCTCCCTTTGGTCCCTTAGGATATTCAAATCCTTCCATCAAGGCGAACCATTCCTCAAGGTCTCTCATCATCAAAAACTCTTCAATTCTCACCTTCCAAGAATTGAAACCTTCTCGTCCATAGAATGAATAAGGGACCGGTGTGTTGATGTCCCATCCTAATTGCCCTTCCATCTTCACCCTCTAGATTTTTGTCTAAGCTCCCGGCGGTTAGTCCGTAGAAGAGCCCCGGGCTCTGATACCACTTGTTGGAGATTTGACGCCGCTAGAGGGGGGGGTGAATAGCGATGTGCCCGTACGAAGATGGAATTCGATCGTGATCGTGTCTACAATTTCGTTAGCGCAGCGGAATATAGAAATGAAAGCAATAATGAAATACAATAATCACGAACACAAAGATATAACGTGGTTCGGAACCGAACGGTTCCTACTCCACGGATCGAGCTCTAAAGAGCCCTAGTGATGCACACGCACTCACTAATCACAAATACTCCTTCTCGACAACAAGTCGGAGGTGGAGAAACCTCGTACAATGAATTACAACAAGTAATACAAAATAAACAAGCAAATACAAGTGAAAATGTAAAGAACACTTTACAAACTAGGGTTTTGAGCGCTTGCTTGTTGGTTGCTTGGATGAGCTTGAAGGACCCTGAAATGCACCTGCAAATCGCCTTCAAATCGTCTCACCAAAGCTCCCAAAAATCTGATTCTTGAGCGCCGATCGCCAACATTGGCGTGATCGCTACCGCGTAGAGTCGACCGCCCATCACCGACACAGAGCACTCGCGCCGGTGGCCAACTAGCGATCATTGACCGCACAGCCTTGGCAATGATCGTCAGAGATATCGGGCCGATCGCCGGAGCGCTGACCGCTGAGCGGCCAGATTCGGCTCTTAAACGGCAGTCGAACTCAAGTCGACTCATGGCAGTCGAACCGGCCATAATGTCAGTCGACTGCCAACCTCAAGAATGAGGTTTTAACCCAAGTATGGTGCCCCCATACTTGCTAGACCACCCTTAGCCTAGACCTAAGCCTTCTAGCCACCTCCATCAGCCTCACGCCTCTTGGATCCCTCCAAGTCATCCATGACTTGTTCATCCATTGCGCTAGCCTCCAGGTGCTTCCCTCGGCTATGTCATGCTAACGGTGTCTACACCGCCAAGGCACATTGGACTTACGCCGCCAAGACTCCGCTTGGACTTTACGCTGCCAACCATTGGTCTTATGCTGCCAAGACTCCCACTTGGACTTTACGCTGCCAATATCAAACCCTTGGACTTCTCAAATGCCAAGACTCAAGCTTGGACTTTCCCTTGCCAACCCCTGTTGGACTTTCCATCATTCCATGCCAAGACCCATGCTTGGACTTTCCATTTGCCAAGACCCATGCTTGGACTTCTCATTTGCCAAGACCCATGCTTGGACTTCTCATGCCAAGTACTCAAGACTTGGACTTTCCTTGTCAACCCATGTTGGACTTTACATTGCCAAGACCCATGCTTGGACTTTTACATTGCCAAGACCCATGCTTGGACTTTTCATGTGCCAAGTGTCCCACTTGGACTTTTCATGACAATTACATTGTCATATGTTTTTGTCGAAACATCAAAACATCACTCGAGTCAAACTCGAGTCCTGGTCAATCGTGACCTGGGTCGATTGCACCAACAGTTTCCAGCGGGAAGTAAGGGCAGCGGAGTTGGCGTTGGGTGTTCCGGCGATCCAAGCCATTGGGGGGAGGCTCTCATCATAGGTATAACTCAAATTAACTTCTTTTATCTACTGTTGGTTGATTCGGGGTGGATTTCCTTCAGAGGAATAGGCTGTTAAAAGCTATCGGGGGCTTGTGGGTGTCGTGCGATTAGGGTTGGAGGTGGTCGTGCAAGGTCGGCTGTGAACAATGTTTGAGCCACTGTAAATTGAGTTGGGGATCTGATTTGGGGGAAAGATTGGCTGACGGTGGGATCCTAGGGACGGTAAGCACGATTTTGATTGTGTTATTCGGTTAATTGTAATTGTTCAGTGGAGATTAGATTGTTGGTTGATTTTGGATAAATTTTGATCTGGGGGATGGATCTACTTTGAGTGGGTTGGCTGTGAGGGTTGAGGTGTTTATTTGGGTGGTTTTGGTCGACTGTGTAAGGGTTGAATAAATTAGTGAAATTGGAAGTTGATTTGGGTTAATTGGATTATGCAAGAAATCGATTAAGTATTCGATTTAGCAGAGGATTGCATTTTGTGCTTAACAATAGTTATACTATACGCAGGTTTCGGTCATGAGGTAGGTTCACGGTCGTGACGATTTGGTTCTTTTGCGGATATTTTATCAGGCGGGTATTTTGACTTATCTCCTAGATATAGTCATGTTGATATGCTAGTTAGGATAGCTTGCAATAATTTTCATGTTTATATGCCTAGTATATTTTTGTGCCTACTTGATACATGCATTGGATCGGTTATGATTATATCTTCCCTATTTTACTCGGATCATGGATATGCACTTATTGGTTGTGCATATTATTCGGTTATGCATTTTAGTTGGATTTACATGGTGTAGTATCATGTACCATCTTGCATGATTGCATGCTGACTAGACGGGGTTCCTTTATAGTTGAGCCCGCAGTCAGTTACATGGCTTGCACACGCTGCCACTCATGGGTTAGTGGTACATCAGGAGGGTGTGTGCAATTGCTCTGTCAGGCTCCGCTGGTCCGCTCATGGGTAGCGATGAGGCAGTGTGGTAGCGGACAGGGATCCCTCCTCTGGTCTATGACACCGGGAGATGAGAGCTTAGCTCCCCCACTCTGTTTGGGGCAGGAGGATAGGTGTACTCTGACAGCATTCTGTCCACTCGGTCACTCAGGAGCAGTGATGGCAGAGTGCACAGTTGTCATAGCCCTACCCACTCGGCTTCACCATCACGTGTGAGGCGGCTGACTGGCGTCAGGGGTGACCATGTCATTTGCACGACATACACTTTGCATGGATAGCATTTGTATTGTGTTTGTTGCATTTTTATTGATGCCTTGGATGTTGCATATGATTGCCATAAATACATGATTCATATTTGTATATGGTGATGACTTTATCTCTTATAGTATGACACATGCTCCTGTATCAGGGCAGGAGATTCAGGTAAGTACAATCCTTTTGTATTTCTTGCTTGCATACCCAATTTATATGAGACTGTACTGGCATGATTCTTATTGTTAGCTATATCTTGCTATGCATATCGACTATTATCCGCTAAGTTCTTTGAACTTACCCCGTTGCTTTACATCTGTTTCAGGTTGAAACTGCCAGGAGAGTCCAGCTGCCAATCCCCCTCGTCGGAATGGATAGGTTTTATTGGTCTTATGGTTTTGTTTTTTTTTAACTAGATGAAGTGTGTAGGATTGGTGTTGTTTTGGTTATGTACTTGTGGAGGTTTGGAGATATTTGTTGTGTTCTTATGGACTATTCAATTGGTTTGGTTGTATATTCCTGCTCAGATGGCAGATTTACCTGGATTGATGGTCTGAGGCCAATTTATTATCTGCGTGTGTAGTTTTTGTTCCGGTCGTGTTGACCGATGTATAGTGGTCGTGTAGGCCTTGTATGAAAATTGGTATTGTCACCGTGCAGGAGATCTTTGCCGGATTTTTATGCGCGGGGACTCCTAGGCGTGACAATTTATTTGGTATCGAGCCGTAGTTTTTCCTTAGGGTCTTTGGGTTTTGAGAGTTTGCCTCATTTGGCGAGTTAAGCGGGGTATTTTCGGTTAGTGCAGTTTTAGGCGATTTCTATGTTTCGGAAATTCGAGGTATTATTGACGAGGTCAATTTGGGGATTTGGCGGTGACAGGACATCTCCAGACGGCTAACAGGTAAATAAATTATAGAAAATTTTCTAGATTTAGTGCATATTTGTATTGGTTATATTAGCTATGCGGTGGTATCATGTTTTGTCTAGTATTGTTTTTACCTTATATCTGTTAGACTGTTAGATTTTTAGGTTGCTAGTTTATCGTTAGCATATGGTTATTAATTGCTATTACTGCTATAGGTAGCTAGTTATCATTATGATATAAATGATTTGATATTATTGGTAGATGTTTACCTATTACTATTTGGACTAGTATTAGGATTAGACTAGTATTGGAATTAGACTAGTTGAATAATATGATTAAGATGGATAAATTCGTAGAAGGTATACATATAGGTTCTTGAACTCTCTAGATCCTAGTGCATGATGACATGATTACATTGCTTACGTAATTTAGGGTATATATAGGCATCTGATGCTTTATTTAGTATTTCCTTGACTTTGTTCTGGCATGACCCTTTAGATATACCCTAATTAATTTCAGCCATTGATTTCCATTAGTATGACTATGCTGTCGTTTATTAGACAACGTGTTATATGTTTATATGGTTATGTGTTTTTGCGGTGGTTACCATGATTGAGACTAGCAGAGATAGAATAACTTAGATGAGGTTATTCTGTAGGAGCGGATCTCAGGAATGAAACAATATTAGTAGAACCCTAGGTGTTGGAACCTTAGGCGTAATAACCCGGATGTGCATATTGGTATATGTTTATCCATTTACTATTTCAGTGATATGGTGATCGGACCAGTAGAGTTCGTATGATTAGGATGCGATTAATCCTTCGAGGGCATATAACATTGTTCATATCTCGACGGCCAACTATATCTCCTATTCTTGGTTGAGAGAGAGAGTCTGCAGTAGAGTCTCTCTATGGTTGCTTTGTATATTTGTGGTCGAATATGTCTCCCATGCATGGTTGAGATAATCTACTATAAGGTTATATTCTTGCGTTATCCACTCGGAGTTGGTGATAATCGGATTCGTATGACGTCTGTAGCTAGATAGCTACTTTACATCTTAAGTACCCACGAGATCGGTTCGTAGTAGCATGTTTTAGCATGCATGGTTAAACTGGTAGAACTAATATACTTTAGGCTTAACCCTCTTGCTGGATGGGTTGTCCTTATTGGCCTTGATAGACGTTTCCTGTTAGTTGGGACGAAACCCTATGATCAATCGTCTCGACGTGTTTATAAGTGGACTTGTGATTTTTTTATCGACCTTGATAACCGATCATGTTAGAAGGGTTGGAACCCTAGACTTAACCATCTCAACTTATTTATTTATAAGTCGATGATCTTTACCAACTTTGGTAAACATTTCGTATTAGAGGTGTTGAAACCCTCGCTTGACCGCCTCAATGGGTTTAATTGTAGATCGATGATCTTTATCGATTTTGATAGTCGTTCTATGCTGGATGTATTGGATAACCCTAGGCTTAACAACTTAGGATAATCGACTTCCCACGCGACCCATTAGTGGTAGTATGCTAGTGCGGGCTATCAATAACTAGATATTTATATACTGTCTGTCTATCCACGAGTCTCATTCGTGGTAACATGTAGTTGCGCGTAGACAGTGCTATTGAGTGTCGGCCCACGAGTTACATTCGCGGTAGCTCATAGATAGTTCTCTTTGTGTGTGAGAGCCACGAGGCATTGTCGTGATATCTGGATGTGTATTGCATGTAGATTGCAGTGGTTGTGTATGTTGCAGGTATATCTGTTATACTGCTGACCAGGTTAGTTACAGACTGATATTGATACTCTGAGGGTTGGGTTATTCTAGTTTGTTTCCTTTGACTTCCATCAGGTGCATTATGATTATTCACTATTGTCTATCCATCCACTGAGTGGTTGTACTTACCCCCTCCTCACTTATCCTCTAGGTTAACTGATGAAGGACGTGCCCTGTTGACCTACCTTCGTGTTGCTCAGAGAGTCCCTTGTCGTGCTTGTCTCCCTGCATCGTCGGGATGCCGCTTTGTTTACTTTATCGGTATTGCATTTTGTATATGCACTTTGGATTTTGTCGTAATTTGATTTGGGATAATAAAACTATTTTACTTTGATTGATATATGTTTAGTCGTGCATGCATGCAGTTATTAAAATACTTATATTTCTATAATTATTTCGAGGTTTTTACCAGATCTGATCAATGTATTTCGGAATATTGTCACTAAGGGGCTCCTCCATCATTTGGATGATGGATATGCCCCTAGGACGTGACAATTTTATTAGTTTGCGGTTTTGGTTTGTGGGTTTTGTGTTTCGAAGATTTTCTTTTCCTTGGATTTTTGGGAGTTCTCGTGTTTTGGGACCAGGCAAGCTGAAAGATATCTCTAAGCTATAGGAAAAGCATTGTCTTTAGTGGTTACTGTACGTTAGTGGTTAGGAAAAAGTATCGACTTAGTAAAATTGCCCCTACTCATGGTCGAGGATGAGGTCGATAACGTATTGACCTTGCGGAACCTAACGATGATTTCAGAAGTACGGACTCTTTAGAGGTGCCGACTGATATCGAATTAGGAAGCTAGGGATTTGACCTACAAGCCACCAATTTGAAGGACAAGGAGTAAACCCTTAGAGAATATCAGTCCCTACTAATAGTGATTTAGTTATGGATAAGACGTGTATGCCTACATTGGGCAAGATGATGAAAGATCGTTTTACCTTATTATAGGAGGCGTTGGATGGGATATTTATCTGTCCCAGTATTTCTTTCAGAAAAGATCCGGAACTCTTTGTTAAAGGAGAGATGGACCTTTGAGGTTATGCATCGATCATCGATGATAGAATACAGTAGTTGTAGAAGGAAATGAATATCCTTCATTGTGGAAAGATGATCTATTTAGATCAACTATAGGATACCTGTGTATACTCTAGGATTGATCTATGGCTAGTGGGTTGATATTGTAGTGACACGGTGTCATACAATTATCATTGTCATTAGGATGATTGTTATATCATTAGCCTAGAGTAAAGAGAATGTAGTTGTATAGCGATGACAATTTCATACTTGGTATGAATTGTATGAGCTTGTGATTATCTTATTAGACTTATTGACGACTTAGTCGTCCAGAGATTTGGGAAGTCATGTATTCTGGACACAATTGACTCAGTTGTGATCGTTGGATTGTGTAACTTGGCCACTGTTGAGGGTGGTAGTTGAAGTTGTGCACTCGGTCACCGTTGATGGTGGTTTTCTTTGTATTGATTTGATTATTACCATATATATGGATAGGATGCTCTAGCGGTACTACATCGCTGACTGGTTGGACTAGGAAGGTGATGGAATTTTACTTGGTCTGCAGCTTGTGAAACTAGTTTCAGGGTTCAGACGATGGTTGACTTTTACGTCAGTGTTGATTAATTATTCTGGTGTGGATAGAAGGGTAGTGTATATGGATGCATCATTTTGGGGATCGGAGCGATTCCGATGCTATAGAATAAGACGTATCATAAACTTACGGCAGTTAAAAACTGCGAGATAAGTCATATATATGACGTGGACTTCGCAGTGATTATGTTGTATTATCGAGGTGAGGAGCAATAATGCTCATGGGGTTTTGGCTAGCTACTGGATAGCTACTATAGAGTAGCTGGAACACGAACGGTTGTAACAAGGAAGTTTGGTCGCGATAGCCTTCCATGCACTTACAGAGTGTGTGGTGGAGTGGATTTTGGACTGTAGATGGACTTCTCTTGTAAAAGATAATTTCCAATCTTTGACTCCGAGGAGGATAGTGGTTTCCGGAGTTGCATTAGTTTAAGGAAGAGATGTTTCAGGAAATTCCTATTCCGGAATGGAAGTGGAAGTGGAAGCATATTATTATGAATTTTGTGGTGGGTTTGCCTAGGACACATTAAGGCCATGACGCGATTTGGGTAGTCATTGATCGACTAACCAAATCCGCGCACTTCTTAGAGATTCGGAAGACCAACTCTTTAGATCGTTTGACAGAGTTATATTGTCGGGATATCATCATATTGCATGGTGTTCCTTTGAGCATTATATTAGATAGAGATCCCCGATTCACGTCTCGGTTCTGGCAGAGTCTGTAGCAGGCCTTAGGCACGCAGCTTCGTGTTAGTACTGCATTCTATCCGCAGATAGATGGACAGTCTGAGCGGGCCATTTAGACACTAGAGGACTTGCTGAGGTCCTGTGTTATGGATTTCGGGGGCAACTGGGAGGACCAGTTACTAGGACCCATAGAGCTCAGTATGAGACAGAGTTGGTCCGTACTATCAGACGTAGGATGGTAGAGGCGCAGGATCGTCAGAAAAGTTATGCAGATCGGAGACGGAGACCTCTGGAGTTCTCTATTGGTGATCATGTATTCCTGCGAGTCTCGCCCACGAAAGGGGTGAAGAGATTTGGTCACCGTGGTAAGTTAGATCCAAGGTACATTGAACCTTTTGAGATTTTTGAGAGGATCGGAGCAGTCACTTACCGTCTAGCGCTACCACCATCTTTGTCGAGTATTCATGATGTGTTCCATGTGTCCATGCTGAGAAAGTATGTGCTAGACTCTGCACATATTCTGTCAGATGTGTCAGGTTCCATTCAACCTGATGCTACTTACGCAGAGGTTCCGGTATGAATTTTGGATTTCAAGGAACGACAGTTGCGAAACAAGGTTGTGCGACTTGTCAAGATCGGGTGGAGTCATCACACTGATGAGGAGGCTACTTGGGAGCTTGAGGAAAAGATTCGAGCTCAATACCCCCACCTGTTTACCTAAGGTGTGTGAGATGTGTTTCTAATACTTGTGGTATCTCTTACACATTAGGCATCTGAGTAGGAAATTTGGGGACCAAATTTTTATTAGTGGGGGAGAATGTTAAATACGGAAAATTTAAAATACAAAAAATAAAATGGCCAAAGAATTAAGAAATTTATCCTGGAAATTTTTCGGGATTTTTAGGAAATTTTAGGAATTTTTTCAAAATTTTTCTGGATTTAAACGGAGCTTGTATGAGATATTTACGGGGATAAGAAAAACAGGCTTTTAAAGAGCCTGTTTTAACTATTTGATAGGGATAATTAACCTAAATTATAAACCTAGGTTATAGGTTAACCCAGTTATTTTTCCCCGATCTCGTTTCCTCTTTTCTCGATTTCTCCGATGTCGCTCCGCACGACATGGCTGTTTCTTTTCCACTTGCGAGCCCTTCTCTCATGATTCTCTTCCGCCGCACATCCCTTTCCTCCTCGTTTCTTTCACGCGCCAGCCGCAACACCGAGGCGCCCTTCTCCTCTCGCCGCCGTCTCCTCGCTCTCGATCGTGTGCTACCGCTCCGCCTGCGATGGCGCTGGCGACCAACATCGCCGACTTTTTTCGTGAGCACCCCTGCCCCTTTTCCTCTCCGCCGCGCCTAACCTTCCCTCTTCCGCTCCCGTTCCTTCTTCCTCGCGGCAAGAAATGATGAGCGACCTTGACGGTGGCCACAGGCGAGTCAACGGCGAGCGCGCAAGCTGGGAGGTGGCGTCGGTGGCGGCTGCACCTTGTTATGACCTAGGGCCACGATCTTCGCCGGAGCAAGGTAAGGGCTGATCTTTTCCTCGATCTTGGATGGGATTGAAATCCCTACTGTGGTTTCCTTTGGGTTGAACAGGGATTCGGTTTGGGCAGTGGTATGGTGCTGGTGAACAGGGTTTCTAGCGGGAAGTAAGGGCAGCGGAGTTGGCATTGGGTGTTCCGGCGATCCAAGCCGTTGGGGGGAGGCTCTCATCATAGGTACAACTCGAATTAACTTCTTTTATCTACTGTTGGTTGATTCGGGGTGGATTTCCTTCAGAGGAATAGGCTGTTAAGGGTTGTTAGGGGCTTGTGGGTGTCGTGCGGATAGAGTTGGAGGTGGTTGTGCAAGGTTGGTTGTGAACAATGTATGAGTCGCTGTAAATTGAGTTGGGGATCTAATTTGGGGGAAAGATTGGCTGCCGGTGGGATCCTAGGGCCGGTAAGCACGATTTTGATTGTGTTATTCGGTTAATTGTAATTGTTCAATGGAGATTAGATTGTTGGTTGATTCCGGATAAATTTTTATCTGGGGGATGGATCTACTTTGAGTGGGTTAGCTGTGAGGGTTGAGGTGTTCTATTTGGGTGGTTTTGGTCGACTGTGTAAGGGTTGGATAAATTAGTGAATTTGGAAGTTGATTTGGGTTAATTGGATTATGCAAGAAATCGATTAAGTATTCGATTTAGTGGAGGATTACATTTTGTGCTTAACAATAGTTATATTGTACGCAGGTTTCTGTCACGAGGTAGGTTCACGGTCGTGATGATTTGGTTCTTTTACGGACATTTTATCAGGCGGGTATTTTGACTTATCTCCTAGATATAGTCATGTTGATATGCTAGTTAGGATAGCTTGCAATAATTTTCATGTTTATATGCCTAGTATATTTTTGTGCCTACTTGATACATGCATTGGATCGGTTATGATTATATCTTCCCTGTTTTACTCGGATCATGGATATGCACTTATTGGTTGTGCATATTATTTGGTTATGCATTTTAGCTGGATTTACATGTTGTAGTATCATGCACCATCTTGCATGATTGCATGATGACTGGACGGGGTTCCTTTATAGTTGAGCCCGCAACCAGTTATATGGCCTGCACACGCTACCACTCATGGGTTAGTGGTACATTAGGAGGGTGTGTGCAGTTGCTCTGTCAGGCTCCGCTGGTCTGCTCATGGGTAGCGATGAGGCAGCGTGGTAGCGGGCAGGGATCCCTCCTCTGGTCTATGACACCGGGAGATGAGAGCTTAGCTCCCCCACTCTGTTTGGAGCAGTGATGGCAGAGTGCACAGTTGTCATAGCCCTACCCACTCGGCTTCACCATCGTGTGTGAAGCGGCTGACTGGCGTCAGGGGTGACCATGTCATTTGCACGGCATGCACTTTGCATGGATATCATTTGTATTGTGTTTGCTGTATTTTTATTGATGCCTTGGATGTTGCATATGATTGCCATGCATACAGGATTCATATTTGTATATGGTGATGACTTTATCTCTTATAGTATGACACATGCTCTTGTATCAGGGCAAGAGATTCAGGTAAGTACAGTCCTTTTGTATTTCTTGCTTGCATACCCTATTTATATGAGACTGTACTGGCATGATTCTTATTGTTAACTATATCTTGCTATGCATATCGACTATTATCCGCTAAGTTCTTTGAACTTACCCCATTGCTTTACATCTGTTTCAGGTTGAAACTGCCAGGAGAGTCCAACTGCCAATCCCCCTCGTCGGAATGGATAGGTTTTATTGGTCTTATGGTTTTGATTTTTTTTAACTAGATGAAGTGTGTAGGATTGGTGTTGTTTTGGTTATGTACTTGTGGAGGTTTCGAGATATTTGTTGTGTTCTTATGGACTATTCAATTGGTTTGGTTGTATATTCCTGCTCAGATGGCAGATTTACCTGGATTGATGGCCTAAGGCCAATTTATTATCTGCGTGTGTAGTTTTTGTTCCGGTCGTGTTGACCGATGTATAGTGGTCGTGTAGGCCTTGTATGAAAATTTGTATTGTCACCCGTACAGGGGAGATGTTGCCGGATTTTCGTCTGGCGGGGACTCCCTCGGGGCGTGACACTAGCAGTCCGACGAGGCTTGAATTCTGGTCGGTTAGTGCCAAGAATCCGACGCAAACCAGCCAGAAACGATTGAATTGCGCGACCAGTGGTGGCGCGGCCACTACCGGCCGCGATCGGGCCAGATTCCGACCGAATCGCGGCCGGAATTCGGTGCCGGATAGACCGATAGCCGACGCCGGTCAATTCGGTATACTCGGCCAGTCAGGATTCGATCGCCGACCGGGATTCGGCCGTCGGCCGACCGAATCGAGGCTGAAATCGGCTACCAGAATGGGCGGCCGATTTAGGCTGTGATCGGGTCGGATTCCGGCCACAATTCTATCGGAATCCGACCCGATCGCGGTCGGCAGTGGCCACGCCACTGTCGGCTGCACAATTCGGTAGTTTTCGATCGATTTGCACCATATTTTGAGCACTAATCGACCGGAATCCGAGCCTCGACGAGCCGCACGTCAATCCCGCCCGGTCCGACGACCATCGGTGACCGGATGGCGCAGCGGCGTGGAGCGAACGGGCACGGGGTCGACGTGGAGTGGACAGGCATGGAGAATTTTGTCGCGCATGAGAAGATTTTCCTGCGCACCCACTCGCTACCACGACCCTAGTGTGGCCTAGGTGACACGACATGACAATTGTCCCAACTCAACAACAACAACTGCTCTCGAATGGTCGAGTGGCCAATATGAATAAATAGCGATAAGATACAAATGGGGGTCTTTGTTGATGGCTACTTCGACTGACACTACCCATGAGTGGTTGAGTGTCATACACTCAGGACAACTGCACGCAACTCCAACTACCACTATCAATAGTGCCCGAGTGTGGCACAATAAATGAACTGCCCTCACACCAGTTACTACTATCACGAGTAACCGTGGAGGCAGAATGACCAACGACCCTCTCAACCACAAGGGAGACCAAGTCGTCAGCATGCATGAAAATGGAATGAATGCACAACTACACATACGTACACCCACAATACACTCTCTATCCCTCAGAGAGTCGTATACAACTAACCATCAACCATGCTAGGACTTTCAGTGCGTAGCGACACACCGTCAACACCCACACTACCACGTATAGACATATGATCCATAATAGTTATACAACGAAAGATAAGGTGATACAACCACAAACTTTACATTAAGGCATCATCCACCCCCGGATGATTGTTCCTGATGACACAAGTCAAATCGACATATATACTCAGCTACACCCCCCATGGTTAAGCATCTAAATACCTACATATTATAGCATCGGTAATTTATAGCAACGATGAATGAAATATGACAACAACAACAGTATATCTCAAAGTGCAAACACTAAGTATCAAGCACATGATTAAATAAGAGTGGAGTCAAGATACAATATCAACTATATAGAAACGCATGCACTAAGAATAATCAACTACCTGACCATGGTAGAATATTACCCACTTGATATGTAGCTCGTATTAGCTATCCACACGTACGAGCATCCATCAGTAATCAAAGTCCTGCAAACGCAACATATACAACTAGATTATGCTATCAATTCCAATATTAGGATCAAATCCTTAACCACTTTGTGAACTGCATCCACCACAGTCACAAATTGAACATCCCATTTACCCAAAACCAACTTTCTAACAGCTAGATCAAAGGATAAAGAATCTTACTCCTGAGTCACTTGATCACACACAGATCTGATCACTCCCATAAGGAACTCAAGCCCTGCTGAAAAATAGAGTCATTAATAGGAATTGAAGGTAGCATTCTTCCTTGTCGCAGCAACAACACAACCACCAAATTTCAATTAGCAATGCTATGGAATGAGCAAAATCAGAGAAGACAGTGAAGATCACCATTGAGGAACAAAAGTGGCCGCAGGAAATGTGGCAGCCCAACCAATTGCTCACAATGGAAACACTACCCGCAGCCGATGATGCTACTCACAGTGAACATCCGACCAGGAAACAATCAACTGCAGCGGATGGAGGAGGCAACCGTAAGCTCTCGGCGACTGGTGCTGGCCGAAAAACGGCTGGTGCTGGCCGACCGTGGCGACTGTTGTGTGCAGCGGCGCATGGGCAGAGGTGGAACGGCGGGAGGGCACTGAGGCAGAGGAGGGCGACGTGTGCGGCTGACAGCTTGCAACGGCTTGGGCACAGGGAAGGGCGACAACGAGGAGTAGGCGGCGGAGTCTGGCCGCATGATGATGGGAGAAAGGGGTTGCGGGTGCGGTGGCATGTGCGCAGGTCCGGTGGAGAGGTTCCTGGCGCTTGGCGATGGACTACGGTCGTGCAAGGAAGAAGGCGGCAGCGATGTCATCCGACTGAGGTCGAAGACGTGGGTGGCGACGGTGAAGAGGGGAAAATTTATCGTTCGGGGAAGAGAAGTCGCAGAGCGTGAGCAGAGAAGAGAAGGCGCGATCAGGAAGGGGAAGAAATCGAGATAAGAGGGTTGCGGAGAAATAACAATGAAGGAAATTTAATAAAACCTAAACCTAGGTTTTGCTACTTAGGTTAATTAGTCCAATTAACCCTTTAATCACAAAAGATCTAAATAGGCATTGTAAAAGCCTATTAAATCTTTCCCCCTCAAATGTCATATTAATTCCCATCTAAAATTCTTGAAAAATTCCATCAGATAATCTCTTAATTAATAAGAGATATTTATTATTATTTTATTTTCTGATATCTTACAAATAGTTAACTATTTTAGAATAAAATTTACATTTCACTTTTTTTTTGAAACGAAGTTAAATCATATATGGATGTGATATGCTTTTATTAATATTCTATGTCTATTCTAAATTTCACTGTTATATTTATTATAATGTAATTTTTTAAATTTTATGTATTTGTATATGCAGATACTTAAAATACTTATTGTTGGTGCAGTGGGCACCAAAGTCGAACCGGTATTTTGATTATGGCAAAAGGCTCAATAGTTAAGGGTATATTTGTTATCTTACGAGCTCAATTAAGTGTGCAGAAATGCTAAAGTTGAGCGGAAGGTCTGCGACACCCGGTGGGAACCGAGGTGGTCGGGCAACGCCAGAGGGACTTCGGAGGAAGCCGAGGTACTCGGGTGAAGACCGGAAGCGAGGCTACAAGGTAAGCTCGTGTGAAAGCGAAGCAAGGTCGTTAAGCGTAGATCCGACCCAATACCTCCAATGGAAGGTCTAGGTCGAGATCAAATGGTTAGAACCATCGTACTTTATATTTTAAGCTAACTTGTACTGCAGTCCAAAACCCTTTGACTACAGTCAACTGCTAGTCAAGTTCCAGCCTCGAGAAGAGCTCGAATTTCAAGGGGGTGAATTTGGACTTGACTCGTGTTTTGGTACAAAGGGTGATGTGGCATCAAGGTGGACATCCAAACCATCACCAAGCTTCCTTGTGGTGGACGCCAAGATAAGGTGAGTTGGCACAAGATGGTTGGCTCCCATGATGTGGCATTGTTGAATGGCTCCAACAAGTTGGCGCCCAAGGAGGTTGGAGGTGGCACAAGGTGGTTGGATGAAACACCTCATCCTCAAGTTGGCGCCCAAGGAGGTTGGAGGTGGCACAAGGTGGTTGGATGAAACACCTCATCCTTGAGTTGGCGCACAAGGTGGTTGGATGAAACACCTCATCCTTGAGTTGGCGCAAAGGATGTGGATGAACAAGTCTTGGGGATAAGAACCTCACCTTGACACTACCTATGTCTAAATTCATAGATCAATATCCATAAATAGACATGTTCAAGCCAAGCAAATAACAAGAATTCAAGAGCTCTCAACACGCCGTCAGAACGCCGCTTACTACTACTCACATTTGCTACGACGGCGCCGACAACGAAAGCTACATCTTCTACTTATAAGAGTTGTCGGTATATTTATTTAAGTTCTACTTTAAATTGTCTTTGTGCTTTAATCGTAATAAGGAAAGGGGAGTGTCCTTTGCCTTGATTTCTTTTGTAATCGCTGTCTTACTTCCAACGAAGAGGAGTGGTTTTAGTGAATTGCCCTCCGTACGTGATCAAGGATCACTAGGGCCGTGGATTAGCAATCGAAAGATTGTGAACCACGTAAAAATATCTTGTCTACTTTATATTTCCGCTGTGCATTCTCTACTTGCTTTTTACTTATTGCAAAAGTTTTTAACGACATCAGATCGCTTATTCACTCTAGCTTACACTTTCGATCCAACAATTGGTATCGAGTCGGGCGCTAAGATTCGTGAAACCACCAATCTAGCTTTGTTTTTCTTTTTTTACAGATTTTTTATTTATTTATTTCTGTTTTCAGATAATTATTTCACTTGCTTATCTTCTCCTACATATAGAATTGCATTAGAGGCTTTAGGATCCTGATAAGGTTGTCCTTCTTAGATCCCGAGTAAGGTTGTCCTCCGAACTTCAACGACATTCGCATTTGATTGTTTATTTCTTTTGCAAGTTACATTTTATATATTTTTTTACTTCTCAAGACTACTAATCCAAGACGAAAGTCTTGGAATATTCTTTCCGTGTGTTTTGCAAGATTCTTTTCGTCGTTCTTCTTCTTGTTTTAAATGGCCCATCTCAAGGGTTTAGCACCGCTCACCCCGCTTTACAACGGTAATGACTTTCAAGTTATTGGAAGGGTCGGATGGAATGCTTTCTTAAAACCCAAATCGAGATGTGGATCGTAATCCAAACCGGTTTCACACTTCCTATTAATGAAGATGGTGAATCTTTGGGTTACGATCAATGGTCAAATTCCATGAAAAACAAGTAGAAGCCGATGCCAAGGCAACTCAAATCTTGCAATGTGGGTTGTCCAAGGAAGAGCTCAACCGCTACGGGCCCTTCATTAGTGCAAAGGACTTATGGACCAAGCTAGTGGAACTACACGAAGGCACCGACGACACGAAGGTATGTAAAAGAGATTTACTTTTAAATAAATTGTATAACTTGAAAATGCAGGAAAACGAGACCGCAACTCAACTACATGCTCAGATTCAAGACATCGCCAACCAACTCCATGCCATCGACAAAAGGTCGAGAATCGCGACCTTATCGTGTATTCTCTTAACTCGCTTCCTAGACCACCTTGTGGGCATCCATGGTCGATGCCTACAAGGTCTCCAAGGACCTTTCTAAAATTAGGTTAGACGAATTGTTTTCGAACTTGAATTACATGAGCAAACTAACGTGGTCCAAGAAGAGTATTGCGTTAGTTGGTGTTCCAAGAAGAAGAAGCCCGCAAGCAAGCCACCCCAAGGAAGAAGATTTAGTCCGAATCGGAAGTAGACTCGAATAGAATCCGAACTAGTCAATCTAGTTCGAAGATGATCAAGAGACGAAACGACCAACAACTCAAGGTAAGCCTAAACCTAATTCAAATACTTCTAATTTTAGATGCTATGAGTGCAGTTCTGGCCACACATCAAGTCCGAGTGCCCAAAGCTAAAGAATAACGATCAAAGACCAAGAAAGCGCTAAACGCTACTTGGGAGGAGTTGTCGAGGAAGAAGAATATCCAAGCTCTAATGGCCAAGCCGACTCGAGCACGACTCAAACCAAGAAGAGTCCGAGTCCGAATCTGGCGATGAGCTTCCATTCAAGACAAGCCACGGATCCGTGATCCGGTTCTCAAAAGAATCATTAAGGGTAAGTCGGTCGTTACTTAATACTTTGTATGGTGCAATTAAATTTTTAAATAAGAAACTAGCTAAGTCCGAGTCCAAGGTCGAGACCCTAATTGAGGAGGTTAACCTTCTCAAACATGAGGTCTCCTAACCTCTTCGACTACTCAGATTCAAGAGGAGGACTCAACCTGCTGAAAAGCTTGAAGTTGAGAACTCGCTTTGAAAACACAAGTCAAGACCTTAGGAACACGTTGGAAAGGTTCACTTTGGGATCCAAGGGACTTGACCTCTTACTTGATCACAAAGGGCCGTGGTACAACAAGGCCGGACTCGGGTTTAACTCAAATACAACCAATAAGTCATATATGTCTATAGTAAACCAACATAAGAAAAATGTCCAAGCATGGGTCCCTAAGACCACTTTGATTTCAACTTTAGGATCTAACATGTATTGGGTTCCCAAGGACCAAATTCACTATGTGAATAGACCCACTCGATTCAATGGTCCAGGGGAGCCAATACAAAATGTATTTTTGTTAAGTCTTAGAAATTGCATGCTTAGTTTTTCCTTTATTTTTAGAATGGTTAGATAGGACTCATAACCAACTAAAATCCTACGAAAAGATTGAGCCTCGGGGAGCCTCTTTTCAAAAATAAACCAACTAAAATCCTAAGAAAAGATTGAGCCTCGGGGAGCCTCTTTTCAAAAATAACTAGTTAGACCAAGACGTAGTCTCAAGTAAGTCGAGTTATCAATTTCTTGAAATTAGCTTTGTCTAAGGAAGTGGTCGTTGTTCCGATCAAAGAAGGCCTCTGTGCCTCGCCACGACCTGGAAGCTAATCTCTTGAAAAGATTACTTGATGAGCTTAGACTAAATCCGAATCTAAACTAATGTTGGTTAATTTAAATTCATTAAAATTAATCAAGTAAAATTGAAAGTCATCTCACAATAACACATAGGAATAACATGTTTTGATCATGTAGATATTGGTGAGATGATTTAGGTTTAAAAACTTACAAACAACCCTTTAGTAATTCCAATATCCGATCCAACTACCTTATGTGTAGGATCAATGGATGTTGGACAGTGGTTGCTCCCGACACATGACCGGGGATCAACTCAAATTTTCGAAGTTACGATTCAAACGACAAGGATCGGTAGCCTTCGGAAATAACGGCAAGCTCAAAATCATCGGATCAGGTGATATTGAGCTCAACTCTAACTTTACAATTCAAAATGTCTTATTAGTAGAAAACTTTCAATATAATTTACTTAGTGTAAGCCAATTGTGTGATAACAATTATAAGGTCATATTTCTAGAAAATGAATGAATCAAAATAAATGCAACATCTAAAATAATACTTAAAGGAACTAGGAGTAGCAACATCTACACAATAAATTTACCTAACTCTCAACCAAGTGTCTTATGACACAAGAAGAGGAATCTTGGTTATGGCAATCAAGACTCTGACACTGCACTCCAAGACTCGCCCACAAGATGAGTCGAGTGGCTTGCTTATAGGTTTGCCTAAACTAAACAACTTGGATAATAAAATATGTAATGCTTGTCAACAAGGTAAACAATCTAGGACACAACATCAATTAACTAATCAAGAACGAACCAAAAGTGTTCTTGAGCTCCTACACATGGATCTATTTGATTCACATGGAGCTAAGTCACTCAATGGTAGTCAATTTTGCTTAGTCATAATTGACGACTATTCTAGATTTACTTGTTAGGTTTATCAAACATAAAAATGATACCCTAGACCAACTAATCAATCTTTGTAGGTTAATCAAAATCAAAAGAACCTTAAGATTAAAAGACTTAGAAGCGATCATGGTGGTGAATTAAAACCACTGTTTTACAGATTGTGAACCTAAACGGATATCACCATGAGTTTTCATGTCCTAGAACCCTACAACAAAATGGGTTAGTCGAACGGAAAAATAGAACCCTACAAGAAGCCGCTAGGACAATGTTAAACGAGTATAACCTACCCGATAGATTTTGGGCAGAGGCCGTTAGTACGGCTTGCTATGTCCAAAATAGGATCCTTATGGTAAAGAGGCACCAAAAGACCTCATACGAGATTTATCACGATAAAATACCGAACATCAAGTACTTTAGGGTATTTGGATGCAAGGTACATATCTTAAACACTAAGGATTACCTAGGAAATTCAAATCCAAAACCTCATCGAACCTTTCTAGGATACTCAACCACCAAGAGAGCTTATAGGGTATACAATCACGACACTCTTAGAGTCGAAGAAACCATTAATATAGTTTTCGACGAAGGACACGAACCCGTTCAATCCTTAACAAAACCAACTAGCAAATCAACTTATAGCGAACCCGACCCTGATCTTGAACTTGAATCTCGTCCTAACCCAAGTCATCCTATCGACCAAGTGATAGATGACTCTAACCCAAGTCAAACTAGAACTCACCCAAGTCATCCTATCGACCAAGTGATAGATGACCCTAACCCGAGTCACACTAAGACTCAAACAAATCATCCTATCAATCAAGTTATAGGTGATCCAAATTTAGGGTTCGAACTAGAGCTTCATATCGAAACCTTAGTCAAATTTAATTTCCAAAATCGAACCCAAAACTCTTGAACAAGCACTTCTTGATCCCGAATGGATTATTGCTATGCAAGAAGAGCTAGCTCAATTCACTAGAAATGAAGTCTGGGAATTAGTACCACCACCTAAAGAAAAATCAATTATTGGAACAAGGTGGGTATTTCGAAATAAACTTGATGATAAAGGTGAAGTAGTTAGAAATAAAGCTAGGTTAGTCGCAAAAAGGGTTTAGTCAAGTCGAAGGTTTAGATTACGATGAGACCTACGCCGTGAGAGCGACTAGAGTCCATCCGAATGTTGTTAGCATATCGCATCGAGGTTTTAAATTGTTTCAAATGGATGTCAAGTCAGCATTTTTGAATGGATACATTAAGGAAGAAGTTTACGCTACCAACCTCCGGATTCAAAATCTAGATAAACTGACCATGTCCTTAGACTTAAGAAAGCCCTATATGGACTCAAACAAGCCCCAAGAGCTTGGTACGAAAGGCTTTCGATCTATCTTAAGTCCAAAGGATTCAACCAAGGTTTAGTCGACCCAACCTTATTCGTTAAAACCGTAGGAAAAGAAATCTTTATAGCCCAAATCTATGTAGATGATATAATTTTTGGAACTACCAACTCGATCCTCGCTTAAACGAATTCATCTCACTTATGGAAAGTGAATTTGAAATGAATTTAGTAGGAGAATTAAGTTTCTTCTTAGGTTTACAAATTAAACAAACTAAACATGGAATATATTTACATCAACAAAAATATACTAAGGACTTAATAAATCGATTTGGAATGCAAGATGCTAAAATAATCAATACACCTATGGCAACTAATGTTAATATAAACGAAGATGTAGAAGGAAGTCTCCTATACTTAACCGCGAGCCGACCCGACATTTTATTCGCGGTAAGTATGTGCGCAAGGTTACAAACCTGTGCCAAGGAGTCTCACCTAACCCTAGTCAAGCGTATCCTTAGATATCTAAAGGGCACGCTAAACGAGGTATTTGGTACCCTAGATCTACCGAGTTTAATCTAATCTCTCCGACCGACTATGCCGGTAGTAAACTCGATAGAAAGAGCACGAGTGGTTGTTGTCAAATCCCTACGAGTCTAGTGAGTTGGTGCAAGAGGAAGCAGATTGCGCTGCCTTATCTACCACCGCCGAACACGCTATGGGTGAGTGTGTCTCTCACTCTGTGGATGAAGCACACTCTCCAAGACTTTAGCTTAATCTTTAACAACATTAAAACCTACATAGATAACATTAGTTCAATTAACTTAACTAAAAATCCAATATGTCATTCTAGGACAAAACATATAGAAGTTAAACACCACTTCATTAGGGAACATGTAACTAATGGAACTATACAACTAGAGTATGTTGAGTCCAAATCAAACCAAGCGGACATCTTCACCAAACCACTACCCGAAGCCGAATTTAGTTTATTAAGACGAAAGTTAGGTATGTGCGTAATAGAGTAGGATTTAAATTTTTCTATATATGTACTCTACTTTTGCTTCTGTTTATGAAATTAGCCTAAGTCTTACCTTAGAAATCATATACCTATAGATTTAAGGAGCCAATACATCTCACAACACATAGGACTAATGTGTTTGTGTACTTAGCGTGAGACGGGCGTGAGATGTTAGGACCTTACTCCCGGTTCCGATGTAGATTCAAAGGCATCGATATATGAACCATGGAGTATAATTATTTAAAATTAATCAACTCCTTCAAGACTTATTGATCATTCTATATCAATCAAGTCCAACCGGAGTTGTACATTTTAGATGAACATATTTTCAAGCTTATTATTATTTAAAAAAAAAAATATATATATATATATATATATATATTTATATTGGGAACTTGCTTGGACTTACAAACCTTAAAATATATTTACAAACTTTTTGAGTTAAGGCAAAAGGGGGAGAAAGTCACAAAAGTAAGGAAGAAAGTAAACAAAATTATTACCTTTTATATTAAGTAATTCCGTTTACTTAAGCAACTATTAAGGGGGAGTAAAAATTATTTTTCAAGAACTCACCTTCGGTCAAGGGAGGTTACCTCAAAGGAGAACTTGAAACAATAATATTTCTCACTCATGCTTAATCATTATGCTAGCCATCTATGTTATTTAATTTTTCCTTAACTTTTGTGTCGGTTTGCCATGAATCAAAGGGGAGATTGTTGGTGCAAGGCACCAAAGTCGAACCGGTATTTTGATTATGGCAAAAGGCTCAATAGTTAAGGGTATATTTGTTATCTTACGAGCTCAATTAAGTGTTCAGAAATGCTAAAGTTGAGCGGAAGGTCTGCGACACCCGGTGGGAACCGAGGTGGTCGGGCAACGCCAGAGGGACTTCGGAGGAAGCCGAGGTACTCGGGTGAAGACCGGAAGCGAGGCTACAAGGTAAGCTCGTGTGAAAGCGAAGCAAGGTCGTTAAGCGTAGATCCGACCCAATACCTCCAATGGAAGGTCTAGGTCGAGATCAAATGGTTAGAACCATCGTACTTTATATTTTAAGCTAACTTGTACTGCAGTCCAAAACCCTTTGACTACAGTCATCTGCTAGTCAAGTTCCAGCCTCGAGAAGAGCTCGAATTTCAAGGGGGTGAATTTGGACTTGACTCGTGTTTTGGTACAAAGGGTGATGTGGCATCAAGGTGGACATCCAAACCATCACCAAGCTCCTTGTGGACGCCCAAGATAAGGTGAGTTGGCACAAGATGGTTGGCTCCCATGATGTGGCACAAGTTGAATGGCTCCAACAAGTTGGCGCCCAAGGAGGTTGGAGGTGGCACAAGGTGGTTGGATGAAACACCTCATCCTCAAGTTGGCGCCCAAGGAGGTTGGAGGTGGCACAAGGTGGTTGGATGAAACACCTCATCCTTGAGTTGGCGCACAAGGAGGTTGGAGGTGGCACAAGGTGGTTGGATGAAACACCTCATCCTTGAGTTGGCGCAAAGGATGTGGATGAACAAGTCTTGGGGGATAAGAACCTCACCTTGGACACTACCTATGTCTAAATTCATAGATCAATATCCATAAATAGACATGTTCAAGCCAAGCAAATAACAAGAATTCAAGAGCTCTCAACACGCCGTAAATACGCGCTACTACTACTCACATTTGCTCGACGAAGTGCCGACAACGAAAGCTACATCTTCTACTTATAAGAGTTGTCGGTATATTTATTTAAGTTCTACTTCTTTAAATTGTCTTTGTGCTTTAATCGTAACAAGGAAAGGGGGAGTGTCCCTTTGCCTTGATTTCTTTTTGTAATCGTTGCTCCTACTTCCAACGAAGAGGAGTGGTTTTAGTGAATTGCCCTCCGTACGTGATCAAGGATCACTAGGGCCGTGGATTAGCAATCGAAAGATTGTGAACCACGTAAAAATATCTTGTCTACTTTATATTTCCGCTGTGCATTCTCTACTTGCTTTTTACTTATTGCAAAAGTTTTTAACGACACCGTATCGCTATTCACCCCCCCCCCCTCTAGCGACACTTTCGATCCAACACTTATAAGAGTTGGTCCTGATGTACAAGTTCATGATACAAAGTTTATGTTGGTGCAGTAGGCACCTAAGTCGAATCTGAGTTTTGATTATAGCAAACGATACAAAGTTAAACTCATTTTGCTATCTCATGAGCTAAATCAAGTGTGCAGAAAAGTGCTAAAGCTAGAGTTGAAGGTCAGTGACACCCGGAGGGAGCCGTGGTGGTCGGGCGACACGGGATGACTTCGGAGGGAGCCGAAGGAATCAGGTGGAAGACCAAAAGCAGAAGCTACAAGGTAAATGTTGAGGTAAGCTCGTGTGAGTGAGCGCAAGGAAGGTCGTGTCCTCTGTACGGGGATGTTCTTTGGCGACGATCCGACCAAGACCTCCCATAGAAGGTCTAAGTCGAGATCGGATGGTATATGACCATTTAATTTATTTGTATTAACTGTATTTTCAAGCTAACTCTTCATTGCAGTTGGAAAACCTGCCATCAGTCGACTGGGGGCTTGTATCAATCGACTGATCCATCAGCAGTCGACTGGTAAGGGTAGCAATCGACTGTTGGTCAAGGATCAGTTTCGAGGAGAGTCAAAGCTTATCTCCATTTTTGAACGGATAGGAGGCTTGCTCTCATTGGTTGAAGATGTGAACGTCTAGGGTTTCCAAGGCTATAAAAATAGGAGTTCTCCACCCTATTTCCATCATCAAAAGCTCTCCAAAAAGCCTTTGCTACGATACTCTTCTACGACGACCTTACGACGATGAAGTACTACCGCATCTCTGACAACAAGTGCCTAACTTTCTTACTTTATTTAGTCGTTGGTTTTCTCTTTTATTGTCGTCTATAAATCTTTATTTATCGTGTTTTAATCGTAACAAAGAGAGGGAGAGTGTCCCTCTACCTTGAGCTTTTTCATCGATTGTATTCGCTTACTCTTACCTCTAACAAGGAGGAGTATTTTTTAGTGTTTTGCCCTCCGTACACGGTCTAGGACTGTTAGGACCTTGGACTAGCAGTCGAAGGCTGTGAACCAAGTAAAAACAAATGAGTACTTTTTCCTTTCCGCTGCATTTACTCTCACTCGCATTTTATATCGAACGAACGAATTTTGTCTTGCGCTATTCACCCCCCTCTCCTCTAGCGCTCTAATAGATCCAACAATTGATATCAGAGCCGGGGTGCTAAGATTTGGTGAAACCACCAATCTAGTTTTTTTTAAAGATTTATTTTCATTTTTATTTCTGTTTATTTCGAATTTTTTACAAGCTCTTTCATTCGTTTAGATTTTCTCCCGCACTACTAATCCAAGACGCGAGTCTTGGTACATTCCGCTTATTTTTGTCGTTGCTAGGTTTCTTCTTCATTTTTCTTACTTTTTTGGTATCAATGGCCCATATCGAGGGTTTTAGCACCATCCGACCTCCGTTTTACAACGGAGATGACTTTCGTTATTGGAAGGGTCGGATGGAGTGCTTCCTTAAGACCCAAATCGAGATGTGGATCATAATCCAAACAGAATTCATACTTCCGACTAACGAAGTGGGTGAATCTTTGGATTATGACCAATGGACCAATGCTACAAAAAGACAAGTTGAAGCCGACGCCAAGGCGACTCAAATCCTCCAATGCGACTTGTCCAAGGAGGAGCTTAATCGCGTCGGCCCCTTCATCAGTGCAAAAGACTTGTGGACCAAATTAGTGGAATTGCACGAAGGAATCGACGAAGCAAAGGTATGCAAACGGGACCTTATTTTAAATAAATTATATAATTTAAAAATGCAGGAACATGAGATGCGACTCAACTACACGCCCGGGTATAAGACATCTCAACAACTTGCATGCCATCTGACAAAAGGTCGAAAACCGTGACCTAATAAGGTATGTCTTGAATTCATTTCCTATGACTACTTTGTGGGCATCCATGGTCGATGCTTACAAGGTTTCTAAGGACTTATCAAAAATTAGGTTAGATGAATTATTTTCAGAATTTGAACTCGACGAACAGTCTAATTCGGTACCCGAGAAAGGTATAACTCTTATTGCAGGTCAAAAGAAGAAGCCCGCAAGTAAGACACCCCCGAAGGAAGAAGAAGAAGACGAGTATAAGTCGAAGGTCGATCTGGAGATTGAGACTGAACTAGTCAACCTAGTTCGGAGGATGATCAAGAGCCAAAGATGACCCGTCACTCAACCTAACGAAGGTAAATCTAAAACTAGTTCTAACGTTAGGTGCTATGAATGCAACAGGTTCGGACATGTCAAGTCGGAATGTCCGAAGCTCAAAAATAAAGCACCAAAGTTCAAAAAGGTACTCAATGCTACGTGGGAAGAGGCATCGGAGGAAGAAGATGATGACCTCGTCTTCATGGCTAAACCAACCGAATTAGAGCCGGAGTCCGAATCTGAACCCGAGGACGAGTCGGACTACGAATCTCTATTCAAGACAAGTCACGGATACACATCCGATTCAAGAGATACTCTCAAGGTAAGTCAGTCCCTCATTAGTACTTTATACAATGCAATTAAGTTTCTAACTAGGAAGTTGGCTAAGTTCGAGTCCAAGGTCGAGACCCTGTTCGAGGAGGTTAAACTCCTTAAACACGAGGTCGCCCTAACCTCTTTGACTAGTCAAGTTCAAGAGGAGGAATCAACTCGAGTTGAAAAGCTCGAAGTTGAGAATTCACTCTTGAAAATTCAAGTCGAAGATCTTAGGAACACGTTGGAAAGGTTCACTTTGGGATCCAAGGGACTTGACCTCTTACTTGGATCGCAAAGGGTCGTGTACAACAAGGTCGGGCTTGGGTTTAGCTCAAATGCGACTAATAAGTCGTATATGTCAATCGTAAGTCGAAATAGAATACATGTCCAAGCATGGGTCCCTAAGACCACTTTGATTTCTCAATTAGGATCTAACCAGTACTGGGTTCCCAAGGACCAAATCCGCTATGTGGAAAGACCGAACCAATTCAATGGTCCAGGGGGAGCTAGTACAAAATTTGTTCGTGCTATTACTTAGAAATTGCATGCTTAGTTTTTTTTTCTTTTCTTTTTAGAATGGTTAGATAGGGACTATAACTCATCAATACTTGATAACATAGTATCAGGACGCGGCGAGATGATAGTACGCTAGGAAAGTGAAGTCTTGGGTACTCGAGCTAGATAAGGCATATTTAATTCGATTCACTTGACCGAGTGCAACTAGCTGAAGCTACCTCGCCGTATCCTAGACTAGTTAGACCAGAAAGTGGTCTTAAGTGAGTCAAGTTACTATTTTCTCGAAATTGGCTTTGTCTAAGGAAGTGGTTGTTTTTTCGATCAAAGAAGGCTCCTATGTCTCGCCACGACCTGGAAGCCAAGATCTTGAAAAAGTGACTTGATGAGCTTAGAGTCAAATCCGAATCTAATGCAAGGTTGACTAGTTTCGATTCATTAAAATTAATCAAGTAAAATTGAAGTAATCTCATAAAAACATATAAGGATATATGTTTGATCATGTAGAAATGGGTGAGATGATCTAGGTCTAATAATTTACAACCAAATTTTAAAAATTCCAATATCCAATCCAACTATCTTGCGTGTAGGATCAATGGATGTTGGATAGTGGTTGCTCCCGACACATGACCGGGGATCAACTTAAGTTTTCAAAGCTTCGATTCAAATGACAAGGATCGGTAGCCTTTGGAAACAATGGCAAGCTCAAAATCATCGGATCAAGTGATATTGAGCTCAACTCAAACTTTATCATTCAAAATGTTTTACTAGTTGAAAATTTCAAATATAATTTACTTAGCGTAAGTCAATTGTGTGATAATAACTATAAGGTCATATTTCTAGAAAATGAATGCGTAATTAAAACAAATGAAACCTCTAAAACAATCCTTAAAGGAACTAGGAATAGCAACATCTATACTATTAATCTACCTAACTCCTCAACCAAGTGTCTTATGACACAGCAAGAGGAATCTTGGTTGTGGCACCGACGACTCGGTCACTCGCACCCAAGACTCGTCCACAAGATGTGTCACGCCCCGAGAGTATGTCGTGCCGAAAATCAAACGGACAACATCTCCCCTGTACGTGGCAACATTTCGGGTTAATACAAGGCTCGTAGGCCCACAACAACAACATAATAAGTAGATATAAATATATCAAACACACAGCGGAAACATAAACACATATACACAGACATCCAAACCAAAGCACACAGGTGTACACCACCTGATAAGTCCACAATACTAAACTGTAAACAAAATATCGACACAAAATAAGTCCACGATATAAAGGCAAGTCCATAATAGAAAATAAGTCCATAACATAATCAAAATGCTCGGGAGACTCAGAAAAACGGAGATGGGAATGGATCGTCGGCGCAGCTCCAAGTCGTCACGAAGATTTCGACCTATTACCTGAGCGACAGAAAAACCCAGGGTCCGTGGTAGTGAGTAAAACTCAGCGGGTAATAGAAAAATATGTATATATTAATATCACATGTATTTCAATAGAAAAATCTACAGGTATCACTAGCATGATAACATATCCATGTATATACCTTCTAACCAAAAGGCAATATGAAATGCAGACATACCTGAACGTCTGCTACACTACACCTATCCAACCTGAGCACATATCCACAACATAAGGTATAAAGAATAGTACTAACTCATACTACATCCTGATATGGGTCGAGGGTATCACAGTGAATAACCAACAAGTATACAAGTACCGGCCTACTACCATACAGAAAATGCAATAGCATGTATGAATATGTACAAACAAATGCAACAAGCATAGTACATATAAATGCAACATCACAATAAGCATATATATATATATATATATACTGCATCTATAGATGTATACAAATCATAATCATCCATATATATATATATACACATGCATATATGTATATATATGACAATATGCAAAAATGTCATAAATCGGCAATGCAACATGCATGGTCATGTCGACTCACCCTAAAGCTACCACGACCCCAGTGTGGCCTCGATGGCTCGAGCATGACAACTGTCCCAACTCAACACCAACCACTACTCTCGAGTGGCCGAGTGGGTAGTATGATCGAGTAGCATATAAGCGTGAAGAGCAAGCTACACGATGGGGGTCCCTGCTGTTGGCCACTCCGACGGTCACTACCCATGAGTGGTCGAGTGTCACACATGCAGAACTACGACATGCAAATCCAACTACCACCATCTATAGTGGTAGAGTGCGGCACCACAATACTCTGCCCTCACACCGATTACTCCTCCTATGAGTAACCGTGGAGGCAGGATGACTGGCGATACTCTCAACCACAAGGGAGACCTCGTCACCAGCGTACATGCAAATAATATGAATGCAATGTCTTACATACAGACATCCACCATAGACTCTCTATTCTACAGAGAGTCATACTAACCAAATCAACACACTCTCTATCTTGTAGAGTCGTACTCAAACTAATTATATCAGGCTAGGACCACCGGTCCGTAGCGACACACTAAATACCATTCACCTGACCATCTAGACAATACGTGGTCGGTAGTAAATATGCAACCTAAGGGTACTAGAATTAACCCTAGGTTCAAGACATTATCTACCTACGGATGACCTTTTTGCCCAATTTATAATCAGGTTGTCATCCGGACTTTACTACTTGCACTTAGCTTAAACAAATTCTAAGTTACTTACATCACCTATATGTATAACTCCTAATCATGGTAAAATAAACATGATAGCAGCAATGGAGTTAATAACCAACGGTAAAGTATCAAGCATACGATAAATAAGAACAGAGTCAAGGTAACATGATCATATAAGATGATCATGCATCTAAATATGTATGCACTAAACTACCTGACCAGGGTAGGAATTACCCACCTGTTGTAATGCTCGAAACAATGAAGTCCTCACGACCACAGACCTGTCTCGTATCCACATCCTGTAAATATCATCAATTTCATTTTAGTGCAAGAAGACTACAAAATATGAATTAATTACTATATCGTTCTTATAGTCGCATCCTTTTTATCGAATACGATTTAGGAATATCCCCCAAATTATCCAAGGTCGATTTACTATAACCAACCTTCACATTAGACCCTCAACTGGTACGGTTAACATCATAATTAAAACCCACCGTTTCAAGTAGCAAATCCGCTACCCTACACATTCAATTACAAACATAATTACAAAACCGATCCACATCACATCAAAATCCACAACACAGCCAACTATAGGTCACTAACAACCATACCACAGAACATCACCTACAATTTAGATAATCTTACCAAGGACTCTATCTCACGACATTACAACAACCGATTTCTGATAGAAACCGATGTGAACAGCCCCTTCTCTGCTCCGCTTTGTTCATTGGATAGTCCAACACCGAAGGGAAATTCACCCTCGAATCACACAACCCATTCTGCCCACAGCTCCATCACGATCATGAACAAAACATCACAACCCACTTAAACGACCATTTACAGCTCCCTCTAAGCCTACCACAACGAAACAATCAAACAGTCGACGAAAGAAAAAGGGATAGTTTGAGATATACCTGCCCTGGATTCCACCGACAGCCCCCCTTCTTCCTATCCCGCGTTCCTTGGAGAAATCTGTGCTCAAGATCACTGCCCAACACAAAGGAACGCATTCACAAGCAGATCCCTTCCGAGATCGAGGAAGAACAAAGAACGGGTAGTGCCTTACCTTGCTCTGGCAGAAAATGGTGCCGACGCCGCCGACCCAAGCCCCCCAATCGTGAGCACCCTTGCTGCTCCGGCTTGTCCGTGAGCCCCAGACGAGGGAACGTTGCTCCCCGCCGTCCACTCGCGCAAAGAAGCCAACGAGATCCGGGGACGGCAAGAGTCGGAGAGATCGCATGAGGGAGGAGAAGGAGATCGAGAGTTTGGGAAGAAAAGGAGATTGTGATGCGTTTTGGGTGCGGCGAAGAGGAAGAGAAACCGAAGGAAAGGAAATCGACGTGCGTGCGATGAAGAAACGGAAGAACGGGGCGTTAATGGAAAGGAAACGGATCGAGTTTCCTCATATCGGGTTGGGTTTGAAGATCCTATAAGCCTTTAACCCTAGATTCAATTAAATCTAGGTTAATTAAACTAATAAAATTTCTTAAGCTAGGTTAGATGTAATTAACTCCTAACCATACAATTTTTTTTCTGTGGTATTTTATATTCTCCCCCACTTATTAAAATTTAGTCCCCAAATTTTGTACTTAAATGCAAAAATTAGATCAAGCATATTCCAAAATGACCACATACCTCGGTAAACATATGAGGGTATCGAGCTCGGATAATATCTTCCAGCTCCCATGTAGCCTCCTCATCCGTATGATGCTGCCATCCCACCTTTACAAGTCGGATGGTTTTGTTCCACAACTGTCGCTCCTTGCGACTAAGAATCCGCACCGGAATCTCCTCATAAGTCGCATTTGCCTGGAGTGGTATCGAAACCTCTTTTAGAACATGGTCAGATAGCGACACGTATTTCCTCAGCATAGATACATGGAATACGTTGTGAATACCCGCAAGTGTCAGAGGTAACGACAACTGATAAGCTACACCTCCAATCCGCTCCAATATCTCAAATGGACCAATGTAGCGTGGAGCTAATTTTCCTTTTAGCCCGAATCTCTTGACTCCTTTGGTGGGTGACACTCGTAGGAATACATGGTCCCCGACTGAGAATTCCAGAGGCCTTCGCCTCCGGTCCGCATAACTCTTCTGTCGACCCTGTGCCTCAGATAACCGTCGTCTGATCACTCGTACCAACTTTGCATCATGCTGGATACTCTAAGGCCCCAATATCTGTCGTTCCCCAACTTCCTCCCATAACACAGGAGATCTATAGGGTCTGCCGTATAATGCCTCGAAAGGAGCCATCTTGATAGAAGAGTGGTAGCTATTGTTGTAGGCAACCTCCACTAAAGGAAAGTGATCCTTCCAACTGCCACCGAAATCCATGACGCAAGATCTCAATAGATCCTCCAGAGTCTGAATGGTACGTTCGGACTGTCCGTTTGTCTGCGGATGAAATATTGTACTGAGTCGAAGCTCTGTGCCCATGGCTTGTTGCAGACTCTGCCAGAATCGCGAAGTGAATCGCGGATCTCTATCAGATATGATACTCAATGGTACACCATGCAATCTGATGATCTCTTGGCAGTACAATTCCGCTAGACGATTCAATGAGTCCGTCTCACGAATCGGAAGGAAGTGAGCTGATTTGGTCAATCGATCTACGATCACCCAAATCGCATCTTATCCTTTACGGGTTCTGGGTAATCCCGTAACGAAGTCCATCGTGATATGCTCTCACTTCCATTCCGGGATCAGAATTTCCTGAAGTAACCCCAATGGTTTCTGATGTTCAGCCTTCACTTGCTGGCATACTTGACATCGTGCAACAAAGTCTGCAATATCCCATTTCATACCATTTCACCAGTATAAATGCTTCAAATCTCGGTACATCTGAGTACCACTAGGATGTATAGCAAATCTCGACTGATGTGCTTCCTGTAGCTGTTGATGCAATCGACCCAGGTCACAATTGACCAGACTCGAGTTTGACTCGAGTGATGTTTTGATGTTTGACAAAGTGGTTTGACATAGTATGTTTGACATTGATGTCGGTTAATATTTTGGAGAGATTGTTTATACAATTAACCCAGGTTATAATTAACCAGACTCGAATTTGACTCGAGGGAGACTTTGATGGTTGACTAGGGTTGACCATGTGATTATGGGAAAGTCCAAGCATGGGTCTTGGCAAGGTAAAGTCCAAGTCATGTGTACTTGATATGGAAAGTCCAAGTGGGACACTTGACAATTTGGAAAAGTCCAAGTCTTGAGTATTGGCACAAGGGAAGTCCAAGCATGGGTCTTGGCATGGAAAGTCCAACATGGGTTGGCAAGGGAAAGTCCAAACTTGAGTCTTGCCATTTGAGAAGTCCAAGGGGTTTGATATTGGCGGCGTAAAGTCCAAGGGTAGAGTCTTGACAGAATAAGTCCAATGGTTGGTGGCGTAAAGTCCAAGCGGAGTCTTGGCGGTGTAAGTCCAATGTGTCTTGGCGGTGTAGACACCGTTAGCATAACATAGCCGATGGAAGCACCTGAAGGCTAACGCGATGAATGAACAAGTCATGGATGACTTGGAGGGATCCGAGAGGTGTGAGGTTGATGGAGGTGGCTAGAAGGCTTAGGTCTAGGTTAACGGTGGTCTAGCAAGTATGGGGGCACCATACTTGGGTTAAAACCTCATGTTTGTGGTTGGCGATCCGACACATTATGGCGGTTCATCGCCGTGAGTCGACTTGAGTTCATTGTCGGTTTAGAGTGAATTGCTCGCGATCGCTCATTGGAGCGATCATTGCTAGTTCACCGCGAGCACAGAATGCCGTGGCCGATCGCGTCGACTACGCGGCTAGCGATGATCGCCAATGTTGGCAGTCGAGTGCCAAAAGATCTGTTGGAGTTTTTCCAGCGTGGATCGACCCATTATCTCACGACAATAGTGGCATCAGTCGACTGGTGACTTATGGCAGTCGACTGATTGGCGAAAATCCAGCCCGATGCAAATTAAAAGCAGCTGTTCGTGGAGGGTTTCAAGCAAGTGTTTTCTTGAGCGATTTGAAGGGGAATAGTTGGTGCTCTTCCAGTCCTTCAAGGCTAGTCCAAGGCAACCAAAAGCAAGCAATCTAAAGGCATTTATAAAGTGATTGTATTGCATTGTATTTCATTGTAATTGCTTGTTGTACTTAGTTTATTATTGTAAACTGTTGTACGAGGTTTCTTCACCTCCGACTTGTATCGAGAAGGAGTATTTATGATTAGTGAGTGCGTGTGTATCACTAGAGCTCTTTAGAGCTCGATCCGTGGAGTAGGAACCGTTCAGTTCCGAACCACGTTATATCCTTGCGTTTGTGTGTTTGTATTTTCGTTATTGCTTTATTATCTTTGTTTCCGCTACGCTAACGAAAATTGTAGACAAGCACGCGAACGATTTCCATCTACGTACGAGTGTGCGCTATTCACCGCCCTCTAGCGGGCGCACAGGTCCTAACAAGTGGTATCAGAGCGAGGCCGCTCTTGAAGTTTAACAACTAAGGGAGCACGCTAGAGGGTAAAGATGGAAGTCTAAGAACAACTAGGATGGGATATCAACATGTCGATCTCATATGCTTTCTATGAACGAGAAGGCTTCAATTCTTGGAAGAGAAGAATTGAAGATTTTTTAATGATGAAGGATTTTGAGGAATGGTCCATATTAATGGAAGGATTCGAATATCCAAAAGGACCAAAGGGTGGCTTCCTCAAGAAGAAAAAATGGAGTGAAGATCAACTCCAAAGATTTGAGAAAAACAAGAAGGTAATCAATTTCATTTTTGATTTAATTCCTAATGACTTCTTGTGTAGCCTAAGTGAGTGCATGAATGCCAAGGAGCTATGGAGCGATTTGGCCAAGCTTCATGAAAATTCATCATCAATCCAAGAAGAGGAAGAAGAAGAGGAGTGCTCACCCTCTCAAGCTCAAGCAAGTGCATCATCATCTAAAGAGCTTGAGGATTCGGAGGTTGATAGGGAATCAACATCCGAATCGGAAAAGGTGGAAGAAGCATCCACTTCTAGGATTGAGGAGGAGAGACCATCCTCAACACCGGAGCAATACCAAAAAGAAGCTTCGACATCCGGTCAAGATGAAAAAGCCCAAAATCCAATTCTGGTCTCCATTAACCTAGGTAACTCAAACACTCTAATTTCAAATAAAATTCATATAATGTGTTTTGAGTGTAGGGAGTATGGGCACTACAAGAGCAAGTGCCCAAAGAAGGTTAAGAAGACTCCTCCGGCACCTAAAAGTCAAGAAAAATCAAAGGAAGTCGGTCCCCCAACCATCAAAAACAAGGAGCACGTAGTATGCTTCAAGTGCCATTAAAAGGCACTATAGAAGCCAATGCCCTAGGGGGAGCAAAAAGACCCAAGAAGAAGCATCATAAGTAGGGGGAGCTAAGGCTAACCCTAAGGTATATTTTAGTAATGCATTTTCTAGTTTAAATGTCAAAAAGCATGCTAGAAATTTTAATTCTCTTGCAATTTATCATAAAGAGCATGCTAGGAATAGGGACTTTTGTTTAGGAGCTAAGAAAGTCAACCTTAGGAAGAAGGAGAAATTTGGGACTAATGTCCCTAGAAATATTTTACCTAAGGACAACCCTAGGTCAAACAATTCTAGACAAATCCTACCTAGGGAAACCATTAGAAATGTATAAGAGCATCTAGGTCTCAACCCTAAATGGACTAGGCATATGCCTAGGAAAAACAATGTCCAAAGATTAGATCAAAATTCATAAATTGGGCAATTAGAATTAGAAAACCAAGCCTTGAGGTCAAGGCTTAAGAAACTTGAAAAGACCCTAAATAGGATACAAAATCAATTTCAAGGGTCTAATGGTCAAAGTCAAGGGTCAAAACCTCAAAGTCAACATCTAGGACCCAAGAAACAAAAGTCAACCAAGGGCAAGAATGGTTTGGGTCACAAACCTAAGCCTAAGGTGGCTTATCATAGTGTTCCATTAGATTATGGAACACTAACTAGGTCTAGGAAGACCAAGGTTACTAGGGAAGTTATCCCCAAGAGTAACCATGGTAAGTGCCTAGTGGCTAGGGTGCCTAGGAAACCTAGGGTGGCCACTAAGAAGGTTATTAGGGAGGCAATCCCTAAGGTTAACCATGGCAAGACCACAATGACCAAGGCTTCTAAGCCTAGAAGGGTCATTAGAAGGGTATCTAGGGAGGTCATCCCTAAGGAATACCTAGTAAACCCTAGGAGCTCAAATAGGTTTTGGGTTCCTAAGAGCGTGATTGATTCACGCTAGATGGGTTTAGGGTGTGTCAACCTTGATTGGGTGAGTAGTTAACTCAACCATGATAAAGGTGACACTTTAGGATTATTTTCAAGGTTATAGATACCTTGGAAATAGATTTTGGCTATAATCCTAAAAGATTTTAGGATGTGCCAATGTATTTTTGGGATTATGAAAAATCAATTGAATTGGCACAATTTAGGATTAGAGGTCTTAGTGTGTCATTTTGGGTTTTTGGCACACATGGGAGATTAGTAGTATTATGGCAAAATATACCTAATCATAACAAATGACAACTAATTTTAAATTTTAGGTATTCGTATACCTATACCTTTTATTTGTCATACCTTGATTGTCATATGTCATGTCATGACATCATGTTTATTTTTTCCTCATTTATATGTCATGTTCATGTCTTAGGATTAAGAATTAATGTCATGTGTTTTTAGATTTCATATTATGTCATGACATCGTGATTATGAGCATATGCTTATTTATATCATCATTAATGCCATAATCATTCATGCATTTGATTAAAATTGAGTTAAGGACAAATGACATGACGTGGAGTCCCATTTATAAGGGAATCAAGTAGGATTGCCTTAGAAAATGCATGAGACCCTATATTAAATGAACCAAAACCCGCATCTCACATTAAATTGACATGTATGTGTATTTTATACACCCTAGATACATGTGAGATGCTAGGATATGAGTTGAGTTCAAGGCGCATAGTTTTTGCATCTAGATAAACTAAAACTCATCTTATTTCAATTGTGGATCATTGGGAAAACTTGTGTACAAGTCATGTACATAGAACCCAAGGAATATGATCTAAAATAAGGTTTCAAAAATATTTTAAAATCAATTTAGAAAACCTTGGTGAAGCCTATCTTTTGATAGCAATCACCATTGATGAGGTTGATACAAAGTGAGCTAAAACATTGAAGTTTTTCTTCACTTTTAAATTTTGTATCAATTTCGATATTTTATAGGTAAAATAATTTTCAAATATTTTTCACCCATTGTATTGACTATAAGTAATATACGTATCAAATTTCGTGATTTTTCGATATACGTAGAATTACTTATGATTTTTTGAAATTCAATTCTGATAATTGAAATTGAATTCGTTATCACGATCAGCTCTTGGTGGCCGATCGATAGGAGTGGCAATGATCGACATCGTAGTAGTAGTCGACTGCCAAGCTGATTTCGGGAAAAACAAGGTTGTTTAGCCCATTTTCAGCCATGGTAAAGGTCCCTAACCACTCCTAACCCTAGGATATGCTTTGGGAAGCATTATAAAGGGTGAAAATCCATTGGATATGGATTTGGAGAGGTGTTTGGTCAAATTATCAAATTTAAGGGTGGAATAGTTCATGTTTGAACTTAGAACCTTAATTTTGATGGTTTAGAGTTTCTATTGGCTTAGAGACTTCCCAAGGACATTGTTGGTGCAATGGTCAAGGGGGAGCAAGCCTTTAAGGGGGGGGTTATCCATCATGGGATGATGGATGTGTTTTTTCTTCTTGAAGGGGAGAATGTTATCAATTGGGAAAATTGATGGGATTTTGAGAAACCTAATTTGGAAATTGAGAGAGTATAGGATTGCCTCTCTTGAGTGATATGAGACTTATCACTAGGAAGATGGTAGGCATCCTAGGTATTTTTGAATCAAGGGGATATTGTAAGATCTCATTGGGACATGAGACATTGATCTTCTTGGAGAGATAACCTTTTTAATGTATGTCAAAAAGGGGGAAAAGGTTAAATTACCAATTTGGAAAATTGGTAAGGGAATTTGAGTTAGGGGCCTAACTCAAGGTTTGTTTTATCAAACATCAAAAAGGGGGAGATTGTTGGTGCAATCGGCCCAGGTCACGATTGACCATACTCGAGTTTAACTCGAGTAATATTTTGATGTTTGACAAAGTAGTTTGATATAGTATGTTTGACATTGATGTCGGTTAATGTTTTGGGGAGATTGTTTATATAATTAACCCAGATTATAATTGACCAGACTCTAGTTTGACGCGAGGGAGACTTTGATGGTTGACTAGGGTTGACCATGTGATTATGGGAAAGTCCAAGCAAGGGTCTTGGCAAGGTAAAGTCCAAGTCATGGATACTTGGCATGGAAAGTCCAAGTGGGACACTTGGCAATTTGGGAAAATCCAAGTCTTGAGTACTTGGCACAAGGGAAGTCCAAGCATGGGTCTTGACATGGAAAGTCCAACATGGGTTGGCAAGGGAAAGTCCAAACTCGAGTCTTGTCATTTGAGAAGTCCAAGGGGTTTGATATTGGCGGCGTAAAGTCCAAGGGTGGAGTCTTGGCAGCATAAGTCCAATAGTTTACGGCGTAAAGTCCAAGTGGAGTCTTGGTGGCGTAAGTCCAATGTGCCTTGGTGGTGTAGACACCGTTAGCATGACATAGCCGATGGAAGCACCTGAAGGCTAGTGCGATGGATGAACAAGTCATGGATGACTTGGAGGGATCCGAGAGGCATGAGGCTGATGGAGGTGGCTAGAAGGCTTAGGTCTAGGTTAACGGTGGTCTAGCAAGTATGGGGGCACCATACTTGGGTTAAAACCTCATGTTTGAGGTTGTGATCGGGACATTATAGTCGATTCGATCGTGAGTCGACTTAGTTGACCGGTTTAGAGTGAAAATCGCTCTGGCGGATCATTGCTCATTAGAAGCAATGATCGTGATGTCGATATCTTGATTAGCGAAGGGACGCATACGATCGCTAGTTCGACCCACGAGCACGAATGCTCGTGGCCGATCGGGAAGTCAACTCGTGGTAGCGATCGGCCATCAATGTTAGCGATCGACTCGAGAGATCCGTTGGAGTTTTTTTAGCGTGGATCGACCCGTTGTCTCACGACAACAGTGGCATCAGTCGATTGGTGACTTATGGCAGTCGACTGATCGGCGAAAATCCAGCCCGATGCAGATTAAAAGCAGCTATTCGTGGAGGGTTTCAAGCAAGTGTTTTCTTGGGGATTTGAAGGGGAATAGTTGGTGCTCTTCCAGTCCTTCAAGGCTAGTCCAAGGCAACCAAAAGCAAGCAATCTAAAGGCATTTGTAAAGTGATTTCTTTACTTGTATTACATTGTATTTCATTGTGATTGCTTGTTGTACTTAGTTTATTGTTGTAAACTGTTGTACGAGGTTTATCCACCTCTGACTTGTGTCGAGAAGGAGTATTTGTGATTAGTGAGTGTGTGTGCATCACTAGAGCTCTTTAGACCTCAATCTATGGAGTAGGAACCGTTCGGTTCCGAACCATGTTATATCCTTGCGTTTGTGTGTTTGTATTTTTGTTATTTCTTTATTATCTTTGTTTCCGCTGCGCTAACGAAAATTGTAGACAAGCATGCGAACGATTTCCATCTACGTACGAGCATGCGCTATTCACCCCCCCCCCATCTAGCGGGCACACAGGTCCTAACAGTAGAAATTCTTCCTTAACTGGGTGTGTGTCCGGAACACATAGTCGTCCTCGGAAATGAAGTACACCATTCTCGTCACTCAAGAAATCCGTCTAACGTTTTGAGTCTATCGTGCTGCTCAAGAATTGTAGATGCTGGTCACTGACTTGTGCTTCCTTGATCCTCTCAGCCATGGCGGACTGGGCAACCATAGATACCAATACTCCCCGGGATGTCTGACCGTGTTCCGAAAATCCTAACTCTGAGAACTATCGAACTAGATCAGTGACTACTATCAGATGACTGGCTAGAACTCCACGAGACTTCCTGCTCAGCGCATCTGCTACCACATTAGCTTTTCCCGGATGATACTGGATTGTGCAGTCATAATCTTTCAAATATTCCATCCACCGTCTCTGTCTCAGATTCAGCTCTTTCTGTGTGAATAGATACTTCAGACTTTTATGGTCTGTGTAGATCTCAAAGGTAATCCCATACAAGTAGTGCCTCCATATCTTCAATGTGAAAATAATTGCGGCTAACTCCAGATCGTGTACTGGGTAATTTCTCTCGTGATCTTTTAGTTGACGGGAGGCATAAGATACCACACGGTTGGACTGCATCAGAACTTTCCCCAACCCTTGGATAGAAGCATTCGTATAGAGAACCATCCCATCAACACCCGAAGGAATCACTAAGATTGGTGCAGAAACTAGCCGTCGCTTAAGCTCCTGGAAGCTTGTTTCACAGGCCTCCGACCAGGTGAATTTGACCCCTTTCCGAGTCAGGCGAGTGAGTGGCATGGCGATACTCAAGAATCCCTCCATGAATCTCCGATAATACCCGGCTAGACCAAGGAAACTACGGACCTCCTGCACTGATTTTGGCTGCTCCCAACTGGTAATCGCCTCAATCTTCTGGGGATCTACAAAAATACCTCTGTTGGACACCACATGTCCAAGAAAACCCATTGAGGATAACCAGAATGCACACTTGCTAAACTTGGCATACAACTGCTCCTGTCGCAATGTCTCCAATACTATCCACAGGTGTTGTTCATGCTCTTCCTCGGATCGAGAATAAATTGATATATCGTCGATGAACACTATCACGAACTGATCTATATACCTAAGGAATACCCGGTTCATTAAGTCCATAAATGCAGCTGGGGCATTCGTGAGACCGAAAGACATCACTAGAAACTCGTAATGCCCATAACGGGTGCGGAAAGCTATTTTCTGAACATCCTCATCTCTTATCCGAAGCTGATGATATCCTGAGCGCAGATCAATTTTAGAATACACACATGTATCCTTAAGCTGATCGAATAAATCTTCTATCCTCAGCAGTGGATATTTGTTCTTAACTGTGACTGCATTCAGTTACCGATAGTCAATACATAACCGCAATGATCCATCCTTCTTTTTGACAAAGAGTACCGGTGCTCCCCATGGTGAAACACTAGGTCAGATGGATCCATTATCCAGCAACTCTTACAGTTGAACTTTAAGTTCATTCAGCTCTTTTGGTGCCATCCGATAAGGAGGTTTCGATATAGGCGCGGTTCCTGGAATCACCTCTATAGCAAATTCCACTTGCCTAAGAGGTGGAAAACCTGGAAGTTTATCTGGAAATACATCTGGATATTCTCGGACTACTAGAACATCAGAGAGAGGTGGTAGTCCTTCATTCGCAACTTTGACCAGAGATAGCAAATAACCTTGACAAACCTAGGCCAATAACTTATGAGCCTGTAAAGCTGATATAATGGATAATCCATCGTCTCTAGTACCAACAAATTCCCAAGCTAGTTGATCCAGTGGTCGAAATGTCACCACCCTTGCTCTACAATCCACTGTAGCATGATAAGCGACCAACCAGTCCATATCGAGAATAATATCGAACTCTATCATTTCCAACACTTGGAGGTCCACTGTAAGGGTATGCCCGTCAAAATCTAATGGGCAACCCTTGATTTCTTGGTGGCTAGTCAGCACCTCTCCTGATGACAAGGATACTGCTAACCCACAAGAACGAACCATTGGGATCCTTCCAACTCTACCCATAAATATTCTAGATACGAATGAATGAGAACTATCGGTATCAATTAAAGTATCAGTGTATATAGAATAAACTGAAACCATACCCCGTATGACTAATCCCTCAGCCCGCTGTGCCTCATCTCTGGTGATAGCAAAAACTCGTCCTGTCTCGATATTTGTCGGTTGCATCCCTGATGAAGAAGTAGTGTGCCTCCACTCAGGTTGAGTCTGACTCTGATGTCTTTGAAGACAAGTAGTGCGAGCATAAGATAACCCGAGAGCTGGGTGATAACATCGGCCAATAGTAGATCACTGGAGAAGTAGGATACTAGATAGCCATCGGCATCACTGAAGGGGCACCTCCCTGCATCTGATACAACTGCGCCTGTGGAGGTACTGGCTGCCTCTGACCATAAGACTGCATCTGCGGTGTTGTCCTCTATTGCCGCTGCTGGTTGGACTGTCTTCCCTTGTTAGAGCTATCAGGAAACTCCAACTGCGCTCTCAATGTACACTCTCGACTGGTATGTCTAGGTTGCTTGCAATAGTAGCAAACAGGCTGCTCCAAAGGACACTCTGGAGCTCTATGACTTTCGGATCCGCATTTATAACATCCAATTCTGTTCTGACTCTTACGGTTCTTCTGAGAACCTCCAGCCTGTTCGGAAGCTGGGCACTTCCCTTTTTGCGCCCTAGACGATCCCTCTATAGTACCTCGAGTATTGCTCTTCTGCTCCTGCTTCTTCTAAGTCTGATTCCCTAAATTTTGCTTCTGCTGCTTACTCTGGGACATCTACCTCTCTATATCTTTTTCCTTGGAGATCTGTTGGGACATCATTTCAATACAAATGGCTCGGTCCAATGCCTCCCTGTAAGAGGCAATAGAAGATCCTGACATCCTCGCTCGGATATAAGTTGCTAGGCCCTGTGTAAACTGGTACATCCGATCTGTATCCTATGCTACTAGATGAGAGCAGAACTCTAATAGTCTGGTAAACTCTGCGTTGTACTCCATGACGGAACGATCGCCTTGCTTTAGACTCAGGAATTCCTGACGACGTGCCGTAGCAAACGCGGAAGGAAAGTATTGCCTCCAGAAAGCATCTTGAAAGGCGGCCCAAGAAATCCCTCGCTCCCCGAGTAGAGTCTTCTGCATTTTCCACCAAGTAACGGCCTGATCTCTGAGGTGATACGCAGTAAGGCCCACCTTCTCATCGTCCGTACAGTCCATATACTCAAAAGTATCCTCCAAATTCTCCAGCCATGCACGTGCGATCCATGGATCAGACTCCCCTCGGAATAAGGTAAATTTGTCCTTGGCTGAACGTGCTAATACAAGTATCCGTGCTTTAACATTGAGCCAACCGGAATCCGTAGGTGCCGACCTAGTCGGTGGTATATCCAAATTCTGAGGCTCTGTACCATCAATAGGGGGTTGTTGAGGTTGTGCTTGAGTAGCTGGCTCAGTCATAACAGTATCTTGTCCCACCCCTCTGGCTGATCGCCTGGATGGACGGCCTCGACCACGAGTCTGCACAGGTGCCATAACTCTGACAGTATACACCTGTTGAACAAGTCTAGATAAGTATCTAACTAAAGTATAAATTATCAGGAATACTTACTTCGTGCTGCCCGGAGCTTATGCCGCTGTCAATCTCATCTCACAAAACCAAATCCGAAAAAAAATATACCGACTCTCGAGAATCCAAGACTCAAAAACAAAATCATTGTATGGCATCGCAGAACCTTCGGCTCTGATACCAATAAAGTTGTCATGCCCTGAGAGTATGCCGTGCCGAAAATCAAACTGACGGCATCTCCCCTGTACGTGGCAACATTTCGAGTTAATACAAGGCCCGTAGACCCACAACAACAACATAATAAGCAGATATAAATATATTAAACACACAGCGGAAACATAAACACATATGCACAGACATCCAAACCAAAGCACACAGGTGTACACCACCTGATAAGTCCACAATACTAAACTGTAAACAAAATATCGACACAAAATAAGTCCACGATATAAAGTCAAGTCCATAATAGAAAATAAGTCCATAACATAATCAAAATGCTCGGGAGACTCAGAAAAACAGAGATGGGAATGGATCGTCGGCGCAGCTCCAAGCCGTCACGAAGACTTCGACCTGTTACCTGGGCGACAGAAAAACCCAGAGTCCGTGGTAGTGAGTAAAACTCAGCAGGTAATAGAAAAATATGTATATATTAATATCACATATATTTCAATAGAAAAATCTACAGGTATCACTAGCATGATAATATATCCATGTATATACCTTCTAACCAAAAGGCAATATGAAATGCAGACATACCTGAACGCAACATAAGGTATAAAGAATAGTACTAACTCATATTACATCATGATATGAGTCGAGGGTATCACAGTGAATAACCAACAAGTATACAAGTACCGGTCTACTACCATACAGAAAATGCAATAGCATGTATGAATATGTACAAACAAATGCAAAAAGCATAGTACATACAAATGCAGCATCACAATAAGCATATATATATAGACTGCATCTATATATGTATACTAATCACAATCATCCATATATATATATATATATATATATATATATATATATATATATATATATATATATATATATATATATATATATATATATATATATATATATACACATGCATATATGTATATATATGGCAATATGCAAAAATGTCATAAATCGACAATGCAGCATGCATGGTCATGTCGGCTCACCCTAAAGCTACCACGACCCCAATGTGGCCTCGGTGGCTTGAGCATGACAACTGTCCCAACTCAACACCAACCACTACTCTCGAGTGGCCGAGTGGGCAGTATGATCGAGTAGCATATAAGCATAAAGAGCAAGCTACACGATGGGGGTCCCTGATGTTGGCCACTCCGACGGTCACTATCCATGAGTGGTCGAGTGTCACACACGCAGGACTACGACACGTAAATCTAACTACCACCGTCTATAGTGGTAGAGTGCGATACCACAATGCTCTGCCCTCACACTGGTTACTCCTCCTATGAGTAACCGTGGAGGCAGGATGACTGGCGACACTCTCAACCATAAGGGAGACCTCGTCGCCAACGTGCATGCAAATGACATGAATGCAATGTCTCACATACAAACATCCACCATAGACTCTCTATTCTACAGAGAGTCATACTAACCAGATCAAGGCACTCTCTATCCTGTAGAGAGTCGTACTCAAACTGATTATATCATGCTAGGACCACCGGTCCTTAGCGACACACTAAATACCATTCACTTGACCATCTAGACAATACGTGGTCGGTAGTAAACATGCAACCTAAGGGTACTAGAATTAACCCTAGGTTCAAGACATTATCTACCTACGGATGACCTTTTTGCCCAATTTACAATCAGGTTGTCATCCGGACTTTACTACTTGCACTTAACTTAAACAAATTCTAAGTTACTTACATCACCTATATGTATAACTCCTAATCATGGTAAAATAAACATGATAGTAGCAATGGAGTTAATAGCTAACGGTAAAGTATCAAGCATACGATAAATAAGAACGGAGTCAAGGTAACATGATCATATAAGATAATCATGCATCTAAATCTGTATGCATTAAACTACCTGACCAGGGTAGGAATTACCCACCTGCTGTAATGCTCAAAACAATAAAGTCCTCACGGCCGTAGACCTGTCTCGTATCCACGTCCTGCAAATATCATCAATTTCATTTTAGTGCAAGCAGACTACAAAATACGAATTAATTACTATATCGTTCTTATAGTCGCATCCTTTTTATCGAATACGATTTAGGAATATTCCCCAAATTATCCAAGGTCGATTTACTATAACCAACCTTCACATTAGACCCTCAACTGGTACGGTTAACATCATAATTAAAACCCACCATTTCAAGTAGCAAATCCGCTACCCTACACATTCAATTACAAACATAATTACAAAACCGATCCACATCACATCGAAATCCACAACACATCCAACTATAGGTCACTAACAACCATACCACAGAACATCACCTACAATTTAGATAATCTTACCAAGGACTCTATCTCACGACATTACAACAATCGATTTCTGATAGAAACCGATGTGAACAACCCCTTCTCTGCTCCGCTTTGTTCATTGGACAGTCTAACACCGAAGGGAAATTCACCCTCGAATCACACAACCCATTCTGCCCACATCTCCATCACGAACATGAACAGAACATCACAGCCCACTTAAACGACCATTTACAGCTCCCTCTAAGCCTACCACAACGAAACAATCAAACAGTCGACGAAAGAAAAAGGGATAGTTTGAGATATACCTGCCCTGGATTCCACTGGCAGCCCCCTTCTTCCTATCCCGCGTTCCTCAGAGAAATCCGTGCTCAAGATCACTGCCCAACACGAAGGAACGCGTTCACAGGCAGATCCCTTCCGAGATCGAGGAAGAACAAAGAACGGGCAGTGCCTTACCTTGCTCCGACAGAAAATGGTGCTGACACCACCGACCCAAGCCCCCCAATCGTGAGCCCCAGGCGAGGGAACGTCGCTCCCCGTCGTCCACTCGCACAGAGAAGCCGACGAGATCCGGGGACGGTAAGAGTCGGAGAGATCGCGTGAGGGAGGAGAAGGAGATCGAGAGTTTGGGAAGCAAAGGAGATCGCGATGCGTTTTGGGTGCGACGGAGAGGAAGAGAAACCGAAGGAAAGGAAATCGTCGTGCGTGCGATGAAGAAACGGAAGAACGGGGCGTTAATGGAAAGGAAACGAATCGAGTTTCCTCATATCGGGTTGGGTTTGAAGATCCTATAAGCCTTTAACCCTAGATTCAATTAAATCTAGGTTAATTAAACTAATAAAATTTCTTAAGCTAGGTTAGATGTAATTAACTCCTAACCATACAATTTTTTTTTCTGTGGTATTTTACAAGATGAGTCAAAGTGGCTTAGTCAGAGGTTTGCCCAACCTTAACAACTTAGACAATAAAATTTGTAATGCTTGTCAACAAGGTAAACAATCTAGGACACAACATCAACTAACTAATCAAGAACGAACTAAAAGTTTTCTTGAGCTCCTACATATGGATCTATTCGATTCACATGGAGCTAAGTCACTTAATGGTAGTCAATTCTGCTTAGTCATAATTGAAGACTATTCTAGGTTTACCTGGGTTAGGTTCATCAAACATAAAAGTGATACCCTAGATCAACTCATCAAGTTGTTTAAACTAAACGAAAATCAAAAGAACCTTAAAATTAAAAGACTTAGGAGCGATCATGGTGGTGAATTCAAGAACCACAGGTTTACATATTTCTATAACCTAAACGGATATCACTATGAATTCTCATGTCCTAGAACCCCACAACAAAATAGTCTAGTCGGACGTAAAAATAGAACCCTACAAGAAGTCGCTAGGACAATGCTAAACGAGTATAACCTACCTGACAGGTTTTGGGCAGAAGCCGTGAGTACGACTTGCTATGTCCAAAATAGAATCCATTTGGTAAAGAGGCGCCTTAAAACTTCGTACAAAATATATCATGACAAAGTACCTAACATCAAGTACTTTAGGGATTTGGATGTAAGGTACATATTCTGAACACTAAGGATTACCTAGGAAAGTTTACCTCCAAAATCTCTATCGGAATCTTCTTAGGATACTTGACTACAAGTAGAGCCTATAGGGTATACAACCATAACACCCTTAGAGTTGAAGAGACTATTAATATAGTGTTCGATGAAGGACACGAACCTACAAAACCCGTAGCAACACCAACTAGCGAACTGACTCATACCAGACCCTGAGATCGAGTCTAGTATCAATCCTAACCCAAGTCCAACAAGTCATCCGGTCGACTAAGTGATAGGTGACCCTAACCCAAGTCAAATTAGGATTCAAACGAATCATCCTATCGACCAAGTGATAGGTGATCCTAGCTTAGGGGTTCGAACTAGATCATCTTACAGAAATCTTAGTCAAATCTCCTTGATTTCGAAAATCGAACTCAAAACCATTGAACAAGCTCTTCTTGATCCCGATTGGATTATTGCAATGCAAGAAGAGCTAGCTCAATTCACTAGGAACGAGGTTTGGGAATTAGTACCACCACCTAAAGATAAATCGTTTATTAGAACAAGGTGGGTCTTCCGAAACAAACTTGATGACAAAGGAGACGTAGTTAGAAATAAAGAAAGATTAGTCGCCAAAGGTTTTAGTCAAGTAGAAGGATTAGATTACGATGAAACTTATGCTCCCGTAGCTAGACTAGAATTCATTCGAATGTTGTTAGCCTACGCTGCACATCGAGGATTTAAGTTATTTCAAATGGATGTCAAGTCAACATTTTTAAATGGACTTATTAAAGAAGAGGTATACGTTAGTCAACCCCCAGGATTCAAAAGCCTAGATAAATCCGACCATGTCCTTAAACTAAAGAAAGCTCTTTATGGACTCAAACAAGCTCTTCGAGCTTGGTACGAGAGACTTTCAATTTATCTTAAGTCAAAAGGGTTTAACCAAGGCCTGGTCGATCCAACCCTCTTCATAAAAATCGTAGGTAATGAAATCTTTATAGCCCAAATCTACGTAGACGATATCATTTTTGGAACAACCAATTCAATCCTACTAAACGAATTCATTTCACTTATGGAAAGTGAATTTGAAATGAATTTAGTAGGTGAATTGAGTTTCTTTCTATGACTACAAATTAAACAAACTAAGGATGGAATTTATTTACATCAATAAAAATATACTAGGGAATTAATTAAATATTTTGGAATGTAAGATACCAAAATCGTCAATACACCCATGGCAACTACTGTCAATATAGGAGAGGACTTAGAAGGAAAGTCCATCAACCTAAAATACTATAGGAGTGCGATAGGGAGTCTTCTATACTTAACTGCGAGTCGACCCGACATATTATTCACAGTAAGTATGTGCGCAAGGTTCCAAACTTGTGCTAAGGAGTCTCACCTAATATTAGTTAAGCGTATCCTTAGGTATCTAAAGGGCACGCTAAGCGTCGATATTTGGTACCCTAGATCTACCGAGTTTGAACTAATCGACTACTCCGACTTGGACTATGCCGATAGTAAACTCGATAGGAAGAGCATGAGTGATTATTGTCAACTTCTCGGCTCGAGTCTAGTGAGTTGGTGCAATAGGAAGCAACACTGTGTTGCATTATTCACCACCGAAGTCGAATAAGTCGTGATGGATGAGTGTGTAGCTCAGCTTCTTTGGATGAAGCACACTCTCCAAGACTTTAACTTAAACTTCAACAATATTAAAACTCACATATATAATATTAGCTCCATCAACTTAACCAAAAATCCTATTTGTCATTCTAGGACCAAACATATAGTAGTTAAACACCACTTTATTCGAGAACATGTAGCTAACGGAACCATTAAACTCGAATATGTGTAATCCAAGTCAAACCTAGTTGATCTTTTTACCAAGCCACTACCCGAAGCCGAATTTAGTCTACTAAGATGAAAATTAGACATGTGCGTAATAGAGTAGGACTTACATTCTTTTTATATACTCTAGTATTTACTTCTCTTTTCATGTTAATGGAACTAGCTTAGGGCTTACCCTAGATATCATGCACCTATAGATTTAAGGAGCTAATACATCTCACAACACATAGGACTAATTTGTTTGTGTACTTAGCCACGTAGATGGGCGTGAGATGTTAGGACCTTACTCCTGGTTCCAGATGTAGGGTTAGTGCATCGCCATGAACCACGGAGCATAATCATATATATTAACCGACTCTGATCAGGACTTGTTGATCTTTCATATCAATCAAGTCAAATAAGAGTTGAACATTCAATAGATGAGCTTATTTTTAGTATATTATTTTCAAAATAATATGGAACATGCTTGGACTTGGAACTTAAACTTAATACTTATATTTTTCAAAACCCACTCTTTCTGATTTATGGAAAAAGGGGGAGAAAAGGCCAAAGTTAAGGGATCAAGGGATCATTTTTTTTTTTTTTTGATAACTTAACTTAGTAACTTAATTCTATATTCTTATGGCAAAACATTAATGTTTTACTTAACGTAATGTTTGTAAATTTACTAGTTGAGAAAGAGGGAGAAAGGCCAAGTTAAGAAATCTTCTTAACTTACACTTATTTGTTAATACTAAGGCCAACTTTAAGTAATTGTTAATTACTTAAAAATAGCAAACATCAAGGGGGAGGATTAAGACCTTCTTTCAAGACTCACCCTCGGTCAAGGGGGAGGTTTCCTCAAGAGGGAGTACTTGAAAGAAAGTCTCTATTACTCCTACTTAACTTTTAATTCTTCAAGCATATTATTTCCTTAACTTTGTATGAGTTTGCCATAGATCAAAAAGGGAGAGATTGTTGGTGCAGTAGGCACCTAAGTCGAACCTGAGTTTTGATTATAGCAAACGATACAAAGTTAAGCTCATTTTGTTATCTCACGAGCTAAATCAAGTGTGCAGAAAAGTACTAAAGCTAGAGCTGAAGGTCAGCGACACCCGGAGGGAGCCGTGGTGGTCGGGCGACACCGGGATGACTTCGGAGGGAGCCGAATGAATCAGGTGGAAGACTGGAAGTAGAAGCTACAAGGTAAATATTGAGGTAAGCTCGTGTGAGTGAGCACAACGAAGGTCGTGTCCTCTGTACAGGGACGTTCTTAGGCGACGATCCGACCAAGACCTCCCATGAAAGGTCTAAGTCAAGATCGGATGGTATATGGCCATTTAATTTATTTGTATTAACTGTATTTTCGAGATAACTCTTCATTGCAGCTGGAAAACCTGCCATCAGTCTATTGAGGGCTTGTATCAGTCGACTGATCCATCAACAGTCGACTGATAAGGGTAGCAGTCGACTGTTGCTCAAGGATCAGCTTCGAGGAGAGTCAAAGCTTATCTCCATTTTTGAAGGGATAGGAGGCTTGCTCTCATTGGTTGAAGATGTGAACGTCTTGGGTTTCCAAGGCTATAAAAGTAGGAGTTCTCCACCCTATTTTCATCATCAAAAGCTCTCCAAAAAGCCTCCGCTATGATACTCTTCTACGACGACCTTATGACAACGAAGTGCTACCGCATCTCCGACGACAAGTGCCTAACTTTCTTACTTTATTTAGTCATTGATTTTCTCTTTTATTGTCGTCTATAAATATTTATTTATCGTGTTTTAATCTTAACAAGGAGAGGAGGAGTGTCCCTCTACCTTGAGCTTTTTCATCGATTGTATTCGCTTACTCCTACCTCTAACGAGGAGGAGTGTTTTTTAGTGTTTTGCCCTCCGTACACGGTCTAAGACTGTTAGGGCCTTGGACTAGCAGCCGAAGGTTGTGAACCAAGTAAAAACAAACGAGTACTTTTTCCTTTCCACTGCATTTACTCTCACTCGCATTTTTATATCGAACAAACAAATTTTATCTTGCGCTATTCACCCCCCCCCCCCTCTAGCGCTCTAATTGATCCAACAGTTTATCAAATAACTAATTGTTCCAGTTGATGTACAAGTTCATGATACAAATTTATTTTTGCTAGCGATGACCTATGAAAGATTGTTTAATATTTGTTGAGTACCCTGTAATTATATTTGTTTACTATATGTCGAACTAGTTGAAAAAATAAAGATATAGAAATTCAGCTTTATATTTTCATGATAAGTTTGTACATTTGAAAATTAATAAAATTAATTTTATTAATATTTACATTGTAATTATGGTTGATTGGATGTTACTAGTTAATATTGCAATTAATAATAATTATTTAATTCATATATAGGATTTTTATATAGATCAAAACTACGATCATTATTGATTCTAATGTCTAAATTTAAACACCGATTTTGTAATCAGTCCCTAAGTTAGAGACCGAAATTTAAATTGGTCTCTAAATTAGAAACCGAATTTATAATCGGTCTCTAAATTAGAGACCAATTGAAATTTTGATCTCTGAATTTAGAGACCAATTTAAATTTCGATTTCTAATTTAGAGACCGATTCAATTTCGATCTATTGTCCAGTTCTCAACGTTATTAATGGTTTGCATTAATTGCCCTTGAGCTCACCATGCTCCGAACTTTTGGTCGCCCTATGCTTAGGAGTCGGTAAATTATCAATTAAATTAAATTAACCAATCAAATCATTCAAAATTGATAGTTCGGTTATTTCAATTTGTTCGATTCGATTTCAATTTTGAAATTTGAAAACTGAATAAATCGAATTGGATCTCGTGCAGCGCACACTGGAGGAAGGTGATGTGGCGAATGCGGCCGTAGACGGGGTCGTGCAACTGGGCGTTCGCCTCATAGATCAACGAGTTGGCGGGCCGCTCGCGATGCCCCAGGCGCAGGTCGCCCAGCAGCTTTGCCACGTTGCTCACGCCGAACACGCGATGCACGCACGCGAACTTGCTCGATTGGTTCGCCGGGAAGTAGGGCACGAACACACACCCCAGTGTGCACTTGCGCCGCTGCAGCTTGCACGCCGCGCACAGTGACCCAGACGACATCGATCGACCGAGACCGATAGACCAACCTCGATCTTCCTCTTCCTTTTATATATAATAATTAAAATTTCTTATTACAAACACGTAATGGAGGATTGGGATCAACTTACTGATCAGAAAAATAAGAGCGACGAAGACGATGATCGATGAAAAATTAAAATTAAAATTAAAATTGATAAATGGGAGGAGGTGGATGGGATAAGAGAGTTATCCTTTACCGGAAAATAAGCCTATTTTTGGGGATGACATACTACCTTCAGTCAGGAAAGGTCTATTAAGAAGTTCCATGACTATTTTCTTGACTGTGAAGATATATTTTTTGTTTTTTTACGACGTATATAATTAAACACTTTCCATCCAAAATTGTGTAACATTAAGTTTAATCAATTTGATGAGTTAAAATTGTTAGTATGTATGCTTGATAATTTTGATCAATAGTTAACTATTTTAAATTAAAATTTACATTTCACTTTTTTTTAAACGAAGTTAAATCATATCAGGGTGTGATATGCTTTTATTAATATTCTATATCTATTCTAAATTTCGATGTTATATTTATTATAATATATTTTTTTTAATTTTATGTATATGTACATGCAGATATTTAAAATACTTATAAGAGTTGGTCCTGATGTACAAGTTCATGATACAAAGTTTATCAAATAACTAATTATTCCGGTTGATGTACAAGTTCATGATAACAACTTATTTTTGCTAGCGATGACCTATAGAAGATTGCTTAATATTTGTTGAGCACCCTGTAATTATATTTGTTTACTATATATCGAACTAGTTGAAAAAATAGAGATATAGAAATTCAGCTTTATATTTTCATGAAAAGTTTGTACATTTGAAAATTAATTTTATTAATATTTACATTGTAATTATGGTTGATTGGATGTTACTGGTTAATATTGCAATTAATAATTATTATTTAATTAATATATAAGATTTTTATATAGATCAAAACTATGATCATTATTGATTCTGATTTCTAAATTTAAAGACCAATTTTATAATCGATCCCTAATTTAGAGATTGAAATTTAAATCAGTCTCTAAATTAGAGACCGAATTTATAATCGGTCTCTAAATTAGAGACCAATTGAAATTTCGATCTTTGAATTTAGAGATCAATTTAAATTTCGATCTCTAATTTAGAGACCGATTCAATTTCGATCTCTTTTCCAGTCCTCAACGTTATTAATGGTTTGCATTAATTGCCCTTGAGCTCACTATGCTCCAAACTTTTGGTCCATTAAAGGCCTATTCTTGGAGTCGGTAAATTATCAATTAAATTAATCATTCGAAATTGATAGTTCGGTTCGGTTAATTTAGAAATTCATTTTTTTAAGTATTTATTATTTCAATTTGTTCGATTCGATTTCAATTTGGAAACTAAATAAATCGAATTGGAACATCAGTCGACTAGACAGTCGACATCTAATGTCACCAAAAGTTGAGCAGTCGATTGTTTGACTAAGAAATCAAATAAAAAAAATTAATGGGTCAACTACTCTCAATTGTTCAATTAAAAAATCGAATAAAAAATTGATCGATCGATTGCTTAACTTGACTGCTCAGTCGATTAATCGATTGGTCAATTGAATGATGAAAATTTTTGATTATTTTGGTTTCCGACTATATTAATTGATATTTTATAGGTTCAATTTATTTAGTTTTCATGAAAATTTTGGTCTATTTGATTTGTCAAAAAAATTTAATTTAATCGATTTCGATTTAATCAGTTCGATAGATTCGATTATTAATTGATTGCTTAGCACTATCTATGCTATTCTTCACTAATCATAACATGTCTTGTTGGGACAGTCAAACCATCTCATTAATAACTGTTTTATGTTTTGTCATCTGAGAGTTCACCTTGCTATGAAACTTTAGTCGCGCATCATCTTTTATTAGTCATCTTTGAGTCCACCACACCATAGACCTTGAGCCATTGAGCATAATAATCTTCGAAAGTTGCAAGTCTTTCGAAGTACCTGTCCTTTTACCGTGATAATTTTAGATTGGACAATATACTCTTCGTAATCTACCTCCTTTGTATTAACTGTGGGACCGACTGACAGAAGCACTGAGGGCAAGCGAATCGCCTCGTGCACTAATTAAGCTATTGAGTATAAGCCCTCGGACTATAGTACAGTGGAAAAGACATCTATGTTGAAGTCCATGTACCCTTGGGTCGATCCCCAGCTACGACATATTTGTGAATTTTTTTCAAATGAGGATCGGTTCCTTGGGATGCTGGATACACTGAGGCGACCTCACTTGCACTTCTCCGATTTATCTCCTCCATCGATAGATACAATCAGAAGGAATCACTAATGTAACAGTTCTATTTTAAAAAAAAAACATATTTGAGCATAATAATCCTACCAACTTGACTATACCAAGTCATATATTGAAACAACTTCGCCACGTATAGCCATAAATTACTTACACAATGGGTAAATTTATATAATGGGTAAGGGTCGATTTCGAATACGGTCTAAAATCCTATCCTAGGTTCAAATGACCACCTATTACCTTACCAATCGTGTCCACGGACATAACCCTTCCATAATTTACTTCCTCTCAAATCCTGAGGGGTCGGAGCGAAGAGACCGCTAAATTGACGGTTCCAACCTTTGCACAATGAATTACTTGATATATATACATTAGAAGTAAAGGATACTCTACACATCAAAATAATTTTGTCAAACCCGACAACTTGAAAGTATGTTGTACTAATAATTTCTCTTTTTTTGATATTTTACAATCCATTTAAATTAAGGTGAAAATTATATTAAAAACAAAAAATAGATAAACAATCAGAAACTCAAAGATCTTCTCAATATCTAAGCCCTCCCTCAATCTAAGATTCCATCACCGAGTGAGTTATCGTTGAGATTATCCCTTTGCTTCCAAGTGAGATGAGAGATTTACTAACTTATGATGTGAAAGGTAAATACGTGCTATTTATCATAAGAATAAAACAATGACATAGTGATTAAATGTGTATCGATTATTATATATTCATGGAGGGACGGATCTTGGAATTAAAGTTGGGGTGGACTTAAATTTAATATAATAAATTATATATTACTATAAAATATATAATAAATTATATATATATAATAAAAAAAGTCATTACATTATACTATTGAATGAAGTTGTGCCGAGATTTGAAAATATAAAATTCATCTATAATAGAATATATATCTATATCTTTAGCTAAATCTCATTCGATATAGAATGTCAAACAATTGATAAAAAAAAGCATCCTTCATTTTATTGTGAAGTGTCATTTTTATAAGCTTCGTTATTGAAAAGACTCGCTCAACAATGGTGATAAAAACAAATAATGTCAAAATAAGCTGAATCAATTTAGTCAACATAATATAAATGACCTTTAACCGCCCACTCAATCAATTGCTGACACAACTCAATAAGTATAGAAATTTTCAAATTTTACATCACATCAAAGTTATAATGTATCAATTTATACTCTAAAGCAACGATGTCTTGATCTGCAAGATAAAATTTCATTGCAAGCTTACAAATATCATCATTGTTAATTGATTCAAATCAATTTTTAAAATCTAAAGTTGTACTAAGAGAAAGAAGTTTCACTAATGACTCATTGAACTTAATATTTAACTCCATCAAAATGAAATATATTACTGCATTAAAAATATCAAAGTGGTAAAAAAGTTCAATTATAGTTTATTGACGATATTATATAAACAATTAAGGTCAAACACATCAATTTAATTTTTCAAAAAAAAACTTTCACTTTACAAAGAAATTCTTCCCATCTGCATTATTTAAGTTCTTAAGTTTTGGTAGTAGATATAAATGCAATAACAGTTAAAATGTCTTGAGATTTTCTTAGAAGAATTTTACAAAGAATATCAATTGTTTTCATAATTTTATATATTAAGTACAAAATGAACACAAATTCAAAGCTTATAGATGCAAATAGATATAGCCCTCGGGCTATAGTGCAGTGGTAAGGCATATATGCAGATTCTCAAGAACTTCTGAGTCGATCCCTAACTACGACATATTATGTGAATTTTTCTCTAAATGGAGGTTGGTTCCTTAGGACGTCGAATCTACTGAGGCAACCTAAGCTAGCATCCATTCGATTTACCTCCGTCTTCAATAAAGGCAACTGAGGGGGTTGTTAATATAGCAGTTCCATATTTTTTTTATAAATGCAAATAAATATCATCAAATTTCTATGGAGTGTTACCAAAAATAACTATTAAAATATAATTTTATAAGACTAATTAATAGTTGTTCATTCTAGTTTTCGAAGATCTAAATTTTAATTTGGATAACTATACTACTCATTTAAAGTTTTGAAGTCTATTTCTTGTGTTTATACTACTCATCAATGCATTATTTTTCCTTGATTTCTTGTTGAAAACCTTCATCAATTGAAGCATGTGGATCCCTCCAAATGTGGGCTGGGCTAGAGCCCATGATAGCCCAAATCTAGATCCGTCTTTGCATTCATGTATTTCAATGAAGCATAGCAAGTGACCAAGGGAGTTTGGTGCACTAGATGACTTGACAAATTAGATCAAGGGAGTTGAAGACCTAAGACATTAAGAGAAATTATATGACTAAATATGATCTCGTGACTTTTTAATTTTGGGTAGCATAATTTTAAATGATGTGTTTAGTTATCAATAGAAGTATGATACGTAGGTGTTTCGTTGTGTAGCCTTCGACTAAAGAATTGTATGTTTTAAGTTGTAATTTATCGACGAGCTCATTTTTAAGCTTTTATGTGGGCTTATAATAATTGTAAACCAAATGAAAATGAAATCATTTGGATCTAATCGACTACTCAATTAACTAGTCAACTGATTAAATATAAGTGTGGGAGATATATAATATTTTTATTAAAGTAATAATCGACTAAATATGATTCTAGTCAATTGGAGCTAGATCAATCTATTAGACAACCAATTAATTTGAAAGTTATTAGCTTTCATTAGTTATATTTGGTCATCCACATATCTGAAGATCTTTTCAAGATGATTCGAGGTAGTCATTAATACCATTGGAGGTAGTCGTTACTAAATAGTTTGACCTTCTATTATAAAAGCTCTTGTAAACCTTTTAGGCATTGATCTAATTTTCATGTGCTAAAAAGACTTTAAGAAAATGTAGAACCGTCACATTAGCGGTCCACTCCGGCTGCCCCTATCGGTGGAGGAGGTAAATCAAGACCCAAGTGGCAAGTGCAAAGGAGAGGGTCCGTCGATGGCCCAGAGTCATGACCTCTCCGAGAATTGACCCCTGCCCACTTAAGTGCTAAAAAGACTTTAAGGTCTGTATGGGAGAAGGTGAGGGAAGAAGAGAGAGAACTTTAAATTTTGTTGGAAAGGAATGAGAAAAAAAAGGAAACATAACTTTTATCATTCCTTAATTATTCACCCATTCAAATAGACTCTATGAGTGCGTTTGATTTAAAATTATTGCGTATAATCTTAGTTATGTGATTATCAAGTAATTACATCATCAAAATTATAGAAAATGAAATTTAACTTATGTTGTTTTTCAATTCTAAATAATGTAATAAAAATTTATTTGTTTGGAGGATTTAAGATATAACCTAATTTAATATTTTACTATATTATCATTGATTCAATTATAACATTTCGGTCGATAGCACCTTGTCGGCAGCGACGACAGCAACGACGGGTGTCTGGCAGCGGGTGGGCACCCGTCGAAGATGGTCGATCAATGGCGGCGACGGTCGGCGGTCGACGGCCGACCGTGGTTGCGATTGGCGATTGGTGATCGACGGTCGGCGCCGGTCGATGCGGTGGCGGTCGACGGCCGGCCCATCATGATGGCACGACCACATGGGGCCTACGATGACAAGATACAGTCTATAGTGTGGTGAAATTGAAATTTAATTGAACTTTAGGGGTATTTTTATCCTAATTGCTAAAATTTATTGGATAAATTTGAAAATAAAATGTTGTTAACTTCGGAATCCAACATAACATATATTTCTTTAGGTAATGTGATTCTGAGATGGATAACCTCATTTGCTTATGTTTGTTGATGTGACGGTTATAATAAATTACTTCGGAAACAATCAAAACCTTGAACCAAATAAGATTATGACATATAACTTAGATGGATAATTATAATTATCCATAATTATTCTGAATCAAATGCACCCTAAAAGTTTGGAACTAATGTAACCTACTTTTAATCTTTACTTCGTCATTATCTTTGAGAATAGGGATTTTATTGGCTAATTATTAGCAAAGACAGCTAAAGATTGATTATATTTATTGATAGGATTAAATGCAAAAGTTTGAGCAAGAACTATCGAATCCCAACAGGAAGTAAAGCTTAATAAGCATCGAGATCAATTACATTAAAATTAATCAATTCTGCCCCTGGACAACGGCGCGTCGGTAAGGATTTAGATGGTCACTACGACAGTCATGGTTCGATCGCTGTCGACCTCAGTTCGCGGAGGAAATTTCGTCGTTTTTCCACTCGCTCGTGGATTACGGAGACGGGTCCTTGTTTTCCAGCTGGATTGGTGTGGGGTGTGGATCCAATTAACGTACATATCCCTCACTGTGACTTGGTGGTGCGTCATCCTGATTTATCTTTATGGGCCGATGGAGACTCTTCGGAGGTCGTGGGATAGAACAAATTCACCAAGTAAATTAGTCGGACGAAATTTAGATACCACTTATTAATAAAAAAAAATTAAACAATTCTTCCCGATCAAAACGATGTGGATCGATAAGTAAATCATGCGCAGTAAGCAATAATATTTTTTTTCAATGAAAATTAAAGATCAAACTTCAAACTTTTCTTTTAGAAAAGAGAGTAAAGGCATAGAGATAGATAAATCATTATTATGTAAAATCTAACAAATTAAAGCCAATATTATTTATAAAACATAATATAATTAAAAACATTTTTATTTAATTCTAAATAATTAATTTTATTTCAAGGATAACGATTCAAGTTGATGGAGCCGTGTTGCATCCTGAGGGTAGGGCGGAATGACCCCGGCGCCGCCGCCACCATCATCGCCCCGTCGTCCATTTGCTTGAATGAGCCGCCATCGAAGCTCATGGCATCCGGCTGCAGCTGCTCGTAGCTCCTCATCATCGCCATTTCCTGCTCCATTTGCTGCTGAAGCATCGAGATGTGCGCGTGCTGCGGCGCTTCGGCGGAGGCAGTGGGGAGGCCGAGCTCGATTCCGTAGGACGGAGCTGGAGCTGGGGTCTGGAGGAGCAGATGCGGGAAGGCGGAGGCGGCGGCGACCTGGCCCTTGGCGTCGTCGAGCTCGAGCTGGATCTGATGCAGCGCGCGCTGGAGGAAGGTGATGTGGCGGATGCAGCCGTAGACGGGGTCGTGGAGCCGGGCGTTCGCCTCGTAGACCAGCGAGTCGGCGGCCCGCTCGCGATGCGCCGGGCGCAGGTCGCCCAGCAGCTTCGCCACATTGCTCGCGCCGAATACACGGTGTACGCACGCAAACTTGCTCGGCTGGTCCGCCGGAAAGTAGGGCGCGAACACACACCCCGGCGTGCACTTGCGCCGCTGCAGCTTGCATGCCGCGCACGGCGACCCAGACGACATCGATCGAGACCGATCGACCAACCTCAATCCTCCTCTTCCTTTTATATATAATAACTAAAATTTCTTATTACAAACACGAGGGCTGATTAGAAAGATAAGAGAGACGATGATAGATGAAAAATTTAATGTAGAGATCGAGATCAAATTAAAATTAAAATTGATAAATAAGAGGTGGATGGGATAAGAGAGTTATCCATTAAAGTCTATCCATGACTATTTTCTTGACTGTGAAAATATATTTTTTATTTTTTTAACATATATAATTAAACACTAAAATTGTACAACATTACAAGTTTAATCATGAATTAAAATTGTTAGTATGTATGTTTGATAATTTTGAACAATTAATATTTTAAATTAAAATTTACATTCCATTTTTTTATTATTATTATTTTTTTAAATTAGATCGAATTCATTTTCATTTCAAAGTTACTCTTAAAAATTAATAATTCGAATCTATAAAATTTTTATCGTTGCATCAAATGTAAAATATCACAGAATATATATATATATATATATATAAATCTAATCTAGATTTAAATCGTATGGGTTTAATTGAAGGAAGCTTGGAGTTAAATTAATCTATTAAGTAGGCTATTTGGGTTTCGTTCGATGAAGGTTGGTTATAGGGAATGGGCCTTCGATAAGTTGGGGGATTTCCTAAATCGTATTCGATAAAAAGGATGCGACTATAGGAACGTTATAGTAGTAAATAATATATTATCGTGTGTTTGAACTTATTGTGTATTATAATACTTGCAGGACGTTGATACGAGGCAGGACCGTGATCGTGAGTATTCTATTGTCACAAGCTTCTTAAAAGGTGGGTAATTTCCTATCCTGATCAGGTATTTGTTAATGCATGCAAATTTAGATATATGATCATATTACCTTGACTCTGTTCTTATTATTCTTGTGCTTGATATTTTATCTTTGGCTTATATGCTCTATTGTTGTTATCACATTTCCTTCATCATGATTAGGAGTTACAGATGTGATGTAGGTAAATCTATAAATGCTTAGTTATGTGTAAATAGTGGAGTACGGATGATGACCTGATTTGTAAATTGGAAAAGAGGTCATCCGTAAGTAGGTAATGTCCTGAACGTAGGATTGATATCAATACCCTTATGTTGCTTGTTTACTACCGATCATGTGTTGTGTAAATGGTCAGGTAAATTATGGTTAGTATGTCGCTACGGACCGGTGGTCTTAGCTTGTCATGATCAGTTGAGTACGACTCTCTACATGATAGAGAGTGTGTCGATCAGATTGGTATGACTCTCTACAGGATGGAGAGTATTATGATCAGTTGAGTACGACTCTCTGCAGGATAAAGAGTGCGTTGATCAGATTGGTATGACTCTGTAGAATAAAGAGTCTGTAATGGATGTCTATCGGTGTGACTATGCATTCATGTCATTACATGCATGCTGGCGATTAGGTCTCCCTTGTGGTTGAGAGGGTCGTCAGTCATCCTGCCTCCATGGTTACTCATAGGAGGAGTAGCAGGTGTGAGGGCAGTGCATTTGATGTACCGCACTCTACTACTATAGACAATGGTAGTTGAATTTGTGTGTCGTTGTCTTGTGTGTGTGGCACTCGACCACTCATGGGTAGCGACTGTCGGAGTGGCCAACAGTAGGGATCTCCGTCGAGTAGCTTTCTCTTTATGCTTATATACTACTCGATCATACTGTCACTCGGTCACTCGAGAGTAGTGGTTGGTGTTGAGTTGGGACAGCTATCATGTCGAGCCACCGAGGCCATACTGGGGTCGTGGTAGCTTTAGGGTGAGCCGACATGACCATGCATGCTGCATTGCTGTATATATATATATATATATATATATATATATATATATATATATATATATATATATAGATGTTTGTATGTATGCTTACTATGATGTTGCATTTGTTTGTACTATGCTTGCTGCATTTGTTTGTACATCATCATACATGCTACTGCATCAGCTTTATGATAGTATATGGGATACCGCGTATGAGTTGGTTAGACTATTGTATTCTTTGACCAGTATTCATGATGTTGTATGGTTTAGACCAGATTTCCTGTTATATATATTATGGATTTGTGCTCAGGTTGGATAGGTGTAGCGTAGCGGACTTTCAGGTATGTCTGTATTTTATATTGTTCTTTTGGTTAGAATGTATATGCATATATATGTTTATCATGCTGGTGTTTACCTGATGTACTTATAGATTTTCTTGTCGAATTACATGTCATATTTGATATAGATATGTTTTTTCGCTGAGTTATACTCACCACCACGGACCCTGGGTTTTTCTGTTGCCCAGGTAACAGGTAGAAATCTTCGTGACGGCTTGGAGCATCGCCAGTGATCCATCCCATCTCACCTTCCGAGCCTCCCTTGGATTTTGGTTTTCCTTTGTGGACTTCAGTTGTGTTTGGAGTTTTTTGTACTGTTTGGTATTGTGGACTTGTTTGGTGGGTGTACACTCATGTTTTGTTCGAATTTGATGTCGGTATGGGTTGTTGGTTGTTTGTTATAATGTTGAGGTGTCTTCCACTGTTGTTTTGTTTTAGTTATGTTTACTATGTTGTGATTGTGGGCCCAAGGGTCTTGTATTAATAGGATATATTGTCACGTACAAGGGAGATGTCGTTCGTTTGCTTTTTGGCTCGGCATACTCTCGGGGCGTGACAACTTTATTGGTATCAGAGCCGAAGGTTCCGCGATGTCATACAATGATTTTATTTTTGAGTTTGGGATTCTCGGGAGTTGATTTATTTTTCGATTTTGGGTTCCTGAGATGAGATGGACAGCGGCACAAGCTCCGGGCAACACGAAGTAAAAATTCATGATAACTTATACTTTAGTTAGATACTTATCTAGATTTGTTCAATAGGTATATACAGTCAGAGTTATGACACCTGTGTAGACTCGTAGTCGAGGTCGTCCATCCAGACGATCAGCCAGAGTGGTGGGACAAGATACGGTTACGACTGAGCCAGCTACTCAAGCATTGCCTCAGCAATCCCCTATTGGTGGTACAGAGCCTTAGAATCTGGATATACCACCAACTAGGTCGGTACCTATAGATTTCAGTTGGCTCAATGATAAAGCACGAAAACTCGTATTAGCACGTTCGACCAAGGATAAATTTACCTTATTCTGAGGGGAGTCTGATCCATGGATCGCATGTGCGTGGATGGAGAATTTGGAGAACACTTTCGAGTACATGGACTATACAGACGATGAGAAGGTGGGCCTTGTTGCGTATCACCTTAGAGATCAGGTCGTTACTTGATGGAAAATGCAGAAGACCCTACTCGAGGAGCGAGGGATGACTTGGGCAGTCTTTCGAGATGCTTTTTGGAGACAATACTTTCCCTCGGCATTTTCTACGGCACATCATCAGGAATTCCTGAGCCTGAAGCAAGGTGATCGTTCCGTCATGGAATATAATGCAGAGTTTACCAGACTTGCAGAGTTCTGCCCTCATCTGGTAGCACAGGATGCAGATCGGATGTTTCAGTTCACACAAGGCCTAGCTGCTTATATTCGAGTCAGGTTGTCAGGATCTTCTATTGCCTCTTACAGAGAGGCATTGGACCGGGCCATCTGTATTGAAATGACTTCCCAACAGATTTCCAAGGAAAGGGATATTGAGAAGCAGATGTCCCAGAGTAAGCAGCAGAAGCAAAATTCAGGGAATCAGACTTAAAAGAAGCAGGATCAGAAGGGAAATACTTGAGGTACTACAGAGGGATCATCTAGGGCGCAAAAAGGGAAGCGCCCAGCTTTTGAACAGTCTGAAGGGTCTCAGAAGAATCGTAAGAGTCAGAACAGAATTGTATGTTATAAATGTGGATCTAGAAGCCATAAAACCCCAGAGTATCCCTTGGAGCAGCCTGTTTGCTATTATTGTAAGCAAACTGGGCATACCAGTCAGGAGTGTACTCTGAGAGCACAGTTGGAGTATTCGGATAATTCTAATAGGGGAAAGAACCCTAGCGGCAGACGGCAAGAGAGGCCACGGATACGATCTTATATGGTCGAGGCGGCATACCTTCAAGCGCGGATTGTATCAGAGTGCCCTTTCAGTGATGCCGACAGCTATCTAGTATCATACATCTCCAGTAATCTACTATCCAGGGGTATCTGCACCGCCGATGTTACCAGCCAACTCTCAGAGTTATCTTATGCCTGCACCAGCGACTCAGTCTCTAGCACCTCAGAGTCAGACTCAGCCTGAGTGGAGGCACACTACTACTTCGTCGGGGATGCAACCGACAAATATGGAGACTAGACAGGTTTATGCCATCACCAGAGATGAGGCGCAGCGAGCTGAGGGATCAGTCATATTGGGTATGGTTTCAGTTTATTCTATATACGATGATACTTTGATTGATACCGGTAGTTCCCATTCATTCGTATCTAGAATATTTCTAGGTAGAGTTGGAAGGATTCCAATGGTTCGTTCTTGTGGGTTAGCAGTATCCTTGCCATCATGAGAGGTGCTGACTAGCCACCAAGAAATCAAAGGTTGTCCATTAGATTTTGACAAACATATCTTTGCAGTGGACCTCCAGGTGTTAGAGATAGTGGAATTTGATATCATCCTCGGTATGGACTGGTTGGCCACTTATTACGCCACAGTGGATTGTTGAGTGAGAATAGTGACTTTTCGACCACCAGATCAACCTGCATGGAAATTTGTTGGCACTAGAGACGATGGGCTATCCATTATATTGGCTTTACAAGCTCAGAAGTTATTGACCCAGGGTTGTCAGGGTTATTTACTATCTCTAGTCAAAGTTGAGAACGAAGAACTACCACCCCTCTCTGATGTGTGAGTAGTCTGAGAGTATTCGGATGTGTTTCCTGATGAACTTCCAGGCTTGCCACCTCCTAGGCAAGTGGAATTTGCAATAGAGGTGATTCCAGGAACCGCACCTATATCGAAACCTCCTTATCGAATGGCGCCAAAAGAATTGAATGAACTTAAAGTGCAACTACAGGAACTATTGGATAATTGATTTTGATTTATTCAACCTAGTGTTTCACCATGGGGAGCTCCAGTACTATTTATCAAAAAGAAGGATGGATCGTTGCGGTTATATATTGACTACCGACAACTGAATGCTATAATTGTAAAAAATAAATACCCACTGCCGAGGATAGAGGATTTGTTTGATCAGTTTAATGATATATGTGTGTATTCTAAAATTGATCTCCGCTCAGGATATCATCAGCTTCGGATAAGAAATGAAGATGTGCATAAAATAGCATTCCGCACCCGTTATGGGCATTACGAGTTTCTAGTGATGCCTTTTGGTCTCACGGATGCTCCAGCTGCATTTATAGACTTGATGAACCGAGTATTCTTGAGGTATATAGATCAGTTTATGATAGTATTCATCGATGATATATTGATATATTCTCGATCTGAGGAGAAGCACGAACAACATCTGCGGATAGTGTTGGAGACGTTACAACGAGAGCAGTTGTATGCCAAGTTTAGCAAGTGTGCATTCTGGTTATCCTCAGTGGATTTTCTTGGACATGTAGTGTCCAACAGAGGTATTTCTGTAGATCCTCAGAAAATCGAGGCGATTACCAGTTGGAAGCAGCCAAAATCAGTTCAGGAGGTCCGTAGTTTCCTTGGTCTGGCCGAGTATTATTTGAGATTCGTGGAGGAATTCTCAAGTATTGTCATGCCACTCACTCGCCTGACCCGAAAAGGGGCCAAGTTCACTTGGTCAGAGGCTTGTGAAACTAGCTTCCAGGAGCTTAAGCGACGGCTAGTTTCTGCACCAGTCTTAGTGATTCCTTTTGGTGTTAATGGGATGGTTCTATGTACGGATGCTTTTATCCAAGGGTTGGGTGCAGTTCTAATGCAGTTCAACCGTGTGGTATCTTATGTCTCCCGTCAACTAAAGGAGTATAAGAGAAATTATCCAGTGCACGCTCTGGAGTTAGCAGCCATCATTTTCGCATTGAAGATATAGAGGCACTACTTATATGGGATTATTTTTTAGATCTACACATACCATAAAAGTCTAAAGTATCTGTTCACACAGAAAGAGCTGAATTTGAGATAGAGACGATGGATGGAATATCTAAAGGATTACGACTGCACCATCCATTATCATCCGGGAAAAGCTAATGTGGTAGCAGATGCGCTGAGTAGGAAGTCTCGTGGGATTTTGGCCAGTCACCTGACAGCAGTTACTAATATAGTTCGACAATTCTCAAAGTTGGGATTGTCTGAACACGGGCAAACATCCCAGGGAATATTAGTTTCTATGGTTGCCCAGTCCACTATTGTTGAGAAGATCAAGAAAGCACAAGTTAGCGATCAGCATCTGTAGTTCTTGCGCAACACCATGGACTCAGAACGACCGACGGATTTCTCGAGTGATGAGAATGGAGTACTTCGTTTCCGGGGACGATTATGTGTTCCGGACACGCATCCAGTTAAGGAAGAGTTGCTACAGGAAGCACATCATTCGAGATTTGTTATACATCCTGGTGGTACTCGGATGTACCAAGATTTGAAATACTTATATTGGTGGAACGATATGAAAAGAGATATTATGGACTTTGTTGCTCGATGTCTAGTATGCCAACAAGTGAAGGTTGAACATCAGAAACCCGCGAGATTGTTACAGGAAATTCCGATCCTGGAATGGAAGTGGGAGCATATCACGATGGACTTCATTACAGGATTGCCTAGAACCCGTAAAGGACATGATGCGATTTGGGTGATCGTGGATCGACTAAACAAATCCGCCCATTTCCTTCCTATCCGTGGGACAGACTCATTGGACCGTCTAGCAGAATTATACTGCCGAGAGATTATCAGATTGCATGGCATACCTTCGAGTATCATATATGATAGAGATTCGCGATTTACCTTGCGATTCTGGCAGAGTCTGCAGCAGGCCATAGGCACAGAGCTTCGACTCAGTACAACATTTCATCCGCAGACAGACGGACAATCCGAACGTACCATTCAGACATTGGAGGATTTACTGAGATCTTGTGTTATGAATTTCGGAGGCAGTTGGGAGGACCACGTTCATTTAGTGGAATTTGTCTACAATAACAGCTACCACTCTTCTATTCAGATGGCTCCTTTCGAGGCTTTATACGGCAAACCCTGCAGATTTCCTATGTTATAAGAGGAAGTTGGGGAACGATAGTTATTGGGGCCTCAGAGTATTCAGTATGATGCAGAGTTGATGCAAGTCATCAGACGACGATTATCTGAGGCACGAGATCGACAGAAAAGTTATGCGGACCGGAGGCGAAGACCTCCAGAATTCTCAGTCGGGGACCATGTATTCCTACGAGTTTCACCCACCAAAGGAGTCAAAAGATTCGGGTTAAAAGGAAAGTTAGCTCCACGCTACATCGATCCATTTGAGATATTGGAGCGAATTGGAGGTGTAGCTTACCGGTTGGCTTTACTTCCGACTCTTGCGGGTGTTTACAACGTATTCCATGTTTCTATGCTGAGGAAATACGTGCCGCGTTCTGACCATGTTCTGAAAGAGGTTCCGATTCCACTTCAGGCGAATGCGACTTATGAGAAAATTCCAGTGCGGATTCTTGGTCGCAAGGAGCGACAATTGCGGAACAAAATCATTCGACTCGTAAAGGTTGGATAACAACATCATAAGGATGAGGAGGCTACGTGGGAGCTCGAAGATATTATCCGAGCTCGATACCCTCATTTGTTTACCTGAGGTATATAGTCATTTCGGAATTTGCTTGATTTAATTTTTGCATTTAAGCAGGAAATTGGGGATCAAATTTTTATTAAGTGGGGAAGAATGTAAAATACTACAGAAATATATATATATATATATATATATATATATATATATATATATATAGATATATATATATATATATATATATATATATATATATACTCGAGCCCAACGCTGACTGTATTGACCCACCTCCTTTATCGTCCGTCGCGCGTGGTCCGACCACCTCACGTACTTGAGACTTGCGCGATCGCGCGCACCTCGCCGACGGTCCGGCGTGGTCGGTCAAAACTATATATATATATATATATATGTTATCGTTGCATAAAAATTAGGCTTATGATGCCTGGTTAGGGATTTACTTAAACCTAACCTAGATTAAAATCGTATGGGTTTAATTGAAGGGAGCTTGGGGTTAAATTAATCTGTTAAGTGGGCTATTTGGGTTTCGTTCGGTGAAGGTTGGTTATAGGGAATTGGCCTTGGATGAGTTGGAGGATTTTCTAAATCATATTCAATAAAAAGGATGTGACCATAGGAACGTTATAGTAGTAAATAATATATTACCGTGTGTTTGAACTTATTGCGTATTATGATACTTGCAGGACGTGAATACGAGGCAGAACCGCGATCGTGAGAATTCTATTATCACGAGCTTCTTAAAAGGTGGGTAATTTCCTACCCTGGTCAGGTAGTTATTAATGCATGCAAATTTAGATATATGATCATATTACCTTGACTCCGCTCTTATTATTCTTGTGTTTGATATTTTGTCTTTGGCTTATATGCTCTATTATTGTTATCACATTTCCTTTATCATGATTAGGAGTTACAGATGTGACGTAGGTAAATCTATAAATGCTTAGTTATGTGTAAATAGTGGAGTACGGATGATGACCTGATTTATAAATTGGGAAAGAGGTCATCCGTAAGTAGGTAATGTCCTGAATGTAGGATTGATATCAATACCCTTATGTTGCTTGTTTACTACTGATCATGTGTTGTGTAAATGGTCAGGTAAATTGTAGTTAGTGTGTCGCTACGGACCGATGGTCCTAACTTATCATGATCAATTGAGTACGACTCTCTACAGAATAGAGAGTGCGTCGATCAGATTGGTATGACTCTCTACAGGATGAAGAGTGTTATGATCAGTTGAGTACGATTCTCTGCATGATAGAGAGTGCGTTGATCAGATTAGTATGACTCTTCGTAAAATAGAGAGTTTGTAATGGATGTCTATAGGTGTGACTATGCATTCATGTCATTACATGCATGCTGGCGATTAGGTCTCCCTTGTGGTTGAGAGGGTCGTCAGTCATCCTGCCTCCACGGTTACTCATAGGAGGAGTAGCAGGTGTGAGGGCAGTGTATTTGATATGCTGGACTCTACCATTATAGACGGTGGTAGTTGGATTTGCGTGTCATTGTCCTGCGTGTGTGGCACTCGACCACTCATGGATAGTAACTGTTGGAGTAGCCAACAGTAGGGACCTCCGTCGAGTAGCTTGCTCTTTACGCTTATATGTTACTCGATCATACTGCCCACTTGGCCACTCGAGAGTAGTGGTTGTTGTTGAGTTGGGACAGTTGTCATGTCGAGCCATTGAGGTCACACTGGGATCGTAGTAGCTTTAGGGTGAGCCGGCATGACCATGCATTCTGCATTGCCGTGACTTATGGCATATATATATATATATATATATATATATATATATATATATATACTGTCTATAGGTATGCTTACTGTGATGTTGCTTTTATATATATATATATATATATATATATATATATATATATATATATATATATATATATATATATATATATATATATATATATATATATATATATATACTGTCTATAGGTATGCTTACTGTGATGTTGCATTTGTTTGTACTATGCTTGTTGTATTTATTTGTACATCATCATACATGCTACTGCATCAACTTTATGATAGTATATGGGATACCGCATATGAGTTGGTTAGACTATTGCATTCTTTGACCAGTATTCATGATGTTGTATGGTTTAGACTAGATTTTCTGTTTTATATATTGTGGATATGTGCTCAGGTTGGATAGGTGTAGTGTAGCAGATTTTCAGGTATGTTTGCATTTTATGTTCTTTTGGTTAGAAGGTATATGCATGTATATGTTTATCATGCTTGTGTTTACCTGATGTACTTGTAGATTTTCTTATCGAATTACATATGATATTTGATATATACATATTTTTCCTATTACCGCTGAGTTATACTCACCACCACAGACCCTGAATTTTTCTGTCGTCCAAGTAACAGGTAGAAATCTTCGTGACGACTTGGAGCATCGCTAGCGGTCCATCCCAGCTCACCTTCCGAGCCTCCCGTGGATTTTAGTTTTCCTTTGTGGACTTCAGTGTGTTTGGAGTTTTTTGTATTGTTTGGTATTGTGGACTTGTTTGGTGGGTGTACACTCGTGTTTTGTTTGGATTTGATGTTGGTATGGGTTGTTGTTTGTTTGTTATGATGTTGTGGTGTCTTCCGTTGTTATTTTGTTTTAGTTATGTTTACTATGTTGTGATTGTGAGCCCAAAGGCTTTGTATTAACAGAATATATTGTCACATACAGAAGAGATATCGTCCGTTTACTTTTTTGGCTCGGTATACTCTCGGAGCGTGACTTCAAAACTCCTCTCTTAAAAACATATAAATTACAATACATTTTAAATTTATTCAAATAAAAATAAAAATTACAATATACCAGTTTAGCTAAAAGATATATACATTTTAACTTGTACATTGAAATTTTTTAAACTAAACATATAACAATTTTAACTTGATTAATTTTAAAAATTACTACACAAACAATCTAATTTTTTAAGCAAGCGAATTAACGATGAAGCAAATGATTTAAAAACATTTATGATAGAATTCTTAGACGACGTTTTAAGAAATACAAACAATGTAATAAAAACGAGAGAAAAGAAAAGCTCGTTTGATTTTTCTCTCAAATTTATATACAAGCAAAAGGACATCCTTTAGCTTCGGAATCAAGAAAATTTCAATTTTTCATAGAAAGAAATAAAGAAACATGCTAAACTAATGAGATAATGGCAAGCAAAATAGTTCAACTCATATGTAAGCGATTCTACTGGAGGGGAAATAAATAGAACAACTTTTGCAATACAGGTTTCACAGGACCTGTTCAAATATTTCTGATACGACTGAAAGGAATCCAGAAAAAAAAAAGACTTTAAAAGATAGGTGAGTGTCGAAACATCGTTGTAGTGAGCAGATACATGATTCATTTTACCTTTCATGGAGCACTCATTTCTTGTTTATCTCAATATATCATAGAGTCCTCGCAAATTCTGCGGAAAAAAATGTTCAATTGTTATAGTTGCAATGCTGATTCGCATCGGGTAATACTTCACTAAACCAGCTAAACGCTGATACATTTGCCAAAAAGATCAAGTATTCAAGCGAAATTATAAAAGATCTACTGCTTCATCCGAAGAAAACTAAAAGACAAATATGCATTTCCTTGATTTCCCTTGAACGAGATAATTCCTCCATAAATGTGATTAGCATGATAGAAGAAACGTCTTGATTAATAGGAGGTTTGGACGCATGGTTTGCTGTGGAAGAAATTCCATGATTACATGAAAATAAAATAGTTATAGGTCCATAAGATTATTATCTTGAGCAACCAATAAAAGGGCACAATTAACCATCATGCAGAAGCGTAATGGTTAAAATTTAACAGACAGAGATACAGAAAACAGTCCCAAATTAATGCTTTCTAAAAAATGAGGAACCGCCACGTTAGCGGCCCCCACCGCTGCCCCTACGTGTGGAGGGGGGGTAAATCAGATCTCAGGTGGCTAGCACAGAAATGCGGAGTCATCGATAGTCTGGTCGTCACCTCCAGGAATCGACCCCTTGCCCTTTCAAGCCTTAAGATGGCTGCGCTAGTCATTTGGGTTTGCCCTGGGGGTTAAATTAATGCTTTCTAGTTTCTGCATCATGTGTACTAGTTTTTTTTTTTTTTTTTGTTTTGGATTCGCACCAGGTTTTTTATCCTTCGGCCCGACTAGTCATGGGAGTGACCAGCTCAGTCCCATAGAAATTTTTCATCACCACCGGGATAAATCCGAGAAGTTATCGCGGCCCAACAGCGAAATCCGACCTCCGCAGTCGGGTCATCCTTGTAAGATCGTCCAACGCCGAAGTCATACTCTTCCTGCAAAGGCAAACTCTTGACCCAACCCACTTGGCCCAAGACCACCAAACACAGGTTTTCCTATATTTACCATCAAACATGTCCCATTAGAGGATCAAACTGTGTCCGTCTATGAGATGTCTCTCTGTCTTATCGATGCACCATGTCCCAAAGGCTCATGTGTACTGGTTTGATGATATTACAAATGGATGTTGTCATGGTTAATTCACAGTAAATTAGTAGTCTGCTAAAAAAAATAATCCAATGAACAAAGCTCCTATCAATGCGAAATCCCGAGCAAAAGTCTATTGTATGCAACCTTACTCTGCTTTGCAAAAAGTTGTTTCCATCACTCAAACCATGATCTCTAGGTTAGACCCGGCCAAGGTCCGGGTCAAACCCGGACCCGACCCGGAACCGGACCGTGGTCAACGGTCGGTTAGCCGTCAACAGGTTGACGGACCGTGGCGGGGGTAGCTGCGGTCGGTCCGGTTAAAAACCGAACCGAAAAAAAAAACCGAACCAGCGATTTAAAAAAAAAAAAAAATTAACGACCACGATTTCGTGGCCGTTGTGGTGCAACAGGCGACCCGCCGGGTCGGCCCGGCCCGGACCCGACGGGTCCACCATTTTTTTTTTTTTTAAAACAAAAAAACGACGGCCACGATTTCGTGGCCGTTGTCCGGCGGACGTGGTCTTTTGTTCCTATAAATACACCTCCATTCCCTCTCATTTTTTCACAAATCACAACTTCTCTTCTCTAATTCTCATTCCCTCATTTGCTTTCAAGTCTCAACTTTCAAGTTATATTTTTACAAATGTCTGGAGCCGGATCAAGTCGTAAGGGTGCGGCCGGTGCCAGAAAGGGAAAGAGCATAATGCCACCATCGCCCGAGTTCGAGTTCGAGCAAGGCGGCGATTCACCTCAATTCGATATCGGCGACTATGATCTTGATATTTCCGATGATGAATTTCAAATACGTCATCATCATCAAAGTCAAGAAAGTAGGAGCAATACATCCAGTACGATGGCGGGTTCTACGGCTACAAGACCAACTCGAGTGCCTCGCCCCGCATCCGATATCTTCACCAAACATTTCGAAAAAGTAATGCTCCCTTCCAGTGATATGCAAGCAAAATGCAAATATTGTTCAAAATGTTATAAATTTCAACAAGGAGAAGATTACGGAACCCTTACTCGACATGTGGAGAGAAATCATCCAGTGGAAATTGGTATTGATCGTTCTCAAACTCAAATTCCGACATTCTCTTCTCAATCAGGTTGGGATAACGAATCTAAACTCTTTAAATTTGACGAAACTAGATTTAGAGAAGAAACTGCTAAATTTTGTGCAATTGAACAACTTTCTTTTAGTTTTAGTGATAAATTATCTTTTGAAAATTGGCTTTCCACAAGTGCAAATCCTTCTATTAAACGTATCCCAAGAAATACTCTAAAACGCACACTTTTAAAATTAGTCTTAGAACAAAAAAAAGAATTGATTAAAGAATTTTCTAGTTTAAACAATAAAGTTTCTTTGTGTTCCGATATTTGGAGTGATCGCAAAGTTGTTCATATATGGGTATTACTTGTCATCGATTGATAATAATTGGGACATTCAAAAAGATTACTAGCGTATAGATGTTTTAACGAAACACACATGACAAAAATATTTCACAACTTATTTTTTGTTATTTTGAAGAATATGGTCTAACTTCTAAAGTTTTTTCAATTTCTTTTGATAATGCTAGTCAAATACTCTAGTATTAGTGAACTTATTGATATATGTAAACCATAGGTGGAAGATTTTTCATATTAGGTGTACATGTCACATTTTAAATTTGTGTTCAAGATGGACTTAAAATTTAGGATCACATATTCAACCAATTAGAGTGCAATTCATTATTTATGGACACATCCTCAAGTTATGAAAGAATGGAGAAAATTTTGTAAAATAAATGGTATGAAGCCTAAAGCGGTTTGCGTGGCGTTGTCTACTTATAAATTGTTGTTATCCACTTTTGAATACAGATTTATTATGTATAATTTTTCATCAACATGTTCAATCACATGATATTTATTTATTTTCAAATCAATGGAATATATGCACTAGTATTTGTGAAATTTTAAAAGTTTTAGTGATCTTTAGTGACGATTATCAGTGTTTATTATCCAACTTCACATTTAGTTTTAACATTGTTGTAATATTGTATTTTTAATGAGCATATTCAATCAAATGATACTTATTTATCTCGATGTATTTATGTAATGAAAGAAAAATGGGAAAAATATTTCTTAAACATTTCAAATATTTTTTATGCTTTATTTTAGATCCTAGACTTAAATTAGATGGTTTTGCAAGATATGTTAGCGTTATATTATGAATCTTTAAGTCCTATTACCAAAGCTACTCCTAATATTCCTTTGATTTTGTTTAATATTAAAACTCATTTACATGATATTTATAATGAATATAACATTAAATATGATGAATAACTATCGAATTGAGCATGAAATACATCGATCCACTACAACTAGTATTATTACTTCTAAACTCACTAAAGACAATTGTTATTAAGGCAATCGGACTAAAGCGTCGAGGATCCTCGAGTTCCAAATCGGGAACTTGAGAATTATTTTACCACTTCTTTTGATTTTAGTGATGCGGATGAAGAAAGCGACATTCTAAAATGGTGGTCGAAAGAACTCAAATATTTCGATCTTATCTATAATTGGCAAAAGAAATTATACATGTCCAGTTTGATAGTTGCGATGGAATAAGCTTTTAGTATCGAGGAAATACATTGGGCGAGAGACGTTACTTAAGGCGAAAAATTTGGAGCGCAATGTTTACTCAACGATTGGGTCAAAAGTCGCAAGTCGAACCCAACATATTAAAAGTGACGAAGAAGACCAAGACGAAGAAGGAACATCCTAACTACGACGATGGGAGGAAATACCGAATCTGATCAATATAATGAAAATTGAAATGTATTTGATTTTTTTATTGTAATAGATTTTTTTATTTAAGTCCAAGATGTAATATATTTTTTATTGAGATAATGAAATATTTGATAGAGTTTTTATAAGTTTAATTGTGCAAATTTTTTTTATTTTAATTATTTACATCATTCTTTAATTTTTTATTTATTTAACTAAGACGACGATTAACCGAATCGGACCCGAACCCGACCCGATTTGGATCGGACCGGGCAGACCCGACCGGACCGGACCGACCGAATCCGCGGTTCCACAACCCGACAGAATCGCCACGAGCGGGCCGGTCAAGGGTCGGTATTTTGTCAACCCGGACCCGACGGTTTCGACCCGGACCCGGACCGGACCCGGACCGTGGCCAGGTCTACTCTAGGTCACACAACAACGATTTTATCGTTGTATCAACACTTCTCTTCAAATTAATAGTATGCTAAATATAGATTAATTAGGCTTAAACCATAACAGGGACATTTAGCCAGATGCAGTGAGGGTTGAATTGGTTTGGTTCAAACAACTAGGAATTGGGTAAGTTTGATATCCTATTAAATAGTTCAGGTTGGTATGTGGTTTGACCCATACGTAGATCAGGTCTTAGTTGTCTTCTTGAGATCTGAAGCAACTCAGCCCAAAGTGGGTTTGGTTCTTGCTTGAGTTTGTCCGAGTTACAAAGCAAGTTCAGTGGATTGGACTTTATTTAGTTTGACTCGAACATCTGAGGATTGGCCTAGATTAAATCTTTAAGTCAGCCCAAAGTGGTTCAGGTCTTACTTGAGTTTGTCTGAGGCGAGAAGCAACTCATCAAAATGTGTGGAGTTGAGATCCTCTTTTGTTCTCTGGTGTTACTAAGTGTGGCTCTCTCTCATCTGATGGTCTGAAAAGTTTGCAGAAAGCCTCTTATAAGATTGCAAAACCTCTAAATTACCCTCTCAGCGACGAGGTATGCTACTTTTAGGCTCTAAAAGCTTTTATAAGATTCAGTCGTGGATTGCTGTTGAAAGCAATATTGAGGTATTTTCCTTTTAATTTGATATTACTAATTGATGAGACTCAATTGTTTTATTGGCTAACTATGTTTTAACAATGAGGCCTTTTAGCAACAACTATCTTCGACTTGTAGGAGAGATCTATTGAACAATGTAGGAGACGACAATCTATTAGTAACGTGCATACATCACTATCTAAAGTATTTAAACTTACAAAATAAATACTTAAGCTAACATTTATAAGTTACATGACACCAAAAAAAAAATTGATTAGTTCATTGTCAAAAATTAATCTTTTCTACTGGAAAAAAAATCTCCACCAAAGTCCTAATTAAAATTTAGATAAAAATTTAAATTATCAACCGAACCAAACCAATTTTCTAATTTAATTTGGGTAGGTGGTAGGTCTATAAGCACACACATGCCTGCTTAGTGCAACTATATGCTTGCATGGTAACTCAGATGATTAAACCACCTAGAAGCAAATTAGCTCTCTATTGGAGCATAGACACACTTTAAGAGGTTCTATGTCATGATCCTAAGGTATATCAAAAGTGCTCCTCAAAAAGGCTTATTTATTGAGGCCATGGCTGATACAACAAGAAAATAATTTTTTTATTCCAAATTTGTAATTCTAAATTTGAGTAGTTTGTTATTTTTGGATTTGGATTTGGTAGCCAATTAATGAGGATAATTATAGTTCCCGATTTACTTAGTCTTCATTAGGATAATTGTTTTGCTGAGTTTTCAAAAGCCTTAGCCACATGTATTTCAATTTTTTTTATTATAAGATTTTCTCTTGTTTCTCTGCGTGAAATCCTTTATCCCCTTTTGCCTCGCCAATTCCATTCTAATTTTTTGTGTGAATTAATGATTCAATTTTAGTCTTGCATCGATTGGTAATAGACTCAAATTTTCGACTCAGGGTTTAATAGTTTGTCAGCCCTTAAATCACTTCATATTGATCCCGCCTTGAACATCCACTCCATCTTTGCGACCTTCAAGCCTCTGTAGCAAACCACATCCGAAGTTGGTATCAAGCCAACAAGACACTTATCCATCTTCTCTGTCATATTCCTACACATAGGGTTCGCTCGTTGTACCTCCTTCCGTAATCAAGCATCACATCCATCTATCGTGGCTCCATCCGATGCGCTCCCTCTGTTCAGTGCAAGCCAACATTGGATCGGACGCTTGCCTCATTGGCATTCTCCAATGATACAAACCATCCTTGCCTTTGATTTGCTATGACCCACAGTCATCATGGTTGGCCGAGGACTAGATCCGTCAAGTTGGGTTAGGTCCGTCGGATTGGTCCGCCCCACCAAGTAATTTAGGCGGGTTGGGTTGAAATTTTTTCAACCCGCCATTTTGGCGGGCCTAAACGAATCAACCCGCACGGGTTGCGGGTCAAGACGGGTTGGCCCGCGATGGGTTGGGTTGGCCCGCGATGGGTTGGGTTGGCCCACGATGGGTTGGGTTGGCCCGCGATGGGTTGAGAAATCATAAAAGAAGATAAAACTTGTGGAAAAAAAATTATTTAAGCTTTTTAACCAATATTCTAATACTAACAAGACAATTTTCTCATAATCACAATCATCTTCTATCACACATACACATCAACAAAATGTAAAAGAAATTAGAGAAAATAATAAAGAATATTTGATTTAAGTACTCTAATAATTTTTTTATATACTCTAATTAGTTTATAATTATTTTATCATTACTATTTCAATTAATATAGGAAATGATAACATATCAAAATCAACTAATTATAAGTATTGAAAAATCTCAATTAGATCTTTATTTAGAGGAGTCAAAATTTGAATTTGCATATTATCAAGATTTGAATATTTTAGAGTATTAAAAGAATAAAAAATATTTGTATCTAATATTGTCGATCAATAATTAGATCTCAATTATAATATTTTAGTTGCTTCAAATGCATGCATTCTTATCATGATATTCTATCCGTCTTATCGATTATCGCCTTAAGCTCTCAACACCTCAATAATTTTGGATTTTTTTTTCCTGGCCCGCGGGTTGGCCCGCCTAATCCGTAGCCCGCCTTGGATTGGGTTGGGTTGGAGATTTCTCAACCCGCCAGAATGACGGGTCGGCCCGCCCATCCCCGCTAAATGTTGAATTTATGACGGGTTGGCCCGCCCCGCCATGGGTCAGCCCGTTTGACAGTTCTACCGAGTACCACTATTGCCTACAAGTCTCCATTGCCTACGATCTTCCTTGTGCTAGCATCAACTTCTAATCAAGTGTAATGGCCACTCACTGCAACTGCACAAGAATCATCTACCTACACAATTCTCAAAGTACCCTTATTGACATTTGTTAGCATGACTCCCTTGGTCCTTGCATGAATCCAAAGTCAAAAATACCACTTTATTTTGATGTGGTTGGCAAAGGATTTAAATTAGACTTACCTTGTGATTCTAATGTATTTGTCAAGTGAGCAATGCAAAAACTTGACGCGTTACACATGCAATGGTAACTCAACAGGTGTTGAGTTAGCTTAGTGCATTTGAGGGCTCACAAAAACAAGTGAGATGATGGTTTAGAAAAAATTGTGGAACCGCCACATTAACGCCCCCTCCGGCTGACCCTACCGGTGGAGGAGATAAATCAGGAATCTAGATGGCAAGTGCAAAAGAGGGAATCGGTTGATAGTCTAGAGTCATGACCTCTCCGAGAATTGACCCCTGCCCACTAAAGACAAGGAGAAAGATGAAATAGTGCGAGCATAGAAGGCTTGGTACATCCGAGGGATAAGCATCTATAACATGGAAGACTTAAAGAAATGTGAATTTGAGAGATTATGAGAAAATGTAATCTTGGGTTTATAAAATCTACCAAGGTGTGTACTCAACCAAATATTTTGAGTTGTAGTCAATAAATGAGCATGTCCCATGTAAAGTTAAGATGCTTGAGTAGATTCAATCAATTGAACAATTGAGTCAACCACTGTAAACCTTCTTCTCGCAAATAGAAAGGTTTTATTTCAGCTTGAGTTGACTGAAAACAAGTTTTAATCGATCAAAGTGACTTGAGTCAATTAAACAATTAGTTGTTGAAAACTATATTAGACTTGCTTTAAATTAACAGACCTTGTCAACTGAATTGGATAAGAGTGCAAGTTTATCCACCAATTTATGGTCTTTCTACATGACAAATCAGATTCAACCAACCCTTATCAACCTTCTCCGATCCACTTAATTGGATGTGACAACAAATTTATCCATCCAACAGATACTTCTACAGTTGATGCAAGACTTCTTCAATAGACTCAACCCAAACAGAGAGGAGAATGTTTCTCTCACTTAATTACCTAATCAACTACAGTCACTTCAAGAACCTAGTTGACTCATTTATTCACTCAACTGAAATATCCTTCTATTGATAGAATCTAATTAAAATCTTAATTTTATTTCTACTTGAGCTCATTCGCCAACTACAAAACAAAACACTAATTTCTTAGTCGAGTACATGCCTAAGTAGGCCTCCACCCCGAAGCAAATCCAAAATTACATTCTCTTGTATCTCAGAAGCTCACATTTCTTCATGTCTTCAATGTTTCTCGCCCTCAAATCAAATATGTTTGATTTTGTAGCCTCCCAATACTAGCTTTGTATAAAAATGACATTGTTAGGGAGTTTCGATTAGAACACTAAAAGACTACAAACGAGATTGGAAATGACTATTCTGAAGTATTGTTGTGTAGTTCTCAAGGTTCCCTTTGCACTCTATTGATAGCCTTCAAAGCGAGCTTAGATAAGCTTTACACAACTATTTTGTTTTTAATTTGATTCAAATGTCCTCCAATCAACTGAAACATCACTTGCTAAGACATCAACCACAAAAGTCATATCTATCAACTGCAAGTCTTTCAATCGACTAAACATTTGTTGACTCAGATTTATTAGTAGTTGACTCAACCCATTTCAATTGAATCAATTGAATAAGATTGCAGTTTGTCCACCAATCAATGAATATCTAGATTAGTCAACTCGATATTTTCCAATCCACTCAATTGGGCACAATAGAAAACTTATCCATCCAAATGAATACTTTTCAAGCCAACTTAAAACCTCTTTAATTGACTCAGATCAAATAGAACAACCTGTTTCCAGCAGTCTACTACCTAGTTAAGTCAAGTTACTTTAATCGACTAAACCAACTCTTCCAGGTTAAATGCCAGAAATTTTAACTAATTAACTAAATAATCAAAACAAACTCCCAAAAAGAGAAAAATATAGCTTTAGCAAGATAATGTTAGCTTGTTCAAATCTTGATTGAGGAATAAAATATGTATTTGGTGACCCAATTTTGCATTGCTTCAATCAACCTTGTGGTGAAGGAGCTCCCCCGAGGCTACGGTGCAGCGGCAAGTCATCAAACTTGACTCCCAGGTACCCACGATTTGATCCCTAACTAGGCGAATTTGTAGAATTCTCCTTCAAATGGAATGACAAATTAGGGAAACTAAGGCTGCTAAGACTGTTCGTGCGAGCATTTCCCAATTTACCTCCCTCCTTCATGCATGGGGCAATCGTAGGGGGGCCGCTAACGTGGTGGTTCCACATTTTTCTACTAGTGTGGGTAGAGTTGTGAGCTGGCAGGTTGGAAGTGATTGAAATGATTGGCAAGGGATCTATTGGAAAACACAAGGCCCCTCTTTGTGATAGAAGTAAAAGAGAATCACTCAATGTTGAGTGGAGTTGTCAATGATTAGAGGTCAAGAGGTGTTGGCAATATTTGAAGCTTCTAAGTGCAACTAAGTTGTAGAGGTGGAGGAAGATGTGGGCTGCTGGAAATGTTGCATAGCAATAAGTAAATTTGTAGGTTCTTCTACGGAGAGAGCAAATGACATTGGGTTATAGTGCAAGTGATGTCATAAATTTATTTAAATTATTCAAGAAGCAACAATTTTTTCTTTTGGTCACATGAGAATGCTAATGTCATTTCATGTTTAATTCCTCAAGTGCTAGCTCAACTAAAGCTACTACCAAATCCAAGTAGTTTTTCTAATTTGTTATCATCTTCTTGAGCATTTGGTATTGATGCTAATTTATCTCAATCTACTTTCACTTTGGCCATATCCATATATTCTTTCATATAATGTCCCTAGCAGATATTTTTAATTTGCTAATCATATACTTTGGGAACAAGTTAGATTACCCCATCTCCTGCCTCCCCTCCTCCGCTCTCTCAATTAGAGCAGTATCTTAGGAACTACCCATGAAGTGTGACGTGATTTGTGTGCAGCTAATCATGAAGCATAGTGGTGGAGGGAAAATTAGTACTTTATGAGGAAAAAAAAAGAAAAGAAAGACAAAGACAAGGGTATCATATCCATCAATCACCAATAGGTGTGGAGATCATGATTAGATTAGGAAAAAAAAAGTAGAGGGGAACAGTTAAGAGATTGATGAAATTCCCTATTAAAGTAAATGACAATTTTAGAGTAAAAGACCAAACCATCCTCATATTCAACATGTCAACATTTTCTAAGTCTTTCAGCTAAAGAAAGCAAATCAAATATGGATGGTTACTATGAATGGGCATCTTGAACAGAGAAAATAAAATTGCCAGATAAACTAAATTGACCAAAAGCATATAAAGGTCAAAGTTTCAAACATCTATTCCAAACTAGATCACCTCTTAGACAACCAACAACAAGAAGTGTCTCACAATGTGGAGTTTATTCTGTGTTGAGCTACAAATAAAATTATACCTCTAGATGACAGTCTAGCCTTAAACCCAACAACACCATTGAAAGGTCCTACGCATATATGAAGAAGGTGGAGAGTTGCATCAGGATTGATAGCTCAAAATGTTGTTATCATATCATTAGGATAATCTAAAGAAAAAGGAAAAACTCAGCTACAGCATTTGATGTGTCATCATTTAACTATCCCAAGATAAATGGAAGCTTAAAGATCCAAGAGTAAGCATTGGATAACAGTTTGGAATTTTTATCACAAACCATTGATGCAGCTGACCCAATTAGTTGGGACTAATATGATGATGAAGGTGATCTCAAACCATTAATGAATGCAGGTACTATCATCATTAAAACCAATTACAAACCTAGACCTTACAATGAAGTACTTGATGGCATCAAGTCACCACAAGCACAGCTAATTGACAAAATGGTTTGGAAAATCTTTTATAAAAGCACAAGTGAACTAATGGGATAGAACCATATCATTATAGAAATCTTTAAACAAGCTTTTGGTTTCTGCATGATTTCTCCATTATTTATAGCCTGACTTCAAATTTAATATCCTTTGGTATAGGTCTTGAAACTTGCATGCTAATATCAACTAATCCACTCACAATTTGGTCACAATCTATTTGTTTCTTAAATTCTGAAGTCTTAGAAGCAACATAGCACTTGATGTATTTCTTTCTCAAAATTTCAAGTTAAAATTCAATATTACCATCAAGCACTTGATTTGTCAACAATATATTCAAGAATAGTTTAGTAAAATTTTCTTTCATTTCCAATATAAATAGAATATGCAACCTTCTCTTTCCTGATGTAGCATGAGGCCTCATCCTCCTAAGTTTCAGTCAGAAGTAGATTGTGAGGTTGAAACACGACATGCCAAATATTAGTAATCGTGCCAAATTATCTTAGTTAGTAATGACTATTATCGAACCAAGATATGTTCCCTGTTTTTATAAAGAGCGTGCTCCGGAAAAGGGTTGGATGATTCGAAAGGAACAATTTAGCCAATTCACCTAGTAAAAAAGATACATTTTTCCAAAAAATAATAATAGTTGAAAATTTATTTACAAAAAAATTCTTGTCGCACACATGAGGCTCAGTGTTTGTGCCTGTGTCGCATTCCATCAAGTGTCCAAGCCCCATTGGCTCAATGGACGTTTTATTAGCCAAGCTAACCATTACCATGCATACCTACATCTGTGCAAGAGGAACTTATAAGGGGTTGTTTATAAACCCCTTCATTCCTCCTTAACTTAAGGAAGTGAGAGTAAAGGACAACAAGGCAAATATAGAGCTTAGTAAAAATCTCCAACAAAACCAACATATTTTTCTCAAATTAATTTTGGCATGTCAACAAGTACATGGGCGTATAGAACCCAGTTTCCACCAGCAGCATGGCATGGACAAAGTGTTAGGGGTTAGATGGCGTGAAGGAAAGGAAGGGAAAGGCTTAGGTTTCCTTGCTTGAGAAGCATATAATAAAGGATGAGGATAGTATCCATCGACTTCCCTTCTTATCCATTTACAAATGCAGGTTTTTGTTCCTTTGAATAGGTGAGCTTCCATTTTATCTTTCCTCCTCTCCCCACCCCAGTAAGATGAACTTAGTAATAACCTCTTCAATCACAGGGAGAGAATCCAAGATTATCACCTCCCACAGCCAAGTAATACAGCGATTTTTTTGACAAATCATTTGCTCATTGAGTAACAGGAAGCAACAAACGTAACTCAGACAAGTGAAAACAAACGAGAATTACCTTCGGAAAGCCATGCCCAACTTCCACATCGGACGGAGAGCATTGAAGTAAGCAATGCAGTGGCAGTAGCGCTGTGAAAGGGCATCAAAGACTGCGCAGAACCCAACTCAATAGGCAACCTGCAGAACTTAATCGTTCAGTTATCCGCACAATTCCATCAGTTGATTAGGAAAAAAAAAAAAAAGAAGAATACGAAGAAAAAACAGAATTTCTGAACTCGCAGTCTAGCCAAAAAAAAAAAAACTATCGGCATGGAAAACAATGTAAAACTGGATTAGAGTTGTGCCTAGAGATTCCGAAACGAAGCTTGCGGCGCGAACATCCAGCAAAGGCAGTGGCTGGAGAAGGAGAAGGAGAAGGAGAAGGAAAAGGCCTGGAAGAGACGGAAAGAGGGAGCGAATGAGAAGCGACGCATCTGCTAGCAAATGCCCTGCGTGCTCCTGCAATCGCCGCCGCCATGGCAAGCGGAATCGAAAACCTCAGCAGAATTGGGTCGAACCATCATGTTCTTTTCAACGGTTATTCTTAGACATGCTTATCGGTTATGTGGTTCTGATCGATTCCAGATTCGTCCATATTGGAATCGATTCGGAATCGATTTTTGATCGGTTCCGAATTGATTCCGATTCTAAAGTTAAAATTTTGGAACCAATTCAATCCAGATCAGTTCCGAAACAGTTCCGGACCGATTCCGAAACGATTCTGGATCGGTTCCGAAACGATTTCGGACCGATTCCAAAATTAGATGTGAGTGTATATAATATTTGAATAGCATGACAATTATTTGAAATTTGAATATTATTATTAAGTACTTTGAATTAGAAAATACACCATACAAAAAGATAAATATAAATAAAATATTGATGGATACATTAAACATTTAAAATTCATTGTGATTTATTAAAATATATTTAGAATACTCTGCATCTTCCTCTGAACTTGAACTTGCAAATTCGTCTATCGCGCCGGTGGTTATATTCTTTTTCTCTGCTACAAACCAATTTTGTAGACATGTTAGTGTTAGATATTGGGTCTTATAAAGATCAATATACGGTTTTGAAAAGGAAAATCGATGTGCCATCAATCATTGAAAGTCTAAATTGACTTCAAAATCGAAATCTACGTTTCGAGTAGATGAATCTAGACTATTAATTTGCTCAAAACCGATTATGGGTGAATGAGAAATTAATTGTTAAAGTCAGCCTAAAAGTTATTAAATGAAGTAAGGAGAACAATAGTCCCACATTGGAAATTCCATAGAAGAATTACTTCCTTATATGTGTTGATGAGTTAATTGAGTTAACTCAAATAATCACATATACTCTCATTCAATGGACGAGCAGGTGCTCGCACCGGCAAGCTCGCCACGCGCGCACGCGCGCAATGGGCGCTTTGTTGGCGCACTTTGCACTTCGCACGTACGCGTCCGATTGAGTAGCGCGATCTGGAGCGTTGATCGCGCAGAATCACGATCGGACCACTGGTGATTACGATTGATCCGAGCGTTTGATCGACCGATCATCAATCCGGATCCGCGGCTAAGATCAAAGGATGATCTGAAAGGTTACAATCATTCAGATCTAATGGCTGAGATCAAAGGGTTTGATGAAGGGTTACAACCCTCTACATCCAATGGCTCAGATTAAACTCACCAAAGGGCACCTCATCTCTTCACCTAGTATAAATAGATCCCTAGAGAATGGAATAGAGCACTCAACTCAAACTCATTCCCTCAATCTCTCATCTCATCCATCCATCCTCTGCATCCAGAGTCCAAAAAGCCTACGAGTAGGTTCGCCGGTCTCGGAATTTGTAGTGCTACTATTCTGAGACATCGTCGTTGTATCTTGGAAATGAATTGCTGCTATCCGTAAGCACCTGAGCGGAGCAATATCATTTTACGGAGATAGTGTCGAACACTAGCCTCGACGAGATCATATCAAATTGTTGTCTCCCCGATTATTTCGGAAAATTTTTCAACAATCGTAAAACGATATTCGGTGCAATCTGATATGGCCGTGATCAACGACGTTCTGACCACCGGAGTCACAACCTCTGTTCCACCCGGAGAGAAGCCGGAGAAATTCAACAGAGCTGATTTCAAACGATGGCAGCAGAAGATGTTGTTCTATCTGACAACGCTAAACCTCGTACGGTTTTTGCGTGAAGACCCGCCAGCCGCTAAGGAAGATGATTCCGATAGTAAGGCTGCTTGCGATGCGTGGTCGCACGGAGATTTCCTGTGCCGTAATTACATTCGCAATGCATTGGACAACACGTTGTATAACGTGTATAGTCTGATAGAGACGGCGAAATCTCTGTGGGAATTACTAGAAAAGAAATACAAAATCGAAAATGCCGGTTTGAAGAAATTCATCGTCGGTCGGTTTCTGGATTTCAAAATGGTGGATTCCAAGAGTGTGACATCTCAAATTCAAGATATGCAACTGATATTGCATGATCTGGATGTCGAAGGCATGAAGCTGAACAAGTCGTTCAAAGTAGTCGCGGTAATTGAGAAACTCCCCCCGTCGTGGAAGGATTTCAAAAATTACCTAAAGCATAAGCAAAAGGAGATGGGGCTTGAATACCTGATCTTGAGGCTACGAATAGAGGAGGATAATCGAAGATTCTCCGACTCTAAAGGAACGAAGTGGACTATCGACGAGATGTCTAACCTGGCTGAGCCGAACACCAAAAAGCCGAAGCAATTCAAAAAGAAGGCTCCATGCAAGAAATTCAAGGGCTCGTGCTACAACTGCGGAAAGCCAGGACATATGTCCAAAGAGTGCAGACGCCCAAAGAAACCAACCAAGGGTCAGAAGGAAGTTGCGAACCAGGTCACAACTTCTGACGACATGGAGCTTGATCTCACTGCGGTCGTGTTTGAAACCAACACGGTGGTGGACAACCCGAAGCAGTGGTGGATAGATACTGGAGCAACACGTCATATTTGTTCGGATAAGGCGATGTTCTCCAAGTATACTCCGATAAATGGAAGAAAGCTCTATATGGGCAATTCCACAACATCGCCGATTGTCGGACTCGACAAAGTTGTTCTGAAAATGACGTCAGGAAAGGAGCTAACGCTTATTGATGTGCTCCATATTCCCGACATCAGAAAAAACCTAGTTTCTGGATCGACACTTGTTAAAGTCGGGTTCAGACTAGTGTTCCAATCAAATAATTTTGTACTTACGAAGAACGGTGTATTCGTAGGTAAAGGGTACTTAGAACAAAGTCTGTTCAAGATGGTTGTAATGATTGTACACCGTGAATTTGATGGTAATAAAATAAAAGCTTCCAGCTATGTTGTCGAGTGTTTTAATTCATGGCATGATCAACTTGGACATGTTAATAATAACACTCTAAAACGCCTCGTCAAATTAAATTTATTACCAAATATCGATGTTGACAAAACACACAAATGTGAAGTGTGCGTGGAAGCAAAAATGACGAGACTACCTTTTCATTCGGTGGAAAGGTCAACGACTCCTCTAGAGTTAATACATAGTGATCTATGTGACTTAAAATTCGTGCAAACCAGAAAAGGTAAAAAGTATTTTATTACCTTTATCGATGACTGCACGAGGTTCTGTTATGTCTTTCTTTTAAGAAGTAAAGACGAAGCCTTAGAGGCTTTTAGAACCTATAAAACAGAAGTTGAGAATCAACTTGATAAACGAATTAAAATAATTCGTAGCGATAGAGGTGGAGAATATGGTGCACCGTTTGATGAATTTTGTTCAGAATCTGGCATTATCCATCAGACAACGGCGCCTTACTCACCTCAATCAAATGGTGTTGCCGAACGTAAAAATCGGACACTCAAGGAAATGATGAATGTCTTGTTGATAAATTCAGGCTTACCCCAGAACTTGTGGGGGGAAGCCTTATTATCGGCAAATCACATTCTCAATAAAATCCCTCACAAGCAAAATGATAAAACACCATATGAACTATGGAAAGGTCGCAAGCTATCGTACAAATACTTGAAAGTGTGGGGGTGCCTGGCAAAGGTCGAAGTACCCAAGCCAAAGCAAATGAAAATCGGACCTAAAATGTTCGATGCAATATTTGTCGGATATGTCCAAAACAGTAGTGCATATCGGTTCATAGTTCACAAGTCAGACATTCCTGATATTCATGTGGGAACAACCATAGAATCTCGGAATGCGATATTCTTTGAAAATGTATTCCCAAATAAAAGGGGAAACATTCAAATTGATAGCAATAGAAGTTCTAACAACAATGACGTCTCTGAACTTAATTGTCGTAAAAGGACTATTGACTATCAAAATGAAGAGCCACATCGGAGCAAACGGGCTAGAGTTGAGAAATCGTTCGGGTCGGACTTTATTACTTTTATGTCAGAAACGGATCAAAGAACATTGAGTGAAGCTCTCTCTAGTCCCGACGCCCCATTATGGAAAGAAGCAGTCAATAGTGAAATCGAGTCCATCATGAATAATCATACTTGGGAATTAGTGGACCTTCCTTCTGGTGCTAAACCATTAGGCTGTAAGTGGATACTAAAACGCAAGTATAAAGTTGATGGATCTATTGACAAGTATAAGGCAAAACTTGTAGCCAAAGGGTACAAGCAAAAAGAAGGCTTTGATTACTTCAACACCTACTCACCGGTGACAAGGATTACGTCTATACAAGTGATGATAGTCATCGCAAAGATCAGATGACTCAAATACATCAAATGGATGTTAAGACTGCATTTTTAAATGGTGAGTTGGAAGAAGAAATCTATATGGAGCAACTCGAGGGGCTCACAGTTCCAGGAAAAGAGGAAAAGGTGTGCAGACTTGTTAAGTCGTTGTACGGACTAAAACAAGCGTCTAAACAATGACACGAGAAATTTGACAAAATAATGTTGTCAAACGAATTCAAAATAAATGAATGTGACAAATGCATTTATGTCAAAGACACACCTAAAGGTTATATAATCGCTGCATCATCGTGAGACGATATGCTTATAATGAGTAGTAACCATGAGATAATCATGAGTACAAAGAAAATGTTGACCAATAATTTCGATATGAATGATATGGGTCAAGCTGATGTTATATTGGGAATTAAAATTCTCAGGACATCTGAAGGGATAGTTTTGACACAATCTTACTATGTAGAATCGGTGTTGAAGAAGTTCAATGCGTACGATCTCTCTACAGTAAAAACACCTATGGATCTAAGTCAACACTTAGCGAAAAACCAAGGTGAGCCCATATCACAATTAGAATATTCCCGGATAATAGGCAGTTTGATGTAACTCACAAATTGCACACGTCCGGATATTGCCTGTGTGGTTAACAAACTAAATCGGTTTACAAGTAATCCAAACGATACCCATTGGAAAGCACTGATGCGAGTTCTTAGATATTTGAAATATACTATGAACTATGGATTACATTTCGGAAAATATCCCGCAGTCTTAGAGGGATATTGTGATGCTAATTGGATATCAGATACAAAAGATTCCAAATCCACTAGTGGATATGTATTCACAATTGGTGGAGGAGCGGTATCTTGGAAATCCACTAAGTAGACGTGCATTGCTCGGTCAACTATGGAATCCGAGTTTATAGCACTAGACAAAGCAGCTGAAGAAGCTGAATGGCTGCGGAATTTCTTGGAAGATATTCTGAGCTGGACAAAACCTGTGTCTGTCGTACTTATACATTGTGATAGTCAATCGGCGATTGGAAGGGCACAGAGTAGTATGTATAATGGTAAGTCACGACATATACGTCATAGACATAATACCATTAGGCAGTTGATCTCGAATGGAGTGATTGCAATCGACTATGTCAAGTCTAAAAATAATTTAGCAGATCCTCTTACGAAGGGGCTAAATCGAGATCAAGTATACTGCTTATCGAGAGGAATGGGATTAAAAATCTACAACTAAAATGACTGTAGTGGTAACCCAACTTTGTTGACTAGAGATCCCAAGATCTTTGTTCAATGGGACAACGAAGTTACAGAAGTTGTGTTACAACACACGAGATATATTATCTTTATTCCAGTCTTAGGATGAATATGTGCTGTCCTACCACATGTAGTGAGGTTAAGCTTATGTTTTTAATGACTTCTATACCTTTATAAGGTGGAGTATGGTAGGATACTCTTGATAGAAGTGTCACCTATGTGAGTGTGAAGACAGACCGCTTCAATGAAACACTCGTGAATCCAAGATGGTGTCCATGACCAAAACGGAACCAACCATGAAAACCAAAAGTAAGTGAGATAAGTCCTTGTGTGGGTGTTATTGTCTAAGTATACACAAATAGCTGAGCAGTTCAAGACATCATGTTCACTGCGCAGCCTAGTATGCTCGATAGCACTCTACTGCGGAAGGTTCAAAGCCACAAGCTACCTCTCTCGATGCATTGACTTATCGATTGGACTCTCGTAAAAGTGTCAGCATGCATACACGCATTAATTTCCATTCATGTGGGGGATGTTAGATATTGGGCCTTATAAAGACCAATATACGGTTTTGAAAAGGAAAATCGATGTGTCATCAATCATTGAAAGTCTAAATTGACTTCAAAATCGAAATCTATATTTCGAGTAGATGAATCTAGACTATTAATTTGCTCAAAATCGATTATGGGTGAATGAGAAATTAATTGTTAAAGTCAGCCTAAAAGTTATTAAAGGAAGTAAGGGGAACAATAGTTCCACATTGGAAATTCCATAGAGGAATTACTTCCTTATATGTGTTGATGAGTTAATTGAGTTAACTCAAATAAGCACATATACTCTCATCCAATGGGCGAGCAGGTGCTCGCACCTGCAAGCCCGCCACCCGCCACGCGCGCACGCGCGCACGCGCGCAATGGGCGCTTTGTTGGCGCACTTTGCACTTCACACGTACGCGTCGTCGTGAGGAGCTTTAATTTATGCTCCGGGTGACATGGCAGTGCCTACGTGGCACTCGGGTGATGTGTCATGTATACATGGCACTCGGTTGGGCCTGGAGAGGTGACTGGCTGCTGACTGGGCAATCGGATGGACACGTTGGAACAAAGAGATTGAGTAGCGCGATCTGGAGCGTTGATCGTGAAGAATCACGATCGGACCACTGGTGATTACGATTGATCTGGAGCGTCGGATTGACTGGATCACTGAATCCAGATCTGGCGGCTAAGATCAAAGGATGATCTGAAAGGTTACAATCATTCAGATATAATGGCTGAGATCAAAGGGTTTGATGAAGGGTTACAACCCTCTACATCCAATGGCTCAGATTAAACTCACCAAAGGGCACCTCATCTCTTCACCTAGTATAAATAGATCCCTAGAGAATGGAATAGAGCACTCAACTCAAACTCATTCCCTCAATCTCTCATCTCATCCATCCATCCTCTGCATCCAGAGTCCAAAAAGCCTACGAGTAGGTTCGTCGGTCTCGGAATTTGTAGTGCTACTATTCCGAGACATCGTCGTTGTATCTTGAAAATGAATTACTGCTATCCGTAAGCACCTGAGCGAAGCAATATCGCTTTATGAAGATAGTGTCGAACACTAGCCTCGACGAGATCATATCAGATTGTTGTCTCCCCGATTATTTCGGAAAAATTTTCAACAGTTAGCATGCTAAGAGTTTCCGCCTTTAAATTAGTTCTTTGTTCGCCAATGATTCTTCCACATATTGAAAATGTTGATTTTGAAGCAACACTTGAACATTGAACTGCTAGTACATCACATGCCATTGCACCTAAGACTGGATAAAGTTGTGAATTTGCTCTCCACCATTCTAGAACATCAAAATTTTCTGGAGTTTGAAAATACTGACTTAAATAAATCTGTATTTCATTGCTTTTTATTGTTGCAGCTGATTTTCCTTTTAGCTTTTGTCGTTTCAAACTTTGAAATAAATTGATTGCTCCCAATTTAATTGTTTCTTTCGGCTCTTCCTCCATCTTCGATTGCTTACTCTCTCCGTCCTGTTCGTTAGCGTACAAATCGAACAATTCTTGAAGAGAATGCATGATTGATGTCTTTTGATCGTCAACATTCTTCTTAAGAAAGTTAGTATAATATTCAAAAAATATTTCTAAGCCACCTTGACTTTGACTTGGATCTAACAATGTTGCTAGACCATGCACAATTGGTATAGTCTCCCAATATTTTAAAAATTTATCTTCCATACTTTTAACAAATTCACTCATAATTGTATCAGTACGATATTCAATAAATTTAAAAAACATATTGAAAAGAAGAGGTAGAAACATAGTTGCAGTAGAGTAGTTTACGCCAGAAAATTTCTCAATTGCTTCTTTAAAAATTTCCAATAAAGAAACACAGTTACTCAAAATATCTCAATCATAGTCAGTCAACATTAAAGCTTCTGTAGCAATATTATTGTAATATGGTGTAAGTAAATCTTTAAAACGTAATAATGTATGAAGCAAGTGATACAAAGAATTCCATCGAGTTTCAACAGGAAGAGGAAATTTCTTATATTTAATTCCGTTAGCAATGACTAGAGCTTTCCAATCACGACCATATCTCCTTTCACGTAATAATTTTCCACATACTTTGAATTTTGCTATCGTAGTAGCCATGTGTTCATTAAAAGCACATTTCACACATAAGTTGATAACATGACAAGCACATCTAACATGAATAAATTACCATCTAAAATTGGTTTTAATGAATCTTTAAGGTATCTAATCGCAACATTATTGGCACTTTCATTATCTAATGTGATCGATATTATTTTGTTTTGTATGCCATAAAGCTTAATAATATTTAGAACATATCTAGCTATAGTATATCCGTTGTGTGATGATTCTAATTTATCTAAAGATAAAATTCTTTTTTGCATATTCCAAGATTCATCAATCCAATGACATGTAACAACAAGATAAGATTCTAATTTTATATTAGTCCAAATATCAGTTGTCAAACTAACTCTACAATTAATACTTGAAAGATGCATAATCAATGTCTCTTTGTATTCCTTGTACATATCAAAATAATATTTTTTAAGTGTGTGCCTAGAAATGTTGTGAAAACCAGGTTGAATAGTGCTAGTAAATTCAACAAAACCTTCTTGTTCAACTATTAAAAATTATTGACAACATTTCGTAACAAATTTAACAATGGCTTTTCGAGAAATTTCTTTTGTAATTGTAAAACCTCTAGCTGTTAAAGGATTAATTTGTTGTTGGGTTGGTTCTCTACCAAGAGGTTGCAAGGTATCCGGGTGAAATTTATGCAACTTAATCAAATTTTTTTCAAAGTTCCAGTACCACCACCCGTTTTATAAGAATATCTATTTTTGTAAATTCTACACACAGCAAAAGAGTTGTTCATACCTATTTGTTTTTCAATTTGGAAGTGATCCCAAACTTTGCTTCGCTTTGCTCAGCTAGTCATCGTGTTGCTTGTTCCAGCGGACGATGATGACTGAAAATGCACACCAACTTCATTGGGGAGTTCTATGGCCTCTTCTTCCTCATGGTCGTGTTGGACTTCGTCAAAGTTGGGAATGTAACCAAATTCTTCACCAAAATCCAAAAACCTTGAAGGCACACCCCACTCCGCATCTTCATCACGACCAAATAGCAAATAAACTAACAAATAAGAGAGAAACTTGTAACCGCACAAATAAGTTGAAAAATAACCACTCACCAAACCCTATATTTATAGTTGAAATTGATAGGAATTAAGATTTTAGAATTTTGTGTTGGTTCACTTGGCTGTCAAAGTGTCGTTGGACCAACGACAGAGTGTTGTTGGACCAACGACTACAATTGTCAACAGGCTGCCAACGCCATTCTTCTTATTAGAAGACAAAAAAATGCAAGAGTGAATCAGAGTCAAGTGTAGGACTGCCCGATTTGATTTTTACCTCAAAATCACTTTTGGGGAAATGAATCAGAGTCTATGGAAGTACCCAATCTTTCTCTATCAGCTCGAGAGGAACCCAAGCATAGATCCTTCTTCCAATGTCGACCGGGGCTCTTGCACCAGACGGACCTCATGGCCTCCGATTGCCTTGAATCTGAAGCTAGGGTAGAAGACGCGATGAGTGAGTGGGTTCGATTCCATATTCCCAGCTACACTCACTGAGCACTGAGTGACCCAGGTTCTTCTCCCGTAGCCCGCAGATCTGTTGGAGACACGGATGAGAGCGAGGGAGGTGGCAACTGGCAAGTGCAGCCGATCGTTGGCGTCGTGAGGAAGATCGAAGGTGACGGAGGGTAGAACAGGCCCAACGCCGTGATCGCCGACGACATCCTCTCGCCTGATGCCTCCGATCTAAATTTTGAGGAAGAGAGCGAGAGGGAGGGGGAGATTCAGGGAGACTAGAGATCGAGAGTTGAACTAGCGACACAGGATTAGTGGCAGCGGCGGCTCGCGTGGCGGTAACTAGAAGCTGGAGTTAGGGCTTCGGCCGATTGGAAAGAAGGCGGTAGCATCGTCGCCACTCGCGAGAGGATTTCGGGAAAGTGTGCGGTGCGGCGGTGCATGATTTTATTTTTATTTTTAATCAGGGCGAACAAGCGAGAACGTTACGGATTCGTTTAATTAAAAGCGCACTGTAAAATCTTGAAAAAATCTCTTGCTAATTGGGAATTATCTTAAGGAATTTATTTCAAGAATTTTCAGAAATTTTTCTGGAATTAAAAAGGGATTTGTACGACCATTTAGGAGGAAGATTAAAATCTAAATGGGTGCAGGTCAAGTTGGATTAGCTTGAATTTAAGCTAGGTTAGCCCAACCACTTAAAACAGCCCGATCACGAGTTTCTCACCTGCGATAACTGGCTTTTACCGTGCGTTTCTCAGCCGCCTTTCTCTTCACCCGTCGCCGACTCCTTTTCTCTGTCGATCATTCTTCCCCGAGCCCTAATTCTCACCGTCGCCTCTCTCGGTCCTTGTTCTTCCTGATTTTTCGCCGCTTCACCGATTCTGATTTCGATCTTCAGTCGATCTCTGTCCTTGCTCGTCGGTCGACGCCACAGCGGCGTGAGCCTGCGAGTTCGAGAGGAAAAGTCGGTGACTCCATTCTCCACGGTATTGTCAGGATTGGAAGCCTGATCGAAGTCGGGGCGGTTGCTTTGGACACGAGGAGGAATATTCTTTGTGCGGATCGATTACCGGTATATCTCCAACTCTTCTCCTCACCTCACCGCCCGCCGCCCGGCCTCCTGACGCCGCGACTCAGCGAGCGCCGAGTCTTATCGGCCTGCGCGAACACGGCGGCGCTCCTTCACGCCTCCTTGCCGTGCTCTGTCGTCCGGACGGCGTGGCGCCGATAGCCTCCCACGCTCGTTCGTGCACGGATCAGCGATCGCCTGCCCGGCTGGCCATTTTCCCCCTTGCCGCGAGATCCATCTGCTTCCGGCCTTCCCTGAATTGGATCTCTCCAGTCGCCTAGATCTCCATTGTCGGAGATCTCAAGTTGAGCAGTCGCTCGGTCGTCGTTGCCCCTGCTCAATCCATCGCTGCAATTTCCTATCTCTCGATCTTACAGCCGAATGCCATGAGATCCATTTGTCGTCACCGTCGATCTCGTCCCTTCACCGAATGTTGCTGACATAACTGCGGATCATTGCAGTTTCGCCGTCGGAGATTTCCACCAGGGCAGGCAATCGATCACCCAGCCTTCTTGTCCTCACATCGCCGACGGTTTGTTTCGACTTCCATTTCCTCTCCTTCGCATCCTATCATGAGCACAACCATTGACCAACACTGCCCCCATCAGTAGCTTACGATGGTTGAGAAGTGGATCGAGGTAATCTTCCTGTGATTTCCTATAGTCTACGCCTTGATTGTGGTCGTAAAGGCCTGCATTTTCGTTCCATTCCTTAGAAGCGAAATGCGAGAAGTTACAAATTGGATTAAGCGTGAATCTTGTGATTGCAGGTGATTAGAGTTATTGAAATTGGGTATAGGTGGCAGTTTAACTGATTCATTTGGATCATATACGTGTAGAGGTATCAAGAAGCTATTTGGATTTAAATCTACGCTCGCTGATCAGAAGCTTTGGAATTAAAGTCGGGTTGGGTAAGTTGAGATTTGAAAACTTTATCGACAAATATATGTTTCGACAGCTAGGTTCTGTGTTATGGTTGTGATGATAGATGGCAGCTACAGCTAAATTCATCTGGTTGATATAAGTTGCTATTTCAGACATGGAACAAGAAGCTGTGAAGGAAGTTAGGCTTGGTAAGTCCAAACCTGAATGTTTTGGATGTATACCAATGTTATTTTGTTAACATATATGGTGGTTGCTTCTAAACTGTCTTTTTAGTGCAGATGATGAAGACAAATGGGGATAAGCTTGTCATTTCCTATTTGGATGTGGAGCTTCGCAGCGGAATCTTAGTATCAGGTGGGTAATTTCCTACCTGGTCCGGGTAGATGTATTGCATTCAGATTTAGTCATAGATATGAGCATGTTAGGTGTTCATATTACCTTGACCCTGCTCTTATTATCGTATGCTTGATCCTTTACCGTTGGCTATTAACTCCATTGCTGATATCATGTTTATTTTATCATGATTAGGAGTTATATATATATATATAGATGATGTAAGTAACTTAGAATTTGTTTAAGTTAAGTGCAATAGTAAAGTCTGGATGATAACCTGATTGTAAATTGGGCAAAAAGGTCATCCGTGGGTAGCTAAGGTCTTGAACCTACGGTTAATTCTAGTACCCCTAGGTTGCATGTTTATCACTGACTATGTATTGGATAAATGGTCAAGTGAAATGGTACTTAATGTGTCGCTACAGACCTGTGGTCCTAGCTTGATAATCGGTTTGAGTACGACTCTCTACAGGATGGAGAGTGCGTCTATCAGTTTGGGTACGACTTTCTACAGGATAGAGAGTGCGTCGATCAGTTGAGTACGACTCTCTACAAGATAGAGAGTGCATAGATCTGGTTAGTATGATTCTCTATAGAATAGAGAGTCTATGGTGGATGTCTGTATGTGAGACATTGCATTCATGCATTTGCATGCACGCTGGCGACGAGGTCTCCCTTGTGGTTGAGAGTGTCGTCAGTCATCCTGCCTCCACGGTTACTCATAGGAGGAGTCACCCGTGTGAGGGCAGAGCATTGTGGTGCCGCACTCTACCATTATAGACAGTGGTAATTGGATTTGCGTGTCGTAGTCCTGCGTGTGTGGCACTCGACCACTCATAGGTAGTGACTGTCGGAGTGGCCAACAACAGGGACCCCCATCGTGTAGCTTGCTCTTTACGCTTATATGCTACTCGATCATACTGCCCACTCGGTCACTCGAGAGTAGTGGTTGGTGTTGAGTTGGGACAGTTGTCATACTCGAGCCACCGAGGCCACACTGGGGTCGTGGTAGCTTTAGGGTGAGCCGACATGACCATGCATGCTGCATTGCCGACTTATGATATTTTTGCATATTGTCATATATATACATATATGCATGTATATATATATATATATATAGATGATTGTGATTCGTATACATATATAGATGCAGTCTATATATATATGCTTATTGTGATGTTGCATTTGATTGTATTATGTTTGTTGCATTTGGGTGTACATCATATTCATGCATGTTTCTTGCATTGGCTATACGATTGTGTCGAATACTGGTATGGGTTGGACAAACCATTAGATACCTTGACCTGTAGCTAGAGTATATTGTGAGTTGATCTACTCTTCCTGTTATATATATATATATATATATGTGTTTGATATATGTTCAGGTTGGATCAGAGTAGCGTAGCAGACTTCAGGTATGTCTGCATTTTTATGTTGTTTATTTGGTTAGACGGTATATGCTTGTATTTATATACTATGCTGATATACCTGTTGTACCTCTAGAGTATGTTGTTGAAAATACATGTGATATGACATATATACATGTTTTTCTATTACCTGCTGAGTTTTACTCACCACCCCCCCATGGACCCTAGGTTTTTCTGTCGCCCAGGTAACAGGTAGCCGACTTCGTGATAGACTTGGAGCACCGCTGGATGGCATCTCATCTCACCTCCGAGGCTCTCGTGTCTGTTTTGGATTTTCCGTATGTCTTGTTTTGCATTCGGAGTTTTTCGTGATGTTATGTATTATGTGATGTACGCACATGTTGGTGCGGGTTTTGACGAGGTTTCTTTATGTTCTGGTGTTAGTCATACCGGTATGCACTCTGTGGGATTGTATTGTTGTCGTGTTGTTTCCGCTGTGTTTCATTATGTTGTTATGTGTTATATATATATGTTGTTATTGTTGTGGCCTACGTGCCTTGTATTAACCCGAAATGTTGCCACGTACAGGGGAGGTGTCGTCCGTTTGATTTTCAGCTCGGCATGCTCTCGGGGCGTGACAACCCCAATCCATTATTTAATGGATTTGGGGTGGTTCCGGAACCGGTTCTGGATTCGGATTTATCGGATCGGTTCCGATCCGGTTCCGGATCGAACCGATCCGACAAGCATGTCTAGTTATTCTATTCCTCCGGGTGTGAGTTTGTGTTGAGTAAATATTTTTGTGTTTAATTGTAATATTTACTTATGAAATATTTTACACGAAAATTAAAAAAAAAAAAACACCCTAAATTACTAAATTATGTAAGCTAGCGGCTATCCACACTTATCAAAGACTATATACATTTTAATTTTTATAAAAATCCTAAAATGTCCTTCTTATTTTTCGCTTTCTCCACGCGCAAGCATCGTGATCCTTAGCTGTAAAATACCAGAAAAAAAAAAATTGCGTTTGGCGATGCCTGGTTAGGGATACACTTAGACCTAACCTAGATCTAAATGGTTTGGGTTTAATTAATGGAGCTTAGGGTTAAATTAACCTAGGCTTAATTGAATTTTGGGTTGATGGATTGTAGGATTAAACCCAAACCCACTAACCCTCAAATCCGACCCGTTAACTCATTAAAACCACCGTCGTTTCCTTCCATTTTTTTTTCGCCGACACCATCTCCTTAAAATCGAGCATTTCCTTCGATCACCGCCGCGACTCCGTTTTCTTTGCCTTCGCACGCGCGACGATTTCCCTGCTCCGAGCGATCTAGCCACCACGGAACGTCGGCCGCCGGACGCCCTCTCCGCACCGGTCTTCTCGCCTCACGACTCTCCTCTCCGCAAGTAGCCAGCGACCTCGACGGCCTTCCGGGCATTTGGAAGCGCCGATTTGGTATTTGTTCTTGAAGTTTTCGGCAACGGCGATCCACTTTGCCGTTGGAGTCGAGGAAAGGTAAGCATCGATCTTGGATTCTGCTTACATTGAACCAGAATAAGATGATCTGTGGATTTTGGTGTGGCTAAGCGAAACCTAATGTGGCGTGTTTGTTTGCCGTGAGGATCTTGGAGGAAGCTGGCTTGGCGTGAGTTCCTATTATCGATGGTGGATTCTCTTTGAATTCTTGTGTGTTTTCCCTTAGTTTGAGACCCGTGCGTTTTTTGGGCTGTGGTTTTTTTGGGAAAAGTGTGTTTTGGGGGAAGTACTGCCGGCGTTGCTTCAATTAGCTGGTAAGCACGTGATATCTCTTTCTTTTCCCTCTTGTCGAGTGTATTGCTTGGTTCTTGTGGTGCTTGTCGGAATTGGTGGTGTGTGGATGTGAAGCGGCGAGGCGTTGGAAATGTGGTTGTCTATATGTGAATGGGTCTGTTAGTGTAGATCAATTCATTGGTTGCCTTGATTTAGCTAGTTAACAAGGGTTAAATAATTGGGTATCTAATTGGTGGGCAGGTTTGAATTAATAATAAGGGTTGGTCGATGGTGAGGTTCTGTTGGGTGTTTGACCGGTTGTGAATTAGTAGCTGTGTTTGGGCTACAAATAGAGATGTGTATCGGTGTGAATATAGGTTAGAGTAATACTTAATTTGTTAGTGATCCTATTACATCAAATTAAGTATAAAAAGATTAAACCTTCATGAGATTGACTTTGTTAAGTCGAATATAGAATTGTATGAGGAAGTTGACACTTTTGCTAATTAAAATCGATGGATGTAAGATAAATGGTCAAGTCTGGCTAATTCGGGTTTTCTAAATCGTATTCGATAAGGGATGCGAATATGGAAACGATATAGTAGTGGATTTGTATATCTATTGTCATGTGCTTGAACTTAATGCATATTATGGTTTATGCAGGACGAGGATACGAGACGGGTCCGCGACCGTGAGGATTATACAAGCACTTACAGCAGGTAGGTAATTTCCTACTGGTCGGGTAGATGTAATGATTTTCAGATTTAGACATAGATATGAACCTTAGGTGTTCATATTACCTTGACCATGCTCTGTTTATCGTATGCTTGAACTTATCGTTGATATATATGTGTGCTCGATTATTGATAACACATATTCCCTAGCATGATTCAGATTCTGAATCTGATGTAAGTAGGTTTAACTGTTTAGTAGGGTGTAGATGTGAGAGTACGGAGGATGACCTAAATTATAAATTTGGTAAAAAGGTCCTCTGTAGATAAGTATGACCCTAAAGGTAGGACCCGTTCCATACCTATATGTTGCATATTTATTTACCAACCACGGGTTGTGTAAATAGTCAGGTGAGTCGTGGACAGTGTGTCGCTACGGACCGATGGTCCTAGCTTGTCAGGATCAGATGAGTATGACTCTCTACAGGGTAGAGAGTGTACTGATCAATTGGGTGTGACTCTTTGTTGAGCAGAGTCTAGGGTAGATGTTCGTATGTGAGACGACCCTCATGTCATTGCATGTATACTGACGACATCGTCTCCCCTTGGGGTTGAGAGAGAGTCGTCAGTCATCCTGCCTCCCAGGTTACTTCCAAAGGAGTAATTGATGTGAGGGCATAGCATTTGTTGTGCCGCACTCTACCATTATTGACGATGGTTGTTGGAGTTGCGTGCAGTTGTCCTGGGTGCGTGGCACTCGACCGCTCATTGGCAGTGTCAGTCGGAGTGGCGAGGACCCCGTGCGTATGAGCTACTTACGCTCATATGCTACTTGATCATACTACCCAACTCGGTCACTCGAGAGTGGTGGCGGCTGGAGTCGGGATAGTTGTCATGTCGTGCCACCTAGGCCACACTGGGGTCGTGGTAGCGAGTAGGGGTGAGCAGGCATGACCATGCATGTTGCATTCTTTGATTATATATATATACATACCTGCTTGTATATATATATATATGGATGATGGTGATTAGTATACATACAGATACAGTCTATATGTATACTCACTTTGATGATGCATTTGTATGTACTATGCTTGTTGCATTTATTTGTACATATTCATACATGCTATTGCATATTCCTGTATGGTAGTAGGTTGATATTCGTATACCTATCGGATATTCACAGTAATACCCTTGACTCAGGTTAGGATACTGTGTTAGTACTATACTGTTATACCCTATGATGTGATTATATGCCCAGGTTGGATCAGGATAGAGTAGCTGACTGCCAGGTATGTCAGCATCGTTGATGTTCAGTTTTATTTAGTATATGCATGCATATCTATTGTTATGCTGATGTATACATGTTGCACGAGTAGATTAAATTGTTGAATGACATGTAATATTGATACATATATTTACATGTTTTCTCTGATTACCTGCTGAGTTTTACTCACCACCTCCGACAGGTTTTTTTACATCGCCCGGTAACGGTGTGGACGACCGTGATTTACTTGGAGTCATCGATCCATCCCATCTCTTTTCTTATGGCTTGGACTTGTTTATTGTGTTTTGGATTTTGGTCCTATGTCATGGACCTTAGTTTATATTTGGACTTCGTTTTTATGTTGTGGATGTTATTTTGGTGTTGATGTTTTTGTACGGTTTTAGTGCTGTGGTCTTGTCAGGTGGAGTACACCTGTATATGATATTTTGTTATGTATGTTGTGGGTATGCGCACTTTATTTCCGCTGCTATTATTTGTTATATATATACTGTTGTTGTTGTGGGCCTACGGGCCTTGTATTAACCCGAAATGTTGCCACGTACAGGGGAGATGTCGTCCGTTTGATTTTCGGCTCGGCATGCTCTCGGGGCGTGACATTAGCACCCACGCCCGAGCATCGTGATCCCTAGCACTCATGCTCGACAACCCACTGTTGCTCAGCATCATCGTCAAGCGGCTAGATTCCGATCGAAATCTGGCCACGGTCCGATCGGCATCAAATTTCAATTGACCCACAACCAAATTTCAATCAGAGTGCGACCTTTTTTATCGAATTGCAGCTACCAACGACCATAGTATTAGCGATCGCAATTCAATTGGATTCTGGTCAGATTGCGGTCGGAATCAACCGTAATTATGGCTACCAACAGTCCAGCACTGGCAGTCGCAATTCGACCGGATTCTGATCGCAATTCAGTCGGAATCCGATCGCGGTCCAACCTGACTCCGATTTCAATTGGACCGAGGCCAAATTACAATAGAATTGCGATCGAAATCGCCTGTGATTTGTGGCTTCCAATGGCGACAATTCGGTCGAATTCCAACCACAATCTGATCGAAATCCTATGGTAGACTGATCGGAGTTGGAGTCCGATCGGACTGCAGTTAGATTTCGACCAGATTGTGATCAGAATTTAGTGCAATTGCGGTCGATTCCAATCGCAGTTCGATCGAAATCTGATGTCAATTGGATCACGATTGGATTTCAATCAGAAATCGACGGCGATGTCGAACGATAGTGAATTGTCGAGCGCGGGTGCTCGAGATCGCGGTGCTCGTGCATGGAGAAAGCGAAAAATGAGAAGAGTATTTTAAAATTTTTATAAAAAATTAAAATGTGTATAGTATTGAATGGGGGCGTAGATAATCACTCTCATTAGGTAAATCATCTAGACAAGTACCTCTGTTTTTTTAAAAAAAAACAAAAATATTTTTACCAAAAATACTC